>OY728158.1:1285834455-1295834455 GCA_963277665.1 Viscum album
ACATAAATATTGAATGCTTTATTTTTCGCTAAAAACTTACCTATAGAAATCCCTAGAGATCTGTGACTTCAAGAGCAATGAGGAAATTTTTCGTTGTGCCATCAAGGATGAAATGGACATTGGATAATCTCATAGGTATCATGGGTATAAGAAGTATAAGGTGGACCTTAATTATGGTGGTATGATGAATAAATACAATAGTTCTATGAAAATATATCACCCCACTTTCCAATGGTGCAGAAAGCAGCACCACGAAAATTTCCCGAAGAGGGAGAGGAAATGATTTAGGTTTCGACGAGGGGGACATGGCCATTAACTACCAAAAAAACACACAGTTTCCACAGTTCCGAGGAATTATCCAACCAACCCTCTACACACTATTCATTTCTTCAACTAAAAATAACCAGTGCACATTCAAAACCATTTCCCTAAGCCAAGGGTTTTTTGAGGCAACCAATAAACTCCATGGAAGCAAGGGTGATATTTTTCCATCACTACTGCCGAAGTGTACCCTGACACCAATGTGGTGATAGGTAAAATAGTTATTCATTCATGATTAGAAAATGTACATTTTTATTTTGGTTCAACGCATTCATTAATATCATGAATGTATAGTAGAATAATCCCAACACCACCACAAATCGTGGAATTAAAGAAGTCAGTGAGAATGGAAAATGGGGAAATCATTGAATCCCATGAATATAACTCCTCCCCTGTCATAATTTTTGGATTGAGCTCCCTAGTGAACCTTTTAAAACTTTCTCCACTATAATTTGATACAATTATTGGCATGGATTGGCTTTCCCTATATAGATCCAACATAAATTGCCTTGAGAGGGAAATCACTCTCCCTATGGAGAATCAACCTGTGAATCGGTACATGTGAAAGGAAGTGGATGAATCATCTTTAGAATCAACATATCATGTGTGGATATTACTACCCTATGACCAAGAATATAATTCTCAGATGGTTGAGTATGAGGATGAAACCATACATGAAGATAAGCCTCTTTTGACAGAATTCGTTATAGTGTTTTCAGATGAATTTCCTGGACTTCCTCCGAGAAGAAATTTTGAATTATCAATTTTTTTAATACCAAGGTTGTTTCAAATATCCAAAACATCTTAGAGAATTGTTTTTTGGGAGCGTGAGGAGCAGAATAAACAACCATAGGGGATTCTGGATAAAGGGTTTATATGCCCATGTGTTTCACCATGGGGTGAAGCAGTCCACTTTGTTAAGAATGATGATGGTTCAATACCCCCTTTGCATTGATTATAATGAGCTCAACAAAATCACGATAATGAAGAAGTATTCTCTACCCTGAGTTTATGACCTTTTTGATCAGTTATGTGGAGCACAATACTTCTCCATGTTGGATTTTCGGCCAAGATATTACTATGTAATGGTGAAGAAAGAGGATATCCCCAAGAATGCTTTTAGTACTATTTACGAGAACAATGGATTCATAATAATGACTTTAAGCCTCACAAATTCTCCAATAATCTTCATAGACATGATGAATAGATTCATTTGATATTACCTTGAAAAAAATTTGGTAGTCTTTATAGATGATATTCTAATATACTCCAAAATAATGTAGGAGCATTTGGAGTATCTAATCACTATACTAGAGACCTTGAGAAAGGAGAAGCTATATGAAAAGTACATCAAGTGTGAGTTATGGTTGAAGGAAGTGTCATTCCCATGACATATCAACACAAGAAATGGGATATATGTGATCCCTCCATGAATGCTATTATTGGGGGATTGTCAAGGCCAACATCAGTGACTGATATCCATATCTTCTTAGGGTTAGCTTGATATTATATCCGATTTGTCAGAAATTTCCGAAGATTGTCAAACCCTCTTACCAAGATAACTCATAAGGGAGTGATGTTTTCTTTGAGTGATGAATGCAAAAATAGCTTCATGTAGATGAAAAGTAGGCTTATTATTGTGCTCGTGCTGACACTACCCAGAAGTGGAGGACTTTTTGTGTTATTCATTGATGTATTGAAGAATGTACTAGGATATGTGTTGATGAAAAATCACAAATTCCTTGCCTATGATTCAAGAAAATTAAATGTTCATTCAAAAAACTATCCAACACATGATCTGGAGTTGGATATAGTAATCTTTACTTTTGAAAATTTGGTGACATTACCTATTTGGGGATAAGTGTGAAATATATTCGGACCACAAAAGCCTCAAGTATATATTCACACCGAAAGAGTTGAAAATGCCCAAATAAAGATGGTTAGATCTAATCAATGAAATTGAATGATCAATTCATTACCACCCTTGGAATGCAAACAAGAGGGAATTCACTCTAATTAGAAAGGAACCAGTTATTCTATCATTGAAGAGAATTGAAAAAGGGTCCAATATTCTTATATTTGACGAAGTTGGAATTGGAATCATAAATAAGGGAACATCAACAAACCTTTCACATATGATTTCTCAACTATATCTTTAGTAAAGGATAAACGATTCTTAAAAAGATGATGTGGGAATTTAGAAGAAAGTGGAAACTATCTAAAAAGGTAAATCCATGGTGTTCATTATAAATGAAGAATCTGATGTGTGATTTGGGAAAATACTATGCATTCCATCAAATCCAGTGATATATAATGAACTTTTGGAAGACGCACATGGTTCGAATTTCTCCATTCACCCAGGAAAGACAAATATGTATAAAGATCTCAAAGGGAATTATTGGTTGGATAACATTAAGAAGTATATCACTGAGTATACATCAAAGTGCCTAGTATGTCTGTAAGTGAAGGTTGAGGGGCATAAATCTAAGGGGATGATGCAACCATTGCCCATACAAGCATTGAAATGGGAGAACATCACCATGGAAATTGTCACCAGACATCTGAAGACATAAAAAAACAATGTTATCTTTCTTTTTGTGGATCGTCATAAAAAGGCTACACACTTCATTTCAATTCGAGAGGATTTCTCATTGGATCAACTAGAACAGATATATATATATATATATATAAGAGAATTGGTTAGGCTGAATTGAGTACCACTATCTATTGTATCTGATTGAGATCTTGGTTCTGGAAGAGTCTTAAACATGGTCTGAATACTGAGATGAACTTTTGTACAACTTATCATCCTTAAATGATTAGCGAAACTAAGAGGACTATAGAAACACTTGAGGACATGTTGAGAGCATTATCAATGGACTTTAAAGGAGGAGGTGATCGAAGTCTTCCTTTAGTTGAGTTTTCTTACAATAACAGTTTCTACTCAAGAATCCAAATAGATCCTTATGAATCCTTTTGTGGGAAGAGGTGAAGAACACAATCTTATTAGGATGGAGTTGGGGATTGAAAAAATTTAGGTCTACAAATGGTAGAATAAATGGTGGATAAGGTTCAAACCATCATGCAACACCTTAAAGCTTCTTATAGATGAAAAAATAGATATGTTGTTAATCGTCAACGAGTCCTAGAGTTTGATGTCAGAGACATGGTATAATTTAGTATATCACCATGAAAGATAGTTACGAGATTTGGGAATAAGTGAAAACATATACCAAGGTGCATCATCCCTTTTGAGACCATTGATAACATTGGAGTAGTGTCATATCGACTTGAACTCCCACAAAACCATTCACAAGTATATAATGTATTCCATTAATCACTCTTGAGGAAGTACATACATGACCCTTTGCATGTAATCAATCCAGAGGTGGTACCGTTGGAGAATGACCTCTCTCATAAAGAGAAGCCAATCAAGAACTTAGATCATAGGAAAAAAGTTCTACAAAATAAGACAATGCACCTAATCAAGGTGTTGTGGAAAAACCACAAGTTTGAATAGGCAAAATGGTAATAAAAGGAAGTGATGAAGAAGAGTTACCTACATCTGTATTAGTGTGGGAAAAAGAAATATCTAGGGATAATTTTCATAATAAAGAAATATTTTAATGACCCAAACATCTATTTATGAAAATTCCACTTGATATAATTAAATGTATTATTATTTAAAAAGGTTATATAGTGTATGAAATTCCTTGGTTTTATGTTGTTGGATTTTAAAATACCATTATCAATTATGACCGTCGCAAGTATAGTCATTGAACAGAGATCACAAGATTAGTATAAATATAGGGCTTTAACAAATCCAATTTATACTAACAAAGGAAGTGATGGCCTCATCCAATAGAATTTCAATGTAAGAAACCCATTTTTTGGAGTTTTTAAAGGAGGTGGGGTCAGTAGGCTTCGCTCTTTTCCAATCCCATGATGAGATTCAACATGTTAAGCTTGAGCAGAATCACCTTCTAGAGATGTGTATATTAATAGAGATTACCACACGAGCGATGTTATTTGAGCCTCCCCAAGAGTCTATCACTTTCGCACACCTCACTTGTCGGTCTTATGCGGGTGTTACAAGGGGTTATGTTACAATACCCTAGACCTATGATTATGTACATTGTTTTTATAGCGAATATAAATTAATTTTATTATTGTTACTTTGTAAATAATTTTTTATAGAAAAAATAGCAATTTTAGTTAATATTCAATTAAGAAATAGATTTTGATGAATAAAGGATCTTTTTAATTAAATATTATTTTAATGAAATATTATTACTAAATTAATTTTTATAAAATATAAATGATTTCATAATTTTCAAGAATACAATTTTCAATTTTATTAATTTTTGAATGCTTTTATTTGTGAAAACCCGTGATTTTTTATAAATGTTGGTTTTTATTTTAAATGTAAAAATTAATGTATTTAGAATATTATTTATATATAATGAATATGATCTTCATAATCAAGATATCGATATTATATAATGGTTAATTTTCCATAATTTTTGGAAAAATTTAAATTTTTGGTTAAAATTTAAATACCGTTTAAACATATAATGTGTTTTGTGACATCCTAATGACCTAATGGTGATGTAATAAAATACTATAAACATTATTTTCAGCCAATATATCTATTAATTTTAAAATTATGAAATTTCAGATTTTTTTGAGTAATTTTATGGTGCCTTAATAGACGTTTAAAGACTTATAAAACATTTAAACTTTTAAATTGATTTCCTTGAGATCGTCACTCACCTCCACATTAGAAAGATTAATATTTTAAGAATTTAGGATATTTTCCTTATAACATATTTTTATACACTCACCTTTGGAAAACCCAATGGTAAAAAACCATGGGTTTGTTGGTGGTTTTGATTTGTTTAATGTGTGGTGTCCAAAACCTAAATAATAATGAATTCTGTCTCATTCCCTATATAAGCCCACCCAAGATCCCACTTCTCTTCGCTAAAAACCTTTGAAACTCGACCAACCCTTTCCCTCCTCTCTCTAGAATCCTTCCAAGTCACCCCATGCTCCCAAGAAGCCTCTACCAAGCCCCTCTTAAGCCTTTGGGATCACACTTTCAAGTACGAGATTTCTTCTTTTCTCTTTTTTATCAAAATTTCAGTATGTTTTTATACCATTTTAATTTAAATTAAACATTTTTAGTTATTATTTATAACCTCCCCCATACATCCCTCCTTATTTTTGAATTATGATAGACCCATTTCTCTCTCATTTAATCTTCCAATGTACACTCATTACCATGCTGAAATTCCGTAAGGAATTTCTCTCTTCTCATTTTCATTAAAATATTGTTTTTTATATTTTGCATATAAATTACATTAAATATGTTGGGGAATGTATCTCTTTGACCACTTACTTTACATTACATGTAAATTTTATGAGATACCTCTTTATCTATCATAAAAGTTTTAATGAATTTTTATGTCACATAGTTATGCTTCTAAAATTACACCATGATTTTCCAAGAAAAAGTCAATGTGTAGTGAATACCATGCCCATTTCTCAATCAATGATATTCACCTTTATATGAATTTACTTATTGATTTTAGTGTTTCATGTATATATTCCACATTTGTTTATCTTGGAATAAATGATGGTGTTGAATTATTCCATATTGTATAATCTATGTGGTACACTTATGCATGAAATGAAATGATTAAGAACAGTGAACCCTAATAGTGCACCAATGCATTGGGTAAAGAGTAGTATTATGAAAAGTCAAGTGAAATGAAGGTTTATTCATGTTAATTCAAGTGCAATGGGGTTTTACTCAAGATAAATGTGCAATGAGCCTTGTATCCTGCTTATATCTTGTAAAATGTTGTTTCCACATTTCCATGTTATGATTATCATGATATATCATGCCTTAATGTCCATGTTTATATTATTATCCATTTATATGCCTATTTCATATAATGTAATGTATTATTATTGTTATTCCTTGTTTACTGCCTTAATGGTCAATATAGATCCCATTTTTCTTGTGAATGTCTTCAGGTTCTCCCATGCAATGAAAAGTATGAAGGAATGTTTGTGGTAATGTAAAATAAGTTTCCAATAAAGATGTGTATTTCATGTTTTATACTATTATTCAGTGCTCCTAAGAACCCAATACACTATACATCATGATCTTCTATGTTGAATCATGTGACGTTATTATGTAACAAAATATGTTTATGTTTGAAATAAATTGTACGGTTATTATACACACAGTCCCATTATTATTTTCAAAATGAACTTGAATAATGGATTGACCATGAACTCAAAAACCTACTATCACAAGACAATTACAATATTTCATCAATTTAATAAACAAACCCTTCTTAAAGAATGATCCTTGATGGATTTATATTCCTCCACTTGGGTACCTTAGTGGTATATCTTCTTCCTCTTCCTTATAAAATAATATCCATTATCTTATACTATATCTACTTCTTCGATACAATAACATGTCATATCACCACCTCAAAATTCTCAACATCAGGTGCCTAAAATAAATTTATTTTTATATACATATAATACTCCATGAAATCTATTTCCATAATAATAATGGAAGTATCCATGAATCTCGGTGGCATGGAATGAATCATTAAAAGTGTGTAAATTCGAATAAAAATATACTTTTAAAAACATCATGTACATCCAGATGAATACTCAGTTAAATTATGCAATATATATAAGAATTATTGCGGTTGATTCATAAATTAAAAATCTCCATGAAATACATACCATTTAGTATACCTAATATTTCTACATAAGCTTATTGATATGGATCCTATAGCATGTTGTGTGGAACACTCAATCTATTTGATTACATGTGTCATACTATGGCTCTATATTTTCTTATTTGGAGATATTATCTTAGAACTACAATATTATCCTTTATCCAATTCATCCATTTATATATCATCTTAATACATGATTATAAATTTGATCAAGTTTCGTGATCCATGAAGGACATCACACATTCACAATCAAATTTGTGTTTTTTTAGATATAAAATTTAGAAACTCATATAAATTCACCCAGTAAGTATATAAATTCCATTAAATGAACTCCCATTTGGATACATCGTGGAATTCACTTAGGTGGCATTTCACATATAAGAAATTAGATACATTGTTCGGCAACCAAATTTTTTCATGTAGGAAATAGGCTATAAGATTATTCATTAATATAATTGGTACATTTGGATATACAGTATAATTCCCCAAGATGATACACCTTTTCTAGATAATATTATTAATAAATGTCACAACATTCCCTTCTTTTTTCCAAAACACCTATGAGAGTTATGAGTTCATATATAACTTTGAATCTTCTACAACGAAATGTTTAGTTATGTCCTATATTTTATACTTTGGATTTTGGATACATAAGTGAATCAGTTACGTGGATGTAAATTTATAAATAAATAACAAATTTGAATTTGTAAAATTTCATTTTTCACCCTAACTCGTGTATCTCCTCTTCACTTGATTTCAAAACCATCTCAACCAATTTCACTCTTCCCACTTATGATGTAGACAATATTTCTTCTCCCATAAAAACATTACTGTTCATGAAGAGTAGTTTATCAATAATAAACATTATCTATTTATTTCCCTACAATACAACAACTTTACCAATGTTTCAACAATCTCCCCCTTTATAGTTAGTGTTCATACCACTCATTCTTCACCACATTAATAAAAATAAATCCTAAGAGAGTTACTTTTGGGTTTCAATACAAACTCTTGGATGTAAATGAATCAAGAAAAAATAAACTATAATTATATGTTAGCATTATCTTTATAGAAAACATGAGTGATTGAATAAATCATCACTTCTATCCTTATCACACACCACTATAAATCACTAAATATGTAAGATTAATTTAAAGAAGGAAAATAAAAATCTATTTAATACACAAGTCAAAACACACACTAAAATAGTTCACAAATATAGAGGGAAAATGTATCCCATGTAATAAATATTTCCTTATTATTTTTAAACAATAAAAATAATATGAGGAATTCTCAAAATAATACCTTAGAGAGAGGGAAGGGGATGAACTCCCATTTTTATCCTTACCTTCTAAAAAGATTAAATTAAGAGAGGTTTACTTATAATTTCATCAGCCTATTATTTGGATGGAACAAAATCTAGTATCAAGATTCCCTCTTCAACTCTCTCCTTACAAAAATGGTACTTTATCTTGACGTTCTTTGACTTTGAGTGATACACTACATTTTTAATATATTTATGGCACAATTCTTTTAACATCCAATAATCAGAGGATAAGTTGCCTCAAAATTCGGGTATTTTATTTGTATCTTCATCCATATAATTTGAGTAGCTTCACATGATACCGACATTTATTCATCCCTCGTAGAGCTAGTGTCACCGATGTTTTATTATTTAAATTTTAGTACACACAAAACTATCTAATGAAAAATTATCATCCATATGTATATTTTTGGTCATAAACATCTGATTCCCTATATATATCATTGAGACCATTTAATTTCTTCTTGGCAATATTTTTATTCATTATTCAAAAATTTCATGTGTTTGAGATATATCATTGAATCTGATTTGTATCAAAAAGACGTGTTTAATTTATATTGTAATAATACTGGTTATAAAACGTGGTGAAATAAACAATGTCATGTCATGAATCTATCAAATACAAAAACTTCTAATAATACTTTTGTAGTGTTTCTCATTAACATATTTCCCCACATCATTCTTGCATAACTTCATGCCCATGATAATTAGTGTGTAAACTCCTTTATTATCTTGTATATTAACCCTATTTAATATATATCATTCTTTTTTTCAAATTACAAAAATATTCCATGATGTTTTCAAAATTAGAAACCCCCAAGAAAAATATGATTTCTTTAATCATAGATATTTCAAACCTTTATTTGATGTGCCTTGATAATTCCAAAAATAAAATTTCTTCATTACTGGAAAATATTATATCATAAACATAAAAAATCAAAATGATTGATTTTTTGGGGGTATTCTTCACATACATAAGATGTCAACATGCCCTTTTTGAAACATACTTCCTTTTAGATACTCAGCAGGCTTAAAATACCATGTTCTTGGATCCTGATTCAAACAATATAGTGTTTTCCTAAACTTAAATACCTTTATACTATATAAATATAACATAAAAACATTATTATGTTCCACATACACATTCTCATCATGTTTACCATTTAGATAATTTAATTTGAATTCCGTTTAAAATAACTTAATGCTTCTATAAGATGTTATGGAAATAAGAATTATGATAGATTCAAGTATTTCCATTGGAGAAAGTTTTTCATTAAATTTAACCCCTTAAAATTATGAGTATCATTTGAAAACTATAATATCTTGGTTTCTAATCACTTAACCATTATAATCAATCTATGTTAAAAAATATAATTTTCTTCTAATCACATTCATTTTTGTTGGTCTAGGAACAATGTCTCAAGTTTAATTTTTTTCAATATTTTCTAATTCTTAATTCATGAGGTAAACCTGGTCATCACATTTTAAGGCTTCCATAATTTTTCAACATTACAGTTTTTAGAAAAGTATATTTTCTCTAGTTTTCATAATCTCCATTCTTGTATGCACACTTTTTTATGATCCCTATTAATTTTTTCAACATCAACATGTTTTCATAGAGTCAAATTTCCCTCATTAGGTGACTCATTTCCATATTCATCAGCTAAAAATTAATACTATATATCTTCTATTAGAGTCATCTTATTTTCTATATTTTCTTCGACATCTTCTAAAGTGATGACGACATCCTCATCATATAAAAGGATAATATGATTAGTTCAATACTCATTTTCAAAGACTGTGATATCATCACTATCAATGATTATTTTAAATTTCTTATTGTAACATTTATATGATTTTCAATTTGATTTTTATGAAAGAAATATTCTATCTTCACCCTCATCATCCGTTTTTCCTCTAATTCTTTACTTTATCTTGATCAAAATGAACTTCTATACACGGTAAATTTTGTAACATTGGGATTAAATTTAATGTACATATCATAAGAACTCAAGTCTATCTTTTTTCTTATGAGAAACATATTCTAAAATATTCTTGTAGTTTTGTTATCCTGAATCTAAAAATATCTTAAGGTGTCTTGCTCTACCAATAACATCCTAGACATGACATTTAGGCTCATTATTTCCTTTCAATCACTCTATTTTTTTGTAGAGTATATCGGGAACTAAATTATTTTTTGAAACCATGATAGTTAAGATATTAAGTGAATAATATTTTTTAATATTCTATTCCATTATCTGGCCTCAATAAATTTATTTGAATGCTCATTTTATTTTCTTCAAATATTCTAATTCTTTTGAATCTTCCTAGGGACTATGATTTTTGAGGCATCAACATAATGGAGTTTATACTGGTGAATTCATATATGAATGTGATAAAATAACATTGTCTACATGTTTAATTCTTAGACATAGGCTCAAGAATATCAGTTTAAAGAGGTTCATGAGGTTTTGTGGATGGAATTTCAACTTCATTCTGAGTTTTATTTACATTTTATATAATTTTAAAAAATATTAATAGTGAATTCTTTCAAAAAGGGTAAATTTGTCACATCTTCTTATTATATAAATAATTTTATATTAATTTAGTCAAGGTGAAAAAAATTTATTTACATAACTCATTTTCTTTATATATTCTCATGTAACATTCTTCTTTTGCATCCAATTTATTGAAAATGGTTTTCTGGGGTTCTCTAACCCCTTATCACCGTAGCTCAATCATTTAATTTTTTGGCTATTCCTACATTATTTTTTTCCTATAACCTCGTTTCTAGTATCACACAGTTGTGATACTATTAATAAGTTATGCTTTATTGATTCAATAAAAAATACACTATCCAAAATGATTGAAATTTATCAAATTTTTTATCCCAAAACCTTTGATCTTAATAGAACTAGAATTACCAAAAATCATAGATCCTACATCATAATCTTATCATTTTTTAGGATATTTTGATCCCCTATCATGAGGGATGAATAGACACTATCCATTATAGAATACTATTCTAATTTAAAAGCTTTATATACAACATTAACCAAATTTTCATATTTCCTGATTTTTCATTGATTTTAGTCATTTCCAAAAATCTAAAATATACTCATCTAATTAGTGATGAACGAAACCCACAGATATGAAGTACGTAAATCTTGATTACTTCTTTCCATATATCTCTTGATGGTATTCAATGTTATTTCTCACATCATCCTTACTTTCAAAATTATTTCAATCGTTTTATGTAATAATTTTCTAAGGCCTCATCTGATATTGTTTATCACCCTTGATTTTTGATCTTAACTTATTCTAGGAAGAGATATATTTTTCTAATATTTTGATGAATTATAGAAAAACACTTTACACTACCCACATTATCCAAAAAATCTCAAACTTTGATACAATTTATGTAACTAAATGGTTTGTTGTATTGTTATATTTCCTATCATTAGATAACTAGACTTCTCATAATCCTTATTAGTACTAATTATTTATAACTGATGGGGGACCTTTTTTAATCTATATTATTTCCATATTTTTGTATATTTCAGTATTTATCCAGGGAATTAATTCATTCAAGATTAAAATCTATTATGTGTTTCTTTAGTTTTTGTTATATCCTTTAACACTATAACCATTGTAGACATTCCTTTTCCTATATTACAACTTTCTTAAAAAATATTTTTTTATATCATTCATATAAAACTATTCTATTTATTAAATATCTTTTTTATTGCATTTTAATTTCTCAGTATGCCTCTTGTTTTAATCATTATATATCCTTTGTTTTTCAATTTCAATATCATCCAGGATAATAGTAGACCTCATATCATTAATTTTTTGGGACTATTTCCTTTATATAGAATCAGTATCTCTACTTATTTTACAATATTTCATTTTTCATTAATAATTTCCCCTTACATATCATAACCTTTTTTAGTTGATTTTTATATTCTATCAGCCTATAAATATCATTTAAAAACATCTTGATCTCCATTACCATGGTATATTAAATGTAAATATCTCCCTTAACAGCTTTATATCAACCACTATATTGTGATTCATCTTTCTATGGTTCCACCTATTATTCTTATTATGATATGAGTACCCTTTCAGATACATCTCTTGGAACATACTCATCATGACTTTATTCATTGATAGACACATGTTTCTCGATTGACAAAAAATTTCTTCTTTCCCTTTTCTTGTTTAATTGAGAAATCTCTAGAAATGGTTTTACTGGTAGATTATACATTCTCATTTTTCTTTTCAAATATCAGTGGATATTTAGCATACAAACAGCGAAAATTTATATATTTCAAACATTTAATGAGTAGTTTTCCTATATATTTACCTCTCCCACCTTTAGTGAAGAATATTAACCTGAGTGAATGGGTTTCTACATAGTTTTCAATGTATTCTTCATTATTAGTGAATTATTGATTCTATTCAATATTTACACCCTTTAATTTTTTGAAATAATTTTTTTTCATACTTTTTGTTTTTATTAAGAGAATATCTTCCCCTAATTACATATTTAATAAGGGTATTGTGATGTTCGTAAATGTTAAATTCATAAATATCCCTATCATATTGTTTTAAGATCAAAACATTAAAATTATATGTTAGGATTCATAAAATATTTTCTTACAACTATAGAGACTTTAATATTTTCTCTAATTTCTCTGATAGTACTCACAATCAGATTTACCCTGGTAAAAAATTCATCAACTCTAAAATCCCGACCCAGGTTCCACTCAGAGTGGCCCCGAACTGGTGGTCCAGATGGCCATAAGAATTCCTCCCCATATGAAAGAGGTTTCAGACTAACAATGATGGACTACAGTGTCTCAATGGGGAGGTTATACCCTCTGTTCAGAGTAGCATAGTGGTATAATAAATAGATAAAAAATGGAAACACATATATATATATATACATATTATAAATGATAGTTGAATTGTATATAATCATACAAGAACTAAATTATAATCAAAATAAGTAATCTGATTCATATAAAAAAGATGATGATGTCATGTCTTTATAAAGCAGGTTAAACATGTATTTATGGAAACATGTATTCAATACATTGCATGATATAAAAATGTAACAAAAGGGAAAAAATCAATACAAGAATCCTAAGATCTAGGTGAATCATATTCTATCATGATACCATAAAAAGTTATTCCAGAAGTCATGTATCCATAAGTGGATGTTTCCACTTATCAACACCTATAAAAAATTAGTCTTCTTGGGTACCATTGACAGCCCGAAAAGGGTGTTAGATGAACTCAATAGGAAACCAGAAACTGTGAATATAAATATTAAGTTAGTGAAACTAATATGACAACATGCAGGTAATAATTGAAATAAGTAAATAAAACTGTAAAGGGAAAACTCTGGTTCCATATGGACACCAAGATGATTGTACCTAGATTGTCCTAGGCCAGATAGGATCTGATCAAATAAAAATATGTATACACATATATAAACTATATAAATAGTGAAATATACAACCATATTTGTGTCTAATACCACTATCCTAGACACAAGACATAACTCAACCATCCATATGTTGTTGCATGTGTATTACAAGTATCAATAGACACAATCCCAAATATCATGGGAATTTGGGACTCCATGACCTATATCACGGTGGTATGGGTCCTCATTATAGTATCATAATCATAGGTATTACATGTCTGTATCACAAGAATAAGGTATTCCATTCCCATTATCATAGTAAATACGGTCACCATGCCCGTGTATCATATAATTATGGTCATATTTCCAAGTATCATATTATAAGGACTCCATTCTTGAATCACATTTATTATGGTACCCCTTTTCTATATCGAACATATAAAGGTTCTCTATTCCCATATAACATTTCTTAATGGTCTCCATGCCAATATTACATTTATAAACGGTCTTCTTTCCCGGATCACATTTTTAATATGTCTCCTTGCCTGTATCACATTTGAAGAAAGGGTAATCCATCCTCATATATATATAATTCATAAAGATCGTCATGACCATTTACCTTAATTAACATGGGTCAAGATGCCCATACATTAATATTGATAATTAAACATTGGATTTAGTACAATGAAATTTATAATTCATAACTCATTATTATTTAATAATAACAAGGAAGTAACCATTTTTCAATTAAATTGTGGGAAGTGGTCAACCAACTCACATTGATTCAATTCTTATGAAATTGATAATTGTGTTAGTCATGTTATATCACAATAATTATCCACTTCATTAATGTTATCCAAAAATTAAGAATCATTCCAAAAAAATTAGATGATTGTTTGATCATTTAGTTATTTATAACTGCATTAGAAAATATTATTTTCATTCCATAAGGGGGTCGCTGCAATAGACGGGACCTAATAGGGTCATGTGGTTCTCAATTAAGGCAACCATTTAAAGGCGGATTAAATTTACAGACAACACATGGTAAACTGGTGCACCAAATAATGGAACATATTATAAAACATCTTAACATGGAGGTTAAGAACGAGACCAATCACCTTATTATAATAGAGGATAACTCATCAATTATTGTCCTTTAGTTTTGTCAACATCGAATGGAAACGATAAAATATCCAAATGCCCTAAAAATATGGGATGTGATCCTACAAATAAATTGTTGCATCCATTCAATGAGAAATGACGAATGGTAAAAGGTGAATAGAGTAATGACTGATAGATATGAGGTAAATAGAAATCAAATCACTGTCTGGATAGCCACGATACAAAAAAATCTAGGTGAATCAAAAGAGGGATCTCAATTGGAAAATAAATCCCTTATACACTATAAAATAGAGTAAAAATGGGATGGGTTTAAACATATAATCATTTAAGGTAATTTTGGTAAATGTTACCAAAAATTAGGTGGTTTCATGGTTTGGTTAAATGATCATCCAAACCATGCACCAACCATGTGCCTCCCACTTTCTAAGGTGGGACCCCACAGGGTTAAGCTATATGGTTTTAGAAACCATGTTCCATTAATTATATATTTTTTCTCTTAAAATTTCAGAATAATCCCATGAGTGTGTGTCCCTTGGTGCATTGTTTGGGAAAATCGTGTTCCCTTATTTACCCTCTAAAATGCCCCACATGATTAGGGGAAACATTGCGGTCTTAGTGGCATGATCTCTACTAACTATGTGGCCTAGTGTTTCTTCCCTCAGTCAGGTTCTGAGCATTGAACAAGCCTCAAACACCATAAAAAAATTATTAAACTCTTTAGGAATTCATTTTATGTCCAAATGAATGAATTATATCAAATATTAATGGGTCTATACCTTATATATAAATTGGGTTCATACAGTCATCCACCCTTAAGGGGACTCATCATCTAATTACCTTTTCAAGGAATGTGAAATGGTGCCTAAGAACAACTGCTGCCACTAAGCATGTACGGCAGCCTCTAACTCTGACATCTCATCCTATACCTAGTTGTGATTACATAGGGACCATACTAAAGGGAAAGACCCAACCTCATCGATCATTCCTGCTTTGATCAAAAATTTGTGTAATATAATCCTCAAAATTTTTATTAGCTCCAACATCAACATCCTAGATATCAAATGAATGAGAAGGGTTAGCATAATAACAGTGAATCTATGAAATGTAGAAGATTTCATGCATGGAACTGTACCTATAAGGTAAGACAAACTGATAATACACTATCCAAACTCTCTCTAGAATCTCAAATGGCCTGATATAATGAGGATATAAATTCTCTTGCCTCTATATCCATCTATGCGAAATTTTGGATGATACATGTAAGAAAACACATTCACCAACCTCAAACTCTAGAGGTCATCATTGGCAATCAACATAAGATTTCTTCATAGACTAAGCGGTAGACATATTCTGACCATGATCTGAAGTCTCCAAATTGATATGAGGACCCAGTAGTTCTTCCACTCCTCCCTCTAACCATCATAGGGGTAAAAAATCACAACCTACCATATAAGGCCTCGAAAGGAGCCATCTGAATCATCACCTGAAAGATATCAATATTGGAGAACTCTATGAGAGGGATATTCTGATCCTAAGAAACCTTAAAATCAAGGAATCGTGCTTAGATCATGTCTTATAGAACATATATAGTCTATTCTAACTGTCTATTATTCTATGGGTAAAATTTTGTGCTCACAAGAACCTATTTACCGATGTATTTATGTAACCCTAACCATAACATAAATGTGAAACATGGGTCCCTATATAAAATTATAGTACAAGGGAACCCATGTAAATTTATAATATCATGTACATAGAATCTTCTTATCCCATGTACTAATAAAGTATCTCATATAAGAAATAAGTGGGATACTTTAGTCATTCGGTCCATTACTATCCAATCTATGTTGCTGCCTCGAGAAGACCTCGATAAGCTAACCTCAAAATCCATTGAAACGTCTACCCTTTTCCATTTTGAAACAAGTAATGGATATATAAATATAGTATTCCATTGGTGATCCTCCTTCATCTTCTAAAAACAATAGCACCAAATAATTAAACCTATTATCTAATGCTTCATCCCTAGCCAACAAAACTAGTAGCACATATCACGATACATCTTGAGATACCCATGTGAACAACCCACTAAGAATCAAGTGACTCATGTATCATCTCTTACCTCATATATGTGGGAACTCATAT
Organism: Viscum album; assembly: GCA_963277665.1. Taxonomy (NCBI): domain Eukaryota; kingdom Viridiplantae; phylum Streptophyta; class Magnoliopsida; order Santalales; family Viscaceae; genus Viscum; species Viscum album. The sequence goes on from OY728158.1 coordinate 1,285,851,569, forward strand.
ACTCTCATGTATATGTATGTTGTTTTCTTCATTGATAATCCAATCTAGATGTAGGTCCTTACCAAAAATACTCTCTCATAGGAACACACCTTCAAAATCTAAAAACTACCTCATATTTATTATTTCAATATGTGTACAGGTCACTAATAGTGATGCATGTACATACTATACATGAAGTTCCATCACCTTTATGTTCATAATAGAAATTAGATATGTAATCTACCACTTTCTACAGGCCTCTTGAACTATATGTTTTTCAGTCCTCATGGTAAAATCCTTGACAACTGTATTTCTCTTCCCAGGAGTATAAGAAGGCATGAATTCAATAAACTGTAAACATTCAATGAATATTAATTGATTAAGATTCATTTCATGTTTCATGAAAATATAATGGAGGATATTTTTTGTAAACACCATAAAATGCTCCCCCATTAGGTAATGCCACCATCAATGAAAGGCATAAACACAAAATGCCTACTCAATATCATACATCGAGTAATTTTGATCATGATTACAAATCTACCATGACCTATATGAAATGACTCTATCTTATTTCATCATAATTGATCCCATAATGATACATGATGCATCACAATATACTATTCGACTTCTTCCCGACTTTTAAATAAACAGGATCAGTACTAAAGTCAATCTTCTTTTCTGTTCTGGAAAGGCTATCTCATAGGCTTCAAACCATATAAAATTCACACCATTCTTAGTCAAGCCCTTAATAGGTGTTTCTAATCATGATAATTCCTATAAAAAATTTATATTAAATTTCTATCCCTATGAAAATTTGTGTATCAAAGGTTTTCTTTGGTTTTTCGTAGGTAACTACTTCCCTCATCTTCTCGAGGTCAATTAATACTTTTACCTCTGAGATAATATGAACCAGGTAGTGAATATTTTTGATCCATAAATTTCATTTCATAATTTTATATACTATTGTTTCTTTATTAGCGTATTCAAAACAATTCTCATGTTATGTGGGATGGTCTCTTTGACTATGAGAATATTCCAAAATTCCATCCATAACGACCTTGAAAAAGGAATCCAAATTGGTATGGAAAAACCTATTCATCACATCTATATAGATGTTAATTGAATTCATATGGCCAAATGGAATAATGAGATAATAATATAAGCTATGAAAAATATATAATGTCATGTGTGGAATATTTGAAGGCCGGACTCGAACATGAGGATAGAAGAATCCCCAGTCGATTACAATAACACTCTCGCTCCTCTGAATTACTAGAGGAGATCATCTATGTGTGGTAAGGGATACCAGTTCTTCACAATAAACTAATTCAGTTTCTATTAATCCATGATAATCCTATGGTATTGGTCTACCTACTTGGAGAAAAGGACCTGTGAACCCAAGGGAGAAGTATTGGGTCATATAAAACCCTTGGATTCTATGTCCTCTAACTTCCTCTTGATCATCTGCAACATGGTGGTAGTCATCTTGTAAGGAGGAATGAATATTGGTTCCCCTCTAGGAACTATAATGATAGTAAACACTACCTATCTCTCAATAGGTAGTCCAAAAAAGTCCTCAAGGAAAACATCCCTGAATTTATGGGCTCTAAGAGGTTACTCAATATAACATAATTCATGCGCATCCATGTAAAGGCCAACGATCTAGGCAGTCACTTCACCTAGTCCATGATGCTTTGGTCCAACTCTACTTTCCTGGAAATCTCACATTCCCTTGTTAATATATGTTCCTCCCCATAGTGATGTAAATGGCACCCTAAAGTTATAAAAATCTACATAGGCATGATAGGAGACCAACCATTCCATCCTGATAATGTAATAAAATTCCATCATCTCAATGATGAAGTGTTCCTTTATATGTGAGGGATTCCTTCCTCAAGAGGACAGTCCTTGAAATGTTGTACGCTCTATAATCTTAATCCCAAAGGCGAATCAAGCATCATAACACCAAATGGGTACTCAATATGATGTCTAAGACTCACTAAAATATTCAAAAAATTAAAGGAGTTAGATGAACCTATATTGAATAAGGTAGATGCAATAGTAGAGGCCACTAGAATAGTACCTCGAATAGTATAAGGTCTAGCACCATGCCCCTCAAGTATATGTTTTACTGAATTAATATGGTCAGATCTTGAACAAGTGTGGTAACCTGACTACCTAGTGAATGTTCACTTTTCATGACCTAAACTATACTAGGGCTCAACCCTCAACTACCCCCATCCCACCTCCATAGGCTAGGGGTAGTTAAAAGCGTAGAAGGAATAACAAACATAGGGAGGCCTTTTCCTGAGAACATCTAAAAACAAAATCATCATACTCAATGAAACATTTAAGTGGAAAATGTAAAGATACCACACTTCTATAATTAATACAAAAATATGCATCAAACTCTAAACATTACAAGTACATAAAATTAAAACATAAAGGAAAAACGTGTCTAAAATACAGTACCGACCATAAAAGTACTACAACCCAGTAGTAACTGGAAAAGTAAAATAGCTAAGAGAGCCCTTCTTCAGAATCCCAAGATACAACCACCACACACAGTCCAAACACCCCATATCCCTATGCTCTTTTGATTTCACAATCAACATGTAAATCATCTATAAGGGAACACCATGAGTGAGCCAGTCCCAAGTAGGGGTACGTGTATAAAAATACTCATAAGGATGAACAGATGGCTCTAGGGTGATTCAAAAGATGTACTAAATAGGGATCGGGAGATTGAACAATGTACAGTAAAGGGAGTCCATATCAACCAAACAAGAGTGTGATGTAAGCCCATCAAACCACAGGGATCTATAAATGATGAGAATATGAACTTATCTTTCCATATTTTTTACCTATTGCTGTATAGTAGACTCATCCACCTATGAGAATCTAGACCGAAAAACCACATGACATACCCCACGCTTGTTCGGCTTTCTTGTAAAGAGAGTGTCCAAAACCAAACCAGTGGGTATATAAAATATAAAATATATAGATTTATTATTGGTCAAAGAAACACAAATGAGAGAGAAAGTGGATCTCCATCTCACAGCTCATCCCAAGAAAGTGAGTATGCAATAGTGTAAAAAGTACCCACTATAGATTCCTAATATCCCACTTGTCTACTCTGAAAGTAAATTCAAAGGAACTCAACCACCATACCTTGATATTATCCTATTTGGGGATCACTGTCTTTCCCTCATGGTTCTAGGTCACATCAAAAGGATGTGTCTTGGTGAGAAAAGAGTCCCAGTTTTTTGAGAGTATGAAGTCACATCAAAACATGACTCATCGTTGTTCCACATAGCTATGTGATCAAAAAATCATGGTAGAGTATCAAAATACTAATGTGTCAGGGGGATTCCATTCTATTAGTCATTTAATTAGACCCACACCCTAATATGTCAGGGGTATTCTACTCTAATTATAGTCATAGAGGACTCACACCCTGATGCGTTAAGGCATTTTACACTGTATTTCATCAAGGATGCACTCCCTAACAGATCAGGGAGATTCCACATAGAACTTCCATTCGGGGCCACTTCCTTTCCCAAATGAATGTAACCCCAGAATGGTATTGGCCATCCTTGTTGGATGGTACCTATAGAAAAAACATCAAGGAACATTGGCCATTCTTACAGGATGATACCTCTTCAAAAACCATGAGGGAACTCTAGCCATCCATCCTATATGGTACATGATGGAAAAACATTGTGGAACTATGGAAATCCCTATTTAATGGTGCCTCTCAGAGAACCCTAAGGATAACTAACCATCCCTCAGGAATGCTACCTCTCATAGAATACCGTTGTAGTTGTTTGGTGTTGTCTTAAATATGTGTCAGCCCTATAACATCTTCCTTCGCGTCGTGAAATCCACTAATGATGGAATCATCTTGTTCTGTTTAAAAAATCACCCAGGATAGGATGGTCACATGCAAAAATGCGAGTCTAAAAGAATTCTATATGAGATATAGAATATTTGTAAAGTAGAACATGTTTTTTTTGGAGACCACATATCTTGGGGCCCCGCCTAATCACCTATACATGTAACTATGCATTCTCAAGAACTAAATTTTGAAAAAGTACCCCAATGATTCCTAGTGAACTCCTGAAGTACATTCCATGTCCATTCAAAAGCCTGAAAAGTGTATAATGCTCGTCGTTATCCTAGAGAGTCAAAAACATAACTTTGTTGATACACCTCCTCAACGGCCCAGGACATTTGAACATAGATCTTTATACATCTTCCATAATCTCCAAAGAATCGAGGTTGTCTTGAGCTTGGGTTTTATTCAATGACTTTAGAGGGATCTTCAACAAATATTCCTTTCATGTTTCCTCATTTAATGAGATATTGAATAAGTATCTGCACATCCAAATGGATTTCACCATTGGGATCCTCTCTAAAATCATGAAAGATCAGTTATTTCTTCACACGAAATGAGCATCCAATGTGAAAGTCGAAGGTCACTGCATTTAGTATGAAAAGAATCACATGGGCCCATGCCTTAGTCTTGAAACAGACTATATGGATTGTACCATTGTGATCCCCTAAAAAAACTCAAGAGATAGTCTATAGATTCATGAAAACTGGATACCCAGTGGTAAAGTTTCATTTCACTACAAAGCGTGTGAATTGGGGCTCATGGGGCCTACAACGTGTCTTTAGTTTAAAACCCCATACGTAGTTTTGAAAACTCCACACAAAGACCAGGTTCATGAAGCCACTGATGGCACATCTAACGGATGTGCCATTTCGAATATGGGTTCGATAAAAGAACCCTAAATAATAATAGTTAAATTTTTATTCTGTAATTTAGTCATCTCGTGCACCCAAACCCAGAGACCAAGACGTCAATGTCCCAGACTGGTCTAAAGAAATATTTCTCAAAGAGAGGGACTCATAGCCATAGAAGACACGTCAATAAGACGTGTCGTTTATGAGATAAGACCCTCTAAAGGATCTCATCCCAACCTGGGTCAGTCTGGCACAAATCATGGCAGATCCCTTTCCCCGAAGCCGGCCTGCCCTGACTAACCCATTCCATTGTAATTGGTTTTCTTCCCTACCATGTAGCCTCCAACATGGATAGTTTTCAGGTCTCCTGGTCTATGTGGGGACCCACGTCGTGTAGGTCATTGGCACCTGGGCTCGGGCACTGCAACTCCACTCTCCCCAAGTTGCCCCCGCGACCCACAATCTCCAATGGCTCTGCTCCATCGGTGCCCCGATCACCAACTCGCTATCCTGTTAACACTGCACGATGGCCTCTATCTCATTATGATTACTCTCTAACCCGCCCACTGAGCTCTAGTCACCCCTCGAATGTGCTTCATCCCTCTTCCTCGCACCCACGTCTCTCCACCTCATCAACATCCAAGTCTCTGCCTTACACCTAGCTACTCCAATGTCTCCCCCGCTACAGCCTCATCTCTTGTGGAATCTCCACCATGGAAACCTCTGCGGCCACCGCAGGCTATTTCCGCCAGCCGCTGTCATCTGGTATTTCTATGGTGTCCATTCTATGGACCACCATGACTTCACCAATCCCATGAAAATTTAGCTGAGATTTGTTTTGGAATCATTGGGATGGAAACTTTATAGCACCATCATTTCTCAACAGACATTTTTCATTTTGACACATAAAATATTATTGGCGATGAACACCATGAATAATGATGAAGAACCAAGAGAAGAAAATGATTTTCCATAAAAATTTTGCCGAAATTTTAGCACATCCATCAACAATGACATACAAAATGATGATAAAAATATACAGGAAATAATTTTGAAATTAAATCCTAAACAAAAATTCACATGTATAAGAAATACTACCTCAATTGATATGTGTATCACTGTGGATGTGTTCACAGCGATTCCGCTTCGATCTTCCATGCTTTTGTTGGAGATATCTCCTAGATCTAAAAATATTTTGATTGAGAGAGATAGGGGATAAAGAATTAGTAGAGAGAGAAAGATAAATAACATAGAGCCCTAATTAATTCCCTCAATATCTATTTATAGGAGCCGCTTTCGGCATGTAATCTGAAATTCCCACACCCCCCCTTTTTATGTCGCACTTAGGTAAAACACCCCATATCCGAAATCAATGATTATATCAAATTTATAGTCCGAGGAATCAATGAAAATTTATTATATTCTGTGTTCAAGATAAAATAATTAAATTTAATTATTTTATTTATGATTTTTCCCATGGGTGACTTTTCTCAGAGAATTCCCATGCCGATAAAATTTATACCCCTCCTAGGTTAAATAACCCGTTCTCGAGTAATCTATGTCCTTGGATTTTTTTATTTGAGCTACAGTTTAAGAGAAAACTCATTTTAATATTATGTATAGTATAAAATATACTTATTATTTTTTTAATTTATTTCAATCACACCGAGCCTCATAATTCCACACAGTCTTAGCGCCCATCACTGGAAATATTCCTAGAAATATCCCAAAGACTAACATGGGAAAAACCTAGGTTTTACCTCATTACCTCATTAATGATTTTTATCCACTAAAATGAAATCTAGGGAAATCTATCAGGATACTATGCTCACTCTAGTCTCTCCTGCTCTAATGAAAACCTATTCATTTCCATGCTGGTATAACACACAAAACATAGGGTTGATTTGTCATCGCAATGTATGCTCTTTTTGATGACATGTATAGAAAACTGTACGCACCTCCTCATCTATGACACATTAAGAATGTGTGAACTAACTCCAAATATTGTGGATATTTTAATGTTTTAGGCATCCTCTCCATCTCTTTGAATGGTCCCAAATGTCCCAAACAAACTCAGGGGAAAGTTTACCCCCCGACCGAACCTGTACATCCCATGTTATGAACAGAATCACTATTTCTCTTAGGAACAGGGTCTCGTGATTCCCTTTTCAGAATATCCATGCATATAATCACCCAATGATATCTAGTCACACAATATTTCATAGTAGATGCATCACAACCAAGATAATCATACATGATTAGGAAGTGAATGGTCATCACCATCGACTAAGAAAAAACCGTACCCTCCTACTCCACTAGGGTCAACTGTAGGGAGGCTAACTGCTCTGAAACATCCCCGAATAGGAGAGTCTGGGACTTCCTACTACAGGAATCTGCTACCATGTTTCCCATTCCTAATGTATAGACTATATTGAAGTCATATTCCTGTAAGAAGTTCAAATAGTGTCATTGCCTTAGGTTCAAGTCTCTCTAGGTGAAGATGTACATAGAACTTTGGTTGTATGACAAACCATAATGTGGTTTCCCATAGGATTGAGTCTCTAAATTCTCATGGTAAATACTACCGCTGTTATCACTAGATAGTGATTCACGTTTTCTGTTCATGGGGTCACCATCAACTCAACCTTTACTTGATTACTGTAGTATCAAGAATTGATGTTGAGAACACAGGGTACCAACATACATAGAAGGTGAGTAAACTCACCCAACCAGAAGAGGATAGAAACCAAATGCATATAGTAAACCCCATGAATCGTTTCCTCTCTTGGGAGTAGAGTAACCCCAAACTAGATAATCTACTACACTCATTTGCGGCATTCTAATCAAAAAGTGTCAAGTGGGAAACAATCCACCTGCAATGCCAAGACCTGCTCTGATACACATCCACATAACATCACCCTGAACACATAAGACAGAGGGACTCTTCTACCAAACCTTGGTACTATCCTCTTCCGGAGTTACTGACTCACCCTCAAAAATTTTCTCTCATCATAAAAATGAATCTCAGTAGGGGAAGGACCCCTCTACCTTATGCATTTAAATATATATTGATCAACACCAATATAGGGTTACATTGATGCCCCATGTCACACTGTTAAGTCATCATGAAATGAATAGTGAGAAAATAGTACTTCACATAGTGTCTAATATGTTCTACTTTAAATGTAGAAAGGACCGAGAGCATACCTTTAATCATCTCATGCTCAATAGTATTGTGGGCATCCAATGTTTGCGGTTGTCCGTGGACCCATATTCAAACTTCATGAGCCTGATGTGGGTTCCCTTTTACTGGTATAAAGACTATAAAATCATACCCCACCTACATCTTCTCTAACTCTTCTACCAACACCACCTCCCTACGGGACACCCTTATCACAGAAATCTATCTGCTATGGTGGTCCACCATCCACCTTCCTGGTATTCTCATTACATCTGGTCGGGAATTCGTATTCCATCGGATCTATATGAATACATACCAAGACAGACTATTGGGTTGCCTCCTCTGTTGGGATCTTGTCGACTGGCATTTTCTAACTTCATCATACATCTCACCTCTGTTGCAATCACTACCACAACTGGTTGTATGGAGCCTCTATAACATAATGCTCTCTATTAGAAGCACTTTCTCTAGTACACCGACATAGCTTTGGGTGCACAAAGGTGTTATGATATCATGTATCTCCCTAAAGAGTCCCTTTATGAACTTTTTTACTCTAAAGTTTACATCATGGATCATGTACATAGAGTAGCATGCAAGGTCAGTGAACCTAGTTGCGTACTCAGTCACTATCATCCCTCTATGCTGAAACTAAAGGAGCACCGAAAGTTAAATAGAGAACAAGAAAGAGGGGTAGTTCTCCTCATGAAATAGCTGCAGGAAGTTATCCCATGAGATCATCGTCTTATCATGTATCTGAGTAACCACTCACCGCCTACATATTGGTGCTCTGTGGAAGTATCTAGATGCCAAAGCCTCCATATGATCTTCCGGTGTCCATACAATCATGAAGAGGTAGACCACCGACTCTAGCCAAACAATTGATTCCCGAGGGTCTAGCTCACCATGAAACCTCAGTGGTCTATGGTGCTAGAACACGCGAAGTGAGCTCAGCATGCACACATCCTCATCATGCATGGCTGGACCTTTTTTCTTCTCAATAGGTGGAGGTGCTACTATCTTCCCACCTAGAGGAATAATAATTCGTGATGCGTCCTAAACTCAGGCCCTATTGCTAATAAGATCTCTTTCATGAACCATACATAGAATCCTAATTGGTTATTGTCGCAAAGTCATCCAAAATACTATCAAGGAGTACCGTAGTCAGATGAGAATGTATATATATATATCAACAACAACAATGGGGAGAAGACTAGAGAAGGACCACCAAAAAATCAATCATATATGATGCATATACCAGTGTTCCCTACAATGAGTACCTCAGGGTTAGGAGTTAACAAGTGTTTAATCATGGTCCTATTAAATGGATATGTTAGTCGCCCATACCATGACCAAACTCCCTATCCCCAGAGCCTCTCTCGAGAAACTATGACAATATTTTCCTAAACCCAACCAAGTCATTTTTAGGAAAACATGAAAACAAATTCACTAGGATTGAACCACCTATAATACCAATTCATCACAACCAAGTCCTTTTCAGGGAGGCCATTTCCAAAGAACATTAATGAACACATGCAGCCAAATCAATGAAAAATTGGAGTGGAAAAAGGATAATAAACCACACAAATATAAATAAACCAAAAATATGAAATGTGATCTAAATAAAAAAGGTACAAAAAATTATAATAGACTAGAAAAAAGGGTAAAAATACACAACAAACCAAAAATATACCACAACAAGACAATAAGTGGAAAAGTAATATAGTTGAGAGATCCTTGCTCTTAAATCCCAAGATCCATTCAATGAAAATAGTATAAACACCCCAGATCCCTATGATCCTCTGATGTCATGATTAATATGTTCTTCATCTTTAAAGGAACACCATGTGCAGTCAAAGACAAAGAAGGGGTGAGTATAAAAATAACTAGTAGAGTAACAAAAGATGTACTGAAGGGGGAGAAGTAGATCTAACAAGGTACATAAAAAGGAGTGAAGATCAACACAACAAGAGAGTGATGTAAGCTCATCCAAACACAAGGACCTATAAATGGGGAGAATATGAACTTATCATCAATTCTTTTATACTTACATTAGGAGAGTATACTCATCCATCCCTGAGAATATTGACATGGAAATCATGTGGTATACCATGTGCATCATCACCTCTCTTGTAAGGGGAGTATCCAAACCCCATAGAGTGGGAATAGGAAAGGAAATATATATATACTAATTCAAAGAATCCCAAAATAGAGATTAAGGGGATCACCATCTCATAGATCAACCCAAGAAAGTGTGTATCCAACAGCAATATAATTAACCACCAATGATTCCTAGCATCCCACACGTTTGTTATGAATGGAATTTCCAATGGACTCAATTACCACACCATGATATTATCTGCTTTGGGTGGAACTTTCTTGCCCCCATGGTTTTAGATTGTGTCCTAAGGGTACGTCTTGGTGGGAAAAGTGTCCCTATTTCTTGAGAGTCCAAATTCACATCAAATCACACCATGTCCCTAGGCCGCGCAGTCAAGGGATCACAAAAACATGGAAGAGTACCCATCCCCTACCGTGTCATATGGATTTCACTACGTTAGTCATCATAGAGGACAAACATAAAAATGTGTCATGGATATTCCACTATGGTAGTCGTCATGGAGGACCCACTCCCTAGAACTTTAGGGGGTTTCACTAGAAACTGCCATTACGGATCACTTCCCATCCCAACTAGAGTTAAAACAAGAAATACATTGTTCATACCTACTGGATGGTACCTCTTAGAAAATCATCAAGGAACTCTATCCATTCCTACTAGATAGTACCTCTAAAAACAACATCGGGGAAAACTATCCATCCATGTTGGATGGTACCTCTAGAAAAATAATTGATGAACTTTATCCATCTCCACTGTATTGTACATCGCAAAGAATGTTGTGGAACATTGGACATCCCTGATAGATGGAGCCTCTTGGAGAACATCGCTAAAGTATTCAGGTGCCTCCCTAAATAGGCATCATTCTAGGAACATATTGCATCATAACAAACAATCCACTATAGAGGGAACCATCGCATTCTATGTGAAAAAATAGTCAGGATATTCTACTCACATGCCAAAATATGTGATCAAAATTAAGAGATATGAGAGATAGAATATTTTTAAAGTAGTACATGATGTGTGTGACGACCACAAGTCATGTGGCCTCACCTCATCGCCATGAAATATCCTTATCCATTTTCGGGGTACTAAATCGTATAGAAGTACCCCTAGTCTTTCCAGTGTAATCTAAGAGTACATGAAACATCTATTCAATAGGATGATGAGATCACAATGCTCATCGTCATCTAGGAGGATAAAAACTATAACTCTATTAACATGGCTCCTCAATGGCCCATGAACTTTTGATCACTCCTCTTCATAGATCTTCCCCACTCTCACAAGATTCTAGGATGTCCTAAGCTATTGGTTCCCTTCAAACACTTTAGAAGGATCTTCCACTGATTTTCCATTCATTTTTTCACATTTAATGAGATCACGAATAAGGGTATGCACATACAAATGGATTTCACCATTGTGATCCTTGGGATAAACACTCAAGATTGATTATTTATTTACCCCATATGGACATCTGATGAGAAGGTTATAAGTATCTTCATTTGCATTGAAAATCACCATGTGTGGCCATGCCTTAGTCATGAAAGAAAATTATATGGATTGAACCATTGTGATCCCCATGAAAATACTCCCAATATAGTCAACTTATTCGTCCAAAATGGATACATGGTGAAAAAGTTTCATTTCACCACAACGCGTGCGAAGTGGGCCTCATGGGGCCCACCCATCGTCTTAGTCAACGCGGTGACCCACGTCATGCGGGTCACTGCCGCCTGGGGTCGCGCAACACGACAACACTATTCACCGGTCACCCTCGCAACCCGTAGTTGCTTGAAGCTCTGCTCTGTCGATGGTCTGTTCACAGTCCCCCGACGGTGCATGCCAGCCGTCGTTCACTCTGTCAACTCACCGCTGCACCAGCCAAGCTCCAGCCATTGTAAAAACGTGCTCCATCTATCCGACTTGCACCTGCGTCTCACCGCCTAATTTCCAAACAGGTTTCCACCACACAAAAACCACATTAATGATGAACCCTTCTCTGACCTCGCATGCTATGACAGCTCCGTTATGCCACCCTCCATCATTTCTTCCATCTACAGTACCCATGCATCGTTGTCGTTGTCAACCGTCAACTGACCTTGCTCTGATGGTCCCTTCTACGGACCACAACGACTTCACCGATCATGAAAAAATTAAGTTGAAAGAAGCTTTAGATTCCTTGGGACATAAACTTCTCAGATCCATCCAATTCGCGATAATCTGTTTGTTTTTTGACACGTCGAATAAAATTAACCACGAATTCCATGAAGAAAAGTGAATAAAACAAAGAATAAAATTATTTTCATAAATAATTTGGTGACTCTGTTAGAGCGGTCATCAATAAAACAATTAAAATGATTATAAAAATAGGAAATTAAGGATTTTAAAATTAAAACTTTAATTATAAACCAAATGTCGAAGAAATCTCCCCTCGATCGATCTGTTTATCATTGTCGATGTGTTCTCTACGATTCTATTTCAATCAGCTGAGGCTTCAATGGAGATCTCACCTTGATTAGATAATGAACAGTTGAGAGAGAGCGGAAAGAGAGAGACTTAGTTGATATATAAATCTAAATAAGGGCTAACCTTAATTAATTCCATTAATCATTATATATTGGAGCCTCGCTTGGAACAAAATCTGAAATTCCCATCCCCCTCTTGTTTTGATGTTCTTAGGTAAAACATGTCATTTTGAAATCATCAATAGCCACAAACATCCAATCTGAGACCCGAATATATCATTATTTGATTCATCCTTTGAGATAAAATAATTCGATTTAATTATTTTATTTACGATTTTCCAATGGTTGATTTTTCTCATAGAAGTCCCACACCAATAAATGTTATACCCCACCTTGGGTAAACGCCACTTTCCAGACTCAAACATTGCCTCATATTTCAGATATATTCTACCATTTAAGAAATGACTAATTTTCATTATATGAATAGATTAAAATATACATTATATTTTTAATAATTTATTTTTGGACCACCATGACATTGAATTGCATGTTGTCTTAGTGTCCAACTCTGGAAATATTCATAGAAGTATTCGAAAGTCTTACATGAAAAAAAAAACTAGGTCTCTACCTCATTTTTCTACCACTGTATATCTGAAGACATGGATTCATGTGCATGAACTCATTCCCTTCCTATATGGACAGTAGAACTCTAGATACCCTCTTAGTGAGTATTAATATATCCTACTCCTAAAAGAGGTGAAAATAAGTGTCCTCTCCCACTTCAAATATATTGGAATGTTATGTAGAGAAACTAAAGATGCTCGAATCTGAAAAACCCATGTAACTCAATTGGGTATCTAGGACACTAGGGATTATTATGCCTTGGCTTCCCACACTAGTGAAAAACTACATAACTATCCGTGGGTATTACCTGGCTATCACTACTCATGCGTACAGTCTTAAAGCATAACTTATGACCACTGGACAAACCACTACTCTGTCCAAGTTCTGAACCACCCCAACTCACACTATCTTCTTCCCTCATGTTATTCTCTGTTATAAGATTTGGGTACACTATATCATATTTGGTGGGAAACTGGAAAACATTATCTTAAGAACTAATATGATGCCCAACTCCAACATCAAATCATCTCTCTTTTATTGCCACATTATACATATAGATAGTCTTAGAGTGTTAAACCTATGTAAAATGAATTGAGTACTCCACAAATATCATAGAATCTTTTAGTAGTTTCATAAAATATCGGATTGATCTGGCCCCATGGAATCAGTAAAGAAATATTCATAAAATCTTGATTATAAATCCCTCCAAATCAATTCATGAAACTGACTTGCCTACTTCATAATATACCACCAGTGTTTGGAAGATCCTCGAATCATATATGTGGAGAGTTCCACTCTCTTATAAGGATTAGTATCCAAATGATTGAATATAGTCATAACCATCTTGAGCCTTAGCTCTACAGCATGGGGGCCACCATCCCCACAAAAAGTATATGGCTTGTGCTACTAGAACTCCTATGTAAGCTATCTCCTAGAATAGGTAGAGCGTTGATTCTCATACTTGTGAAATCAATGGTGGATCAAGGCCAACCACCTCTGGATCATAGTCATCCCCATCCTCCTAACGAATGACTAGAGGATATCATGGTGGAATATATCTATGAATTATAAGCTCACACCTTAGATATAATTTAATAGAGATAAAATCGTAGATACAAGAATGGGATAGGTAAAATTATACCAATGTAATATTCACGCCCCTCGTTCTTCTCAAATATCCTGGTCTATTGAGATAAACATTTATATAGATCAAGAGAGATTCTACCGACTTCCCATTACAAAGTTTGGGTCTGTGTAATGTTATGTATTATGCAGTATGGATAAAGGAATATAGAGTTCCAATTGTAATTTATATAGGAAACACCATTTAAATATAAATTTAAATCCCTATCTAACATAACCATTTTATTATTTTTAATTTAATTTCTTTTTTATTTCATTCTCATTTTTATTGAAATTTTATTTAGTAGTTAGAACTATATGGATCACTACATCCAATTTATGAAGTCCCATACTCATTGTAAATTGATGTGTGACATCTAATTAAGAACATCTACTCATTTATGAAATACCATCATGAAATGATAGAAAATTAACATTAAAATCATATAAGGGGAATACAATAAGGTCCTAAAGTCAAGAAATTCATCCTACATGGAATGAAAAAATTCATGGAATATTATTAATAACAAGTACCTAAAATGATACATGATTTGGAATTACCTCATTTCATCAGTCCATGATAATATGAAATCCATAGTCATATAAATAATAAAATCAAAATTTAATTGTGTCACCCAATGGTAGAATCAAATCAAATATAATAGTAAGAGTAAAAAATAACATGTACCATCCCTAGTAATTATGCCTTTCCCTATATGTGGGTTAGCTACTCTCAGGAAAAAATCAATAGGAAATATTGATACATTCTTAATAACCTCCCTAATAATACCAAATAAAAATATAAAATAAATGAGATATTATTTTATACCACTTTGTGACATACAAACCCGGGTTCCACATAGATGTTCCTCGAACCAGTGGGCCACATGTCCTCAACCTCACCTCCATGTATGCTAAAGGTTACCAACAATAAGATAGGTCATAGGTTGTGATTGTGGGTATACTATGACCTTTGGTCATAGTAGAACATTGGTATAATCAGTTTATAAATAGCAGAAGCAAATAAATAATATAAAATATATTGGAAGTATGTATAAACATCCAAGCACTAAATAATAATCAAAAGTACTAATTGGAATTATATACAAAAAATTATGATGTTATATCTCTAAAGATATAAAAAAAGGTATATATGGTATTAGGTAGTCAGTATAGTAACATGATATAAAAAATAAAAAAAGGCCAAAATCTATCCAAGCATCTTGAGCTCCCGCCCAGTCATCTACTACCAATGTACCATCTTATGTCATATATGAAGTCATGCATCCATAAGTGGGTGTTTCCCC
This sequence comes from Viscum album, assembly GCA_963277665.1. Lineage (NCBI taxonomy): Eukaryota > Viridiplantae > Streptophyta > Magnoliopsida > Santalales > Viscaceae > Viscum > Viscum album. The sequence continues at coordinate 1,285,867,112 of OY728158.1, forward strand.
TTATATATACCTAAAAGCATATAGTTTACCTGGGTACCATTGGAATCCCAAATAGGGTGTGAGATAAACACAGCAGGCTACCACTAATGGTGTCTATAAATATTCAGCTAGGGCTTATAATATGGTTGTGTGTAGGAAATAATATAAAGTAGTACATAAAATAGTAAAGAGTCAGGTCTAGTTCCATACGGACACCAGCTTGATAGTACCTACTTCTGTCTAAGACTAATAGTCACTAATCATGTTACCATATGTATAAACATATTTAGATTGTATTTGTAGTGACAACTAGAGACATATGTCGGACTACTACCACTATCGTGGACCTGAGTTATAACACTGAACATCCATAAGCTATAACAAGAGTATCACAAGAATAAAGGGACAACATCCCCATTATCGTAGGTACAAGGGACACAATGACCATTATCTCAATAGTATGGGTCATCATTCCCAATATCATAATCATAAGGATTAAATTTATGCCTCATAATAATATGGGATGGCATGCCCAATATAATTATAAATTGGGTTGTCATTCCCATGTATCATATATGTATGATCATCTTTCACAATATCATATTATTAGGTCACCATGTTCATATCACATTTATTAGAATTTTCCATGACCATGTCACATTTATAAAGGATTTACATTCCCATATCACATTTATAAAGGGTGTTTATACATGTATCATATTTCTAAAGGGTCTCCATTCCCATATCACATTTATGAAGGGTGTCCATTCCCATACCACATTTATAAAGGATCTATGTGGCCATATCCCATGAGAAAAAAGTGGTTTCTATTCCCATATATAAATAACATACATGGGGGGTCACCATTCCCATTTACTGTAACTAACAAGGGTCATCAGGTCCATACGTCAATAGTGATAAGTAATCAATGGATTTAGTACGAGCCAAGTGACAATTCATAATTCATTAATATTTAATAATAACAAGGTAATAACCATTATTCAATTTAATTAGGTGATGTGGTCATACCAATAACATCTATTCTATTCATATTAAATTTAAAAGTGTGTTAGTCATGATATTTCTTCTCTTTTATTGTAATAAAATAAAATATTTTTGATTTTAGTCGTGGTATACCACAAAATTACTCATTTCAATAATGTTTTCAAAACATACGATTCATTCCAAAACCAATTAGATGTTGGTTTATGAATTATCCATTTATATCCATAATGGAAAATATGATTGGAAAACTTAAATGGGGTTCCCAAAATGGTAGTGACCTAATAAGGTCATAAGGTTCTCAATTAAGTAAACCATTTAAAGGAAGATGGAATTTAGGGGCAATACATGGTAAAACTGGTGTTCATCATACCAACACTTATAAAAAAATATCTCAACATTAAGAGATAAGAACTATACCACCTGTATTATACTTGAAGAGGAGAACTCATCCAGTATTGGCCTTTGGTTTGGTCTAGATTAGAAGGAAAATGGAAAAAAATAAAAACACCCTGAAAATAGGACATTTATCTTGCACCTAAATAATATTATCGATAGAAAGAAATAATTAATGATTCAAGATGAATATAGAACTCACCGATAAATATAGATTTACATGAAGGGAGATGAAATTAGAGTCTTGATGGTCGATATATCAAATAAACAAGGTGTAGCCAAAGAGTTAGACCAATGAGAGAAGAAACACCTGACATGCTGGAAAAGAGAGGAAGAATGAGGTTGGTTAAAACATATCTGGATTGGAGGTCATTTTCGTAAAGTTTCCCAATAATTAAGGGGTATCACATTTTGGTCACACAGTTGGATAAACTATGTACCAATTGTGTACGTCCATTTTACTAAATATGGACCCCCATGGTTAGGCTACATAGTTTGTGAAATTATGTGCCAACCATTATTTACGGCACTATTAAAATTTGTAAACAAATCACACGGGTGTGTGGCCTCGAGAACATTGTTAGGGAAAACTATGGACCCTAAATTACATAATGATATTATCTACATGATTAGAGGAACCCATGAGGTATGGTAACAATGGATTCCACTAACCATGTGGCCCAGTGGTTTCATCCACCAGTTGGGTTTTTTAGATCTGAATATGACATGTGAACCCCTGAAACCTTATTAAACCCAATAGGCATCAATTTTAGATCAAAACCAAATAATGTTTTAGAAAATTAAATGGTCCATACCGTATATAAAAACCCATAATTAACATCATTGGTTTTACCCACATGTATTGAGACATTTTTAAATTATTTTTGATGAATATTTATATTTTTTTCTTTAATCATTTTATTTTCTTAATAAATGATATGAAGTTTCTTACATATAGAATTAAAAGTTCTATAGTTGATGACAATTATAATTTTTTTTAACATATAAAATAATGAAGATTTCCTAGCCTTCCTGTTATTTTAATGTTTTCTCTATCAATCAGAGTCCATGCTATTTTTTCCTCCTTTAAATTGAGTCCCAATTGGATATATTCAAGAACAACAATCCCTAATGAAATAATGAAAGGTACCATTTTATCTTTACATGATTAATGTGCATTACCATCAAATGTTTTGATACATTTTCTAGTAATATAATTGTATAGAACCATATCAATCACTTCAGATAAAGAAAATATAAGACATGTGTTATGATAATAATTGATGGATAACATGATGGGTTTTGTACATGAAGGGGGGTGAATGAGTGTGTATAAAAAATTAAAAACACCTAAAATATCTTTCTCCTTATGAACCTTCATCTCAATATTATCACCATTTTATTAAAAAAGAAACAATAGATTTAGTAAGGAGGTTTGTCTTCTTACAGATGAATATGTCCCTAGTGTGTCATGGTTTTTATCACACACATGCAGTCACCTTCTTTCTTCTGAAAGGATATCAAGAAAGGGTAAGACCTTAAAATCGTCTAAATACTATTATAAATTGGATAAAATCTTGAATCAATATAATAAAAATTACCTTTTTAAAGAAATATCAATATTATTTTTATGTTCCTCCACTTGAGAACCTCTGAATTAGATCTTCTTTCTCTTCAGAATATAATAATATATTATTGTTTCGCTTAGTTGTTCTTTTTAAGTAAAATAGTGTATCAGTTCAACTTCTTATAATTATAAACATCATGTCCATAAAATAAATTTCTTTTTATATTCAAAAATTATTGTGTAAACCCCATTTATTAACCATAATTGTAATCTTTATGAATCTATGTGTCATGGAATGACATATTCAAATATCCTAAACTCCAATTTAAATCCTCATTCAAAAACCATATGTACATCTAGCTAAAGACTGAGTTATTTCTTGGGTTTTATTTTTGAATTATCACGGTCAATTTCTATATGATTTTTTTTAAATCAATGGATTTAGTTCGGTAGATATTTCGCCATACTCATCGTGGCATGGCTCGTGTAGGATGTTGTCTGGAACTCTCCTTCAACATGGTCACATAGTTATGATGTGGAACTATCACCAATGATGTGAAAATCTCATCATAGTACTACCATTTTCTCCCTTAACTAGTTCATCCCTTTTGATATTAGATTGAGATGTGATCATGAGATTGATCAAGATGCATTATATATGAATAACATCTCACTTGAAACATTTTATTTTTGTTTTCCTAAACAAAAAAAGAATGAAACTAATATAAATTAACCATGTATTCATGAAAAATTGTTGGTCCGAGTGGATACTCAAGATGGGGGTGAATTTAGTTCCATTTAAAATTTCTCTTAAAAATATTTCTCTTAAAGTCCCCAATTTATAAAACAAGTTAAACTGTAGTGAATTATTAAAACTGTAAAAGTTCAATTAGGTTCTCAAACAGTGATTAGGTCTCAGCTAATTTAATCAGATGATTAAATTAGATTTTGAAACTAACCTACTAATTTACAATAGTTACAAACACTTTCTAGATTAACTATCAAAGTTACATTAAAATAGCTTTGCATTTCAAAGTAGTTAGCAGTGGAATATAAAAGATATATGTAGTATACTTATGACTTAACCTAAAATTCATAGTAGATACAACCAAGAGGTTCAGTATCATGCCGAAACATAATCCTCTCAATCAATTTATATAAAATTTATCCACACCCTGGATCGGGGTAAACAACAGTGAACACACTGTCCAGATACAAAGACCTCTACCATAGTTCTACGTGGGAAACAAACAACAGCTCACAGGTTGTCCAGGTCCTACTTGACCTCTACCACTATCCACAGTGGGAAGCAAGGTAGTTATAGAGTTTGAATGAGGATTTAGGAATACTCCATCTTAGCTCAGGAGACAATGTGTGTGTAAAATAAACAGGATAGACACATTGCTCGAAAGTAAATAATGAATCACTAAGAGTAAGTATAAGATAGTTTAGAAAGATCTTAGTGATTGGAAATTCAGCTCTGGACTCGTTGGATTCAGTAGAAATTATTTTGAGTCCTTCTCTGGTTTTTTGTGGAAAAACAGAGTGTCGTGGTTCAGCTAGAGTTATGCACGAGTGAGAATGTTCTCTTGATTCCAGTTCCTCCATTAGTGTCGTATTTCTTGTATGGGAGTTCGTTGAGAGATTTTTCAATCTCTTCCTCGTGCTCAGGATTGTTATTATGGTTTAGTATAGTGCACTCAGGTTTCTTATCGCGTATATGTTCTTCTTTTCAGCTTGTGCACATTGTGTCTCTCACTCGTTCTACTGCATCTCATTCTTCTTTATATTCCATAAGCTTCGGCAGTAGGAATGATTTTCTTTATATAGGTATGAGGTGTTGTTTCCTGACAGACCAACAACTATCATTAAATAACATTAATTGGATTACAAACATCAAATATGACCGTTAGTATTATTTAAATAATATTGACAAAAAAAGATAAGAAACGGTGTCACAGTGATAATGTAAACAGTGTCCTCTTCACGGTATGTCCTTCACGGTATGTGGTTCATGGTGTGTAGCTCACGGTATGTGGTTCACGGTATGTGGCTCACAGTATTTGGATCACGGTGTGGCCTTCACGGTGTTTGAGTGACGATTTCTCCTTCACGGTGTCTTGCACAAAGTCTGTCTTACTGTGTCAGACTTCACGGTGTCTTAATACTTAGACAAATATCTATATTCAAACTTAAATAGAAACATTCATAAAATGAATTAAGCTTAACCATTATATGATAAATATATATGTTTGATACAATAAGTGAAATTTTTTATCATGCATAAGATTTTTAAATAATAATGAGAGTAATTAGTAGTAATAATAATTGTGAATAATAAAGAGGGTAATTTACAGTAATAAGATTTTCTATCATTGAAACATGATTTGAAATTATTATTGAGATTTGAGATCATTAACAAGACGTGAAATGGTGATTGAGATTTGTGATCATTAAAACATGATTAATATAGGATAAGTCCAACAATCTCCCCCTTTTTGATGATTACAAATCATGTATAGTCAAAATATAAATGAAATGTAGCGTTAGAGGAAGTGACATATCACATTAGAATACTTTTACTTTTTCTCCCCCTTTTGGGATTATCACAAAGTTTAAACGGAGATAAGGGAGTGAAATAATTCACTTTTCATTAAAAAACCTCCATATTACATGATATAAAAAAAGGAAAGACAACCCATCAAAAAGAGTAGTCAATGGATTTTTCAAGGATTGGATTTTTCCTTTCCTTCATCAGCAGCAGGAGCTGGTGCTAATGTAGACGAAATCATAGATGTGGTAGAAAAATATGGAAAAGGTAGACCTTCAAAAATAGATGGATCCAAAGTAGGTGAAGTAGAAGATCTAGTCTGTGGTTGGTCAAGAATGATTGGTCTGATCTGAGATAGTTCTTGGCTGACTGACATGGCAGTTGAGGCTAGGGTAGGTAGACTTGGTCTAAGGGGTGTAGTAGCTAGAGCAATGATTGCAGTACTCTGCACATGAAGATACATCTTCAAAATATTTATGAAATTAGTAATGATTTATCCACTATATATCATATCCTTTTCAAAACCATCCTTATTCTCCATGAATTTTTCCAATAATCTGGTGAACTCTGTAAGCTTCTGAACTTGAGTTTTAAAAGATTGAGTCACTGGAGGGATTTTCAGGTTCTCCAAAAGATACTTAAAGTGATTTGTCATGTCACTTTTATAGAAAATCTAAGTGAGAAAAAAGTCTATCTTCTTGGTGATCTCTTGTTGAGCATCATTGGAAATATTAGAATGGATCTGAACAAGATCAAGTGCTCTATCAAAATTCTTCATAACATTAGACAGAGGAGGCAGATCTAAACCACTGAAAGCATTTTGAATTTCTTCATTGATTATGGAACTAAAAAAAGAATCATCCAGAGAAGGTGTGGAGGTCTGACCAAAGGGAGTAGAAGCATTGACATCTTCAGTTAGAACATTGAGTTGTTTCAAAAACCTTTGCAGACAGCCAGTGTACTCATCTGTGAGCTTATTCAAATTTTCTACAAGCTCTCTCATGCGTTGCAGCATCATTGTGTGTCTTGCTCCAATATTCTCATAAAAAGATAACAGATAAGGATGCACTTGAGATAAAATCTCTCTAGAAATGTTGGAAACATCTGTTTCAGGAGACGGAGCAACAGGAGCATGAGTCTGAACAACAGGATAAGGCTCTGATCTTGAAGAGAATTCATGCTGGAGGTTTTCAACCAAGCCTTTCAAATTTACAACATCAGCACTAAGCAATTTGTTTTCAACAATGAATTCTTGTATTTCTCGGATCATCCTGGGTTGAATATGAAAAATAATATTTTCCAAAATAATTGAGGCATCTTCTTGACTTAATTGAGTCACAGGACGAGGTTGAGTGGATATAATCTTCTCAACACCAGCCAATATAGTCTCTCCAAAGACTTTCAAATCATCCTTAGTTACATAATATTGCTGATCATGTAAGGATTCAGGGTCTGGATGCAATTCTGAGTCAGTTTCAGTTTCAGATTCAGATTTAGGTTGAGTTTGGGGTTGAAGTTGAGGCTCTGGTTCTAGTTCAGGTTGAGCTACTGACATCAATTGAAAGAGAAAAGAGAGATCTAAACCAGTTTCGGTCACTTTATTTGATCCATTTACATCATAAAAACATGTAAATTCATACCGAGTGTACACAGAATATGTGACAGTTGGTTGAGAGGTTTCAGCAGATCCAGCTTCATCAATCCCATGATTTTGAGGTTCCTCCCCCTCAAAATGTGCTTCTATTTCAGATTCTTGAGGCTCAGGATCAACTGTAATCTCTTAAGTAAAATCTTTCCTTGGAAGCTGAAAGGAAATTTCTATCCTATCTTCAGTAGACCGTATGTACTCAGGAACCGACTGTTCCACTGGTTGTGCATCCAAACTTGCTTCTACTTCAACAGGGAGATCCTCTTGATTAACATTTTCCCTAACAGGGATTTCTCCTAGCTTAGCTTCTTCCATGACAGGGAGGTCTTCTACACCACCTAACTCTTAAATGGATTGCTTCTCTAAAATAGGGATAATCGAATCTCTTACACCCTTAGACTAAATTTCCGGATCAACATCATCTCTAGATTCAAGAGATTCTTCTTCTCTAAAAAAACTGCAACTTCCTCTCTAGAAGGTATTTCAGCAGGAACATCAGCAGTGACAGTAGTCATTTCTTTCTCAGCAGGATTTTCTTCCTCTTGAGTTATTTCAACCTCTTCTTCTTCTTATTCTGGGTACTCAGCCACTTCATCTGGTTCCAAACCAGGATAAGTAATGTTCTTAGGCCTTCTTGTATAATCAATTGGATTAAACTTCTTATAATTTTGATCATTATCCTCAACCCACTGCTTCTTCCAGGGGTTCTAATTAATCTTTATCCCTATGATGATAGGCATGGATAAACAGAAATCAAAATTCTCTAGCTTTTTTTCATTCGTTCCAGCCACTCCATTGGAAACTAACAAGGAAAAAATCATCCTTGAGTAAAAGAATTTGGTGAATTTGGAAGTGACTTTAATCAGCTCACATATATGGTTAATGACATATTTGAAAAGATTTATCTTATGGCCATTATTCAACAGGTGAATCAAGAACATATCCTGATACATCATCACATCAAAATATCATTTTCTTGGACTAATCAAATTATGAACAAATTTGAACAACAGTCTTGTCTCCCCATCCAATTCATCTGTTATGGCCCTTCTCTTGGTGCTATTTACAGTTAGGATCTCTAGTGCATTTTCCAGATCAAATAAGTCAGTTGTTGGAGGAGGGTCTCTATAGAAATCATAACAAATCCCTTCATGAGGAATCCTCAGGCATGAAGCCCATAGCCTTGAAGAGAATGAACACTTTTTTCCATTGACCCATCTGGTTACCATATAGCTTTCTCCAGCATCAATGGAAAACTTTACATACTGGTAAAATTGAGATTCCAACCTCGGATAAATCGTTATATCTTGTCTAGAGAACCATTCTAGCCATTTTTGTTCTCTTAAGATTTTCCGGACCAAAGACTTGATAGTCAGTAGCCACTCATGTCATATCTCCTTTTTAAGAACTACAGTACGGCTTACAAAGTTTGGATTTAGAGGTCCTTCAGGTGAAATTTTCGGTGCCCTCTTCTGTTTCTTAGAGAGGCGCTTCTCAGATGACGGTGAAGATGGACGCTTCATCCTTGGTATTCACTGAAGGTTCAGGTGAGAGGAGAGAAGGTTTGCAGGATTGAGAAGGTTCATGAGATAGTTGGGGTGAGAAATCGAATGAAACCCCTTTTGTTTTATCATTTGGGAATGTCAAACGTCATAAAAACAAAAACGCGGGAATGTAAACAACGGTGAAATAAAAATTACCGCGATACGGATTAAAATAAATGCATAAATAATATTCATGGAGAGACCTCGGTTAGGCATTACGGTGCGATGAAAAACAGTAATCAGATTATGACAGTTGGTGGTCGTCACGGTGAGACAGTGACCATTATGTGTAGTCATGGTGAGACAGTGAGTGAAATGTTCTGTCATGCTGAGACAGTTAAGTGACTGTCTGTGAACCCAAGGTGTTAACTGTGAGACCGTAAACATGAAGCAGTAACTGAGAAATAGTGAACATGAAACCGTAATGTAAAATATAGTAATATAGTAAACTGTATGATCTGTAAGATGTCTATTATTGATTAATCATACCAAGATATTGTATGTTGTAGTCTAATCTCTTGGAATTTAATGGTTTAGTGAATATATCAGCAAGTTGATAATTAGTAAAAATGAATTCCAAAGTGATATCCCCTTTTTGATAATAATCCCTCAAAAAGTGATGTCTTACATCAATATTCTTTGTCTTAGAATGTGAAACAAGTTTCTTTGAAATGTTAATAGCACTTGTGTTGTCACAATTTATTGGGACATATCTGAATTGATATTCACAGTCTAGTAAAGTGTGATTCATCCACAATATTTGTGCACAGCAACTACCAGTAGCTATGTATTCATCTTATGCAGTAGACAATGAAAAAAAATTTTGTTTCTTACTACACCATGATACTAGTGACTTGCCTAAAAAGTGACATGTTCCATAGGTTCTTTTTCTATCTAACTTACATCCATCAAAATCAGCATCAGAATAACTCACTAGTTGAAATGATTTTCCTTTTGGATAGAATAGTCCTTAATTGGGAGTATGCTTGTGGTATTTGAAAATTCTCTTCACAACATTTAAATGTGACTCCTTTGGTTTTGCTTGAAAATGAGAACACATACACACACTAAACATAATATCAGGATGACTAGCATTCAAGTAGAGTAGACTTCCAATCATTCCTCTATAAGTGGTTTGATCAACAGATTTTCCATCTTCATCAAGATATAACCTGCATGTCGTACTCATGGGAGTGTCATTACTTAATGAGATATACAATCCAAAACATTTTAAAAGATCTCTAGTATATTTACTTTGAGTTAAAATAATTACATCATTATTATGAAAGATTTGAAATCCACGAAAGAATTTTAATTCACCCATTAAGCTCATTTCAAATTCGTTTTTCTTCATTTTAGACAAATCAGTACATAATGAATTTTTTGAATATCAAAAAATAATATCATCTACATAAATTTGTACAACTAAAACATCTTTAGAAATTCATTTTATAAAAAGAGTAGGATCAGCTATTACTTTTGTAAAACCTTTAGAAATTTGAAAGGTACTTAATCTATCATACCAAACTCATAGATCTTGCTTTAAACCATATAAAGCTTCTGATAATTTAAAAATATGATTTGGAAAATGAGGGTTTGTAAATCCAGGTGCTTGTTCAACAAAAACATCCTCAGCTATATACCCATTTAAGAATGCACACTTGACATCCATTTGATATAGTTTGAAATTTAGATGTGCAGCATAAGCAAGTATAATTCTAATGGATTCTAGTCTGGCTACTGGAGAAAAAGTCTCCTCATAGTCAGTTCCTTCTTCTGGACTATAGCCTTGTGCAACTAATCTAGCCTTGTTTATGACTATATTTCCAACTTCATATACTTTATTTCTAAACACCCATTTAGTGGCTATGGTGAAAGAGTCCTTAGGTCTTTCTACTAGTTTCCAAACATTATTTCCTTCAAACTTAATATGTTCTTCTTGTATAGATATTACCAAAAATTCATCATTAATAGCATCATCAATGTTTTTAGATTCAAGAAGTGACAAGAAGGCTTGATGTTCAACCTGATTTTTAAGAGAAGCTCTAGTTTGTGTCCCTTTATCCAAATTTCATACAACAACATATAAAGTTTGATTCTTTAGAATCCTAGTTGATCTATTAATGTTTGGACTAGAAATTTCAAGTTCTTCTCTAGGTTTGGGTTCATTAAATGCTGATTCTAGAATATGTCCAGAACAGGTTGCCTTTACAGCAGGTTCATTGGTAAAATCATTAAGGTTCAGAACAGACAAATCTTCATTAAGATTTTCCAGAGAAGGCTTAGGTTCATGTGGATCAGTTTCATCAAACATGATGTGAATAGATTCTTCCACACACATGGTTCATTTATTAAAAACTCTATAGGCTTTTCTAGTTATAGAATATCCTAAAAAGATTCCTTCATCAGTCTTAGAAGAAAACTTGTCCAGATTATCCTTTTTATTTAGAATAACGACATTACAACCAAAGACTCTAAAGTAGCTGACTTTAGGTTTTCTATTATTCCATAGTTCATAAGGGGACTTTTTGAGAACAGGTCTGACTAAGACTCTATTGATTATATAACATTCTATATTTACAGCTTCAGCACAAAAATAAATAGTCAGGTCATACTCATTAAGCTTGGTTCGTTCTATTTCATGAAGGAATCTATTTCTTCTTTCTACTACACCATTCTGTTGATGTGTCCTAGGGGAAGAAAAGATGTGACTATAGCCATTGTGTGAGAAAAAGGAATCAAACTCATGATTTTGAAACTCACAACCATGATCACATCTCTGGGTCTTAATCTTAAGTCCACTAAGGTTTTCTACAGACTTGGAGTATTTAACAAAATAAGAACAAGCTTCACTTTTGTGAGCTAAGAAATATACCCAGGTATATCTAGATAAGCCATCCACTATAACATAGACATAGTGCTTCCCATTTAAGCTAGAAACTCTAGAAGGTCCAAACAAGTCCATGTGAACTAACTCATGAGGTTGAGAAGCTGTCACTTCTTTCTTTGGTTTGAAAAATATTTTGTGTTTCTTTCCCTTTTGACAGGGATTACAAACCTCATAATTTGGAAACTCATGTTTGGGAAGATCTCTAACTAAGTTCTTCATTGTCAGTTTTCTAAGTGAATGTGTATTGAAGTGTCCTACTCTTCTATTCCAAAGCAAATATTCTTTATGAAAAGAATTTAGGCAAGTAACATTTTGTTTAGCTAAGGAATTTAAATCAACAGCATAAACATTTTCATTTCTCAAAGTTGAAAATACAAAAAAAAATAGAATTAAAAACATTTCAAGAATCATTTTGAAACATAACATTAAATCCATCATCAAATAATTGTGAAATACTTAACAGATTATATTTTAGTCCATCAACAAATAGAACTTTATAAATTCAAACTGAATCAATGTTACCAATTTGGCCTAGGCCGATGATCTTTCCTTTAGAATTATCACCAAAGGTGACATAGACACCATCACATTTGATTAAACTCTTGAAGCATGAATAATCCCCAGACATATTCCTTAAAAATCCTCTATCCGAATACCATGTCTTCTTATGGGAACTCTTTAAACAGGTTTCCTACAAAACATTTTTATATAGAGAATGATTTTGGTACCCCGATTCGCTTGGGTCCAGACAGGTTAGCAAGCAAAGCTTTAGGTACCCAAATGTGTCTTATGGGTCTCATATAATCAATAGATTCAACAGATTTTGAAAGTTAAAATCTATTTGATCTATAACTATGTGAATTACTAGTTGAACCATATGAATTTCTAGAACATGAACTAACAGTATTCTATCCAGATTTAGTAATAAATCTATTCTTATTAATTTGTCTCTATCCAGGTTGGTATCCAATTCTAGTAGTGTATTTTGGTGCCACTTTCTTTAATAACATTTCAGTTAGAGTATCCTTTCCATTTGGGAACTTTTCTAAGTCCTTTCTATGTTAATAATTAGACATTTTAAGTTCTATATTTTCCTTTACCAGTTGAGTATTCTTTTCTTTTTATATATCAAGGGAAGATTTAACATTGGTAATAAGAGCATGATGTTTCATTAATGAATTATATTTTTCCTTAAGTTCATTACATGTTTCTTCCAGCATGTTACAGTATTCAAATTATTCATATTTAGTCATGTCTTCAAAATCATAATTAGATTCTGCATCATCTCCAGAATAATAAGAATTTAAAACATGAGTATCTAAGGTTACCTCTAATGTGTTGGTCATAAAACACATGTTGGCATGATTCTTTTCATAATCATAAATTTTGGACTCACTCGTACTGTCTTCTGAAGCACTCCATGTAGCTTTCATAGCTTTCTTGTACTTACTGTCCTTGTAGTCATGATTCTTCTTAAACTTCAGTTTTGAACAGTTTGCTTTTATGTGACCTTTTATTTTGCACTCAAAGCAGACTATACCATCTTCCTTTTCATCTTTATTCCAATCCTTCTTCCACTTAATATTATAATTTTATTTTCTAAAGAACATCTTCTTCCTATAAAATTTCTTAAACCTTCTATCTATTTGTGAAATTTTAGCATTCTAGTCAGAATCTAAACTTTCACTTGTTGAGCTTTCAGTACCTACATGTATTTTCTCCTTGTCTTTTCTCTTTGAAGCAGTAGAATTGAATGCCACTGACATCCTCTTTAGTTCATCATCTTCCTCCTTATTAACTTTGAGTTATTCCTCATACATCATAATCTTACCAATTAGTTCTTTGACAGGCAGAGCTCCAATGTCAAATGATTATTTGATTGAAACAGAAGTGCCCCTCCATCAAACTGGTAGACATATCAAGATTCTCATGATTTGTACCTTTGCTGGAACAGCCTTTCCATGTGAGCTCATAGTGTTGAAAATCTAATTAAACCTGAGGTAAATATCAAAAATAGGTTCATCAGTCTTCATTTTAATATTATCATATTTAATAGTATATGTATTTAATCTCATTTATTTTACATTGGTTTTTCCTTCATGAGAAACTCCCAAAGTATCCCAAATTTCATAGGTAGTTTTGCAAGCAGATATTCTGTTAAATTACTCATCTTCTAAAGCATAGTATAAAGCATTCATATCTTTACAATTATTATTGTAAGAAGTTTTTGTAGGTTCATCCTAGGTTGTTCTTTCATTTTCTGGAATTTTATATTGAGACTCTATAGCAGTCCAAATATCAAAACCCATACTTTCTAAGTAAATTTTCATCTTATGTTTCCACTGGGCATAGTTTGTACCATTAAAGAAAGGTGTCATGTTAGTATCAGCTCCTTCTAGTCTATTATCCACAACTATATTTTATAAAATAAATTTAAAGAGATAAAATTTAGAACTAACATAAATTTAAGATATTTAAAGATGCAACTAAAATCACAGTTGAAAAACAGAGTATTTTGAAATTCTTTAACAAAAATAAACCTCTGATAACAAATGTTGGTCGGAGTGGATACTCAAGAGGGGGTGAATTGAGTTCCAATTAAATTTTCATTTAAAAATATTTCTCTTAAAGTCTCCCAATTAATAAAACAAGTTAAAGTGTAGTGAATTTGTAAAACTGTAAAAGTTCAATTAGGTTCTCAAAGAGTGATTAGGTATCAGTTAATTTAATCAGAAGATTAAATTAGCTTTTGAATCTAACCTACTAATTTACAATAGTTACAAACACTTGCAAGATTAACTATCAAAGTATATTTAAAATAGTTTTGTATTTCAAAGTAGTTAGCAGCAGAATATAAAAGATATATGTAGTATACTTATGAATTAAACTAAAATGAACAACAGATATAACCAAGAGGTTCAGTCTCAAGCCGAGACTTAGTCCTCTCAAAAAATTTATATAAAATTGATCCACACCATGGATCGGGGTAAAAAACAGTGAACACACAATCCAAGGACAAATAAATCTACCACAGTTCAACGTGGGAAACAAAAAATAGCTCACAGGCTATCCAGGACATACTTGACCACTACCACTATCCACAGTGTGAAACAAGGGAGTTATAGAGTTTTAATGAGGATTTAAAAATACTCCAACTTATCTTAGGAGACAGTGTGTGTGTAAAATAAATAGGATACACACACTGCTCAAAATTAAATAATGAATCAATAAGAGTAATTATATGACAGTTTATAAAGCTCTTAGTGATTGGAAATGCAGTTATAGACTCGTTTGATTCACCAGAAATGCTTCTGAGTCCTTCTCTGGTTTTGTGTGGAAAAACAGAGTGTTGTGGTTCAGCTTGTGTTCTTCACGAGTGAGAATGTTCTCTCGATTCCAGTTCCTCCAGTAGTTTCGGATTGCATGAATGGGAGTTCTTTGAAAGATCTTGCAATCACTTCCTCATGCTCAGGATTGTTCATCTGGTTCAGTACAGTGCACTTGGGTTTCTTTTCACGTATATGTTCTTCTTTTTAGCTTGTGAAGCTTGGGTCTCTCACTCATTCTACTACAGCTCAGTCTTCCTTATATTCCATAATATTAGGTAGTAGGAATGATTTCATTTCCATTGGTATGGGGTATTATTTCTTGACAGACCAACAACTATCATTAAATAACATTAATTGCATTAAAAACATCAAATATGACCGTTAGTATTATTTAAATAATATTAACAAAAAGGTTATGAAACAGTGTCACAGTGATTATGTAAATGTTTTATTCTTTAAGGTATATCCTTCAAGGCATGTCCTTCACGGTATGTGGTTCACGGTGTGTATCTCACGGTATGTGGTTCACGGTATGTGGCTCACGGTATGTGGTTCATAGTCTGAACTTCATGGTGTTTGAGTCATGGTTTCTCTTTCACGGTGTCTTTCACACAGTCTGTCTTATTGTGTCAGACTTCATGGTGTCTTAATACTTAGACAACTATCTATATTCAAACATCAATAGTTATATGCATGAAATAAATTAAGCTTAACCATTATAAGATAAATATAGAGGATTGATACAATAAGTGAGATTTGTGATCATGCATAAGATTTGTAATTAATAATGAGAATAATTAGCAGTAATAACATTTGTGAATAATAAATAGGGTAATTAACAGTAATAAGATTTTCTATCATTAAAACATGATGTGTAATTATTATTGAGATTTGAGATCATTAACAGGATGTGAAATTATGATTGAGATTTTTCATCATTAAAACATGTTTAATACATGAGGAGTCCAACAAAAATTATATTAGATGAAATTCAATTTATATTAATTACTGAATTCCCTTACATGGATATTTATATATAATAATTTGAATAGGTAGTGCTCCTTTAAAATTCACCTACACATGAAATCAGCAATGTGATTCTATATTAATATAAATTGGATATTTTTCTATGTATAATCATTCCCTTATAAAATTCACTTCAGCTATGTAGTATCATTCGTCTACGTCAAAACATTCCCTTATATTGAAACAAAAAACTACAAGAGTTATGAATTCGCATACATATTAGAATCATATATGTTGGAACATTCAGCGATGTCCTGAGTTCATCTATTTTAATTTCATCTATGTAGCAGAATTAGTTATGTAGATATGAATTTGTACAGAAATCACATATGTGAAGATGTAAATTTTTTGATTTCACTCAAAATCTCTTATAAACTATATATATGACTTCCAAACCATCCCAACAACTTCAATAATTCCTAAAAATATCGTAGACCAGATTCTATCAATAACTAACACATTACTTTTTTATGAAAAATTGTAAATAATAATAAAACATAGATATGTATTTCTAAAATATAAAACAAAATCATCGTAGGTCCAATAAATTAATGGGTATAAATATAGATGTAACATTTTTTTATTGTTTTGGGGCTTCCTTGAATAAATACCAAATTTCATACTCATGGTTGAAAATGACACATTATTATGATCTATATTTCTTGTATAATATATGTAATGACCCAAAGTTTCATTAATGAAAATCACTCTTGATCCAGTGAAATGTTTCTTTATGAAAAATGTTTTTATAAGATGTCAACTTCTTTATTTTTACATTAAGATTTGTGACCGTTACTTTTATAGCTGTTGAACAGTGATCATCTGAGTAGTATAAATATAAGGCTTTAATGAACCCATTTCTACTCAGACAAAGGAAGCGATAGCCTCATCCAGTAGAATTTCCCCTTACGAAGCCCATTTGTCGGAGCTCAGAAAAGAGGTGGCGTCTTTGGGCTTTGCCCTTGACCAATCCCAAGCTGAGCTTCATCAAGTCAAGCTCCAACGTGATCGTCTACGAGAAAAGTGGAAGTTGATTGAAATTACAACTCGAGCGATGTTATCCAAGCCACCCCAAGAGTCTGTCACCATCGCACACCTTACCCTTAGGTCTTATGCGGCTATTTTAAGGGGTTATGTAACAAATAAGTAGTACCATGTTCATGCACATTACTTTTGTATATAATAATGAATATAGTTTCTAGTCATTTTTGATACATTGTAATTAGTTTTTAAAGTAAAAATGGTGTTTTAGTTATTATTTAATTAAGAATTATATTTTATTAAATTAAAGGATTTTGGAATTAAATAATATTTTAATAAAATATTATTATTAATATTAAATTAATTTTTTTTATTAAGTATAAATGATCTTATAATTTTATGAATGCAATTAAAAGTTTTATTAAGGTTTGAAAGCCATTTCTGTCAAAACCCGTGAATTTTTTTATAAATGTCGGTTTTTATTTTAAAAGTGAAAATTCAAATATTTAGAAAATTATTTAGATAAAATAAATATTATTTTTGGAATCAGGACGTCGAAATTATCCAACGGTTAATTTTTCATAATTTTCTGAGACAGTCAAATTTTTGGGTAAAAATTAAATACCATTTAAATATATAATGTGTTTTATGACATCATAATGACCCAATGGTGATGTAATAAAATAATATAATCCTTATGTTCGGCCAATATATATTTTATCATTAAAATAATGAGGGTTTGGGTTTGTTTGACTTACTTTTCAAAGCACTAATGGAGCCCTTAAGACTTATTCAACACTTTGCCTTTTTAAATTAATTTCCCTGGGAGTGTGACTCACCTCCACATAAGCAACCCTAGTTTTTTAATAAGTTCGGACCTTGGCCTTGTAAAATATTGTTTTCCTCTTTCCTTTTCCAGAAACCATGGGCAAATACCATGGGATGGTTTTTGGTTTGGATTATTTTAATATAAGGGGTCCCAAACCTAAATAATAAAGAATTCCCTCACCTTTCCTATATAAACCCACCCAAGCTCCCACTTCCTCCTCACTCAAAGCCCTTGGAGTTCATCCAACCTCTTCCCTACTCTCTCTAGAATCCTATCAAGGTGCCCCAAGCTCCCAAGAAGCCTCTCACAAGCCTCTCTCTAGCCTTTGGAAGCACACTTCCAAGTAAGGGTTTTTTCTTCCTTCCTCATTTTTGTCATTTTTCTTTAAGTAGTATTGCCCTTTTTATTTCAATTATGAATGTTGTGGTATGGTTTCGCACCTCCCCCATACTGCCCTATTATTGTTTTAATGATTGGAGAACCCTTTCTCTCTCATTAAATGCCTCCCATTTACACCCGTTACTATGCCGAAATTCCGAAAGGAACTTCTCTCTCTTCTTTTACATTCAAGCAATACTTTTGTATCATGAATCTAAATTCCATTTCGATTGTTGGGACATGTATATATATGACCTCCTTACTGTCCATTACATTTAAATATGATGAGGAACCCCTTTCTCTCTCATCAACCTTTTTTATGAATTTTTATGTCACGCCTTTACGCTGCCGAAATCGCACCGATTTTCTAAGCCAATGTAATTGTGTAGTGAATACCATGCCCATTTCTCCATCTAGGGTATTCGCCTTTATGCACATTTACTATTTGATTATAAAGTTTCATGTATGAATTCCACATTCCTTTATAGTGGAATAAATGATTATGTTTTATGAATCTATGTTTTATGATCCATGTGGCAGACTAATGCATGAAATGAAATGTTTAAGAAGGGTGCGCCCTTTATAGCGCTCCAATGCATTGGGTAATGTATAGTATCATGATACGTCATGTGCAATGAGTGTTTACTCATGATAATTCAAGTGCAACAAGGGTTTACTCGTGCTTCAAGTGCAATGAGAGTTTACTCATGCTCCATGTGCAATGAGCCTTGGCTCATGCTAATTCAATGTTAAGTGTTGTTGCCACATTTCCATGTTATGATTATCATGCTTTATCAGGCCTTTATGTTCATGTTACTCTTATGCTCTATTGATGTTTCTATTGCCTAACATGTATTTTACTCCTCATGTTATTCATTGTGTACTCCCTTACTAGGCTTTATAGCTCACCCTTTTCTTATGCATGTCCTCAGGTTATCCCATGCAATTCTAAGTACGAAGGAATGTAGTGGTCATGTAAAGGAAGTTTTCAATAAAGATGTTGTATTTCAAGTTTAATGTTTTAATGTAATGATCCTAATCCCCAAAGACACTAAACCTCTCGATCTTCTTTGTTGTATCTAGTGATGTTTTATGTAATAAAGCATGTTTAAGTTGTAATAAAAATCAAGGTTGTTATAGTTTGTATCAGAGGGAGGTTTAGTTATTTTTTGGATTAGGAAACCCTAGTAAAGCCTTAGATACAAGACTAAGCATAATAAAAAAACATCCCTAAGTTTTGGTAAATACTATGTAAGTGGTTTATCAAA
This sequence comes from Viscum album, assembly GCA_963277665.1. NCBI lineage: Eukaryota > Viridiplantae > Streptophyta > Magnoliopsida > Santalales > Viscaceae > Viscum > Viscum album. The sequence continues at coordinate 1,285,886,500 of OY728158.1, forward strand.
CAAATACATCCCTGTCTGGATACGAGCAGGTAGAGGCGGCTCTGGCATAGATGTATCCTAGGGGTAAAACCCGAAAACACCGCTTTGAGCTAGACTCGAACGGGAACTGGTGAACAACAACGGGCCTTGCTGCACTCTCGGTTACGACACTCTCGGGGGATATGTTTTGAAAAATTCACAATCTTAGTATGAACCCTTATTAAGGGAAAAGGCCCCTAAGAATATATGTTAGAAGGAAGATCATGAAAAGCCTGGATTGAATCCTATAGACTCATGAGTTAAAGAGATTAAAGTTTGTTTATAAGTCATCAACTTTTGTCTTTGGATTACCCTTTATGTGTTACCCCTAACTTTACTTTTATTCCAGCCAATGGCCGGTAATAGGAGAACTCGGGCTAACAACCGTAGTGAAGATCAGTGTGATGATAGTACTTATGAGATGCCCAATCCAATGGGAGCGGGAATCGCGAACTTTGTCACGCTTCTCTCTCAGCTAACTGAAGTTTTGAATAGAAACACTGGTCAAGAGGAACGTTCAACCCCCCCTAAGAAAGAACAAGTCGCTATTGAAAACTTCATGAGACAAAGGCCTCCTACTTTTAGTGGATCATCCGATCCCACGATCGCTGAACAATGGATCAACTCCATTGAAAAGATATTCTTCATCCTCCAATGCTCTGAAAAAGAGAAGGTTCTCTTGGCGGCTTATCGTATGGAGGGTGAAGCTGATCAATGGTGGATTTTGATCAAAAATACGAAGCCTGAGGAGGAGATCGAGGCTTTGGAATGGAAGGAATTCCGGAAGATGTTTTTTGATAAATATTTTCCACGCACCCTCCGTCTTAAGATGGAAAGGGACTTCCTTTCCCTCAAACAGAAAGATGAAGAATCTGTGGGAGCGTATGAGGTAAACTTCACAAGGCTTGCACGATACGCTTCCGGCTTTGTCGTTACCCGCGAATGCAAGGTTGACCGCTTCTTTGGTGGGCTGAAGCCTAGCTTGCAGAAAGCGTTAGCGATCCGTGACTTCGACAGCTATGAGGAAATTGTCCAATGTGCCCTCAAGGTTGAAATGGAGATTGGAGAATCACAGGGGCATCATGGGGACAAGAATCGTAAGGTGGACTTCAATGCTGGTGGTCCGATGGATAAATCCAACGGTGCTAAGAAGTTCCAGCACCCCACTTGCCAAAAGTGTGGAAAGAAGCACCCTAGAAATTGCCTTAGGGGGACAAGAAAATTATTCAAGTGTGGAAGAGAAGGGAACCTAGCTGTTAACTGTCAGCAAGAAGGACCCGCGGCTGTGACAGAGGAGAGGAACGCTCCGTTCGAACCTCAACGAGTTGTTCAATGCTACAAATGCAAAGAACCGGGTCATTTTGCAAATCAGTGCCCTAATCCAAGGGTTATAGGAGGCAACCAACAACCTCCAAGACAGCAAGGAAGAACTTTTGCCATCACTTCTGCCGAAGTGAACCCCGACAACTAAGTGGTGACAGGTACGCTAGTTATTCATTCAAGAATAGCGAACGTACTTTTTGATTCAGGTTCTACGCATTCTTTTATATCTCAAAAGTTTAGTAGAACAATCCCTGCACCACCACAAATCATGGAAGTAAAGATGTCGGTGTGTACGGCAAATGGGGCAATCATTGCATCCCATGAGTATAAGTCCTCCCCTGTTATAATCTGTGGATTGAATTTCCCGGAAAACCTCGTCATACTCCCTTTGGTGGAATTTGAAGCAATTATTGGCATGGATTGGCTTTCCTTATATAGTGCCAACATAAATTGTCGGGAGAGGGAAATCACACTCCATAGGGAGAATCGACCCCCGATTCATTACAAGTGTCAGGAGGAAGATGAATCTCCTTTTGCTCCATCATCTCAAGCATGGATATTACTGCCTTATGAGCACGCATATCTGTATCAGATGATTGAGTCCACGGAAGAAACCACCCTTGAAGAAATGCCTTTTGTGAGGGAATTCGCTGAAGTATTTCCTGAGGAACTTCCTGGTCTTCCTCCAAGAAGAGATGTGAGTTCTCAATTGAACTTATACCTGGGGCACTACCAATATCCAAGACTCCATATATAATGGCTTTTGTTGAGCTTGAAGAGCTGAAGAAACAACTACAGGAGAATCTGGGTAAAGGGTTTATACGCCCAAGTGCATCACCATGGGGTGCACCAGTCCTCCTCGTCAAGAAGAAGGATGGGTCAATGCGGCTTTGCATCGATTATCGTGAACTTAACAAAATCACGATAAAGAACAATTATCCTCTCCCAAGAATCGATGACTTGTTTGATCAGCTGCGTGGAGCACAATACTTCTCTAAGGTGGACTTGCGGTCGGGATATTATCAAGTAAGGGTGAAGAAGGAAGATATCCCAAGACTGCTTTTCGTGCAAGGTACGGGCACTATGAATTCATAGTAATGCCTTTCGGACTCACCAATGCTCCAGCAATATTCATGTACTTGATGAATAGAGTCTTTAGAGATTACCTAGACAAATTTGTGGTAGTCTTTATAGATGATATTCTAATATACTCCAAAACCAAGGAGGACCATGAGGAGCATTTAAGAACTGTACTGGAGACTTTGTGCAAGGAGAAGCTCTATGCCAAGTACAGCAAGTGTGAGTTCTGGTTGAATGAGGTCTCATTCTTGGGCCATATCATCACAAGCAATGGGATATCTGTGGACCCCTCCAAAACAGATGCAATTGAGGGATGGCCGAGGCCAACATCGGTAACTGATATCCATAGCTTCTTGGGGTTATCTGGATATTATCGACGATTTGTGAGAACTTTCTCACGATTGCCCAACCCTCTTACCAAGCTAACTCAAAAGGGAGTAAAGTTTTCTTGGAGTGATGAATGCAAAGAAAGCTTCAAGGAGTTGAAAAGGAGGCTTATCACTGCACCCGTGCTCACTTTACCCACAAGTGGGGAGCTTTTTGTGGTATTCAGTGATGCTTCGAAGAAGGGCTTAGGATGTGTGCTGATGCAGAATGATAAAGTGATATCCTATGCCTCAAGGCAGTTGAAAATCCATGAGAGAAACTATCCAACGCATGATCTAGAGTTGGCGGCGGTGATCTTTGCCTTGAAAATCTGGCGGCATTATCTCTATGGAGGGAAATGTGAGATATATACTGACCACAAGAGTCTTAAATATATATTCACATAGAAAGAGCTTAATATGCACCAGAGAAGATGGATAGAGCTCATCAAGGATTATGACTGTTCAATACATTACCACCCTGGGAAAGTGAACAAGGTGGCAGATGCCCTAAGTAGAAAGGATCCAGCTATTCTATCAATGATGAGAATTGAGAAGGATCCAATCTTCTTAGACTTGATGAAGATGGATGTGGGAATCATAAATAAGGGAACATCATCAATCCTTTCACAAATGATTGCTCAACCATATCTTTTGGAAAGGTTAAAGGATGCTCAAAAGGATGATGCGGGAATCCAAGAAAAAGTGGAAGCTATCAAAAAGGGAAAATCCTTAGAGTTTAATGTTAATGATGAAGGAATTGTGCGGTTTGGGAAAAGATTATGTGTTCCATCATGTTCAGAGCTGAAGAATGAACTTTTGGATGATGCACATAGTCCAAATTTCTCTATTCACCCAGGGAGCACAAAGATGTATCGAGATCTCCGAGAAAACTTTTGGTTGGATAATATGAAGAAGGAGATCGCTGAATATACATCAAAGTGCCTGGTGTGTCAGCAAGGGAAGGCAGAGAGGAAGAAGTCTAAGGGGATGATGCAACCATTTCCCATACCAGAATGGAAATGGGAGAACATCACCATGGACTTCGTCACTGGACTTCCAAGGACATCCAAAGGCAACAATGCAATCTGGGTTGTTGTGGATCGTCTTACAAAGACTGCACACTTCATTGCTATTCGAGAGGATTTCTCTTTAGATCAACTGGCACGGATATATATCAGGGAAGTGGTACGGTTGCATGGATTACCACTATCTATTGTGTCTGACCGAGATCCAAGATTTACCTCTATGTTTTGGAAGAGTCTTCAACATGCTCTGAATACTGAACTGAACTTCAGTACGGTCTATCATCCTCAAACTGATGGCCAATCCGACCGGACTATCCAAACACTTGAGGATATGTTGAGAGAGTGCTCAATGGAATTTAAAGGAGGATGGGATCAACATCTTCCTCTAGTTGAGTTCTCTTATAATAATAGTTTCCACTCGAGCATCCAAATGGCACCATATGAAGCCCTGTATGGGAAAAGGTGTAGAACACCGGCATGTTGGGATGAGGTCGGTGAACGTAAGCTTCTTGGACCATAAATGGTCGAAGAAATGGTGGAGAAGGTGAAAACCATTCAGCAGCATATCAAGCCAGCCCAGAGTCGACAGAATAGTTATGAAGATAATCATCGACAAGACCTTGAGTTTAAAGTCAGAGACATGGTGTTTTTACACATATCTCCGTGGAAGAAGGTCATGAGGTTTGGAAAGAAAGGGAAGTTAAGTCCAAGGTACATCGGCCCCTTCGTGATTCTTGATCTTGTTGGGGCTGTGGCCTATCGACTAGCACTTCCACCTACTATGGCCAAGGTGCATGATGTCTTCCATGTATCCCTCTTATGGAAGTACATACCAGACCCTTTACATTTACTCTCTTCCGAGGTGGTACAATTAGAGGACGATCTTTCTTATGAGAAGCAACCAGTGAAGATCTTAGATCGTAGAGAAAAAGTTCTACGAAATAAGACAATTCCCCTCGTCACGGTGTTGTGGAGAAACCACAAGTTTGAAGAAGCAACTTGGGAGTCGGAGGATATGATGAAGCTAAGTTACCCACATTTGTTTTAGTGTGGGAAAAGGAAAATTTCGAGGGTGAAATTTCTTAAAGGGGGAATATTGTAATGACCCAAAGTTTCATTAATGAAAATCACTCTTGATCCAGTTGAATGTTTCTTTATGAAAAATGTTTTTATAAGATGTAAACTTCTTTATTTTTACATTAATATTTGTGACCGTTACTTTTATAGTCGTTGAACAGTGATCATCTGAGTAGTATAAATATAAGGCTTTAATGAACCCATTTCTACTCAGACAAAGGAAGCGATGGCCTCATCCAATAGAATTGCCCCATATGATGCCCATTTGTCAGAGCTCGGAAAATATGTGGCGTCTTTGGGCTTTGCCCTTGACCAAGCCCAAGCTGAGCTTCATCAAGTCAAGCTCGAACGTGATCGTCTATGAGAAAAGTGGAAGTTGATTGAAATTACAACTCGAGCGATGTTATCCGAGCCACCCCAAGAGTCTGTCACCATCGCACACCTTACCCTTAGGTCTTATGCGGCTATTTTAAGGGGTTATGTAACAAATAAGTAGTACCATGTTCATGCACATTACTTTTTTATATAATAATGAATATAGTTTCTAGTCATTTTTGATACATTGTAATTAGTTTTTAAAGTAAAAATGGTGTTTTAGTTATTATTTAATTAAGAATTACATTTTATTAAATTAAAGGATTTTTGAATTAAATAATATTTTAATAAAATATTATTATTAATATTAAATTAATTTTTTTTATTAATTATAAATGATCTTATAATTTTATGAATGCAATAAAAAATTTTATTAAGGTTTGAAAGCCATTTCTGTCAAAACCCGTGAATTTTTTTATAAATGTCGGTTTTTATTTTAAAAGTGAAAATTCAAATATTTAGAAAATTATTTAGATAAAATAAATATTATTTTTGGAATCAGGATGTCGAAATTATCCAATGGTGAATTTTTCATAATTTTCTGAGATAGTCAAATGTTTGGGTAAAAATTAAATACCATTTAAATATATAATGTGTTTTATGACATCATAATGACCCAATGGTGATGTAATAAAATACCATAATCCTTATGTTCGGCCAATATATGTTTTATCATTAAAATAATGAGGTTTTGGGTTTCTTTGACTTACTTTTCAAAGCATTAATGGAGCCCTCAAGACTTATTGAACACTTTGGCTTTTTAAATTAATTTCCATGGGAGTGTGACTCACCTCCACATAAGCAACCCTAATTTTTTAATAAGTTCTGACCTTGGCCTTGTAAAATATTGTTTTCCTCTTTCATTTTCCAGAAACCATGGGCAAATACCATGGGATGGTTTGTGGTTTGTATTATTTTAATATAAGGGGTCCCAAACCTAAATAATAAAGAATCCTCTCACCTTTCCTATATAAACCCACCCAAGCTCCCACTTCCTTCTCTCTCAAAGCCCTTGGAGTTCGTCCAACCTCTGCCCTACTCTCTCTAGAATACTCTCAAGGTGCCCCAAGCTCCAAAGAAGCCTCTCACAAGCCTCTCTCTAGCCTTTGGAAGCACACTTCCAAGTAAGGGTTTTTTCTTCCTTTCTCATTTTTGTCATTTTTCTTTAAGTTGTATTGCCCTTTTTATTTCAATTATGAATGTTGTGGTATGGTTTCGCAGCTCCCCCATACTGCCCTCTTATTTTTTTAATGATGGGAGAACCCTTTCTCTCTCATTAAATGCCTCCCATGTACACCCGTTACTATGACGAAATTCCGAAAGGAACTTCTCTCTCTTCTTTTACATTCAAGCAATACTTTTGTATCATGAATATAAATTCCATTTCGATTGTTGGGACATGTATATATATGACCTACTTACTGTACATTACATGTAAATATGATGAGTAACCCCTTTCTCTCTCATCAACCATTTTTATGAATTCTTATGTCACGCCGTTACGCTGCCGAAATCACACCGATTTTCTAAGCCAATGTCATTGTGTTGTGAATACCATGCCCATTTCTCCATCAAGGGTATTCGCCTTTATGCACATTTACTAATTGATTATAAAGTTTCATGTATGAATTCCAAATTCCTTTATCATGGAATAAATGATTATGTTTTATGAATCCATGTTTTATGATCCATGTGGCACACTTATGCATGAAATGAAATGTTTAAGAAAGGTGCGCCCTTTATAGCACTCCAATGCATTGGGTAAAGTATAGTATCATGATACGTCATGTGAAATGAGTGTTTACTCATGATAATTCAACTGCAATGAGGGTTTACTCGTGCTTCAAGTGCAATGAGGGTTTAATCATGCTCCATGTGCAATGAGCCTTGGCTCATGCTAATTCAATGTTAAGTGTTGTTGCCACATTTCCATGTTATGATTATCATGCTTTATCATGCCTTTATGTTCATGTTACTCTTATGCTCTATTGATGTTCCTATTGCCTAACATGTATTGTACTCCATGTGTTATTCATTGTGTACTCCCTTACTGGGCTTTATAGCTCACCCTTTTCTTATGAATGTCCTCAAGTTATCCCATGCAATGCTATGTACGAAGGAATGTAGTGGTCACATAAAGGAAGTTTTCAATAAAGATGTTGTATTTCATGTTTAAAGTTTTTATGTAATGATCCTAAGCCCCAAAGACACTAAACCTCTCGATCATCTTTGTTGTATCAAGTGAAGTTTTATGTAATAAAGCATGTTTAAGTTGTAATAAAAAGCAGGGTTGTCATAATATATATTGACGGATATCTGAATAGTGTGCCATGATATCACTCCAATACATTGGGTAAAAAATTAAACTTTGGAGGTGAATTTGTTAGATACCTTGGTGTCATAACATGGTAATGTTTTATTATACCTTGGTAATATGAAATGTGTTCCCTAATATAATGTCATTTCATTGGGTAAATAATTAATCTATAGATATGTTTCGTTTATGATACCATTACAACATGCCTTGGAAATATTCTATTATTCCATGGTGAAAAACCAGGGTAATGTGATTTTCGGACACCTTTGGAATGAATTTGTTTTATATAATTATGAATGTTCCGAGTTTATGTTATAGCCAAATTTCCATGTTATGACTAATATACTTTTGATCATATTAGTCCTCTACTTCTTATGTTAATGTTCATATATTATGCTTCACGTTTCACCTAAGATGTTAATTCAGGATCTACTTTCATTGTTATTATATTATGAAGTTTTATTCTCTCCCCATTCTTTTGAAAAATGTCCCTTGGAATTATTATGTCATGAGGTGGTTTAGGATGAGATAATAAATATTTATATCAAGACAATTAGATTTCATCCTTCATATGTGAGCCAAGTATATCATGTATTGTTTTCATAATTTCCAAGACACTAACCCTCAAAAGGGAATATGGAAATGATCTTTGTAATAATTTTATCAATTAATTAAATTAATATGAAAGAATAAAATTATGGGACATTATAATGGTTATTAGATATATTTTTTATTTATTTATTGTAATAAATACCAAAAAATCATTTTTAAAACCCTAGTGATAAGTCTAAATATAAGAAAGCATCCTTAATTTTTTTATGTATAGAGTGTGTGGTTTACTGTAAAATAAATCACTATCTAGATAATAGTAGGTTGATATAGTTGTGTTATAGATGAATTTAGTGGGCAGTCACTATAAAAATAATTATTAATCACTAATGGAATCTTTACATTATTACACAATGTGTGGCTTTATTACTCTAAACCTAGATAGATAGTCTTGGGGGATATGTTGCGGTTATCATAATATATTTACAACCCATTTTTAAGGATTTATAACTAAGTTAATTATTTATTTATAAAAATTGGAAAATAATTTATGATCTAAGAAGCTCAATATTAGAAAAATATAGGATTAAAATCCCCTTTATAAATTATTATAATATGTATCTGGTTTCTCATTTTTGTTTTATTATTTTATAAAAATAGAAAAATATATAGACATATATGAATAATAGATGTAATAGAAAATGCAATGATAACCTTCCAAATATGATGAAATTTGGAGTTGAACCCCTTATTATGATGTTAATATAAATGTCCCATGTTATGAATGATAACATGAACCATGTTTAGTGTCTAGAATCACCATGGAGGGAATACCAGCCATTTAATCCTTCATTAACTTACAACCTATAACTTTTAGTGTACCCTCTAACACATTAATTATAGAAAAATGGATTAATTCCCTATAAACATTATTTTTATTACTATATTAGTTTCTGAAAAAAATATTTTCTTTATCTATGTTCTACATATGGGGAGAAAATGATCAGTGGTGAAAAATGATCATGAAAATAAAATCTAAAGGATAATGTTGAAGATATTGAGTAGGATGTGATCAACAAGTTCATTTTAATAATTCATGTCCCGAAATCCCTTTAAAACAAAATGTAAAGGGAGTTCCCAGAGTATAACAAAAAGAATAATGAATCTGTCCAAACTTATGAGATAAATGTTATAAATCTTGCAGAATACACTTCCAATATTTTTATTGATTTTAATTGTAAGATCAATTGTTTTGATGGTGGACTAAGAAACTATCTAGGGAATCTTTTTCAATATGAATTTTTGAGAGTTATGGGGAGATATTGAATTATTCTATAAATATGGAAAATGATTTTCAATATAAATTGTTTTCTAATGGATAAAAGGATAAGAAGGTAAGGATAGAGACAAAAATTCAAGAATAATTTTGTTCATGAAAAGGATGGTGGAAATGAAACATACCATATATAAAATGTGTCAAAAAAAGTACTGAGAGAATTTGATTTTGGGATGTGGTAATTGTTAAAAATATATATATTCTAACCAAAATGATCAAAACTATAATGGAGATGAAAATTCAAATAAACCTAACACAAATGATATAGGAAAGATAGTGGATGTTTATCCTTCAATGAAATGGTTCATGTGTAATGGGTATGAACACATTTATACGATGTGTTTGAATCCAAGAATGATATAAGGAAACCATAATCAACACAGGAAGAGGAAAATAGGTAATCATTATGCTTTTTCTATCACAATGGCTGAAGCCAAGGTTCCAATTAATGTTGTTGAAGGCACAATGTTTGTTCACTCAAATATTTTGAATGCATTGTTTTATTATTTTTATATATATTACATTATTTAATTCACATCAACAAAACATAAAATCAAATACTGTCCTTTAAGATGTATAGTTTTTAGTTAAAAATCATAGAGGTTATATTAAAAAATCAATGGTACATATAGATATCCCCTATTAACATTAGTGAGTATAACCTCATTACTAATCATGTAGTCATCCCAATGGTGTAATTTGAAATATTATTGGGGATAAATTGTCTCTAAGAGTATAATCCCATGATGAATTATAGATGTAGGTAAATTACATAGGTCTTAGTGAAAAAAATGTGAATTATTCTCCAAGGAGATATATCACAACTTAAGTTTCTTTAAGAACTACCTCCTAAATCCTAGAAGGAAATGGTTGGTGAAGAAGGGGAATAAATAAAAAGTAAAAAATATTGAATTTATACCCATTTTAAAGGAGTACAATGATGTCTTTCCTAAAAAAATTTCTACACCACCCCCCAAAAATAGAGGTAAAATTATCAATTGAATTCCTAATAGGATCCAAACCTATATCAAATACATTGCATAAAACAATATTCATGGAGTTATTAGAATTATTAAAGTTGATTCAAGATATATTAGGAAAGTGATTTTTTTTTCAAATATGTATCCTTGGGGAGAACCTGTCATTTTTTGAAGAAGTGGGATCGATCAATGTGGTTATCAATTAATTATCATGATATCAATGGGCTCATAATAATGAAAAAAATTCTCTCTTCCTAGAATTGTTGATTTATTAGACTAGCTTCATGGACCTAAATTCTCATATATGATTGAACTATGATTAGGGTATCATCAGATTATAGTTAGTAATGAGTATATTACAACGAAAACATTCCGAAAAAGGTACAAAAATTAGGATTTTATTGTAATTCTCATGGTTTTACTAATTATCCTAGTATATTTAAGGATTTGATGATGAATATTCATTAGATACAAACTCAATAAATTTTTGGTTGAATTTATTGATGATATTATGATATTTTAAAAAAGTATTGAGTAACCTGAGAAACACCTAAGTGTTATGTTAACAAAATATCTGATGAAATGATTTTTTATAAATTAAGTAAATTTGAGCTCTAGATACAACAAGTGGAATTATTAGGACATGTTGTATTTTGTGAAGGAATCTATATGGACCCATATAAGACTTTGGTACAACATGAGTGAAATCATCATAACGTAGTAAGATATATTTGTAGTATGCTAGAACTATCTTGATACTCTAGGATGTTTGTGAAAAAAATTCATGGATTTGTAATTCACTTTCCAAGTTGACACAAAAGTGAGTTAAGTAAAAATTGATATATTATTTTAAATATAGATTCCCTGAACTAGAGATTATGTTTTTAGCATAATATTCTAATATTACCCTATAGTTGAGAAGGAGTTTTCATTTATAGTGATATATCATTGAAAGAAACTGGATGTGATATCATATACAATGAAAATGTTATTTCATAAGAATCATGACAACTAAATCCTCATCAGAAGAAAAATAATACCCATGATTTGGAGTTATCCACAATTATTTTTGTTTATCGATATGGAGACACTATATTTACAAGTATATGTGTGATATATAGACAAACCACCAAAGTATGAAGTATATATTCATTAACATCTAGTAAAAAATATATAAAAGATATGGTTAGAGGTTCTAATTATCTATGATGGTAAAATTCAATATCACCTAGATAAGTAAAAACATATCATAAATACAATGTATAAAAAATAACTCAAACTTCAAGCTATAACAATATTTAAAGAATATCCATTGATCATGGACATAGTAAAGATATATATGGAATTTATAAAGTAAGGGATATCCTCAATCTGATCAGAAATTATTTCCCAACCATAATTAATTGATATGAATATAAAAGTACAAATACATGATCATATGATATAAAGAATGGTTGATGCAAGGGAAATTTGGAATCTTCCTAATTTATATCTTGATCAAGTGGTATTACTGTGGTTTTGAACATGGCTATGTATCCCTTCCATTCCAGATTTAAAAAAATACTATTGAATTAAACTCACATTTCTGTATTCATTATACATCCAAAAATATGAAATCATTATAGAGATCTTCATGAGAATTTTTAGGGGGATTCTATGACATATGAAATTTCTTAATATACTATTAGATGTTTGGTATGTCTCATTGGAAGTAAGAGCATTAAATTCATAATGAAATGTTTCAACAATTACTTATAACATTATTTAAGTGGGAAAACCTCACTAATGAATTTATTCTTATCCTTCATAAGACATAAAAGGGTTATAATAATATATGGTTAATTATTGATAGATTAACCAAGTACATAGAATTTATTTCTATATGAGAGGATTTCTCCACTGAGTGCCTTCCTCATTTGTACATTTAATAAGTGGTGAGACTTCCAGTTGTGTGGCTATTGATTTTCTCTGAATGTGCCCCAATATTTAGATATTTGTTTTGGTTGAACCTCAAAAAGTTAATATAGATGTTAACCTAAGAAAGACATATCATCTCAAACTAATGTAACGTTTTAGAGAACTATTCAAACATAGGATTACATACTAAGGACAAGATATCATGATTTTCAAGGGAGTTATAATGAATAAATTCCATTTGCTGAGTTCTATTACAATAACTATTTTTAATCAAGAATTAAAATAGTTCCATATAAATCACTTTATAGGAAAAGGTTCAAAAGTACGACATGATTGATTGAAATTGTAGAAGGAAAAATGTTGGGAACAACCATTGGAAATTAAATAACAGAAAATATACTAGTAATACTAAGAAATATCAAATCATATTAAAGATATCAAAAGATTTATACTCACAATAAAATGACAGAATTTGAATTCCATGTTTAGGATCATGTTTTTCTCAATATCTAACCATGGAAAGGAGACATGAAATTTTGGAGAAAGGGAAAGAAGATTCAAATGTATATTAGACTATTTGTGATTCTATGGTATGCTTAAGTAGTTTCATATTGGATGAAACTACCTTATAATCCTTCAAATGTCTAAAAAATCAATCACATGTCACTTCTGTGAATGTATATGTAAAAAAAATGAATAAACATAGTATTATTTTTGTGGAATTGGAACCTCACCTTTCATATGATGAAGAAAAAGTATATATATTCTTGATAAAAGGGAACATATGTCATGTAATTGGATAAACATACACATCAATGTCTTATGGATAAATCCCAAGTTTGAGAAAGTAACCAAGGATCCCAAAGAATCAATAAATGAATTATATCCCCATTTATTTTTATTTTTGACTCATATTTTGAGGGTGGTAGTTATTTACAGGGGAAAGTAAATCCCCAATACATTAATAATTTTTTCTTATAATAACATTGTATTGGTAACTTTTTTAACATGAAACACTGAACTAAAATGAGTCAAGAAATTTTATATGGTAATTATTAATAAATTATAAGAATAATAAAACATATATAAAATCAAAATATTTTAATCAGTTAAAAATTCTTACATTCTGAGGATAAGTGATTAATAGGATTTAATATTAAGGATAATTATTTCTTAAATAATTGTTAAAAGTGTTAATAAATTATATAGACCACTCTTAAATAATTATATATAATATTGAAATATTAGAACTAGTGTATTATCATTCTTCCAATTATACATTCTTATGGAATAATATTAATAATACATAATGTTAAAAAATAAAAAAAAATTATAATTTTTTTCATTTTATTTTTTTATAATCCATTAAAAACTAAAGTTATAAATTTTTGAATTTGAATTTGATAAAAATTAATATAATTTTGGAATTATTTTATTATAATTATCATGATATAAATCTTGAGGATTTTTTAAATATTTTATTTTAGGTAAATAGAGAAAATAAATCTTTTTTCAAAACTATAACTTTTATAACGTTATCAATATATAAAAAATACCATGATGTTTATAAAACCTTTCAATTGATAAGATACCTGTTTATGGCATAAAACAATTAAATATTAAATATTATTCTAAATTTTTATAACCAATATATAAAATTTTACATATAATGTAGTATTTTACAACAAATGATTATTTGGTGTTATCATCTAATTAAATTTTAATTTAGTAAATTTACATTTATATATTTATATTGATGACAAATTTTTTTTATAATAAACAAATAAATATAATGAAAATTAAAAGGAATGATAATTTTATCGTATATAAATTTTTAAGCAAAAAGATATACTTTTTCTAAAAACTAGTTTTTATAAGTTTCATGTGCTAAAGTTCTAATTAATTTTTTATAATATAAATGATTTCGGAAATAATAAATTTAATTTTAGTAAATTTTAGGTGCAATTTATTTATAAAATAATGTGTTATTTATAGGAATTATAAGTAATTTTCTAAGGTAAATATTAATCACCGTAGTTGAAAATAAAAATGGTAAAAGTGAAAAATGTAAAATAAAAGACTTAAAACATGGTTAAGAATGTTTTTAAAATTAGTGGTTGGGGGATAAAAAAAATGTATATCATCCCTCACTCAATTATTTCTTATTTTTATTCACTTTCCATGTGAATCCTATGCTACTTTTATATTAATAAATCTTATTTGAAATAATGTAATTCTATTATTTTATAAACAGATCATACTTTCACCACATTCCTCACCACTATAAATTTTTTTGAGATTGATTTAACTCAAAAAACGCCTCCTTAAATACCTCCCAAAGAGTTTTTAATGTCCCATGTATCCCTTATTATGATTTTAGAATCTACCAATCAAGTTATAGGATTTTCTCCCTCCACTTTTCAATTCAAGCACTTTTTATGTTATAATCCTTTTGATTTTTATGAGACCTTACTACCATTTTTTAATAATATATCCTATAATTAATAAATTATTAAATATATATTATATACTACATTTATCTCTAATTAATCCCATTTCTTAATCTTATCTGTATACCAATCATGCTGCTAAAATCACTCATTAATTTTTCCATGTTATAATTTAATGTTTAAGCTTTTTGATTTCTATGTGATTATGATTCAATGTATTAATAATCAATCTCATAATATCCTAATTATCCATAATATACGAGAAAATATCTTTCTCTCTCAATAATCCAATTGCATAATCCATTTTTTATACATGTCCAATTGTGGAAATCACTCATTGAATTTCCATGCCACATTTTCATATTGTAAGACTTTTAATTTCCGTGTTATTATAATTTCAAATTTTAATAATAAACCATTTACTTTATAAATGAAGTCTTACTTATGAGGTAATTAAATTCTCTCTCTTTAATCATATTCTATATAACTTTTATATACCAGTCATGGTGCTGAAATCACTCCAAAAAATTTCCATGTGATATTTTTATGTTTTCAATAGTTAACTCTATTATCATTCAAGTTTATTCAAATATATGTAAATTATATTTATTTATTTGGTAATTAATTTAATAAAATATACATTTCCTACTCATGGTTTAAAATTATAATTTATTATGTCCTTTGATTGATGTGTTAAATAAAATGATGGACATATGAATGATGATCCCTGATTACTCTTCAATATAATGGGTAAAGAATAAATCATCGGAGATGAAATGTTTATTATAGATTGGAACCATTCTTTGTAAAATTTGTATGATACATTTGTGAAAATTTTTAGTAATATGAATGGTGATACCTGATAGTGATCCAATGAATTGGGTGGCGAATTAATTTCTAGAGATCATATGGTAATGATATATTGAAAGCATTCCCATGTAATGTTTTATGATTCCTTGGTAAAAAATCATGGTAATTTGCTTTGATGAAACCTCAACGATGAAATGTTACAATATTATAATTAATAAATCATGTTTATTTTGGATCTATTTTTCCATGTTTTTCTTTATGTTAATATAATCATTTCATTCTAATAGTATTTATGTTTATGTTCATATATTACGATTGAAATATTATCCCTGATGTTCATTTATGTTTCGATTTCATTGTTTTTCTTTTATCATGAATTATTTTCCCACATTTATTTTGAAACCATTACATAGGAAAACATATATATTTAGGTGATCTATGATGAGATAATAAATAATTCATTCAAGAGAGTTAATTTTATTATACTTTTTTATGTGAAACAAGAATGCATTATATTAAATTCCAATTTTCCATGATAGTAAACTTCAAAATATCTATTTTAAATGACTTTTGTAATTATTTATTTATGTAATTATGTTAAAAACCATATATGAAATTGAAGGCTATTATCAATAGTGTACCTATATATTTGATGGATTTCCTTAAGAATATTTTCATTTAAAATAATTTAATGATATATTTAATGAATTTGGGTCATTATATATAACTACATGAATTTAGTTATATTTTAAAATAGTAATATTGTCTATAACCAATTGTGAAAAAAATTAAAAAGACTCTATAACTCTTTATCATTCATAAATGGTTTTTTATAGGATTCCATATGATACAAGGACTTTTTCATGCATTATATTCAGTTATAAAATGTTTCACAAGAATTTTACTGAGCATGATATGGATAATGGATTCAACCTCTATGTTATTTCATTATGATTGACTTAGAGAATGTATTTATTCACTACTAAATTAATATATTTATATCTTTTTAAGAAGAATATTTGAATATGATATAAAATACAATAATTGTTTCCATGATAATGTATTATGAGTGTTTAATCTTATATTCAGGTTTAATTTAATATTATTTTGGGATTTACATATATATTTTTTGTATACTAATTTCTTATGAAGGGGATTCAAAATGGGAGTCTTAAAGTTGTATAGGGGACCTTGTATTGTAGTGTTTATATAATTACTAACCCTTTTAATGTGTAAATTTTTATTATAATAATTCAAAGTTCAAAGGAAATATTAATTGATATAGTATATTTAAAATATATTGAGATAGGTGATCTTTTTTTTTCAGAAGTATGGGTGAGTATTAGTCATATATATAGTAAAAATAAGAGGTAATAGTGATATCTCCATGGATTTGTGGACCTATAGATGTGAATTTAACAACAAGAATGCTAAAAGTTTCTTGGACCGCTAATAAAGGACACCCAATAATAGAAATGGTTGAAATCAACTCCATCCATGAGTTGTGGTTTTCATCCAATTTTTCAAATGTATTCAGATAACATAAAAAGACAATTTTAATGATAATATAAAATTTTTCCATGAGTGATATAGTTCTCCAATAGAGTTTCATGTGGAGATTTATTTTTTAAAATAAAAAAAAATATTTCGTTTATATAAATATATAAATTAATTATGGAATTCCCAGTATATAGAAACGGATTGCGAGAGACCACACTAGATATTCATTAACTCTCTAAAATATGATGTTTTTATCAAGATATGGTATACAAAAAATTTACTTCATTCTTTATTGATATCTGAAAAGATGGTCAAATGGTGTAAAAAACTTACAATTTTGAAATAATATTTCACATCATGACTTCTCTACATGTAAATTAATATAAATAGGAAAAATATATTAAGAAGGGTTGTGATTTTTTATTTTTAGTGTGTATCATACCCTTATTCATTAAAAACTACACCATTGTGGTGAAAAATAATAATTTTTTTATAGAGGTTATCTTACATTTTCATAATACCAAAATTTATGTTAATTTTGGATAGAAGTTGATGTAGGATAAATTGTTCCCTTGAATTTTAGATTGTGCTAGTTTATGGGGTAGTCTAAAACATCATTGATTTGTAGGAAGGTTTCCATTATAGTTATTATATTAATAAAAAGGTTCGGGTAAATGTTTTCTTTCACAGGGAACCCAAATAGTTCCTCGACTCTATATATATATGTAGAAAATGATCCTATATTAATGTGTTTATTCAGAAAATGAATGGATCGTGTCATAACCTGGAGTATTAAGAACAAAAAAAATAACTGGATGGTATCCATGTTTATGATAAACTTGAAAAACTTATTATTATACTAAAATTTATGTTTCCTTATTATTGTTTCACTTTTTCATGTATATTCTACATGTGTCATGTTTTTGAGACCCAGGTAATCTAATGATATTTTATCTCTATCATTATTTAGATGGTGTAGTGAATTTAATTGATACTGAAACATTTTTCTATTTATTACTTGTTAATTTGTGATAAATTAAATCATATGGTGGGAATAATATATGTAATGGTTCATGAAAATGTCATTTTTTTATAGTTAGAGTATGTTGAGATCCCACTGTGACATTTTGGGTGAACCCATACTAATTTTGGGTGAGGTTTTTCTTCAATATTCTTATATAAGATGTTATGTTATTAATTAATGTAAATAAATGATATATTTATTATTTATCAATAGAATTTAGATAGATTTGGATTGTGTGATACTCATGATAGGAATAAATCAACGAATACACAAGTAAGAATCTTAATTATTTAAGGATACATCATATAAAAAATAATTCATATGTTTATATGTTTATTGAAAATACATGGGTTAGGTTAATCCATATGCGACTGAGTGTTATGTAACATGGAAATTAGTATATTATTATGATCAGGATGAATACTGTCATTATTTATTAGGGCATTGTGTTTATATAAATATGAAGTGATGATTCATGTAATATATGGAGTTTCTACGATAGTCAAGAGACTTCATGGTGTGTGTCATTATTATTTTCTTTGGTTCAATAACACCTTGAGACATTTTATAAATTTTATTATTTAGAAGTAAATATTTTAATTTATATATTTAATTGTCCACAAAAACTAAGATGGTGGTAAATTTTTAAATTCTTGTATAAAATATAACATTCATGATTTATTGTATTAATTCTTAAATAGTTTACAAAATTAGGAAAACTAAACTACAATGCATCACTCAAATAAATTCCAATATTGATTACAAATTTTCCCAATATAATTTGAAATGATAATACTGTCTTGACAGGAAAATAAAATAATGTGAAGATGAAATTACAATAATAAAAATGACTATGAAAACTATAGGAAAATATTTGAGGAGAATAAAAATGATCGGATTGAAGTATACCTCATCATATCTTCCCAGAAAAGTGATTTATTGAAGATGATTATAGAGAGAATAAAAATGATTAAAAATATTGAAATAATTTTTAGGAGAGTCATAAAAAATGAGATGTGAGTTATTTGGAATTTAAATAGAGAAAGCGGGAGATATAGTCATTAAAACAACAGTGGATGAAGTCCTTGTTTGAGAAAAATTATTATGTATTTGTTGATAAATAAATTAAAATACTTTTCCCAAATTTATATATTTATGTCATATTAGTATTTATTTACTTATAAGATTAAGGATCATAAAATTTATAATTTTTAAATTGAAATAACTTAGTGATAAGTGTTAAAAAATAAAAAACATATTTTAAAAAATTTCAACATTATGTTAGAATTTAAATATAGTTGTTCATAGGTTATGATAACATAAAATGATATTGTTAATAGTTAATAATACTTATGATAGTGAATTAATTTTGAATAATGTTTTAATATGTCTTGATAAATATTAATAATAATAATAAAATTAACATAATTGACCATAAATACAACTAACTATTGATTATCATATATGTTTTAACATAAGGATTGTTTGAAATTATTAGAAATGAAAAAAAATATAAGTAATAAAAATAAAAAATGTTTTATGGAGGGTTGGAAAAATATATATATAATTATGTATTATTTATATTAAAGTATAATTAAATTTTTCATTATAATAATATTATTTTAGTACATTATTGATAACCGAATATTTGAAATTTTTATTAAGTAATGGAGTAATAATTTTATAAATTGAAATGGATACTTATTAATTTAATAAGTAATATATAGAAAAAAATGGTTCAATTCCTAAGGTAATAAGAAGGTAATTTTCCAAATTATAATTGATATTTTTAATATGATAATTAATAAGTATAAAAAAATGTGTAAACTCAAAACGCCATCCCTTAACTAGCCCCAAGCCACATAGCCACCCATGGGAAACTGAATAAGCAGATGGGAAGGTCAGTGCATAGGTGTGGTGATGGGAGCACATGGCGCCATTCTTGGTGCATGGAGGTAGATCCCATATTGCTTAAGAAGATCTTACATTTAATATATATACATATATATATATATTAGAGATATTTTTTTAGATTTTTCTAACCCTAAAACACTCTATAACTCAATAATCCTTGAACTATGTATTTTTAAATGATGAATAATATATATTTTTTAAATGTATTTTTTTTAGCACAGGACATGGGGGGTGCATGTATGGTGCGTCATAGATGGTACTAATGAAAATTTTTAGATAAATTTATAGATTATGATTTAAAATATAATTTAAGATTAATAAATATTATTTTGAGTGTTAAGATTCATTTATTCTTAGCAGAATCATAATATTTGAGACTTTCTGATTTAGGTAAATTATTATTTTAAAAAACATTTATTTACTAAACCATAATATAATTATTTATAGGAAAAATGTTATTCCTTTTCCACTTATGTAGGGAATAAAGTGTGTCATAACAAATTTTATTATGAAAAATTAATATTTTGAATATTGGACTAGTGGTGGAATAACCATAATCTTGAACTAACTTGTTATCTCTACCAGACGACATATTAAAAAAATATTGAAAAGAGTTTTTACCATGATATTGAACCTTTTTTAATCCAAATACTCTCCTCTAAAAGGATATATAATATATATGTCACCTCCTCTGTACCCTAAAATCACTATCGATCATGGACTATTTTATAAGAAATTTTAATCTCCCAATTCTATCATTTTTCCTAACAAGAATGGTATTAATAAGGAACTTTTCGTTGATTCATTATGACATGACATTTTTATTACCTTGATGACATTATAATGGCCATATTAGAGGTAAACCATTTTACAAACTACAGGTTCCTAGTTTTAACCTACTGCCTTTTTGAAAATATACTTAGTAAGCAAGAAGGACAATTAATCGAAATCTTAAAATGGACTCTATCTGAATACATTATAAAAATAATGTACTTTCCAAAATCATGCATCTATAAGATATAAATAATATATTCCAAAAATTTCAATGTTGTTTCCATCAATATGATCTAAATTATTTAAGGTTTATTTGGTTGAAGGAATCAGATAATATTGAGAAATCTCTAATGCATTAATGAACCGTATGGGCCATTTTTTTTGTGAATGACCCAAAAATGATGTATCATGTAATGGGGAATTGAAACTGTGGGATAGAATATTGAATCATGTAATGGGATCATAATCATTCCAATAGTTATTTAATGGTAATTAAAATTATGAGGATGAAATTTTTTTAAGGTTTGGAGAATTTAAAAAACCGAGATGTTGTATTAATTTTCATTTAAAGAAGTAAATATTTTAATTAATTCAGTTACATGTCCTAAAAAAAGAAAGCTAAATTACTAATAAAATGATAAAGTTATGTATAAAATAAAACATCCAAAAATTATTATAGAAATTCCATAATATTTTATAGAATTATGATAGTTTGATGCTAATGCATCACATGAAAAACAATATCCTACATGGATTAAAAATTCTATCAATAAAAGATAAAACCACCTCGATATTAAATAAAAAAATAATGTTAAAAATAGATAACATTAATAACTTTAACTATGAAATCTATGGGATAATTAATGATAGGGAACCAGACAATAGCAAGATAGAGGTATGCCTCTTTTTGAATGGCCATGTTAAGGGATGCTCTGGATATGATCACTGAGAGAATACCAAAAATTTCAAATATAGGAATCCATTTGGTAATGTGGAGAAAGAATTAATATTTGGTATATTGGCATTTAAATATGTAAAGTGCGATATGTGATCGTTAAAAATAGCCATTTTAGTAATCATTGGAGAAAAATTATAATGTCTTTGTATATAAAAAGGGAATGTAATTTCTAAAAAAAAATTACATTTCATTTCATCTTAGTGTATATGTATTAAAAATAATAAGGATAATAAAATTATTTTTTAGTGATTTTAAATAACTCGATAATAAGAGTTATGAAACTATAAAAATATATTTAAAAATTTTTACATTATGTATGATTTGAAATATTGTTATAGGTTTATTATGCTAACATAAAAATAAATTATCAATAGTGAATAATACCTATCATAGTGAGATTATTTAAAATAAATATGTAATTTTTCTTGAAAAATATGAATATTAATAATAATTGATCATTTTTTAACATAAATACCATTAACTACTATGTAACATATTTTCCATGATAAAAGGATTGTTTAGAAATTTTTTGAAATAAAAACATATATATTTAATAATAATTAAAAATAAAAATAATTAGAGAGAGGGTGGGAAAAATATATAAAATATTATGTAATATATAGATGAGAGTATAGTTCCGTTTTTAATTATAATTAAATTAGATTTGTAATTTTTTTATTGTAGAATATTTGAAATTAAAATTAGGTGATTGGAATATACTTTTCTAAATTATAATGGATACTTTTTAATTTAATAAGTAAAATGTAGATAAAAAAGGGCCAACACCTAAGTTAATGGGAATATAATTTTCTTAGTTATAATGGATACTTATTAATTTAAAATGTAAGAATTAGAAAATATGTGTCAATACCTAAGGTGAGCCCTCAAATAGCCATACACCACTTATCCACCGATTGAGATGATTCTTAAATATCTAGGAAGCCTTGTTCATGTGTTTGGCTCTCGGAGAATAGGGATCCATGATTGGAACATAGGAAAAGAGCGTATGTTTTCATAGAAGAGTTTAGATTACAAAAACAAATTTTATATTTGATTTAGAACGTATTTTGTTTGAATTTTTTCTACCCCTTCAAAAATATTAAACTAAATGATCATCAAACTATATATTTTTGGGGATGAATATTATTTTATTTTGAAGAAACTAAATAGTTTTTTTAGCATCAGACATGATATCATGGGTTAGGGCATCACTAGTTCCGCTCTAAGAGAATGGTGGTTTTGTGCATATCAATAATTTTTTATGGATAGTTGTTATGAGTGATTAGACATTTTATAAATTTACAAATGTTATGGTCATCATCATTAAATAAACTAATCTATTAGGATCACATTACATATTCCCTCCATGAAATATAAATTATCTAATTTTGAAGTGTATTTTTTAATACATTATATATCTGATGATTCATGGTGAAATAAATCTAGAAATGGGTTTATCGGTTACAAAATAACATGTAATCATAATTATATCAATGAAAATCATGAACATTTGGTCATATCCAACAAAATATATTTTTTATATATCAATGATACACCAAAATTTTATGAATTTATAGTTTTTGGATTTCATAACAACCATTACATTTGAATGTTTGGGGAGATAAAGAAAGTGTAAAAACTATAGTCGAATTTAAGAAAGAATGAATTTTAAATTTGTGGTTCATAATCATAGAGATAATAATTTTTCTTGTTTTTGTGTTTAATTTTATGTTATGAAAGTGAAAAATTGGGAAAATTTACTTGAATAGAGTATTCATATGTTAGGCAATTATAACATGTTATTTACGATCCATTAGAATCCATTAAAACCATAATATAAATATACAATAATTTTTCATCCATCCATTAGTTTTAATTCCCACCATATGATGGTCTATGGTGAAAACTACTGAACTTGAGGACCTATTGAGCCAAATTATCTTGAATTGTATTTTTTTCAATAAAGGGTCAATATGTGTTGGAGATTACAAGAGGATATAAAGTTGATAATCATAGAGAATTATTATTCTCCATATTAATAGTGTTGATTGTTGAACTAGTGTTATGTTCAAAGAAAAGTTTCAATTGTTTTCATTTGAAAAAGTATTTGAAACAATGAAGAAGATGTGATAATCAATAAATTAAAGAAATTACTTGCAAGTAGAATTTAAAAAATTGCCTGAAAAATAAAATTTATTTTTATTTTCCATCAAGTATAACTGATTAATAATATTTTATATTTTCTTAGTACTGAAAAATATATAAATAGAATTATTCTTAGTATTGTGTTGGTCCTTTATCGAAATATTAGCCATCCATATAAGTCAATATTGAAAACTAGATCACCCTTATTGGGGGAGATAACTCAAACATTAGGGAAAACCGAACTAAATAGCTCATATAGTGACATGAGGTTTTATATCTCCCAAATGGTTTGAAAGGTTAAGTCAATTTTATGTGGGAAATAATAAAGTGGGTATATAGCATGCTCACTACATTGTACATCAATAGAATATATAGGTAAAGTTATACTGGCTAACCCATGTGGTGTGTCCATGTGTACCCTAGTGTTGGCACAAGATGTCAACAGAACATTCTGATTTATAAAGGAGAGATCAAACGTGAAAGGAATTGATGTGGGACATGTGATGCACGACCACTCGTTTTCCATGTTAAAAAGATACAAATATTACATAGTCATCTGATCATGTAGACCTATGATGTACGATCAAAATAGTCTCCATCTTTAACCTCATCTTGAGGTATTTCTACATGTTCTGGGATTTGTTCATGTCAGGACCTCTAGATGATAAAAACGAACCATTTTAGTTCCATTTGGTTATCCAGAAGATTAAAAAATGATAGAAGAATCTAGGAACATAATTTTAATGAATAAAAAAAGTCTAAATAGATTTAACACTAATTGAGTAAGGTTAAACCATGTGTAAGGGTAATATAAATGTATGGGTAACTACATAAGGCTAATGCAGCTACATAAATGTATGGAGGCACATGTGTAATGTTATATTGAAATTTTTTCACATAATATAAGACACAATCATCTTCAGAAGAATGAAAATTG
This sequence comes from Viscum album, assembly GCA_963277665.1. Lineage (NCBI taxonomy): Eukaryota > Viridiplantae > Streptophyta > Magnoliopsida > Santalales > Viscaceae > Viscum > Viscum album. The sequence continues at coordinate 1,285,911,377 of OY728158.1, forward strand.
ACTGTGTGAGAATACTTCAAATGTCACGAAATTCAGGTACCAAAAAATATTGATTTACATGGATTATTTTTCTGGATTCAATGTTGGATAAGTAATGGAGGATAAGTGATGGTCATTGCATATAAATACATCAGGTTAGGTGACATTTTGATTACTTCTACTAATAGATATATTTAGGCTCCCATTTTCTTAGAGTATAATAGAGTTAAATTAATTTTTCTACTTGCGTGAAGAAGAAGAATATCACGCAGCCTCTTGAATGGTGAATATTTCACTCAAGAGTCTCATGAATAAACTTAGAATCACAAGACTTTTATTATGTTAAACATTATTTTAGAGCTTCATGGACATCTTTTCCTTGAATCCATTTGGTTTTTCATGAAACCCTTATGTAGAGTGTATTGAGACACATCCAACCTTTACATGATGTGGATTGATACATTTCTTATCCTTATAAGATCATAGTAATCCTGAAAGAAGATATATCATGTGATTACATATGTGCATGATCTTGGGAATAATTAGTTAACCAATTCTATGTGTGAGACTTACATGAATGGTTTATTATGTATGAGGGGATAATTGAATTAGTCTCATTCATGATATTTTTTTTATTTCAAAAGTAATACAGTGAACCTAATAAAATAACTTAACATAATAATATATTTAAATTTATATGTGATTAGGTTTAAAAGTTTGAGGAGGATATGAAATATATCCTACAACCATGGAGTGATCTTATTATAATTTAGAATTCATGAAGATAATAAATTTGGATTTGAAAGTTCTATCTTTCATAAAATAATATCGATGTGTGTGTATCTCTTGTACACATCTTAGTGAGTTCATGACTTTAACACAAGAATAAAAAAAATTTAGAATTGGTACACTAAATTAATTGATCATACATAGGTGATAAAAATTAATAATCAATACCGATAGACATGATTAGTGGTTGTTAAAGTTACTTTAATTTATAGTTCTAAATTATGATCAAGAAAACTGGGGTGAATTAGTGGTTCCATTTTATTTTATATGTAATTTTTTTAAATTTTAGTTTTTTTTTATTTTAAAAAATTCCAAGTGTTATGATCCAGTCAAATTTAACTTATTAACCATACCTTCCATATAAAAAAAATATAAATAGAAGATAGTACATGATATATATGGGTTCTAGTATAAATACTTACTCCTTTACATGTTGGATAGACCCACCAATAATGATTCCTTTACTCTCTTTCATTCCAAAATACAAAGGCGCAAGAAATAAATAGTTATACATCCAAGAAGAAACATTTCTGCAATAGTGGGTTATACCACCAACTATCCTTTTGGTACCACTTCACATAGCTGGTTATACACCCCATTTAGTAATAATACTTTTATGTACTTGGTAAGTATACACAGTTACAAGCTTCACCTTCTTCTTCTTTTACATTCCAATTATGAATGTTATTCACTTCCACCACAAGTAATCTGAATCAAACATTACCTATGTACCATTTCAAAAAGTATGTCTAATCGGACTCCATCCAGAAACATCTATCTGATGGCCTCCATATGGTTTGACTATGTCTAATTCTGACTATTATTATCCATATTTAAATGAGTTTGAACTAAATTGGAAACACGCAATTCCTTTTTTCAATATAACTCATTCATATTTTCTTCACTCTAATGAATCTGGCTCTAATGGAACTTACTTTTATAGACTCGTGTTGATGGATCTTCCTCGGATACATCTTAAAACAAATGTTTGGTGAGAATTTCAATACCTATCACAAAAAGTGTCATAACTTTAGAGCTAATTCATATGAACAGTTTCAAGTACATGTTTATTGTGCACTCCTTTTATAGTAATCCTAGAATAATGATGGTATGAAAAATAGTTCCTCTTCCCACTCAATGAAATTCACATATTAGCGAATTTAATGTTAATTCATTATTCATCCTTAACTTCGTCAACTAGTATCCTTACTTCTAGGAACATATTGAATATTCTTGAATCCTCTCAAACAATAAAGCCTTATCAAATTTACAAATAATTATTTAGTCCAATTTTATGAGTCTAATCATTTTTTTGTGACTCAGATTGATGTTTATAACCGAGTCCCATTCTGATGTAATTTTGTTACAGAAAACACATCTGATAGAATTTCATATGGAAGGATATTCCTTTGGGTCAACATTAATGTTATACCAATGGATCATCCATAGTTTACCTTAAGTGGTTCAGTCTCTATAGATCATATGTGTCATATATCTCAACAACATAACCACTAAATCCAACCTATAATATAACTTTGAATATGATTCTTTGAGGATACCAAAAATTTATCAAATTAATTAGTGTCAGAATTTATTAAAATTAATCAGTGGAATGTCATGTCTGATAGACCAGTTTTGGGAGTTACTTCTTTTTTGCCTGTAAATTGATTCTAAGGAAGGATTCTTCTGAGGAATCAAACCATCTAATGATGTGTTTTTTCTAAATTATCAGTTTGACTAAAAACTCTCATCTTCATCTTCTCATATTTTTAGAACTCTGAAACATGTTTTAAAACATCTTCCATTATTCAAAATATTTTATCTAGGGGATTATCCTAGTTTATGAGAACTTTGAGATCATAAAAGCATCATCAAAATTACTTTAGTGTTCTATGACTTCCCTAATTCACTTTCAAAAGTTACCTACTCTAAAACATGAACTACTTGGATTTCCAGAAGCTTTTGACATTCTATCAAAATAAAAATAAGATAGATTGTATCAAAAGGCTCACACTAATGGATTGAGTCTGATTTTGCATCTAATGAATCATTATGTTCAGTATGATGAGGTACGTCTTGAAAAAAAAATAACCCTACTTTTTGTTATCTTCAATCATAAATCATATATTGAAAAAATAAAATTAAAAAAAATACAACTTGGTATTAAAAATCTCCCACTTTTTGTTTTTTTCAATACCCACATCGTTATATCAAAACAATACTCTCTTAAAATAACTTCCTTGTTTTCCCCCTATTTTTAGTCCTACATCCCATGAAAATCTTTTCTCCAATATTGAAAATAATATTAAAATGGGGCACTCATGATATTTTTTATTTATTTCAAAATCTTGAAAGTCTTGTTGAAAATAAAATAAGTATGAAATGAGTTTATTAACAAAGAGTCCTTAATTATTTACCTTTAAATATATGTGGTAGAACTCAGTGTAGAAAAAAATATTGTATAATCAAGGATATCAATTTTTTCACAATAAAAATTTCATGTAATACCCTTACATGTTTTTTTCTTCATTACCATATCTAGGGAAATATTAGAAAATAAATTTTTTAAGATAAAAGTACCCAACACCTATCTCAATAAACACATTAAAAAAGATCAATATTAAGAAAACAAAACATTCTCAAAGTCTCTATTATCATAACCTCATTAATTTCTTTTGTACGAATAGTAAGAATCTCATATATCGACATCCTTAATTTGAACCTTTCAATTCCATAAAATTAGTGAAAATGAACAAATATATTTGGAATAATGAGGAAACTCATTAATTTCCCAGAAACGACATTTGATAAGATAGTTTTCTCGCAATTTTGAATTTTTCTTATTCGTCTTGGATTCTTCATTGGATAAGTTTTCTTCATTCTATTCATCATTCTCAGATTTTATAACAATATTCTTTTTTAGAATTTTCTAATGAGGATGTAAACATGTTATCAACATTTTTAACATTGGTTTTTGTAGTTATTTTTTTAATATATAATTCATTCCCATTATTCATAAAAAATTGGTAGACAACTTTTAGTAACTTTACCATATTGCTCATGTCACAATCATTTTTTTGGAATCATAACATCACAATCTGTTGATGACATCTTATCAACATTGTTCTTGACTTCAAAAATCAATTTTCCCCTTTTCTTTATCAAATTTTAGTTCTTCAACTATCTTTCTATCCGTGTAAACTTGTTTTTTCCATATAACTAGGAACTCTTTCTTTTTAGACTCATCATGTTTTATTTTCTAAGATTTCTTAATGTACTCAAATATCTTTAACATGTCATTTTCTTTTAATGGGACTTCAAAATTCATCACCTTTTGAGTTTCCCTTGTTGGTTCAAAGAATTTCATTAAATTTTTTTTTGTTTTTTTCATCATATACCCCCCTTGATTCATACAAGTTCCTTGGTAGAGACATTTTTTACTAACAAGTGTAAGAAAAATCTTCAAAAATTCCATAGTACCAATAGTAACATCTGAATATTTATATTTTGGACTGATAATATATTTGTTCATAGCATTATTGTTGTTGTTTATTTATAAATAATAGACCAATTTTGTCTGGAGGATACCTTCTTGAAGAATTACTATCATTCTTAGTGAATGATGTTTTCTCACAAGCCTGATCTTGTTAACCATTCCTTTCACCCCTTTAAAATTTTTACCTTTAACATTAATTGACTTGATCAAGTATTATCACATAATTCTAATCACATTTTGTGTTGCAAGAATAAAGGTTTATGTTTCTAATAAATCATTTTATTTCTCAACTAAACTGACTTTCCAGAACTTTATCATATTTTTTGGATTCATCTATCTACGTGTTATTCAGATTACATTTTTCATCATTTTTATAATCTTTCATGTAGAGTTTCTCATTTAAATTTTTTTTTCATCATATCATTTTATATTTTTTTTCTATTTTAGAAATCATCAATTTCAATGCTCTAATAAAATTTATATTTGTCTTTTCTTTCTTTATCGTATCAAAATTCTCAAAATTTTGAATTTCAATATATTTATTCAAATTTTTTTATTTAATGATTTCTATATTCTGTTCAATTTCATTTGTCCAATTTTTATTAAGAATATACTTAATTTCTCTAATCTATTCACCATAATAATCACTATCTGAATAATTAAAACCATTTATGACTTTATCAATGAAGTTTTTTTGATTATTAGATACATCATTCGATGTAAAATCATCCTTCTTAATTCTTCTCAGATAAATTTTCTTCTTCTTATCATAAGGAAATCATTCCTTATGTTCCTTATTCTTTAGTTTCTGAGACTTATAATCATCTTCTAGGAAATAAAATTCTTAAATATTATTCAATTGAAATTTTGTGAGTAATTTCCATTCCCATCAAAATTACAACATTTTAGAGTTTTACCTTTCCTTTTCACCTTACTATATTTATTTGAAAGGAGGGAAACAATTGGGTAGAAATCCTAAACATCATCTTCTTCTTTCGAATCACTTGATTATTTTTAAACCTATGTATTGATTTTACCATTTAAAAATTCTTTCATTAAAATTTAATTCTCAAAAAATTTCATGAAAGTATTGAATTTTTTCATCTCATATGCCAAAATAATATTCTGAAGTTCATCCAAGGATAAATCTTCCTAATCTTATAAAGCTGAAACTTTAGAAACAAATATGACTAGAATGTTTATTAATAGTTTCTTAAATATTTTAGAATATTATTTATTATCATTAAAACTTTTAATTTTACTCAAAATATCATTTAGCCTTGTAAATTAATCATCAATAATTTCTTCATAAGGAATTTTCAATCATTAAATCTACTTCTCCAGATTTGTAAGTTGGCTACCTTAACATTCTCATTCCCTTCATAACTACTTCTTAGCTTATCCCATGTATTAATAGATATTGGAAACCTCATAATATGGGCATAAACCTTATAATTATGGTCCATCAACAAATTATTTTGAGATTTACATTAGCTTTTAAATTCCTATTATCAATAGTAATCTTAACTGCTTCATTGATGGGAGGAAATACCACTATAGATGCATTTTTATCTTGAAGGCCAATATAAAGAAGATAGGGTAACATCATATTATTCTAGAAAAGATAGTACTTAACATCGATAACATGGACACCCCTTTTATTTACGTAATTGAAATTTTCCCTTATTAGAGGTGCATCCTTCAAATAAATCTTGGTTTTAATACTAACCCATGTAGTATCAAGACCACTAAAGGGGGGGTGAATTAGTGGTTCATTATTATTTTATAATAAACTTTCATAGCATATTTATTAAACCTTATTAACCTATGAAACTTTTTAGAGTTTTGATCCACTCAAATATTACTTCTCAACCTTACCTTTCATACATGACAAACATAAAGATAAGATAGAACACGATATTTACAAGCTTCGGTACAAAGACCTACTCCATTCCATTTGGAATAGTCACACCAATAAAAATTCATTTATTATCATTATTTATTTAAAAAAAATCCCATGAAACAAATACTTTTATAACCCAATATAAACTTTTATTTTTATATTACTTTTATACCCTCTAACATTCCTTTTCGTATCTACTTTCCATACCTAGTTCTTTACCCTATCTATCAAAAAACCTTTTCCTTAACTAGTAAGGAACTGTAGTTACAAGATTCAACTTTCCCTTCTTTTATATTCCACATTAGAAGGTTATTCAATAAATATGTATGAAATTTAAAGCAACCTCTACCTATGTACCATTTGGTAAAATTTATTCTGATCAGCCGCCATCTAGAAACCTTATTTTGATGGTCTTCATCTAGTTTGACTCCGTCTAATTCATCTTCATTTCATCCAACTTCAACTAAGATAGAACCCAATCAGAAACTCACAATTCTCTTGTATGATGGAACTCAGTCTCATGGGGCTCACTCTAATTGATCTGTATTGGATTCAACATACCTCAATGGACTCATTTTGATCGATCTTCCACATCTTATACCTAAAAAATGCCTTGTTGGATTCTTAATTCCTTCCAAAAAAGTTTCCTGACATTAAAACTTCCACACATGAACAAATTTAATGTACAAATGTAATTTTTAATCATTTTATAGGAATACCATAATTGTAAAGGTGGGAAACCAAATTCTTCTTCTTGCTCAATGAAATTCATGTATCTCTATATTTTATGTTGATTTAGGCCTCATATTTGACTACTTCAACTCCTATAAATACTTTCTGGAACTTCTCAAATCTTCCCGAATCCTCTCAAACATTCATACTATTTCAAATTTACAGACATGTCATTAGTCTTATTTTGTAATTCTAGTCATTCTTTTTTGGGATTCTGATTGATGTTTTTGCCTCAACCTCACCAAAATGGACTTTTCTTATTGAAAAAACATCTAACATAATTTCTTATGGAAATATCATTCCATGGGTCAGCATAAATGACATACTAGTGGATTGATCTCAGTTTCCCTTTGGTGGTTCGGTATCTAAAGATCATTTATTCCATTGATAATAAAACATAACCACTCAACTCTGCCTCTAATAAAAATATGGATTTGATGCTTTGATGATACCAAAAACTTATAAAATGAATCATTTTCTGAATTCATTTTGATGAATAGGTGGAATACTACATCTGTTGTACTACTGTCTGTAAGGACTAATTTCTTAACCGGTGATTGATTCTATCTAATGTTTTATCGTATGAATATGAAAATGCATAGTTATATTTATTATTTAATATTAGTCTGACTAAAAGGACACATCTTCATCTTCTCATGTTTCTCAAACTTTAAAACATCCTTTATCACTATCCTCTATTATTCAAAAATATTTTATCTTCAATAATATCATGATTTTTGAGAACTCCAAGATTAGAGAAGCCTCATTTGATTTATTTTTGATGTTATAAGACTAACCAACTTCTCTTTAAAATTATTATAACTCTAAAACTTGAATAGATATAATTTTTAGAAGCTTGTGAATTTTAATCAAAATATCAATATGATGGATTGTATCCAAAGGATCACACCGATGGGATGAGTTCAATTATTTGTCTAATCCATCATCATGTTTAGTCCTATGTGTCCAGTGTAGAAACCAAAAACTCTAAATTTTCATAACATCAAACACATATCATCTATTGATATCAAATACAATAAAAATAAAAAAAAATCCTAACAGAAGTGTACATGGGAATGTCATATCATGAAAGCTCATGGATAAACCTAAAAATATCATCCTCTAGTGCATCAACCATTAATAAAGTTAGAAGAATATGTGATGTAGTAAAAAGACCCTCATGTGTTGAATCCTATGTGGAAGTCCAGTGTGGACTCTAGTAACTTTTTTTGAATAAGAATAAAGACCCTTATACATGGAGTTAGGATTAGAAGGCCTGTTTAGACTCTGGTAACATTGTGTAATGAAACAAAATATCCTCCAATATGGACATAGGAGGTAGAATCATTGTGAATCTATATCAACCATTAGAATTTTTAAATATTATAGTGGGGAATTTATGTTTGCAGGTATAACCAACATTAGAAGAAGAACGCCTTTCAGCCAAACCATGTAAATACTATGTACTTTACTCTTTATTATTACAACTTTTCAAGAGGTGATATTGAGAGATAATATTGAGTTGATCAAGAACATTAACAAGTTTTAGAGTTTAAATATATATATATATTTTATAGAAAAATTGTACAACTAATTCACCCCTCTTCCTAGTGGCATATAACGGATCCTTGGACACATCAATTTGTATTAGATGGAGTTACCTCTAAATATCCAATATGGTTCATAGATGGAATATTATATGGAATTAAATGATATCATAGCCTGTATTTTGAGAATTTTATAAAAGGGTAATTGTTATAAGGATGGTATTTGATATGGAATCAATCTTCTTTATTTTTATAAATAGAATTAAAGTAAAAATTTTCCCTTGATGTAGTTTTTTTAACTGAGGAAATATATGAACAGAATGTTTTCTCTAATTCTAAACCACATGTAGAAAATGAATGAGAAACTTTAAAATCCACCTTTCATCTAATGGGATACTTTATTCTAGTGATGACGATGTGACAACATTAATTTTCTATTCCATGGAATGTTCATGTAATGAAAAAGTAGGAAAATAAAGAATCATGCATGAAATTTACAATTTTATGGTAAATGATTTGTACTTTGAAAAAATATATTGATAATAGAATAAGAATCCTTTAATCATTTAATAATGAAAATGGGGACCATTATGAAGGAGAAAATAGATATTATTGAACATATTCCACGTGATATTTTAAAGAAAATGTCCATGCATAAGGAAGAGAAGGAAAGCATAAAATATCTCAAATCCATACTTAAAGAAAGGGAGAATATAGTCTGGATAATCCTTCAAATATGAATTTAATGGATTCTTTGTTTAAAAATAATGGTTTGAAAATTAGAGAACATTAAGAGAGGTTGAACGCCTCTAATGATAATATGAAGATCCATCCAAAAGGTATCTCCATTTTTAGATAAAAAATTGGAATATGGATCTGAAATCTATAAGTAAAGTGTTAATCCATAAAAAATTGATATTAGGGTTACAATAAACATATAATGTCGAACTGGATTCTATTTTGGAATATTTGGACATATTATGTGAATATTTTTCAAATTCATCAAGTCTAAAGTTGTTATAAGAACTCTAGTAGTGCCAATATCTCAATCAAGGAGAGACCAAATGAGGTATTACTCTGGTGGTAAATGTTTCATTTATTCTAACCTCGATCATATAAAAATTAATTTCAATTTTAGTGATGTATAGAAGGGTGAAAACACATATAGAGATACTTCACTCCTATGAGATATAGGGATATTGAATATCCTAGAAAAGGGCCAATTGAGTTGGAAAATTGGATCAATGTTTTGGAGGATGACAATGAGCCTCATGAAAGGATGTATCAAGTGCCAAAATTTGATTACTCAAAATAAATATCTTATAGGAAAAAAGAAAAAATCATGATGAAATAAAAAGAGTATATTCCAACTATGAAAAAAGTGGAATAAAATGGGATGTTTACTCCACCAAGAGTGGTATATTCCAAGATGGAACTTTTGGTCATCATGGAAGAGTTTTTCCAAAGTGGTAATTCAAAACCCATTATGTGGAGACATGGAAAAGATAAATAACATTAAAAATCCAATGTAAAGTAATTGTCATCATAATATGAGGAAAAAATCATTAGAATATTTTTACAATTGAAAACATCAATAAATATGGTTAGTTCTGTGAAAGGTGTAGTAAATCTCGATATACTGCATGCAACTGTATGGATATTCAACCTAAAAAATGTGATTTACTCTTAAATAAAGTGAAATAATCTTTAATTCCTTATTATCAAATGATAATAATGGAATAAATGATTTCAAATTAATTAAATGGTGAAATATGAAATAACAAATGAGATCGGTTGAGAGGAATCTCTCATCCATAGATTTACTTATGTGGAATCTATAGGTTCCTCCTTATTACCAATAATTTAATGTGTTTTTTGCTAACATGTATGGAATTTAATGGGAAGGTAATGTCTATAACTTCTAAACAGAAATGAAAATGATTTTTTTAATGTAGTTTCAATGTTGGATACTCATTATGATGAAGAAAATGAGTGCATCCATTGAGGGGGATCTTAAATGATAAATGAGGTAGGAAAGTCACACTTTCTACCCCTAATTTAATTATATAATTATAATAATTTATGTTTTTTATGGAAAATGAGGAAGAGGGTTATTTAATCATGTGAACCAAAAATTTATAATGTTTTTGTAAAATTTTGTATAAAATCAAGTATTTCATGTATTGAAAGCTCAAATCATGAGAATTGGGAATTTCTAAGCATGATTTCACATGAATTGTTATTTTTTGACTACATTTAAAACCTTTTTTGTAAATCCATTTCTTTTTACACATGGTTATACTACATGGACATAGTGTTTATCAACTATCAGATATTTTCAAAATAAAACCCTGTGATATCATCCCTCCCTCAGAAGTGTTCAGGAAACAATTATATATGTGAGGAGAACATGTTATGGATAAATTCATGTAATGATAGTACCTACAGTTTCTTTGAATTTATTTTCTATAATTGTTTTTGAGAATGGTATGAGAGTTTATATATTAACATGGTGACTTTTTAAGGGTGTTGAGAACAAATCCAAAAGGAGTGATTTTAAAAGCCAATGGACATCAATTTAATATGTGAACAATAAATTTTAAATGTGTAATAGAGGTTTTATGAGGATATAAAGTTGAGATTTGTTGATGAATACTATTCTCCATGTTAATTTTGATGATTTTTGAAGAATAATTAAGTTCCAAGACTTTTTTCAATAGTGTTAAGTATGATTCATTGTTTTGAATAAAGTAGAATAGTTTAAGACCACGAAAAAAGAAATTTATAACATAAAGAATTTAAATAATACCATAAAAATAAAATATATTTATATTTTTCCTTGAGTATATTAGGGAAAAATATTTTAGATTATTTTATTACTAAAAATTACATAATTATAACTATTCTATGTGTTTTTTGGGAATTTATCAAAAAATTGTCCAATGATTAAAGCAACTAGGGCCATCATGATCGACCATAATATAGGAGTTATTTCAAACATAAGGAAAAGTTAGCCCAAGTACCCTTCAATGTGGAAGGAGGTTTCATAGAACCCACAAGGAGTGAAAATTTGAAGCATTTGAAAGAGATAAATCGTAAAGTTGTTTTATTGTATTCTCATAGGACTATGAAAGGTTGGATTGTGGGAAGGGGGGTTAGTTTGGCCTTCCCTATGTTGTTATTTAATGTCTATCTAGGTTTCAACACTAGTGTCAGCATGAAATATATATAGTATGAAATGATTTATAGAGGAAAGATCGATCGTCAAAAGAATCAATGCGTGAAAAAATATGTATAGTTATTTTTAAATAATGTTAACATATATGAATATTAACAAATTCATCTGATCATGTTGATTTGGGTCATTAGGAAGAGGGAGTAATTGTCATTAACATTGGCCTTAGGGTTTTCCTCATGCATTAGTTGTTCTTCATTCCAAAACATTAGGATGACCATATTGATGCATTGGAGTAAAATGTTATCATCTATGAGATTCAAACACAATAGAAGTAACATGAAACTTCATTTACAAGAATAAAAAAAATACACTATTTTGATACTACCTTTGTACGGGTAACCCATTCGTAACGGATATCATTCACATAAGAGGGACTGTATAATGGTAATAATGTTATATTAGGGTAAGGTGAACTAATGTTAGGGTAAATTGAGGGTCCATGCATTAATAAAAAAAATTGTCTTTTTTGTCATTATGTGATATTATAAAGATGGAAACCCATCCATGTGAGAATACTTCAAACACTGATATCTTCATGCATCCAAAAATATTGATTTACATGGCATATTTTTCAAGATTCTATGTCAATAAGATAATAAAATAGTGGTTGTGATATTTTCCTATAATTATTGAGTTCAGGATTATATTTAATTTGATGGTGTTGATAGATATATTGATTCTCTACTTCTCAAAAGAAAAACAAATCACTGAATATATTTCTACTTTCATGGATAAGAAAATTTTTACCTAGCCTCTTGGATTGAAAATCTGAAACTCAACAGTTTCACAATGAAGCAATTAACGATTTTCCTTCGATTATGTAACAAATTCTCAAAGATCATCATGAATAAATATTCTACAAACATTTATGGTCTTTCAGGATACCCTCATGTAAGGTTTATTGAGACAATTATTACCTTTACACAAAGTATATTGAGACACTATTTACCCATATGCAAAGTTAGTGATCATAAAAGAATATAGATTTCATGATCAATTAAATGAAGGATATTATGAATAGAGATATACCTAAACCTAGGTGTGAAACTTACATTCATTTTCTATTATATATGTGGTGATGATAGAATTAGTCCCATGCATGTGAGTTTTTTAGGTGATGAAGGAGAAAAAAACACCATAAAATCGCATTAAATTGTAATTGTAACATCCCAGGTATTTATAGAATAATTCATTTTCATTTCAAGTAATATTTTTGGATAATATTTTATTTTTATGTTAAAGGGGACACGTTTTTCTACAACATACTCTACATGAAACAATGAGTTTCTCCTAAAGTTTATGTTGCACATAGCTTTGAGTTATACCAAAAAATAATACAATAATATTATTATTATTTTAGATGGTAGTTAATGCCTTTCCATTGTATTAGTGGAAATGAATAGAACTAACTACAATATTATTACAAATGTTTTCTAAATGTATTTACCTTTATCCAATGAATTTTTGTGTGCTTAAAATGAGAATGAGTCCAATTTTAAGCATAAAAAACTTGAATATTTTTTAAAAGATATTTTTACCACAATTTCATGGAAACCCATTTTTAAATATATTTTTTGTCACATTAATATGTTACATTTTTTAGAATAAAATTATTCATTGAAATAGGAACATCAAAATTTACTTTGGATGAAAATTTTGTTATTTTTTTGACAAAATTCATATTTTATTGAATAGTTGAAAATAATGCATTTTAACTAAAAACTACAATATAATCAATTTTATTTATATAGTTATATTGTCCATTAATTTTTTCATAAAGTGTAATTTTATTAAGTTTTTATTTTTTTAATTCAATTATCATAATTGGAAGTAATTTCATATTGAAATTTGATATGAACACATTTTAATCTTTTGATGGTTTTTACTTTTAAAAAAACTCATTTTCATATTTTGGAAATGAAAATTAATTTTAATTTAACTTCTTCCAATGTTTTGTTTTGAATTTAGAAAATTTTAATCCATAATTGGAATCATAAGGTTCAATTAATGTAAATTGTTCCATTTTATTTTTTGAAAATTATGAATAGTAACTTAAGTAATTTTTGTTTACATTAGTAAAAGGGTAAATGAGATAAATAATGCTAAAAATAATATTATAATAATATAAAACTACCCTATCATGTGTCATATTACTATTATATGATATTTGGATGACCATTATCATCTTTGAGCCGATTTTCGGACCCTATGGTGCCACTTGGGTGTGATAGTGACATGTTATAATAATTTATTTAAAGTAAAGAGAAATATAACATAAACATGTATCTTTTTACTAAAACTATTTTAAGGTGGAGTTATGTTAATAATATATTTGAATATAAATTTAAATTAGATAGATAAATATATTTCATACATCATGGTATTTTATTTATATTTTTTTAGACCTTAACAAAATAAATTCATTTACGACACAATGATGATGTTGTGATTACCTTATTAATGAATGATTAAAATAAATGATATTCTAAATAATGAAATAAATGTTATTTTCACATTTTTATACAATACACAAATTTTATGGATTCTCATGACATTTTATCTTTTATTTAGTGTAGTTTTGTTTATTGAATTAAGTTATTATGACTTTAACAAGAATCAATTCCTAAATAGTGTCAAAATTGACATAAATGTGTTTAAAAAAAATACTATTTTATTAAATGATATAATAGTCATAAAAACATTGATTTATCCAACTAACATAAATAATATAAAAAATATCATTAATAATCCACTTTTTATTCTCATGGAATTTTATATTAACTATATTAACCATATATTATAAAAATACAAGAAGTCACAGTAAAGGTAAATTTATTTAACTAAGGGTTAAAGAAAAATGATAGGGTTATAATTTTTTACCTAAATATGTATAAAAACTATTAATTGTTATTATTTTGACACATACTCATATATTCCTTGAAATATATCACTCTTTAAATATTATAATTTGAAGATAAATTTATAATAAAATAATATTTCAAGACTTTCATAAAGTGCACCTCATCATTCTTATAAAATGCCACCACCTCTACCCACGTACTAACACCACTAAATTTTCTTGTATCATCCAAATTATACTCCAATAAGCCACAAAATTCCCTAACTTCCTCCAATAATCCTTATCTTAGTAGAAGGAAACTCTAGGAAGCATTTTGTCTCAAATCAATATGAATTACTCGATTTAGAGGTCAACTCTTCTGTTAAGATCCTTTCATTTTTTTTATTTATCCAACAAAATAACATAAATTTATTCTCTTATATTATAAAAGCAAAATTATACTCAATATATTATTATGTTTTTAGGCTAATGTTTCAACATACACTTACACACACTCCATCTAATGGATATTGAACATATTGTTTATGTGTACGGTGAACAACTGCCTCACGAAATAATGATTGTTCAATTGTCTCGTACTAACTCTCATGGTGGACATTATGAGGTAACTATATTTATATATTATATATATAATATTTATATTTTCTATATAATTGAATAATTTTTATTTAGAAAATACCTTTATTTTTTCCTCGTTGTGTAAATAAGATAATTTTGTTTGAGTTAGTGTGGACTACCACCCCCTCAAAGTGATGTGACTTGTTCTTTCTATGAAGGGAACGTATAAAGGATGGTTTTTTTAAACCTATGAGACATAAATGAAATTAATATAATACTTTTATTATAATAATCATTTATATAATTCGATTGTTATTCTTTTTATATGATGAAAAATTAAAAGTATTGTTCATGACTATGTACGGCATACCATCTCCATGAATGGTGGATTTCATTTCATAAATCCAAATATTATGTATATTTTAAATACATATATAATGAATATATACGATATATAACTCATGAATAATATTATAGAGATAATAGAATTTTGAATACATGGATAATTTACCTAAAAATATGTTTGTTTTCAACTCAAGTACTGAATGTCGAAAAAACGTCCGGTATGAACTTAATAAATTACATAATTTTTAAAAAATGGTAATATGTGAAATAAAAGGAATAAATAAATTTATAAATTTTCTCATTAAATTATTGATTAAACAAAGTTTATTATTTGACAACATAATAGTTGTCTGTGATGAGTCTGACTCAAGGTAAGGGACTTCATCTCAATCTCCATTCATTGAGGCATATATTAATAATATACACCACCTTCTTTTAGAAAGTTTATAGTCAACCCTTAAACTTTTAATTTCATTCAAAGGGAATCTTTTTTATATGAAGTTATTTACTAAATAAAAAAGGAATGTTTTTAACATATGCGGTGACAATGACTATTCTGCCACCATAATAGTTATTTGATATTTGGCTTCCTCTGTAAACCTTAATGTTTCTAAATGGAATAGAAATCTCTTATTCCCATTTTTTGGTGTTTTGGTTTGGAAAATGGTTTTGAATGTTGATTTACTATTTCAATTTCTTGAAATTATCTCTTGTGATTTCAAATTAAACATTATGATGGAAATGTGGATAAGTGAAATCTTTTATGTGTTATGATTATATAATAGTCCTCAGACATTTGTTGTGTGGTTATGTGATAAACTAGATATGGTTGGTTACATGATAAACCAATGACGGTTGGTTATATGATAAACCAAATATGGGTGGTTCAATGATAAACCCTGGATGAGTGGTTACGTTATAACCTCCAATGCATTTGGTATGGAAGTCTGTCATATGGCTATTCCATTTTTAAGAATGATTTGTGGAAGTTGATAGTATAATTATTCTGTTTAGGTATGATTATGTATTAAGTTACATTTTATATATTATATGATACTTCTTATGGTATTATTGTAGTATTTTGGTTAATAAAGGGGTAAGAAATGAGCTTATATTCCAAGAAGAGCATTTACTACTTCATAAAGTTGAATAGTATTATTTTATGATAAATTATTCATGGTTTTCATGTTTTACCAAGACTAACAGTTTCCTTATTTTTTATCCCTTACTATATTTTTATGTGTATACCATGTTTTGACCAAATTATCTAAATCCCTAAACCTGAAAATCTCATTTATATAAATTAAATTAAAATTATTAACTTATCTCAAGATTAAGTAATGTTTACGGTTGGTCCCATATAGTTGGTATAAGATGTAGGTTTAGATACCAATATGAGCTATAATATTGTTAGTATAATATCTATAAAATATTTTTACTTTAAGGTAAAATTGAAATAATATAGAATTTTAAGATTACCATGTTTCTTCTTCTAAGATGTGTTTGTTCGGAATGGTTATCCACATTGTAAACTAGGAAATTGTGTTGGGAACAAATACATAGGGAAATAACCTTCCAAATCAAAATCCTGAGATGGTTAGAATCAGAATTGAACTCTTTGTTTGGTTGACGGCTCAGTTGAATCAGGAAAAAAATGGTGGTGGTTTCCATAGGTGAGATCAACCAGACCAACCACATAAGAATATGTTGATCATGGAGCATTTCATGAGGCAAAGTCTCTCATCATTCAAAGGATCATCTGACCTTATGAAAGATAAAGGGTGTATTATAGAGATAAAGAATATTTTTGATGTAATGGGGTGTTCAAAAAATCAATAGGTTATTCTTTCATTTTAACGTTTTGAAGGTGAATTTTTTCAGTGGTGGTCAATGATAAAAATATCATAGGAAGTGAATATATTGACACCATGGAATGGGATGACTTTAAGAATATATTTATTGAGAAATATTTTCTTAAGGTTGATTGAATTAGGATGGAAAATTATTTTATTAAATGGAGAAAAACTTATGAAGATTATGTGGATATATATGAAGAAAATTACACATGTTTGTCAAGGTACACCCAAAATTTTATCTGGGATATTGATAGTAAGATAAATCAGTTTTACTTAAAGTTGAAGCTGAAATATTTAACGGAATTACCTTCTTATGAGTTAAAAAGCCAATAGAAACTTTTCCAATGTGCATAGAAGGAAGAAATGGATATTTCTGAAGATCATGAGAGCAAACAAAAGAAGCAATCCAATAGAAAAGAAATGGGAAAGAATTCATCAAAGAGTCTTGAAGGTATGAAAACCAAATTTCCAGCTTCTGAGAAGTGTGGTAAAAATAATCCTTTAGAATTGATCTAAATGTCCGGGAAGTTCTTCTGATAAGGTAATACTGGTCATATTTCTCATAACTATAAGGAATCTCATCCGGAAAGCAATAAAAAAGAAGTAGTATGATGTTTTAGTTTCATTGAGATTGGAAATTATACCAATGTATGTCCAAATTTTATTACCCAAGGTGGAAACTAGAAATATCAAAAGCATAAGTTCATGGAAAATCATTTTATACTACTGGGGTTGATGTGGGACCATCAAATTAAGTGGTTCAAGGTATGTTACAAGTTTTTTCAAAACATTCCAAAACTCTATTTGACTCTGGATCTTCACATTATTTTCTTTCCGAGATCTTTTCAAGTAAATTGGAAATTGAACCTCATGAATGTGGTATAGAACATTTGGTAAGGACTACAGGTGTAATTATAAGAGAAACTATGATTTATAAATATCTTCCTATTATCATTAATGGGATGTACATTCCTTCAAATCATTTTGAACTTCCCATAGAGGATGTTGATATCATTTTGGGTATGAATAGGATTCCACTTTATCATTAAAACTATATTGCAATGGAAAGAAAGTTTTATTCAATTATTTCATACATTTTATAATATACAATGAACCTGAACAAATGATTAAATATTTAAGTGAATGTAATCTGGCTCATGTTTTTGAAATGAAAGAAATAATTTTCATTAGTGATATTCAAGTAGTGAATGAATTCACATATGTTTTTCAGGATGAATTTACTGGTATAGTTAGCAATTGAGAGGAAAAATTTACTATTGATTTAGTTACTAATAAAAATCATATTTATAAACCCCCTTATCAAATGTCTCAAGTAGATCTATAGGAATTAAACAATTATTTCTAAGAATTAATTGATAAAGGTTTCATTGGACCTAGCACTTCACCATAGGGTGTTGCATTTTTATTTGTGAAAAAATAGAGATGGTTCTATGTTACTATTTATTGATTAAAAATCCTTGAATAACATAACTATTAAGAACTAGTATTCTATACCTCATATCGATGATTTGTTGGATCAAATCCATAGATCATAGTATTTTTCGATGATTGATTTGAGTTCTGGGTACCATCAACTGATGGTGAAGGAGGATGACATTCCAAAGATAGCTTTTCGAACTTGATATGGGACTTATGTGTTTTTTGTTATTCCATTTGGGTTATCTAATGAACCTACTATATTTTTGAGTCTCATGAATGGAATCTTTTATCAGTTTCTTGGATTATTTTTTGGTTGTGTTTATAGATGACATTTTGGTAGATTCTAAAAGTTGGTAGGAACAAGAAAGTCACTTAATGATTATTTTGAAAACCATAAAAGAAAAAATATTATATTGAAATTTTAGTAATATTGAATTTTTGGTTAAAAAAATCATTCATTAGTAATATTATCTCTAAATATGGCATAACAATTTATCCTTCTAAAGAGAAGTTGTTGAAGAGTGGCCAAGACCTTCCAATATCACAAATATTCATAGTTTTCTTGGGTTAAAGGGTTATCACATAAGGATTTTTGAAAACATTTCTCAGTTATGTATCCCACTAACTAAGCTAAAATTTATTGGAGTTAAGTTCAAATGGACAATAGAATGTGATGATTGTTTTAAAAAAATTTAAAAGAAGATTGGTAAATGCTATAGTTGTGGCCCTGCCCTCTAGGATTGGTGAATTTGTTTTCTACATTGATGCATCATTTAAAGGACTTGGTTGTTTCCGAATGCATAATGATAAGGTAATTTCTTATGATTCATGTCATTTGAAACCTCATTTGTTAAATTACCTTATACAAGATTTGTATTTATTTATTGTTGTTTTTGAATAAAAAAATTGGAGGAGTCATTTTTTTGGCGTAAAGTGTGAAATATATACTGATCAAAAAAATTTGATGTATATATTCAATATATAAAAATTAATCATGAGATATGGGAGATGGTTGGAATTAATTAAGGGTTATGATTTTATGACTCATTACCATCTAGGAACGGAAACAAATATGGTGCTTTGAGTCAAAAGAGTAATGGAACATTAACCATGCTACCTTTGGAATGAGATCATATAGATATTAATTTGATGAATTTTTTAATGGAAGTAATTGGTTATTGAAATTTGAGATCATATGATAAATTTTAGGTAGAATTGAAATCATCTTCATCAGATAGAATTAATCAAGCACAGAAAGAAGATTGTGAGTTGTAGGAAAAGATAAAACTAGTTCAGAAGGGTATGTTACCTAAATATAACATTGATAAATACTATGTTTTTTGGTTTGGAAAGATATTATGTGTGCCTTGTTATTCATATTTAACGAAAGTGTTGTTATGTAAATTTCATAGTTCTCCGTTTGCAGTTCATCAAGTACATTGATGTACCAATATTTTCAAATGTATTACTGGTGGGATGGAATGAAAAGAGATATTGATGACTTTACCCTAAGATGTTTGATTTTAAAATATGTTAAACACCTGTGGAAGTTACCAAAATAGATTCTTCGGAATTTTCCAATGATAGAGTGGATTTGTGAAAACATATCAATAAATTTCATAATGGGATTACCTGTGACATATTAAGGTAATAGTTAAATCCGGGTTATTGTTGATCGATTGACTAAATCTTCTAATTTTCATTCTATTTGAGATACTCTATATCTAGATAAACATTAACAATTTTATATTAAAGATATAGTTAGTTTTAATGGAGTTCCCCTCTCTATTGTATCTGATCATGATCTCAGATTCAATTCTAAATTTTGGAAAGGTCTTCAGAAGTCATTAAGAACTGAATTAAATTTCGATAAAACTTTTCTTCCTCAATTAGATTGGTAATCAGAATGAACAATTCAGGCCATGTATTATATTCTACATGCTTGTTCAATCGATAACCTAGGCAGTTCGGATCAACATTTTTTTGGTTTATGTTTTCTTATAATAACATTTTTCATTCCAATATAAATATGGCCCCATTTTAATCATTTTATGGAAAGAAGTGTCAAACTCAAGTTTTTTTGGATGTAGTAGGTGAAAAGATATATATGGGACTAGAATTGATATAATTGATGGTAGAAGAAGTTCAGTTACTTTAGAAGAATATGAGGATATCTCAGAGAAGGTAGAAAATTTATGCGGATAAACCTGGGAAGGATCTTTCTTTTGAGGTAAGTGATCATGTCATTCTCAAAGTTTCTCCATGGAAAATTATGATGCATTCTGGTAAGAAGGGAAAGGTGAGTCCACAGTTTATTGGACCCTATGAGATACTTTAGAAAATTGGATCATTTTCATATAGGGTGGATTTACCTACAACATCCCAAACTTCTACGATATGCTTCTTTTGAAATAATTCCAAAGTTTATGTTGTACGCAATGCCGAGTTTGAGCACCCCATGATCTATCAAACTAGCCATTTAGAAAGAATTTATGAACAGTATTATCCACATTTTCTAATCTTGTTTTTTAATATATACTTCATTTTTGAATTATAAAATATCAAAATTATCTTTGGGTGATGTTATGGTAATTTTCTGAAAACTTTTAATTTTTGAAGAATAGTGAAAATCTCAACATTATTGTTAAAAACACAACTTTTTCATTTAAATAAATATTTTATATTAATTTATTTAAAAGTGAAAATATATTCACAATACCTATATTAGTTCAATTTAGTTCATTGATATTATTCTTATAATATAATTAGATATATAAAATTTTGTTGAACTTTTGAACATCTATTTTACCCACCCTCAAGACACATTCTCAAATTAACCTTAAACATAATTTTACCACATTATAGAATTGTATTTTTAATAGCCGACATACATGGTTATAATTAGGGTTAATATTTTGGTCTTATATGATAAAAATAATTTTTGGGGAATAGTAACTTTTAAATTTTATTTACTGCAGTTAAAGGTAAATAGGGAAATTAAAGGTAAAAATAATAATATATTAATATAAAATTACCCTAAAACTAGTCCTAATATCATTTCATATGTGTATTTAGACTAAAATTATCCTTATTTTGTAAACATGATACTTTTAAGCCACTTTTCCTAGATTAGTACATTTATTATATTTTATTTAAAGAATAGTTAAAAGTGCAATATCCAAATATTAATAAATAAACCATTTTTAATATAGGGTTATACATAATATAAATTAGAATGTAAATATTAATTGGAAATATAAACCTATTTCCTTTATCATGGTATTTTATTTGGAATTTATTGACATTATATATGTAAATTTATTTATGACACAATGATGATGCAATGATTACCTTATTAACGAAAGATTTAAATAAATGATATTATAAATATCAAAATAAATTTGTTTGAACATTTTTTTGCCATAAAATAATTTTATTGATGAATATGATATTTTATATTTGATTTAATGAATTTTTTTCGAAGGAATCAACTTTTTTGGACTTTATAAAAAATTAATTACAAAATAGTGTCAAAATTTTCAAATAAGAGTTTGTTAAACAAATACTATTTAATTAAATGATATAATAGTCTTAAAATTATTATATTCATCGAAATGACTTCGATAATAAAATAATTTTCATTATTTATCCACTTTTTGTTCACTTGGTTTTTCATAGTAACTATATTAACCATGTAGTATAATATACCAAAAGGCATGGTAAGAGTCAATTTATTTCATTGAGGGTTAATTCTGAAAGCTAAGGATAATTTTATCACCAGAAGATGTCTAAAACATTTTTTTTGAAATTATTTCGAACCATAATCATCTTTTCCTTCAAATAGATAACATTTTAGCTATTATAATTTGAAAATAAAACTATAATAAAATAATATTTCAAGACTTTCCTAAAGTTCCCTTCCTCCCTCTTAAAAAAGAAAACCACCTCTACCCACTTACTAACACTTCCCAAGACCATTTCATCATTAAAATTCTATCCAAATAATATCTGACCATCCCTTAATTCATCCTAGAGGCCACAATTTGGGATTAAATTCAACCTAAGGAGTCCTTTTGTGCAAATCAAAATGAGACACTCGAAGAAAATCTAATAATTTTATCATCTCTTTCAAAGTTTTATTCTTCTTCTACATTCACTTATTAGGATTACTCCATTATAAATTAATAACTCTAGAATATAATATATTATGATATTTATTATTTATTATTTGACAAACATATTCCTCTTTTTACTCATCCTATGAAATACAATACCACCATGTGTGTGTGCGTACGGCTTGACATCTCCACGTCGTGGTGTAAAATGTTTTTCATCTTTATGTTATTTAGATGGTTATAATGATGAATATGAAGTATGTAAATAATAAATATGACAATATATTGTTTCTTTTAAATTCATTTCTATTCAATTTCACACCAACTAATAATTAATAAAATGATATTGTCACGTGTGCTTACGTATGGCTTACCATCCCTACGATGTGAGGAGATTCATCTTCCATGATCACCATTCAAGAATGATTATAAAAATATATATTATTAGTAATTATGGAATATATGAAATATTAATGATACTGTAATAATATATATATATATATATGTACATATTTCATTCACGTACTTCCATTCAATACGATAAGAAAAAAATAACATTCATGCGTACGTACGACCTACTGTCTCTATGAACAGTGCTTTCCCTTTCATATATCTATCTATTATACATATATTTATTCTAAATATATATGATATATAAATCATGTTTTATTTTCTGTAAGTAAGTAAATCTTCATCTATGTAATACTATCAAGAATAACATGTTCAAACACTACAATAAATAAATCGTTTATTACCTGAAATGTTTCTCTCAATTAGAAATTATTAATAAATAGGTAATACATAGACATAAATGAATCATATAAGATATTATAAACATTATTATGATTCTTTTAAAAATTAATAATACCTTTAGAACCAATATACAATAGTTTCAAACAACTATTGATTGAATCAGACATACGGTAATGGGTTTCTAATCACACTTTCATTTTAATGAGATTTCCATTATTCATCACTAATTTCTTGTATGTGGTGTGTGTACTTAACTTTTTTGTATAATATACTTATTATAATTAATTTAATGGTGTAAAATGATTCATTTTATGGTTATATTGTTTTATTCATATTATTCAATTGAATACATTATGGTAAGGGACTTTGTCTCAATTTCCATTTCATTGAGATTTACTTGGTATTGTACACATAATCATTCTTATGTGGTATATATGATACCCCTTTGAGATCATTTTTCATTTTAAATTTTATTTATATTATATATCTTTATTCTTATTTAATGGATATTACTATTTCCTAAAACATATACAATTTTACATACGGTGGTTATTTTGATTGCAATTTTAATAGGGAAAATATTGAGAATCTATATCCTCTACTCAATACGGATATTGAAAAATCTTATTGGTATTTAATTAAATAAATTTATAAATTATAATTTGGACATTAATTTATGGTTGAGGCCCTCTATATCCCCCTGATTCATCTACAGGTCTCATGATAAAATTTTGTTGGTGACAAACCCTTCAAATATGTTTCCAAAATAGAATCAGACAGGTTTCTACCCTATGACTTAAACCATCTCAATGGTATAGTTGTATCAGGTGTCAGATACATGAATTCCAAATAATAAGCATTCTAATTAATCATTATTCAGTTATTACTATCCATGAGGTTATTACTATGACAAGATGTATGGAATCATTTTCATTATCAGTTTATTAATGGCATGTGTTTTCATTTATACACCATGCAAAACTACTTATGTCAAATTGATTATGATTTAATTATTATTGATTCATTTTTAAAATATATTTAACCCTCACATTTCATTTTTTCTCAACCCTTATCTTTTTTTCCTTCCACAAGTTATGAGGAGGATATCATTTATATAGTTTTCTAGGATGATGTTTATTATCTTTTGTTGTGTGTTATATCTTGTTTTCATTCCAAATGTAAAATGATTTCCATGTATATAAGTATTTTCTTCAATACTACTAAACATATCAATCAAATGAGATTTTATTTATCATAATCATGATATTTTAAACAAGTAATGCACTGGCTTCGAACATCTGGGATCAAGGCATTTCAGTTTTTATCCGATGAAGTTTAGTGGAAATCTTGATAACTAGACTTAGAAAACATAATTTAGGGAACAAAACTGTGTGATAGAGTCTAAGGATAAACATAAAAGGAAATCCTTGAATTTTTGTAAGTAATATATTGTGTGGATATTTCAAACCAATACATCCATGTTTATATATAAACAAGTAGAGGTGGCTCTAGCATATATATATCTATGGGTAAAACCCAAAAATAACTATTTGACGTAGACTTGAATGGTACTCGTGCATGACAATCGGCCTTCTTATACTCATGTTTTTACACTCCTATGGGAAATGTTTGGATAATTCAAATTTTCTATACAAACATTTTTTAGGATTTTAATGTATATTTTTCCTCATAGTAACCTTGTTTTTGATATTATCTTTGCATAGGATTTCAATTTATAATACGTAAATTTCTAGTTGATATTATAAATTATTGTTCATAACCTAATATAATGTATGTCATAATTTAGAAATGGTTCATAATGGAATAGGTGGAATCAATACTCATGGACAATGTAGTGATTGTCCCATTGATCAAGTCAACACATTCAATATTGGAGAAGATAATATCATGACCATATTATGAAAACATACTCATGTTGTTATGAATAACCATGTTAAACCTTTGTTGGATCATTTTATACAATAGAATCCCACATCAATTCATGGGACAACTAAAACTTTGGCTACTATGTACTGGATCAAGTACCTTGAAAAGATATTTCTGGCATTAAGATGCAATGGAAAAAAAGGTTGTATTAGAAGTATATTGTCTCAAGGGTTATTATGATCAATGGTGGTCCTTGATCAAAAATAACACGGAGGAAGATGAAATAAAAGATATCAAATGGAGAAATTTTAATGATGTATTCTTTGAAAAATATTTTCCTCGTGAGCAATAAACTAATTTTCACAGGAAATTATTTATTCTAAAGAAACAAGAAAAAGTTAGTGTTGCAGAGTATGAGTCTACCTTCACAATACTAGCCTGGTACACTATAGATTATGTGTATGATTCTGAAAAAAAACATTTATAATTTCTTTTATGGTCTTATGATAAGTATATGAAGGGAATTGGCTTCTCAATAATTTTCATAATAGGATAAAATGGTATTAGGTTCCATCAAAATAGAGAAATAATTTTTTATATCAAATGTTTTCAACGGAAGTCAAGATTAGAAGAGGTATTCTGATAACCCTAGAAAATGTAAATCTCAAAAGAAGAAGAAGGTAACGAAACAAATCCCATTATGCGAAAACTATTTTAGGAATCACCCTGGAAAATTCCTAAAAGACATTGGTGTTTTTTATAAGTATGGAGAAAATGGTCATTAAACATATCAATGAAAGGAGAAGAGAAAAATAAATTATGTTCATTACTACAGTTATTGGTAGATGGAACACTATGAAAATGGTTGTCTTAATAATCATGGAATCATGTCTCAAAAAAGGCCAAAAGAGTAAGGGAAATATTATGCAATAAAAATTATAGAGGTTTAATTTCATAATGATGTGGTGGTAGATACTTTAATCATTTCATAATACATAGCCAATGATTTATTTGATTCCTGATCATCCTATTCTTTAATATCTTCCCAATTTTCTATGAAAATTAGATATTTCCAATTTGAATTAATAAAGGAGTTTTCAGTCAAGACTCTTAAGGGAAGTATCATTGCAAAACATATGTTTCTATCAGTACCACTTAGGATATATAAATGAGTTTTTTTTTGTTATCTGGTTTTTATATATATGATTGAATTTGATATAATCCTTGGTACGGAATGGATTTCAAACTATGGTAATAAAATATATTACAAGAAATAAGGAAGATATAATTATTCATAATGATGTATAATTCCTTATCTTTAGAGTAGAAAAATCGTCATCGGATATTTATCTACATCCAACCCCAGTAGCTCTATATAATGAAATTCGTTGTGATAATGAAAATGCAATATCTATGGGTGAGGAAAGGAATATTCAAATTATGGATGTACTTATTGTGAATGAACATATTGATGTTTTTTCGGAGGATCTACCTAGACATCCACCATAGAGGGAAATTGAGTTTATCTAGTAATTTAATTCATGGTTCAAGGCTTATATCAAAGACACCTTATATAATGGACACAATGGAATAAGTGGAACAAAACAAAAAACTATAGGACTGAAGTGATAAATAATTTATTCATCCTAATCTCAGTCCATGGGGAGCCCATATTCTTTTAATTAATAAAAAAGATAGATCTATGAGGTTTTTTAGTAACTACAGGGAGATCAATGCTATTATAATAAAGAAAATGTTTCCCCAACCTTATATTGCTGATTTATTTGATCAACTTCATCGAGCTCATTATTCCTCTATGATTGACCTTCGATCTGGATATCATCAGTTTCAAGTGAGGAGGAAGATATTACAATGATAGTATTTCGATCTAGGTATGTGCATTACAAGCTTACAGTAATGCATTTTGAACTGACTAATGCACCCTCTATTTTTGTGGATCTAGTAAAGATGGATATGTGAATTGTCATGGAAGGTGAAAATCACTTCTTTTTTAAATGGTTTCAAAACCATATTTTCTGTAAAGGGTAAATAGTTCTCATACCGATGATGAAGAGTTTGAAAATAAAATTATAGGTGTAAAAGGTAGGAGATTGATTGAATTTTAATATGAAGAAGGTATTTTGATATTTGGGAAGAGTCTTTGTGTTCCTTATATAACTGATCTAAAAAGGGAAATATTAGATGATGCACTTAGCTCTAATTTCTCATTACTCTTCGGCATCACTAAGATGTATGCAGACATGAAAGAAAATTTTTGGTGGGGCAACATGAAGTGATATATTGTTGATTATGTGTCGAGATGTTTTTTTGTCAACAGGTGAGGCTGGAAGACAACATCCTAGAAGAGTCATGAAACATATTCTTATACCTATGTGTAAATGGGATGATATTACAATGGAAGTTCTCATGTGGATACCAAAGACTCCCAGAAAAAATGCTGAGATATGGTTCATTGTTGATCATATTACCAAGTCATCACATTTTCTTTCTATAAGAGAAGATTTACCACTTCAACATCTAGGAAGACTATATATTAATAATCTTGTAAGACTTAATGGCGTACCCATATCAATTATTTCTGACCATCATCACCCATTTACATCACAATTCTAGAAAAGTCAACAGAAGTCCCTAAATATAGAGCATAATCTAAGAACATCCTACCAACCACAAACTAATGGACAATCACAGCAGACAATTTAAATATTAGAAGAAATGTTGAGAACTTTCTCACATGACTTTCAGGGTTTGCAGTGTCAGTATTTACCTCTCATAGAATTTTCATCAAACAATAGCTTCCATTAATGTATTCTGATGGTACCATATGAAGAGTTATATGGAAAGAGATATTGTACACCAACTTGTAGGAACAATATTGGTGAAAGAATGATTGTAGGCCCAGAAAATGTTGAGGAAAAAAATGGAAAAGGTAAATATTATCCCAACCCATATAAAAACAGCTCAATTTAAGAAAAAGAACTATGTTGGTAACAATATGAAGGATTTTGAATTTCATGAAGGATTCATGTTTTCTAAAAGGTATCTCCATGGAATGGTATTATAATATTTGGTAATAAGGGTAAATTAAGCCTTAGGTACAACAGAACTTTTGAAATTATGGAACAAATTGGACCTATAGTTTACCATTTGGAAATTCCTCCAAGTCTCTACAATGTTCACAATGTGTTCCTTGTATTAATGTTAAGGAAATACATGAAAGCCCCAATGCATGAACTCACCTAAGAAGAAATAGAACTCGAGACTGATCTATCTTATTGTGAAGTGCCTATCAAGACTCTTGATACCATAGAAAAAATATTTTGAAATAGGAAAATTGGTATCGTAAAAGTTCTTTAGAGACACTATAAAATGGATGAGGTGAGGTGGAAACCTGAAGAACATATGATGAAGAACAACTCGAATATTTTTATGAAGTTATAATCTAGAAATTCATGGGAAGAAATTATTTTAAGAATGGAACAATGAAACACCTAAAACTTCTATGGTACACTTTTTTTAAATAATTCAAAATCTTACCTTGTACACAACACCGACTTTGATCACACCATAAAATATCAAAATACCCATTTAAAAAAGAGGTTATGAATAGTATTAAAAACATTTTGAAATATTATTTTTTAATATAGACTTAATTTTTAAATTTGGAAAACCAAAATTAGCTTAGGTTAAAATTTTGTTAATTTTCTAAAAATGTTCAATTTTTTATGAAGTGTGAAAATCACTACATTATTGTTAAAACCCAAATTTTTCATTTATTTAATTAGTTTACATAAAATTTATTTTAAATTAAAAATTGATAAGAAAAATACATATATTAGTTTAATTAAGGGAATTGAAATCAATTTCATAATAGAATAAGATATATAAAATTATGTTGAACATGTGAACGTCTCTTTTACCCACCGTCTAGGCACATTCTAAAATTAACGTTAAAAGAAATTTAACTACTTCTATGAATAAAATTTCAATAATATGACATACATGGTTGTAATTAAAGTGGAAATCCTGATCTAATAGGATCAAAATAACTTTTTTTGAATAGTAACTTTTAAATTTTATTTACCATAGTAAAAGTTAAATAGTGTAATTAAAGGTAAAAATAAAATTAAATAATATATAATTAAAATAAAACTTGCCCTAATATCAATATATATGGGTTTTTCGACCAAAATTAACCTTATCATAAAAATAGGATACTTTTTAATCCACTTGTGTAATATTAGGACATTTATTATATTTTATTTAAAGAAGATTTAAAAGTGTCATATTCAAATTTTAATAACTAAACCATTTTTAATATAATGTTATATATAAGATAAATTAGACTATAAATAGTATTTTTAGATATTAAATTCATTTACAACATCATGGTATTTTATTTTGGATTTTTAGACATTAAATAAATAAGTTTATTTATGACAAAAATATGATACAGTAATTACCTTATTAATGAAATATTTAAATAAATGATATTATAAATATTATAGATAATTTATTTTGATACTTTTTATGCCATCCATAAATTTTATGGATGAATGTGACATATTAGATTTCAGTTAATTCATTTTTTAGAGGTAATCAAGTTGTTATAACTTTAGAAAAAATCATTTACTAAATAGTGTCAAATTTTAAATAAATTATTTTTAAAAAAAAATATTATTTTATTAAATTATATAGTGGTACGAAAAATATAAGATTCTTCCAAATGATGTAGATAATTCTAAATATGTTATTAATGATATACTTTTGGTTCACTTGTCATTTTATAGTAACTATATTAACCATATATGAAAATACAATAAGGCGGGGTAAAAGTTAATTTATTTAAATAAGGGTTAATTTTAAAGGATAATGATACTTTTATGAACAAAACATGTCTAAAACATATTTTATAAGATAATTTGTACCCATAATCTTGTTTTAATCGAAATTAATATCTTTTCAGCTATTATAATTCAAAAATCAATATATAATAAAATAATGTTTCAAGACTTTTGTAAAGTGCCCCTCCTCTCTCTTATAAAAGGCCACCACCTCTACCCACTTTCTCACTCATATCAAGCCCTTTGGACAGTCCAAAATCTATCCAAATAATCTCCAAAATCCCTAACATCATCCAATAGGCCACACTATAGTAATAAATCTAACCTAAAGACTCCTTTTGTGCAAATCAAAAGGATTCACTTGAAAAAAGGTAACTATTTTATCCCCTCTTTCAAAGTTATTTTATTTTTCAACATCCACATCCTATGATGTATCCATAATAAATTAAAATCCCTTGAATATACTCTATTATTTCACTTTTTTTATTATTATGTGTCAAAAATAATCCTCATTCCACCCATCCTATGAAAAACAATACCACCATGTGTACGTACGTACGGCTTACTGTCTCCACGTCGTGATGTAAACTGTTTTTCATATTTACGTCATTTCGATGGATTTAAAATTGAATATAAAGCATTTATATAGTAAGTATTAAAATGAATAATTTATTTAAAATTAATATTTCATCCAATTTCATACCAATTAACCATTAAGAAAATGATAATGTTGCTCGTGCGTACGTAGGACTAACCTTCTCCCCGACGTGTTGAGATTGAACTTCCATGATCACCATTCAAGAATGATTATGAAAATATATATTATGATTAATAATAAAATATATTACATAATAATTATACTAGAATAATATTAATATGTATGTAAATATTTCATTCACTTAATTCCATTAAATACGATAAGAAAATGAAACAGGGTTCATGCATACATATGGCCTACCGTCTCCATGAATGGTGTTTTCCATTTCGTATATCTATCTATTATAAATATTAATATTATTAGTATTTCTGATATATGAATCATTATTTATATTATTTAAGTAAATAAATCATTATCTAAGTAATATGATCATTAATAACATGTTTAAACATATTTGATAAAGAAAATGATTATTACATGAAATGTTTCATTAACTTGGAAAATAATTAATAAAAGAGTAATATAAAATCATAAATGAATCATATAAGATATCAAAAAATTTATTATGATTCTATTATAATTTAATAATATGTTTAAAACCACTATACAAGAGTTTCGTAAAACTATGGAGTTAATCAGACATACGGTAAGGGGTTTCTCATCTCACATTCATTTCTATGAGATTTTCATTGTTCGCCAGAAATTTCATGTATATGGTGTATGTGTACAGACATTTTTTATATAATATTATGATTTTATTTATATTTACTATTTTTAATGATTTATTTTATGGTTATTATTTTTTGGTCGTATGATTCGGTTGATTACATTGTGGTTTGGGACTTTGTCTCAAATTCAATTTCATTAAGATATATATAGTATTATGCACCTATTCGTTATTATGTGGTGTATCTACTACCCCTATGAAATACATTTTCCATTTAAATTATAATTATATTATATATCCATACTCTTTTTCTAGTGATATGGTTATTTTCTAAACCTTTTAATATTTTACATAAGGTAGTTATTTTTAATGCAATTTTAATAGGGGAAATATTGTAGAATATGTATCCTTTAATCAATACGGATATTGAAAATGATTATTGTTCTCATTTTAAATAAATGTATAAAGAATAAATTGGACTTATATTGATGTTAGTGGGCAATTATATCAATTTTATGCATCTACATGTCTCTTGAAATGAATCATTTAGCCACAAATCCTTCGAGTTTTTTTCAAAAATAGTTTCAGACGAGTTTCTACGCTCAGACTGAAACCGTCTCAATGGTATAGTGGTATCACGTGATAGATATATGACGTAAAAATAATAAGAATTATCTTTATTCATTATAAGTTTATTATTACCCATGAGGTTTTCACTATGAAAATATCTATGGATACATTTTCACTGTCGGTTTTTTAATGGTGTGTGTTTTAATTTATACATCATGCCATATTGTTTATGACAAATTGATTGTCATTCACTTAATAATGATTCAGGTTTTTTCTATTTGTATCCCTTACTAAAAATTTGAGCTCAACCATTTTATTTTTTTCCCTTCCACATGTTATTAGGAGGAGAGCATTTATTGACATTTCATGGATGAAGTTTATTATATTTTGTTGTGTATTATATCTTGTTTCTATCCCCAATGTAAAATGAGTTCCTTTTATGTATCTAGTTTCTTAGAGACTCCTAAACATATCAATCGTATGATATTTGATTTCTCATAATCATGCCAGTGTAAAAATATTCTTACATCATCTTCCGGCATCTAGGTCCAGGGCATTACAGGTTTAGCCTTTTAGACTATCTAATGCTGATTATGAGGTGAGAAATCATGTTTTTTATTTGGTACTGTATAGATAATGAAGCTGTTTTTGAATGATGAACAATGTACATGAATACCATTGGTATGGTTTGGTAGACAATCTATTTACATGGGGCACATGATCCTCTATTTCCTACTAAATTTTATGGATAGATTCTAGTATTCTCACATAAAAATGGGCCGAGGATCTTCTATTTTATTTTATAGATAGGTTCAAGTATGAAACTTATTTTCTAAAGGTGTGTGGTATATAAATCTATTATTTTATCTATTGATTGGTTTAAGTATTACCCACATTTAACCAAGGTTTAATATCTCATATCTCATCTAATATGTAGTTCTTTGTATTCCCCACATAATAGAGGCACAATATCATATTTCTGAATGTCATACTTCATTTATGGAGGTGTCTTTAAGAAAATCACATTTTAATATTTATGATTGGAGAGATGATATGTGGTTTGATCATGTTGGAGAGGTCACGATAGTAGTGTTTAGTATTCTATTGACATAGACTTATTCTATGGAATGGTGTGGCTTCATATATGGGCTTTTATATTAGTAAAATGGATATGGTGGGTAGTATGATGCATAAATGCACCGATGGGAGTGATTTCCTTGGATGGGATCAAGTACCACTTTCATGATTCTGAATATAGATGCAGGAGTTATAAGGATATGTAAGGTTTGATTCATTGAGACATGTGACTCCATAAGAACTCCCATGGATATATTTTATGTTAAAAAATGATTGACTGTTGACATAAGTCTATGTAGAGTATTTTATGCTCCTACTATCCATAGTACCTTCTGAGATTTAGACCCTTGTGGGTTTTATCTAAGATGATTATGATCTATCTATGTTCTTATGAATTCTATATATTAATAATATATGTATCGTTCATGTATTTAACCTTAATACCCTCTAGTACCAATATATTTGAGCTGAACTATATTTCATTCTTTTAATTGTTTTTTTAATTCTATATGGTATGATTATATACACCCTTTAATGATATTTCTGTTAACATGTGATATGTATTATTATATTATGTATTGTTTCATAATTTTTCATGGTAAATGTTGAGCTAGTGATCCATTTGTGAAGGTGATGTCTTATGATGCTTGGTGATTGATGGTGGGGCATGGTAGTTCTTGATTAGTGTGGAGTCTATTAATTCTAATTGTTCTTCATAGAGGATGTGATTATTCGGGTTGCACTCTTGGATTAATTGTGTCCAAGGTAGGGTTCGATGGGTTGGATCATGTCAGGTTATAATTAAAGGGGGTTGTCATAGTGATGAAGCTTAGAGGTATAATTCATGTGACTAATGTTTTGGTAACATTTTTTAATAATGTCGAAGGATTCATGTTTTTGTTTATTAGTCCATAGAGACCATCCTTTATTTCTTGGTCTATGAATAATTTCTCCAGGACTCTAAAAACCTATTAGTTGAGACATAGATCTAAGAAATCATTGTGATGTATAATAAACCTGGTACATGAATCATATATTAGATAGTTATGACCATTAATATATATTACTTGATAGCTCATCCAACTATCCTCTAACCCTTAGGGGTTTTCCCTATCAATTATTGCATTCTTCCAACTAATATATGGCCTTTATGTTTAGAAAGTGTTTCAATGTTCATGTTCTTATAGTTTTTCTTCTCTTAAATGTGTGATGAGGATTTTTTTAGAGATTAATTTGGGAGATATACATACACTATTATCTAAGGTATTTATTATCCCTATTACAGTGAATGAAAATATTTATTTTAGAGTGGGTGGTTATTAATTCTGAGTTGGATTATACTACTTGTAGGTTGGATATCTTGTGTGAAATAGTGTCCTCATTTATTTTCAAGGTGACATTGATCCAATGGTGATAGTGGATTGGGTGGATTCTAAGACTCATGTTCTTACTTATATCTTACTTATGTTGAAAAAATATTAATTCTTCTATTGATATTTCTATATTAAATAGTGATCCATTAATGGATTATGGTTTTTCTAACTCTTGGCTGGAATGTTATTCCTTGTTTTTTGTCTAATCCCTTATCCAAGATATAGTTTTGTCTATATATGTTAGATCATATTCATTGTAGCATGATAGTGTATGAGCACATGTTGAGGATCAAGAAAATTGTGTGGTGTTTCAGGGAATCTTTTTCATAGTGTAGGTGTTTTATCGCTTCAAATTGGGTATAGTATCTGAAGAAAGAATTTATGAGTTTTGGTTGTTATTTCAAAAAACATTTCATATGACAGATACCTCATGAAACCCTCATAGGTTAGTATTCTTTGTAGATATACATGGTATTATTGTGATATTTCAATCAAATAAAACCCAAAAAAATACTCAGATATATCTCCATGATAAATATGGGGTTGCGATAATGGATTTTTATACTAGAGGTAGGGTCCTAGAATTGATTAATTTCATTATAGAAGAGGGGTGGTGCAGGAGTAGATGGATATAATAAATTCATCGATCCTTTCCCATAAACCAAAACACTTTGTTAGTCTATGTCTAGTGTGAAATACTAATAATCGGATCTATTATATGATGTATATGATAAATGGACTTGGTGAATGGTGTATGGATTTAGATTAGCGTATGATACTTGTCCACGTTTCAAAAACCCTTTTATTAGAAAATGCATAAACAAGTTATCTTCATATGAGCCTCATCCCAGTTGGTGAGGTTTCCTTAAGTGCATCAACATGACCTAGGTTCCAAACCAGGCAGAGGCATATTTCCGGGGGTACTATAGCAGTACTATAGTAGGTATTGTAGCAGAACTGTACACTATGTGGATACTGTAGCAGAACTGTACAATGTATGGGGTACTATAGCAGTAACTATAGCAGGCACAGTTTGGTACTGTAGAAGCTGGAACTATAATCCTTGGGCCACTGGTTTTTGCTTGGAATCTATAAGGCTTTCAAGACACCTAGTCCTTCAGTTCAGTAGGGATTTTAGGAAACCTTTAAGGCCTTTGGGCCACCTCCAGGCCTTCGGGCAACATCCAATTTCCCCAGACACACTACAAAAAATGGAGCATCCCTAGAAGAGGATTCAGAGCAGGTGCACTCACCAGAGCAGAGCCAAAGGGATTTTTCAGAATGAGAGGGTATGTATATGCCATCGGGACTAGCCTGTGCTTTCATGGGAATCCTATCCAGACGGCCATGCGAAGGTGGAGAGCTACTATAATGATGTAGATGCTAGGGAGGGGCAGTTCCTTGTAGATACTCTGGTTGAATTCCCTAAGATCATCAGGTCATGTAATCTCCTAAGCATACGGTCCATGTAATCTCTGAGCCTACAAGCCTTTTAAAGGTTCCCCTCATCCATTGAAATTGGTGTTATCAAAAATCAATAAAAATGAAGGCCTTCAGGCCATTATGCCATAATCAAGTTATCTTTTTTGAAATAAATGTTTTATAGTTAGAGACACCAGTGGATCCTAAAGATAGAGAATTATAATCTTGAGAGTTTCCACTAATAGATACCATCATTCACATACCCAACATTGTTAAATGTTTTCTTAGTATTTATTTATTGGGTTAGAATGACTTAGTTTACTCATGTTTAAAAGTTTTCATATTATTTGATCATTGATGCCTACAGGTCCCTTTATGAGGTGTCGATGCCATTTTTTCTATGAGAGTTCTCTTCCTATGTGTATGGTGAGTTTATCCAATCCATATAAAGATAAATTTGGATTACTATCCAATTATATGGTTTTATTTTCATGTTATGTGTATGGAAGAGATATTCACTAATTTGGAATGTTAGTGAGTGTGTAGATTCATTTTAATAGTTCTCCATTGCTGGAATTTTAGGGGGAAATATGTGGGAATATTATTGGATTTTATATATAATGATTGGTTGTTACATTATAGAATGATGATATTTATGTGGTGGTTATGGGAATTTCGACCAAGATATCCTAATATTCAATGTGTAGAGAATCCTATTGGTCCTTCAAGGACTTTCTGTTGTATATCCATGATTGTTACAACTATGATTTATACTCTAATAGTAGGGAAATTGGTTTTAGGGTTTTTAAATTTTCTTCATGATGTTTTGGAAATTGATGTTAGTGTAACCATAGTATAGTAATAGTGGTGTGGTGGTTGGAGTTCCTACAAAAGTGATCTTCATCCAACTGATGGAGGAGATATGTAAGCATATTATTTTGGATTGGAGATTATTTCATCAAAATAGAGATAAATTATAATTATCAATCAATAGTAATGACACTGTTCTCATCCCATGAGTTAGATATGGCCAAAATTGGGATGTTTATTAAGATTTACTAAGTAACTCAATGTTCATAGGTGAAAGGACTATATAGTTTTCTTGGTACATGGTAGAGTAACAATATTTTTTATTAGTGTGTAAAGGAATTAACTTGGTGTTTATAGTAAATTAAATTATATAAATCCTAAATTCTAGATGATCATTACAATACAATGATCCATCAACACTGTATTCCAACTTTGAGTAGTTTACCAGATTCAACACACTGCTTCTTAAATCTTAGCGCACAATCTGGTAAAGTGCTTAGTGTTTGAATGTGATATGGATAGATTTTTCTCAAGAAATGATCATATAGAACACCCTTTTATGGTTTTTATATAATCACTCATAACTACAATAATAATTTTAAAGGAATCATTTTGATATGTATTTTTGGGTTTGTGGTTTCATTTCATCCCACATAGTAGGATGACCTTTGGATGAGAAATTTTTTGTGGTGTAGATTCTTGGAAATACTATCCTATATAAGACGAGTGTTTCTACATTGGTATTTTTATTAGGTAAACTACCATCAGTGATAATGATTTTGTTTCCATATTAGTCTATGGTATGTTAAATTTGTTTAATATTTTTCCCTCTAGAGATGAGTAATGTGTGTGCGAAGGTGGTTTGTTTTTTGGAAGATATTATTGTATGATGTAATTTAAGGAGCTCTGTGTATTTCAATTTTTGTTATAAAAAGTGATGTTTCCTTAGAATAATATACATATATATTACTTTATTTTATATTAAAATTCATTACATAACACAATATTACTATCCCAAGAATCATAAAGTTTGAGTGTCTTTAAAGACTAGATACATAAAATTATTATTTCATAATTGGTCTTTAAAATCTCCTAGAATGATCATCTATCACAGTACCTTCCCTATACATATCCAAATTTAAAACATTATTCATAAAATATGGAAAATGGAAACATAAGAAATGGTGATCTCATATTCTCACTGATAGTAAATTTAAAAAATATGGATTAAAGATTATATATGAGAACTAGGGTATGAGAACGTGATCATAAAATAAGTATTTCATACCCAATGTCGAAAATATCTTTAATCATGAGTAATGGAATTTGGATTTCTCATCAAGAAACTAAAAGGTGATAAGAGTTTGGAATCATTAATAATCTATCATGATCTATGAGAGCATATCATAAACATAATAATGTAGAATAATCATAAGTATATATCATTGTAAACATGTAAATATAGTATTAAGTTCATTAATTAAGTTAAATACATGAAATATTGTCTTCTCATAAACTTATAGGAATGGATCCAATTTCACGCATAAGCTTATAGACACGAAACCATGTCCACACATAACCTGTGGGTCATCAAACCAAGTCTGTATATAATGTTGTGAACATGAAATCTGGTTCATGAATAACATATTTATCTCATGAGGTATTCATATTTTCCCAATCAATTTTATGTTTATATAATACCCACTGATCACATTATCGTAAATGATAAATGTTCCATAAGATAATAAAAGTACTCATCAATAAAACATAGTATAACCCATTCAAAAGTAATGGTTTTTGAAAGATTTCATGTTATCTTAGTAAATCCATAAAAAAGTAATATGATTCATATAATCATCTATAATAAAATTTCATTACTACACATCCATAGAAATTTGGATTGTATCCTTGTATAATATCCCCAATTAAAAATAAGTAACATCAAAGGATGTCAATGTAGATGAAAAATTCCTTTAAAATAACATTGTAATATTTAATGTGGAGAATACCCTTTTCATTTTAAAATCACTTATTTTCATTATAAAAGATATAAATTATTGAGGAATAAATTTTATTTGAAAAGGACCATTTAAAATTATAATGTAATAAAAAGTTAAATAGTAGTTATGATTATGGGAAAATCCATTTGTGTCATATACGTTAAAATGGAACATTCATTCCACACTTTTTTTAATAAAATCAAAAATTACCAAGTCCAAATAATGTATATTTAAATATATTAGTGTTAAAAAGTTTTTTATGAGGAAAAATATAATGATAATGATGTTTTAAAAACATTTCATATATATGTAATGACTTTCAGATAATTGTTTAATGATAATGGACATTGAAGAATGATTTTGTCAACCCAAGAAGAAATAAGGTTGACTTTTCATTATAAGCATTTTCTCATTCATTTTAAGTACTAAATAAAAGAAAATGGTATTATTACATGAGAACAAAATGAATAATAATATGAGAATAAAACTATATGGGGTTTAAATGATAATATATATTTAATTTCCTTTAACATAAATTGATCAGAAATAATTACCAAAAGAAATGAGATTGTATAATAATCACCATACCTCATGTCTAGTACTGCTTCATATGAATTAAAAAATATTTTATAATAAACATATATTTATTATTAATCTATTAAAGAACCATATTTATACATATAATACCATATATAATTTACTTATAACATATTATCACCTATTTATTAAAATTATATATTAAAATCACCATTCTGGATGACAAATACTTATTTTTCATACATATTTTAATTTGGTTTTTTTATCATCATATTATGATAATGGTTCCATAATATTCATATTTTCATTAATTTCATATGTATCATATGAAATATTTATATAAATTTTTATAACTATCCATATAAATCTATTATGAACAAACAATTATATCACTTCATGAAGATTGTAATCTACATGTACACATGAGTGATGTTTCCACTTTTCAATAGATGGAATAAAAGAAAGGTAAAAATTAATTGACCTTTAAAAATACTTATTATATAATAAATATAATATATATTAATTAAATATACCCTTATTACTATCCATGTAAAGTGTAAATGGAAAACAAATCGCATCACTTCATGGAGGTGGTAGTCCACACCTACGCACAAGTGATGTTAACATTTCACAATGGATGGGGAGGTAAGAAGGTAGAAAATATATTATAATTTCATAATCATAATTATGTCATAAATACTAAATATAAACATTAAATAAATTAAAATAACCATCCATTAATTATTTCTCTGAAAAATGAATCACATCGCTGTGTGGAGGTAATAATCCACACATACACAGAAGTGATATTTTCATTTCCTATTTGCTAGAAAATGAGATGAACAATGGTTTAAAAATAGGTATAATAAAATATAAATATAGGGTAGATACATTTTTTTTTAAATCATTATGGTTATAAAATAAATTTTCATTGTATAATAATAAATAAATTGAAAGCACTCGGTTAAGGGTTATACCTCTTCTTTGGACAACCTCTATTATCTTACACCTTATGCCCTATAAGGTAGTAATTTTGATAAAAAAGACCTATATATCATGGGTATGGATGAATTAAAGGGTTATAGGTAGGTATTATCAAATATATAAGGCTCATAAAATGTGATAAAGATAGTAAATTTGGTGTCCATTTATATGTGGGTAGGGGACACACATGGAATTTTTTAAATGAATAAAATATATTAATGTTTTAATGAAGATAAATGGAACCAGATTGGATCATCATTTTATAGAGTATTATATAAAACCAAAATATATTCATAAAATACGATATATACTAGTTTTTATTTCATTTTAACCCTTATCACTTTAATTTTACTCCTCTTTAACCCATTTTAACCATTACCATAGTAATGAATATTTACTCTTGTTACTATTCATAATGATCATAAATTTAGTGTACTTTATTTTTTATTATTAATTATGATGACTAAAAATATTAAATCCATTTTACAAAATTCAATCCTTCTAAGTGGAAGAAATTCATTTTAAAATCAACTTACAGAACGTGATGAATAATATCTTTCTCAACAAATGTATTTTTATGTATAAAACTTTTTTTACCAAAATTAAGAATGATTTTGATTATAGGAAAAT
This sequence comes from Viscum album, assembly GCA_963277665.1. Classification (NCBI taxonomy): domain Eukaryota; kingdom Viridiplantae; phylum Streptophyta; class Magnoliopsida; order Santalales; family Viscaceae; genus Viscum; species Viscum album. The sequence continues at coordinate 1,285,952,468 of OY728158.1, forward strand.
TAATTGGACTGTTATTAATAAAATATAAATATTTATATTTTAAAATAAATTCAAAAAAACTATTTTCAAAAACATGAATGGAAGAGACGGTTCTCTATAAAATCACTAATTTTTACAATTTACTAAAAAATTTATCTTTTCAAAAAAATATAAATATTTCACCTTAAGAAAATTTTTATATGATAATTTAAAAGATAGTATTATTTTTATAAAATAAATTTTTTAACATTTTAAAATTTTAATTATAGAATTTTCTCAAAATAATGTAAAAATCAATTTTGGAAGAAAAATTATTTTTGAAGCATAAAATGACTACACATAAAATGTATTATTTTATTTCCTAAAAAATTGTAAATAAAATTTTATTATTTATGAAAATTATAAATATATTATAAATTATTTTTAATCTTATTTATACCACAAAATCCAAAACATAGGTCATAAATGTAATGTATATCACATTTCTTTTATACTCAAGGTTTTATGTGAAAAAAGATGTCAAGAACATAAGGATTATTTAAATGAAAAAATAAAATTAAAATATAAGATTATTACATTATACCCCATAAAAATTATTTATCACTCGAAATTCAATAACTTTTATACAAACAATGACAATTTATCTTCTTTATCACATCCTTGTGTTCCTATGTAGGTTCTTCTAATTTCTGATTCCACTGTAGATCTTTAATATATTATGTAGTTTTCTTTCATAAGAATTTATCTATATGATACATGATTTAAACATGTTGTTCTTCATTAGAAATTTCATGATCCATAAGTATAACTTTTGAATTCATTACATTTTAAGGATCAAGTATGCAAATCATTTGTAGAGGCACATGGAACATATCATGAACATGGGAGAGGTTAATTATAAGCACTAAAAGATATGTAATTATCCTAATGTGATCAAGAATCTCTAAAAATACAATATATATATATATATATGGATCATATTTCCAATATTTTTTAATCCCAAACCTTTTTCCCATGGATAAACTCATATGAATACCCTTTAACCAACATCAAAATGCAAAACTCCCTAACATTTATCTACATAAATGTTTTTTCGATTCTAATCCGTCCTGATGTTATATTTAAGGATATAACCCTCTATAACATTTCCAATGTTATATCAAGTCCTAATGTAATTATTTATCTAAATTCATACTAGCACATTGGGGTTATAAACTTCCTTACATAGAGTTCTTCATAATTAACCATCTGAATGCTTGAGTGAGAGATATTTTTATTGGAAAATTACACTAAAGGAAGGTGTTGATACCAACTGCCTTTAAAATACATTGAAATAACTCTAAAAATATCATATAGAGTGTGAATGGTACTCTTAGAATAAACATTTTTCTGAGGATTATATGAGGTACTTAAACTCATGTCTACATCAATAGTGTGCAGAAGACTTAACCAAAACATCAAGGTAAACCTTGGATCCATATTTGATAAAATTGAGAGTGATACACTATTAAATATTACTACTTTATTAATATATATCTGAGTAAGTTGACCAAGAGATAAATGATCTATAATATCAATTGAAAGAGGGGAATTTAAAATATGATTGATCACAACCCAAATTTAATTATTCACTTTTGATGTCTTGGGGAGTCCTGTAAAAAAGCCATGGAAATTTATCCCATTTCCATTCAGTTATGTGTAATTATTGTAACATCTTATTATAATTGTTTCTCTCAATCTTACATTCTGAAATTCTTTGCATCATGATACAAACTCTACATTATACCTTTTCATGTTATCTCTCTATAAATAATCTTTCAAATCTATATATATATATATATTTATATTTGAAATGAATATAGAATGTTGAACTATGAGATTCATCCAAAAACTCTTTCTTCTTGTCTAGTATACATGGAAAACATACCATATTTTTTAACCTTATAATTTCTTAACAATCATGGTTGAATTTATTAAAGTTTATCACCATCTTTTGTAGTTCCAAATCCTCATTTTGCTCTTTCTCAATCCTCTATTGGACGGATGGTTGACCATTTATCTAGGAAAGACAAGATCTATCCCTCTTTATCATCATTTCAAAAATATATATTCAAAAATCCATAAATATTTTATTTCCTTTACTCCTAATCATGGGAAAACTATCATGCTATTTCTCAATCATAGCATCAACCACCTTGTTTGACTTTATAGGGTGATAATGTATTTATTTGTCATAATCATTAATAAACTCCAACTCTGTTCTGAAGCATATCTTCAATTATATCCATTTTAATATGTGTAATTTAATACTTTATGATTTTTATATATATCACACCTTCTACTATATTCATAATTATTCCATATTTTCAATTTAAAAGATACTTTTATCAGCTCGAAATCATAAGTTGGATAATTTGGATCATTGTTTTTCATTTTTTCTGAGGAATAAACAATCACCATACCATTCTATATGATGAATCATCATATTCCCCTCTTGTATGAATCATTATATATCACAAAACCTTCCCCCTTCTATGGTAGTTTGAACCCAAGTGTGTGGACCAACATTCTGTTAATTCCCCATAAATTATACTCATGTAATTTATATTTAAAAAATTATCACCCTCCCATACAAATATGGATAATATATTTGATATCCATGAGAAATTTCTCAAAAATAATCATTACTATCCTCTAAACCCCTGAAAACTATGGATCTTAGCCACCGTGGTTGGTCTAGGGCGTTACTCAATTAACTTTATTCATTGGATGACATACCTCTATACCCGCAAATGAAATTATATGACCCAAGAATGATACTTTATATAACCAGAATTCAAATTTGGAAAATTTTTCATATAGAATCTCCTTCCTCGGGTTATTCATCATAATCATAAAATCTCTTTTTTTCTCTATCTTTCTCTAAAAATATAAAAGATTTTCATCTATAAATACAACTAAAAATTTATCATGGTATTATATAAATAATCTATCTATTAAATACATGAATATAGGTGGATCATTGATAAGTCAAAATAGATTTACTATAAATTCATAATGATCATACTCTGTATGAGAAGAAATATTAGGCATATCCTCCTTCTTAACCCTTAGTTGATGATACCCATTTTGAAGATCAGTATTGATAAAATATTGATTTCCTCATAATTGATCAAATAGGTCACTAATATGTGGTGGAGGATAATTTTTCTTAATATTGTGACAGTTATGTTTCTAATAATAAATAGAAATATTCTTTCACTAATTATTCTTCTCAAAAAAATAAACATGTTCTCCCCATGGTAACACACTAAGTAATATAAATATTTTATCAATATTCACCTATATTTTATTATTGAATTCCTATAACTCAATAGATTCTATTTTATATAGATTCATAAAATAATTTATTACACTAGGTATGAGTTATATATAAATTCAACTTCACGATTTGAGGGATGACTAGGCTATGTTCATGAAATACATTAGCATAGTCCCGAGGAATGGGAATATATTAAATTATGAATCTATCATCAACTGTTTGAGAGAAATATCCCTAATGAATAGTTATTAAGACCTATATAAAATATGTAACTTCCATTGGATGTTGATATTCATTCTCACACATAAATACAGTCATAGGATGAATTAAAATATCAAATTTGGCTTCCCTTCCTCATAAATTGATATGGTCTCTATAAAGAGAGAGATAATAGATTCCCAAAAATCACAATAAATTAAAGTGGATATTGAATTATAATATTTATATGATTAACATTCTGATACATGTATATCAGGGATGATATTTAGAAATGAGATGAGATCATCATACCATTATGTGTTTTTACTTATAACTTAACATCTAATCGTTTAGGTGGTAATGTGATACCCTTAGAGAATTACTTAAAATAAATGAGTATGTAAAACCCAAATAAAATAAAACTTTTTTTCTAGAGTATATGATAAGTGTAACTTTCACCATCTTATTCTTGTAATCCAATTCAAGAGTCATGATCATGAGATATTTACCTTTTTCCTTTGAATTTAGATGTTTATTAGGCTTATTATCATCATTGGACATAAAATTATTAAAATAATTCATATAAAACCCAAATTCCTTATAGCTAAGGAATTAAAGTGTGGGTTTTGGTTTTAGTTTGTATTTCTCTATATTCATTTCATTTACTGGCCTCTTCACATCACATTGATATTATTTTACACAATAGTCAGGCCTCACACACTTGAGACATCTTCTCGTTCCTTTAAATCAATTTCATGAGTGATCCTTCCCATATTTGTGGCATGTTTGATGTTGAAACTTATTATTCCATCCTTGTGACATACCATTGGATCATACATAAAACTCCATCTTCCATTTCTTAACACCATAATTCTGAGGGTTTCCATATTCCTTTTCCACATTTTCTGGACATTGAACAATTTCTTCTTGCCTACCAAAGTACCTTATGGATAATGGATTTCAAAGACTTGGGTTTAAACCATTGAATAATAGATCAACATTTATTTCTATGTTGATGATAAAACCATAATTTAACCTCATTAGTCTTTTCAAATTTTATTCCTAGGTATAGATAGTTTCATAATATGTCTTCTTTGACTCTAAAAAGTATCTATCTTTATTTTTAAAAATAGTTCTGGGAGAAAATTTATTAACGAATACCATCATAAATTCCTCCAATTAAATAGAGTTTATTTATTCTTTTTTCCCTATTTTATACGAGTCTACCATTGATCATGTTCAACTTCTTATAAATAGACTATTATCCCAACATTATCATGGTCTGAAAACTGATGAATATAAAATATATTTTCCATCGCATTGAAGCCTCTCTTGTTAACTAATAGGTCATAAAACCCATAGAAAATGGTTGATTTTATTGAATAAAATATTCAATGTCATGTTTTTTCCTACATGGTCCATTTGGAAGGTTAAATTTCTTCGATTTACTGCTCATAGTTTGAAAGAGTTGAGTGATCATAGTCACATGATATCAAATCCCAAGCCCTAAGCAATTTGGTTTCTCATGAGAAAAGTTATTTCATTGTCCATCCTATTCATTATTGACATTACTAATTCAGGTTATAGTTATTGAATAAAACCCAAAAATAATAATATAATAATCATGCTACAAAATTCATAGTGACCAGTCATATTTTAATGGAAATAATTCATGTTATACCCAAAATAATTGCACATATTTATTAATATAAGAAACTATAGGTTTAAACAAGTTTATTCATTGTCAGCATCTATTGAAATATTTCATAAGGGTTCATAACGAAAATCTGAATGAACCAAAGAATATCCACAATGAGTGTCTATCTAGATGTGTATTCTTAGGCCCACTCATCATGACCAATGACTATCAGGTTAATACCCAATTCACCCCTTTCAGAATTGTTACCCTTATGTATATCTATTACATAGCCACATCAACTTATTAGTATCCAAAAATGGATATATTTTATTGGAATACCATTTATTGTATTACATATTTAATCCTCAGGATTTCATCCTATAATTAGACTTATCCCTAAGGATTTCAACAATGTTTTCTAATCCTAATCTAAAAATATAATAAAACCATGATCTGATAATTACTATGTCAACCTGAGTATTGAAAAAATCAGTATTACCACATCTTAGATAAATATTCAATACATAAGACAAATATACAAACCCATTAATTATAAAGGTTTAGTGTCTTTGGATACAAGATACATAAAAATATTATTTAAAAAAAGTTCTTTAACATCTCCCTGAAAGTTCTTATATCATTGTACTTTCCATAGAAATAGCCTACATAAAACATTTTTTTATAACCTGAGGATAATTGATAGATAAAAAAGGTTAAGCTCAGATTTTGAGTAAGGGTAAGGATAACAGATACCAATCAATGACCACAGAAGAACATAAGGTTATGAGGACATGATCATAAAATAAGTAGGTCTTACCAAATCAATTAAATATCATTAATCAACAGTCATTGAATAAGGCTTTTTCGTAAAAAATACAAAACATATAACAATGTATAATCACTATTAATCAATCATGATCCATGAGATCGTATCATAAACATAAGAATGTCAAGAAAAACATGATCTTATAACATTTTGAACATGATAAATAGTAACAGGTTCACTCATTAAGTTATCGAAATGAAATCAGGTCCTCTCATAAACATATGTACATGAAACAAGGTTCGAGCATAAACTTATGGTTGTGAAACCACATACATTTAAAAAATTTTGAATATGAAATTAGGTACACACATAATAATTTGAACATGATATATGGTACACACATAATATAGTTATCTAATGAGTTATCCATATTTACCCAAGGAAATTGAGGGCTATAAAAGACACAACCATTATATACCCATAAACCATAACTGTTCCTTATGATCATGAAAACATTCTTCATTTTGTCATAGTATAATACGTAGAAAAAAAAATATTTCTGAATTATTTCATATTAGGTTAGTGAACCCATAGAAAAGTAATGTGTTTAATTGAATCATACATAAAACATCATCATAAAAACCCATCCAAATAAATGAAATAGAGGGTATCATCAGATCATATCCTCATTGAAGAATAAGTAACATCAAAGTATGTTATCATAGATGGAAAATTAATTTTAACTATTACTGGAATATTTTATAAAGAATCTACCAATTTCATTTTGATTATTGTTGTTAAAAATATAAACAATTCCAGAATTTTAAATTAACCATTTTATTTTAAAATATAAATTGAATATTATAAATTAATAATCAAGGAAAAGTGTTTTCATGACAGATGGAAAACTTTTTCATGTCATATATATGTTAAAAGTGAAATTTTTCTCACAATTTCGTAAAAATTTAAAAACATGACATGTCAAAAAAATGATTCTTTAAAAATATTTCTTTAAATCGTTTAAAAATTAATTAAAAGGTAATAAGAAATTAATTTTGTCTAAAAATTTAATTTATAGGTAAAAATTTCTATAAAACAATTTTGAGGTTAATGGACATGAATGAAAATGTTCTTTGACCAAAGAGAAAATAATGTGAACTTTTATTGAAAACCATTCTGTGCCATTTTAAGTAAAAAGTAGAGGTAAATTGTCATATTACTTGAAAATTAAATAAATAAACATAGCCTAATATAATATATAGGGTTTAAATAATAATATCTATATAATTTCTCTTAATGAAATGTTATCATAGATAATCTCCAAAAGAAATTATATTGCATCAAAATTCAATTACATCAAGTCATGTAATACTTCAAATGAATTCAAACTATATGTATAAAAAATATAGATTTATTATAAATATATATGATAATAATTTTCATATATATGATACCATGTATTATATCATAATAATATCCTATCACAATTTTATTAACAATTCTTTATTAAAATCATTGTTCTGAATGATAACTCTTTCATTTTTCATATATATCTTTCAATTTGGAAGTTACATTCCTTATACATTGATCATGGATCAATAATATATAGAATTTTTATTATGTCATAAGTATCACATCTAAATATTATATACACTTTTATAACTATTCACATAAATATTTGATGGAAAATGAATTGCATTACTTTGTGGATATGATATTATGTACGTACACATGAGTGATATTTCCACTTTTTGTCGGACGGAATTGAATAAAGATAAATAATAATTTTCCATTACATAATCATTAATTTACCATTAATATAATATATATTCATCTAATATATCCTTATTACCAGCCATGTAGATTGAATGGTAAAAATGAAACACATCGTTCCATAGAGGTGGTTGTCCGCACATACGCACATGCAACGCTATTGTTCCACAAGAAATTTAGAGGTAAGAAGGTACATAATATATTATAATTAAATAATAATAATTATGAAATAAATATCATATAATAACATTAAATTAATAATAATAACAAAAAATGAAATATAGATATGGAACATGAATCATATCTTTTTATGGAGGCGGTAGTTCATATATACAAATGAACAATATTTTAATTTCCCATTCATTAGAAATGATGAATAATAATAGTCATGAAACAAATAGAATAATATATAACTATATGTGACATAATTGTGTTATTATATCAATATGTTTTTCAAATAATTGAAGGTGGTATTGGTAGAAATAAAATGAAATCACTCGGTTAAGAGCTATACCTCTTGTTTGGAAAACTGCTTTTAGATAACACCTTAATCCATATAAGGATGGTATTTTGATCAAAACAATATCCTCTATATAATGGTTATGGATTTTAGTAACTGTTTTTTCATGGATTGGATGTTATATATGTATCATGAAGTGTATGGAAGAGAGTATAAGTGGTTTCATTTTTTAAGTGAGGGAGAGGACACACTTTAAATTTTTCTAATGATTAAAATATATTAATTTATTAATCAAGAAATATTTGTCCAAATTTTCTCAAATTTTAATATAGGATGTGATATAACCAATATATATTTATAAAAGAGGATTGGTAATGGTTTTCAAATCATTCCAACCATTATCACATAATTTTAACCCCTCATTAACCACTTTTAACCTTTACTATAGTAATGAATTTTTATCTCAATTACTTTTCATAATGACTAAAAAATATGAAATAATTATTATATAATATTTAATTTATAATCCAAATTATGGAATCCATTTTACCAAATTAAATCTTTATTTATGTAATAATATCATATTAAAATAAACTGGAAAAGTATGATGAAAACGATTATCCATCAAAACGTATTATTAAGTATAAAAATGTTTTTATACCAAATTCTAAAATCCTTTTGATTATAACGTAATTAGTGGGATTTATTTTAATAAAAATTAAGTTATTAAATTTTAAAATAAATTTAAAATAAAAAAAGTATTTGTAAATAACTAATGGAAAGATGGGGTTTTCTATAAAATCAGAATTTTTTATTATTCACCATAAAATTAATATTTTCATAAAAAAACAAAATTTAACCTTTAGGTAATTTTGATACATTGATTTAAAAAAGCATATATAATTTTTATATAATAAATTTTATTAATGTTTCAGAGATTAAATATAATATTTTATCACAAAAACCTGTAAACCCATTTTTGATGAAAACATATTTTTGAAAGATAAAATGACTTTACTAAAAATTAACCGCTTTACTACTATGAATTAATAAATACAATAACATTGAGTTTGACCATAATAAAAGTTTTTTATAATTAAGTTAATATTATATTTAAAATCTCAAGATTTTAGAGAAACACTATGTTCAATAGCCTATAAAATATGCAACATCGAACATAAACAGACCATAAAATAATATTTTTTATAAATGACCGTTATAAATAAACTATTGAATTGGAGTGTATGAATAGTATTAAACAAATAATTATATATAAATATATAAATTAAATTCTAAATACCAATTCATTGATTAATTATTTTGAAATAAGCACTTAATTTTCAATAAATTTATTTTAGACTTCAAAAATTTGTATTCTTAAAAAATACTTTCTATTTTTTTGTCATAAAATATTATAATTTGTTAATGGAAAATATATAAATTTTAATTTATAAAGATAATATAACCCTTGAAATTATTATATCAAAATTTTGTTTGAGTGAAATTTTGTAATTTTTCTGAAAACATTGATTTCTAGGAGAATAGTGAAAATACAAACTGAACTGAAAATAATTTTTTTAATTATCAAAAGCCGGTTTATGGGATCTGGTACCCAAACAAACAAACACAACATAAACGAGAAAACCAAAAACCCATGAAACACAACCAAAATTGTATTTTAGTTTCAATAATTTATAATGTACCATTTTGGTTGAAAAATATTACAATCTAAATTTTGTTATATTATTTTATTAATAATCTAATTGTATTAATTTTAATAAAATTTATTATTTAGTTTTCTAAAAACCTTTTTATAAATAAAATATATTTTTTTGAAAAACTATTCTCCATTATATTTTATGTTTTGATTTTAAATTAATTATAACCCCTTATAGAAATCAAATAATGAAAAAATTATTCCAAATTTGGAATAATAAGGTCCAAATTTGGTAAAAATACATCTTGTATTTTTTTCAATATGAATTGTGACAAATACAAATAATTACTACTATAGTAATGGTAAATTGGAATATTATGGTTAAAAATAATATGATATCAACTAGAAAATGAGCCTAAATCGTTTCTTAATTTCATTGTATGAAATTATTTTCCCATTATCAAGAAATATTCTAATATATGATATTTTTTCCATTTGGATGTGATTTTTACCTTTATATTATTGTATTTAAAGAAAATCAAAAATACCATTAACTTTGTTTTAATATATTTACTTTTCTTATATAATGATAAAAAGTGGATGTGTTAAGTGATAAGTATTAATTTCAAATTTTAAATATTTTTTCTTCATGTTAATATATTTTAATTTTTAGTAATTATATAATTAGCTTAAATGTTTACACAACATCGATAGAAATTTTTTGAATTACTATAAAATTAAAAAAATTATAATAAAAATACTAAGAATAATATAATTTCAATGAATTAATGGGTCTCGTGAATTTTATAGATTTATATGAAATTTTTATTATTTTTGGAAGGATTATATATGAGTATACCCTTTTACTTGATGAATTTAAAGTCATATTAAATGAATAGTATAATAATGAAATAAATTTGATTTTATAATAAATAATATTTTATTAATTGATTCAAAAATCATAAAAATATTATATTTCAAAAAATGAATGGTATACAATTTAAATGACAATCAAAGTCGATTTATAGGTCTTTTCCCTCATATTATTAAATTCATGACCCTTAAAGGATAGAAAACATTAATATTATATTAATTATCAAAAGGGTTAATGGGGGACAAATCTAATATATAAGGGTGAAAATACAAGTAATACTTTTTGAAATTTTATTTGATGTGATTATTTCGAATCCAAATAATATTAAATTATAATTATTTGATTTTGGATCCAATTTTTACAAAAAAAAATATATAATTTAAATAAATTTAACACTTTAAGAAATTCCAAGAATGACTCTCCGCTCATTTATAAAAGGACACCCTTCTCTCTATTATTCAAACTATTTTGACCATATAGATCCAGAATAAAACTATAAATTTATCTTTTAAACAATCTTATAAAAATTTTAAAGGTTATTTTCCTTCCATAAGACCTACCCTATGTCTCTTAAGAAGATATCTGATGGAATTATACTAATGAAAAGGTAATCATCTTTATCATGTCCTTCAATTTCGTTTATTTTTATAGATAATATTAAATTTTTGTACTCATCCTATAATAAAAATTATAGTATCATAAATATAATGTGAATGTTTTTTATGATTTTGGTAAAACCATGTTACACCTCTTTTCCATCCTATAAAAAGTGAAAACATCGCTTGTGCGTACGTATGGATTATCATCTCCACATACCGATATTTTTTTTTCATAACCATTTCACATGGATAGATATAAATATAAAACTAATGAATATATATTATATTCTAGTCATAAATATTCTACTTTAATTATAATATCATATATAATGTCTGACCTTCCTAGTTGTTGGAAGTTGATAATGTCACGCATGCGTACGTGTAGACTACCACCTCCATGAAACAATGTGATCAATTTATCATTTATGATTTACATGTATGAAAATAAAGATATATATAATGAATATATATGTTATAATAATTATTTCCATAATTTTTTATTATTATTAAAATTTCTTTAATTCTATCCATTAAAAAGGGAAGATAACATTCATTCATACTTACGACTTACCATTTCTTTGAATGATATAATTCATTTTTATCTCTATATATATTATGGATTTCACTAAATAAATATATAATGAATAAATATTACATTTATATAATTTTTAAAATTATTGATATGATTTAATAGTTATAAAAACCAAAGGTACGAAACTTCCAAACCAAAACATACAAGAAAAATGAATTTGTTGTTACTCGAAACAGTAATTCTAATAAACAGCTATAAATAAACAAGTGAGAAAAAATTATAAGTAAATAATATATGGTATTATATATGTTAATATTTTTCTATAATATATTTATAATAAATATACATTTATTGTACAATAGATTTGGATACATACAAAGAAGGTCAAACCTGAGGTAAGTGTTTTCTCATCCAATATATGATTTTGTCAGACATATTTTGCATTCACCAGTTACTTCATTTATTTTGTGCATATAATGATCCTTTGAAATTATATACAATGATTCATTTTATATTAATGTTTTTAAAATATTATTTTTAAGTTATTTATTTAATTGGTGTTATGATTCAAATTTTAGTAGATCGGTATGGATTTATTTCGCATTCTCATAGATATATGTGATTGTTCATATTAAAGTATCTTCTAGGAGTATTATTTGATATTTATATATTAAAAATAATTTATTTTATTATTAACGGGTTATTTCTTTAAAATATTTTTTTTCCTTTCATTTTACTTAACTCAAGTACTCAAAATACGAAAAATATGCTTCTAAAGAGAATCGAATTTATTTGTTTCTTTGTTCAAAAAAAATTCTTCCATATCCATGTTATCAAAATATATTTCAAAAAAGGTTTTTTATATTTTAAAATTATTTATCATAAAAATGTACTCTTTTTTTAGTTTTTCATAATTTTCTAAAAGGAATCTTATTTTGGTTTTCTGAGCAAGTCACTTTTTGAGTTTTTACAAAATGGTGAAAGGAATGATTTATTACCAAATATAGCATGAATAGAATTTCTAATCCTCTAGAATTATATTAAAATTGAATATTCCATCATAATTTTAAAAATATTATTTTCAAATAATTTTTTTTATTGATATTTGGGAAATTTTAGATTTCTTAAAGTGAAAAATTATATTCTCCACAAAAACATTTCTAGGAATATTTTGAAATTATTTTAATCTATATCATTATCTTTTGTTGAAAATTATTTTTTAATTTGGTTATAATATTATGATACCATAAAACATATTTCTTTTCATTGTTTTCAATCATATTCAAATAAGAATTATTGATTTGCATTTTTCCAATTCTTCTAATGGAGAAAGTTATAGGTTTTTAAAGAATATTGATTAAGTTGTGGTATTATTTAATATAATGAATGTATTTGACTTATTAAGTGATAGATGGGGCCTAAAATTACATATAACCTCAACGAATCATTAGGTATCATGATACACACTATATGGGGTATTTGGATAAGACCTTATTCATTTAATTAGATATCTTGGTATAAGGCCTTTATATTATTGTAAGATTTCTTAGCACAAGGTCACGATGTTGAGTTTCAAATTTCTAGAATTATGAATTCCATCATTATGAAATATTTTATTAATTTCCATGTCATTATATTATTGGTTATGATATCCATGGATAATTTTCTATTTCAATTATTAATTATATATAGTTTTTTGATCATCATTTTTTCTCTCCATAGTATTCATTCTTTATAAGCTTTTATTGTACGCTTACCCTTACAGACCATCTATATTCACCCATTTATTATGTTTCCTTTACCCATAATTCTAGTAAGTGTATAATAATTTTCATTAATGGATATAATAAAGGTAATAATGGGTTTCTCAAAGACAATACAATATTAAATTTAATATTTTTAAATGTAATGTGGTATTGATGTATATGTCCAGTATTCCATGACTACTTAACTATTCAGTTTGTTTGGATGTGATTTCTTGTATCTAATACCCATGTAATAAATTAAACATCAACTCTGGGTTATTAGGGTTGGTTTTATTACATTATTCATACCTTCCAATAAAACGTCTTGGTTATAAAGGTATATTATATCATGGTTCTTTTATACTCAGGGTTTCATGTAATAAAAGATATCAAATTGAAAAATATTATTTAAAGGAAAAATAAAATAGTTTTACAAAAAGGGCTATGGTGGGGAGGATATACCTACCCCAATTTTTTCCAAATGATACATATCTCAATTTTCAGTTTTCACATCACTAAAACTATATAAGGTTATAATGATAAATTTATCCTGACCAATAACCCCAAAAAATTATTTAATGGATTCATTGATCCTAGAGGTTTAATTTTTAAAACTAGGCTATTCTAATGTGAAGTTTTTATGTGTGGAAGTTCTAAAATAGAAATATTTTATTTATAAAATTATTATTCTCAATTCCCCAACATGTACTTTTGATAAAAGTATAATATCACCTTAATGAAGTAACATATGGTTAATATAATATCATGCTTGGGTCTAGAACACATGTTTTACCCTCAATTTGGTGTGACTTTTATTCAAATTATATTCCCTATGATGTTTTTTTTATTGATGGATCAATTATTCTTAAAAGGAAATTTTTAAATAACTAATTAAAACTTAAATGTATTAATTAAATATAAAAAGTGGTTTTATTTATTATTTAGGAAACTAAATGATGAAATTCAAGTGTTGATCAAAAGAAACAAATTACTTGGGAGTGTTTGTGAATAGTATTTGTACAATTGAAGAACATATTATATTATCATCGACAATAATGAACATAGGACAAACCTTCACCAATGAGTATTCCTCTCTCAAGGAAGGGTTATGAGATCTTTCTTTCTCTAATATTCTGGAATTTCATTTTAGAACTTATAAAGTTTAACTTGCATATTGTTTATAGGTAATTTTTATGTGATTATTATCTTTTATTATCATTATATATCACTGTAAAAAAAATATTTATGCTTATAATAACCATTTTTTATGAATTTTAAATCATTATGGAATGGGATTTATGAGGTGGAAATTAATAACCTTGCCATTTTATTTGATTTTTGGCATTGACATATAATGGATCAAAGAGGAAATCAAAGTGAATATCCCCCTCACTCTTTCTATCTTTGTAAAACCTTGACTTAAATATCTGAGATCCAATGCCTTACGTTATTACATTAGAATATGATACAGAAACTAACATACTAAAGAATCGAATAGTTTAGTAGTATAATTAAACTATATACATATTTGAAATTCAAATTAAATTTTGGACATAAACATTAAAAAGTATTTTCTTTTAGATAACAACTATTCCCCTTACGGTAATCCTACATATCAATCATAACATAATTCTTCAAAAAATTTATAAAAATAAAACAGAAGAAAAGGGTTTTCTAAAATTCTTCAGTAAGCATTAAATAAAATAGAAGCAATAATGAATGAAAGAGTATAATCGACATAGAAAGGTATATAACTGAAAAATAATTCCATTTAATCAACAAAATGAGAATGAAATTCATCCACAAATAATGTAAATGATAAAATCTCATGGATTTTAATAATAATAACTGAATTTTCAATAATGAAATTTTTTAATTATAGATGTCATATTTCATAGGAACACGATACCTTTATCGTCAATACCATTCATAAGAAGGTTTAGTAGGTCGGTTAGAAAACTATATGATTCAGCCAACTGATTTGTCTCATGATACTATCAATGCATCAAGGGGATATCTATAACCATGCCCCCTATATGTCATACATGTCCAAATCATTCTCCATATATTGAAAATTTAATTTTAAAAAGATTTAAAATCAATGTGTCCCAAAACACATTGAAACATCTGAATTATAAGATCCATGAAGGAATGTCATATAAAAATAAAAAATATCATGAGGAATGAATAAATCATGAAATTACATGTCAAATGGTTGTTATATACACTATATAGAATTGAATAATAACAAATATGTCTCAATGTAATTTAAGATGTAATCCCTTTCAACTTTTTAATTAGTTGAATTGTATGGCCCATAAAAGTAATATTTATCAAATAAAAATTATAATACCATGAATATAATGAAATTAATGATATGATATATCAAAGTTCAATATACACACAACACACATATGGATTAAATGGTGAATAAATAATACATCTCAGAGAAGTAAAAGTGGGACGAGAAAAATCCTTACCTCATAGTTCCATTTAGTGAAGAATTATTTAACCTCTTGTAAAATATTTTAAAGAATGTTAATAAATAATTATAGAGATATATTCATATTTATAATACCTTATGTGATGATTTAATAACATCTTATGACCCATTCAATAGTAATACCTCATTATTTTCATTGTTCTGGGTGCGTTTCATTCAAGGTTTTATGATCAATTAATTTTTGTGTAATTATGGATTATGTTCTCGAATGGGAATATAACTTCAAAAGTATAATAGAATAGTATTAATAAACTTCTATAAGTATACATTATCCAAAATATAATTTTTATATCTTACATGAGGATTATTCTTTAGATAAAACATTAATGATAAATGTTTGATTTATTTTAGCCATTTTTACAAACACCATGAACTAGTTTTGATTTATTTCTAGTAATTCATATAAATAAGTTCCATAAAATTAAATAGGTTATATATATATATATGGAAATATTATTTAACCAGAAAAAAATTATCATTACCGGGACTGAATTCAGTAATAGAAAATAAACAAAATCATTATTCATAGTGGTGATTAACAGATATAATTACAATGTAATTTGTTTCTCTAATTAAGAGAATGTAATAAAAAGTTTGGACATACAATATTATATTAGAAATATAATAATCTGGTATATACATGATTTTGTATTTAACAAGCTTTGTTGGATGAATTATGTGAGGAGAAATTAGAAAAATAAAAAAAGAGTTGTTTTGAGAAAATTATGTCTTGAATATCACTTCCTTAAGAGACCCTTGAAGATCTTGGATTCTGGTATTTTGGTGAGACCAGATGAACATGGATGTTTTGATAGTGAGTATGACATATTTGGAGAGATATTTTAGGATCTGTATGTATTTGTTTTCAAAATGGGGTGGTGAGGGTGGTCTTTATACTTTAGGAGTGGTGGGATTACGTGATTGAAATTATGATTATTTATTAATTAAATCAAACCACACTGAGGTGGCATTAACTTCCAATAATTTTTATGTAAATTTAATATTTTTTATGATTTTTATGGTTTATAAATACCCCAACTAACAATTAAACATTATCATTTTTATTTATTTTATGCTTTTACATTTTAACTTTAACCATTTTCACTATTTTACATATACTACGGTAAATTATATTTTTACAATAGAATATTTTTTATAAATAAAAATGAAATTGAATGTAAATAATAATATTTAACCTCTAATTACATATATGATATTCGTTTTAATTAATTAAATTCACAAAATTGCGAATGAAATATTTAAAATTAATCCCGCATACACAAGGAAAAAGTATGTCTTTAAAGTGAAACATTCAAATGTTTGAAATGTTTTTATATCTAGTTTCAATGTGAAATTGATTACAATGGCCTAAATTGGTATAAAAGGGGTATAATTTAACTAAATATACTATGAAACCAATTTAAAATATAATTTTACTATATAAAAAAATTATATAAGAAAGCTGTTTTGAAATAAAGTGTAGTATTTTTCACTATTCATCAAAAAATTAAACATATCTAAAAATAGAAACACATTTAACCTAAGATAATTTTGAAATTTAGATTTTCATATTGGGCATTATTTTTTAAAATAAATCTTATAATATTTTATATATTTAAATTTAAAATAGGTGCGTCATCAAAAGACATCAAAATTGTCCTCTAGAACAATATTTTTTTTATGCAAAAATTGGATTTATTTATTATATTAAGTCTACAATACACATTGAATTAATTTAAAAAACCTTGAATATATAAAATATAAATTTCATTAATATATTTCACTAATTTGGTTTAATTCAATTAATTATGTTCAAATACCATTTTTTGGAATATAAATATTTTTTTCTAAAAACACATCCATTATGTTCATTTAGATTTTATTTTAATATAAAATTAATTGGTAACAATTGAATTAATTTTATAAGATATGTTAAAATATATTTTTATAATTTAGTTAATATCATTCATTGCCACCATTCCAACAACTAGGTGATAACTATCAATATTAAATAATAATATTTAATCGTTTATTTTAGCTCTATGATCAGCATAACATAAACTATCAAAGAAATTGATTTTTTTTAGAATATAAATACCATAAAATATTGGGTTTTTACATTCCACTCTTCATTAATAAATTATGTCCTTATAATTTTAAATTTCAATTTGAAAATTTAATGTTGATACTTGAAAATTTCTTTGTTAGAAACCCACAACTTAAATTGGGTTAATAAAATGTCCCCTAAATAAAAGGGAAAGGGATATGTGAAGGTAATTAAAAATTTATGATATCAAATAATTATTGAAAAGTGAAAATTAGGAAATGGATGTGAAATAAAACTATCAACATCTAATTGAGTGTGATATGGAACATGGTCATCATAAATTCTACCATCACTTAACCCTATATTTGTGATGGGTTAAAGAATTCATTGATTTCCCATTAAAAAAATTAAATAAATATTTTTTTTATTCTAAAATAACATTCCTAGAGTCGGATATCTATATTAATATCTATATAATTACTGTAAAAAAATAATCATACTTTATTTATTTCGATATCATAATCATAAACTTATCCATTGGTTGTTCTTTAAAAAAATTTAATTCATCTCTTATGCCAAGAAATCGATATTCCAGTTGAATTTATAATACATGAAGTACTATAATGAATCATAAGATCCAGAAGTCATTCCTTTATCCTTTAAATATTTATTAAATCCAAAATGGTTAGTACATTTTATCAACAAATAATGACATCCAAATTTCAACATAATCTTTTCCATAAGTAGTTAATTTTAAGACTCGTCCAAAATATGTCTGTAGAAATTCAGAGACCAAAATACTTTTAAGGAAGGTCAATAAATTTCTGAAATAAACATAACATTAGAATATCCATACCCAATAAAATATCTCTTAATATCATATACAAAATATTTGAATACCTTGATCAATTTAAAAACTTAATTAATGCATGCATGCTTTCAAAAATAAGATCTCCGATTGTAGAATATATTCCTAAAATCCAAACATATTATAAATTAAACAAAGATAACATAAACCATAAAATATCTAACCACTTCAGGTTCACCAGTACTATCTCATAAACATATCGTTATAATTATAATCTGATCATCAAGTACATATTATGGGTTATATTCCCTCAATCATGTGTTTTCCTCTTTATTCCATTTTTTTATTATTATGAAAACACGCTTTTTGGTAAAGTGGGAACACTACTACAAAACTAGGCATTAACAGTGCTATTATTTATCAGTAATAGAAGAAAATACTCATAAATTGGATATTTATCAGTTTTAAGGAAACTGTTGATATATTTATCCTTTTTCCAGCACAATTATTTTAGTGCTGATAAAGGAAATATTTATCAGTGCTTTCATTTTAGCACTGATAAATTGTATCCTTTATAAGCACTTTTTTTAGCACTGATAAAGGGTATCCTTTATCAGTGCATTATGATTGGTGCTGATAAAGGGTACACTTTATTATCTCTTTATGTTTTAGCACTAATAAATATTTTCTTCATCACTGCATTTTTAGCGCTGATAGATTGAAAAAATTAAATAAATCTAAAATTAATAATGCATTTATTAAAAAATTATTACAAATCTTATTAGTTAAATAATTTCTAATAAAAATGAAATGATTGATTATAAATTATTAAATATTAAACATTTTATTAATTATATAATTATGAAAATTAATGTTATTAAATTGTATATATTAAATATATAGATATATATTAATGTATATAAATATGATTATAAATTACAAAATATTTATACGCAATACATTAAATTGTCTTATATTTCATTAATAATGGTATATAATTAAAAATTAATATGAATTAATAAAATTGACAAATTCCATAGTAATCGACATATAATTTAATTCCGTTTGATTTTTCAATTTAATTTAGATCAAATATCTGTTATATTGATTTCACATATACGTATAATTAATGAATTATTATACAAATTATGCCCACACATAGGCCTTATCAATTTTTCAATATTGTTAATGTGTACCTATATTCTTAATTTATTAAATTTCACTCAGATATATATATATGCAACTCAAAATTATATATTCATTAATAATGTCAAAAATATATTTGTAAAATAATTATAAGAAATATATTTTTAAATGTACATTCACTATATTTATAAAATTCTATATTTATAATTATAAGTATATATATATATTTTTAAAAGTATTTCTAAAATTGTAAATAAATAATTATGTACATTTAAATAATTATTAAATTTATAATAAATTTACTTAAAAAATGAATATAATTACTAATTTATATTTATATATATATTAAATATATATATTTATATTTATATAAATATATATAATGGTATATAAAATATTTTTTAAAAATATTTCTATAATTATAAATAAATTATTATAAAATTATAACAAATATATTTAATAATGGATATATTTTCTCTATTTATATTTATATATATTTATTAATTATTTATAAATTTTTACAATTTTTTTTATTTATAACTATAATGGTAAATATTTTAATAGTGCTTCTTTAATAAGGGATGATAAAATAATGTTTATCTGCCATTTTTTAATGCAGATAAAGATTAGGATCTATCAGCGCTAAACAAATCACTGATAAATGAACATTTATCCACAATTATATAATAATCACTGGCAAAATGGCTCTTTATCAGTGCTTATTTGTAAACATTGATAAAAGTGTCCTGATGTATTTTAAAAATCATAACCATTTTCAAACCTGTCGCAATATAAAAGCTTTCCGTAGAAACCACCAGCTGTCGGTGCTCCTCCTCAGTCAATTGAAGGTCAAATCACTCCTCCTTGGTGAATTGAAGGTTGAATCACACCACTTGAATACCTCCAAATATCACGTTCGACATCCGAAGTTGGTCTTGGGTTTTATTTAACCTAGTGAGGTAGGCCTTCCGAATTTTATTTTGTATTTTATGTTTCATTTTGGATATCTTCATCTACAATTAATTTATAATCAATTGGTTATGATATGTTGTTTACGATTATTTTGTTATCCATTTTTTAGGGGATGATTTTTTGTCATTTATTTGTATTGACTACCAATGTATGATCTGTTTTTTATATATGAAACTGAACATTGGAATTTTTTATTATTGTTTTACTACTATGTTTTGTTGTATTCTTACAAAATAATTTTTTCATATATGTATATAAATGTGTAGAAATTTTCATGTATATTATTTTTTATTGACTACTGATATGAGTCACAATGGTGTTTCCATTATGTTTTAATATATACTAACACCTTTCATGGACACCTCGGTGGAGATACAATTTAGATGCAATTTTATAGGAACCATGTTAGTGGAGTGATGTTGGTTCCTAAATTAGTAATACATATCGTTGGATCTAGTTACCCTTAGAATTCATTATTTTCCTTAATTTTATTATGGAGTGGATTTTTCATGACCCGTCCACCAGGGCCCGTGCTGTAACTACCACAAGCCCACCTCTCAAAGGCCAAGGGCTGGAAACCAGCACCGAAAGAATTATCCCATGAGTGGGAGGGATTTTCTTGAATAATCGTATTCACGCACACACACTACCACATCTCAAAAACTTTTAATGGAAAACATGCATTCTACTAAAACAAACACTGATTAAAGGTCCAAGTTGTAAGTCAAATGTGCTAGAATAAAAACATAAAAAAAATAAATATTGACAATAGAAAAGTACAAAAGATCTCTGAAAAAGTCATCAGCCGGAGAACCCCACCTAAAGGGTATGAAATGAGTGGCTATATGAATGTTGTAAGAAGTACATCTTGCCTCTCATATCTCACTGGGAACTGCTTGGTCTCAGGCCACCAAGGTCTCTATCGAAGCGGATGTCATCTCCACCTGACACGATACGTGTGGGAGGAGCCCGTGCAAGGATGAGTAACACAATACTGAGTAAGGACCCCAAAAACAAGGGAAATACCACAAATTAAGGTATCAATAAAGTAATGTTAGCTCACAAAGGAATAATCTAACATATGGTAGACAAGATTTTTAGTCATAACAATAATCACTGTGGACTAATGAGATACTCATCTTAGATAAGTATCATGGGTCTTCTAGGATAATAAGAGATGCTCCCCACCATGGGTCTACCAGGTCACCAAGAGTGGCTCCCCACATAGGTCATTATAGTTGGGTCACCCAGAGCTGCATATAGTTGCTCCCCATAGGGCCGCTTGTAGCTGGTCCACATAGGGACCCTTATAGCTGGTTCACATAGAGCTACGTGTTGAAGGTCCACATATGTTCTCCAATCATCTAAGCTTGTAAGGTCACTTAGACCCACTCATCAACAGTCTTCAGATCTCATCCAGTGGTGGGATTCTTGTACATAGAATGCTTGATTCTAGGAGAATCCACTACTCAAACCATTATTCAAACATCACATTCCATTAAATCATCCTTAGAGCATTCCTAAATTACCAATTCATCATGAGGGTTACAACTTCGTAAATGGAACTTCAATATAATATATGGTTTGGATGTTATGTCCTTTTTATGAAAAGTGGCTGATTGGGTTCGGCCCGTAGTGGTCAAACAGACATGATTCAACCCGACACACTATGAGTGGGAAGGATCGTCACACACTGACGTGGCAACGGTCACTGCATCTAGTCCCATTCATCGTGGAATATCCTCTATGGGACCCACTAGCTTCGGTCCAGCTTGACCATATGCTACTGGCCTATGCGATGTAGCTCAGTGATGCCTCTATGATGCTGGCACCGCCATCCATTTCTAGTGGCCTATCCCAAAACATGTAGTCGTTGTCACAAGTTGCATCTACACCACGGCGTGTCGTCATGCGCGCCTCCCCTTACTCTACTGTGGCGTCGTCTGCCCTGCGCAATGCCCTGTTGGAACTGTGATCCTTCACCACTACATCCTGATGGTTATGGCCTCCCAGACAGACATGGCGCTCTACAAGAACCACAGTTCAGTGCCATCTCAGACCATCTATTGGTGGCCTCCTCTGCTGCGGCACAAGCCATCTCCTACCCTGCTATGAGCTGTTGTCATGTTCCATCATCGTCAATCCAATGTTCAGCTAGGAAGAACACAAGAACGCCCACAAAAGAGGGTATCGGGCCTTTTTCATGGCAACATGTACCTTCTGCGTTGGAGTTTTAAAACCATTTAGGGAGATTTAAGGTTTTATCAAGTTAAACCCCAAAACTAAACCCCAAGATCAAACAACCCTCATGTAAGAATAAATGACCTATGGATCAACCTCCTCATGGGTTTACACACATTTATTGTTTAGAAAGAAATAATATGGAAACATGTATCAATCACAAGACACCATGCATTGTTGGAGTTCGATCGCAAGACTAATTTTTGGGTGAAGGTGATCTGTCCATGAAGTTTCTTGATCTGTCGTCGAGGGATTCATTTCTCGAAGAGTAGGGAGAGTGTTCATGTCATTGGTGATCATTTTTCTCCATTCTTCAATGGTGATCCTTCATAGATTTAGAGTGTTTCTCCCAATTTTTCAAAGATGCACCCCTCGTTAAAACCTTAAAGGATGAAATTATTTTGCATTACCATTGTGTTGCAATGTCTTTAAGTTGTTTCATTTATAAAATAGCATTTCAGTGTCAATGAGTCACAATGCCATTTTTTTCTACAACAATTTCGAAAGTACAAAATGAAAATTAAATAATCGAGTTTATTTTATTATAATTTTTCTTAAAAAGGCTGAAAACTATTTTTCACCCTTGACATATACCAGTTGAGGTTATGCTCTTCCAAAAGGAAACACGCTTTCATGAACTCAATGGTACTCTCGGATTTTGAATCCGAGTTAACATTTAGGAAATATAAGGATTTGATAATAATATAATTTTAACATAATTATTTTATTTACGACCAAAAACTGACTTCCACAATTGGCACATGTTAGTCAACACTAGGGCCTTTCTAGATGAATCAAGTTTCTCTGAGTTCAACGATACCGTAATATTTTTTATCTGAGTACTAGTTTAAAAGTCATAAAAACATAATTGCATGATTATTTAATCACCCTCAAAAATAGTTAAGAAATATGTGCTTGTTACTCAGGGCCTCATAATTACATACCCTCTCAGAGACTGGTCTTGAAATAATGTAGATTAATTTTAAAAAAAAATTAAAGGAAATTTCAAGGTTTAACATTACTCTCCCCTTTAGAGTATTATGTCTTCATAATCCAAATTAGTGGATAATAAACCAAATGGGGGTACTAAGAATGAATTTTATCCACCTGTAACTATGTTCTCTCTTCGAGATTCTTGTGCTACCAACGAACACACACTAGAGGAATTCACCATCCAGGAAGGGTCCACCTCACCCACTCTACGAAGTATCAGGAAAGGTTTGATGAACCTCAGAGATAACTTGACCCTTATCCCCATATCTATATCCCTCATTGAGGAGACACTCATAGGAAAACATGTTACCCCTCATTTAACTCCAAGGGTCTTCATCGCCTATCAGCATAGTACATATAATGGCTTTTCGTAGTCTTCATCTACTCTTGGATGACCTTCATCATCTCAGTTGTATCTTGTACCATCACTGAACCCATGAGTACTGACTCCTCTAGGTCTATCAAGAATAATGGTGACCTGTATGCTCATTCATATAGTTCCTCAAACGGTTTCATGCTGATGGTGGAGTGGTAGCTATTGTTGTACGCAAACTCCAACAGTGGTATGTGGCCCTTCCAACTTCAACCAAAATCAAGGACGCAAGCACGAATAATTTCCTCCAAGTTATGCGTGGTCTAATATATCTGACCATCATTCTGTGGCTGAAAGGCTTTGCTCAAGTGAATCTACGTCCCAAAATCCTCCTACAGTCCCTTCCAAATCTGAGATGTAAATCATGCATCATGATCTAAGATAGTCGTAAATGGGACTCCATGGAGTCAAACTATCTCTTACACGTAGGGACGTCCAATTCGTTCTACTGAACCCTGCCCTCAAATGGGTATGAAGTGTTCTGACTTGGTGAGTCGGTCAATAATCACTAGAATGGTATTGTCCCTCCTTGACAAACGTAGTATTCCCAACATGAAGTCCATAAATATTTGTAACACCCCGACACTAGTAACCTAGAGTCAGTGCATTTTTACGTAACATTGGAATGGTCACAAAAGATTGTTTCTCAAAAGACATATTAGTTTAGTAGCCTTGGAAACACTAGATACATGCATATATGTTACATTACATCATAAAGTGAAAAACTAAAATAACATCTTGTCTTCATATCCCCTCATACTATCCCTGCAGTTCATTCATAAAATACTTCTTCACATCCTGGGAAAAATAAAACATTGAAAGGGGTGAGATCAGATGCTTAGTAAGGATAAAAATATAGCAGAAGTTGTCATAAATAATCATAAACATTTAAGGCAATGTATAACTAAAAAATCCTTTTAAACTTGAAATTCAGCATAATATGGCATCAATAATGAAATAATTCTATTTACTTATTCACATGGATATTCTACTAGTCGAATAATCACATGTAACATCAATAACCAATTTCATAATGATGGAATGCATAATGCCAGACTATCATAACCATGTAGCCAAGGCCTCGTGCCAAGACTACAAATAAGATTGTGTCAAGGCCTCGTTCCAAGACACTAGTTTGTCTCATGAAACCTACCGATACATCGAGGAGCTATAGCGGGCTCCACCCGTTACTTATTAAGTCCAATGCATTCCTCATATGAACAGGTTTAAACATATCATAAACCATAACATAATCGTATCACATAAAACATGCATAAAGGAAACATAACATTTCAACATTTCAATCATAAGGTATCAATACAACACATTGATATAAAAAAACACTTTCAAAACCATTTTCAATACCAAAATAATAGAAAATTAAAACTTTGTATTTATTATTCATTTAAAAAAAGTTATGGCTTGTAGAGGAAGCTGAAACTCAAATAATGGTCACGGAGGCGGAGAAGTTATTGTCGCCACATACGTATGAAAAAAACATTCATTTTTTTTGTTTAGTAAAACTCTTCATATAAAAAAATTCCTTTTGAATAAACATAAAAGTCAAATGGTTTTATACACCGTATAAAAGAAAGTTTTGTATAAAACAAAATATGCCTCAATGAAAATAGATTGCGGAAAATTCCCTTACAAAGATCATTTTTTAAACAAAAAATATTTATTATGTGTATTAATTAAAAATACACATTAATAAATTAAAAATACAAGATAGGACATAATCATATCATGACATAATTTGAATGTCGGATATTAACCCAAAGAACGGAAATTGGGTTAAGAAGTTCCCTTACCTCATGTCCGACATGACTCGATCGTTCTTTAACCTCGTGAATAATAAACTAGAGTTAATTTATACTTTCTTAAGAACCTTTTTAATGTTCATTATTCCTTTTTTATCACTTATTACCATGTTATGAACATTATGTATTTATTCAAGTTAATAACGGTCGTTTTGTCGATCTTTATACTTGAGTTAAAAATACACTTATTATAATTACAAGTTGTTCATGTGGTAATATATCCATTATATCCAGAATTATATTCATGATGTAGATATCATATATATCATATATATCAAGTATATACATTCATTTATAAAATTATATAACATTTAGAGGTAAGAATTGAAATGCACCGTTCATGGAGACAGTAAGACGTACGTACGCATGAACGCTACTTTCCTTTTTATTTCATATTTAATGGAATGAAATAATAATTATATAAAGTTATATTATAATTCAAGTATAATATAATATATAATATCATTTACTCCATCCTTTATACGTCCCACATATGGCATTAACGATTCAAATCACTTTGAGGGGGCGGTAGTCCGCACTTCCTAAAATTAAATTATCGCGTTTTCCAAAAATGGAAATCATAAAGGTATGCCATAAATGAAAAATAAAGAAGCATAAATAAAACATAATCATAATATATATATCATATATAGAAATAGTTTCATCATAATGTCCACCATGAGTGGTGTTAAAAGAAGATTGAACAATCATCGTTTCGTGAGGCATTAATTCACCACCCACAGAAACAATATGTTCATTAACCATTAGACGAAGGTGTATGTAATTGTAAATAAAATACTTCTCATAAAAACCTACTAGTGTATTGAATATATTTGTGTTGTTACAAAATAAAGGAATAAAAAGATTTTAGGGGTTGGAGAAGCAAAATAAAATAAAAGAACACAAGAGAATACATCACCTTAAAATCAAGTAACTCTTTTTGATTTCAGCCAAAGGCTTCCTTGGGAAGACTAATGCCCAAATTGAGGATTCTAGGAGTAATATAGGGAAGTTTAGAGAGTATTTGGGCATAGGTTGGCCGAGAAAAATGGATTTTATGGTGTGAATAAGGTGGTAGAGGTGGGGGCCTTTTATAAGAGGAGAGGAGGGGCACTCTTGGAATGTCATGAGATGTTACATTATTATGAAGTGATTTTAGGATTTCAAAGGTCCCACAATTAAATATTTCGAGGATAAGGTGATAAGGGTTCGAAATATACTCATCCAATAGGTTTTTTACAATTTTATGCCTTAGATGATACATTATCGTTTTATTTTATTTAAATCGTTAATTAATGAGGTAATAGTTGCATCATCATGGTGTCATAAATAATTTAATTTATTTAATGTCTAAAAATTATAATAAAATTACCATGATGTAGGAAATATTTTTATATTTCCAATGAATATTTATAGTTGAAACGTTACCTTATATAACCCCATGCAATAATTGTTTTAGTAAAACAACTCATGTTTTTGACAATTTTATTTTTACATTAAATAAAAAGTTATTAAAGTCATTTTCTTGCCCAAGTGGCTCCATGGGGTCCCCAAGTTCACCCATGGATTTTCTTGGTAGTACATGACTCATCCAATAAGGGTTGGACAAGTGTAAAGGTAATTTTATATTATTATAACATTATATTTACCTTAAATTACACTAATTACCTTAAATATCGATTAATAGAACATAAAAGTTACTATTGACCAAAAATTATTTTAATCCCATTGAACCACATTTTACTTCTTAATGAAAATGATGTATTTAGGATTTTTGAAATTCAATTCATAGAAGTGGAAAATTTTCATTTAAACGAAAAATCAGTTTTTTAACTACCACTTAGTGGTTTCACTATTCATCAAAAATTGACGTTTTTCAGAAAAATACCAAAAATTCACCCTAAGATATAATTGATATTCTGAATTAAAAAATTATGTCTATTTTACAAAATTACAAAAATAAAAGTTTCATTAATTAATTTTATAATTAATTCCCGTTGTCAAAAAATAGCATGTTTTTAAGAAACAATATCAATCAAAATATTGACAATTGTTTATGTCCAATTAAAAAAGTGAAATTAATTATAATGACCACCATTGGATAAAATGGTAAAAATATATTATAATTATACCTTAAAACCACTCAATAGTATAATTTATCACAATAAATTATTTAGATTAAAAAAGTTGTTTTTAATTATTTTCTCTATTCATAGAAAATTGGAAGTTCTCAGAAAATTACCAAAAACTAAACTTAAGATAATTTTGATATTACGACTATAAAAATTATGTCCATTTTGAAATATAAAATTTATATAATTTCAAAAAGTATATATTACTATTCATAACGGCTACATTGATTGGTCGCGGTGTGTTAGAATCTCGAACTTGCATACAATGCAAGCTATTGCATTATTGAAAGAGAAGCATATCATGGAAGCTTGGGGTGTTACATTCTCAACTCCTTCAATAAATTGCATCCTCGCTATATGAAAATGTTTTTCGAAAATAAATGGATGAAAATAGAAATTACCTTTGTGGAAAACCCACATCAGAAATAACGTTAATAAAAATATAACTTTAAAAGAAAGAAAGAGAAGTGCAAAGGTCACCCGGGATAGCACATACTATGATTCTATGAAAATATGGATATGTAGGAGAAACAAACCATCAAGGTCTGATGTAGAGTTATAGAAAACAGGATTATGAGAACTTTTAACTACAAAAAAATCACAAACATTTGATTGGTAAAACGATCATTGATTCCCCATTAAGAAAAGTAAACCGACAATGTTTTCGTTTTAAGTTTCCTTTCATAAAGTTGGGTAATTTATTTTGGAGATTTACTAAGAACGTAAGGAAATATACTTAATTGTTAGGTAGACTTTTATTCCTCAATAAATTTTTACCACAAACCCATATTTCACTCCAAAAGGTAATAGAACTCAAAAAAATTATATTTATCCTAATCGTACAAGGTTCTAAATATTAATACATACCATTTAGATTCGGAAAACTATTTTGTAATAACAAGGGTCTTATTTTAGGCTAGGGGTAGGTAATAAAGGCCAGTTGCACTATGGTTTTGTGTTCGATTCCTACAGCTTTGTCTGACGCGACGGGTTATCCCCCGATCTGCAGGTTGTCCTTTTACTAATAATATTCCAAAAATAATCTTCAGAAATGTTTTAAAATTAAACAATACTATCCAAAGATCAACTTAATCAATTCCATTCTTTATAGTTATCCAAAATACCTTTTTCCAGACTTTCTCTAAAAGGTATCTAAATTCCAAAATCAATTGTAACATTAGATTCCCCCAAACAAAGTAAAGGTTCTGTTATGGTCACATACTAAAAATATTATTACCTTCATCATATTAAAACCATAATGAAAACTAAAAGTACTGGAGTACAATCCTTATATATATCACATTATTCTTATAACTATTATATATTTCTTGAGTCCAAAAACACAAATACAATAATTATTCAACATCATATGTAGTAACATCATAATCCTAGCCTTGATCTCTTGTCCTTTTCTGAGGTAATTTTCATTGGCGCTTAGGACATTCATTTGCATAATTTCCCGTTTACCTACAATTATAGCATTCAACATTGATAGCCTCTTTCATTCCCTTGAAATCGTGAGCCTGGTGACCTTTTTCTCCACATTTATAGCAAACTCCCATTCCTTTTAGGCAAGTACCGGGGTGATTTTTTCCATAATTATCGCATAATGGAAAATACTTCTTTTTCTTTTTCCCTTTATCTATCTATTGTTCCACCATTATCTTCTTCTCTTTCTTACCTTTATTGTCATAAGTCTTAGAGAATTCATTTTTTGTCTTGATACCACACGAGACTATATCTTCATACGTTGAGAAAGATTGTGATACCAAAGCTTTAAGGAGAAACAGTTTTAACCCATCAAAGAAATGATAAATCTTACTTCATGGGATACGTATATAATCTGATGCATGCCTCACTAACCTTGTAATGTTAGCCTCATACTTTGTGACAT
Organism: Viscum album; assembly: GCA_963277665.1. Taxonomy (NCBI): domain Eukaryota; kingdom Viridiplantae; phylum Streptophyta; class Magnoliopsida; order Santalales; family Viscaceae; genus Viscum; species Viscum album. The sequence continues at coordinate 1,285,982,941 of OY728158.1, forward strand.
TATCATCCTCCTTTTGTCTCAGACTCAGAAAATGCCTTTCCATATCTGCTCGATGGTCACGAGGAATGTTTTTTTCTACGAAAATATCTTTGAACTCCCTCCATTCTATATTTGATACTTCATCATCTTCCTTTGTGATTTGAATCAATGACCAACATTGATTAGTATCTCCAGTGAGGCGGTAAAATACCATGATAACTTTTTCCCTTTCACTACTCCCCAAAGCATGGAATATTTTCTCTAAAGTAATTAACCATTGCTTAGCTACTAAGGGATTTGTACTCCCACTGAATTTTGGTGTTTGTTTCCTCATGAAGCGGTCTAACATTGACCCTCCATGTTTCGGATCAAGGTGCTTCATATGAGTAAGCTTATTATTCATAACCTGAGTGAGTTGTCCCAGTATGGTGATAAGTTGATCAGCACCAGTTGTATCAACAGCTCTACTATAATTATCTTGAGAAGAAGGGCAATCCCTACATGGAGTTCATGCATTGATACAGTTTACATTCCTTCCACTAGGTTCCATTTCTAACCAATGTCATAAACTATATTAGTTTATGAATCCAATTACATAATTCCATTCTTGTAAGACACTTAACATAAATTGAACTATTTATGGATATAAACCATAAAAAATGTTTTCTTTGAGGAAGTATATATACTCACAAACCCTCCATAATGGTTTGTAAAGAAATTGTGAATTATCTTAAGCAAATCCCCCGGGAGTGTCGTAACCAAGAGTGCAGAAAGGCACGTTTTCGTGCACCAGTTCATGTTCGAGTCTAGCTCAAAGCGGTGTTTTCGGGTTTTACCACTAGGTACATTTATGCCAGAGCCGCCTCTACCTGCTTGTATCCAGACAGGGATGTATTACTCGGAAAACTCACAAAATCTTTATAATACCAAAATTCTAGGAAGTTCTTCTATACTAATCCTCAAATTCTATCTTAGGGCTATGTGCTCTAATCAGATTTTATCTAAATCTATCTTCCAAGGTTAGTAATAAACTGCCTCTCATACCAACTGTAAAGCCCCGACCCTAGTAACCCAGAGTCAGTGCATTTTTATGTAACATTGGCATGGTCACAAAAGATCATGTCTTGAAAGACCGATTAGTTTAGTAACCTTGGAAACACTAGATACATTCATATATGTTACATTACATCATATAGTGAAAAACTACAATAAAATATTGTCTTCATATCCCCTCATACTATCCCAGCAAGTCATTCATAAAATACTTCTTCACATCCAGGGAAAAATAAAACATTGAAATGGGTGAGCTCAGATGCTCAGTAAGGATAACAATATAGCAGAAGTTTTCATAAATAAGCATAAACATTTAAGGAAATGTGTAACTAAAAAAAAGCCTTTTAAACTTGAACTTCAGCATAATATGGAAATAATAATGAAATAATTCCATTTACTTATTCACATGGATATTCTACTAGTCTAATAGTCACATGTAACATCAATAACCACTTTCATAATGATGGAATACATAATACCAGACTATCATAACCATACATCCAAGGCCTCATGCCAAGACTATAAATAAGATTTGGTCAAAGCCTCGTTCTAAGACACTAGTTTGTCTCATGAAACCTACAGATATATCAAGGAGCTATATCGGGGTCCACCCGTCACTTATTAAGTCCAATGAATTCCTCATATGAACAGGTTTAAACATATCATAAACCATAACATAATCATATCGCATAAAACATGCATAAAGGAAACATAACATTTCCACATTTGAATCACAAGATATCAATACCACACATTGATATAAAAAACACTTTCAAAACCATTTTCTATACCAAAATAAAAGAATATTAAAACTTTGTATTTATTTTTCATTTTAAAAAAATTTATGGCCTTTAGAGGAAGCCGAAACTCAAATAATGGTCATGGCAGCGGAGAAGTTGTTGTCACCGCATACGTACGACAAAAAAACATTCCTTTTTGTCGTTTAGTAAAACTCTTCATATAAAAATATTCCTTTTCAATAAATGTAAAAGTCAAAGGGTTTTATACACCGTATAAAATAATGTTGTGTATAAAACAAAATATGCCTCAATGAAAGGAGATTGAGACGAAGTCCCTTACAAAGATCATTTTTTTAAAAAAATAGATCTATTATGTGTATTCACTATTAGTAAACATAAATAAAGTACAAATACAATATAGGACATAATAATATCATGACATAATTTGAAAGTAAGAGATTAACCCAAAGAACGTAAATTGGGTTAAGAAGTTCCCTTACCTCGTGTCCGACTTGAATCAATCATTCTTTAACCTCCTGAATAATAAACTAGAGTTAATTTCTACTTGCTTAATAACCTTTTTCAAGTTCATTATTCCTTTTATATCATTTATTACAATGTTATGAACATTATGTAATTATTTAATTTAATAACGGTCGTTTTGTCGATCTTTGGTACATCAGTCAAAAATAAACTTTTTATAATTACAAGTTGTTAATGTGGTAATATATCCATTATATCCAGAATTATGTTCATTATGTATATATCATATATATCATATATATCAAGTATATACATTCATTTATAATATTACATAACATTTAGAGGTAATAATTGAAATGCAACGTTCATGGAGACGGTAAGCCGTACGTACGCATAAACGCTTCTCTCATTTTTATTTCATATTTAATGGAATGAAATCATAATGATATAAAGTTATATTATAATTCCAGTATAATATCATATATAATATAATTTACTCCATCCATTATACATCCCACATATGGCATTAACGATTCAAATCACTTTAAGGGGGCGGTAGTCCGCACTTCCTAAAATGAAATTATCACGTTTACCCAAAATGGAAATGATAAATGTATGCCATAAATGAAAAATACAGAAGCATAAATAAAACATAATCATAATATATATATCATATATAGAAATAGTGTCATCATAATGGCCACCATGAGTGGTGTTAAAAGAATATTGAACAATCATCGTTTCGTGAGGCAGTAATTCGCCACCCACAGAAACAGTACGTTTATTAACCATTAGACAAAGGTGTGTGTAAGTGTAAATCAAATAATTCTCATACCAAAATCCTATTATATTTAATATAGTGTTGTTGTTACAAAATAAAGGAATAAAAAGATTTTAGGTGGTTCGAGAATCAAAATAAAACAAAAGAACACAAGAGAAGACATTACCTTAAAATTGGGTAACTCTTTTTGATTTGGGCCAAAGGCTTACTTGGAAAGACTTATGCCAAAATTGAGGCTTCTAGGAGTAAAAGAGGAACGTTTAGAGAGTATTTGGGAAGATTTTTGCCGAGCCAAATGGCTTTTATGGTGTGAATAAGGTGGTAGAGGTGGGGGCCGTTTATAAGAGGAGAGGAGGGGCACTCTTGGAAAGTCAGGAAATGTTACATTATTATGAAGTGATTTTCGGATTTCAAAGGTCCCACAATTATTTATTTCGAGGATAAGGTTATAAGGGTTTTAAATATACTCATCAAATAGGTTTTGGAGAAGTTTAGGTCTTATATTTTACATTATCTTTTCATTTTATTTAAATCGTTAATTAATGAGGTAATCGCTGCATCATCATGGTGTCATAAATAATTTAATTTATTTAATGTCCAAAAATTATAAAAAAATTACCATGATGTAGTAATGCGTTTTATCTTTCCAATGAATATTTATAGTCGAAACTTTACTTTATATAACCCCAATTAATAATTGTTTCACTAAAATAACTCATGTTTGTGACAATTTTATTTTTACTTTAAATAAAAAGTTATTAATGTCATTTTCTTACAAAAGTGGATCCATGGGGTCCCCAAGTTGACCCATGGATTTTCCTGGTCGGCCATGACTCATCTGATAAGGGTAAGAAAAGTTTAAAGGTAATTTCATATTATTAGAACATTATATTTACCATAAATTTCACTAATTACCTTTAATCGCGATTAATAGAACTAAAAAGTTAGTATTCACCAAAAATTATTTTAATCCCATTGAACCACATTTTATTTCTTAATGACAATGATGTATGTCTTAATTTCTAAATTCAATTCATAGAAGTGGTAAAATTTCATTTAAATGAGAAATCAGTTTTTTAACTACCACATAGTGGTTTCACTATTCATCAAAAATTGACGTTTTTCAGAAAAATATCAAAAATTCACCCTAAGCGATAATTGATATTCTGAATTAAAAAATGATGTCTATTTTACAAAAATTCCAAACATATAAGTTTCATTAATTAATTTTATAATTAATTCCCGCTGTCAAAACAAATAGCATGTTTTTAAGAAACAATATCAATCAAAATATTGACAATTGTTTATGTCCAATTTCATAGTGAAATTAATTCAAATGACCACCATTGGATAAATGGTAGAAATATATTCTAAATAAAATTTAAAACCACTCAATACTATAATTTATCACTATAAATTATTTTGATTAAAAAAGTTGTTTTTACGTATTTTCTCTATTCATAGAAAATTAGATGTTCTCAGAAAATTACAAAAAATTCAACTTAAGATAATTTTGATATTATGAATAAAAAAAATGAAGTCCATTTTGAAATATAAAATTTATATAATTTCAAAAATAGGGTATTACTATTCATAATGGCTACTTTGATTGGTCGTGGTGTGTTAGAATCTCAAACTTGTGTACAATGCAAGCTATTGCATTATTGAAAGAGAAGTGTATCATGGAAGGTGGGGTGTCACAATATTCCATCCCACTTCCACTATGGTGCATCTAGGGGTTGGCTCAAACCTACTAGAACCCAGTTCTCAGCCTTCACTTGATGAAAAGTGGAGAATCTTGATACAAACTCTTCTACTTCCTTATCCTTGGCCCCCAATACAGACTTTGGAGGTCTTGGTACATCATTTCCACCCCTGGATGTACCGAAAAATGGATTTGTGGAACTCCCTCAACACATTCTCTTTCAATGAAACTAGTACTAATGTGTGTCTTCTTAAAAGGACGACATGCTCCCAACCTTTCGATTATCCAATAGGGTAATTCCTTGTGGACGTCTAGGCACGTGTAGTCTCACAGCTAGCATCTCGAAGTTGTGCCTCTCTAACTCAATATAAGAGTGGAGTGGAAACTACTAGTGACTATAGATATGATTAATCAACTCTATCCACCATGTATATTTGAAGCTAGTGAAATAGATAATATGTCTTATTCAGTAGTTTTCAAATCAATCTCATACTGAGAGAATTTTCCACCACGTTCACCATCCAAAGAGTATAGACTATTTCGAAGTCTTATTCCTAGAGGAAATCAAGCCAGCATGGTTGTCTTTTATTGAAATGCATTCGAGAAAATATATAGTTGAGACTCTTATGGTTAGAGTAGATGATAAATCATTCTCTCATAGAGTGGTGTCACCACAACTTATGTGTGAAAACTATCGTAGCAAACTCAAGGCCATGTGTCTATAGTTCTACTCATGTGGTCCCAACATTCGTGACACATAAGAAAACGCTACATTCCCATGCATCCGAACACAAACAAGCTTGATTCATGATGTGTCATAGTACACCACATATTCGGCACCCACCGCTGGCAGTCTCAATATAGGAGCACTAATAAAACTCTTCCTCAGTTTCTGAAAGCAATGCTAGAAATAATCTATCTACCAAAAAGTTTTTCCCTTCTTCGTCAATTCCATCATCAGTGCTGCTACTTTGGAGAAGTCAAGTACAAACCTCCAATATTACCCATCCAACCCAAGTAAACTTAGCACCTCAATAATGCTCTTGGGTGGCTCCCCAGCCAGCACACCCTCTATCTTCATTGGATCCACCAAAACTCCAGCTTCTGATATGACATGTCCCAGGATGTGGACATTTATTATCAAGAACTCACTATTCAAGAGCTTACCGTAAATCTGGATCTCTCGGAGTGTGTCCAGAACCATCGTCAGGTGTATCTCATGCCCCTACTCTAATATCAAAAACACTAAGATTTCATCAATGAAGACCACTACAAACAGGTCTATGTATGGATGTGATATCCTGTTCATTAGTCCCACGAACCTATCCAGAAATAGTCATGCTAAATTGCATCACAATGTACTCATAGTGGTTGTAGCGAAATCTGAAAGTCATCTTCAAGATGTCCTTATCACGAACTCAAAGCTGGGGATATCTTATTCTATGGTCTATCTTTGAGAACCGTCTCACTCCCTTCGGCAGATCGAATTGGTCATAAATCCTTGGTAGATGATACTTATTCTTAACAGTGACATGTTTTTGGCACCAGAAGTCCACGTATAGCCTCAATATTCAGTCTACCTTCATGGAGAACAACATTGGGGCTTCTGATGGTGTAACGATGGGCCTCAGAAACCCCTTCCTCTCCAAGTCCCCCCAACTGTACCCTCACCTCCTAAAGTATTGTGGGATCCATCCGATATGCAGGTGCAGAAATTTGTGTCATCTTAGGGTAAAGATAAATGTATAATTTTACCTATCTATGAGAAGGTAGTCCTTAAAGATTCTCTAGAAGTACATCCCATACTTATCCACCACAGCAAGAAACTATGGACTTGTCTCATCCACTACACTAAGGTTCATTCTTGACAACTGATGAGTGATCAGCTGCACCCACCAATGTGTGAGTCCATCCTTCTATGTTCTATTTTCCTTCTCACCAATAATGGAAAACATGTTCCCTTATTTGCAAAAACACTGCATTGTGTACCTAAAATAGCTGATCTGATCTTGTGTTATTGATAACTTATCAATACCCAAGATGACTTCGCAATGCCTCAACATCACTACTAAGAGATCCCATCTGAAGCTCTCGCCTCCATGATTAATCCCACACAGCTAGAATCAGTGTGTAATCATCGAGTCCCCACATGTTGGACACTCTAATCATAAGGATCAAGACAACTGCTCCACCAAAATATCCATGCTCCGAACAAGGTCGGTGGAAAGGAAAGAGTGACTAGAACCCATGACTATAAGAACTGTAGATATGGTGGAAAATAAATATATCATACCTCTAATCATATTAGGGACATCGTGGTCATAGGCCTCTCTAGCCTACAGCTAATAACTCCATTGTCCATCAACTTTTTGATGCCAAGGTGGACCACATAGGGATGGTTGTGGTGGTACCTCATTATTGCATCCATTGCCTTCCACTCTTACCACTCCTCTGCCACATTCGCCACCCTGCAGACCACCCTACTCAACCCTCTGCCTCAGTGGTCCCTTGACCATCTGTTGATCATCTCTAAAATGACTCAGGCAATCACAAGCCATGTGTCTTTACACTCCACATGAAAAGTATATTCTAGCCATCAACTGATTCCCTCTACCCTGGGAGCCCCGTACTATTGACCCTGTGTCCTGGGGTCATCCCCTAAAAGGCCTGACCCACTTAGGTCCCTACGTATGATGCCTGCTTCCCACCACTGAGGACTCTACCGCTTGGGGTCTACTAGTGGCTCCAACTGTCGACGCCAACTCTTCCAGGAAGCTCTCAACAGGTAGGGCTCTCTCTACCACCCCATCATGGGTTGGGACGTTGAGAGACACTATGGATTCCCTGATCTACCAGTGCATTCCTTGATCAATGGATCAATATCTAAATAATAGGTCTTGTACCATGTCATTAATGTATATAGAATGTTTTTTTAATCTCAATGAATACTCTGCAACTATCATGATACTTTGTGGTAGGTGAAGTAGCTCTTGTATGTGCACATAGTGCAACTTCATCAGGAAAAACTCCCCCCTAAAAAGGAACTCAAATTTTGTCCAGTTCAGGGTCACCACATCATGTGTATGAATCATGAAGCTCCAAAATCTCCCTACCAAGATCTAGAGAATGATCACAGATAAGATCTCAATCTGGTAGAGAGGCGTCCTACCAAGGCGGAAGAGTCCTGTAACCACCTAAAGGCAATCCTCAGCCACCTGGGGGTCAATATGACGCATGAACCTAGGATGTCACAAGAACTGGAACTCGTACATGGAACTGATCCTCTGTGCATCCTCTATCGGTAGTGCCGAAAGTAACTGTTGATCTGTGAGTGTTGCTAACAAAGGTGCTCCACCCAGTGGGGCCATCTCAATCACCGATCACTGGGCTGACCCCTATTCGTTCGATGAGATATCCTCATGGTAACACATCAAAATACCGGTTGGATGTATGTGTGGAGGCATCCTAAAATAGTTCAAGATGTACCACCTTCAATATATTATACCCATTGAGTTGACTCTGACACCAGAAGATCATGAGAAAATACTCAAAGATGTATGCAACTAGAGTTTTTATGTACTGATTTGGAGAACAGAATTTCGGGTCCTCATGTATGGATACGTTCTCTGCCACCCCAACACTAGACTCCCTGGACAAAAAGTAGATCCCAAAACACTTAATACAATTGCTCCATCAAAATTTATTCTCATAGTTCTTCCAGAAGAACGGACACCCTTTGATACAACTTTTTCACAACCCATCCCCTGGGGTCAGGGCTGTGACAACTCCAATCCCACCTCCAAATGGTTTGGGGCTAGCGACTAGCACTAGAGGTATTATACCATGATTGGAAGTCATTTTCATGAATACTTGTACACATGAACACACAGAACCACATCCCAAAAATCTAGAAAATAATAAAATGCATGCCTCTAAAAAACCATTGATTAAAGGTACAAGATGTATGTTAAATGTGCCTGAATACAACCCCAAAAAAAAGACAGACTGAAAATAGGAAAGTAAAAATGATCTTGGAAAAATTAATTTGGTAGATAACCCCACCCTAATGGTAGGAAAAGAGTGGCTACTAGAAGCTATAGAGGTACATCATTCCTATCTTATCTCTTGGGAACTGCCTTGTCTGGTCCAACCAAGGTCTCTATCGAAGACCCTATCATCTTCACTAGACATGATACGTGCGGGTGGAGCCCGTGTAAGGTTGATTAAAAAAAATACTCAGTAAAGACCCCAAAACACAAGGGAAAACCCACAGAAGCAGTTATGCATAAGGTATTGTCAGCCCACACTGGTCTAATCTAAAGTACGGAAAAAAATAATATTAGTCGTAATATTGAACACCTTGGACTACTGAGGTACTAATCCCAGATGAAGAATGGGGAAATGAGTATCTAATATAAGATACCATACCTAATTGGAGTTCGATCATAGGAAGAATATTTTTGCTGAAGGTGATCCACTTATGAAGGTCCTCGATCCATCATCGAGGGAGGGATCTCTCAAAGAGAAAGGAAAGTTCTCAAGTCATTGGGGATCATCATTCGTCATTTTTCAATCGATAACCTTTTGAGATTCATAGTTTTTCTACCAACATTTCAAAGACACCCCCGCTGATTTAAAACATTAGAGGAAAATTTTTTATGTTACCGTAACATTTTAGTGTTGTTACACTATTACATTTATGAATCATATTTTCGGTTTCATTGAGTTACAGCGTCGTTTCACTATAAAAATTTCTAATGTTTAAAATAAAAATAAAATATAATTAGGTTTGTATTATTTTAGTTTTTCATTAAAAGTCTGAAAACTATATTTCACCCTCAACCCACGCCAATCGAGTTTATGCTCCACCTAAGGGTAACATGCCCTCATGAGCACATGGGTACTCTCATATTTCCAGTATGAGTTACCATGTATGAGTTATAAATATTTGAATGTAAAATAATTGTTAATTAATTATTTTATTTAAGGCCAAAAACATTCTTCCACTATTAGTCCACGCCAATAAATGTTAGTCCCTTTATAGGTGAATCTTGATGCTCAGATTTCAATGTCGCCCTCTAATTTTTTATCCGAGCACCGGTTTAAATGTTAGAAAACCCCAATCATACGATTATTTAATGAACCTCAAAAATATTTCAAAAATTTGTTTTGGCTACTCCATGATTTAGAATTACGAGTTGTCTTAGAGCCTAGTCTCCAAATAATCCCATTTAATTTTCCAAAACACATACATGGAATTTTGGGGTATTACAAGATTCAAAGGGGCCTACCCCAGTTAAGAACATAGTGTTTTATCACATAAAGCCTTCACATTTTGAATCATTATGGTTCTATTATATTAAATTATGTTTTAATATCAAGTTTCTATCTATTTGATATTTTTATAGACTATAAGTGAGTGAGATTTTATACCGGCGTGACATGCATGTGTGTCTATATATATTGAATCATTTATTTTCACTGTTGTTTGTCTAATAGTTATGCCTATATTGGGTAATGATGATTTTGGGTGTTTATGTCAATTGATCCCAAGGGTTATGAAAGAATTTTGTTCGACCTCTGGTATGAATTGTTTATATTGCGGGTACCACCTCCCGTTTATTGTTATTTACATCCAAAGATTAAATCATCCTTTAGTTACTTTGAGGTGTTCTAGAGGTCATAAGATGATATGACCTGGTTTTCTTTGGGTAATTCTGGATTGGGTCATTACACTATCCATCTTCATTTTCACACCTATAAAGTTTAGTTATAATATCATTTATTATATTCCTTTATCTCCATCTTTTTTTATAAATTTCATCATCCCTTATTATTGGATTTGGAATATCTAGGTGCTTAGATATTCTATATGAAATGATCCATATTTTCCTTATTATAATATTCTACAACATTCACTTTTGATAATAAATATATTATGAGTACTTATTTATATATTGTATAAAATTAATCTTTTATAAAGCTAATAGGATTGATATAGACCAAAAATAGATGCACACTATTGTTTGGAAAAATTATTATGAAGATGGAGTTACTTATATTATAAATTTTGTAAGAGAGCATATAGAAGATTCTTCTAAAATCCTATGTCCATGATTACATTATTGATATTCATCAAAAATTTGTCTGAATGGTTTATCTGAACATTTTATTTATCCCAAAATATATCCATGCTATAAATATTGGACAAAACACAGGGAAAAACTATATGTGTGACATCTATTGGGATGATACAACGGTTTAAGAATCATTTCATATGAATACCATTGTAAATTATGATGGATATCTCATAGAAGAAATGAAAATTGAAATTTAAGATGCCCTTAAAGATTGTAATTTTTTTTTTGAGGAGTTAAATAGTTGTTCTAAGAAACCATTCTATCCTAGATGTACTAAGTACAAAACATTTTCATTTGTATTTCTGTTATATAATTTGAAAGATGGAAATAGATGGAGTAACACCAGCTTTATAGAATTACTTTGTCTTCTGTAAGATATGATACTATATGAAAATTAACTACCATGCGGAATATATAACTCTAAATGAAAGTTACTTTTATTGGGAAATGAAATGTAAAAAAATTCATGCTTGTCCAAATTATTTCATATTGTTTCATAGGGGCCATGACTCGCTCATCAATTCCCCTAAGTGTGGTGTAGATCAATACAGGAAAAATGAATCATGTACATAAAAATCTATATGGTACGTTCTAAACATTACATGGTTTAGAAGAGTATATGAATGTTATGAAACAAGAAAATAGTTGACATGGATGGAAGATATAAGAATTAAATATGGGGATCTATGCCATCTGATATGTTATCCTTAGTGGAAGAAAATTGATTGCAAGTTTCTTGAATTTGGATATTATCTAAGAAACGTTCGTCTTGAGTTATCTACATATAGAATAAGTCCTTTTGGTGTACATAGTAGTACTCAGAGTACATGTCCCATCATGTCGGTAAATTATAATTTTCTTTCATGTTCATGCATTAAGCGCAAATACATTATGTTGTATCTTCTCATATCCAAACCAATGAAAACTGGTCATGATATTGATGCCTATTTGGATTCATTGATCAAAGAACATAAATTGATGTGGGATACATGTGGTAAGATGTGTGATGATCATAGAAGTGAAGAACTCACATTGAGGGTAATGTTGTATGGAATGATAAATGACTTCCCCACTTATGTAAATTTATCAAGATGTAGAATTAAAGGAATGTTGGGGTGTCCCATTTGTGAAAAATGAACACACTAATTTCAGTTCAAACATACCAAAAATATTTTTTTTTATGAAATCAATATTTTTTACATTGATGACAATAATACCAATATGGAAAAACTTCATTCGATAGGAATATCGATGAAGACACAATACTCTCTCCATCAATGGGCGATAAACTATACAAAAATGTAAAAAATATAGACCCAATTTTTGGTAAAACATTTTCAAAAAATCATAAAATATCAGGTTGGAAAAAGATATCAATTTTCATAGAATTACCATATTTTAATTATTTGTTTGTCATACATTTTCTTGATGTCATACAAGTATAAAAAAATTATTTGATAGTGTTATTGACATGTTACTAAATGTTCCTAGAAAAATGAAAGATGGAATCAAGGCTAAGTTGGACATGATTTAAATAGGGATAAGGGAAGAGTGACCATCAGTGAATCGTAAAAGGCATACTTTTGTTCTTCTACTAGCTTACACTCTATCCAGACAGGAAAAATTGAAATATTTCTTTTTCCTTATGAGTGTAAAAGTTTAATAGAGGTATTCATCAAATATTAAGAATTTCGTTTCAATTACTAATTTGATGTTACAAGGACTAAAATCACATTATTGTGATGTTTTGATGCCAAAATTAATGACTCTTTCTTTTTGTTTCATTCTGCCTCAAAATGTAAAACATATATTAACTAGTCTCTGATTCTTATTCAAATCCATATGCTGTAAATTTGTAGACTTGGTGAAGTTACCCATCATGAATAATGAGATTTCAATCATATTATATTTATTTTAAATGTTCTACCCACCATCATTCTTTGATATAATGGTCCACCTGATGGTTCACTTGGTCAAAGAGGTTCAACAATATGGTAATATCCAATATAGATGTATGTACCCCATTGAATGTTATATGATGATTTTTAAAGGGTATATCAAGAATCGAAGTCAGTTAGAAGGTTCTATTGGAGAATGATATATTATTGAAGAAGTTATTGAATTTTGTAGTGATTAACTATCAGAAGTTTAAATAATCAGTATCCTAAAGTCTCATCACAGCGAACACCTTATGGGCAGAGGGACTTTCAAAAGAGATGTTATTACAATTTACATAACATAGAGGGATCAGGAACACCTTTATATTTTACATATTTTTGAAGATATTTATCTATAAATTGAATCCCACCAAGAAATTCATATAGATTGTAATCCATCAAAGGATGGAAGATGGATATGAGATACACATAATCAACAATTTATAGGATGGTCTAGTGATCAGAATTATAAGTAGTTATCATAAAATATTAATTCAATTGTCGAATGACTTCAATGGATAACCAGTGGAAAGAATGAAAATGTTATATCAAACACTAGGTTTGTAATCAATTGTTTTACATTATTTACAAAAGATAATGATTAATTCAGCATGATGAAAAATAGTGGAGTTACACTTGTGGCTGATGTGATTCACATATCTTGTTCCAAAGATAGAAATCTAATTTGTGAAAATATTTCATATTTTGGAATTATCAAATAGATATACGAGTTGGATTATACAACATTTCATGTGCTACTTTTCCATTGTAAATAGTTTGATAATATCAATGGAGTGAATGTTGATGAAATGGGATTTGTGACGGTGAATTTCAGTGTAGAAGAGGAAAAAGACGAGCTTTTCATAATCAATTCTTCTCCATTGAAAATGGGTTGATAATATCAACGGAGTGAAATTTCATGAAATGGTATTTCTGAAGATGAATAAAAATGTATAAGGGGAAAAGATGAAATTTTAAAAATCACATCAAAATAAGTGAACGAATTATATGTCTGTGATCCAACTAATTAGAATTGGTCAATTCTCCTACTGGCGACTAAAACAAATGTCGAGTCAGATAAAAATTCAATCATGGATGACTCTTTCATTGAGACATTATAATCATTTCTTGTCATTCCCATAGTATACAATTTATTATATGTTATAGGGTACTACAAAGAGGGTATTTGGATTCTCTAAAGAGGAACCAAATCCTTGAATCATTTAAAAATAATAATGAGTGTTCAATGAGAAGGTAAAAGTTTTTCTGAATATATTTTGTGTTTCCTCATAATATAATATGTTCTCTAATGCATTAAAATAATCTAAATTCAATGTTTGATAACTCATTCAGACAATTTCTTATGCAAATGATGATGTTACCCATCCATAGGAAAAACAATATTTAATAAAGGAAACCCTTTGGATAGATGGAAAGGTAATGTTATGATATACATTCTCAATTTTACCAAAAATTTATATAATATAATGTTGATTTAATTTTCATTATTCCTTGAAGTGTTTATTTATTTTAGTTGAAATTTGTCCATGTGTCATACATTTACAATAAGAACAATGATTTTGTCTCTTGTCAATCATAGAGGTAATATTGATGTTTTCACAGCAAAGTCATTTTCTATAGAATTAATTTATTAATTCATATTTATGTTTAATTTATTTTTTACTATTACTCACATAATAATTTTTTTCTTATACAGGTGGATTTTTTGTTCGAGTTGGTGGTTCTCTGTCTAATTTTCATGCTTCTTCCCCCTTATAACCTTTTCACCCCTGTAGTGGTGAATTTATCAGTTTCTTTCAAGTTACAACCACTTCTTTTGAAGGAAGAGAGACAACACTATCATTGTTCAATTACAAAGGTAATCTTGATGATTGAATAGTAAAATCATTGTCCATGGAATTAATGTATGGTTTCATATGTATATTTAATTTATTTATTTTTATTATTAATCACATAATAATTTTTTCTTATACAGGTGGATTATTTTTTTCGTGTTGGGTGTCCTCTATCCAACTTTTTTTCTCCTTGTCCCTTAAAAAAATTTACCCCTGAAATGGTGCATTTATTAAATTCCTCCAATTTTCCTCCACTGCCTTTATATGAAGGGAAATGATGCTTCCTCTACTCAATTACAGATATAATCATGATCTTTTCATAGTAAAATCATTGTCCATGGAATTAATTTATTTTTCATATGTATGTTTTATTTATTTATTTTTATCATTAATCACATAATAATATTTTTCATTTACAATTGGGTTATTTTTTATGATTTGGGTGTTCTCTATCCAAATTTCATGGTCCTTATCCCTTTAATCCATTCCCACCATGTAGTGGTGCATTTATCACATTCTATCATGTCACCTCCACTGCCTTAGTGGGAAGAGGAGCAACACTTCCTCTGCTCAATTACATAGGTAATTATTATGTTTTCCTAGAAAAATCATTATCCATAGAATTAATGTGTTGTTTAATATGTTGGTTAAATTTATTTCTTTTTTAGTATTACCCACATAATAATTGTTTTATTATACTAGTCTATTCTTTTTTTGTGTTTGGGTGCTTTTTCCATATATTATCCCTTTCTACACTATCCATTGACTACTTATCTGAAAAAATATTTCACTATTGTAGTGTTTACATTTGTCACATTATTTCATGTTCCCTCTACTGCTCAATAATAGAGTTAATCTTGATATTTTCACAATAAAATCACTATCCATTGAAATAATCTATTATTTAATATTTACAATTTATTTATTTATTTTTAGTATTACTTGTAATTATTATTTTCTTATATGGGTGGAATCTTTTGTTTGAGATGAGGTGGTTATGTTTGAAACTACTCATGAAATGTTGGATGTTTGAAAAAGAATGTCAATGGAAATCATGGTAACATTAATAGTTTTTATTTTTTTGATTTTTGAAATAATTTATATTTATGTAATTTTAAAAATAATGTCTGAAATGTCTATAATATAGTGATTTTCAGGTATTTGTTTTACAAATTTCATTACATTTAAATTATGTATTTGGACTTGTTTTTTTGGATATATGATGTGTTTTCAATGTTGCAGTGTGTTGTTACAGCACACTGTTGTGGTGTTATAGTGTGTTGTAACATCATACATTAGTATGTCCCTTTATCAGCGCTTTTAAAAGTGATGACAAAAACCCATTTATCAGTACTTCACGTAGTGCTGATAAAATTCCTTTGTTAGTTATTTTATAATTACTGATGGTGGTTTCCTTTCGTGGTAAAAAATTAAATCACGGATAAAGGTCCTATTTATCAACACTTCATTTAGTGTATATAAAAGACCCCTTTATCGGCGATTTTTCAGCACATGTAAAATTCCAAGGATTTTTACGTCGCACACGTTAAAAAATCTTTTCTAGCACTATTAAAGGCCAATTTTTTAGTATTGGAACCAAAAAAACCATATGCTACCACTCATTTAAACATGAAGAACTAGATTCAAATTTCAAATTTCAAATTTCAAACTTCATAATTCAAACTGAAAATAACATCACACCTTGAGCCATGTCACACCTCATGTCGCGTACCCTGACACAAATTGAACCAATCATCACATCAGATCATCCTTGAGGAACAACCACTGAACTCCATCATCTTGGTCATTAAATCACCATCATCTTCATTAAACAAACACGCAAACATCAAAACCATGAATTTGAAGATTCTCCGAAATCCATCAAGGAGATCAAGCCCTTCGGGATCCCAAGGACAAAGGTAAAGCCACCATATAGAAACACCACCAGAAATTACATTAATATATCAAACATTAAATCCCCAAACTCCTGAATACTATCATGAAAATATGACTGGGAAAAGATTGGTGTAAACCAAGAGTCAAAGTAGAGTATGGAGAAGACAATGGCCTCAAAAACAACATGTGTCCACCTCCATGACCACAGAAACATCCATTATTCTACCCCTTCCTTTAGATAAAATTCTTTGAAAACATCACTAGGGAAACGGCCACCACCATGTTAATCATGTTTTTCCAAAAGACCGAGTTCAAATATAAACACTTATCTTGGTTATTGGTAGTATTAATCACACACTTCCAAATACATAAAGAATACGTTTTTTAAAATAATTTCTATATATCTCATGATTCTTATAACCATAAAAAATAATTTTACAGATTTTTTCTTAAATACAAATATATAAGAACATTAATCGTTCTACTTCATTATTGAAGCATTAACTTCGGTTTATCATCTTATTCCTTAATAAATGTTTTCTTTTATTTTATGTTTGTAGTATCTTCCTCATCAATAGTATAACCATTACATGTATAACCTTTCTAATTCTCTTCAAGATTTTTCCCACTATGATGTTGGTTTTTTAATTATAATAATTTTCATATTTGAACCATTTATCCATCGATAATTCCTTAAGGGGACTATTATTCCAAACATATTATTTTTCCTTGGAATCATCTTTTTATTCAACTATAAAATTTACTTGGGTGTTTCTTCTCATATTATCAACATAAAGAAACAAGTATTCTTCTTTTCTTCATGATCTTCCCCACTCAGTCTCCCTACGAACTTTTATTCATCTCTTCTTTGGTGAGTTTGAGAGTTGGTGATGCTGCATTTTGATTAATTTTATATATGAATAACTAATCAGGAATAAACATAATATCCACTACTCTAGTCATAGTTACATATGGTATATCATCCATACATTGTCTAATAACATTTATTGTTATCCTAGTTTATTCTGGTTTCCACCACTAACTAAAACCAAAAAGTAATGTGTAATCATCAAACTACACTAATTGGATTGAGATATTATTATGCATTTTATCTCTAAATAATGACATGTTCTTCTGAGTACATGAGTATTTAAGATAAAACTAGGTTATCCCTATTAATTACCAAATCAATGGGATATTATTATATTCTTAGACTTATCCTCAATGTCAATCTTAGGGTTATGTTCCCTAATTTGGGGTTCCCTAAATCTTGTTCCTATGGTCTATACTAAACATTCTGGCATACCAACTGTAATAACCCTGAATCTAATAGCCTATATCTGGTTCCTTAATTTGTTATATGAGAATAAGATATATAATATTTCATCCCATGGGACCAAATAGTTTGGTATTCCCAGTAAAC
Source organism: Viscum album (assembly GCA_963277665.1). NCBI lineage: Eukaryota > Viridiplantae > Streptophyta > Magnoliopsida > Santalales > Viscaceae > Viscum > Viscum album. Next base: position 1,286,000,934 of record OY728158.1, read on the forward strand.
TAGATATATTCAATAAATTCAAATTACATTTCGGACATAAAATTCAAATAGTATTTTCTTTGAGAACACCACTAGTACCCACAATGTAACCCTACATATCAATCATAAATTCTTTTAAACCATGGGAGAAATAAAACATAATAAATGCGTGATCTCAAATTCTAAAAAATTGGTATGTATAGTGAAAACAATAATGAATAAAAGAGTATACTAAACATGGAATGGTAGATAACTGAATGGACATTCCATTTAATCAATAAATTGAGAATAAAATTCATCCATAGATAATTTCAACACCTAAATCCATTTCATAATAATACTAAAAATTTATAAATAAAGTAAATGATTAATTATTGGATTCTATTTTTTTCTATGTGCATAGTACATTTGCCGTTAAGACCATTCACAAGACAATTTAGCATATAATGTAAAAACCCATATTGTTTGGCAAACTGATTCATTTGATGAGAATACCAATGCATCTAGGGGATATCTATAACCAATACCCACCCGTATTATACCTGTCCAATTTATTCTCCATATATCAAATAATCTATTTTAGAAAATATTTTAAATAAAAATTTCACATTTCACGTTGAAACATTTGAATTATATGCTCCGTGAAGGAATAACAATTAACAAAACATAAAATAAAATATTAAATGAATAATTAATGATATTACATGTCAAAGGGGTAATATATACACCATATGGATGTTAATAACAATAAATAAGTCTCAATTTAATTTAATATGGAATCCCTAATATCATATTAATAAATTGAATCATATTCCCCATAAAAGTCATACTTATCAAATAAAACATTAAATAGATTGAAGATAATTTGATTAATGATATGATATATAAAATGGAAGTATAAATACACTACACAGAATGATTAAGTAGTGAATAAGACATATATCACCGAAAATTAAAAATGAGATTAGAAGAACCATTACCTCATGCTTCCCTTTAGTGAAGCATTCTTTAACCTAAAATATAATGGTATAAAGAATGTTATTAACTCATTAAATACCTATATTAATATTTATATTACCTTATTTGATTATTTTATTACACATTATGACCCATTAATTAATAATATTTCATCATTTTTATGGTTTTGGGTGCGTTTATTTCATGGTTTCATGATCAAACCATTTTTGTATAATTATGGATTATCTTGTAAAATGGGAATATAATTCAAGAAGTGGAATAAAATATAATTAATTAATATCATAATTATAAATTTCCCCATATATAATTTTTAATTTCTTACATGATGAAGTGCCCAGATCAGTGTGAATCACTGAGAGGGGGAGGGGGTGAATCAGTGATCCCTTAAAACTTTTTACAAATTGATTCTTAATCAATTAAACCTCTATGGTTGGTTAAAGCCTCGATCCACTCTTCTTGTATCTCTCACCTTTCCACGAATGATGCAGTAAATGTAAAGGCACTGGACACAAGGATTTACAAGGTTCGGCACCAAAGGCCTACATCCTTTCCATGCTCTCTCAGCATGGATTCTCCCATTATAACTTGTTAGAATTACAATGGTCGATACAGCTTCCCACCGTATCTCTCCTGAGTCCCACAGGAGGGTCTTTATACTGCGTCCCACAGTGTTACCAGAGTCCCACTGGCCTGCTCCAGAATCCCACTGAAGACTTCTTCTCCCTGAGTCCCACAGGGTCTTCTCCTGGCTCCTCGAGTCACACGAGTAGCTCTTCTTCACTTTAAGTTCTTCAAGTAACTTCAGCAGCCTGGGATAAAAGCTGCCGGCCTTGCTCTTCTTCTGATCACTTGTGGTGAACAGGTCTTCTCGTCTTGCTCGGGCTTTATCACCTTCTTCTAAGGATGACCCGGCCTTTCTTCAATTATTGAATACTCAGAAAAATGATGTCTTTAACTTCAGTCTGGTCCAGTCTCAGTTCACCTCAACTTCATGCACTGAGTGCATGGAAACTCTGCATCCTCATGCACTGACTGCATGGCCTTCTCAACTTCTTCAAGAACCTTCACGTCTTGTACAACTCAAATGCACACCACTGATTTAACTTTCTTCACGTGTGCACGTGCATGCATGTATGCATGCATTCTCCTTTCTTCCTCTTGGTGCAATAAACCCACAAAGGGTGTAATCAATTATAGCACACACCAACTCACTTCCTTCACACACTTAATTCAATTTTCTTACACACTTAATGTGTGTTATACTTTAGTGTGGATGTCCTCTTCTTCTAGGTGTTTACACTTTTAGTGCACACACTAGGTTCGCTTTAGCACACACATGAGTTGGCCTCCTCCTCTTCTTGTTGCACACACTTAAATGGCCGTAGGGTGTTCCTCTCCAATTTGCACACACACACACTCAAATGAGGTGTGGTCTTCACTTCACCCACACAAGGCTACGGCCTTCCACTTCACGTGGCACACAAGCACAAGGAATGTGGTGGTCTTCACTTCACCCACTTGCACACACACTGCCACGGCCTTCTTCCTTGCCAAGCACCCACAACCAAGGGTGTGGTATACTGCCTCGGGTCTTCTTCTCCAACACTGCCAAGTAGGTGCACTTGGTGCAACCAGGCGCGCAAGGGTGCGGCCACTTCCACTTCTTCTTCAAAGAGCACAAGGTATGAGCTGCGGCCTACTCCTTCTCCAATAGCCGCACAAGGTACGAAGCCCTCGGGTCTTCTTCTCCACTTGGCACACACACGAGGTAAAGCCTCGGCCTTCTCCTGCTCACACCCGAACACCAACCCAAAGAAGCGCGCAAGTGGTGCAGCCCTCCTCTTCTTCCCCACTATCGCGCAAGTCCTCAAGCACTTGAGTGCAAGGAGGCTCGGGTGCGCAAGTGCCACTGCCACAAGGGCGTGAAAGTGTGCACTGGCACCGCGGGGCGCTTCCTCCTGTCGCGCAAATTCACGAGCAGAGAGGGTGACAACCACGAGCGCGCAAGGATGCTGCGGCCCTGGGTACTTCCTGCCGCGCAAAGATTAGCGCGCAGGGGACCTTCGAAGCCTCGGGTGGCTCCGGAACCTTCAGCCACACAAGTTCTTTGCGCGGGGCTTCAAACCTTCGTGAGGCAGAGAGATGCGCTCACGGGACTTCAAAAATTCAGCGCATCAGTAGCTTAATGAGAGCCTCGGCCTCTCTTTTTATAGGCATAGAAACGCCTATGTCCATCCGCGTGTTGAATCTTGAATCACTGAAATCTTCGGATCTTTAAAAACTTTCCAAATCTTGAATTTGGTCCTCGGTTCACGCGGGTTCTCTCATTTTTTGTTCCTCTACATGCATGCGACTCATAACGTATGCACACCCTTCGGTTTAGGCTCATCCCATGCAAAAACACCAACCACGTGGCCTCGGCAGCTTCTCTTGCCTCGGCCTCAACCGAAATTCTCCCCTTGTTGCATGCAGGCTCATTTTAATGCATGGTTGTGTTCAGTGTGGCCAGACGAGCACAATGGAGCCTTCGGCTTCGGCAATGGTGGTCGGGAACTCGAAATAGGTCGTCGGGATGCCTCTGGTTCGTCGGCGGTCGTCGGGTGGCCTTGGCATGGCCTCGGCACGAGCTCGAGGTAGGAGACGCCTCGGAGCCGTCGGATCAGGTCTTTGGACGGCGTGGATTTGATCGCTAGTGGCGCGATTAGATGAGCGGCTCGGATCTGGCGCGCGATGAGACGGACGGCCAGGATCTCTTCCGCGGGAAAATCCCGCGTCCCACATTGAAACGGCAAGAGGAATTGCCGCGGTTTATTAATATGCCTCTCCCTCAACCCGGCAATTGAATCTTCTCCCTCCACGGTGCCGCCCCGCACCGTGTTCTCCCTGCGGGCGCGCTCTGCGCCCACTCTGCTCCTGCGGGCGCGCTCCTAGCGCCCACTATGCTCTCCGGGTGCGCGGGTTTCACCACCGCGTGCCCTCGGGGGCTTATACACGGCCCCCCTGCCTCTCGGGCTGGCCACATGGGATCCACCCTTGGGCGTGGCGCCTTAGGCCCACATGTGCCTTGGGGGTTGAACCCTTAAGGCTGGCTTGAGATGGCTAATTTTTTGCAAGTAAATAGAACAAGGACTTTGTTAAAAACAAAGTAACCAAGTTCAAATGCCATTCCTTCTTCTAAGCCAAATGCCACTTCAAATTATTCTTCTTCTTCTACATTTCTTCCATTTCTTCATTTCTTCTTCATAAGAATTCTTCCAATCTCCTCAACATATATTCATTACTTAGGAGGGAAATTCTTGGAGGTACTTCTTCTTCAACCGAACTCCTGAATCACTTAATTCTTCAATGTGCTTCATTGATCTGATCAGAGATCAATTGGATCATCTTCTAATTCACATGCACTAAGTGATATTGCATGGACTTCATTAATGCACATCATCCACTTAGTAGTTGTGGATGGAACTCCTTTCAACTCCTCATGCATTGTGAAGACAATGCATGGTCTTCAATCAATGTTGTGACTTTGTATCATCAAGATACAAGTTCTATGATCTTAAAGAGCAGCTCAGCAATCGTCAGATGTACATGGAGAATGTTGCAACCACAATTTCCAATACCACTTAGTGAATCTCCTAAGTGACATGCATCTTAGTACCATGGCCATTCTCCTTCACCACCAACACCATCACAACCTTTGGCATTCACATCTTGACAATTCTTGACATCCATTCATTCTAAGACAACAACATGTCTCATTGACAAAAAATGCAACACAGTGCAATTCAATCTCCCCCTTTGTATTTGTTGTCAATACACTCCTTCAGCACATATGAATGGGTCAATATGTGTGCCAATCTTTCTCCCCCTTATTGGCAATCAAATGCAAAGGTGTGGTGTGTTATTCTTCCAAAAATATCTTCCTTCCATTGAAAAGTATCTTCTTGAAAAACACTAGGAGAGGGATGATGTCACATGTTCTCTTTAGCAAAGAACCTTTAGTAAATCAGCTCTAAGTCTACTTGGGCTAACCCGGTGTAGAAAACAAGAGTGATATGACCAAGGAATTCAAAGCTGTCCACAATTCTCTACACATGTGAGATCATGCTTAGGGGTTGAAATTTTTTAGATATTCAATGAATTGCTAAATCCTGCACATACTTCACCAAACACATTAGAAAGTTCAAGTGCAAAGATAAAGCTCCCCCTTTCATCCATTTGTCTTCAATCCATACTCCCCCTTAATTGAAAAGATAAACTCAATTAAGAAACAAGGGATGAAGGTATGATTGGAATACCTTCACTTTTCTCAAGATGATATTAATCTCAGAACATCATCTTCTTCAGATTTTCTCCCCCTCAAGGGGTGCACTCCATTCTGTCCAAACCATCCTCCAGCTGAGAATGATCATCATCTTCAATTCCCTGCAATGTTAGCACATGTATATACCAAGAGTATAAGGGAATAAGATGGAACCTCCTTGGTTCATCAATGTGAACAACAAGGTTGAGAAGATTCTCTCAACCGAGATGTCCCATTTTCACCAGTCTTCACACTTGCACATTTGATCTTCATTGATGATTGTGCTGGTGTGGTTCTCAAAACATCTTCATGTGAAATCTTCTTCTTCCCTTTTGCTTTAGCAATTGCCAGTACTTCCTCTTCAGCTCTTTGTAGATCTTTGGCAAGTTGCAACTGATTTGGCCATATGACTAGTAAATCACTTGGAAAAGTGGCCTCAGTTTTGGAAATTCCACATGGTTCTTTTGATGCTGCTAAGCTACCTCTCTTAGGCAACTTGTTTTCAATCAATCCCCTCTTCTTCTGGATTGATTGTCTTTTGGAGTTCAGTCTGCTTCTATTTAGTTTCATGGATTCTTTACAAAGGTCCATGATGTGTCCTTTCTTCCCACAGTAGAAGCATATTTTCTTGGTGGTCCTTCTGGATGCATCACCCTTCTTGGATTTGAATTCCAAGGACTTCTCTTCATTTCTAAAACACTTCCTGGGAGCATTTTCTACTTTCTTCTTGCTTCCCAAGGAATCTCTCTTAGCCAGGTTCTGTGATCTTTTCTTCTTTTGAGCTCTGGATACAGTTGGAGACTGACATGTATCTATTTGACCACTTTTGCAAACATCCCAGATGTTGTTAAGTAATCCAAATCTATTTGCAGTAAACAGATGTCTCTGGACCTGTGGATGCTGCTTCCTTCCTTCTGGCTTGCTCCCCCTTGGCATGGGCTTCCTCTGTGCTTTGGAATTTAGTGGATTGTACCAACAATCCTTTGCACAATTCCCATGCTTGTTACAACACCAACACTGCCCCAAAAATCTTGATCTCTTCAGTCCTTCTGATTGTTGGGTACTTTTCTTGACTTGCGGTGTTGTTTTAGGAGAGCTCTGCTTCTTTACTGTCTTCATCCATATTTGTTTGGAATTATTCTTCCATCCTGCACTTTTTGTGGAAACACAATTAGAAGCATCAGTACAAGATGGTATGGATGGTACCTTCTTTCTAGAAGATGTTGCCCTTTTATTAGAGGATGTCGTTCTTTTAGAATCATCCTTCTCAAAGCTCACTTGAGTGGCAACATTTCTTCTTTTAGCTGACTGGGAGGATTCAGCTTTGGGTGATTGCAGATTTTTCAATATCACCTCTAGTTCTAAGTATTTCATGTTGAGGGAGTTCTTCTTATCCTCAACAGTTCTTAGCTTTCCTTCCCAATTCTCCACCAGTTGTTTCATCTGGTCTTCATGCACTGTCTTCAATTCTAGAAATGTATTGTCAAGCTCCTTCACCATTTTGACTTTGTCTTCAAGTTGAGCATCTCTGACATTCATTGAAACTTTGTGCCTCTTTTCCAGTGCATGGAAAACATCTTTGATTATTATTTTAAAGAATTATTTCTCATAAAGGCTTCTTTGCAATTCTTCAGTAGTGTCTTCATATCTTTCATTGCAAAGAGATACAGTTTCATCTTTAGCATTTACCAGCTTTATGAGAGTGTTGGTTATGCCAACCGTTTTTGCCAATTGGACTTCCAGAGAATTGGCTTCATCTTCTAGCTGTAATTTTTCTTCTTGAAGATCAAGGAGGCCTGTAGCTATACACATTGCAACTTTCTTAGGGACTCTCTTCTAAAGATATTTGATTGCATTTAGAAGATCATTGTTTCTTCCATCTTCATCACAGCTAGAGCAGGCTTCATCAGAAGAATGATAAAAGGAATTGTCATCTGATGTGACATTCACATTTCTTTCCATAGAAGGAGTTTCTCTGATTGCAACAACCTTCTTCCTCATCTTCTTTTCCTGTTTCTTCTTTCTATTTTTCTGAGTCTTGGCAGATATCTCCATTTGAGGCTGGTCACTCATTTCCTCAAATCTGCACTCCATAAAGACTCTCTTGGATCTTTTTTTTAGAGGTAACCTCGCTCTGATACCAATTGAAGTGCCCAGATCATTATGAATCACTGAGAGGGGGAGGGGGTGAATCAGTGATCCCTTAAAACTTTTTACTAATTGATTCTTAATCAATTATACCACTATGACTGGTTAAAGCCTCGATCCACTCTTCTTGTATCTCTCACCTTTCCACGAATGATGCAGTAAATGTAAAGGCACTGGACACAAGGATTTACAAGGTTCGGCACCAAAGGCCTACATCCTTGCCATGCTCTCTCAGCATGGATTCTCCCATTATAACTTTTTAGAATTACAATGGTCGATACAACTTCCCACCGTATCTCTCCTGAGTCCCACAGGAGGGTCTTTATACTGCGTCCCACAGTGTTACCAGAGTCCCACTGGCCTGCTCCAGAATCCCACTGAAGACTTCTTCTCCCTGAGTCCCACAGGGTCTTCTCCTGGCTCCTCGAGTCACACGAGTAGCTCTTCTTCACTTTAAGTTCTTCAAGTAACTTCAGCAGCCTGGGATAAAAGCTGCCGGCCTTGCTCTTCTTCTGATCACTTGTGGTGAACAGGTCTTCTCGTCTTGCTCGGGCTTTATCACCTTCTTCTAAGGATGACCCGGCCTTTCTTCAATTACTGAATACTCAGACAAATGATGTCTTTAACTTCAGTCTGGTCCACTCTCAGTTCACCTCAACTTCATGCACTGAGTGCATGGAAACTCTGCATCCTCATGCACTGACTGCATGGCCTTCTCAACTTCTTCAAGAACCTTCACGTCTTGGACAACTCAAATGCACACCACTGATTTAACTTTCTTCACGTGTGCACGTGCATGCATGTATGCATGCACTCTCCTTTCTTCCTCTTGGTGCAATAAACCCACAAAGGGTGTAATCAATTATAGCACACACCAACTCACTTCCTTCACACACTTAATTCAATTTGCTTACACACTTAATGTGTGTTATACTTTAGTGTGGATGTCCTCTTCTTCTAGGTGTTTACACTTTTAGTGCACACACTAGGTTCGCTTTAGCACACACATGAGTTGGCCTCCTCCTCTTCTTGTTGCACACGCTTAAATGGCCGTAGGGTGTTCCTCTCCAATTTTCACACACACACACTCAAATGAGGTGTGGTCTTCACTTCACCCACACAAGGCTACGGCCTTCCACTTCACTTGGCACACAAGCACAAGGAATGTGGTGGTCTTCACTTCACCCACTTGCACACACACTGCCACGGCCTTCTTCCTTGCCAAGCACCCACAACCAAGGGTGTGGTATACTGCCTCGGGTCTTCTTCTCCAACACTGCCAAGTAGGTGCACTTGGTGCAACCAGGTGCGCAAGGGTGCGGCCACTTCCACTTCTTCTTCAAAGAGCACAAGGTATGAGCTGCGGCCTACTCCTTCTCCAACAGCCGCACAAGGTACGAAGCCCTCGGGTCTTCTTCTCCACTTGGCACACACACGAGGCAAAGCCTCGGCCTTCTCCTGCTCACACCCGAACACCAACCCAAAGAAGCGCGCAAGTAGTGCAGCCCTCCTCTTCTTCCCCACTATCGCGAAAGTCCTCAAGCACTTGAGTGCAGGGAGGCTCGGGTGTGCAAGTGCCACTGCCACAAGGGCGTGCAAGTGTGCACTGGCACCGTGGGGCGCTTCCTCCTGTCGCGCAAATTCACGAGCAGAGAGGGTGACAACCACGAGCGCGCAAGGATGCTGCAGCCCTGGGTACTTCCTGCCGCGCAAAGATTAGCGCGCAGGGGACCTTCGAAGCCTCGGGTGGCTCCGGAACCTTCAGCCGTGCAAGTTCTTTGCGCGGGGCTTCAAACCTTCGCGAGGCAGAGAGATGCGCTCACAGGACTTCAAAAATTCAGCGCATCAGCAGCTTAATGAGAGCCTCAACCTCTCTTTTTATAGGCAGAGAAACGCCTCTGTCCATCCGCGTGTTGAATCTTGAATCACCAAAATCTTCGGATCTTTAAAAACTTTCCAAATCTTGAATTTGGTCCTCAGTTCACGCGGGTTCTCTCATTTTTTGTTCCTCTACGTGCATGCGACTCATAACGTATGCACAGCCTTCGGTTTAGGCTCATCCCATGCAAAAACACCAACCACGTGGCCTCGGCAGCTTCTCTTGCGTCGGCCTCAACCGAAATTCTCCCCTTGTTGCATGCAGGCTCATTTTAATGCATGGTTGTGTTCAGTGTGGCTAGACGAGCACTATGGAGCCTTCGGCTTCGGCAATGGTGGCCGGGAACTCGAAATAGGTCGTCGGGATGCCTCTGGTTCGTTGGCGGTCGTCGGGTGGCCTTGGCATGGCCTCGGCACGAGCTCGAGGTAGGAGATGCCTCGGAGCCGTCGGATCAGGTCTTTGGACGGCGTGGATTTGATCGCTAGTGGCGCGATTAGATGAGCGGCTCGGATCTGGCGCGCGATGAGACGGACGGCCAGGATCTCTTCCGCGGGAAAATCCCGCGTCCCACATCGAAACGGCGAGAGGAATTGCCGCAGTTTATTAATATGCCGCTCCCTCAACCCGGCAATTGAATCTTCTCCCTCCACGGTGCCGCCCCGCACTGTGTTCTCCCTGCGGGCGCACTCTGCGCCCACTCTGCTCCTGCGGGCGCGCTCCTAGCGCCCACTATGTTCTCCGGGTGCGCGGGTTTCACCACCGTGTGCCCTCGGGGGCTTATACACGGCCCCCCTGCCTCTCGGGCTGGCCACATGGGATCCCCCCTTGGGCGTGGCGCCTTAGGCCCACATGTGCCTTGGGGGTTGAACCCTTAAGGCTGGCTTGAGATGGCTAATTTTTTGCAAGTAAATAGAACAAGGACTTTGTTAAAAACAAAGTAACCAAGTTCAAATGCCATTCCTTCTTCTAAGCCAAATGCCACTTCAAATTATTCTTCTTCTTCTCCATTTCTTCCATTTCTTCATTTCTTCTTCATAAGAATTCTTCCAATCTCCTCAACATATATTCATTACTTAGGAGGGAAATTCTTGGTGGTACTTCTTCTTCAACCGAACTCCTGAATCACTTAATTCTTCAATGTGCTTCATTGATCTAATCAGAGATCAATTGGATCATCTTCTAATTCACATGCACTAAGTGATAGTGCATGGACTTCATTAATGCACATCATCCACTTAGTAGTTGTGGATGGAACTCCTTTCAACTCCTCATGCATTGTGAAGACAATGCATGGTCTTCAATCAATGTTGTGACTTTGTATCATCAAGATACTAGTTCTATGATCTTAAAGAGCAGCTCAGCAATCGTCAGATGTACATGGAGAATTTTGCAACCACAATTTCCAATACCACTTAGTGAATCTCCTAAGTGACATGCATCTTAGTACCATGGCCATTCTCCTTCACCACCAACACCATCACAACCTTTGGCATTCACATCTTGACAATTCTTGACATCCATTCATTCTAAGACAACAACATGTCTCATTGACAACAAATGCAACACAGTGCACTTCACATGAGGATGATTCATTACATAAAATGTTAATGATAATGTTTTTGTTTATTTTGGCAGTTTTTCCGAACATCATGAACTAGTTTCACTTAATTTATTGTTATGAGTATAATTTAGTTATAAAACATGAGATATGGAATAATATACCTATTAAAAATTATTTTACCAGAACACAAGTTTTATTACCTTCCATTAATGTGGTAATGGGAGAATAACAAAAACATTATTCACGAAAGTGATTAGCCTGCATAATTAGACAATAGATTCATTTCATTGATTAATTGGTGGTAATAAAAATGTTGGATATAATATATTACGTTATAAATATAACACTATATTATATAAATTATTATTTATTTATCATTCCTTTTCGTATGAATTTTTTGAAGATAAATTAGAAGAAGAAAAGAAAATAAGAGATGTGTTTTTGAGAAAATAGCCTCTTGAATATCACCTCATTGAGAGACCCTTGAGGACATAGGATTTTTTCTTTTAGTGAGACCAGAAGCACATTTATGTAGAGAGAGTTATGAGGACAGGTTTAGTTGAATATTTGAGGAGGTAAAATTATTGTGGGTCAAAATTATATGGCAATGGGTTGTATTTATACTTGAGGAGATGTGGGTATAAGTTATTAAAATAATGATTATTTTATAATTAATGCCAAACACATTGAGGTGGAATTAATTAACAAGAATTTTGATGATAATAATAATTTTTTTGGTTGTTTAGGTTAGATAAATACGTCAAAAAATATTAAATATTTTAGTTTTTATGCATGTTAATCTTTTTCATTTTAACTTTAACATTTGTCACTATTTTTACCTATATTACGGCAAAGCAATTTCCTACAATATAAACTTTTTTACACTGAAAAATGAAATTGACTCTAAAAACCAAAATTTTAACATATAATTCCAAATATATAATCCATTTTATTTAATTAAATTCATATAATTTAAAAAATTATATTCAAAATTAATCCGAGAGACACAACAAAAAAGTGGGTTTTAAAGTGAATAGTTCAAATGTCTGATTTTGTTTTATAACCAATTTCATTGTGAAATTAATTAAAATCTAAAAAATTATTTTTATTGATGAATAAATTATATAATTATAAATTAAAAACAATTAAATATATTATTTAACTATATAAATAAATTAGATGTAAAAACATTTCTCAAATAAAATGTAGAAATTTTTCACTATTCATCAAAAAATGAATCATCTCTAAAAAACACCAAAATTTTACCCTAATATAATTTTGAAATTTCAATTTCAAAAAAAAATAAAAATTTTCCATTAAAACTTATAAAAGTAAAAAATGTATATTTAAATCTGGCGCGCCAAAAAATGGCGACAAAATTGCATTTTAGAACAATGTTGTTTTTTATTTTTAAAACTAGAGTTATTTCATATATTAATCCTATAAAACTCATTGAATGAATTTTAAAAACATTATATTTGATATATAACATAAAAATTTCATCAATAATTTTCACTAATATTGATTAATTTTATTTACTAATATAAAATACCATTGTGGGAATAAGAAGATAGATGTTTATAGTAAGACATTCTTCATGTTCAATTGGAATTTATTTTAATTTATTCATAATTTTTAATCATTGAACACATTTTATAAGAATTATTAATTTATAATTTCATAATTTTTTTAATCACATTCATTCCCTCCATTCCAACGGCTAGGTGATAACTATCGCAATTAAAAAAATTTAATCACTTGTTTAAGCTTACTGTTCTGTGTAATGTAAGATATTAAAGAAAATAAATTTATTAAAGAACATAAATACGATAAAATATTGTGTTGTTACACAATAACTCTCTCTACACTTTCTATCAATTCTTCAATCCTATATTCTCATTTGGTTTTCATGGGACTATCGACCCCATGGATGGCTGAGTGAAGTGTCATGTGAGGTGGTTGGTGTGATGAGGTATATGTAGAGAGTGCTTGGGTGATAGTGGATCTAATAAATATATGTAATGACTAGATTTAGATGATTTTATAGAGAAACAATAGCGATAATTATGTCATAGTGATGGACAGATCACGATGTTGAAATGGTGGTAGAAAGATGTGTTAATGAAAAACTACGATGATGACGAGGAATTGATAATTGTGGTGAAAATAATGATGGGGGACATTGAGGATGGTTGTTTCCCCACACATGGTGGTGGATTGTTGAATGGGTGGGTGATGACATAGGTAGGGAGAACCATAGTAGTTTTTACAACCCTATTCTTTTTAAGAAATAGTGGTTGGGGGTGAAACCATAGCGCCCCCTACTGGGAGATCCCATGTGGTCAGATGGTTTATATACTATCAAATGGAAAATATGGATGATAGTGTATAGAACATCATTGGTTGTCCATCAATGGATAGCCAAGTATTGGGGGCCGAAATTGTAAGCCAGTGTGTAAAGTGGGTTGGGTGAGGTGCGCTATGTATGGTCTAGCTGCCCTGACCTAGGAGGGTTTTACACCATATGTTTGTTGTTACACACCCACATACCTTGGTTTATATGGACTGCATTTCATGCCAAAATCTCTACATAGTGTGCCATGGACCTCTCCCCAATACATTACCCATGTGGTTCTAGAGATGAGATAAGGTAGATGGTGACTACCCGAGTTCTACCTCTAGTAGGCCCTGAGTCATATACTAGAATTGAGGTAATATCATACATAAAAATTAGAGGCATTACACACTAAAATAACATGAACAATAGATATATAAGATAGATACATAAATAAAATCCTACTCAAGAGATAAAATAAATCCTAATTACATACATGTAATGTTATATAGACTAAAACAAATAGAAATGAAACTATAAGTACTAAATGGAAAACTTGGAAATGGCCATGAATCCAAAAATTGCTCTTAAAAAACCACAATCTAGTAATATCTATCCTGATATTTAACATGTTCTTACTAACATGAAAAAAATATTTATATGTATATTTGGTGATAATAACATGTATACTTAGTAGGATCCTCCCTAAAGCCTCTCGTGAAAATGATAAAGAAATATTACTAAAGCCCAGTGAACAAAGAGTGAAACTAATTCATCACCTAAAAAAGTATGTGATGTTTCCATCCTCACCATGGAAATATCTCACTAAGTATCACATACAAGAGATCATGTATTATTGAAATAAAATAACAAGAATACCTTGATACCACTTCCCTACGGATTTCCCACTCTTACCCAACATCTTATATCATGATCCATCTCTCTCCAAATAAAGTAAATATGTAAACACTTCAGCTACATATCATAAGAGGAACATCAACTATCACATCATTTAATCATATTATCCACATATTTTTATATTAAGTGATTAGTTTTTGGGATCCACAACAACCCTTATGACATGTATTATACATCAGGAATTATACATCAAGCCTTCACAGTATATACACAAAGTAAGGTACATGAAGTCATCACAAAATATACACATCATACTTATAATAATCCCTTAGATACTATATAGAGACATGTATGTTTGTGAATTGAACAAAATATATTTTAGAACTCAACAAACTTATATAGGAAAATAACCACTATTTATACCAGAACAAAATAATTTCAAGAGAAGAGAGTGGGGCCAAAAAAGGTAGTTAGTCATCTATCATCGCCACTGAGATGTTAGGGAAAACACCCCACCCCCCAGAGTCCACAAGGTGTTAGTCACCCTACCAATATGGGTGGGGTAGCATATGAAATCAAAAATTATACAAGATATCAAAAATATCACAACCACACAATGGGAATCACCAGGTCCTAGGCTCAACTATAACTATTGTCACTCAGATACCTAGCTGCCGCTACTACTGACTAAATATCTTATACACACCCAAAAATTTAATGTATCTACATAAAATTAATTCTCATCTTTTTATAGTTATCCTTTTGTTAACTAATTCATTATCAATTAGTTAACATTACTCTAATTACACTTCATTATCCATCCAATTTAAGTCTATTCCCTTGAGTAATAATCCAAAATATTCTATTGTTTCTAAATATTATCAATATTGAATTCCAAAAAAAATATCCCAATAGGTTAAATAATTTTTTAATCATTTACCATTACATAATTCTATGTACTCTATGAAAACATCATAAGCTTTTGGAAAAGAGAGATACAACCAAGACCATTCATCTGCCCTATATAGTGGGGAATAGAATGCAGATAATCAAGAAACCTGACCATCAGAACTTTTAAATAGATTCAAATATAGAGCATCACATATTTCGACATAACAATGGGTAATAATAAATTTTACCTATACTATCATCCCAATTCTATCCCCAACTCCATCATGCATATCACCAGGCCCATCGCCATCAAAGGCATCAACTACTGCCATAACCTCATGCCTCCAAACTCTTATCTCATCATCAATCCAAGGATCACATAACATCCCATAATAACATTCACATATAAATAAAAACACAATAAAAATAAATAACAAAAAATTTTAATATATAAATTAATCCATAAATATAATGGATTTATCCTATATATTCTAACGGGCTCTCAAGACCCCCAAAATAATGGATCCAACCTTTATAAACTATGGTAACTCTAAGACCTAATCATCTATCTATGTCAAACACTGGTTTTTAATCATTTACAAATAACCTATTTAATTAAAAAATTGTCTAAGGGTAACCAAATTCAAATGCTATAACAAGCTATTTAATTAATTAAACATGCTCTCTAACATTTTCCAGTTTCAACAAACATAAAGAAGTAATATTCTCTTTATCATGCCTTGTTATTATTATTATCATTAACAATAATTATAGTTTCTATTTATTTACCCAATTCCATTAACACATAGAATAACATATTGAATTAAACATCAATTTTTCATAAATTTTATTACAATCAAAATGATAAGAAACACTATATTTATTAATCATGCCTCTTCTTTAATTCTCTTTCCAACCAAAAAATTATTACCATATTTATTTTCTTTATCCCAATTCATCAATTTAAAAATAATAAAAAGATAATAATTTTTTTTAAAAATAAATCATATTAATGATAGAACTCTATATAGAAATATCAGGTGGGGGACTGTTAACATGGTGAAAAGCATCATCATGTGATCGCTATAACCATAAAGAACTTCAATTCATTAATATTTCTTAATATTAATTTGGTTAAATAACCATTTATCCAAAGGTCCAAACCATGTTAAATTTATTATTTCACATCAATAAATTTTAGTATCTATAAATCCCCTACCTCAAACATCTGATGTTCTTGAAATGTAAATGGAACTCCAATGTGGATCTCAGATCACCTCTCATGCAAGGAAACTATACTCTCCTCAGGATTTAATTCCTTGAAAAACTAGAAAACAAAAAATGAAACTCCATTAGTATGATGGAGATAAAAATAAACATCATGGAAATTAGAACGGGAGGAAAATGAGATCAAACATTAGAAAAATTTCAATGAAGGATGCAGATCCTACCTCAAATCACCACAAATTGATCTCTAGGATCTTTGGATTAATTCCAATAGAAAGGGGTTGAAAAGAACTTTGGTCCCCTAGGGATTGGGGGAGAATTTTATAGAAAAAGTGGGTTCAAGGGATTCATGGGAATTTTAGGAATACAGGTTTTTATAACACCGTATTCCTACTCTTATAACCACACCATATAACTTCATGACAAAGGGTATACAATGATGTATCCCAAGGGACCCCACTACAACACCTTTGGCCAATTAATCTATCTGAGAAACATAGAGAAGATCTAGTTAGATCCTATTTAACTAGGGGGACTTGGGAATAATCTATATCTAACAGAACAACCACCCTTAATTGTGTATAACTTCACAAAACCACTATGTAGAAACCACTTCATTCCATGTCACAATCCTCATCATTGGGGAAGGACCTACACCATAGCCAACCACCATAGTTTTTCTACCCTTAAGAATGATTTATCCTCAAAACTCCTCCCCAAGTTCCTCTAACCATAGTCAGATCTCTACACCCACTGAATCCATCTATCCTATTCCACAACCATTACCATTATTCAATATTAAATTGGTTTATGGAACAACTTGTGGATCTATGGTATAGAATTCAGTCAGTACTCCCATTTTCCCTCTAAAAACCTATGTACCTCCTCTATGTGCCTCCAATACCTAAAAACAAGAATGGGAGGGCCATAAGGGTATGTAACCCTACATTATATACCTATTAAATCATCATATTCCTCCAGAATGCAAAACTGAACCCTTATTGAATGAAATCAAAAGGGGTCATCTGAACATACACCACGTGAGACACCTCTCAAGGATGTCACCAACATAAGATCTCAAACACCTCACATAGAGAAACCGAGAACAAAACCATGACACTACAACAACCATCTCTTAAAAACTCACATAGGAAAGATTCCCCTGAACTAAGAACAAGGCCATAACAAGGAAACAAGAAATAAATCATTTAATGAACTATATAAGATAAACATCCACAATGGTTAATACTAAAAATAAGAGGTAAAAACATATTTTTTGGGGTAATAATCATGTATTTGTGACTCACGTTACCAGGAACTCTCCTCAATTCCATCATTCCACCACAAGGCATGAACCAAGGGAATAACATGCACACACAACACCATCTCCTGGTGGTTCTGGATCTCCATGTGCGACTCAAAAATGGTCACATCATAAAGATAATTGATATTTCCATAATAAATTACATAAGAGTCGTCATGAAGGTAATGATATAGCTAAAAAACATAAAAAAATATTTCATCTTACTCATATGTAAGTGAAGGTTATCTGATATGACATGACTCCAATGTGAGTCAAGAACTCAAAAGGTCAAATAAACCAAGGAGAAAGCTTACTCCCATGACCAAAACATCACATCCCAAGAAAAAGATCCACCTTTTAGAACCCTAATATTTTATAATATATTTATCTTAAATTACATTTATTTCTTCATAGTATATGTTACACGCAATAGTGAGTTTAAACAAACCACGACGTAATATTAAAATAATATTTTGTGACATTTATCATGTAGAAATTAGATTGGAGGGTATGAATAATAAAAACTAAATAATGAAACTTCTATGGTTACATATGTATAAAATTAAATCATTGGTTATAAAATAATTATAAATAAAAATAAAATTAACTTAAAATTAAAAAAATAAGAAAAAAATATTATGTGCCCAATTTATTTTTATCTTAATAAATTAAATTAATCAATATTTTTGAATTGTTAAAATAAACATATATATAATGTATTCAAAAAATATTTATCATTAATTTAATATTTTTTCTATGAATGGGATAAAAATAAACCCTATTTTATATATAAAAATATTTTTTTTCTAAAAAGTGTTTTTGTCACGTTTCGCATGCTCATCTATAAAATTAATTTTCTACCAACAATAGAAACTTAATATTGAAAAATGGATTCCATATTCAGAATAATGGGTTCAAAATTTGGTAAACATACCATTTTACTTTTTATGCATTATTAATAGTAACTCGGGTAAAATATATCGCCTTGGAAAATGATTAATTGGGTTAATCTTGATTAACATTTAGTGTTTAGGTAACCAGTTTTCTTCTTAATTATTATTTTAGGAAGGTACTTTGACCCTTATAAACATAGTCTTGAAAATTAATTATTGAAGAGAAACTGGTACTTCGAAATGACCTATAGAATATTTAATGAAAAAAAGATACAAAATGCCACTATCTTACTTTTAAATATCTATTTTGATTCCACATAGAAAAAAAAGTTATGAATGAATAAAAAAATATATTTTGTGGATAATAAAATTATATTCACTAGGGAAATTTATTTCTAATTTCAGGTGATTAAGTAATTACCTCAAATGCATGTGTAATGCTAATACAGTATCTGTTCAATTAATAGAAAAAATATATGATTTTAAAATCATGAATGCAATATAATTTGAGTGATTTATACTATTATATTAACTTTTTAGATAAATATGACATATGTTTTATTTTTAAATATATTATATTAGAATTATAACTTTTTCTTTATGTCTTTTATATCAAATTAAATGAATTTTTGTCGAAATTCAAATTAATGATATGTTATAAAAATAATATTTTATTAGATTATTTGAAAATCCTATAAATCATGAAAAAGGAAAATTTGTATAATATATGGAATAAAATTTTATCCCTTTTAAATTTATTAAAAAATTGTTACCTTGTAATAAAATTCATAACTCTTTAAGAGTAAAAAAGATGTCAACACGGTAAAGAATTAAATAGGTTAACAAAGCGGTTGATAAAAAAGAATTAAAATAAAACCTAAAACTGTCCAAAATTTATTATTTTATTTTATTTTGACACCAACCAAACTTATATTCAAATACTTTGTAGTTTAGAAGCATTTGGATAGAGAATTTATTTATTATATTTTTATATTTTAGGAAATCCCAAGAGTTCCCCACCCTCAATTATAAAAGGGAGCCCATACTTTCTATTCTCCAAACCACCTTGAGCCTTTCTTCACATCCATACATTAAAAAAAGTCCTTATTAAACATTATTATTTATATTCTATAGGTTTTTTATTACAAAAAATACCAACCACTATATCATAAAGAGTGGATCTAAAGGAGTTGTTTCAAATAATAGGTAATCGCCTTAATCGATACCTTTATTTTTACTTCTTCTTTACCTTTTATAAATATAGGTTATTTTTTATAATATAATAATTTAGTTATCCTAAATATAATTAAATTTTTATTACGATTATCAGATCACCATTTTTTACTATCTTTTCCAACAAGTAGGTACTGGAAGCATCACTTGTGCATACTTACGACTTATCATCTCTACGTAGCAATAAAATTCATTTTACCCCACTATATTTCATAGATGGCTATTATGATGGGTTTTAATTTTAAAAATGATGATTTTAAAAAAATTATATATATTACAACATAACATCTTCATTCTTACCTTCCAATTAATTTGAAAATAATAATGGTCCTCATATATACGTGTGGACTACCACCCCCATGAAGCGATGGGATTTTTTTCATTTTGGATTTACATTAAATGTGATAAGGATATATTTAATTAATATAAATTCTGTATATTATTTAATAATTATTTTATAAATGTGAATTAGTATCTACCTTTTTCATTCTATCTTTCAAAACATAAAAATTGTGTTCACACATATGTACGGTATACTGTCTCCATGATCTGTGTAATTCATTTTTCTATCACTATCATTTATGAATGATTATAAATATGTATATAATGGATTTATATGAAATTTATATGATTATGAAAATTGTGGATAATATGTGATTATGATCAAAGGACATGGACCAGAAATTTCGAACTGAAATTCTCATGATAAATGAAACAGTCCACACTTAAAAACAATGATTTTAATAAAACAAATTTCATAAATGGGTGTTGAAATGTTATAAATGCATAATATACGATATTATATATGCTTTTATGATTCTATTATAGAATTATAATAAATATAAATCTATCATAATTGAGTTTATAGTTTTATTAAAGCATTTTTAACTTGACTTTAGGGATTATCATCTCAATTTATCATCACTGGGACATATGTTATGTCATGCACCTATCTTCTTTTATAAGGTTTATATACTTCCCTTTGGAATCTAATATCTTGATAAATCTTATTTTCATTATATTTAATGTTTTATTTAGAGATATTATTTCATGGGGATTATGATTCAAATGTTACCAAATTAGTAATGGATTTATGTTACAATATCATTATTTATCATGATTTTTTATGATTTAGTTTCTGAGGATAAAATTTTATGAACTACCTATCAAGAAACTCATGAATTATCTTATACTTTAGTTATTTCTTGAAATTGTTTGTTTTTATTTCATTTTACTCTCTTTAAGTACTCAATATACTAAGATATAGTTTATAAGGGAAATGGGATTTATTCCACTCTTCGGTCGTAAATCCTTTATATTTCATGTTTATGATTTCTAATATTTTTTTCATAAATATTATTAAAATTATCCAATTATTTTTTAAATTAATTTTTACCAATTATTGAATTTTTAATAAAATTATTTAAAATTAATATTCTTTTTACTTTCCAAATGATGTAAATTTTGGATTTTTACAAAAGTGTGAAAGGAATGTTTTCTTTTGACATATACTACATGATTTTAATTACCTTACATCATTATAACTTAGTGATCTAAATATTCCATTAAATAAATAATTTTATTTTCAAATTAATATTTTTTCTTTAATATATTATTAATTTTTAGAATTTGAATAAGTGATTTCAAATTGAAAAGGTTATTTTTCCAAATAAATAATCCAATGATTCTTTTAAAGGAATTTCCATCTATAAAAACACATTTTAATGTTCATTAAGGGGTATATGATCCAATGATACCCTAATTATAATTTCTATTGATATTTTAAAATTATTAAAAAAAGATATTTATGAAACTTATAACTCTTCCATGGGTTATGCTATGATGAATTGATTAAATGATTGTGAAACCTATTTCACTTTTGTGGGTTATACCATGATGAAATTACTATGAAACTCATTTCATTTTCATGATTTTTTATATAATGAATGTTTTATGATAATTTGGAACACATATGTATGATTTTAAAAATGTGACTTGTGGGCTAATAATTATATATGCCTCTGATGTATTGGGGAAATATTTCAATCCAATGAGATCAACCGAACAAGAATGTGGAGAGAACCCTATTCAGTAAGGGACTTTGTCAACTACAATAGTCGTGGGAGTTAAACTTGAATACTATGATGGTTTGAGTTGTGAAACCAATACACTATGATAGTATTGGATGTGAGCCTTTACTACTATGGAAATCATTTTCTATGGTTATTTGTACGCCCTAAACTCTTGTCTTATACCAATGTTATGATCACATGACTCATGTTATTTGATTTCTATGCGATTTGTGTCTTATGAACTTCAATTCTTAATAAAGTGACTTAATATTATAATCTATAATATGAAGGGTATGGTTTACAAATTTCATATTCATATTATCATACCCTTATGATCATGTTATCTTTAAGTGATCATTGATATCTCCCTTATTTTCCCTTATTGGGAATTTGAGCTCACCATTTTTATATTTCTTTTTCCAATAGTTATGAAGAAAGGTACTAAGTATGATATTTCCAAGAGGGGTACTAGTTATGAATACTTTATTGATATATGATATATAAAACCTATGAACTATTTATTTATGTATCCAAATTTCAAAAGATAATTTAACTATATGATTCTGGAATATATTGTTATATTATTTATTGAATATTAATCTAAAAATATTTAATATCTATATTTGAAAAGTATGGGTTTCAATAGTTGGTATCATGAAAGGGTTTAGGTAACCATTGGAAACTAGAATGGGAAAACATTAATGATAACCCTATAGATAATCTTATGTATAGAAGAAAATTCTATATTATAGTAAAGAAAAAAGTATGGTTTTCTTAGAAACACATCCTTTTCTGGATAATATAAGTGGATTTGGTTTTAGAAAATATGAATTTAGAGCTAATAACCCAAAAAAAGAGTTGGTCGAGTATATCTCATCCATTATTATGTTTCACTATGAATGATCCATTACTGATAACTTGGTTTTAAACTCCCATGGGATATGCTAGGGGTAATTCATATTATCTTTACAAACCATTATAAAGGATTTGAATAAATGATGATCATGAATGGCCTAGGATAAACCTATGTTATTATAGATTAAAAATAAATATTCATGACTTAGAAATCCCATGAATTATTTTTTTGATTGATCACTCTAGTTAAATATATCTGACGGTCATGATATCCATTTTTGTTTTACTAAATGATTTATGATAGAATGATAATGTTGAGTTTAAAATAGGTATGATCCAATATCAAAGCCTATTTGAGTTTAGTCATATGAATTCTTTTATATCATGAATAGTATCTAGTTATATTAATTTCTGCCATCAATTATTAGATGTTGAATTAGCAGTAACAACCCTAATGGTTTGATGATCACATCTCAAGTCTATGATTATTATCTAAATAAATTGTGTGGGAATTTTCTTACTTTGCGTCCCATTAATATCCCTCTAGTTTAATTTGATATTATTTGAGGAATGTATTAGCTATTATTACCTAAATACTACATCAATTTCTGAGTAAGTTAAGTCCTGTGTATTTATTTGAACTAACCTAGGATTCTTTTTAAAAATGGGTGTTTATCATAGCTGATTAGGGAGAAACTGAACAGCAATGATCTTCATATTGTATGAAAGTTTGTTGAAATATTTTTGGAATAATTTTTTGTCCTAACACCAAATATTTTTGTTGAGTTCACAAAAGATCTCATAAATAGTTCTATACCTATTTCAAAGAATCCATATAGAATATCCCTAATTGAGTTATATAAATTACAGAAGAAACCCTATAAGAATATTAATATAAAATATATTCATCCATGTGAATCACCTCTAAGTGAACTTATTCATTCTTTTATGAATAATTATGTTTCTATGATACTCTTAATTGACTATTGTTAACTAAACAAGATCACAATCATAAAAAGGTATTATATACCCCATATTTATTACATAGATTCTCAACTGTGTGGAGATAGATACTTTTCCATGATTGATCATCATTTTGGTAGTCATCAATTGAAGTTTAATAATAGGCATATACCAAATAAAACAATCCATACAATGTATAGATATAATTAATTTATTTTGTTTTTATTTGGTCTTACTAATTCCCATGTTACCTTTATAGAGATAATTAATAGAGTCTTTAGAGGTAACCTTGACCAGGTTGTGGTAGTATTTATAGATGATATTCTTATATATTTAAAGAGAAATTATGTGAATTAATATCATATAATAACAGTATTGAACACCCTGAGGAAGGAGAATATTTTGGAAAAAATATCCATGTGTGAACTTAGTATTTGAAAAGCTTCATTATTTGGTCATATAATCTCAAGTGAGGGTGTATCCATAGATCCATAAAATATGTAATATATTGAATATATGCCCCATCCAACCACTGTAATAGAGAACCATAGTTTTCCTGGTTTGGATGAATTTTATTACTGTTTTATGGAGAATTTATCATGACTATCTAATCCACTCACCATGATAACTCAAAAAAAAGATAAGTTTCTTTGGAAAGATGAATGTTATGAAAATTTCAAAGAACTAAATATAAGTTCAGTCAGTGCACATGTTATTAATTTAACCTATAGTGGATAAAGATTTATAATATATATTTATGAATTAAAGATGTTATTGGGATGTTCTCTCATTTAGAATGATATATTGATAGATTATACCTCATGCCAATGGAATGTTCTTGATCAACATTAACCAACACATGAATTAGAGTTAGATGAGGTAATTTTTTGAATCAATGATATGGAGGAATTATATTTATATTGAAATTTTTTATATATATACTAATCAAAATATTTTATAGTATATATTCACTCTAATAGTGTTGAATGTCTGCTAGAGAAGATGGTTATAACAGATTAATGACTATAACTGCTCAATAAATTACTACCCCAGGAAATATAACAAGGAGACAGATGCTTTGAGTTGGAAGGATCATGATTATTTATGTTTTATGAGGATAAAAATGATCCAATATTTATATATTTTCAAATACTGTTTCTTGAAATCCTTAAGGAATGGGAGAAATATTATCTTTCTCAAAT
Source organism: Viscum album (assembly GCA_963277665.1). NCBI lineage: Eukaryota > Viridiplantae > Streptophyta > Magnoliopsida > Santalales > Viscaceae > Viscum > Viscum album. Next base: position 1,286,025,611 of record OY728158.1, read on the forward strand.
GAGTGTTCAATAATCTATCAACGTAATGATTAAATAGTGTTATAAGGAAGATGTAGAGCTACATAAGAAGGGGTAAAAATTTCTTATATTTAATCTTGAATGTGGTAGAATTATAATGTTCAAGGATCATGTATTGTTTCACCCAAACTGGATTTTAAGGATTTTTTGGATGAGGCTCATAGTTCATCATTCGCTATTCATCCTAGGAGTATGAATATGTACCGATATCTGAAATAGTATTTCTAGTGGGACAGCATGAACATAGGTCTTATTTAGTTTGTATATTAATTATTAGTATGTCAATAATCTAAGGCTTGGATATAGATTTCTAATGATATTTTTCCACCATTACCAATACCAAAATGGAAATGGGAAAATGTTACAATGGAATCTATCTCTGAACATCCCAAAAATTATAAGGTACATAATGTAATTTTGGATATAATTAATCACATTATAAATTTATTAAACATAATTTCCATTAGATTAGACATCTATCATGATCATATTTACAAAATATACATTATGTAAGTTATAAGGTTTTATGGATAACCACGTTTTGTGGTATCAGATGAGGATCTTGGGTTTATCTTGATGTTCTGGTGAAGTCTTCACCAATCTCTAGATATGGAGTTGAGTTTAATCACATATTATAATCCTCATGTAGATGGTTAGTTTGGGATAACTATTGAAACCCTATAAGATATGTTTATATCATTTTCTATTAATTTCAAAGATGGTTGGTATTAACACCTTCCTCTAGTAATGTTTTTTACATCAATATATTTCACTCAATAATTCATATGGATCTATATGAAGACCTCAATGGAAATAATTTTACAACTCTAGTGTGAAAAATTAAAGTTAGAGAAAAAAATATTGGTACCAAAGCTAGATATGAAAATGGATGAGAAAGGTGGAGTTATTCACCAACACATCAAGATAGCTTAGTGTCAAAAAAACAATTATGTGGAAAATCATCAGTGAAATCTATAATTAGAAGTTAGTGAGAATATTTTCTACATATTTCTACTTATAAGAAGGTTATGATATTCAAAAATAATGGAAATATGATCCCTATGTATATTGAACATTTTCAAGAATCTTGATCGAGTAAGGATGGTAGTTTATCGCTTGGCTCTTCTCCTCAACCTCTCTCATGTTCATGACAAGTTCCATTTATCTATTTTGAGACAGTAAAAACATGATCCTTCACATATTCTAAACTCTTAGATTGTACAAATGAAAAATTATATTTTTTATAAGTTTAAACTGGTAGAAATCTTGGATCATAGAGATAATGTGTTACAGAACAAGACTACTAACCCTGTTAAAGTTCTCTCGAGAAATTAAAAAATTGAATAAGTTTCATGGAAACCACAAATGTAAATAAATAGTGATATCGACATTTTTTTGGATTTGAGTAATGTATTTTGAGGGAATAATTCATCTTATGGGGGGTTTAATTTAACACCCGGATATTTTAGAATATATTTCTCTTCAAATAATTTTATTTCATTGATAGCATGTGTTACATGCACCACAGAGCTAAAAAAACAACAATATATTATTAAAATATTATTATATAATAGTTATCGCCTAGCCACTAGATTATTTGGTATGAATAAGGAAAAATAAATTTCAAAAAAATTATCATCACATTTTTATAAAATTAATTCATTGGTTATCAATATAAAAAAACATTTGAAAATAAAAAATTTGTTTTTTTGAAAAACTATTTTTATGCACACAATGTATTTTTATATTAATAAATTATATTTATACCTAATTGATGAATGATTTTTATAATATATATATATATATATATTATATTAAAACAAATATTTTAAAATTCATTTGATATTTTTTATTTCTAATCACGGGATAGGAGTAATCCAATATTTGTGCTTAAAAATTTATTTTTGAAAAGATTGGGTTTCGTCACATTTTGACTGCTTTTTTTTAAATTAATTTCTGAAAAATATAGAATTTTTTTTTAATAATCGATTTCTTATTTTTAATTTTGAGGTTTAAATTTGGTAAATAGACCTATTTTATTTTTAGGCATTTTGAAGAGTTACCATGGAAAAATTTAACACATCAGTAAAGGGTAAATTGGGTTAATCTAGGTTAAAACTAGGTGTCCATGTAACTATTTTTATATTAATTATTATTAAATGAATTTAATTATACAATTATCTCCTTAGGCACTAAATTTTTGTTTTTAAGATACTGTTTCCCATGAAAAAAATGATATAATATTTGAAACAATAATATCACTCTCTTACATTTAAATATCTATTTTGATTCAGACTAGGGAAAATAAAAAGTTATGATTGAATCTATAAATATATTTTTGGTATAAATAATTATCTTTATGATGGTAATTTATTTATAATTTTTATTTATTAAATAATTAACTTAAATTCTTACGCAACATTAACATAGTATTTATTCAATTAATTGAAAAATAAAACAATGATTTTAAATGCATTATAAGAAATATAATTTGTGTTATTTATATTATTACATGTATTTTTTCAATAAATATAACATATTATTTATTTTTAAAATTATTATATTCAAATTATATCTTTTTATAAATTTCCTTTTAGTCAAATTAAATGTATAGTGTCAAAATTGACATTAATAATGATTTATCAAGATAATATTTTATTAAATTACGCAAAAATAAAAAAAAATATTTAAAGAGGAAAAGGTGGATAATATTTAGTCTAAAATTAAATCAATTTTTTCATTTAAAAATAAATGATAAATACTATAAAAATTTATAACCCTTTAATATTAAAAAATACATTAACACGGATAAGTATAAAATTGGTCAACCAGGTGATTAATAAAAAATATAAGGTTTAAAATTACAGCAAAAATTTTCGTAATTTTTTTGGTTGTTGGTATATCAACGCAATACAACCTTATATTTTTTATATTTCAAATTTTAATCGTTTTTCTAGATAATTAATTTATTATATTTTAATTTTTTAAGAAATCCAAGGTGTTCCCCTCCCCTTAATTATAAAATGGAACCCCTCTTTTCTCTTCTTCACAACACTTGTAGCCTTATAGAATGACCATAACTTAAAAAAATCTTATAATATTTCTTATATATATTATAGTGTTTCTAATATTCCCAAAATAATAACCCAATGGGTCCTTAAGAGGAGATCTAATGGAGTAATTTCAAAGAAGAGGTGATCACCTTAACCAATCACTTTTCTTACTTCTTATCTAACTCAAATAAATATATGTTTTTTATTTTAAAATAATAATTTAATTAGCATTAATATATTGAAATAATATTATGATTATTAATTCACCATTTTCCACCCTCTTTCCCTTCAAATAGATATTGAAAGTGTCACTCGTGTGTATTTACGACTTACTATCTCCACGTAGCGGTACAAATCATTTTTCATCACTATATTTCATGAATGGTTTATTTGATGTATTTAATTTTATTAGATGGTAATTATAAAATTATTATAATTAACGAATTACTATATCACATATTCTTTTTTACCTTCCAATCCATTGGATAATAATAATGTCGCTTATGCGTACGTGTGGACTACCACCTCCCAAGAGCAATGTGACTTGTTATTCATTTTTGTTTTACATGGATGGTAATAATGAAATAATTAATTAATATAAATTATGTTTATGATATAATAAATATTCTATAAAATTTAATTATTAATTAACTTTATTTAATTTTATCTCTTAAAAAGTGAAAATAGCAATCATGCATATGTACGACCTACCATCTCAATTAACAGTTTAATTATTTTTCTATCTATATACATTATGAATGACTTAAAATATGTATATAAGGTTTATATTTTATATTTATATTATTAGTAAATTTCTATATATAATGAACCCACAATAAAAGTACAAGGACCATAAATACTGAATCAAAATTCCTATAATAAACGAAAGAGTAGACACCATGAAACAACAATTTTACAAAGGAATTATTGATAAATGGGTATTTAAATGTTATAAACTGATCATATAGGATTTTCTAATTATTTAAATGATGATGGTATATAATTACAATAAATCTAAATTTATTATATAGTAGATTATAATTCTTTCGATGCAAGTGGAACTCGAGGTACGGGTTTATCGCCCCAATTTATCTTATTTAGCACATATGTTATGTCATTGACCTATCTTCATTTATCTTGATTATATACTACATTTTAACATGAAATATCATAATTTTCATAATTTTGATGATATTTAATGTTTCATTTGAATTTATTATTTACTGGGGATTATGACTCTAATTTTACCAAATATGTATGGGTTTTAGGTTAAATTATCATTATTTATATGTATTGTTTATGATTTATTTTCTCAAGAAGAAATATTATTATCTTAATATCAAAAACAATATAAATTTTATTCTAATAAAGTTATTTATGTAATTTAGAAGTTATCCATTCATTTTTCTTCTCTTTTAGTACCCTAGAGTGGGTGATGGTTATTATGATGACCTCGAAGGCTAGAGTTACATAAAAATGATGTTTCCTCATTATCTCAGATATGTACTTCTGGATGGAGGTTAAAAGGATGTAAGTGGTTACTGGTCTATTCTAGTAGTTGAGGTTGGAAGAAGAAAATCATTCTGATCCATTTTCACAGTGGATGAGGTAGTTATGTTAAACTGTGCAATGAATGTTATCACAACCAAGGAGAATAGTGCTTGGAAGAATGTGATGGCGGTAGTTAGAGATGGAACATTTATATCCTTGTTGGGGGAGGTTGAGATGAGTGATTTGCATCTCACATTGGTTGTCTATACCAACATGAATCTAATACTTCAAACTATAGTGGTGGAGACAGATTTGATCGTGATTCACCAATCTACAGTTAGTGAGGTGAATAAGGAAAACCAACCTTATAGATTTACAGTGTGGAAGGTGGATGAAGAGGGAAGGACACGATGACTTGATACTATGGAATTTGTGATGGAAGGTTGATCTAGTCCAATGGAGATTAATTGATCTGGTATCTTGATAGTTATATCAGGTTCTTGTTGGATGATTGATCCCCATTCAGGTATTTTGGAAACCTAAAGAGCCTCAAATAGATAAAATTTCACATCTATGAGAAATTTAAATCTTCAGGTAATCCTGAGAAAGGGTGAAATTTATAATTTCATTCTAATAGGGAAAATAACCTTAAAATTTTTAAAACTTTGTGGGTGGTCCATCATTATTAGTCTTGTTCATTCTACTGGAGGACAAGATTAGAAAAAAAATTATCTGGTTTGGAAGGTAACTTCTATATGGGGTTCCTTTGATTGGATATGCATACTCATAGGTTTTGGATTATTTCACTTAATTTTCCCATTAATGGATTTGAAGCACATATCTTGTGGAATCATATCAATTGCCTTAAAAACAAGTATGATTTTGTTTTAATAATGACACTTTCATTTCAATACATTTTCAATAAAAAAAACTATGAATCAAGTATAGATCAAAATTATTGGTTTTAAATAGATTATATAAAATCTTAATATTATATTATATATAGATTCTACTATAGTAATATCAATCAAAATAGATAAGGCCACTAAGGTATCCAAATTTTCTCATTATTCTTGGGTCCTAGTTGAGGAAGACTTAAGTTATTTCTTGATTAATAACATTATTTAGTCATCATTGGATGATGATATTTTTTTGAATGGGGAATATGAGATAATACTTTATTTTTTATAGAATGTAAACTTATTTTCCATATCAAGGATAATTACTATAAAATTTTTATATTCTTTTTTTTCATTTAAATTGAATTCATAGGATTCTTCTTGGGAGAAATTAAGGTGGTAGACAATGCAAATAGTGTAGTTTTTACTAGTGACAAGTAAATCCATACTAATAGGGGAAATAATCGTGTTAGTTCTGTTCCATCAAAAATATTCGAGGATCCTTCTCAAGAGTTAGAAAAAATGTCCCAAGTGGGTAATGAACAAGGGTTACATGTTAATGAAATGGAGAAGTATAGGGCTGAATGGATTGTATCATTGGTGGATCTGACTTTGGGATTGGTTCTAGAGTAAGGGAAGAAATATTTATTAGATAATCATTGTCTATAGTCCCCTTATTTATACAACCAAGGGTCACCAAAATATAAGTAATTATATAATTTTTTCAAGGATCTAAGAGAAAATTAATAAATTAAGGGAAACACATGGAATATATAGAAACTGGGATGATATAGAGGATGATTCCCTAAAAAAATATCATTTATTTAGACATTTTCTAAAGGAAAGAAAGTAATTGTTGATTATGAAGGTTTTGTAACCTTACATACTAGGAAAACAATACATAGGAAATAGTGATCATACATTAATAAAATCATGGTTACAAGGTATCATAGAACCTTAGAGAATACATTTGAATTGTACGATGGCTAGGATGCTTTGTATCTGTCAGATTATGATCCTTGATGTTTCCTTATTTATTTCTTGGTATGAGGTCATGAGTGCTTTTGTGACCCTAACCATATTTTTCCATGTTCTTTCTTTTTCATATTTAACTTATAGTTATTTACCCTTTCCAATTTCAAAAAATATAATTTGAGAGTATTTTTAAGAAAATCTATTTTATTTCACTTTTTGGTCAAAAATATTTTCTCTTCCATTTCCATGTTTTCTTAAAATGTTTTAATAATACTTTTACTATTCTCTAATGGTTTTGTAAATATGTTTTTACCCACGATTTAATTTTTTACAAAATAGTATAAAAGTAATCTTCTTTTCATTTTCTAAATGATGTACTTTTTTCATTTTACATAACTATGAAAGGAATTATTGCTTTTACATTGTACGGCATGAACAAAATTTACTATCATCATGACCAATCATTAATTAAAAGCTTCAATTAGAATTATTTAAAGATATTATAAAATAAAATATTATCATTGAAATTTTGGAAATTTTAAAATTTTAGATAAGTGATTTCAAACTAAAAATTTTATTTTCCTCATGAAATATTCTAATGATTTTTTTAAAGGGAATTTTCAATTATGATAACATCCTTTAATGTGGATTATAAGGGATATTATTCAATGAAACCATACTTATTCATTCTCTAAATGGAATATTATTATTATAAAATAATTATTTTGAAACCTATTCTATTTCCATGTGTTATGCTATGATGAAATGATGAAATTATTATGAATCCCATTTCCCTTACATGGGTTATTCCATGAAGAATTTCTTATGAAACCCATTTATTTTTCATGGGTTATAATATGATTAATGTTTTATGATATTGTGGAACACACATATATAATTATCATTAAGTGATGGGTGGGACCAAAATTATATATCCCTCTAATATATTAGGTAATGAATGATATAAAATTAGATTAACATTACTAGAATTATGAGGGAACCTTGTTTAGTAAGGGACTCTCTCCAGTATGATAGTATTGGTAGTGAACCATGACTACTATGAAGGTTTTGGAATTTTACCAAATCCACTATGATAGTATTGGCAGTGAGACATGACCGCTATAAAAATTATTCTCTATACTTATTTCCATGACATAAACTCATGCCTTATGACAATGTTATGCTCTCGTAAATCATGTTCCTTAATTATTATCTGATTTATGTCTTTTGGACATCCAATATTTAATACATGACTCAATATTATTATATACGATATGTAGGGTGTGGTTTTAAATTTTTATTCTTGTATTCTCATACCCTTAATCTCATTCTATATTTCAGTAATCATTGATATCTCCCTTTATTACCCTTACTAATCATTGGGATCACCTATTCTTATATTACTTTTTTCCCCATGTGCTATAGAAATGTACTAAGTATAATATGTATAAGAGGGGTACTGTTTATATCAATTTTAGTGGGTGATGAATTACAAAACTTTTGAACAAGTTGTTTTGGTATCCATGAATCCAATGATAATAAAAAAATACAATTCTAGAATTGATCTCTATGTTATGGATTGAATATTCATCTAAAAAGATTTAATATGTATGTATAAAATGTAAGGGTTATTATACACCTTTGGGACTCATTCTCTATAATTTATAAATCTAGAGGTATCCACTTTTGAATTGAATTGGAATAATTATTATATTTCACTTATTTTATCTTTTCACATAACTTCCAAACCATCTCGGTCATATTCAGTACTAGTTATATCACGAGAATTTCTAACTCTCTAACCCCAGTTCTACATAATAGAGAACAGAATGGTTAGATGTATAAATACTCAAATTATATCAAACCAATGGTTCATTAGAAACTATTTTGGAAAGAAAACAAGACCAAATTTAGGTTCCTCATCCACAAACCTCGAAAATCCTGCACAGAAGAACGCAACATGTCAATAATATTCTAGATAGTCTGTTGTGTTAGACCGCCTATATGGAATATAAAATAAGTTCTTGGGATTAAATGAGTTATAAAACAATATTGGAGACCTTTATACACCATAGAGGAAAAATGTAGACCATAATCATAGAAGATAATCCTTGATAATCTTTAGAGTCTCGCCACCTCCTTCCGATATTCCCACGATAAAATCTCCACTGATCTTGACTCCTTAAACACTATAATGTGGGATGATTTAACAAAATGATCCACTATCACCCATATAACATAAAAACCTATCTAATATCATTATAAACTGATAACAACATCCATCGACATATCCTGCGAGGAATATTTAATAGATGGAGTAAACAACCAGAAACATATTGCTCTAGCTTCACCTTCTGGATAACCAAACATCAAGACACAGACTTTATAATGGCAAGCCTAAAACCTAGAAACCAAAACTAACCTCTCGTATCTTGGAAAATCATTTTCACAATAATATTTACTACCAAGGGTGAGCTATGGAACTCATAGAGAAAAATGTCATGTGTTTCTAACTGGATGAAAATCATTCCATAAAACAACACCCGATGTAGATCATACTTAGACCAACCATGAGGTAAATCCCAAAAAATAACATGGTCTCTCAAAACCTCAACCAAATAATCCCCTAGTAGGTCCTCCAACATCTAATAATATAAATATGACTATAATCTCATATGGAAAAAAACAACATCATTCATTAAACTCTATATTACCATGATGCGTTACTAAGTGTTCTTGCATCACACTTTGAGAGTCCTCAAATTCACACATAGAATAAATACATGACTTAGTTTTCAATGCATCTGATATTACATTACCCTTTCATGGTGGATACAAAACCATGAAGCCTTAATACTATAATAATTCAATCCACCATCATTGTTACCAGTTTATGTCCTATTGGGAGATGAAATAACTCAAACTCTTATAATCATTAAAAAAACACTCTCTGGTGAGGTATTGTCATAAATAATGCAAGTAAACCAAATATTCCACCAACTCAATATCATGTGTAGAATAGATACGATCATGAGGATGTAACTATAGAGACAAATAAGAATCAACCGATCTATATTACATTACTATACAACTTAAACCAAGATGTAAAGAATAAATATATTCTCTCCAATTGTACTCCCTATTTTAGTAAATAATGGACTAGATAACTGAATAACATTTCCTTTTTATACTTTAAAGAAACATGAAAATTTCAAGTCCAAAATAAAACATGATTCTTCCTAATCAATGGTGTCAAAGGAATTACAACCTACGAGAAATTTTCTGTGAACATCCTATAAGATCCTGTAAGACCAATAAAAATCCATAACTGGATAGTAGTCTTGAGGGATTACCTAGAAAAAAAATACCTATATATTTAAAGGATCTATAAATAATCCTTATTAAGAAACAACCTTCCCCCTGAAAATGTAAAAATCATATAACTCCCAATTTGATAACTTCCCGAATAGCTACTAACAGTAAAGAACTACCAAAACAACATGAAAATTATTTGTATTTTCTTCCATTGACATAAAGTACACAAGTATTTCATTGATTAAAAGTATCATGAACTTATCCATAAAATCACTAGGAATTTAATTCATCAAATCAGTGAACATGTATAGATAATTGTTCACACACAATGGCATCCCAACAAACTCATAATTCCCATGAAAACACTAAAAATAAATATTTAGAATACTCTCATCCACCACCCACTTATGATGATATATTGAATATGGATTGATCTTTGGGAACTAAATAGATTCTTTTATTTCCCAAAATAAGTAATAAATACATTAAATATTATAGTGGTTCTTCACATTCAATTGATTTAGGTGATTATAATCAATACAAATATATAAACTTCCATCATCCTTCTTCATAAACAACTAATGCATCCTGAGGGGAAAAATCAGCCAAATAAAAATTCAATGTAATATATCATCGAGCAGTGATAATAGATCTCACAACTCAAAAGTAATCATACAAGATATATACATTGAGATAGTATATGTTGTCAATTGTAGTTTGATCCAAAACAAGATCTCTCATCGACAGGGAAACTTTACAACCTCCTTAGAAAAAACATCATTGTTCAATTAAAAACCCATGGGAAACACCGATGGTAGAACCAATGATAAACTAATAATTATCATTTACATCAAGGAAGATAAATATGGAACTTGTATTGACCCATTTGAGGGTATCACTCACTATTGAAGAATACTGGATCTCCATCATCATCATTAAAGGAATGTATGAAAGTAGTCAATGCCATGGGAATTTGATGTCTCAATGTCTCAAGTCCTACTACATAGAATAAGGAAGGTGATACAAAGTACTACATATCTCATAAATAAAACAAGTGATTTTTGTTGTTAGAAAATAACTAGAGGGTGTCTCAAGAGATGTCTGGAACAATGAGTGCAGGAAATGCTTGAGCATGAAGAGGAATATGGTTTTTCCATGACCTCTCTTACCTTGATTATGACCACCTCCATGATTATACTATGATATATAAGGAAAATTAGTTTATTTTTAATTTACTCTACCAATATCATTCTCTATATATTAATCCCATGTTAGAGCATCTTGCTACAAGTTCCATGGATGAAACCACCTCAACAAATGAACCTAAGGAGGAACACCTAGTTCACACTTCCTACTTAGAATGTTTGGGAACTCTCACCACTGATAAAATCATCCAGATTAAGGAAAAAACAAATCTAATCCCTTGGGAAAGTCATAAGAACCACCAACCCTAAAGAAATGATCTGACGAGGGTTGTGACCAACCCTCAAAAAGCCGAAAACACTTCTTTCCAAGATATTCAGAACCATATACCAAAACTCTTCTTCCTTAGAAATATTATTGACTCTCTACTCTTCAAAATATAGTTCTTGTTAGTGTCCTCTCAAGGAAAAATGCCATCACCTTCACCTCAAGATACATCCGCACAAAAAATTTAGTGACATAGAACAGGATCTCTTAATGTAAATCCTCCTAAAAAGAACTCACCCTGGCCTCATCATATAGAAAAATGACTAATGATTATTGCAAAAAGGTCATGAAATGGACCTAAAACTCCTACACAATGGAACTCCCCAATTTAAGGGTAAAAATCCCTTAAAGTATGGACACCTTCAAAATCAGAAAAAGGTACTCAACTTAGAATTGGTCTCTAATCTTCTACCATGAGACACCCAACTCCTTTTGATCCCTAATGAATAAGATCTTCCACATCCTCATTACTCCCCATAACATCATCACAGCTAATTAAACCTAGTTATCCTTCTGTGCAAGGATGGAATTGATATTTGTCTCAAAATCCACCAAAATTTACTCTATGAAAAATAAAACATTGATCCCTCATACTTCAATAGACTTTGATATAGAAACCTTCAAGGTGTCTTCCCCCAAGTATCATCTTCATCGACCACAACATTATGGTAATCTACTGGAATATCATTTTGAACAAATTTGAAGCGATCCTAATGAGGAAGTCGACCTAGAGTGACACCTGTAAAAGAAAAAACAGTTACATACTCCTATACCTATAATATTGAATATTTAACATTTATTTATTTATTAATTTATATTTATGTCTTAACCTAATCATAAGGCCTGCCTTTTCAAACGCATGCACAAAGAAGAATGATGCATGATCCTTTACAATGTATATATCCCACAACCAGTATCACAGTTCTTATTAGTCTAAAAAAATTGTGGTTATTAATATAAGATCCATGGGGGACCTATGTACCTATTCCTCAATCAATATCCCATGTTTAAATGAGTAAATAAACTCAAATGAAATTATTTCCCTACCAACCCATATAATCATCACTTGTTCTTAACTCCTAACTTTATTCTAACTATAACCCTAAAACTCTGATACAAATATTTCATGACCTCTTCCCCAAAAATAGTACCCCCCCCCCATGCCAGTAATGAGATAAGGTAGATGGTGACTTCATGATTCCTTCCTCCAGTAGGCATCGGTTTAGTGACTACCACCAAGGGAATATTGTACACACAAATGGGAGACATTACCCTCTAAAAGAACAGGTGGAAATGAAAGGTGGGATGGATTCACCAACAAACTCATACTAAATAGGTTAAAAATAGAAATTAAATACATGTAATTTTATATAAACTGAAATAACTAAACAGGGAAATCTATGTACCAAAAAGAAAACCAAGCGGGGACCATTTATCCAAAACAACTCATGTAAAACCATAAACTAGTAATATACGACCAGATCTCTAATCCACTCCTACCAACCTAAAAAAGTCATGTATATATATATAGGGTGATTATAATAGGTATACTTAGTATGATCCTCCCCAAATCCACTCATGCAAAAGATAAATAAATCATACTAAATACCAGTGAAAAACAAGTTAAAACAACTAATCACATTAATAGGTATACTCTCACTATGATATCTCACTAAGTATCGCATACAATAGATCATGTATTATAGTAATATAATAGATAGTCTACCCCAAAACCACTTCCTCACTAATTTTCCACACTACCCCAATATTTTGGGTCCTAAGCCATCTCCCTCCAAAAGAAGCCATCCCATAAACACCTGGGATATGTATCACGACATGCATCTCGTTCATCGCATCATCTCATCATCCCATCCACATAGTAATATAGTTACCAAGTAGTTTTTGGGATCCACCATATTTTGTATGATATGTATCTTGCATAATCTATTATACCTCAATCCATCACAACCCATACATCAAGTAAGGTTCCTCAAGCCATCATAGATTATATGCATCATTCCAATAAAAAAAATTTGGATAGTATATCTAGAGATAAATTTTTGTGAAATAACCACAATCCATTATATCCATCTATACACCTATATGGGTAACTAAACACAACACATATCAAAATAAAATACTTCCAAGAGAAGAGAGCAGGGCTAGACGTGGAAGCCATCCATCCATCCACACCACAAAGATGTTGGGGAAAACCCCTCTCATTGTCTACATGTTGTTAGTCATAATACCTAAATGGGTGGGGTAGAATATGAAATCAAAAAATCTAATAGATTAAATATATCTCGCAACCACACTATGGTTATAACCTAGTCCTTGTTTTAGCTGGAGCTATTTTCACTCAAAAATTTGGTTTCCACTAATAGAGACTAGATATCCTATATGAACTCAAAAAATTAAAGGAGCTAAATTAAATTACATATTTCCTCTTTATAGTTATCATTTAATTAAATAAATCATTATACATTAATTAACATTACTCTGATTACATTTCTGTATCCATCCTTATAAAGTACATTCCCTTTAAGTATATTCCTATTAAGACCACTGTTTCTCAGGATTATCACCATTGTGTCCCATTAAACACTAAAGCCATGGGATAAAAAATTTATTAATCTTTTAAGAGTCATGTAACACCATGAGTGTTTATAGAGCTTTTTTTTAATAAAACAAATTTTTATTAATGTCTTGTAAACACTAATTCAAACATTTGTTTCACATGGAAAAGATGTGACCCATGTTGCACGCAACACCGACTTGGCGTATGATATACGCAACACTGAGTTTATAAAAAAGGTATCTTCTTATTATTATCATCTAAATTTTATAAATATAACCATTCTATTAAACATAGTTATATGAATAGTTATAACTACTTTTCAATATAGATAATAAAAGATGTGATTTTTGGTAAAGTCAGTCTATCAACCACTTTTAATGTCCTTCTAAATAAATTAATTTTAGACACTCATAAGAATTCATTTTTCTATAATAAAAATCATTTTTTTATTTGGAATGTCAATATTAGATTAGGGTGAAGTTTTGGTATTTTTCTGAAAACATTCAAATTTTGATGAATAGTGAAATATACTATATTATAATTAAAAATTGACTTTTTCATTTAAATAATTATTTTACTATAAATTTATTTTAAAGTCACAAAATATAAATAAAACATATATCAATCCTATTAATTTCATTGGAATCACTTTTATAACAGAATTAGATATAAAAAATTATTGAACTTTGGAACATCTCTTTTACCCACCTTCAAGCTACTTTTGTGAGGTTAACATTGAACATAACATTACCAATTATGTGACTTTTATATTGAAAAATGTACATACATGGTTTTTATATGTATGAAAACTTTGGTCTCATATGATAAAAATATTTTTTGGTGAATAGTAACTATTGAATTTTACTTACCATGATTAAAGGTAAATAGGGTAATTAAAGGTAAAAATAATATTATAATAATATAAAATTATTCTAACCCTTGTCCTAATTTCATTGGATATTTGTTTTTTAAACAAAATAAAAATTAGGTCAAAAATATGATCATTTTAATCAACTTTTGTAAGATTATGACATTTATTATATTTTATTCAAAGAATAGTTAAAAATGTCATATTCAAAGTTTAATAACTAAATAATTTTTAATATACAGTAATACATAATAAAAATTATACTATTCATAATCATTATAATTCTGTGCAATTTATATTCATCATGATAATTTATTTTTAATTTTTTGAGAATAGATAATGCAATTACAGGCTTCTATAATAATGATGTAGTAATTGTTTAATTAATTGTGATATCAAATAAATGATAAAAAAAATATTAAAATAAAAATAATTTTACATAATTTATGACACAAAAGAATTTTATATATAAATTTTACATTTTAGTGACATATTTGAATTATTGGTTGTAATATATCCAGTTGGTTTAATATGTTTTAAAAAATAAAATATTGAATTTATCAAAATTTACATAAATATTACATTAAAACAAATAGTATTTTATTAAATGTTATAAAATTCATAAATATATTTAATTAATTAAAATAATAAGGATAATTATAAATATTATATAAATGATCTAAATGGTATTATTTTCAAATTTTATAGTAACTATATTTACCCTATTGTATAAAAAGACAAGTTGGCATGGTAAAAGATAAATTGTTTAACTAAGGATTAAAGAAAAAATATAATGTTAATTATATGACCTAAACATGTATAAAATTAATTTTTTGGGACTATTTAAACTCTTCCTCATCTAAAATTCAAAATAACTCACTTTAGATCTATTTGAGATCAAAAATAAATTTATTATAAATTAATAGTTTTGGAGATTCCTAAAGTGCCCCTCCTCTCTCTTATAAAAGGTAAGCAACCATACCCACATCCTCACACCTCTCAAGATCCTTGGAATGCCCGAAATCAAACAAAACTAACTACCATCTTTCTTATATTACTCTTAGAATCCTTCCCTTGGGAATAAGGCAACTCAATGAATCCTTTTGGAACAAACCAAAAAGAGTTACCCAATTAAGAGGTAGCATCATCTCTCAAGATCTTTTCTTATCTTTCCCCATTCACCCCAACACTCTATTTATTATATTATATCATGAAAACACAAGAATACTAAATATATTATGATTTTTTTATTCTAATGGATAAACCTACACTTACACACATCGCAATTTAATAGATATTAAACATACTATTTCTGTGTACGATGAACTACTGCCCCATGAAATGATGATTGTTCGTTTTTTCATTACCACCAATCATCGTTTCCATTGTTATGGAAACTATATATATACATATATATTAAAATTTTCAGGTATTTATAATTTTTCATTCATTTTACAGCACATAAGTTTTTTACTTTCCATTTCGTGTTAATACGATAATCTCATTTGAGAAACAGTGGACTACCGCCTCCTCAAAGTGATGTGATTCATTCACACAAAACATGGAAATAATTAAAGATTGGTTTTGTGAACATGTATGATATATAATCAGGATTTTAGAATAATGATATATATATATATACATTTATATACATATATATACGTATATTATTTACATACTTTCATTCAATACAACTGTTAAAACGGAAACATTGTTCATGCTTAGGTACGACTTACCATCTCCATTACGGTGTAATTCAGTTCATAATGCTTTATGATATGGATTATTACAGTATAAATATTCTATATATACATTATATTTATATCATGATCAGCATTCTGGAATCATAATATATGTATATGTACTAACGATATAAAAAATTAAGTTATATGCGAAGAATGAAGAACATATTACCAAAAGTGAAACCTTAAAATATGATCATTAACAAGAGGGTAAGATAAGGTAATAATAAAAATATATATGGTATAATTTGTAACAATATTATTCTATATATTTTTTATAATAAACATATATTTATTATATAAAAAACTTGTATGAGTATGAAGAGAGCCAAGACACAATGTAAGGGATAATTTTACAATATAATTATTATTCGATGTTGTTTATATGTAAATATTTATTGGGGTATACTATCATCCACATACATGTTTTATAATTTATTTCATAAAATGTTTACAATAATCATATGGATGTTTAAAGTCATTTTTATCCATTTTTTTATTTTTTTACATAGTTTGAAAGGAATTTTTCTTTTTTTTCAAATGAAGTACTTTTTAACTTTTCTGGTAAAAGTACAAGAATTTTTTTTATTTTAACTTATACAACACAATTTGATTTTTACACTTTCATAACACCTTATTTCCTTTAAACTTACCTTACATGTTTTCAAGGATATTTTAAAATAAAATTTTCACATTTACAAATTTCAAGGGATTTTATTAAAATAAATTGTTTTTTAAGAAGAAAGGATATTTTACTCAAGAATTAATTTTATGTGTTTTATTAAAATTATTTTCCATCTAAGATAACATCTATTTGTGTTAATTAAACCTTTGTGAGGAAATTATTCAATGTTTCCATTCACATTCTTTCTCTGAATAGATTGTGTTTTGATGGCATGCTATTTAGGAAGCCCATTTCTCTTTGACAAATAATATGCTTTTGAAACCCACTTATTTTCATGGGTTATGTTTATGATGAAATAATTATGAAAGATTTCCCATTTCACAGGTTATGATATGTTTACATGTTTATGATACCAATTTCATTTATTGTGTTAGGTTTTTTTTTAATGATCTTTTGGTACATGTATGTATGATTTCATTATGAGATGGGTGAAGAAAATATCTCCCTCTAAGTAATTGGGTAAATATTTATATCTTAATAGATAGACTATGATGATATTTGGAGTGAACCTTATCTACTAAGTTGGCCATAGGAGTGAAATATGACAACCAAGATGGTATGATGAGTGATCTCATTCTACTAAGATGACCATGGGAATGAACCATCACTACCAATATGGTATGGGTAGTGAATCCATAATACTATCATGGTCTTGGAAAAGATTCCTTGGCTACTATAGAAATCATTATATGCTTATGTGTCATCCACAATTCCATGTTTTATTCAAATATTATTTTTTCACGAAATATGTTATTTATTTCATTATGATTCATGTCTCAAGAACTGTTAATCATTATTATATGATTCCAATTATGATCTTTGATATGCAGGGTATGATATTCTAATTTCTTGGTCAGGTTCTCATTCCCCTATGATCATGTTTATGCTCACATGTATCCCTTTTTTACCCGTACTGGGCATTATATATAACAAATTTTATGTTTCCTTTCCCCAAGGTTATGATGATTTGTATTAAGTTTTATATGTCTAAGAAGGGTTCTAGTCAAAATAATCTAGTGGGAGATAATGTTTCTCATTTATGTACTAGTGTATATGTTTCTATGTTTCCAAAGGCACTAGACCAATAATTGTATTTGGGCATCTATTTGTATAATATTTTAGTATTTCACAAAAGTTCATTAATTTTAATGCTTAAAAAGAGATTGTTTATATAATTCCATCATTAAATTTACTTTTTAAAACTTTTTAATCTTCTTTAAATAAAGAATATAAGCAAACACAACTAGCTACCTCAAGAATTTGGGAAATGAATGAAGATAAATGAGATACTTAGACATTCAACCCTTTAAACAAATTCAACAATAAAGTGTACAATATTTTATAATCCCAATGGTTAATCACATCAGCAGCATGTTCCATCATCTTAGTGCCATCCCCGACACCGTCTTGCATGTCACCATGAATCTTGCCATCAAGGGCATCAGATGCTACCAAAACCATGAGCTTCTCCACCCATATCTCATTATTCATCCTAATATCATAACACATAGAATAGAAATACTCAGAAAATTGAGAATCACCTAGGGAATAAAACAACCAAAGTAGTCATCATGGAAAATAGACCCTAAAGATAATGCATTTAGACTTTACATGTAGATGGTATCTCACAGCCCCCCAACACTAGGTATCCAAACTTTATTAATAATGGTCACTCTAAATCCAAATCAGTTATCATTTTAGAATACAATTTTTTATTCCATATTGAATTAACTAATTCATTTATCATAGGATTCATCTATAAGAACCTAAGCATCGTCTATAATAATATATTAAATTAATTCATATAGTTTCTACAATTTTCAAGTATCAAAATAATTAAAGAATAGTTATTCTATTTAAAATGAATTTTAATTATTATTATCTTTAAATAACAGTACATATTTAATTTATTTACCCAAATTCATTAATAATTGGAATAACATATTCAATTAAACATGCATTTTTTCATCAATTTGATTACAATAAAATTATAAGAAACATTGGATTTATTAAATACTACTCTGATTTAATTCATTATCTAATGAAAAAAATATTGCTATCATTATGTTATTTACCCAATTTCATCAATTTCAATTTGCTAAACTAATAATAACAACATTATAAACAAATAATAGTAAATATTTCACACTATTTGGGAAAATCCAAAGGAAAACCTTTATCATGGTGGAAAACATCATCATGTGATCATTATAACCATAAACCAATTAAATTATTTAATCATGTTTAACATTAATTAGGTTAATTCCACTTTTATAAAAAGGGATAAACAATTGCTAGTTTATTATTTCTTGTAAATATATAGGATAATAAATGAATCTAATACCTAAAACTTTAGATGTTCTTGAAACAAAAAATGAAACAGCAACATAGATCTTCATTCACCTCTCTTGTAAGGAAAATATGATCCTATAAGGATTACATGCATTGAACATGACCTAAAACGAAAGAGGTAACTCCTTTAGAATTATGGGGATCAAATTACATAACATGGAAAGAATAATGAGAGGAAAATGATTTCAAATAGAGGATAAACTACAAGAAAATGGGAAGAACCTACCTTAGAACATTGCGGATTGATCTCTGGGAGTCTGGTATTAATTTCAATCAAAATCTTTTTAGATTTATTTGAAAACTTAATCCCTGATGGATAGGGTTTGAGAGATAATTTTGGTAAAAAAGTGTGTATGGGGGAATAGGGTACACAATTGCACAGCCCATGGGACTATGTTATATCCCCCTTGGTCAAAATATATGTCTAAGGAAAATGGAGATGATCCAAACAGATCTAATATAACTGGGCAGGGACTATGGAATAACCTATATCCCCTGGTGATCCATCCTTGATTTGGATTAACTACCCAAAACCCCAATGTTACAGCCTCCTTACTCCACACCAAAGAGCATGACACCAGGGAAGGGCCTACACTATGGCCAACTACCTTGGCATAGCTACCCCCAAAAAAGAAGTATACTCAAAACACCTCCCTTCTCTCCCCTATGCTACAGTCAGAGCTCTATACACATAAAATCTAACTAGGCTATGATATTTTCATAAACAATATTTCATATAGGATTGTATTGTGGTGAATCCTACAGCTCCATGGTTTATAAATCACTCAACTCCCCCATTGTTTCTACAAATATCCTCTAAGCACCTCCAAGTTCCTCCAACACCCAAAATACCAAAAGAAAAGGGCCACTAAGGTATGAGGCCTCACATAAAATTCCATGTGGACTGAAAAGGGGCTATTACATGGATCTCTTTATGTATATTCGGCTTTAAAATATTTTCTTCCAAAAGATTCCATTTTGGATAAATAATATTCTATGATCAGTATTTTTTCACATAAATCAACATGGCGTAGTTCACATGGACATATGGGTCCAGTTCTAATAAAAGAAAAGAATGTTTCATATTTGGCTATGTAGCATCAGTGATGAGATTTAAGCATGATGATCAAATAATTCTAATCCCATGTGTTACGTCAACTATCCTTCTATTTTCTTTGTTAATTAGATCCTCTATTTATGGGTTATATTTATTCATAAGTTCATGTATTTACCTATATAATTTTTAATGGGATCCCATATTTCATATTATATATATGCTTTTTTAAGAAAATAGTATACCTAAGGACCAATATATTCAATCACATTTTGTTGGTATGTTCCGGAATTCCCCTACTCTACCAAGGGTAATAGATCTTATATCTATAGGACATTCTCCCTTAATTGTGGTTTCATTCAAAATGGAATAAATTTCCATTTTTATTTGAATAAAGTGAATTTAATTTCTCATTCTTGGGATGTTATAATAGTCTTTTTAATAATTTCTTTATCCAATACCTATTCTAGAGAACAATATGATTTCCCATATGGGTTTCCAGATCAATGACATGGGTATGGAAGGTACTGCAGTACAGTAATTCACAAAAATAACAAGATTTCCTCACAATGGAATGATTATCCCTTTTAGGATTCTCAATGTATATGTAGGGGTAAGATAGATTAGTACGGTTTGATACCTTGGGAATTTTGACCCCTTGATTACCCAATGGGTTTTCTCAGATATGTGATGAATGATATGATACCAAATATTTACCATTTGGACCCTTCAAAACTCCATGAATCCCTAGTTTTTCATGAGATTTATAGCATAATTATTTAGAGTTTATATAATTAGGACCTCTATTTATCGACCATACTTCTATTGAATGATAATATATATATCATTTATATAATTTTCCTGGATACACGCTATTATTGAGAGATTTTAGTGTGCCTATTTTTCTATGTTTTTTGTGGTTTTTGGGGAAACGTATTAGGTATGTTTATACTAATAAATTTATGGACATTGTACCCACATGTACTGTGTTTTCTCAAAACACAAAAATAATTATATACTATTATGTTTAAAATATATTTGGAGTGGATTGTTCTAAATTGATTCCTGTTGAAACATTGTGATTCATGATGGATCTAGGTTTTCCTTGATTAACATGGTGACCATTATGGCGGGAGATCATTACTCAGTACATTTATGTCATGTATCTGTTGTATTCAGGTGCTTGTCAATGTAATATTTTTTTGAATTTGTCACTATGGTGAAGTATTTTTAGTTGATGTATGATACATCATTAGTATACAATTAAATTGACATTATATGTATATATATATATAATGTGTGTTTTGATGTTTTTTATATGCATTTTCGATGTGAATATTGTTTTAGGATTTTTTAGTTAATGGCCTCCAAAATTATGAGATATTATTTTTTGGTGATAGTCACCAACCCTAAGACTATAGAATATACGGTTGGGTGGATTCTCCAGTCTTATCACTAGTCTAGGAGGGTCTATATAGGTTAGTTTGTATAAGGCCGTGTAAGGGGTTCCAGGATTAGAATTCGAATATTGATGACCATTTGAGGCTTTTACAATGAATTTTAAGATTCCACTAAGAGAGGTGATACATATATGAGATATATGTTTGGATAATTTCATTATCCTTGATTATTAAAAGTTCATTGGGTGACAAGACTCGTATGCTCAGGGTGAGATACTTATTATATTCCATTTATAATCTTTTACATAATTTAGCAGGATTTAACTAAGGGTAATTTGTTTGGATGCAGCTATCATGGGCTACACTAATAGATCATGAGTATGTGATGGTTGGAGTTGGACCTAAAGGGATAAATAACCATTAATGGGGTACCTTTCAGGATTGAATGTTGACTATTTTGAAATCCTATATCAATTATTAAGTAACCATATGAATTTACCAATAATGAATATGTTGTAAGTTAGTTTATTAGTCCTAATATCCATATTTTGACCTTTATATTGTGTAGTTATCAAGATATAGACACTAGAATATGTCATATGTGAGATGACAATTGTGAGTTGTGATCTTTTATTATGATGGTTGAAATCATATAATGGTTTATCAAAGTGTATAATGAATGGGATTCAATAGTTATTATCCATTGTCTTAGTGGATTAGTGGTGGAATGTTATGTTCATGTAAATTTTTATTATCCTAGGCCATTATATGTTATTATTTGATATACTGTTCAATATACATAAATAATTGTGTGGATGATAAGATTATATAATGGGAAACTTCAATGCCTTATTCTTATTTTATTACATTTGAAAAAATTTCCATGGGGGTGAGGAGCAATTATTTCTTGTCAGTCCCACCTCATCTATGTGTGAAAACTCTTAGAAATTATATAACAAAATTTAAACCCCATTTAATAGTCTTATTATCTTACCTATGTCACTAGACCAATGGTTAATCCATCATAATAGGTGTATATATTATGTGGAATTATTACCATTATTATTTGATCAGACTTTAGAAAAAAAATACCCTACTAGAGGAAATGACCATGCTTAGTTTATATGCCTCATATATGTGGTTAGAACATCAAAAATTATATACCATAGAGGGTTTTCCCTTATATAGTTGTTTTACATAATTTTATTGAACATATCATTATGAAACCTATCTTGTAAGGTGCCTAACATTTTTTATTGATTCTTACTCATTTATTTGTCAAAATATGGGGTATTCATTCCTATAAAAATATAATCACCATGTGGTAGTCCATTGTCAATTATATGATTATAAACTATGAAATTATATCCCATATGGGGGGTTTAACTATTGTATGGAAGTCCTAAATTACTCACGCAATGAAACATTGGGAGATTTTAACAAAACATTAATACTAGATTTGATCATTCCATATTACATACACTTACTGAAGTATGTACAAAAAATATCTTGGATACTTATAAAGTGTATGATTCCTTGAATTTTTATAGGCACAAAGTGCATTAAAATTTTTTATATTATGATACTCCTCCATTCAAGTATATTTTTATATAAAGGACCCTATTAGTGGTGGACTATTGAATTATATACTCACACCATTCAAATGCACAATGTTTATAGTGACCAAACTCTAGTAAACCTGAGCCGGTGTCTTATTTATTACATTGAAATAAGTTATGAGGTATAAAATCAAAAATTATTGATCAGTTTAGTAGTATTGAAGAACCAGATATATATATGATTCTCATATTACATTAAAATATGAACAAATGTCATATGAAATATTCTTTCACCCTTCATATCATTCATAATATGACTTTTTATATCCTATGGAAATTAGAACAAATTAAGGATGATCTCGTATTCTCATTATGAGTTATGTGCAATAAAAGATATCATAAGTAAAGAAGGAATAATAAACATTGAATATTGAGAAATCAAAACACATGTCATTAAATCAACAACTATATATAAATGATCATCCATGTATAATATCAACATTGAAAACACATGGTAAATGGTAACTAAATTCTTAATAAAGGAAATTCATAATTTTGAAAATCGAGATCAAGGCCTTTCAACCAAGATATCATGAATCTTACAATCAAGGCCTCTCAACCAAGACATCAATATTAATAAATAGGTAGGTGTAAACAAAATACACATCTAATATGAAATCATTTTTTATCTCATGATATTGGTCAATGCATCAAGGGGCTTTTGATAACTAGTAACCACTAATAACTTCCACATATTATGCCTTCCCCATATTTGGAATGATCAATAAAATTAATTCTCAAAATTCCTTATGAGTCAAAAATTATCCACATTGAATCAAGAATACATTACATCGACATTTAATCATCATAAAACATCTAGAGAAATAATTATGATGGTGTCTTAGATTATATCCCCGGTAAGATAAATTGGTATTTTCAATTATGAAATTACCTTTAAAAGATCACTAGAATATTTCTTAAGGAAAATACCTTTTTCATTTTCAAATAACATATTTTTAATCTAAAAAATTCCACAATATTAGGAAAAATATTTTCTTTTAAAATTTAAATGGAAAATTGAAATGTTATCTTTAAATCATTTAGTGGTCATGATAATGGTAAATTTTATTCATGACGTGTATGTCAAAACAAAGATTCCTTTCAATGTTTTGATAAAAAATCAAAATTAACTCATTGAAAAAAATGATAAGAAAATTCACATTAAAATATTTTATATAAAATAAAAAAATGGGTAAAAAATATTTTATTAAATATTTTGATAATAGTAATAACATTCATAAAAAAAATTTAATGAAAGAATCTACATGGGAAAAAAGATTCCTGGCCAAAGAAAGAATAATGTCTTGTTTTTCATGAAAACATTTTATCAATCGCTTTATATACCAAAGAGAAATAATAATACTATTACTGTAAAATTTCATGAGTAACTAAAATATAATAAAAGAAAATTTATACTCTAGAGATATATTATATAAATTCATCATCTTAATTTTAAATATAAAAAATCCTAGTAACAAATGATACTGAAATGTAAAACCCTTACTATTTTAGTAACTTCTAATTCATAACCCCCATGGAATAAATAAAATCAAATGTAACATTAAATGCCATTAATATAAAAATATTAGGGATATAACATATCAAAAGTGGTAGAATATACCCCACATGAAAAAACACAAGTGGTATAATTGGCATCTGTATCACAGAAATAAAATTGAAAAGCGAGATCATGAAAAAGATCATATCATTTAATGTAGTATTAATCAATGGAGAGATCATGTATAACAAATTTAAACAAATATAAAGTTTAAAACCCCAAGTATTTACAAATAAATTTAATATTTATTGCACGAAACACTGAGTCTCTACAAAAAACACTTTTTTATAACTGGTAAAATGAACATAATTTGTCAAATTTTGTGATATGAATTTCAAAAATCTAACATAAATGGTTGCGATTAGTATCATATTTAGATTATGATAGGATCAACTTAATTTTTAGTGAATAATACACTACCCTTATTAAAAGTAACCTAACATTATAAATAGTAATATGACCCTAATGAATATTAAATCTTCCAAACCAATAGTAACCTCACCCATGAGAGAATAAATAAAATTTAGTCACCTTATAAATGAAAGTGAATATTTTTAGTTAAGTGTTGGTATTTTTGTAGGTAATAAATATTTAATTACAATATTAAAATTAATAAAATGATTTTGATGATAATTCATTCTCATAAAATTTATCCATAATTAAATATTTTCATTCACTATAATTTTAGGATTATTTATTGTGACACTATTTAATTTTTCAAAAGTGTCATAAAATGAGTAATAATTTCAAAATTAGTATTTTTCAATTAAATTATGATTTTAATTGAAAATAAAATTTCTCATATTTATAAAATTATTTACAAGTATGTAGTTCATTTTTTTATTCTATGTGTTAAAAAATGGTTAATTATAATTTTTTGGATTTTTCTAAAATACATGAATTTTTTATGAATAATAAAATCGGATAATTTACGATGAAATGCTAAAACATGGTTTATTGAGTCATAGGTAATGTAAGGAAGATATAAGAACAAGTGGTTAGAAATCACATGGAAATATTATTGTTTTTTAAATGAACCAGGACTATTCATAGAGTTGATTAAAAATATTGAACTAATGATTATTATAATTAGAAACCCCTCCTCTATGCCATAATAAATACCACCCCACTATACCTCTTTTATTCACTCCACTCAATCCTTCATCCTTTTATAATTTTTTCCCAAATATCCTCTAAATTTCCTCCCCCACTAACATAATCCCTTGGTCTCTTAAAAAGACTAAATCCTATCAACTAAATAGGATCTCAAATAAGATTAATTCAAGAGGTAAATTCCTCTTTTCAGTTATTTTACTTTGTTTTCAAGTTCCTTTGTTTTCTTTTCTTGCCTCACCTCTCCTCACCCAAATGTTATGAAAACTACAGTACATTATGTTTAAAGTCATTTTTTTATGATTATGGAATAATTTATTATCATATCTCATTTACCCTTCTTTAAGCTAGTAGTAAAAAATACCATCTGATATGTTCTAATTTACCACATTCAAGGATGATTGGTTTCCAATTTCTATTACTGTTTTCAATTCAGGCCATGAAACCATTCTAATGGTTTAACCAGAATATAATATATGTATTATTTCTCATCTATGGTTGTGAAATATTTTTTTACACATGTTTTTTATTTATAAAGCGAAATGAGTTCGTTGTGTCCAAAAATTTCTAATTAACCCAAAGAGTTATCATTAAATAATTTATATAAGGATTCAGCTTCACTCCAAGAAACCAAGTGAAATTTACAACCATGTAACCTTAGAGATGTTCACTAATAACATATAACTTTATTTCTAAATAACCATCCCAATTTTACAAGATTATCCATTCATGTATATAACTAATATAGTCATGAATACCAAGGAAAAAAATGATCCCAAACAATTAAATTTAACCACTTAAACCCATCAATAAGGCCATGAATGAACTTAATAAGGCTATAATAAAAAAATTAAAAAAATAATTTTTTCTGTATATATTAATTAATAAATTTAATTTGGTTATCCATGACACTAATATCAGGTGAAGGACACCATCACACTTAAGGTATGTTTTTTACCTGATCCCCCATTTCCATTTGGGTCAATATTATTCTCTACTTATCTCAATTAAATTTTTATTTATACTTATTTACAATTAATAAATTATGTGTGAATGTTCTATATATGTGTTTCAATAATATTACTTGTCTATTTTATGGATAGTTATATTTTTCAAAAAGATCATTCAAAATTTATTCCATATAAACAACCCAATTTCAAGGGAGCTTCTCGAATTCTTACCTATTTCAAAAGTGCACTATGTAATATATTTTAAGCCATTATTTTTTTACATCACACATTTTATCAGGAAACAAATATCAATTCATTTTTGTTTTTATGAAAGAAAACATTGCTTTACACATTAAATTATCTTTAATATTTTCTTAAAACCGCACTAAAATGTTTTATTTCTAATGTTTCATTAAAATTTCTTTTTACATGTTTTCACTTCAGTGGGAAACCATTTATTCCTCAAATATAATTTCAATGTTATTACCTCTTATTTTCTAGGATATAAATGTTTAGCAATTGGATTTCATGACAAATATAAAGGATTTTCCAAAATAACACTTATTTCAAAAAAAAGATTGTTTTCCCCTCATCTCACTTTAACTATTATGCGATTTACACCATCATCACCACTTAGTCTTTGTATGGGGTTTATTTACTTATTTTTCTTATTTAATATCAAGATTATAATTATTCTAATGATATTATAAGGGTTTATGATTTGAATGTTTCAAGGTGGTGGGGGACACTTTGGAATGCTTAAGGATTATTTCCTCATGAATTTTTCAATTGACTCATTTAAAAGTATCTCCATATAAGTCAACATAAATTGTTGAAAATTTTACTACATTGTGGTTTATATCTTAAGATATTATCTAAAATATGTTTTTTAAAGGTTTCAAATTAGTTTGACTATGGATGTTCTATCTTGATACCATTCACTATATTACTCTGAATGGTTAGTGTTTATATTTAATGATTGTGTAATGTTGATTTAAGTAATGAAATATTGATGAATTTGTATCATCTACATAATCCAGATATTGGAAATGCATATTTATATTGTATTAAATCTTTTTATATTGAATGATTCGGACTTTCAGTGATGTTTGGGGCATGTAATAGCCCTTGGATGCATCGATAGGTCTCATGAGACAAACTATTTGGAAAAAAACCCTTCGAGCATGTTTCCAAAAATCAAATAGGTTTCTACACACATACATAAACCATCTCAGTGGTAAGATGGTTCCTCTTCAAAATATATGACTTCCAAATAATAATAACTTTATTTATTCATTATTTAGTTATTATTATCCATGAGGTTTTCACTATGAAAAAAATATATAAATGCACTTTCATTCTTAATTTATTGATGGTGTGTGTTTTTAAATTATTTACCATGAAATAATGATTATTTATAATTGATTATGATTCAATTATTTTTGTTTCAGGCCTCCATTATATATAACCCTTACTAAGAATTTGATCTCACCCCTTTCATTTTTTTTCTTTTCCTGGGTTATTATGAATAGATTACTTTTTTGAGTTTTTTAAGATGTGGTTTGTCAGCTTTTGTTATGTATTATATATTGTTTTATTCTACCAATGTAAAATGGTTTCCATGTATGTATCATGTTTCTTCAAGACTACTAAACTGGTTAGTCCTTCGGGACATGATTCTTTATAATCATTCCCATGTAACAAAGTAATGCACCAGCTCTAGGGTTCTGGGGTCGAGGAGTTATAATTGGTTCTGGAATAGATTTAGAAAACATAGATTAGGGAGAACGACCCTAATATTAAAATTAAGGATAAGTATAGAATAACATACTATAATTTTGGTAAGGTAGAGATTATGTGGGTGTTCCTAGAAATACATCCATGTCTGGATACTACAAGTGGACTTGGTTCTGGAATAGATGTACCTAGGAGTAAAAACTCTGAAAATGTGTTTCGGGCTTGACTCGGAGTATCCTAGTACACAAATATGGGACTTACTATTCACTTCATTTTACACCCCTAGGGGATATTCTGAGGAAAATTCACATTTTCATTACAAATCATAATGAAGGATTTATGCTTCCAAAGTAACCAAATTATATGGTTATAGGGTTTAGGATGCATAAATTTATGTTATATGTTATACTGTATTTAGAGTCATATATAGTTTATAATGGTATGAGATAATATATTTTATGGAATTGATTTGAAATAGATCCTAGTAGAAGGAATGGGAACATCAAATATGCACGTGATGAAAAGAGTAAGAAGGATCCTATCTTTCATGGTCATAATCCAAAAATTTTAAGGGAAATAATCTCAAAGGTATCCTCATAATATGATAAAATAGTATCATGTGTTAAAAAAGTATATACAGAATTTTTTGATTCTTATGGATTTGAAGGAAAACAAATGAAGAAGAAGATAGCAGAGAAAATCATAGTTAAAGGGAATAATGGAAAGAAGGGTCTTCCAACATGTGATAAATGTGGATAAAATAATCATGTAAAATGCTTGAATGGCGTGGGAGTTTGTTATAAGTGTGGATAAAAGGGTCACTAATCTAATAAATGAAAAGGAAAGAGACAAATCAATGATGTTGAACGTTTCAATTGTAAGTCTATGGGACTTTATGCGAATCAATTTCCTAGGCTTTAAAAGAATATGACCTACATGATATTTCTGGATAAAGTTGAAGTCGTGATTCTTCCACAGATGAAGTGGAATGATTAATATTCCCCTTGAGAATCATGTCATTTGAATATTTTATTTGCAATGTACTGGTTATTAGAATTATGAAATATATTTGGATTGTACTGTAGTATTATTTCATTAAGAATTTGAGGTTGTATGATTAATTGTACTAAGTATAAGTAACTCAATAGAAATTTAATATCTTAGAAAAGTATATGGATGGGGGAAAGAAACCCCCAAATATATTCTTGATGATTAAGGTAATGATGAATAAATGATTGATTTGGATAATTAATCACATCCTTAAACTGATTATTGACTTGTTTATAAGTGGTATATTCTATAATTGATGGAGTTTATAGCATTTATGGATATAAATAATATATCCAATAGAATTTCGAAAGATGAGTGCATGATTGTAATAAGGTTTTATGGTAATTTGAGTTATTACCCTATTCCAAATGGATACATGATAAAGTTATTCATATGTTTAGAATGTAAAAATATAGGGCCACTTCATGTTGATTATAGGAAAATAAGGTTGTAGATGCATTGAGCATGATGGATCATGGAGTTCAAAAAAAATAAGGATTACTAAGGACCCCATGTACATGGATCTTGAAAGGATGGATATTGAGTGATTCAAAAAAAATTCATAACCATTTATGAAGTTGTTTAAGTTTATCATTGTATGATTATTTAAAGTTTAATGTCACCACATGATGAAACCTGTGATAATAGGTGAAATATAGATAGTTCAGGGCACAAAAAAAAGGATAAGATTGTGTTTATGAAATAGAAATGTAAATTTATACTCTTATAAAGTGGAATAATTCCTCTTCTCTTGGAAATGAGTCATAAACAAAAATCATTTCCT
Source organism: Viscum album (assembly GCA_963277665.1). NCBI lineage: Eukaryota > Viridiplantae > Streptophyta > Magnoliopsida > Santalales > Viscaceae > Viscum > Viscum album. The sequence continues at coordinate 1,286,056,322 of OY728158.1, forward strand.
ATTATCATTTTATTCATAACTGTATTTCATGGTTTTGTGGTAATGATATTTCATCTGAGAATTTTCTCTATCACTTTACATCAGAAAATAAAGGTTTGATTATTCATCAATTACAATGTTATCGAATTATAATATGTAGTTTTTTAGTAAACAGTGAATTTCTCTTTCCCTCTTATTAAGGGGATATTTTAACCGTGTTTTTTATTAGGGTTTCCCACAAGGGTATTTTCAAGTATCAACCATTAACTTTCTAAATTCAATTCCAAAATTTTGAGGATCAAATTTTTTTTAATGAGGGGAGAATTTAACACCCTGAGGATTTCAAATAAATTTAATATTAAAAGAAGGAAACACAGAGTCTATAAAAACAACACATTGTTATAACCGAGCTAATAAACCTAATTTCTCCACTTTTTTAATATGAATACAAAAATCTGACATACACAGTTGTTATCAGTCCGATATTTAGAGCCTGATAGGATCGACATAAATTTTTCTTAATAGTAACCTACCCTTATGAATTGTAATGTGACTATTATGAATATTAAATCAGATAAAAAAATTGTAACCTCACCCATGATGGTATAAATAATATTTACTCATCTTAAAAATAAAGGTGAATATTCTTAAGTGTTGGTGTTTTTGTAGGTAATAAATATCTAATTCAAATATTATAATTAATAAAATGATTTAATAGTTAATTAAATTTCATAAAATGTATTCATAAATCAATATTTTCTTTCCCTATTATTTTAATATAATTAAATGGGGCCTTAGTTAATTTTTCGAAGTGTCATAAAATCAGTTATAATTTTAAAATTTGTATTTTTTATTAAATTATAATTTTAATTAAAAATTAAATATCTAATATTTGTAAAATTCATTATCAAAAATTTAATTTCATTATTGGATTATATAAGTCAAAAAATATTTGTGGTGATTTTTTGAGAATTTTCTAAAATACATTGTTTCATTATGAATACTTAAATACAATGATTTTTGATAAAATGTTAAATACTTGGTTTGTTAAGTCATAGGTGATGTAGGCACACTTGGTTTGAACTAAAATAAAATTATTATCATTTTTGGTCACATGAATCAATAATATTCATAGTCTTGATCAAAAATATTAACCAAATGATAAAAATAATGATAAACCCATCCTCTCCTCCACTACAAATACCACCCCTCCTTACCTATTCTCTTCACACCTCTCAAGCCTTGTGACATTTCTAAATTCTACCCAAATATCCTACCAAGCTCCTCCCCAATGTCTATAATCCCTTTGTCTCAATTAAATTCTTATTTATTATTTTTTACTCCCCATAAATTCTATGTGAATTTTTTATATGGGTCTCAATCATATTCCTTATTTATTTTATGGGGATTTATTTGTTTCAAAATGATATTTCCAAAATTCTTCCTAATAAATAACCCTTTTCTATGGAACCTCTCGAATTCTAACATATTTTCATGTTCACTATGTAATATATTTTAATCCATTATTTTTATTGTAAAATCAAACATTTTATCATGAAAAGTACATTTATTAATTTCTGGTTTTATAAAAGAAATCATTCCTTTCTTCTTTAAAAACTCTTTAACATTTTCCTAAAACGGCATGAAAATGGTTTATTTCTAAAGTTTCATTAAAAATGTTTTCTACGTGATTTCACTTTAGTGGGACAAAATTTATTTCTCTAATATAATTTAAATTTTATTAGCTGTTATTTTATTGGAATTACATGTTTAAAAATCTTATTTCATGACAAATATAATTTATTTTCCAAAATAACTCTTCATTACAAAGTAAAAAATTATTTTTTCTCATATCACTTTAACTTTTATGAGATATACACATTTTTCACCACATAATACATGAATTAAGATTATGTAATTCCATTTGTTATTTCATATAAAAATTATAATTATTCTAATGACATTCTAAGGGACTATTATTTGAATGTTTCAAAGAGTTATGGGACACATTGGAATGTTTAAAGACTATTTCCTTAAGAAATTTTCAATGGTCTCATTTAAAATTATCTTAATCTATCTCAATATCCATTATTGAACCTTGCTATACATTGAATATTATCACATATGATATTATCTAAAATAAGTAGTTCAAAGGTTTCATATTATTCTTAATGAGGATGTTTTATCTTGATATCATTCATCATATTACTCTGAATGGTGAGCGTTTAGTTTAAGGATTGGGGAATGTTGATTTAACAGTGGAAATATTGATTAATATATATCCTATACTAAATATAGATATTGAAAATTCATATTTTTATTTTATGAAATATTTTTATAATTAATGAAATTGACTAATAGTGATGTATAGGGACATTTATAGCCCCTCAATGTATCGACAGGTCTCATGAGACAAACTAGATGGCGACAAAACCATCATGTTTGATTCAAAAATCCATATGAGTTTCTACCCACAGACTTAAATTGTCTCGATGGTATGATGTTTCATGATCCTGCTACATGCCATCCAAATAATAACCATTCTATTTAATCAATATTCAATTATTACTATCCATTAGATTTTTACTATTACCAAATCTATAGATGCACATTCATTCTCAATTTGTTGATGGTGTGTGTTTTTTAATTATTCACCATGACTAAAATGATTATGTTTAATTCATTAACGATTAAATTATTATTTTTTCATGCTAACATTATATGTAAGACTTATTAAGAATTTAAGCTCACCCCTTTCGTTTTTTTTCCTTCCCTGAGTTATGAATAAGTTAAAACGTTTTGAGTTTTCAGGGATGTAGTTTGTTAGATTTTGTTATGTATTATATATTTTTTTATTATCCCATTGTAAAATGGTTTACAATTATATTTCAGTTTTCATCGTGACTACAAAACTAATCTGTCCATCATGAATTGATTACTTGTAATCATTCTAATATAACAACCTAATGTACAGGTTCTTGGATTCTAGGGTTGGGGTGTTACATAAAGAAAGTCTAAAGAGAAAATAAATCATAAAAAATCATTCCACACATTATATTTCTATAATTTAATCAATGAATAATTGTTATAAACTAATGAAAGGAACTTCATTTAGGAAAGCCCTTACCTTATGTCTGAATTGCTATGTATGTTATTTTACCATCCTGCTTAATAAAGTCAATTTTATTATAATTATACACAAAAATATGTATATAATTATAAAATCATATATAATCCCCTTATGAAATTTCAACACTCATTTATTGATAATGATTATTTACAATCATCATTTTTTAGGGTAAATTATTTCATTTTTCAGGTAACTTTCATTTCATTCATTTTGATCCCTATATATTGATCATGGTTACATAATATATATAATTTTATTCAGGATATAAATATCATATTTATTAATTTTATAAATATTTATAATCATACATGAGTGGAAGAGATGACAAATGAATTGCATCGCTTCTTAGAGATGGTAGTTCACATGTATGCACAAGCGCCATTATAGTTTTTAACCAAATAAAGTGTAAGTAAATGATATATAATAATTATAAAAACATAATTATGTAATAAATATCATATATATTAATTATTTCCATCTTTATAACCATCCAAGTAAAATTGTGATGAAAAATGAATTACATCAATATATGGAGATGGTAAATCATACATACGCACGATAGATATTTTTTCCTTACAAATGATTGAATAGATGTGTAAAATATAATTAATATAATAATAATAAAATATAATTGTATTGGAGATACTAAATTATTTATTTCTCTCTGGGTAAAATAGATTTATTTGATGTAAAAAAGTAAATAAATTTGAATGAGTCATAAAATACATTTTCGCTTCATTGATATTCCTATTTTAAAACCCTTATTAAGGACACTTGAAATGGTATTTCCAGAATAAAAACACATTTAATTCATTTTATTGAATTTTATAAGATAATTGGGTATGGATATTTAATGTTATGTGGTAGGTGGCAGTGGAAGAAATTGAGGATAGGGGTGTCCTTTTATAAGCTGATGAAAGGACACACTTGTAATTAATAAAAAGGATTAAATATATAAACTTAATTTTCATGTGAAATAGAAACCATGTTAATTTTTTTTGAGATAATATATGGTATTTTTTCAATCCATTCAACCCATAAAATTCAGACAGGTTTAACATGTATTTTTAACTTTATCTTTTGGTGTAACCTCTTTGTTAACCAATCTTAACATTAACCTCAATAACGAATTTTGAAAAATTAAATTGTTATAATTTTAAGTATAAGGTACCAATTGGATCATTAATAAAAATGGGATAACAATTTTTACCATTTACCATCCTGATTTTCTTCTTTCTAGATTTTTGTTATATTTAGATAATTTAATAAACTATTTTTTTATGATTAAATATTATAAGATAAATATTAAAAAACATTCACATATTTTGACTTTAATGATGTCAATATGGTAATGGGATTAAAATAAAATAAATTTAACCATGTATAATTCATTATTATTAACCAAACAATTCTTTTTTAACCCTAATTAATTCCAAATACAATACCTTTAATGTTTTAAAAATTATTTACTTTGATATTTCTACTATTTCCCCAAGCACAGTTTCAACATTGAAAATGATTTTAATGTAATTATATAATCAGTAATTATTATAAATAAATTTACATAATTATGATAGTTTCATTATTATCAAAATAACATTTAATGTTCATTCAAAAAAATTATCCATGTATGAACATATAAAAGGAATCTAAAAGCATGAAAGTTACATTTTGTATTTTTCATTACATAAAATATTATATATGTAATTATCAAATACATTAGGACCCAAGTGACCATATATCAGAAAACAAGATGAGAACAGAAGAAATACACTCATCCAATATGGTGAAAGTTTGTTTTAGGTAAATTTAAATTCTTTTCACATTAGGTTTAACCATAATTTACATATTTTATAAAAAAGTTATAAATTGAATAATATTTAACAACAAGAATCTAAATATATTTTTAACAAATATAAATTAAAATGTGTAAAATAAAATAATATAAAATAAAAGACAGTTTTTGTTAAAAAATAGTTATTTTCACTATTCACCCAAAACTCTTCTTTTTCAGAAATTTCCAAAAAAAATCACCATGAGATAATTTGGATATGATGATTTAAAAAATGATATATTATTAATAAAATTAATATTCTAAAACATCAATAAATTGATTATAATATTTTTGTACAATATTCAATAAAAAACTTTTCTGAATAATATATATTTATGAAGCATAAATTGACTTCACTAAAAATCTAGTAAATTTTTCTTAATAATTAATAAAAAAAATTATTTAGTATGAAAACTATGCATATATTTAATAATTTGGCTACCCATATTCAGACACACAAAATTAAATGGCATGGTAATAATGGTCATAAAATAAAATCTTAATTGTATATAATCATTCATCTAATCTCAATGTTGTGTGAAAGGAAAGCTATCAAGAATATTATTATTTTAAAATAATTTTTTTGGGTGTTACATTACCCCCCTACCTACCTTAAATAAATTCAATTATCCCATTTTTGTCTTGTTTATTAAAGGTTTAATATTTAAAAGTACCTTTGTTGAAAACCCACATCATTCAAAGAGATAATAAAAATTCCTCTAAAAACGAAGTGGGAGACCTAATGGTTACCTGGATAAACAAATAATTAGGTACAAAAATAAAATCAAATTTCTAGGATTTCCAAATATTTACATGGAGGACAAAATAACACAAATTTACTAATAAAATGTTGTAGAGAACATGGTCATGAGAAATTTATTGACCACCAAACCATAAATCCGTGTGGGTCAGAATGCCATTAATTCATCAGAAATTAATATAAAATAATAAAATATTTATATTTCAAGATCAATTTACTAAATTTAAGGGATTTGTTTACTATCAATATATAGAACATAATAAAATATACATACATTGTTTCATTCAATTTTGTAATCATAATTTCATCTTTTTTTATACATTGACCAGTTCACACTTCATATACTTTTTAAAGAAATTAATATTCAAGATATATTTTTCATGACTAAAGACTGAAATTAACTTCAAAGGGAATATATGATCAATAAAAGAATAAAAATTCTTTTCTTCTACATTTTAATATTTACCAAACCCAAAATGGTTAGCACATGTTATCCAATATAACACATTAATCTCTAAAACATCAATAATAACTTCTATTCTTAACCTTAATCCATTATATAAATAGTTAACATTACAAATCCTCCATAATATGTATGAAAAAAATTCACACCCTAAAAATATAAAATATTTGATCACATATATTTTTCAAACATCCAATTTAAAATTTATTGTTATAAAACACGAAACATCTCATAGTTTCACCTGCCAAACATATGAATACCTTGATCATATATTCTCCTAAACATTAAAATAACTCAAATCATTATAAAACAACCATGAACACATATATGATTCTAATAATTAACACTATACTTATTCCTAAATTTAAATTATACAACATCGAATATGTTGCATATTTCCGAAAATTTAATAAACTTAATCATAAATCACTTTTCTACTTTAATAGTACCATTCAACACATACTTGAAAATCCTAAATAAAACCTGTTGTTGAATAATCATTATATGTTCCATGATTCTTATAAATAGAATATCATTGATATAACACTTCAACATCGTAACTCTTGAATCTCAAAATATAAATACATTAATCCTTCCACTTCAATTATTGGCATAACATAGTTCATTCCTTGATCTTTGAATTAATCCTTAGATTAGATCATTGATATTAAAAATTATGAAGTTACCCACATATAATACATCAAATTCCTTGGAAATTTTTTTCTTTATATGCTTAATTTCCACATGGAAAACATATTCCCCATCCTTTGATACATTCTCCATGGTGCTTCATCTCACATTCTTGACATGAAGGAAATTGAACTTTCTTTCCTCTATGATCATTACCACATGAACTTCTATAAAATTCCATTTTCCTATTATTTTAAATTGTAGTAAACTCTCCAATTTTAATGTTTTTAATAATATATTATGACATTTTATTATACATAATTTACACACTCATTTTTTAGGAATATTTTGAAGTTTTGTATTCATTAGTTATAAATAATATTAATGAATAATCCCATGTATTGCAATGTTTTATAAAAATATTGGGATTTACTATTAAAGAATTAATCTTGATTAAAATAAATAAATTTTTTTAGAAGTTATAAATTATTTATGATATTCGTGTAGAAGTATTCAATGTGATAAAATTATTTTCATTTTAGAAATTATAGCCAACTAGGGTATCCATCAACCAAAGGAAACATAAGCCACTTAGTTGCCCCGTGAGGGGGATAACCAGCCAAGAAAGCCTACTGGAAGTGTTGTCCCAGTGGTAGGATGGAGTGTAGGACACACTGGGAGGATCCCATATAGTATTTGGGTTACGTCTCGTGTAGTCCGTGCATGCAGGCATTATCCATTTCTATGTGTTCATTGTGTTGTGGGAGCCCACCCCCATGACATGCATCTAGCCAATCATTTCCACACTTTAGTATTTGTAATAGTGATCAATTGTTGGTATCTTCATCGTGGGATGACGATAGATGTGGATACTGTTTATTAATTATAAAATTGACATCTTCCTACTCCATTCACACTCCCTCACACTCAGACATTCCTTGACACTACTATCGCCACTTGATGATTCATTCCAAAGTTTACAATCACCTGATACCTTCATATCCACCATTATAAAGATTTAACATTATCTAATAAACAACACATAAACTCAGAACCACCATGGATCCCCATTATAGGATTGGGAAACCATCATGAAGCTTATTTAAAAATAGTACAAGCCCGACAGGATAAATAAATGTCACATTCAGTCACTATAAAGGCCAAATAAAAGAAGAAGGAATCCAACTCCATTGTACCATCATTGTAGCATAGTATCACCATAGAAAATATCATGAGATTAACAATTTCATTAAGTATTTAGATATCACAGTAGTGGATATTTTAATACATGATCACACTGATGAGAATTGAATATGTAGATAATAACACAAAACGTATACATCATGCTTGCTCCAAAAAAATGTCTACGTGAAACTGTGGTCGCAGGTTCGGCTAAATGAACAGGACACACCAAAAATGACTACATCAAGGATGGAGTAAAATAGTGACATGAAAATATGGAAAATAAACTACAAGGAGGGGAAAATAAACAATTTCATGAAATATAGAAAATATAGGAATTCACTACTATGTAAAAACAATAAATCCTCATGGAAAATAAATAAAGTCATGAATAGTTTTTACTTGAAGCAGAGATAAAGGGATTTGGGGAGATAAATTCCATGTAATTTCTCACTTATGCATAAGTATATCTCCACACAAATCGAAAATAGTAGTAGTATCATAATGATGTCTATTGTCATGGTGGTATGAAACACCCAAGATATCGGCTCCCATGGTCTAAAAATGAAAATAAAACATTCAACAAGTAAAAAATAAAAGTTATTATTGATTCATGAAATATATAAGATATTACTACCTCTACAAATAAGAGGGTTTGAACAACTTAGGAGAGGATTGTAGGATTGGTATTTGGGTTGTTGCTTCTCTATTTTATTTTTTACAACTGTGTGGTTTAGTTTATTTCATGTAACATAATTATTTTTTTAATATAAGGAATTTTCTCTATTTTTTTCACATCCACTCTCTATATTTATCTTTAATATTATTCTAATATCATCCATCGTGATATCTTACATCCAATAATAGAATACTAACTCCAAGATTGGGCTTGGGGGGGATATACGTGTCAACAGAATTCTATGTTTAAATTAATGAATGTTTTTTTATTTTTATTTTTATTTTTTTTTTTGAAAGAGATTGAAGTGTACCGGTGTGGAGATTTTCTACCACAACACAGATCTTGAATCCAAATCTATTTTTTTGTTTAAATTTTTCACTCTCATCCATTGAATAAGATATCTGAGTATGATTGAGTATATCATTTCTATGAATGAAATGGCTTATAATGAAGTCTGGTCCTGGAAAATTCCTTACTCACAATTGTGTTGGGTCACCAACCATTATTACTAGATGTGGTGGAATCTACATTATCTTAGAAATCAATGATACATAATAAAAAATAAAATGATTGTAATTTAAAAGTTATATTTCACAATTATATTATCAAATTGAATTATAAACAATCAACATTATTAATTAAGGAAACCATAAACAAACCCCCGATCCAAGTTCATTCTCTCACAACCCTCATTATATCTTTCACTACATATTATTTTAGATTTGAAATATTTTCATTCATTTATTTTTATTATTTAATAAAATAATAAAAACACAAAAAAACAATTATTTTAGGTGAATTATATTTAGTAAATGAATAAACTATAAATATTCTCAAGTGAGATGACCATGATAATCCATTTTGTTAAATAAGAAAACTATAAATAATATCATCTTCTTCACCACAGGATAAGTGTGCGTCAAAAATTGGCGTCATTGTCAGGGATCCAATCAGTTTTCCACTTATCTTTTTATTTTATAAATTGATAATTTTTTTAATTTTTTTAATTTTTTTAATAAATGAAATAATTATGTATATATAATTTACTATGATGTTTTCAGATGATTACTTGTATGCATGTAATGGTTACTCAAAGGTGTATAACCAGCAACTTGTAGTTAAAAATTATTTTTATGCTCTCTTACATAGATTATTTGACGAAATCATTAACCTGGCCTAGAATATGTTAAATGATAGGGTCATAGGTTTCACATTTCAAGATCTGGTAGATATAGTTTATAATGTTAAGGAAGAAATTCAAATATTAGAGACCAAAGAGAAAGTTCCATTGGATCTTCCAAATTTCAGGAAATAGGTTCAAAAGGTTGAGGTTGCACTCAAGGAGTATCCACAATCCATCCATTGCAAGAATCAAATCAAGACCTGTTATAAAGGGGTGGAGAGTGAATTTGTAGACTCAAATACTATTGTATATATAATATATCAAGATTAAATAGTTAAATATTGGATGGATTGTGAAAATGATGATATGTAACATGATCTTTCAGGCTTCAAGGTCAAAACACCAAAAACTCTCTACTAGTATCTTACCATGGAAGAAGACCCCACTCATGTGGTGAAATTTGAAAACAGGATAGAGGAACCTAACTAACTACCTCTATTTATTGATATGAAACTCCAATAGGCACTTAACACTGGAGAATAGAATTAATTTGAACTAAAATAGGGATTTTATATTATTTTAAACTCTCTCTCATTTGATTTTAGTCAATATTAATTAAGTGTCACCTCCCACTATTATGAGATTTTATATTTTTATAATTCACATTATGTCTTGTAAAAAGATGAAAAAAAGATTATATTCATCTGTTGTGGAACACATGGAGCTTCTAGAACTTATTGAACATGAATTAGAGGAAGTCCTTAAGGAAATACAAGTAGCTAATCTCAGTAGAAAAAGACATGGTTTTTTAAAAACTAATGGGAGAATTGTTATTTTGATTATAAATGTTTAAATTATATCTAAGTAAAATTACATTATTACTCTCCCTTTGAATATTGAATTCATACTGTCTATAATGATAAATCACTATAAAGACAAGAGAATGTTTGACAAGTAGAAAACTATATGTTGGATGATCCATACATCATCTTATCCCCACCGTGAAATATTTACCTTATTATAAAGTGGGAATATTCTGAGAACTCTATCCATGGACTCCTCACTAACAGAGAACAAGTTGAAGCTGGTATAATCCTCATGTGGTGGTTTTGATCCAATAATCCCCACCCACTATTGGATTATGGATGACAACAGGTACTGCCCTTCTAGAGGCAGAAAAAATCATTGGACTGCCTGAGGGATTAAATTAATACTTATCCCATTACAATCATTCTAGGACTTTCAATTTCATATTTAGTAATTAGTTTAGGTGGCATCCTATAACCTTATTATTTTTTATCTTTAATGTAATGATTCTTTTTTTTAATTGATTAATTTATAATTATATGACCATAATGGTGCAAGAAATCCCCTAAACCTCATGGATAATAAAAAACTGAAGCTATAAGAAAAAATGGATTTTATTATTCTATATATTTTAAAATCCTTATAGTTGTTCTAAAAATATTTATTAAAGTAAATATTATGGAAATTGTGTAGAACTAGAAAATTTCATGCACATTCTTTGAATTTATGATTTACTTGACTTATCTAGAAGTCATTAGTTTCTTTGGAACCCTATGATTCATTGTTTTATATTTCATTGATAATTAAATTGAATATGTAAGGTGTAGTATACAATTATTAGAGTGAATCTTGGATTTAAAATGAAGACTTGTCATTTAAATTAATTGGTTGATTCATTTACATGATCTTTCCCTATCATTTTTCTTTCTTTGAATTTCAAACATTTATGTTAATTGATTTATTATTATTATTCATTCCATGATTTATTGTCCCAAATTATATATTTCATAACTGAGAGGATTTTGAGACCTAAATTCTTTATATTTTATCTTGAGTATATTTCTACAGTTATCTTGGGACATGTCACCTACTAAAAATTTCATTGGAACTTGTCAAAACTATGACTATTCAAAAACACATTTAATATGATTGAGGAATTTAATATGATAATCTATTTTCCTTAACACCACCTTATACATAATTTCTTTATTAATCCATAGAGACCATGAATGACCTCAACAGGAATTAGCCACATTTAAATCCATTTATATCAATTCCATCCCTCCTCTTGTTATTTTTCATGATATTTTAAAGTTGAAGTGAGGGAGTGAGGGAAGTAATGGTGAGAAGGATCTACAAAATTGTAAATAAAATCTATATGGTTCCTAATTTTAGTATTGATAAATGTTTTTAATTCATCCATTATAATTTATTTTTTTCCATTATTATAGAATGAAAAAAATATGATTAGATCATGACATAGAAGAATGAAAAATCATCATTACTTGAGAGATGTTTTTTATATCATTGAGTTAGGAGATTGATGTGAGGTTTGTTCCAAACATGAAATTCAAAAAATTAAAAAATTCAGAAAAAATATGTTGGAAAAAAAGTAAAAAAATTAGAGAAAATTATATAGCTGAATTCATTCATTATACATTAATTGATCATAAACTTACTTTGATATTGGGAAGTGGGAGTATTCATTTTAAAGGGGAAATTTTAATTAAGCTTCTATTTTTAATGTAATGTTGTATAATTTAGATTTTACACCCCCCCCCCCTGAGACTTAATGTTTTTCACAACAATTGCTACAAACCTTAAGCCATAGAGTCATTAGAACCATGATTCAAAAGTCCACATTGTTTTATTTGATTATTGTCTTTACAAAGTGGAGAAACTAGTTTATTTCAAATCCTATGTAATATAATTATGTTCTCATGATATGAGCATAACTATACCTAAATTTGTGTCATTAGTAACGATAAAATAATAATTCAAAAGTGATGTAGGTCATGACTTGGATAGATTAATAATAATTAATTGATACAGGTTAATGGATGAAATGAAAAGATCGATCATTTTTTAATGAGATAAAATAAAATTCATAGGTTAATTGTTCCTTTGAAAAATGGGAACTAAAATTATTTCTTCATGTGTAACATAAAAATTTTATTTCACATTGATAATATCATAATTTAATTACCATAAATTCTAAATATTATAAACATGGTGTTCTTATTGAATTCAATATTGAGATTTAATGTCTGTGGGAAACCATAGTTTAAGTGTGGGGTTATTTGACATAATAATTTTTTGTTCATATTTTATGTATTTTAGTCATGATTTTTAATGGATAATAATGAATAATATCATGTATTAAAATTTTTAATAAAGATATAGGGATTAATTACTAAGTAATTAATCTAGATTAATATGAATAAAAATGTTTATTTTTTATAAATTTTAAATTATTTATGTTATTATTGTATAAGTATTCTAAGTATAAGAACTATTTTTTGGTAAAACATTATGTCCAACTTGGGAATCCCCCGACCAGAGGCCCATATGCCACTTAGTTAGCCTATAAGGGGCCAGGTGGGTATGTAATACCATAGAGAGTATCGACCTAGTGGAAGGAAGGAGTGAGGGCCAAATGGGGATCAGTATTATAAATGTGTGGGCCATGTCCTACATGGTCTGTGTGTATAGGAATGACCTATATTTTTGTGTTCATGGGGTTGAGGGATCTCGTCCCCATCGCAGTCTTCTTGCCAATGATTTTCATAGTTTGATATTTATACTAGTGCTAAACTGATATCATCTTCATTGTGGTACAATAAGACACATCTATACGATTCATCATTTATAATTGTGATGTCTTCGTACTTCACCCTCTCCCCCTCATGCTCGGACATATCCTGTCGCTTCCGATTTCACTCGATGATGCCTTTTGTAGTGTGCAATCACATGATACCTCCATTACCATTAATAGAAAGCTAAAACTTAATCTAAGAAACACCACAGAAACTCAAAACTCTTATAGATCACATATGGAGGCTTGGGAGACCGCAGTGATGCTCATTTAGAAGAAGGAAGAGCCCTACAGGATAAAGAGAAGTCTTATATGGACACATTAAAGGCCGGATGGAACAAGGAATCCAATTTTGTTATACCAAAACTAAATAATAGTCTTTATTATATAATTTCTAATGAAAATGAAAAAATCCATCGAGGATTATTTTTTTACACTAGTGGATATTCAGCAATGTGATCCCTTAGAGGGGAATCGTCTATGTGTAGAGTAACTCAAAATTCCTACATCGCACTGGCCCATAAAAAATTACTACCTGACATAGTTGTTGCAGGTTCAACTACATGAATGTGATAAACCCAAAAAAATTATTGTGCATGATGGATTGAAATGGCTATGTGACACTATTCCCAATCAATTATCTATGCGGGAGAATAAATGGTTATGTGGAATAGATGAAATATGGGAATTCACATCTATTTAAAAAAATACACATGGAAAATAAAGGTGGTCGTAAATAGTTCTTCCCCTAAGTAGATTTGAGTTTATTTCGGGGGATAAATTCATTATTATTTCTCACTTATGTAGAAGGATATATCCATAAAAATTTGAAGGAGTTTCTACACCATAAATATATGTATCCAAGAAGTAGTTTGAAACACCCGAGATATCTACTACCAAGATCGAAAAATTAAAAGGAAACATTTCCATGATGAAAATCAAATATATGAGAGTATCACTTGAGATAAAAGATATTTTTTCCTATGTAAATAAGAGGGGATGAACCACGGAGGAGACGATGGGAGGATTGGGATCCAGGCTAAAGTTTCTCTATTTTATTTTTTGATACTATGTAGTTTGTTTTATTTCATGTAACATCATTAAATTTTAAATAAAAACTTTTTCACCTATATTATTCCATTATATCTTTCTCACTACTTATCTCTTTTATATTATTCTCATCTCTTCTAATTTTAACTATTAATTCTAGTAATGGTAGACTGGCCCAAGGCTTGGCCTCAGGGTGGGGATGTTTGTGTTACCTGAAATCTATGCCTAAATTGTAGAATGTTTTTGTGAATGGGATAGAAGTGTACAGGTGTAGGGATTCTCCACCATGACATGGATATAGAATCCAGTTTTATTCTTTTATTTATAATTTTTATATCATTTTCATTTAATGATATCTTTTAATATGATGGTGTCATCATGTTCAAAGGATTAAATAGAATATAATACAGTTGAGTCCACAAAGATACCACATTCTCGATTGAGAGTGTCATCAACCATGATTATAAGAGGATGTGGAATCTAGTTTTCCAAGTAATTAATAGTTCCCCAATCAATAAATAAATTTATAGTAATTCAAGATTGATATTTACCAATTATATTATCAATGATAATTATAAACAACCTATATGAGTAATGAAAAAACCTTTAACTAAACCCTTGAGGCAGGTTCTTTATCTCCTAAACCTCATTATGTCTACAGTTGAGTGTTAGTTTAGATTTCAATTATTTTATTTTTATTATTTTTTTTAGTTTAGAAAATAATAAAAACTAAAAAAATAGTTTAGGATAATTACAATTACTAAGTTAAAAAACAACAAAGTACCTCAAATGAGACAACACTCATAAGTCATTGTGTTGGACTGTGAAATTATAAATAGTGTCTTTTCTACACCCCATGACAAGTGTGAATCACTAATCACTATGATTATACTTCCAAATCCCATATAATTTTTTCCCAAGAGGATAATAATTTCATTCTCCATCACATTCATTTTCTACACAATTATTCTAATTTTTAGCCATTGACTAAAAATAGAATGTATTGTGTGAATAATAATAATCATTGTGAAAAAATATAATTAGTAAAAATAATTTATTGGAACTATAAATCATGATACCTTCTTTTCTAGTTTTATTACCTTAGGATTAATCAAGGTTTTAAGTGGTAATTATATTTTCAAATCCATTATAATCGTTTATAAAGAAAATTTGAATTAACCCAAGAATTAACCCCCATGAGTGTCTAGTCATGTGTTCGGTCTTAGTCCCACTCATCTCGCACGAGTGATGATAAATTTAATACCCAATATGACACTCTCAGAGTTATTACCCCTTTTTTAATTTATTATTCATCCACATCCTCTTTATAATATAAAGATAATGATATATTTTCTATGAAAACCATAGACCTCTATTTATAATAACATAGTATATTCTTCTATAATTAGAATAATCCTCAAAATATTTCATAGGGTTATGTTCTTTAATCTATGTTTTACTAAATTTAGTTCCCAAGGTTTATACTAAACATTCTCCAATACCAAAATCTGTGACACAACTCTATTAACCTAGAGTTGGTTTCAAATGTATTTCATTGGCATAATATAGAAGGGAGCAAAACTTTGATCATCATAATAGTCTTGAATAACCAGATACAAAAATTATTCCCACACTACATTGAAAATATAAAATAAAATTTAATAAGAAACATTATTTAACACTTTATGTCATCCATAATATCGTAATATGTATCATGGGGAATGAAAAACAAATAAAGGGAGTGTTCATATGCTCATAATAGGTTATGTACAGTGGAGGATATCGTGAGTAAATAAAGAATAATCAACATGGAAGAGTGGATAGTCAAAATACATGTCATTCAGTCAACAAATTAAGTTTAACAAGAATCCATGGATGAAATAAACATAGAAATAAAATAGTTTGAATGGTCTAATGTCCTTTTATTTTTATTCATTTTTTGATAATCCCATTTTTAATAGCTTTAAGAGGGAACCATTACATGACAAATGTGACTAGAGGAATAAGGCCTTGTAGATGACCTAAAGTCCCAACAACACAAGGCCCAATACATAACCAGAATTCTAAAAGACCCTAAATACACTATAACTACCCCACCCACGTAATATTCTTCATAGATGGTGTCAAGCTCCCCACCTCGCATGGTTGATCGTCTAGAAATTTCCCATTTAGAGATTAAATGTACCTTATAGTAATGTAAATGATATAATACCCTCTATTAATTATAAATCTGGATCTCTCTACTCAGGTGGCTGCTACTTGCTTGGATTATGGGTTCTACTTCTATGTGGTCTGGTCTAATTGTTTCTATGACCCGAAATCCCAGGGCTTATAGGCTTGTGGTGGCTCAAAGGCCCTATGGCCCAACGACCCCTGGTGGTCTGAAGGTCCGGTAAACCATAGGCTCAAACCAATGGTCTGAAGGCTCAAATTGGACCAATTGTTCTAGCTGCTATAGTACCTCTATAGTCTTACTATTGTAATCTAGAAATATCCTTCCATTAGGATTTGATCCTATGTTTCTTGTTGTATTATTTCGTGTGTTAACCACTAGTATATCGACAAAGCATCCATAAAAATCACTTAGTTAATGAAAACTGAATTCATAATAATGAAAATTCATAATTGTTCACATCATGATAATGAACTACTAACGAATATATCATGAATATTACCATTAATTCATCTTAACTGAGAAATAATTCTTAATAAATGGGTAGGTATAAAGTAAATAACCATCTAATGTGGCCACCTTTTTTGTCTCATGAGTCATTTTGATTCATTGGGGGGATATTTATATCAAGTCTCCACCCATAACATTCATATCCTTTGAATTTCATATATTTTTAATGATCAGTAAAATTAATTCTCAAAATTCATTATAAGTATTTAAGAATCTATATTGAATCCAGAATATAGAACATCAATATTTCATAATTATAAACCATCCATAGAAATAATAAATTTTGTATCATTGGATCATATCCCTAGTAATACCAAGGGACTTTTTCGAAGATAAAAATACCATAAAAGATCACTTGAAAATTTATCGAGGGAAATACCCCTTTCATTTTGAATTCACTTATTTACAATATAATATTTTTAAAATATTAACAAAAAAATTCATAAAAAATAAACATGAATACTTATAATGTGAGCTTAAAATCATTAAATGTTCTTTATGGTGGAAAATTCCACTCATGTTTTATATATTAAAACAAATATTCTTTTCATATAATTAGTAAAAATTTAAAAGTACCTCATTCAAAAAATGATAAGAGAATTAATTTTAAAACTTTTATGAAAAAGTAAAACATGGGTAAAAATAAATGTTAAAAATATTTTCATAATAGTAATAAAATTTTTGGAAACAGGTTAATGAAAATATGGACATTGGAAGAAAAATATTCATGGTCAAAGATGAAATAATTTATGTTCTTCTTCAAAAAATCTCAATCATTTTATGTACCAAAGAGTAAAATTGAACAAATAATTAAAAATTCTATGAATGACCCTATAATAATAAAATAAATAAAATTCTTTAGTTATATATCATATAATTCCATTATAAAAATTTTACAGATAAAAAGTCCCTATAAAATATGAGATTGTAGTGTTAAACACATGTCGTATTGGTAACTTTTGAATAATAATCCTCATGAATGAAATAACATCAAATAATAAATTAGGTAAATGAATATAAATAGATTCATGATAAAACTTATAAAAATGGGTATTAAATCAACCACAAGAAACAAACATGTGGTGAAAAATGGATATACCTCAGAGCAACAAAATTGAGAATGGAACCCCTTATAAATATCATAACATTGAATTAAGAATAAATCAATGGAGTTATTATGAGTAAAAATTTTAAATAAAAAAAGAATAAATACAAAATAAATCAATCAATGTTAATTTCATACATAATCTTGGAATAATATAACCAATAAAGAAGTTATATAACTGTGTGGAAGGAAATTGAGTAAATAAACCTCTTGCCTCATGTCTTACTTTCATTGTAAGTGTTTTTATAATCCTCTAGAATAAATTTAAAGGTATTTTAATTCTATAAATAAACATATAAATATTAATAATATCATCAATTCTAAAACCCTAAAATTTTATGAAATATATTATTTGAAATAATTTTATTTATTTGATAGCTTATGTTGAATGCAATAACAAGTTTAGATGAACCATGAAATGTTATTAAAATATTATGTGTGTGTAATAACCAAAACATTAAATTTTCATGAATGAATAAGAATAAATTTTTTTTAAAATAAATATAATGGTCTAACTTAATATGAATGTATTTGTAAGTTCTTACAAAATTTCACATAATTTTTAGTAAAGTCATTTTAGTCTTCAAAAATATGTTTTCATTAAAAATGAATTTTCTTTATTTTTTTGAGTCAATATTAATTAATATAATTTCTGTAAAATTTACATAGAAAAAATAACTTCATTTTGTAATTCATAATTTCAAAATTATCTTAGTATGAAATTTTGGAAAATTTCTAAAAATTATTTATCTTTCAAGGAATGGTGAAAAATTTGGATTTTTATTGAAAATAGTATTTTATTTTAAAGTGATTTAATGGTAAAATTATATTTAGGATTTTTTTTAATTTTACATAGTTAATTAATTTAAAAAAAATTGAATCTTGGTTTCGTTAAATTGATTGTGTACTTGAGTTTAATTTTTAATATAAAAAGGGAATTTTTCCCGAAAACAATTTTTATTTGCATTTTTTCAGTTTAATTTTTAAATAAATTCATAAAATAATGTGTTTTGAATTAGATAAAATTAAATAAATTTTCATAATAATTTGTTTCAACATTAATAATTATTCCCCTTTTATTTTTAGTCATTATGAATAGAAACTATGGTAACATTTATTACCTCAAGAAAGGGTAAATTTTGTTAACCTCTATTAACAATAATTGATAAGGCCATACCAATTATTATTATTTCTTATTATATGAATTTAATTCTACCATTAGAACCAAGGGTTTTAAATTTATTTATTTAATGGTCAGTTTCCCATGAAAATGTATTTGATATTAATAAAATCAAAGAAAGTGACAAAAATATTACGCTCTTATTTTTAATTAGTATAATATTTTTAATATGGGGTTAACTAGAATATTTGTTCAAAAATAATTCATTTTTGTAAATATAAAATAATGTTTTCAGCATGGTAATTTATTTATGATTTTTATGAGTAAAATATTTTCCCTAAATTCTTACACAATGTTGATGAAGTAATTATTGAATTAAATGAAAAATCAAATAAATGATATTAAAAGCACAAAAATTAATATTATATGATTTTAATAAAAAGATAAAATAATTATTTAGATTATTATGACATATTATTTGTGTATTAAATAATTTTTTGAAAGTTATATTATTTTATTAATGTGAATATAATGATTTGTTCTTAAAAGTGATATTTTGAATTTTTTATAGTAAATAATATATTAATAAATGATATAAAATTACAAAAAAATTAATATCTATAGAATAAATTTTATAGGGCTTAAAATTTAATTAATGATCCATTTAAGTTTTTTTTGGTATTTTATATTAACTATATTAACCCTCAAAGAGATAAAATCCTTGTTTTCATGGTAAGAGTTAAAGGAATTGAATAAGGGTTAAAAGAAAATATAATGATATAACCATGATTTAAACTAGTAAAAAAAATATTTGATGAATATAAAATTTCTAATTTTAGTTATATAATGGTCCCATTCCAATGAAAATGACTTGTATATTATTTAAATCAATGAAAGCTACAAAATGTCACTCTATTTGTTTTTAATTTCTTTCATGTGTCCACATGGAGAAAAAAAGGAAGCTATGAATGATAAATGAATTTTTATTTTGATATTGATAAAAAATTTATCATATAAATTTATTAATTTATCAAATTGCATTAAATTATTCTTCAATACTAAAACAATATCTATTTAATTATCAGAAAACCAAAATAATTGATTTTAAAATATTAATATTGATATATTTTGTATTATTTATTATTTATAACTAATTTTATAGATATATATGATATATTTTATACATTTTAAATAGTTATATTATAATTCATACTTTTTATTTATGTATTTGAAACCAAATTAAATGAATAGTGTTAGAATTGAAATTAATGATAATTTATCAAAATAATATTTTATTAAATTATTTAAAATTCATAACAAACCTATATTCATAAATTTCAATGGAATATAGTTTAAAACATCATAAATTTTCCATTTATAATTCATTTTTTAATTTGTAGAAACATTATTAACCCTTTCTAAATATAATAATGGTTATCACAATTAAGGTAAAGAAATAATCAACCAAGGGGTTAATCAAATATATATTGTCTAAAATGACACCTAAAATTATCTATATTTTATTATTTGATGAAATTAAAACCATATATTATATTTTATTTGAATACATTACTATTTAGTGTTACTTTGATATACAATTAATTTATTATAATTTAATCTTTTGAGAAATTTAAAAAGTGCCCATCTCATCAACTATAAAAGGGAACATCCTCACTCAATTATTTACAATATTTATGAGCCTTGTATATAAACCATACTCTACCAATATATCTTATAAAATTACCTATATACATTATATAGGTGATGGTATTCCAAAAATACCAACCCTAGAGCCCTTTAGAAGAAATCCCAAGTAGATTATTCGAAGAAGAGGTAATTACTATAACCAATAACATTATTTTTATACTCTTACTTATCTAATCTAAATATAATTTTTTAGAATAAAATAATAAATTCATTATCCTAAATATTTTTAAATTTTATTATAATTATTAAAATACCATAATACTCCCTCTTGACCATCAAACAAGAAGGGAAAGTATCACATGTGCATATATACGACTTATTATCTCCACTTAGCGATGCAATTCATTTTTATCACCATCCATTATGGATGGGTTTTGTGATTTGTTTTGTGAGTATATTATATATATATATTATAATAATGGTTCGATAAATATTAGTTATTATTTACCTTTTTATATTTTATCAATCGAAAAATTAAAATAGGGTTCATGTGTACGTATGATCTACCGTCTCAATGGAAATTGTAATTCATTTTTCTATTTCTACTTTTGATAAAAGAATATAAATATGTATACAATTATTGTATATTATATTTATACCTTGATTAAAAATATTTAAATGATGTTAGCAATATCAATGAATAAGGAATAAGATTACTGAACTGAAATATGCTTGGAAAACAAATCTGTTATCACCCAGAATAGTGATTTTAATAAAAAAAATTATAATAAATGGGTGGTAAGATGTTATAAATAAATAATACATGATATTATAAAATTATGGTTATGGAATAAATTTAAAATAAATTAATATTTATTATAAATTATGATTGAATGTGAATAAAGAAATTTAAAAGTTGAGGTAAGGGATTTATTAACTCAATTTCCTTTTATTGAGTTAAACATCTACTTCATTTATTATGACATACTATGATTATGTGTGAAGTTAATTTTTATTATATTATTTTATATATTAACTTTTTTATGTGTATTTACATCTGAAATACATATTCTAATTTTAAAATGAACATCAAAGATATTTGTGAGGGATTTATATCTCACTTTTAAATTTTGTGAGACAGATGTTGTATTCACCACCTCGGTCTTCTATTTTATGTATATAAATCCCTTGATTTTAATTTATTATTATTATACATAAATGTTTTGGTATTTATATATCCATTTGAGAATCTCCCTTTCATGAGTTTATGGATTAAAAGTTTCCAAAGCGGTAAGGGAAATTTTTCTCAATTTTCTTTATTAGAGACACATGTTATGATATGCACCTATATTACATTACAAGGTGTATATAATAAACCTCTGACATGTTATATCATTAATTTACATATTTTAATGATATTTTAAGATTCATGTAATTTTATTCCATCATGGGGATTATGATTCTCGGTTACCAAAGTGGTAATAATTTATGTTACAATCTCATTGTTTATTGTGATTGTTTGTAAATATACATCCATTGAAGAAATATTATGATCCATCTCACAATAAATATGATGAATTTTATTTATACTCTACTTATTCATGATATCTTCAAGTAATGTTACAATTTTTTCAAAATTTAGTACTTAATATACTTAATAAAATGTTTTTAAAAAATCCGAGTGTATTTGTCTCTTCAGTTGAAAATCTATGTTATTTCAAAATAATGTTTTCTAAAAAAAATTAAAATGCTTTTAAATGATATTTTAAACTCATTTTCAATGAAAATTATTTCTAAAATATTTTTTGTTTTAGAAAGTGTTGAAAATAATTCTCAAATATTCCATTATATGTTTTCATGGATATTTTAAAAAAAAGTTTTCAAAAGATTTTATGTATTAAAAAGATTTTTTTCAAATCAGAGAGGATATACTTTTTCATGAAATAATCTAAATGTTTTTTAAATCTTAATTTATAATTATTAAAAGTGGTTTTTCTAGAAAATGTTCGTTAAATTGTTTTATATTTTAAAATTTTATTTCCCAAGAAAGGATATTTTCATTAAAAAATGTTCCAAGTGGTCTTTCAAAATATGTCTCTATATATGATGACATTCATTGACATAGTTTATGATTTTATGGGGATATGATCCAAGGAAACCATTATTATTTAATATTTTAATGGTTGAATTTTAATATAACAATTTATGAAACCTGTTTCTCATCCACATGTTATAAAATGTTAAAATGATTGTGAAATCCTCTTATTTTCAAGGGTTATGCTATTATGAAATGACTATAAAACTTGTATCTTTATCATAGGTTATAAAATGATGAAATATTTATGATACCCATTTCATTCCAAGGGTTAGGAGATGATGAATTTTTATGATCTTGTGGAACACATATGTAATATTACTATTGACATGTGAGACCTATATCTCCCTATAATGAATTAGGTAAATATTTATATCTAATGAGATAGACAATACTTGAATAAGGCGTGAACTCAGTTTAGTAATATAGGGATAGAACATGAATTAAAATTGGTTCGATAATATATGGTTGAAATGGGGAGTGAACCTGGTTTATCAAATGACTTTTTGTGCTATGATGGTCTTATTAGTGATCATTGACTTATATATAAATTATTTTCTCTCCTTGTGTATATGCCCAAAATTCCATATCTTATTCCAATATTATGATCTCATTGCTCATGTTCTTTGATTTACATATGCTTTAGGTCTTATTAAATGTCAATATTTATTCCATCATTAAATATTATGATGTTTGATATATATGGGATAATTTTCAATTGTTGTGTTAATGTTATTATACCCTTATGGTCATATTATTCTTATGAAATCATTTTTATCTCCATTTTTTACTCTTACTAAGAATTTGAGCTCACCCTTTCTTATGTTTATTTTCACCAGGATATGAAGAAAGGTATTAAGTATTATATGTCAAAATTGTTGTAGTTTTGAAGAAATAATTATGAGAGGATGTAGATATTTTATTAACCAAAATTTTTGGAATCCATGTATCAATAGACAATAGACCTATTTAGTTCTGGAATTGATTTTTTATGTTATGTATTGAATATTTATCCAAAATTATGTAATATGTATGTAATAAAAGTGTGTTACATTATAGTTGGTATCATAGCATGTTTTAGTTAACTATTGGAAACTAGGATGAGAAAACCATAATAAGATTCCTAAGGATAAGTCTATCTATAGGTTACAATCCGAGAGTTTTTGTAACGATCAATAATAATCGTGGATTGAACCTAAGGTGTCATAGATTAAACTTTTATGACAAATTTCCCTTGATTATGTGGTTTCCCACTATGATTATTTTTTCTCACACTATGATTTTTGGGTTTTGATAATGGCTAAAAATAGGAGGATTCAGGTTAAGGGTGAATGTGATAGACAATGGAATTATCTTCCTCATGAGAAACCAAATGAAAAGGGAGTTGGAAGAGGAAACCTTATTATTATAAATAATCGTAAATATTATTAAATGATTGATAATCTCAAATTTGGTGAGTTTCATGACATATCTAATCAGATAAAGATATAGTTTCATGGTTACCACAAAGGAACTAAAGTTCAATTATCCTCATGTAAAGCATGAGGTAAGTGGCATCAAGAAGAATGCTACGAATAAACAGGAATATTTTTTGGGTTTGGAAAATAAATACCCAAATTAGTAAATTAAAAAGGAAAATTTTGATGTGTAGTTAATGAAATGGATTAAAATAATGTTCCTCCTAAGTAATAATCAACCCTTAAATGTATTAAATGTGGAATATATGGGCATTGTGAAACTAGATTCCCTAGGGGGGATAATGTGGAGAGAATAAACAGGTTTTTATGAGTAATGATTATATTTTTGATGATTAAGAGACTAATAATAATGTATGAGATGAAATAAATATTAGAATATATGTAAGGACCCTTGATTTTCTGAACAGTAATTTTGAGAACAAGTTTGAATTTTTTCTCTCAGATGACTTCATGGGTGTAAAATAGTCTTTTTTCTATAGCATGTGTTCTTAGATAATTTTTCTCACCACTCTGTATGTCCATAAATAGTGTGTTTACCCTTGAATGGGATTTTGGTAGAAATATGTGCCATTCCAGTTTTGGAGGAATAATTAATATTTAAAGTTTAATAAATTAAATATTAAATTTCTTGCATATATTTGTTCAGAAATAACTTCTAAATAGGGTTTCGTGTTGAGATTCTATATCTTCCTCTAAGTTTTCAATGGGGAGTTTATCTTAGGTGATGTACAGACTTTAGTTGGGCACCGGGGTTGGCTCGTGCCTCTTTTTCTTTTTCTTTTCTTTTTCTTTCTTTCTTTTCCATCCTTCTCATGTACGCATATGTATACTCCAACTAAACCTCTCAACCGAGGGAAAATGAGAGATCGAGATATATATAGAGAGAGAGATAAGGGGATATTGGTAAAAGCTCGGATCCCTCGACACACCGGATCGACGTGCGACAACTGTGGACCCAAGAATTAAATGACACTTAGGTGGTTTCCACCCAAAGCTAGGTCCATTTATGTTTTCACCATAAATCCAAATATATTTTTCGATTTATAAATTTAAAAGCCCTTTTATGCTTGTATGAATCTTATAGTGGCCGAATATATTGATTTGGGGGAGAAATGAGGGATTTGGGTGATCCAAGGTTTTTTCGTTCACAAAAACCAAGCTACGCAGCATGTAGTTCAGGGTGACATTCTAGGTTTTCTTTTGATTTAGGAAATATGATATTTTGGGAGTACATGCCATGTATAGGGGTGTATACGCTATGTATTGTTACTCAGCCATGTAGTAGTGTACCCGGGCATGGCTACCTGTGTAGGGGTACATGGTCGTGTTTGCGTACATGGCCAGACCCCATGTGGATAGAACTTCATGTAAAAGTGCATAGCCTTGCCAAGTATAGATCTAGGATGGTTGAGGGACATGGGAATGTACATCATGTTGTGTACACATTGTGTACCCACCTTAAACGTTGTATACCTGGGGTGGTTACACACCCTAGCCGGTGGGAGTACACACCCATATGGTGAACTGAGGGTGCACGTTGTGTATGGTATCTACACACAATGTACTCCTCCCTTGGTACCCTTTGAGGTTCTTTTCATATTTTGTGCCCCAGTGTTAGAAATGGACATGTGAGTAGTCTCTTTTGAGTATGTTTTCACATATATCTCAATGGCACGACCAGTGATGTGTTTGGAGGACTCCTAAGTGTAGTTTCAAGAACTTTTTGAATTGAGAGGTTATTCATCCAATTGTTGTATTTAGTGTATCTTGAGAGTGAGAACTATTTAGAGATGAGCCATTGGTTATCTCTCTTAAATTTTGTTGGAGTAATCCCTTTTTATAGAATTTCTCCATGGTGTGATGTGCCCTTCTATCCTAAGAGGCTATGATAATGGTTGTTATCGAGGATCCCCTATTAGATTCCTCCATTTACACTTCGGCCTAGATGATCTCTTGTAGGATGCCTCTATATTTCTACTGGATGATAAGGACCCCTTGTTGGATTCATTTGTATACATGTTGACCTAGGGAGTCCTTTATAGGACCCCTTTTCTTGTGTATCTTTCTGAGGATCCCATGTATGATGTCTTAGTATTTTTGACCAGTTTGAGGATTCCTCCTTTACATTTTATAGCTAAGGATCCCATGTATTATGCCTAAACTTTTGTTTACCCTCAAGGATCGCATGTAGTATTCATCTTCAATGCTAGACTAAAAGGATCCAACAAGTACCCATTATTTCACCAACCCTGAGTTATACATTGTGTTTGGGTTGAGATGGTGTTCGGGTGTAACACCCCGAGCTTCCACGATACGCTTCTCATTCAATAATGCAATAGCTTGCATTGTATGCAACTTCGAGTTCTAAAACACTACGACTAATCAAAGTAGCCTTTATGAATAGTAATAACCACTTTTTAAAATTATAGAAATTTTATTTATCAAAATGGACTTCATTTTTGGATTCGGAATATCGAAATTAGCCTATGTTGAATTTTTGGTATTTTTCTGAGAACTTCTAATTTTGCATGAATAGTGAAAAATACTTAAAAAAACTTTTTAAAACAAAATAATTTACAGTGATAAATTATACTATTTAGTGGTTTCAAATTATAATTAGAATATATTTTTACCATTTTATCCAATGGTGGTCATTAGAATTAATTTAACATTGAAATTGGACATAAACAATTGCCAATCTTTTGATATAAATTGTTTCTTAGAAACACGCTATTTTTGTAACAGCGGGAATTAATTATAAAATTAGTTAATTCAACTTATATGTTTGGAATTTTGTAAAATAGAAATAATTTTTGAATTCAGAATATCAATTATAGCTTAGGGTGAAATTTTGACATTATTCTGAAAAACTTCAATTTTTGATGAATAGTGAAACCACTAAGTGGTAGTTAAATAACTGATTTTTCATTTAAATGAAATATTACTACTTCTGTGATTTGATTTTCAAAAATCCTACATACATTGTTTTCATTAAGAAGTAAAATGTGGTTCAATGAGATCAAAATAATTTTTTGGTGAATAGTAACTTTTAAGTTCTTAATCGCGATTAGAGGTAATTAGTGTAGTTTAAGGTAAAAACAATGTTTTAATAATATGAGATGAGATTGAAACTTGTAATACTCCTATTGGATGAGTCATGGCCGACCAAGACAACCCATGGGTCAACTTGGGGACCCCATGGAGCCACTTTCGTTGGAAAATGACATTAATATATATTTATTTAATGTTAAAATTAAATTGACACAAACATGAGTTGTTTTACTAAAATAGTTTTTAAGTGGGGTTACACAAGTACAAATTTTTACTATAAATATTCATTAGAAAGCTAAAAAGATTTCCTACATCATACTATTTTTGTTATAATTTTTCGCCATTAAATAAATTAAATTATTTATGACATAATTATGATGCAGCGATGACCTCATTATTTAACGATTTAAATAAAATGAGAAGATAATGCAAATTCCAAGGCTTACACTTGTCCAAATCCTATTGGATGAGGATATTTCTAACCCTTATCACCTTATCCACTAATTATATAAGTGTGGGTCCTTTAGAATCCGAAAAGCATTGTATAATAATGTAACATTTCAATCTTTCCAAAAGAGCCCCTCCTCTCCTCTTATAAAAGGCCCCCACCTCTCCCACCTCATTTAAACTTTCAAGCCATTTGGCTCGGACAACCTCTGCCCAAATACTCTCCTAACTTCCCCCTATTACTCCTAGAAGCCTTACTTTAGGCAGAACTCTTCCCAAGGAAGCCTTTGGCTCAAATCAAAAAGAGTTACCCGATTTTGAGGTAATGTCTTTTCTAATGTTGTTTTGTTTTATTATTCTTCTACAACCCCCTAAACTCTTTTTATTCATTTATTTTGTAACAACACCAGTATCCTCAATATACTAGGATGTTTTTATAAGAAGTATTCGATCTACACTTACACACACCTACATCTAATGGTTAAAGAACATACGGTTTCTGTGGATGGAGAATTTCTGCCTCACGAAACGATGATTGTTCAACACCCATATAACACCTTAAAAGGTGGCCATTAAGATGTCACTATTGTTATATATGATATATAATATGTTTATGTTTTAGCTATACTTCTGTATTTCTCATTTATGGCATACTTTATGATTTCCATTATGGGTAAAACGCGATAATGTCATTTTAGGAAGTGCGGACTACCGCCCCCTCAAAGTGATTTGAATCATTAATGCCATATGTGGGATGTATAAAGGATGGAGTAAATGGTATTATACACTATATTATACTGTAATTATATTATAAATTTATATCATTATGATTTCATTCCATTAAATATGAAATAGAAATGAAAGTAGCGTTCATGCGTACGTACGGCTTACCGTCTCCATGAACGGTGCATTTCATTTCTTACCTCTAAATGTTACGTGACATTATGAATGAATGTATATACTGTATATATATGATATATATGACATCTAAATCATGAATATAATTCTGGATATAATGGATATTCTACCACATGAACAACTTGTAATTATAAGAAGTTTATTGTTGACTCAAGTACCAAAGATCGACAAAACGACCGTTATTAACTTATATAATTACATAATGTTCATAACATTGTAATAAGTGATATAAAAAGGATAATGAAATTGAAAATGGTTCTTAATAAGGTAGATATTTACTCTAGTTTATTATTCAGGAGGTTAAAGAATGGTTGAGTCAAGTCGGACACAAGGTAAGGGAACTTCTTAACCCAATTTCTATTCTTTGGGTTAATCTCCTACTTTCAAATTATGTCATGATATTATTATGTACTATCTTGTATGTGTACTTTATTTATGTGTACTTATAGTGAATACACATAATATATCTACTTTATTTTAAAAAAATGATCTTTGTAAGGGTCTTCATCTCAATCACCTTTCATTGAGGCATATTTGGTTTTATACACAACTTTCTTTTATACGGAGTATAAACCCCTTTGACATTTACGTTTATTCAAAAGGAATTTTTTTTATACGAAGCATTTTACTAAACGACAAAAAGGGAATGTTTTTCTTTCCGTAATTATGTGGCGACAATGACTTCTCCGCCGTCGTGACCATTATTTGAGTTTTGGCTTCCTCTACAAGCCATCATTTTTTTTAATGAAAAATAAATACAAAGTTTTAACATTCTTTTATTTTGGTATTGAAAATGGTTTTGAAATCATTTTTATTATATCAATGTGTTGTATTGATATCTTGTGATTGAAATGTGGAAATGTTATGTTTCCTTTATGCATGTTTTATGTGATAAGATTATGTTATGGTTTATGATATGTTTAAACCTATTCATATGAGGAATGTATTGGACTTAATAAGTGACGGGTGGAGCCCGCTATAGCTCCTCGATGCATCGGTAGGTCTCATGAGACAACTAGACGTGGAATTGGCCGAGGCCCTTTACCAATTTGATTTATGGTTTTGGCCGAGGCCTTAATAATTTTAGACGTCTTGGTCGAGGCCTTGACAAAATGTTGCAGAATGTCTGGCCTTATACATCCCTCATTATGAAAGTGGTTATTGATATTTCATGTGATTATTCGACCAGTAGAATATCCATGTGAAGAAGTGAATGGCATTATCTCATTTTACTTTTGCCATATTATGTTGATGCTCATGTTTAAAAGGCTTTTGTTTTAGTTATACATTTCCTTAAATTTTTATGTTTATTTATGAAAGATTCCGCAATATTGTTATCCTTACTGAGCATCTGAGCTCACCCCTTTCAATGTTTTAATATTTTCCAGGATGTGAAGAAGTATTTTATGAATGACCTGTAGGGATTGTGAGAAGAGGATATGAGTGTGGACTATGGATACTTTGTTATTGTAGTTTTTCACTTTATGATGTAATGTAACGTGTACGAATGCATCTAGTGTTTCCAAGGCTACTAAACTAATCGGTCTTTCGAGACTTGATCTTTTGCGATCATGCCAATGTTACGAAGTAATGCACCGGCTCTGGGTAGCTGGGGTCGGGGCGTTACAGTTGGTATCAGAGGCAGTTTAGTACTAACCTTGGAAGCTAGATTTAGATAAACTCTGATTAGAGCACATAGACCGAAGATAGACTTTAAGGATTTGTATAGAAGAACTTCCTATAATTTTGGTATTATAGAGATTTTGTGAGTTTTTCGAGCAATACATCCCTGTCTGGATACGAGCAGGTAGAGGCAGCTCTGGCACAGATGTACCTAGGGGTAAAACCCGAAAACACCGCTATGAGCTAGACTCGAATGGGAACTGGTGCATGACAACGGGCCTTGCTGCACTCTTGGTTACGACACTCCTGGGGGATATGCTTTGGATAATTCTCATTTTCTTTATAAACCACTATGAAGGGTTATGAGTATATACTTCCTCAAAGAAAACATTTATATGGATTATATCCATAAATAGTTTAATTTATGTTAAGTATTTTACAAGTATGGAATTATGTATTTTGATTCATAAACTGATCTAGTTTATGCCATTGTTTAGAAATGGCGCCTAGTGGAAGAAATGGAAACCGTATCAATGCACGCACTCCGTGTAGGGATTGCCCTCCTGCTCAAGATAATTATGGTGGAGCTAGTGATACAACTGGTGCTGATCAGCTTCTCACCGTACTGGGACAACTCACCCAGGTTATGAATAATAACCTTACTCGTATGGAGCACCCTGATCCGCAACGTGGAGGATCAATGCTAGACCGTTTCATGAGGCAACAACCACCAACCTTCAATGGGAGTACAAATCCTATAGTAGCTGAGCAATGGATAAATTCCTTAGAGAAAATATTCCATGCCTTGGGGAGTAGTGAAATGGATAAAGTTGTCATGGCAGTTTACCGCCTCACTGGAGATGCCGATCAATGGTGGTAACTAATTCAAAACACAAAGGAAGATGATGACGTATCGAATATGGAATGGAGGGAGTTCAAAGAGATTTTCTTAGAAAAATACTTTCCTCGTGACCATCGAGCAGATATGGAAAGGCAATTTCTGAGTCTGAGGCAGAAGGAGGATGAGAATGTCGCAAAGTATGAAGCCAACTTTACAAGGTTATCAAAGCATGCTGACGATTATATACGTAACCCAAGGAGTAAGATTGATCGTTTCTTTGATGGGTTAAAACCATTTCTCCGTCGAGCTTTACTATCACAATCCTTCTCATCATACGAAGATATTGTCTCCTATGCTATCAAGACGGAAAAGGAATTCTCTAAGTCGTATGACAACAAAGTAAAGCAAGAGAAGAAGAGAACGGGGGAACAAGAGACAGATAAAGGGAAAAAGGGAAAGAAGGATTTTCCATTATGTGATAATTGTGGGAATAATCACCCTGGTACGTGCCTAAAAGGAATGGGAGTTTGTTATAAATGTGGAGAAAAGGGTCACCAGGCTCGTGATTGCAAGGGAAATAATGAGGCTGTCAAAGTTGAATGCTACAATTGTAGGGAAATGGGGCATTATGCAAATGAATGTCCTAAGCATCAAGGAAACATACCTCAGAAAAGGCCAAGGGATCAAGGCCAATCTTATGCTGTGACTACAGTTGAAGCTGAATAATTAATGTATTGGTGCTTTTGGACTCAAGGATTATATTCTGGTTATAAGAATAATGTGATATATATATATAAGGATTGTACTTCAGTACTTGTTGATTTCAGTAAGGTTTTAATATGATTAAGGTAATCATATTTTTAGTATGTGACAATAAGAGAAACTTTACTTTGTTTGGGGAATCTGATAAATTGATTTTGGAATTTAGAGACCTTTTAGAGAGAGTCTGGACGGAGGTATTTTGGATAACTATTAAGGTTGGAATGGATTAAGTTGAACCATGGATAGTATTGTTTAAGGTTAAAGCATTTCTGAAGATTATTTTTGGAATATTATAATACTATAGTTTTAGGAAAAGGACAACCTGCAGGGTGGGGAATAACTCGTCGTGTCGGACAAAGCTGCAGGAATCGAACCCACAACCATAGTGCGACAAGCCTTTATTTCCTACCACTAGCCTACAGGAAGTCCCTGGTTATTACAAAATAGTTTTACTAATCTAAATGGTATGTGTTAACATTTTGAACCTTATACAATTAGGATAAATAGAATATTTTTGAGTTCTGTTACCATTTGGAGTAAAAGTAGGGTTTGTGGTAAAAATTTATTAACGAGTGAAAGTATACATAACAAGTATGTATATTCCCTTACGTTCTTAGTAAATCTCCTAAATAAATTCCTCAAAATTATAAAAGGTAACTTAAAACAAAAATGTTGTCGGTTAACTTTTCCAACTGGGGATTCAATAACCGTTTAACTAATCACAAGTTTGTGATTTTCTTGTGGTTAAACTTTCTCCTAATCCTGTTTTCTATAACTCTCCATCAGACCTTGATGGTTTGTTTCTCCTACATATCCATATTTTCATAGAATCCTAGAATGGGCTATATCGGGTGACCTTTGTACTTATCTTGCTTTCTTTTAATGTTATATATTTATTAACCTTATTTCCGATGTGGGTTTTCCTCAAAGGTATTTTCTCTTTTCAACCTTTTATTTTCAAATAAAAATTTCAAATTTTGAGGACGCAATTTATTGAAGGAGGGGAGAATGTAACACCCCGAGCTTCCACGATACGCTTCTCATTCAATAATGCAATAGCTTGCATTGTATGCAACTTCGAGTTCTAAAACACTGCGACTTATCAAAGTAGCCGTTATGAATAGTAATAACCACTTTTTAAAATTATAGAAATTTTTTTTATCAAAATGGACTTCATTTTTGGATTCGGAATATCGAAATTAGCCTATGTTGAATTTTTGGTATTTTTCTGAGAACTTCTAATTTTGTATGAATAGTGAAAAATACTTAAAAACAACTTTTTAAAACAAAATAATTTACAGTGATAAATTATAATATTTAGTGGTTTCAAATTATAATTATAATATCTTTTTACCATTTTATCCAATGGTGGTCATTAGAATTAATTTAACATTGAAATTGGACATAAACAATTGCCAATATTTTGATATAAATTGTTTCTTAGAAACACGCAATTTTTGTAACAGCGGGAATTAATTATAAAATTAGTTAATTCAACTTATATGTTTAGAATTTTGTAAAATAAAAATCATTTTTGAATTCGGAATATCAATTATAGCTTAGGGTGAAATTTTGACATTATTCTGAAAAACTTCAATTTTTGATGAATAGTGAAACCACTAAGTGGTAGTTAAATAACTGATTTTTTGTTTAAATGAAATATTACCACTTCTGTGATTTGATTTTCAAAAATCCTACATACATGGTTTTCATTAAGAAGTAAAATGTGGTTGAATGAGATCAAAATAATTTTTTGGTGAATAGTAACTTTTAAGTTCTTAATCGCGATTAGAGGTAATTAGTGTAGTTTAAGGTAAAAACAATGTTTTAATAATATGAGATGAGATTGAAACTTGTACTACTCCTATTGGATGAGTCATGGCCGACCAATAAAACCCATGGGTCAACTTGGGGACCCCATGGAGCCACTTTAGTTGTAAAATGACATTAATATATAT
The DNA here is from genome assembly GCA_963277665.1 of Viscum album. Taxonomy (NCBI): domain Eukaryota; kingdom Viridiplantae; phylum Streptophyta; class Magnoliopsida; order Santalales; family Viscaceae; genus Viscum; species Viscum album. The sequence goes on from OY728158.1 coordinate 1,286,090,502, forward strand.
TTATTTAATGTTAAAATTAAATTGACACAAACATGAGTTGTTTTACTAAAACAGTTTTTAAGTGGGGTTACACAAGTCGAAATTTTTACTATAAATATTAATTATAAATATAAAAAGATTTCCTACATCATAGTATTTTTGTTATAATTTTTAGACATTAAATAAAGTAAATTATTTATGACATAATTATGATGCAGCGATGACCTCATTATTTAACAATTTAAATAAAATGAGAAGATAATGCAAATTCCAAGGCTTACACTTGTCCAAAGCCTATTGTATGAGGATATTTCGAACCCTTATCACCTTATCCACTAATTATATAAGTGTGGGTCCTTTAGAATCCGAAAAGCATTGTATAATAATGTAACATTTCAATCTTTCCAAAAGAGCCCCTCCCCTTCTCTTATAAAAGGCCCCCACCTCTCCCACCTTATTTACACTTTCAAGCCATTTGGCTCGCCCAACCTCTGCCCAAATACTCTCCCAACTTCCCCCTCTTACTCCTAGAAGCCTTACTTTGGGCAGAACTCTTCCCAAGGAAGCCTTTGGCTCAAATCAAAAAGAGTTACCCGATTTTGAGGTAATGTCTTTTCTAATGTTGTTTTGTTTTATTTTTCTTCTACAACCCCCTAAACTCTTTTTATTCATTTATTTTGTAACAACAACAGTATACTCAATATACTAGGATGTTTTTATAAGAAGTATTCGATCTACACTTACACACACCTACATATAATGGTTAAAGAACATACGGTTTCTGTGGATGGCGAATTTCTGCCTCACGAAACGATGATTGTTCAACACCCATATAACACCTTAAAAGGTGGCCATTAAGATGTCACTATTTTTATATATGATATATAATATGTTTATGTTTTAGTTATACTTCTGTATTTCTCATTTATGGCATACTTTATGATTTCCATTATGGGTAAAACGCGATAATGTCATTTTAGGAAGTGCGGACTACCGCCCCCTCAAAGTGATTTGAATCGTTAATGCCATATGTGGGATGTATAAAGGATGGAGTAAATGGTATTATACACTATATTATACTGTAATTATATTATAAATTTATATCATTATGATTTCATTCCATTAAATACGAAATAGAAATGAAAGTAGCGTTCATGTGTACGTACGGCTTACCGTCTCCATGAACGGTGCATTTAATTTCTTACCTCTAAATGTTACGTGACATTATGAATGAATGTATATACTGTATATATATGATATATATGACATCTAAATCATGAATATAATTCTGGATATAATGGATATTCTACCACATGAACAACTTGTAATTATAAGAAGTTTATTGTTGACTCAAGTACCAAAGATCGACAAAACGACCGTTATTAACTTAAATAATTACATAATGTTCATAACATTGTAATAAGTGATATAAAAAGGATAATTAAATTGAAAATGGTTCTTAATAAGGTAGATATTAACTCTAGTGTATTATTCAGGAGGTTAAAGAACGGTTGAGTCAAGTCGGACACAAGGTAAGGGAACTTCTTAACCCAATTTCTATTCTTTGGGTTAATCTCCTACATTCAGATTATGTCATGATATTATTATGTACTATCTTGTATGTGTAATTTATTTATGTGTACTTATAGTGAATACACATAATATATCTACTTTATTTTAAAAAAATGATCTTTGTAAGGGTCTTCGTCTCAATCACCTTTCATTGAGGCATATTTGGTTTTATACACAACTTTCTTTTATACGGTGTATAAACCCCTTTGACATTTACGTTTATTCAAAAAGAATTTTTTTTATACGAAGCATTTTACTAAACGACAAAAAGGGAATGTTTTTCTTTCCGTAATTATGCGGCGACAACGACTTCTCCGCCGTCGTGACCATTATTTGAGTTTCGGCTTCCTCTACAAGCCATCATTTTTTTAATGAAAAATAAATACAAAGTTTTAACATTCTTTTATTTTGGTATTGAAAATGGTTTTGAAAGCGTTTTTATTATATCAATGTGTTGTATTGATATCTTGTGATTGAAATGTGGAAATGTTATGTTTCCTTTATGCATGTTTTATGTGATAAAATTATGTTATGGTTTATGATATGTTTAAACCTATTCATATAAGGAATGTATTGGACTTAATAAGTGACAGGTGGAGCCCGCTATAGCTCCTCGATGCATCGGTAGGTCTCATGAGACAACTAGACGTGGAATTGGCCGAGGCCCTTTCCCAATTTGATTTATTGTTTTGGCCGAGGCCTTAATCATTTTAGACGTCTTGGCTGAGGCCTTGACAAAATGTTGCAGAATGTCTGGCATTATACATTCCCTCATTATGAAAGTGGTTATTGATATTTCATGTGATTATTCGACCAGAAGAATATCCATATGAAGAAGTGAATGGCATTATCTCATTTTACTTTTGCCATATTATGTTGATGTTCAAGTTTAAAAGGCTTTTGTTTTAGTTATACATTGCCTTAAATTTTTATGTTTATTTATGAAAGATTCCGCAATATTGTTATCCTTACTGAGCATCTGAGCTCACCCCTTTCAATGTTTTAATATTTTCCAGGATGTGAAGAAGTATTTTATGAATGACCTGCAGGGATTGTGAGAAGAGGATATGAGTGTGGACTATGGAGACTTTGTTATTGTAGTTTTTCACTTTATGATGTAATGTAACGTGTACGAATGCATCTAGTGTTTCCAAGGCTACTAAACTACTCGGTCTTTCGAGACTTGATCTTTTGCGATCATGCCAATGTTACGAAGTAATTCACCGGCTCTGGGTAGCTGGGGTCGGGGCGTTACATCGGGTGTCAGCTTAGAACTTGTGCCAAACCTATAATCCCATGGGACTATGGCAAGGTTGATGGTTTGGGCAATCGGAAAAACCGAACTGGTTATTTATATCTTTGATATACTAATAGAATTTGCCCCATTTTCAAGGAGGCATTTGTGATGGGAACCCATCGCATATACCCTTTTGCAACAGGGTGTTGTCACAAATGCACAATTGTAGAAAATGGAATCACAAATATGGTTTTTTGTGACAGCCAGTCATGAAAAGAAACTATTTCTAATAGGATGAGGATCCGACACAAATAGTTTCCATGGGGGTTTTTTAAATATTTTATTATGACGGGGATGTTGGCATGTCACAAAAAACCTTGCTGATTTTTTGAAACCAGTTTTTGCGACCGGTCCCGTCGCAAAAAGTGTAAAAAAATAAAAATAAAATTAAAATTAAATAAAATAATAATATTGTTATTAATGAAAAGAAAATAATATTAATATTAATGAAAAAATAATTTTATTATTATTAAAATAAAAAATTATAAAATAATAAAATAATATTCATATAATAATAATAATATATTATTATTATTATTATTATCATTATTATAAATGAAAGAATAATATTAATATTACTAATATAATAAAAAAATTATAAAATAATAAATACCTCAATATTCATGAAAAATATAAAAAATTATTATTATTATTATCAAAAATAATAATTTAAAAAATAATTAAAAATGTAATATTTTCAACAATATAAAAATCCTGCTATATATAAATGTAGATATTTAATATTAAAATCAAAAGTAACTTTCAAATGTTTTTATCATAAAATATTGATAAAGGAGGGGGAGGGTCGTCTGGAGCAGATGGTGGAGGAACTCCATCCCTAAACCATGAGTCGGACATCGCATGTACTCTAACTGCTCATGCTCCTGCAACTTTCACCGTCGACGCATCTTCTCCCACATCTCCTACTACTGGTGCTGCTATTGTATGAGATCATCCAATTGATGTTGCTACCATTAATGAAATTTCTCCTTCTCCCTATGCATACTAACTATAAACTCACTCTGGGATTGTAGCTGCTCCTAATACTATGCAGCAGATGATGATGACTCTCCCCAACCTCCACTCGAGTTGGATTCCAACACCACAGTGATTCCATAATAATCCATAGGTGTCAATCAAGAGATGATACCAACAACTCGGCCTTTCTTAAGGGCATTCTGGGTCGCCTGCATCCATGATGTCTCATCAAATCGATGGACACTGGTCTATGTATCGGCCTTGGATTGACTCTCAGTTTATCTCTGAGAAGTCACGGTATCAAATGACTCCTTCAAATGAAAATTAAAATCAAAATAGTTAAAATATTATTTTTAGTTAAATTTTATACTAAAAAAAGAAAATATACTAACCATAATCTGACTCTAGTGATCACCTCTAATCTATCCAGTGGTCATATCACTGTACATCCTTCTATAAACATCGAACATTGTAATATCGGTCTATTCTTCTACCTATAAGAATATAAAATTACCCTTTTACATTTAATGTTATATAAAATATCTAAAAAAGTTCTTACCATATTCTCTTTATGCATACAGAATGTACAACTATTGACTCAATGTGTCACCACTTATCTCCCCTGATTTCCTTGACCTATCGGTAATCCATTCTGAAAATGACCACCCAACTAGTATGAAAATTATCCATCCCAAACATTATAAATAATCTAATTAGGTCGGTGGTAATGACAATACTCATCAAACTCTTTCACTCTTATTTTCATCCATTATTTCCTTCTCAAATTGTGAAAAAACTTAATGCAATGCTGACGCGTAGTCTCCTTCCACGCCTTCTAGAGAGCGTCATGCTTGCTCTCATCGATAGGATACCATAAACCCAAAACATAATTTATAATATAAATTTTTTAATAAAATTAATTTCAAAATAAATAATATTTATTTATGTACCAAACCAATGATCAAACATGTGGTGTTGCACATCAATGTGAATCTGATCCCATAAGACCTAGGCTTCAAAAATATAATTACGCAATATATATCTCCCCTATAGGGTAACTATATGTGTAAATCTGTAAGAAAATAAAAATTAATCAAACAATTAGTATTTAAATAAATTATTGGAAACCAACTAAAATACACAAGTAAACATACCTCTACACATGTGGATCGAATCAAATAAGTGGACATCGCTGGAGGATAGGGTCAGAAAACATCAATCTTGAAAGATCACGCCTCCTTCGAGTCCCCCCTGAACCGCCAGTAGTTTGAGGGTCATATGATCCAACTTCCTGCTCGTCCAAAGGTATATCAGCTTCCTCCAATATGTAATAAAAATCCTCATCTATCTGAATCATGAAATGACTATTGTTAGAAAATAGTTGAAAACAACTATTATACATAGATATATATTATATATGATTACATCCCGCATTTAATTGTGTCTACGTTCATCTTCATCCTCAACATCATATCTAACAATTCCAATGTCTTCATATTTCTCCTTAGCATCATCAATTTCATATGAGTTTCAGTTTCATCATATCTTGTCATTTCAATTTCATTTGTAACATCATTAACATCACCATCACCATCAACCCTTAGCTATGAGAGTTTCATCATTGATATTTGTGTCTCTTCATGAGAAATATGGATTTCGAGCAGTCCCTTGAAAATTTTCAATTCCTTCCACATTAGTGGGACCACGTTCACTTTGAGTTAACTGATTTTCCTGAGATTAAATTTTTATTATTCTCCACCAATCACTCAACTCTCTTGAAGTGGCACAATATTCTGAATAATAAAATTGATGTCCCTGATAAACCAATAAAATGTATTCATTTAATACAAGAAGACATTTATATTAAATATCTACGATCCATGGGTGAGATGAACACACATACCTTTATCAGTATCCAACCACTGACACTTAAACAACATTTTGTAATGTTTTTTCTAGATAATACAGTTTAATAATTTCTTCCATCATGCTGTAAAAGTCAATTTAATTTTCTCTATGATGATATCCTCTCAAGAAAACACAACTATTAACTATTTTTTATTCCTCATATGCACACGTATGAAATTGAAAACCATTCACCACATATTAATTATAAGATTTAACCATTTTTATGGTGGGTTAATTAATACAAAAAATCAATTATCAATTTTATCATGTTGTTGAGACAGTTATAATTTTTTTAAAAATAGTTATTATAATATATAATAAATTGAATATATTTATTAAACTAAAAATAATTTATGTTTTAAGTTTTTTAAACCAATAGGAAAACATTTCATTTTCCGGCATTCTTCAAAAGCAACAGTTGTAATATTTGGAAGTTGTTTCTTTATATAATAATCATATAACCTATAAATAAAATATTATTAATTTACTATAGAAATAATTTTAAAATAAGTTATAGGAGAACTCACTGTACAAATTGTTTCATTTATTCCAAGTTGAGTAGAACATATGTATGAGCACTGTGATGTTCATCATCTGAAGTTCATCATTCATAAACTCTACCAAATCCAATTTCAGGCTAATTGAAAAATGATAAGTGATTTCAAATTTCATAATCAACATTTCCCACTTTAAATCCTATATAGTTTTGTTTTGATTTATTTTCATATTGAAACTAATGACAGTAGAAAAAAATTTAAATTTCCTCTTACAAATAAGCATGTGAAATTGAACTTTCAACTGATGCTTTGTCATTTACTTTTTTCTTCAATTTTTGTATGCATATTTAAAATGGTTAATCCATATGAACTTTACCAGACCTCCACATTTTTCTTCATGAAACAAATTTAATATCAAATGTTCCATTATTTCAAACAAACCTGGTGGGAAAAATGTTTCCAATTTATATAAAATTAAAACAAAAACTTCTTGTAGTCTTCTTAATGCATCATAGTCACTTATTATCATAAAAATGTCTTAGAAAAAATATGATATTCTTGTTAGAACATCCTAAATCATAGAATTAAATGAAACTCTTAATCCTATTGGTTGAATTATTTCAATTATAACATGATAGTCATGACTTTTTAATCTGATAATATGATCATTTCTAACACATCTGCCCAAATTGGATACAGAACCATCCAGAAGTCTCAAATCTGAAATCCACTTACAAAATAACAATAAATTCAATTTTTGAGAGTGTATATGCTTTTTTTCATCTGTAACTTCTGCTATCAGATATTTTCAAACAGTTCATGTTTTTGTCACCTGTAAATTTGGTCAAGATCTAATAAATCATTAGCATTATCTTTGGTCTTACATAGACTATCCAAAAAAGTGTTAAATAAATTATCAAAACAATTCTACTTAATATTCATGACATCCAACATGGGACAGGACAATATTGTAGATCCCGAAGATATTCTCTTATTTATCTAATTATGTTCTTTCTTAAAGCCATCAATTTTTTTATTAGTTTATTATTGGTCTAAATGTGATGGGATATAATGAAGAGTATATTTATTTTAACTCTATACTTGAGATCACTTTTGTAGTTCTATCTCTTTTAATTGTTCCTTTTCTGAAATGATATTTTTTCCTCCGAGAAGGATTATCAGTTGGAAGGAATCTGCAATGATTGTAAAAAACAGGGTTTTTCCCTTGATGAGCATACACACATTACTATCTCTCATATAGTACATAAATGATATTGGATCACGTATACTCTAGCTAAATAACATGATATATGATGGGAAGTCACTAACTGTCCACATTAATGCACCTTTTAGTAAGAATTGTTTTTCCCAAATATGTCAAAAGTACGTACATCCTTACTCCGCAATGAATTTAATGCACCAATCACTGGTTTCAAATAAAAAAAATATTATTTTTCGGATATCCTACAATTAATAAGGTTAGAAATATATATGGTTCCTTCATAAACATCCCTGGAGGTAAAATGTATAGAGTTATAAGGACAAGCCAACATGAATACAGACTACTTAAAGAACCATATAGATAGAAATAGTTTGTAAAAATCCCAAAAGCATGTTTCTATATTACAAAGAAAAAAGATGGATACACTTGGTCAAAATGTTTCCATGAATCACTATCAGAGGGATGGTTTAATGTTTTACCAATTGGAATATTTGTTTTGGTTAATGACATCAATGTCACTATGTTATGAGACATAAATAAACACTGCAGTCATGGTGTATATGGGAAATATATTTGTCATTTTATAGGAATCAATTCAGAATTACCTTGTTGAGCCTCTTTATACCTCGATTTTCCACATGTGGGAAAACTATGAAATGACTCATTTTCACAATAATATAATATAAAATCATTTAAACATGCATGAATATTATTACAACCAAGATCCAAATTACGATCTAGCCTCTTTCCCTCGTAGAAATTTGTAGGAAACACATTTTCTTTAGTTAGTAGTGTTTTTACCAAAGATAATATCTGATAAAAATAGGTATTTGACATTCCATTATCTGATTTAACATCCATTAATTAGCAACTGTGAAAATTTTGTTTTATTCCCATCAGGATATAAGGCATCCTTAGTGGACCTAAATAACATATAAAAATGAGATTCTTCCAACTCATGAGTTAAATTAATATCATTCTGAGTTTCAACTTTATGAAAATATAGACATGCCATATCATGTACTAAATTTTGAAACTATTATAGATTTGGATCAATATTATTAGTATCTTCTTTAGAACCGTGTTCGCCATGTTGATACAAAAAAACATAGTATGGGTGAAAACCTAAAGGCAATAAATGACACACAACATTGTCAAATGTGTCAAAAATCCTCAGAGAACATTTTTTACAAAGACAATAAATTTTCCCTTCTAAAATAATTATGGTTTTCATGATGAAAATTCTAAGAAAGATTCATTACACTCAATACATACCAGATTTAAATGAGATCCATTTGGATTCTTTTACTGATTTACCCAAATATGATCATCTAATAATGATTTTTGTCAACATCCTTATTTCATATTTCACAAAAAAATATAAAATAATTATTTTTTTGTATTATTTAATATAATAAAAACATTATCCAAAAAAGAAAAGACAATTAAATTCAATATTCCATCAAATTATCAGAATTTTTAATTTTTTATATTTATTTATAGTATTTTTTAAACAATTATACTAATCTATAATAACTTATAATAATTTATACTAATTACCACTAATTATTATTTTTTATATGTAATTTGTATTAATAATTTTGAATTATTGGTGATATAATTTCTAGTTGATTGGAGATAGCTCTTTTTCTTGGTGACTTGTATCTATTATCTCTGACGGAAATCACTATGAAAAATCTGCTCAGACATACGGATATCCATTTCTATATGCACGCAGATGGAGATCAGGGAGGCCTCGCCACACCGCTCTCCATTCTCATGCATATAGAAATCGATATTCGTTCGTCTCTGCAGATTTTTCATAATGATTATAGTCAGAGACAATGGAGAAGAGTTGTTATGAAAAATAGCCTCTTTTTTCTTACAACTCATCTCCTTTAAACTTTCACCAACTAAAATATATATAAAGAATCTACTCCGATAAACGAATAACCATTTTTTTATACATGACAATGGATAACAGGAAGGGCTCAACACACTACTCTCCATTATCGTGAATAAAAAAATGTATATTTGAACTTTAGGATAGATTTTTAATAGTAATTTTAGTGGGAGAAATTTTCAAGGAGATCAGACATCAGGCCAAAGGGAGTTGCCAATCCTCTAGAAATTATTCCAATTTATTATAATTTCATCCCAATTATTTCTTACTATTTCTATTTATTACTAAATGTTTCTAATTATTACTAATTATTAGAGTTTATTTCTAATTATTACAAATTATTATAATTTATTAAAAATTATTACTAATTTTTTCAATTTATTACAAATTGTTGCAATTTATTACTTTATGTATTAAATTATTAAAAATATTAAAAATTATTATTAATTATTAGAATTTTTTTACTAATTATTATAATTTATTTATAATTATTAAAATTTGTTACTAATTATTAGAATTTATTACTAATTGTTACTAATTGCTTCAATTTATCACTAATTATTACAAACTACTAGAATATATTAAAAATTATATCAATTTATTATAAGTTATTAGAATTTATTACTAATTATAAAAATTTATTACTAATTATTAGAAATTATTACATATTATTAGAATTTATTACAAATTATTAGTATATATTACTACTTATTAGAATTTATTACTAATTATTCCTAACTATTAGAATTTTTTACTTATTTTTACCTACTATTAGAATTTATTACTGATTATTACTAATTATGGAAATTAATTTCTAATTGTGGAAATTTGTTACTAATTTTAATAATTTATTACTAATTTTTCGATATTATTACTAATTATAACATTTTATCACAAGTTAATAGAATTTATTACTAATTATCAGAAGTTATTACTAATTATTACTAACTATAAGAATTTATTAATAATTATTACTAATTATTAGAATTTACTGCTAATTATTACTAATTATGGAAATTTACATCTAATTATTACAATTTGTTACAAATGTTTTGAATTTATTACTAATTTTTAGAATTTATTACTTATTAATATAATTTATCATTGATTATTAGAATGTATTACTAATTATTAGTATTTATTACTAATTATTATAATTTTTTACTAATTATTATAATTTATTACTAATTATTAGAATTTATTACTAATTATTAAAATTTATTACAAATTATTACTAATTTTTAATAATTATACGAATTTATTACTAATTATTACTAATTGTTGAAAATAATTACGATTTATTAAAAAAAATTACCAATTGTTACAATTTATTGCTACTTATTAAAATTTATGACAAATTATTACAATTTATTACAAATTATTAGAATTTATTACTAATTATTATTAATTATTACAATTTATTACTAATTGTTTCAATTTATTACAAATTATTGCAATTTGTTACTAATTATTGCAATTTATTGGTAATTATTGCAATTTATTCATTATTTTTACAATTTATTAATATTTATTAGAAATTATTACTAATTATTAGAATTTATTACTGATTATTAGAATTTATTACTAATTATTAGAATTTATTACTAATTATTATAATATATTACTAAATACTACTACTTATTAGTATTTATTACTAATTATTACTAATTATTAGAATTTATTACTAATTGTGAGAATTTATTACTAATTATTACTAATGGTTTCACTTTTAAAATTCCTCATCCTTATACCTTACTTAATCTTGAGATAAGTCAATAATTTTACTTCAGTTCACATCGTGGATCTTTTTAGGTATAGAGCTTTAGAGAATTAGGTCATAACTTATACATAATGACTTGAATATTCCAAGTTGACACTTCTACTCACTATCCATTTTTTCATTAAACACAAACTCATTAAAAATAAACATGAAATTGTTTCATGTTTTAACAGAAAAAATGTTATAAATCCCATCCTTTACTCTATTCTTCTTTATATCAGTGGAAAAACATTTCAAAACTTTTAATGTGTATAAAAAACTTAGTTAGGGATACATATATAATTAGCACTATTAGTCTTGAGAAAACATGTAAACCATGAATACTTTATCATAAAGTAATGCTTTTCAACTTTAAGAAGTAGTAAAAACACTTCCGTGAATATAAGCTCATTTCTTAGCCTTTTGTAACCAAATGATTACCATAAATCCCATAGAAAGAAACATATAACATATAATGGTATCCTGGGACATAAACATACTTAAATTGAATAACCATACAGTCAGCTTCCACACATATCACTAAATGGAATGACCATATGACCGACTTCTGTACCCAATGAATTGGAGGTTATAACGTAACCACCCATCCATGGTTTATCACGAAACCAACCGTCACTTTGTTTATCACATAACCACCAGTCATTTAATTTATCATGTAACCACCTGTCAAATGTCTAAGTACCATTATGTAATCATAACACATAAAATATTACAAATATAAACATTTCACCAATAACATTACATTTGAAATCACAAGAAATAATTTCAAGATATTGAAATACTCAATCTATTTCAAAAACCATTTTCAATATGAAAACAACCAAAAATAAAATAATGGATTTCTATTCCTTCTAAAAACATTAAGTCTTATAAAGGAATCCAAATAACATATAATGATTACTATGACAGAGACGTTGTTGTTGCCAAATACGTTAAAAATATTCCTTTAGTCATTTCGTAATCCTATTTTTATAAAAAATATTCCCTTTGAATGAAATTAAAATGAAATGGGTTTTATTATACATTGTATAAATAAATGAGGTTTATATTATCAAAATATTCCTCAATGAATGGAGATTGAGACGAAGTCCCTTACCTTGAGTCTCACTCATCATGTATGTTTCTTTTTATTCCTGAATAATAAAGTTAAGTTAATTTCTACTTGATTCAGAATCTTTTTGAAGTTTATTATTCCTTTTATATCACATATTATTGCATTATAAAAATTACATAATTGTTTTAGTTAAAATCAATCGTTTTGTCGATATTTGGTACTTTAGTCAAAAATGAACTTGTTTTGATTTAAATTGTACATGTAGTCAAAATTAAATCATCTCTAGAATTATATTCATGATTTAAATATTGTATATATCCAGTATATATTTATTTATAGTAGTCCATAACATTGGGAAATAAGAAATAAAATATACCATTCATGGAGACGGTATACCGTACGTACACATGAACACTACTTTAATTTATTTTTCATATTAAAAGAATAATATTAAAATGATAAAAATGTATATAATAATTCCAGTATTATATTTATGTCATTTATGTCTCATAGGTTTAATAAAACCATACTCAATACGTTCCATGTATAGCATGAACGAGTCATATCCCTATGAGGGGGAGGTAGTCCACACTTCCTCAATTGAAATTATCATATTTACACACCATGGAAAGCATAAACGTATGTTGTCAAAAAAATTATAGAATCATAGAGACATTATATAAATAATATATATCATATATAAATACAGTTTCATCATAATTTCCACCATGAGAGGTGGTTGGGGAAAATTGAACAACCATCGTTTCGAGAGGCAGTAGTTCTCCAAACATGGAAATAGTATGTTCGTACCCATTTGACGGTGGTGTGTGTAAGTGTAGTTAAAATAAATATCATAAAAACATCCTAGTATATTTAGTTTATTGGAATTCTTATGTAATAAAATAAGAATAAGAGCATAGGGAGTGGAGAAATAAAAATAAAAGAAAAGAACTTGAGAGAAGACGTTACCTCTAAATTGGGTAACTTCTTCGGATTTGAGCCAAAATGATTTCTTGAATTTCTTTATTCCCAATATAAGTCTTCTTGTAGGAAAGTAGGGATTTTATAAGCTTATTTGGGATGAATTTAGTTGAGAAAAGGGTCTTGATATGTGTTAGTTATGTAGGTATAAGTGCTGGCCTTTTATAATAGGGAGGAGGGGCACTTTAGGAAAGTATAGAAATATTAATTTATAATAAATTTAATTTTTCTCAAAAATTGTCCAAAACTTATTTAATTCAAAGATAAGATGGTTTTGGTTCTAATACTCATCATCCAAAAATTTTTATACATGTTTTGATTAATATTTTTATCCTTATTATTTTGGCTTAACCCTTATTTTACCATTTTTAATCTTACCATGATATCATGTTATTTACACATTGTGGGTTAATGTAATTACCATATCATATAAAAGGATCCACAAAAAGTCATTTATGAAATATTTGGACTTATCTTAACCATTTGGAAGAATCTTATATTTTTTTAAAATTATTATCAGTTAGTAAACAATTTTATATTTTAAGTTATGAATTATGTTAATTTTTGAAACTATCCATACTTGGCTTTTTAAAAAAATCATAACAACCTAATTTTTTTGAACCAAAGGAATTAAATTAAATCTAATATTTCCATATCATCCATAAAATTCGTGGATGGAATCAAACTAATCGAATTACATTTATTCTAATATTTATAATATCATTTATCTGAATCCTTTATTAGTGAATCAATCATTGACTCATCATTGTGTCATGATTATATTTATTTATTTTATCTCTAAAAATAATAAATAAAATTCCATGATAAATTAAATATCGTTATATTTATAATTGATATTTCTAGTCGAAGATATCACTAATATAACCCCATTATAAAATTGTTTTAGTAAAAGATGCATTTTTAGGTTATATTTCTCTTTTTTAGATTAATTCTTATAAAATGTTATTTTCACATCCGTGTGGATCCATGAAGTCCCAAAATCGGCTCAATAATTTTCATGGTTGGACATATCTCTTCTAATAGGATTTGGATATGTTTTAGGGTAGTTTAATATTATTATCATATTATTTTTTACCAGTATTTACTAGATTTATTCCTTAACCATTTTTTATACGGTGACACGAACTGTTCACCCAATTCTTTCCACAAGAGAATTTATTAAAATCTAGGTTTATAGTACAAACACGAGGTGTAAATAGCTTACACCAACTCGGAGTTGAGGGGAATAAAAACTGAGGATGTCAAGAAAAATAAACAAAATCTCAAATTGCATAAGACAAGTTCAGGAATCCCTTGTATTGATCTGTAAAAGACATCCTCCATGAAGGGTAGTGGAAGTAAAAACCTAAAAGCACAAAAAATAGTCTGATGTCGAACAGCTGTGGTCACCAGTATTGCATCATCTTTCCCCAAGGCTAAGAAACTTGGAAAACTGCAAGATTCAGAAGGGGAGAAGCATGATGGAATACAGAATGATAAAAAAGTACCCTTCTTGATTTAGATCATCAATATGAGGGCACCTCAAGGCCAAACGAAAATAATAGAAAACTTTTAGAATACTAGAGGAACACATCATGCTTATTCCAAGCAGAAAACATCAATGTCTGATCAAATATGTGGTGAGAAGATTCAGAAAACATGTTTCATATGAACATTAACAAGTATAAAAGCATGCATGAAGCTACCAACTACCACTCTAGGAACAAAAAACACGCCAACCAGAAAATCCAAGTCTTAAAAATCAAGCATCCTTTGCACCTGTAAAACCAGGTTCATCAGTGTAAGTGTTAAACTAATAAGGAAAAAGGAACTTCAAGGAATAACCACTCCCATCCCAAGAGAAATAGCACAAGTCACTAGCCTCAATTATCAAACCAAGGAAATCATAAGGCAAATCATTTCCATGTAATGTCCTTGAAAATAAAATCAGAATGTTGATTAAATTCCTCCACTATCTTCATGTATATTCGCTTTCTGATTTGTAGGTAGGTATCCGTAGATATTTCACCATTCCTGTATCTTTTAAAAACTATTTCATCTTTATCCTCTATCCAAGCTTCCTGTTTATACATTATGATTCCAAATATGCAATCAATTTTTCAATATTATTAACAAAAAAGTAACAGTAATTAATTTTAAATTAATTCTCATT
This sequence comes from Viscum album, assembly GCA_963277665.1. Taxonomy (NCBI): domain Eukaryota; kingdom Viridiplantae; phylum Streptophyta; class Magnoliopsida; order Santalales; family Viscaceae; genus Viscum; species Viscum album. The sequence goes on from OY728158.1 coordinate 1,286,105,846, forward strand.
GTTGAAACCAAAATTGAGGTTTTAAGAAGTAAAATCTATCAAAATATTGACATGCATTTATATCCAATTTAAAACTAAATTTACTTCCAATGAAAAACATTTGAATTAATAATAAAAACATTATCCAATAACACTTTAAAATAAATTAATAAAACAAAATATCTATATTACAAATTAAATGAAAAGATAGTTTTGAATTAAAATGCAATAAATTTATCTATTCATTAAAAAATGAAAATTATCATAAAATTACAAAAAAAATAAACCAATGTAAGTATTGGTGTCCCACTTCTATAGAAGAATTTATTTTTTTCAAATATAAAATATAAAAGTGAAAAAAACTAAATTATAAAAGGTTTCACCATCAAAAGGCGATAAAATTGCACTTTTGGAAAAATTATACTTTTATCCAAAAATTATATTTTTTCTTATATCATATCCAGAAAAAAAATATAAGAAGAATTTAAAATAGTACATTGAATCTATAACATATATTTTTCATTAAATAAAAATCCATAAAGAGTGATATGATTTTATAAACACAATTATTCTCTTTTCAAATGGGCTTTCATAAAAACACATCCTTTATATTCAATTGGTTTTTATTTCCATTTTTAATAAATTTGATAACAAAATAATTATTATTTAAACATGTGTAAACCATATTTTAATAATTTAGTTGATACTATTAATTCTCGCCATTCTAATGGCTAGGTGTTAACTAATATTTAAAATAATAATAATACTTTATTATTTTTTGTATAACTTGATGTTGTGTGTAATGTAAGATTTCGATGAAACCTGGTGTTGCGTGTAGAGTGCGCTATGAGACAAAGCATCCCCTTTAATATAAAAATACGATCTTATTCAAGAATATTAATAGAAATGAAAAGGTATTATTCTATAAATACCTGGGTCATTACCAATTTATTGTTAGAATTTATTACTAATTATTTCAATTTATAGGCATTTATTACTAATTGTTACAATGTATTACTAATTATTACAATTTATTACTAATTCTGTGAATTTAGTGCAAAATTTTATAATTTATTTCTAATCATTATAATTTGTGACAAATTATTACAATTTATTATTAATTGTTATAATTTATTACAAATTATTACTAATTATTACAATTTACTTCTATTTATTACAATTTATTAATAATTATTACAATTTATTACTAATTATTGCATTTTATTACTAATTATTACAATTTATTACTAATTATTACAATCTATTACAAATTTTTACAATTAATTACTAATTATTACAAATTATAGCAATTTATTACAAATTATTGTTATTTATTGCTAATTTTTGCAATTTAATACTAATTATTATAATTTATTTCAAATTATTATAATTTGTTGGAATTTTTTAGAATTTATTACAAATTAGTAGAATTTATTACTAATTATTTTAATTTACTACTAATTATTAGCTTTTAGCAATTATTACTTATTATTCTAATTTATTACTAATTATTAAAATTTATTAAAAATTATTAATATTTCTGATTAATTATTATAATATGTCACTAATTATTAGAATTTATTACTAATTATTACTAATTGTTGCAATTTATTACTAATTATTTCAATTTATTACTTATTTTCGAATTTATTACCAATTTTTGCAATTTATTACTAATTGTTGAAATTTATTAGTATTTTTAGAAATATATTAATAATTATTCTAATTTATTACAAATTATTCAAATTTATTACTAATTATTATAATTGATTAATAATTATGAGAATTTATTGCAATTTATTACTAATTGATGAAATTGATTTATAATTCTTAATATTTATTACTAATTATTATAATTTATTACTAATTATTTAAATTTATTACTAATTATTGCAATTTATTACTAATTATTTCAATTTATTACTAAATATTTTAATTTATTACTAAATATTACAATTTATTACTAATTATTGCAATTTATTATAATTTAATTCAATTTAATACTAATTATTATAATTTAATACTAATTATTATAATTTAATACTGTTAATAATAATTTACTACTATTTATTATAAATTAATAATAATTATTACTAATTAATATAATAGCTAATAATTATTACTAATTCGTACTTATAAAGCGTAATTATTTGTAAAAATAAAAATAAACAGTGACAAATAAAAAAATCTAATCCTAATTTAATTGAACTACAGCTTATTTACAATAATTATAACTAAAATATAATAAAATTAATTAAGTAAAATTAAAATAGAAAATATTAATACCATAAAATTATAGCTTTCGGTGGATATAAGTTGTAAATAAGGCCCCAAATTAAAATTATAAACTACGAAAAAAAATTAGCGAAAATTTTCCACTAGAGAGATCGGAGTAGATAATTGAGTTGAATGAGGAAAAACATTTGGGGATATATATATATATATATATATATATATATATGTGTGTGTGTGTGTGTGTGTGTGTGTGTGTGTTAGATTAGTTGCAATGATAGTATTTGTGACAGGTCCCATTGCAAATACCCACCGGTTAAAAAATCTTTTGTAATGGTGCCCGTCGCAAAAAACCACCTAACAACATAGTATTTTCAACGGGATATAAATCTCATCAGAGATACTAAAAATGTTGTTGAGTATTTGCAACAGGCTACTATAGACCATCACAAATACCCTTTACCACATTTTGGTATGCATGGATGCCAGTCTTTTGGTGACACGAACCATCACCCCGTCACAGAAACCATATTATTTGTGACGGATTTAGGTTCCCATCGAAAAAACCTTTTCTGAAGGAATATTTGTGACAGGGCACTGACCCATCACAAATGGCCCATCACAAATGCCCAATTTTTCTGTAGTGACATGTTTGTTGTTGTTGCAGCGACGTTTACCAGAGGTCCTTCCTCATTTGTGGTTGTTGAGCTTGACGTGATGTGTCTTTCATTCTTTTTGGATGCCCAGACGTGTTTCCTAGGATCCATATAGATTATGGGTGGGAGTCAATTTTACCCCATTCTAGGTATATACGCTTATGTGTTGGAGGTAGTTTTACCCCATACTAGTTATATACGCTTAAGGGTGGGAGGCAGTTTTACCCCATGCCATTTATATATGCTTATGTGTTGGAGACAGTTTTACCCCATGCTAGTTATATACACTTATGAGTGGGAGCTATATTCACCCCATGCCAATTATATATGCTTATGGTTGGGAGGAAATTTTACTCCATTCCAGTTATATATATTTTATGGGTGGGAGGCATTCTTACCCCCATTCCAATTATAAATGTTAGGTATGTGAGGAATTCTTACCCCACGCTATTTATGTTTTTTTATATATAAATACGCTTGAAGATCAAGTGACTATAAGGGCTCTTGGACCTGGATTAGGGGTACACTGTGAGAGTTCCCTAGGAATTGGATGGTAGTGGTACATCCAATCCACCCAACACACACACACACATGTTTATATATATAAATTTGGCTTGATAAAACATCCCTGCCTTGGGCAGGTGCAGTACATGTAAATTGAGATTAAGTGCCCAAGGATCGACTACTATTTTTTATGTTATTTGTTTCACTTATGCATGAATGTCATATCTATGTATGTATGTACAGGTATTGGACTATACATACATACACCTATAGATATAGACATCCATGGTGGTACTTTCCTAATAGAATGAGATTATGGACCCGATATTTGACTATGGTCTCAGGTTTTAATTTACTTTTCTTTTCATTCGTGACCTAGGTTGGTTGATTTTTTGCTTTTTCATACACTTATAGTAGCATATTTAAAGTTATTTTGTTGGGGGGGCCTAATGACCATCATTATCACCCATGCATGTGATCCTCGGTGTACCCGTAGAACTTATGTCTACTTTTTAGGTTGAGCATGAGTTTCATGGTGGAGAGGGCTAAGGCCTAGAGTTTCATGATTAAGCAGAGCTGCTCGTGTGGTTCTACTGAATGGGATGGTGCATTTTGTCACTGTCTAGAGATCAGGTACAAGGTATGGATCTGAGTTGTTATTATAGACATGTACCTTAACATTCAATTTCTTTTAAACTCTTATATGTTTATTGTCGGCCCCATGGGTGATCAGTGTTGTACTATATGGATAGTTGTTCAATATTTTAAAAAAATTCATTTATTATTACAACATGTTCTATTTCAGATATTTATTCCTTATGCACTCTATTTTTTACTGTTGTGTATGATACATATCTATTTCCATTTTTTATTACCTTAATATGATGGAATAGTCTCCTCACTATCACACCCTAGGCCCTGACTTCTAGTCGATAGCCTCTAGCATGCGGGGAGGCATGCTTGAGGCCTTGTAACCCACCGGCTCGGGGAACCGGTGTAGTGGCATGTAGGTCGGGACATCACAAAGTGTAATTAAAGTTGTTCATTTCCTAGTCATTACGATTTGGGATATGTTATATTGGATTATTATGAAAGTTTTTGAACTTATGATAGATATCATATCGTTGTGTCAATAAAACTTATTTTATTAAGAATTCATGGTTTCGAGCTGTTAGAATTGATTTTCCGATCTGTGATGTTATAGTTGTGTTTGAAATTCTCCTTGATTGATGCACATGTTTTCTGTTTGGTATTATTTACAATTGATCTATGGCTCTTGGATATTTGAATGAGGTCATATATGGATTTTGACTCTAGGTTGTAAAAGGAAAGAGGCATCTCATTCATCAAATTTGTCACATGGTATTCACATCATATAGGCCTTCTAGTTTGTCATTATTACTGAAGATAGAGGCGTATTTAGTTGGTCCTTCATACATATATATATATTCCTCTAATGTCAGGTTATTTGGATCTACTATGAGGAATTTTGGTTTGTGTCTTAGGACTCAGTACTCATGCATATGAGGTGCAATAACAAAGTATGTCGATATCTCACATGATGCCTTCATGTTGAATCCATTATAGGGTGTTGTTTCTCAGGTCTGTAGTTATTCGGCCGGATCACTGAGTACAATAACAATGGATATCAGGACATTTCTTGTAAACCAGACCTCCATGGGGGTTTGGTATACGGATGCTCGATTACTGTTAGTTTATTTTCTCTTCTGCGATGGTTTTGTGACCTCTAAGGGGAAGCTCCATATGAGGAGGCTCGATGAGGATCAGGCCTTTTTAAGCCATTTTTTTATCTTTGGACCTTATTGGTCATTGTTATCTTGACTTATTTTGAGACTTTTGATCATTTGGGATTGGTGGTTGGACCTTCTGACCCAGTTTTGAGGATTTTTCTACAAGGCTACGTGGGATACCGAGAGGCCCTTAGTTTGACTCAGTCCCTTATAAGTTAACATCCATTTTGTTCCTAAGAAACCTGTGTGAGAGAGGTTATCCAATGTTTTTTATGCATTTTTACATTGTGACCATGGTTTTACCCACATTTTGAACATAAGGAAAGGTAGGTGATGGAGGTTTACATTATTGGTTGGTTGATGCCTTTCACTTTTGATAAGAACCCTGGGTACCTATGTTTTCGAGACTACCTTCGATGGGAAAGACTGTTATGTTTCATTGCCTGATCAATTAGTTTTTCCATTGTTTCTAATATAGTTAAAGCTTATGTTTATGTTCCTGACTGGAATGACATTGGGTGACAAGTGGTTGGAGAATAAATCATAGAATATGTGAGGTGTCAGATCTTGAAGGGTAGTTCCAAGATTGATTGTGGCTTAATTAAACTGACAATTCATGTAGCACGGTCAGTGTAGCCATGTGTTTGATGACTCATTGGATTCGGAGTCTGGTGATTAGGATACACATTGGTTGTGCAAGGTATTTCTTGAATTGAAATCTATTATTGGTCAGGTGCAAGACGAGAACTATTGTTTCAAAAAAAATCATGGGATTGGATCATGAGTGTTTTGTTGCAATGTCCCTCATTGGTAGACATCAAATCATGAAATGAATCAGGTACAGTGAGATGATTGACCTGTTTCTGAATATGGGTCATGTTTTTAAATTATGTGAGTGTGGCTCAAAGGGATTGGTACACTCCCATGGAATAATATTATTGTAATCATATTAGAGATGATCATTCTCTATCTTGATTTTTCTAGAGTATACTGAGAGAGCATTATCCCTACATTGAGGTCATTTTTTCTTTCTAAATGGTCTTCCCTATTGAGGAAGGATATTATTGTGGTTGCACTCTAGGAGTGGTGTAAGGTAAGCCATATAGTAGGGATTTCACCATTTCTTATTGAAGGGTGGTGACCATCATTTTTTGTTGATCTTTAGTATTTTCTGTGGTCCATTAGGCTTGGATTTTGTTTCGTTTTGAGATGATGATTAGTGTATTATGATGGTGGGGAGCACCAGATCGTTCATAGTTAGTTATCTTCTATGTATAAGTCAGTTGTTAAAACTATGAGATTGGTTGTTATATAGTCCAAAAATATTTCGTATGTAGATTCTTTGGTTGAGATCATGACTGATTTTATTTTCACTAGGCTTCTCAGGGACGAGAAGGTTTACGGTGGGGAGTTTTTAAGGACTCATATATTTTCAAGCATCAATTTTTGGAAAAAATTTGAATTTTTTCTTTTAGATGCCTTCAAGGGGTTAAAATGGTCTTTCCTCTTGGAATAGGATCTTGGATAATTTTTCTAACTACTCTGTTGGCCCCGAAATAGGGTGTTTACTAGGGGATATGAGTTCGATGGAAATCTGATCCATTCAAATTTGTGATGAATTATTAATATTTAATATTTAATAAATTAAACATTAATTTTCTCACACATGTTTGTTTAGAGATAAATTTTAAATGGAGCATTAGATTGAGATTTTTTCTCCACTGTTGAGTCTGAAATGGGGAGTTTTTCCTAGGTGAGGCACAAACTCGAGTTAGGTACTGGGGCAGACTCATGCCTCTTTTACTTTTTCTTTTCTTTTTCGTTATTTTCTTTACTTTCTTTTTATTTATTTATTTTCCTTCCTTGCTTCTTAAATATTCCTATGGTGACTCCACCGTCACCACTTGAATGAGGGATAAATTATAGATAGATAAATAGATAGAGAGTGTGAAGGGAATTGGGGTACCACCATGAATCCCTCGACGCACTGGTTCAATGTGAGACAACCATGGACTGTGAAATCGAACGAAGAATCAGCGGTTTTCACCCAATGTTAGATGCATTTATGTTTTCACCGTTGAACACCACAGATTTTCCATTTTCTAAAATTTGCATACCTTCTAGGATTTTATGAGTCCCTTAGTGTCTGAATCTATTGATTTGGGTGTGAAAACATGGGATTTGGGCGATTCGAGGTTATCCCATTCGTGAAAACAACCCTACAGATCTTGTAGTTCATGGTGACACACCGGTCATTCTTCTATTTCATGGAATATGACGTTTTATTTGTACTCTCCCTGTATAGTGGTGTACACACCGTGTAAGTGAGTACCCACACATAGATGCCTGTGTAGGAGTGCATGGTTGTGTTAGCGTACATGGCTAGACCTTGGGTGGGTAGCACAGAGTGTAAAAGTACATGACCTAGCCAAGTATATGACCAGGTTTGTTGTGGAACACAGACATGTTCCCCATGTTGGGTAAAAGCCATGTACTAACCTTAAATTGATGTACCTGGGTTGTTTACAAGCCCAGTCCGGTGAGAGTATACGTCCATCTGGTCATCTGAGTGTACACACTGTGTATGGTCTCGACACGATGTGTACTCCCCCTTTGGTCCCCTTTGATGGTATTTTCTTATTTTTCACCCCGGTATTGGAATTGGACCCATGTGTATTCCATTCTAAGTATTATTTCATGTATATCGCAATGATAATACCTATGAGGTGATTTGTGGACTATTCAGTGGAATTTCAATCCATTCTTAAATTTATGGGTTCCTCCTCTAGTTGTTGTATTTAGTGTCTATTGAGAGTGAGAATAGTGTAGAGATAAGTCATGGGACATATCCCTTGACCAATGCTGGTGTAATCCCTTTTTAGAAAGTATCCCTAGTGAGATGTGACCTTCTGAACAAAAAGGCCATAAAATGGTTGTTATTGAGGATCCCTTATTGGATTCCTCTATTTAGGCTTCAACCTAGAGAATCCTCTATGGATGAATCTGTCATTCTACTTACTGTTAAGGATCCCCTATGGGATGAATTTTCTTATGTGATGACCTAGGGAGTCCCTTTTAGTATCCCTTTTCCTGTGTATCATTCCGAGGATCCTATGTTGGATGCCTTAGTCTTCCTGACCAGTTTGTGGATCCCATGTAGGATTCCTCCTTTACCTTTTATATATATGGATCTCAAGTAGAATTCATGTTCTTATGTTTACTCTCAAGGATCCCATTTGGGATTCCTCTTCTTTTCTTTCCATGAGGGAACCAATGAGTTCCCATTGTTTGATAGACCCTGAGTTGTATGTAGGGTTTCTGTAGAGAGGTTGTCTGGGTGTCACCTTAGAAACTGTGTCGAACTGGTATTCCCATTAGGATGTGATAGGAGTGTTGGTTTGGGAATTTGTGATACCCTCACTCATTTTTTAATATCTTTTACATGTTCATTACTTTTGTAGTGAAGTCTACTAGAGGTGATTCATATTTGTTGGCTGTTGATCCCGACACGAGGCTTCATTCTTTCTTTTAGTATGTCGGGATGTTCTTCCAATGAATGGTATTGATTATGGGTGGGAGGATGTTTTACCGCATGCCAGTTATATTGGAATATGGGTGGGGGGAATTTTTACCCAATACTAGTTATTTATTCTTATGGGTGGGATGTAGTTTTACCCCATACCAGTTATATATTCTTATGGATGGGAGGTAGTTTTACCCCAGGCTAGTAATATAAACTTATGGGTGGGAGTCAGTTTTACACAATTTCATTTAGATACACTTATTGGTGGTAGGTAGTTTTACCCCCATCATAGTTATATACTCTTATAGGTGGGTGGTGATTTTACCCCATGCCAGTTATATATGATTATATATGGGATTCAGTTTTACCCCATGCGAGTTATATATGCTTATGGGTGGGAGGAAATTTTACCCCATTCTAGTTATATATATTTTATGGGTGGGTGGAATTCTTAACCTACACAAGTTATAAATGTTATGGGTGGGATGAATTCTTACCCCACTTAATTTATGTTTTTTGATATATAAATATACTTGAAGGTCAAGAGATAGTAAGGGATCATGGATATAGGTTAGGGGTAGACCATAAAAGCTCCCCTGGAATTGGATGGTTGTGGTATGTCCCAATCCACCCCAACATATTTCGATATGTATATATATATATATATGTGTGTGTGTGTGTGTGTGTGTGTGTGTGTGTGTGTGTGTGTGTGTGTGTGTGTGTGTTTGTGTCTAACGTCGTCTTAATCAGAAATCTCATCCATGGGATGATGTAGTATATGTTGATTGAGATTACGAACCCAAGGATCCATTTTTCATGATTTTCATGTTATTTTTTTCTCAAACTCATGAATTTAATATCTATGTATGTATGTATAGGTGTGGGACTATATATACATGTTCCTCTAGATATAGAAATTCTCGGTGGAACTTTACCTGTTAACCGGGTGTACATACCAGAGGTACAACTATTGTCTCATGATTAACATTACTTTTCTTTTTAGTTGTCACTCAACTAAGTTATTTTGTTGCTTTTACATGCACTTATAGGAGAACATTTATAGGTTTCTTTTTGAGGTGTCCTACTGAGATTTTGTCTCACCGCTGCATGTGCACCTTGGTGTATGTGTAGACCGTATGTCTAATTTTGAGGTTTCGCATGAGTTACATGGTGGATAGGGATAAGGCATATAATTTCATGATCAAACAGATTCGCTCATGTGGTTCTATAGAACATGTTACTGCAGTTTGATAGTATCTAGAGATCAGGTATATGGTCAGGCTAAAAGTTAGTGGTAGATCCTTTTACCTTCACTTTAAGTTTCTTTTGTACTCTTGTATTTGTATTGTCAGTTCAGTGGGTGACTAGTGTTGTATTGTATTGATAGAGATTTATTCTTTTATAGTATTTTATTTATTATTAGATTATGTTCTATTTTAGTTATTTAATACTTATGCACTCTGTTTGTTTACTTTTTTTATGATAATTAGTTATTTATGTGGTTTTATTGCTCTTATATGAAGGAATAGTATCCCCACTATCCCACCCTAGGCCCTTGCTGCTAGTTGGAATCCTTTAGAATATGGGGAGGCTACCATGGGGCCTTTTCACCCACCGGCTCGGAGCACTAGTTTAGTGGTATCCTGTTTGGGACGTTACAGAATAAAACGATGAATCCTGGTTAATGGTTTAAGAAGGTAGTGGAATGATTCACTGTTTAAGTATTGGAATTAATGAATAATACTATACAGATACTTTTATGGTGTTATATAATTTTGAATCATCAATAGATATGTCAACTATAGTTTTTACTTAGGTATTTGAAATCATATGTTTAGTGGTACTGGTAACCATGAAATGTGAGTGATGTGGTAAGGTGTTATTTTTGGAGAATACATTATTAAGGTAAAGGTCCTGAATCTTTGCATTATATTTAGATCATAATGATATAAAGAAATGTTTTACTGTGATAGAAAAATTGGGACAATATTAGTGACCTTGAAACTAATTTCTAATATGATGACTATATAGTTTATGGCATAATGGATTGAGTTTATATAAAATTTGATTTTTGGTTTAAGGAAAGAGTTACTTTTTGAAATCATGCATGTTTCACTAAATTTTATGGTAATTTAGGTTATTACCATGTTTCAAGAGAATACATGATAATGTTGTACACATATATGTTGTGTGACAATTTAAGGCTATGTCAAGTTGATTGGGGGATTAATGATAAGTTGATTTTGAAAATTTAGTGACAATTTTTCCTAAAAAATTGGATTTTAACCTTTGGTAAAGTTCATAAGGGTAAAACTTTATGAAATTTATTGATTTGAATATTGGATAAGGTTTTAGTGATAAATGTATTACTTAACCATATGAATATGTATACATATTAGATGATATGTGATAACCAATTTTTTATTATTATGAGTAGAGACAGAATGAATAAATTGTCATCCCATTATGTATCTTATTATCCTATAGTTCTCCAGGCATTACAATTTCATCTTCATTTCTTGGAGTAAGAGATGAAGCATAAATTGATCAAGGAACAACCAAAGATTGATATTATACTTATGAAATGAAACCAAGTAATTCTATCTTATCAGAGGATTCTGAAATAAAATTTTATCCAACTATAATCATTTTTGATGATATCAATGTAATTTTTCAGACCTATTTGGTTTATGGTTTTGTGGTGTTTAACCTTATCTTGACCATGTTCTATATCACACTCTATTAGTTCTTCGGGAATATTTTCCCTTCGAAATCCATATTTTAATGGTTTTCCTTTGATGACTGAGAAAACTTTTGAGGTAAAATTTCGTTTTAATGGGGGTATAATATAACACTCCTGGGATTTTTATAAAATATTTAAGAAAAAAATAATTTTATTTCATTGATAGCTTATGTTGCAAAAAATTGAAATTTTAGACTAACCGTGAAATATTATTAAAATTTTATATATATGTTATAACCTTACCATTATATTGGAGAAAGTGAATATGAATAACTATTTTATGAAATAAATATAAATTTCTAACTCAATATGAATGTATTTTTAAGTTCCTCAGACATGTCCCACAAATATTGGTAAAAGTCGTTTTCTTCTTTAAAAAAATATTTTCTTTGAAATGGAGTTTTTCTTATTTTTATGAGTGAATATTAATTACTCAATATTATATAATATTTATGTGAAAAAATGAACTTCATTTTTGAATTCAATATATCAAAATTATCTTATTATTAATTTTTGAGTGTTTTTTGAAAATATTTACTTTTCATGGAATAGTGAAAATAATGATTCTTATTGAAAACTATATTTTATTTTAAAGTATTTTCATGTTAATATTATGTTTCAGATTATTTTAAAATTTTAAAAAAATTTCATATAAGTAATCCAAATATGGTTTTTGAAATAGATTTTATACTTGAATGTACTTTTATAAATTTAAAAGGGGCATTTTTTGGAAAAACTATTTTTCATTGTCTTTTTTTGGTTTATTTTTAAATTGAATTATGAAAATTATTTGTTTTTAATTAGATATATTTAATTACATATTTATATTCATGAGGATAAAATTTTAAATTAATCCACTTTTTTAGTTAATATGAATAATAACTATGGTAAAATTTGTTACCTCGTTAAAGGTTAAAGCGGGTTAACATGGATTAAAAATAACTGATAAGCCATTTCATCATATTTCTTATCATATGAATTTAATTATACCCTTATCACCAAAGGATAAAAATTGAGTTATTTAAAGGGACACTTATCCATGATGATAACTTCTATATTATAAAAATCAAAGAAAGTGACAAAATATCACACGCTTATTTTTAATAAGTATATATTTTTTAATATGGGGTTAACTATAATTTTTGTTCAACTATAAAAATTAATTAAAATAAATAAATGATTCATATTCATAATGTTATTTTATTTACAACTATTATGAGATAAATAATTACCATAAATGTTTACAGAACGCTGATGTAGTATTTATCCAATTAAATGAGAAGTCAAATAAATTTTATTAAAAATACTAAAAGAAAAATAATTTTAATTAATTAGGATTATAATGGAATTTTATAGATAATTATGACATATTAGTGTTGTATTGGATTGTTTTGTTTGAAGTGATATTGTAGTATTGATTTTTATAATGTCAAATTAAACAATAATCCTTAAAATTGACAATACAAATATTTTATAGTAAATAATATTTCATTAAATGATATAAAAATTCAAAAAACATTAATTTTATCAAAATGGTTTTATAGGGTTTAAAATTTCATTAATTGTCCCTTTATTGGTTATTTATTGTTTTATATTAACTATATTTACCCTCAAAGATTACAAAAACCATGTTGTCATGGTAAGAGTTAAAGGATTTAAATAATGGTTAAAACAAAAGATAATGATATAACCATGACATAAACTTATAAAAATAAATTATGGGATTAATAGGATGTTATCCTTATCCTATTAAGTTTTAATTTAAATTTTTTAATATAAATTTTTCCATTAAAATGACTTATATATTATTTAAATCAAATATAGTTAAAAAAAATTCACTCTCTTTGTTTTTAATATATTATATACGTCCACAGAGGGAAAAAGGAAGATGACAGTGAAAATAAATTTTCATTTTGAGTATAATAAAATTATTTTTATCATATAAATTAATTTTTATTTTTTATAAATTATATTGTTACCTTATATTCTTATATAATGCTAAAACAATATTTTTTTAATTAACAGAAGAATAAAGTAATTGATTTTAAAAATATTAATTTTGATATTTTTTGGATTATGTAATGTTTATAACAAACTTTATAGACATATATGATATAATAGAGATTTTTCATTTTATTATATATGAATTTCCCCTTTGTATTGATGTATTTGATGTCAAATTTAATGGATAGAGTTTTAATTGACATTAATGATAATTTATCACAATAATATATTATTAAATTATTTAAAATTCATAAAAATATCAAATTCATCCGTTCGAATTTAATATATTCTAAATTTATAATTTTCCATTTATGAGTTTAATTTCTATTTATAGTAACATTATTAAATCATTATAATTAATGTAATGGTTACCATGGTTAAGGGGAAAAATAATTAACCAAGGGGTTAGTCAAAGAATAATGTTTAAAATGACACTTAAACTTGTCTAAATTATATTGGTTGATAATATTAAAACCTTATTTTTTTATATGTGAATACATTTACATTTCGTGCTACATTGATAGAAAATGAATTTATTATAATTAAATATTTTGAGAAATTCAAAAAGTTCCCCTCTCCTCAATTATAAAAGAAAACCTCCTCCCTATTTCGTTACACCATTTTGATCCTTATATCTCAACCAAACTCTACTGACTAATATTATAAGCTTCCGTAGATACATTATAGAGGATTGTTTCTTCTAAAAATACCAACCCTAGATTCCTTTATATGAGATCAAAATGAGACATTTCAAAGAAGAGGTAATCGCTCTAACCAATCACTTTCTTTTTCAATTATTCCTTACATCATATATATATCTATCTATTATTTTTATCATAAAATAATTACTTTAGTATCCTAAATATTATAAAATGTTATTATGATGCTGAAAAACCCATTATAATCCCTTTTTAACATTGAACAAGAATTAGAAGTATCACGTGTGCGTACGTACGACTTACTGTCCCCATGTAGCGATACAATTTATTCTTACCAAAATATATTATGGAAGGTTATTAAGATGGGTTTAATGAATATATATGATATATATATATATATAAGATAATAATTATTCTGTAAATATTATTTATTATTTACTTTTCTTTCATTCCATCAATCAAAAATTGAAAACATCGTTCATCTATACGTACGACCTACAGTCTCGGTGAATGGTGTAATTCATTTTTATATTTCAAATTTACATGGGTGATCATAATTTTTTATATTATTTTTCTACCATTATTAACATTCTATAAATTATGAGACCAAGATAAACGTATAAGGAATAAGACTTCTGAATCGAAACATCCTTGAAAATCGAAGAAATTGTCACCCAAAATAATGATTTTAAGAAACAATTATTAATAAATGAGTGATAAAATTTTATAAATAAATAATAAAGGGTGTGAAAAAATTATGGTTATGTAATAAATGTATAATAAATAAATATTTATTATATAGTATTTTTGAACATGAACAAATAAAGGAAATACTTGAGGTAATGGAATTCTTAACTCAATTTATGATCATTGAGTTAAATTCTAATTCATTTATTATTTCAGAATAAAATTATGTGTGAAATGAATTTTTATTATATAAGGTTTTATTTCTAATATTTTTTGTGTGCTTACATCTGATATACATAATCGAATTTTAACAATCACCTCAATGTTATTTGTAATGGATTTACGTCTCACTTTATACTTTTGTGAGACATGATATATTTACCACCAATTTCTTCAATGTGCTGTATATAATTTCCTTGAATGTTTTTTATGATTATTCTATTTAATATTTTTGGAATTTATATATTCGTTTGAGTATCTATCTTTCATCAAATTATATTTTCAATTTTTCCAAAGCGGTAAGGGAAATTTTTCTCAATTTTCCTTCTTTGAGACACATATTTTGTTATGCACCTATATTATTTTTTTAAGGTGTAAATAATAACCCTATGACATGTTATATCACGAATATATTTATTTTGATGATATTTTATGCTTCATGAAACCCTATTATTTCATGGGGATTATGATTCAAGGTTAGCAAAGTGGTAATGATTTTATGCCACAATCTCATCATTTTACTGGGATTTTTTATGATTATGCTTCCATTGTTGAAATATTTTTATTATAATATTGATTAATCTAAATATTTTTCTTATAATATATTTATTCATAATATATTAATGTAATGGAACCATTTTTTCCACTCTATGGGGCTTAGGATACTTAATAATGGTTTTTTAAGAAAATATGACTTTATTTATCTCTTTGGTCGGAAATCTATGTTCTTTCAAAAAACCATTTTCGAAAAACATTTTAATAATATTTTTTTAAATTATATTTTAAGATTATTTTCAATGAAAATTATTTTTTAAATGATTTATGTTTTAAAAATTTATCAAAATTATTTTTTAATCATCCATAATAAGGTTTCATTGATATTTTAAAAGAAAAATGTTTTCAATATGTTATATGTTTTAAAAATTATTTTTTAAAGAGGAAAGGTTATATTCCTAAAAATGTATTAATTAATTTTTAAATATTAAATTATATTTTTAAAAAGTTTTTTTCAATGAAAATAATTTTTTAATTGTTTTATGTTTTAAAAATGTATTTCAAAATAGAAGTTATTTTCCATAAGAAATGTTTCAAGTAAGCTTTCAAAAAAAATTCACCTTATAAGATTACATACTTTTTTCATAGTATAAGATATTATTGGGATATGATCCCCAGACACCATTATGATTATTTATTTGAATGGTTTATTTTTATTATTACAATTTTTTATTAAACCTATTTCTCCTCCACGGGTTATACCATGATAAAATTCTTATGAACCTTATATCTTTTCACGGGTTATGATATGATGAAATGGTTAATAAACCTATCACCTTTTCATAGGTAATGATTTTAGGAGGTGTTTATAATACCCAATTCATTTAATGTAACATGTTATTATGAATTTTTATGATTTTGTGGCACATATATGTATGATTATTATGTGATGGGTGGGAGCTGTATCTCCATGCAATCCATTGGGTAAATATTTATATCCTATGAGATGGACAAGACTAGAATGATAATTGAAAATTGTTCAATAATACTAGGATAGAACAAGAAGTAATACCAGTTCTCTAATACATGGCTAGAATGGGGTTTGAAATCGATTCAGTAATGGAATTTGTCTACATTTATGGGCATGACAGTGAGCCTTGACTAGTATGGAATGATTTTTATGCTTATGTGGTTGCCACAAGTTCTATTTATAATGCCAATATTTGGCTCTCATATATAATATTATTTTATTTTTCTTATGATTCATGGATAATTAAATTCAATGATTTGTAACATATTTCAATATTATGATCATTGATTTGAAGTGTATTATTTCTAAATGCAATGTTAATGTTTTAATTCCCTTATACTCATACTATTCTTATGAAACCACTGTCAAATACCTTATTTACCTTTATTGAGCATATAATCTCACCCTTTCATATAATAGTTTCCACCAAAATATGAATAAATTTGTTGATTATGATTTATAAAAATGGTGTTCTGGTTATGAAAGAATAATTAGGAGATGATGTAGCTATTGTTTGAACTAGTTGTTTATGATTACATGTTTACCAAGATAATATACTTATATGGTTTTGGTGTGGATTTTTTATGTTATGTAAAGAATATTCATCTAAAAATATATAATATGTATTTATTAAAAGTGTGGTCCATTATATATATGATCAATGTATAGTATTTTATTACTTGTGTAAAAATAAGACATTATTTAAATCATTGTTTCTGAGTGTTAATTATTTCATCCTTCATGTATGTTTTAGTTTTTTAGCTTCAATAAATAAAAATTTATCATGGTTACATAATCTTAAGAATTTTAATAATGAAATAAATATCATATATATTCATTATATACATCTTTATAATCATCCTTGAAATATTGACTTCGTAAAAGGATCACATCGCTTCATGGATATAGCAGTTCGCACGTATGAATGAGTCGTGTTATATTTTTTAAAAAATAGATGGTAAATAAAGTAAAAGGTATATTATACTTATAAAACCATAATTATGTCATAAATATTATATATATTCATTAATTTTATATTTATAACCACCCAACTAAAATTTTGATGAAAGTGAATTACACCACTATGTGGAGACGGTAAGTCATATATACGGATGAGCAATGTTTTCACATTACATATAATGAAAAAAGGTACCAAATTAATTGTCACATAATAAAAAGATCATGTCAGTACATTAATCTTGATGGATTATTTATTTTTGTATAGTTACAATATATTTGGAAGAAGTGTAGAAAGAAATAAATTTCAGAGAGTCGTAAAAATTATTACCTCTTCTTCTAGAGACCTCTTTTAGATCCACTATTAAGGGTTATTGTAATGGTATTTTAAGAATATAATACCTATAATTTATTTATAGGGAATTTTATATTATAATTTTTATGGGTTTTTTAAGATAGGTGTCTGAAATTGGTGTAAATAATAGAGGCGATGGGTGTCATTTTATATGTTGAAGAAAGGAAACACATGGAATTAAAAAAATTAAAATATAATAAATTAATATTCATGTTACAGTAGAACCATGCAGACATAATTTATAAACTAATATTTGATATTTATTAAATAAATTCAAGAAATAAAATATTTAAGGGTTTAATTGGCATTTAAAACATTACATTTTTGTTCAACCCCTTTGTTAGCCAATTTCAACCTTAACTGTAGTAATAAATATTTTAATCTTAATGGGATGTAATTTTAGTTATAAGGTAGAATTTAGTAGATAAATTTCCAAATTATGAAATTTTAGACCATTTATCATCATAATTTTAATATTTAAATATTTTTATAATTTTTTAAAAAATTATTATAATTTTTTTAACAAAAATTACTATTAAAATAATTTTTGGAACTATTCACATAATTTGACTTTAATAACATCAAGAAAATAATTTAATTAGAATATATTATATTTAACCATAAATAATACATCTATTTTAACTATAAAATTCTTTTTTATCCATAATCTATCCATAATATGTTACTTTTAATGTTTCTAATGTTATTTACTTTGATTTTTACCACTCTTTGCACAAGCACCGTGTCTGCGTTGTATAATATTTTAAAGTAATTATAAAATAACAAATAATTATAAATAAATTAACATCACTAATATAATTTCATGATTATTAAAATATACTTTAATATTCATTCACAAAATATTTTTTTACGTTGTGAACAGATAAAATAAATTTTATAGTAAAAGAGTGACATTTTGTATTTTTCTTCATGTGCAATATTGTATAAGTAATTATCAAATAATAAAGGGATCCATGTAAGCATAAATTAGATACTTATATGGGAATGAACTAATTACAATAATAAAATTTTTTAAAGGAACATTTTAGGTATATTTTAAAGCCTTTTAGCATTAGTTTTAATAGTAATTTACCCATTTTATCCTTTTCTTACTGAGGTAGTTATATTTTTACAGTAGTTACTATTAATAATGACCAAACATAAAATTGGTGTCATTATTAAATTTATAAATTATTATTTAAAATATAGAATAAATTTATCAAGATTAAATCTATATAAATTATAGAAATTAATTTAATATAAAATTTCAAAACGTAATGAAAAATGGTTTTATGAAAAATGACTTTTTATATTTAAAATTAATTTTATAGCAAGATAAGGTATTATATTGATCCAAAATATGTAAACCAAATTATTTTTATCATGAAAAAATAATAAAATTTGAAAAACATTAAAAATCAAGTTGGGTCATTAAAAATACTGGAAATGAAAATATGGCATTCTTTAAAAAATACATATTATTACCATTCACCCAAAAAATCAAATTTATCCAAAATTCCCAAAAATTACCCATAATATAATTTAAATATAATGATTTAAAAATGATATCCTTTTCTAAAATAAAATTTTAAAAGTGGAAGAAATTAATTATAATATCCCTATATAAAAAGTAATAAAAACAATTTTATAGGCAAATATATTTTTGAAGAATAAAATAAACTCCCTAAAAATTGAGCACTTATTTACTGATAATGTATAAATAAATTTATATTTTGTATTAAAATTATACATATACATCATAATATGGGTACTAATATTCATACCCTCCAAATTCAACGGCTATGTTATAACAGTCATATAGTAATATTTTTATAGTATATTGTTGTTATTATAAACTCACTATTGTGTTTAAATAAAACTAATGAGAATATTATTATTTTAAACTAAATTTTTGTAGTGCTATAATGGTTGATGTTAACAAGATATATCCATCTAGATGATCTAGGGAAAAACCCTTATATGTTTATAGATGAAGAGTTTCTCAATGAAGATATATTGATAGTGCCAAGGTTATTATGAGAACTTTTTTATAGTGTATTGTTCTATTTAATTAATTTATATATGTCTACATATGGGGAAAAATTTAAGCCTATTATTAAATCATTCATTTACTCATTTACATGGGATATTTATAAAATCATGGAGGTATTTTTTATATATTGTGGATATACATTCAATATAAATCCATGTAACATAGATAATGATATATGTTATATATATTCATATTATTTATCTTTAGTTTTATATCATGGTACTTTGTTTTAAATTTCTCCATCACAAATTATCTGATCCACATTGTCAGCTTATATCCTCTGATACACTAGGAGATTCACCTTAGGTGATGTGACAACCCAGATTGAACTAGAGGATGGTGATGAGGTTAGGGTAATTATTATTTATGTATATTTATAAATTCATAAATTTAAAAAGTAAAACATTTATTTAAAGGAAAATTTCATAAGCGTTAATGATGATAAAATAATTTTTTCAGTAATGTTAAATAATTTTTTTAAATATAAATGAGAATAATATTTATATATATATATCTGTGTGTGTATATATATTCCTATATATGATCATTATTGAAGTAAATGTATAAATAGATATGGATGTAAATTAAAATATAATAAAATAAAAAATATATAAAATGTATGCAAATGTAATCTTATATAGATGATAATGCATGCTCGAGTTTGAGAAACTATGCATTGTGGATTTGTCTGGGGGAGAATTTTGTCTTGTTAAATATAAAATTGTTTTGGAATATAATAATAAAATTGTTCTTATTGATTTGGATTTTTTATGGATGATAAAATAGGCTAATATAACTCTGAAAAAAACACAATTGTTTTATATGATTAAAATTCAGAGTTGGTGATGGGTGTATAAGAATTTGTAAGCGATGTGAGAAATTAATGTATAATTTCAGGATATGGTGTAGGGATTGTAATTGATGATATATATGGAGATAATGATAATTTTGGTAGTGGATAATGTAGATTTTTAGATAGTTATAACGTAAGTGATAATAAAAAATATTATAATTATTTATTTAATAATGTAAGAACATCTTGCGGGAAAGAAGTAATAAAATGAGGATATTTAAAAAATATTATATGAGGATAAAAATAAATATAGAAGTTAAAAATACATAAAAATTATAATAGAACAAAGTGGTCTATGTAATAAAATATCAATTCATAAACATGTTATTAGGGAAGAGTGACTCCATAACTTGGTCAAATTTTTTCCATGGTTTAAGTTTTGGGAGCTATTTATTTTAAATCTTCTCAATGATTTTAACAATAAAATGTTATATAATATAAACATGTGCCAATGTTTAAGCATATTTTTATTCATCTTATTTTAATATTTTTTAAATTATATAAATTTAATGATAATTATATTTAGTTTTTTATATGAATTTTTTTAGGTTGATATGTATTGGCTTCCTCAAGAGTTGGATCAGGTTATATGAGTGGGATATTGATCATTGTCGTTTCTAAAGTGGTAATGAACCACAAGACTTTTACATATCAAATATGATGTGATAAATTATTTAAAATCTTAAATATTATTTTTGATCATGTGATAAAAGTTACTTTCAAAAATATAATATACTAATTTAGTTAGGGCTCATTCATCTTCTATAGATATTTGAACTAGAAGAAGTAGTAGCGCTCCTAGAGAAAGCATGTTATTAAACATATCTTATAAATACATGGTTTTTGAATATATTTGTTTCTCTATATATATATATATATAAAAATACATTAGTTCATTATAATATTAGTTAATATATGTAGTATCCATAAAGAAAAAAATTAGGAAAAAATGTATCCCTATATGATACAATATAAATAGGTCATGAATGAATAAATTTATCTATATAATTGGATGTTATTTCATTTTTATTATAGATATACTGAATAAAAATGATTTATTGGTCCATTTAACATGGATCAATAGACAAGATAAATTGATTTATATGAAAAAAAATTATTTGTTAATGCATTGGTTTGTAAATACATATTTTTAGTATTATATATGTATAAATGTTTAATGAAATTGGATATATTAAATTATAGATCCTTCATACAAAAAATTGACATCATAAGTATGTTTTTCAATTTATATTTTTCTATAATTATAAATTTTTGGGGGTATTTATAATACAGTTTTTACCCCTTATAATTAGAAATGTTATCATGAAGTAATGTAAAAAATATAAGTTTTTGGTGTAATTTATGATTCCATCATGATATTTAGAGGCATGTGAGGATCTCTATATATTTATGGTATTGGTTTTGGTCTAATGATTCATTCATTACACAAAATTGGACACACATTATGCTAAGTTAGTCAATGGCCCACCCAATTTTCCAAGGGTGACAATGTGTTGTATGAAAAAATAGAAAAATAATTTGATTAAATACATATAATATCAAGAGAAATTATATTGTTAGACTATGACTATATTTATTATGATTTTACATTATATTACTATTAAAATGTATAATTTTACCAATTTATTTATATAATCGTTGATGTGGTCATAAGATATTGGTGGAATTATATAACCGTCATGAAAAAATTTGTATGTATTTGTGTGAACCATATTCTTTATTAATTATAAAAAATTAACTAATGTATAATATTATTTATAATGATATTTTTGTTAATTTGATATTATTTTCAAATATTTTATAGAGATTCATTATATCAAACTATAAATATATTATGAGACCCAATGTAATCATAATAAGGGTGTTGTATATTTTTTATAACCATGATTTAAATTTCATAAATTTAGTTTTCACTAATTGATTTACAATGTCACATGTTGGATGATATAATAGAAAGGAATTTTAAAATATATTAAATTATATAAGGAATCAATTAATCTGAATTTATATTTTAATGGTATATTATGATGTCATCTCTTATAGCCTACAATATATTTATGATGGGTTATTCATAATGGGTTTTGTATATAGGTTCTAATAACATAGTTAATAATCCGCATCTTTATAAAATTAAAACACATCACTAATTTTGATATTGTTAATTATGATCTATTTTTTATGTATTTTTTTCTAGATGTTTTAAATTTCACATTTATATATATTATTGGTATTTTAGGGACACATAATTTTCTTAATTTTACGTTTTGAATGTATTTTTTAATTTTCCCATTGTTCATCATAAATGAAAAATAAATATTACATACCCAAAAGAAAACATATATTAAAAATATAATTACTCTATTAGTCATAAAATATATTTATATAATGGTGTGAGCATTACATTTCATTCTAAAGAACTTGGATTTTGAGTCGTTTATGTAGATCTTTCCATTTTAATGAAAAGATATAATAATTAATGAATAATCCTATAATAACTCTTAAACCATATTAAATAACTAATTTTAAAATACTTAATCTCAATAGAAATATATTATCATTTTGAATCACTTGTAGTTCATCAATAACTTGATTGATGTAAGAAATTCTTTCTCTCACCTCTTCCAATTTGAATTTTGGATACTCTTTTCATTTCAAATATATATTCATCTATATGATGTAATGAATTACTAATAATATCTTAAAATTTCATTAATTTGTGATGTTATGATTCATGATCAATTTTTTATGTAAAAATTGATTACATTTTTAAATATTTAATATGTTTTAATTTACATTATTTCATGATTATTCTAAATAATATTTCATTTTTTAGTTTAAATTTTATTTATGGGACATAAATGAAATATAATTACTAGAACGAAATATTTTTTCTTTAAATTCTAAAATTTGTTTAATTTGTTAAATTATAAAAAAAATTATTTTAAATTATTTATTAGAATGAGTGAATTATTATTAAACCCTAGAATTTATTTTTATTTCCTTTAATTATTTATCAATTTTTTATTCAGACACTATTTGTAATTATAGGACTCTATTTATTTTTTTTAAATATTGTAACTTTTGATCAAGAGAATGATATAATTTTTGAATCTTTTGTTACATATCTAAACACCAATAGATACTACATAGCTCTCCATTAAGAACCTAGTAACCCATAGGATACCTAGTGGTCGATTAGGAAGATAATGATCAGATAACATCCATTATGATTCCAATGACAACACAATTGGGTAATTGGTACCGATTGGGGTACAATAGTTATTTCAATCCTATAAATATAATGTATTCCATAATGAAATAATTTTTTCTAACATAATTACTTCTCAATTATTATAATTGTTTCTAAAGTTTATAAATATGAATTTTCTAATTCCCTTTCTTCTGTGTCCAATTCATCAATTTCAAGAACCCATATTTATGATTCAAAAAAAATATTTTTTTCTTCAAAAGAGTTTTATGGAATTATATTCTTTATTATTTTATTATGGTGGTTGATAAACCCTATTTATATATCAGTTTATATAGTATTCATATTATTCATATTTTAGTTCTGTATATAGATCATTTTATTTGATGTGGTGATATACTTTCTAAAAAACATTGGAGTCTGGTTCTTGAGTGGTAATCGATTTTTACTTTTTTGGCACCATGGAATTTGTTTCATGTAATTTTCCACATAATTTATAGTTGGATTTCCATTTTCTATTAGACTACTCTGCAATGAGGTTTAAGAGGAATGATCCCACCTCCAAAAGTTGACAGTGGATTCTATGATCAATGATAAAAATGTTTCGACACATCAAAATTAAAATTTTGAGTTTATTTTGAGAATACAATATGCATTAACCATTTCTAATAGAATAGATCTGTTAAAGATGTTCAATTTGACTGGTCCCAAAGCCTAGAAGGATATACAAATCCAATGTTATGGCACTCAAAAGATAGGAAATTTTTTGTAAGGAAAGTGTGTTGTCTCTTAATCCATCCACAGTAGCCCATTTTTTTCATAGCCATTTTCCTGGGTCCCCCAATTGGTCAATAAATATACCCCCCCCCCACCTCAAATATTTAGAGTATGGTCGAACTTATAGACCATGAATACCAGAGAGGGCTCTGGTCGCGTAGGTCCTTAAGAGATGTAGTATGTCCCTACATGGGTAATAAAACATAAATCACCTTCACTAAGGTGAGTCACCTTACCTAGCACTTGGTAAGAGTATTTGTGTGACCCACCTCAGCGAAGAACCTGGGAAGAGCACTTGAACGACCCGCCTTGGGGATGCACCGATGCAACCAACCTGGGAAACCCTCCTGGGTGACCAACCTACATGAACTTACCATGGATAACTAGTTGTGTGAACTTCTTAGTCCATACCATGGGAGTTTTCCCTCCCCCCCCCCCACTCGAGATTAGTGTTGCGTTGCATTCTCGGGCCTACGGGCCAATCCCTTCACTTTTTTCACCGACCCCCATGAAAATTGAAGACTTTCTCTGTGATTTATTTTGGGTTGGTTCGATGAATGTTTTCATAGTTCCCTTATACGACCTGAACCCCACCCCTGGAATACCATGATTTGACATACTCTTCCACACTCCTTGAAATTCCTTTAGTCGACATAATTCTCATTTTCCCTTTTTCATGTTGGGAGTTCAACATATCCTCTATGATTCCTTGAGTCCTTTGAGTTGATACAGTTCTCATGAAACTCCTGAAAACCTAATCACCAGACTTATATGTACTGTTAAACCTCAAAAGGGTGTCCATCTATGTGTAAGCCCCTAGAATTTCTTGTGGTAGGTCTTAGTCTTGCTCCTCTCCACCTCTGCATCCTTAACCATCATTCCTTTC
Organism: Viscum album; assembly: GCA_963277665.1. Lineage (NCBI taxonomy): Eukaryota > Viridiplantae > Streptophyta > Magnoliopsida > Santalales > Viscaceae > Viscum > Viscum album. Next base: position 1,286,131,438 of record OY728158.1, read on the forward strand.
TTACCTTGGACTATCATCCAATGTAATTTTTAGAGAGGGAAGTGTCGTAGCCTTGGCCTCTCCAACCACAGTCCCTACCTCTTTAATCATAGCCCTAACCACTTCCACAAGTGAATGAGGAAAATTTTATGGTTTGTTGAATCTTTTTCTTCCTCTTATTTCTCACACTGAGCATGACTCACATGGGATTAGAGGTAAGCGAGGATCATGACTCCCACATAATCCACATGAAGGATTGAAATATGATAATTCTGATTCATATTAAACTTGATATGTAGGAAACCCACTTAGGGTCTAATATCAATGGGCATCCTCATAATGAATAATACCCAATCATTATCCCCTTAATTAGGGTATCCAAAATCAGAGTAAACCCCGAGTTAATCCATAAAATCATCATGTGATAGAACATACCTCATGTTCCCTTCATTGGGGATATCATTCTCCGGAGTAACCCTCAACCTACCATTTCAAAGGGACATGCTTCCCTAAATACATACCCTTGTGGGCTTATAAATGTGTTGGTACTCACCAATGAACTAAAGAGGCTTTCATTCCAATCCAAATGGGATACGTATGAATCCTCCATGAGTTTCAGACCCAACATCCTAAACCAACCCAGTTCTTCTGCTCTATGTCCCCATCAGGGTATAATTCAACATTGAATATCATATCCCTTCTATGTTCCTCGGGTTGATTAGGTATAACCCTTGCACCAAACATTGACTAGACATCTTCTACCTAGACTTCCATACCTCATGACATTAAACTGTGTGGTTGGGTCCTTATCACATGACCATAAAAGGTATGAAGTGTTCTATTAAGTGACACCAAACTATGTGTGTTTTGATTCCTTTCACATGTATATGTAGTAATCCCATCTTTGGGTTTGATCCCAACATCATAACAACATTTTTCTCCCTGGATGATGATAAACTTCAGAGTGACATTAGTCTACCTAGATGATAACAAACTCTATAGTTCCCCACTATGTGGATAGAAATCCATCATCATCGTAATAATGACCAAAGAGTATCTGAGTATTATATAATATGATAACATCAATGGAGAACCTCATATACATGTAGGATATATCCATTGATGAAGAACCTCAAATACATAAAGATGATTCTAAACTCCCCATATACTAATAATTGATTGTTTATTAGGGACAACCCACATAATTCTTCGGAATTAATTAATTATTCATGAACATATCTTTAATCTATAAGAGAGTCCCGGAGTATGCAATTATTCCCCCCAAAAGGGTGGGATGATCCCTGCCTCTGATCCTTTTGAACAATGTGAGTTCTTAAGAATCATGGGTCAAAGTCCCTAACAAGAACATACCTTTGTAAAGAATGTCCCTATAGATATAGAACCATTGAGTGTTTTTGGTTCCATGAAAAAAAACCATTGGAAACCATTCATAAATAACAATTTCCCAAACGAAATCACATTTCCGTCTGAAACGGACCTAATTACATCTTATGGATTTATGGTTTTGATGAATCCTCATGAATCCCCCACTTTTTATATTTTTTGTTCATAAGTATAGGGTAATGTATCATACATGACATGATATATTAAGATATTTTCTATTTGTTTTTGATATATCAAATCCCTTGGAATTATGGATTGGGTTGTAGTCGTTATTTAGTTTCCTATTCTTAATGGTTCATGGCTCAATAATTCCTTTTCATGGGACTACCACTACATGTAAGCATTAAAACCATCATATAAAATTGGTGCGGATCAGAATATCTAGGAGATATACTCTGGGTAATATACTTGATTGTTCATGGTTCTCTATAGGGTGAGTCGTATTTGTATGATCTAACCTTAGAGTTTTATATTCAACACCAAACCATATTTAATGATGAATTTGGTCTATAATGTTTTGAGTTATAGATTGATTCTGTGTAGATAATTTTTTACTAGAATAATATGCCTAAATAATAGAGGGAGAATTTAGCAACATGTATGCTACATGGACTAGGAAAAGTTTGGTGGGATTTCTTGGTCCAGTAAACCTAACACACAAGGCTGTCTATGAAGGATTTTGAGATCTGTTTCTTTTAGTATTTTCTCCTCAAGGCCTTGAATAATGAGATATTTCAATATTCTATAAAACTTATTTAGGTGGACATAATAGTAATGAGAAATGAAACACATCATACTATATTAAATTTTTTTTCACAAGGATTGGATGATGATATGTCTATCACGTTTATGTGATTTGAGGTTGGCTTATGACACTATACTCGAATACTAGTGAATATATTATATCAAACATCATTTTCTAAGGTTTTGAGTTAGACCACCAGCGTTGATACAAACCTTATACATGGAGCTAATCCATGGTATTCTTATTATCTTATGGGGTTCATGATTAGATCTTTTGGTTACAGGATGTGAAAATTTGATAACTCTCTCTAGTTTTTTGGTAAACATGGTGGCCAAAGTAGGGGATCATATCTTTCACTTTAGGGATGACTCCTATAGAGTTTTATCAGTATGGAAGAATTAGGGACAATATATTTGATCTTAACAGGACACTGATGAGGTTTCATATTTATAGGTATATAGTCCATCTACAGGGATATTATTAGAGTTCACTATGAATTGGTAATGAATTAGGTGATAGATAGACATTAGGGTCTGGAGTGGGGTAATGGGAATCCCTTAGAGTAGAGTTTGGGGTTATTCTACATGGTCAGAACATGATGGAGGACATAATTAATAGGGGAGTCCATGATAATAGAGGTTACATGTAGTATCTCAAAATTATATATATATTTATTTATTTATTTATTTATTTATATTTATTTATGTATTTAATTTACATTCAGAATAAATATATTTTTTTCATAATTATGTATATAATATTGTATAAACACATGAAACCAATAATTATTGATTTAATTAAATGATAATATTATATTTATAGAATAAATATTTCCCTATTAATTGAAAATATCATAATATGTAATAAAAAAAATATAATTATAAGAATTGGAAAAAATGGTTCATCATGATCACCTAGAATCATCACAGTGAAGAACAATGCTATAAACAATATAAAAAATAGTAATCCAATAAATATATTTGAAAATTTAAATATTAAACCTTGTGATTAAATCAAATAAATTCTTAATGGAGGAAAGAATAGGTATTTATTAGAAGTAATATAACCATTAGAATAATAACTTGATTGTTATGAATAATAACATGACAGTTTGAACAGTAAAATAACCTCAAAATAGTACAATGTCATATAAATAATATTTACCTCTAATAATTTATGAAAATATAAATATTATAGGGTCATAAAATAAATTCCATGATTAAAAACACAAAAAAACTATAAGCACATTTCTAATGAACTGTATTTTAATGTATTTAATAAAAATAACATTTTTATATCAATAATTAAAATTAACTATGTTAGAAAATATTTCCATAAAATAAATAAATTTCTTAAAATAATAATTTTTAAATTTTCTAGGGTTTTTTTTTTGGTGATTTTTTGAAATACCTCAACTGTTATGTGAATTGTAAAAAGTACAGTTTCTACATAACTGATGTATTTTAATTAAATCACCCAAGAGGTAAGAAAGACATAATCAATTATATAAATATTATTTTAAAAATAAAAAATTTTAATAAGTTGAATGTTTCATTTATAATCAATAAAATTAAAATCCAGATATAAATTTTTTTTCCAATGTATAAATGACAATGCATTCAATTTAAATAACAATTTTTCACTTTTTCACATTCCTTTTTAATAAACTATTGGATTCTATTTTGGAAAGATTCAAATACCCTAAATTAAATTTATTTTATAAAAATATGATTTATAATGTCATAAATTTAAATATTATAATTTTTTCCATGTAAATTATATTTTATTCAATATTTTAACTCAAAAATACCCTTATACTCAAGTGTAAATTCCCCATCTCCCTCATCTTGGAGAACCACTTCAATTTTACATAAAAATCATAATACCTTTCCAAATTCCATATCATAATACCCTTCACATTTCTATAGGTTTTATAGAGTCACTCAACTCTATGCATTCAAGTAGTTTTGTTCCATAGAAAAGAAGCAACATCAGGAAGAGGGTGAGGTTTCATCAACTTTCCTTCTAATTTTCCTCATTTATTCTTCATTTCCTATTTTCCTTTAAAAAACATATAAATCAAATTATGTAATACGTTAAAATTTTATAAATTATTGTAAAAAACTATTATGATTATATCTATGACGTAATTTATGTCATAACTCTCTTTCCTCCCCTTTTGACAATGTCCCTTCAACATTCGTTTAACTGCTTCCAAGGACCTTACCAACTATCTTCTTAACACCACATTATTGGATGGATAGCATGAATTATATATAATATATAAATATATAATTACATGTATCTTAATCTATTGGAATTAATATTACTAATTTCTAAACGAATTTCGGGAAAAAAATGAAATTGAAATGAGATAGGATAATTTAAAAAAACATAACATCAAAATAATTCATATTTAATAAAGATTTTTATAAAATATTATCATATAATAATGGTGGATAAATAATGAAATAAATAAATAAAATTAAATTTTTGGTTTATTTTTTACCAGATATAATTTTATTATACAGTATTTGTAAGTGAGACGAACCATAATTCGATTTAAGGTAAAGGGATTCTAAAACCCAACTCTTTCTTTTAAGTTTATCTCCATTTTAAATTTATTTTCAGTATGTATATTACTATAATGTCATTAAAATGAATATTCACAATTATTTACGTTTTTATTTCATCGTATATGCATGTTTATACCTTCTCTAAATTATTTCTAATATGATTTTAGAACTTTTTCAAAGTGGATTTATCTTCTAAAACATCTCATTAAATACTCTTGAGTTATTTATTATCCACTCATAAATGATTATATTTTATTCCAACATATTATATATCATATTCATTTGTTAAACCAAATTTTTATTTATTAATTTATTCTTTAGGAATTATTTATGAAACCCACTTCTTTCGTTGGTTTTCTTTCTTAACTACATTTTTTATATGTTCTCTTTCCATATGCAATTCATGATCATGATAATTTTATGATTTTAAGGGAGGGAAAGGAATTGTATATAAATAAAATTCACTGAGTTCTGTGTTATATCTCTTAATATTATATTTATTATTCATTAACATGTTTCTTTCTTTGTTGGAATTTATTATGTTATAATTTATACACATTATATGCGTGAACATGATGCTAGGTTTTTTCACAATTATGTATGGTATTTGAGCACTATGTTATTATGTTTCAATGTTATGAATATACCACATTCCATTCCCTTTATTAAAATTAATCCCTCAATATAATGAAGATGATTATTTTCTTCTGATATGATGATGATTATTATGCTCACCCATGGTTTAAACCGTTTTATGTCTCATGTTCTTTACCATTTGTTTCCCCCCTTACTTGGATTTTTGGTCACCCCATTATTTGATTTATATAATCAGGTAATTACATGTTCTAGGGAGAAGATGAGATCATTAAGAGTACTATGAAGAAATAATTAAATAATTTTTATTTTTTTTATTTACAAGTGATATATGAACCTAATTTTCCAAAAAAATTAATCCTTTTGATCCAAGAATGTTTTTTTATTATGTTATTTACCTTAAAATTTATTTAATAATAATGAATGAAAATTTTGTCTCACTATAGTTTGTATTAGATCATGGTTTAGTTAATTTTGGAGTTATTACTAAAAAAGTTTGTGAAAACCCTATGGATAAATATGACTTTTAAGGGAAACAACATATATTTTTTGTAATGTATAAGAGAATGTCTTTTAAATGAAATGAAATATAGATATGGATACTAATAGTAGATGTGGTTCTGGAACAGAGTGCATATGGGTAATAACCCTAAAAGTTCTCATTGGTTATTAACTTGACTTGTACCTGGTGCATGAAAAAGAGGTCTTTTATTCACACCCAGTTTGACAGTCCCACGAGATATTCAAAGATTAATCACAAGATTTATATATTCCATTATAAAGGATATATATATAATCTAATTATTTCTTTCAAAGTTAGAAAATATTAAATTACATGATTCTTGAATCATCATTTTAGAATAAGGTTATTTTAAACATAGATATCCCATAATATATGGATTTAAAATTACTTTTTTTATGAAAAAAAAATATTCCTAAATTTCTGAATTATATTTTGTTTGAACCTTTTATATTTTATAAAATATTATGAACAAGGATAAACCATACCAACAACCCATGTGAGATACAATTAAATTAATGTTTGAAATACATTCCCAATGTAATGAAAGGCAGAGTTCAAAACATAATTTTGATTATTAACCAATTTTTTCAGGCTATAAAAAACATTAACCATGTAGAACATTTAGATTCACCTAATATGGAAAAACTAACAATACAGTCCTTTATTAACTAATTAACACAAAAATTTATTAAATTATTTTATCCACATATAATCGAATAGTGAGTTAACTTGATGGAAAAGATCTCTTTTATGATTCATTGTTCTGAGAAGAGAAAAGTTACTTTTTCCATCTATCATTTAGAAAAATATTTTTTTCAATTGTTTGAATTGAACAAGAAAACAAATCTGAAAGAATAAATGGAATAAATTGAATGGGGATACTTTATGAAGATATTTATTAAAAATTATTTCCTTCAAACTCTTTGAATAAATATTGAAAGATAATTCCGAGATCATAAAAAATATATTATATCTATCATGACTTACAAGGATAATTTCACAGTGTTTTCAAGATAAGCCTTGAGTTTTGTTATGAACAATGATATAAAATTAAATATACTATTTAGTTGTATAAAAGCAAATATTAAAAAGTATTTAGCTATCCAATACTTTGGTAGTTGGGAAGAAGTAGTTTGATGTTCTATAAAATTAGAGATGGAGTTTAGAAAATGGTCTAATGGATATGGAGATAAGAATAAAAGTGTAAATTTTAAATTACGAGGTAAAATGATAAAGGAGGAAAGAATATCCAAATTAAAACATGCCTATCATGTGGATATAATAATCATGGTAATTTCCTCAAAGGGAAAATTAAATTCTTTTTGTGTGGGATAGATGGATGCCAAGCTCATCAATGTAAAAGAGACATAAATAAGTCATTTAATGTGATGGATGAAAGGAAGGCACGTCCCAATTCCCTAACCATGTTTCAATGATTCAGTAATAAAGAGAATAGTCACTATGCAATATATTTTATTAAACCATGGGTCTTTGAGGGTAATCAAAATCAACCACCAAATCTAAGGGAGAAAGAAATGATTATTTCATCACCAACATTGAAGGAAAACATTAAAATGAAGTCAGAAAATTTACACTTTCAATTCACCAAATAATATTAAAATAATTGGTTTATTTTGTTCTTATTCACTCCTTTATATCATGAAAATTTTCTAGAATTATTTAATTTCATACCTGATACCTTAAAGTATATATATCCACAAAACATATAGTGGTGTGGTCATTTCAACCCAAGTGTTTTACTCTTCTCTTATTAGTTTGTATAGGAATATTCTTCTAGTGAATACAATAATCCATCCCTTAGTGGGATTTGATACTATACATGGAATGGATTGGATCTCATTATATAGATCCTACATCAACTTTTAGGAAAACGAAATCTCTTTTGATATTTTGAAAGATCCCATGCTCTAGTACAAATTTAAGGAAGATCCTAAATCTAATTTGAAAAAACCATCAATGGTGTGGGTGTTGATACCCACTAAATAATCATATCTCTCCCAAATGGTTGAGTAAAAGGAAATAATTAACCTTAATGAAATTTCAATTATGACGGAATATACTAATGCATTTCCTGAAGAGTCTCATGAACCTACCCTAGATCATGAGTTAGAGTTATCAACAGAACTCATATTCATAGCAACTCCAATTCCAAAAGCCCAAATAGGATTTCCCCAATCAAATTAGTTTAATTAAATAATAACATTTATGTGAATTTTGGAAAAGGGTTCATATTCCCGAGTGTATCACCTTGGGATACATTGGTTCTATTTTTCAAGAAAAAATATAGATCTATGTGGTTGTATATCGATTATCGGAGCTCAACATGATCGTCCTTAAGAAAAAGTATCCCCTTCCAAGAATAAATGACTTATTCGGTCAACTTCAATGATCTTAGTATTTATAATAGGTAGATATTCATTATTTATATCATAACTAAAGGTGAATAAATATGATATTCATAAGATGTTCAGTATACTTGATATCTAAACTATGAGTTTATAGTGGTGCCCTTTAGACGTAATAATTCTCTTAAAATATTCATGAATTCATTAAATTGAGTATTTAGAAACTACGTTTAAAAAGTTATTGTAGTGTTTGTTAATTATATTATCATTTAATCCATGATAAATTAGGAACATTAAGCGAATCTTTGTATTATTTTAGATATATTAAAAAAAGATACATTGTACTCTATGTTTAGCATACGTGTGACTTTAGAATGCTACATGTTACATTCTTTGGGAACATGATCATAAGTGAGGGAATTTATATAGACCCTTCAATGATAAAGGTAATTTAATAATAATATAGACCCACTAATGAAATATGTGTTCATAGTTCTCTTAGATTAGATGGGTTCTACCGATGATTTATGAGAAATTTCTCTTCATTATCATCCTCACTAATTAAATTAACACAAAAATGGGAGAATGTGAGAAATCACTAAGGATATCAAGAAAATTCTAATCACAACAATGGTAATCACACTACCCTCATGTGGATAAGTGTTTCTGATATACAGTGCTTTTTAAAATAAAGGATTGGGTTTGGTACTCCTATAGAATGATGAAGTGGTATTGTATACCTCACAATAGTTAAATAACCACGAAAAAAATACTTGGCATGTGACATAGATTTGTCTATTTTAATATTTTCATTGAATATTTTTTTTAACATACTATATGGTGATAATTTTGACGTAAATATAGAACATAAGAGTCTAAAATATATATTTACATAGAAATAAATCAACATGTTTCATTAAAGATGGTTACATCCGATCAAGGACTGTGTTGTATTTATTCATTACCTTCCTAGAAATGTAAATAAGATTTGTGATGCTCCTAGAAAAAACGAATCTGTGATGTTATCCATGATGTGGATATAGAATTACCCTATATTTATTCATATGCAAAGGATGGATCTAAAAATCATAATGGTAGGGAATAAATCCTACCATTACCAAATGATTTCTTAACCATCTATCCAATAAAATATCATGAATGTGAAAAGAGATGATTTGATGCTTCAGAATATGGTGATAACCAAAACGGATTGAAAATTTCCTCAATTCAACATCAATAAATATGGTTCCATTTGGTTTGGTACAAGGCTTTTTGTGCCATTATAATCATATATAAATAAATTGTTATTAGATAATGAACAAAATGTGTCTTTATCTATCTATCCCAGAAATACCAATATGTATTGTGATCATTGAGAGAACATCTAATGGGATAACATTAAGAAGGATATTTTTTATTACACCTCAATGTGATTGGTATATAAGAATGTTAAATAAAAGTTAAAAAATTCTAAGGGGATAATGTATCCATTTTCTATACCTATATGGAAATGGTAGAACAAAATGAAATAAATTATCAATCGTCTCTCAAAGAAGTTAAAAGTAAGTAATTTAATATGGTTTGTGGTGGATTGACTCATGATGACTACCCACCTCATCTCTATTTTGGATGATTTATTGATTGATCAACCATCCCAGATATACATAATGAAAGTGGAGATGTAGTATAGGGAACCACTTTCAATTGTATCTAATTTTGATCAAAGGCTTGCCCCTAAATTATGGAAGAGTCTTCAGTTGAATTTTAGAATATCATATCCCTACTAAACTAATTTATAACCTTAAAAGACCATTTAGAGAGTCTAAGTCATTATAATATCTTTCTCAATTGATTTTTAAAGAGTATGGTATCAACATCACCCACTAGTTGAGTTCCCATACAAAATTATCTTCTACTTGAGTATTCAAATGGCCCCTATGGATCTATATATGGGAAGAGATGTGGAAATCACACATGTTGGAATGAAGTTTATTAATGAAAGATACTTGGAACTAATCTTGAATGAGAAATTATAAAAAAAGTTTCCATCCATCCAATAACCCCATAAAAATACTCAGATTAAAAAATAACTATACTAATAATTATTAAAAGGACCAGGAGTTTGAATTTGGAGATAAAGTATTCCTTTTAATATAACCATGGAAGAGATTCATGTAGTTTTGAAATAAAGTAATGCTTAACCCTAGGTACATTATACCCTTTGATATCTTTGATCATATACGAGACGTGGCCTATCTACTAGCACATCCACCTAACATGGCTCAAGTTCATGATTTTTTCTATATATCACTCTTGAGGTAGTACATACTAGATCCCTCAAATGTACCAAATATAACGTTGGGATAAATATAGAAGAAACTCACTTATAAAGATTATTTAGTGGAGATTTTGGACTTTGGAGACAAAATCTATTCTACTAAACAACTCACATTATCAAAGTGCTATGGATGAACCATAAATAAGAAGAAGCAACATGGGAACCTAAGAATATATTAAAATAGAAGTACACTCATCTATTCTTGGTTGAGGATATGAGTTGAAATTTTAATGATTAATATAGAAATGGGGCTAGAATGTAACATCAAAATCTTATATATATATATATATATATATTTGAATTTTTCTTCTGAATACACAATTCTTGTCAGATTTAGGTATATAACATAGTTTAATCACACGAAAAACATAATTCTTTGTTTAATTAAATTACAAAATTTGGTTTATATAATAAATATATCCACGAGAATTGGGTATATTATAATGGTTAAACCAATAAACATTTATTATAATAGGAAGATATGGATCATCATGATCACCTAGAACCATCCTAGAGGCAAAAATTAATGTAAAAAATATAGAGCATTAGTAATCAAATAAATAATTTTAGAAAAGGATGTTATAAAACCTTTGGATGAATTTAGGAAAAAATTGAATGAATTAATAAATCAGTATTTATAGGAAGTAATATGATTTTTATAATAGTATCCAAACTGCTAGGAATAGTAACATGCTCATAAGAGTAGTAAATTAGCCTCAACGTAATAAAAGATAATATAAATAATATTTATCATATTTAATTTAAGAAAATATAAATATTATAATGATATAAATAATATATAAAGATTAAAAACTCAAAGAAACTACAAACACACAATCATGTGATTTTAATTCAGTGAAAATAAAAATAGTACAAGAATACAACGGTCGGTATTGACAGACCAAGAGGAGGTGAAGAATAAAGGGGACCTAAAATATTAGTGACTAAGGGAATTTTCTATAATGATGATAACACCATCTAGTTTAAAACTATACAAGTCATGAGAAAACAAATTCTCTATACCCAGAATTTAAATTGAGGCAAGGAATTCTGTAGCCTTATTTCCCTCTATCTACATATGGGAAACTTTGATATCAACACCCATTAGGCTTCGGCACTTTCTAACTGTAATGACCTGGTTATTTATGGGATACTACATTTTGATTTATATTAAAACTTATGAATAAGATATTAATTTTATGTTAAATAGGGCACTTTTATCGATAGCGTACTCGACACGCAACAACGGGTTTCTTTAAAATCTTATGTTTCCCATAACTTTGAGTTATACCGAAACATAATATAATAATATTATTATTTTAAATGTTAGTTAACACATATTCTTTATATTTCCAAGAATGAAGATAAATAATTTTATAAGGATTTTATATATTTATTAAATGTTTTTACATTTATCCAATGAATATTAGAGGCTTTAAATAAGAATGAATCTGATTTTAAGCATGAAATACACTAAAATTTTTAAAAATCCATTTTAACTCCTTTTTCTGGAATCCCCTTTTTAAATCATGTTTTTGAAACCTTAATTTGTTCTATTTGATAAAATAAACTTTTTTTTATAATTGAAATATAAAATTTTACTTTGGTTAAATGTTTTGTATTTTTATGATAATGTTCATTTTTAATGAATAGTGAAAAATACTGCAGTTTAAGTCCACATTGTCTTTTCATGTACTTTATTTATATGGTTATATTATCCTTTTAATTGGTTTTAAAGTGTTATTAGATTATGTTTTTTCCTTTTAATACAATTTTTTTTGTTTTAAGTAATTTCGCTTTTAAATTGTAAATAAACAAATGTGAATCTTTTGATTGTTTTTATTTCTTAAAAACCCAATTTCATGTTTTGATAATGGTAATTAATTTAAAATTAAATTATGAAAATTATGAGTTTTTAATTTTGAAAAATTAATTCCATATTTATAATCAGTTGGTCCAAATTATGTTAATATGTTACTTTTATTTTTTGACATCATGAATATTAACTTCAGTAATTATTTGTATTTACCGTGGTTAAAGGGTAAATTTGGTAAATATGGACACAAATCAGATTATAATAATATAAATTTATTATAACACATTTCCTAACCACATTTTATGAGTCATTTTCAACCAAATTAACCACTAGTTCGAACATTTGGAATTTGGGATCCACTTGTGTGTGAAAGTGACATTTAATTTCTTACAATCTAACGTTATGGGAAATTTAACATAAACTTATATCTTTTTAATAAAATAATTTTAATGTGGGGTTATACATAAGATAAATTCTATTATAAATAATAATTGGAAATATAAAAATATTTTATACATCATGGTGTTTTATATATAACTTTCATACGTTAAACAAATAAATTTATTAATGACATAATGATGATGTAGTGATTACCTTATTAATGAATGATTTAAATAAATGATTTTATAAATATTAAAATATATTCATTATGAAACTTTTTATGTTATATTTGAATTTTAGGGATAATTATGACTTCTATCTTTGTATTAATGAATTATTTTTGAAATAATCAAGTTTTTATGGATTTTTAAAATGACATGTTATGAATAGTATAAAAATTTACATAAATAAGTTTTTTTAAATAAAATTTTCTAAAAGTATATAATATTCCTAAAAAAATAAGATCTAGAAAAATGACTTATATAATGTTGAAAATGTCAATAAAGAATCACTTGAGGTTTAATTTTCATTTTATAGTAACAATATTAACCATATGTTATGAATATACAAGAAGACATAGTAAGAGTTAAATTAGTTAAAAAAGGGTTAGAGTTGAAAGATAAGGTTAAATTTGTTACCTAGAATTGTCTAAAACATGTTGGTTGAGATGATTTCGGCCCAACATCACCTTATAATTGAAATAAATGACCTTGGGACCATTTAAAACCTAAAATAATTTTATGATAAAATAATATTTCAATACCTTCTTAAAGTGCCACTCCTCCATCTTATAAAAGGGAATCACCTCTACCCATTTAATTTCACATCTCAAGTACCTTTTCTGGTAAACTTTCTACCCAAATAAACTCAAAAATCCCTTTCTTCATAATATAAGACTTACCTTAGTCATAAGTAAATTAAATAAATCCTTTTGGCTCAAATCAAATGGGGTTATGCGTTTTAGAGGAAGTGTCTTCTCTAAAGTTTCATTCCATTATTTTTAATTCCCCACTCCTTATTTTGTTCTCATTATTTGATTAAATAACAACACCAATATTATAAATATACTAGGATTTATTTATGAGAATTATTTTCACAGCACTTACACACACCTATATATAATGGATATGAACATACTATTTTAGTGTACGGAGAACCGCTACCTCACAAATTGATGATTGTTCAATTTTCCTCTACCACCTCTCATGGTTTCCATTATGATGTAAATGTATTTATATATCATATATATTTTATTCATATTGTCTCTATGATACTGTAATTTTTATTTATACTCAAACCTTTATTCTTATCATGATGTGAAAATATGATAATTTCGTTTGAGGAAGTGCGGACTACCGCCCCTCAAAGTGATATGACTCATTCATTCCATACATGGTACGTATAAAGGATAGAATTAATGAAATTTTATAATGTGTATATAATATGATATTATAATGGAATTATAATATACATGTGTATCATTTAGTTTTCATTTCTTTAATATGAAAAATAAATGAAAGTAGCGTTCATGCGTACGTACGGCTTACCGTCTCCATGAATGGTGCATTTCATTTCTTATCTCCAAATGTTATGGAATCTTATAAATACATATATACTGTACATATATGATATTTAAATATTGAATACTAATCTAGGGGTAATTTACTTTTTACCACATGGACAATTTTTAATTATAACAAGATCATTTTCAACTCAAGTACCCAACATCAACAAAACAACGAATATTAACTTAAATAATTATGTAAATTTTATAATGTGGTAATAAGTGATATAAATGGAATAATAAACTAGTAAAAGTTTTGTAAGAAATTATAAATTAACTTATTTTTATTATTCAGGATGAATAAGGAATATACGTGACGAATCTGACTCAAGGTAATGGAACCTTTCACACTCTCCTTTTAGTAAAAGACTTCATTTATGTTATGTATTTTAATATCCATTTGCATATGTTTGGATATGTTATTATTTATCCTTATTGATTAAAATTATTTGTCCAAGTGATGAGATACCCTTTTCTCTCTCATAAACACATTTTCATAATGTTTATGTGATGTTGTTAGACTACCGAATTTTCATAAAAGAATTTCTAAAATAAATTTCCACTCATTGGATTTTACGCATACTTAGTTGATTATATTATTCCATGATTATGTGTTCAATAACTTTTTATTTATTTAGGTTTTAATTTACACTTCCTTTTGTGTGGATATACTATTTCTATACATAATCACCCCAGTGATAAATTCTTACATCACTTATAAAAACATTGTAAGGGAAATCTTAACTCAATATATATTCATTGAGTTAAATATCCATGTCATTGGTTGT
Organism: Viscum album; assembly: GCA_963277665.1. Lineage (NCBI taxonomy): Eukaryota > Viridiplantae > Streptophyta > Magnoliopsida > Santalales > Viscaceae > Viscum > Viscum album. Next base: position 1,286,146,512 of record OY728158.1, read on the forward strand.
GTTTTTTTAAGAATATGTGTGAAAAAAATATGATTGTTTTTCAACTAATATCCACTTATATTTGGTTTATTTATATATTTCACACATAATTATGTCACTTATTTATATTTAATCTTATGTTACGATTATTGTAAGGGTCTTCATCTTAGTATCCTTTCATTGAGTCATATCATGATATTGTGGACCTTTATTATCCAATAAGGTGTATATAAAACCCTTTTGACATGTTATATCATTAATTAATATATTCTCATGATATTTAATGTTTTGTTTAATGTCATTCATTAATGACTTTTATTCAAGTGTTTCTATAGTGGAAAGGGACTCTTTAACTAAAACATCATTTCAAATGATTTGAAGATTTATTCTTCTAAAACCTTATATTTCAGGTCCATGTTTTCATAATGGTTTTTAAGAATTTATTTATATGGAAATTATTTTTTTAAAATTAAATTTCTTTTAAATGTTTGAAAGTTGTATGGGACACTTTGATTCAAAAGTATCCTTATAAAATGTTTTAAAATGTAATTTTATTTCGAATGATTCAAAGTGGTCTGAGACACTTTGATTCAAAATTATCTTTATTAATTGTTTAGAAATTTAAATTTATTTCAATGTTTTCAAAGTGTTATGGGACACTTTGATTAAAAATTCTTTTTATTAAACAATAAAATTGTTTTGGAAAGGGGTAGAATATTTCAATATCTTGAAATGATTTCATATGATTGAAAACAGAATATTATTTGTGAATTGTTGATATTTTAATATTTTATATTTCATGATAATATAATGCTACTTGGATATTTTACAGTTGGTTACATGATAAACGAATGACATATGGTTACATGATAATGAAAATTACGAGTTTTTATGTGATAAAACCAAGGACGGGTGGTTGAATTATAAATCTTAATGCATTGGCTATAGAAGTTGGTTGTATTTATATTCCATTTCGTGATATGTGTGGAAGTCGGTCGTATGGTTATTCCATTAAAGTATTTTTATGTCCCATGTTACCTTTATATGTTATATGTTTTTTTTTATGGTCTTGTGGTAATATTTTGGTTATAGGAAGGGTAATAAATGATCTTATATTCAGTGAAATATATTTACCAGTTTTTAAAGGTTAAAATTATTACTTTATAATAAATTATTCATGGATTTCATGTTATCCCAAGATTAACAGTTTTCCTTCTTTATGTATCCCTTAATGAGATTTTTATGCCCATCCCAAGTTTTCAAATGTTTTTCATGGGACATAAAGATGAGTAGGGTCAATGATGAGATCATCAAAAAGTCGTGTTGTTTAAAACATAGAAGTAAACATGTTTCATTTTAAAGGGATTTTTTTATGAAAAATTGGATAATGAGTAGAAGTGTCTACTTGTTATATTCTAGTTTTTTTGTATAAGCTATGACCTAATTCTCGAAATCTTTGAACCTCAAAATATTTTCAATGTGAATTATTAACATAATAAATGATTTTTTATTGTTTAAGGATAGGGCCTTACAGTTGGTATCATAGGTTGGTTTAGATTAATTATAGGTTTGGGTGTTATTTAATTATAAGTGAAATAACCATAATGGTTAGCATGTTAGAAAGATTTATAGTTATTTTAGATAAATTGAATGAGTTTAATATAACATGAATAAGTATATATTAGTGTTTACCCTCCTCATAAGATATTATATGGTGATTTTAATTATGTACACACACTAACATTTTTGGTTCTATTAAATGGATGGATCTAGCAGGCACCAAAGTGACAATGGATGTGAAGGAAACTATAGTGGTTTATTGAATAATAAATCAAATGAAATGGGAGCTACAATTAAAAGTCATGTGATTATTATTAACCAACTATCGAGATTCATGATTGACCAATTGAACCTTGGTGATATTTATAAGGCATTGTATATGCGAGAAACGAATCCCTATGGAAGTTCAGGTAATAATCATAAAGGTAAGTATATTAAAAAATGTTAGGGTCAAGGATGTGGAAAGAAGAACCTAGGAAAATGCTTTAAAGGGACACTAAGATGATATATATGTGGAAATGAAGGTTATAAACCAATAACCTTCCCATGAAAAATGAAGCGTTCTGTTGAATCTAGGATAGGGAATGATGTTATTTCTAAGGGATCAATTGAATGTTTTAAATGTGGTGTTCACGGTCATTATGAAAAAGAATGTACTATGAAGAAGTTTCAAGAATGCGATCAGAAATAACATAAAAATATTTTTTTTCCAATACCTAGTGTCATTACAATTGAGGATAAGTAAACTAAAAATAACCTATGAAAGGTATGGGTTATTTCTTAGCAGATGTTTTGACATTATTGAATCTTAGGATATGATTCAGGATTTTTTTTGTAAGAAAGAATTATTACAGAATAACTTGGATAAAATGGTTAAGGGGTCATGGATAATTCTGGATGATTAAGATGTCTACATTTTAGAAATTCAAGAGTTATGTCAGAAAATTGGGTGATGAAATGTTTAAAAGTATTAATGCTCTTTTGTTTATGGGATTACATTTGAAGACTTTTCTCTTATATCTGTAACCCTAATGTTTGTTTTGTGAAAATTATATTTGAGGAAGAATTATCTTTTATTTTTTGGATATAGTTATAATTAACCATTTAGGATTATATGATCTTTGAATTTGAGGTAATTACATGTGATTACTTTTTTTAATGAAAAAGTGAGTTATGAGAAAACATTTGAGGTTAAAATATTTTATCATCCTTTTAGAGGAATTTATCTCATTTTTTTGAGTGTTATAAAATTATATAGTTTTTAAAAAAGGAAAAAATAAATATCATGTAACAACCCATCGTGTCGGAAAAAGCTACCGGAATCAAACCCACAACTGAAGTATGATTGTGATTTATCACCTACCACTAACCTACATGAAGTCCCTAGTCATTATAACTTATTGATTTTAGTTAAATGATTTTATGGACCAAGAATAAGTTGATTTTTTTAACATATTTTTTATCAAATGTATATCCTTAGTATAGGAAAACTATTTTCTGATTAAGTAATAAATGTTATTTTGGAAGATGTTATCTCTTTTTGGAGCACTATATCCCAATGGAAAATAGAATACTATGGAATTTCATTTGAGGTGTAAGTTTTGAAGTTTATATTGGAATAATATATGTTTTTATTGTGCACATATGGAAATTTCTGTTATTTATGGAAATTATTAACATATCATGGAGAATATGTTATTAGGTTAATTACTTTTAAGTATGTGACTTTAAGAGTAATTAATTTGATTTAGAGATAAATGTTATGATTTATCGTGGAAGACTATGTGCTCTAATCCTTCTGAATTTCGGGTTTCAATATTAGTATGGATAATTTTAAATAATTTTAAGGACAGTTGTTTATTAAATGGTATTTTTTGAACTTTGGGTATTGTTGGTCAAATTTTGGAGATTAAGAGTAATATTTCTTTTTATAAAGGATTTTCCTTGTTGGGGATTATCTGATATTGTACAAAAAATTTTGGTTTTGGTTAATGTCTAATGAAATGGAAATATATAATTCATATTTTATGGATTATGTGATCCTCTAGAATTTTATTCTTTCTCTTCAGGTGTGAACATGTCATCATGATTAATTATTTATTTGAGAAAAGATGATTTTGTGGTTGAAATCTGTTAAAGGATAATACTCTACTTCAAGGGTAAGTATATTTCATTTTGTTATTAGTCAAAGTAATAAATAAATTCCTCAACATTATGAAAAGGAACATAAAATAAAAAAAATTCCATTGATGTTTCCAACTAGGGAATCAAAGACCATTTAACCGATCACAAATTTATATTTTTTGTGATGTTAAATTTCTCTAGATCATGTTTTCTATCACTCTCCATCATAACTTGACACTTAGTTTCTCTTCTATATCTATGTTTTCCTACATGGAATCCTAGTATTTTTTATTTTAGGTGACCTTTATTCCTTTTCCTTATTTCTTTAAATGTTATAGTTTTATTGACTCTTTTTAAATGTGGTATTTTTAATGTTTTTTCTGAGCCCAATATTAAAAATGTGAGGTTCAATTTCCAAAATGGGGAAGGATATAACAACCCAAGAATTTATAGAATAATAATTTTTCATTTATATTAATACTTAGGAATAAGATATTAATTTTAAGTAAAATAGGACACGTTTTTTATAGCGTACTCGACATGTAAAAACAAGTTTCTTTGAAATCTTATGTTGCACACAACAATGAGTTATACCGAAAATTACTATAACATAAGTAATATTTTAAATGGTAGTTAACGAATAGACGTTGTATTTCCCAGAACGAACATAACTAATTTTATTAGGATATTAAATATTTATTAAATGTTTTTACATTTATTCAATGAATATTAGTGTCTTCAAATAAGAATGAATGTGATTTTAAGCATTAAATACTCTATTATTTTTAAAATGTCATTTTACCGCCTTTGGATGAAGAACAAGTTCTAATTCATATTTTTGAAAATTTTATATGTTCAATTTTACATAATAAACTTTTTTTATAATAGGAACATTAAAATTTACTTCACACAAGTTTTTGAAATTTTTCTTATGAAGATCACTTTTTATTGAATAGTGAAAAATACTGCAATTTAAGTCAAAATGGTCTTTTCATCTAATTTATTTATATGGTTAGAATATATTTTTAATTGGGTTTAAAGTGTAATTAGATTATTATTTTTATCATTTAATCCAATTTGTTCATTGGAGGTAATTTTACTTTTAAATTGTAAATAAGAAAATATCAATCTATTGATAGATTTTATTTCTTAAAAACAAGCTTTCACATTTTGACAATTAGAATTAATTTTAAATTAATTCCTCCCAATTCATTGATTTGAATTTTGAAAAATGGATTCCATATTTGGAATCAGTGGGTCCAAATTATGTTAATAGGTTACTTTTATTGTTTGACATTATGAATAGTAATTTCGGTATTTATTTTTATTTACCGTTGTTAAGGGGTAAATAAGGTATATAAGGGTAAAAATAATATTATAATAATATAAATTTACCCTAACACATGTCCTAACCTCATTGTATGATTCATGGTCAAAAAAATAAACCCTTAGTCTGACCTTTTGGCTTTTGGGATCCACTTTTGTGTGAAAATGAAATTTAATTACTTTTAATTTAAAGTTAAGGGAAATATAACATAAACTTGTATCATCTTAACAAAACAATTTTAATATCGGGTTAAACATAAGATAAATTTGAATATAAATAATCATTGGAAATATAAAAATATTTCCTACATTAGGGTAATTTTTATAAATTTTATACATTAAATAAATTTATTTATTTATGACATAATAATGTTATCGTGATTACCATATTAATTAATGATTTAAATAAATATGATTATAACTATTAAAAAAATTATTTTGAAAACATTTATGTCATCCAAGAATTTTAGGGATTAGTAAGAATTTTTATATTTTAATTAATTAATTCTTTCAAAATGAATCAAGTTGTTATTGTTTTTTTAAAAGGCATGATATGAAAAGTATAAAAATTGACATAATTGAGTTTTTTTTATAAACAATTTTAATAAAAGATATAATATTAATAAAAATATAATATTCAGAAAAATGACTTAATAATGATGAAAATGTAATTAATGAACTACTTGGGGTTCTATTATCATCTTATAGTAACTATATTAACCATATGGTATGAATATACAAGAAGACATGGTAAGAGTTAAGTTAGTTAACTAGGGGATAAAGCTAAAAGATAAAGTTAAATTTGTAAACTATACTTGTCTACAACCTATTGGTTGAGCATTTTTTAGACCCAAAAACACCTTATATATGATATAAATTAATTTGGGACCATTTTAAACCGAAAATTATTTTATAATAAAATAATACTTCAATTCATTCTTAAAGTGCCCCTCCTCCCTCTTATAAAAGAGAATCACCTCTACCCATTTAATCATGCCTCTCATGCCCCTTGGATCATCCAAATTCTTCCCAAATAATCTACCAACATCTCTCTATTCCTCCAAGATTCCTTACCTTATGCATAACGCAATTCAATATTTTATTTTGGCTCAAATCAAAGGGAGTTACACGTTTTAGAGGTAGCGTCTTCTCTAAAGTTTCTTTCCATTATTTTGCCTTATCCACTCCCTATTCTATTATTATTGATTTATTACATAAAGAAACCAATATTTTCAATATACTCGTTTTTTTTGTGAGAATTATTTGATATATACTTACAGACACCTTCATATAATGGATACGAACATACTGTTTCTGTGTACGGTGAACTATTGCATCACAAAACAATGATTGTTCAATTTTCTCCTACCACCTCTCATTTTTTCCATTATGTTGGAACTGTATTGATATATCATATATATTATATTTATATTTTCCCTATTATACTATAATTTTTATTTAAAAACATACCTTTATGCTCTTCATGATTTTTAAATACAATAATTTCATTTGAGGAAGTGCGGAAAACCGCCCCCTCAAATTGATATGACATGTTCATTCCATACATGGAATGTGTAAAGGATGGAGTTAATGAAAATATTTAATTTTTATATCATATGATATTATACTGTAATTTTAATGTAACTATGTATCATTTAGTTATAATTTTTTTAATATGTCAAATAAATGAAAGTAGCATTCATGTGTACCTATGACTTACCGTCTACATGAACGGTGCATTTAATTTTGTTATCCCAAAATGTTTTTAGACTATTATAAATACATAAAGACTGCATATATTTGATATTTAAATCATTAATACTATTCTAGATATAATTTACATTTGATCACATGTACAATTTTTAATTTTTACGTGATCATTTTTTACTCAAATACTCAATATCGACAAATCGAATGATATTAACGTAAATAATTATGTAATTTTTATAACTTTTTAATAATTGATATAAAAGGAATAATAAAATTGAAAAAGGTTCTTAATAAATTGAAAATTAAATTTTTATTATTATTAAATAAGAACAGGGAACATATGTGATGAATCAAACTCAATATAAGAGAACCTTTCACCCTCCTCTTTTATCAAAGACTTATTTTATGTTATCTATTTTAATTTCCATTTTCTTATGTAGGGATATTTTATAATTTATCCTTATTGTTGTACATTTTATTTCCAAGTGATTAGAGACCCTTTTCTCTCCCATCAATGCATTTTATGAATTTTTAAGTGACTTCGTTATGTTGCTGAAATTTCATACTGGAATTTCTAAACTAAATTTCCACTCAGTGGGTTTTACTTATACTTCGTTCATTATATTATTCCATGATTCTGTGTAAAATAATTGTTTATTTATTTATGTTTTAACTTCCACTTCCCTTTGTGTTTATATACTTTTTCTAGATATTATCACCCCATTCATAAATTTGTACGTCATTTATACGAACTTTGTAAGGGAAATATTAACTCAATAACTATTTATTGAGTTAAATATCCATGTCATTGGTATGATTTTTTCAATAATATGGGTGAATGAAATCTGATTATTTTTCACCTAATTTCAACTTATATTGGATGTATTTATATTTTTCACACATAATTATTTCATTGATTTATCCTTAATCTAATGTTACGATCTTTGTATGGGACTTCATCATAATATCATTTCATTTAATAATATCTAGATGATACACACCTTTATTATCTTATAAGGGGTATATAAAAACCTTTTGACATGTTATATCATGAATTAGTATATTCGAATTATATTTAATATTTTTTTAAGTAATTCATTAATTATTTTTATTCAATTTTGTCTCATGTGGAAAGGGACTCTATAACTAAAACATCATTTTTAATGATTTAGTGATTTATTCTTATAAAACCTTCTATTTAATGTCCACATTTTCAGAATGGTTTTTATGAATTCATTTATATGGAAATGAATGTTTTAAAATGTTAATTTCTTATAAATTTTTCAAATGTTTATGGTACACGCTGATTCAAAAATATTTTATTAAATGTTTTAAAATGTAAATTTCTTTCCAATGATGCAAAGTGGTATGGGACACTATGATTCAAAATTATATTTATTAAATGTTTTAAAATATAAATTGTTTTGATTGTTTGAAATTGTTTAGGGACGCTTGGATTCAAATGTATCTTTATTAAATGTTTAAAATTATTTTGGAAATGTGTGGAATATTTCAATACCTTGAAATGATTTCTCGTTATTGAAAAAGAAATAGTATTATTGAAATGTTAATATTTTGAATATTTTATGTGTTATGATTATATATTGGTACTTGTAAATTTTACGGGTGGTTACGTGATAAACCAATGATGGGTGGTTAAGTGATAAACCAAATTATGGATGGTTCAGTGATGAACCAGAGACGAGTGGTTATGTTATAACCATCAATACATTGGGTAAGGAAGTCATCTGTATGTCTATTCCATTTAGTGATATGTGTGGAATTAGACCGTATTATTATTCCATTCAAGACTTTTTTATGTCCTAAATTGCCTTTATATGTTATATGTTTCTTTCTATGGGTTTTTGGTAATCATTTGGTTATAGAATGGGTAAGAAATGATCTTATATTCAGTGAATTATATTTACCACTTCTTAAAGGTGAAAAGTATTACTTTATAATAAAGTATTCATGGTTCTCATGTTATCCCAATACTAATAGTTTTTCATTATTTATGTATCCCTTACTTAGCTTTTTATGTTCATCTGATGTTTTGAAATGTTTTTCATAGGACATAAAGATGAATAGGGTCAAGGATGGGATCATAGAAAAGTCATGTTGTTTAAAACGTGGAACTAAACATGCTTCTTTTTAAAGATTTTATATTTTATGGAAAAATTTATACTGAGTAGAAGGGTATACTTGTAATATTAAAGTTTTTATATATAAGTTATGACCTACTTATTTAAAGCTCTAAACTTGAAAAGATCATCAATGTGAATTATTAAATTAATTCAAGATTATTTAACATTTAAGGTTGGGGACTTACACAAACAATATAAGAGATGGACCAAGGAACTATACCCTACCTATGAATAGAATTATATAATAGTATAAATTCTATTTCAGAAAATGTAATCGCTAGTTTCCTTTTCCTAAAAATGTTCAGTCTTGTAAGCATGACCATCACCTCACCGTACAGTGAGTTATCTTGCCACAAACTAATAGAAGATTCCATGATAGTAGACCCACAACTATCATAGATAATACCTCCTCTGTGAATCTAATTTGAAATAAAAGATACATCACGGTTAAATTTCAATCCCCTTGTGGGTGGGATCCAACAAACCCATTTTCCTTGATGATGAATAATAGTGCCAATTATTCGCGCACTAACAGGTCTTTGCCTAGAAGGTGCCTCCCTCTAATTACCTAAAGCCCTTATAAAATGAGTAAGAAGATTTCTTATCCTATATATAATCATCCATCCATTTGAAACTATTCCTTCATAATGATACTTATTTCTTGTCTGCCAAAGGCACCAGCAACCGTCCTTTAAAATCATAGAACAGGCCATTCTTTCGATACTGTCCACACCTGATCCATGAAACCTAGGATCATGGAAGGACTGATTGTCCATGGATAGAGATGAAAATTCAATGATCTCACCAAAAGAAACTCATAGATCATGAGCTCATTATCTATCAATGGAAAGATGGTCAGATCATTATTCTTTATGACTCTTACAGCAAACACATTTGGAAATAATAAAAATCCCACACCGTATAACATTTTCACCAGTAGAAAAACCACATTTCTAGATCCTACTAAATAAGAAGTTATATTTCATGGTTATATATTTAATCAAGAGAATATTATTCCAACTATTCACTAGACCCTAGGCTTTATGGATCCTATAGTAGTCCCTCATTGTGAATGAGCTAGAAGGAGAAGGAGTAAAAACAAAATTATCGGATTCTGAGGATAGTACGATGAGGTCTCATATAGACCTTTAATTTCTATCCAATACTACATTTTTAATTTCTGGTTATTGATAGGATTCCTTGAAGTAAATTTTAATAGTAGGAAATCTTGGATGCCCAATTAACTCACCACTCAAGTTATGATGCTAAAATAAGATATCACCCTTCCCAGCCAGCCATCGAGAATAAGGCCAAAGGTCATTAACAATGGAACCAATATCAGTCTTTAAAAGAGTACCATGTCCATCTAACACAATCCTATCTCTTACTAAGTTACCATGCATTGTTCTTCCCCATAGAATGCGACATTCCAGAACCTTTCATGCCAACATTTCATGCATGCACCTTAAATTATATTCAAGGCTTTGAACTTTAATCCAACCTTCATGCATAGGATTAGACATTTTATTCCATGAAACCTATTTTCTCTTACCCTCATCCATAGGATCCCATATATAATTAGTAATAATTCTGTCAATATTTTTGTTCACCCCTTAGGAACCTTGACAGTAGATAGGGCATGAATGGGAGTTTCATGAATTACACTATTAATCAATGTTATTTTCCCTAAATTATAGATAAATATTTTTCCAATTAATAACCTAGGATATAATCCTAAAGATCAGAGTGTCAAAATCATGAATCCCAAATCCCCCAGAAGATAGAGGTTCCCCCAGATCATCCAAAGGGAAGTTACCCTTCTGCATGTCTAGGAGGTGACCCATAGTAGACACACATCCCGAAGTACAAGTACAGAATATATAAAAATAGATCATTCTCTTATTAATGACTTGACCAATCCAAAAGAAATACCCTTCCAATACCTTATTGAAACCACACATCAAACTACTTCATTCATTCATGAAAATAATGGTGTCATCAGAAAAAATAAGATGAGACACTGAAGTGGATCTCATCCTATGCCCATAAGGAAGAATAACACCATTATTCAAGCTCCTATAAATCATTCGACTGATAAAATCAAAAACAATAATGAAAATATTCATCCATAAACATTTTTTTAATAAACAGTATGTAAATTTTTTTCAAAATATTAAAAATTTGTTTTTAAAAATTTAAAACATATCTATGTTAAAAATTTATTTTGATAAAATTAATAACATTTTTTGAATCATCACTTAAAAATTTTCTAAGGGAGATATTTTGGAATTTTATTGAAATATATTAATTTTTAGGTGAATAGTAAAAAAACAGTTTTTACCAAACCATCATATTTTAATTACATCATCCAAGAAGTAATAATGTCAAAATAAATTCTATAACATTTGGATAAAATAAAAACTCATTAAATAAGATAAATTATTTTTTTCAAATTTTAACATAAATTTAAAACCTAAAAAGTGTTTCTAATGTCTAAGATGATAAAGTATTCAATTAATATAATAATTTTTCATTTTTCACTTTCATTTTTAATAGACGTGTGAAATAGGTTTTGTAAATATTTGAAATTTTTAAAATCATTTTATTTTAGTCAAAAATGACTTTAAATTTTATGATTATCACTATTATAATGTTTATTATGTAAATTATATTTTATGCACTATGTTAACTCAAAAATAAACATCCCCCCAAGAATAATTACCTGGTCTCCCTCCCCTTGGAAAAAAATAACTATTTTACTTAACAAATATAAATATCTAACCATTTTATATCTCTTATTCCCCTTATAATCCTTATATATGTTTTGGATTCACTACACTCTGAGCATTAAATGAGTTTCGTGTCGTAGAAAAGAATAAACATTGAGACAAGGGTAAGGTTTCATCATCTTTTCTTCTCGTTTTCATCTTCTCTTAATCATTGTATATTTTCCTTTGAACCCAAAAAATTATAATATTAATTTGGTAGTAATTTAACATTATATTATTAATAAATACCTACTATCAGTATTTTATTTATAATATAATATATTTAATACTTCCCTTTTCCCCCTTTTCATAATTTCCCATCAACGATCAGTTAACCACTTATGAGGACATTGACAAATCTCTACTAATCACCATCTTATTGAATGGATTGTATGAATTATATATAATATAAATATATATAATTACATGAATCTTATTCTTCTATAACTAAGTTTACTAATGTATAAATAAAATTGAATAAAAATAATGTAACTGAAACATGATGGGATAATTTAATGAAAACATGACATATAAAATCGCATTTATCAAAGAGTATTATTAAATAGATTCCAATAATTATAATGGATAAATAGTGACATAAATAAATATAATTACCTTTTGTTTTCATGTGTTAACAAACATATGATTATTATACATTAGGTGTAAACATGATTAGACATGATGGGATTTAAGGTAACCGGATTCACGAACCCAACTCTTTCTTTTTGGGTTATCTCCTATTTCAAATTATTTCTAGTACATATATTCTAATATCATCATAAGAATTTATTTTCACTATTATTTCCCTTTTTCTTTATTGGTTTATAAATTTTTATACCTTTTCAATATAATTTCTATGCTAATTTTAATGATTTTTCAAAGAGACTCTATTTTATAAAACATTGCATTGAATCATCATGAGTTATTTATTCTCTAATAATGAATGATGATATTTTAAAAGAAAAAAATAATCTCCCATATTAATTTTTAAAACAAAACTATTACTCATTTATGTATGATTTATGTCATCTTGATGAACCATGTTCTTTTCTATGTGATTATTTCATGACTACAATTCTTATATATTCCCTTTCTAGGAGGCACGCATGATCATGGCCATTTTATGACGTCACGGGTGGACTTGAAATTAGATATCCCATTAATAAATTTGGTAATGCAATATATCATATAATATTATGTGTTTTATATGTGACAATGAATCTATCTTTTTTCACAATTATGTGTGGTATTGGACCACTATGTTATGATGTTTCATTATTATGCATATACTCCATTCCATACCATTTTTTGAAAATGAATCCATCATTCTAATTATAATGATCCTTTACTTAATATATTATGATGATGATTATACTCACTCATGTTTAAAAAAAATTAGGTCAAATGTTCTTTCCCTTTTATTCTTCACTTTACAGGGATTTTAGCTCACCCCTATTGCAGAGACCCAAAATTCTCTTACATAAATATTACATCTTAGTTTAAGAGTATTCATTACATAATATAACAATCCATGACATAATCATTTAGGTCTATTGACTTTGTAAACTTGGATACATAAACAACTAGTCCATAACTGATCTACACTATCTCCCACTAATTTTTATATAACTAGTACATATTTTAGATATATAATTCATAATACCATTCTTAATATCCTAGGGAAAATAAATATAAGATAGGGTGATCTTAGATTCCCAGTAGGGGTAAAAAATGGAGAGATCAATAATATAACTTATGAATTACATGACTATAAGGGTATACGAATTTCATCTTAACATTTTAAAACCATACCATGTATATCATAGATCATAAACATGAATTAGGGCCTAAATCATGTTAGTTAATAAGAAATGAATCAAAATAAATTCAAAGTACATTAGTCATGAGAACAAAAAATTATCATAATAAATAGATCTTTGGTGTACACATAAGAATATAAAATCATTTCTTTAGTAGTTGAAGAATCATTTTCAAGACTATTATATTGGAATGAGTTCATCCATTGTCCACTGTCACTAGTGATTCTTTGAAGGGTGGAATTTAGTGTGTTCATCTTTCATCATCACCCCACACCAAATACCTAGAGCAATTATAAGACTATTCCAACAATCCTTCATTTCTTGATCGGCTATTAATTGAAGAAACACTCATCAGTGTTTCTGTTACCCTGACTCAATAATGAGGTTCATTAATGGGATTCACTGATGATATTTAATGTCTCCTTATCACTGGACAGCGTCGCTGATGTGCCACTACTTGATGATTAAGAAAACAAATAAAATAACTATTTAGATTGTTTTATTTTTATTGTGAAATGTATTAAAATTAACTTTCACACTTGACTCGCGTCGATGGAGGTTACACTCTTCCTAACGGAAGCACGCCCTAATGAGATCAGTGGTACTCTCAGATTTACAATCTAAGTTACCATTTAAGATTTATAATGATTTGAAAATAAAATAATTGTTAATTAATTATTTTATTCATGGAAAATACTAATTTCCACGTTTATCCCAAGACGGCTATTGTTAGGCACTTTCTATAAGAATCATGGTGCTCTGAGTTCAACACTTCCCATGTATGTTCTATCTGGACACTGGTTTAAGATGTAGAAAAACCTTCTCACATGTTTATTTAATGAACCTTAAAAATAGTTCAAAAATATATTTAGTACTCTCCGGGCCTTTAAATTACATTCCGTATTAGAGCCTAGTCTCAAAAATATCCAATTTAATTTAAAAACAATATTACATGTAATTCTGGGGTATTACAAACCTGGATGGATAAATTAGAATTGTTGTGGTGATGACTATATTCATTGATATATGTGTCTAGATGATAAGTCCATCATAAGATGAATAGTTAACTGTTATAGATGTTTTTAAAATTAACACATAGATTTGAAAAATCTTTCTCTTGGATTTTCATTCTTAAATATATTCATGTCGCATATATTAAGATATAACACCCAACAAAAGTTACAAAAATTTCAAATTTTTCAATCATGTGAAGTTATCAATGGATTTTAGACTAGAGAACATCCAATGGCTTTTGTTCTTTATATTTCACTTACAACAAGCAAGTGAAAATATTTATTGTGAATTCTCGATGTTTTTATTCTTGTAATTTTTTATCAATATTTTGGTTATAGAAGTGGGTATACCAATAATTCCGATTGATGAAGTAGAAGAATTATCGATCAAGCTGATCAACGGATTAAAAAGGACTGAAATATATATCTAATCTTTTGAATTTTTCGAATAAAATAACTTTTAGAAGTTTACATTTAGATGACATTTTTATAATATTATATATTTCTCTATTCGATCTCGGTAAAAATTGAGGTTTAAAATAATATCCTTTAAGAATACATAATAGATAAATCAATACATTCTGTTTATTTACTTCCACTATGATATTTAATTTATAGGCATTTGATAAAATTATATTTCCACTTTTTTATTACTTTCATTGGGAATTGTAAAACACTAATACATTTAATATTATTAGGCATTACGTTGATATAACTCTTTTTATTTTATGGGTGTATAATAATTTATATTTCAAATCAATTTAATATTGAGGAGGTAAAATATTTGTAGTTGTTTTTCAAACTCAAATTCACCACCCCCATCCCACATATCGTACTTTTTCTACCATCCTTTTTTTAGACAAAAATTTGGTTTCAGATTAGGTATTTACACTTGAGATTGAGCTTAGTCTGATGTTGTTATTTTCATTACATTATTAGTTTTTCATGATTATCAGTTTCTTTACACTAACTATTATTGAGGAAATATATTTTGTATTTATAATAATAGAAATTCATGTTAGATATATTGAAAATATTAATCCTAATAGACCACCTATTTTTTATTTGAATGATTTTGACTATTGGTGAGATCAAATGTAAACATATTTGACTAACACTAGAGTTGAAAATTTTATTATGTATATCGGTAGTTACAATATTATATAAATGGATATTTTTACCATTACTAGAGAAAAAATTAATTTTAATTGATTTATAGAGACGAGAGTACTCTTTTATATTCTATTTAGAATTTATATTCAAGTATATTATTACCAAATATCTTGTGGTATCTAGAAAAAGTTATTAGTTTCATATTTCGAAACATAGAATGTTTTTAAAATAAAAAGAGACATTCCCAAAGATGATTTTTATTTTTTAAAATTTATTCTTATAGAATCTATATCTCATATTCATTAAATATTTATGACTATGATGATCATTTTACATTCTCTTAGAAAAAACATTTATCAAAATATCATATTATTATGAAAGGTATTAAAACTTAACAAAAGGAGTGATAATCTAAAAGAACTACTACCGATGATATTAATCACATCACAAAACTAAGTATTAATGATCAAATTTTAAAACTAATGTAATATGAAAATATTTTAAATATTTTTTTAAAAAAAGTAAAAAATTAAAATGGATTTTCTTTTACAACCAGCAAAAATAAAAAAAAAATCTGATAATTTTAAACCTTTTTAATATAATATAATTGTAAGGAAAATTTCAAATGGTGATGAATGAGAACCTACTAGATGTTATCTACATAATATGGGAATAAAATATTTCAAGAAAAAAATGTTTTTAGGAGAAACTATGTGAGATATTGAATAGAAAATAAATAGAGGGAAAAAACTAATGTGACTATTTGTTTTGAATGTTGGAAGCCTAGTCAAATTAGACCAGATTATCATATGCTGAAAAATAATTTTAAGAAATTTTATAAGAATACTTTTTAAAGGAAAGAAAATAATATTTTTAAATCACTTGATACTTTTATTCAAAGTTAAGGTGAATATAAAATAGGGAGTTCATCGAATAATTTTTATTACTGATGAAAAATCATTGGATTTATTGTAAATAAAAATATATAGGTAGATTAACTAATTATTCACATATTAATCTCACCATGGATTGAAAAAAAATATATTATTTTGAATAATAAAGTGATTATGAGAGTTCTTATTACTTTAATGGTGATGGGGAAAATGTTCCTGAAACTTATAAAGAAGTGAAGGCTTACATTTATAAATGTAAAGATATGTATTAGAAGCATTATTAAAATTATAAAAATATTAAATTTAAAACTAGTGAAAGAAAGGAAAATTTGGTGAATGTTAGGGATAATATTATAGATGTTTAAAAGAATAATATAAATCATATTTCTGATTTAGATAAATTAAATGAAACATTAGTAATCATTCCATCAATTTAAAAGGAGAAAAGTAAAAATAAAATAATTGAATTTTATCTTAAGGTACATGATAAAAAACTAATAAGAAGGTGATGTAAAAATTGGGATGTTGGATCAAGATAATAATGAGGTTATTAAACTAAAGTATAATATTGAATTTTTAATAAAATTTTGACTAATTTTACCATTGGAAGAAGTAAATTTTAGAAAATGTATGGTCAAATTATATTAAATAGAACTACATATATCTAAGAGATAAAATCCACTAGAAATTTTTCTTATAAGTAAAACTTTTTCATGTATGGAAAATTAATTTTTTTTAAAATATTTTAATTTTGGTGACACTAGAATAAAAAATCCTTAAAAATAATTCAATATATTTGGAGAACACATGAATTTATCTCAAAGGAACTTTATACTTATGAACAACATAAATCTACTAAAACATGGGATCCAAATATTTTTTATTCAAATACTTCTATACAAAAATAAATTTATATTCCAAAGAAATAATTCCATATAAATAACTACAGTATGCACTGACAACTGATTACTTATTGTTGGTGCCTGATATTTCTTTTTTTCCTTTTATCTTAACTATATATTTAATGTGTTTCAAATGTTCATTAGTTTCAACTTTTTTTATGTTTTGGTTTACATATTTCATTAATTTTATCTATTTAGGGAGATTTCTTGTTCATGTTTTTTGTTATTATTTTAAATATATTTATTCTAAATTTTTTAGAATTTATAAATATGAGTTAGATTATATCTAAAACTATCTTTGAAATAAAAATATGAAGTGCTTCCAATGATAGATAAATTCTATGTTAATATAAATATTATTCTTTAACCCAATAGAATTTCATATATTTTTTTTCATTATATAATTTTTAATTGTTTTTTAGATTATAAAAATTTTTAAAAACCCATGTTTTTTAATCAAATAAATAGTAATTAAAAAATTTATTAATTTCTAAAATAATAATAACCTCGTATGATTTTAGCGGGAATCAATCCTAGTAATTGGATCATGTGGAGTAAACGGTTATAGATAAATGTATTTAATATTCTCTTACACATATATAAAGTTTTAGACCTATAGGTTTTTGGGAATATTCATTATGATTCTTTAGATAATCTCTTCTGGATTTTCAAAAAACATTTAACATCGTATATCCCAGTTATGGCATTATCCGATGATCTTGCTATAATAGATGTTATGAGATAATGTCTTATTGATTCAGGTTTATTCAAAAAAATGATTTTTTAAAATATATTTATTTTTCAAGGGTGTAAAAAATGAGTTTCATCAAATAAAGAACGTGATTTGTATTATCCATTATTGGTAAATAGGTTCTATAGTTCTATGAATTTTTTAAATTAGATAGGATAAAATAGGTAACATTTTTTATTTCTATACATAGGTTTACCTTGTCCATTAAATGTTTTCTAAGTTACTTGATATACAATTATAGGGAGAATCGTTGATTGTATCGTAAAAACTACCTAAGACTGATGAGTATTTCATTGAATCCAATTATAAGAAAAAAAAATTATTATTAATGAAAAATTTCATAAGACTGTTCATTTATCAACAGAGGTATGTATATTATTCCAATGGATTAATTATTTCTTACTACAAAGAAAAGGATACAACTATATTATTAAGATCCAATATATTTATTTAATGCATGGGTTGGTAACCTTTTTGAAGTTTAACCTTCAAAATTCCATTTTTTCATTCATTTTAGATATCCACAATGTCCTAATAAAGATTTAATTTTCATTACATAACCATATTCATAGTGGAATTCTTGTAAAACTACAAATAGAATAATTTGTTGGTAATGAGTCACATTCAAAAAATTATAAGGAAAATCAGATAAATTCAAAAATAACATCATGGGTGAGTTTAGTCTACAACATAAAAGGGAAAATATTTATTGAAAAATATTAAATGTATTCCTCAAATTATATGTGAAAATTAATTTACAGTGATAAAACTAAAAATATATATGGAATGTTTGGGTAGATAAAAGCATCAGATGCCCCTGCTATAGATCAAGCATAGAAAAAGAAGAATTTAAAAACATTGGAAAAGAAGGAACAGTAAAAAGAAGATCTGTAGAATAAATCCCCTATGAAATGATGTATTAATGAAGATTTCATATGGATTATTAAAAAACCCAAAATGGGTTTCTAAAGGAAATACGTAAATGAATCTAAAAAATGGAATAAATGGTTGGTGGAAGACCCTTTTGGGATCTATATAGATTTTAATCCAAATGTCTAAGATAATAAAATCATTAAAATTTGTAAGAGGAGAAAAAAAGAAGAAGAATCCATTAAAATTGAATTAATCTAATTTTGATAAAGAATCCTTCTGTTTATTACAATATTAGAGCATGTTGTTGTTAAATAAAAACCATTGAAATGAATATTGGACTTTGAAGGTAAAAATAAAGATAATGTAATGGAAGAACAAGAAAATTCCTCTAAACATTCATCACATTATTGGGAAGTTGGTTAATAAATTAAAAAATAATGGAATGAATACCAAGAAATGTTATCCCATCAGTAGGTCATCTAGAAAAACTTACCGAATAAATTATTCATAAAGAAAAATATTGTTAAAAATCCATCTAAAATGTAAATAATTTTAAATTATTTTTCAAAATCTAGATGTAGATCTTTCAAAAGATCTATCTTTGTTAAAATAATTAACTCATATGCACGTACAAGAAAAATAAATTTTATTCTAAGAATCAATCTTTATAGAAATGATTTCAAGACCTTCTTTATGTGATTCAAATAAATAAAATAAAAAAGATTATGATATAATCGATGTGGAAAATTTAGAAGAATATCTTGATGTTAATGGATTTTTACCAAATAAAAATCAATATCTACTACTATAACTTGTTGTTCATATGGAAAAGTATTTTCAAAAAGAAAAAACTAACACCTCTTCATAAATAAAGTCAATAATGTCCAGTAATAAAATTGGTAGAACATGGATACTCGCTATGAGTTTCAAAATAATGTCAATAATGTCATTGAATTTTTAAAAGAAATATCCATAAAATTTAATTTTATTAAAGTCTAAATAAAAAAATTTGGGGGTCAAAACATTAGATTTTGTTAGTTGACTTGGTAGTATAAGTCAACATAAATATGATAATAAAGAGACATGTGAACTTTATGATCATAAGTTGATAAAGTTTATAAAGTATTTAAAATTTAAATATTATAAAATTGATTCTCTTGATGAAAAATTTTCCTTATTACATTAAGATTATGAAATCCTCTATAAAAGAGTAATTCAGTTTGAAGATATTTCAAAATAGTTAGAAGAAATAATTAATGAACATTCAACTGATGTTAAAGAATTAAATAAAATACAGGTAGTTCAAAATAATAATTTAGTTGAAAAGAGTTCAAAACTAGAGTCTTAAGATGAAAATAATCATAACCTTGACTTTAAAATATAGAAGATAACTGAGTTAAGTCATAATTTTAGGTTTCATGTGGAAAACATTTCCAAATAGGATCTGAAGTTTGAGGAATGAGATATAATGTTAACTGAGTATTGGAATTACATCAAGAAGTTACTGAAAAAAAATTAAGAAATATTAGTTTTTCAATTTTCATTACTTGTGAATTTTGAAACTAATGATGGTTTAATTTCAAACATAAAAGTGTGAATGACTTGGAATGTTTAACAATTTAATGGTTATATATAATTATTATTGCTTAAATATTTTTACCTAACAATTTATTAGTCATAGGAAATATTAGTTTTTCATTTATTAATTAATATTGAATTTCTCTCACTAAAATTACCTATATACTTCAAGGGGATATTTTTTCTTTATCAATTTTTTCCTTTTATAGATTTAAAAAGGGGATATATTTACAAAAGGATATATTTTCAAATTTATATTTGTTCCCTTATTTAAATGTTATGTTTTCTTTCTTTTCTTATTTCAAAAATCATAATGGTTGACACATTTCTCAAAAAATTATTAATATTTGTCTAAAAAAGTGGGAGACTAATATTACTCTTATTGATCAAATATTTTTTAAAGGGAGATATCTTCTCAATTCCATCAGAATTAATAGAAAACATTAGATATTTTCTTTTTAAAATTTTTAAAGTCTTATTTTTTTCAATGTGTGTTTACGTATTTTCAAAAAATAGATATATTAATAATTTAAATACTAACTCAATGTTTTTTTTTCAAAATCACAAAACCCATTATTATGTATATGATATTAATTGAGTATTTTGTTTTTATATTTTATGTTTAGAATGTAAAACTATTTAAGTGAAATATAGATGATCTACAGTTTTATGAAATATAGATTTTCTGAGGAATTGTGAAACTATAATGACATTAGAAGTTTCAAAACACTGATGGTTTAAGGATTCATGAAAAAATGGTAACCTAACTGGTTGAATAAAAATTATAGCATTATAGAATAACTTTATCATTATATGTGGAAAGACACTAAGTCCATCAGAATATGAAAAGTAAACTACTTCTGATGATGTTACAATAGATCCTAAGATTTTTGAAATTTGACCATTAGTAAATTGTCTATAAATTTAGCCACACCTCGGGGATCAAAATATAGTCACAATACAATTTATAATGATTTATAAAAATTGGTAAGTCTCATGAAGTCATCGATAGATTATAGTCTAATGAGATTTGGATTTCATTCTTTAAGAGAATTCACTTAGAGAATATAAGTGTAAGGAATTATTGTAAATTCTCTAAGATTGTGTCACAACCCCCTCCTCACAAAGTTTACCCCTCATGGGAAGAAAATGTAAGAAGATAGATAATGACCCTCGAGTCCGACCTTTAGTAGGCCCTAGGATGCCGACTAGTACTGAGGGTATAACAAACACACATATGTGAGACATTACCCTCTAAGATAATGCATGCGAAAGAGAGAGATAATATATAAACCAACCAACTACAGAAAAAAGTACAATATAAAAGAAACGCAATTACATATATGTAATTTCAAGAAATAACTACTAAAACTAATAGGGAAAACATCAAGTTCTAAAATAATATAAAACTGCAGCGACAGCGATTCCCAAATTGCTCTGAAAAAACCCCATGCTAATATTAATAAACATGATCTTGAACCTACTCCATGAAACTTGAAAAACAATTTATATAATGTAGGGTGAGTATAATAGTATACTCTGTAGGATCCTATCTAGATCCCCTCACACAAAAGTAAAGATCGTGTTAAATCACTGTAAACAACAACTGAATCTAACTCCTCCCCTAAATTGGTATACTATGTTCCCAACCTCAACATGGATACTCTCACCAAGTATCGTGTACAAGATAATATAATATAATAAATAATATCAAAGGTTCCATTCTATTACTTCCACACTAGATTTTTTCTTCACCCTAATTCCACACGTCCTGGGCATCCCCCTCCAAAAAGGTTTACTCACAAACACCTGGGTGAAGCACCACAACACTCACCTCTTGCGTCAACACGCACCTCATTCATCACACCACCACCTCCAAATAACCAAAGTAACCATGTATTTTCCCAAGATCCACCACAGCTCAGATAACATGCATCATACATTGGGTAGTATACCTCAAGCCATTACATCCCATACACCATGTATGGATCATCAAGCCATTATAGCATATTGATGTTACACTTATAGTAGTCTATAAGAAACTATATCAGGAATATATTTTTGTGAATAAACACAATACATTACAGCCCTCTACACACATATATGGGGAAAACTAACCATTGGGCATACCAGCACAAGTAATTATCAAGAGAAGAGAGTGGTGCCAAAGGGGGTAGTCAGTCATCCATCCTCCTACCAAGATGTTGGGGAAAACACCATCCAAGGCCCAAAATACCAGGGGTGTTAGTTTCCCCAATCAATATAGTGTATTAGAGTATAAAAACACACCAAATATAGAATATAACAAATCCCACAACCACACTATGGGAATAACATAGTCTTAGACTCAACTGAATCTAACATATCTCAGACTCCTAGTTGTCATTGCTAAGACTAGATATCTTATAAGCACCCAACCATTCAAATAGCTATATTAAGTTACTTTATAATAATATATTATTTGTAATTTACATTAATTGATTTTTTAAAAATTAAATAACCATTATCAAATTCGAGTGTATATTTAATTACCATTTAAACAAAGTTTAATACCCACAAATTCTCAGAATCGTAACCTCAACATTGCATTCCAGTTTTCTCTAACCCCATGGGTTGAACATTAATTAAATCATTTTAAACTACTTTACCACTTTCTATATATCCATATTTTTAGGTATTCTAGGAAAATATAATATGCTACCAAACACAACTGGATTGACCCATTGTGTATGTGAACTACCCATCGAGTCTTTTCCACCGATAGCATGAGAAAAGACTCATCCATCCTCGAGAAGCTAAACTCAGAAATCACATAGAATACCCCACACACCTTCACCTATTTTAGAAGGATGGTAAGTAAAAACATATGCCTCAATCATTGGGGAAAGTAAAGAATATAAACAAAAAACATATTCAACCAGCATCCACTTTCATCTCTATGGGTAATCTTAGCTTCAACCCATTTCATCATCTCTAGTGTCCTTCCCGACACCCATATGCATAACCTGATGCATCTCACTAATCCAAGAAATGACAACTACCACCACCCCCACTATTACTCCCTTCCCCCAAATACCAAAATAGCCTTCCATGCTCAGCCATCCCAGGCACAAACCACAACCCAAGTAGTAGGAAATAGACAACGTAGAAACTAGGCTCTTCTCCCTAAACAAGGCATTCGGCCTTCAGACACCATAAGCACTGGAAGCTTGAATGAATAAGGAACATGGACTTTATAATAAAGAGGGTTAATCCAAACCCTTTATGGAATTATCATGTAACACACAATAGGTTCTTTATTCCATTTATAATTAACCAATTCATTTCAACATGCATAACTTTGTCTATTTGATTATTATCAAAGAACAACAACAACAACCAGATTAATTAAGCATGCCTCTTTATCTTTGTCCAATTAATTTAAAATTAATCTTGACATTACGTACTTTAACAATTTTCATCATGAAAGAAATTCTAAATAAGAAAATATTAGATATCACACTATCTATCAAATCAAGAGGCAAACCATTTTCACGGTATAAAGCACCAACATATGATTGATACCAATTCTGTAATCAAATTAAAATATTTATCATTTCACTATCATTGTGATTCAGTGGATAAATCATGCTAAATCGATGCTAGCATGTAAAAAATAGAGAATCCATGAATCCCCTACCTCAAAAGGTTTTCTATGTTTTTTACAAGAGAACGGCCCAACACAACATATCACAATCACCTCTCTTGAAATGACTACATCCACCTGAGGATTTGACAACATAATGGAATCAACCAACACCCAAGAAATCTCCATTAGAAACATGGAGATCTCTTTCCATCAAATGGAAAGGAGAAATGGGAGGATATAGATCGAGGAACCCAGAAGAACTTAGCTAGAACATACCTTATATCAAAGATGGATCGACACTTGCTTGTTCCCCCCACACAGGGGGTGAGTATGTAACAGGAAATTCTCTATGTGGAAAGGATCCATGGATAGAACAATTACACAAATACTTGGGAACAAATTATTAAGAGGACTCACACTAAGATACAAGAGATAAAAGAATAAGGGTAGAAGGTATCTCATTCCTCTTTGAAAATCTAAATAGGGCATCAGTTTATATTTCCCATTAAAGGTGGATATAAAAAAGATTATATAGTTTCACTGAGTAAAGGCACATGGACCCTTAGGAAAATTAAGATAGGATTCATGGGATTTGAATCGTCCTTAAATTCCTTAAAACGGGGCTTTTAATGCATTTTAAATCAATGATAACATCAATGAGGAGAAATTGTAGGATAATGGAAACAATATTCATCGACGACTCACCAACGTGACTCACCATTATAGAAACATTGTACACCTACAGATCTAGAAACACTTTACACCTACCGATAGATAACCTACTCATAGATGACCTATCGATAGATGACCTGCCAATAGATAAACTACTGATAGATGACCTACTGATATAGGACCTATTGAAATATGACCAATCGATATATAACCTACTGATAGATGACCTATCATCCTGGAAACACAATTCCCATGATGAGAAATTTGGAAAATTGTTATTAATAAGTCACCTTGACCACCCAGAACACCACAAACTATAGATTTTCATAAAGGAATAGACCATAGATATTCAGGCAACTACATCAGATACCTCTCAAAACATTCTCATCCTTGAGAATCCAAAACCAACCTAGAGAGTAAACAAGAAAGGGTTCGTTGGAACATCCACCCTGTGAGATACCTCTCAAGGATCTCACCACCACAGAAGATCATCCACTTCATAAAAAACAACATGATACCACAAGAAAACCACAAACAGCTCATAAACACTCTCATGGGGGAGCTACCACTCAAAAGAGATCAATCTACAATATGCAATAAAATAAATACATCTAATAATTAGGAATGGTCTACAACCACAAAAAAACATCATTTCATGAAAATATCTAAGCATAAAATAGCTTAGGGTAGTGAGTGCATATCTGCGAATCATGTTCCCAACTACACTCCTCCATGCCACCATTCCACTATAAGACCAAAACTTGGGGATAGAACGCGACATGCAACACCTCCTTCTTGTGGTCTTCTATCCCTATAGGTCACTCCTTGAAGTTTGAATCATCAACAACATCAATATCTCCCAAATCGATTACATGAGAGTCATCATGAAGATAATTATGGATCTATTCCATGTGAAAAACATCATGTATCCTACTCATCTATTGGGGAAGTGCTATCCGATAAGCCACAACTCCAACATGATCCAACACTTCAAAAGGTCCAACAAACTGGGGATAAATATTAATCCCATAACAAAACATTCACTTCCCATGATGGGGAGTCACCTTCAAAAACACATGATCCCAAATGTCAAAATCTAGAGGTCACCACCTATGATCGACATAGTATTTCTAACAATCCTGCACTTCTATAATCCCCTCAAGAATAACATGAGCCATCTATGTCATGTTTTGTACCAGTTTTGGCTCGATAATTGTTGTCTCTCCAACTCCAGTCTCGTACAATAGAGAATGGAATTGTCATCCATACAATGCTCCAAAAAGATCTGTATCGATGGTAGATTGAAAAATATTTTTGTAATAAAACACTACCAAGGGTAAGTGCATCATCCATGAACTTCCAAAATCTATAATACAAGAGCGGAACAAGTCTTCAAGAGTATGGATGGTCCATTATATCTAACCATCCTCTGGTGGATGAATTTATTTGTTCAGGCATACCTAAGAACCAAAATCGTGTTAGAGACCTCTCCACTCTCTATTGGTAAAATGAGGATATCGATCATAAATCTTCATCCTTGGGACTCCATGGAGTCTCGCCACCTCTTCTAGATATTCACTTGACAAAACCTTCACTAAGATCGACTCATTGATTTCTATGTAGTGGGATGATTTCATCAAATGATCCATTACTACCATATAGCATCATATAAAACATGAGCTCAAGGTGAACTAGTAACAAAGTCCATCAAGATGTCATCCCACTTCTACTCAGGAACATCTAATGGCTGGATTAAACCACTGAGAACATGATTCTTGGATTTCACCCTTTGATAGAAAAAACATCGAGACACAAACCATGCAACTGCACACGTCAACCCAGGCCACCAAAATTGTCTCATAAAATCATGGTACATCTTTGTAACACATTGATGTACCACAAAGGGAGAATTATGGAACTCTCCGAGAACCATTTCATGAAGTGCTAATGGAACGAAAAGCCACCCCTAAAACAACACTATGTTTTATTCAACCTTAGACCAACCATCAGGGTACTCGCCACAAACCACTTGGCCTCTCCAGACCTCCACCTCAATTTCCACAAAATTGGACTCTTCTACTTGATGCAATATATATGACTTCACATTCATCTAAAAAAGACAACATATTCCCACAAATCCTCCTTTATCTATATGTAATGATGGAACCTCTTCCATTACTCTCCATGAATAACCTGATTCATCCTCTACATCACTACGTGACTTCTTGCTCAATGCATCGGCTAAAACCTTCCCCTTTCTAGGTGTGTATGAAATTTCAATTTCATAATCCTATAAGAACACCATCCACCGAAGTTTTCACATGTTCAATTCATACTGGGAGAAAACATACCTCCAACTTTTTTGATCGGTGAAGACCACAAAGTGCTCACCGATGTGGTAATGTATCCATAACTTCAAGGAAACATGACTACTAACAACTCAATGTCGTGTGTGGAATTATTATGATCATAGGTAAATAATAGTCAATACCCATAAGAAACAACCAATATCTAATACATTAGATCACAGCCTAACCCTATATGTGATGCATCATAGAGAACCTTAAACAAATTCTTTCTCCCGGCAGACAATGAACCAGAGCACTGACCAAATTATTTTTAAGGTACTCAAAATATGCCGAACACTGATTAGTATAAATTAATTCATGGTTCTTTTTTGTTAATGATTTCATAGGAGTCACAACTTGATAGAAATTAGTTATAAACCTCCTGTAATAGACCGTAAGACCAAGGAAACTTCTCACCTCTGCCACTATCTTGGGGGATTCCCAAGACACAATTACTTCTCTCTTTAAAGGATCTATAGAAAATATTGGTTGGGATACAACATGCCCCATGAAACGGACAACTCAATCCCAAAACTCATACTTCAAAAACTTCCCAAATAACTGGCGTCGACAAACAATTCCAAAAAGGGCACAAAAATTATCTTTATGATCCTCCTAAAACCTGGAGTACACAAGGATGTCATCAATGAAGACCACTACAAACATATCTATTAAATCATAGAACAAAAATTCTATAATCCCCATGAACACAGCTTGATCATTCATCACACTGAACGACATCACCACAAACTCATAATGCCCCTGGAGACAATGGAAAGCAGTCTTCATTATATCCTCATCCTTCACGTGCATCTGATGATAACCTGACCACAATTAGTTCTTTAGGAACCAACATTCACCATTTTGTTGATTGAATAAGTCATTAATCTATAGAAAAGAATAGCAGTTCTTCGCTGTTACATTTTTTAAATGATAATAATCTAGACACAACCACAAAATGTCGTTATCCTTCTTCACAAAAAAACTAGAGCTGTCCACTATGATACACTAGACTGAAAAAAACCAAACTACAATAGACCATCCATCTATATATTCAGTTCTGGAATCTCAGAAGGTGTCATCCTATAAGGATACCTCGATATAGGAGGCCCATCTAGATGTAGCTCAATCCCAAACTCAATATCCCATCATATGGGTAATGTTACAACCTCTTCTGGAAATGCATTCAGGTACTCTTCCATGACCCTAGGACACAACGATTTCTAGACATCCGATGAACTCAGAATTAGTTCAACCATCAAGTATGACAAGGATGGAACACACCTCAGACCAATATGAGGGTCTCTCTCCCCAACAAGTATCGATGGATCTCCACTAGCATCGAAGAACCCCACATGCCTCCTAAATAAATACATGATAGCTTGCACCAAATAAAACCAATCCATTTTGTGTATGACATAATATTGTTGTATCTATAAAAATAAGAAATTTCCCCAATAGCGGTGTCGCCCCAACACTATCTCACAGTCTCTACATACTACAAACTAGTTAGTTAAGCCTTCAACTAGTATAGTCAATGCCAAGGGCACTGGAAGCCTCTCTACATCATGACCCAAAGCATGGAAAAGGGTAGGTGATATGAATTACTGTGTCTTTCCTAAATCAAACAAGGCATGCACCAAAGTAGAAAACAATAAAAGGGTACCTCAAACAATGTACGGCTGACCTAGCACTGGAAACACTAATGCATGATGTTGAACTTGACCTTCTCCATATCCTCACCAACATTGATGTTGACCAGCTTCATGGTCGCTCTCTTATCTCTCTGGAAGAGAAGAATACCGAGTCTATCCTTTTCTGGCCTCATATTATCTCTGTTGATCCAAAACTGTTGCAACCTACTGCTGATGCCTCGTACGGGACAGCCTCAATGGAGGAATCTGGAGTGGAACACCTAACGCATGCTGACTTCTCAGAATGGTTGGGCACTCTCTATGTTGATGACCTCGTCCTCTACAAGAAAAACAATATCCTAATCTATTGGCATAGGTTTTATAGCCACTACCCCTATAAAAACATGATACTGAGGGATGGGACCTAACACTATAAGAACAAAATCTCTTCTATCCTTAAAACCAGGATCCATGGACAACAACTCTCCTTCATGGGGAATCCTTACGACTCCCCTCTCAAGATCATCCAGTTATGGATAACAACCACTTAATAACCTTTGTCCTCTCCAATGCCTCAATATATATCTTCAGCATAAACATGTTGACCTAACACTACATATTTGGATGCAAAACCTCTTCAAAATGCCTTTACATAGCCTATTTAACTGGAAACAAGTCCAAATCATATTAAAAAATGATCTTGAAATGGATTCCAAACTCTCTCACACTGGAGATCCTCTATCGAGGGGTAAGTATCTCCTAGAGAATGGTCACCTTCACAGTCGAAAGAAGGAAACATGACTCTGAACTAGTCTCAGAACTTCTCCCAAGAGAACTTTGACTCCTCTCTATTCCCAAGGAACACAAACCACCACTGCATCACTACCCCACATAGCATCGTCACAACCAATGACACCCAGTGATCTTTCCGAGTACTGATCAAACTGAAGGTTGTCTCAACCACCCCTAACCAGTCGTTCATGACTACATAAAAAATAGAGCCCTCATACTTCTACAGACTCTATAGCTAAAACTCTCAATGTTTACTCTTCCAAGTTTCATCGTTTTTAACCATTAACCCATGGAGATATTTTTGTACATCCTACTAAACATCTTCTTTACGAACCTATTGAGGACACTAACCTGAACCCATACCTGCAAAAGAAAAAATAATTAGATCTCCTAAACCTGGAATATTGAATACTTTAACATTAATTAGTTATTTTTTTATTCATTTTATGTTAACTTATCCCAACGTATTCCCATTCAACCTGAGGTGCAAAGAATAACGATACATGATACTTTCCTAGGTATCAAGCATGCAACCAATATCACCTTGTTTAGTAGAAACAGTAAACATTAAGGTCCATGAATTAGATCTCAGGGTAGCCAAAATACTTTTTCCACAGTCGGTATCTAGTGTTTAAAACACTTGATGAACTTGACTAACAACATTACAATACCAACCCTTGCAACCTCACAGATGCCTAACTAAAAATTTATCCTATCCATCAACCAAACCTCAGATACCACTATTTCATGAAACCCTCCCTACAAAGTGTACCCCTCCTTGTCCGCTAATGCGGGAAGAGAGATAATGACCCCATGAGTCCTGCCTCCAGTACGCCATGGGATAATGACTGGAACCGGGGGTATAACAAACTCACAGATGGGAAGCATTACCATATAAGTGAACACATGTGAAAGATAGAGATAAGATATACACCAACCAATATTCTCTCAGAATACAGTATAAAATAAACCCATTTACATATAAGTAATGTCATGCAAGAACTACTATAACTAAAAGGGAAAACTGTAAGTACCATAAGAAATTAAAATTATTGCGACCACAGAGGCCGAACAACATCTACAAACCCCCAAGATTGTAGTAATTAGCCTGATATCTTACATTCTCCATGTGATCTGAAAATATTTTATATAATATAGGGTGAATATAAAATTATACTCAGTAGGATCCTCCATATACCTCTCATATTAAAGTAATGAAAGAAAGCTAAATCATAGTTAACAAAAAGTGAAACTAACTCATCACCTAAACAACTATACAAAGTTCCCAACCTCACCATTCATACTCACACAAAGTATCGCATACAAATAATATAGTATAAAAAATAATAACAAGGGTATCCTCGTACCCCTTCCCCATTGGTTTTTAACTTTCCCTCAATGGTGAACGTCATGAGAATCTTTCTCCAAAAAAGGCTTTCCTAGAGACAGCTAGGCGAAGCACCCCAACACGAACCTCATGCATCAACATACACCTCGTGCATCGCACCGACAAGTCCATGTAACCAAAGTAACCAAAAAGTTTTCGGGAGCCACCATTTCTCTCATAACATGTATCACACATCGATTATTATACCTCAAGCCATTATAGCCCATAAACCAAGTAATAATCCTCAATCCATCACAACCTATACACATTACACCTATAGTAGTCCATAATAGAATATATCCAGAATATATGTGTGTAAATAAACACAAGACATTAAATCCTTCTACACACATATATGGGTAAAACTAACCATCATTCAGACTAGAACAACTAATTAATAATAGAAGAGAGTGGGGCCAAAGGGGTAGTCAATCATCCATCCTTTCACTGGGATGTTGCGGAAAACACACCCCCCTCTAGGGCTCAGAATCCTCAGGGTTTCAGTTTCCCTACCATACATGGTGGAGTAGTGTATAGAAACACAAAAAGTATAGAATATTATATAGATCACAACCAAACTATGTGAATAACCTAGTCTTAGACTCAACTATAGCTAACATCTCTCTGACTCCCAACTTCCTTTGCTAAGACTATATCCTATAGTCACATGACCATTTGGATGGCTATATTATGTTACATTATATATTTCTATTAGTTTCACATCATGTTAATAAATTCTTTAAAAATAAATTGACCATTATAAAAATTTCACATTACATTTAATTACCATTTCAAAAAAAGTTTCATGCCTTCCAGGAATTACCAAACTCAGTACATGGATTCTCAGAATCATAACCTCAGCATTAAATCACAAAAATCTCCAACCCCATGGGTTAAACCTTTATTCAATCATTTATTCACAACATTACCACTTTCCATATTTCCATGTTTCAAGGTATTCTAGGAAAACATACTAAGCTACCAAACACAAGGGGATCAACATGGTGAGTAGGTGAACTAACCTTCGAGTCTTTTCCACCTATAGTAGGAGCATATACTTAGTCATCCTCAAGAATCTAAACATAGAAAGAACGTGGAATACCCTACATGTCATTGAATCTTTTGGAATGACGTTATGTATGGCCATATTTCTCAAATAGTGGGTAAAGTAATGCAGATAAACAAATAAGAGATTCAACAAGCATCCACTTTCATCTCAAAAGGTAAGCCCAGCTTCAACCTGTTCCATCATCGTTAGTGTCCTCCTCAACACCCATATTCATAACCTGATGCATCTTGCCACTCCAGGCATTAACCACTACCACCACCACCACTAAGCCTCCTTTCCCCCACTTACCACTAAAAACTTCAAGGCTCAGCCTTCCAAGGGGTACACCACAACACAAGAAACAAGAAACATTCAACATTGCAATTGGGTTGTTGTCCATAAACAAGGCATTCAACATTCACACATAATGAGAACTCACAAATCCAAAGAAAAAGGTACTTGGCCTTTACAACAAAGTGGGTAACTCTGAACGCTACAAGGTATTATATTTTATCACACAATTGGTTCTTTATTCCATATTAAATTAATCGATTCATTTTAACTTGCATAACTGCATATAGTTGATTATCATTAAGGCATAACAGCAACAACTGGATTCATTAAACATGCCTCTGTATATTTGGAAAATTAATTTACAATTAATCATGACATTACGTTCTTTACCAATTTCCATAAATAATGAAATAATAAAAATTCAAAGAATAGATATCAGACTATTTAGAAAATCAAGAGGAAAGCTTTTTTCACTGTATAAAACAACAACATAGACTGATGCCAATTCTTTAATCTAGTTCAAATATTTATTATTTGAACTTCATTGTAATCTAGTGGCTCAATTATTATAAATCTATTACTACAAGTAAATAAAATATTTAATACAAGAATCCCCTACTGCAAAAGGTTTCTGATGTTCTTTGCATGAGAACGGGATAACACAACGGATCACGATCTCCTCTCTGGTAATAACTACATCCACTCAAGGATGTCATGACACAACTGCATCAACTAACACCTAATAAAGCTCCATTGGAATCATAAAGATCACATTCCATCACATGGTAAGTAAAATCATGAGGAAAAGTATCGAAGAACCTAGAAGAATAAAGGTAGAACATACCTTATATCAATGATGGATAAACACATGTAGGTTACACCAAAATAGGGGGTGCATATACTATAGAAAAATCATCAAGGTGAAACAATCCAAGGATAGAACAATCACACAACTCCTCAAAGGAAAAGGTTTGGGGAACTTCCCACCAAAAGAAAAGAGAAGTAATAACAAGGATGGAAGGTATATCAACCCTTTTTGAAAATCTAAACGGGGTAGCATTTTAGATTTTCCATTTGAGGAGGATTTGTTAAAGACTACATAGTTTGACTTAGTAAAGGAATCTGGAACCATATAAAAATTAAGATAGGAGTTATGGGATTTGAATTGTCCTTAAATACCTTAAAAAAGGCTTTGAATGTATTTTAAATCTAAGATAATGTCAAAAGGGTGAAATTTTATGATGCTGGAAACACTGTTCAATGACGACTCACCGACACGAGTCACCAATGCAACTCACCAACACAACTCACCATTCTGGAAATAGTGTAAACCTACTGATCAGGAAACACTTTACACCTACTAATAGATAACATACCAATAGATGAACCACCCATAGATGACCTACTGATAGATGGCCTACCGATAGATTACCTACTGATAGATGACTTACCGATAGATGACCTAACATGTTGGAAACACTGTTCACAAAACTGTAATTTTGGAAATGTGTTAGAAATAACTCATATTGACATCCTAAAACACCAAAAACACCATATTTTCACAATAGAATGGATCATAGAGGTCTGAGTCATTAAAAAGTTTATTTTTGTAATTATTATATACACCATCTAAATATAGAAGTGGATATACTAATATTCTGCTTTTTGAAGTGGGAGAATTACCAAATGGGATGATTAGGGTATTCTTGGGGAATGAATGACATATATAATCATCCCTATTTTTAAAAGCATATACCTCTTTATAGGTCTATAATCGAACATAACTTGAAACGGGTTTGTGTTCCTTTATTCACATTGGGTTAAAAGTGAGTTATTAAATAATATCCCTTATGAGTTCTTTATTGATAAATCAAGACTTCATGTTTGGTTATTTTTATTGTGGTATTTAATTTATCATCATTTGATAAAATACTAATTATTTATATTCTGTTGTATTATTACATTCATCGGTAGTTATAAAATACTATCACTTTTAATACTTTAGTGTGTTACTTTGATATAACTATGATTATTTTTGTGGGTTTACCAGAATTTGTATTTTTATAATTTTAATACATGTGACGGTTAAAATTTTGTAATTTTTTTGAAAACAACAATGCATACCCTCTTATTGTATATATTACATCATTTTTGTGGACCAACATCTTCCTATCTAATCATTCAAATTCGTCCAATTCTATCTTGTCAATTTTTAAACACAACCAACAGAACCTCCAAATCATTATGAATGAGATAATCCTCTATCTATAATCTCTAGAAACTGAATTTATTCCCATAAAACTTGTAAATATATACTATAGACGTCATACCTTTTGTTAACTATACACCCCAACTAAAATCATAATAACTTCAAAAAACGAATGAGTGTTACTTGAGTTTCCATATAATGTATTGATGATAATGATAAAATAACTCAAATCTATAATACCACTTGTTTTCAATCCCTTGAAACATATAATTATTTGATTATGTATCATCATCCGATACACATTGTAGAACAAATCCCCTAAATTACTACCATGAGTTAGGTGTACTGGAAGAAAAGAATTCGTGCACCCAACTCACCACACAATGTTGAATATCTCAAAAACTCAAGAATACTCAATCCTAAAAAATATTCAATCAAGAAAATGATAAATATAAGGATATAAGATGTTAACATGGTATGAAAAATTTGTCCTACATCCATGGGAGAAACACTGCTTCCTTTTTTATTACAAATAAATGATATAAGAATTGTAATCACTTTTTCCATGTAATAAAATTAGAAAAAAATTATAAGTAATCCCCAATCACATTTTTTTATCATCATATAAAGTTTATTGGTGGTCCCACTAACTAACCAGTACTCACTCTCACATAATGAAAAACTATCGTCCAATCAGTCTTGCACCACTAGATTGATTTTTTTATCATTTTCTACACCAAATTTCTAAACTATAATCTGGTTGACTATATTTTGTTGAATTTTTTAGCATATAATCCGGACTCACATCCCAATATATTCACCGCAACTCATTTCTTGAAACATCTCCTCTCGTTAGGTGTTTCATGCATTACAAATTTTTAATTACTAGTAAGTGAGGGGTTCCAAGGGTTTAAGGTAACATAAAATTAACCTTGTACATGCAATCCTTTACCTAATGAATGATGGATATATGATTCGCATATCATCATATTTGATTTTATAAAATTATCACATAAAACAATGAAATAAATAATTAAATTAAATGAATAAATCCAACACATAGATAGGTCGGTCTACCTCATGATAAAAAACATCTTGAATTTAAAATTCATTTAAAATTTATAACATTCATTTCAATTCATTCTAATTACATTAAATTTAATGGAATTAATTAATTCATATTCTAATTAATTAATTTATTCATTATCTTAATATTATATCTAAACAACCCTTGATATATAATAATATTTTCATCCTATATTATTTTAAATACTTTTATTAATTTTAATTTTAATTTTAATTTTAATTTTCAAAATAATTAAGAGTGCGAATGTTACATAGGAGGTCACAATGTCCATACCTTCTATATCATATTTAATCCATTTTTAAAATTTATTACTTACACAGCATGTATTGTCACTCAATATATCGTGTGAAAAATGTTTTGTATAGTATTTTTCAAGTAATGTGTACTTACACAGCAAGTATACCTATATGGAATGTGGAAATATACATGGTATGTTTTTTAATGGTCCAATCCTCATAGTATGTGTTTCATGTATGACCACACGACATGCAACAATATACATGTTGTGTACTGCTAGCAATGCACCTAAAGTACACGACATGTAATATGGCTATTACATGTTATCTAGTGGTAGAATTTATTCAGTATTAATTATCAAGTGTGTATACCCACATAACATTATGAAAAAAAATATGACATGTATTTAGTGTTGAATTAAACCAAACCCATGATTTATGCATCAAACTACATGTCATGAAGTTTGTATCTTTATTTTATTAACTCATGTGTTAAACCACACACCACACCAAAAATATATATGTATACCTTTTGTGGGTTGACAGGTGTTACATAATGTATACATGATAGATATACACCATGCAGTACATGTCTGTCCACATATCTTAGTTGGTTATCAATAAACATCATCTAATGATGCCACATATTGATCCCCCGACTAGAAACAATTTACCCTAGGATAAAACTGTGTGGGGTTTCACATCCTATACACTAGCTACATGTCTTGTAATCCTTTAAATATGCATTTTTTAGCTATCAATACATGACATATAATGATGTCACATACTGAGACACGCAATGAGATGATATTAACACATCTAAATTGTTGTGTTAGTTGACCATATTTAATGACCTGAAATTTTTTAGTAAATTTCGTTCCCTTTTTTTGGTGGGTTATTTTATTTTTCATTTAATAAAATGAGTATAATTGAAATGAGACCGTCGTGTTTCAACTGTTATATGACCGTTGGTCAATATGACAATTGGAAACTAAATGTTACAATTATTTTCTATAAATACAAGTGATCTTGATTAATTAATATAAAAAGAAGATTCAATGGCCCCATCCAGTAGTCTCGGTCCAATCAAAGCCCATCTGATGGAACTCAGGAAGGAGGTAGCACCGTTGGGATTTTCTATGGACCAAACCCAAGCCGAACTTCATCATGTGAAGCTGGAACGGAATCACCTTTGAGAGAAGTTCAAGCTGATAGAAATCACTACTCATACAATGTTGGCTGAGCCGCCCCAAGAATCTATCACCCAATCACACCTTACTCTAAGGTCCTATGTTGGTGTCATAAGGGGCTATGTAACGAGACCATACCTGCCTTGTGTAATGCTCTGATTTAAATAAATATTTTGATTTCTTCTTATGGTGAAGTTTGTGAATCTCAAGTGTCCGGATAAATATAGGATGTATATTATTGATGAATTTTGGAAAAAGTATATTTTAAAATATTTATTTAAACCTTAAATATTTCAAAAATCTGTAATGATTTTTAAAAAAATGGTCTTCTACAGTTGTGTTTAGTATGAAATTTAGAGTCTAATAAGATCAACATAATTTTTAGTGAATAGTAAATTATGAAAAGTGATTTTATGCTTAGAATTAGTAATGTGAATAAATAGATTAGTAATCTCAATTAAAGAAAGTATTAATATAAATTAGGCACCAGGATTAAGTAATGTGATTCAATAAAATATGTAAATTATTATTTCAGAAATTATTAGTCAAGAATTAGTTCTTTCAGGTGGATAGTTTTTTTTAATTAAAAATTAACTTAAAAATATTTAGAAAATTATATTTATAAAATGGAGTTCATTTTTGAATTTAGAGCATCGATATTAAGTTATGGTGATTTTTGGGGATTTTTCTGGAAAAATTTTTTTTGGGTGAACAGTGTTTTTTTAATTAAAAAATAAATTAAATTTATTTAGAAAATTATTTTTAAAAAATGGAGATCATTTTTGAATTCAGATCATGGATATTTGGTTAAGGTGAACTTTTGGTATTTTCTCAAAAAAAAATTGAATTTTTGGTGAATATTGAAAATACAGATTTGAGTTTCAAGTGTTTAATGACATCATTAAGGATGTAATAATTATGCAATAATTCTGGTCGACATATGAATAGTAATATAAGGTATGAGGTGTCCCAAGTGGCCATTACCATGGGCAAATACCATGGGCAAGCGCATGGTTTTTCCAATACCACCGATGAGATGTCCCTTGGCAATTAATGCTTTGTCCCCTCACTCCTGCTATAAATACCAAGCCTTTCCTCATTATTTTCATTTCCAAATCCTCCCCAACGTTGTTTGGGTCTCTTTACCTCCCCATGAGTCCTCCCAAGGTGCCCTCAATCCCCCAAGGTCCCAACATTCAAGTTTTAGGAGTTGTGTTTTAAGGTAATGGGTCCTACATCTCTCTATCTTTTCAAGTACTCTATTTTATGTCATTTCTTTTATGCTTCATATTATTATGTTGGAGGATCTCCTTTTATATTCACCATAGTTTAATTTTTATGTTCATATTATTAGAGACCCTATTTGATCTCATCAATTCATTTTAATAATTTTTATGTGGCGTCTTTAGGCTGTTGAATTTTTATAAGGGATTCTTTCACCCTTCTCATTTTCAAAGTTCTATTTTCATGTCAACCCTTTCAAGTTCTTTTTTCTTATTTTGGGGTATGATCTCTATATCCATTATACTGTACTTTTTTGTTCATATG
This sequence comes from Viscum album, assembly GCA_963277665.1. Classification (NCBI taxonomy): domain Eukaryota; kingdom Viridiplantae; phylum Streptophyta; class Magnoliopsida; order Santalales; family Viscaceae; genus Viscum; species Viscum album. Next base: position 1,286,185,139 of record OY728158.1, read on the forward strand.
ATGATAGAACCTATTTGATCTCATCAATTCAATTTTTAAAAGTTTTAAGCGACGCCGTTAGGCTGACGAATTTTTATAAGAGAAATCTTATTTTTGTCTTCCTTTCATGTTTTTCATTTTATATGGTATGTCTTCAAAATTTCATTACCATGTTCTTATATACTTTATATTATGTCCCTATACTTTTTTGTGGATCATTTATGAGTGGGTGACCCATGTCCCCTCTCTTTTCAACGTTTTCTAAAACCCTGTAACAAAGCCTTTATGCTGTAGAATTTTCATCTCAAAATGCCTCTCTCTTTGTCTCAAATACTTTTATTTTATTAAGTGAATACTCTATGATATTTCTTCTAAAACGTTATTTACATATATATCAAAATGTTCAATTTTATTCTGGGATTTACATACATGAAACCCACTTTCCTTTTCTGTGGGTTTAAAGGGACATTAAGATCATGTCTTAAACGAAGTTTTTAAAACGTTATGGTTATAAAATGAGACCCATTTATTTTATGACATATGGGTTATTTATGAAATTTTTTATGATGATATATGTGGCTCACATGATATTAAATACAAATTAAGTTTCTTCCCTGATAGCTCTCTAATGCATTGGGTAAAGATTTAATCTCTATAGATGACCATTTTAACGATACCTTGGTGAATAACCTTGGTAATTTGTTTTAATGATACCTTGGGGATGGACCTTGGTGATACGGAAAAGATTGTCTAAGTTAAATTTTGTAGCCACATATTCAAGTTAAAAAACACGTATTTTTATTATGATATTCCTCATGATCTCTTTCTCATGCCTTAAAGTTATTTATCATGACTTTATTGATGTATCTCATGTTCACATGTAAAATGTTTCCCATGTTTCCCTTACTGGGCCTTCTAAAACCCTTTCCTTTGATGTATGTCCCCAAGTTATGAGATGCAGTAATGAACATAGGATGAAAAATTATGAAGAATCCTTTCAAGTGTTTAAGAAGAATTTTTTATGTTGTCATGTTTTACGTTCCGGGTTTCCAAGACACTAAAACTTAAAGATCTTTGATTTTGTATAATGTAATAAAAGTTTATGTGATAAAAAGGTGGGATGCTATAGTTGGTATCAAAGGATGGTTTAGTTATTTGTGTAAATTAGGATTTGAAAACATTACAAGGTTTCTTAATGAAAAGATTAAATATAGGAAAACATCCTTGTATTTTGGTGAAGTATTGAATAAGTGGTTTCCAAACAAATAAATCCATGTCTGGATATGAACAAGTAGAGGTGGCTCTGGCACAGATGTACATAGGGGTAAAACCCGAAAACACCACTTCGAGCTAGACTCGAATAGGAACTGGTACACAACAATGGTCCTTGCTGCACTCTTGGTTACGACACTCCTGGGGGATATGTTTGGTTAATCGCAAGCTTTTTATGAATCATAATGAAGGAATTATAGAACAAAGTATTTGTCTAAACGTGAAGTTTTAAGACATAAAATCCCTTTTAGTTAAAAGACTCATAAATGAAATAAGTTTCTCATGAAGGATTTATTATTTTAGAAAATGTCCCTATCATCTAGGAATACATTGATGTATTTCTTGAGGAGTTACCCAGATGTCCCCCATAAAGAGAGGTAGAGTTCTCCATTGAACTCATACCTGGATATCATCCGATGTCAAATACCCCATCTAGGATAGAAAATGGGGAGCTAGAGTAATTAAAGAAAAAACTCCAAGATCTTTTGGAGAATGAGTTTATCCCACCAAGTGTGTCTCCTTGGGGAGCACCAGTCCTCTTTGTGAAGAAGAATGATGGATAAATGTAGTTATGAATTGATTATAGAGAACTAAATGGGATCACAGTGAAGAACAAATACTCTGTTCCAAGAATTGATGACTTATTTGACCAATGTCGTGGGACTCAATTCTTCTCTAAGATTGATCTTCGTTCGGGTTATCATCAATTGAGGGTGAAGAATGATGATATTACATAAATAAAACTTATTTCCAATCAAGATATGGGAATTATGAGTTTTTTGTTATGCCCTTAGGACTGACTAATGCACCTTCTATTTTTATGGATCAAGAATAAGTTGATTTTGTAAACTTATGTTTTATCAAATTGATATCCTTTGTATAGGAAAATGACTTGGTTATTAAATGATAAAGGTTATTTTGGACAATGTTTTCTATTTTAGAGTACTATATGCCTAAGGTAAATAAAATACTACAGGATTTAATTTGAGGAGGAATGGTTGATTTTTTTTTTGAATTTATTTATTTATTGTGGACATATGGTGATTTGGGTTATTTCTTGAAAATGATGAACCTAGAATAGAGAATATGTGAATAGGTTAATTACACTTTAGTATGAGACTTTAATAGTAGTCGATGTTATTTGGAGATAAATGTTAAGATTTATTAGGGAAGACTATGTGACTAAATCCTTTTGAGTTTTGGGTTACAATATTAGTTTGTATTACTCTAAATAATTTTAAGGATGATTGTGTATTGAATGGTCTTTTAGGATCTTTTGGTACTTTTGTTGAATTTTGGAGATTAATAGTCATATTTATTTTTATAAAGGATTATCCTTTTTGGGGATTATATGATCTCATACAAACCATTTTAGTTTTAGTTGATGACTAATGACAAGGGAAATATATAGTTATTCTTTTGTGGATTATGTGATTCTCTATAAAATGATTCGTGTGCTTCTGATGAGACCAAGTCTTTTGAAATCCTCATTGTTTGGAGAAAATATTAGTCTTGGTAGAAACTTATTAAAGGGTTAAACTCTAATTGAAGGTAAGTATATTTCCTTATGTTATTATTCTATGTAGTGAATGAATTCCTCAAAATTATGAAACGGAACGTAAAACAAATAAGTTGTTGGTTTACGTTTCCTACTAGGTAATCAAAGACCGTTTAACACATATTAAGTTTGTGATCATCTTGTGGTTAATTTTCTCCTAATCATGTTTTCTTTCACTCTCCATCAGAACATGACCCTTTGTTTTCTCTTCCATATCCCTGTTTTCCTACATGGATTCCTAGTATGGGTTAACTCGGGTGACCTTTGTACTTATCTTTCTTTCTTTTAAAGTAATAGTTTTATTGACTTTTTTCCGATGTGGGACTTTCACCTAAATTTCCAAGCCCAATTTTAAAATTGCAAGGACTCAATTTCTTAAGGGGGGAAGATTGTAACAACCCGAAATTTTTGAGTAAATTTTTTTCCCTTTTTTGGTGGGTTATTTTATTTTTCATTTAATAAAATGAGTATAATTAAAATAAGACCATTGGTTTTCATCTGTTATATGATCGTTGGTCAATATGACCATTAGAAACTAAATGTTACAATTATTTTCTTTAAATTCAAGTGATACTGATTAATTAATATAGAAAGAAGATTCAATGGCCCCATCCAGTAGTCTCGGGCCGATCGAAGCCCATCGGACGGAACTTGGGAAGGAGGTAGCACCTTTAGGATTTTCTCTAGACCAAACCCAAGCCGAACATCATCGTGTGAAGCTGGAACGGAATCGACTTGCGAGAAGTTCAAGCTGATAGAAATCACTACTGGGGCAATGTTGGCCGAACCGCCCCAAGATTCTATCACCCTAGCACACCTTAATATTAGGTCCTATGATGGTTTTATAAGGGGCTATATAACGATATCATAACTGCCTTTTGTAATCCGTTGATTTAAATAAAAATTCTGATTTATTCTTTTGGTGAAGTTTGTCAATCTCAAGTGTCCGGATAAAAATAGGATGTATATTAATGATGAATTTTGGAAAAAGGATATTTTAAAATATTTATGTAAACCTTAAATAAGTAAAGGTGTGTAATGATTTTCAAAAAATGGTCTTCTACAGTTGTGTTCAGTGTTAAAATTTAGAGTCTAATAAGATCAACTTAAATTTTGGTGAATAGTAAGTTATGAATAGTGATTTTATGCTTAGGATTAGTAATGTGACCAAATGGATTATTAATCTCACTTAAAGAAACTATTAATATAATTTAGGCACCTTGATTAAGTAATGTGATTCAATAAAATAGGGAAATAAGTGTTTCAGAAATTATTATTCAAGTAATAGTTCATTTGGGTGAATATTGTTTTTTAATTAAAAATTAAATTACAATTATTTATAAAATTATTTTTATAAAATGGATTTCATTATTGAATTCAGAGAATCAATATTAGGTTATGGTGATTTATGGGGATTTTTATGAAAAAAATAAATTTTCAGTGAATAGGGTTTTTTTAATTAAAAATAAAATTAAAAATATTCAGAAAATTATTTTTACAAAATGGAGTTAATTTTTAAATTCCGAACATCAATATCTAGTTAGGGAGAATTTTTGGGATTTTTCTGAAAAAGTTGAATTTTCGGTGAATATTGAAAATACAGTTTTGAGTTTTGGGTGTTTAATGAAATCATTAAGTATGTCATAATTATGCTATAATTATGGTCGACTTATGAATAGTAATATAATTTATGAGGTGTCCCAAGTGTCCAATACCATGGGAAAATACCATGATCAAGCCCATGGTTTTTCCAATACCACCGATTAGGTGTCCCATGACAATTAATGCTTTGTCCCCTCACTTCTCCTATAAATACCAAGCCTTTCCCTCATTATTTTCATTTCCAAATCCTCCCCAACGAAGTTTTGGTCTATTTACCTCCCATGTATTCCTCCCAAGGTTCCCTCAAGCCCTCAAGGTCCCAACCATCGAGTTTTAGGAGTTGCGTTTTAAGCTAAGGGATCATACCTCTCTCTTTCTTTTCACGTACTCTCTTTTATGTCATTTCTTTTATGCTTCATATTCTTATGTTGGAGTATGTCATTTTATATTAACATTACCGTAATTTTTATTTTCATATGATGAGATACCCTATTTGATCTCATCAATTAATTTTACGAATTTTTAAGGGGCGTCGTCAGGCTAACAAATTTTTATAAGGGATTCTTTCACCCTTCTCATTTTCAAAGCTATATTTTCATGTCAAGCCTTTCAAGTTAATTTTTCTTATGTTGGGGTATGATCTCTATATCCATCATACTGTCCTTTTTTGTTCATATTATTAGAGACCCTATTTTATCTCATCAATTCATTTTTTAGAAGTTTTAAGTGACGCCGTTAGGCTGTCGAATTTTATAAGAGAAGTCTTATTTTTGTCTTCCTTTCATGTTTTTAATTTCATATGGTATGTCTTTAAAATTTCATTACCATGTTATTATATCCTTTATATTATGTACCTCTACTTTTATATGGATCATTTTTTAGTGGGTTACCCAAGTCCCCTCTCTTTTCAACGTTTTCAAAAACCCTGTAACATAGCCGTTATGCTGCAGACTTTTCCTCTCAAAATGCCTCTCTCTTTGTCTCAAATTATTTTATTTTATTAAATGAATACTCAATGATTTTTCTCTTATAGGTGTATTCACATATATATCAAAATGTTCTATTTTAATTCTGGGATTTACATACATGAAACCCACTTTCCTTTTTTGTGGGTTTAAAGGGACATAAAGACCATATCTTAAAAGTAGTTTTTAAAATGTTATGATTATGAAACGAGACCCATTTATTTTATGATATATGGGTTATTTATGAAATTTTTGATGATGATATATGTGTCTCACATGATAATAAAGAAAAATTAAGGGTGCGCCCTGATAGTGCTCTAATGCATCGGGTAAAGATTTAATCTCTAGAGATGACCATTTTAACGATACCTTAGTGAATAACCTTTGTAATTTTTTTTAATAACACCTTGGGGATAGACCTCTGTGATACAGAAATTATTGTCTATGTTATATGTTGTAGCCAAATATTCAAGTTAAGAAACACATATTTTTATTATGATATGCCTCATGATCTCTTTCTCATGCCTTAATGTTATTTATCATGACTTTATTGATATATCTCAAGTTCATATGTAAAATGTTTCCCTTTCTTCCCTTACTGGGCCTTCTACTCACCCTTTACTTTGATTTATGTCCCCAGCTTATGAGATGTAGTAATGAACATAGGATGAACAAGTATGAAGAATCCTTTCAAGTGTTTAAGAAGAATGTTTTGTGTTGTAATGTTTTAATTTCCTGGTTTCTGAGACACTAAACCTTAAAGATCCTCGGTTTTGTATAATGCAATGAATGTTTATGTGATAAAAATGCGGGATGCTATACCACAGGTACACAGTGTGTAATTTACCATTACATGTAATATATCTATTCCAAACATCAAGTGACCTTATCGCCTTCATATGGAATCTAGGAATGTTATTCATGTATTTTTAAAATGTTATTAGGTATAATAACTTAAATGAATGGGTTATATTGACTATTGGATTAAGAAAAAAAATTCAAAATGAAAAACATACAAACCAATGCATCAAATTGATCAGAAAATTATAAATAATTATAAATTAAAATGTAGACACTATGATTCCACTTGAAGGTTTCAGGGAATATTGGAAGAATTTGTTGGGGGACTATTTTTTCTATTAGTTTCAATAAATAATATCTAAATAACTTGAGTAATACAACCTATAATCCTTTAGAGAGGTTCTTTCACATTTAATTGATAATTAATTTTAAACTATAATTACCTACAATTCTAGAATTCCATTGATAAAAATTCATTTCCACTCTTTTATCATTGTCATTACTATTGATAATCCAATTGAGGGATTCTCTAGTTTCATGTACATATGCTCCATGAATATTTGGATGACGCTCTCAGTATTCTGAGTGCTAGTGTAGAGGAACCTAGTACTTTATTTCATTCGATGTTGATCGCAACAAGGTTTTTTTATTCTATATACATTCTTGAGAGGTAGAAAGAGAGTATATTTTTTCATTATGGTCATGATAATTCTTGGGAGCATTCTATTGTACACAACTTGTCATTCATTTGAAATGATATAATGTAGATTCTATACTTAGGGTTAAATAATTTACAATTACACAAAGTCTCTTTATTAGTTTTTTTTATTCTAAGTGATCCCCATGTGAAATAATAATACTATTACTATTATTTCCATGACATGATTTTATTTACATATGATTTATTAAATAAAATTAACTAATATTTATTTATATATATTAAATAAAATTATATCATTTCTATCAATCCATTGACCCATTCCATTAATCCCCCCATAGAATGTATTATTCCTTGAATAATAAAATATATATTTAAATAAATATTATTCATTTAAAAAATAAATATTATATTCATCAAACTAGTGAATAAATAATTATTTTAATATTATTGTATCTAAATAAATAATTATAATAATTTATTCACTATACTGATGATTAAATATTTATTTATTTATTACCTTTTTAATAATAAACATGATGTGTAATTCAAATCATATAATTTAAACTCGAATATCTCATGATAGAATATTTACAATCAATATTACTAAAATAATAATTATATTATAAGATTATAATAGCATTTATTCTAAATACTAAACACTTTTTTTAATGAGATGCTAGATAAACTTAATGTATGACCCTCTAGGCCTCTTTCTTCATGGAAATAAGTGAACATACCTAAATTCCATGATTATTGTCTTTCAAAATGTCAATGAACTAGTAGAGAAATTGTAACACCCCAGGTAAATGAAGAGTATGAAATTTTTCACATTTATTCATATTTGTGAATAAAATATTAATATAACATTAAAGGGGACGCTATGCTCGATGGCGTACCCAACATGCAACAACGAGTTTCTTGGGAATCTTATGTTGCACTCTAATAATAAAATAATATTATTTCAAATGGTAGTTAACGCCTAGATGTTATGATGGCAGGAATGAATAGAACTAACTAAAAAATGATTATATATGTTTGTCAAATATTTTTACTTCTTACAATAAATTTTAGAGGATTAAAAAATGTGAATGAATTCAATTTTAAGCGTAAACATTCAAATATTCTTTAGAAGGTCGATTAACCGCCTCTTGATGGCGAACCACTTTTAAATCCACTTTTTAACAATTTTATGTGTTATATTTGACAAAATAAAATTCTTATTTAGAATCGGGACATCAAAATATACTTTTTGTAAATTTTTTGTATCTTTTCGATAAAGTTCATTTTTTAATGAATAGTGAAAAATGTTGTAGTTTAATTAAAAACCTCTTTTTAATCTAATTTATTTATATGATTAGATTATCTTTTGAATTGTTTTTAATGTAAAATTAGAATATATTTTTACCATTTAATCCAATAGTGGTCATTGTAATTAACTTCACTTTGAAATCGGAGTTAAACTAGTGTCAATCTATTGATACTTATTGTTTCATAAAAACACGCTATTTGCTCTAACAGCGGGAATTAATTATTAAATTAATTAATGCAACTTATATGTTTTGAATTTTTGTAAAATAGACTTCATTTTTGAGTTTGGAATATCAAATATAGCTTAGGGTGAATTTTTGGTAATTTTCTGAAAAACTTCAATTTTTGATGAATAGTGAAACCACTAAGTGGTACTTATAAAAATTGATTTTCCGTTTAAATGAAATTTTTCCATATTTGTGTTTTTAATTTCAAAAATATGACATACTTGGTTGTCATTAAGAAGTAAAATGTGGTTCAATGGTATTAAAATAATTTTTTGGTGAATAGTAACTTATTAAGTTTTAATCGCGATTAGAGGTAATTAGTGTAATTTAAGGTAAAAAAATGTTTTAATAATATGAAATGACCTAGACACATGTCCTACCCTCATTGGATGTGTCATGGACGACCGAGACAATCCATGGGTCAACTTGGGGACCCCATGGAGCCACTTTGGTTGGAAAATGACATAAATACCTTTTTATTTAATGTTAAAATTAAAATGTCACAAACATGAGTTGTTTCACTAAAAAAAGATTTAAATGGGGTTCTACAAGTCCGATTTTTGACTATAAATAGTCATTGGAAATAAAAAATTATTTCCTACATCATAGGTTTTATTTTATAATTTGTAAAGATTAAATAAATTAAATTATTTATGACATCAGGATGATGCAGCGATGACCTCATTATTTAACGATTTAAATAAAATGGAAAGATAATGTAATATCTAAGACCTACACATGTCCAAAACCTATTGGATGGGTGGATTTCTAACCCTTATCACCTTACCCTCGAAACACATCAATGTGGGACCACTAAAATTTGAAACTCATTCTAAAATAAAGTAACATTTCCTTACTTTCCAAGAGTGCCCCTCCTATCCTCTTATAAAAGGCCCCCACCTCTACCTCCTTACCCACACTTCCAAAGCCTTTGGATTGGCCAACCCCTTCCCCTTGGTATCTATCCACATCCCTCTCTAACTCTTTGAAGCCTCACTTTGGGCAGAAGTCTTCCCAAGGAAGCCTTTGAGCTCAAACCAAAGGGAGTTACCCGATTTTAAGGTAATGTCTTCATTTGAGTCCTTTTGTTTTATTTTGCTTCTCCAACCCCCTAAAATCTTTTTATTCTTTTCTTTTGTAACAAATCCAGTATCTTAAATATACTAGGATGTTGTTATATGAAGGATTCAAGCTACACTTACACACATCTTCATCTAATGGTTAAAGAACATACTATTTCTGTGGTTGGCGATTTTCTGCCTCACGAAACGATGATTGTTCAATAATCTTTTAACACCTTTATAGGTGGCCATTATGATGTCACTGTATTTTATATATGATATATATGGTATTTATGTTTACTATATGATTCTGTATTTTATATTTAAACCATACCTTTATTCTTTTCATGTTGTGTAAATGCGATAATTTCATATGAGGAAGTGTGGACTACCGCCCCCTCAAATGATGTGGCTCGTACATGCAAAACATGGAATGTATAAAGAATGAAATTAATGAAAATATGTGACCTATATAACATATATATTATACTTTAATTATAATATATATATATATGATTTATTTTTAATTCCATTAATATGACAAAGAAAAAAATGAATGCAGCGTTCATGCGTACGTACGGCTTACCATCTCCATGAACGGTGATTTTCATTTTTTATCTACAAATGATATGGAATAGTATAAAATGAATATGTACTGGATATATATGATATTTTAATAATTAATACTATTCTGGAAATTATTTACTTATAACTACATGGGCAATCATTTTTTTCAAACAAGTTCATTTTTGACTCATTTACCAAACATCGACAAAAACGTCTGTTATGAACTAACATTATTAAACAATTATTATAACATTATAATATGTGATATGAACTGAATAATAATATTTAAAGGAGGTCCTTAGGCAATTATAAGTTGACCAAAGTTTATTATTCAGGAATATAAAGAAACGAACAAGACAAGTCGGACTTGAGGTAAGGGATCATACTCCTCTCTTTCTTTTTAAGTACACACTTTTATGTCATTACTTTTAAAGCTCATTTTTCTTGTTATTGGGATATTATTTTATATTACTCTTACTGTAATTTTTATGTTCATATGATGAGAGACCCTATTATCTCTCATCAACCCATTTTGGAAGTTTTGAGTGGCGCCGTTAGGCTGCCGAATTTTCGTAAGAGATCTAACCTCTCTCTTTCTTTTTAAGTACTCTCCTTTATGTCACTTCTTTTAAGCTCCACTTTGTTATGTTGGGGGATGTTCTTTTATATTCCTCTTTCTGTAAACATTATGTTAATATTATGAGAGGCCCTATTTTATCTCATCAATCAATTTTTGTAAGTTTTAAGTGGCGTCGTTAGGCTGCCGAGTTTTCGAATGGGATTTTTCATCTGACTTTTATTCCCATGAGATTTATGATACATTTGCCACAATTTCCTTTGATTGGTGTATGTACTTCCCATTATTTTAAACATTGTATAATATACATTCATTTATGAGTATTTACATCAATGTTGTATTGTCCTTCTTTCACGGGGTGTATGTTTCGAAAGATACCCATGTCGGTAAGGAAGCCTTTCACCCTCCTCTTTTTAAAAGACTTCTATTGTTATGTCTTTTAATTCACATACTATTATGTTGGGATATGTTTCTTCTATATCCTTATTGATTTAAATTTTATGTCCATGTGATGAGATACCCCTTTTTATCTCCCATCAACTCATTTTCTGAATTTTGTAGTGACGCTATTAGGCTGTCAAATTTTTGCAAGGGAACTTCTTAACCCAAATTTGATTCTTTGGGATAAACTTTTACTCCTTGAATATGTCATTCTATGAATACGTGTGAATAACCTATGATTTTTTTACACTTAATATCTACTTATATTTGGTGTATTCATTTGTCACAAATAATTATGTAATTGATTTATCCTTAAACCAAGGATACCGTCTTTGCAAGGGACTTCGTCTCAATCTCCTTTCATTGAGGCATATTTTGTTTTATACACAACATTATTTTATACAGTGTATAAACCTCTTTGAATTTTATGTTTATCCAAAAATGAATCTTTTTTATACGAAGCATTTTACTAAACGACAAAAGGGAATGTTTTTGTCGTATGTATGTAGCGACAACGACTTCTCTGCCGCCGTGACCATTATTTGAGTTTCGGCTTCCTCTACAAGCCATACCTTCTTTTTAAAAGAAAAATAAATACCATGTTTTACTTTTCTTTTGGTATTGAAAATGGTTTTCATAATGTTTTTTATATCTATGTGTTTAATTGATATCTTGTGATTAAAATGTGGAAATGTTATGTTTCCTTTATTATGTGGTACGATTATGTTATGGTTCTTGGGCATTGTTATGAAGACGGGTGGTTCCGTGATAAACTAAGGGCGGGTGAGCCCCATATAGCTCTCCAATGAATTCGGTAATGCGAAGGAGTGAAACGTTAAGGTTTCTCTGAAGAGATTTAGGTAATATATTGGGGTGGGTATTCCAAACGTAACCAAGAGGGTTACTCCCTATGTAAGAATGTTATGAATGCCTCAAGTTACCTTTTATGTCTTATGATTTCTATGATTTATTCATGATTGATGAGGTTTTCTAAAGTTCCTATGTTTTATGGGTAAAGTATGATTTCATTGTTATGTATATATGAACTCATGTTTCTTTTCCATATTTTTTTAACCCTTACTGATCTTTTTATGCTCATCCCAAGTTTTTTAAATGTTTTTCACAGGTCAAGGGAAAGGTACATGATGTGATTATAGTGTCAAGGATGTGTCAAGAAAGAATCCATGTTTTATTTTAAATATGCTTCTGTTGATGGGAAAAAATGAATACTGTATTTTATGTAACCACTTTGTTTAAATGTGGAATGTAATGAAAGTTTCATGATCTAATTATCTAAAACTCTAAACCTGAAAAGATCCTAAATGTGTAATCTTGTAATAACTCAAGATTAAGTAAGGTTTAAGGTTGTGGCCTTATAGTTGGTATCAGAGGTCGGTTTAGATAACTTTAGATGTTAGGGTATTCTTTAAGCATAAGTGACATTACCATATTGGCTAGGATTTTAGAAAGAGTCATAGTTTTTAGATAAATTGAATGAGTAAGTATATCTTAGTGTTTATCTTCCTCATTAGTACATGATGGTTATGTTGATATACTCACACTGACGTTTTTGGTTTTAGTAAATGGCTGGATCTAGCAGTCACCAATGTGACAATGGGTATGAAGGAAACTGTGGTGGTTCTCTGATTAAGATACTGGATGAAATTTGGGATTCAATGAGGAATCTCCTGGTTGTTCTAAACCAACTATCAAGGAGTCATGATCAATCACTTAAAACTTGGTGAGTTCTCTAATTCATCTTATACGAGATGGCCAACTCGATGTGGAAGTTCATGTAATAATTATTAAGGTAACCATTAGGGTTTATATGATCCTTACTTTTTAGGTAATTATGGGTTACTCTATGATATGATGGAAAATGAAAGGAATGAGATAAACTTGAGGTTAAAATATGTCATGATCATTTTGGAAGATTTTATCTCGTCTTGGGGAATGTTTTAAGAATTATGTAGTTTTGTAAAAAGGACAATACGCAGACCATGTGAAAACCCATCGTGTCGGACAAAGCTGTGGGAATCGAACCCACAACCAAAGTGCGACTGGTATTTATCGCCTACGACTAGACTACGTGAAGAACCTGGTTAGTTTGACTAATTATTTTTATTTAGATGATTTTAGGAATCAAGAGTAAGTTTATTTTGGGTTATCTATGGAAATTATTAACCTATCATCGAGGATATATGATTAGGTTAATTACTTTTCAATATGATAAATTAAGAGCAACTGATGTTATTTGGAGATAAATGTTAATTTGTACCTTAGAAGACTATGTGACTAAATCCTTCAAATATTTGGGTTTCAATATTAGTTTTTTTTACATTGAAGAATTTTATGGGCAAATTGTTTATTGAATGGTCCTCGTTGAACTTTGGGTTTTGTTGGAAAAATTTTGGAGATTAAGAATAGATTCCCTTTTTATAAAGGGTTATCCTTTTCTAGATTATCTGATCTTGTACTAACCTTTTTGGTTTTGGGTTTTGGTTAATTTCTAAAGACATGGAAAGTATATAGTTCTCTTTTGTGTATTAGGTGATTCTCTAGAAGTTGATTATTGTACTCTTAATGTGAACAAGTCTTCCTAAATACTCGTCTTTTGGAGAAAATATGAGTTTTTGTAAGAAATCTAATAAAAGATGAAAGTCAACATGATAAGTAATTATGTTTCATTATGAATAAATAGCTCAATAAAAATTAACTTAAAACAAAAATTTTGTCTATTAACTTTTCCTACTGGGGAATCGAATACCGTTTAACCATCACAAGTTTGGGATTTTCTTATGGTTAACTTTCTCCTAGACATGTTTACTATCACTCTCCATCAGAACATGACCCTTTGTTTTTTTCCTCCATGTCCATATTTTCATACTTGGAATCCTAGTATGGGTTAACTCAGGTGACCTTTGTACTTATCTTTCTTTATTTTAAAGTGATTGTTTTACTGACTCTTGTTCCGATGTGGGATTTTCAATGAAGTTTCCAAGCCCAATTTTAAAATTGCGAGGACGCAATTCCCAAAAGGGGGGAAGGATGTAACACCCCAGGTAAATAAAGAGTATGAAATTTTTCACATTTATCCATATTTGTGAATAAAATATTAATATAACTTTAAAGGGGATGCTATTCTCGATGGTGTACCCAACACACAACAACGAGTTTCTTGGGAATCTTACGTTGCACTCTAATAATAAAATAATATTATTTTAAATGGTAGTTAACGCCTAGCTGTTGTGATGGCGGGAATGAATAGAATTAACTAAAAAATGATTATATATGTTTTTCAAATATTTTTACTTTTTACAATAAATGTTAGAGGATTAAAAATGTGAATGAATTCAATTTTAAGCGTAAACATTCTAATATTCTTTAGAAGGTCGACTAACCGCCTTTTGATGGAGAACCACTTTTAAATCCACTTTTTAACAATTTTATGTGTTATATTTGACAAAATAAAATTCTTATTTAGAATTGGGACATCAAAATATACTTTGTGTAAATTTTTGGTATCTTTTCGATAAAGTTCATTTTTTAATGAATAGTGAAAATGTTGTATTTTAATTCAAACCCACTTTTTAATATAATTTATTTATATGATTAGATTATCTTTTGAATTGTTTTTAAATTAAAATTAGAATATATTTTTACCATTTAATCCAATAGTGGTCGTTGGAATTAATTTCACTTTGAAATCGGACTTAAACTAGTTTCAATCTTTTGATACTTATTGTTTCATAAAAACATGCTATTTTCTCTAACAACGGGAATTAATTATTAAATTAATTAATGCAACTTATATGTTTTTAATTTTGTAAAATAGACTTCATTTTTGAGTTTGGAATATCAAATATAGCTTTGGGTGAATTTTTGGTAATTTTCTGAAAAACTTCAATTTTTGATGAATAGTGAAACCATTAAGTGGTACTTATAAAAACTAATTTTCCGTTTAAATGAAATTTTGCCATCTTTGTTTTTTGAATTCCAAATATTTGACATGCATGGTTGTCATTAAGAAGTAAAATTAAGTTCAATGGTATTAAAATAATTTTTTGGTGAATAGTAACTTATTAAGTTTTAACCACGATTAGAGGTAATTAGTGTAGTTTAAGGTAAAAATAATGTTTTAATAATATGAAATGACCTAGACACATGTCCTAACCTCATTTTATGTGTCATGGCCGACCAAGAGAATCCATGGGTCAACTTGGGGACCCCATGGAGCCACTTTGTTTGGAAAATGACATAAATAGCTTTTTATTTAATGCTAAAATTAAAATGTCACAAACATGAGTTGTTTCACTAAAACAATTTTAACATGGGGTTATAAAAGCCATGTTTTTGACTATAAATAGTAATTGTAAAGATAAAAATATTTCCTACATCATATTATTTATTTTATAATTTTTAGACATTAAATAAATTAAATTATTTATGACATCATGATGATGCAGCAATGACCTCATTATTTAACGATTTAAATAAAATGGAAAGATAATGTAATATCTAAGACCTACACGTGTAAAAATCCTATTGGATGGGTGGATTTAGAACCCTTATCACCTTAGACTAGAAACACATCAATGTGGGACCACTAAAATCGGAATCTCATTCTAAAATAATGTAACATTTCCTTACTTTCCAAGAGTGCCCCTCCTCTCCTCTTATAAAAGGTCCCCACCTCTACCTCCTTAACCACACATACAAAGCCTTTTTCTCGTCCAACCCCTGCCCATTTTATCTCTCAAAATCCATCTATAACTCCTTGAAGCCTCACTTTGGGCAGAAGTCTTCCCATGAAAGCCATTGAGCTCAAACCAAAGGGAGTTACCCGATTTTAAGGTAATGTCTTCACTTGAGTCCTTTTGTTTTATTTTGCTTCTCCAACCCCCTAAACTCTTTTTATTATTTTCTTTTGTAACAACTCCTGTATCTTCAATATACTAGAATTTTTTTATATGAAGGATTATATCTACACATACACACATCTTCGTCTAATGGTTAAATAACATATTGTTTCTGTGGTTGGCGATTTTCTGCCTCATGAAACGATGATTGTTCAATAATCTTTTAACACCTTTAAAGGTGGCCATTATGATGTCACTGTATTTTATATATGATATATATGGTATTTATGTTTACTATATGCTTCTTTATTTTGTATTTAAACCATACCATTATTCTTTTCATGTTGTGTAAATGCGATAATTTCATATGAGGAAGTGTGGACTATCGCCGCCTCAAGTGATGTGGCTCGTACATGCAATACATGGAATGTATAAAGAATGAAATTAATGAACATATGTGACCTATATAAAATATATATTATACTGGAATTATAATATATATATATATATATCATTTATTTTTAATTCCATTTATATGACAAAGAAAAAATGAAAGTAGCGTTCCTGCGTACGTACGGCCTACCGTCTCCATGAACGGTGCTTTTCATTTTTTATCTCCAAATGATATGGAATAGTATAAAATGAATATGTACTCAATATATATGATATTTTAATAATTAATACTATTCTGGAAATTATTTACTTATAACTACCTGGGTGATCATTTTTTTCAAACAAATTCATTTTTGACTCATGTACCAAACATCAGCAAAAACGTCTGTTATGAACTAACATTATTAAACAATTATTATAACATTATAATATGTGATATGAACTGAATAATAATCTTTAAAGGAGGTCCTTAGGCAATTATAAGTTGACCAAAGTTTATTATTCATGAATATAAAGAAACGAACAAGACAAGTCGGACTTAAGGTAAGGGATCCTACTCATCTCTTTCTTTTTAAGTACACTCTTTTACGTCATTCCTTTTAAAGCTCATTTTTCTTGTTATTGGGATATTATTTTATATTACTCTTACTGTAATTTTTGTGTTCATATGATGAGAGACCCTATTCTCTCTCATCAATCCATTTTGGAAGTTTTGAGTGGCGACGTTAGGCTGCCGAATTTTTGTAAGAGATCTAACCTCTCTCTTTCTTTTTAATTACTCTCCTTTATGTCACTTATTTTAAGATCCTATTTGTTATGTTGGGGGATGTTATTTTATATTCATCTTTCTTTAAACTTTATTCCAATATGATTAGAGTCCCTATTTGATCTCAGCAATCCATTTTTGTAAGTTTTAAGTGGCGTCGTTAGGCTGCCGAGTTTTCGTAAGGGATTTTTCATCTCACTTTTATTCCCGTGAGATTTAAGCTACATTTGACACAATTTCCTTTGAGTGGTGTATGTACTTCCCATTATTTTACTCATTGTGTAATATAATTTCATTTATGAGTATTTACATCAATGTTGTATTGTCTTTCTTTCACGAGGTGTATGTTTCGAAAGATACCCATGTCGGTAAGGGAACCTTTCACCCTCCTCTTTTTAAAAGACTTCTTTTGTTATGTCATTTAATTCGCATACTATTATGTTGGGATATGTTTCTTCTATATCCTTATTGATTTAAATTTTATGTCCATGTGATGAGATACCCCTTTTATCTCTCATCAACTCATTTTCTGAATTTTGTAGTGACACCGTTAGGCTGTCAAATTTTTGCAAGGGAACTTCTTAACCCAAATTTGATTCTTTGGGATAAACTTGTACTCATTGAATATGTCGTTATCTGAATATGTTTGAATAACCTCTGATTTTTTTACACTTAATATCCACTTATATTTGGTGTATTCATTTGTCACACATAATTATGTAATTGATTTATCCTTAAACCAAGGATACCGCCTTTGCAAGGGACTTCATCTCAATATCCTTTCATTGAGGCATATTTTGTTTTATACACAACCTTCTTTTATATGGTGTATAAACCCCTTTGACTTTTACGTTTATCCAAAAAGGAATCTTTTTTATACGAAGCATTTTACTAAATGACAAAAGGGAATGTTTTTGTTGTACGTATGTAGCGACAATGACTTCTCTGCCGCTGTGACCATTATTTGAGTTTCGGCTTCCTCTACAAGCCATACCTACTTTTTAAAAGAAAAATAAATACCATGTTTTACTTTTATTTTGGTATTGAAAATGGTTTTAATAATTTTTTTTATCAATGTTTTATATTGATATCTTGTGATTGAAATGTGGAAATATTATGTTTCCTTTATTATGTGGTACGACTATGTTATGGTTCTTGGGCATTGTTATGAAGACGGGTGGTTCCGTGAGAAACTAAGGGAGGGTGAGCCCGATATAGCTCTCCAATGCATTGGGTAATGTTAAGGAGTGAAATGTTAAGTTTTATCTGAAAAGATTTAGGGAATATACTGTAGTGGGTATTCCAAACGTAACCAAGAGTGTTACTCCCTACGTAAGAATGTTATGAATGCCTCAAGTTACCTTTTATGTCTTATGATTTCTATGATTTATTCATGATTTGATGAGGTATGCTAAAGTGCCTATGTTTTATGGGTAAAGTATGATTTCATTCTTATGTATATATGAACACATGTTTCTTTTCCATTTTTTTTAACCCTTACTGAGCTTCTTATGCTCATACCAAGTTTTTGAAATGTTTTTCACATGTCAAGGGAAAGGTACATGATGTGATGATAGTGTCAAGGATGTGTCAAGAAAGAATCCATGTTTTATTTTAAATATGTTTCCGTTGATGGGAAAAAAATTAATACTGTCTTTTATGTAACCACTTTGTTTAAATGTGGAATGTAATGCAAGTTTCATGATCTAATTCTCTAAAACTATAAACCTGAAAAGATCCTCAATGTGTAATCTTGTAATAACTCAAGATTAATTGAGGTTTAAGGATGTGGACTTATAGAAAAAGGTTAATGTTTGAATAAAAAACTTTCATGTTAATGCTACTATGTAATATAATCTCTTTGTCAACTGATATCTCATCAATTAGGATTCATACTTTTTTCATCTCCCTATAATCTAGATTTATATTTTGTTAACTTTATAAAATGGATTCATCGATGAACTAACATGTACATGGGTTTAGTTAGACACTTTTATTTCAATAAAAGGGTCAAAAATCTATTCTTTTATAAATATTGAAGGAACAAATCCTTTTTTACATATTCAATTAACGTTCTATCAATTATGGTGTACCCAACTTATAATACCTCTTTGCATGCATTTGTCATTACATTTTTCATCTATATGTCAATGTGCATGATTCATGTTATATATTAATAATAATATCAATTATAAAGAATAATAAACCTGTTCATAGATAAGAAAATCATGTGACACATAAACATGTGTAATTCCTTTTGGTGGGTGTGTCCTTATTACCTACCAACTTGAATATTACCAAGCGTTCACTTCATAAGAAGATGAATCAATATTTTACAATCCTCCAACTCTTGATAGTAAAATATCATCTATTTCCAATCACAATGATGTTATATAAACATAAGTCATATGTTTAACAATATTTTAATATCATCTCAAGGTTCTCATTAAAGAAGGGACTTGTTATAGCCTTTAGATTTAACAAATAATCTAAGGGCATTATCACATCAATGTTATGTAAAATAAAAAACATTATGTGATAAGACATTTATTAATATTCAAAATATAAAAACTACAAATTTTAGTTGGTTATTGGGAACTAACCCCAATAATAACTATTCAAACAACATTCTAAAGAAATTGATTGTATTCCAGGTATTAAAATTCTTTTTTCCACTATATTTTAGGCAAGAGGTTTATAGTTTACATCAAATTTAAAAACATTGGGTATATTTTCTCTCAGCATGGCCTAAAATTTAGATATAGGTGGTGGATTGAGTACCTAAAGTCATTTGAATTTGACATGGTGTACACTCCAAGTAAGGTAAATGTTGTAGTGGATTCTCTCAGATCAATAAATCAGGTGTGGATGGTTTGTAATGTCGAGGACAATTACTTGTTGATTATTATTTTTATTGAGATATATTTACATGTTTAGAAGTACTATGGGAGAGCCGTGTTGACTACTATAAGCATAAAATCTTAACTTTTAGGTAAGGTAAATTGGATTCAGTTGTTAGACTCAAGAAATATCATTCATCGAAGTTGGGTGAGGTCACTATAAACTTCATGATGTGTCTGACTTGTTCACATTTGGTGAGGCAATGATGTTTCGTGAGTTTAGTTGCATTCCATCTAAAACATCACAACATGAAGAATTTATTTCTCAAAATGTATACAATCATCTCATATCATGATTGGTTGAGAATATTCCCTATATCCAACATTACAAGGGTCTGACCTATGTTCACCAGGTAGAGATACCTATTGATCATGTCCCTAAATCAATGCTTATTCACTTAGATGATCTCTAATGGAAGCCTCTAATACCAATGTTGTCTCATCATGGACCTACCTCTGAAACATGGGAGGATACAAATGAGGTTTTATATTGTATCCAATAAGATGAACCCATAAGTATTAAATCATATTCGAGTGATGTGGTCAATGAAGGTCATGGAATTCCACAATAGGCTTAAACCTGATGCATATACCATCCTTTTTCACCCTAATAATTATGCCTTTATATTCTTTGTCAATTATCGTATTATAAGATTCATAATATAAGTTTTTATTAGTTGACACACCAACAATTGGGTTCTGAAGTCTTAAAACTGAACTCAAAATAGCTTGAAACCTTTTCCCTGGATTTCCCAAACCAAACCACACAAGAATATTAACTCCAAAATCCATCCCTATGACTGATAACCTATAATTCTCTTAGCTCAAGTCAACTAGATTTGATCGGTTCTTCATTACATGGAACTCAGATCATAAAATATCACATACCCATAATACAATATTTAATATCCCTTAGGATACTAGATTCATATATGAATATTACATTACATTATCGTGGAATACAATACATGGTACATAAAAATTATTTAAAATTTTTATAATTCCTTCATCTATTTTGTCATTATAATTCTAATCATGGTACTCCTCTTCATTACTTGGGTGCATGATAAAACATAGGACATGGTTCATTTCATATTGAAATTTAGGTATAGCATATAATGAAATATAAGATGACATAATAATGGAATAATTAATTTAGGGAGTATAGATTAAAAAATAATGCTAAAAAAGTGATAAATAGGTAAAAAATAATCCATATAGGTGATGATAATGGAAATAAATAATCACATTGATAAGAATAAATAATATCATAATGATGGAATGCATAATTTTGAAAATCATAATTATACCATCAAGGCATCATGTAAAGATATCATACTATAAATCCTTGTCCATATGCCAATACATCATATATAAAAGTGTAGCCATACACAAAATACTCTTGTTATTTTTTCTCATGAGAACTAGTGAGGAATCGAGAGGCTATATAATTATAATCCTCATAAGTCACTTAAAAAATAAAAGTCATACGTTATATGAATGTAAATTATAAACAATATAATACTTAATGTCCCCAAATGAACCTATTTCAAAAACATGGATGAATAATCAATATTTGTCTTTATATAAATAATGGGTATGTGGATAGTCAATATTTCCCATATCAAACAAATGGTATATCTATCTAGGATAATACACTTCAATATAAATAATAATACATAGGTTACTCACATTTTATAGGATAAATTGACATATAGTTAATTCAATATATTCTCTCGGTATCATCTCAGGTTTTTGAATGGGTTTTGTTCAGAATAAATTTGAACTTTTGAGTTGGTGGCTAGACCAACAATTTTTATTGATCTCTATTCCCACTTTTAAGGATATTTTTTTACCCAAGACCTTGTTTTATGTGTGGTCTATGTTTTTGTAGAAGTATTAATGATTTGAGAAAACACCGAAGGAAGAGAATATAGCCTTGGATGCTAAAATACATTATAGGATAATTAAATGGAATTTAATTAAATACACAACATGTAAAAAAATTTCATGAGTTTTCTTACTAGAATAATGAAAACCTCGAATTTAAACGACATGTAAATTCCCATGGAAGTTTTTTTTTAAATAGGGATGGGGTCTTGGCCTCACTTATTTCAAAACACATCAAAGACAGTGCCCAGCTCGCATGCCTTTACCTCTCCACCCTAGGTATCTTTTTTTATTCTCTATAGAGATCTGAGTTGAGCTCATTTTATATCATTGGAGTAATAAAGGTAATCTCTCAACTCCTATTTCTTCTCTTCCTATTTTCTCTATCAATATGGTGCACTAAATCTTTGAGATCCAATTTATCCTACTTTTAAGTCATTCACCTAAAACACTGATTTCCTCTAAATTGGCTAGAGTTAGAGGAAAATATTATATGAGTGATAATATACTAGTATAACATTAGTTTTTCTTATATTTCTCTATAATTTTACAATTCTTTTGAGGGTGCATTATTCGGTGCATTTTAGGATAGTCCATGTGAGACCATATAAATTGAATGTTTGTATTTTAGTTAATTAATGGATCCCATGAATTGTATATGGGAATAATCATTCAAGAATAAAAATGGCATGATCATTGTCAGAGTATTTGGACACCAGAAAGATTAGGTGGGTGGTTATTTATTATATTAAATTTTTTATTTTAAATGTTATGGTTCCAAGGTAATGTTATAGGCTTGGACTTAGGATTGAGAAAGTGTTGACCATCAAGATTTGGTGAATTAGTTCATAAAGTTTGGTGAGACATGGATTTTATTATTAATACCGATCACAGTTTGGGAGACTTGGTCATTGGGTTGAGGCGACGGGGTCGTCAGGTTACTGGCGTGGTTCGTATGATATTGGATGGCATTGGCCATCAGATTGAGGGACGAAGTCGTTGGGGGGAAGAGGTGTTAGGTTTGTGTGTGTTAGGTACTTAATAGGTGATTTTCACTCACCGGTATTAGTTAACACACCATTTGGAGTCATGTTCTCATAGATAGGACTCAGATGATGAGGTGGTTTTTACAACTCATGTTGGTAGAGGCCTCTATTATATATAGTATAGGATGGTGTTGATCATCAGTATGGTTAGAGGTGCTTGTCATATAAATCCACATGGATGGTGAGGAACCATTGTTTGATGGTGATGAGACCATTAGATGGGGGATGATTCTCATCATATAATGAGTCTATTGGGGCAACATTTATTTGGAGGATAGATATCATTGTTCCTCGGATGTCGGACATTGATCCAGAGGGGATTCTTTTGAAGTGAAGTTTGAGGAATAGGTAATTTATTTGTCATAAATTTGGGGTGTGAGTTACTTGATTATAAGATGAGGTGTCTGTTCACATGTGGTTTCAGGGATACTTTTAGAGGAGGTGCATGAGGGATCTACAACTTTCATTACATTAAGGGATACCTTTCCCTATGTGTAAAGGATCCTCCCACTAAATTTATACTAACAAATGATGAAGAAGGTGATTGCTTCCCTTAGGCTATTGAGCACAAGATAAGTCGGTTATATTATATGTTGTGCATGTGTTGTTATGTTTATATTTTATTACACCTTCTTAATCACATATGTATGATAGGTACATGTTGGCGGTGTCCTACTGAGATTCATTCTGAAACCCTACACGAGACCTCAAGGATGTTTGTAGACTTCACAGATTTGTGATTAGGTAAAGGATTATGCTCTGGAGATGGACCATAGTGATCCTATTAGTCTGTATAGTATGGGATGTATGAAAGGGGAACTTTATTTTTCTAAATCATCTAGAGTTACTATTTTAATTTTTTCTTTTGTGTCATCATTCTTACATATGTATGCGGTGAGGTCATTCATGGGCGATCATCCCTAATTTATCTATTTTCTTGTATGGGCTATTTTGGATGCATGTTCTACAAATGGTAACATGTGATTTTTTAACTACACAAATGGTATTCTTATTATTAATTATTCCACTATTATTGTTGTTTATGATTCTTCTATTTAATTTTATTGCTTCCACTATGGTGGTTTTCTGGTCCCAACATCTTATGGTTTTATTTTCTACAGATATATTTATCTATGAACCATTATTAATATCACCACTATATGGTATAGTCTACCTGTTATCAACTCTATACACTCTCGCTGCTAGTCGGAAGCATTTTTCATACGAGGAGGTGTGTTTAATGCCTAATGCCCCCCCCAGCCTATAGCACTGTTTAGCTGGATAAACTGGTTAGGATTCTATAGTCTCAGTAAAATGAATTAATAATGATATATAAGTGAATTATCATGGATATTACTAATAGTAATTAGGAATTCACACTGTAAAAATAATTACCCTTATCAAGTGAAGAATATGGGATTGTAATTAATGGGAAATTACATAAAATAAGATGATCAACATGTTTAGAAAATTGTATACATAAATTTGAAATGGTATAAGATCAAATAAATTATTGAAAAATAATCTATAAAATTACTAGTATGTAATCTCACATATTTGAAAAATATTAGGGATATAAAATTTTATTAAATTGAAACCTATGGGTTGATATGATTTGATAGAAAAGGGGAACTTGTGTCAAATCAAGTTTAATCCACTTGAGACTCAATAGAGGATCCGACCTCAAAAATATTGTCATTATTTATTTAACAAGGTAACCCTATTATAAATAATAAATCCATAGTACCACAAATAAATTCTCTATGACCGGATTTTTTACCTAGGGACAATATAGAGCTTCATTCCTCTAAGGTGAATTTCAACATTATAACAACTTATGAATGGATTATAATGGGAGTTAATTGGTTCTCAAAATTCAATGAATATAATAATGAAATTAATAAAAATGGTATTAAAATAATACTAGAATAAAAAATTATAAATTTAAAATGATATTATGATGGAAATACAAATAGGATTAAATAAGAGGGAGAAATATGACCCTTACTTTGGAATGGTGATGGCTAATGAAAAGGGGATTAATTGGAGTGAATGAATAATTAATCATGTAAGATACATAAAAGGGATAATATTATAATATAAATTAAAGAACAATGTCTTATTAACGGTAATTTCAAGAGATATTACAACAAAATAATCAGAGTTGTAAACGAAGAGAGGCAAATATGAGCTCTTACAAACATGAGCTTATTAGCTTAAAACAGAACCTTATAACTAAATAACTTGTCAATGTTGAGGATAGGGACACGGGAGAGACCTATTAAGAAGGATATTAAGAGATATTAGAAAATTATGTGAGGGGAACTAAATATTGGGGATGGGTATTTATACGTGTGTTGAGTGGAACCTTAGGGAATAAATTATTGATAATATTATTTGTCCATTATCTCAAGTGATTCCCTATACTTGTACTTCCCCATTATATCCCATAATGATCCAATATTATTTTTATTTCCTATATTAATACATGATAACTAAATTGGTTGATTTTAGTCATACTAACATATATATGATATCATATTTACCATATGTTACTATACTTCACCTTTTTTACTGTATTTTACTATTGTTACAAAACAATTACCAATTTTAACATTATAAATAATTTAAACCGCTTGATTAAAAATATTTAACCCATTTTATAAAATTAATATTCTATATATAATAATTTTATCTTTTATATAAATACTTCTGAAAACAGTTTTCTTGTGACGGATGTTACTCAAAAAGCTACATTACTATTCCATTAGCCACATTTATTTTTGAATGAATACCATATCCAAATTTGATATCATATTTATGATAATAAGATTATAAATATAGGAAAGTAATTTTCAAATGAAAACAATAAATAATTTATAAAACATTTTTTTAGATACAAATATATTACATACCCCATAATGAAATGTTTTAGAGCATCAAAAAATTCACATAGAATATTTTAATAGTTTAAAAATATGATAAAAAATTTTAAATATTATATATACTATTATTTAAATTTATAAATGCATCATAGAATATCAATTGACTATAAAAATATTAATTACAATTTCTTTATCATATGATGCAAAAAAAAAAGTGTCACAATTTAACAACATAATATGTTACAATCAACACTTTACTTATGGAAATTATATTAATATTAAAATAAAAAAAATTTGTGTTAAAAATTATCTTTCAATTACTAAAATATTTTTAAAATGTTTATATGAAAAAAAATAAGATTAATGTTGTTATCAAAGAATCATGAATTTGATAAAACGTATTTTATAAAACCATTTTAAAAAATTATTATCTGAAATATAAATAAAATTTCATTATGATTAAAGGGTTAATAAACCTTATTTGTAATGAAAATTTTACCAAATAATACATTACAATAAAATAAATATGAGTAATTGAAGTTATTGTAAATTATAAAATCGTGATGAATGATGAATGATATCTTCTTATCATTAAAAGAATTTCATATGATTGTGTATTGATGTATAAACAATTTATAAGTTATAATGATGTATAAATATATATAAAAAATGGATTCACTAAATGATTACATAATGATAATTAATAAATACTCAATAATATTTTAACAAAAAATAGCCCATATACCTTCATATTATAATTCTTAAATAATTTTCTTCATAAAAAATTTATATTTCATGTCTTGTTCTATTTTTCATATGTATAAAAAAATTTATAGGAGATTTTTTTGATATTATGAGTTGTGATATATTATTTATCTACCTTTACTTATAGTATTTATAAAACAATTTTTCTTTCATGATTTAATGATTATAAAAAAATATTATGTGGATAAAAACATCCATTATTTTTATTGATGATCATGATATTTAAATGCATTAGTCATGAAAATAACTTATATTAATTTATTATTTTATTAGAAATTATATATAGTCATAATATATTATTTATCTTTATTTTAATTTTAACTATTTAATGAAAATATGTTTATCATACCATATTCATTCCTTTATCAGTGAAATGGAACTTCATGTTTGTTTTTGTAAAATGATAAGTAAAATAAAAACAATCATAATTCAAATATAAGTTATATGTGTGTATGGTTGTGTGTTATTTTTGTGTGTGTGTGTGTGTGTATGAAATTAATGGAGCTACCCAACCTACTTTGATAACACTCTAAAATGACCAAACCCACCGGGGTCAACCCACCGCTTGGGTAGAAGGTTATTCCAAGTGTTCCACAACATGAGTATCTCCAATAAGCTATGGGTTGGTAGCTTTCATCAAGAAGGAATATCGAACATGGGGGAGTGGGGCTTAGCCTAATGAACCTGTAATAAACACACACACACACACATATCCAAATACCAAATAAAACTCGTCTCTAATGGTGTAATACGACACAAACTATAATATATCATACATGTAAATGGAACTAATAATACCTAATAATTGGATATGTATAAGATATTAAAGAGGATATTATTATTTGAGTAGACTATGCTAATGTGAATGGTCAACCTAAAATAGTTAGAAAAGCAACACCTCATCATGGAATCACCCAACATGAATACCGACATTAGTCATCATTGTAAAGCACCATTGAATTCCAAATTCACCAAAGAGGAAGATATAGAAGATGCAAATATGCTTTGTGGATGAAAGAAATAATGGTATAGTTATGTCCCAAATTCACAACCCAACACAATCAAAATAATATTTCATAGGCAATCAGAGATTCCTGGTGAATCATAATACACTACTGTAGATATGGCCTTTAATAATGCGCAAAAAAGAAATTTAAAATGATAAAAAGTGTTATTATCCTCATCACTATTAAATGGGGGTACCTTTAATCATCACTAAATAAGAACTAATAAAAGGGGCCTTTGACATCATTTTTTTGCACGGATAAAAACCCCTTTATCACCGCAAAAAAATGATGATAAAAGTCAAAAAACTTTAAAAACAAATTATACAAATTGAAGGGTGGGACCTTACCCATTTTATCAATGCTAGATCCCCATTTTAATAGCAATAGGAAGCCCCATCCCCCACCCCTTTAACAATGATATGAACTTGCACCACCCGCACGTGCCTTACTTTACTAGGTTTAAAACCTGAGATCTCCCCCTCATAATCGCAGACCTTTTTCACTCCCCTATATTGTTTTCATATATACCTTATGATATATCTATATATTTATATATATTTCATTAAATATTTTTATCCATATATATATATATATATATATTTATTTAAATACATATATAAGATATTTTTTGTGTGCCTGTATGTGTTCTTAAAAATACATACATACATATATGTGTGTGTGTGTACGTGTGTGCATGTATAAATATAATTATACTTATTTATTTTTATTTACAAATATTATATATTAATATTTATATAAATATATATATCAGAATATAAATAAACATATTTTTTTCAATACACACTCAAATGTATTTATATATATTTATAAACATTATATATAAATTAATTGTATATGTATATAAATTTTCATAAATTTTCATTTTATATAAAATGGATATAATTTTTTATTTAGATATATTTTATATATTTATAGAGATACTTTAAAAGTCAATATTTTTACTTATATATTTAAAAATTAAAATTTTTATGTGTGAATATATACAAAATATGTATATATTTTTAAATATTTGATTAAAAATAAAACTACATTATGGAAAAAAGATAAAATTTTAAAACCATAATATCAATATGAATGTATGATTGTGAAATAAATTCATTCCCAAACGAAAATGGGAAACAAATACCAGCTTAAATACGGGTGGAAGTCCACTGAATGTTAAAAAATTGCGATACCATGACTAAATACATAATTTTGAAGTCTTTCGAATCCTTTTTCGGCCTTGAAAAACATGATATGGGGTTTACCCTATCATTAGTGTGTAAAAATAATTGAAAACTTTGATTTGATATGTGGTAGATCTTAGACGGACACTCAGATCCAAAGTTATGGTCATTTGAAGTTCGGATTATGTTTTAATATTATTTTAGATCTTTTATTGATTTTTTGATTTTTTGGTCTTAAAATTTTTATTAAATAGATATTATTCAATAATAATTAGAAAATTATTAATTAATAATATTTTTTTAAATTGTTTTATAATCCAATTTCACAGCATATTATATATATTAAATATAAATATATATTTAGCCTTATCTAAAACAAATTTAAAAAATATAAACATTATTTATATCAATATAAATGTATTTATATTTTTACATTTTATTTTTATTGAAATATACCATTTATAATCGCTTGTAAAAGAGTGCTGATAAATACCCCCCCCCCCCCAATTAGTGCTACTAAAAACATTGATAAAGGGGTCCCTTTAATAGTGCTAAAAAAGAACTAATAAAGGGGGTACCATTATCAGTGCTGAAAAAAAGAATTGATAAAGGGTTGCTTTTAACAATGGTTTTTTTAGGACTGTTAAAATAACCTTTTATCAGCACTTTTTTACTACTGAAAAAGGTACTCCCATTATCAACACTTTTTTAGCGCTTTTAAAGGGTTCCATTATGTAAATATATTTTTGTGGTAGCGATACCCATAATATAAAAACTAGTTGGTTTCCTAAAAATTATGTCATCTCTCTAAATCCTTAGTGGTGGGATCATGCCTTGCCATGGTAAATGTATTGGTTAATGGAGTAATAACCCCTTTTGAGGACATCTACCTTGTCTAGAAGAGTATGTCTATCTAGGTAATGATGAATCCATGGATAAATGACCCATATACCATATCATAGGGGTGTTCTTTTCCATATTTTTCATGTGGGGGACCCCCACCATATCACACACTACTATAAAATAGGGATTTATCAGCGCAAAAAAAAGCCTTTACTAGTGATAAAAAATCATTGATAATCAAGGTGATATTAAAAGGTGAGTCTATTTTATTAGCACTAAAAAAGTTCTAATAAATTCCCCTTTTATTAGTGCTAAAAAAAATATGATAAAAGCGGTCTTTTATTGGGGTTTTTTAAAAGCACTGATAAAAGTCGAAAAAAAATTAAAAACAACGTATACATAGTAGGGTAAGACCACCCCCTTTTATCCTCACCTGACCCCCCCATTAAACAGCACTAGGAAGCCCCACCTACACGTGCCCCCACCACCCATTTAACATCCCTAGGCGCACCCCCCCCCCCCCCCCTTATTAGTGCTAGCCCCCTGCATATGCATGCACACCCCTGCCTCTACTGGGATTTGAACTCGAGACATATCCCTTGCACGTCTGAACATTTAACACTCATCCATCTGGTTTTGTTTTCCATTTAATGACATATATATTTATATATATATATAGTTATATTTATTCATATGGTATTATAGATTTATATTAGTATATATTTAGTTATATTTAAAAGTATATATTTATTCATATATTAATATGTATATATATTTATATATATATAGTTAGTTAGTTATAATTATATATTTATATATTTATTCATATATTAAACATTATTTATATCTATTTATTTATATGTATATTTTGCTATATTTTTTATCAGTATATTTATTTATTTTTTAATATATTTTTATAAGATTGGTTTTAAATACATTTATAAAATGCATTTTGTGTTTTTGTGTTTTTGTGTTTATAAATAAATAATTAAATAAATACATATATACATCATACATACACATACATATATTATATATATGTGTATCTGTAAGTTTGATTATACATATTTATATATATTTTTATATTTTTACATATATTATATATTAATTTTTCTATACACATGTAATAATATATAGATAATAAATATCGGTTTTTTAATGCAAACACACACAAATATATATATATACACACACACACATAAATTATATAGATATATAAATATTCATATATTTTTATTTTAAATAAAATGGATATTAGTTTTTATTTAGATAAGACTTATATATTGAGAAATATATTTTATATTTAAATATGTTTAATTATTTATACATTAAATTAAATTTTTTTGTGTGAATATATAAAAAATATATTTTTTGTTATATATTTAATTATAAAAAATAGTACATTACAAAGTCGATAAAATTTCAAATCCATAATATCAATATGAATGTATTCCATGTGAATAAATTCAGTTCCCATTGAAAAAGGGAAAAAATACCCCTTGAACGAGGCTGAAATTCCATCGAATGTTAAAAAATTTAGGTATCCTGACTAAAAACGTAGTTTTGGAGGCCTTATGTCCCTTTTTTGCATTGAAAAACTATAAAAGTGGGTTCCCTTTCACCACTAATGTGTAGATCTCATCATAGGCATAATTTTGATATGTGGTAGGGCTCAAACGGATAGTTGGATAAAAAGTTATAGACGTTTCACAACAAAAAATCAGACTATTTATGACGGGGTATTTGCAACAAGACCTCATCGCAAAAAGTTACATCTGACATAGTCCCTTCGTAAATACCCGGTTTTGGAAAATTGTTTTTCAAATAGTTTTGTCTGGTTTTTTAAAAAAATCTACTGATACGGGTCCATCACAAATAAATTCTTAAAATAAAATAAAAATAATATTAATAAAATTTAATAAATTAATATTAAGAATAATAATAATATTAATAATATTAATATTAATGTTAAATAAATATTAATAAAATTCATACTAATTATAATAAATTAATAATAATATAAAATTTTAAAAAAAAACCTAAATATTTTCAAAAATGTAAATAACAATAATAATAAGAAAATTAAATAAATAACAAAATAATAAACGCAATATTCAAAACAATATAAATAATGCAGTATATATAAATCTAAATATATGATATTTAAAGGATATGTACATTTAAATGTTTATAAAATATATATATAATTCACTATGGGGGAGGGGTCATCTATAACACCCGGCACTTTTATGAGAAATATTTTGTTTTTATGTTATATAAATAATCAAAGGAATCTTTCACTACACACAACACTATCTTGGCTTACTTTACATGCAACTGCGGCCTTCCTCGATAGCTTGCGTCATACGCAATACCGAGTTTCACTAAACAACAATATTCTATTATAATATTATTAAAACTAGTTGTTATGAATAGTAATAACTACTTTTTGAAATTTTATAAATTTTATTTTTCAAAATGGACTTCATTATTGGATTCTTAATATCGGAATTAGCCTAGGGTGAAATTTTGGTATTTTCCTCAAAACTTTCAATTTTTGATGAATAGTGAAAACACTGGGTTACTATTTAAAAACTGACTTTTTATTTAAATAATTATTTATTTTATTTAAATTTATTTTAGGTAAAAATTGATACATAATACCAATATAAGTTCAATGCAATTCATTGGAGTCATTTTATAATAATTTTAGATATATAAAAATTTTATTGAACTTTTCACCGTCTTTTACCCACCTCCTAAAAGAATTTCCAAATTCACATAAAACCTAATTCTACCGCTTCTGAGAGTATAATTTCGAAAATCTGAGAGACACGGTTAATATCAAGGACTAAAATGTGGTTCAATGAGATGAAAATAAATTTTGGTGAATAGTAACTTTTTACTGTTTTTTTACCACGGTTAAAAGTAAATAGGGTAATTGAGGGTAAAATGATATTATTTTTACCCTAACATATGTTCTAATTCTATTGGATAAGTGTAATCCGACCAAAAAAACCCTTAGGAATAAAATATGGCCATTTAGGCCCACATGGATTAGATTAGGACATTTATTATTAATTTATTTAAAGAAGGGTTAAAATAGTTAAAATCAAAGTTTAATAACTAAAGCATTTTTAATATAAAGTTATACATAAGATAAATTCGACTATAAATATTCATTAGAAAGAGAAAAAGATTTAATACATTATTTTATTTTATTTTTAATTTTTAGACAT
This sequence comes from Viscum album, assembly GCA_963277665.1. NCBI lineage: Eukaryota > Viridiplantae > Streptophyta > Magnoliopsida > Santalales > Viscaceae > Viscum > Viscum album. Next base: position 1,286,217,938 of record OY728158.1, read on the forward strand.
TAAATAATTTCATTTATTTATGACACAATGATGATGCAGTAATTGTCTTATTAATGAAATATTAACATAATTGATGTTATTAATACCCAAATAAATGTAATTTGAGACTTTTTATGAATTACACTAATTTTATATTTTAATATGAAATGTTATTATTTATTTAATTAACTTTGTTCGAATTAATCATTCTGTTATAAGTTTCACAAAAATCAATTACCAATTAGTGTCAAAATTGACATAAAATTGTTTTTAAAACAAATATTATATTATTAATTGTTATTTTATACCTAAAAATCTATGTTTCGTCCAAATGACTTAGATAAGGTTATATATATTAATAATAAACAACTTGGGGTTCGTTTGGCTTGTTATAGTAAGTTTATTACCCTTATAGTGTAAGAAAACAAGAAGACACAGTAAAAGTTAAATTATCTAACTTAAAGTTAAATCTAAATTATAAGGTTAAAATAGATACTTGAACTTGTCTAAATTCTATTGGATTAGCGGATTTAGACCCATACCCACATTAGCTTCAAAATAAATCAACTTGGAGCTATTAAAAACTGAATATGACTTTATAATAAAATAATATTTTTAGTTTTTTCAAAGGTGCCCCCCTCCTCCCTTATAAAAGGGAACCTCCTCCCTCTCTTCCTCACACCACATTGAGCCTTCAAGATCGGCAAAACCATGCCAAATTCTCTTCTACACATCCCTAGAAACATCCTAGAGGTCCTTCTCTTCTTCAATGACCAATTTTAGTGCCCTAAGAGGAGGTCTCAAAGAGGCGCTTCAAAGAAGAGGTAATGTCCGTTACAGATTCTTTCAATTTTATTTCTTCTTCCACTTCTTCTTCTTTAGTTGTTTCATTATGATGTAATAACATCAGTATTACTCATATACTGGTATTTTATTATAGGTATGAAACAACCCTATTTCACCATCTATCCATCCTATGGAAAATGAAATCACAGCGCGTGCATAGGTACGGAATACCGTCTCCATGCCGTGGTGTAATCTATTTTCCACCAACACCTTATGTGGATGGGTATAATGGTGTAAATAATAAATATATATGATTATTGTAAAGTGATATTGATTCTGAAATAGTATACATACACTCCAATACAATTCCATGATAATGGGAACAATATCATCTCTCGTGCGTACGTATGGAATACCATCTCCACGATGTGATGCGACTCGTTCTACATGATCTTCATTTCATAATAATTATATAAATTAATTGAATGAATGAATATGATATATATTACACTAATACCATTATGTAAATGATTTATCTATAACCTAAAAATAAGAATAAGAATTTATTCGACAAAACACGCATAAGAACAAAAAGCAATAAACACCTGAATAACAAGTAACAATGAAATATTACTAATAAGAAGCTAAGAATATGACCATATATGATATCATAAAAATAATTATGATTCTGTAATAAGTCAATGACATTATTTAAATCATTATAAAGGAGGTTTGGACACTTACGAAGAAAATCGGACCTAGGGTAAGGGAAAATATCACAATCTCATTTTTATCCGAGATTGTTTATACTTTGGTATTTATTGGGGTGTATTTTATCATCCACATCCATGTTTACTCAATATTTAATATTATTTCCATCCACCTACAATTTTTTAAATCCAATTTTACCCTTCTGTGAGTTTTTAGTAAAATATATGAAAGGAATCTTTTGTCGTTTTTCGTACGAGGTACTTTTTGACTTTTCCGACAAAAGTACGAGAAGAATGTTTTTTTAACTTATACGGCATGAATGGATTTTTAAAACATTATTTCCAAGAAGGTTCCATTACAATTTTTCAAGTTTATTTTTAATCAACTTCTTTTAGTTTAAAATTGTATGACATGTTTAGGAAGGAAAATGTTTTTTATGTAGAAAGGATATTTTCCTAAAGAATGGAATTCAAGTGTTTTATCAAAATTATTTTTCCATCTAAGATAATATAGGATTCTGTTTCTATCCCTATTATTACATTGATTTGATTATGTTGTGATGGAATTATTTTTATGAATTTCTTTATCTTATATGAATTTTTTTATGATGTCATGATGTTTAAGAATCCCATTTTTATTACATGCGTTATGCAATGATGTATGATTTATGATTTTGTGGAACACATAAGAATGGTATCATTATGAGATGGGTGGGACCTATATCTCCCTCCAATGCATTGGGTAAAGATTTATATCTCATGAGATAGACGTGGCTAGAATGGCATGTTAAACCGGTTCAGTGAAACAGGACTGAAACGAGGAGTGAACTCGGTTCAGAAATGGACTTTGTCCGCTAAGATAGTCTTGGCTATGAGTCTTGACTACTAAGAAATGATTCTATGTGATTATGTGTGTATGCCACAAAGTTTCATGTTTTAAGTTATTATTATTGGGATTACATTTCACTACTATGATTTATCCCATGTTATGAAATTATGATCCCTTTTGCAGGTTAAGATTTCCAAAATGTTATGTTCTAATGAATATGATGTGATTGATATTTATTTTGTATATCCTTACTGAGCATTTTAGCTCACCCTTTTTTATGTTTTCTTTCCCCGGGTCAGGAAGAAGGTTATTAAGTAGGATATGCCAAAATGGACTCTAGATATGATGAAATAAATGGGAGACAATGTGGATGCATTATGAACCAGTTGTTTATGTTTCCCAGTTTCTAAAACACTATACATATACAGTCCTTTCATGGTTTTGTTATATGTTGTAATAAGTGTACTTAAATTTTGAAGTATTAACAATGTATGAAAAGTATGGGTTGTTATAGTTGGTATCAGAGGAAAGGTATAGTCAACCTTTGGAAACTAGGAAGTGAAAGCCTTAGTAAGAACCCTAAGGATAAGTCTAATCATAGAACACAATCTTAGTGTTTTAGAAATGGCCCTGAACAACCTATGATAAGACCTTAAGTGTAAAATTTTATTCTTGATTATGTGTTTTTCCTATTATAATTAGTGTTGCTCAGACTATTATTCTTGGTTTTAGTCAATGGCTGGAACCCGAAGGAATCGTGTTAATGCGGAATGCGATGGGAAATGAAATTATTGTCCCCCTGAGCAACCAAACGTTATGGGAGATGGAATGAAAAATCTTGTAGCCATGCTCACACAACTTTCTCAAGCTATGAATCATGCAGGACTTCCAAACGAGCAAAGGAAGGAGCAAAATTCTATTTAATCCTTCATGAGGCAGCGTCCACCTTTATTCATCGGGTCTTCAGATCCATTAGTGGATGAACAATGGATTAGTGCCACTGAAAAAATATTTTCAGTTCATCAATGTTATGAACATGATAAAGTCATCTTATCAGTTTATCGTTTGGAAGGTGATGCTGATCAATGGTGGAATATTATTAAGAATTTGAGGCAAAGGGATGAAATTGAGTCCATGGAATGGGACGAGTTCAAGAACTTATTTTTCAATAGGTACTTCCCTCGTATTCTCTGAACAAATATGGAGAAGGAGTTTCTTGAACTAAAGCAAAAGGATGATGAATTTGTTGGTACCTACGAAGCAAATTTTACAAGACTTGCAAGGTACGCTTCTGGTATTATTATCCAACCTGAGAGTAAGATCGATCGATTCTTTAGTGGCTTAAAACCAAGTCTTCGAAGGGCATTAGCCATAAGGGACTTCAATAGCTATGAAGAAATCGTTTGATGTCCTCTCAAAGTTGAGATGGATATTGGAGTAACCCATCAGTCATATGGGTTTGATAAGAAGAGGAAAATGGAATTCAAAGGAAAATCTAAAGAGCACACTGAAAATAAGATGAGTTTTCCCTTATGCTCAAAGTGTGGAAAGAAACATGGAGAAAATTGTCTTAAGGGGACAAGCAAATGTTATAAGTGTTGGAAATAAGGTCATAGGGCAATTGAATGTCGATATAATGGGAATAAGATGTCTAATGATGCAAACAAAGGAAGGGATACACATAATGAACCTACTACACTTCAATGTTTCAAGTGCAAGGAGATGGGGCATTATTCCAATCAATTCCCTAATCCAAGGGTTGATGATGATTATCGACGTCAACAAACTCTTAAGGCCAAAGACAAAGGAAAGTCACATTCAATTACTATCGGTTATGTAGAGTACGACAACGAAGTGGTGAAAGGTACACTTACCATTCACTCTAAAGTAGAAAACGTTTTATTTGATTCTGGATCGACCCACTCTTTTATTTCTGAAGAATTTTCTAAGGGTATCACCGTATTACCTAAATAATTAGATGTTGAGTTAGCAGTGACAACCCTTAATGGAACAACAGTCGCATTAAAATTTTATAATTCTTCTCCGATTTAAGTTTGTGGGAAAATGATTCCTACAAATTTTGTGATCCTTCCTATAGTGGAATTTGATGTGATTCTTGTCAAGGATTGGCTTTCTCTATATAGAGCTCATATCAATTTCCAAAGAAGGGAAGTCACATTTCATATTCCAGATCAATCTATGATTGTCTATCGATGAAAGGATGAACATAACCTTCCAATGGAAATTTATTCCATATTATGGGTCTTGATTCCACTAAATGAAAGTTATTTATCTCAAATGGTTTGGGATAAACTCATGATTAAGAATATTCCCATTGTACGGGAGTTTTGTGATGTCTTTCTGGAGGAATTTCTAGGTCTTCCACCAAATCGTGAAGGTGAGTTTTGAATAGAACTCTTACTAGGTGCTTTGCCTATTTCAAAGACACCTTATAGAATGGCCCCAATTGAGCTGTAGGAATTTAAGAAGCAACTCCAAGAGAATCTTGATAAATGATTCATATTCCCTAGTGCGTCACCTTGAGGAGCACCTATTCTATTTGTTAAGAAGAAAGATGGATCAATGAGACTCTACATTGATTATCGAGAACTTAACAAGATCACTATCAAGAACAAATATCCTCTCCCACGTATTGATGACTTATTTGACCAACTATGCGGAGCTCAATACTTTTCCAAGATTGATCTTCATTTAGGGTATCATCAATTAAGGGTCAAAAGGGAGGATATACCGAAGACAGATTTCCGTACAAGGTATGGACACTATGAATTTATAGTGATGCCATTTGGTGTTACTAATGCCCCTGCTATCTTCATGGATCTGATGAATATAGTCTTTAGAAACTATCTTGATCAGTTTTTTGTAGTCTTTATAGACGATATTCTTGTATAATCAAAGACCAAGGAAGAACATGAAGATCACTTGAGAATTGTATTCAAGACCCTAAGAAAGGAGAAGATTTATGCCAAATTTACCAAGTGTGAATTTTGGCTTCAAAAAGTTTCATTTTGGGGTCACATAATCTCAAAATAGGAGATATCTGTGGAGCCAGCAAAAACAGAGGTTATTGAAAGAGGGTCGAGACCAACAACAGTAACCGAGATCCGATGTTTTCTTGGTTTGGCTGGATATTATCGACATTTTTTAAATGATTTTTCCCGATTATCTAATCCACTCACCAAGTTGACTCAGAAAGGAGTTAAGTTTGTATGGAAGGAGGAATGTGAAGAGAATTTCAAGGAGTTGAAAAGAAGGTTATCCAGTGCACCTGTACTCACACTTCCTTATAGTGGAGAAAGGTTTGTGATCTATAGTGATGCATCCAAGAAGGGGTCGGGGTGTGTTCTTATGCAAAATGATATGGTGATAGCTTATGCCTCACGACAGTTGAAAATCCATGAGAAAAATTACCCAACTCATGATTTGGAGTTAGTTGTGGTAATCTTCGCATTAAATATTTGGAGGAATTATCTTTATGGAGAAAAGTGTGATATTTATACTGCTCATAAAAGTTTAAAGTATATTTTCACACAAAATGAGCTGAATATGTGCCAAAGAAGATGGTTGGATCTGATTAAGGATTACGACTGCTCAATTCATTACCACCCTGGGAAAGCAAACAAGGTGGCAGATGCATTAAGTCGACAAGACCATGCCAGCTTATCCATGATGAGGATCAAAAAACATCCAATATTTATGGATTTACAAAGGATGGATCTTGGAATCATAATGGAAGGGGAAAAATCGTATCTTTCTCAATTGAATGTTCAACCATCTATACATGTGAAGATTAAAGAGGCACAGAAAGAAGATGTTGAGTTACAAAAGAAGATGAGAAATGTTCCTAAATTCAACCTTGATTGTGATGGGATAATAATGTTCAGGAATCGGGTTTGTGTTCCTACCATCCCAGAATTAAAGAAGGAGCTACTGGATGAGGATCATAGTTCTTTATTCTCTATTCATCTTGGAATCACGAAGATGTATAGGGACCCGAAAGAGTACTTATGGTGGGATGGCATGAAAAAAGATGTTGCTGAATATGTCTCTCAATGCTTGGTTTGTCAGAAAGTTAAAGCTGAGAGACAGAATTCTAAGGGGATGTTACAACCATTACCCATACCATAATGGAAATGAGAAAACATAACTATGGACTTTTTCCCTAGACTTCCTAAAACATCCAAAGGCAATAATGTTATCTGGGTCATAGTTGTTCATCTTACAAAGTCGGCACACTTCATCGCTATTAGATAGGATTTCTCTCTGGATCAGCTTGCTAGGATATATGTGAAAGAAGTGGTAAGATTGCATAGAGTACCACTTTCTATTATATCTGATCGGGATCCGAGATTTACCTCAAAGTTCTGGCAAAGTCTTCAGCATACTCTGGATACAGAGTTCAGTTTCAGCACTGCTTATCATCCTCATACAGACGGTCAGTCTGAGAGGACTATTCAAACTCTAGAAGATATGTTGAGAGCTTGCTCTATGGATTTCAAAGGTGGATGGGATCAACACCTACCTTTGGTGGAATTTTCTTATAACAATAGCTTTCACTCTCGTATTCAGATGGATCCTTATGAAGATCTCTATGGAAAGAAATGCAGGACTCCAACTTGCTGGGATGATGTTGGGGAAAGAAAGCTATTAGGACCTGATCTTGTTGATGAGATGGCAGAAAAGGTCATATCTATTCAACAACACATTAGAGCAGCTCAGAGTCGACAAAAAAGTTATGCTGACAACCAAAGAAAAGACCTAGAGTTTGAAGTGGGTGATAAAGTGTTCTTACAAATATCTCCTTGTAATAGAGTAATGAGATTTGGAAAGAAGGGAAAGTTGAGCCCTAGATATATCGGTCCTTTCGAAATATTGGATCGTGTTGGGAAGGTAGCTTACCTATTGGAAATTCCACCGAATCTCTCCCAAGTTCATGATGTGTTCCATGTATCTCTCCTGAGAAAGTACATACCTGACACTTCACATGTACTCAGCTAAGAAGTTGTACCACTGGAACATGATCTTTCTTATGAAGAACAGCCGACAGAGATTCTTGATCGTAGTGAAAAAGTCTTACGGAACAAGACCACTCGATTGGTGAAAGTTTTATGGAGGAACCACCAATTAGAATAAGCTACATGGGAGCTTGAGGATATGATGAGGGAGAGGTATCCTCATCTGTTTGTTACAAAGTGACGAATTTTGAGGGCGAAATTCATTTTAAGGGGGGGTAGAATGTAACACCCAAGACTTTTATGAGAAATATTTTGTTTTTATGTTATATAAATCATCAAAGGAATCTTTCACTACCCATAACACTATCTTGGCTTTCTTTACATGCAACTGTGGCCTTCCTCGATAGCTTGTGTCGTACGCAATATTGAGTTTCACTAAACAACGATATGCTATTAAAATATTATTAAAACTAGCCGTTATGAATAGTAATAACAACTTTTTGAAATTTTGTAAATTTTATTTTTCAAAATGTACTTCATTTTTGGATTCGGAATATCGAAATTAGCCTAGGGTAAAATTTTGGTATTTTTCTGAAAACTTTCAATTTTTGATGAATAGTGAAAACACTGGGTTACTATTTAAAAACTGAATTTTTATTTAAATAATTATTTATTTTATTTAAATTTATTTTTGGTCAATATTAATACATAATACCAATATAAGTTCAATGCAATTCATTGGAGTCATTTTATAATAATTTTAAATATATAAAAATTTTATTGAACTTTTCACCGTCTTTTACACACCTCCTAGGAGAATTTCAAAATTCACATAAAACCTAATTCTACCGCTTCTGAGAGTAGAATTTCGAAAATATGAGAGATACGGTTAATATCAAGGACTCAAATGTGGTTCAATGAGATGAAAATAATTTTTTGTGAATAGTAACTTTTTACTTTTTTTACCGCGGTTAAAAGGAAATATGGTAATTAAGGGTCAAAATGATATTATTATTACCCTAACACATGTCCTAATTCTATTAGATAAGTATAATTCGACCAAAAATAACCTTAGGAGTAAAATATGACCATTTAGGCCCACATGGATTAGATTAGGACATTTATTATTAAATTATTTAAAGAAGGCTTAAAATAGTTAAAATCAAAGATTAATAACTAAAGAATTTTTAATATAGGGTTATAAATAGTATAAATTCGACTATAAATATTAATTATAAAGCTAAAACTCTTTCATACATAATTTTATTTTATTTATAATTTTTAGACATTAAATAGTTTAATTTATGTATGACACAATGATGATGCAATAATTATCTTATTAATGAAATATTAACATAATTGATGTAATAAATACACAAATAAATGTAATTTGAGACTTTTTATGAATTAAACTAATTTTATATGTTAATATGACATGTTATTATTGATTCAATTAACTTTTTTCGAATTAATCTTTCTGTTAGGAGTTTCAGAAAAATCAATTACCAAATAGTGGCAAAATTGACATAAAATTGTTTTTAAAACAAATATTATATTATTAATTGTTATTTTATTCCTAAAAAATATAAGGTTCGTCCAAATAACTCATATAAGGTTATATATATTAATAATAAATAACTTGGTGTTCGTTTGGCTTGTTATTGTAAGTTTATTAACCTTATAGTGTAAGAAAACCAGAAGACACGGTAAAAGTTAAATTATCTAACTTAAAGTTAAATCTAAATGATAAGGATAAAATAGATACCTAAACTTTTCTAAATTCTATTGGATGAGAGGATTTCGACCCATCCCCACCTTATCTTCGAAATAAATCAATTTGGAGGTATTAAAAATCGAATATGACTTTATAATAAAATATTTTTTTAGTTTTTCCAAAGGCGCCCCTCTCCTCCCTTATAAAAGGGAACCTCCTCCCTCTCTTCCTCACACCACTTTGAGCCTTCAAGCTCGTCCAACCCCTGCCAAATTCTCTTCTCCACTTCCATAGAAACATCCTAGAAGTCCTGGTCTTGTTCAAATACCAATTTTAGTGCCCTAAGAGGAGGTCTCAAAGAGGTGCTTCAAAGAAGAGGTAATGTCCGTTACCTATTATTTCAACTTTATTTATTATACCACTTCTTCTTCTTTAGTTGTTTCATTATGAAGTAATAACATCAGTATAACTCATATAATGGTATGTTATTATAAATACGAAACAACCCTATTTCACCATCTATCAATCCTACGGAAAATCAAATCACCGCGCGTGCGTACGTACGGAATACCATCTCCACCCCGTGGTGTAATCTATTTTCCATCACCACCTTACGTGGATGGGTATAATGGTGTAAAGAATAACAATATATGATTATTTTAAAGTGATATTGATTCTGAAATAGTATACATACACTCCAATACAATTCCATGATCATGGGAATGATATCATCGCTCGTGCATACGTACGGAATACCGTCTCCACGATGTGATGCGACTCGTTCTACATGATCTTCATTGCATAATAATTATATAAATAAATTGAACGAATTAATATGATATATATTACACTAATTCCATTCTGGAAATGTGGTGTCTATAACCTAAAAAGAAGAATAAGAATTTATTCGACAAAACACGCATAAGAACAAAAAGCAATAAACACCCGAATAACAAGTAACAATGAAATATTACCAATATGAAGCTAAGAATATGACCATATATGATATCATAAAAATAAGTATGATTCTGGAATAAGTTAATGACATTATTTAAGTCATTATACAGGAGGTTCGGACACTTACGAAGCAAATCGGACATAAGGTAAGGGAAAATATCACAATCTCATTTTTATCCGAGATTGTTTATACTTTGGTATTTACTGGGGTGTATTTTATCTTCCGCATCCCTGTTTCCTCAATATTTAATATTATTTCCATCCACCTATAATTTTTTAAATCCAATTTTACCCTTCAGTGAGTTTTTAGTAAAAGATATGAATGGAATCTTTTGTCGTTTTTCGTACGAGGTACTTTTTGACTTTTCCGACAAAAGTACGAGAAGAATGTTTTTTTAACTTATACGGAATTAATGGATTTTTAAAACATTATTTCCACGTAGCTTCCTTTATAAGTTTTCAAGTTTATTTTTAATCAACTTATTTTATTTTAAAATTGTATGACATGTTAAGAAAGGAAAATGTTTTTGAAGTATAAAGGATATTTTCCTCAAGAATGGAATTCAAGTGTTTTATCAAAATTATTTTCCATCTAAGATAATATAGAGTTATGTTTCTATCCATATTATTACATTGATTTTATTATGTTGTGATGGAATTATTTTTAAGAATTATTTTATCTTATATTAATTGTTTTATGATGTCATGATGTTTAAGAATCCCATTTTTATTACATGCATTATGCAATGATGTATGATTTATGATTTTGTGGCACACATAAGAATGGTATCATTATGAGATGGGTGGGACCTATATCTCCCTGCAATGCATTGGGTAAAGATTTATATCTCATAAGATAGACATGGTTGGAATGGCAGGTTCAACCGGTTCAGTGAAACAGGACTGAAACGAGGAGTGAACTCGGTTCAGAAATGGACTTTTTTCGCTAAGATAGTCTTGCCTATGAGTCTTGACTACTAAGAAATGATTCTATGTGATTATGTGTGTATGCCAAAAAGTTGCATGTTTTATGTTATTATTATAGGGATTAAATTTCACTACTATGATTTATCCCATGTGATGAAATTATGATCTCTTTTGCAGGTTAAGATTTCCAAAATGTTATGTTCTTATGAATATGATGTGATTGATATTTCTTTTGTATACCCTTACTGAGCATTTGATCTCACCCTTTTTTATGTTTTCTTTCCCCAGGTCAGGAAGAAGGTTATTAAGTAGGATATGCTAAAAGGGACTCTAGATATGATGAAATAAATGGGAGACAATGTAGATGCTTTATGAACCAGTTTTTTATGTTTCCCAGTTTCTAAAGACACTATACCTATATGGTCCTTTCATGGTTTTGTTATATGTTGTAATAAGTGTACTTCAATTTTGAAGTATTAACAATGTATGCAAAGTATGGGTCATTATATCATCTCTACGAGGTGGCAGAGGGAACTTCATCCCTAAACCATAAGTCAGACATCGCATGTACTTCATAATCTGTTGGTGTTGCTACTCCAGTAATCAACTCATCTTCTCCTCCATCTAATGTTGTTCCTCCTATCAACACGTCACATTCTGCTTACCCCTATTTTGGTGACCTAATGATAGAATTAGACATGAAGGATATTAATTTGTTATTTATAATCCCCTAAAGATTGAATATTTTATGGTCAACTAAAATGGTATTAATCATAAATTTTACAATCATCAAACGATGAAACTAATTTATCTCAAGCATGTGAAAATTTTTCATTACACCAATTTTTGCCAACCATGTCCAGTCATCAACGTAGGTTCTCCTCATGCTACTGCTACTATTGTCATCGACATGTCACATTCTTTCTATCTCGGTTCTAGTGACCTGACGATAAAATCAAACATAGTTGACACAAATTTGTTGTTTATAGTCACCTTTATATTGAAAATTCTATGATTTACTAAAAAGTTATTAATCAAAGATTTTATAATCATTAGATGATCTAACCAATTTATTCCAACCATGTATAAATTTTTCATTTCACCAATTTATGTCAACAATTTCCAATCAGAAACATGTCTTCTCCTCCTGATATTGTAGTTTTTTTCATTGACACACATCATTTTTCCTGCCTCAGTATATACCGGTTACACTTTGCATGGTATTGAGGTTCGGTTGGTTATTACATGTTCCAAAGTCTCAAAACAATACTAACTTCCAATGTAACCACATTTCCATTATATTTTTATGACTAACTTCCAATACTTCATATTGACTTGATATTATTATCTGAAATATTATTCTCATTGTTGATGGTCAGAAGAGTAAAAGAGGCTCATGTGCCTATTATATCACAATAATTTACCAAAATTGGCACATGAGTTTCCTCTACTCTCCTGGATTTCAACAACAAGAATAGTTTTTTGGGTAACAACATAAAAATCAATATGCAGTGTGTGAAGTTCGACAAATAAAGGTAATGAATATAGAAAATGTGGTCACATTGGAATAAAGAATCATTTTATCTTTTTTGGTGGCTTGTTGCAGATAGTTGAAAGAAAAATTTGAATTCCCAAAATATCTATGAAAAAAAATAAATAAGTACTAAATAAAAATGATATGTAAAGTAACATACAAATAAATGATTAAATGGTGATAAATAAATTAAATGCTTAGTAGGAATTCACCTCTTTCTGGATGGTTTTATGCATTCTTAATGCATCTCCTCCTCTGTTGTTGTTGCCATCGATGTGCCACATCATGTTTTTCCCAGTTCGGGTGATCTAAGGAAAACTTTAGACTTGTTTAGTGCAAATTATTCATTTGTAATTAGAAGAAGATGCTATATTCTATGATTTAATAAATGTTATGAATCATAGATCTTACAATAACCTAGTAATGAAACCAATTAAATGTTTCATTACACCAATTAATGTCAATTATGTCATGTCATCGATGTATTTCCTCCTACTGCTACTGCCATCAATGCATCACGCTATATCATTCATGGTTCTTGGTGAACTAATGACATATTTGTAAATATTTGGCATAAATTTTTCATTACTAATTTAGTTCATTCATGTATATACTGCTAATTAAAACTATTTATTACTAATTACTATTAATTATAACTAATTAGAGATAATTAAATCTAATTGCATCTAATTACTACTAATTAGTTTTATTTAGTCATATTTAGTTCTATTTAGTCATATTTTTTACAAATTATTACAAATTATTACTATTTATTACTATTTATTAAAAATTATTAAAAATATTAAAAAATATTACAAATATTTACTAATTATTACAAATTATATATAATTATATATAATTATTAATAATATTACTAATTATTACTAATTATTACTAATTATTACTAATTATAAATATTTATTATAATTTATTACTATTTAGTACTAATTATACAAATTTGTTACTTAGTACTACAAATTTTACCTATTTACTACTATTCATTACTAATTATTACTAATTATACCAATTTATTACTAATTATTACTTATTATACCTATTTATTACTATTTATTAATAATTATTATTAATTAATAGTAATTCTAAAAAATTATACCTATTAGTACTAATTATAAGTAATTACTCAAAAGGTTAAGGAGGCAGGAAAGCCTGCTCCTAAAGATTTATTTGAAAAATAAAACTGACAATGAAAATAAAATGATGGATGGGTCACATAAATCAAGACCCCATCCACAATGCTAATGTACAATATCATTCATAAATGCATATTAGAATCTTCATCAGCATCAGTGGTTTCCCATTCAGATTTTGAGTTATTTTTGAAAAGTGAAATGTACATATCCTCGGGATTTTCCTGGTCCAAAGTAAGCTCATGCTATGAGAGAGTGTGGTTGTAATAGATGTGTGATCTATGCTGGTTACTATTGCTAATAAATGAAATCCCTCCTATGCTCAGGTTGTTTGAGGTCTGTCGCACGACCGGTAGAGGATTCTGATTTAATGTGGAATGAATTTCGATGAGTTATGCTCCTCCACCCCAAAGATCAGAAAGAAAGGAGAAACTACCTTCATCAAATCTAATCAAGGTCTGTTCTTGGTAAGATTGAAATAATGAAGGAACTCTATTATTGCTCATCTTTCAATGAATAGGGAGTTTTTTCTAGGAATCATGGATATCAGGAAGCGCTTCTGGGATTTTTGGGGCTTTAATGGTTGAGTATAACCTCTATTAGGAAAGGATTATACCTTATTGTCTTCCCATCTTAGGATCTTAAATCCAAATCTTGGTGTTGGGGCTTTTCAATCTTATGCCTGGAGTTCCGTGTATCCACGATTTGGATCGGAAATTTAACCCTCTAATTATTATAAATTCAGTCACCCACGTCTGGATACGGATCAAATGATTAGGTTGGTTTTTTCGCCTGCAAAAAATCCTCTAGGAAATTGCTTCTAAAATTAGTGTATAGATCAATATGGGAATGGAAACTGAAAGGACAAGGTATAGTCACATTACTCAGGTTTAAGATGAAGTTGATCTAAACTCTCCCCTTATTCGCTTGATTATTTTATCTATGGAAGGACACAAGTTTGATCTATATATTGAATATGAGAAGAACCCTCATTACTATTTCAATTGTTTCAATATTGTTCAGGAGAATAACAATTGTCGAAGAAGAATGATCTATCCAAATTGTAGTCTTACATGGAAATCTGGTGATACTTGCAGAAGAAAGGGTAAGATACCCCCATGATTTATCAAGAAGTACTTTTCCAAGGTAAATGTCATTGGTAAAGAGGTTGGGTCAAAGAATCTTGTGGTGGGCTCCCAGGGATCCCAACAGGAGGATGCAGTCAAGCTGAATATTCCTTTACGACAGGTAACAGGTGATTACTCGGCTCCACCTCCACATGATAATGTCGCTGCACGAATTTCTCTTAGGGAATGTGGGCCTCCTCCTTTTAATGTTGATGAGGAGGTTCCCATTGTTAGAGAGGAAAATGATGGCTCTGTGGTAGTTTCTGGGAAGTTCACTCCAAGTGTCCCTGACACCCTGCATGTTGTCTTTGGTTCTGGTTTATTAACAAAAGATTCAAATGGTATTTCCAGCTCCAACGCACATAAAATAAAATTTCAAGGGAAGATCCATAAATTTTATATATCCTCAACAATATCAGATAAGTGTGAAAATTTATGTGATGATGAAAAGGCAACAGTTGACACCCCTCTGATTCCTATGGAATCTGACATGTAGTTAATGGGGGATGAACGAATTTATAACATTTCTGTTGTTTCTCTTTCAGTGTCATAGGAGTTCTGAGCCTATATTTCTTCAACAGAGCTTTCTGTTAAGGCAGTTCCAGTTGTGCAGTCACTGATAGACACTCATAATTTAGTAGAAGTGGATAAGGACAAGTTAAGTTTGAAGGGAAGGAATATTGTGTGGACGTGCCTGAGAATGATGAAACAGAATGAGCTTTTTAGCAGACAAAGTCATAGAGATGAGTATTTCATCCAAAAATCAAGGAAGAGGCCATATTTGTGCTGAATGGGATGAGGAAGATAGTGTAATAGAGGGTATAGATCAATTATATTAAAGTAGTGGTTGTGGAGGTCGTGGGTGAGAATGTGGTTGTGAGCTCACTTTGGACCAGCAAAAGCTTATAGAGAAGTACGTGGTGCTTTTCCAAAAGAACTCACAATAAAAATTCCAAACCACTAATGTTGATGATGATTCTAATATGTTTTTATTAATGATCCCTTACTTGATAATTGTTTATGAGGGCGTGATTTGTGTGACCTCGTCCATCATTTTTTACCTTTTTCGGTTTTATTTTTCAAATAAATTTTTAAGATCAGGCATGCCAGCCTCTTTAAACTTTTTAGTACAATTATTTATAACTATATTTATATATAAATATATTTAAAAATTATATATATATAATTATAAATATATTTAATATATTTAATATTTGAATATATTTCTTATAATTTTATAATTAATTAAAAAAATATTTTTTTATAATTCCATAAATACTCTTTTAATAAAGTTATATATATTTATAATTTTATAATGAAATATTTCAATTGAAAAATTAATAAAAAATCATTTAAATAGATTAATTATATAACATTTAAACATATTTTAAATGACTAAACATAATAAATAAAAACAAAAATATCTTATTCATATGAATTACAACCATATTGAAAATATTATATATTTAGTAAATATATATATATATATATATTACAAATTTGTTAAATATATTTTTAATATTATTAATGAATATATAATAATAAATGAATGAATTAAATTAATTAAATCTAAAAAAATATTAAAATGTGAATTTATAACCTATTCGGGAATCTTAAACCTAAATTTGTACAAATATACATCTAAACACACATCTATACATGTTAAGATTAAAGAGGCACAGAAAGAAGATGTTGAGTTACAAAAGAAGATGAGAAATGTTCCTAAATTCAACCTTGATTGTGATGGGATAATAATGTTCAGGAATCGGGTTTGTGTTCCTACCATCCCAGAATTAAAGAAGGAGCTACTGGATGAGGATCATAGTTCTTTATTCTCTATTCATCCTGGAATCACGAAGATGTATAGGGACCCGAAAGAGTACTTATGGTGGGATGGCATGAAAAGAGATGTTGCTGAATATGTCTCTCAATGCTTGGTTTGTCAGCAAGTTAAAGCTGAGAGACAGAATTCTAAGGGGATGTTACAACCATTACCCATACCATAATGGAAATGAGAAAACATAACTATGGACTTTTTCCCTAGACTTCCTAAAACATCCAAAGGCAATAATGTTATCTGGGTCATAGTTGTTCATCTTACAAAGTCGGCACACTTCAACGCTATTAGATAGGATTTCTCTCTGGATCAGCTTGCTAGGATATATGTGAAATAAGTGGTAAGATTGCATAGAGTACCACTTTCTATTATATCTGATCGGGATCCGAGATTTACCTCAAAGTTCTGGCAAAGTCTTCAGCATACTCTGGATACAGAGTTGAGTTTCATCACTACTTATCATCCTCATACAGACGGTCAGTCTGAGAGGACAATTCAAACTCTAGAAGATATGTTGAGAGCTTGCTCTATGGATTTCAAAGGTGGATGGGATCAACACCTACCTTTGGTGTAATTTTCTTATAAAAATAGCTTTCACTCTCGTATTCAGATGGCTCCTTATGAAGATCTCTATGGAAAGAAATGCAGGACTCCAACTTGATGGGATGATGTTGGGGAAAGAAAGCTATTAGGACCTGATCTTGTTGATGAGATGGCAAAAAAGGTCAGATCTATTCAACAACACATTAGAGCAGCTCAGAGTCGACAAAAAAGTTATGCTGACAACCAAAGAAAAGACCTAGAGTTTGAAGTGGGTGATAAAGTGTTCTTACAAATATCTCCTTGTAATAGAGTAATGAGATTTGGAAAGAAGGGAAAGCTGAGCCCTAGATATATCGGTCCTTTCGAAATATTGGATCGTGTTGGGAAGGTAGCTTACCGATTGGAACTTCCACCGAATCTCTCCCAAGTTCATGATGTGTTCCATGTATCTCTCCTGAGAAAGTACATACCTGACCCTTCACATGTACTCAGCTAAGAAGTTGTACCACGGGAACATGATCTTTCTTATGAAGAACAGCCGACAGAGATTCTTGATCGTAGTGAAAAAGTCTTACGGAACAAGACCACTCGATTGGTGAAAGTTTTATGGAGGAACCACCAATTAGAATAAGCTACATTGGAGCTTGAGGATATGATGAGGGAGAGGTATCCTCATCTGTTTGTTACAAAGTGACGAATTTCGAGGGCGAAATTCATTTTAAGGGGGGTAGAATGTAACACCCAAGACTTTTATGAGAAATATTTTGTTTTTATGTTATATAAATCATCAAAGGAATCTTTCACTACCCATAACACTATCTTGGCTTTCTTTACATGCAACCGTGGCCTTCCTCGATAGCTTGCGTCGTACGCAATACTGAGTTTCACTAAACAACGATATGATATTAAAATATTATTAAAACTAGCCGTTATGAATAGTAATAACAACTTTTTGAAATTTTGTAAATTTTATTTTTCAAAATGTACTTCATTTTTGGATTCGGAATATCGAAATTAGCCTAGGGTGAAATTTTGGTATTTTTCTGAAAACTTTCAATTTTTGATGAATAGTGAAAACACTGGGTTACTATTTAAAAACTGAATAT
This sequence comes from Viscum album, assembly GCA_963277665.1. Classification (NCBI taxonomy): domain Eukaryota; kingdom Viridiplantae; phylum Streptophyta; class Magnoliopsida; order Santalales; family Viscaceae; genus Viscum; species Viscum album. The sequence continues at coordinate 1,286,236,111 of OY728158.1, forward strand.
TTATTTAAATAATTATTTATTTTATTTAAATTTATTTTTGGTCAATATTAATACATAATACCCATATAATTTCAATGAAATTCATTGGAGTCATTTTATAATAATTTTAAATATATAAAAATTTTATTGAACTTTTCACCGTCTTTTACCCACCTCCTAGGAGAATTTCAAAATTCACATAAAACCTAATTCTACCACTTCTGAGAGTAGAATTTAGAAAATCCAAGAGATACAGTTAATATCAAGGACTCAAATGTGGTTCAATGAGATGAAAATAATTTTTTGTGAATAGTAACTTTTTACTTTTTTTTACCGCGGTTAAAAGGAAATATGGTAATTAAGGGTAAAAATGATATTATTATTACCCTAACACATGTCCTAATTCTATTAGATAAGTATAATTCGTCCAAAAACAACCTTAGAAGTAAAATATGACCATTTAGGCCCACATGGATTAGATTAGGACATTTATTATTAAATTATTTAAAGAAGGCTTAAAATAGTTAAAATCAAAGTTTAATAACTAAAGAATTTTTAATATAGGGTTATAAATAATATAAATTCGACTATAAATATTAATTATAAAGCTAAAAATCTTTCATACATAATTTTATTTTATTTATAATTTTTAGACATTAAATAGTTTAATTTATGTATGACACAATGATGATGCAGTAATTATCTTATTAATGAAATATTAACATAATTGATGTAATAAATACACAAATAAATGTAATTTGAGACTTTTTATGAATTAAACTAATTTTATATGTTAATATGACATGTTATTATTGATTAAATTAACTTTTTTCGAATTAATCTTTCTGTTAGGAGTTTCACAAAAATCAATTACCAAATAGTGGCAAAATTGACATAAAATTGTTTTTAAAACAAATATTATATTATTAATTGTTATTTTATTCCTAAAAAATATAAGGTTCGTCCAAATAACTCATATAAGGTTATATATATATTAATAATAAATAACTTGGTGTTCGTTTGGCTTGTTATAGTAAGTTTATTAACCTTATAGTGTAAGAAAACCAGAAGACACGGTAAAAGTTAAATTATCTAACTTAAAGTTAAATCTAAATGATAAGGATAAAATAGATACCTAAACTTTTCTAAATTCTATTGGATGAGAGGATTTCGACCCATCCCCACCTTATCTTAGAAATAAATCAATTTCGAGGTATTAAAAATCGAATATGACTTTATAATAAAATATTGTTTTAGTTTTTCCAAAGGCGCCCCTCTCCTCCCTTATAAAAGGGAACCTCCTCCCTCTCTTCCTCACACCACTTTGAGCCTTCAAGCTCGTCCAACCCCTGCCAAATTCTCTTCTCCACTTCCATAGAAACATCCTAGAAGTCCTGGTCTTGTTCAAATACCAATTTTAGTGCCCTAAGAGGAGGTCTCAAAGAGGTGCTTCAAAGAAGAGGTAATGTCCGTTACCGATTATTTAAACTTTATTTATTCTACCACTTCTTCTTATTTAGTTGTTTCATTATGAAGTAATAACATCAGTATCACTCATATACTTTTATGTTATTATAAGTACGAAACAACTCTATTTCACCATCTATCCATCCTACGGAAAATCAAATCACCGCGCGAGCGTACGTACGGAATACCATCTCCACCCCGTGGTGTAATCTATTTTCCATCACCACCTTACGTGGATGGGTATAATGGTGTAAAGAATAACTATATATGATTATTTTAAAGTGATATTGATTCTGAAATAGTATACATACACTCCAATACAATTCCATGATCATGGGAATGATATCATCGCTCGTGCATACGTACGGAATACCGTCTCCACGATGTGATGCGACTCATTCTACATGATCTTCATTGCATAATAATTATATAAATAAATTGAATGAATTAATATGATATATATTACACTAATTCCATTCTGGAAATGTGGTGTCTATAACCTAAAAAGAAGAATAAGAATTTATTCGACAAAACACGCATAAGAACAAAAAGCAATAAACACCCGAATAACAAGTAACAATGAAATATTACCAATATGAAGCTAAGAATATGACCATATATGATATCAAAAAAATAAGTATGATTCTGGAATAAGTTAATGACGTTATTTAAGTCATTATACAGGAGGTTTGTACACTTACGAAGCAAATCGGACATAAGGTAAGGGAAAATATCACAATCTCATTTTTATCCGAGATTGTTTATACTTTGGTATTTACTGGGGTGTATTTTATCTTCCACATCCCTGTTTCCTCAATATTTAATATTATTTCCATCCATCTATAATTTTTTAAATCCAATTTTACCCTTCAGTGAGTTTTTAGTAAAAGATATGAATGGAATCTTTTGTCGTTTTTCGAACGAGGTACTTTTTGACTTTTCCGACAAAAGTACGAGAAGAATGTTTTTTTTAACTTATACGGAATTAATGGATTTTTAAAACATTATTTCCAAGAAGATTCCTTTATAAGTTTTCAAGTTTATTTTTAATCAACTTATTTTATTTTAAAATTGTATGACATGTTAAGAAAGGAAAAAGTTTTTGAAGTATAAAGGATATTTTCCTCAAGAATGGAATTCAAGTGTTTTATCAAAATTATTTTCCATCTAAGATAATATAGAGTTATGTTTCTATACATATTATTACATTGATTTTATTATGTTGTGATGGAATTATTTTTAAGAATTCTTTTATCTTATATTAATTGTTTTATGATGTCATGATGTTTAAGAATCCCATTTTTATTACATGCATTATGCAATGATGTATGATTTATGATTTTGTGGCACACATAAGAATGGTATCATTATGAGATGGGTGGGACCTATATCTCCCTGCAATGCGTTGGGTAAAGATTTATATCTCATGAGATAGACATGGTTGGAATGGCAGGTTCAACCGGTTCAGTGAAACAGGACTGAAACGAGGAGTGAACTCGGTTCAGAAATGGACTTTTTTCGCTAAGATAGTCTTGCCTATGAGTATTGACTACTAAGAAATGATTCTATGTGATTATGTGTGTATGCCACAAAGTTGCATGTTTTATGTTATTATTATAGGGATTAAATTTCACTACTATGATTTATTCCATGTGATGAAATTATGATCTCTTTTGCAGGTTAAGATTTCCAAAATGTTATTTTCTTATGAATATGATGTGATTGATATTTCTTTTGTATACCCTTACTGAGCATTTGATCTCACCCTTTTTTATGTTTTCTTTCCCCAGGTCAGGAAGAAGGTTATTAAGTAGGATATGCTAAAAGGGACTCTAGATATGATGAAATAAATGGGAGACAATGTAGATGCTTTATGAACCAGTTTTTTATGTTTCCCAGTTTCTAAAGACACTATACCTATATGGTCCTTTCATGGTTTTGTTATATGTTGTAATAAGTGTACTTCAATTTTGAAGTATTAACAATGTATGCAAAGTATGGGTCATTATATCATCTCTAAGAGGTGGCAGAGGGAACTTCATCCCTAAACCATAAGTCAGACATCGCATGTACTTCATCATCTGTTGGTGTTGCTACTCCAGTAATCAACTCATCTTCTCCTCCATCTAATGTTGTTCCTCCTATCAACACGTCACATTCTGCTTACCCCTATTTTGGTGACCTAATGATAGAATTAGACATGAAGGATATTAATTTTTTATTTATAATCCCCTAAAGATTGAATATTTTATGGTCAACTAAAAAGGTATTAATCATAAATTTTACAATCATCAAACGATGAAACTAATTTATCTCAAGCATGTGAAACTTTTTCATTAAACCAATTTGTGCCAACCATGTCCAGTCATCAACGTAGGTTCTCCTCATGCTACTGCTACTACTGTCATCGACATGTCACATTCTTTTTATCTTGGTTCTAGTGACCTGACGATAAAATCAAACATAGTTGACACAAATTTGTTGTTTATAGTCACCTTTATATTGAAAATTCTATGATTCAATAAAAAGTTATTAATCAAAGATTTTATAATCATTAGATGATCTAACCAATTTATTCCAACCGTGTATAAATTTTTCATTTCACCAATTTATGTCAACACTTTCCAATCAGAAACATGTCTTCTCCTCCTGATATTGTAGTTTTTTTCATTGACACACATCATTTTTCCTGCCTCAGTATATACCGGTTACACTTTGCATGGTATTGAGGTTCGGTTGGTTATTACATGTTCCAAAGTCTCAAAACAATCCTAACTGCCAATGTAACCACATTTCCATTATATTTTTATGACTAACTTCCAATACTTCATATTGACTTGATATTATTATCTGAAATATTATTCTCCTTGTTGATGGTCAGAAGAGTAAAAGAGGCTCATGTGCCTATTATATCACAATAATTTACCAAAATTGGCACATGAGCTTCCTCTACTCTCCTGGATTTCAACAACAAGAATAGTTTTTTGGGTAACAACATCAAATCAATATGCAGTGTGTGAAGTTCGACAAATAAAGGTAATGAATATAGAAAATGTGGTCACATTGGAATAAAGAATCATTTTATCTTTTTTGGTGGCTTGTTGCAGATAGTTGAAAGAAAAATTTGAATTCCCAAAATATCTATGAAAAAAAATAAATAAGTACTAAATAAAAATGATATGTAAAGTAACATACAAATAAATGATTAAATGGTGATAAATTAATTAAATGCTTAGTAGGAATTCACCTCTTTCCGGGTGGTTTTATGCATTCTTAATGCATCTCCTCCTCTGTTGTTGTTGCCATCGATGTGACACATCATGTTTTTCCCAGTTCGGGTGATCTAAGGAAAACTTTAGACATGTTTAGTGCAAATTATTCATTTGTAATTAGAAGAAGATTCTATATTCTATGATTTAATAAATGTTATGAATCATATATCTTACAATAACCTAGTAATGAAACCAATTAAATGTTTCATTACACAAATTAATGTCAATTATGTCATGTCATCGATGTATTTCCTCCTACTGCTACTGCCATCAATGCATCACGCTATATCATTCATGGTTCTTGGTGAACTAATGACATATTTGTAAATATTTGGCATAAATTTTTCATTACTAATTTAGTTCATTCATGTATATACTGCTAATTAAAACTATTTATTACTAATTACTATTAATTATAACTAATTAGAGATAATTAAATCTAATTGCATCTAATTACTACTAATTAGTCCTATTTAGTCATATTTAGTTCTATTTAGTCATATTTATTACAAATTATTACAAATTATTACTATTTATTACTATTTATTTAAAATTATTAAAAATATTAAAAAATATTACAAATATTTACTAATTATTACAAATTATATCTAATTATATCTAATTATTAATAATATTACTAATTATTACTAATTATTACTAATTATTACTAATTATAAATATTTATTATAATTTATTACTATTTAGTACTAATTATACAAATTTGTTACTTAGTACTACAAATTTTACCTATTTACTACTATTCATTACTAATTATTACTAATTATACCAATTTATTACTAATTATTACTTATTATACCTATTTATTACTATTTATTAATAATTATTATTAATTTATAGTAATTCTAAAAAATTATACCTATTAGTACTAATTATAAGTAATTACTCAAAAGGTTAAGGAGGCAGGAAAGCCTGCTCCTAAAGATTTATTAGAAAAATAAAACTGACAATGAAAAGAAAATGATGGATGGGTCACATAAATCAAGAACCCATCCACAATGCTAATGTACAATATCATTCATAAACGCATATTAGAATCTTCATCAGCATCAGTGGTTTCCCATTCAGATTTTGAGTTATTTTTGAAAAGTGAAATGTACATATCCTCGGGCTTTTCCTGGTCCAAAGTAAGCTCATGCTATGAGAGAGTGTGGTTGTAATAGATGTGTGATCTATGTTGGTTACTATTGCTAATAAATGAAATCCCTCCTATGCTCAGGTTGTTTGAGGTCTGTCGCACGACCGGTATAGGATTCTGATTTAATGTGGAATGAATTTCGATGAGTTATGCTCCTCCACCCCAAAGATCAGAAAGAAAGGAGAAACTACCTTCATCAAATCTAATCAAGGTCTGTTCTTGGTAAGATTGAAATAATGAAGGAACTCTATTATTGCTCATCTTTCAATGAATAGGGAGTTTTTTCTAGGAATCATGGATATCAGGAAGCGCTTCTGGGATTTTTGGGTCTTTAATGGTTGAGTATAACCTCTATTAGGAAAGGATTATACCTTATTGTCTTCCCATCTTAGGATCTAAAATCCAAATCTTGGTGTTGGGGCTTTACAATCTTATGCCTGGAGTTCCGTGTATCCACGATTTGGATCAGAAATTTAACCCTCTAATTATTATAAATTCAGTCACCCACGTCTGGATACGGATCAAATGATTAGGTTGGTTTTTTCACCTGCACAAAATCCTCTAGGAAATTGCTTCTAAAATTAGTGTATAGATCAATATGGGAATGGAAACTGAAAGGACAAGGTATAGTCACATTACTCAGGTTTAAGATGAAGTTGATCTAAACTCTCCCCTTATTCGCTCGATTATTTTATCTATGGAAGGACACAAGTTTGATCTATATATTGAATATGAGAAGAACCCTCATTACTATTTCAATTGTTTCAATATTGGTCACGAGAATAACAATTGTCGAAGAAGAATGATCTATCCAAATTGTAGTCTTACATGGAAATCTGGTGATACATGTAGAAGAAAGGGTAAGATACCCCCATGATTTATCAAGAAGTACTTTTCCAAGGTAAATGTCATTGGTAAAGAGGTTGGGTCAAAGAATCTTGTGGTGGGCTCCCAGGGATCCCAACAGGAGGATGCAGTCAAGCTGAATATTCCTTTACGACAGGTAACAGGTGATTACTCGGCTCCACCTCCACATGATAATGTTGCTGCTCGAATTTCTCTTAGGGAATGTGGGCCTCCTCCTTTTAATGTTGATGAGGAGGTTCCCATTGTTAGAGAGGAAAATGATGGCTCTGTGGTAGTTTCTGGGAAGTTCACTCCAAGTGTCCCTGACACCCTGCATGTTGTCTTTGGTTCTGGTTTATTAACAAAAGATTCAAATGTTATTTCCAGCTCCAACGCACATAAAATAAAATTTCAAGGGAAGATCCATAAATTTTATATATCCTCAACAATATCAGATAAGTGTGAAAATTTATGTGATGATGAAAAGGCAACAGTCGACACCCCTCTGATTCCTATGGAATCTGACATGTAGTTAATGGGGGATGAACGAATTTATAACATTTCTGTTGTTTCTCTTTCAGTGTCATAGGAGTTCTGAGCCTATATTTCTTCAACAGAGCTTTCTGCTAAGGCAGTTCCAGTTGTGCAGTCACTGATAGACACTCATAATTTAGTAGAAGTGGATAAGGACAAGTTAAGTGTGAAGGGAAGGAATGTTGTGTGGACGTGCCTGAGAATGATGAAACAGAATGAGCTTTTTAGCAGACAAAGTCATAGAGATGAGTATTTCATCCAAAAATCAAGGAAGAGGCCATATTTGTGCTGAATGGGATGAGGAAGATAGTGTAATAGAGGGTATAGATCAATTATATTAAAGTAGTGGTTGTGGAGGTCGTGGGTGAGAATGTGGTTGTGAGCTCACTTTGGACCAGCAAAAGCTTATAGAGAAGTACGTGGTGCTTTTCCAAAAGAACTCACAATAAAAATTCCAAACCACTAATGTTGATGATGATTCTAATATGTTTTTATTAATGATCCCTTACTTGATAATTGTTTATGAGGGCGTGATTTGTGTGACCTCGTCCATCATTTTTTACCTTTTTCGGTTTTATTTTTCAAATAAATTTTTAGGATCAGGCATGCCAGCCTCTTTAAACTTTTTAGTACAATTATTTATAACTATATTTATATATAAATATATTTAAAAAGTATATATATATATTTATAAATATATTTAATATATTTAATATTTGAATATATTTCTTATAATTTTATAATTAATTAAAAAAATATTTTTTTATAATTCCATAAATACTCTTTCAATAAAGTTATATATATTTATAATTTTATAATGAAATATTTCAATTGAAAAATTAATAAAAAATCATTTAAATAGATTAATTATATAACATTTAAACATATTTTAAATGACTAAACATAATAAATAAAAACAAAAATATCTTATTCATATGAATTACAAACATATTGAAAATATTATATATTTAGTAAATATATATATATATATATTACAAATTTGTTAAATATATTTTTAATATTATTAATGAATATATAATAATAAATGAATGAATTAAATTAATTAAATCTAAAAAATATTAAAATGTGAATTTATAACATATTCGGGAATCGAAAACCTAAATTTGTACAAATATACATCTACACACACATATACTCACACACCTATATAGACACACATACACCCACATACCTATAGTTATGCATGTATATATATTTTAAATTATTTGATATCAATATAAATATATATATAGATAAATATAATCTGTTATACATTATATAATTATTAAATATTTTACTTTCAGCTTCTCTAAATCCAGGGATAGAGGCTTGGCTCTATCTGGGGATTCATCCATATATATTGAAAAAAGGGACCATCAAGGAGTCATCATGGTGGTGGCAGTTGCTCGTTACATGGAATGCTATCCTATTGCGGTTTCATCTCCTCTGGCCACATGGCTGGGGGTTCCAGGAAGGAGTGGGAAAATTGATGAGGGTATTATGCTTAACATGAGTTCGACTCATGCTACTGTTTTTGAGATCTCAACATCTTCACCGAATGTTTTTACTTTAACAACTTTGTTTTTGGCTAAGCATGACAAGAGGGTGATTACAATAGTAAGAATGCATAACTCTTTTGAGCTAATTGATTTTGGTAGCATTGAATAAGATAGCTAGAAAAATGATGCTGTAGTTGATACAAGGGATGATAGTGATACTAAATAACTTGATGATGGAAGCAGGCCTTGGGATTGTATGAAGTCATGGGAGAGGGGACATTATCCTCATGGAAGGGGTGGTCACATCCCTCATCATAATATGAATACCCACTCTCGAGTTTATGGATGATTTTGTCTTTTTTCATGCTATGGAAAAGATTGATCATATTTTCTACTCATTCTCATTTCTTTTCCTTTTTATTTTAATAAAGGGACCTATGAGTCGCAACCTCTTGAAAAACATTTTTTAATCAATGTATATAAATAATATTTTAATCTTTTTTACTAATATAAATTTTATAATCTTTTATATACAAAATTAAAAAAATTGGATTCATTTTTTATTTAAATATATATAATTCATAAATATATATATATATTTCTTTAATAATAAATATATATATATAATTAGGGTAATATAATTCTCATTTAAAAATATATAAAAATTCATATGTATATATATTTTTTTATTTACTTATAATTCTTATTATAAGAGAATGTATTCATAAATATTTGTATATATTTATAAATATTTGTATATTATTATAAATATATTTATATAATTTCATATATTTATATAATTACATATATATATATATATATAATTATTTATACTTATATATAATTATAAATATAATTAATATATATTATATATTATAATTTTACATTTTTTTTAAAATATATATTATTTATAAATATAATAATAAATAAATATATTTATACATATTTGTATATGATTATATATATAATTATAGAATTATATATATGTATATAATTATATATACTTATATAATTATATATACTTATATATTTTTATGAACTTAAATAATTATATATAATTATTAATATATAAATAGAAATAACTATAAATATGGTAAAAATATTTATTATTTAAAAATATTTATTATTATTATTTAATTAATTTAATATATATTTATTTAAATATATTTATTATTAAAATATATGTATTGTGATTTTTTAATTATTTTAATATATATATTTATTTATAATTTTATAAATACACTATTTAATAACATTGTATATATATTTTAATTATTAAAAACTATATATTAATATATCATATTTATATTAATTACCAACAGGCCATTTTAATTAATGTAAATAAATGAACATTATTTTTTAAATTTAAATATTATAATTTTATATATATTATTACTATTTTTAATTAAAATTTATTATCAGTACAAAAAATAGTGATGATATATATCTACATTTATCAATGCTGAGAAAACACTGATAAAGGATACACTTTTTCAATGATTTTTTGCACTGATAAAGGATACCTTTATTAGAACTTTTAGCTAATGCTGATAACGGTAGCCATTTTATCAGTGTGTTCTGTTTAGTGGTGATAAAATAAGGTTCTGTCTATGTCGTGATCTATGGTAATGCTTAGTAATGTATATAAAGGAAGAAAACAAAATACATAAAGGGAATAATGTAAGGATGATCAAATATAGTAAATGAAATTACAAGAAATAAAATGACATGAGTGATTTAAGTGCTTCAGACCTAGTTATTATTACGTGCACGACAAGTACAACACCAGCAGATTATAATTATATAAAACCAACAAGAATTAGATATACAATAGAAAATAGAATGAAATGTAAGAATGCACACATGGACTAGATAAACTATTCAACCATGGGGACCTCATCACTCTAGGATCCAGTGATGAACCGGTCCTGAAGACTATAACATACACCCTTAAACTTGATGGAATCATGCACCCAACCCCACAGACATTGCTACTACAGAGAAATATTTTAATATCGCTAAAAAATATCTTTTTTAGCACTTAAAAGTGCTTACTACCTAAAAGATATTAACAGCCCTTATCTTTTATTAGCACTAGAAAAATATTGATAAATTATTCATTTAGAAACACTTTTTGGAAGTGCTGATACAGTTTATCTCATTCAGATTTTTTTTAAATAACAGTGATAAAGTGTACCATTATCCATGCTAGATGAAGCAATGATAAAGGGATCCTTTATCAGAGTTAGATGGAGTGTTGTTAAAGGTCATTCCAACCGATAAATAGTTATATCCCTACAACAGCAATGTATACTGGTTCGGTAAAATCAAACCCAATCAGAATTCATAAAATAGAAGAAGAAAAAATAGTAATTGTAGGATTTAAATGAAATAAAATCTAAAACACATATATGAGAAATAAAAATGTATTATAAACATTTCAACAATTGGTTTTTATAATTACATGAGTAATAAATAAAATCAAAAACATCAATTTTTCTTTGTCTTTGGCCCTCGACCCCCAATCATGCTATTAGTTTCCAAAAAAACCACCCTATCTCATAAAAAATAACACCTGTATAGGAAAAAAATCTTATATTAGTAATACTATAAATAAATAAATAAAATTGAAATTGTCAATTTTAAACTAAAAACACGTACTTTGAGTCATATCAGGAACATTGTATATCAGATTGAGGTGTGGCTGAATACTACTCGTCGACAATGAATTATGTATTGTTTTCCTAAATTAATAAAACAATGTGAATGTGTTTTCATTATTTGGAGTATGTCACTTGTTTTTTAATAAAATGTTAATCTTAAATAAAAAGAAACACATGGAGTCATACTGGTCACCCCAGATGATAGATTGTGGTGTAGTTCATTCATACACATCATTAATGTCATATAGATTGTTGATCTAATCTATCAAAACAACATGATTGTGTTTTCTAGATTTTGAGTATCTTACATATCATTTTTTATAAAATGTCATTTCAATTTAGAAACATGAACATTAATTCATACCAGTCACATCATGTGTCGGTTTGACATGATACTATTTCCTACACATCAAAAATAACTAATGAATTCTTATCCTTAATTATCAAGACAATCCGAACACTTTTTCTTTGTTTTTAGTGGGTGACACATTTTTTAAACTAAAATTTCAATTTTAAACTGATAATATCCACTTTGAGTCATATCAGGAACACTGTGTATTAGATTTTGGTTTGGGTAATGTCTATACATAAAATATTACCTATGGATCATTTTAATAAACTATCAAGAAAATATTAATATTTTTTCTTGATTTTGATTTTATTACTTGTCTTTTTGGTTAAAATTAATTTCAATTTTAAATAAAAAGACACACTTGGAGTCATATTGGTCTCATCGTGTATCATATTGTGGGGAGGTTAATTCATACATGTCATAAATGATGTGTGGATCATATTCATAATGTATCAAAATTATACGAGTTCATTTTCATGGTTCTGAGTATGCCACATTTTTATTTTACTAAAATATTATTTCAAACATGAAACACGCACTTTGAGTCATACCGACCACATCATGTGTCGATTTGACATGAGACTGATTCATACACTTCAAAATGACTTATTAATATTTTTCCAAAATCATCATAATATTTCGAACATGGTTTCTCAGTTTTTAGTGGCTGATATAAGTTATGACCTAAAATGAAAATTCTAAAGTGATAATGGACAATTGGAGTCATATCCTGAACACTGTGTATCATATTAGGGTGTAGAAAATTCCTACATATCAGAAATGACTCATAGATCATTTTTATAATTCATTAGAACTATCTGAATTCATTTTCATTGTTTTGATTATGTGACTTGTGTTTTTTACAAAATTTCATATCAACTTTAAATAAAAATACACACGTGGAGTCCTACTAGTCACATCATGCATCAAATTGAGATGTGGCAGATTTCAATGTTTCCCAAATGACTTATGTATTTTTTTCGTAATTATAAATACAATATGAACGAGTTTTACTAGTCCTGAGTTTTTCAGGTAATTTTTTAACTAAAATGAAAATAATAAACTAAAAACATTCAATTAGTGTCATATCGAGCGCAATATTAATTTGTTTAGGAGAAGAATATTGAGTATGTGATGTGTGTTTTTATTTAAACTATTTTCAATACGACAAAAAAATTGAGATATTGTCCCATTTTGATGGAAGAGGAAAATCCATTCTTCCTGAAACACATTATATTTCATAAAGCATGGGGTTTACTCTACCATCAAAAAGAAAAATGTTCTCTTTTTATGGAATGTTGCAGATAGTTTAAAGAAACATAAGGCTTCTTAAAATATATCTTAAAAAATAAGTATTAGATAATAATGATAAGGAAGTTATCTTAAAAATAGTATTTAATATTATGACAAAATTAACTAGATAAGTAGTAGCAATTCACCTTTGCATGATGTCTAAATAAATTCTTTACCCATTTTCATTATTTTCATTATCTTAATAATAGCCACAAAGCCTAATCTCCCATGACTACAATAAGCCTTTAAAATATGTAATTCATGTGATATTGACCATATACTATCTTTGATTGATGTACATTCAATTACTACATGTTAAAAATGAATTCCAGATTATTTTCCTGGAGTTTGAAAACAATCTGAGCTCATTTGATCTATTTTAACTATTTAATGTATATTTTAAACAAAAAAAATTAACTTTCTTTTTGAAAACACACACTTTGAGTCATACCAATGACATTGTGTTTAAGATTGACATGAAATCAATTCCCACACCTAAAAAATAAATTATATATCATAGTTCTAATCTATTAAAACAATATGATATCAATTTATTAGTTTTGACTATTTGATGTATGTTTTAAACTAAAATTAATAAAATTTTATTGAAAATATGTACTTTAATTCATACCGACCACATCAGGTTTCAGATTGATGTGTGTTCAATTCCTATATGTGAAAAATGAATTATGGATGTTTTTTCCCTGAGGTTTGAAAATAGTACGATCTTGTTTTATCAGTTATGAGTACTTGATGTATGTTTTAAACTAAAAATACACTATTTTTTGTAAACACTTACTTCTAGTCATACTGGCCATATCGGGTTTTATATTAATGTGTCTTCAATTCTAACATGTGAAAAATGAGTTATGGATAATTTTCCTAAAGTTTAAAAAGAGTCCAAGCACATTTTATTAGTTTTTATAATGTGACTGGTGTTTTGAACTAATATGTAAATTTAACAAAATAAATATCAAATAAAAATGATAAGGAAATTAACTAAAAAATAGATAAAATGATGAAAAAATTAACTATGTATGTAGTGGTATGTCACCTCTTCCTGATGTTTATATACATTCGGACACCATATATTCTTATCATTCATTACTAAACCAATTGATTTCCATTATTATAATTATCCTTAAGAAACAGGTTAAAAATAATATATAGTCATTTTAATACTAATTCATTACACACTAAATATATTTCTAAGGTTTTAGTCTGTACTAGATCTCAAACCTAGTAGTTGATCACCTAAATTTGATGTCAGAAAACATTCTAACACCATGAACTCTATACACTCATCTATACACAATTTCACTTCTTCTATTGAGTACTTAGAATGTGGGAAATCTTGGTAGTACAAAGAAAATATAGAAAAACAAAAAATTAATAATTTATTTTAATTAAATCATAATTACCATAGGAAATTACCATTCAGAGATGTTATTCATTGATTTTTTATGAAATATTTTATAAATTTCCAAACATAATATCCACAATCATTACTATTATCTTCATTTGGACACTATAAATACATTGAGAAAAATAATTATATTGATTTGAAGTATTTTTTTAATAGTTAAATACTTCTATATTTACCTTAATATGTTTTTTTTTAAAAGGTTGGGGCCGAAGCCTCATTTTTATTAATAAAGCAAAGCAAAGACCTCTTTTAACTGGGTAGAGGGAGACCCATTACATAGCCCGAAGGCCCAGTGGGCTTGAAGCCCATTACATAGCCCGTAGGCCCAATTTTTTGGCCAAATTCCTATTCTGTGAATAGTAACCCGGCAGCTACAGTACCTGCTACAGTACCGCCACCGCTACAGTGCCCTGCCGCCGCTACAGTACCCGCCGATCAACAGTGATGCCGCTGCTACAGTACCCGCTACAGTACTGCTACAGTAACCTGCGCCCAATGGGTTTTGATCCCCCATTTTTCATGTAGTATTACGAGGTGCTTACCACTAAGCCAAACCCCATTTTCCATTTGAAGTAATCCATATTCTTATTATATTCAGCAGCCAACCTCATGCCTTGACTTAGCCTATATTTTGAGACCACCTTATTATAGGAAAATTCTTTTTAAAACATATACTCAAACATCCAATTCAAATTTTTTATATAAAATCTTTATTTTAATGAATTAAAATTCAAAATACAGATCATGTATGATCACTCTTACGGATATCCATGAAATTAATCCAAAAAAGAAATATTTTTTGTAACCAAATTGATAGCGATTAGTATACAATTCTCTAAAAAGTAAATATTTAATTACAAAATATATTTTATATGATTAGATTATAGAGCTTTACTATTTTAGTGTATGCATCAAAAAGAGGTTTTTGTCTATTATTTTCTTCCCAAGTACCTAATTTAGCTCATTATTTTTTATTATCAATTTTTTCAACCCCAATTTAATTTATTTACTAGAAACGATACTGGAATTAATGAATCAGAATCATAATTCATAGGGTTTTCAATTTATTTAGTAGTAATAGAAAAACTTTTAGAAAATATGAATATTTATTAACTTTAATGAAAATATCAGATCGTTTTTCTGAGTAGAAATATTATGAAAATTTACCTTATATATGTATTCACAACTGAAACCCCGTGTCATTCAAACTTGAAAATATAATTTATTCTCTCGAGACAAACTGTATTTGTATTGATAGTTATAAATATTTATTCTTCATATTGAATGCATAACATATCACCATATTTGAATGTAGTCACTTAATGATGTTGTAATGATAATAAATGTTGCAGTGGAACTGGTATGGAGAAGGTACTCTCATAAGGTCATTTTGTTTTCTTGGTTGATTATCTAGATTTTCTTGATCTTCCCTTCCATTTCCCAATTTCTTTATCCATTTATAATAACATGCCTCACATAGGAATTTCATTCCATAACCATCAAATGTTTTTAGTTGGAAAATATTTGTTAAAGACATACCTCATGTGTCTTTATAATATTATACGGTCTTGATAGGAAAGTTCCAATAACAACATTAATAGTTGTAAAATCTAGATAATCAACTGGAAGAAGAAACATCATGTTTAGATTTTCATATACCTCAATCCCCTCTATCATGTGATATTTTAAGGATTATTTTTTTGTATAATGTCTCCCATGATATTATACACCATACCTCTCACAGTAAATAAATGTATTGGTTTTTACATATATAAATAACATTAAACATTACCCTGTATAATTTTAGTAATATAAGGTTATGATAAGTCATTTGATTCACATTTAGAGGTAAGATTAATGAAAAAATTCATTACCTTGGGTAATTTATGAGTTCAAGGGGATTGACTAGCCTCAAATCAAGTGAGGTTGTTTAGTTGGTCATTTGGTTATCTTTTTTCCACAACCATTTCTCCTTTATCATTTCGCATATATTGGTCTACCAAACCAGACCAGAAAATAATATCTTGAAAAGAATCTATTTTTACCTACAATATTTTTATCATCTTATATGTATCTTTAGGTGGTTTTATCTTCTATAAATATTTTTAAGGAGACACTTAAAAAACTACACCTCAATGTGACCATATTATTCTGTCTACTTCAAAGATACTAATCATAGTTTTTATTCTTGCATGGTCACTATTGATTTTTATTTGTAAAGAATATAAAATAATAATTATAAATAGATATTTTAATTTAATACTATTATAAATCATAAAAAATTTCTATTATTTCATACACACATGTGTTTCCAATACATTCTTTGTGTATTCATCACATAGTTTACACTCCTTATTTAAATGAGACTCCATCCATCGAAATTGATGCGAGATAAAAGTGGATTCAGATTTGTATTCATCAATATTAATATAAACAAAGAAAGATATGTTGTTTTATATCACATAAAAATTTTCTTGTTGATTTAAAATACATACAAATTTCATATCTAGCGAAGTGAACCACATCCTTTCTTTTTGATAGGGTTACATTGGTTTTGATGCACGTTGTTTGTTTTCGACACTCCTTTTTTGTTTCCCAAATTAACAATTTTTATTCAAATTGGATAATATAAATAATTTCAAATAATTTATTATCAACTAAAATTCACTTGAAATGATTTATCATCATGAAAACTGATGAAATAATTCCATGTTTCCTTCATTATAATGTGTACATAAGTAACTAGTGGGTGGGGATTTACTTTCACCTCAACATCCCTAAGATCAAACCTGGTAAAAAGTTTATGGAATCCTATGTGGGCTTTTCCAGTTCGTATTAAGACATATTTCGTTGGAAAATCATCTAAAATAAATATACTCTACAAGGAATAATGAAAATTAGATTAAAATTTCTTTATATAATTTTTGTGTAAAATAGAGAAAGTATATCAAAACATTACCAATTTATCTTCCCAAAGGGTTTACTTCATCACAGTCTAGACATGCAACGATGAATCTATATAAATCATACATTCATCCTCATTGTAACCAAAAACTAAATAATAATAATTAAATTTTGGGGGTCAATAGGTTTTCTCCTCTGATTCCATCTTACATCAAATTTTATAACTTTAATTTTTACCTTGATAATTTTAGTCATCACTATTATGTCACATCGTTCCTATTTTTCATAATCATATTGTTGATTCCATAATAATTTTGTAGTCTCAGCATCAACCATATGTTCTTCCTCGAGATTCATAACATCATCATGTGTAGAAGACATTTTTTGAATGAGTGGTTAAACATTTTATTTATATTATATTAATATAGTATGGATCACATAATACTTTTGGAAAATCATAGTATTTTAAAAATAATTTCACATCCCCATTGAACTGTATTTATTTTTCTTAAAGGTTGGTGGGATTTTATCCTCTATCAATAATATAAAATCCCCTCTTTATGGTCCCCTTTAATGTATTATACATTTTCTACATGGGGACTACTAGGAACTGATTGTGATATCCCAATGAAAGGGTCATCCTTGATTCAATTTTCATTTGACCTTACAATTATTTTAGTCACTTGTAAGACAATAGACCAATTCAATTTGTTTATATCTGAGACATAAAATACATGGACTACTTGTGATTCCATGATGAATGGTTCATTCGTTTCCCCTTCCACACTGAAATTCATCTTTCTGAATCCCATTAAACCAAATTTATACTGGACTCCTATTATCAAAAAAATTTCCATTGAAAATCATAACATGAAATTTGGAATAATCCAACTCATATATCTATTTGATAATTTCATACTCTGAAATATTCGCATGAATTAGATTTGTATCCTTAAAATAAGATATGTGCATCGCTTCCTTCATAAGCATACCTCCACTATTTTTCATCATACTACAATCATCATGTTATATTGTATAAAACATATAACCATTAATTACAAATAAAATTATGATATAGAATTTTTATTTGGTCCTCTGACTCCTCATCGAAGTCATTTGGAAATTTAATCCGAATTTTTAGATAACTCATTATAAATATGTTCTCAAAACCATTTATTAAACTATTGATTATGTGTATTTTATATCCATCCTTATTCTATTGATGGAATAATATATTTATGTATTACATTTTGGGAAACAACGTATGGATCAAATTTTTAACTATAATGTAAAATGAAATGGTGTTCTCGCTCCCGCTCTATGATGGTACTTGTAACAACAAATCATATATAAATACATTTACTCATAATGTTTCTTATATGAAGGTACTTTTGGAGACCAATACTATCAAAATATGATAGGTAATCAGCATAAAATTCGATAGCTTCTTTAACAGTATGACATTCTGCAATACAACCTTCTTGAAAACTTCAATTCTTGACATTCCCTTTCAAAAAATTCATATACTGTTCAATGGGGTACGCCCATTTGTAATGGATAGGACCACATAGTTGATCCTATATAACCAAGTGAACCATCATATAGACCATTATAATAAAAAAGTATTTTGTGAAGAACATCTCTAACTCACAGAATATGACTGCAACCTCCTTTATCATGATTGTAAAAAACGTCTGGTCTATAAATTTACTTTTTATAGTTTTATAAAATTAGAAGAGTCTGAATATTTAATTTCATATATTTTTAAGAACAATTCAATGTAAATTGTAGACACTTTTTCCCCTATAAGACTTTGTAATATTTTAAAATATATTTTTGGAGCCATGTGCTTAGACGGCGTGTGATTCCAAGGCCTAGTGTGCGTGAAATTTATTTTATAAAATTATTTAATATGTTTTATAATATGTGTGTATGGTTTATTAAAGAAAATTGGATAACTCTTAAACAAAAGATTGATCAGAAATTTTAGACCACGGTTGATTCTGAAATATGATGTTTACCCTAGGCGTGGCCTAAAATACTTTAGTGTGGGGTGTTCTGGTGTGGTTACTATTAGAGGGTGAGTTATGTTAAAATAAATAATTAAGGCTATTAATTTTTATTAGACTATCCTATTTTAAAGTTGTATAAGTACAAAGATATATAGAATTATCCAGGTTTATCCTCTTGTTCTTGGGAGAATTGATAGCTTATCCTTCCTCCTTCCGTTGGAGAATCAAATCTATCAAAGTCAAATCTTCAGATGTGAGAAGATCAAAGCACATAGAATTAAAAAACTTCTTATATTCAGTGGATAGAATGTTAATTTATAAAGAAAGATACAATATCAAGTCAGGACTCTTAAATTTTTGTTTTACACCCTTTTTATTAGATTTATTGACTTGTAACATCACTTTTATGATCTACTCCAATTATTGAACATTACATTCTCCCATGTATTGAAATTTATTTGGTTATTCTTATTTACATACCCAGATCTCCCAATTGTGTTTTTGTTCAAGAACACTTGTACACTTATTGATAAAACTTTATTTATTTATTTTCTCCTGCAAATTCTTTACGCTCTTCACTAATTAGCATACAAGGTAGCAGTTCGACTTTTCCAAGAGGGACCGAGCTCAATCAGACCCTCATATTCATTATGGATTCATGCCTGAAATATGGATTAAAAAATGATTATTTTAGATTGATTGTGGGTTTTTATTGTTCATTTTTATGATAATATTCCAAATCATTAATGGTGAAATAGATTAATATGTGCGACATGTGTGGGTTATGTGCGAGGTAAATTAAGAAATTATTTTCAACCAACAGAGGGCCAGAATTACTATTTATAGAACGATCCCTTGATTTTGGGAGGATATGTGGACAAAATCAATGGTATAAAGGTCATATATAGGGACCATGGAGTTTAGATATATATTTCTATGAGAAAGTTGACTATTCAATAGGTATCATGATTAACACACTTTGTGTAGCCCCTATGGTATAGAAACTAGTATTTTAGAAAATGATAAAGATGGAAATATATGTAGACCTCCTATACACCATGTACCCCTTTTCGAGTGGTCGATCCATGTGGTGGTGAACATAAGAAGGACCCCATGCGGAAACATGACCAGGAACACATCCATTTATTGATGTAGACGGTAATGTACCAAAGTACATGGACACGCCAAAAGTCCATAGGCAGGGACCCCAAGTAGCTTGGACATGTCGTGTGGACTCTCTAAATGTCATATTGTGCTAAAAAAGACAAACATGTACCTATATGGGAACATGTAGGAAATGGAGTTGGAATAAGTTTATTGTGGGTCCCCTCACACACCATGTACCCCTTGGTTTCTTTTGAAAGAAATTTAATCTCCCATATCTCTTTCATTTGGACTCATATTTTCACCCGTGAGTTTCCTATCCTATGTTTTTACTTTCATAGAGCATGGAGGATCTGTATTTTGTGGATGTTGATACATTATGTGTGATGATATGATCATATATATTTTTTAAAAAATTCTCAATGATGGAAGTGTTCATTCAGGATCACCATATGATTTTGATGTTGAGCCCTCTTATTCAGACAGGGCACGGTTCATCCATACATTAGAGTTTAATCCTATAGATAGTATGGGAATGGTTTCTATATTATCCATAAGTGGGGAACCATCATTTTTAATCTAGTTATGGGTCCTTTAGAATCATATTGGAACCCTCCTACGGAGTCCGGGAATGGTTCCTCTTGCACTAGAGTGGAACCTCTAACTGGACTGGGCATGGGACATCTATTGACTACTAGAGTGAAACCCTCCACATGGGCATGGAATGGGTCCTCTATTAACTTCTTGAGTGGAACTCTTCTATGGATTTACGGTATGGGTCTGGTAGCTTCAAAGTGGAACCCTTCTACTAGGTAGAGAAGGTGACCTCTACCAACTATTAGAGTGGAACCCTCATGTTGAAACAAGGTACGGGACCTCTATCTATCCATTTAGTGGAAACCTATAGCTGAACCAGGGCATAGAACCTCTACCTAGAGATTTTGGCCCCTCAATTGTGAGTCATTGTGGTTAGGAATGGATTGAATTGTATTTTTTCTACTGGGAAGAAGTATGATATGTTCGGCATCTTTTATGATCATTTGAAACTATTGGTGACACTTTTCATGGGTTTGTCTATGATATGGAGATCCCCTATCTCCCTCATTTTTCCTTCTTTAATTGATTATATATATATATATCAGTTTCCATGACTTTATATTTGGCTTCTCTCTTTCCATAGGCCACAAATACATGTGGGTAGTCCACTTACTCACCATGTCAAAAACATCATGGTTGGAATAGGTTAATCTCCTACTATGGGTGGAAAACAGTCTAATTCTAGTCCAACTATACACCATGTTGATCCCCTTGTGCTTTGATGGGGTTACTTTCTCTTTATTTGGGTTGAGTTATATCCTTTTAACTATTTAATATTTCTTATTCCTATTGTATCTCTTACTTCTCCCCCTTCTACTTTTGGGATGTCCGATTCGGTATCTATATACTCACTCCTACATGGGATTTACTCACACATGTCATATCTTATGCATACGACAGACAAGTCGGTGGTGAATTCAAATACGTTTAGTGATACTTGGTGTTCTCGACTACGTATGGTGATCATAGACTAGATATAAATAGTAAGGATCTCTTAGTGGTTTACTTTTCTATTTTGTCATGTTTTGACAGATTTTTAGTTGGGCGTGTATTTTTTCCCTTTACTTTTCAGTTTTAATTGGCGTAATATTATATACCCTAGAGGTTATTCATTCTTAGTTTAAATTCTATTTTTTGTGTATTTTTATTATTATTCCACTGAACTTTAGAATTTATATTGTCGGGTGTGGGCATATAGTTGCATAGGAAAAGGCCTCCCATTTAGGTTATTCCTTTCAGTGCTGGTTTCCACCCCCTAACCTATGGAGGTGGGCTTGGTGTAGTTGCGACTTGGGACCTAGTTAGGTTTAATACATGAAATATTGGAATAAGATTTGTTCATTTCATATGATTATGTTGGGATTATTCCCCTTACTAGATTTTGTTCGAATTTAGGGAAACAGTCTTATGTTTTCTTGTGTACAACTATCAGGACAGGGAATCTAGTAATGGTAAAGGCGGTTGACATATCCATTCACCCATACCATGAATAACTACTTTCCGACTTGGAATAATAAGAAATTAGTTACATTGATCAATGATAAATGCATCATATAGGATCGAGTATTTGAATGTACTTTATTTTCTCCCCATTATTATATATATATAAATATACTCATCGTATTGTGGTATATATTGATTTAATTTTTAGGATGCCTCCACGATGACATCCAACTAAGAACCAGTTTCGGATCATGACGATGATCTGATGAGTGATGAGGCCCCAGTTTAGGGTCGTCTCCAATGATCTTGTTCCTCTAGGTGGGAAGGGAGTAGAACAACCAACTGTCAAGTAGTATATAATCCTAGCCAATAATAATGAGTATTCATGTAGGATTAGCACACTCTATGTGTTATAGAACTAGAGTCTACTAAGGTATTGTGGTGATCCGGGTCCGTAAGATGTAAGGGATTCACTAGATTTAGTGGTCCATATTTTTTGGATCATCCATGAACTAATGGATCAGTTGGTTGCACTGACATCTAGCCCATTCTATGGAGAGGTTTCACACTGGTGGAGTCTTGGTACCCAGATGCATAATGAGTCAGCACTCTCATGGCACAACTTCCAATAGTTGTTCCCTATGAAGTATTATGCCACCAGTTTGTGTGAAATTCAGATTCAGATGTTTCTAGAGATTCAACCGAGATGGATAAAATTTTCTGAGTAAGTAGTGAGGTTCATAGACCATACATGGTAATACCTTTAAATGATCTGGGATGTATAGTTTTGAGAAAAGAAATTTGGTAATTGATTTTGTAGAGATATCCATGCTAGTGTGGTTCCCTTTTGCATTCCCACATATACCAATGTGTTGGAGTAGGAAGTATTGACAGATGGTTCATTTTAGATGGACATCAACTATATGAAGCTATCCATGGGAATCATAGATCTATGTCATCTATAGAAACAAGAATGCTCTATTTGGAAGGATCTTGGCATAGAATATCCTATCATGACCCCACATTGATGTGTGTACCTAAGGAATAGGGAAAACACTTAGGTTTAGGGTATCCTAGAAAGGGGAGGAGTTATTCTTGTGATATGTGACATTACATAGATTATGAATACCTGACCAGACACACTGAGGAGTATAGTAAGATAACTGGCGGACCACCATGACAACGATAGGACGATGATCAAGGATCTCCCATGCGAGGGTTGGGTAGTCCCTAGGGAGGCGGAGCTGGAAGAAGAGTAGGATAATTTATGATGGTGGGAGATGTTATGAGATCCTTCCACCACCACTACCTAGTGTACCACATCATTCCCATAGAGTTAGTGGATGGGATCATGGACCGATGTAGGATCTAGAAGATTATGAACCCATGGAACATAATATGATCAAAGGTGAAGTATATTCTTATTCAACTATTAATTCAGTATTAATAGAAATATGATCTAGTAAATCATTAATATCTATACTATAGTGAGAGAGCTAGATCACCCTTCAGAATATTTATCCTAACAACTTTGTTGTGAGGTTTGTTCAAGGAATGCTTCTCCTGTGTCTATTACCATCTTGAAGTGCGAGTTATCACGTGATGGATATATGTTCATGTGGGGCCTTTTTGTCATCACAATGGAACCCTATGACATCATCCTTGTTATGGATTGGTTTTCCATCGTCTCAACCCATATTGACTATTACTACCAATGAGTTAGATGCCTACACACTAATGGGATGATATTTTACTTTATGGGTGAGAGGGATCTTATGGAAGGATGGGTGAGTTATGTGAGTATGAATCTGAAACCGATCACCCATTAGTTCATGAGTATATCCCTTTGTGTAGGGGGACTTTCTAGTATTTGGATTCCATTTAGTCATAGAGAATTTCAGGGAGATATTTATCAAGGACACTCTTTGACTACCTCTGAGTTAGGATATAGTGTTTCATATTAACTTAAATCCCAAAACCACTCTGATATATTCGCTGGTATATCAGATGGATTCAACCAAGCTCTAGGAGTTGCAGTTGTATTTGGAGGATCTTCAAGAGAAGGGTTTAATTAGGCCTACTGTGTCCCCATGAGTATCCCTAGTGTTTTTTGTAAAAAAGGAGGATGTGTGATTGCATCTCTTTGTTGATAGTCATCACCTAATACAATCCATTATAAAGAATAAGTAACCCTTAACAAGGATCGATGACCTCCTTGACCAGTTGTGAGGCATCAGATGGTTCTTGAAGATCAATATCAAATCTAGCTACCCCAGGTTGAGGGTTCCCAAGGCTGATATTCCAAAGACGGTATTCAAATTTCTCTATAAACATTTTGAGTTCTTGATGAGGCCCTTTGGTGTGTTGAATTACACTATTGTGTGTATCGCTTTGATGAATCCGATCTTCCAATCATATATGGACTAGTTTTTAGTTATACTCATTGATGACATACTCATCTAATCAACATTCGAGGATGAGTATACAGAGCACTTGAAGAATGTTCTATATTTTCTTCAAGTTCACAATCTTTAGGGAAATCTCTCAAAGTTACTATTTTGGTGTCATAAATTCACTTCTTGGGGCATTTAATTTTTTAAAAAAATTGTCATGGACCCAGTGAAGATTGATGTAGTGATTTATTTGTATCCACACAAGAGTGTGTCATAGGTGCATAATTTTATTATCTTGGAAGTGTACAACATGAAGTTTGTGGTAGATTATCTAATATTTTAGCCCTTTTTACCACCTTAATATGGAAATGGAAACCTTTTACCTAGACTGAGCAGTGTTATATGGACTTCAAGGTGTTTAAGAAAAGGTTTATGGGTGCTCTTATGTTGAGACCACTAGAGGAGGGCTTGAAGTACCTGGTGTATTTCGATTCCCCAAGAGATGGGCTCAGTTTTGTGTTGATGTAGATATAGGATATTAGTTTATATGGGCTAAGTCAGTTGATCCCCCATGAAAAGAACGACACAAATCCTGACATAGAGATGGTTATAGTAGTCTTTACCCAATTTATTTGGAGGCATTATCCTCTGGGGTAGTGATTCTTGGTTTACTCAGACCATCAGTGTCTCCGGAATGTCTTCATATAGAGAGACTTGAACCTAAGGTAGTGGTGCTGGTTAGATTTCCTTTAGGGATATGAATTCAAGATAGTATATAATCCATGGAAGGGAAACATAGAAGAATATTCCCTTTGTAGGAAGTCCCAGGTTCACTTTTTGAAGGGGGATTCTGATATGTTGGCTTCCTTGGAGCTGTCCCTAGTAGAGAAGGAGGGTGTAATTTTTATTTAGTCAATGTTGTTGACTCCTCTGCTTCTCAATCATGTGATAGAGTCCCATCTAGGAGAAATTTACATTAATGTCTTTTGTGACCGTATATCTATAGGGGAATCATCTATTGGATATTCTAAAATAGGAAATCATGTCAACTTTTTCCATGGATGGATGGTGATCTCAATCATGATGCAGGAAGAAGTGATGAGGGAGTTCCACACTTCTCCCATACATATACAAATCGATGTGGGAAAGATTTATATATAACTCCAGTGGTAGTTTTGTGATATGAAAAAAGATGGATCATGTATGAGTTCATCTGTTGGTGCCTCACCTATCAAAAGATGAAGGATGGGAATGAGGTTACAGTATGTAACGACCCAATGTTTTCAATGGAAATTTCCATTACTATAAATATGTTATAAAATAACATGAAACCAAAACATAATGAACTAAAATTTTATAGGTGGCCTTTAAACATAATTTTGTCACTTTTCTGTTTGAAATTTTGAAAATCTGATATACATGGTTGCAATCAGTATGTTATTTAGAGTCCGATAAGAAAAACATAATTTTTGGTGAATAGTAACCTACCCTTATGAATATTAACATACCCTTACGAATAGTGAAATACCCTAATTAATAGTAACCTTACCAATGACAGTCATAAAATAATATTCAAGTGAAATTATGATGTACCTATATATTAGAATAAGTAAATGAACGTTTTAAAACGGATTTTTAATAATAAATTATGATTTTAATTAAATATTAAATTAATCATATTTAGAAAATTATATTTTAAAAATGTACTTCATTTTTTGATTCTACACGTAAAAAATGGTTTGGATTAATTTTTGGGATTTTTCTCAAATACTTTATTTTTTATGAATAGTAGAATTTAATAATTCACAATAAATGCTAAATAATGGATTAATTGAGTCATTGATGATGATCTGATGATTTAATCCCATTAGGTTCGAATTCAAATGCATTTATTTCTATTCTTGGTCATGGTATACTTACTATTCCTTGTCTAGTGAATAAATAATAAACTAATGATTAAAACATTATGAAAACCCTCCTCTCCTCCACTATAAAACCCCCCCTCACTCCCTCTTCTCTTCACTCCTCTCAGGCCTCATGCCTTGCCAATATTCAGCTCAATATCTCCCCAAGATCCTCCCCCACGTCCAAAATCTCCTATCCTTTTCAAAATACCAAAACCTCTCCCCTTAAGAGGTTCTCAAAGGAGGATGTCTCAACTGGTAAATTCCTCTTTCCAATTCCTTCTTTTCTTTTAAGTTCTTTTCTTTTTGTTTCTTTCCTCACCTTCTTTCACCCAAATGGTATGATAACTCCAGTATCATACTTTTACTGGAGTTATATTATGCTAATGTGATTCTTCATTATCTTCTCTCCTTTCCTCACCATTTATTTGAAAGAAATGAAAGCACCGTTTGAGATGTGCTAATTTATCACATTAAAGGACAACAGTTTATCAATTTCTATTTTCATCATCTAATCTGGTCATGAAACCATTTTTGGTATGGTTGAACCAGAATATAAATTTTTAATATATCTTATTTTGATTCTGTAATAATTTTTTACAAATGTTATTAAGTTATAGATATTAATATGTTCTTTGTAATCAAACCAACCAATTAACAAAAAGGGTTGTCCCTTTGGTTTTGTATAATAATTTGAATTCACTCTAAGTAACCAAAATAAATATAAAACCATGTAATCTAATTTATTTTTACAAATATCATATAACTTCATTTTTATACAACCACTTCCATCTGTCATGTTTATCCGAACTTGAATATAAGTGAACCGATATTTTAAAACCATGTAAACAAACGAGCCCGAACAAATAAATTGATCCTTATAACTAATCAAGAAGGTCTTGAATGGACTAAAAATGGTTATAATAAATCAAATACATATATAATAGGTTATTTAATTTTTAATTAATAAACCTGCTTTGTTTATCCAGGTCATTATTAACAAGTGTAGGACACCACTGGAATTAAGGTAAGGGATCCTCTCCTTTTCACTCTTAATCAAGATTGTTCTCTAGGATATGCCTTTTTTGTGTAACATCAAGTGATGGGGTATGTATTCTCACCTTTCTTGGTCCAATTCATGTTTTATATAAAATAATTTCCTCTTTACTATTTTAAAATCTCTATAGTATTTTCCTTAAAACCTCAAAAAATGTTTTAATCCTAATGTTTCTCAAAGACATTTCTTATATGTTGTCACTTATATTTGTTACCGCATACCATGTTATATACTTATATTAACTTATGAATGTCTGTGTATGTTCTAATCCCTTTATTTCATGGACTCTTTAATGATACACTCATTGGATGTGCTTTATGTCATGATTATGGTACTCAATTCTCTCCATGAGTATCCTTATGTTTATGAACAATTGATTATGTATGATTATTTATATGGGAAGAATATTTAGGTGGAAAGAGTATTTATGTGGCAATAATATTTATGTGGGAATAATATTCATGAAAATGTTGAGATGGGTGTGCCCAGATAGCACTCCAATTCATTGGGTAAAGTTAAGTCTCATGATATGATATGTTAAACGGGATTGGATGTTATCCTTGACCCGTACTAAAATGGGAAATGGGATTGGCGATTAGCCTTGACCCATAATAAAGAAATGTTTTGTGATTCGTCCACATTTATATGATTCCATGTTTATATGATCCCATGCATATATGATATGATTTCCTATGTTCCATGTTTTTTTCATTACGCCATGCCTCCTAACTCATATGCTTAAAATGTATCATTATGTTCATTCCCTTACTGGGCTTTTTAGCTCATCCCTTTGTTCATATGTTCCCCAGGGTACCCTATGCAGATGTAAGGGCTCAAAAAAAGTTAGGATCTATTTATGGAGATTCAATAAAGAAATTTTTTTCTTAGCCCCATGTTTTATGTTTTATTTTTTATGTGCCTAGTCTTCCAAGACACTAGACTTAATGATCCTTTGTTTGTACTTTGATGTATAATTATTATTAAAATCATGTAAAGTTATATGTAAAAGGTTTGGGTCTCTATAGTCGGTATCATAGGATGGTCTAGTTGTTTTGCAGATTAGAAATAGAGCGCCTTAGTGAGAATGTAAAGGATAATACATAGTATAATAAAACATCTCTAAATTTTGCTAAGTATAGAGTAAGTGGTTTATCAAAAAAATACATCCATGTCTGGATATGAGCAGGTAGAGGTGAATCTGGCACAAATGTACCTTGGAGTGAAAACTCTGACAAGGGGTTTTGGGCTTAACTCGGGGTATCCTGCTACAAGAAAACAAACATTGCTGCACTCTTGGTTACGACACTCCTTGGGGATGTTCTTTGGTAGATTCATGAGCTTTGTACAAACCATTATTAAGGGACAAAAATCCCATAATAAATAAGTCAAGAAATAGATCGAGGATAACCTAGTTTTTAACCTATGGAATCACAAGTTAGGATGTTCTTATTATTTATAATTTTATCCTTTTATTTTGAATGTAAAATGTTTATGCTCAATAAATAAATATTTAAGACCTCTAATTATATGTTCTTTTTCGTATTTAATGGGATGAAATAGAAGAACATGTTCCAACAACCAATGTGAAAGGCAATGTGAAGATTTCCGTAATGATATTCCTAATATGGTGGGAGTGTGTGCTCAAAACCTCGTGACAGTACTTGTTCATTTGGCTCGAGTTATGAATAATAACTTGAATCATGAATAATTCCCTCATCCTCCAAGGATAGAGCAAGTTGTTGTATAATCCTTCATGCGGAAAAGGCCTCCCATGTTTAGCGGAACTTTTGATCCCCTCCCTATGGAACAATGGATTAACTCCATTGAAAAGATATTCTCCATTCTCCAGTGCTCAGAAAAAGAGAATGTTGTAATGGAATTCTATCATTTTGATGGGGAAGCTGATCAGTGGTTGACACTGATCAAGAATACGAAGTCCCGAGAGGAAATTGATTCCATGGATTGGGAGGGATTTAAGAGGATGTTTTTCAACAAATATTTTCCTCGAACCCTCCGTCTCAAGAAGGAAAGAGAGTTCCTCATACTCAAGTTGAAGGAAGATGAGTCCATCGAGGTGTATGAAGCAAACATTTCAAGGCTTGAAAGGTACGCCTATGGCTTTGTCATGAACACTAAAAGCAAGGTGTGTTGCTTCTTTAGCATACTAAAGTTGTGTCTATGAAAAGTGTTAGAAATTAGAGACTTCGACAGTTATTAGGATATTTTTCGTTGTGCCCTCAACGTGGAAATGGAGATTGGAGACTCTCGGTGGTCTCGTGGGCCCAGTGACAAGAAGAGTAAAATGGAGAACAACATGGGTGGTTCATCAAACAAATCCCATGATGGAAAGAATCATGACTTTTCCCCTTGCTAAAACTTTGGGAAGAATTATCCTGGTAACTATATAAAGGGAACCAAAAATTTCTTCAAATGTAGAAAGTTTGGTCATCTGGCCAAGAACTGCCGAAGGGATATGAAAAATCCTGCTAATCTTGTCGAATAAAGGAATGTTCTGATCAACACTTAGCCTACATTGCAGTGTTACAACTGCAAGGAGGATGGAAATTATGCGAACAATTTACCTAAGTTGAGGGTTGTCGGATTCAATCAACAAAAACATACAAGTCAACAAGGGGAGATTATGTTATCACTACTACTATGGTAGAGTCGGACAACGATGTGGTGACATATACGCTGGTTATTCATTAAAGAATAGCATATGTACTATTTGATTTTGGTTCTACGCATTCATTCACATCTTGCAAGTTTAGTAGAACTATTCAAACACCACCTCAAAATTTGGAGGAAATATTATCTGTGAGAATAGCAAATGGGAAAATTGTTGCATCTATGGTTTATAACTCCTCCCGATTAGTGTTCGTGGAGTGAAACTACCACCAAATCTCATCATAATTTCTTTAGTGGAGTTCGATGCAATATAGGGCATGGATTGGATATCTTTGTACAAAGACAACATCAACTGTCAGGAAAGGGAGGTCACTTTTCAAATCCTAAAGCATCATCTGGTTCTTTACAAGTGTAAGGAAAAACATGAGTCTCATTTATAATCTTCGTCTCATGTGAGGATATTATTGCCTTATGAGAAAACATATCTAGCTCAAATTATTGACACAAAGGAGAGAATCATGCTTGAAGACATGGAAATCATGGGGGATTACACTGCTGTATTCCTTGAAGAGTTTTATGGTTATCCTCTTGACCGAGAGGTTGAGTTCTCAATTGAACTTATCCATGGATCTTTGCCTCTATCAAATACACCTTAGAGAATGGCCACTATATACCTAGAGGAACTGAAGAAGTAGTTTCAGGAGAATATGGAGAAGGGTTTTATATACCTGAGTGCTTCACCATAGGGTGTGTCAGTCCTCTTCATCAAGAATAAGAATGGATCAATGTGCCTCTGCATTGATTAAAGTGAGCTCAATATAATCATGATAAATAACAAGTAACCCCTTCCACGGATAGAGGACTTATTCAATCAGCTTTGTGGGGCCTGTTATTTATCTAAGGTGGACTTTCGGTTAGGATATCACCAACTAAAGGTGAGGAAGCAAAATATACTCAAGACTGCCTTTCAAACGAGGTGTGGACACTATGAGTTCATAGTTATGACATTCAGACTCACTAATGCTCCAGAAATTTTCATGGATTTAATGAATAGATTCTTTAGATATTACCTTGACAAATTTTTGGTAGTATTTATTGATGATATTCTGATATACTCCAAGGGCAAGGAGGAGCATGAGGAGCATTTAAAAACTGTGTTAAATACTTTGTGAAGGGAGAGGTTGTATGCAAAGTATAGTAAATGTGAGTGCTGGATAGAGGAAGTATCATTCCTAGGGATTGTTATCACCATGGGATATCTGTGGACCCTTCCATGATGAAGGCAATTGGAGAGTGGCCCACGAAAACTTCTGTAATGGAGATCTGTAGATTTTTAGTTATAACTGGGTATTATCGATGATTCATGATGAACTTTTCATGACTGTCAAACTCAATGACCAAGCTGAAACGGAAGGGGGTAACGTTTTTATGGATAGAAGAATGTGAGGTAAGATTCAAGAATCTAAAGAGAAGGTTGATCACTACACGTGTACTCACATTACCAAAAAGTGGAGAAAGTTTTTTTATATACATCGATGCTTCAAAGAAAGGCTTGGGTTGTGTACTCATTCAAAATGATTATGTGATAGACCATGCCTCATAGTAGTTGAACATCCAAGAGCAGAACTACCTGACACATGATCTAGAGCTGGCAGTCATGATTTTTTCTTTGAAAATATGGTGGCACTACCTTTATGGTGAGAAGTGTGACATATACACCGACCACAAGATCTTAAGGTATATATTCACACAAAAGGAGCTTAACATGCTTCAAAGGAGATGGTTAAAGAAAATCAAGGATTATGATTTCTCGATTCACTATCATCCTGGAAAGGAAAACAAGGTAGTTGATGCTCTAAGTAGAAAAGAACCTACTACTCTATCCATGTTACAGATTGAGAAAGATCATATCTTAATGGATATGCAAAGGAATGATTTATAAATCATAAGGGAAAGGGATACAACTTACCTTTCCCAAATGATTGTGCAACCATCCATTCAAGATAATATTAAGGAAGAACAAAGGGATGATGTAGAGTTACAAAAGAGGGTCATTGCAGTAAAGGGAGAGAATCTGCAAGAGTTACATATCAATGATGATGGTGTGATTTGGTTCGGAATGCGGCTTTTTGTGCCTTCATCACCCAGAATAAAAAAAGATCTATTGGATAATGCAGATAGATCAACATTCTCTATCAATCTTAGGAGTACCAAGATGTATCATGATCTCCAAAAACACTTCTAGTGGGATAACATGAAGAAGGAGATTGTGAAATATATATCAATGTGCTTGGTATGTCAGCAAGTTAAAGCAGAGAAAAAAATGTCCAAAGAGATGGTTCAAACATTTCCTATACCCATGTGGAAATGGGTGAATGTAACAATGGACTTTTTCATGGGTCTTCTAAATACATCGAAGGGAAATAATGTGATATGGGTTATGGTTGATCGACTCACCAAGATAGCCCATTTTATCACTATTCAGGAATACCTCTCGCTTGAAAACAGTTAAAAATATATATATGAAGGATGTAGTGAGACTGCATGGTGCTCCAATATCAATTTTCTCTGATCGTGATCCAAGGTTCACATCTAAATTCTGGAGGAGTCTTCAACACACTTTCAGTACTGAATTAAATATCAGCACGGCATATCACCCCCAAACTGATGGACAATCTAAAAGGACTGTTCAGATTCTTGAAGATATGATAAGAGCCTTCCCTCTAGAATTCTAAAGATGATGGGATCAACATCTCATATTGGTTGAGTTCTCATACAGTAATAGATTCCACTCGAGTATTTGGATGGCTCTGTATGATTCTCTGTATGGAAAGTGATGTATAACTCCAACCTGTTGGGATGAAGTTGGAGAACGAAAGCTACTTGGACCTAATATTGTGAAAGAGATGGCGGAGAAGGTTCAAGTCATCTAGAAAAACATCAATGATGCTCAAAGTTGGAAAAAGAGCTACACTTACAACCATCAAAGGGACTTGGATTTTGACGTTGGGGATAAAGTCTTCCTTCTAATATCACCATGGAATAGAGTCATGTGGTTTGGAAATAAAGGGAAGCTAAGCCCAACGTATATTGGACCCTTTGAGATCCTTGACCGCATAGGAGTCATGGCCTATCAACTTGAACTTCCTCTAAATATGACCTGATTTCATGATGTGTTTCACATATCACTCCTAAGGAAGTACATACTTGATCCCTCACATGTACAGAACTCAGAGGTCGTGTAGCTGGAAGATGATCTCTCTTATGAGGAGCATCCAGTGGAAATTATGGACCGATGAGATAAGGTTCTATGCAACAAGACAACCCACCTTGTCAAAGTGTTATGGAGGAACCAAAAGTTTTAAGAAGCTACATTTTAACTGGAGGAGGTGATGAAGGAGAAGAACCCTCACCTATTTATGGCCTGGAATATAAAATGAAATTTTGAGGGAAAAATTTCCTAAGGGGGGAAGAATGTGACGACACAAAGTTTTCAATGGAAATTTCCCTTATTATATGTATGTCATAAAATAACATGAAAACACAACATAATGAACTACTAAGTGCTAAGATTCCTTTAAACATATGTTTGTCACTTTTGTGTTTGGAATTTTGAAAATCGGATATACATGGTTGCAATCAGTAAGTTATTTGGAGTGAGATAAGAAAAAAATAATTTTTGGTAAATAGTAACCTACACTTAGGAATAGTAACATACCCTTATGAATAGTGAAATACCCTAATTAATAATAACCTTACCTATGATAGTCATAAAATAATATTCAAGTGAAATTATGATGTACCTATATTTTAGAATAAGTAAATGAATGTTTTAAAACTGATTTTCAATAATAAATTATGATTTTATTTAAATAATAAATTAATCCTATTTTGAAAATTATTTTTGAAAAATGGACTTCATTTTTGGATTCTACATGTAAAAAAATAGTTAGGTTGAATTTTTAGGGTTTTTCTAAAATACTTGAATTTTTTATGAATAGTAGAATCTGATAATTCACAATGATTGCTAAATAATGGATTAATTGAGTCATTGGTGATGATCTTATGATGTAATCCCATTTGGTTTGAATTAAAATTCATTTATTACTATTCTTGTTCATGGAATACTTACTATTCATTATCTTGTGAGGAAATAAAAAACTAATGGTTAAAACATTATGAAAACCCTCCTCTCCTCTACTATAAAACCCCCCTCACTCCCTCTTCTCTTAACTCCTCTAAAACCTTGTTCCTTTCCACTAATAGACCCAAATATCTCCCCATGATCCTCTCCCACATTAAAAAGCTCTAAGCCTCTTCAAAATACCAAAACCTCTCCCCTTAAGAGGTTCTCAAAGGAGGAAGTCTCAAGAGGTAAATTCCTCTTTCCAATTCCTTCTTTTCTTTTTAGTTCTTCTCTTTTTGTATCTTTCCTAACCACACTTCACCAAAATGGTATGATAACCCCAGTAGAATACATGTACAGGAATTCTATTATGCTAATGGGATACTTCATTATCTTCTCTCCTTTTCTCAACTTCTATTTGAATGAAATGAAAGTACTGTTTGAGATGTGCTAATTTTTCACATTTAAGGACAACGGTTTATCAATTTCTATTATCATCATAAAATGTGGTCATGAAACCATTTTTGTTATGGTTTAACCAGAATATATATATTTAATATATCCTATTTTAATTCTGTAATCTTTTTGTACAAATGGTATTATGTTATAAAGAAAAATATGTTCTTTGTAATCAAACCAACCAATTAACAAAAACGGATGTCACTTTGGTTTTATATAATAATTTGACATCACTCTAAGTAACCAAATTAAATATAAAACCATTTAATCTCCTGGATATTCTATAATATCATATATCTTCATTTATTTACAACCACTTCCATCTTTCATGTTTGTCTGAACTTGAATATAAGTGAACTGATCTTTTAAAACCCAGTAAACTAAAGAGCCCGAACAAAGAAACTAATCCTTATAACTAATCAAGAAGGACATGAATGAACTAAAAAGGGTTGTAAAAATAAATTTCATATATAATAGTTTCTTTAATTATTAGTTAATAATACTAATTTGTTTATTCAGGTCTTTAGTAACAAGTGGAGGACACCACCAGAATTAAGGTAAGAGATCCTCTCCTTTTCACTTTTAATCAAGATTGTTCTCTAAGATATGTCTTTTTGGTGTAACACCAAGTTATGGGGTATGTTTTTTCACCTCCCCTATACTTCCCTAATGTTTTATAAGTGATTATAAACCCATTATCACTCTCATCAAGCCCTATTAGTTACAGCCAATACCAATCCAATAAACTGTGATGGATTCTACATGAACTTCCTTTATTCCTTCGGGTTGCTCTATATTTCCTTTTACAAAAATGTAGTTGTCTTTTATTTTTATGTAAATCTTAGACATTATTTTTATTTTCTTTAAGATCATGTTCCAAGATCCATGTCTCATTATTTTTCAGGGATATACATGATTTTAAGTGAATCCCTCCTTGATACTTCCCAAAAAGCACACTCGTTTTAAAGGAACTTCCCGAACTTTTACCCAATTTCAAGTGCACTCTATCCCATGTTTTAAGACACCATTGTCTTTATAAAATCAGTATTTTATATTTTTAAAGCCTTATTGGTTCAATTATGGTTTTATATAAAATAATTTCCTCTTTACTATTTTAAAATCTCTATAGTATTTTCCTTAAAACCGCACAAAAATGTTTTAATGCTAATGTTTCTCAAATAAATTTATTATATGTTGTCACTTCTGTTTTTTACCACCTATAATGTCATATGACTATATTACCTTATTAACATCCATTTATGTTATAATCCCTTTCTTTCATGGACACCTTCATGATACACTGATTGTTTATGCTTTATGTCATGATTGTGGTACCAAATTTTCTTCATCGGTATCCTTATGTTTATGAACAATTGATTATGTATGATTATTTATGTGGAAAGAATATTTATGTGGAAAGAATATTTATGTTGAAAGAATATTTATGTGGCAAGAATATTTATGAAAATTATGAGATTGGTGCGCCCAAATAGCTCTCCAATGCATTGGGTATAGTTAAGTCTCATGAGATGCGATGTGAAACAGGATTGGCGGTTTGTCTTAACCCATTCTAAAGAAATGTTTTATGATAATACCACGTTCATATGATTCCATGTTTATATGATCCCATTCTTATATTATATTATTTCATATGTTCCATGTTTTGTTTTCATTACGTCATGCCTCCTAACTCATATACTTATGATGTATCATTATGTCCATTCCCATACATGTCTTTTTAGCTCATCCCTTTGTTCATGTGTTCCCCAGGGTACCCTTTGCAGATGTAAGGGCTCAATAGAAGTTAAGATCTCTTGATGGAGATTAAATAAAGAAATTTTTTACTATGACCCATGTTTTATTGGTTTGTGTACCTAGTCTTCCTAGACACAAGACTTAACGATCTTTGGCTTGTACTATAATGTATAATTATGCTTAAAATCATGTAATGTTATATGTAAAAGGTTTTGGTCACTATAATTGGTATAATAAGATAGTCTAGTTATTTTTTGAGATTAGCAATATAGTACCTTAGTGATATCCTTAAGGATGAGACAAAGTATAATACAACATCCCTAAATTTTAGTAAGTATAGAGTAAGTGGTTTATCAAGAAAATATATCCTTGTTTGGATATGAGCAGGTAGAGGCGACTCAGGAATATATGTAACCTAAGAGTGAAAACTTGGACAAGGAGTTTCGGGCTTGTCCTGGGGTATCCTGATACATGAACAGACCTTGATGCACTCTTGGTTACGACACTCTTGGGGGATATGCTCTGGTAGATTCATGAGATTAGTACAAACCATTATTAAGGGAAAAAATCCCATATGAATATAACTCAAGAAATAGATCAAGGATAACCTAGGTTTTAACCTAAGGAATCACAAGTTAGGATGTACTTCTTCTTTATAATTTTATCTTTTTATGTTGAAAGTCTCCTTTTTATTCTCAATAAATAAGAATTTAAGACCTCTATTTATATTTTCTTTTTCATAGTTAATGGTGGGAAATAGAAGAACATGTTCCAACTACCAATGTGATAGGCAATGTGAATATTTCCCTAATGATATTCCATATATAATGGGAGGGGGTGCTCAAAACTTCATGACAGTACTTGCTTAGCTGGATCGAGTTATGAATAATAACTTAAATCATGCAGAATCCCCTTTTCCTTTAAGGAAAGAGTCACTTGTCGTAGAATCCTTCATGTGGAAAAGGCCTCCCATGTTTAGTGGATCTTTTGATCCCCTCCTCATGGAACAATGGATTAACTCCACTGAAAAGATATTCTCCATTCTCCAGTGCTTGGAATGAGAGAAGGTTGTACTTTCAGTCTATCATTTTGATGGGGAAGCTGATTAGTGGTGGACACTGATCAAGAATACCAAGTCCCAAGATAAAATTGATTCCATGGATTGGGAGGGATTTAAGAGGATGTTTTTCAAAAAATATTTTCCTCAAACCCTCCATATCAAGATGGAAAGAGAGTTCCTCAGACTCAAGAAGAAGGAAGATGAATCCATTGGGGCGCATGAAGGAAATATTACAAGGCTTTCAAGGAACACCTCTAGCTTTGTCATGAACACCGAAAGCAAGGTAGATCTCTTCTTTAGGGGACTAAAGCTAAGTCTAAAAAACATGTCAGAAATTCGAGACTTCGACGGTTATGAGGATATTTTTTGTTGTGCCCTCAAGGTGGAAAAAGAAATTAGAGACTCTCAGTGGTCTCGTGGGCCCGGTGACAAGAAGAGGAAAATGGAGAACAACATGGGTGGTTAGTCAACCAAATCCCATGATGTAAATAAGCAGGAATTTTCCCCTTGAAAACATTTCTGGAATATGCATTCTGGTAACAGTATGAAGGGAACAAAGAATTGCTTCAAATGTGTAATGTTTGGTCATCTGGCCAAGAACTGCCAAAGGGATATGAAAAATCCCACTAATGTTGATGAAGAAAGGAAGGTTCATATCAACACTCAGCCTGCAGTGAAGTGTTACAACTTCAAGTAGCATGGACATTATGGAAACAATTTCCCTATGTCGAGGGTTGTTGTAGACAATCAACAAAAACATCCAAGGAAACAAATAAGGGCTTATGTTATCACTACTTCTTAGTTGGATCCAGACAATGATGTGGTGAAAGGTACGCTAGCTATTCATTCAATAATAGGAGACGTACTATTTGATTCTGGTTCTATGCATTCTTTCACATCTTTCAAGTATTGAAGAACTATTCAAACACCACCTCAAAATTTGGAGGAAAAGTTATCTGTGAGAATAGAAAATGGGGAAATCGGTACATCCATGGTTTATAACTCCTCCACATTTAGTTTTTTTGGACTAAACCTCCCACAAAATCTCATAATACTTTCATTAGTGGAGTTTGACACAATATTGGGCATGGATTGGATATCTTTGTAAAAAGCCAAAATCAACTGTCGAAAAAGGGAGATCACTTTTCAAATCTCAAAGCATCCTCTAATTTTTTAAATGTGTAATGAGGAACATGAGTCTCCTTTAGAATATTCATCTCATGTGTGGATATTATTTCCTTATGAGTAAGTATATACAGCTCAAATTATTGAGACAAAGGAGAGATTCATGCTGGAAGACATGCCCATCATGAGGGACTACATTGATGTATTCACTAAACAGTTTCCTGGTCTTCCTCCTGACTGAGAGGTTGAGTTCCCATTTGAATGTATACCTATATATATTCCTATATCAAAGACACCATATAGAATGTCCACCGTAGAGCTATAGGATCTATAGAAGTAGTTGCAGGAAAAAATGGAGAAGGGTTTTATACGCACGAGTGCGTCGTCGTGGGGTGCGTCAGTCCTCTTCGTCAAGAAGAATGAGGGATCAATGAACCTCTGTATTAATTATTGTGAGATCAATAAAATCATGATAAATAACAAGTATCCCCTTCCACGGATAGATGACTTGTCCGATCAGCTTTGTGGGGATAGTTATTTCTCTAAGGTGGACCTTCAGTTAGGATATCCCCAACTAAAGGTGCGGAAGGAAGATATACCCAAGACTTCCTTTAGAACAAGGTATGGACACTATGAGTTCATAGAGATTCCATTGATCCTCACTAATGCTCTATAAATTTTCATGGATTTAATGAATAGAGTCTTTAGAGATTACCTTGACAAATTTGTGGTAGTCTTTATTGATGATATTCTGATATACTCCAAGAGCAAGGAGGAACATGAGGTGAATTTTAAAATTGTGTTAAATACATTGAGATGGGAGAATTTGTATGCAAAGTATAGTAAATCTGCACTCTGGATGGAAGAAGCATCATTCATAGGTCATGTTATCACCAGCAAAGGGATATCTTTGGACCCTTCTAAGACAAAGTCAATTGAAGAGTGGCCCGGGCCAACTTCTATAACGGATATTCGTTTCTTTTTGGGTATTGATGGGTATTATCGACAATTCGTTAAGAACATTTCATGATTGTCAAACCCAATGACCAAGCCGACACAAAAGGGGGTAAAGTTTTTCTGGACATAATAATGTGAGGTAAGATTCAAGGAGCTAAAGATAAGGTTGATCACTTCACTTGTACTCACATTACGAAAAAGTGGATAATGTTTTGTGATATATAGTGATGATTTAAAGAAAGGATTGGGTTGTGTACTCACGCAAAATGATTATGTGATAGACAATGCCTCACGGAAGTTGAAGATCCATTAGCAGAACTACCCAACGCATGATCTAGAGCTGTCAGCCGTGATTATTACCTTGAAAATCAGGCGAAACTAGCTTTATGGTGAGAAGTGTAACATATACACCGACCACAAGAGCCTAAATTATATATTCACACAAAAGGAACTCAACATGTGTCAAATGAGATGGTTAGAGATAATCAAGGATTATGATTGCTCGATTCACTATCATCCTGGAAAGGCAAACAAGGTAGTTGATGCTCTAAGCAGAAAAGAACCTGCTACTCTTCCATGTTACAGATTGAGAAAGACCATATCTTCATGGATATGCAAAGGATGGATTTAGAAATCATAAGGGCAGGGGATACATCCTACCTTTCCCAAATTATTGTGCAATTATCCATTCAACAGAAGGTTAAGGAAGCATAAAGGGATGATGTGGAGTTACAAAAAGGGGTCAATGTAGTAAAGGAAGGGAAGCTGCAAGAGTTCCATATCAATGATGATGGTGTGATTTGGTTTGGAATGCGGCTTTGTGTGCCTTCATCACCCGGGATAAAGAAAGAACTATTGGATAATGCACGTATCTCAACATTCTCTATTAGTCCTGGGAGTACCAAGATGTATCATGATCTCTGAAATCACTTCTGGTGGGATAACATGAAGAAGGAGATTGTAGAATATATATCAAGGTTCTTGGTATGACAGTATGTTAAAGCAGAGCAACAAAAGTCCAAAGGGATGATGCAACCATTGCCTATACCCATGTGGAAACGGGAGAATGTCACAATGAAAATTGGCATGGGTCTCCTAAAGACGTCGAAGGGAAATAATGTGATATGGGTTGTGGTTGATCGACTCAGCAAGACTTCCCATTTTATCGCTATTTAGGAAGACCTCTCGCTTGAACAACTTGCAAAAATATATGTGAAGGATGTTCTGAGACTGCATGGTGTTCCA
Organism: Viscum album; assembly: GCA_963277665.1. NCBI lineage: Eukaryota > Viridiplantae > Streptophyta > Magnoliopsida > Santalales > Viscaceae > Viscum > Viscum album. The sequence continues at coordinate 1,286,277,367 of OY728158.1, forward strand.
ATCTCAATTGTCTCTAATTGTGATCCAATGTTCACATATAATATCTGTAGGAGTCTTCAACACACATTGAGTACTGAATTGAATTTCAGCATAGCCTATCACCCCCAAACTAATGGCCAATCTGAAGGGACTATTCTGATTCTTGAAGATATGCTAAGATTCTACTCTCTAGAATTCAAAGGTGGATGGGATCAGAATCTCCCATTGGTTGAGTTATCATACAACAATTTATTCCACTCGAGTATTTGGATGGCTCCGTATGAAACTCTATATGGAAAGCAATGTAGAACTCCAACCAGTTGGAATGAAGTTGTAGAACAAAATCTACTTGGACCCGATCTTTTGCAATATATGATGGAGAAGGTTCAAGTCATCTAGAAAAACATAAAAGATACTCAAAGTCGGCAAAAGAGCTAAGCTGACAACCATCGAAGGGACTTGGAGTTTGACGTTGGGGAAAAATTATTCCTTCGAATACCACCCTGGAAGAGAGTCATGTGGTTTGGAAAGAAATGGAAGCTAAGCCAAAGGTATATTGGACCCTTTGAGATCCTTGACAGCATAGGAGTCATGGAATATCAGTGTGCACTTCTGCCGAATATGACTCTATTTCATGATGTGTTTCACGTATCACTCCTGAGTAAGTACATACCAGATCCCTCACTTGTACAAAACTCGTAAGTGGTGCAGCTATAAGATGATCTCTCTTATAAGGATCATCCAGTGAAGATTCTGGACCCAAGAGATAAGTTTCTAAGCAACAAAACAACCCAACATGTCAAATTGTTGTAGAGTAACCAAAAGATTGAAGAAGATACTTGGGAACTGGAGGAGGCGATAAAGGAGAAGTACCCTCACCTGTTTATGTCCAAGAATGTAAAACGAAATTTCGAGGGCGAAATTTCGTAAGGGGGGAAGAATGTAACTACCAAAATTTTTCAATGGAAATTTTACATTATATAAATATGTCATAAAATAACCTGAAAACACAACATAATGAACTACTAAGTGCTAAGTGTCCTTTAAACATAAGTTTTTCACTTCTGTGTTTCGAATTTCCAAAATCGGATATACATGGTTGCAATAAGTAAGTTATTTGGAGTCCGATAAGAAAAACATAATTTTTTGTGAATTGTAACCTACACTTATGAATACTAACATACCCTTATGAATAGTTAAATACCCTAATTAATAGTAACCTTACCTATGATAGTTATAAAATAGTATTCAATTGAAATTATGATGTACCTATATTTTAGAATAAGTAAATGAATGTTTTAAAAGTGGTTTTTGATAATAAATTTTGATTTTAATTAAATATTAAATTAATCATATTTAGAAAATTATTTTTGAAAAATAGAATTCATTTTTTTATTCTACATGTCAAAAATGGTTAGGGTGAATTTTTGGGATTTTCCTAAAATACATGAATTTTTTATGAATAGTAGAATCCAATATTTCACTATAAATGCCAAATACTGTATTAATTGAGTCATTGATGATGATATTATAATGTAAGAAAATTTAGTTTGAAGTAATATTCATTTATTACTCTTCTTTTTCATTTAATACATACTATTCCTTATCTTGTGAGGAAATAATAAACTAATGACTAAAAAATTATGAAAACCCTACTCTCCTCAATTATAACCCCCCCCCCCCCACTCCCTCTTCTCTTCACTCTTCTAAAGCCTTTTAACTTTCCAATATTTTTCCCCAATATCTCCCCAAGATCCTCCCCCACGTCCAAAAGCTCCTAAACTCTTTAAAATACCTAAACCTCTCCCTTTAAAAGGTTCTCAAATGAGGAAGTCTCAAAAGGTAAATTCCTCTTTCCAGTTCCTTCTTTTCTTTTAAGTGCTTTTATTTTTGTTTCTTTCCTAACCTCCCTTTACCCAAATAGTATGATAACTACAGTAGAATAAATTTACTATAATTATATTACTCTAATGGGATACTTCATTATCTTCTATCCTTTCCTCACCTTTTATTTGAAAGAAATGAAAGCATTGTTTGAGATGTGCTAATTTAGCACATTCAAAGACAACAGTTTATCAATTTTATTATCATCATTATATCTGGTCATGAAACCATTTTTGTTATGTTTGAACCCAAATATACATATTTAATATATCTTATTTTGATTCTGTAATCGTTTTTTACAAATGGTATTAATTTATAAAGCTAAATATGTTCTTTGTAATCAAAACAACCAATTAACAAAAACGGTTGTCGCTTTGATTTTATATAATACTTTTACTTCACTCTAAGTAACCAAATTAAATATAAAACCATGTAATCTCCTATATGTTCAATAATATCAAATAAATTCATTTCTAGACAACCACTTCCATATTTCTTGTTTATATGAACATGAATATAAGTGAACTAATATTTTAAAACCAAGTAAACAAACGAGCCCGAACAAAGAAATTGATCCTTATAAGTAATCAAGAAGGAATTGAATGAACTAAAAAGGGATATAATAAATAAATTACATATATAATAGGTTATATAATTATTAATTAATAATCTGAATTTTTCTATTCAGTTCTTTAGTAACAAGTGGAGGACACCACCAGAATTAAGGTAAGGCATCCTCTCCTTTTCACTCTTAATCAGGATTGTTCTCTAGGATATGTATTTTTTGTGTGACAACAAGTGATGGGGTATGTTTTCTCACCTCATTCATACTTCCCTAATGTTTTATAAGTGATTATAAACCTTTTATCTCCTTCATAAATCCCTCTTAATTATAGGTGATACCATGCCGATAAACTGTAATGGATTCTACCAGAACATCCTATATTCCTTCGAGTTGCTCTATCTTTCTTTTTACCAAAATGTACTTGTCTTTTATTTTTATTTAAAACTTATAAATTCTTTTTATATGATCAAAAATCATGTTCCAAGATCTATCTTTCATTCTCTTTAGGGTATATACATGCTTTTATGTGAATCCCTCCTCGATACTTCCCAATAAGCACACACGTTTTAAAGGAACTTCCCAAACATTTACCCAATTTCAAGTGAACTATTTTCCCTATTTTAAGACACCATTGTCTTTATAAAATAAGTATTTTTATTATGAAAATATTCTTGGTTCAATTCTTGTTTTATATAAAATAATTTCCTCTTTACTATTTTAAAAGATCTATTGTATTTTCCTTAAAACCACACAAAAATGTTTTAATGCTAATGTTTCTCAAATACATTTCTTATATGTTTTAACTTATATTTGTTACCACATACCATGTTATATGCCTATATTACCTAATAAACGTCCATGTATGCTCTAATCCCTTTATTTCATGGCCACTTTCATGATACACTCATTGGTTATGCTTTATTTCATGATTATGGTACCCAATTCTCTTCATGGGTATCCTTACGTTTATGAAAAATTGATATTTATGATTATTTATAAGGAAAGAATATTTATTTGGAAAGAATATTCATGAAAATGTTGATATGTGTGTGCCCAAATAACGCTCCAATGCATTTGTTAAAGTTAAGTCTCATGAGATGCGATGTGAAATGGGATTGGCGGTTAGCCTTGACCCATACTAAAGAAATGTTTTATAATTCTACCACATTCATATGATTCCATGTTTATATGATCCCATGATTATATGATATGATTTCATATGTTCCATGTTTTGTTTTTATTATGTCATGCCTCCTAACTCATATGATTAAGATGTATCCTTATGTTCATTCCCTTACTGGGATTTTTAGGTCATCCCTGTATTCATGTGTTCCCCAGGGTACCCTATGCAGATGTAAGGGCTCAAAGGAAGTTAGGATCTCTTTATAGAGATTAAATAAAGAAATGTTTTTTTGATCCCCATGTTTTATGTTTTATGTACCTATTCCTCCAATACACTAGACTTAACGAACCTTGGCTTGTACTCTAATTTATAATTATGCTTAAAATCATGTAATGTTATATGTAAAAGTCTTGGGTTGCTATATGGTAGGTTTATTGTATCCCATTGAGATACCAGAGTGTAACTGGGATGACATATCCATGGACATGGTGATAGGTCTTCCATGGAAAACTAAGTTCCACGGTGTAATCTGGGTAATGGTTGAGCGACTCACGAAGTTTCCATACTTCCTTACTATCAAGGAGTAGAGTTTGGTGGATAGTTTATGGCAGATATATGTATAGTGGATCATTATCCTTCATAGGGATCTCTCAACAATTGTCTCTGATCATGATGCATGGTTCATGTCATATTTTTGGAGAGCCCTACATGAGGAATTCGGGACCTATATGAGGATGAGTACAACCTTTCACCTCCATAAGGATGGGCAAACCATGTTCACTATCTAGGTGTTAAATGATATGCTGAGAGATTGTGTGTTAGACTTTGGACTGTCTTGGAGGATCCTTTTATTTTGATAGAGTTTGCATACAACAACTACTACCACTCTACTATTGTCATTGCACCTTTTGAGTCCCTGTATGGGATACCCTTCAGGTCACCCTTGTGCTAGAAAGGGACCGGTGACATATCTTGTGGGACTAGAGTTGGTGCAGGCTACAATAGAGAAGGTCCATGTCATCTGTGAGTGCATCAGGCTATCATAGAGTTGAAACTTCTTTAAATAGATCAATGTCATTGGCCCTTGGAGTTTGATTAAGGAAACCATTTTTCCTAAGATTCACACCATGAAAAATATTTTGTAGGTTAGTTTTGGGAGGAAATCTATACTTGAGGTTTTTTGGGCCATTTGAGATCATGTAATGGGTTGGTGAGGTTGCGTACCGCCTTTCTCTACCCCACAGTTCGGGCTAGTTCACAAAATCTTCCATGTGTCACAGCTAAGGAGATACAAGCATGATCCTATGAAACTTACCGATTGGGGTCAGACAGAAATTGAGTGTGGGTCCATTTTTTTGGAGAACCCTATGGTGATTGAGGATCAAAAATAGAGGACCCTTTGTTGAAAAACCACCCCCTTGGTTTTCCAATTGTAGCAGCATGGGAGCGTATAGGAGAGCTCTTGGGAGTATGAGAGCCAGATATGAGCTCAGTATCTTGAGTTTTTTGTTTTTTTTTTTTGCTTTTTGGGGAGGAAACAATTAAAGGAGATAATGATGTAGAGACTCATTTTTTCCCTTTTTATAATTTGAAGTATTTCTACATATATTTTCAGATCCACCCACTGAAATGAAGGGTGATTTCGAGGCACAGTCTGCTCGGAATTAATTTTATAAAAATATTAAATATGTTTTATATTATGGGCACGTAACTTCTTAAATAAAATATGATAAATCTTAAATGGATGTTCGGATCAAAAATATGAGACCATGTTTGAGTCTATAAGATGAATTTTACCCTATATGCGACCTAAAATAAGTCGATGTGGGGCATTCTAATTTAGCGACCATTGGTGGGTGTGTTTAGTTAAAATAAATAATTTAGTTTTTTTATTTTATTAACATATTCTAAACTTCTGTAAGTACATAATTATAGAAAATTATCTAGTTTTTTTCACTTATACCTAGGATAATTGATATTTTCTTCTTCCTCCATCCATTAGAGAATCACATCCGATGACAAAAACCTCTAGATCAGAACATATTAGAGCACAAAAAATAAAACAACTTATTCAAATCATTGGAGATCATATTATTTAATTAATGATGATCCAAAAACTATGAGGGACTCATAAATCCATAGTTTACTCCCTTGTTGGCAAAATTGACCATGCATGGGAATCTCTTCTATAATCTACACCAATTGTTGAACATTGCATGCACCCATGTATTGAAATTTATTTGGTTATTCTTGTTTCAAAACAAAATATCCCAATTTTGATAGTTTTACAAGAATTATTAGCCAATTATTGATAAGAAATTGGTTATTACACCTTTCTCCTAGAAATTCTTCGCGTTATTCACTAATTGGCATATCGGGGTAACAGTTTGACTTTGCTTGGTGGGAATGAGCTCGATCAGACCCTCAGATTCATGATGGATTCAAGAGTGAGATATGGATTGACAAATGAGGGATGATTTTAGATATATTGTAGATTTTGGGTGATTATTTTGATGATCATCATTAAAATCATGAATTCTAGAAGAACCTAATACAGGTGAGTTGCACAATTAACATGTCAGGAAAATCAAGAACCGATTTACAACCACCAAAGGGCCGAAATCATCGGCCCGAGTAATGTCCTTTAATTTTGTGAGGAGACATGTATATAAGCAAAAGAATAAAGGTTGGATATAGAGTGTGGATTTATAATCTATATTTCTGTGAAAACATTACTACATTTCATGTATCACAATAAACACATGGCGTGTAGCCCCTATTCTACGGTGTCTAGGGTTTTGGAAAATAATAACTATGGAACGGATTATAGACCTCCAAAAGACCATATGGCCCTTTCCTATGTGGTTTATCCATGTAGAAATCACACTAGCAAGACCATGTGTGAAAATACATGTCTAGGAACATGGTCATATATCGATGTACACGACTATTCATACATTCGTGTACCATAGTACACGAACACTACCAAAGTTCACGGGAAAGGAACCTAAGAAACATAGACACACCATTTAGAATCCCTAATTGACATGTATTTTTACATGGCTATAATATCATGTACCTATAGGGAAACTTCCAAGTGATGGAGTGGGACCACATGCCATTCGGGTCTCCTCACACATAGTGTACCCATTGATTCCTTCTTAGGAAACATCAATCATTAATGTATCCTTCATTTGGACTCGTATATATATTTGCGAGTATCCTATCCTGAGTGTTTTTTCATGTATAATTTTATGGTACCTTTATTGTAAATTTTGGGATTCTATATGAGATATTCCTAGCATGGTGCTTATTTAGGAGATACTCAACGATGATAGTGATCATGTAGGATCACTAAAGGCTTCCAAAGTTGAACCCTCCTACTAAAAAATGGAATGGGTCCTCCATACATCAAATTGTAACCCTCTAGATAGTATGGGCATGGGTCCTCTATCGACCATTGGAGTGGAATTATATTATATATTCTAGTCATGGTTCCTCTAGAATTAGAGTGGAACCCGTTTTCTATGAGATTCAGGTTTTTGAGCCTTGAAGCGGCTTATTCTCCCAAACCCATGATGCCTAGGGTTTCTTACAGTCCTATTTCCCCTTCCCCCTCTGGCCTAATTGTTCGTGGGGGCTGTCCCTAGTCTCAGCTCGGTGTGGGCATTGTTGTGCATCTGGTTCCCTTGTTCAGAGTCATCTTTTCTTATCAGGGGTTCTACTGTGTATGGATCGATGTGGCACACCCCTCTAAAGGCGACGTGCTCAGCATCATCAATTTTCTGTGGGCTAGTGGTGTTTTCCATCGATGACGAGGCTTGACTCCAACACATTTTACTAGCTTGTCTGGTGTGACTAGGTTCTTCAATGGTTTCTAGTGCGTCTCACCCCAGATCTATGAAACTCAGAGGGGGGGTCTTTGAGACTCCATTTTTGTGATTTTTTTAGGTTTTATTTTGGTATGTTTTGGTTTGTGAAATTGGTTATATCGAGATTTTGTTTGTTTAAATGGTGATGGTTATTTTATATCATATCTTGATGGTATCTTTCCTCCACAGTGGAGCTTAGGACCTGTGGTTCTAGAATGGTGGAATGTTATGGATATATTTAAGGTTCTGGAGGAGGTTGTACCTTTTGATTTCTATTGAATTGGTGAAATTTGATTTGGCATTGTTGTGGATTTGTGGTTTGTATTTTGTGTGTTCATTTGTGGCACTATGGCCTTGGTCCATGAGACATTACATCCAGTTTCTTTTCAAGGGACTGTCCCAGAAGATGTTCATAGTAGAGAGAATTTTTGTTAGCATTGCCATCCAGATTTGGACTTTTTGAGAGGGTACGGCATTTTCCATTGGTACCGGGCACGTGCATCCTTGCACGGGATAGCAAGTCGATAAGTGATGGGATGGTGGACGTTGTTCGTATAGTTTTTATTTCTAGGGTGGGACTATTCCTGGCTTTTGAATTGGAATGTATTCGCTCTTGTGTTCTTCGACATGGAGGTCGGGTTTTGTTAATGTTTTTGATGTCATCATGGTCTCCCACTTTCTCCTCAACAGTGTTTTTGAAATAAAAATTTAATTTTCAGTCAGAGTGGAACCCTCCTATGCAGTCAAGGCTTGGGTCCTCTAGCACCAGAGTGGGACCCTCTAGTTGGGCTCTCCATGGGTAATCTATTGACTACCAGAGTGGAACACTCTATCTAGGCTTGGTGTGGGCCTCTATTTCCAACAAGAGTGAAACCCACATGTGGTTTCTGGGTATGGGTACTTTAGCATCATAGTGGAACCCTCCGAGTTGGAATGGAATGGGTCCTCTATTGACTATTAGAGTGTAACCCTCATGTTGCAATTGGGTATGTGTCCTTTATTTTATCTACTAAGAGGAACCAAAATAGTGTACTAGGGAATTGGTCCTCTAATGGGAGATTTTGACCCCATGATTGTGTTCCATAGTATCAAGGGTTGGATTAACAGAGATTTTTTCGGATGGGAAAAAAGATGAGATGCTAGGCATTATTGATGGAATTTTTTAACTATAGGTGACTCTTTTCTTGGGATAGGATCTGAGATGGAGATCTTATTTCTCTTTTTTTTGATTCTTTGACTGAGAATACATATATCTATATCCATGAATTTCGATTTAGTTACTCGCCTTCCACGAGTTGTAGATATGCATGGGGTTTTACACCTAATCGTTTAATTGAGGACCTCATGGTTGGAAGAGTTACTATCTTTTCACTGATTATTTTATTTCTAATCATATTGTATCACATAATACTACCCTTCAACATTCAAGGTGTATTACTGGGTATGTATATACTCACCCCAGTATGGTCTTTTCCTGTACATATCTTGTCTTATGAAGATGATGGATAGCACAGTGGTGATGACAGAAGAGCTTATGAATACTTGGTGTTTTGGGTTGCATGTGGTGGTTGTATCTTGAAGATCTGGAGCTATTCTATCTCAATGGTTTAATTTCATGTTTTTTAGTTTGGAACATATTTCTAGGTGGGATTGTATTTCTTCCATTTACTTTTTAGTTTTCACTATCGCAGTCTTGTACATCCTAGTGGATTTTCATGCTTGGTTTACTTTATAGTTGTTGAATATTTTTAATATTATTTCTCATCACATATACATTGAGATTTCTAAGTGTGTGCATACAGTTGCATAGGAAAATATCTCCCTTTTATGTAATGCCTTTTGGAACATTTCTCCACCCCCAGGCCTATGGTGGCAGGATTGTGGTAGTTGTGGATCGAGTCCCACTTAGGGTCGGGTCGGGACATAAAGTGACGATCTTCAAATCTTTCATTAAAACATGAAATATAGGTGATTTTATTCCTTGTAACATAAAATTATACATTTACATGAAATTATTTATAATTTATGAATACCCCTATAGATCTTTTACAACATTATGGAAAATCTAAAATTGAAATTTGTTCATCTGGATAGATTATAAGCTGCTGGATGAAGAGAATTATTCCCTTTACCATTCACTAGTGCAAACTCTTTCTTAATCCCCATGTAAATCATGTCCAAACAATCCTTTATTCATTATTTTTTTTACCTAGTAATATTTTGAAACATTCCAATAACACTATCCAATATTTTTTTCTATATGCCTGACATCCAAAAAAAATCCTTGTACAAAAAATTCCAACACTATAATTCAAATAAAAAATTTCTCTTTTTCCATCCTTATTTCATATGGTTTTTAGAAAATTATTTACCAAAATAGTGTAAATAATAATTAATTTAATGAACTGTTAATCACCTGTTAGTGGATTTTGTGTCTTACCTTGATCAGTATTTGGGTTAAATGTTATCATCTAGGATCGGTATTTATTTCATTGAGGTAAAAAATTCTAATGTCTTAAAAACACAGCTATAGAATAATGTTTCAACTAAACTGAGTGTGTGGATTCTTCACAAATGTAAGACCCTAATATCCCATTAATTCTATATCTGGACAAAATTCCACATGTAGGGAATTAATTTATCATTCACCACTAGATGGACATCAATGTGAATTCTCAAATTCTGTGAGAATCAAACATTATAACACCTTTATCACACATAAATTTCAGTTCTTTGAAAAATGGATCCAAATAGACATCAGTATCATTATTGGGTATTTTTGGATTAGATATGAGAAGATACAATATAATTAATTTTCACTTCCTACATAACTATGGTGGAAAGTTATAATTTACCAACATGGAAGGCCATGTACTGTTACTTCTACTCTATACACCAAAAGGGTTTATTCTATCTGTAGAAGATGTAATAAAGATTTTTTGGCTCATTTCCAAATTTACAAGACTCTTAATAAAAAAAATCAACTAATTATAATATTATGGATGACTTTGTTTCCCGAGGTTAATTATTGTATCTATATTCCATGTCAATTGTCATGGGTTTTCCTGACCTCCATACGGTCTTATAAACTATATAATGATAGGAAATTACCATACATCTTTTGAAGGACTTGATTTATCTTTCTAGTATCGATATGTTCCACACATAGGGAATTTTATGAATGATTCATGGACCTTTCGAAACAACAAAAAATCCATTAGACAATTATGTATTTTTTAGAGACCATTCTTATTGAACGTAGTATTTTTTTAGCATTATATATTAGACAATGAAGTTTATATTCTTCTGGTATCATATCATTTAGGAGAACAAGTAGTTTTGTAAAGCCAGTGCCACTCCAACCGCTTCCAAATATGAATGTGTATAACTTCAATACAACAGACAATGTTTTGTGTTCACTAAAACTGATATACAATGGTCTCTTAGCACAACTATTTAACTTCTCAAACACCTTTGGGAAATCAAGAAGGAAATCTTCAATATTTATATCCATTTATTCCATACTATCTCTATTATCATTTACATAGATATTCATATCAAATGATCCATAAATAACATTATCAATTCCTAACCATCCAATTAGGATTATAAAATATTCCTTTTGAATAATAAATAAATAAATACATATGATATTCATAATCAAAGGAGAATGATAGAGATAATTATAATAAGGGGAACCCAACATTTGATTGTTTCAAATAATTTCAGTCTGCTTTGAAGGAAATCATTGATTGAATTTAAGAAAAAAATTACTCAAATGGTGGTATGTGGCATCCCATAAATTCATCCAAAATGATCACTGGTACCCAGTATGGGATTACTGCTACTCAAATTCATTCAAGAAACAAAGGTGAATGTCCATAAGAGATGGGGGATGAGTCTCAATAAAAAAATCAATATTAATTGTTCAGAAGATGAATACAATGAGGTTGATAGTTTTATCCTTAAATCTAAATGTTCCCAGGCTTGGATTTGGCGAAGCATCGAAAAATATTTCTTAGTTTGTTTCCTAAATATGTGAAAAGCAGTAGTAGCAGTCGGATACCTATAAGGGGCTCCTTGATTTGTGTGACTATGATATGTATGAATTGTATGGTCTTAGACAATCTAATTCGCATACGGACATTGAAGTTTCAATATTAAAATAGCTCATTCAATTACACCATAAAATGAAAAGGATTTTGGGCTAAGGAATGATTTTAAAAAGTGATTTGCTTAATGTGACAAAATGCGGTAATTATAGTACAGTTTCTATAACCTTCACTAGCAGAAATAGTGGCTTCCATATTGGATATATAATGTCATTTTATTACAAGTTGATGCAGAAAAGGTCAATGAAGAGTTTTTGGTATATGTTTTTTCCAAAACTGACACCCAAATAGAATCATTTTTGGTGTTTTTCATTGGTTTTGGAAAAACACCGATGATAAAACAATATCTTTGGGTTTCAGTTTTTACTAAAATCGATGCTAAAAATAAAAAATAAAAAAATATTGAATCAGTTTTAAAAAAAATTACCAAAAATTTAAAACAAATTACATCATCAGTTTTATAAAATGATTCCTTAAACCTTTTAAAAAGTTCCCCAAACCTCTCATTTAAGATTTTCAAAACATTTTCTTGCTCAATGAACGATGCCACTAACAGCTACCTGAGGAACCGTGATGGTGATTTGGGTAAGATTTCATTGATTTCAATCAATATTTCATGATCATTAGTCCTTAATAATTCATTATCAATCTTTTTTATCCGTCTATGGAGGTATTTATTATTCAGAAACCCTATTCCACTCGATGATCAACCACGGTTCAATTTTGTATTATTGTTCTTATTAATTATTTGTTTGTAATATTTTTTTGTTAAATCTTGCAGTTTTGATCCCACAAAATAATTGTATGGTGAAATTAAGGATCAATTTTCCATTGTTGAACTCCTAATTTGGTAAGTTGTTTTTTTATTTTGAAGATAAATTCATTATCATTTAGTTATAATTTTGAGAAATTTTTTCATTTGTTTTTATTCATTTGATTGTTAATTATAATTTTTTTCTTAATGTTTTCTTAAGTTAGTTGTTATTTATAAATTTGATTATTTTCATTTGACTATTAATTAAACATTCTTTTACTTAGATTGTTAATGTTTGTTTAATTTGATTGTTAAATTTTATTTAACTTGACAGTTAATGTTTCTTAACTATAAATTTGTTTAATTTAATTATCAATTATAAATTCGTGTAATTATAAATTTATTAAATATTATAGTTTTTCTAAATTTTGTTGTTAATAATAAATATTTTTAATTGGATTATTAATTATAAATTTCTTTGAATTTGATTGTTAATTATAATTTTTTTAATTTCATTTTTAATTATAATTTTTTCAATTCGATTATTAAATTTTTTATTTGATTGTTAGAGTTTTTTAAAGTTTGTTAAATGTTGTTTAATTTGATTATTGATTATAAATTTGATTAATTTGATTGATAAAGTTCGAATAATTTGACTGTTACAGTTTGTTTAATTTTTTATTAGTTATAAATTTGTTTCTATACATTTGATTGTTAATTATATATATATATATATATTATTGGAAATTAGTAGCTGTGATCTTTTTCATTATTTATTTTAACCAAATTATATACTTCTGGATCAGCATGACACTCATCAAGAAAATATAGAGCCATATATATATATATCTTAATATCAATAAATGTTTTGTTCTTAATACATAAAATTTTCAAAAAATGTTTAAAATAAATATATCATTACTTGATAAAATTATCCCAATTACATTACTGGGATTATCAAACCTAGTTTATATTTATATATTAAAATAATACAAACATCTAGTGTAGTTTAATTTTTATTTTATTTCTAATAATCATTGATATTTCCTACATGATCACCACTAATTTTGATTATTCATTTTAATGTTTAAAATTTATATATTTATATATATATTTATAAATTTTTATATGTTTTAATATATTAACCTTTTATATTAAAATCTCAGGTATTGAATGGATCATAATTGGATAAATTTAAAAATAACCACTAGGGAATATGATAAAGGAGTTGATTATTTCTTGTAATTTGATAAATGAATTCTTCAAAACATAGATTTGGTTATTTTTTTCATGTATGAACTGTTTGGATATGAGAATTTTATATTATATAGAAATCAAGGATCATCTCATTTTCTATGGTTTTAGCATTAATTATATAAATTGGATCTATCATGGTCAAATAACTAAAAATTAAACATCTAATATTGATGAAAAAAAATTATAATGAGACAAAGGATCATATTGAATAATTAGTTCATGATTTATATGTTGAAAACATCAAACAAACAATAATTTTTGAATGATTTTATAGAGATTCTGATTAATCATTATTCCCTGGTAATACTAAATATACTATTTTATCAGTAGTTTTTATATTAGTTAACTTGAAATCAAAAATGAGTGGAGTGATAAAAGTTTCTCAAACATTCTTGATATTTTAAAAGAACTACATCTAGAAGGAAACGGACTTCCAGATTCCAATTAGGACGTGAAGAAAATATTGTGCCCAATGGTATTAGGATATAAAAAGATACATACATTACATAATGATTGTTCTTTTTATATGAATTAATATGAATATTTATCAAATGTGATTCATGTGGGATATCACATTATAAGATGGATGAAAAATCTAACTCAATTTTGTTCTCCGGTACTCGAATCTAACTTAATGTTAAATAAAATTGTTAATTTCTGATAAATCCATACAATACTTTCTTAATATAATTCCAATAATTCAACTTGGATTCATTCGTAGGTACCGAAATCAAAAATCCTTATAAATAAATTTGGTACCATCCAATAATTCTTAATTTGAAGTGTGTATTTAAAAATTCAATTCAAGAAAAAAGGATAAGATGGAATTCAGATTAGTGCATCTCTAATGGTAACTTATTCCACCATGTTGATTCACTATAGTTGATGATATTTGATAAAACAATTTATAATTTTGGAAGTGAAGTTAGAAATCTCTAAATGGGATTGTGTACTAATGGAAATAATTTTTATCATAGCCTAAGTAGCCAACTTAATTCACGACCTATTTTTTGGTAGTTTACAACTTGTCCCTAAAGATATGTAGAAATAAAAAAATATTTTTTTCTAAGATTAATGACTGAAAATTAATTTTTTTCATTATCCAAACATTTTTGAGGAAAAAGTGAGAAACCAACAAACACTTTTGAGGAAAAGTGGTAAACCTTACATGAATTCACGACATACAACATTCAAACATCGGAAGACAAATAAACTCATTCCACATAGAAAATAAAACCACACTAAAAATCATGAACCTGGGTGTATGAACATCAGATGAGCTTGAACAAACTTCAGAAGTGGACTCCTTGAATGTCGTCGATGCGACCATCGCCATCAGCCCCAAAACCACCAACCTGGCGGTGAACTCCGATCAGAGGTCACCCAAACCATCCAGCGATGTGTGATGGTCCAAGAACACATCCAAAAAAGGCAACAAAGAATCCAAATCAAGGTAGTCCAAGTAATGCTAACACCACACCCAACTCTGCAGAATCCAATCACACCGGTCTCACCACACAAGTCACACCAACAGCATCATAGCATCAAATTCTGACCCAAGTAGATCAAACCAAAACTTTTTCAACAAACCAAAAAAATCCACCAAACCAAACCAACTCAAGAAAATCAGATCACAAGGCCCCCCTCCCTCAAAGCCCCTAGGTCTAACCCTGAACAAACCGGTGCACGCCAAGCTGATGACGAGTTGGGATGAAGCCAAGCAGAAGAATCGGAGCTGGATGGTCACCCGAAGACGTTGCGAACACTGGAGATGATGCCAGAAGCCACAAAAGAGCTGCAGCAACCATCAAGGTTGATGGTGAGCACACTGAAATTGAAGAAGAGCACTTCGAAGCCACAGTGAGAACCGAAGCCAAGAGGAGAGAACTCGACACCGAACTGAAACCCCGAAGCCAGAAACATTGAGGTCGTCGCACGTCGCTGTAGATCTGAAAACCTGAAGTCATGAGAAAAACAGATCTTCCTTCGAACATACAAGAACCACAGCAAAATCCCAGAGCCGAAGGGCTCGAATCAGCCACTAATGAACCAAAACTGAAGCCGATCCAAATAGATCCATCGTTGATCGACGCCGGGCCTAACCGAGGCAACGATCGTCGAAGTCGTCCCGTGCCGGAGGAGGGGAGGGGAAGACTGGGACGAGAAACCCTAGATGCGCAAGGAGAGGGGGGTTTCCACCACTCCGAGGCCATCGTCTAGATTAATGATATATAGATAGAAATAGTTTGGAAATGATATTTATGTGTATCTTTAACCATTGATTGATGATTTGAAACTTTTATAGGAGAAATGTGTTAATATTTTCAATGCATACAAGAAAGATTATCTTTTGGTGCATAATATGATAATGTTCAGTATAAATGACTTCACTACATATGGAATATTATCTAGATATAGTGTTAAGGGATATAAATCATGTCCAATTTGTGAATAAGAGACTTCATATTATCAATTATAGAATGTAATAAATGTAATCTACATGGGAAAACAATTGTTTTTGCGAATTGATCATCCTTATCATAGATTGAAAAAATAATTTAATGGTATATATGAATACAATATTCCCCCCTAACCATTTTTAGTTGAATAATATTACAAGAGGCTGAAAAATATGGATTCAAATTTTGGAAAGAAAATATATTCTAGTCTTTAAAAGAAATTGTAAGAAAAAATCTATGTTTTTTGAACTACCATATTAGATATATTTAGAAATAAAGCATAATATTGAGGTGATTCGGGTTTAGAAAAACATATGGGAAAATTTATTAGAACTTTGTTAGACATAAAAGGAAATACAAAAGATTGATTTCATTCTATATTGGATTTTATATCAATGGGAATATGTTTCTTGGTAGCTCCCACTATGAAAGGAAAAAAATGTATTTACCTCTTCCTTTTCAGACATTAAGAAAGATTGATAAGATGATTTTTTGTTAGTGTCTTCATGGAATTAAGGTAACCAATTGATATTCTTACAATGTTAAAATTTTGGTTTCAATGAATGATTGTAAATTAATAGGTATATAATAACATGAATGTCATGTATTTATACAATAACTTATACCAGTCAAATTACATGTTATACTACCAACAACTGTCAGAAAGACTATCATCAGGTTATGTAATTTTTTCAAATCCATTTATAGAAATTTCATTGATCCATATTTGATATAAATATTGGGGAATGAATCCAATCTTATTCTATTTCAACCAGAAATGTATTTACCACCTATGTTTTTTGATATAATGGTTCTCTGGTGATTCATTTCTTGCTTATGTGAGCCTCTTTATTTATGAAGGATGTATCCTTTTGAAAGATATATGAAACTTTTGGTGGGATATTCAAAAAAAATATTTAATGGAGGCCTATATTATTCCAAAATATTAATTTCAAGTGTTGATTGAGTTTTTTACTGATTATTTGTAAGAAGTGTAGACTATTTGGCTCCCTATATCTTGAAAAATGACAATTGATACTGAAGGTAGAGGGATTCGATGATTAAAGGTAAAGTTCTTTCCACATGATATAGTGATGTAGGAACATTTATAAATTTTGAACCACACATATGAAGTTCAAATATATATATCATCTCGTATTTCTGATCTAAAGGTAAAATATCAGAAAAGAAATGGAAAGTGGAAGATGACTAAGCATAAGAATGAATTTGTTTCATGGTTAAAATATAAATTCATCACAGATATATATACATTAGAAACATTTAATTATTTGATAGGGGACATCTCTTAAAGTGATCACCTGGTCTAGTTTTGATAGTTATGGGTACACATTTTACAAAAACAATTATGCATGATAACAATACTGTTCAAAATAGTAGTTTAAATGCCATCGTTGAAGCACTGTGTTTTTCAATTTCAAAAGATAAAAACCCAATTTCTACATCAATGAAATATTTTTTTTTTCTTGAAGACATATGGGAAATTAATTTTACTAAATTTCAAGTCAATGTGTTTATGTGTAATTGGGTTGCTATTAATAGTGGTGTGAATAATGATGAATATTTGTTTAAACTATTTGATTTGAAAATATTTAGTTGTAATGAGAAACCATTTATCATGCTGATACCTATAATGAAAATATTTTGTTTAATTGGTCCACTGAATGATCAGTGGCCTGCCATTTTTCAAGGGAAAAGTCATTTGGGTGATGAAGATGGTGATGATGTTATTGATTTATATCATGCTTCTTCATCTATTACATGATTTCTTGGTAACAATTACTAAAACACAGACATTGTGCATACAGTATGAAATGATCATGTAGAAGAGATATGGGAAAACACTAAATTACTATCCTAAGTAATCTGGTGAATATTTAATATTTTAACTTCCATGTTTTTTGCTCAAGAATCATGACATCATTATTTTTTATCCTTACACATTTTTACAAAAAAAATTACTTAAATATTTTTGTTTTCATGTTCTCTAATTATTCAATAGTCTAAAAATATGAATGTACATAAGAATTTCATTATATTTTCTTATTTCAATTAGACATATAGATATAGATAAAAAAGAAACATGTACCGAGGTATATTTCTTTTTTATATTATTAAATATTCAGTAATGTAATTATTTAATGAAATGAAAATTTTAATTTACAAAAAATAATTGTAGTACTACTTATGAAACTTCAGTGGTGGAGTCTTCTCTGATTACTCTTCAGAAATCAATTTCTCAAGTAAGTAAACATGGAATTACATGTTTATAAAAACAATCACTTTGTCAGGGAGATGAGATATTGAATATTTGTTTTAATGATGATAATAATGAAACTGACCCAAATGAAATGCATTTTATCAGCTATATCACCATGCAGATCAGTTACTGGATTATCATTTTATATATTTTTTGGAAGTATGTTAACAATATAGAGATAGAACATATTTGGGAGGCTGTAATGGTAAAATATTTCAATTGATTTATTTTATCACATTATTTGAAAAATATATATTTTAAATGACTAAAATTTAATTTATTAAATTAAAGAAGACGTTAAATTTAGGAGAAGCGAATGAAATTAAGAAAAGATCGATTTATTTAGTGTAAGTTGGATGGAGAGATTTCAAAACAAAATTAACAAATATATATATATGGAAAGAAACTAAATTCAATCTAATGCCTCATGTATGGATTTTAGATGCTGATACATAGAGGAAATTTGTTTCCAGTCAACATGATGATGCATTTCTCATATGATAATTATTTTATATTGTAAAATTTATTATATATTTAATTAATTACTTAGTAGTTTATTTTTAGATAACATGAATCTAGGAAATATCATCAAGATATCTAGCTGTAGAATGTATACACTCATACTTTTTCACATGGATTGTATTATTTCATAGAAAAAACTTTTTTGAAGAAAAGTTTGAAGCATTAAGAGAAAAGTCGATAAGTAATTCGGAAGAGGTAAAGTTAGTTCCTCCATCTACCCCAACCCTCCATGGAAAATGGAAAAGGGCGAGAAGAATGAAAAAATAAAAAGTATATTACATGGAATATAATGGAAGTAACAAAAACATTATAAGTAAATAATTTTTATTTTTCATGATTTATGCTATTTTATAAATTAGAAACACTAATATACCATTTTAAATATTCATTTAAGTATTACGTTCAGGTGAAATAATAAAGGAAACTTTTATCCCTAAGGGTAGGATGCACATCCTAGCCACTACATTAGGAAATTTAGAACACCCCAGCCATTTAGGAGGATATGAGGTGGGTGTTAATATTCAGAATTTTTTTGGTCTTCAATGTATGAAATAAAGAGACACATAAATAGAATCCTTAAATTATAATCTATAAAGATATAATATAAACCATGGGATATCATATTCAATCAGTTGTGTAGGCTATGTTAGAGAAATTAATGAGGTCTTCACAGTCAGCATAGTCTTCCCAGCATGCCCAGCCTTCCCAGTCAGCTATGCACCCTATACAGCCCACCCATCCTGACTAACCTACCCAACCTACCTACTCATATCATCCAAATCCTCACCCAATCCCTACATTATACAATGAGTTTTATACTGGATATCCTCTTGTAAATATTATATCATATAAAGTCAAGCATATTTTTTGGGATTCTATACAACACCAAACTATACAGATAGGTCATGTTAGAGTATCAGTACATGATTTTATTGATCCTAATGATCTACTACCATTAACTACTGAGGAGGTTACCAGAGTTAAGGATGGTATATTTCAATTTTTACTTTGGCCAGTTAGCCTTCTTCTTTGTCTTTCAAACTTGGTATGATTTTTTTTAAAAATAATTACATTTGATTGAAAATTAATTATAATTTTTTCTAACAATATATTTATATTAGAGTGTATAAAATCGAAATAATTGTTATAATGGAAACAAAATGGTCATGAACAACCAACTTTAGATAATTAAGATATTTTTGATGGGATACCGATATTATATCAGGCTTCTTCTTCCATAGATAATTTATATGAGTTTTTAATGATGTATGATATATATAGAGTATAAAATACATTTCTAAAATTTAGAAATGATATCATGGGAATTATTACTTTTTAAGATCTTAGCATACTGGTGCTGCAGATGTTTTACATATAAGTAAATTTGTGTTTTGGTTTTAATTTTATTATTTCAAAATGGTTTTTAGTGACTTACTATATTACTTATTTAATTAGGTACATACATATGCTTCTTGTTCAAAATGAAACCACATGAGTTTATGGTTTTATAGATCCAGAATTCATTTGAATGGGAGTGAAATATTTTCAGGTTGCGGATATAGTAACATATATATGTGAGATGTTATAAAAGATGGATATTGGGAGTTGGTTTCTCCATTACTTGATGGGTAATAAATCTAAGTTGATTATAAACTATTATTCAATATAATTTCATTAATTATGAACATTTTTATTATAGAGGGTATTGTATATTATGAATATTCATCACAAGTAAATGCATGTTATATTGGTTTTTCTTTTTATTAGGTGTTGTTTGAAAACAAAATAGTAACTTGTTAGAAAAGAAAGTTTTCATACTTTTTATAAGTTAATTATATATAATTCTTATTTTTTATAAATTTTTTGTTAGTTGTAATATATAAAAATATAGTTCATAGAAAAAATTTAACAAAGATCACTTATCGATAAACATCACAAATCAAATCCAATACATGGAATTACAGGTAAATATTTTTTATATTTGATAATATTATTGTTTTTTGATGTATGTGTGTGTGTTTTTTTTTACTATCAAGTTAATGTTTTATAACCATAGTTTTATTGTTGAAAACAGAATGTCGAATGGGGTTATCATCTTTTACTATTCATTTATGAGATAATTACAATTGGGGTAACAATCAATTTTTCTAAGATTAGTTATATTAATTATTCTATATTTTATGTCATAGTATTATATTTTTTGATCTTATATCAATAATTGTTATTGTATACATTCAATGAAGTCGAGTGGTATACTAAATATGAACTTACCCATATTCAATCTTTGTTTATGAACTATTAAGTATGATTACGATTTCAGGTATGTATCTTTTAATGTTTGTGATCAATATAACATTTTCATAATAATAAGTGTTCAAAAATTAATTCTTTTTTTATAATAGGTGTTTTAACCTAATGATCTCAAAATAATGCTTCAAAAACTGCCAATGATTTTGTTATAAATTATCAAGTATCTGTTTTTTAATTCATGTTTAAAATATAATTACATAGACAATGTTGTTTATTATGTTTTTAAATTATGTTTTTTATAGATTATTAGTCTATGATACATTCAGTTTGACTGTAGTATATTTTTTCTATTATAGGAATTCTGATATTTTAGGGGGTGTGATATTTGTGGTTTTCTAATAAAATTTTCTTCCAGCATTGTTTTTTCTTTAAACCAATGCCTAAGACAAATTTAGATGTTGGTTAGTATTAGAAAATGACATTGAAAAGAAGACGATATAAATTTTTGGAGATGGTTTAAACCAAAACTGACATCGAAAATAATACAAATTGGACCTCTGGAATTAGTTTCTACTATAAAATGACGCCCAATATCTTTTTTAGTGTCGGTTTGTACTTTGAACTGATGCTGAAAACATGCACTAAATTTCAAGAAATCTATTTTCAGGTTCCATTTTAAAAAACTGATGTTGAAACCTTTATTTATAACATCACCTTTATAAACATTAGTTAAACCCCAATGTTAAAATTGAAAAAAAAAAGCAATGTTAAAATGTGTTTTTCACTAGTGATTTCTGTGTGGGAGTCCAACAAGTTTTAAGATTTTAATCTTATTCATTTCATCACTTGGTATGAGGTTTTTTAGGTGGTATTTCATTGATAGTCTAAGTGGGGCTTTAAATATGTTATATTGTTCAGTCAACCATTTTATTTTTACTAATATTTTATTTTTTACATAATTTTTAACTTCAATATAGTAATCCTTAGTGTTGAATTATTATTTATTTAAATACTTGATATAAATAATATTTATATAAGTAAAAAATGACTCTTCATATATTATCCATGACATGAATACCCATATAAAACTTGATTCAAGTTCACTACTACCCCATGAGTGCTCCTTGGTCCCTAACAACGGGTGGATAGTGTTATGGGTCTCAACTTATAGTCGGGGAATGATTTACTCATTTTTCTATAGATATATTTCATGGTTATTATTTACATGAAATTCAGAATGACTCATTAGTAGGTCAAACCTTCCAAGAATAAATAATTAACGAAAATGATCATATAAGGGAATAAAAAAATGTAAACCAACTATAACTCTCTACATAAATTAAAAGGCAACAAATATATGAAACTCATAGTATAAAGGAATTTTGGTATAGAATTCCAACCCAATGAATCATAACAATGAAGAAAGACAAATATAAATTAGAGGAGATCCAAATATGATCATAGATAACCACGAATATCTTTTAATATGATGTAGGAACCAATCCCTCTTCTATAACAATCTTAAAAAACCATCTCAGGTTATCTTATGGTGACCTGGGCATTCAAGTGGTAGTTCTTAGGATGAAATGGTAAAGTGTAAATTAAAAAAAATGCTATATGTTTATAATAGAATATCGTTATTATTTATTTTGGATTTTTAGGTTTAATGTTAAACTTTTTAATTCAACAATCAATAGATTTTTTATAATAAAAACTAGATAGTACCACATTTCAATTAAGTGGCCATGTTTTAGAATGGAAATGTGAGTGGTAATGGAAATATTTTTATATAAAACCTTTTGAAGAAGAATTAAATATGGAAATGAGAAAAAATATACAACGAATATGATAAGAGAGACCATTTCTATAATATAGTTTTTATAACAATTTCCACACTTTAACTCTTATAAAATCATTATAGTTTTCAAGTGTGATGTTTTGGTATATGTATTATTTTTTTCATTTTTTCATAGTAGATCAATTCTTCTCGCTTATTAAACTCATCTTCCAAATCACCATTGAAACACTATTTACCATAGGTCAATTGTGGTTCGTTGAATGTTAGCTTATTAAATTTCTAGTGGGAATAATTGACTCTAATTATTGAATTTGGTTGAGGTTAAAATAAGTCCACTCTATTTATATGAAAATTAACCAAGTTGTTAAGTCAATTGGATTCCCTTTTATATCTTTTTTGTATGAAATATAATGACTTAGAAACACACACAAGGGTTCCATTTTTTTCCAAGTATAAGTCAAGGGAATGTGTGTGAAACATTAAGAGTATAGGGTTATGTGAAATTATCTGATATGAGTCACTAGATTTTAATTTTATGAAATAGTCAAAGAAATCATAAAATTGATTCGTAGGGGATCAGTAAATTTGAATTTTAAAAATAAGGTTCACCATAAATTAGAAATATAGAGTGATAATTTTTACATACAATCTTTTGGAATCATTGAATAAATTTAATCCTTTATATAAAAATATAATTTAAAACTATCCGTTCATATTTTTAAAATATAATATGATTTTTATAAAAATATTTTGAATATAGAGGGAAAATGTGTCATAGGAATATCTTGAGAATCACATGGTAAATTGAGACCACCTACCAATATTAATAGTGATATTTCAAAATTATAAATTATTATTGGAATCCCCTAAAAGCATGGAACTACAATTTCATAACAAAATAAACCAAATCACAAAATCCAATAAAATTGATGATAAAAAAACAACCTTGAAACCATAAAATTACCTTATAAATTCCATGTACAAGAACATAAAGAATTAATCATCACGGAAAACATGAAATAATAATTAGATCCTCCCCATCATGTAGATTATCATACCTGGGAATTTATTTACATGAATTTAGTCAACCACTATGTCTGAAATCCATACATTGATGCACCTACTAAACCTGTGACACACACATCTAGATCGATCACATGTCACCAAGTCCAACCAATCCTAAACCACAAATAATCAAATAAAAACAATATTTCCAATGCATAACTGAAAAACACAACATGAATTATTCAATAAATCATTCTTCATATTTCTAATTCATAGCCCCCAGAACTGACCCAAAATCAATAAATACCACCAAAATTTGGACATCCATAACTATCCCATTGAATTTAAACATGATTCTAAAATCTATAACCATAAAACTGCAATAAATACCAATAAAAAATAAATACCAATAACTAAAAATAAAACATATCAACAATTAGAACATGAACACCCTATGGATCGAGACATTAAAAATATAGAGTCTAAACCCAATTATGGGTTGGATAATATCACGAAGTAGTGAGGGGGAGGAAGAAAAAAATTTATAGAAAATAAAATGAATGAGAAGGAAACTATGGAACCCATAAGAGCACCAAGCTAAGAAAACGTTACTCTAACACACACTGCAAAACCCAAATAAGAAAGTAATGAGAGAGGTGGAGAAAAAACTAACATATCTTAGATTTGAGGGTTGATTATTCCAATAGAATGTCAAGCGGGAGTGATGACAGCACTGTACTTACATGTGAGCTTTAGAGGCGCAACTGAAATCAATACAATTAGATTCATTTTAAAAACATTGGGGAGGCTTTTATCATTGCTACAAAAAAATGATAAAGATAGGTTTTATGAGTTAAAAATTAATAACCACTACTAAAAAACCACTTTACCTATATTTTTTAGAAATTAAAAAGATATATCTTTATTAGTGCTAAATAAGAAATAATAAAAGTCTTCTTTATCACCACTATAACATTAGCACAAATAAAGATAGATTTTTAAAAAATATTTATATTTATATTTATAAATAAATCTATTTTTAAATATATTTATAAATATTGTTAAATAAATATATATATTTATATAATTATATATATATTTAATAAATAAATATAAATATAAATATAAATATATTAAATGTATTCATTATAAAAATATATTTATTATAATAATATAATTTTTTAAATATGTAATTATTTATTTATAATTAAATAAATACATTTTAATATATATATATATATAATTATTAATATATAATTTCATAAATATATTTGTAAATATATTTAAAATTATTTATTTATAATTATAAATATATTTAAATCATTATATATATTTGGTAAATAAATATAAATATAAATATTGAAAATATATTCATTATTTAAATATATTTATTATAATTTTATAATTATTAATATACTTATATCATTATATATTCAAAAATTTGTTTATATTTTTAAAATATATATATATGTGTAAATATAAATATAGTTAATATATTCAGCATCTAAATATATCAATTATAATTTTATAAATATATAAATATATAATTATCAATTTACTGTTATATAAATACATTTTTCAAAAATTATATGTATTTATTTATAATTATAAATATATAAGAGGGGGAGAATGTGGTGGATAATTTTTAAAAATGGGTTTTTGATTTTTGTTTTTGAAAAATTGGGATATGGTTCAAACTATTTTTAAAAATGGGTCTGGAGATGCGTGAACCCCGTTCATGCATTCCCGATCCCAAGAAGATGTGTGAATGGGGTTCATGCATCTTAGGGGTGATGAAAGATGTGTGAAGCCCATTCACACATATACATATATATAAATATATATAACAAAAATGTTCAGCTGAATTTATCTACTATTTAATATCCAGTAGTACTATCATTACTAAAATCTGGATTCTGATAGAAACCCTCACCTAGGGAACCCTTTTATAAGAGGGAAAGCCCTATAAATAATTCTTCATTTCTAATGTCGGATTCAGGTTCCACTTTTCCTGCGCAGAACATTCTGCATTTGCGATTTGAGATTCTGTTTCAAGTATGTGGCTTTGAAAGACTATAAAATAAAAAATATAAGTCCAATATATCGTAAACATAAAACATGGATTAGACATATAAGAAATTTTTTGACATAAAAATAATTTCATAAAAAAAATTAACGAAAATTAATTTATAAGCTTTCAAAACCACAAACATGGAACATAAAAATGTTTCAAGTATGTGAATTTGAAAGCCTATAAAATAAAAACAATAAGGAAAATTTAAATGTAACTTAAAACATGGATTAAAAATATAAGAAAACACTAAAAATAAAATGAATTTTGAAAAAAATGATGATGAAAAATAATATATATTCTTTCAAAACCACTAACCTGAAACATAAAAATTCTTCAAGTATGTGGCTTTAAAAGACTATAAAATACAAACTATATGACCAATATAGATGAAACATAAAACATGGATTAAATATCTAATAAATAATTAATAATTGATAAATTAATTAGTAATATAATTATTAATTATATAATTATTAATTATATAATTATTAATTAATAATATACAATAATTAATTAGTTAATTAGTGGATGATGAGATAGAAAGCGCTACTTGGCGACATCCCGATGTTTCTTAGGAGAGCTTCTTCTGATGGAAGATCCTGAATGCTACTTTGATCCAAAGGACATCTTCATTCCTCTTACCAAGAAGGTGGAAATATTTCTCAATGAATTGTCGATGTGATCAGAAATATCTAGGGAAGAAGTAGTGAGTGAGAAGAAGGGGAGTCTTCCCAGCTCTCCAAAACCTAAATCCTCCTTCCATCGATTTTTATCGAATTCGCAATATTATTTGGACTCTTCATGAGATAAAATCAATCAGAATTTTTCCATTACATTGGTGGAAGCCAACCCTAAATTATTAGAATTCCAGATTGTGGTATATCGAAATTCTCTTCTCGTTAGAGCTTAGATGATGTGCATGCCATGGAAGCTAGAGGATCTCAAGTCTCGGCTTCAACAACACTGGGGTTTTGAAGATTGGTGATTGATTCCAATTGGTAAGGGAATGTACCATGAAGTTTTCCTGTCAGAGGAAATAAATTATTACTTGGGGTCTCGGTCCAATTCCATTGAAGCCTGGATTTCTCTCCCAACATGAATGGGATCCTCTTTTAGATACATTTTTTCTAGGAACACCATTTTCCAAGATTGGATTTGAATAGGTGGTCTGAATTGGTTCTTCTGGTGCCCTTCAATCCTACGTGAGACTGCTACTGCAGTGGGGTGACCGATCAATCTAGACATGGAAACTGAACGGGATCAGTATGGACACTATGCTAGAGATCTAGTTGAAGTTGATTTGTTACATGATCTTATTAAAATAGTTTTCTTGAATACTGGTGATTTTAAACTTGAACTATCAATTCATTTTGAATGGTTATCGGATTTCTGTTCAGGTTTTCTTTGAATTAGACACACCTTTGAAAACTATCACAAGAATACACAGTGCTCCAACTGTTTGAAATATGGACACTATTTTGCTTCATGTAGACACCACCTAGATAGTACTAATCAAACGAGACTATGTGGTCCCTTAAAGGAAGGTCGCGTATACCAGCGCGAGGAGGGTCTTATTCCTGCTGCACAAAAAGATTCTTTTACAAATATTGTTAAGAAAAGGATTGGGAATGGAGATCCACCCTATATGATCTCCACCCATACAAATAGAACCCATACACATGGAACTCATCTATGTGATGTCTCTCATGATATACACGGGTAGGAGGTTGTCAACACGCTTCCTGGTAAGCTTGTTTCATATCAAAGAAAAGATAAAGCTTGATCATCTTGTGATCCTGATTCATGGGTTGACATATCCTTGGAGGAAGAGAAAGAGAAAACTAATTTTGAAGTTGAAGTTCAAAAAGGAGTGGATCTTAAAATTAGATAGTAACTTCTTATCAATGCTAAAAGTAGAGGTAAGACAAAAGTGTTTGATAGTGAAGGATTTTAGATGGTTTTTTCAAAAAAAAAACAATGCTTCTGTACATTTTTTGGGTGCACAAAGTGAATCCAATAAGATGGAGATGGCTCCTCCTTGTAAATACAGAATTTATTCCTATAGCCCTTTGGACCAAGAGAAAAAAATTGTAGCACCTCATCAATATTTGCTCTAGATAGTTGATTCCAAGTTGCCCACTACTGCAACACACAATGAAAATCAATAGGATGTGAATGCTGCATCCTAACCACATTCTTCTCATATCCCAATAGATGTGGAGGATTTTCCACAATCTCTACATGATACCTTGGCCCCTCTAGACGATAGTGATGTACTCACCCCCCTTGAAGACAATCAAGAAGGTAAAAAAGCCTTTGGTAGAACAAGTCACCTTGAGTGACAAGGAGCATGAAGTGAAGGTTCCCACTAAAAAATATGTCTCAAACTCATGAAACAATGAATTGGAAGGACCTAGGTAGAAAACAATATCTTGGAAACGAGGTCACCATCCAAAAAATCGTGTAGAGGGTGTGGATGTGGGGATTGGACTACTCAAAAGGAGGCCTATCAACCATCGATTGAATCTAATTCTGAATATGTGGACATTGAAAGCCTCCTCCAAGAGGTGAAGCAAATTGCAGAGAGTTATTCTAGAGATCGGGGTCATGGGCGCAGTTGGTGGTTAAACTGTAATGAATTACAGGAATAAGATATTAAAATTTGATCTAAGATTAGTAAAAATATTGGCCCTTGATTTCTTGGATGAGAACATAGATGTTCTGTTTCACCCCATTTCCCTCCTTTGTATTGTTTATCTTTTCTATTTAAGGGGCTTTGACCCTACCTTTTAAAAAAATAACTAGTTAATTAGTAATATATTTATATAATAATTAGTTATTTAATTAGTAGTATAACTATTAATTAATAATTAATGAGTTATTTTGTAATATAATTATTAATTATTAATTTTTAGTTATTAATTTTTGAATTATTAATTATTAATTATTAATAATTAATTTTTAAAATATTAATTATTAATTATTAATTATTAAATATTAATTAGTAATTAGTAATATAATTATTATTTAGTAATATAATTATTATTTATAATTATTAGTTATTTATTATATAATAATTAATTAGTTAATAGTAATGTAATTATTATTTATAATTATTAATTATGTATTATATAATAGTTAATTAGTTCATTTTTAATATAATTATTAATTATAAGATATAAAATTAATAAATTTGTAATATAATTATTAATTATTATTATTATTTTTTAATTATTTATTATTTATTATATAATAATTATTTATTTAATTAGTAATATAATTATTAATTATATAATTATTAATTAATTAATTAGTTATTTAATTATTAATTATAATTAGTAATGTGATTATTAATCATAATTATTAATTATTAATTATATAATAATTAATTAGTTAATTAGTAATATAATTACTAATTATAATTATTAATTACTAATATAAAAAAATGAATTAGTTAATTATTAATATAATTATATAAAAATTAATTAGTCAATTAGTAATATAAGTATTAATTATAAATTAATGAATTAATGAACTAATATTATAATTTTTCATTATAATTTTTCATTATAATTATTTATTATAATTATTAATTATTAATTATTAATTATATAATAATTGATTTTTAAATTAGTAATATAATTATAAATTATATAATAATTAATTAGATAAGTTATAATATAATTATTAATTATAATTATTAATTACAATTAGTTTTTTTTTCAAAGAGGCGACATGGATTGGTTACCCAATCCATGCCAAAAGAAATTTATTAAATAAAAAGGTTACAAGAAAATCCCGAGGTGTAAAATGCATACACCATCATAAATATAGAAAAAACTAACAAAGATACAACTTTGAAAACCGGGTAAGAATCATCAAAAGATTCCAGAATAAGATCTGCATGATCAGCCCCACCATATCTTCATCATTCTGGAACTTCAAAATCCAGTGCAGGATCAACACTTGTCAAAGCATATATGAATCAATCAGCACATCATCTCAGCAAGTCCGCAACAATACAGGTCCAAGGAAGGACCAGCCGCAAAAAACCAATACAGAACTTGAGCATTCCGGCCAAATCAAGCTTAAGACAGCACAGATTAAGCAAGTTTTCAACTGGGAAGAAAAATATGCTGACATGAATAATAATTAGGCTAAACTTCAAAAAAATAGATAGAGGAATCCAAAAGGATGAAACAGCGGGACTCCAGCAAGTAGTAATCTCCATGTGTAAGTTACCCAAGAAATCCAAGGGTCGGACTTCAAAAAGCTCCAGTAGAAGATCAGCACGAACTGCCAATAAAGAGAGATCGGACCTAGCATGTCTTCAGCATTCTGCTACCTCAAAATCCAGAATTAATCAGCTCACCATCAAGGCAATGTCACAACCAAACAAATATATGTAAAGTCAAGAAATAATGCGAACTCGAGCAACCCAGCTAACTCAAACCATTAACATCAGAACCAGAGGCAGAAAACATCATAAGAGGGCTTCAAAAAAATATCAAAGCATGTTGCTCACCAACAAGAAACCTAATCTTGAGCTCATCTCAGAAGAGGATAACCAAAAGAGCTTAAAGGAATCCCAGTAAGACAATAACTTTTTCACTGTATAGCAAATCCAGAGTCCATGCAATATTGATAGTACAGGCTCAAAGTCAGGTTTAGAAGCAGTTCCAAATCAGAATTTTTAAAAGTAGATAAGCAATGAAAAAACTCAGTCAATTATTTCTGATCTGAAGCAAACTGCAAAAGAAGTATTCAACCGGAATTCTGGAGGATTAATAGCCTTCTTCTCCTCGAAATACCTAGTTCAACTTTATGAAATGTTTCAGCAGAAATTTCAGCACTTTTCATTTTCTCATAGGCCAATCCTTTTTACTCTTCCCAATGAGCATCAAATTTTTTTAATTATTCCTCAAGGGAGAGTTGTGGTGTAATCTCATTAGCCTCATCAGCTGGAGTGTCATGAACTATCTCATTATTGACAGACTTAGTTATATTGATAGAGTGAGTGGTGATGGTTCTTTCCATCTGTGAGTAATCTCTCCTTTTCCTAGTTTTCCTAGGGTTAGGAGTGATGAATCCATCTTCATCTACCATGAGTTTTTTTCCCTTTCTGGCCATTGAGTTCAAGAAATTATCCTCTAATTTCCTAGTCTAGTCTTCTACTTCTTGAGGAACATCACTGGATTCAGAGGATTCTTCATGTTCAGCCACTTGGGCTACCTGGGTTTGGGTGATCATATCCTGTTCCTTAGCCACAATAGTAGGTTTAGAATCAGCCCCTCTGTTAGAGGGTTATTGTAAATCAGGAGGTCTGTCCATATGAGTAGAATGCTTTTCTGTGGAAACCTTAACAACATTAGTAAAATTTGTCTCTTAATAATCTAGATCTTGCCTCTTATCCAAGTGCACTACTTGCACATAGTTGTCCATCTTCTTTGTTGAAGTGGAGGGGTCAGCAGTTTTCTCTTTTTCTACCCAGATGGACTTAGTGACCTCTGTCTCTACTGGTCTTCCACAGTTGGGGGTCACATGTCCCAACTTAAAACAATGTTAACAATAATTAGGGAGTTCTTCATAAACCACCTCTTGATAGAAACCATGATCCCCATTTTGAATCCATATGTAAGGAGGGAACTGCTTAGAGGTATCTAACTCAACACATATTCTAGAAACAGAGGGACAAGTGAGATTTTTGGTTGCATTATCAAGTTTTAAAGGGTTTCCAATTAGCTTTTCTATTGGAAACAAAGCTATTTGTTTGAACAAATGAAGCGGAAATCCAGGAAATCCTACCCAAATGGGGACAATCGGAGATTCTGCAGAAGGGTCAATGTTGGGTGTCCATTTTAAAACCCTCATGGGGTATCCCCAAAAGGAACTAGATTTGTCGAATCCAGATCCGATAATAGTCTTCCTCTAAAGCAAACCAAAGGGCAATATGTGTAGAAGTGAGCAGACCGATGTGAAAACCCGAGAATCCCAACGATTTGAGTGATGTTATAAGAAATTTCAGGGAAGGTCTGCGCTTTGGAAAGTAACCAATCAAAACATATCGCAAGTCCGAAGCAAGAAGATTTACCTCCTCCGAAAAAAAAAGCGATGGCCATTTACTCGCGGTGTAGGTAAGCTTTTGGATCTATCTTCACATCAAAGTCTGCGATGCCATTTGCATCTAGATCCAAAGATCTACCCGCAACGACATCTGCAAAGGATCGACGATTTGGTTTCGGCTCAAGGGGTATCGGGTGTCGCCGCTTATCTTCAGGAGTCAGTCTCCCCATCTCCATAATTATATTTATAATTACAATTAGTAATATAATTATTAATTGTAATTATAAATCATTAATTATATAATAATTAGTTAGTTAATTAAAAATATAATTATTAATTATTTACTGTTAATTATTAATAATTAATTATATAATAATTAATTAGGTAAATAGTAATATAATTATTAATTATAATTATTAATTATTAATTATATAATAGTTAATTAGCCAATTAATAATATAATTAATAATTATATGATTAATAATTAATAATTATTACGAAAAATTATATTATTAATTTAATAATTATTTATTATATATTAATAATTATATTACTTATTAACTAATTAATTACTATATCATTACTTATTAATAATTAATAATAAATAATTATGTTGATTAATTATAATTTTTTATTTTATTACTAATTTACTGATTAACTAATGAAAAATTATATAATTTATATTTTTTAAAGGTTGGGGTCGAAACCTCGTTTTATTATTAAAGCAAACCAAATACCTATTTTTGACTTGGTAGAGGGAGACTAATTATATAGCCCAAAGGCCTAGGGGCATGAAATCCCATTTTTTAATCCATGTTTTAATTTTCTTTTACGAGGAAGATTTAGGTACCAAATGAATTTGGTCCTAAAAATTATTAATGAAAATAAATAGTACAAAGATAAGGATCAACAATCATGTGGCACATAAAGAACCACCAAACAAGAAAACTGGTAAAAAAAACTGCTCAAAAACACACAAAAGGCATAAAGGTCCATATATAATCACTAAATTCCAATGCAAATCACACCAATAAATCTCATCTCGGCATCACCCACTAGCACTCTATCATGACCCGGCAGCATGCTGTCTAAAAGAGTATCAAGTCGTCCAAAAAAATAACATTATTGCCGAAAAGCCCATCCATCATGCAAGATGGCGAGGTCATCGCCATCCATTTCACATTTCTTAAGGTCCATACTGCCAACTATCACCTCCAAACGTCACCTACGCACCCAGAATATGTCTCCCATCATCGAAACTCGGGGCCATCCATCCAACAATTGTTTTTCCCGCATCCTGAGCCTCATCCCGACACACATCCCCTTGCACTGAATTCATCCTCCATGATTTTTACCAAAGTTCATCCCTGATCACAACCATAGGTCCACGATTGTTGAATATTTGTTCCTGTAATATTTGTGGTGGTTGTCACTAATATTTTCATTCTTCGATCTTTCTATAACTGTAAGGGTTCTGTCGCTAGTGGTTTTCATAATAAGGGGAATGTTGATCATGTTAAGATGGATCTGAATTCACTTTCAGAACGTCTTAAAATAGGCAAGTATTCCATAATTTCTTGTCTTATTTCTATCAGGGGATCAAGACCATGGAAAATCAATAACGTGAATGGGAGGCTCTTGAAATCTTGGGTTTCTCAATTTTAAAGTGTGTTTAATTGGGAGGTGATCATTTTTCACATCATCATCCCTTCTAATGATCTAAAAATTAGAGCATGGGTCTTTCATTTGATTGATCACATGTCGTATATTTTTTATATCAGGGACTAAGACCATAATTATAGTACCTTTCAGGTAAGTAACACTTATTTCCAATTGTGGGTCAGGGTCGATGGATTGAATTGGGTACTCTCGCATCCTCAAATATTAATCAATATTTTAGTATACATTGGGGTTCCGAAAAAACTAGATAGGGAAACCAAACTGTCAATATTTGGCCATCATGTCTATTTCTTATTGTAAATTGACTTTTCTTTCACCTTATTTGAAAAAACAATTTGTGACTGAGGATGAAGATATTGACTTGAGGATTGAATAAGAAATAGTTCCTCTATTTTGAAAGGATTTTAACTTTATTAAAAATGATATCCTAACCTAAAAATGATGTGTTATTTGTGTATTTTATTCTTCTCAATTACATGAGGAAAATACGTGTCTAATAAATCTATGTGTGTGGCCTCAGTAGCTCATTGTAGCCCTATCAACACTTGGATGACTCAATTATAGAATGGTGGGATGCCAAGCCAATTTCTACAGGGGAAAATCATGACAATGAAACTACTAAAGAACATTCAAAAGTAGATCCTAAGTGCATAGACAAAGTAAATACCTGAACTGCTGTATTGGATGTTTTGTATCGTCACAGTAGTTCTACTTCAATTTATTTATTTCTTAAGGGACAACATGTAGATCGATATTGGTCTGAAATTGGTGAATCTTCTGATGAAACAACTGTTCAAGAGAGAGCGGATCAACATATTTTCCATGAATAAATGACTGCTATAAGATCATGCAAAGGAAATAATAATGTAGATATAGAGGTGTTGTTGTACTCAATTCCATGGTATTTCACTCAAACCATGGAGTGGACAGATACTGCACTGAATAAGGGGGTGTCAAATGATGTTTGTTCTGATACCTTGGTTCCAATGAAAACACTTACCAGATCAGATAACACGATCAATTAAAAAAAGTAAGATAGAAACTCCCATCATGATAATGTTGTGGTAACCAATAGGGAAAGGGGTGGTACTGAAAAGGTCTCCAAGCAGGGAATTCAACATGAATCATTGGTCAAATGTAAAAAAACATTGGTAGATGAAGAGGGATTATAGATGGTCGTCCATTGAAAATTCAAAGAATATGAGGCTTAGTATCAAATTGTGAAGGTTACATCTTCTTTAATTCAAATTAATACTGACCCTCTTAGTGACAAGACTATACAGGTTACCCCCTATAGTTGGAGCATCCAATTAACAACCCCTCCTACAGCAGCACTAATGGCTATGAGAAGTTGAAATGGTATTTTCCATTCCATTTTACTAGCCTTATGAAAAATGATTGTGTCTCTTTTGGAAAAGCATTTGATGAAGAATTTTATTCATCATAGGTCAAAAATTCTAGTATCATCCCTCTAGAAGATCAAATAGGTGAAAGGCCTACTGAAGGTCTCAGCAAAGCTATGGCAGATTGGTTATTCCTAAAAAGTGAATCCACCTACTTCATAATGGAGCAAGGGGTATTTGGATTCAAAGACTATTTAGAAGTCCATTGGTTTCTATTAGATAACATTGAAGATGAATTTTTATCTTGGAAATTTAGGATCTGTAATATATCTTTTGACTCATCTGAATTTTCATTAGATTAAGATTATGAGCCACCTCAACAAGACAAGACATGGTGGAAAGGTTTCCATACAAAGGGAAGAGGACAATATCCAAGGAATGTTGGATCAAGTGTGACCAGCAAGAATTGATTTTATTTGTCTGATATATTTTTCTAATGTGAGATCTTTAGCTTATTTTATATATTCCCCTTGTTCGTTTTCTTTTAAATAATAAATTTGGTGTCAGGGATTTTGTTCCAAAATCCATGGTTGATCCGTATTGCAAATAAATTTATTCTTTTATAAATAAATTAAATATTAATTTATAAATATATTTAATAATAAATATTTATTTACATATATAATTTTAAAATTCCTAATGAATATATAATCTAAAATGCATTAATGTTAAAAATGAGTGAAACTAAATAATTAACAATGAGTAGACTCTAAAAATATTCAAATAATTGATAAGGTTTATTAATTATACTAATTATTAAAAAAATGGATTTATATTGAAATGAAGATGAATAAAAGTTGAAAATATTAAAAAATAATAAATGTATAGATATAAATATATATTATAAAATGATTAAATTCCAAAAAAATACTAATATAAAAAATGAATACATAATACTAACTATAATAAATTAAAAATAAAAAAATAACAAATTAAAAACATAATATAATAATTATGTTATGTTACTAAATGAAATTCTAGAATGAATATTAAAATTTGAATAAACTGTATATATATTAGGTGTATGTGTTTCTATATAAAATTTCATTAATTATGTAAATATTTGAGTGTGAAATTAATGTGTGTGTATGAGTAAAAGTTTGATATATAATAAATTGAACAATGAAAATATATTATATGTAGCATATATTGATGAAATAAATAATAATATGAATGAATAAATTTAAAAGAAGAATAAATCTTATTAATTATATAATTAATTTTTAAATTTTAAAAAAGAATATTTATATATGTTAATGAATACATGTTAATTATATAAAACACAACCATATCAAAAAAATTAAATTTTAATGAATAAACGTGTGTAAATATTTATTGAAAATGGGTAAAATTACAAACATATTAAATAATGAGAAATTGGAAATGAATAAATTTAAAAAATAAAAAAAATATAATTATTAATGAATAAATAATATTAAAAATGAAAAAATTTGATAAAAATATTAAAAATTAATAGATAGTATATATTGAATAAAAATATGAAAGATAATAATATTTACCGATAATAAACATAATATATATTCAATATATTATCTTAATAAATATAATTCTAAAATGAATATTAAAAATTGAATAAATTATATAAACATTATGTGTGTATCTCTGTGTTGTATATAAAAATTCATTAATTATGTATATGTATGTGTGAAATCAATGGAACACGTGTTTGATATATGTTAAATTGAAAAATAAAATGACATTCAATTAAATGTCCAATACTCAATATAATATGTTAATATTTTGAATTAATATTATATTTAATTATAAATAATTTTTCACAAAATATATGAATTATTTTATATAAGAAAAAATATTTTGTATTATCAAAATCATGTTTTATAGAATAGTATAAATTGATAAATAAGTATATATGAATATATTTATTTAATAATAATATTAATTATATTATTTAATAATTATGTATAAAAACTATTAAAATTGAATATGAAATTAATATGTTTTTAATTATTATATTTTATTCATTTTCGATATTTAAATTTAATATTTATTATTTATTATAACATATAATTAAAATATATTAAATTTATTCATTTTTAGGAATAATTGTTACATTAATGAATTTTTTAATAATTTATTAGTTTATTCATTTTCAAATTCATGTTTAATTATTAAAATTTAGTCATTTTATATATATATAGTTACACATGGGGGTGTACCTCGGTGGTATTTTCGCCCCTAATAGCACATGAGAAGCTTGGTTTTGAATCCCAGCCACTGTGTATTTTGGCCCCACAATTAAATTGGGGGCGTTGAGTGTGTGGGCCCTCGCCTCAGGTGGGGGTTGTGAATTTCAAACCCCCGTGGGGATGGTGATTGGTATGATATCTTGTGGATGAAAAGGAAGTGATTGGGTGTCGGTGTGATGCGGTCTACTGTGGTGGCATGTGACGCGCCCTCGGACCATGATGGGTAGATGTGGTTATTAGAGGTCTATGAGATGGAGTGTTATCATTAGGTTGTAGGAAAAATAGGTGGAGGCGACCTATGTGTGGTGAGATGCCTGCTACATACGATAGTGGAGGTTAGAAAAATAGACAAATGATGGTCGCAATTAGGTGATGGTGACATGGCGATAGAAAGACCTGATGCATGGATGGTAAGAAGGAGGAGAAAAACAACATTAGACAATGAACAAGGCCTTCAGGTCATGGGCCTCTAGGCAATTGGATGGCTTGATATTGTGGTGGGTTATATTATGTGGGTGGGTTATCCCTTATGACCTGCCTATTGGCCTATGTGGGTGAGATGTGTGTGTTTGGGTCCTTGTAATTATACCCCTATGCACCTATAATATGTATATATATATATAATTTATATTTATATGTATAATTTATACTATTTTTTAATTTTATTATTTATATATATGTGTATTAAATTTATTCATTTCTATTAATAATTATTTTATTAATAAAAATTTTAATATTTTTTTAATTTACTCATTTTTTAATTTTTATTTGTTTAATTAATTCAAATTATTCATTTTCTATATTTAATTTTAATAGAGTCTATTTATTAATATTTATAATATATATATATAATTTAAAAAAAATATTTAATTAAAAAAATTAATTTTTTTAAAGTTGATTCATTTTTATTTTTTATTTTTAAAATTATTTCAATTTTTTAATATTTTTAATAATTGTATTTTTTATTGGTTTATATAAAACAAATTGGGCTTGAAATGGGAGGAGTTGTGTAATTGCACAAATTTGTGGGTCAGGTCATGTAGGTCAAAGTTGGGTGTATGCGGGAGCTCATCCCTGCAATAGGATTCTAAGCTTGGGATGTGATAGAATGATATATAAAAAAGCATCCTCTATTGTACAATTGTGATGTGGGACCTACCCGCGTGATCAGGGCCATTATTAGTGATAAGAAGCGATGATAAGGGGTACCCGTTATCTGCCCTAAAAATAAATCACTGATAAATGAATCTTTTATCAGCTATAAAAAATAACTGGTCTATGGTACCTTTTATCAATGTTTTTTTCTAGCATTAATAAAGTATAATGTTGTATGTACTGTTTTTTGTAGTAGTGGACTGTGAAGAAGAATAAGTACAACGCAACACCAATGAAACATAATGAATGCAAGACATGGCTTATAGTATGGGACAGACACTAAGAACCCAGGAGGTTTCTAGTCAGAATATGTCATTGAGGCTTACAAGGATTAAATTCTCTAGATGTTATCATGGCCTAAATAGAGCTTATAGTGACCCTATCATTTCACATGTATTATTACATGACTTTAAAAATAATTAACCATATAATTACTGTAGGTTCTTGGAACAGCGGAAGCGCGTTAGTGGGTTTGACCATCTTTAATTTTAACGTTAAACAACGTTCAATCCGAGATTCGTCACGATATAAAACGCCGAATCTTCGGAATAGAATGAAGAACGAAAAGGAATGAAGAGTCCCGGGACCCTAGAGTTAGGATCATCACATGTTGATTATAATTAATTTAAGTAATTCATAAGAATTACCTCGATGGAATTGTTTCTTCGTTGATGCCTCCGGTCATGATCCTGTGATCCGTCATTGCGTTGTAGAATCCAAGTACATGATTCCTCTAGCAGTGATCCACACGTGCTCCACGTATCTCTGGACGTCGCTGAAGGGAACTCTGGGTGCTAGCACCAAAAAACATTCGCTTGCGATGTCCCTCTTCGATCGCCTTGATCCGGTGGAAGATCTTACTTTCGTAACTTGAAAGCGTTCTTGGTGGAAATGGAATTCTCTCTTGACTTGAGAGTGTTTCCAAATCCATTGTGCACAACCAAAAAAATGGCTAACCACTTTGAGAATAATTTAATTGGGATTTATCATATTTAGAATGATAAAATAAATTATTTTCTCATAAGCATTTAATCATTTCATTTAATTCTTAGTAATACCCCATGTCTTAATAATGAAAGTTGACCATCATTATTACTTGACATGCGTCCAACGTATTACATTTAATATCATTTAATTAAATAAACAATATTTTCTCACGAATCCTAAAAAACAAACTACACGGCGTGTACTTTTATTTTTTAGTTTTATTTATTTCCTCCACCACATTTATTATACCTTGAGTAATGACTATTTATTTCTTAAATAAATGTAACTGCATTACTCGCTAATAAATATATATATTATTTCTCCCACAATATATTCTCTCAAACAACTAGTGTCGAAATAAATGCAATCATACATCCTTGAATAATTATTAAACAACAATCGATAATAATCTTTATTCAACTTTTAAATTAATATTTAACTGAGATACATGGACACACTTAGTGTGTGACCCTCTAGGCCTCTTTCTCAGTGGCATTAGGCGGAGCCTGCCTAAATTCCATGGTTAGCATCTAGAAACACGCCAAGGAACCCATAGAGAAAGAAGTTAACGCTGCAATGATGTGTCACCTCCTACAAATGCTTACTGTGTAATATAATCCCTTTGTCTCGATATCTCTAATCAAGCGGGTTGCATGCCAGTGCCATCAACCCATGTGCTCGATTATTGTTTCATTGACTTCCCGGAATTGAACTTTCCCATACCTTACCATGGACATGGATTTATGTGGGCTATATCAATTCCATCAAAGGGCCTGAGATATCTATTTCTGTTATGGAACAGAAGTGGCAAATCCTTTCTCGCATTATCCATTAATGCAGTATTACTCGTGACACACCCAACGTATCCTACCTCACTGCGAACAGTGTGTCATCATAGTTTTCGTCAATACATCTAAGTGCGTGAGTTGTAATACCCATTAATAATAATCTTAAATTCTAAGGACCAGTACAAATATCCACAGATAGGAACATCCAATGACACTATGAATTGTGGATTTCCTACTGGCGGGTCTCGTTCTCATAATATCCTCCTGGATATTACCAAGGGAGAACACCATGATAAGGTGCCTCAAAGTTTTATGAGTCATCACCCCTAATGACCTGTATTATTTGTGCCCCTCAAATAATATCATCCGGCCATAGAACATACTTTCAAGAATAGTGTTATGGAACTTATGGGTTCTCATCATAGCAGGGATCCACTATGACCCTTTAATGCAACATCTATCCTTAGGACATTATCACATTCATTGTCACGCAGAAGAACAATCAATATGTGATAAAGCTTTTATTAATGAATAAAGTAGAAACTAGTTGGTTCTAGGCCACCAACTCCAACAGACTCCCACTTGGACTAGAGCAAACTACAAACAACCTTTAACCCACTAGCTCTCACATGATATTCATGCTTCTGTAGAGATAGGCCTTTAGTCATGGGGTCCTCCACGTTCTCTTCTGTGGACACTCTGCTCACTGCAACTTCACCCCTCTGATAGAAATCCCTCAAGAGGTGATACTTCCAGAGTATGTTCTTTTTTCGTTGATGTGACCTTGGTTATTTTTCAAGAGTCACCGCTGCAGTATTATCACAATACAATGTAATGGGATCTTTACTGCTAGTCACCACATAAAGCTCTTGGACAAAGTTCCAAATCCATACGGCTTCCTTGGCTGCATCAGAAGCCACTATATAATCGGACTCCACTGTAGAATCGGAAAAAACTGGCTGCTTTGAACGCTTCCAGCTCACAGCTCCTCCATTAAGACAGAAAACATATCCAGATTTCGACTTCAAGAACATTCTGATCAGTCTGAAAACCATCATCATCATACCCTATGATGACAAGCTCCTCGTCTCCTCCATACACCAGGAACATATCCTTAGTTCTTCTCAGATACTTAAGGATAGTCTTCACTGTAGTCCAATGTTGTTCTCCTGGATCTTCTTGATATCTGCCTACCATGCTCAGTGCCTAGGCAATATCAAGCCTAGTACATAACATGGCATACATGATGGATCCTATATCCGAAGCGTATTGGATCTTACTCATTCTATCTTTCTCCTGTTGTGTTTGAGGACACATTTTCTTAGAAATATGTAAACCATGTGACACTGGAACCAATCCCCTCTTGGATTTTTCCATACTAAATCTCTTTAGTATCTGGTCAATGTATGTACCCTGACTTAGTCTAAGCAGCCTCTTGGATCTATCAC
Source organism: Viscum album (assembly GCA_963277665.1). NCBI lineage: Eukaryota > Viridiplantae > Streptophyta > Magnoliopsida > Santalales > Viscaceae > Viscum > Viscum album. The sequence goes on from OY728158.1 coordinate 1,286,319,051, forward strand.
GAATGATCTTGATCCCTAGAATGTAGGTTTCTTCACCTAATTCTTTCATGGAGAAGCACTTGTTCAACCATTCCTTAACTGACTGTAAGGATGGTACGTCATTTCCAATAAGTAATATGTCATCAACATATACTACTAGGATAACGACCGCATTCCTATTAAACCACTTATAAACACATGGCTCACATTCATTTTTAATGAAACCAAATTTCTTTATGGCTTCATCAAATCAAATGTTCCATGACCTGGATGCCTGCTTCAATCTACAAATGGATTTCTAAAACTTGAAAACTCGTTTGGCTTCACCTGGTGTCACAAACCCTTCTGGTTGTGTCATATAGACATCTTCTTGAAGGTTCCCATTAAGGAATGTTGTTTTGACATCCGTCTGCCAAATCTCGTAGTCATGGTAAGCTGCTATGGCAAGTGTGATTCTTATGGATTTAAACATGGCAACTGGTGAGAAGGTTTCATCATAGTCAATTCCTTGACGCTGTCTGAATCCTTTAGCCACTAGAGTTGCTTTATAGGTGCTAACTTGACCTTCCATGTCTAGCTTTCTCTTGAATACCCATTTGCATCCAACAAGCTTTACATCAACTGGCTCATCAACCAGAACCCAAACTTGGTTCTGATACATGGAATCCATCTCATAATTCCTTTCCTCTAGCCATCTTGCATCTTCGGAGCTTTCTACTGCTTCCTTGTAATAGATAGGTTCATCATTGTCTAACAATAATGATTCACCATCCTCAGTGACTAGGAAACCAAATCTCTCTGGTTCCCTTACCTCTCTTGAGCTCCTACGCAGTACTTGTGTTTCTGGAACCTCTTCCACGGGGACCTGTGGAACTTGTTCTTATACCAACTCCTCTGTATCTTGAGTATCAACTTCGTCAAAGTCAATCTTTCTCCCACTATCCTTCTTAAGGATGTGCACCCTCTCAATAAAGACGGCTTTTATGGCGACAGTCACTTTTTTTTCTTGAGTGTTATATAGGTAATATCATTTTGTTTCCTTAGGATATCCTATAAAGATACACTTCATGCCCTAGGGTGCTAGTTTTTTGCCTGAGAAGGCCTTAGCAAATGCCTCGCATCCCCATACATGTGTATGCGACAAAATGGGTTTCTTTCCATTCCATAACTCAGAGGGGATTCCATTTTCCGCCTTAGTTGGTACTTGGTTTAATGTTTATGATGCAGTTTGTAAAGAATGTCCCCAAAAGGATAATGGAAGATCTGCATGACTCATCATCGACCTCACTATGTCTAACAAGGTGCGGTTCCTCCTTTCACTAACACCATTCTACTATGGTGTATAAGGAGGAGTGAGATGAGATAGAATCCCAGACTCCCGTAGAATATCGATGAACTCCTAGTTTAGATATTCTCCACCTCAATCCGATTGAAGCTTCTTAATCTTATTACCAAGCTGATTCTCTACTTCATTCTTGAATTCCATAAACTTCTCTATGGCTTCTAACTTATACCTCATTAAGTAGAAAAATCCGTATCTACTCAAATCATCATTAAAAGTAATGAAGTAATAATATCCACCTCAAGATTCTACTAGAAATGGTCCACATACATCTGTGTGTACCAATCCTAGAAGCTCTGTGGACCTTTCACTCTGTCCACCAAAAGGCGGCTTGGTCATTTTACCTTGTAAACAAGCGTGACATATATCAAGTGGTTTTAGCTCAGTGGAGTCTAAATAGCCCTCTTGACAGAGCATTGTCAAATGCTTCTTGTTTACATGACCAAGGCGATGATGCCACAATTGGGTGATGTATGAGTCATGTGAGTTTGTTTTATTATCGATTGACAACACTTGGTTTTCGTAATTTAATACATACAAACCATTATTCAAATGTTCCATACCATAACATATGTTGTTCTTATAAAAGAGACAACCCTTATTTCCAAACTTGATAACAAATCCAGCCATATCCAAACAAGATACAGAAATTATGTTCTTGGTAACACTAGGCACAAAATAACAGTTTTTTAAAACCAAAATCATGCCAGTTGGAGATTAGAGGAGGTAGTCGCCAATAGCCAACGCAGCCAGCCGTGTGCCATTGGCAGCTCGAAGATCCACATCTCCTCTGGAAATATTTCTAAATATACTTTGTTCCTACATTTGAATACAGATATGAGCCCCACAAACTGTATCTAATACCCAAAGTGTAGAAATAGAAAGATTACACTCGATAACAAATGCACCTTTAGCGTCCCCACGCTTCTGGGTGTAGTTCCTATTCCAGTGGCCCTGCTTGCCACATGAAAAACACACGGCCTCCTATTCCTTTCCATGCCTTTGGATCTTCCCCTTCTTGGAGGGACGGTGCTCGGGGGCTTCAGAACATTTATAATTCTTTGGCCCATTTGCCTTGTCCTTCCTTTTCTAGTTCACCATAAGGACCGCGGGTTTCTCACACCCCATGTCCTAATCTACCTAGAGAATCAAGGCCAGAAGCTCCGATAGACTCTTATCATTGCCGCTCATATTATAGTTGACAATGAAGCTAGAGAAGGTCTTGGGCAGTGATGATAGGATGAGATCTGTACACAACTCATCCGGTAATTTAATCCCTAAGATGTCCAGGAGTTCAATGTAGCCAATATGCTTGACTACATGAGGCCCAGCTGGCGCAGACTCTCCAAGCTTCTTGGTGAAAAAAGCATTGGAGATCTCATACCTCTCATGTCTCACCTTCTCTTGGTAGAGATGTTTAAGGTGAGACATCATGCTATATGCGTCCATGTTTTCATGTTTCTTCAAGATATCATTAGACATGGCCTATAGCATGAAACAGTGGAAATTTGTGGCATCATACATGTGTTTTATATAGAGATACAATTCCTCATCACTGGCCTCTTTCCCAGGCGCAACTGGAATAGGCTCTTCCAGCACATACAATTTCCTTTCGTGGAGAAGGACGGCGTGTAAACGCCTCTGCCACTCTTGGAAATTGGTGCTAGTGATAAGGTTTTCCTTCTCGAGTATGGTGCGCAATGATATGTTTGAAGTCATTTTCTTTCTGTTTCTACAAATTAAGATGAGAAAAGGTTTAGTACTTTATTACAAAATGAGACAAATAACTAAATTAATACTTATTAGTCTCCCACTATTTTATCGAAATCCAATAGCCCTCACCATTGACTTTGGAATATTCTGTTGCCTGAATATCCTAGTGGAAGGGATCCATATTTCCCTTCGCATTACCCCAACTTGGGTTGGTCAAGCAACTTGAAGGGTTTTAAGTAGGCATTCCAAATTCCAACGGCATTAACTTGCAGCTCCTTGATCCACTGAGCGGACTCCCCAATCCTGAAATCCTTTTATTTCAGATTTTTTCAACCTTTTCCTCTTGGACACACCACATCTTTCTGTGGAAGTCAACGCATGATGTGAACCATGTTAAGTCAACCCAAAACCTTGAATTAGAATCCCCCGATAATTGAAATCACCCCAACTAGGGTTGGTCAAGAACTTTGAACTATGGTTCGATTCTAACCAAGATTATGGAAGGCTATACCGATTTAATATTTCTTTAGAGGGATTTTATCCTTATACGTAAACTTCCATTTTATTATCTTTGATTACATACTTGTTAATATTAAGTGGGATATACTTAAGTGATTAACCATGTCTAAGATAATATTTACCTATAAGCCGGTTTTTATTTTAGTTCAATCATGCATGCTCGTTTAATTCATTAATTGTGTGATCGTGACAACACTCCCACAATAAATAATCCGTGCAATAGATAGAAATAAAATAAATGGTATGATCATGAGAATTGTTCTGTTGGTTAGTTTATCTAGCGGTTGATAAAATAACCCAGGACCTTGGGGAGAAACACCTTGAACCTCTCGGGTTCATGTTTATAGCTTTCCACCTATCCACCTTTGTATATCCTTGGATTGGTTTCACCTTGGATCTTGACTTGAGAAGCCTCCACTAGCTTGGGAGCTCCATCCATTACATATGCATTTATATCACATGCAGGTGAGGGTTAAAAGGGGGTTTTACATAAAAGAATCCTTGGGCACGCAGGCCCTACATATTAATGATGAGATGTCTCATAGACCAACAAATTTAATTTAAATAAATAAATAAATAGAAATGATTTACATACAAAGGTCTCGGTCTAGCTCATAATCATCCACACATGCAATGATATTTACGCATAAATAAAACTAGCATTCAATTCTTTAATCATTCTTGTTTAAGATAAATCATGCTCGAATCAATTAATTATCTTTAATTAATCAATCCTTTTATCTTAAAGCCTTTTTTGAATTTCCTTGAGATTCTCATCCATCATGATTTTAAACAAATAAATTCATTTAAAATTATCCTTGTATGTAACATGTACCTTGGAGGCAACCCGGTGAATTCCCATTCATTACGCAGATTTTAAATTAAACACATATATATAAAACACCTATCATCTGTTGTGACTCAGCTTTACGCCTGCACTATGGTACACGTCTCAAGGGATTGTATAATATAATAATTAAATTTTAATAAATCTGTGTAATTTGGGTGATTATACGGCGTGTAGTTCTGACTACACAGCGTGTACTTTTCTTCACCATCCATCTGGAGTACATGCCCGGGGACATGGCGTGTAAATGTACTTCAGAAATTTTCGGAGTACACGGCGTGTTATTTTGGACACAGACCGTGTAGTTTCCGCGTTACACGATTTCTAACCGGGCAATCCATTTATGGGGTACACGGCCCAACCCTAACCTGAAGGGACTACACTCCGTGTTAAGTTGGACAACACAACATGTAATCCGGAAACTGTGTGCAACCTGTTTCAAGTCAACACACGGTGTCATAAATTACCTCAATACACGGCCCGATTTAGAGGATCGGTCAATGCATTGAACCTAGACTACACGGCGTGTACTTCCGAATACACGGCGTGTATTCTAGTGTTGTATGGCCAGAAATGTTTGGCTCCTCCAGATGAGTTACTCTATTTTATTTTAATTAAAATTAAAAGAAAACTTCGTTTTAGTGAGGTGAACGAGAAATGAGGGAGGAGGATCAGATCTTGAGATTCATATTTCCAGAACGATTAAACTTGAATTGAAAAAACTAAATTATTAAATGCGTAAATCACCAACGAAAAAATAAATAATTATAATCAACGATATGAAGGCACTGATACCACTTGTAGGTTTCGGGCGCAGCAGAAGTGTATTGGTGGGTTTGCCTAACTTTAATTTTAACATTAAACAATGTTCAATCCGAGATTCGTCACAATACTAAACTATTATCCTCTAGTTTAGTGCTGGAGACAGTGTGTGTTTTTGTAAAAACAGACACAATGCTCAAAATGTTACCCAAATTGTATTAAACCGATCAGAATATATTAAGAAGGGATTATAGGTTCTCTGAGTGTTATTCAATTCAACATTGGACTCTCTGATATATCATATTTGAAGCTCGAGTCCTCTTCTGGAAACAGACACTGAAAATAGAGTGTCATGAAGCATTGTGTTCTATCTTCCAGGAGGGTGAGATGTTTTTCTGCATAGGTTTTGTTGGATGCTGTAGAGATGATGGGACTTTGATGATCAGCAATTGTTTGGTCCATATTAAGAAGGAATGAATAATTCCTCATGTGTTCTTCGTTTCCGTATAGTGCTCATATGAGGTCTTCTTGTATCTTGTTGTGTATGTATGTATTGAGGTGTCTTCCCATGTGTCTTATTTCAGGTTCTCTTATTTTTATATATATTATTTCATCCTGACAGTGTGCATGTTTGAGGCAGACACAATACCTCGTATTTTTTAAATCCTCATTTCATATTTCTGAAAAAAGACATTTAATTTATCAGTTTCATTAAAACACACTAAAAATGGCTGTAAATATATTTTTAAATATAAGAAAAATTAAATAGTATATTGGTGAGTCCTCGGTTGGTATATCCTTCTATCGGTGACTCATTCCATCGGTGTATCATTTTTTAGGTCTTTCCATGCATCGGTGAATCATATCATCAGTGACTCATTTTAACTGTCGGTGAGTCCTTATGTTGGTAACATCATGCATTAGTAGTTCATTTGAACTGATGGTTGGTTATCTATGCCGGTAGGCAATTTGCATTGGTAGGTCAATTTCATCGGTAGGTCATATGCATCGATAGGTCATTTGTTTCAAAAGGTCATTTTCATTGGTAGGTCATTTGAACTGTTTGTATCTCATCTCTTATTTTGGTGTCAGTTTGTTATACTTAGAAAATATTTTTGTTTGGACTGTCTTACAGACTAAATATTTACATAATTTACTAAATTTATATGAGATCAAATATAAAAAAAATTCAAATATTGAACTGTAAATTATTAGGATTGAAATGTCTAGAAACAATTAATATTAATTGACATGATTTGTGATTATTAAAACTATTAATACTAGGGAGGGTGGCCACAGTCTCCTATGGGCCAACAATGTACCCCTTTTTTATGATCACAAATTATGGAATTATTTAGTACAACCATTTGATGTGGAATGAAATCATTCTACTTATCGTTTCTCATTATTGATGACTATTTATAATATATAGATAAGGTTCAGGGATAAAATAAATAAATAGTAATGGAATCGAGGAAAACTTAATATATATATATATAAGAGGGATATAAAAGGTAGAGTAAATAATGATAATTCCAAATTGTTTCTCCCCCTTTTGGGATTATCAAAAAGAAAACAGGTTCAAAATAAATAAATGGGAAATAGAGGAAAGACAAGAACATAGAATTCTATTAATTAAAAAAGTACAATGTGTTACCAGTATTCAAATAAAAATAAAAAAAGTCAAGAAAAACCCTATCGAGAATGATCCACAGAATGGCTTAGGATTTAGTGGTTCTGTATCTTTCTTAGAGGGATAAATAGAGGGTTCAGTAGGTGGTTCTTGAGAAGATGGAGGGTTTGAATAAATTTTCAGAGGAGGTAGGATCACTCCTTTAGGAACATTAGGTACAAGGTTGTGTCTGTGTTGGGGAAACAAAAGAGGTTGAATATGTCCTGGGATAACTGGGTGAATCTGAGACAAAGCCTGAGCAACTGACATTTGAGGTAGAGGCACTGATCCAAGAGGTACAAGAGTTGAATAATCTATCAATACAATCTCTTCACTTTTGACATGAAGGTATGGATTTAGCAACTTGATTAACTCCTCAATAATCTCACCACCATACTTCATTGATTTCTGAAATTCTTCCTTATTTTCTAGGAATTTGTCCAAAAGAGGAGTGATGTCTTTCAACTTATATACTTGAACCATAAAATATTTAGTGACTGGAGGTAAAGAGAGGTTCTATAAAAAATACTTAAACAGATTGGTCCCCTGATACTTGGTAATGATATTTTTGAGATAGTAGTCCACCTTTTCTGTGATCTGAGCATTTGTAGTTTCAGAACTCTTGTAATAGAGTTTGACCATATCATGAACATGATCACTATTCTTCTCAATATTTTCATGATTTATCAAAAGAAAAGAATCAAAGAGATCTTTAAGTTCTTCCTTCACACCAATTTTGACACCCTCAATGTCAATAGTCTGAGAAGTCTGACTAGATGTAAAAGAAATATAAATAAGGGAAGATGTATGAGTCTTCAATGTTTTAAGAATATTTTCCACACAACCATTATACTCTGAGGTCAATTTATTGATTTCAAAAGCTATCCCAGTCATTTCATTTCTCAACTTTGTACTGCTTGTAACAATTGTCTCAACAGTTGTAATTAGGTTGGGCTGAATTTCTTCTATCACTTTCTTTACAACATTAGTATCATCAGCCTCACTTATACCAACTGTATGACTTGGAATAGAAACTGCTTGCCCAGAATACCTCATTTTTTATTTTGAAGATCTGAGAGAGTGTAATTCATCACTCAACTCTATGTTTTCTCTTCTATCTTTTTGAATCTCATGCACTATCAGATATTGAATAGCTAAACTTACAGCAGAACGGACTTCTTTTTTAAACCATAAAAATTCTAATTTAGAGATAGAGTCACTAGGAATAATATCAGCCACTGATTACCTTGAAATAGGTACAATGAATTCATCATATGAGTCTTCAAAATCTAAATGTGGTGCTACATACCCAGGATTCCTTACACATTCAATTATTACATCATGATCTAGAGGATTGAGAGTAACAAGTCTTACTCTTCCAAGTTGATTCTCTTCAGAAGCTAGATTTCCCCTTTCTTGAGGCTACCCCTCAATCTGATATCTCCTCACTAGTTTCTCATTTTCATCATGAGGTCTCTTTATTTCATAAACAAAATTAGGTATTGGAATTTCTTGAGCTTCCACTTCAACAACAACTTCAGAATTTTTTCTTACTTCAACAACTACTTCAGAAGTTTCTTTCAACAAATCATGATTCCTAACTTCAACCATTTCAACATCTTCCCCTTGATCATCCTTATGATGGTCATTATCAATTTCACCACTTTAATTATCATCATTTCCAGAGAAATTTTCTATATTTCCATTTCAATCACCATCTTCTTAACCTTCTTCCTCTTCACTACCACCAACACTTTTATCATATTCACTTTCTTTTATTTCTTCAGAGCCACTGGATCTACTTACATATTCCACACTTCTTGAGACTTATATCTCCTCATATCTATTTTCATGAAGTGTGAGATCATCATAGGTTAATGAAATTAGAGGACAAGGGTCTCCAAAAGAAAAACCTTTACAAGGTTTAGTGGTGTCAGGATCACTCCTATCATTGATTGGTTACCCCAAATCTCCAACGAGAGTGGCATGATCTTCTTATTCTTTTGAAGAGTAAATAGCTTCCTCATTTTGTGCCAGAATGGGATTATCTATATTATTAGGACTAGTTGGATAATTCAAATGATTTAACTAATCATAATTATTATCTTTATCTCCAACCCATTCTCTCTTCCATGAGTTCCAGTTCATTTTCATCCTCTTATTAATCTCTTTATGGACGCAGATCCCATTCCACTTAGAAAAAACTTTTTCTCCTTCATTTACACAACCTTTATCTTTTTTCATAGCTGAGATCATACCTGGATAACATAGATAAAATTTTTTCAAGAAGGTTTGATCATTTCTTTCATGTTCATAACAAGGTATCTACAATGATTTACTTTGATCAATTTTCTTAGAAAATAAACCAAGTAGACATATTGATAATTCAGAAAGGAAATTTCCCTTTCTTAGGATATAAATGATTCTTAATAAACTTATTAAAGATTATACATTATCCACTTAACTTTGTAGCAATGGGTCTTCTGTGCTCATCATTATTAGTAATATTTTTCAGAGCTCTCTCAAAGCATAACATATCAATATCAGGTAGAGAGGTGCCTTGATTATCATCAAATAAACCTTGATAGGGAACATTAAGACATTTAGCCCATTGTCTTTAAGAGAAAGATATTATATTCACTTTCACTATGGGCTTGTTCTAGGAAACATCACTTCCTTCCTATAGGAACTCTATATTCATATAAAATTCATGAACAAGCTTTGGGTAAAATGGGATTTTGTTATCTGAGAACCACTCAATCCATCCCTAATATTATAGCACCTTGAACAGCAAAGACTTCCTTTCCAACATCGATTAAACATGAACTACTTTTTCTGGATTTACAACACGGTTCTCTAGAGCATTATTTACAGGTTCACATGATTTTCTAGATTCACCTATCAGTTTATTAGATGCATGAGGCTCGCCACCATCAAGAGATATATTAACACACAAAATCCCAACATTTTAGTTAGGGGGTCGGAAGACGAATGGTCTGGGGTTGAGAAAGAAACATCCAAGAGAGTGTAGGGGTAAAGGAGTAGAGAGGAATTATTTAAATTTATATCATTTAGGTCTTTTGAAGTCACAAAATTGTGAAATTTTAAACTAGGTTAAACAAAATCAATGAAACAGTGTAGTTTTAGTTAAAAACATAAAACATATAAAAAAAGTGAGTCATCGGTGTCGGAATGACATATTTTTCATAAAACTAATGGTGTCATCATGACAAGGCGTTAGTTTTGGAATGACAAGGTGTCGATATAACAATGTATCGGTGTCGGGATGAAAACTATGTCAGCATGACATATTGTTGGTGTTGGCATGAAAACTGTGTCGGTGTGACAAAGTTATCAGTGTCAGCATGGAATTTTCAGTTTCATAATGTCAGTGTTGGTATGAAAACATCACTTCAAATGGTCAACGGAATAGCAACACAAGGTTCTATATATTGATCATTCCTAGTTGATTGTTGATGTCATTTATTCATTCAATGTTCAATGGATTATTGAAAATTTCAGTAATCTAATGTTCATTACGAATGAATTCTAAATTTATAACACCTTTTTAATAATGTTCTATAAAAATTTGATGCCTTACATCAATGTGTTTTGTCTGAGAATGTGAAACGAGATTCTTAGAAATATTAATAGTACTTGGGTTTTCACAATTTATAGGGACATGTCTGAATTAATATCCATAATCTAGTAATGTGTGTTTCAACCAAAAAAAATTTAAAAACAACTACTAGAAGCTATGTATTAAGCTTCGATAATAGATAATGCAACATAATGTATTTTCTTACTACACCCTGAAACTAGAGACTTGCCCAAAAAAGTGACATGTGCCAGAGGTTCTTTTTCTATCCTACACACAACCACCAAAATTTGAATCTCAATAACTCTCTAAATCAAAATTTTGTCCTCTAGGATAGAATAGTTATAGGTTGATAGTATGTTTGCGGTATTTTAAAATCATTTTAAAAACAAGAAGATGATATTCTTTTGGGTTTGCTTCAAAACGTGCACACATGCATACACTGAACATAATATTTGGCCTACTAGCAGTTATGTAGAGTAAACTTCCAATAATTCCTCTATAAGTGGTTTGATCAATAGATTTACTATCTTCATCAAGTTCCAACTTACAAGTGGTACACATTGGAGTTACACTAATCTTAGTGCTTTCAAATCCAAATCTTTTAAAAAGAACTTTTGTATATTTACTCTAATTCAAAACAATTCCTTGTTTATTTTTGAAACATTTGAAATCCTAGAAAGAATTTTAGTTCACCCATAAAACTCATTTCAAATTCACTTTGCATCATCTTTGAAAAGTCAACCCATATATAATTTCTAGAAGATCCAAAAATAATAGCACGTATATAAATTTGTACTACGAAAAAATCTTTGGAGATAATTTTTTTAAAGAGAGTAGGATCAGTTATACCTTTTGTAATAATTAAGAAATAAGAAAAGTGTTTAGGATATCATACCAAGCTCTTATATCTTTCTTTAAACCATATAAATATTTTGTTAATTTAAATACATTATTTAGAAGATGAGGGTTTGTAAACCCATGGGATTTTTCAAAAAAATATCCTCAACTATATACCAATTTAGGAATTCACTCTTGACATCCATTTGATAAAGTTGGAAATATTTCTGTGATGCATTAGAAAGTAGGATTATTATAACCTCAAGTATAGCTACTAGTGAAAATGTTTCCTCATAGTCAATTTCTTATTCTTGACTATAACCTTGTGCAACCAATCTAGCTTTGTTTATAACTATATTACCCTCTTTATCTACTTTATTCCTCAAAACCCATTTGGTGCCTAGATTCAAAGTTTCTTTTGGTCTATCTACATGTTTCCAAACATTGTTTCTTTCAATCTAATTTAACTATTCTTGCATATCCATCACCAAAAATTCATCACTGATAGAATTATTGATGTTCTTAGGTTAAAGCTATGAAATAAAAGCTTGATGTTCATATTGATTTCTTAGAGAATCTCTAGATTGAGTTCCTTTGTCTAAATCTTCAACAATATCATCTAAAGGATGGTTCTTGAGAGTTTTGAAAGGTATATAAAATGATGGTTTAGTCACTTCAGATTCTTCAACAGGTTCAGGTTCATTATGACTAGAATTTGGAGAATTTCCCTAAATATATGCTTTAATAGATTTTTACACAAAATGGATAGAAGATTTATCAATGATGTCTAGGTTTGAAATATCATCCTCAATATTCTCTAGAGAGGTCAACTCATGTGGATATATCTCATAAAACTTAACATGTACATGTTCTTATATACATTTGGTCCTATCATTTAAGACTCTATAGGCTTTACTAGAAATTGAATAACCTATGAAAATTCATTCATCACTCTTGGAGGTAATTTTTTCCAAATTATCTATAGTGTTAAAAATATTGACTTTGCACCAAAAAATTGAATTTATTAACCTTGGGTTTTCTATTTTTTCATAGCTCATAGGGAGTTTGTTTAAGGATAGGTCTAATCAAGAATCATGATTATACAGAATTCAATATTGAAATATTCTTCCCAAAAGTTTTTAGGAAGTTCATACTCACTAAGAATGGTTCTAGAAATTTCTTGTAGGATTGAATTTATTCTTTCTACAACTCCATTTTTCTACTATTTCCATGGAGTAGAGAAGTTTTGACTATAGAAATTTTTTGAGAAAATGGATTCAAACTCTTGGTTTTCAAATTCACATCCATGATCACTTCTTAAGGTTTTAATTCTATGTCCACTAAGATTTTCTACAGTCCTATTATACTTAGGGAAATGACATAAAGCTTCACTTTTGTGAGCTAGGATGAAGGTAATATATATATATATATATATATATATATCATTCATCTACAAGAACATATACATAATATGTCCCAATTAGACATGAAACTCTAGAAGGTCAAAACAAATCCTTGTGAACCAACTCAAGAAGAAAATAAGTTTACTCTTATTTCTTTGGTTTGAAAGTGATTTTGTGATGTTTACCCTATTGACAAGGATTATAAACTTTTTCATTTGGAAACTCATGTTTACGTATATCGTTGACTAAACTTTTCTTGTAAGATTTCTAAAATTATGTACATTATAGTGTCCTAATATCCTATGCCAAATCCAAGATTATTTATGAAATTCACTCAGGTATGAAAAATTTTGAGAAATTAAATAATCTAAGTTAAAAACATATAAATTTTCTCTTCTAAAACCAAAAAATAATAGCTTATTTTTAGATTTAAAAATATTGCATGCATCATTTTAAAATTTAACATTAAAACCATCATCACATAACTGAGATATACTGAGTAGATTTTATTTTAATCCATAAAGTAAAATCACTTTTAAAATTAAAACTATGTTAGAGTTACCAATATAGACGAGGGAAATTATTTTCCCTTTGGAATTGTCACCAAAGGTGACATGGCCACCATTAATATTTATCAAGTTCTTAAAGCATGAGTAATCTTCGGCCATGTGTCTTAAACATCCATTTTCCATATACCATAAGCTTTTACATGATGTCTTCAATCATTTTTCCTATAAAACATATTTGACCAGAAATGATTTTCGTACCCAGATTTGTTTGGGTCCAATAACATTAGTAATAAGAGTTTTGGGAACCAAAATTTTCTTTATAGGTTTCCTATAATTAGTATGTAACGTATTTGAAAAGTAAACTATATTTTGTCCAAAAAAACATGAAATAGTAGAATATGTTTCATAGCTGGAACTTGTGGAATGTTTTTCAGAACTGGGCATATGAGGGGATTTTACATATTTTGATACAAAATTATTTTTTTGTCATATTTATTTTTCCTAATTGGTATCCAATTCCAGTAATATACTTAAGAGCTACTTGTTTCTCAAGAATTTGATCTATGGTTTTATTACCATTGATAAATTTATCTAGATCGTTTTTTTATTTATCATTCGATAATTTAAGTTCATTATTCTCCTTAAGTAGTTGAGAACTTTTCTCTTTTTCCACTGCAAGTTCATATTTAATAGTGGTAGTCAAAGCGTGATATTTCTTTAAAGATTTGTATTTATCTCTTAATTAATTACAAGTGTCATATAGTAGATTTCAATATTCAAACACCTTCTCAATTCTCATATTTTAAGAATCACTTTTATCTTCAGAATAATAGGAATTATGTGCAAGAAAAATTTACTTTTACCTCCGGTGTGTTTGTCATAAAACACATATTTACTTTATTAGACTTTTCATGAGAGGAATCTAAGTCACTTGATCTATCCTTATAGGCTCTCCACGTTTTCTTCATGTACTATTTATACTTTATATCCTTATCATCATACATCTTCTTGTACTTTATCTTGGGATAGTTAGCCTTTACATGTCCCTTCCTCTTTCATTCATAACAGATTATTTCACTCGAAGTATCACAATTCTTTAAATCCTTTTTCCAATCACCCTTGTGATCATACGTACCTTTTTAGTTGGGATTTATAAATAATTTATTATTTATATGAAATTTATAAACCCTTATAGCTATTTGATTCATCTCCTCATCACTGTCAGATGATGACTGTTCATCACTTGAGCTTTCAGTTTCATCTTGAACATCGTCCTTCTGCTTGGAGGAATTATATTTGAAAGAAAAATATTTCTTTTGGGTTCATCATCCTCTTCTTTGTTGAATTTTAGTTATTCTTCATACATCATCAACTTACCTATCATCTCTTTTACTATAAACTTGCTGATGTCACTGGATTCTCTGATTGATACAGAAGTTCCTCTCCGTCAATCAGGTAAGCATCTGAGTATTCTCATGATTTTATCCTTGGCTATAACATCCCTTCTCAAAGATATAATAGTATTCACAATTTCATTAAACATAAAATAAATGTTAGAAATAGGCTCATCAGGCTTCATTTTAAAGTTATCATATTTAATAGTGTATGTGTTAAGTCTCATTTCTTTAACACTATAGGTTCCTTCTTGTGAAACAGATAAAGTGTCTCAAATTTTATGGGTTGTTTTACATGCAGAAATTCTATTATGCTCTTCATTATATAAATAACTATATAGGGCATTCATAGATTTTCAATTATTGTCATAGGAAGACTTAGTTGGGTCATCCCATGTATGTTTATCAGTAGAAATGATATTATAGGCATCTATAATTGAAGACCAAATCTCAAAACCCATACTTTCTATGTGCATTTTAATTTTAATTTTCCTTTGTGAATAATTTGTTCCATTAAAGAATGGCGGTTTATTGGCAGGATCACCTTCAAATATATTATCCATGATAAAATAAATAGTATTTTAAATAACTAGAAATTAAAAACTAACAAATATTTAAAGAACTTTAAAATACAACTAAAATCATATTTGAAAAATATTTTAAAACATATTTAAAATTTTGAAAATAGAAACTTGAAAACACCCTTTAATACCAAATGGTGGTCGAAGTAGGATACACAAGGAGGGGGTGAATTGAGTTCCTATCAACATTTTTGTTAAAAAGTATTTTTAAAGAGTTCCCCCAATTTAAAATAAAATTTTCCAGCTAACCAAGGTAGTAAAATTCTAATAGGTTGATTGTTCCAATTGTTTCTCAGAAGATTGATTAATTCTTAGTTATAATAATATGAGATATTGTTACAACTTTTGAAACTACTCTGATAAATAAAAATAGTTATAACTATTATCCAAGACAAACAATCAAAGAAAAATTTATTTTTCTGGAAAATGAATTAGAATAGATAAAGACTATATTGAGAACATGACAGATTAAAAAATAAGTGGTTCAGTCTCCAGCAGAGACTTATTCCTCTCCACTTGGTGATCACCTACCATCAAGTAATCTATAAAGATAAATCATCTAATCCATGTAATAGATCGGGGTTAACACAACAGCACATATACTATCCAGGTCATAAGACCTCTACCACAGTTCTATATGGGAACAAAAAAAACCAGGTCACGCAGGACATCTTCCACAGTTCTTCGAGGGGTGAACAAGTGTAAAAAGACTGTTTTTTAGGATAAATATTATCCTGCAGTTTAGTGAAAGAGATAGTTTGTGTTTTAGTAAAAAAACACACACTACTCGAATGTTTAACTAAATAGTATAAAACATAATAGAATATATTAATAAGGGATTAGAGAAGCTCTGAGTGTAATTTAATTACGCTATGGACTCTCTAATGTATCAAATTTGAAGCTCGAGTCCTCTTCTGGAAATAGACACTAAAAATAGATTATCATGGTGCACTGTGTTCTATCTTCTAGGAGGTAGAGGTGTTCTTATCATTACGTTTTGTTAGATGCTTTAGAGATGATAGAACTTTTATGATCTTCAGTTTTCTAGTCCACAGTAAGTAGAAATAGAATAATTCCCAATGTGTTCTTCCTTTCTGTATAGTGCTAATAAGAGGTCTTCTTGTATCTTGTTGTGTATGTATGTCTATGCGTACCTTCCCATGTTTCTTCTTTTATGATATCTTATTTGTATATATATTATTGCATCTCGAAAATGTGTATGTTTGAGGTGGACATAGTAACTCGTATTTCTGACAACCACATTTAAGATGTCTTTAAAAAGGCATTAAATTAATCAGTCAGATTAAAACACACAAAATATGACCATTAGAAGTACTTTTATACATAATAAATTTTAAATATTCTATTGGTGAGTCCTCGATCGGTATCTCCATCTTTCTGTGTCTCATTCCATCGGTGTGTCATTTTTTCAGTCTTTACATGCATCGATGACTCATTGCATCGGTGACTTGCTTTTACTTTCATTGAGTCCTTGCATTTATAGCACCATGCATCGGTAGGTCATTTGAAATTATGGTACTTCATCTCCATTGATAGTTCATTTTCATCGGTTGGTCATCTACATCGGTAAGTCTTCTACATCAGTAGGTCATTTGTGTCGGTATGCCATTTGCAACAGTAGGTCATTTGAACTATCGGTATCTCATCTCTTCTGTCGGTGTCGGTCTATTATACTTATAAAATATTATTGTTTAGACTATCTTACAACCTAAATATTAACAGAATGTACTAATTTTATATTAGATCATAGGTAAACATAATTTCACATATTGAAACATAAATAATTATGATTGAAATGTCTAAACATGATTAGGATGAATTGACATGATTTTTTATTAAAACTATTAATACTATTGAGGGTGACCACAGTCTCCTATGGGCCAACAAAGGGTTTTGGGAAGAGTATTAGGCATAATTTGGATAAGGCTCATCTCTTTAATGGTGTGAGGAGAAGATGTGGTGAGTGGTGGTACTTAGAGTAGAGGAGAGGAGTGTTTTCTCATTATTTTATACTTTAGTTTATTATTTTGGCATAATACAATGTATATTATTATAATTATCACCAAATATAGTAAAATAATAAAGGAAATTTCTAAATTATCATTATTACATTATCTATACATCAATTAATAATGTATTTAACTTATAATTTATATATTCCATAAATTATCGTATTTTTCAATACACTAAAAAATCAACTATTGTAGAAAATACAAATAATTCAGTATAACCATTTATTGACATGTAGAATTAAAAAATTGACTCCATTTTATGGAAAAAAATCAAAATATGAGATATTTAATTATTAATTAAAATCGTCATTTACTTAAAAAATAATAATTTTATAATTATAACTGATTTTATAACACTTTGAAATATTAATTAAGGTCTTATAAAATTATATTATCATTATAAAATTACAAAATATTAATTTATGAATACATTTTATGGAAATGAATATTCTTTTAAAACATTATATTGATTATAAAATTGAAAATAAACAATTATGTTTTATAAAAATATCCACACTTAATTAATAATTTATAAAATAAAAATTTACTTATACTGTGATAACATTATATCATATTTTCATTTATAAGGTGAATAAATTTTATTTATACTTCCTTGGGTGTGGTTACTATTATATTGGCTGGTTTACAATTCATAAGGGTCACATTACTATTCCAAAGGTCAAGTTACTATTCTATTGGTATGGGTTCCATAAATTCAAGAAATGAACCTTATTTCATTCAATATTTATTTATAATGATTTTATTATGTTCTTAATGTGATTTCGTGTTATTATACTATATGAAAAAAAAAGGAATTTTCTTTAATACAGTTTAGGGTTGTTATATTCTTCCCCCATATGATATTTCACCCTAAAAATTTCATTTTACATACTATGATTAAAACAGGTGAGCGTAATTCTCCTTCATCACTTCATATAATTCCTATGTTTCCTCTTCATAGTGAGGTTCTGCCATAGTACATTGACTTTATGAGTATTATTGTTGCAAAGAACATTATCTCTATGGTTCAATACCTTCACTAGATACTCTTCATAATTGAGACCATTCTCTAATTGGACCACCATTGAATTTAGTACATGTGAACAATCTGGTATATACTTCCTAAAGATGGATACATAGAATACATCTTGCACTCAAGACATGGTAGGTGGAATTCTTAGTCTATAGGACACAACTCTAACATGATCAGGAATCTCAAAGGGTTTGGTTTACATGGTACTCAACTTTCCTTTCTTCCTATGCCTCATTATGATCTTCCATGGAGATATGTGGAGGAATACCATGACTCCATCCTTGAACTTAATGTCTCGTTGATGATTGTTTGCATAGCTATTTTGTCAACTTTGGGATGCCTTGATGTGTAGCGGAATTATTTTCACCATTTCTACCATTTCTTCGACCATTTCTAGTTCTATAATCTTACAATCACCAACTTCATCCTAGAATGCATGTGTTCATCATCTTTTCCCATAAAGGCCCTCACATAGGGCCATTTGGATGCTCAAGTGGAAACTATTCTTGTAAGAGAACTCAACTAGTTGTAGATGTTAGACCCATAATATAGTGAAGTCCATATAACATTATCTCACCATGTCATCCAGTGTCTAATAAGTCTGATCAAATTGGACATCAATTTTAGGATGACAAGTAATACCGACGTTTAGCTCCGTGCTTAGAGCATGTTGGATATTTTTCCAGATTTCGGGGGTGAATCTCGAATCTCAGTCAGATATAATTGATATTGGTACTCCATGAATACTTAATACTTGTATAATGTATATATGTGCAAGTTAGTCCAATAATAAGTCCTCTCTAATTTCGATAAGGTGAGATGTCTTTGTAAAACGATCCACAACAACTAATGTAACATTGTTTCCTCAAGGTTTCCTTGGTATTCAAGTGACAAAGTCTGTGGTAATTATCTCCCACTTTCATGTTGGTATGGTTATTGGTTGCATCATCTAATTATACTTTTTCCTTTCATCCTTCAAATTAAGACATAGTAGTAACTTTGAAGTATATTCAGCGATCTCCTTTTCCATACTATCCTTCCAATAGTTCTCTCAAAGATCTCGATACACCTTTGTGCACCCTAGGTGAATAGAGAAAGTTGATCTAAGTGCATCATTTAGAATATCCTTCTTTATCTATGGATTATATGGTATACATAATCGTGAAACAAATATCCTGACCCCTTCCTGATTCATTTTGAATTCTACAGATTTCCATTTTCTCATGGATTCCACCTTTTTAAGAATTTCTACATCATTCCTTTGAGAATCCTTTATTTTCTTTATAATATATGGTTAAGAAATCATTTGATAAAGGTTTTATGATATTTAGTCATTAAAAATACCCATGTTCATCCTTTGAAGGTCTAAGAATATTTCATTCTTCTCAATTTTCATCAGTGATAAAGATATAGGATCCCTTCTACTTAGAGCATCCACCACCTTATTTTACATATCAGGATGGTAGTGGATTGATATTTCAATAACCTGAGGATATTTAATCATATTCACTTGATTATATTAGGATTCTTCTATGTGGATATATATTTTAGACTCTCGTGATCAATATATAAATCACACCTATCCCCATAGGGAAAATTCCACCATATTTTCAATGCAAAGATCACAGCTACCAAATCCAGATCATGCATGGGATAATTTTTCTCAGAAAATTTCTTCTTTTTTTATGTTTATTATAACAAAATATCATTTTTAATTAGTAAACATCCTACTCCCTTCTTTGAATCATCATTTTTCAATATAACGAGTTTCCTACTTTTTGGTAATGTGAGCACTGGTGTAGTGATAAGCCTCTTTTTCAACTCTTTAAAGCTGCCTTCACATTCATTGGTCCAAACAAACTTTACCCATTTCTGAGACAACATGGTTATTGGGATTGAAAATTGTGTGAAGTTCCTAAAAAATCATCTATATTAACGAGATAGACTGAGAAAGGTGCGGATCTCTATTATTGATGTTAGCCTGGGCCACTCTCAATTTTTCTTTTTCTTGGAAGGGTCTACAGATATTCCACTACTTGTGATAACTTGTCCCAATAATTATAAATCCTTCATCAAGAACACACATTTATTGTACTTTACATAAAGTCTATCCCTTAATATAGTCTTTAGGATGGTATTCAAATTACCCTCATATTTCTCATTGCTCTTGAAGTATATCAGAATATCATCAATAAAGACTACCAAAAAAATTTCATGGTAATCTCTAAAGACTATATTCAATAAATCTATAAATATTTCTATAGATTTAGTGACTCTAATGGAAATAACTATGAACTCATAGTGTCCATACCTCATTAAAAAAGATATATTTTGAATATACTCCTTCCTCACATTTAATTAGGGATAACCATGCTGAAGTTCAACCTTAAAGAAATAATTATCCCCACGTAGCTTGTCGAACAAGTCATCTATTCATGGAATGAGATAATTGTTATTTATTTTGATTTTATTGAGCTCATTATAATCAATATAGAGGTTCATTGATCCATCCTTCTTCTTGATAAAGATGACTGGTTTTCCCTATGGTGATTCACTCGAGCATATAAAACTGTCATCCATATTTGTGGAAAAGTGGGTGACCTAGACCCAACTATGCAGTACTGTTGATTACCATACCCTGTATAAAGTTATTTATACATGATTTTCACTTACAATTATAGTTTATATTATTTTGTGTCCACTATTTAATGCTAATGTCATAGATTAATTACCATATCAAAAGTTTATAGCAGATCCTAGACTATAATGAGAACCTCGATATATTATGACATTAATCTTTAAAAAAGGTCATATTGTCTAGATGCATCATACTGATTGGAAACAGTTGATTCTGGTCTATCATGTGATGGGGGTCATAGTCATTGAGACTTATTCTCATGAAGTTCACACTAGGTGATCTCTAGAAGTGAGATCATGAGGATAGAACCACTAATAGGAACACCACATGTTTTGGGTGTCATTGGTTGTTCCAATATAGAGACACACATATTAGCCTCCTGACTTGAGACTATTACCAATGTGTGCTATTTCGTTGCATATTTAGATGCAAGTCAAAAAATATGATATTGAAATTGTGGCGAGGTGTCTTGTGTTGGGTGAGTCGTTGGTGGTATGAAATTGGTTGAATGGTCAAGAAAATATTTGTCACTTATGGGTTATGGTTGTTTTATATCTCAGGCCTGGTTGATTAGGATGGTGATACCTTCATAAGTCTTTGGACAAAGCAGTTGAAAGGAAAAACCATCAGCATAGATCAAAAAATATTAAAGCATGAAAATGGTGATTACACAAGTGTGTGTCCTACTTTATAAGATATTTAAAGACAAATAGATTATAGTACACAGTTAGTGTTCATAGGTTGGTAGTTATTTCTATGACTATCCTTATCTCTTTAGGGGCCTTTAATGGTTGTTAGAGTCTGCTCTTGGTATATAGATTTTATTCAATGCTATCGAGATAAGGTCTTAGAGGGTCACACACAACATCATATTCAAAAATCCTCCATATTCAGTCGAATTGGTATATTGGACATGTTGGCCCCACCATTGGGTCTTAGTTTTTTCCAAGGTATCGACCAATAAAAAAATAAATTAATTAATTATTTTTTAACTTATGAATAATTTGAATTGAATTTACTTATAGTATTTACATGGAAAGTAAATTTGAGAACAATATTATATGAAAAAATATTATTTTAGTATTCAAGGTTCGTTTAATATTAAATGGGATTGGCGAGTCAAGTTAAAAGGCTCGGTTTTATCATGTAATATATATTATATATATTTCAAGTATTTGATAACTTATTAATAATATTTATGCATATTTTAGTTCATCATAATTTTTATTTAGGGAATGTCGCTTTTCTAGGGGGCTGGAGAACACTACTATGTATTTTTCATCATCTACTATAAATAAGTGGAGAGAGGCTCAAGATTATAATGATTCATGGAATTTTAGCTAGATTCTATCTCTCCTTCGACTTACTAGAGATAAAGGTAGTAGATCCAAGAGCTCGGATCAAGATATCCCTCAAGAATCAAAGGCATCTCTATGTGGTGATGGACAGGATGTCGAAGGCATCATCGGATATTCGTGCTAGCACCAATAAATTTGACGGTTGATGCACTCGAGTATTTTTAAAACATGTATAGATGATCTAGAGTGATATTGCTATGAATATTTCAAGAAACGATCACCATTGATGAGAAGATTTCGATCATGCCTTCATATCTATAAAGGTATCTCTTTAGTTTTATTTCATGTTCTATTTCAATTTACATGAGATCCTAAGACCATACAGGGGCTCAAATCATCGACGACGAAAAGTTCTATAATCCTGTAGATGAATATTTTAAAATCCTCAACCCATCAGCTTCTATTATGGGCCCTGGTACCGTCAATTGGTATCAGAGAGACCATATAAATTTTCTATGTCAAATAAGAATTTATTTGTATAAAACTAAGTAGAGGGTTTGAAATCGATCTCAATGGTTCAGACTGCGTGTCGATCCGATTCTGAATGACCAAGTTAGGACTATTCAAATCTTTGGATATGCATCGTGTGTGCGTTTTGGAATTGGGTGTTAAAATTTTCAATGGTTCATTTCCAATCACCCTAATCAATAGGTCAAGATTTGACCGGCTTCTATTCACTAGATATAATACTGAAATTGTATTATTATTATTATATTATTATTGTAATATTATTATAATATTATTATAATAATAGAATTATATTATTATTATTATTATTATATTAACATAATAATATACTATTAATATAATTAAAAGGTTAAATTTAGCATTTAGAAACTGTGTGGAAAAACACACAAATACAAATTTTTTAAATAAAGGGGAGACTTTAGTGGAAAATAAAAAAAATATGGGTGATTAGGGGTGTGGGCCATATCAATTATTGATAACAAGTCTTTAAAAAAGGATTACTTTTATTTTAAAAAATAAAAAAACTATCATGGGGAGGGCGTGGAACCCCCCTGCACGTCTTCTTCCTCATGGTCGGACTGTCAGGAGGATACTAGACAACCCAGTCGCCCTCTTCCAACACGACTCGTGGTGACCTCCATCCTCCCTCTAGATAGATCTTGGTTGCCTTCTACCAGCAGCGCCACACCCTCCCTTAGTTGGAGCCAGTTATGACTGGTGCACCGCACCAGTCCGGCCGACGGCAGACCAGCCTGGATGACACTCCTTTTCAAGGGACCTATTGTGGCCTACTTTCACCAGGTAGATCCAGCCTCCTCGATAGTCATTGGAAGTATCCCTTTCACTGACCTCCTCCACAGCAACCCACCTCGCGTCAGCTACTAGTTCAGCACGGACCGCCCTCTGGCAGCATCCTTATCCCAGATCCGGCTAAATCTGGCTGGATCTACTACCTTGTAGATTCCATTCCCTCTAGCCTCTGTCATACAAGGGGATCTCTACTTGGGTCGAAGTCCAGGTTCCACTCTTATCACGAGTGGTTGACAACTCGCCATCCACTTTTGCGACGACCGCGATTATAGTTGGGCCTCTCTGGCACTAGTCAGCAACTAGGTACTCTGTTATAGGTTTAATTTGACCCAACCCATCCCGAAATGGGTATGAGTGGGTTTACCTGACCAAGTGTTTGGGCAGACATGTTGGGCCCATATTAGTCTTGCATAAACTTTTCTTGACCCAAAATAGGTTAGCACAATAATGGTGTGACATTTTTTGTGCTTGTGTTGATTTTCAAGAACTGGGGTAAATTAAATTAATATATTTATTTTTTTTAATTTTGTACTTAAATTATATTAATTAATTATATTAATTTGAGGTTTATAATATTAAAGTTAATACCCAAATGAAATTAATTTAGTTTGGTTGTTAATTGAATTAAATTAATTAATTTATCTTTTGATATCAAAATTAAATTAATCAATGGACCGATAAACAATTAAATTATTTGAATTATTTAATTAATAAAATTTAATTAAATAACCCTTTTTATTATTTAATGAAATTTATTTTTTTATCATGCATTTGTTTACCCAACTAGTGGCCTTGATCATCTACCTTTTGAATGTCTGTATTTATTTAGTTATGTAATTAAATATGTGTGATGTTCATAATTAATTAAATCACCTTTTGTGCATCATCTAATTTTCAACTAAAATATATAAGGTCATCCATGTTTGATTTAACTGATGTACATTGCATCCTCAGTTCCCCTCGAATGTGTCCGAGTATTTATGTACTTCGGATGGAGACAGTGTACGACATTGACCCCACCAAGATGATATGGTTTATGTTGATCAAGATGTTGCAAGATGTGATGTGGACTCCCACCAAGATGAGGTAGAACTCCAAGATGAAAAGTGCACCCTACCAAGATGTGGCGATAATCCAGAGGACCAGTAGACATACTGGACGGAGGCAAGCAGCATCACGAGTCAAGTGAAGAATCAAGTATGATTCCCCTTGGTCGTTTAGATTCTCAAGACCAGTCATGTAGTAGTTTACCTTTTTGAATTTATTTATTGTTTTATACATTTTAAAACATCGGGTAAAATATATAAAAAAATGCATAAAGAAGGTACGTGTGTTTTTATATTAATGTTCAGTTGTGAGCACGACAACATAGATGAACAAGATAAATAGAAATATATTACATTAGTTGAGATAAAAATAAAAAAATCTCAATGTAGTATTAGGTCATTATCACCTTTTATCATTCATGTTTCACCAAAACCGTGTGTTTGGGGAGCTGGTCATGCCAAAGATGAGGGTGCCTCTTACTATGAGAGAGTTCTTATGAGAGTGTTGGGTTGACTTAACTAAAATTTTAGTAAATAAATAGCCAAATATATCTTTTTTAATTTTAGAGGAAAGCATTGAGTAAATCAAGACTAAGATTTTAGAAGATGGGAATTCACTCAACAGATCAAGGAACTATTAGTTAATGTCATTGGCCAGGCAATCGTCGACCTACAACCCTTAGAGTAGTCGAATTTCCATAGCTTGTGGAATATTAGGGGATGTTCAGGGATCCTTTCCACTAAAATACTCAAGTGATAGATTATTCTGATTCTAGAACATAGGGTTCATTGAATTTGATAAAATAGTGGGATACATTTAATGATTAAATTAATCACTAATGTCTAATCAGGTAATAAAATAAAAGTACTTATCTGCTAAAGTTTATTTTTAGACATAAATAGAAAGTAATACCACAATAAAAACTGTGATATATATTGGAATAAGTTAATGTCCAAACTAGAGCAAATTTCTATGTGTATTATAGGTGCTTCTGCACATTACTAAAATGTAGGTAATTCAAGGTGTTGGTGCCCCTATACATGTAAAGCAACCTCAAGAAGTGTGGGTGAGAAATTTCTTATAGGTTACTCATTTAGTTATCATGTGATGGTTCTATAATAATGTTATCACAAATGACTAATGTTTGTTATAGATGAAACATCAGATCATGGTTTATATCACATGTAGTCTCATCTCAAAGAAATTTGTAAGGAGAAAGTGAAGTAAGATTTGATTGTGATGATTACCCTTGTTCTGTGTAAACATGAATGGAAGAATATGATCTTTCATGGAATACCATTATTAAATCTTTTTCACAAAATTACTCTAGTTTAGATTAAGGTTAAAAAGGAATATTATAGAGTAATCACTTCATTTCCTTTTAGGTATTTTTTTCCTAGTAATAATAATATTAAAGAAAGTACCATTTTTAGTTCTTATAGTGAATAAAATGAAATACTAAACAAAAAGGTCAATGAAAAGTTTAATCAAAGGAACCTTCATAATTTCCTTCAAATAATTGATTTTGGTTATTGAATATGAATTTATTTTCATTTCATAACAAGAAGTAATCCTATGGAATTCTAATCGCAACAAAATGAGTTACAAGAAGCAAGTACCCACATCCCGTTCAGTTATTTTCATCAATAAAAAATTAATGTTTCTAACATACTTCTTAGGTATTTAATATAATATTCCATTCACATGTATGTATTCAAATACACTAACCATGTAAGTATAGATACATTTTTATAAGTAAGGTGTATTCTCTAAGAATTTGAGAAAGGGTGACTCCTATGTCAGATGTGAGAAACACAGAACTTCTTATTGCCAAGTGAATGATTCTAGTTGAATTTTTTTTGAGTATAACCAATACATTAATCTCACATTACCTTTGAACATAATGATACATTATTACATTTTTAGTAATAAATATTTTTATTGGTGTCTCATACTCATCAAATAGTTCCGTTTTACTTGAATCATAGGCAATAACTGATGAATATAAATGTAAGACTTTTACCCCGTTGTGGAAAGATAATTCATTATCAAGAAAGACTAAAAGTGGATTTCAAGAATATAACTAGTATTATATTTAGGATTGGTACATATAAACACCTTTTTTATATTTTATATCATTAGTTTGGAAAAATAAACCTTTAATAATAATGCTATACCACAAAGCTTGTGGAATTTGTTCAACAAGTGATCATGAACTATTACAAAGGAAAACTAGTGGTAAATATAATTAATTAGATTAATTTAATATATTAAGGAATGTGATAGTGATGTATAATCATGGTTAGAAGATATTAGTTGTTTTGGATCAGTTTTCTGAAGAATATTTTGAACAAGCATTCATCGATCAAGATAATGTGGCGTGGATTATTGCATAAACACGCATTAAATTTTCTACATCACAACATTGATGTTTATGAGGACCAATGATGAGTCTTACATATTAACGTTGATAAAAAAACATGTTGTGTGGAGAAATTACTAAACGTGTATGTTATACATAAAATTTATGATGTAAGCAGTATTAATGTTACAACCTGTAGTAACTTCAATCATATTTCTAGATGTTATTTCAAAATAATGGCAAAAATCATGACTAATATGCCAACTAAAAATGAAAAATGGATATCATATGAGTCATAGTATGATAGAAATCCATTATTTAATATTAAATGTGTTTAGATGAAAAGAGTTTGTAATTATTTAAGTAAATATGCATCATGTTAAACACATTGTGCATCTTAGGTAATTATCATAATGGTTTCTTAGGATATTACATAAATACTTAATATAGAAAAGTGGTAGTCAAGTGAAAGACTAAATTTATATAAGAGGGTTCACATCTCTACTTGAAATATTGGGAGTAATATTGACTTTGATTTAGTAAATTCTTCAGATACACAAATTCTTGGAATAGGAACATGTTCCAAAAATGCATGCAGAATATGATTGTTCTAGAGACACATACTGTATAGGAAGGTTTAAAACTGTGGTGATGGTTTTTGAGTTCACCACGGTTGGTGACACATTATTCATTGAAAATTATAATTCCTACATGTAAGCAGTATAAAGACTTTAGATCATATTTTCAAGATTAGTTAAAATTAAATAATGGATTCCATGTATCTAATTGAAAAGAGGCATATAAATTGAATATTGTGGTCGATATTCAAGTGAGTTGATACATGGTTGGTATAAGCATGGTACCAATAAGGCTTGATTAATTATACCAAGTTATAATTCCTAAATACATTAGAATTTTACATGTCATAGCTAAATTCTATGATCATTTTTTTGGCCACTATATATCAAGATAAACTTTCATCAAAGGTGACTAAACAATGCAACTAGAAAGGGATGATGACATCTTATGATGCCAATAAGGGTTGCAAGTTACTAAAATACATTTTTGGATTAAATTAAGTAACAATATATTATATCATTCATTTGTAATGTATCTTTTCCATGCATTTACCAAAGGTTAGTGGTAGTGGAAATGTTTTCCAAGTGCAATATGTTCAGAAACATATAGAAAACAGATATTGGTCTTATAGTTAGTTAATATCAGGATAAAAGTAATTCTCCAGTGATTGACTTAAAGTAGCAACCTAATTTACAGGGAAGAGGATCTACTAAGGTAGATCTAACGGTTTCTTGGACCTAGTCAATAGTACATATAGTTACATGGTATTCAAAAATACAAGTTAGAATAATTCAAGATCAGAATTGTTACCAATGTCACATGGCATAATCTATCCAAGTTGTCATGTCTAGGACATGGGAGGAGATTAAAGTTGTAAGTTTAGTTCCATATGATTCAGTGATGGATCAACCATGTATACCATGATATGTATAATAATTGATATTTCCATGATATAATTTTTAGTAGGCATATATCAATTATATCTAGGAGCACTGCAAGTGAAGCAGTCTGAACTATCATCTTGTACTTCAGTAAGTACATATGATATGTACCTGGTTAGTGGAGAAGGGATACTAGTTTTGGGGGGACACGGACTAGTCTTCCTTAGATAAATTTTTTCTAGTATCATATTTAGGCTAAGGTGTTGAGAATGAAAAGATTATATAAGCTAGTGTTAGCCATACCTACAATTACTGAGTATGTTGCAGCTTTAAAGGCAGCTAAGAAGCTATTAAATGAAATTATTTTTTTAGTTCTAGGAATCACACCTATAAAAGTATTATCATAATATAAATTATGATATTATTACAAGACACGATGTCAAGTATTGATAGTTTAAAAAAGATATATACTCAGGGATACCATCTCTTGAGAATTTATTACTCAAGGATATGAGGTCACATAGAGTAGAATAGCCACATGGTGGAAACATGGAAGACCCCGCAGTTAAAGATATTACTCTATAGAAAAAATATCTATATCATGTGAGTAGATAACAAGTATGTATATCAAGTTGTTTCTAGTTAATGTAGGAGTGATGAAATAGTGGGTTCCCAAGGCCCAACTATGCAGTACTTTGATTACCATATCGTGTATTCTATTAGTTATCCATGATGTTCACTTACCATTATAGGGTTGATTTTTCTGCATCCACTATTTAATGGCAGTGTCCTATATTATTTTTCATATCAAAAGGTTATAGCAGATCCAAGCCTATAATGAGAACCTCAAGATACTATGACATTAATCTTAAACAAAGTTCATATGGTCTAGATGTATCATATTGATTGGACACATTTTATGTTTTATGATCAAATATCGGGGGATCATAAGCATTGAGACTTATAATCATTATGTTCTCACCTGGTGATCTCTAGTAGTGATATCATGAGGACAGATCCTCCAATAACAACACCACATGTTTTGGGTTTCATTGGTCGTTCCTATCTATAGACATGTGTATTGGTCTCCTAACATGAGACCATTACCAATGTGTTCCATTTCATTGTGTACTTTAATGAAAGGAAAAAACCATGATATTGAAATCATGCATAGGTTTCTTGTGTTGGGTGCATAGTTGGTGGTATGACATTGGTTGAATGGTCAACAAAGGTTTTGTCGCTTCTAGGTTATGGAAGTTTTCTATATCCGGCATTTTGATCAAGATGGTGCTACCTTAATAAGTCTTTGGAGAAAGCAGTCTAAAGGTAAATTCATATGGATAGATCAAAAAATAATAAAGGAACAAAATTTTGATGATACATGTGTTCATCCTTCTTTAAAAGATATTTAATGACAAAAAGATTATAGTACACACTCAGTGATCATAGGTTAGTATTCATTGCTATAACTATCATTATCTCTTTAGGGGCCTTGATGGGTTGCTAGACTCCGCTCTTGATATCTGGATTTTATTTACTATAATCAAGATAAGGGCCTAGAGGGTTAAACACAATAGATTATTCAAAAATTCTCCTTATTCGATCGAATAGTTATATTAGATGTGGTGGGCCCCACCACGAGGTCCAATTGTTGCCCAAGGTATCGATCTATAAAGAAATAAATAAATTCATTATTAGTCAAGTTATGAATAATTGGGATTAAATTTTTATAATATATTTACGTGTTAATTAAATATGAGAAAAATACTATCCGTATGAATATTATTTTAGTTTTCAAGGTTCGTTTATCATTAATCAGGATTGGCGAGTCAAGTAAAAAAAATTGGTTTTATCACGTAATATTTTTTATATATATTACAATTATGTGATAAATTATTAATAATATTTATGGAATAGATTAGTTCATCATAATTATTATTTATTGGATATTAAATTTTTGTGGGTTCGGGGAACCCTACCAAATATTTTTCATCATCCACTACAAAGAAGTGGGGAGAGGATCAAGATTATAATAATTCATGGTATTTTTTCCAGAGCCTCTCCCTTCTCCTACTTCATAGAGATAGAATCATTAAATCCAAGATCTAAGATCATGATCTCACTCATGAATTGAAGAAATATTTATGCAGGGATCGATGGGACATCGAAGACATCGTCATATCATCATGCTAGCACCCGGAAATCCGATGATCAGAGCTCCTACATATTTTTGAAGCATGTGTGGATGATCTAAAGGGATCTTGCTATGGATCTTTCATGAAAAAATAACTGACTTTGAGTTGTTTTTTACCACCCATTCATATATATAAAATTATGTTTTTAGTTTTATTTTATGTGATTTTTTAAATTCTGTGAGATCCCCAGGCCATACCGGGGCTCAGATCAACACCGACAACAAGTTATGTCATCCCTTTGATAAATATTTTAAAATCCCCATCCAATCAGCTTATTTTGTATACCCCATTACCTTCAATATTCTCCTATAACTACTTCTTTATTTATTCCTTCTCAATGGTTTCTATTCTATAAGGTGTCTTTAATATAGGAAAAGATCTTTGGAAAAGTCTAATTGAGAACTCAACCTCTTAATCATGAGAAATACGAGGAAAATATTTGGGGAACACACCAGTGTACTCCCTCACAATTGGAATTTCTTCAAACATGATTATATCTTTTATTTCAAAAACATTAGCTAGATATTCTTGATCATATGGAAAAAATATCCAAACATGTGATAATGATTGTAAAGTAGATTCATTCACCTCCTTATACTTGTATATAATTGGAGGATTCTTTGGGATGTGAAGAGTGATCTCCTTTTCCCAACCGTTGATATTTTCTTTATAAAAGGATATCCAATCCATGCCTAAAATAGAATCAAACTTTACCAAAGTGTGTATGAAAAGTATTTATGTTAGGTTTAGTCGACAAATATTAAATAGGGAGGATTTATAAGCATTGGATGCAATAATGGACACATTTACGGTTCTCACAGATAACTCAACCTACTAATTTTCAGGTGGTGATTGAATAGTTCTACTAAACATGCAAGAAATTAAATATTGTGTAGAACCAAAATCAAATAGTATAGTCACTACACTTAAAATAATAACCAATGTCCATGTCACCACACATTTATTGGTAATCACATCATCAATATTGATAGAATATTCCCTTCCTTACTACCGGGGAGGTTATTGTTGTTTTCCTCCAATAACCCTTGGCTTTGGGAAATGTCTTGCACAATACCTTGGCTAATTGTTGTTGAAACACTACACTACTCTCTGAGTGTTGATGTTAACCTTACTTTATTCTTCCAAATTAATGGGATTCTTTATATCCCCTCTA
Source organism: Viscum album (assembly GCA_963277665.1). Taxonomy (NCBI): domain Eukaryota; kingdom Viridiplantae; phylum Streptophyta; class Magnoliopsida; order Santalales; family Viscaceae; genus Viscum; species Viscum album. The sequence goes on from OY728158.1 coordinate 1,286,350,788, forward strand.
CATTTATTATCCATATGCCCCTCTCTTACACATTTAATGAATCTCTTTGTTACCTTTAATAAGTTCTTATTATTATTATTCCCACACTTTTAACATGTGGGATGTAGGGTCTTATTTCCATCTTCGGATTTATCACCCAAATTAAACTCCATTTTCCACTTTTTTTTCCCAGGACCATGAGACCACTGAGAGTCCCAAATCTCTATTTCAACCTTAAGGGAATAATATAAACTTTCTTCATTGTTTTCAAAGTCTTGAATTTCCAACACTTTACATAGACTTAGATTTAGTCCCTTAAAGAAGGGATCTAGCTTGTTTTTAGTTCTTATGAAAAAGCTAGAGGCATATCTTGCAATCCTTGTGAATTTTTCATCATAATAACCGGTAGACTCATCTTCCTTTTACATCAGTCGGAGGAACTCACTTTCAATCATAATATAGAGTGTTTGGGGAAAATATTGATTGAAATATTTTTTCATGAAATATTTCCATTACATAGAATCAATTTCCTCCTTAGACATTGTGTTCTTAATCATATTCTACCATTAATCCTATTCCCCATTAAATAATAAACAACCAACAAAACATTCTCTACTTATCACCACTAGATGGAAGAGAATATATTCTCAATTGATCTAATCCATTATTCTATGGGGAGGGGATCAAATGATCCACTAAACATGGGCGGCCTTTTCCACATAAAGTATTCAACCACAAATTTCTCTCTCTTATGGGAAGGATGGATTTCCACATGATTCAAGTTATTATTCATAACATGATATAGTTGAGAAAGTACTATCATGAAGTTTTGAGAACCCATTCCCATTATATTTTTCATATAATTTGGGACATCATCACATTTACCATCACATTTATTATTCGCATAGGTTCTTCTATTTCAAACCATTAACTAAGAAAAATAAAGTGAAATTAGGTACTTTAAAACTTATATAACAAGAAAAAAAGGAAACTTTCAATATAAAAGGATAAACTTATAATGGAAAAGTATATCTTAACTTGTGATTCACTAGGTTTTAATATAGGTTATACATAATTTATTTCCTAATATATATTCTTATGGGAAATGGTTTCCCTTAATAATGGTTCATAATGGGCTTATGAATTTACCATAGAATATCCCCCAAGTGTGTCAAAATAGGTGTGCGGTAAGGCTCATTTTCATGTACCAGGTTGCCCAGAGTCTGGCCCAAAACCCCTTGTTAGAGTTATTACTCCTAGGTATATCTATGTCAAAACCATTTTCACTTTTTGTATTCATACATGGATTTATTTTCTTCGTAATCCACCAACTATATACTATACAAAATTTTAGGAAGTTTTCTAATATATAGTTTTATACCTACAGTGTTCTCTATAGTTCTCTAGTCTTAATCTAAAAAATTACGAAACATTTCTTCTAATACCAAATATAGAGACCCTATCCTTTTAAGAATGTTATTATATAATTTTAAGTATAATTGACCATCTAATTACAAGACAAAGATTGGAAATTCTAATTTATTTGGAACATTAGGTACATAATTAAACATTATTAAACCTAAATAAAAAAACTTTTATTTAGTCTCTATAGTGAGATCATAACTTATATTAAGCTCATACATTTTCATAGGATAACAAGGTGAATACATAAATAAAAGGGATGAGCTAAAAATCCAAGTAAGTAAATAAGCATAGGAATAAAACATAGCACATGTGTTATAAGTCTTAACATGATGGCATAAAAGGAATGTAACATGAATAAAAATAAGGAATAATATCTTGTATAACATGGGAATATATAATCATGGTATCATAGGAATGTGGCTACAACATATTACAGGACATAAACATTATTCAATACTTGCTTCCAAGACATGGTGGAAAAACTCCCACAAAAGAATCAGGTTCCCTCCCTATACCAACATGAAGTATCATGAGACAAAAAATTAAAAAATATATTGGAGTGCTAACTAGTTAGACAAATAATAAAATGTTTAGGAATATGTGTTCCATATTAAGGATAAACATAAGGGTTTCCCATGGAAAGAAATGGGTATCATAATCATGTCACAAGGAATTACAAATGATTATATCCTAAATGTTTCCATTAAATAATGGATTGATAAAATATATGGACATTTATACGGGAAAATAGTCATGGATGTTGATAATTTATGTTCAATTGATGTGCAAACATATAAAAAGTAGTGTTTAAGAAACTATGTAAATGAAACATTTTAGTGTGGTTGAAGAAAAATATTAAAAAGAATTTAAAGTAGAAAAGGAATATTGGTTTTCATAAAACCATAAATGAACCAAGATAGTTTCTCAGGATACATTATTGATTTTATAAAAATAGTGGTGGTTTAAAAAAATCATGTATTGCACTTGGAATCGGTTAAGAAATTAGGAAGATCCCTTGAATCGAGCTTTCTTATCGGGAAGAATTGAAAAGAGAACCTTATTAAATATGTATATCCTAGAAAAAGAAGGAATAAATGATCTAGATATATTACTTTATATAATATAAATACAATTTATAATAATTTTATAAAAATAAATAATTGTTGCATTAGGTTGAAGAGGGAGAAAGTGTAACCCGAAGGAAAAAAAGACGGTTCAGAAAGAATCCCTTACCTTACATCTGAAATAGTTCTGCACATGATATTAAAATCCTGGATAATTAGATTAAATCCATTAATTAATTAATTCAGAACCTTAAAAACGTTTATTTTTTTTATTGTAAATTTATTATGTTAATTTATGTCCCTTTTAATGGGTTATGAGATTCAATTTCACTATTTGAGAGCGTTGCTTTCATTGGTTTTCATGGTCGGTTTACTTATATACATGTAATTAAAATCATGTAAAATTATAGTGGTTTTCCACAATTGAAGTTATATTTTATTAATGAGAATCTATATACTTAATTTATCTTATAAATCATTAAGTTATATGGTATTATCATGAATCATTAGATAAATATTTAATTATAGTTGTTTGGATTAATTTGGGCGTTTTTCACTCACAAGGAACAAGATTTGTTTTATAATTTAACATTATGTGTATATAATAATTCCAGAACATTACATAGGTTGTAATATATATATTATAATTTTTTAACCATAAAAGGTTTTTATGACCGGCCTTAAAGGCGTTAATAGAAGATGAAAATTTTTCATTCTTAAAGGTGATAAACTAATACCATACAATAACATTTTAATTTTTACAGTAAAAGGGATAGGGGAGGTGTTTAATGATATATTAATCCATTAGAATAATTAAATTACATTATATGTGAGGTATTGGAGTTATCACACCATTTGGATGAGGGGAGGTGAGGATATAATAAGAAAATAACTTGAAAATAAATTAAAAGAAAAGGAAAGAGGAATTTACCTCTTGAATTTTTCCTCCTTGAAAACCTCCTTAGGGAAAAGATTTTGGTTTTTTTATGAGACCAATAGATCATTTAAATAGAATAGGGGATTGTTAAGAGTATTTTATAGAATTTAGACAAGGATTAAATCTTCAAATGTTTGAGGAGAATAGTTGGTGAGGGTGGTATTTATAGTTGTGAAGAGGGGTGTTTTCTCATTATTTTATTCATTAGTTTATTATTTTGGTTCAAGACTATGAATAGTTTGATAATTACCACCAAACATAATTAAATAATGAACATTTTTTTGATATTATAGTTCTTACATCAATGATGAATCAAGGAATAGCATTATTAAATTATAATATATATATATACCATAAATGTTTGTGTCTTATTATTCAATAAAAATTCAACTATTTTAGAAAAATTCAAAAAATTCACACTGAACATTTTTCTATTTTAAGAATTAAAAAATGGAAACCATTTTATGAAAATAATTTTCTAAATAATTTAAATTAAATTTTTAATTATAATCATCATTTACCTGTAAAATACCAATTTTAAAATTATAACTGATTTTATATCACTTTGAAAAATTAATTATGGTCTCATAAAAATATATTATAACTATAAGAAAACAAAACATTAATTTAAGAATAAATTTTATTAAAATAAATTTCCTTTAAAACATTGTATTAATTATAAAACTGAAAATAAACAGTTACGTTTTATAAAAATATCAACACTTAACTAATAATTTCTAAAAAATTTATTTAAATGTACTATGATATGATTATATCATATTTTCATTTATAAGATGGATAAATTTTATTTATACTTTCTTAGATGAGGTTACTATTCCTTTGGATGGTTTAATATTCATAAGGGTCACATTACTATTCCAGTGTTCAAGTTACTATTACATTATTAGAGGTTCCTTAACTTCTATAAAAAAACTCTTATTTCATTCAATATTCATTTATATTGTTTTTGTTATGTTATTAATGTGATTTTATGTGATTAAACTATATGACATAATTATAATAAGGTAATTTCAATTGATAAAATTTTGGGTCGTTACAGAGCTTGTAAGATGTGAGCTCTTCGTCAGAGAAGACCACTGGTATGGGGGCATGTAGTGGCACCATCGGCAAGAAGAGCAGAGTTCCTATCTCAATACTCCCTTATCTCTCTCAAAAATGAATAATTCAAGAACCCTGTGAGACTCACAAATGAAGACCACATCTTGGGAGAAGAGGTAATATATTAATAATGGCCTAAAAACGGATAGGTGATATGTTAACAGAGGTAGAAAAGGTAAGAAAAGCGGATGATGGATGGAACATATAAAAATAAATAAAATGTTTGGTGTAAAAATATCAAATGGGTGCACAAGGAATGTGGCAGTAGTGAAGAGGCTCAATGAAAAAGGATGCAGATTCTGCATGAAAACAAAGTGAAAACAAGAACACATAGAAGTACAAAACCCTCAAACCATCACCACATGATTGACCTATATTAATTATTAAGAAAAAATACTGAATTTTAATGAGGTTCGAGAAACAGGAGAAGCCTTGTATAATGAAACAACCCACCCAAAAATAATCTCAATGAAACTAACACCCACCAAGTCCTAACAATATAGAAGCCCGAATGAGGGCTCATGGATGCGAGCCCATAGAGAATCCAAAACAAGAATTGGAACATACCACATAAATATATGAAAAAATAATAAATTTGAAAAAAAAATCATGGTAAAAAAACCCATAATTTTAATCTGAAAAGAGATAAAACTAGTTTCTATAAAGCTCTACCTTTTCAAATAAATTAAAAACCAACATATGGTGTTCTTGTAAGGCCTAAATATCCTACCATTTAGTTTAAAGATATTCTTTAATATATAAAACCTAAGTCTAAAATATTCATCCAACATTAATAACACAGAGTGTGTGCCACAGTGGCACACATTTTACCCATGATACTCAAATACCACTATCATACTACTAAAAAACATGCTTAGAAAATAAAATTACAAAACAACAACATTAATAAAGATCTTTCACATATAATACCTGAGTATCCACTAAATTTGAAAGAACTGCTAAGTATCCAAACACCTAAAAACATTAGAAAAGACTTTTTTATGGTTAATAACAATGAATCCTAAAAACTCAAAAAATCTCAAAATAAAAAATATTAAAAGGAAATAGATCACACAACAACCAAGAACCGGAAGTTATTAGGGGAAGAATATCTATCTAAGACTAAACGGCCTTCTCCAACCCAAAAATATTCTCTCTTCCAACTATCCCCACTATAAAACACATGTAGGACCATTCCTACAAATAAATAAAAGGGAAAACCTAGAGTCTCTTCCTAACTCTAAAATAGGGTCATTAAAAGCTACAAAAACATCCATAATGTTGAAATTTGGGCATATCATATTGGTTTGGGCTATATTATCCTATATATTAGATTGGGATGAAATATTTTAATATGGAATGTTTTTCCACTATCAAAGAACTAGAAATTCTTGAACTCATTATTATCTTTATGTTCCCTACTACTATTTTTAATTTGATCCTTAACGGTCAACATCTAAGGTTCTCCTTTTACCCCAACCCCACATCTTTCAAACCATGTTTTTTAAGATCACGAGACAATATTGTAGACTTAAACTCTTATAATGTATTAGATTCTCTACCGTATATCATGAAATCTTTTAAAAGGATAAAAGAATCATTATGCACTGCAAAAAAGATAGAATTTAGTGATCTTTTTGCAGGGTGTTTTTTATAAATGTCTCTAATTTTAAATTTAGAGATGTTTCCTAACAAATTTCTAAATTGGAGATGTTTTCAAGAAGCATCACTACATTAGGGACGTTTTTTCAGGAAATCTCACAAATTTAGTCATATTTTTAAGGAAACATCACTAAAATAATAATAATAAATTAGGAATCATCATTAAAAATATATATATTTATATATCTCATTTCACTACATCGATGCAAATATATATTTAGATATATATATATAAATGTATATATTAATATATTTAAACATATAAACATATATATATAACATATATATATACATTAACACACACACATATATTTATATATAAAAACACATATATATTTTAAATTTGGTCATGTTTTTAATAAAATGTGGCTATTTTACTAAAATATTTACCATTGTATTACAACATGGTTATAGTAGGTGTTTCAATTGAGATTCCCACTATTTCTAGGGTTTATTGTCATCAATAGTGTTCCCTCGGGATCTTGGGTGAGATATTAAAGGGTTATTGTCTCGTCAGCTTCAATCGATTGCGAATGATAAGGATGATCCTGAAAGGAAGGTGTGACTTAGTTCGTCAATGGAAGCAGGAAAATCTCTATCCAATTTTAGGGAATTTTCCATGGGTTACATTTTGAAGAATGTTTCCATGGCCATTGTATCGGCGGATTCCGAAGCTATTTCATACCGTTTAGGTAAGTGTAAGTTCTCATTTTATTCTCATTTTATTCTTCCAAAAGGGTAAAAACCGTGAAGTCTTGATGATTTGTTCTATCATGTTACAAAAATTTGGGATCTTGTTGATTGGTTTTTCATTTCTCTTGGAAATGGATTCTTTTAATGTTTGTTTTTATCTGGTGAGAGTATGTAACAGGCCTAGAGATTTGTATCCATGTTCTTAAAGCCTAGATCATTACATATTAATGAATGGTTTATTAATTTTAATCTATAATCCATTAGAATAAATTATTCCAAATTTGGGATTAAAATCTATAGTTGGAATTGGGTCCTTTGGAACATAGATATCCTTCATGATATTGTTGAAGTTGTTGGAGTTTTCTTTTGGATGGATAAAGAACCTAAATTACTAAGATTGGGCATTATTCTTGGATTTTTATAGAGGTTTAATAAGGTGAAATTATAATTTATAAGGTTATTATTTCAACTGAGAAGGATGATATTTAGTTAATGATTTTTTATGAGAAAGTTCCCACTTATTATGTGGATTGTAATGTTATTGGAAATTTGAAGGACACTTGTTAATGGAATCTTGTATGTGGTGTTTTTTCCATTAAAGGAAACATAGATATTAATTGTTTTAGGAGGAAAATTCATCATAATTTGTTGAAGAATGGTTCTAGGCATTTGGATGGTGAAAATTTTTTAGGTGTTCATCCTAATATGGATTCAATTACCTCATCTCGAGTTGGGGGTAGTGAGTCTACATTTGAAAAAAGTTCAGAGGGCCTATCTTAGGATTGTCCAAGTATGAACGTTCTACTATGGGGGCTGGTAACTCATAGAATTGTGGTAATGATACTTCTTCTGTTATGGTGGATGGTAACTTTTTTTGTGGTCTCACAGCCATGGTTGTGGCCGCTTCATCCATTGGGGTTTCTAATTTTCATCCTTGCTCTAGTTCTTTAGTTGGAATGTCTTAAGGGGTTTTTGGCCTTACTATTACGTTCGAGGGATCTCACTAGATTTTGGAGGTTGGGTCTTCTTTTTAAAAATTGGTTGAGTTTGCACGGGTAGGGTATGGATTTTTTCTTAAGGTCCCTTCGGTTTATTATCCTATTGACATAGATTTTAGTGCTTCCTTGAATGAAAATCATGTTGGGCATGGTGAGGACTTGCATCATGATCCTGATGTTGTGGATTTCTACAAGGATATTAATAATTCTTGGATAATTTCTAGTTCCTCAGTAATTGAAAAAGGGTGTAACATATCAGATGATGGTAGTGATAAAGAGAAGTGGATGAATTTATTGGACACCACTCAACCTACAAGTAGTGGTGGAGTTTTTATCTTTAAAAATGATTTCATAAATGGTAAGGGAAATATGATTGGAAGTGAAGGCTCGGCTCCTCCAAAAAGAATACCACTGAAGGATTATTTTACAAACACAAGGAACATGTCTACCAGATCAACCTCCAAGGAATTAATGGTCAAGCTCACTCTAGAATAAGAAAGGTCAAAGGAAATAATGATTATAATCATCAATAAAGGTAATTCACAATAAAAGTGGGAAAATTATGATGACTCTGACTATGGCTATGAAAATGATCCTTTATTTTATGATTCTTAAGCTGGTTTTCCATATGAGGGAAATTCTTCTGTTTGACCCCATTCATTCTTATGTTATCTTTTTCTTTAATATTATAATAAAAGGCCAGGAGCTTTGCTTCCTGATAGGCCATCTGAGTAAAAAATAAACATAAATATATATATAATATAAACATAAATTATAAACATATATATATATATAATATAAAACATAAACATATATATATATATAATATAAACACATATACATAAAATAAACATATGTGTAAATTATAAACACACACACATAGTGATATTTATATATAATATTACCATATATGTCAAATATAAACATATATATATATAATAATATAACATATATTTATATATATAATAAATATAAAAACATATATACATATATAAACCAAAATGTAAACATAGACACACACAAAAACACACATATATATGTTAATATATAAATATTTATATATATATATATTTATAATTAATCATTTAAATGCTGAAATATATTTATATATGTATATAAATATAATAAAATGCAATTATAAATTAAAAAATTGAATATGTTAGTTGGTCAGGGCTTTAGGTGCGACATTGGAGGTTTAGGGTTTGAGTTCGGAGGAGGCTGATTTTCAGATTTCCTTTGGTTGGTGAGTAGTTTGGGTGGGGGTAGAGTGTCTAAAAATACTTCATATTATAAAAAAAGAATGGGTACAAAAAAATAAATTTTAAAAAAATTATCAACATTTTTTAGAAATGTCGCTAAATGAATTAATTTTTTTTAAATTGTCGCTAATGAAAAAAAAACAATAATTAATGTTTTGTGGTAGTGAATAGATATTATAAGTTTTATAGCCTGAGAATTTTCCTTCGTTTCAATATATATTTTAGTAAGATCAAGATGGACAATATTAAACTGATCAACATGATCATGAAAAGAAGAGGATTGTGTCATTTTAAATGTGTAAAGCCTCGTTTTATTATATAGAAGTCCAAATAGTTTCTTGTTAATATATAAATGTTTTATCTTCATCCAAATGGATTTAGAAGTAGTTTTGTGGGATACTTTACATAATACTTTGTCTCTTAAGGTTCAAAACGGTGTACAATGAAATTTTTATAAAATTATAGATTCAAAATCTATATATGTAGTTTCTGACTACTCAATAAGAGAAATATTCATGATGGATTCCTTAGGATATTGTAAGGAATCTGTAGGTCCATTATGGAATAAAATCATGCATAAATTAACTATGTAGATACTAAATTCGTTCCACTATCAAAATTCTCAACTAAAAACTTCACTGATGCCTTCTATAAATTTTATTACATGCTTGATATCAATTTTTGTGGTGATACTGGTCCAATATAAGTCTTACCACAACCAAAAAGGTAAAAAAAGATCTGAATTTGGGATGTTCGAATAGATGAAGGAAGAAAATTTAAGATAGATAGGGAACAAAGAAAGCACAGTCAAATAAAATAAATAAAATCATTGGAAAGAAAAAAAAAACACAAGTGATTTATGTGATTCAAGCTTATTTGATCCTATGTTCACAATAAGAAATCCACCACCATATTATTATTATGAAAAATAAACAATTAGTAAATATATAATAGAAAAGAGAAAGAAGAGAAAGAAAGAACACACATACCAAAGAAACTATCCAAGCATAGGTACCTCCTCACTCCCGGAACTAGGGGTAAACCATTTCCGGAGGATGGTAACATATGTCATCAATCTAGAAAAACTCATGCATGCAACACCACATATACTGTGAAGAAAAATAAGAAATCCAACAAAACAATGAAGAAACCAAATAAAAGTACAAAATGGATTACGGTCCTGATCCAAAACTAATAATTTAAGGGCTTTCTTATCATAATATATTATTGGTATGTCAATTGTGAAACTATTTGAAAGTTATCATGTCCTAAATATAGTGTATAAGTCATGGGATCACTATCTAATAATACGGATGTGACATGGTTGGGAAGTAGACCCATCGACAAGAAATACAGAGATCCTACATAAATACCCCCTTCTCACTTGAAATGAAAGACTAAAGAATCGTGGGAGCCTCACAAAATAATTCCATCTCTTAGTAGATGGGGAAACAATAATAATGGTACAATAATAGGGCAAGTGACATTTCCAGGGATGCAGTTGAGGAGATATAGGTGGATGGTGGATGGCATATAGAATAATTGATAATTATACCAACATAACAACATATAATGATGGAAGAACGAATGTGGAAGTAGTGAAGAGGCTAAGTGGTAGAGGATTCATATTATCCATGAAAATAGAGTCTAAACAAGTGCACTAAAAGCACAAAACCCACTAAATATTACTACATGATCGAACTCCATCAATATCCAGGAACAAACATCAATGAAGTATAGAAATCAAGCCACTTGAGCATCCCAATATAAGGGAATAAGATACTAAGAAATAATCCCAACAAGGATAATGACCATTAAGGCCCAAAAATCTATAATCCCCATCCAGAAAATCCAAAACAGGAATAGGAATAACTTTCATAGATATATGAGAAAATAATAAAATGGAAAAACACTTTTTCACTGAAAAAAACAAAATTTTCATTTGAAAACAATCTAATGGATTTAAACAATATAAAAAAATTATACACATTTATTGAATTTTAAGATATTTATATATTATAAATCATTCAATAAATAATTATCAAAATAAAATATAATCTAGAATCAAACAATTCATGTATTAAACTCTAGAACCATCATCATGCTATCTAAAAAACTAATTAAATTTAAATTAGATTCTAATGCAATAAAAAATGAGAAATACATAAAAAAATTAAAAAAAATTATTGTGTAAATATATAAAGTTAAGTTATATATAAATTATAGTAACAATCACCATTGTTCTATAAATAATAAGTATCACTTATTTTTAATCACACTTATAAATTTGATACTATTTTATCAATCATTCCAATCCCACTATACATTAGATTAATGTGTAGTCTATTATTAAGTTTCAAAAATTAATCTAAGATAATTTTCTAATGATTCCATGTATTTATCATTTGTTTTTAGTAATTTTTTATACTCAAACTACATTTTTAATAATCTTTATAACACCAAAAATTCACTAATAGAAAAAGGGGAAGATGTGGAGGACAAACATGTGACTGTAATATACGGCCTCAAATAATAGTCAATTAAAACCAAATATATAGATCATAAAATAACTAATTAATATCTGAATAATTATATGGGTGGTCTAAAATGCCCATATTAAAAAAATTATTCCCCCCAGCCTTAGTTCTCTATCGATGCCTGATCTACCCCAAACATAATCCATGCCTGCCCTACTAATTTACCACCACCCTCCTCCGTTAACCAAACCACTTTTGGGAATCATGATCACATTTTGATAAAATCATAAGGTAATAACCTCTTCACCCATTATAAGTAAGCCATCATAAGTTATAGCTTTCAAAACATAGCATCGACATCACCAATGATTGAAAGACCCCCTCATTACTTTGAAAACCAGAACATAGGAACAAATGCACCCGAGTCACCACATCAATCCATCCTTATCTATTTTTAAATCCCTCTACATAGTTCACTCTAAGACACTCATTTTGTACAGAAAAAAAGATAAAGTAAAGTGGGAAAGTAAATAAAATGGAACATGCAGTCATGACACATAACAGATTACATGATTTATATAATGTTTCCTATATCCAAAGGAGAACAATACTCATTTTCATTTCATTATAACAAATAAATCTAAGTAAAAAAGACAAAACCCATCCCTACATAGATTAAAAAACATATCCTGACAATACCTTCCCATGTAAGGCTCATACAACTAGTTCTCTCATCATGATGGCCCATATATGAGGGTATTTGATCCCTCTAGTAGTTCCTCCCTTAGATGTTGCACCTTTTGGTACATGTCTCTACCCAAGCGATGACTTTTTCCTTCAACCCTAAGTCCTCAAGCCTTCAACTTCCATTTATTTCAATTATTGTGATTCCCTTCACATCCAAATCCAATTTCTATTACAATTGTGTCATAACCTCACTATATATAGTGAATTCTTTATGGTCATCAATTTATCTAACTAGTTGATCTTCAATGGTAGAATGCCACACCACTTTGATTATTGTCACTACTACAAACACGGCCTTTATCAGTGCTAAAAATGGCATTTATCAGCACTAGAAAAGTGCTGATAAAGCCAGCGTAGATAAAGGGGGTCCCCTTTATTAGTGCTCCGAAAAGCGCTGATATTGGACCCCTTTATCAGCGTTAAAAAAAATCGATGATAAAAGGGGTCCTATATCAACGCTTCCTTTATCAGCGCTTTCGTTTTAGCGCTGATAAAGGACCCTTTTATCAGCGCTTTTCAAAAAGCGCTGATAAAAGTTAAAAAAAATTAAAAAAAAATTAAAAAATACTGCCAATCGGGGGGGATTTTATAGCGCTTGAACCCCCCTTTTACAGTGCTTTTCGGCCCCTATACAGCACCCCACGCACCCCCCTCCACCCTTTAACAGCACTTGCTCAAATATTCCCCATGCACGCGCACCCCTGCCTCCACCAGGATTTGAACTCGAGACCTCCCCCCTGCGCGCCTAAGCCCTCACCACTACTCTATTTTGATTTGCTTTCCAATTCATGATATCTTTATATATATATATATTTATATATTTAGTTATATTTATTCGTATAGTAATATATATTTATATTAATATATATATATAGTTATATTATAATATATATATATATAGTTATATTAACATATATATAGTTATATTATCATATATATAGTTATATGAATATATATTTATATAGTTATATAGTTATATTAATATATATATATAGTGATATTAATATATATATTTATGGTGATATTAATATATATAATTATAGTAATACTAATATATATATATGTAGTTATATTAATATATATATAGTTATTAGATTAATATATATATATATATAGTTAGATTAATATATATATATATATATAGTTAGATTAATATATAGGTATATAAATATTCATATATTGGTATTTTAATTAAAATGAATATTAGTTATTATTTAGATAAAGCTAATATATTTTATATGTAAATATGTTTAATTAATTATTTAAAAAATTTAATTTTTAGGTGCGAATATATAAAAAATATGTACATATAGTTATATATTTGATTATAAATAGCAGTTCATTATAAAAAAGGATGAAATTTCAACGAAATAATATCAATATGAATGTAATACCTTGGAATAAATTTAGTCCCCTCCAAAAAAATCCAATAATACCCCCTTAAACGAGTTTGAAAATCCACAAAATGTTAAAAAATCTGGGTACCCTGACAAAAAACTCAGTTTTGGAGGCCTTCTGTGCCTCTTTTGGCCTCGAAAAACGCTGACCGGGGCCTCCCCTAATTTTAACGACGTAGAGCTCGTCGCAGGCTTCGATTTGATATGTGGTAAAGCTCAAACGGACACCCGGATCAAAAGTTATGTCCGTTTGAAGTTTGAGTTGCGTTTTCAACATAGTTTGGATCTTTTTTTAATTTTTCAAAAACATTTAGTCCTCAAATTGTTATTAAATGACTATTACTCCAAAATGATTATCAAATTATTAATTAAAAATATTTTTTTACTTTTTTAAGAAGTCATTTTCACTAAATATCTTATATATTAAGTATAATAAGTGTAAATGTACATTTATACTTATCTAAAATATATTTAAAAATTATATATTATATTTATATAACAATATAACTATATTTATATATTAATATATTAATATATTTTTTTAAAAAAAAATTTGAAACCGAACCTTTATCAGTGCTTTTAAAAAAAGCGCTGATAAAGGCCCCCCCCCTTTATCAGCGCTACTAAACAAGCGCTGATAAAGGGGGGGCCTTTATCAGCGCTAACAAAAGCACTGATAAAGTGGGGCGCTGCGAAAAACTGTTTTTGTGGTAGTGTGTATATAAACTCTAATATAGTTGAAGGTTTCCACCACCTAACCCAGTGCACCCAGTAAAACTTAAATAATACATCTCATATCTACTACACCATCCATCACTACCTCTAGAACATCATATTGATATAAGAATATTTCTCTTATATCGGCACCACTTCATCCTCTGGAAAATTATTGGGTCCTCTGGTGCATGCATACAAATTTACTCCTTTAAATTAGAAAACTCATATGTCCATGTATTACATCCTCTAATATAATTTCATCCTAATTCTTATATTAAATACACTTAACTACTTTCCCAGATAAACATCTAATGAACTTATTCCACTCGCCTAAACCCAAATTGCAATGGGGAGGGTGAGTATTTATCTATCAGGATCCCCCAAGTATAAATTATAGTGCTTCTAACACTTAATATAGAAAATATTTCAAAAAAAACTTAACAATACCCCACATGATATTTTTTTTCATAGGTCAAGTCCAACAATATACAACTCAAAAACTCATTTCATGCTCTCACTAAAGACCAACTAGTCAATATTCATACATTTATCTTATGTCTGCATAATTCTATAACATTAAACATCTGACCATATATAATACACTAAATTAATTCCTTCAAATATATTTGTAACCATGATCAAACTATAATACCTCTACATAATCCCTCTAAATAAAATAGGAATGAGTTGTATTCCACTATCTTTATTGAATTCCCATTAACAAGTTGCATCATGAACCTAATATTTGGACATTATCCTTCTAGTAACATAAATTGTATAGTATCTAAAACATTTCTTCTATATATTCCATTAGTTTTCATGTACAACAATCTTGGACAAATTCATCAGAACCTAACCTTCATCTGGAACTTCAAGAGAGTTTGATTTTATCAGATTTATGAACATCCATTGAACCCTAATTCAGTGAAACCAAAGGAAAATATGGTCCTTTTCCACCCCACAGTTCACCAACTTACTTTTACTCTTCATGATCCTACCTACATTGAAGAGGTCCTTCCACTACTCTACTAATATTCATACGATTGTTTTTCTAATGCCTCAGCCCTGAACCAACTATATGTATCATAGATTGAGAGTTACTAATATCTCAATCAAAAATCAATGTACTTTAGAGGTTTTTGACTAATAGTGTGGGTCTAGGGTGTTAATATAATATTCATAGTACTGAGTATTAATTAATATCCTTTCACATGATGATAATTCTTCTACATGATATATATGGGATAACTTAATTAGTGTACTTTTCATTAAAAAAAATTCAAGGTCATTCCCTGCTATGAAGAGAACCCTCTAGTTATATGAAAATATTCTTAAATAAATTTTTTTTATGGATGAATCTTCTAAGGACACATAAAAATGTGAGGAAGTGTTCTCATCCTTGATAATCTCAAGAAAAGAGACTATGATTAAAATCCTTCCAATGAAAATTCCAATGAAAAAGACTTCGTTTCATGGTCATTCCCCACTATGAAGAGAACCTTCCTGTTCTATGACAATATTCTTAAATAAATGTTTTTTAAATGGATGAAATCATCTAATGACACATAAAAATTTGATGAAGTGTTCTTATCCTTGATAATCTCAAGAACTGAGACTATGATAAAAAAAACCTACCAATGAAAATGTTACATGTTTTATGAGTTATTGGATATTTATATGTGTGAACATGTACAATCATCCTTAGACATGATATTATAATAAATGATTTTCATCTGTTTCATACTTTTACATTTTGATGAAAACTATAGTGATATATTCTCATAGTGGGGTAGGATACATTTGGTGCATCACGAGTAATATAAAATTAATAAATATGTTAAGAAATGATTTATACCTTTCATATAATAGAATTTGACATCTCTATCTCATTTATTAAAATATAACTACATGATAAATCAATAGAACTTCTGTGATAATGATGTGTTCATTTCTTGAAATCCAAAGAATGATAATTTGTGCATATAAGTTGATGACACATGTAATATGACCTACTTCAATGAGATATAGGTCCAAAGGGATTTTTTCCACTGTGTACATTCATATGAGGATTTATATTTTTGATAAATTTACTTATTTATCTATTGGTGCCTTAGCATGTTGTTAAATGATAACCTTAAACTTTAGGTGTTGTAGCCTAATTCCACTAAGAAAGGGGCCTAAAGGGTCACATACTAGGTGTATCTAGAACCCCAATCAAATTTTATATAAATTTAACACCATGAATAAATATTATTCTCATACATGGGTTAATAATTATTCAGGTCTAGTTAATCTCATATATTAACTCACTAGTTTATTGAGAGAATATTATGTGAGTTCAATATTAGAAAATATATTTATTATAAATATTTATTCATGATGAAATTATTTATACAATTACTTGAATATATAATATTTATTTATCTCTGCTTTATTCTCATAGAAAGAATTATTTCTTTATTTGGTTGTGTGAATATTTAATAAATATTATTTTCTAGTTTAGTGAATATAATATTTATTTATTTGTTGTAAAATAATGTATTTACATTTATTTATTTAAATAAATTGTAATTATTCAGAGTTTGATAAATATTAAGGAGAATTGGAGATCCAATTCTAATGATCTAATGATAAATTAAATATTAAATATTACTTGAATAACTTTTAATTGATTTATTTAAGAAAATATTATTTATTTATCCAAGGGTTTAGCACATATCAAGAAAAGAATAATAATAATAATAATTATTATTATTATTATTATTATTATACATGGGATTTTCTAGGGATTGAGATAATAATAAGGGTCCATGTCCAATTATTTATTCTCTAAACCTTAGATTATAAATAACTGATTATGTAATTCTTTATACCTATCCATTATAATCATTATGCACAATAAACTATAGAGAATCCTCTCAATCCCTATAGATCTCTTCTTCTAGAATTCCCTTGAGAACCAAGATAAACCGTTTATCCTCCGCTCTTTTAATTCTATAGTAGACAAATAAAATCCTTCAATCATAAGTAAATTCATATGCTGATCAATGATGACTGACACAAACATTGGAGTCTTCTATGCTAGCACCTTTATATTTCTATGACAGTGTTCAGAGGTTCATGGTGCATGTGTGGATCATTGTTATATGGTATCTATCCTTGATTCCTATAATGAAACGATGATATGACATGAAGGCAACATCAGATTTATTAATGAAAAAAGAATTTCAATTCATGTTAATTATTTATCAAAATAAATTAACTATAAATTATATGTGATGATCCTATCTCAGGGATTCCGAGGTTTCAATTCATTATTTTTTTAGGAGAAATAAAAATGAGTTAATGAAATTCCATTGTCGATATAAAGGCATAGCCTTAAAACGTTACACAATATTTAGTTTTAAATAATGGATTCATTTTATTGTATTCTCAATGATATTTTTAGGTTTAGAGTTTTTGAGAATAAGTTCACAACTCTTACGTAAAAAACTAGTACATTTCAAGTTATAATCTTTAACTATGTGTCTTTGTTTTGCGCTATATAAAACATTTGAAACATGCTTTAATTCAAAAAAAAACGTATTCATGAATTTTCCAAATCTTTATACCTTGTGAAACAAATTTAAAACATGGGATGTGCCAAAAAACATAGTAAGGGGTATAAAAATAAGGAAACCTGTTAGTCCATTTTAAAACCATGAGATTAGAAAAGTGATTTTTCCTTTAACATAATATACTTTGAGCACAAATAATCATTTACTTAAACATGAAATCTGATTTACTTCCCAAAATTTTTCAAATAATTATTTATAATAAAATATAAATTTAATATCATAATCTTGAGGGTTTCTTATAAAACATGAGAACCCATGAAAAAAAATATCTTAAAAACATACCCTTTCAACCTAAAATAGGAATAAATCCTCATTTAAAATAAAGGATCATTATCTTCCATTTTAAAATAAATATATTTTCATGAAAAATCATTAAAAAGAAAAGAAAAGTCATGTAGATTCCTTGGGACATCATCTTCATAAAACCCTAACAAGAACCCTTATAATTGGAATAACCATTACAGTCAAATTCCAACATAATTCTTTAGAGAAAATAATCACTACCAAATCCATTAGAGATCTATAATGGGATAACCTGATCCTAAATAATTTATATGAACCATTACTGGTATAAAACACATATAATCTCTACATTTAATAATCAAACTCATAAAAAATAACCTTCTGAATCCATAAGCAAAATATTTTTAGATATTAAAGTATCCTTTTCTTATAAAACCCAAATTTCAAAACTAAAATTCCTTGAAAAAGGTGAAAAGCATTTTTCTTTGAAGAAAAAAGGCAGGAATATAAATAAATAAAAACATCAAATAAAAATTATCATGTATAGAAAAATAGTTTTTTATACGTCAAAATGAAATTTTCATTTTTCTTTTTGTAAATAATGTCAAATCCTTGTGTATAAAATATGTAAAAAGATTTTTTTAAAACCTTTGAAATAATGTTAAAAATTGAAATAAATGGCCTTCGTAATTATTTTATTTCCATAAAGACACATAAAAAATTATATTTAATAATATGAACATGGAAGAAAAATATTTAGAAAAAATCATTAAAACATTTAAAATGAGGTTTTTATAGTAAAGTGCCCTTTATTTAGAGTCAGACTCGCCTAATACATTATTTTTCTTATTCAATAATAAACATATGATAATTATTTATTTTACTAAGGACATTTTTATTGTTTAATATTCCCTTTATTCTATTTATTACCATGTTATATTTAATTACTTAATGAATTACTTTCACATCTGACATTTTGATGATATTAGAATCATAAGTCCAAAATGAATTTTGTAGGTTGATTATGGTAAAAAGGTCATTATTTTATAATATCTATTATAATGGTGAAATAATTATAAATTTTATATATTAATTTTAATTTTATAACCTTCCATGAAATATTTTTTTGATTTATGAACTATGTTACAATCATAAAAATTGTATGTCATGCGCACACATGGTTAACATTAACAATTTTCAATGACCAAGATGGAAAGAAGGTATTATTTTATCCTTATATAATTTTTATTAGACCAAAAATATAATATTATATCTTTAAATAAAATTATATATAGTATCCATGTGATGTGTTCATGAAAAATAAATCACATCACTATGTGGAGGTGGTAATCCTCATATACACATGGATGATGTTATCATTTTTCACTGGATACAATGGTAAGAAAATAAATGATATATTATCTTTAAATAATTTTATTTATATAATTAATATTATATATATATATATATTAGATCAATCATTATATGCATATATACGATGCTGAGATGGAAAATGAATTACATCAGTTTGTGAGGTGGTACTCTGTCTCAGACATGAATGATGGATTAATTTCCCAATATGTGGAAGAAGAATATGAATATGGGTTATAGAATAATCATAAAAAATATTAGTATATGTATGATATTTTTGTTATTATTTTATCATTATTGAAGAATATTTGAAGGATGTAGAAGAATAAACAAAACTAAAACATTCAGTTAAAATCTACAAATATTCTTAGAAAAACTCTTTTTATTTACACATAAATCCACATAATGTTGGTATTATTCCCAAAATAAGACCACTATAATTTAGGGAGGGATTTTAAAAATGTTATTTGGGTATTGATTTTTCAATCTATAGATCTCAAATTGTGTGACAAAGAGAGGAGAGGAGGTTCCCTTTTATAAGTGAGGGGAGGGGCATTCTTGGAATTTCTTTAAGCATTAAATTAATATAAATTAATTTTCATGTTAAATTGGATTTAAATTGTTATAAATAGAATAAATTATTTGTGTGGATATAAATTCTATCATCTAATAAAAAATTTAGATGTTTATATTATATTTTTACACTTATCTCTTTGTTTTAACCCCCGGTTAACCCATTTGATAATTACAGTGATATCAATGTTTTTTAATATTTTGGGGTAAAAAATGTTACTGTAAAGGAAAAATTAATAATAATTAGTTTATTTTTTATATTTTCAACTATATACCATTCACCTAACCAAATATTATATTTTTATGAATTTTAAATCATTTTATAAAATATTATTTATTCTAGATTTTCAATATAACAATGAATATTGAATTTTAAACATTAACACTAATAAAATATTTTATATTTATCTATAAAATTCACAATACACTATAACCCACCCAAACAAAATTATTTTCAAGGTTTTTAAAATCATGTACCTGATTTTTCTACCCCCTACACAAACACTATATCAACATTTCATAAGTATTTAAGATACTTATTTCATCGATAGAATAAAAAAATAAATAAATAACATAAAAATAAACTAATTAGGTTAAATATATAAATTTATATTCATTAAATAAGCATATTTACTCACATGCATATCATGAAAACTTATAAAATATGTTATTTTCATTTATTTATCCTTGCACAAGCATTTGGATGACTCGCTTTTTATATAACTCTAAAATTCATATATATCCAAAACAATCATAAATAAAACATTAAATTTATCCGGAAATGTAATAAAATACTTCTCCATTCTCAAATATTATCTTTAGAACACCATATTTGGTTGTTTTATTGTTATGAAAACACTGTCTCATCACTGAAAATATATTTCGTATATTTCTTAAAATAAATAATAATTTTATGTTTTGAATTATTTTATTATGACATTTTTACTATACTATAATACATAATTCTTTCCATATGTTTAATAAATTTTCAAAACATATTTTTGTCTTGGTTATATCATAAATGATACCATATGCCGTAAAAATTATATTTTTAAGTATTTACCAAAAATCTAACTTCTTCAGATTAATCTCAAAAATTGAAATGAGGATAAACAAAAATTTATAAATAAAAAAATTAATTACATATAAAAAAATTAAATTTCTTATAAGTGATATAAATTAATTTTAATATAATTTCCTAAAACCTAATGTAAAATAGCTTTTAAAAATGTGTTTTAAAGCCAAAAAATGAAGTTATACCAAAAATAAAATGTAAAATAAATTTCAATGTAATTAATTATATTATTTATTAATAAATTATGATTATATTAATTTAATATGAAATTAAAATCATCAATATTTTTATTTATAAAATAAATGATAATTTTACAGAATTAGTACTTTTCATTATTCATTGAAAATTTACCCTTTTTAGAAACTCCCAAAATTCCATCGTAAGATAATTTATTATAGTTTGATTTAAAAAATTATATAATTTTTGTGAAATAAAATTTATAATCCTTCTAAAAATTAATTATAATATTCTGTCACCAAACTAAATAAAGAACACTTTTGAAGAAAAAAATATTTTTGGAATATAAAATGACTTTACATAAACAATTGAGTCTTTATTTCCTAAGAATAAATCATTAAAATTGTATTGAGTAGGAACTTTATATATATGTTTCATAATGTAATAAATCCTATTCATAAATACCAATTTAATATCAAGGTTATAACTATAACATTTAAATAATAATATTTCATGGTTTCTCTAAGGATGATGTTTCTTGTCATATATGCTATTGAAAAAATTAACCTGTTAAAATATCATGATATTACATTCTACCCCACCCCTTAATAAATATTTCCCTCATATATTTGAATTGATCTCTGTAATCAAAGGGTTGATATTTTAAAATACCATTACTGAAAACTTGCATCATAAAAATGGTTAATAAAACTTCATTTTGAAAACAAGGAAGAGGAAATATAAAAGCCATACAGAATATCACATAACCATGTTTCTAAATAGGTGAATATTTGTGGGAATTTGAAATGTAGATGTGATGGAAAATTTCAATTCCCACTTAATGGAAGGTGATAGATAATTTGTCCATGAGAAATCTAATGACCACAAAACCATAAACCACATAAATGTGAAAGGATCATAAATTAATCGGTAATGAATGTAATTGGAAAAAAAAATTATTTAAAAATCTTTTTCCCAAATTTAATAATTTCTATTACCATATAGAAATATAACATAAAGAAATATACTTTCTTGACATGTATAATATCATCCTTTAATAAATTTCCATAATTATCTTATCTTTTTATCCAAGCGATGAGTATTCAAAATAACTTTTTCATACCTAAAGGACTAAAATAAACTTAAAAAATCTATTAATTCCATAACATTGTAATAATAAGTTCCTCATATCTTTTTAAATTAACCAAAATTGATATATTTTGATAAATATAAGGTAATTCCCAAAATTAAAAAACCTTCATTTGAAGAAATAATACATTGTACTATAAAATTTACATAGTAATACCAAATATTTCACTTAGATTGTTCCATAATTAAATAAATATATATCCAAAATTACCTTAATAACCTCAAATTTATTGAATTTTTTAACCTCAAAGGTTATATTGTACATTTTAGCTTATATCTCCAATAAATTAATAGAATTATTTTGAAATAAGACTTCACTTTAAATCTAAGGGTTACTTATTCCTCAACCCAATGAAACTTCTCCAAAAATATCATTAATCGCTTTAAAATCTAAAAAATTTAAATAAAATTGATCAAATATATGCTTCACATACCAAAAATAAATATACCTTAATAATATATTCTTTAAAAATATGAAAATATTTTCTCTAAACTAACATTACTACCACATAGTTTGATATACTTCGCATAATCAACTCAATATTTTTCTATAAAATAATTTAACTAAAAATACAATGTTATACTAGCCATGACATCGCATAGTCATGCGGCAGGAGCTTCCCCTGTGCCACCCTTCTATTTTTGGTTCAAGATATGTGACCTTTCTGGATGAGACATGTTGTATCCTAGCCCATAGGTTTTCCTTTTTCTAAAATTATATTAATATAATTACATTATATATGGGTAGAACTCTGTTATTATCAAAATCATAATTCAAATTGATTCTATAATATTTCAAAAAAATATATACTATGAACTTCCTCTAAAAAACAATAATCATAAAATCAATTATTCAAGCCTACGAATTTTTAGACATCTTATTTTTTTCAAAAATAAATAAATAATATTAATTGAATATTATTTATTTAAAATAAGAAACATATTAACCCAAATGCTTATTTATATATCAATCATATTTCCTTAAATGAATATTTATTAATATTATTACATTTATGCTAAGACACTTTTTAAAGCTATCGATTCTATTAAACATATGTTTCCAAATTCTGAAAACAAAACCTACTATATAATAATACATAGGTATTTCATGATTCTCATAACATTTTGAGTATATCAAAATATTATTATTTTTAAACATATAGGAGAAATTCCATCCTTTTTAATAAGAAAAGAAAACCATATTTTCATTCTTAAACATTTAACCTTTCTTTGTAATCGAATTCCTTAATACTTCATTCCTAAAAATCAAAGATATGAATTGTTTGCTTATGATTCATCAATATCAACCAAATCATGATTCATAATTTAAAAATAATAAAATTATTCATTCCTTAAATATATAAATTTTTATTTTCTAGATATTCCCTTTATATTTCTATATGGTTCTCAACTTCCTGAAAATAAATGGTCAAGTCCTCTATGAAATATTTCTTTTCAAGATATATATATTAGTTGAGATTTTGAAATAAAATAAAAAACATACCATGACCCATAAATGTTTTGAACAAATAAAAAGGTGTTGGACAAGTACAATAATTTCTCATGGGTGATTTGAATACTCACGAAGCTATTTAAATGATATGAACAATATTTTAAAATAATAGTGATGATCAACTCATATAAAAGGGATAATAAGGTAGTAAAAGATTACTTTACTTCATTCTTGATAAATGATCCTTAATATATTCAAAAGAATATCATTTAAACATGAAAGGAAATATTAATAGGAAAATAATCCATAAATTTAATGAAAATACCATATAAATTATATAATACTCTAATCCTTTAAGTCCTTTATATCTCAATTGATTTATGTTTTTATCCAATCCCTTAAATTACCAAAATTCTCTATAAAATATTAAACTTTTTGTTTATAGAGGACTTTTAACTTATTCTTAAATAACATCATAACATTTAAATTTATCTAAAACCTTGTTCGGATACTAACTATAAAGTCCCATCCTTAAAAAATTAAAAAATCTTATGTTTTAAATAATTAATTCATTTTATTTCATTTCATTCTCTAAATTATTTTCAGGTTTAGTGGTTTAGATAATTAGGTCATAAATTTTATTTGACAAACCCAAACAATGAAATTTGGACTCTTTCACTTAGTATCCATTTTTTCCATAATATAAAACATTTAAAATAATTTTTTTTCATCCAAAGTATTTATGAATTTCAAATTAACATATCCTTTATCCTTACTCATCATTTTTCCCTATAAAAACATTTGAAAATATGGGATAAGCACAGAAATATAAATAAGGGACATAAACCCCATTAGTCGATTTTAAAACCTTGAGATCATAAAAGTGGTTTTTTTTTAATATAATAAACTTTAAACTCAAATAATCATTTACTTAAAAATGAAATAAGTTTTATGATCAAATTTTTTCATAAAATACTTTATATGAAAACATGATGGGTAAATAATAATCATGAGGGTTTCTTAGAAAACCTGAGAACCCATGAAAATAATTTTCAAAACAACATAATTATTTACCCTATAATGGAAAAAACCTTCATTTAAAACAAAATATCATTAAATTAACTTTTAAAATCAAAAAATTTCATTGAAAACTCATTTTCAATCATAGAAAATTAATATAGGTTCCATGGGATATCATCTCCAAAGAACCCCTAAAAGAACCCTTAAAAGAACCCTTACTGTTGGAATAAAAAATACATTAGACTTCCAAAATAATTCGTCAATGAAAATATTCATTACCCATTGTTGTTGAGAAGTATATTAGGAACACCAGATCATAAACAATATCATTTTCAACCCATAATAAAAAAAATTCGAATATTGATATATCTTTTTCCTTTAAAAAGTAATTCTCAAAAACTAGAATTTCAAAAAATGGGGGAAATAGTTCTTTTCTTTGAATAAAACATGGAAACTTATAATGAAATACAAATATCAAATAATTATTTTTGTGTAGGGAAAAACCACTGGTGTCACATACATTTAAATAGAAAATTTCATTTTAATTTTATAAAGAAATTCAAAATTGTCTGAATAAAATATATAAAAATATTTCTTTTCAAAACTATTTAATGAAATTAAAAAGTGATAAAAAATATACTTTATAATTATTTTATTTCCATATAAATACATATAAAAGTTTTTTTACTAATATTTACATTAAAGAAAAATGTTTAAAAAATAAATCATTAAAACATTTAAAATGAGGTTTTTATAGTAAAGTGTCCCTTAACATGAGTTCTCCTCATCACGTGTGTTCTTTATATTCCTGAATAAAAAAAAATTTCTAATTATTTAAAAAATTAAAAAACATTTTAAATTTTATTAATCCTTTTATTTTATTTGTTTAAATGTTATAATTAATTTCTTAATCAATTACGTTCATGTCATACGTTTTTAAAACATTCAACTAATATATCCAAAATGACTTTGATAGGTTGATTATAGCTAAAGATGTAATTATTCCATAAATCCCAATATAATCATGAAATTATAATATTTTCTAATATAAATTTTAATTTTAGAATCATTCATGAAATATGGTTATGAAAAATGAACTATGTTATAGTAATAGAGACAGTAGGTCTTAAGTATGTGTGAGTAACGTTTCCATTTTATAATAAAATGATGGAATAAAGTAAGAATTATTTTATCTATAAGTAGTTATTATTATATCATAAATATAATATTATTTCTTTAAATATACTTATATATAGAATCCATGTAATGTGGTCAAGAAAAATGAATCACATAACTTTGTGGAGGTGGTAATCCACACATATGCACAAACGACATTATCATTTTTCAGAGGAAATGTAAGAAAATAGATGATATATTATCTTTAAATAATGTTAATTATGTCATAAATATTAAATATATACATTAAATATAACATTATATACATCCACCTGAGGTTATTATGAAAAATGAATTACATCGGTTCACAAGATGGTAGTCCTCTATACACACAAATAATGGATTCATTTCCCATTTGATGGAAGAAGGAGATATATATAGGTTATTACATTAAAATTAAAACATGTCAATTTATGGAATATATAGGTGTTATTATTGAATCATGTTTAAATAATATTTTAAGGATGTTGAAGAATAAATAAAACTAAAAATATTTGTGAAATGTTATACATCTACTTCAAACAACCTTCTTTTATTTACAAATTAAGCCCTATATGGTTGGTATTATACCAAAAATAAGGCCTATAAAAAATGTGTAGGACTTAGTAGTGTAACTGTAGCACCGCTAACACTGTAGTAGTAGAGTGCACAATAATAGGAACTGTGGCGGTGGCAGAACTGAAGCAGCATGTGTATTGTAGTAATACTATTCCCAATAGTGCCTTTAGGTAAAAAAATATGAGATTTAATGGTTATTTAGTGGGATTTTATTGTAATTGGGAATATGGTTCTAGTAATGGGTCTCCTCTACCCCCAAAAAAGAGGTCATCTATTTCAAAGAAAGAGTCTTTTACCCAAACTTTAAGACTCATATTGTTAAAGTGGTTAAGAATTGTTATAATTCAAATATAGGATGGGTATGGGTATAAATCCTCTCATACAAAAAAAAATAAATAATTTTACATTATTTGTTTCCCTTATCTCTTTATTATAACAACCGTTAACTCTTTTGACAATTACAATGATATCAATGTTTTTTACTCTTTGGGTGTCAAAATTGTTACTATAAAACAAAATATTTCTTGTAAATAGACCATTTTTCATTTTTTATACCATATATAATTAAATTTTCAGAATATAATTTTCTAATGAATTTTAAACAATTTAAAAATATAATTTTTATTAATTAAAAATCAATAAATCCATTTTTGAGACTATTCATATACGATGACTTGAAATTCATCAAGAAAACCATTTAATTCAAATCCAAACCTTTAAAAATACCTACTGTGTTATATATATATATATAATTCACAGGGCATTGTAAATCAGTAAAAAAATTATTTTCAAAGTATTTGATTTTATTTACATGATTTTTATACTACTTGAACCAGCACTATGTCGACATTTCATCAGTATTTAAGGTAAATATTTCACCCCTAAAAATAAAATATATTTTAAAATAATGAAAAAAAATTACTGTAGTCAAGGTAAAATTTTATATTCCTGTAATATGTTTATTAAATTTTATTTATGTGATGTGATCATATTTAATATTGTATTTTCACATTTTGAGCCCAGCACAAATATTGGAAAAGCATTTAGTCAATATAGTTTTTATAAAACTTAAAAATTTATATATATCAATAAAACTATTTATATTAAAAATTATATCATATAATTATACCTTATAAAATATTATCATCTGGACACCATATTTGACTTTTCTAGTTCTATGCAAGCACTACGTTGGAACTGAATTTTTTTTCATATTTATCAGGAAATAAGTTTTAATTTATATGTTTTGAATTATTTTAATCTGAAATTTTTAATATATTATAATAAATTATTCATTCCGTAAGTTTTATAAACATATATATCATATTTAATCCTTGGTGATATCATAAAATATATCATATTTCATAAAAACTGTTTTTTTACTATTCAACAAAAATTTAATTTCTTAAAAAAATTATAAAAAATTCATACTAGGATATATTTTCCTTTATGAATCCAAAAATTGATTAAATTTTATAAAATTAAATTCCTATAAGTTACATAAATTTCTTCTAACATTAATTTTTAAAACACAATGAATAACAATTTTAAAAAAAATATTTTTTTAATCCAAATAATGATCTAATACCAAAAATCAGGTGTAAAGATGATTATTAGGTAATTAATTATACTATTTATAACTAAATTAGTCTTATAATAATTGAATATTAAATTATAATTATAATGGAACTTTTGAGTATAATAAATGACAATTTTATAAAAACTGGTATTTTGTTCACTATTTATTGAATAATCAGTCTTTAAAAACCCAAAATCTCACCTAAATATAATTTTGATATGATTATTTCAAAATTTATGTCTTTTTTTATAAAATAAATTTTTTAACTGTTTCATAAAATAATTATAATATTCTCTCCCAAAAAAAATTAAAACAATTTTGAATAAAACATATTTTTGTAGCATAAAATGAATTTACTGTAAAATTGAGTGCTTATTTACTAACAGTTAACCAAAAAAATTATTGATCAGGACATTTATATATATATATAACATAATGTGTTTAATCCAATTTTTTCCTTCCAATTTAATATTTGGTTTATAAATATAACATTTAAATAATAATATTTCACTATTCGTTTAAGCTCGATGATACGTGTTGTATACACTATAGAACATAATGTTCATTTAAAATCATAGTATATAAAAATTGATTATATCCCCAACCACTTCCATATAACATAGAAAACTATAAGTGGCATTAGAGTTTTAACATATTAATATATAATTATTTGTTAATCGTTGATCGATAATATGCATTTGTTGTTAGCTTTCATTTCTAGATTATTAGTTATTTAGCATGAACATTGAAATATTCTCTTATTATTCACTTTTGATCATATAACCAATGATAGGTTTAAAATACATGAAGAACATTTAAATATTCCATCATGAGGTACCAATATTTATGGATGGATAACTCAATAGTGCACGATGTGTAACATATTAGAACATGTCTTGTAAAATGTACAAGGATGAACCTTGAGAAATTCAGGTTTATTACTATAAAATAACCTTATACTAATGGTTTTAAAACATTGTTATAAGTCTAGTAAACAATTATATATTCAATACTAGTTTTTCACATAACTATAGGGTAGTTATCTATCTGGATACCCTAATACTAATGATTTTATAGAAACAATTGGTATAGGTGATTTAGAATTTCCTTTTACCAAATATTTTTTAAACCATTAGTATATTATATTATACCAATAGTAACAAAACCATTGGTATTGGATCCCAATTCACCAACATAATAACCAACATTCACTATTTCCTCATACACTATTAAACTAACATATTTAATACTATAAATAAATTTTTATATTCAATTGATCACAATACATATTAAATATAAAATATATATTATATAATTAACATTTAATGAGTTGATAATTTAATAATCAGATCAAAAATATATATAATTAGTTTATATCATCAACCACCATCCATAATAATGTTTTATAAATATTAAGTTATAACTTTATGGGATCAATATCTCCCTTATGACCTCCACTATTATTTTTGGCATCATTCTCATCACCGTCATCAAGATCATCCTCACAAAAATTATTTCCTTCAAATTCTTCGTCACCAAAACCTCAAATAAATTCATCACCCCCACAAATAGTTCCATTATCTCTAAATTCATAATATTTATCATTATCACCACCTTCATCATGAATAACCTCACAAGCATCATCCTATTTAATATCATCACATGTGTTGATCATTTCTTTAATTTCTTTGTGTTTATCTTAAATATTTTTATTTCATGAATAAAAAAATATGAATTGAATTATAAATTTATTTATGATAGATAAGTAAAACCAGACAAGAGAGGTTAATAACATTATTAAGGCATACTGATTATCAATAAAAACAAGGTATGGGTGATGGAATAACATAATCCAGTAATTTATATTTTTTTCTTACTAATCATGATTAATTTATGTTTAATTTTTTTATGTTTTTATTAGTTTTAAATTATTCTAGTTATTTCATGGATAAATAAAAATTTACAATTTATTTAAAAAATTCCTCCTATAAGGTTTTTGTGAAAATTACTTAATATATTCCCAATGAAATTTAGAGTATTATATTTGGGATATTGGTTGTTATATTTTATATTGATTTTATATGATTATTTTATTAATAACAGTCAAATATAGAGAGGATTTCCAACTCTTTTTAATATATTTCTTATATGAATTCCCATTTACATTTATACATTTTTCAATATGAATAATATGTAGTTACATTACTTTCATCGTTGAATGACAAATAATCCCTAATATAAAGGCGTGAAATCTTATATAAATATATTTTAACGTTAAATTATTAAATCATATTAAACATAAAGGTAAATTATATTAGGTTTCAAGGGTATAAATTAAGTAAATGTTTCATATTGGGACACAATATTCCATTAGATACAAGAATTAGTACATTAATCTCCCTTAGACAATTGTTTTTTGGTAATATAACTCCCTTAATTATTTAACTATGTAGACTTGATCTCCCCATGGAAACAAACCTTAAGAAAATAATTCTTTAATAAGGCCTTATCTTGGTTCCTTGTGAGCTTAACCATGATGCATGTTTGTGGGTTTATACTAATGATACTTCTTCTCATATTATTAATTACTTAAAATGAATTTCATTTCATTATCTCTATTTCAAAAGTTATAATATATAAATTCTAATCTTTGTCAGTATCCTTTTTAATGGAATAAATTGTATTTTCTTTCAAGAAGTTTAAACTAGCATGTCTTGGTTTATTTTATAAAAAATTTCATAATGGAATCAGTGGGAACCAACTAGACCAGTTATTCTGACACAATACAAACACCATGGGTGTATGTATACCATAATGTTTTAATTTTTATAGAATGTATATATATATATAAGTTCTCTTTTTTCATAGTTATTGTACTATTTGAACATTGTGTAGAAATAGTGTTGGGAGCATATGAGGGGGTTTGGAATGTATTTTTAGTTCCTTTATTGAAATATTATGAATAAATGGCTTTAAAATTTGATATTAAATGAATTGTTGATTTAATAATTAATCCTTATGGTTATATGAAAGGGGAATTCGAAGATTATATGATTGAGATCTAGAAAGTTAAGCACATTTTTAAGGTTTTAATGTTATCTTAAATGTAATGATTGGTTTTTATTTTTATTTATTTTTATGATAAAATAAATAATTTTTAATTTCTATAATTTAAAAACTCAAATAATGAATGTTTTTTAGGAATATTTAATTATTAATTAATTCCCTTTTTAAATTCTTAGATTTTGATTAATTATTGTTGAATTCTAGATTAAACATGAATTTTTAATACTTTTTTTCATGGAATTGGGTTCTTAATAATTGAAAAATTGAAATAAATTAAACATTAAATTATTTAATTTAATGGAATCTAACATAAAAAGTAATGTTTTACTATAGTTGCTTAATTTTTTGGTTATTTATGTTTTTTAATAAAAATGACGATCAAGTAAAAAAGTAGTATTTTTCAAAATTAACTCCTTGTTTGGATATTATAAAATACATTAATCATATATTTTTATAGACATAATATTGTATTCCATGATTTCTTAAAAATCATATAGTTTTGAATATAGATACTTATAGTTAAAATAAATAATCATTTTGTTTTGGGTGGTTATATTTGGGATGAAAACATTTAAAAGGGATATGTTATATTTAAATTTATTATTTAAGTCAGAGGGTTTTTGAAAAATGATGTTGGGTTTATCTTTTTGGGTGGAAAATTTTTAAAGGGGAGTCAGTCTCAAGGAAAAAGGTCTTGTTTGGGTGTGATTTATTTTCTAGAAATACATTATAAAGTAATATATAGTTTTTATTTTATATTACTTTAATAAAAGTATTATGATTTTGATTTTATGTAAAAATTTCATAATTGAGTTAGATGATTGAATTGGGATTTTAATTATCAAAATGTATTGAGGTTCAATTATTTTTAAAAAAATATATTTAATGAAAATTTAGTATTAATTTTATCTGTGGATAATGAAATTTTAGTTTAAAGGAATTTTTTGTTTGTGTATATATATTTTGAAATTTCCTATTTCTGGAATATTTTATAATTTTTATATAGTATATACTGGTTTGGGTCACAAAAGGATTCAAAATTTATCATTACAGTTTGAACCATGTGTAATATTCCAAAATAGGCATATTGGATTTTCCTTAATTTATTTTATTAAGGAGTTACAAAAATGACTTGTTTTTTAAATGAAATGGTATTAAATATATAATTTCTTTAATTTAATGAGTGTTGGAATAAGGAAGATGCAGTTAAATTTGTTTATAAAGGTTTAATTATGTCTCTAATA
The DNA here is from genome assembly GCA_963277665.1 of Viscum album. Classification (NCBI taxonomy): domain Eukaryota; kingdom Viridiplantae; phylum Streptophyta; class Magnoliopsida; order Santalales; family Viscaceae; genus Viscum; species Viscum album. The sequence continues at coordinate 1,286,383,563 of OY728158.1, forward strand.
TATGTATTTTAGTTGCTAAATGTTTTTATTAATTTAGGTGTCAAAATTTTGAAAAATGGGAAAACACTAAAAAAATTCAACACTTGCATGGGTACTGCATGAGTATACACTCCAAATTCAAACAAAAAATAGTTCACTGATACATGTGTGGGTTTTGTATTTACATTCGTTTCTAATGTTTAAAATATATCTCTAATAAAATCATTTTGGTTCCTAAAAAATCTTGGTGGATTTCTGGGTCATAAATTTGAAAAATGGGAAAACACTAAGAAATTTAAACACTTTTGTGGGTGTTTCATAGGTATACACTCCCAATTAAAAAAAACTTACATCTGAATGGGTGTATTATTTAGATTTTTTTTTAAATGTTAAAATATGAATCTAGTATATTTATCTAAGTTCCTAAAAGGTCTTGTGAAAGTTCATGGTGAGAATTTTAAAAAATTAAAAAAAACTGGGAAATTTCAACACATGAAATGGTGTTGCATGGGTATAAAATTAATATTAAAAAAATAGTTTATTGATAAATAATTTAAACACTAAAAAGTGTGGATTTACTTAATTATACCTAAATAAATAAGTTTTTAAAAAAAATTATGTTTTCTCGTGATCTGACATATTAATTCTCCCTAAAGTAGGGATATAATTTATTATACTCGACCATCACTAATGTTTGTAGATTATATAACTTATTGCCAAGAACTCCATTTGAAATACTAATATACAAAATTTAATGAAATTTTAGGAATTACATCCTTCTTTAGTAAAAAATTGGTTGAAAAATACAACAACTATAGTGATTAATATGTGGGATTTAGTTGAGCAGTATGCTGAAATGAGTTCGGGATCAATTCCCCCGACTTCAAAATTGGAATATATGTTATGAATAAAGATATTGTAAATTAAAATTAAAATTGGGTAAAATATAAGTCTTTATGGTAATCCAATAAATTTAAGAATCTAGTTTACAAGTAAACTATTTTTTATAATATTATATTATATCAAAATTTAACTCTATTATGTAACACCTTAGACTGATTCATGTGTATATTTGTTTGTTTATTTCCTAATCCCGAATCCCATGGGATATTGTTTTAATTCAAAATTTAAATTTAAATTCTAAATTTCTTGTTTTTAGGGTTTTCTAATGGTTGATAATTATATGGATGTATTGGTGTTCGATATTATTTTTCATATTTATAGTGTATTCATCTGGGTTTGTCAGTGCCTGGTGGATTGGGGAAAAGTGCAAAAGATGATTTCCCCAAAATTTCCCACTTAAATTTCCCTTGTAGTCCTACAGTTCTAGAGGGGTAAAGGGGTCTTGGTCCCCCAAGAAAGGGTTAATTGGGATAATGACTGTATATTTAAGGGATATGTAACGACTTAGGTTTGGCCCTATCACACTTTGGAATATTCCTACAAATAATTCTAGATCTAGGTACAAAGACGCTGTGTGATTCATTGGCCCGATGTTCCAGGAATAAATTTTATAAAAGTATTAAAAAATTATACTTTTCACATGGAGGAAACGGTTTATGTCTTAAATGGTATCTCAGATCAGAAATCCAAGGGAACAGTTTCATCCAGAGCATATTGTTTACCCTAGGTGTGGTATAATTTTTGTTGGCACAGGCCTGCTATGGAAAATGTTATCAAGGAAGTTTTTTTAAATTAATTTATTTATTTATTTTAATGTCAGATATTAAATAAATTTCAAACAGAGCCTCAGATCAAATTTCTGAGACTACAGCTAGGTTCAGAATACCATGTTTACCATAAGGGAAACATAATCTTTGTTAGTTTCGTGTTTTCAGTTGGAGGCGAGTTGGGAGCTAGGCTTGTATTTGGTTAGAATTTTATAAAACACTAAATTTTTATCTCCCACCCCTTCTTTCCCTCTAGGTGTGCATGCAAGAACTGCATCCCTCTCCCTCATTGGTGATGAATTGACAAAAATGACGAAAGGATGTTCCGTCAGGCATAAATCTTGACGGCGGTCACTCCCAGGTCATGCAGTAGCATCTTTGGAGCACAAATCTTATGTAGAAACAATGGTGTTCTGCCGAAAGGTAGGAAGCATGAACTTTTATCTCATCCAACCTATTTATTTTCTTTTTTTCCTTTGTTTTTTCATCAAGTCTATGTAGATCTGGTCCCAATGGTCTGAGAATAAGTCTCAGTTTAATTCATGGACCATCGAATTGGTACAAGTGGTCCGTGGAAGGTTTTCCAATGACAAGGGAAGATTCTAGTGGTGGTGATGGAAGAATCTGGTGGTGGATGATGGTGGGTGGCTAGGCATGGTAGTGTCCGGTGGGGAGTATGGCCACAAGGCAGAGCCCGGACGGTGGGCGGGGAGGTAGCGTGTGTCGTGGAAGTGGTGCAGAGCTCTGGCAGGCCAGCACAGCTGGGCTATGGTCCAGAGGAGTGAACCTTTCTAGCCAGAGCGGGCCGGCCCAAGCGATAAAGACTGGCTAGAGTGGGCCAGTCCAACCAATTTGGCCCATGGTTTATGTTTAAAACCTTGTAACTCACAATCCAGGGGTCCATTTCATGTTCCGTCTATGGAGAAATGACCTTTGTGTTGATAAGGTCCATTTGGGAATGGTTCATGAATTTTGTGAGTTAGTTTCATGGCCTGGGGTGAAGAAATGTTGAAATAATAATAATATTTTATTATTATTCAACTTTGACTCACCATAAATTCTGCATGGAGACTCTAATTGACATATCGTCAGTGGAATTGTGACCATACTGGTATAGAAAAAGTTTAAGGATGAATTTTATTGGCTTAATCTCAAATCGGGGTATGGGCGGAATGAGGCCCATTCTGGGCATTTATGGCTAAATGTGCCATTTTCACCGGGTTTCCATTTTGGATGAGTGAGTAGTCAATCCCATGTGTGTTTTTGAGAGCATCACAAAAAAGTGATTCATTTGATGTTTTCCATTATCAAGGTGGGGGCCCCATGAGTACATGTTGCTATTAATAGTACACTTTAACCGGTTTTCTATTTTGGGAGAGTGAATAGCCTATCTTGCGTGTTTTTTTTCATAGAACATGATGGTGCCCTTGTTTTGGACCTAGGAGATGTCATGTGAAGGTGATTTCGTGTGGATCTCTTAGGTTAATGATGCTAACTGGATGGGTTGAGAGAGTCCTCTAGTCACTTTGCTGACATTACTACTAACTGGGTTGAGTGGTTCCCCCTAGTTTCGAATGGAGGTGTTATGACTAGCAGGGTTGAGTGGGTCTACATGGTTCCTCTTTACGATGTTTCGATCAGCTGGGTTGAGTGGGTATCCCTGGTCCTTTAGCTATGAGGGTTTTGGTATCACATCCTTTTCACTAGACTATGACCCCTCTTCGGCTACTATTAGGGTTCCGGTATCACGTTCCCCTTCACCAGTATGTGACCCCTCTTCGGTTGCTTTGTGTACATGCTATGTGGATGCATTTCCACTTTCTAGAATGAGTTGTCTCAATCCTCTTTGATAGGTGACTGAACATATTTGGAGTATTTATTCCCCTGTGATGCCCAGCATGATTCTCATGTCCCTTCGTATTTCTCGGGTGCAGTTCTTGGAATCGATGTGACCAATATTTACGTGGAAATCGATCATCTACCTAGGATTTTCCGGTAGGGGTGGAGCCCCATTAAGCCCTAGGAGATGACCCTCTAATCATGTATTGATATCTACTCTTTCTACTTTTTATGGTGCATTCTGAGAGTTATGAGGTGGGGTTTGTGGTATCTTTGTGACTGGATTACATGGGTGATGATCCCATATCTGAATGATATGATCTCCTAGGTGTCGGATTGAGATCATGACATTTTCTTTGTCAGAGTTCTCTATATCGGTCTGACCAAAACTACTGTGGCGCTGATCCTCTGTGAGACGATTTACTCCAGATTCAGGTAGTTGCGCGATACTCTTTCTGAATTCGGTGTTCCAACTAGGGTTTTAGGATTCCCTCAGAGGATCTTGGGTGGGATCCCCTACCTGATAAGTTAGATGTAGTATAGTCATGATGTGACTTATTCTGTGATGTTTTCCATTGAGCGTGATCTCACGGATAGGTATCACGAGGGTTGGTCGGGTTATGATATTTGTGTGTTTTACTGATCGAGTGACTTCTCTCGGTTGAGTGCCAACTAGGTTGGAGAGGTTGGCTCATTGACTTTGGTCTATCGATGTTTTTTCCTTATAGTTTTGAGAGATATCAGGGATGGATTGGATTTTGTTGATGTCTTTGATGTCGGTACCTCATGAGATCGTTGTGAGTGATGTTTTGGAACCTTGAGTCCTTTACCATGGACTGTCTATGGTCAGGACCATGAGATTCTGTGATGGTTCTCAGTATAACTGAGTTTTTTCTTAGAGTCCTATGGTATTTGTCATTTTGTTGGCATTCTAGGGATGTGAAGCTAACTAGTCGGGTATAGTTGAGGATGGTCTCAAGATATATTATCTCTCTCTTTGGGTTCCCTCGGGCATGGTCAAGTTAGATGATGACTATCAGTTACTCCCATTTTGGTTTGGGGTTTTTGGGGTACCTATTGAGTATCTTTATACTCACCCCTAAATGGGGTTTTCCCACACATGTCTTGTGTATTTTGTAAACCAGATGTCCTTCAACAGAGTCCCAGTTGGAGATAGATCAGCCAGATCATAGTATCTGGACTGATCATGTTTTCCAACAAATCTTGGCTTAGGAGATTACTGATGGGTGTTTTTCAATGATCCCCTCCTTCAGAGTAGGTTGCACTCTTTTTCCGTTTTCTTTTGGTGAGCCCTGTATTTTCGCCTTTTGTGCTTATTCTATACTCTGGTTTGGGAATGTTGTATGCATGCATTCTAGTTTTTAGTTTTTATATATATCTCTACACTATTTCTTGCAGGCTTATGTGGGTGTGTGCATACAGGTACCATGGGATAAGGCCTAACATGTGTTTGATAACCTACTCGGCACTAGTTTCCTTCCGCTGGACTATTGGAGATGGGCTTGGAGAGTTGTGACTCAAGCCTCGTTGGGTCGGGTCATGATAGAGTGGTATCATATGAGGTTCCACCTTTGGGACCTCAGAGCATTGTTGGTCTAGTTATGATCTTGGTTTGGGTTGCATGTCCTTAGTATTTGTATTTTTTGTGTTCAGTTTTCAGGATAGGGACTCTCGTGTTGGTATGGGCAGCCTACGTATCCATATACTAAGACTTTGATAACCTGCCTTTCGACTGGATACATTATGACACTAGTTGTAGGGTAATAATGGTACATGCATCAAAGAGGACCGTTTTTTAGGTTTCTCATATAATTCATGAGTCATCTCCCCAAATATACTATTTGACTATGGTGCATCTTGAATTTGTTTATGTTGATTCCATAATGACAGACTTCAGGGGTTCCATGTCATGGTTTTGATTAGTAGTGGAAGAGACATGTTGGAAATACCATGGGTTAGTGTTGGTTGACGTAGATTTTACTACATGAGGAAGAGGTATCCTTCCCCCACTGAGAAACATTTTTGTGGTTCAAGGAAAAACTATGTGGGTGAGTCAGTGCTGCCAAAAGTGGATATTATTGAGGTGAGATGGTTGATTCCCTTTGACTTGTGTACAGGAGCCTTCGCAGCATGTTAGTAGTTGAGGTCCCAGTAATACCCAATGTGAGCATTTGGGCTGACCTTTCCTATTCATTAATTCCCTCACATTCTCAGAGTTGGCTTGTACGCAGGACTCTTGAGGAAATTTTGGTGTGGTTTGTTGAGGCTTTGAATTCATAGGAAGGATGGACACTTCACCCACTAAGATGCATCCTTGCAGTGTGATCCAAAATCGTGCAGGCATGTCAGTATCCCCCAAAGATGATATTTTCAAGGTGTGTTAGATTAATTCCTTTGACCTGTGAGTTTTAGGTCGGTTTTGTACTTTGGGGGTGGTTTAGTAAGGTCTTGTAAGACCTAGTGGGTACACTTGGGAAACCTTGTTTTTTATCAAAGTGGTAGAGACTTTTTCCATGAAGTGTTGTGGTTTTATTGTGAGGTCTTGTGTTATGGTATATTCAGGGGGTGATGGAGTTTTCTTAAGGTGGGGAGTACGTTAACCTTCTGAGGTTTGAATTTGAAACCAGTCATGTGGAGATATTGGGTGCTGATGTGATCTTTTATTTGGTAGTGTGTTAGTGTCATGGTTCTTCTTGGTGTGTTTCTGTTACATCACAAGAACCATTAGTGAGATCACTAGCATGGAGTCCCAATGGATAGATAAGGTCATTTCCCTTGTTTTTAGGATTTTTCCTTTTGGGGAATAATAACCATAAGGTGGGGAGGATGTAGCGACTCGGCATTGGCCCCGAAAGACTTTAGAATATTCCTACGAATAATTCCAGAGCATGGTGTGAAGAAAACATGTGATTCTGAGGCCTAGTGTTCCCGAAATAAATTTAATAAAAATATTAAGTATTTTAATATTGTGCACCTTGATGAAATTGTTTATTTCTTAAAAATTAGCTCAGATTAGAAATCCAAGGGAATAGTTGCTTCTAGAGCATGTCATTTACCCTACGTGGGGTATAAGTTTTGTCGGGATGGGCCTGCTGTTGAAAAGGTTATTGAGGGTGTTTTAATAAATCAATAAATTGATTTATTTTAACATCAGACATCAAATAAATTCGAAATGGAGTCTTGGATTAAATTTTTGAGACCTCGGTTGGGTTCAGAATGCCATATTTACCCTAGGGGTAACAAAATATTTGTTAGCATCGTGTTTTTGGTCAGAGGTGAGTCAGGATCCAGGTTGGTATTTGGAGATAATTTAATAAAACATTAAATTCATATACCCCACTCATTATTTCCCCTACGGGTGCATGCAAGAACCACCTACCTCTCTTTTATTGGCGATAAACTGACAAAATCGATGAAACAAGGTGTCGTAGGAAGTAGATCTTGATGGTGGATGCTCTTGTATCGTGAAACAGTAGCTTCTGAGCACATATCTACATAGAATCATTGGTGTTCTGCCAAAATGTCGATGGTATGATATTTGATCTTGTCCTCCCAATTTATGTGTTGTTTTCCTCTGTTTTTTTCATCGAGTATGTTTAGATCTTGTCCAGAGGGTCCCAGAATAGATATCGGTTTAATTCACTGACCAACAGAGTGGTCCCAGTGGTCCATGGAATTTTTAATAGTGTCAAGGGTGGATTCCAGTTGTGAGGACATAGTTCAGTGGTGATAGAGGATTTTGGTGGTGGCGATGGCAGAATCTGTTGGTTGCACAGCGGTGGGCGGCTAAGCACGGTGGAATCCGGTGAGGAGCATGGTGGCACGGCAAAGATTGGTCAGCGGGTAGTAGCAGATAGGTGCACTACGGAGGCAGCATGAAGTGTCGGTGGGCTACGACAACTAGGTTGCGGTTTGGAGAAGTGAACCGGCTCGGCCAAAGCAGGCCGGTCTAGCTAGTTTGGCCTAGGGTTTTTCTTTAAAACCATGTAACTTGTAATACAGGGGTCTGTTTCGTGTGCTATATACAGTGATTTGAACCCTACATTGAGACGGTCCATTTGACCTTGGTTTGGGAATTTTATGAGTTGGTTTCATGGCCTGGGGCCATCAAATGTTGAAATAATATTAATATTTTATTATTATTCAACTTTGACCTTCCATAACTTATGTACAGAGCATCCTATTGATGTGACGTCAGTGGCATTGTGAACCTAATGGTAAGGTAAAAGTTTCAAGATAAATTTTTCTTGCTCAATAACAAATCATTTTGTGGGCCCCATGAGGCTCGTTCTGGGTGTTTGCGGTGAAACGCGTCATTTTCACCAGTTGTCCATTTTAGATGACTGAGTAGTCGATCTCATGTGTTTTTTCAAGATAATCGCAACTGTGTGATCTGTTCGATGTGTTCTAGGATCGAGGTGTGGACCCCACAAGGACTTGTTGTGGTGAATAGTACCCTTTTCACCAGTTGTCCATTTTTTGGGTAATTTAATAGTCTATCCTGTGTGTTTTTTCACATAGAACGTGATGGTGACCACAGTTGGGTCCTAGGAGATGCGTTGTGTAGGAGATGTCGTGTGGATCGATTAGTTTAGTGATACTGAAAAGCTGGGTTGAGTGGGTCCCCTATTAGCTTTAGTAAAGTTACTACTAGCTGGGCTGAGAAGTTCCCCCATGTTTCGGATGGCACCATTTTGACTAGCTGGGTTGAGTGGGTCCCCCTGGTTCCTATTTACAATGTTTTGATCAGCTGGGTTGAGTGGGTCCCTCTGGTCCTTTAATTACGAGGTTTTTGGTATCACATCCCCTTCACTAGATTAGGACCCCTCTTCAACAACTATGAGGTTTTTAGTATCAAGTCCCCTTCATTAGCATGTGACCCCTCTTCGGCTTCTTTGCATACGTGCAGTCCGAATGCGTTCCCACTTTATGGAGGGAGTTGTCTTAATCTTCTTCGATAAGTGTCTCAAAGGATTTGGTGCATGTATTTCCCCGATATTCGCATCACGATCCTCAAGTCCCTTCATGTTTCCCTGGTGTATCTTTTAGAATCGATGGGACCAATATTTATGTGGGCATTGATACTCTACCTAGGATGTTCTATTACAGTACGGATCCCCAGTGAGCCTTTGGAGATGAACCTCTAGCTATGTATTGATATCTGTTATTTCAGTTTTCTATGGTTCGTTCTATGAGTTACTCGGTGGGGTTTGTTATATCATCATGACCATAATTACATGGGTTACGATCCCATATTTGAGCGATATGATATCTAGGGAGTTTAATCAAGATCGTGATGTTTTCCTCGATGGAGTTCTCGGTATCGGAATGACCAACACTACTTGGGTGTTGATCCTCTATGAGAAAAGTTGTTCCAAATTCGGGTTATTACGTGATACCCTTTCTGGATTCGGTGTTCCAACTAGGGTTTTAGGTTTCCCCCAGTGGATCCTGGGTGGTATCCCTTACTTGAGGATTTAGAGGTAGTTTAGTCACTGGGTGACTTCTTTGGTGATGTTGTCCTTAGAGTGTTCTCTCACAAATAGATATCACAAGGGTTGGTCAGGTTGTGCCGTTTGAATGTTTTACTTATTGAGTGGCATCTCTTAGTTGAGTACCAACTAGATTTGTGAGGTTGGCTCATTGACTTTGGGCTGTCGATGTTTGTACTCTATTGTTCTGAGAGATATCAGGGATGCCTTGGCTTTTTTTATGTCTATGATGTTAGTGCCTCATGAGATCAATGCGAGTGATGTGTTAGAACTTTGAGTCGTTTTCTTTGGACAATCTATGGTCAGGACCAGGAGATTAGGTGATAGTGCTGAGTATATCTGGGTTTGTTTTGGGAGTCCTGTTGTATGTGTCGTTTTGATGACATTTTAGGGACGTCGATCTTACTAGTCGGGTATAGCCGAGGATGGTCTCAAGATGGAGTTTCTCTCTCAGTGGTTTCCCTCATGCTGGTTCGAGTTAGATGATGACTATCAGTTCCTCCCATTTTGGTTTAGGGTTTTTGGGGAGCCTACTAAGTATCTTTATACTCACCCCTATATGGGATTTTCCCACACTTTTCTTGTGTCTTGTGCCAACTATAATTCCTTCGATGGAGTCCCAATTGAACCCAGAGTTGGCAAAGAATTGTAGCTGGACAGAACAGGTTTTTTACCAAAGGTTGGCTGAGGAGCATACCAGCAGGTGTTTTTCTGTGATCCCCTCTTTCAAATAAGGTTGGACACTTTTTTTAGTTTTCTTTTGTTGTGCCCTATATTTTCCCTCTTTTACTTCTAATTTACTCTCGTTTGTGATAGTTTTATGCATGCATTCTCGTTTTTAGTTTTTATATATATCTTTCCGCTATTTCATAAAGGATTATGTGGGTGTGTGCATATAGGTATCATAGACTATGGCATCCAATGTGTGTGATATCCTACTCAGCACTAGTTGCCTGCCCCTGGCCAATGGGAGGTGGGTTTGGGGAGTTGCGGCTTGAGCCCCATTGGGTCAGTTCGTGACAGGATGGGCAAGAGGATTTTATAAAGATTTATATTTATATGAAATATAGGTTATTTCCAAATAGATATTTATCAAGAGGTTGATCATTTACTATATTTTTTTAAGTTTAGAATGTTTATTTAATGATTCATTGATTGGTATAAATGATATGGGGTATTTTTTTAGATTTTTAAAAGATCATATTTCTTTATAATGGTTGGGTTAATCATGTGAGATTGAATTATTTAGGTGTTAAGATATTTTAGTTTCAAAATATAACATAAATTATATATATATATATTAATTGTACTATTTTCCTTGAAAATGAACATAAATTTTGTTTTTCTGAAGACATATACTATCTAAATCATTTATTTTGAAAATAGTTTTTTTGGTAATTCATTATTCTTTATCATTTTTTATTAAAAATGGTTTCTAAAAATCCATTTTCCATTTCAACCTTTATTTTAATGTAATGAATATATGTTTTTAATTAAGTTATATTTGTGAATATAATATATAAACCACTCTTTTTAAACAAAAAACATTTTACAAGTAAAAACATTTTAAAAAGTACGTGTAATTAAAAGAAAATAAATTTAAATGTATAATTTTTATAGATTACATATAAATTGTTTCGAGTTTACGTGTGAACTCTAAAATTATTTTCACATTCAATGTGGTACTCTAAGAAAATTATATTTAATTGAGTGAAGCCACTTCAACTTGAAAATACACATTAAAGTCTATTTGAATACAAGATGTAACCAAATTAATGAAATTTGAATACTACCAAATTGAAAGACCTGAGTCAATCTAGTGTGAATGAACTAAGAACACAAATGGTTACTTAAATATATTACCCACCACTATTAAAGAATAACATTTTACCACACAACATGAAAAATCTTGTCTTATACACATATTTTTTTATTAATGAAAATAATCCAAATACCAATTTTAATATGAAAATCATCATAGCATACTCATTTATAGAAAGAGAACAATAATAGATGCAATATAATATAACTTATACGTACTAGTAGTGTCCCAAAAAATTATATAATACATTTAATAGGAAAAAAATAATACATACTATTAGATTAGGTAGAGGCAGTGAGTGACTATTAAATGAAATTTCGTTAATTACCAACATGCTTATTCAAATATTTGACACCAAAATACATTGAAATTAATTATAAAATTTTTTGTCCATTTATTAATTAAAATACAACTGTTGAATGAAAAATTTTATAACCCTATGATATATTAAAAAAACAAAATATTATAATAATGATTAATTTCATAATCCCTAAAAAAGATAGTATAAAAAATAATTTATATTGTATTTAGGTTGATTCAGTGAGTAACAAAATTAAAAAAATATAAAATATGAGTATATTTATTATTAAATACTGTAACAAATATAATATATGAAAAAATATTTTAATGAATCGGGAAGAATCATGACGTAATGATACATTTATTTTTATTTTCATACATTTATAAAAATGAAAATGAAATTTGACATAATAAATGATGCACCAGGAATCCTCTTATTTGATGTTCAAGAAGAATCAAATAAATAATTTTCAATTTGAAGGTATAACACTAGGGAGAGTCGATGGAGACTTATAAACATTTTTTCAATTAATTATGGATCATGTGGGAGGGGATCCTAGGTTGGTGATTTGGGGGGGATATACCAACATTTTTTAAAATCTATTGGTATATCCACCCTTTACCAATGACTTTTTAATGTTGTTAGAATATAAGTGTTGGAATTGGTTGATTTTAAATTAGTAGTAAAAATGTAGTCAATTCCCATGGAGTACATTATTGCACACCGTGTGTTGACCAAGAAAGGATGGCAGATGGTTTTCCAGATAACACATCATGTAATTCTTGTCCAAAATATGTAGTCCATGCATTTTCACCAGTGGAAAACATGTAGTCAAAGATGTGTTGTGAATTTATTATATGAAATTTGTGAAGGAAAGATTGTAAACCTAGTAATTAATTCATATAATTATGTAATTAATAAACACATTATGTATTTAATTCACACAAATGGTGGTTGTATGATTAATACACACATGGAATGTTTAATAAAAACAATATGGAGATCATGTAATTAATTTTTATTTAGTGTAATTCATGTGGTCTGCATTTATTTCACATATAATGTGTAACTAATTAACATATGGTGTATAATTAAGTAAGGTGTGATGTAATTAATTAATTCACACATAGTGTATTTAATTCATATGTTTAGAAATTAATTAATTTTCACATAGTGTAATTAATTAACACGTGATTCAATTAATTTACATGTGGTATATTATTAATACACATGTGGGGTGTTTAATACACATGGTGTAATTAATTTGTTTACATTATCCACACATCTTTTTGGGTTTTAAAAGTGTAAATTAGTTTACTATTAAATATAATTAATTTCATTGTTAAATTGGTCTATATTACATATATAAATGGTTTAAATCATAATAAATATCAAATTAAATTAATATTAAATTAAAAATTACATTCAGTGTTACCTCCAAGACACATCATGTACTTTTTTAAATCAAAAAATAATAATTTATTTAATTTATTAAATTTATTTAAAATTATGGATGATGGAATTTTCAAGACAATTTGAATAGGATAAAAGGAATTAATTAATTAATTACTGAGAAAATAAATTAGATTAATTCAAGGTAATTTTATCATAATTAAATAATGAATTTAATTTAATTCCAGTTAATAGAAAATTATATATTCATGTCATGTATGTGAAAAATCTTGAGCCTAGGCCGACCTATTTATGTGATTTTTTTCTATTAATTTTATATTAGTACATTATAATGATGGTCTATGTGTCATCCCTTTTTCTCATAATGTAAGGTTATGTGTGCATGTAGATTATTTTTTGAAAAACACCTTAATTAATCCTTTAGTTCCCCTCACATGAATTTGGGTAAAGATTATGTAATGTTTGGAGCTCCCAGGTGAGTGTGGTGGGTTTATGTTTAGATCTGAGGTGAAACCAATCTACTCAATGCATATAAAAAAAGTGTAATATTGAAACACAAACCAAGTTATTGTTTATAGTGTTATTTCCCTATTGTTAAGGGCTATTTTACCATCTACTGGTTAAACTAGAAATTAGAAAATATCGCGATCTTACCACTTTTATTATTTTAAATATGTGGTTAATTTATTAATGGATGATTTATTGTGATAATATAAATTAATCAATTAACAAGATTGAAATATGGAATTAAAATAAAATCAAATTAAGCATAAATTTATTTATACATGTTCAATCAATTATGTAAATCAACTAATATTAATAAGAATTTAATAATACAAAATTATCAATTTATGCATAAAGATAAAATCTCTCAAATAAAATTGTAAGCCAAAATCCTTCCATTACTCCGGCTAATATAAAACTATAGTTCAAAGTGCCTCACCAATATATGTTGGGGTAAATTAAATTATCTGGTAGTTTCAACATGATATTTGGGTCAAATTAACCTATTATATGATAAGTTTTGATCACCTCTATGAGAATTAGTGAAACTAGTAGGAATGTGGTGAGAAACTATAAGTCCAGGAATTTAGGATTAGGGATTCCCCTCAATGTATCAAAGATTTCTGAGTTAATTTAGTTAGAAAGTTATTTATACCTAAATACCTTCAAATATCATGTTAGGACACCATTTGGTTACGGGAAAGGGGAATATAAATCCTTGAGACAAGAATATTTTTGTCAAAATATATTCTAAAACTAATGGTGGTAGATATTGGGTTTTGATGAAATTGTGAGAGATTAATAAATTAAATTTTTTATCTATTTTTTTTGTAATAAAAATAAAATAAAAATTTTATTTTAATTCATATACAGTATAGAATGAAAAATCTTTGTAATATTGTGATCTTATAGTACATAGAACATGTCTTCACCGAAACATATTTTCAAGGTTCAAACAGTTGTCTTATATATTGAACAACTATAAGAAAAATTATATTATGTGATGGAATTACCTAAATATCTTAAAAAACCTTACCAATAATGTAAAGTAAATAAGGAAACTTGTAAGTGGTACAAGTATATGGTTCAATTTTCCACCAATTTGTGATACCAATTATGTACAGAGTACTGATAATGAAACGTAAGGAAATGAGTGCCTAAAATAGGATATCACACCTCATATCTATAATGAATTAGAAATATATGATTTTAATTAATGAGATTGTCACTATACTATACTAGTGTAAACAAAGAGTATAAATTTTGAAATCTATATTATCTTCAATATAACTTTAATTGAAAAGATCAATTAGTAAAGTTAGGCTTCTATATGGATACAAATTTAACCACCGATTTGATATTATTAAACTTGACTTTTGGGTTCTCCTTATTTATCATGTACTATGAGACAAACAATATAGATGAATTACTCATGATTCATTTGACTTAGATTTATTATTTTAAGAAGAGTTGTGGGGAACGCAGTTACACAACCATTATAGTGAATGAAATAAAATGAAAGGTTAAATAGTCCACAACAAAATATAGTTCAAGGTTCCTGTATAATTTTTTTTAGGATACAATAGATTAAACGACAATGCAGTGAATAGAAGGATATTTTCTTTTCATGAAGATAGAAAGGTGATTTGAAAAGTAACTATACTGATTTGAAGAAGAATTAAATAGTTGTATATACTTCATGAATGTATCAATCATAGTATCTAAACTCTTTGGTATTTAATAAATTTATATTTTAATAAACAAATCAAATAAGTAAGGTATGTTCTCCTAATAGCTAAGAAATGGTGATCCCTATGTTAGTAATGAGAAACACATGAATTCATAAGTAATGTGTTTTACTCTCGTAGTTGGGAAATGTTTATTCTTAGGTCAACAATGAGAAAAAATGACTTCTAATTTACAAGTGGATTTATTCTAAAAAAAATAGTTTGTGTTAGATGTTATCAAATATTTATCTCATGAGTCTAATGGACACAGTGAGACATTATTTCATTTGAACTTAATTTTGTTATAATACACCACACTTAATAGTACAATAAAACTTGAGTAATAGATATAATTCATAAGGAACTAAATAAAAAATATAATTATAACCCTCATAACTAGTTACAGAAAAATAATTCTTAGTTATGTAAAACTATAAGTTTTTATATATAAACATAATATGATGTTAAGAATATGTTGAGCCAAAAATAATAGTTTTATGATATACATATGTTTTTAGTCTAAAAAACCATTAAATATAATGGTAATACACAAATATTATTGACAAGGTACAAGATTTATAGTGACCCACACATTTCATACGTATACATTACATCTTATTAGATTAATATTCAATAAAACAAATTATGATTCATGCCATAAGAGTATATGTTTTGAGTCATTGGAAACATGGATACACAAAATTTTATTTTATGAAGGATATTAAATATCTTCCATAAATATATTACCATATAGTACTGTTATATGACACACCCTATATAAATTTTTTTTCATAACCCTTGGAAAATAAACATAAGAAAGGGTTTGATTAGATGATTAATATGGTTAAACAGGTAAGTTATCAATTATAACTTAATAATTACATGATAATAAGGGTAAGAAAACATTATATTAACATTTAAAAACCATACCCAATATATTATAGATCATAATCTTAAATCATGGAAACAATATGGGAATTTCATAAGACATGAATCAAAGAATGTTATCCATGAGAGCATAACATTGACATAATACATAATTTTGTGGAATACACATAATTATAGAAAATAATTTCCTTATTCAATGATCACTTCGAATAGTATATGATAATATTGGTTTCACTCTCATTCCATTATATTTTTGTTCAAGGTTTACTACTAATAATATCATAGGAGATAGAATCCCTTACTAAAATGGGTTCACTCCTCATTCCAACTCTTATTATCTCATGAGATATCAATATTTACCTAATGAATTATAGGGATAAATAATTATGGTCCCACTCACAACATAATAAAAATCCATACAAATTTTTTCCACAATATCATAAAAATTTAATCATATATCATAACCCATGGAGAGGAAATTAGTTTCACAAAAATTTCAATATTTCATCATAATATATCCCATGAAAATAAAGAAGTTTCCTTATCATCTAATAGTCATAATCATATACCATTGAGGGAATAAATAATGGTGGTATCCTTGGATAATATCCTTGGTATATCTTTAGTAATAACAAAGGATATTATAATAAATTAAAATTTTCATTAAAATATATCTCATGTTTTTCTTGAAGAAAATGCCCTTTTAATTTTGAAATCAATTATATAAAATATAAAAATTTCCCTAACACTATAGAAATAAATTTATTTTAAAATAACCATGTAAAATTTTAAATAAAGCTTTAATTTATTGAGCATTATTGAGAGTAGGAAATTCAATTCATGTTGTGTACATTAAAACAGAGATTCATTTCATATATTTGGTAAAAGAAAAATGTACATCATTTGAAAAATGGAAAGAATATTTATTTTAAACCGTTTCATAAAAATTAAAACATGAGATAAAATAAATTTAAAAAATCATTCCATATTAGAAAAAAAAATTACTGAAGCATTTTAGAAATCATAGATATGGAAGAAAAATGAATCTCAACTAAAGAGGAAACAAATCTATTATTTTTTAAAAAATATTAATTTTAATTATAATAGAGAGGGAAAAGGAAATATTAAATGAAAATGTCATGAATAAATAGAGAATAATAAAATTCATGTGATCCTTGAAAGTTACATCATGATGTTTCATCATTGTAAACTTAATCATAAAAAATCCCATTAAATAATGAGATTATGACATAAAACACTTACCACTATAGTAATATCTAAATCAAAACCTCTTGGAAGATAGAAAATTATATGGATATTTATATCCACATAATTTTCATGATAATAATCATAAAACAAATTAAAGGGATGTATAAACACTATATAAAATAAATTATGGGTGAATATAGCATGTGTCTCATATATAATAAAAGTGAGATGAAAATACATTACCTCATCTTCAAGTTTCATTTAAATAAATATAACATCCTATATAATAAATTTTCAATTTATAATAATTATATAAAAAATTATATGCATACATATAATCTCATATATGATCCAATTATAACATTTTAACCCCCATTTATTAATAATTCCTTACGAAAATCATCGTTTATGAGTGTTAACTATTTTTTCATGAGAATTTTGGTTTTCTAGTTTCAGTCCTTGTACATTGATCATGGTTCCATAATATACATTATTTTATTAATTAAAAAATATATATTAATTATATATATTCATCAATAAAATATAGAGATATAAAAATGAATTACACCATTCGTGGACATGATAGGTCAATGTATGCTTGAACTCTGTTTTCACTTTTTGAAGGATAGACATAAAGAAAGGTAAATAATAATTTACATTAAAAGAATAATCATTTTTTCATATATATCATATATATTTATTAAATATATACTAATTAAAATCCATATAAATAATAAATAAAAAACGAATCACATCATTTCATGGTGGTGGTGGTCCACACATACACATGAGCAACATTATTATTTTCTAACAGATGGAAAGGTAAGAAGGTAGATATGATATTACAATTATAGAATAAAAATTAATCCATACATATAATATATAAAATTTAAACCCATCATAATAACCATCCATTAAAAATAATGGTGGAAAATAATTTCCATTGCTAAATGGGTGTGTTTTTTCACACTTTCAGAATAATGATACTTTCACTACCCACTTGATGAAAAAGTGGGTGAATAAAGGGGGTTAAATAAAAATAATAATATATAAGTATCCTGAGGATGAAAAACTTTTTATTTTATGATGAATACCATATAATTATAGGTGTTTAAATAAAAATAATTTGAATGAGGTAGGGTAAGATGATTACCTCTCCTTCAGCTGACCTCCTTTAGATCATTTTATAAGGATCCTTGGAATGGTTTTACTGTAATACCAGAAACACAAATTCATGTATAAGTAAGTTTATAAGAGAATTGGGAAAGTTTAGTTCATGTTATATGGATTATAGTGGTGTAAATAAAGGGAATGGTGGGGTTTCCTTTAATAAGTGGGGGAGATGACACATTTGAAATTTCATAAAAGATAAATATATAATAATTTCATAATCAATAAAAATGATTAGATATGGAATTATATTTAAATTTTGGATAATATGAGTTATAAATATGTCTATAAAATAGTATTTATAAAATTTAAATTTCAAAACGTTCCTTTATCTCTTGTTTTAACCCATGATAAACCTATTTTAACCTTAACCGCGATAATGAATTTTTTTGTTTTTACTATTCAATATTACCAAAAGTTAAGTTGAAATTATTATATAATATTATTTATTAGGATTGAAATTATCAAATACATTTTATCAAATTTAATTTAATGAAGTAGAATAACTTAATTTAAAATTAATCTACAAAATATAATGAAAAGTTGTTTTCTGGAAAAAAATGTTTTCCAAAGTATACAATGTTTTTATACTAAAAAAAAGAATAAAATTGATTTAAATGACATTAATTGTATTATTAATAATATAAATGAACTAATTTTATAATTAAATCATTTTTAAAAAATTAATCTTTTTAAATACTTGAAATGAAAAGGCGGTTTTCAATAAAAATCTGTATTTTTCATTATTCATTGAAAAATTGATCTTTTTTTAAAATTGTTAATATTTCACCCTATGATAATTCAGAACTGATTCTTTCAAAAATTAATTTTTTTTCTAATAAAGTTTCTAAAAGTGAACAAAATTAATTATATTATTTTTTCACAAAAAATAAATGTAAGAACCCGGATCTTCGTTTTAGGTATGTTTTTCCTTTTTATGGAGTTTTTGAGAAAAGAGGAGTTTCTAGATATTTTTGTAGTACACGTCGTGTACTTTATGAGTACATGTCATGTACTCCTGTCCCGCTCGAAGTTGTGTTCTGGACATGTCCGGGCCACACACACGGTGTGTAGGGGTGATGTAGAGGCCGCTTAAATCGGAGTATGAAAAAACAGATTACACATCGTGTACCCCAGAATTAAACACCGTGTATTTTCTTTTTTTCAACTAAACACATCGGGGTCACGCCTAATCGCCAGAATGACCTTCTTCTAGGTTTTCTTCGGCCGAGAGCTCCTGTATGGACGCAATCCTTCCCCGAGCCCCCGAGCTACCGTCTGATCTCTGTTTCAGCCACCGTCGATTGCATTGGGATTACCTCGGTAAGCTCTCTCTTCTTCTTTAGCCTTATTCCATGATTCCTCCTTATTTTCAAGTTATCATGGGTTGAGCGTTTTGTACGTTTTCTCAGATCTAAAACATTCTAATGAGTTTCAAGCCTCGTGGTTCACGTATATTGACCTCCTAACCCCAAGGTAGGTGGTTTGTTCCTTTCTATAGAAAGTCTTTGAGTATTTTGTGAAAATTCCACCAATGCCCTTGAACGGGTATTGCGTGTTTCCTGTTTTTCCCTTATTGTTTGTCTTCCTCACTTATATGCCTATGAAGAGGAAAATTCTTGTGAATTGGGTGATTTTTATTGTGCTCATATTTTTTTCCATGCATGTTTTTCTTGTTAGACGTTTTTCCAGTTGTCAGGCCTAGTTGTAGGATAGTGGAAATGTTGTATTGTTATGCTGTTGTGCCATAGAATTAAAGTCAATTAGTTCTAGAGGTTTACTTGGGGTGATACTTGCGCTATGCATGTTTGTTTTACATAGGGCTGAGAGAACCTAGTGTAGTAGACCATAGGGAGAATAGACATAGGGCTTCTCTAGAGTGTCTTTAATTTACGATGCGAGACCAAAGGGGGAATAGACGTTGAGTGCTTCCTCAGAGTGTCTTTAGTTCCTCAACACGGGCCATAGGGGGAATGAGACATTGAGTGCTTCCCCAGAGAGCCTTTAGTACGATATGAGACTATAGGGGGAATTGACGGTGAGTGCTTCCTCAGAGAGTCTATTTGTAACACCCGAGACTTTTATGTTATATAAATCATCAAAGGAATCTTTTTCTACACAACACGTGCTTGGCTTGCTTTACACGCAATCGCGACCTTCCTCGATAGCTTGCGTCGTACGTAATACCGAGTTTCACTAAACAACAATATGCTATTAAAACTAGCCGTTATGAATAGTAATAACCACTTTTTGAAATTTTATAAATTTTATTTTTCAAAATGGACTTCATTTTTGGACTCAGAATATCGAAATTAGCCTAGGGTGAAATTTTGGTATTTTTCTGAAAACTTTCAATTTTTGATCAATAGTGAAACCACTAAGTGGTAGGTTAAAAACTAAATTTTGCATAAAACTTAATTTTACCGCTTCTGTGAATGGAATTTCGAAAATCCGACAGACACGGTTGATATCAGTAAGTAAAATGTGGTTCAATGAGATAAAAATAATTTTTTGGTGAATAGTAACTTTTTACTTTTTTTTTACCGCGGTTAATAGTAAATAGGGTAACTAAGGGTAAATATGATATTAATATTACCCTAACACATGTCCTAATTCTATTGGACAAGTGTAATTCGACCAAAAACAAACTTAGTAATAAAATATGACCATTTAGGCCCACTTGGATTAGATTAGGACATTTATTATTAATTTATTTAAAGAAGGGTTAAAATAGTTAAAATCAAAGTTTAATAAGTAAATCATTTTTAATATGGGGTTATACATAAGATAAATTCGACTATAAATATTCATTAGAAATCTAAAAAGATTTCCTACATAATGGTATTTTATTTATAATTTTTAGACATTAAATAATTTAATTTAATTATGACACAACGATGATGCAGTAATTATCTTATTAATGAAATATTGACATAATTGATGTTATAAACACCAAAATAAATGTAATTTGAGACTTTTTATGAATTCCACTAATTTTCTAGGTTACTATGATATATTAGTGTTTATTTAATCAACTTTGTTCGAACATATAATTCTGTTATGACTTTCACAAAAATCATATATCAAATAGTGTCAAAATTGACACAAAATAGTTTTTAAATCAAATATTATATTATTAATTGTTATTTTATTCCTAAAAATCTAAGGTTCGGCCAAATGACTTAGATAAGGATATATATATTAATAATAAACAATTTGGGGTTCGTTTGGCATGTTATAGTAAGTGTATTAACCATATAGTGAAACAAAACAAAAAGACATGGTAAAAGTTAAATTATTTAACTTAGAGTTAAAACTAATTGATAAGGTTAAAATAATACCCTAAACTTGTCTAAATTCTATTGGTTGATAGGATTTCGACCCTTCCCCACTTTAGCTTCGAAATAAGACCCTTTGGAACCATTATAAACCGATTTTGACTTTAATATAAAATAATATTTTGAGATATTCCTAAGGTGCCGCTCTCCTCCCTTATAAAAGGGCACCTCCTCCCCCTCCTCCTCACACCAAATTGAGCACTCAAGCTCTGCCAACCCCTGACATTTTATCCTCTACACTTCCCTAGAATAATCCTATAGGTCCTGGTCTTCTTCAAATACCAATCATAGTTCCTTAAGTGGAGGATTCAAAGAGGCGTTCCAAAGAAGAGGTAATATCCATTACCGATCTTTTCAATTTCTTTCTTCTTCAGCTTCTTCTTCTTTAGTTGTTTCATGATAAAGTAATAACATCAGTATTACTTACATACTGATATGTTATTATAAATATGAAACAACCCTAATTCACCTTCTATCCATCCCACGGAAAAATGAAATCACCGCGCGTGCGTACGTACGGAATACCGTCTCCACGCCGTGGTGTAATCTATTTTCCACCACCACCTTACAAGGATGGGTATAATGGTGTAATGAGTAACTATTTATGATTATTATTAAGTAATATTGATACTGAAATAATAAATATATACTCCAATACAATTCCACGATCATAGGAATGATATCATCACTCGTGCGTACGTACGGAATACCGTCTCCACGATGTGATGCGACTCGTTCTACATGATCACCATTACATAGTAATTATATAAATGAATTGAATGAATAAATATGATATATGTTACACTAATACCATTCTGGATATAAGGTATCTATAACCTTAAAAGAATAATAAGAATTTATTCGACAAAACACGCATAAGAACAAAAGGCAATAAAGACCCGAGTAACAAGTAACAATGAAATATTACTAACAAGAAGCTATGAATATGACCATATATGATATCATATCAATATGTATGATTCTGGAATAAGTCAATAACATTATTTAAACCATTATACATGAGCTTCGGACACATACAAAGCAAATCGGACTTAAGGTAAGGGAAATATCACAATCTCATTTTTATCCGAGATTGTTTATTCGTAAGTACTTACTGGGGTGTATTTTATCATCCACATCCATGTTTCATCAATATGTAATATTATTTCCTTCCACCTAAAATTGTTTAAATCCATTTTTACCCTTAGGTGAGTTTTTAGTAATATTTATGAAAGGAATCTTTTGTCGTTTTTCGTACGAGGTACTTTTTGACTTTTCCGACAAAAGTACGAAGAATGTTTTTTTTAACTTATACGACATGAATGGATTTCTAAAAAAATTATTTCCAAGAAGCTTACTTTACAAGTATTCAATTTTATTTTTAATCAACTTCTTTTATTTTAAAATTGTATGACATGTTAAGAAAGGAAAAGTGTTTTTGAAGTAGAAAGGATATTTTCCCCAAGAATGAAGTTCAAGTATTTTATCAAAATTATTTTCCATCTAAGATAATAAAAGGGTTCTGTTTTTACCCCTATTATTACATGGATTTGATTATGTTGTGATGGAAATATTTTTATGAATTCCTTTATCTTATATGAATTGTTTTATGATGTCATGTTGTTTAAGAATTCCATTTTTATTACAAGGGTTATGCTATGATGTATGGTTTATGATTATGTGGCACACATAAGAAAGGATTAATTATAAGATGGGTGGGACCTATATCTCCCTCCAATGCATTGGGTAAAGATTTTATATCTCATGAGATAGACATGGCTGGAACGGAAGGTTATTTCGGTTCAGTGATACAGGACTGAAACGAGGAGTGAACTCGGTTCAGAAAGGGACTTTGTCCACTAAGATAGTCTTGGAAATGAGTCATGACTAATAAGAAATGATTTTCCATGATTATGTGTGCATGCCACAAAGTTTCAAGTTTTATGTTATGATTATGGGGATCTCATTTTCACTTCTATGATTTATTCCATGTTAAGATATTATGATCTCTTTTGCAGGTTATGATTTTCAAAAAGATATGATATGATTTTTATTTACATTATTTGCCCTTGCTGAGCATTTGAGATCACCCTTTTATGTTTTCTTTTCCCCAGGTCAGGAAGATGGATATTAAGTAGAATATGCTAAAAAGGGACCCTAGATATGATGAAATAAATGGGAGACACTGTAGAAGATTTATGAACCAGTTGTTTATGTTTCCCAGTTTCTAAAGACACTATACCTATACGGTCCTTTGTGGTTTTGTCATATGTTGTAATAAGTGTGCTTCAATTTTGAAGTATTAATAATGTATGTAAAGTATGGGTCGTTATAGTTGGTATCAGAGGCAAAGGAGGTAGGAATGTATCCGATCCTTGGGAACTCTCACATGTGAGCGTTGGACGAAGCATGGCTCTCCGCCCAAGGGCTTCATGTGGAAATGGATGCCACTGGGGATGGTGGTGTGTCCCGCCCAGGGGGTGTAGCCGCCCACGGAATGCCCTGATAGGTATCAACTATAGTCCACTGGAAGTAATTCCAGACCGTTATAGTTGGTATCAGAGGAAAGGTATAGTCAACCTTTGGAAACTAGGATGTGAAAGCCTTAGTAAGAACCCTAAGGATAAGTCTAAGCATAGAACACAATCTTAGTGTTTTAGAAATAGCCATGAATAACCTAGGATAAGACCTTAAGCATGAAAATTTTATTCTTTAACTATGTGGTTTTCCTATTATAATTAGTGTTGCTCACACTATTCTTCTTGGTTTTAGTCAATGGCTGGAACCCGAAGGAACCGTGTTAATGCGGAATGTGATGGGCAATGCAATGATTGTCCCCCTGAGCAACCAAACGATATGGGAGCTGGAATGCAAAATCTTGTAGCCATGCTCACACAACTTTCTCAAGCTATGAATCATGCAGGATTTCCAAACGAGCAAAGGAAGGAGCAACATTCTGTTGAATCCTTCATGAGGCAGCGTCCACCTTCTTTCAGCGGGTCTACTGATCCATTAGTTGTTGAACAATGGATTAGTACTACTGAAAAGATATTTTCAGTTCTTCAATGTTCTGAGCATGATAAAGTCATCCTAGCGGTGTATCGTTTGGAAGGAGATGCTGATCAATGGTGGAATCTTATTAAGAATACGAGGCAAAGGGATGAAATTGAGTCTATGGAATGGGAGGAGTTCAAGAACTTATTTTTCAATAAGTACTTCCCTTGTATTCTCCGAACAAAGATGGAGAAAGAGTTTCTTGAACTGAAGCAAAGGGATGATGAATCTGTTGGTACCTATGAAGCAAATTTTACAAGACTTGCAAGGTACGCTTCTGGTATTATTATCCAACCTGAGAGTAAGATCGATCGATTCTTTAGTGGCTTAAAACCAAGTCTTCGAAGGGCGTTAGCCATAAGGGACTTCAATAGCTACGAGGAAATCGTTCTATGTGCTCTCAAAGTCGAGATGGAGATTGGAGTAACCCATCAGTCACATGGGTTTGATAAGAAGAGGAAGATGGAATTCAAAGAAAAATCTAAAGAGCACACTGAAAAGAAGATGAACTTTCCCTTATGCTCAAAGTGTGGAAAGAAACATGGAGGGAGTTGTCTTAAAGGGACAAGTAAATGTTTTAAATGTGGAAAGGTAGGTCATCGGGCATTTGAATGCCGTGATAATGGGAAGAAGATGTCTAATGATGCAAACAAAGGAAGGGATACACAGAATGAACCTACTACACTTCAATGTTTCAAGTGCAAGGAGATGGGGCATTATGCCAATCAATGCCCAAATCCAAGGGTTGATGATGATGGTCGACGTCAACAAAATCTTAAGGTTAAAGACAAAGGAAAGTCACATGCAATTTCTATCAGCGATGTGGAGTACGATAATGAAGTGGTGAAAGGTACACTTACCATCCACTCTAAAGTAGAAAATGTTTTATTTGATTCTGGATCCACCCACTCTTTTATTTCTGAAAAATTTTCTAAGGGTATCACCGTATTACCTCAACAATTAGATGTTGAGTTAGCTGTGACAACACCTAATGGCACAACAGTCGCATCAAAAGTTTATAATTCTTCTCCGATCGAAGTTTGTGGGAAAGTGCTTCCTGCAAATCTTGTGATACTTCCTTTAGTGGAATTTGATGTGATTCTTGGCATGGATTGGCTTTCTCTACATGGAGCTCATATCAATTGACAAAGAAGGGAAGTCACATTTCATATTCCAGATCAATCTACGATCGTCTATCAATGCAAGGATGAACATAACCTTCCAGTGGAAATTCCTTCCATCTTATGGGTCTTGATTCCACTAAATGAAGGTTATTTATCTCAAATGGTTGGTGAGAATCTCACGATTAAGAATATGCCCATGGTACGGGAGTTTGATGATGTCTTTCCGGAGGAATTACCGGGTCTTCCACCAAATCGTGAAGTTGAGTTTTCAATAGAACTCGTACCGGGTGCTTTGCCAATTTCAAAGACACCTTATAGAATGGCCCCAATTGAGTTGCAGGAATTGAAGAAGCAACTCCAAGAGAATCTTGATAAGGGATTCATACGCCCTAGTGCGTCACCTTGGGGAGCACCTATTCTATTTGTTAAGAAGAAAGATGGATCAATGAGACTCTGCATTGATTATCGAGAACTTAACAAGATCACTATCAAGAACAAATATCCTCTCCCACGCATTGATGACTTATTTGACCAACTACGCGGAGCTCAATACTTTTCCAAGATTGATCTTCGTTCAGGGTATCATCAATTAAGGGTCAAAAGGGAGGATATACCAAACACGGCTTTCCGTACAAGGTATGGACACTATGAATTTATAGTGATGCCATTTGGTCTTACCAATGCCCCTCCTATCTTCATGGATCTAATGAATAGAGTCTTTAGAGACTATCTTGATCAATTTGTGGTAGTCTTTATAGACGATATTCTTGTCTATTCAAAGAGCAAGGAAGAGCATGAAGATCACTTGAGAATTATATTGAAGACCCTGAGAAAGGAGAAGCTTTATGCCAAATTTACCAAGAGTGAATTTTGGCTTCAAAAAGTTGCATTTTTGGGTCACATAATCTCAAAAGAGGGGATATCTGTGGATCCATCAAAAATAGAGGTTATCGAAAGATGGTCAAGACCAACAACAGTAACTGAGATCCGAAGTTTTCTTGGTTTGGCTGGATATTATCGACGTTTTGTAAAAGATTTTTCACGATTATCTAATCCACTCACCAAGTTGACTCGGAAAGGAGTTAAGTTTGTCTGGACAGAGGAATGTGAAGAGAATTTCAAGGAGTTGAAAAGAAGTTTATCCAGTGCACCTGTGCTCACACTGCCTTGTAGTGGAGAAAGGTTTGTGATCTACAGTGATGCATCCAAGAAGGGATTGGGGTGTGTTCTTATGCAAAATGATATGGTGATAGCCTATGCCTCACGACAGTTGAAAATCCATGAGCAAAATTACCTAACACATGATTTGGAGTTGGCTGCGGTAATCTTTGCATTAAAGATTTGGAGGCATTACCTTTATGGTGAAAGGTGTGATATTTATACTGATCATAAAAGTTTAAAGTATATTTTCACACAAAAGGAGCTGAATATGCGTCAAAGAAGATGGTTGGAGCTGATTAAGGATTATGACTGCTCAATCCATTACCACCCTGGGAAAGCAAACAAGGTGGCAGATGCATTAAGTCGACAAGACCATGCTAGTTTATCCATGATGAGGATCACAAAAGATCCAATATTTATGGATTTACAAAGGATGGATCTTGGAATTATAATGGAAGGGGAAAAATCTAGTCTTTCTCAAATGAATGTTCAACCATCTATACATGCGAAGATTAAAGAGGCACAGAAAGAAGATGTCGAGTTACAAAAGAAGGTGAGAAATGTTCCTGAATTCAACCTTGATTGTGATGGGATAATAAAGTTCAGGAATCGGGTTTGTGTTCCTCCCATCCCTGAATTAAAGAAGGAGCTGCTGGATGAGGCTCATAGTTCATCATTCTCTATTCATCCTGGAAGCACGAAGATGTATAGGGACCTGAAAGAGTACTTCTGGTGGGATGGCATGAAAAGAGATGTTGCTGAATATGTCTCTCGATGCTTGGTTTGTCAACAAGTTAAAGCTGAGAGACAGAAGTCTAAGGGGATGTTACAACCATTACCCATACCCGAATGGAAATGGGAAAACATCACTATGGACTTTGTCACAGGACTTCCTAAAACATCCAAAGGCAATAATGCTATCTGGGTCATAGTTGATCGTCTTACAAAGTCTGCACACTTCATTCCTATTAGAGAGGATTTCTCTCTAGATCAGTTTGCCAGGATATATGTAAAGGAAGTGGTAAGATTGCATGGAGTACCACTTTCTATTATATCTGATCGGGATCCGAGATTTACCTCGAAGTTCTGGCGAAGTCTTCAGCATACTCTGGATACAGAGTTGAGTTTCAGCACTGCTTATCATCCCCAGACAGACGGTCAGTCTGAGAGAACAATTCAAACCCTAGAAGATATGTTGAGAGCTTGCTCTATGGATTTCAAAGGAGGTTGGGATCAACACCTACCTTTGGTGGAATTTTCATATAATAATAGCTTTCACTCCAGTATTCAGATGGCTCCTTATGAAGCTCTCTATGGAAAGAAATGCAGGACTCCAACTTACTAGGATGAAGTTGGGGAAAGAAAGCTATTAGGACCTGATCTCGTTGATGAAATGGCAGAAAAGGTCAGATCTATTCAACAACACATAAGAGCAGCTCAGAGTCGACAGAAAAGCTATGCCGACAACTGAAGAAAAGACCTAGAGTTTGAAGTGGGTGATAAAGTGTTCTTAAGAATATCTCCCTGGAAGAGGGTTATGAGATTTGGAAAGAAGGGGAAGTTGAGCCCTAGATATATCGGTCCTTTCAAAATACTGGATCGTGTTGGGAAGGTAGCTTACCGATTGGCGCTTCCACCGAATCTCTCTCAAGTTCATGATGTGTTCCATGTATCTCTCCTGAGAAAGTACATACCAGATCCTTCACATGTACTCAACTCAAGAGTTGTACCGCTGGAGCAAGATCTTTCTTATGAAGAACAGCCGATAGAGATTCTGGATCGTAGCAAAAAAGTCCTACGAAACAAGACCACTCGATTGGTGAAAGTTTTATGGAGGAACCACCAACTTGAAGAAGCTACATGGGAGCTTGAGGATATGATGAGGGAGAAGTATCCTCATCTTTTTGTTACAAAGTGACGAATTTCGAGGGCGAAATTCTTTTTAAGGGGGGTAGAATGTAACACCCGAGACTTTTATGTTATATAAATCATCAAAGGAATCTTTTTCTACCCAACACGTGCTTGGCTTGCTTTATACTCAATCGTGACCTTCCTCGATAGCTTGCGTCGTATGTAATACCGAGTTTCACTAAACAAAAATATGCTATTAAAACTAGCCGTTATGAATAGTAATAACCACTTTTTGAAATTTTATAAATTTTATTTTTCAAAATGGACTTCATTTTTGGACTCAGAATATTGAAATTAGCCTAGGGTGAAATTTTGGTATTTTTCTGAAAACTTTCAATTTTTGATGAATAGTGAAACCACTAAGTGGTAGGTTAAAAACTAAATTTTGCATAAAACTTAATTTTACCGCTTCTGTGAATGGAATTTCAAAAATCCGACAGACACGGTTGATATCAGTAAGTAAAATGTGGTTCAATGAGATAAAAATAATTTTTTGGTGAATAGTAACTTTTTACTTTTTTTTTACCGCGGTTAATAGTAAATAGGGTAACTAAGGGTAAATATGATATTAATATTACCCTAACACATGTCCTAATTCTATTGGACAAGTGTAATTTGACCAAAAACAATCTTAGGAATAAAATATGACCATTTTGGCCCACTTGGATTAGATTAGGACATTTATTATTAATTTATTTAAAGAAGGGTTAAAATAGTTAAAATCAAAGTTTAATAAGTAAATCATTTTTAATATGGGGTTATACATAAGATAAATTCGACTATAAATATTCATTAGAAATCTAAAAAGATTTCCTACATAATGGTATTTTATTTATAATTTTTAGACATTAAATAATTTAATTTAATTATGACACAACGATGATGCAGTAATTATCTTATTAATGAAATATTGACATAATTGATGTTATAAACACCAAAATAAATGTAATTTGAGACTTTTTATGAATTTCACTAATTTTCTAGGTTACTATGATATATTAGTGTTGATTTAATCAACTTGGTTCGAACATATAATTCTGTTATGACTTTCACAAAAATCATATATCAAATAGTGTCAAAATTGACACAAAATAGTTTTTAAATCAAATATTATATTATTAATTGTTATTTTATTCCTAAAAATATATGGTTCGGCCAAATGACTTAGATAAGGATATATATATTAATAATAAACAATTTGGGGTTCGTTTGGCATGTTATAGTAAGTGTATTAACCATATAGTGAAACAAAACAAAAAGACATGGTAAAAGTTAAATTATTTAACTTAGAGTTAAATCTAATTGATAAGGTTAACATAATACCCTAAACTTGTCTAAATTCTATTGGTTGATAGGATTTCGACCCTTCCCCACTTTATCTTCGAAATAAGACCCTTTGGAACCATTATAAACCGATTTGGACTTTAATATAAAATAATATTTTGAGATATTCCTAAGGTGCCCCTCTCCTCCCTTATAAAAGGGCACCTCCTCCCCCTCCTCCTCACACCAAATTGAGCACTCAAGCTCGGCCAACCCCTGCCATTTTCTCCTCTCCACTTCCCTAGAATAATCCTAGAGGTCCTGGTATTCTTCAAATACCAATCATAGTTCCTTAAGTGGAGGATTCAAAGAGGCGTTCCAAAGAAGAGGTAATATCCATTACCGATCTTTTCAATTTCTTTCTTCTTCAACTTCTTCTTCTTTAGTTGTTTCATGATAAAGTAACAACATCAGTATTACTTACATACTGATATGTTATTATAAATATGAAACAACCCTAATTTACCTTCTATCCATCCCACGGAAAAATGAAATCACTGCGCGTGCGTACGTACGGAATACCGTCTCCACGCCGTGGTGTAATCTATTTTCCACCACCACCTTACAAGGATGTGTATAATGGTGTAATGAGTAACTATTTATGATTATTATTAAGTAATATTGATACTGAAATAATAAATATATACTCCAATACAATTCCACGATCATAGGAATGATATCATCACTCGTGCGTACGTACGGAATACCGTCTCCACGATGTGATGCGACTCGTTCTACATGATCACCATTACATAGTAATTATATAAATGAATTGAATGAATAAATATGATATATGTTACACTAATACCATTCTGGATATAAGGTATCTATAACCTTAAAAGAAGAATAAGAATTTATTCGACAAAACACGCATAAGAACAAAAGGCAATAAAGACCCGAGTAACAAGTAACAATGAAATATTACTAACAAGAAGCTATGAATATGACCATATATGATATCATATCAATATGTATTATTCTGGAATAAGTCAATAACATTATTTAAACCATTATACAGGAGCTTCGGACACATACAAAGCAAATCGGACTTAAGGTAAGGGAAATATCACAATCTCATTTTTTATCCGAGATTGTTTATTCGTAAGTACTTACTGGGGTGTATTTTATCATCCACATCCATGTTTCATCAATATGTAATATTATTTCCTTCCACCTAAAATTGTTTAAATCCATTTTTACCCTTAGGTGAGTTTTTAGTAATATTTATGAAAGGAATCTTTTGTCGTTTTTCGTACGAGGTACTTTTTGACTTTTCCGACAAAAGTACGAAGAATGTTTTTTTTTAACTTATACGACATGAATGGATTTCTAAAAAAATTATTTCCAAGAAGCTTCCTTTACAAGTATTCAATTTTATTTTTAATCAAATTCTTTTATTTTAATATTGTATGACATGTTAAGAAAGGAAAAGTGTTTTTGAAGTAGAAAGGATATTTTCCTCAAGAATGAAGTTCAAGTATTTTATCAAAATTATTTTCCATCTAAGATAATAAAAGGGTTCTGTTTTTACCCCTATTATTACATGGATTTGATTATATTGTGATGGAAATATTTTTATGAATTCCTTTATCTTATATGAATTGTTTTATGATGTCCTGTTGTTTAAGAATTCCATTTTTATTACAAGGGTTATGCTATGATGTATGGTTTATGATTATGTGGCACACATAAGAAAGGATTCATTATAAGATGGGTGGGACCTATATCTCCCTCCAATGAATTGGGTAAAGATTTTATATCTCATGAGATAGACATGGCTGGAACGGAAGGTTATTTCGGTTCAGTGATACAGGACTGAAACGAGGAGTGAACTCAGTTTAGAAAGGGACTTTGTCCACTAAGATAGTCTTGGCAATGAGTCATGACTAATAAGAAATGATTTTCCATGATTATGTGTGCATGCCACAAAGTTTCAAGTTTTATGTTATGATTATGGGGATCTCATTTTCACTTCTATGATTTATTCCATGTTAAGATATTATGATCTCTTTTGCAGGTTATGATTTTCAAAAAGATATGATATGATTTTTATTTCCATTATTTGCCCTTGCTGAGCATTTGAGCTCACCCTTTTATGTTTTCTTTTCCCCAGGTCAGGAAGATGGATATTAAGTAGAATATGCTAAAAAGGGACCCTAGATATGATGAAATAAATGGGAGACACTGTAGAAGATTTATGAACCAGTTGTTTATGTTTCCCAGTTTCTAAAGACACTATACCTATACGGTCCTTTGTGGTTTTGTCATATGTTGTAATAAGTGTGCTTCAATTTTGAAGTATTAATATTGTATGTAAAGTATGGGTCGTTATAGTTGGTATCAGAGGCAAAGGAGGTAGGAATGTATCCGATCCTTGGGAACTCTCACATGTGAGCGTTGGACGAAGCATGGCTCTCCGCCCAAGGGCTTCATGTGGAAATGGCTGCCACTGGGGATGGTGGTGTGTCCCGCCCAGGGGGTGTAGCCGCCCATGGAATGCCCTGATAGGTATCAACTATAGTCCACTGGAAGTAATTCCAGACCGTTATACTATTCATTAGCTGAACCAGAGGGGCAAGATTGTGTGTGCTTCCCATAGGGTTTCTAGTACTTGTAGGTTGAACCATAAAGGGTAGGCTGTGAGAACTACCCAGGGGGTTACGTGTTGTTCTTCTTATTGATTGGCTGTTACTTGTGTACTTTATATGCTATACACTATGGATTATAGCTGTTGTGTGCTTTTCTGTTTACTACTTCCAGTACTTTTACTTTCCATGTATTCATTGACTGTTAGGCACAGATCTTTGGGTGATTGCCAACTGGGACCTAGTCTCACACCCTGTTTTTCCCATGCTTTTGGGCCCAAACAGACTATGTTATTGTAGGTATAGATAAGGGCAAGCGCCCTTCTACTTCAGGTACCTGACTTGCTGTGAAGCTGGAGAGCATGGGACCAAGCTATGACTTGTGATGCTGAAGAGTTTACCTGTTTTCTTTTAAACTTTGGTTTAGTATAGTATTCAGCATTGTGATTTGTTTGGATTATTTCCTAGAAATATGTATCTGGCATTATTTTATATACATGTGTGTATGCTCCAGTTGTTTAATATTAGTCTTCCGCTATTTATAGTTTACTCTAGTATGGATGGTTACAGTTTCTGCTATTGTCTATTAGTTTTTCTTTCGATGTGTACTCTTCCAATGAGGGCATAGTCTCCCCACTATCACACCCAAGGCCCTCGCTTCTAGTTGGCAGCCTCTGGCATTTGGGGAAATGCGCTTGAGGCGATGTGACCAACCAGGTACGGGGCGCCTCTAGGTGCACTACTAGAAATTTAAGCTATAGCCACAGACCTATAGACATGGTTTTATAGGTCCGTGGATATAGACTCTTTATATCCACACTTTAATTAAACATCGGTGGCTAAACTTCTAAACATCAGCGTTTCTTTTTTTTTCTTTGGATTTCGTCAGCCTCTCCTCTCCTCCTCCCTCGATCCCAGACGGCCTCTCCTCTCCTCCTCCCCCAATCTGCGACCCTACTTTCGGAACCGTCTACATCTCTCACCGCGGCGCCCTCCTCCCGACGCTCCCAATCAACGCAGTCTCTCACGCTACCATTGACCTCTCTCACTACGACCCTCCACTCCGAACCATTGACCTATCTCACAAACTCTCTCACGCTATTCACGACGGCCCTTCAGAAGCAGTAATCCACTGGCGCTTCAGCTTGAAATTTATGTGTACTTTCTGAATCTCCCTCCTTCTATTTCTTTCCCACTATAAATACCACAATAAAAGAAAGTTTTACATCCTTCACCACAACACTAGTGAAAGTTGAATTATAAAAAAAGTTCCATAACCTATGAATTTATTAAAAACCGACCCATAGTAGCTTGTTGGTATTCACAAGCATTGAGTTGATGACACGCATCATAGTAGCTAGCTGTTATACACAAGCATTGTTACACGAGTTCATGAATTTTATACCACTCATAAGATTTCGTTGTGTAAAATTTTTATAGAATTTTCACTAATAAAAATAAGTTTTAGGGTCTTCATTTTTCTCCTTTTTTATGACCGCATAAAGTTTAAATGAGTGCAATGTAATGGTATTAATTGTGGAAAATGGGTTTCATTATTTAATATCACTTTTATTTTTAAAGAAAATGAATAATCTGTTTACCCTTTTTATGTGAATGTAGTTTAATTTACTAATATTCTTCTTATACATTTATTTTGGAAGATTCTTCTTTATCAAAGGCTAAAATGGAAAAGATCTTGTCTAGTAGTGTTGCTTTGTTTATTTTGCTAACTTTCTATAATCTTTTGTATGTTTGTGAGTTACTTTAAGGATGGAGTGAACTACTTCATTAGGGCATAAGGATCTATTTGGTTCACATGTACTAAATGAATGAAAAAGAAAGAAAACAGAATGATGTTTGAATTCATGCATTTTATTCCAATTGTCAGTAGGAAGTGGGGGTTTACCAAGTTTAACTGCACCAATTAATTGAAGTGGTAAATAAGTAACAAGATTGTTCCTGATGGTGTTAATAAAAATATTTTGGGATCACATTTATTAATGTTGTTGCTTAGGTAACAGGTTAGCTTCCCTTACGCATGTTATTGTTCACTTTACAACTATTTGTTTCCCCTATTTTGTTGTGTTTAGAATTGTATGCCACTATTGTTTTTTTTTGTTAAATTTTTATACAATTTTATGCTCAAATTTATGGAGTTTGTGACCTTCATTATTGTTTATATTTTTGACGTTTATTCATTTTTTTCATTTTTCTGGGTTGGATGCAACAAAATTTATACGGATGCTACTGCATTTTTGGATGCCACTGCATTTTGGATGTTGTTATTTCCCCTATTTTGTTTTGAATTTTGGTTTCTATTTTATTGGAGGTTGCTACATTTTTTGGATGCCACTGCATTTTGGTTTTCATTTTGGAATTGGATGGTGTTTTTAGGAATCCACCCTGCTGCTGCATTGGGTTGGGTCTGGGTCTGGGGGGCTGTAGGGGGTTAGGGGAGGGGGGCTGCCAAGAGGTGGGGGTGGGAGATGGAGGGGCTACTGTAGGGGGATGAGGGGGCTGGGGGTGCATGGGTATGGGTTTAGTTTCAGGTGAATCGGGTTGGGTTTTACTAATATAACATGACCCAAACTGACCCAAACCATGACAGGTTGGGTTGGGTTGAGTCCTTTGGCCATGTGTTAGGTAACTCGACCCCAACGGGTTGGGTTGGGTTGGGTCAAGTTCTCACAAATCACGTGATCGAACTAATCTTTTTTTATTGGGTAGATCCCCAAAACACCCTCGACCCAACTCATGAACACCCCTAAAGCCCGACACTATTATGAAGAGTCATCTCTTGGACTTGAAATTAGGTGGATATTTTGATTGTCATGAACCTACTTCACACTATCTATGGTGGTTTTTTCAGCTCCATGGAATATGTTCTAGAATTATTTCATATGTTGAAGGTACATGAAGGCCTTTGTTGATTAAGTAATACACTGTTAAATTTGAAGACATGGGAAACATCGATGTCTCCTTCATGTTTTATTGCTTGGAGTACCAGGTGCGGGGTGCATCAAGGCTCAGGGTGCAGGGTGAGACATCTCTATTTTTTCTGAAAACTAATATGTATCCACTGTTTACAACCATGGTAGTATAACTATTGTTTGGAAAGTACAAGATGTGGAATAAAAAAATGATATTCAAGAATGGTGTATAGTTGTTCTCACCATCAATTTTTTAGATCCTTTTGAGAAAAATGGTTTTTAAACTACATATTATAATTTTGTAGATGCATTAAAATGTTTTTTTACTAGAAAAAGGGGCCATGAAAATGTTATTCTTAAAGAACATTTGGTGGAAACAATGTGTAATGTGGATGGAAGTGTGATCAAACTGGTCTATGATGTATCACCACAAGCCAAATAGTTTCTATTATTTAATTAAGATCCATTTCATTATATAATTTAGATGGACTTTTCTATTTCATGTAATTAAAAAAACATATTTTTGCCTCACCTAAACTAGTTACAGGTACAATCCATAGGTTAGAGATATCATATTAGTGCATGTTATTGAGGTAGAGTACCACAACTAAATTCATTTAATAATAAAATTATTAGATGTGGGTGATGAATTTATATTTTTTCCTGATTTTTTCAGTTGGTAATAATTAAACCATTGGTAATTTAACATCCTTCAATCCACCTCATATTTTTGAGCAACAATGTTCTAATGATTTGTTCTTGATAACTAATTGAGAGTGTTAATGTTCAGGTTGCTCCAAAGTGATGAAGGATGGAGATCAATTTTATACAGGATGTGTTTTTCTCCTCTCTTCAATGAAATTTTTCTAATGTAATTTAGGTAATAGATATACATAAATATAAGTTTTTTTATAAAAAATAGATTTTACTCATTTTAAAATTTCTAATATTACAGGTCTTCATATGAAACAATGTAGAGTTTTTTCCCAAAGTTAACATCACTATTTATTAATATTACAATTATTTTAGTTTTCATATTTCATAAAATATTATATATTCACATTGTTGATTATCATAATTTCATTGCATGCCTTATTAAATTATTCCAAATATTTCACACATAAATTTTGATTCCCATGTAACTTCTGATGTTCTCCATTTCTTCTACCATTATTTCTTGCATTGTTCACTAAGAAAGTTTTCTTTCCACATGTTCAAACATTTTTATTTAGTTATAAATTTAAGTAAAAACTATATGGGTCAATCTAATATATTATTTTTTAATCCATGTACATTAATTCACTTGAATGCTAAGTGATTGAAACTAAAGTAGTTATAACATCAGTTATTTGGGTCAGTAGTGTCTTAATTTTACATCCGTTATTTACACTAATACATAACTATGAATTAATGTATATATAGTTACTATGTTTGAAAAACTATTTCATTTGGTTTTCCCCTTATAATCACTAATTTTGATAAGAGTATTGCATATGAATCTCTAACTATATAGTTATTACATTTCAATAATTATAATGAAGAAAAATAATAATGAAGTTATATTAAAATGGATATTATCAATGTTACAATGAAAATATTCTGGATATGAAAGTTTGTAAATATTTTTTTAATTACTTTTTTGACATTACTTTTAATTTTAATTTTAAATTTAAACTATAGATTCTTTAACTTCCTTATCATATTTTAGGGAAATGCAATGCCTCATGTTATTCACATGTAATAAGAAAGCGGTGAACATTGTTGAATTTGTGAGATTATAACATTCACATTTCTTTGAATTGTCAATTCTAACCTTTCATAGTTCATTCAATTTTTATTTTAGTTGTTACAAAAATTTTTAATTCAATTTATTTTTATATTACACAACTATTAACTCTCTCCCTCTTTTACTTCAAATATTTCCTATACTTGGTGGGGTTGTGTGATGCATGTTGATTGAAAATTATTTTAATATTTATATTGGGTAATGGATTCATAGTAGAATAATGTGGTCATTTTTTCCATGGATATTTATTTCCTTTCAACATGAATCAAATATGAATGCTCCATCAATTTACACAATCCCTAAATATAATCCCTGAAAATTGAGTATTTTCTTGATTTTTTTCACAAAAGGAAGTTATTACTCCTGAGTAATCATTGTGATTTGTTCTAGATATTTTAATTGTCCTGAGTTTTTAATATGTATTTCTTATAGAAAAATAATTTTTATTTAAAATTTTTAATCATTGATATTTTTTTAGATACGAAAAAAGAGCTTATCTTAAAAAAATCATATGTAATGGCCACTAATGATTTTATTCTTTTTCTTATTATTTTTTCAGATTTGTGTAATTTATTTGTTTACAATTAAAAAATTCTAAACCATTCCTTTTCATTTTCAGGTTTCTAAGATCAAAGAAGATTCAAGAATAAAAAAAACTTGAAAAGAACAAGTATTTATCATTTGATATATTCAATTATGTTTCCTTTAAAATAATTACTTTTTACCAAATTTCATGATTTCATATTTTTTCAAATTTCTATACCAATCTTGGTTTAGTTAATATAAAAATTTATTTACATCAACTTTGACATTTCCACGAAACACCATAGTTGCAGACATATTGCATTCACACCTCTATGTTACCCACCTAAACATTATAGTTTATTCAATAACATCTAAAAATGAGTGAAATTTTTTTACTTTG
This sequence comes from Viscum album, assembly GCA_963277665.1. Classification (NCBI taxonomy): domain Eukaryota; kingdom Viridiplantae; phylum Streptophyta; class Magnoliopsida; order Santalales; family Viscaceae; genus Viscum; species Viscum album. Next base: position 1,286,421,735 of record OY728158.1, read on the forward strand.
ATACATTGTAAAATATCATATGGTATATATTTTTCAATATTATTGTCTCTTTTGTATAGCCTTATCTGTGGAAACTCTATACTCACTCATATATTTTGAATCCTTTCTATGTATGTTTTCTACATTCACATACATGAATATAAAATGTTTCAACCTTAATTAATATTCATTCATTAAAATAAATATGATAAGAAAAATTAATACATTTGGTTATATATAATGCATCAAAAATATATCGATCATCATAATATAAAAATCCAATAATACATACACGTTGAAAAATACTAAAATATAAAATGACTATATAATATAATTCCTAACAAATACATATTCTCCTACTTATACTTACACTAATACTATGATACAAACATATCTTTTAGGTTTAAAATGCTTATTCTAATTCTTAAACTAATGCTTACCCAAAAAACATTTATTTACACAACCCTGTATACATATAACATGAATCTACTGTACGGGGAAATGCTAGATGATCAACAATGCAAGGTGGGGAGCTAGGTGATCAATGAGGAAGAAGCTGGGGAGTGGCAGTTCAAGTGGGTTGGGCCTAAAAATCATGTATTGGGCAAGGTATGACTCTGGGCCTTCAGGTCATGTATTGTGGGTCAGTCGGGCCTTGTGGCTTAGGCCTACGAGTCATGTATGGGTTCCCCTTCAACCCTTAAAAGGTGTATTATCCCTAATAAAATAAAAAAGAAGGCCTTCAAGCCATTCGGGAAAAATATATTCACATATAAATAAAACAATTTTCAAACCACTACTTTTATTTCTTCATTTACCCTTAATATTTACAAGTTATATGAATATTATTTCCTCATTTCTTATCTTTTATCATGTACAATTGACACACTAATCACATATATATAAGAATTTATTATAGCTCACTTCTTTTCCCATTATTTCCTTATAGTTGGTTTCTTATGATGAGGTCGGTTCTATCCACCGTTGTCGAAGGCAGTGAGTTTGAAATTGGATTTAGGTGAGATTTCTTCTGTTTTTATTCTTTGGCTCAATTTTAATTAGGGAATTTGTGATTTTTGGGTTCCCTATATTTTTATAGTGTGTTTTGGATCTCATTGAGGCAGATTCGAGTCACCATTGTCAAAGGTGACTTACATGTGTATGCATGGGTAGGCATATACATATATAAGTTCCCCATTTATATATATTCACTCATGGAAGTATGAATATATATATATATATATATATATATTGGGGCTAGGTGTGCTTATATATAGATATGAAAAATGCATACATGTGTAAGTGTAAAGGGGTATATTCAAGTATATAACATATATCTAAGGACCCCCTTGTGCATATTTGGCCATGAAAATATGTACATAAGGGTTATATGTCCTTATATATATGTGAAGGTGTATATGCATGCAAGTAGAAAAAAAAAAGATGACTTGAGTTTCCATCGTCAAAAGTAGCGCGCCTTGAGGTTAAGGTAGGTTCCTTATACCTAACCCTTTAATTTTAATTCCATAATTGCTTTATTATTTTAAAAACATGTTTTCATTATTATATAATGATTACATGATATGAAAATTGATTATGGTTCTTTGAAAATTAATTTTTACCAATTTTACGCTATTTCCCTAAGCCTCAAGTGGAATAATACTAGATTTAAATGAGAGCATATTCCTCATGTTGAAGAATACTGGATTTATTTGGTGGTTTATGTGTTATTATATGTTTAGTATCCTACTAATTGGATGGTTCTACTAACATATTGCATTATCATTGGGGTGTTGAACTGCTGTTGGACATTGATCATGTAGAAAAATGATAAGTTCACACATTCAAGGACATTATTCAAGCTCATTTTCTATTAACAATGATTCTTGGAGACATCAAGGACCGTTTAGATGTAGTTGATATTGTAGTCCAAGTAGTATAGGTTAATATTCATTGATATCATGTGGTACTCTATTGACTTGATTCATGATAGAATCATCTGATCAAGAATATTTATTCTTGGCCTCCATAGATACATCCAATCCACCATTTTCCCATACATATTATAACATATGTCAGGGTTGAGGGGATCCTTTTTAATGGAATGTTTCTATTTAAAAGGTATGTAGGTAGTAGGTGTTGGTAGCTTCATACAGGAGAACTATTATAACATGTTTCCAGTCGAACTTAGGCATTAGAGTTAATATGTAGGTGGGTAGTCACATGCATAATTTAAAACTCATTGATCAACAGTCCATGAGTTTCACAGAGGATATAGTCATCCATGGGATATGCATTTTCATGACTATAGAGGATTTAGTCATATGGTAAATTACACCCTAAACATTAATATAGATACAGTTAATTAAGTTACCAGTAGACATATGTGTCAGATAGTAACATGACGAGGGACCTCCTAGAGTTGTAGAGGTTGGTCCTCATGAAAGCATCATTAATAAAGGACCATCCAGTGCTTTAATAGTTAGATACAAAGATGGATGTTGATATGATCATGTTACACCACCTCCACCCATATAACATGAATGTAAATATTAGAGATCTAGAAATTTGGGAGGCATCTTAATGTTATAAACAATGGTTACCGCATAATGATCAACACTCTATGATGTTTTGTCTAAGTTAACTCCACAGTTTCAACCATATTCATATACAACATTGAATTTAAACCTTTTTTATTCATCCCATGAGTGGGTGGTAGAGATTAGAATCGATCCCCTACCCCAAAAAATATGTTTTCATACATTATATAGAGGAAATCATACAGTTACAGACATCTTTTTAGGATGTGATCATGTACTTAATGGGTGATGTAATACAAGGTATATGCTTCATACTATCATTTGGTTCTTGGGTAGACTACTTTCATTAAAGAGTGATTTCCTACTAAGTGGATAGATTAATATTGTTCTTAATGTGATAATGGGATATTCAATTGGGATAAAAAAAAGGCATGTTCATGGAATGTTATACCCAAAAGACAATTAATTAATAATTATGGATCTATGTGTGATGGTAACCTCATACTATTAATAGAGAATTGTTATGAAAGAGTCCATGGAATTGTTTCTTGATGATGTTCACCGGTTTCTTCCTAATCTAGATGGTAGAATTTTCATCTATCTATACACTAAGACTACTCATCTATCTTCTGATTCTTATTAGATATCCCCAATTTAGACTAGATAGATAAAGATGTAATTCTACATCTGTAAGGGGAATAATTTCATCAGAACCATTATGTTTCTATTTATTTTTATTTACTTTAAATGAGCAGATTGATCTTAAGCACAAACGTAGATGTTTTTAATATATGTTGAAGCATTGGTCGTTATCCTACATAATATGTTATTCTCAATCCTTATATGTGCACTCTGAAGTACTTGTAGTGGAGGGTATGGGGTACAGTAAACCTATTTTTTTTTCTTGAGACTAATATGTAGCCACAATTTAAAATCATGGCAGTAGAGCACCTATTTTTTTCTAGAAAGTGAAGTCTATAACCACAGTTTACAATCGTGGCTTTAGACCTATTTCCATGGTTTGAACCATGGATATTAACCTATATCCATGGTTTAAAATTGTGGAAATATATTTCAAAGGAATTTCCTACTTCCACAATTTGAAACCATGGATATAGAGTTTATTTGAAATACTTATAGTCATGGTTTTAAATTGTGGCTATAGGTGTACTACCATGGTGGATACTTCAACTAAAACTGTGGCCCTATTGCCACACAAATAGGATCCATGGTTCCCTAAACCATGTCTATAACTTATAGTCATGGTTTTGGGACCTATAGCAATGGTTATAAACTATGGTTATTGCTTGAATTTATAGTAGTGTGATATTCAATATACTTGACTTCTACCTTCAACTCTTCAATCTTTTTACAAGTTACCTAGGATTTCTTCCATAACTTGATTACTTCAGGTTTACTCTGATAAGTTAATCTAGATTTTGGTACTCGATGATACTTTCTATGCCAAATATAACTAGCTATGTTCTCATAATACCACAACCTTACTTATAAATTCTTCTACTCATAATAATGTCCTTTAACCATGGAATACATACATTTCTACTACAAAATCTACCAAATTAGCACTCTAGCTGGATTCCTCCCTACACTCTAATACCACTAAGATAAGATTAAATAAATAATATAAAATTCATGTCATTGTTTATAATAGTTTTTTATAATATGTTAATTACTATGGGTCCACTATTTTACCATTTAAAATGTAATATAATGAAAATTTAAAAGGAACCCAACTATTCCTCTACCTAGTAGGATGGAATGGGGTTTAATAGGATCTGAAATTTCATTAAATAATGGAATTCATATTCCTCCCAAAATAGAGTGGAAAGATCGCTAATGAAAGGGAATCCACTTCTCTTGATAAAATTATTTCTCCATCGACGAACTTCAACCATACCCTCCTCTTATCTCATTCTATAATGATGATATAGTTCACAACATTTGACTCACTCATCATGTTTCCCCCCTCTATGGTGGTTAACACTACCACCAACTTCTTCGACCTACAAATCCTAGACTTAGATAAAAGGTTCGTGAGGCAAGCATTGAACATGGAAAATGTCACCAGATCCACCTCCACTGTTTAGGTCATCGCCATCCTTGTAATAAAGCTCACCAGGATCTCAAATTATGGTATGCTCATAGAACTAGGATTAGAAACTGGTTCATCTATGATGAGGGGTGCTATCATGCTTTGGGACATGGGGTTGGGTAAGAAGAATATGTGGGGGTTGAGGAAGAAGACGAGGGTATTTTGGACCTTTTAAAACTTGAACATCCATTCCACCCTTGAAGTTTTAAGTTTACCAAACATAATTTATAAACACCATTTTCCACAAACTAAATTGGATTACCCCTGATCTGAGCACCCAAGTCGGCATGTGGAAAGGATTGAGGGTCATTCTCAATCCCTTCGAGCTGACAACAATTGTTGAGGCATCGGATTATTCTCTATGAGAATAATTTTCCTAGATAAATATTATTCAACAAGTAGAAGAATTCCATCAAAATTTCAGCATGGTGCGTTCATGCCTTAAATGTCCTCGCATAACAAAAAAAGTAGTTTTAGGGGGCAGGTTGTAGGGGGTAGGGGGTAGGGGTAGGTTGCAGGGGGCAGGGGGTTAGGTTGGACGGGGGCAGGGGGCAGGGGGTAGAGGGCAGGGGTGCTGCGGGGCAGGGGGGCAGGTTGGAGGGGGGCTGGGGGCTGGGGGGCTGGGGGCAGGTTGCAGGGGCAGGGGGCAGGTTGGAGGGGGCAGGGGGCAGGGGGGAAGGGGTGTATGGTGCAGGGGGGAGGGGGCAGGGGTGAGGGTGGAGGGGTGGAGTTGTGGACAGGTTAACAACAACCCATGTTCTGGGTTTGAAACCTAAAATTTATTTTCCCTTTTCTTTTCTTTTCTTTCGTTTAGTTATTTAACTATTTAATAACATTTTTCTTGTGTTTTCTGGGCATGAAAAAATCTGGACAGCACCTCATGCACTTGTTGATGATCGAATCATACTGTTGTTGGAAGCATAAACAAACATCTAGGTTCGAGTTTCTACTTTGTTTTCAATGTTTTTTATGTTTTCCACCTTCCTCTTTAAATTGTATGTGTGACATTGCCCATTTAATTTGAAGGTTTCTGTAAAATACATTTAATGTGTGAAGGTGCGTATACCCAGTGGGGAAAAACTTTTAATTAGAAAGCTCCAACACGCCGCGGTCACGCCGTGGTCACGCCACGATAATGCTGTGATTTGGCCCTGCTCCGGCCACATCCAGCCCACACCTACCCCCTTTCACCTTTATTTCAGACCGCTGCCACCAGCATTCCAGCCCACAACAGCCCCCCCTGCCACCTTCAAATCAGCCCGCACCATCCCCCCCAACACTTGTAACCAGCCTCCTTCCACCAGCATTCTAGCCTCCTCCCGCTCCCTTCGCTCTTGGTCGGAAGATGCTGCCCTGCGGATGTCGCTAGACCGGGCCAACACGCCGCGGTCATGCCGCGGTCATGCCGTGGTCACGCCACAATCACTCCGTGATTTGGCCCTACTCCAGCCACATCTAGGCCACACCAGCCCCTTCCACCTTCATTTCATCCCGCTGCCACCAACATTCCAGCCCGCAACAGCCCCCCATGCCACCTTCGAATCAGCCCGCACCATCTCCCCAACACCTGAAACCCTCCCCCTTCCACTAGCATTCCAGCCTCCTCCCGCTCCCTTTGCTCCTGGCCGGAAGATGCTTCCCTGCGGATGTCGCTGGACCGGGCCAACAAGCCGCGGTCACGCCACCTTAATGCCGTGATTTGGCCCTGCTCCAGCCACATCCAGCCCACACCAGCCCCCTTCCACCTTCATTTCAGCCCGCTGCCTCCAGCATTCTAGCCCGCAACAGCCCCCCTACTACCTTTGAATCATCCCACACCATCCCCCCAGAACTTGCAACCAGCCCCCTTCCACCAGCATTCTAGCCTCCTCCTACTCCCTTCGCTCCTGGTCGGAATATGCTGCCCCGCGAATGTCGTTGTACCGGGCCAACATGCCGCGGTCATGTTGCGGTCACGCCACGGTCATGCCGCGGTCATGCCGCAGTCACGCCGTGTTTATGTCGTGATTTGGCCCTGCTCCAGCCACATCCAGTCCACACCAGCCCCCTTCCACCTTCATTTCAGCCTGCAACAACCCCCCAGAATCAAGATGGTAGCCTCACAATAATTCCTGGGTAAAAATATTCTTAGGTTGAATTGGTTTTGGTACTAAAGGTTGAGGATATTTTTATCCAGCTTTATATTTATGAGTCTCTTAAGGTTATTTCTGTAACCATCTCACTAGAGGGTTCGAGTTATAAGTGGTGGAAGTCTATTATTCAGACTAAGCCATACAAAGACTATTCTTGGAAAAGTTTCAAGGAATTGTTCATTTAGCTTTCTTTCATAATAAAGTGAAGGTACTGATGGCTATAGAATTTTCTAAATGATATAGCATCTGGCATCAGCACTCCTCTTAAGATTGATCAGCACACTATCAGTGGAGATCTTGGTCTTTATGCTAGAGTGCTAATTGAGGTCAATATGGAATTACCTCCTCCAACACATATATCCCTGGATTTAGATGAGCATCAAATGGAGATCAACTCTGAGTTTGAGAATCTTCCACCCTTTTTTGAGCAATGCAAGATGGTCGGGAATGCTATTAAAAACTGTCGAGTGGTTAATAAAATGGTAAAGTCAGTTTCTAACACCACTTCTTGCAAGGAAATTTCCAAAGGAAAAAAAGACTAATCAGATGAGTTATATGAAATAGGATGTTTTTGATCCTCTAAAATGAGTTGTGGATGACAAATTTGTTCCCATGAGTTCTTTATTGGCAGTTCTACAAGAGGAGAAGGAGAAGAAGAATTAAAATGCAGTAAATATCTATACACCTGAAATTAGCATGCAGTGTGAACCTAAATCCGGCTTCTTGGACATCTCATTAGATGTTGTTTCTACTATTATTTCTATTTAACCCGAGGAGTATAAGCTAGCTCTGGTCTCCTCAGACATTGTTGTCGCAATTCATGTGGATGCACTCTCAGGTACTGTAGGTATGAATCACCACAACCTAGAAAATCATAAGGATAAAACAGTGACTCATGCACATGCCATAAATGAAAGTCTTAGTGAAGATATCCCCATTCAAATCCCAATGTAAGAGGATGAAAAAAATTGTGAACAAACCCAACACATGCCGGAAGACATGGAGGGTCTAGCCAATATTCAGGTCTAGATAAGAACTGACATCCCCAATGATGACTCTCCTATGGAAAAACCTCTAATAAATGATAACATTACCTCAGCACAAACTCAATATACTGATGATCCCAAAGATTCTAAATCTGTTGCAAATCCTGCAAAGGCAGGCACTGTTGTCAGAAAATCACAAAGGCAAATAGATAGGAAAGGAAAAAGACGAATCACCCCCAACTGAAACCAAAATGAGGATACTCAATTGGAACTACCAGTGAATATTCAACCCTGGAAGAGAAGGATACCTCAGGCTCCTTACAGGTATGTAAAAACCAAATAATATTGGTATTTCTAATCCAAATATTATTTCATCAGATCGAACTACTCTTTTCAATAACAGGGGATACTCCAGGTTGTGAACTATTCTGTCTGAATCCATCTTTGAAGGAATCTGGATATTGGTTCATAGAAGGGTTGAAAACCCTGTCATTATCCACGAAGATGGAGAAATCATCACATGTAGTTTTGATATATCTGGCCAAAAAATGTTCTGCTCAATTGTATATGCTTTTAACAGCTATATGGTCAGGAGAGATCTATAGATGAAAATCAAGAATCTGTGCAGCATTATCATAGATCCATGGACTATAATCAGTGAATTCAACTCCATCCTCCATGTGGATGAAAAACCAGGACCAGTGTGCAGCATTATCATAGATCCATGGACTATAATTGGTGACTTCAATTATTTAATGGTTGGATTTTTGTGTGGTTATTTCTTCTTGGGATTAATTCACCTTGTCTTGGTCTTCTTCCTATTGTTCATGTGAAAAATATTTATTCCAACTCTTTCGGTGGAAACTCATTGTTCACATGGGTTGCAGATTCTCCTAGGATGTGGTGTGGTTCCTTCTCTTGGGCCTCCCCTTGCCCTTTCATAACCTAGATTTCCATCATTTTATTTGTGACGTGGTTGGATATTTTTTTTTTGTGGACAAGAACATTTATTAGCTTCTTGATGCTTCCTCTTCCCAGATCTGTGTGGATATGGATCTCTCCAACCCTTCCCTAACAGCATCCTCCTCATGGCAGGGACTTTCTCCTTGTGGAAAAAGATCTTCCATCAATTCCTAATGCATTTCATCTCCCACTTCCTATTTCAAGGACACTTAGCATATCTGTGAAAAGACATTCATGTTGGTCCTTAGTCCCCCACAGTGGTGTTTATACTCTTCATATCCCTTCAATGCAGCCTAAAGTTTCCATGGATCCTCATGAAAAGGGTGTGTCTTTATTTTCCCCCACTTCTAATTCACCTCCTGCTGTTTCCTCAGTGGTCCTTCAGCTTCCTACAGTGCCTCCCCTAGTTCCTATTGTCCTTCTTCCCCCACCTAACATACCTATTCCAAGAGATCATCCCACTTTTCTGGATGTGTGTCCTTCGGAGCCGCCACTACCCCTCCTCCTCGGCTGTGTCCCACCATTTGATTCTACATCATACAATTCTTTTGTGGTGTTCAGGCCTCATGTGAATGGGAAATGGATATCTATCTATATTCATGCATATCCCCCACGTGAGGGATGTATACCAAATCTTAGTCCAGGATCCTTCAGGATTCCAAATCCTGCAGTAGAGTTTCCTCTTTTCCATCACCCCCACCATTCATTAATGACATCCCTCTTACATTGGAATTCCTAGGGACTCATCACCTTGGATAATACTATCATCCTTGTTCATGAACTTGATCATCTCATCCATTCATTACATTTATACCTTGATCCTATAAAAACCTCCTCTCGCATTGTGGGGTTTGATCATAGGATCAGAGGGCACAGCATCATGCATGTTGACCCCAAAAACATTCATATTTGGATGTTCTATAATTATATTATTTCTATAGACCTTTTGTGTTCCAATGATCAATTAATCACCTTAATTATTTAAGTCGATAACTGAAAACTCTTTGTAAATTTTGTCTATGAAAAATGTGAGATGATTTCTAGAGAAACCCTTTGGTGAGACATTCATTCCATTGATCCTAGGGAAATTCCATGGATCATGGGAGGTGACTTCAATGTTATAGTTGGTCCATCTGAAAAGAAAGGTGTTAGAGTTTTACCATGGAGGGAGAGTGATGAATTTGCTTCATTCCTCTCTCAAATGGGTTAAATTGACATTGGTTATTCTCGAGACCAATTCACAGGGTTTTACAACCAAAGGGGGGAACCCCATGCATGGAGTAGGTTTGACCGCTACCTAGAAAAATTGAATACCATTTATTTCATACTAAGTGTTAATTTTTTCACCTTTCTTTTGATCTTTCAGACCATTCACTGATTCTTGTGAACCTTTGTTAGGCTGATAATAGAGGTGATCGCTTAATCTTTTCTCACATATAGATCTCTGATCTATGTTTTCTCAACATGGTTTCTGAGTCCTAGTCCATACCAGTTCATGATAACCTATGGATTGGTCTTCATAATAGGGTGTAGGAACTGTAACATGATCTTCAAGCATGGTTAAAGAACCTATTTCTTGGACATCAAGACACGGATAACTTTTGTGCAGATGTTTTCTTTTTAGAAACACAACTATTGTCTTACTATGATAATGACCTGTTTAGTCATTTGATCTCAATGAATAATGATTTGGTGGTCTGCCTTCTGGAAAAGGAATTTCTTTCTCAGGAATGGGATCTAATTAAATGGATTCTAGAGAGGGGAAAACTCTACATTTTTTTGTGCATGCATTAAAGAGAGACACCACCATACTAGGCCTAACATAATCCAATAATATGGATCCTTTATGGCTGATCAAATTTATGTTTGAGGCCTTTATGTTACCTAGTTATAGTCTATTTTGGATGACCCAAACACCTGCATTCTTGAGGGTTACCCAAGGATCCATTCTAATCTCTTTGATTCCATCTCGTTTTTTCAGAGTAGACTAATAGGATGGTGTTTCCCAATCCAGTTGGGTTGAATGCTTGTGGCCTGCAACTGTCGCGGAGGGGGTGGGGCATGGGAGGTGTGCAGGAGCAGGGGGTGGGTGGTGCTGGTGTAGGGTGGGGGAGCTGTGTGTGGGGGAGTTGTGGGTGGGGGGAGGGGTTATTTGGTAGTATCCTACCAACAGCCAGCACGGTGAACCGTGCTAGATTTTTCTTTATACAGTGGAAAGGCCTATAGCCACGGTTTAAAACCATGGCTAAAGCCCTATAGCCACAGTTTGAACCATGGATATAAGGCTTTATCCATGGTTCATAGTGTCGTGGCCTTTATTAGCGTGGCTATAGGGCTGACCCTATAGCCACGGTTTTCAAACTGTGGCTATAGGGCTATAGCTACGGTTGGAGTCGTGGATTTAGGGATATAGCCACGGTTCGAACCGTGGCTATATGCTCTGACCTATAGCCACTCCAATACCATCCACGGCTCATGAAACTGTGGCTATAACCTATAGACACGTTTTTTGAGCCTATAGCCACGGTTTAGAACCGTGGCTATAGCCTAAATTTCTAGTAGTGGTGGCTTCTGGAACCGAGACGTTACAAAGTGGTATCAAAGTGTTTATTTTATCTTGATTACTGTTTGGAGCCTTTAGCTAGGGATAGGATGGATTTGGTACTTGGTAATAAGTTGTGCCCAAGTGTAGCTAACCCGTGTATAGGAAAAAGCTATACTACCTTGATTATTGCAGTTTTCTGGTTTTGAGATTTTACGGTTTATATGATTTCACCTAGAGTGATTCACATGACTTGTGTTGTTATTGTTGTTGATATTGTGGTTCTATTTCTATCGCAACCCGATGAGATGAGGTTATTCCATCTCATGCATCATATAGGCACTTGTTAGAAATCACATACCATGCATTCTTTTCATGCCATCTAGGGTGCATTAGCGATTGCATGTTGTTGTGATAGACTCTGTGTATATTATGCATGTTGTTGTGATAGATGCTTTGATAGAATCTATGATGTTTGATAGAGGACTGTTTGGATTGTACTTTGCTTAAATGAACACAATGTTTTGGTTCTTTAGGTGTTATGGGCCCTCTTGAATCGGAAATTGGTGAATCATTGACCTTTTTTCCATATATAAGACTATATTTGATGCCAAGTTTTGATTCGCGGGAAGTATGGGCCCTCACGGATCGGAATTTGGCACCTTCATGCCTTGTTTTCTATGTTCTCTGGGCTTCGGTGCAGTTTTTGAGCTACTGCCCGGAAAAACCCAGAATACACGACATGTACTTTAGGAATACACGTCGTGTAGTTTCAGACTGTGTCACTGACCGTGTGAGCAGGAACACGGTGTTGAGGAATGTATTTAGGAACACGCCATGTACGATAGGTGCACACCGTGTAGTATTGATCTGTGTACCCGTTCGTGACACGAACAACACGTGTTGGGGAAACTCGAGTAGAACACACCATGTTGGTAAACAACACGCCATTTAGCCTTGTTCCAGGTACTCGGTCGTGTCACGAACAACATGGGTCAGTGTTATCTTCTCATATACACGCCGTGTTTGTTTGGAACACGCCATGTAAAGGTCAACCGTGTAGTTGGCTGTGTAACTAACAACATGAGTTGCCTAAACCTTGTCTAGTACAAGTCATGTGCTTAATGAACACGCTGTGTAGCCTCGGGTTAAGAGGACCGTGTGAGTTAGCCGTGTAAGGATAATTGGATAGGGGAGTGGAGTTCAAGTACATGCTGTGTGTGGGGACAACACACCATATAGTCTGGTGTTTTACACCACCAGAGGTGGCAGAATCACACACCCATGTGTACAGTTTAAGTGAACACACCATGAAGTTTTTATACATGCCATGTAGTCGTATTTTGTAAAACATGACTTTTTTTCTCTCTTGTTCCCATTTTGTAATCTTGTGTTCTCTATCCTTGTTAATCCTGATCTAAGGCGTGCTTATGATCTTTCAGAGTTATGCCTCTGAGATGTCCTCCGGTTGTACGTCAGTTTCAAGATGGTGATCAGACACCGGATATGGCTGACCAGGGACTTCCTGACGATCCTCTAGTCGTTCCAGCCTTGGCACCGGCTATCATACCAGTTGTGAGCGTTGATGCACTGTTTAGGGAAGGATTTATTAGGATGATGCAGACCTTTCAGGGAGCACCGCCACCTGCCACGACTATGGCAGACTTGATGTGGGTTTTCCAGCAGTAGCATCCTCTTACTTTCTCAGGGGAAGGAGGACCACAGGCTACAGAGTCATGGCTGGAAGCCATGCTGACTATCTTTGAGAATCTGGAGACGCCTCCGGAGAGGTAGGTCATGCTCGCTACCTATATGCTATGAGACTCCACCAAGAGGTGGTGGGACGTGATCTCACAGGTGGGTCATCAGTAGGCTATGGCTTGGGAGGAGTTCCAGCGCGTGTTTTACGACTACTTCTACCTGGAGACCCTGAGGGCCGATTGAGACTGAGAGTTTATGAGTCTAGAATAGGGTACTCTTTTAGTTATGGATTATTCCTCTCATTTCACCGAGCTGCAGCATTTTACACCCCTCCGGAGTGGAGATGGGATGTTCTTAGCAAGGAAGTTTGAGGATGGTCTCAGGTGGGAGATCCGCTCACAGGTGAATATCTTCGAGTTGAATTCCATCACTTCCATCATCAACTAGGCACTGATTGCAGACCGCAATATGAGAGACTCCGGAGCTGCAAGCCAGGGCAGTTCTGCTTCCAGGGCTAGTACTCCTCCAGTTGACAGCAGGAAGCGCCATAGGGAGTCTACGCGCGGTGATCCGAGGAGGCGAGATACATCTTCAGGTATCCAAGTAGTATGCTACCAATGTGGAAGAGCAGGGAACACGAGGCCATAGTTCCAGAAAGACCCATTGGAGTTCCGATCTTGCGGCAAGATTGGTCACCTTCAGCGTTTCTGCCAGTTTTTCTCAGTAGTAGCTGGTGATGGGGGTTCCTCCATGACTCCTCATTCAGGAGCAGCACCACCAGTTTCTCACTAGTCAGTGAATTGGAGTTCTTCTGGTCGTTCGGGCTGAAGGTGTAGGTCAAGGCCATGGCGGTCAGTCACTAGTCTTTCAGCGTTAGTAAGGAAGATCAGCTCAGAGTGGTCAGGAAGGGTCACAGGGCTATGGGGCAGGCCCGACTTTTTCGGTGGAGCAGACCTACCAAGAGCAGGATCCTGAACCTTCCACAGTTCGAGGTACGGTTTTAGTAGCCTCAGTTTTATCTTCATCTCTTTTCGATACTGGTGCTACGCATAGCTTTATCTATTTTGTTGTTGTGGAGAGCCTTGGGATCTGTATCTTTTCTTCTGCCGACTCGTTGACACTAGACACACCTTTGGGGATGAAGACATCTAGTGTACGCTAGTGTAGAGAGTGCCCTCTCAAGGTTGCAGGGTATCTTTTGTTATGGGATATCTATGTCCTAGAGATGATATGCTATTATTTCATTCTTGGGATGGACTGTTTGGTTCTCTTCCAGGCAGTCATCGACTGTTATCATCGCAAGGTGTGTTTCATTTCACCAGAGGGTGAATCCTTTCTTCACAGAGTTGATTGGGATGTTCGAGCGAGTCGAACAGGACTCGAGCATCATGGGGTAGGAGGGGTTATGGCCCATATTTCTAGTCTTTATCTGGATGATCAGGGGACTCCACAGTTGGACTTTCCTCCAGTGGTGGATCATTTCAGAGATGTCTTTCGAGAGGATTTATCATGTTTACCTCCAGAGTGTGAGGTAGACTTCTCTATTGATCTCATGCCAAGAGCAGCACTAGTGTCCATCCCTCCCTATAGGATGGCTACACTTGAGTTACAGGAGCTCAAGAAGTAGTTTGAGGAGTTGCAGACGAAGGGTTTCATCTGACCCGGTACTTCTCCTTGGGGTCCGCCTGTCCTATTTTCGTAGAAGGAAGACGGTACCCTTAGGCTCTGTGTGGATTATCGGAATCTGAACCAGTTGAAGGCCAAGAACCGATATCCCTTTCCAAGGATTAATGATCTTTTCGATCATCTTTGTGGAGATCGGGTGTTCTGGAAGATCTAATTGAGGTCTGGTTATCATTAGTTGCACGTTATACCATCATATATACCTCTAACAGGCTTCAGAAGCAGGTATGGTCTCTATGAGTATATGGTTATGTCGTTTGGTCTCATGAATACTCCAGCAATTTTCCTGGAACAAATGAACCGAGTGTTCCATCCTTACTTGGATTCCTTCGTTGTGGTCTTTGTGGACGATATATTGGTGTACTCTCACACTCGGCACGACCATGATACCCACCCTGAGATCGTTCTGAGTGCACTGAGAGAGCATCGGCTTTATCATAAACTCTAGAATTTCCACTTTTGGATGGATTAGATTCACTTCTTAGGTCACGTCATCTCAGAGGAAGGAGTATCTGTGGACCCAGAGAAAGTGATAGTTGTAGTTTCTTGGGAGCATCCGAAGAACGTTTTTGAGGTACGTATTTTCCTAGGGCTGGATGGATACTACAGACGCTTCATTCAGGACTTTTCACGCCTAGTAGCTACATTGACAGGTCTGACCAAGAAGGGGGCAAAGTTCTTATGGTCTTATTCTTGTGAGTCATCCTTTCAGGAGTTGAAGGAAAGTTTGACGCCAGCACCGATACTAGTATTTCCAAAGCTAGGAAAGAGATATACTATTTATTGTGATGCTTTAGGTATCACGCTGGGAACTGTGCTTATACAGGGAGATGGAGTCGTTGCGTACGGGTCTCAGCAGTTGAGGTCACAAAAGAGGAACTACTCGACGCACGATATGAAGTTGGCAGCTATTTTTCATGCCTTACGTTGTTGGAGAAATTACCTTTTGGGAGAGCACTTTGTGGTTTTCACCGACCACAAGAGTCTCAAGTACATCTTCACTCAGCGTGATCTGAATCTGATACAGTTCAGGTAGGTCGATTATGTTCAGTCTTTCACCTTCGAGCTCGCCTATACGCCGGGAAAGGGCAACGCAGTGGCAGATGCATTCAGCAGGAGAACTCGGATTCAAGCAGTCAAGAAGGCCAGCAGTGAGTGGCAGCTTATGGATTTGTTCTCTGAGATGCATCTGGAGGTGCACGACAGATAGGGACAGACTTACCTATCTTCTGTAACTGTTACCTCTACACTTCTTGATCGGGTATGGATGAGGCAGCTGTCATAATCAGAAGGCCTAGTCCTACGGGAGAGTGTGTCAGGAGAGGACCCTATTCTTGGATGGACAGTGGGTGAGGATGAGATCTTGCATTTCTAGGGATGCGTATGGGTGCCAACAGACATACGCAAGGAGCTGATACGGGATTTTCATTCCTCAGTTTGGGCATTTCATCCTAGTGTCACCAAGATGTATCAGGGTTTTCATCGCCAGTACTGGTGTCCAGGTATGAAGAGAGATATTGTTGGTTTTGTCTTGAGGTTCTCTACTTGTCAGCAGGTGAACGAAGAGCATCAGCGCCCAGTAGTCCTTTTACAGCAGTTACCCATTCCCGAGTGGAAGTGGAATGATGTCGCAATGGACTTTGTGACCTGGTTACCAAGGTCACCTCGAGGGAACGATGTTGTTTGAGTTGTCTTCAACAAGATTACGAAGGTTGATCACTTATTACCGATCAAGGAGACCTTCAGTGTTGATGATCTGGGATGACTATACATCCGGGAGACCGAACGTCTGCATGGAGTTCCACACTCAATTGTTTCAGACAGGGATGTGCGTTTTACTTCTCGGGTCTGGCAGGGGCTTCAGAGAGCTTTGGGTACACAGATACTTTTGAGTACGTCATACCATCCCCAAAAAAATGGTCATTCCGAGTGTATGATCCAGGTGCTTGAGGATATGCTCCGAGCTTGCATTATAGACTTTGGCGGTTCTTGGGAGAATCATATCCCTCTTGTGGAGTTCGCCTACAAAAATTGTTTTCATTCGACTATTCAGATGGAACCTTACGAGGATTTGTACGGTAGGCCATGCCGATCACCTTTATGCTGGCTGGAGGCAGGAGAAGCAGCTTTACTGGGACCTCTTCTTGTTCAAGAAACCTCAGAGTATATATAGTTGATTCAGAAGAGGATGGCTATAGCACAGTCTCGACAGAAGTCTTATGCTGATCAGCAGAGACGACCTCTAGAGTTCTAGGTCGGGGATCATGTTTTCTTGCGTGTTGCACCGAGGTTGGGACACAAGAGGATTCAGAGATAGGGTAAGCTTTCACCGTGGTACGTCGGTCCATTTGAGGTATTGGAGAGAGTTGGGCCAGTTGTCTATCGGTTGCAGTTACCTCAGAGGTATTGGTCCATGCGCGATGTCTTCCACGTCTCTCAACTCCGACGTTACTTTTCAGACCCATCTCATGTCTTTCATCCAGAAGAGGTTGAGCTCAAATTGGATGTGTCGTTTGAGGAGAATCATATCTGGATTTTCAATCGCAGTATGAAGGTTCTCCGTGGCCAGCCAGTTCCTCTAGTGCGGGTGTTATGGCAGCATGAGCGAGTATAAGACAAGACCTAGGAGAGGGAGACTGATGTACGGTCGCAGTGGCCAGAGCTGTTCGGGGTTTCTTCTTCTACGCCTCATTAGGGAAATTTGAGGATAAATTTCTTTAAGGGGGAAAGTTTTTTAGGAACCTGGATCTTTGTTTCAGGTATGTTTTTTCTTTTTATGGAGTTTTTTAGAAAAGAGGAGTTTCTGGAAAAATTTTAAGTACACGGAGTGTACTTTATGAGTACACACCGTGTACTCCTTTCCCGCTCGAAGCCGTGTGCTGGCCGTGTCCGGGCCACACACACGGTGTGTGGGGATGATGTGGAAGGCCGATTAAAGCGGCGTACGGAAAAACAGAGTACACTCTGTGTACCCTATAAGTACAGGCTGTGTAATTTCATTTTTTTTTCACTAAACGCACTGGGGTAGCGCCTAATCTCCAGAACGACCTTCTTCTAGGTTTTGTTTGGCCGAGAGCTCCCGTACGGTCACGATCCTTACCTGATCCCCCGAGTTGTTGTCCGATATCCGTTTCAACCATCATCAATTGCATTGGGATCACCTCGGTAAGCTCTCTCTTCTGCTTTAACCTTGTTCCATGATTCCTCCTCGTTTTCAAGTTATCGTGGGTTGAGCGTTTTGGATGTTTTCTCAGATCTACGGCATTATAAAGAGTTTCAAGCCTTTTGATTCACGTATATTGACCTACTAACCCCAAGGTAGGTGTTTTGTGCCTTTCTGTAGAAAGTATTTGAGTATTTTGTTAAAATTCCACCAATACCCTTGAATGGGGTATTGCGTGTCTCCTGTTTTTCCCTTGTTGTTTTTCTGCCTTTCTTATATGCTTGTGTAGAGGAAAATTCTTGTGAATTGGGTGACTTTTACTGTGCTCATATGTTTTTGCATGCATTTTTTTCTTCTTAGGCGTTTTTCCATTAGCCATGCCTAGTTGTAGGATAGTGGAACTGTTGTATTGTTATGTTATTGTCCCTTAGAATGATAGCCAATTAGTTCTTGAGTTTTACTTGGGACGATACACGCACTATGCATGTTTGTTTTACATAGGGCTGAGAGAACCTCGTGTAGTGGACCATAGGGAGAATGGACGTAAGGGGTTCTCCAGAGTGTCTTTAATTTGTGATGTAAGTCCACAGGGGAAATTGACGTTGAGTGCTACCTTAGAGAGTCTGTAGTTCCTCGACGCGGGCCACAGGGGGAATGAGACATTTAGTGCTTCCCCATAGATCCTTTAGTACGATATGAGACTATAGGAGGAATTGATGGTGAGTGATTCCTCAGAGAGTCTAATATTTAGATAAACCAGAGGGGCGAGACTATGTGTGCTTCCTAGAGGGTTGCTAGTACTTGTAGGTTGAACCATAAGGGGTAGACTGTGAGAACTACCCGGGGGTTACCTGTTGTTCTTCTTGTTGATTGGATATTACTTGTGTACTTTATATGCTATACACTGTGGATTGTAGCTGCTATGTGCTTTTCTGTTTACTGCTTCCTGTACTTTTACCTTCCATGTATTCAATGACTGTTAGGCACAGTTCTTTGGGTGATTGCCTACTGGGACCTTGTCTCACACCTTGTTTGGGCCATGATTTTGGGCCCAAACAGACTATGTTGTTGTAGGTATAGATAAGGTCAAGAGCCCTTCTACATCAGGTACCTGACTTGCTGTGGAGCTGGAGATCATGGGACCAAGCTATGGCTTGCGATGCTGAGGAGTTTACCTGTTTTCTTTTGAACTTTGGCTTAGTATTGTATTCAGCATTGTGACTTGTTTGGATACTTTCCTAGACATATGTATCATGAATTATTTTATATATATGTATGTATGCTCTAGTTTTTTATTGTTAGTCTTCCGTTGTTTATCATTTACTCTTGTATGGATGGTTACGGTTTCTGCTATTGTCTATTTTTTTTCTTCCGCTGTATACTCTGCCAATGAGCGCATAGTTTCACCACTATCACACCCAAGGCCCTCGCTGCTAGTCGGCAGCCTCTGGAATTTGGGGAAGTTTACTTGAGGCCATGTGACCAACCAGGTACGGGGCGCCTCTGGGTGGCTTCTGGAACTAGGACTTTACAGGTAATAAATACCATTTTTGGGAAAAACGTATCTCTGAAGCATGTAAAGACTGTATTAAAAATTGGGTAATTATTTATCAATATATATTATATATCTAAAATAATTATGAATAATTTTAAAAATATGGTAATTACAAATCATATCTCCAATTTAAGGTCTTTTTATAAAGGTATATTATATCATGATTTTTTACACATGGGTGTTCACGTACTACTATCTATCAAAAAAATAAATTTATTTAAAGAGAAATATATCAAAAAATATCTGGTTGTTACATTCTACCCCACTTAAAATGAATTTCAGCATCTAAATTCCATCAATATGATTTAAAAAAAAGAGTTTATCTCGGTTTCATCGTATCCCTAGGTTCCCTAGTAACTTTTTTGAAATTCTGATTCCTCCAAAGAACTTTAACCATGAAAGTAGTCTTGTTCTGTTGTACTTTATCTCTATGATCCAAGATTAATTCCAATTTTATTTAATTGAAAAGATCATACTTCAAAAACAAAACCTCTGAGTTTAGTACATGTTATAAATAAATCAATTACATCCTTAGGAGAGATATATAAAATACATCATGAACTTGAGAGAAATTCAATGGAAGTGCTAAGTGATAAGACACCATCCCTACATGATCAGAAATCACAAAGAGGTAAATATACCTAGGGCTAATATTTCCCTTATTTATGAATCTAATAACATTATTAAATTGATAAATTCATAGTAAAACCTTCTCACCATCTTTGAATTCTATATTCCATTGATTATTTTCAAAATAACTTATATATTGACTCTAAGCTACATGGATGTGTTGCTAAATGTATTTGACATTATCAACCATTTATTTAGCTATCTTGGGCCCAAAAAGATATCTTTATCCAACTTTATCACAAAATGATGGATTTATACACTTACATACATAGAGGGATTCATAAGGATTCATATGAATGCTTGAGTAAAATATATTATTGTATGAAAACATGACTAGTGGGAGGTGTTGATCCAAACCACATTTCAATCCATAGAACATGACATCAGCATATCCTCAAAAGATTAAATGGTTCTCTTAGACTGAAAATATGTCTTATGATGTTAATTAGTACTGAAACACAAGTCTATATCAATAGATTTCATAAGACATCACCAGAACATTGAGGAAAACCTTGGATCTCAGTCATATGCAATAGATTGTGGTACTCCATGCAATATTTTCATTTTATTAATATATATATAATGGAAAAAATGTTAGGGTAGAAATATTCTATGATAGAATTAATGTTTTTTAACTTCGTGATGAGATAAACTACAACTAAAATAGCATTATGGCCTTTAAATATTTTGTGGAGTATGACAACAAAATCCATGGTGATATATTCCCATTTCTATCTAGGCATGGGTCATAGTTGTTACATCCCCTTAAACTTATATCTCCCTTATTTATCATAACAACATACCAATATTTAAGATATATACTCTCCAATATCTATTTTTATGTTATCCCACAAAAAATACTATTTTAGATCTCTATACATCTTCATACTTTTAGGATGAATAGAAAATGTTGAACTATGATCTTTATCTAATAGATCCTTTAAATCTGGTATGGATGGAATGAATACATGATTCCTAAACCAGATCATTCCATAACAATAAAGCTTTAAATTAGGAACATTTCTCACCATATTTTATATTTAAATATCAACCTTTGTCACCTATTCAATCTTCACTAGGATATTTGGTTGAAATCTCATTTGAGAAAAATAAAATTTCTCCCCTTATTTCAATATTTTTACATTCATCCTTTGTAAATAATGAACTATTGGATCTTTTTTTATCATAATAATAGATAAGCTATCTTGATCCTTTTGACTCAAAGTATCGACCACATTGTTTGCTTTCCTAGGGTGTTCGTGTGTTAAGAATTCATAATCATTAACCAAGATGAACAATATTCTTTAACTCATATTCAACTCTTTATGTGTGAAAAAAATATATTAAAATTTTATTATCAATATATATGTCACACTTTTCTTCATAAATATAATTCTTCAATATATTTAATTCAATATTATCTTAGTTAACTACAAATCACAAGTTAGGTGTTTTTTCTCAAAAAACATCAATTGTCATGAGGCATAAGCTATCACCATATCATTCTTCATGAGGATGCATCCCAGACCATTATTTTATGCACAACTAAAAATCAAAAATTATTCTCCTCTATATAGTAGTGTAAGAATAGTTACACCGACTATACTTCTCTTTAGTTCATGCAATGTTTCCTCACATTCACCCATCAAAATGATCTTAGATCCCTTACAAGTTAAATTGGTGAGTGTATTTGATATCCATGAAAAATCAATCAAAAATAATTTATAATATACATCAAATCAAACAAAACTATGTATTTTAGTCACAATTGTTTGTTTTTTCTAACATTAAATAACTTCAACCTTTGATGGATCCACTAATATACCCTCGCTTGATATTATATTACAAAAACATTAATCTTTCAGTAGCCAAAATTATCACTTGGAAAAAATTTCATACAAATTATCCTTATTTAATGTCTTAATTATAATCCACATGTGATCTTTACACTCTTCTTTTCTCTTGGATTATATAAGAATGTCATCTATAAATAATATCTCAAACTAATTAAGGTAATATCTAAAGAATCTGTTCATTATATATAGAAAGATAACATGGGAATTAGTAATACCAAATAGAATCACTATGAATTTATAGTGTCCAAAAAATATACAGAAGTTTTTATTGGATATGTATTCACTTTTGACCCTCAACTGATAGTACCCATATTAAAGATCAATCTTTGAGAAATATTTTTGCACCTTTTAATTGATCAAATTAAATCATCGCTATAGGGAAGAGGAAACTCATTCTTGATTGTGATCTTTTTATGTAACATATAATCTATAAAGAGTTGCATTGATATATATTTATTCCCCAAAAAAGAAAAATTGTACCCCATGGTTATGTACTTGGATAAATGAATCCCTTATCGAGATTTTGTTGGAGAATCTTTTTTAATTCTTGCACTTTAATTGGGTCCATTCTATATAGATTCATTGAAATAGGTGTACTACTAGGTATGAGTTCTATTAAAAACTCAACTTCTTGATTAGAATTAATACTAGGAATCCCTTTTAGAAATACTTAGAAAATTAATATATAATAGGACTATATTCGTTGTTTTGTTTCTACTAAACCATTTCATATAAATACCACTTTTGAATAATAATTAAGTCCCTTAAAATTTATGTAGTTTTCATTTTATGTTTATATTTATTGTCATAGAAATATATGATCATAGTATGGTTCCTAATATCAAATGTGAATTCCCTTACAAGGAAATTTATATATGATTTATATAAAGAAATCCAATACATACAAAAAATAACATCAAATTCAACCTTAAAAAGATTTTGATAAGTGACATTCTTAAAACATTCTACATGATATAAGACCTTACATGGTCTAGTATTTAGTCTATAGAGGAGAAAATTGACTCAGATAATGACTAGGCTCCCCACATTTAATATAGTGAACTATAAATGGTACCCTATAATGAAATTTATTTATTTCCCAAATTCTATTTATTTTTCCTCTTCAATTCATTACTCTATTACCAAATTTTTCCCACATAAAACATTTTCCTATTACATGGTGACATTATACTTACTGTATCATACCACATTTTTTACATGAATTAAATTTCACCTAATTTCATCCATGGACTCCACTTCACAAGCTGATTGTGAACTCAATTATTCTTTTCTTTGGTGATTCTGAGAGTTGGTTAAGGTGCATTCTGTTAATCATATATCATGATAGTTGATTTGGAAAAATTAAAAAATATTTCACTCCAGTCATCATAACATTTGGTTTCTCATAATCACTATATTTCCCATCACATACACCATTAAATGATTACTCCTAGGTCTATCTACATGACTAAGACCAAAAAATATAGTGTGAGAAACAAAAATGATAGCAGGAAATGATATAGTCATGAAAATAATTTATAGGATGTCTAAATCATGGAACTTTTTTTTAAATTGTGAAACAATAGGTTTAACCTATTCCATTCATGCCCATTATCTATTAAAATTCTTTATAATAGTTCATAAAGAAAATGTGAATGAATCCAATAATATCCCCCCATGTGTTTCGAACCAAATGTGTAGTAAGGGCACACTAACCATGAAATAGAATGATGGTTGAGATATACTTGACCAAATATTTCTAAGTTTAGTACCCCTAGATTAATAGGTTACCAAACAACATATACTCATCATATCCACACAAAGATGTATTATTAGGAAAACTATATAATATCTATATTATAAAAAACATTCTGATGTCATCCTATACTTAAACTTATCCCCAAGGTTTTCAAAAAAACATTCCAATACCAATCTCTAAAGATTAACTAAACCCTTATATGATACCAACTTTATAAAATCATATATTTCATAAATATATATTATATCTTATTATATGAATATTCAACACATAACATTAATATACAAGATAGAATCAGATAAGTTTAGTGTATTTGGAAACTTGGATATATAAGATTCTTATTTCCTGAAATATCTTCAATATCTCCCACAAAGAGATTCCCACACGGTACTCATCTTATACATAACCTAATTAAAAAATTTCTTCATAATATAGGGAAAGGAAACATAAGAAAAGGTTGGATCAGATGCTCTGTAAGGGTAAACTAGGGATATATCAATGATCACTTAATTATTACTTGACAATAAGGGTTAAAGAACATGATATTGATAGTTTAAAACTTTACCTAGCATATCATAGATCATAATCCTGAATCATGTCATAAATCATGGTAGTTTATAAGAAATTAATCATAAATGAATCAAATAACATGATACATGAGGGAATAAAATTTGCATAATACATAAGTTTGGGACATACACATATTTATAGAAAATACTTTCCATAGTCAAGTATAATTTTAAATTCTATCATAGTGTACTGGGTTAAATCCTCATTCCATCATATCCTAATTCAAGGTTTACTCCCAATACTATTATAGTAGAAATAGTCCCATACTAAACTGAGATCACTCTCCATTATAGTCATTTTTATCTCATGATATATCCATCTTTACCCCTGAATTGGAGGGATATAAAATTTCGGGATCAATTGTCATGTAATCATAATATATTCATATCTATACCTCATAATCATAAATAATTCATCATATATCATAGCACATAGAAATAAAATTATTTTCATAAACATTTCAAAATTTTATTATAACATAATCCATAAAACATACATGGGTTTCATAAATATATCACCATCATCATAATAAACCATCATGTGAAATAATAATTATGACATCCTAATATCATATTCTTAGTAATGAATAAGTAACATCAATGGATGTTATCATAAATAAAAATTTTCTTTAAAATATCTTTGAAATATTTCTTAAGGAAAATACCTTTTTCATTTTTAAATCACAAATTTAAAATATAGAATTTTGAAAAAAATTTAGGGAATTTTTTTTTCAAAAATAACCTTGAAAATATTTAAAATAAGATTAAAATAATTTAGGTATCATGATAATGGTAAATTATGTTCATCTCATGTATGTTAAAATCAAGTTTCCTTTCACATTTTTGGTAAAGTAAAAAAAGTAATTCATTATGAAAACAAATAGAAAAGACATTTTCAACCTTTTTGTAAAAAATCAAAAATTGAAAAAAATTAGTTTCAACAATAAATTTATTTTATTAAAACTATTCATGAAAACATTTCAGAAAGCATGGATATGGAATAAAAAGGATTTCTAACTAAAGAGTAAATAAAGTATGTTTTTCTTGAAAAACATTTCTCAATAATCTTAAGTACCAAAGAAAGAAAAATAGTATTATTACTTGAAAATTCAATGAATGAATATATGAGAAGAAAATCCATGGTATTTTGGAAAGTTATAGCATGAAATTTCATCACTGTAAACTTAATCATAAACAATCCCATTATTTTACATTAAGGGGATCAAAAGATACACTATAGTTATGAGGCCCTTTTCACATAAAGGATTCAACCCCAACATGAACTTTATCTGGAGAAGGAAGGTGTTCCACGTGATTTAATTTATTATTAATAACTTTAACCGGTTGATCCAGTACTTTTATGAAGTTCTTATCACATATTACCATTATGTTTTTCATCTAATTAGGCCATCCATCACATTTCCTATTACATTGGTTGGGAGTATGGGTTCTCCTATTTCCATCGATTAACTAAAAAAATAAAAAATAGAATTGGTAGGGGTGGATTTAATAATTATATAATTAGAATATAAAAAAATTAACTATGAACATTAAAGGATATACTTATAAATGAAAATTATACCCTAACTAAAGATTCCCTAGGTTTTGATCTAGGTTATCCATTATGGTAGATTTATCCTCTGGATTCTTACTAATTTTTTCTATTTCTAATGAATAAATATAACTAGAATAACCTATTATACCAGATATAGTGACCCAATCATTTTAAACATATTATTACATGATATTGAGCATAATTAACCATCAAATAATAACCTATGATAGAAAATCAGATTGTCTTTGTAAGACTAGGTACATAATCAAAAAAAGTGAAACTAGAAGAAATCACATTATTATTAATATCCATAATGAGATCCTAACTCTATTAGATCTTCAAAAACTACATAGCATAACCTAGGGAGTACATATTCAAAATAGATGAGATAAAAATCCCAATAATTGAATAAACATGTAAAATATACATATCACATGAGTCAGAAGGAATAACAGAAAAACATAATATGAATGATCTTGAATAATCATATAAAGGAATAACATATTGAAATAAAATCATATGATCATGGAAATATAGGAATTTTTTAGAAACATATATCATGACATAAACATGAGTTAAGGCTAACTTCCAAGATGATATCACATGGTGGACAGAGTCTCATAATGGATTAGGTTTACTCTCTAATACCATACATAATATATCATGAGACTAAAACATTACCCAATGAGTATGAGATATATATATATATATATAGAAACACCCATAATAACATGTACATGAATATGTGTTCCACATAAATATATCAAACATAAGAAATAATAATAAGGGTTTCCCATGGAAGAAATGGTTTTTGTAATCATTTCATTAGGGGAAAAGGGTGTATCATAATGGTATCCATGAAATAAGGGATATAAATTATTATTATACATTCATAATGAGTGTATAAGAATATATCATGAATAATTAAATCTAACTAAAGTGAAAACATGTGAAAGAGTGGCAAGGTAACTTTCGAAGCGTTCCACTTTAGTATAGTTTTAAAGAACAGAATGATGGTCCTATAAAGAGAATAAAGAAATGATTATTTACATAAAATTAGAAATGAAATAAAATTGTTTTTTCAAAATAAAATGAATGATTTTAGAAGAATTTTGTTTTGAAAAAAATAGTTTGTGGAATTTTCTTGGAAATGGGTATGAAACAGGGAAGTTCCCCTTAATCAGGATTGCATGTTGAGAGGAATTGAGAAGGGAGGATTTTTAAATGATGTATTCCCCATAAAATAATGATGAATTAAGATAGTTATCTATATATATATATTTATTGTAAATTTATATATAATATGGTATAATTATATAATAAAAATAAGTAGATAAATTTAGGTAACAGGATGTAATGAATTACCCAAAGAAAATATGGAGGTTCGGAGAGATCCCTTTCCATATCCTTGAATGTGTTTCGTACATACACTTTATGTACTAGACAATCAAATCAGATTCATTAATTAAAAAATTAATAACCTTTTTAATATATATTTTATTTATTATAATTATATTAAGTCCATTTATGACCATTTTGACGAGTTATAATGTTCAATTTCATCTTCCTGGGGGCATTTTTTTCCAGGTTTCATGATTATTTCACTTGTGTATAATTATGGATGTCCTTGTAAAATGGGATTACTACTAGAAAAGTTAAACAAAATGGTATTAATGAACTTTATAGTAATAAATGGTCCCATATATAATTTTTATGAAAATGTGATGGTTCTTTGAGTAAAAACATTTTATTTATGTGGTTAGATCATTTAGGCGGTTTTACAAACCATCCTAAATTAGTTCCATTTTATTTAATATTATGTCCACATATTAGTTTTTGAACATGAAATAAGTTATAATATAATTATCAAAATATGATTTAACTATAATAATAGTTTTATGGACTACCTTGAAGGCGGTAATGGAAAGTGAACACTCATTATCTATAGAGATGATAAACCACCATAATTTGGATAATGGTTTAATTTCTTTGAATAATGGTAGATTAGAAAAGGGATAGATAAAATATATTCAATTAGAAATATAAAATTCCATTATATACATGTTAATGTATTTATATTTATTTTATGGATGAATGAGTTGAGGATCAGGTGGAAGGATTAAATAAATTAAAAGAGGTAGATTGAGAAAGATACCTCTTAAATATCACCAACATGAAGGACCCCTTAAGGAATTTGGAATTAGTATATTGGGGAGAATAGAAAATTTTGACATCGAAATAGTGATAATGAGAGATTTTGATAGATATTTTGAGATCATCGCGGCTTAGAATGATTGAGCAGAAGGGATTGTGAGGGGTGGTATTTATAAGTGTATGAGAGTGGTGTTTTCTGTTATAATAATAATTAGTTTATTATTTTTCCTCAATAATATCAATAATATTGATTCTTGTGACTATATAAAATATGTGGTTCATTTTAATTTTAACTAATGAGTTATTACATCATTCATGACTAAAATATTCATGTATTTGTCTTATAATGTTAAAAACCATAAATTACTCTATTTCACTATACACCCAAAATTCAATTATTTTATGAGAATAAAAAAATATCCCAAACCTTTTCATGAGACTTACACTTCAAAAATGAAATTAATTTTATTTTAATAGTTATATAAATATGAGAAATTTAATTTTTTTTAAAAAATCAATTTATTTGAAATATCCTGCTTTTAATATTAAAATCAATTTTATGACCCTTTTAAAAATTGCTTGTGGTCACATAAAATTATATTCTAACTATAATAAAACATAATATTAATTTAAAAATCCATTTTATGTAAATAATATTAATTTTAAATCATTATATTTTTTATAAAATTGTGATTAAAAAGTTTATGTTTTATGAAAATACAAACACATAATTGATCATTTTGAAACATTTATTTTATTGTACCATGGTTTAAATATATTATATTTTCATTTATATGATACCTAAATATTATTTTACACTTCCATAGATGATGATACTATTATAATGGTAATATTTCTATTCCTAATGGTTAGAATTACTATTCCAACAGTCAAGTTACTATTCCAATGATTATATTACTATTCCAAAGATCAAAATTATAATAGTCATATGGGTCACCTAATTCCTATAAATACCTCTTAATCAATTCATTATTTATTCACATCTATTTTATCTCATGTTTATATATAAGTTCAACTTTAAAATTAATATTTTATTATTAACATTATGTCTTATTTCCAAATATTTTTTTGTAAGTGTGGTCATTCTAGTGGATCGAGAAGATCCAAATTATCAGATTATTATTCTAAAATTTTCAACTTATTGTCCCATTACAATTTTTGGAATTATTATTAGTTTATTTTTTGAATAATGTATCATTCGTCATTTATGATAATAGTGTTTTTTTGGTTTCTTTGTGAGATATGTGTGCTTTATACTATATGACATAATTATAAGAAGGGAAGTCACATTGATAAAATTCTGGGTTTTTACATTCTACCCCTTTATGATATTTCACCCCCAAAATATCATTTTATATACTAAGGTTCAAATAGGTTTGGGTACATCTCCTTCATTGCTTCCTCTGGTTCCCATGTCACTCCCTCATACATAAGGTTCCAACATAGTACTTTGAAAAGGTGGCAAGTATTCTTTTTCATAGAACTTTATCTCCATAGTCTAAGATCTTCACTGAATCATCCTCATAAGAGAGACCATTTTTCACCTGTACCACCTCAGAATTATATACATGTGAAGGATTTGGTATGTACATCTTTAAGAGGGATATGTGGAATACATCATGTAATTAAGACATGGTTGTTGTATGTTCTACTCAATAGGACACAACACCGATGAAATCAAGAATCTCATAGAGGAAGATACACTTGAGACTCAGCTTTCCCTTATTCCCAAATATCATGATACTATTACATGGATATATATAGAGGAATACCTTAACTCCAACCTCAAACTCTATGTGTCATCAATGACTTTATGCATAGCTCTTCTATCGACATTGGGAAGACCTGATGTGTTGCTAAATAGTTTTCACCTTTTCTACCATTTCCACGGCCATTTTAGGTCTCATAAACTTATGTTCTCCAACTTTATTCTAGTATGTGGTAATTCTACATATTTTCACATTAATGGATTAATATATAGCCATTTGGATACTTGAGTGGAAAATATTATCGTAAGACAATTTGACCTGAGGAATATTTTGGTCTCATCCTCCTTTGAAGACCACCAAACATGACCTCAACATATATTCTAATATCTTAATATTATTCTTAGACTAACCATTAGTTTGAGGGTGATAACCCATACTAAAGTTCATAATAGTTTTTAGATCATGTTGGAAATTTTCAAAAACATAGAGGTAAATCTTGGATATATATCAAATACAATTGATATTGGTACTCCATATAGACTTTTCACTTCATAGAGGTATATCTATGAAAGTTTATCTAGTGATAAGTCCTATAAAATTGCAATATAGTGATAAGTTTTTGTAATATGATCCAAAAAACCAATATAACATTATTTCCTCTTGATGTATTTAGAAGTCTAGTTAAAACATCAATGGTGGTTTTTTTTCAATTTCCATGTAGTTATGGGTAATAGATTTATAATACCCTAAGACATTTTTATTTAAGACTTATCTTATTGAAATACCATGAACTTGTATGTATATTCAGTTATCTCCTTCTTCATATAGTCCCACCAATAGTGCTCTAAAAGATCTTGATGCATCTTTGTGATCCCTAGGTGGATGGAGAAGGTCTACCTATGTGGATCATTAAAAATAACCCTCGTTATCTTAGGATTCTATGGTATAGATAGTCATAACCCAATTATTATGAATCATTCCTCATCAATTTTTAACTCCATGGATTTCTCATTTCTGGTAGCTTCAACATTCTTCTAAATTTACAAATTATCTCTTTGAGTATCCTTTATATTCTCAAAAAAGGATGGTTGAGAAATTATTTGAGAAAGGAATTGTGATTTTCCTTTTATTATGATTCCCATATCTATCCTTTTGAATTCTATGAATATTGGATCCTTCTCAACTCTTATCATTGATAATGTTATAGGATCATTTATACTTAGAGAATCTGTAACATTATTTACTTCACCAGGATGGTAGTGGATTTAGAAGTCATAAAACTTGATTAGTTTTAACCATTATACTTGGAGTATATTAATATCCTTTTATGTGAAAATATATGTAAGTCTCTTTTGAACTGTATATATCTCATACATCTCCCCATGGAGATAATGATACCAAATTTTAAATTCAAGGATCATGTCGCCAACTCCAGATCATAGATGGGAGAGTTTTGGTCATGACATTTAAGTTTTCATAAGGTATAGGCTTTAAATTTATCATTTTTCACCAGTATATAACCTACACCCTTCTTTGATGCATCATCATATACCAAAAATATTTTCCCACTTTTGGGAAATTCATATATCGGTGCAATGATAAGTCTCTTTTTCAATTCTATAAATAATTATTCACATACACTAATCTAGACAAAATTTAATCCTTTTGAGTAATCTTGGTTATTTATTTTGACAATCGCAATATGTTCCCCACAAAATTTTTATAATACAGAGTTATACCAAAGAAACTTTTGATCTCCGTTATAGATTCTGGTTAGGGCCACTCCTCAATTTCCTTTATCTTAGAACATTCTACAAATATCCCTTTACTGGTGATAAAATTCCCCAAGAATGATACTTCCTTTATCCATAACTCTCATTTACTATACATTGCATATAGTTTTTCCCCTCTCAATGTATTTATCATAGTATTTAAATGATTCTTAGGCTCCTCCTTGCTCTTGGATTATATCATATTATCATCTATAAAGACTCCCACAAATTATTTGAGGTTATCTATAAAAGACTCTATTCATTAAGTCTATGAAAATTTTTGGATGATTATTTTATCTAAAGGGAATCACTATGAACTCATAATGTCCATACCTTAGTTGAAAGGAAGTCTTGTTAAAGTATTCCTTCTTCACCTTTAATTGGTAATATCTTGACTGAAGGTTCGCCTTAGATAAATACTTGGCCTCATGTAGTTGATAAAAAAAGTAATCTATCTATGTAAGTGGATAATTTTTATTTATCGTTATTTTATTGAGCTTATGATAATCAATATAGAGGTCCATTGATCCATACATTTGTTTTATGAAGTGGATTGGTGCACCCCATAATGAAGCACTCACGTGTATAAAACCCTTATCCAGATTCTCTTATAACTTTCTCTTCAATTCTTCCATCTCAATGGTAATCATCCTATAAGGATTATTTGATATGTGTAGATATATAGATATATATTGATTTATAAAATAACCTCTTAGTCAATAGTAATATTGGGAAATTCTTAAGAGAACACGCCAGTGTAGTCCCTCATATTAGGCATGTCTTCAAGAAATATTCTCTCTGTTGTCTCAATAAATTGATCTATATATGATTTCTTATCAGCCAATAGTATTCATAACTAAGAAATACATTCCTAAGTATGTTCATCCTCCTCCATATATTTTTATAGAATTAGAGGATGCCTCATAATGTGAAGAGTGATCTCCCACTCCAAAAAGATGATTTTGGGTTTATATAATGATAGACAATGTAATCCAAATATAGAATTAAACTCCCCCAAGGATGTAATATGATATTTTCTAGGAGGTTTATTTTACAAGAATTTAGTTGGTGGGAGTTATATACTTTAGATGAAATAATTTCCTCATTAATTATTCTCATTGATAAATCAACCTCCATATTTTGATGTATTGTTTGGATGGTTTTACTAAACCTATAAGATTTGAAACAATGTGTTGTGCCATAATAAAAAAAAGTATTTTTTTCTATTCTTTAATGAATAACCAGTGTACCTTTCACTATATCATTGACAAGATCCACCTCAGTAGTAGTGATATAATATTCCCTTTCCTTGTTTCCTTGGTGGTTGACGTTGTTGATTACCGCTGACAACCCTTGTCTTATGGAATGAGACCACATAATTTTTGTGTTATTTATAGTTGAAACACTAGAATGTATGCTGAGTTTTGGACAGAAACATACTTTATTCTCCCATGTTAGTGGTATTATTTATATCCCTTCTTCAATGATTATTATGATACCCCACTTTTCTATATTTGAATAATCTACCAGTTCACTTTAGAAAATTCTTGGGATTCTTCTTCCAACACTTTGGACATGTTGGATTTTTGGTTTTATTTACTATATGGGAATTATCTATTGATCCTTACATATTAAACATTATTTTCCTCTTTTTATCTCCATACCCATGAGAATACTGAGAGTCTCCAATCTCCATCTAAACCTTAAGGGAACAATTGACAATCTCCTCATATTTTTCTAGTCTCAATTCACCAATTATTTCCAAATACTCATATTTAATCCAATAAATAAGTGGTCCACATTGATATAAATGTTCATGACAAATCTAGAGGCATATTTTGAAAGCCTTATGAAGTTTTTAGCATACACCCAATTTGATTCATGTTCCTTTTTCTTCAATCCAAGGAACATCCTCTGCATCTTAAGATGGAGAGTTCAGAGAGTATATTTATTAAAATATATGTTCTTGAATCCTTCCCAATCAATGGAATATATTTATTCTTTATAATTTCTATTCTTTATCAATTTCCACCACTGATCAGATCACCATTGATGTGGCCTTATTTTACCTCGTTTTGCCGCATCATTTTAATATATTTTTATTAATTTTAATTAATTAATTGTGCACTTTTTAATATATACTAACACTTTTGTATTTTTATAAATAAATTTATCAATTAATAAATTTTTATAATTAATCTTGTATTTTAATCTTTAAAATAGTTAATTTAAATCCACCTTTAATTTTATAGTATAATAACTTTTTATTTAGTTTAGTGAATTTTGTCTGCTTATTTAATATTTTAACAATAATCAATTAATTTCTTTAATATATTTTTGTACATAAATAATTTATTTTTAATTTATCATTTCATGTATTAAATATCAAATAATTAAATTAGCATAATCTAAATATTAGTCGTCTTTTAATAATTCATTATTTATAAATTTAATTTTATAAACATACTTCTCTTGTTAAATTTCTATAATTTAATTTTATTAATTAACCAAAGTATTTAAATACAAAATAATTAAGTGCCTATGAAAATAAATTTAATTTGGGTTAGTATACTATTTTAAGTAATTTAACTTTGTTATGTATAATTTAAATTTTATATTAACTTTTAATAATATAGTTTCTTCTTGATTTTAAGTTTATTTTTAGTTCTAATTTATGTATTTTATTTTGAAACTTTAAATAATTTAAGTTTAGTTTTTATTGTTTCATAATGTCATGTAAGTCTTTGAGTATCAATTATTTTAGTTAAATTTTATTTATTTTTTTAGACTTTATTTTGGTTGTAATTTTATTATTTGTAGTTTAAGTCCAGAGTCACAGTGCAACTGTAGCCCCAACAACCGTATCCCCATCATGGTGCCACATCAAACATCGGCACTATTTTAATTTGAAACTACTTCCCCATCCAAACCAGTACCACCGTAAACCTACCCCAAGGTCTCACTGTTCCATTACGGTGCCTCCTCACACCGCAATCACCAGCCACCGTTTATGCACACTAGTTCCATTGTCCTTCTTCTCATTGCTCTTCTGCAATAAAAAAACTCTTTAATTAAAGAATCAAATCATCTCCATAGTTGAACCATAGCTAACTACTATTACTACTTCTTTGCACCATTCATCGTCGTAATGTCAGATCAGATTCAAAGCAAACCATAAAATCAATTTTTCATTTATCTAAACTATCACTACAAATACAAACATGAATCCATTTTGAGCTGCACCGCTGGTATTCTGGAATGAAGAACTTGTCATCAACTACTGCTGTAAAGGTTAAGGAAGATCGTAATGCCCCCATGGAAGAGTTGTGAAGGGGTTTTGTTCACACCTTTGAAGAAGGGGACTTTTTGTCGCTTCATCTGTGAGTTTAGACCGACCTGAGCTGCATCTAGAAATGAATCTAATCCCACCGCTGACTGAAGGGAACCGCATAACCAGTGTAGCCTCCATCACTGTGCATTGCCACCGCGTTGCACCGTTGGAGAGAGGAGGTCATGAATAGGAGTTTATCGTGGGTTTATTGTTCCAAGGAATATGATTAGGTCGTCCGACACCTGCTATTTGGGAATAATGACACTGTCACCGCACCTGCTGGAGTTTACCGCCGGAAGGAGAAGAGGAACCCACACCTGCTGGAGTTTGTCACCATAGCAGCTTCTTGTGGAAGGAATCCCCACCCCCTACTGCATAGCAAGGAATTTGGGGGCGAGATAAAGAAAAATAATAATAATAATAAAACTTAAAAAAATAAAAATATATATATAATATAATATATAATTATTATAATATTAATAAATAGATAAGTTATAAAAGAAAATATAAGACAAACTAATAATAATTTATAATATTAAAATATAAATAATAATAATTTATAAATTAAATTATTTATTAAATAAAATAAATATATTAAATCTTTAATTATAATTTAAATTCAACTGAATAAATATAATATTTAAATTAATAAAGTAATTGATATTAATCTAATTTAAGAATTTAATTATGTTATCTAACTAAATATTAATAATACTTACACTAATTAAATAACTTAATAAATAATAATAAATTAAAAACATAATAATTTTAAAGAATTAAATATTTAATAATAAATTAATAATCATAATAATAATATTTAATATCAATTATCAATTAAGATATTTATTAATAAACATTATTTAACCTTTAAATAATAATTTTTTTCTTGGTGTTTTAACTACTTTATTTTGTTTTAGTTTTGTAGGTTCACAATGGAGTCAGAAACAGGTGCAGGTTCACAGAAAAGCCTAAATCACACCCATGTTCATTTAACTAACTCACGGGAAGTTATTTACAAGGGAAAAACTAGAGCAATGTGTGGGTCATGAAAAAACACATGTGTGCGGTGCTCAAGTGAGGGAATTTTGAAGTTGGTGGAAATGTGCGATGACATGCAGCAGATGATAAATGATATTTAAAGAAGAGGAGTAATAGAATTTTGAGAGGCTTAGTCATTCCAAGATCACATCCATTTGAGAGAAGATCATGGTGCCCATTTACATTCAAGGAACACACTTTTTTGAAAGAGTACCTCCGTGAGCAGCATATGAGAAGAGAAAAAGACGAAGGAGTCTGGAAGTAGAGCTGTGCTACAGGAGTTCTTCTTCCCTCTATCCATAATTAGGGTACTCTGTTTTTGGTTTCTTTCACTACTTTAAACAATATGATCATAGGTTAAACTTTCACAGCTTGGGAATTTAAAAACCTTCTGGTTTATTTTCTATAAATCTTCATTTTCTTTTCTTCTTACGAAATTAGAATCAGGTAGCAAGACTGACTGAGTTTCTAATCTTTTAATCATTCACACTTCGATGTTTTAAATTTCAAACCCCAATATCGACTGACAAGGTTGATTTTGAATTCATTTTTCTAATCTTTAATACCATAAACTTTGGGAATTTATGTTGGGTTCCTTTCCAAATGTTAACATTTTAAACTTCTTTGTAGTTCATTTATGTTTTGGTGTGGTGAACTCCAAGACTTAATCTTATGCCTGTTGAATTTTATGGAAAGTGAAATTCTTCAGTCTTTCATGAGGTGTGATTTGACTGTGTGTTGTGGAGAGAACATCCATTCATACCAATAGTTTAGAATTATTTATAACTTTGTTTATCTTGCTTCTTTGTCTTTTCTTCTAAGCTTGTTAGTTTACTTTTTTATTTCATTTGGCTTAGCTTTAGTTAGTGTTAGGATTTTTCATTTCTTCATTACTTTTTTCCTCATTCCAATGTATAAGAAAATTATAAAAGAAAATTTAAGGGAAAAATGTTATCCCCATTATTGACAATAGTGAGGGTTTAAAATTAAAAAACCTTAGTAATACTCACCTTTCTTTATTTTTGGATCGACCATCCACCATTATGATAGTGTAGGAGTAATAAATGTAATTTTGAGGTTCGTGATGACCTTCGACCTCATACACCATAAAAATGATAGATCTCTAACATGAATTTCTCTTCTTCTAATAACAAGATAGTAGAGAATATATTTTAAATTTAGTTAATCCATTATTATAAGATGAGGGGATCAGAGGATCCACTAAAGTTAGGAGGATTATTTTCATGAAGGATGCGACCAAAAATTGATCTTTACTAAAAGAAGGATGGAATTCCACCTGATTCAAGTTATTATTCATAACTTGATCCAATCGAGCCATTACTATCATGAATTTCTAATCACCCACTGCCATATGTTTTGGAATCTCATTAGGGAAATCATCACATTTTATGTCACATTGTTTGTTAGCAAGGGTTCTCATATTTCCATCCATTAACTAAAAGAAAAAAAGACAAAATTGGGGGGTGAATACTTAGATAATGAGAATATAAAAAAGGAAACTATGAAAATAGATTGAAATAATTATAAATTAAAATTATATTTTAACTTATGATTCTCTGGGATTAAATCTTGGTTATCCATGGTGATACAATTATCCCCAAGGTTCTTATTAATGTTTTCTATTCCTAATCCTCAAAAATAACTAGACAATTTTATGATACCAACTATAGAGACCCAAGCATTTTACACATATTATGTAGTGATCTTAAGAACAATTATCCATCAAATACGGACTAAGGATAATAAATTATAGTTTCTTGGGAAGAATAAGTATATAATTATATAACATCAAACAAGAATAAAAAAAATTATAAATCTTAATAAAGAGATCCTAACTCCCTTTGGGATTCAAAAACTATAGATGATAACCCAGGGAATACATAGATAAAATGGATGATCTAAAAAGTCTTGTATGGTAATAAAAATGGAAAATAAGCATATCACATGAGTCAGAAGGCATAACATGACAGCATAAAAGGCACGGGTCATGAATAATCATATAGAGGAATAAAATATAGAACATGGAATCATATGATCATGGAAATATGGGAATATAGGAGAAACCTATATCATGACATTTACATAAGTCAAGGATAACATCCAATATGATATTACATGGTAGACATAATACCATAATGGATTAGGTTTACTCCCTAATCCCGTACATAATGTCTCATGAGGCTGAAAATTTACCCAATGAATTTGAGTACTATCTGGGAACACCCATTATAACATGTACATGAATATGTATTCCACATAAATAAATAAAACATAAGGAATTATCATAAGTGTTACCCATGGAAATAAGTCAAATGTTTAATAATTTAATAAGGAAAAAACCAAAGGTTGTCATGTAGTTGTGGTTTGGATTAGTAGTAAGAACCCTGTAATCCAACATGAAAAATGGGGGTTCAAAACTCATTGGGTATAGGTTACTATAGTAGTACTGTAACAGCACTGTGGCGGTACTATAGTAGCAGAGGAACTTTAGCAACGGCATGACATTGTAGCAGCGACGGTACTGTAGAAGTACTATTCACAGAATGGGCTTTAGGCCAAAATATTTGGGCCTACAGGTCATGTTATGGGCTACATTCCATTTGGCCTTTAGGCTATATAATGGGTCTTCTATACACAGTTAAAAAGGTCATTTCTTCGCATTAATATTACAAGGAGGCTTTGACCCCAACCTTTTAAAAAAACCTAATGTCGCATCATAAAGTTATCAAGGAAAGAATGGATTTAAATTATTCGTATACATTCATAAAGGAGATATAAAAATAGATAATGAATAATGAAATAAAAAAATGTGAAAACATGAAAAATAGTGTTAAGGTAACTTTAGTCACTTGACACTTTAGCATAATTTTAGGAAAAATAATGAAGGGCCCATAAAGAGGATAAAGGTATAATTACTTCCATAAAACCATAAATGAAATAAAATTGTTTTTCATCATAAAATTATTTATTTTATAAAAAAAATGTGGCTCAAAAAAATTATGGAGCATACATGAAAATGGGTAAGAACCCGATGAGTTCCCTTTAATCAAGGTTGCTTGTCTAGTGTAATTGAGAAGGGAACATTTTAAAAACATGTATTCCCCATTAAAGAAAGATGAATTTAGATATATATGTATATATATGTGTGTGTGTGTGTGTTTGTGTGTGTGTGTGTGTGTCTGGGGACAAATATAAATAATAATGGTGAAGTATATAATATTAATTAGGAGGTAAAATGTTGTAAAGTGCGGTAAAGGGTTACCTAAAGGTAATATGGAGGTTTCGAAAGATCCCTTACCATATATCTGAAGGATTTCTGTACTTGTACTTAATGTATTCAATAATAAAATTAAATTAATTAATTTCATAATTTAGAACATTTTCCATATATATTTTATTATTATAATTTTATTAAATTAATTTATGGCCATTTTGGTGAGTTATAAGGTTTAATTTCATCGTTCTGGGAGGGTTTGTTTCATGGTTCCATGGTTGATTCACTTGTGTATAATTTTAGATATTATTTTCAAATTGAAATTCTACTATAAAAGTGAAATTGAATGGTATTAATTCACTTCCCTAAGTATAAATGGTCCCATATATCATTTAGTTCTGATATGGATATGGTTCGTTGAGAAAAAACACTATGTTTATGTGGTTGGTTCATTTAGGTTGTTTTATCAACCATTACGAACTAGTTACATTTTATTTAATATTATTTCTATATATTAGTTATAGAACATGAAATAAGTTGTAATATAACTATTAAAATCTAATTTAACCACAGTAACAATTTTATGAACTTCCTTGAATATAGTAATGAAAAATGAAAACTCTTTATCCATGGAGATGGTTAACCATCATAATTTGGGTAATGGGTTCATTTCTTTGAATAAGATGAGTTGATAAAAGGGTCGGTTAGAAGATATTACATTATAAATATAAAATTATAGTATATACATGATACAAGAGATATAGTTATTTTATGGATGAATGATGTGAGGAGAAGTTAGAAGAATAAAAGAGATTAAAATATGTAGTTTCAGAATGGTACCTCTTGAATATCACCTCCAGGAAGGACCCCTTAAGGAACATAGAATTGGTATTTTAGTGAGATCAAAAAAACTCAGACATAGGGAGAATGGGTAGTAGAGGGATTTCCAAGGATTTGGAAATCATTAAGGCTTAGAATGTGTGGGTAGAAGGGGTGGTGATTTTTGGTATTTATAAGGGGACAAGAGGGGTGTTTTTCATTATCATATTCATCAGTTTATTATTTTGGCTCAAGACTATCAATAGTATTGATTATTTTGACTATATACAGTAAATTATGTGTTTTAGTTTTAACTAATGGGATCCTACATAATTTATGACTAAAAAATTCATGTATTTAGATTATAATGTTAACTAATGCAAATTATCATATTTCACTATTCACCCAAAATTCAGTTATTTTAGAAAAAAATCAAAAATTAAACCTGAAATTTTTAAAAAATTATATTTCAAAAATGGATTATATTTTTTAAAAATTGTTTTCTAAATATGAGAAATTAAATTCTTAAAACAAATCCCCATTTATTCAAAATATACTGATTTTAATATTATAATCTATTTTTTACCCTTTTAAAAATTACTTATGGTCTAATAAAATTATATTATAATTATAATACAAGTTTACATTAATTTTTTAATCAATTTTAGGTAAATAAAATTTAATTTAAATCATTATATATATTATAAAATTTAGATTAAAAAATTTTGGTTCATAAAAATAAAAAACACTTAATTTTTCATTTTTAAAACACTTATTTTCTTATACCATCATTTAAATATTTTAATTTTTAATTTTATATAATACCTAAATATTATTTTACACTTCCATAGGTGAGGTTACTATTCTAATGATAATATTACTATCCCTAAGAGTCAGATTACTATTCCAGCGGTCAGGTTATTATTTCATTGGTGAGATTACTATTCTAAGTTTAGAATTATAATACTTGTATGGGTTCCCTAAATCATATAAATACCACTTGTTATATTAACTATTCATTCAATTATATTTCATCTCAATTTTATATGTACATTCATCTTAAAAATAAATATTATATTATTTACATTATGTTTTATTTCTACAACATTGTTAGTGAGTGTGGTCATTCTGGTGGATCAAGTAAATCCAAATTATTCTCTTCCTATTCTCTTATTTTTTATTAATTTTACCGTTGTAATATTTGGTATTCTTATTGGTTTATTTTTTGATTAATGTATCATTCTTAATTTATGAAAATAATTTTTGTTGTTATCTCTATGTGATACATGTTCTTTAGACAAAATGATATAATTGTAAGAATGGAAAATCCATTGATTAAATTATAGGTCATTATATCCATAGGGTATGCAGCACCTACACAGCCATGTGTCCTAGGACATATGGTTAGGACAAACCATCTAGCCCCATGAAGTGTGTTGGGGCTCCCTTCACAGTTTAGGCACACAGTTATCACTAACCATGCACTAATTGTGAAACTCAATCATCATTTTCCAATTTGGGAGCTCTAGAATTAGAACAATCCCTAGACACTCTCGAACTGCTCCATAGACCATTGAGAATATTACTATCATAAAACAAGAAGTTTTTAATAGTATCTTAAGTGTCCATTACTCTTAGAAAATATGGGACGTTATAGAAATCATGTGACATGCTTAAGAGGATGGGAGGTCATACATTGTTTGTTGAAAATGCGAATGGTTGGGGTTGGGATATAGTGTCATGTGCATAGTCAGCACATAGTTTCCCAAATCATATGTATTAACCATTCACCATGCATTTAATGCTCCACAAATTAGAGTTTGACTTGATTTAAACCCCTGAAAAAATCATTCCTCATCTCTTGTATTAGTCTCTCAAACTCCACTTATCTATTAGGAAATATTTTTGGTTCGTTTTTATTTTTAAGATGGTTTTTATAGATCTATGTGAGTTGGATCTCTAAAATTAATGGTATGACTCCATTTTTTCTCATTTTCATTACATCTCCCATTTTTCTCTTACAAGGATCATTAGATCCAATCTATTGTAGATATATCTATGATATATGATGTGTTTTCATGATATATTTATTAGATCTATTAAAGGAGAGGATTTTTAAGATTGTATATAGAGGTTTTATTATGTTATTCTTCATTTTCATCATTTTTTTAAAGGTAGATGGATTATCTATCTTCTCCAATTATTATAGAACTAAAATTATTAGTTTTATTATATTTTTATGAGAATTGAAAATGAAACATTGTATGATTTATCAAATGAAAACTCTTTGGTTTATGATTTGGGAAACATTGAATTTAAATGGATTTTTGAAAACCCCTTTGATTTATTCATTAAAATTACAGTTTTGTTTTAATGAAAGAACATGTTCAATAAAAAAAATTTAAAGGAAGGATTTATTTATGTGGAAAAATTTAATATAAGAACTTTTAATATATGGTTTTCATGAGTTTATTTTTGTTGGATGTGACCCTGAATAAGGGGCATGGTTCCAGACTAGAGGAACCTTGAGAAAGGTCACCTAGTGACAACTTAATGGATCAATGAGTAATTGATCATGATTATGGGACTATCAATAAGAATGCATGTTTGTGTGAGTGGATTGTATTTCTTTGGGTATTAGATGTGGTAATTAATGGATAAAATTTTCTATTTTAATTTAAACTATTTTAGATTGGAAAAGAATTTTGATTTTCCTTTATTTGTTATAAATTATAGTTTCAAATATGAGATAACATGTTCTTTTACTAGTGGTATGAGTTGGGATGTATCTTGGGGAAATCCTACAAGGTTTGATTACTCACCCTCTACATATTCACTTTTGTGTGTATGCATTCATTGTTCTTCATGAGATAGGTAAAGGAAAGGTCTCATATTTCTATAGTAGAGCATCATGATGTTATTTACATGAAATAATGGTTATATATTAGACATAATTTATGATGTCATTGGAGTGATTCCACATTATTATTGATAC
Source organism: Viscum album (assembly GCA_963277665.1). Lineage (NCBI taxonomy): Eukaryota > Viridiplantae > Streptophyta > Magnoliopsida > Santalales > Viscaceae > Viscum > Viscum album. The sequence continues at coordinate 1,286,464,535 of OY728158.1, forward strand.
ATCATGATTTATTTTAATTTATGTTTATATTTCATATCCAACTTTATACTGAAAATATGTTTTTTTTGTATTTCATTTGAATTGTATTGTTTATACTTCATGGAACATATAGTTTTGGTTAAGTTGTTTTTATTTTTTCTTGATAGGTTTTGTTGTTTAAAAATGGAATATAATCCACCAATGATTTCAGTAATCCCTTGGTATTTATTTTCAACCTTTGGTATGTTGGGGATATCACATATGGTCAGTTTCACCTCTAACCAGGCCCAATATAATGTTTCGGTAAGGTGTGTTATAAAATTTTCTGAATAGTACTTTGGAAATCCATCTCAAATTACATGATATATACTTATGTTTGATATTTATTGTATGAAAAATAAAAAATTACAATATCAAACAAGATCATAATATTTAAAATGTCGAAATTCAAAATTATCTGACAGTTCTTTAGAAATAAAAATCGAGAAAATACCTGGTAATCGGAGAAATTGGGATACAAGTGTTAAGATGACATAAAACATGACTCCTTTAAATCAGGTTAATCTAGAATCATAGTGTGGTTAAGTTAATATGAAAGGGTAAATCATATTACAGTTATTAATTGTCATATTTACATTCAATTGAGTGTGTTTTTGTTTATAATGTAGTTTAAGAAGAAAGTTCAACAACACTTTCTTAAACAAATTACATTTTCACAAGGATAAAAAAATTTAATAAAATTGTGATTAATATTAACTAGTTATTATCCAATATTTAAATTATTATAGAGGAAAAAATGTATACACTGTGTGATATCATCTCAAAAGAAGCTTGTTTATCATGTGAGGCTAACCAATTAGATAGTTAGTAGTTGGCTCTTCTAAAAGTATGATTTTGTTGGTGTTGGGGCCCCAAAACCAAATAAAATTAATTTATAGATTAATTTAATATTCATATTATAGAATATTAATTAATATCATCTCGCATGATGATCATTGTTTTATATGGAATCTATCTGAGAATGTCTTTAGTGTACTCGTCACACTAAAAGGTCATGGAAGTTCCCCACTATAATGAGGACCTTAAAGTGATATAATTTTGTAATTAAATACATGTTATAAAGTGGTATGACTAATTATAATAATAAATAGATAATAAAAGATATACGGGGTAGGGAATCAAAAGACATTGAGACTACTTATCATGTAGTTCATCCTTGGCAATCTAAAAAAACAGATTCTGCAAATGAACCCACCAATAATAATTCCACATGTTTTATGGGTCATTGGATATTTCTATTTTTGGATTTGTTTAATAGTCCTCGAAATTTATATTATTCATAATTTATGTCAAGATTCATCTAATATTATGTATTTTTGAAAACTTTGATGACATATACTCATGTTGAGGTATGTTATGTTGGGTGCATCCTGAGGGATATTTCATTATTTAATAAGTTAGGAAAAGATTTTCTTCCCTTACATATAATGGAAGTATATATCCTTGAACCTTTAGTTTATATTTAATAGTCTAATAAAACCATTCCCATGTTTTTATATTGACATATTTATTTCTTGAAAGTAATAAAAAGATAATTTGATCATATAGGTTGATTACACATGTGATGCTACATTCTTGAATGAGATACAGGTATAAAGGGATTATATTACACTATGCATGTTCATTGTATGTTGTGTGTTATTTCATTATTTAATTATTTATCTAGGGGTGACTTGGTGTGTTTCTTGATGGTAAACTTTGACTTTAGGTGGTGTAGCCTGTTGCCATAGGGAAATGGGCCTATAGGGCTACACACTAAGTATATCAAGAACCATTATTATGTTATATATAAATTTAATATATTTAATAAATATTATTCAAGTATATAGTTCAATAATTATTCATGTTGGTTTGATCACATATATTTAGTCACCAGTAATTAAAGGGAATATTGTGTGAGTAGAATATTTTATAATTATTTATTTTCTAAGTAGTTATTTATCAAATTTCGTGAATATATAATATTTATTTATCTCTTCTTTATTCACAAGGTAAAAAAATATTTATTTGTTTGTTTACTTGAATATTTAGTAATTATTTATTCACATGTTTATTGAATATAATTTTTATTTATTTATTACTAAATAATGTAGGTACATTTATATTTTTAAATAAATTTACATTATTCAAAGTTGAGAAAATATTTACAAGAATTAATAGACCATGTCTAATGGTCTGGTGAGAAATGAAATATTAAATATTATTTGAAAAAATATTAATTCAGTTATTCAAAGAAATAATTTTTTTTTTTGCGATTTTAGTACATGTAAAGTCAATAATAATAATAATATTATTATTATTATTTGTTATACATGGGGTTCATTGAGGATTAAGAAAATAATAAGGGCATTTGTGCAATTTTTTATTCTCCAGCCCTAAGTCTATAAATACTAGATTATATAATTCTCTAATGCCTACCCATTCTAATAGTTATGTAAAATGGATTATAGATAATCTTTTAAATCCCTAGATATATATTCTTCTAGAATTCCCTTAAGAACCAATAATAATCCATTCTCGTCCACTCTCTCTAGTATAGAGAGAATATAAATAATCATTTTTCCTCAAATAAATTCTTAGGATGATCAATAATGAATAAGAAAGTGTTATATTCTTCTATTATTTAACCCAAGGATTTATTCTATGATGTCCAAAGATTCGTGGTGCATGTTTGGATCACTTATAAAAATAAAATGCCCTAAATTCCTCTAATTGAGTGACGATATAATGTGAAGGAAATGTTAGATTCATCAATGAAGTAATATTTTCAATTTAAGGTAATTTTTTATATAAATAAATTAAAAATAAATTATATGAGATGATATTGCCTCATAGATTATGGTATTTCAATTCATCATTTTCTAAGGACCAGTATTAATTATTTGATGAAATTGTATTATTGGGTAGAATCCAAATTTAATTTTCTATATCCCAGAACCTAAAATAATAATAGAAATAACTAAATGTCACCCAAAGACAACGATCAATGTATGTATAATAAATAAAACACAACATGCTATAAAAATAAAATGTGAAAGCAGGAAGTTATATAGACTCACATTTATAAGGGAATGCAATGTCTGATCACCCACTGATCTGATTAGAATACAATAAAGTAAAAGTATTTGGGGAACAACAAACCTTCCTAAACCTACAATAAGTGATGGATACTTGGGTACCCAAGTTTCGTGGATGCCTAAGAAGGGTGTGAGTATGACTCAATTAGGAACCACCAACATGGTCCTGTAGATAACCAGTAAATACGGTTAATGTACATGTGATATTATCATAATAAATAAATAACTATAAAATCATAAATAAATAATCATTTCCAATCCTTATGTTACAACGTGACACTTAGGATCGACTATACATGCTTCTGTATTTACCAAAGTGTCTTTGACCATGACACACCAACCATGGGGACCACAACCCTCCCTAAAACCACTTTATAGTATTTAACCTTCTTTAGTGAGTGTAATAAATATTTGAGCATTTGTAACCACACCGGGGAAATGTACACTTTCATATAACATAGTGAAACCACCCTGGGGAAATATACCCATCCCTGAAACATAATAAAACCACATGGGTCATCCTTCATACTAGAACCATCATATATCATGCACCCAAGGGTCAAATTCACTACCTATAACATACATTAGTTCCTCATTTCCAAGAGATACACATCATCCCTTGTTTATGACACCACATTTACAAATCTCATATACATTCAAATAGAACAAATAAACCCAAGGACCATAAATCACCTTGGAGACCAGTACCACATGTACCATAGGTATCCCACCTTGTAACCTCAATTATATAATATATATATATATATATATATAAACATACTCAAGGTATTATCTCTTTACATAACCTCTCATCACATATCACATGGGTTGTCCTCCTACCTGAACCCGATAGACATTTTCCTTTCTGCCCTCTCATGAATGAAACTTACCCATACCACTATATCCATATGAGACTGAAATCACCAATATATTCTTTAAAGAAATACCCAAAATCATTTATATCTATATCTACATGTACCCTCTGATGGGTCAATATCTCACCAGGGAACCCACAAAGGTCCCTTTGGTCACATCACAACCCAGACAACCTACATAGGTTCTGTTATCCCCATCTTATCTTTTGAGTTATCACCCATCACTCTAAAGGGATAAATTCCGTAAATATTATCATAAAAATAACATGGCCTCATAGGCCTCAAATTTAACCCAACATTGGTTCTAGAAAAGGGAGATAACCTCAAGCTTGTCCCCTTTCCAAGTCACCCTAAGTTAATACTCACACACCCAACCTATCCATAAACTCATAAAATTCATCCTACCCTGGATACAAAATACCAATGTGTGTGGGAGAACTCTCTCAACTATAATATCTACTCACTCAAAGGATATAAAAAATGATAAGGTTCTCTCATAGCCTACTTAGTACAACCATTTCCCAATCCAATTCTCTCCTCTATATAGAGGCATAAAAAAACTTATATTTTAGAATACTATATATATATTACATTTAATATCATTTAATTTATAATTATCAAGGTATATAAAAAAAAGAAACACATTCTATGATCAAGAATGTGACCATCAGTGACTGAGGGCACCAATTCAGTGCTCAAGGGTCCATCATGTCCCTTTACACTTACATTTCATTTACATGTATTTTAATTTAGATAAAAAGTCATTTAATAAAATTTTGATCATCCTTAGTGGAGATAACACACATCACATTCCATATCATGTTCTTAAAAAAGGTGAAATGCATAGTGAGCACCAACCTCAATTATGGAGTTTAAATCTATTAAGTTAAGCTTGGAAACTCTCTCCCAAACTCGCTCAATCCCAACTAACCATCACCAACCCACACAAGGTCTAAACTCAAGTATAATGTTAAAATTACTTAATTATAATCATTTGTAATTAATTTGAAACTTTAAAATAAATATTTTTATTTAATTATAATCAAAAATATAACTAATAACTCATCGAGTTATCTTATTACACCAAAAAAATGACCAAACACACCTAGAAGGTCCATGGTGCACTCCTAACAAAATACTTGACAAAATAGATTACATGTGACATCAATTCAAAAGTAAATTTCATAAAATTTAGGACTGAACTCTAAATAATTCCATTAGTTGATATAAATTCAACCAAACAACATGTAATGACATGTAATCATCTTCACATGATGTCCATTATCTAAGCAAAGAAAAAGTCACATCATATTGAGATGATTCCACCAAGATCTAGTGGAATGTCTAATGAATCTCTAAGTAGGAAAATTGAAAAATCCTTGATGAATAATAGAAATTAATAATGGAGGTGAGATAGGAGATATCACTTTTAATCATCATTGAAATCGTAAAAAATGCACCCCATGCAAATGGGGATTGAAGGAGAAAGGATGAAAACCTCTGAGTTTGGTTATGCACATAAGGAAAAGAGGGAAGGGGTATTAAAAATTGATAGTGAAAAGGGGGTATTTAAAAAGATTTTAAACCACATAGAGTGAAACTGTGACTTACATCATGTCATAACCATGATATGGTGTGACTCATACCTTCCCCCTAGTACTGTCACACATCAAAGACTATATTGAGACCCTCTCCCCTCTACTTTCCATTTAACACTAGGGGACCCACCTTCCCCCCACCCATTATGAAAATATCCATGGCATATATATCACCATGTTCTAGCCCAAAATAGTTGGAATACACCCCTAGGAGCGAGAAAACCTAGTGATATCTAGGAATTTTAGATGGGGGATTCCCCCATCACGCCATATTGTGCATCACATAGTGGTTCTTGACATGGTCCCCCAAAACAAAAACCATAACTCTACCATGACCTGGAATCCTAGTTACATCCATAAGGTACAAGACCCAGGATCCATACACATAACCTTGGAACCACATCCTCTGATATAGGAATTTCACCCTACACCATGGGGTCCACCATAGTGTGGTCCTAACCATGGTGGTGCGTATGTATCGAAATCCAGATATAGGTCCACCCAAATTCACTCATATACCCATAAAATCACCCAAAACACATATAAATCCTTGATACATGTCCCAAAAATATCCTTTATATTTTTTCAAGACACTAAATATTGATCTAAATTTAGTTTCTCAAAACAAACCTCTCAACAAAATAAAAAATTCAAATTCCTCCTGATTTTTCACAAATCAAAAAAGACACTAGGTTTTACAACCACTCCACAATAACACTTATCATCACTGAAAAGTACCAATATTCCTTAATCCCAAATCTTTACCAATACCAATCATCAATTCACAACAAAATCATAGTGTTCCACTTCTGAATGAAAACTGAGATTCTTCTATGCAACTCCAAACATGAGACACACTATTCATTAGAAACTCAAGCCACTACTCACCAACATACCTAAAACCCAGATATGGTTCTTAAATGAACCCATATATCTCATGAAATTATATTTTAGTTGATTGATTCATTCCTAGGCCTATGGTGAGTCCCACCATAAGGCTCAGATCCTAAGGGTGGATTTTGAGCCATGGTGCTCCCCACTATTGGAATAACTTGCCATAAAGGCATTCTTAGTAGTTCAAAGACACACTCAGTGTGATTTCCATATCACATTACCTAATCTCACTCAAAAAAATCACTCAGTCCATATCTTGCTGACCATTCTCTAAAATTATTGATCTTACCCATTGAAATGTTATCACGTCTTCTAATCATGATACTTTAACTCCATAAAAGCTTACCATGATCATCCAAACACCCACACCAATGTCTAATTATGGATTCCTATGTAATTCCATAGTGTGATAACTAGTAAACCTAACCCACCACCATACTCCACTCATAAGTATCAACACACCGTCAATCCAGATCAAGCTTAGATCTCATTGAAGCCCTCCAAATCCTAATTTCGAAAAACAAACTCTGTCTAACGCTACATATGAATAAAAAATCTGTTATTTACCACGTGACCAGATAAAATCAATCCCATATACACACCAGTATCTTAAGCTAGCTTGACTGTCTAATGACTAGTCTCATCACACCCATGACCCTTCTAAGGCGAGGGTCATGCCTCCTCAACAAAAAAAATCATCTACTACCACACATTATGATTGGAAATGGCTATACCACTTGTACCTGACTAAAAATTAATTTTTTATTATCAATATCCTTTTTAAGGGGTGAGGGGGAACCCAAAATGAAATCAATGAGATTAGGACATAAGATAGGCCCCAAAAATAAAAGAGTCATCAATAACCAGATGAAGACAATAAAGGAACACTCCTCCCCATTAATAAAAAAAGTTAAGTTCAACATCCACCTTCTCAATACTACTTGACTAGATTTACCATATAGATTTGTACAATCCTAGTACCAATGAAAAATTTCATAACCTCTCAAACATCCAAATTCAGATAGTAAAGGTCTGTTGAAATCTTCCTGCTCTTAACCTCGTATGGAGCAGCCCCTTGAAGAAGGTATGGATGCTTAGACCCTTTAACATGGGACACTGTTTCATTATCCATTATAAGGGGAAACCTCTCATTTATATTTCATCAAAACACTAAGAACCAAATCCCTCAAGTATTTCATCAAAACCATCATTCCTCGGCTAACATTTGACCGCTCAATGATTCATAACGTAATAGCACAATTTATAACAAAAAAAATCCCACCCTCATGAATCTAGGATTTTCCCAAAAAACACATCAACACACACTATCCTCTACCAAGGTAGAGTGATCCTATGAATAAACTTATCATAGGAACTTGTCTAATATTCATCATGATCTCAACTAATCCCAATAGGTGTATTCTCTAGTACCACCTATTTTTACAACCCAACTCATCCTCCCATGAATCTTTCAATATCAAATCTAGTATCACACTCCGAAATCACATACCATTCTTGAATTCATGTTAGTATCATATATCTAGAATCACCATAATCACTACTCAACAAAATTGAGTCATATCATTCATGCCAAGGAATATCACATGACCAACCACAAACCAAAATCATACAGATACCAAAAATTTCGACCCATGCATTCACTAGGCTACCGAAAGTGATTCCAAAAACATTAAGTTTGGGCACTAAACCATTCATGACCATAAAAAACTAACCTAAATAATTATAAATTAAGTTATTTTCATTAAACATTATCAAGGAATATCAATCCTATACCACATACCTGGTATAACCTCTCATGCACTAATCTCATAACCCAAATAATCTACCTATGCTTCTAACTAAAATGAAAATAACTACACCAGGATAACCCCTATCTCAAGTTACCATCATACATATCATATCTCATATTATGGAACTAGGATCACCAAAATCAAGAGCCATATATCTATGCACTAGGCTACCACACCTAGATAATAAACAATATCTCACATGTCACAACTCTTGGGAAAAACACCACTTCATTCTTTTCAGACATCTTAAGTAAAATAATAGGTCAAAAAACAACTATAAAGTCCCCACATACATAGAAATGACATCAAATTCCAAACCACCACTCACTCCTAAGAATCCTAACCTCTTTGAGAATCTACACACCAAACTACCCATAGAGGATCACTTCTCATGTAGTCGTATATAATAGCTTCACCCTATAGAGATCTTTGATGAGTAACCCATAGTTAGATGGTTCAGTTATGTAAAATTCCATGGGGAATATATATAGGAAAATAATATATAGATTTTTATTGGAATATTAAATAACCAAAATTATTTTCTCTCAAAACCAATATCAAGGTAATAAATGCCTATACAAACCCTCTAAGGGTTACTATACATCCTTTACACTAAGGGACTATATAGTCATCATCATCATGAGTCATCCCTTTATAAGATTCTTATAATATATCATTAGAAAAAAAATACCCTATGGTCTAGCTGAGAATAATTCCATTGAGGATTTATATGGAAAATATATATATTCTTTTTTATTGACACTGTATATGGTAAAACCCTTTACATCTAGTGATATTAATCACACACATAAACATATATGTCAAGTGAATCATGTGTTCCAAATATGATTCATGTATAAAAATCTTTATCAAAGAGCCAAGAGCTAAAACCCAAGAAGATATAAATCTCTAGTAAATAACATGATCATAATTTGCAAAAATAATAAACCAAGTTTTAATTGAGGAAGCAAATAAAAATAATCTTGTATCCCTAGTAACCTATAATTCTCCTCGAGAAAGGTATTCACGATGCCCAAAACCAAGGTATATCACAAGCTTCGACACGTCCTTATTTTAGCTGGATACCATATCCTCGAATAGTATGGAAAAAATTATCTAATACCACTTTAAAACACACTGACCCAAGAACACTGATTTTTTTACCTAGATAGAGAGAATGTGGGACATCAGGAATGCCTCCCCATATACTGGAGGATTCGAACTAGCAGTATGGGTCTAGGATGTAACCATGGAGAGATTATACCCTCATAACAAAGTGAAATAAAAAATGGAAATAAAAAATATCCCACAAACAATAATCAAAGTATATATAAGTAATAAAACAGAACCCATTATAACAAAATGAAATAAAAAATCAAATATTCATATAGAATCCTGCTTATTCTAGCATACAATGTCCGATCACCCATTGGGTTGATCACAATACATTGAAAAACTAAATAATGTGGAAGTACACTACCATCCAGAGTCATACCTCAATCCTAGTCTCTAACTCCATTTGTGTTATCCTTCTCAATCATAAAACTCAAGAATTTTCCCTACCTAAAATTTTGACCAAGGAAATATGATCGGGAAGCCAGGTGTCACGGTCACCTGAGTAGGGTTTAAGTACAACTTAGTAGGGAACCACAAATGAAATATTTATATAACCAGTACATAAAGTGCATGTACATTTGATATTCTACGATTAAATAAATATCTTTAGAAGCACAAATAAATAGCCATCGTCAATCCTTGATATCTAATGTAACACCCATGATCTACAACACCTGCTTTGTATTGTGCTAGTGTAATGACCCAATTATTTCCTCCTTAATTAAATACTGGATTTTATGGTTTTCTCCACACACAACATTGAAACCAATAAAATATATACCTTTATAAGGAATCAATCTAATTGGTAGGTATAAATATTGGTAAAATAATTATTAATATATATATATATAATAAAGTTAACTTTAAATATTGACTCAATTAGTGCAGTTAAGAAACTAATAAAATATAATTTAATGAATAAAATTTATTCTATAAAATGGATATTTTCTCAAGTTAGATATATTTACAATTAGAACTAATTTAGAAGAATAGTTAATATACCAAAAAATGATTTCCTATAAAAAAATTCAATATATTTTATGAATTTGTTTTAAACTTAAATTTACTTATTTTAGGATTTTAATTTGAAAAAATAATAACATAATATTTGGATTTATCATGGTCATATTATCTTAAGATGTTTTTTTTCTCAAAGGAATTATTTTTTGGTGAATAGTTAAAAAAAACTTTTTTAAAATTACTTGAATTTTATGAAATTAATAATATATAAGAATTATTTTAAAACATATGAATCATTTTATAAGACCAAATATGAATTTTATAAGTGAATTAAAATTTTTAATTTTTTAAATTTTTAACCCATATTTGATATTTTAAAAGTGAAGATATATTTTTCCAAAAATATTTAATACATTATACGTTTAGTATTTTAAAATTAATTTTACCACTTTTAAAATTCTATAAAAGGATGGATTTAAAATTTGGAATCATTTTGTCCAAATTATATAATAATTTCTATTCTATTTTTTGGATAAAGAATAAAATACCTATGTAAAAACTAGTTAACATGTTGAAAACTAAAATAGTAAAAATGAGTAACCTTAGAGGTAAAGGGCCTAATATATTTAAAACATGATTTTAATCGAGTTTTGGAATTATAGATAAAGATTTTCTCTTCCCCAATCCATTATTTCTCAACTTTGGGGGTACTTTCCTTGATACAAACTTCCCTTCATTGAAATTGATTGCGTATTTACAAAAAATCCACCCTTTTTCACTTGTAAAAGGGGAACTCCCCTCCACACTCCCCCTCACATAAAAGCCCCTTAATAAATTCTAAAACACTGACCAACCCTATCATACGCACTCTTATACACCTTAATTATGTTGTTTTTTTCTCAAAAGAATACCCCATAAGGGTTTAATCCCCTTGAAAAAGGATACAATATAATAAGTATGGAGGTTAATGCACTTACATGGAAATCAAGGGTAAATGTAAATGACTTGGAAACTCAAACTCCTTTCTTTGAGTTATAAAATTTCTTATTGAACTTATTTTTATAATAATTAACATTTTTAATGATTTTTACCTTTTTATTTCTGGTAAAACAGTTTTTTGAACCTAATCAATTTTCATGAAAGGTTTTATTTTCATTTTTCTAAAAAACAAATAAGTTGTTTTGAAAAGAGACTCATAACCATGAATTTTACAATTATCAATACAAAATGTTTTAAAAAATATATTTTCGTGTTTTTTCATTATCTTTGAATGATATATCTTTAATGGAATTATTTTTACCCTAAATTTTAATTAATTATGTAATATTTTTTGGGTGATCATTTTTTCAGTATCAAATGATTTAATTCATGATTTTTTTAGAGGTTTTATGAAACCCATATTATTTCCATGTGTTATTTAAGAAAATTTAATTATTTTCATTTTAATGTTTTATGAAACCCATTTTATTTCTATGAGTTCTTTGTATGATGATTTGGAAATTTCATGAAACCCATTTTCTTTCTATGGGTAATTTTATAATATAATGATTATTTTTAAGTTTCACACAAATTAATAGAATATGAGATGGGTGGGACCTATATATACCTTCAATTAATTGGGTAAATGATTATATCACATTAGTTAGAAATGTTATGTGAACATGTTAGTGAGTATCTAGGGTCACAAATGGTAAACTGGATGTTGTTTAGATATACTCAAGATTTTATATGTGAAGTGGTTGTAGAGTATCTAGATTTTTACAAAACAAGTGTGATGGAATTTAGCACCACTAATAATTTTATGTGTGAATGGGTTGGTTGGTATATAGGTTCAAAAATATAATAAATCCCATGCTTATTATTGGTACTATTTATTTATTATATTCTATGGCATAAGATGTATAACTCATGTTTTATTTTCTCAATCCATGGTAAAACATTTATCTCTTCAGATGATATATCTATATTTAATTATTATGGTTAACACTTATTGGTTTGTGTTCTTTTAAATTATATATTTTCTCTTATTCATTATTTTCTATATGTTTATTATCTAACCATTATGAACTTTGTTATATTATCCCTTACTAATCATTTTATCTCACCCCTTATTATGTTTTCCCTCCCCTATGAATTTAAGATGATTATGTCTCATGGAATTTCTAATATTTGATTTAGTTTATGCAGAAATGTTCACAATAAGTAAAATAATTTTTTTATGAATCTAGTCTCTAAGACACTAAAAATTTATTTCCTTGTATTATGACACTATTTATTAAATGTATTAATTAAACCATGGTATCAATGTATTATTTTGTTATGTTTGCCATGGGTTGGTTCAGTTGGTATTAGAGTAGGGTTTATTATTTTTTGAGATTAGTTTAGAGAACTTTAGTTAAAACCCAAAGGATAAGTCTAAGTAATGATTCTAACTGTATGATAATATCCTTACATTTTGGTAAATTTGTTTTTTTGTTTTTTTACTAGTAAATAAAAACATATCTTGATATTAAATGTTAATTTTGGATCTTATACAATTGTATCTAGGGTAACATACCTAAAGAGGTTGTGTTGGGAATTAACTCAACTTTGACCAGGTTTATGAAAAAGTGGCATAACTGTAAAAATGTTTTTCACTCCCAGGGGATATTATTTGGTTAATAAAGTTATATTTAAAAACCAATAAGAATGATTTAAATATATAAATAGATCAATTAGAAATCTAACTGTGGATAAACTAGATTGAATCTTATAGAGCTGTTAAGAAAGTTTATACATGTTATTTTTGAGTTATTTCTTCTATGATCATATTTTTATAATTTATATGTTTACTAATTTAAGTGTCCTCAACATGAACATCAATCTATCAGGGATATGGAAGAAAAAAATAAATCAATATAATTATGGATGCAATGTAAAATTTTGTTATTTTCCAAATGAGATGGGAACTAGAGTTCAAAATTTTCAAGAAATGCTCACTCAAATCTCTCATATTATGAATAATAACATGAATAATGTGGATCTCAAAAATGAAACAATAAGGGGGTAGATTTCTATTTAATATTTTATTCTTCAATTTTAACCATCCTTTAATGGGACATAAAACCCAATTATTATCGATAAATGAATTATTGTGATGGAAAATATATTTTTTGTCCTTAAATTCTCAAAAAATGAAAAGGTAATTTTGATTATCAATTATCTGGAAGGTGAGGATGAACAATAGAGTAATCTCATTAGGAATATAATGATAAGGGAAGAATTGAATTCTATAATGTGGGAGGATTTAAAGGGAATAATCTTCACAAAATATAACCCACAAAATCTTTAGGCTAATATGGAATGATAATTCCTACAATTAAAAAAAATGTAAGTTGATTTTTTAATCTTATTATGAATACTTCATGAGACATACATGGTATACCTCATAGTCTATATATGGACCTAAAAATAATATTGATCAATTATTTGGTGGCTTAAAATCCAATCTTTTGAAGAAAATAGTTGTAATGGAATGTTGATCTAGGAGGACGTTATTTTATGTCTATGTTGAAATGGAAGATGTAGACTAGTGTGATTATGGAGAAAAAAGAAAATAGAGAATTAGTATCATGGAATAACTAATTAATTTCTTAATGTGGGTAAGAAAATCCAACTACCCACATGAAAAATATGTGATAGGAAACACTTAGGTAATTTCCTTAGATATTCTGGGAAGTGATACAAGTGTGCTAAATAAGGCCACCTAGATTGTGAATTTCTAAATAATAGAATGACTCAGAATGAAAACAATGAAGGGAATAAGGCCATAGATAAGGCCACATCCAGTATTTAATGCCTTTAAATTCAAAAAGTATGGGAATTATTGGAATCAGTTCCCTAACCCAAGAGTTAATAAATGGAATTAGAAGCAGCATCCTCCAAAAACATGGGATAAAAGGATGGAATATAAAATTACTACTATAGAGGTGGACCATAATAATGAAGTATTGAAAGGTATACTCATTATCCACTCTGTAACCATGAATTAATTATTTTATTATGGTTATCTACATTCTTTTATATCTTATTGGTTTTCTAATAATATTGATTAACCACTTGAAACATTGAATATCGAGCTATTTTTTAGAACACCTGGTGGCATGATGAATTCAACTAAGCTATAAAGATATTCTACAATCTTTATTTATGGGGATATACTTCTCAAAAATATGGTTCTTCTCCCTATATTTAAATTTTACATAATTCTAGTTATGGACTATCTTAAAAAAATCTCATATCAATTACTAAAAAAATAGAAATATCCTTTCATATCCATAATCATCTAGTTATCAAGTATCAATGAAATGATAATCCTACATATTCTGTAGAATAAAATTATATAATATGGGTCTTGATACCTCATAATAATGGGTTATTATCACATATTATTATGGAGTAAGTCAACATTTAGAAAATCCTTATTGTGTTGTAATTTTTTGATGAATTTGCAAATGAATTTCTTACTCTTCCATTAGAACATGATGTTTAATTCTCAATCTAAATCATCCTTGGATCGTTTCCTATCAAAAAGAATCTATATAGAATGGACTTTTTAAAATTAAAGGAATTCAATATGTAATTTCAATAGATTCAACAAATGGATTTTATGTACCCTAGTGATTCACAATGGGAAGCACCAATCCTCTCAGAAAAGAATAATGATCAGTCATTGTGTCTTTTCATCGATTATCATGATCTCAAAAAAATGAAAAAAAATATTGTATACCCTATATTGATGAAATATTCAATGAAATTATAGGATCTTAATTATTCTAAAAAATTGACCTTTAGACTAGATAACATAAATTGAGAGTAAAGAGGGTATATTCCAAAATATATATTTAGGACATGGTATAGTCACTATGAGTTTACAGTGATATCATTTTCACTTACCAATTCCCCCACTGTCTTCATGTATCTGATTAATAGAGTATTTATATATTGCCTAGATAAATTTGTGGTAGCCTTTATATATGACATCCTTATATATTATAAATTCAAGGAAGATAATTTAGATCAATTAAGAACTATGTTCACTAGTGGAATTCCGGCCTATACCAACACTTATTTCCCAATAGTTTGAAAAAATCATTGGGATAAAGAACCTATACCAATGGATCTAGTAAACCATTGGTATAGGGTATTATATTTTGGGTTTTCCCAATGGTTTAACAAAACCATTGGGAAAGTAAAGTATTAATTACAGTTTTTATTAACCGTAGGGAAAAAATACACCCAATTTAGGGATCGCTCCCAAATTTTCATCTCGAGTGAACCATCCCTGACCTCCACCTCTTGACCCCCTCCTCCCCTCCCTGATCTCGATCTCCTCCCAGCCTTCGCCTCTACCTCTCATCCCCCCCCCCCTCCCTCTCCTCTGGCGATGTTCCCCTTCCCCTCTCGACTCCTTCTCCAAAGACGATGTCCCCCTCCCCTCTCGGCTCCCAGCAACGTTCCCCCCTCCACTCTCGTCTCCCTATCCGGGTAGCATCCACCTCCCTTCTTGGCTCAATCTCCTCTGACAATGTCCCACGACCCCCTCCCCAGTCGTAGGTGAGACCCCCCATGGATGAACACCCCATGGGATGTCCCCCTCTCTCGGCTCTCTCTCCTCCCGCTAGGGTTCTTGATCGGTACTTCCATGTAATAATTAGTCTTCTTTTTAAAAAAATTAGGCAACAAGGAATGCATTGTTAGGTTCATAGTTATGATAACCACTCATATTAATCATGTATTTTCTATAGTTTTGGGTAGTAACCAACTCATGGTGTGATGAGTTATTGGGTTAATTGTGAATTTTTTCAAAATTGAGTCTTCCAGAAATGTAGGGTTAGATTCACAGGTTTTATTCCATTTATTCGAACAGTGAATTAAATAAAAGTTCATGATTTTTTAAAAACCTCATATTTACCTCTATTGACACCTATTTGACCTTATATTGTGTTGGATTTTTTTATTAATAATGATATATATGTGATGAGGTTGTATCATTATTAAGATGTGCAATGATGTAGGTTAATTGGTGGTGAGTGATGCTATATGAGATTTTATGGGTTATTGTGAGGAGTTTCTTTCCCATTAATTTATTGGTTCAAAAAACATAAGGGGTGATGCATATATTATGTAATTGGAATTGGTAAAGTAAAATGTTGGTCTCAAATTTCCGAGTTGGTTATTTGGATGGTATTCTCTATCAAAAGTGGGTATATCTCTATTGAATGTGGTTGTATTTTCTAATTGATTAATGTATTTATTAAACTGACCATGCAATACACATTTTCCACAATATAGAAGCACCACAAAATTCATAGATAGACACTATACACCACAAGACACCCATGGGAGACATCCCTTGACATCTACGGATAGTTAAGGGGCCATTAACTTAGGAAATAAAGTTTATTAGCACTCAAGCCTTGAGAAATTCCCATTTCTGGTAGAAAAGATACCAACACCTTTGTTCTTAGTATAGTACAATGAAATGGTTTACACCCTCATGACCAAGTAGACCATCGGGTTCATGGACTGGTGCCCAACCAAGTTCAAGAGTAGGATCAACTACTAAAAATTGATTGTGGTCCCTATGAGGTTCTTTCCATAGTAAAGAGGTTTATGTGTACAATCTTTAACTCAACTAATGTATCATAGGTTCATATTCAATGGCTAAGTGTACTAGTATGGTGTTTCCGACAATGCTCTATATAAAGAACATAATGAAAAATGAAGAGATTATTAAATGGAACAGTTTCCCCCTTGCTTGAAGGAACATGATTTGACCCATGGGGCGTTTTGGTTCTTATATATTGGGAGGTGACATGTATAGTCACAAGATACAGGTATGTTTTTGTTTAGTTTTTATTTTATTTTAATTATCGCATTGGCCACTTAGGTATTTTACTTATTTCTACGGATGGAGGGTAGTGATGCTATCCTGACTAGTTGACATAGATCACTTGTATACTGTAATACCCTGAGGTGTGAGTGTGAGGAAACATTGGAAGCTAGAGGATACTTGAGGTCTTCCATGATATGGAATTGTTTTTCTAAAACATTGTGTGGGAACATTTCTAAAGTATGTTGGAGTCATGAAATAACCCCAAGTGTCTCCATGAGATAGCATAAATAACCCCAAGTTTCTCCAAGTGTCTTCGTACATCGTATCATCCTTGCATGGGTTGGACACTCACCCAATCCTATAAAACATATCCTAGTCTATACTCTCAGTCACAAAGTCTAGACTCATCTCTCGAGGATAATCTCATGCCTTGATGCACATCTCATCATCTAACTAGACAAAGAGGATTATTCACCTTATGATTGTCCTAGTCACAAAAGCACACCATGTCGAACCCATCTACATTATATTCTCAACAATCCGGTCAAGAACCTCATCATAATCATGTATTATAACCCATCCCCACTAACCAGGTTTCATCCTAAGCTAGATCACAGCAAGCCTCTTGGCATTATAATGCCAATCTGTCTGACAATACCCAATACCCACACTAACGTATCATCCTTCACCTCTTTAGTTGAACTCTTGAATAATTAAATGGAGTAAAACCTTTCATAATACATTTTATATACTTAGAGGGACCATCCCACTCTAATAACCTACCAAGATTAGAATCCATCCTCATAAGTATTTCCTCATCAAACTCTAGATGTACAATTTCCACACATATCACTACAAGGCCCAATCCTCTTAGAAATATTTTACATGATCTAAATCTCCATCTAGTACATACACATATCATCTCAATTTTAGGACATATGTTAGACCACTCATATCCCAATTGATATCTTATTCACTTGGAGACCTAGTGACAGGGTGATTTCATTTCCCTAAAATCACTAAAGAACCTTCTCTAAACCTAGGTTGCTTGTGAACACCATATCTATAGGCCAACTATGTTAATCTATTTCCTTTCATTTACAGTTCTTATAGTCCATGACTCCCATGGAACATAGTTATAATCAATTCCTTGTCAATCAATGACTGAATTCCCAGTATTCACCAAGGGTCAATATACATCCCTTGCATGGAGAGACTATGTAGTCTTCATCAAGGAAAATCTCACCATATGATCCATAATACCATTAATTAGAAGTAATATTGGGGTTCAAATATGTAGAATTCTTCTAATAAGTTATATAAGAAAACACCATATAGGGTTTTTTTAATTTAAACAGTTGAGTCCTCATCGTTAGGGACATCAATCACATTAAAGCATATAAATATCAACTGAACACTACATTCCAATAATTATTCACGTGGATAGGCCCCATGCCAACAGGCTAAGTACTAAAACCATAAATAATAATGTGAAATACATGAATCATTTTTAAATAAATATCTCAATTGTAAACATAAAAACCAAGAATAAGAAGACCTTATCCCTTGTATCAAACCAAACCAAACTAAGTTGAAACTCGGGCAAAATTGATTGTATACCATTAATAAAAATAGTAATTGTTAATTAATAGGAATGTACTATTTGATAGTATCATTTTGAAACATTGATATGTTTCCCCTTTTCTTGTAGGAACATGATTTGACCCATGGGGCATTGTGGTTCTTATATGTTGGGCAGTGACATGTATAGTCCTAGGAGATAGGTAAATTTTAGTTTAGTTTTTATTTTATTTTCTTTATCGCATTGTCCGCATAGATCTTTGACTGATTTCTACAGACAGAGGGTAGTTATATTCTATGAAGGGGACCATAAGGAGTTCTGATTGATTCAATCCATAGGCTTTGATCTGAGGTAAGATTCTATGGTTACTACTTGTCTCGCACCACATTCATTTTTGGATTTAGTGTTTTTGACTCCATATTATGTTTTCAGTAGGGTGTTGGATCGTTTCATGTTGGTTCTAGTGGATTTGGTTCTCCACTTCCAATCTAGGTAAGGATTTAATTCCATTGGTTGGTTTCTCACTGGTTATGTAGCATCCTTAATGTGTTTTAAGGTTTTTAATATCCTTTGTGTAGTGTGTTAATCCCTTCTTGTTGGTTTCGATTCACCAAGTCAAGTATGACTCGCCTGCGTGTGCATAGGTAAGTAAGTATATGTATGTGGGTTCCCCCGTTACATGTATAGTCACCCATGGTAGTGATTATGCACGTATGGGGCTAGGTGTGCACATGTATATATATATATATATATATAAATGCATACGTAGGTGAGTGGAGACTGGTATATGCATATAAGCATATGTGCAAGGATCCCCTTTCACATGCGGGTGTGTGCATAGGGGCTAGGTGTCCTTGCATGTGTGTGAAGGTGCATCAACCTAGTAGAGGAGCAGCAGCTTTTAGTTAGTAATCTCGAAGAGCTGAAGTGGATGGCTTGGTTCCACCTTAAGGTAGATTCCCTCTCATAGCCTCTTTAATTTAAGAATTCTTTAAATTGAATTTAGATTCTTTCTTAATTCTACTTAATTATATTGAATTTAATATCTTGAATAAGTGTTCTTTAATATAATTGATTCATTTGATAAATAAAGTCATGTTTTTATAATAAAACCCCTCCAATGGAGGTGTTCTTTCTGCGAAAAAACACTCTAATAGTTATGTTGATCTAGTTGCTTAACTTATTGCATTTGATTTGTGCTGAATCAGTTTTAGAATAAAGGTTAAATATAATTAAATGAATTGTGTGAAAAATAAATGCCATGATTTTATAATAAAACTCCTCTAATGGAGGTACTATTTCTTCTAAACCAAATAGTAGTGATAGTTGTTTGTATCATGTGTAGATATGGTTTGAGTTTTCCATATGCCTATTGTTGGTGTTTGTTTTGTAGCTAGTTAGTTTCTGTTTTCTTTGAATAATATAAATTGTCTTATCATACTTGTTTAGCACAAATGACATTTCCCGAGTGGGCATATTCCTTGATCATGACATTTTCCTTTTCACCCTTTGAATATTATAAATGAAATTTTCATGTTTAGGTGAATTGAATGAATTTGGAAATGGTTTGTGAGGGTATATGATTCTTTTCCATCATTTCGTTTCCCTTTAGAAGTTGTGTCATTATGCCACTCACTACAACCTTCTTGCGATCCCTTGTTATAGCATATTAAATATTTTATTTGTTATATCATGTCCGTTGTGACCTTATCTTATGGAGAAACCTATTTGGGGTGTTTTTCTGGCCTCTTAGCCACCCCTTTGGGTGTTTACCTAAGCCCATATATCTAAAAACACTGATGGTTTCATTGTTTAACACCTTTCCAGCTTATAGTTCTCCCCACCACAAGGTTCATCTTACCACCACCAATTCATATGATTTAGTACCTCCTCTTTTGAATATTCATATTGAAACATTTCTCCCATGTTCTAATGAGAAGAATTATAGTGGGGATACTCACTAAACGCATTCTGCTCACTGTGGTGGACCTGTGTATTAGAAAGCTAGGTGTTTTGGTGTATCAGGATTTTGTAGTGGAGAAAAATGGCCAGGTGGTCATGGTGTCTGACGTTTTAAAAGAAATATTGCATAAAAAAGTGTTGTTTCATGCCTTGGTTTGAAGGGCAATGTCATTTTGTTTGGAAACACAATTAAAAAGTGAGTTTCAATGTTTTGAGGTTTAGGATTTTAAAAGGAAAGTTTGAATGGTTTTTTTATGCCATAGATATTTAGTTGGAGGTTTAAAAGGTTTCCAAATTTATGGACAATGTGGAGAATTAAAATGCACGTATTCTCGCAAGATATTTGGATATTTTAAGTGGTGGATTTAAAAGGAGATTTCTGTAGATTATATGGATTGATAGTTAACAGTTTTCAATGGATGATGATTTAAAACATGAAGAAGTTATTGGAAATTAGGAGTGAATGTTATTAGAGTCTTATTTAGTATATTTATTTGAATTTAAAAACATGTTCTTTGCATGAACACTTAGAGAATAATCAGAAGATTATAAAATCCTGGTGTGATCCACCCCATTCATAGTTGTGCATAAAAACGGCCAGCACACACACACAGATATATAAATATATATATATAAATATTGCATGAGTATGTTATGATAAGGTGAGATACCTACACAACATTTCAACATCTAGTTCTTCTATATTTATATAGAAGCCTAGTGTGATCCACACCATTCATAGTTGTGCTTGAAAATGACCAACACACACACACAGACACACACACACACACACATATATATATATCGCTTTTAGTGGTATTCTCATCTGAAAAAAACATAATTTTATAATAATAAACCATTTGGATTCATACAGTCATACATAAAATAATTTCCTACCAATATGATCCAAATAAAAAAACACAATAGGCTCTATTTTCATCCTCGATCACGACCTAATATCATCACCTTCAATCCCTGTTGAGATACTCCATCCCAATCCAGTACATAATCTTTTCTTAGATCAGTAAAACTATTATAAGATCTACATATATACCAGGTTGATCATGTTAGGTGTTAGAAATATATGACTTTAGAATCTCATGAAGAGACACTAATATATTTTTACATATATGTATACCTGAGCGAAGTAAATGTTATAAAAATAAATACACACACATATCGTGTCAAGTGTCATGTTCCAACTAGGACACCAAGACTCCATGTGTATTATGTCATCGTGTGATAAGTAGGTTTCCATGATACCCAACCATAGATACTTTTTTTCTGAACAAAAAACTTTCATCATTGTACAATCATACATGAAACCCATCCTATACCCAAATACTATAAATAGTGAGTATCAATGATTACTCAAGCACAACCTAAATGTATAGGATAGAGTCATGTATCCAAGACCTAGACTAATACTTATCACTCATTACAGGTCATCACTCAACTCCCAACATCTACCATACTACTAAAGGTATTGTCCCATACCACTATATATCACATACCAACCTTGTCACTCAACAAGCATCCATGTTAATACATTATGATAAATGTAAATCCATTTTTTAAAATAATACCATATAAACCATGGTAGGTCTGATATCGCATTCCAAACGCTCCATTATCACTCATGGTTGGTTTCATCAATAACTTTATCACTCAAGGTGATGTCATTATCTTTACTACTACCTTATCAATCATGGTAGGGTTAGATATCATGTTACAATATGATAACTTCATTATCACTCAAGTAAGGGTCCTTCCAACACATTATCACTCAAGGTGTTGTCATTACTTAAGATGTATCACTATACTTGTTAGAATTTTTCACCTAACATGTGTATAAAATAACAAAAAGGTCTTTTGGTCCATATCATAGCTCACTAGATATGTACGAGGTTCTAGTCACTTCGGACCTATACCCCCATCTCAAAAATGTCTCACTATCCAAGTGAAAAATGTTAGTCCTCTTGGTACTCATATATGTTACAATTGGGAATCCACTAGAGTCCTTGAGACTCAAATCAGTCTCATAACCAAAAAAGAAATAATTAACTCATGAATTGAGTGAAAGGGATACTCCTAGATTGAAGGTATATTTTTAGATGAGATCTTTGATCTTATGGGTAGACTAGAAACAATTCATGTATAATTTGATATGATGATGTAGAGGGGATTAATAGTATTTCATATGGACATAAAATTTTAATTTATAAATGGATTACATAAATAAGAATTATACATATGGATTTTTTATTCATAAAGGAAAAAATTTTGGATGAGGAAGGAAATATATGGGATAGTTCATTAACCAAGAAAATGATATTATTTACTGGACAAGTACTTGAATAAGCTCATTTTCATATGTGATGGGTTTTATTATAACCTCTATATCTAGAAGAGGTTCATGTTTATAGGTTTATAGTGGGGGGTTTATAGGTGATTTGGAAGATTGGAAAATGTTCAGTTTACAATGGGTTTTCCAGCTTAAGGGGTGTAGGTTTGCAGTGGGTTTAAGAGGCATAGATTTACAGTGGGTTTCAAAGCTTTGGAAGACTGAGGTGCAGATTTTGGTTTACAGTGGGTTTAAGAGTAGTGGTTTTTCCATCTTAAAAGTTGCAGGTTTTTAGTGGGTTTAAGAGGTGTAGATTTATAGTGGGTTTCCCGAGTTTGGAAGACTGAGGTGCAGGTTTTGGTTTACCGCGGCTTTAAGAGGTGCAGGTTTACAATGGGGGGGGGGGGGGTTTCCCAGCTATGGAAGACTGAGGTGAAAGTTTTTTCTAGCTAATGTTTTCAACTTATGTTTGTAGCTTATGTTTGCTGTGGGAGGTGTAGGTTTATGGGAGGTGTGGGTTTATAGTTGGGGGAAAATTATGTTTTTTGTGGAGTAGTGGATATGCCAACGGTTTACAGAACCATTGGTATATGGTAGTGGGGGCCAACTTATGTTTGCTGGACAATATATATTCTAATGGTTTATGAAACCGTTGGGAAAAAACATATAATGCATGTATACCAATGGTTCAAAAACTTTTGGTATACATATATTCCAATGGTTTCATTGAACCATTGGAATAGGTTAGATGTTGGACAGTATTTGTACCAACGGTTTAAGAACTGTTGGTACACATATATTCCAATAGTTTTAATTAAACCATTATCAAATATTACATTCAAAAATCTTATACCAACGGTTTCTAATGAACTGTTGGCATAGAGCTACTACAATGTCTAACACATAAAAAATTCTGGTAACTATTGGGATAGACTATCCCAATGATTTCAGGCCCTTTCCCAATAGTTTGAAACCGTTGGGATATGTGAAAATTTAAGTAGTGGTTGAAGACCCTAAAGAAATAGAGACGATATTCCAAACTCAGTAAATGTTAATTCAAGATATATAAAGTATCATTCTTGGGTGATTTCATCACAAGGAAGGGTATATTTATATATCCATTAAAGATTGAGCTTATTGGTAAATGGAATTGAAAAACACTATGATTGAAATAAATAGTTATATTGGGTTATCTGGACATTATTAATGCTTTATAAGAAATTTATCATGTCTATAAAATCCATTAACCAAGTTAAAATAGAAAGGAGTTAATCTCATCTATATAGAAGAATTTAAAGAAAGATTCAAGGATCTTAAGGAAATTTTTTCACTGCTCCTTTTATTACACTACCATGTTGTGGGGAAGTGGTTGTAATTTATAGTGAGGCATATTTAAAAGTATCAGGATGAATAATCTTGTAAAATAATATGTAAATTTCTTATACTTCATACTAATTAAAGAATAATAAGAAACATTACCCGACACATGCTTTATAATTATAAACCATGATATTTTCATTGAAAATTTGGAAGCATTGCATTTATTGTGAGAAGTGTGATTTAAAAACTGTTCATAATAGATTCAGATATATCTTCACACAAAAGGAGATAAACATACACCAATGGATATGGTTATAGATAATCAATATTATTACTACTCAATACATTATCACCCTGGCAAAGAAAAACAAGGTGGCTGATACTATGAGTAGAAAATATCACACTATATTATACATGATGATGATTAAAAAGGTACTAATACTCAAGAATCTAAAAAGGATGAATCATTAATCCAAAAGGTAAGTGAACAAATATATCCTTGACTATGTTTTTTCTCAGACCACTATTCATGTAAGGATAAAATAATCCTATAATAATAATGTAGTGTTATAAAATCATGTAGAGAATATTATGGTGATCAAATTTAATAAAGGTGGTGTTATATAGTTTTTAAATTGGACATGTTTCTCATATGTACTAAAAATTAATAGTGGGATTTTAGATTATGCACATAGCTTATTCTTCTCTATCCATCTTAGAGGAACAAAGATATAAAGTGATCGAAATCAAAACTTCTAGTGGGATAACATGAATAGGGGAATCACAGAATATATATCTCAATTCTTGGTATGTTAGGAAGTTAATCCATAGTGATAAAATCCTAAATGGATAATCCAACCACTAACTATTACTATAGGGAAATGGAAAACAACACCTTCTATTTCATCATAGGACCCCACAAGTAACCTAAGTTTCAAAATTATATATTTGTTGTAGTCGATCGCCTTACAAAGTAAGCTCATGTTATTTCAATATGAGATGATATCTCACTAGATCATATTTTCAAGATATACATTAAAGAAGTGGTTATTATACATGGATTACCCCCACTTTATTTTGTATATAATCAAGATCCAAGGTTTATATTGAGATTTAGGAAACATATTTAGCATGTTTTAGGGACTGAGCTAAATTATAGCACCATTTACCACCCTCAGATAGTTGGTAAGTTTGAGAGAACCATTGAAACACCTAATTATATGTTAAGATCACATTAAATGTATTTAAAAGGATGTTGAGATCAACATATTACTCTAATATATATCTTATATAACAATAGTTACCATTCTAGCATTCAAATGGCACTGTATTAGGCTCTATATGGTAAGATATATATGACTCCAATATACCAGGATGAAGTTTTGGAAAGAAAGTTAACAGCTCTTGAACTTGTCCAAGAAATAATATATAAGTTTTAAACCATTAATCAACATATGAATTTGGTTCAAATTTGATAAATGAACTTTTTTTACTATCATCGAAAAGATCTAGAATTTTATTTTGGTGATAAGGTATTTCTCTAAATTTCCCCAGGGACATGGGTTATGATATTTTGGAAGAAGGAAAATTTGATCCATGCATAGAACATTCATTTCATGATCCTTGATCATTTCAGTGCCATATCTTATCTCTTAGTGCTCCCTATTTATCTTCCCTAAGATCTTGATGTCTCCCATGTATCATTCTTAAGGAAATATATACCAAATCCAACTCATGTACTCAAATCAAAACTTCTGGAACTGGAACATGAACTCACCTATAAAGAATAACCAATATAGATATTGGATCGAAGATATAAGGTATTGTTGAACAATAACATTAATTTAGTCAAAGTTATATGAATAAATTAAAAGGTTAGAGGAGGCTATGTGGGAACCTAGGGATTTGATGAGAGAAAAGTACCCTCACTTATTTTTTTCCATATAATGAATTTTTGAGGATGAAATTATTTCAAGGAGGGTAGAATCTAACAAACCTAGTTTTTTCTTCCCTAAATAAATATTGTCTTTTATATTTTTATGTAAAAACAACAAAAAAACCAGAAAAAAAATATATATCTTTATAAGGTATCCATAGATTTTAAAATTATAGATGGTGGTAAGAGAATTATGGATATATATATATAATAAAATTCACTTTAAATATTGAATCAGTTAGTATAGGTAAAAAATTCATAAAATCTATTTTTATTATTAAAATTTATTTTATAAAATGGATATTTTTCATTTTTTGATATATTTATGATTAAAAATAATTTTATAATAATATATAATATACTAAAAAATGATTTCCTATAAAAAATGTTTTCATGATATTTTAGGATTTTATTTTAATGTTAAATTTTTCAATTTTAGGATTTTAATTTGAAAAAATTAACATCATTTTTGGATTTATCATTTCTATATTATTAGAATATGAATTTTTGGAATTTTTTATAAAAATGTTGATTTTTAGGTGAATAGTGCAAAACAACATTTTTCGAATAACATGACTTTTATGACATTATTAATATATAAGCATGAATTAGAAATTTATGAAATATTTTACTAGATTAATTATATATTTCATAAGTGAATTTATAATTTTTCTAATTTATAAACCATATTTGACATTTTAAAATTTAATTAATATTTTTTTTAAAAACAATACATTCTACAATTAGTAATTAAAAATTAAATTTATCAATGATAAAAATTGAATAAAAATGTATTTCAAATTTAGAATCATTAGGTTAAAATAATATAAAAAAAATTCTATTTTAGCTTATAAATGATAAATTAACAAGTTAAAAACTTATTACCATGGTGAAAACTAAAATGGTAAAAATGAGCATCCTTAAAGGAAATGGGCGTAACATGTTTAAATAATTTTCTAAATTGATTGGTGGTAGTGTATATTGACCTTATATATTACCCACTCTATTATTTCTTAATTATAGAGGTAGTTTCTTTGAGAGAGACATCCCTTTCCTAAAAGGTTTTGGGTACATACAAAAATACCATTCCTTTTCACTTATTGAAGGGGAACTCCACTCCTAAATTTAATATACACCAAAACCCCTTAAGTTCATCCTAAGATCTACCTAAAACTCTCCCACAAACTAAAATAAAAGTTAAAGAGGTTCTATTATTCTCAAAAGACCTTCCATTAAAGGTTTAATCCCATTTATAACGGAGATAATCCATGAAGTGAGGAGGTTAATTCACTTCTATAGAAATCAATGGTAAAGGTAAGGGAGTTGGTAACTCAAAATCCTATCTCTGAGTTATTAAATTTCTTATTGAAATTAATTCTCCAATAATTTATATTTTAAATGATGTTTTTTTATTATTTATGGTGGAAAATATTTTTTGAACCAAATCCATTTTCATGAATGGTTTTCTTTTCATTTTTCTTAAAAAGAAAGGATAATTTTTTAAAAGAGACTCAAAACCATGAATTTTACAATGATGAATTCAAATATTTTTTTCAAAAATATATTTTTATTATTTTTCATTGTCCTCAAATGATCTATCTCAAATGGTTTTATATTTCATGTTTCACCCTATATGTTCTTTAATTAAGTGATTATTTTGGGGTGATCAAGTTTTTAGTATCAAATGATTAAATTCATGATGATATTTGAATGTTTTATGAAACCCATTACATTTTCATGGGTTATTCATGAAAATTGAATGATTCTCATTTTAATGTTATATGAAACCCATTTTATTCCCATGGGTTATTTATATGTAGATTAGTAAATTTCATGCAACCCATTTTCTTTCTATAGATTATTTTATGATATGACGATTATTTTAAAGTTGAACACAAATATACAGATTATTAGATAGGTGAGTCCTATATATCCCTCCATTTTATTTGGTAAAGGATTATACCTCATGAGATATAAATGTTATGTGAAAATGTTATCGATTATCTTTGTTAATAAAGGGTGAGTGTGATGGTGTTTAGCTCTACTCACAATTTTATGTGTGAATTGATTAGCGAGTATCAAGGTTCATAAAGGGTGAGTGTGGTGGATTTTATCTTAACTCATAATTTTATGTTTGAATGTGTTGGAAAGTATTAAGGTTCAAAAATATAATAAATCTTATGTCTATGATTGTTCCGCATTATTTTCTATGTTTCATGGTTCATGTTATATGCTTCATGTTTTATTTTATCATCCCATAGTAAAATTAATATCATCTAAGATGGTTATTCTGTATTTTATGCTTACGGTAAATGCTTTTTGATTTGGGTAATTTTAAATCTGATATTTTTCATTATTCATATCATTTATAAGTTTTTTGATCATACAAATATGGCATTTGTTATGTTTTACCATACTAAGAGTTTGAGCTCATCCCTTCTAATGGTTTTCCCTTCCCTTGTATTTGAAGATGATTCTGTCTCATCGAATTTTTAAGAGTGAATTTTGTTTATAGAGAAATGTTCAAATCATGTAAAATTAGTGGTTTTATGTTTATAGTCTCCAAGACACTAAACATTTAGATCCTTGGGTTGTGTGACTATTTGTGGCATTTATTAAATAAATCATTGTATTCATGTATTTTTTATATATGTTTATCTTAATTAAATTCTTCCAATGTGTCTCTGATCATGTAATACCACCCATAGAGACCACATACCACCCTAGATTCTATTTATAGTATCAAACATACTTTAGTCTGTACCGGATGTCTTTAAGCACCAGTAACCACCTAGAGGAAATATACACATCCATGAAACTTAGTGAACCCACCTAGGGGAAATATACCCATCCCTATAACATAATGAACCTACATGGGGAATCCTATATCCCAAAACCATTATCTATTATACACCAAGGGGGTCATATCCCCTACTTGGAATAGGAATCAGGACCTCATTACTGAAAGATACATATTTACACTATTCCTTGACCCCATATTTATAAATACCATATGCATACCAATAGAACACATATACCCAAGGGCTACGGATCGCCATGGTACTAGGTATGACATTAACATAGAGTATCCCACCCCATAACCTCAATAATATCATATATATATATATATATAAATAAATAAACACATCAAGGGAAATATCTATTCTTGGAACCTCTCATTACATACCACCTGAGTTTTCCTCCCACCTAAACCTAGTACACTTTTTCTAGGATGGACTCTCAAGCATGCATCATATCCCTATCATTGGATCCATGAAAGGATCACATCACTTATTTTGGCACTAAGCCAACACCTAGAAATATCTATACCCATATCTACATGTTCCCTCTCAAGGGTCAATATTTAACTGGGCCACCCACCAAGGTCCCCTACATCACATCACAACATGGAAAGCCTAAATGGGTTTCATTATCCCCATATCAACTCTTGAGTCAGAACCCATCACCCATATAGAATATCAACCCACAACATTATCTTAATCATAACATGACCACATATGCTTTGTAGGTAATCATGTATTGATGCCACACAAGGGATATGGTGTTAATTTAATGACAAACTTGATTATTTGTTTTGAAAATCTCAATATACTATATATGAATATGATTTAACTGGTGTTTTTTGTTTTTAATGTTGTTGGGAAGATTGAATTTCTAGTATTTGAAATTCCATAGATCTTAAGAAGGATTGGAAAAATCTGTTGATTTAAACTATCATGCTAGATTACATTCAATAGATTCACGAGCACTATAGTTCTTCTAGATAACATCATCATTAGACATGGATAGACACTAAGTTTATTGGTAAGTTATGAATATATTTTTGATTCCATTATAAATTACTCAGAATATTGAAGAAATATTTCTATTGGAGTTTGTTACAATGATATCTATAAATATCTCCTCAATTAAATTTTCAAGAGAACAATAATAAAAAATAATTATGAAAGTCTCTGGTCATTTTGAAGGTGTCAAACTACTTCCTATTGAAATCACGTCTTATCAGTGTAATTTTTTTCTTTATGGGTGTTTCTATAAAGATCTACATTTCGGAGAGGCTTCATGTAAAGATCTTAGTATTTATATAGACATGATTCACTTTTAAATCATGTGTGATCATGGTATTATTAGGAATGAAATATAGATTTAGGACTGATCATGTATGGTAGAGGATTTCCCATGATAGGAAGGCATAGTTCTTGGTGATATAACATTGTACCTACTAAAATATTCAGTCGAGGGCTTCTAGGGAAGGGAAAATAAAGAACATTTTGATATGTATGAAATCAAGGATACCTAATGTTAGGTCTAAAAAATTCAATACCACTAATGTAAAAGTGTGTTGTTTTTATAATTTCATTTTCATGAGTATTATTTTGTTAACAAATACTTTGTGTATTTTTTTTAAACTTTTTATGTCTTCATTTTTCAATTTTTACTTGTTTATTCCATTTTTCATATTTTATAAAATTTTAAAAGAATTATTTTTCACTACATTTTCTAGTGTGTGAATCTTAAAACATTTATATTAGTTTTCTTTTCATATTTTATTTCATCATTATTATGAAAATACAATAAATTTAAAACCTTATGGTTGGAAAATTGAATGTTCAAATTTTAAAACTATAATTCACCCCCTTTGTATTCAACCTATTGTATCACCTCTTGGGTAACATTTAGCATTGGTTCCTAGAACTGTTAGGTTCTGAAATGAATTTTTTATTGATAACAATAATTGGTGTTAGATAAAGTCTCAACATTTTTTTATTTTCTTCTATAGTTTTGGTAGTTTATCATAATGTAATATAATATTCTTTACATAAGCTTTGTTGTTAGAGAAAATATTTTTTTATCATTGGAGCACCAATTGGAAGTCTTCAAAATTTAAATCTACTAATAACATATATTTTTTGTGGAGTTGATTGTGAATATTGGAATGACCATATCAATTCTTTTATCATCAATACCATTGTTGACAATTTTTTCATGATGATTGAAAATTAAAAACTGTCGGTGAAAGAAGTTGTTTATTTTTTTCATAAAGAAAAGTTAGAATATTAGGTAAATTAAACATTTTCTAAACATTGTTGTATTATATATTCGATAATATATAATATCATATATCATATTGTAAAATTATGAATGGTATTTGTATGAAGGTAAAGATTACACATTTTGGAACTTTTAAGGTTTTGAAAACTCACAGAGCTATGTTAAGAGTGGACTATCAAGATTTTATTCTTCTGAATTATAAAACTATAGCACAAATGTATAAACATTTTGTGAATATTGTAAATAGTCTCTAATCATTATAAGAGAAAGAATTTTTCAAAATATTATACTATTAAAATGATTATTGATATTATGTTGAAATAATGGGTGTTAAAAATGATGGATATCTATGATAATAAACATTTGGCTAAGATAAATATGGATAAAATGATTGGTACTCTAATAAAATGTGAAAATATATTTAAAATAGATGTTTAAAAAGTAAAGGGTAGTAATGGAGTGGCCTTTAAATCTACTTTTGGTAATCCTACTTATAGTTATTTTAATTCTGGTGTTAATATATTTATATCTCATGTTTCTAATAAGAAATTTAATCATTTTAATCGAATAAGTTTATACAAAAGTAAGAATGGCCTTTATTAAATTTTTATAAGAATGAATAAGATCATATAAAATAATAAATTCTGGTATAATTTTCAAAAAAGAATAAATGGAAGATATTATAAGAAATAATATTCTAATTTCATATGTCATAGATCAAATAATTAAGATCATATTTAGATCATATTTTCCAAAATTGAATAAGTTAAAAATTCAAAGGGATATTATAAGAGTAAATTTAAAAAGATATTGAAATATTTGGACATCTAGAGTGTGAGTGTAGATGATACATATTCATGTTTTTCATCAGAAAATAGTGTTTTTGAAAGTCATAAAATAATTGGATTTTATGCAGACATCCCAAAGGATGAAAAAGCTTTATGGATAAGGTAACTACTAAATAATTGAAAAAATTTACCCTTTATACAAAGTTTACTTATTTAAATGAAGATTATTATCACACTTCATTAGGTGATGATAAAATGCTTTCATGAAATGATAGAAAAGAAAATTCCTTAAATGATGAGGAAGTTATGCATACTTTTTCTAAAATATCTATATATATAAATATTATATAGAAATAGTATAAAAATTTGAAAAATAACAATGACTATGTTGAAGAAAGTAATATTAAATAATTTTTTTTTTTAAATTACCTTCTGATGTTTTTAATATTTAATTAGAATTAAATTCAAAGTCTAATTTAGAATCAAATAAAGATGATCATAATTTCACTCTTAAACATAAATATGAAGCTATTAGTTTGAATAAACTTTTATATAACTTTACTTATGGTAACGATAATTTTGATAAAATGTATAAACAGATCTAAGCTGAAGAATTTATAAAATAATGGGATTTTCTTTTGATAAATATCATTTTAAGTCAAATTATGTTTTTATAGAAAAGTGCAAACATTTCACTAAATGTGAAAATATAGGTCAACAGAATGATTTTTTTTCTTTAAACTGAGTTAAATGTTTCATTTTTCAGTGATTTTTTATTTAAAATGACTAAAAAGTATTCAACATAAGAGATTTGGGTGGATATGGGTTCCTAAAATATCATTTTATAACATAACTAAATCTTTGAAAGGGTACCAAGAACATAGTTTTGTTTCTTTCTAGGAAATAGGTTGACCACAACGGATGAAACAAGTGGTACATGGATAGTGGTGTTTCTCGACGTATGATTAGAGATAATTAAATCATTCAAAATTTATGAAAGTAAAATAGAGGGTATGTCCCTTTTGGAGATAATAAGTAGGTGAAATCCTCATAATTGGTGATGTTTATTGTTTTTGAAAAACATCAACTTAAAAAAATTTATATTTTTTTGAGCTTAAGAATGACCATATCAGTGTTATCTAAATATGCAATGAATGTTATCTTGTGAACTTTTAGAATAGTAAATCTACTATTAAACTTTTAAGAGATATTTTCATTTTATCTTCAAATAAACATGAAAATGTTTATGCAATTAACTTAGAATACTTATGAAACAAAATTTACCTTGTTTAAGTTAACCAAGAGATTTATCATGGTTATAACAAAGATGACTAAGACACTATAATTTTTATATTTTAACTAGTATTTCCTAGAATTTTCACATTATGGATCTACCAGAACCTAAGTTTAACTCAAAATAAATTGTGATACTTATAAATTTGTATGCATTATAAGTCCAGTTTTAATCCTAAAAGTGAAAACATAACTAAAAACGCATTAAAATTAGTAAACATGGATTTATTTGGTCATACATAAATTGAAAGTATTATAGAAAAACACCATGTGTATTTTTTTGTTGTTGGTTACACTAAATTTTCTTGGAATTATTTTATCACCTGAAAATATGAATCTCTTCATTTTTTCAAATGTTTTTATTCTATTAAAAATGATAAACTCAAATATTTTGTTACTATCTAAAGTGACCATGGTGGTGATTTTTTTAACTCAAATTTTGAAACATTTTTCAATAATTAATATATAACTCGTAATTGTTTTGGATCCTAGAAAAATACAAAAAAAAATATGTAGTTGAATAAAGAAATATAATTCTTTATAAAATTACTCAAACTTAGAATAATGGGTATTCTATTTCTAAAATTTGTTTGGTTGGGGATATGTGTACGACTTTCTATACCAAAAATCAAGTTTTATTTCATACTTTTTTTAATAAATATCTTAATGAGTTGTGGACAATTATAAAACCAAAATTTTCTTATTTAAAAGTCTTTGTATGTAAAATATTCATCTAAATACTAAACATCAACTTCATAAATTTTATCCTAAGGATGATGAAAAAAAGTTACAACTACTAAGTCTTATATATTTTTCAATAAATTAGAAAACATTATTGAATAAGTTTTTAATATAAAATATTATGAAATTGATCCTTTAGTTCTTCTAAAACCTCTATAGGTTCATCCTATAGATGATATTTTACAATATGAATCTATTAATTTTTGTACGGTTGCCTTCAACCATCTGTATTAAATCCACCATAAGTAAGAATGGATTTTCAATATCCAAAAATTAATCCAATGGAAGATATATACCTATTAGTCAATGATAAAATTATATATTTATTAGAAACCAATAATTATTAAGGAATCATTTTACTAATAGTATCATTGGTGATGTAATCCAATGGGTCAAAACTAGAAGATCTTTAAGAAATCAATATGAGTATCATGAATTATTATAATATTTTGAACCTAAAATAACACATGATGTACTAGGTAATGAAAGTTGGACAAGTTTCATACAAGAGGAGCTAAATAAATTTGAACATAACCAAGTTCGTACCTTAGTTTAGTGACCTAATGAACGTCTATTAATGGTAAAAAAATGAATTTTTATAAATAAGTGAGATAAAAATAGAACTATTGTTAGGATTAAATAAATACTTTTTGTTAAGGGTTATTTTCAAGAAGAAGTCATAGAATATGTTGATACATTTTCACAAATATCTATACTAGTATCTATCTGGATGTTTCTAGAATTTGCATCATATATGAATTTTACCTTATTTAAAATGGATATTAAAATTTATTTTCTTAATATACATGTTCAAGAGGAGTTTTATAATAAACCACCCCCCTGGTTTTGAAGATACTAATTTTTTAAAATATGTATTAAAACTTACTAAATCAATCCATGGAATTAAGCATTCCATGAGAGCTTGGTATGATAGACTTAAAAAATATTTACATCAAAATAACTTTGTTAGAGTGTTGATACAACTATTTTTATAAATAAAATTTCCAAAGAAACCATTATAATTCAAAATTATATCGATGATATTATGTTCAGTTCAACTGAAAAATCTCTTTCTGATAGTGTTTCATAACTAAAGAAAAATGAATTTCAAATGAGCAAAATGGGTGAAATTAACATTTTTCTATGGTTTTTAATTTTATCAAAAACCAAATGAAAGTATTTTAACTAAAAATAAAAATAATAAATATTTACAAAAAAATATTTTAAAATGTTTCAAAAAAATGTATTATGGCAGTTACTTCAATAAAATTAGAACTTAAAGTAATTAGTAAATAGGTTGATCAAAAAACTAAGAAAAGTATGATGAGAAGTTTATTATATATCAAAAAAATTCTACATAACATTTTGATTTTAGTCTATTTATTTTTTATATTTTAATAAAATCAAAAGGAATCACACCTAAAATATGTAAAAACATTTTATAACACCTTAAAGGAACAACAAAACATGGTTTATTTTATTCCTTCGGAAATGATTTTGTCCATAAAAGTGATTTAGATGCTGAATTTAAGGGATCTGGATTGTATAGAAAAAGTACTTCTGGAACATATTTTTTCCTAAAAGAATCATTAGTTCTTTATTCTAATAAGAAAAAATATTATTTTTATCTTTCCATTATCAAAGCTGAGTATATGGTAGTTATAGGTTTTTTTTCTCAAGGGTTGTGGATGGAACACACCGTCACAAATTTTGGCTTGAAAATTTCTCAAAATCTAATTCTATTTGATAACACCAGTATAATTTATTTATCTAAGAACCTAATACATCACTCATTAAAAAACATTTATTTAAGAAACCATTTCTTTTGGGATCACACACATTAATAATGTATTTTTCTTGACTTCATTGAAACATAAAATCATTTTGATAATATTTTGATTAAAACATTAAATCCAAATAGACTCTATTACATTAAACAAAAGTAATTAATGATCTATTTAAAGTGATCATAAATTCACATATAGTGTAATATATCACTTAATATTGAAAAACTCAATAAAAGGGGGGTAGGGATTTCTTATTTATTCAATTTTTCATTATTTTTTCATCAATTTTTCGTTGTTGTTTTTTTATTTTAATTTCTATTTTCATAGTATTTATATATAATTTAATTTATCATAAATACTAAATATAATTTTTTTTATGAATATTTTATTGCATTGGATGATTAAAAATTTCAGGGGAGCTTTTTTAAACCATCCTAGAAAGACCAAGATCGTCCTTTCATATGAGAAGATAACTTCCTTGAGGTTTAACTTATCCAACTATATATTTTGATTATTTATTTAAATTGTTCCCTATGATTTCTTTTTTTACTATAGAAGGATATGATTTTAATAAAAAGGGATTTTTTTCTTCCAAATTAGTATTTTAAATTTTTTCTTTCTTTATTACACCTTTTTGAAAATCTTAAAGTGGGAGAAGTTTCAGAAAAAATTATAATGTTATAAAATTTAATTCAAATGAGTAGATGTTCTAGAAAAAAAAATTAGAACAATATTAAAATGGGATAAAATTTAAATTTTTGTAGTATTTTCTCTGTTTATCTTTTTTAAGAATGTTGGTAAAAAATTTTAATGTATTTTTACATATAATTAGTTTTTTTATATAATATGAGTAGAGGGAGAGAAAGTTTGTCGTGAAAAATTCATAGGGAGTTTTCTTTGAGATTTTGTTGATTTTTTCTAATAGGTTTTTTGATTTTCAAAAGGGGGATATTGTTGAGTCAAAGAATCACTTTCTTTTTAAAAAAATACCATATTAATGAACATTGTAGTAGTGTTAGATAACATTTGTGATATATTTTTAGAGACATTGAGTTAATTGGTGATCGTAAAGCTACTATCAATTTTGTTATAACTGACTCCAAAGACTA
Source organism: Viscum album (assembly GCA_963277665.1). Taxonomy (NCBI): domain Eukaryota; kingdom Viridiplantae; phylum Streptophyta; class Magnoliopsida; order Santalales; family Viscaceae; genus Viscum; species Viscum album. The sequence goes on from OY728158.1 coordinate 1,286,501,717, forward strand.
TGGAAATATAACCCTTTTAGTTTTTTATAATTTATTTTATAAATAGATCTAAACATTATGCTTTAGGAGAATTATATTAACCAAGTATTATAAAAGTCTTTGGCCATTTTAAAGTTTTGAAACTTATTTTTTTCAAAAATCACTTTTGATTAATGTAATATTATTCATTCTGAGTTTTTTTACTGAGATTAAAATTTTAGTAAAGATTATTTTAAATATCTTAGTATTTCTATTGTGATTATTTTTTTATTGATATTTTTTAAACATTCTCCTATGGTAAAAGAATAGAAATATAGTATTGATATTGTGTGGTTGAGTACTTATGGGATAGTAATATAAAATGTTTTAGGCAAGAAAAATGTACTTAGATATGGGTTATTTTAATGGAATTTGAGAATAGGAAGACATAACACCTTTTGATGGGTATAAAATCAGGAATACCTAAATTCAGGTCTATAGACTTACATACCAGTAAGTTTAAATAATTATGATCTTATATTATCATTTTAAGGAGTATTTGGTTCTCTAAACAATACTCCATGTATATTTAAACTTTTTTTGTGTTCATTTTGAAACTATTATCTGTATATTAAATTTTTAAAACTTTTAAACATTTGGATAACATTTCTTTATATTTCATTTACTGGTTTTGGAATCCTATAACATTTATATTTTCTTTTTAAATTTTATATTTGATTTGATCAGTATTTTAAAAATCAAATCAACTTAAAACCTTAGGGTTGGAAATTTGTACATTGAAATTTTAAAACTAAAATTCACCAATAGTCTTTTATTATATATGTTGTATCACTTATGGTACAAAATATTTCCTCAATTCCATCCCTTTTACAAGTCACACTAGGCTTCTTCTCACACACCCAAACTATTATTAAACTTGTCCAAGGAATCCTACCTTGGTACTCAAAAAACAATAGGGGAGGAACACTCACCCTAATCTCATATCAACTCACCGGAAGGCTATAAAATATCTCAAGGTTATCTCATGGATAACTAGGGTAAAATATTCCCACCCAATGTTATCCTCTACAAGTAAGAATCAATGGAACTTGTACTAAGGGACACTACCTCTCTTCCATTTCACTTCATTTAATTTTATTTACGTCCCTCAGGGTACATATATCTCAAGGAACACATTTTATTATCAACCATCATCCATCAGCACTCGATCCCATCGAGTTAGTGCTCAAGGTTCTATCATCACCCTTGACCCATATATTTCATTTATATAAATTTTAATTAAATAAAAATTTAAGTTAATAAAAGGTTGGTCACCCTTATTGGAGAGGCAACACATCACATTCCATATGAAATACATAAACCAAAAAGGGAAATTCATAGGGATCACCTACATCAATTATGAAGTTAATATCCTTTAATTAAGGCCTGGATACTCTTTCCTGAGCTCGCATAAGTCCAACCATCCAACTCCAACCCACATGATTCCCTAACTAAATCCAAACATAGAAATTTACTAATTATTACAATTTATAATTAATTAAACAATTTATAATAAATCTTACAATTTAATTAAAATACGAACAATTCCTAATGTCTCACGAAGGGATCACATCACACTAAAACCATAACCAATCACATCTGAAAGGCCCATTTCACACTGTAACATTATCCAAGGGAAAATATCTAGCACACGACATCAATTCAGTAATAAAATTCATCCAATTTAGAAAAAAAAAATGAAATAATATCACTATGTGATGTTCTTTAAATGAAATGGAATGAAATGGTGTGTGATCATCCTATTGGGAAATCCTATAGATATGCCAAGAAAAATCCCCATCAAATCATGATAATTCCACAATGATCTAGTGGACTCATAAATAAACCCCTAAGTCGTACAATCGAAACATAATTGAAGAATAAGTTAAAGTAACAACAGAAGGGTGAGAAAAGATCCCACCTTGAATCAATATTGAAATTTAAAAAATCCCCCCCCACACACACACACCATGTGGGATAAAAGGATTAAGGAAGAGGAAACCCCCTGGGTTCAACCATGTGTGAGAGGAAAAGAGAGAAGTGGGTATTAAGATTCAAGAGGGAGAAAGTGGTATTTATAAGGAATATAAATTGAATAAGGTAATATCATAGCTTACACCATATCATGGTGTGCCTCATTTTATTCTCTTGAAGACCTTGACACACTAAGGACCATAGAGAGGCACTCTCCCCACTATTTTACCTTTTACTTATGGGGTCCTATCCCATCACTCTATAAATCTCCATAGCATGGATAGATTCTTCGTCTATACTAAAACAAGAGAGACACAACCCTTAGAGTTACATGAACTAGTGCAATATATCCATTTCGGATAGAGAATTCCCCCACCATAGCATGTCAGGAACCATATCATAATGATATTCATGGTCCCCCAAAATGGGCATTAAGGCTCCACCATTGTACAGTCTTGTACATGTTTCTAATAAAAATAAGATCTAGAATTCATTCTCTTAACCCAAACACCAAACCCTCCAATTTTGGTGTTTCTCCCTCTACCATGGGGTCCCCTATGGTATGGTCCTTATTGTGGTGGTGTATTTTTATTGAAATCCAACTACATATCCACCCAACCTCACGCTGCCTCCCACTTGAGTACCTGAAATACCTCTAGGGCCTCAATCCATGTCCAAAAACATATCCTTGAAATTATATAAACCATTAAGTCTTAATCTAAATTTTATTTCATAGTCTAAACCTCCTACCAAAATTAAAAAATTAAATTCCACTTAAATTGTATTTAACTCAAAAAGGTCACAAGGTTATATATTTTCCACAGAACTTGGAAAAACAAACCAATGTCCTCATATTTTAGTCTTATAAAGAAACATTTAATATAATTGGGGTTGTCCATTTATACCATAAATGTGATAATGGTTTATATATCAAGGACCTTATAGATGAGAGATAAATAATAATCCACCTTTCATAATTGGAGATCTTCTTGATGATCCTGCCCTAAATAAATTCAATTTCCACTCTGTGATACCTTTTGGAATTCTATGCCAGTCTCCTAAAAACTAAATGTTATAGAATCAAGTATTCCTTCTAAACCTCATACCTTTTCCACACCACTCACCCTACAACCCTCTTCTAGAAACTAAAAGATACCATGAATGTAGCTAAAGAACTACATGATGGTTCCTTGAGCCTAGGCTCTTGAGGACCAACGCCCATACCCACATGGTAGTTCATAAAAGAATGTACTTTTATGTACCAATAGAATTAGTGAGAAGAAAATGGAACCTGATAAATTTTCAATCAAATATAACTCCTCTTTTTAGATAAATAACACCCTCATATTCTTCAAATAACCAAACTCCGCATAAGTCTATTTCTCTCTACCTCTATGCTCTAGAAATCCTTTATAATACCTAAGGGTTTTCACCCCCCCCCCACACTTCAATTATCAAGACACCAAACCACATATACCAATATTTATTTCATGTACAATCCTTTTACACCTTTTTGATAACCATGGTCTTTACCCATGAGTCTCACCCCATACACAAATTTAGTATATAAACTTTCTCCTACATTGAACATCAAAATCATATTATGATAAAATAGGATAGTGTCATACTATAGTGTGTATTTTATGGACCTGATGAACAACCCCTTCCTCTATGAGATTTTTGAATCCTCAAAAATTTACCTTTTCAACCTAGATTTATGGTCCAAACATTGCAATCACCCTTTTCTACTTTTCTGTAATACTAGTCACAAAATAAGGGTAAATAACTGATTTCCACTAACTCATCACTTTAATAAAAAAAGTAATCCATCCAATTTTACTATTTAATCTACCTTATAAGAATATGAAACATGTAAAAAATTATATTTTATGAATTATTTTCCAATAAATTTAATTTATTCAATAGATTGGGTTACACACAACACTGAGTTTTAATGAACCTCAACAAACCATTAATATTATTATGTAAACGTGACTGTTATTACATAATTTTTAAATATGGAAGCATGAATAGGAATGAATAAATTTTAAAAATTAAGTATAATGGGTTTATATAAATAAATAATATTGATAAAAATTATTTTATTTTTAGTATTGACTTTATATGCTTCGAAAAATACTTTTTTGTAAAACAATGATTTGTATTTTCTTTTGTAAAAAAAATAATAAAATTAATTTTTGAAACCTTTATAAAATATATATTGAAAAATTAAATTTTTTTTTAATCAATATGAAAAAATTATATTAGGGTGATTTTTTTGTATTTGTTTTTGAAAAAGTTAATTTTTTAATGAATAGTGAAAAATACTGGTTTTATTGAAAAATATTGTTTCATTTAAAGAATTTATAAGGATAAATTTTTACAAAATGGTTTAAAAAGTAATAATAGATAAATTATATTATAATTAATATAATATAGTTCATTGTAGTCAATTTCATATTTAATTATTAAATAAAAATTATTTCAACCTTTGAACATTTTCTCTTTGGAAAACCGCATTTTCATCATGTTAGTAGGGTTATTTTAAAATTAAATTTTTCTAATTATGTAAATGGAATTTGGAAAAATGGATTCCATATTTTTAATTATAATAATTAATATTTTATAATATGTTCACCTTAAGTTTTGGCAAAAATTAATAGTAAAAAATGAAAAAATAAATTAGTGCAGTAAAGGTTAAAACGAATTTATCGGGGGTTAAACTAAACTGATTGGTGTAAAATGAATGAAAAATTTTCAAAAAATTAGTTTTATGTATATATATTAACCTTATAACCTATAAGGTAGTATTTATATCCATTTTGGATCCTTTTGGCATTTGAAAAATGTGGGTACACTTTATTCTTTTCAAATATTTCATGTATGTTGTTTCCCCCACGTATAAAAGGCCACCCCTCATACACTCTTCACACATCCAAAACCCTTCGGTTCAGAAACTTCCTACCAAAATGAATTCCTTAATTCTATACAAACATCCTAGAGTACTTACTTTTATTATTAAACCCTCCCAGGAAGTCTTTAGGTATACAACTTAAGAGGTTCTCTAAAGAAGAGGTAAAATTATTAACCTTGCATTTTGTTTTATTTATTACTCCACCTAATTAAAATATTATTAAAAATGATGATATAATAACTATTTCATATTAAATATACTAATCTATTATTACATTAATGTAATAATCTATTTCAATATCTTATTCCATCAAATGAGAAATGAAATTGTCGATCATCCGTACAACGAACTACCACCTCACGAACTTATGTTATTTTTTTCCATCACCACCATTAAAATATGGATATAATATTGTATTTAATGTTTATATATTATATTTATGATATTATTATACTTTTTAAATTATAATAGAATATATAAATACTTAATTTCTATTTATAGCAATATGATAACGTCGCACGTGTGTACGCCGGACTACCGTCTCACAAAGCGATGTGAATAATTTTTAAATTATTCTTTACATAAAAGGTAATAAGTTGAAATTTAATTATTATATGTGATATATATGGAATAATAATTAATATATAAAATATATATATTATTTATCTTTCTTTTTTCCATCCATCAAGAAAAACGAAAACAATTTTCATTCATGCATATGGCATACCGTATCCAAGAACGATGTATTTCATTTTCTATCACTAACATTTATGGGTTACACTAAATATATATATACTGAATATATATTATGTTTATATAATTTATAACATAATTTATATTATTTAAACATTATCAAATTTAAATGACCAAAAATACCAAATCAAAACATATATGAAAAATAAAGCAGTTATTACCTAAAATGTGATGTTAACAATGAATTTTTAATAAATAAGTAATAAAAGGACATAAATAAATAATATATGGTATTATATATATAATTATGGTTTTTAAATTAATTTATAATAAAACTATATTTATTATACCACATTATTTAAAGTTTATAAAGGAATTCAAGACTTTAGGTAAGGGATTTTTTTCTCAATTTTCCTTCTTTGAGACATATGATATGTTATTCACCTATATTATTTTATGAGGTGTATATAAATAAAATTTTACATTTTATACCATTAATATCATTATATTAATGATATTTATTATTAAAGTTTATTTTATTCTTTATCAGGCCTTACGATTTAAAATATTACCAAAGCAATAAGGTATCTCGTTGTTTTCTAGGAGACATATGTCATATTCACCACTTGTTTCTTTTTTGTGGTGTATATAATTCCCATGAATGTAATTTATGATTATTATAATGAGAATAATGGTATATAAATATCCATATAAGTTTCACTCTTTTATGGGTATTATGATTCAAAAGTGGTAAGAGTTTGATATTACAATATCTTTATTTATCAGGAATGTCTATGATTATGATTTTGATAATGAAATATTATGATCTATTTATCAAGAATTTCATGAAATTTAATCTCTTTTGGTTATTTATTGAGAATAAAAAAATTTCCTTAATTTTTTTCTTTTTATTTACTCAAGATTTCAAAAGGATGTTTTTTGAAAAAAAATGACTTTATTTCTCTCTTGGGTTGAAAAACCTTTTTTATATTGAAGTTTTTAAACTAAAATGTTTTAATGTTACTCTATGATTTTTTAAATTCATTATTACACTTTATTTTAATTTTGGAAAAAAAATAAAAGTAGTATTAATGTTTTTTTCAAAATAATTCTCATTTGTATTGTACATAAAATGTGAAACGAATCTCAGTTTTAACGTGTACGACATGAATGAAATTTCCCAAAATCATGACCACTAAATGTTTTAAAACTTACATTATAAGTTTTAAAATTTATTTTAAAAGAAAAGGATTTTCACAATGTTTTTTGAAATTTTAGTTTTAAAAATGGTGATTTTCAAAGTAAAAATGTTATCTTCCCCATGAAATTATTTAAAATGATATTTAAATCTTATTTTATATGTTTCCAAGTTCATTTTTAAAGAAAATGATTTTGAAAATGTTTTATGTTTTAAAAATTGTTTTCCTCTAGAAATTTTCCATGTGATATATTAAAATCATTTTCTATCTAAGATGACATCCTTTGATGTTACATAATCTTTACTAGGGATATCATCAATTAATATCATCCATTTTCTTTCTATGGGTGTTTTATGATTATGATGATAAGATGTCCATGAAACCCATTTCATTTTTATGGGGTTTTCTGTAACGAACTGTTTATGAAACCCTTTCACTTTCATGGTTTTTGATATGATGAATGTATTATGATATTTTTAAATAAATATTTATGTTTTTAATTATTTGATAGAGGTTATTTTATAACCAAGGATAGTGGTTACATTAGAACCAAGTTTAATGGTTACGTAATAACCAGGAATGATGGTTATGATATAACTAAGGAAAATGGTAAAATTATAACCAAGGATGGATGAGACTTATATATCCCTATAATGAATTGGGTAATGATATGTTATTCTTGAACCTGAATTCATGTCCACAAGTTTTTTTGTGGACCTAATTTCATGCCTATATTATTATTATAGAAACAGATTTCATTTCCTTAATGGGATGAGTGAACCTATTTTTATTTTTACATGTTAAAAATGTTATAAGCTTATTTTTATACCACAAGTCTATCTCTTATTCCAAGGTTATTATCTCATTGAAAATGTTCTTTGATTTCTTATGATTCATGTCTTATGAACTTCCAACATTTTTTCCATTAGTCAATTTTATGATCTACGATATGCAAGGTATGGTTTTCAAATGTTGAGATCATGTTATCATACCCTTATGCTCATGTTAATATTATGTGATCATAGATATATATCTTTTTTAACATTAATAATCATCTAAGATCACTATTAATTATTTTTTATTCCCCAGGTTAGGAATAATGGTTTTAGTATGATAAGTTTACAAAGGATGTTATATACGAAGAAATTAGTCAGAGAAGTTGCAGTTCAGCAATGAACTGGTTGTTTATGTTTCTATGTTTCTAAACACACTATACCTAATTGATTATAGAATGGATAGTTATGTTATGTAATTAATATTGCTCTATTATGTTTTAATATTTATATATGAGAAGTGTGGGTTTTTATAGTCTGTATCAGATCCATGTTTAGTTATCCTTTGTAAACTAGGATGAGAAAACATTAGTGTGAACCCTTAATATGAGCCTAAATATGGTATAAAATCATAATGTTTTTATAAGAAATATATTATATTTTTTACATATAAATACATCCACTTATATATATTACAATTGTATTTTCTTCTCACACATATATACCAAGGGTTAATAACAGTGAAAAAGGCGCATTGGGATAAACTCAAGCATTACCTAGTACTCAAGAATGGGCCTTAATGAAAATGTGGTTTGACAGTCTAAGTGAATATTATTTGGGAATTAAAAAACTTTTTATGATCTATCATAAATTATTTGAATAGACAATGAACTAGAATCTCCTATGTTAAACCTAAGGTGTCATAGTTTGAAGAGAGGGCATCCTGATGTATAAATCATTTCAATTTTTATGATTTTGTGCCTTATCACTACAATTATTATTGATCACACTACAATTTTGTTTTTATTAAATGGTGGAAACCATAAGAAACTGGGTTAACATTGAATGTGATAGACAATGGGTTGATGAGAAATCAAATGGGGTGATAACTGGAGTTAAGGATATTATGATAATTCCTAACTAGTTAAGATGATATATGATTAACAAAATTTCAACATAAATAACTCTCAGATTCCCCAAATAATATAAGGATATATTTTATTTAGATCTCAGGAAGTGGATACTGATGTTCCCAGGAGGATTTTCACAACCAAAATGGGGGGGTTCAGTCAATGGTGATTTTTAAAATTTTTATTTCTTTTTAAATTAACATCTTTAGACCTATTAAGATCTGATCCACTCTTATGATAACTCATCTTCTCACAGATATATTAAAAAATAAATTTCAATGGAACACAATATTTTTACAAGGTTCTATCTAAAAAAATTCTTACTTTTTGGTGTGATTATTTGTACTCCCCAATCACAAATTCTCCACTATTATCAAAAGTGGTTACTAAATAAATTTATTCACTGGAATTGTGTCCCACTATGATTTCCATAGTACCACTAGAATAACAGTTTCACACTTATTACAAAATAATTACACAACAACACAAGAATACAAACTATTAAATTTTAATTAGTCCTCCAAAATAGATGAAGATATTTATTTTGAGCCTTCAAGATAAATATAATATAATATGATCAAAAATTGAAGAACTTAATTTTACAGGTTCTTCCCCAAATATTATTCTTCTTAACATTAGAATAATATACTAGCCATATAGTATTCCAAATTACATGTATGTTCATTAAACAATTATGGAATAGCATATGTATCTTTTGGAGTACATTTTTCAAAAAAATATACTTATTTGTGAACTGATATCTACGCTCACATAAACTACTATATAATAACTATAAATTATTTTATTTCTTAATCAGAAACATATCAACCTATGAGTGAAAAATGATTTTATTAGAAAATTAACTGCAATGAACTTCATAACCTCTCCAAACTTTTCATCTACCCATTATCTTTTATCCATAAAGCAACCAATAAATTTATAGGAATCAATAAAATGGTTACCTAACTAGTTATCATATAAAATTAAGATAATGTGAAAATAAATTTTAAGTGGGTTGCCTCCACATATCTTATTGGAAACACCTCATCCTAAAACAACTGTCTGCAAAAGAGCTTCATTTATAGACACTACATACTACATGGAAGTCTATAATCACGTCTTCTCAACAAAGACTTGTCATCCCCTACCTTAAAATAAAACTTAAAGATTAAACATGCATGGAAATAATATTTATATTGAGGATTCACCATAAACTGAAATGGATCATTAGCATGGCTATCTTCAATGGAAAATCACCCACAAAGCACCTCATCTGGAAGAAGCTTCACTGTGAAGAATCATCACCCACAAAGAAACACCCATAAATAATGTTGTTTACAAATGATCATAGGATTTTTTATCTACCAAAAAACATCAGTTTTAGGAAGCACACTTCATCTATATACCAAATTTTTCTCTCATGAACTATTTTTATGATTTATGAAGTAATCATAGTGAAGAACTCATCCCAGAAGTTATAATTCCAAATAATTTTTTATTCTTTATAGAGAAACACCCTTAGAAATTTTTTCCAAAAACACCAGATGTTCCTAGAATGAAATCATATGGTAGCTGAGTTTGATTTCGGGTCTTTTATTAGTAGACCCTCGATAGAAAACTATTCATATGAGGAGGGATCATACATGGGGAAGAAGGATACATGCTCCCTTGAAGATCACACTACTCAAATTTAAACAGAATATTCGATTAGACTAATGGTGTTATTTCTATGTTTTTAAATGATAGGTGAATGTTACTTATAAGTAATTGTCCCACATTAAGGTTATCGTGATTTGAGGTCAGTTTATAACAATTAATACACTCCTTTGAGTGGCTAGAAATCTAATCCACCCACGGTATAACCTTATATCATCCTTCTTTAATTCCTCCCTACACAATGGAACTGCCAGTATTCCATGTGCACTCTATGACTTATACATTGGCCCAGGATGGTGTGCCCTTATTCCCACCCATGTTGCCTATTTAATTATCCTCAGATAGTTCCCACAGATATGGTGGAACCTTAGGTACCACATAAGGATAATGTCGAGATGGAGAGGGTTGGCCCTTAGGTTGGACAATTTTTTATGTAAGACCCATAAAAATACTTATAAAAATATCCATGTATAGGAATATAATTCCATCCCAAGACCAACTCCTTAATTAAATTCATAATCTTCATCATGAAAAATATATATTATATTTTTACATGGACATATTTAATTCTACTTACTTGAATTCTTCTAAAATTTTTGTAAAAGATGTGTCGTAGGTGGAATATGTCTTTGGTCATTAAGATCAACATAATAATTGTCACAATTAAATACCAAGAAGAACTATCCTATTATTACATCTAATTTTATATAAAGCATAATCATCCAAGCATAATATCGAATGATATTTCATGAATAATTATACAATCATGACATCCAATTATATAATATTGATCCATCACAATTCTTTAGGAATAACCACTTTATCCATAACAATCCTTGAGGCATCACAACTTTATCCAAACTCACCAAACAAATATTGACACATTATGATAAAAAATGCAACACATAGGTTCAAAAATCCCCCATTTTATTTTTTTAATAATATCCCTTCACTTATATATTATCACAAAAAATTTAATATGTGTGTATCATATTTAATCCCCTTAAATGAAAATAAAATTCAAAGGGTGAAGGGGGATTCTTAACACATCTGACTTCTCAAATACCCCTTCTATTGTTTTGTGATAAGAAATAATGACATCACATGATACCTTGGGAAGATCCTTCAGCAAGCCCATTTTATTATGGTGTATAAGGTGTGTTGTAATGATGCTCAACTCCTTGATTAAAAATATAAATTTCGAAATTATAATAAGTAAACTCCTTACCATTATATGATAACAACTTCTTGATATACATACCCATATCTTTCTTAGCTTTTCTTCTAAAATTTATTAACATTTTAGTTTCCTCTAACTTGTTCTTGATAAACATGAAATTTGATATTTGAGTATAGTCATCCATGAATATAATGAAATAAAAAGTACCACTTATAGAATTTTTATCATTGGTCTACATAAGTCAATAAAAATAAATTTAAGGGGTCTAGAAGATATAATACCTTTACCTTTGTGTGAACTTTAGGAAAATATCCCTTTTTATAGGTTTCTAAAAATTCATAAATTTTTATATTTATCTTTGGAAAATCTAATACAATATCATGTATCAATATTTTACTTATAATCCTTTAACCAAGATAGACAAGCCTTATATGCCATAGGTTGTTTTCATATTTGGAACTAAAATAACAGGAATTGATATAATCTCCAATTTGAAATTGATTACCATTGGTTATTTTTCCTTGAGTGACGATTCTTTACATCCATTATTATTTTTATGACACATTAATCCTTTTTTGAACAACACCTCATGTCCCTTACCACAAATTTTGGTGGAATTAAGTAAATTCTATTTCAACCCTTCATCATATAACACATTATTTAATTACATATATTGGGCTTCAATATTTTCTTTTCCAACTCCCTTAATTTTAAGTAAATAGTAATTTCCAGAGGTCACTACTCCTCCTTCATGATTCTCAATCTTTCTCATAATTTTTGTGTCACCATTCGTGTGAGGAATATCCACTATAAAGAATCCATGACTTTCTTTTCTATGGTATTTTAATGAAACTTCAGTGAAACATGATTTTTCTTCATTCATTTTTTGAAATCCCTTACCTGTTATAATTTTGGATGTTTTTTAGGGAAACTACTCAAGAACTTTTCATAAATATGACTTCATTGATCACATCTAGGACATATTTCTTATAAATAGTAAAATTGCTTCTCTTTTGTAAGATTGTATTAATTCTTAATAACTTCTTTCTTACTTAGAAAATTTTATCCCTTGTTCTCAAAATATATTCCCCTTAGTTCATGTCTTATTTCTAGTAGGGATATGTTATACCAACATGAATAAGATTTATGACCAAAAAATCTATAGCACCAGAATTTTCATCTAAATCTTAATCTTACCAACTAATAATAGTCATGTGTTGGATATTTTTGTTGTTTTCTTTCCATATACTGAGATTTTATCTATTTTGATGGAAAAATTATTCTTAGAGAATTTATTTCTTCCTTTTAATTAGACGATGATTTTTCAAAATTCTTCATATTCCATACTTTTCCAAAACCTACTTTGGAGCTAAATTTTTGGAGATAACAGATTTATTTTAAGGTTCAAATAGTGTTGAATAAACCTACTTCTTTGAACCCCTTTTTTCACTAATTTGTGATGATTCTACCATCACCTCAATAGAATTTCTGAAATATTCATTATTTTTTTTCACGTTGTTCAATGCTTTAATAAATTTAGACTCAGTATTTGACTATTATTATTCTTTGGGAGAGTGTATTTCATCAAACTCATTTACTATTATTTTTATTTCATCCACTTTCAGTGTTTTTCTTTTCATTTCTTAAATGCAAAAAATATCTTTATTTACAAATTATTCATTTTCCTTGGTTATCTTTTATTTTTCAATCAATAAAAATCTCTTCTTCTTCTTGGCCTTTTTCTTTTTTTAATACAAGATTATAATTAATTTTTAAACATGTTCTCTAGATATGTTCATTCACTTTCATCATCTTTACTTCTTAAAGTTTCAAACCCCTTTTCAACATGATCCATTAAGTTTGTTTCATCTTCTAATTAGCTACTTTTAGTTGAATTATCTTCATCTCCCCTTCTCACTAAACTTGTCATTTTACTTTTAAATAATTTCTTTTTTCGTCCGAAAAAAAATTTTGTGCCTTTTGAGCTCTTCCCCTATTTATTTCTCGTATTATTTTCATCATCTTTCTTAGGTTCCATAGATTTATTTTTAGGAAAATTTTCAAAAAAAAATATCCAATTTAATTAAATTTATAGCACCTTATATTTAATTTATTTCTACCCCTAAACATTCCCTTATTGAATCTTTTAGATATAATAGAAATTATTATGTTGAGATATTCATCTTCATTTTCATCATATTATTCGCTTGATTATTACATTTCCTTATCTTTGATTTTGATCTTTCTCATGGATTAAAAATCCATCTCATATTTGATATTTTTCTTGAAGATTGGGATCTTTCTTATCACATATGAAATTAGTATGTTATGTAATTCATCAAGAGTAATATCAATTATGTATACCAAATCGTGTATTTTAGGATCAAACATATCAGGAAAAATTCTCATCAATTTTTTTATAATAGTTGAATCAACCATCCATTCACCAAAACCCTAAAAATAATAACAATTTCATTGAATCATGTGAAATAGTCATCAATATTTTCTTCTTTTCCCATATTGATATCTTTAAATATTATTCTCTAAATTTACATTTTGGACTCCTTGATATTATTGTTTCCTTCATAACTTCTTTCGAATTTATCCCAAATTTCCTGGGAATTTTTGAGTCGCATAAATTTTTTGTAGAAGTTTTCTAAAAGAGACATTAAAATTGAATTTTAAGAATTTTCATAAACTTCTAAATTTCAATTCTTAGTAAAATTCATAAAATCTTAATCATCAATAGGTGGGAATCCCATAGTAATAGAATATTTAACTTCAAGACCAAGATATAGAAGATATAGAAACATACTATTCTTCTATCTATGATGGTTCTTTCCATAAAAAGTAGTAAAACTCCTAACATCAATAGAATTCAGATTATACATCTCCATTTCTATGTAGATCCTAATAGAGGGAACCTCTATATGACACCAATTTAAGTACCCATGAGGATTTTTACCACTAAGAGGGGGGTGAAATCATTGGATTTTTTACAATTTTTATTTATTTTTAAATTAATCATTGTTAACCTATTAAGATCAAATCCACTCTTATGATAACTCAGCCTATCCAAAATATAGAAAACATAAATGTCATCAGAACATAATATTTTTACATGGTTCGGTCTCAAAAATGAGTCCACTCTTTATCATGATTGGTTAGACTTCCCAATAAAATATTCTCCACTATAATACAAAGAGGTTACAACTTATATTTATTCACTAGCATGGAGTTCCACTATGATTTCTATGGAACCACTACAACAAAAATTTCACACTGCCTGGATACAAAATGATTACACAACAACACAACAAAGACAACTTCTGAATTTTAACTGGTTATACAACAACTGATGAAGATCTTTCTTTTAAGCCTTTAAGATAAATAAAATATCATATGCTCACAAACTAAATAACTTCACTGAGCAAGTCCATCCTCAAATATTCTCCTTCTAAACTTCACAACAATATACTACTTAAATAGTTTTCTAATTTAGGTGTATGTTCATTAAATAATTATGGAATAGAATATGTATCTTTTGGAGAAATTTCTTCAAAAAAATATATTTCTCTATGAACTGATGTCTATACTCAAATAAAATGAAGCATACTAACTAAAAATAATTTTATTTATTCTTGAGAAACATATTAACCTATTAGAAAAATATATATATTATCATAAAATTTATTATGATGAACATCAGCACCACTGCTCAATTTTATTCTCTCAATTATTTTTTTATTCCATGAAGCAACCCACGAATCTATACATATCAATGCATCAGTTATCAAATCAATTATCACATGAAAATTAAGAAAATGTAAAAAATTGATTAAAGTGGTTCATATTCACATATCTTTTTTAAAACACCTCATCTTCAATCCACTATCCAAAAAGGATCTTCATATATTGACATTTCATACTTCATGAAAGTCTACAAGCAGACCTTTTCTACACATAATTGTTTTTGGAAAATTAAAATAAATATTATTGAAAGGAGAAAATTACATGAGTATAAAATACTAGATCATTTTACAATCTTTTTCATGTAGTGGGAAGAGAGTTTCAAGGAGTTCTTCACACCGGGTGATGTCTTGTGTGATCCCCATGTTGGCCAAGTCATCTGCAACCATGTTTGCTTCTCGATAAACATTATTAATGATACAGTTGGGATCGATTAGTGAATGGGTGCACTCCCTCCATCGTATATTAATCGGCCAAGTAATATGGGTTATGCCATTCAAAATCGCTTGAACAATGGTATTAGAGTCCCTTTTAATCTAGATGTTGTTCCAACCAAAGTGCTTAGTGAAGGAAATAGCATGAATCAAGCATTAGGATCACTACGAAGAATCACCTCCTAGAAATAAACACCCAAAAATCATATCATTTTTGAATGATCAAAGAATTTTTTATCCACCATGAAGCATTAGGATCATGAATTACTCTTCTTCTTCATACCACCTACTTCTCCTATGAACTATTTTTAGAGTTTAAAAATTACTCATCACAAATCACTCATCCCAAAAGGCATCACCGCAAATCATTTTTATACATTATAGAGAAAACCCATAATCCATTTTTCCAAAACTCTCAAATAGGATTATATGAACTCCTATGGAATCCAAGTTTATTTTTAGGTGGTCGGGTAGTAGACCATTGAACATGACTTGTTTGTACACGGAGGGATCGTACACAGGGAGGAAGGAGATGAAATCTTATAAATATAGGATGATTCTAATATAAATGGGAGATCAGGTTATTCAAAGGGAATTATTTCCATATTTTTTAATGATTTATGAATAGTACCCACAAGGTTATATCCCAAATTGAACTTGGAATGCTTAGAAGACGTGGTATAATAGTCAAGTTACTCCATTGAGTGTCCATAAATCCCCCCCCCCCTCAAGTACCACCCTGTACTATCCTTCCACCGTGTCGCCCCTTATGGTGGAACTACCTCTGTTCCATGTGCTCTCAGGGGCCATATACAAAGTACTAAGTAGACACGATCCTACACCCAACCATGTTTCTTACTAGTTTTTCCTGGGCTATATCCCTCATATGTGGTCAACCCTCAGGTCCAACTTATGGGTGAGGTCAAGATAGTAAGGGGTGGCCCTTTCGTTGGCCAATTTTTTAAGTAATCCCCATAAAAATATTTAGAAGTGTATCCAATTATATAAATATAATTCCATGAAATTCCAAACTACTTAGATCCCTGTTCATTATAATCATCCAAAGTATATATTATATTTTTTCATGTCCTTCGTCAATTCACCTTCCTTAAAATCTTATACACTAGTTTTAAACAATGTTTACTCAGTGGCACATGTCTTTGGTCGTTAAGATCATCACAAAAATATTCACTATTAAATAAAAATGAGAACTATTATAGTGTGACATCAAATTCCATATAAATAATGATTTCCGAATTATGACATCCAATGATATTTTAAGAATAATTTTCCAAGTGTGGCATTCAATGCTATTATATGGATCAATAAAAATTCCCCTGGAATCACCACTTCAACTATAACAATTATTGTGGCATCACCACTTTATCCAAACTCACCAAACACATATTGACATACAATAACAAAAAATGAAACACTTAGGTTCAATAGAGAATATAGAGGAAAAAAGATTTAGTTTTGTATATGTCATGAATGTGGAAAGAATCACTCAAAGTAATGCCTAAAATAAATGAGAAGATGTTTTATGTGTGGAGTAGAAGGGAACAGAGCAAGTAATTGATGAAGAAAAATGAAAATTCTTGTTAATTCAATGCATGAAAATATTATTCTCAATAAGGTATTATCAGTGGATGACTGTTTTAATTGTGGAAAGTATACAAATTATGAAAATTAATGTTCTAGTGGGAAATACCAAGAATAGGATTAGAAAGGATTGAAAAGTAATTTTTTTTTATAATGAAGAGACTAAAAATTACATATGAAATGAAGGAGGTATTAAAAAATAATATGATGAATACTTGTTATTTGTTTTAGAATGAATTGGGATGATCAAAGTGTTTATGTATTGGAATTAAAGAATTATGTTATATGAATCATTAAATTTATATAAGGGTTTTCATATAGAAGTTTTTCATTGAGTATTTTCAAGAATTTGTTAAATTGTACTAATGACCAACAAAAGAGATTTAATAGAAATGTGATATTTTAGGAAAAATACATGATTAATGGAAAGATAGCCCTTAATATCTTCCTAATGTTGAGATAATGGTGTTTATTTTGGATAAATAAATTACTGATACGGATAATGTAAATTGGATAGTATTGATGACCATGGAACTAATTAGTATGAAAAAATGGTTTATGTTATCATTGATGGAGTTTACTAAATTTTTTGATTTAAGGAATATATTAAATAATCTGTGGTTTTTTTAAAGAATTAGGAATCATGTATATATTCATTAAAGTTTTATGGTTATTCTAGTTATTACCATGTTTAGGTAGAATATATGTCTAGGGTATTCAAATATTTGGTCTGTGAAAATTAGTAAGTACTTTATTATATATGTGGGATTAAATTTAATTCGATTTTTGGAATTTTAGAGACCTTATTTATAATTTTTTGAATTTTTGAAGGTTTATAAGGTTAAATATTTATAGAATTGTTTAAGTTGAAATTTGGATGAGGTTTTAGAGATTAATGTAATATTTCACCATATGAAGATTTATGCATATTGGATAACATGTGATTACTATTTTCGTTTTGATGATAATCAGATATATAATGAATAATGAATAATTATTTTAGGGATGTTATGATTTGTTTGTGCTTCTATCATGAAAAAAATCAACTTCATTTCCTGGAAATAAATATTAAGTTGAAATTTATCAAAGAAAAACTAAAGGATGAGATTGTGCATATGAAATGGAAAGAAATAAAGTAAGTATATTTTATCATGTTTTCTATAATGACAGTGAAACAATTCTATAAACATTAGGAAAAATATCTTGATAAAAAATTGTTATCTTATATCTATCATTTTTTTAACCAATGTCCCTTTAACTAATCACATATTTATAATTTAGTGGTGGTTGAAATTTTCATAACCATGTTCTCTACCACTCTCTATTAATCTTTCGGCATTATTATTCTCTTAAATATCCATATTATCATTTCATACTATGGTTATCCATTTTGGAACCTATTTATGTGTTATTCCAAATGACTTTTATATTTTACTTTTCCCTCTTTTTAAGGGAATGTTTTATCAACTCTTCTATAACATGGCTTTTCCATAAATGAATTATCAAATTTAAAACCATTTATTACTAAGATCAAGTGAAAAATTCAAGTATGTAATTTATTTAAGGGGTAGAATGTAACACCCATATATTTTATGATTTTTTTTCAAATAAATTTAATTTCTTCAATAACTTGTGTTACACACAACATTGATTTTTAATAAACCATGAAAAAAATATTCATATTATTATTTAAATAAGACTGTTAATATATAATCATTAAACTTGGAAAAAATAATAGGAATTATAATATTTTAAAAATTAACAATAATTGTTTTATATAAATAAACCATATTAATAAAAGGTACTTAAATTTTACTAAAGTGTTTTTATGCTTTAAAAAATACATTTTTCTAAAAAAATATTATTTCTATTTCTTTTTGTGAAAAAATAATAAAATTTATTTTTAAATCCTTTATAAAATTAATTTAGAAAAACTAATTTCATTTTTTTAATCAACGTGTCGAAATTATCTTAGGTTGAATTCTGTGATTTTTCTGAAAAGATTAATTTTTCAATGAATAAAGAAAACACTAGTTTTTATTAAAAAAATCTTTTTTGTTTAAAGAATTAATAAGGTTAAAAAATTATAACAGTTTAAAATGTAAAATTAGATAAATTATATTATAATAAATCAAATATAGTTATTTTTAATCAATTTTATATTTAATTTTGATTTAAAAACTTTTTAAACCTTTAAAAATTTTCTCTAGGGAAAACTGCTTTTTCATCGCATTCACGAGTTTAATTTTAACTTTAAATTTTCTAATTATATTAATGGAATTTTTTAAAATGGATTCCATACTTTTAATCATTATGATTAATATTATATAATAATTTCAACTTACTTTTTTCAAAATTAATTATAAAAACTGTAAAAATTAATTATCGTGGTTAACGTCAAATGAGTTTACCGTGGGTTAGACTAAAACTATAAAGGTTAAAATGACTTAAAATTTTCCGACTACCATTTTTTGGACATATATATACTTTATAACCTATAATTTTATATAATGACCCATTTTGGAGCCTTTTGGCATGTAAAAACGCGGATAGACTTTATTCTTTTCAGAACATCCCTTTGTTTCCTCGCCCCCACTTATAAAAGGTCACCCACACTCTTACTATATTAACATATAAAAAACCCTTTAGTTTAGAAAATAAATAACCAAATAACTTTATTAATTACCTCCCCACACATAACATGCCTTATTTTTATTCTTAAACCTGCCTAATAAGGCTTTAAGTATAAACCTAAAGATGTTCTCCGAAGAAGAGGTCAAATTCTTAAGCTTTTATTTTGTTTTATTTAATCCTAAACTTCATTAAAATACTATTCAATTATAATTATATAATAAAACCATTAAATAAAATATTATGATTTTTTTAAATATAATATCATATATCCATCTCTTCTTTCATCAAGTGAAAAATTAAATAGTCGTCCTTGTATACGGTGGACAACCGCTTCCCGAACTGATGTTATTTTTTTTTCTATGACCACATTTCACAAATTGATATAATGTTGGATTTAATTTTTATATATTATATTTATGATATTATTATACTTTTGGAATTATAATATCACATATACCATCTTACTTTTCATTTTGTGTTAATACGATAATGTCGCATGTGTGAATAGAGAACTACTGCCATGCAAAACGGTGTGATTTATTTTTCACTTACATCTCACATGGAAGGTAAAAGGGATAAATTTAATAAATATATGATATATATATATGAAATCATAACTACTCTTTATAATGATATATTATTTATCTTTTCTTTTTCCATCCATCATAAAAATGGAAACAACGTTCATGTGTACATACGGCCCACCATCTCCATGAACAATAAATTTCATTTTATATATCTTACAGTTAAGGGTTACTATAAATACACATATACTTATATAATTTTTAACATTTTGGATATTATCTAACCATTATAAAATTAAAAATACTAAATATTCCAAATCAAAACATACATGAAAAACAATGCAGTTATTACCTGAAATGTGATTTTAACAAGTAATTGTTTTTAAAAGGGTAATAAAAGCCCATAAGTAAATCATAAATGGTATTATATATATAATTATGGTTATTTAATAGGTTTATAACAAACCTGTATTTATTATACTGGAGGTTTTAACATGTAGAAAAAAATTTAAGACTTAAGATAAGGGATTTGTGTCAAACAATTTCCTTCTCTAAGAAATATGTTTTGTTATGCGACTATATTATTTTATAAGGTGTATATATAGACCCTTTAACATTTTATTCCATGAACCTCGTTATATTAAATATATTTTCATTTTCATTTGATGTTATTATTTATTAGGTCTTACGATTCAAAATATTACCAAATCAGAAAGGGATTTTATTCTCTCAATTATTTATAGGAAAAATATGGCATGTTAACCACTTGTTTCATTTGTGAAATGTATATACATCCTATGAAATTATTTTATGATTATTCTAATTAAAATTATTTGAAATATGTATCCATAAAAGGTTCTTTATTTCATGGGTATTAAAAATCAAAAGTGGTAAGGGTTTTATTTTACAACCTCATTGTTTACCAGGATTTTCTATGATTAAGTTTTTGATGATTAAATATTATTATATATTTATCAAGAACATCAGGAATTATCTTATTATAAAGTTATTTTGTGAGAATATATGTTTTCCAATAATTTACTCTCTTAATTTACTCAAGATTTCAAAAGTATTTTTTTTAAATACGATCAAATTTATTTATCTTCTTGATTAAAACACATTTTTCTTCTATATCCATGTTTCATAAAAAAATATCAAAAATGTTTTAAGGTTACTCTATGTTTGCTTAAATTTATATTTACCCTCTTTTGAATTTTTAAAAAATGTTTTGAAATGAATCTTAGTGATATTTTTCATAAAATACAATTTTGGATTTTACTAAAAAATTTAATAGAATATTTGTCTTTATGTGTATGAAATGAATGGTATTTACCAACATCATGAGAACTCTATGTTTCAAATATTACTATATTAGTATAAAATTTAATTTTCAAAGAAAAAAATTACAATTATTTGGGAACATTTAGTTTTAAAAAAGCTTTATTTTTAATTTGAAAAGGTTATTTTCCTCAAGAATTTTCTTAAACGATCTTTAAATATTCCTTTATAAGTTTACAAAGTTATTTTCAAAGAAAATTATTTTGAAAATGTTTTATATTTAAAAAAATAATCCCTCAAAAATGTTCCAAGTGATATTTAAAAACAATTTTCTATCTAAGATGAAATCATTTGATGTTACATAATATTAACAAGGGATATGATCCATTAATACCATGATTGTTCTTTTTATAGGTGTTTTATGATTACGATGAAAATATTTCCATAAAACCCATTCTGTTTCAATGGGTTTTTCTATAATGAAATGTTTATAATAACCATTTCTTTTCATTGGTTCTGATATGATAAATTTTTTATGATTCTTTTTTTCACACATATTTATGGTTTTAATTATATGAATTTGATTAAGTTATAACCTAGGAAAATGGTTATGTTACAACCAATAAATGTTATTACATTATAACCAAGTATAGTGGTGATGTTATAACTAAGGATGGTGGTCATGTTATAAAAAGTAATGGGTGGGATCTATATCTGATACCAATGTTTTTGGTAATGATAAGTTTTGAATAAACCAGAATTCGTACTCATAGGTTTATGTGTGGACCCACTTTCATGTCCATAGGATTATGTGTGCCCCATATTTCATGTCCTTAATGAAATTACTGAACCTGTTTCTATTTTTACATGTTTAAAATGTTATAATTTTATGTTTATACCACAAATATATTTCGTATTCCAAGGATATACTCATATGCATTATTTACATTGATTCCTTTGTGATTATTGACTTATGAACTGAAAATATTTATACCATGACTCAAGTTTATAATCTATGATATATAGGGTTTGGTTTTCAAATGTTAATCTCATATTTTCAAACCATTATGCTAATTTTCTTATTATGGGATCATTGATATCTACCTTGTTTGACCATACTGATCATCTAAGATCACCCTTTGTTAATTTTTCTTCCCAAGGTTATAAAGAATTGATTTATGTATGATAAGACTAAGAAGGGTAGTATATATGAATATATTATTGGGATAAGTTATAGTTCACTTAAGAAATAATTGTTTATGTTTTGAACTTTCCAAAGGCACTAGAACTAAATGATTCTATCATGTATCATTATATTATGTAATGCATATTTTCCTATTAAGATTTAATATTTATGTATTAGAAGTTTGGGTTTTTAGACAACATCTCTAACTAATACTTTCAGAACATCCCTATTCTCACTATCATGACCTTACGTTTTTATAACCACCTCACTTATTTTTGGTTCACCATCTAATAGAACTTCCAGATTTTCAATGAGTAGAAACATTAATATCCTCCAAAGTCCATAGCCCCCACTATAAAACCATCAAACAGAACATTCCCTTTGAAATCATTATCCTCTAGATGTATAACTAAAACTGAATTCATATAAAATTGTGTCCAAGATCATCTATATAATTCTCCATCATTATCTCCACTAAGATTCATGATTACACCTTGATAAATATTATACACTTCCATCTACATCAATAGACACCCTTTTGGTGAACGTAGAAACCGCCACACCAAGGGGGAACCTAGAACTCTTCCAACCATTCTCATCTTCTGAGTCTTGATAAAATTATCACCAAGTGTTCTATAACTAATATTTCATACCACTTTCTTGGAATCATAGACACCTTCAGAAAAACTCATTGTAAGATAACCACTTTGACCATCATAAGTATCATGTCGGAAGTTACAACTGCAAAATATAGCCCTCGACGCCTTCAGTGATCCAAATATCCCCTTGCAAACTTGAATAATGGAACATATGAATCATAACACCCTAGTAATCCCATTGATATTTCATTCTCTAAATATGTCTCCCTATGTTTGGTTCCTTAAATGACACTTCTTCTAGATAACGAACAAACAAGGAAAGAATGAAATTAAAACAAATGAAACATGAAATAGTGACACATAAGAGATAACCTTGTTTTGATTATGTGTCTTATATCCATAGGATAAAATGTAGTATCTTTTTTTAATTAAAACAAGTTAAATATGAGTTACAAGGATAAACCCATGACCTACCATAATTAAATAGAACTTAGTATTCCATCATCATCTCGTGACAATATCATGATTTTATCTCTCTCTTTATGAAGACCTATCGATGAGGGTATGTGCTCCCTCTAATAGAATATCCATCCACTACTAATTTTTCTTATCTATTCCAATGTCCATGCCTCAACCTTCCACCTTTGTCCCTAAGGTCGCTATCCTTCAACATATAGTGTATGTGTTGATATTTTCATCCTAATTCCCTTTTTACAAAAAAAATGTTTCCCTATATATATATATATATAATTCTTTCAATCCATTAGGTTGTTTCCACCGATTGATATTTGTGGGAAGAACTCCACTCCATCCTGATCATTATGGATGACTACCCATATAGTTAAAGGCTTCCACCACCTCATCTGGTTCCCCTAATGAATAGTGTAAGATATTTCTCATATCTACTGAACCAAGAATCATCACCTCTGAATTTTCCTACTTTAATAAGAATATTACCATTTAATTTTTATAATTTATTCCTATAAAATATTATTGGGTACTCAATATTCATGTTTTATAATTTTATAATATGTTCTCCCACACTTGGATATCATAGTACAGTATCTGACGAACTAATGTTGATAGGCTAGTTCTATTGAATCCACTCTAAAGTTCCTATTAGATGTAATGTTTTTATACTGTATATTTTTTCAATATTTTTTTATAAAGAAAATTAGGAAGTTGAATGTAAAGGTTCCCTAGGTAAATGTTCATAAATAAAGTTTGTGTGATAGTGTTTCTGACATATTTGGAAAATATTTTTAAGATGAATCGTCAGTATCTATGAAATTTAGTGTTAAATAACAAGGTACTAGAAGATAGTTAGATTTAATAAGCCTATTTAAGAAAGTAATCCAGAAGGTTAAACCATTTTGGATTATTTGGAAGGATGATACTCATTGGATATTTGGTAAAGTCCCTATGATTCATTTGTGAGGAGGAAACATTCCTTGTGAATTTGATAAAACTTTCCTTATGGGGGTTAATAAAGTTTCTTTATTTTTATCTAAAGGATGTTATGAAAGTTTCCTTAACCTTTTTAAGGAAAATTTCTTAATAGTCATATGGTGTTATGTCCTTCTTTATGTCCCTATATTCATAAATAAACTCAGGATAAAAGATGAGTTTATACAAAGGATGAGGTTTTACATTATTATTGGATGAACTGGGGTTGTTATTAATGGTTAAAGATTTACAATTAGACTATGCTACTGAGTTTGTTTTTAATTTTACAAATGGGGAGAATTACTTTATGCGATAATTCAATAGTGAATATAACTGATGATTGGAAAAACATAAATTGATGTCATCAAAACAAGTATACCGGTTAGAGTCATATGATATTTCTAAAAAAATGAACATTTTGAGACATGATATACCAAGTTCACATGGTTTTTTTTAAACCTACATGCTATATAACATAGAAGTTGTAAGTGTTTCAAAGTTGAACATTCAATCTATATAGAGTTAAATGTCTTGATACCTTGAAGGATACTAATGTATGAAGGCTATAAGAATAAGTTATCTATGACTTGTTCATTTTCATTCTAGTAGAAGGAAAGTTCATACTAATATTTACAAATATCATCAAATGAATAGGGACAGATATTGACCCAAAAAGGTGTATATGGTTTACCACACAGATAAGATCAATGATTGCATTGGTTGAACATGTATGAGGTGCATTGGTCAGAGTACATGTAAGACTAATGATTTTTCTAGAATTAGTTTTGTTAATTCATGTGGATCTGTCAAAGATCCATCAGATATAAGATCATTGGATATAGAAATATGATGTGATTGGATGGAATTTTCTATAAAGATGTATCGGACAAAGTGTTGCGAACCAAACCCTATATGAAGTTTTAGTGAATGCGGGATGGACAAGATAGATACATAACAATAAATCAGATAAGATCATGTCATATAAACATTTATAAGTCCAACAGATAGAGGAAGCACGTGAATTTCACTGGATAAATGGTTTTATGTCATAAGGAATAAAGAATCTTATGTGAAGCACTAAATAGAGAGATTAAAATTTTACTTAACTGAGTCAATCAGTCAAAACTAATTTTATATGGGATAGTTTAATAGATCCATACCAGTCATAAGAATGTTGTGAGAAGCATCAAATGAAGTAAGGCTTGTTATTTTTCTAGAAAAACAAATGTCAGTCCATCATATGGAATAAAACATCAAATCTTACCAAACAAACTTTCTTGAAACCATCGAATGGAGGATCTTATATAGGGTTCATAAAATTGAGGAATACCACACTAGTCGAAGAATCTTTATGAAGTCCATTAGATAATATTTTACTAGATGGGGTATTGAAAATATTTACATAAAAATTTTAATTCCATTTATAATGACGATGCTGAGATGATACAATCAACATTTGTTATCTAGATAATATAACAACATTTAATAGAATTCCCTGATGATAAATTTTTAATAATATTTAAGAATATTCTAGAATACTTTAGGGTTATCCCAAGGAAGTTTTGATGAGTGGGAGATTTGGAATTTGAATTTTGGTTATGTGACAGTATATTTTGAGTTCCTGCATCTTTCATCCAGTTTTATGCCTATATAAAGGGGTGAAAGTACTAGATTGGAGTGTTGTGCACTATTTATGCATAAAAATAAGTTGAAGTGATGATGATTTTATCATATTAGTAGAGGTATTTTTCAACGAAGGATATTTTTAGTTGAATAAAAAGAACATTTACACTGAATAGAGGTTCAAAGAGTAGAAGTACTGAATAGAGGTACAAATTAGAGGCATAATATAAAGACATTAGTCAGAGGAACTAGACATAGGTATCAAATAGATTGTAATGAATGGATTTTTTTTACCAGGAAAAGGAAAAAATTAGATGTGTAAGGTTTTATATACCCTAAACATCCTATACGTAGATATTACATCCTTTTAGAGGAATATTCATTACATTACACAAACACATGCATGAGGATCATAAAATTATAGTGCCTTTGGAGACTAGACATAAAATATTATTATTTCTTGAAAGATCTTCAACATCATCTATAAATTTCATCCCTTATAGTACTCTTATTAGAAATACCCAACATAAAACCTTTCTTCATAACCTAGGGAAATGAAATATAATAGTGGGTGAGCTCAGATACATAGTAATGGTAAAGAAATGGAGATATCAATATATCATGAGCATGAGGGTATGAGAACTTGATGATAAAGTTTTAAAATCATAACATTTATATAATAGATCCTAAACATTGGTGATGGTATAAATCATGGCAATTCATATGACATAAATCATAATGGGATCAAAGAACATGATCAATGAGAACATAACATTAGCATAAGTCATAGATTTTTGGAATACACATAATCATATAAAATAATTGATTTAGTAGTTCAAGGCTCATTTTAAAGACAATAATAGTGGGATGGGTTCATTGTCCAAACCATCATACTAGTTAAGGTTCACTCCAAATACTATCATAGTGGACATAGTCCTTTACAAAACTAGGTTCACTCCCCATTACAATCATATTTATCTGATGTCATATCAATCATTACCCAATGCATCGGAGGGAGATATTGGTCTCGAATATTACATAATTAAAATCATACATATTTTTTACACATGATCATAATACATTCATCATTTTAGAACCCATGAAAAAAATGGGTTTTAGAGACATTTCATTATTACATAACCTGTAGAAAAGAAAAAGGTTTCAAAATCATTTCAGCAAATAATAACTTGTGGAAAAAATTAGTGGGTTTTCTAAGAATTTTATTATGGTATAATCCATAGAAGAGAATCGGGTTTCATAACATAAATAGTCTCAATATGTAATAAGAGTGACATACTTGGATTATATCCCTGGTATAGCACAAGTAACCTCAAAGGATGCCATCTAAGTTGGAAAATTATTTTTAAAGACCAATTTAAAAATTTCTTGAGGAAAATATCCTTTATACTTTGAGAAATGATATTTAAAACATAAAACAGTTTCAAAATCCATTTCTTAAAAAATATCCTTTTAAACATGTAAAATAATCTTTAAGAATCATTTAAAAATTTTCTTATGGAAAATAACCCTTACATTTTGAAAATGAATTTTTTTAAAACTTAAAATTAAAAAAACATATCAGAAACAACTTTTCTTGGAAAACAATATTATAAAATTATAAATAAATATTTAAAATAATGACTTGGTATAGATGGTGTAAAATACTTTCCAAACTATATGTGTTAAAATAAATATTCCTTTCACATGTTCCATAAAATCCAAACGAGGATTGTTTTTTTTCTGAAAATAACATGAAGATTATTTTTAGTACACATTTTAAAAGTAAAAAATGAAAAAAAATTCCTTTAATAAATTATTTTTATAATGTTAAAAATTGATTTTTTTTTCTGAAAACATGGATATGCAAGAAAATGGTATTTTCGATGGAAGAGAGAGATAAATTCATTTTACTTTAAAAACATTCTTAATTAAATATTGAGTTCATAAAGAGATTATAATTAATAGAAAATATATATTATCAAAAAAATAACTATTAGATAATAAAATTCATGAATTTCTTGATACATGGATAAAAATAATTTATCATCAGAAACATAACCATAAATTATCCTGATAAACAACGAGATTATATCATAAAACCATTACCACTTTGGTATCTTTAGAATCATAGACCCCATTTAATAATAACATAAAATAAAACTTTAAATATTAGTAAAATAAGGACATTCATGATATAACATTTCAAAGGGGTAGTACATACACCTCATAAAAGAAACATGTGGTGAATATGGAATGTGTCCAACAAAAAGTAAAAGTGAGATAGAAATCACTTACCTTAAGTCTTGACTTCTTTCATACATGTTCAAACATCATGTATTATAAATATAAGTTAATTATACATATATTAATGAAACATAATTATATATATGATACCATATATTATTTTTTATTGCCTTTTTATTACCTTTTTATTAGAAATCCCTTGTTCAAATCACATTTCAGATAATAACTGCTTTGTTTTTCTTGTATGTTTTGATTTTTGATTTTTTGGTCCTATTAATTTGATCACAGTTCCACCATATCTATAATTTTAACCATGATATGAATATCCTATATATATTATAAATTTATTTATCATAATCCATAGAAGTAATATATAGAAAATGAAATACAACGTTTAGGGGGATGGTAGGTTGTACGTACGCATGAATGATATTTCCATTTTCATGAAGGATTGAATGAAAGGATGGTAATTCATATAATAAAATTATAGAATAATTTTTATATAATATATATCACATATATTTTTTAAACCATTATTTATTACCTTCCATCTACAACATATGTGAAGAACGAATCACATCTCTTCGCAAGGTGGTAGTCTATCGTACACAAGGGTGGCGTTATCGTATTACCATGGAATGGAAATTAAGGAGGTATATGATGTATCATAATTCCATAAGTATAAATATTTTACCAATATTAATATAAATATTTAATATATTATTATTACCATCCAAGAAAAATAGAAATGAAAAACACATCGCATCAGTTCGTGGGGCGGTAGTTCGTCATACACACGAATGTTGATTTCGTATCCCGTTTGATGGAAGATGAGATGGTTCTAGGTTATAAATTTAACGTAATAACATCTCAATATATGTTATATACTTTTTTTATTATTTTATTATATTTTTAAAAGATTAAATGATGTGTAATAATAAATGAAACAAAAATAAATGTTTTATAATTTTACCTCTTCTTTGGAGAGCCTCTTTAGCTTTACGCCTAAAAACTAATTAGGAGTTATTAATAAAAAAACTAAGGCCAATAAGATAAGGGGATGTAAATAAGGAAGTTATTTGGGTATGTTATTACAAAACCAAAGGGTTTTCTAAGTGAAAATGGGATAGGAGAGGGGTTTTCCTTTTATAAGTGAGGTGAGTAGCACACTTGTAATTTTTAAAAACAAAAAGGTATACCCATTTTTTTCACATGAAAAAAGGCTCCAAATGTCCCATTATATATTAAATAAGATTAAATGTCTAAATATTTCTATAAAATGATATTTTTATAAGTTTCAAGGTCCCTTTACCACTTATCCTTCCACTTTAACCCCCCAGTAAACCCATTTTCAACCTACCCATGGTAATTAATTTTTACTTTTTTACTAGTCATTATGGTAAAAAAATTAAGTTAAAATAAATAGATAATATAAATTATTCTTATTCAAAATATGGACCCTATTTCTCCAAATTCCACTCACATAAGTGGAAAACTATAATTTAAAATTAATTTCGCATATGAAATGAGAAAGCTACCTTCCAAAGAGAAAATATTCCAAAGTTTAGAAATATTTTATATCAAAATTAAATATGAAATTGATTAAAATAAACTAAATTGGATTAAAAGATATATAATAGGAATAATTTTAAATTAAAAATCATATTAAAATAATTTAATTTTTTACAAATCTTTAAAATTATTGATAATTCTTAATAAAAACCAGTATTGTTCACTATTCATCAAAAAATTATCATCTTAGGAAATTATCAAAAATTAACCCCAAGATAATTTTTAAATGATGATTTAAAAAATGAATTTAATTTTATCAAATGAATTTTATAAAAGTGGAAAAAAAATATTTTAAATTAAGTGAGTAAAAAGAGACACAAATGCTTTTTAGAGAGATACAGTTGTTTAGTATTAAATTTGTATTATTCTTATGACTTGTATCGAAAACACATAAGATGAATTTTAAACATTGTATTGAATATATAATATATAAATTTTGTTAAAATATATCACCAAGGGTTATTTGTTTATTTTTTTTAGGTAAAAAATATTTATGCGCATAAAAATAGTTTTTCATAAAAATATTTTCTTCATTTTTGAATAGTTTTTATTTTCATTTATAATTAATTGACCACCAAATAATTAATTATATATACATGTATAAAAAATATATTTTCATAATTTAGTTAATCCTATTAATACCCATTATTCCAATTGCTAGGTGATACCTATCATATTAAATACTAGTATTTTAACAATATGTCATATTTTATTTAAAGTTGGCATTGCATATAATGCAAGTTATAATTAGTGTTGAGTGTAATGGAATATAAACATAGAGTTGTGTGTAATGAAAGATATACATGGTGTTTATTGTAAGATAAAATATTGAAAAGATTAAATTTATTTGAAAATTATATATTTCACAAAATATTAGGGTGTTATATTCTACCACCTTAAATAAATTCCATCCACAAAATTTGAACTTGTACTTAGTAAATAAGTTTTTAACATTTGAAAATCCATTTTTTAGAAGCCCAAATCAGAAAAAGTGTTAATAAAACTTCCTCTTGAAATGATAGAAATATATGTGTGGAATTCATCTAGAATAAAACATATTAGGTTTCCATTAGGGGAATATGGGTAGGACGTGAGGATTTGGACATGGAATAAAAGTGTAATGCATAAATAATGATGGATATTGATAGAAATCATTGATCACAAGAAAGTGAATGATCATGTGATAATTAAAAACCACAATACCACAAACCAAATAAAGGTGAAAAGGTCATTGATATCATCACAGATGATGGTAATAGAACAATATTATATTTCAAGATCCTTAACCTAAATTTTGGGAATTTTTACAATAATATATACTTACATGATTCAATTTCATTTCATAAGAACAATCACATCCTTTAGTTGTGATTTTATCAATTTCTATATAATCTCTTACTCTAATAAATGACGATGAATTTTTTATTGCTGAAGCACTAACTGATCACAAGATCTATAATCGAATGATAAGTTATTCCTTCTATCTCCATTTATCATCAAATATATAATAGTTTACACATTTTATCCAATATGCATAAATGTTCATATGTTTAAATAATACATTAATCTCTAAAACCTCATACAAAGAACAACATAAACCATTCAATAAATTTTTAACATTATAACCCTACCAAAATTCAAAAAAATTAAATATGGCCACTAAATTTCCCAAAATAAACTTAACATTAATCATCCAAATATAATTTTTTATTTGTTAATGGTCACAAGCCAAAAATGTGAATACCTTGGTAATATATTCTCTTAAATCTTAGTAATAACTAGAATTTCCATAAAATCTCAATTATAAATTGCATTCTTCCCCATTCATTGAATAAAACCATATATTATAGAATATATTCTTGAGATCCAAGAATTTTTTATACTCCATAAATGATAGTATAAATCACATTTTCAACAAATCATTTATTGGTTATGAGTTTGTAACACCCCAAGCTTCTAGGGTACACTTCTCTTTGAATAATACAGTAGCGTGTGTTGTACGCAACTTCGAGTTCTAACACACACCACAACTAATCAAACTAGCCATTATGAATAGTAATACCCACTTTTTAAAATTTTATAAATTTTATATTTCAAAATAGACTTCATTTTTGTATTTGTAATATCGAAATTATCTTAGGGTGAATTTTTGGTATTTTTCTAAAAACTTTCAATTTTTGATGAATAGTGAAAAAATTGAATTATAGTTTAAAACTGAATTTTTATTTAAATAATTATTTATTTTATTTAAATTTATTTTAGGTAAAAATATATACATAATAACTATATATGTTCAATGTAATTCATTGGAGTCAGTTTATAATAATGTTAGATATATAAATATTTTATTGAACTTTTCACCGTCTTTTACTCATCTCCTAGGAGAATTTGCAAATTCACATAAAACATAATTTTACCGCTTCTGTGAGTGGAATTTAAAAACTCCGAGAGACATGGTTAATATCAAGGAGAAAAATTTGGTTCAATAAGATAGAAATAATTTTTGTTGAATAGTAACTTTTTTCTTTTATTTACCACGGTTAAAAGTAAATACGGTAATTAAGGGTAAAATGATATTATTATTACCCTAACAGATGTCCTAATTCTATTTGCTAAGAATAATTAGACCATAAACAAATTTAAGAATAAAATATGAACCCCTTTTCTCAACTTGGATTAGTTTAGGACATTTATTATTATTTAATTCAAAGAAGAGTAAAAAGAGATAAAATCAATGTTTAATAACTAAAACATTTTTAATATAGGGATAGACATAAGATAAATTCGATTATAAATATTAATTAAAAATATAAAAATATTTCCTACATAATGGTATTTTATTTATAATTTTTAGACATTATATAATTTAATTTACTTATGACACAATGGTGATGGAGTAATTACCTTATTAATGAAATATTAAAATAATTGATATTTTAAATAGCCAATAAATTTAATTTGAGACTTTTTATGAATTACAAGAATTTTATAGGTTAATATGACATATTATGGTTGGTTATATGAATTGTTTTCGAAGTAATAATGCTATTATGAATTTTAGCAAAAACAAAATACTAAATAGTGTCAAAATTGACATAAAAGAGTTTTTAAAACAAATATTATATTATTAATTGATATTCTATTCCTAAAAATATATGGTTCAGACAAAGGACTTATATAATGATATTTGTATCATTAATGAACCACTTGGGGTTCTCTTGGAATTATATATTATGTTTATTAACCATATAATATAAAAATACAAAGAGACATGGTAAATGTCAAACTATTTAACTAAGAGTTAAATCTAAAAGATAAAGTTAATATAGTGACCCAAACCAGTCTAAAACCTCTTTATTGAGTGATTTTCGACCCATCCTCATATTATCCTTTAAATAATCCATTTTGAAGCCATTAGAAACCGAAAATTATTTTATTATAAAATAATATTTCTAGCTCTTCCTAAGGTGCCCCTCACCCCTGTTAAAAAAGGCACTCACCCTTTTCTCTAATTCACACCTTCAAAGCCTTTTTTCTCAGCCAAACCCTGACCAAATAACCTCTAAAATTCTCTCAATTCATCCTAGAGTCCTTCCTTTAGTCATAAAGCCAACTTCAAAAGCCCTTTTGATCAAATCAAAAGGAAGAACCCGAAGAAGAGGTAATAATTTCACCACCCTCTTTCAAGTTCTCTTCTTCTTCCACTTCTTCTTTATTTGTTATTTCTATTCTAAAATAATAACTCCAGTATATTCTATATACTGAGATGTTATTATAAATATGTTACAGCCATATTCATCAATCTATCCATCCTTTTAATGACATGTCACCATATGTGCGTACGTACTGCTTACCGTCTTCACATCGTTGTGTAATTGTTATTCAATACATTATTATTTGGATGGGTATAATAATGATGTGTAATTTATGTAAGTAATGAATATGACATGATTTTTATTCTTTATATATGATATAATATACAATTATATATTATTTTAATGTCAAAATAATGATATTGTCGCTCGTGCGTACGTACGGATTACCGTCTCCACGAAGGTGATGAGATTCATTCCCCATCGTATCCATTCAAGACTAGTTTTCATTTGATGATTAAAAATAATGTTTAAAGACTTGATATAATTCTGTATATGAATAAGATACATCCCATCCATAACAAATATTACTCACATAACAAATAATATAAAGGAAAATGAATCCGTTAACACCCGAAATGACAATAATACTAAGATATTATTAACAAAGCAATAATAAAAGATCATATATGATATAATATTAATATATATGATTCTTGTATAATTTAATAACAATTATTTCACCCTTATACATGAGTTTAACCTACCCTCGACCAATGAAAAGTATAATGTAAGGGTTAACTCTACAATCTCTTCATTATATGAGGTTGTTTATACGTAATTATCTACTGGGACCTCTTTATCATCCACATCCATGTTTCTTAAAAATGTATTTCAAAACATTTTTACTGTTTACTAGACAATGGGTTAAATTAATTCATACCCTTATGTGTTTTCAAAAGAATCATTCCTTCATTTTCCAAATAAGGTAATTTTTTACCTTTTTATCAAATTTAAGGTAAGAATGTTTTTTTAACTTATACGGTAGGTGCGGCTATTTTCCACCATTATAACATCTTCAAAGGTTCCCTTACAAGCTTATAAGAATATTTTCAAAATAAATGTTTTATTTATAATTATGTGACTCTTAAATTATTTCAAAATAAAAAGATATATTTCTCTAAAAAGGATTTTTATTTCATCTATGTCAACATCCTTTGATGGATTTTAAGTTTATTTGGAGTTGATTTATTATGATACAAAACCCATATTGTATTGGAGTTTTTGTGATATGTTTGACTGTGGATGTGCTATGTTTATACCATTAATGGTTTATGGTTAATGTATTGACATTTCGTATGCTAGTTTTAATACGAATGTTTATGATATGTTTAAACCTTTTCATATGAGGAATGTATCGAACTTAGTAAGTGACGGGTGGAGCCCGCTATAGCTCCTTGATGTATCAGTGGGTATCATGCGACAACTAGACATGGAATTGGCCGAGGCCTTTCCCAATTTGATATATGGTTTTGGCCAAGGCCTTAATCATTTTTAGATGTCTTGGCCGAGGCCTTGACAAAATGTTTCGGAATGTCCAGCATTATATATTCCTCATTATGAAAATAATATCGATGGTTCATGTGGTCATTAGACTAGTAGAATACCAATGATTATGTTTTATTATGGAATTATTTACTCATCTCATATTCCTTCCATAAAAGTATTCATGTTTATTATTGGTAAAGGCATGTGGTTTCAATTATTCACCATGCTTAGTATTTAGGTTATTTTTTGATGTATTGCTTACCCTTACTGAGCGTTTGAGCTCACCCCTTTCTTATATTTCATATTCCCAGGATATGAATAAGTTATTTATGAGTGACTTTCAGGCATAATCTAGGAGGCTTGGATGTTTCTAATGAAATATATTCCTGTTGTATTTCTCTACAATCTATAAAGTTGAACTTATGTATGAATCTTGTTTCCAATAATACTAAACGGATCCGTCTTTCGAGACATGATTTCCTTGTGATCATGTCTATGTTATGTAATAATGCACCAACTTTTGGTAACTAGGGTCGGGGCGTTACAGTTGGTATCAGATCAAGTTTAGTACAATCCTTGGAAACTAGATTTAGATAAACTCTTATTAGAGCACATATCCCTAAGATAGACTTTGAGGATTAGTATAGAATAACTTCCTAGAATTTTGGTATTGTAGAGATCTTGTGAGTTTTCCAAGAAATACATTCATGTCTTGATACGAGCAGGTAGAGGTGGCTCTGGCACAGATGTACCTAGGGGTAAAACTCGAAAACACCGCTTTGAGCTAGACTCGAACAGGAACTGGTGCATGACAACAGGACTTGCTTTACTCTTTGTTACGACACTCCTGGGGGATATGCTTAGGATAATTCTAATTTCCTTTATAAACCATTATGAAGGGTTTATGAGTATATACTTCCTAAAGGAAAACATTTTTATGATTATGGATTATATCTATAAACTGTTCAATTTATGTTAAGGGTTGTACAAGTTTGGATTTATGTATTGGGATTCATAAACTAACTAGTGTATTCCATTATTTAGAAATGGATCCTAGTATAAGGAATAAAAACTGTATCAATGAATGAACACCATGTAGGGATTTCCATCCTGTTCAAGATAATTATAGTGGAGCTGGTCATAAAACTGGTGCTGATCAGCTTATCACTATACTGGGACAACTCACTCAGGTTATGAATAATAACCTTACCCGTATGGAGCACCCTGATCCACAGCATGGAGGATCAATGTTAGATCTCTTCATGAGGAAAAAACCACTGACATTCAATGGGAGTACAAGTCCATTAGTGGCTGAGCAATGGATAAATTCCTTGGAGAAAATATTCCACGCTTTGGGGAGTAGTGAAAGGGAAAAAGTTGTCATGGCAGTTTACCACCTCACTGGAGATGCTGATCAATGGTGGTCATTGATTCAAAACACAAAGGATGATGAGGAAGTATCAAATATGGAATGGAATGAGTTTAAAGAAATGTTCTTAGAAAAACACTTTCCTCATGACCATCGAGCGGATATGGAAAGACAATTTCTGAGTTTGAGGAAAAAGGAGGATGAGAATGCCACAAAGTATGAAGCTAACTTTACAAGGTTAGAGATGCATACAGAAGATAATATATGTAACCCAAGAAGTATGATTGATCATTTCTTTTATGGGTTAAAACCATTTCTCCGTCAAGAATTAGTATCACAATCCTTCTCATCATATGAATATATTGTCTCGTGTGCTATCAAGACAGAAAAGGAATTCTCTAAGTCTTATGACTTTAAATCAAAGCAATAGAAGAAGAGATCATCTAAACACTCTAGGAAAGGAAATAAAGTAATAGGGATGAAGGGAATAATTGAATTTCCACCCTGTGATAATTACGGAAGGAAGAACCCTGATGCCTGTATAAAAGGAAAAGGATTATGCTACAAATGTGGATAGAAAGCCGTATTGCTGGTGATTGTAAGGGAAAAAAAGATGCTACCAATGTTCAATGCTACAATTGCAGGGATATGGGACATTATTCAAATTATTTTCCTAAGCGTCAGGGAAACTTACCTCAGAAAAGGCCAAGGGATCAAGGCCAAGCTTATGCGATCACTACTTCTGAGGATGAAGCTCTGAAAGACATAGTGGAAGGTAATTTAATGGTTTCCTCAAGTTTAGAAAATGCATTATTTGATTCTTTATCATTTTATTGTTTTATATATTCCTAGTTTGATAAGAAAATTAGATATTTCCAATTTGATTTAACAAGGGAGTTGTCAGTCAAAACTTTTAAGGGAAGTATCATTGCTACAAAGTTCTGTGAATCTGTTCCCATTAGGGAATATAAATGTTCTTTATCTGCTGATATCATCGTCATACCCATGATTGAATTTTATATAATCCTCGGTATGTATTGGATTTCTTACCATGATGAAAAAATTTATTGTAATAAGAAGGAGGTTACGATTTTTTATGATGATGATAAAGAACACCTTATCTTTATAGCAGAATCATCACCACCTGATTCTTATCTAGATCCACCCCCAGTAGCTCAACTAAATTCAATTATTGGGGAGGAAGAGAATGAAATAACTGTGTTTGAGGAAAATAATGTTCAAATAGAGGATATACCTATTGTGAAAGAATATGTTGATGTGTTTCCTGAATATTTAGCTGGACATCCTCCAAAACGAGAAATTGAGTTTTCCATTGATTTAATTCCTGGATCAAGGCCCATATCGAAGACCCCTTATAGAATGGCCATTGTGGAATTAGTGGAACTAAAGAAACAACTAGAGGAATTGATTAATAAGGGATTTTTTCGCCCTAGTGTTTCTCCAAGGGGAGCCCATGTCCTTTTTGTGAAGAAGAAAGATGGATCTATGATGTTGTGCATTGACTATAGGGAGATCAATGCTATAAAAATAAATAACAAGTATCCCCTACCTCGCATTGATTATTTATTTGACCAAATTCATGGAGCTCAATACTTTTCAAAGATTTACATTCGATCTGGATATCATCAGTTGTGTGTGAAGAAGGATGACATTCTGAAGATAGCATTTTGAACTAGGTACGGGCATTACGTGTTTA
This sequence comes from Viscum album, assembly GCA_963277665.1. Lineage (NCBI taxonomy): Eukaryota > Viridiplantae > Streptophyta > Magnoliopsida > Santalales > Viscaceae > Viscum > Viscum album. Next base: position 1,286,540,373 of record OY728158.1, read on the forward strand.
CAATAATGCCTTTTGGATTGACTAATGCACCCTCTGTATTAATAGATATAATTAATAGAGTTTTCAAAGAATATCTCAATGATTTTGTGGTGTTATTTATTGATTATATCTTGGTATACTTCAAAATCTACAAAGATCATAAAAATAACTTGCGCATTATCTTGAAGACTTTTAGAAGAAATGAATTATATGGGAAGTTTAGCAAGTGTAAATTCTGGCATCAGGAGATTTCTTTTCTTGGCCATATTGTCTCTAAGGATGGAATCTCTGTTGATCCTTCTAAGACCAAGGAAATCCAAGAATGTCCAGCACCAATGATTATAATTGAGGTGCGTAGTTTTATTGGTTTAGCAAGTGATTATCGACATTTCGTCCAGAATTTTTCTTAGTTGGCTAACCCATTAACAAATCTCACACGTAAAGGGGTTAAATTTGTCTGGACAAAAGAGTGTGAAGAATATTTTTAAGAACTAAAGATAAGATTAGTCAATGATCCTATATTTAATCTACCATCAGGGAATGATGGGTTCATTATTTATAGTGTCTCATGGAAGAAAGGACTTGGTGGTGTCCTTATGCAAGAATGATAGGGTTATTGCCTTTTCATCACGACAGCTGAAAATTCATGAGCAAAACTATCCTACTCAAGATCTTGAGTTAGCAGTTATAATCTTTACTTTGAAGATTTGGAGACACTATCTCTATGGTAAAAAATATGAGATTTATACTGATCACAAGAGTTTGAAGTATATTTTCTCACAAAAAGAACTCAAGATGAGGCAAAGGAGAAGGCTTTCACTACTCTAGGATTATGATTGCACTATACACTACCACCCGGGGAAGGCAAATAAGGTGGCGGATGCTTTGAGTAGAAAGGACCATGGAGTTTTGAACAAGATGAGAGTTGAAAAGGATCTTATATATATGGATCTAGTAAATATGGATATGGGAATCACCATGGAAGGTGAAACGTCAATACTTTTTCAAATGGTTGTCAAGCCATATTTACTAGAAAGTATAAAGAGTTCTCATACCAATGATGAAGAATTTCAAAGGAAGATTAAAGTTGTGAATGATGGGAGATTGAGTGACTTTTTTATGAAGATGGAATTTTGAAATTTGGCAAGATACTTTGTGTTCCCGATATACCTGATCTAAAAAGGGAATTGTTGGATGATGCTCATAGTTCCAATTTCTCTATACATCCTGGTAGCACTAAGATGTATAGATATTTGAAGGAACATTTTTGGTGGGACAAAATGAAGAGTGAGATTGCTGATTTTGTGTTAAGATGTATGGTTTGTAAACAAGTGAAAGCTGTAAGGCAACATCCTGTAGGAGTCTTGCAACCTCTTCCCATGCCTAAGTGGAAATGGGATAATATTATGATAGACTTTGTCATGGGACTACCAAAGACTCCTAGAAGGAATGATGCAATATGGGTCATTGTTGATCGTCTTACCAAGTCTAAACATTTTCTTGCTATAAGAGAAGATTTACCACTTGAACGATTGGCAAGACTATATATTAATGAAGTTGTTAGACTTCATGGATTACACCTATCAATTTTTTCTGATTGTGATCCATGTTTTACATCAAGATTCTGGAAAATTCTTCAGAAAGCACTGGATACTGAACTTCGTTTGATCACTTCCTACCACCGCCAAACTCATGGACAATCAGAACGGACTATTCAAACCTTATAAGACATGTTGAGATCATTCTCACTTGACTTTCAAGGTATGTGGGATTAATATTTACCTCTGGTGGAATTTTCCTATAACAATAGCTTCCATTCAAGTATTCGGATGGCACCATATGAAACGTTATACGGAAAAAGATGTCGTACACCAACCTGTTAGGATGATGTTGGTGAAAGAAAACTCATAGGCCCAGAACTGGTGGAGGAAACGATGGAAAAGGTGAAGGTAATCCAAAACCACCTCAAAGTAGCTCAAAGTAGGCAGAAGAGCTATGCCGATAACCGAAGGATTTGGAATTTCAGGTAGGAGATCATGTTTTCATGAATGTATCTCCATGGAAGGGATTTATACGATTCGGTAAGAAAGGTAAATTGAGTCCCAGGTATATAGGACCTTTCGAAATTCTAGAACAAATTGGGGTTGTAGCTTATCGTTTGGAAATGCCTCCAAATCTCTCCAAATTTCATGATGTGTTCCACGTATCACTATTGAGAAAATAAATGTCTGACCCAACGCATGTACTCACCTATGAAGAATTAGAACTAGAACCTGATCTGTCTTATTGTGAGGATCCTTTCAAGATTATTGATACAAGAGAACAAGTGCTGATAAACCGGATGACTTGTCTAGTAAAAGTTCTATGGAGAAACCATAAGATGGAAGACGCAATGTGGGAACCCAGGGAACTTATGGTGAACAACCACCCGAGTCTTTTTATGCAGTAATATTCTAGAAATTTTGAGGATGAAATTATTTGTAGGGGATAATGTAACACCCCAAGCTTCCATGGTACGCTTCTCTTTGAATAATACAGTAGCCTGTGTTGTACGCAACTTTGAGTTCTAACACACACCACAACCAATCAAACTAGCCGTTATGAATAGTAATACCCACTTTTTGAAATTTTATAAATTTTATCTTTCAAAATGGACTTCATTTTTGGATTCCAAATATAGAAATTAACTAAGGGTGAATTTTTGGTATTTTTCTAAAAACATTAAATTTTTGATGAATAGTGAAAAACACTCAGTTATAGTTTAAAATTGAATTTTTATTTAAATAATTATTTATTTTATTTAAATTTATTTTAGGTCAAAATATATACATAATACCTATATATATTCAATTAAATTCATTGGAGTCAGTTTATAATAATTTTAGATATATAAATATTTTATTGAACTTTTCACCGTCTTTTACCCATCTCCTATAAGAATTTGAAAATTCACATAAAACATAATTTTACCGCTTCTTCTAGTGGAATTTCAAAACTCCAAGAGACATGGTTAATATCAAAGAGTAAAATGGGGTTCATTAAGATAAAAATAATTTTTGGTGAATAGTAACTTTTTACTTTTATTTACCACGGTAAAAAGTAAATAGGGTAATTAAGGGTAAAAATGATACTATTATTACCCTAAAACATGTCATAATTCTGTTGGATAGGTATAATTAGACCAAAAACAACCTTATAAATAAAATATGAACCTCTATGGTCCAATTGGACTAGATTAGGACATTTATTATTGTTTAATTCAAAGAAGAGTTAAAAGAGTTAAAATCAAAGTTTAATAACTAAAACATTTTCAATATAAGGTTACACATAAGATAAATTCGATTATAAATATTAACTAGAAAACTAAAAACATTTCATATATAATGATATTTTATTTATAATTTTTAGAAATTAAATAATATAATTTACTTATGACACAATGGTGATGCAGTAATTACCTTATTAATGAAATATTAAACTAATTGACATTTTAAATACCCAAATAAATGTAATTTGAGACTTTTTATGAATTAAACTAATTTTATAGGTTACTATGACATGTTAGGGTTGGTTAGATTAATTTTTTCTAAGTAATAATGTTGTTATGAATTTTAGCAAAAACAAAATACCAAATAGTGTCAAAATTGACATAAAAGAGTTTTTAAAACAAATATTATATTATTAATTGATATTCTATTCCTAAAAATCTAAGGTCCGACCAAAGGACATATATAATGATAGGTGTATCATTAATTAACCACTTGGGGTTCTCTTGGAATTATATAGTAAGTTTATTAACCATATAATATAAAAATACAAAGAGACATAGAAAATGTCAAACTATTTAACTAAGAGTTAAATCTAAAAGATAAAGTTAATATAGTGACCCAAACCTATATAAAACCTATTTGTTGAGTGGTTTTCGACCCATTCCCACCTTATCTTTTAAATAATCAATTTTGGATCCATTAGAACCCGAAAATTATTTTAATATAAAATAATATTTCTAGCTTTTCCTAAGGTGCCCCTCACCCCTCTTATAAAAGGGCACTCACCCTTCTCTCTAATTAATACCATAAAATCCTTTTGGATCGGCTAAAACATGCCCAAATATACTATAAACTTCCCTCACTTCATCCTAGAGGCCTTCCTTTAGTCATAAATCTGACTTAAGGATCCCTTTTGCTCAAATCAAAAGGAAGAACCCGAATAAGAACTAATAATTTCACCACCCTCTTTCAAGTTCTTTTCTTCATCCACTTCTTCTTTATTTTTTATTTACATTTTAAAATAATAACTCCAGTATCTTATATATAATTAAATGTTGTTATAAATATGGTAAATCCATATTCATTATTCTATCCATCCTTTGAATGACATGTCACAATACGTGCGTACGTACGGCTTACCGTCTCCACGTCGTGGTGTAATTGTTATTCAATACATTATTATTTGGATGGGTATAATAATGATGTGTAATTGATGTAAATAATTAATATAACATGATAATGATTCTGTATATATGATATAATATCCAATTATTTATTATTTTTTAATCAAAATAATGATATTTTCTCTCATGCGTACGTACGGATTACCATCTCCACGAACGTGAAGAGATTCATTCCCCATCGTATCCATTCATGAATAATTTTCATTTGATGATTAAAAATAATTTTTAAATACTTGATATCATTCTGAATATGAATTATATACATCCCATACATAACAAATATGACTCACATAACATGGAATATAAAGGAAAATGAATCCGTTAACACCTGAAATGACAATAATATTAAGATATTATTAACAAAGAAATATTAAAAGATCATATATGATATCATATTAATGTATATGATTCTTGTATAATTTAATAAAAATTATTTCACCATTATACAAGAGGTTAACCTACCCTCGACCAAGGAAAAGTACAAGGTAAGGGTTAATTCTACAATATCTTCATTATCCGAGGTTGTTTATATATAATTATCTTCTGGGACCTCTTTATCATCCACATCCACATTTCTTAAAAATGTATTTCAAAACATGTTTAATATTTACTAGAAAATGGGTTAAAGTAATTTATATCCTTATGTGTTTTGAAATGAATCTTTCTGTCATTTTCCAGACAATTTACTTTTTGACCTTTTTGACAAATTTAAGGTAAGAATTGTTTTTAACTTATACGACAGGTGCAGCTATTTTCCGCCATTATAACATCATCAAAGCTTCCCTTACAAGATTATAATAATATTTTAAAAATAAATGTTTTATTTATAATTATGTGACTCTAAAATTATTTCAAAATAGAAAGAGATATTTCTCTAAAAAGGATTTTTATTTCATCTATGTCAATATCCTTTGATGGATTTTAAGTTTATTTGAAGTTGATTTATTATGATACAAAACTTCCATATTGTATTAGAGGTTTTGTGATATGTTTGAATGTGGATGTGATATTTTTATACCATTCATGGTTTATGGTTAAATTATTGACATTTCTTATGCTAGTTTTAATACGAATGTTTATGATATGTTTAAACCTTTTCATATGAGGATTGTATTGGACTTAGTAAGTGACAGGTGGAGCCCACTATAGCTCCTCAATGCACCGGTAGTTCTCATGAGACAACTATATATGGAATTGGTCAAGGCCTTTCCCAATTTGATATATGGTTTTGGCTGAGGCCTTTGTAATTTTTAGACATCTTAGCCGAGGTCTTGAAAAAATGTTTCAGAATTTCCGGCATTATACATTTCCTCATTATGAAAATAATATTGATGGTTCATGTGGTCATTTGACAAGTAGAATACCAATGATTATGTTTTATTATGGCATTATTTACTCAAATAATATTCCTTACATAAAATTATTCATGTTTATTATTGGTAAAGACACGTGGTTTCAATTATTCATTGTGCTTAATATTTATGTTATTTTCTATTGTATTGCTTACCCTTAATGAGCGTTTGAGCTCACCCCTTTCTTATGTTTCATTTTCCCAGGATATGAAGAAGTTAGTTATGGGTGACTTGCAGGCATAATCTAGGAGGCTTGGATGTTTCAAATGAAATATATTCATGTTGTATTTCTCTTTAAGCTATAAAGTTGAACTTATGTATGAATCTTGTTATTAATAATACTAAACTGATCACTCTTTCAAGACATGATTTCCTTTTGATCATGTCAATGTTATGTAATAATTCACTAACTCTGGGTAACTGGGGTCGGGGCGTTACAGAGGACATAAATACTATCTAATTTATTTATCTATATCAATATTCTATTTATCCAAACTAAACACCATTTTCCTAATATTAGAAGCATATTAAGGGTTACATTTTCATAATCATGTGTTTTTAATAAAATATAATCTTTCCCTTAAATCACTTTTCTAGGTTATTAGTACCATTCAATATATTCTAGAAAATACTTAATGAAAAACCTATAATAAAAAATACTTATATATTTCATAATTCTTTAATTATATCAAATAAACACATAAATCATTCTACTTCATTCTTAAACCATTATCTAGGCTATATCATCTTATTCCTTAATACCCCTTTCCTTTCATAGGTCATTCACAGTCTCTTCATCATTAGTAGTATAACAGTTACTCGTACCACATTGTTGATTCTCTTCATGATTGTTCCTCCTAAGACATTAATTCATATAATTCTCGTACCTTCCACTTTAATAATAATTGAATATTGATGATTACATAAGAAAACCATTATTCTAACCCATTTCATTCATTAAACATTTCATTTTCTCTTAGAAATTGATTATTTTCGACCATTCTTCTCTAAACATAAAACAACTTCTCATTCCTTTAAGACATTACCAGGAGTGATTCTTCCCACATTCATGATATATAGGAAACTAGATCTTCTTTCCTCTATGGTCTCAACCACATTAACTCTCAATAAAATCTATACTTCTCTTCTTTGATGTGTCCGAGATTTGGTTAAGGTGAAAGTTTTTAATCATATATTATAATAACTAATTAGTCATAATCACAATATCGGTCACACCAATCATCATTCCATTTGGTTTCTCATCAAAACATTTTCAATCACATTCAATATTAATATAGTTCATTATAGTTCCCTTAATTGACTAAAACAAAAATGCATAGTGTGAGTAATAATATTCATAATCGGAAACCACATAATCATGAAAAATTACTTATATGATGTCTAAATAATGATACATTATTTTTAATATATGAAACCTTCGGTTTATCATAGTCCATTAATAGTTATAATCTATTAAAATCTTTCATGATGGTTCATAAAGAGTTTTTTTATTTTCAAAGTGTATGCCCCTGGAGTTTCAAACTAGGAGTGCAATATGGCTCATTGTAGTGCATCAGGTGATGATCGAGTCAATCTAATTGTTCCATTTTCAAATTTATTACACCTATGTACCTCTTTGATATAGGTAAATCCATTTATAGTATCTAGATATAGATTAATATCCTGTAAATTACTCACTCTATCCTTTACCAAAATTCTTGGTTTTTTCCTACACTTTGAAACTTCCTTAGACATATCCTTATAAGTATCCCTATAAATATCCTTAGAAATATCTCTAGGTATATCACTAAATTTTTCTCATTATAACTTCCAAATTTTAACTAAAAATTTCCATTAATACCAACTATAGTGACCCCAAACTTCTCATTCATAGATATTACATATTTTTAGAGTATTATTCATTACATCACATAAACACATGTCTAAGGATCATAAAGGTATAGTCCCTTTGGAGACTAGAAAAAAAATATTATTATTTCCTAAAATATCTTCAACATATCCCATAAAGATCTTCGCATATAGTTTTTATCATATAAATACCCAAATTAAAACCATTATTTATAACATGGTGAAAGTAAAAATAAGAAAGTGTGATATTAAATTCTTGGTAAAGGGTAAAAAATGGAGATATTAATATATCATCAGAATAATAGTATGATAACATGATAATAGCATTAGAAAAACATACCTTACATATAATAGTTTATAAAATGGAGTCACATAATTAATATTTTGAGTTCATAAGACAATAATCATAATGGAATCAGAGAACATGAACCATGAGAACCTAAAATTGAAATAAAGAAAATATTTTTGGAATATACATAACAATTAAAATCATTTATTTAGTATTTCAAGGGTTATTTCTAAGATTATCATAGTATAATAGTTTTACTCCCTAAAATATCATAGTATTCATAATTCAGTCCCAATACTATCATAATATAGAGATTCCCTAACTGAATTGGGTTCACTTTGCATTCCAGTGCTGTTTATCTCATGATATATCAATATTGACACCATTAATTGGATGGAGATATAGGTCTCACCCATAACATAAGGAAAATTAGGCATATGTGTTCCACAAGATCATAAGACATTCATCATTTCAGAAACCATGAAAACATTGTTTAAAAACATTTTATTATAACAAAACCTATGGAAAAGAAACAGTTTTATAATCATTTCATCATTTCATCAAATAATAACTCATGGAAAAAGAAATGAGTTTCATAATAATTTAATCACAGTATAACCCATGGAAGAGAAATGGAATTTATAAACATAAACCATCTATAGAAAGAATAAAAATTTTATCCTTGGATCATATCCCTAGTAAAGCATAAGTGACATAAAATGATTTCATCTTAGATGGAAAATGATTTTGAAAGATCACTTGGAACATTTCTTGAATAAAATTCCCTTTCCACTTTGAAAAATACTTTTTTAAACATAAAATATTTTCAAAGTATATTTCGTTAAAAACAACCTTGGAAACTTATAAAGGAGGATTTAAAATAATTTAAAACATTTCTTAAGCAAAATACCTTTCCATTTTGAAAATCACTTATTTAAAACTAAAAATTCATAAAAAATTTTGGAATACCTTTTCGTTGAATTTAATATTTGAAACTTATAAAGGAATATTTAAATCATTTAGTTGGTCATGATGGTGGAAAATATTGTTCATTCATTATATATTAAAACAAATATTCCTTTCACATTTTTTGTAAAATCTAAAAGTTCATGGTATTTTTGAAAATGACATGAATATTCTTTTTAAAAGACTTTTTAAAAGTAAAAAATGGGTAAAATTGTATTTAATAAATACATTGGAGAATGTAATTCTATTTTTCTGAAAATTCTATGAGAAAACATGGATATGGAATAAAAAAAAATTTCGACTGAAGAGAGAAATAAAGTTAGTTTAATTTAAAAAAAAATATTTTTTAATATCGAGTACATAAACAGAGGGAAATGAATGGAAAACATATATTCTCAAAAATTAAGTATAAGAAAATTTTTGAGTTTCTTGAGATATAGATCATAATACATTATCATAAAAAACATAACCATAAACAATCCTGATAAATATTGAGATTTTATCATAAAACCCCAACCACTTTGGCCTATTTTGAATTATAGGTCCCATTAATGAATAACAACAAATAAAAATTTTAATATCATTAAAATAATTATATTAATGATATCAAATTTCAAAGTAGTAGTATATACACCTCATAAAAGAAACATGTGGTGAATATGGTATATGTCTCACATAAAGTAAAAGTGAGATGGAAATCTCTTACCTTAAGTCTCAAATTCATTCATACACATTTAAACATACGGTATAATAAATATAATTTTATTATAAATATATTACATAACCATTATTATATATTTAAAGGCATATATGATTTACTTATGATCTTTTATTACCCGTTTATTAACAATTCCTTGAAAAAATCACTTTGGGATAATAGTTGCCTTGTTTTTTGTGTATGTTTTGACTTGTTATTTTTTTTTCCTCTTAATTTGATAACAGTTTAATAATATTCATAATTTTTAGGACCAATAGGGGCCTATATACTCTAAGAGGGGGGTGAATCAGGGTATGGATATTCTTTTCTAAATTATTCCTGCCCCACTAGATCTTGACCTCTTTATTACAAGGGTCACTTTGTTTTCACTTATGTGTTTATTATGATCACTTAGTTTCTTCTTTATCTGATGATGATTCTTTTAATGCAAACATAGGGAAGCAAGAAGGCAGACACAGAGATTTTTACTTGGTTCACCCTCAATGGGCTACATCAAAGGAGTATACAATGACGATTCGCCACTGTACCAAATCCACTAAAGCACACTGTTGTTTAAAAATTTCGGGATAGATCACTTCTATTACCAAGATCACTACCTTTACAAAGTTTAGGGTTAGCTCACTACTTTCCCAAGGGTCACTCCCTATCTCTCTCTCTCTCTGGCTCACTGCCGGTGGAGAGGATCACCTTCTTCCTATTCCTTTTCTCACTACTCTGAAAAGGATCCACTCACAGTTTATAGACCTGTAGGTCTCTTCATTATCACTAATGAATACATCCTCTATTGTATGTAGATTCTCTGTTGAAGTCTAACTTTCACCCGTAGATGAATCTCACTTTGCACCGAAGGTATCGGGAAATATTCCAGCTTTTACACATCCCTGAATCACTATCATGCTTCAACCATACCTAGCGCCCTTCTCCAAGCCAGCGAGCAAGTCTCGGTGTGCAAGTTAAAACTGGCGTGCAAGTTCACCTCAACCACTTGCACGATGCTAGCTTCTTCAACTCAAACTTGCACGACTCAAACCCTTTTACGCCCAAACCAATTTTAGCATGCAACCATAAACTGTCACGATTCTTCAAAACTGGCACGCAATATCACCTCAACCACTTGCACGAAACCCCCTTATTCAACTCAAAACATGGGCAACTCCCTTCCTTTCTCGCCCAAACCTCCTTGGGTGCGCAACAAACAACTGGCGCACAACTTTTACTTGCACGACCACACCACCACTTGCGCGACCACCACACCTACGCAATGGGAGCTCTGATTTTCTCTAAGTGTTGAACTCCCTTCCAAATGAGTAGGGTTCGACCTCTATTTATAGTCATTTGGACACCATGTACGACAGCGCGCAAGTCTCCTCTCAGCATGCAAGTCTCACTGCCCTAGTCTCTACCGTGAAAGTCACTTGTGTGACCAAACATAAAACATGGTGCCCTTTTTCCCTTTTCCATATTTTGATGTTCTGATATTGAAAAAAATATGGCATTCAAGTTTCCGATCCTCCAAGACATCGGCGTGCAAGTCCCTTTCCCAAAACCACTTTTCTCCATTTGTCGATTTTCAGGCCCAAAAATTTGGAAAACACTAGAAAACGGTGCCACCTTGTATATGCTCTTTTTGTACAGCCTCCAGATCATCCATTCCTTTGCCGACGTTCTTGAATCATACATGGATCGTTGACCATATCCCTTGAACATGAAATTCCACCATGAAATCCCCTTTGTCAATAAATTTGTACGCCATGGTTTGCTTTGTCAATAATCACAACACAGATGTCCACTTTGTCAACAAACACAATCACCTCAAAAATGCTTCAATGATACCTTGAGGTATTTTTTCCCAACAATAATATTAACCATGATATAAATATTATATATATTTATTATATATATTTTTAGCATAATCTCTAAAAGGTATAGACAGAAAATGAAATACATCATTAATGAAGATGGTAGTTCGTACATACGCCAGAATGATGTTTCCATTTTCTTTAGGGATTGAAATAAATAATGCTAGGTAATATATTTCCATTACAAATTGTTATGTAATATATATATATATATCACATATGTTTATTTAAATGTATTTTTATTACCTTTTTTGTAAAGAGTATGTGAAGAACAAAGCGCATTTCTTCGTGAGGTGGTAGTTCATTGTACACATGAGTGATGCTATCATATTCCCACAAAATGAAAAGTGAGTAGGTTTATGTGACATAGAAATTAAAAAATTATAAATATGTTACCAATATCATATTTATTTATTTAATCTATATTTATTACTATCCATGTAAAATAGAAATTAAAAACACATCACATCAGTTCTCAAGGAGGTAGTCCTTTATACACATGAATGATGATTTCATATCACATTTGATGGGATTGGAGATGGATTTAGGTTGTGGAATTAACATAATAAAATAAAATTATATTTTATTTAATGGTGTTTTTATTTTATTATATTTGGGTAATATTAAATGATGTGGAAGAATTTATGGTACTGTAGTTGGTACTGTAGTAGTGGTGGGACTATAGTGGCAGTAGCACTATAGTGTTGGAGGAACTATAGTAGGAACTGTAGCGGTGGTGGTACTGTATCAGGTACTGTAGCAGCACGGGTATTGTAGTAGTACTATTCACCGAAGGGTCCTTTGGGCCGAAAAAATGGGCTTTCAAGCCTTGTATTCAGACTACTTGGTCTTGGGCCTTTGGGCTATGTAATGGTTCCCCCTATACCAAGTTTTAAAAGAGGTATTTAATTTAAATAATAAATGAGGTTTCTGCCCCAACCTTTAAAAAAACCTCTTCTTTGGAGAGCCTCTTAGGTTTACACATAAATCCTTTTTAGGAGGTATTAATTACCAAACTAAGGCCTCCATGATGAGGATATGTAATTAATTAAGTTATTTTGGTAGTTTTTGGATGAAAAAGGAGTTTTTTAAGTGATAATATGATAGGAGAGGGGTGGACTTTAAAAGTGAGGTTAGTGGCACACTTGTAATTTTTTAAAAGAAAAAGGTGTACCTACATTTCCTATAAGAAACAACACTCCAAAATAGCCTATTATCTAAACTCTAAGATATAAGGTCTAAATATGTATATTAAATTTGTTTTGGTTAAGTTTATAGGTCATTTTATCCCTTTTCATTTTAGTATAACCCCCTCTGGTAAACTCATTTTCACTTTAACCACAGTAATTAATTCTTACTATTTAAACTATTCATTATGGTAAAAAATTATGTTATCGTTATTAGATAATATAAATTATGATGATTAAAACTATTTATTCCATTTTTCTAAATTTTGATCATAAAATTATAAAAATAAAATTTAAAATTAATACTGGAGATGTGGTGAGAAAACAGTTTTTTAAATAGAATATACTCAAAAGTTTAGAAATATTGTATATAAAAATTCAAAATTAAATTGATTCAAATGAAAAACATTGGATTAATATATATATATATATACATATAATTGAACAAAATTTAATTCTAAAACCATATTAAAATAATTTTTATTTTTTAAAATGCTTTAAAAGAAATGACTATTCTTAATAAAAACCAGTATTTTTCGATTTGCATCAAAAACATTATATTCTCAAGAATTATCAAAAAAATCACCCTAATATTATTTTGAAGTTATGATTTAAAAATATAATTTCATTTTTAATAAGTATGAAAATGGTAAAAAAACTACTTTTTTGAAAAATACCATTTTGAAGCATAAAAGTGGTTTTATCTGTATCTATTGTCTATAAAACCAATAAGTTTAATGTAAAAAAGTGGATTGAATATATAATATATATTTTTCATTAAAATAATTCTACAAAGTTATTCTTTTAATTTATTTAGGTAAAATACATTTTTTCACATTAAAATAGCGTTTCAGAAAAAGATTTCATTTGTTTTCAAATAGTTTTTATTTTCATTTATTATTAATTGGTCATCGAAAAATTCATTATATATACATGTCTAAACCATATATTTTCATAATTTTACTAATATTATACATACCCACCATTCCAATATTTAGTAGATACCTATCATATTAAATAATAATATTTTAATAGTATGTCACGTTTCATTTAAACTCAGCATTCCATGTAATAAAAGATGCAATATGTGTTGCATGTAATAAAAGATAAACATAATGTTTTGTGTAACATAAGATAATCTCAGTTTTACATGAAACATAAGATATTTAATAGATTAAATTAATCTCAAAAAAATATTTCACAAAATATTGGGGTGTTATAAGGGTTTTGAGGTGTACCAGAAAGAGTAATACTAGATGAAGGTGGAGGCACACCAGAAAAATTCTTACTGTATGAAGAATATCATGCCTATATTTTTTGGAAGATGTTTTTTTTGAGTTATTTATAAATTTTTTTATCTTTTTATTTCCACAAATTATATGAAAAGTTTGAAACTGATAGGGGTTTTCATAATTTTCTATCGAGGGATAGGAGGAGTTTTCAGGAGATAACTCAATTGTGGGATACAATGTAAAGATCCTTAACTTGTGTAGTATAGTGAATTAATTAGTTTAAGGTTGATTCATTCCCAGACCACATTATAAATTTTTAAAATATTATTATTTTAATAATATATGAATCAATGGGAGTTGACATGGTAAGGAATAGGTTCTCACACTAAGACCGAACCTTATAAAAATATGTTCGTGTTATTTACTTTGTATAATTTTCATATCATAATGGTAAATTTATGAGATAGGGTTACTAAAGATATATACACTTCTATATTTGGTTCAATAAACTTAATATAAGAAAGAATTTAGGTTGAAGATAATTAGTATCAAGTTGGTCACCCTTGCTTCACCCCCACCCCACCTCTAATGGTGACTTCCAAATCCACCTGAGAATCAAAATTAGTAACAGAGAAAAGGTTAACTTTGTCTGGATATAAAAATTTTATTAAAAATTGTGCTTAACTTTTTTATATGAATCGAAACTTTCATTAAGTTGAATAAATTTTTTATATGAAAGGAAAAAAGTTGATCCTAAGCTGAAGAAAATGGAAGATGTTTCAGATTATATTAATTTTGAGGTTTCAATCAAAATCATGAAAACCTAGAAGAAGAAATAATATCATAACAAACATAAGTTGGATCCATCGTTACTGGAAGTTAAAATTTGTGGTAAGAAATCATGTGAATTTCAAAAATGTTTATCCACCAAAATAATCTTACACAAGCTATGAAGAGTATGATTCATTGGATACTATTGATGATTTTTATTCTCAAATCCTAGATTAATTGATAAATGTTCTTTTGGAATTTAGGACATATATATTCACTTATAATTGTGGAAAATATGATGAAATTTCACAACTAAAATTTTAACTTTATGAACAATCTAATTCATTTGGATAGAAGCTACAAGAATGTAAATCTTTTAAAAACTCACTAAAGTCAGGGAAGAAAATGTATTATATTATCCAAAAATATACCTTTTAGAAGAAGTTTTGTTTATAAATTTTTATGAGAATTTTTTAATTATGTAAGTTTATAAACAAATATTATATTCTTTGGAAACTATATTTTAATTTGACAACTCTCATTTGAAATATAAAACAAGAAAATTGGAGGATCTTAAAAATCACTATAGTAAGAGGGTAAAATAAATGAAGAAACCCGTCTAAAGGAACACATGTGTGACACCTTAACTGAAATCAAATATCTTTAGTTGGAATAATAAATATCATATGAATAAAATTTCACCCTTAAAAAAGAATATTTTTTGAGGTGTATGTGTGAATAAAATTTTTAAAAAAAATCAAGAAAAGGATACATGAACAAGAAGATACTCAAAAAGAAATTTTCAAGGTTAAGAAAGATCAACTACAGAACAAGAAAATTTGATTAAAGTAACTTCATCTTTCTATAAAATATGTGATAAAGTGTTATGTGGTAAAGATAAAAATATAGAAGTTATATGTGAAGAAAAAGTGAGAAGTCATGAAAAATCAGAAGAATTATTTAAATTTAAATTTCCTTGAGAACGACATGAGTTTGAGAAACATGGAAACTACTCAAGATAAATCTTCACATTAAGATAAGATAAGAATATCCATAAAATATTTAAGGAAATTATTACCTTGGGAAATATTCAATCCAACAGTAGGAAGAATATGATAGCATGAGAAAAACTATCTTATAATAAGTTGAAGAGAAAGGTAAACCCTTATTCTTTCGAATCTATTTGCACTAACTCCCATATTATTAGTTCATGTTTCAGTTCCATATAAAAATGGATCAATAAATTTTAGAAACCCGACTATTTTAAGAACATTTAAGTAAGAAAATAAAAGAGAAGTTTTTCCCCTAAATATTTTCTAAAGAAAAAATTTAATAACTGAAATAAAAAAGTTTCAGAATAAGTCTACACCAACCAAAATAAAACAAAACAAAATAATACTAGGATTATTTTTTACTATTTGTGTTCTAAATAGTTCAAACACCTAGCTATATATTTTTGGAATAACATTAAAAGGTATTAAGAACAAATAAATACAACATTAAGGGGGATAAAAGTGAAAGGAAAATTAAACTCAAATATGTATATCCAACCTTAACCAAATAAGAAAAAACATGTTAGAATTTTTTTTAGAGTTATAGAAAGGGTGTTCATGGGGAAGAAAAATGTTTTCTTGCATATAATAATAAAAACCTAGGTATTTATAAGGGAAAGATACCACAAAAAAGAAATAAAATGTTAGGATGATAGACTTTAGGTCAACCTTGGGGTATAAACAAAAAGAATCAAGGATGAATATTACACCTAGGAAGAGATTTTTGTAAGATTCCATACCCGAGAAAATATATTACTTTTTTGGTTAAAATTTCCACCTCATGAATAGTTATAAACCTACCATAAATATTCAATATAATAGAATGAATCTTAATAAAAAACAATAAATATGAGAATGAAATAAGTGGATTGTAATGGTGTAAGACATCTCTAATGAAGAATTTTAAGAACATTAGAATTTATCTGAGAAGAGTAAACAACTAAAGGATAAAAGCTTTGTGGAAGATGTAATTTGGTCTACCATCATGAAAATGTTATTGGGATATGATAACTTTTTATATAATAATATAAAATAATTTAATGGAATTATTTTTTTTGAAATGAAATATTTTAATAAAAAAATTCTTGACAATACTTTGATGGTTTTCATAGTTATATGGAAGGAATAGTTAAAGGAAGCAAGAATTTTGGAAGCAGAAGAAAATAACAAAAAATAATGTTACTTGATAGATGAAGTTACTAATACTTCACCATAAAATGTTGAAATAAAAATTGAGTATAAGAAACCCATTCCACCCAAGAAGATTACTATTTATGAATATAAGGGTAAAGGAATAACGAAAAGTGGAATAAGAGTTTATGGGGTGATAAAAAAATTCAATCCCTATATCTCTTTCATATGAAGAAAACAAATATCCACCTTATTTGCATATAAGTTTTGTAAAACCTATATTGAAGAGTAAATTGAAGGTGGTGTTATTCATGGGGAGCCATGAAGTAAAAATATAAAGTTAGATATTACGGATTCTTCAAAATGAGAAGTGGAGAGTAATTTTTGTTAACCATAGTGTTACAAAACTGATACTAAAAATACAAAGAATTTTAAGGTTGTTTCAATACTTAAGGTAAATTTTTCTATACAATCATTTTCATAAAAAAGTGAAGTATAGCTATAAAATGGAAAATGTTTTATTGATAAAAAAGTTTTCATTAACATTCAAAGGGGGATAAAACATGGTCATGTTTATGCTTGAATTATTTTTATATTCTTATTAATATAGATGTAGAAAAGAAAGATGAATTAAAATATGATGAACTCTTCCCTAAAATAATATTTCTTAAATTTTTCCATCACATGGTAAACATCATGGGAAACTATAATGTATGAGTTAATCACTATTATTTTCTACACCAAGAATGGATCACAGAGACTTAGAATCAATTGATTTAGTGATTTTTTTCATAAATAAAAGTGTTTATTTCCTTACCAAAAGAAGACTAGAGTTAATATTAGGTTTAGTATAATAAAATAATATAAAAAGATAAGGTGTGAAGAATGTTCATCCCTAACCCCAAGATGTTATCAAAAAAGATTTAGAATTCATATCATTAAGGGATTGTGAAATTGTTTCCCTCACCTAAGTTCTTATAAGGAGGATTTGGATTAATTATCAATAAAGGGGAGAGAAATATCATTAAATTTAATGAAAATTAATTATTTATAACAAATGAAAAGGGTAAATTTAAGTTATTATCATATGTGATGTTTTTATATTGTATAATTTGTCTATAGTTTATTGTAAATACAATGATGAAGTTGAAGGTAAAGGTTCCATAGGTAATTTTTTCCAAGGAAATATTGTAAGATATTACTACTGATAGATATATTAAAAAATATGTTAGATGAAAAGGAATTATCAATAAAATTTGGAGTTTAAGAACTAAATACCAACTTATGATTAGATTAAATAATTCTTCTGAAGGATGTATTCCTAGAATTAAAACCATATAGTATTATCAAGAGGATGATGCTCAATGGATATTTTGTAAAGTCCCTGTGATTAATTCATGGGGAGGAAAATTTCCTTCGAATTTTAGGAAACATTAATTAATGAGGTTAAGAATTTTTTCTTATGAGTTTCTAAAGATGGTTATAAATGTTTACATAACCATGTTAATAAAATTTACTTAATATTTAGATGATTTTATACCGTTCTTCAGGTTCCTAAAATCAGGAAGAAACTCATGATCCAAGATAGTTTTATATAAAGGGTGAGTTGTTAACTTGTTATCAGATAGACCTGGGATTTTTTTAACATTCTGAGATTTTCATAATGTATTCACTGCTAAGTTTGTACATATTTTTACAAAGGTAGATATGTACTTTGTGTGGAAAGTGGGATTTAAATCTCACTAATGATTGGACAAATGGGTATGGAAACCAATGAACCAAGTCTACCAAACGAACTTATATTACAATTCAAAGAATATGAATGCTTTTAAATATCCTATAAAATGTTCACACTGAATTTTTTAGATTGATAGGGTGTCCAAATTTGATAGTGTAAGTGTTATAAAGTTGAAGTTTCACACTTTACAAAGTTTGATATCTTAATACCATGAAGGATGTTGTTGTATAAAGGCTATTCGTTTGAGTTTTATATAAAAATTTCATTGTTATTCTAGTTGAATGAATTCTTGTACATATATTTATAAGGATCATGGGATAAACAGGTATAGATATTGATTAGATTGTGGTGTATAAGGTTTACCAAATAGACATGATCAATGATTTCATCGATTGAACATGTATGAAGTGAATCGGTTGGATTGTGTGGAAGACCAATGTTATTTCTAGAATAATTTTTGTTAAATTAGGTTGATCCATCAAGGATCCATCATATCAATGAGAATCAAATAGAGAAATATGATTTCCTCATATGGATGATTCTATTATGGTGTATTGGTTGAAGTGTTGGAAACTAATCCCTAAATATATATTGAGTGAATATTGGAAGCACTAGATGAAGTCAGGAAAATACATTGGAAAAGATCACACTGGATGAACATTTTTGAGTCCTTAAGACAAATGAAACATGTGACTTTCACCAGAAGAATGTTTCAATTTAATAAGGCAATGATTTGATAAGTCACTTGATAGAAGGTTGTGATGTCATTGATCAAAAATTTACAAATCCAGAGATGAAGTTGATTTGTTATAGCCAAAAGAGAATATGAAGTCCTGTCAGGAAATGATTAGTATGAAGATCATTGGTTGAACACATATGAATCCACTATGAGAGATAAAAATTGTGTGAAGCACTAAAATAAGAGATGTTGATTTTATCGAACTGAGTAATTTGGTCAAAACCGGTTGATTGGATTAAGAAGAGTAAAAATGATCAATACCAGCCAGGGAAATGTTGTGAGAAGTACCATATTAATTAAGGCTTATGAATATTCCATAAAAACATATATGAGTCTATCATATGGGAAAAAAACCAAATCTAATAAAAAAAATTTATGAAACCATCAGATGGATGAGTTCATGCAGAGATCATCAAATATATGAATAATGCATTGGTCTGAGAAATATTTATGAAGTTCATCAAAAAATATTTTTTTGGGTGGTGCTTTTAAAATATTTATATAAACCTTGTAAATCCCTTTACAATGATGATGTTGATATGATCCAATAAACACTTGTTATTTAGATTACATAAGTAAGTTTAATGAAATTCATCAACACTACGTTTATAGGAAGATTCAATAAAATTCTATAATTATTGACAAGTTTCCATGTGAATTTTTTGTGAGTGGGAGATTCAAAATTCAAATTTGGGTGGAACATAAAAATATTTTAAGTCCCCAAGTGTTTCTCCAAAGTAGATTCTTATATAATGGGGTTTAATTACTATATTGGGGTGTTTTTCACTATTTATTCATTCAAGGAATCCAATGTGAAGATTCTTTTGTTAAATAATCATTTTGTGTTTCTAACCACAGAAAATATTGGTTGAAGAAGAAGAAAAGGTACATCTGAAATAGGTGTAGAGAGTAGAAGTATGAGATAGAGGTATTGATCTGAGGTAGAAGACATATAAATTGGTTTGAGGTATTGGAAAAAAAATATCAGATATATTTTTTAGTGAAGTGTTTTTTTGTCAAACAAAGGAATGGATCAAATTTCCATGTTTGTGAAGTTCAATGGACACAGTTATAACAGTTTATGGTAGAGGCACACCAAATATATTCTTACCAGATGAATAATATTAGAATTATAATTTATAGATGCAATTGTTGTGACATGTTTCTAAAGTTTCTCATCTTTATTTATATCAAAGTATAATTTAAATTTGTTACTAATAGGAGTCAGTATAATTTTCTATTAAGAGATAGGAGGAGATTTCTGTGAGATAGCTCAACTATGGGATATAGTGTAATTATCCTTCACTTATTAAGTATAATTAAGTAATTGAATTATGTTTCAATACTTCCTATTTAACTATTTAACTATTTAAAAGATTACTCGTTGAATAATCTATGACTCAATAGGAATTGACATGGTAAGGAGTATGTTGTCACACTGAGATTGAACCTTCTAAAAATACATGTCTGTTATTTACTTGATATCATCTACATAGAATGTGGGTAAAGTGGTTAGAGATATTTTCTATAGATCCATGCATCTTAAACAATATAATAGGTTCAATAAACTTAATGTAATAAATAATTTAGTTTGAATATAATTGGTAAAAAAACTTTCACCCCTAATTCACCCCCCCCCCCCGCCTCTTAGGGTGATTGCACTATCCACCTAGGAATCTCAAACTTGGTTATTTATACTGATGAAATTATGGTAAAATTATTTTGGTGACTATAACCTAAATCATCATGGTGAGGATGAGTCTATCTCTATAAATATTTTCCAAGTGAAATGTTCTATGACTTAACTTATGGTGCTTTCAATACTTATGCTAGAAAACAATTCACATGATAAACATAACACCCTCCTCCTTTGACATCATCAATACCCACCACTATAACTCTAAACCTATTCCATGACCTCTGCCCTCCTCCACAACCTCTACCTATATCAACTAACACCACCCTTACCCTCCACCATGACCCTATGCACCCACTTCCCTCTTCTAGTGACTGACATGGCCTCCATACACCCTCCTTAATGACCCCCACCCACCCACTTCCTCCACAACCACTACCCCCTCCACCATAATCCTCCCCGCTCACCTCCAACTTTTAGTGAACATTTCATTATCCTTTACATCCCAATCATATTGTTAAGGATGGTGAGATTTATTTTTCTTAGTACTCTTCAAAATGTACTATGATATTATGATATAGATGTGTTTTTTTATTTTGATTTTCTGAATTGTTCCTTTTCCCCACTAACATTTATATAGAAATTTTATCTTTTTATTTCAGAAATAAATTGTTACTACTATATATCACACATTATTTAGCACCACCCTTTATCAGCACTAAAAAACTCTAACAAAGTGGAGTCCTTTATCATCACTTTTTGTTAGCATTGATAAAGGTAACCATGAATATTTTAATTTATTGATAAATATTTATATATTTTAAAATATTATTTATATATATTACTATATTTATATAAATATTGTATATAAAGTTGATTTGTATTACTATATTATAATAAAAAATATTAAAATATTAGTTTCAAATTTTTATATATATAAAATTATCAAATTTATATTAATTAATAATAATGTTTAAATATATTTTTTTGTGCATTAATTAAAAAATTTATATATAAAATAAGATATTAATTTTTTTAAAATAATTATATAAATATATAAATGAATATTTATTTATTTAAATAGTTTTACTTGAATCTATATATTTATATTCATATTAAATAATATAAAATGCTCACATATATTTGTATGTATGTGTATTGATGTGAAACGCTTAAGGTGGCCCAATCTTCATGGTGTAGGGTGGCGGATGAAGGGTTTGGTTAGGGGATATGTGTCGAATGATTGGTATGGATAGTGGAAGCAAGTATTCAACCAACACTATAAGGAGTTTGACCTACTACTAAGATGATTTAATCCAGGGAGGGATGTTATAGCCAATCCGCACGACAACGCACTTGGGTTGAGGCACAGAATTGGGTTCTTTGTCATCATGGATGGCCAATCTAACATGTAGATTGACAAGTCAATAATGAAAAAGTGCAGGGGGTGAAAACATAAAATTCCTCACACAATGGAGAGAAAAAAATCATAAACTCTTTATTACAATCTTAAATTCCATACAAGTGCCTTGGGTGACTATTTATAGTAAAGTTGTGATACAATTGACAAGGGTCTAATTCCAAAAATTCATAAAACCAATTTATACCTTGTCCCCTTACAGTCAAAAATATAAATATAACAAATACTTTGTGGAAAATATCATATGTATTTCCACATATATCCTACTAGATTTTACTTTGAGTACTTAACCCATTAGATTTGACTTTTCTGTTAAAGGATTGCATTCTAGAATCTTCTTGTGGGAAAGTCTTCCAATATTTGTTCAACCATGTGGGATAATTATGAACATCATTTTTTGGGCTTTAATAAGAGAGATAATTAGCCCATTTTCCACTTCCATTCATGCACCTTGGTTTTGGGCCTTTAATGTAGCAATACGGGGTCATGTTCCCACTTGTAGTCTCTTTAATATTCCTTGAATAATTGGAACTTTCAACTCTAACTCCACACATTCCATAATATCAATTTCATCAACCAATTACATATCATCCTCCCCCCACATAAAAAGGTGTATTCCTCAACTCTTTATTATCTGCCTTCAAATACGAGGAATGATTAAAATAATTGACTTTAAAAATATCATCATTTACACCATGTAATGAGATCTTATAATAAATCATATAAAACACAAATTATAGTCCATATCTATGTATCTTGGGATTTGACTACCATTTCCTTAAAAACCTCTCTGAAGTCATTTATTTCTCATGGTGTTTATTAACATGTTGATCCTTCCATATTTTTACTTTCATATAAAGGAAATGAAACTTAATCAATAGGGGTAAGGAGAATCAATCCAAAATGATCTTTAGATGGATAAAATGGAATTGTAGAATCATCTACCATTTTGTGATAAAACTCCAAATGTGGTAGACACTCCTTCTAGTTCACTGCACTCATGATTTTATTAATAGATATTTTAATTCCTTATATCTCTTTAGTAGGAATAAAATAAGGTTACCCCTCCTAAAGTATAACTCTATCATTCACCTATGACAAATATTCATAATAGTTTAAAATGAAGATCTTAAGTCATTAGTGTTCAACATCACCCCTTTGGAAATAAGTACTAAAAGGTTTTTCTAGGAAATAAAATCATTATTAACCTCACTCTTCCTTATTTAAATCACACTTTTATCCAATCCCAATTATTTTTTCCCTCTTTATTTTTCTTTGATCGCTATTTTTTCTCATTTTATCCTCTTCACTCATTTTCTACTTTTTATATTTCTCTCATATTTTCTTGATCAGTCATTTTTTTCTTCTCTCCCAAATTGTGATCTTACATAACATTTTGGGGGTCATCCGAATGAGGGTTATAGGTTCTGCTCAGATTATAAAATAATGGACTTGAAAACCATCATGTGTAACATACCTATTATATTTCCACTGTAATTTAAGTTGCAAGTGGCATGAATTCATCGATATAACATCGCATAAAACCTCATATTTTTACTTACCGATAGTGAATAACACCTTCACCTATTTGGTAACCATTTTCACTATATAATAATTCAACCATTGAAACTGATATGGGTGTTGATTCTTCAAATTTTGAAGTCCCAATTTCTCCGCCAACTCAGTACTTTCAACATTGCTACAACTTCTCCCATCAACGATTACACTTCATACCTTCCCATTGATTTGGAATTGGGTATAGATAAGTTTTTTCCCTTTCTTTTTCTCATTAGAAATAATATTACAAAACAAAACCCTTCTTATGATGATAATCTCACCATATTCTTCAAATTCTCCATTATCAATTTTTAGGGAATTCTCCACCTCTTTCTCTATGATCTCTCCATAAATCTCTCATTCTCCTTACTTAGTGATAATCATGGTGTGAAATTTTTGGAATTAACTAGTAATGTGTATTATCCCTTGACATTTGAAACATAATATATCCAAATTTATCATTTTTTAGCCTCAAAAGTAGGTTTCTTGGGTGGAATAATTACCTTTCCACTTTTGTGATCAACCACCTATTTTGGATTTGATTATTATCAAATCTATTTCCTCACATTTCTATATAGATTGAACGGGGTAGTATGCTTCCTTATATTTCTCATCCATTAAATTTGTTTCTTTATCATAATGGATTGATGGATCATATATTTTATCTCCACATGTTGGTATATCTGCACTTAATCATAAATCTCCTGATTGATTCCATGTACAAACCATTCCATGGTTGCCTTCAGATACTCCTTAATGTTTTCTAAGATCATGGAAATTATGATATCCATATATTAATCTTCAAAACTCTTGCTCCCTTTGGTGAGATATTGATGTTTTTTTGGAGATCTATATGGTAGTGTGAGGGAAAAACCCCTTAATAATGGAAAACTTCATGTCTTCCCAAGTGTTGATGGGATGTAATTTATATCAAGCTCTATTTTTTAAATTTGATCCCACTGAGTTAAATAATAATAATAAAGTTCAAGGGAAATAAGCTTGAATTATTTCACCTCAGAATATTCATGGTATGAGAATACTTTCCCAATATACATCTCCTTCTCCAAGTATGATTTCATATTACTTTTTACTTGAAAATGGATAACCTTCATCTTAATACCACCAAGTATGTCAACATCATGTGGTTTTATATTGCCTCTTCTATGTTGTTCCAATAGCCTTCTACTTTGTGGTATATCCTTAAAACCATCATAAATTTTTTCTATATCCTCCATGATATAGATACCATGTGATGTTGAGGCATGTCACAGGTTACCATTGATCATCCTTATTTTTGGTTTATTCTTGAGGTCAAAAATACTCTCATGAAGCACCACCAAGTTCCTATAAAAAAGGATTATTGAAATGTCGCACCAAAGCTTACATTTGTATTTTCATAGATTCGAGTATGGGGGATCTAATTCAACTTATTACATTTCTATCATGAGTGATTCTCATTCCATGACTATATACTATGATAATTAACATGAACACAAAGACACATAGGGAGAAACACATGCAATGATATACTCACTCACACAAATGAAGACATAGACGCACGCAAAAGCATAAAAACTCACACATGAGATACACATACACACAAAAAAGATTTACAGACTCCCATACACAAGGATACACACCTACACACACTCACTCACAAGATTTACACACTCACACTTAATCACACAAGATATAAAAACTCACAAAGAGATGGATACACACTCTCACACAAAAGTTATACGCACTAATGCACATGATAATTTTTTTTCTTATTTCTATCCACTCTCAACACTCAATTAAAATCCCAATATCATATGAAATCTAATAAATTTTTGGGGAGAAAACATGACACAAGTCCTTACCAAATCAATATTGTGTTGGGGAATGGTTTAACACATACTGTTTGAGTGGTAAAGGGTTAAAAATGGTAGATAGTGGAAAAGAAGATAGAAAATATGGGTAAATGGTGGAAAATGGTGGATGGGTGTAATAAATGGGTTTTTCCTGATTATGAAAGATAAGAAAAAATAATAATAATATGATTCGAATATTATATGGTGATGAAATAAAATAATGGAAAAGTGATGTAAGGAAATGAAATTGCTAAAAATGTATAACATAAAGAAGAAGTAGTTGTTTCTTCTTTTCCTTTTTTTTCTTTTTTTTCTTTTTTTTGTCTAATATGCTCAAAATATTTTTTCTTAGTATTTTAAATAACAATATTATGAATGGAGGGTAAGATTATTTTTTAAATCTCTCAAATAAAATATATTTTTAGTTTTGAAAAGTGAAAAATGATTAGGTGAGAGAATTTGATTTTTTTTTTCAAGATACAAATCACATATAGTGAATTAAATGAAAAATGAAGATGGATGAATAATTGGATCAATGTAAAATATCTCAATATTTAATAAAATATTCCAATTTTATAGGTTTTCAAATAAAAGTAATTTTTTGTTTTTTTTAATTGTGGAAAATATGGAATGATAAGTATGGTAATTGGTAAATGTAATGTAAATGAAGGGACATGCTCCCACCATTTAAATTGTTTCACTAATACCAACAGATGAAAGATGATCTAGGAGGACTAATATTCATGGGTAAGGGTGTTGGATGGAGGATACGATTAGGGGATTAGTAGAAGATGATGGGTATAGATAGTGGAAGCAAGTAGTCAACCATTGTTATAAAGAGAGTGACCTAATACATAGACAGTTCACTCAAGGAAGGGATGTGATGGCCAAAACAAACAACAACACCCTTGGGTTGAAGTATGTAATTGAGGTATTTTTTATTTTGGACCACCAATCTAACTTTCTGATTCACAAGGAAGTAATACACAAGAGCAAGGGGAAAATCATAACAATCTTCACACGATAGAGGGGAAAAGGCATAAAATATCTATTACAATCTTGAATTTCATACAATTTCCTTAGGGGTAGATGTTAATAGACATGGGTTGATACAATATTCAAGGTTATAATACCGTAAATTCACAAATCATATTTCTACCTTATCCCCTTAAATTCAAAAAGAAAATTCTAATAAAGAATTTTTTGAAAGGTATCACATAACTTTCCACACATATCCCACTATATTTGACTTTGGGTACCTATCCCACAAATAGACATAATATTTTCTTAATTCCTCATATGTTTTTTAATGATTTTATCTATTTAAATTAATCAATTTGATCTTATTTTCATCATTTTAATATTTTTGGTGAATTTTAGGATTAATTGTAAAAAATGATTAATTCTATAAATTTATCAGTTTTTTGGATCTTCTGTATTTCAGGAATATAATTTATAATATTGATCCAAATTGAGTGATTATTTTTTTTTGAATTCCTTAATGCTTGGTATTCAACTTTTTCTTTATACCCAAATAAAATTTGAAACACACTAGCCAAGAAAATCAATCAAGTGTAGAAATTGTTTTATCTAATATAATGGACCCCACCTCAGTAATTGAATCATATATTGGACTAGAAAAATCCAAATGTGGTTATTATAGCTATATTGTAAATAGGACTAATAACCTCATTCAGAAATTAAATATCATGAATAAATTCTATCATTTATACATCCATTTAATTCTCCAAAGTGTAAAGAGTTGAGGAGTCTCCTCAGGTAGAAAAAGTCTTCTTCAGTAATTAGAGAATAACATTTTTACACTTTTCCAAATAAAAATATATTTTTTGGAGAATTTAAAAGCGAGGGGGAAATAATTATGAAGATAACTTCCCAAGATTCGTTCATTTACTATTCTAATTGAACTCAAACTTTTGGTGGATTGAATATGGACAGAAATTTTTCCACCTATCAACCCTTTATATATGTGTGTCTACTTCCATTAATGGGTTTTGAAGAAGGTGGAAGAGGAAATGTGATGGAGTATTGGAACCTTGAATATTTTTAGATTTTCTTTTTTCTCTTTTATTTGTTTCATAATTCTCTATTCTTCCCCATTCAACTTTATTACCCTTCATATAGAGTGGTAAAATATTGAGTGATCGAGAAAATTGTGTTAGGTGGTGAGTGTCTAGAGATCATTGGAACATGTGTGGAATAATTTAATTGTTTCTAGATTTATATAGATAAAAAATTCTTAATTGGAACTTGCATTAGTTGTTTGGTAATGGTTTATGAATTTTAATGCACATGGGAGTGGTTTTCATTACTTCCTTCAACCAAGGGTGACAGACAAGTCGATCGAGAAATTCTTAATTTATCATTTAATATGAAAAGGGGGGACTAATTTTTATGACCATAATGGCATTGTAAAAGGTGATCCTACCATTACCCCAACACATTCTTCATCATTTGTTTTCAATATTTATTTTTACTTTCTTTATTTCCTTTTAAAATCAAACAACTTCCAAAACACTATCCACTTATTTCTCTAATTTCAAGTGAAAATGTGATTTTTCTGTGCTTCTCTCTGGATAAAACCTTGGTTAACCACTTTACTAAATTTTAATATAGAAAATATTTTTTTTCACACCCCATGAAAAGCATGTCTCACCAATCAGATTTGAATTTTGTGTCTAAAGATTCCATTCTAAAATATCTATGTGGGAAAGGATTCCAAATTCATGAAACTATGTGGGCTAAGTCTAATTTTGTTTTCTTGAATAAGATATATAATAGTCATTTTCCACTTACATGTATTCTCCTTGCTTTTGGGCCCTTTATGTAGCGATGTGGGCTCCCATTTCCACTTGAATCCTTTTTAATCTTCCTTTAATAATTGTTCCTCAAAAATCCAACTTCGTGCATGCCATCAACTAAATGTCATCCACTAGTTTCATGTCATGTATGTGTATGGATGTATGGTTATGTTTGTATGTGTATGTGTATGTGTATGTACATGTTTGTGTTTGTAAGTATTGTATGTGTGTGTGTGTGTGTGTGTTTGTGTGTCTATGTTTATGTATATAGATGTATGTGATGTATTTTTTTCATTTTTATATGTACATGTATGCATGTTTGTGTGCATATGTTTGTGTGTGTGTGTGTGTGTGTACGTATGTATGTACATATGTGCATGCTCATGTGTATGTGTATGTATGTAGATGTACATCTATGTATGTATATGGGTATGTATGTATGTATGTGTAAGTGTATATACCTTTTTTTTTGTGTGTTTATGTAGTAGGTGTATGCATATGTATGCATATGTATGCATGTGGATGTGTATGTGTATGTGTATGTGTATGTGTATGTGTATGTGTATGTGTATGTGTATGTGTATGTGTATGTGTATGTGTATGTGTATGTGTATGTGTATGTGTATGTGTATGTGTATGTGTATGTGTATGTGTATGTGTATGTGTATGTGTATGTGTATGTGTATGTGTATGTGTATGTGTATGTGTATGTGTATGTGTATGTGTATGTGTATGTGTATGTGTATGTGTATGTGTATGTGTATGTGTATGTGTATGTGTATGTGTATGTGTATGTGTATGTGTATGTGTATGTGTATGTGTATGTGTATGTGTATGTGTATGTGTATGTGTATGTGTATGTGTATGTGTATCTGTATGTGTATGTGTATGTGTATGTGTATGTGTATGTGTATGTGTATGTGTATGTGTATGTGTATGTGTATGTGTATGTGTATGTGTCTGTGTATGTGTATGTGTATGTGTATGTGTATGTGTATGTGTATGTGTATGTGTATGTGTATGTGTATGTGTATGTGTATGTGTATGTGTATGTGTATGTGTATGTGTATGTGTATGTGTATGTGTATGTGTATGTGTATGTGTATGTGTATGTGTATGTGTATGTGTATGTGTATGTGTATGTGTATGTGTATGTGTATGTGTATGTGTATGTGTATGTGTATGTGTATGTGTATGTGTATGTGTCTGTGTATGTGTATGTGTATGTGTATGTGTATGTGTATGTGTATGTGTATGTGTATGTGTATACGTATGTGTATGCGTATGCATATGTGTATCTGTATCTGTATGTGTATGTGTATCTGTATGTGTATGTGTCTGTGTGTGTGTATGTGTCTGTGTCTGTGTCTGTGTATGTGTATGTGTATGTGTATGTGTATGTGTATGTGTATGTGTATGTGTCTGTGTATGTGTATGTGTATGTGTATGTGTATGTGTATGTGTATGTGTATGTGTATGTGTATGTGTATGTGTATGTGTATGTGTATGTGTATGTGTATGTGTATGTGTATGTGTATGTGTATGTGTATGTGTATGTGTATGTGTATGTGTATGTGTATGTGTATGTGTATGTGTATGTGTATGTGTATGTGTATGTGTATGTGTATGTGTATGTGTATGTGTATGTGTATGTGTATGTGTATGTGTATGTGTATGTGTATGTGTATGTGTTTGTGTTTGTGTATGTGTATGTGTATGTGTATGTGTATGTGAATGTGTATGTGTATGTGTATGTGTATGTGTATGTGTATGTGTATGTGTATGTGTATGTGTATGTGTATGTGTATGTGTATGTGTATGTGTATGTGTATGTGTATGTGTATCTCTATCTGTATGTGTATGTGTCTGTGTATGTGTATGCCTATGTGTATTTGTATGTGTATCTGTGTGTGTGTGTGTGTGTGTGTGTTCGTGTATGTCTATGCATATGTCTGTGTGTGTATGTGTGTGTGTGTAATGTGTATGTTTGTGTATATAAATTATGAATATATCATCATATAACAAGACAATATATATGTTTTTCAATATGACATATATCATTATAGTATATGTACACACACACACATACACATAGACACAACAAACACATATATGTATACATGATCAGAGGAAAAGTCATTTCAATTTTCAAACGAAATTAATGTAATTTTATATAGAAATATATATACACACACGTTTAATATTTTTTTAATTTTTTCAATTTTTAGTATTTATTTATAAATTTTAATTCTTAATAATTAATATTTATAATATGCATGTAATTTTATATTATTAATTTTTTTAAATTTTTATTTCAATACTTTTATGTTTAAATAATTATACAATTTTTATTTATTCAAATCAAAATAGTAATTTATTGTTGTTCTCATATATTTAAATGTACTTTTTAATAACTATTCATTTTTATTTTAATATTTATTCATTGTTAATATTTTTGTAACTAATATAATTAATTTTAATTTTTTAGTTTTTTAATATTTTTTGTAATTTATTTAATTATAATTGTCAAATTTTATTCCTTTTTAACATTTATTTGTTTAATATTATTTATCCCTTTTTAAGATTTCTCAATTTTTAATATCTTTTGTAATTTATTCATTTTTAATATTTACTCATTTAGTGTTTCTGTAATATATTTAATTTTGATATTTATTTATACATTTTTAAATATTAATATTCAATACTTTTAATAAGTTTATAATTTATATAATTAATATTTATTCATTTTTATTCTAATATATATTTATTTAAATCATTATAAAACTATTATTTATTCATTAATAATCAGTACTTCATTATAAATCTCTTATTTCAAAACTAAATTTTTAATAATTTTTTAAAATTTAATATTTTATTATTTTTAATATTTCATTAATTAATTTAATTAAAATAATTCATTCATTTTTAATTTTTTTTTACAATTTATTCATTTTTAATTATTTCTTTATTCATTTTTAATATTTATTCATTTATTATTATCTATTCATTTTTAGTACCTATTCACTTTTAATATTTTTTTAAATTATTCATTTTTTATATTTATTCATTTAATATTTTTGGAATTTATTCATTTTTAATATTCTTTTTTACATTTTTTTAATAATTAAAATTTTATAATTTACAAATTTAATATATATTTTAATATTTTTTATTTATATCATTATCTAGTTTTTATATATTAATTTTCAATTAGAAATTTATTTTAAATTGTTTAAATTTAAAAGTTTTTTACTATTTATTCATTTTTATTTTAAAATTTATTCATTTATATTACTTTTGTAATGTATATATATAATTTATTCATTTTCATATTTTTGTGACTTACATAATTAATATTATTTATTCATTTATCAATATATTAATACATTTATCATAATATTGTCACATTAATTAATATATTTATTATAAATAATATTTATTTGTTTGTTTATAATGTTTATTTATTTATTTTTATTAAATTTTTATTAAATTTTATTATAAATTAATTTTTAATATTCATTTTTATATAATTTTTAATTTATTATAATTTTTAAATTTAGTTTTAAATTTTTTTGTTCCACCTGTATTTATTAGAGTTATATTACATTCTGATAAAAGAAACACTTATCAATGCTCATAGATAAGAACTAAAAAATTTATTAGTTATTATTGCATATCAGTTAGCATCGATAAAATTTGTGATTTATCAGCATCTTTTAGCAGCGATAAGTTTAAGGATTTATTAGTGCTAAAAAGTGCGGATAAATCATACTATTATCAATGCTTTCCATTTTAATAGTGATAAAATTATATTTTATTTGTGTTTTTTACTTTCACTAATAAAACATCTTCCCATGTTTTAAAATTACTGCAACTGAAATAGCACATGCTCTCATCATTCAAACTCTCACAGAAGCTGAATCTTGTCTTCGCTTCCTTCGAGCCTTTCGAATGAATAGATCCTTAAATAAAAGGTATGTTATTCCTTACTCATTTTTAATCTTTATTTAAAACCATTGTGATTTTTTTTATTCTTCTCATTGGGTTCTTCTTACTGGATTTATATTTTTCCACTGTTTTTTATGTTTTTTTGTTCTTCTCCTTTGTTATTTGCTTGATTCCAACACACACTAGCTTCATAACACATGTTTTAATTTTAAGATGTTGTCCACATTTCCATTTTTCCAGTATTTTGGTTCTCCCCTCATGTTTCCCTACGCCACATCCCTATATTTGTAGTTCCAACCCATAATGTCTATTCCTCATGTGCACTAGTGATCACTTTGGCTAGTACACGCCTGTTTGTTGATCCATTTTGTTTTTTTTCTCTAAAATTACTCGAATCTCATATGTCAAATAAATCTACACTTATGTATTAAAATATCACTAATTAGGTAATAGAAACACTTTAAAAAATTAAAATTGTAATTAAAAATAATGCATGAATTTGAGCCATCAATAATTAAACTCTTGTTTATCCATAAAAAAATCTCTATATCATCAAAAATAAAAAACAACATATCCAAGGTTTAGACATCATAGTCAAAAAACCAAATAATTAAAAATGAGGAGTAAAATTGCATTCTTCACATAAAAACATCTCTAAAGCTCATCACTTTTCAAGAAAAAAATATTATAGTAAAAAACAAGAAAAATAAGAGCGAACAATTAGGAAAATTTATAACTCGTTAAATTTTTAATATAAATTATAAAGAGAGATTTTCATACATAATATATTTTTACATTATATAGAATACACAACATATTTTTTTTGTTAGAAATCATGATACATAAAAGGTTTAAAAATGAAAAATAATTAAGAAATGTATTTGACACATTATAAATTATTTTGTATGTAATACAATTGTTATTTGACCAATAATACATAAGAAATCACACATTTTTTGGCCCCTTCCTTGGATGATTTATTATTATTATTATTCTCATTGGAATTCTCCTATTTCTAATTGTTTTTTCCTTTGATTAACAAAAAATTAATGTGGAAGTATTATTTTTCATATTCATTATCATTTTAATTTTATTTATAGTTTTATTATAACAATTAAAAATAGTCTTGAATTTTTATATATCAATTTAATTATTTTTTGGGTGAAATAAAGAAAAATTATTATTTTATTGGTCTTTTAATTCAAAATTTCATCAAATTTCATACAGATAATGTTTTTTCCACTATAATTAATATAATTCACCTAATATTGTTGAAATTCATTATAAACGTTTACATTGTTTTCAATTTATATCCAATATGGTGACTACATGTGTATATATATATATATATAAATAATAGTCTTTTAGGATTCTAAGATCATGCCTTCTGTGTATTTATTTTTTTGTTAAATATGAAAATATCTGAATCAAATAGGATATATATGAATAAAAACTGATGGATTCCAATGATATGTCAAAATATTATGAAAATGGGATCAAATATTACATCAACTTTTAAAAATATCATGCATATAACCCTTCTTGAATTCTTTTTATGTGCTTACATTGTTGTTATTCTTGACTATTTAGTCCATAGGGGTTGGAAGAACACTTGATCTATCAAGTAATAGATCAAAAAAATAAATTTTGGACTAAACCTGGGGAAGAACTAAATTTTTCTAGTGAATAGGATAATACTACATTTTAGGGATCAACTGATATGATTATAAGTGTGATCAATGATGAAGATCTTTTCGAGGATATTATTGCAGTTTTAAATGAAGATGAGGATCATATTGAGGAATTGGCATTGATAGTTGATGATACACTTTGTAATTTTCCATAGATGTTTCAAAATATAATTATATATGTAAATATTCTATTTATTGATGGTTTTACTCAATATGAAACATTTTCATCTATACTAAAGCAATATAATGTAAAAGATATAAATGGATAGAGTGACACTGGCATTACTAAACTTTGTTCTCTATAAAATGATATGCTGCTAGATGATAATGAGCTTTCTTACCTGATATATGTTGTTAAATAAAGAATATATTAAATGGGTATGATCTTTGAAAGAATACATTCATGTAAAAATGAATATATATTATTTTTCAAGGATAATAAATCTATTAAAAAATGCCAAACTTTTTGTTTGCCTCAATAAAAGAAATATAAATCAAGTTATTTAGAAGTTGTATGGTATTTTACAATCATTCCATGGTTTTAGAGCCTATATAGAAGTGAGGAGACTAAAATAAAATTAACATGTCACATGGATACATTAAATCAATATGGGAAAATTTTCACCCATATGACTATCCATAGTGGAATAAAATTGACCATGAGTATCCTAAATTTAGAAACAAGTTGAGAAACCTTCATCTTTAAATTCCTATAGATGAATTTAATCCTTCAATTGTAAAAATTAGTACTCATAGTAAATGACTTGTTATGTTGGTAAATTAAAACTTTATAGTGTAGTTATATATGTAGTTAAAATAAATTATGTTGTTGTTACTTATATCAATACCAAAATAACTGAGTATTGATATTAATATTTATTTGTCTCTATTGATCGAAGATCTTAAATTAATTTTTGATTCAGGTGTTGTGTTGTATGATGCTTATAGAAATTAATATTTCACATTAAGATCTATTTTTTATGGGATAATAAATTAATTCCTTTATTATGGAAATTTTTTTGGAAATAACATTAAATGAACTCTATGGTGTCCCATTTATAAACAAGGCACACAATCAATTTGGTTGGAACATTGCCTAAAAACTTTGTTCCTAGGAAATCAGAAAAAATACCTCAAGAACATAAATACTGATCTTAGAAGACATCATTTGATGGGAATTTAGAAAAAAGTACAACAATATCTTCACTAATATATGACCAACTTTTTTATAAATTAAATTATATGGTGACCAATTTTGGTAAAAATTATTTGAAAAACCTTATGAAACCTAGTTTGAAAAAAGAGATCATTTTTTTGAATTACTGTAATATAATTCTTTGCACATCAAACATTTTCCTAATGACATGCACATAGAAAAAAATGTATGTGATAGGGTCATTGAAACATTACTAAATATGCCCATCAAAAAAAAGATAAAATTAATGATAGGATTCACATGATTTACATGGGGAAATGGGTAGAGTTGGAGTTAGTGAAGGGTGAATGAAATAGTTTTATTCCTCCAACTACTTATACTCTTTCTAGTCCAGAGATACATGAATGATGTAATGTTTCTAGAAGGGTATTCAAAAAATATCTATAGTATCATATTAATGATTGATTTAAAGTTAAAGTGACTAAAATCACATGAATATCATTTTCAATGAAATATTTAATGCTTTTAGATTTATATATCAATTTTTCTAAAAATAGTAGTAATAAATTAACCCATAATTGTTTCTTTTTTAATGTTATATACTGTAAAGTTATAGACTAGAAGAAGTTTCCAACTATATAAAAGGAAATTGTTTTCATGTTATATGAATTTGATATGTTCTTCCAAAAATCATTCCTCGATGTGATGGTTCACATGGTTAGACAGATCCATCTATGTTGTCTTGTATATTTTAGATGGATTTATCCCATTGAATGGAATATGATTATTTTCAAAGGGTATTTCAAAAATCAAATTTGTACATAAAGTTTTATTATAGAGCTATATATTGTTGACTAAGTCATTAAATTTTGTACTGACTACGTGTTCAATGTGGAGAGCATTGGTCTACTAAAATATCTTCATAGTTGGTGACTTGTGGGTGAAGTAATTTCCAAAGTATATGTTGTCATAATTACCATTACAATGAAAGAGAAGACTCACATTTACATTTTTCATAACATTTTATAGGTTTATCTCAATGTTGAAACCCACAAAGTAATTAATATGTTTTTTAATTAATCAAGGGATGAAATAAGGATATCAAGTATACATAATTGTAGTTCATAGGATGGTTTTTAGACCCTATTTTAAGTATTCAGTCACAAATATGAATTCAATTTCAGAACAACTTCGATGGATAGATAGGGGACTAAGTGTTCATGTATTATCTTATAATGGTTATACATTCTATAAAAAGCAACATGATGAATGTTGTACCATAAACAATAGTGTATTTATACTTGTGAAAAAAAGTGATTCATGTGTTTGGTAGCAAGGAAAAATCCAATTTAAGTGAATATGTCATACTTTTCCATCAGAGAACAAATATGGGAGTTGGATTGTATAAAAATATAATAATAAATCTTTAATGCAAGTGGATTGATAAAAAGAGTGTAATTAAAATTCCATGTTTCAATCATTCATTATGACTCACAGTGAGGACGGTATGACAAAAAAGTGCATTTTTTTATTTAAAATTGTCATTTTAGTACATACCATAGTTTATATACTCAAACCTCATCAAACACACTCAGATTGTCTTCATAATTTTGGTAAATGGTCTATAAGTGATTTTTTAAGTGTAAGTATTATCCACATGTCAATCCAGCATATGGTGTGCCCTGTATGACTCAAAGTGTGTGCTTTCTATTTAAAAGTAACATTATATTTTAAAATATGTGTCACTAATTGAAAATCATGAAAAAGAAATAATATTGTCTTGATAATTTAACGAAACGATCCATAATTAATTCGTGAGATATAAGATTTATTCGCATATCAGTCTGACATATAGTGTATCCGGATTGACTAAAAGTCCATATTTTTATTTAAAGTCAACATTTTAGAACAAAACATGATTCACATACTCAAAACTAAGAAAATTCACTCATATTTCCATGATAATTTAAGAAAACAATCAATAATTAACTTTTAGAATGTATGGATCACCTACACATCAATTTGATACATGGTGTGTCTGATATGACTCAAAGTACATGTTTTCAATTTAATATTAACATTTTAGTTCAAAACACATGCTGCTTAATGAAAATTGAACAAATTTACTCAGGTTGTCTTGATAATTTAGGAAAAATGATCCATATGAAATTTTTTATGTATATAAATTGACTATAAATTAATCTAACACATGGTGTGATTGGTATGAATTAAAGTGTGTGTTTTTATAGAAAATACACATGTTAGTACAAAATGCACTTCACATACTCAAAACTGATAAAACACATTTTTATTTCCTTAATACTTTAGGAAAAAAATCCATAAATCATTTGTGACTTTCAGAAATCAACCACATGTAAATGTGACACACAATGTGCTCAATATGACTCGAAGTTTATGTCTAGTTTAAAAGTTACATTTTGGTACAAAACAGACTTCACATACAAAAACTGGAGAATTTTGTTAGTTTTCTTAACTAATTAAGAAAAATGATCTGTAAGTAATTATGACATGTAAGAATCAAGCATGCATTAATCCAATACATGGTCTTCCTGGTATGACTCAAAGTGTTTATTTTCAGTTTAAAAGTGAAATTTTATTTCAAAAAATGTGTCACTAGATAAAAAATAATTAAAACATTTCATTTGTCTTAATAATTTTAAACAATGATCTATAAGTCAATTTTGACATATAGGATTCAGCAACACGTCAATCCAACACATAGTGTGCCCAACATGACTCAATGTGTGTGTTTTTAATTTAAAAGAAACAATTTATTTCAAATAACATTCTATTGAATAAAAACCATGAAAATGAATTCATATTTTCTTGAAATTTTAGAAAAATTATCCATATGTAATTTTTGACATATAAGAATCATTTTCATGTCAATCTGACACATGGTTTCCTAATGTGACTGAAAGTGCACATTCTCAATTTAAAAGTTTTAATTTAGTTCGAAACACACATCACTTACTTAAAACCAAGAAAATACATTCATATTTTCTTACTAATTTAATACAATGATCCATAATTTATCTATTACATATAGTAATTTTTTTCACATTAATATGATACATGGTGTTGGTGGTATGACTTGAAGAGTGTATTTTCAGTTTAAAAGTGTCATTTTTGTTAAAAATGTGTAACTCACTAAAAACAAATAGTACACCATTATATGGTTTTAATACTTTAGTAAAATTATTCCTAAGTAATTTTTTATAGGTAATAATCAATTACATGTTAATTTGATACATTGTGCGGTCAGTATGACTCAAAATTCAAGTTCTTAGTTTAAAAATGAAATTTTAGTTAAAAATGTGTGTCACCCACTAAAAAATAATAAAACACACTCATATTATCTTTGTATTTTAGGAAAATGATCCATAGATAATTTCTGATGTGTATGAACTTGACACACATCAATTTGGTACATGAAGTGGCTGGTATGACTTAAATTGTATGTATTTATTTAAAATTTCCATTTTTGTTCAAAACAAATGTTACATACTCAAAACCAAGAAAATAAACTTATATTGTCTTGATACTTTAGTAAAATGATCCATAAATCATTTGTGATATGTCAAAATCAACCACATGTTAATCTGATACACTGTCTGTCTTATATGAATAAAAGTGCATGTTTACAATTTAAAAGTTTCATTTTATTAATTCATTATATCATATTTATATTTAACTTATTTTTTATAGTATCACTGACATAAAAATGTTTTTTATATAGGTATAATTTTTTGTTCAAGAGGATGTGGTTTTTTCAAAAACTAGTATCATGATCTGGCTGATCTAGAAGGGTATCTGAAGACATCAAAATAATGTTTTTGAATTTGTTGATGTTTATAATAAATTATACGTACCATTATAATTATACAAATTAATGTTTGAAATGTTTATAATCATTGTATTTGGGTTTTTTTATATTATGTTGTAAATTTAATTGGAATTGAATAACATCATTTATTATTGCAGTGTATTGTGAATTGTAGCATCACACTACTGCAAGTGAGCTTTCATGAGTAATATTTGTAGCATTGATAAAAAAATCATTCATAAATGCTAAAAAATGGGTTAATGAAGATCTAACTTTTTCAGAGCAATAAAATTCACTGATCATGGTTATCATAATTAGTGATTTTTTAGGCTGATGAAGGT
Organism: Viscum album; assembly: GCA_963277665.1. Lineage (NCBI taxonomy): Eukaryota > Viridiplantae > Streptophyta > Magnoliopsida > Santalales > Viscaceae > Viscum > Viscum album. The sequence continues at coordinate 1,286,579,976 of OY728158.1, forward strand.
AGATTTTTTCAATGTAATTTTTATTATTGATAAAATCCATCGATTCTTAAAGGTGCTTACAACATTAATATTTTTCAGTACTGATGAAAGTAATTTCTAATGTTTTTAAAACCCATATTCCTAATAGTGTATTGAAACCAATTTTTAAGGAACACGTCCAATCTATCACTAAAATGGTCAAATTTGCTGATCTAGATCATGTTTGGTGTACTAAAAACAATATTAGGGGTAAGATGCACTAGAAAGGGTAGAATACACAAAATTGAAAAGGATGAAATTGGTACTTTTGTTCAAAGAAGACTAATTCAATAGAAAAAAACCATTCAATATGTAAGAATGTAAGAAAATAGTAAATAGAACAAGGATTTAATGTGATTTAGTCCCTTTGGGGCCTATGTTCATAGAAATAACACCACAACACACTCACCCATTTTATTAATGCTCAAACGAACAAGATTAAAAAATATAGGATAATCGAAAGAAAGATAGTGAAATAAGTTCTGTTGTATTATAGCTACCAGAATGAGAAGAGGGAATGTAAAACTTACAATATGGATGCATAGGTCTGAAAGTCTTATTCTCTTAAGGATATCATCAAAATGTGTTACTAATCTTGTTCTCACAGAGGTAATGGTACTCACCAGGTCTGGAAGCCAGTCATTCTTCACATGGGAACTTAGCCACAGATCTTCATGATCAATGGATGTTGTGGTCAGAAATCCACTAGAAGTAGTACACCAATGATGTATTCCATAGGATGGCATGAATAGAGATTCACCACCAAGGAAAAAAACATTCAATATATGGTTCCATATCTAAAAGGAAAACAAAAACTATAAAGGTGAAAATGTGCTAGTGATTCAAAACAATGGGAAGTGGGGGTGATCAATTCACTTGACACCTAATGCTCCTTGAAACCGCACACCCAACCAAAAAGTACCACAAATCCATGCCAAATAGAAAATCTAATGGAGCACTCAATAAACTCAAGATAGATATACATCACATATCATATGGGATAAAAACATCAATGGATAGGAATAGAGGTTAACTGGGTGAAAGGCTAAAGAAACATGAGTAGGAAATTTGAACACATATAGGACTAAGTAGGAATTCCACATGGTCCAGTGAATAACTCATAACAAGCATATTAAAATATATAAAAATATTAATCAATTTCATAACTTAATTTATATGCATTCAATATATAAGGATTTAAATGGAAGATAAATAAACATGGAATTGCAATATAAAATCTAAAGAAACACATATTTTCACAAATATTTATAATTTTTAATTGAAACTGATGATTTTATTGCAGCTTAGGTGATAAAATGGGAACCAAATTCATATTATCTAAAAAAATATTTAAATTTAGATAATACCACAACTTTAGTGAAACTATCATTCGTGTTATCATTTGTTTATATCTTATTGACAAACGTGATTTCAGATTCTACAACATCTCTAATGAAATGTAATTTGATATCTATGTGTTAGTATTTTCCATGGAATACTAATTTCTTGTATAAATGTAATGCATCTTGGCTATAACTATATATATTAATAGAAATATTATAAAGTTTGAATTCAAAAGAAAAAACATTAATCCATAAGGCTTCTTTGACAGCCTTATTCATGCAATATATTCTAATTATATGGTTGAAAGGAAAACAAAAAAATTAATATTTAATTTCTAAGAAATATGGAATCTGTAAACATTGAAAACATACCCATTTAATGATTTTCAAGTGTCAATATTACCTACATAGTCAGTACCTACATATCTGAAAAGTAAATTTAGTCAGAATAACATTTTTACCATAACACAAAGATAAATCATAAGTATATAAAACATACCACAGAATCCACTTTAGGGAATGCCAATTTGGATTCCCTATACAATCCATTAATTTTATAAGGGTTTAGATTAAAAAGGATATAAAAAACCTAATTTAGATCATATTATACATGATGTTACCAACTATATTTCCATCTGGAATTTTTTTCATAAATTTTACATCAATAGCCTTGGTGGGTGACATAGTTAAATAAAGTTTAAAATGATATCCATAAGGTATTCCTACAGGTTTAAGAGATTCAAAAAGGTACCTTTTCAAAAAAAATCAAAACACAAGAATTAATTAAAGATATAATAGTTTATTTTTTATATCCCTAATTATTTATACACATAGGATTTTCTTTTCCAAGACTAACTCCTTCATTTTAAACATTACTTTTAATTGATATTCAAAAACAGTAATGATCTTCATATATTTAAAAATAATAATAATTTCATCAACATAAAATAGTTGGTAAATCATGTTATTTTAAATTTACTTGAAATAAAAAAAAAGTATCATAATGGATCCTTGAGAAATTGATATCAACTATAAGAGAATAAAATTTTCTTTACCATTTCCTTGAGTTTTATTTTAAAACAAAAAAATATTTATTTAAAATAAAAACTAGGATATATTTGGAATTATTTAGAGTAACCATCAGGGGGATTCATATAAAGTTTACCCTTAAGGTCACCATAAATGATGATAGTTTTTCATCAAGTTGTTCAATGTGAAGGTAAATATAATATGAAAATGAAAGTAATAACCTTATTGAATAATTCTTAACCACTAGAGAAATTTTTTTATAATTCTATATTCCTTCTCTTTAAAGTAATCCCTTTGAGACTAGTCTAGATTTAAATTTAATTTTCCTTCCAAATATGTAAACTTTATTTATTTTATAAATCAACTTACATCAAATTACATTTCCATTGGGTGTTTTATCTATGATAGAAAAAAATTATTTTTTTCATAAAGAATTAATTTCTTCATTCATAAAATAGATCCACTATTTTGAATCTCTATTATTAAGGGATTTATTATAGATTTGAGGGTCATCATCTATAAGATCCTAAGAAACATGAAAGGAAAAGGAAGTCATGTCATATAGGTTAAATCGGTAAGGATTTCTAGGTACCCTTTTAACCATATCTTGGGTTAACTAATATTCAGTATTATTGGTAGGAGGTTTAGTGTCTAAATCTAAATCAAGACTGGAGCTTAATCCATCTTGGGTCACAGGATAAGGATCAGGTGAAGGAGGCTGAACAGTAGCCCCAAGCTGGGTTGATGGAACTATTTTATCAGCTTCATCAATGGCTATATCATTAGTTTTAGGTGTGATAGATTTTTATTAAGGATAACATGGATCATAAAATAGAACATCTAAAATAATGATGAATTTTTAGTAACCAAATATTTCAATCCAAAGGTTATAACCTTTGAAACCCTTAAAATATTACAAAAAAAATACATTTAAGAGATCAAGGATCAAGGTTCTTAGTATTTACATGAGCAGAATTAGTGAAACTAAAGACTCTCATACAAGTTATTACAAAGTTCTTCTAGAGTTTTAAAATGATTGACATGGGTTGGGTATCTATTTATAAGGTAAACTATAATAATGGTATCCTCTGTCCAGAAGGATTTAAGGAGACCCGAGCATGCAAAAAATCTTTAGACTCTCTCTCTAAAATAATTCTATTTATTATTTTAGAAAGAAAATTATGTTGGGGGGGGGGGGATTCCCTAAACGTATAGAGTATTTAAATACCATTAAATTCATAGAAATTAACAAATTCAATATATAGGTATTCTAATCCATTGTTTTTTCTCATTGTTTTAATCTTCTTTCAAATCTATTCCTATATCGGGATTTTCCAAATTTTATTGTTCTGGAAAACATCCTATTTATTTTTAAGTATGTAAATCCACATATTTATAGAAAATTCATCTATAAAGGTAGATAAGTTGGACCCTCCTATATGGTATGTAGTCCTTACTGGTCCTCACATGTCTGAATGTATAATATAAGGGTTAGGAATATTTTAAGTTAGACCTATTAAAGGTGACTCTCTTAGTCTTTCCCATCACACAATCTTCATAAAATATAAGTTTTTTTAGGGTTATGTCAATCAATAACCCTTGATTATTGAGTTCCTCTATACCCTTTGAGTTCACATGCCCTAATATCTAATTCCATAACAAGGTATTATTAGTATTAATAGCATACACACTACCCAACTACTTTGAATGAGTCTTCCCATTCAAGACATACAACCCATTATTGATAGAAACCTTTGTGATAGTTATGTATCCTTTGGAGAACTTTAGGACACCAGATTTAGACCTAAATTTATATCCCGTTTGGTTAATAATTTATAAGGAAATCAAGTTTCTCTGGAGGTTGGTATCCCACTAAAAATCAAGAAAAGTGATGATATAGTGGTTATCAAGTTATATCAAAATAAAACCTCTTACCAGTACTTTAAACCTACTATTATTTTCTAATAGGACATATCCTTCTAAACTTTCTATAAAATATATTAATGAATCTCTAAAGGGAGACATATGGACTGATCATCCCAAGTCTAGGACCCAATCAAGGTTGAGGGAATGTCTAGACACATTCAAAACATCTTTAATGACATAATCATTGTCTATTAGAAGGGATTGGTTAGTGGGTTTTTTGGTCTTATGTTCTTTTTTAAGCTTCCTACAATCAGTCTTAGTGTGCTTGGGATTTACATAATGGAATCAAATGATTTTTCTTTCCTAAGACATAGACCTTGACTTGGGTTGCCTATTATTCTTTCCTATATCCTTATTATACTCTTTCCTCTTACCCCAAGATTTTGGTCTACCTTTGGTAAAAAAACTCTTTGCCTCACCTTTTACTCTAGGTTTTGAATGCAATTCCTTAGAGAGTAAGGAATACTTAACCTCTTATAGGGTTAAGAAGTCACAAAAATACATCATTGTTTCTACTATAGTGATATAGGAATGTCTATATAAATTAAAAGGATCATTTCTTTTTCTTAATAATTAATAGTCACATTTATGTTGGGTAGATCTAACATCAATTTATTGAATTCATATAAATTGTGTTTAATTGAAATAACATGTTTTATTTTAAATTTAAACATTCATTTATTATTATAAACCCTATTAACTAGAAAAAATTTCATTTAAAATTTATCTAACTTAATCAATAAACCATCAGCAGTAGTTTCAAAATAAAATTCCCTAAGGACTTCATTACCTAATGAGGGAAGTAAAGAAAAATGTTCCTTAACAATAATAATAAGGGATAGATCTTAATAAATAGTGTATGTTTATCCAGTTTCAAAAATAGTGGCAATAATTTTCTTAGGAACAAATAAGGGATCAATTAATCCTTTCAGAATTAGTATGGATTTCTTATTAATCCACAAAAAATTAAATTCATTTTCACTATTGAATTTTTCTATCTCGAACCTAGTTGTTGACATGATTAACCAAATGATTTGATACCAACATTTTGTGGATAATGATATTCATACACCCCTAAGAACTATCCAATAATAAAAGGTATACATGATCACCCAACTAGATTTTATAATTTGAAATAATTATCAAGGTTACCAAGGATATGATAATAAATAGTAAAGAAAAGTGAGATTTATGTTGAGATTGAAGTGTAGAAATTAAAACAGAAACCATAATTGAAACCAATAAATAGATTCAACAACAAAATAGAACCAATGAGGCTTTGATACAACTTTGTAAGGGATAAGGTGAACTAGAAAGTACAGAACAAATAAACTCTAAAAGGGCTAAATTTGTACTTTTTCAAAAAAAATCTAATTCACCATAAAAACCATTCAAAATGAAAAAAATGTTAGAAAGTAGTAAATAATGAAAGGATTTAATATGCTCTAGTCCCATTAGTGCTTATATTCATGTAAAGAACACCACTAAAAACTCTTGTGTTCTATTAATGCTCAAAATAACAAGATTACATAATATAGGCTAATTGATGTGTGCCTATCACATGGCATGGAAAAAATTATTTTCCTAATGCATCATAGAGGCTGAATAGAGTCATCTCACTTGAGGAGATTCCCATTTTCTCATCAACATAATATGATTCACCTAAATTTAATTATTTTTGTTGTTTTATATTATTTATCAAACAAATGAAATTTTTTTTGTGTTTTCTTTACTTTCTTAGATATAAAAATGACATGAAATAAATAAAAATAATAAAGGAATAATTAGAATAAAACAAAATGAAGAATGGGTTATGAGAGAGAAAGAAGATAGTGAGAGGTGGAAAATAAAATAAAATTATATAAAATTATATAAAAAGAATAATAAAAAATAAATAAAATAAATATAAATAATAATGTTAAAAGAATAAAATAAAATAAGAAGAATAAGCAGAAGAAAATGAAAAATAATAATAATACTACTACTAAGAGAGAATTTGTATGGGTGAAGAAACACGTTAAATTAAAATGCATGAATTTATTTAATAAAATAATTAAAATTAAAATTAAAAATGAATGAAATATTACTCAATGAAATAAAAAATGAAAGGAAATGAAGAAAAGAGTATTAAACATGAGCCTCCTACGGGTGGATTCCGTCCCTTAGTGTCTAGAATCTTAGGCAATGGTGGATGGATACTTTTTATAGGAAAGGTAGAGGATCTCAGAATTCAAATATTTAGTGGATTCATATCTCTATTTATGATCCCATGGATCATTATTTTCTTTAATCATTAAAACCCCCAAGAGGCCCACATGTTGATATTTGAAAACACCCAAATGAATCAGGGTTTCCATTATTTGGCATGGATCCTGGTAACTTGAGCATCCTCATTCATGGTTTTTATAGTAGTGGGGATGTGGAAAATACGGTGGAGAAGGTGGTTCATGGCACGGGTAGCAGTGGTGGCTCCTCTAATTCTACGGCCATCACAATGGTCGGAGGTTCCTTCAAAGTGATCATCATAGGGTGTTGAGGAGATCCAAGGTGGAACAAAGTATAGGAAGTGGAGAATGAGTCAACCTCAAGCTCTTAAGGATGTCATCTATAGTGGATCTTAGTGGTGGAAGGGGATGTGGGCCAAGGAATAAGGTGTTACAACAGTAGAGCTCAGCAGTGCACAACATAGCCAGGTGTCTGAGTTGAGCAAGTTTCATTTTAAAATGGGATAAATATTACCTATTAATACATTTTCCCACGTCAAATTGATTAGAGGTAGGACAAGTGCATATAAGGTAAGGAGCGACATATGGTTTCCAAAATCCCTTACTAGGGTGGGTTCCTAGACCCACACACACACACCCATATGGACTTGGTTGCACTGCCTGGATCGTACAGGCCTTCAGACCTACTCTACTCATATCTGCTCACACTCCCTCACATGCCTTTTTCAGGCTCTCCCAGTCAATCGCATGGATAGATGGCCACTTCATGAGGTTATCTATGTGTCTTTTGGGATTCTTGGTTGATGTATATCCCTTAGAATATTTTTTAGTACCTAAAAATATTACAAACACATACCACCTTATCACAAGAGGAGGATTCACAGCCTTTTGGCCTTATTTTGAAAAATATTTTGTCATTGAACAAAAGATTCTCCAAATTAAAATTTTCATTAATTAGGTGAGGAGGTAATTTGGATGCTCATCATTTAGCATGATATGGTAAATTTAGGGGTTATTATTTTTGGTTTGACTCTTTTACCGATTTGATTTTCATGTCTAGTTTGATTTATCAGAAAAATATTATCTCTTTTATCTCAAAACAACTCTTAATTAATATATGAAACAATTCATTATCAAATAAATTTATCAATAAAAATTCTCAATTATATTCCATAACATTTAAAACACCTCTTTTAATTCCATTTCAATTGGTTTCAACTCCTTAAATATAAATTCCCACTTTTGAATAAGACATTGAATTTATGGGTACTATTTAATAAAATTCCATTAAAAATGATTGAAATTTGATTAAATATATAAGAAAATTAACTGTGTTAGAAATCCCAACACTTAAACCATTTTTCCTCAAGCATAAAATCTCAAAAAGGAATTCATAGGGAACCAATGCTATCAGTTTTCAAATTTCAAAGTAATAAAATAAATAAATTATCAATGTTAAATGAATTTTTCAAAAATCTACATAAAATTTCAATTCAATTTCTCAATTTTTAAGGAAATAATTAAACAAATTATTTTACTTCCCCCTTTTTAAAATAATGGAACTTATCTTATATTTCATTAAAGTTTCTTAATTCATTATTATTAAACATTCCAAATTAGGATCTACATCTCTTTTGAATATTTTCCCTCATCCCACATGATATTAATTCAAGTAGAGTTATGCTCATATCTTGATAACATGATATTAGAGTTGGTGTCCTAGAGCCCGAACTTTGTACTTTGATTTCATGAATATTTAATTTTTTAAAATATTAAACATCTTATTACATATTTTTCATTGTTCTATGTGACTGTGATGTAATAATGTCTAAGAGTATTTATAGCATTGATAAGGTCGTGGCAGTTTCCCACTATGATGAGAACCTTGAAATTATATAACAGTATTCTTAAATATAGTTCTGTAGTTGGATGACATACTATTATGGGACACATGGTATACAGACCATCAGGTGTGAGTACTCGTAACCAGATGAGACTTCTTCTCATGAAGTTCATACTTGCTAATCTCGAAGATGGGAAATTATGAGAATAGACCCGCTGGTAGGAGTTCTGCATGTTTTGGTGTCATCGGATATTCCAATCTGTGAGCGTGTGTAATTGTCCTTATAATTTAAGATTATCTTTAATACGTGTCATGACTCGCATACTTTGATTTACTTATGAAAACTGTCACACCATATGTTTGCGGGAAGTAGGGTATGTTGGGTGCATCACAAATGGCATGTTATTAAAGGATAAGTCGCTGAAGGATTTGTCCCATCCATTTATGGAAGTTGATATCTCGTCCCTTTGATTGAAAAAGAACTGTCGCGTGAAATTCAGTGTCCATGGTGTAACGACGAGTTTATTTCATGTAGTCAAGGAACAATGTATCAAGCATAAAGTTTATTGGCCTATCATGAAACCTGCATGATGAGATATTGAGACAAAGGGATTATATTACATATTGAGTGTTCATATATGGATGTTGTTGTTGTGAATTTAAGTTCTTTATATTGGGTGTCTTGACCTGTTTCTAGACTTTACTCTTGGGCTTTAAGAAAATCCACCTAATTCCAAGGAGAAATAATCCTAGAGGCTAAAACACTTAGTGTTTTTGGTGGTCTTAGTTAAATTCTATTTGAATTTAATTAATGTAATAAATATTATTTTCAAGACAGTGAACTAATTTTATTCAAGAAAAAATGATTTCATAAATTAAATAAATATTTATTCCATGGATTGTGAGAAAAATATATTTATTATTTTATTGAATATTTAATAAATAGTTGTTTACTAGTTTGTAAATAAAATATTTATTTAAGAGAATAAATGATTTATTTATTTATTCAGGTGTTCAATAAATGGAAGTAGAGTTCGAGCAGACCAAGACAGATCCGGTGGTAAAATAATTATTTAAAATATGGTAAATAATTATTTAACTAGTTGGTAGAAGCTAAAATTATAATAACACTGCAATTATTTTCTAACGTGGAATTTTATTTATAATTTTGTTTTTCACAAGTTGGTGCACCATAAATAATGATGTGGTATTATTATTAAAAGCATGGTTTTTCTCTAAGGTTATGAATGTATTTAATTGTTGTTACACAATTAAATATTGTAATCGAATCTCCATATCAATAAATAGACATGTACATCTATTTTTCCATGTACTGAACTGCATGCCCAGTGAATTGAGAATTGTTGAGCTAAACAATTTCTCTCTCAAATCCTCTTCCCACCCCTTTCAAGAACGATAGATGTTCTTCAAATCCGAAGAAAAAGCGATCAATAATGACTGACACTAGACACTTGTTTCACTGCGCTAGCACCCATAGAACAAGTGGTGTTGATCAGTGGCCATCAGAGCACGTGTGGATAACTACTAGAGTGATTCTAGTATGGATCCTTTCAAGTGAAATGATATAATCTGGAAGGTTCATTCTGGATGATCAACATCAACAAAGAAGAAAATACTAAATATCATGGTATTCTTTTCTTTATGAAATTAATTTAATTTATTATAAACATGATGTGAAAGATACTCCTTAATTATTTTAAGAATCTTCCTTCTTTATCTAATTCTTTGATTCTATTCCATGGAAACTAGAGTTCATCGTCTTATTGATCTCGGAATAATAATTGATCATGGTAAAAATTAATGTTGGGTTTCATTCCAACTGTGCTTCTGTTGCACCCAGAACCTTCAAGTAGTATCGAGGGGTTACATCATAGTTTATAATTATTAAAAAAAATTATTATTTACAGTTTAATAATTTATGTTTTAAATTCAAGGTTAATCATTATTATAATCTGGAATTTGAGATCTGTTCTCCCTATTTTTGTTTCTCACATATTTCATAGAAAAAAATGATTTTTTAATTAAAATTAAAATGGAGAACACGTCAGGAGGCGCCGACGATTCTTCTCAAGTGACATGAAAGTACATGCCATGTGTTCGGACTTACATGTTGTGTTCTTCCATACACACTGTGTAATTTGTAATAGACATTGTGTAGTTGTGTATAGCGCATCAGGAGTAATTCAGTAATTACTCAAGCCATGTGAATTTATTACATGCGGTGCAGTTAATTTTACACTGCATGTTGAGAAGGACGGATAGGCACATGGATACCAGATTCCATGTCATGTTTCAAACTAAACATAGTGTGTAGTCTCTTCATGTCAAGGGCCAAACTGTGTATCTCATACATGGTTAATCCAACCAGAAACCATGTAACGTGGAGACAACACGACATTTATCCCACTATACACGTCGTGTACTCCGAAATTTCTGAAGTATGCCTCATATACTGAGTCCCTAGGTATGTACTTCAGGAAATATGGTGAAGGTATTAAATGTTGTGTAGTCATAAATACACGTCGTGAACTTTACCAAATTACACAAAATTAAAACTTTAATGTTTGCGTAATTTTTTGAACTAATTATCATGTATAAATCATACAACATGTTGTTAATATATGCATTAAAGCATGATGTATTCCATATGTCAGAAGAGTAAGATATTATATGAATATAATACATGTTGGGTAGATTCAGATGGGTATCCACCAACTTACCTCCAAGTTTCATTTATGTACAATGATGATAATCTCAAGTAAATTTAGAAAAAGATTAAGATAGAAGGATTCATTAATTAAAGATAATAATTAATCGATTCAAGCGCAATTTATCTTAATAAAAATGATTAAATAATTTAATACTAGTTTTATTAAATACATAACTTGTCGCATGTATATTGGTGATCATGAGCTAGACCAACACCTTTGTATGTGATTGGTTTTCTTTTAATTTATTTATTAAATTAATTGTTGGTCTGCAATCCATCTCTCGTCATTAATATATTGGGCATGTGTTCCCATGGTTTCTTTTATGTATACCACCTTTTTTACCTATCACCTACGTGTGAGTAATAAAAATCATATGTAATTGATAGAACTCCCAAGATAGTGGAGACGGTTCAATTTGGATCCGAGACAAAACCAATCCCAGAAGATACATAGGCGGACAGGTGGAAAGCTGTAAACACAAACCCAAAAGGTTCAAGGTGTTTATCCCCTATGTCAGGGTTAGTTTATCAACATCTAGATAAAATAACCATTATAAAATCTCATGATCATGCCCTTTTATTTATTTGATTTATGTCAGTTGCATGGTTTATCATTAGAGATGCGTTTTCATGATCACATAATTAATAAATTAATAAATCATGTAATATGGAACTAAAATAAACCAGGCTTATGCATAAATATTATCAAGAAATGGTTAATCACTTAAATAAGTTCCATGTAATATTAACAATCATGTGATGATGATAATAAGAAATTCATGTATGAGAGATAAAAATCCCTCAAAAAAATATTAAGTCCGACCAAGCCTTCTGTTAGTTGATTAAGGAAAAAACTCAACAAAACTATGTGTTTGAACAACCCTTGTTGTGACACTTAATTTTATATAGGTTTCCCTTATGAAAGGATTTGGGTTGACTTAACCATATTACATATATAGGATTATCCCTTGCTAGACTTTGTGTAGTATTGGAGGCAAGATTTGAGGAAATCCAAAGTCATGATTTCAAGATTGGGGAGTCCACTCAACAGATTAAGGAGCTGCAAGCTCGTAGTTGGAAAAGACCAGCCTACCTAAATACCTTCAAATTACTTGACCAACCCTTGTTGGGGTTATGTGAAGGGGAATATGGATCCTTTCCACTAGAATGTAATGGAAACTGTACATTCCAAGTTCAATGGTGAGGGCCATTGGGACTTGATAAAATAGTGGGAGACAAAAAAAATTAATTTATTATTTCTCATAAAATGTAATCATTGATCTTTTAATTGTAGAATAAAATGAAAAAATATTCAACCACACTATCCCTGCAATAAATTATAGATAAATACAACATCCTCACCAGAAGTAACTTACAGTAATGGTTTTGATTCCTTCAGGTTATTCTTTCCCATGAACGTAAGTCTTATGTGATGAAGTAATCATTACCTGATCTGCCTGCCCAAGAGGCGAGTGATGAATAGTTATTAGTCTATGAAAAAATTATGAATGACATGGTTGAAATTCAATATTTTATGCTATCATCAATTTCTAATGATCTCATAAATTCTCATGAAAAGATGGATGCGTATACCATGCTCTAGAAACTCTGTTGTCTTTACTAGGATAGATCAAGACAAGAATGGTTTGAGACCTCCAAGGAACTCTTTCAAAGTAAGCTTGGAGAGGGTTCCTTAGTTGGTCTTCACATAGTCATATCATTGGCTACATTGAGCGCTTAAATGTTTTAGGGTTTAATCTCTCTAAAGAACTGGGTACCGATATCATTCTTGCATCACTCCCTTATATCTTCTCCAAATTTGTTGTTAATTTCAATATGAATAACATTGATAAGTCTCTATCTGATCTTATTATCCCCATTCTCCAAGTGTACAAAGATATAAAGTGTGAAAATAAGTATGTCATTATGGTGAATAAGAGTAAAGGGAAGACAAAGATCTTTAAGCCCAAGGTTTCTTCACACCCTTCTAAGAAAAGAAAGATTAATGGGGAGGCAAGGGAAGAAGAAGTTGTTTGTCTCATATATGGAAAGAAGGGAAGCTGGAAGAAGAACTGCACCCATCCTAAGAAGAAAGGGGAAGCTTCATGTGCATTTATTATCAATGTAATCTATCTATTTCTACAAATTGGGTGGTAGATATAGCTTTTTGTGCTCACATATGTATCCAAATACAGGAACCAAGTAGATTCAGAAAGATTGACCAAGGGGAGGTAGATTTATGAGCATCCAATGGATCTAGAATTTCTGTTATAGATTTTGGGGACTACTACCTCACATTGACAATGAGGAGGATCTTGGTATGAAAGGTTTGTTATTGTGTGTCTTCTGTTAATAAAAACATTATTTCTATATCCATATTAGATATATATGGTTTTGTTTTCATGTTTGGAAATGAATTTTTATTCTTTTACAAATATAGAATTTGTTTTGGAAGGTCACATTTATACAATGGTCTTTGTCTGTTAGATTACACAAACCAATTAATGGCAATCGATAACAAATATATTTAACATGACTCATACCACCCCCAACTTTGGCATCACATACTAGGTTGTGTAAATGAGAAACACTTGAAAAAGGTACATCAATATGGATAGTTAGATTCTTTAGAACTAAAACCACTTGGCATATGTCATTCATGTTTACAAGGAAAAATAACCAAATCCCTATTTAGTGGGAAAGGTGAAAGGGCTAAAGAGATTCTTAAATTCGGTTATATCGATCTGTGTAGACCATTTCCTATTAGAGCAAGGGAAGGGTACTCATAATTCATAATTGTTACTTATGATTTTAGTTGATATGGATATATCTACTTAATGATGTATAAGTTAGATTCTTTGATAAGTTCAAAGAATATAAGAATGAATTTGAGAACCATCTTGGTATGAAGATTAAGAAACTCTGATCAAAATGAGGTGGATAATATCTTAATCAATACTTAATTGATTACTTATGGGAGTTTGGGATCTTATCCCGAATCACTCCTCTTTACACGCCCTAGTGGAATGGTGTGAGAGAAATGAGGAAATGAACTTTATTGGACATGGTGAGATCAATGATGAGTCATGTTAGTCTTCCGTTATTCTTTTGGGGATATTTGTTACAAACAGCAACGTACATACTAAACCAAGTACCAAATAAATCGATAAATGGTATTATATATGAGTTCTGGAGTGGAAATAAATCCATGTTATCGAATTAACATGTGTGGGAAAGCAATGTGTTTGTTAAGGAATATTCAGGTAACAAACTTTTACCCCAAGGCACAATGTGTACCTTTATAGGATACCCTAAAGAAACAAGGGGATATTACTTATACAACCCCGCATACAAAAAGGTTATGGTGGAAAGACACACCATATTCCTTGAGAGGGAGAACATCTCCAAAAGGGATAGTGGGAGTGAGATATACATCGATGAAGTCGAGGCTCAAGGTACATAAGTGTTGGTACATGAAAAGATTCCACAAAGTTCCATGGAAGAAATAATTGTTCCAAAGACACAAGAACTATGTAAAAGTACAGAAGATGTTAGAGAACCAGAACGGTATGGTTTTCTAGTTACTAAGAATAGGGACTCATTATTATTTGATAATAATGATCCTCTCACCTATAAGGAAGCAGTAAGTGGCACTGATGTTGCCAAGTGGCAAGAAGCCATGAATTATGAAATGGATTCCATGTACCAAAACATAGTCTAGATTTTTATAGATATTTTGGTCGATGTAAAGCCTATTGGTTGAAAATGGGTATCAAGAAGAAACTGGACATGGAAGGACAAGTCGATACCTATAAGGCACAGCTGGTTGAAAAAAGGTTGAAGAAGTGTCAAGGCATTGACTACAATGAAACCTTTTCACTAGTTGCAAAGCCAAAATCCATCAGAATTATATTGTCCATTTCCGCTAACCATGACTATGATATTTGGAAAATGGATGTCAAAATAGACTTCCTTAATAGGAAACTTCAATAAGATATCTACATGACACAACATGAAGGGTTTACGATGCCAAATCATTCTAATAAGGTATTCCAGTTGTAGAAATCCATTTATAGATTAAAGCAATCATCCAAGTCATGGAACATTCATTTTGACGAATCCATAAACAAATTTGGTTTTATCAAGAACAAATGTGAGCCTTGTGCCTACAAATGGTTTGGTGGGAGTGCAGTTGTTTTCCTAATAGTATATTTTGATGACATATTACTTATTGAAAATGAGATACAAGTCTTACAATCTGTTAAGGCGTAGTTGAATCAATTATTATCCAAAAAGGACTTGGGAAAGGTAGTATATATTCTTAGGATCAAGATCTATCATGATAGATCCAAGAGATTATTGGGCCTAAGTCAAAGTACATACATTGATAAGATACTGAAGATATTCGGTGTGTAACAATCCAAGAGGGGATTGTTTCCAGTATCACATGGAATTCATCTTTCCCAAAAAATGCATCCTTAGACACATGAGGAAAGAAATATAATTGCAAGTATTCTATAGGCATAAACGATTGGGGTATTCATGTATTCAATGCTCTCTACTAGTATGGATGTCGCCTACGCGTTGAGTGTGGTAGGAAGATATCAATTTGGCCTAGGTGACCGCCATTGGATGGTAGTCAAACTATCCTAAAGTTTCTAAGGATTACAAAGGATATATTTCTGATTTATGGAGGAGATAAAGAACTAGTTATCAGAGGATATATATATTCTAGTTTTCAGACTAATCAAGATGACTTGAAGTCACAACAGGGATACATATTCACTTTGAATGGAGGTGCAGTGAGCTGGAAGAGCTTAAAGAAGAGTGTGGTTAAAGATTCTATAACAGATTATATCACAGCTTCTAAGGTAGATAAAGAATCAGTTTGGATGTGGAGATTCATCTAGGAGATGAATGTGATACCTACCTGTAAAATATCCCATCACACTGTACTGTGATAATACTACAGCGATGGATTTCTCAAAATATCCAATGTCACATCAGTGGATGAAGCACATACATTAGAAGTATCATCCCTTGAGGGATTTTTCTCAGAGAGTTGAAGTTGCAGTGAGCTATATTTCCATGAAAGACAACGTGGAGGACCCCTTGACTAAATCCTTGAATCAGAAAAAAAAATGATCATCATGTGAGGCCTAGCGGACTAATAGTCATAGGTTGTTGGCTCTAGTCCAAGTGGGAGTTTGTTAGAGTTATTTTCCTATAACCAATTGTTTGTACTTTAATTACATGGATATTTAATATATTTAAATATTAAACATCTTATTGCATATTTTTCACTATTCTTCATGACTATGATATAATAATTTCCAAGAGTATTCGTTTCATTGATAAGGTCATGGAAGTTCCCCACTATGATGAGAACCTTGAAATGATATAACAATATTCTTAAATAAAGTTATGTGGTTAGATAGGATACTATGATGGGACACATAGTATATATACTGTCAGGTGCAAGTACTCGTAAGCATATGAGACTTCCTCTCATGAAGTTTGTACTTGGTAATCTCCAAGATGGGACATTAAGAGAATAGACCTTCCAGTAGGCATTATGCATGTTTGGGTGTCATCGGATATTCTTATATGTGAGCATGTGTAATAGTCCTTAGACTTTAATATTATCATAAAATATGTGCCATTACTCATTCACTTTGATTTACTAACAAAAACGGTCATGCCATATGTTGGTGGGAAGTATGGTATATTGGGTGCGTCACAAGTGGCATGTTATTAATGGATAATTTGAGCATGGATTTGTCCCTTTCATTTATAGAAGTTTATATATCATCCCTTTGATTGAAATAGAATCTCCATGCGAAATTCCATGGTTATGGTGTAACGATGAGTTCATTTTAGGGAGTCAAATAACAATGTATCAAGCACAAAGGTTGATGGCACTATCATGAAACATGTCTGATGATATACTGAGACAAAGGAATTATATTATACAATGAGAATTCGTATGTGGATGTCATTGTTGCGACTTTAAGTTCTTTCTCTTGGGTTCCTTGACCCGTTTCTAGACAATAATCTTGGACTTTAATAAATCCAACCTAATTCCAATGAGAATGAATCCTAGAGGGTCACACACTAAGTGTTTCTGGTGGTCTCGGTTAAACTCTATTTTAATTTATTTAATGGGATAAATATTATTTTCCAGATAGTGAAATAATTTTAATCAAGATAAAATGATTGCATAAATTAAAAAAAAAATTATTCACTAAATTGTGGGTAAAATATATTTATTTATTTTATTGTGCATTTAATAAATATTTATTTACAAGTTTGTAAATAAAATATTTATTTAAGAGAATAAATTATTTATTTATTTATTCATGTGTTCAATAAATGGAAGTGGAGTTTGAGTGGACCAAGGTCGGTCCTATAGTAAAATAAGTATTTTCAAGATGGTAAATAATTATTAAACTAGTTGGCATAAGTTAAAATAAAAATAACGCTTCTATTATTTTGTGATGTGTAATTTTATTTATAATTACATTTTTCACAAGTTGGCACACCATAAATAATGTAATGGTATTATTATTAAAAGAATGGGTTTTACCAAAGGTTATGAATGTATTTAATTACTGTTATGAAATTTAATATTGTAATTGAAGCCTCATGTCGATAAATAGACATATATCTCTATTGTGCAATGTACCGAACTGCATGCCTGGTGAATTGAAAATTTTTGAGCTAAACAAATTATCTCTTGAATCCTCTTCCCTCCCCTCTCAAGAATGAGAGATGTTCTTCAAGGATGAAGAACAAGTGATCAAGAATGACATACACATGACACTTGCTTCGCCGTGCTAGTACTCGGATAACAAGTGGTGTCGATAGGGGGCCATCGGAGCACGTGTGGATCACTGCTAGAGGAATTATAGTTTGGATCCTCACAAGAAAAATGAAATAATAAATAAGGGTCATTCCGGATGATCAAAATTATCAATAAAAAAATATGGAAGATCCAGGTATTATTTTATTTATGAAATTATTTAAATTATTTATAAACATAATTTACAAGAACCTCCTTAAAGGTTTTGGGCCTCTTCCTTCTTTATCTGAATCTTTGATTCTATTCCATGGAGACTACCATTCATCATCATATTGATCCTAGAATAATCATTGATCATGGTAAAAATAAATGTTGGGTTCCATTCTAACCATGCTTCTACTGTGTCTAGAACCTTCACATGATCATTATCCATAGGCTTATAAAGGAACTCTTTTCTCCTATTTGTAAAGAAAAAAGTCACGTGAAATCGTGAGAGATTTAAATTAAGGTTCAAATGAATCTAAGACTTAAGGATGGTGGGAATTGATTTTTTTTTAATTAAGGATCAAGGAGGTGGTTTCTCTAAGTAAAGTGCAAGATATAAAAAGTAAAATCTCAATGACATTATCCCATTCAAATTTCAACAAATCCCACTTTCCCCAAACTCAATGTAAGGTTATGATCAAATTAAATCATAATGAATGTTTTTTTACCCACTTGAATTTTTCTCAACATTTATAATTTTTTTATAAGATATTTTTTATTTTTTTTCTTTATTCAAATCTATTCTTATAATAAACCTCACATACAGAACCTAACCACATATCATAAAAATCCTCAGTATAGTAATGGTGTATTTTTATTATTATAAGTCACAACCATTTTTTTTATTTTTTCCATTTTATTTTTTTATCAAGAGGGGAAAACAATGAATTTTCATGAATAAATCAACAACCTTTATTAACACCCACGATTAGTACCCTCACACTTCTTCCCTATAATTCATTTCATCCCTTTTATCATTTCTGCCTTCACCCCCATAATTCAACATTAAAATATCATTAAAATACTATGAGGAGGGTAGGAATGGATAAAACTGACTTAAAACATGGATCATTCTTAAAAAGTTCATTTATGGTCTCTATAGGCTAAACAAGGATTGGTTTAATGGTAGTATTTAAGGATAAAGGATTTTAAAAAGATGTATCAATCATTTTAAATATGTTTTTGCATATTCATAGATTTGATAAGTTCAAATGAATGTTTTGGTTAATGAAATATCCAAGAATAATCAAGAAATATGCCTTAAGAATAAAATAGAATGTACTTGGTCTAGAAATCCTATCAGGAATGGGAATTATAACATTGGAAAATCACTCAAGTCATGACTAATAATAACAAATCAATTCACATGAATTTTAGAAATTTAAATAATGGAAAATTATTGGGAAATTTTATTTAAAAGAATCAATAAATCCCCTAAAATCATGGGACCTTATTTTAGTATCCATGTTTCACATTAATTATTCTATTATCAATTTTACTCATTCAACCTTATTAATATTTAAATATAAAACATATAATCATATTTTTTATAAGAAAATCATGTCCCCTGCATAAGTTAAGTAAAGCATAAATTAAAAAGTGGGCATGGAATTATCTAGTTGAAAGATTACAATATGTTTTCAGACTAAAATATATAGAGTTTGAAAGATAAACAATAAAAGTGAACTCCCTCTCCCATGAAGCTCATTTCTCCTCCTTCCTTGAATTTTTAGAACTGCTTTATTCCATTATTAACCTATAATATAAAATCACCCAATTAAGCACAATGATCGTTTCATTTTAATCTCAAAAATGTAATAGGTAGTGGTATTCATGTTGTAATCATTCCTAGACCTAAAATTAAAATCTACATTTCTTGAAATCATGTAAAAGGATAAGTCTTGATATGATCCCCCAAGTAGGCTCTGAATTTTTACTACCTCCAAATGGAAGAACCAGCTGTTATCCATAATCTGATGATGGGTTGATATTCTTTTAATTGAACCACCATATGTGGCTTTTCCAAACTTGTGCTTATTTATTGGTGGTGAGGAATTATCCATGGATATAGTATACCATATCCTCCCCCTTGATAATTAGTTATAGGTTACATGGTGTGGGTAGGATGAAGTATGGATCGTCCTATCTCTTGGTTTCTACTTGTGAAACATCCACCTTCTTTTCCTATGATAAATCAACATGGTCTACATTAATTGAATGATCAAAGGGAAAATAAGTAGGTATTTTTACTTGAACAAAATTTGAATTTGAATTTTTAATAATTAATTTCCACTTTTCAATATAAGTAGCCTATGTGTTTATTTCCTCAATCTCACCTACTTGGAACTCCTCATGGGCCTCCTTAAATGAAAGTTAATCAAAATTAAGGATCTCCATGTGTTCCTCAATAGGTGGAGGTCTAGTTTCTCAATCTTCCTCTAAGGAATGGGAATAATTTACCAAATTTAAAAATTCTAAGAAATAAGGATTTATGCGAAAATCAAACTGAATAAGATCAAAAAACAAAGAGTTCAAAGAAATATCATCTCCTTGAGTTTATTCTAGTTCAATCACTTCTTCAGTGGTAAGTTCCTCTTGAAGTTGGATCTCAGTGGATAGAGGAAGGTAGTTGGGAGCCTCTTTCTTTTCTTTAACTTCCACCACTTTGGTGGTGTATTCCTCTAATGGTTCTGGATCTTCTTCTTTTCAAAGAATTGGGAGGTCAAGTAGTTCCTCACATTCATTCCAAAATTCATCTAGATCTTTTTTATCTCCCACATGTAGCTCGGTAGGAAATTATTTCTTCATGTACTCCTCAGGTAAATCATGGAAGACAAATATATTATCTCCTAGTTCAAGCTCAGTTTTCTTAAGGGATTAACTGATGTTATCAGTGATCCAATACATTTTTTTATTATAAATCATGAACCATAACTTCCAGATTTTGAATACCATATTTGTGTTTTTTTATCCACTTTCTCTTAAAAAAATTTAGGGGGAAATTCTTCAAAAGTATTATGAGAAAACAAGGAAAACTCTACTAGTGTCTTTTCCATTTTATGATAAAATTCTAGAAAGTACTCCCAGAATTCCATTAAATATTTGTAGTATCATTCAACTAATGGGTTTTCAAGGGTTTATTTAAGATACTATATGGGTTCCTTGAATTGAACCTCCTGGATAATTTAGATTTGGGTTCCCCTAATCTGTCTAGCCCACATGGAAACACTATCTTCTATAGACCAAGGTGATTCAGTTATTGGTTCTTATACATGTGATTTTATAGTCCATAAATAATAATAATCATTTGAATACATTATGGACAAAATATTTTTTATGTTGTATTTAAATAAATTAAAAACTATCTACTGTAAAAATATAAAAATTTTAGTAAACTCATGATTAGCTCCTCATAAATGGTGTCAATTTTCACACACGCCTATCACGGTGCATGGAAAAAGAAAATTATTTTATTAGTGTAGGAAAAGGCTAAAAAAGTTCATCTCAATTGAGTTGTTTCTCATTTTTTAACTGCTTAATCTAATTCACATAAATTTAATTGTTTTTTTTTATATTATTTGTCAACGCATTAAAAAATTTGTTTTTGTTTATTTTCTAGGATATTTAAATGTTGTGCAATATGAATGTTTAAACTAGCATATAAGGATAAATGGAATTTGATTAGAATGAAATAAATTGGTCTTAATTTTGGTTTTAGGTTCAATAATTATTCTCCTTTATTTTTTAAAATTTTAGTTTGATAATCCAATCATGAAATATCATGATTAATTTCAATCATTTTATTTAGAAATTGTGAAATATCAAATGCCTTAGGAAATCTCAATTACACCTCCTCCTATAATCAAGTTTGATGATGCACATTGGTTTACGGTGCTCCATTTTCAAGGACCGAGATCAATCATATGGTGTTTCATCAATTGATTTGATCAACTCCAACGTGTGAAGAGATTACCAAATAAAGAGAGGGAAAATAAATGAAACAACAGAATAGAAATAAATTTGAGTGAATAGCCCCAGGTACAGTCACCAAAGTGTTCATGTCACTCTCATCTATCAAAAACATAAATTAAACTTTAAGAAATAATTCAATAACACATTTACTTTTTCTGGTCCAAGACTCGAGTCAGCCTCCCATTTTTGAAATTAAGTGATCACAATTGTGCAATGGTAAAGAAGAGAATAAAATAAAATAAAAAGAATAAAGTAATAATGAGAATAAAATAAAAAGAAGAATTAGGTATGAGAGAAAAAGAAGATATAGATAGAAAATAAAATAAAATAAAAAGAGAATGAGATAAGAAGAAGAATAAAATAAATAAAAATAAAAATGTTAAAATAATAAAATAAAATAAGAAGAATAAGAATAAGAAGAGATGATGTAGATAGGTAGAGAAAAACATTAAATAAAATGCATAAATTTGTTTAATAAAAGAAACAAAAATTAAAATTAAAAATGAAAGAAAATAAACCAAATGAAATAAAAAAAAATAAAATTTAACCAAAATAAAGAAAATATTATGCAACTTGATCCTCTTGTGGGTTGGTCCCCTCCCTCAGTGTACAAATTCTTATAAAGTTTTGGATGGATTCTTTTTATAAGAAAGGGTTAGTACCTAAGTCATAAAATCTTTAGTGACTTCATATATCTATTAAGATCCCACTAATATTTATTATCTTCAAACTTTAAAACCCTCTATAGACCCACACATTGAGATTTAAAATCACCCAAAGGAATTGGGGTTTAAATTATTTGGTATGGACCATATGGTAGTGTAAGGTTCCTCAAGCATGGTTTCTATGGGAGTGTGGATGTGGAAGCTATAGTAGAGAAGTTGTTTCGTGGTATGGGCAGTAATAATGGATCCTCTAATCCTTTGGTATTCATCGTGTCTGAAGGGCCCTTATAAGTGATCATCATAGGGTGTCAAGGTGATCTAAGGTGGAACGAAGTGGAGACAGTGGTGAATGAGTCACCCTAGAGTTCTGAAGGACGTCATCCATGGTGGATCTCTGCGGTGAAGGGGATTATGGGATAAGGATGAAGGCGTGGTAGTGGTGGATCTCAGTGGTGCACGGTGGAGGTGCGTGTATGAGGTGAGCGAGGGGAATATTAAAATGGGATGAACAATTTCCATTAATTCAAAGTCCCACATCGAATTGAGACAAGGGAGGCTAACTACATATAAGGAAGGGTGTGAAATCTGGTTTCCATAATCCAACACTAGTGTGGGCTCCCTTACACACATACACACACCAATATAGGCCATGTCATACCACCTGTCCCACATAGGCCTTGGTCCTACTCTACTCATGTGGGCTCACATGCCCACGCATGCCTTGGGAGGGATTTCTTAGTGGCTCATTTGGTCGGTCATCCTCTTTATGAGGCTATCCATGTGTATTTTGGGATTCCTGGTTGTGTTCTAGCTCTTAGAATATTTTTTTAGTACCAAGAAATATGAAAAAACACTTAATGAATTTATGAATCTATTCATTCTTAAATAAATTTATCAATAAAAATTATCTTTTAAATTCCATAACATTTAACACTCCCCTTTTAATTCCATTTCAATTGGTTTCAACTCCTTAAATATAAATTCCCACTTGTGAATAATACATTGGTTTTATTGGTATTATTCATTGAAAATGCATTAAAAACCATTGAAATTTGATTAAAAATATGAACCAAATTTATGTGTGTCACTAATAAAAACAAAAATAGTGAAAGAAGCTATAAAATAATATAACTAATAGAATGAGAAAAAATAATATAAAACTTACAGAATCGGATGAATAGGTTTGGTAGTCTTATTCTCTTAAAGTATTCATAGAAAGTCATTGCACATCTCATGCTCATAGAGGTAGTTGTACTCACCTGGTTTGGAAGTCGGGCATTTATCACTTAAGAACTCATCCGCACATCTTCATTATCAAAGGACACCTTTATCGAAACTCCACAATAATTAGTACACTTATAATGTATACTGAAGGATGGAATGAATAGATATTCACCATCAAGGAAGAAAAACTCTTTGAATATAGGGTTCCAAATCCAAAGGGAGAACCAAAACAAGAATGGTGAAAATGTTAAAGTGAGGCAAAATGATGGGATTCAAGGGTGATCAATTCCCCTAATAAACACTACTCCTTTAAACCGCACACCCAACTAGAAAGCACCATGAATCCATTCCAATTAGAAAATCTAGTGGAACACTTGAGAAACTCAAAATATATGGTCTTCACAGATGACATGGATGGAAAAACAATCAACAGTTGAGAATAAAGGTTCACTAGATTTCCATGGTGGACAGGCTAAAGAAACATGAGTATGAAACTAGTGTGTGGACCGAATCAAGATATAAACTCATGTGTCCCAGTTCATAACCCATATAAACCATATTAAAATTGAGAAAAACAATAAAAAAATTAAAAACTGAATTTTCAAGCATGAAATATAAAAGGATTTAAATGGAAGATAAATAAACATGGAATTTCTTTATAAAAACAAAAGAAACACCTAATTTCACAAATCTCTACCATTTTCAATTGAAATTGGTGATTTTCTTACAGCTAAGGTTATATAATGGTAAAAAATCATTTTAACTAAATAATATTTTAATTTAGATAATACCATAGCGTTACTCAAAATATATGAAGGGTTCTCATCAATGTGAGTTTTTTTGACACACACTTTTCTATATTCTATAATATCTATAATCAAATGTAATCTAATATCTATGTTTTTTTATTTACCATGTAATACTAAATTCTTGGATAAATTTATTTCATATTCATTATCATTATATACATTAATAGAATAATTATAAATTTTGAGTTCATCATAAAAACCGTAGATCCATAAGGCTTCCTTAACAGCCTCGATCAAGGCTATGTATCCTGATTTTGTGTTTGAAAGGGAAACCACATACATTATATTGCATTTCAAGAAAATAATACCACCAAAATAATTGAAAATATATTTAGATAATGATTTTTAAGTATCAATATTCCCTACAATATTTTTATATACATACCCAATAACTAATTCAGCAGCATCATCATTTTTACCAGAACACAAAGGTAAATCATAAGTATATGAAAAATATTGTAGTATCCACTTTCGGGAATACCAAAGTGGCTTCCATAGACTAGCCATAAATCCTATAAGCATGAATATTTAAAATTATATATCAAGAGAAGTGCATATCATACTATACATGATGTTACCAACTATATTTTCATAGGTAATTTTATACATAAAATTTATATAAACTACAACATTGGTTGATTGAGTTAAAGAAAATTTAAAATTCCATCCAAAAGTTATAATTATAGATTTGAGATATTAAAATAGATACCTTTTAAAATATAGTCATAACATAAGCATGTTGTGAAAGATATTACAGTTTAAATGGAATATCCCTAATGATTTTTACACCTGGAATTTTCTTTTCTGCATCAAAGTCCTTCATTTCAAACATTCCTTTTAATTTATATTTAATCATAGTAATGAGATTTATATTTTTTTCAAATAATAATAATTTCATCAACATACAATAATAGGTAAAGAATTTTATTTTTTATTTATTTGAAATAAATTCAAGCATCATACTGGCTCCATGTGAAATGGTTATCAAGCATAAAAAATAAAAAATTTCCATATCATTGCCTTGAGGCCTTTTTTAAACCATGCAAAGTTTTATTTAAAAGGAAAACGTGGTTAGATTTGAATTATTTAGAGTAACCATATTGGGGATTTATATAAAGTTTCACATTAAGATCATCATGAAGGAAGGAAATTTTTACATCAATTTGTTCTATGTGAAGTTCACTATAAGAAGAAAAAACTAACAGCAACCTTATTGAAAAATTATTAAAAACTAATTATAATTATCTATTCCTCGTATTTGATGGAATACCTTAGTGACTACTCTAGATTTAAATTTAATTTTATTTCTAGTATTCTTATCTTATTTTATTTTATAAATCCACTTACATCCAATTAACTTGGAAATGTGTGGTTTATCTATGATAGAACAAGTGTGATTTTTTTAAGGAATTAGTTTCTTCATTCATGGTAGAGATCCACTATTTTGAATCTTTTTTCATCAAGGGTTTCCTTATAGGTCTAACGATTATCATCAATAATATCCTGGGAAAAATTAAAGGAAAAGTTAGTCATGTCATATTGGATAAATTGATATACAGTTCTATGGACCCTAATAACTCCATCTTAGGTTAACTGGTATCCAGTATCATTATAAGGTGGTTCATCATCTGAATCTGAATCAAAATGGAGCTTAATCCATCTTTGGTCATAGACTCAGGATTAGGCGAAGGATAATGGATAGTTGCCTCAAACTAGGTTGATGGAATGGTTTTAGAAGCATCATCAATTACCAGATCATTAGTTCTAGGTGTTATAGATTTGGATTTAGGAGAACATGGCTCTTGGAACCCCACATCCCTACTAGTGGTTAATTTTTTGTAATCGGGTTTATCAATCCAAAGTTTATAACCATTTACAACCTTCGGACATCCCAGAAAAATACATTTAAGAGATCAAGGCATGAGATTGTCATCCATTACATGAGAATAAGAAGTGTATTCGAAGACTCTCAGATGATTATAAGAGGGTTTTTTGTTGTTCCAAAGTTCTTTTAGGGTGGTAAAATGATTGGAAATAGATGGAAATATGCTTATGAGGTAAATTTTAAGAGTGTAATCCTCTACTTAGAAGGATTTAGGGAGACCCAAGCATTCAATCATTCATTGGGATCTCTATAAAATTGTTCTATTCATTATTTTAGAAAGGAATTTCTATTGGGTGTTTACCTAATTTTATGGTGTCTTGCAATGCCCCCAGATTCAAATAACTAAATAAATTTAGTGGATAGGTATTATAAGTCATTATCAATTCTCATTTTTTTTAATATTTATTACAACTAGATTATATACTAGGCTTTTCCATGTTTTAAAGTTATTGAAAACATCAAGTTTTTTACATTATGTAAATCAATATATTTATAGATAATTAATCTATAAAGGTAATTAAGTAGGACCCTTCACCATGGGAGGTAGTTCTTGTTGGTCCCCATAAGTTAGAATGTATATACTCTAAGGGTTAGGTATATTTTAAGTTAGACCTAATAAAAGGTAACTCTATTAGCCTTACCCATAACACAAAAATTACAAAATATATGGTTTTTTGGTGTGATGTCAATCAACAGGCCTTGCTTGTTGATTTCCTCTAGACCCTTCAAGCTCACATGACCTACTCTCCTATTATATAACAAGGTATCATTAGTATTAGTGGTATACACACTACCCATATTCCTTGAATGGGTCTTCCCCTTAAATAAATACAACCCATTAATTAGATAACCCTTTATGATAGTTCTAGATCCTTTGGAGACCTTTAAGACACATGGTTCAGATATAAAGGTATAACCCTTTTGGTCATGAATTCTTAAGGAAATCAGGTTCCAATGGAGGTTGTGAACCCACCTAACATCAAGAAAATTGATGGTGGGGTGTTAATCATTTTATATCAAAATAGAACCTATTCCCTCTACTTTATATCTGATATTATTGACTAATATGACATCTTCTTATATTAAAATCAAATCTTGGAATAACCCCCTAAAGGGACACATATAGAATGAGAAACCTAAGTCTAATAATCACTCGTGGTTGAGGTAAAGGATGGTCACATTAAATACGTCTATAGTTTCATAACTAATTCCACTAGAAGGTTCTATTCAGGGGGATGTTTGTTCTCAAATTCTTGATTAAGCTTCCCACACTTAGGCTTAATGTGATCAAGATTTCCATAGTTGAAAATAATAATTTTTCTTCCCTAAAAATAGACCTAAACTTTGGTTTCTTGTTATTCTTGAATCTATCATTATTATAATCTTTGTTATAACCCCTATACTACGGTCTACCACTGGTAGAAAAACTCTCTACCTCTCCTTTTACTTAGGGTTTTGAATATAGTTCCTTAGAGAGTAGGGTAGACGTAACCTATTATAGGGTTAAGTAGTCATGATAATACATCATTAGTGTTTTGGGAATTATCTAAATAAATTAAAAGGATAATTGTTTGACCTTAATCATAAATATTCACATTTATGTGGTCTAGATCTAATGTCACTTTATTGAATTCAACTAAATGGAATTTAATTAAAATACTAGGTTTTATTTTAAATGTAAACATTATTTATTTCTTATAAAGTCTACCAACTAGATAGTTTTTCATGTATAATTTATCTAACTTAATCCATATATGAGTAGCATTAGTTTCATAAGAAACTTCTATAAGGACTTTATAACCTAAATAGAGAAGCATAGAATAGTGTTCCTTAACAAGAACATCAGGGGATACATCTTGAAAAATATTAGATGTTTTTAAAATTTTAGAAATAGTAACAATAAGTTTATAAGTATAAAAAATAAAATAAATTAATAATTGCTAAATTAATAATGTTTTCATCTTAATCTATAACAGATTAAGGTCATTTTCACTATTGAATTTTTCAATCTCCAACCTAGATGTTGATATGTTTTCAAAAATGATTAGAAACTGAGTTATTGTAAAAAATGATAAGCTCACTCCCATAAGAACCATCCAATATCAAAGGTTATACATTATTATCTAACTAGATTTTATAATTTTAAAGATTTATTGAGGTTATAGGGGCTTCAATTACAGAAAGAAGATAAAAGGGGAAAATTAAGATGAGACCCAATTTCAGAAATTAAAACAGAAACCAGAATTAAAATCTAGAAATATATTCATAAAAAAGAAGACCAATGAGGCTCAAATACCACATTGTGATGGGTAAAGTTCATTGGAAATGATATAACATATTAACCAAAAGAAAATAAAAAATTTTTACTTTTGTTCACAAAACTAAAATTCAACACAAATAAACCATTAAAGAAGAATTAAAGTAGGAAAATAGTAATGAAGATAAGTATTTAATGTGATTTTGTCCCATTATTGCATACATGAAAGTAAAAACACCACCACATGTTCAAAAAATTTATTAATTATCAAAAGGACAAAATAAGCATGGAGAACATGACCCTGAACGGGTAATCTAGCAATGAACGATCCATGATCCTCACCAACTGCCTATTCTGCATGGGAAGCATAGACATTATCCTATCCAAATGGTCCTTCAACTTCCATCGTGCCAAGTACCGGCTTATCCACACCATCTGCACCCACAAGGTAACTAAAGACCTCTACTACTACTATGTGTTATAACATGAGAATGTTAGTGGACTCATCGGTGTATCTCTCTAAAAGGACCTCATATAGGTGGCTAACAAGGTGGTGAAGATGAACATCATCACCCTTGACCCCCTCATCCTCCCCATGTAGAATAAGATCCTCTTATTCACCACCCTCATCACCCTAAAGGTGTTGAATATAAAGATAAATATGTTCATCACTGACTTCAAGATAGAGTTCGAGTACTTTTTCATCCATGTTGGGGGTAGGTAGGTTTTGTATGATCTATAGAAGAACATGGATATCATGGACTAGAACATGGATTCATAATCGATGATGTTGTGCTAATTTGGAAACATCTCTATCATCTCTCCTCGGTACGAGATGGTGTACTTTGAGGACAAGGAGAATATAAATTAGATGAATTAAACCTAGAATATCTCATTCGAGTCATGTTTTTTTAGGAGAATCTGGATCTTGGGATGAAAATTGCTTATGAAACAATTTTTGAGAAACCTGATGAAATATGGAAGTGATATAAAATAGAATAAATAAATCAGCATGCATTATCTTTAATGTGGAAAACCCCTCTAATGTGGAGGATTAAAACATAAAGGGTAATTCCAAAATATCCACTATGAATTAGAGAGTACAAATAAATCCAATTAATTCCAAAACTTGAATTAAAAAAAGAACATAGAAAAAATTTATGAAAACTAAACCTCAATACAACTTCATCATATCTTTGAAAAAAATCTCACTGATTCCATGCTCGAAAGATCCATCTATAACAAAACTTCACCCTTATGTCGATGAAACGACACTACCTAGGATATCAAATCTGAACATGCATCATCCTCAAACCATTTTGAAACACTCGAAATATTTTTCTATCTCTCTCTCATGATCATGTAATCGTGATGTATTGTCGATCATCAATTGGGACACATTTCTTTATCATCAAAATCAAGAAGAATCTCAATACATTACCCCGATCATTAATCATGTCTATGTTTTTCTACACCTACTCAATTTCGATATGTTTCATATGCTACAAAAAAATGGTATCCCATCCCATCATAGATCCCCCATTGATCCCTAGTTCTCCATTGATGAAAACCCGCATAGGCTACCACAAATGCAGTGTCCACTTTCCTGTTGATCTAGGTGGACTATATCTTGAGTTACTCTCTCTCTATTTTCCACCTGTCGCTTCCCCTTTTAAAGCCTTCACGGTTTCCTTTTTCAAAATCAGATAATATATAAAATATTATATCTTAAATCTCTAAATCACCATGTATCTTCCATTTTAATATTCAAACACTTATCTCATCAATATATATATATATAAGATATATCTCCCCATGGGAAACAAATGAAACCTTATTTGTGTGATAGGATAAAAGATATATCAAATTCAAAAAATATATTATCTAAAATTTGGAAAAACCCACTGGATGAATCCAATAAATTTACCATTTCATCCTATCAATAGAGATACCATCCAAAAAACTCAGTTGGACCAAAAATTGGTTGGCATCGCACCAAAAATCCTCCACAGTAGAAAAAAATGATGATTCCCTTTTGAAAATCTAACAGAAACATGATTTCTCCCAATTAAAAATAAATCCAAACACCGAAGTGTTCGTCATATATGAATCTTTATAGACCTATCAAGAAAGATTGAAACTATTAATATCTGGCTCCCCCATAATTGTTATCACTACATAATCTACACCACCTGTAAGAAATATTTCTCCCCCTGCTCAAAATCTCAAATAGCTAGTGCATCACCCCGATCCTAAATTTTAATTCTTCCTTCACCAATCACACATTATGAATAAAATTATTTGGTTTAAGACCTAGAAAACTTCTCTCAATCTTCTTTATCTTCCAAATTTTATTTTTCCTCATGCATGCGTCATCAATCCTCTCAAAAAATACCAAAATTCTCACTAAAAATTGCAAGCATGAACCAAACCTATGAAACAAATTATTAGGGTAGAATCCCAATATTTGGATGAAAATCACTTGAGAAACAATTTTTGAGAAACCTGATGACATATGGAAAGATATAAAGTAGAATAAATAAATCATCATGAAGTATTTTTAATGTTGAAAAAACCTATAATGTGGAGGATTAAAAAACCATGGGGCAGTTCCGAAATATCCACTATGAATCATAGAGTGAAAAGAAATCCAAGTAATGCCTGAAATTGAATTACAAATGAGAGAATAGAAAAAATTGTGTGAAAACTATTAAAATTCCTTCTTCGTATCTCTAAAAAAACATCTCACCAATGCCATGCTAGAAATATCTATCTATGAAAAATTTTCACCCTTCTGTTGACGAAACCCCACTACCTCAGAGATCAAATCCAAACATGCATCGTCCTCACATTGTCTTGTGACACCCGAAATATATATCTCTCTATCATGATATCTCCATCATGATGTACCACCCATCATTAATCATGACACACCTCTTGGTCACCACAATCAAGAAGATTCTAAATACATGGCCTCGATAATTAATCACATAACTACTGCTTCGCACCTACTCAATGTCGATGTGTTGCACATGCTACCACAAATGTGTTATCCCATACCATCATAGATCCACCATTGATGCCTCGTTCTCCATTGATAACAACCCACATGAGCTACCATAAACTCAGCGACCCCTTTCCTCTTGATCTTAGTGGACTATATGTTGAGAAACTCTCTCTTTGTTCACCACAAACCACTTCCCCTTTTAAATCCTTCACTGTTTCCTTTTTCAAAAATAGATAAAATATAAAATATTATTTCTTAAATATCAAAATTACCATGTATATTTCATGTAAATATTGAAACACTTATCACATCAAAATAGATATAAAAGATATATCTCCCAAAGGGAAACATGTTTAGCCTTATCTATGTGATAGGATAAAAGATATCTAAAATTCAAAAACTATCTTATCTCGAATTTTGAAACACCCACAAGATGAATCCTATCATAGGTTTTAAGTGAAAAAATTTATTGTGGTGGGAACTGGTGATCATTGATTCGTCCAATGAAAATAACCCATGGAAAGATGAGATTGATGATTTCCCCATACTATGCTCAAAGTAACCATCATTCACGCCCCTTCCTAGATTCCTTTTTTTAATATTTCTCATTTACAAATGGAATTGTGTACTTAAAAAATAATGGAACAACATCCCCTATAACAATAGATATGGTTATTATGTAAACTTAATTTCATAAACATATTATTTACTATATTTTTTCAAATTTAAGATAATTAACATACATAAACTTCAAAATTATGTTTTCCCCCATATATTTTACTAAAAACCCCATTGATTATAAATTAAAAGAAAATAGCATGATTTATTTATGTGGTTCACACCAATATGGTCCAACATGAACAATAAGAACACTACCACCATATTATTATTAGAAAAAATAAATAAGCATCATATATATAATAGAAAATATAAGGAAGATAAAGAAAACAGACAATGACCAGAGAAACTATTCAAGCATGGGGACCTCCTTGCTCTAGAATTCATTGATGAACTCAAGTAAAAAGATTGTAATATATTCCCTTGAACTATATGGAAACATGAATTCAACCCTACATAGACTATAAAGAATAAAAATAAGTACAACACAACACTGAAGAAATATATATAAAGGGAAAAAGTTGGCTTATAGTCCTGGGACTACACCAAGAACCTAAGAGGATTATCTTAGGAAGGTTTCATTGAGACCGCTAGGTGTGAACTTCTCTAGAATTTATCATGACCTAAATAGATCTCACAAGATCTAACCTCTCAGTCGTAGAAGACCACTGAAATAGGGGAACATAGAGACATCATCAAAAAGAATAAAAACACTCATTTCTCAATACTCCCTTCTCTTTTTGAATGAAGAACTGAAACCCACATGATACTCACAAATGAAGAAAATTTCTCAAGACATGAGGTGGTTCAGTAATAATGGTGTGGAAGAAAAGTAGGTGACATGTCAGGGGAGGTAGCCATGGTAGGACATATGGACAGTTGAGGGTGAATTGAATAATCAAAAAGAAAGTTCTAATAATAAACATCGAATAACTAAAAAAGGAATGTGTAAATATCAAAGAGGATTAGCAGTATAGGATGAAAATTCACTATGAGAATTGAGATAAAATAAGAACATGGAGAAGAAAAAAACCTTCAGACCATCACCGCACGATTGGCCTCCATAAATTACTAGGAACAAACACTGAAGAAGGACGGAGATCAAGCCATGAGAGTAGCCAAATGGAAGGAAATACACAACCCATGAATAATCTCATCCCTACCAATACCCACCAAGGCCCAACAATCCATGACCCAAAAAATGAGTCCCACTATACAAGAACCCACACCAAATATAAAGTATTACTAGGAATATCACACATTGATATATTATAAAATAATAAAATTAAAAATCATTTTTTCAAGGGAAAAAACTCAACATTATAATTTGAAAAAAAAAACAATTCAAAAAATATCGACATTTTCAAATAAATTATAAACCACCATATGGTGTTCTTGAAATGCATATAAATCCAATCCATCATTTTAGAAATATTTTAATAAAATAGAAAACCTAAGTCTACAAATATTTTTTCAGTAATAATAACACATAGTGTGTTTTATAGTGGCACATGTTCTACTCGTACTACCCATCTACTATTATCATACTACTAAAACATTCTTAGAAATTAAAATAACTAAGAAAAATATTAATACAGATTTTACCCACATACTACCTAAGTCTCTACCTAATCTAAAGGAACTGCTAAGTATCTGAACACTTGCAAACAATGGAATTACCTTTCGTGGCAGTTAAAAGTTTTGAATCATGAAAACTCAGCAAAGATAAAAATAATTAAATAGTAAAAGGTAGAAGAAGAAAAAAACAAATAACGTGAATTATTCATGAGAAGAATATCTATATACACCGGAACAACTTAGTATAACCCAAACTCACCCTTCTTCCCACTAGGCCCCCCTAAAAATGGATACAGGTCCAGTCCTAGGAATTAAGAATAGATAAAACCTAAAGTTTATAACTAAATCTAACAAAGGTCCACTAAAAAACTACATAACATCTGAAATATTGAAACCAGGGCATACCATATTGGTATGGGATGCACTGTCCATAGATTTTAGATTAGGATGGTATAATTTAAGATAGACATTTTTTTCATACTCAAAGCATAAAAAATTATTGAATTAGTTCTTATATTTCCATCACCAACTACTATTTTTATTTTGATGTTTAATGCTCAAAATTTTAGGTTCACATTTTACGCCACTCCCCTTGTCTTTCAAACC
The DNA here is from genome assembly GCA_963277665.1 of Viscum album. Classification (NCBI taxonomy): domain Eukaryota; kingdom Viridiplantae; phylum Streptophyta; class Magnoliopsida; order Santalales; family Viscaceae; genus Viscum; species Viscum album. The sequence goes on from OY728158.1 coordinate 1,286,614,559, forward strand.
ATGTGTCTCAAGATCATGAGACAACACCGCAGCAGTAACCTCTTCTAATGTAATCAAGTATCTTTCATACATCATAGAATCTTTTTATGATCTAAAAAGAGTCATCAAGAGAGGTTAGAAGTATTATAGATTAATATTAACCTTAATTTCAACATTTATCTTACCTAGATCAAGAATCACTTTATTAAACTCATAAATATGAACAAAAATAGAAGAGATTTGGGTCATTTTAAAGGTGTAAAGCCTCATTCTCTTATATATATGACCAAGTAGTGTCTTTTTCATACATATACATATACATAAATACATACATACATACGTACATATATATATCTGTGTGTGTGTGTGTGTTTTAGATTCATCTATATGGATTTAGCAGTACTTTCATGGGTGAATTCACACAAGAATTTGTCTCCAATGGTTAAAAGAAATGTTCAATAGGTTTATTTTAAAATGACAGATTTAATATCAAAATATGTGGTGGTCAATTATCCATCACGTGAAATAGCCATGATGGGTTTCTTAGGTCCATGTAAGGTAGCTTCATGTCCATTATAGATAAGCATCACACACCTCTTAACACTATACATACTAAAGTCATTCTCACTGTTAAACATCACAATGTAAAACTTCACTCATAGTGTCTCTAAATTTGATTATATGCTACAATACCAATTTTTTGGGTGATACAAGTCCAATACAAGTCAAAACACACCCAATAATGGCAATAAAGATCATAATTAGGGTTGTTTGAATAGATGAATAAATAAAATGAAATACATAAAGGGAATGAAGCAAGAACAATAAAATATGATAAGTTAAATTACATGAAAGAAAAGACCAAAAGTGATTTATGTGATTTGGACTTATTTGGTTCTATGTGCATGATAAGAAAACCACCTATATATTATTATTATGAAAAATAAAAATTCATAAAGTATATAATAGAAAAGATAAATAAGAAAAATAAATCACATGAACACCATAGAAACTATCCAATCATAGGGACCTCATTGCTCTAGGAACTAGCAGTGAACCCAGACCCAAAGATAGTAACATATGCCCTCAAACTGGATGGACTCACATTCACAAACCCACACTAACCATGAAGTAAAATAATAAGTGAAACACAACATTGAAGTAATATAAAGAAAAGAAAATATCAATTAAGGTCTATGGCCTATAATAAGAACCTGAGAGGTTTATGATCGGATATTGCCTTTGGAGATTCTAGGGATATAATTTTTTGTAAATTATCATGAACTAAATAGATACCAAAATATTAGAGCTCTCCACTATATAAGACCATCATATTATGGGCATGCAGCAACACTATTGGAAAGAAGTGCAGATTTCCAATCTCAATACTCACTTCTATCTTGGAATAAAGAACTGAAGAACCATGATAGCCTCACAAATGAAGGCAATACCTTAGTATATGGGGAGACATGGTAATAACAACACAATAGTAGAGAAGGTTTCATGTCAAGGGAGGCATCCAAGGAAGGGAAGGTGGACGGTGCAGGGTGCATGGAAGAATCAAAAAGCAAGCTGGCGTAAAAAATTCCAAATAGCGGAAAAAGGATCATGGTATCAATAGATACACTTGGCATCATAGGATGTAGATGCACCATGAAAAAGATTAAAAAAACATAGAGAAGAACAAAAACCTTAAACCATTTCCATACCATTGACCTCCATCAATAACCAGGAATGTCCACCGAAGAAGAATGCAGATCAAGCCACATGAGCATCTCAATAAAAGGAAACAAGCCACCAAGAAAGAATACCAACATGGATAAAACCCACCAAGGCCCAAAAATATATAAGTCCAAATAGAGGCCCATGGAAGAAGGACCCTCATAGAAGTCAAAATAGGAACAGGAATATTCAGTATAGATATATACAAAAATATTAAAACTAAAAAACATTTTTTCATAGAAAAACAAAATTCAGCATATTAATTTAAAATCAAACAAACCAATTTCCAAAAATAGAGAAAAAATGTTCTATGAAATTATTGATTGTTAAGAAATTAATATATGATAAATAATTTAATTAATAATTTTCAAAATAAAATATAAACTAACCTCAAATAAGTCATGCATTGAACTCTAAATCCATCATCCTGCAAGCTAAAAAACAAATTAAATTTAAATTAGATGTTAATGGAATAAAAATAATAAATTGTTCAAATTTAAAACCTATTTTATTATTTAAATATATAAATTTATGTTATATTTAAAATATAATTTCTTTCTCAACTCATGTATAAAGAATATGTATCACCTGTTTTTAATCACTTTTTAAAATTGAAACATTGTTTCAGTTATTCTAATCACAATGTACATTGGATTAACATGTAGTATATTCTTAAATAATACACATTAATATAATATCATTTTATCTGGATTTCAAGACCATATCACTTTTTTATCAATTTTTTATCTAAAAATACATTTTTGATCATTTTTATCACACTAGAAATTCTCTACTTGAAAAAGAGTCAAATTTGAAGGGGGAACTAATAACTAAAATAAGTGGTTCAGTAATAGGAAATCGGGACCAAATATGGTGATCATGAAATAACAAACAAAGATTTTAATAATAAAACGCATTTTCCCAAAATCCCATATTTATAAAAAAACTAAATCTCCTCAACCTTAACTCTCACCCCTATGTGAGCCACCCCAACCCTAATTCTGACCTTCCCTCCTTTCCAACCCCCACCCTCCTCCACAACCCCTACCTCTACTGGGAATCTTGAACACATTTTGATAAAATCATTGGATAATAAACTCTCCAACCATTATAAGTAACCTACCATATGAAAAAACTTGAAGAACATAGAATCAACATCACTAGTGATCAGAAGATCCACTCATGACAATGAAAACCAAAACATTAGAAGCAGTGCACCCTAGTAACTAGATTGAGTCATCATTCTTTGGTTCTAACTCCATATACCTGGTTTACTCAAATGCAATCCTTTCATCCAATAAAAATGAAAGTAATGAAAAAAATTAAAATAAATATAACATGAAATCATGACACATAAGTGATAATGTGATTAGTACAATGTATCCTACATCCACAGAAGAACATGAATTATTTTCATTTCATTTGAAGAAAGTATATCTGAATTATAAGGACAAACCCATGACCTTTAAATATTCAATGAAACTTAGCATACTAACACATTCCCATGAAAATATTCTACCTCTATCACTCTCATAATGAAGGCATGTAGATGAGGGGATGTGATCCCTCCAGTAGTGTCTCCCTCAACTGATACTCCTTTCAGTCTACGCCTCTACCCAAGCTTCTCCCTTATATCTTTGACCCTAAGGTTCTAGGCCTCTAACTTCCAATTTCTTAAATTATTTTTATTCTCTTCACATAAAAATCCCATTTTTATAGAAACAATATCCCAACCATACTATATATAGTGATGTCCTTCGGTTCATTAGGTTTTCACCACATGTTGATCTTCATGAGTAGAAATATGCTCTACATTGATCACTATGGATAACCTGCCACATAGTTGAAGGTTTCCACCACCTCAATTGGTTCACCAAATGAACAGCATAATATTCTTCTTGAATATAATTCACCTCACATCACTACCTCTATAACTTCATGTTGGTATAGAAAGATGTCTCTTATTTTTGCATCACTTATTCCAATAGAACATGACTTGGTCCTCTAAGTGAATGAATCAAATGTTCTTCATCTAAATTATCACAATAAAAATTCACTATGTTTCTTCTACTAAACTAATTTCATCCAGATTATTTCACTAAATCCACTAAACTATTTTCACTTATGAACTTCTAGTTAACTTTTTTCACTCACCCGATCCCTAACCACTATGGGGAGGGCGAGTATATCTCTATCTATATTTCACAAGTGTAACTTATGATGCTTCCAATTATAAATGTAGAAATTATTTCATAAACTGAACCTAAAAATATTCCACTTTATAATTGTTTTCATAGGTCAAGTCCAACAATCTCCAACTCAAAGACTATTTTCAGGCTCCCAATAATGTCCCACCAATCAAAATTAATTCAACCATCAAATAATTGCATGGTTATCCAACATGAAACATCTTACCAACTATAATGTAATGTCCTAGACCCTCATGGACCATCCCTTTGCCAAATTCTTGATCCTAAGGGTGGCGTCTCAGTGGTAGGACGTTGTATCGGCGTGCGACTGATCGGTGCGCGCCCAATCGGTGTACCATGATCAGTGTGTCACCGATCGGTGCATCACCGATTGGTGCTACTGATCGGTGCGACCGATCGGTGTGTCCCTGATCGGTGTGACCGATCGGTGTCACACAGCCTTGTCAAGTTTTTCTTCTGCATCTTTTCCCGTAACACCACTTTTAGCCCTTTTTAATCTTTTAAGTGATTCAAGGTCGTTTCCTTTTGAGCCCATAATCAATGTTCAAATTCCTAAGAGTGGGGTGACCCTAAATGGACCCAGCTGTGTGTCTGCGTAACGTGCCCCTCTTTTTATATAAAAACCTTTAGATTTCACAGCTTTCACCACCTTTTATGATGGGAATCATTAACTAACAATTAATTCAGTCGTGTGTATCCACCCAACTGCTTGGTGAAACCACGATCTGACCTTATAGCCATTAAAAATTCCATATCCCATGACAACCGGATCTCATCCTTATATCGCACGGGAATCTCTTATTCTTATTTCCTCTTTTCCTCTCCTTTATTCCTAGTGTTTTTTGAGTTCCCCCTTCACGAGGAAAGTGGTTCACCTGTGACGAAGCTTTTCTGCTCACCCTTGGAGTCCTCGATGTTCCTCCCCTGCAAGTCGTTCTTTCTCCATTCTTGGAGCGTGGAGAAGAACTCCGATCCTTGATCATCCAAGTAGGGTTTTCCTTCGTCTCTCTTAACTATGTATCATGATGGGAGGGTATCATATTGTTATATGGGTATAGATGAAACCAAACTTAAATTAAGATAATAAACTAACTTTTAAAAGAAAGAAGGGGGGTGTGATCGATGCTTCTGTCGTATTTCTTATTCTTTTTTATGTGTGGTGGACTGTATGAGCACATGATCACTGAAAATCATGGTCGTTGGTGGTATTTTCTTGCGCACTAATGAAACATTATCTTCTATGATAATTGAACGACTCCAACATGGGAATTTGGTTAATTACGTAAACTTGGCCGATTAAATGAATGACCAGTGAACAAAAAACCTTGTGTGATCACCCCAGTTAACCAAACAGAAAGAAGAAAACCTAGTGAATGATGTGCTTGAACCTAGAAGTTTCTCTACTATGTTTTAATAGTAGGTGTGTTGTACTGTTTGATGCTTATGGGGTGATGTGGGTGAGGATGGGATCCTCTTTTGTGGCATAGTTGTTGGTTGTAAATCTGAAGCGGTGTGGGGCTGTATCTCGAGGATTGGTTTGGTTCCAATACTTTGAGGGATCTCACTGATCCCTTTGTTGTTGTGACTTTATAAGATAACCGAGTGTGAATTCTTAAATTGTTTTTTGGTTGTTTCTATTTCCATGTCTTGTGGTTATGCTTGTTAGTTACCCTATAGTGCAAAATTTACTTAAATGGGATCACTTGAACATGAAAACAAGAATGGTTGAATGGGGAATTGGTTTTGGGAATGAGTTGTGACTTGGTTGTGAGTGTTGTGCCTTATTTTATGAATGAATAGTAACAAGGGTGTTGTTCTTAGGTTGTCCTTGGGAACCCTAGGTTGAGATGAGTGCTTGTTACCTATACATATATCTGTAGTTTTTATGTTTCTTATTCGTGCCCCACCCAATTTGAGCACTTAGTGCCGAAAACCCCCATTTCATGGGGGAGGGTGTTTTTTCCAACACTCCTATGAGTGGCTGGTTATTAGATCCTTTTTTGATCCCTTTCCCAAATATCCAAAGACTCTTAGAGTAGGATGTAACTGCCTGAGGTCCATTATAGCCCAAGATTATTCAGGTAGGGTAGTTGTGGTGGTTGGCCCAGGTGCGTGCGGGAAGGTTGTTTCCCAAGAATCTTTAGGATGAGGCTCAGGTGTCTTCGGGTATGGAAGTAGTTGTTCTGGCCCAGGTGTTTGCGGGCGTGGTTACGTGTGGTGGTTGTGGCCCAGGTGTTTGTGGGCGGGATGTGTGGTTGTGGACCAGGTGTGTGCGGGTGGGTGTGGTAGTGGGACTACGGTGAAAATGGCGGGATTGGTTCGATGCGTAGGATTTCTTCAATAACCAGTGGTAAAGTGGCGCGGGGTACCCAGACATCGATGTTCTATTACTATACATTACTTGACTTGCGTTTTTTGGGGAGTGTGCCTTGGTGAGGCTTGGGTGGATAGTTTTCCTTGCTAGGTATTGGTTATTTATTTTCTCACTAGGCATTAGAATGCCTCCCCACTTGTGCATGAGAGTCTTTGGTTTCCCCTACTGAGTATACTTGTATGCTCACCCTATGTATATTAAACTACTTTCAGGTTTCCAGGAGGACTTCAGGGACCGTGCAGGGCCGTAATAGTTCAGATGTTGGGACAATTGAAGTTTCTATTTTTCTTTTCATTGGTACTTTACCTTTGTAGTCTCCTTGTACTTTGTGGCATTTACTTTTGTAACATGCATATGGGAATGGTTTTCTTTTGGCTTACTTTTACCCCCAGTTTTGTGTTGTTGGGATTTACTATCTTATCTCCCGAGACTATTAAATAAAAAGGGTAATGACTTTCATCTTGTGTGTGATTATATACCCTTGGTGCTAGTCGCCACTCCGGGACCTATTGAAGGCGGGTCTCGGGGGTCATTAAATCTCCTTCAACTTGAAGAAGAAAGGGTCTGGCAATCTGTTGTTCCTTCCCTCATCTTGGTGAAGGCGGGTCGTGACAGAATGGTATCAAAGGAAGGTTGAGAGATAGGATGGAGTCTGGAGTTAGGCACAATGAGGATTGCATGGGATGGTAGGGAAACAGTTTTGGGTGATCTTAGTGCGTGAAATAGGACAGGGAAGACCGGCTAGGACATGGGATTTTAGGGCCCTCCATGATCCAATGCAAGGACTCTGGGCCTACCGAACGACCAAGTGAGGCTGCACTGATTGCAGGGTTGAGACCCTAGGGAAGGTACATGCATCATAATGACTTGTGTTCATGTGTTTTATGGGGATTTTGGGGATTTAAAATGAATGAGAAGTCTAAGAAGATTTAAGAACAATATTTTACACTACTCGGGCTTAAGCATCTTTTTTTACCCTACAGCTATGGCACCTGGGAGACGACCATGAGTGGTGCGGGTGATCGAGGCCTAGGAGGTTGACTTGGCTAATCAACAGAGGGATGATCGAGAGGAGGGGGACAATCAGTGGCAGAAGAAGCTTCAATCCTTTCAGCGGCATACCCTTGGGAAGTACGAGGGAAGCATCTCAAACATGGAGATAGAGAGCTGGCTAGAGGAGATGGTGATAGATTTCATCTTGATCTGGGCTTCGACGGAGTATTGAGTTCCTATGGCTGTAATCCAGATGCATGGAGCGGTGCGTCAGTGGTAGACGCTTTATCTTGGTGAGAAGAGGGAGACTGAGGTTACGTGGGCTGACTTCGAGAAGGAGTTCCCTGCAGAATTCCTATATTCTGTGATGAAGGCTAAGAAGAGGCAGGAGCTACTCTCCCTCTAGCAGGGGAGCATGTCAGTGATATAATTGGGGATCAAGTTCAAGGATCTCCTTCGCTTTTCTCCCGACCTCTTCCTAGATGAGGAGTCCTGGACGAGATGTTTGGATGAGGCACTTCGGCCTTCTCTCTAGTATGCTATTACTCCCTTTACCTTACCGACCTACTTAGAGGTCCAGAAGAAAGCTGAAGTGGTGGAGAGGATGCACACGCTGGGAGGTGTATCGCAAGAGAGAATCCAGTTGGGCTCGTCGAAGGGGAAGGCCGTCAGCAACAGGCCTCCAGCATCAGGACCCTCTAGGTTTCAACCAGCAGGAAGTAGGCCTCAACAGTTCCAGTTCTGATCTCCTAGCCCTCGCCCCTTCCTTTCAGGCCCAAGGCCGAGATGATTCATCTGTGGAAGCCATGGGCACCTTCGGAATCAGTGCCCGGATAGAGTGCAGTACAGCGGGGGTGGACAGGTTCAGCACCCACCTCAGCAGCAGCAGTTACCAGCTAGGCCCTTTCAACAGCAGCAGCAGGGGCAGCAAGCTCCCGCTCCCCTGAGGGCAGGCGTTGCAGGAGGAGGCTGACCTCAGGATGCCCCTCAGGGACCTCAACCAGGGCGTGGTCAGGGAGGCGGCCGACAGTCGAGAGGCAGGGGATCTGGGTGTGGACAGTTGCACACCGTAGAGGCAGTGGTTCCAGCAGGGCTAGAAGTCGTTCGAGGTACGATCATCTTGTTTAGTACTCTTGCCTATGACTTGTTCTATACAGGAGCTTCGCACTCCTTTGTTGTACCCAGTCTGGCCTGTGCTCTGGGTTTAGACGCAGAGTGACTTCCAGTGCCCCTAGTGTTGAGCACACCAGTCGGAGGTCAGACCGACTTGTCTTATGTTTTCCGGGGGTTTAAACTGATGATAGGGCCACATCAGCCCATCAGGGATCTTCTACTATTGCATATACATCCATATGATGTTATCCTAGGCATTGACTGGTTGTTCTCTATATATTCCATCATTGACTACTTCTGAGGAAGGGTTGTGTTTTCAGATCTGGGCGGCAGACGTGTAACTTTCATCGACGAGCGTGGTTTCCAGAAAAGTAGCAGGTGAGAGGAGGCCCTCCTTTCCTTTTTAGCTAAGCTATCAGTGGAATCGGTGGATGTAGAGTTGGTGGAAGTCCCGGGGATCATCAGTGAGTTTATGGATGTCTTCCATAAGGAGGTGGTGACTCTACCCCCTCAACGTGATGTTGAGTTTGGGATAGACTTGCAACCTGGTGCCCGTCCGATTTCAATGGCTCCCTACAGGATGGCACCTTTCGAGTTGCGGGAGTTGTGGATTCAGATTGATGATCTGATGAAGAATGGTTTTGTTCGACAAAGTGCGTCACCATGGGGTGCTCCAGTATTATTCGTAAAGAAGGCATATGGTGGTCTCAGGCTGTGCATAGACTACCGGAGACTGAATCAGGTAACGGTCAAGAACCGCTACCCTCTCTTGAGGATAGACGACCTTTTCGACCAGTTAGAAGGGACAGGGTGGTTCTACAAGATTGACATGCGGTCAGGATATCACCAGCTGAGGGTGAAAGAGGGTGACATCTTGAAGACTACCTTCAGATGCAGATATGGTCACTTTGAGTTTGTGGTCATGCCTTTCGGCGTTACTAATTCTCCAGCCGTGTTCATGGGGCTCATGAACTCCGTTTTCTAGGAATACCTAGATCAGTTCATAGTCGTGTTTATTGACAACATCGAGATCTACTCAAGGTCAAAGGAGGATCATGATGAGCATCTAAGAACGATTTTATAGGTCCTATGATAGAACTAACTCTATGGGAAGTTGTCCAAGTGCAATTTCTGGACACGAGAAGTGCACTTCCTTGGGAATGTGGTGTCCGAGCAAGGAATAGTGGTGGACCCATTGAAGGGCGAGGCGGTTGTTTCTTGGGCAGCACCCAAGAATGTGGCAAAGGTTTGTAGTTTCCTTGGACTGTCAAGTTACTATTGGAGGTTCTTTCCCAACTTCTCTCAAGTTGCGGAATCTTTGACAACTTTGACCAAGAAGGAACAAGCTTTTGTGTGGAATGGGAAGTTCCAGGCAGCCTTTAGCTATTTGAAGGAGAAGTTCGTAAGTGACCTAGTATTGAGGTTTCCAGAATAAGGGGAGGTGTATGAGGTGTTCTTTGATGCTTCAGGACAAGGCCTTGGGTTTGTTCTGATGCAATGACAAGGTGTGATCTCTTATGGGTCCAGGCAGTTACATCCTCATGAGCGTAATTATGCCACCTATGATCTGGAACTTGCGGCGGTCATTTTTTCACTAAAGTTGTGGCGACACTACCTTATTGGGGAGTGCTTCTTGGTCTTCACAGATCACAAAATCTTTAAGTATATCTTCTCTCAGCGGCACCTGAACTCACGGAAGTGAAGGTGGATGGAGTTCCTTCAGGACTATGACTTCGATATTTTCTACACCTCGGGAAAAGGGAATGTTGTGGCCAATGCCTTGAGCAGGAAGTCGCAGAAGGATGCGGTTCGAGAGTCGGCAGATGCTTGGAAGGTGATGGAGGAATTGGGTTCCCTACACCTGGATGCGAGGGAGGATGGTGGTAGAGGTTGTTTGTTTCAAATGATGGTGCAATCCTCTCTACTGTGGTAGGTGGAGGAGTCTCAGTGGGGAGACATAGAGAGTGAAGTGATGCATGACCGGGTTAACCAAGGCGATGCTCTGGAAGGGTGGACTGAGGATGGTCAGAATCGGATTCTTTTCCAAGGAAAGATGTTTGTCCCAGAGGTGATGCGTGGAAGGGTTCTTGGTGAGTTCCACAACTCACCCCTAGAAGTGCACCCAGGAGTTTCCAAAATGTACTAGGGTTTGAGAGGTCAGTTCTGGTGGCCCGGGGTAATGCGGGCGGTGGCAGAGTTCGTGGCCAAGTGCCTAGTGTGCCAGCAGGTGAAGGCTGAACATCATGTTCTAGGTGGCCTGTTGCAGCCTTTATATGTCCCCGAGTGAAAGTGGGATGACATCTCAATGGATTTCGTCACAGGTCTACCCAAGGTTCAGGGAGGCTGTGATGCTATCTGGGTAGTGGTGGACCGGTTGACGAAATCGGATCACTTTCTGGCGATCAAGGAGTTAGGAACAGTGGATGCCTTAGCACGGAGGTATGTGGATGAGGTGGTGCGGTTTCATGGAGTTCCTAGGTCCATAGTCTTAAAAGGGGATGCATGGTTTACCTCACGATTCTGGAGATGATTACAACATGCTTTTGACACCCAACTACATATTAGCACTGCTTTCCATCCCCATACAGACGGACAGACAGATCACACCATCCAGAAAATCGAGGACATGCTACGGGCATGTATTCTGAACTATGGTGGATCGTGCGTGCAACACTTGCCTCTGGTATAGTTTTCCTACAATAATAGCTATCACTCTACCATTGACATGGCTTCATTTGAAGCCTTGTACGGAAGTCCATGTCGCACACCCGTGTGCTGGACCGAGGTTGGGGAAACAAGTGTTCTTGGCCTGGAGGTGGTGCAGAGCACGATGGAGAAGATTCAGCTTATACGGGAGAGGATGAAGGCGGCTCAGGACCGGCAAAAGTCATATGCTGATAATAGGAGGAGACCCTTGGAGTTTGGGGTTAGGGGCCACGTATTCTTGAAGGTCTCCCCTCGGCATGGACAACGGAGGTTCGGCAGGGGGGGTAAGCTTTATCTAAGGTTCATCAGACCATTCGAAGTGTTGCAGTGGGTCGGAGAAGTGGCTTATCAGCTAGCGTTACCACCGCTGCTACTAAGGATACACGACGTCATCCATGTGTCACAACTCCGACGGTATCTGCACGATGATTCACACGTCCTTGACTGGGGGAAGCTGGGCATCGAGGCCGACGTGACTTTTGTGGAAAGACCAATGAGGATCGAGGATCGTGGGGAAAAGGTTCTCTACTGACAGACCATTCCTTTAGTTCATGTGTTGTGGAGACATGGTGGGCTGGAAGAAAGTACATGGGAACGGGAAGCACATATGCGCACCCAATACCCAGAGATGTTTTGAGTTTTATTCTGTTATACTTGTTTTTGATAGAACACTTTACCTTGTTAACTATGGAATTTATGGTTTTCCTTATTCTCTAAAAGCATGTGAAAAGTCCTGACTGCGGGGAGGGGAGGACCCGATCCCTAATCAAGACGCATTAAGGTGGATGCGATTAAACCCGTGCGGGTGAGTTAGTGTCGCCCAAAGTGGATAATATCTTGACATGGAGAAAGAAACTCCCTAACCCATATAACTGGACATCCTGACCCTTTAATGTTTCATGGTTTCTTAAGGGGGAGGTGTTATTATATGTCAGAGATGTTCACTCCTGAGAGGTATCTTTCGGGGTGTTTGTTCGGACCCCCTCTTTCCTTCGGGTCTGGTTTTGATTCTCGAGGGTGATAAAAGTTTGAGAGGTATCTGATGTAATGGACCAAACCCTCATGGCCCATCCCTTTGCCAAATTCCGGATCCTAAGGGTGGTGTTTCGGTGGTAGGACGCTCTATCAGCGTGCGACCGATCGGTGTCACACAGCCTTGTCAAGTTTTTCTTCTGTTGCTTTTCCCATAACACCACTTTTAGCCCTTTTTAACATTTTTGAAGTTATTCAAGGTTGTTTCCTTTTGATCCCATAATCAGTGTTCAAATTCCTAAGAGTGGGGCGACCCTCAACGGACCCAGCTGTGTGTCTACATAACGTGCCCCTCTGTTTATATAAAAACCTTTAAATGTCGCAGGTGTTACCACCTTTTTCGATGGGAATCATTAAATAACAATTAATTCAGTCATGTGTAACCACCCAACTGCATGGTGAAACTACGATCCGACCTTATATACATTCAAAATTCCATATCCCATGACAACCGGATCTCATCCTTATATCGCACAGGAATCTCTTCTTCTTCTTTCCTCTTTTCCTCTCCTTTCTTCCTAGTGTGTTTTGAGTTCCCCCTTCTTGAGGCAAGTGGTGCGCCTGTGCCAAATCTTTTCTGCTCACCCTTGGAGTCCCTGACATTCCTCCCCTGCATGTCGCGCTTTCCCCATTCTTGGCGCGTGGAGAAGAACTTCGATCCTTGATCATCCAAGTAGGGTTTTCCTTCATCTCTCCTTACTGTTTATCATGTTGGGATGGTATCCTATTGTTCTGTGGGGATGGATGAAACCAAACTTAAATGAAGATAATAAAATGACTTTTAAAAGAAATAAGGGGGTGTGATTGATTCTTCTATCATATTTCTTATTCTTTATTATGTGTTGTGGACTGTATTAGCACATGCTCACTGAAAATCATTGTTGTTGGTGGTCTTTCCTTGCGCACTAATGAACCCTTGTCTTTTGTGATAATTGAATGACTCCAACATGGGAATTTGGTTAATTACGTAAACTCGGACTATTAAATGAATGACCAGTGAACAACAAACCTTGTTCGATCACCCCGGTTAACCAAACATAAAGAAGAAAACTTAGTGAATGATGTTCTTGAAACTGGAAGTTTCCCTGCTGTGATTTGGTAGTAGGTGTGTTGTATTGTTTGATGCTTATGGGGTGATGTAGGTGAGGATGAGATCCTCTATTGTGGCACAGTTGTTGGTTGTAAATCTGAAGTGGTGTGGGGCAGTATCTTGAGGCTTGGTTTGGTTCCAGTACTTTTAGGGATATCACTGATCCCTTTGTTGTTGTGACTTTACAAGAGAACCGGGTGTGAATGCTTAAATTGTTGTTTGGTTGTTTCTCTTTCCCTGGCTTTTGGTTATGCCTATTAATTGCCCAGTAGTACAGAATTTACTTAAATGGGATCACTTGAACATGAAAACAAGAATGGTTGAATGGGGAATTGGTTTTGGGAATGACTTGTGACTTGGTTGTGAGTGTTGTGCCTTCTTTTATGAATGAATAGTAACAAGGGTGTTGTGCTTAGGTTGGTCTTGGGAACCCTAGGTTGGGATGAGTGCTTGTTACCTATACATATATCTATAGTATTTATGTTTCTTATTCGTGCCCCATCCAAGTTGATCACTTAGTGTCGAACACCCCCATTTCATGGGGGAGGGTGTTTTTTCCAACACTCCTATGAGTGGATGGTTATTAGATCCTTTTCTTCTCCCTTTCTCAAATATCCCAAGACTCCTCGGGTAGGCTGTGATGGCCTGAGGTCCATTATAGCCCAAGATTCTTCGGGCAGGGTAGTTGTGGTGGTTGGCCCAGGTGCGTGCAGGCAGGTTGTTTCCCAAGAATCTTCGGGATGAGGCCCAGGTGTCTTCGGGCATGGCAGTAGTTATTATGGCCCAGGTGTTTGCGGGCATGGTTACGCGTGGTGGTTGTGGCCCAGGTGTTTTCAGGCGGGATGGTGGTTATGACCAAGGTGTTTGCGGGTGGGATGTGTGGTTGTGGCCCAGGTGTGTGTGGGCGGGTGTGGCAGTGGGACTGTGGTGAAAATGGCGGGATTGGTTCGATGCGTAGGATGTCTTCAATAACCAGTGGGAAAGTGGCGCGGGGTACCGAGACATCGATGTGCTATTACTATACATTACTTGACTTGCGTTATTTGGGGAGTGTGCCTTGGTGAGGCTTGGGTGGATAGTTTTCCTTGCTAGTTTTTGGTTATTTCTTTTCTCACAGGGCATTAGAATGCCTCCCCACTTGTGCACGAGAGTTTTTGGTTTCCCCTACTGAGTATACTTGTATGCTCACCCTACGTATATAAAACTTATTTCAGGTTTCCAGGAGAACTTTAGGGATCATGCAGGGCCGTACTAGCTTGGACGTTGGGATAGTTGCAGTTGTTGTCTTTCCTTTGTTTGGTACTTTACCTTTGTAGTCTCCTTGTACTTTGTGGCATTTACTTTTGTAACATGCATATGGGAATGGTTTTCTTTTGGCTTACTTTTACCCCCAGTTTGGTGTTGTTGGGATTTACTATCTTATCTCCCGATACTATTAAAGAAAAAGGTTAATGCCTTCCATCTTGTGTGTGATTATATACCCTTGGTGCTAGTCACCACTCCGGGACCTATTGAAGGCAGGTCTCAGGGGTCATTATCTCTCCTTCAACTTAAACAAGGAAGGATCTGACAATCTGTTGTTCCTTCCCTTATCTGGGTGAAGGTGGGTCGTGACATAGAATCTACTGAATAAATGCCTCATTAGTTCTTTCAAACCATGATGAAACCAGAATACCTCCATGGAATTCATCCCAATAAAATAGGAATGATTTTTCTTCCACCGACTTTGTTAAAGTCCCATCAATATGTTATGTTATGAACCTAGTCCATAACCCTGCTCATTATGGTAATTTCACTTTTGAAGAATCTAACACTAAGCTTCAGTAACTTCAATGATATATCTAGTGAAACTAACACCAAAGACACCATCTGAACCTAACCTCCATCCGAAACTTCTAGAGAGTCTAATTTTATCATACTAATGTACTCCCACTAAACCCTCATAACCTGGACTAGTTAATTTTCTTTTTATTTTAATAATTTAATTATATTTAATTCCCTCCCAGAATATAAGGAAAATATAAATAAAAATATTAAATTTTAGAGTTTTTCACAAGTTCATGGTAAGTAGAAACCATATATAGACCTTGTGAGTGTGTCTTTCACTTGAATGATCTGAAACACATAGCCAACACCTGGTTTCCCAAACTAGGTGCACCACACATGTGGTGTTCCCTAGACCTTTCAATAGGGGTGCATAGTTAGTTCAAGATTTGGAAAACTATGTGGATAAACCGTGTGTGAGGCCTTATTAAAAAAAAATTGTTGTTATTTTATTTTCATTTTCCTTTTCCCTTATCTATATATCCCCTATGTCACCCCACCCCAATCCCCTATCTATTCATTTCATGCACCCTAGATAGGAGGTTCCCCATCCATGTGCCTCCCTCCTCCTATGGCCATGGAATCTGGTCATCTCCCCTTCCAATTTTACATGTGGTCTCCTCCCTTATCTTTATTTATCCTTCGTTCTATTCTTATTCTCTTTTCATTGTGTTTTTCCTTATCTTCCTTGTAGTTTGCATGACCTATCCTAACCCTAACCTGATTTTGGGTTGTTTGTTTATTTATTCTTAATTATTAGGGTTCGTGAGACCTAATTGAGGTCTATTTTAGACATGGTTGTTGAATTCGATGAATTTCTCATTGATTCTAAGTTTTTTTACTCATTCATCTTCATTTTAAAAAATTTAATTAGGTATTTTGTTATTTTTGACTTTCTCTTTGTTTCCTAAAGTGTCTTGTAACTCCTGGAGGTGGAATAACACCATTGTTTTCATAGGTAATGAATTCTAGGTAGGTTACCCTATATAAAAGACTTTAGATTGAAAATTATGATTGCTTGATTATTTCAATGTGTGTTTTTATTATATTTAAAAGTAATTAAATTGTAGAAAATTGTTGTGAAGACTAAAATTGGTTTATTTAATGTTTTCCTCACTTTTTCTATCATTTGTGCCATGAATTTTCCTATTAAATCATTTTTAAAGTTTGTTTTTAAATGTCAAGAATATCAGGTGTATGATTGATTTTCCCAATGGTTTCTATTATTTAAATTCATATTTTAAATTTTTGTTTGGTGATAAAATCATATACCAACCAAGTCCTAATGGCATGTTTGATTTCTAAAAAACATCAAAGAGGTTTCTAATTATCTTTCACTTATAAACAATACTTATACACATATACACATATGAATATATATATGTGGGGGTATCCTTTTTTAAAATATTTTCACAAGGATGTATGAATATGTACATTGGGAAAAGGGGTATTTATATATATCGAGGTGTATTTGTGTATATGTGAAAAGGGGTGACTTGTAACTTGAAAAGATTTAAATTTTAAATGAATTTTCAGATGATCAATGTTTCTTTTAAAATAATAAGGTTTGGTTGGCACTTTGAGATGTTACTTTGGAAATGAAAATCCCTCTTAAGGCATGCCTTGTGTTTATAGAACATGGATGTGTATTGGGAGTGTGATATGTGATGTGTGCCTGGTAAGGGGCCTTGTGTATTGCTTATGTTTTATGAAAACAAAGTTCACAGGTGAGAAAGTTAATTTTTTATTTTAGTGAAATGTGTATGATACATATGTATGTATTTGTTTGAAAAAATATCCTCTATTTGTGTGATTAAAATTCATTACCCCTCATTTTATTTGAAAGGTAGTTTCTTTATCAACTTGAAATTATGAATTTTATTAATTTTTAAATGTTATTTTATTTAATTTTCACTCCCATATTAATGGATAACTTGTTGGATGTTTTTCTTTAAAGTTAGAAAAAATTTAGGACTCCTCATTGTGGAATGCAAAAACGAAATACGTACGATTAACTCATTTGTATTATTTCTCATCTTCAAAGTGGTTAAGCATGTTAACCAAATTTATATAAAATAGAGCCTAATTTTGATACAAATTTCATAGAAGTGTATTTATCGTTTTAGGCATGCCCTGGATCATGTCGTCACTAGTTCTAACATCGTGTGTGGTTCAGGGCCTTCGGAGGCTCGCCCTTCCCCCGTCTGGGGGTCTCCCGATGCGTCTTTCCGGCTAGACCTGCCGGTGCAGTCCTTCTGAGATGCTCTGTGTGGCCTGGATCCTGGTGCCTCACTTCCATGCTTCCTGAAGATTCAACTATTTTCACACTCAGTTCCGAGGGAAGGCTCTCTCTTGTTGTTGGTGGTTCCTGAGTCGGCATTTAATGAAGTAATAGTTGGATTAAAATGGTTGCTTGTAGCACGGTGTGGCTCCAAGAAACCTTCTCTTCCTATATTTAAATGCTTAGTGGCCTCCTGGGGTTTGTAGGGTGAGGCTCGCATCTCAGTGATCCATAGAAGCTCGTTCTGATTGGTGCTTTCTTTTGAAGTGGATTTCATCCACGTTTGGTGTAATTCCCCCATGTCTGTGGGTCGTTGGCGCTTCAATTTATCTTGTTGGTCGGTGGAGGTTCACAGGGGAAAGGAATGCCCTCATGTTGTGGTTCAGATAAGTCTGCTAGGTCTTTTTCTCCCCTTTCAGAACGGTGTTTTCATTGAAGAAATTGGTGACTCTCTGGGGGTATCTGTGCACGGCCGGGTGCATTCGCCGCGGTGAGGAGACCCTAGTGGCACGGATCTGTGTTGATCTGGACCTTTCTCTTATGATCCCATAGAATATCTCTCTGAAAGTTCTGGGCTCCCTCGATTAGATCCAGGATATAATTTTATGGTGTTTCCAAGGTACTTCTCCTCTTGTTTATGATAGGGTCACTCTTTGCAGAATTGTCAGAGACGTCGCCAAGGGGGCTATCACCAAGCTACCAGTGGCTCCAAGCCTCGCGTCCCCTCTTCTCCTCCTTTCACAGGTTTGGCCCCAACCTCGAATCACCTTCTCAATTCTAGTTCCATCGTCAGTTCGCCAGCTTGCTCGACATGAAAGAACCCAGTTCCTCCTTCCACAAGTTCTGAGGGTCCTTCAAGTCAGGCCTTTGTCACGGGACTTGGCTTTCTCCCAAGCTCTCGTGCGTCACTTAGCTAGATTTCCTTTCACAAAGCCTAGACGAGTTCAGTCTTTCGACACTCGCAACGGAAGTAAGGATCGTAAGGGAAGTGCTTGACAAGCTCACAAGACACAATTGCAAAGAATCTCTCAAATGCTCTCAACTTCTGTGTGTGTTTACAAATGAGGAGCCACTCCCTTTATATAGGGCTTGGTGGAAAAGTCTACAACATTCTAGAATATGTACACTTCTATATGATTCTAGAGTATTCTAGCCTACTCTACAAGAATATAAATGGATCATTATATAACCCGTTGAGATCCACAACCTTCCATGGAGGCCTAGAATATTTCGGACCCTTCAAGGCCCACGGGGTGTTCCGCAACACTCCGGAGAAGTGTGGAATATTCTGGAACTTGGTGGAGATGTAGAGAACTCTAGAGGATTCTATAGAACCTCACCACTGGGTCTCCTATCCAGTTGGCGGGGCGTGACATCCTCCCCCACCTATTCTGGCGACGTCCTTGGTGCGTCCATGATGATACTCCTCGATTGCCCGCGCGAACTGCCACAAGTTGTCTATAGGTTCCCAGGTTTCCTCACACTCTGGTAATCCCTTCCACTTGATCAAGTACTCCTTGCTTCATGGCACTCCACGTCGCTGAACTATCCGATCATCGAGTATGAGATCCACCTGCTTATCATATGACTCGAAAACCGTTGTAGGTTCCCTTGTAGACACCCCTATGCTCGGGTCCTCCACGTCTTCATGATATGGCTTGAGCATACTCACATGGAAGACTGGATGGATCTTTATCTTGGGAGGCAACTCCAAGTGGTATGATACCTCCCCAACTCAGTGCATGACCTCATATGGTCCCTCATATCGCCGAATCAGGCCCTTGTGCACCCTCCTGAATGATTTGTGCTGCTGAGGCAAGAGTTTCACCATCACCTTGTCCCTTGGCTGGAATCTCACATCCCTTCGCCCTTTGTCGGCCCACTTCTTCATCCTCTTGGTAGCTTTGTGCAAGTGGGTTCTCGTCATGTCGGCCTGCTCATGCCACTCCATGGCCATAGTGTAGGCGGTTGGGCTGCTTCCTTGGTACTTCTCCCCAAGTACCGTTGTGTGAGGAGTAAGGGGTTGTTGTCCAGTCACCACCTCAAATGGACTCTTCCCCGTCGACTCACTCCTTTGAAAATTGTAGTAGAATTTGGCCACATCAAGAAACTTTTCCCAATCTCTCTGATTTTCACTCACAAAGTGCCTCAAGTAGAGTTCCAACAAGGCATTCACCCTCTCTGTTTGCCCATCCGTCTGGGGGTGAAAGCTCGTAGAGTAGTGGAGCTTCGATCCCAACAATATGAAGAGCTCAGTCCACAACTTACCCATGAATCGTGGATCCCGGTCACTGATGATGTGTCGTGGTATCCCCCAATACTTCACCACATGCTTGAAGAGTAGCCTTGCGGTGAGATCTGCTGTCACATCTGCTGGAGCGGGGATAGAAGTGGCATACTTCGAGAACTTGTCCACCACCATGATGATGCTCCCATACCCTTCGGTCTTTGGAAATGCAACGATGAAGTCCATGGTGACTGTCTCCCATGGATTCTCCATAATGGGCAATGGTTGCAATAATCTTCCAGGCAACTGATTGTCCACCTTGTCTTGTTGGCACACAAGACAAGTCTTCACATAGGACTCCACATCGTCCTCCATCCTTGGCCAATAATATGCTCCCTCTAGCAAGGCCTTGGTGTGGTGCTGCCATGGATATCCTACCCATCTCGAGTCATGACACTCCTTGATGAGATCCCTCCGCAGGTTCCCCCACTTTGGGACATATATCATCCTCCCTGTGGTAAGAAGAGTGCCATCCTCCTCCCAAAATCTCCTTGTCTTGCCCTCCACAGCGAGATCCAAGATGTTCTTGGCTATAGGATCATGTGACATGCCTTCCTTGATCATACCCAAGATCCTGTCATCCACACATGACAAGTGGCTGAACACCATCTTCCTTCTAAGTGCATCGGCAACCACATTGGCTGCCCCAGGCTTGTACTCCAAAGAATAATCAAACTCAGCCAAGAATTCCTGCCATCTTGCCTGCTTTGGAGTCAGCTTCTTCTGGGTTTGGAAATAGCTTGTGGAAACATTGTCGGTCTTCACCACAAACTTAGACCCCAAGAGATAATTTCTCCATGCCCAAAGACAATGTACCACGGCTTTCATCTCTTTCTCTTGCACCGTGTACCTCCTCTCGGTGTCATTCATCTTCTGGCTCTCAAAAGCTATGGGATTTCTTTCCTGCATGAGCACACCCCCAATAGCAAAGTCTGAGGCATCAGTGTGTACCTCATAAGGCTTGGTTGGATCTGCCAAGCTCAAGACCGGTTCCTCCATAACCGTCTTCTTCAAGCCCTCAAATGCCTCCTCGCATTTGACATCCCACTCCCAAGGCTTGTTCTTCTTTAGCAAGTCGGTGAGTGGAGTCGCCTTCTTTGAATAGTCACAGATGAATCGCCGATAATAATTCACCAACCCAAGGAAAGATCACAAATCGGGAACCTTGGTTGGCCTCTCCCATTCATCAATAGCCTGGATCTTCTCATAATCCATCATGATCTTGCCTCCTTTGATCTTGTGTCCTAAGAAGAGGACGCCATCCCTTGCAAAGGAACACTTCTCCTTCTTCACATATAACTTGTTCTCCCTCAATACCTTGAGCACAGTTTGTAATTGTTCCATATGATCCGCCATTGTCTCACTATAGATGACAATGTCGTCCAAGTAGACTACCACAAACTTATCCAAGTATTGGTGGAAGACTTTGTTCATCAATGTGCAGAATGTCGATGGGGTGTTAGTCAAACCAAACGGCATAACAAGGAACTCATAGGATCTGTACCTTGTCACGCATGCGGTCTTCGTCACATCTTACATGGAAATGCGGACTTGATAATACCCTGATCTCAAGTCCAGCTTGGTGAACACCCGTGCCTTGCCCAACTGATCAAAAAGATCCGCTATCAATGGGATAGGGTACTTGTTCTTCACCGTGACATTGTTCAATGCCCGATAGTCCACGCACATCCTCAAGGAGCCATCATGCTTCTTTTGGAATTGAACGGGCGATCCATATGGCGACTTGGATGGTTAGATTTGTCCCGCATCCAACATCTCCTTCAACTGCCTCTTCAACTCCTCCAACTCGGGTGGAGCCATGCGATAGGGTTCCATGGATGGTGGCTTTGATCCTGAAACCAACTCAATTTCATGATCCACCTCCCTTTTGGTTGGAAGTCTCTTGGGAAACTCCGGTGGCATGACGTCTCTAAACTCCCTTAGCACGCCCTTCACCTCCTTTGGCAACTCATGGTTGTCGTCCACCAGCCCATCATCTTTTAAGGAAACCAAGTAGGTCTCCTCTCCCTTCTTGAAACTCTTCTTCACTTGCATGGCAGAAATTAAAGACAAGCTATGGTTGCCACATACCTTCGTAGTCACCGTGCATGGGCTTCTTTCTTCCATGATCACCATTTTCTCCAAGTGAGGTGTCGGAATGGCCTTGGCTTTCTTGAAGAACTCCATCCCCAACACTAGCTTGAAGTCGTCCATGGGAACCACTGTGAGATCAATAGAACCCCTCCATTCGCCAATTCAAAGGGTCAATCCATGGACAATGCCACTCACCGGTTGACGTGTGGTATTCACGGCTTTCATGCGACTAGTTGTCTTGGCCACAACTAGCCCAAGTCTTCTCGCCTCATCTTCGGCCACAAAGTTGTGTGTGGCTCCCGTGTCGAGCATCGCATAGGTGGACTTCCCATTCAACTCCACCTTTTCATACATCAAACCATCCTTAGGTGGTTCCTTAGGTGGGTTCTTTACCCCCAACGCATTGAAGAGCCTTAGAGTCCCCATTTAACTCTCCTTGGGAACTTCCTCCTTCTCTTCAAACATGGAGTTGAGTGCCTTCTGCTTGGGACACTCCTTCCATGTGTGAGGCCCGTCACAAAAGTAGCATCCTCGGGGCTTGAATTCCCTTGAGAAGTCCTTGGTGTGCTCCTTGGACTTCCCCTTGTCATGGGCATCTCGGTTCCACCTCCTCTCTTGGTCTCCCCCACCTTTACCCTTGAACTCCTTCTTGGGCTTAGGGGGTTCAACCTTCTTCTTGTATTCCACCAAGGACTCGGCAATGGACACGGCTTCGGTGAAGGTCTTAGGCCATCGAACTCGCACCTCTTGATGTGCCCATGGCTGAAGACCTTTGATGAAATCATACATATGATCATAATCAGGCTTGCCACGTACCTGGAGCTTTAGCGAGACATACTCCCAAACATACTCATGGATAGTCCTCATATGCTTCAAAGTTCGCAGCTTGTCCCTTGATTCCCAATCAGCTTCCTCAGGGTAGAACTAAGCATAGACCCATTTCTTGAACTCTTCCCATGATGGAAGTGGCTTCCCACCATCCTTGAGCTCTTGGTGCTTCATCCTCCACCATAGAGATGCATCATCACCAAAGTAATGAACGTCGGTCTTCACACGGCTCAAGTCTTCCATCAAGCCAATTGCCTCAAAGTACTGCTCCACTTGCCAAAAGAAGTTGTCTACCTCCTTGGCATCTCTCTTTCCATTGAAGTGTTTTGGACGAGGCACATAAATCTTTGGTGTGTCCCGCACAAGCACCCCACTAGCCAACTCGCCCCAATAATTTGACCACTCCCTCTTAAGTTGATCAAGAGTTTGGTCGTACCTGACCATCGCATCTCTATGCTGTGCTAAGATCCCCTTTTTCCAGTCCCTGAAGGCATCTTTCTCGGCAGCATTCTCCTTGGCGTACCTCTCAACTGATGCCACTCGGTCTTGGAGAGTGAAGAGCGCATCACGTAGGCCCATGATGCCTAGTGCCCCTTCCTCATCGTCTCCCTCGACATACTCGAGCCTTTCTTTCACATCAGCAAGGCACTCCTCCACCCTTAGGAGATGCTCCTCAAGAGTCTCCACGGTCTCACGAGACTTCCTGGCCTTCTTCTTAGGAACGGTCGGCATGGCCTCCCTCTCGGACATAACAGGATCCTCCACATTCGAGCTTGCCATCACGAGCACTTGCCTTGAACACCTTTGATACCAACTATCATGGGACTTGGCTTTCTCCCAAGCTCTCATGCGGCACTCAACTAGCTTTCCTTTCACAAAGTTTAGACGAGTTCAGCCTTTCGACACTTGCAACGGAAGTAAGGATCATAAGGGAAGTGCTTGACAAGCTCACAAGACACAATTGCAAAGAAGGTCTCAAATGATCTCAACTTCTGTGTGTGTTTACAAATGAGGATCCACTCCCTTTATATAGGTCTTGGTGGAAAATTCTACAACATTCTAGAATATGTACACTTCCACATGATTCTAGAGTATTCTTTCCTACTCTACTAGAATATACATGGATCATTCTAGAGCCCGTTGAGATCCACAACCTTCCATGGAGGCCTAGAATGTTCCGGACCCTTCAAGGCCCACGGATCTGTGTTGATCTGGACCTTACTCTTCTGATCCTAGAGAATATCTCTCTGAAAGTTATGGGCTCCCTCTATTGGATCCAGGATATAATTTTATGGTGTTTCCAAGGTACTTCTTGTATTGTTTATGATAGGGTCACTCTTTGCAGAATTGTCGGAGACGTCGCCAAGGGGGATATCACCAAGCTCCCAGTGGCTCCAAGCCTCGCATCCCCTCTTATCCTCCTTTCACAGGTTCGGCCCCAACCTCGAATCACCTTCTCAATTCTAGTTCCATCGTCAGTTCTCCAGCTTGCTCGACATGAAAGAACCCAGCTCCTCCTTCCACAAGTTCTGAGGGTCCTTCAAGCTAGGCCTTGGTTCCCTTCAAACCGCAAAGTGAGTGGCTGGTCTCCCCAGGATCTTTCAATTGGTTGTGCTTTCCTGATGAGGTGTTGTGGAAATGAGATTTGTTAGAATTCCACCTGATGGTGCCCAAGGGTGTTGAGGCCTCCCCAATTTTGTCTCCTCCCCATGCATCTCTGGATTCTAGCTTTGGCGAAGAGCAGATGCTCAAGGGGGGTCGGGGTCCAGGTGGCCAGCCCACTCCTTGTGGAATTTCTTGCAGGTCCTAATACATTGTCATGCAGTGTGAACCTTGTTGGGTATGTCTTTCCTGGAGATCTTCCACCCATGAAGTTTGGTTTCATGGTTAGAAGTAGTTGTTCTTCTTTTCCAGGTCCTTGCGGTGATCGGGCCTCTTTGAATGGGGATGTTCTGGTACGGTTGGCTCATAAAGTGGTGGGTGGAAACTCCCCCAAGCCCCAACAAGCAATTTCCAACTCTGTTCTTATTAACTTTGAGCATGACAGGTACGTTTATACTCCTTCCACGTTGGGGAAATTCAAATGGAAGGATTTTTGTAGGATTAACATCCCTCAGGGCCAGCATGATAGATGGAATAGTATGGCTTGGTGCAACAAAATTCCCATCAAACTGAACTTTCTCACATGGAGGATTCGTAATAATGCTCCACCCTCATATGATAACATAAAACGTTTGAGAATTATCGTGGCTTCCTATTGAAATTGTTGTGTGAATAAAAATGAAGAGAGTACGAATCACATTTTATTTTAGGGTGAATGGGCTTTCTTGGTATGGATCTTTTTTGGTGAATTCACAGCGTACATCCCCCATCTGTTATAAATGAGCTATTCATGGAGCATTGGTTCTATGGGGTTGACAGGTCTGTGATGGAATTAGCGGTTTGGGCCATTATCTTCAATGTGGGTTGGTGGTCTTTATAGAAAGCAAGGAATCGATCCAGGTTCGAGGGGGTCTCTTACACAGGAAGTTTAGTGGTGGTTAGAACAAGGTTCGTATTGATTGACTTGGTCGGTCTTGCTAGCATCGGTAAGGAGGCGCCATCCCTTCAAGCATTTCATGTATCACAAAGTGCGGCTCATCAGAACGTTTCTAGGCCACCAAGGAGATGGATCTGTTGGACACCCCCTAAGATTGGTCTCAAAATTAACACGGATGTATCCTGTGTTATGTGTGACATGCAAGGTGGAGGGGTTGTCCGTGACCTTAGGGGGAGTGTGGTTTTGGCTTTCACACCTCATTATGGGAGTGGTAATTCTATTCGGGCGGAGGCAAATGTGGTTCTCACAGGTCTCTCCATATGCACCCGAGGGAAATCATCATTACTCAAGTGGAAACGGACTCTAGGATTATTCACGATTCCTTTCATGGTAAAGGTACCACCCTTTGGTCTATTTCCTAAACTATTCATCAATGAAAGTCCCTCCTTAACAACAACGTTAGAGTCAACCATACATGGTGTGAGGGGAACAAATTGGTGGACTACCTAGCTTATCTTGCGGTCCTTGGTACTCCGGTTTTTTGCCTTTATAACGTGTCTCATTTTAAATTTTAGGGGGTGCACCTCATTCAGGGAAATTCCCTTGGACTTCACTATTTCTGGCCCCCCTAGGTTCAGTCGCCCTCTTTATTTTCTTGTTTGTTTTTCTTATCTCTTTTGAATAAAAATCATAATATTGGATGGATATTAATCATGATTCTTATGGTACATGAATTAATTTTATAGGTGTTCAAGTTATTAATAATTTAATTGGATAACTTTAGTAAAATTAATGAAGGTGATCTAGGTGAGTTAAGTGTTTCACATTTCCATATTTTATACCTTTAACAATAAGGTTTTATTCTCCATTTTTCTATTTTCTAGTGTTTTCGATTATTGGAATTTTTGAATGATTTTTTGTATAATTATGGAAATTACTTGAGCATGGGTTGTGTTTTGTTATGTTATTATTTATGAAAAAATATTTTAAAAAATGAGCAATACTGGGAATTTAGATTGATAGAGGAATTAAACCATTATATGTTTCTTCATACCTTATGAGTAAAATCCTATGCAGCACCCTTGACTGGTCTTCTAAGAAAGAAGTAATACATTTGGAAAGGGAAGTATTTGAAACCATCTATGTGAGTATCCCTCACACAACAATGAATTATATGGTGGTAAGATAGATTCATGGTTGTATTGCATGCCTTGTGTCAATTCCTACTTTACCCTGAGTCAGGAATATTTCCTCACAAGATTGTCCCTTGTTCCTTTCCACAAGTACACTTGACCATTCGGGTATAATATAGATTTAATTTTTTTAATTATTGATACGAATTCATATTAAAAGTATTCAAAGTGAATAATTTTTCCTTGTTACACCATACCAATTTTTTCATTTACATCATATAGTGCATCACTTCAAGACATGTTGGAATGTTATGTGTAAGATATACCTCTTTAACTGAATTAGTAAACTCAAGTTCATGTTTTGGACTTCTAAATTGTATCATTTTATTCCTTTTCAAGTCATGGAATGATTTTGAAATGATTAGTAAATGTAGAGGTTTCATGTTCATATCCATGACTCACATGGATTATGTATTGCTTTAAACTCCATATATTCCCAAAACTTTTGAATCATAAACACATGATCAGTCTCTATCAATGAACAGGAACAAATGCCAAAGAATTATGGGGATCAAGACATGGTAGAATCCTATCGAAAGGAAACAAGCTACCCAAAATGAAGCTCATCATGTCTAACACCCCAAAAGTTCAAATAATCTAGAAGCCCTTATAGTGGATCATGGTAACAAAGCCCAAACCAAATCCAAAACAAGAACATGAATATCCCATATAGATATATGAAAAAATAATAAAATTTAAAATTAGTTTCACATGTAAAAATATTAATATTTTAATTTGAAGACAAATAAAACCAATTTAAACAAATATTTACCTTTTCAAATAAATTAAAAAACTAATATATGGTGTTCTTCCAAGGACTAGATACTAGACAGGTTATTTTAGGTAGGTTTAAATAAAATATAAAATATAATTCTACAATTATTCATCAATCAAGAATAACACTTAGAGTGTTCCATAGTGGCACACATTCTACCCATACTACCCACTACTACTACCATACTACTACACAACGTGCTCAAAAATTAAACTAACTATGAATCAAATTTAATACAAAGCTTACTCACATAATAATTAAGTCTCTACCAAAGACAAAATAACTGTTAATCATCTGAACACCTGAAAATAATAGAAAAAACATTAATGGTAGTTAAAAGCAGTGAATCATGAAAACTCATCAAAGCTCAAAATAATGAAATATTAAAAGCAAAACAACCATGAATAGAAAGTTAGAAAGTTAATAATCTCCATATAATCACAAATGTCTTAGTCCAACCCAAACTCACCCTCTCTTCCCACCAAGCCCCCCTTCAAATTGCATGTAGGGATAGTCCTAGGAATACTAAAAAGAGACGACCTAGAGTCTATTCCAAACTCTAACAAAGGGATGAAAATAAAAAAAATATAGAACACCCACAATGTCAAAACTAAAGAATACCATATTAGTATGGCCCGCACTATCCCTATATTTTACATTGGTATAATATCTTTTAATATGATTGATTTTTCCACACTCAAAGCACTAAAAATTATTGTACAAGTTATTATCCTTCCATTCCTTTCTGTGTTTTAAATTTGACCCTTAACACTGACCATCTGATGTTCACTTTTTACCCAACTTCCCTCATCATTCAAACCATGTGTTTGATGATCACGAGACAAAATATCATACCTAAACTCTTCTAGTGTAATAGAGTCTCTACTACACATCAGGGAATCTTTTAACATGCTAAGAGAATCATCAATGGAGTTTAGAAGTATTATATCTCAATCTTCTTCCATATTTCTGATATCTATATTGGATAGATCAATAAGCAATTTGTTAAACTCATCAATATGAAATTGAAGGGAATATATCAGGGTCATTTTAAATGTGTAAATACTCATTTTCTTATATATATGACCAAGTAGTTTCTTGGTCATATATTGATGTTTGATCTTCATACAAATGGATTAAGAAGTAGTTCCATTGATGACTTTACATAAGACTATGTCTTTTAGGGTTAAAATAAATGTACAATGGGCCTTTTATAAAATTATATATTTGATATTAATATAAGTGGTGGACAACTATCCATTAGGATAAATATTCATAATTGGTTTCTTAGAACCATGTATTGTATTTTCAAGTACATTATAGACAAGTAGTGTGCACATCTTAACTCTCCACATAATAAAGTTGTTCTGACCATAAAAATTCTCAACTTCAAACTTCACTGATGACATCTTTAAATTTGATTACTGGCTATGATGTAAGTTTTTGGGATGAGATAGATCCAATAAAAGGCATCTCATACCCAAAAAAGGAAAAAAGATTTGGTTTAAGGATATTTTAATAGATGAACGAATAAAATGAAAGACAGAAAGGTAATGGAATTAGAAAAATATAATATAATAAATAAAATTTCCAGAAAGAAAATAACACAAGTGATTTATGTGATTTAGAACAACGTGGTCCTATGTTTATGGAAATAACACCACTGGTGATTATCATTATAAAAAATAAACAAGCAGTAAATTTATAATAGAAAATATAAAGTAGAGAAATAAAAAACATGTGGACCAGAGAAATTATTTAAGAAAATTATAGGAACTAGTGGTGAATCCTATCCCAAAGAATATAACCTATTCCCTCAAATACAATGGACTCACACACACGACCCCACACAGACCGTGAAGAAGAAGATGAAGTGTAACACAACACTAGAACAATGGAAATAAAATAGAATATGAATTACGATCATGGGCCTACACAAAGAAACTGAGAGGTTTGTCATTGGAATATTTAATAAGATCTTCCATGGATGAACTTATTTGGAAATTATAATGAAATAAATAGATCTTGCAAGATCTAAGATCTCCACTAGATAATAGCACTGGAATAGGGGAATACCACAAAACCAAAGGAAAGAATAATGAAGATCCTATATAAATTATCCATTCTCTATTAGAAAGAACATATGAAGAATAATGGGAGCCACAAATGAAGATTGCATCTCTGAATATGGGGTGACATGGCAATAATGGCACAATAGTGGAGAAGGCGGTGTGTATAGGGAGGAATATGTGGTGGAAAAGGTGGATGGTGGAGGGAATGTGGATGAATCAAGAAGGTTGGTGTGGAAAGTTATAAAAAAAAGAAAATGAACATTTTAGAAGTGAAGATGATTACTATAATGTCCTAAGTTTTTGGAGCAGGTCAAATTCCTCACCCATTTTGAATTTTCATAGTTTGGTGAGTAAACCAATTTTTTTCTCAACCAACAGAACTTAATTACAAGTTTTCTACTAACCCAAGACCTTTTTTAGATGAGTCGTGATGCTTGGAAGGTGTCTCAAGGGTTTAGATGGGTTTCTAGTCCATAAAAGTCTAAAAACCCAAGTTTTCAAAGTGTGTAGACTGAGACACACAGTTTGAAAAAAACTGTACAACCTCAAAGGAGAAACCATATAGCCATCATAGTCTAATGTGTATGGTTTTCCAAACTATGTAAGAGGGAGAACACGGTTTTCTGGCCATGTATGCAGTTTCTAGATAAGGCTCATGCATGATTTTATCATGATTCAAAAAACCATGCTCATGAACTGTGTGACCAAAGTTCTTGGGCAGTGGTCACTGCATAGTTTTCACACATTTTTCCAAACCATGGGGGTAAACTATGCATCCCATTAATAGTGTGAAATTATCCATTTTCCCATCCCAATTTTTTTCTTCTTTTCCTCCTCCTTTTTAATTCATTGTTCGTGCACAGCTGTGGGGTTCCACCCATTTTATTTCTCTCCTAGGGTGTGAGCTAGATTCCTCATCTGAGCTCCATTTCTTGATCTGTCTATGGTGTTGGATTCATATTGGTAAGTCTCCAATTCCACCTTCTTATCTTTTCCTTTACTCTTACCTCATGGTGCACTAAATCTGTGTAATCCAATTTACCCTATTTTCTGGGTGTTCATATAAAATGATTATTTCTTCCAAATCAGATCGAGTTAGAGGCTAAGATCAGATGAACGGGTGTCTGCCAAAATGAGGTAAGTAGTTCTCATCTTTTTTTGTGATTTTACAAGTGTTTTAGGGATGAATCTTTGAGAGTTACATTGTGTAGTCTGAGTAAGGCCCTCATAATTTAATGGTTTCCTTTAATTAATTAATTAGACCCATTGGAGGTTCCCATAGGCATGGCTCCCATGTCTATAAATGGTTACAGAAGTGTAAGTAGCTATAGAACTTGGGGAATTAGGTTGAGGTGTTGTTTTAAGTTAACATGAATTGTTTATTTTGATTGTATTGGGTTTTTTAGTTCCAATGGAATGTGATGGCCTTGTCCTAAGGATTAAGATGGAATTGGCCATCTGGTTTTAGGTGATATGATCATTAGGAAGGGCTTGGATGGAGGTATTTGGGTGATCTTGATCACTGATTAGGCGACTCGGTCATTGGGATAAGGAGATTATTTCTTCAGGTTAAGGGAAAGGACCATGTGATTTCAGATGGTGTTGACCGTCATATTTGATTGAGATGGTTTTTGGGGCATGAGGTTATGGTTGATATGTCTTGGGTAATTTTTGGTGATTTTTTCTCACCTGTATTGGAAAATGCTCCATTTGGAGTTGTGTGCACACAATGGGACTCAGATGATGAGGTGTTATTGACTACTTGTGTGGGTAGAGGCCTCCGTTAGATGTAGGTTAGGTAATTGGATAGAGGTTATTTCTATATAAATCCATGATGATAGTGAGGATCCATTGGTTTACAGTATTGACACCATTGGCAAGGGGTTGAGGCTCTTCATACTTGAAGATTTTGGTCTAAGACCTGTTTAGGAGTGAGTACATCATCGTTCCCTGAGATGTCAGTTGTTGAGCTGATGGTGTTATCATTTGGAGGACAGCCATCATTGTGCCTCAGGACATCAGGATTCAAGCTGATTGGTGATTTTGAAAAGAAGTTTGAGGGACCATATTCTTATTGTTTGGGCATGCCTTCGATATGTTGGTGACTTGACTTCAACATGAGGTTTTTATTGGAACAAGGTACCAGGTGATTTTATTTGAGGTAGAACCTGAGGGTTCACTTGGGTTGATTTACATCATGGGATTCCTTAGGCCTAGGCTAAGGATACTCTCCACTAAGGTATTCTAGCATTGTCTAAAGCAGGTGACCATCCCTTATGGCTACTGATCATAAAGGGAGAAGGTTATTATTATGCATGTGTGTTATTACATTTTATTTATTGTTTATACACACCTACATAATCACATATGTCAAATAATAAAACATTGATGGTGTCCTACTGTGATTCTTTCTCACACCCTATACAAGCCTTTTAGGACGTGTGTAGATTTTGTGGACTTGTGATCAAGTAAGGGTTTGGGATATAGAGCTAGACCTTAGTATTGGGATATTTTCATGGGATGGATGGCTAGGGACCTTGAGGTTATTGAATCAACTAGAGTTACCTTTTTATTTTTCATTCTGTATTAGCATGCTATTATATATGTACATAATGGGTTCAGGCATTAGCGACCCTTCTACTTATGGTCTGTGCGAATTGTATGAACACATGTTCATTTTCAATTACTACAAATGTCATGTTGACTTGTTTATCTTTTCCACTAATGCTACTATTATTTCTTCCACTATTGCTTGATATTTCTTGTGCTTCTACCTTGGGTGGGTTACTGGTCCAATGTATATTGTTATTTCTTTTCAGCTTCATATTATATATATATATATATATATATATTTGGACCATTATTATATCATCACAAGAGGGTATAGTGTCCCTAATATCACTCCTTTATACCCTCACTACTATT
This sequence comes from Viscum album, assembly GCA_963277665.1. NCBI lineage: Eukaryota > Viridiplantae > Streptophyta > Magnoliopsida > Santalales > Viscaceae > Viscum > Viscum album. The sequence continues at coordinate 1,286,646,596 of OY728158.1, forward strand.
CGATAACCTTTTGTGTACGGTGAGTCATGCCTAAGGCCAGTGCAACACGACTCATAGCACTGTTCAAGTGGCTAAATGGTTTAGGTCACTAAAATGGTATAAAAGCAGTTCTTGACTAGGAATTAGTAACATCGTTGAGGTGACTACTAATGATATCACCTATTTCATTTTCTTTCAAATGGTTTTACTATTTAGGTTATGGTGGACTAGAGATTCGGATGTTGTCATAATTGGGTTTAGAACTCGTGTTTGGGTGCCTGCAGCCCCATGCATGGGGGACAGACCATGTTCTTAGGGGTGGGAATTGCTGTTCTGTTTTCCTCATTTTACAGTTGATATTATTTCAACCTCGAGTGGTGCACTTGGATGTAAATTTTTATCTAATATGTTATTTGAACCTTGGCTCGATATGGAAATAAATGATTGTTCATGTTTTTCTATTGGTTCATAGGATGTTATATATATATACATGTTCCTAAGATAAAAAATAAATTTCATATGTGATACCAATATATAGGGGTCTGGAAGTTATAGGAGCAGGCAATGAAGATTATGAGGGGTGTTGTAAATTACCAGGTTGGGTGATGAAGTCATTAGATTGAGGCGACATGGTTTATCAGGATGGGTGTGGCCTGAGTCATATTTGATACCTGGCTCTAAAATGGGTGGGTAAGGGACCAAGAGGTCATATGTTATGAGACATGGTTGAGATGGAGGAAGGTAATGGTAGTGAGTTTATTCTTCCTATTAATTTATTCCCTATCTGCATAATGTATGTATGTTATATTGGTTTTTTGACTATGTATTGGCATTCATCGGGTTTCCACTGGACGAGATCCTATGGAGTGTTAGGCCGGAGGTGATGTGGTTATGTAGGAGAATTCAAGGGTTGAGAGCTCTAAGGATCATGCAGATCATGATCCATGGCTGTAAGCTTAGGTACAGGCTCATATTTAGACTCTAGTGTAGTAAGGGAAAGTGCTAGATTTGGAAGATTTTGGGTCATGTCTTGATGAGAAGCACAGAGCGATCCTAGTATGTTTCATCCAAGTGATTGAAATTGAATCTTAGGGATTAGATATTCCATGGAATACTTGACTCTAGAGTTATATTCGTAGCACCCACCACTATTTTAGGGTGAGGGTGTACCATAGGAAACTGAGAACTGGATCGAGTTGATGCATATGATCTTCAAGTAGCTTTAGACACCCTCATCTCAGGGGGTGAATCTAGCTACACAGATGCTCCAAGGATTGACAAATCACTGGTGGGACATGCAAGTTGAGGTAGGAAAACATATGGGACTAGCCTAGATGGATTTGAGGCCATATTCTTCGATCACTTATTCTTGGAGATGTTGATGGCAGAGAGAGCTTGGGAGTTCTTGATCCTACAGTAGGGTGACATTTTCATCATGGACTATGTAGTAACATTCATTTAGTTGTATCGTTTGTCACCCTGTATATTGGGTGACGAAACCTCGAGGATGAGGCATTTTGAGGATGGTTTATGGCATGTCATTCAGTTGTGGTAAACATCTTCAAGTTATCCTTGTTCTTAGAGGTAGTAGATCAGGCACTCATAACTGAGGGAAACTTCAAAGAACAGTCTTATTCCAGTAGGGAGATGGTTCTAGGTGGTTTTAGTGGTGATTTGTTGAATAGAAAAAATTAGGTCCGATAGAAGATCCAACAAGTCAGTCAGGCCATAGACTTGAGAAAACCACCTTAGAGTAGATCTATGATGGTATACTTCTAATGCGGGTATCCAATTCATGTGTGGACATAGTGTAATTAGGCGCATAAGGAGTTCTAAACATGTGGTCTGGTCAGACATCTCTAGAGGTTCTATAAGAATCCTTCTCACATAGCTAGTAGTTAGGGACCGAGCTAGACTCAAGGTACTGAGATTAGACTAGGAGAATTACCAGGAGTTAGTATATGAGAGTTTTTTGCACATTAAGGTCATTGTAGAGAAAGCGGTACCTATTAGTATATGTCGGCTAGTGAATCACTACAAGGAGGCTAGGCTCCATGTATCCAAGCGTCAGGAGAAGTGCATGAAATAGAGCTTCCAAATGATGAGAAGGTTGGGTAGATGGTTACTGTTATAGGTACATTGTGGGCATAGTCATGTCTCTTTTGTTTATTTTGGCATGACATTTTAAGTGTCATGTCCTTTTTGGGTGCACGACATTCAAAAAATGTATCTACGGACTAACCATATGCCAGTCAATATGTTGGAATTAGTTTGGATGTGTTATATATGTATATATATATATATAAGTTGTGTGAAACTGAGATTTATATGTGAGCATCATAGGATGTGGGGCTTGTATGAGGTGTGTTGGCATCTAGACATCAATGAAATTCAGGATTACTTGAGGTGTGATGTAGTAATTGATTGAGGTGTGAAGCATCATGGATAATTTTGAGCATCTGGTGAGATGAGGGACATCATAGGTTTCATATGCGGCATGGACATGAGGCAAGCATCTGGTGAGATGTGGGACATGATAGGTGTTAAGCATGACACTGGGGCACCTGATGATGTTCAATAGTGATGATACATCGTGGGATGAATTTGAGTCTAGGGATGGTTGGTGGACCATCAATTTTATTTGAGTTTTGGGTTGGTAACTCCTAAGGCAGGGGGCGCCTTGAGGGAGTGGACATGTGCCCTTTTGACTGGGGTATTCAGGGTTACCTTTAGAGAGATGGGTATGTTATGTACCATCTTTGGGTTTTTTTTTATAGATCGTGGTTGATCTATGTTAAGGTGGATAAATTTTAACGTCTCAAGTTTTTTGATAGGTTTTAATTCCTTTCCCGTATTGAATTTTCAAAGTCTGGTGGGTAGACCAATTCATTTATTGACCAAAGGAACTTAATTCTGAATTTTCCATTGACCCAAGACCATGTTTTTAGATTATTATTGATGCTTGGAAAGTTTCTAGATGTTTTAGTTGTATTTTAGGTTCATCGGAGGCTGAAAACCCAAGTTTTCAAAGTGTGTAGACTAAGGTACATGGTTTAGACAACTCGTGCGGAATCCAAGGAAAAAATGTCTAGCCCTCCAGGTAAACTATTACCAGTTTTCCAAACCATGCAAGAGTGGGAATATTGTATTGTGTCCATGTATATAGTTTTTGACAGATATCTCATGCATGATTTTTGTATGGTTTGGAAAACCGTGTGCAAGAACCATGCATTCCTCGAGCATGGGTAGTGGGCACCGCACAGTTTGTGCATGGTTTTCCAAACCGTTCAACCCATTAAAAGGGGGAATTTACCCATTATCCCTTCCCTATTTTTTTCTACTTTTCATCCTCCTTTATCTTACCTTGGTCACACACAGTAGTGGGGTTCCTTCTATTTTCTTCCTCCCCAAGGGTGTGAGTTATATTCTTCATCTAAGCTTCATTTCTCGATCCATATGTGGTGTTGGATGCATATTGGTAAGGCTCCAACTCCTTTTTCTTCCCTTTTCCTTTACTCTCACCTCACGGTGCGCTAAATATATGTGATCTGCTTTACCCTATTTTCATTGAATATATCTAAAATGATGATTTATTCCAAATTCTCTTGATTTGGAGGATAATATTGGATAAGTGGACATCTACCAATTAGAGGTAGGTGGTGCTAATATTTCTTTGTGATTTTATGAGTGTTTTGGGGTGCATCTTTGAACACATTTTTTGATAGTCCAAACGATGCCCTCGTAATTTAATGGTTTCCTTTAATTAACTAATTGGACCCATTGGAAGTGCTAATGGGCATGCTCCCCATGTCTATAAATGGTTAGAACCATTTGAGTGGCAACGCACCATGGGAAGATTAGGTTGGGGTGTTGTTTTAAGTTAAATTGAATTTTTTTAATTTGATTATATTAATTTTATAAGTTCTAATAGAATTTTATGTTCTTGGACCAAGGATTGATATGGAATTAGCCATCTAATTTGAGGTGATACAATCATTAGTATGGGCTTGGCTCAAGTTATTTGGGTGATTTTGATCACCGATTTGGAGAATTCATCATCGGGATGAGGAGATGTTGTCGTAAGGTCATGGGAAAGGCCCATGTGATTTTTTACGATGTTGACCATCAAATTTGAGTGACATGGTTTTAGGGGAATAGGGTTCCATTTGATGTGAACTAGGTAATTTTTAGTGATTTTCACTCACCTGTGTTGGCCAATAAACAGTTTAGAGTCATGTTCACATGGTAGGAATCATATGATGAGGTGGTATTGAACACTCATGTGGGAAGAAGACATCATTAGATGTGGATTAGGGAATTTTATTGAGGTGATTTCTATATAAAGACTTGGGGATGGTGAGGAGAGATTATTTGATAGTGTTGAGACCGTCAGCTGGGGGATGAGGCTCGCTATACTTGAGTTCATTGGGCCATGAATTTTTTGGGAGGACGGACATCATCATTTCTCAGGATGTCAATTGTTGAACTGATGGTATTATCTTTTGAATGACAGGCATCACTTTTCCTCTTGGTGTTGGGCTTAGATCCAATGGGTGCTTCCGATCAGGGGTTAGAGGGGCCAGATTCTTATTGCTTGGGGTGCCTTTGAGATGTTAGTGACTTGTCTTGGACATGAGGTGTCAGTTGGCATGAGGTGCTGGGTGATTTTATTAGAGGTGGAACCTGAGGGGTCACTTGGGATGATTTACATTAGGGGATTCCTTGGGGGTTAGTCTAAGTATCATCTCCACTATTTTATTACAACATTGGGAGAACTAGGTGACCTCTCCCTTGTGGTTGCTAAGAACAAGGGGGGTGGGTTATTATTATGCATGAGTGTTGAGCCATTTTATTTATTTTTTAGACACACCTTCTTAATCATAGATTTCAGATATGCACATGTTGGTTATATCCTACTAATATTCTTTCTCACACCCTACATGGGCCCTTCGGGATGTGTGTCAATTTTATGGACTTACGATCAAGTAAGGTTTTGGTTTCTTGAGATGGACCTTAGTATTGGGTTGTTGGTATGGGATGGAAGGCTAGGGACCTTGAGGTTCCTACATCAGTTAGAGTTCCCTTTTTATTTTTCTTTATGTATCAGCATGTTGTTATATATGTATGTACTGAGTTCAACTATTGGTGACCCTTCTGGTTATGTTCTACATGACTTTTATGTATGCATGTTCTATTTTAGTAGCTACAAATGGCATGTTGTGTTGTTTATATTTTCCACTACTACTATTATTATTACTTCCACTATTGCTTGATATTTTTTGTGTTTCTACCATGGGTAGGTTACTAGTCCAATGTCTATTGTTATTTATTTTCCACTAAATATTATATATATACTTGGACCATAATTATATCTTCCCCAGAGGGTATATTCTCTCCACCATCACTCTTTTACACCCTCACTTATAGTCAAAATCCTTTGGCATATGGGGAGGTGCAGTTAAGGCTAGTGGTCCTTGATAGGTAGCACTGTTTGGGTGGCTAAACGGGTCATGGTGCTACACTTGGTAGAATAAGATGCAGATTCACCATGAAAAAAGTAAAAATAAGCACACATATAAGCATAGGAACCTCTAACCATCGCCTCACAATTGACATCAATCGATGACCATGAATAAATGTTAAAGAAGAACAAGGATCACACCACTAGATTATATCAATATATGGAAACAATCCACCTATAAATAATCCCAACAAAGATAATACCCACCTAGGACCAATAATATAGATTCCAAAGTGGAGTTTCATGATAGTAGTTCCCACAAAAAAATCCAAAATAGGAACCTGAATAACCCACATAGATATATAAAAAAAATAATAATTTTTTTTAAAAAAATGCATGGAAATACAAAAAATAGAATTTTAATTAAAAAAATAAACGAAAAGGTTTCAAAAATATATATAAAAAAAATTGTGAAATTTTTAAATGTCATATATTTATATATTATTAATATTTCAATTAATAATTTCCACAATCAAATATGAACTTACCTCAAAAAAATCATGCATTGAACTCTATAACCATAATCCTATAATATAAAAAAACTAATAAAATTTAAATAAAATTTTAATTCAATAAAAATATGAAATAATTATAATTTATAACCAATTTTATTTTTTTACCATATAAAGTTAAGTTATATTTTAAAAATGTTAACTTTCACCACTGGTCAATAAAGAATAAGCATCACTTATTTTTAATCACTTTTAAAATTTGAAACTTTTTCTCAATCATTTTAGTCACAGTGCACATTGGATTAATTTTTAGTCTATTATTAAATACCATAAAGTAATCAAAGATCATTTTTATCATGATTTCATGACCTGGTCACTTTTTTAAATCACTTTTTAATCTAAAACTGTATTTTTATTCATTTTGATCACACCAGAAATTCACTAATAGAAAAAGAGGAAAATGTGGAAGGGAAACAATAAAATATAATAGGTGGTCACCAATAATAGGTAATCATTACCACATATGGTGATTACGAAATGACCAAAAAATATTTAAATAATGAAATGAGAGGTTGAAAATACCCATGTTTTTAAAAAAATATCATTCCCCCAACTATAATTCTCACTCCTTACATGACCCAACCGAACCCTAATTCATTCCAACCCTCCTCTGTGACCCCCATCCTCCCCCACAACCCCTACCACTGTTTATAATCTTGACCACATTTTGATAAATTCATTATATAATAACATCTTTCACCATCATAATTAACCCACCAAAAGATAAATCTTGAAAAAAATAGGCATGACATCACCAATGATTAGAAGATCCCCTCACAACATCAAAGACCAAAACATAGGAAACAACACACCCTAGTCTCTGCATTGAGTCATATGTTTCTGGTTCTGGCTCCCTCCGCACATTTCATTCCAAGAAACTCCATTCGTACAATGAACATGTAACAAAAGAAAGAAAGTAAAATAAACAAAAGATGTAATCATGGATCACAAGGGATAAACATATTCATAAAATATGTCCTAAATAAATGGTAGAACAAGAATCATTTTTGTTTCATTAGAATAAAGTACATCTGAGTTATAAGGAAAAATTAATTCACTACCCAGATTCAATGAAACTTGTTATACCAAAACCTTTCCACAAAAAACTCCTACCTCTAGTTCTCTCATCATGAAGACCCACAAATGAGAGGATGTGATGCCTCTAGTAGTGCCTCCCTCCACTACTACTACTCCCATTATAACCACTTCCTATGTTCGATCTTCTATCTTGAACCTAAGTCTTAAGGCCTTAAAATTCCATATCATTAAATACTTGTGATTCTATTCACATCCTAATCCATTTTTTATAGAAATAGTGTCCCATCCTCTCTACATATGGTGAATCCATTCCAGTAATCAGTTTTCCGCCTCCTTTTGATCTAAATGTGTAGAATTATTCTCCATTTTGATCATTACAGATGATGTCCCAAACATTTGAGGTTTTCCACCACCTCAATTAGCATATCCAATGAACAGTGTAAGATATATCTTTAATTTACCACACCTTTCATCACCATCTTCAAAGATTCATACTATTACAATAATATACCTCTTATATCTGCATTAATTCTTCCTCTGTAATATTATTTGGTCCTCTAGGTGAATGCATAAAAAGTTCTTCCTATGTATTACCACACAAGTATATCACTATGTTGTAAATTCTAAACTAATGTAATCTATATTGTTCTAGTAAATTCAATCAATTATTTTCTCTAATGAACTTCTAATAAACTTCTTCTCCTCACTTGAACTCAAAATGATGTAGGGAAGGTGAATATCCCTATTTTCTTCTTTCCTAAGTATAACTTCCACTGCTTATAACACTTAATTCATAAAATATTTCACACACCAAACCTAATAATCTTACATAGAATTTTTTTTCATGTTATGTACAAAAATCTCCCACTCAAATACTATTTTCATGCTCTCAAAAGTTCCCACTGGCCAATATTCATCAAATCATCCAATCCCCATATGTTTTTCCAACATAGAACATCCAATTATAAAAACTCCACTGTATAAATTCCTCCTTAGTTATTTTGAATCATGATCAAACTATAATTCATCCATGGAATCCCTCCAAAGAAAACTAGAATGAGTTTTAGTCCATAGAATTTATTTAATTCCCAACAAAAAGTTGTGTTATACACCTTATCAATTTCCTTATTAATTCCAGTAAATACACTTATAAAGACTCTAACATTGAGTTTCTATAACTTCCATGAGTTATCTTATATAATGAACTCTAGTTACACCATCAGAACCTAACATTCATTCAGGACTTCTTGATATTTTGATTTTATCTCACTGGAGAAATCCCACTAAACCCTCACTCGATACACCAAAGGAAAAATATAGTTTTTTTCTCCAACTAACTTCTAGAGAATTTAGATTCTTTAAGATCCTACCACTATTATAGAGGTATTTCCACTTCTCCTCCAATATTTAGATGATCATTTTTGTAACACCATAACCCCAAACCACCGATCGATGTCTTAGATAGATAGTTACTGGGACCTCAGATACAACTCCCCATAAACTAGAGGCTACTGACTAGTAGTGAGAGTCTAGTGTGTTATCATGGGGTGACTATACCCATAAATCAAAGTGCAATAACTATTTTTGTTGGTTCCTTATAATAAACTACATTAATAATTATATTAGTGGAATATTCAGTCTTGAATATTAATTAATATCTTCTCATATTATGATCATTATTATACATGAAATCTATGTGATAATGTTCTTAGGGTACTTGTCACACCAAACAGGTCATAGTCATTCTCCGCTACGATTAGAACATAGAAGTGATATGACAGTATTCTTAAATACATGTTATATAGTTGGATTACATCATCTAATGGGGTGTGAAACTGTGACGACATATTCTCATCATTGGTAATCTAATAAAAATAGATTATGAGAAAAAACCAGCCAATAGGAATTCTACATGTATTATGTGTCATTAGATATTTCTATCTATATAATTATCTAATGTTCCTTAGAGTTGAGATTGTTATTAATGCATATCATTAGTTTTTTACTTCAATGTAATGGCAAAAACCTTGATGATATATGCTCACGGTGAGGTAGGATACATTGGGTACCTTACGAGTGATATGAAAATAATGAATAGGTTAATAAATGATTTATCCCTTCCATATAATGGAACTATACATCTATAGAACTTTGATTAAAATATAAATATATGATAAATCCTTGGATAAGATGTGATATTGATGTGTTTATTTCTATAAATTCAAAAAAATCAATAATATAATTTAATGACACATTTGATGCTACCTTCTTGAACTAGATATAGGGAAAAAGGGATTATATTACATGGTGTACATTCATAGGATATTTTATGTCAATGTGGAATTTACTTCTTTATTTATGGGTGCCTTGGAATGTTTCTAAATGTTAACCATGGACTTTAGGTGGGATATCCCAATTCCACTGAGAAGGGGTCCAAGAGGGTCACACGCTAAGAGTGTCTAGAACCTCAGTTAAATTATATATGAATTTAATATGTCGAATAAATATTATTTACATACATGTTTTAATAATTATTAATGTTTGGTTGATTGCATATATTCTGTAATGAGTTATTTGATAGAATATTATGTGAGTTGAATATTAAAAAAATATTTATTATAAATATTCATTACCTAGGTAATTATTTATTTAATTATATGTATATATAATATTTATTTATCTCTATTTTATTTACAAGGAAACAAATATTTATTCATTTGGTTGCGTAAATATTTAATAAATTTTTATTTTCAAATTAATGAATATAATATTTATTAATTTATTATAAAATAGTGCAGTGACATTTAGTTATTTAAATAAATTAAAATTATACATAGTTTAATAAATATTGGGGAGAATTGTAAGACTAGGACTAATGGTTCAATGGGAAATTTCATATTAAATATTATTTGAATAAATATTAATTTATTTATTTTAGAAAATAATATTTATTTTTTTGTGAGTTTAGAACATGTCAAGTAAATAATAATAATAATAATTTTTATACATGGGATTTATTGGGGATTAATAGACTAATATAGTCCCATGTGAAATTATTTATTTTCTGACCCTTGGTCTATAAATACATAATTATTCCATTCTTTATGTCCTAACATTCTAATCATTAAGAAAAATGAATTCAACAGAATTCTCTCAAGACCTAGAGAGATATTCTTTTAGAACACTCTCAATAATTGAGATAAATCCTTTATACTCCTCTCTCTCAATTATAGAGAAAACAAGAATAATCATTCTACCTTAAAGAGGTTCTTGTGGCGATCAACCATGAATGAAAAAGGTGTTGGAGTCTTATGCACTATAACTAATAGATTTCTACGATGAATTTCATAGGTTCATGATGCATATGGGGATCACCAATATAGGGTATCTACCCAGGATTCCTATTACACAATAATAGTGTGGTGTAAAGGCATCGTTAGATTCATCGATAAATAAAGAATTTCCATGCAAGGTAATTATTTATCTAATTAAATTAACTATAAATTATATATGATGATCCAGTCTTGGGGATTCTAGGATTTAAATTCATTAAATTTTAAGGATAAATATGAATGATTTGAAAATTTTTATTGTTGGTTATAGCCTAAACCACTTTTTTTGCAACCTGAAACCTACAAGTGGTACCATAACAGTGACATGTTAATTTAAAATTATTTATTAATCACTGATTGATAATATTAATTTATTGTTGGTTTTCATTTCTAGATTATTATTTCTTTAAATCTAAACATTTAAATCTCATATTATCCTTATCTCATGACCATATAGAACAAGAAAATAATTCCTCAAAAACATTCAAAGATTCTGTCAGGAGGTGCCAAGAGTTTTGGTTGGATAACACAAGACTACACATCATGTAGTCTGTTGTTACATGTCATCTACACTACATAAGGATTAACCATGAGAAATCTGAGTGCACTACTTAGAAATCACCATATAATAATGGTTTTAAACCATTGGTATAGGTCTATGAACCACTAGTATGGGCTATACTATTGGATCATAGAATTTTTGGGTGGTTATCTATCAATATATCTTTATACTAATGGTTTTCTAGAAACTATTGGTATAGGTGGTTCAAAATGTCCTTTTACCAATGGTTTAGTAAACTATTTGTATAGGGTTTTATACCAACAGTTACCAAAACATTGATTTAGTCACCCACTATAACAACCTAATAACCATATTATTTCATTACCTCAAGCACCATTCAACCAATACATTGCATACTATAAATAAATTTATGTATTCAATGAATCAAAATACACCTTAAATACAAAAAAAAATATTGTACAATTAACATTTAATTAGTTAATAATTTAAAAATCAAATCAAAACATATGTATAATATTTTTTCATCATTAATCACCATCCATATGATCATTTAATAAATATTAAGTTATAAATAGAGGGGATCTATATCTCCATCATAACCACCATTACTATCATTTTCAGTACTATCATCACCATCATCACGAAAATCATCACTAGCATCATTTCCTTCAGTGTATTCATCACCAGAACCTCTAGAAAATTCATCACCTACACCACCACTTGGAACACTATCTCCTAGTTCATCATAGTCATAATTATCACCATCATTATCATGAACATACTCATAAGCATCATCATATTCAACATCATCTCATGCACCGATCATTTTCATAGTTTTTTCTTATGTATCTATTAAATATTTTCATTAACTTAATTGAAAAATAAATATACATTTAATTATAAATTCATTTCTAATGTAAAATTAAAATAAGTCATGAGAAGTGACATGAAATAATTAAGGCATACCAACTATAAAGAAAAAAAGGATGGGTGGTGACATAACACAATCCAATAATTTAGAATTTATTCTTATTAATCATGATTAATTTATGTTTTCTTTATTGATAATTTTATTGGTTTTAAATCATTATTGTAAATGGGTTAATAAATAAACTTTTACAATTTATTTAACAAATGCTTCCGATAAGGTTTTTATGAAAATCACTTAATGGATTCCTAATAAAATTGATAGAATTACTTTTAGGATACGGGTGGTTATATTTTATAATGAATTGATATGATGATTTTTTTAAGAAAACCCAAATATAAAGTGTCTTTTTAACTCTTTTTAATATATTCATAATTTGAACTTCACCATGACATTAATGCATTTTTCTTTATGAATGATGTGTAGTTATATTACTTTCATCATTAAAGGACCAATGGTCTCTAATATAAAGGGTTGAACTATTATATAAATGTTTTTTAACTTAAATTAATGAATCATTGTTAACATAAAGGGAAATTTCATTGGGTTTCAAGTGTATACATTCAATAAAGTGCTTATAATGGGAACCAACATTCCCTTAGTTGCTTGAATTGGAACATGACTCTCCCTTTGACACCAGTGTTTTGTAAATACCAAAACCTTAATTATTTAACTACATTAACATTTTCCCCCATGGAAATTTACCTTAGAAACATGATTTTTTAATAAGGTCTTACCTTGGATCCTTATGAGATTACCCATGATGCTTTTTTGAGGGTTTATACTGGTGATTCTTCTTCTCTTGTTGTTGATTACTTTTAATTTATTTTATTTCCTTTCTACTGTATATCCCTTTATAATATATATAATTTCTAATCCATTTTACTTTACTTTTGTATGGCATAAATAGTATTTTCCTTACAAGAAGTTTAAATTAGCATGGATTAGTTTATTTTACAAAAGTTTTGCATAAATCACTTTGTGGGAACCTATTGGGCCAGTTATGTTCACACCATATAAACACCTCGAGTGTATGTAGACTGACTTTTCTAGATTTTTTTACAAAGTGTGCATAGAATATCTATTTTCATAGTGATTATCCAATTAGACCATTATGGGGTAATGGTGGTGGTGGCACATGAAGGTGTTTTGTATCTATTCTTAATTTATTTATTGAAATATTAAGACTAAATGAATTTTAAACTTTATTTTTAATGATTGATTTATTTGATACAATATTATCATGAGTATATAAAAGGTTAATTTGAAACCCTACGTTTTTTGAATTATTTAAGGCGATTTAAGGGAATATTTTTATGATTGATAGCAAGAAATTTCTTCTCATTTTTTATGTTTTTAAGGTATTTTTTAATTTCATGATTGGTTTCTATTTTAATTGGTATATGATAAAACAAACAAGTTTTCATTTATATACTTCAAAAATAGAAATAATGAAGGGTTTTCTTAAATTATTAATTATTAATTAGTTTCCTTTTTAAATCCTTATTTTTTGATTAATGATTGTTGTATTATAGATTAAAAATTCATGTTTAATACTATATTTTCATGGGTTTAGGTTCTTAAGATATTCTAACTTGAAATAAAGTTTTCATTTAAATCCATTAATTTAATGTCCACTAACATGTAATGTAATGTTTTAATATAGTGGTCTTACTTTTTTTTCATTTATGTTTATTTATCAAAATGATGTTCACGGAGAAGAATTAGTTTTTATAAAATAAGTTATTGTTTGTACATAATAAATCACCTTAATCATATATATATATAAAGGATTTTATTAAGTTTTTTATTGAAAAAAAACATATAGTTTTGAATATAAAGGCTTATATTTAAAATACTTTTTTAATTGGTATTGGGTGATTGTATTTGGGATGAAAGGATTTAAAGGGTTTTATTATATTGAAATTTATAGATTTAACATGAGTGTTTTGGAAAATAGGGGTTGGGTTTAAGTTTTTTCACATAAATTGTTTAAAGTTGAATTAGTATCAATAAATAAGGGAATGTTTGGGTGTGATGTATATTCCAAAAATACTTTTTAATTTAATTTATACTTTTCAAATTCTATTAGTTTAATAAAATTATTTTGATTTTAATTTTTGTAAATATTTTGGTGTTGAGCCAGACATTTGAAAAGGTAATTTGATGATTAAAATTCATTTAGGTTCAATAGTTTGTAAACATATATAATTGAAAGTACATTTAGATTTAATTCCATTTTTGGATGCTAAAAATTTTGATTTAAGGAATTGATGGTTGGTGTGTATAAATTTTCAAATTTTCTATTTTCAGTATATTTATGATGTTTATATGGTATAGACTGGTTTGGGTCTCATAAAGATTCAAAATTTATTATCAAATTTTTAACCATATGTAATATTCCTAAATAGAAATATTAATTTTATTTTATTTTATCTATGAGTATAGAAAATAAATGTTCAGTGAAAGAAATTCTATGAAATATATATTGTTTTTTAATGTAATTAATTATGGAATGAAAATGATGAATTGAATTTTTTTTCTAAAGGATAAAATATGTCTCTAATAGATTGATTTTAGTTACTAAAAAGTCTCGGGGAAGTTCAAGGTAATTTTTTTGAAAAACTTGAAAACACTAGGAACTTTCAACACTTACATGGGTGATTCATGGGTATACACTCCAAATTCAAGAAAAAATATTTCAATAATACATGCATGTTTTTTATGTTGAAATTCGTTTCTAAAGGTTAAAATATGTCCCTAATATATTCAATTGAGTTCCTAAAAATTATTAGGGTAGTTCGAGGTTGAAATTTTTAAATATAATAAAATAATTGTAATTTTCAACACATTAATGGGTGTTACAAGGGTATACACTCCAAATTCAAATAAAAAATAATTCACTCATACATGCATTATCTTTACATTAAAATTTATTTATATAGATTAAAATATGTATCTAATACTTGTATTATAGTTTCTAAAAAGTCTTGGGAAAGTTTATGGTTGAAATTATGAATAATGGGAAAACACTAGAAAATTTAAACACAGGAATGGGTGTTTCATGGGTATAAACTATAAATTAAAACCATAATATTTCATTGATAAATCATTTTAAAAAAAGAGTGGATTTACTTCATTATACCAAATTAAACTTATTTGTACATAAAAAATACCCTTGTTTTCTTATGCTTTGGAATAATTGATATCCCTGAAGTGTATATATAATTAATTGTAATTAACCATCACCTATGTTTGGTGGTTCCATAATTTAGGAATAATAACTCCATTAAGTATATTTATCTATAAAATTCCAAGAATCAGGAGGAATACCATCCTTTATAAATAGTATATTTGACTAAAGATGTAATGATTATAGGGAATGATATGTGGAATTCAAAAGAGCAGTCTACTAAAAGGAGTTCTTGATCTATACCTACCACTTTATAATAGGCATCTCATTATGTAATAAATATATTTTAAATTAAAATTAAAATTGGGGTAAACCATAAAGATTTAAGGAAATCCAATGAAGATAAGAAATGAGTTTACATGTAAACTATTTTTTTAAATGTCACATTATATTGTAATTTAACCCATTAAATAACACCTTGGACTGGTTTAGGTTTATATTATTTTTCATTTTTTCCTAAAGCCTAACACCATTTTAGATATTTTAAAATTTTAAAATGTTATTTTAAATCATAAATTTCATCTTTTGAAGGCTATTTTTTATGGTTGAGGATATTATGGTTGTACGGGTGTTCAAGGATATTTTTTTGATTCTTTATGTGTTTGGTAAGGTATAACAGTGCCTAGTGGATGGGTGTAACACCCTACGTTTTCATGAATTATTAATTTTCTAATATATTAAATTTATTCGATGGCTTCAATTACACACAACACCAAGTTAATCTTGTGTTACACGCAACATAGAGTTTTAACAAAACCATGATATATTATTAACGCAAGTGTTATAACCAATCCATTAACCTTAGTGATATGAATATTAATAACTAATTTTTAAAAACTAAATATAATGGTTTTATATAAATAAAACATATTGATAATAAAATACATAATATTTGGTAATGTATTTATATGTTTCAAAAATATAATTTTTCAACAAATGGTCTTTTATATTTTTTGTGAAAAGTAATAAAATTAATTTGTTATACTTTTATAAAATAAGTTTGACAAAATGAACTTAATTTTTTAAATCGTAATGTAACAATTATCTTAGAGTGAATTTTTAGGAGTTTTCTGAAAATTTTCATTTTTTAATGAATGGTGAAAAATATTGAATTTTTATCGAAAACCATCTTTTCATTTAGTTTATTTATAAAGTTAAATTATATTTTAAATTGTTTTTAAGGAATAATTAGTTAAATTATATATCAATTAATACATTTTAGGTCATTGGAATCAATTTCATATTTAATTTGGATATAAAAACCTTGGAAACTTTTGATCATTTTCTCTTTAAAACCCTGCTTTCTTGTCACGTCTATGAGATTAATTTTAAATTAATTTTTTCACTTTTTTTGGGGAAATTTTTTAAAATGTATTCCATATTTATAATCATCATAATTTATATTTTCTAATAAGGACAACTAAATTTCTGACCAAAACGAATAGTAAAAACTATAAAAATTAAATTACCGTGGTTAAGGTGAAAATTGGTTTACTGTTGATTAAAATAAGATGATGATGGGTTAAAATAAACTACCAATTTGTTCAAAACCCATTTTATATCCATATTTATATTCTTATGACCTAAGATTATATTTTTATGAGTTTTGGGACACCTTTTCATGAAATTTACATATATAAAATGTTATGTAACTGACAAAAAAGGAACCTTCCTTTTTGTTAATATCTATAAAGCCTTGGGATAGGTAGATATTATTTTAAGAGATAAATTAGTTTTTTTATCATGTTAACTTATTTTAATTTTTTAGATATTAAATAATTACATTAAATTATTAAGAAATGCCAACGCATGATTTATTTAGTTGATAATAAAATAAAATAATTAACACTAAAAATATTAAAAGTGAAGTAAATTGAATGAATTATTGTGTTCCATGAATTTTAAAGATTATTATATCATGTTACAGGATTTACCAAGATATTTTTTAATTCCATTATTTTCTTGATTTTTTTTTAAATTCAAATAAAATGAATAACGTCAATATTGACATTAATGTTATATTATAATAAATGATATTTTATTAAATGATTTAAAATTAATAAAAATCCTATTTTATGACAAGATATTTTTAAATTATAATAAATATCATGTTTTTTCATTCATGGACCAATTTTTCTTTTATAATGACTCTATTTACTTTTAAATAGTAAAAACTATGCTATCATGGTTAAGGTTAAAACAATGTTTTTGTATGTTACATGCGCTTGTGTTAAAGTTAATTTTCAACATACATTGAATTTTTATTTTATAAATTTGATTTTATATTTATAATTTGTGGTTTAAGATTATATATTAAGTCTCATTTTAGTTCATTTTTTAAGGATAAATTATCTAGGTTTAAAAGACTAGTTACCATGGTGAAAAACCAAAATAGTAAAAATAAGGAAAATTAGATGTTACAGAAAAACATGTTTTTTTTAGGTTTAGATTCACATAATAATCAATCCAATTCATTAATAATAAATTTTTGATCCATTTGAGGTAATATTGACCTCCCAATAGTGAATAATTTTGGGTACTTATACAAATGTCACTCCTCCTCAACTACAAAAGGGAACTCACTTTTATCCCTTATTCACACCTTCGCACTTCTTTGGTTCCACTAAGACCAGAAAAAATCACATTACAACTTAACTCCCCTCATCATATAAGCCTATTTTTGGAATAAATCAAACCTATTAAGTCTTTAGTGCAAAACATAGGAGAATACCCGGAGAAGAGGTAATATTCTTCAATGAGAATGTTAATTTTATTTATTTCTCCACCTTATTCAATTATTATTATATCAAGATTATATAATAACCATAATATATTCAATATAATGATATGTTTTTATATTAATTTCATGACCTAAAATCGTATCCAATTCTATCAAATGGGTTACATAATCATCATTCTTGTGTACGGCAGACTACCGCCTCACAGAATAATGTCATTCATTTTTTCATTACCATCTATAAAGGATGGTCAAAATGGAGTATTTACTATCTATATCTGATATTTATTATGTTATTATCATTCTATAATTATTATATCACACATACAATCATAATATCTATTTTTGGGAATATGATAATGTTGCTCGTGTGTACGGCGGACTACTGCCTCGCGAAGTGATGTGGTTCGTTCACGCTTTACATGGAATGTATTAAGGATGGGTTTAATAAAAATATGTGGTATATATTAAATAAAAATTATTATGGAATTTAAATATATATTATTTAATTTTATTTATTTCAATCCAATAAGAAAATGGAAATGGCGTTCATGAGCACATACGGTCTACCGTCTCCATGAACGGTGCATTTCATTTTCTGTATCTAAATATTATGGATTACTATAAATACTTATATGGTAAATATATATGATATTTATATCATGTTTTAAATTTTTTATATGATTAAACCATGATCAAAGTAATAGTATGAAGAATATAATAAATCAAAACATACATGAAAAATAAAGTGGTTATTACCCGAAATGTAACTTTAACAGAGAATTATTAATAAACATGTAATAAAAGGTCATAATTAAATATTATATGATATTATATATATTAATATGTTTTTTTATATATTTATAATAAACTTATATTTATTATAAATTATTTTTGAATGAGTAGAACTGAAATCAATACTTAAGGTAATGGATTTATGTCTCACTTTTTACTTATGTGAGAGAAATGCCATATAACCGCCTATTTATTTTATGAGGTGTATATAATACCCATAAATGTATTTTATGATTATTATAATTAAAATAATTGGTATTTTAAAATATTTTTGAGGAACTATATTTCATTGGATTTATGGTTCAAAAGTTACCGAAGTGATAAGGTTTTTTGTCTCAATTTTCCTTCTTTGAGACGTACATTATGTTATGCAAATATATTCTTTCACGAGGTGTATATACAGACCCTTTGACATATAATATGATAACTTTATTCATCCTAGTGGTATTTTAATTTTCAATTTATTTTATTCCTTCATGGATCTTATGATCCAATGTTACCAAAGTGGTAAAGATTTCATGCTACAATCTCATCGTTTATCATGATTGTTTATGATTAAGTCCACAATGTTGAAATGAAATGATATACCTATAAATAATTCTCTTGAATTTTATTATATGATGGTTATTCATTATATATTAAATTAATGGTACCATTTTTACATTATTTGGTACTTAAAATAATTAATAAAATGTTTTTAATAAAATCTAAATTTATTACTTTCTTCACTCTAAAAACTATTTCTTCCAAAACCATGTATTCTAAAAATATTTTCAAAAATGTATTATTAATCACTTATTATTTTAAAAATACATTTTTTCCCGTGTTTTTTTAAATTAATGGGATATTAATTTCATTTTCTAAGAAATTTTTGTTTGGTTTTTGCTGAAAAGGTTAAAAGAATCTTTATCTTTAACATGCATGACATGAATAGTATTTAATGTTGTAATAACCACTCAATGATTTAAAGATTCCCTAACAAGTTTTTCAAATTTATTTTACAATAAAATTATTTCCTTAATATTTGTGAAAATTTATTTTTTAAATAAATGTCTTAAAAGTGAAAATGATTTTAAAAGTGTTTTGTGTTTTAAATTGAATTTTTAAGGAGAAATTTATTTTTTTCTCAATAAATGTTTTAACTAATTTTAAAGATTCATTTATTATATTTCATGGTTATTTTAATGGAAAATTATTTTCAAAATGTTTTAAGTTTTAATAATTTATTTTCAAATAAAATCTATTTTCCTTAAGAAATGTCCCATGTAATTTTTCAAAATTATTTTCCATCTAAGATAAAATATTTTGATGTTACCTATGATTTACATGGGATATAAACCAAGGATAGCATTCTTACTCTTTCTCTTAATGGTTTATTCTATCAAAATGTTTATGAAACTCATATCTCTTATATGGTTTATACCATGATTTTATTATTATGAAACCCACTTATTTTTTATTGGTTATGTTATGATGAAAGGATTATAAAACCTTTCCCTTTTTCCACAGGTTATTATATGTTGAAATATTTATGAAACCCTTTTTATTTTAGGTATTATGATATGATGAATGTTTTATGATCTTGTGGAACTCATTTGTATGATTTTAATTATGTGAAGGTGGTTACATTATAACCAAGGATTGTGGTTATGTTATAACCGAAAATGGGTAGGACCTATATCTTTATAGAATGAATTGGGTAAAGATTTATATCTCATGAGATAGAGAGGACTGGAATACGGAGTGAACCCAGTTTAATAAGATAGGGCTGGAATGGGGTGTGAACTATGTTCAGTAAGATTGGGTTGGAATGGGGATTGAACCTTGTTTAATAAGATAGAGATAGAATGAGGAGTAAGCCTGGTTTAGTAAGAAAGGGATGGAATAGGGAGTGAACCCATTTTAATAAAGGAAGTTTTCTTCTATGATGGTCTTATAAGTGAGACTTGACTAATATGGAAATATTTTTCTATACTTTTGGGTATTCCACAAATTATATGTATTATGAAAATGTTATTCTCTCTTGGATCATGTTCTTTGGTTCCATTCTGATTCAAGTCTTATGAAATACCAATCTATATTCTTTGTCTTAATATTTTGATATTTGATATGCATGGTATGGTTTTCAAATTTTATGCCCACATTTACATACCCTTTTGTTAATGTTATACTTAATTATCTCCCTTTTTTACCCTTTTCCAGCATCTAAGCTCACCCTTTCTCATATTTTCTTACCCCTAGTCATAAGGATATGTATTATTTATTATATGTCTATGAAGGGTTATAGTTTTGAAGAACATAGTGGGAGATGATTTAGCTAACTTATGGATCATTTTTTATGTTTCTAAGTTTCTAAAGGTATAAACTATTACAATCCTCAGGGATGTGTTTGTGTAATGTAATGAATATTCATAAAAATGATATAATATCTATGTATGATAATCTTGTGTCAATATAGTTGATATAAAAGGAAAGGCATAGTTAACCTTTGGAAACTATGATGAGAATCGTTAGTGATATCCCTAGGCATATTTCTAAGGATATGTATAGGGATATATCTAAGGACCAGTCTAAGGATGATTCAAAGTATAGGGCAATGTCCTAGAATTTTGGTAAAGGATGGAATGAGTGGTTTCTTAAAACACATCCCTATCTAGATACTACATGTGGATATGGATTTAGAATAGATGTACCTAGGGTTAATAACCTCGAAAACAGTGTATTGAGTTAGACTCGATCAGTAACTGGAGCACGACAATGGTCCTTGAAACACACCTTGTTTAACACTCCTAGGAGATATTCTTTGGGAATTGACAAACTCTTTATAAACCATCATGATGGATATAAATATAAGATGACTATTAATGAACTAGGATAAAACTAAGGTGTCCTAGATTAAAAATATGGTGTCATGATTTAGACATTCTATAAGTGATTTTCATGATTATTTGGTTTGACAATGTGATTATTATTTCTCGCACTATACGTTTTGGTTTTAGTATATGGGGAAATAATATAAAACTGGGTAAAAATTTAATGTGATATAAAATTTGTTGATGAGAAGAAAAATGGGATGATGACTAGAGTGAAGGATGTTGTGTCTATACCCAATTAGTTTTTATGGAACATGATTAACAATGTGTACCTTAACCAGCTCTCAGACTCACCAAATAAGAGAAATATAGAGTACACTGAGGGTTTGGGTAATAGTAACCATGGAGGAAGTAATATTCAGTTTCTAATATGTCTATAATGTGGAAAGAATCACCCAAGTGAATGCCTTAGAGGAACATGAAGATGTTTTGACTATGGAAAATAAGGAATCAAAGTAAGTAACTACAAAGGGAAAATGAAAATTTTAGTTAATTCAATGGATGGGAATATTTTTCTCCCTAGGATATCATCAACTTCTGAATTATTTTTAAATGTGGAAAGTATGGTCATTATGAAAATTTATATCCCTAAGGGAAATCTTGTGAAGAAAATCATCAAGGTTGTATGAGTTATTATTATATTGTTGATGATGAAGAGATTGCAGATGAAATTTAAAAGGGAAGATATATTAAGGAATAAGATGATGAATCCTAGTTAATTGTTTGATAAGTAAGCGGTGTGATTGAATTATTTTTTTCATTGGGATTCGAGAATTATGAAATATATAAGGATTTTTCAGTATAATTTTTTTATTAAGAATTTGAAAGAATATGATGGATGATATTGGTGACTAAAAAATGATTTAATAGAAATGTTATATTATATAGAAAACACATTATTAAAGGAAGTTAACCCTAAATATGTTCCTGATGTTGAGAAAATGGTGTTTTATTGGATAAAGAGATGTTGGGTAAGAATAAATTAAATTGGATAGTACTGATTACCTTGGGATAGATTAGATATTTTTTTAAAAAGTAGTTTATGCTACCATGGATGGAGTTTATATCATTTTGTATTTAATTAATATATATAATAATCTATGTTAAATGTAAGTAATGAAGAATCATGTATGTTTTCAAAAAAATATGGTAATTCAGGTTATTTCCATATTTCAAGAGAATATATAATTTTTTCAAGAGAATACATGATGAAGGTATTCACATGTTTGGTATATTACATTAAATAGAGACTTTATGATATATAGTGTATCAATGTTAATCTGATTTTTAGAAATTTAATGACCTTATTTATAATGTTTTTTATTTTCATCTTTCAAAAGGTTAACCATTTATGATTTTTTTATTTTTTACTTTGAATAATGTTTTAGAGATTAATGTATTATTTCACCATATGAATATTTAGTCATATTGGATAACCTATGATATCCATTCTGTATTTATGATAACTAAGGATAGAAAGAATGACTTATCATTCTATCTATGGATCTCATGATCTGTTATTGATTCAGGCATAATAAATTCACCTTCATTTCTTGGAGTAGTTGATGAAGTGGAGATTGATCATGGAACAACCATAGGGTGAGATTGTGCTTGTGAAATGGAATGAAATCAAGTAACTATATCTTCTCATAAAAATAATTCAACTTTAAGAAAATGGTATTGAAATAAAAAAAATTATATTATCATAATTTTTTATGATATTAATGACCTTTTTAAGACTCTTTGGTTTATGGAATTGTGATCATTAACTTTCACCTTTCCATGTTTTATATCACACTCCATCAGTATTTGGATATTATTTTTCTATTATATGTCCATTTTTTCACTTCCTATATATGTTATATAATTTGGAAACCTATTATGTGTTATTTTAGATAAACTTCTCACATCCATTTCTCTTTTTCAAGAGAATGTTTTATTAACACTTTTTTTATGTGGGTTTTTATGAAAGAAACTTTCATGTATTAAACCTTTGATTGATGAGTCAATTTTGAGGGAAAAATAATTTTAAGGGGGGTATAATGTAACACCTCTATTTTTAATTAATTGATGTTTCTCTAATAAATTAAATTTCTTTTATGCCTTTCATTACATGCAACACCAAGTTAAGCTTGTGCTACATGCAACATTGTGCTTAAACAAAACCAGGACATATTATTGACATGACCATTATAACCTAGAAATTAATCTTAGTAATATAAATATTAATAAATTCTTTTTAAATATTAAGTATAGTTTTTTTATATAAATAAAAATATAGGTAATAAAATACATAATTATTGGTAGTCTTTATATATTTCAAAAATACTATTTTTCAGCAAAATGTTTTTTTAAGTATTTTTCTAACAATAATAAAATTAATTTTTGAAACTAATGAAAAATGAATTTTTTAAAATAATCATGATTTTTAAATTCTAAATGTAAAATTGATCTTAGGGTGACTTTTTTGGATTTTTTTGAAAAGTTTCATTTTTGATGAATAGTGAAAAATACTGTATTTTAATTGAAAACTTCTTTTTCATTTAATTTATTGATAAACATAAATTATATTTTAAATTGGTTTAAAAGTATAATTAGTTCAATTATAAATATATTAATTCAATTTAGGTCATTCTAAACAATTTAATTTTGATATTGGACATAAAAACTCTGTAAACTTTTGATCATTTTTTCTTTAAAAACATGCTTTCTCGTCACGTATGCATGATTAATTTTAAATTAATTTTTCCACTTATGTGAAGGTAATTTCTAAAAATAAATTCCATGTTTAGGATAAGAATAATTTATAATTTCTAATAATTAAAACTTAATTTTTGACCAAGATGAATAGTCAAATAGTAAAATAATAATAATTACCACAGCTAAGGCAAAAATGAGTTTATTGGGGGTTAAACTAAGAATATGTGGGGTTAAAATAAGCTAAAAGTTTTTCCAACACCCATTTTTGGGACATATTTTGAACCTTATAACCTTATGTTCTATTTTTTATGAGTTTTGTGACACTTTATAATGAAATTGACCTATATAATAAGTTAAGTAAAGAAAAGGACAAAAAAGAAACCTTCTATACTTCAAATATATATAAAGCCTTGAGTTAGGGAAAAACATAATATTTTTATTAATAGATATTATTTTGAAATATAAATTATTTTTCTTATCATGATATTTTATTTTTATTTCTTATAGATGAAATAATTACTTTAAATTCTTAAGAAACGCAAACGTATGAATTATATTGTTAATAATTAAATTAAATAAATGATGCTAAAAATATGAAAACTGGAGTAAATTGAATGAATTATTGTGTTTAGTAAATTTTTTAGATGATTATATCATGTTACACAGGATTTAACATGATATATTTTAATTCCATAATTTTCTTTATTTTTTAAAATTCAAATTAAATGAATGATGTAAAGATTTATATTAATGTTATGTTATAATAAATGATATTTTATTAAATGATTTAAAATTAATAAAAACCCTATATTTTGAAAAGTGTTTTTTAAATGATAATAAATATAAAATATGTTACATTAATGGACTAATTATTCTTTTATAATGACTATATTGACAGCTAAATAATAAAAACTATATTAGCACGGTTAAGGTTAAAACAGTGTTTTTGAATGTTACATGCGTTTGTGTAAAAATTAATTTTAAAAATAAGATTTTTATTTTATAAATTGTATTTTATATTTATAATTTTTGGGTAAAAATTATATAATTATTTTTATTTTTATTTAGTCTTAGAGGATAAATTATCTAGGTTAAATAGACTAGTTTCCATAGTAAAAAACCAAAATGGTAAAAATAAGGAAACAAAGAAGTTAAGAAAAAAATGTTTAAAACATGTGTTTTATTGTGTAGTGGATGTGTGTATTGACCAAATACTCCCTATAATCCATTAATAATCAATTTTTTGGAAACTTTAGATAATATTTTGTCCTAATGGTTAATACTTTTGTGTATTTACAAAAACATCACTCCTTCTTAACTATAAAAATGAGCTCACTCTCCTCCCTTCTTCACACCTTTAAGCCTATATGGTTTGGCCAATAACTACCCAAATCACTTAAAAAATTCCCTCCCCTCATTATATAAGCCTTATTTTGGACATAAATACAAGTTCTGAAGGATTTAGCACAAAAGTTTGGAGAATACCCGAAGAAGAGGTAATGTTCTTCAATGAGCATCTTTATTTTATTTCTTTATCTACCTTCTTCAATTATTTTTATATCATGATTATATAATAACCTCAATATCATCCATATAATGAGATGATTTCATGTTAAGATAATTACCTAAAACCATATCCAATTCCATCAAATGGGTTCTGAAATCATCATTCGTGTGTACTAAGGACTATTGCCTCACAAACTGATGTCATTCATTTTTCCATTACCACCTATCAAGGTTTGTCATAATAATGGATTTACTATTTATATATGATATTTATGATGTTATTATGATTATTTAATAATTATATCACACATACCTTTATACTCTCCATTTTGTGGAAATGTGATAATTTTTATCGTGTGCACAGCGGACTACTGTTTCATGAAGTGATGTGATCTGTTCATAATTTGAATAAAATGTATCAAGGACGAGTTTAATAAACATATGTGATATATAGTATAAAAAAATGATTATTTAACATAGAATTTTAAAAAAAGGTATTAAAGTTCATAATTAAATAATATATCATATAATATATATGAATATGGTTATTTAATAGGTGTATAATAAACATATATTTATTATATAAGAGTATTGAATGAGCATGAAAAAATTCAAGACTTGAGGTAAGGGATTTTAGTTTAACTTTTTACTTCTATGAGACACATGCCATATTCATCGCCTATTTCATTTATGTGGTGTATATACAAACCATGAATGTATTTTATAATTATTACCCTTACAATTATTGGGATTCACAAATCTATTTTGGGACTTCTCTTTCATGTGTTTTACAGTTCAAATTTTACCAAAGCGGTAAGGGATTTTTATCTCAATTTTCTTTCTTTGACACATACATTATATTATGTATCTATATTATTTCATGAGTTGTATATATAGCCACTTTGACATTTAGTATCATGAATAAATTCATTCTCAATATATTTTAAGTTTCATTTTATTTTATTCCTTCATGGGGCTTATGATTCAATGTTACTAAAGTGGTAAAGGTTTCTTACTAAAATCCCATCATTTATTAGGATTGTTTATGATTAAGTCTCCAACATTAAAACCACATGATCTACCTCTCAATAATTATCATGAATTTTATTTTTCTAGGTTTATTCATGATATCTTCAAGTAATGGTACCATTTTTCTACTCTTTAGTATTTAAAATAATTAAGAAATTTTTTTAATAAAAAAATAATTTATTTATTTCTTCAATTAGAAATATATTTTGTCCAAAACTATGTTTTTAAAAAAAAATCAAAATTTTTTTATTACTATTTATGATTTTTAATAGAAATTTTTACCCATGTTTTAATTTTTAAAAAATAGTTTTAAAGGAATATTCATATTATTTTCTAGAAAATTCCTGTTTGGATTTTATAGAAAATGTGAAAAGAATATTCAATTTTAACATGAACAACATGAACATTATTCATATTATCATGACCGCTAAATGATTTCAGGATTCCTTTACAAGTTTTATAAACTTATGTTGAAAGATAATTATTTCTATAATATTTGGTAAAATTTATATTTTAAATAAATGATTTCAAATTAAATAGTATTTTGAAAGTGTTTTATATTTTAAATAGTGTTTTTCGAATAGAAAATGATGTTTTACTCAATAAATGTTTTACATGATTTTAAATATTCCTTTATAAGTTTTCATGGTTATTTTCAAAGAAAAATATTTTAAAAAAGTTTTAATTTTTAAAAATTTATTTTTAATGAAAATATATTTTCCTCAAGAAATGTCCCAAGTTATCAATCAAAATTATTTTCCATCTAAGATGTCGTCTTTTTATGTTAACTATGATTTTTTATGGATATGAACAAAGGATTCCATTCTTACTCAATCTATAAATGATTTATTATGAAAAAAAATTATTAAACATGTCTCTCATCCATGGGTTATACCATTATTGAATTATTATGAAAGGTACTTATTTTTAATGGGTTATGGTATGATGAAATTATGAAAGGATTATGAAACCTATCTATTTTTTATAGTTTATTATATAATGAAATATTTATAAAACCCATTTCATTTTATGGCTTATGATACGATGAATGTTTTTTGATATTGTGGCATACATGTGTCTCTTTTTCATTTTGTGATTGTGGTTACATTATAACCAAGGATAGTGGTTACATAATAAACAAAAACATGTGGGACCTATATCTCCCATCAATGTATTCGGTATAGATTTATATTTCATGATATAGATAGTACTAGAATGGGGAGAGAACCTAGTTCAGTAATACGAGACTAAAATGGGGAGTAAACCCAGTTCAGTATGACAGGGTTGGAATAGGGGTGTACTCGATTCTGTAAGATAGGACTGGAATGGGGAGTGAACTTGGTTTATTAATATAGGGATGGAATGGGGAGTGAACCCAATTCAGTAAGACATGGCTAGAATAGGGACTGAACCCCATTCAGTGAAGTACTTTGTCTGCTATGATGGTCTTCAAAGTGATACTTTTGAATTAGGAAATACATTTCTTTGAAAATAATCTCATTTATTACCCTTTTTGTAACCAAAAGATTAATATAAAATCCATAGAAAACATAGAAAACACATAAAGGTATCTTGGTACATTATTATACTTTTCACTCTTATAAATGGAATAACCATGTAGTCTACTTCCATACATGTCACTCTTAAAAATGGAATATTCATATTCCCAACTTCCATACCCATTGCATTATAGGGATATCAGGGACCCACATGTAATTACTTAACTATAGAACCACCCATAGTTGGTTTTTCACAGAACCACCCATCAATTGTCCAAGTATCATTACATATTCATAACACATAAAACATTTCAGTTTTTATCATTTCACTCAGAAAATTTAAATTTCAACCATAAGAAAACATTTCAAGATATTAAAATAATCAATCCATTTTCGAAACACATTTTCAACAATGAAATACCCAGAGAAAGTGGGAAAGGGGATTCTTTTTTTCAATTAAAACATGAATTATTGTGGAGGAAGACAAATATCAAAATAGAAATAAAATTTCCTTGATAATCCTTTTATATCTATTTAATAAGTATGTAAAATAATAATAAGGTTATTGACATGGAGAAAATTTTTTGAAATTAAATATTCAAACATTAAAAGTGTCCCATACCACTTTAAACATTTAAATCATAATCCCCATAAAAGACCAAAACATTAAATAACATGAAAATTATTAAATTCATTATATTATATGTCAAAATGGGTTGTATATACACCTCATAAAAGAATTTGTGTGTATAAAATCAAAATATGCCTCAGGAAAGGATATTGTGACAAAATCGCTTACCTTGAGTCCAACTTGTCACACATCTTCCAATGGCCCTACAGCCTTCATTTTTATTTATTTTTGATAATCCACCTTTCAAGGGGTGAGGTGGAACCCTTAAAAGGTCTGTAGGCATAAGCATTAGATGTCTCGTAGGCCTTAGAGAAATTCATTTCTCGTAGGCTTCAAACATTACATACAACCTAGACTAACTACTAAGAACTGCTCCTCCCCAGCATATTTATCGTGAAATCATCTCTCCACCTTCACATAGCTGTTTGGATAGGCTTTCCCATGCATGCACAGGCTTATCCTGATGGCATGTTCCATACCCTCTCATTCTTACAATCCGTTTAGATTCTATTATAGTGAAATCTCCTTGCTCATACTCCTTCAAGATCTTTTTCCTTGTAGGTTTTCTTGTTTGCATCTACACTTAAGGTGGCCCAAAGGCCTTAAGGTGGATTTAAAGCCTTTCTGACTCGAAGGCCTGGGTGGCTCTAAATCCTTAAAGGACTCAATGACCAAATCAGTGGCCCAAAGGCCCAAATGGTGGAATAGTCCCGGCTATAACAATGTCAAACAGTACCTACTACAGTTCCCACTATATTGCCTACTACAGTAATGCTCTAGTACCCGGAAATTATTCCTCCACCTGGATTTGATCCTGGGTCACCTGGATGCACTTAAGGATTCCTTACCAACTGGACTGAGGCTCATGTGCATCCAACTTGTCACACATTCCTTTATATTCCTGAATAATAAACATATATTAATTATTTACTTTTTTATAATCTTTTTCAAATTTTTTATTAATTTTATTTCAATTATTACATTTTTTGTATACAACTACTTAAATAATTAAGTTCATGTGGGGTGTTTTGAATATATTCGGTTTATGTGTCAAAAACGACTCTGTTAGTTCAAATATAGTCAAATGGGTCATTATTAAAACATATCCAGAATAATAATCATGAAAAATTATCATATTTATATATAAATAATACTTTTAAAACCAATCATTAATTATGGTTATGAAGAATTAACTAACATTACAATCATGGAGACGGTGGGTCGTACGTCACATGAGTAACATTCTCATTTTTCAATGATCGTTATGGAATAAAGGTAAGTAAAATTCATCTTCGTAGAATGTTCATTATATCTTAAATAACCTGTTATTTAATCATATATACTTATATATATAATTATTGTGATGTAAACGTAATCACGTCGTGTCGAGGTGGTGATAGTCCACACGTCTACGAATGATGTTATCACTTTTTTTAGTGTATGAAAAGGGTAATGATGAAAATGATATATTATATATCTAGAAAGGTAATTATGTCATGAATATCATATTAATTTAATTTATTTCACATATTTTTATTGAAACCATCATTAATACATTCCATTTAAAGTGTTAATGCATCACATCTCTTTGGGGAGGCGGTAGTCCACACATCCACAAATGATGTTATCATACTCACAAAAAATGGAAATCATGAAGTTATGTGTATTTAGAAATTCTATAAGAATTAATAAATCATAAATATCCTATATATATCATATAAAAACATTTTTTCCATCATAATTCTCAACCATGATAGGTGTTAAAGGAAAAATGAACGACGTCATTTTGTGAGGCATTAGTTCGCCGCACACACATATGGTACATATGTTACCCATTTGATAGAAGTGTGTGTATGTTTAGGTAAAAAACTTAAAATAAAAAAATATAATTATATTTAGAATAATTATGATGTTATATAAACATATAATAATAATAATTTAATGGGTGGATAAAGAAATAAATCATAAATGCACGTTGAAGAATGTTACCTCTTTTTTGAGTAACTCCTTTTGGTTTTCACCAAAGGGATTCCTTGATTGGATTTATCCAAAAGGAGAGGATTATATGATGAGAGGATGTATTTTTGGAGCTTATTTGAGCCGTTTTTTTATGATAAAAATGGATTTATATGTGTGAATAAATGGGTGAGGGTGAGTGCCTTTTTATAGTGGAGGAGTGACATTCTTATAAATATAAAAAGGTAAACACTATTAGAATATCTCCCTTACATAATGTGCCTCCAATAATGATAAAATTTTAGAAAATAGGGTATTTAGTCTAATAATTTCAATCCAATTGGTTTTTTACATGTTTATTGTTCATTTGGACTCTTATGATTGAAGTTTAACCACTAAGTAAACACATTTTTACCTTAATTGCAGTAATTAATTTTAATTGCATTCACTAATATTTTTGGTCAAAAACTAATTTTAACTTATTATAAATTATTAATTATTTTGATTCCAAATATAGAATC
This sequence comes from Viscum album, assembly GCA_963277665.1. Lineage (NCBI taxonomy): Eukaryota > Viridiplantae > Streptophyta > Magnoliopsida > Santalales > Viscaceae > Viscum > Viscum album. The sequence continues at coordinate 1,286,677,869 of OY728158.1, forward strand.
CATTTTTCTAAATTCCAACTATATAATCATCATAAATTAATTTAAAATTAATCCTGTAGACGGGACGGCAAAGCAGATTTTTAAAGTGAAAATGTTCAAAAGTTTGTTATGTTTTCATATCAAAAATCACTATGAAAATGATTCCAATGACCTAAATTAAATTAAATGGTATAAAATTTATCTAATTATACTTTAAAAACAATTCAATATATAATTTAACTACATAAATAAATTAGACAAAAAAATAGTTTTTAATTAAAATTCTGTATTATTTACTATTCATCAAAATATGAAACTTCTCAGAAAAACAAAAAAATCACCCAAAGTTATTTTTTATATTCATATTTCCAAAATTAAGTTTATTTTTTCATATTAAAATTATAAAAGTTTCAAAATTTAGTTGTAAAATACATTTTCCAATAAAATGTGATGAAATTTATTTTTAGAAAAATAGAGCTTTTAAGCATAAAAATAGATTTATTCTTATCTAATGCCTATAAAATCTATTGGGTGAATGTGAAAACATTTTATAAACAAATTTAAACATAATATAGTTAGTCCTATTTATTCTCATGGATACAACAGTTATGTGATAACTACCATATTAAAAAATAATATTAATAGTATATTATTATTTGGTAGAACTCAATCTTGCATACAATTAAAGATTTCAAATAAAATAATTATTTCATGTACTATGTGTTATTTGAAATAGTGTCCATTTTATTATAAAATTAATATTTAATTCTTAAATATTAATAAATATGAAAAGGAATTATTTTATCATTACCTGTGTTGTTACATTGGTACCCCCCCATACTAAAGTAGGGCACGAGGTCCTTTATATACGAAGTGGACTCCCCTATCTTTGAACTATGAATACGAGTGGTTACTCCATGGAAGTGAGTTCTCCTTAATCTGTGGATCGTGGTAATAAGGATTTGGCCCCTCCACTCAGATTTTGGTGAGGTTCTATATGGTGTTGGGCATTATAGATAGACCTTTAGAACTATAGGCTAACTGATTGTTCTTAGCTAGAATATAGAGACAGATGTCCCATTTCTCTCTCACTTGGGATTCTTTATGATTATATATGTTGAGTGTAACACCCCGAGCTTCCACGATACGCCTCTCTTTCAATAATGCAATAGCTTGCATTGTACGCAAGTTCGAGTTCTAAAACACCGTGACTAATCAAAGTAGCCGTTATGAATAGTAATAACCACTTTTTAAAATTATAGAAATCTTATATTTCAAAATGGACTTCATTTTTGTATTCGTAATATCGAAATTATACTATGTTGAATTTTTGGTATTTTTCTGAGAACTTCTAATTTTTTATGAATAGTGAAAATTACTTAAAAACAACTTTTTTAATCAAAATAATTTATAGTGATAAATTATACTATTTAGTGGTTTTAAAGTATAATTAGAATATATTTTTACCATTTTATCCAATGTTGGTCATTAGAATTAATTTAACATTGAAATTGGACATAAACAATTGCCAATCTTTTGATATAAATTGTTTCTTAAAAACACGCTATTTGTTGTAACAGCGGGAATTAATAATAAAATTAATTAATGCAACTTATATGTTTGGAATTTTGTAAAATAGAAATCATTTTTGAATTTGGAATATCAATTATAGCTTAGGGTGAAATTTTGGCTTTGTTCTGAAAAACATCAATTTTTGATGAATAGTGAAACCACTAAGTGGTCGTTAAATAACTGATTTTTCGTTTAAATGAAATATTACCACTTATGTGATTTGATTTTCAAAAATCCGACATACATGGTTGTCATTAAGAAGTAAAATGTGGTTCAATGAGATTAAAATAATTTTTTGGTGAATAGTAACTTTTAAGTTCTTAATCGCGATTAGAGGTAATTAGTGTAGTTTAAGGTAAAAATAATGTTTTAATAATATAAGATGAGCATGACACTTGTCCTACTCCTATTGGATGAGTCATGGCCGACCAAGACAACCCATGGGTCAACTTGGGGACCCCATGGAGCCACTTTAGTTGGAAAATGACATTAATATATATTTATTTAATGTTAAAATTAATTTGACACAAACATGAGTTGTTTTACTAAAACAGTTTTTAATTGGGGTTACACAAGTCCAAATTTTGATTATAAATATTCATTAGAAAGCTAAAACGATTTCCTACATCATAGTAGTTTTTTTATAATTTTTAGACATTAACTAAATTAAATTATTTATGACATCAGGATGATGCAGCGATGACCCCATTATTTAATGATTTAAATAAAATGGGAAGATAATGCAAAATCCAAGGCTTACACTTGTCCAAAGCCAATTGGATGAGTAGATTTCGAACCCTTATCACCTTATCCTCGAATTATATAAGTGTGGGACCTTTAGAATCCGAAAAGCATTGTGTAATAATGTAACATTTCAATCTTTCCAAAAGAGCCCCTCCTCTCCTCTTATAAAAAGCCCCCACCTCTCCCACCTTATTCACACCTTCAAGCCATTTGTCTCGGCCAACCTCTGCCCAAATACTCTCCCAAAATCCCTCTCTTACTCCTAGAAGCCTCACTTTGGGAAGAACGCTTCTCAAGGAAGCCTTTGGCTCAAATCAAAAAGAGTTACCCGATTTTGAGGTAATGTCTTCTCTAATGTTGTTTTGTTTTGTTTTTCTTCTCCAACCCCCTAAACTCTTTTTATTCATTTCTTTTGTAACAACACCAGTTTCCTCAATATACTAGGATGTTGTTAAAATATGGATTCGAGATACACTTACACACACCTACATCTAATGGTTAAAGAACATACGGTTTCTTTGGATGGCGAATTTCTGCCTCACGAAACGATGATTGTTCAACACTCATATAACACCTTCAAAGGTGGCCATTAAGATGTCACTATTTTTATATATGATATATAATATGTTTATGTTTTACTTATGCTTCTGTATTTCTCATTTATGGCATACTTCATAATTTCCATTATGGGTAAAACGCGATAATTTCATTTTAGGAAGTGCGGACTACCGCCCCCTCAAAGTGATTTGAATCGTTAATGCCATATGTGGGATGTATAAAGGATGGATTAAATGGTATTATACACTATATTATACTGTAATTATATTATAAATTTATATCATTATGATTTCATCCCATTAAATACGATATATAAATGAAAGTAGCGTTCATGCGTACGTACGGCTTACCGTCTCCATGAACGGTGCATTTCATTTCTTACCTCTAAATGTTACGTGGAATTATGAATGAATGTATATGCTGTATATATATGATATATATGATATCTACATCATGAATAGAATTCTGGATATAATGGATATTTCACCACATGAACAACTTGTAATTATAAGAATTTTAGTTTTGACTCAAGTACCAAAGATCGACAAAACGACCGTTATTAACTTAAATAATTACATAATGTTCATATCATTGTAATAAGTGATATAAAAAGGATAATGAAATTGAAAATGGTTCTTAATAAGGTATATATTAATTCTAGTTTATTATTCAGGAGGTTAAAGAACGGTTGAGTCAAGTCAGACACGAGGTAAGGGAACTTCTTAACCCAACTTCCATTCTTTGGGTTAATCTCCTACTTTCAAATTATGTCATGATATTATTATGTCTTATTTTGTATTTTTACTTTCTTTATGTGTACCTATAGTGAATACACATAATATATCTATTTTATTTTAAAAATTATCTTTGTAATGACTTCGTCTCAATCTCCTTTCATTGAGGCTTATTTGGTTTTATACACAAATTTCTTTTATACGGTGTATAAACCACTTTGACTTTTACGTTTATTCAAAAGGAATATTTTTTATACGAAGCGTTTTACTAAACGAAAAAAAGGGAATGTTTTTCTTTCCGTACTTATGCGGCGACAACGACTTCTCCGCCGCCGTGACCATTATTTGAGTTTCGGCTTCCTCTACAAGCCATCACTTTTTTAATGAAAAATAAATACAAAGTTTTAACTTTCTTTTATTTTGGTATTGAAAATGGTTTTGAAAGCATTTTTATTATATCAATGTGTTGTATTTATATCTTGTGATTGAAATGTGGAACTGTTATGTTTCCTTTATGCATGTTTTATGTGATACGATTATGTTATGGTTTATGATATGTTTAAACCTATTCATATGAGGAATGCATTGGACTTAATAAGTGACGGGTGGAGCCCGCTATAGCTCCTCGATGCATCGGCAGGTCTCATGAGACAAACTAGTGTCTTGGCACGAGGCCTTGACAAAATCTTATTTGTGGTCTTGGCACGAGGCCTTGGCTACGTGGTTATGATAGTCTGGTATTATGCATTCCATCATTATGAAAGTGGTTATTGATATTGCATGTGATTATTCGACCAGTAGAATATCCATGTGAGGAAGTTAATGGCATTATCTCATTTTACTTTTTCCATATTATGTTGATGTTCAAGTTTAAAAGGCTTTTGTTTTAGTTATACATTGCCTTAAATTTTTATGTTTATTTATGAAATCTTCCGCATTATTGTTATCCTTACTGAGCATCTGAGCTCACCCCTTTCAATGTTTTAATATTTTCCAGGATGTGAAGAAGTATTTTATGAATGACCTGCAGGGATAGTCAGAAGAGGATATGAGTGTGGACTATGGAGACTTTGTTATTGTAGTTTTTCACTTTATGATGTAATGTAACGTTTATGAATGTATCTAATGTTTCCAAGGCTACTAAACTAATCGGTCTTTCGAGTCTTGATCTTTTGTGATCATGCCAATGTTACGAAGTAATGCACCGACTCTGGGTAGCTGGGGTCGGGGCGTTACAGTTGGTATCAGAGGCAGTTTAGTACTAACCTTGGAAGCTAGATTTAGATAAACTCTGATTAGAGCACATAGCCCAAAGATAGACTTTGAGGATTAGTATAGAAGAACTTCCTAGAATTTTGGTATTATAGAGATGTTATGAGTTTTCCGAGCAATACATCCCTGTCTGGATACGAGCAGGTAGAGGTGGCTCTGGCACAGATGTACCTAGGGGTAAAACCCGAAAACATCGCTTTGAGCTAGACTCGAACGGGAACTGGTTCACGACAACGGGCCTTGCTGCACTCTTGGTTACGACACTCCCGGGGGATATGCTTAGGATAACTCTCATTTTCTTTACAAATCATTATGAAGGGTTTATGAGTATATACTTCCTCAAAGAAAACATTTTTATGATTATGGATTATATCCATAAATAGTTCAATTTATGTTAAGTGTTTTATAAGTATGGGATTATGTATTCATAAACTGATCTAGTTTATGCAATTGTTTAGAAATGGCGCCTAGTGGAAGAAATGGAAACCGTATCAATGCACGCACTCCATGTAGGGATTTCCCTCCTGCTCAAGATAATTATAGTGGGGCTGGTGATGCAATTGGTGCCGATCAGCTAATCACCATACTGGGAAAACTTACTCAGGTTATGAATAATAACCTTACTCGTATGGAGCACCCTGATCCGCAACGTGGAGGATCAATGCTAGACCGTTTCATGAGGCAACAACCGCCAACCTTCAATGGGAGTAAAAATCCTATAGTAGCTGAGCAATGGATAAATTCCTTAGAGAAAATATTTCATGCCTTGGGGAGTAGTGAAAGGGAGAATGTTGTCATGGCAGTTTACTGCCTCACTGGAGATGCCGATCAATGGTGGTCACTAATTCAAAACACAAAGGAAGATGATGACGTATCGAATATGGAATGGAGGGAGTTCAAAGAGATTTTCTTAGAAAAATACTTTCCTCGTGACCATCGAGCATATATGGAAAGGCAATTTCTGAGTCTGAGGCAGAAGGAGGATGAGAATGTCGCAAAGTATGAGGCCAACTTTACAAGGTTATCAAGGCATGTTGCTGATTATATACGTAACCCAAGGAGTAAGATTGATCGTTTCTTTTATGGGTTAAAACCATTTCTCCGTCGAGCTTTAGTATCACAATCCTTCTCATCATACGAAGATATTGTCTCCTGTGCTATCAAGACGGAAAAGGAATTCTCTAAGTCGTATGACAACAAAGTAAACCAAGAGAAGAAGAGAACGGGGGAACAAGAGACAGATAAAGGGAAAAAGGGAAAGAAGTATTTTCCATTATGTGATAATTGTGGGAAGAATCACCCTGGTACGTGCCTAAAAGGAATGGGAGTTTGTTATAAATGTGGAGAAAAGGGTCACCAGGCTCGTGATTGCAAGGGAAAGAATGAGGCTGTCAAAGTTGAATGCTACAATTGTAGGGAAATGGGGCATTATGCAAATGAATGTCCTAAGCATCAAGGAAACTTACCTCAGAAAAGGCCAAGGGATCAAGGCCAATCTTATGTTGTGACTACAGTTGAAGCGGAATAATTAATGTATTAGTGCTTTTGGACTCAAGGATTATATTCTGGTTATAAGAATAATGTGATATATATATATGGATTGTACTGCAGTACTTGTTGATTTCATTAAGGTTTTAATATGATTAAGGTAATCATATTTTTATTATGTGACAATAAGAGAAACTTTTCTTTGTTTGGGGAATCTGATGTTACAATTGATTTTGGAATTTAGAGACCTTTTAGAGAAAGTCTGGACGGAGGTATTTTGGATAACTATTAAGGTTGGAATGGATTAAGTTGAACCATGGATAGTATTGTTTAAGGTTAAAGAATTTCTGAAGATTATTTTTGGAATATTATAATACTATAGTTTTAGGAAAAAGGACAACCTGCAGGGTGGGGAATAACCCGTCGCGTTGGACAAAGCTGCAGGAATCGAACCCACAACCATAGTGCGACAAGCCTTTATTTCCTACCAGTAGCCTACAGGAAGTCCCTGGTTATTACAAAATAGTTTTACTAATCTAAATGGTATGTGTTAATATTTGGAACCTTATACAATTAGGATAAAAAGAATATTTTTGAGTTCCGTTAACATTTGGAGTAAAAGTTGGGTTTGTGGTAAAAATTTATTAACGAATGAAATTATACATAACAAGTATGTATATTCCCTTATGTTCTTAGTAAATCTCCTAAATAAATTCCTCAACATTATAAAAGGTAACTTAAAATAAAAATGTTGTTGGTTAACTTTTACAACTGGGGATTCAATGACCGTTTAACCAATCACAAGTATGTGATTTTCTTGAAGTTAAACTTTCTCCTAATCCTGTTTTCTATAACTCTCCATCAAACCTTGATGGTTTGTTTCTCCTCCATATCCATATTTTCATAGAATCCTAGAATGGGCTATATCGGGTGACCTTTGTACTTATCTTGCTTTCTTTTAATGTTATATATTTATTAACCTTATTTCCGATGTGGGTTTTCCTCAAAGGTATTTTCTCTTTTCAACCTTTTATTTTCAAAGAAAAATTTCAAATTGCGAGGACGCAATTTATTGAAGGAGGGGAGAATGTAACACCCCGAGCTTCCACGATACGCCTCTCTTTCAATAATGCAATAGCTTGCATTGTACGCAAGTTCGAGTTCTAAAACACCGTGACTAATCAAAGTAGCCGTTATGAAGAGTAATAACCACTTTTTAAAATTACAGAAATCTTATATTTCAAAATGGACTTCATTTTTGTATTTGTAATATCGAAATTAGCCTATGTTGAATTTTTGGTATTTTTCTGAGAACTTCTAATTTTTTATGAATAGTGAAAATTACTTAAAAACAACTTTTTTAATTAAAATAATTTATAGTGATAAATTATACTATTTAGTGGTTTTAAAGTATAATTAGAATATATTTTTACCATTTTATCCAATGGTGGTCATTAGAATTAATTTAACATTGAAATTGGACATAAACAATTGCCAATCTTTTGATATAAATTGTTTCTTAAAAACACGCTATTTGTTGTAACAGCGGGAATTAATAATAAAATTAATTAATGAAACTTATATGTTTGGAATTTTGTAAAATAGACATCATTTTTGAATTCGGAATATCAAATATAGCTTAGGGTGAAATTTTGGCTTTGTTCTGAAAAACATCAATTTTTGATGAATAGTGAAACCACTAAGTGGTCGTTAAATAACTGATTTTTCGTTTAAATGAAATATTACCACTTATTTGATTTGATTTTCAAAAATCCGACATACATGGTTGTCATTAATAAGTAAAATGTGGTTCAATGAGATTAAAATAATTTTTTGGTGAATAGTAACTTTTAAGTTCTTAATCGCGATTAGAGGTAATTAGTGTAGTTTAAGGTAAAAATAATGTTTTAATAATATAAGATGAGCATGACACTTGTCCTACTCCTATTGGATGAGTCATGGCCGACCAAGACAACCCATGGGTCAACTTGGGGACCCCATGGAGCCACTTTAGTTGGAAAATGACATTAATATATATTTATTTAATGTTAAAATTAATTTGACACAAACATGAGTTGTTTTACTAAAACAGTTTTTAATTGGGGTTACACAAGTCCAAATTTTGATTATAAATATTCATTAGAAAGCTAAAACGATTTCCTACATCATAGTAGTTTTTTTATAATTTTTAGACATTAACTAAATTAAATTATTTATGACATCATGATGATGCAGCGATGACCCCATTATTTAATGATTTAAATAAAATGGGAAGATAATGCAAAATCCAAGGCTTACACTTGTCCAAAGCCAATTGGATGAGGAGATTTCGAACCCTTATCACCTTAGCCTCGAATTATATAAGTGTGGGACCTTTAGAATCCGAAAAGCATTGTGTAATAATGTAACATTTCAATCTTTCCAAAAGAGCCCCTCCTCTCCTCTTATAAAAAGCCCCCACCTCTCCCACCTTATTCACACCTTCAAGCCATTTTTCTCGGCCAACCTCTGCCCAAATACTCTCCCAAAATTCCTCTCTTACTCCTAGAAGCCTCACTTTGGTAAGAACGCTTCTCAAGGAAGCCTTTGGCTCAAATCAAAAAGAGTTACCCGATTTTGAGGTAATGTCTTCTCTAATGTTGTTTTGTTTTATTTTTCTTCTCCAACCCCCTAAACTCTTTTTATTCATTTCTTTTGTAACAACACCAGTTTCCTCAATATACTAGGATGTTGTTAAAATATGGATTCGAGATACACTTACACACACCTACATCTAATGGTTAAAGAACATACGGTTTCTTTGGATGGCGAATTTCTGCCTCACGAAACGATGATTGTTCAACACTCATATAACACCTTCAAAGGTGGCCATTAAGATGTCACTATTTTTATATATGATATATAATATGTTTATGTTTTACTTATGCTTCTGTATTTCTCATTTATGGCATACTTTATAATTTCCATTATGGGTAAAACGCGATAATTTCATTTTAGGAAGTGCGGACTACCGCCCCCTCAAAGTGATTTGAATCGTTAATGCCATATGTGGGATGTATAAAGGATGGATTAAATGGTATTATACACTAAATTATACTGTAATTATATTATAAATTTATATCATTATGATTTCATCCCATTAAATACGATATAGAAATGAAAGTAGCGTTCATGCGTACGTACGGCTTACCGTCTCCATGAACGGTGCATTTCATTTCTTACCTCTAAATGTTACGTGGAATTATGAATGAATGTATATACTGTATATATATGATATATATGATATCTACATCATGAATAGAATTCTGGATATAATGGATATTTCACCACATGAACAACTTGTAATTATAAGAATTTTATTTTTGACTCAAGTACCAAAGATCGACAAAACGACCATTATTAACTTAAATAATTACATAATGTTCATATCATTGTAATAAGTGATATAAAAAGGATAATGAAATTGAAAATGGTTCTTAATAAGGTATATATTAATTCTAGTTTATTATTCAGGAGGTTAAAGAACGGTTGAGTCAAGTCAGACACGAGGTAAGGGAACTTCTTAACCCAACTTCCATTCTTTGGGTTAATCTCCTACTTTCAAATTATGTCATGATATTATTATGTCTTATTTTGTATTTTTACTTTCTTTATGTGTACCTATAGTGAATACACATAATATATCTATTTTATTTTAAAAATGATCTTTGTAAGGACTTCGTCTCAATCTCCTTTCATTGAGGCATATTTGGTTTTATACACAAATTTCTTTTATACGGTGTATAAACCACTTTGACTTTTACGTTTATTCAAAAGGAATATTTTTTATACGAAGCATTTTACTAAAAGACAAAAAGGGAATGTTTTTCTTTCCGTACTTATGCGGCGACAACGACTTCTCCGCCGCCGTGACCATTATTTGAGTTTCGGCTTCCTCTACAAGCCATCACTTTTTTAATGAAAAATAAATACAAAGTTTTAACTTTCTTTTATTTTGGTATTGAAAATGGTTTTGAAAGCATTTTTATTATATCAATGTGTTGTATTTATATCTTGTGATTGAAATGTGGAACTGTTATGTTTCCTTTATGCATGTTTTATGTGATATGATTATGTTATGGTTTATGATATGTTTAAACCTATTCATATGAGGAATGCATTGGACTTAATAAGTGACGGGTGGAGCCCGCTATAGCTCCTCGATGCATCGGCAGGTCTCATGAGACAAACTAGTGTCTTGGCACGAGGCCTTGACAAAATCTTATTTGTGGTCTTGGCACGAGGCCTTGGCTACGTGGTTATGATAGTCTGGTATTATGCATTCCATCATTACGAAAGTGGTTATTGATATTGCATGTGATTATTCGACCAGTAGAATATCCATGTGAGGAAGTTAATGGCATTATCTCATTTTACTTTTGCCATATTATGTTGATGTTCAAGTTTAAAAGGCTTTTGTTTTAGTTATACATTGCCTTAAATTTTTATGTTTATTTATGAAAGCTTCCGCATTATTGTTATCCTTACTGAGCATCTGAGCTCACCCCTTTCAATGTTTTAATATTTTCCAGGATGTGAAGAAGTATTTTATGAATGACCTGCAGGGATAGTCAGAAGAGGATATGAGTGTGGACTATGGAGACTTTGTTATTGTAGTTTTTCACTTTATGATGTAATGTAACGTTTATGAATGTATCTAGTGTTTCCAAGGCTACTAAACTAATCGGTCTTTCGAGTCTTGATCTTTTGTGATCATGCCAATGTTACGAAGTAATGCACCGACTCTGGGTAGCTGGGGTCGGGGCGTTACATTGAGTTTCATTTACCTCTTTCTTATAGGTTGATCTGACTATTGTGTCTTTTTATTTATCTCCTTTTAGTTTTTAGGCCATCATATAAGGTATGTATATACTCACCCCTTCATGGGATTTGGCCAAATGTATTATGTCTTATACAGATGATAGGTATATCATCAGTGATTTCAGAGGATCATAGTTATACCTAGAGGATTTGACCATGTTTTGTGGTAGGCCAAAGAGATTGTGTGTTGAGCTCTCTTCAGAATCCTTTTTTATGGTTGTTGTGAAGTTGGGACATATTTTCTGGTTGGGAAATTATTTTATCCTTTATACTTTTGTACCTTGTTATTTTACTTTTATGTTTTCCTAGAGGTTTTTTCATGAATGTTTTAAACTCTAGATGTTTATTCATTTATTATATCTTTGTAATTTTTCATGGGGTTGGTTGTGTGTGTGTGTACAGGTACTTAGGCTAAGTCCTCCCATTTTCATTATTACCTAGTCATAACTTTTCATCATCCCCTAACCTATTGGAGGTGTTCTTAGGGTGTCTTACTCATATTACCGCTATCCAGGCGGGCCCTGGTGGGTTGAGTCATAACAAATTTTGTTTTCTTGTGAAGGTTGTATGCCTTGGTTTTTTTGGGACTAAATTCACTGTTGAATTATTATTATTTCCTTTTTGACTAGTGTCATTACACTTGAAGTGGTATTTTTCATGTGACATGATGTGATACTAGGATAGATAATGGTTTGGTGAGATATCGGTAGGGTGGATGGAGTTTGTGGTGGCAGTTGATGCCTAAGATGGTGGGTTACATAGTGATACGCATGGTGGTGTTGTGGATGGAACCAGTACTAATGGAGTAGGTTAAATTTTTTATTTCCATTTTTTTATGAAATATGAGAGGCTTTATTGTTTATAAATATGTTTAAAGGTCATATGGGCAGTTTTTTATTTCTATATCCATTTCCCCACAACTTGATATATCTTGTTATACATAGATTATGCATCTTTTATGGTAACTAAGGATGAGTCCTAGAGTACCTAAAAATATGGAACAATGATGAATAATAAATGTTTTAACCTATGGGGTTAAGGGATTTATGAAATTCTAGATAATGATAACTCTTGAGAAATCATGGAATTAGTTAGATTATTCCTAGAGGGTATATACATTGTTTGATAATTAATATAATGTGGAAATGGTATAACATTAATTAATATCTATTTATTTAATTAATTTTACTATGTAGTGTTTAAAGAAAATAATTAAATAAAATTACTTTTTAATTATTTTGTGCTTATAAGATATCTTATCCTTTGCAATACCAGTCGGGTGTCTAAGAAATGATAGGTGCAATTGAGGTTAAGGCTAGGTAGTTACCCATTGTGTAGTTTTGAGCTATATGTATATTCCTATATTATATGATTTCATATGATACCCCACCTATGTCAATAAGGTGACTAAAATCCATTAGACTTTGGGAGGGTTTTTTCTATAATATCTAGGTTCTCAAGGAATGGATGGTTGATTACTCCCTCTTTCCCATGCTATCCACCTAGTAGTTTTATGTGTTGATATCCAGGGTGGTTATCTTTCCCATATATATGTGTGTAGAGGGTTTTAATGGATTTTATATATTTCATACATATGTATCTCCGTATATCGTATCCTAAGGATTATTATATGTATGTTGTGTATGGGATATGATAGATTGATATATACTACATGATATACAGGATATAGTGGCTCTCAAAATCGACTCAATTACTATATAGATATGTGGATTTTTTGATGCATGGGGTTTATGATATATGGTTATGATGAGAATTTTTAATGCATGGGGTGAATGGTATGATACAATTTCCCAGGTTTCTTCGGGCATGATTACTTTTGGAGAGAGATGGCTCAGGATGTGCAACATTAAGGCAGAGTGAAAAACTAGTCGGGAAGTGGTAACAGGGTATCTTTTTTTATATATTCAAGATATTATATTATTCTTGTATGAGATACTTGGGGAGAGATACTTGTTGAGGCTATGGACTTTGCATACCAAATTAGGTGATGATTTAGTTTCACTTATTGTTCTCTAGGATTTATTATGGTATATTTATATTTTGTACAAGTGGCTCTAGGGATGATTCAATTGAGTATACATGTTTTTCTCATTCTATGTATATATAAAATATTTTTTAGGATTACATGAGCTGGTTTGTGATAAGGCAGGACTTTACTATATTATGGTGTTATTTAAGAGTTGTTTCAGCTTTGAGGATGCTATTGAGGATTTAATATTAGTACTTTTAGTTTCTTTTTTAGTTGTTTCAATCTATATGAAATTAAATACTTGTATTTGAGATCTTTTTTATACCTTGGTCATGAGTATTATGGCAGATTTATCTTATCTCTCTTGCCTCATGTTCTTGTTAGAGGGCAATGACTCCCATTTGTGTGTATGACATAACCTCAATGCTTGTAACCAACCCATTGCTTATTTGAGGCAAGATTCGAGCATCATTATCTCCCTTATCTCATTTTCATCCTAGGATGTACACCATTAAGGCGATAGGTTCATGACATAGTGTTATCAAAGGTTCAGTTTGAGGGGTACAATGGAGTTCAAAGGTAGGCACGGGCGAGGACTGCATGGGTTGGTGCGAAAATAATGTTAGTTGAGTTTAGTATGCAATGTAAACAAGGTAGACTATATAGGACATAGGTATTTAGGTACCCCTATTATGTAATTCATGAACCTTTAATTTTACAAAGCTGGATAAGAGAAGTGATACTGGTTATAGGGTAGAGTCCTAGGAAAGGATCATGTATCATTCTTATTTTCACATGTGTTTAAATGGGTATAACTTTGGTTTTGGTTAAACCTTAATTAAATAATTAATCTTAAATATTCTATATTCTAGTTTTAAGTGTACCTAACCATTTTTTTTGTAGGTATGGGTCCAAGATGATGTCCTCATTGGGTTTTTGTAGGATATGTTTAGCAGGATGTGTTAAAAGATCACCATGGGGTAGAGGTTGAGGATAAAGACACCTTGAGGAGGAAACTCTGAAAGTTTCATCACTATATAGTACATAAGTACAAGGGATTCATTTTAGACTCAGTGACAGAGTACTAGTTTGAGGAGGTATATATGGTTTTTTTTATTTGTGCTCAAAAAGATCAATGGGTTTCCTTAGTAATGATGATGTTATGTGGGGAATTTAAGAAATGGTGGTTCTTATTCCTTAGGGATCACAAGGATTCATCTATCTCATAGGAGAAGTTTCAAGACTAGTTCTATAGTGAGTTCATTTATTTTATTGCAAAAGAATTTAGTCGTTGGGAGCTACTTACCCTTCAACAAGATAGATCCAATGTATGAGAGTTTGGGATCTATTTCATGACCCTATTATGATATGATTCAAGTCTATTTTTAGATGAGGAGTCTAGAATGGGGAATTTTATATGAGGATTTACCTTTATAAATCCCGGATTAGGTTACCTAATTAATGCTACCAATATATCTAGAGTTGTTGGTAGGAAAATAAGTTATTGAGAGGAAACTATCTAGTATTATATCATTATAGTATGGGGTCTTCAAGATTTCCCATGTGGAAGAGTTTTGGTACAATTTTCCTAGTTTACTAGACAATAGAGTTATCAGACAACCAGGGGTAGTTCCTAGACCTATTCATCTTGTTTATCTAGATATGGAATCTATCAAGTCTCTGATAAGGGATTAGATGATTTTTTTATGAAGGATGTGCTTATCAGTGGTGAGAGTGCCTGACCTTTCTGAGAAGGTAGCGTGTGGTAGGTGTTCCACTTTAGGTTCTTCCATTGTGGAATCTTTAACTGAGGTATCAATAGTAGGGAGATCCAATTTTGGATAATAAGAGGGTATAAAAGGTAGGTAAAGTAAATTCCTATTATTTTCTTTATCTACATAGAGTATATCTCGGTCATATAGGTGTTCTCCATTGGGGTAAGAGAGTTTATGAAGTAGTATGTAGACATCTGCATGCTTTAGAGTTTCTAGTGTCAGGTGAGCCTGGAATTTTTTAAGGTACCCTTTTCTTTTCTTAAAAATGGGAGCATGTTATATTTTATTCAAGATCTATTCACTCCTTCATATCACTGTCCTTAGTCAATTCAATAATACTTGAGTTGGAGAGGCTTCCAGTACCCTTGGAGTTGACTACTCTAGTTAGAGGTAAAGCTTAACTATATGAAGTGTATATATACTTTTAGAAATCTCTAGGTATTATCAATATTAGGGATAATTCCTATGTTTTTGTGTATATCCATATGATATCATCCTCATTTTTTGTAACACCCCAAGACTTTACAATATTTTTCTTTTAGAATAAATTTAATTTTTATTCCAATATTGATTTATAAAAAACACCAAGTTAAGATTACATTACATGAAACATATAGTTTATATTTACCTAAAGATAACATAAAGGTTATCTTGTGTTACACACAATACAATCTTTCCTCGATGTCTTTCATAACACGCAATACTGATTTTTACCGAATAATAATATATTATTAAAATTATTATTATTTAATATAAAAATATAAAAATTATCCATTAAATTAATGGTTATGAATAGGATTAAAAAAATTATGAAAATATATTTTATAATTCATTGGTTACAAATTAATTATAAATTAATAGAATAAACAACTCAATATAAAGGTAATGTTTCTATAAACAACTATTTTTATGCACACAAAGTTGTCTTATCTTAATAAATTAAATTAATTAAAATTAGAGTGGTATTAATGTAATATATATATATATATATATATATATATTATATTCAATAAAATATTTTGTACATTCATCTAATATATTTTATAGGCATAAGATAATAACAAACTAAATTTTACACATAAAAAACTATATTTCTATAAAGACAATTTTGC
The DNA here is from genome assembly GCA_963277665.1 of Viscum album. NCBI lineage: Eukaryota > Viridiplantae > Streptophyta > Magnoliopsida > Santalales > Viscaceae > Viscum > Viscum album. The sequence continues at coordinate 1,286,693,953 of OY728158.1, forward strand.
CGCCTTTTAATGGCCCGCCTATTTTAAATTTGAATTTTGAAACTTTTATAAATTTAATATGAAAAAAATATACATAAATTTTTAAATAGAAACATATAAATTAGTATAGGTTGAATTTTTTGTATTTTTCTGAATTATTTCATTTTCTGATGAATAGTAAGAAATACTGAATTTAAATTCAAAACTGCATTTTCATAAAATTTATTTATAAGGTTAAATTTTATTTTAAATTGGTTTAAAATTCAAATTATATCAATTATTTATCAATTACTTCAATTTAGGTCATTAAAATCAATTTCATGTTTAAATTGGATATAAAAACATAGCAAACTTTTGAACCTTTTTACTTTAAAACCCTACATTATTGTCTCGTTTATGTGATTAATTTTAAATTAATTTCTTCCAATTATTTCATTTTAATTTTAAAAAATGGATTCCATATTTGAAATAATCATAATTTATAATTTCTAATATGTTTAACTTAGTTTTTTCCCAAAAAATATTAGTGATAGTAATTGAAATTAATTATAGCGATTAAGAGAAAAATTAGCTTAACAATAAACTAAACCTTAATCTTAAGGACCCAAATTGACTATAATCTTTTCCAAAATCCATTGGATGTAAATATTTATACCCTATTATCCCTTTTATATAATTTGGACTATTATTGGAGCCAATTTACATGGGAAAATTTGGGCGTAATTCCCTTTTCAAAAATTTACAAGAATGTCACTCCTCCTCCACTATAAAAATCCACTCAACCCTCCAACTTACTCTCACATATTAAGAAACTTTGTATCAACCAATATCTACCCAAATATATCCTTAAAACCCGTCTCCTCATCCTATAATTCTTAATTTGGTTATTAATCCATTCAAGTAATCTCTTTGGTGCAATCCAAAAGGAGTTACCCAAATAAGAGGTAACATCCTTCCTCAAACTTTTTTTCTTTATTTTCATTATACACACCCTAAAATATCCTTATTCCATGATTAAATAATAAACAAATTATCCTAAATATACTTATATTTTGTTCTCATAAGTTTTTTACCTACCTCAAACTTATTGTTTATGTGTACAGTGAACTACCGCCTCAAAAAACGATGTCGTTTGTTTTTCCTTCAACGCACATCATAGTAGCAGGTTAGTCTCATGGTAGTAGGTTGGTATCAAGGTATCAGGTTGGTATCATTTTATTATGTTGGTCTCATGTTCATATTTTGTCTCACATTTTTAAGCGGGCTCATGGTAGCATGTTGGTCTCACGGTATTAGGTTGGTCTTGTGGTAGAATGTTGGTTTCATGGTAGAAGGTTGGTATAATGGTAGAAGGTTTTCTCATGGTAGCATGTGGGATCATGGTATGAGGTTGTTATCATATTATTAGGTTGGAATCATAGTAAAATGTTGGTATCACAGTGATACATGTGTCTCATATTCTATCTTTTCAAAATTTCTAGTTTTTTACAGAATGTCATAAATATGAATTTTTATCATAAATATGGTTTTAAAGAATTAAATAAGGAAAATTAAAGGTAATTACAAATAGGATATTTATATCCATGGTTTTTTATAAACTAAATATTTTAATAGGTCTCTTTCTACATGCATTAAATGAGATCTATATTAATTTTCAATTATTGTTTGACCAAATGAAAATATTTATGGTCAAGTGTATATAACTATAAAATGAACTTCTTTCATTCCTTTGAATATTTTATTTTTTTATTTAACTATGGAAAAATTGGTATCCTATTATTGGACCTTGAAGATTTTTCTACATCTTGGGATATTCCCTATTAATTTTCTAGGCATGTTCAATAGTTTGGTTCACACTCTATTTTTATATAGCATTGAGTCACACTTTAGGCAGTGACATCATTATCTTCTATTTCCCCTATTTTTGATGCAATGTGTTTGGGAGATTCCTAGATTGGTAGTAGATTCATTACTTATCATGTTATTTATGTAATCATAATTTTTTCATACTTTATCAACTTGGTTAATGGTAGAGTTAACCTTAATAAATATTAAACTATATTAAATAATTAACCTTGGTTTTTGGTTGATTGCATGTTTATTATATTTTTTTAACGGTTTGCCTATTGTTTTTATAGATAGTTTAATATATTTGTTTGTGTTATGTTTTATAATATTGTTATTCTTGGAAATTTATAATGAATGTAATTCTAGTTTTCTTGTTATCTAAATTAAAAAATAGTCATGTATAACTTAAATCGTGCATCCCTATAGTTTAATGAAACCGAAAGTTATGATTGAAATCATGATTAAATAATTCATATTTGTTTATAGTTTATGCCTTATGTTGTCTATGGTTGTAACATGGGATAAATGAATTGGGTAATTTAAAATGGTAATGAACTAGTTTTTGATAATGATAAATGATTAGGGTCAAGCAATCCCATTTTCTTAAGAAGGTTGGATGCCTTGGTTTTTAAGGCCTAGATTCCTAGTTGACTTCTTATTGTTTCATTAATGCCTTCTATGATTTCATTAGATGTGATCATTTCCATGTGATGTCATGTGAGATGGGGATGGCTGATGGTTTAGAGAGATATGGGAGGTGAGGCTTGGGTTTTTTGCAGTAATTAATGATTGAGATGGTGGAATGTATGTTGATATGCATGGTGGTTTTGGGGATGGAACTGAGACTAATAGAATGGGTTAAATATGGTATTTCCCATTTTTTTCTGAAATCTTGAATTATTACTTGTTTATAAATCTGTTTAATGTTCTGATGGTCAAGTTATTTGTTTTTACACTCCTTTACCAACTTCTTTATGTGGATGGTTTTACTTAGATTATGCATATTTTATGTTAACATAGGTTGAGTCCTATAGTTCCTAAAATATGGAATGATGATGAATAATAAATTTTTTAACCAATGGGGTTGAGGTCTTGATAAAATTTTGGATAATGATAACACTTAAGAAACCATGGAATCGATTAGATTGTGCCTAGAGGGCATGGAATTTTGTTGATAATTAATGTAAATTGAAAATGGTATAACATTAATTAATAGATAATTAATTAAATAATGTAACTAAATAATGTTTAAAATAAATAATTAAATTAAATTAATTTGTAATGTGCGTGTGCTTATAAGATATCTAGTACGTAACTATGGTGGTTGGGTGTTCAAGAGAGGATATAAACAGTTGAGGTTAAGTATAGGTAGTTTCACATAGTTTAGTTGTGAGATATATGTATATTACTAGGTTCTGTGATTTCATTCACTATCCCACCCACTTCGGTAGGGAGACTGACACCTAATGGACTCTGGGAGGGTGTTTTCCCCAATATCCAAGTTGGTGAGGAATGGATGGTTGACTACTCCCTCTTACCCCCACTCTCTTATCTTGGTAGTTTTATGTGTTAATATGTACTATGGTTATCTTTACTATGTATATGTGTGTAGAGGGATATAATGGATTGTTGTTATTTCAAACACATGTATCTCCAGATTTAGTATCTTAAGGATTATTATAGGTATTTTGTGTATGGGTTATAGTGGTTTGAGGTAAAATACACGATGTATGGGTTGTATTGTCTCTTGAAAACTACTCATTTACTATCTGGATATATTGATTATGTGATTCATGGGGTGTATTATATGTGGTGATGATGATAGTTTATGATGTATGGGATGCATGGTATGATACAGTTGGACAGGTTTCCCCAGGAAGGCTCGTTTTTGGAGAGAGAAATATTGGGACATGTGATGTTGGGTAAGAGAAGAAAACCAATAGGTAAGTGTAAGTGGGGTATATTCTTTGATATATGTCGGATATTATATTCTTCTTGTATGAGATGATTGGTGATAGGGACTTTGTGAGTATTGGGACATAGTATAACTGGTTAGGTGATGAGTTAGTTTCACTTATTGTTCCTAAGGATTTTGTATGCTATCATAATTATTTTCATAAGATCCATTGGGGAGGATCCGATTGATTATACATGTTATTATCACCCTACGTATATATAAAATATTTTTTAGGACCATTGAAGAAGTTAAGTGATCATCCTGGACTTTACTAGCTTGTGGTGTTGTTCAAGAACTATTTGGGATTTGAGGTTAGTGCTGAGGATTTACTTTTGGTACTTGTAGTTTTTTTCATTTGTATTATTTTTTATAAAATTACATGAATCTATTTGGTATTTTTTAACTTAAGTGGTATTTTAATGGAGGTTTTATCATATCTCTCTTTCATCATGTTCTTTTTAGAGGTTAATTCCTCCCATTTTTCTATATGATATACCCTCAGTGCTTGTCACTAACCCATGGACTATTATAGGTGAGATTTAGGTATCATCATCTCTATTCTCTCGTTACTATCATAGGAGGGGTGCCATTAGGGTTATGGGGTCATGATAGTTTGTGATCATTGAAAAATATAAGATAGGTACAGTAATCTCCCCATTTTTTATGATCAAAAACAATTAAAAATAGAAAAGATAAAGATATAAAGGCATATGAAATGTTTTAATAATACATATTTCAAAATTAATATCGAATATAGTTTCAATATTTCATAAATAAATTAAAAGGAAATTTTGAATATATTTTCAACAAATAGAATTTCAAAACATATAATTCAATCCTTGATAATTAACTGTAAAGGTAATGTAAATTATCCAAAGCATATCCCCATGAGTACCAAACAGATTTGTAGTAAATAACCACTACTCATGCCTAGGTTGAATATTAAGTTAATACCCAACCTAATATTTTTTAGGTTATCACCCCTAGGTGCATCTACACCAAAACCACATTCACCTGTTTATATCTAGACCAATATGTCTTTTCTAGAAAAGTTACACTAACTTTTCTTTTCCATTCACTCACACTGATATTACTATCATTATCTCCCTTGGAAGAAAACTCACATTACTTTACTATTCTATCCCAATGATATTACAATCATTATCTCCCTTGTAAAAAATACCAAAATAGTGTGATACATTTCTCCCCCTTTGTGATTATCGAAAAATAGCTCATAAACATGAAATTCATTTAAAACAAAGTAAATATCTCTCCCTTTAAAAAGATCAATAATTTTAAAAAGATATAAAAATCATAAGATTTTAATTGAAATATAATTTAAAGGATAATCATAATTCAAACAATTTTAAATAAATAGATATAAAAAAACAAAGGAAATGAAAATCCCCAATATTTCCTGAGATTATTTTAAGTGTCACAAGTGAACCATTCCTACCCCCCTAGTAAAATAAAAATGTTCTAGAGTGAGGGGTTTTTTGAAAATATTGGTTAATTGAAGATCCATACTAAGGAATTATATCAAGATATATTATTTTTAAAATTGGTCTCTCAAAAAGTGGTTCTTAATATCAATATTCATTGTGTGTGAGTGTTGAATTTGATTTATATAAATACTAATAGAACTAGTATTTACAAACTTAATAGAAACATGATCGAATATAATCCCATAATCTAAGAGTTTCTTTTTTATCCAAATAATTTGGGTACAATAACTCCCCATGGATATATATTTTGCCTCAATTTTAGAAAGCATAATTCATTTTTTCTTCTTATTACTCCGTGAGACTAGGGATAAGTCCCACTTGTAATTTTTCTATCCAAATGACATCCTCTAAAAAATGCATTAGAAAAAAAATGTTAGTTTAAATAAAATATCTTTTGCATAAAATAAAACAATTTTTTTAGAAACTTTTAAATTTCTAAAAATTATTTAAATAATTTTTAATATGATTTTTTAGGATTATCTTAAAAATTATCACAAAGAAAAACACTAAACATGATGCCCATCTAGGTTGTGGTCAAGAAAAAGGCTCCCAATCATACCTTGATAAAGCTTTTTGTCAACCATTTTACCAGTTTCATCCAATGTTAGCTAACATGAAGTACTCCTGTGTGTACTTATTTCCTTTACTTGATCCATGAAAAAACATTTTAAAAGTTAATTTGTGTATTTTCTTTGGTTTTTAAAAACACCATCTATATTTTGAGAAATTTTAAAACTAAATAAAAATTTTAATATTCCGATAAAACTCATTTCCAATTATTTACTATTAAATCAAAAAATTCATTACAAAGTGATTATTTTATAGAACCAAAAATATCATCATTGACATAAATTTTAACAATTAATAACACATTTGAAATATGTTTTAAAAACAAAGTTGAATCAGATTTTCCCATTTTAAAATCATTTTTTAAAATAAATTTAGTTAACAATCATACCAAGCCAGGGGGATTGTTTAGAACTATAAAAAGACTTATTAAACTTAAAAACATTATTTGGATATTGTGAATATTCAAAACTTGGAGTTAATTAAAAAAAAATCAGAAATAAAACCATTTTAAAAAAACTTTTAACACTCATTTGAAAAATCTTAAACTTTAAGTGGACGAAGAATATAAATAAGGTTCTGATGGATTCTAGGTGAGAAATGGGGGAAAAGTTATCACTGTAATCAATGAATTCCTATTTATTATATCATTTAGCTAAAAGTAAAGATTTTTTACAAGTGATATTACTTTTTTCATTTAACTTATTACTAAAAGTATATTTGGTACCAATAATGGGATAATCCTTAAGTCTTTCAACTAGAGTTTAAAAATTGTTCTATATAAATTGGTTCAATTCTTATTGCATTAAAAATCAAATTTTCATAATTAATTGAATAGTTAATATTGAGGGGTTTTATGTGTGAAATAAAAGTATAACGTTCAAAAACATTTAAAACTAACCTTATAGTATGATTATTGGCTTGAAAATCTCCGATAACATTTTCTACGAGATTGTATTTAGATTTCACCCATTCATTGGTTAAAGGGATAGATTGTGTTTCTTCCTCAAATTAAATTTATTTATAAGGATTGATATTATTCGAGGTCATATTTTCTAGGTATTTCACTACATCATCAATTTGGGATGAGGTTTAAGAAAATTCTCAACAAATTTTATATGAATTGATTGTTTTATAGTCTTGGTCCTTTTAGTAAAGATCATGTATGCATTACTTGGTTTAGAGTACCAAAGAAAAATAATTTCATCGGATTTTGGGTTAAATTTTAATGAGTTGTATTAGTTGTTACCAATATATAATTTACACCCAAACACCTCAAAATAACCACCTTTAGGTTTTTACCTTTTCAAATCTCATACGGATTCATTTTAAGGATGGGTATTGAGAGAACACACTTCAAGGTATAACAGGTAGTATTAACCACCTCAGTCCCAAAATAGTGAGGGTGTTTAAATTCATTTAAGATGGTTCTTAAAATTTCTTGTAGGGTTTGATTCCATCTTTCAACAACCCTATTTTTATGTTACAAGAAATAAACCCAAGTAAATCTTGTATAATCGTCAAAAATTAAAAAAGTGTTTGATTTACCTTCAATACTTACAACTTGGGATAGTCTAAATAAATCAAGGTATACCAGCTCAAGGGTCTTGGAGGTTGAAACATACTTTTTAGTATGTAAGTAATATTTTTGTTTCTTATCTAGTTGGTAAGGTTCACACATAATATTTTTTTGAAATGAAATTTAGGTAAATCTCATAATAGATGATTTCATTTGAGTTTGAAAAGTGTGTATGATACAATGACCAAGGATTTTATTCCAAATCCATGAATCACTATCTTTTTCACTCAAACATTTAAAATTTTTACTTGAAATATATTTTAAATCAATAACATAATCATTTTGAAAACAAGAAGCTGAAATTTAAATATTTTATTAGAATCAAAAAATTTACAAAATTTATTTTTAAAAGAGAATTTAAAACAATTATCACATAATTGACTAATACATAGAAAATTTTTTTAAACCATCAACAAATAAAACATATTTTATAATGGTGTAATTTTAAAAACCAATATTACATATACTAATGATCATACACCTTGTGGTAACAGTAAAAGTGACATGTCCACCATCAATATTTTCAATATGGTCGAATTTATAGTATTCACCACACATTTTTATCAAGAACCCTCTATATATGTACTCTGTGGATCCTTTGGATTTTATATTGATACATTTTTCATAAAAAATAATCAATAAGTTAAATCCTCTGGTACCAAAATTGTGGGCCTTTATATGTCAGCTAAAAGAGATTTCAAAACCCATAATTATTTTTAATAATATCTTCTAAATGAAGTATTAAAATAGAGATGAACAATTTTTCATCTACCATAATGATAAATTTTAGAATTAAATTCATAATAAGACTCTTGTAATTTAAAAAATAATTAAAAATTTATTTTGAGCGCACACTTTCATAAAAGTGGTATTTTAGTGGTGCTTTCTTGATTTGAAAAACCAAGACAAAAACAGTTTGTTCCCTATATTTGGAAACCCAAAAGTTTGCTTAAATTTTTTTTCACCTTATGGAAAATTGACATGTGAATTACTATGGTATTTAATTGTAGATTATATTATTTCAAAATTTTATTTATATTCTAGTTTCAAGGATACTTCATCATTTTCTTTGGAGAGTTGATCTTTTTCACCAATTACTAAATTATATTTCTTTTTAATTTCATCAAATTTTGTGGTGAGTTCAAAAAATCCATCCTCAATGTGATATTTAGCATATTTAAGATCTTCATAATTTAAATGACTAAAAGAAAAAGAATAGGTGGAAGGAAAAGAATTTACCTTATCATTTACCTTGGTTTGGTCGATGATACATTTGGCTCCATCATTACTTGATTTATTTGAGGAAAGGAAGTCATCACTTGCAATCCATATTCAAATTTTCAAGGATTTCTTGATTTTTTTATTTTCTTTCATCTTATTTTTGAATATGGGGCACTCTGGTTTGATTTTACCATTATTTTTTCATCCAAATAAATTTACCTATGGTTCTTTACATTCATTTTCATTTTTTGTGTGATAAAAAAGAATTATTATTTCTCATGGGACTATTCATATTCTTGGATAGGTTTTCAATATCATTGATAAAATTGGAAGATTCATCATTGATTCAATTAAAATGAAATATTTTTCTTTTCATTGACTTCCTTTATATCTTGTTGTTCCATGGTAATATCATGGGTCGTGAGTGATCCTATAAGTTCTTTCAATGGCATGCTATTAATGTCCTTTTCTTCTTGAATCATTATTAAATTAGGTGATCAAGAACTTGTAAATATCCAAAGTATCTTATTCATAAGTTTTTTTTAAATAAATGTAAACACCAAGAGATTTTATACCATTGTAAATGGCAGTAAATCAAGTAAACAGTTCCATAATTGAATAATTTGAATGCATGGTAAAACTTTTAAAATATTGATGATATATATAAATTCTATTATACTTAAATTTAGTAATGACTTCATGAGTAACTTTAAGAAATTTCCAAATTTAATGAGTAGTCTTAAATGTGGAAATATGATTAAATTAATTACAATCTAAACTATAATGAAGATCATTAATAGATTTTCCATAAAGTTAAAAGGCCTCAATATCATTAGGATTCCATTTTTCTTATGATTAATCAGTGAGACTATAAGAATTCATAACTATTTTCCAAGTGGGATAACCTATAATTACAATAAAATTAAACATATTAGTTTTATAATAACTATAGTTTGGTCCATAAAATAATGGATCTCAACCCATTTAGTGTCCTTCAAGAGAAACTTGGGTGATAAAGGTAAAGGAAATATTTTATGATTGTTCCTTTAAACCAATAAAGGTTTAGAAACTAAGGATAGCTCTAATAACAATTTTTGGTCCAAATAGGATGGATATAGGGGAATTAATTGACTTTAAAAAAAACTAAGTTATGCAATTAAGTGATAAATTAAAATTAAAGAGTAAACAACATATATATAAATCAAAATAGTAAGTTTAGTGGAAAATAAAAGCAAATTCAACACAATTTGATAAAGTATATTGGATTAAACTCAATATGATTCCCCACATATCCTCTCTTCAATTTCTTGATAGGTTTTAGAATAAACCCCTTGACATTAGCAGTGTCTAAGATACCAGAGAAGGAGTACATTTTTTTTAATGGTGTGAGAAAGCAACCTGAATACAAAGAGAATACACTTTTTTAAAATTATTTTAGTAAGAAATACAAAACCAAAGATAAGACACTTACTTTTTAATGGTTTTAGAAAGAAATAAAAATCCAATACTTTAATAGTAGTGATAACCCACTAAAATAAGAAGAAGAATTGGTTTTATTAACACAAACCCTTTGAAGAATAATCTCAATTATCAAAAAGAAAGAATATAAATTATGATAGAAAGTGAGAGGAAAAATTAAAAGAGAAATGGTGTAAAAAAATATCTCTAAGGAAGGTGAAACGTTGGAAAGTTTTAATCCCATAATAAATTATAGTTTATTATTATGTTATCATGCTTCTTGGGGGTCTATTTATAGGCTCTATATATCTATTCATCAAAATAGAAAAGTTATGAATTCAAAAGAGTATTTGGGAATTGAAAGAGGTTGTGTGAGACATTCTTAAATATGATGTTTGACTTTTCTAACCAATGACACTAGTAGGTTTCTACGCTCCATCATCTAGCTAGTATACTATCTCACTACTATCGACTAGCTGATCAATCTCATCAGTTATATAGTGGGCCTAAAAACATGAAAATACATTGATATAGATATTGCACAGGGGATGATTCTATATTGGGTATTTGGTGGGTTTCAAAGTGGTCATATTCAACCAATTGGATTGTGGCTATACTTTAGATATCCATTGGTGCTACCCTATAAGGGTCTTCAATTCAATCCTCCAAAACTATTTAAAATCCTTTATTTAATCAATCAAAAACCTAACTCCGTCCCAAACATAAACACTAAAATACAATCGAATAAAATATTTGGAAACACATTTGTTTTTTTTTATCATTAAAACATATAAGAGAGGTACAATAGTTTTTCTCAAGTGTTGTGGATGCAACAAACACTCATGAATTTTGGTTTTAACTTTACTCAAATCCAAATCAATTTTATAAAACCAGTGAAATTTATTTTTGTAAGAACCCAACATATCACTTGTGATCAAAGAAGATAGATGTAAGACACCATTTACTTAATTATCACATACCAAAAAGAGATATTGTTCTTATATTTATCAAAATAGAAAATAAAATTACTAATATATTTATAAAACCTTTAATTTATATAGATTCTAATACATTAAAAAATGTTTATAATGATAAATTGAATGTGATATTCAATTAAATTCTAGTTTAACCTATCTCTAAATATTGAAAAACTCCTCAAAATAAGGGATGAAATTATTATTTCATTGATTTTTCATTAGTATTTCATTGATATTACATTATTATTTCATTAGGTTTTCATTTTTATTTATTTAGTTTTTCATATCTATTTATATAGAATTTATATCTAATGGAATTTATAATAAATATTGAACTTTAACTTTTTTATGAATTTTATATTTATTTGGAAGATTAAAAATTTCCTATGAACCTTTTTTGGAACCATCCAAAAAATAATAATTTCATCCTTTTATATAAGAAGATAAATACTAAGAGGTTTGAATTATCCTAATATATATTTTATTGATTTATTGTATTATTTCTTAATTTTTTATTTTCTTATTAAAGGGGGATATTTGTTTAATAGAGAAGGATTTTGGTTCTTTCAAATTATAGTTTTCATTTTTTTCTTTCTTCCTTACTTATTTTTGAAAATATAAAAGGGGGAAAAGTTTAAGAAAAATTTAAGGGTGGAGACAAAATTTAATTCAAAGGAGGATAAGTTTTAGAAAAATTTATTATAAAAGTCTCAAAGTGTTGTAAATTTATCATGTGGTTGTATTTTATTTGTTTAAACATTTTCAAAATATGGGAGAAAACTTTAAAGTATTTTTATTTTGTTTTGATGTAATATGAGAAGAGGGAGATAAAATTTCTCTGTAGAAATTCAGTTGGAGTTTTCATTAAAATTTAGATGAATTTTTATTGTGTGTTTTTTTCTTTTCAAAAAGGGGATATTGTTGAGTCAATGAATCACTTGCTTCTTTGTTTTGATAATCACAATACAATTTATATTAATTTGATTTAATTAGTGTTTTGTGTTAGTTTTTTTTTTTGGATTAAATTTTTTGTATCTGAAATTTGGGATATATTAAGATGGATTGTAAAAATTTAGTGATCTCAAATTTCATGCCAAATTACATTCACAAAAATCATGAGCACTATAATAATGCTAGATAACTTCATCAGTGGATGTGGAGAAATGTTGAGTTCATCAGTAGATGATGAATATATTCCCAATTTCATTACAACTAACTCTAAAGATTTTGAAAATACAACCATAGGAGTTTGTTGTAGCATAATCTATAAATAGAGCTACACTACAAGAATCAAGAGAATAATATTAACCATGAATTCTGAAAGTATTTGGTCATTTTGAATCTATTCAACTGCCTATTACTAAGAGTGATTCTGAACAATGTTATTGTTTTCCTTCTAATTGTTTTTACTAAGAGAAATATTTTTTCAAGGATTATTGTAATTCACATAGTACTTCTATTGTAATTGTTCTATTTTTTATCCAGTTTTATCATGGTCTTCTTGGTAAATGGAAACATATCTAGGACTAATATTGTGTGGCCAATGACTTCTGGGGATAGTAATATAGAGTGTTTAGGGATAATAAATTTTTACTTTATAATAGGTTAAATCAATGGATTTTGGGGATAAAAATATTGAACACCTTATTATAGCTATAAAATCAAGGATACCTAAAGTCAGTTCTAAAAACTTCCTTATTACAAAGGTTAAAGTGTTTTTGTTTCTATAATATCCTTTTAATTAATATTTTTTTATTAATCAATACTTTTGGTGTATTTTTTAAACTTTTTTTGTGTGAATTTTTTAGTTTCTAGGGGTTTATTCCATTTTTTGGATTTCCTAAATTCCAGGAATCTTTTTTCACTGTATTTTGTTGTGTTGGAATATTCTAACATTTTTTATTTTCTTTACTTTGATATTTTATTTTATTGGTATTTCGAAAAATTGGTCAACTTAAAATCTGAGGGTTGTAAAATTATACATTGAAATTTTGAAACTACAATTCACCCCCCCCCCCCTTATCTTGTATTCTATATGGGGTATCACATCTGGGAAAATAGATAGCCTCAAGCCTATCACCTTTCCATATTACCCCTATCTAGTCCACATGTACCCAACCTATCCATAAGCTTGTTCAAGGAATCATACCCTGGTGTTTAAATATCAAAGTGTGAGTAATATTGTCCCCACTCTTATATCAACTCACCTAAAGTCTATAAAGTGTCTCAAGGTTCTGTTATATAATACTCGAAAAAATCATTCCTCAAAAAAGGTTATCCTCTATAAGGTGAAATTAATGTAACTTATACTAATAGAAAATACATCTCATCCCCTTAATTTCATTTAATTTACACACCCATAGAGGTCCATACATATCAAGGAATTCCTTTTTTTATCAAGCCCTAGGCTATCGGAAGTCGAGGCCACCAAGTCAGTACTCAAGGGCACATACTAGCTCTTGGTACTTATATTTCATTTATAATCATTTTAAATTTAATTAAACAATTATTTTAACAAGAGGATAATTTCCCTTAGTGGTGAGACCACACACCACATTCCATATCAAATACATAAACCAAAAAAATGATTAGGGACCACCAACATCAATTACAAATTTATCATCCTTTAAACCAAGTCTGGATACTCTTTCCCAAGCTCACCCAAGTCCAAATAATCCTCACCAAACCACTCGAGGCCCTAAATCAATAAATATTTTAAAATTAATTAACTATAATAATTTATAATTAATTAAATAATTTACAATAAATCTTCCAATTTAATTAAAGTAGAAACAATTTCTAATAACACACCAAGAAAACTCATTGCAAAAAAACCATGATCAACTGCACCTAAAAGGTCCATGGAGCACTCTTGGAACCATATCAAGATAAATAAATTTCACACAACATTATTTAATTATAAATTTAATCTAATTTAGGTAAAAAAAATCTAAATAATTTCCTCAGGTGACATGCCTTCAATGAAATGGCACGCAACGACGTGTGATCATCCTCTCAGGGACATCCTCTAGTTATGCTGAGAAAAATCCTCATCATATCAGGATGATTCCACCATTCTCTAGTGTGATCATAAACAAAACCCTAAGCCATATATTCTAAAAATTAGTGAAGAATAAGTTAAAGTAAGAACAAATGGGAGAGGGGATATTTCACTTTGAATCATCACTGAAATCATAAAAAAAAAAATACACCCCACACCAAGGGGTATCAAATGAGGAAAGAGGATGAAACCCTACAGGTTTATTTATGTGTGAGAGAAAAAGTGGGAATGGGTATTAAAAATCAATAGGCAGAAAAAAAGTATTTCATAAGAATTTAAATCACAAAAGGGCTACACCATAACTTACACCACGTCATGGTGTACCTCCTAAAAGGCCCCTGAAGACCCTAACACTCCAAGGACAATGGAAAGACCCACCTCCCTATGCTTACCCTTTCTAATAAGTTCTCCCATACTTATACAATGTAAATATATATGGTGTGGAGATTTTTGTGGTCTAGCCCAAAATGGGTGATACATGCCCTTAGGAGTACCATGACCTAGTGCTCTCTAATAATTTTAGATAGAAGAATTACCTATCTCACCATGCCATTCTCCGAGGTGTGGTGCTCCCTATGGTCTCCCAAAATGGGTACCATGATGCAGTATATAAATTTTTTATCCTATTTCCATGCCCCAAGAACCATGTTCTCAGCCTAGATTCCATGCCCTCTAAACTAGTCCTTTCACCCTCCACCATGGGTTCCTCGTAGTGTGTTCCTTTCTATGGTGGTTCACTTCTAGTAAAATTTAGTTGTAGGTCCACATGACTTCACTCATCCACCCACCCAAGCTCCCAAAAAACAACCTGATCCTCAATTCATGTCTAAAAATATCTCCTTGAAATGCTAAAAACCTCTAAATCTAGATTTGAATTCCAGTTATAAAAAATAAACTCTCCATAATTAAAAATATTTGAATTCTTCCAGAATTTTAAGAACTCAAAAAGGTAAATTGCTACACAACATGAAAAAATGCCAAAGTTTTCATCCTATACACATACCAAGATATAATCCATAGACTTATGGTTGTATAATTCCACTATAAATGTGATATTGGTTGATATCTCAAAGGCTTTGTAGATTAGAGAGCACCAATCATCTAACTTTCATACTTGAATAACATCTGGAAGATCCTTACCTAAACAAATTAAATTTACACTCCATGAAACCATCTAGTATTCTTGTATAGTCTCGTAAAAGTTTAAGTTATCACCACTAATAGTACTTTTTATACTCCTACTTTTTCTACACCTCTCAACCTCTCATCCCAATACTATTTTCTAACAACTGTAACACACTATGGTTCTCCCTAAATAATGACCCAAAGGTTGCTCAAACCTAGGATCATGAGGAACAACACCCACACTCACATGTTTATTCCTTAAATTAGGTACTTTTAAGTATCAATGACACACTGAGAACCAATTGAAATCAACCAGTATTCCAATATAATATTCCTTATCCTTTCAAAAAAAGAACACCACTAGATTCTACTAAAGAACACACTCTACATAATTCCTATACTCCCTACCTCTGAATTCTGTAAAGCCTACAGACAACATATGGTTTTCAGCCTCCCTTCTCACTTTAGTTATCAATACATCATGATAGAAATCCCAATACTTTTTTCATGGACACTACTTACACTCTTTTCGACAACCATGATTCTCAAGCATGAATTCCACTCCATCCAAAAATTCATTATGGAAAATCACTCTTCCACTGAACATCATAATCATCTTCTGAAAAACTAGTACTATTAATCACTTTGAAAAACACTTGGTATCCATAATAGACTCCCCATTCTTCTATGATATTGCTAGTCCTCTAGAATTTACATTTAAGACCTGAACTTATCATCCCTGCAATCCTACCACAATTTCTCTTTTCTTTATTTCCCTAATTTCAGTCATAAAAACATGGGGAACTATCCAATTTCCATCAAATCATCACTTGAATGAACCAAGTGATCCCTATAAATTTACTATTGAATCCACCATCTAGTAACATTCATTATCTCTAACTACAAATTTCAAAACATCCCTATGCTCGCTATTATAGACTTACGGTTTGCTAACTACCTCACATTCAACCGGTTCACCATGCAACTAAACTTCTAAACTCTTCAGAAGTAACAACACCAACATCCTCCAATATTCATAGCTTCCACTATTGAACCATAAACTATACTTACCTCATGAACACATTATCCTCTAGAAATATAACTCCCACTGAATCCAAATAACATAGGGACTAGGATCATTTTTTGAACTCTTCAGTAGTCTCTCCACTAAGCATCATGATTCCACCTCTGTGAATAGAACATGATACTATATACACTCATAGTTATTCTTTTAGAAAAATCATCAACTACGACACTAAGGGGGAACCTAAAAGTCTTCCAACCAAGATCATCTTCTGAGTCTTTATAAATTTCTCACTAGAAACTCTACAAAGAAACTATGGTTCCACTTTTTGGTAATCTTATCCATAATCTGATAAACTCATAGGATGATAACCTCTTTTACCATCATATGTAACCCTCCATAAGCTACAACTTGAAGAACATTGACCAAGAAAATTTTGTGATCGAAAGATCCCCTTGACATTTTAAAGACTAGAAAATAAAAATTAGTTCACCCATGTCATAATATTGATTCATCTTTCTCTAGTTTTTTCTCCCTCAGCATAGTTCACTCCATGAAACTCTTTCTGCAAAATGAACCAGAATGAAAAACATGAAAGTAAAACACAAATTACATGAAATCATGACACACAAGGGATAACATGGTTTATATTATGTGTCATATATCCATGGAATAAGATAAATATAAGTTATAAGGACAAACTCATACCCTACCTATATTCACCAGAATATATCATGCCAAAAACTTCCAACAACATGATCATGCCACTAGAATTCACATCATGAAAAAACATAGATAAGGGGATATGATCCCTTTGGTAAAACCTCCTTGTTAGGATTTTTTGAAGTTTAATTAAGTTTTTTTATGTCATCATTTTAGGAAGGAGTGGTTCTAAAATGGGGTTGGTTTGAAAGAATATCCTTCCAATGTTTTCAGTTCTTGGTGTTCTTATTCTAGAAGTTTAGAAAATAATTCCAAAAGATGGTGAACATTTAAATTTTTTGGGAGGTTTATAGCTTACTAGAGGTGGTGGTCATTCAAAGGATTGTTATAGAATACTGGTAGTGGAAATATTGGAATAGATGGACACCTTTATTTGTCAGAGGTTGGTGTGATCAGATGAAAAACTGTTACTCTCTAAATAGGAGTGTGGATCCACCATTTTTAGGTGTGTTATGATTACTGGTTATAGTGATCCACATGTCTCATTAGTCACAAGTTGAAATCTTTTTTTTCTAGTGAAATGAATTGTTATAGTGTTTATCTTGTTCA
This sequence comes from Viscum album, assembly GCA_963277665.1. Taxonomy (NCBI): domain Eukaryota; kingdom Viridiplantae; phylum Streptophyta; class Magnoliopsida; order Santalales; family Viscaceae; genus Viscum; species Viscum album. The sequence continues at coordinate 1,286,711,526 of OY728158.1, forward strand.
TGTAGGACATTCAATCTGAACCATGTAAAACCAAAGTGTTATTAATTTCATTATTTTACTTTTATTTCATGAATTTATTATTTGTATCATAGTGAATAGGGATAAAGTAGTTTCAAATTAGTTCAATGATTTGGGTGAATATATTTCTTCTAAGTTCTAGATTACTAAAGTTTTAAGAGTTCAATTTTGGAATCAGCTTCCACCAAGGTGATTCTGTATTGATAGCTTCTAGTTTTCAGAAGGATATTTGGAGGAATTATCAATAACTGGTATCAAAGTTTGGTTCATCAGATGCTCAATAATTTGATTTATAGTTTATGTAACATTATTTTACTCATACTATTTCCATTTTTTAGTGGGAGTCGTTATTTTTTAAAAGGATGACATCGAAATATGGAAATGTCTAGATTGACAGATTCAATGGTATGGGATTTAGTTTATGGAGAATTCAGATAGAGGAATATCTCATTTAAAAAGATCTATATCTTCTATTTAAGTGTGTCAAACCAGAAGCAATGGATAAAGCTGAATGGGAAAAGTTGGATTGAAAGTCACTTGGTGTGATATGAATGTCATTAGTACAAAATGTTTCTTTGAAAATTTAGTAGAATAAGACAAAAATGGAGTTTATGGAGACCCTTATATATATATATGATAAAATTATATCACTAAATAAGGTGTTATTTTTGTGGAGGTTATTCATCATGAGGCTATTAAAATGAATATCTAAATTAGACCATGTGAATTACTTCTACTTGATTGAGAGCAAACTTAATTCTATGAATGTTACATTCATGGATAACATTTTTGATTTTTTTAATTATTTAATCTACATAATAATCATGGTAATATATGGGGACAACTGTGAGTATTTAAAATGTACAAAATTACATAGTTTTTACTGATTTCCAAAAATTACTTCTCAATTAGGAGATTTAAAGGAGAGAGATTTTATCTTCTTCGGATGATGTATTGAGTACATAAGGAATAGGACACTCACCTCATTAGAATAATATAATCAGTCTGAAAGAAAATCAAAGGAGAAGATTAAAGTGAATTATTCTAGAACTAGGCATGTTTCTTGGGAATGTGGAAAGACGTTCAACTCAAAAAGTATTGTTGTGATAGGAAGACAACCTCCAGAATTACTTTATCCGAAGAATATATTTTAGCAGTAGATAGTAGTGTAAATATAATTTCAAGTGTTTCTACTCAAGTGGAATCTCGGATAATAGATTTTAGATCTTATTTACATTTCATTATAGAAAAAAGTTTATATATCAAATTATGTATCCATAAATTTTGGTAGAGAGCATCATGTTGATGATGAAGCTCTTAATTTCCTGGGAGAGGGGGAAGTGAAAGTTCAGTGGAAAATGCATGTTTCCTTGTACTAAAGTAAGTATGGTATGTTCCAGGTCTTAGGAAGATCATGATTTCATTTGTTAATTTGGATGAAGAATGTTTTATTAACATTCCTACAAAGGGATTATAAAAAATTACTCAAGGATATCATATCATAACTAGAGGTTTAAAATATGGGTCATTGTATATAACCAAAAGAGAAGTGGAAATTACACTTCTCAAAACATCATCTTCTGAAAGTTCAAAACTTTTTCATAATAAGTTTTTCTACCTCAGTTAGAAAAGTATGAAGATTCTAGTAGATAGAGGCATACTAAAGCTGGATCATTCACACTTCAGAAGATGTGAGATTTGTATACTCACAAAATAGTGAAAGGTGTCTTTCAATCTATTTATAAGAATACCAAAATTTTAGAAGATAGAGTTGGTAAATAAAAATATTTGTGGACCTTCCATGGATCATTATCATAGAATTTCAAGGTATTTTGTGAGCTTCATTAATGATTCCACAATAAATGTATGGGTATACTTTATGAAACACAATATCTAAGTGTTTGGAATCTTTCTTTAATGGATGGATATGGTGGAAATAAAATTGAAAATTAATATGAAATGTCTAAAATTCAAAAATATAAGTGAGTTTAAAAGAAGGAGTTTCTAAAATTACTATAAGAAAAGATGGATCTATTATGAGAATATTATTCCAAGAACACCTAAAAATGGTTTATTCAAGATAATGAATCATATATTTATGGATAAAACAAGACGTATATTGATAAATTTCGGTATGACTAAGAATTTTTAGGTGTATTTATTGCTAAAAAATATACTTAATCAAAAAAAATTCCATCAAAACTATTTAAACAATAATTACTAGAATAATTGTGTTCTATAAATATTCTAAAATTTTCTCACCTCAGATTTATTAGATGTTTATCCTATATGCATGGGTTAAGTTATATGATTGAAGAAATATCCTAGAAATTCCTTTTCATGTGCTATGTAGATGAAGAATTTGGTTTTTGGAATTTAGAAGATGATAAGAAGAGATTTTTCAGATGCTGAAATGTTCTCTTCAATGAGAAGATCTTGGGGAATGATCAGAACCTAAAGATAAAGGAGGATGAGGTTAGTTATTAAAATTCAATTCAATTTGATCTAGGAATATGTTTTGAAATATTACTTATTCCATAACATTCATATTTTTTTGAGTTAATCAGTAGATCACATGTTATTAAAGAAAGTTCATAGAGTGATATATAAGGTTCAAAATTTCAACCAGCAAAAGACATACTTGAAAACTCAAGAACTAATGAAGCTTGATCTATTATTATATAAGGTAAGGTCAAAAAGTTAGAGTTACTATATAAGTAGAGTCACGTATTATTTTTCAGGGTATCATCAAGGGTCAAATGACCAATGTATAGGTATGGATCTAAACATTGTTTCTTAATTTTAATGGATATGAAATAACCAATAAGTTCATAAGAAGTGGTTACTCTGAGTGATTAGAGAAAGTGGGAGTTAGAAATGTGGAAGGAGTTGGATTAACTATGTATGAATAACACCTGGAAGCTAATGTATTTATGACATTGGAAGAAATAACTTGAGAATAATTGACTATTTTGGTTGAAATAAGAAGCTTAAAAATTAGGTATAAAGCGAGGATGGTTGTGAAAGGTTTTCAACAGAAGGAAGGCATTGACTTCTATGAAATTATTTATCCAATTATTAACCATACATCCATACAAACTATTTTAATATTAGTTTCTTTATAAAATTTATACCTTGAAAAATGAATGTGAGGAAGACTTTTCTTCACATGGATTTTGAGGAATAAATTTATATGAATTAACCAGTTGGTTTCATGGACAAACAGAGTCAACTATTGTTATATAAACTGAGTATTATTTATAGTTTTAAATAAGAAATAAGTTATTAGAACCAGATGTTTGATTAATTTATGGAGTGTTAAGGTTTTAAATGAGGTAAATCTAATCATTTATATTATTGGAATGATTTTAGAAAAAAAAAAGTTTTTATTATCTTACTCTTATCTTGGATTATTTTCTATTGGTGGGATAAAATTTTTAGCTAATTAAAAAGTTAAATGATAATTTTTTAAGAAATTTTGAGATGAAATATCTTGGTCAAGAGAATAAGATCTTGGGTATGAATATTTACCATGATAAGAGAATAGGGAGATTATTTTTATCAATTATATATTACATCTATAAGATCTTTGAGATATTTAGAATGAGTATATGTGTGCTAGTTTCAACTCCTCTTTCAAGTCACATTAAGCATACCAAAAAATAGGCACCATGAACAAAAGAATAAATTAAGTACATGGGAAAAAATTGTATTATTTATATATCGTAATTTTGATGCATGATATGGTTTGAACTTGTTTTGATACTATTTATGTAGTGGGTTTATTCATCTGATTCATGGAAAATCTAGTGAAAGATCATTAGGATGCAGTAAATTGTATTATTCGGTATCTAAAAAAATATAAGGTAAAACTCTTTGTTTTAGAGATAATGTTACATTACTTAGGTTTTTATATATATACTTTAGGGGTTATTTTGGTTCTTAAAAGAGCATAATTGGTTATGTTTTTACTTTTGGAATAATTGTAATTAGTTGTATGTTCAAGTTATAAATAGTGATTGAAATTTACACAATAGATATAGAGTATGTGGTTGTTAGAGAAGCTAGAAAGAAGATGGTGTGGTTAAGCAATTTTATTGAATAACTCAGATGTTTTCATGGAAGATGGTTTATCTACTATGATAATTAGAGTTCTATTAATTTGGCTAAGAATCTAGTGTTTTATTCAATAACTAAACACATTGATATAAATTTCCATTACATTTGGAAGACGATGGAATATGGGGCGTTGGAGTTATAAAAGATAGCTGGAAAATAGAATCTAGTGGACATGTTCACCAAGAGTTTGGGTCTAGAAATAATGAATCTACACAAACCCTCAGTTGGGATTGGGTGAATTGAAGAATATGGAGAAGCATTTTACAGAGTGAGAGAATAATGAAATTTTCTTAGAAAGTGAAATTGTGTTTTCCCCTAAAGTATTCTTTAAGTGGGAGTTTTTTGGATTTTGTCAAGTACACTTTAGTTTCTCAATGTTAGAATTTCTGGAAGGAGTGGTTCTGAAAGGATGTTAGTTTGGAAGGAGGTTCTTTCAAGGATTTTTATTTCCTGGTTTCCTTGTTCTGAAAGTTTAGCTGGTGCTTTTAGAAGATGGTGGACTTTTAGTTTCCAATTGGGAGGTTTTTGGTTTACCATAGGTGGTGATCATTTCTAGGATTTTTATTGGAGATGGATAATGGAAAAAGTGGAACAAATATAATCTCACATTTATTGGAAGTTAGTGCAACTGGATGATTGAATTATAATTAATAGTTATAGTGATCCATGTGGCACATTATTCATAAGGTTTAATATTTTCTTTATATAGAAATAAATGTAGGACTTTAATTTCGAACCACATAAAATAAATGTGTTATTACTTATTTTATTTTACTTTCATTACATGAATGTTGTGTGTTTTCTGGAGTTAATAGTGTTGAATCTGTTTCCAAATAGTGTGGTGATTTGGGTGGATATATTTCTTTTAAGTTATAGAGAATTGATGCTTTGAGAGTTTCATTCTAGAATCTTCTTCCACCAAGGTGGTTCCAAATTGACTACTTCCAGTATTTAGAAGGAAGGTGGGAGGAATTATCAACTCTCTCTCCACTACTTCTACTTCCAATCAATTTCATTCCATAGGCTTCGACCTTACACCATCATCCCTAAGGAATTTATACTTCAACTTCCAATGCCTATGATTCTTTTCATATCCAAATCCTCTTTTTATAGAAACAGTATCCCTAAATCAATATATATTGCAAAGTCATTTTGATCATTAGGTTTCTTCCACCTACTGATCTTTGTGGGTAGGATCGCTGTGGATGACCACCCACATAATTGAAGGTTATCAATACCTCAACTGATTACCCCAGTGAACAGTGAAATATATATCTTGTATCTACTGCACCTTCTATCACCACCTTTAGAGATCTATACTGCTATTAGAAGTTACCAATTTCTTATATATCACTTGTCCCTTCAAAATATTATTGGGTCCTCTAATTTAATGCATCAAAAACTCCTCTGTTTCATTCCTACGCTTGAACGTCACTATGTTGCATCTACTAAACAGATGTTGTCCAGATATTTCTCTTGAATTCACTCAACTATTTCCACTAATAAACTTCTGGTGAACTTATTTAAGTGACCTAAACCCAAAACATCATGATGAGGTTGATTACTTCTCCATCTATATTTACCAGTTGTAACCTTTAATGACTTAACTTCCAGTTCTTCCAACACTTAAGCCAAAAAATAGTCAGTACACCAAACTGAACACCCTCCTCCTGTACTGACACCACTTTCCCCCTCCACTGCAACCCCCCCCCCCTCATAACTTACTCCCTTATCTACAACCCCCTCCCACCCCCTTTAACACCACCATCCCTCTCCATCAAGACCCTATGTACCCATCACCCTCTTCTAGTGACCACTACAACCCTCCTCCACAACCCCCACATGCCTCCTCCACAACCCCCCCCCCAACCCACGCAATCCACCATTTGCCTTTATATTCACTAACCTCTTCTAGAAACAATCATGTCATCCTCTCCATCTCCATCAGAGTGTAAATGTTTTTGATCTAGATTTTCCCTAGTACACTTCAAATACACTACTACAGATCCAACTTTATTCAGTGTTTCCCTTTATCAATACTAAAAAAATGCTGACAAATAGGAGCCCTTTATCAGCACTAACCAAAATATCTAAGAAATGAAACCTTTATTTATAATAAAAGAATCATTGATAAAGGGTAGTCCTTTATCAATTTTTTTTAACATTGATAAAAGTTCTATTTCTCATCACTTTTTGTTATGGGTGATTAAGGGAACCATGAATAATTTAATTAATTTATATACATACTAATATATATTTAAATAAAATTTATATATTAATATATATATATATGTAAATATAATATATATATATATATATATGATTTATATAACGATATTTTAATAAAATGATATTAAAATCTTATTTTTAAAATTTTATATATATAAAATTATGAAATTTCTATTAATTAGTAAAAATGTTTAAATAAATATTTATATACATAAAGTACAAAATGTATATATAAATATAATATTTTAATATTTTATTTAAATAAATAAATAAACATATTATTGAATATATATTTATTTAAATATACTTATTATATTTATATTAAATTGTTTAAAATATAAACATTTATTTGTATGTATGTGTATGTGTTGTATGAGTGTATTTTTATGTGCACATGTGTGTGTGTGTAAATATGTGTTTGTGTATGTGTACATGTTTGTATGTGGATGTATGTGTATGTATGTGTGTGTGTAAGTGTGTATGTATGTGTATGTATATGTGTGTATATATGTGTGTGTGTGTGTGTGTGTCTATGCATATGTGTGTATATAGTGTATGTGACTTTGTGTGTATGTGTGTATGTATGTATGTGTGTATGTATGTATGTGTTTATGTGTGTATGTGTGCATGTGTGCATGTGTGTGTATGTGTATGTTTATATAGTATGTGTATGTTTATATAGTATGTGTATGTTTATATAGTATGTGTATGTATGTGTAGGTATGTGTATGTATGTGTATGTATGTGTATATGTGTATGTACATGTATGTATGTGTATATGCATATATATACATGTATATGTATGTATGTGAATGTATGTGTATGTATGTGAATCTATGTGTATGTATGTGCATGTGTTTGTGTATGTGTATGTGTATGTGTATGTGTATGTGTATGTGTATGTGTATGTGTATGTGTGTATATGTGTACATGTATATATGTGTATGTGTATGTGTGTATGCGTGTATGTGCGTGTATCTGTTTGTATGTGTACATGTGTGCCTTTCTGTATGTATGTGTGCATACATATGTATGTAATGTGTATGTTTGTGTATATGTAAATGAATATATCATTATATAATAAGAAAATCCATTTGCTTTTTCAATATAACATATATCATAATAGTATATGTATATATATATACACACATATACGTACACACAATCAAAGGAAGAGTCATTTGGTTTTTCAAATGCAATTAAAACAATTTTATATAGAAATGTATATATATACATACATTTAATATTTATTTATTTATTTATTTTTAATATTTATTTATACGTTTTTAATTGTCAATAATTAATATTTATAATATGCTTTTAATTTATATAATTAATATTTATTCATTTTTATTTTAATACTTTTGAATGTAAATCTTTATAGAATTATTATTTATTCATTTTCAAATAGTATTTTTTTGTGAATATCTTGTATTTAAATGTACTACTTAATATTTATTCATTTTTAGTTTAGTATTTATTAATTTTCAATATTTTTTAACTGTTGTAATTAATATTGTTTTTAAAATAGAATTTTAATTTAATTGATTTAATTATTAAATTTTATTTATTTTTAAATTTTATTTTTTGATATTATTTATTCATTTTTAGTATTTATTAATTTATAATATTTTATTTAATTTATTCATTTTTAATATTTATTCATTTTTAATATTTTTCATTTAATATTTTTTAATATATTCAATTTTGATAGTTATTTATACATTTTCAAATTTTAATATTCAATACTTTTAATATGTATGTAATTTATATAATTAATATTTATTCTTTTTTTATTTTAATATATTTTTATTTAAATTTTATACAATTATTATTTATTCATTAATAATGAGTACTTCATTGTAAATCTCTTATTTTAAAATTTAATTTTTAATAATATTTTTTTATTTTCACATTAATTCATTTTTAATATTTCATTACTTTATGTGATTAAAATTATTAATTAATTTTTTTAAACTATAATTTATTCATTTTTAATTATTAAATGTTATTTAATTTTAATATTTATTCATTTATTATTACCTATTCATTTTTAATACTTATTCACTTTTATTATTTTTGTAATTTATTTAGTTTTAATATTTATTCGTTTAATATTTTTTCAATTTTTTCAGATTTAATATTTATTTATACATTTTTGTTTATTGATATTTAATAATTTTAAATAAATTATAATTGACATAATTAATATTTATTTATTTTTATTTTAATATTTTTTATTTAAATCTTTATACAGTTATTATCTATTCGTTTTTTATTAGGAATTTATTTAAAATCTTTATCATTTTAAAGTAATTTTTAATATGTATTCTCTTTTTATTTTAATATTTATTCATTTGAATTGTTTTTTAATATATATATATATATTATTCATATTATTTATTCATTTTTAATTTTTTTGTGACTTACATAATTAATATTATTTGTTCATTTATCATAATATTAATAAATTTATCATAATATTATCACATTTATTAATACATTTAATATAAATATTTTTTTTCTTATTTTTACTTTTTTGTAATTTATTTATTTTTAATATTTATTATATTTTTATTATAAAATAATTTTTAATGATTATTTTTATATAATTTTTAATTTATCATAATTTTTTAATTTTCTTTTTATATTTTATTTTCCATTAGTATTTATCAGCACTATATTAAGCACTGATAAAAGAAACATTTATCACCATTTAAAAAAATATTTTTGATAATCCTAAAAGGGAGATTAAATGAAATAAGTGTTATATGACATGTTATAATAATTTGGGATATTTTCTTTAAATGGTTCTTCAGTGTATTTTTTATATTTATTTATTCCATGATTTTTTATCATAAAAAATGGTTAGATTATTGGATTATTCTATAAATTACTTGATTTAATAATCACAAATAATGTTTATTTTATTTTTAATCAATTCTATGTTTAAAGGTAGTTAAATATTTATCTGGGAATGTTTAAAATTTTCCTAATTCTAGAAACTACTATAAAGCTAGATCAACCAAACAATCAACCATGAAGAAAGACCAGATATCATGTGTCAAAAAGTAAAAATATATCTAAGTGATCAAGAGAACACAAGCATAATGGATTGATCATAAGGGTATTTAATCGGCTGCATGAAGTTGTTTGGGACTCTACTAAATTTTTTAAAAGGGTTTAAGAAATAGAACAATAATTGGATCGACTATATGCCTAACTGATCGACCATAATAGATTTCTTGTAAACACCTCAACTAACCATATGAGTAACCAAGAGACCACAAGACCAATCAGAGTGGCCACAAGTTAGATCTCAATGATCCTTTATTGGTTTTCTCACTAAGTATTGGAGCTACCACATATCCACAATAAGTAGGCTTGTGTTGAAGTTAAGTGACTGTATGATATAGTTGGATTTTAGAAAAGTACTGAAGCTATCTTACAGTCATCAAGAAACTAGATGTTCCCTTGAAGTGACTGTATGCTATATGGATTGACTGCATGACCTCTAAGGATTTGGAACTTAAAATTTTGACAAAGTGTTGAAGATACCTTGAAGAATCGTATGTGGAACTCTTCATGTGACCATGACTAAGGTGAGATTATATTTTAATATAATATATTCCAAACACCCTCTGTAGAGAATTAAATTCCTAACCAGATTAATTTAATGCATATGGATTTCATACTAAGTATGATAATTAGTAATTATGTTTTACCAATGAATCTTTTTTGAGTAATTCTTCTTTTTAAATAATACTATAGATAGAGAAAGATAGTAGGTTTTTTAAAATAGTGAAAAATATCAACCAATACTCTTTTCTCAACAAATCATCACTCTATTTTCATATAAAATCATTTTCCTGATTTGAGTACTTCTCCAGTATTTTCATCTCATTTTCAAAACTAAAGTAAACATCAATAAGAGAAAAGTAATCTACAGAATAACTAAACTTTGATGTTTTTCTACATCAAACTTTTTTTCTCTCTTTATCTCTCTCTATGTGTTTTTATTAAATTTGAGTTGTGATTAACCTTTTAGGGAAATCTATTAAATCACATACTCTAGTATAGTATATAAGAGTAATTATATGCTCTTTCTTTATTTCCTTTATATATGTACTCCCATATAAAATATGGAAGATGGTTATTTATAAGATTGGATAGCCTTGTGTGTTGTTTTCTCTATATACCCAATACATGTTTTGGAGTTGTTTATTTTCTAATAAATTTTCTTGGAATTAGGTGACAATCAAGTGGAGAGGATTAGGTCTCATCTTGAGACTGAACCTCTGGTTTTTTATTTATATTGTGTTATTTAAAAAAATTCTTAATCTATTTTCAATTTTTTTACAAAACAATACTTTTATAGATTTCTTTTACATGTGATATATTTAGTATTTAATGTGAGTAGAATAATCTCAAAATATTAGGACAAACACATGTTTTTATAACCAATTTTTTATTAAGCTTCCAAGAGGTCATTTCAAAACATTACATTAAATATACCTATGGTATTAATTAACTCGGTTATTTTTTCTTTAAATAAAAAAATTTATTGGATACTCAATTCACCCCCCCCCCCCTATTGTATACTTCACTACGACCAACAGTGTAGAATTATTATTTATTTCATTCATTATTAATTGAATTTGATATATAATTTTATTTGAATAATGAAAAATAATATCAAATTTTTCAATATCAATTTCATAATTTTCTTAGGGAAATAAAGAAAAATAATTATTTTATTGATCTTTCAATTAAAAATTCCAGTGAAATTCATACAAAAATGATTTTTCTTATTATAATAAATATAATTCACCTAATGTTGTTAAACTTAATTTTAAAAGTATAAATTATTTCCAATAAACTTAAATCAGAATTTAAAAATTCCCAATTTTTTTAGAATTGAACATTTCAAGAACATTAAATTTTATAATTTTAATAATAATGGTGTTTATTTTATGAATTTCATTACTCATTAAAATTATTTTTTTAATTTAAAAAATGTATGATTTTGAAATTTTAACATTTGGATTATTTGGGTTAAAGCATTAATTTTTTCCATCTTACACATAATATTAATTATTTTCAATATCTCATGGCATATTAAAATTTTTATTTTGATTATTTCCAAATGAAGAATTTGAATATAATATATGACATAAATTTACAAATGTAATAACCATAATTTATGTAATTACTTGGTTTTAAATATTGTGGAAACATTGTAAAAAATAATGAATTTGTTTTTATATATATTTTGATAGTAAAATATTATTATATATATCCTTATACTTATTCGGTTGTAGAAATATATAGGTTTCTTGTGAACATTAATAGTTATAAGGTGTGAATTATTTCCCTTGATTAATCCATTTCAAAAAATAGAATTATTTATGATATGTGACTTCTTATAATAAAAAACGTTTTATAACACTTTATATTCATATTATTATTCATCTTAATATGATCTTATAAGTTGTTGATGAAATGATTACTTATATAAAATATTATTTCTATATGTTTGTTTATATAAAGAATTGACTTTTAGGATTCTAAGCTCATTCCTTCTATAAATTAATGTTTTTTGTTAAATATTAATATTAATGAATCAGTTAGGGTGGATATTAATTGAAAAAGTATAGATTCCAATAGTATGAAAAAAGGGTATGAGGATGGGGTTAAAGAGTTCACCAAGTTTGAACAATATTGTGCATATGAACCTTCTCAAATCCTTTTCCAATGTTTACATTGTTATTATTAAAGACTAATTGGTCTAAATGATTTGGAAGAACACTTGATCTTTCATAAAATAGATCAAAGTTATAAACGTTGGAATAAATGTAGAGAAGAAATAAATGTAACTAGTCACTAGGATAACACTATGTTTTATGGATCATATAATATGATTACAAGTGTAAATGATGATGAAGATCATATCTCAGATGTGATTAAAGGTATAAATGATGATCAAGACCATATTGAGGAAATGAAAATTACACTTGAAGATGAAATTTGTGATTATCCAAATATGTTTCATAATTTAAAGAGTTTTGAAAAGACTCCATTGTATATTGGTGCACAAAATATACAACATTTTTGGACATATTGAAGCTACATAATATAAATGTTAATAATGAATGGAGTGACACCAAATTTATTGAACTACTTTCTCTCTTGAATGATATACTACGAGAAGATAATGAGCTTCATTTATGAACATATGAATTTAAAAAAAATGCTACATTCAATGTTTATGATCTATGAAAGAATATAAGTATGACCAAATGATTGTATATTGTTTCGCAAAGACCATAAATCACTTAAAAATTCCCAAAGTTAGGTGTGTATCGATATAAGAAATATGAATCAATTCCTTTGAAATTTTTATGGTGATTTCCAATAACTCTAAGGTTTAAGTGCCTATATGGAAGTAAAGTGACTATATAACACTTAACATGGCATGGAGATATAATAATTAAATATGGGAAACTTTACCACCAAATAGTCTCTCCTTAGTAGAATAAATTTTATCATGAGTATGTTGAATTTTTAAATGATCTAAGAAGCCTTCATCTTGTTCTATTAGTATATAGAGTGAATCCTTTTGTATACAAAGTTTCACTCATAGTACATGGCCAAATATGTTAGTAAATTATAACTAACCATCATGGTTATTCATGAAGATAAAATAAATTAGGTTGTCTCTACTTATATTTAGATCAAAATAACTGAGAAATGATATTGATATTTATTTGGATTCATTGATTTAAGATTTGAAATTAATGTGGGATTTGGGTGTTAGATTTCATGATTCTTATAAAAATTAATATTTCACATTTAGAGCCATGTTGTATGGGAATATATTTAAATTTCTTATTTATATAAATTTTTCTATATATTTTATTAAAATAATTCTAGTGTGTCTCATTTATGAATAAGGTACACACTCAGTTAGTTTGAAACATTCCTCAAGATCTGTGTTTATAGAGAATCACAAATGTTTACCCCGACGGCATAAATACTGATCTTGGATGACATCATTTTATGGGAATTCAGAAAAAGGTACAACACTATATTCACTAACATGTGATCAACTATTTGAGAAATTAAAGGATATTTTCACCACTTTTGGTAAACCTTATTTGAAAAAAAATTACAAAAACTAGTTAGAAAATGTGACAAGTTTTTTTTTGAATTTCTATACTATAATTATTTGTACATAAGACATTTTCTTGATGTTATGAACGCATAAAAAATTATATGATAGCATCATTGGCACATTACTTAATGCACTCAAAAAAATAAATGATGACACGAAGGCTAGGTTTGACATGCTTGACATGGGGATATGGGAAGAGTTAGCACTAGTGAAGGGTTAAAGGTGAAATTTTCTCCTTTTAATTATTAACTCTTTACATGCAAGAGAGATACCAATTTGACAACTTCTTGAATGATGTAATGGTTCCATGTGGTTATTCATCAAATATTAAGAATATCTTTTCAATGAATTTTTTAAAGAAAAATTTGTTGAAATCATATAATTTTCATGTTTTGATGCAATATTTAATGAATGTAGTTTTACATTGCATTATTACTAAAAATGTACATCATGTATTAACCAAGATCTTTTTCTTTTTCAAAGTTATATGCTATAAATTTATAGACCTAGAAAAGTTTCCAACTATAAAAAAGTAAATTTATGTCATACGATGTGAATAAGAGATGTTCTTACCACCTTCATTCTTTGATATGATATTTTAATTTATGGATAACTTGGTTAGAGAGGTATAACTATGTGGTCTTATACATCATAGATGGTTATACCTCATTTAATGGTATATGAATATTTTGAAAGTGTATGTCCAAAATCACTGTCGTTCATATGGTTGTATTGAAAAGAGATATATTTTTAAGGAAGTTAATAAATTATATATTGATTACATGTCTAATGGGGAGAAAATTGGTCTTCCAAAATCTTATCACAGTGGGTGACTTGTGGGTGGAAGAATTTCTATAAAAAATGTTTTTATTTCAGAGTGGGAGCAGACTCACATATATGTTTTATATTATAGTTGTGGTTTCACCATACGTTGAAACCCAAAAATTAATTCTTAGGCATTTTAATCCATCAATGGATGGAATTTTTATTTCAAATACACATAATATACTCTTTATAGGATGGTTTAAAGATCATATTTTTAAAGAGTCAGCTACAAATATGAATTAAATTTTAGAAAAAAAATAATGGAAAGCAATGGGACTAAGTGTGCATGTGTTATATTATAATGGTTATATAATTAATAGTTATACATTCTATAAAAAGAAACATTATGAATGTAGTACCAATAAAAATAGTTGAGATACTCTAATGGAAGAAGAGATTCATGTATCTGTTACCAATGAAAAAAATACAATTTATTGGAATATTTCATAATTTAGCATCATTGAATAAATATGGGAGTTGTATTATACAACATTCCAAGTGCTAATTTCTCAATGCAGGTGAGTTAATAATCATATTATAGTTAAAATTGATGGATTTATATTCATGAAAGTGGATTTCAGTAAATAAGGGTACAAGGATAAACTGTCCATAATGGTATCGTAGGAAGTACAAGAATGTTTTTTTTCAGATCCTGCAAATAGAAAGTGGTCAATTGCTCTCTTATCGACCAAAATCACTACAGGGTCATGTGTTGATTCAACTTAGGATAACCCTTTCATTTGTTCATCACAATAATTTATTAGTATTCCCAATGTATATGAGGTCTTGTGTGTCATAGGAGGGCATAAATAGTGGATTTGGATACTCGATAGAGGGGGAAAATTGCTTCAGGGTTTAAGGAAAAAAATAGAGCTAAATAATCAGGTTAATGTTTTTATAATATAAATTATGTTACCTCATATTATTATGTGTTCACTACTACATTAATGTAATCTAAATTATATGTTAAAATAATTTTAAAGATAATGGCTTATCCATATGTTGATTCTCTCAATCCTAGAGAACAATAGGTTTTTTATATGATGATACCCCAAACCCAAGGAACAATAGGTTTCTCCACATGTCGATGCTACCAATCCTGAGGAAAAATATATTAACAATGTTGAAACTAAATAAATGGTAGAAGGTTAATAACTTGTGACTAAGAAAAAATAGGATTACCATAGAATTTTAGTCTTAATAAAAATTATTAAGGTGATAAGAAAAGACGTAAAATTTGAGATTGGATGGAATACACATAGCCAGCCTATAGAACCCAATAAGTCCATTTTTAGTAATTACATTGGGATCACCACTCAAATGCACATGCCGATTGATGTGGATATGTGGAACAATGTTCTTCCCATAATGAAGGCACTAATTTTTGAAGATATTATGGTAACATTATAATAAAATTTATCTATTTTACTATATAATAGTAATGAAACATTGATTTACTCTTCATTACCCATTGTATAGTGAATTTATAATAGATAATTGTTGAATGAAATTTGTAATAATTTTCATTGTAAAATATTATAGAGCCTTTTGGAAAAAAAATTATGAAGTATCATCTTAAGGATGTTGAATGGAAAGTAAACCTACACCCACCATAAATATATTCACACATGGTAACCCAAGAAACATGGAATGCATTTATTGGCCATTTTGAGGGGGAAATATTTCATGTACATTATGATTGGAAATACTTTACTTATAAATATGTGTATTAATCACTTTGAATAAGAATTTTTAATTTATGAAATGACAACTGAGCTATGAAAATAAGCATTATGCATCAAAATCAATGTACCCTTATCATATATCAAAGATGGGGTATGCTTCACTTGAAAAAATGGTATGTATTTTAAATCTATAGTAATATTTTTTTGGGGTATGAAACAATAATATAATTATATTCCTTTGTTTATTTGTATATTGATGAATCAAAATCCAAATACACTTCCATCCCACATCATGTTCCATAGAATAAGGCTAGTGTAAATAAAGACAAAATACTAGTAGTTTAAAACATACAAATAGTGTGGGAATCATGTGTAAGTATTAAATAATAAAAATTTCTTCTACTTTAAATTTTTATTACATAATAATGACTACTTATTTTATAATATTTTTTTATCTGATATATATAAAAGAATCATCATTAACTATACCTAATAAATGACCACTTTTAATGGACATGAAGTGACCAAAACAATATGTTCACTTCATAGGTGTGGGTTTTGAAGTGTCTCCTTGAACATATTTTGAGAAAAGAAAAACACAATGTGATAAAGATAAAAAATGGATGAGATTTGGGCATGAATATTTTTCTAGAATAAAAACTTAATTGGAAGTCTAACCTATTATAGAATATTATGGAAAAGAAAAAATAAAAGAAACAATAGAAAAAAAATCACTATATAAAGATCCATCCCCCACCCAAGATTTGAGTTTATCCATCCTCTAAAAGGTACACCTTACCCGAGGTGATCAATATTTTCATAACTATTTCTAAAAAATGTGAATTAGGAAGACACTGATACCTTTTATATATTAATATTATATAAGGTGAAATTGATTGTGATTTATATCTATCAGAACCCAACCATATCTTTGTTTTGAGGTGTATAGTTTACAATATCCAAGGAGATACTATATACACACACACAAAATTCCAAAATATCATGTGAGAGTAGAGATTCACATAACTCGTGATTCAAACACCGAGTTACCTATTCCCATTGATGATATAGATTTTCACATGGTCAAAATTTTTATTAGAAATTTTATAGCATGGTTTTTTTATATTTAAAAAATATATGTTGATAATGAGGTATGTTATTTCTAATTTTTATATGAAAGCCCTTTAATAATGAATGGAAAAGGCCTATACTGAGGAATGTTATTATATATGGAGAAAAGGAAGAGGAAATAGAAACTTGGATCAAAATAATATAAATAATCAAATAATTAATCAAAAATTCTTTCAGAGATTATATTTACCCTGTCGATTCACCTACTTTATTTACAAACATTACAAGTTCATGCAGTTACAACGTTCAAAGATAATAATACAGTTATCATTGATTTTAAAGAACAAATGTACAAAGAGGTTGTTACTATCATTACGCCTTCCCTCCAAAGGTAACCCTCTTGATCCAATAATGAATAAAAAGAAATAATGACCCCATATCCCTACCTTAAGTAGGCCCCTAGTTGGTGACTACCACTAAGGGTACAAGACTCTCACATATGGAAGACATTAATCTTAATAATAATAATAGGATTGGGAGATAGGATGTCAATAACAAAAAAAAAACCATAAAAATAATATAAAGAGTAGAACCCAAAACATCCCACAATGCATGAACAATATCAACATATATAATAAAATTATCCAAGTGAAAATCAAAGGACAAGTCCTATGGTATCCACTCAATAGTGTATTTGATATCCAAGCTAGTAATGTCCATATCAGTCCCCAAAGTCCTCCTGGAAACCTAAAAATAGTTTATATATATATATGGAGATAATAACATGTATACTCGGTAGGATCATACCCAAGGTCTCTCATGAACATTTGAAAATATCATACTAAGGCGCCTATGAAAAAATAGTAGAACCAACATGCACCTATATAGGTCAACTAAAGAATCATAGACTCATCATGGACCTCTCACCAAATAACACATCCAAGTATAATAATATAAGAATAATTAAATTGATAAAGGGTACCCCGCACTGCATCCCCACTGATTTGATGCTCTCACACCCCAACATTGTACACCCTACCACTAACATACCTTCAATATCCATAAGCATCATACTATAACAAGACTCGTAACATATAAAAATATTCAAATCTCAACCCATTCCAATCACTACATTACAACCTCATCCTCCCATAAACACTATCATATAACTATAATAGTAGGGTATCATGAACATTATAGAAATAAAACTTTTTCCCTCCTCCTATCATGCATGACCCCCACCATAAACTACATCACCCATTCATAAATCATCACCTCTATCACACTTTGGACTTCTCTCTATCACAGCTCGTGCATATCAACCTTTCCTAGAAGAGAGAGAAGGGAAGAGGGGGTTTCTAAATATCAGTCCTCTCAAACCTATATGCTTAGAGAAAGAACCTATAACCCAAAAACTTTTGGATTTGGTGTAAATAAATATCTCAGGTAGGGTGCGTATAGAAACTACAAGTAAAATACAATGTATAATAGTTATACACCAGAAAGACCTATGAGTTCACACAACCAAAACCACCCAACTACCATAACCTACACATCAACATTATCCAAAATTAAAATTACTTCCACAAATATGGCATCACACCACACAACTTCCACACATACGCCACATAATCCCATATTCCAAATACAAGTTCCACTATTTCTATAATTATTAAGTTTTCATTAACTCCCATTTATTAATCCTATTTAACATTAACAAAAAACATTTGTTTATATTTTAATTAATTTAAGACAATTACCATGAATCAATTTCATCCCATGATATTTCATTTTTAGAATTTCAAAAATATTTCCTAGCTAATTGGGAAACCAACACAACCACACCACACTAAAACTCATCCACCACACATCAACTAATGTCACAACAAAACATGAAATCCATCACTGTAACCTAACCATATCACCACAACAACCACTACACATGTTCCCTCATCACATCCCATTTCAACCAACTATAGATTCACTACCCAACATATTTCATCTCAAACTAAGTCTCCACCATCACTTGTAAAACCTCAATAATATCCCCATGAATCACACAAGACAAAACATTAATAATATCAACACATAGAAGTGAACTTCAGTTTCTATATCTACCACAATTTCAGTTCAAGTGTGTTCAATAAATCACATCTTATTTAGCTGGGTATTATCACATAATTTGAGATTTCCCTGGAAAACCATGAAATGACTCAGATTTTCCATGTATTATTTTTATATGTTATATGGATTAATTTTGATACCATGCACTGAGACGACATGAGATTCTAATGCCTGGTGTTCCTAAATTAAATGTTTGAAATATCTTAAAATATTAAATAGCATGCGCACGCGGTTTTTCTGAAAAAGTGGAATAACTTCTAAATGGGTGTTTAGATCAGAAATCTGAGGGAAACATTGAGTTTAGAACGGTGACTTTACTCTAAGCATTAAAAAACATTGGTCGTCAAGGTTCATTGGTGTAAATTCATCATGGGTGTTTAAAATGAATAAAAAAAATTAAGAAATTTTTTTTTTATTTCATTTGTTGACACAGTGATGCAACGACAGATTTTCACTTTAAATGAATACCTTTTTAAAGATCTATGATTAGCCTCACAACCCTAGAATCCTATAGATCCATTAAGAGAGATATCTGAATAATTCTATCAACCAAGCAATAATGAAATCTTGGATCCAAAATTGGAACACAAAAATCTTGTCAGATATCATCAATAATGATGACATGGTGACCATTCTTCATCAGCGAGAGATCCAAATCCTGGTAGGATTCGTTATTTCTATTTTCTTTCCTATTCTTGATTCTTAAGATGCACTCAGACTAATCCACATATAGATTAGCATGATGATTGATCAGATTTTCAGGATGGGGTTATATTTTGTTGGTTTATTAGGATGATTAAATCTCTATGATTAGAACTGTTGTTTGGATTCATTAACCATTATAATAGTGATGAACCAAGATCGACATTAACATCGATCATGGTTCATCCCTCTATATTTTTTGTGCTTTTCTCCCTAGATTCTTGTATTCTTAATTATGAATTCTTCATTATTACCTATATTTGAAACCCTTGTGAACAATCGATCATTGCATCTTCGATTCTTAACGCAACAATCTGAAACCGTAAATTCAGAATCAGGATGACTCGATGAAGGTATGATGGTGGGTTCTGTAGTGAATCAGATGATGGTGGGTGTCGAATCCATGTTCTTCATAAATAAATAAGAACGCTTAGTATCATGTTTTCCAAGCCAATTGAAGGTCCTAACCCTGTATATTTGGTGTTAGGGTGACCGGATGAGAATGGATCTAGAGTTTCAAGGCGAACAGATCACTAGAACAGAATCCAGGTGATCGATGACACGAGTGGGAGGAAGAAGGAAGGTTTTTGGAAAACCCAATACACACATTGTGTAGTCTATGACTACAAGGTGTATAGTCCCTAGTTGAATGACTAAGTGTGTACATGGTAAGTACGCAAACATAGGTTGGAGTACACAAGTTTCCTACATGGTGTGTACTCCTCCCATGGAATGGCCTAGACCAAGTACACAGGCTATCCCATGTACTGGTACACAGGTAGGGATACATGGGTTGTCGTCGTCTACTGGCACACAGTTGGAGTACATGGGAATACCCTGGATGAAAGGACACGATGTGTGAC
Organism: Viscum album; assembly: GCA_963277665.1. Lineage (NCBI taxonomy): Eukaryota > Viridiplantae > Streptophyta > Magnoliopsida > Santalales > Viscaceae > Viscum > Viscum album. Next base: position 1,286,732,336 of record OY728158.1, read on the forward strand.
CTTTTCTACATTTCTTATACCCCTCTTTTACATAACATGGTTTAAATAACATGCTTCCTTGTACACAGGTAGTACCTGGATTCAAGGGACACAATGTGTGACCCCACTACACACCATGTACCCCTTCTTACATGGTTTGGTTTCCTTTTCCTCCGTATCTTGGACAATTTTAGTTAGGGTAAGTTCCCTTTCTTGTTTCTCTGAAGGTTGGTATGAATCGTTTCCGACTCCTGGTACTATGATCTATTCAATAGGACTTCCTAGATAGAGTTGTTAGAATCCCCCTGAGGGGCCCAAAGTGGGATCCTCTATTCATCCTCAATCCCTAGGTAGAGTTCTTAGTATCAATGTGACCAAGAATATGTGGGCACTGATCCTCTACTTCATATTTTATTTTTTTATTTATTTATGGATAATCTCCCTTTCAAGGTATGAGGGGGAAACCTTACAAGGCTCATAGGCTTAGTGGATTACATGGCCTCAAGGACTTAGATGAATTCATCCCAAACATGACTACTTGGAAATTCCCCTCCCCAGCGTCTTGATGATGAAGTCATCTTCCCACCTTCGCATTGCTTGTTCGGCTAGCAACGCCTGTGCAGAGGGGCACAGGCCTAGTCCTGATGGAAATTTTAATACCCTCTTATTATTCCATATTATTATAGATTTGTTCTGCTAAAACTGCCTACTCTGAGTCTTCATATGGAGCAAGTTCCTTTGGTCAGTTGGGTTGCATCTCCACTGCATGCTCTAAATGGGGTGGCCTGAAGGCCTTGACATGGCCCAAAATCCTTAACTGGTATGAAGACCTTGGGTGGCCCGAATTCCTTAAGGACTCCAGGCCCAAATTGGTGGCCCAAAGGTGAATAGTTAAGGCTGTTAAAATACCGAACAATACTTTCTATAGTACCCGATATAGTACTGCTACAGTACCTGCACAGTTCCTACGATGGATAGAACTTTAGGTTCTAGGTTCAGTGGAAGCATACGATGGTGGGCGATATATTAAAATTTCTTTTAATATTTAGTTACCTGAAACCTTGAGCGAGGATCTTTCACATAAAATTAATAATTTATTTATTTAAATCTAAATAAAATAAATACCTCATCTTAGGATCTTTTCTTGATTGATGATATTGATCTTTAAAAATACCCTTTTTGGATTACCTTCATTATAATGTGAGGATCCAAGGGTAGAATCCATCTAGCGGTGATCCACATGTTCTCCTTTGATCTATGAGAAACATCAATCAATTTTTGGGTGTTAACATGAAAAATCAATTGTCTTGCATTGTTTCTGTTGACCAATCATCCTTTAGTCTTGAAGGAATGTCTCTTTAATTTCTTGTTCTTGATAGGGATAGATAAGGAGAAGTATGGAAATAATTTCATTGTGCATAATGATTCTATATATTCATCCCACCCTACACAATAGAAATAACTGTCTATTTATAGAGATAGGGTTTAGGTTAAAATTTTATTTAAGTGTCTATCGGCCCTTAAAAAATATTATAACCTTTAATAAACCACATGCCACATAATAATTATATTATTATTATTATTATTATTATTTTGTGTGTGCCAACTTATACAATAAAAATTATTATTTAAATGGAACATTATTTAATATTTGTCATCGAACACATTCTTAGTATGTTAGAGCTCCTATAGCATTTATTGAACATCTGAATAAATATTAAATATTTTATTTATCAATAAATATTTTCAATCAATAAAATGTGAATAACACTATTCTTCAGTTTTGAGAATAATATTTATTTTATTAATTAAATTCAAATAGAATTTATTCAATATCAATGGAAGAACATAGTGTGTGAACCTATAGGATTATTTCTCATTGATGTTAGGTGGGATTGCCTAATTTCCAAGATTACTATCTAGCAATGGGTCAAGGAACCCAATAGAAATAACTTAATGTCATAATGATGACAACCGCATTTGAACACTCACTATGTAATATAATCATTTTGTTATAATATATCATCAAAATATTTGAACATCTGTGTCACCAACCTATATAATTAATACATCGTTCTTTGAATATCTAAAATAAATGTGTTGTAACACCATGTCCATGTAATTTAATTTGATAGTTCTCTTCCAATCAAAGTGCTGAGATAATAACTTCCATAAAGATGGAAGGAACAAATTCTTCCTTGACATAAACATTAATGGCATGCCAATCGTGACACACACAAACGATGTAAACATATCATTATCATAATCATAAACCATCCAGAGAAATAATAAGGATTTTATCATTGGATCATATTCCCAATAAAACATAATTAACATCAAAAGATGTTATCATAGATGAAAATTAATTTAAAATAATCATAGGAATATTTCTTGAGGAAAATACCCTTTTAATTTTTAAATAACTTATTTAAAATTTGAAAATTTACAAAATATTATAGAAAAAAATTATTTAAAAATAAAGATTGAAACTTTTAAATGAAGATTAAAATCATTTATGGATCATGATGGTGGGAAATTTTATTCATACCGTATAAGTTAAAAAACATTTATTTCACACTTTTGTAAAAAATCAAAAAGTACCTCATTTGGAAAATAACAGGAATATTTCATTGAATTTTTTTTATATAAAGTCAATATTGGGTAAATTTTACTTCAAAAACTCATTGTATAATATTAAAACATTTTTTAAAACATTTTATAGAAAACATGGATATGTTGGAAAAAGAATTCTCGACTGAATAGTAAAACATAGTCGGTTTTCCTGAAAATCATTCTTTCAATCGATTGAGAAATTAAAGTGAGGAAAAAAGAATAAAAATGTATTCTCCATAAATAAAAATAGGAGAATAAAATTAAATGTATTTATCATATAAGTAGCATGTAATTTTCTCAACAAAAATCCAAGTATAAATAATCTCGATTAAAATAGGATTGAAACATAAATCTCTTACAACTTTAGTAACTTTTGAATCATAATTCCCATGAAATAATAACATCAAATGAATCTTGAAATATCATTAACATAATAAGATTAATGATATAAAATTTCAAATGGGAATTATATACACCTCATAAAATAAGATAGGTGTGTAACATAAACATATGTCCTAAAGAAGTAAAATTTGAGATGAAATCTCATACATCAAGTATCGCCTTTCTTCATACACTATCAAAGCTCATATATAATAAATATAGATTTATTCTAAATTTATTATAAAACCATACTCAAATATATAATACCAGTTATGATTTAATTGTGATATCTTTTCACCCTTTTATTAATAATGTTTTATGAAAATCACTCTTCCGGGTGATAAATGCTTTATTTTCATGAATATTTTAGTTCAAAAGTACTAGCCCTTATACTTTAAACACGGTTTAATAATATACAAAATTTTAATCATGATATAAATACCATATATATTTATTATATTTATATTTAGTTTCATCTATAAAATGTAGATATAGAAAAATGAATTACACCGTTTATGGAGACAGTAGGTTATACGTATGCATAAACACTATTTTCACTTTTCGACGGATGAAATGAAATAAAGTTAAATAAAAATTCACCTTAAAAAATAATTATTATATCTCATGTAATATATATTTTCATTAAATATATCCTAATTATCATCTATGTAAATCGAAAATGAAAAAAATCACAACGCTTCATGGAGATGGTAATCCATATGTACGCATGAGTGACGTTATCATTTTACAATGGTTTAGAAGGTAAGTATGTAGATATTATATTATGATTCTATAAGAATAATTATTTCATAAATATAATATATAATCTTTAAACCTATTATAACAACCATCCATGAAATATGGCAATGGAAAATGAATTGTATCGCTTGTGGAGACGGTAAACCATATGTATGCACGAGCGATACTTTCACTTACCATTTGATGTAATATTAATATTTTAGTATATTTATTATACTTAAGATATTATTTTGTTAATAATATCATATATTTATAGTAGTTATAAGAAGAAAAAAATTTAAAGAGGTTGGGTAAAACGATTACCTCTTCTTCAGTAGGCCTCCTTTAGATCCCTTATTAAGGACCCTTAGAATGGTATTTTGAGAATATTACATCCTATGATTCAGGTATAGGGAATTTTATAAGATAATTTTTTAGTTTTTGGTCAATATATAAGTCTCAATGTGGTGTAAATAATAGAAATAAGGGGTTTACTTTAATAAGTGAGGGGTGGGGAACTCTTAGAATTTCTTCAATGATTAAAATATAATAAAGTAATTCTCAATAAAAATTATTCCAAATGAAAAAATATTAGAAAATAAGGTATGATATGGTTGAAATATCATAAAAAATAAAATTTGGATAGGTTTATGTGGTATTTTAAACCGTATATTTTGTTTTAACCCATAAATTAGCCTATTTTATCCTTAACCATGATAACGACTTTTTCAGTCTTAAAGGGTTATAATTTTATTTACAAGGTGAGAATTGACTCATAAATGGATAAGGTATGAAATTTTAGTCCATATATTTTCCAACTTGTGCTCTTTTAAAAATTTATGATTTTTAAATAATTTATTAAAATATTATTTTCATAAAATATCATTAATTTCATTTTTAACACTCTTCATTTAATTAGACTTTAAAGACAACAAGACCAAGATGTAATTAAAATAAAATACTTTAACACATCCTTAATATTTCATAGTTATCTAAAAAATTTATGGAACACAATAATTCATCTAAATTTTATTACTTTTAATATTTTTAAAATCATTTATTTTATTTTTCTATTAATTGAATAAAAATTGTGTCGACATTGCGTAAACATTTAGGGTAATTATTTAATCAAAAAATAATAATATAAAAAATAAAAATAATTTATATTTTAAATAAAAAAATTTGAATAAATATAAAATCATTTTAATCTTAAGATAAAATATTAGATATATTAAAGTCAAGAGTGTGACATTTTTTACTTTATCTTTTACTTAAATTGATATAAAGGTCATAATAAAAGAAGTATAGCACCAAGTGGCCATATATTTGAGAATTTTATGAAATTTTCTAAACTCCACCCATCCAATAGGATAAATTTAAGTGTTAGATAAATTTAAAATCCTTATCCCAAAGTTTTATCCCTATTTTACCCATTTAATCCTTACCAAGGTGAAAAAAAGTTATTATGGTTACTATTTATATTGAACGAAATAAAATAAAACTATTTTCCAAATTTGAACATAATTATTAAAAATATGGTATATATTTCCTAGTATTAATTATCTATAATTTTCATAAATTAATCTAAGATAAAAATGCAAAATGCAACAAAAAACAGTTTTTCATAAAAATGACTTTTTAAGTATATAAAATATTTTTGTACCAAATTCAACCATAGAATAGATTTAAATTAAATTAATTGGATTAATTATAATATTAGAGATCTAATTTTACATTTAAATAATCTTAAAACAAAATATAACAATGTTAATTCTTGAAAAACATTTAATTTTTAATAAAAATCAGTATTTTTCACTATTCATTGAAAAATCAATCTTTTCATAAAATTCTCAAATAAACCGCCCTAAGTTAATTTTTATAAGAGGATTTAAAAAATTATATTTATTTTTTCAAATATATTTTCTAGAAGTGTAAAAATAATAAATATAATATTTTCTCACAAAAACCAATAAAATTCATTTTTGAAGGAAATGTATTTTTAAAGAAAAATATGACTTTGCTAAAATAATTGAATGTTTAATTATTAAGAATTAATCAATGCATTGGTATTGAATATAAAAATTATATATATTTCATAAATTTTGTATTCCTATTCATATCCACTAATTCAACGACTAAGTTTTAACAGTGATAATTAAATAATAATATTTCGTGGTTCGTTTAAGCTTGGTTTTTCTTATCATATATGATGTCAACATAATTTTTTTATTTTAAAAACTTAGGATGTTATATATACCTCTACTAGGTCTCTAACTTGCAAGAAGAACCGCCTCACTTATGCATTCAATAGGCTCGAATTCCTTATAGCAAATCATAGGGGGGCCTAAAATTCTACGTCCTAGCCAGTCTCCCTAGTCTATATCATGCACCAAGCTCGTATGGCACTTTTTACCTACCAAACATAGAAAATCATCACAATTTATATCTATAAACATTATTCTATCCCTAAACCTTATTTAGTACCACTCTATCATGGCACCCACTATCCAAAGGTATCCCTCCTAGTTCAACATTGAAGGAATGGAGATAATGACCCCCAAGTCTCACCTTTAGTAGGATTCGGATTGGTGAATAGTAACAAGGGTATAAAAATATCACATATGGAAGGAATTTCCCACAATAATAAACATATAGTAGGAATATATGACTTCAATCACCAAAAAACTCCATCATAATAATATAAAAATGATAAACTAAAATATCCCACAATGTATGAACAATATAAATGGATATAATAAAAGTCTCTAAGTGGAAATCAAAAGACCAGTCCTACGATATTGACTCAACAACAACTCCAAAATCAAATCTAGAAATGTCCAACTCGGTCCTTGAAGTCCTCTTGGAAACATGAAAAATGGTTTATATATATATATAGGGTGAGCATAACATGTATAATCAATAGGATCATACCCAAGGTATCTTTTTCACATGTGAAAAGAGAATACTAATGCATTAGTGAACAAATATCAGAACCAGCGTGCACATAGATAGGTTAACTAGCCAATCCCAGCCTCACCATGTCTCTCTCTCCAAAAACTACTTCCAAGTATAATAATATATTAAGAATCATATCGATAAAGGGTACCATGCACTACTTCCCCACTGATTTTCCACTCTCTCACCCTAAAACAATACATCTTGGTGCTCACATCCCTTCTGTATCAATAAACCTCATAATATCACAAGCCTCATCAAAACGGGAAAGCCCTAGTTATCAACCTATTTCAATCACTACATCACAGCCTAATTGTCCCATATTCACTACCATATAACCAGAATAGTAGGTTATCATGAACATAAAGGATAAAACTTAATTACCTCATCCTATCATGCATGACCTCCACTATGAACCACCTCATCCACTCATCAATTATCTCCTCTAGTGTAATTTTTACTTCTATCCATCACAGCCTATATGTATAAACCTCTCTTGGAAGAGAGTGAGGAAAATGGGGTAGATAGTCATCCATCCTCACTAACCTAGATTTTTGGGGAAAACACCTAGAACCCAAAACCATTGGGTGTTGGTGTAAACATAGAACTCGAGTTATTTGTGTATAGAAATCCCAAGGAAAATACAATATATAATAGTTACACACAATCCCAACCTATAGGTTTTCAAAATAAAAACCATCCAATTACCAAAACCTCCACATCACCACTATCACACATCAACATCATTGCCACAAATAATACATCACACCACACAATTGCCTCACATGGGCCTTACAATCCCACTTTCCAAATGAAAGTTCCACTATCTCCAGAATTATTGAGTTTTCACTAACTCCCATTTACTAATCCATTCCATTTCACATTATCCAATCCATTTTTTTATCTTTAAATTCATTTAATCCAATTACCACACATCAATTTCCTCCCATTATATTTAAGTTTCAATATTTCAAAATAATTCCATGGATAACTGAACAACAAACACAACCACACCACATCGCAACTCATCCCCCCCCCCACATCAACCAATATCACAACACGGCATGGAAATCCATCACCACAACCCAACTAGCTCACCCCAACAACAACACATCATAACCAATGCACATTAGACCACATCACATCCCATGTCAGCCAACCATGGATTCACATCCCAACACATTTCACATCTAACTTGTTCTCCACCATCACTGGTAGAAGATAAAAAATATCCCAATGCATCACACAAGACAACACAATAATCACATTGACACATAACATCACACTTTAGCTTCCACATCTACTAAAAATTCATTTTAATGGAATTCATAACTTCATGTCTTCTTTAGAATGGGTATTATCACAAAATTCCATATTTCCATGGGAAATCAGTTCATTAACCATATATAAGTGATTAACCTTTTCATTCATGGTGAGATAAATAAAAAAATCACAACAAGGGTCTCATAATTCACAATAATTATAATGAAAACAAGGTTCCTAAAAATCATTATTTTCAACAAGGTAACAAACATGGATAATCCTTTAAAAAATATCAAAGAACAAGTAAAATCAAGCAAGAACTCTCATCCCCTCCAATTTTCGATTTAAGTAAATTAATTATATGATTGTTTAAACCCATAAAATCCACCCAATGGAAGACAAGAGCATGCAATTCCCACAGATTCACATAGAATAAGGAGAGGACAAGGATCCCCTACCTTGATTGGATCTTTAAAGAGAATTGTGCTCACCGTGGAAGGATCAAGGGATCAATCATCACCAAGATCGAAGTAAAAAATCATTAAAAACTAAAAATAGCACCCCCATCGCCAAACCAGACTTAAAAATCAGCCTTGAACAAAGAGGTTCACCACAACTAACATTCAGATAAGTGATAATTATGAAATAGAGTAATGGGGAGAATAAGGTACCATGAATTAATGGCATTCGATTATCCACAAACTAAGAGGTTAGTATCCTCAAAGATATGATCAAGGTGTAGGTTCCGGGCGCAGCGGAAGCGCGTTGGTGGGTTTTCCTAACTTTAATTTTAGCGTTAAACAACGTTCAATCCGAGATCCGTCACAATATAAAATTCTGGATTTTCAGAATGGAACAAAGAACGAAAAAGAAAAGAAGATTCCTCGAACCATTGATATAGGATCATCATATGTTGGTTATAATTAATTTAATTAATTCATAAGAATTAAATTGGTGGAATTATTTCTTCATCGATGTCTCCGGTCACGATCATGTGATCCATCTTTACGTCATAGAATCCAAGTATAGGATTCCTCTAGCGGTGATCCACACATGCTCCATGTTCCTCTGGACGTCGCCGAAGGGATCTCTGGGTTCTAGCTCCGAAGAACCTTCGCTTGCGATGTCCGCCTTCAACCGCCTTGATCCGGTGGAGGATCTCACTCTCATAACTTGAGGGCATTATTGGTGGAAAGGGAATTCTCTCTTGGATTGAGAGTATTTCCAAACTCGTTGTGCACAACCAAAAATGGCCCTTAAAAAGTATTGGGGTTGTGAGGAAATTTATAATTGGGTTTGAGGTTAATAGAGTTATGATAAATAAATGCGTTACGCATTTTATTTATTTCATTAACTCTTATTGAAAACCCCCATGTTGAATCATTAATTCCTTGACATGCTCCCACGCTAATTATAATAAATATCATTTAATAAAACAATATTATATCCTCAAAACCCCGATTGGAAAACTACACGGCGTGTAATAATTAATACACGGCGTGTACTTTTATTTTCTATTTTTCTCCACCACATTTATTAGACCTTGAGTAATGGCTATATATTTCTTAAATAAATGTAACTGCATTACTCGCTAATAAATATATTATTTCGCCCACAATATATTCTCTCGAATAACTAGTGTTGAAATAAATGCGATCAGGCATCCTTAAATAATTATTAAACCACAGTCAAGAATAATATTTATTTAACTTGTTAAATTAATATTTAACTGAGATACATGGACACACTTTGTGTGTGACCCTATAGGCCTCTTTCTCAGTGGCATTAGGTGGAGCCTGCCTAAAGTCCCGGGTTAGCGTCTAGTAACACGTGAAGGCACCCATAGAGAAAGAAGTTAACGCCACAATGACGCGTCACCTCCTACAAATGCTTACCATGTAATATAATCCTTTTGTCTCAATATCTCTAATCAAGCCGGTTTCATGCTAGTTCCATCAACCCATGTGATCGATTATTCTTTCTTTGACTTCCCGAAACTGAACTCGCTCATACCTTACTATGGACATGGATTTATTTAGGCTATATCAATTCCATCAAAGGGCCTGAGATATCTACTTTTGTTATGGAACAGAATCGACAAATCCTTTCTCGCATTATCTATTAATGTAGTATTACTCATGACGCACCCAACGTATCCTACCTCGCTGCGAACAGTGTGTCATCACAGTTTTCGTCAATACATCTAAGTGCGCGAGTTTTAATACTCATTAATAATAATCTTAAAGTCTAAGGACCAATACACACGTCTGAAGATAGGAACATCCAATGACACTATGAAATGTGGATTTCCTACTTGAGGGTCTCGATCTCATAATATCCTCCTGGATATTACCAAGGGCGCACACCATGAGAAGGTGCCTCAAAGTTTTATGAGTCCTCACCCCTAATGACCCGTATTATTTGTGTCCCTCAAATAATATCATCTGACCATAGAACATATATTCAATAACAGTGTTATGGCACTTCAGGGTTCTCATCATAACAGGGATCTTCTATGACCCTTTAATGCAACAGCTGTCCTTAAGACATTATCACATTCATTGTCACGCAGAATAAAAATGAAGATGTGATAAGGATTTTATTAATGAATAAAGTACAAAGTAGTTGGTTCTAGAACACCAACTCCAACAGACTCCCACTTGGACTAGAGACAACTACTAACAACCTTTAACCCGCTAGCTCTCACATGATATTCATGCTTCTGCTGAGATAGGCCTTTAGTCATGGGGTCTGCCACGTTCTCTTCTGTGGAAACTCTGCTCACAGAAACTTCACCCCTCTGATAGAAATACCTCAAGAGGTGATACTTCCGGAGTATGTGCTTTTTCCGTTGATGTGACATTGGTTCTTTTACAAGAGCCACCGCTTCAGTATTATCACAATATAATGTAATGGGATATTTACAGCTAGGAACCACATCAAGCTCCTGGACAAAGTTTCGAATCCAGACAGCTTCCTTGGTTTCATCAGAAGCCGCTATATATTCAGACTCCACTATAGAATCGGAGACAACTGGCTGCTTTGAACTCTTCCAGCTCACAGCTCCTCCATTGAGATAGAAAACATATCCAGATTGCGACTTCAAATCGTTCTGATCTGTCTGAAAAACAGCATCAGCATGCCCTCTAATGACAAGCTCCTCGTATCCTCCATACACCAAGAACATATCCTTAGTTATTCTCAGATACTTAAGTATAGTCTTAACAGCAGTCCAATGTTGTTCTCCTAGATCTGCTTGATATCTGCCTACCATGATCAGTGCATAGGCAACATCAAGCCTGGTACATAACATGGCATACATGATGGATCCTATAGCCAATGCGTATGGGATCTTACTCATTCTATCTTTCTCTTATTGTGTCTGAGGACATATTTTCTTAGAAAGACGTAGGCCATGTGACACTAGAACCAATCCCCTATTGGATTGTTCTATACTAAATCTCTTTAGTATCTGGTCAATGTATGTACCCTGACATAGTCCAAGAAGCCTCTTAGATCTATCACAAATGATCTTGATCCCTATAATGTAGGCTGCTTCTCCTAAGTCCTTCATGGATAAACACTTATTCAACCAGTCCTTAACTGACTGTAAGGCTGGTACGTCATTTCCAATAAGCAATATGTCATCAACATATACTACTAGGATAATGATCGCATTCCCATTAAACTGCTTATAAATACATGGCTCACATTCATTCTTAATGAAACCAAATTCCTTTATGGCTTCATCAAATCGAATGTTCCATGACCTGGATTCTTGCTTCAATCCATAAATGGATTTCTGCAACTTGCAAACCCGTTTGGCTTCACCTGTTGTCACAAACCCTTCTGGTTGTGTCATATAGACATCTTTATGAAGGTTCCTGTTAAGGAATGTTGTTTGGACATCCATCTGCCAAATATCATAGTCATGGTAAGCTGTTATGGCAAGTATGATTCTTATGGATTTAAACATGGCAACTAGTGAGAAGGTTTCATCATAGTCAATTCCTTGACGATGTCTGAATCCTTTAGCCACTAGCCTTGCTTTATAGGTGCTAACTTGACCTTCTATGCCCATATTTCTCTTGAATACCCATTTGCATCCAACAGGCTTTACATAAACTGGCTCATCAACCAGAACTCAAACTTGGTTCTGATACATGGAATCCATCTCAGAATTCATAGCTTCTAGCCATCTTGTAGCTTCTGAGCTTTCTACTGCTTCCTTGTAAGATAGAGGCTCATCATTGTCCAACAATAATGATTCAACATCCTAAGTGACTAGGAAACCAAATCTATCTGGTTCCCTTACCTCTCTTGAGCTCCTACGCAGTACTAGTGTTTCTGGAACCTCTTCCATGAGGACCTGTGGAACTTGTTCCTGTACCAACTCTTGTGTATCTTGAGCATCAACTTCTTCGAAGTAAATCTTTCTCCCACTATCCTTCTTGAGGATGTGCTCCCTCTCAAGAAAGATGGATTGTCTGGCGATATTCACTTTAGTGTCTTGAGGGTTATATAGGTAATATCCTTTTGTTTCCTTGGGATATCCTATAAAGATACACTTCGTGCCCCGGGGTGCTAGTTTGTTTCCTGAGAAGGCCTTAACAAATGCCTCGCATCCCCATATACATGTATGCGAAAAAATGGGTTTATTTCCACTCTATAACTCGGAGGGAATTCCATTTTATGCCTTAGTTGGTACTCGGTTTAATGTGTATGTTGCATTTTGTAATGCATATCCCCAAAAGGATAATGGAAGATCTGCATTACTCATCATCGACCTCACCATTTCCAACAAGGTATGGTTCCTCCTTTCACTAACACCATTCCACTGTGGTGTATAGGGAGGAGTGAGCTGAGATAGAATCCCAGACTCCCATATAAGATCGATGAACTCTTGGTTTAGATATTCTCCACCTCGATCCGATCGAAGTTTCTTTATCTTTTTACCAAGCTTATTCTCTACTTCATTCTTGAATTCCTTAAATTTATCTAAGGATTTTGACTTATACCTCATTAAGTAGACATAGCCATATCTACTCAAATCATCAGTAAAAGTAATGAAGTAAGAATATCCACCTCTAGCTTCTACTACAAATGGTTCACACACATCCGTGTGTACCAATCCTAGAAGCTCTGTGGCCCTTTCACCTTGTCCACCAAAAGGGGGCTTGGTCATTTTTCCTTGTAAACAAGAGTGACATATATCAAGTGGTTTTAGCTCAATAGAGTCTAAATAGACATCTTGGCAGAGCTTTGTCAAGCGCTTCTCGTTTACATGACCGAGATGGTGATGCCACAACTAGGTGATGTGTGAGTCATGTGAGTTTGTTTCGTTATCGATTTCCAACACTTGGTTTTCGTAATTTAATACATACAAACCATTATTTAAATGTTCCATACCATTACATACATTGTTCTTATAAAAGAGACAACCCTTATTTCCAAACATGAAAATAAATCCATCCATATCCAAACAAGATACAGAAATTATGTTTTTGGTAACACTAGGCACATAATAATAGTTATGTAAAACCAAGATCATCCCAGTCGACAATGAGAGGTGGTAGTCGCCAATAGCCAACGCAGCCAGCCTTGCACTATTGGCAGCTTGAAGATCCACCTCTCCTCTGGAAATCTTTCTAAATCTACTTGGTTCTTGCATTTAAATACAGATGTGAGCCCCACAAGCTGTATCTAATACCCAATGTGTGGAAATAGAAAGATTACACTTGATAACGAACGCACCATTAGCGTCCTGACGCTTCTGGGTGCAGTTCCTCTTCCAGTGGCCTTTTTTGCCACATGAAAAACACATTGCCTCCCGTTCTTTGCCCTGCCTCTGGATCTTCCCCTTCTTGGAGGGATGGTGCTCGGGGGCTTCAGACCGTTTATAAGTCTTTGTCCCCTTTGCCTTGTCCTTCCTTTTCTTATTCACCATAAGGACTGCAGGTTTGTCACACCCCATGTCCTTATCTACCTGGTGAGTTAAGGGTAGAAGTTCCAATCTAGGCGCAACTGGAACAGGATCTTCCAACACATACAATTTCCTCTCGTGGCGATGGATAACGCGTAAACGCCTCTACCACTTTTGGAAATTGGTGTCAGTGAGAAGGTTTTCCTTCTTGAGTATGGTTCGCAATGATATGTTTGAAGTAATTTTCTTTCTGTTTCTACAAATTAAGATGAGCAAAGGTTTAGTAATTTATAACAAAACTGAGACAAATAAATAAATTAATACTTATTAGTCTCCCACTATTTCATCGAAATCCAATAGCCCTTACCATTGACTTAGGAATATTCTATTGTCTGAATATTCTAGTGGAAAGGATCCATATTTCCCTTCGCATTACCCCAACTAGGGTTGGCCAAGAAACTTGAAGGGTTTTAGGTAGGAATTCCAAATGCCAACTGCATTAACTCGCAGCTCCTTGATCCGCTGAGTGGACTCCCCAATCCTAAAATCATTTTATTTTGGATTTCCTCAACCTTTGCCTCTTGGTCACACCAAGTCCTGCCGTGGCAGTCAATCCTTGATGCTAACCAAGTCAAATCAACCCAAAACCTTGAATTATAATTCCTCGATAATTGAAATCACCCCAACTAGGGTTGGTCAAGCACTTTGAACTATGGTTCGATTCTAACCAAGATTATGGAAGGCTATACCGACTTAATATTTATTTTGAGAGATTTTATCCTTACACATAAATTTCTATTTTATTATCTTTGATTTCATGCTTGTTAATATTAAGTGGGATATACTTAAGTGATTAACCATGTCTATGATAATATTTAGGTATAAGCCAATTTTTATTTTAGTTCCATCTTGCATGCTTGTTTAATTCATTAATTGTGTGATCGTGACAACACACCCACAATAAATAAACCGTGCAACTGATAGAAATAAAATAAATGGTATGATCATGAGCTTTTTCTATTGGTTAGTTTATCTAGCGGTTGATAAACTAACCCAAGACCTAGGGGAGAAACACCTTGAACCTTTCGGGTTCGTGTTTACAGCTTTCCACCTGTCCACCTTTGTATCTCCTTGGATTGGTTTCACCTTGGCTCCTGAATTGAGCTACCTGCACTATCTTGGGATCTCTATCCATTACATATGCATTTATCTCACACACAGGTGAGGGGTAAAAGGGGTTTTTACATAAAATAATCCTTGGGCACGCGGGCCCTACATATTAATGAGGAGATGACTCACAGGCCAACAAATTTAATTTAAATAAATAAATTAAAAGAAACCATTCACATGAAAAGGTCTCGGTCTAGCTCATGATCATCCATACATGCAACGATATTTACGCATAAATAAAACTAGCATTCAATTCTTTAATCATTCTTGTTTAAGATAAATCACACTCGAATCAATTAATTATCTTTAATTAATCAATCCTTTTATCTTAAACCCTTTTCTGAACTTCCTTGAGATTCTCATGATAATTTTAAACAAATAAATTCATTTAAAATTATCCTTGTACGTAACTTGTACCTTGGAGGCAACCCGGTGAATTCTTGTTCATTACGCAGATGTTAAATTAAACACATATATATAAAACACCTATCACGTTTTGTGTATCAGCTTTACGCATGCACTATGGTACACGTCTCAAGGGTTTGTATAATATAAATAATAAATTTTAATAAATCTGTGTAACTTGGATGAGTACACGGCGTGTAGTTCCGACTACACGGCATGTACTTTTATTCACCGTCCATCCGAAGTACACGCCCGGGGACATGGCGTGTAAATGTACTTCGGAAATTTTCGGAGTACACGGCGTGTTCTTTTGGACACACGCCATGTAGTTTCTGCGTTACACGGTTTCCAGCCAGGCAAGCTGTGTGTGGGGTACACGGCCCAACCCTAACCTGAAGGGACCACACGCTGTGTTCATTGGACCACACGGCGTGTAATCCGGAAACCGTGTGCCACCTGTTTCTGGTCAACACACAGTGTCTTAAATTCTTAGAAGGAATCCAATACACTGCCTGATTTGGCAGATCAGTCAATGCATTAAACCTAGACTACACGGCGTGTACTTCCGAATACACGCCGCGTATTCTGGTGTTGTACGGCCAGAAACGTTTGGCTCCTTTGGATGAGTTCCTCTATTTTATTGTAATCAAAATTAAAAGAAAAATCCGTTTCTATGAGGTGAACGAGAAATGAGGGAGGAGGAACAGATCTCGAGATTCAGATTTCTAGAATGATTAAACATGAATTGAAATAACTAAATTATTAAATGCGTAAATCACCAACGAAAAACTAAATAATTATAATCAACAATATGACCGCTCTGATACCACTTGTAGGTTCCGAGCGCAGTGGAAGCGCGTTGGTGGGTTTGCCTAACTTTAATTTTAGTATTAAACATCGTTCAATCCGAGATCCATCATGATATAAAACACCGAATCTTTGGAATGGAATAAAGAACGAAAAAGAAAAGAAGAGTCTTGGAACCATTGAGATAGGATCATCATATGTTGGTTATAATTAATTTAATTAATTCACAAGAATTGCCTCGGTGGAATTCTTTCTTCGTCGATGTCTCCGGTCACGATCATGTGATCCGTCGTTGCGTCGTAGAATCCAAGTATAATATTCCTCTAGCGGTGATCCACATGTGTTCCACGTATCTCTGGACGTTGTCGAAGGGATCTCTGGGTGCTAGCGCGGAAGAACCTTCGCTTGCGATGTCCGCCTTCGACCACCTTGATCCGGTGGAGGATCTCGCTCTCATAACTTGAGGGCGTTCTTGGTGGAAAGGGAATTCTCTCTTGGCTTAAGAGTATTTCCAAATCTGTTGTGCACAACCAAAAATGGCCCTTAAAAAGTGTTGGGGTTGTGAGGATAATTTTAATCGGGTTTGAGGTTAATAGAGTTATGACAATAAATAAACGCGTTACGCATTTTATTTATTTCATTAACTCTTATTGAAAACCTCCATGTCGAATCATTAATTCCTTGACATGCGCTCACACTAATTATAATAAATATCATTTAATAAAACAATATTATATCCTCAAAATCTCAACTGGAAAACTACACGGCGTGTAATAATTAATATACGGCGTGTACTTGTTTTCCATAAAACTACACAGCGTGTATATTTAATATACACGGCGTGTACTTTTATTTTCCATTTTTCTCCACCACATTTATTAGACCTTGAGTAATGGCTATTTATTTCTTAAATAAATGTAACTGCATTACTCACTAATAAATATATTTTTTCGCCCACAATATATTCTCTCGAATAACTAGTGTCGAAATAAATGCGATCAGGCATCCTTAAATAATTATTAAACCACATCCGAGAATAATATTTATTTAACTTGTTAAATTAATATTTAACTGAGATACATGGACACACTTTGTGTGTGACCCTCTAGGCCTCTTTCTCAGTGGCATTAGGCGGAGCCTGCCTAAAGTCACAGGTTAGCGTCTAGCAACACGCCAAGGCACCCATAGAGAAAGAAGTTAACGCCGCAATGACGTGTCACCTCCTACGAATGCTTACTGTGTAATATAATCCCTTTGTCTCAATATCTCTAATCAAGCGGGTTGCATACTAGTGTCATCAACCCATGTGCTCGATTATTCTTTCTTTGACTTCCCGGAACTAAACTCGCCCATACCTTACCTTGGCCATGGATTTATTTAGGCTAAATCAATTCCATCAAAGGGCCTGAGATATCTACTTACGTTATGGAACAAAAGGGACAAATCCTTTCTCGCGTTATCTATTAATGTAGTATTACTCGTGACGCACCCAACGTATCCTACCTCAATGCGAACAGTGTGTCGTCACAGTTTTCGTCAATACATCAAAGTACGCGAGTTGTAATACCCATTAATAATAATCTTAAAGTCTAAGGACCAATACACACGTCCAAAGATAGGAACATCCAATGACACTATGAAATGTGGATTTCCTACTTGCGGGTCTCGTTCTCATAATATCCTCCTGGATATTACCAAGGGCGCACACCATGAGAAGGTGCCTCAAAGTTTTATGAGTCCTCACCCCTAATAACCTGTATTATTTCTGTCCATCAAATAATATCATCCGACCATAGAACATATATTCAAGAACAGTGTTATGGCACTTCTGGGCTCTCATCATAGCAGGGATCCGTTGTGACCCTTTAATGCAACAACTGTCCTTAGGACATTATCACATGCATTGTCACGTAGAAGAACAATCAAGATGTGATAAGACTTTTATTAATGAATAAAGTACAAAGTAGTTGGTTATAGACCACCAACTCCCACACAAGGGGTGATAAGGGGCATCTAGCGTTGTCTAAGGTTAGAGTGGAAGGCCATAAATTTGAACTAAGGAAGGGTTGACCCTTAATTTACAGAGGAAATTTCACTGGACTCCACCACGATGTGGTGACCTCCTACTATATCATGGTTCCCTTGGTCAAAGGGATATCCAAATCCCCCATAAAAAATCCCCAAAACTCAGGTGTTTCAAAAATGCATTAAATCCACTTTGATAGTCACCATACCTTTTCCACAATGTGTTCTAAAGAGTTTTGGCTCCTCGGATGCCTACCACAACCAGTCACTATGGTGTAGCTTCAACAGCTTGGTATCCTCACCACACGGGTAATTTAGGTGGGTGGCTTTTTTTTTAGTTTTATGGGGTAGGGTTTTTTTATATTAGGGAAATGGATTTGTTCAGCACCACTTCAAGTGGCGCTTTGACCCCACACCACCCCCAAACCCGATATATATATATATATATATATTATAATAAATATAAAAAAATACAATAAATACATAATTATATTTTTTATAATAAATACAAAAATTATAATAAATTTATTTATTTATAATAAATATCAAATAAATATTATAATAAATATTATAATATTATTATAATTAATATACATTTGTTATACATTTATTATACATTTATTACAAATATTATAATGTTATAATATTATAATATTTATTACAATAAATATCTAATAAATGTATTAATAAATACTATTATAATAAATGCACAATAAATGTATAATAAATGTATAATAAATACTTATAAAACATTTATATTTATAATAAATACTTATTATAATTAAATATTGTAATATTTATAATAATAAATATCTAATAAATGTATAATAAATATTATTATAATAAATATACATTTACAATATCTATTATAATAAATATTATTATAATATTTATTATAATAAATGTATCATAAATATTATTATAATAAATATTATAATAAATGTATAATAAATATTATTATAATAAATATTATAATAAATGTATAGTAAATGTATAGTAAATGTATAATAAATATTTATAATACATTTATTATAAATATATATTTATTATAATAAATATTATAATATTTAATTATAATATGTGTATATTTATATTTATATTTATAATAAATATACATTTATTTATTATAATAAATCTACATTTATTTTATACATTTATTATAATAAATATGTACAATAAATGTATAATAAATATTATAATATATTTATTTTTTAATTATAATATAATAAATGTAATATGTAATTATTTATCTTTATTATATAATTATCATATCTATATTTATTATATTTATTATTATATAATTATATTATAAATAAATGTAATATGTAATATAATATAATAAATGTAATATGATACATTTATTTTTTAATTATAATAAATTTATATTTATAATTATATAAATGTATAATAAATATAATAAATATAAGTGTATAATTACATATTACATTTATTATAATAAATAAATAATTACATATTACATTAATTATAATAAATAAATTTATATTTATAATTACATTTATAAATGTATATTTATTATAATAAATATAAAATTATTGTAGTTATATAATTATTATAATTATATAATTATTGTATATATATAATCATCGTAAATATATACTTATATATATATATATATGTATAATAATGTTTATTTATATAAAGATATGATTATAATAATTATATCATTATAATAATTATATAATTATAAATATAATAAATATATAATTAAAAATATAATAAATATATAGTTATAAATATAATAAATATATGATTATAGTAATTACATAATTTTAATAAATATGTAATTATAATAATTATATAATATTTAATAAAGTTTATTTATATAAAGATAAATTATTTTAATAATGTTTATTTAAATATAAATTTATAAATTTTAAATATAAGGTTTATTTATATATAATTATTTATAAATTTATAAATTTATATATAATTATTTAA
Organism: Viscum album; assembly: GCA_963277665.1. Classification (NCBI taxonomy): domain Eukaryota; kingdom Viridiplantae; phylum Streptophyta; class Magnoliopsida; order Santalales; family Viscaceae; genus Viscum; species Viscum album. Next base: position 1,286,752,554 of record OY728158.1, read on the forward strand.
ATACAGAAATAAACCATATCAAATTTATTTATAAATTTATATATATATAAATAAATATTATTAAAATTATTTATATTTATTATATTTATTATAATATATTATAATTATTCTTTTATTAAATTTATAATTATGTATTTATTATAATATTATATTATGTATTAAATTTATAATTATGTATTTAAATTTAACAAGGTTTATTTATAATAAATATATAATTATAATTATATAATATTATAATTATTATAATAAACCTTATTAAATATAAATAATTTTATATATATTATTATAATTATTTATATTTAAATACATAATTATAAATTTAATATTATAATAAATACATAATTATAAATTTAGTAAATACATAATTGTAATATATTATAATAAATACGTTATTATAAATACATAATTATAATATATTATAATATATTATAATAAATACATGATTATAATACATTATAATATAAATACATAATTATTATATATTATAATATATTACAATAAATACATAATTATAAATTTAATAAATACACAATTGTAATATATTATAATAAATATAAATAATATAAATAATTTTAATAATGTTTATTTATATATATATATATATTTATTTATAAATTTATAAATAAATTTTATATGGTTTATTTACATATTTAAATAATTATATAAATAATTTATAAATAATTTATAAATAAATTTAATATGGTTTATTTATGTATTATAATACATAATTATAAATTTAATACATAATTATAATATTATAATAAATACATAATTATAATATATTATAATAAATATAAAATAATTTTAATAAGGTTATATATATAATTTTAATAAGGTTTATATATTTAATTATATCTTTATTATATTTATAATTATATAATTATTGTAATTATAATTGTATATTTATTATAATTATATAATTATTATATTTACAATTATATAATTATTATAATTGTTGTAATTGTATAATTATTATATTTATAATTATATATTTATTATAAATATACAATTATTATATTTATATATTTATTATAATTATATAATTATTATAATTTTATATTTATTATAATTATATATTTATTATAATTATATAATTGTTATAATTATAATAAAAATTATTATAAATTTATTGTATTTATTTTAGTTATTATATTTATTATAATTATAATTATAATAAATAATATATATATATAGGGGTTGGGGAGGGGTTGCGTGGGATTTGGAAACAAAAACCGAAGAGGGCCAAATGAATTGGCGCTCTAGGGTAAAAGTGTCTAGCGCCAACTCATTTGGCTACACACCCGGTTTTCAAAATAAAAAAAAAAGTGACCCTTTAAATTTAAAAAAAAGACCCACTATCCTAAATCACCATCACCGCACCTAGTACAATGGAGTAGTGAGTTTCATCTCCCTGTTTTACATAGGGGATCTCCTGAAGCACCACGCCTAACACCAAGCCCACCCTAATCATTTTCATGTTTCCCCTTTTACACAGGGTGACCACCCAAATTCCATGCCCAACAACATGGCCACCCACCACCATGGTGTAGTGACCTTATGGATGGCTAGGACTCTCCCCTAGCCTCCATAACACCTCTAAGATCCCCCAAAATGACTCCAATCACCCAAAAAGATAAAGGAATGGTCCAAAATGTCCAATAGTTGATCTACTATGTTAATTATTGTGTGCTCGATACGACTCAAAGTGTGTGTTTTCAGTTTAAAAGTAACATTTTAGTTCAAAATGCACGTCAGACAATGGTAACTAAGAAAACTCACTCAAATTGTCTTGATAATTTAGGAAAACATCTCATAAGTTATTTTTGACATATAGAAATCTTTTGGACATTAATATGACATACGGTATGGTTGGTATGATTGAAAGTGTGTGTTTTTATTTAAAATTGGCATTTTAGAATAAACACATTTCGCATACTCAAAACTGAGCAAACATGCTCAAATTGTATTGATAATTTAAGATAATGGTCCAGATGTCATTTTTTGATGTGTAGAAATTAGGCCCACTTCAATCTGGCACACGGTGTGCCCAATATAACTCAAAGTGCGTGTTTTCAGTTTAAGAGTGACATTTTAGTTCCAAACCCGCGCCACTCACTAAATACTGAGAAAACCTACTCGGATTGTCTTGATACTTTAAGAAAATGATCCATAACTCATTTTTTATGTATAGGAATTATTTTCATGTCAATTCGACAAATGGTGTGCCCGATATGACTAAAAGTTCATGTTTTCAGTTTAAAGGTAACATTTTAGTAGGAAACACACTCCACACACCCAAAATTGAGAAAACATGCTTGAATTGTCTTGATACTTTTGGACAATGATAAGTCATTTGAGATGCATAAGATTCATACGCACATCAATCTGACACACAGTGTGTCTAATATCACTCAAAGTTCGTGTTTTCAGTTTAAAAGTGAAAATTGTGCATCACTCACTAAAAAACTTGCTCAGATTATCTTGATATTTTAGGAAAACAATCTTTAGGTCATTTTTAATGTGAAAGAATCATCCGCTCATCAATCTGATACATGGTGTGTCTGATATGACTCAAAGTGTGTATTATTAGTTTAAAAGTAACATTTTAGTTCAAAACATGCGTCGCTCACTGAAAATCAACATACATACTCAGATTATCTTGATAATTTTGGACAATGATCCATAAGTCATTTGTGACGTATAGAAATTGGTCGCACAACAATCTAACACTTGGTGCGGTCGGTATGGCTGAAAGTGTGTGTTTTATTTAAAATCGACATTTTAGTATAAAACATACTTTGCATACTCAAAACTAAGAAAACACATTTGGATTGTCGTGATACTTTAGAACAATGATTCATAAGTCATTTGTGAAATGTAAAAATCAGTCATGCATCAATCCGACACACGGTGCGCCTAATATGGTTCAAAGTTTGTGTTTTTAGTTTACAAGTGACATTTTACTTCAAAAACGTGTATCACGTATGCAAAACCGAGAAAACACGCTTGGATTTCCATGATATTTGAAGACAACAATCCATAAACCATTTGTGACGTGTAGAAATCAAGCGCATGCGGATTTGACACGCAGTGTGCTCAATATGACTCGAAGTACGTGTTTTCAGTTTAAAAGTGATATTTTATTAATGCATTGTATCATATTTATGTTTCGTTTATTTCTTTATAGTATTACTCACATAAAAATGATTTTTATTATAGGTATTGTTCAAAAACTAATATCATGATTGAGTTCTTTTGAAAGGGGGTTCTGAATACAGCGAAACCCATAGTGTTTTTGAATTTGTTGGAAAATGTAATGTTTGTAGTAAATTGTACGATCCAATTTGATTATAGTGTATTGAAATGTTTGTAATATATATTTGAGGGAGTACCCGTGACATGGGCCCACACCGGCCGACTAAGACGGGGTTCAATATAATCCTTTGCGACCGCCCACCGAGCCCCCTCTATAAATTCTTCTCCCCCCTCCACGCATTTTCAGAATCTGTCTGAATTATTGGAAGTGGGTGTTGGCAGGGATCGGGGGTCCAGCAATGGCGGATTCGCAGCACCACCGGAGGGCGGCGGCGGAGGGGGAGGGGAGCGTCGGCGGCGGCAGGAAGAACAAGCTCCCCAACTTCCTGCTTTCCGTGCGCCTCAACTACGTCAAGCTGGGCTACCACTACCTCATCTCCCACGCCGTGTACCTCCTCTCCATCCCCCTCCTCGCCGCCGCCGCCGCCGCCGCCCACCTCTCCGCCGTCACCCTCCACGACGCCCTCCGCCTCTGCTCCACCCTCCGCTTCAACCTCCTCACCTCCATCCTCGCCTGCTCCGCCCTCGTCTTCCTCGCCACCCTTTACTTCACCACCCGCCCAAAGAACGTCTTCCTCCTCGACTTCGCCTGCCACGTGCCCCACCCCGACAGGGTCTGCGCCCGGGAGACCTTCCTCGAACGATCCGCCCTCACCGGGTTCTTCTCCGACGACAGCCTTGCCTTCCAGAAGCGCCTCTTGGAGGGGTCCGGGCTGGGGCAGAAGACCTACGTCCCGGAGGCGGTGTTGCGGGTCCCCCCCACCCCATGCATGGCGGAAGCCAGAAAGGAGGCGGAGACGGTGATGTTCGACGCCATCGACGAGCTGCTGGCCAAGACGGGGGTGAAGGCCAAGGACATCGGGATCCTTGTCGTCAATTGCAGCCTCTTCAACCCCACGCCCTCCCTCTCCGCCATGATCGTCAACCACTACAAGCTCCGGGGGAACATCCTGAGTTACCATCTCGGCGGCATGGGCTGCAGCGCCGGCCTCATCTCCATCGACCTCGCCAAACACCTCTTACAGGTTCTTGCTTTCATCTTCTCTCTGTAAATAAAGAGCGAAAGGTCTCATGTGGGGCGGATTTTCAGGCTTGCCCGAATTCGTACGCGCTGGTGATGAGCATGGAGAACATGACCCTGAACTGGTACTCCGGCAACGAACGATCCATGCTCCTCACCAACTGCCTCTTCCGAATGGGCGGCGCCGCCATCCTCCTCTCCAACCGCTCCTCCGACCGCCGCCGCGCCAAGTACCAGCTCCTCCACACCGTCCGCACCCACAAGGGCGCCGACGACCGCTGCTACTCCTGCGTGTTCCAGCGCGAGGACGACAGCGGCCACGTCGGCGTCTCCCTCTCGAAGGACCTCATGGCGGTGGCCGGAGAGGCGCTGAAGACGAACATCACCACCCTCGGCCCCCTCGTCCTCCCCATGTCGGAGCAGTTCCTCTTCTTCGCCACCCTGGTCGCCCGGAAGGTGTTGAAGATGAAGATAAAGCCGTACATCCCCGACTTCAAGCTGGCGTTCGAGCACTTCTGCATCCACGCCGGGGGGAGGGCGGTGCTGGACGAGGTGGAGAAGAACATGGAGCTCACGGAGTGGCACATGGAGCCGTCGCGGATGACGCTGTACCGGTTCGGGAACACCTCCAGCAGCTCGCCCTGGTACGAGCTGGCCTACTCGGAGGCCAAGGGCCGGATCCGGAAGGGGGATCGGACCTGGCAGATCGCGTTCGGGTCGGGTTTCAAGTGCAACAGCGCGGTGTGGAGGGCGCTGAGGACCGTTGATCCGTCCAACCAAAAGAACCCGTGGACGGATGAGATTGACCGGTTCCCTGTCCACGTGCCCAAAGTCACCGTTGTTCGCACCTCTTCTTAGCGATAGAAAACCCATCCTGCATCAATAATAATTAGCGAGTATCGCACTGACACGTTTTACCCGTACTACCCATCTACTACCATCATACTACTAAACAATATATGCTCGGAAATTAAACAAACTAAGAAACAATTATAATAGAGTGATTACTCACATACTACCTGAGTCTCCACCAAAGGTGAAAGAACTCCGAAGCATTTGAACACATGCAAACAACAGAATAACCTTTCACGACGGTTAAAAGCAGTAATCATGAAAACTCAACAAACCTCAAGATAATGCAATTGTAAAACGTAATATAACACAAAATGAACCGGACCAGAAAGATGGTGGGAGAAGAATCTCCATCAAAGCCTCGATGACTTCGTCCGACCCAAACTCACCCTCGCTTCCCAATGCCCGCCCTGCACCAAACGCATGCAGGGTGAGTCCTAAGAACACATAAAAGATACTGTAAATTAAATTTCATTTAATTTAGGATCTTTAAAAACCGTGTTTATCACATAGATAAACAAAAATTAAAATAAGATAAAACATACCTTGATCCATGAGATCTTTTAGTTGAACCTCCTTGATTTTCTCTCACTTAAAAGGATTTCTGTCCTCTGCCTATTTTCTCTTCAACACCAAAGATTGATGGAACGTACCAGAATTAGGTTGAGACTTAATTGACAAGGACAAGACCTTTAAATAGGGATAAAGCAGTTATGCGAGTGGTTATTTAAAAACCGTCAAAGTCCATCAATTGACAGTTTTTATCCCTTAATATCCCATTATAATAATATTAAATTAAATCACGTATCACGTGAGTTATTCTAACATTCTCCCACTTAACTCATGTGATATTTCTTTATGATATTTAATAATCAATCGGTCATTTATGCGCATTTATATCTATTCTATCATGTATACAACATTCATCATAATAAAGGATAATGTCCACATGAGTCATGGCGGTCGTATATTCTCTATTAATATACTCCCTTCCATGTACTACGTTATGAGCATTTTCCATATCATAATTAAAATGGGATATATATATATATATATTGGTCCAACAATAATGACTTTATTAAAGAATGTGTCTGTTATCATTATTCAATCCAATCATGTATACTTATTGAAAAACAAGCAACATGATCAAAACATTTATAAGTCCAAGTGTCAACTGTAATAATCATAACATTCAATACATACAGAGAAACCTACTCAATGATAATGCCCATACTTTCAACATGTCCAATAAATGTCTTGGGCGGCAACCCTTTCGTCAAAGGGTCGGCAATCATAAGATTTGTGCTAATATGTTCAATTGACACCTTACGTTTTTGAACTTCCTCCTTAACTGCAAAGCACTTTAATTTCATGTGTTTAGCACCTTTGGAATATCGGTCATTCTTTGAAAAGAATACTGTTGCGGTATTGTCACAATAAATTTTCAAGGGCTTGGCGATACTGTTGACAATTCCAAGTCCTGAAATAAAGTTCCGCAACCACGCACCCTAAATTGTAACTTCAAAGCATGCTACAAATTCAGCTTCCGTGGTCGAAGCAGCTATAACCGATTGCTTTGCACTTTCCATGATATTGATCATTCAGCTAGAAGATACACATAACCAAAAGTGGACTTTTTTGTATCAACACAACCAGCAAAGTCTGAATCAGAGTATCCAATCACCTCAAGATCATTGGATCTTTTATAAGTAAGCATGTGATCCTTTGTTCCTTGCAAAAATCGCAGAACTTTCTTTACAGCTCTCCAATGATCGAGTCCAGGATTACTTTGGTATCTTCCCAACATACCAACTGCAAAGCTAATATCTGGCCTTGTACATATTTGAGCATACATCAAGCTTCCAACAACAGATGCGTAATGAATTTCTTCCATCTGTTTTCGTTCCAAATCATTTTTAGGACATTGATTGAGATTAAATTTATCTCCTTTCTGAATTGGAACCGGTGATGCTGAACATTTTTCCATCCTAAACCTCTCTAAAATCTTAATGATATATGACTTTTGAGATAACCCCAATATACCTTGAGTTCTATTACGAAATATTTCTATTCCAATCACATACTTGACTTCTCCCATGTCTGTCATTACAAAATTATTAGAGAGGAATTTCTTGGTCTCATATAATAGACCAAGATCATTTGCAGCAAGCAATATGTCATCAACATATAGAATCAAGAATATAAATTTACTCCCAGTGATCTTTTGATATATACACCGATCAATGATGTTTTCCTTAAATCCAAAAGATACAATGGTATCATTAAACCTAATATACCATTGTCGGGATGCTTGTTTAAGTCCATATATTGACTTCTTTAATTTACATACCATGTGTTCCTTTCCTTCAATGGAAAAACCCATTGGTTGATCCATATATACATCTTCCTCTAAGTTTCTATTTAGAAAGGATGTTTTAACATCCATTTGATGTAACTCTAAATCATACTGAGCTACCAATGCCATAATAATTCTGAAAGAATCTTTCTTAGAAACCGGTGAGAAGGTTTCCTTATAATCTACACCATCCTTTAGCAACAAGTCTTGCCTTGTAACGTTCAAGGTTACCAAGAGAGTCATATTTGGTTTTGAAGACCCATTTACACCCAACTCTCTTGCATCCTTCAGGCAATTCCATAAGGTCCCACACTTTATTTTGTTCCATGGAATTCAACTCACATTTCATGGCATCTAACCATTTATCAGAATTACCACACTTGATGGCTTGAGAATATGAAACTGGATCATTATTAATGCCAATATCATTTTCTATTTCATGCAGATATACCACATAATCATCAGAAATAGCTGACCTACTTTCCCTTTGGGATCTTCTTAACACTATTTCTTGTGGTTCTTCAACCATTTCTTTATTGTGAATTTGGGAAACATTCTGTTGTGGTTCTACTTGATTGTTTTGTGATGAAATAATTTGAGGAACAACAACATGTGAAGTTGGAATACAAGAAAATGGAACTTGAATTCTAACTTCTTTAATTTCCACATTTTGTGAAACTTCACTCCCACTGGATTCACCATTCTCGATAAATCTAGCATTTCCAGTTTCAACAATTCTCATGCTATGGCTAGGACAATAAAATCTATACCCCTTTGATTTCTCTGGATAACCAATGAAATGTCCACTGATTGTTCTTGCATCCAGTTTTCTTTGTTGTGGATTATATGATTTTATTTCTACCTGACAACCCCATACATGCAGGTGTCTTAAACTAGGTTTCCTACCAGTCCAAAGTTCAAAAGGAGTCTTTGGAACAACTTTACTAGGAACCCTATTTAGTAAATACACGGCAGTTTTTAAAGCATACATCCACAAAAATAAGGGTAAAGAAGAATTACTTAACATACTCTTAACCATATCCATTAATGTTCTATTACGCCTTTCCGCTACACCATTTTGTTGTGGTGTACCAAGAATAGTGTATTGTGCACATATGCCATGACTTTCTAGAAACTTTGCAAATAGACCAGGGTTTTGTCCACTTTCATCAAATTTTCCATAATATTCACCACCTCTATCAGACCTTATGACCTTTACCTTTTTGTCTAATTGCCTCTCAACTCCATTTGCATAAATTTCCAAGGCATTTATTGCTTGAGATTTATCATGCAATAAATAGACATATCCATAACGTGAAAAATCATCAATAAAGGTGATAAAATATTTATATTTACTGAATGAATTGACATCAAAAGGTCCACATATATCGGTATGTATGATCTCAAGGAGTTGAGTACTTCTTGTGGCACCTTTCTTTGTGTGTTTTGTTTTTTTCCTTTAATACAATCCACACAAATTTTTAGGTCGGTAAAATCCAATTTTGGAAGGATTTCAAACTTAATCAATCTCTCCAATCTTTCTTTGGAAATATGACCTAAACATTTATGCCATAAATAAGAAGAATTTTCATTTACTAAACCACGTTTAGTACCAGAATCATGATGCAAGGTCATAAGTGTTTCAACATACATATTATCAAGATTTAGTTTATATAAACCGTCATACAATAAACCAGATCCAATCATGCGTGTATGCTTAAACAAAATAAAATATCCATTCCCAAAATTTAAAAAGTATCCAGCAACATTAGGTTTTGACAAAGAAACCAAATTTCTAGATATACTAGGTACATAAAAGGTTTCACATAATTCCAAACTATATCCACTATCAAGGATTAAACGATAAGTCCCGACAACTTCAACTGAAACCTTCACTCTATTCCCCATGAAGATAAAATTTTCAGTTGGGCTTGTGATTTGGGTTGAAAGGAATCCCTGCATTGTATTCGAAACATGGGTCGTACAACCAGAATCAATCCACCATGTATTATGTGGAACTTCAGCTAAGTTTGATTCATAACATGTATAAGCATTTTTCTTACCTTTCTTTTCAAACCAAGCCTTTCGTTTCAGACAATCCTTTTGGAAATGTCCAACTTTCCCACAGAAATGACATTTATCTTTATTTGTGTTCTTCTGGTTCTTGCTAAAAGACTCATTAACCTTCAATGGTCCCTTTCCTTTTCCATGCTTCTTTATTCTATGCTTCTTTCCTCCTTAATGATGCACATAACGGATGGAGTGGATTCCTTGACTCTTTAAACGTGTTTCCTCTTGAACTAACATACTATGCAATTCATGCACATTCCATTTATCTTTCATGGTGTTGTAGTTCATTTGGAAAGGTCCACACTCAGACGGTAATGAGTTTAGGAAAAATTGTACAAGGAAACTTTCATCCACTTCCATTCCTAAAGACTTAAGTCTTCCTGCAATATTTTTCATTTCAATGACATGCTCATGCATGGTACGAGAACCATCAAACTTCATGGTGGTCAATGTACTCATTAATGTTCTAGAAAGATATTTGTCAGCAGTTTGAGATCGGTCTCCCACAGATTTTATAAATTCTTTAGCACTTTCAGTTTTAGGGAGACCTGACTTGATGTTATTTGCTATGCTCATTCGCATGAACATCAAACTTAATCTGTTTGATCTTTCCCATGATGCATAATATACTTTATCATCATCACTACTGTCATCAGTTGTAGTAGCAGGTTTCTCTACTCGGAGTGCTAAATCAAGATCCAATACACCAAGGTGATATTGGATTTGCTCACTCTAATCAGAGAAATTTAATCCATTAAAGATCGGAACAGATGATGTCTGTGAGTGCAATGATGATGAACAACTAACTGCAATAAATACATGCTTAAAATTAATGCTTTGAAATAATAACAATACAATGATTCAGACAAATTATTTAACATAAATGTGTATTAGTGTTCTCCTTTGAGTAAAACACTAATACACAAACATAATTGATACTAATAAAAAAAACTTTATTTGGAAATAATATATGCATCAATTAGATTTATTTATTATCTTTGGATATATAAATAAATCTCATAATGCATAATATATATTACCAACAATTATATTCATAAATTATAAGAATATTCAAATTGCCTTTGGGAAATTAATAAATATATTATAATAATGATGTTTAATTACTCATAAGATATCATAATAGTATCAAATTTATGAGCAATCAATATATATCATTTTTACATAATTTTTGAAACAATTTTAACTTTATGATTTGACCACTTTGGTGATTAACAAATCTCATGCAATATTGTTTCAAAATAAAAAATATCATAATTATAACATAGTTATAATTTTTTTAATAAACATAAATCCAAAATTTTGTTTACTCTCTCTTTAATTTGTTTTGGCGTCAAATTTAAAACTAAAATAATTATTTCAAATAATGATAAATCAATATTTTTTTTATAACAATTTTGTTAAGGTTTGAAAAACCCATGACAAAAAGCTGATAAATAAATAAATAAATGCTAACATGTCACCTTTAAAATCATTTCATAAAGGTGGGAAACCTTATCCTTTTTTTAATCATTAAAAGAATTTTAAATATAAAATTCATTTTATTATCAAAGATAATAAATAACTAAAGGGAAATTTCAAAATCTAAAATCAAGGAGAAGATGCAGCAAATTGAGATTCCCAAAAAATAGGCACTTAATATTTGGGAAGAGAAAACAAATGCACAACGGATTTCATAATTTAATAATAATAATAATAATTGCACAACGATTATTAAAAAATGAAACAACACTACAAAACACCCCATGATTGAAGAGAGAGGCAACATATTCTCATTTAATATTAACGACCATTTAAAATAAGAAGAAAAGAATTCAGATTTAACGCAACACATTACTTGCAGAATGTAATCTAGATTTTTGATTCTTATTTTAATGCAACACATAATAAATTTATACATGAAAAAAACACAGATTTCTTAACCCTCCTTTGATACCACATGTAAATTAAATTTCATTTAATTTAGGATCATTAAAAACTGTGTTTATCACATAGATAAACAAAATTTAAAATAAGATAAAACATACCTTGATCCATGAGATCTTTTAGTTGAATCTTCTTGATTTTCTCCCACTTAAAAGGATTTCTATCCTCTTCCTATTTTCTCTTCAGCATCAAAGATTGATGGAACATACCGGAATTAGATTGAGACTTAATTGGCAAGGATAGGACCTTTAAATAGGGATAAAGCAGTTATATGGGTGGTTATTTAAAAACCATCAAAGTCCATCAATTGACAGTTTTTTATCCCTTAATATCCCATTATAATAATATTAAATTAAATCACGTATCACGTGAGTTATTCTAACATATAAAACTTACAGTATATGTCTAACTCTAACAAAGGACCACTAAAAAAACTACAGAACATCCATAATATCGAAACCGAGGCATACCATATTGGTTCGGGCCACGCTATCCCTAGATTTTAGATCGGGATAATATCTTTTAATATGACCGGGTTTTCCACACTCAAAGCATGCATGATCAATCCTAGGAACACATAAAAGATACAACTGAGGGGGGAGCGATGTATTCGAGTGGGGGAGATCTCTCTCTCGGCGGTCTAGGGTTTCCACCACCGCCCTCTTCTCCTTCTTTTCCCCCTTCTCCATCGCGTTTCTAACATTACACATTGGGTTTGGCTCTGTCAGCACCTGAGATCTTTGGTGAGCATCGACTTCATGAGGTGTTTTTTCTCGAGACTGGGGCCTCAAAACTGTTGTTTGAGATCTCCGTCGGTGAAGCATCCCCCTTCGACGGAGCGACACTTGCAGTACTTGATGCTCTGATTCTTGCCTCCTTCACCGCTTTGCTTGTTTCTTGCCTCCTTCGCCGCTCTGGCATTATTGTTCGAGTTTCATGGGTCTATGAAGGCATAGATGATGCTCTTGTGCAGGCACGAACCTCTGCCAATTCCTTCGTCCGCTCAAATCTTCTCTGACCGTCTGGTCCATCACTCCTTCCATGTCGGTCTGGTGCTGTGGCATCCATGGTGGTTTTGGGATATGATGTTCGAGTGGCCAACAGTTTCCAGGAGGTGCATCTGAAATAAGATTCTCCCCCCTTTGGTCTTTGTTGGTGTTTCTTCTTAAAGATTTATCATTGATGATGGACTGTTATGTATGTTTGTTGTGGATAGTTCTGTTTTCTGTTTGATCGATGAAGTTTATTTAATTTCTGGTTCTGTTTGATGTTGGGGAGTTCAGTTCTCCGGTGTCGTCGGTGTTGTTCCGGTGGTGGTGCGACAACCTCTTCAGCGTAGTGGTTGTTTTGAGGTTTAATGTGACGATGACGATGGGTTTATTTTGCATTGACGATTCTACGAGATTCTTGCCACTGTTTTGACATGCATTTGTCCATTTCTTTCTCTGCTCTAGATCCAGGTTCCCCCCACTCTCTCTGAGGTGGAGATGCATGGTGGACTTCAAGGCTCTTTGGGATGTGAGTTTGAGCGGACATATTTTGGAGGAAGACGGTGATGATGGATTGATCCTAGATAGCGAGGATGTGTTATGTGTGCGGATCTAGTGATATTGATGGCTGTGGTTTGTAGTGACGCGACAACTAGTGTAAGAGTGATGTGGGATGGCTAGTGGTCTGAGTATTATGGTGTTGATCCATTTTAAGTTTTAATTTTGGAAGTCTTAAAATCTTTTCTTTGAAATTTGAATTTGAAATTTGAATTTGGTGTGGTGGGATCTTGCGTTGGTTGAACTTGTAACTGTTTTTGAGTTGTTTTGGTTCACACTTACCCTTTAAAAGTGTCACTAGAAAAATTAAAAAAATGGATTGTGCATAAAAGATACAACCTACAGTATATGTCTAACTCTAAAAAAGGGCTGCTAACAAAACTACAGAACATCCATAATGTCAAAACTGGGGCATACCATATTGGTTTGAGCCACACTATCCCTATATTTTAGATCTAGATAGTATCTTTTAATATGACCGGTTTTTCCACACTAAAAGCATGCAGGGTCAGTCCTAAGAACACATAAAAGATACAACCTACAGTATATGTCTAACTCTAACAAAGGGTGCCACTAACAAAAATACAGAACATCCATAATGTCGAAACTGAGGCATACCCTATTGGTCCGGGCCACACTATCCCTATATTTTAGAACGGGACAGTATCTTTTAATATGACCAGTTTTTCCACACTCAAAGTACAAAAAATTCTTAAACTTGTTCTTATATTTCTATTCCTTACTCCTATTTTTAATTTGACCCTTAACACTCAACATGTGGGGTTCACCTTTTACCCCACTCCCCTTATCTTTCAAACCATGTGTTTGATGATCACGAGACAACACCGCATCCTTAAACTCTTCTAACGTAATCACGTCTCTACCGTACATCACGTAATCTTTTAATGATCTAAAAAAATCATCAAGGGAGGTTAAAAGTATTATAGCCTGATCTCCATACTTAATTTCAACATCTATATTAGCTAAATCGAGAAACACTCTATTAAACTCAATAATATGAACACAAACAGAAGAGCTATAGGTCATTTTAGAGGTGTAAACCCTTATTTTCTTATATAGATGACCAAGCAGTGTCTTAGACATATATAGATGTTCAAGCTTCATCCAAATGGCTCTAGAATTATTTTCATGGATGACTTCAGGTAAGTATTTATCTCCTAGGGTTAAAAGATGTGTACAATGGGACTTCTCTAAAATGTTAGAGTCAAAATCAATATATGTGGTGGACAACTATCCATCAAGAAAAAGAATCATGATGGGTTTCTTAGAACCGTGTAATCCGTTTGCAATCCCATTATGGACAAGCAACACACACATATCAACTCTACACATACTAATGTATTTCTCACCATCAAACTTCTCAACTTCAAACTTCACTAACAGTATCTATAAATTCGATTACAGGCTCTGATACCAATTGTTGGGGTGATACGGGTCCAATATAAGGTAGATCACATCCAACAAAGGCAAGAAAGATCAGACTTAGAGACGTTCAAATAGATGGAGGAAGAAAATGAAAGATAGAAAGGGAATGAAGAAAGAACAATCGAATATAATAAATAAAATTGTAGAAAATGAGGGAACATAAGGGATTTATGTGCTTCAAACCTAGTTGGTCTTATGTTCACAGAAATAACACCACTATCATATTATTATTATGCAAAATAAACAAGAAGAAGGTTGAGAAAGTAGAGAAATAAAACACATACAGGCTAAAGAAATTATCCGAGTATAGGGACCTCATCATTCCAGGAAACAACAGTGAACCTTGGCTCAAAGATGGTAATGTATGCCATCAAATAGGATGGACTCAATCATACAAAATATGGCACGTGCTTAGGGAACCATAGGGGAAGCACTCCGTCGTTATTGCGTAAGATACAACAACTTAACCCATCTCTGGAACATCATGTGATTTGGATTATCGATTGAGGAGATATCAACTTCTGGAAACATAAATGGGTTGGTGGTAAACTTGGTTTACTAAGATTCCCTACCCCGGATTTATCTTTATGGTCGGCAAGAAAGTATCCAGAGTTCATCTAAGCTGTCTTGGACAAATATCAACATTCCACCTTCAAGCCTATTGAGTTGTCATGAGAGAAAGATAAATGTATTTTCATCAGATCTATATCTGGTATTTTTATTTATTAATTATTTTTGTAGGGTGCTTCAACCGAAGACCAAGTTGGAAAAATGGGGGGAAACTCTATGGTGAAAAGACTATCCCACAAATATGAGCTTCCTTGTTTAGAGGGTGAGAAACCATGCGGTTCCAACAGATGATAATATCCAGCGTAAAGGTACACATCTCACCTCAAGGTTCACCTTTTGTAGTGATCCTAATGTAGATTCATCTCACCACCTATTTTATGAGAGTCTATGGGAATCAATTGTGTGGAATAACTTTGGTTGTTTCACTAGAGTTCATGATCAGAAGATTATAGGTAATATTTTTATGGAACAATGGTTTCACGGCTTAGGTAACAATGTTAAAGAGAAGAAGGTGAGAATGATCATTCTTGTTGATGGGTTCTGGTGCATTTGGAAAGCAAGGAATAAATCCTGGTTCGAGGGGATTAAAAGTTTGTCTATGACCATTTTTTTCAGAATAAAATACCTCTTTCTCTATCTGGTGTGGTCATTTAAGGATTGGGAGTTAGCACCCTCCATCAGTTTTCTCAAGAGAGCTAACAGATCACCAACTACTTCCCTCAACCCATCCAATGGCCACTAGATTCAATGGCCTCCTCCCAGTTCAGGTTTTAAGCTCAATATACATGGTTCTCGTAACATGTGAGAAATTCAGGGTGGTGGTATCTTTCATGACTTCAATGACTCAATTATTATTTCTTTCTTATCAATGTACCGAGTTTGAAACTCTCTATTGGAATAAGCCAATGCTATGTTAACAGTTCTGGAGATTTTATGTATCAATAACATTAGGCTCACCTTTCTTGAAATAGATTCTCATGTACTTTATAACTTAGTACTTGGATGAATCCCAACCCCTTTGAACATTATTTATCAAGTGTACAAGTGTAGAAGAATCATTACTAGCAATATGAAAATTACTCACACATGGCATGAGGGAAACAAGGAGAATGGCTTTCTTACTTCCAATGATCTCTAGGATTCTCCTATTTCTTATTTTTCAAGTGTAGGATATATCCCCATGGAAGGTGTGGATATACTTAGGGGTGATTCTCTTAGAATTCATTGTTTTAGACCCCCTTAATCCACCGCTTTCATTTTATTCTGGACCTGGAGGTTGGGTTTTCCTCTTCTTTAATAAAATTTCCAATTTCAGTTATTGGATCTGCCATGGATGAACTTCTATAAAAGTTATCACAACCTAAACTGAGCTTAAAAGATCCGATATCTCCACTAGAGAAGAGCATCATAATAGAGGCACACAACAGTACCATCGACAAGAAGCATGAAGCACTTATCTCAATATTCAATTATCTCTTGGAATGAAGAACTGAAGAACCATGGGAGGCTTATAAATAAAGACCACATCTTGAGAAATGAGATGATATGGTAATAATGTCACATTAGAAAAGCAGGATGCTTGTCAAGGGAGTCACCCAATGTGGGACAGGTGGGCGGTAGAGGGCATGTGGAAGAATCGAGAAATAGATTGGCATAAAAAATATTGAACGACCACAAAAGGAACATGGTAGTGGTGGAGAGTCTTAGTAGCATAGGACATGGATTCATCATGAAAAAAGTGAAAACAACCACATGTAGAAGAAAAAAACCATCAAACAATCACCACATGATCGAACTCCATCAACATCCAAAAAGAAACATTGAAGAAGAATAGGGATCAATCTGCTGGATCATATCAACAAAAGGAAACTAGACACCCAGGAAGAATCCCAATAGGAATAACGTCCACCAAGGCCCTGAAGGTTCTGGACATAGTGGAAGTACCAGATAGAGTATTCCTAACTCAGTTTTTTTCATAATCGATGATCAATCTAAGATTTACATGATAATAAACACTATGATCAATGGAAATGAATCAAAGAATAATTGATGATTGAGAGAGTCAAAATCAAAATGTAGGATCATCACATGTTATTTATAATTAATTTAAACAATTAAAGAATTACATTACAATTAATTATTCCTTCATTGATGTATCTAAAAGGTATCTACATCATACCATCGATTTATTGTAGAAATCAAGAGTATATTCCCTCCATTTATGATTCACACGTGTTCCATGAACCTTTAATCATCACTATAGGAGTCTCCAACTGATAACATGATATATCCCATCACTTACATTCTTCACCTTTGATCTCCTCGAGAATTTCATGAATAAGGATTCTATTTGATCTCTATAGACTCGATAGTGGTGATGGAGGAGGATCACTCTCCATTCTTGAGATTGTTCTTAGATAGGGATCTCTCTAGGGATTTAAGAGGATTCTCTCTGGATGTCGTTGTGCACAAAAAATGAAATGGATACCCATAATAAAATAATATAATTGTGTTTACATACCCCTAGGGTTAGAAAATAATAATTGTGCATATACGCTTATTACTTTTCTTAATTCCTATGAAACACCATGTCAATAATAATAAAAATAATTCTCGACAAGCACTAAACTCTTGAATTAAATTAAATACTATTTTTTCAAATAATATTCAATATATATTATTTCTCATAGGATCATTAAACATGGTCCATAATTCCTCCATAATATTTATTAGACCTTGAATAATGAAAATTTATTTAATAAATAAATGTTACTACATTATTTTCTAATAAGTGAATAAATATTATATTCACTAAATAGAAAATAAGTATTTATTAAGTATTCTACTTGAAAAATATTCTCTTGAATATCTGATGACAGAATACATGAAATTAAGAAAAAATAAATTATTATTAAACCACTTTCGATAATAATATTTATTCAAATTTTTAAATAATAAATAATATTATTATTTAACTGGGGTTTTGAATACACTTATTGTGTACCCCTCTCAGAATCGTTCTCAATGAAATTATGCAAAGTTGTCCAAAGTCCAAGGATAGTATCTAGTAACATGCCAAGACACCCATAGAGAAAGAAATTAATGTCTCAATGACATAAAACCAAATATGGATGCTTACTGTGTAATATAATCCCTTTATCATGATATCTATAATCAAGTAGATTGCATGCTGGTGTCATCAACATATGTGCTCTATGCCTGTTTCTTTGACTTTCCAGAAATTGAACTTTCTTACAAAACACTATAGTCATAGAATTATTTAGGTTGTATCATTTCCATAAAAGGGCCTGAGATATCAACTTCCATTAAAGAACGAAAGGGATAAATCCTTTCTCAAATTATTCATCAATGGATTATTACTCTTGACACACCCAATGTATTCTACTTTTCCGCGAACATATATCGTCATAGTATTCATAAATACTTCAATGTAAATGACTCATAACATCCATTAATAATAATATTAAATTATAAGGACTAATACACACATCTTTAGGTAGGAACATCCAATGACACATATAAATGTATAATTCCTACTTGGGTCTCATTCTCATAATTTCCTACACTAGAAATTACCAAGAGCATACACCATGAGAAGGTTCCTCAAAGTCCTATGAGTACCCACCCCTAATAGCCTATATAATTTTCCCCTATAATGATTTCATCCATCTATATAACATATATATTTAAGAATTCCTTCACGGCACTTCTGGATTCTCATCATAGCGGGGAAATTCTATGACCTTTTAGTGTAGTAACTACTATTAGGACATTATCACATATTAGTTACATATAATAACAATAATGATGTGATAAGAAGTTTATTAATATTAAAAATGATGAATATAGGATATGATAATGTACATAGAAGTTGGTTCTAGGGCACCAACTCCAATAGACTCCCACTTTCACTAGAGTAAGCTGCTAACAAACTTCAGTCTTCTAGCTATCACATGATACTCATGATTTTTCTGAGATAAGCCTTTAGTCAAGGGGTTCACCATGTTTTATTCCATGGAAAATATGATTACTATAAATTCACCCCTCTGAGAAAAATCCCTCAATAGGTGATACTTCAGGAGTATGTTCTTCTCCCATTGGTGCGACCATGGCTCTTTTAAAAGAGCCACCGTTATAGTATTATCACAATATAATGTGATAGGGTTTTTACTTCTACGTACTATATCATGATCTTTGAAAATTTTCCATATCCAAATGGATTATTCGGCTTCACCAGAAGCCACTATAACTCAGACTCTGCTGTAGAATCAGTAACAAATAACATCTTTGAACTCTTCCAACTCACAGCTCCTCCATTGAGATTGAAAAAATATCCTAACTCTTACTTTATATCATTATGATTTGTTTGAAAACATGAATTTGTATAACCCCTGATGACTAGATCCTCATCTCCTCCATACACCAGGAATATATCCTTAGTTCTTCTCAGATACTTAAGGATAACCATAACAACAGATCCATGATTTTATCTTGGATCAACTTGATATCTTATTACCATTATCAATGTGTATGAAACATAAAATATAGTACATAACATGGAATACGTGATTGATCCTATCGCTAAAGTGTATGTAATCTTACTCATCATCTCTTTCTCCTGTTGTGTCTGAGGAAAAAGTTTCTAAAAAATATGTATATCATGTGACACTGGAACCAATACCCTCTTGGATTGTTCCATACTAAGTATCTTTAGTATCTTTTCAATGTATGTACCATGATTTACTACAATAAACAACTTTTATCTATCATGAATGGCCTTGATCCTTGAAATATAGGCTGCTTCACATAATTACATTATGGAGAAACACTTTTTTAACTAGTCTTTAATAGACTATAAGACTGGTAAGTCATTTCTAATAAGTAATATGTCATTAACATATACTACTAGGATGGTGAATTCATTCCCAGTATAATTCTTATAAACACATGGCTCACATTCATTATTAATGAAACACAAATATTTTATAGCTTCATCAAATAGAATATTCCATGACCTAGATTCTTACTTCAATCCATAAATGGATCTCTACAACTTTCAAATTTTTTGACATAACCTAGAGTTAAAAACCCATATGGATTTGAATTTTAGATATCTTCTTAAAGGTTCCATTAAGGAAAGTTTTTTTGAAATCCATCTTTCACATTTCATTGTCATGGTAAGCTATTATAAAAAAAATAATTATGATGGATTTAAACATGGAAACTGGGGAAAATGTTTCTTTATAGTCAATTACTTGACATTTTTTAAACCCTTTATCCACTATCCTTTCTTTTTAGGTACTTAATCTACCTTTCATGTCACGTTTTCTCTTGAATACCCATTTTCACCCAATAGGATTTACATCAAATGGTGGATCAACTAGTACTCAAACTTAGTTCTAATTTATGGAATCAATTTCAAAAGTCTTTGCATCTTTCTGTATTACAACTTCTGAGATCTCTTCTACCTATTTATAGGACATAGGTTCATTATTTTCAACAAATAACGAGTCACCATCATCTGTGACTATAAAACCATCTCTCTCTGGTTCTCTCACCTCTCTGGTGCTTATATGAAGTACTTGTGCTTCAGGAACAACTCATTCCATGGGACATATAGAATATGTTATTGTACCAACTCTTAGGTATCTTTAGTATCAAATTTATAAAAATCATCCTGGATTCCACTATCCTTATTGAGGATGTAATCCCTCTTAGGAAATATGCCTTTATTGGTGACAATAAATTTCTTATATGAGGGGTTTTATAATTAGTATCCCTTTGTTTCCATAGGAAACCCTATAAAGATACACTTTTCCTACAGGGTGTTGGTTTATTTTTTATAAGGCCTTAAAAAATGTCTCACAACCCCATACATGTGTATGTGATAGAATAGGTTTCATTCCACTCCTTAACTCGAAGGTAATTATATTTTCTGATTTCTTTTCTACTCAGTTTAGTGTGTATGATGAATTTTTTAATGCATATCCACAAAAGGATAATGGAAGACCAGCATGACTCATCATCAACCTTACCATGTCTAGAAAGGTTTGGTTCCTCCTTTCACAAACATCATTCCACTATGGTGTGTTAAATGGAGTAAGTTGATATGGAATCCCAAACTCCTTTAGAAAGTTGATAAACTCTTGGTTATGATATTCAACAACTTGATCTAATCTAAGATTATTTATCTTATTTCCATGTTTATTCTCCACTTCATTATTGAATTATTTGAATTTCTCAAAGGATTGGGACTTATACCTCATCAAATATACTTATCCAAATTTACTCAAGTTATTACTATAATTTATTAAGTAAGAATACCCAACTCTAGCTTCTACTAGAAATAGTACACACACATCAATTTGTACCAATCCTATAATATATATGGCCTTTTCATCCTATACACAAAATGGTGGTTTTTTCATTTTTCCTTGTAAAAAAGCATGACACATTTAAAGTTGTTTTAGCTCAAAATAGTATAAATAACCATCTTGATAGATCTATGTGAAAAATTTCTCATTTACATGGCCAAGATGGTGATTCCATCTCTGGGTTCTATATAAGTTGTGAAAAGATAAGTTTTTATCAATTGTGAATAATTATTTTTATAATTTAATACATAATGACCATTATTTAAATCATTCATACCATAAAATATGTTTTATTTATAAAAGAAACAACTTTTATTTCCAAATTTGAAATTAAAACCATCTGTATCCAGAAAGGTTACAAAAATTAAGTTTTGGGTAATAGTCAATATATAATAACAATCACTTAAAACCAATATCATTATTTTTGGATATGAAAGGTGTGCATCTTCAATGTCTAGAGAATCCAGACTCATACCATTGGAACCAATAGAAATATTTTGGAATCTACTTGGTTCCTATATTTGGATATGGATGTGAGCACCACTAGTTGTATCTAATACAGAATGTGTAGATATTGAAAGAGTACACTCGATAATTAACTCGCCTTCAGCTTCGCCTTGCTTCTGGGTGCAGTTCCTCTTCCAGTGGTATTTATTTCCACATGAAAAACACACTTCTTCCTTTTACTTTCCCTACCTTTGGAGCTTCCTCTTCTTGGAAGGATGATGCTCTAGATATTTAGACTTATTATGAGTCTTGGGCCCATTTTCCTTATTATTCCTTTTATTATTCACTATAAGGACCATGGATTTGTCACACCACATGTCATTTTAAACTTGTAAAATGAGAGTAAGAATATTTGAAAGACTCTTCTCATTATTTATCATGTTATAATTAATAATAAATCTGGATAAGGACTTGGGTAGTGAGGAAAGTATGAGATCTATTTCTAACTAATCTAGGAATTTAATCCGTAATATGTTTAATAATTCAATGTATATAATACACTTGACTACACGAGTCTTGACCAGCATCAACTCTCCAAGATTGGTTGTAAGAAAACATTGGATATCTCGTATCACTCTTGTCTTTCCTTCTCTTTATAGAGACCTCAAAGGTGAGACATCATGTTATATACATCCATGTCATCATGTTGATTTAGAATCTCATTGTTCATGGATGATAAAATCAAACACTAAACATTTGTGGAATTATTCAAATGTTTCTTATAGAGAGATAACTATTCCCCACTATCCTCTTTACCAGGTGATTCAGGAATAGGTTCTTCTAGTACATATAATTTCCTTTCATGGAATAGGGTAAAACATAATTTCCTTTTCCACTATTAGAAAATTGGGTTAGTGAAAAGGTTTTCCTTCTCAAGAATATACCCCAATGATATGTTTGAAGTCATGTTTATTATCATTTCTATAAATAAGTTGAGAAAATTTTTAGTACTTTATCTAATAAAAGGTAGATAAATAAATATTTCATTATATTTATTAATTTCTCACTATTTTATCAAAACGAAATATACCTCACCATTGGATTTTTAATATCCTATTTATTGTAAATTCTAGTGAAAAGGATCCACATTCCCCTTCTTATCACCCCAACTTTGGCTATTCAAGCAATTTTAAGGGTTTTAAGAAGGCATTAAAAATACTAATGACATTAACTCACAAATCCTTGGTCTTTTGAGTGGAATCCCCAATCCTGAAATCCTAAAATTGTATTTACTCAAACTTTTCCTCTTAGTTACACCAAGTACTACTTTGGAACTCAAGACTTGATGTGAACTAAGTAAATTTAACCCAAAACTTCAAGTTAGAATTCCATGATAATTGAAAGCACCTCGAATTTGGCTGGTCAAACACTTTGAACTATGGTTTGATTTTAACTCAAGTAGTGGAAATCTATATTGAGTAAATATACATAATTTTATGGAATTTTATTTTTATGCATTAATTTACCATTTTCTCTTTATTACATTCTTTTTAATATTAATTGGATTTACTTAAGTGATTAACCATATCTTAGATAAAATTTATGCATAATCAAATTTATTTTAGTTCATCTGACTGAAAATTATTTTTTAATTATGAAAACACTTTTATGAAAAAAGTGAGAAACCATACATGAACTCACCAAAGTACTAGTTTAGAGGTTTACATAAAATAAACCATGGTCTCACATTCCCTTATATAATGAGAGGAGGGATGAGACATAGTCCATAAATTTAATTTAATAATAAATTAAAAGGAATCTAATCAAATAAAAAGTCCTGGTCTATGTTCCTGATCATCTACATACAAGCAACGAATAAAACATTTAATTAAATATCATTCAATTATAATCATTCTTATTTAAGATAAATATCACTTAAATTAATTAATTATATTCTTTAATTAATCAATTATTTTTTTCTTGATTCTCATCCAAATTTTCTTGATATTCTTATCCAATAGAATTTTAAAAAAATTAAAAAAATTTATTTAAAATTAATTGTGTACAAAAAAATGTACCTTGGAGGCAACACGGTGAGTACCCGTATGAACTACCCAACATGTATTATATTAATATACTGTTTAATCATGTGACATGTGGCATGCATAAATTAGCACATAATTCCATGGATTTTAATATTAACTTAATGACAACAAGGAACACATGGTATTGGCGCAACATGTTATGTTTCAATGTGTATAGAGTAATGATTATATTACCACTTATACACAATATGCTGTTTCAAACATTACACAAAAATTAATTAGAAATTTAATATATATATATATATAACCTTATACATGGAGAGTAATATAAAATTAAGGATCACATGGAACAAATTTTGATAGTGTATTATGAAATATAATAATTTATTTTTTAATTCTACATATTTTGGTAAGAATACATGCTGTGTACAATAAAGATACATGGTGTGTACTTTTCTCACTGTCCATTCATGGTACATGCCTAGGGAATCGACATGTAACTGTGACACATAAAATAATGGATTACATGGTATGTAAATGGGCTAAAAATTGTATGGTATTTGAGTTACATGGTCACCATTCATGTAGGTCATGTAAGGAAATACACGACCCATCTTTGACTAATGGACTACACATCGTGTGTAGATGTTACATGCCGTGTAGTCCAGATGACTGTGCGCCATCCTAGGCCAATCAAAATGAAGTGTATTTAAATAAAATTCATGGGTAATAAATAAACACATCGCTTGAATTAATTCTGAATCAATTCTAGATGAATTGAACATGGGTACATGGAATGTACCTTTGGGTTACACAGCATGTACTCTTGTGTTGTTCAGCCAGATTCCTCGGCACCTCTGGATGAGTTCTTAGAATGAATTTCATTCATGAAATTAATTTATTTTGATTATATTTATAAGAAAAATGAGGGAGAAGAGAATATCACATTATTTAGATTAAAGAATGATTTAAATGGAATTGAAAAATAATCACAAATGCGTAAGTCAATCAACGATCTTTAAATAATTATAAATAATCATGTGATCACTCTGATACCACTTGAAGGTTTTGAATATAGTGGAAGCACTATATGGAGCATGAACAACTTGTATTTTTGTCGTAATCAATGATCAATTTGAGATTTACATGACGATAAACACCGTGACCAGCTAAAATGAATCAAAAAATAATTGACGATTGAGAATGTTAGAACCAAAATGCAGGGTCATCACATATTGTTTATAACTAATTTAAACAATTAAATAATTACCTTATGATTAATTCTTCCATCATTTATAGATATAGAAACATCTATATGTTGTGGCATTGTTTAATTGTAGGAATAAAGAGCAGATTCTCTCCAGCAATGATCCACACGTGTTCCACAAACCTCTAAATGTTGTCATAGGAATCTCCAGGTGCTAGCGTGGTAGATCATGATGCTTACATCATTCACCATTGATTTACATAAAAATAACTAGAAGAATGATTCTCTTTGATCTCTCTAAACTCAAGAGTGGTGGTGGATAAGGATCATTCTCCATTCTTGAGAGTGTTCTTGGAGAGGGAGTCCTTTACAAATTCAAGGGTGTCAATATGCACAAAAAATGAAATGGATACCCATAAGAAAATAATATATTGGTTTTATCTACCACTAGGGTTAGAAAATAATCATTATGCATGTACCTTTTTACTTTTCTTAATTCCTATGGAACCCCATGTCAATAATAATAATAATAATTCTTGACATGTTCTAAACACATGAATTAAATTAAATATTATTTATTCAAATAATATTCAATATATATTATCTATCACCAAACAATTAAACTCGGTTTTTCATTCATCCACAATATTTATTAGAACTTAAATAATGACTATTTATTTAATAAATAAATGTCACTAAATTATTCACCAATATATTAATAAATATTATATTCACTAAATAGAAAATAAATATTAATTAAATATTTTTCTCATAAAATATTATATCGAATAACTAGTGATGGAATATATGTGATTAATAAAACACGAATAATTATTAAACCATGTGAGGGAATAATATTTATTAAAACTTTTAAATAATAAATAATAATAATATTTAACTTGGGTTTTGGATACACTTAGTGTGTGACCCTATATAACTCTTTCTAAGTGGAATTAGGTGAAGCATCCCAAAGTCCAAGGTTAATGTATAGAAACACGCCAAGACACCCATAAAGAAATAATTTAATGTTTCAATGATATAAAACCTCATAAAAATGCTTACTATATAACACAATCCATATATCAGAATATCTCTAATCAAACCAATTTCATACTGGTGTCATTAACCTATGTGCTCAATGTATCTTTCTTTGACTTTTCATAAATCGAACTTTCCTACAGAACACCATGTTCATGGATTTATTTAGGATATATAATTTACCTCAAAGGTCCTAAGATATCAACTTCCATTAAAGAATATATGGGATAAATCCTTTCTCACAGTATTCATTAATGAAATATTACTCGTGAGACACTCAATGTATCCTACTTCACCGCAAACATATTCCATCACAGTTTTCATCAATACATCAAAGTATATGACTCGTAACATCCATTAATAAAATATTAAAGTATAAGGGCCAATACACATTTCTATAGATTGGAACATCCAATGGAACATATAAATTTGTATTTCCTACTGGTGAGTCTCATTATCATAATTTCCTACACTAAAATTTACCAAGGGTATGCACCATGAGAAGGTGCCTCAAAGTCCTATGAGTATCCGCCCCCAATAGCCTATATCATTTGTTTCCCTCAAATGATTTCATCCGGCTATAAAACATATATGTTTAAGAATACTATCATGGAACTTCTGGGTTCTCATCATAGCGGGGAACTGTTATGACCTTTCAACGCAACATCTACTATTATAAAATTATCACATACTAAGTTACATATAAGAATAATCATGACGCGATAAGGAGTTTATTAATATTCAAAATGATGAATACAAGTTATCATAAAGTATATAGAAGTTGGTTCTAGGATGCCAACTCCAACAAGAACAATAATCTAGAAGCCCAAACAGAGTCCCAGAACAATAGTCACCACATGGAAGCCAAGATAGGAATGGGAATAGACCACATATATATATATATGAAAAAATAATAAATTTGAAAAACATTTTTGCATGGAAAAATAAAAACTTTTCATTTCAACTTGAAAAAAATGAACCATTTTCAACAATATAGAAAAAATGTTCTAAAAAACTATCAAATGTCAATATATATATATATATATATATATTATAAATAATTCGATTAATATTTCTCACTGTCTAATATAAACCAACCTCAAACAAGTTGTGCATTGAACTATACAACCATAATCCTATACTCTAAAAAACCAATTAAATTTAAATTATATTTTAATGTAATAAAAAATAATAAATCATTAAAATTTACAACCATTTTGATTGTTTAACTATATAAAGTTAATTTATTTTTAAAATATAGTAACTTTTTCTAGTGGTTTATAAATAATATGCATCGTTTGTTTGTAATCACTTTTTAAATTTGAAAAAAATTTGATCATTCCAATCACATTATACATTGGATTAATGTGTAGTATATTTTTAAATACCAAAAATTAATCGAAGATAATTTTCTCATGATATCATGACATGATCAATTTTTTTAATCATGTTTTAATCTAAAATTGTTTTTTATTCATTTTTATAACACCAGAAATTCTCTACTCGAAAAAGAGGAAAATGCAGAGGGGAAATAGGTGATAGTAATAGGTGTTCACCAATAATAGAAAGTCATGACCACATATAGTGATCATGAAATAATAAATGAAGATTTGAATAATGAAACAGGTAGTCAAAAATACCCATAATTAAAAAAGAACACCCCCCCAAACCCTAATTCCCCCAGCACGATCCACCCCAACCCTAATTCCCATCTTCCCTCCTTTGTGACCCCCACCCTCCACCAAAACCCCTGCCTCTATTTTTAATCTCAACCACATTTTGATAAACTTATTAGAAAATAACCACTTTGATCATCAGAAGTAGCCTTCCAGAAGCTACAACTTGAAGAACATAACCTTAACATCACCAGTGTTCAGAATATCCACTCATGACATCGAATACCAAAACATAGGAAGCAACATACCCTATTCACCACATCAAGTCATCTTTCTCTAGTTCTGACTCCCTCCACCCAATTCACTCTAAAACACTCCTTTCATATAAAAAACAAGCAAGGAAATTGTGCAAGTAAAATAAAAAGAACATGAAACCATGACACACAAGGGATAACATGATTCATATAATGTGCCCTACATCCATGAGAGAACAAGAAGAATTTTCATTTCTTTAGAACAAAGTACATCTGAGTTATAAGGAAAAACCCATGCCCTGCCCATATTCAATGAAACTTAGCATACTAATACCTTCCCATAATAACCTCC
This sequence comes from Viscum album, assembly GCA_963277665.1. Taxonomy (NCBI): domain Eukaryota; kingdom Viridiplantae; phylum Streptophyta; class Magnoliopsida; order Santalales; family Viscaceae; genus Viscum; species Viscum album. Next base: position 1,286,781,029 of record OY728158.1, read on the forward strand.
TACCTCTAGAACTATCAACATAAAGGCCCATAAATGAGGGGATGTGATCCCTTTGGCTGTACCTACCTCCACTGATACTCCTTTCAGTCTACACCTCTTCCTAAGCTTCAATATTCTCTCTTAAACCCTAAGTATTTAGGCATTAAAATTCAAATTACTTAAATGCACGTGATGCTATTAACATAAAATTCCCCTTTTTATAGTAAAAGTGTTCCAACCTCTCTATATATAGTGCATTCCTTCCAACCACTAGGTTCCTTCCACCCGTCAATCTTCATTGGTAGAATGTCACTCCACTTTGATAACTGAAGATGACCTCCCACACAACTAATGTTTTCCACCACCTCAACTGGTGCACCCAATGAATAATACAAGATACATCTCATATCTTCCGCACCTGCCATCGCCACCTTCATAGCTTCATGCTACTACAGGGAGTTACCTATTTTTTCAGCATCACTTCTTCCTATGGAACATGATTGGTTCCTCTAAGTGCATGCATTAAAAGTTATTCCACTAAATCACCACACTCGGATTTCACTATGTTGAATCCATTGAACTAATATCATCCAACTACTTTTGCTAAATCCACTCAACTATTTCCATTGATAAATATCCAGTGAACTTCTTATAATCACCTAAACCTGAACCACTATAGGGAGGGTGAATCTGTCTCTATCCGAATTTCCCAAGTATAACTTTCAGTGCTTCCAATAATTAATCCAAAAAAATAATTCAAACACCAAACCTAACAATCTACCACTTAAGAATTGTTTTTGCGGGTCAAGTCTAATAATATCTGTAACACCCCGACCCTACCTCATTGTCTTGAGGAGGCAGTGAGGGTTACTTGGCCTTAAGAGACATTCCCAAGAAGCTAAAGGCTGGCAATAATTGCCGAGGGCTCTGAGAATAATTGGGGAACGATTTTCCCTTGAGACAAAGCCAACCAAACAACCACAACTATATGATCAATGTCAACAAAACCAAAATCATACATTACCGCAGACAAACAGATAATCCATAATCTCACATGCCAACACAACCCAATACAACATCAGAGTATAATGCGGAAGACTCAACAAGAAACTCCATGAGCCATGACACCACCACAGCTCCACACCAAGATCCAAGCTCCAAGTTCCAACAAGACATCACAACGCACAACTAAAAGAGGTTGATGCCTTACCTTTTCCCACGTCACGGTACACAACATCTGCAAACACACCACAGTGCAAAAGTAGGGGGTGAGTACTAAAACTCAGTAGGATTTCCCCAAATGACTTCCCTACACACTCCACTAGGATAAAACCGTTAGCACATTTATATAAAGCAGTTTATATAAGATAATAATAAGTAAAACCCATACCATGAGCCAACATGCTCTTGCCATGCTATCTCACCCAGACCAAACAACTAAGGGAAAGCCAAACAAACATGCCACAAGACATTTCATCATTTATACCCTAGCACCACAATTTCCAACTTGCAAAGCCATGCACAATAAATAAATAAACAACCAACAATGGAGCTTCCTTCCAACCCATTATCCATTCAAAATCAGTTCCATCTATGCAAAGCAACACACAACAAAGAAATCATAATGGTGGAGCTTCCATCCAACCCATATCATCCATTTACAACCATTGGCTCTTCCCATCCACTTATCATTGATGGTGGCCCTTCCGTCCACTATCCATCCCCTTTTTAAAGTGGTACTTCTTGCCACTTCCACACAACATCCCAACCAATCACAACCAAGCATATAACCCATCAAAGTCACAACAACATTATGTAATCAACCCATTCCATTACATGTCAATTCACTTCAATAAATCACCCATTTATTGAAAATCATTTTTCCATGCCAAACCCCATTTCAATAAAACAACATTTTTTTTGAATACCATTTCCATCAATTATTTCACAAATCAATTATAGCATTCTATTTTAAAATTCCCATTTTAAAATCCACCAAAAGAACATTTCAACACAAAACCCCTTTTTCCCCAAAACCCCCAAATGGATTTCCAACCAAATTCGCACATCAACACATAATTAATTTTAATCACAAAAAATTAATTGTAACATAGAACCACTAGTTCTAACCAAGTGGAGTCAAGAGAGAATCCACCTACCTTTAGGGTTCCTGAGAAATCAACCCACGAACAACCGCGCATCAAATCCGGTGAACACACCACCGAAACCTCTCTAGATCCCCTTCCCTAACATCCAAAAGCCTTAATATTAACATCCAAGGAAACCCCAACCCTAGATCAACACACAACAAGTGTAGATCTAGAAAACCAAGAAAAAGGGAAGAGCAGATCTAGAGGAAAACACAAGAGAAACAAGAGGAGATACTTACCCGGAAGCGATCACCTTTAAAACACCTTGAATCCTCTTTAAAACCCTTCCAAAACGAGTGGGAGAGCACCCTTAACCCCTGAGAACTCAAAATCCCAAGTGAGGCTCGAGTGGGAGGAAGAGAGGAGTGAAATGAGGCAATCCTGAGTGAGACCGGGTTTTAAAACCCTAACTTTAAGTGGCCACACGGTTAGCCCGCACGGTTTGGAAAACCGTGCGCTAACCATGCGCACCCTACTACCTTGGGATCAAGGGTCCGTATGGTTGCCTCGCACAGTTTGGAAAACTGTGCTTAGGCCATGTGAAGCCTAATATCTCCCTTGTATGGTTTTTTGGATAACCCGCATGGTTTCCACTAACCGTGCTCAAACCGTGCACCCCTTTAAAGGCCTCCAAACTCATTCAAAACCATTCCAAACTCTCCCAACCTCTTCCCAACTCATCCCATGCACTTAAACACAGAAAAAATCATAAACAAAGGCCACATACCTCAAACCGGGGGTGCTACATTCTCCCCACAATTGGAATTTCCATCCCTGTAAAGTAGTGAACCCGCCCTTTGCCGAAAGAGATCGGGCCACTGCTCGACCTTCTATTTCTCCCACTCCCAAGTCTCCTCTTGAATCTTACCATGTTTCCACAAAACACCAACTAAAATGATGCTTTTACCACGCAAGACTTTCTCTTGCCTATCCACAACCCGTACTGGAACTTGCACCAACGAAGCATCCGGTTCAAGCTCAATATGATCCCATCGAATCACATGGTCCCGATCTGGCTGATACTTTTTCAACTGTGACACATGAAACACATTTTTCACCGTACTGAACCTAGGTGGAAAAGACAAATGATAAGCCACTTCACCAACCTGCTCAAGAATCTAAAAAGGTCCAATATACCTCAGAGATAACTTTCCCTGCTTCCTAAACCGACGATGTCCCAACCTAGGAGAGATCCTCAAGAACACATGATCACTCACCTCGAATGACAATGACCATCGATATGCATACAATTTCTGATGACTCTGAGCCATCTCCATTCTCTTTCTGATCAACTTGATCTTCTTCATAGTCTCATGGACAAGTCTTGGTCCAACCATCGAGGACTTGCCTGTTTCCACCCAACATAGTGGAGAACGACATGGCCGCCCATACAACGCTTCAAATGGATCCATCTGTATAGATGCTTGATAACTGTTATTGTATGAGAACTCAACCAATGGAAAGTGATCCTCCCACGATCCACCAAAATCCATGACACAAGACCACAACATATCCTCCAGAGTTTGTATCGTCCTCTCGGATTGTCCATCCGTCTGAGGGTGATACCCCGTGCTCATAGTCAACTGTGTTCCAATGGCTTACTGCAAGGATTTCTAGAAACGAGATGTAAACATTGGATCTCTATAGGATACAATCGAAACTGGAACACCATGCCTCTTTACCACCTCCCAGATATAGATTTTGGACAGATCCTCCACCATATGAGATTCACAAATCAGGATGAAATGGGCCGACTTCGTTAGCCAATCCACTATCACCCAGATGGCATTGTGCTTTCTGACCGTTCTTGGGAGACTTGTGACAAAATCCATCGCTATCTTCTCCCACTTCCAAACAGGGATTGGTAAAGTCTGCAACATTCCGGCTGGCCTCTGATGCTTTTCCTTGACCTGCTGACAAGTCAAGCTTCTCAAAACAAACTCAGCCACTCTTCTTTTCATACCAGCCCACCAGAACTACACTTTCAATGATTTATACATTTTCTAGATTCCAGGATGAACAACCCACCTGGAATGATGATACGCCCTGAGAAGATCCTCCTGACAAGCAACTGGTACAACAATCCGATTCCAAAAACACAAAATTGAATCTCCATTCAGTTGCCAACCCTCAATGGTCTCCCCACCATTGAGTCTCAACCCCACGTTCACACACTCAGAATCAGATATATGTGCCTCTCTAACCAGGCTAAACAAGTCAGGAATCAACAAAACCAGAAAGAAAACAACTCTATGGCCCTGGTCCTCACATTCCAACCACATATCGGCTATAACCAACATCAACCGCCACTGGTCTGATGCCTGTTTCACCATTTTAGAATATGATTTACTACTTAATGCATTTGCTACCGAATTTCCCTTACCCAGTGTGTACATAAAGTCAAAATCAAACATCTGGAGATATTCCATCCATATCCATTGCCTCAAGTTCAAATACCTTTGTGAGAAAATGTTCTTCAAGCTCTTATGATCTGTATACACTGTGAATTTCTCACCGAAGAGATAATGAAACCATACTTTCAAAGCATGGACCACTGCTGCCAACTCCAAATCATGAGTTGGGTAGTTCTTCTCATGCACTCTCAATTGTCGTGATCCATACGCAACCACATGATTCCCTTGCATGAGAACACACCCCAACCCTGATCCCGATGAATCACAATACACCACGTACCATTTTCCTAGTTCTGGAAAAACCAAGATTGGTGCTGATATAAGGCGACCCTTTAGCTCCTCGAAACACTGCTGACACTGTTCATTCCACTAGAATGGAATATTCTTTCTTGTCAAAGCTATCATCGGAAAATCCAAACATGAAAAATCACAAACAAAATGCCGATAATACCTAGCTAGACCTAGAAAACTTCGTATCTCAAACACATTCTTTGGCGGTTGCCACGAGATAACAGCCTCTATATTTTCCAGATCTACTGAAACACCTCTTTCAGAAATCACGTGGCCAAGAAAACGAACTTCCTGTATCCAAAAGTCACCCTTTGATAATTTGTCACACAACTGATGATCCCTCAAGATCCTCATCATTGTCGCTAGGTGCTGCTCATGCTCCACCCTTGTCTTTGAATACATCAGAATATCATCCATAAACACCACCACAAATGAATCCAGATATCTTTGAAATATCCGATTCATCAATGCCATAAACACTACTAGTGCATTCATTAGACCAAAGGGAATAACCACATATTCATAATGGCCATATCTACTTCTGGAAGCTATTTTAGGAATATCCTCCTTCCTGACCCACAATTAATGATATCCTGACTTCAGGTCGATCTTGGAGAACCACTGGGCTCCCCTCAACTGGTCGAAAAAATCATCAATTCGTAGAAGTGGATATTTATTCTTTATCTTAACTTGGTTAAGTCTACAATAATCAAAACATAGACTCAAAGTTCCATCCTCCTTTTTCACAAACAAAACCGGAACTGCCCACAGAGATGTGCTAGGCCAGATAAACCCTTTGTTTTCTAACTCTTCCAACTGGACTTTCAATTCCCCCAATTCAGTTGGTTCCATCCAATAAGATGGAAGTGGGATAGGACTGGTCCTCAGGAGGAGATCAATCGTAAACTCTACTTCTATTATGGGAGGTAACCTAGATAATTCATCAGGAAAAACATCCATGAACTGATCCACTACTGTCGGAGGAACACTCTGCTCAACACCGTCTACCGATTCCAACGACAACGCCGCCAAGTGATATGATAACGTACCCACTGCTGGTGCCAACAAACCCGTTGCACCCAGCCTTTCATGCCTCTCTCCTCTAAAGAGATTTCTAACACCATCATGTGTCGTAAAATCCACTGTTCACGCATCACAATCAATGTGGGCCTTAAATGCCACCAACCAATCCATTCCCAGGACTACATCATACCCATCCATCTCAAGCATTGAGAAATTCCACACTATCTCAACCTCACCCACAATGGTACAACATTTCTACACAAGAAGGCTCAACACTCTCTTCGACCCAGAGGAGTTTGAAGTTTCAAAACCGAGGGCATCATTTCTACCCTTAAACCTAGAAAATCAACCACATGTGCAGCAATAAAAGAGTGTGAAGCACCCGTATCAAACAACACTTGAATCAAGGTAGAATTTAAAAGAATAGTACCTTGCACCGTGGATAGCCCTGACTGATCATCCACTATAACTTGTTTAGCTCCAAACACATGATTTCTTGCCACACTCTGCTCTTTATTTCTTTTCTGAGGCATTGTGGTATTATGAGAATCACCATGACACACTTTACTCTACTACTGAGGGGTATATTGCTGGCCCCGTCCCATCGAAGCATACAACGTCTGCGATCTATGAGGAGTGTCACGCACACCCGACCTTGGAGCATTCCAACAATAATGCTGCAGATTCCCCATCTTCTTACAATTATGGCATGCTTGAGGTTGTGTCGTACAATCCCGCTTGATGTGGCTCATAGAACCACACTAAAAACATCCCGTCTTGCTCTGGGGATTTGGAGGAAGATTTACCGATCCTACCATTGGATTATATGCCATGTTCCCGCCCTGGGAATAAGTGTCCCTCCTTCCCTTGAACCCAGTGTTAGAGTTCCCACTATTCCCCATGGGTACCACCATGCTTCCTCCGCCTGGAGCTCCCAACAGATCCCGCTCAGCCACCGAGGCTCTATTCACCATCTCTATGTAATCATCTATACACAGTACTGCTATCTTTGAATGGATTTCTTGCCTTAACCCTACTTCAAAGATCCTTGCCTTCAACGATGTGCTACCTTCCACCTCGGGTGCAAAGCGTACTAAGTTCATAAATTAGTTGCATACTCCATCACAGACATAAGCTCTTTCTTCTAACTGAAGAAATCAGTCGTATTCTGAATTATAAATGTATGTGGGTAGAATTGTTTGTTAAAAAATTCCTCAAAGCCTTACCACATCATACCCTGGTCCATCCCCGCTTGGACTACCAACTCCCACCACTGAAGGGCAATATCTTCAAACATATATGTGTAAAACTTCACTTTCAACTCTACCAACATTCCCAATAACTCAAATATCTTGTTAATTATATTCAACCATGCATATGCCCTTTCTGGCTCTGAATCATCCCTGAAGATGGGTGGATTCTGCTTTTGAAACTGAACCACATGATCCACATGCCTTGGTTCATCTGCTTTGTTTCCACTTTCCATAGCTTGGAAATCTTGTGCTATACTCTGCACTAACTGTTGGTTCACCTGAGGCTCAGGTGCTACCATATTCTCAGCAGCCTCCTACGGTTGGTCTCTACGACGCCTACCCGATGCCATTTCTATAAACAGAAAACAAACAACCATGAGTCTCACATTTCGTAGACATCGTGAAATCCCATTTCAAATCACATTACCCAATACTATCACAACAAGGCTTTCCACCTTTTTCCACATGTGCCATGTTTCACCATTTTTAAAACCAAACCATTTTCAAAATACCAATTCATTCACATTACAATTTCACACATTCATATCACATCATAAATCATTATACCCCGATGAAATATGCATCCTAGAGGGAAGTCATTTCTACCATGCATGGCATGCGCATCTCATTGGCTACACCCATGACAATGAGATTTTAAATGCCTATAAGTGTCTCCAAAACACTTATGTACCCAACTCCCTGGTAACTTGAATTTCAGTATAAAATGGTTAGCTATGTCCTTTTATGCTATACATTTTAAGTTCCGACATTCTTGTGCCTTGCTACCATCCCGACTCAAGGAATGTACCACAATGAATGTCAACACCAAATCCGAGAATCAACTCCAAAGGACCGAACAAACTGTCACGACCCGTCCTCGGGACCCATGCCGTGACTACCCCAAGCCCGCCTTCCATAGGCCAGGGGCTGGAGACTAGCACCAAAGGCATAAATCCCGATATAAGGGAAGGAATGGCCTTTATGTAAGAAAATAAACACCACAGAGTATGCAAGATGAAGTAAACACTAAGTAAAATGAGTACAAAAGTAAGTGCTGGAAAGTAAATGGGCCAGAATACAAACCCAACTGAAAGTAAAGTACAACTGAAAAGAGAGTACAGTAGAAGAAAAGTAAAGCAGCAACACCGAGCTGTCCTCTGGAAATCCCACCTAAAGGGTGGGTACAGATAGTCTCCTCCACTCCTCGGCTCCAGCCATCCGCTCCGTGTACGTCCTGTTCGGTGTTCCACCTCCAGGTACTGTCCAGCTCCACGAGCTCCTACCTCATTCAGCGCTGTCCATCGTCTGCATCCAACACAACGTAGTATGGGCATAGCCCGTGAAGGGGTGATTATACACTACTTAGTAGGGACCCTGATACCCCCGAAGATCTCCCAGAATCCACGAAGGATAAACCACAAAGGAAAGATACAATCACGAAGTAACAAACAAATCTTCTTAGGTATATGCCCATACATATACCTAATTCTTCAATTCCAGCTCGGCTCCAGCACACGAGCCCAAGTACAACCCAGTCCACACAGGAAAACATAACCCATTACACATAGGAATTCACAACCCAATCCACACAGGAAAGCACAACCCAATCCACACAGGAAAGCACAACAATCATATCGATGATAATGATTGTAAGTTAAGACTCAGCTCACACAGGTATATACTTTGTAAGGTGATAGAGATGATCAGATGTAGCCACTGATTCATCTAAGCTATCAGACCCACATAGGATACAAGACCAGCTAAGTTGTCGGACCCACAAAGGATACAAGACCAGCTACTCTGCCGGACCCACATATGATACAAGTATAGAGTCAAATACTGCCGGACCCACGTAGGATACAAGTACAATAGTCATCAACGTCGAACCCATGGAGGATTCCAGTATAGTCATCGTCACTGCCGAACCCACGGAGGATCCAAGTACATTCATCCTCGCTGCCGAACCCATGGAGGATCCAAGTACAGTCGTCATCGTCGCAGCCAGATCTAGGGTTCCCGCACACAACACGCTCGATTCCAGGAGGGTCCGCTCTACGAGCCAAGGGGGGGTCGATAAATCAACTGACACATAGTATAGAGTTGATGTATCCCAAAGTTCCATCTCGTCCAAATAAACTCAACACGACAGATGACACGTCAATCAGACGCCCGATCTGAGAGTTATTGGCTTTTTCGTCACAGGGGCCCCGTTGGTTTTTAAGCTAAAACCAACCCGACCATTCTCCAACTGCATCCAAACCTCAAGTAGAGTAATCCAAAATAACATTCTTACTAAGAGGAATCCAACAAAGTTTCCGACACGTCAATCGGACGTCCGGAGCTCAAGTAATAAGTGTTTCCGCTCCGAGGGCCCGATTGGTTTCATGTTCGAACCAACTCGGACGTACTGAAATTTCTCCTAAACTTTGAGTGTAATATACAGAAACGACCGACTCGATCCAAGGATCCCAACACAACTAACGGTTTGTCGATCGGAGGTCCGTAGCCCAAGTTATGAGTGTTTTAACGGATCTGCCCGAAAGTAGGGGGTTTGGGCCCGGTCCGACCCAGCCCAATACCCCCTGGGTCGGCCCGAACCGGGTAGACCCGACCCGGGTCCGGCCCAGTTGGGCATGGCCTGGCCCGGCTGGCGTGGCCCGGCCTAGCCGGCACGTCGCGGGGGTCCGGCCCGGTGCGGGCGGCCCGACCCGCGTCGGCCGAGCGAGATGCGGGGGGGGGGGGGGGGGGGGGCTGCCCCCCTTGATTGAGAAACGACCAGCCAATTATGACCGGCCTTAATTGACCCGGCGGGACCCGAGGGGTCCCGCCTCCAGCTGGCGCCGGCAGCCGACTCATCCGTCCGCTCCCCCGAACCGCCGCGGCCAAAGGTCGCGACTCCTTCCCATCTGGTGTGGCACGACGGCGTCGCGCCCCTCCGCCGCGGCCCGCCCTTGGCTGCGGCTTCCTTCGGTTTCACCGACGTGGAATGATGGCGCCGTTCTCCTTCGCCGCGACCCGCTCCGGCCGCGGTTCCCTCGTTCCCACGTGGTGCCTTTGCACCGCACCACCTCCGCCACCAGGAACAACAAAGGTACACAATAAGGGGAGGAGGTTCGGCCGTGTTTGTGTGGTCCGACCTCCTCCCGTTGTGACGATAGTAGGCGGCCAAAGAACGAGTATACACAATGACGAACAAGCGCAAATTTAATTGATTAAATTTGAACTTAACCCCTAACTTGAAGAAGTTCACGGAAAACGGTGTCGCGGGGTGAGGCTCCGTATACGTTGACGGAGATCGTCTAAGGAGGAAGCGGCGTCTCCCTTTCTTTGACGTGGAGAGAAGATGGAACGACGTGTCGGTGTTCTTCACGTTCTTCTAGGAGGAAGATGAAGTTCTTCAAAGTGTATAACTCTCCCTCTCTCAATTCTCCACACAACACAACAACCCCTCAAAATAAAATAAGCTACCCCTTATTTTATTTTTACTTTGCCATACCTTTCAAAATTCAAAAGTTGAATTCATTTCATTAATTAAATCTAGAGTTGTCAAAATTAAATGGAGTGTTAAGTTGGCATCATAAATGTGGAAGAGGAGTTAGAGGAATTTGAAGGGGTGGGGCTCGTGTGGGCCCCACCTCACTAAAATAATATCAAGAGGAGTTAGAATTTTAGTGGGTCCCATCCCAACTCCCACATATGGGGTTTAACCACTTATAAGTGAAATAAAAATTGTAACACAATTTCATTTCTCCTTATACTTAATCCACAATTTTAAACAACTCTTCCCGAGCAAACACAACTCCAGTAAGGGTCTTCTTAAGCAATTACTGGTGCTGCGGTTTCATCGATGGCCTCAGATTTTGATTCCGAGCACTGGTTCAAAAGTTAGAAAAACCCGCTCGTTCGTTCACTGAACGTACCTGAGCTAAAATTCGGAAATTGATTCCGGGCACACCGGGCCTCGGAATCAGGCACCGTCAGAAACTGTGTACTCGTAAAATCCCAAAGAAATTATGAAAAAAAATTTCCTTGAAATTTATGGGTCTTTACACAAACTGATACCACTTGTAACAACCCGCCCCTACCTCATTGGCTTGAGGAGGAGGTGAGGGTTACTTGGCCTTAAGCGATGTTCCCAAGGCGCTAAAGGCTGACAATAAATGCCGAGGGCTCCAAGAACAATTGGGGAACAATTTTCACTTGAGACAAAGCAAACCAAACAACCACAACTATATGATGCATGTCAACAAAACAAAACTCATACATTACCACAGACAAACAGATAATCCATAATCTCACATGCCAACACAACCCAATACAACATCAGAGTACAATGCAGAAGAATCAACAAGAAACTCCACGAGACATGACACCACCACAACTCCACACCAAGATCCAAGCTCCAAGTTCCACCAAGAAATCACAACGCACCACTAAAATAGGTTGATGCCTTACCTTTGCCCACGTCACGATACACAACATCTGCAAAGACACCATAGTTCCAAAGCAGGGGGTGAGTACTAAAACTCAGTAGGATTTCCCAAATGAATTCCCTATTACACACCACTAGGATAAAACCGTTAGCACATTTATATAAAGCAGTTTATATAAGATAATCATAAGTAAAACCCATACCATGAGCCAACATGCTCTTGCCAGGCCATCTCACCCAAACCAAACAACCAAGGGAAAGCCAAACAAACATGCCACAATCCATTTCATCATTTACACCCTAGCACCACAATTTCCAACTTGCAAAGCCATGCACAATAAACAACTAAACAACCAATGGTGGATCTTCCATCCAACCCATTATCCATTCACAATCAGTTCCATATACACAAAGCAACACACAACAAAGCAATCATAACGGCGGAGCTTCCATCTAACCTGTCGCATCCATTTACAACTAGTGGCTCTTCCCGTCCACTTATCATTTATGCTGTCCCTTCCGTCCACTATCCATCCCCTTTTTAAAGTGGTACTTATCTCCACTTCCACACAACATCCCAACCAATCACAACTAAGCATATAACCCATCAAATTTACAACAACATCATGTAATCAACCCATTCCATTACATGTCAATTCACTTCAATAAATCACCAATTTATTGAAAATCATTTTTCCATGCCAAAAGTCATTTCAATAAAACAAAATTTTTATTGAATACCATTTCCATCAATCATTTCACAAATCAATCATAGCATTCCATTTTAAAATTCCCATTTTAAAATCCATCACAAGAACATTTCAACACAAAACCCCTTTTTCCCAAAAACCCCCAAATAGATTTCCAACCAAATTCTCACATCAACACACAACTGATTTTAATCACAAAAAAATAATTTTAACATGTAAACACTAGTTCTAACCAAGTGGAGTCAATAGAGAAGCCACATACCTTTAGGGTTCCCGAGAAATCGACCCACGAACAACCACACCTCAAATCTGGAGAATGCACCACCAAAACCTCTCTAGATACCCTTCCCTAACATCCAAAAGCCTTAATATTAACATCCAAGGCAACCAAAAACCTATATCTACACACAACAAGTGTAGATCTAGAAAACCAAGAAAAAGGGAAGAGCTGATCTAGAGGAAAACACAAGAGAAACAAGAGGAGAGACTTACCCGGAAGCAATCACCTTCAAACCACCTTTAATCCTCTTAAAAAAACATCCAAAATGAGTGGGAGAGCACCCTTAACCCCTGAGAACCCAAAATACCAAGTGAGGATCAAGTGGGAGGAATAGAGGAGTGAAATGAGGCAATCCTGACTGTGCCCGGGTTTTAAAACCCTAACTTAAGTGGCCGCACGGTTAGCCCACACGGTTTAGAAAACCGTGTGCTAACCATGTGCACCATACTGCCTCGGGAGCAAGGATCCGCACGGTTGCCTCGCACAGTTTGGAAAATAGTGTAAAGGCTGTGCGAAGCCTACTGTCTCCCTTGAACGGTTTCATGGATATCCCGCACGGTTTCCACTAACCATGCTCAAACCGTGCACCCCTTTAAAGGCCTCCAAACTCATCCAAAACCATTCCAGACTCTCCCAAACTCTTCCCAACTCATCCCATGCACTTAAACACATAAAAAAGCATAAACAAAGGCCACATACCTCAAACTGGGGGTGCTAAAATATCCCTCTCAAAGACTTTTTTCATGGTCTTACTAAAGTCCCACCGATCAACATTCATCCAATCATCCAATGCCTGCATGGTTCTCCAACATGAAATATCAGATCATCTAGAATCCAATGAAGAAATTACTCAGTTATTTGGAAACATGATCAAACCATAATTCATCCATAAAATCTATCCAAATAAAACTGGAATAATTTGTCTTCCACTGAATTTAGTAAAGTCCCATTAACAAGTTGTTTTGCACACCTTTTCCATGCCCCTACTCCTTTCAGTAACTGCACTTTTGAAGAATCTAACACTAAGATCTTATAACCTCTATGAGTTATCCAGTACATCAAACTCCAATGAAACCATAAGAACCTGATCTCAATTTATAACTTCTAGAGAGTTTGATTTTATCAGACTAATGAACTCACACTGAACCCTCACTCGGTGCACCCAAGGAAAAAATGGTCTTTTTCTCCCACTGTCCTCCATCCCAGTTTTACTCTTCAAGAGACCACCTCTATTACATATGCTCATCCTTGGTAATATAAAAAAGGATATTATGAGATAAATCTTGCTAATAAGAATTATTCATGTATTATGTGTCATTATATATTTCTATATACAAACATGTATAATGGTATTTAGAGTTTATATTATTATTAATTCATGTCATGAGTTGGGTACTTTGATGTATTGATGAAAACTATGATGACATATGCTCATGATGTGTTCAGATACCTGGGTGCATCACAAGTGATATGGGATTAATGAATAAGTTAATAAATGATTTAGCCCTTCTATATAATAGATGCATACATCTATGGAACTTATATTAAAATTTAACTATATGATAAATTAGTGTCCATGGTGTGATATAGATGTGTTCATTTATTGAAATTAAAAAAGAGATAATTCAAGCATAATTTTTGATGACACATGTGATTCCACCTATATGAATGAGATATAAGGGAAAATGGATTATATTACATGGTGTACATTCATAGGAGGTTGTATGTCATTGGGGAATTTAATTCTTTCTTTAGGGGTTCATTGTTGTTAAATGATAACCATATACATTAGGCAAGGTATCCTAATGTCACTGAGAAAGGGGCCTAGAGGGTCACACACTAAGTGTATCCATAACCTCATTTAAATTCTATATAAATTTAACATGTTGAATAAATAATATTCTTATACATGGTTTAATAATTATTAATATTTGGTTGATCGCATATATTCATTCATCGGTTATTTTAAAGAATATCACATGAGTTGAATATTAAATAAATATTTATTATAAAAATTTATTCGTCAGGTAATTATTTATTTAATTATAAAAATATATAATATTTATTTAACTCTATTTTATTTTAAGGAAAAAAAAATTATTTATTTAGTTACATGAATATTTAATAAATATTTATTTTCTAGTTTAGTGAATATAATATTTATTTATTAATCATAAAATAATGTAGCGATATTTATTTATTTAAATAAACTGACATTATTCATATTTTGATAAATATTGAGGAGAATTGGTGAACCGGGTTTAATAGTCCAGTGATAAATGACATATTAACTATTATTTGAATAAATATTAATTTATTTATTCAAGTAAATGATATTTATTTATCTGTGATCTTAATGTATGTTAAGTAAATAATAAAATTATTATTATTCTTTAGACATGGGGTTTTTCAGGTATTAAAAGAATAATAAGGGCCCATGTACAATTATTTATTCTCTAACCCATGGTCTATAAATACCCAGTTATGTTATTATCTAATCCCTAACCATTATAATTAATTTACATAATAAATTCCAAATAATCCTATCAACACCTAGATATATCTTCCTCAAGAACACTCTCAATAACCAAGATAAATCCTTTGTCCCCCACTCTCTCAATTATAGAGAAAACACGAAGAATCCTTTGGCCTTAAAGAGATTCTTGTGGTGATCGATGAACGATGACGCAAGCATTGGAGTCTTCTAATCTAGCACCTGGGGATTTCTGTGATGATATAGGGAGGTTAATGGTTCACATGTGGATTATCTATAAAGGGGATCTATCCTTGATTCCTTAAACACAATGATGGTATGATGTGAAGGAATTATTAGATTCATCAACAAAAAAAATAATTTCAACACAAGGTAATTATTTATCTAAATAAATTAATTATAAATTATATAAGATGATCCTATATCATAGATTCTATGGTATAATTTCATTAAACTTTGAGGAGAAATCTGAAGAAGTTGAAAAAATTTCATTATTGGGTATGGACCCAACCACTTCTGCAACACCCCAAAACCTAGAAGTGGTATCAGAGCAGTGAAATATTAATTTATAATTATTTATTAATATCTGATCGATAATATAAATTTATTGTTGGTTTTCATTTCTAGATTATCATTTCTTAAAATATTAACATTAAAATATCCCCTTATCCTTCTCTCTTGATCATATAACCTAGAATAGGTTAAAAACACACAAAGAAATTCAAAGATTCCATTAGTAGGTACCAAGAGTTCTGTGTGGGTAACACTAGAATGCACAATGTATAGCCTATTGGTACATACTTTGTACACTGTATAAGGATGAACCATGAGAAATATGGGTCTGCTACTTGAAAATCACCCCATACCAATGGTTTTAAACTATTGGTATAAGCTATAATAATGGTTTCTAGAACAGTTGAGTAGTTAGCCATCATGATACCCTTATACCGATGGTTTTCTAGAAACCATTGGTATAGGTGGTTCATAGTTTCCCTTTACTAATGGTTTAGTAAATCATTGGTACAAGATGCTATACCAACAGTTATAAAACCATTAGTATATGAACCCACTAAACAAACCTAATAACCATATTTCATCGTTACCTCAAGAACCATTCAACCAATATATTACATACTATAAATAAATCTATGTATTCAAATAATCTTAATACACATTAAATATATAAAATATATTTTATAATTCACATTAAATGTGTTGAAAATTTAAAAGTAAAATAAAAAAATATATATAATCAGTTTTCATCATCAAACAGCATCCACATGGTTGTTTCATAAATATTAAGTCATAAATGGAGGGGATTAATATCTCCCTCATGAACACTTATACCAGAATTTTTATCACTATCATCACCATAATCATGAAAATCCTCACTAGCATAATTGACTTCAAAATCTTCAACATCATCACCTCTAGGAAAGTTATCACCCCCACCACCTCTAAGACCATTATCACCCGGTTCATTATGGTCATCACGATCACCACCATCATCACAAACATCCTCATAAGCATCGTCATATTCAACATCATCTCATGAACTAATCATTTTCATAATTTATTCTTGTGTATCTCTTCAATATTTTTATTTCATGCATTGAAAAATAAATATACATTAAATTATAAATTCATTACTAATGGATAAGTAAAATAAGACATTGGAGGTGAAACGAAATATTTAAGGCATACCAATTATCAATACAAACAAGGTATGGTTGATGACATAACATAATCCAATAATTTATAATTTATTCTTACTAATCACAATCAATTTATGTTTTATTTATTGGTATTTTTATTAGTTTTCAATTATTCTAGTTAATGGGTTGATAAATAAACATTTTCAACATCTTTAAGAAATGATTCCCATAAGGTGTGTAGGAAAACAACTTAATGGATTCCAAATGAAGTTGATAGAATTAATTTTTGCGAGATGGGTTGTTATATTTTATAATGAATTAATATAATGATTTTATTAAGAAAACTCAACTTTAAAGTGTCCTTTTAACACTTTTTAATATATTAATTATATGAATTTCACCTTGACATTAATGTATTTTTCTTTATGAATAATGAGTAATTACATTACTTTCATCATTGAATGATCAATGATCCATAATATAAAGGGGTTGAATCTTATGTAAATGTTGTTTAACTTAAATTTACAAATCATTACAAACATAAAGAGAAATTAAATTGGGTGTCAAGTGTAAACATTTGATGAAGTTGTCATGATGGGAAATGATAGTCCCTTTAGTTTCTTGAATTAGGACATGACTCTGCCTTTGACACCATTTTTTTGGGAATACCGCTATCTTAATTATTTAACTACATAGACATGGTGACCCTATGGAAACATACCTTAGGAATATGATTTTTTAATAAGGCCTTACCTTGATTCCTTATGATCTTACCCATGATTTTTATTTGAGTATTTTTACTAATTATGATTCTTCACTTATTGTTGATTACATTAAATTTATTTTATTTCACTATCATAGTTTCTCCCTTTAAAATATATAAATTCTAATCCAGGTTACTTTCATTTTTAATGGTCTAAATAGTATTTTTCTTACAAGAATTTTAAACAATCATGGATTGGTTTATTTTAAAAAAGTTGTGCATAAATCATTTGGTGGAAACCTAATAGGCTAGTTATGATCACACTACATATACCTCGGGTGTATATAGATCGTCTTTTCTAGATTTTTTAGGCAGTGTGGATTAAATTTCTCTTTTTCATAGTGATTATACTATTGGACCATAGTAGATAAATTATGGTGGTGGCACATGAGGGTGTTTGAAATATATTTTTAATTACTTTATAGAAATTTTATGAACAAATGAATTTAAAACTTTATTTTTAATGAATTATTGATTTTATACTAAATCATCATGATTATATGGAAGGGGAATTTGAAACCATAAGTTTTTCAATGATTTAAGGTAAGATTTTATGATTGAGAACTAAGAAATTCTTCTCATTTTTTAATGTTTTAAGGTCATTTTGAATGTCACAATTGGTTTGTATTTTTAATTGGTTTTATGATAAAAAAACATGTTTTCATTTCTATAATTAAAAAACTGAAATAATAAAAGGTGTTCTTGAATTATAAATTTTTATTTAGTTCCCTTTTAAAATTATTGGATTCTGATTAATGATTATTTAATTCCAGACTAGACATTCCTGTTTAATCCCATGTTTTTATGGGTTTTGGTTCTTAAGAATTGATAACATGAAATAAAATTTTCATTTAAATTCATTAATTTATTGGACTCTAACATGTAAAGTAATGTTTTAATATAGTGGTTTATGTTTTTGGACATTTATGTTTGTTTATTAAAAAGATATTCAAGGAAAAGGTTGTAGTTTTTCTAAATTAAGGTCTTGTTTAGACATCATAAATTACTTTGATCATATATATATATATATATATATATATTAGATTTTATTATAGGTTTTCTTGAAAAATATCATATAGTTTTTAATATAGAGACCAATAGTGAAAATAAATTCTTGATTGGTGTTGGGTGATTATATTTGTGATTATAAAGTTTCAATGGGTTTTGTTAGATTAAAATTTTTGGTTTCAACAGGAGGGTTTTTGGAAATGAAGGTTGGGTTTAAGTTTTTGTGTGTCGAAAGTGTTTGAAGGTAAATCAGTCTCAAGGCATAAGGGATTTTTTGGGTGTGATGTATATTCTAAAATTACTTTTTAATGTAATGTATAGTTTTTAACTTTTATTAGTTTAATAAAAGTATTTTGATTTTAATTTTTGTAAATATTTTGAAGTTGAGTTAGATGGTTGAAAATGGATTTTGATGATTAAAATTCATTGAGGTTCACTAGTTTTTTTTAAAGTTGTTTTATTTAAATAATTTTTAGGTTTAATTATATTTGTGGATAATGAAATGTTTTGTTAAAGGAATGTCTGTTTGGTGTACATATATTTTGAAATTTCCCATTTCTAGTAGATTTTATGATGTTAGATGGTATATATTGGTTTGGGTCTCACAAGTATTTAAAATTGATCATTCATGTTTTAACCATGTGTAATATTCGTAAATAGGCATATTGGATTTTTGTTTATTTTATGTTATCTAGGAGTTGCAAAAAATCACATGTTCAGTAAATTAAATCCTAGGAAACTTATAATGTTTCATAATAAAATGAGTTATGGAATGAGGAATATTAATTGAAATTTGTTTCTAAAAGTTAAAATATATGTCTAATAGATGTATTTTAGTTCCTAAAAAGTCTTGGGGAAGTTTCGTGTCAAAATTTTGAAAAATAGACAAACACTAGGAACTATCAACACTTTCATGGGTGTTGCATGGGTATACATTCTAAATTCAAACAAATAATAGTTCACTAATAAATGTGTGGGTGTAACAATGAAATTTGTTTCTAAAGGTTAAAATATTTCTTTAATATATGTATTTTAGTTCTTAAAAAGTCTTGGGGGAGTTCAGGGTTGAAATTTTGAAATATGGGAAAACACTTGGAAATTTCAACACTTTCATGGGTGTTGCATGGGCACACACTGAAAATACAAACAAAAAATAATTCACTAATACATGCATGAGTGTTTCATTAAAATTTATTTCTAAAGGTTAAAATATGTCTCTAATACATGTATTTTAGTTTCTAAAAAGTCTTGGGAAAGTTTGGGGTTGAAATTTTGAAAAATGGGAAAACACTATGAAATTTCAACACATGCATGGGTGGTATATGGGTATACACTCTAAATTCAAACAAAAAATAGTTCATTTATAAATCATTTTAAAACAAAAAAGTGTGGATATACTTAATTTTTCCCAATTAAACTCAGTCATACATAAATTTTTTTCTCATGCACTGGCATAATAGTTCTCCCCAAAGTGTGAATATACTTCATTGTACTTGACCATAACCTATATTTGGTAGTTACATATTGACATGTTCCTAACATGGGGTGTGACAAAAACAATTATTTACTACATTAAAATAAATTATAGTAGTTAAACTGGGTTGTCTCCAGAGAGGAACGCACAACAATCACATTTGTCACTTTAAATTAGATAAATAAGTGAGGTTGTTTTTGAATTGGTTTGGTTTGGAAAATGAAAGCGATGAAATAAAGGAAAGAAATAAAGTAAAATATTTAAAAAAAATTGAAAAATAATGAGATTAAAAAGAATGATAATAATTTTGTGATCACTTTTGGGTTGGTTTTTCAATTTCCATGTTATCATAGTTTCAATTTTATTCAATCCTCTTCTTCTAAGTCGGTTTAAGTGATATTTCATGATCGCTTCCTATAACTCCCTTGGTAAATGGTGATGGTGAGAGTAAACATTACCAATATATCATATAATTTTACTCTACTTCCTATGTGTGAAAAAAATGTTTCGAATACCCTAAATGGAGTTAGGTAATTCTCGATCGGGTCTTGTTTATCCCAAACAATTAAGAATATTCAATACCCCAGCCACACATACTGATGATCGCCAAGTACTTCACCTCTAAGACCTGATATATTACATCGTATATATACTAGAACTTACTGGAGGAATATTATGAAAATTTACCAAATAAATAATAACAATAGAATATTAGATCAAATATGATCACATAAGATAATAAAACCGTTTATTAGAATTTGAAACCACACCGTAGAAGAGAGAGAGTTTCTATTCAGTCAAATTACAGAACTCAAAAATTACAAAAGATAAAATCTAAACTTACAAAATCACTAAAAATATTTACCCCACCATGTTAACGATAATTGAGAAGAAGAGGTAAGAATAATGCATTACAAAACTAAGAAGAACAAAATAAAGAAAACAAAAAACAAAAAAATATATTCTAGAATATATCTTTTAGAAGTTGGATTCAATTATGCCCACCATATGGTCAAATAATTCTGAGGTAATTTCCTATATGATTTGAGGAATTGAGTTTTACATCTACCCTAGAAATTTAAGAGCATTTAGAGCCATGTGGAATGAGTTATGGACATATTACTAGACCTTACTTTTTTGGCCTCCAATCACTATTCCACCAACCCCACTTTGACCGATTCAAGGGTGGAATTAATGAAATAATTTATTCATTAAGTTTAATTAAAAGATTAATATTTGATTCATTTGTGGAAAATATCTAGAATAATCCCATTTTATGGTCAGTATCCCGAGATATGCCTCTTCAAATGAGGTATGGTCCATTCTGCTGACCAAAATAAGTCTTTCGTTTAGTAGAATTATTTGGGCATGTTGGAGTTAGAATTAGATACTATTAAAGAAGAATATTTTTTATCCCAAAAATATATAAATTCTAAAAAAAATTAATCAAATGAATTAGATAAAAATTTTAGGATTTATGCTCGAAATAAAAATTCAATAGAAAACTTCTAAATGTACAAAATTAACAAATTTTCCCACTTAAGCTTAAAACTCACAAAAAATCATATAATGATGAAAATAAGATCAATTTAATTAATGGGAAGGGATTAAATCATTTAAAAACATATTAATAATTATTAAAATATTAACTCAATCAATTCCCCCACACTTAGAACTTGGACTCCTGAACAAGTAAACAAAATAATCAAATCAAACAAAATTTAAAACACAATCCTTGAGATCCAAAAATTTCACACCAAGAAACAAAATATACCATGACTCATAAAAAACAGTTATTTAAAGTTCTTTATTCATATCATTTAATATATTTCCTCTTAATTTTTCCTTCCATGCACACAAAACACTTACCTCACTTTCATTTTATCTTGTCACACAAATGCCAATTTTCAACAATGTATTTCTCATCCAATAATCATGCTAGGGTCACCATAGGCTTGATAAATTATTAAATCTCCACTCGATGTGAGTCAAGAACATATATTTATAATAAGTAATTTTTACTGTTTCTCTTTGGCTTTTGGTTGGAAGGATTTTTATGTGAAAAATTATGTGGCAGAATAAGGAAGGCTCGATTCTTTTTGAAGCAAAATTGAAATATTCTAATTTACACTAAATTATGGTCTCCTTTTAACTCCCCTTAGTAAAAAATAATCTCTTTAATCATTAAAACTCAAGGAATGTTCAAATAGTACAAAATTTTAGCAGAAATTATTTCAATCTTCTTAGAAATAATTTTTCTTAAAAGCTATAAAAAAGGAACATATTTCTTCCTCTATTAGAAGCTCCAGAAAGGCACAAATTCACTTATCAAGAAAGCTCTAGAAAAGGAAAAACTTTAAAAATAATGATTATTTTGAGCATAAATCAAATCTATTCAACATTTTATTTTTATCCAAATTATCCCCAAATGAGGTATCGTAATAAAAGGTAGCTTCCCACACACTTATGTTCAACTAGAACATGCAATTTCACTTCATGATCAGGTTGGATAGAGAGAATTTTATTGTAATGTGGGTAACATAACAGACTATTCATGGATTCTAAGGGCAAAAAGGATTTAAATTTTCATGGTAGGCCATAATGAAAACGATTCTCAGAAAATGGGGCTTTAAAACCAAAGAAATTCCTTAATCATTTAAAAAAAGTACCTCAAACCCTCAAGTTTTGATAGGAATAAATAATATCATGGTTTAATCAAGCATGATTTGGTTCTCCCAATAAGTGAGGTGAATAAAAAATAATATGAAAATTAAGTTTATAAGCCTCATGGGGAAGTGATTTCAAATATAAAGATAGTGAGATGTGGCATGGGATTTAAAAATCAGAGTACCTTTCATGTAATTCTTAAAGATTTGAATTTGAAACAAAGTCATTTTTAGCATTCATTTAATCTCAGTTTCATGGTATAAATTTTTTTACACATTGAAATGGGTTTCAAAAGTTGCAATGATAATCATTTCATAACAAATGTTTTAGAAACACACAAAAATTTTAAAAACACATTTTTTTTAAAAACAGAAAAACAATTGAAATTACTAAACTAAAAAGGTTCCCTACCCCACACTTAAATGATGTAGTGTATGCAATGAATTTATGTGGATTTAACATGTAATTATATTTTAAATTCAATCACAGCAATCAAGCAAGTGATAAGGATAGGTACAACCTAACTTATTTGTAGTGCATGATTGAGTTGAGCTCCTAAGTGTTGCACACTGAAAACCTAAAACCAAAAGTATAGAAAAAAACATTAGAAACATATTAAAAAATGAAAATATAACAATAATGATAAAATAAGGATAGATCTTAGTTTAATCCCCAAAGTGGTACCTGAGTTTTGACTGCCTCTAGATGGGTAGTTTCCGTTGGTTATAACCAATCTGATGGTGGGTTGAGTTTCTTTGAGATGAACCACCAACACTTCTTTCCATCTTGAATGTATCACTTTTTGTTGAGGACTCCATGAATATAGTACACAAAATCCACCCCCATGAAAATGATATAAAACCTGCATAGTGGGATTAGAAAAAAGAATGAGTCATCCTGTTTCTTGGTTTCCACTTTCACAACTTCTTCTCTATTCTCCAGTGATTGCTCATGGTATGCTGCATCAAAAGAATAGTCAAAGGTAATATCAGAGTGTAATTATACATGAATAAAATTAAAACATGATGAATCTATATCAAATTAATTCCTTTCAAAGTAAGTATCTTATGTCTCTTTTCCTCAGGAAATTACACCTTGGTATCCTCTTGAACTCCTTCTAATAAATGTCCATCAAGTTCATGGATCTTTAGATGTTCCTCTTCATGTACATCTTTTTTTCTTCCTCATCCACCAACATAATTAAAGTGTTGTACAAATATGAATATTTAAGGGAATTTTAGGTGATAATCAACTCATTTTCAACAAAATTATAAGATAATGAGTTTAAGAAAAGATCATCTCCCAGATTTTGTTTGGCTTCAATTGCTTCTTCAGTGGAAAGTTCTTATTGGAAGTGATTAGTAAGAGATTGAGGCAGGTAGTCAGGCTCCTCCAATTCTTGGGTCTCGTTAGAAAAATTATGGAAGAATAAGAGATAATCTTCTTAGATCTTTTCCAAATTATAAAATTCTTGAAAGTATTGGGAGAACTCAGTTGGATCCCGGGCTATCCCTTTAAAAATTTTCTCATTCATGTCCTCCCTTAGGCCAACTATGAATTCTTTGAATACCTTATCCCCATTAGTTGATTTCAAAAATAACCTCATATATCTTAAAATAACAGAAACACCATCATCAATAGAAAAGGGTGATATATTAATTGGTTATTTAACTTGTGAGTAATCATTCCATGAATTAAAGAAATGATCATTTGAAAATATCATGGAAAAATATTTTTTTAATTTTTTTGAAAATTGTTAAATATTAATAATTAGATTATGTCACTGCATCCCTGGAAATGGTGCCAATTTTGACATGTTCCTATTGTGGGGTGTGGAAAAAAAATTATTTACTAAGTTAAAATGAAGTATAGTAGTTGACCTAGGTTGTATCCATATAGAAGCGCACACCAATCACATTTGTCACTTTAAATTAGATAAATAAGTGAGGTTGTTTTTGAGTTGGTCTGGTTTTGAAAATAAAAGCGATGAAACAAAAGAAAGAAATAAAGTAAAAGATTTAAATCTATTTGAAAAATAACGTGATTAAAAATAGTGATAATAATTGGGTGATCAGGTTGGGATTGGTTTTTCAATTGAAATGTTATCATAGTTCTAATTTTATTCAATCCTCTTCTGCTAAGTCGGTTTTAGTGATATTTCATTATTTCTTCCTATAAATCCCTTGGTAAATGGTGATGGTGAGAGTAAACCTTAAAAATATCTCAGATTAGTCTACTCTCTTTTCTATGTGTAAAATAAATGTAGAAAATACCCTCAATTGAGTTAGGAAATTCCTGAGTGAGTCTTGTTTTTCCCAAGAAATTAAGAATATTCAATACCCCTTCCACACGTACTGATGATTGTTGAGTAATTCACCACTAAGACCTGATATATTACATCGTATATAGACTCAACCTATTAGAGGGAGATTATGAACATTTAAAAAAGCAATAATAACAACAGAATATTAAATCAAATACAATCACATAAGATAATAAAACTATTTATTATAATTTGAAACCAACACCGCAGAAGAGAGAGAGAGTTTTTATTCAATAAAATTCAAGAACTCAAACATTACAAAAGATAAAACCTATCCTTCCCCAATTACTTAGAATATTTACCATACCATGGTAAGGGTAATTGAGAATTAGGGGGAAGAAGAAGGCATTAAAAAACTAAGAAGAACAAAAGAAAGAAAATAATGAACATAAAAACAATCTTATAGGATCTTTTTTCTATACATTTTCTTTAGTTATACCCACCATATGGTCAAATAATTCCGAGTTCTGCATTTGGAGCAGTGTGGAATGAGTTATGACCACATTACTAGACCTTACCTTTTCTGGCCTCCAATTACTATTCCACCAACCCCACTTTGACCAGTTCAAGGGTGGCCTTAATGAAATAATTTATTCATGAAATTTAATTAAGAAATTCTCCTTTGAGTCGGATCTGGAAACCGGTTGGAATAATCTCATTTTATGGTCAGTATCCCGAGATATTCCTCTTTGAATGGGGTATGGTCCATTCTGTGGACCCGAATAAGTCTTCCATTTTGTAGAATTATTTGGGAATGTTGGAGTTCAAATTAGATCTTGTTAAAGAAGAAGAATTTGTATCCCACAAACATATAAATCCTAAAAAAAATGAATCACATGAAGTGGATCAAAATTATAGGAGTTATGCTCAAAATACAGAGGCAATAGAAAACTGTTAAATGTATAGAATAAACCAATTTTCACATTGAAGCTAAAAACTCACCAAAAATCACAAAATGATGAAAATGAGCTCAATTTGATTACTTTAAAGGGATTAAATAATTTAAAAACATATGAATAATTATGAAAATATTAAATCTATCACATAATTTAGGAAAAATATCTCTATTCAATAGATTTCTCTACAAAATTCCATGTAATTGGAGGATGACCTTCCTTCATTAATACTGGACTGGATTAAAGATGCAACAACTACTGGGAGTGATAAGTGGAATTAAGTAGAGCAGTCTACTAAATGTATTTCTTGATCTATTTATCCCACTTTAAAATAGGAAACTCATTTGGGAATAAAGCTATTATAAATTAAAATAAAAATTGGGGTAAACTGAAAATATCTAAAGAAATCCAATGAAGACAAGAATCTAATTTATATATAAAATATTTTTTAAAATGTCACATTATATCATAATTTAACACCATTATGTAACACCTCATACTGTTTCATGTGTATATTTGTTTGATTTTTTCCTAAATATTGACCCCATTATAGATTTTGTTTAAATCCAAAATTTAAATTTAAATCACAAATTTATACTTTTAAAGGTTTTTTTGTGGTTGAGGTTGTTATGGACATACAGGTGTCCGAGGTTATTTTTTTGGATTTTTTGCATGTTCAGTATGGTATGTTAGAGCCCAGTGGAAGGGGGTAAAGTGTCATGGTTGGTATCCCCAAAGTTTAGCACTACAAGTTCCCTTGTAGGCATGTGGTGCTGGAGGGGGAAGGGGGTCTGGGCCCCCCAAGTATAGGATAATTGGTAGAATGAGTGGGTATTTGAGGGATGGGTAAGAATATTTTATTAAGATGCATGCTTATATGAAAAATAGGTTATTTAAATATAGATATTGATCAAGAGGTTGATTATTTACTGTATTTTTAGAATTTTAGAATATAAATTTGATGATATAAAGATAGGTAGAAATGACATGTGGTGTTTTTTTTAGATTTTTAAAAGATAATTTTTTTATAATTGTTGAGTCGATCAAGTGGGATTGAATTATTTGTGTCTTAAGTTTTTTTGGTTTCAACATATAAATTTAAACTTTTATATACATTAATTGTATTATTTTCATAGATCATGAAAATAAATTTGGTTTTTTATATGACATACACTTTCTAAAATATTTATTTTGAAAACCCTTTCATGGGTAATTCCTTATTCTTTAACATTTTTTTTCCAAAATCTAGTTTCTAAATCTCACTTTTACATTTCAATGTTTTTTTAAAAGTTATGACTATATTTTAAAAAAAGTGATGAGTGTGAATATAAGTTTTAAACCACTCTTTTTTTAACTAAAACCATTTTACATGTAAAATCATTTTATAAATTACATATAAATTGTTTTTAAAATAAATTTACATGTAAACTGTTTTTATAGTTTTTAAGTAAACTATTTAGAGTTTACGTATAAACTCTAAAATTATTTTAGTAATTTAACATGGCACTCGAATACCATTACATTTAATTGAGTGGGACTAATTCAGATAAAAAATACACATCAATGTCCAATTGAATAAAAAATGTAATCAAATTAAACCAATTTTAATGATACCAACATGAAAGACCCAAGTAGAGAAAAACTAAATGAACTGAGAACACATATTATTATTCTATATATTTACCACCACTTTTAAAGAAGAAAATTGACCCACACAACATGGAAAACTTTTCTTTGATACATATGATTTTATAAAGGAAAATAATTCAAACACTAAAAAATAATTATATTTTTTAAATAGTGGTATATCTATTGGTAAAAGTGAATTTTCTGTTGATAAATCATTTTACGCACAAAAAATTATCATGTCACTAAATTTTTGGTATAAAAATTTTCACTAAATATTATCGCAACAAATAAAATAGTTCTATTGCAATTATAATAATACTAACAAATTATATATATGTTGATTAAAATGTTTATCCACAAATTCAAACACCAGATTTATCTGTTGATAATATTATTACCAACATTTATCTTTCCCTCAGTAATATTATCAAAAATATTACAATCAATACCAATAATTAATATATATTTTTAAATTATTTTTTAAATAAAATATTTTGAGTTTATATTTCAATATTTTTTGCTAAAATTTTAAATTATATTTATTAATATAACTATATATAATATATTTATTATATTTATTATATTTGTTATATAATAATTATAAAATTATCTTATATAAAACTCCTACAAACAGAGGTTTTACTTGAAAAATATGTTCAAACATAATTATAAAACATGTTCATCCTCAATTTGTTTCACTCATTCATCAGGTATCATTTTCTTGGTTCACACTGGTGATGAGATCCATGCATGTAAGTGTTGAGTCAGAAGTTTTACGTTTAAAATTTTCATTACTTTTGTTTTAGAAATCACAAACTATTTATTAAAACTTATTTACTAACTTTTTATGTACAAAGTGTTTTAGAATATTTTTATAGAAAACATTATATTATACCATACTTAGAATAAGATATTAAGTATTATGATTATAAACATTATATTCTTCATTATGATTATCATAATGAGTATGTACCTGATTAATCATAATCACCTTTATCAGTACTATAAGTTAGACATTCTGTCACGACTATCGTAATGATAAAGTCTTAAAAATCTGACTTATACTAGTACCAATAAAATAAGATTTACAATCATAATTATTAGTATATTAATAGACTTAAATAAGTCCATTGGACTGACTATTTTTATAATATGAATATGGAAGAATTATTTATATCATAATGAAACATCTTTTACACTATAATGGTGTAAAACAATACAACATCGGACATTCAGTTACGTCATATCATTATGAGCTATCAAGTTCCAGGTGTCCAAGTCGCTGTGACAAACTTAGAGAAATATGACTCTTGGGAGATCAATATGATTATTGAAGGGATGTCTATAAATACTAGGTCATTTGAAGAGTTTGAAGCTGGTCGATTACATCCGCTCTTGAATTTTTGGAAGAATAATCAGTGTGAATATATCATTATTAATCTATGTATTTATTTTAGAGAGTAGTCTTATTAAAGAAACCTTTCCAGGTTTTATCCTTATGAATTGTTTTTTAATTATGACTATGTCCGATCATCATAATGATCGAGGGATTTCAGGGCTAGGAAGATGGTGAATCTGATCCATCAGATCAAGGGATACCAGGGATAGGTAGGTAGAGAATCTGATCATCGTATCGAGGACTTTTGTGGATAGGAAGACAGAGTCATTTTGATCATCGTATTAAGGGATTTCCTTGGTAAGAAAAAATAGAATTTGTTGTATGTATAAAACATTGGATAACTTTAGTTTGAGTTATAGACTTACTTTCTCTTAAGGTTAAATGAGTTATCTTTTTAAAAGCTAGAAATATATTCTTTATTTTTTATGCTATTGTTTACTTGTTTTCTGTAAGTTTATTTTTCTAATGCACATTTTAATAGAAAGTGAATCATTGCATTTATCTTTCTATTATGATTGTTATATCTATTTTAATCTGATAACAATAAAAATAATATATTTGATTTAATCATATATATATTGATTATGATACTTTGATAATCATATCCATAATGACTCTGATATTTTACTCTGATTTAATTGGACCATATCTAGGTTCTAATTCTATGATTACGATAATCGAACTGAGGACCAAGTCTGATTATATACTTTAAGAGGCTTTGTGTATTATTTAGTTTAATTCTCTTAAACTAAGTTTTTGAAACTACAATTCACCCCCTCTTGTAAGTTATCCATCTGAGCATATTCTTACGAGCCTAATTAGTATTCTTTATATAATACCGATTTAATAATTAGTATTAAAGCAATATTCCACTGCTTATGTACTTACTAAAGATTTTACTTTCTTTAATGCTGCAATTTGCTAAAGTTTTATTATAAACTTTATGTTTAAAATTTTTTATTACACTAACATGTTTTAGGGAAAATAATATATTTTTTTTTAAAGATGGCCAAAATGAATATCAGATCCATAGATAATCTGAATCCTAATTGACCTCCCATATATAATGGTGCTGATTATGAGTACTAGAGGGATATGATGAAGAATTTTTCTATCAACATAGAAGTTTACTTTTTTTATATTGACTAGAGATTATAAAATTCTTGATAATGATGTAACTAGTTTTACTCATCAAGAGAAATGGGAATATCAATTAAACTAAATAGTAAGGAATACTTTGTTATGTTCGACAAGAAACATTTATAGTCATATTTATTCTTGTGAAGATGCTAACAGTATTTGGAAAAATCTTTAGATCACATATTTTGGTACATCTAAAGCAGTTGAGACTTGAAGAGCTATGTTAAGATAAGACTACCAAGCCTTTGATTTCTTATTGGGTGAATCTCTTGTAAAGATTCATTAAAAGTTCATGACTATTATAAATAGTTTAAAATTTATTTGTGAGAAAGGTCTTGATGATGAGATACTTGTTGAGAAGATAATAGATATCATGCCTAATGAGTGGGAATCAAAGAGGATAGTAATTGATGAAACTAGAAAGTTAAAAAATCTTACCTTGGATTATTTGATTTGTACACTCATGTAGTCTGAAGGTCAACTCAAGAGAGATGCTGATAAAAAGAAAAAGAAAAATGCTGGTGTTTCCTTTACAACAACATCTACCTTACCTCCTAAATCTTAATAAGCACAGGAGGTTGTTAAATCATCAAGAAAGAAGATATTTATTATTGAATCTGATTCAAGTGTTTCTAAAGTTTTTGAGAATTAATTAAAAAACATATCCCGAAGGATGAATAAAATAGTTGTAAAAAAATATTTCTAATACCGATACAATAAATTTAATAAGGATAGAAATGAATATAAAGATGAAATCACTTGTTATGAATGTAAGAAAGCTAAAAACCTTATAAATATAAAGGCAAGAAAGTGCTGAAATATACTGACAATAGAGTGCTAGTGGAGGTGATTATTTTGATAATTCTTCTAAGAATGAAGTTTCAGACATAGGAACTTTTGTCATTTTTCCAATTTACCTATAGTAAATCGATGTTTCATAGAAAATGTATGAAAAACTGGAAACCTTACCAACATGTACTTTAATGCTAATTAACCTGATAAGAAGTATTC
This sequence comes from Viscum album, assembly GCA_963277665.1. NCBI lineage: Eukaryota > Viridiplantae > Streptophyta > Magnoliopsida > Santalales > Viscaceae > Viscum > Viscum album. The sequence goes on from OY728158.1 coordinate 1,286,812,020, forward strand.
TTTATCTTCTAATGAATAATCTTCCATAGTAGAGGATAATTCATTATCTTCTTATGATGAAGTTTCACATTTTTCTAATCTTTGAGAAAATAAAATTGTAATATTTGCAAACAACTTGATAATGATAAGTAAAAACTTTCTAAGGATGATTCAAGAATAAATGTTTTAATAAATAAAATATAATATTTTTCAAATGATGTTGATAAGACTACTTCAGAGAAATAAAATCTCTCTAAAGATTTTTAAAAAGTAGATTTTGAGAAAAATGTTTTAGAAACTAAACTTAATTATAAAACTTATACTTGTGAGGATAAATATTTTGTTGTAAAACTAAAATTTGAAATCTCAATATTGAGAAAACATTTATCTTACTTTACCACTAGAAAGGAAAGTTTTGATAAAATTTATAGACAAATCTGACCTCATGGTAATGGTTCTAGAATGAGTTATACTTATAAGAAACTAGTTTTTAGTAATAATTTCTTTGTTCCTAAAAATACCCCTTTTGCAACAAGTGTCAAAGTAGTGGCCATTGAAAAGAGAATTGTCCACTAAAAAAAGTTCAATCCCTAGGATTTCATAGAGACTATTTTTTTAAATAGATGTGGATTCCTAATGTTTAATTTTCTAACATTACTAGACCCAAGAATGTTTAGGTGATGAAAATCTAATCTTTTTATTTTTAGGAAAACAAATATAATACAAACAAAAAAAACATATGGTACATGGATAGTAGGTAATCCAGGAACATGTCTAGAAACAAAGACTTCTTCCATAATATTATCAAAATTAAAGGTGGCAAAGTAACTTTTGGAGATAATTATCAAAGAGAGATTATCGGTATAGGTAATATTGTTCTTCTTGAAAAAGATCTTATTTCTAATGTCTTGTTTTTAAAGGTCTTAAGCATAATATTTTATTCATAAGTATAGTATATGATGATTTTTACCTTGTGAACTTTAAGAATGATAAATGTTAGTACATAGTTCCAAGGATGAAATTATTCTTTATACCATTCAGTATGAGAATGTTTATACACTTAACTTAGAAGACCTTAGGAGCCAGGAATTACCTTACCTTAGTGAAATGAAAGATCAATATTGGTTATGGAATGGAAGGTTAGGAAACTATAACCTAAGAAACATATCTAATTTGACTATAAAAATACTTTTTAATCATCTACCAAAACCTAGGTTTGATACTTCAAAAGTCTGCGACCTTTGTCAATATGGTATGCAACATAAGTCAAGTTTAAAATCTATTAGTGGTGTCTCGACTTATGATGCTTTATAGTTAGTGCACATGGATTTATTCAGTTTTACACAAACTGGAATTATTGGTGAAAAATAGTATGTATATATATTGGTTTATGATTACAGTAGATACACATGGGTTTATTTTCTCACAAAGAAATTTGAAGCATTTTTTACTATAAAACTTTTACATCCAAAGTTAAAAATTAGAAAAATATTTCCTTGATAACAATTCATAGAGGTCATGTTGGAGAATTTTAAATTATGATTTTGAAACTTTTTGTAGTAAAAAAGGTATTGAACATAAATTTTCAGCTCCTAGAACTCCTTAGCAAAATGGTGTAGTTGAAAGAAGAAATATGATTCTTCAAGAAATAACTAGAACTATGTTGAGTGAATACTCAATTGCTAAACATTTTTGGACTAAAGTGGTTAGTACTATATTCTATACTATAAATAAAGTTTTAATTAGACATTTTTCTTAATAAAACTTTTTATGAGTTGTGGATATGAATAAACAAAATATTTTTTTACTTCAAACTATTTGGTCGAGAAGTATTCATCCTGAATACGAAAGATAATTTACATAATTTTTCACCAAAATCTAATAAAGGTATATTTTTAGGTTATTTCAATACTTATAAGGCTTATAGAGTTTTTAATAAAAAAATATTATACTATTGAGGAAATATTATATGATAAGTTCTATGAAATAGACCCTTTTATTTTCAAACAACCCCAACCAACATCCTTAGATGAGATTTCTAAAACTAATTTTCAACCTTTGTTAGAAAGTTATTATCATAAGGATATAACTAAAGAATTTGTTCCTAAAGTTATTCCTCAGAATATTTTATACCTATTGTTGAAGAATAGGATTTTCAAATCAAAATAAGTCAGTTGTTTCTTAGGAATCATCCTAGTGAGAGTATAATTGGTGATGTAGATCAACCAGTTAGGACTAGAAGTTCAGTTAGAAATAAATCTATACTTGTTGCTAAGGGTTATAAATATTAAGAAGGAATAGTCTATAACAAAACATATACACCAATATCAAGATGTGAATTTATTCGAATACTTCTAACATTTTCATCATTCTTTAATTTCAAAATTTTTCAAATGGACGTGAAGTTTTCTTTTCATAATGGATATGTTCAGGAAGAAGTTTATGTTGAACAACCTCCTACTTTTGAAAATAAAAAATATCCTAAATAAATTTATAAACATACCAAAGATTTATATGGACTTAAACAAGCCCTATATATCATTCTATGATAGACTGACAAGATTTTTGTTACAAAAAAATTTTGTTAAGGGAGTTCCAGATCCAACACTTTTTATAAAAGAAGTTAATAAAAATATTATTATTATACAAATTTTGGTTGATGACATTATATTAAGATCAAATCAATAATCTTTAATAGATACCTTTTTGGTTCTTATGAAATTTGAGTTTTAAATGAATGTGATGGGTGAGTTAACATATTATCTTGGTTTTCAAACCTCACAAAAACTAGAAGGAACTTTTATATCTCAACATAAGTATATAAAATATATTCTTAAGAAATTTGGATACAAAAGTAATAAAATTATTAGTACTCTCATCAGTACCTCAAATACTTTAGATCTTGATGAGGCTGGACAACCAATTGATCAAAATATTTTTAAAGGTATTATATGAAGTTAACTCTTAATTGATAGTCATCTATATTTAAGGTTTTATGTATGCTTATATGCAAGATATCAAGAAAATCCAAAATAATGTCAGCTAAAAGATATAAAACTAATTTTTCCTCATCTTAAGGGAACTATGTATTTAAAACTTTTATATTCTTTAGGAATTTTTTTTGAATTAAAAGTTTTTTCGATGCTAAATTTGGTGGTTGTAGAATGGATAGAAAAAGTATATCTAGAACTTTTTATTTCTTAGGAGAGTATTTAGTTTATTGGGTTTGTAAGAAAAAACACTCAGTAGCACTTTCCACTACTAAAACTAAATATGTAGAAACTGGAATTTGTTGTGATCAAGTATTGTGGGTGCAACACACACTCAATATGGTATGAGTTTTAATAAAACTCAAATACATTGTCATAACAAAAGTGTAATTACCTTAAGTAAAAACTCAAAAAATCACTCACATGCTAAAAACATATATATAATACACCATTTTCTTTAAGATCAAATGCTTAAAGAAGATATCGTTTTATAATTAATTAGAATGCAAGACTAATTTTCTAATATTTTTAAAAAACGTCTACCTTCCGATAGATTTAAATACATTAAAAAGAAGTTATGAATTATCAACATAAAGTAATAATTTATATATACTTCTTGTTTACTCATATTCTTATATTAAGATACTTCTTTTCATAGAGGGTACATGTGTTATATATTTTTTTGAAAAAAAATTAGCTTTATAAAAATTTAGGTTTTCTTTAAAAAAATTTTGTAATGACTTTTTTGGAATAATATTTTCTTTATAAAATTTTTGGACTTGTAATTATTAAAAAGATTCTCAGAATATGAAAATATTAAAAAAATTTCTGAACACAAGTTTTGTTATAAAATTTTCAGATTTGAAAAAATATCAAAATATTTTTTGTATTATGATTAGTTTTCTTTAAAAAACTATTATTATATTTTCTGTTATAATATTTTGTATTCAATCTTTTCGTAATCAAGTTTTATCATAATCAATTTTTTTTATTTTTTTTAAAATAAAGAAATTTTATTTCTTAATGAAAATATCATAATTACTTTTTTTATAATAAAATTATCATATTTAGCCTTTATTTTAACACTATTGTAATTATTTTTCTTAAGAAAACAAGAACAAGTTATTTGTATCGGTGGATTTATTCACTCCAAAAGGTACTTCTCTATTTTTTACAGTATCTCCTTATGATTAGTTATTTTATTATTATTGTTATATTTTTAATTTTTATAAAAAGCATCATCTTAATTTCAAAATTTAATTTTTTTTCTTAATTGGATTCAACCTCTATATGATAAATATTTTTAAAACCTCAAGAGTTGAAATTTTTTAAATCTTCCTTCAAATCAATATCAACCATCAGATCAAATTGGTTTTATTCAAAACTATTTGATTATTTTTGGAAGATCAATTGACACTCTGAGTGCCTATATAAAGGAGGGAAGAACCCTTATACCACATCGGTTATTTCATGATTTTTCCCCGAGTTGGTGCGGGCTTCATATTGATCAGTCCGATAAAGTTTTGTTTTCTTCTGATCCACTAACACCAGTTTCATTACGATGGGGAAAAAAGAATATTTTTCTCAATGGTATGTTTTCAAGGAAGGATTGGTAGAAATATATTTTTATGATAAACATGATTCTACGCTGAAGAAGATTATATATTTTCAAGTCTGGGAGTCTTTCTATGTTCAAAAAGTTGATAAGGATGTTGATTCATTTTATCCTGATATTGTTCACTAATTTTATGAATATATTAAGTTTTTCATTGAATATGGTAAGGATAAAATATCTTTCTCGATGTATGTAAAGAGGTATAATATTTCTCATAAGAAACTTTCATACTTTCTTGGATTATCTTCTGAGGGAGAAGCACATTATCCTTCTCAAAAATTTTCTTGATGAGCTTGTAAAGCTAAATTTGGAGAAGGAAAAAGATTATTTATTTGATCATTATCAAAAAATAAGAAAATTTACCAACATTACACCAAATAATAGGGTTGTATCCTTATAGATTCAAGGATTCCTCATTTTGAGGAAATGAGATCGAGATACGCTGAAAGTTTCTAATGTTTTCATATTGGATTATTTAGTGAGCATGAAGAAGATTGATCTTGTGAAGTTTGCTATTCTCACTATTGATAATATCAAAACCAGAACTATTAAATTCAAGAGCATCATGTTTCCCACTTACTTAAGAATGATGGTAGAGGTATGTATGAAAATTTTCAAAGTTGCAAACAAGTCCATTCCAATGAGAGAAATAATTTATTTCATAAGTAATGATACGATTAAAAGAATAAAGTTGGTGTTTGATGATAAGTATAAAAAGTTTGTTGACGAACATGGTGATGTTTCTTCTTATGTTGAACTATTAAGTAAAACTATAAAATTTGATAATAAGAATAAAATAAAGGTTGGGACCTCCCCACTAAAGAAGCAGAAGTAGAAAAAGAAATCTTCTGATAAAGTTTATGATGATTCGATGAAGAAGAAAACAAATAATAAACAAGGAGATCCAAAAATCCGAATTGACCCTATCGAGGCCAAGTCATTGAGAATACATGATACCGATACTTTGAAAAAAAATAAGAAAATAAAAGAAAGAAAAATAAAAGGTTGTTATATGCTCAACTTTGTGAAGGTCTTTTGAAGGGGGTTGAGAGAGCATCTGGGAATGTAGTTACACCTACTTCCAAAACTAATCAGATTAACTCAGATACAAGATTATTTTTTTAAGAAACTGTTGTTGTGCCTGCTGAAATTATATCTATATCTAATAAAGGGAAAGGAAAGGTTATTTAAGATGAATCGTAACAACCAGTTCTTTAAGAGAAAAAATCAGCACTAGGATCTATTGGAAACAGTTATTTGAGAACAACCAGTTAGTTAGAAAAAGATTTTGAGGAGGAAATTGGTGAAGAATTTCAAGAATAAAATGTTTATGGGGATGACAAGAAATACGGATAAGGAAAAAATTAAGAAGAATAAGTTATTGAATACGAATAAGTTGATGTAAAAGAAGAAGAAGATGAGAATGAAGAAGATGAGAATTAAAAGGAAGATGAAAATGATAAAAATCAATCCAATAAAAAATAATTGGAAGCATCATCATCTAATTTACCATCCAAATCTAATAAAGAAGATAAATCATAAAGTACTAAAGAAGAATCATCAGAAGAATAGATGGAGTTAACATCTAAGAAAGGTGAAGATGATCAAAATTATAAGACAAATCCTAATCATAAAGCCAAAAATGATGTTGATATCATGGAATTATATAATGATAAAGAAGTTTATGATAAATTATTTTCTATTGAGAAGGAAGTTTCAAATAAATATAAGGGAAAAGGGAAAAAAGTGGAAATTGAAACAAGCTGAATAAAACCTCCTGAGGTGCAACCAGAACAATCAGACTCAATAAGAACTATTTATTTTAAAGGATTATATTATATTTTTAGTCATTTGAAAAGGTTTGAAGGAAAAATTCCATATTTTTCAAATATTTAATCTCAATGTAAGTTTATACAAGAAAGTCTAAATGAGAAATCTGAATTAATCAAGGTTTTAACAGAAAAAATTATTTGGCTTGAGGCTTAGTTTAATGTTTATTAAGAAATCTCACAGAATCACATAAAGGCATTTGATCCAATGGTAAAGTGGTATATTCAAATAAATATAGATATCAAGTTTCATGATAAAATTTTTGAAGATGTGAAGAATGTTATGAATGAATCAGCGGAATATTTCAACAGGTAATCTAAAGACAAGACTGGCATGGTGAAGTTTTTGAAGAACTCCAAAGATGAAAACATTGATCAGACTGAGGAAGTAAATGATTTGAAATGAAATATATGATATATGTAATTGGAGTTGACTAAACTCAAATATTATGAAGTGGAAATAAATGTATTAAGGAATGAGAAAAAAAATCGTCTGAGAAAGTTCAGACTCAAGAAGATAGATTAGTGAAGATGGAAAAGGACCAAAAAAAATTCAAGAATAAGAAGTATTTTGTGAAAAATTTGATGAAGAAATACTAAATTTTCCATTTTCTAACTCTCTTTGTATTTTGTTTTTGTAAACATTTGAAATATTTTGTAATGAATTAATTACTCTCTCCATCCATTATGATTTGTCTGAATATTTTCTAATTCTGATTAGATGAATTTTCATTCATATTTTTATGGATGATAAGTTAATTAATTATATTGTTTCACATGATTGTTTATTTCTTTAACTTTTCAAGAAACTTTAAAAATCTTCCTCATTCCTTTTTAAAAATCACAAAGATAAGGAATTTTATTGTAAATGGGAAAAATATTAAAGTATAATATTTTCCTAAATTAAAAGATGTTTTTACAAAGGGGGTATATTTATTTTAAAGGTATAATATGATACTTTGGGGGATATATTTTCCTAATAGAGAGTTAATAATATTCAATATCATAATCTTTATTGTATTCAACAAAGTTATAAACTCTGGGGGAGTTAAGATTAAATGTTTAACTCTAAATTTTAAGTACCCAAAATAACATGGACTGTATGTTTTTCAAAGTTACTTTTTCTTTTATGTTTTGGGTTTTTTTTCCAAATATTTGGAGATTTTTGAGTCAGAATTTTTACTTATAAATTTTTTATTCTATTGCTTTTGGAAATCACAAACTCTTTATTTAAACTTATTTACTAACTTTTCATATCCAAAGTGTTTTAGAATGTTTGTCACAAACCGAATCTGGTCTCCAACAATACTGACACCCGACCCAGCCCACGACAAGGCCTGAAGGGCGTTCCCAATCCCCATGGGTAGGACCAAGTGCCCGAGTATCATAAAAAGTGAAATGGGAATTATTTACCTGTGTTTATAAACTTAAAACAACAAATGAATCTAATAAAACAAATCTGGATTTATCAAACCAAACAATCTTTTACAAAAAATTCAGAACTGAATTACATAGTATAAAAAAACTCACCAAGACTATAACAAAGTTACAAAACCAAAATGAAACATCCCAAGAACCCTCATGGAAAGGGGCAACACCCTCAAGCCATATCCACAAGACTTCACCACTAAGGACCTACTAGAAACCCTAACCACTGGAACTAAAAATGGTACCCAACCTGCGGCAAAAAAAATAACCAAGTCTACTTACACCCAAGGCTGTAAGTTGGGTGTGATCCAATGCCCAGTAGGATAACACCACTAAGATATTCCATGCGATAAACATTCAAAGACGAAAAGCATGCAAGTTTTCAAAATCATGTATTTTTTAGTTACAATTTCTAAAAGGTGCAAATTAAAAAAATCAGTTTTCAAGTGGGATAATTTAAATAATAAACACTTTTAAAATAAATTCCAAAGCTAATGAATTTTACAGCCAAATATACCATATACCTATGGTAAGTATAAAGGATCTAATGAGCAAAAACAATAGGAAATAACCCCTAAGCACTAGCTCGTTGTGGGTCCCAGGTACCTCGTATCTCAATGAGAGTAACCATAAAAATATCCATTCTCATGCATGATCCACTAGTAGGGAACATACCCATAACCTAGTGGTCCCTAATAATTATCATCATAGTTTAGTTATAGTTTTAAGCATCAATATTTCTAAGTGAAACTGAGGCCAAACCCCAAGGATTCACTAGCATACTAGTACACGTCCACCCACCTAGATACCCGGGTTTTCCCTTTGTGATCAAACAAGTTCAACAAGTCTAGAAATATAATTTCAACATGAAAATATAATTTCCTCATCAAAAATTCACCCAACATCCCACAGGTATACCCCGCAAGTCATATAAGTCCACTTTTCATTCAAATTGATTTGAAATCCGACTCACACAAAAATAACCCACAACACTTTTCAATTTTCTTTTACACTTCCAAAAATCCATTAAATTTTTTTATAAAACCATTACAATATATTACAACTCACATAACAGCCCACTCACATGTTACATAATACCCTTTTTCATAACCAAAATCTATTTTTCACATCACACTCACACAAAACATCCCACATAACTTTCACATCTCTTACACACTTTAATAAATCCTTCAAACGTTTTTTAAAACATTTACAAGATGGAACACATCACAAAACAACCCCTCTCACATTTAAAATTTACCATTTCATAATATACACACTCCAAAACATTTTTCCAATATGGTTTCACCACTTACATAAATCATTAAATCATTCAAATCTTTCATAAAACAATTCCAAAGAGTATACCCAATCTTTACTCATAAAACCCATTTAAAAACCATATTTCAAGGAATAAAACACACGAAAACACTACCAAAGTATAATTGGAAGCCCTAGAGACATTTATAAAACCACTTTCAAGTGTTATAAAATCACCATGGATAATACCACGAAAGAAACAAATGAAAACACCCATTTTCATAAAATGATCTCAAGAAGTATAAAAAAGTTTTACACAACAAATATATTTCAAAAACAAACTTAAAAGGACCACATGACACTAAGGCATTAACAAAACTTAATTCTCATCCCCTTTCAACAAATAATAAATCGATTTTATATTTTATAAAACTACCACCAAAGATACCACATGTGTTACATTTGAAAATTTCACAACTTCAACAAAAATGTAATTATAAAATTAAATGCTTAACCAAATCCCTAAAAATGGTTTTCTCACCTCAAAAAGAATACGGGGAACATGAAAAACCATTAAAACAAGAAAAATAACTCATCAATGAATGGTTAACCATGGAATCAACTACTTAAAGTGTCGAATCCCTCAAAACTTGGTGCAAAACATAAACCGCACCACCGCCGCACCACAAAAAAGATAAATCCATCCATAGACCAAAATATTTGACCAAAAAGACACCAAATAAAACCCTAGGTTCAAACCCTAACTTCTAGATATTTTAGAACATAATGAAATAGGGAGGAAGCCCTATGAGAAACGGAAGAAACCAAGAAGGAATCACTTACATTGATTTTTTTTGAAGAAATCACCCCAAATACACTAGTATATGAATTTTAAAATATCCAACCTTTCAAGGGATATTCAAAAAAGGTTAAAGAGATCATTTAGGAACTAGAATGGGGGAAAAAGAGTAAGAAATGAATTATTTATGAAATAATCAATTTACCTCTTCAAATATAGGAGATTTGATACATTCATAGAAGTTTCATCCAAATTTTAAATGAAACCGAGCTACAAAGAGGGGGAGGAGAGCACGGGGGCACGCCTTGGGTATGTGGGTTCGGTGGAGATTTGGAATCACCAAAGAAACATAAATATTGAAGGATATATTAAATAATTAAAAAATAATTTTTAATGAAGAAAATGGGCTTTCGGGCAGGCCCAATCCCTTAAATAAAAACCCATATCCATCATGATTATGGATTTCTAAATGGTCCAAATTAATATGGTGGTGTTAATAGGTCAGGGCATGGAAAGTAGAAATTGGAATGGATGATTTTTTTTGAAAAATGAAGGAGTTATAAAGGAATCAAAATTTATTTTTAAATATGGAATTGGGCTAATGGTTTGGCCCAATTCATGAAAACGCACCCATTCCTCCATAAAAGCTTGGGAAACCCCCAAAACAAAGCATGAATGGAAATTAAATGATATTTGACATTAAAATAAGTCATTTATGTGACACATATCCCCACCATAAAAACTTTTCATCCTAAAAAAGCCACAGCAAGGCCAAATACAAAAACCAAACCCAACTGATAAACTAAGATGTACTTCTTTGCCATGCTTCACCCCCAAAGGCCAAAACACCTCCAGTAATCAATTAAGTAAGGATTAATCTCACAACCAAAAATTAAACCACTTTCCTGAAATTATCAATCACATGCATAATTTATCCCAAAATAAAACTCCTCAAATACTATCTGAATAAGACTCAAGCAATTCTCCCAAACGAACAACAACTTTAAACATGGTTACACTTACCTTACATTAACTAAACCATTGGGTGATCTCTAATACCAAGGTTTAATAAAGGAATATATTGGTAGCTAGATAGTTCCTAATGAGACTACCTACCACCAAGCCAAGACCATGGATAAATCTGAGCTATTGGTACGGGGAGACACAAATAGGCACCCCACCATAAGAGACAACCTATATTTTTTCGAGACAGAATCAGGACACTAACAGGGGAGGACTTAATGGACTACCTAGTAAAAATGGTAGAATTCTATTCAAAATTTATGAAGGAACGTACATGAGAATCATAGTGGGTCTCCCCACCATAAGAACCAACCATCTTAACCGACCAGCATGGGCCGACACAGAAATACGCAAACAAATTTAAAGATTTGGGAAGGGCATAGGGTTAGTCTGAAGGGTTTGGGAGACCATGCACTAACTGTGAAGATCATTATTTCGACATGGCTTCCTGGCACATGATCACTACTAATCATGCGCAAACTGTGACCTCGTCATGTCTATCCAAATTTCCAACCATTCTATAATGAATCAATGGAAACCAAAGGGGGAGGGAATGACATTAGGTGATGACATGGGTACAAGGCCCTCCACCAATTTCCACCGAACGGGAACAACAAAAGAAAGATGATGAAACTAGGGGTTTAAACTCTTCCTATATTTCATACTGAGGATAGGATATTGTACAAGGGTTTAAAAAACCCTGGGATTTCCCCTGACTATGAGCCAGCTTCTCTTCGAGACCTATGGATAGAGATCAAATGATTGAAGCATCTTCAGCCTCGCAGTTAGGCTTTTGAAACCCCATAAACGAGAATTATTCTTTCGGTACCACAAAAAACTACACTGCAATCCCCGATAAGATTTTGAAGACATAACACATTCCAAACTCACTTTACCCTAACCCGATATTTCACTAAAACAAGGGCTTATAATATGCACTCACATCACACCTTGTTTCTTCGAGTGAGAAACAATAGAAGTAAAGAACACCTATACTCACCTTCCTCTAAAATGGAAGATTTTGATGTTTTTACAAGGGATACATTCTCTCAACATAACAAGGACTATCATAGGATTGCACGACTTTTATCTTTACGGTCAATCAAGCACATGACATCACAGGGCATCACCAAACAGGACCATGGCGACTGATATAAACAACACATGGAGAGGGAACTTATACAACATCCCAAAACAACACACAATTCTAGAAAGTGGCCACAATATCCTCTCATGACCAGATTTCCCACACTGGTAGTTTAACATGAACTCCTTCTTCTAAGAGACTACGAAGGACTGAGAGGACCACTTAGACACAATTCAGATACTCATCCATGCTAACAACCCCAGACTACTTCCAATTTTGGAAAATCAGGAAACTTAATAAGCTAAGGTCTCTTTCAACCTTCCATGATCACTCTCCCACTACAAGATGATACATAAAAAACCAAGAAAGTAAAGGGTTTATAATCAATCTAAAAAGAACAAAAAAATATTCCTTACATTGATCAACTGAAGGATCTTCCAATGGTGAAACAACCTGGGCTGCACTTTAGTTGTGCACTAACCCTTGGGGGTGTACCTAATCCATCGAGAGAACCCAAGGACCCAACCAACCAGGTCCATTGGTCAAGAAATACCTCAAACAGATCCAAACAGATGAGGGGAAACACCATAAAGGCTTCCCAAAATATTCTCATAGGAGACTACTAACTAGCCCTTCAACCCAACTTACCGACCAAACACAAAACCAGACCACCGTTCAAACAAGAGGGGTTCTTGGACTCAAAACATTTCACAACATCAAAATTTCCAAAAACACATAATACACACCATCACAAACCACTCATAAAGACATCATGTTTTCCTTTTAAAAACATTTATTTGAAAAAAAATGGTTCAACGGTTAGCGTATTCCCCAATGGTACCCCATGGGCCCCACACATGCATGTTTCCTTTCCACAACGAGAACACTCCTCATATCCATCCTAGCACTCATCTAGTCATGAAATTAACCATCCATCATCCTATATAACCCCATTCATGTGGTCACTCACGAAAATACCAAAGGTTAATATAAAAACTCATTCCACTTTTCAAAACCAAAACAATCAACCAATACTTCCATTTTCTCAAGACCGCTAACCACAAAATCGAACCCAAATTACCACATTAAAAAATACTTTTCAAAAAGGCACAATAATTCCAATGAAAACTCACTTTCAAGTTATTCACATCAATTTCAAAACATCTCATCCCATTAAAACACCTTTTAATAGTTTAGAAAACTCTATTGGAAACACTTTTTCAAAACCAACCTTGACATAGTTCATGCTTTCAAAAGATATGAAAACACACAATTTTCCATTCCAATATAATTTTGAAAATTAATTTATCCTTTTTCAAAAACCTAACAATTCTATCTTTATTAGATAATCATTTCACAAAAACTTTATGTTTCTTAAAACCAAAGTTTGAAGATTTCAAAACTAATGAACAAGACAATGCGAGAGGAAACTAGTTTCAGTGGGTGACTTGGAAATATGGTTGGCAGCCATATTCCAATAATTTCACCATCACAGAGATTGTTATAGTGAATATCACTGGCTCTACATGTCTTTCCAGGCCCTTTGAGCTCACCAAGACCATTAACCCAACTCTCATTTCATTTCCCATAATCATCATCAATCTAAGAAAACCAAAGGACTTAGATAAATCCTGAATTCCCCTGGAAACTTGAATCCCATCATAAGGTGTGGTGATCAAGCACACTACCCATAACTGGAATACCAAGTCCTAACAATCCTAACTCCAGACTATCCCGACTCTTCCCCAAATAACATGACCTAGCGAGTTAACCTCAACCTCCTATGATACCATTTTGTCACGAACCGAATCTGGTCACCACCAATAACGGCACCGAACTCGGCCCGAGACAAGGCTCGAAGGGCGTTCCCAATCCCCACGGGCTGGAAAAAGTTCCCGAGTATCATAAAAAGTGAAATGGGAATGATTTACCAGTGTTTATAAACTTAAAAAAACAAATGAATCCAATAAAACGAATTTGGATTTTTTAAACCAAACAATCTTATACAAAAAAATTCAGAACTGAATTACATATTTCAAAACAAATAACCAAGACTATAAAAAAGGTAAAAAACCAAAAGGAAACATCCCAAGAACCCTCATGGAAAGGGGAACCACCCTCAAGCCATATCTACAAGACTTCAACACTAAGGACCTGCTAGAAACCTGAACCACTAGAACTAAAAACTGTACCCAACCTAAGAAAACAAAAATAACCAAGTCTAATTACACCCAAGGGTGTAAGTAGGGTGTGAGAAAATTCCTAGTAGGACACCACCAATACAAGATTCCATTTGATAAACATTCAAATATGAAAAACATGCAACTTTTCAAAATCATGTAATTTCTAGTTACAATTTCTAAAAGGTGCAACTTAAAAAAAAATCAGTTTTCAAGTGGGATAATTTAAAGAATCAAAAATTTTAAAATAAATGCCAAAGCTACTGAATTTTACATCCAAATATACCATATGATGATGATAATTTTAAAGGATCTAATGAACACAAGCAATAGGAAATAACCCTTAGGCTCTAGCTCGTTGTGGGTCCCAGGTACCTCGTATCTCGGTGAGAGTAACCATCACAAATATCTGTTCTCATGCATGAGCCACTAGTAGGGAATATACCCATAACCTATTGGTCCCCAATCATCATCATAATAGTTTAGTAATAATTTTAAGCCTCAATCTTGCTAAGTGAAACTGAGGCCAAACCCCATAGATTCACTAGCATACTAGTAAAGGTCCACCCAACTAGATACTCTAGTTTTCTATTTGTTCTCAAACAAGTTCAACAAGTACAAAAATATAATTTTCACATAAAAATATCATTTCCTCATAAAACATTCACCCAAAATCCCACATGTATACCACAAAATTCACAAAAGTCCACTTTTCATTCAAATTGATTTGAAATTCGTCTCACACCAAAATAACCCACAACAATTTTTACATTTCTTTAACACTTCCAAAAATCCATTAAATTTTTTTATAAAACCATTGAAATATATTAAAACTCACATAATATACCACTCACATGATACATAATACCCTTTTTCATAACCAAAATCTATTTTTCACATCACACTCACACAAAACATCCCACATCACTTTCACATCTCTTACACACTTTAGTAAATCATTCAAACATTTTTGTAAAACATTTACAAGATGGAACACATAACAAAACAACCCCTCTAAAATTTAAAATGTACCATTTAATAATATACACACTCAAAACATTTTTCCAATATGGTTTCACCACTTACATAAATCATTAAATCATTCAAATGTTTCATAAAACAATTCCAAAGAGTATACCCAATCTTTGATCATAAAACCCATTTCAAAACCATATTTCAAGGAAAAAACCTCACCAAAACACTACCAAGTATAATTGGAAGCCCTAGAGACATTTATAAAACCACTTTAAATTTTTATAAAATCACTATGGATAATACCACGAAAGATACAAATGAAAACACCCATTTTCATAAAATGCTCTCAATAAGTATAACAAAGTTTAACACAAAAAACCTATTTCAAAAACACCCTTCCAAGGACCACATGACACTAAGGAATTAACAAAACATAATTTTAATCCCCTTTCAACAACTAATAAATCAATTTAATATTTTATAAAACTACCACAAAAGATACCACATGTGTTACATTTGAAAAGTTCACAACTTCAACAAAAATGAAATTATAAACATAAATGCTAAACAAAATCCCTCAAAAATGGTTTTATCACCACAAAAATAATATGGGTAACATGAATAACCAGTAAAAAAAGAAAAATAACTCATCAAAGAATGGTTTACCATGGAATCACCTACTGAAAGTGTCAAATCCATCAAAACTTGGTGCAAGACATTAACCGCACCACTGCTACACCACAAAGAAGATAAATCCTGCCCTAGATCACAATATTTGACCAAAAAGACACCTAATAAAACCCTAGGTTTGAACCCTAAATTTTGGAAATTTTAGAACATAATGAAAGAGGGAGGAAACCCTAAGGGAAAAGGCAAAACCAAGAAGGAATCACTTACCTTGAATTTTTTTGAAGAAATCACCCCAAATACACCAGTATCTGAATTTTCAAACAGAAAACCAATCATGGGATATTATAACAAGGTTAAATAGATAATTTAGGAATTGGAATGGGGTAAAATAGTGAGAAATGAAGGAGTTATGAAATAATCAATTTACCTCTTCAAATCTAGTAGATTTGATAAATTCATAGAGGTTTCTTCCAAATTATCAATGAAACCGAGATTAAAAAAGGTTGAGGAGAGCATTGGGGCTTGCCTTGGGTATGTGGGTTCAGGGGAGAGTTGGAATCACTGAAGAAACATAAATACTGAAGGATATATTAAATAATTAAAAAAAAATTTAATGCAGGAAATGAGATTTCAGGAAGGCCCAATCCCTTAAATAAAAACCCATATCCACCATGATTATGGATTTCTAAATAGTCCAAATTAATATGGTGGTGTTAATAGTTCATGTTATGACAAGTAGGATTTGGGATGAATAAAAAATGATGAAAAATTAAGGATTTATAAATGAATCAAAATTTATTTTTAAATCTATAATTGGGCTCACGGTTTTTCCCAATTCATGAAAACTCACCAATTATTCCATAAAAGCTTGGGAAACCCCAAAAAAAAGCATGAATGGAAATTAAATAAAATTTGAATTTAAAATATGTCATGTATGTGACAATGTTTATATAGGAAACATTATATTACACTATACTTAGAATAAGCTCTTAAGTATTATGAGTATAAACTTTATACTATTCATTATGATTATTGTAATGAGTATGTATCTGATTAATTGAATTCACCTTTATCAGTACCAGAAGTTAGAATTTATGTCATGAATATCCTAATGATAAATTATTAACAATCAGACTGATACTGGTATGGATAACATTGGATTGAAACTCATAAAGATTATCATATTGATAGATTTAAAGATGTCCATCAGACTAACTATGTTTTTAATCTGAATAGGGAATACTTATTTCTATCATAATGAACATATTTTACACTGTAATGGTGTAAACCAATATGACATCGAATGTTTAGTTACACTATATCATTATTATTTTTCAAGTGTCTGGCATCCAAGTCATTACAAAAAACTCAATGAAATATGACCGCTGCGAGATCAATATGACCGTTGAAGTGATTCCTATAAATACCAGGTCATTTGAATAGTTTGAAGCTGGTCAATTACATTAACTCTCAAATTTTTGGAAGAATTATTAGTGTGAATAGATCATTCTTAATCTTTTTATTTATTTTAGAGAGTATTCTTATTAATGAAACCTTGTTAGGTTATCTCCTTAATAATTGTTTTATAATTGTGAATGTGTCTGATCATCATCATGATTGAGGGATTTTAGGGCTAATAATATAGAGAATTTGATCCATTAGATCAAGGGATATCAAGCATAGGTAGATAGAGAATCTGATCATCATATCAAGGGATTCCGGGGATAAAAAGACAGAGTCATTCTGACCATCGTATCTAGGGATTTCCTTAGTAAGGAAAGACAAACTTTTTTGTAAGTATGAAATAGTGGATAAATTTAGTCTGGGTTATAGACTATATTTCTCTTTCTTTACATTAGTTTTAGGTCCCCTTTCTTACACTAGTACTTGTTGATAGAAGTAGACATCAGTGAAACAATTTTCACTATCATGGTTCACCACTCATGTAAACAAGTCCCCTTTTATACACATATGGATGAAAGTAGTTCATCCCCCATATAACACTAGAAACAAAAAGAAGATGTGCATAAATAATCAGATAGTCAAACTTGAGTTAATTTCTAATAATTAATAGAGAAATTTCAAATAGGTCCTATACAATTATTACATGGTTGGTTATGTATCACTGAAATATTAAAAAGATTGAAACAACAATGTTGATTAGTCCAATACAATTTACTAGTTTATGCACATTTTGAAATTGTTTTTTTTACAGCATGGTGAAAAATGATAAATGAGAGGAAGAAACAACTACCTACATTTTTTTAGTGATATTCTCATGGGAGCTTCAATTTTTTTTCGATGTGACCAAAATCATATCTTGTCTATGTGATCTTGGTTCATTTTCATGTGAGGCAACGGTCTACCATATAGCACATGCAATGTGGAATATCTTATGACTTCTAGAGAGTCCCAAACAACCACAATCCCCTCTGACAAAAACATTCAGTCCATCTCTGATATCAAGCCCACCAGGAAATGCCTGAATCAAAAAAACCTCAATCACTCCACACATCTAAATGAGTTTACATATAAGGCTGTGTTTGGATTTAGAAAATGTTTAGCAGAGAAACATTTTTAGGAATTCATGACCTTATTAATAGGAAAACTCACTCTTACCAAAAAACTAGATCCTTATTTAATTGATGTAGGAAACATGAATTCAAGTCCACAGATATATTGAGAATGTTTCACACCTATCATCATTGAATCATCAACAAAAAAATCATTAATGGGTAGATTGAGGCCCATAAATTCAATTAACCATGAATGGAAAAAAACTAAACTAGTTGTAAAAAAGTAGTGAAAGAACTACCACTAGTCACGATCAAAACCAATAAATCCATGATAAAAAATACCACATAGTGTCAATATCTTTCCAGGAGGAACTACATTCATTGCTCAGACAATATCAGATGCAAGTGGTGCAACAATGCCACTAAAAATTGTGTTCATGTCCATGATACTGTGTATATATTTGAACTGCTAGAATTTTAAATTTTTAATTCACTATATTTTTGTAAGTGGGGCGCATTATTCATTCTGGAAGAGGTGTGATTAGATCCCTCTGGACCACCATCACATATCATCTTCAAACACATCAGCCCCAGTTTTCATGACATTGGTCATTAAATATGCTTTTGTTAACCTGTCTGGACACAATACCAATAAAAAAATAGTGGTTTGGGAGATATGAATATCCAATATGCTTCTTCCAAATGACATTGTTTCCATCCAGATCATAACACAACACTCTTACCACACCTTAGAGATCTTCCCACTCCATATATTTCTTTGGCCACTGTACAAGAGGACCATAGATGACCATGTAACCACTTGGGTGAAGCATCTTATCCCATTCCATGAAATATGTTTCATTATAGGCTATAAAGGGGATTAAACAAAGAGGGAAGTGCAATAGGTTAAATGAAAATGAAGGAAATTGAAATTGATGAGTGCCAAGAGTGGAAAAAAATAAGTAAATCCCAGAGTGTCATTTAAAAACCAATGTTTCATTTTAAAAAAATAATCATGTTACAAAGGACACAACAAAACAAACACACACACACAAAATACATGAGACAACAAGTTTTAGATAAAAAATATTACAATAGAAGAGTTATTCTCAACTCGCATCAATGGACTTTAATGAAATCAAGTGTAGAATCATAAATTGTAACATCTTTAACATCCAATATGTCCTAATTCGTCTCATTGGAATAAATTGAAAAGTTAGTTTTTATGTCATCCACTTTGGGCATGATATCAATTGTAACATATTTAGGTGTGATATATTCTTCCATTTCAGGTATGATATATTCTTCATCAGAACCCTAGAGTAAATTTCTCCACAATAAATATATAAACCAATTAGTTTTCAATACTGAATATAGTGAGGTAGAGAAAATAATATATCTATGAACATGAATAAATAACCTCAATATGCATTAAAAAAGTTAATAAAGTTAGTGAAATTTGGAAAATCTCTGTGATTATTGGATTTTTCAGCATTAATATATAAAGAAAAAATGTTAAGGCATTGAGATGTAAATTTTCCTATAGAAATAAAGGATAATTTATATATTTTATGTAATAGAAATAGTTATTAGAATCCAAATATTTGTTATCAAATATATGTTATATCTAAAGAGTGAAATTCAAGACATATATGTTAAATGGAATATAGTTTCAAGTTACCATACAAGCTTCTAACTTTATAGTGATTTTAATTTTTTATACATTGCATAGAGAAGATCCATCCTATAATTGAGTTTCATAGTTATTCTCAATATAAGAACCCTAAGAAACCATCTCTGACATGCATAACAAAACTTTAATAAACAATAAAAAAAATATCCATACATCATACAAGAATAGAACTCATCAAATCTTCTTATATATGGCTTGGGAAAAAATTTATGTAGCAGTACAAACATGGGCATATCATGGAATACCGTCATAATATGTATTAATGATAGTAAGGATTATTCTTAATATGATGTTTCACTAAAATATTTAATTGAAAGAATTCAAATTTTAGTCATATCCATCAGAATCTATTGGATCCAAACATAATGAAGTTTCAAAACAAATATCAATTGTACATACAGAAAGGTACAATGACAAAGAATTTACTACAGGGTCTAAACAATCAATACCCCAAAGTTGAACACATACCAAATTTTTTCAAGCAAGTTCTTGGATAATAAGTGTGTAGTAAATTTACTACAAAATTTTTATCTAATAATATCCATATGGTGAATAGATATCAATTAATTTGAAGAATGAAACTCCACACACTAAGTTCATGACCAAAGCAGTTTTAGGGAAATGAATTAAATATGTAATTTAAAAAACTTATCAGTTTTGATCCTTCCTTGAACTCTAATTTATTAAGATAAAACTCAAAGGTAGATAATATAAGAATAGGGGGAAATAATATATAGAAGTATAATTGTTATGCAATTAGTTTGGAAATAGAACACCTTATAGGTTGACAGACAACGACTTACTAAGGTTTTAAAACTAAAGTTCAATGTAAACGCTTAAATAAGTCCATGAAATAATTATACATAATAGGTGATAAAAAAGAAATATACATTTAAAAATAAAAAAAAATCCAAATGACTAGTAAATTATAAATCCATAACCTAGAGGACAATGTCACAATTTATCCCCTATTGATAATAATCATTGTAGTTAAAACTCGAAGAAGTGAAAATTAGAAGATGTATACTATCTTCTAGTTAATATATATGGTACATCACATTATTTATGTCCACCACACAATATGGAAACCAATAATGGGGGATGATAACATGATATATCTCAAGGATAATCATTGTTATGGTAGAAATAGGGTTATTGTGTGTAAATGAATGAATGAAAAATAACATTGATGACTTATATATTAAATATTAATTTCAATTCTATAGATGAGAGAGGAGTTATGTTCTTTATGATATACAGATAATTAAGATATATTGGAGAAATTATTATCCATAAATTTTCATCAGTACAAACTTTCTATTATAAAATTAAGTGAAAATAATGAGAAATATTGAAAAAATCCTTATTTTTTCAAGAAAACTTTAAATGTATTCAAGAGAAATTTAATGTCACTGTTTTTAATTTTATGAATGCATAAAGTTCCTATACTATAATTTTTTGGTGGTGTTATTGAAGTCTCCGAACTACTACTGATTTCTTATAATGAAAAGAAGTTTGAATGTATTATTGTCAGAATATTGGGGATGGTTGTAGATATTATATTCTGAAATGTCCATAATGAGTAGCATTATTTATGATTTTAAGATATACAGTTATGTTGGGAACCCAAATTCATCACTATCATACAATAAAGAGATCAACTTTTGTTATACCTTATAAATAATACATAAAAATATTATAGAAGAAAATTTGATTTCTACCTGAATCTAAATATATACAAGATCTGCTATAGTTTTTTTATAATAATTGAATTTCTTGTTTTACAAAAAGAACAAGAAAGATAAATCCACTATGATCACTTTCTAACAATCTCCCTCTATATCTGGAGAATCACAAAAAAAATGTAAAATGTATAAGTAATTCAAAAATTTTATTATTTCTAAATGTATATCAATAAAAAAATATGTGAGTCCATATATTTAAATGGTCGATGATAAAGATACATTACAATTTTAACACCAAATAACTTCATTGGAACAATCAAACTTCTTCTTACTGGAAATACATCATTCATAGAATATTTAATAGTTTGAATTTTCTTCGTACTTTCTAGGGGGTACACTTTGTAACCTGCAACTGAAACACAGTTAAATATATATTTATTATCAAGTGAAACATTTGAATCGGTAAATATGAGGTTCAATAATGAAAATAGATTTTTGTTGTAATTTATATGTGTATAAATACTGATTTCAGATAAACTCTTTTTGTTATCAAATTAAATCATAGGTGTTCCAAATGAGCTATGTTCTATCATAGAGACTGGAATTTTATGTTGGCCGGAATGTAGAGGGTTTTAGCTCAAACTGGTTAGAATATACATGATTATATAGATATTAAAATAATTGATAGTAAATGTAATAGAGGAATTTAAGATGAATTACAAATTATTAATGAGTTATTAAAATTTTAAAAGAACATAAATAAACCACAACTATTGATATAATGTCTGAATATAGCTAAGACATTATTAGAAAACCCAATTCACTAGGAAGAAAACTACTGATATCCATGGGTATTGAGTATTATCCGAAAGTATGAATGGAATAAAACAAAATAGCTATTTGTATGCACTCATAGAGCACCCATTTTTTGTACGCAAAAAATCACTCATCATCAGTATTCAACACATACGATTCATAGTATAATTAAACCATTTAATAGTAATTGTAAATAGTATTAAGTGTATGATGTGAATAAAATATAATATGAACATAAAATATAATATATATAATTAAATGAAAAATAGTGAAACAATCCTTGGTGAAATTGGGAAGATGATGAAAGTGAAATGGGGAAGAACCACTTGAGGATAATGGGTGCGATGTAGTGGTTGTAGATTTCCTTATATGGGATATAAAGGCAATGATCATAGGGAAATATATATTGAGACACGAGAAGCGTTTGTGGTAACAAAAGATCCACATGGATGTGGAATGTAAGAAGATATAGGGATGGTGAGATATAAGGTGGGATGATGGGAGATGAGGGTGGAGTAGTGTAGGGAGGGATGCCAGGTAGGGTAGTAGGAAGTCAGGTCGGGTGGCGAGAGGCAAGGCCAAACACAGGACACGTGTGTAGGGTGGTGATAACAATGAGGAATAAGCAAAAATTAGGGGTTTAATAGTGTTTTTTTATATTGAATAGGTTGGTATCAAACATCCATTTTATTAATAACATGAAAGGATACAAGATAGAGAAAACTTTCCCTAACTATAGCAAAAGGCACACATAAAAAATCATAGTCTAGATGATTGAAGTCAACGTAGTTCCCATACCCATTAGAGTTGGATCCTAGGTAGCTGTAGAATATATCCTAATACATCATTCCCTCTATAGTGGGGTTTATTCTAGTGCTCATATTTGGCCTTATATGTGAGTAATATTTCCTTGGACTGGAATTCTTCTTTAGGATAGAGAATCCCTCATCATCTTTTTTTCTTAGCTTTAGAAACTGCATCCCTATAGGAAGATGAGCCTCTATGTACCTTGAAATTCATTCCATCCTCATAAAGATCTGAGATATCCCCCAATTTACTAAGAATTATATAATATTTCCCAAGATTATGTATGGATTTAGAAAAAATTAGTTGCTTCAGAAAAATACCCTTGATTAGGCTAACACTTTACTAGGCTGGTCCAGATCAAAGAGACCAGCATGACCTAAAAGAAGTTGTCCCTCAGAAGCACCATTAAGTCTAACCAAAAAACCATATTAACTAGCCCTCATAAGATAAGAATTCCTTGAAAGAACATCCCCCATCCCTGACCTCAGTAAAAATTTCCCACGCCCTGTAATATGAGTCATATCCTGGATAGCATGAGCACCACCATCAAAAATAGGCTGAACATGCATGGGTGTTGCAATCCTCTTAGAAGGGGAACCCCGATGAATTGAAACATCAATTAAGTTTTGACCTTCAAGATTAATTCAGCAAGCCCATAACCTTTCTGCGTGTCCTACTCAGCAACACCAGTATGTTCCTGTCATTATAGATAAGCAGTATTAGCAGCCCTGCCAAAAAAGTCATCAACCTACACCATCTCTTGGTTAATTCCAGAACATTGAACCATTACTGAATTAGAAGTAATCTAAACATAAACTTCCAACTCTGCACTATCCTTATGAGCCCCAAATTCCTGAAGAGGAGACAATTTCTCAATATAATAACTCTTTGGTCCTTATTTTCCCCTGTGGTTTATCCCAAATGTTAAAGAAACAGAAAGCCCTACATTTCCAGGCATGTCCATATTTGGATATACTAAAGTAAACTGTATATAGTTCTGAAAATCATTAGACAATTGGAGAGAATGACTACAAAAATACATCTTCTAAAGAGATGAGCAGGTTTCATTACTAGCCAAGGGCCCATGCCCCTCAGGAACAACTTCTAATCCCTGTCTAGACCCACCAAAACATGCCAGAAAGACAAAATACCCTTGTTTCATACCACCCCTTGAGATGAAACTATGAAACCAACATCACTATTTCTATGTATAGGTTCATTAGCTAAGAAAATATTATTAGCAACATCTAATTTCCCTTGATCCTTAAGCAAACCTGGAGCAGCTTCCTAAGGAGGATGATTTTGTTCCACTTGAGAAGATACTCTACCAACAACAACACTAGAGTTATTAGTTCCCTTCCTCTTATTGGAATGAGATGAATCGTGTTATTTCAAGGAAAATAGAGAACAAATAACATCTTTTTGAAAATTGTTTTTCTTATACGGTACCATATGATATCCATTGCAATAAGAAGGTAAGATTTCATATGATATATTCAAATCAAAATCAATTTCCATGGTTTAAATAAAAACCTTTTCTATTAGAGTATAATTAAGATTCAATTTGACTAGGATATGAGCATAATATCTATATTGGGCTTCTTTGTCGACTTTCCTTGATGGATAACCTAAAGGCAAGACTGTACGAGAAATAATTTAAAAATCACATATATTAAACCTATCAAGAATCGTGTCCTCGTTCACAAGGACTCATATAGTGTTTCCCTTATTAAAGATTTTATTAGGACCCCCATCATATGGATCCAAAATTCATATGACTTGAGCCTTTCACATCTGAGAGCTCTTCTAGGCACATCGAATAATATTTTGCAGCCTTGATAAACCAGATAGTGATGAAGGGAAAGTGAGAACCTCCCAACAAAAAAATCAAACTCAGGGTCCTAGAGAAATTCCATGTGAGAGAAGGAAACCTAAAAACTCTAGATCACATACGACGAGCTCTCCATCGAGCCCCATTATCCTCTCCAAGTTTTAGTAGTTTTTTTATAAAAGGTATTTAAATATTTATTAATTAAACAATATTGAAAAATATAAAATCTGTTAATATTTAGAGATTATTAAAAATTAAAATGAGTTATTTTTAATAAAACCTACCAAAATAAAAATTTTATTTGATCATAAAAATTATACATATTTATATTTATACACACACACACACACTATGTTTCTCTTAACTAGTTATTAATAAAATATTTTTTTGTCATTAAATGGTTTATTGTAACATTTTTTATTAACCATAAAATATTTGTTTGTAATAGTCGTTATTAATAAAAAATTCACGTGTTAACAAAAAAATGTCAGTATTAGTATGCTAATGTAATAGGTTTAAATGTTGATAAATGATATGTTGGTATTGAACGATCAATACCAACAGATCTATTTCTTGGTAAAAATAAGTGTTGGTATTTAAAATTATTACCAATAAAATTTAATATATGTTGTAATTGATCATTTTTTCCAATATATATATTATTTACTAACAAATTGTTGTTGTTATAAATCATTTTTTGTAGTGAAATACAAATTTTAATATCATATTCATCAAAGCATACTTGTATCTGGCCAAAAAAAATCATTAGAGATGTAATATACTATAATTTATGCAAACTAGTAGTGATCTAGAAAAGTATATAATACATAGAATAGTAAACAAATAATACATAATATTATATTAGGTAGAGGTAGTGAGTGAATATTAAATGAAATTTCATTAATTACCAACATGATTATTAAAATATTCAGCACCATAATACATTGAAATTAATTATACAAAATACTAGTCATTAATTAATTAAAATAAAAATGTTAAATGAATAATTTCCTAACTCCATAATATATTAAAAAAACAAATGACTATAATGATTAATCAGATAATCTTCAAATATATAGTATAAAAAAATTATATTGAATTTAGGTTGAGTCATTGAGTAGATACATTTAAAAAAATACATTAACTATGAGTATATTTATTATGAAATACTATAAAAAATATATTCTAAATGAGCATGAGTTTAATATATCGGGAATAATCATGATGTAACAATATCTCTATTTTTGTTTGATACATAGATAAAAATGAAAATGATTTTTGAAAGAATGGATGATGCACTTAGAACTCATTTATTTGATGTTAAAAAAGAATCGAATAAATAAATTTATGTATGAGGGGAGACCAACAAGGAGAGTCGATGGAGGCTGCCATACACTGTGTAAGGAATTAGGGATCGTGGGGGAGGGGAGCCTGTGCAAATCATTTTTGGGGAAAACTATACCAATTTTTTTAAAAAACATTAATATATCTACCCTATACCAATTATTTTTAAAACCATTAGAATATAAGTGTTGGTATAGGCTGATTTTATAGTAGCAGTTGTCGTGTATTAAATGAAAATGGAGTGAATTTATGCACACTATGAATTGAACATGAAAGGATGGAACACAGTTTTTTAAACACCACATTGTGTAACTCTTGTACATAACATGTATTCCATGTTTCTTCATGGTGGAAAATACATAGTCAAAGAAATATTGTGTATTTATTACTTGACGTGTGCGGTTGAAAGCTAAGGAATATAGTAATTAATGCACATGATTTGGTGGTCATGTAATTAATACACATGTGGTGTATTTAATTCACAAGACGTTGTGGTCATGTGATTAATACACATGTGGTGTATCTAATAAAAATGACATTGTGGTCATTTAATTAATTTGATTTTTGTATAATGCATGTGGTGTGTAATTAATTCACATATGATGTGTAATTAATTCACACATGGTGTATAATTAATTCACGCATGATGTAATTAATTAATTAACATGTGGAATATTTAAATCATATGCATAGTAATTAAATAATTCTTATATGGTGTAATTAATTCACATATGATGTAATTAATTCACACATGGTGTATTATTAATACACACACGGGGTGTTTAATACATGCGGTGCAATTAATTTTTTATGCGATTTACATTTAGTTCTAGTCTATACATGATGAAATCAATTTACATTTAAATAAAATTAATTTTAGTATTAAATCGGGATACACATCGTGTAGAAATGGTTTAAAGAATATTAAATGCCCAATTCATTCCACGTTAAATTTGATATAACTCTATATTTTTTCTAAACACTGTGTAATTTTTTAAATTTATTTAAAATTTTGGATGATGGAATTTCAAGGATTTTTAAGATAAGATAAAATGAATGAATTAATTAATGAGACCATTAATGAGATTAATTCGAGGTGATTTTATCTTAATTAAAGAATGAATTGAAGTGAATTTTGTTTAATGTGAAAATATATATTATTTTCATGTATTTGGACGATCATGATCCTACATTAACATGTGTATGTGATTGGTTTATTTTAATTTATTATTACCAAATTAAAATTATGGTTTAAGTGTCATCCCCTCCTCTCATTATGTAAGGGTTCATGTGCCTGTGATTTCATTTTATAAAACACATTAACCATTTTTTTGTTCCCCTCACCTATATGTGAGTAAAGCTGAGGTAATGGATGGAGCTCCTAGGTGAGTGGAGGTAGTTCAAGTTTATATCCAAGGAGATAACAATCTAGAAGATACATAGAAGAACTGGTGGAGTGATGAAACATGAATCAAGTCATGATTCAAGGCATTATTTCCCTCGAGCCAATGGTTAGTTTATCATCCTCAAGATTAGGTATCATTAAAAAAATCTCATGATCATACCACTTTTATTATTTTATTCCTATCAAGTTTCATGACTAATTTATTTATGGATTATTTATCATGATTATATAAATTAATGAATTAAGAAATAAAAAATATGTAATTAAAATAAAATTAGGTTGTGTATATAATTTATCTATATATGGTTAATTAATTAAGTAAAATCCACTTAATATTAATAATAATATAATAAGATAAAATGATCAATTTACACATAAATATAAAGCCTCTCAAATAAAATATTAAGTCAAAATCCTTCCATTACATTGGTTAAGATGCAACCATAGTTTAAAGTTCTTTACCAACAACCATTGGGGTGATTTAAATTATTTAGGAGTTTTAACTTTAGTTTTGGGTCAACTTAACCTAGTACATATTAAGGCTTGATAATCTCTATGAGACTTAGTGAAACTAGTAGACAAGTGTTGAGGAAATCCAAGTCAATGATTTCAGGATTAGAGAGTCCACTCAATGGATCAAGGAGCTGTGATTTAATACAGTTGGAAAGTTATGCCTACCTAAATACCTTCAAATAGCTTGTCAGACTCCATATAGGTTATGAGAATGGCCATATGAATCTGTGCCACTAGAATATTCATGGGAAAGGATGTTCCAAAACTAACGATGAAGGATATTGGGTTTTGATAAAATAGCGAGATATTAAAAAATTAAAATTATTATCTAAAATTTTGGTAATAAAACTAAAACTAAAATATTCTTTTAGTTAATATAGAGTATGAAAAGAAAAATCATTTTAGTAGTGAGATTTTATAGGGAATAAACTATGTCCTCCTCAAAACATATTTTCAAGGGAAGTATAGTTGTTTTATACATTGAACAACTAAAATAAAATTTATATTATGTGCCGTAATTCCTTACACTTGTTGAACCACCTTACTAAGAAAGTGAAGGAGATAAGGACACCTACAGATGGTACATGTAGATGCTTTAATTGTTCGTTGAGTCGGGACATCAGTTATGTACGAATAATTGATAATGAAACATAAGTAAATGAATGCCTATACCATGATATTACATATCTTATCTCTATAGAAGGAGAAAGAGAGACTTTAGATGAATGATATTTTTACTACACTATACTAGTGAAAACATGAAGTATGTATTTAGATACTGATCTTGTATTCAATATAACTTGAAGTAAAAAATATCACTTAGAAATGTTCGTCTTCTATATGGATATGAAATTATTCATTAATCTTATTCCATCATCCTTATATTCCAGGTTCTCCTTATTCATCATGTAATATGATACGAACAATGTGGTTGAATAGCCCTGGAATCATTTAACTCAGCTTCACTAGATAAAGAAGAATTTGGGGGAATTTGGTTCCATAACCCTTATAGTGAATGAGAAAAAAATAAAGGTTAAAAAGACTATGATCAACTCTAGGTAAAAGGTTCCTTTACATTGTATTTTCTAGAGACAAAAGATTCAGAGGAGATATGGTGAATAAGAGGCCATTTTTCCCATGGGGATAGAGAGGTTATTAAAAAAATTATCTGTAATGAATTGAAGAAGATGTTATAACAACCTAGACCTTCCGACCCATTACATTATAGGAATTTTGGCGGTTGTGGTGTCTGGGGGAGGACACAAGGATCTTGGAGGAAAAATAGTAGATATGGAGTTGAGATTTAAACTGGGAGGAGTTTTTTGGTGTGGATCATGGGGATACATCATAATGAGGGCCACTATGAGGTGGAGGACCTGGTTGTGGCGTAGGGGGCCTTAGAGAAGAGTTTTGGAGATACTTTTAATTTCGAAATAGTTGTGGCATGAAGATGGGTTTCTTATCCTAGTGGATGAAGCGTAGGGTTTTTGGATGCAATGTAGAGTTTAGTGGTGAGTTTTTGGGGGGTTCTGTCATGTTCGGGGTAGTTATGCCATGGATATGGGCTGCAGCGTAGCCCCCTCCCCAATTTTCAGGTTTTACGGTGAAACAATCTTGGCTATATCATGGTTTTTATCTTATTGTATTGGATTTACGACATAGATATAACCATTTTTTGATAGGGATCTATAACCATCTATGATATATCATGGTATATCCCTTTTCACCATAGTCCCTTTCATTTTTAGCAGTTCTGTAATGTGGTGCTCTGGGCTGTGTCATGGTGCTGTGTTTTGTAGAATGGGTATAAAAACACAAAACCCCTCAAACCATATCCTTTTTAATCTTTATATCATTTATTAGGTAACCCAATTATGTCATTTAAAGCCTTTATACCCCATTTTAGTGTATTTAAACCCCAAATTTGGTGAATTAATTGTTACTATTTCTAGGTAAGTCTCAATTTTTTCTTCTCCCTATTTCTCCTTACTGTTCATTCAAAAGAGGTTTCTATCAAGGGGAATATACTGTTTTGATGATATTTTGGAAAGAGAATGTTGTGGGGTGTTTTATTTAGGGTGATAAAGGTGTTCTACTATGGTAGTGCTCAGTGGTGTGCTTCCTCTTGATTCAACATTGTGTAACAAATGAAAAATCTTCATTTGAGGTAGGGGTCCTTTTTTTTCTCTTTTAGGTTGCATCATGATGGAGGTATCATGATCATGTTTATCTTTGGGAAGATAGTTTTCACCATCTGAGTAAAGATATATAATGGGTTTAGTTGAAATTTAATGGGAAGGGAAATGAATCACATGTTTTAAAATTTTATTATTGTTTATATTGTGATTGTACAGGCTTGCTGCCTTGCTAAAAATAATAAAAGTTGGGGGATTTTTTTACAGTATGGTTATTGTGTTTGTGTAACCTTTGTTTTTTTGGTTGATATCACACTAAATAAATGGATAAGTACTTATATTTGGATAATAAATTGGTTTCACATGGAAACCAGGGATTGTGTGAGAATACTCTTAAAATAAATAAGTGAAAGTGGTGAAAAATACCTTTTTAAATCTAAAATTAAATATGTGAAAAGTAGCTATGATGTGTGTTTTTGATATATGGTTGTGATGTATGGGAATTGGATGTGTTTTGCGGTGGTGATGTGTGGTTGTGGTATGTGGTTTTTGCATGGGTATGTAGTTGTGGTTGTAAAATAGTGGCAATGTGGGGGTTAGTTAGCAATTGAAAGATGGGTGATTGTATTTTGTTGTGTTATGAAAGTTTCTTAGGTAGTATTAGAATTAAATTGAAAATTATTAATTGAAATAGAATTGGATAAAATGGTTGATGAATGTTTGAAATAAAATGGGATGTTTGGTTAAATATAGTTGATGGTTAAATGTTAAATAAATGGACTGGATAATGAATGGTCTTAATGAATGAATTGGTTGAAAATGAAAAATTCTAGAAGATGGATTAATTTGAAAAGTAATGTGGAATGTGTTTTGTGTCTTGTGGATTGTTTATGCAGTGTTATGAATTTATAGGTGGAAGTGAAGTGGTGGATGTTGTGAGGTTTTCCAGGCGATGTTGTGGGTTTGTTGGTACTCTTATTATGAACCTATATGTTGGGATTTTGTGTGGATTATATATATATATATAAATGTATTTCCTTATGATTTCTATATGCACACCACCCATGTCAAGAACAATGTTCCAAAAAACAAATGTTTTTAGGGCTGTTTTCCCAACATCCTAGAGGGAAGATGGATGAATGGCTACCCCAACATTTCCACTTTACCTTCTAGGCATGTTTGATAGGCATGGGTTGTGATGGTTATAAGTCAAAATTTTACTGTTAGTGGTTTTTTAATGATATGGTGATGTGGATATAGTGGAGGATGTGCATGGTGAAAGTAGGGAATGATGTTTATGTCTTTCATGTTCATGATACCCTACTACTCTGGTTATGGAAATGGATATGATGTGATGACCTACGTGTCTTCGGGCAGGATATGATGTCCTGTTGCACATAGGGTGCTTTGCATGATGTAATGAAATATGTTTCTTCAGGCAATATATAATGTGATGTGATTTGTTATAAGAAATACATGATAGTGTTAGGATATACAAAATTAGGGCGTGAGAGTATAAAAGCAGTAGAAAAGTAGTGTGGGGTACCCTTTTATTGATATTATTCTTATTATATTATTATACTTGGAAGTATTATCTAGTGAGAGTTCCTTGGTGAGGAAGATATTGGTTGGTTGAATTATTTAGGTTTTTTTGGTTCTGATATTTTCTCACTATTGCATTTATATGCTCTTTTTCACATGTTCACAGGAGACTTGGGTGTGATCCTACTGAGTATACTTATATGATCAACCTATGTATATAAACACTATTTTTCATGTTCCTTGGAGGACTATGTGGACTGTGATGGACATTACTAGCTTGATACATTGGGAAATTGTTGTGTCGTTGCCTTATCATTTTTCTTTTGGGTATTTATTTGGAGACTATTGTGTTTTTTACATTATATACATGCATTTTGGGACAGTTTTTGGTTTCCTTACTTTTATTTCATGCAATGGTGTATATTGGTCATTGATATCTTATGTCAAAATCCTATTATTATGAAGGGTAATACCTCCCAATAGTTATATTTTTGTACCCTTGGTTCTAGTTTCTAACCTAAGGCCTACTAGAGGTGGGACATAGGGTTCATTATCTCTCTTATTTAATTACTAGAACTAGAGGGGCACTTTTGGAGGGAAGGGTTTGAGACATAGTGGTATAAAAGGTTTGGTTGAGGGGTAGGATGATGTTTGGAGTTATGCACAATGAGTATTTCATGGATTTTTAGGGAAATTATGTTATTTTTTATTTTTTCATGACATAGGATAGGGAAGACCATCTAGGAAATGAGATTTTAGGGCCCCTCATGATCCAATGTAAGGACTATAAACCTACCTAACAACCAATTAAGGTGGCATTTTCTGTAGTGTAGAGACCTAGTAGTGGTACATGAATCATGATTGAACTGTGTTTTTGTTTGAATTTGGTGGTTTGGGAAGTTAAAATAAATTAAATGAATCTTAATAAAATTCCATACTATAGGGATTAGGAAGTCTTTATTTCTCTTTAATTAATGGATCCTAGTCATTATCTACATGTGGTTCAGGCATTGGAGGTTTAATAGGTAATCTGGTTGACTACCTGAGGGTAAACCTAGTTGATGAGGATGATCAATGGTAGAGGATGTTGTATGCCTTTTAGAGGTAGAGTCTAAGGAAGGATGAGGTAATAATTTATAATGTAGAGATAAATAGATTTTTGGAGGATTTTGAGATCACCTATAGTTTGATTCGTGCCATAGAAGAGTACTACATCCCATTGGAAGTCATTCAGTTGTGAGGAGCTTCACATCAATGGTGGATTTTGTATCTTAATGAGTGGAAAC
Source organism: Viscum album (assembly GCA_963277665.1). NCBI lineage: Eukaryota > Viridiplantae > Streptophyta > Magnoliopsida > Santalales > Viscaceae > Viscum > Viscum album. The sequence continues at coordinate 1,286,845,388 of OY728158.1, forward strand.
AAGTAGATGTTTCATGGATTGACTTTCAGAAAGAGTTCTGTGCGAGGTTTTTATCGGTGGCTATGAAGGTAGTAAAGAGGTAGAAGCATCTCTATCTTTAATACATGATAATGACTATGCAATGGATTAAGATCAAGTTCAAGTATCTTCTACATTTCCTCCTAATATTTTTCTTAATGATGAGTCTCAAGTGCATCATCTTAAGGATGCACTCCGTCCTTCTATCCAGTATACGTCTACTCATTTTATATTGCTAATGTACTTAGGGGTTCAAAAGAAGGCATAGGTGATCGAGCACATGAACTAATGATGAGGTTTACCATGAGAGGTGATCCACGAGGTTTCCTCAAGGATTATATTGTCAGGTAATATCTCAGAGGCTTGGGCCTTTGAGGTTTTGATTAGCGGGGATTTGACCTTAGTAGTTTCCATTTTTGTCATCTAGAGCTAGTGGTTTCCATGATTTTTATGGGGGATTTGGGCCAATTTGTTTTTTCTATGGGGTTCTTTATAACACCCCAAGATTTTATGAAATATATTTTTTTCCAAATTAATTTAATTTCTTTGATAACCTATGTTACACACAACACCGAGTGTTAATGAACCACATTATACTATTAATATATTTATTTAAAAATGACCATTATAACCTAAACATTAAACTTGGAGGTATGAATAAGAATAAAAAAAATTTAAATATAAATTTAAATATTTTTATATAAATAAAAAATATTGAAAAATAAGTACTTAATTTTTAGTGAAGTCTTTATATGTATCGAAAATACTATTTTCTAAAAAAATGATTTTTATTGTTTTTTTAAACAAATAATAAAAGTAATCTTGAAAACTTTAGAATATTTATTTTATAAAATAAAATTTATTTTATAATTCTACATGTAAATTTTTTATTTGAGTGTATTTTTTAGAATTTAGGAAAATATTAATTTTTCAATGAATAGTAAAAAATAATGATTTTTATTTAAAAAAATATTTTAATTTAAATCATTTACATGATCCATTTTATTTTAATATGGTTTTAAAATTAAAATTAGTTAAATTATATATTTATTAATCTAATCTAGTTCATTGTAATTTATTTCTTATTGAGTTTTGATATTAAAACATTCTATACTTTTGAAAATTTTCTCTTTGAAAACCACCTTTTCATCGCGTTTATAGGTATAATTTAATATTAAAATTTTCCACTTCTGTGTATATAATTTGGGAAAATGGATTAAATATTTTTAATAATCATAATAAATAATATATAATAATTTCAACTTAATATTTCATCAAAATTAATAGTAAAAATAAAAAAAAATTAATTATCACAATTAAGGTTAAAACGAGTTTATCGGGGGTTAAACTAAACATATATGGGATACAATGACCTATAAGCATATCAAAAACTCATATTATAGCCATAATTATACCTTATAACCTATAAGGTTAGATAATTACCCTTGTTTGATCCTTGTGTCTTGTGAAAAACATGGGTACACTTTATTCCTTTCAAAAATTCCATGTGTGTCCTCTCCCCCACTTATAAGAGGCCACCCCTATCCTCCCCTATTCACACTTCCAAAACAATTTTGTTCATTAAATACCTACCCAAATTCCTTACTTAATTACTTAAAAACATCCTATACTCCTTATTTTTATTATAAAACCCTCCTATGATGAATTTAGTTATAAACCTAAAGAGGTTCTTTGAAGAAGATATAATGTTCTTAAACTTATGTCTTTGTTTTATTTATTCTTCTTCCTCATTAAAATCATCATAAAACCTTATTATATAGAAAAAATAGTATATAAAATATATGTAGATTTTATTATGTTAACTTCATGACTTACATCCATCTCTTCTTCCATTAAATGATAAATAAAACTGTCTATTGTGTGGACAACGAACTACCTCCTCGCGAACTGATGTTATTCATTTTTCCATCACTACCTATCAAAGATAGATATAATGACAGATATAATATTTATATATGATATTTATGAAGTTATTATAGTAATTTAATTGTGATATAACATCTAAATTCTTACATTCCAGCCCATTAGAAAGCAATAACATTGATCTTGTATAGAGTGGACTATCGCCCCACAAACCATTGTGATATGTTTTTCATTTAAGTTTAACTTGTATGGTAATAAGGATTGTTTAAATGAATATATATGATATTTATGACATAATTATACTTCTATAATTATTATGTCACATATAAATACTTACTTTCCATTCTATGGGGATACGATAATATCGCTCGTGTGTACGACGGACTACTGCCTTGCAAAGTGATGTGATTTGTTTTTCACTTATACTTTACATGGAAGGTAATAAGTATAAATTTAATGAATATATGTGATATATATGAAATAATAATTAATTTTTAAAAGTGATATATTATTTTTATTTCTTTCACTCTATTATTCAAGAAAATGGAAATAACGTTTATGTATACGTACGACCTACCGTCTCCATGAATGATGTATTTCATTTTATCTATTTAAATTTTATTGATTAAAATAAATTAACATATATTGAATATATATGATATTTATATCATAGTTAAAATTATGTAGATTATATAACCATGATCAAAGTAAGAGGACCAGAAATACCATATCAAAACATACACGAAAAACAAAGCAGTTATTACCTGAAATGTGATTTTAATAAGAAATATTTAATAAAAGGGTAATAAAGGTCACAAGTAAATCATAAATGTTATGATTAATATAAGTATGGTTCTTTAATATATGTATTATAAAACTATATTTATTATAAATTATGCTCAAACACATACAAAGAAAGTCAAGACTTAAGGTAAGATATTTTTATATCAATTTTTCTTCTTTAGGACATACATTATATTATACACCTATATTTTTTTATGAGCGGTATATACAGATAGTTTGACAAGTAAAATAATGAATTTATTTATTCTCATGATATTTTAATTTTAATTTAATTTTCTTCTTTCATGGTTCTTATGATTCAATGTTACCAATGTGGTAAGGGTTTTATGATATAGTATCATCATTTATTCGGATTGTTTATGTTTATGATTTCGATAATGAAATCATATGATATATCTCTAAATAAACTCATGAATTTTATTCTACTATGGTTATTTCATGAAAACACATGTGTTCTTTTAATTTTCCTCTCTTTATTTACTCAACATTTTAAAATAACATTTTTAATAAAAATCAACTTTATTTCTCTGTTTAGTCAAAAACCTTTTTTCCTCAATGTCCATGTTATCCTAAAAATGTTTTAAAGAAAGTTTTTACTATTATTAAATGATTATTTAAAGTCATTTTTACCTTTTTTTAATTTTTTAATTTTTTAAAAATAAATATTCATGTTGTTTTCTAAACAAGTCCCATTTGGATTTTACCAAAAATATAAAAGGAATATTTGTTTTAATGTGTACAAAATGAACAAAATTTTACTCTGTCATGAAAAATCAATGTTTTAATTCTTAATTTATAAATTTTCAAGTTATCTTAAAAGAAAATTATATCAACATCATTTTATGAGTTTTTAGTTTTAAGAAAGTGATTTTTATAGAAAAATTATTTTCTTCAAAAACTTTCCATGTGATCTTTCAAAATCATTTTCCATTTAAGATGACATAATTTGACGTTACTTAAGTTTTATTTGGGATATGATCTAATTGTAACATTATTATTCTTTCTCTATATGGTTTATGATAGTGATAAAGATGTGTATATGAAATATGTTCTTTTCTATGGGATGCGATATGATGAACTCTTGAGATATTTATGAAACCCATTTCCTTCATATTGGTTATGATATGATTAAATATTTATAAAAACCATTTAATTTATATGGGTTATTATATGATGAAATATTTATGAAACCCATTTACTTTCCATGGGTTATGATATGATAAATGTTTTATGATATTTTGGCACAAAAATTTATAGATTATGTGACTGGTGGGAACTATATATCCCTCCAATGCATTGGGTAATGATTAATGTTATTCGATTCATGTTTTATGAATGCGATAGATAATGTGTTGATGAGAAACCAAATGGTATGATGATTGAAGTGAAGGATAATGTGATTATTACTAATTATTTATCATGATATATGGTTAATAACTTGAACCTTAACCAACTCTAATACTCACCAAAGAAGAGAAGGATATATTTCATTTAGACTTTGGGTGGGGGAGACCATGGAGAAAATAAGATTAAGTTTTCTATATATTGAGAATGTAGGAAGAAGCACTATAGGTAATGTCACAAAGGAATAAAAATATCTTTTATGTGCGGCAAATAATGACATATAGTAAGCGATTCCCAAGGAAAAATGAAAAGTTTAGTTAATGAAATGTATGATAATAATGGTTTACCTAAGGAATCATAAATGGTTGAATGTTATAAATGTGTAAAGAATGTGAATTATAGAAATCAATTTCTTAGGGGTAAAGCTCAAGAAGAGTATCAACAAGGTTGTGCATGTAAAGGTTTTTTATTGATGATGAAGAGACTACAAAAGACATATGAAAGGAAATATATATTAAGGAATAAGATGGTGAATCCTAGTTAATAGTTTAAGAATAAAGTGGTATGATTGATTTATTTATGTATTATGATTTAATAATTATACAGTAGAGGTATTTTTACCAATGATATTTTGGTTATAAGAATCATGAAACATATAAGGATTATGTTAATTTTGGAATCATATATGTCTTCATGTATGATTAACATAAGAGTTATGGATACAATCATGGGTTTATGAGTTTAAGTTTGATTATAAGTTCAATGTTTTATACCCCCCTTCTATGATTTTATGCGGTGGGAGTTTATAAATGATTATGTATATTTTGGGAGATATTTATAAAAATACAACCCTTTGGTTTTTTATAAGTTTTAGTGAAAAATTTAATCGAGTAAGAATTAATTTAAATTTTGGGGCATATAATTAAAGATGTTGGTAACCATTAGAGTTTATCTTATCTTTTATATTTTGGTAAATCCAAGATATTTCAGTTTGGTAATTATATTAATATAGTTTTGGAAAAAGGATAACCCAAATATCGGGCGATAACCTGTCATATCCAATAAGGTCATAGGGATTGAACTAACAACCAAAGGATAAAAATGGTATAGATCCTAAAACTAGACTACATGAATGATTATTTCTAGTGGTACAACATGAAGAGAGATATTGGTGAGTATGTATCTCAGTACTTGGTATGTCAGTAAGTTATGATTAAGTTACAGAAGTCTAAGGGGTCGCTACCACCATTATCCATACAAGAATGGAAATGGAAAAAACATCACCATGGATTTTTTCATTGGAATCCCCAAAAAATATAATGGGAATAATGGTATATGGTTTGTAGTCGATTGGCTTACAAAGCCAGAACACTTCTTCGCTATTAGAGAAAATTTCTCTTTGGACCAGTCTTCAAGAATATATATTAATACAATAGTAATATTTCATGAAGGACCACAATCTATTATATATGATTTAGATATAAGGATAACTTGATGTTTTATAGAAGTATTCATCAATCCATTGATACAGATTTGAGTTTTAACACTGTGTATTATAACAAACTAGAGTTTATAAATGATACCTATTTCTGGAAATAAATGTGTATTATATTATATTATACAATATTATACACGTAGAAAACATATATAAACAAATAAAACTATATTTAATTAATAAAAATTGTTATATTATTCAAAAATTAAGCCCATTAAAATTCCAAATATTATAAGGGGACAAAAAATTAAAAATAAAAAAAACTAAAATGGGAAAATATGGATCTCCCCAATATGATATAGAATCATTTCTCCCATGAGCAACACTATTAAAATGAATAAAAATATTAGTAAACCAAATGTAATTTTTATATAATGTAAACATAGAACCTTGATTTAAATTTAGGTGAATAACGAATGAAGGAATGTATTAGTATTTATATTAGGTAATGTGATCATTGGAATAATAACCTGACTGTTGAGAATAGTAACATGAATGTTGGAATAGTAATTTGACCTCAAAATATTAAAATTTATTATAAATAATATTTACCATGAGTAATTTAAGTTAATATAAATATTATAATTTCATAAAATAAATATTATGATTAAAAACTCCAAGAAAATATAAGCACATTTTTAATAAGCTATATTTCAAGGTATTTCATAAAAAACTCATAATTTTTATATTAAAAATTAAAACAACATATGTTAGAGAATTAATTTGATAAAATTAATTTAATTTTTTAAATCATCATGTATAAATTATCTAAGGGTAATTTATTTGATAATTTTTTGAAATACTTTAATTATCACGGGAATAGTAAAAATATAGTTTTTTCATAACTAGTGTTTTTTAAATTACATCATTCATGATGTAATAATGAAATAAAAATTTATATAAATTAAGGATAAAAAAACATATTAATTTTTATAAATTATTCATTTAAATAAAATAAACATGATCTCCAAACCTAAAAATTACTTTCCAATGTCTAAAATCAAAAGTATTCCTTAATATTTTTTTATCATTTCTCCACTTTTAATTTTAATAAATGAATTAATTAGAATAATAAATGTGTTTAAATTCATAAAAACATTATATTTTAATTATATATGATTCATTATGTCAAAAATATCACTATTATATGGTTTACCATTGATATAGTATTTTTATTTAATATTTTATTCAAAAAATACCCATCTCCTCAAGTATAAATAACCCCTCTCCATCCCCTTTGAAAACTATTCTTCCCACTATTACCAAAGAAGAAAAATCTACAAAATCCTATCCTTAAATCCCCTTATCCTCCTTAGGTATGTTTTTGAGTAATCAAACTCCTATATTTCAATAAGTTAAGGGTCATAGAAAAAGAACCACTTCAACAAAGATGAAATACCCATTCGACCTTTTATTTAATTTTCCTTTTATAATTTCATATCCTCCTTATATTATCTAATTAAAAACTTTTTAAAAAAATCATCTAGTATGTTAAAATTATCTTGGTATTTTTAATATATTATATAAATTTTATTTTTAATATAATCATATGTTATACATCTCACGCCTCCACTTCTGATAATGTCTAGTTAATGGTCGGTTAACCGCCAATGAGGATGTTTCAAATTCTTTTCTTTTCATAAACCTTATGAATGGTTATAATAAATAATTTATAATATATAAGTGTTTAAATATAATTATTTTATTCTTTTGGTATTAATTCTACTAATGTATAAATTACCCATAACAAAAAATATGAAATCAATGAAACACAATGAATTTTTAAGGAAAACATGACATCAAATCATTTTCCATTTAACCAAATGAATTATGAAAAATAATACAATGATTATAATTTATAAATAGTGATATAAATTAATATAATTCAATTAAAATTCAATGTTTTAACAAACCTATGTTTATTATTCAAGAAGCATAAAAGTGATGCAATATAACGATATTTAAGGTAAGGGGATTCTCGAACCCAACTCCTTTTTATTTGGTTTATCCATATTTCTCATCATTTTTAGTATGGATATTCCCCTAATATTCCTTAAATATTATTTAAATATTCTTCCCTTTTATTTTTATGGATATACTTGTTTTACGCCTTTCTAAAATGATTCTTAAGCCAAATATAAATATTTTTTTTCAAAAAGAACTTTCCTTCCAAAATATATCCTTGAATAATCTTGAGTTGTTTCTTCTTTTCTCAAGAATGATGATGTTTATGCTGTATATTCTTCTCTTATTTATATTTAAACCCCAAATATTATTCATGAAAGTATTATTTATGAAATACTTATGAATCCCATTCATTTCCATTGGTTATTTCATGGAAACAATTGTTATCCTTCCAAGTGGTATGTATGATTATGATAATTTTATGATGTGGCAGGTAGAAATGAAATTATATAGCCCTCCAATGCATTGGGTAATGTGATATATCTCAATATATTATGTGTTAACATAATTCAAGCTTTGTTCAAAATAAAAATGTTATGATTTATACACATATATCATGTGTGGACATGATTCTAGATTTATTCACAACTATGTGTGGTATTTGACTACTATGACATGATGTTTAATTTTTATGTATGTCACACATTCCATGACTTTATCAAATGTTCCCCTTATAGTGTTAATGATGATCCCATGTTTATTACATGATAATGTTGATTATTCTAACTCATGTACTATTTATCTATGTCCCATATTCCTCCCCTTACTGGGATTTTAGGTCACCCATTTATTTTATGTATATACTTAGGTGACTAATTGTACTGAGGATATTGTGATAGATTTATACGGTTAAATATTATGAATTTAAATAATGTTTAAGTTTTATTATATAAAATTGATGTATGATCCTAATTTTCTCAAGACACTAAAACTTTGGATCCTATATTTGTATCACTATTATATTGTTTATCTTTAAAATGTTGTAATAGTCATGTAAGAAATAATTGGGTTGAAATATTTAGTATCAAAGAAAAGGAAGGAATTCGATCCTTGGGAACTCTCACATATGAACATTGGATGAAGCATGGATCTCTGCCTAAGGTATTCATGAGGAAAGGGATACCACTGGGGATGGTGGTGTGTCCTTTATAGGAGGTGTATTCTCCCATGGAGTGCTACGATATGTATTAATTATAGTCCACTGAAAATAATTCCATACCCCCATAGTTAGTAGTAGAGCATAGTTTTGTTAATTTGGGAGTTAATATTAGAAAATTTTAGTGAAATAGATAACTTTAATTATATGTATAGGTAAAAATACTAGAAGAATAATTTTATAAAAAGGATAAACACAGGTAATAAGAATAAATTATTCATGTTTTGTTGAATTCTATTTTGTTCTAAAAATTTCTTCCTAAGAGAATAGTGGAACCAGAATCAATAAAAAGAAAAAATGAAAGTTATGCTTAATATATACTCATTCATAGAGAAATTTTAATTTAAATAGAGTTATAAACATTCCTTTATATCCTATAAGTTTTCTAGAACTATTGAATCAAATCCCTGATACCCTGAAATAGAGAAATCTATAAAAACACTTAGTGGCACGATCATTTCAACCCAAAGGTTGGACGCTTCTCCAGTTAGCGTATGTGGGAATATTTTTCTATTGAATCTCTTAATCATTCCCTTGGTTTAATTTGATGATATACTGAGCATGGATTGGATCTCATTATATAGATCACACATCAGATTTCAGGAAAACGAAATCTATTTCTATATTCTAAACCATCCAATGATCATATAAAAATTCAAGAAAATTCATGGATATCATCTGGAAAATCCATCAATGGTGTGGGTGATGATACCCTTTTAGAGATGCATACCTTTAAAAAATGGTTGATTCAAAGGAAAGTATCAAACTTTAAGAAATTCCCATTCTTGGGAAATAAATTGATGTATTTCCTAAAGAGTTTCATAGACTTTGCCTAGATCGTGAGGAAAAGTTCCCAATAAAGCTTATACCCAGAGCCAGTACTATCACCAAATAACCCTATAGGATGGTCCCGATCGAACCAGAGGAGTTAAATAAGTATCTATAAGTGCATTTAGAAAAATGGTTAATATTCTCTAGTGCATCACCTTGGGGTGTGCTAGTGTTCTTTATAAAAAAAGGATGGATAAATATGCCTATGTATAGATTACCGAGAGATCAACAAGATCACCATAAATAATAAGAATCCCTTAACAAGGAATGATGACTTGTTTGATAAACTATGAGAATATCACTACTTCTAAAAAATGGATCTTCATTCTAGATATTATTAGTTTAAGGTGACGATGGAAGATATTCAGAAGATAACTTTTCATACCAGGTATAGACACTATAGTTCATAGTGATGCCCTTTGTACTTACTAATTCCCATGTGATCTTCATTTATTTGATGAATAAAGTCTTTAGTGACAACCTCTAATTTTCCTGGTAGTTTTATTGATGATATTCTCATTTAATCAGAGATCAAGGAGGAACTTGAATATAATCTAAGTATTTTTCTAGAAAAATAAAGAAATGAGAAAATGTATGCTAGATTTAGCAAGTGTTACTTTTGGATGATGCAATTCACATTATTATAGCACATGATCACAAGTGAGAGAATTTATGTGGTTCCCTAAGAGACAAATGCAATTAAACAATGGACTAGACCCTTAAGTATCATGAAAATCCATAGTTTTCTTGGATTGGATGGGTACTATTGACATTTTTCAAGGAATTTATCATGATTTTTTATCCTTATAACTAAGTTAACATGGAAAAAGGTAAAGTATGTATGGATAGAATAATATAAAAAAATCTTTAAGGAGCTCAAAAGAGGTTAATCACTATTCCTATACTCATACTACCATTAAGTTGAGAAGGTTTTGTGACACAAAATGATGCTTTAATGAAAAAACTAGGTTTTGTACTCATGTAAAATAGAAAATTGATATATTATGCCTCATAAATATTGAAGATCCATGTGAAAAACTATTTTACACATGATCTAGAGTTAGGAACTGTGATATTATCCTTAAAGATTTTGCAGCACTACCTGTATGGAGAGAAGCGTGATATATATAATGATTATAAGAGTCTAAAGTATATATTCACATAGAAGGATATCAACATGCATAAGTGAATATGGTTAGAGATGGTCAAAGACTATGATTTCTCTATTCACTACCATCTAGGAAATGCAAACAAGGTAGCTTACGCTCTTAGTAGAAAAGAACCTAATACTTTATCAATAATGCAGATTGAGAAAAACCCTATCTTTATAGATATTAAAAGGATTGATCTTTAAATCATAATAGAAAGGAAAATATACAACCTTTACAAAATGATCTCCCAAAAATCTATCTATGATAAGATCAAGGAGGCACAGAGGGATGATTTGGAGTTCAAAAAGAGTGAAATATGTAAATGAAGGGAATATTTATGAATTCATATTTATGATGATGGAGTGATTAAGTTTAGAACTAGGGTTTATGTAACTTCATCACCTAATATAATGAAGGATCTATTGGATAATTCACATAAATCATTTTTATATATCAATCCTGAAAGTATTAATATGTACTGTGATCATTAAGAGTAATTCTGGAGGAACAACATGAAGAAGGAGATTACTTATTATATCTCAATGTGATTGGTATATCAAAAAGTTAAAGTAGAGAAAAAAAAGTACAAAGGGATGATGAAACCATTACCTACACTATATAGAAATGGGAGAAGATAATCATGGACATTTTCATTAGTCTCCTGAATAAATATAAAGGAAACAATGCAATATAGGTTGTGGTGGATCGAATCACCAAGACTTCCCACTTAATTTATATTTGAGAATATTTCTCACTTGAAAAACATGCCAACATATATATAAAAGAATTTATGAGGCTATATGGATAACCACTTTCAATTGTCCTTAATTGTGATCCATGTTTCAAAACTAAATTCTGGATAAGTCTTCAACATTCTTTGAGTACCGAGTTGAATTTTAGTATGACTAATCCCCCCCAAATGTTTTCCAATTACAAAGTACTATTTAGATACATAAGGACATGCTGAGAGCCTACTCAATGTAATTTAAAGGAGTATGGGATCAACATCTCCCATTAGTTGAGTTCTTATACAATAAGTTCTTCCACTAGATTATTCAAATGGATCTATAATAATATCTATATCGGAAGTGATGTAGAACTACTACTTGTTGGGATAAAGTTGTAGAAAAAAAGATACTTGGACCTGGTCTTGTGTAATATATGATAGATAAATTTCAAGACATACAACAACATATAATAGTTTCTCAGAGTCGATAGAAGAGCTATGATGATAACCATCAAATGGAATTAGAGTTTGAATTTGGAGATGCAGTTTTCCTTTAAATATCACCATGAAAGAGAGTCATGCATTTTGGAAATAAAGGGAAGATTATCCCTAGGTACATTATCCCCTTTTAGATCCCCGATCACAAAGGATTAGTGTACTATCAGCTTTCAATTCCAACAAATATGGACCAAGTTCATGATATGTTCCATGTATATCTCCTAAGGAATTACATACCTAATTCCTCACATGTACTAAATCTAAAGGTGGTACAATAAGAGAATTTCCTCTCGTATGAGGAGTAGCCGATGAAAACACTAGACGAAAGAGACAAAGTCCTATGAAAAAAGACAACTCACCTTGTCAAAGTGTTGTGGTGAAACCATAAGTATGAAGATGTGATGTGGGAACAATAGTAAATAATAAATCACAAGTAACCTCACCTATTACCAACTAAGAATATTAGTTGAATTTTTAGGGAAAAATTTTCTAAATAAGGGAAGAATGTAACAACCTGTAGTTTATAAATGATATTTTTTTCATGAAATTAATGTGTATTATATTATATTATATAGTATTATACACATACAAAACATAGAGAAACCAATAACACTTTATTTCATTAATGAAAATTGTTACATTATTTATAAATTAAACCCATTAAAATTCCAAATATTACAAGGGGACATAAAATATAATATAGTAAAACTACAATGAGAAAATATGGATCGCCTCAATCTAATGGAATCATCGCTCCTATGAACCAAACTATAGAAATGAAACAAAATATTAGAAAACTAATCAACATTTTAGAAAATGTAAATATAGAACCTTGAGATAAATGGAGGTGAATAACAAATTAATGGAATGTAATAGAATTTATAGGAGGTAATGTGACAATTTGTATAGTAACCTGACCATTGTGAATATTAACATGATCATTTAAATTGTAATTTGACTTAAAAATAATAAAATGTAATATAAATAATATTTATCAAGATTAATTTGAGTAAATATAAATATTATAATTTCATAAAATAAATATCATGATTAAAAACTCAAAGAAAATATAAGCACATTTTTAATGAATGATATTTTAAGGAATTTTATAAAAAAATCACAATTTTTATATTAAAAATTAAAATAAACTATGTTCTATAATTATTTTGAAAAAATTAATGTCATTTTTTAAATTAACACATTAAAATTATCCAAGGGTTATTTTTTTATAATTCTCTAAAATACTTTAATTTTCATGTGAATAGTAAAACTATAGTTTCTTCATAACCAATGTATTTTAAATTACATCATTCATGATGTAATAATGAACTAATAATTTCTATAACTTTAGGATCAAAAGAAACATATTAAATTTTAAATATGATTCATTAATATATAATAAAAATTATTTCCAAAGCTAAAATTTACTTTCCAATGTCTAAAGTCAAAAGTATTCCTTTTTTAAAAATATTTTTCTCATTTTTTCACTTTCATTTTTAATAAAATAGTGAATTTGAATTGTAAAGTGGTTTAAAGTCCTAAAACCATTATATTTTATTTATATATGATTCATAATTTTAAAAATACCACTATTAAAAGGTTTACCTTTGATATAGTATTTTATTTTATATTTTATTCTAAAAACAACTCTCTCTCTAAGTATAAATAACCCATATCCCCCCCTTGGAAAACCACTCATCCTTCACTTAAAAAGAAAAAAACCTACCAAATACTATCCATAAATCCCCTTATAATCCATAGGTAAATTCTATATTAATAAAATTCTAATCTTATAATAAGTTAAGGGCTGTAGAAAGGTAACCACTTCAAGAAAATGACAATATCCTTTCAACCTTTTATTTAATTTTCATTTTCTAATTTCATACCCCCCTTCTATTTTCTAATTAAAAACTTTAAAAAAAAATATAAATTATATTAAAATGATCTTTATATTGTTAATATAATATAAAAATTTTACTTTTAATATAAACATATATTATACATCTCAAGCCTCCATTTCAGAAAATGTATCGTTAAGGGTTGGTTAACCGCCAACGAGGATGTTTCCAATTATTTTCTTATCACCAACCTTATGAATGGTTATATTAAATTATTTATAATATATTATGGTATAAATATAATTATTTTATTCTTAAGTAATTATTTCTACTAATGTATAAAGGACCTTAAAAAAATGCCAAATCAAAGAAAAATGGGGAATTTTTAAGGAAAACATGATACCAAAATATTTTCCATTTAACTGAGGGAATTAAGGAATACAATAAACTTATTATAATTGATAAAAAATTAAATAAATTAATATAATTCACTTATTTTTCAATTTTTTAATAAAACTAATTTTATTATTCATGAGGTGGGAAAGTGACGAAATAATGCGGTATTTAAGGTAATGAGATTCTCAAACCCAACTCCTTTTTCTTTGGGTTATCCTTATTTATCATCATTTTTAGTATGTAAATTACTATAATATTTATTATTTATTCTTTCACTATTATTACCTTTTCTTTTTGGGGATATACATGTTTTTTTCATTTCCAAAATGATTTTGAAGCCAAATATATATATATATTTTTGAAAAGACTTTTCTTACCAAAACACATTCTTGAATATTCTTGAGTTGTTTTCTCTCTCTCAATAATGATGATGTTTATGACAAATATTTTTTTATTTATTCATTTTTTTAACCCAAAGTTTATTTATTAAAGTATTATTTATGAAATCCTAATGAAATCCATTCATTTCCATTAGTTATTTCATGACTAAGATTGTTATCCTTCCAAGTGGCATGCACGACCATGAGCATTTTATGATATGATGGGTGGGACCAGAATTATATATCCCTCAAATGCATTAGGTAATGTGGTATATCTTATGATATTATGTGTATTATGTGTTTTATTTGGTTCCCTATAACCAACTTCTATGTAATTTATGACAAACATGTATTAAGTTTTTTGAATATTAATTAAATATTTATCACATCATGATTGTTCTTCTACGTGAAATAGTATGTGATAATGTCCTAAGAGTAGTGGTCACACTAAAAGGTTATAGTAGTTCCCCACTATAATGAGAACCCAAAAGTGATATGACACTATTCTTGAATATATGTTATATACCCAGATGATATCATTTGAGGGAAAAAATGATACAAGATATCAGGGGTGGAGACTCATAGGACTTTTAGGAACCTTCTCATGGTGTACACCCTTGGTTATATCTAGTAGGATATTATGATAATGGGACCAACTGGTAGGAAATCCACATTTATATGTGTCATTTAATGTTCATATCTAAGTATTTTTTTATTAATCCTTAGACTTTAAGATTATTATTAATGAATATTATGATTTGCGTACTTTGATGTATTGAAAAAAAATGGCGACGATAGATGTTTACGGTGAGGTAGGATATGTTGGGTGCATCATGAGTAATATTGAATTAATGAATAATGAGAAAAAGTATTTATCCCTTATTTTCATTAATGAAAGTTAATATCTTGGGCCCTTTGATGGAAATGATATAGCCAAAATAAATCCATGGACATGGTGTTCTAAAAGAAAGTTCTATTTCTAAAAAGTCAAGGAAATAGATATCGAGCATATAGGTTGATGGCACTGGCATGAAACCTACTCAATTAGATATATTGTGATAAATGGATTATATTACATAGTAAGTTTCTATATAAGTTAACATGTCTTTGCAACATTAACATCTTTCTCTATGTTTCCTTAGAGTGTTTCTAGATGATAACCTTGGACTTTAGGCTGGTTCTCCTAACACCACTGAGAAATATGCCTAGAGGGTAAAAAATTAATTGTATCCTGAATATCAGTTAAAAAATATAAATTATTATTTATTATTTAACAGGTTGAATAAATATTATCCCCTCATTTAGTTTAATAATTATTCATGTATTCTTGATTGCATTTATTCCATCACTAGTTATTAGAGAGAATATATTGTGAGTGGAATATTTAATAAATATTTATTAGTTATTTAGTGAATATAATATTTATTTATTTATTGGTGAATTATTCAGTGATATTTATTTAATAAATAGACATTATTCAAGGGATGATAAATATTGTGGTGGAATAACATACTGAGTTTAATGGTCCAGTAAGAAAAAATAGACATTGAATATTATTTGATTAAATAATATTTAATTATATCTTTCAAGTTAAGAACTTGTTAAGAAATAATAATATTACTATTATTATTTGACATGGGGTTTTTCTAGGATTAAATAAATAATTAAGGGAACTATTGAAATTATTTTATTTTAACCCTAGAAATACAAATACCCAATTATTTTATTTTACACATTAGCTAATTTAGTTGTGCGCAAAAATGTTGCAGAATCCTCTCAATCATAGAGAGATCCCATTTCCACGGACAATCCTAAGAACAGAGAGCAATCCTCCTCTATCAAATAAAGGAGAATGCTTTGTAAGTGGTTCTCTAGGTGATCAAAGATGGACGAAACAAGTGAAAGGATCTTCCATGATTGCACTCGGAGATTCCCTCAGCGACGTTTAGAGATTCCTAGAACACATGTGGATCACTTCTATAAGAAATCTATACTTGGTTTTTAAAAAATAATGACAGTGCACTACAGATCCGTCACCATATTCATCAATGAAGAAATAATTCATTATAAGTAATTCTTTTTCTAATTAAATTAATTATAAACCTTATGTGCAAATCTTCTCTATCTTAGTTCTAGCATTCTATAACTTTCCTATTTCTTTGATTCAATTCTGTTGATCATGGAATTCATTATCGTATAGATCTCATATTGTTCATCAATTATAGAAAATAGAAATGTTGGTCACCACCCTTCCTAGCTTCCAGTGCACTTGGAACCTACAAGTGGTATTAGAGCCAGGTACATAATTGTTTATAATTATTTAAAAAATCATTGGTGATTTACGCATTTGTAATTTAGTTTATCAATTCAAGTTTAATCGTTATTTTAATATTAATTATGAGATATGTTTCTTCCTACTTCATTTCTTATATATCTAATCGAGATGTTTAATTTTATGATTAAAATAAAATCATGGAACTAATCCAGAGATTCCAAGGTTTCTGGCCAGACAACACCAGACTATATGCTGTGTAACCAGAGTTACAAGCCGTTAATCATGTTCAATGAATCAATATTGATTCAAGAATCAATTTAATATTATTAGTTGATTATTTCATTAATTACACTCTTAATGCACCACATGTTGACCAAAATTTAATGGCGCACAGTTAGCTGGACTACACGCCATGTAGCCCACAGACACAACATCACTACAAAAAAACTACATGATTAGAAGGGGTTATTTTTTAGTTTATAAGGGGTTATAATCCCTTATAAACACATTAGCGGTGGTTATGAGGAACTTCCGCTAATGTGCCCGCCTACTCTTGTTAGAGGCGACTTTGAGTAACCGTTGGTAAAATGCTGTAAATATGAGTGACGATTCATTTAGGGGTGGTTAAAACCCCCTCTAATTTAGCTGAAAAATCTCAATTTAGAGGGGGTTTTAACCCCCTCTAACTTATTGATCAAACTAGAGGTGGTTCGAAAATGCTGATAGTTTAGTTGTATGAGACATAAAAGAGGCGGTTCAGAGAAATGTCTCTATTTAAAACTTATTTTTAGGGGGTTGAACCCCCTTTAAATGAATCATATTAGTGGAGGTTCGTAGAAACTCCACTAAATAATATATATATATATATATATATATATATTAATCTCATGCCACCCAACCCCTCCCTCCAGTTCACAACCCCCCCTCTGGTTATCTAACTTGCATGCCCACCATTTCCCCCTAGTATCCCCCACTAGTTCTCCCACTGTAAGCTATTATGATTCCCACCCCTCCCACCCCCTCCAGTTTTCACAATACCTCGCCAGTTCTCTCACATGCACACACCCACTTTCCTTCTCCAGTTCTCCACATATGCGGCCCATCATTCCCCTTTAGTTTATTTGCGAACCAAGCCCGTATAAAATTTTACTGAGGTGCGGTTCAAAACCGCAACCTCCCCTATGCAATGCAGGCCCTATACCACTACACTGATTAGATTCTATTGTAATATTAACATATCATTATATTTAAATATATTACGAAAATAATGAAAAAAATATTATTTCAATAAAATTTAAATACATATATAATTATTTAAATTAATATATATATTTTAATATTATAAACTTATGTATTTATATTATAATAAATTTATATTATATTAAATGTATACATTTATATAAACTATATATTGTATATGTTTATTTACATACATTTGAGTATAATTTTATAATTCTATTCATGTTATGTATATACACATATATTTACATATTTATAACTATATTTTTGTAAATTATTTATATACTTATATATATATTTATATTATATACATTTTTATTTATATAATATATGTATAAGTATTTATTTAATATATTTATATTATGTCTTTAAAAATATATTTATATAATGTATTTCAACACATATATTTATTATTATGTAAATTAATATAAATTTATTTGAATAAATTGTATTATATTATAAATAATTAATAATACATGAAATAGAGTTTAGAAAATTATTATATATGAAAAAAATTAGAGAAATATTTATATAATGTTTTATGAAAAACAATTTATACAAATAAATATACATAAATGTATATAAAATTATACTATTATATTTATGTGTACATATAAATACAATTAACTATAATCTTATAATTGGAAATATATAATATAATTAAATGATATATATATATACATTAAATCAATTTATAATTAATATTGTATACTAAAATATATATAAAATAATTATATAATGTATATAAATTTTTATATAATAAAATATTTATAATATATATATATATATATATATTATAAATAAATAAAATAAATAAAATATATATTTTTATTTATATTTAATTTTGCCTATATTTTATTTATTTGTATATATAATATAATATATATGTATTTATACACAAATATACAAAAAAAATGTATTTAATAAAATATATGTTTAATATAAATCATAATATAAATTTATGGTATTTATAAAACCATATATAAATTTTATATATGTGAATAAATAAATTTATAATTACATTTATATCATGTATACCAATATTTATATATGAATACATTTTTTATATGTATAAGTATTTATTTAAAGTATTTATATAATTTGTTTATATATATATGTTTATAATGCATTTTAATACATTTATATAATGTTTTTATGTAATATATATTTATGTCTGTGTGTGTGTTTTGGAATACACACAAGCACCCCCACAGATATATTATAAAATTTGAATTTATATGATATTTATTTTAAAAAATAATTAAAATTGAAGAGGGGTTAAAAAACCCCTCTAATCAAAGGGATTAGTAGCGGTTCATGAACCACCCATAATTTATTAAATGAGTGGGTGGTTAAAAGCCCCGTATAATGTCATAAATTAGAGAGTGTTCACAACCACCTCTGATATCTTAAATTTTAGGGGGTTCATTACCCCCTCTAATTTCAAAAATTAGAAGGGGTTCAAAACCCCATATAATCTAAGGGATTAATAATAGTTCATGAACCCCCTTTAATTTATGAGATTAGAGGGTGTTGTGAACCCACACTATTTCCTTTAAAAAACCCTAGGTTATATATATATAGCCTCTAATATACAGCCAAACGAATAATATATATATATATATATAACACCTCTAAAATCCAACCAAACATATAGAGCTACTAATTATTAAATTTTTGATGGTTTTGACACAACTACCTCTACGATCTAACAAAACAATACAAAGAAAAAATTCTAAAAAAATTTGAGGGGTTGGGAACCCCCTCTAAATTTGATGATTAGAGGGGGATGTGTAAAATGAATTTAGAGGGGATTTTTCATAACCTATTCTAAACAACCACCGCAAATTTGCTATTTTTTTAGTGCGTGTAGTCCCTTTGGGTCACAGACAGGATATATATTCAATACACATCCTACCTGACTGGTGACTCCGTAACACATAGTCAAAATTATGCGTGGCCCATTAGAAATACCGTACAGTCCAAATTTTCCAAGGAACAAACTTCACGCCGAGTCCCTAGAAATGTGTCTCATATGAATGGTGAGAGATATACACAATATGTAGATTGGATCTACATACTGTATAATTTTACCAATTACGAAAATTTAAAAATTATTTATTATATTATGTAAACCTTGAGACATGTTCTTGCGTGTGGACATTAAGTTGATAAGACATGCCATGTGATTGGTTTTAATATTTTTGTATATAAATGTTTAATTAATATCTGTTTAAAGTTCAAGATCTTCATATCATGTATGAGTTATATTATAGTTGTTTCTCTATGTGCATTAAAGAATGACATGTTGTAAAAAATCATGTAATTCATGTAATTATTAAGTTGATACTAAATGTTCTGAAAGTACGTGATAATTCATGTATGCTAAATGTCGTAGAGAATAAACTGTATATGAGTATAATACATGTTGGGTAGATTTGGATGGGTATTCACCATTTTTCCTCTAAGGTACATTTGTGTACAAAGTTAATTTTAAATGAATTCATTTAATTTGTTTAAAACTATAATGGATGATAATCTCAAGGTAATTCGGATGAGTATTAAGATAAAATCACTACTAGAAATTCAGTCTATATCCACAGTTTATAACTATGGATATAGGTCTGAAAATCATGGATATAGGTAATATCCAAGGTTTTGGGAATCATGGATCTTATTGGCATGGCAATAAGGTCACGACTATAGCCATGATTTCCACTATGGTAGTACACCTATATCTAAAATTAGAAACTGTGGCTATAGGTAATTCAATTGATATATATATATACATGGTTTTAAACTGTGGCTATAGCTCTACTACCATGGTGGAAATAGTGGCTATAGACCTATAGCCATGATTTCAAACCGTGGCTATAGCTTGCACTTTTTAGGAAAAAAATTCAGATAATTAGAATGCTCCAAGGAAGAAATTTGGGCACAAATCTTTTTATTGGTTCAAGTAAGTTCATTTATAATGGGGAAAATAGAAATATTGATATTTTCCACCCACAATCCATTAGTGTGATTACATCAAAGATAAAAGATAATACTCAAAGATATAGAATTCCATTCTACATGAACCATCATATCCATTTCAATGCCCCCGTTGGGACTTGGACTCACTTGACTTGTGCCTCCATTCACACCATCTATTCATAAAACTTAGTTCCTTTCAGGCCTAACCCACAAGACCTTTCTAGATGTGTTCTTCAAATATTTTCCTCTTGAATAAAGTTCCCATATTCATTCCATAAAAACAAGAACAAAACAAGGGGGGTGGGGGGAAATTCTTCATTTCATCTATTCTAATTCTTGGATACATAAGTTATTTACTTGGGTCACAATGGAATAGAGTGGGAGGGTGCTATAACTACATAAGAACTGAATGAATGCCCTGAAAAAATGTTACAAATTCACTTCCAGTAGATAAAATATACAAATGAGAAAGAAATCAAGGGTAATATATTACCCTATAACAATCTTGGGAATAATGATCCTAAATTTTCCCATAATGCATGAGTCAAATCCATATTAAACCTATATATTAGTTATAGTTATACTATTTTCTAATGAACCAAAAAAATGGGATGAAGTAAAATAATCTATTTATCCATATCTTGAAGAATAAATCCAACTCAAAATAATTCTAGTACAATATTGTGTGAATCAGTATGAGAACAATTTTGGGGAAATGGAACCAGAAGTAGTCATCTGATTGTTGAACCAAAAAATATCCTTCTATGGATACATGTTTATCAGCAACATTATTAGCTAACTCATTAATCACATGTTCTAGTTTATTACCAACACAAAGTATAATCTGTTACAAATGTTCACTGTGAATAATCACTAAAATGGGAATGATAGTGCATGGGAATGTGCGTCATAATTAGATAATTAAAATGATATGTTATAATACTAACCATGAAGGGAGTGATGGATATCCCAAAATATGCATTCCAACATTCATATGAAAATAATAACGTGTAATTTTTGACACCAAGGATATTCCACACTTCAACTACGAAGAGAAACTCCTTGAATATGGTTTGCTGTTAGTGGGCCTATGTGAGTACCATACATCAATCTTGGAAAAAAGAACTCCCAAAATAGTGACCTCCATGAAGACTAGTCATAAACATCTAGAATTATAACCAAAACTAAAGAAAGGAAAACACAATTAACCTTATCATTGAACAGACTAACCAAACCAAATAGTGAAACAATGTTAGCAACATCTGGGGTATAAGGGAATCCAGGGTATACCACTGCAAGAAGTCCTTCACTAGAACCTACTAAAAAACATAGGCATCAAACACATACTCATAGAAAAAACTTTAAAATAATAATGAAAAATGCACTAAAACTCTACAGAAAATAAGAATGAAAAAAGTTAGGGAATTACTTGAATAATATGTTTGATGACATATGGTACTACCCGCTACTGAACAAACATTAACTCCACTTTCAAGGACCAACAAAATAATAATGAAACTCAAAAAACAAAATAATAATAATGAAAAAGGCCATGGAACTCTACAATTAAATGAGAATGATGAAGGCATGAAATTACTTGAATAATAATATCTTTTATGACACAAGACACAATCAAATTCTGAGTAAACATCAAATCCACTTACAATAATGATACATGAAAATATCATGGATCTCAAAATCATATAACCTTCAACCATCACACATCAAATAATGATAATGAATGACCAAATGTAAGATAAAAATTAGTAACAAACATTCTACCTAGCACCTAGTAAAATATAGTGACATTTTCAAACCATCAGACATCTGATTCATTAATTTTATGTTTAAACTGAATTTTAAATTATGAAATTTATTACAGGTTCTCATTTCATCAATCTGTAATAAATATAGATTTTTTAATCATTGTTCATCTAATTCAAATTTTTTATATATAATATAAATTTCCAGTTAAAAAATAATCTTTCTAATACTCCTGTATAAACTGGAATTCTCAAACACTTTAAATTACTCATTAGAATGTATAACCAAAGTAATAGATGGCCAATATTTCCCATTGTCACATAAGTCTATTGGAGTAATGGAATATTTTTCTAACCTTTAGAAGCTACTAAATTTGATCTTTGATATATTCACCAGGGTTCATATCATAGTGCATGGGTTTAATTTTAGTATATAATTATTTTAAATTTTATCTTTTTTCCATCTTTATTAATCTTAGGATCATCTACTTTCAATATCATTCCCTCACACATACATACATGGAAGAATTTTTACAAGATGTATGTTTTGTTTTAAAGTTCTTCCTTATCGGTGCTATTTTGTTCTCTCCCTAATTGAATTCTTCATTTAAGTGAAAGTGTTTTTTTAGGAACTAAAAAAATGCCACTTATTTTTTCTAACTAATTATCATAAGTGATAAATATTACAAGTAGTTTTCAACAAGTGGTGTCAAAAAAACCATAAGACTTAACATGTTAAGATCAGAGATCATAGAAAAAATAATCATAATATATTTGGCTTTGAAATGTAGACCCATGCCACTCCCATCTAGCCGAGACTAAGATTATTATAGTTATAACATGAAATTGAATTAGTTTCAAGAATATTAAATTAGAAAACTTGGGTACATCCATCTGTGAGGGAGATAGAGTGAGAAATAAATAACAAATAGCATCATACATGAAAGAAATAACAAGCTTACCAGAAACTTTGTGGAACAATAAAACCACCATAAATAACCATATATACCAACTACAATTAAAGAATCTCATTCAGTATGAAAAAAGTCAAAATAATATTTATTAATTCATTTCAATAATAGAGGAAATTTGTTTGAAAATGCTAAAAAATCAGGCTTAAAAAATTCTAGAAATATCCCTAATTGAGAGAAGCTTTGAAAATTTCAGGAATCCCTATTTATGAGAAGATTTAGAAAGTTTAGGAAAGAAAAAACACTACTTCTAGTAGACCACTCACCAAATTCCAATAAATTTCTTGAAATATTCTTTAAGGGAATTCATCATGTAATTATAAAAAATAAACTTTAGCTTTCCCCTATAATAGGTCTATAGGAAAACCCAATGCTCATCATTAAATTCACTAAGGATATTTTAAAAAAACTTCAAAGCATTTAAATTTACCATGATAAATCCAAGTCATAGTGTGATATAATCATATTGGTTGACAGAAGCATATAATTGCTTGAAAAATGATTTCAAAAAATAAATAGAAGCTCCACACCCCCTATATAAAATAGTGGTTTAGAAACAAGTATTATTTATAAAGAATATATACCTACTTGAAAAATATTATTTTATCAAGAACATACCTGCTTGAAAAATACTAGTTATGAAAAGACATATATTGAGATAATAAGAGAAAACCCCTATTGAATATAAAACTTCTCAAATTGATCATAGTAGTTGATCAAAAACAAACCAGATTGAATATATAGATAACAAAAAAATAGCTGTTTTGCAAGAAAATATATACCTTTTCACATTTCTTATGGTTATTTATCAAGAACATGTCTTCTTGAATATATAAAAAACATAAAATAGTGGTTTTACAACATATATTATTTAAGTGCCATAAAATGATTTTTTACACTGTGATATATTTATAAAAAATCAATTGGTAGAGGAAGATGGTGGTATATTCTGAGTATGTGTGATGTCCAACATATGGATTGGTATAATGTTAGTTGGTTGGTAATAGGTCTAATATAACAACATATAGTGGTATAATAATCAGGGTTAAATGGATAACATTCCTAGATATACTAATAACTATAAGTTGTGTGTTATTCCCTAGATAGATAATCTATGTAGAGTGTAAAGGAAATCATTGAGCATGGGATGTATGAGTTAATATCATTTTATGTTTAAGGGAATGGAATGTTAGGATTCATATGCATATGGTAAAAATGATTAGTAGTCATGGAATAGGTTTGGAAAAAGTGTTGCACTGTGAGAATCCCTTAAATTACATAAATGAACAAAATTTCATAAGGTATCTCAATTTCCAACAACCCACCCTATGAATTATTAGGAATAAAATCCCTTATTGTGTAGGACCCATATTTGGGTGTCATCATTGAGTTCTTTATAAATCAATTTTTTTGTTTAAAAAATATCTAAAGATGTCATAGATGATGAGACTATTGAAAATTTTATAGTTCTTTTGAACAAGATGACATTTATTTTATTAGTTTCCCACACTGAATGAATACCAGTTGTCATGTTCAACTAAAAAGTTGTGATAAGATGTAAATATTAATATCATAATCATATAAAATATATTAACAAATAAATACACATATAAACCGTTTCTAAATTGTAAACTATTTATGTTAATAATAACATTTAATAAGTGTTTATATGTTTATTTGGATGTTTATTTGTTTACTTGAATTAACATATAAACCATATAGAATTTATGGTTCAGAATTTTTAAAAAATATTTCCATATAAGCTCAAAAAATTCAATAAAATTAACATATAAACTCATATTTTCATGAACTAATTTAAAATAGAATCACTACAACATCAATAACTAAACAGAAATATAAAGTGAAAGGAATCTCTTTGAATGGGTTTTTAATATAGAAGTAAATGATAGATGAAATAAATTATTACATACCAATAGTAACAATTTTCACTCTTGCAAGAAGATTATCATTCTTATGCTTTTGAATGGAATCAATTAATCCTCAATCATACATTCAAATCAAGAAAAAGATGCATATAAAATAAAATGGGATTATTTCATATGAAATAACACTTGTATTATGAAATATAGACCAACCTCAGGATTAAAATATGATGTTAATATGACTACTATTCCTCTAGCTCCACCTTTCCCTACCTTGAAAACATAAAAATACAATCAAAGCACATATAATGGTTTCATCAACAAGACTTTCAAAAAAAAATATTTCATCAACAAACCTCCATCACTTTTTTAGTTTTATAAATTGGCTCAAACTCCACTTTCATCAATTGTTCCTAAAGATAAAAGGGAAAAAACTTAAACACCATGAACCCGTTTAAATCATTTTATGAAAGAAGCATGATGGGAGGGATCACTAACCTTGGATATTTGAATATCAATTTTTTTCCAAATTTTAACCATCTCGTAAACATTAATATTTTCTATCTATAGATAAAAAATAATAATAAAAGTCAATAAAAATCCAAAATGTCACTGCTGAGCTCATTAGATATGGAAATAAACAACATATGTTGGACACAAAACTGAAAATTATAACCAGTATAGAGATACTTTAAAATAAATAAAAACATGAATAGAATATTAACAAATCAAAACTAAATAAAACTTATGATTAATTTCTGATGTACTAATTATTTTATCAATAATTGTTAAAGTTATGATTGTTTATTTTTCTACTATGTTTATTATTTTTATTTATAGATAATAAGTACACATTTTTCATTTATTTTTACATTTTAATTTATTTTACTTGGATCATGATTGGGGTATATCAGATCTTTTTTACTTCTAATAGATTTTATGCTTGAGGAGAGAAAACATTTTCAATTTATTTTTAAACTATAATTCACCCCTCTTATAGTGTGATTTCAATCTATATCTTGGGGAAAAAATTAGTATCATAGCATGTATCAAAATTTGAGATTGAATTTGAGCTATTTATTTTTTATTTATATTACTATATCATATTTTTAGTTTTTAGTTCCCTTATACCAATGTTCTATAAATGAAGTATCTTTTTGTTTTAGTGATGGAAGGTATTATGAATATCATAATTTTAGAGAAAATAAATATAAACAGAACACCTATTTTGTATGGAAATTATAAGGGGTATTGGTGAGATTTTCTGGAAACATAAATTATTAATACTTTTGTTGATAATTTTATTATTCTCACTAATAACTATAAAATTCCTGTGATATAATTTTCAAAATTCTCAAGTGATGAGAAAGTAAAAGTTTAATTGAATTTTTGAGTCGAAAATACTTTATATTGTTTTATCCAAAGAAATATTTTCAATCAATTATCTTCTTGCCACACTACATATAATATTTGAATGAAACATAAAGTTACTCATTATAGAAATTTTAAATTTCTTGAATCCAAATGAGCTATGTTGAGGACAGATTATTCGAATTTTGATTTAATTCTTGGTGAAATAGTTTTTGTGATTAATAATAGATTTTCGATGATAGTAAATAGTCTATAGTTTGTTGATGAAAATGAGTTATCAAAGGATCAATTAGTTACAGATGTTATAAACATTCTAACCAAATAATGAAAATATAAAAGGAAATTTATAGTTGATACAAATCATATTACAGAATTAAGTCTTGATTACTTAATTGAAACTCTTATGAAATACGAGAGTAAATTAATGTGATATATAGAAAAAGAGAAAAAATAGACATTAATTAAAACAAATATGGAAATTAATCCTTTAAAGTAAGTTTATAAAACATTACTAAATAAAACCAATTTTTCAAAGCATGAATAAATAACCATTTAAAACCATCCATTAATTATTTCAATCACTACTTTATTTAATTATCTAATTAATTATACTAGAGTTCTATGACTCAATCTAAGTTTACACGTCTATCCAAACAACCTTAATTAAATTAATATATATTCATATAGAAAAATTAATTTAATATAAATATAATTCCTTATTCTAGAACTAGAAATTCTGAAAACCAATTACTAAATATACAATGGTTGTTATCATTACTATTTATCCCATAAGACCACTCTATTAGGTGTTACATCCCAATCCTGACATACCATATTCGATCCTAACTCTTTTAAAATGATATGAATAGGATAAGGTAATAAGGATTCCCTTCCCAATGAGCCAACCTCATCATATTTCAGTTAGTTGTTGAGTTATAAGTAAAATTCCATCACATAGAAATGGGAAGGTGTATAGCAGAGTCAGGTCTGTAACTAATCAATGGAAATTGTAAAGGGTCATACATAAACATGGTTCAATAAACCATCCCATGTGACATGCCTATATATAATTTATATGATATCAAAATACCCCTACCATGATGTTAATTTTCTATCAAAGTGGTAACCATTATCAAAGCAACCATACACTGTATGAAAATCATTATGATAAGTATAATAGAGAATGACATGTTAGACATCTCAAAGATAAAGTCATGTTTGGGAAATAATTCTATCCTAAAAATTTAAAATCTAAATAAATTGAAAATTATACTTTCTATGTTATTCCATATTTCATCATACACAAAAAATAATTTATATTTTACACAATTATAACATAAGAATATATAATACACGTACATCACATTATGGTTTCTAAAAAGGTAAAAAATCATTAAGATAATCATAAAATAGTTTATAAAACATCATTATTTTATAAAAACAATATAGATAGGTGAAATAACTTCTATGTTTTGTGATATGACCATTTTATTGGTTTTATAATACCTTTATAAATAAGTATCTTACTATCTCATGGGTGGTAACTAGGGAATATTAATAAAATTATAGGTAATAGACCTTTTATAGTATTTTTCATAGACAATACATACCAAAAACATCCTGGATAAAGAGTTAATGGTGGGGTAATTGATGAATTTAGGATACCCATTTTAAAGTTATATTTTTTTTAAAAGTATATTCTAATATATAAATTTTTCTTTATAGAGAACATACATTAGTTTTTCAATGTTATCAACAGTTTTACTTTCAACCATATACTTTTAGAAAATGTAGTTTAAAACATATTTTTTAAAAGAAGTGGTTTTATAAAATCATGTTATGTAAAAAAGGTTTTACATAAGATTAAGAATGACTCTAGGTCATAATGAAAAAGAAACAAGTTATGGTTTTCAAAACAAGATATCTTGTTTGAGTTGGAACCCAATTAGTAAAAAAAAATTAATTTTAGGAATGATATCATTCCATTACCCTTTGTAGGGTCATGAAAATTATGCAAAGGGGAAATCCAATTACCCCAAAACTTGGAAAAGGACCGAACGGTCCGCATACCGGCTCCCAACAACAGTACGAAGCCGGTTTGGAAAACCTCCCTCCCGTAGACACTGTCGTTTGCGAAATGGGGGTAGAGTGCCTACGCGGGCACGAACCAGGAAGACCGCCGATGAAGCTAGCCCGTTCCAACTACACGGACCAAAGTCATTCATGAAATGGAGGCGGGAACCCCTCCGCGGGTGCGAAGCACGATGAGTGCCAGGCCGGTCCACCATCACGAACTGCCCCATCCGCGAAACGCACCAACCAGCCTAGACCGCACGTGCTGTCATTCGCAGAACAGAGGCGGAGACCTGTGCGGCTGCAAAGCACCCCCCAAACTAATTTGGTTCATGGGAGAGGTGCATTCAAGGCCCCCCCACGGGGTGTGGATTGACCAAGTCATCTGTAAACTAGGTTTTCGATCATGGGCCTCTACAAAAGGTGTCACATGACCATCGATACATATCTTTCCCCCTTCTATAAAAGGACATCAAGGGGGAGAAAAAAGGGGAATTCAAGTAGAAGGATTCGGAGATCAGGGGATCGATTGATTGGACTCCATCGACGGGAAGGTTTGGAGAGATCAGATTAGGGTGGAAGGATTCTGGAGGAAGGAGCTTAGGATTTCGCAAATAGCAAATTTCCAATTCGTGAACCAAAACATGTATGAAACTGGAAACGAATTAATAAGGAACCAAAAAGCGCATAAAAAATGGGTGAACTGTGAACTTAAAATAAAAACCGAGAGCTATGGCCCCTCTGTGGATGTACTCCCCACAGGCCAAGGAGTTTATGCCCCTTTTTCGATCCGACGCACCGCATAACACCCTCCTACATGGGCAAAGCCGTGACAGGAGAACCCCCGACCAGCGTTGCCCCTGGCCGCTACTGCTCGCGTGGACTCCACCACGTACCAACCTGGTACGTGGGCTGAACCCGAAGCCGCGTACCACCCTGGTATGCAGGATGCATATCAGTCCGCGTACCACCCTAGTACACGTACGACCTCTCCAGCTACGTAGAACCCCCCTACGTGAAGGGCGCATCTCCTCATGCACCCATGTGGCCCGCCAACTCCTTCGGTGTTCCCATTCCCCAAACTAGATACAACCCTTCCAATCTGCCCAATACTTTGTAATCCCTTCATTGGCCTATTCATCAACCCCATCCAAGGCCTATATCGAAGCCACCAGACCCAAATTATGAAACTCTCAGGTGAATCAACGCGCCACTTTGAGTTCACATACCCATAGTAGACAAGGAAAAAGGGGTTTCCCCAGCTCTTGAGTGGATTCCCGAAGCATTCCTGGTTTCACGTTCCCACAGTAGTGCAGGGCCTGACCCCAGAATTCCCCTTTGTGCCTCTCCACTTGCCATGATTGAGGGACCCCACTCACATTTCTTTTTGAAGACCATCGGCGGTGAGAACTTCTCCCCTATCATGGGAGTGGCTGGGAATCCCTCCTGGAGTAAGCCCCACATAATCCTCGATGGAAGCCAATGCCCCTTCCCCTCTCAACACAGAAGGTTCATTACTCCACTACATGACTCGTAACTTCCTCCAACATCAGGGAGAAGGAGAGTCCAGTGGTCTCGCCCTTCTCCTCCACTCGTCACCTTCCTCCCCTTCCCTCGGTGGGGAGAATGTGCGAGGCTTGACGAGTTTGTTGCATTCTCTTGTTTCTCACAACGAGAATGACTCACGTGGGCTTCGAGATTTGTGATGGTCATGATGTCCGCACAACGACGGCGGTCAAAATGAACTATGTGTGTTTTGATCCCTGTCTCCTAAGAAGGGTACGTATGAAGCCTCCCCAAGGTTCAATCCCAATTCGGGCCACTAGCCATGTTTAAGTCCCAATCATGCCCCTCAAAACAAACTTCGTGGGTTTTGATCCCTATCTCCTAAGCAGGGTACATATGAAGCCTCCCCGAGGTTCAATCCCAATTTGGGCCACTAACCATGTGTAAGTCCCAATCATGCCCCGCAAAATGAACTACTTGGGTTTTGATCACTATATCCTAAGAAGGGTACGTAGGAAGCCTCCCCGAGGTTCAATCCTAATTCAGTCCACTAACCATGTTTAAGTCCAAATCATGCACCTCAAACCAAACTACATGGATTTTGATTCCTCTCACGAGGATACGTAGGAAGCTCGTATCACGGGTTCAATCCAAATGCTCAAGTCGTTATCTGTCCCCCCTGGATGACAATAAAATCCAGAGTGCCCAGCTATGAGGCTTTAAACTAGTTCCATATCAATGAGTCCAAACTCCTCGGAGTCATTAATCCAATTAGGGATGGTAAACCTTGGGCCTAAATGATTCTTAATCCCTACGTTCAGCTGACCATTTCCAACCTGGAGTAATCCATGGATACTATGCTTGGGTATAAACCAAATATTCACGAACATATGAACACGTCTTAAATATATAAGAGAGTCCCGTAACATGAAATAATTCCCCCCAAAAGGGTGTGATGAGCCCAACTTCCCATCCTATTGACCAATGTGAGTTCTTAAGCATTGCCAACCGAATCACCCAACAAATGCATGCCTTTGGAAAGAAGGTCCACGAATCGTTGGATACAGAACCGTTGGGTGTTTTGAAACAAAGACCAATATACCCGACCTGAATGATTGAGTGGAACTCAGCCCTCCGTAAGATCGACCGTCAGGTGCGCATGTCTTCCCACCCTCGGTCGGAACAAAAATGGTGAACCCGACGTGAATCTTTAACCAAGATTGATAGATTTAACCTAATCCCACTCTATGCCCCATTATACTCACAAGGAGGGCCAGACATGGTCATTAATTACACATGGGATCATGAGATGATGCTTTGACGGGTTTATTGTTTTTATTTGTTAAAATATTTTACAAGTACCAATCAGAACTCCCTTCGATCCAATGGCATCACAGAGGAACTCACAGACGCGTGCCTCAAGCAACGCACTGACCAGGCATCCTCACCAAAAAAAGACCCCATCACCTACTCAGCGTCTTCAATGATGGGTCTCAGATCTGTTGATCTGAGAGTACCTATTGAATGGTACTCTCCCGATGGGGGAGGCGGCCATGCACGCCCTCCAATCCGCCAAGGCCCACCGGTCGCCTACCTAGCAGCGACCATGAAAGAAGATCCAGACGGATCCTATTACCATCTCAAACCGTTTCGGGAGTCTATCCCCAGAACGAGACAATGCGTACCTACCTTATCTTAGGGAGGCAGATGAGGTCGACACTGAGGACTTCATCCCTGCTGAACGGGGGTTCCGCTCTAAGGCTCCCTCCGGAAGACGTCGTCGTGGTTACACCGCGACTCAATATCCTCACGCTAAATAGGATGCCACCCTGAGGATCCAGGCCCACGCTCCCCAAGCTCTGGCCCCTCGGACCACTCGATGAGGGCGACAAACGTACGACCAGGGACCGGTCGTCACCCTTGTCCCTGAGGAGGTGGTCCGCTGCCCAGTCACAGAGACATATTGTGAGAAGGCATATACACCTGTCCGCTCCTCCAAATCCCGTCATCCAGACATGGCAGCATCATATGAGCAGGTGCGCATCCCCGCCGAGCTCCATCAAGCCCGTCACTCACACAGGACAACACCTACCTGGAAAGCACCTCTCCCTTCCCAGGGTCATGAAGCCCACCAACCAGATGTGGTGGCAAAGCAGCGTCTGCAAGACTAGATCCTAGCAGATGCTCCTAATGCCTACCATCCCGATGTGGTGGCGATCGACAAATCCCACCATCCAGATGTGGCGGCAATTAATAGGCAGGAACGTCTCCCTACCAACATAGGACACCAACTCGATATAGTGGGGAACCAAAATATTTAGGGCCAGCTCCCTGCGGATGCAAGTAAAGCCCGCCATCCCGATGTGGCGGAAAACATAGAGATAAACCGGCATATCCCAACATAGGGGTAGACTCGTTCACCTGCCCTGACATAGGATAATTTTCAGTACCCACTGACCATCGGAGGAACGGAGTAGGATATTCCTACTCCAATACCGGAATGGGCCTTTATACCCGTTCCAGCCAAATATGTCTCTCTGTATATCCTAGAAATGATGGAGGAGCAGGTATCGATCCCAGATCATATCTTGCAGACTTTCTAGAATGTAATTGCATCAGCAGAAACAACAAGGACTCGGGCCCATGAGCCCGTCTCCCCAATTGAGTCGACTCATCTGAGAGACGAGATAGTCGCCTCGGAGTAGATCTACATCCTTGCTTCTTCCCAGGAGGGTTGTCATCCATATTCTGCGATACAAGGGCAACCAGATCGAGCAGATTCACTCATTCCAACTGGGGGACACCCATCCATCACGGTGGATGCTCTAGCGCATGCATATATCCCTGCTAAAAGTCAAGATGTTTATCGGCATATCCCGACAGTATCACGGAACCCAATTAGAAAGGGACCCAAAGGTAAAGGCCATTAACAATAGTAGACAGTCCCCGCTACCCGCAAGAAAGTGCCCCGAATGTGCCAAAGGCAGCCGAAAAATAAAGAGCGGGTTCATGACTCCGCTCTAATGGAAGCTGGGGTTACCAATTCCACTAAGAACATATCAAAGGCTTAGAACCCTACCCACCCATTACCATATTATGAGAGTGGTAGTAGCAGTTGCGAAGGTCCTCCCCGCAATGGCGCTACCAGCAGCTCTGAAGGTCCTCCCCAGAGCACCCGAGGGGGCTTCCCCCACGGGCATTTAACGATAGATCATGAGAGCTTCTCTTTTTATGCGAGTCATGGAATCCCTCAGCATGACCAGAAGATCGAGCAGCAAAAAGGCCCTCCACTTACTACGGTCCACCCTAACAGTCCTCCCCGTGATATGCACTGCAAAAACTATCTGTGTAGTGGGACCACAAATTATGATAGTAGTCCTCACTATCGTAGTCACAACTGTGGAGGCCCTCCTCGTAGTAAAGTCTCATCATGACAAGAAGGCCCTCCCCTTGTCATGGCCTGCCCTGAAGGTCCTCCCGAGGGGTTACGTTGTAACGACACTCCGTGCAGCCAGACATCATATCACAATGGTAGTCCTCGCCACTCTGATAACAGAGGTCCACCCCGTAGAGACGTCAAGAAACGAGAAGGGCCTCCCCTCATTGTGGTACATTATGAAGGACCTCCCCAGGGTGTACCCCACAGACATTCTCCCTACGGAAGGTGTGATGGTAGTCCTCACCATTGAGGCAGCTGTGATGGTAGTCCTCGCCACCATGCCTGCCTTTGCGAAGGTCCTCACCGCATGGCCCCAAGCAACAAGAAGGTCCTCCCCTTGTCGCAGTGTGCCTTGAAGGTCCTCCCCAGGATACACAACGAATGTCAAACCATGATGGTCATCCTCACCACGATAGCAGTTGTTGCGAAGGCCCTCCCAATAACAATGCTACATAGCCAGAAGGTCCTCCCCTTACTACGACATGCCTTAGAGGTCCTCCCCAGGGTGTGCAATGCAAAAGTCCTCCATGTAGTGAGGCATCAAGTAGTAATGGTATCCCTCACCATTAGGACACGGATAGAGGAGGCCCTCCCTGCCTAGAATCCAATCAACGAGAAGGCCCTCCCCTTCTTGCGGTACATTCTGAAGGCCCTCCCCAGGGTGTACCCCACATAAATTCTCCCTATGGTAGCTATGATGGTAGTCCTCGCCGTTGCGGAAGCTGTGATGGTAGTCCTCGCCACCATGGCCTCCATTGCGAAGGTCCTCACTGCAATGGCCCCAAGCAACAAGAAGTTCCTCCCCTTGTCAAAGTGTGTCTTGAAGGTCCTCCCCAGGATACACATCGAACGTCAAACCATGATGGTCATCCTCACCATGATGGCATTTGTTGTGAAGGCCCTCCCCGTAACAACACTACACAACCAGAAGGTCCTCCCCTTGCTGCGATACGCCTTGGAGGTCCCCCCCTAGGGTGTGCACTACAAAAGTCCTCCATACAGAGAGGAGTCAAGTAGTAATGGTAGCCCTCTCCATTACGACACAGATAGAAGAGGCCCTCCCCACCTAGATTCCGATCAACGAGAAGGCCCTCCCTTCATTGCGGTACATTCTGAAGCCCTCCCCAGGGTGTACCTCGTAGGTTCTCTCCCTGTGGCAGCGGTAATGGTAGTCCTCACCATTGTGGCCGCCATTGCGAAGGTCCTCCCCGCAGTGACATATCATATCGACAGGAAGGTCCTCCCCCTACCGAATCAAGAACAGAAAAGACCTCATATGCCGAGGCACTCAGAAGGACGGGATCAAGCGTTTCAGATTCCTAGTTAGTCACCAACGACACCCTTCTCCAATCAGGAGATAGTCCGGGGCCCCATTCATCTTCTGAACCACCATATAATCTCCCACATGATAATTCAATACCTACTAGCCTCACTGCCTCCGACCACACTATCAGTGAGCGTATCAGTTGGGCAGACTAGGTAGAGGAATCACTAGCGGAGGAGTATGACGACATGTTGCACCTAAGGAAACGACTAGACAGAGATTATGTACTAGTTATGTT
The DNA here is from genome assembly GCA_963277665.1 of Viscum album. Taxonomy (NCBI): domain Eukaryota; kingdom Viridiplantae; phylum Streptophyta; class Magnoliopsida; order Santalales; family Viscaceae; genus Viscum; species Viscum album. The sequence goes on from OY728158.1 coordinate 1,286,880,933, forward strand.
TTGTCCCACGACCACCTCTTGATTCGACATACCCAGAAGGTTATCAGAAGAATGTGTGCACGACATCCACTCCAATATATGGACAACCCTCTGCTGGCTAAAATCAAGATTCCTGCCCTACAATGGGTATGTAGACCATGGAAAGACAATAGGAGACCTACTGCATCACATCGACCTGGAAGCTCTTCCTTCGGCACAACAACCGCGACCCGAGTGGCGTAAAGAAAACCTTGAGTTAGCCTACCTCCGTGCACTGCACTAGTTGCGTCACCTCATTGGCGACGCTCCGACGGGAGTCCATATCAGAGGATGGGGAGAACATGGAGCTCTGCATTTCACTCCGCTCCCCACCTGGAAGAACCCATTTGGCATAATGTCTTGCAACGTCATCACGTCAAGACAATAATCGAGTTGGGTCCCTATTCAGGAAAGGCGACACTCCCAATAGAGATATGCCTCAAGTAAGTCCCAGAAGCATCAGGCTCGATGGGAACAATCCATTCACGAACTCTTGAATTAGGCCACCCAAAGCATACAATAGGCCTCTCTCCCAAGAGAGGCCAATCATCAGTCATTGCTTGCCTCCCTAGAGGGGATTGATTCACAGGTGAACTCGACATCAAATCTAGTTCACCCTCGAATGGGGGCACGCAAGAATAGGCAGGTAGTGATAGTAGCATCCACTGCCAAAATCTAGGGTCAACCCCAGCATACAGGGCTGGGGGAATTTTTAACAACAAATTTCCCCATAAGACCAATAAAAATGGGAAGAGACACAATGTCCAAGGAGCGGAGCCAACCCCATCCCCTAGGGCTGGGGGCATTTTTACCACCTCAACAACAACCTTCCCCATGAGAATCAGTATTCTCTCATATGGGGAGGAAAATCATAAGAGGAGGTTCCTGCCCTATCCCATCCTTTGAATCATCATCCCCTTCAAGAGGAATGCGTACAGTAAGGTCACATCAAAAAACTCTCCATGCCACCCTTCGTCAAGGAGTCCGAAAAAAATCCCGGGATAGGAATGGAAAGACCAGTAGAATGCATGGGAGATCCTATTACTATTTATAAGATGACATCTCCCCCACCCCGCGATATGCATCCATCGACGCCATAGAGGTTAACCCCACAGGTGACACCGAAGATGATGAAAATTTGGATGGATCGGGAGACGACGATTCCGTTCAGGCTGTGATTCACAACGAACCATCATGTGTGCACACCTAGAACCAGAGGGCCGCCCTAAATATGGCCGCCCCTCAAGATAACCCTCCTCCGCTTACCCTGTGATCTTTCAACAAGGATAAGAACAAAGAACCAGTTACCCTTAACCTGCCGCCTTCTCTCAATAAAAACGAGCCACTTATGCTTGAAGAGAGATTTACTCGACAGGAAGAGGAAATGACAGAATTGAGGTGGCTTAATGCCAAGCTACTCCAAATGAACCATCTTATTGAAAGTGCTTCCCAAGAAGAGCCACACCTTGCACTCCCAGAAAGTGCACCTTAAAGACCAAGGTTTTCCCCGACAAACGAAGCGCGGTCAGGGCCCCCGACCAATGAGGCACCTAGCCCATCCAACTACCTGAACATGGATTCGGATGAATACCAAGGCTTCCCCCCACCTAGGAAGAAACCGGAGCAAGTACGTTTGAACCATCCGAAGGTGTCACAAAGGACATATGCACCCTTAGTGCTGGCTGATCCGGATCCTCAAGAAATGCCTCGGGCTACACCTGCCCAAGACCGGCCCCAATAGAATGTAAACCAGGGTCTCTCGAACACCATAGAGGCACTGACAGACCTATTGGAAGCAATGGAAGGTCGATGCGCTCTGGTACAGCCAGAGCGAAAGCCCTACCTAGATTGGGTGAGCAACACGCCACCTCCTCCCAATTTTGGGAGCCATGTATTCCCTAATTTCAATGGATCAAGTGATCCGGAACATCATTTTATGCACTACGCGTCTTATTGCAACCCTATGATGGGAACTCTAGAACAAAAAGAAGCAGTGAAACTCAGATGCTTCGTGCAGACCTTGCAAGGATCTGCCTTCTTTTGGTATACGAGTCTTCCAGCTCAGTCAATAAAAAGTTAAGAAGACCTTCGGCAACAGTTCCTGTTCCACTTCAGTTCAACACTGCCTAAAACAACAGTCAGTGACCTCATGAATTGAAAACATAGGGAGAATGAGAGGGTCTCAGATTTCATCGCCATATGGAAGGGTATGACCTACTCTATGAACAGGCCAATTCCCCAAGATGAAATGCTTTCCAATGCACCAATAACCTTCGAGATGAGTTGCGAACACCGCTCATACTAGTGGATTGCACCAATGGATTCCGAAATATCTCTGCCATTGCCCAGAGAATTGAAGACTCCCTGCAGCGGACTAATTTGAAGTCCTGAATAGCCTCATAGGCTTCTGCAAAGAGAGCAGTTAGAGATAAAGTGTCCTCTGTCATGCTCAAGCTAGCCCCTACGCTTGCTCCACTTCCTAGGCCTCCAAAAAATCATCAAGTCCCCCTTGTATATCAGTGGACGCCTCCTCCCAAGCGTGACGATCAGAGAGGATCAAATCGGAACCAGTTCGAGGAACGAAGACGCAAAGTATACTCGTTCCAAGAAGACCATGTCCGCGACTACTTCATTGCCTCCATGAATTGCAATTTGCTCCACCTCCTGGAGCCAAGGAATCCCAACGAAGTCAGCTGCGATGATAGGACAGATTACTATCCCTACCATCGAATGTTGGGGCACAATATCCAGGAATGCTTTATCTTCAAAGAACTCCTGTAAAGAATCGTAGACTCCGGGCAGATCGAGCTGGGACCACCCCTAGCAATGTGACATATATTTCTACCACCAACTCCAACAAAGGGGAGGGGTGGCAGGAAGTCACCAACAAGAAGGGGCAGAAAGTTGATTACTGGATGAATCGGAAGACTGTCAATCGAGCTCAGGGCATACTCCGATCTCAAATAAAGTAGCTGGTGTTACCGCCAACAACCCCTAATGCCACACAGTCGACAATATCGGCCTCACAACCCTCCAAGAGCTGATCATCTAGGCGTAATCAAAAAGGGAGGAGACAAGCGCAAGAGGAGAAGTCCTCAATGAGGCCAAAGTTATCCCCGACACTGTCGGATTTTATGCCCTCAAACTTGGTACCACTATCACTGACCCACCAAATGACACCATCAGGGACAACCGACTAGGTTGACCTATCACAGGATGAGGAGCTAATATTTGGTTCCATCAACGTCGTCCATCTAATGGAATCGTTCCCTAACGAAGGGTATGGTTACGAACCCAAGTTACCAACACAAGGGGATGGGAGGAGGAATCACAGAAGCAGGGGATACTGGGGGAGGCATAGTCGTGGCCGAAACCAACCCTATGGTTTTACCCTGGCCCAAACTGTTAATATCGCGGAAACCTATGGGAGAGCCATTCAACGGACTTAGTAGAAGAAAGAATATCCCTCCACCTCCACAAGAAGCCACTCTGGCCCCGTCATTCTGCGGTACCCATTAGAGGAGGAACACGTGTCTAGTCTCCTAGTGCACACAAATAGACCAGACAGGATGATTCCCCATAATGTGGGAACACCATCGACATCTGACCCCATGACTGGTCCCTCCTCATCACATACTCTAGCTTCCAAAGTTCCTGCTAAGGCTCTCCCGCCAATGGAGAAGCGTTGGCCTCTAGAGAAAAAATACGACATCCTTAAGAAGAAGGTGTCAGTACCAGCCAAGATATCAATCCTGGATGCCCTGAGTTTGTCAGTAGACCTTGGGGAGGCGCTTATAGAAGCCTTGATCAGCCCCCAGGAGTTTCAAGCCGAGGTAGCTGCTGCCGAGATTTACAGGGCAGAGACTAGCCTGACTGAATGAAATACAGTGATTTCCTTCAACGATCAGGATGAAGATGCCATCATACAAGGACACATCAAGACACTCTATGTGTCCGGCACACTAAATGATGTTGAGATCTGGAAAGTTTTTATTGACAACGACTTTGGAGTTAACCTCCTTCCCATACGAACACTCCATATGTTGGGATAGGGTGAGGATGATCTAATACTCTCAGCCACAACTCTGTTAGGTTATGACAAGAGTGAATAGAAACCAATGGGACAAATAAAGCTAAAAACCCATTTTGGTGACCTTTTGGCCTACTCAAAATTCCTGGTGGTCCGGTAGAACACAACATTCAATGCCCTGCTGGGAAGGCCGTGGATCCATAAGAAAATGGCCATTCCTTAATCCTACCACCAGTGTTTCAATTATTGCATCAATAGACAAAGTGGAACATTTCATGCTGACAAGGCCCCTTTCGAGGTCTCCGAGTCACACTACATTGACGCCGAGTTTTATGAGCAAAAGAAGAAGCCTTCGATCGATGGTATCGACTGGATCCCTACTCCAAACAGTCTGAAAATGGTTCTTGATGACCCCCTCAAGCAGCTTGGTGAAGACTACATAATTCCCATTAACCATGTTGAGAGTAGGGGTTCAAGTCCGGACATGCGATCAGCTATCCTCATGACTTCAGCCATGATGCCCAAGCATATTAGTGCAGAAACGACTGCTTACCCTCAATATGGGGGCAGATAATTGAGAGAGGATTCCCACAATGCCTCGTCTCCAGACTCCCAAGAGCCCGTGCCAAGAACTCTCCCCCATCAGATCAAGAAGATGAGAATGTGGGAGAAGAATAGGAGGAAGATCATAGGGATGCACCTCCCGCATTTGAGGAAGGTATCTCCATCACTGTGGATGAGCTCATGGAAATAAACTTGGGTACCGAGGAAGACCCAAGGCCTACTCTCATTAGTGAAACCATGTCTCCCGGGGAGTATGAGGTATATAACTCTTTCCTAAGGCAACATCAAGATGTTTTTGCCTGGAATTACACAGAAATTCGGGGACTCGATCCCAAAGTGGCGACGCACCACTTAGGTCTGCCAGAAGACCACCGGGGCTATAAACAAGCCTCCATAAGGACGCACCCCACACATGCCGCCAAAATAGAGGCCAAAGTCGATAAGATTATTAAAGAAGGCTTCATTTGGGAGGTCCAATACCCCGTATGGCTAGACAACATTGTCCTCGTCAAGAAAAAGAACGAACAAATCTGCATCTACATCGATTTTAGAGATCTCAATCAGCATTGCCTGAAAGATGATTTCCCAGTCCTGATCACCACGTTATTAATCGAAGCAATGTCCGAGTATGAGGCTCTCTCCTTAATGGACGGTTATTCTGGGTATAATCAAATTAGGATGTCCCGAGAAGATGAAGAAGCCACTGCCTTCAGGGCCCCCCAAGGAGTATTCTGCTATAGGGTCATGCCCTTTGGTCTCAAGAACGCTGGCGCCACATATTAGCATGACATGCATCATATCCTTAAACCATTCCTGGGGAGATTAGTTGAATGTTACATGGATGACTTGGTGGTCAAGTCTAGAAAACGCTCAGATCACCTGTCAGACCTTGAAACCGTCTTCAACAAACTTCGACAACATAACCTGAAGATGAACCCCTGGAAATGCGCCTTCGGGGTTACCCTAGGTAAATTCCTTGGATTTGTCATAAACCTTCATGGAATCGAAGTCGACCCTTAAAAGACAAAGTCTATCCTTGGTTTACCACCTCCTTGCAATCTCACTAAGTTGAGAGGATTCGAAGGACACCTAGCCTACATTAACCGGTTCATAACCAACCTGGCGGGTAAATGTTTTCCCTTCACCAGGTTAATGAAAAAGGGGGTTATGTACCAATGGATAGATGATTACCAAGAGGAATTCAACTACCTAAAGAAGTATCTATTAATCCCACTAGTGCTCATGCCCCCGGTTGAAGGAAGACCCTTTATCCTATACATGACGGCGCTAGAGCGGTCACTGGGAGACTTCCTCACATAGAAAAATGATGCCAGTAGTGAAAACAGTCTCTATTACCTCATCCGAACCATGATCGACTCTGAAACTCGATACTCAAACATTGAGAAGAGTTGTTTGGACTTGGTATTCATAGTTCAAAAATCACGACATTATTTGCAGCATCATGAAGTCCATTTATTATCACGTAGTAACCCAATCAAGTACATCCTCAGCCGCCTGATGCTGACCGGGTGCCTATCCCGATGGGCAGTCATCCTGCAAAAGTTTTACATCCGGTTTGTGCCTCAGAAAGCCACAAAAGGCTAGGAACTAGTAGGTTTTTCGGCAGAGCACCCCTCGACAGGGACCACTGCACCGGACGTCGAGCTACCTGATGAAGACATATTCTCAGTTCAAGAGGAGTTCCCAACATGGGAAATGTACTTCGATGGAACATCCCGAAGCCCGTCAGGGAAGAGGATGGAGGATCCTAAATTTAACAAGGTGGGTTTGGGGATCATACTCATGTCCCTAGAAAAGGCAGTCTTTCCATATTCATTCCTCCTATCAGAAGGATTCATGAACAATGAGTCGGAGTATCAATCCCTCATTTCAGGCCTGGAGCTCGCACTCTAGGCACAAGTACAACACCATAAGGTAAAAGGTGACTCAGAACCGGTCATCAAGAAAGTCAATGGTGACTATTCTATTAAAAAGGAGGAGTTGATTCCCCTATTTGACCATGTCTGAGGGTTAATGGCAGATTTCTCCACAAAACCAACATTGACCTATAATCCTTGGTCTCAGAATGCCCAGGCCAATGTATTAGCTAATTCAGCCCAGCCCTAGCTGACTGAGACATGGATGAAACAATTATCAGTATTGCTCATCGTCTAATTGTCTTGTCGTTTGTTCTGACTAAGATGGAAGAAATCAACGAAGTCAGTCCTATCCCTAAGCCATATGCTCCTGCCACCGGCTGGATGACCCCCATTACAAACTACCTTCGAAGGGGAGAACTTCCATCAGACAGGACTGAACGAGAGAAAATATGGAGAAGGGAAATTAACTTTGTCCTATATGGAAGAACGGGTCAGCAAGAGGTCCTCTATAAACGAGGCCTCGACAGAGTCCTCCTCAGATGAATTTATGGAGAAGAAACTGCTGCTGTCATAAATGAAGTGCATGTCGGAGTATGTGGAGCACATCAGTCGGGGTCTAAGCTTTCCCATCAGGTTTAAAGGTTTGGGTACTACTGGACCACTGTGGCAAGAGATTGCAAGCACTTTATTGCAAAATGCCACTCCTGCCAAATTCATGCCAACTTCATTCACCAACCCCCGGAGTTACTTCATCAGGCCAAGTACTCCTGGCAATTTCCCATCTGGGGAATGGACATCGTGGGTCCATATCCTCCCACCACGACCAAACAACTGAAGTATATCCTCACAACAACCAACTTCTTTTACAAATGGGATGAAGTTGTACCCCTCAAATAATTCGGGCCAAGAAATGGTGTCAGCTTTGTGAAAGCCAATATAATCACCAGGTTTGGAGTCCATCATACCATACTGTCGGATAACGGCACCAACTTATGCTCTTCTGAATTGGATAAACTGTACCAAGAATATGGTATCAAGGCTAACCACTCATCCCACTACCATGCACGACCAACAGAAAGATAGAGGCTTTTAACAAGACCCTATCCAATATTCTCCAGAAAATGGTGGATAAAGACAAGAAATAATGTCCGGATAAACTCCTTCATGCATTATGGGATTATCGAACCACAATCTGCACCGCTACTCGAGATACTCCGTACTCATTAGTATACGGAATAAAAGCGGTCCTGCCCATGGAGCTCCAATTGACCTCACTCCGTGTTGCTATTTTTGATCAGTTATCCAATGATGAGCAATTAGAAAAATGGTTAGGTGAATTGGAAAAAATGGATGAGAAGTGGTTGCACACTTTGCACCATCTAGAAGTATATCAGAACTGGATCGCACGAGCCTTCAATAAAAAGGTTCATATTCGGTCTTTCTTGGAAGGATAATTGGTGTTGGTCCTTCGAACCCCAATGATACCTAGAAAGAAACCTCCGAAGCTGGATCCCAAGTGGGAGGGACCATATGTTATACACAAGGTCTACTCCAACAGGGCATATTCCCTGATCTCCATGGATGGGCAGTTCACTACTGCTCCTACGAATACGAGATTTATGAAGAAGTATTTCTCATAACCAAAATCAGTGATCGTCAGAGCTGCATGATGTTAAACTGCCAAGTGCCGATCGTCCGAGCTACATGATGTTAAACTAACAAGCACCGATCGTCCGAGATGCAGGACGTTAAACTGCCAAGCGCCATTCATCCGAGCTGCACGATGCTAAACTGCCAAGTGCCAATCGTTCGAGCTGCAGGACATTAAACTGCCATGCGCCGATCGTCTGAGCTGCACGACGTTAAACTTCCAAGCACCGATCGTCCGAGCTGCAGGACGTTAAACTTCCATGCGCCAATGGTCCAAAATCTATGACCCTAAACTAAGAGTATTTCGTAACCACCACACGACGTTAAACTAAACAGATTTCGGAGAACTATGTATGGATTGATTCTTGCAGTTGTAGGATACATAGTGACGCCAGGGTCCCCTATCCTGGCCCAGCCACCCCCCGAATAAAAAAAATAAAAATGTCGTTTTCCCCCTGTGTACGGACCAACCCTGCACAGGGTGTATCCCTTTTAGAGAACTACATACGGCATGATTCCTGCTTTTGCAGGATATGTAGTGATGCTAGGGTCCCCCATCATGGCCCATCCATCCCCAAATAAAGTTAAAAATTCTTTTTCCCCCGTGTACGGACTAACCCTACATGGGGTGTATCCCTTTTAGAGAACTACATACGGATTGATTCCTACCTTTGCAGGATACGTAGCAACGCCAGGGTCCCCCATCCTAGTTCAGCCATCCCCAAATAAAGTTAAAAAATGCACTTTTCCCCCGTGTATGGACTAACCCTGCACGAGGTGTATCCCTTTCAGAGAACTAAGTACGGCATGATTCTTTCCCTCGCAGGATACACAGCGATGCCATGATTCCACATCCTGGCCCAGCCATCCCCAAATGAAGCTAAAAATACCCCCTTTCCCCCGTGTAAGAACCAGACCATTGCAGGGTGTATTCCTCGTTCTTACCGCATGACGTTAAACTACATGGATTTAAAAAATTTAAAATTCCCTTTCCCCCGTGTACGAATCAGACCAGCACGGGGTGTATTCCTGAAAGAACTACATGTGGCTTGATTCCTGCCCTCACAGGATACGCAGAGACACCTGGATTCTGTATCCTAGCCCAACTGCCCTAAAAAAATGTCCTTCTTCCTTACCACATGACTTTAAATTGCACGGGCCCAAAAAAATAAATATTCCCCCTTCCCCCTATGTAAGGACCAGACTTGCATGGGGTGTACTCCAAAAGGAACTATGTGTGGCTTGATTCCTGCCCTCGCAGGATATGTAGCGACGCCAGGATCTTGTCTCCTAGCCCAGCCTCCGATAAAAGAAAACACAGGTATATATACCCCTCGTCCTTACTGCATGATGTTAAACTACACAGTCTAGTGTCCTTACCGCATGACGTTAAATTGCACAGAATTCCCCTTTCACGTCGGTTCATCTTCGTCCTCACCGCACGACGTTAAAACTGCACGGACTTCATCCTCACCCCATGACGTTAAACTGAACAAACTATGTCCTCACCGTATGGTGATAAACTACACAAACTTTGTTGCGACCCACACAAGATATACGGCAAAATGAGATGGAAATACTCCTTGCACATTTGGATGCATCCTCTCCATGCATCAGACTCCATGACCCGGATAATTGCGGATCTTCATAACCACCCATGGACATCGGAATTGGAAAGTTATCGACCCATGGACACCTTTTTATGACTATGCATACCTTTCCCTCTGAGACTCTGCATATTGATAACCCCTGGCCCATCTACCAAAGGCAAGATTTCCTCAGGCGATACTCTTCCTATCTCCGTACGCTTACCGGCCTCAGAGCCCCCATATCATATCTCTCGATCCAAAAAATTTATGGAGCATTGGTTGACAAGTTCATTCCCCCCTCACATCCAAATGTTGCCAGGGTATTCCTACATGGTTAGCCTATGTATCTGCCCATGGTTCACATGACTATTTGCATCTAAAAACATCAAGCCAGGGCTAGGCTACTTTGACTCAACGGGAAATTGCAGTGAAGATGTTTCTTGTATTCTTGGACACCATTATCCCCATATGCCAAACTCTGTGCTATGAGAAATCCAGGATTTTCATAATCATCCATGGCCATCAGAAGTGGAAAGTTATCAACCCATGGACACCTTTGTATGACTATGCATACCATGCCCTCAGCGGGTCTGCATATTGATATCCCCTGACCCGTCTACCAAAGGAAAGATTTCCTCAGGCGATACTCTTCCTATCTCCATACGCTTACCGGCCTTAGATCCCCCACACCATATATCCTGATCAGGGAAACCCCAGAGCTACATTTTACACCCTCATTCCCTCACACTTCTTCAGAGTATACCAGAGCATACTAACTCAATTTTCCTCCAGATGATCATAGCAATAGTCACCCAATGGTCTGAACTCTATGACTATTAAACTAAGATTACTTCATCCTTACCACACGATGTTAAACTGCATTGAGTTAAGGTGCACCCCATGCACAAGATAAGTTAGTGCAGGGAACTCTTCGAGTTTTAACAGTAACCAGGGATGAACATCCATGACATGTCCAGATATTCCCACACCAAATGATAGACTTCGTGGCCCGAACAATCGCGGATCCACATAATCATTCATGGCCATCAGAAGTGTAAAGTCATTGAACCATGGACACCTTTGAATGACTATGCATACCATTCCCTCAGTGACTCTGCATATTGATATCCCCTGGCCCGTCTACCAAATGAAAGATTTCCTCAGGCGATACTCTCCCTAGATCCATACGCTTACTAGCCCCAGAGTCCCCATATCATCTCTCTTGATGCAAGAAGCCCCAGAACCAAAGTTTACAACATCAACCCCTCTCCACATCTTGGACATGTAGAGATATTCGATCCCATTTACATTCTAATAAAGAGTGGCCTTTGCCACTACGTCATTACCGCATGATGATTAAAACTACATGGAACATGTCTTTTCTGCTTGACATGAAGCTGAAAAGACCAGGCATTAAACATCTAGGGAAATGTATCCAACTACAAGCATTTTCACGGATTTAAAAATGGCCATGTCCTTGCTGCACGATGTTAAACTGCACAGTATCTTTAATAATACTCCCCGTCTTTACCGCATGACGTTAAACTGTACGGAAGCCGTCCTTACCGCATGACATCAAACTACATGGAATTTAAAATACCCTATGTCCTCGCTGCATGAAATTAAATTGCACGGATTTAGTAATAATAAAAATTCCCTTCATCCTTTCCGCATGACGTTAAATTGCATGGTCAAACTCTTCACGGGTTCAGTCAGGAATAGAGGCTTTCATATGTCACTCAATGCATGGGCCAGACCTGCACAAACCACCGTCTCACACCAGCGTGAAAAGGGATGACTTCACCCATTCCCAAGAAGTTTAGCCTAAATGTTTCTCCCGTATCCAGACACCCTCTTTTCATAAACCATACTCTATACTCAGAAAAAGATGAACTCTCATAAGCCACCCTGGTAGTCATGAATCTCAAATTCCCTGAAGTTTCCTGGATTTTGGGAGAATAAAATCATTGACCTAAGGACACCTTTTCATGACTATGCATACCATACCCCCAGCGGATCTGCATATTGATTGCCCCTGGCCCGTCTACCAAAAACAATATTTCCTTAGGCAATGCTTCTCTCCGTACTCCTCTTGGCCTCTGAGCCCCCATGTCCATCCCGAGATTCAGAAACCCTCTGAGCTACTGTTTAAAAACCATTATTCACAACCATACTTGAGTATTGTGGAACGTCTCTGGTGATATTACCAAGAACCAGGGGAAGCCATTACATTTTAAAAAAAGAATGTCCCAACTTCATGACTTAAAACTGTGTCAAGATCCAACCATCCTTTACGCTAACTAAATGCGTAGGAAAGTGGCCTCCCGACCACAATTCTGATTAGTATAGATGTCCCCAAACCCTTTCAGACATCACATGCCTGTTCAAGCCACACCTAGTGGTTTTCATAACACTCCGAGCCACCCATGGTGATTTACATGATCCAGACTTCCATGAAGTTTTTAGGCTGTCAGAAATGGACAATCATTGACTTAAAGACACCATTTCAAAACCATGCATACCATACCCTCAGCGGCTCTGCATATTGATTGCCCCTATCCCATCTAACAAAGTCAAGTCTTCTTTAGGCAATGATTTTCCTACCTCTGTACACCGATACGACTCCCATGCCTTGTGACATGCCCTGCATGTTGTTAAAATCTAAACATATTCCCCCCGCGTGAATATGAAAGGTATTGAGACATATTTTAATCAACCAAACCTTGTTGGGGCCCTTGCCCCACCATATCTGGTCAAATATGTTTGACCTAAAACATCAGTAATGATAGTCTTGTTGGCGGGACTTTAAACTGATCACAAAAATAGGAGCAAAGCTCGTTAGGCCGAAAACCCGAAAAGGGAGACCTAAGAAAAAGCCAAGCCATACCCACTGGGTCCACACCAAATGGACCCAAGAAAAATTAGGCTATTAACAGAAAAGAAAAAAAGTTTGTAGGGTTTTTCTAAAAAACCCTAGAAATAGTCCAACTGTGCTCGCTGAGTCCCTTGGCTCAGGAAATCTTTTGAGAATTGTCCAATCACTCACCAAGTTTCAGGACCACTCTACATCAGAATAGCTTCCTCTTCATTCCGATCGGACCCCATTCAGATGGGGGGAATTTGTAGGGTCCTTAAAATTCCTCAAAAGGGAAATCCAATTACCCAAAAACTCGAAAAAGGACCGAACCGGTCCGCGTATCGGCTCCCAGCAACAGTACGCAGCCGGTTAGGTGAACCACCCTCCTACAGACACTTTCGTTCGCAAAATGGGGGTGGAGCGCCTATGAAAGTGTGAACCAGGAAGACCGTTGATGAAGCCAGCCCGTTCCACCTACGCAGACTAGCGTTGTTCGTGAAACAGAGGTAGAAACACCTCTGCGGGCGTGAAGCTGGACGGGCGCCAGGCCGGTCCACCATCACGAACCGCCCCTGCCACAAAACGTGCCAACCGGCCAAGACCGCATGCGCTGTCGTTCGCAGAACAGATGCGGAGCCCTACGCGGCCGCAAATCACCCTCCGAACCAATTTGGTTCACGGGAGAGGTGCATTCAATGCCCCCCACAAGTTTCGGATTGAACAAGTCATCCATAAACTAGGTTTTCAGTCATGGGCCTCCACAAAAGGTACTACATGACCACATATACATATATTTACCCCCTCTATAAAAGGAAATCTATGGGGAGAAGAAAGGGGGATTTTAGTAAAATTATTCAGAGATCGGGGGATCGATTGATCGGACTCCATCTACGAGAAGGTTTGGATAGATCATAATCAGGTGGAAGGATTCTGGAGGAAGGAGCTTAAGATTTCGTGAACAGTGAAGTTCTAATTCTTGAACTTGAATAGGTATGAAACTAGAAATGAATTAATAAGGAACAAAAAAATGCATAAGAAATGGGTGAACCATGAACTTAAAATAAAAACCGTGAGCCATGGCCCCTCCGCGAATGTACTCCCCGCAGACCAGGGATTTTATGCCCCTTTTTTGATCCGACGCACCACGTAGCACCCTCATACATGGGAGAAGCCCTGACTGACGAACCCCCGATCGATGTCTCCCCTGGCTGCTGCTTCTCACGCGGACTCCACCATGTACCAACCTGGTAGGCAGGCCAAACCCGAAGCCACGTACCTCCCTGGTACGCGGGATGCCTATCAATCCTCGTACCACCCTGGTACACGGACGACCTCTCTATCCGTGTAGCACCCCCTACATGAAGGGCTCCACTCCTCATGCACCCATGTGGCCCCCCCAACTCCTTCGGTGTTCCCATTCCCCGAGCTAGATACAACCCTTCCAGTCCTCCTGATCCTTCGCAATCCCTTCATTGGCCTATTCATCGACCCCGAGCCAAGGCCTATACTGAAGCCACCAGACCCGTATGATGAAACTATCAGGCGCATCAACGCACCACTTTGAGTTCACATACCCATGGTAGGTGAGGACAAAGGGGTTGTCCCGGCTCTTGAGTGGATTTCCAAAGCATTCCTGGGTTCACGTTCCCACAATAGTGTAGGGCCCAACCCCGGAAGTCCCATTTGTGCCTATCCACTTTCTAGGATTGAGGGACCCCACTAACGTTTATTTATGGTGAGTGCCAACGGTGAGCGCTTCTTCCCTCTCTTGGGAGTGGCTGGGCATCCCTCCTGGAGTAAGCCCCACATCATCCTCACTGGAAGCCAATGGCCCTTCCCCTCTCATCACGGAAGGTTCATTACTTCACTACACGACTCCTACCTTCCTCCAACATCAGGGAGAAGGAGAGTCCAGTGGTCCTGGCCTTCTCCTCTTCTCATTGCCTTCCTCCCCTTCCCTCGGTAGGGAGAATGTGAGAGGCTTTCCAAGTCCGTTGCATTCTCTTGTTTCTCACACCGAGCATGACTCACATGGTCTTAGAGATTTGTGATGGTCACAACGTTCGCACAACGACGATGGTCAAAATGAACTACGTGGGTTTTTATCCCTGTCTCCTAAGAAGGGTATGCAGGAAGCCTCCCTGAGGTTCAATCCCAATTTGGGCCGCTAACCATGTGTAAGTACCAATCATGGCCCTCAAAACAAACTACGTGGGTTTTGATCTCTATCTCCTAAGCAGGGTACGTAGGAAGCCTCCCCGAGGTTCAATCCCAATTTGGGCCACTAACCATGTGTAAGTCCCAATCATGCCCCTCAAAACGAACTATGTGGCTTTTGATCCCTGTCTCCTAAGCAGGGTACGTAGGAAGCCTCCCAAAGTTTCAATCCCAATTCGGGCCACTAACCATGTCTAAGTCCCAATCATGCACCTCAAACCGAACTACTTGGATTTTGATTCCTCTCACGAGGATACGTAGGAAGCCCGTATCGCGGGTTCAATCCAAATTCTCAAGTCGTTATCTATCCCCATGAATGAAAATAAACTCCAGAGTTCCCAACTATGAGGCTTTAAACCAGTTCTGTCTCAATGAGTCCAAACTCCTTAGAGTCATTAATCCAATGAGGGATGGTAAACCTCAGGCCTAAATGATTCTAAATCCCTATGTTCAGCTGACCATTTCCAACCAGAAGTAATCCATGGATACTATGCTTGGGTATAAACCAAATATTCGTGAACATATGAACATGTATTAAATCTATAAGAGAGTCCCGGAATAGACAATAATTCTCCCCAAAAGGGTGCGATGAGCCCGACTTCCCATCCTCTCGACCAATCTGAGTTCTTAAGCATCACTGGCCGAATCGCCCAGCGAACGCCTACCTTTAGAAAGTAGGTCCATAGATCGTTGGATACGGAACCGTTGGGTGTTTTGAAAATAAGACCGATATACCCGACCTGACTGATTGAGCGGAACTCATCCCTCCATAATATCGAATGTCGGGCGCGCCGGTCCTCCCACCAATCGGTCAGAACACCCTTAAAATCAACACATCCATTATTACACCAACAAGGGAACTCTTAATCGATGTTGAGTAAGGATGGTTATAACTCATGTTAGTTTAATTAGGAAGTAATGATTATCTTAGTAATACAAGTTAATGATACAAGATGTTATGATACCATTTGAAAGTAGTCACACTATCTGTATTTGTCAAGTGAAAACTAAATTCCAATTACAACAAACATGTTCATATGAAAGTATTCCAAACATCAAGAATATGAAATTATTACAAAGTAGTTATCAAAGTCACATGAGAAGTGGATGATACAAAAAATAGGCTTATGAGAATTCACATAAAATAGAAATAAGATTTTTTAAACAATAATCCTGACCAACAAAATTAACAATGAGATATATTTTCAGCATTAAAAATATACATTAAAGACCATAATATTGTTCCAATACATGTAAGGAATCTATATAGAAATAAAAAACCAAGATAGTAGAATCAATAATGAAATTTTAGAAAATCACATCGATCTTGTAAACTCGAAACCAAATTCAATGCTTATTTGATTCATATTAGGTTTATAAAAGATGTTATAATCGGATTCTTAACATGATTCTTAGAAGAAAATCATATTTGATATAACAAAATAACACACATGATTTATAGTCTAGCACTTGTAGTTGATCTTATGGAATATGAAGCCTTATATAAACCTGGTCGGGATATCATATTCAGGTTTTTTCTAGAACCCTCCCATGTAGAAAAGCTAAAATAACCTTGATGGGTAGTGTTAGAGGTGCACCAAATGAGGAGGTGGGGAGGCCTCATAGGAGTAGCATCAGTAGCGAGGTGAGGTGTCTGCGTTCGGCGACAACATCGGGGGAGGAGGGTCATAGAGAGGAGAGCTCATAGTCTTGTTGAGTGGCAGCGGGACGTGGGGTCACTAGGGACAACGTTGGGGAGAGGATAGATCGCAAGGGGCATCATCAAAGGAATAGGGTTGGGGAGAGGTAATATCGTAGAGGAAGAGGGTCACATAGAGGAGAGGGTTGGGGAGGTGAGATCTATCAGGGGAAGAGGGTCATGTAGAGGAGAGGGTATAATGGGAGGGGGTCAGGAGGAGGAATCTAACTTAATCTACCCTATTTCCATGGTAATTAGTAAATAGTTGAATCAAATAATGATATAGTCACAATTTTAATTAAACTGTGGCTATAAATTAAGCTATATCCATAGACCTATAAAACCGTGGCTATAAGTCCATAGTTATATATCATTTTACTAGTAGTGAAGGATTTATTAATTAAAGATAATAATTAATAAATTCTAGTGTGATAAATCTTAAATAAGAATTATTATGAATTTAATGATAGTTTTATTAAATTTGTAATTTTTTTCATACATGCGGATGATCATGAGCTAGACCAGACCTTTTGTATGTGATTGGGTTCATTTAATTTATTATTAAATTAAATTATTGTTTTTCATTCCTTATCTCCTTTCATTATATAGGGTCTAAATTCCCATGGTTTCTTTTATGAAAAAACCCCCTTTTCCCCTCACCTTCCTATGAGTAAAAGGAATATGTAATAGATGGAGCTCCCATGCTGGTGGAGGTAGTTAAATTTCGGAGCCGAGGTGAAAAGGTGGAAAGATAAAACATGAACCCTAATCAGTTCAAGGTGTTTTTTCCCAAGGTCAATGGTTAGTTTGTCAACTACTAGATAAAAAAACCATTAGTATAATCTCATGATCATGACACATTATTATTTTATTTCCATTAGTTTCATGGTTAATTCATTATGGATGTCTTTTCATGATCACATAATTAATTAATTAACATGCATGCATGATAGAACTATAATAAACCGGCTTATGTGTAAATATTATATAAGACATGGATAATCACTTAGTTAATCCCACTTAATATTATCAAGAACATAGTAAAGATAATAATTGGAAATTTACACTCAAAAGGATAAGATCCATCAATAAAATATTGAGTCAGTATAGCCTTATATTACTTTGGATAGAATCAAAACATAGTTCAAAGTGCATGACCAACAAAAGTTGGGGTTCTTTCAATTATCGGGGAAATATAAAATGATGTTTTGGGTTGACTTAACTTGATTCACATCAAGGGTTGACTTCCAAAGATGCTTAGTGTAACTGAGAGGCAAATATTGAGGAAATATAAATTAATGATTTTAGGATTAGGGATTCCACTCAGGAGATCAAGGAACTGTGATTTAATGTAGTTGGAATTTTAAATTTCTACCTAAAACCATTCAAGTTTCTTGACCAAATAATGTTGGGGTAATGAGAAAGGGAATATGGATCCTTACCACTAGAATATACAAGAAACGGGATATTTCAAAGCCAATGGTGAGGGATATTGGGATTCAATAAAATAGTGAGAGACTAATAAAAATAAAATTTATTTATTTTTCTAAATTTATCATATAATGTACTAAAATTATGCTCATCTTATTTTATAAAAACAACAAGAAAATGTAATAAAAAATTTCCTTGCGATCCATACTTGAGAAGGAAAACCTTGTCATCGGTACAAATTTCCAAGAGTGGAAAAGGTGCCAACGTGTCATCCTTCACCATGAGAGGAAATTGCATGTGATGGAAGAACCTTTACCAGTTGTGCCTGGAAATGAGGAAAGTGATGAAGAGATATCTCTATATGAGAAAAATCTAAATGATGTTACAAATTTTTAACACTTCATGCTATCATCCTTGTCCAATGTTCTTTTAATGTAACATGAAGATTTGGATGCCTATATAATGACGTCTCACCTTCAGGATATCTATCAACAGAAGGAGAGACAAGAGTGGTATGAGATCTCCAATTATTTGTTGACAACTAATCTTGGAGAGTCCGTGCCAGCTAGGCCTCATTTAGTCAAGTTTATCGGTTACATTAAATGCCTGAACATCTTAGGGATTAAATTCCCAGATGAATTTCCTATAGATCTCATACATTCATGACTTCCTAATACCTTCACCAACTTTAATTTTTATTACATTATGAGTAATAGTGAGAAGAGTCTTCTAGAACTTTTTACTTTAATTTACCAAGTGGATAAGGACATGGGGCGTGACAAAACCACTATCCTTATGGTGAGTATGAAAAGGAAGGATAAGGAAAAAGGGCCCAAAATGTATAAACAATATAAAGCTCCTGAGCATCATCCTACCAAGAAGAATAAGTTCTAGAGGCAGGGAAAAAAATGAGGTAGTATGTTTTTCATGTGTCAAGTCAGGACACTAGAAGAGTAACTACACCCAGAATCAAGGGGAAGATAAAGGTGTGTTAATTACTGACTACAATCTTTCAATATCTACACAATGGGTATTGTATACAACTTATGGGGATGACATCTATATACAAATGTAGAAACCAAGTAGATTTTGAAATATTACCATGGGAGAGGTGGATCCAAGAGCTGCCAATGGAGAGAGGATGGATGCCCTAGCCATTGGTGACCACCACCTTTCATTGCCAATAGAAATGATTTTGGTTTTGAATTTTTTTTATTATATACCTAAAGTTACCAAAAACATAATTTCTATATCATTTCTAGATATTGATGGGTTTATTTTCGAATTTGTAAATAAAATTTGTTTATTTTATAAGGAAAACATATGTTATGGTATGAAAAATTTAAATAATGGTATTTATGTATTAAATTATGAACACCAAGTGTTGGAAATCGATAACGAATCATGTTCACATGACTCATTTAACACCCATCTATGGCATCACCATCTTGGTCATGTAAATGAGAAGCATTTGAAAAATATCTATTAAGATGGTTATTTAGACTCTTCTAAAATAAAACTACTTGATAGATGTCATGATTTTTTACAAGGGAAAATGACCAAACCACCATTTAGAGGATAGGGTGAAAGGTCTATAGAGTTTATAAGATTGGTACACACTGATGTGTGTAAACCATTTCTAGTAGAAGCTAGAGGTGGATACTCTTACTTCATAACTTTTACTAATGACTTGAGTAGATATGTATATGTATACTTGATGAGGTATGAGTCTGAGTCCTTTGAGAAATTCAAGTAATTCTAGAAATAAGTAGAGAATCCGCTTGGTATGAAGATAAAGAAAATTTAATCGAATCGAGGTGGTGAATATATTAACAAATAATTCATCAAATTTATGTAGGAGTTTGAGATCACTCCACCTTACACACCAAAGTAGAACAATGTTAGTAAAAGGAGGAACTATACTTTATTAGACAGGGTAAATTCAATGATGAGTCATGCAGTTCTTCCATTATCCTTTTGGGGATATGCATTATAAATTATGACATACACATTAAACCGAGTACCAACTAAAGAGGAAAATGGAATTCCCTTTGAGCTATGGAGTAGAAAGAAACCTTTTTTGTTTCATGAACGTGTATGGGGATGCAAGGCATTTGTTAAGGATTTATCAGGTAAAGAACTAGAACCCCAAGGTATGAAGTGTATCTATATAGGGTATCCCAAGGAAACAAATGGATACTACCTATACAACCCATTTTAAAAGAAAGTGACTGTCGTGATACAATCCATTTTTCTTGAGAGGGAGCACATCCTCAAAAAGGATAATGGGAGAAAGATTGAATTTGATGAAGTTGATGCTCAAGATACACAGAATTTGGTACATGAACAGATCCCATAGGTATCCTTGGATGATGTAGTTCTCATAATACAAGTACTATATAAGAGTGCAAGAGAGGTAAGAGAACCAGATAGATATGGTTTTCTGGTCACCGAGGATAGTGACCCATTATTTCTTGACAATGATGAACCTCTATCCTATAAGGAGGAAGTAGAAAGCTTAGAAGCTGCAAGATGGAAAGAAACCATGAATTATAAAATGGATTCCATGTATCAAATCCAATTTTGTGTTTTGGTCGATGCACCAGTTGATGTAAATCCTGTTGCATGTAAATGGGTATTCAAGAGGAAACTAGATATGGAAGGTAAAGTAAGTACCTATAAAGTAAGGATAGTGATTAAAGGGTTTAAACACTCTCAATGAATTGGTGATGATGAAACCATTTAACCATTTTCCATGTTTAAATTCATCATAATTCTACTTTCCATAGCATCTTACCATGACTATGAGATTTAGAGGATGAATTCCAAAACTACATTCTTTAATGGTAACATTTAGGAATATGTCTATATGACACAACCAAAAGGGGTTGTTAATCCAGGTGACTCTAAAAAGATTTGGAAGTTGAAGATATCCATTTATGGATTGAAATAAGAATCTAGTTCATGGAATATTCATTTCTATGAATCCATAAAAGAATGTGGTTTCATTAATAATGAATGTGAGACATGTATTTACTAGAGGTTTAATGAGAATGCGGTCATTATCCTAGTAGTATATGTTGATGAAATATTTTTTATTGGAAGTGACATACCAATAATACAGTTAGTTAAGGACTGGTTGAACAAGTGATTCTCCATGAAGGACTTAGGTGAAGATGCCTATATTCTAGGGATCAATATCATTCGTGATAGATTCAAGAGGCTGCTCGGACTAAGTAAAAGTTTATATATTGACCACACACTAAAGAGATTTAGTATGGAACAATTCAATAAGGTATTGGTTCCAGTGTCACATGGTTTACATCTATCTAAGAAAATGTTTCCCCAGGCACAAAAATAGAAAGAGAGAATGAGTAATATCCCATACACTTTAGCGAAAGGAGAAATCATGTATGACATGTTATGTACTTGATTTAATGTTTCCTATGCATTGATCATGGTAGGAATATATCAATAAGATCTAGGAGAACAAAATTGGAATTTTTTAAGGCTGTCCTTAAGTATATGAGAATAACTAAGGATATATTCCTGGTGTATGGGATAGATGAGGAGCTGGTCATCAGAGGTTATACTGATGATAGTTTTTAGACAGATTGGAATGATTTGAAGTTGCACTTAGGATATGTTTTTTTGTCTCAACAGAGGATCTGTGAGCTAGAGGAGTTCAAATAATCCAATTTTCACTAATTATATAGCGGAGTCTGAGTATATTGCAGATTATGATATGGAAAAGGAAGACGTTTGGATTTAGAACTTTTTCCTTGAGCTTGATGTGGTACCTAGTAGTAAAGAACCTATTACATTTTATTGTGATAATACTACTGCGGTGGCTCTTAAAAAAAGAGACTTGGTCACACCAATAGACAAAGAATATACTATGAAAGTATCACCTTTTGATGTATTTTTATCAAAGGGGTGAAGTTGAAGTGAGAAGAGTACTCAAAGAAGAGAACAGGGTGGACCCCTTGATTAAAGGCCTATCTAAGTAAAATAATGAGTATCATGTGAGAGATAACGTACTGAAGGTTGTTACCGGTTGGATCTAGTTCAAGGGGGAGTCTGTTGGAGTTGGTACCCAAGAGAAAACTTCTATGTAATTTATGATAAACATGAATTCATTTTTTGGAATATTAATAAACTACTTATCACATCATGATTGTTATTCTGCGTGACATAGTATGTGATCATGTCCTAAGAGTAGCTGTCACACTAAAAGGTCATAGTAGTTCCCCACTATGATGAGAACCGAGAAGTGCTATGAAACTATTCTTGAATATATGTTATACAGTTGGATGATATCATTTGAGGGATAAAAATGATATAGGTTATCAGGGGTAGAGACTCACATGACTTTGAGGCCCCTTCTCATGGTGTATACCCTTGGTAATATCTAGTAGGATATTATGAGAATGGGACCCACTGGTTGGAAATCCCCATTTATACGTGTCATTTGATATTACTATCTGTGGACATGAGTGTTGGTCCTTAGACTTTAAGATTATTATTAATGAATATTATGAGTCACGTACTTTGATGTATTGACAAACACCATGATGATAGATGTTCGTGGAGAGGTAGGATATGTTGGGTGCATCACGAGTAATATTGAATTAATGAATAATGAAAGAATGTATTTATACGTTCTATTCATTAACAAAAGTTAATATCTTAGGCCTTTTGATGAAAATGATATAGCCTAAATAAATCTATGGCCACAGTGTTTTATTGGCAAGTTCTATTTCTGTAAAGTAAATTAAGGGATATCAAGCATATTGGTTGATGGCAATGGAATGCAACCTACTCGATTAGAGATATTGTAATAAATGAATTATATTACATGGAAAGAGTATGTATGAGGTAACATGTCATTGCAACATCAATTTATTTCTCTATGGGTGCCTTGACATGTTACTAGATGATAACAATGGAATTTAGACTGGTTCGCCTAATGCCACTAAGAAAGAGTCCTAGAGGGTCACACACTAAGTGTATCCATAATCCCAGTTAAATAATATATATTATTATTTATTATTTAACTAGTTTAATAAATATTATTCTCACACATGGTTTAATAAATATTCATGCATGCTTGATCACATTTATTCCGTCACTATTTATTCAAGAGAATATATTGTGAGTGGAATATTTAATAAATATTTATTTCTTATTTAGTGAATATAATATTTATTTACTTAATGGAAAATACTATAGTGATATTTATTTAATAAATAAATAAACAATATTCAAGGCCTAATAAATATTGTGGAGGTTAAATGACCGAGTTTAATGGTCTACAGAGAAATAATAAATATTGAATAATATTTGATTAAATAATACTTAATTATAATTATCAAGTTAAGTGCATGTTGAGAAATAATAATATTACTATTATTCTTTGACAATGGGTTTTTATTGGATTAAATAAATAATTAAGGGCCCCTGTGTAATTATTTTATTTAAACCCTAATAATATAAATGCCCAATTATGTTATTTTTCACATTATCCAATTCAGTTGTGCCCAACAATCATGGATAATCCTCTCTAGACTAGAGATCTCCCATAACCAAGAATGCTCCCAAGAACCAAGAGAAATCCTCCTGTACAAGATCAAATAGAACACTTTGGAAGTGGTTCTCGAGATGATCAAACGTGGATGAAACAAGGGAAAGGATATTCCATGCTAGCATCTAGAGATTCCTTCAGTGATGTCTGGAGATTCCTGAAACACGTGTAGATCACTAATAGAGGAAATCTACACTTGGTTTCTACAATGTAATGACGATGCACCACATATCTGTCATCAGATTCATCAACAAAGAAATAATTCCTTAGAGGTAATTATTTATTTAATTAAATTAATTATATAAAATATGTGTTGATCTCCTCTCTCTCAATTTTGGTGTTCTATATATTATATATTTCTTTGACTCAATTATGTTTATAATGATATTCTTGGTCACATAGATCTCGGATTGATCATCGATTATGGAAAAAATAAAAGTTGGGCACCACCCTTCCTGTGCTTTTTCTACACCTGAAACCTACATTATGCATGAACATGATGATAAATTTTCTCACAATGATGATGTTATGATTTATGTACATATGTTTTTCATGGACATAATGCAAGATTTTTTCAAAACTATGTGTGGTTTTTGACCACTATGACATGATGTTTAATTTTTATACATGTTCCAAATTCCATGCCTTTATAAAATGTTTCCCTTCTGATGATGACGATGATCCTATGCTTATGACTTGATAATTTTGATTATGCTCACCCATGTACTCGTGATTCATGTCTCTTATCCCTCCCCTTACTGGGCTTTTAGCTCACCCCTTTCTTTTATGAATATCCTCAAGTGACTACATGTTCCGAGGAGATTATGATAACTTTAGAAGAAAAAATAAGAATAATTTAAATATTGTTTAATTTTTATTATTAATAATTAATATATGAGCCTCATTTCACCAAGATACTAAAAATTTGAATCCTATATTTTTATCACTGTTATATTTTTTATCATTAAAATGATTTAATAGTCATGTTAGAAAAAGTTAGGTTATTATATATATCATCCTCATATATATAGTCAGTATGAGAGAACAACTCAAACCTTAGAGGATATGTTGAGATCTTTTTGTATTAATTTTAAAGGTGGTTGGGATCAACACCTTCCTCTAGTTGAGTTTTCTTAAAACAATAGATTTCACTCAATAATTTTGATGGATCCTTACAAATGCCTCTATAAAAAGAAGTGTAGAACTCCAATGTTATTGGAAGAAGTTGGAGAAATAAGGCTATTGGAAGTAGAGCTAGTTGAAGAAATGACAGATAAGGTTATATTTATTCAACAACATATAAGGGAAGCACAAATTTAAAAGAAAATTTATGTTGATAATCATCAACATGATCTGGAATTAGAATTTGGTGAGAATGTGTTTCTATTGATTTATATATAGAATAAAAAAGTTAAAACTACACCCTATTTATATTGGACCCTTTTAAATTCTTGATATTATCAGAATAGTAGCTTATCATTTGATGCTTCTACCAAACCTCTCTCAAGTTCATGATGTGTTCTATGCATCTCTTTTGAGGAAGTACATACCTAAACATTCACATGTACTTAAATCAGAGGTCATACCACCATAGCTTTAATATGAGTAAGAAATATTGGATATTTTATATTTTATATAGAAAATGAGACGAAACATGACCACCGACATGGTCAAAGTTTTGTGGTGAAACCAATAGCTTGAGGAAGCTACATGGGAACCTGATGATGTAATGAGGTAGAAGTATCCTTAGTTCTTTGTACCAAAGTGATGAATTTTGAATGAAAAATTCATTTTAAGGGGGTATAATGTAACACACTATGATTTTATGAAATACTTTTTTTCCAAATTAATTAAATCTCATTGATATCTTGTGATACATGTAACACAGAGTGTTAACGAATCACTATATACTATTAATATTATTATTTAAAAATGACCATTATAACCCATCCATTAAACTTGGAGTTATAAATCATAATAACCACATTTTAAATATTAATTATAATTTTTTTATATAAATAAAATATATTGATAAATAAGTACTTAATTTTTAGTAAAGTATTTATATGTTTTAAAAATACTATTTTCTCAAAAAATGATTTTTATTGATTTTTGTGAAAAATAATAATAGTAATTTTGAAAATTATAGAAAATTTATTTGATAAAATAAAATTAATTTTTAAAATCTACATGTAAAAATTTTCTTGGAGTGATTTTTTTTGAGAATTTTCTAAAATGTTTAACTTTTCGATGAATAGTAGAAATACTATTTATTAATTTAAAACCAACTTTTCATTTAAAGCATTTGAAATATAAATTTTATTTTAATATGGTTTTAAAATTAAAATAAGTTCAATTATATATTTATTAATTCAATTTATGTCATTTTAATCAATTTAATATTTAATTTTGATATTAAAACTTTCAATACTTTTGAAACTTTTCTCTTTAGAAAACATCTTTTTCGTCACATCTTTAGGTTTAATTAAAAATTAAAATTTTTTCAATTACATTAATTGAATTTGAAAAAATGTATTATATATTTTTTATCATAATAATAAATAATATACAATAATTTCAATTTAATTTTTGTTTAAAACTAATAGTAAAAATAGTAAAAATTAATTACCGCAGTTAAGGTTAAAATGACTTTACCAAGGGGTTAAACAAAAGAAATAAGGGGTTAAATAAACTATAAACTTATAAAAAACCCATTTTATCGAAATATTTAGACCTTATAACCCATAATATTTTATAATGATCCATTTTTTAGCATTTTATAATGTAAAAAATGTGGTTAAACTTTATTCTTTTCAAAAATTCCATGCGTGTCCTCTCACCCACTTATAAAAGGACACCCACTATCCTACCCTATTCAAAATTCCATAACCATTTTGTTATAAAAATAAATTACCAAATTTATTCTTTAATTCTATCACAAAATCCTATAATCCTTATTTTTATTAGGAAACCCTCCTAATAATGTTGTAGGTATAACCCTAAAGATGTTCTCTAAAGAAGAGGTAAAATTCTTAAACTTTTATTTTCTTTTATTTATTCTTCCACATAATTAAAATATTATTAAAGTGTTACAATATAATAACATAATTATACTGCATATACTTATATTTTATTATGTTAATTTCATGTATTACATCTATCTCCTCTTTTATCAAATGGGAAATGAAATCATTGATCATGTGTATGGTGGACTACCACCTCGCGAACCGATGTTATTCATTTTTCCATCACTAGATCTCAAATATGGATATAATGATAGATTTATTATTTATACAGGATATTAATTAAATTACTATACATATATAAATATAATATCACATCTAACTTCTTGCCTTACAACCCATCAGAAAGCAATAATGTCTCTTATGTGTACAGCGGACTACCGCCTCGCGAACCAATGTGATGTGTTTTTCATTTCCATTTTACTTGGATGGTAACAAGGATATATTAAATGAATATATATTATATTTATAATATAAATATAATTCCATAATTATTATATCACACATAACTTCTTACTTTCTATTCCATAGGGGTACAACAACGATGCTCATGTGTATGGAAGACTACCGCCTCGTGAAGCGATGTGATTCGTTTTTTACTTATTATTTACATGAAAGGTAATAAGGATAAGTTTAATTAATATATATGATATATATGAATTAATAATGTCTCTATAAAATTGATATAATATTTATCTTGATTTTTTTCCATCCATCATTAAAATGGAAACAGTGTTCATTCGTACGTACAACCTATCATCTCCATGAATGGTGTATTTCATTTTCTATCTCTAAATTTTATGGATTAATATAAATACATATATAATTAATATATACTATATTTATATCATGGTTAAAATTATTTATATTATTTAACTATGATAAAATTAATATGATCAAAAATACCAAATCAAAACATACATGAAAAACAAAGTAGTTATTACCAAAAACATAATTTTAACAAGGAAATGTTAATAAATAGGTAATAAAATGTCATAAGTAAATAATATATGGTATGATATGTATAATTATGGTTATATAATGAATTTATAATAAACCTATATTTATTATATATGATGTTCTAATGTGTACAGAGGAAGTCAAGAATTAAGGTAAGGGATTTTCATCTCAATTTGGCTTCTTTGGGAAATATGTGATGTTATGCACCTATATCCTTTTATGAGGTGTATATAAAGCCTCTTTGACATGTAATATAATGAATTTATTTATTATCATTACATATTAAGTTTCATTTAATATTATTCTTTCAAGGGTCTTATGATTGAATGTTACTAGAGTGGTAAGGGTTTTATGATACAATCTCATCATTTTTCAAGATTGTTTATGTTTTCACTTCTGATGATAAAATGTTATGGTCTATCTATCATGAAAATAATAAATTTCATTCTCCTATATTTATTTCATTAAAATAAATTCATTCCTTTCATTTTTCTCTCTTTATGTACTCAATAGTTTAAAATAATGTTTTTAAGAAAAATCAACTTTATTTCTTTATTCAGTCGAAAACCCTTTTTCATCCATGTCCATGTTTTCTAAAAATGTTTTAAATAAAGTTATTAATATTATCCAGTGACTATTTAAATAATTTTTACCATTTTTTTACTTTTTAAAAATTATTTTAAAAGTAATATTCATATGTTTTCCAAAGAAGCTCCATTTGAATTTTACAAAAAATGTGAGAGGAACCTTTGTTTTAATATGTACGACATGAAAAAAATTTCATTCCATCATGGAAAATCAATGTTTTAAATATTAATTTATTATTTTTCAATTTTATTTAAAAATAAAATATTTAAAAAGTATTTTATGAATTTCTAGTTTTAAAAAATTATTTTCAAAGAAAGGTTATTTTCATAAAGAAATGTTCCAAGTGATATTTCAAAATCATTTTCCATTTAAGATGAAATCATTTGATGTTACTTACGATTTAATAGGAATATGATACATGTGTACCATACTTACTCTTTATCTATATGGTTTATTATTAGGATTAAGATATGTTTATGAAACCCATTACAATTCCATGGCTTGTGATTTGATGAATTGGTGATATGTTTATAAAACCCTTTTCCTTTCTATGGGTTATACTATAAAATGTTTATGAAACCCATTTCATTTATATGAGTTTTTCTATGATGAAATGTTTTTGAAACCCATTTCATTTCCACGGGTTATGATATGATAAATTTTTTATGATCTTATGGCACACAAATTTATAGATTATGTGACAAGTGGTACCTATATCTCCCTCTAATTCATTGGGTAATAATTAATGCTATATGATCTCAAAGGGTACATGGTAGGTTATCTCAAGACTAAAATAGGGTACAAAGGAGGTTATCCCAAGCCCAAAATAGGGTACATAGGAGGTTATCCCAATCCCAAAATAGGGTACTTGAGAAGTTATCCTAAGCCAGAAGCAGGTACACAGGTGGTGAGATAAATCCCAACATGTTATGAATGTCTTGGCTGATAACCTTAACATAAGATTTTATATGCTTATGTGTATGCCAAAAATATAAAACTTATTCCAATTTTATGATCTCATAGATCTTGCTATTTTATTCATTTATGATTCATGTCTTAAGAAGTGCCAAGATTTATTCCATGACTCAATTTTATGATCTATGATATGAAGGGTGTGGTTTTTCAAATGTTGTTATCATGTTACCATATCATTATACCCATGTTATTTTGATATCTCCCCTGCTTACCCTTATTTGGAATATAATATCACCATTTATTATGTTTAATTTCCCTAGGCTATCAATAAAGGTATTATTTATGATATGTGTAAGAAGGGTTCTAGTTATGAAGAACTTAGTGGGAGTTGACGTAGCACACTTATAGAATAGTTGATTTATGTGTCCAAGTTTCCAAAGGCACTAGAACTAACCTATTATGGAATGGATTATTATGTTATATAATTAATGTTAATCTATTGAGATGTGATATTTACGTATGATAATTGCGGGTCATCATATTCATGTCCATCATCAGAATCAATTCTAAATGGTTCTTTGAGCTTAGTATGGTGGAGGTGTCCTGGTTCAACATCTACATCAACAGTAACCACTAGTGAGGTTGTTTTAGTAGTAGGTAAAATAGGCCTATGCTCCTATGAGGGGGGATAGAGTTGGTAGAGGTCAACCTCAGGATGTTCCTCATGTTCAAGGTCCTTGACCCAAGAGTGGTCATTGAGGTGACCTATAGTAGAGAGGTAGATGAGATGGGCATGGAAAATTTCATACAATGAATATGAAAACACAAGATGGGCCATAGATCATAATATGTATGATCATATTATTTTCTACCATTTTTTGTGACTTTTTTGATTTAGTAGCTTCACAGTCCTTTTTTTACACCTGATCTAGTTTGCAATCTGGTACTAGACATAGAGAGTCTTCCTATTCCCCTAGCATTGACCAGTCAGAGGACAGAACATCTTATTTGATGTGTTCTAGGGGTGTAGATATATGGTGGGGCCACATTAGTTATTTGGGGATATTTTATTTCTATATATGTAGCTATATGATGTAATATTTAACATCAACTAGTTATATTTTGTGTGTGTTTTTATCGACTGCTTCTAGAGGAGGGTCATGTTATTAGATATGGATGGTCATCATGATGTTTTCATTGGTGAGTGGGGTTGTTAGTTGGGTAGTGTGTGTGTAGAGACCCTTCTTTCCTTGATATCTAAGTTGTCTGTAGAGTTAGTATACACTGTAATGGTGGAGGTTTCCAAGGTCTTTAAGTAGTTTTTGGATGTTTTTCTAGAGGAGGTTGTGACGCTACCCCCTTGACATGATATAGTTTTCAAGATATATCTACAACTTGGGCTTCTAGGACTTTAATGGATCCTTATTAGATGAAACCATAGAAGTTGTGGTATTTGAGGATTTAGATATATGATCTGATGAATAAGGGCTTCATCCAACCCAGTGTGTCATCATGGGGTCCTCCAGTGTTATTCTCCAAGAAGGAGAATTGTATTCTAAGGTTGTGTAAAGACTACCAAAGGTTTAATCATATGAAAATCAAGAGTAATTACCCTATTTCAAGGATAAATGACCTTTTCAAACACTTGATAGGGGATAGGCAGGTTTCTAAGACCGATATGTAGTCTGGGTATCATTAGATGAGGGTGAAGGAGGGTGATATCCTAAATATTTTCTTCAGATGTAGGTATGGAAATTTCAAGTTATTGGTCATTCCATTTAGTATCATAAATGTATTGGTTGTGTTCATGGGGATAAAAAACTCCATGCTATGTGAATTCATGGACTATTTTGTAGTCATTTTCATCAATGACATATTGGTCTACTCAAAGTTAGATAAAGTGTATGACAATCATCTCAGATCTGTCTTAAGGTTATTCAATGCCACTAGATTTACAGAAAGTTATCCAGGAGTAGGTTCTCGAAATGATAGGTGAATTTACTTGGGAATGTGGTGTCTCATTGGAGTGTAGCTATAGAATAGTGTAAAGTTGAGGTAGTTGTTTATTGGGAAGAATCCAAGAATTTGGAAGAGGTCCATAGTCTCCTTTGACTCTCAAGCTATTACTGAAGGTTCATATCCAACTATTTATAAATTGAAGCTCTGTTGATGTATTTGACCATAAAGGAACATGATTTTATCTGGATTGATTAGTGTTGGGAATTTTTTAATTACCTAAATGGGAAATTGATTAGTGCTCTAGTGCTATAGTTTTTAGGGGAGGGGGAGATGTTTGAGGTATTTTTTTTATGATTCTCATCTAGTATTGGGATTTATCTTGATGTTGAGAAAGGTTATGATCTCTTAATTGTATAGGGAGTTAAATTCACACATGAGTAACTATTACACCCATGATATGGAGCTAACAATGATTGTGTTTACACTAAATTTATGGATACATTACCTCAATAGATATCACTTTGTGGTCTTCATAGATCACAAGACCCAAGATATATCTTTTCCTAGCATGATCTGAATCTGTAGAAAAGGAGGGAGATGGGGTTTCTCTATGACTATGACTTCAAGATCACCTAAAACTTAATAAATTGGAATGTTTCTATTGATGTACTTAGTTGGAAGTCTCAAGAGGACATTGTATGGTAGTCTGTAGATGTTTGGGGAGGTATGGAGGAGATTGAAGTGATGAATCTTGATGTTATAGAAATAAGTGGCCAATGTTGTCTTCATTAGATTATTATAGAGTCATCCTTGATGAATAATATGGAGGAATATTAGTGAGGGGGCTTAGGAGATAAGTTATGTGTGATCTTGTTGGCCATAGAGATTCTCTAGAGGGATGGTCGGAGGATGCTCAAAACCAGATTTTATTTCAAGGGAAATTGATTGTTCCAATAATGATGAGTGAAGGAGTCCTTTATATGTTTCATATCTCACATTTGGTAATAAACTAAGGAGTATTTAATATATACCATGTCTTGAAGATATAATATTTTTTGTCTAGGATGAAATGGACTGTGGTGGAGTTCGTAGCTTGGTGTTTAGTTTTCTAGTAGGTAAAATCAGAGTATCATGTTTCTGGTGTTTTTTTACAGCCCTTGAATGCTCCTAAGTGGAAATGGGATTACATATTGATGAATTTAATCATAGGGTTACCCAAAGATTAGGGAGGTTGTGATTATATCTGGGTAATCATGGATTATCTAATGAAACCAACTCACTTTCTATAGATCAAGGATTCGGGCATCGTGGATGTTTTGTCAAGGGGGTGCATGGATGAGGTTTTACATTTACATGGAGATTTTATGTATGTTGTCTCTTATCAGGATTATCATATTACCTTATGATTTTATAGGCTATTGTAACATAATATTGGCACTTACTTTCACCACAAAACTTCTTTACATGTTTAGATGGGTGGATAGATAGAGCGAACTATCCAGACGTTGGAGGATATATTACATGCATGCATCTTGGACTTCAGTTGATCTTGGGAAAATAAATTTCCCATTCTTGTGTTTTATTATAATAATATTTATCAATAATACATATATATGGATCTATTTTAGGCTTTTTATGGGTGGTCATTTCGTTTTATTCTATTCTGGGATGAGGTTGGAGAGTCATCAATTCTCAGTCTTGGTGTGGTGAAAAATATGATATATAAGGTTTAAATTTTTTCATGAGAGAATAAAGGTAGCACATGATCGAAATAAGTCCTATTCTGATCATAGGAGTAGGATTTTAGAGTTAAGGTTGGTTAACACATGTTCTTAAAGGTTTCCCCTCGAAGTGGTCGTGGAGGTTTGGTAGGGGAGTAAGCTATTGCCTTAGTTTGTCGGACCTTTTGATGTGTTGGGGTGAATTGGTGAGGTAACATATCAGTTGGTGCTTCTTCCATGGATGGAAAGAATTCATAAAGACTTTTAAATATCAAATCTCAATCAGTATCTTCACAATGACTCCCATGTTATTGACATTGGAGAGTTAGATATTAAGTATGATACAACGATCATGGAGAGGTTAGTAGAGATCCAGGATCATCAAGACAAGGTGTATATGGATGAACCATTACTTTGGTTTGTGTGATGTGGTGAAATAATGGTTTGGAAGAGAGTTCTTGGGACAATGAGGTGAGGATTTTTTCCCAATAATTAGAGTTATTTTGAGTTTTGTCTTGTTTTTCTTTCCCATATTGATATAAAATTTGGATCTTGTTGATTTATGAGATGTGCTGTAAGATCCTCAACTTAGACTAAGGTATGTTATTATTATGTTTTTGTTAAAATACCTTTATTTTGATTGATGAAATGTTTCTTGGGTGTATGAGGAGTCTCAAGGTTTTGCTGGGGGTTTAAGGAATGAAAGGGGGAAGAAGGGTCATCCAGTGCATGTTGCACGATTAGAGAATAGTTAGTAATAACCATGCACCATAACTGTGCATTCATTGTAAGAACCCGACACCAGTTTCTCGGAGTCGGTGCCTTATTTTATTACATTTTCATATAAACAAGGAATTTGAATCCCTAAAGACCAAGTAGTTTATTAGATTTTGGAAACAAGATACATATATAAGTTCAACATTACATCATGAAAGGAAAATATAACACTAATTATTCCATTAGAAACATACAAGCCTTCAAGATTAAGCCACCAAGTCACTCATAACTTACTTCTTCATATCCTGGTAAAATGAAACATAAGAAAGGGGTGAGATAAAATGCTCAGTAAGAGTAAGCAATACAACAGAAGATAACATAAACATTAGACATGGTGAATAAATGAAAACACATTCCTTTACAAATAATAAACTCGAACACATTATGGAAGTAATATGAGTTGAGTAAAATAATTCCATAATAAAACATAATCATGGGTATTATAATAGTCGATTAACCACATGAAATTTAAATTACTAGCTTCATAATGAGGGAAATTCAAATGCCGAACATTCTGAAACATTTTTTCAAGGCTTCGGCCAAGATGTCTAAAAAATGATTTAGGCCTTGGCCAAATCCATATATCACATTGGAAAAGGCCTTGGCCAGTTCCATGTCTATTTGTCTAATGAGACCTACCAATTCATCGAGGGGATATAGCGGGCCTCACCTATCACATAATAAGTCCAATTCATTCCTCATATGTGCGGTGATAAATATAAACAACATATACATTCATATTGAAATGATCATTTGAAATGTAACTAACTTTCCCCAATCATAAAACACTAACCATTCCGAGTAATATGGTGAATGGTTTTAGGATATATCATCCACAATAAAATTAGTAATAAACCATTCAATCAAATACGTTAGATGTAAAAATAAATGATTAAACCCAATAGTACATAAGAATCAACAAGAGTGTTGGATCAGACGAAAATACTCTAATAAAATCATTAAGCAATTCTTGAGATAAATACTCTATTAATTTTAAAAGAAGAGTTCTTTTGAAAAAATCTTTGTATAAAACCAGAAGTTAAGTAAGATAGTATTTTCATAATAAAATGAGTTATTTTATAAATATAATGGTTTCCAAAAACATATTATAGAGTTCCCTTGGAAATATGTAAGAATTAGAGAAATTCCCTTGGATAGGGCATGTTTTTCAGAAACAATTTCGAAAGTTTTTTTTAAAATGTGTAACCATACATAAAATAAGGAACGATTATGGTTGGTAAACATATATATAAACCACTAAAAAAGAATTTATGATGATTACATAATAATAAATATGAGTTTCAGTGAGGTAATTAGAAAATGAAAGTAACCCGAATGAAAATGAATGTTCGGGTGAAGAAACCCTTACCTTAAGTCCGAATGTGTTACTCTCTTGAACTTAAGGTCCTGGAATATGAAATTAGACTTATTAATAAATTATTTTAGAACATAATATACATTTATTTAGTTTATCATAATTCTTTTTAGTTCATTTATGTTCTTATTTACAAGTTATTATATTGAATTACGTCGTTCAGAGAGTGTTTGTTTTCTTGATTTTCATAATCGGTTCACTTGTTTTTAAGTAATGGAATTCATGTAAAATGTTTGAAAATATATAGAATTGAAATTAAATATTATTTATGAACATATAGAATTGTTAATGGTCACTTATATCATTTGGTTACATTGAAATAGGATGAATCATTAGATGATAACTACTTAGATTATTTGGTGGTATCTGGATTACTATAAACTAGTTTTGTCATATAAATTAATAATATTTACATATACTGGTTCCTAAATATTAATTAGGTTATAATAAATATATTATAGTCTGGTTCAACCATATAAATGGTTTCATGACCAGTAATCAAGGAGAAAATGAAGAATGAAACTTCATCATCCACGAAGGTTATTAATTGGAATATCTTGGATGTTGATTTTGTTTATAAAAATAAAAGGGAGGGAGTAAGAATATTGATGATTATTATTCCATTAAAAATATATAATTCTAGTGTATAGATAATACTATAGTTATCATGGTCATTTGGAAATATGATGTGAAGAGAGAAAAACGAAAAGAGATGAACTTCAAAATAAAAGAAAAGTTGAGAGATCCCTTATGAAAATTCAGCAGCCTAACGACGTCGCTTAAAATTTCATAAAATGAATTGATGAGGGAAAAAGGGTATCTAATAATATGTAAATAAAAATTATAGTAATAGGAATACATAATATCAAACCCCAACATATGATAATGGAAATTCAAAGAGATAACATAAAATAAGTGTCGACTGAAAGATGAAGGTGAAGGATTCCCTTACCTTATAGAGTAACTCCTAGAACATGAAGGTTGGGACCTTGGGGGATTAAGGAAACCTTGGAAGGACTCCTAGGGAGGTAAAAACACAAGATATTATAGTATGAGGTATTTTTAATTAATTAAAACGAATGTATGAGTGGGTATTTATAGTAAAAGAGAGATAATTGTTTTAATAATTTCAAAGGGACACCTCATTATTGGTTTTTTTTGCAAAACCATGGGCATGACCATGGTATTTTCCCATGGTATTTGCCCATGGTTTTAGCCACTTGATACAAATAATGTCATATGTTACTGTACACAAGTCTAACAACCTTTTATTTTAATTATTATGTCATTATGATGTCATTAAATTACCGAAAACTCAAAACTGTATTTTTACTATTCATGAAAAATTCAAGTATTTTAGAAAAATACCAAAAAATCACCCGCACCATTTTTTGATTTTTAGAATTAAAAAATTAACTCCATTTTTCAAAAATAATTTTTTAAATATTCTTAATTTAATTTTTAAATAAAATCATAGTTAATTCTAAAAATAACAATTTTAAAGGTATACTTAGTTTTATCACATTGAAAAATTAATTAAGATCTCATTATCATATTACCTTAAGAAAATAAAATAATATCATTATTTAATATTCATAAGGGGGATATAACTATTCATATTACTAATCATAAGGGTGTGTTACTATTCACCAAAAATCAAGTTTGTTCTATCAGACTCCAAATGACTTGCTGGTCACAACTCTAGATGTAAAGACCCGTAAAATTCAAGGGAAATTTTTTTTTTCTTAATTTTCTTTAGAATTTTACAAGAGCGCGGTTTCAGACGGCACCTGATTCCGAGGCCCGGAGTGCCCAGAATTAATTTCTGAAGTTTGGCTCGAGTACGTTCAGTGAACGAACGAGCGGGTTTTTCTAACTTTTGATACGGTGCTCGGAATTGAAATCCGAGGGCACCGATGAACTCGCAGCGCCGATTTTCGCTTAAAGAGACCTTTTCGGGAGTTGCGTTTGTTGCGGGTTGAAAGTTAATTTTAGGGGTTTTTAGTTTGAGTTAAATAAAATTTGTTTAGAACAAATTTTATTATAACTTGTTACAAACCTACCAAAGGAGGTTGGAAGTGGGACCCACACCCACTTAACCTCCCTTGGGAGGATTAAGTGTGGTGGGGCCCACACGAACCCCTAAACCTTTCAAATCCTCCCAACTCCTTTAACGCCTCTTTTAATGGCTTAAGTTACTTAATTAATTAAGGGAGTTAAACCCTTTTTGAATTTCAAACCTTTGAAATTCTTGTGGTTAAGTTATGTAAGAATATAAGTTAAAGCTTATATTATTCTAGGGGATTCTTTTACCACCTTGGGAGGATTTCTTGAGAGCTTTGGAAGCTTTTCTTCTTCTTCTTCAACTTGACGAAGAACCTTCGAACTTCACGAAGAACGCCGTTCTTCAACGAAGAACTTCTTCTCCGAAGAAGACGGTCTTTCCGCGACGCCATATCCGCGACGCGACGTACTTCTTCCGCGTCATCTCTTCCGCGACGGTTTTCCACGACGAACGCCATCAACAACGACTCTTCCTCCGACGTCAAAGGAATCGACACCGATATTCCACGACTACGTCAACGTGCGACTATCGAGTTCCGACGAAGAACGCCGCTCCGCTCTTCTTCGTCTTCGGTGTCAACGAGAGAGAACACCGCACCTTCCTCGGACAATCTTCGTCGGCGTACAAGAATTCGCCAACGACGTGCCTCTTCGGACGCGCCTCTTCGTCGTTGAATTTGACGAACGACGACCGCGACGCCCGACCTCCGCGACGTCGTCTTCCGCGGAACGTTCACAATCTTCGAACCTTATACCGAGGTAGGGGTTGTTGATTCATTATTTATTTATTTCGTTCTTGATCGTGGATCTAGCACGTCTAACGTGAGACACTTGATTATTTTAAGTTGTGTTATTTCTTAATGTGAGGGGGCCGGACCGCATGAACACGGCCGAACCCCCTCCATCGTTTTGTTTATTCTTGCGGGTGGAAGCAAGTGGCGTGGTGCCGTCGCACCATGCGGATGATCGTACTTTTATTTTACGCGGCGCCGTCGCGCTACGCCAAGGAAAAATTTTCAAGAACGCGACGCCGTCGCGCCGCGTTGAAAGGAATCATGGCACGGCGAAAGGGGCGCGGTGCCGTCGCACCGCGCCGGACGACGAACACCGCGGCCGGTTCCGGGCCGCGGCGGGACGAGAAGACCGCGGCCGGTTCCGGGCCGCGACGGGACGAGGAGACCGCGGCCGGTTCCGGGCCGCGGCGGAAGAGAAGACCGGCGGCCGGGCCGCCGGCGTCGGAAGCCGAAGGAGGGGACCGGAAATTCCGGTCCCGTTTGAGAAAACCGGCCGGCCAGCTGGCCGGCCGGATGTCTTAAAAAAACCGGGGGAATTAATCCCCCGACCTTCACTTAAAACCCCCCTCTTTATGAGGGGGGGAGCGGTTTCCACGGGGGGGGGGGGGGGGGGGGCAGGCGGCTCCCCCGGATCCCCTTCAAAGCGGGCCCCCAGGAGGGGGGCCGTTGTTTTACAAAAACGGCGCGACAAAGTCGCGCCGCCATCCAAGAACCGGGGGCTTGATTGCCCCCGCGTGCGCAGCCTCCTCGCGGCGCCAGGCCGCCGCGGCCCGCCGCGCCGCCGCGCCGCCGCCCCAGGGGTGGGGGGGGGTCGGGCCGGGTCGGCCCGGACCCGAACCCCCCCGTTTCGAACCAGATTCGGTTTTTGGCTCATAACTTGAGCCTCGGACCTCCGAATGACGAACTGTCTACGAAAACGCGATCCTTGGATCGAGACGGTCGTTTCGATATATCGCACTCAAGGTTTCGGTTAACTTTGAGTTCGACCGGGTTGGTTCGTTCACGAAACCGACCGGGCCTTCGGAGCGGAAACGCTCATATCTTGAGCTACGAACGTCCGATTGACGCACCGTCAGTCGCGTTGTGTTCCTCTTAGTGAGACGGATCTTTTGGCATACTCCGCCCGAGGTTTGGACGCAGGTGGAGTACGGTCGGGTTGGTTTAGCCTTAAAAACCAACCGGGCCCCGGAGACGAAAATGCCAATAACTCTCAGACCGGGCGTCCGATCGACGCACCGTCTGTTGCGTTGAGTTCCTGTTTACGATACAGAACTTTTGGGATCCTTCGCCCGAGTTTTGGATTCAGTTAGTAGAGGCCGGGTTGGATCGCACCCGAAATCCAACCGGGCCCCTGGAACGGGAAAACTAATATCTTTCAGACAGGACGTCCGCTTGACGAACCGTCAGCGGCGTTGGTGGTTACGTTGAGTAACGGTCCCTTTGAGTTTACCCTATGGGAGTTCGGGGTACAGTTGAGATACGGCCGGGATTGGTTTCGCTCTCGAAACCAACCGGGCCCCTGGGACGAAAAGGCTCATAACTCACAGACCGGGCGTCCGATCGACGCGCCGTCTGTTGCGTTGAGACCCCTGTGACGAGACGGACTTTTGAGATACTTCTTTGCGGGACTTTGTGATACTTGGAGTATCGACCAGTAGCTCGTGGAGCGGACCCTCCCGGAGACGAGCGTGCAGAGTACGGAGACCGTGTAGCCGGCTGAGACCTGACGACTGCTTGACCGACTCGACTTGGAGTGAGTCGACTAGCCCAGTGGACGGAGCGCCCGGTATTTGGCGGCAGACCCACGGCGGACGGAGCGCCTGGTAGTTGGCAGCAGACCCGCAGTACTCGACAGGAGGAGTACCTCAGTAGGCTATCTGGGTAGCGCCCGATATTTGGCAGCAGACCCTCAGCGGACGGAGCGCCTGGTAGTTGGCAGCAGACCCGCAGTACTCGACAGGAGGAGTACTTCAGCAGTCTTAGGTTAGTGAGCGGCGGCCTCGGAGTCGTGACAGGACCACTGTACACTCTAGAGACGGAGCTCTTCAGCAGTTACGGTTTCGATAATGAAAATCCTGGTTTGAGCTGAGACTTTTGACCTTTGTGTTTCCTCATGATTGAGATGGGTTACTTGATAACTTAGGTATATGTATGGGCATATACCTGGGTAGTGGTTATCCGTTGATCTCATGATCCTTGTGTTTCCTCATGACTGAGATGGGTTACTTGATAACTTAGGTATATGTATGGGCATATACCTAAGTAGAGTTTATCTGTTGTGATCTTCTTGTGGTTATCCTTGTTGGTTTTAGTGAGACCTTGAGGGTCTCGGGGTCCCTACTGAGTATCGTTATACTCACCCCTGCACGGGCTATGCCCGCACCTCGTTGTGTTGGTTGCAGACGACGGCCAGTACTGGCAGAGGCCGAGTGTTCGAGGACTGGACGGTACCTGGAGGTGGACTATACGACGAGGCGGTACCCAGAGGCAGACCACTGGACGGGACATACTTGGAGCAGACGGCGGGACCCGAGGAGCAGAGGAGCTATCTGTACCCACCCTTCAGGTGGGATTTCCAGTGGACAGCTCGGCGTAGCTGCTTTACTTTTCAGTTGCTGTTTTCCCTTTCGAGTTGTACTTTACAGTTGGGCTTGTATTTCCGGCCCCTTTTTACTTTCCGCACTTTTAGTTGTACTCTGTTTTTGCTTAGTGTTACTTTCCGCTTGCTTACTCTGAGGTGTTTGTTTACTTTACAAAGGCAATGCCTTCCCTTTTTACCAGGATTTACGCCTTGGTGCTAGTCGCCAACCCCTGGCCTATGGAAGGCGGGCTTGGGGTAGTCACGGCATGGACCCCGAGGGCGGGTCGTGACAAATTGGTATCAGAGGAGTTCGGTTCTACCGCAGAACTTATAACTCTGATCTTTCTTTCTGTGAAGCAATAGTGTTAAGGGTACCGAGTGTGGTTTTCAGATCAGGGAGTCCAGTGTTGGTGCGGGCGGCCGACGTATCCATACACCAGGACCCTGACAACTGATTTCCGACTTTGTGCACGAAAACACTGATTGCGTATGTGTTTTCAAAAGTTTTTCCCCTTAAAACAGCTCAAACCAGGTCAGCTCACCAGGTATAATCGTTTGATCGTGTTACGTTGTTTCTTTCAGGATGGCCCCACGACGGCAGCCAGTTAGGGTTCCGAGAATCGAACGTGACGACAGCCCACCGAGCGACGAGGCCTCGGTGCAGGGCCCTTTGTCAGCAGTGGCACCGGCGGTAGCTCTACCCGCCGAGCCCCCGATGCTTCCAGCAGCAGCCGCTGACGATGCACGTCGCCTCAGCGCACTGCATGAGTTTCAGCGCCAGCGACCGCCCAGGTTTCGCGGGGAAACGGATCCCCAGGCTGCAGAGGACTGGCTGGAGGCAGTGGTACGAGTGTTTAGGCTAGTGAGGACACCAGCAGACCTCATGGTGATCCTCGCTGCGAGCCTACTACACACAGCAGCAGGACGATGGTGGAGCTTGATGCTCCAGGTGCACGATGAGGCATCTCTACTTTGGACGGACTTTGAGAGCCTCTTCCGCTCGGAGTTCATCCCAGCCACCCTTCGTGCGGTGCGTATCCAGGAGCTTCTGCAGCTGCGGCAGGGCAGCATGACGGTCGCTCAGTACTCGGCGAGATTTACCAATCTCTCGCGCTACTCGACCGACATGGTACGGGACCCATTCTTCCAGGCCCGGACCTTCGAGCAGGGTTTGAGACACGAGATCAGGGCATCGCTGATCTCCCTCAGCTTACCGACTCAGACAGGAGTACTGGAACAGGCCCTTCTGATTGAGAGCTTCCTTGCTGAGTCTTCACCAGCGCAGCGACCCACCGCAGGGCGGCACGTAGCGGAGTCATCGGTAGCAGGTAGCCGACAGATGACTCAGGGGTCCAGACAGACCAGACCTTCAAGCAGACGACCTCAGGGCACTGGCTCAGCAGTGCAGGGCACACAACACAGAGTCAGTCTTTTGAGTGGAAGATAGTGCTTTGCATGCGGAGGGCAAGGCCACATGGCTCGTGACTGCCCGACCCGCCATGCGGAGGAGCAGCAGATGGTTGAGGAACCACCTAGGCAGAGGCAGAGGTTCGACCGTGGCGGTCCGCAGGGAGGAGGCGGACGAGGCAGAGGAGCTGGCCGAGCAGCAGGTGGTGGACGACGCTTTGAGGCTCTGCCACCACCACCACCAGGAGGTCCACCCCGACCACAGGGAGTAGGTGAACATGCGAGAGCACAGCTTCAGGCAGCTGAAGCTTACGATCATGGAGCTCTGGGAGCAGGTGGACAGGGGAGGAACTAGTGGATACGTCTTTTGTACTTCTAGTTCCATGTTGATGTTTCTTTTGTGTAGCGTCTTGTATTATGAGCTGCAATAATAAAAGACGCATCCTTTGTGATGTTTTCATTCCTGTCCTCTTTTGTGATGTTACTAAGAGGTTCCAGTTGACTGTTGACTTGACCCTCACTTGTGAGACATCTACTGGAGGAGACCAGTTACCACACACCGATGCCGACAGTGTGACTCAACCCTTGGAGGCGAGAGTAACGGTTGGATCTCTTAGTAGTAGCGTCGAGGCCTTACGACGTCATCCTTGGTATGGATTAGTATTATCCATGTTAGGATTGACTGTTTTAGGCAAAGAATGTGGTTCATCCAGGGGAAGAGACCAGGTTTCTCTTATCGTCAAAGAAGAAATCTTGCAGCTCTTGTGGGACCAGAGATGGTCCGGGCCACGTCAGAAGAGGTCCATGTCATCCAGGAGCGGATGAGGACAGCACAGAGCC
Source organism: Viscum album (assembly GCA_963277665.1). Lineage (NCBI taxonomy): Eukaryota > Viridiplantae > Streptophyta > Magnoliopsida > Santalales > Viscaceae > Viscum > Viscum album. The sequence continues at coordinate 1,286,923,456 of OY728158.1, forward strand.
GGCAGAAGTCATACGCTGACAGGAGGCGGAGGCCACTAGAGTTCGAGGATGGTGACCACGTCTTCTTGCGGGTCTCACCTCGACGTGGTATTCAGAGATTTGGCCGAGGCGACAAGTTATCTCCACGCTTCATCGGACCCTTCCAGGTCCTCAGCAGGGTTGGTGAGGTGGCTTATCGCCTGGCTCTACCACCTCAGATACACCGGGTGCACGACGTCTTCCACGTGTCTCAACTGAGGAGATACATGAACGACCCGACGCACATCATCGACTTTGGGGAGTTTGACGTTGACGATGGGGCGACTTTTACGGAGGTCCCGGTGGAGATAGAGGATAGACAGGAGCGGGTCCTGCGTGGGCGAACGATTCCTCATGTGCGCATCAGATGGCGGCACGAGAATCTCCAGGAGATCACATGGGAGCGGGAGGCTCAGATGCGTGCTCAGTTCCCTCTTTTGTTTCCCTAGTTTTTGATGTATCTTTACGGGGATGTAAAGTCCTGAGGTGGGAGTAATGTAAAGACCCGTAAAATTCAAGGGAATTTTTTTTTCTTAATTTTCTTTAGAATTTTACAAGAGCGCGGTTTCAGACGGCACCTGATTCCGAGGCCCGGAGTGCCCGGAATTAATTTCTGAAGTTTGGCTCGGGTACGTTCAGTGAACGAACGAGCGGGTTTTTCTAACTTTTGATACGGTGCTCGGAATTGAAATCCGAGGGCACCGATGAACTCGCAGCGCCGATTTTCACTTAAAGAGACCTTTTCGGGAGTTGCGTTTGTTGCGGGTTGAAAGTTAATTTTAGGGGTTTTTAGTTTGAGTTAAATAAAATTTGTTTAGAACAAATTTTATTATAACTTGTTACAAACCTACCAAAGGAGGTTGGAAGTGGGACCCACACCCACTTAACCTCCCTTGGGAGGATTAAGTGTGGTGGGGCCCACACGAACCCCTAAACCTTTCAAATCCTCCCAACTCCTTTAACGCCTCTTTTAATGGCTTAAGTTACTTAATTAATTAAGGGAGTTAAACCCTTTTTGAATTTCAAACCTTTGAAATTCTTGTGGTTAAGTTATGTAATAATATAAGTTAAAGCTTATATTATTCTAGGGGATTCTTTTACCACCTTGGGAGGATTTCTTGAGAGCTTTGGAAGCTTTTCTTCTTCTTCTTCAACTTGACGAAGAACCTTCGAACTTCACGAAGAACGCCGTTCTTCAACGAAGAACTTCTTCGCCGAAGAAGACGGTCTTTCCACGACGCCATATCCGCGACGCGACGTACTTCTTCCGCGTCATCTCTTCCGCGACGGTTTTCCGCGACGAACGCCATCGACAACGACTCTTCCTCCGACGTCAAAGGAATCGACACCGATATTCCACGACTACGTCAACGTGCGACTATCGAGTTCCGACGAAGAACGCCGCTCCGCTCTTCTTCGTCTTCGGTGTCAACGAGAGAGAACACCGCACCTTCCTCGGACAATCTTCGTCGGCGTACAAGAATTATCCAACGACGTGCCTCTTCGGACGCGCCTCTTCGTCGTTGAATTTGACGAACGACGACCGCGACGCCCGACCTCTGCGACGTCGTCTTCCGCGGAACGTTCACAATCTTCGAACCTTATACCGAGGTAGGGGTTGTTGATTCATTATTTATTTATTTCGTTCTTGATCGTGGATCTAGCACGTCTAACGTGAGACACTTGATTATTTTAAGTTGTGTTATTGCTTAACGTGAGGGGGCCGGACCGCATGAACACGGCCGAACCCCCTCCATCGTTTTGTTTATTCTTGCGGGTGGAAGCAAGTGGCGTGGTGCCGTCGCACCACGCGGATGATCGTACTTTTATTTTACGCGGCGCCGTCGCGCTACGCCAAGGAAAAATCTTCAAGAACGCGACGCCGTCGCGCCGCGTTGAAAGGAATCATGGCACGGCGAAAGGGGCGCGGTGCCGTCGCACCGCGCCGGACGACGAACACCGCGGCCGGTTCCGGGCCGCGGTGGGACGAGAAGACCGCGGCCGGTTCCGGGCCGCGACGGGACGAGGAGACCGCGGCCAGTTCCGGGCCGCGGCGGAAGAGAAGACCGGCGGCTGGGCCGCCGGCGTCGGAAGCCGAAGGAGGGGACCGGAAATTCCAGTCCCGTTTGAGAAAACCGGCCGGCCAGCTGGCCGGCCGGATGTCTTAAAAAAACCGGGGGAATTAATCCCCCGGCCTTCACTTAAAACCCCCCTCTTTATGAGGGGGGGAGCGGTTTCCACGGGGGGGGGGGGGGGGCAGGCGGCTCCCCTGGATCCCCTTCAAAGCGGGCCCCCAGGAGGGGGGCCGTTGTTTTACAAAAACGGCGCGGTAAAGCCGCGCCGCCATCCAAGAACTGGGGGCTTGATTGCCCCCGCGTGCGCAGCCTCCTCGCGGCGCCAGGCCGCCGCGGCCCGCCGCGCCGCCCCGGGGGGGGGGGGGGGGTCGGGCCGGGTCGGCCCGGACCCGGACCCCCCCGTTTCGAACCAGATTCGGTTTTTGGATCATAACTTGAGCCTCGGACCTCCGAATGACGAACCGTCTGCGGCAACGCGATCCTTGGATCGAGACGGTCGTTTCGATATATCGCACTGAAGGTTTCGGTTAACTTTGAGTTCGGCCGGGTTGGTTCGTTCACGAAACTGACCGGGCCTTCGGAGCGGAAACGCTCATATCTTGAGCTACGAACGTCCGATTGACGCACCGTCAGTCGCGTTGTGTTCCTCTTAGTGAGACGGATCTTTTGGCATACTCCGCCCGAGGTTTGGATGCAGGTGGAGTACGGTCGGGTTGGTTTAGCCTTAAAAACCAACCGGGCCCCGGAGACGAAAATGCCAATAACTCTCAGACCGGGCGTCCGATCGACGCACCGTCTGTTGCGTTGAGTTCCTGTTTACGATACGGAACTTTTGGTATCCTTCGCCCGAGTTTTGGATTCAGTTAGTAGAGGCCGGGTTGGATCGCACCCGAAATCCAACCGGGCCCCTGGAACGGGAAAGCTAATATCTTTCAGACAGGACGTCCGCTTGACGAACCGTCAGCGGCGTTGGTGGTTACGTTGAGTAACGGTCCCTTTGAGTTTACCCTATGGGAGTTCGGGGTACAGTTGAGATACGGCCGGGGTTGGTTTCGCTCTCGAAACCAACCGGGCCCCTGGGACGAAAAGGCTCATAACTCACAGACCGGGCGTCCGATCGACGCGCCGTCTGTTGCGTTGAGACCCCTGTGACGAGACGGACTTTTGAGATACTTCTTTGCGGGACTTTGTGATACTTGGAGTATCGACCAGTAGCTCGTGGAGCGGACCCTCCCGGAGACGAGCGTGCAGAGTACGGAGACCGTGTAGCCGGCTGAGACCTGACGACTGCTTGACCGACTCGACTTGGAGTGAGTCGACTAGCCCAGTGGACGGAGCACCCGGTATTTGGCGGCAGACCCACGGCGGACGGAGCGCCTGGTAGTTGGCAGCAGACCCGCGGTACTCGACAGGAGGAGTACCTCAGTAGGCTATCTGGGTAGCGCCCGGTATTTTGCAGCAGACCCTCAGCGGACGGAGCGCCTGGTAGTTGGCAGCAGACCCGCAGTACTCGACAGGAGGAGTACTTCAGCAGTCTTAGGTTAGTGAGCGGCGGCCTCGGAGTCGTGACAGGACCACTGTACACTCTAGAGACGGAGCTCTTCAGCAGTTACGGTTTCGATAATGAAAATCCTGGTTTGAGCTGAGACTTTTGACCTTTGTGTTTCCTCATGATTGAGATGGGTTACTTGATAACTTAGGTATATGTATGGGCATATACCTGGGTAGTGGTTATCCGTTGATCTCATGATCCTTGTGTTTCCTCATGACTGAGATGGGTTACTTGATAACTTAGGTATATGTATGGGCATATACCTAAGTAGAGTTTATCTGTTGTGATCTTCTTGTGGTTATCCTTGTTGGTTTTAGTGAGACCTTGAGGGTCTCGGGGTCCCTACTGAGTATCGTTATACTCACCCCTGCACGGGCTATGCCCGCACCTCGTTGTGTTGGTTGCAGACGACGACCAGTACTGGCAGAGGCCGAGTGTTCGAGGACTGGACGGTACCTGGAGGTGGACTATACGACGAGGCGGTACCCAGAGGCAGACCACTGGGCGGGACATACTTGGAGCAGACGGCGGGACCCGAGGAGCAGAGGAGCTATCTGTACCCACCCTTCAGGTGGGATTTCCAGTGGACAGCTCGGCGTAGCTGCTTTACTTTTCAGTTGCTGTTTTCCCTTTCGAGTTGTACTTTACAGTTGGGCTTGTATTTCCGGCCCCTTTTTACTTTCCGCACTTTTAGTTGTACTCTGTTTTTGCTTAGTGTTACTTTCCGCTTGCTTACTCTGTGGTGTTTGTTTACTTTACAAAGGAAATGCCTTCCCTTTTTACCGGGATTTACGCCTTGGTGCTAGTCGCCAGCCCCTGGCCTATGGAAGGCGGGCTTGGGGTAGTCACGGCACGGACCCCGAGGGCGGGTCGTGACACTAGATGACTGCTTTTTGAAATTCAAAGCATAGTACAGGAAAAGTTGTGTTTACTGGATACATTATAAAATGAATTCAATATTTATTTTCAAAACCTTGGGTTTTTACATTCTTCCCTCCTTACAAAAATTTCATCCTTGAAATTCACAAAATGTTACCTAAAAAGATTCGGGTATGTCTTCAACATAAGATCCTCAGGTTCTCATGTCGCTTCCTCCATCTTATGGTTCCTCTAAAGAACCTTTACCAGACGAGTCGTCTGATTTCTGAATACTTGTTCTCTGGTGTCAAGAATCTGGATAGGCTCTTCATAATAAGATAGATCGGGCTCAAGTTCTACTTCTTCACAGGTGATTACATGTGTTGGGTCTAGCATATATTTCCGTAACATTGATACATGGAAAACATTGTGATCTTTGGAGATATTTGGAGGCATTTCCAAACAGTAAGCTACAACTCCAATTCGATCTATAATTTCAAAAGGTCTGATGTACCTAGGAATTAATTTTTCTTTCTTACTGAACCGTATAATACCCTTCCATGGAGATACCTTTAAGAACACATGATATCCTTCTTAAAATTCCAAATACTTACTTCTGTTATCAACATATCTTTTCTGCCTACTTTGAGATGTTTTGATATGGGTTTGTATAATCTTCACCTTTTCCATTGTTTTCTCAACAAGTTTTGGGCCTATGAGATTTCCCTCACCAACATCATCCCAGAAAGTTGCTGTATGACATCTCTTTCCAAATAATGCTTCATATGGTGCCATCTGAATACTTTAATGGAAGCTATTGTTGTAGGAAAATTTTATGAGAGGTAAATACTGATCCCACATACCTTTAAAGTCTTGTGAACAATACCTCAACATGTCTTCCAATGTTTGAATAGTTTGTTATGATTTTCCATCAGTTTTTATGTGGTAGGTAGTGCTCAAACAAAGATCAGTATCTAGGGACTTCTGAAGAATTTTCCCGAATTTTGATGTAAAACGGGGATCACGATCATAAAAAATTGATAAATGTACACCATTAAGTCTCACAATTTCATTAATATATACTCTTTCAAAACGTTCAAGTGGTAAATCTTCTCTTATAGCAAGAAAGTGTGCTGATTTTGTAAGACGATCAACTATGAACCATACCACATCATTCTTTCTTGGAATCTTTGGTAGCCCCATGACAAAGTCCATTATAATATCATCCCATTTCCACATAGGAATAGTAAGGGGTTGCATGAATCCTCTAGGATATTTCCTTCCATACTTCACCTGTTGACAAACCAAACATCTTGACACATAATAAGCAATCTCCCTCTTCACATTTTACCAACAAAATGTTCCTTTAGATCTCTATACATCTTTGTGCTACCAGGGTGTATAGAGAAATTAGAGCTATGATCATCACACAATAGTTCCCTCTTTATCTCATGAATAGCGGGAACATAAAGACCCTTTCTGAATTTCAAAATGCCACCTTCATATACGAAGTCAATCAACTTCCCATCATTTATAGATTTAATTTTCTTTTAAAACTCTTCATCATCAGCTTGAGAACTTTTTATCCTTTATAGTAAAGAATGTTGGGATCCCATTTGAAAAATTAGTGATGTGTTACCTTCCTTGATAATTCCCATATCCATTTTTACTAGATCTACGAATAGAGGATCCCTTTAAACTCTCATCTTGTTCAGAATTCTGTGGTCCTTTCTACTCAAAGCATCTTCCAACTTATTTTCCTTCCCTGGGTGGTAGTGTATTGTGGAATCATAATCTTTGAGTAGCTTAATCCATCTCCTTTGTCTCATGTTGATTTCTTTCTATAAGAAGATATATTTCAAAGTATTATGATCTTTATATATCTCACATTTTTTCCCATAAAGGTAATGTCTCCAAATCTTTAGAGAAAAGATTACTACTGCTAAATCAAGATCATGAGTTGGATTGTTTTGTTTATGAATTTTTATCTTCCTAGATGCATAGGCAATCACTCGATCATTCTACATAAGGATGAAACTAAGTCATTTCTTTGATGCATCACTATAGATAACAAACCCATCATTCCTTAATGTTAGGGTTAGGATCAGAGCATTAACTAAACTCCTCTTCAATTATTCAAAACATTCTTCACATTTCTTTGTCCATACAAACATAACCTATTTTCGTGTGAGATTGGTCATTGGGTTGGCTAAACGGGTGATGTTCTGGACGAAATGCCAATAATAACCTGCTAAACCAATAAAATAATGTACCTTAGTTATGTTTGTTATAGTAGGCCATTATTGCATAGCCTTTGTCTTCATAGGATCTACATATATTCCATCCTTAGAGACAACATGGCCCAGAAAGGAAACTGATTGGAGCCAAAAATCACATTTTCTAAACTTCCCATATAATTAATTTATTCTAATAGTCTTCAGAATACTGAACATGTGATTTCCATGATCTTTATAGCTTTTAGAGTATACTAGGATATCATCAATAAAGACCACCACAAAGTTATCAATATATTCCTTGAAAACTCTATTCATTAGATCCATGAAAACAGATGGTGCATTAGTTTGTCCAAAAGGAATTACTGTAAAGTTGTAATGCCTATACATGTTTCGAAATACTGTTTTTGGAATGTCATCCTTACTCACAAGTAAATGATGATATCCAGATCGAATTTCAATCTTCAAAAAATATTTGGCTCTATGAATTTGATCAAATAAATCATCAATACGAGGTATGGGATAATTTTTCTTTATTTCTATAGCAATGATCTCCCTATAGTCAATGAAAAATCTCATAGACCCATCTTTCTTCTTAATGAAAAGAACATGGGCTCCCCATAGAGAAATTCTAGGGAGAATAAATCCTTTATCAATCAATTCCTCTAGTTGTTTCTTTAGTTCCACTAACTCCACAGTGATCATTCTATAAGGGGTCTTTGATATGGTCCTTGAACTAGGAATTTAGTCAATAGAAAACTCAATTTCCCACTCTGATTGATGTCTAGGTAAATCCTCTAAAAAGACGTCAATATATTCATGCACAATAGCTACATCTTCTATTTGAACACTCTTTTCCTCACCCTTATTTATTGTATTCCCTTCCTCCCCAATAATTGAATTTAGTAGAGCTACTAGGGGTGGATCTAGATGAGAATCAGATGGTGAGTTTTCTACTCTAAAGATAAGGGATTCTATACCATTATAAAAAATCACAACTTCCTTCTTTTTGAAATATATCTTTGCCTCATGATTTGAAAACCAATTCATAACGAAAATTATATGAAATTCAGTCATTGGTATGATGATAAGGTCAGAAACTAAAGCACATTTATGTGTCATGAGGGGGAATAATTGACACATCTTTGTTGTAATGATACATCCACTAGGGGTTTTGACTGATACCCCCTTTATTAAATCAAATTGGACATATCTAATTTTCTTGGAAAACTGGGAAGATATAAATGAATGCAACGATCTAGAATCAAATAATGTATTGACTATGTTTGATAAAAAGATCAATGTACCTACCACCACATCATTCAGAACTTCAACCTCAAAAATTGTGATCGCACAAGATTGTCCCTTCTCCCTTGGCCTTTTCTGTTGCATGTTTCCTTGACGCTTTGGAAAATCATTAGCATAGTGTCCCATATCCTAAAAATTATAACATTGAACATTAATGGATTATTTCTTCTCCTTGAAATCATTAGCAAGTTGGACTTTCTGTCGACATTTTTAGAAAAATCTTTTCCCCTTTAAGCAAGAACCATGGTGTTTCCTTCCACAATTATCACAGGGTGGAAACTCAACTCTTCCCTTCTTCCATATTTCCTTATTTCCTTTCCTAGAGTTTTCAAAAACCCTCTTCTTCTCTTTCTTCCCCTTAAAGTCATAAGAATTAGATAATTCCTTTTACGTTTTGATAGCACAAGAAACTATATCCTCATATGATGAGAAACTTTGGGAGACCATATCCCACGAGAGGAATGGATTTAGTCCATCAAAGAATAGATCAATCTTACTCCTAAAATTTATTATTTAGTCCACAACATTCCTTTATAACCTAGTGAAGTTAGATTCATACTTTTCAACATTATCATCTTCCTTTTTCTTCAAATTCAATAATTTCCTCACCATATCCTCTTTCTGTTTATGAGGAAAGTATTTCTCTAGGAATATTTCCTTAATGTTCCTTCATTACATAACCTCTATTTCTTACACCTCCTTTGTGTTTTGGATTAATGACCACCACTAATCCATATCTCCCAATAGACGATAAAATGCCATGAATACCTTATATCTTTCATTACATCATAAAGTGAGAAATATATTCTCTAGAAAACTTATCCACTGCTCAGCTACAAATGGGTTTGTAGTCCCATTGAACGATGGAGGTTGTTGACACATAAAGCAATCTAACATAGCTCCTCCATATGGTGGATATGAATGCTCTATATAGGTAAGGTTATTATTCATAACCTGAGTATGTTGTCCCAGTATAGTTATAAGTTTCTCAGCACCTATCGCATCACCAGAGCCAACATCAATATCTTGCATCAGAGGGAAATACCTATATGGGACATGAAAGTTTGTGTGGTTTCCATTCCTTCCACTAGGTGCCATTTATGGATGATGACATACACTATATTAGGTTATGAATCGTAATTTATAATATTAACTTAACAAAATACTTTGCATAAACTGATATCCTATGCATGGATAATTCCATAATCACAAAAATGGTTTCTTTGAGGAAATAATTACTTTTAAATCCTTCATAATGGCTTGTAAAGAAAATGCGAATTATCCTAAGCATATCTCCTAGGAGTGTTGTAACCAGGAGTGTAGCAGAGCCTATTTTCGTGTACTAAGGTACCCTAGATCAAGCCCAAAACTTCTTGTTAGAGCTTTCAATCCTAGGTACATATGTGCTAGAGACGCCTCTACCTGCTCATATCCAGAGAAGGATGTATTGCATGAAAGATCAACATAATCTATTACTTACCAAAATACCAGGTCGTTCTTGTATGTTTATCCTCAAATACTATCTTAGGTACTCTTCTCTAATCTATGTTTTCTAAATCTAGTTTCCAAGTTTTCAACTAAACTTCATATGATATAAACTATAAGAACCCAACCCCAGTTGCCTGGAGCCAGTGCCTTATTTATTACATTAACATATAAACAAGGAATTTGAATCCCAAAGGACCAAGTAGTTTAGTAGCTTTTGGAAATAAGATACATATATAAGTTCAACATTACATCATGAAAGGAAAATACAACACTAATTATTCCATTAGAAACATCAAAGACTCCTATATTAAGCCTGAAAGTCACTCATAACATACTTCTTCATATCATAGGAAAATGAAACATAAGAAAGGGGTGATCTCAAACACTCAGTAAGAGTAAGAAATATAGAGGAATATAACATAAACATCTGACATAGTGAATAAATGAAAACACATGACTTTATAAATAATAAACTTGAACACATTATGACAGGAATATGAGCTGAGTAAAATAATGCCATAATAACACATAATCATGGGTAATCTACTAGTCAAATAGCCACAAGAACATTCAGTTACTAGATTCATAACAAGGGAAGTTCTTATTACAGATATTCTGAAACATTCTTTCAAGTCATCATCCAAGGAGTCTAAAAAATGATTTAGGCCTCGGCCAAATCCATATATCGTATTGGGAAAGACCTTGGCCAATTCCATGTTTACTTGTCTAATGAGACCTACCGATGCATTGAGGGGATATAGCAGCCCCCACCCATCACATAATAAGTCCAATGAATTCCTTATATGAGCGGGGATAAACATAAACAACAAATATATTCATATTGATACTACCATATGAAATGTAACTAACTTTCCCCAATCATAGAACACTAACCATTCTGAGTAATTTGGTGAATGGTTTTAGGATAGATCATACAATATAAAATTAGTCATAAAACATTCAATAAAATATGGTAGATTATAACATAAATGATTAAACCCAATAGTACATAAGAATCAACAAGAGTGTTGAATCAGACAAAAATACTCTTATAAAATCATTAAACAATTCTTCAGATAAATACACTGTTATTTTGAAAAGAAGAGTTTTTTTGGAATTTTTTTTGTATAAATCCAAAAGTGAAGTATGATAGTATTTTAATAATAAAATGAGTGATTATATAAAGATAATGGTTTACAAAAATAGATTATAGAGTGCCCTTGTAAATAGGTACGAATTAGAGAAATTCCCTTGGACCGAGCTTGTGTTTCGGAAACAATTTCAAAAGTTCCTTTTAAAAGGTGAAACCATCCATAAAATAAGGAAAGATTTTGGTTGTTAAACATATATATAAAACACTAAAAAATAATTTATTATTATTACATAATAATACATAATAATTTCATTGAGGTAATTAGAAAATGAAAGTAAACCGAAGTAAAATGGAAGTTTGGGTGAAAAAACCCTTACCTTAAGTCCGAATGTATTCCTCTCTTGAACTTAAGGTCCTGGAATAGAAAATTAGAATTATTAATAAATTATTTCAGTACCAAATATAAATTTATTAATTTATCTTAATTATTTTTAGTTTTTTTATGTTCTTATTGATAAGTTATTATATTGAATTCTGTCGTTTAGGAGTGTTTGTTTTCTTGATTTTCATAATCGGTTCACTTATTTTTAAGTAATGGAATTAATGTGGAATGGGTGAAAATCTCCAGAATTTAAATTAAATATTATTTATGAACATCCATAATTATTAATGGTCATTTATATCATTTGGTTACATGTAAATATGATGAATCATTAGATGATAACCACTTTGATTATTTGGCAGTATTTGGATTACTATGAACTAGTTTTGTCATATAAATTAATAATTTGTATATATACTGTTTCTTGAATATTAATTAGGTTATAATAGATATATTATAGTATTTTTAAACCATCTAAATGTTTTAATGACCATTAATGAAAGAGAAAATGAAGAACTAAACTTCTTCGTCCACGAAGGTTATAAATTGGAACCTCATGGAAGTTGATTTCTTTTATAAAAATAAAGGGGGGGGGGGGAGTAAGAATATTGATGATGATTATTCCATTAAAAAGATATAATTACATTATATAGATGATACTAGAGTTATCATTGTCATTTGTATACCGGAGGTGAGGTTAGAAAAAATAAAAGAGATGAACTTGAAAATAAGAGAAAAGTTGAGAGATCCCTTATGAAAATTCAGCATCCTAACGACGTTGCTTAAAATTTCATAAAATGAATTGATGAGAGAAAAAAGGTATATAATCATATTTAAATGAAAATTACAGTAAGAATAATATATAATATCAAACCCCAATATATGAGAATGAAAATTCAAAGAGATAACATAAAATAAGTGTCGACTGGAAGAGGAGGGTGAATGATTCCTTTACCTTGTAGAGTAACTCCTAATACATGATTGTTGGGACCTTGGGGGCTTAAGGACACCTTGGAATGACTCCTAGGGTGGTAAAACCACCATAGATTCGAGTTTTAGGGATTTGGGATGAAGGAAAACGAATGGATGAGTGGGTATTTATAGTAAAAGAGAGATAATGTTTTTAATAATTTCAAAGGGACACCTCATTATTGATTTTTTTTGTAAAACCATGGGCTTGCCCATGGAATTTGCCCATGGTTTTAGACACTTGGTACAAATCATGTCATATGTTTCTTTAAAAAAGTATACCATCCTTTTATTTTAATTATTATGTCATTATGATGTCATTAAACTATCGAAAAGTCAAAACTGTATTTTTACTATTTATGAAAAATTCAAGTATTTTTGAAAAATCCCAAAAATTTACCCCTCCCATTTTTTATGTGTAGAATTCAAAAATGAACTCAATTTTTTAAAAATAAATTTAAAAATATTATTAATTTAATTTTTAAATAAAATCATATTTAATTCGAAAAATAACAATTTTAAAGGTATAATTAGTTTTATATCACATTGAAAATTTAATTAAGATCTCATTATCTTATTAACTTAAGAAAATAAAATAATATAATTATTTAATATTCACAATGGTCATATTACTATTCATAATGGTATGTTACTATTCACCAAAAATCAAGTTTGTTCTATCAGACTCCAAATGACTTACTGGTCACAACTCTAGATGACCATTTTTCAAAATTCAAAACATAGTAGAGGAAAAGTTGTGTTTAATGGATAAATTATAAAATGAATTTAATATTTATTTTCAAAACCTTGGGGCATTACATTCATGGGAAGGTAGGTGAATAGGTGAGAAACCATGAAATGGGGAGCTTAAAACCATGTGGGCTTGGGTAGATCCTCCCCACACAACCACCACAGGGTTTTTCAAATTGTACAGGCTTCCTAGGAGACTGTGCATCCTGGACCCCTCTTAGAAATATGGAGCCACAGGGTTGCTGCATAGTTTGTCCAACCATGCATCCAAACCATGAATACTTTTAAATGGGGAAAATTAATGTCCCCCTTTTGATTTAAATTTTCTAACCTCTTTTTTACCATCATTTCACCCTATAGTATGAAGGTTATGAAAATTTTCCTCCCAAGATTCCCTAGGGTCACTCTATGATTCATTGGTGTTTGGAGTGTGGTTAGGTGAAAATTGAATATATGGGTGAGTCTAACACTACACTTACATTTATTATTTGGAGTCGGCAAAAAATAATCATTATTATCATTTCAAATATCTAAAAACTTATTTTTTCTAGTTGATTCTTTTTTTGGGATTTTATGGTTTTTTAGTTTGAATCAACGACTAAGGTTAAGTGAACATTTATCTACAAACTTGAGGTAGGTGGTCTATAAGTTATATACCATAGTCTTGAAGTTTTTTATTTCTATGCGGTTATTTTTTGGTACATTTTTAGGTCCATTTGGTATATTTGGTGGGAAATGTTAATTGGGTTAATTGAATGCTGAATTAAACCCCTCATGATCCTCATGGGATCCATTGTGGTTGAATAGGCTCGTCTAAAGTTCACCCAATGGATGTGCCACTAATTTAAACATATAATTGGATTGTTAAATAAAGAATTAAAGGTATTATGAGATAAAACCTTTGATAATTATGTTTAGCATGTTCACATGGATTTATGAAATGAAACCAATTATAATTTTGTTTATCTTGTCAACATGGCATATGGGGGGGGGGGAGGGTAACTTGAATGTGTTAAATGAGTTACATAACATAAATGGTAAATGTGTTAAAGGGTTAAAGAAACATTCTCAAGTGAATAAGTGGTATGAGTGGTGTATTGGAATGAGGATATACTCCCATTGTATAGGCTAGAGTGTGGCTCTAAGATCCACCCATGTATTGCATGGTTTAGGATATTGGATGGAGGCTCTATGTTCCTAAAGAATAAACATGATAATATTACCTAGACAGAGGATATGAGGTAAGTTTATATGTATTATTTTTTTAAATGAATGTCCCTGTTATATAGGGAACTTGAATCCCCTTATGCGTATTTTAGATGACTGGCATGGGATGAATAATTTCTGATGAATATGAGTAACACATGAAACTAAGGATGAAAGTGGCTAATGTAAATCCTGTTAATTAATGGAACTTGTTTTATCTATTTCTTATATTTTAATTTATCATGCTTCTACATACAATATTTTAGACTAGATATTTTGTAGAAACATTTGGTGGTAGCCTACTAAGTTACACTAACACCCTTCTTGGGAAACTATTGGGTACCTAAGTAGAATTCATGGTTATAGGTTGGGGCAAGGGAAAAGGCCATATTCTAGAGGATTGATTTGGTGCTCAGGGATATGCTTGGATATGGGAACTATTCTTGGTTTTGAAAATGATTTTGGGTATTCTTAAGTTTATCTTTATTTTGGTTTTTCCTTTATACTTGGAACTATAAGACATGACATGTTATGATAACTATTTTTTATGGGCGTGTACCTAGTTTTTGGGAAATTTATTTATGATACATGTTTATTATTTATACTATTTATATTATGTATTATTTTATTTATTATGGATTACTCTAATAAAGAAGTTATAGTCTCGCCATGATTCTTATTAGACCCTCACTACTAGTTGGAACCCTCTAGCATTCGGGAAGGTGCACCTGAGGTCATGTGGAAAACCGGTTTAGGGTACCGAATTAGTGGCACTCGGGTTAGGTAAATACAATGTAGTAATAGAGGAGTTTGTTTTCTGTTGTTTATTTTATTTATGGAAGGTAGATAAGATACTCGGAGGTTTTAGGCCTTGGAAATGAGCTCGTACATGGGAGTATCTAACCCATGTATGGGGGACAAACCAAGTACCTGAGGTGGGATTTTTCTTCTTGATATTTGTGGTTATAGTTGAATGTTCTTTGACCTTGGGTGATGTAATTGATGTGTGATGTTAGTATTTTATGAGATTTTTATTCTGGGGTAGAATTTCATGAGGTTTTTTATACATAAATCAATATAGGGAATTAGTAATTTATTTGACATGCATCATGATAGGCACATATAGAGAAAGGCAAGTGGGATGTGATGGATAAAATGATTTTAAGTTTCCTTGAATTTGTAAGAAACAATGTCTAATAAAGATGATTAAAATAGTTAAATTGAAGGATTAAAATATAGTTCATAATGATAAATTTTCAAATATTTAATGAATTAAATGATTCTTAATGAAAAAAAGTTTTTGTGGTGTATAACGTGAATTTAAAATTTGAAAGTTTGGTTTCCCTATGTTAGACATAATTTGTTATAGGGATAGATGAGGGTAGTGATAAATATAAGATCATGTATGTTGGGATAATGTATGTGTAATGTGTTAATTATGGCTATTAGTGATCCCAATTTTATGTATATCATGGAAACTTTATGTAATATATTTTGAGACATGCATTTGGAATTGTAGAGAGATTCCACCACAATAATGCCTACCAGTTGGGTGACATGAAGAAATTTTTGAGAATTCCCCTTTGGTTGTGGTAAAAGAGCACCAATTGGTTCTAGGAAATATAGGGGAAGAGAATATTTTTGAAAACTTTTCTCATTTTATGAAGATGATGGAATGGGACTCAAGGTGGGTGTTTCCGACGCTTTCGCCGGGGCGCGCGCGCATCCGTCCGCGGGGGAGGGGGCCGCGCGGCTTTGTTGCCCCGCATTCCCGCTTTCCAAAGGCGGGCGGCATTCGTTCCTTGTTCAGGTACGTCTGCTCCTTGATCGAAACGGGATGATGGGATGTCGGTTCTTCCTCCTGTGGATTCCTCCTCAGAACTCGTCACCTAGTCCGGGTCTCCCTTATAGATTTAATACGTTGTTCGTGAATCTCATTCCCGGTGCCATATTGTCATGGACGCCGGTTAATTACACTACTTCCGTCAAGACTTTCCATAGGGTCTTGACATGGTAGCGACCTTCGGTCGGAGTAAACGGCAACATCAGGAATGTCGGGGCATCTCTGGGTGCGTGGACATTGGGGAACCTGTATTCTTCCTCATAAGAGGGCATCTCAAGGGTGCAGAACCCGAGGCGTACATCTGAGGTTTTCCTCAGCTTCCTGTGTTTAGAACAGGGTATGTTGCAAGATTAACGTCTAGCAGAGACGGTTACACCAAAGGCGTTCCATCCGAGGTTTTCCTCAGGCATCTCATGTTTATCACGAGGTAGGCCGCGTGTTTAACGTCTTGCGGAGACAGAATGAGGGTGATCAGAACGTCCCATAGAGACGGACCAGATTGGTATATCCCTATGAGGGAACACCAGGAAGGTTTACCAAGGCGATGGATCAGAACGCCCAATGCGGACGGATCCGAGGTGGTGCACTCCCTATAGGGGAAAAGGGAGATGAATCGGGGTGTACACAGAGGACAGCGGCCCGGAGATATCATGGGGCTTACACATGGAAAGCGGCCCATGCGCCGCTAGGAGCAGCGAGGAGGTGGATGGCATGATCCCACCGGGATGTGGCAGACCGGGTGAGAATCAGGATGGGTGATGGATGGATGATTGAAATGGAGGAGGATGAAATGGGACCATCGCAGGGGCGACGGTGAAGTTGGGCTTGAGCCTTGAAGAGGCTTCCTACGTATCCCCGTGGCAGGGAATCAAAGTCCGCGTAGTTCGGGATGGTGCCGGTAAACCGACGTGAATTGGGTGATGGGTGGGCTTGAACCTCGTGGAGGGTTCCTACGTACCATGCCTTAACACGGATCAAAGTCCCCGTAGTTCAAATGGGTGATGATCGCAATGGCTTACCACTGGACCAGGATGGGACCCGACGTGAAATGACGGGTGGATGTGTCGGTGAGCCGACGTGAAAGTGGACCTTGGTCCAATGGGTGGTGGGCTTGAACCTCGTAAAGGCTTCCTACGTACCATGCCTTGACACGGATCAAAGACCTCGTAGTTCGGAGAATACAGTTTAACGTCATGCGGGACGAAAGTGACCCCTGACGTGAATAAACGACGGGTGAGCTTGAACCTCGTGGAGGCTTCCTACGTACCATGCCTTGACATGGATCAAAGACCTCGTAGTTCAAGTGGTCACAACGGCTTACCGCTGGACTGGAATGGGACCCGACGTGAATGAGCGACGGGTGGGTATGTCGGTGAACCTACATGAAAGTAGACCTTGGTCCACTATTGGTGGGCTTGAACCTCATAAAGGCGTCCTACGTACCATGCCTTGGCATAGATCAAAGACCTCGTAGTTCAGGTGGGTTTCGCCGGTAAACCGACGTGAAAGTAGACCTTGGTCCACTAATGGTGGGCTTGAACCTCGTGGAGGCTTCCTACGTACCATGCCTTGACATGGATCAAAGACCTCGTAGTTCAGATGGTGGGTCGCAATGGCTTACCACTGGACCGGGGTGCAGTTTAACGTCGTGCTGGACGGGGGTGAAACCCGACGTGAAAGACGGGTGGGCTTGAACCTCATAGAGGCTTCCTACGTACCATGCCTTGACACGGATCAAAGACCTCGTAGTTCAGGAGAGAGTAGACCTTGGTCCACTGATGGTGGGCTTGAACCTCGTGGAGGCTTCCTACGTACCATGCCTTGACACGGATCAAAGACCTCGTAGTTCAGATGGTGGGTCGCAATGGCTTACCACTGGACCGGGGTGCAGTTTAACGTCGTGCTGGACGTGGGTGAAACCCGACGTGAAAGACGGGTGGGCTTGAACCTCATAGAGGCTTCCTACGTACCATGCCTTGACACGGATCAAAGACCTCGTAGTTCAGGAGAGAGTAGACCTTGGTCCACTGATGGTGGGCTTGAACCTCGTGGAGGCTTCCTACGTACCATGCCTTGACACGGATCAAAGACCTCGTAGTTCAGATGGTGGGTCGCAATGGCTTACCACTGGACCGGGGTGCAGTTTAACGTCGTGCTGGACGGGGGTGAAACCCGACGTGAAAGACGGGTGGGCTTGAACCTCATAGAGGCTTCCTACGTACCATGCCTTGACACGGATCAAAGACCTCGTAGTTCAGGAGAGAGTAGACCTTGGTCCACTGATGGTGGGCTTGAACCTCGTGGAGGCTTCCTACGTACCATGCCTTGACACGGATCAAAGACCTCGTAGTTCAGATGGTGGGTCGCAATGGATTACCACTGGACCGGGGTGCAGTTTAACGTCGTGCTGGACGGGGGTGAAACCCGACGTGAAAGACGGGTGGGCTTGAACCTCATAGAGGCTTCCTACGTACCATGCCTTGACACGGATCAAAGACCTCGTAGTTCAGGAGAGAGTAGACCTTGGTCCACTGATGGTGGGCTTGAACCTCGTGGAGGCTTCCTACGTACCATGCCTTGACACGGATCAAAGACCTCGTAGTTCAGATGGTGGGTCGCAATGGCTTACCACTGGACCGGGGTGCAGTTTAACGTCGTGCTGGACGGGGGTGAAACCCGACGTGAAAGACAGGTGGGCTTGAACCTCATAGAGGCTTCCTACGTACCATGCCTTGACACGGATCAAAGACCTCGTAGTTCAGGAGAGAGTAGACCTTGGTCCACTGATGGTGGGCTTGAACCTCGTGGAGGCTTCCTACGTACCATGCCTTGACACGGATCAAAGACCTCGTAGTTCAGATGGTGGGTCGCAATGGCTTACCACTGGACCGGGGTGCAGTTTAACGTCGTGCTGGACGGGGGTGAAACCCGACGTGAAAGACGGGTGGGCTTGAACCTCATAGAGGCTTCCTACGTACCATGCCTTGACACGGATCAAAGACCTCGTAGTTCAGGAGAGAGTAGACCTTGGTCCACTGATGGTGGGCTTGAACCTCGTGGAGGCTTCCTACGTACCATGCCTTGACACGGATCAAAGACCTCGTAGTTCAGATGGTGGGTCGCAATGGCTTACCACTGGACCGGGGTGCAGTTTAACGTCGTGATGGACGGGGGTGAAACCCGACGTGAAAGACAGGTGGGCTTGAACCTCATAGAGGCTTCCTACGTACCATGCCTTGACACGGATCAAAGACCTCGTAGTTCAGGAGAGAGTAGACCTTGGTCCACTGATGGTGGGCTTGAACCTCGTGGAGGCTTCCTACGTACCATGCCTTGACACGGATCAAAGACCTCGTAGTTCAAATGGGTTTGTCAGGGTCGGTGCTCACTCTAAGCCCACGTGAGTCATGCTCGGTGTGAGAAACAAGAGGTTGCAAGGACCTGACGATCACGTCGCGAAGGGTGCGTCCGTGAGAAGCGAAGAGGGGCTTACGCGTTGAGCGGCCCATGGTGTTGGGACTTACTCCAGGATGGAGGCCCAGAACGGCTTACCGCTAAATTGGGTCACAACGGCTTACCGCTGGATGGGGATGTCAACGGCTTACCGCTTCATAGGATCACAACGGCTTACCGCTGGATGGGGATGTCAACGGCTTACCGCTGCATAGGATCACAACGGCTTACCGCTGGATGGGGATGTCAACGGCTTACCGCTGCATAGGATCACAACGGCTTACCGCTGGATGGGGATGTCAATGGCTTACCGCTGCATAGGATCACAACGGCTTACCGCTGGATGGGGATGTCAACGGCTTACCGCTGCATAGGATCACAACGGCTTACCGCTGGATGGGGATGTCAACGGCTTACCGCTGCATAGGATCACAACGGCTTACCGCTGGATGGGGATGTCAACGGCTTACCGCTGCATAGGATCACAACGGCTTACCGCTGGATGGGGATGTCAACGGCTTACCGCTGCATAGGATCACAACGGCTTACCGCTGGATGGGGATGTCAACGGCTTACGCGAGGAAGCTGCCCGGGTGCCACTAAGGAGCGACACTGGTGAATGGGGCTTACGCAAGAAGCTGCCCGGGTGCCACTAAGGAGTGGCACTGGTGAATGGGGCTTACGCTAGGAAGCTGCCCGGGTGTGCCGCTAGGGAGCGACACGGGTGAATGGGGCTTACGCTAGGAAGCGGCCCGGGTGCTGCTATGGAGCGGCACTGGTGAATGGGGCTTACGCTAGGAAGCTGCCCGGGTGCCGCTAAGGAGCGGCAATGGTTAATGGGGCTTACGCTAGGAAGCTGCCCGGGTGTGCCGCTAAGGAGCGACACTGGTGAATGGGGCTTACGCTAGGAAGCTGCCCGGGTGTGCCGCTAAGGAGCGACACTGGTGAATGGGGCTTACGCTAGGAAGCTGCCCGGGTGCCACTAAGGAGCGGCACTGGTGAATGGGGCTTACGCTAGGAAGCTGCCCGGGTGTGCCGCTAAGGAGCGACACTGGTGAATGGGGCTTACGCTAGGAAGCTGCCCGGGTGCCACTAAGGAGTGGCAATGGTGAATGGGGCTTACGCTAGGAAGCTGCCCGGGTGCCACTAAGGAGTGGCAATGGTGAATGGGGCTTATGCTAGGAAGCTGCCCGGGTGCCACTAAGGAGCGGCACTGGTGAATGGGGCTTACGCTAGGAAGCTGCCCGGGTACCGCTATGGAGCGGCAATGGTGAATGGGGATTACGCTAGGAAGCTGCCCGGGTGCCACTAAGGAGTGGCAATGGTGAATGGGGCTTACGCTAGGAAGCTGCCCGGGTGCCACTAAGGAGCGGCACTGGTGAATGGGGCTTACGCTAGGAAGCTGCCCGGGTACCGCTATGGAGCGGCAATGGTGAATGGGGCTTACGCTAGGAAGCTGCCCGGGTGCCACTAAGGAGTGGCAATGGTGAATGGGGCTTACGCTAGGAAGCTGCCCGAGTGCCGCTGAGGAGCAGCACTGGTGAATGGGGCTTACGCTAGGAAGCTGCCCGGGTGCCACTAAGGAGTGGCAATGGTGAATGGGGCTTACGCTAGAAAGCTGCCCGGGTGCCGCTGAGGAGCAGCACTGGTGAATGGGGCTTACGCTAGGAAGCTGCCCGGGTGTGCCGCTAAGGAGCGACACTGGTGAATGGGGCTTACTCTAGGAAGCGGCCCGGGTGCCGCTATGGAGCGGCACTGGTGAATGGGGCTTACGCTAGGAAGCTGCCCGGGTGTGCCGCTAAGGAGCGACACTGGTGAATGGGGCTTACGCTAGGAAGCTGCCCGGGTGCCACTAAGGAGTGGCAATGGTGAATGGGGCTTACGCTAGGAAGCTGCCCGGGTGCCACTAAGGAGCGGCACTGGTGAATGGGGCTTACGCCAGGAAGCTGCCCGGGTGTCTTCCTCATGTCTGGCCACGAGGGCATCCCAACTCACTGGTGAATTGGGCATCCTATCATTTGTTAGATAGGGAGAATACTACAGTTTAGAGTCATTTAGGTAGGACTATTGGCATCTCATGCTAGGAGCATAAGGCATCTCTCGTATAGGGTGAGAGGCATCCTATGTTTGGAACATAAGGATTACTACAGCTTATAGTCATGTAGGATGGACTGTTAGCATCTCATGCTTGGAGCATGAGGCATCTCTCGCTTGGAGCAAGAGGCATCCTATGTTTGGAGCACAGGGTTTACTACAGTTTAGAGTCATGTAGGTAGGACTATTGGCATCTCACGCTTGGAGCATGAGGCATCTCTCGCTTGGAACAAGAGGCATCCTATCATTTGTTAGATAGGGAGAATACTACAGTTTAGAGTCATGTAGGTAGGACTGTTGGCATCTCATGATAAGAGCATGAGGCATCTCTCGTATAGGGCAAGAGGCATCCTATCATTTGTTAGATAGGGTGTACTACAGTTTATAGTCATGTAGATGGGACTATTGGGCAGAAGGCGCCTAGAAATGGTTGGTGTTGGGACTTACGCAAAGCAGCCCTTTCTGGTTGAACCTGGCATAGGAGCCAAGTGATCGGGTTTGGAGGAGTTGCCTGAGGGATGGTTCGACTCGAGGTACTCGGGGAATTGATGATGAGAATCTCTACTCACGACATGGAATGAAACCAAGAGGATATGTCAACTCAAGGTATTTCATGGTGTGTGGAGGAGTATCTCTAATCATGGTATTCCATAGGTGGAAGGTGGGAGCGCATAAGGGCGCAATGGAAAATCCCGGCATCCCGGCCCGAAAAGTTCGCGGTGCGACTCTCCATTTTTCATGGGGGTCTGTGACGGTAGCGAAGGGACCGGGCCAGAGGGCCGGGACCGCAGCCCGGCACTGACCCCAAGCGGGGGTGCGGGGGCGCAGCCCCCGCGGTATGGACCGGTGGGCGCGAAGGTAGGATCCTCGCGAAGGATGGGTCTTCACGAAGTAGCTTCGCGAAGCATGGCCTCGCGGAGCAATGGTCTCTCGCGGAGCAAAGGGGTCTCGCGGAGCTTGGTCTCGCGGAGCAGCATCGCGGAGCTTGGTCTCGCGGAGCAGCATCGCGGAGCAAGGGCTCGCGGAGCAAAGGGCTCTCGCGGAGCTTGGTCTCGCAGAGCAGCATCGCGGAGCATAGGCTCGCGAAGCATGGACTCCTGGAGTCTCGGCTCGCG
Source organism: Viscum album (assembly GCA_963277665.1). NCBI lineage: Eukaryota > Viridiplantae > Streptophyta > Magnoliopsida > Santalales > Viscaceae > Viscum > Viscum album. The sequence goes on from OY728158.1 coordinate 1,286,945,894, forward strand.
GAGCAGCAACGCGAAGGAAGCTGCTCGCGGAGCATGGCCTCGCGGAGCCGCAATGCGGAGCTCCGCTCGGCCGCCCAAGGGGCGAAGTGGCCGTGGCCGTCCTCGGCCGTCCGGAGAAGGGGGGTGAGCTGGGTATTTATAGGCAAGGGGCGCCGCGAAGCAGAACTTCTGCGCCACCTCAGGAGCTTCGCGGCGCGCTCGCGAACGTCAAATGCGTTCGCGGAGAATCACCGCCTCTGGAGCTTCGCGGCGGCTCGCGAACGTCAAATGCGTTCGCGGAGCATCACCGCCTCTGGAGCTTCGCGAGGCCGCGATGGTCGGGGCGCTTCGCGGCGGGGCTTCGCGGGACCGCGCTGCACGGGTGCTTCGCATCGGTGCTTCGCATTAGTGCTTCGCGAGGGGTCTTCGCGGCGCATCGCAAACGTCAAACGGGTTCGCGGAGCCTCTCGCCTCATTGCTTCGCGGCGGCGCTCCGCGATCACGGAGGAGGGCTTCGCGGATGGGCTTCGCGAACCAGATTTCCAGCCCAACTTCAAACGTCCATAACTCCTAATCCGTAACTCCGTTTGGGCCCTACGACCTACCAAATCGAAGATTGCGAAATGGACTACAATCTTGGATCATGTATGGAAGCATTTGGAAAATTTTGGGGACGCGTTTTTCGGGGTCTACAGTGGGTTGTGTTGAATATGTTTGACCTGACTTGAGAATTTCAGTTGCAGTCTCCTCTAACGTTTTTTGTAGAGGGTGGAATTAAAGAAGTCGAGTTCTATATAGAGTCCATATAGATGATTCTGGACCACTTAGATATTCCTCTTAAAAATATATTCAATCTAGTAGGTTATATGTTTCATGGATTGGAAAATCACTTGTGGGATATCCTGGTTTAGACTAAGCTAGAAGATGGTATGCTGTGGAAAGATTTATAGGAAAAGTATATAGAAAATTTATAATTGGAGACTTTGAGATAGAATAGAGTTATAGAATTTATGCGGTTGACTCAGGGTAATATGTATATGATGGATTATATTGTCTTCTTAATTGATGTACAATGATTTTTTCCATCATTGGTAGGGGATGAGGAAACTACAATGAGACATTTTCAGGATAAAATTCAACATAAGATCAATTACTACATAAATATATTCCATTTAAATAGGTTTTATGAAGTGGTAGATCATGATATAATTTCATAGGGGAACCTAAAAGAGGTTTATAGTTGTGGACATGTGGTCTCAGTTGGGAAGTGCAGTGGTACATCTTCCGATAGTAGGAAGAAACATTTAGAGGGTTTTTACTAGGGTAGTGGTAGAATGAGAATCCAAGTAAGATGATTGATCTCTCAGGGTGGTGATCAGGTGTTCTATTATCAGTGCAGTAGGCTGAGACACATGAATTGTCAATATCCCCAACCTCCAGTTGAGTGCCGATCATGTAGTGGGATGGGACATGTAAAAAGGTTATACAGAAACCCTTAGTAGGTGGGTAGTGATGGAGGTTAAAGATTGATGCAGAGTTTATGAAGGGGGTATACTACCCCAAACGAGGTAGGCAGTTGGAAATCTTCTAGTTGTATCAATTGGGGTGGTAGATGTGGTACTCCAAGACAAGAGAATACATATTAGAAAGTTAGTGAATCACCAGAAGCTCAGAATAAAGCCTAAGGTAGAGGGGTGGGTCATGTTCATGTAGTTCATTCTGCACCAGGCGATGGTGAGGCTGAACCATTGATGGTTTGACATATGATTCTTATGGATTCTATTCCTTATAGTTCTTTATTTGATACAAGGTCCTTTAATTATTTTATATCTACATAGTTTGTAAATATATTTGGTCTAGTGGTGGAATGTATGTATGGGGTTATTTTAATTGATACACCATTAGGAATACAAATAGAAAATATCTGACAATGTAAGGAGTGTGCTATCAAGGTTAGGGGTGCCACTTCCATTGGGAATTTTTTGTGCTCGAGATTTATGGTTTTGACTCAATGTTGTGGATATATTTGTTGGTGTCATATCAAGACCATATAATCTATTATCATCAAAGGGTAACATTCACACCCCTTGAGGGCGACACTTGTTGTCACCATTGGGAATGGGATATCTAGGAGGGCCATGTAGGTTTGGTTCATCATCAGTTAGGTGAGATCACAGTCCATATGGCATGTCTTGTGACTGAAAATGGGGGAGTAGAGAAATACAACATTACTCCTATGGTGGATCAGTTCTGGGATGTGTTTTCCAAGGAATTCTCAGGGATGCCACCTAAGAGAGAGGTTGAGTTCATTATTAAATGGATTCCAAGATAAGAGCCTATTTCTATTCTTCTATATAAAATAACATCAGTATAACTTCAAGAACTTAAGAATTGGTTGGAGAAATTGATGAATAAAGGGTTTATCCATCCAAGTAAGTCACCTTGGGGATATACAATTTTTCTTTCTAAGAAGGCTGATGAGGCATTCCAATAATGCGTTAATTATCAAAAGTTAAATCAAATTATAGTTAATAACCGACATCATCTTCTATGTATCAATGATATTTTTTAATAGCTAAATGGTGCTTCTATGTTTTCCAAAGATTATTTTAGGTCAGGGTATCATCAGCTGAGGGTGATACCTTTTCATTTACTATAGAGTCATTTCAAGATCTGGTATGGGTTTTATGAGTTCATCGTGATGCCTTTGAGGTTGAAAAAAAATCCAGTTGTGTTTATGGCCCTAATAAACTGAATCTTCCATCTATACCTATATCAGGATGACATCTTGGTGTAATCTTAGGCTCACAATGATCATGCCAAACACTTTGAAATCTACCTAAGTGAACTGATAGAGAATATTCTATACACAAAGCTATCTAAGTGAAATGAATCTTCCATTTATACCTATATTAGGTTGTAGTTGTTTTTTTGGATGACATCTTGGTGTACTCCTAAACTCACGATGATCATTCCAAACACCTTAACATCGTCCTGAGTGCACTGAGAGAGAATAAGATGTACACCAATACATCTAAGTGTAAATTATAGACTAAAAAAGTACATTTATTGGGTCACATTATCTCTGAGGAAGGTGTGTCAGTGGATGCAGATAAAGTGAAAGCACTTATATCTTGGGAGAATCCTAACAATGTTTTTGATATCAGACATTTGTTGTGTTTGGTGGGATATTGCCAAAGGTCCATCAAGGGATTTTCTCACTTGGAAGAATTAATTTTAGTAATAATGAATAAGGGTTTCAATTTTAACTGGTATATCGCATGTGAGAATTATTTTTAGGAGTTAAATAAGTGTTTGACTGCTGCACCAATTTTGATCCTACTCGATCCAGGTAAGGAGTATACCTTATTTTTTGATGCATCTGGTATTAGAATTGTTGAAGTGTTCATGTAGGGAGATCGAGTTGTGGTGTATTGGTCATGATAGTTTAGGTTTAATGAATGAAATTACCCTAAAAAATAACTTGAGTTAACCATGGTGGTTTATGCTCTAAAGTGTTGGCAACATTACCTATTGGGTGAAAAATTTATTGTGTATACCAACTATAAAATTACAAAGTACATATTTTATCATTGAGACTTAAATCTTCGACAGCAAAGATGGGTTGAGAATATGTAGTCTTTTTTACTTTGAGATAGGATATATGCTCAAGAATGGAAATAATGTTGTCGATGCATTGAGTTAGAAGGAATAAATGCATCCAGTTTAGCAGTCTATTTCTAAGTAGAATATGATGGCCTTGTTCAATGATATTCATATAGTGGGTTAGGAGGGATAGGGATAGATGACCCTCATTTCTTTTCAGTTGAGTCTACACTTATGAGCTATATAAATGAGAGCCAATATGAGGATCCGAAGAGTTTTTTCCTTGATGTAAATCTATAAAGGTGGGGATTCACCTTATGACTGGACAATTATTGATGAGTAAATCATTTATGTTTGTGGCTGTGTTGTTGTTCTAAGTTTTTTGTGGGAAGATTTGATGCACAAGTTTCATTCCTCTAAGTGGGAAGTGTACCTTGGTTTAACTAGAATGTATCATGATCTCTCTAGATAGTATTGGTGGTCATGGATGAAGAAAGAGGTTGTAGGTTTTGTGAAGTGGTGCTAGACATGTCAATAGGTAAAGTCCAGGCATTAATGATTTGGTGGTTTACTACAGTCATTTACCATTCTATAATGTAAGTGGGATGATGTCACAATGGAATCTATGGTAGGTATCTCAAGGAAACCTAATAAGAATGATGTAATATAGGTAATTGTGGATCATTTGACAAAGGTATCACACTTATTACCGATTTGGGAGACTTTTACCATTAACCAGTTGGGTGGCATGTATGTTCATAAGATAATACATTTTCATGGAGTAACACATAATATTATTTCAGATCATGATATTAATTTTACTTCATGCTTATGGTAAGGGTTACAAAAGGTGATGTGTACTTAGGTATTCCTGAGAATGAATTTTTACCCACAGACAGACATACAATTAGAATGTATTATTCAGGTGCTAGATGAAATTTTTGGGGCATGTGTTCTAGACATTGGTGGATATTTGGAGATGTACTTAGCTCTCGTTGATTACAACTATAACAACAATTACCATGTGAATATTTATATGGAACCATATGTGGATCTCTATTGTAGGCCATGTAGATCTATGTTATATTGGATAGAGGCTAGAGAATCAGAGTTGTTGGGGCTAAATCTCATATAAGAGACATCCATGAAGGTTCAGTTGATTCAGAAACACATGGATATGGGTCAAAGTAGGCATAATTCATATAATTGTTTATGTCATCGACCTCTTGAATTTACAATGGGTGATTGTGTGTTCCTTTATGTGTCAACAAGGTTAGATCACCAACATATTTAAAAGAAGGGAAAGTTGGCCCCTAGGTATGTGGGACAATTTTATATTGTATAGAGGATTAGACTAGTGGCATACTGATTGAATATTCCACAGAGGTATAGTGGAATGAACAATGTTTTCTATGTGTTCCGGATTCAGTAGTTTCACCCTGACCCTTCTCATGTGATTTATTTTGATGATTTCAAGCTTGATACTGATGCTTCTTTTGAGGAGTATGTAGTTTGTATTTTGGATTATAGTAAGAAAGTTTTTCAGTGTAAGACTGTGACTTTAGTTTGAGTGTTGTTGTATTATGGTAATGTTAAAGAGGAAACTTGGTAGAGGGAGGCAAATATGTGGGCCCAATGGCATAATCTTTTTACCTTGGAGACTCAGTAATGTTTGGGAGTGTGGATTGGGATGATCCATTAAAAGGTGGGGAGGTTGTAAGATCATAAACATCTATTAAGGTACATTCTTATTATTTTTTTGATAAAATACATTTATTTTGGTTAATGAAATGGTTCTTGGGTGTATGAGGAGTCTCGGGGGTGTCCTAGTGTTTGATGCATGAAAGGAGGAAATAAGGTCTATCTAGTGCATGTTTCGTAGTTAACGCACAATTTGTAATAACCATGATCCATAACCATGTGGGCTTGGGGAGGTAAGTGAATGGTTGATAAATTATGCATTGGGGGGGGGATTGAAATTGTGCGTCTTGGTAAGATTCATTTCACATGGCCACCACATTGTTTTTCAAATCACGTGGGCTTCCTAGGAGACTATGTGACCTAGCCCCCTCTTGGATAGAGGGGGTTGCACGGTTAGTGTATGGTCTGGCCAACCATGTGTCCAAAACATGTACCCTTTTAAAAGGGGAAAATTACTATTTCTCCAATGGTATTTAAAGGTTATAATGTGATTTTAATCTTTATTTCACCCTAAAATATCTAGGTGACAAATTGTTTCCTCCTAATCATCCCAAGGTCCAATCTCTATCAATTCAAGGCCATTTGGAGTGTGTTTGGGTGAGAATCATAGATCCGAGTTAGTCTAACACTCCTCATTTATCTATTTTTTGGAAGAGGCCTTGTATAATCGTTCTTCTCCTTATGAAGATCTAAAACCTTCCTTTTCTATAATATTCTATGTTGAGAATTTCAAGGCTATTTGAGTTCAAATCAAGGGCTAAGGTTAAGCAAGCGTCCACCTATGAACTTGAGGCAGGTGGTCTATAAGTTATATCTCATAGTCTTTAGTTTTATTATGTGTATATTGTTGTGTTTTGGTACTATTTTTATGTCCATTTGGTATCCTTTGATAGGAAATGATAATTGGGTAAATTGAATGATGAATTAAACCCCTCATGATCCCTGTTGGATCCAATGAGGTTGACTAGGATATCCTAAAGGCCACCCATGTGGTGTTCCACTCTATTGAACATGGAATTTGATTGTGAAATTAAAAACTGTAGGGTTTATGAGAAGGAACCTTTGATAATTATGTTTACCATGTTAACATGGTTTTATTAAATGAAATCAATAATAATTGTGTTTATATTTTCAATATGGAAGGAGGCGGGGTGGCCTAAATGGATGTGTTAAATGAGTTATGGAATGTAAATGATAAATGTGTTAAATGATTAAAGAAAAATTATCAATTGAATAAGTGGTATGAGTGGGGTATTAGATTAAGGATATGCTACCATATGTTAAGCTAGACTGAGGATCTAGGACACACCCCTGTACTGCATGGTTTATATGTCTGACTGAGGCTCTATGCTCCTTAAGAATTCACATTACATGATTATCTGGACTGAGTCTTGGAATTAATTTTTTATATATTGTTTTTTAAATGAATGTCCATATGATATAGGTAACTTGAATCCCCTTATATGTAGTTTATATGAATTTCACGACCCAAATCATGTTTGATGAACATGGGTAACACATGGAACTAATGACGAAAGTGGATAATGTAAATCTTATTAATTAATGGAACATGATTTATCTTTTGTTTATCTTTTTGTTTACCATACTTATGAATACTCTATTTTCTACGGGATATTTTGTAAACACTATTAGTTTTGTCTTAATGAGTTGTACTCACACCCTTTTCATGCCACCATTGGGTACCCTAGGAGACTTCATGGTTGTAACACCCCAAGATTCCACGATATGTTTCTCTTTGAATAATACAGTAGCGTGTGTTGTACGCAACTTCGATTTCTAACACACCACAACCAATAAAACTAGACGTTATGAATAATAATACCCACTTTTTGAAATTTTATAAATTTTATCTCTCAAAATGGAATTCATTTTTGGATTCGAAATATCAAAATTAACCTAGGGTAAATTTTTGGTATTTTTATGAAAACTTTCAATTTTTGATAAATAGTGAAAAACACTAAGTTATAGCTTAAAACTGAATTTTTATTTAAATAATTAATTATTTTATTTAAATTTATTTTAGGTCAAAATTGATACATAATACCTATATAAGTTCAATTTAATTCATTGGAGTCATTTTATAATGATTTTAGATATATAAAAATTTTATTAAACTTTTTACCGTCTTTTACCCACCTCCTAGGAGCATTTGAAAATTTGCATAAAACTTAATTTTACCACTTTGGGGATTGGAATTTAAAAATTCCAAGAGACAAAGTCGATATCAATAAGAAAAATTTAGTTCAATAAGATGAAAATAATTTTTAGTGAATAGTAACTTTTTTACTTTTATTTACCACGGTTAAAAGTAAACGGGGTAATTAAGGGTAAAAATGATATTATTATTACCCTAACACATGTCCTAATTCTATTGGATAAGTTTAATTCTACCATAAAAAACCTTTGTAAAAAAATATGATCCTTTAGGTCTACTTGAATTACATTAGAACATTTATTATCATTTAATTCAAAGAAGAGTTCAAAGTGTTAAATTCAAAGTTTAATAACTATTTTTTTTAATATAGGGTTATACATAAGATAAATTCTACTATAAATATTAATTAGATATCAAAAAATATTTTATACATAATGGTATTTTATTTATAATTTTTAGACATTAAATAAATTAATTTATTTATGACACAATGATGATGCAGTAATTTCCTAATTAATGAAATATTAAAATAATTGATATTATAAATATCCAAATAAATTTATTTTGAGACTTTTTATTAATTAAAATAATTTTATAGGTTAATATGCCATTTTAGGGTTGGTTATATGAATTTAATTTGAAGTAATAATGCTGTTATGAATTTAGCCAAAACAAAATACCAAATAGTGTCAAAATTGACATAGAAGAGTTTTTAAAAGAAATATTATATTATTAATTGATATTATAATACTAAAAATATAAGGTTTGGGAAAAAAACTTATATAATGATAGGTGTATAATTAATGAACCACTTGGGGTTCTATTAGAAGTTTATAGTAAGTTTATTAACCATATAATATAAAAATACAAAGAGACATGGTAAATGTCAAACTATTTAAGTATGAGTTAAATCTAAAAGATAAAGTTAATATAGTGAACCAAAACTGTCTAAAACATATTGGTTGAGTGTTTTAAGACCCATACACACCTTATAATTTAAATAATATATATTTTAACCATTAGAAACCTAAAATTATTTTATTATAAAATAATATGTCTAGCTTTTCCTAAGGTGCCCCTCACCCCTTTTGTAAAAGGGTACTTCCCCTTATATCTAATTCACAACATCAAATCCATTTGGATCAGCCAAAACCAGCCCAAATACCCTCTAAACTGTCCTCCATTTATCCTATAGGCATTAATTTAGTCATAAATCCAACCGTAGGCACCCTTTTGATCAAATAAAAAGGAAGCACCGGAAGAAGAGGTAAATATTTCATCACCTCTTTCAAGTTCTTTGGTTCTTCCACTTATTCTTTATTTGTTATTTCAATTATAAAATAATAACTCCAGTATCTTATCTATACTTTAATGTTATTATAAATATGGTATAACCATATTCATTATTCTATCCATCCTTTGAATGACATGTCACCATACGTGCGTACGTACGACTTACCGTCTCCACGTCGTGGTGTAATTGTTATTCAACACATTATTATTTGTATGGGTATAATAATGATGTGTAATTGATGTAAATAATAAATATAACATGATAATTATTCTGTATATATTATATACCATCCAATTATATATTACTTTAATATCAAAAGAATGATATTGTCGCTCGTGCGTACGTACGGATTACCGTCTCCACGAACACGATGAGATTCATTCCCCATCGTATCAATTCAAGACTAATTTTCATTATATGATTAAAAATAATGTTTAAAGACTTAATATAATTATAAATATGAATAATATACATACTATTCATAACAAACATTACTTACGTAATAAAGCATATAAAGGAAAACGAATCAGTTAACACCCAAAACGACGATAATACTAAAATATTATTAACAAAGCAATGTTAAAAGATCAAATAAAATATCATATTAATGTATATGATTATTGTATAATTTAATAACAATTATTTTACCATTATATAGGAGGTTAAACTACCCTCGAACAATGAAAAGAACAAGGTAAGAGTTAATTCTACAATCTCTTCATTATCCGAGGTTGATTATACGTAATTATCTACCGGGACCTCTTTATCATCCACATCCATGTTTCTTAAAACTTTATTTCAAAAAATTCTTACTATTTTATAGACTATGGGTTAAAGTCATTTATACCCTTGTTTTACTTTTATAAGATGTTTAAAAAGGAATCTTTTCATCGTTTTCCAAACAAGGTCCTTTTTAACCTTTTCAACAAAATTAAGGTAAGAATGTTTTTTTAACATATACGGTGGGTGTGGCTATTTTCTTCCATTATAACATCGTTGAAGCTTCCCTTACAAGATTATAAGAATATTTTCAAATATAAATGTTTTATTTTATAATTATGTTACTTTTAAATGATTTCAAAATAGAAAGAGATATTTCTCTAAAAAGGTTTTGATTTCATCTATGTCAACATACTTTGATGGATTTTAAGCTTATTTGAATTTGATTTATTATGATACAAAACTTCCATATTTTATTGAAAGTTTTGTGATATGTTTGACTGTGGATGTGTTACCATTCATGGTTTATAGATAAAGTATTGACATTTTGTATTCTAGTTTTAATACAAATGTTTATTTTATGTTTAAACCTTTTCATATGAGGAATATATTGGACTTAGTAAGTGACAAGTAGAGCCCGCTATAGCTCCTCAATGCATCGGTAGGTCTCATGAGACAAACTAGTGTATTTTCACAAGGCCTTGATAAAATCTTTTTTGTAGTCTTGGCACAAGGCCTTGAATATGTGGTTATGAATGTCTGGAATTATGCATTCCATCATTATGAAAGTGGATATTGATATTGCATGTGATTATTTGACTAGTAGAATATCCATGTGAGTAAGTAAATGGAATTATGTTGATTTATATTTGCAATATTATAATGAAGTTTATGTTGAAAAGGCTTTTGTTTTAGTTTTATACATTGCCTTAAATGTTTATTCTTATTTCCGATATATTGTTATCCTTACTGAGAATCTAAGGTCACCCCTTTCTATGTTTTATTTTTCCTAGGAATCGAAGAAGTATATTATTAATGACCTGCATGGATAGTCTATGGGACCTCTGTGTTGTCTATGGAAACAATATTGTTGTAGTTTTCCATTTTATGATGTAATGTAAACCTTATGAATGTATCAAGTATTTCTAAGGCTACTAAAATAATCAGTATTTAGAGACATGATCTTTTGTGATACTGTCAATGATATGTAATAATGAACCAACTATGGGCTTCTGGGGTCGGGGAGTTATAGTTGGTATCAGAGGAAGTTTAGTACAAACCTTGGAATCTAGATTTAGATAAACTCTGATTAGATCGCATTACCATAAGATATAATTTGAGGATTAGTATAGAAGAACTTCCTAAAATATTGGTATTGTTGAGATTTTGTGAGTTTTCCAAGAAATACATCCCTATCTAGATACGAATAGGTAGAGGTGGATCTGGGACATATATACCTAGGGGTAAAACCTGAAAACACCGCTTTGAGCTAGACTCGAACTGGAATTGGTGCACGACAATGGGCTTTGCTGTACTCTTGGTTACAACACTCCCGGGGATATGCTTAGGATAATTCTCATTTTATTTACAAACCATTATGAAGGGTTTATGAGTATATAATTCCTCAAAGAAAACATTTTTATGATTTTGGATTATATCCATAAATTGTTTAATTTATGTTAAGTGTTTTAGAAGTTTGGATTTATGTATTGTGATTCATAAAATAATCTAGTTTATGCCATTATTTAGAAATGGCACAAAGTGGAAGGAATGGAAACCATATTAATGAACACACACCATGTAGGGATTTTCCTCCTTCTCAAGATAATTGTAGTGGAGATGGTGATACAACTGGTGCTGATCAGCTTATCACTATATTGGGACAACTCACTCAGGTTATGAATAATAACCTTACCCATATGGATAACCCTGATCTTTAGCATGGAGGATCAATGTTAGATCACTTCATGAGGAAACAAACACCAAAATTCAATGGGGGTAAAAATCCACTAGTAACTGAGCAATGGATAAATTCTTTAGAGAAAATATTTCATGCCTTGGGGGGAGTAGCGTAAGGGAAAAAGTTGTCATGACAATTTACTGCCTCAGTGGAGATACTGATCAATGGTGGACATTTATTCAAAACACAAAGGAAGATGATGAAGTATCAAATATCGAATGGAGGGAGTTTAAAGAAATTTTCTTAGAAAAATACTTTCCTCATGACCATCGAGCGAATATGGAAAGACAATTTCTGTGTCTGAGGAAAAAGGAGGATGAGAATGTCGCCAAGTATGAAGCTAACTTTACAAGGTTAGAAAGACATGCTATAGATTATATACGTAACCCAAGAAGTAAGATTGATCACTTCTTTTATGGGTTAAAACAATTTCTCCATCGAGCATTTGTCTCACAATCCTTCTCATCGTACGAAGATATTGTCTCATGTGCTATCAAGACAAAAAAAAAATTATCTAAGTCTTATGACTTTAAAGCAAAGAAAGATAAGAATAGATCTGCTGAACACTCTAGAAATGGAAATAAGGGGAAGAAGGGAAAAGTTGAATATCAATCCTACATTAAATGTGGGCAGAAACACCTTGGTACTTGCCTGAAGGGAATGGGAGTCTGCAACAACTGTGGTGAAAAATTCCACCAAGCTCATGATTTCAAGGGGAAGAAATAGGCTGTCGATGTTGAATACTACAATTTTAGAGAAAGAGGGAATTATGTGAATGAATGTCCTAAGCGTCAGGAGAACTTTCCTCAGAAAAGTCCAAGGGATCTAGGACAAAATTATGCTATCACTACTGCTGAGGTTGAAGCTCCGAAAGACATGGTGGAATGTAATTTAATGGTTTCTTCACGTTTAAAAATGATTTATTTGATTCTGGATCATCGCATTGTTTCATATCTTCCCAGTTTTCTAAGAAAATTAGATATTTCCAATTCGATTTAACAAGTTAGTTGTTAGTCAAAACTCCCAAGGGAAGTATCATTGCAACAAAGTTTTGTGAATCAGTCCCCATTAGGGCATATAAATGTTCTTTATCTACTGATCTCATCATCATTACCATGATTGAATTTGATATAATCCTTGGTATGGATTGGATTTTGGACCATGGTGAAAAAATTCATTGTAAGAAGAAGGAGGATACTGTTTTTGATGATGATGATAAATAATAACTTATCTTTAGAGCAGAATCATCACCACCTAATTCTTATCTAGATCCACCCCCAGTAGCTCAACTAATTTCAATTAATGGGGAAGAAGAGAATGAAATAACTTTGGGTGAGGAAAGGAATGTTAAAATAAAGGATTTACCTATTGTGAAATAATATTTTGATGTGTTTCCAGAAGATTTACCTGAACATCCTCCAGAATGAGAAATTGATTTTTCCATTGATTTAATTCCTAGATCAAGGACCATATCGAAGACCCCTTATACAATGTCCACTGTGGAATTAGTGGAACTAAAGAAACAACTAGAGGAATTTAGTAATAAGGGATTTATTCAGCCTAGTGTTTCTCCATGGGGATCCCCTATTCTTTTTGTTAAGAAGAAAGATAGATCAATGAGGTTGTTCATTGACTATAGGGAGATCAATGCTATAACAATAAAGAAAAAGTATCCCCTACCTCGCATTGATGATTTATTCAACCAACTTCATGGAGCTCAATACTTTTCAAAGATTTATCTTTGATATGGATATCATCAATTATGTGTGAAGAAGGAAGACATTTTGAAGATAGTATTTTGAACCAGGTATGGGCATTATGAGTTTATAGTAATGCCTTTTGGATTGACTAATGCACACTATGTCTTCATAGTTCTAATGAATAGAGTTTTCAAGGAATATATTGAAGACTTTTTAGTGGTATTTATTAATTATATCTTGGTATACTTCAAAAGCTACAAAGATCATGAAAATCACTTGCACATTATCCTGAAGACTCTAAGAATACATAAATTAAACGGGAAGTTTAGAAAGTGTGAATTCTGGCTTCAGGAGATTTATTTTATTGAACATATTGTCTCTAAGGATAGAATCTCTATTGATCATTCTAAGACCAAGGAAATCAAAGAATGGCTAGCACCGACGAATATAACCGAGGTATGCAGTTTTATTGGTTCAACAGGTTATTATCGGTGTTTTGTCCATAATTTTACCTGATTGGCTAACCCATTAACCAAGCTCACACGTAAAGGGGTTAAATTTGTGTGGACAGAAGAGTGTGAAGAATGTTTTGAAGAACTAAAGAGAATATTAGTCAATTCTCATATATTGACTCTACCATCGGGGAATGATGGGTTCGTTATTTATAGTGATGCTTCAAAGAAAGGACTTGGTTGTGTCCTTATGAAAAATGATAGGGTTATTGCATATGCATCACGACAGCTAAAAATTCATGAGCAAAAATATCCTACTCATGATCTCGAGTTAGCAGCTGTAATCTTTGCTTTGAAGATATGGATACATTATCTTTATGGTGAAAAATGTGAGATTTATACTGATCACAAGAGTTTGAAGTATATTTTCTCACAAAAAGAACTCAACATGAGGCAAAGGCGATGGCTTGAAGTACTTAAGAATTATGATTGCACGATACACTACAACCTAGGGAAGGCAAATAAGGTGGCATATTCTTTGAGCAGAAAAGATCATGGAGTTTTGAACAAGATGAGATTTGAAACGAATCCTATTTTCATAGATCTAGTAAATATGGATATGGGAATAACCATGGAAGGTGAAGCATCAATGCCTTTTCAAATGGTTTCCAAATCATCTTTACTAGAAAGGATAAAGAGTTCTGAGACCGATGATGAAGAGTTTCAAAAGAATATTAAAGTTATGAATGACGGGAGATTGAGTGACTTTGTGTATGAAGATGAAATTTTAAAATTTGGTAAGAGACTTTGTGTTCCTGATATACCTGATCTAAAAAGGGAATCGATGGATGATGCTCATAGTTTCAATTTTTCTATACATCCTGGTAGCACTAAAATGTATAGAGATTTGAAGGATCATTTTTGGTGGGATAACATGAAAAAGGAGATTGCTAATTTTGTGTCAAGATGTATGTTTTGTCAACAAGTGAAAGCTAGAAGGCAATAGCCTGGAGGAGTCATGCAACCTTTTCCCATATCATAGTGGAAATGGGATAATATTATGATGAACTTTTTCATGGGACTATAGAAGACTCCTAGAAGGAACGATGCAATATGGGTCATTGTTGATCATCTTACCAAGTCAACACATTTTTTTTCTATGAGATAAGATTTACCACTTGAACATTTAGAAAGACTATATATTAATGAAGTTTTAATACTTCATGGAGTACCACTATCGATTGTTTCTGATTGTGATCCCAATTTTACATCAAGATTCTGGAAAATTCTTCAGAAATCCCTGGATACTGAACTTTGTTTAAGTACTACCTACCACCCCCAAACTAATGGAAAATCAGAATGGACCATTCAAACCTCAGAATACATGTTGAGATCATGCTCACTTGACTTTTAAGGTATATGATATTAATATTTACCTATGGTATAATTTTACTATAATAATAGCTTCTATTCAATTATTCAGAAGGCACCATTGAAGAGTTATATAGAAAGAGATGTTGCACACCAACCTTTTGGGATGATATTGGTGAAAGAAAACTCATAGGCCCAAAACTTGTGGAGGAAACGATGGAAAGGGTGAATGTAATCCAAAACCACATCAAAACAGCTCAAAGTAGGAAGAAGAGCTATGCTAATAACCGAAGGAAGGATTTGGAATTTCAGGTAGGAGATCAAGTTTTTTTGAAGGCATATCCATCGAAGGGAATTATACATTTTGGTAAGAAGGGTAAATTAAGTCCTAGGTATATCAGACCTTTTGAAATTCTAGAACGAATTGGGGATGTAGCTTACCATTTGGTAATTCCGCCAAGTCTCTCCAAAGTTCATGATGTGTTCCACATATCACTGTTGATAAAATACAACCTTGACCCAACACATGTACTCACCTATGAGGAATTAGAAATGGAACCCGATCTGTCTTATTGCAAATATCCTGTCAAGGTTCTTGATACAAGAGAACAAGTGTTGAGAAACCTGAAGACTCGTCTGGTAAAAGTTCTATAGAGAAACCATAAGATGGAAGAGCCAACGTGGGAACCCAAGGAACTTACGATGAAGAACCACACAAGTCTTTTTATGAAGTAATATTCCAGAAATTTCAAGGGAAAAATTATTTGAAGGAGGGTAGAAAGTAACACCCTAAGCTTCCATAGTACACTTCTCTTTGAATAATACAGTAGCGTGTGTTGTATGAAACTTCGAGTTCTAACACACCACAACCAATCAAACTAGCCATTAAGAATGTTAATACCCACTTTTTAAAATTTTATAAATTTTATCTTTCAAAATGGACTTCATTTTTGGATATGGAATATCGAAATTAGCCTAGGGTGAATTTTTGGTATTTTTTTTAAAACTTTCAATTTTTGATGAATAATGAAAAACACCGAGTTATAGTTTAAAACTGAATTTTTATTTAAATAATTAATTATTTTATTTAAATTTATTTTAGGTCAAAATATATACATAATACATATATATGTTCAATGTAATTCATTGGATTCAGTTTATAATAATTTTAGATATATAAAAATTTTATTGAACTTTTTACCGTCTTTTACCCATCTCCTAAGAGCATTTGCAAATTCGCATAAAACTTAATTTTAACACTTATGTGATTGAAATTTCAAAAATCCGAGAGACATGGTTGATATTAGTAAGAAAAATGTGGTTCAATAAGATGAAAATAATTTTTGGCGAGTAGTAACTTTTTACTTTTATTTACCAAGGTTAAAAGTAAACAGGGTAATTAAGGGTAAAAATGATATTATTATTACCCTAACACATGTCCTAATTCTATTGGACAAGTTTAATTCTACCAAAACAACATTAGGAATAAAATATGATCTTTTAGGTCCACTGTAATTAGATTAATACATTTATTATTATTTAATTCAAAGAAGAGTTGGAAGTGTTAAATTCAAAGTTTAATAACTAAAACATTTTTAATATAGGGTTATACATAAGATAAATTCGACTATAAATATTAATTAGAAAGATTAAAATATTTCCTACATAATGGTATTTTATTTATAATTTTTAAAAATTAAATTATTTAATTTATTTATGACACAATGATGATGCAATAATTTCCTATTTAATTAAATATTAAAATAATTGATATTATAAATATCCAAATAAATATAATTTGAGACTTTTTAGGAATTAAAATAATTTTATAGCTTAATATGACATGTTAGGGTTGGTTAGATGAATTGTTTTCGAAGTAATAATGCTGTTAAAAATTTAGAAAAAACAAAATACCAAATAGTGTCAAAATTGACATGAAAGAGTTTTTAAAAACAATATTATATTATTAATTGATATTATATTACTAAAAATATAATGTTCATCCAAAAGACTTATATAATTATAGGTGTATCATTAATGAACCACTTGGGGTTCACTTTAAAGTTTATAGTAAGTTTATTAACCATATAATATAAAAATATAAAGAGACACGGTAAATGTCAGACTATTTAACTAATAGTTAAATCTAAAAGATTAAGTTAATATAGTGACCCAAAACTATCTAAAACCTATTGGTTGAGTGATTTTAGACCCATAACCACCTTATAATTAAAATAAACTATTTTTAAGCCATTATATATTTAAAATTATTTTATTATAAAATAATATTTCTAGCTTTTCCTAAGGTTCCCCTCACCCCTCTTATAAAAGGGAACTTCCCCTTATCTATAATTCACACCATCAAAGCCATTTTTCTCGGCCAAAACCTATCCAATTACCCTTTTAACTGTACTACCTTAATCCTAGAGGCCTTAATTTAGTCAGAAATCCAACTTAAGGAGCCCTTTTGATCAAATCAAAAGGAAGAACCCAAAGAAAAGGTAAATATTTCAGCACCTCTTTCAAGTTCCTTTCTTCTTCCACTTCTTCTTTCTTTGTTATTTAAATTCTAAAATAATAACTCCAGTATCTTCTATATAATATTATGTTATTATAAATATGTTTGAACCATATTCATTATTCTATCCATCCTTTGAATGACATGTCACTATACATGCGTACGTACGACTTACCGTCTCCACATTGTGGTGTAATTGTTATTCAATACATTATTATTTTGATGAGTATAATAATGATGTGTAATTGATGTAAATAATAAATATAACTTGATAATTATTATTTATATACTATATTACATCAAATTATATATTTTTTTAATATCAAAAGAATGATATTGCCGCTCGTGCGTACGTACGGATTACCGTCTCCATGAACGCGATGAGATTCATTCCCCATCGTATCCATTCAAGAATAATTTTAATTAGATGATTAAAAATAATTTTTAAAGACTTAATATAATTTTAAATATTAATAAGATACATCCTATCCATAAAAAACATTACTTACATAACAAAACATATAAAGGAAAACGAATCAGTTAACACCCAAAACAACAATAATAATACAATATTATTAACAAAGAAATGTTAAAAGATCATATATGATATCATATTAATGTATATGATTATTGTATAATTTAATAAGAATTATTTCACCATTATACATGAGGTTAACCTACCCTTGACTAAGTAAAAGCACAAGGTAAGGGTTAATTCTACAATCTCTTCATTATCCGAGGTTGTTTATACGTAAGTATCTATTTTGACCTCTTTATCATACACATACATGTTTCTTAAAAATTTATTTCAAAACATTATTACTATTTTATAGAATATGGGTTAAATTAATTTATACCCTTGTTTGAATTTTATAAGATTTCTATAAAGGAATCTTTCTGTTGTTTTCCAAACAAGGTCCTATATAACCTTTTTAACAAAATTAAGGTAAGAATGTTTTTTAACTTATATGGCGGGTGCGACTATTTTCCACCGTTATAACATCATAAAATCTTCCCTTAAAATCTTATAATAATATTTTCAAATATAAATGTTTTCTTTTATAATTACATGAATTTTAAATGATTTCAAAATAAAAAGCGATATTTCTCTAAAAAGGTTTTGATTTCATCTATGTCAACATATTTTGATGGATTTTAAGCTTATTTGAAGTTGATTTATTATGATACAAAACTTCTATATTATATTGAACTTTTTGTGATATGTTTGACTATGGATGTGTTATTTTTATACCATTCATGGTTTATGGATAAAGTATTGATATTGCGTATGCTAGTTTTAATACGAATGTTTATGTTATATTTAAACCTTTTCATATGAGGAATGCATTGGACTTAGTAAGTGACGGGTAGAGCCCACTATAGCTCCTTGATGCATCGGTAGGTCTAATGAGACAAACTAGTGTCTTGGCACAAGGCCTTGCAAAATCTTATTTGTATTCTTGGCATAAGGCCTTGACTATGTGGTTATAAAAATCTGGTATTATACATTTCATCATTATGAAAGTGGCTAATGATATTTCATGTGATTATTCTACTAGTAGAATATCCATTTGAGTAAGTAGATAACATTATTTTGATTTATATTTTCCATATTATGATGAAGTTTATGTTGAAAAGGATTTTGTTTTAGTTTTATACATTGCCTTAAATGTTTATGCTTATTTATGAAAGATTCCATTATATTGTTATCCTTACTAAGAATATTATCTCACCCCTTTCTATGTTTTATTTTTACCAGGAAGTGAAGAAGTATATTATGAATGACCTTCAGAGATAGTCTATGGGATCTCAGTGTT
This sequence comes from Viscum album, assembly GCA_963277665.1. Lineage (NCBI taxonomy): Eukaryota > Viridiplantae > Streptophyta > Magnoliopsida > Santalales > Viscaceae > Viscum > Viscum album. The sequence goes on from OY728158.1 coordinate 1,286,965,188, forward strand.
GTCTATGGATACAATGTTGTTGTAGTTTTCCATTTTATGATGTAATGTAAACCTTATGAATGTATCTAGTATTTCCAAGGCTACTAAAATAATCAGTCTTTAGAGACTTGATCTTTTGTGACCATGTCAATGATATGTAGGAATTCACCTAATCTGGGCTTCTGGGGTCGGGGCGTTACAACGGTTGCTGGTCAGGACAATGGAAAATTCCATATGTTAGAGGGTTGATTTGGGGCTCAGGGATGTGCATCAACGAGAGAACTAGAATTGGTGTCAGAATCCATTTTAATAAATCTATATTTTGTCTTTATTTTGGGGTTTCTTTTACACTATCACATTTATTCATGACATGGCATGATTACTGTTTGGTTTCAGTCTTGTACCCAGATTTCAGGATATTTATTTGTTATTCATGTTTATGGTTTATATTGTTTCCATTATTTATTATTTATCTAGTATGGATTACTATAATAAATATGTTATATTATCCCCTTATGTCTTATTAGAACCTTGCTACTATTTTGAATCCTATTAAATATGGGGAGGTGTGCTTGAGGTCATGTGGAAAACTATCCTGGGGCAGTGGATTAGTGGCACCCAGATTGGGAAATTAAATGTGATTTTTTCCTTGATGTGATTTTTTTACATCTTCAAGAATATGATTAAGTTATAACCTAGTTCATAATCAAGATCAATTATACTTTTACATGTTTTAAAACCATGTGGGAAGGCCAGTATCACCCAAAGTGGATAATATATTGGCATGATGGGTAGAATTCCTTAACCTGTATGCTCGTGGTGGTGTTGTGTGTTGGTTGTGGTAATCATTAGTTTGGGATATATGGAGGTTGATATGGTGGTATATTTGGTTATGAGAAAAGGGTGGTGGATTGTGGTAGATATAAAATACAATGGTTGTGTGGAAGGTTTTGTGGGTATTTTCAGTTGGGTTTGGTGTGTTTGGTTGGTGGTGGTGTGGAGTTGTAATGAGATCTTTGAGAGGTATCTCTTGAGGTGGTTATTCAAAAACTTCCTATCTATTATGTTCTCTATGTTTGTTTTGATTATCTAGGGTGAGAATAATTTGATAGGTATTTTATATAACAAACCAGACCTTGCATTCTGTTACTTTGTGGAAATTCTTGTGTTGGAGGTCTTTGGGGGGGGGGGGGACCTAAAGAGTTTGGAATGTAAGTAGTGTAGGTGGAGATGATATTTCAAATGGGAGGATTTATATAGTGTGGAGAAATGAGATATTTCTTAATGAGGTCCAATGTGGCATGGAAGAGCTAGCTACAACATAGGGGGTCTTAGGGTTGAGTTTTGGAGCTACTTCCAATTTCAACATAACTGTAGAATAGAGGGAAGTTACTGAGTGGTGATGGGTTTATTTATTGAGTGGATAAGATTTAGGGGTGTTTGCTATGAAATGGAGTCATAAGGTGAGTTCTTGGTGGGTTCTTTAGATTATTGTGTAGATGCGCCATGGATCTAGTATGTGGCATAACCCCTTTCCCGAGTGTTAGGTTCTAAAATGTAACAGTCTTGTATGCCCCATGGTTTTCTTATTTTTTTATCAGATCTATGGAATTGATATAGCCATTATTTTTGAGGGATATTTGACCATCCATGATACAATAGGTTCTTTCCCTTTGCACCGTAGTCCTTTCCATTTGCAATAGTTCTACAATATGGTTCTATTGGATGCACTGTGGTAATGTGTTTTATAGATTGGGTATAAAAATACCAAACCCCCAAATCCCTATAATTATATGGATTTCTCTCGTTTCTTTGGTGTCCCTATTTTATCTTTTGGATATTTTTTCAACCCCCTTTCTGTGGATTTCAATCCCAACTTTGGGTAATCCATTATTAGTGTTTCTAGGTGAGTCCCCATATTTTCTTCTCCTTGTTTGTCACTATTGTTCATCCAAAATAGATTATTGTCTAGGGGAACCTATTTTTTTGATGATGTTTTCGTAAGATAATGTTTGTGTGTGTTGTGTTTAGGGTGAACAAGTTGTTATCCTTCATTGTGGTGCTCAGTAGTTACCTTCATCTTGATTCAACCTTATGCAGTGAATCAGAAATCTTCATTTGAGGTAGGGGATCTATCATTCTCATTTAAGTTGTGTCATGATGGAGGGATCATGATCTTTTTTATCTTTGGGAAGATAGTATGCATTGACCTAATAAATATAAATATTTTTTTTAATGTAAATTAAAGTGTAAGGGAAATGAATCGCATGTTTTATAAATTTTGTTATTGTTGATATTGATATTTTATGGGCTTGATGCCTTACCAAAAATTTTAGCCACTGGTAATTTTTTTGCACCATGATTTATGTGTTTATGGAAACATTTTTTGTGTGATTGGTTTGTATCACCTATAATAAATAGATAAACACTAATATTTAGCTAATAAATTGGTTTCACATGGATACTGTGAATGTTGTGATAATTACCTTGAAAAAAAGAAGTGAAAGTGGTGAAAAATCCATTATTAAATCTAACATGAAATAATTGAAAAGCGGTTATGATGTGTGAGAAGTAGTTTTGTTGTGGAAGTGATGTGTGGTGGTGATTTGTGGTTGTGGTATGTGGATGATTTCATGGGGAGGTGGTTATGGTTGTGAAATGGCGGTAATGTGGGGGTTGGTTGGCATGTTAAAGATATGTGGTTGTGTTGTGTTGTGTTATTCTAGTTGCTTATGTAGTATTAGAATTAAATTTAAAATGATGAATTGAAATGAAATCGGATGAAATGGTTGATAAATTTTCACAATAAAATGGGAAGAGTAGTTAAATGTGGTTGATTTTTAAGTGTGAAATAAATGGTCTGGATAATGAATAGTCATAATGAATGAATTTATTAGAAATGGGAAATTAAGTAAAATGGATTAATTAAAAAATTATGGTGGAATGTGTTTTGTATCTTATGGATTTATTTTGTGGCGTTATGAATTTAGAGGTGTATGAAAAGTGGTGGATATTGTGAGGAATGTCAGGTGATGTTGTGGGTCGGTTGGTACTTTTATTGTGAACCCATAGGTTAGGATTATTTGTGGATTATATATATATATATACAGTCATTTACTTATGATTTCTATATGCACCCCACCCATGTTGAGAACCATGTAATGAAAACCAAATGTTTTGGGGGGTTCCTCCAAAATTCTGATGGGAGGATGGATGGATGGATACCTCCTCTTTCCCACTCTCTATTCCAGGTGAGTTTGATATGTATGAGCTATGATGGATAGAAGTAAAAAGTACATTGTTGATAGTTTTTGATGAGATGGTGATGGGGATATAGTGGGGGCCGTGCATGGTGGGAGGAGGGAACGAGGATGATGTACTTTATGTTTGTTATACCCTATTACTTTGGTTATTTCAATGTATGTAATGTGATGGACCATGTGTCTTTATAAAATATGTGATATCCAGTTTCACATGGGGTTCTTGGCAGGATGTGATGGACCATGTGTCTTTGTGTGAGATGTGATGTAATGGGATATGTTATAAAAAAGATATGGGAGTGACAGGATGTATGATGTTGTCCAGTGGGAGTAGTAAAACAGTGGTAAAGAGGTCTGGGGTACCCTTTTATCGATATGCTTCTTATTATGTTATTATACTTGGATGTGTTATTTGGGGTGAATGACCTGATGAGGATAGGATTGGTTAGTTGACCACTTTATGCACTATTGGTTCTATTGTTTTCTCATTGGTGTATCAGTATTCTCTTTTTCACATTTGAACAATAGATTTTAGGTGTGATCCTATTGAGTATACTTGTATACTCACCCTACGTATATAAAAACTATTTTCAGGTTTCTAAGAGGTCTTTGTGGACAGTGTTGGACATTACTAGCTTGAACCTTTGGGCTGTTATTATGTACCTGCCTTATATTTTTTCTTCTGGTTATTTATTTAGATACTCTTGTGTTTGTTTACAATATATTTATTCATTGTGGAATGATTTTTGGTTTCCAAACTTCTATATTATGTCATGGAGTAGATTGAACGTTGATATTTTATCTCCCAAGACTATTTTTATAGAGTTTAATGACATAAATTAGGGATATATTTATACCCTCTGTGATTTTCACCAAAATAGAACCTACTGGATGTGAGACTCAGGGGTCATTATCTATATTCCTTCACTATTAGTCTAGGTGGGTTACCTTTAGAGGGAGGGGGTACTGACAGAAGTAAATGGTTGTATCTACTGAAAGAATATTTCCATCATATCATCTCACTTCTTAGGTATTTAATACATTTTTATTTTAATCTAAGAACCAAATAAGTAATGCATTTTATCCCAGTAGTTTAGAAAGGGTGATTCCTATGTCAATAGTGAGAAATACATGGCTTTAGAATTAAGGTGTTTTCATCTAGTAGTTGAGAAATAGTGATTCATATGTCAAAAATGAGAAACTCATGAATTATAATTTTTAGTGGATTGATTCTATTTAAACAATATATTTTTTTAATTATTACCAAACATTTATCTCAGTTTTTAGTTAGACTAAATAATACATTTTTTCTTTTGAAATAATTTTTTTTACAGTACATTACACTCAATTTTTCAATAAAACATGAATCATAAATATCATCTATCAATAAATAAATGAGGAATATAATTATAAGACTCATTCCCCATTATATAAAAATAATTCTTAGTAAAGTAAAACTATATGTTGTGATATATATACCCAGTTTGATGTTTAGAATCTTTTGAGATAAAAATAATAGGTATATGACATTTTGATGTTTTTAGGATAAGAAACAATTAAATATAAAGTTAATCCACATATATTATAGAGTTAGTAAATGATTATTATCATAAACTATTCTAAGATGAATCTAGAGGAAATCCCATATACTCTGTGATATTAATTTAAGAAATTTTAGGAATGCTCAGTGATGTAATGAATGCACTTGGTAAAGGATGTAGGGTTATATATATTAATATTTATGAGAATATATTAACCAATTAATCAATCATTTAATGTATTGTGAGGGCTTTCCTAAACTATAATTTCCTTATTAACATCTCAAAGATAAGTAATATTGATAAACAATTATATATATATATATATATATCAATATTTAATGATTCCCTTCTAGATATGTTTTGAAAATAGTTGTGTAACGAATAACCATATGAAAAATAAATTTATTAATGGATTTAGCATAAGTTATAATATTAAGAGATTACATTATGTCATAGACATGGGTGGTTTTTATGAGAACCATTTATGAAACTAGTGAAATCTTTAAATTTACATCATAAAAAACACAAGGTGCATCTCAATTTATGATCCAATTACTACTAATGATATTAACAACACCAATATAGAAAAAATTATTAAATCATACCAAGTATATTTCTATGAGGTAATCACATCTTCTTTGATAATGTGGCATAAGTCAAGACTTTAGTTGAATCTTGGATCTATATGCACAAGTTGGTATAAGAAAAAAACCCTCTACAAGTGTTAATTGGGGGAATTGTTCTAGAGACACATATTGTGTAGGATTCTTAAAACTATTGTGGTGGTTTTATATTCACCATGGTGGGTGATATATCATTTATCCTACAAGGATTATTAATTGGTGACTGGTTGTGATTGAAAAGTTCATATGAATTCAAAAATGGATTCTATGTACCAAGATTAATTTTGTGTTTTGGTTGTTGATGTAAAGTCATTGGTGGGCATTCAATAGAATCAATATATGGATGGTAAAATAAAGGTACAAATAAATATTAACTAGTTATACTAATCCATCCTTCTTAAATTCATTTTAATATTACTTATCATAGCTATTTTGATAATTATATTAAGCATCAAATCTCATGGCCACCTCCCTTGAAGGAAACTTTATAGAACATGTCTGTATGATGTGACCAGGAAGGATTGAGTCATAAAATAAAGGATATATGGAATATAAAATTCAAGGATCCATTCATGTGTTTAAATAATTATAATGATCATAGTATATTTTTTATACAAAATTTTTCTAGGTTCTTATAATTGGTTAGTGGGAGCATTATAGTTTTCCAAGACATATATGTTTAATAAAATATAGAAAATAAGTAATTTGTAATATGATAATAAAGATTAATTTTAATTTTTCTAACATGAATTACATAACAACCTAGGTTTTAGGGAATATGATATACTATTTTGGATAGAGGGGTTTCTTAATCTAATTCATAATATACAGTGAACATGGTATTAAAAAAAACAATACAGAATAACTCACACAAACTTTTTCCAGTATCATATGGCATTCTTGTGATTAATAGAATATATATATATATATATAACACCCCTAGTTTCATGTAATTTATTATTTTATAACGTATTTTTAAGTTATATAATACTTGGGTTGTGTTTCATGGGTTTATGTATAGTTTTGATGTGTTTTGAATTAGTTTTTAAGGGTGCATATTTTGAGCATGGTTAGTGGAAACCATGCGTTTTTATATAGGAAAATGTTAGATATGATTAGGAGGATGGGAGGGTATGCATGGTTTAACAAAACTATGTGATATGGGGGTTGGTATACAATATCATGATGATGGTGAGAACACAACATCCTAAACCGTGCTAACTAACCATGCATCATGCATTTAATGCTTCGAAAATTAGAGTTTAACCCAACTCTTACCCCCAAAACCCACATTTCAACTCTCCTCCTAGGATATTATATTACACTTATCTCTTAGAAATTCTTGGTGGTTCCTTTTTATCTAGAAAATTTTTATGATGAATCTAAGTGTGTTAGCTCTCTAGAATTAATGGTGAGTCTCTGTTTTCTATATTTTTATTTAGATATATTCATATCTTCACACACAGAAAGTTATATCTAATTATTTATAGTTAAATCTATGATATATGTTGTGTTTTGATGTGATATTGATTGTATCTATTTGATTAAAAGATTTTAGGCATGGATATAGTGTATTCATTATGCCGTTATTTGTTTTCTTCATCCATTGTGAGGTAGGTGGATTCTCTCCCTTTCCCCCTTATTCTTGAAATTGAATCCATAATTTTGTTAAATATTATTCTTGTATTTTAAAAGGAAATGGTAGATTATTTCTTAATGGAAAAATATTTCTTTTATGATTTGGGAAACATGAAATTTTAATGGATTTTGAAAAACCCCTTTGATTTATGTTTTTAAATTATATTTTTGTTTTAATGCAATAAATATCATTCATGAAATGTTTTAAAATGAAGGATAATTTATATGGAATGAGTTGATATGATAAATTTTCATACATGTTTGGAATTAATTCATTTTCATTGGATGTGACCTTTAATAAAGAGTGTGGTGCCAGACAAGAGGCACCTGGAGAATGGTCACCTAGTGAAGACTTGGAAGATCGGTGAGTAACTATTCATGAGTATCATATTTTCACCTGGAATTAATGTGTGTGTGATTTTATGGTTATGGTTTGGGTATTACAAGTGGTAATTAGTGGATAAATTGATCTATTTTAATTTTAACTATTTTAAATCGGTAAACTCTTTTGAAGTTCCTCCATGTGTTATAAATTATATTTTGAACTATGAGATAACATGTTCTGGTCCTAGTGGTGTGAGCTGGGAAGTCTCCTATGAAAATCCTAATGGGTATGATTACTCACCCCCTTTATACGTACTTTGTTAAATATTTAGTCATTCTTTTTGATGACATTGGTAAAGGAAATGCATCACATTGATCTAGTGGCGTATCATGATGCTATTTCATTGGAATGGTAGTTAGAACTTGGATTTCTCTTATGAATTAATTAGAGTGATTCCTCATCAATGTTTCTTCTTCAGGATTTCATCTAGTTTTTGGATCGATTTCATTTTCCACTTCCAACTTCTACTCAGTTATTTTTGGTTATTTGTAATTCATTTGAGTTTTATTATTTATTCTTGATGCATCATATAGTTTTGGTTTGGTTGTTTTTATTATTTCTTGATATGATGTGTTGTTTAAAAAGGGAAAATCAACCCCTAATGTTTTTGGTAATCCCTTGGAATTTAGTGAAAACCTTTTTTGTTTTTGGGATGTCACCTAAGGTTATTATCACCTCAGACACGACCTAATCCAATTGGATGGGAATGGAAGTTACAATATATGCCTAAGAGAACTTTGGAAATATATCTCACATGCCATTATACGTACATAGGGTTGATTCTACTTAAATGTAAAATATAAAATAATAATATCAAACAAGATTAGGAGAAATAAAAAGGATAGCAGTCATAACATTTGACAATGCCTTAGAAAGAAAAAATGAATGAGTACCTAGTAATTGGAGAAATGGGAATACTAGTTTTCAGGTGATATAAAACCACCATTGTTTAGATCAGTTTGATTTGGAATCATAGTAAGGATATGGTAATAAGAAATGGTAAATCATATTATAGCCAGTAGTTTTCATATTAATATTTGATTGGTTGTGTTTTTTATAATGCAACTGAAGAAACAAGTTAAATAATGCTCTTTCCTAGATTTTGGGGTTTTATTAGGGTAGTCAAATTCAATAAAATTATGGTGAATTTTAACTATGATATTATCCAAGATGTTTGGGATGATAGAGTAAAAAATGTTTATACTTGGTTATATCATCTCATGAGGTATTCTCTTAGTGATATGAGGTTGTAGTAAATATAAAATTTATGGGAAGCATGGAGGCCTCAAAAACTATAGTTATATATCAAAAGAAGCATGTTTATCATGTCAGGATAACCAGTTGGATAGTTAGCAGTTGGCTCTAGTGAAAGTGGAATTCTATTAGAGTTTGTTCCCTAAAACCAACTGATTTTATCATTCATCATCATCAAAATTAATTTTTTATTATAAATGAGACAATACAGCCAAGCCCACAATAGAAAACAATGAATAAAGAAACCTAAGGGGGTATAAAATGGTGAAGGATGAGGGAATGCACTCTAATCAGGTTAACCCCTTCATGTTTCAACATAAAAATATCATACAACCATACTTGATCATTATCAGGGACCTCCATCGAAGCCAGATGATCAGCCACTTGGTTACCCTCATGCTAGGAGTGCCTTATTTTGATTCTATTGGTGATCATACTTTTTCACTTTCTGATAATATAGATTATATACCATGGGGGAGAGAAAATATTATTCAAGATGTCGTTTAAGATCTCAGAGCCCATTTGAACTTCAGATAATGATAACACCTTCTGATGGCAGTGAATAATACCCATAATCATAGCCTTGGATTCGGCCAGAAGAGAAGAACCATGAACCAAGATGGAGGAGAAGTCCAAGAGGACCGAACCTAGAGATTCCTGGACAACCCCACCCCCACACAAGACACCCGACCTAAAGGAACCATCAGTATTGAGTTTAAGGCCCTTACAGGGGGATGCCATCACACCCAAAGGCCCCGGTTAATGATGGTATCTGGCAGGGAATCATGAGAGTGAGGAATCATCCACCATAGGGAGGGGGAATCCCTCCAGTTTCCAATGAGATGAGACAAATAAAGGATAATTCTCTTAGTCCTAATGATGATAGACTTACCCACTGAACGAATGCCATCATTTCTAAGCTTATTCATGGCATGAAATATAGACCAACACCCAGTAAATAGGATCACCGAGCGAGCCTTCTTCTCCGGACTTTTATCTCCTGAGCCATAGAACCACCTATCCCGGAACGGGAGGTCCACCAGGTTATTATCTTGAAATTTGGTGAACTCTCCAAATAAACACCACACATTACACACCCAGTCGCCCCTAAAGAAGAGGTGATCTGTACTTTTTTCCATGGAGGAATTATAGCATGATCAACATGAGATGTATGGGATACCACAACATTTGATATTATCATCCATAGGGATGGAACGATACATGATTCTCCATAACAAGAATTTATATTTTGAAGGAACCAACTTGGACCAAAGGGTTTCATGCCAGTTATCCCGCTCCTCTGTGATGGGTCAAGACCAAAGATAATCCCGAGTAGTGAAATCCCCTGAGGAATATGGAGTGAAAATGAACCGATTAGGATTTTGTTTCAAGACGATGAGGTTGAAGCAGGCCTGTTTCTCCTCGTCCAACACATACTTGATGAATTTCGATTACATGCTAGCTTCCCTGAAAGAAATTGTGGGAGCACGTAACCCCGAGAAACCGAGCACATTCCTTACCTAGTTATGGTTCTAGAAAGAAATGTCTCCCCTACGAATAATCCATTGATACTGCAACTGAATATCCAAGATCAAGTTAAATAAATAAGTCCAAAATAAGGAGACCCGAACATGATCCAAGGAATGGTTACTTGATAGAGGATTCATTTTTCCCCCACATCATGCTCTATTCTAGGATTTCCCAAGAAAATCATGCATACATGCAACCGAGGGTGTCATCCAAGCTACGCACGTTAATACCACATTCCCTAGATAGACTTTCCACCCTTATCCATGAGGCACAATGCCTTCTCCTTTCTGTAAGAGGATCTTAAATGAAACCAACCATGAGATTATCAATACTAGAGATGACACCCTTCAATGCCTTGATCACCGAAAGAGCATGGATTGGAGTATCCAACAGAACACTATTAATGAGAGAAATACGACCCCCGAAGGACAGGAATTTTTTTTCCAGTTGTGGATGAACTCTGAAATCTTACTGATAAGGAAGTTTAAATCCAAAATCCACAGTCTTCCCAAATAAATGGGTGCCCAAGGTATTTCATAGGAAATCATCCTCGTTGCATTGCAATGGAGAGCTGAATATCAGAAATACTTATGGGTGAGAAGCTGTTGGAGATGTAGTAGTGGCTCTTCTCTTTATTGATAAGCTATCCAATCTAGTGGCATTAATTATTTAAGAGGCGATTCAAGCATCAAATAGATTTTTTCCCTCCATTAATAAACAACAGATTTTCATCCACAAACATTAAGTGAGAAATGGTCGTGGCCCTCATAATCCTCTGATAGACCATAATATATCCATTATTGATGATCCTATGGATGATCCTACTAAGAAACTCTTGTGTGAGGATGAAAATTTGGGTGGACAATGGGTTTCCCTATCTCAGGAAATGAACAAATTTAATGAAAACATATTACTTCCCCAAGAATGAGATCTCCATCCACGAGGAGCTAAAACATCTGAAAAGAAGATCAACAATATTGGAAGAAAATCCCATACCTTCCATCACCTTGATAATGAAGCTTCACGCCACTCGGTCATACACTTTGTTCATTTTCATCTTGAGATCCACATTAGAGCCATGAGTTTTATAGTTAATATCTCTTATCATTTCCTAGTAAAGTGAAATAACACCTTGAATAGACCGAACTCTCACAAAGCCATGATGCTCCATGGAAATCCAACTTGGAAGGTGGATGGAAAATATGGCATCAATGACACTTGAAAGAACTTTATATGGGAAGTTTCACATAGACACCATTCTATAGTGCATGATAGAAGAGGGGTTTCTGTTTTTGGGAATGAGAATCATAGCAGCGGTGCATGAATCCCACATATGGATCCCTCCCCAGAATAAATACTGAATGGATAGAATAATATCCACCTTCACCTCCTCCCACGAGTCTCTATAAAAAGAGTCCGAGAAACCATCCGGACCTGGGACACTATCGGGGTGGAGGTTCATCATGGCACTGTAGAATTCCTTTTCATCTGGAAGGGAACTTAGTCCCTCATTGTCCTGGTCTAATACACATATAGGATGAACCTAGAAGATCCCACTATCACAACCTATATATCCATTGGGCATACAACTATTGGAACCAACAAGGATGTTCTTTAAATATGAGAGATCCATACCTCCCATGATATCCCTGTCATCTGTATAAGAGCCATCGTCCATAAGAATATTCAGTTTAATTGGTCTCTTCCTCTATTTGATGTAGGTATGAATTTTATTTTGTTCTTATCTCCCTCCTAGAGCCATTTAATTCTTGAAGAATCACTAGCTAGATGCTTCTGAGCTAGTAACATGACAACCATAACATCCTTACTATTATAAATATGCTCGAAGGTTTCATCATCCCACTCCTATTCTAACCAGGATTCAAGGCTCTCTACCTCCTTCATGGTATTATTAATATCACTATCAACCGGAGGTGAGTCATTTGCCCACATATGGAGATGAGACTTAAGGCGATGCAATTTCTCTTGAATGCTGACCCATGGTCCACCCTGTGTTGGAGAATTCCAAATACCACTCACCAAGTCCAGATATCCCGGTTTGCTGACCCATTTATGATGAAAATGAACCCTCTCCCTTTGATCTTGCTTAGAGGAAATCAATACCAATAGGGGAGAGTGATCAGATATGCCATGAGTTAGATGACGTACCTTAGTGTTACATAACTAGGTGATCGCTTCCATATTAGCTAGACATCTATCCAATATTATCCATGATTTATGATGTCCCCTTAGATTGTTGAACCATGTAAAGGAATTTCCTGAGAATCCTAGATCAATGAGGACCCTCCAAGCCATGAACTACATAATCTCCCTTCTGGACATCCTCTAAAAAGGCCCACAACATTTCCTTTCCTATGGGTTGGTGACGATATTGAAATCCCCACAAACGAACCAAGGGTGATTACCCTGTATAAAATCTTTAAGGTCACTCCATAACTTGGTCCATAGTAGGGGATCACAGCTCCCATACATGAAGGTCATGAAATTGAAGACAATGCCTCTACTTACTTTGGTAGTGATGAATTAATTACCTGCTTGAATCAGCTCCACTGAGGTGTTCTTGTTCCAAAAACTCCAAATATGGATTTTAGAAGGTTAATCATGCAAGAATACATGCATCTTAATCTTCCATGTGATGTCCTGAATTCTAGCAGGGTTTTTCTTGTGTTCGATGATAGAAATGACAAAAACCTTATGTTTTATTATTTATAAGTATATAAAGTCAGTCTTAACCCGGGAACCGAGGTCGCGGGCATTCTAGATAATCATAGGGATCATTGGAAGGATAGAGAATTGGAATTGGCCCTAGAGCTGATAGCTATCTTGAAGTCTGAGAACGAGATATCCTTGTAGTTACGAACTTGTGATCAAGTGGAAACTCCCTCCCGAATGAGCACCATTATTCCAGATGAAGAAACATGACCTGAAGGTGAGGTTTTAGAAGCACTTCGTGCCTTGGATTTGGGTGGGGGTGTTCTCTATCAATCTGAGTGGGGAAAGGACTGGGATACAAAGTGTAGTTCCTGACAAATTCTTGATGGAGAGGGCCCAGGCTACTCGAGATTGATGGAATGAGCTGCCTTGGAGGAAGTACTCGGAGAATCAGTGGGGCCCTCTGGAAGGAAATATAGAGGGGGTGGAAGTGCCAGAAGTTTTGATGGAAAAGGCCTTACCCCATACAAGAACATCTACAAGCACACATCCCATGAGAGAAAATATGAATGAAGAGGGTTCCAGGACAAAACGACTTGAAGTGGATACCCACCATTAGGCACAAAAGGGAATAATGCTTAGAACATTACCGATATTTCCTTAGGATTAGGGCCTTAAGATAGTTCCAAATCGAATAGATGATCATGCACTAGGATTTCTGAAGAGGTTGGTAATTCTCACAGGAAAGCATCATCAGGGAGTGGATAGGAGGCACCAGCATCCAGTCCCTGCCAGATGATGATTAGGGCGGGCAACCCCCTTCCTCCTGTCGCCGTCTTCAATAGACCTGGATGGAATTTCCCTATAGAAGGCAGTGAGAGAAAAACCGGGGAAAGACAAGATAAAGGATTTCCTAATTCCAAAAGAGGGAATCCCACACAAGGAGAGAGATATAGTTTGGAAGGGGGAGAGAAGTGTCCAATTCCACAAAAATCCGACCCATCAAGACATCCTCCCTACAATAATTTCTTCTATCAGAGAAAATAAAGTCACCTAGAGCATCACTGATCATCTTAAGGAGACCTCCATTCTAGAATGGAAGAGGAAGACCCAATAGGTGGATCCAAACCGCTGAACGGGGGTTCTCTTTACCCCTATGAACATCTAGGGACTAGAGATATAGGATGAATCACCAATGAATGAAGGCCCGAGGGACCCTACACCAAACCTACAAGAAATCATCTTTCAAGGACATAACAAGTCAGAATGAATTCCTATGAATAGCTGAGATCTGGATGGGAGAACAGAGGCCCCATGAGTGGAAGAAGCGCTGGAAAACTGCTAATGAGGGTTTCACAGTGCCAAAAAATGCAACAAACATCCATTTTAGACATGCCTATGCCTTAGAAAATGATAACAATGGGAAATAAAAAGAGATGCCACCACCTTCTTACGAGACCTTCAGGGAAGGGAAACAGACCTCCAGGAGCATGGACAATGACCCTCGTGAAGAAAACCACATAGAGCATCCTTTAATGAGCCGTTCTGAGGGGGATATGAGGATATGGTTTCAGATTGAAAGGCTGGAACTGGGGAGGACCTGATGATGGAGGAATCCAGCAGGAAAGGCGACGAAGACCCAATGGTCTGAAAATTTGAGAAATCCAACGGCACGTGGAGCGCATTCTCACTCATAGACAGTGGAATTTTAACCGATTTAATCATTAGATTAAAAGAATATTAATATTATCGAATATTAATTAATATATTATCATAGGATTATTATTATTTTATGTGACATATTTGTGATAATGACTTTAGGGTACTTATCACCCTAAAAGGTCATGGAAGTTCCCCACTATGATGAAAACCTCGAAGTTCTATAACAATATTCTTAAATACATGTTCTATAGTTAGTTGACATCATCTAACATGAAATATATGATTCAATATATTAGGTGTATGGGGATCACAAGACATTGAGACTAATTCTCATATAGTCTGTCCATGGTAATCTCAAGAAAGGAGATTATGATAACGGTCCCACCAATATGAATTCCACATTTTTATGTACAATTGGGTATTTCTATTTATGAATGTGTGTAATGGTCCTTAAAATTGATATTATTAATAATTCATTTCATGAGTAACATACTTTGATGTATTAAAGAAATTTGTGATGAAATATACTCATGGAGAGGAAGGATACATTGGGTGCGTCATGAGTGATATGTCATCGAAGAATAAGTTAAGAAATGATTTTCCCTTATATTTAACTGAAGTATGCATATTTTCCCCTTGTATTGAAATTGAACTATATGATAAATCCATGTCCATGGTGTGATATTGACATGTTTAATTATTTAAAGTAAAAGAAATGGAATTCGAGCATATAGGTTGATGAGACATGCGATGTTACTTTGATGAATGAGATATAGGTACATTACAAAGTGCACGTTTATAGGTTATTTTATGTAATTGCAACATTTAATTCTTTCTCTATATGTTCCTTAGCATGTTTCTATATCATAACTTTGAATTTCAGTCGTGTAACCTATTTCCACTAAGAAAGGGGCCTAGAGGGTCACACCCTAAGTGTATTCAAAACCATAGTTAAAATATATATGAATTTAATATGTTGAATAAATATTATTCCTGTACGTGGTTTAATAATTTTTCTGTTTGTTTGATCACATATATTTATTCACCACTTATTTGGGAGAATATTATATGAGTTGAATATTAAATAAATATTAATTATCCAGGAAATTATTTATCTAAATATATGAATATATTATATTTATTTATGGAGATGGCGAGACGGGAGGCGAGACGGGAGGCGAATCGAGCGACGGCGAATCGAGCGACGACGCCTGCTAGGGTTTTCTACCGAGATGGCGCATGCTAGGGTTTCCTACCGAGATGGCGCTTCCACACTTCCTTGGATTCAATCGCCTCGACATTCGAACGATGGGAAAGGATCCGGTTCCGAGCAGGATTTCCTCTGCGCCGAGTTCCGGTTTCAGAAATCCAACAGTCTCCTCTTCTGATTTGCTCGCGTCGGCTGGTGGTGTTGCCTCCTCCGGTGAGCGGTGGTCTTCTGGGAAGGATGCGGTCCCGAGCAGCTTCAAAAAACCAGAGGCTTCCTCTGCTGGTGTCGCATCGGTTGGTGGTGCGAAGGTCTCCTCTTGTGAGACTGTTTTACTGAGATCGGAGGATGGTGCGGCGGGGGTGGACCGGTTGAATCGCGTCGCTGCGAAACCTCCGCCCTACAAATCCCTTAACCAGTGTGCTTGGGATTATTCGAGGTCCATGGTAAAGGATGTTTTGAAGATTGCCTCTTCCGATGTCAATATTGGTCATTCTCAGGAATCTGTCAGGGATCCTTCTGGTGCCGCATCATGTGGTCAGCGTTCCTTTGTTGATGTGATGAAGGATTCTTTATCGGATCAGAAAAAGATTGAGAATTCCTGTTTTAGAAGGATTCTCCGAAAGGGATCTTTGGCTCACGTTGAGGCGAACCCCGGTGTGATTGTTGAAAGGCTGGCATTGGGTGAGAACTCATTGATTTCTCGCATTGTTCTTCCTAAAGGTGCGCAGCCCTGGAAATGTGAAGATTTATTCCGTAGAATTTCGATGTTGTGGGGCTTTGCTAGCTGGAAATGTGTCTCCCTTGGGCGGGGATTCTTTCACAGTTTGTTTCCATCGGCGGATCTCAAGATTAGGGCATGGAGTTCTGGTTCCATGTTTCTAAAACCGGGATGGCTTCATCTGCACAAATGGTCACTTGACTTTAATGTCTCGAATGCAAAAAATGTCTTCGCTCAGGTATGGGTGCGTCTTCATGGTCTTAATTGGGTTCTTTGGCATCCAGAGATCCTTCATGATATTGGAACGACAATTGGAACTCCCATCCGCCTTGATAAAGAAAACAACTAATGTCAGATTTGGGAACTTCGCTAGAATGCTGGTGGAAGTTGATCTCAGATCCACTCTCATTGATACGTTAACTCTTTCTATTCCATCTGATCAAATTCTAATTGATGTTGAATATGAAAAGAAACCTCTTTTCTGCACTAAATGCATGACTGTGGGGCACTCTTTGGAGATATGTCGTAAAAACAACTCTTGTAAGGAGTGTGGGATGCGAGGTCACCCCTCCAATCTCTGTCGAAAAAAGGATACTTTGAAGGATTTGTCCTCCCCAAAGAATGTCATCTAGGACAGCGAACCTCCTATGAAGGCAGTCCCTGATGTGCCGACTCCTGCAAAGGGCAAAGAGTTGATTGTTGATTCTAATCCGACAAGATCTTATAGCGGCCCTTCTAGAGATCATGAGGTTATCACTTCTGATAATTTGAGTCCTGCGTCAGCATTGGTGGTGAATGATTCTAGACAGCTGAACATTCCGAAGCTGGCTAAAGAGGTTCCTCTAGTTGAGGACACCCCCATGCGAACTCCTGAACGGGTGATCCCTGACTCTCACCAGGTTGATGTCTCTAATCAGGGTGATGTGCAACTACATGTTGATTATCATCATGAAATCCAGAAGCAATTTCAGTTATCTGAGTTACCTGAGAAATGGGGGAACATATCTGAAGATGAACAGGGGAGGGTGCATACCCCGATCAGGGTCTCGGGCGGTGGTGACAAGCCAAAGACTACTGAAGGTGAGGGTCCTCCTCTTATGGATTCAAATACGATATCATATAGCGATATTGCCCGAGGAGAAAAGAAAAGAGGCTCTGGAAATGAGGGTGTCAGATCTGCCCCTGTTTCAAGGAAACTAAGGAAGGACTACTCTGCAGTTCCGAGGACTGTGACCACTAGGGAATCTGCCAAGAAGGAGATTGAAAAGCTATCGAAGGAGCAGCTGGACAAACGAAAGTTCTATAAAAAGTTTCTTAAACAATACGAGACCCAATCGGAATGGGAATCAGCTGATGCTGATGACACGATCGGGTATGGGGGTGGTGACTATGAATGTGTTGACTTGTAATCTCTCTCTCCTCCTTCTCCTGTTTCTGCACTTTTATTTTATTAATAAATTTGGTGGTCCAAGCTTGCTTGGATCGGAATTTCTGGGTATATTTATTCATCTTTGGTTTATTTTCAAGGTGAAAAATATTTATTAATTTGTTGCTTGAATATTTAATAAACATTCATTCACTAGTTCAGTGAATATAATATTTATTTATTTATTATAAAATAATTTAATGACATTTTTTTATTTAAATAAATTGACATTATTCAGAGTCTGATAAACATTTAAGAGAATTAGTGGACTGAGTCTAATGGTTTGGTTAGAAATAAAATATTATTTGAATAAATATTAATTTATTTATTCAAGGAAATAATATTTATTTATATATAGGTTTAGCACATGTAAAGTAAATAATAACAATAATATTATATAGACATCAGGTTCCCCAGGGATTAAGAAAATAATAAGCATCCATGGGTAATTATTTATTATCTAACCTTAGGTCTACAAATACCAAGATATGTCATTATTTAATACCTATCTGATCTAATAATTATATATAATTAATTCTTGATAATCCTCTATAGACTTAAAGATAACTTATTCTAGAATTATATCAAGAAACTAGAGTAATCATTTTACCCCCAATCTCTCAAATATATAAATAATAAGAAGAATCCTTCTATCTCAAAGTGATTCTTGTAGTGAGAAATAAAGAACACCCAAGCATTAGAGTCTTCCATGCCAACACATGAGGATTTCTATAATAATTTTCAAAGGTTCATGGTGCATGTGTGGATCAATAATATAGAGAATATACCCTTTGTTCCTCTGACACAGCGACAATACAACATAAAGTCATCAATAGATTCATCCATGAAGAAAAAATTTCAATTAAAGGATATTATTTATCTAATTAATTTAATTATATATTATATGAGATGATATTATCTCATGAATTTTTGGGTTTAAATTAATTAAGTTTTGAGGAAAAATTCTAATTAGTTTTTGAAATTCCATTGTTGGTTATAACTCCAAATGCTTTTTCTGCACCCCAAAACTTGAAATAACAACAAAAATAACCAAACATAACCCACATACAATAATCAAAGTATATAGATTCAATAAAATACAACATGATATAACATAATGAAATGCGGAAGCATGTAGTTATACAGACTCATGGTCATGCCAACATACAATGTCTGATCACCCACTAAGATGACTAGAATACACTGAACAAAATAAATATAGTTATAGCAAGTGGGGCTCCACTAACGAACCCGGACCTATGATCAGTGAATTCTTCATAAGTACCCATGTTTTGTTGACACCTGAGCATGGTGTCAGTATGAATCAATAGGGAACCACCAATTCATTACCATACATAATCATTAAATATAGTTCACGTACATGTGATATTATTATAATAAATAAATAACCAAAGAAGCATAAATAAATAACCATTATTGATCATCAGGTTCCAATGCAACACCTGTGATTGACTATAATTACTTTAGCCTTTACCAGAGTGCCTCTGGGTATGACACACCACCCCAGGGGACTATAAAACTCCCATAAACCTATTTAGAGTATTGAACCTACTTAGGTGAGTGATAGATGTCTCTGAGCACAAGTAACCACCTAAGGGAAATATACCCATCCTCAAAACCTAGTGAAACCACCCTGGGAAATATACCCATCCATGAAACATAATAAAAACACGTAGGTCATACTCTATCCTAGAACCATCAACTATCATACACCCAATGGTCTCATACCCTACTTGGAATAGAAATTAGGCCCTCCTTACTTAGATATACACATCAACCTCAGTGCATGACCCCTCATTTACAAATCCCATATACATAAAAATAGATCACATATACATAGGGACCAAATCTCACCCTATAACTAGTTACCACATCAACCTAGGGTAACCTACCTTATAAAATCAATTATATCATATATTTATATCAATAAATAAATAAACTCACTCGGGGAACTCTTTGTTTCCATAAAATCTCATCACATACCACATAGGTTGGACTCCCTCCCAAACCTGGTACATGTTTTCTTGGATGTCCTCTCAAGAATGAAACCCATCTTTTCCATTTAATCCACAACAAGATCACATAACAAATATAATCTCTAAGTAAACTCCCACAATCATCTATACCCATACTCATAGATATCCTCTTAAGGGTTAATATCACACTAGGTCACCCACCAAGGTCCCGTAGATCACATCACAACATAGATACCCTACATAGGTTCTGTTATTCCCATATCATCTCTTGGGTTATCACCCATTACACATTGGGAATAAAATCCATCAATATAATTGTAATTATAAACTAGACTCATAGGCCTTGTAGGAAATCTTGTATCAGTACCACAAAAGGGTGATAGCCTCAAGTCCATCCACTTTACAAGTAATCCTAGGCCATTCCTCACACACCCAACCTATCCAAAATATCATCTAATATATCTTACCCATGCGAAATAATACTTGGGGTCGGGGGATTACCCCACTCCCATCTCAACTCACATAAAGACTATACAACATCTCAAGGTTCTCTCATGGCCTATTGGGCCAACCATTCCCAATCCAATGCTCTCATCTACATGGTGGCATCAAAGGCACTTATATTAAAGGATATTATGTATCTTCCATTTTATTTCATTTAATTTACAGTCCTAAGGGTATATACCCCTCACGTTAAACATTCTATGATATAAAACTCAACCATCAGTGATCGAGGGAACTAATTCAGTACTAAAGGGTCTATCTTGGCCATTGATACTTAAATTTTATTTATAGGAGAATTTTAATTTAATAAAAAATTAATTTAATAAAAGTTATATCACCCTTAGTGGAGATACCACACATCACATTCCATATAAGATTCAGAAACCAAGAAGAGAAATTTATAGGGTTAAGCTACCTTAATTATAGAGTTTCAATCCTTTAAGCCAAGCATGGATACTCAACCTTGAGTTCACCGATGTCCAATTAGACATCACTAACCGAAACGATTCCCTAAATGAACAAAAACATAAAAATTAATTAATTATAACCATTTATAATTAATTAAACAATTTTTAATAAATATTATAATTTAATTAAAATAGGAACAATTCCTAATAACTTTTTAAGTGACCTTGTCGCACCAAAACCATGACCAACCACACCCAAAATGTCCATGGCACACTCCTAGAACCATCATGAGAAAAATCTCTACTACGTGACATTTATTCAAAGTTAATATCATCTAACTGAGGAAAAAACTCAAAATAATTTCATCGAGTGGTGTACCTTAAAAAAAGACACGAAAATACATGCGATCATCTTCTTGGGATTCCCTCTATCAATGTCAAGAAAAATACCCATTATATCTGGAGGGTTCTACTATGATTTGGTAGAAATGTAAAAAAAGTCCATAAGAAGAACAATAAAAAATAAATGATGAATAAGTGAAATGAAGAATGGAGGGGAGAGAGGAGATATCACCTTGAATCATCGTTGAGACTGAAAAAAAATCCACCTCACACAAAGGGGGACCAAAGGAGGATGGAAGAGGAAACCCTCTAGGTTTGGTCATGCATGAGAGGAAATGAGGGAAGGGGTATTAAGAATAGAGAGGGGTGAAAGGGTATTTCATAAGAATTTAAACCACACAGGGTGACACCATGACTTACACCATAGCTTAAACCACACCGTGGTTTACCTCATAGTATCCCCCCAAGGAATCAGATACATCGAAGGCCATGGAAAGTCCCTAACCCCACTGATCCCCATTTTTCACTAGGGATCCCACCCATTCACCATAGAAAGGTTCATGTCCCATATCTCACCATGATATAGACTAAAATAGGTGAGATACTCCATCGAGAACACCAAAACCTAGTGTTCCTTGAGAATTTTGGATAAGGGATTCCTCTATCACACCACACAGTGCACTATGACATGGATCTACCCATGGTTTCCAAAAATGGGAATCACGACTCTACCATGACATGGTATCCCTAGAAATTTTGATAGGGACCATCCCCATTCAACAAAAACTCTACCTTGTCACCACACCCTCTGATCTGGGTGTTTCACCTTCCACCATGGTGTGGTACTCCCCATGGCGGTGTACATGTAGAGAAATCTTGATATAGGTCCACCCAACTTTACTCATATTCCCTCCCAAGCACCCATAACACCTCCCTTACATTGATACACATCTAAAAACATATCCTTGATATGTCACAAACCTCTAAATCATGATCAAAACTATGTTTTTCAAAATGAACCTCTGACCAAAATAAAAAATTAAAATTATTCATGATTTTTCACAACTCATAATGCACACATGGTTTTGAATCCTCCCCACCATAACACTTATCATCCTCAAGAAGTCCCAATGGTCCTTAACCAAAATTATTAAATAATCTCAGTCATTAATTCACAACCAAATCATAGCATTCTACACCAAAATGAAAATTGAGCTTCCACTACACAACACTAAACACGAGGTGCACTATTCATCAGAAACAAGATCCACCGCTCACCACCACCACTGAAACACTATGAAAATTCTTTCCTACACCCATATATCCTAATAAACTATAGTTTCATCAATCAATTAATTCATAGGTCTATGGTGCTACCTACTATAAGTCTCCACTCATAATGGTAGATTTCGAGCCATGGTTCTTCCCACTAATATATTCACTTACCACAAATGAATTCTCAGAAGTCCAAAGACACACTCAGTGTGGTTTTCATCCCATATAACCCAATATCACTCAAAATACTGGCCGATCCTCCCTCGTCTGACCATTCTAAAAAATTATTGATCACACCCATAGATTCCCTATCACATCTTCCGATCATGATTCCTCAACTCCCTAGAAGCATCCCATGGTCATCCAAACACTCACACCAAGGTCTTCTTTTGGAATTTGGTGTAATTACATGGTTATACCACCAACCAACCCCATCCACTATTATAATACACTCAAAATTATCAACACAACATCGATCTGGATCATGATCAGATATTTAAAAAACCTCCCAATCCATATGCCAATAAATAAACTCCATCCAACACCGCATCTGAATTCCCAATCTTGTATTTACCATGGGACTATATAAAACTAGACCTATATAGACACCATTATCATAATCCATCTCTAATGTCCAAAGGATAGTCTCATCACCCCCATGAACCTTCAAACATGAGGGTTATGCCTCTACAACCCATGATTTTTTCATTACAACACGTAATGGATGGATGTGGCTATCCAACTCATACTTGTGCGTCAATAAGAAACACTATCCTCCATCCATACCTAACTCACCTGGAATTTCATCCATGGAATTTGATAAATAACCATCTATAATTAGGGTCACACCCTCCATGACCAATGGTGCACTCCCCACCATTTGACTTCCATTTTATTTATCCCCAAGTGTAACCTAAATAGGTTCCGCTATCTCATGCTTATCACTCCTCTTAATCTACACCCCCATCAAGTTAACTCATAACACCACATCATCCATGATGTTACTATCCTAAATAAGGAGAACATAACTCATTAATATTTCATCAAAACCCTAGGAACCCAAGCCCATAAGTGTTTTATTAAAACTATCGGTCCTAGGATAACACTCGACAACTCATTGATTCACAAACCAAAAACACTATGTCTAACCAACAAACACTCTCCCTCATTCATCTTTTATTTTCTATAAAATCCAAATCAACTCCCACTATCCTATCTTGAGGTTGAGTGCTCCTATAAATAATTTTCTAATAGATACTTATATACTATTCATCACGCTCTCATCCAATCTTAATAGGTGTATGCTCCCATACCACATCTTCACACAACACAAATCATGCTCCAATGAATCCCACACTATCAAATCTAGCCTCACACACCCAAATCAGTTACTATTATCACATGCATACCAGCATCATCTATCCAAAATCACCCATGTCACCCCTCTTCAAAATTGATACATCTCACTCATGCGAAGGTATATCACATGACCACCCATAAACCAGCATCATCCCAAAACCAGAAGCATCTACCAATCCTTTCACCATATTATTAAAAGTGAATCCAAAAATAATAGGGCCATGCAATCAACTATTCATTACCTTGAAAAACCAACCTCAATACTTATATCCTCAAGTTCTTTTCATCATTAAAGCTCCAAGAATCTCCATTCCTATACCACATACCCAGTAGCACCAATTGTGAACCAATATCTTAACTCAAAGAATCTACCCATGATTTTCAATATAAACGAAATCACTAGCCCAAGATAACCCCAATATCAAGATACACTCATACATATCACTTCTCATCTTCAGGTATTAGGATCACTAATATCATGAGCCACATATCTAAGCATAAGGATACCCCACCTAGACAATAAACCATATATCATATGCCAAAGATCATGGGGGTAGAACCTCTCAACTCGTCTTAGATACCTCAAGGTGACTCACATACCAAAACACCCATTCTAGGGTTCTGACATAAACACAATTGACATAAAATGTAAAACTTCAACTCACTCCTAGGGATCTTACCCTTTCCAAGCATTTTCACACTAGACTACCCTGGAGGATCAGTTCTTATCTGTGTATATATAAGGACACCACCCTATGGAAATATGTGTTGATTAACCCATAGTATGTTGGTTTGGTTAAGTATAAGGCCACAAATAATTAATATGGGAAAACACATATAATTTTTTTTGTGTCACCTTAAATGACCAAACTTATTTTATCTCAAAACTAGTATCAAGGTAATCGATTCCTATAAAAACCCACTATGGTTCACCATAAATTACTTACACTGATGGATTGTATAATCATCATTATCATTATTAATCCCTATATAAAGTCCACATAACCCGTCATCAGAAAAAAATACCTTGTGGTCTAGTTGAGTAGAATTACATCACTAAGTTATATGGGAAAATTCCAAATAATTTGTTTTTTAAACTTTAAATAGTCAAGACCTTTTTTTCCAATGATATCAATCACACAATAATATATATATCATTTGACTCCTATGATCAAAATATGATTCATGTACATAGAACACTTACCAACAGGATAAGAGCCGAAACCCATGAAAACATAAATCCATAATGAATAAAAGAGAATCATTTTAAAAAATAATTAAATCATCTAGAATATAGGATACTAAGAACAAAAATCTCATATCCCTGGTAACCTAGAATTATCATTGATAAAAACGGTCACAATGCACCAAACCAAGGTCTATCATAAGATTCAACACATACTTATATAACCTGGATACCATCTCCCCAAATATTAATGAAAAAAAATCTTTGATACCTCTTTGTAATGCCCTGACTTAGAACACCGATTTATGTCATATTTGGAGAGATACTGGGACCATAGGTGTTCCTCCCTATATTCTAGAGGCTGTTAACTAGTATCAAGGGTCTAATTTGTTACCATGAAGAAACTATACCCTCATATCACTGTGAAATAAAAATTTAAATAACTAAAAATAACCTAAACACAATAATCGAAGTACACAAAATCAATAAAACACAACATGTTATAACAATATGAAATACAAAAGCAAGAAATCATACATAATCATGATTATTCCAACATACAATGAATGATATACCAATGGGTTGATCAAAATACACTAAAATAAATAAATTAAGTGAAAGTAATTTGGGATCCACTACTATCCTAGGTCATACCTCAATCTCAGTCTCCAAATCCATCCAAGATGTCCCACTCAATCATACAACCACATACCTCTACCCTACTTGAACCTATGATTAATGAAATCTTCTTGAGTACCCAAATGTCATGGCTACCAGAGCAGGGTGTTAGTAAAACTCTGTAGGTAACCACCAATGAAGTCTCATATATAACTTATAAATATAGTTCACGTATATGTGATACGATCATAATAAATAAATAATTGTGTATGAATAAATAAATAACTACCATCAATCCTTGGGATCTAATGTGACACCCAGACCTGCTTCGGGCAATGCAAGTGTAATGACCCATGTTTTCCCCCCTTAAATAAATATTTTTTTGATGGTTTTCTCCACAAACAACACTGAAACCAAACAAATATATATCATCATAAGGTAGGTGTAGAAATGGCATGTATAAGTAGTCGAAAATAAATTATGTATATATATAAATAAAATATGGTTCACTTTAAATATCGACACAATTAGTATAGTTAATCAACAAATTAGATATATTTTTATACTTAAAATTTATTTTATAAAATGAATATTTTTCTAAGTTTGATATATTTGTGATTAACACTAATTTTAGAAGAATAATTAATATACCAAAAAATTTATTCTTATAAAAGATTATTTTTCATGATATTTTATAATTTTATATTACAGTTAGTTTTATCAGTTTTTAGAAGTGAATTTGAAAAATTAAACATTATTTTTGGATTTATCATTCTTATATTATATTAAGATGAACTTTTATAAATTTTCTAAAAATACTGATTTCTAGGTGAATAGTGCAAAACACTATTTTTAAAAATAACATGACTTTTATGAAATTATTAATATTTAAGATGAATTTAAAATATATGACCTTTTATAAGATCAAATATGTATTTTTAAGTGAATTTATAAGTTAAAAATTTTTTATTTTAATTTATATACCAATATTTGACATTTTAAAAATTTAAATTATATTTTTTAAAATTTGTTTAATACATTATACATTTATTATTTTAAAATTAAAATGGTCACTTTTAAAAACTGAATAAAAAAACTATATTTAAAATTTAAAATAATTAGGTCTAAATTATATATTATGGTTCATACTATTTTTGGGCATAAAGGATAAATTACAAAGGTAAAAAAAAATTACCGTGGTGAAAAAGAAAATGGAAAAAATGAGTAACCTGAGAGGTAAAAGAAATAATATGTTTAAAACATGTCTTTAAATTTGTGTTGGAAGTATAGATCAATATTATCTCTTCCCCATTCCATTATTTCTTAATTTTGTAGGCAATTTACTTAAGGGAAACTTCCCTTTATTGAAATGCTTTGGGTATTTACAAAAATGTCACTCCTTTTCACTTATAAAAGGGGAACTCCCCTTATCACTTCCCCTCACACAAAAAACCTTAAGATTAACCAAAACTGTCATAAACAAACCCGGTTCAACCCAAACCATCACCCTATTTGGACAAAAAAAAAGTCTCAATCACAAAACCCCACATTCCATAGGATTCTGACTAGTGGTGAGGGCCTAAAAGGATACAATGGGGAGACTATGCCGTCAAATAAAAGTGCAATAAAACTAGAAATAAACTAAAACACATCCATGAACACCAAAGTGAAAATAAATAAATAAATAACTAGAAAAACATTAATAAATGAATTGGTGTATATATACACAAGGACAATCATATAAACACTGGTCACCCACTTGGCCAAGCACATAAAAAATAAAATAAGAAAAATAAATACACAAGGCTCTACTAAAACACCGAGATGAACCACATACTCTATCTCTATGACTATTGAACAACTCCAGAAAAAATATCAGACTCCACATGAGCCATCCCACTTGAACATGAAACATTGGTCATACAACCGATCAATCACATCCTGTTATCAACCTGAAAGGAGACATAAGGTTCACATTCATATCAAGGTGCACATACAGGGGGTGAGAAAAAATCTCATTAAGCCACCTCTAATGGTGTTCCTAACAACTACTGTCATAATATGTTCCTACAAAATGTGTCCTATACATACTAGCTAAATGATACTACCATTATAATAATAATTAAAGGAAAAGAAAATAACAAAAAGGGATAAAAAATGGAAAACAATAGACCCTAGGTTCTAACCAGAAACCCATAGCTAAAACTACCATCACTCTAGTCCCATCTATAGAAATTAAAAATCATGGATCAGACAACCATAACATTAAGAAAATTCACCTAATCAAAGAGTTATTAAGTCCAACATAAGAAAAATAACAAATTATGGGCCCTAGGATATCATACTAGGAGTCAAAACCGTAAAGCGCATATACCGAGCACTAAGAATCCATGGGAATGATATGAATTGGTGGTAGAGACTCCCTATAAACCTTGAGAGTATACTAAAATTCCCAAAAGTGACATAGAACATGATGGGTGGATGATATTTTCAGAAAATCTCTGAGCTACCAAATCAGTACTCAAACACATATAATTAAAGACCTGAGAGTATTGTATCCTCAATGGTCCACAAACCATAGCCAGGGAAAAAAGCTAAAATAGGATGGTTTCACTCCCTAGCCCCACGTCACAAAAACCAAAAAAATAGAATCAGATAGAAAAAAATCAATCTTAAGTCCTATGAATGATCCAATAATATCCCAAATGTCACCTCTTTAATCCAGTCCTCAACAAGAAAAACATCAAACCTCCAAGGCAAAGATTAATAACTAGGGTTGGTTAACACCCTCACCCACTAACTAAAACCACTAAAACTATCACTAAACATCTCATTGGACAAAAAAACATAGGTGATCTACTATGGTTCCCAAAGAAACATCTCAAATAACACACCCTACAAGGGGATCCTCTAAGAAACCACAACTTAGATAGGATACCCAGCAAGGGGACCCTCTAATAAAACCAAACTTTAGGCCATGCCCACTCTATGGAACCATGCCTGGTCCCCCATATAAAACCCAAAAATCACCATACCCAGAAGGGAAACCTCAAAAGAACCTTTCCCAAAAATAAAACCGCATAAAACACCTTGATCACATAGTAATTCCTCAAACAGGTCCCTCAAAATAATATCAAGTTCTACTCAATAGAACCCAACTATACCTAACATCCCATGATGTCGATCCACCTTAAAGGCTCCTATTGGTCCTGACCTTAGGAGACCAAACCTAAACCTCGAATGACCAAACTAACAGTCCCATCAAATAAGTTACTCGATAACACCTCCTAGGATCTATATGAATAACCTATACAAAAAACTCATAGAATCCTCAAGACTAGGTGTTCAACAAGCTCACACACTCACATGGGTCTCACAACTAACAATCCAACCCCCAAAAGGGTTCTAGAACAACATCCTTAAAGGATTCCTCCCATAAAATAATTTTAGTTAACAAAATTATCCCGAATCCTTCTAAACACTGAAATGATTCCATAACTATGATATAAATGAAAAAAATGATCATAATGGACTATTCACAAGTTGAATACTGACTTTGAGAAAAAAATACACCCAAAAACCATTTCCTGGAAAGAGTACATGATGAGTGTTTTTGAGTACGCGACGTGTACTCTCAATGGCACACTAGTTCATGTACATCCACATGGATGGGGAACACTCGGGGTATACCCATGTACTAGTTCATGAGAATGGTATTTTCATGTGTACTATTACACGACCATTCCCCTTCACATGGGGTGTCTGACTTAGCACCCAACCACATGGTCAGGTCCCGCCACACAATGTGTACCCAAGATACATGACATGTAATCTCCAAACCCTGACTACCCATGTACATGACCAAATGGCTTGGTACATGGACAAGCACCACCACATGATGTGTAATTTTAAAAATACCATCTTCACTAAATATAAATAACACATGACATGTGTTCATCAAACCACATGTCGCGTGGTTAGAATTTTTGAAACAAAAATCCCCTTAGACCTCTTGAAACCCCCCAATTTGATTGAAAACTACCAGATAAACACTCTAGGGGTCCCCACCCCCCCAAATTAAAACTTTTAAAAAACTAATATATTAAGATTTATATAAAAAAATAAAAAATTTCCTACCTTCTGGTAGAAACTACTGAAGCTTTGGCCCGATTCATGATCCAAAGCCTTTGCATGACGATCTGGTATGACCTGAGCTCCATGGGAACACCTTCTTCATCCCTCTCTCTTCTCTCACACTCCTATTACTATCTATCTCAGTAGAATACCTAAAAGGGTAGGTTCATACATAAAAAACAAGGGATTAAAGTGTAAAGAGGGGAAAAAGGATAAATGAAAGAAAATAGAATAGAAAAAGAAAAATAATAGAGGAGAGAAAGGAAACCAACCCAACCCAGGTGCCCAATGCAAGGTTAGGACTCACCTAAGAAACCACCCTATTATTGAATAAATGGAGAAGTCATAATTTTAATACTGAACTCTGAATAAAATATATCATTTAAATAATATTCACAAATAAATAATATTTAATAAATTAAATATTAAATATTCAACCAAAATCCGAATGAATTAGAATTCCACCAAACTAATGTCCTAGGGTAAACACCATATTCATGGACCAACAGACTGGTAGAAATATATATGAAATCTCATAATAGGAGAAATTATATTTTCCCCTCAAAAACAACCCTAGAGGAAAATTAAAATTTTCCATGTTTTTCTTAAACAATCATGACATGATCCATGACACAAACTCTACCCAACCATCTCCTACACAACACTAGACAAATTAAGAAGGTTTTATTTTTCTCAAAAAACCACCCCTTAAAGGTTTAATCACCTTCTCAAATGATTAAAAAAAATAAGTTAGGAGGTTAAAGAACTTCTTTTGAAATCAAGGGTAAATGTAAGGGATTTGGTAACTCAAAATCCTTTCTTTGAGTTCTAAAATTTATTATCGAACTTATTTTTCTATAAATTTTCATTTTAAATGATTTTATCTTTTCTTAACCAAATATATTTTCATGAGAGGATTTTTTTTCATTATTTTTAAAAATGAAGGATAATATTTGAAAAGAGACTCATAACCATGAATTTTACAAATATTAATACAAAATATTTTCAAAAATATATTTTTATGATTTTTTAATTATCTTCAAATTATCTACCTCTAATAGAGTTAAGTTTCATGTTTCACCCTATATTTTCTTTAATTAAGTGATTATTTTTGGGTGATCATGTATTCAATATAAAACGATTTAATTCATGATTTTATTTGGATGTTTTATGAAACCCATATTATTTCCATGGGTTCTTCATGAAAATTGAATTATTTCAATTTGTATGTTACATGCAAGCCATTTTATTTTCATGGTTTATTTATACGATGATTTTTAAATGTAATAAAACCCTTTTTCGTTTTGTGGGTTATTTTATGATATGATTATTTTTTCAAAGTGAGACAAAAATGTATGTATTATGAGAAGGGTGTGACCTATATCTCCCTAAAATGAATTGTGTAAAAGCCTATATCTCATAATATATAAATGTAATGTGAACATGTTAGTGAGTAACTAGGTTTACAAAGGGTGAGTGTATTGGTGTTTATATCTAGTCACAATTTTATATGTGAACAAGTTATTGAGTATCTAAGTTTACAAAGTGTGATTGTGATGGAATTTTTCTCTATCCACAATTTTACACATGAATGCATTGGTACGTTGGCATGTTCAAAAATATAAGAAATTATATGTTTTTTATTGTACCACTTTCTTCTCTATATTCCATGGATTATGTTATATGCTTATGTTTTATTTTCTAATGGCATGGTAAAAGTGTTATCATTTGAGATGATATCTATATATTTTATGTTTATAGTTAATTAATATTGAGTTGTGTTTTTTTAAATTAGATATTAATCCTTATTAATTGTTTTACATATGTTTATAATCTACCAATTATATCCTTTGTTATGTTATATCTTACTGAGCATTTGAGATAACCCCTTATTATGTTTTACCTTCCCTTGTATTTGATGATGATTATGTATCATGTAACATATAAGAGTGTATTTAGTTTATATAGAAATGTTTATAACAAGTAAAATAAGTGATTTTATGTTTATAGTCTCTAAGACACTAAACCTTTTAGTCCTTAGATTGTGCAGCTGTTTATGGGATGTATAATTAAACCATGGTATCAATGTATTATTTTGGTTTGTTTAGATTGGGTCACTTTAGTTGGTACCAGAGTAGGGTTTAGTTATTTTTGGAGATTAATTTAGATAAAATTAATGAAATTCCCATGGAAAATTCTAAGGGATAAGTATATGTATATGATAGTATCATAAATTTTTTTGTAAAGTTTAGGTTTTGAAGTTTTCGAAGAAAATATATCTCTGTCTGGATAATTTATGTGAATGTAATATCTAGAATATATGTACCAAGGGGTAATAACCTCAAAAAGGGAATGTAGGGTGTTAACTCAATCGTGAACTAGTGCGCAATAAAGAGGCCTAACTGCAAACCCATTTTGACACACTCAGGGGATATTATTTTGTTAATAAAATTATATTTACAAAACACTATGAATGATTTGAAAATACAACTAGTTAAATTAGAAATCTAACCATGGAAAACCTAGATTAAATACTAGAGAGTTGTTAAAGAATAATATACACACTAATTTTGAGTTATTTCTTCTATAATAATAGTTTTCTATAGTGTATGTGTACTAATTTAAGTATCATCACCATGAAATTTCCTCTACAAAAGATATGGTTGGAATAAGGAAGAACCAAGATAATGATGGATATAATTGAAAATGGGGTGATTTTTCAAATGATATTGAATTGGAGTTCAAAATATAACGGAAATTATCACTTAACTTTATCATGTTATAAATAATAATATGAGTAATGTTGATCTCCCAAATGCACAAAGAAAGGAGCATCTTATCATTGAATATTTTATGCTTAAAAATCCACCATACTTTAGTGGTCCTTCAAACCCATTGATATATGATAAAATTATTAATGTGATGTAAAATATATTTTATATACTTAATTTCTTAGATAATTATAAGGTCATTTTAGTTGTCTATTATCTTGAAGGTGAGGTTGACCATTGGTGGAATATTATTAGGAATACAATGAAATGGGATGAATTTGATTATATGAAGTGGTAGGATTTCAAGGTAATATTCTTGAATAAATATTTTCCTCAGACTATTTATGATTAGATGGAATGAGAAATACTATAATTAAAACAAATGTAAGATGAGTTTGTTGGATCTTATGAGGAAACATTCATGGGACTTGTAATGTAAACCTCGTGGTATATAATTAGACATGAAAAGAAGATTGATTGATTCTTTGGTGTCTTAAAACCGAGTATTCAAAAAAAATTAACTTTAATGGAATTTGGAAGCTATTAAGAAGTTGTTAAATTTATTCTTAAGGTTGAAATGGAATAGAATACCATTTTTATTTTGGAGAAATAAAAATAATGAAGGAGTATCGTGAAATTCCTAATGAAAAACCTCATGTTGGTAAGAAAGTATAACTACCCATATGTAAAATATTTGGGAAGAAACACTATAAAATTTTTCTTATAGTTTTTAGAAAGTGTTACAAGTGTGTAAAAGTAGACCACTTAGCTCATGAATATTGAAGAAATGAAAAGAGGTCGAATGACACCACCGTGGGGAAGGAGGCCCTAGTTGATTCTCCACCTAATCTCTAATGCTTTAAATTCCAAGAGTATGAGAATTATGTTAACCAATTCCCTAAATATATAATTAATTAAGATAATAGGTAATATTATCCTCTTAAACCAAGGGAGAAAGGGAGAGAATATGAAATCAGTACTATAGAGGTGGACCATAATAATGAATTGGTGAAAGGTACACTAATTCTACACTCTATAACCATGAATACCTTATTTGATTCTAGTTATTCACACAATTTTGTATAATATATTTTTTATAAGAATATGGATTCACCTCCTAAAACTTTTAATATCGAGATATCCATGAAAACACCTTGTGGAATGTTGAATGAAACTAAGGTGTAAAATTTTTCTCCAATTGATATTTGTATGGAGATACTTCCAAAAATCTAGTTCTTCTCCCTTTAGTTTAATTTAATTTAATTTTCGATATGGACTAGATTTCCTTAAATAAATCTCATAACAATTTTTGAGAAGAAAAAATATACTTTCATATCTTTAATCATTTGGTTATCAAGTATCAATGTAAGGAAGATCCTAATCCTTATTTGGAAGTGAATTCTATAATATGGTTTTTGATACCCATAAACAAGGGGTTACAAGATCATATTATTAGTAAGATGACACTAAGAACATGCCCATTGTGTGGGAATATGCTAATGTTGTTAACAATTAATTTCCTATTATTACCCTAGAACGTGAGAATGAATTCTCAATCAAAATCATCCCTAGATCACTGCTTATCTCATTGAATCTCTATTTAATGGATTTTTTCGAAATAGAGGAATTAAAGAATAAATTACAAGAGAATATTGACAAGGGGATTTAATACCCTAGTGATTCACCATGTGGTGCACCGGGCCTCTGTAAATAAGGATTCATCACTACATATTTTCATCGATTATCTTAATCCAAACAAAATCACAACAAAAAACAAGTATTCTTTGATTTGTGTCGATTAATTGTTCGATCATGTCATATGAGTTCAATTCTTCTCAATTATTGACCTATAGTTTGGATATCATTAACTAAGGGTAAAAAGAGAGGACATTACAAAGAAAACATATCATACAAGTTATATACACTATGAGTTTATAGTTATTCCATTTGGATTTACCAATGCCTCCACTATCTTCATGGATTTTATGAATATAGTATTTAGATATTACTTAGATCAAATTGTGGTAGTCTTTATTGTTGATATCTCTATTATTTCCAAAAGTAAGGAATATAATAAATATCACTTAAGTATCGTGTTTAAGACCCCTAGGAAGGATATATTTACTCCAAAAATAGAAAATGTAAATTTTGGATACAAAAGTATTATTTTTGGATCATGTCATCACAAAATAGGGTATATTTGTAGATCCGTCAAAGACTAAGGTTACTGAGAAATAGACCAGACCAACAATTGTGACTGAAATCCATCATTTTCATGGGTTAGATTGATATTACTAGCACATTTTAAGAAATTTATCATGCATATAAAACCCATTAACTAAGTTAATACATAAAGGATTCAATTACCTCTAGATAGAATAATATAACGAAAGACTCAAGGATCTTAAGGAAAATTTGGTCACTACACCTTTTCTTATATTAACCTATAGTGGTGAAGGGTTTTTAATTTATATATATTCATTATTAAAAGTGTTGGGATGAATTCTCATGAAAAAATAAAAAGGTAATTAGTTATTCCACATACCAATTAAAGACTCATGCGAAAAAATAACTAAAATATAATTTTGAATTAGTGGCGGTGATCTTTGCATTGAAAATTTAGAGACATTAAAATTATGGCGAGAAGTGTGATATATACACTAAACAAAAGATCTTGAAATATATATTAACATAGAAGGATTTGGAAATTCCTTAAAAGATATATTTACGTCTAATCAAAAATTATGACTGCACAATACATTACCACCCTATAAATACAAACAAGGTGGTTGATGCTCTAAGTAGAAAATAACATGCTATATTATCCATAATGAGGATTGAAAAAAACAATAATCATTGATATATAAAAGATAAATCTTAAATTCATAAGGGATGTAGAGAAATATTAAATTTCCCAATTTTCTCCTCAACCCACTATTCATGTAAGGATCAAAGAAGTGAAGAAGAATGATATAGATCTAAAAAAAGATAGATACTATTCTTGTGTTCAAATTTGAAAATTAAGGTGTTATATGGTTTAGAAATAAGATATGTGTCCCACATATACTAAAATTGTAGAAGGATATTTTGGTTGATTCACATAGATCATTCTTCTCTATCCACCATAGAGGAAAAAAGACATATAGAGATCTAAAGGAAAACTTCTGATGGGATAACATGAAGAGGGAAATCCCAAAGTATATATCTCGATTAATTGTATGTTATAAAGTTAAGGTAGAGTGATAAAATCCTAAAGTGATTTTTCAGCTATTACCCATACCTATTTTGAAATGGGAAAAAAACCAGTGTCGATTTCATCACAAGACTCCCCAATACATCTAAAGGCCCCAAAGCCATATGGGTTATAATCAATCGCCTTATAAAGTAAGAACACATTATTTCTATAAGAGATGACTTAATGTTGGATCATCTTACAAATATATAAATTAAATAGGTGGTTAAGATTCATGGATTACCCATCTCTATTTTATCTGATTGAGATACAATGTTTACTTTGAGATTCTAGAAATGTCTTTAGCATTTTTTTGGGACTGATCTGAATTTTAAAACTTATCACCACACATAGATAGACGGTTATTCTAGGAGAAACATTCAAACTCTAGAGGATATAATAATATCTTGTTCATTAGATTTTAAAGGATTTTGGAATAAAAATCTTCCTTTGATGGAGTTTTCATATAAAATCAAACTTCATTATAGAATCAAAATGGGACCATATGAGGCTATGTATGGGAAGAGATGTAGGACTCTAACATGATGGGATGAAGTTAGTGAAGGAAATTCGATAGGGCATGACATTTTCCATGTAATGGTGGAGAAGGTACAAACCATTCCATGGTATATGAATTCATCACAAAGTCGATAGAAATACAATGCCTATAATCCTTAAAGAGATCTGTAATTTTATATTATTGATAAGGTACTCCTCTAAATATATCCATGAAAATAGGTTATGAGATTTGGGAAGAAGGGGATTCTAAAACCTATATACATTGGTCCTTTTGAGATCTTTGATCATTTCATAATTATAGATTATCTCTTAATGCTCCATCCTCACCTATCCTATGTTTATGCAGTCTTCTAAGTATAATTATTTAGGAAGTACATACTATATCCCTCAAATTTACTAAACTCATAATCTATGAACAGGAACTGAACTCTCCTATGAAGAAAAACCCATGTAGATATTAGATCAAAGAGATAAGGTGATGTGGAACAATATCACTCATCTGGAAAAATTTCCATGGAGAAATCTTAAGATTGGTGAGCCTACATGGGAGCCTAAGGATGTGTTGATAGAAAATTACCCTTAATTTTTTTTTTTCATATAATGAAATTTTAAGGATGAAATTATTTTAAGGGGGTAAAAAGTAATGACCAAAGTTTTTCCTCCATAAATAAATACCATGTTCGATGGTTTTCTTCACATGTAACACTAAAACCAAAAAAATATACACCATAATAAGGTATCCATAGAATTGGAATGAATAAATTGTGGACAATTAATTATGAATATATATATTTATACAACCAAAATAAAATTAACTTTAAATATTTACCCAATTAATACAGTTAATAAATTAATAAAATCTATTTTTATACTTAATATTTATTATATAAATTGGATATTTTTTCAATTTTCAAATTTATGTTTAGAACTAATTTTAGAATAATTGTTAACGTACCAAAATATTATTTTATATAAAAACCTATTTTTTCATGATATTTTATGATTAAATTTTAAAGTAAAATTTATAAATTTTAGGATTTTAATTTATAAAAATTAACAATTTTTGTATTTATCATGTTTATATTATATAATGATTATTTTTTGAAATTTTTCTAAAAATATATATTTTTAGGTGAATACTGTAAAATGATTTTTTTATAAATAACATGACATTTATGACATTATTAATATATAAGAATGAATCATAAATTTTTGAAACCTTTTATAAGACCAAATATGTATTTTATAAGTGAATTTATAATTTTAAAATTTTTGGTTTTAATTTATAAACCCATATATGAAATTTTAAAATTTAATTTACATTTTAAATTTTTTTTTCAATACATTATATATTTAATATTTTAAAATGAAATTATCAATTTTAAAAATTGAATAATAAATGGATTTAAAATTTGGAATCATTATATCAAAATTATATAATAATGTCCATTCTATTTTTTGGCCTAAAGGACAAATTACTTAGTTAAAAACTTGTTACCTTGATTAAAAATAAAATGGAAACAATGAGTAACCTTAGAGGTAAAAGGCATAACATGTTTAAATAGTTTTTTAATTGAGGGGTTGATGTTTTTATTGAGCTTATATATTCCCCACTCCATTATTTCTCAATTTTGGAGGAACATTCCTTAAAAGTGATTTCCCTTTATTGAAATTGTTTTGGTATTTACAAAAATGCCACTCCATTTCACTTATAAAGGAGAACTCCTATCCTCACTTACCCTCACACTAAAACCCATTATGATCGGCCCAAAATCTAACCAACCATCACCTCCACACTCCTATACACATTAAGGAGGTTCAGTTCTTCTGAAAAGACCTTCCCTCAAAATTTTAATACCCTTCTCAAAGGAGATTGTCCAAGAAGTGAGGAGGTTAAAGAACTTCCGTGTAAATCAAGGGTAAAGGTAAGGTATTTGGTAACTCAAACTCATTTCTTTGAGTTATATAATTTATTATTGAACCTTCTTTCCAATAATTTATATTTTAAATTATCTTCTATTTTTATTTATGGGGAAAAATATTTTTTGAACCAAAACCATTTTCCTGAATGTTTTTTTATTTTTCATAAAAAAAGTAGTATTTACGAAAGTCGACTCATAACCATGAATTTTAAAATAACGAGTGTTTTTTTTAGAAAAAATATACTTTATAGATTTTTTTAATATATTCAAATGATTTATCACTTATGAAGTTATGTTTCATGTTTCACCTTATATTTGCTTTAATTATGCGATTATTTTGGGGTGATCAATTTTTCGATATCAAATGATTCAATTCATGATTTTATTTGGATGTATTAGGAAACCCATATTATTTACCAAGGTTTTTATAAAAATTGAATGATTTACATTTTTATGTTCTATGAAACACATTTTATTTCTATGGGTTCTTTATATGATGATTTATAAATGTAATGAAACCCATTTTTTTCTATGGGTTATTTTATGATATGATGATTTTTTTCAAGTGGCACAAAAATGTATAGATTATGAGATGTATGAGACCTATATATACCTCCAATTAATTGGTTAAAGGCTTATATATCATGATATTGAAATGTTATGTGAGCAGGTTAGCAAGTATCTAGGTTCATAAAGGGTAAGTGTGATGTAGTTTACCTCTACTCATAATTTTATGTGTGAAAAAGTTAGCGAGTATCCAGGTTCTAAAAAGGTGACTGTGATGGAATTTATCACTATTCAAAATTTTACATGTGAATTGGTTGGAGAGTATCTATGTTCACAAAGTTAATAATTCCTATGTTTATTATTGTGCCACTTTCTTTCCTATTTTACATGGATCATGTTATATGCTTCATGTTTTATTTTCTCATGCCATGGTAAAAGTGTTATCATTTGAGATGGTATGTCTATCTTTAATGATTGTAGTTAACTCTTATTGATTAGTCTTATTTTTAATCATATATTTTTCCTTATTTAAACATTTATATATGTTTATAATCTAACCATTATGGCCTTAATTATGTTACCCCTTACTGAGGATTTGAGCTCACCCCTTCTTATGTTTTTCCTTCCCCAGGATTTAAAGATGATTATTTCTCATGGAATGTTCAATAATGGATTTATTTTATATAGAAATGTTCAAAAAATGTAAAATAAGTGTTTTTATATTTCTAGTCCTCAAGAAACTAAACCTTTATGTCTCTGGGATAAGTGGCTATTTTTGGGATATATTAATCAAACCATGGTATCAATATATTATTATACTTTTTTATCTTGGGATTCTTCAACTATAGTTTCTCTAAGCATGTCACCCCACCAATGGGGTCAAAATCCATCCCCATATTCTATTTTGAGTATGGAACCTACTTTTCCCAATACCAAATGTCTTTAAGAATAAGTAACCACATAGGAGAAATATACCCATCCCAAAAACATATTGAAACCACTAAGGGAAATATAACTATCCCTAGAATATAATGGACCACATATGGAATCCTCCATCCCAGAACCATCATCTGTCACACACCTAGGTGGTCGCATCCCCTACTCAGAACATGAATCATTCCATAATTACACAAAGATACACATCTACTCTGCTTCTTGACCACACATTTAAAAATCCCATATACATTCAAATAGAACACATATATCTAGGGGATACGACTCAACCTAGTACTAGGTGACACAAGAACAAAGAGTATCCCACCTTGGAACCCCAATCATATCATATATGAATATCTATAATTAAATAAACACAACTAGAACACTCTATCTTCCTGGAACCTCTCATCACATACCAAATGAGTAAGCCTCCCAACCAAAACCCAATACACATTTTCTAGGTTGTCCTATCAAGAGAAAAACCTATCCTTATCACTAGATCCATGCTAGAATGACATCAATAATTCAAGCACTAAGGTGACACCTACAATCATCTATACCCATATTTTCATGTACCCTATAAAGGGTTAATGTCTAACAAAGTCACCTAGAAAGACCCCCCCTACATCACATCACTACACCAAAACCCTATATGGGTTTTGTTATCCCTATATCATCTATTAGGTCAACACCGATCACTCATAGGGAAAAACATCCCTTGACATTATTTTAATCACAACATGACATCATATGCCACATAGGAAAACTATATCATTTCCACTGAAGGGAGACAGTGTTGAGTCAATGAATCACTTGTTTATTTAACTTGAAAATTACAATATACTTTATATGAATTTGATTTTACTAGTGTTTTTTGTTTATTTTTTTTGAAGATTGAATTTTTAGTATTTTAAATTTTATAGATCTTAAGAAGGATTGTGAAAATATATTGATATGAACTTTAATTCTAGATTAAAGTCACTGGATTCATTTTCACTATAGTTTTCTAGATAACTACCATAGTATATGTGGAGAGATAACAAGTTCTTCGGTAATTGATGAAGTTTTTGTCAATTATATTATAACTGACTCTAAATATTGAATAAATCTGACATTTGGAGTTTGTTACTAAGAAATATAGAAATAGATCCATACTTTAAGTATTTGGAGAAGAATGGTAACCAAACATTATGAAAATATATAGTCATTTTGAAGTTGTGAAACTACATGCTGTCAAGAGTGCTTCTAATTTGTGTAATTATTTTCTTTCTAAGTGTTTCTATTAAGAGCTATGTTTTAGAGAGGATTATTGAAAATCTCTTAGTATTTCCATTGTAATTTTTCTATTCTTGATAATATGTGATTGTTGGATTATAGGGAAAATACAATAGAACTAGGACTGATCCTGTGTGGTTGAGGATTTTCAGGGATTGGAAGAAAGAGTGTTTGTGGATAAAAAACTAAACATACTGTCAGATAAAGTCAAGTGATTCTAAGGATTGGAAAATATAGAAATTTCAATTTATATAAAATTGGGGATACAAAAATTCAGGTTTACATACTTCCTTACT
The DNA here is from genome assembly GCA_963277665.1 of Viscum album. Classification (NCBI taxonomy): domain Eukaryota; kingdom Viridiplantae; phylum Streptophyta; class Magnoliopsida; order Santalales; family Viscaceae; genus Viscum; species Viscum album. Next base: position 1,287,006,367 of record OY728158.1, read on the forward strand.
CATAAGGCTAAAGTGTGTTGTTTTTATAATATCATTTTAAGGAGTAATTGGTTTGTTAACTAATACTCCATGTATTATTTTTAAACATTTCTTTTCTTCATTTTTATTTTTTGTTTATTTATTCCACTTATCATTTTTTCAAAAATTATAAAAACTCTATATTAATCTGTATTTACTTATGTTGGAGTCTTCCCACATTGATATTTTATTTTTACTTTGATATGTATTTTGAAAATCAAAGAAATTTAAAACCTGAGGTTTGAAAATTGTAGGTTGAAATTATAAAACTATAATTAAACCCATTTTGTATTCAACCTATTATATCACTTATAGGATAAAATTTAGTATCATAGAATTTATATTATAGGTTATGAGATTAATTTTTCATAGATACCAATATTTGGTATCATAGAAATTCTCTATTTGTTTTTTATTTTTTTCTATATTTTTGGTAGTTTATCAAAATTTCATCTAAGATTCCTTACACTAACTGTGTTGATAGATATTTTTTATGGTAGGACCACAAGTTGGAAATATGGAAAACTAATATTGATCACACCAACTATTTTGGATAGACTACATTTGGAATATTGGTATGACTATATCAAGTCTTTTTTCATTAATACTTGTGTTAACAATTTTCTTATGATGAATGGAAATTAAAAGGTTCTAGATAAATAGGTTATTTCTTTCTCTCATAAAGAAAAGTTTGAATATCAAGTAAATAATAAATTTATTAATACGTTGTTATATTATATGAACATGAATATATATAGTTAGATATCATCTTGTGAAATGATGAACAATATTTGGAAGAAGCTAAAGATTACACATTTTGGAACTTTTGAGGTTTTGGAAACACACATAGATATGTTAAGAGAGGACAATAGTAATAATGATTTTCTAAGTTGTAAAATGGTAGCACAAATGCATCAACGTTTTATGACTATTGTAAATAGTCTTAAGTCTTTTGGAGAGAAATAAGTTTTGAAAGATCATATTATTAAAACGATTATTGATATTATATTGAAAGAATGGGAGTTTAAAAGGATAAAAATCGATGATACTAAACATTTTACTATGCTAAGTATAGATGATTAGATTGGTTCTCCATGAAATATAAAAATATATTGAAAATAGATGATTGAAAAGATAAGGGGAAGGATATAATAGTCTTCCCATCTACTTCTAGTAATCCCATTGGAGTTGGTGCCCTAGAACCAACTTTTTTAGTACTTTATTACCTATTTTTCTTATTAAAGAAGTTTTCTTATCCAATAATGTTTTTTCTTTTACATAATATATTCATTTGATAATGTCCTTAAAATATATATCATGATTGTAACACCCCAAGATTTCATGGTATGTTATCTCTTCAAAGTAATTCAATAACCTGTACTATACGCAACGCTATGTTCGAGTGAACCATGAATTACCAAACTAGCCACTAAAAAAAAGTTTATAAATCATATTAACTGGATTTTGAATTTTATATACTCCATATAATTTTAACTTATGTATCATGTGTTTTTTAGACATATTATAAGAACAAATTCAAATTTTCAGATAAAAAATATATTTTAAAAAAAATGCAATTTTACCACCTTTTAATGGAGAACCATTTTTAAATAAATTATTTGAAGCTTTTACATATTCAATTTGACAAAATAAAATTCTTCTTTATAATTGGGACATCAAAATTTACTTTGGATGAAATTTTGGTATTTTTCTTATAATAATCATTTTTTATGAATATTGAGAAATACTATATATTAATTCAAAAACACCATTTAATATAATTTATTTATATGGTTAGATTATATTTTGAATTGGTTTTGAAGTGTAATTAGATTATATTTTTACCATTTAATCCAATTTTTTTTGTTGGAATTAATTTCACTTTAAAATTGAACATAAACAAGTGTTAATCTATTGATAGTTAATATTTCTTAAAAGCACGCTTTTGGTTTTGACAACAAGAATTAATTTTAAATTAATTAATCCAAATTATATGTTTTGAATTTGGTAATATATACATCATTTTTGAATTCATAATATAAAATTTATCTTAGGCTTATTATTTGGTATTTTTCTGAAAGACTTCAAATTTTGATGAATAGTGAAACCACTAAGAAGTAGTTAAAAATCTAACTTTTTTATTTAAATTAAATTTTACCACTTATGTGAATTGAATTTATAAATTCCTACATACATGGTTATTATTTGTATGTAAAATTTGGTTCAGTAAGACGAAAATAATTTTTGGTGAATAGAAACTTTTGACTTTTATTTACTGCGGTTAAAGGTAAATAGGGTAATTCAAGGTAAAAAGAATATTCTAATAATACAAAATTACCATAAAACTTATCTTAAACTTATTGGAAGATTCATGGAAGACCATGGTCATCTTATGGTTTATTTTGGGACCCCATGGAGCCACTTAAGAGTGATAATGACACTTTTTATTAATTAATTTTTAGTAAAGAAAAAAATGACTTAAACATATATCTTTTAGTAAATAAATTTTCACATGGGGTTATATAAGTTATCTCTTAGACTATAAATATTAATTATAAAGATAAAAAGATTTCCTACATAATGGTATATTGTTTTATAATTTTTATAAAACAAATAAATAAAATTATTTATGACACAATAATGATGTAGTGTTTACCTCATTAATGAATGATTTAAATAAATAAGATTATAAATATTAAAAAAAATTCCAGAACCTGTCCAATTCTTATTGTATGATTTTATTTCGACCATGAGTCATATTATCTTATACTATAATTAGTTTTGGACCTTTATAAACCGAAAATTAATATATAATAAAATAATCTTTTCACACTTTCATTAAGAGCCCCTCCTCCCCCGTAAAAAAATCCCTCACCTCTAACCCATTACTCACACCTCTCAATCCCCTTGGCTCATCCAACCTCTTATCAAATAAGCTCTCACGATTCCCACCTTCTGCCTAGAAGCATTAAATTAGGCTGAAATCACTCCAAGAAGTCCTTTTGGTTCAAACCAAAGGGAGTTACCCAATTTTAAGGTAACATCTTCCCTAAAGTTCTTTTCATTTATTTTACTTCTAAAACCCCTAAACTCTTTTATTACCTTATTTTACAACAACATAAGTATCCTCAATATACTAGGTTGTTTTTATGAGAATTATTTGATCTACACTTACACACAACTCCATCTAATGGGAAAAGAACATACTGTTTATGTGGACGATGAACTACTACCTCACGAAACGATGATTATTAAATTATCTCCCACCACCTCTTATAGTGAACATTATGATGGAACTGTATTTATATAGGATATATATTTTGTTTATGTTTTCTATATTCTTCTGTAATTTTCATTTACAGACACACCTTTATGCTTTCCAATATGCGTGAACACGATAATTTCATCCGAGGAAGTGCAGACTACCTCCCCCTCAAGGTGATATGATTAGTTCATGACATACATAGAATGTATAAAGGATAGAGTTAATTAAATTATATAACACATATATCATAAGATATTATTCTGGAATTATAATATACCTATGTATCATTTATTTTTATTTTAATAAATATGAAATAGAAATGAAAGTTGCTTTCATGCGTATGTATGGCTTACCATCTCCATGAACGGTGCATTTCATTTCTTATCTCCAAATATCATGAAATAATTATATATATATATATACTGGATATATATAATATATTTGATATTTAAATCATTAATATGATACTGGAGATAATATAATTTTTACAACATGGACAATTTGTAATTATAACAAGTTCATTTTTGACTCATGTACCAATCTCGACAAAATGACCATTATTAACTTAAATGATTACATAATGTTTATAACATAGTAATAAGTGATATAAAAGGAATAATAAACTTTAAAAAGGTTGTTAAACAAGTAGAAATTAACTTTAGTTTATTATTTAGGAGATTAAGGAATGAACGAGTCTTGTCGGACACGAGGTAAGAGGTTTCATATCTCACTTTTAATTCCATGAGATTTCCATTGTTCGCCACTTATTTATTGAATGTGGTGTATTGCGTACAGTCATTTGATATACATTATCATGATTCTTTTTATATTCATGGTATCATGTGATATATTTTGTGGTTATTAAATTTTGTTCGTACGACTCAATTGATTACAACGTGGTAAGGGTTTTTCATCTCACTTTTTATTACCACGAGATTCATGCTATATTAGCCACTATTTATTTTTGTGTGGTGTATGTACTACCCATGATTGTATTCATGGTGTAATATACTTTAATTTATGGGTAGTTACATCTTCATTGTATGATCCTTCTTTCATGGGGTGTATGTTTGGTTTTTTACCAAATCAGTAATGGAATTGAAAATTTCAATTTCCACTCATTGGGATTTACACATACTTTATTCATTATTTTACTCCATGATTACGTGTGGAATCACTATTTATTATTTATGTAGTAATTTCCACTCAACCTTTTGTGGATATAATTTTGATACACATAATCATTCCATTGATAATTTCTCAAGTCATTGATATGAACTTGATAATAGTAATCTTAACTCGATTTCCATTCATTGAGTTAAACATCCAAGTAATTGGAGTTGCTTTTACAAGAATATATGTGAATGTACTCTGATTTATTTACACAGAATATACAATCATATTGAGTGTATTTATACTTTTCACACATAAATATGTCATTGATTTATCCTTAACCAATGGATAAAGTCTTTATAATAGACTTTATCTCAATTTACATTCCATTGAGCTTTCTTTGTATATTATGTGCCAATTCACTTTTAAATGGTGTATATACGGTACTTTGACATAGTATATCATGAATACCCTTATTCGCACGATATTTTAAAGTTTTTACTACCTCAATTATTTGTATTCAAGCATCTCTAATTTGTTTAGGAAGTCTAACTAGAATATCATTTTAAATGTTTTAATGATTTATTCCTCTAAATATTTCTCATTAATGTCCATGTTTTAAAAATGGGTTTAAGGATTTATTTATATGGAAATTAATTTTTGAAAATTTAAAATTCCTTTTAAAAGTTTCAAAGTTTTATGGGACAATTTGATTCAAAAATCTATTTTAAATGGCTTCTTGATAAATATTGCGACATTTAAATGTTTTCAAGAAAAAGGGGGATATTTATCTCAAATAGTTTTAATGATTATTTTCATCTATTTCAATATCCTTCATTATTATCTATTGAGGTTAATTTATTATAATAAAATCTTCCATATTGTATTTAATGAGTTATGTTTGACTGTAGATGTCCTATTTTTATACCATTCATGGTTTAAAGATAAAGTATTGACATTTCGTATGCTAGTTTTAATACGAATGTTTATGTTACGTTTCACCCTTTTCATTTAAGGAATGCATTGGACTTAGTAAGTAACAGGTGGAGCCCGATATAGCTCATAGATGCATCGGTAGGTCTCATGAGACAAACAAGTGTCTTGGAACAAGGCCTTAACAAAATCTTATTTGTAGTCTTGGAACAAGGCCTTGACTATGTGGTTATGAAGTCTGGAATTATGCATTCCATCACTTTGAAAGTGGCTATTGATATTGCATGTGATTATTATACTAGTAGAATATCCATGTGAATAAGTAAATGGAATTATTTTGTTGTATATTTTCCATATTATGCTGATGTTTAAGTTTAAAAGGCTTTTGTTTTAGTCTTACACATTGCCTTAAATGTTTATGCTTATTTATGAATGTTTCTGTTATATTGTTATCCTTACTGAGCATCTAAGCTCACCCCATTCTATGTTTTATTTTTCCCAAGATGTGAAGAAGTATTTTATGAATGACCTGTAGGGATAGACTAACGATATAAGTGTGTTTAAAAGGGGAAAAATGTTTCTTATTTTTTTATTTCATGATGTAATGTAATAATTATTAATGTATCTAGTACTTACAAGGCTACTAAACTGATCGGTATTTCGGGATATGATTCTTTGTATCATGCCAATGTAATGTAATAATGCACCAACTCTGGGTAACTGGGGTCGGGGCATTACAGTTGGTATCAGAGGAAGTTTAGTACAAACCTTGGAATCTATATTTAAAAAAACTCTGATTAGAGAACATTACCCTAAGATAGAATTTGAGGATTAGTATAGAAAAACTTCCTAGAATTTTGGTACTGTATAGATTTTGTGAGTTTTCTAAGAAATACACCCTTGTATGGATACGAGTAGGTAGAGGTGGCTCTAGCACAAATGTACCTAGGGGTAAAACCCAAAAACACCGCTTTGAGCTAGACTGAAACATGAACTAGTGCACGACAACGGGCCTTGCTGCACTCTTAGTTACGACACTTCCAAGGGATATGCTTAGGATAATTCACATTTTCTTTACAAAACGATTTGAAGGATTTTAATATAAAATGAGAATAAATAATCTTTGTTAATAATAAGGTATTTTAGATTGAAAATAATGTGTTATGATATTCTATAAATTATTTTAAGACTCACACTATGATTTCTTATGTTAGTCAATGGTTGGATTCCAAGGAAGTCATAGTAACATTGAAAATGATGTATAAGGTGGGAACGGTGGTGGAAATGAGCAAAAAAATGGAATGTTGATAAGAGTAAAAGATATCATGTTCATACCAAATCATTTTTCTAAAAATATGATCTACAACATATATATTAGCCAACTCTCAAACACAACAAAGAAGAGAAAGGTAGTGAATGATAAGCGCTCCAGCAGTGGAGAACATGGAGAAAAGAAACCTCAATTTCCATCATGTAGGAAATGTGGAAGGAGACACCTAGGAAAGTGTCTCAATGGAACAAATAAATGCTTTATGTGTGGGAAAGAAGGACATAAAGTAAGGAATTGCCGAAGAAAAATGAAGAGTACTATGGAAGAAAATAAAAATGATCTTAAGAATCCAATTATAGTCATTTTCTGTAAATATAAGGGACCTTGGAATTACCTGAGTCAATGCCCAATTCTATAGGATAACCTCTATGTCAAGTAAGAACCTATTTGAAAATAAATGGATGGATAAATGTTTAGAAGTATGTGATTACTTTGGAAGACTACTCTCTTGTATGTGTAACCATGTAGTTTGTTATGTGAAAAAACTATTTGAGGAAGAATTATCTTTTCTTTTGTGGATATAGTCCTAAATAACCATTTGGAATTATATGATCCTTGAATTTGATGCAATTACATGTTATTATGTTTTAGGATGAAATTAAGAGGTATGAGATAACATTTATGGTTAAAATATGTTAGGGTTATTTTTGAAGAATTTATATCATTTTTTGAATATTATAAAAATATATAGTTTTTGAAAAAGGAAAACACGCAGACCATCTGACAACCCACCACGTCAGAAAAAGCTACGGGAATCGAACCCAAAACCAAAGTGCGACTGGGATTTATCTCCTACCATTGGACTACGTAAAGTCCCTGGTTAGTATGACTAATTATTTTTAGTTAAATGATTTTATGGATAAAGAATATGTTGATTTTGGGAACTTATGATTTATCATTAGTATAAGAAAATGATTTGGTGATTAAGTGATAAATGTTATTTTGGAAGATGTTCGCTCTTTTGGTAACACTTTATTCCTAAGGAAAATAGAATACTATGGGATTTCATTTGAGGAGTAATGGTTATCAATGTTTTTATTATGGATTTATAGTGATTTAGGTTATTTATGGAAATGATTGACCTATCATAGAGAATATGTGATTAGGTTATTTACTTTTAAGTATGTGACTTTAAGAGTAGTCAATATTATTTGGAGATACAATTTAACGTGGAATACTATGTAAGAAAATTCTTCTGAGTTTTGGGTTTCAATATTAGTTTGGATTATATTAAAATATTTTATGGACAATTGTTTATTGAAATTTATTTATTTAACTTTGGGTATTGTTTGTTTAATTTTAGAAATTAAGATTAGTATTTCTTTCCCTAAAGGATTATTCTTTTTGGGGATCATCTGATATTTTACTAACCATTTTGGTTTTTGGTTAATCTCTAAAGAAAAGGGAAATATATAGTTCATCCATTGTGGATTATACGGTTCTTTATAAGTTGATTCTAGCGCTTCAGGTGTGACCAAGTCATCTTGAATACTCATCATTTTGAGTGAAAGATGAGTTTGTGGTAAGAATTAGATGAATGATGAAACTCTACTTTTCAAGTATATTTTTTCTATTATTTTATGAATAAATTATATATTAAACTTTAGGGAAGGGATCTTAAAAACAAAAATGTGTTACCATAATGCTTTATTTTTTGTTGGACCTATTATATTTTAAATCGTCATAGATTGATGGCTTTGAGGTCTTCAATTTTACACTTGTTTTTGATTGATGAACTCAATCACTCTATATAAATATTTAAGTTTTTCCTCCAATTTTGTGTCTCTAATTGCCACTAATATTCTCTTAACCGAGATCATAATTTTGTGGTGATTTTTTCATTCCCTTTCCCTATTATTAAGACTAAATTTTATTAACCTAATTTCCGATGTGGGTTTTCCACAAAGGTATTTTTTTTCTATTTTTAATCTTTTATTTTTGAAGAACAACTTAAAATTATGAGGACAAAATTTATTGAAGGAGGGAAGATTGTAACAACTGAAGATTACATGGTATGTTATCTCTTTAAAGTAATTCAATACCTTGTAATATACACAACACTGAGTCCGAGCACACCAAGACTTATCAAAATAGCCATTAAAAAAACAATTATGAATAGTATAAACTAGATTTTGAATTTTATATAATCCACATATTTTTAACTTATGTATTATGTGTTTCTTAGACATATTTTAAAAACAAATTTAAATTTTCAGATAAAAAATATATTTTTCAAAAAAAAAATAGCAATTTTACCACCTTTTAATGGAGGACCCTTTTAAAATCCAATATTTGACACTTTTACATATTCAATTTGATAAAATAAAATTATTATTTATAATCGTGTCCTCAAAATTTACTTTTGATGAAATTTAGGTATTTTTCTAATAATATTCATTTTTTATGAAAAATGAGAAATACTGTATTTTAATTCAAAAATTTATTTTATTATAATTTATTTATTTGTTTAGATTACCTTTTTAATTGGTTTTTAAGTGTAATTAGATTATATTTAAACCATTTAATCCAATTTTGGTTGTTGGAAGTAATTTCACTTTAAAATTGAACATAAAAAAGTGTCAATCTTTTGATAGTTAATATTTCTTAAAAACACGGTTTTTATTTTTACAACGGGAATTAATTTTAAATTAATTATTCTAACTTCTATTTTTTTTAATTTGGTAAAATATATATAATTTTTAATTCAGAATATCAAATATAACTTGGGCTGAATTTTTTGTATTTTTCTGAAAAACTTCAATTTTTGATGAATAGTGAAAGCACTAAGTCGTAGTTAAAATCTGACTTTTTCATTTAAATTAAATTTTACCACTTATGTGAATTGAATTTCAAAAATACGACATAAATAGTTTTTATTATTATGTAAAATGTGGTTCAATAAGATGAAAATAATTTTTGGTGAATATTAACTTTTGACTTTTATTTACCGCGGTTAAAGGTAAATAGAGTAATTCAAGGTAGAAAAAATATTCTAATAATACAAAATTACCTTAACACTTGTACTAAAATTATTTTATTAGTCATTACCGACCCTGGGAATCTTTGGGTCGATTTTGGGACCCCATAGAGACACTTAAGAGGGATAATGTTACTTTATATTAATTAATTTTAAGTAAAGACAAAAATGACTAAAACATATATCTTTTAGTAAATAAATTTTTATATGGGGTTATATAAGTTATCTCTTTGTCTATAAATATTAATTATAATGATAAAAATATTTCCTAAATCATGGTGTTTTGTTTTATAATTTTTAGACATCAAATAAATAAAACTATTTATGACACAATAATGATGTAGTGTTTACCTCATTAATGAATGATTTAAATAAATAAGATTATAAAGACTAATAAAATATCCAAAACTTGTACAATTATTATTGGATGATTTTATTTAGACCATTAGTAATCTTATCTTTTACTATAATTAGTTTTGGACCTTTTGAAACCGAAAATAATTATATAATAAAATAATCTTTTCACACATTCCTAAAGAGCCCCTCCTCCCGCTTATAAAAAGCCCTCATCTCTAACCCATTACTCACACCTCTCAAGCCCCTTGGATCATCCAAAATCTTCCAAAATAATCTCTCAAGATACCTACCTTACACTTAGAAGCCTTACCTTAGGTAAAATGCACTCCAAGAAACCCTTTTGGTTCAAACCAAAGGGAGTTACCCAATTTTAAGGCAACATCTTCCCTAAAGTTATCTTCTTTTATTTTACTTGTACAACCCCATAAACTCTTTTTATTACTTTATTTTATGAAAAAAATCCATATAATCAATAAAATAGTTTTTTTATGAGAAGTATTCGAGATACAGTTACACACACATCTATCTAATGCGAACATAACATACTATTTCTGTGGATGGTGAACTATTGCCTCACGAAATTATGATTGTTCAATTATCTCCTACCACCTCTTATGGTGGTAATTTTGATGGAACTCTATTTATATATGATATATATTATGTTTATGTTTTCTCTATTCTTCTTTAATTTTCATTTACAAACACACCTTTATGCTTTCCAATATTTGTGAACACAATAATTTCATTTGAGGAAGTGCGGACTACCGCCCCTCAAGGTGATATGATTCGTTCATGACATAAATGGAACTTATAAAGGATGGAGTTAATTAAATTATCTAACAAATATATCATATGAAAATATACTTTAATTATAATATACCTATGTATCATTAAGTTTTCATTTCAATAAATATGAAATAGAAATGAAAGTAGCGTTAATGTGTACGTATGGCTTACCATCCATGAATGGTGCATTTCATTTCTTATCTCCAAATATCATGAAATAATTATAAATATATATAAATATATATATACAGGATATATATGATATATAAGATATTTAAATCATGAATATTATACTGGAGATAATAGACTTTTGACAACATGGGCAATTTGTAAGTATAACAAGTTCGTTTTTGACTCAAGTACCAAATATTGAAAAAATAACCATTATTAACTTAAATGATTACATAATGTTTATAACATGGAAAGAAGTGATATAAAAGGAATAATAAACTTGAAAAAGGTTCTTAAGAAATTATAAATTAACTTTAGTTTATTATTCAGGAGATTAAAGAAAGAACGAGTCAAGTCAGACATGAGGTAAGATGTTTCTTATATCACTTTTAATTCCCTAAGATTTCCATTGTTCACCACTTATTTATTGCATGTGGTGTATTGTGTAATGTCATTTGACATATATTATTGTGATCCTATTTATATTCATGGTATTATGTGATTCATTTGGTGGTTATTAACTTTTTTTCGTACGACTCGATTGATTACAACGTGGTAAGGTTTTTTCATCTCACTTTTTATTCCTTTGAGATTCATGCTATATTAGCCACTATTTCCTTTTGTTTGGTGTATTTAGTACCCATGATTGTATTCTTGGTGTAATATAATCTAATTTATAGTTATTTACATCTTCATTGTATGATCCTTCATTCATGGTGTGTATGTTTCGTAAGTTTCCAAATCAGTTATGGAATTTCAAATTTCATTTTCCACTCATTGGGATTTACACATACTTCATTGATTATTTTACTCCATGATTATGTGTAGAGTCACTATTTATTATTTATGTAGTAATTTCTACTCAAAGTTTTATGGATATACTTTTGATACACCTAATCACTCAATTTATAATTTCTTAAGTCATTGATATGAACTTGATAAGAGTAATATTAACTCAATTACCATTCATTGAGTTAAACATCCAAGTAATTAGTGTTGTTTTTACAAGAATATGTGTGAATGTACTCTGATTGATTTAAACTTAATATACAATAATATTGAGTGTATTTATACTTTTCACACATAATTATTTCATTTATTTATCCTTAACCTAAAGATACTGTCTTTATGAGGGACTTTATCTCAATTTACATTCCATTGAGACTTCTTTGTTGATTATGCGCCAATTCACTTTTATATGGTGTATATACTGTACTTTGACATAGTATATCATGAATAAAATTATTATCATTATATTATAAAGTTTTTATTACCTCGATTATTTGTATTCAAGCATCTCTCATTTGGTTGGGCACCATGGAGGTTTTTTGGATCCCTCCTTTCCCCCATTAGTTTAAAGTCAATACGGATGGCGCCTCAAAAGGGAATCTTGGACCTTCAGGTTGTGGTGCGATATTTAGGGCTCAATATGACTCCATAAAAGGATGTTTCTATGGTTCTTGTGGTGTGTCAATATATCTTGAGGCTGAAATTCTCAGGATCATACATGCTGTTTCTTTTGTAAAAATAAAGGGCTGGTCTAATATCTGGCTTGAGAGTGACTCTTCTACCATAGTACAGGCCATCAGGAATGGTGAAATTCTTATCTCTTGGTGGATTTCTGAAAATTGGATGCAATACATGGAGACCCTTTTGACCCTCAACTTCATCATCATGCATGTCTTTCAGGAGGCTAACTGGGTTGCAGATAGTCTTGCAAACTTTGGAGTTGGAAAATCTATTACCTAGTCTGATTCTCTTCCTAAGGCCTTACTTCCCTTATATAGGGATGATTGTAATAAAATCCCGCACTTTGGTATTTTTGAAAATTACTTCTTTTATGAATATATTCCTATTCCTTTTGGCAGAGGGACCATTCTTCAAAAAAAAAAGCGAGACTTTTAAATGTTTTCCAGAAAAAGGGAGATATTTATCTCAAATAGTTTTAATAATTATTTTCATCTATGTCAATATCATTAATTATTCTCAATTGAGGTTAATTTATTATAATACAATCTTCCATATTGTATTTAATGAGTTATGTTTGACTATGGATGTGTAATTTTTATACCATTCTTGGTTTATAGATAAAGTATTGACATTTCATATGCTAATTTTAATACGAATGTTTATGTTATATTTCACCCTTTTCATATGAGGAATGCATTGGACTTAGTAAGTAACAAGTGGAGCCCAATATAGATCCTCGATGCATTGGTAGGTCTCATGAGAGAAACTAGTGTCTTTGCACAAGTCCTTAACAAAATCTTATTTGTAGTCTTGGTACAAGGCCTTGACTATGTGGTTATGAAGTCTGGCATTATACATTCCATCACTTTGAAAGTTGCTATTGATATTTCATGTGATTATTCGACTAGTAGAATATCCATGTGAATAAGTAAATGACATTATTATTTTCTATATTTTCCATATTATGCTGATGTTTCAGTTTAAAAGGATTTTGTTTTAGTCTTATACATTTCCTTAAATGTTTATGCTTATTTATGAATGTTTTCGCTATATTGTTATCCTTACTGAGCATCTGAGATCACCCCTTTCTATGTATTATTTTTCCCAAAATGTGAAGAAGTATTTTATGGATGACCTTATGGGATAGACTAAAGATATAAGTGTGTTTAAAAGGGGACAAAATGTTGTTGCTGTTTTTATTTCATGATGTAATGTAAAAATTAGTAATGTATCTAGTACTTCCAGGGATACTAAACTGATCTGTCTTTCGGGACATGATTTCTTGTATCATGTCAATGTTATGTAATAATGCACAGACTCTGGGTAATTGGGTTTGGGGTGTTACAATGATGAAAGGACATAGAAGTTCTATGCTATGATGACAACCTAGAGGTCCCACAACATTATTTTTGAACCTTATTCTATGGTTGAATGATATTGTGTGATGAGACATAAGAAATACATGGAATTAGGGGTAGGAGTATTTTAAGACACTGTGATGCCTTCTCATAGATGTTTCCCTTGGTAATATCCTATATAGGAGGTTATGAGAACATTCCCTTCAATTGGAAATTCACATTTCCATGTTCATTGGATGTTCCTATATGCATATGTGTGTATTGATACTTAAAATTTAATATTATCGTTAATGGATGTCAAGACCAAATTACATTAATATATTGACAAAAACTATGATGAAATATGTTAATGGTGAAGTATGATACATTGGTTGTGTCATCAATGATATAAAATTAATGGATAATGAAAGAATGGATTTAACCCTTTTGCCTCATGATGAAATTTAATATCTCAAGCCCTTTGATGGGAATGGAACCACCTAAATAAATCTATGAACATGGTGTTCTATGGGTCAGTTCATTTTAAAAAAATCAAAGAAAGATACATTGAGCATATATGTAGATGACACTAACTTGCAACCTGGTTAATTTGAAATATTGTGATAAGAGGATTATTTTACATGGTAAACGTTCATACGAGGTTAGAATTTATGGGTACATTAAATTACTTCTCTATGGATTTCTTGGAGTGTTTCTATAATCTAACCTTGGTATTTAAGTTTTTCTGCTAAATTCCACTGAAAATAGGCCTAGAGGGACACACAGTAATTATATATATAATCTCGATTATATTCTAGTGTTGAATTTAACAAGATAGAATAAATAATATTTATTCATGTTTAGTTCATCATCATAATTAAATCACAAGTTATTCAAAATAATAAGTGAGTCAAATAATAAAAATATATATTTTTTGTTTGTAAGTTCGGTGCTTATAATATTTATTATATTTATCATTGAATAATGTGTCGATATTTATTTATTAAATAAATAGCCATTATTCAAGGATTAATAAATGTGTATGAGAGAAAGTAGACCGAGTTTAATGATCTGATTGGAAATGGTATTAATGAAATTTAGTTATATTCATTATGGGTTTCACATTTCAATCGTTTAGTGTTAATATTTATATTATTATTATACATGGGGTCAACTAAGAATTATGGAATTAGGAAAGGAATTGTGTGTGATTTTCCGACCCTAAACCATACAAAATAAATATCTAATTATATCTTCTTCCTAAAACATAATTGGTGTACACAATGGATAGAGTGAGACACTCTCATGACCTAGATATATATCAATAGATCTATATTTCTCTACTCATCTCCTATATGAAGACAATTAGATATCATCAAGAGTTATTTCTCTCTCAATAAGAATCTTCTATGATCAACAACAGACAACACAAGCGATCAAGATCAACTGTGCTAGAAATCAGTGGTTCTTTACTATTTTTTAAAGATTATGGTGAATGCATGGATCACTACTTTTGGTATTTTTCACTTGGATCCTCCATTGAAATGATGGTTTAATAATACCTATTTCACTGATCATCAACGAATATAAAATTACAAGTTAAGGTAATTCTATATTTTCTTATAAATTAATTATAAATTACATGTGATGATACTTCACTCATGGTTTCAGTGTTTTAATATAGTCAATAAATATTCTATTTTAATTGGAAACGATGATTTGATCATGTAAATAAATGATTATATGCGATTAATGAATAAAATACAAGTTAGTTAACCAAGTAAAGGATGATTCTATTGTTCCTGAAAACTAAAAGTGGTATCAGAGTAGTAACATGCTTAATTTATAATTATTTATTAACAATTTATTGGTTTCATGTGTTTTCATTTAATTTTACTTTAAAAGATTATTTTTATTATGTAACATCATCATCTATTCTCTTTCTTTATTTTTGATAACATAAATAGTAATCGATTAATGATTAATAATAAAGAAGCATTTGATTCACACCATTCGAAGGTACCAAAGGATCTACCTGAAAAAAAAACAGAGTAAAAATCATGTACTTCCTAAGTACATTCCTTGTAATTTGTTTACTTGCTTGTATTTTTTTCTATTAGTATATATTTGAAAAACTCATGTCTAAGATATTAATTCATTGGAACGAAGTGTAATTCTAGATAGACTGGAACATGACATGAATAAATACACACCGTGTAGGCATTGTACATTATGTATAGTCCCTGTTATCTTACAGGCGAGTACACAGGGTGTCCCAAGCATTCCGTGCATAATATACATGACACAAAGAATGAAATTTTATACATTCCATGTACTTAAAACACAACCATGACATGCAACTTGACTAGACCTAAGGCGTGTTCTATGTACACGAGAAGAAGAAAAGTACACACCATGTACTTTTTTAAACACCTTGTTGTCTACTTCAAATAACACTCTATAATTTTCCTAGAAATAAGATTTAAATGTATAATTAAACCTATTGATTATGTGTTCTATGTTTCATTCATTCAAAAATATATGACATGTCATAAGATTAAAAATTATATATTAAATTAATTCTTATATTAAAATTTTGATGAACACATGAGGTTTCCTCTAAGTGAACTTGTGTAATACATTAATTTTAAATGATTTTTTAAAATTATATATGATGGTGAGTAAAGTATCATTCGATGAGATTAATATAAATTGAATTAATTGTATTAATTCATGGAATATTATCTTCATTAAATAACTAATAAAATTAATTGATTACAAGATTGAAAATGTATCCTCATTTCTTGATGTGTAGATAATCATGAGTTTAGAATTGCCCTTGTGTGTGATTATTTTCTTTTTTTTGCTTTATTATGGTCAAATTATTATTGGTATCCTATGAGTTATCTCATGATCCTTATTATTTAAGTTCCTACATTACTAAGTTTTATTTTATGCGAAACTCATTTAACTAATCCATTGGATCACCTCAAAAGTGTGTTTGTAAAAGATTATGTAAGGGTAGAGCTCCCAAGAAAGTAAATATAGTCTGAGTCAATGAGACAAGGTGAAACCAATTGATGCAATTCACAGGAACCAAGGTGGAATAATATAACATGAACCAAGCTATAGTTCAAGGTGTTTTCCCCTAGGGTCAAGGGTTAGTTTACTAACCACTAGATAAACTAATCATTAGAGAATATCATGATCATGACACTTATATTTTATTTTTGTCAATTGGATGGTTACTTATTTAAGTTTGTGAATGCAATTCAATCAACTAATAAATTAATTAATAATCATGAAATAATGAATAAAATATAATCATATTATGCATAAATATTTTATCATACATGGTTAATCTCTTAAGTAAAATAAACTTAATATTATGAAGGCATGTAAAAGGAAAAAATAGGATTTATGTATAAGAATAAAAATACCTCAATTAAAAATATTAATTTGGATTAGCCTTATATTATTTAATTTAGGATCAACATTATTGTTCAAAGTAATTGACCAACCCAAGTTGGGGTGCTTTCAATTATCATGGAAATTTTATCATGAAGTTTGGAGTTGACATATCTTAGTTTACAGAAAGGTTTGACTACCCAAGTAGGAATTGATGTAACTAAGAGGGAAAGGTTGAGGAAATTTTAAAACAATATTTCATGATTGGGGAGTTTTCTCTATAGATCCAGGAAATATGAGTTAATGTATTTGGAAAGTTATGCCTACCTAAACCCTTAAAATATCATGTTAGGACCAAGTCTGGGTTATGAGAAAATAATATGGATTCTTTCCACTATAATATATACAAAATAAGATATTCCAAAAATAATGTTAAGGGATATTAGGTTTTGAAAAATAGGTAGATATTAATGCCATTAAATTAAATTTAAATATATTAATCTAATTTTTTAATCAAAACAAAGTACTAATTATATACTCTTAATTTATAAAAAATTTAAAATAAATTTTTTAAAATATAACTGCGATCCATAATAAATAAGTATAACATTCTCACTTTAGTGATTTTCAATAAATGGTATAGCTTATTTCACGTTATACTACACCACATAGGGAAATTTTACATGCTCTAAACCCCATTTTCTGAGTTGATTTCCAAAGAGGCTATTGAAAAAGTGTAATATATCTATCTAAAGCATGTGGATGATGCAATGGATGTCAAATATTTTAAGTTATCCTCAATGTAAAATGTGACTTTAAAGCGATATGAGGATATGAATGTGTGTAACATAGTTTTTCACTATCCATATCTCTATCAAGAGATGGTGATATCAAAGAGATATGAGATATACATTGCACTATTCATGTGAAATCTTGGAGATTCATTGCCAAATTGGGAACACATAGTCAATTTTATTTTCTAAATTGAGAGCCTAGACATCTTGAGTTTTAAGATCCCTAATTATGTTCACATAAATCTCATTCTATCCTCACTAACCTAAACCTCTCTAGTTTTTTTATGAATTATAATATGACCAATATAGAGAAGACACTATCATAACTTCATACACTTATCCACAAAGTTGATAAAGATATGGGTCATGAAAAACCCACTGTCTTTATGGTGAATAATAGTAAGAGGAGTAAGGAAAAGGGGCCTAATACTCATTCCAAGTATAAATATCTGGAGCATCATCCCTCTATGAATAAGATGATCCAGAGACAAGGAAAAGAACATGATGTGGTATGTTTTTCATATGGAAAGTAGGGCCACTAAAATAGGAATTACACCCAACCAATGAAATAAAGGGAATATTCTGGTACATTAATTTTTGAGTGCAATATTTCCATATCAATAAGTTGGGTATCAAATAATACCTTTCACATTTGTATCAAAATATATGAACCAAATAGATTTTAAAATATTACCAGAGATGATGTGGATATATGAGCTACCAATAGAGTGAGGCTGTCTACTGTAGCTATTGGAGGATACTATATAACATTTCCAACATTATGTATTTTGGTTTTATTGAACTATTATTATGTTCCTAGTGTTACCAATAACATTATCTACATTTATTTATTAGATATGGATGGATTTATTTTCATCTTTATAACTGAGGGTTACTACTTTTATAAAGATAATATATGTTATGGTATGGAAAAACTGAATAATGGTTTTTATGTATTAAATTATGAAAACTAAATATTATCAATTGATAATGAAACCAATACACATGAATCATATACCACCCAGTTGCAGAATCACTATATTGGTCATGTAAATGAGAAGCATTTGGAAAAGCTCTATCAAGATGGAGATTTAGAATCTTTTGAGTTAAATCAACTTAAAATATGTCATGATAATTTAATATAAAGTTGAAAAAACCACCATTTTGTGTTCAAGGTGAAAGGGCCACAAATATTCTAGAACTAGTATACATCTATGCATGTAGACCATTTCAATGGGAGACTCCCTTCCCCTTATTTTCAATAAAAAGATATTTTTTAGTCAATGTATAGACCTTTTCAGGTAGAATCTAGAGATGTATTCTAATAATTTATTACTCTTATCGATGAATAGAATAGGAATGGTTATAAATAATTGATGTGGAATAGGTATAAATCCTTTTAGAAGCTCAAAGAGTTCAAGAATGAGGATGATAATCATCTTGGTAAGAAGATAAATAAACTTTGATTGGATTGAGGTGGTGAATATCTTAACCAAGATTTTATCAAATTTATATGGGAGTATATGGTTTTATCTCAACTCACTCCACCTTATAGAACATATTGGAATGATGTTAGTGAAAGGAGGATCCATACCTTATTGGACATGGTAAGGATGATGATGAGTCATGAAATCCTTCCATTATCCTTTTGGGGATATGCATTACAAATATCATTATACTTACTAAAACGAGTACCCACCAAAGAGGAAAATGATATTCCCTTCGAGTTATGGAGTTGAAAGAAACTCACTTTTGGACATGTTTATACATGGGATTGAAAGGTGTTTATTAAGTCTAGATCAAGCAATACACTAGCACATTGAGGCATAAAGTTTATCTTTACAGGGTATCCTAAGGAAAAAAGGGGATATTATCTATAAAACCCTTCATAAAATAAATTAAATATAACAAGACATATAATCTTTCATGATAGGGAAAACATCATCCAAGAGGATAGTTGATGAAATATTTACTTCGATGAAGTTGATGCTCAATATACACAAGAGTTGGTATATGAAACGATTCCGCTGGTCCTTTTGGAAGATGTTATTCCTGAAACAAAAGTACTATGTAAGAGCATAAGAGATGTAAGAGAACCAGATATATATTTTTTTCTAGTGACTGATGATGGTGACTTATTATTTTTTGAAAATGTCAATCCTCTCTCCTAAAAGGAGGTAGTAGAGATATTATATGCTTCACGATGGCAATAATCCTTGAATTTTGTGAAGAATTATATATATCAAAACCAAGTTTGGGTTCTGATCAATTTTTTAGTTGATTTCAATCTTATTGGGTGTAAATGGGCATTCAATAAAAAAGTAGATATAGAAGGTAAATTAAATACCTATAATTTACAACTAGTGACCAAAGGGTTTAGACAACTTTAAGGCATTAACTCTGATGAAACCTTTTATAAAATCTCCTTATTTAAATCCATTAAAATCCTGCATTCGATAGTATCTTACCATGACTATGATATTTGGAAAATGAATGTCAAAAAATTTTACTTAATGGGAACATTCAAGATGATGTGTATATAACAAAACTAGAAGGGTTTGTGACTCCATGAAATTCCAAAAAGGTATTCAAGTTACAGAGATCCATTTATTGATTAATGAAAGAATCCAAGTCATAGAACATTTGATTCAATGAAGCTATATAAGAATTTGGTTTCATTAATAATGAATGTGATCCATTTATTTATAAGTGGTTTAGTTGTAGTACAATTGTTTTCATAGTAGTGTATGTTTATGATATATTACTAATAGGAAATGATATACTGGACCTATAAGAGGTTAAGGAATTGTTTTGAAAGTGATTCTACGTGATAGAAATAGGTGAATCAACCTATATTTTAGGGACTAAGATCATGCATGATAGATTCAAGAGACTAATCAGACTATATCAAGGTACATATATTGAATAAATATTGAAGATGTATTGTACAGCACAATCCAAGAGAGGAATAGTTCTAGTGTCACATGGTATACATATTTCCAAGAAAATGAATCCTCAAACACATGTTTAAAGAGAGAAAATGAGTAATATACCATATTATTATATAATAGGTTCCATCATGTATTCCATATTATGTATGAGGCTTTCTGTTTCCTATGCTTTGAGCATGGTAGTAAAATATCAAGCATATCTATGTGAAAAACATTGGACTGATGTTAAAGCTATAATTAAGTATATGAGGTGTTCTAAGGATTTGTTATTAGTGTATGGAGTAGATAAAGAACTATTCATCAGAGATTATTTAAATTCTAGTCATAATATAGATCAAAAAATATTTTAAGTCATATTCTGGATATTTATTTTGTCTTAATGGAGGAGATGTGACTTGGAAGAATCCAAATAATCTAGTTGTTGATGATTCTATTGTAATACTTTAGTATATTATGGATTTCAATATAGCTAAAGTAGTAGTTTGGATTTGAATATTTTTCCAATATCTTGATATGTTACCTAGTTTTAAATATCCCATTATAGTTTACTACGACAACACTGTAGTGGTATCTCTCTCTAAAGATACAAGGCCACACAATAGGAAAAAGAACATACATTAGAAGTTTTATATCTTATGGGATTCCTCTCAATTTGGTGATGTTGTGGTGAGACGAGTTTCCATGGAGGAAAATGTGGTGTAACCCTTAATGAAGGATTTATCTTAGATGAATCATGAGTATCATGTGATATTTAGTGGACTGAATGTTATTGTCAATTGGATCTGGTGAAAGCGGGAGTCTATTAGAGTAGATTACCTTAAACCTAATTGTCTAGTACTTGATTACTTATTTTCTTATTAAATATGTTTTATTATTACATCATGATTGTTATTATACATAATATATACATATGATAATTTCCTTAGAATATATGTCACACTAAAAGGTCATATAAGTTCCCCACTATGATGAGAACCTAGAGGTGACACAATATTATTCTTGAACCTTGTTATATGACCAGATGATATTGTATGATGGGACATAGAATATATATCCAATTAGCTGTAGGAGGATCATAAGATATGGATACAATTTCTCATGGTTTCCACCCATTGGTAGTCTCCAAGATAGGAGATTATGAGAATAGGACCGCCAATACGAAATACACATTTCCAAGTGTTATTGGATGTTCATATCTAAATATGTGTGTATTGATCCTTATAATTTTAGATTATCATTAATGGATAACATGAATTACATAATTTGATTTATCGATGAAAACTATGAACAAATATGTTCATGGAGAATTAAGATATATTTGGCGTGTCATAAATGATATCACATTAATGGATATCACCAGAAAGGAATTTTCCCTTTCATCTCCTGATGAAAGTTAATATTTCAGGCCCTTTTAAGGGAATGGAACCTACTGAATAAATCCATGACCATAGTGTTCTATGGGTGAGTTCATTTCTAGAAATTCAATGAAAGAGACATCGAGCATATAGGTTGATGACACCGACATGCAACCTGGTTGATTTGAGATATTGCAATAAATGGATTATCTTACACAATAAATGTTCATTGGAGCTTGGATTTTTTTTTTGTAATTTTAACTTCTTTATCTATAGATTCCTTAGAATATTTACAGATTCTAACATTAGAATTTAGTTGGATATGCCTAATTCTGTTGAGAAAGTAGCCTAGAGTTTCACACACTAAGTGTATTTGTAATCTCAGTTAAATTCTAGAATGAAATTTAAAAAGTTAGAATAAATAATGTTTATTTCAGTTTGGATGATATACATTATTTATTCAAAAGTTATTTAAAATAATAAGTGAGTTAAATAATAATAATAAACACTTATTTATAATTTTTGTGAATATAATATTTACTATATAAATCGATGAATAATGCAGTGATATTCATTTATTAGATAAATAGTCAGGATTCACAGATCAGTAAATGTGGATGAGGGAAATAGTAACAAATTTAATGGTTCAATTTGATATTTCTTTGGTGGCCTGCTTTAGAAAGAAAATACATTCCGTTGATACCTTTGACAAATTTGTGTTTTCTTCTTGAAAATTATAAGAATAATCAATTATAAGGATTTTGGACTTGAGGCATTTCTTGATCAGATTCTCGAAATAAGATGGCCCAATCTCCTCTTGGGAAAATATTATGCGTGTTATATCAGGTTATCTATTTTCCCTAGTTCAATGGTAATTTTATTTTCTTTTTAAGATAGATCCACCCATTATAGTGATATATATATATATATATATATATATATATATATATCCCTTTACGGTATTCCCCTATAATTTTAGAATCTGGTGATCCTTCATTTGATCGGCAATATAGTGGGCTGATAACTCTACTATGATTATCATACCCATGTTATTTATTGCCCAATTTCTATGAGGATTTTTATTGAAGTTTATGTATATAAGAATATGAGGTATTTTATCAGCATTGAGATCGAAAGTGAGCTATACAAGAAGAAAAATGTTTTCTACAAATCATGGTTTTTGTTTTTTTCTTCTTGTAGACGTATTGGTCATGATGCTTTCATTTTTTTGGATAGGAATTCATAGAAATTATCAGGTGATCCTCCAACCTGAAACCTTGGGAGATGGTAATCCCATGTTGTATATGGGGAAGGTTTGGTTGAACACCCTGAATATTGTTTCGTTATGAAATAAACTCAAGGAGGAACAACCAGGTACTGGTGAGAAAGATCTTTCTACTATCATCAAGTAAGTGGCAATAATCATGGATCCCAAGTGGAAGATCATTGAAATATTTTATTGTTTTTATTGGGATTTGGGTGACATCATTTTTTCAATACATGTTTAATATTGTCTAGGGGGGACTAATGGGGAACCTGAGGTAACACACAATAGTATAAGATTCTCCTCCTCTCAAGATTATGATGAGAGGGATGTCTGTTAATTTCCTTAGGAGTTTATAATTTAGGATACTATTGAGGGTGATATAACTAACTACAATAAATAGATAGTTTAAATAAAGGGTGAATTAGCTAAATACAGGGTTGGAAACACTATTAAACTTAGAAATCATTTTGAAGGACATGAAATAGAGGGGAAGAGACAGAAACTAAGTGAGTATGCATTGGCAGAGCATCCCAATAAAGAGCAAGGAACCTATAGGATAGAGAAATAAGAGGATAGTGATAGTTTTTTCTTTGGATACAATGTATAGGATAGATATAGTAGAGTAATCCACTGCTCGAACAAAAGTTAAGTGAAGAAAGGGGAAAAAAGTAAATAGGGATACTGGGATTTATATCTTGACCAAAGGGAAGAAAGCTAAAGGGAGGAATAACTAATCTTATTTTTCCAAACTAATGAAGACATGGTCTACTAATAAGATCAAACAAAAGTTAAGTGAGGAGAGTTAGAAAATAAGGGAAAGAAAGATGATCTAATCATGCACTTTAGGGAAGAAATATTGAGGAGGCCATGCAAGTTAATTCCTCCCAAGAATATATAGACATGATAGTTGATATGGTGCTTCTAGTGTACACCAATGATGAGAAGTGGCTTTGGTTTAATAGTAAAGAACATATTTTTATGATATTATTCAATGAAAGGAAAATTAACATTTAGTATTTTATTTAAACATGGGATATGATGGATCACTGCTTCTAGGACCTTATAAAATATTATCTAGAAACAAAGGTAAGTGTTATGAATAGGTATTTATATAGAGATAAAGCTTTTAATAGGCTTAAAATCCAATTTAATGGGTGTATGATCTCTTATGGGGGTTTATGTGTTGTGGTTTTGGTTTGCAAGGGTTTTTGATGAATTGGGAATCAAATTTTGGATTGGTTTTTAATTATGTCATTTTGGGAGGGTTCTCACTCAACCCCCAAATTGATATTTTTCTAGAATAAAAATATTGACTTTGGATGGATAGATTGGGGTTAAAAGTAGATAGATAGATACTCTCTCAAGCTCTTGATAGAGATAAATATATCTAGAGTTCTATCCTCCCATCCTCTCTCAATCAAAATAGATATCCTTAGATTTATTCTACTGTTGAGAAGAATATACTATGATCATTCACGAATAACCCAAGTGATCAAGATCATTAGTCCTACCACTTGGTGTTTCTAAAAATTTGTTTAGAGATTTTGGTGCATGTGTGGATCACTGCCAGACGAATTATATAATTGGATTCTACAATTCAATGACAATATGATGAGATCTATTCCACAAATCATCAATGAAGAGAGAAGTACGAGTTAAGGTAATTCTATATTTTTTTATAAATTAATTTTAAAATACTTGTTAAGATCCTTCACCCATGGTTTTGTTGTTTTAATATAGTCAATAAACTAATGTTTTCAATGTACATGATGTTTTGATCATGTAAATTTGGGATTGAATGTGATTAACGACTAAAAGATGAGTTGGTCATACTATAAAAGGATGCTTCCACTATGACCAGAACCTACAAATACCAATTTTGGATATTATAAATCCTTGTGATAATATATTAATTCTAAGGGTTCTAAAAATAATTGTAAGTATTTTTATATAGGAAGTTCATATTATATTGAGAATGAGCTTACCCAAATTTTTTGAAGAATAAACAAGATCATAAAAAATAATCACTTTTGGTATACTCATTGGAATAAAAAAAATGGAATATATGATAAGAAATAATATTATAATATAATAGTTTATGAATATAATAATTCAGGTTATATTAGATCAGATTTTCCAATATTGAATAAGAAAGATAAAAATTTAAAGAGATACTCTGAGAGTAAAGGGAAAAATATATTGAAATATTTAGACACCTTGAGTGTGGGAGAAGGTGACACATCTTATAGTCACTTATCAGAAGGTAGTGGTTGTGAAAGTTATAATATCAATAGATTTTATTTAGACACCCCTAAGGATAAAAAAATTATTCATAGCTAAGGTAACTGTTGAATCCTTGATAAATTTTACTCTTGATCCTAAGTTTACTTATTCAACTATATGTGATTATCCAACTTCCTATGATAAGGAAAAAGATCATTCATCATATGATATAAAATTAAATTCATGAAATGATGAAGAATTAACGCCTAATTTTTATAAAATGGTTAGATATATAAATATCATGTAGAAATAAAATAAAAATCTTAAAAATAACTATGATTTAGCTAAAGTAAGTCATATTAAATCTAATTTTTTTTTTAAATTAACTTTCAAATTTTCTAAAATTTCAGCAGAATTAAATTCAAAGCCTAATTTAAAATCAAATAAATATGATAAAAATTTCATTATTAAACATAAATTTTAAGTTAATAGCCGGAATAAACTTGTATCTAACATTAATTCTAGTAATGAAAATTTTGGTAAAATTTACAAAAAACCAGACCTATAGAACTTCTAATAGTATAAAATTTACTTCTGATAAATCTCATTTTCAATAAAATTATTTTGTACCTAAAAATACAACATTTTTCACTAAATATAATAGGAGAGGTCATTGGAATAAAATTTTATATTTAAACAAAGTTTAGTCTTTTAGTTTTCATAGATATTTTATTTATAAATAAATAGAATCTATTCAGTATAAGATATTTTGGAACATGTGGGTTCCTAAAATACTATTTGATAAAATAATTGACCCAAATAAATTTTTTTCTAAGAAACTAGTTTTATTTTTTATCAGGAAAAGTGGTTGAGTATCAATAGTAAAAAATTGGTATACAGACAGTGGTTGTTCTTGACTTGTGACTAAAGAAAAGTCTACCATGCAAAATTTTAGAAAGTTAAGTAGTTGACAAGTCACTTTTAGAGACAACGAACAAGGGTAAATCATCATAATTGGTGATTATTCTTTTCTTAGGAAAACATTAAACTCAAATGTTTTATATGTTTTAGGCCATAAGCATGACCTTATCAACATCGGTCAACTATGTGAAAGAGGTTATCTGTGAACTTTAGGAATGATAAATGATTCTTTCAAAGTTCAGAATATGTTTTAATTCCATATATTGATAAACATGAATATGTTAAATAGTTAAATTAGAAGACTTAAGAAATAAAAATTTACCTTGTTTAAGTAAAACTATATATTCATCTAGATTATGGGAGGGATGACTATAACACTGTAAAATTTAAATATTAACTAATATTTCTATAAAAATTCATGTTAGGGATCTACATGATCATATGTTTAAATAAAATAGTGTTTGAGATCCTTGTAAATTTAGTAAGCAATATAAGTCTAGTTTTAAACCAAAAAGTTAAGTCTAAACTACAAAATATTTATAGTTAGTGCACAAGTATTTATTTGGTCCAACATAAACGAGAAGTATTGGAGGAAAAACATGTGTATGTCTTGGTTAATGATTTAACTAGAGTTTATTGGGTTTATTTTATCATATGAAAGTATGAATTTATTTATTTTTTAAAATTTTTTCATGTATATATTAAAAATGAGAAAAACCTATCTTTTGTTACTATTTGAATTGACCATGGCGGTGAGTTTATGAACTTGGATTTTGAATCTTTTTGTATTACGAAAAGTATTTCCCATAATTTCTCAGAATCTAGAACACCCTAGTAAAATGGTATAGTTGAATGAATAAATAGAATTATTTAGAAAATTACTTGAACTTAGAACATTGAGTATTCTACTGATAGACATTTTTTCTTTGAGGCCTTGAGTACTACTTTTTATTCTTTAAATCAAGTTTTACTTCATCCCTTTCTTAATAAAACTCATTATGAGTTGTGAACCAAAATAAAAAAAGAGTTTTCTTTTTCCAAAGTCTTTGGATGTAAAGTGTTCATCCTGAATACTAAATATCAACTTTATAAATTTGATCATATTGATAATGAATATTTTTTATTGTTTATTCTAAAAATATTATTACTTATATAGTTTTAAATAAATGATTTTTTGAAGAAATTTTACATGAAAAATTTAATGAAACTGATCCTTTAATTTTTTGTGAAGACTTTAGAAGTTCATCTTTCTGTTGAAGTATTTAAAAATACTTATATTAATTTTCCAAAATTTGACCCATATCCATTGGTAGTAAATCCACCAGAAGTAAGATAAATGGATTTTCAATATCCAAATTACATTATGGGAATATATACAACTATTAGTTGATGATCAAATTATATATTTATCCAAAACCAGTCATTCTTAAGGAATCATCCTATTGATAATATAATTGACGAGGTAATATAATCTGTTATAAGTAGAAGTTATTTAAGAAATCAATATGATAATTTGGTATTCTTATCACAATTTGATCCTAAAATTGAACATGATGATCTAGGTGATGAAAGTTGGATAAGGGCTATGCAAGTGGACCAAAATCAATTTGAACAAAACCAAGTCTAGAACATAGTTGAGTGACCTAAATAACTTACGGTATTTAAAGTAAAATTGTTTCTATGAAATAAGTGTCAGGAAAATGGAACTATTTTAGGAATAAAGTAAGACTTTTTATTAAGAGTTATTTTCAAGGAGAAGGCATATACTTTGGTGATACTTTTACATTGTTAGCTATAATTGTAAATATATATATCTTACTAGTCTTTGTAGAACATATGAATTTTATCTTATTTAAAATGGATGTTAAAATCACTTTTCTTAAATGATATGTCTAGAAGAAGGTATATATTAAAAAACCCTTAATTTAAAAGATACTAATTTTTTGGAAAATGTATCCAAACAAACTAAAGAAATCTATGGACTTAACCAATCCCAAGAGATTAGTTTGATATAATTACTAGATATTTAATTCAAAATAAATTTGTTAAAGTGTTGATATATCTCTTTTTATAAAGAAAATTTTTAAAGACACCATTATTATTTAAAATATTTCTGATGAAATTATTTTTTATTCAACTAAAAAATCACTTTTCAATAGTTTTTCAGAACTTATTGAAAATGAGTTTGAAATGAGATAAGTGGTTGAACATATATTTTTTACTTTGTTTTCAATTATTAAAAATTGGAAGGAAATATTTAAACTCAATAAAAATATTTTAATGATTTACTAAAAAGATATAGATTTGACAATGTTTGATGTAACGACCCAAAATTTTATTAATAAAAATTATTCTTGATCTAATTAAATGTATTATTATGTAAAATGGTTATATAAAATTTGTACTTACATTGTTTTATGATTTTTGATTTCAAAATACCGTCAAAAATTGTTACAACTACTAATATAGATGTTGAATAGTGATCACATGATTAGTATAAATATAGGGCTTTAACAAATCCAAATTACTCAGAAAAAGGATGTGATGGCCTCATACTATAGAATTGCTCTATACAAATCCCATTTGTAGAATCTCAGAAAGGAGGTGGTGTCATTGGGCTTATCTCTTGACCAAGCCTAAGCTGAGCTAAAATACGTTAATCTCGAACGGAACCACCTATGAGAGAAGTAGAAGTTGATAGAGATTACCACCTGAGTGATGTTATCTGAGCCACCGCAAGAGTCTTTCAACATCGCAAACCTTACCCTTCGGTCTTATGCAGGTTTTATAAGGGGATATGTAATAAGACACTAGCACTATGATTATGTGCATTATTTTTGTATATAATAAAGAATATACATTCATTTTTATTACCATGTAAATGTTTTTTAAAGCACAAACATTATTTTAAATTAATATTCAATTAAGAAATCTATTTGACAAATTAATGGATCTTTGAATTAAATAATATTTTAATAAAATATTATTACTAAATTACTTTTTATTAAATATAAATGATCATATAATTTTTATGAATACAATTGTAATTTTTATTAAGGTTTGAAAGTTGTTTTTGTCAAAACCCATGAATTTTTGATAAATGTCAGTTTTTATTTTAAAAGAAAAAAATCACATAATTATAAAATTATTTATAGAAAATTAATATTATTTTTGGAATCAGGATGTCAAAATTATCCAATGTTGAAGTTTTCATAATTTTTTGAGACATTCAAATTTTTTGGTAAAAATTAAATACCGTTAAAATATATAATGTGTTTTATGACATAATAATGACTCAATAGTGAAGTAATAAAATACTATAAATTTGATTTTAGGCCAATATATGTTTTAAATTTCAAATATGGTGATTTTAGGTTTTTTTTTTAATTTATTTTAAAAAGATTTAGTGGACCCTCCAAGACTTATAGAACATTTTAACTTTTTAATTGATTTCCTTGAGAGTGTGACTCACCTCCACATATGAAAACCTAATATTTTAAGAACGTAAGCTATTAGAATTATAAAATATTGTTTTCCACTCCAATTGGGAAAAAACCATGGGCAAAAACCATGATATGGTTTGTGATTTTGTTTATGTTAATGTGTGGTGTCCAAAACCTAAATAATAAAGAATTCCCACTCTTTTCCTATATAAACCAACCTAAGATCCCACTCCCTCTTCAATAAAGCCTTTGTATCTGGACCAACATCTTCCCTCCTCTCTCTAAAATCCTCCAAAGGCACCCCAATCTCCCAAGAAGCCTCTCTCAAGCCTTTGGGATTACACTTCCAAGGAAGGGATCTTCACTTTCCTTTATTATTTATGTCCAAGTATCATTTTATTGTTATTCCCTTTTATTTTGAGGTAAAAATTTTGGGGGTAAGATTTATCACCTCCACTATAATTCCATATTTATGTTTTAATGATTATAGACCCATTTATCTATAATTAATTCCTCCCATGTACACCCGTTTCAATGCTGAATTTCCGTAAGGGATTTCTTCCTTTCTCATTTTTGACCAAATTTATTTATGTTCTTATGCCATTTTATTTTCAATTAAAAATTTTGGGGTATGATTTCTCACCTCCATGATACTTCCCTTCTTATTTTTGAATGACTAGAGACCCCTTTATCTCTCATTAATTCCTTCCATGTACACCCGTTACCATGACGAAATTCTAAAAGGTATTTCTCTCTTCTCATTTACATTTAAGAAATTATTTTGTATTATGAATCTAAATTACCTTATATATGTTGGGACATGTATCTATATGACCCCTTGCTGTCTATTTCATGTACATATGATTAGACACTCCATTCTTTATCAAGGTTATTCACCTTTATGAACATTTACTTATTGATTATAGAGTTTAATTTATTAATTCCATTTTTTTTGTTTTGGAATAAATGAGGATGTTTAATGAATCCATGTTATGTGATACATGTGGCACACATATGCATTAAATGAAATGATTAAGAAGGGTTCACTCTGATAGTGCTCCAATTAATTGGTTAAATATTAGTATCATGATATGTCAAGTGAAATGAGGGTTTACTAATGCTAATTCAAGTGCAATCAATGTTTACTCATGCTCGATTTACAATGAGCTAGGGATCATGCTAATGTCTTGTTAAATGTTGTTACCAAATTTCCGTGTTATGATCATGCATTTATGTTTATGTATCTCTTATGCTCCATTTATATGCCTATTTCCTAACGTGTATTGTATAATTCTTGTTATTCCTTTTTAGTCCCTTACTAGGTTTTATATCTCACGCTTTTATTATGCATGTACTTAGGTTATCCCATGCAAGGTTAAGTACGAAAGAATGATGTGGTCATGTAAAAGAAGTTTCCAATAAGATGTTTCATTTTTTGTTTTAAGTTGTTATGAAATGTTTCTAAGCCCCATATACACTAGATATCTCGATCTTATATGTTGTATCAAGTGAAGGATTTATGTAATAAAATATATTTATGTGTGTAATAAAGATCAGGTTTGTTATAGTTGGTATAAGAGGATAGGCATAGTTATTTTTGGGATTAGGATCAGAGAACCCTAGTGAAATCCATAAGGATAAGACTAAGTATAATAAAAACATCCCTAAATTTTTGTGAGTAATTAATAAGTGGTTTATCAAACAAATAAATCCATGTTTGGATACGATCCGGTAGAGGTGACTCTATCACAAATGTATCTAGTGGTAAAAGCTGAAAACAACACTTTGAGCTAGAATTGAAAGGGAACTGGTGCACAACAATGGGCCTTGATGCAGTCTTGGTTACGATGCTCCCGGGGGATATGCATTGGTAAATTCATAATCTTAGTATGAACCATTGTTAAGAGAATACAAAAAATGCTTCTAAGAATATATGTTGGGAAGTAGATCATGGATAACATAGATTTAAGCCCATAAGTAAAAAATTTAAAGAAATAAAAGTAATTTATAATTCATCCATTTTTTTATTTGGATTACCCTTTATGTGTTACCCCTAACTTTCGTTTTATTCCATCCAATGGAAAGTAATAGGAGGACTTAGGCTAACAACTGATGCAATGATAAATTTGATGACTGTTCTAATGAGATGCACAATCCAATGGGAGGAGGAATCATGAACTTTTTCACAATACTCTCTCATTCAACTCAAGTTTTGAATAGAATCATGGGTCAATAGAAACATTAAAACCCCCCTAAGAAATAAAAAGTCACAATCAAGAGATTCATGAGACAAATGCCTCATAATTTTCATGGATCATCTGACCCCTCAACCACTGAACAATGGATCAACTCAATTGAGAAGATCTTCTCCATACTTCAATGTTATGAATAGAAGAAGGTACTTATGGATGATTATCATATGGAGGTTTAATCTGATGAATGGTGGACATTTATTAAAAATACAAAGCCTAAGGAGGAGATTGAGGCGTTCAAAGGGAAGGATTTTTGGAAAATATTTTTCGATAAATATTTTCTGTGCACCCTCTGAATTAAGATGGAAAGGGACTTCCTTTCCCTCAAGAAAAAAGATGATGAATCCATCGGATTGTATGAAGAAAAATTCACAATGATTGCATAATATGAATCCATCTTTGTCTTTACCCCCGAATACAAGGTTGACCGCTTCTTTTTTTGGGATAAAACCTAGCCTACATATATCCCTAGTGATCTGTGATTTCAAGAGCTATGAGTAAATTGTCTGATGTGCCCTGAAATTAGAAATGGAGATCAGAAAATATCATCAGTATCATGGGGATAAGAAGCATAAAGTTGAATTTAATTCTGGTGGTCCGATGGATAAATCCAACGGTGCTAGGAAAATCCAGCACCCCACTTTCCAAAGATTAGGAAAGAAGAACCCCAGAAATTGCCTGAAGGTGACAAGGAAATGCTTTAGGTGTGGAAGAGAAGGGCACCTGACCATTAACTACCGATAAGAAAAACCCGCAGCTGCGACAGAGGAGAAGAACACTCCATTCGAACCACAATGCATTTTTCATTAATTTAACTGCAATGAACCATGGAACTTTTCAAACCAGTTCCCTAAGACAAGGGTTTTTAGAGGCAACCGACAACCTCCAAGACATCAAGGGTGATATTTTTCCATAACTACCACTGAAGTGAACCCCGAAAAAGAAGTGGGGATAGGTATTCTAGTTATTCATTCAATAATAGCAAACATACTTCTTTGATTTTGGTTCTACACATTCTTTTATATCCCAAAAGTTTAGTAGAACAATCCCAACACCACCACAAATCATAGAATTAAAAATTTCAGTGAGAATGGAAAATGGGGAAATCATTGAAACCCCTGAATATAACTCCTTCACTATCATAATTTGTGTATTGAACTTCCCGAAGAACCTCATCATACTCCCTCTAGTGGAATTTGATGCAATTCATGGCATGGATTGGACTTCCTTATATAGAGCCAACATAAATTGTTGTGAGAAGGAAGTCACTCTACATATAGAGAATCGACCCCTGATTCTGTGAAATTGCAAGGATAAGGATGAATCTTATTTAGAAACATCATCTCAGGCATGGATATTACTACCCTATGAGCATGCGTATCTGGCTCAGATGAGTGAGTTTAAGGAAGAACCCATCCTTGAAGACATGCCTATTATGAGGGAATTCGCT
Organism: Viscum album; assembly: GCA_963277665.1. Classification (NCBI taxonomy): domain Eukaryota; kingdom Viridiplantae; phylum Streptophyta; class Magnoliopsida; order Santalales; family Viscaceae; genus Viscum; species Viscum album. Next base: position 1,287,040,188 of record OY728158.1, read on the forward strand.
CAAGTGTTTCCTAAGGAATTGTATGGCATTTATCCAAGAATAGATATTGAATTCTCAATTGATCTTATACGTAGGGAGTTTCCAATATCCAAGACTCTATATAGAATGGATATTTTAGAGCTTTAGGATTTGAATAAACAACTATAGAAGAATCTGGAAAAAGGGTTTATACGCCAAAGTGCTTCACCATGGGGTTCACCCATCCTCTTCGTCAAGAATAAGGTTGTGTCAATGCACCTTTTCATTTATTATCGTGAGGTCAACAAAATCAGGATAATGAAAAAGTATCCTCTTCCAAAAATTGATGACTTTTTAGATTAGCTATTTGGAGCACAATACTTCTCCAAGGTGTATTTGTGGTCTGGATATTACTATATAAGGGTCAAGAAGGAGGATATCCCCAAGACTGCTTTTCATAAAAGATATGGTCACTATAAATTCATAGTAATGCCTTTCAGACTCACTAATGGTCCATAAATATTCATTTACTTGATGAATATAATCTTTATTGATTACTTAGACAAATTTGTGGTAGTCTTTATAGACGATATTCTAATATACTCTAAAACCAATGAGGATCATGAGGAGTATCTAAGAACTGTACTAGAGACCGTGCAAAAATAGAAGCTTTATGAAAAGTACATGAAGTGTGATTTTTGGTTGAATGAAGTCTCATTCTTGGTTCATATCATCACAAGCAATGGGATATCTATGGATCCCTCCAAGATAGTTGCAATTGAGGTATGGCTGAGGCACACATCGGTAACTGATATCTGTAGCTTCCTGGGGTTAGCTAGATATTATCGCCTATTTGTGAGAAATTTCCTACGATTGTTAAAACCTCTTACCAAGATAACTCAGAAGGGAGTAAAGTTTTATTAGAGTGATGAATGCGAAGATATCTTCAAGGAGTTGAAAAGGAGGCTTATAACTATGTCCGTTATCACACTACCCATAAGTGGAGAACTTTTTGTGGAATTTAGTGATGCTTCGAAGAAGGGACTAAGCTGTGTGTTGATGAAAAATGAAAAGGTTGTTGCCTATGATTCAAGGCAATTGAATGTTCATGAAAAAAACTATCCTACACATGATATTGAGTTGGCTGCAGTAATCTTCTCTTTAAAAATTTGGCAACATTACCTATTTGGGGAGAAGTGTGAAATATACATAGATCAAAAAAGCCTCAAGTATATATTCACACAGAAAGAGTTGAATACGAGCCCATGAAGATGATTAGATCTGATCAAAGACTATGACTGCTCAATCCATTACCACTCTGGGAAAGCAAACAAGGTGGAGGATGATCTAAGTTGAAAGGACCCAACAATTCTATCATTGATATGAATTGAAAATGATCCAATATTTTTAGATTTTATGAATATGTACATGGGAATAATAAATAGGGGAACATCATAAATCCTCTCAAAAATGATTGCTCAACCGTATCTTTTGGAAAGGTTAAAGGATTCTCAATGGGATGATGTAGAAATTTAGAAGAAATTGGAAACTACCAAAAATGGGGAATCCTCAGAGTTCAATGCTAATGAATAAGGAATTATGAGATTTGGGAAAAGACTATGTGTTCCATCAAATCTGGAGTTAATGAATGAACTTTTGGATTATTCACATAGTTCACATTTTTCCATTCATCCAAGAAACAAAAAGATGTATCGAGATATCAGAGAGCATTATTTGTGGGATAACATGAAGATGGAGATCACTGAGTATACATCAATGTTCCTGGTATGTCAGCAAGTGAAGGATGAGAGGCAGAAGTCTAAGGGGATGGTGCAAACATTACCCATACCAGCATGGAAATGGGAGAACAACACCATGGACCTTGTCACTGGGATTCCAAAGACATCCAAAATAATCAATACTATCTAGGCTGTTATGGATCATCTTACAAAGACTGCACACTTCATTTCAATTTTAGAGGATCTCTCATTGGATCAACTAGCATGTATATATATCAGAGAAGTGGTAAGGCTGCATAAAGTACCACTTTCTATTGAATCTATGCTCTGAATACTAAGATAGACTTTAGTATGCCTTATCTTCCTCAAACTAATGGAAAATATGAGTGGACTATCCAAACACTCGAGGAAACATTGAGATCATGATCAATGGACTTCAATAGAAGATGGGATCAACATATCCCTCTAGTTGAGTTCTCTTGCAATAACAGTTTCCACTCAAGCATGCAAATGGCTCCTTATGAAGACCTTAATGGGAAGAGGTGTAGAACACATACATGTTGGGATGAAGTTGGGAGGGAAAACTCCTAGGTCCATAAATGGTCTAGGAAATGGTGGAGAATGTTAAGACCATCCAACAACACATTAAAGCTGCTCAGAGTTAACAAAATAGCTATGTTGATAATCGTCAACGAGACCTAGAGTTTGATGTCAGAGACACGGTATTCATATGCATATCACCATGGAAGATATTTATTATATTTGGGAATAAGGGAAAGCTTAGTCCAAGGTACATCGAACCTTTTGAGATCCTTGATCGCATTGGAGCATTGGCCTATTGACTAGTACTCCCGCTGAACCTATATCAAGTACATTATGTATTATATATATCACTCTTGAGGAGGTAAATACCTGACCCATCACATGTATTGAAACTATAGGTGGTACCATTCAATAATGACCTATTCTATGAAGAGAAGAACATGGATATCTTAGATCATAGGGAAAAATTTCTACGAAATAAGATAATGCCCCTTGTCAAGGTGTTGTGGAGAAACCACATGTTTGAAGAAGAAAAATGGGAATTAGAAGAAGTGATGAAATAGAGTTACCTGAATCTGTTTTAGCATGGGAAAAGGAAATTTTGAGGAAAAAATTTATTAGGGGGGAAGATTGTAGCGACCCAAACTCTTATTAATGAAAATTACCATTGATCTAATTAAATGTCTTATTATGTAAAATGGTTACATAAAATATGAACTTCCTTGGTTTTATGATTTTAGATTTCAAAATATCATTAAAAATTGTTACCATTTCTAATATAGTTGTTAAACAGTGATCACATGATTAGTAAAAATACAGGGATTTAACAAATCCAATTTACTCAGACAAAGGAAGCGACGACCTCATCTAGTAAAATTTTTCCATACAAAGCCCATTTGTTGGAGCTCGGAAAAGAGGTGGTGTCATTGGGCTTAACTCTTGACCAAGCCCAAGCTGAGATTCAATACTTTAAGCTCGAACAGAACCTTATACGGGAGAAGTGGAAGTTGCTAGAGATTACAACCCGAGCGATGTTATCCAAGCCACCCTAGGAGTCTTTCATCATCACACACCTTACCCTTCGGTCTTATGAGATTTTTTTAAGGGTTCATTTAACAAGACCCTAGAACTATGATTATTTTCATTATTTTTTATATAATAATGAATATAGATTATTTTTTTTACCTTGTAAATGTTTTTTAAAGCAAAAATAGTATTATTAATTAATATTAAATTAATAAATATACTTTCATAAATTAATGTATTTTTTAATTAAATAAAATTTTAATAAAATATTATTACTAAATTACTTTTTATTAAATATAAATGATTGTATAATTTTTATGAATACAATTGTAATTTTTATTATGGTTTGAAAGTTGTTTTTGTCAAAACCCATACATTTTTGATAAATATTGGTTTTTATTTTAAAAGTAAAAAATTAAAATATTTAGAAATTTATTTAGATAAAATGAATATTTTTTTTTGAATTAAGATGTTGAAATTATCCAAAGGTGAATTTTTCATAATGTTATAAGATTGTGAAATGTTTGGGTAAAAATTAAATACCATTTAAATATATAATGTGTTTTATGAAATCATAATGAATTAATAGTGATGTAATAAAATACTATAAATGGTATTTTAGGAAAATATATGTTTTAACTTTAAAATAATGTTATTTTAGGTTTGTTTGATTTATTTTACAAAGCTTTAGTGGACCCTCCAAGACTTATAAAACATTTTTACTTTTTAAATTGATTTCCTTGAGAGGGTGACTCACCTCCACCTAAGAAAGCCTAATATTTCAAGAAGTTCGGCCTTTGGACATATAAAACAATGATTTCTACTCCAATTTGGAAAACACTATGAGAAAAAACCATGGTATGATTTGTGGTTTTGATTAGTTTAATGTTCGGTGTCCAAAACCTAAATAATAAAGAATTCCCTTTCTTTTCCTATATAAACCCACCCAAGATCCCACATCCTATTCAATAAAATCCTTTGAAGCTTGACCAAACTCTACCTTCGTCTCTCTAAAATCATCCCATGGTTCCTCAATATCCCAAGAAGCCTCTCTCAAGCCTCTCCCAATCCTTTGGGATCACACTTCCAAGTTAGGTATCCTCACTTTCCTTCCATATTTATGTCGAAGTTTCCTTATATTGTTATTACCTTTTATTTTCAATTAAAAATGTTGGGGAATGATTTATCACCTCCCCTATACTTATATACTTATGTCTTAATGATTATAAACCTTTTTTGTCTCTCATTAATTCCTCCCATGTACACCCGTTACCATACTGAATTTCCATAAGGGATTTCTTCCTTTCTCATTTTTGTCCAAATTTCATTATGTTGTTATGACCTTTTATTTTCCATTAAAAATCTTGGGGTAAAATTTCTAACATACCCCATAATGCCCTTTTTATTTTTTAATAGTGAGATACCCCTTTATATCTCATTAATTCCTTCCAGGTACACTCGTTACCATGCTGAAATTCCGTAATGGATTTTTCTCTTCTCATTTACATTTAATAAATTATTTTGTATTATGAATCTAAATTACATTATATATGTTGGTACATGTATCTATATGAACCCATTACTGTCCATTTCATGTACATATGAGGAGACACAGATTTCTATCTCATCAACCATTTTTATGAATTCTTATGTGACGCTGTTATGCTGCTGAAATTGCACCGCGATTTTCTAAGCCAAAGTAATTGTGTAGTGAATACCATGTCCATTTATCTATCAAGGGTATTAAACTTTGTGCACATTTACTTATTGATTATGGATCATAATGTATGAATTAAAAATTACTTTATCATGGAATAAATTAGGATGTTTAATGAATCCATGTTATGTGACCCATATGTCACACTTATGCGTGAAATGAAATGATTAAGAAGGATGTGCTCTGATAGCGCTCCAATGCATTGGGTAAAGACTAGTGTCATGATACATAAAGTGAAATGAGGATTTACTCATTCTAATTAAAGTTCAATGTGGGTTTACTCATGATACATGTGAAATGAGCATGTGATCATGCTAAGATCATGTTAAATGTTGTTTCCACATTTCCATGTTATAATAATGATTTTATGTTCATGTTTCTCTTATTCTACATTGATATGCCTATTTCCTAACATGTATTTTATACTTCATGTTATGCCTTTTTACTCCCTTACCAAGATATATTGCTCACCCTTTTATTATGCATTTCCTCAGGTTATCCCATAGAAGGCTAAGTATGAAGGAATGATGTGGTCATGTAAAATATGTTTTCAATAAGATGTTGTGTATTACGTTTTATGTTGTTATGTAATGTTCCTAATCACCAAAGACTCTATACCACTCGATCTTCTATGTTGTATCAAGTTATGGTTTTATGTAATAAAATATGTTTAAGTGTGTAATAAGGATAAGGGTTGTTATATGTGAAGTATATGTACTCTGGTTGATACTTCTATCAAATTAGATCATAATATAACTGGTCAATTGGTTGATAAAAAACTTTATAAAAGTATGATTATAATTTTACTATATCACACAATACATATATAGACATTATGTTTTCATTATGTTGATTTTTTATATTTCAATCAAATATGAATAAATCACACCTAAAATATGTAAAAAAATTATGTTACCTTAAATGAACATAAAAAATTATTTTGTTTTATTTCATTAGAAATGAAAATTTCCTTAAAATAAATTTAGATACTGACTTTGGAGGTTGTATATTAGATAGAAAAAGTACTTTTAGAACATGTCATTTTCATATAGAAGCCTTAGTTTTATAGTCCGGTAAGAAAAAACATACATAGACCCAGTTTTTTCCTTGTAAGACTTTGGAATATTTTTACATATATTTCCTTAGGTAGGCACTAAGAAAACGTGCAATTATGAGGCCCGGTGTGCCCGTAATAAATTATATAAATATATTAAGTATTTTTGTACTATTTGTGAAATGAAAACATGAAATAACTTAAATAGTTGATCAAATAAGAAATTTGAGACCACATTTGGGTTCAGAATGTGGTGTTTACCCTAGGTACGACATAAACTATGTTGGCATGGGAGGTTCAGACCCCTCACTCAATAGTGGTATGCTAAATGGATGGATTAATTTATTAATTCATTTATTTAATATATCAAACCTAAATAACACTCAAAATGTAACTCGTATTGGAAATTTAAGGTTATGGTTGAGTCTAGAGGATGTTGTTTACCATAGGAGGGGTATAAACATTGTCGATGCATGACTTCTGTGAGAAAAGTCATCCATGGGAAAAAATGGTAATTAAAATAATTAAACATAATTATTTTGTCTCGGATTCCAAACCCAATAAATTTTTAACAGGGATTCAGTTTGAAAAAATGAGGCCTCTATTGAGTTTGGAATGCGGAATTTTACCTAGGCACAATATAAAATGTGGGGGCATGAATAATTCAGATTCTGTGACGAGTGGTACTTCTATAAGTAGAAGTTTAAGAGTTTAAGGTTGGTCCTAATCCTCTATCTCCACTCTCATTCTCTAACCATTCTTTATTGTTATCTACTATTCTTCATTGGATTGAGGAGTGATCTTTACCTAAACCTTTTCAGATCAAAGAGGAATCATAGCAGGCACGTCAACGACGAATGAATTGAATCCATGAAAGAGTCTTGTTAAATTTTAGCACCACAATTTCAATTATTTTATTATTATTTGATTTTGAAAAAAATTAATTCATTTGGATCATCCATGACAATGGAAAAATGAACACGTCCACCGCCTGAGCTCAATTTTTGAATCCTGCCTTTGAGATTTCTTCTTTTTTCTTTGGATTATTTACATTCTATACTGAAAAATCGCTAAATCCTCAAGCAGAAGTCAGCTTTGTGAAGGCCTCATCCCGAGCTTCCCGAAATCGGGTCTGAAATAATTTTCAGACCTCCGGTGTGATAGCATTGGCCCTTAGAATGGGCCACCAGATATAAACCATTGGCGGTGGCCGACATTGGCACAAGGTGGAGGTGGGACATGGAGGCTAGGTGGGAGCTGGCTGGGAGGCATGGTTGTAGTGTAGAGGCTAGGTGGGTGCCAACCGAGGAAGTTGGGTTTGCAGTGGTGTGAGCTAGAGCACCAGGGTGCGGCGAGCTAGAGCGGCGGGAAGGTGAGGCCAGAAGAGTGGAGCTAAGGGCAGCAAAGGAAGCCTGGGCTCAAGGCGGTGGAGTAGGTAGGGGTAGACGGAATTAGGCTAGTGGAGTGCCAGGAGGTGTGACAGCTGCACTCGGGCGGTGACCGAGGAGGGGGGACCAGGTGACCGAGACCCGCAGTTCGCGAGTCTACGCAGCGCAGGGTCCCGAGGTGCGGCACCAGGTGGTGGAGTTAGCAGGTCACCAGGTAGGGGAGAGAGGCGGGATGGGCCCTGCGCTAGATCGCGGTCCGGCTATAGTGGACTAGGCTGACCAAGGGAAGGCCCGCCCATGCAGTTGGGTCTAGTTGGTTTGGGCTGGATGGGGCCAAATCAGACCGATGTACCTTTAAACAACGTTTTCTCCTAAACAGAGCATCCGTTTGACACGTCGTCTGCGGCCATGGGTCCGAATCATCAAGGAAGAACTTTTAAATATATTTTGGGAATTTTTATTTTCTATGACCGAAGGCCGGTGACCCAAAAGTTAATAATAATAAAATATTTATTAATATTTTTAGATCCTTGCATCGGACCTAACCCTAAAATGGAACATCTTATTGATGCGCCGTCAATGCCAGCATGACCCTGATCATTGTGTGGAATTTTTGATATTCTTATGCAAGTGTTTAAACTAAAGATAATGTGTTATCCCCAATGCTTGGTTCACACGTTTAATGGTGAAATCCCACTTTTTCATCTGGCATCTATTTGGGGTGATTGAATAAACATTTCCAAGTTTTTTTCCAAGGGGATTGAAATGGTGCAATCCAACCTCCTTAATTTGAGGCTGATATGTGGGCTTCACGAGGAAACCTTCAAGTATAAATTAGTGTTTTACAACTTACGATTAATAAGTCCATTCTGAACGAATGATTAGTCAATCTTGTGTGTTTTTCTCCAAGGATGATAATGGTGTGATCCGCTTAGATATACAATTCCTTATTTGCGATATCATTAAATGTGGAAACATGGTAGGAATATTGGAGGAAGATCCTTTTTATGTGATTATAAATAATCAATGGATAACGTCAGATCTGACTCTTATGATAGTGGAGAAGATGTATAAAGATACAGTCGATGTTCTGATACCATTAAAGGAGGTGTGTCAGCAAATATATGATTCTAATCCTACAGCTTAACGAAGAACATCGTTCCCTAATCTACTTTTTGACTAATTTGTCATGTACTATGGGAGTACTTTGACATGCCTAGTGGTAATTGTTCACCATTTTAGTACCCATAAATGGTTAGGTACACAACCAAGAAATGAAAAGGGGTCACACATCCTATGGGCCCCACATGCAACTCATACCACTATGTTTTCTCCTATCTCTTATATCTAATTTTTCTGAACTCATATTTTGGCTTACGAGTAGACTATCCTGAGTGTTTCTCCACATAGGAAGTGATGATTCCCTTTTTAGTGGATTTCAAGATGTGATGCGAGATTTTATGGGTGAGACACCTAACTAAGGAAACACCCGATGGTTGAAACGATGTTCTTATGAGAGGTGTAGTTTCCTCAATGTTTCTTGAGACATACCATCCAATAAGGATGGTTAGTGTAGTTTAGGTCTTTCCCTCTATCACATCTGGGTAGTGGGGATAACCATGCTTTCCCTCCAGCACTGTTGGGAAGTGGTGATCATCATTTACATTTATAGGGATTTCCCTCTAGCATGTCTAGGCAATGGTGATCACCAGGAATTCCCTCCAGTGTGGCTAGGTAGTGGTGATCATCATTTACCTTTATAGGGATTTCCCTCCAGCATAACCGGGTAGTGGTGATCTCCATGAGTTTCCTCTAGCACAAATGGGTATTGGTGATCACCACTTACCTTTATAGGGGTTTCCCTTCAGCACGGCTAGGCAGTGGTGATCACCGGGATTTACCGCTAGCACGGATGGGTAGTGGTGATCATTGTTTACCTTTATAGGGATTTCCCTCCTGCACAACTAGGCAGTGGTGATCACTGTTTACAGTATCGAGCATACCTCCAATGGGGATTGGTAGTGGGTCATCGAATTTGAGACATAATATCTTGTGTATACAGACTTTATTTGATGTAACTTTGGACTCTCAAGAAAGAGGGGCGCTTTTCCCACCAAGATGTGTCCTTTTGAAGAAACCTAAAACTATGTGGGCAAGAAAAACACACCCAAAGTGGAAAGTATCAAGGTGTGGTGATTGATCCCCTTTGACTTGTAGTTCAGGGTAGACATGTGGGATACTGGTCATCGATAGTGTTTACTTCAAAAACTATTGGTGACTATTTTATTGGAATGAGATAGTGATATAGAGACCCCCTTACTCTATTATATGGGATTCTTTGGTTGGGAATATATATATCGTATTTGCAGTACACACTCCTTGGGTTTTGGTTACACTCCTTCCAGGAGAGGTGAATACGTGTGTGGTATGCCACGTGCATTCCGTGTTTAGATTATCGTGTTTGGACGAGTCTACTCTCCTTCTAAATGTAGCGAAGAATTGACAAGAAGTTCATCTTCTTTCTGTTTCTAGCTCCTCGTTATTGGAAAAGATTACTTCAATTCTTTGTTTGGTAGAGCTTCACCCTTTTTTTATACCTTGTTCTATCTACTACTACCCTATTTAGTACATCATTTGATGCCCTCTTTAGCCTTTGAGGCATCCTACCGAGTATTTTTATACTAACTCATTCTTGGGATTCACCCACACTCGGTGTTACATTATGGACGATGGACATGTTGATCATGACTTTAGAAGAGCATTTGTATACATGGTTCTTGGACCGCCTGTGATGGTTGTATCTTGGGATCCATGAGTAGGGCTCTCTTAGTTATTTTATTTTCCATGTGTTGTTGGGTTGTGGAATTTTTCTAGTTGGGTGTTTATTTTTCCCCTTTTCCCTTTTAGTTTACTTTTATGTACTTATACTATTTAAAGGTCGATGGATATTTGTGGTTTATATATATAGTAGTGTTGTATCTTATTTTCATTTCCCTCGTCACTTTTTCATTGAGTTGGTTGCGTGTGTGTCTAGGTACATAGGAAAAGGCCTCCCCGAGTTTGTTATGCCTTCAGTACTGGTCGCCAGCCCCTGGCCTACGGAGGAGGGCTTGGTGTAGTTGCAACTCAAGCCCCAGTTTGGGTTAGGTCGTGACACAATATTTTGTAGCACCTTCCACTACCAAAGCTGAATATGTGGTAGTTGGATGTTTTTGTGCACAAGTGTTGTGGGTGGAACATACACTCATAGATTTCGGGTTGAACATTACTAAAACTCCAATTCTAAGTGATAAAACCAATGAAATCTCTTTGTCTAATAACCCAACGCATCACTCATGAGAAAAGAACAATGATCTAAGACACAATTTATTTATGGATCACACACAAAAAAGAGATATTGTTCTTGACTTTATCAGAATGTAAAATCATCTTGTGGGTATATTTTTAAAACCATTAAATTCCAATATATTCAAATAATTTAAAAAAATGTTAGTTCTAATAAATTTAATGTGATCTTAAATTCACGTATAGTTCAATATATCAATTAACATTGAAAAACTCATTAAAAAGTGGAGGAAATTATTATTTAATTAGTTGTTCATTATTATCTCATGGGTTTTTTATTTTTATTTTATTGGATTTTTGTTTCTCTTTTCATTATATTTATATGTAATTTAATTTAGGATAAATTATAAAATAAAATGTTTTTATAAATATTTTACTTTTGTGGAAGATTAAAAATTTAAGGAGAAATTTTTCTAGAACCATCCTCTAAAGGGGAAGATCATATTCTCAAATAAGAAGACAAATTCTAAAAGGTTTAACTTCTTCAAATATGTATTTTACTAATTTATTTTATTATTTATTTATGCCTTATTTGTTTATTAAAGGGGGATATATTTTTAGTAAAGATGAAATTTTTTTCTTTCAAGGTATTGTTTTTGTTTTTTATTTCTTAATTGATTCTTTTTGAAAATATCAGAGTGAGAGGAGTTTAATGAAAATTTAAGAAGGGATAAAATTTAATTCAAAGGAGGATAATATTTAGAAAACATTTTATAGAAAAATATTAAAGGGGGATAAATTTAACTTTTGGTTATATTTTCTCCATTTAAATTTTTCCAAAATTTGGGCATAAAATTTTTATGTTTTTTTAAATATAATTAGTTTGTTTTGATTTAATATAATATAAGGGGAATAAAGTTTCTCTATAATAATTCATATATATTTTTCTTTGTAATTCATTTTAATTTTTCTTATGTTTATTTTTTATTAAAAAAAGCGGGATATTTTTGAGTTGATGAATTACTTGCATCTTTATTTTGAAAATCACCAAATTCATGAGAGCTATATTAGTTATAGATAACTTCATTGATTGATGTGGATACATGTTGAGTTCATTAGAATATGATAAAGCTACTGTTATCTTTTTACAAATAACTGTGAAGATTATCTAAATCCAACCTTTAGAGTTTCTTATAATGTAATCTATAAATAGAGTTGAACTTTTTGATTCAAGAGAATAATTATAACCAAAAATTATGAATGAATCCAGTCATTTTAAAGTTGTGAAATTTCATTTTTATGAGATCTCTTTTGATTATTTTAATTGTTTTCATTTTGAGTGTTTCAACTAAGAGCTATGTTTTGGCAAGGTTTCTTATAAATCTATTAGTATTTTTTTTAATTGTATTATTATTGATCTTATGTCATCGTGGGGTTTTGGGGAATGGGGAAAAAATATAAGACCAATATTACATGGTGAAGGACTTCTGAGGATAGGAATATAATGTGTTATGGACTAGAACATTGTACCCACAAATAGGTTAAGTTGAGGGATTTTGAGGAAAGGAAGACAAAGAACCTTCTAATTATTATAAAATCCGGGATACCTAAAGTAAGATCTAAAAAATTCCTTAGCAATAAGGTTAAAGAATGTTGTTTTTATAATATTTTTTAAGAAGTATTTGGTTTGTTAACCATGTATTATTTTTAAACTTCTATAGTGTTTACTTTTTTATATTTTATTTAGGTTATATCCATAGTTCATATTTTATAAAATTATGATAACTTTATTTTCTACTAAATATACTTTTTCTTGAATCTTTTTACATTTATATTTTTTTAACTCAAGTTTTTTAGTTTTCCAAAATTTCAAAAATCCAATATACTCATAACCTAAGGGTTGGAAACTTGTACATTGAAATTTTATAACAACAATTCACCCCCTCTTATATTCTACATGTTATATCACTTTTGGGAAAATAGATTTCCTCATACCCACCCCTTTCCAAGTCACCAAAGTTTTGTCCTCAAGAATCGAAACTATCCATAAAACTATCAAAGGTATCCTATCAAGGTGCTTAAATACTAATGGGTGAGGAATTGTCACCCCACTCTTATCTCAAATCAATTGAATTTTATATGACACATCAAGGTTCTCTCATGTCCTATTCGAGTAAACCATTCCCAAACCAATGATCTCCTATAAAAACTAGCATCAAAAGAAATTATACTAAGGGAAACTATGAATATTCTATTTCATTTAATTTATATCCCTTAGGGTCCATACACCTCAAGGAACACATTATATGATAATACCCTCATCCATCAGCGACCGAGGTCACCAAGTTAGTGATCAAGGGTCCTTCGTAACCCTTAAAACACAAATTTTATTTATAGGAATTTAAATTTAATTAAATAATTGATTTAATAAAAGGTTGATTTCCCATAGTGGCAAGACCACACATCACATTCCATATCATACGCATAAACCAAAAAGGGAAACAAATACAGACCACCTACATTAATTCCAATGTTACCATCCTTTAAGCCATGCCTATATAATATCACCTAAGCTCTCCCTAAGTCAAACTGACCATTTATAATCCACACAGGGCTCTAACTAAATCCAAAAATCAATATTAATTAATTATAATCATTTAAAATAAATTAAAAAATATAAAATAAATATTAAAATTTAATTAAAATATAAAAATACATAATAATTCACCAAGAAACCCTTTCACACTAAAATTTCAACCAATGATACCCAAAATATCTATGGTACACTCCTGACACCATCCTGAAAAAAACCCTATCATGTGACATTGATTAAATAAAATATTTCATCCAATTTAGAAAAAACTATTAATAATTTTACTAAGTGATAAACCTTAAAGGAATTTGATTGAAATGCCTCGCGATCATCCTCTTACTATGCTATGAAAAATAACCATTATATTGGGATGATTTCACTATGATATGATGGAATCTTGTATGAAACCCTAATCTAGACAATTGAAACATCAGTAAAGAATATGTGAAAGGTAAAATGGAGGGTAGAAAAGTGAAATCACAACGAATCATCAACAAAATATAGAAAAAATACACCCCACACTAAGGGGCATCATAGGATGAATGAAGAGTATACCCTATGGGTTTGACCATGCATGAGAGGAAAAGAGGGAATGAGTCATTAAGAACTGAGAGTATAAAAAGGGGTATTTCATACGAATTTAAATAAAAAAGAGAAACATCATGGATTAAAACACACAATGTAATGCCTTATAGTAGTCCCCTGATGACTCTAACTAGCCAAGGACCATGGAAAGTCTCCCTCCCCTCTATTAAACCTTTTTCATGGGGATTCCTCTCCTTCACTATAAAAATATATATGGCATGGATATCACTTTGGTCTAAAAATAAATGGGAAAGGTACACCCCCAGGAGAACCATGAACATGTGCTATTTTGATATTTCAGATAAAGGATTCCCCTATGACACCACACTAGGCACTATATCATAGTGCTCTTCATGGTCCCCTAAATTGGTCATCATAAATACACCATGATGTAGTACCTTGAGTGTTTCCAAAAGGGATAATCCCTAGGTTCCATGCACTCAACCCAGATATCATTCCCTATAATATAGGTGTATCACCCTCCACCATAAGGTCTCCCATGTCGTGATCCTCTCGGTGGTGGTTCACTTGTAGTGAGATTATACTAAAATTCCATATAACTTCACTCTACGTCCCACTGCATATGGTATGCACAATCCTTATACACATTTATATAACCATGAACCCCACACATGAATCCCGAACAATAAAAAAATTTAGTATTGAAGCTCAATCCTCTATTGAACATAAAAATAATCTTCCAAAAAACTAGGTTTGTGTCACACTCTAGAGAACACTTGGTTTCCCTGACAACCACCCCTTTCATCTATGTGATAGAGAATCCTCTAAAAGTTTTCTTTTATACCTAACCTTATAGTCCCAATAGTCCTATTTCAATCTACCTTTTCTTAGTTTCTATAATGATATTTAAAAAAAACGTGGGGAACTAGTTGATTTCCACTGTCCCATCACCTGAATAATCCAAGTGATCCCTATGATGCTACTATCAAAGCCACCGTCCAAGAATATACATCGTCTCCAACTGAAACATTTAGAAAAAAACTATTTTTACTATAAAGAACTTCCAGTTTGATAACTACCATACTTCTTTATGATTAACAATCCAACATAAATTATGAACATTCTAGGAGTAGCAACCCCAACATCCTCTAAACTCCATAGCTTCCACAATCAAACCATCATCCATAACTTACCCTATGTACATGTTATCCTATTGATATAGAACTCCCACTAAATCCACATAATATATGGAGCATGATAAAATGTGGAAGTCTCTAATATTATCTCCACTAAGATTCATGATTCCACCATGATGAATGGAATACACCGCTATCTTCATTAGTTAGCATCCTTTGAAAACTTAGTAGTCACCACACCAAGGGGGAACCTACCAGTCTTACAACCAATATAATATTCTGAGTCCTGATAAAATACTCACTAGATTTTTTATTACCAAAATTTGATACCACTTACTTGGAATCCTTACCACCTTCTGATAAACTCTTTGGATGAAAACCTCTTTAACCATTATAAGTAACCATCCAAAAGCTAAAACTTATAGAACATAACCCCAAAACCTGAAGTGATCAGAAGATCCCCTCAATAACTTGAATACTAGAATATAGGAATCATCACAACCGGGTCACCACATCGAGTCAACATTCTCTAGTTCTATCTCCCTTTTTTTGGTTTAGTTCAGGACACTCCTTCCAGATAATGAAAAAGAAAGACAAGAGAGCAAGTAAAATAAACGAAACATGAAACCATGAAACATAATAGATAACATTGTATAGAAAATTTTTATTACATCCACAATATAACATGAATTATCTTAATTTCATTAGATGATGCAAAATATAATTTACAAGTATAAACCCATTCCCTACCCATATTCAATGAAATTTAGCATACCAACACCTTCCCATAATGTGCTCCTGCCTCTAATGATCTCATCATGAAGAACCATAGATTAGGGTATGTGATATCTTAGATAGAAACACCCATAAATGATTCATATTATACTCTACACCTATATACAAGCTTCAACCTTCCACATTCAGAACTAAAGCATCTGGCGTTTAACTTCCAATCCATGTGATTTTCTTCACATCAAAATCCCACTTTTACATTAATAGTTTCTCAACAATTCCATATATAGTGTATTAATTTAGGTCATTAGGTTTCTACCTCCTGCTAATATTCAAGGGTAGAATTCCATTCCATTACGATCAATATGGATGACCACCCATATAGTTAATGATTTCCACTACCTCAACCAGTGCCCCTAGTGAATAGTGCAAGATATGTCTCATATCTACTGCACCTTACATAAACACCTCTAAAAATTTTGATGCTTCTAGAAGATTACCATTTTAGCCACATCATTTCTTACTCCAGAATATGATTGGGTCCTCTAAGTGCATGTGTTAGAAGTTACTCCTCCCATTCCGACACTCAGACATTACTATGCTGCATCTGCTGAAATGATATTATTTATTTTTTTCCATTGAATAAAATATGAAGTTCCTATCATATATGATGATATAATGTTGTATATATTTTCAATATTTTGTTTTAAAGGTGTTTAAGAAGTTGAAAGTAAATTTATCTTAGGTAATGTTTCCTCTGGATGGTTTATAGGATAGTGTTGCTGAAAGGTATAAGAGAATGTTTATAAGATGCATAAGCATTATCTATTACATTTGGAGTTGAAGAACTAATTTCCAGTATATAAGTAGATAAAACAAGTATGATGAAGGATGTAAGCCTTTAGTTAAAACTATAAAAAATTTAAAGGATGTACGATGCTCACTAAAGATTTGGTAAAGTCCCTTTATTAATTCAAGAAGAGGAAACTTTCCTTATGAAGTTTATTATAATTTCCTTATGGTGGTTAAAAAAGTTTCCTTATGAGTTACTAAAAGAGGTTATGAAATTTTTCTTGACCATTTTAAGGAAATTTCCTTAATAATTAGATGATTTTATTTCACTCTTCAAGTTCCTAACACCATGAAGAAACTCATGATACACGATGAGTTTGTACAAAGGTTGAGGCTATAATTTTTTATCAAATGGACTGAGACTATTGTGAGTGGTTGAAGATTTGAAAGAAGTCTAAAATGTTGAGTTTGTGTATATTTTTAGAATGGGAGAGAACTACTTTGTGAAATAATCCAGAGTTAGTTCTCACTGATGATCTGAAAAACATGAATGGAGGCTAGTGAATTGAGTTTATCGGTCAGAGACATATGAAGTTTTCTAGAAGTTGAAGGTTTTGAGATAGTTTATGGAAATTTCACACTGAATTTGATATATTTTAAAAATTTGAAGGTTCAAGTATTATAAATTTGAAGTTTTATGGTGTATAGTGATTTAAGTCTTGACACCCTGAAATATGCTACCGTATAGAGGCTTTTAGACCAATTTTTATATGACATAGCCATTATTATTCTAGTTGAAGGAATGTTCATGTAGAGATCATCGGACAAAAAAATATATAGACTGATCAGATTGAGGTATATAATGTTTAATAGGTAGAAATGATCAATGATTGTATAACTTTAAAACGTATGAAGTGCATCTGTTATAGTGTGTAGACAGCTAATGGTGTCTCTAGTACGAGTTTCGTTAAGTCAGGTTGATCAGTCAAAGATCCATTGGATAGAAAAGCATCAGATAGATAAATACAAAGTCATCAGATAGATTACTCTATGAATATATACCAAATAATATGTTTTTAACCAATTCTTATATTATGTTTGAGAGAATGTAGGATGACATAGATAGATATATGAAAGTACATCAAACAAGATCATGTTGGATGGACATTTGTGATACCATCAGATAGAGGAAGAATATGAATTTTAATGGATGAATGTTTCGATGTCATAAATAATAAATCTGAAAATTCATAGGTTAGAGAGTTGGGATGTCAAAATTTAAACATTTATAAGCACTGTGATGAAGTTCAGTTGTTATATCTAGAAGAGAATACAATGTTTCATCAGATGATGAGTAGTGTGACGATCCTCGATTGAACTTATGTGAATGTACTAGGGAATAAGAAAATCATGTGAAGCATCAAATGGATAGGCATTGATTTTATTATACTGGTTTAGTTAATCAAAAAATATTTTATATATGAGATTCAAATAGATTAATACAATCTAGAGGAATGTTTTGAGAATCACTAGATGATTTAAGGCTTGTGAGTATTCTATGTAGTTATATATGAGTACATCAGATGGAATAAGGCACCCAATCACATCAGAAAAACTTTGAAAGAAACATTAAATGGAGAAGATTACATAGATTTCATTAAATAGAGGAATGTTTCACTAGTCAGAGAAGTTTTTATGAAGTTCATTTGAAAATTTTTATTATATAGTGTTTTGAAAATCCTTATATAATCATTTTCAATCCTTTTATAATGAATACACTAGGATGATAGAATCAATGTTTTTTATTAGGATGTGTGAACGATGTTTGTGTATTTTCATTGATGTTGATTTTGTAAGAAGCTTTATAAGTGTTTTATAATTGATGATAAGTATCCAAGTGAAGTTGCGATGAGTGGGAAATTCAAAATTTGAATTTGGGTTGATCAGGAAAATATTTTGAGTTCCCACATCTTTTTTATGGGTTCATGCCTATATAATATGGTGAAATCACTATAAGAGAGTGTTATATAGGTTTAATTTTGTAAAGAAGCTAAATTTATAAAGATTTTGTTAGAGAAGTAGTGTGAGTTTATAACCAAGGAAACTCTTGGTTGAAGAAGAAGAAAATGTAAATTGGAAAGAGGTGTATAGAGTAGAAGTACCAGATAGAGGTACTAATCTAAGTCTTATGATAAAGAAATCTGTTAAAGGTACTAGATAGAGGTATCAGATAGATTATGGGGCACATTTTTTTGTTCATTGGATAAAGGAATAGATCATAGGAACATGATTGTGAGGTTCAGAAGATGGGGTTATACTGGATGAAGGTGGAGGTGCACTGAATGGAGGTCTACCGAATAAGGAATTTATAGATGAAGCTATTATGATAAATTTCAATTTTTTTTATTTTTTTGGATCATAGTATAAGAAAACTTTGTAACTGATGGGATCCAGTATAAATTCCCATTGTGATATAGGAGGATATTTTCAAGAGATAGATAAACTATGGGATATAGAATATATATCCTTCACATGTGTGGTATAGTGAAGTAATTAGGTTAAGGTTGATTCCTTCCCACACCACATTATAACTGTTGAAAAGATTTTTAGTCAAATAATCCATGACTTAATGGGAGTTGAAATGATACAGAGTAACTTCTAACACCGAGACTAAATCTTATAAAAATATCTACTTGTTGTCCTTAAATTATTTTCATAATATAAGGGTAAAGATGTGAGGGTGAGTTTCTAAAGATCCATACATCTTTACTGATAAGATAAGTATGATTAAATTAATGAAATAAATAATTTAGGATGAATATAATCAACAAAAGGTTGTTAACCGTGATCCCCCCACCCAGGGTGACTACCGATCTATATAGGAATCTCAATTTGTAAGAGCCACAATTACCTCTATTTGGATCTACAAGTTTTATTCTGAGTTTTGTTTAAATATTTTATTTTAATTGTAGTTTTTTTAATATTGAAGAAATATTTCTTCCAAAATAAAATAAATTTAATCTTGATCTAAACAAAACAAAATATATTTTCATTTTAGAAACATGGAGGCATTGGAAATAACCATGAAAAACTAGAAGTATAAAGAAGCTCATAATAAATATAAGGAGGATCCACCACTTTAGGAAGTTAAAGTGTGTTGTAATATTTCATGTGAATCAAAAAATATTTATACTCTAAAAAAATATTAACCAAGTTTTGAATGCTATGATTTAGTGGAAATTATTTAATATTATTATTCCTAAATGAGAGTATATAAGAGAAATCTTCTTATTAATGTTTTTATATATATACTTATGTCACAAGAAACTATGTTAAAATATCACAGCTAAAATCAGAACATGATTTCATATAGAATAAATTAATAAAAAATTTATAAGAAGGTAAATCTCTTAAAAAACTCACTGATGGAAAGGAAGAAAATAAATTATTTTCTCAAGAAAAATATTACCTCATGGAAGAAGTTTTATAAAAAAATTTTGTGATAATTTTTTTTATTAAGGGAGATATTAAGTAAATATAAAATTCATTAGAATGTATTATTAAATTCATGAAATCCTAGTTAGAAGAAAAATAAATAAGAATAAAAGATCTTGAAAAATCACTATAGGAAGAGGGTATAATGTATGATTTTTTTTGGAAGGAACACTTGTGTGACACCTTCATTAAAATCAACGATTTTAAGGAGGAATCAAAAATATCGTATGAATAAAAGTTTACCCTTAAAAAATAAGTTTTTATGAGGATAATGTGTAAAGAAAATGTGTTAACAAATGTTTTCAAGGACATTATCCATACACTAGAACATACTCCCAAGTGTTTTTGAGGATAAGAATGTATAATTGGAGTTAAAGTTAAATAGAGTAAAGTAAAATCATATTTTTTAGAAAAATGTGAGTAAGTTTCATGGGGAAAAAATAAAAAATGAATAAGTTGTATGTTAAGAAAAAGTGAAGAGTATTGATAATCAGAAGAACAAATTAAATTTAAAGTGTCTTGGGAAAGTCACAAGGTGGAGAAACATGGAGGCTACTAAAAATGAATCTTTACAAAAATCTGAGATAACAATATCTACCAAATTTTTTAAGGAAATCATTTCCTTATTAAAGATACAATCCAATAATAGGAATAATATGAAAGCATCATAATAACCATCTTTTGATAAGTTTAAGAGAAAGGTAAACCCTTATTTTGATGAATCTATTATTACTAACTCCCATATTATTAGTGGATGTTTTAGTTATAGTAAAAAATGGGTTAAGAATGTCAAGAAACCCACCTATTTGAAGAATGTGGAAGAAAGGAAATAAAATTGAAGTAGTTCCTCTAAATATTTCCTAAATAACAGAGTTAATAGATGAAAAAAAACATGTTTTAAAAAAAGTTTCCTCCAAACAAAAGAAAATAGAATGAAAAAAATCCTTGATTTATTGGTTATTGTTGGTGGTTATAATTTTCATACATGAGGATATAATTTTTTGGTATAATATTACAAGGTATAAAAAAATAATGCTATAATTAAGGGGGCTAAAATTTAAACGAAAAGGTATCTAGTTTATGTATATCCTACATTCAAAAAATAAGAAAAACTTGTTAGAAAAGTTTTGTGATAGTTGTATAAAAGGTTTTCATGGAGAATAAAAGTGTTGTTTTATTATTCCTAGAATATTATAGTCTTTTCTAATAAAAATATTCCACAAAATCTAAATGAATATGTAAGGAAGATATACTATAGGTCTACTTTGAGGTAAAAATAAAAAAATAAAGTAATAATCTTACACCTGAGAAGAAATTTTTGGAATATGTCATACTTAATAAAAGATGTTACATTTATGGTAGAAAATGAAGCCTCATGGATATTTGTAAACTCACCAAGAATAATGAGGATAATATAACGAATATAAAGTAAAAAATATCAATCAATATGAGAAAGAAGTATGAGGATTGGAATGGAAGAAAAAACTATGATGATGAAGTTGAAGAACACTATAAGATATCTTAGAAGAGTAAACTACCAAAAGATAACCAGATGTGTGGAAAATTTAAGTTGTCCAACCACACTCCTAAAAATTACAATATAATTTTAGTAATACATGATATATTTTTAAATAAGAATAGTAAATATTAATATGGAAGTTGTGTTGTTGTAAATAAATCACAACATAAATAGAAAGTTGAACATACTTTGAAGGTTTGCATGGTTATATGGCTAGAACAGTTGGAGGATGTAAAAATAATAGACACATAAGAAAATAAAAAATGTTCTTTTTCCCTGATAGCTAATGTTAATAAGACTCCACCACACAATGTTGAAATAAAAAGTAAGGATAAGAAACACATGCCACAAAAAAATATTACTATTTGTAAAGATAAGGATAAATTCATAAAGAGAAATATAGTAAGAGTTTTAAGGGTGAGAAAACGTTCTCATCCCTATTAATATATTATATGAAGAAAAAAAGATAATTTTTTCCCTTATAAGTTTTAAAGAACCTACATTGTAAAGGTAATTGAAGCTAATGTTATTTAGGGGGCTCCATGAAGTAGAAAGATAAAGTTTATTATTCTAGAATCTTAATAAGGTGGAGTATAATGTATTTCTAAAAAACCAAGGTGTTCCGAAAATGGATAATAGAAATCCAGATAATTGAAGTTTTTTTCATTCTTAAGGTACTTTTTTCTATAATCCCATTTTTATAAAAAAACCAATGTGTGCATATAAAAGGTAAAAATGTAATGTCTATGAAAAAGTTCGTATTAAATTACAAAATAGGAGAAAACTTTATCATGTTTATTCATGAATTTTTTTGATATGTTTGTTAAGATATATGTAGGAAAGTACGTTGAATGAAAATATGATACAATTTTTTCCCAAAAGAATATTTTGTAAACTCAAAAGCCCTTGGTAAACTTCATGGACATATTTAATGTCCGATTTAATCACACCTCTTTTCTACATCTAGCATAGCTCACATAGAATTAGAGTTGGTTGATTTAAGACTTATGTTTTTAAGATAAGTGACTCTTTCTTCCCCTCAGGAATATCAAAGTTAATATTTGGTTCAATAGAAGAGAATTAGAGATAACAATAAGGTGTGAAAAATGTTCCTCCCTCACCTAAAGATGTTAAAAAGGATGATTTAGAATTTAGATCATTAAGGAGGAGTGAAATGTTTTCCATCACATAAGTTATCATAATACTGAAACTTTGGATTAATTATAAATAAGGGAGATAAAAATTTCATTGGATTTAAAGAAATTTTTTTATTGATAATAAATCCAAAATTAGAGATTAAACTTCCCATTGGATGTGATATTTTATATTGTATATGTTCTCAAGAGTTTATTGTAAAGTCAATGAAGAAGTTTAAGGTAAAGGCTCCTCAGGTAAAGGTTTTAAAGGAACATTTGTAGGATAGTGTTGTTGATTGATATAGAAGAATGTTTGTAATATGCTGAAGCAATATCTATAAAATTTGGAGTAGAAGAACTAAGAACCAATAGACAAGTAGATTGAAGAAGTATACTAAAGGAAGTAAACCTAGAGATTAAACCATCTTGGATTATCAGTAAGGGATATTCTCACTAAATATTGGGTAAAGTCTCTATGATTAATTCATGTGGAGGAAAATTTCCTTATGAAGTATTGGAAACATTCCTTATGGAGGTTAAGAAATGTTGATTATGAGTTACTGAAGGACGTTATGAAAGTTTCTTTGACCATGTTAAGAAACTTTACATAATAGTCAAATGATGTTATGTCATTCCTCAAGTTCCTAACATCATGAAGAAACTCATGATCTAAGTTGATTTTGTACAAAGGGTGAGGTTGTAATTTGTCACTGTATGGACCAAGGATATTTTTACTGGTTGATGATTTTCAATAAGTATGTTTTTATGACTTTTTATATATTTTTATTAAGGGAGATAATTAATTTTGGTGTGAAGTTAGAGGTCAATCTCATCGATGATCAGAAAAACATGTGTGGAGGCTCACTGATTGAGTCTACCAGTAAAAGGCATACGATGTTTCCAAGAAGATAAAGGTTTTGATATTGGTTATACAAATTGTATACTGAATTTTCTAGTTTTAAAAGGTGTATAATTTTGATGGTTTAAGCATTAAAAAGTTTATGTTTAACATTATACAATCACCTAACTCTTGATACCATGATAGATGTTGCGGCATAAAGTCTATCATACCAATTTATTTATGAAAGAGTCATTGTAATTATAGTTTAAATAAATTTTATACTAGTCTTTATAAGGGTAATAAGATAAAAATTTATAGATATTTTCCAGATAGATGTGTATAAGGTTTACTAGAAATACTGGATCAATGATTACATCAATCGAACATGTATGAAGTGAATCTGTTATAGTGTGTGGAAGACCAATGATGCCATGAGGATGTGTTTTGCTAAGGTGAGTTAACCAGTAAGATATCCATTGAATGGATGAGCATTAGATAGAGAAATAAGATGTCATTATATGGATGATTCTATAAAGATATACCAGGTGAAGTGTTGTGAACTAAGACCTATATGAAGTTTGAGTGAATTCAGAATGGGCTAGATGAATACATGCCAATACATCAGAACAAATCATGCCATATGGACATTTTTGAGTCCATAAAATAGAGGATTTTATAACCCCTCTCTCTAGAGGTACCCCTCCTAGGATGATAATGAATGAAGAGAGATAATGACCCCTGAATCTAGCATCCAGTAGGCCTCGAGTTGGTGATAAACATCAAGGGTATAAAAATATCACATATGGAAAGAATTACCCACTATAACAACATAGGATCTAGAGATAACATAAACAAAACCCAAGAAACTCTATCACATAATATAAAGTAAATAATAAAACATCATATAATACATGAACAATGTCAACAAATAGAAATAAATGCCTCCATGCAAATACAAATAATGATTCATATGATCATAATTCAATAGTAGCTCCAAAACTCAAGCTAGTAATGTCCATCTAGGACCCAAAAGTCTTCATAGAAACATGAAAAATAGTTTATATACCCAAGTCAATAATAACATGTAAAATAAATAAGATCATACCCAATATATTTAGCGTACATGTGAAAAGAGAACACTAATGTTCCCGTGAATAGAAAATAGAACCAATAAGAAACTAAACAGTTCAACTAACAAATCTCAACCTCACCATGGCTCTCTCATCAAATCAAACATCCAATATAGCAACATAGTATCAAGAACATAAACAAAGGAACCTTGCAACCGCTTCCTCGATAATTTTACACTCTCACACCCCAATGTAAATTTCCCATGCTCATGTACCTTATATAAATATCAAATCCCATATCTATCCATATCTGATTTGGGTCAGGACAAATCCTTACCTATCCCACGCTCTCAATTTTGAGCATCTAGTGATATCATAAGTCATTATCACATCACAAACTCATCACATCACATCCTAAACACATCACATAACCAATGACGTGAGGTATCATGAATGTGAAGGACATCAACCTCGTTCCCTCATACTACCACACATAACCCCCATCACATATTACATCCTCATCATCTTAGGATAATATCCAACAACAACCCGTATCATCACTGGGTAATCTCTAACACCAAACCATATCATCACTTCTGAAGAAAGAGTAGGAAAGATGGTGTAGCTAGGCATATATATCACAACCGTCATGAATATTAGGAAAAAAAACCTAAAACCTAAAACCTTTGGGCATTGGTTAGGTTATCTAACTCGTGTCGGGATAATACAAAAATAACATAAAATATATGATAGATAGATATCCAAAAAATTTCCAACATATGGGTTCACATCAAATACACTTGCATACACCACAACACCTCCATTGTAGTACATGACATCTATCTAAAACTCCACCATCACTAAATGCATCACACAACACAACCACTACCAATAGTCACATAATTCCACTTTAAATTATCAGTTCCACTATTTTTCAAATTTAATTAATTTCCACTAACTCCCATTTACTAAGACATTTCATTCACATTTACACAACACATTCATTTATTATTCAATTACTTTAATCTAATTACCAAAAATTGATCCTATCCTATTCATATTAATTTAAAAACCCATGAAATTTCATATTAGAATTTCAATTTATTCCATGGATAACCAAGAAAATAACACAACCAAACTACACAACAACTCACACATATCACAAAAAACATCCCACAACACCACATAAACCAAGCCATCTCATCACAATAAAAACAAATCTCATCCACCACTCTTTACAACCATTGTAATACCACCCACATCGTATCCCATGAAAAACAATCATTGCATCACTCCACACTTATTTCATAACCCATCCGGTCACCACCATCACCACACAACATCCCACATCACACATATAAACACAAAAGTAACAAAATTAAATAACATCACATACCAACTTCCAAATTTTAGATTCATTAAGGGATTTTCTTACTTTACTTCATTACTTAGCATGGTTATTCTGATGCAATTCCATGTTTCCTTGTTTAACCCATTCATTGTCTATATATAAATTCTTAAACTTTTATTCAGGGTGTGAATAATCTATCAAAACAACAAGGATTTAACGTACATGTCAACTACAACACAGGTAAGGCTATCAAAAACCATTATTTTTAGCAATGTAAACAAGAATAAATAATTTCATCAGTAAAAACATCAAAATTAGAAAAACATGGACTTTATACCCATTTCCATAAATTCAAAAATATTATAATTCATTATCTATATTAATACAACCCTTAATATCCACACAAAAAAGGAAAAATCATGTAATACTCACATATGCACATTAATATGGAAAGAATTCAGATCCCATACCTCAAAAAAGATTTCTGAATAACCACACAAAATAAGGAAAAGGAGAAATAATTAGATGAACAAAAGTACACAAGTTAACTTTGAGTCAACCAACATCATATCTAGGGATCATAAAAAACACATCCCAAATTCTCTCTGAACTAGAAAAACATCACCATTATAAATCCCTAAAAGTAGAATGAAAGGAAATGAGGGAAAAATTAGAACTCACCTTATATTTACAATGATAAACCTTTGGAAGCCAAGAATCAAAGAAGGAGGAAAAGGGATAAAAGTTCCACCAAAATCACCTATGTTTTATCTAAAAGTGAGAGTAATAAGAGTGTAATGAGGTAAAATATAGGGCCAAAAAAATTTATAATAAATATATATGTTGTCTCATTTATGTCATAAAACCCCTATTTTAATTTTTAATTTTCACGAGGCCCTCTAATTCAAGTCATGAAACTAATTCAGGTTGAGAACGCTTCAAATTCCAAACCCAATGAACATCCATTAATTTTTATTGAACTTATTCACATCATGAAAAATAAATTTACATCATGAATTCATTAAGCTCTGAATTATCACTCAAAATTCAAGCTGTGAATCACTAGCCTCTAATATATGAACACACAATTATGCTGTGAACCACCTTTCACATCATCAACCACCTTATATAGTATAATTTCAACTCCAAACTCCTCTGAACACTCCTAAAACCTATTTTGAACACCTCCAACTACAAAATTGGAAAAGTAATAGAGAAACAAGGCACACATCAATAAATTAGATCCATCTCAAATTATTCTCATCCTTGAGAATCAAAACCAAACCCAAAAATGATAGGGATGGGTCTAAACAAACATATCATGAGATACCTCTCATGGATATCATTATAACGCAATTTCTATCACTAAACAAACATAAAAAATTAAAACAACCATAAAAAATACCCCACACAACCACATAATCATATCTCCATTGAGAAAAACACCACATCATCTCAGACCACCATTTTAACCTCTTCACAACCCAAACCAATAACTACTTCACGCATTATAAAAAACAACACCAAGCACAAAAATCTGGGAAACCTGCCCTCCATATCAAGATAGTATCCAATTTGTGTGGTAATGACTCACCTGCAAGGTTTTAAATCATGTTGTAAACATAGAACATCTTCATCAGGAGATGATTTCCCCCTTCATATACTCAAATCCATTGATCACATCATTATAAAAGGAAAAATTCACATCATATAAATCAATAAGGTTTAAACCTCAATTAATAAAAGTAAAATATAAAAATGCAAAACTAAAAAAAAATCCTAGTACTAGGCATGAATCTATATCTCATACTCCCATGTAATATCCTCCTAGCCACCATGCCTCCAAAAAACAAAAATTGAGGGTCTGGTTCATCCATTTAGTACCATATCTCCATTATCCTTGATCTCAATTAGTATCTTCATGAATGTTGTGTCATCCTTGATATCTAACTCTCTCCAATTAATGGAATGGGAGTCATTGTGGAGATACTAAATAAGAAAGAAAATATAGAATACTTCATGGATACTATCTAGTATTGGTAACAACTATAACTGATACACCACCTTTACAACTCTCCCCAACACCTCAAAAGGCCCAATGAATCAGGGATAAATCTCACTCCCTCTGAAAAACCATTGCTACCCTCGATGAGGGGAAACCCTGAAGAACACATGGTATGCAACCCCAAACTCTTGGGGAATATACCTATTATTAGAATAGGTCTTCTAATGTCATTAATACACCCTCATCCTCCCTCTTACTAACTAGATATTCTTAGTCAGTCTTTTCACCACATTGGGACGAAGAACTACTAACTCCCCAACCTCTATATAATAGAAAAAATAATGACATAGAGTCCAATGAGATGAATTACATAGAGCCATTATAATATAAAATTGTTAGATATTTTTTAATGTGAACTCAACCAATGGAAGGTTCTTTAAACACGATTCTCCAAAATACAAGAGGTATGCTCAAAATATATCCTATAATATCTGGACAGTCTGCTTCATCTGCCCTTCTATCTAAGGGTAGAAAGAAGTGATAAGGTGAAACTGGGAGCGAAAGGAATACTATAATCCCCTTTAGACCCACAAGGTAAAATGGGGATCTTGATCAGATATGATGGTCCTCAATAATCCATTAATTCTAACCACATCATGCATATACCCCCTCACCAAGAAAGTAATGACACTCGATTCACAGATCTCTAGAAAATGTGTCAAATTTATTATCCAGTCCACAATCACCCAAAATTAATCACATCCTCCCTGATTCAAGGGTAACCTGATGATGCAATCTATCAATATTTCCACCATTTTCACTTGGGAATATCAATGGGATGAAAAAAACCTATCGGTACACTGTGTTCATATTTCACCTGCTGAAAATTTGGACACCTCACCACAAACATTAGCATAGACCATTTCATCCCCAACCACTAAATTTGTTTCATCAATCCATAATAAATCATTGTCACACTAGGATATACCTCTAATGGTGATCTTTAAAACTCATGGATAACTCCCTCATTTATTTCCAATATAATAAAAAACCTCATTTGGTACAACATATGATTCTAACAATCCTCATACCAACCCTATGGAATATTAATTTGGCCAACACAATCATGCATCACCTCTACCTCTGCGTCTCCCCACCGAGACTCCTAAACATTATGCATAAAGGATAAATCTATTCTCATCTGATATATATATATATATATCCTCAACCACTATTTTCATCTATATCATGATACATCACTACAAGATCCTCTATCCCTTTTTAAAAATTCATAGACATCGAAACCACATCTCATTTGGATGTACCACTCAGTGAATCCACCACAATATTACCCATTACTGGGGTGTATAAGATCTAAAACTTAGAATCCTAAAGAATCTTCATCCACCTACATTGGAATAGATTCAAATACCACTAAGAGAAGACATATTTCAAGCTCTTTTAGTCAATGAAAACCACAAAATGCTCGACGATAATGTAATACCTCCACACCTTAATCGCAAAAAAATACTGAAAACTACAGGGCATAGGTGGAATAGATAATCTCATGGGGGTGTAACTTCCTAGACCCATAAGATATTAACACTATTACTGCATCAAGATGCAACCCAATCCCAAATGGAATGCATCATAGAAATCCTAAAACAACACACCCTACTCTAGAAAAATAATAATTAGGGAACTAATAATACTCTCTTTTAGGTAAAAAAATAAGCCTAAAACTGATCAGTCCACCTCAAGTCCTGGTACTTCTTGGTCAATTCCATTAGAGGGTTCATAATTCAATAGAAATAAAACACAAATCTTTGATAGTATATTGAAAGACCAAGGAAACTGTGAACCTTTTCCACATTCATGGGTGTTTCCCAAGAAAAAAATACCTTGATCTTTGATGGGTACATGAACACACCCTACCAAGACACCACATGTCTAAAGAAATTCACCTCTCATGTTCAAAAATTAATCTTGGAAAACATTCCATAGAGATGGTGGTGTCGAAGGACTTGAAAGATGACTCTATGATGATCGAAATGACCCCCCTATAACATTGAGTAGATAAAAATTCCATTGATGAACATGATGATGAACTAGTATAAGAACTCATAGAATATGGATTTCATGAACCCCATGAGCACAATTGGTGTATTAATGACATTTAATGGAATAAAATCAAACTCTAAGAGCATATAACTACATATAAAGTAAATTTTCAAGATAAATTTATATTTTACACTAATCTGGTGATATACATACCATAAATAGATCTTTTAAAACCAAATTCACCCTCCATATGGTTGAACATATTTCCAATCTTTAAAAGAGGGTAATGGTTCTTAACCATCACATAATTTAACCACCGGTAGTCCACACACAACATTAGACTGCCATCTGCATTATTGGAAAACAACACTAGAGGGCCTTAAAGAGAAACAATAGGTTTGATGAAAACCTTATACATCAAATCACCCACTTGATTCCTTAACTTTCATAACTCTATCAGCACAATTCGATAAGAATCCATCCAAATTGGATGTGCCCCCGGTTGAAACTATATCCCAAATTTGATGTCACATCATGGGGGGAGTGTCATAACCCAATTCAGGAAAACATTTAAGAACTCATATATAAACTTGGAAATATCCACTGCATGATATTATACTAATATCTCCTCAAAATGAGAGAAAATAGGATACACTTTCCTACCGCCCATACAATAACCCCACTAGGAAATGAACACCATTTTCTGTCCCTCCACATCAAAAAAACTACTCTATGGAATTAGTTGATCTCTCCCTAAATGGAATAAAACAAATCCATGATATGGGTAAAATTATATGGATATATCTATAGTATGAATAAATCCCCCACTGATTGGTGTTTCCTCATACTATTCTATATCTTCAACAGACATAAAAAAGTAGTTTGACCTCCAACCATTGTTGATAACACTAGGGGCCCTGGAAGCATCAAAAAAAATAGTACAAATTTGTAGACCAAAGTAATAGTAACAATGGAGTATTAGTATCCATAATGAGACAATGTGAAAACAAAGGTATAGGATAAACTGATCATACCACTGATAATCTATTGTCCTGCTGGTGCTTCCACCTCCAATACATGCACCTGACCACATCCATCTCTTCTACCTCTCTTAAATTAGCCTAATAGAATTTTTTTCTCCTAGGACCACAAGGATAGGAACCATAATGAGGCTAATCCTTTCCAACACCATCTTTCTATAGTTTCACAATAAGCATAATCAATCCCTGCTATTGAAATTTACTTAAAAGAAATTTATACTGCTGCTGAAAAGGGGCTTGATTGCCTATATAAAACTGGCCCCCATGATAGGTTGGACACTGATCCTAGTAGTGTCTATGTCCCCTTAAAACATATCATGAAAATAGGAAGCCCCTGGTTGGTTCTTAGAATCCACATGAAAAACAATTATGGGAAATGATCTTCCATAGTCAATTACCCATTGGTAAGAACCTCTACTTTATAAATGTTTATGACCTACTATCTAAAACTATGAT
Source organism: Viscum album (assembly GCA_963277665.1). Lineage (NCBI taxonomy): Eukaryota > Viridiplantae > Streptophyta > Magnoliopsida > Santalales > Viscaceae > Viscum > Viscum album. The sequence continues at coordinate 1,287,071,671 of OY728158.1, forward strand.
CCTAAAGATTACATATTGTACACTTAATTGAGGTTCACAACCCAAATAAATAGTCTTCATGAAAATCTCTATATTCTTTTACACCTCTAGGTATATAGAAAGCGTAAATGACGTGAAAACATACCTGATATTTGAGATTACTTGCTTCTCAAGATGACACAATAGAGAAAACTCATCTAGAAATACATCAAGAGAAAAGTGAAAGAGCACCTTGAACCTAATCCTAAGATCCTGCGAACTTAGGACCCCCTACTGAAGGAATAGAATATCATATCTCTTTACTAAATTCATTGTTGATTATAATAATTCTGAATGTTTGGTCACAAAACATCTTCCTCATTTCAGTCACCAAGATACTACTTCCACCACTAACGTATAGATCCCCATATTTATCTAACTACCAATGGTATCCAAAACCCATATTAATACCAAGATCAAATCAAAGGATATCTCAAGATCCAGCAACCAGTTCCCTATCTCTAGATCCAAGATTATCCTCACTTACTTCTACAAACTCTATTATTGAAAGGAACCTAAATCCCTCTACCATACCTCACCCACCTCTATTAGGTAAATCATCCAACAATCAAATAGATTAGGATTATAAACCTATACTACCTTATCCACTCATGGATTAAAAATAGGACCCATTCATGAAAATCAAGGAGAAACCCTAATCCTAGTAGCATGTAATTTTATCAAATAATATTTAATAAATTCATTTGAATTTCCAACAATCACCCAATTAATACATAAACAAAATCAATCATGATACATGTACCTCTCCCAGGTCTCCACCTTATAAATAGGTCCACCTCACACGGAAATTCCACAAGATCAATGTCCTTGCATCAAATCATGGGGGGGGGGGCTAAAATCCTATATTCTAGCCAGTATCTTTATCCAATGTCAGACACCAAGATCAATTAACACCATTTTCCTAACAACCCATGCTATCATTATACTACATAACTCCAAAATTCTTCATATCTCTCAATAATTGTTTTATACCACTATGTCAAGACCCATTCCTCTAGAGGTAACCCTTTTTGTCAAAAAATGAAGAAAGAGAGATAATGACCCCCTAAGACAAGCCTCCAATAGGCCTGAGGTTAGAGACAAGCACTGAAGGTATAAAAATATCATATATGAAAGGAATTAAGCTTTATAATAATATAGGATCAAAACATATGATAAAAAAACAAAAAAAAACTCTATTACATAATATAAATGAAACCCAAAACCATCCCATAATGCATGAACGATGTTAACAAATAAAAATAAAACTCTCCGAGTAAATATAAAAAAGAAAATTACTATGGAAGAGAATAAAAAAAATCTCTAAAACCCAATCTATGAATATCCATCTCAGTCCCCAAAGTCCTTCTATAGAACAAAAATAAAGTTTATATACATATGGTGAGCATAACATGTAAACTCAATAGGATCATATATAAGGTCTCTAGTGAACTTATGAAAAGAGTATAATAATGAACCATTGAATAAAAAACAGAACCAATAAGAATATAAATAATTAAACTAACCAATCCTAGAATCACAATGTATTTCTCACCGAATCCTACTTCCAATATAGTAACATAGTATCAAGAACATAAATAAAGGAACCCTAAAGCCACTTCCCCACTGATTTACCCCTATTATGCCCCGAAGTTAAACATTATATTCTCCCATACCATACATACATACCATATAACATATACAACCATCTATGATGTGGGTTGAGATACATCCCTTACCATCCCACCCTCAAAAGTTCTAGCATCCGGTGTTATAATCAGTCATCATCACATCACATCATAAACACATCACATAACTAGGACAACATGGTATGATAAACATGAAGGATGTCAACATTATTCCCTCCTCCTACCATGAATTAACCCACTACATATCATACCCTCATCACTACTTGGATATCTCCAACAATAACCCGTATCATCACTACTGAAAAAGAGTAGGGAAGTGGGGGTATCTATCCAACGGTATCACCACCATCCTGGATGTTGGAGAAAAAACACAGAACCAAAAACCATTGGCCATTGGTATGGTTATCTAACTTAGGTGGGGAGTGTATAAAAATAACATAAAATACATGATAAATAGATAACCCACAATACCCAACCTATGGGTTCACATCAAGTGAATTATAATACACTACAACGTGACATTTCACCATAAAACCTCCATCAAAACTTCTTCCACCACTAAATTCATTACACCACATAACCACCATGCATATCCACATAATTCCACTTATAATTATAGGTTTCAACATTTTAAAGATTTAATGTGTTTCCACTAACTCTCATTTACAAAGCCATTTCATCCACATTTATACAACCTATTCATTTATCATTCAATTCATTTAAGCCAATTAACACACACCAATTCCATCCCATTATTATTTATTTACCATCCCATGACATTTTAGCATTACAATTTATTCTATGGATAACTGAGAAACTAACACAACCACACAACACAACAACTCACCCATATCACATCAACCATCACCACAACACCACATCATCCAATCCTTCTCTTCAAAAAAACCATATGCCTAAACCACCACACATTATAACCCTATAAAACCACCCATATCACATCCCATTCAAACCAACCATCACATCACTAACCCACTTATTTCACAACCCAACTGGCCATCATCATCATCATAAAACATCCAACATCCCACAAGGAAACACAATAATAACGATAAAAAAGATAATCACATCCCACATTCCAATGTTTAGATTCCAAAAATTGACTTATTTACTTTACTTCATTACATAACATGGGTATTATCACACAATTCCAGATTTTCACGGGAAACCCATTCATTATCCATATATACATTCTTATCCTTTTATTCAGGGTGCAATAAAATCAACAACACGGTAAGAGTATCAAATACATATCAACTACAAAATAAGTAAGGATATCAATAACTATTATTTACAATAATGAAAAAAAGCATGCATAATATCATCAGAAATAACATCAAAAGTAGTAAAACATGCAATTTTTCCACATATACATCAATTTCAGATTAGTAAAATTTATTATCTATAGAAATTTGACCCTTACTATACATTTCATTGAATGAAAAAGAATGTGATCCCCACACACTCACATAAACATGAGGAGAATGAGGACCCCATACTTCAAATAATCTTTCTGGATTTTCTATACAGAATAAAGAGAAATTGAACTGACTGGATGACCATAACCACACAAGGGAAACTCAAATAAAAGTGGATCACAGCAAGGGATGATCAGAAATGAATCTTAAATGTTCCTTGAACCAAAACAACATCTCCTCTATGAATCACTGAAAGAAGAATGAAATGAAATAAGGGGAAAGGAAGAAGAAATCACCTCATATTGCTAACAATTAACCTCTAGAATCGAAGGATCAAAGTAGGTGGAAAGGGTCTAGAAGATATCCTAAAATCACCTAGAGTTCACAAAAAACTTAGAGGAATATGAGAGTAATGGTGTAAAAATGAGGGTCCATAGAATATATAAGAAATATGGTTGTTATAAAATTTATAAACGAAACCCCTATTCATGTCAGGAATTTTCATGAGGCCCTCCAATTCAATACATGACACTAATTTTTTATTTGAATGCTTCTAGTTCCTAAATCAATGAACAACTACCAATTTTCAAAGAACTTATTCATGTCTTGAACAATTTATTAATGTCGTGAGTTTATTAAACTCTAAAATTTCACATGAAAATCAAGACATGAATTTTTTACCTCCAATCTATGAACAAACTCTCACTTAATAATCTCTCTTTCACATCATAAACTACCTACTGTAGCATAATTTTAGCTCTAAACTCCACCAAACCCTCCTTGAACCTCCTCTTAACACACCACAATACCAAACTACAAATTTTATAGGCTGAGATAGAATGCACCATTAAAAAGTATGTATGTGAAGTTCACCATACAAATTTTAATTTTTCATAAATTAATGATTTGATAAGTCATCAGTTGGAGGGTTAATATGTCAACATTCAAACATTTATAAATCCTAAGTTGAATTTTTGTTATTATAGCTAGAAGAGATTATGAATTATTTTCGAGCGATGAGTAGTATAAATATCACCAGTTGAACATATGTAAATACCCAAGGGTAGGAGAAACTTGTGTGAAACAACAAATGAAAATATGCTGATTTTTATGAACCGAGTTCCTCAGTCAAAATTGATTGAAAATAAGATAGCCAAACAAATTAGTACCAGTTTTTGGAATGTTATGAGAATCACCAGATGTAGTAAGGATTCTGAGTATTATAGACAAACATATGTGAGTCCATAAGATGGAAAAATCATCGAAGATAATTAATTATTTTTATAAAAACTTCAAATGGGGGATTTCAAATAGAGTTTATCAAATAGAGAAATAATACACTAGTGAGAGAAGTTTTTTTAAAGTTAATCAAAAAATATTTTACCTATCAACATTTTTTATATAGATAAGATAAGTAATTTTAAGGAAAGTCACTGATGTCGAGTTTGAGGGAAGATTCAAGAATGTTCTAGAACTATTGAGAAGTATCCCAAAGAATTTTTGATGAGTGAGAGATTCAAAATTCGAATTTGGGTTGAGTAGGAAACTATTTTGAGTTCTTGAATCTTTCTCCTGAGTGCATGGCTATATAAAGTGGTGAAAGTACAATATGAGACTTTTTTACATAGTTTATTCATGAAATAAATCCATTGTGCTGACGATTTTTTTGGATAAGTAATGTGAGTTTCCATCCAAGGAAACTCTTGTTTGAAGAAGAAGAACATGTACATCAGAAAGTGGTGTAGAGAGTATAAGTAGAAGGTAAAGGTACTGATCTAAGGAATCAGATATATACATCTCTCAGTGGCACCAGACATTAGTATTAGATATATTGTGAGGTGTAGTGTTATTTTCATCATAAAAAGAAACAAATAAGAGGTACAGTGATGTAAGGTGGATTAAATGGAGTTATACCAAAAGAAGGAAGAGACACACTAGATAGATAATATTGAATGTATAATTTCCATTAAAGGTTGTTGTATATGTTTCTAAAGTTTTTTTATATTGTTTTGGATAAAAGTACAAGAAAACTTTATAATTGATGGGATTCAGTATAAATTCTTGTCAAGATATATAAGGAGATTTGTAGGTGATTAATCAATTATGGGACACAATATAAATATAATTAACTTGTGTAGTATAGTGAAGTAATTAGTTAAAGTTTGATTCCTTCCCACACAACTTTTTAACTATTGAAAATTTTATTAGTGGAAGAATCTATGACTCAACAGGATTTGACACGTAAAGGAGTTATCTCTCTCACATAGATTGAACCTTTTAAAAACACCCATGTGTTGTTTAATTTATATAATCTTCATAAAGTGAGGGTATAGTGGATTGGGTGAGTTCCTAAAGATCTATACATCTTAACTGATATTATAGGCTCATTCAACTTAATGTAAGAAATAATTTAATTTTATGATAATTGGTAAAAGTTAGTAACCCTTGATTCAACCCCCTCATAGGGTGACTTCACGACACACCTAATAATCTCACACATAGCAATTTATGTTGATAAACTTCTGGTGAACTTATCTCAGTAACTGAAACCCATACCATCATGGTGACAATGATTCAGTATCCATCAAAATTTCTCAAGTGCAACTTCTAATGACATAACTTATGGTGCTTCCAACACTTAAGATATAAAAACATTCACATGAAAAAACTAACACGATCCTCCTATAACACAATCTTCCTCCCTCATACATGACCCCCACCCACATCTTTTGACAAACCTGCCCTTTCCACCATGACCCTCTACACCTACTTCCCTCTTCTAGTGACTGCTATGACCTCCTTCTACCCTCCTTCATGACCCTTTCCCTCCCACCTCCTCTAAAACCCCTTCCCCCTCCACCATGAGCCTCCATACTCATCACCCTCTTTTAGAAACCATCACAAAATCGTCACCATCCCTATCTGAGTGTAATGGTTGGAGAGATTGATTTTTCTTAGTACACTTCAAATAGTACCATAATCTTCTAAAATAGATGTGTTTTTTATTTTTGATTTCTTAAATTGTGCATTTACCCACTAACATTTATACAGATACTTTAGCTTAAAAATTCAATAAATAAACTATCACAACTACATATAAAAATTTATTTAACACCTCCCTTTATCAGTGCTAAAGAAAATTACAAAGGGGATCCCTTTATCAATGCTTTCAGTTATTATTGATAAAGGGATTGATAAATAATTTAATTTATTCATGCATATTTATATATTTTTAAATATGTTTTATCTATTAATAAGTATATTTATATAATTACAATATACATAAATATGAATTATACAACTGTATTATAATAAAATATATTAAAATATTTTTTTTGAACTTATATATAAAATATTATCAAATTTATATTAATTAATAAAAATAATTTAATATATATACATTAATTAAAAACTCTATATATTAATATAATATATTAATATTTTATTTAAATCATTATATTAATATATAAATGAATATATATTTATTTAAATATAGTAACTTGAATTTATATATTTATATTTATATTAAATAATTTAAACATACACATATATTAGTATGCATATTTATACATGACTATGCATGTGTATGTATGTGTACATTTATATGTGCATGTATGTGTATGTGTATGCTTGTTTTTTTTGAAAGTTGTGGATGCAACCTCTTTTTATTATGCAATCAAAGACCACTTTAAATATAGGTGGAGGGAGACCCATTACATAGCCTGCAGGACCAAGGCCACGTGGACCATGAACATGAACCAAAGACCCAGTGCAGCATCATGGTTGCATCATCCTACTTGCGTCATGCCTGTGTCACCACCTGCCTGTGTCATACCTACATCACCGTCTATGTCTTAAATTGTTGAAGGGGTTTTGAATGATTCGAACCCTAGTCTTTTTGATGCAGGATTACAGGGTTTACCACTCAGGAACCACCCCAACTACCATGTGTATGTGTATATATGTTTTTTGTGTGTGTGTGTATGATTATATGTCTATGTGTATGTATATAGATGTATGTATTGTGTGTGTATATGTTTATGTGTACATGTATGCATTTATGAGTGTGCATGTATGTGGATTTACATCTATATATGTATGTGTGTATGTTTGTGTGTGCATATGTGTATGTCTATGTGAATGTATGTGTATGTACATATATGGTTGTATGAGTGTGTGTGTGTGTGTATGTTTATATAATATGTTTATGTTTATGTAGTATGTGTATGCATGAATATGTATGTGTATGCAAGTGTATGAAATTGTATATGTATGTGTATGTGTATATGTGTGTGTATGTTTATGTATGTTCATGTGTATGTATATGGATGTATATTCATGTATATGTAGGAATGTGTTTGTGCATGTGTTTGGGAGTGTGTGTGTGTATGTGGATGTGTATGCGTACGTGTTGTGTATGTGTATGTGTATGTGTATGTGTATGTGTAGGTGTATTTGTATGTGTTTGTGTGTATGTGTATGTGTATGTTTATGTGTATGTGTATGTGTATGTGCATGTGTATGTGCATGTGTATGTGCATGTGTGTGTATGTATGTGTGTGTCTATGCATATGTATGTGTGTATGTGTATGTATGTAACATGTATGTCTATGTCTATGTATATGAATATATCATTATATATTAAGAAAATACATTTTTTTCACTATGACATATATCATTATAGTAAATGCACCCCCACACACATGTACACACAATCACAATAAAAGTTATTTGGATTTTCAAAAGAAATTAATGAAATTTTATATTGAAACACACACACACATTTAATATATTTGTAAAATTTTCAATTTTTATTATTTAATTATATATTTTTTATTGTTAATAATTGATATTTATAATATGTTTGTAATTTCATATAATTAATATTTATTATTTTTTAATTTAATAAATTTTACATTTAAATATTTATACAATTATTATTTATTCATTTTAATCAGTAATTTATCATGTGTCTCTTGTATTTAATTTCACTTTTTAATATTTATTCTTTTTTTATTTTAATATTTATGCATTTTTGATATTTTATAACTCATTTTATTAATATTTTTTTAATTTTTAATATTTTATTGTGATTTATTTAATTTTAATTGTTAATTTTTATTTATTTTTATCATATTTTCATTTAATATCATTTATTCCTTTTTGATATTTCTTTTTTTTAATATTTTTTACAATTTATTAATTTATAATATTTATTCATTTAATATTTCTACAATATATTCAATTTTGATAGTTATTCATTTAATATTTTCAAAAATTTATTAATTTTTAATATTTTTTCATTTAATATTTTATATAATTTATTAATTTCTCTTGCTTGCTTGTTATATTTTACTTTCACCTTTAATAACTGCTTAGGAGAGTTGGATTCTAGAAAGAAATTTTTTGTATTATGTTTTTAATATTTTTGGGACTTACAAAATTAATATTATTTATTCATTTAACATAGTATTAATACATTTATCATAATATTATCACATTTATCAATATATTTAATATATATAATATTGTTTCTTTATTTTAAATATTTTGGTAATTTTTTTATTTATAATATTTATTATTTTATATCATGAAGTACTTTTTAAGATTTATTTTTATATAATTACTAATTTATTACAATTTTTAAATTAAATTATTAATTTTTATGTTCCATTAGTATGTATTAATACTATATTAAGCCTTGATAAAAGAAATATTTATCAGCATTAACGGATAAGTGCTGATAAATTAATCATTTATCATCACTTATAAGTTAGCAATGAATATGAGTGATTTATCGACACCCTCTAGTGCTGATAAATTTAGGGCCTTATTAATGCTAAAAAAGGTGTTGATAAATAGTACCTTCATCAACACTTTCCATTTAATCATTGATAAATATATATTTTATCAGTGTTTTTTACTAGCGCTGATAAAACCTCTTCCCCTGTTTTAAAATTACCCTAACTAATATCGCCCCTACTCGTGCCATTCAAGCTCTCATAAATTCCGAATCCTCTTATCTTATCCTTTGAATCTTTTTTACAAATCTGAGCTTAAATCGAAGGTATGTTATTCCTCACTCAGTTTTAATCAATATTTCATCTATTTTCATTATTTGGTTGGTTCTTCACATAAGTTCATCAATTGAGTCCAGTACACAACCTCTTTAAAACACATGTTTTAATTTTAAGACCATATTTCCATTTTTCAAAAATTATGGTTCTCCCCTAATGTCACCCCATGCCACATACCTCTATATGTAGTGCCTTTTGACACTGACTATGCCTCATGTGCACTGCTGATCACTTTGGCTGGTATATTCCTACCTTTTTCTCTATTTTTTCTTTTTCTCCAAAATTCCTCTAATATCATATGTATCACAATTCTTACATTTATCTATTAAAATACCGCTAATTAGGTAATAAAAACTCTTTAAAAAAAATTAAATTTTTAATTAAAAATAAAGAATGAATTTAAGCCATCATCATATAAACTCTCACTGTCACTTAATCAAAGATATTCACATCATTGAAAAGGAAATCCATCCTATCCATTTTTTAAATATCACATTTAACAAATCAAAACAGTTATCACTTAGTAATAAAATTTCATGATTTACATAAAAATATCTCTTCATCTCCTCACTTTTCTCACAAAACACATAATGGTAAAAAACTATAAACATAATAGATAAACAATTAGGAAAATTTCCAACTCATTAAATGTGTAATATAAATTCTAAATAGAGAGTTTCATTCATAATATATTTATATATTATATAGAATACATAATATTTTTTTTTCAAAAATCATGATAGATAAATTTTAAAAAAAAGAAAAATAATTATTAAATATATTTAATATGTAAGAAATTATTTTATATGTAATACAATTTTTATGATACTAATAATAAATAATAAATCATACAAAGTTTTCCCCATTATTGAATGATTTTGTGTGTTCTTATTCTCATTATAAATATCCTAGTTGTAATGGAGTATTCCTTTAATTAAAAAACATTTTGTTTGGAAATATGATTTCTTTTATTCATTGTTATTCGAATTTGATCAATAATTTTATTTGAACAATGAAATATACTATCAAAATTTTCTATATAAATTTCATAATTTTCTTTATGAAATAAAAATAAATAATTATTTTATTGATCTTTCAATTCAAAAGTTCATCAAAATTAATACAAACATTATTTTTCCCATTATAATTTATATAATTCACCTAATATTGTTATATTTAATTTTAAAAGTTTACATTATTTTCAATTTATATGAAATATGATAATTATATGTGTGTATATATATAGAATAGTCTTTTAGGATTCTATTATCATAACTCATGTGTATTTTGTTTTGTTAAATATGAATATTGTTGAGTCAAATAGGTTGAATATGACTAAAAAATGTAAGAATGTCAATCATATTTCAAAAGATTATAAGGATGGGGTTTAAGAGTTTATCAAGTTTGCCAAGGATCATGTATATGACTATTCTCAAATCATTTTTTCATGTTTTTGTTAAGACTAATTTGTAGAAGAGTTGGAGGAACACTTGATCTATCATGAAATAGATCAAAATTATAAATTTTGGAATAAACACAGGGAAGAACTGAATGTAGATAGTGAATTGGATAACACTATGTTTTATGGATCATCTAATATTATTTCAAGTGTGAATAATGATGAAGATCATATTGAGGATATGATTATAGGTGTAAATGATAATGGAGATCATATTAAGGAAATAAAAATGAATGTTGATGATGAAATTTGCAATTGTACAAAGATATTTCAAAAGATAAAGAGTTGTTCAAGGATTCCATTGTATAATGGCTATACTAAATACAAAACATTATCATCCATATGAAAGTTATATAATGTAAAATCTATTAATGGATGGAGTGAAACCAGATTTATTGAACTTATTTCACTCTTGAATGATTTGATACTATAATACAATGAGATTACTTTTTGAATATATGATGCTAAAAAAATTATAAATTCCATGGGTATAATATCTAAAAAAATACATGCCCATCCAAATGACTGCATATTGTTTCACAAAGACCACAAATAAATTAAAAAAATACCCAAAGTGTGGTGTGTCTTGATATAAGAAATATGAATAATGTTCTTTGAAATTTTTATGGTACTTTCGAATCCTTACAATCATTAGGTGCCTATATGGAAATGGGTAGATTGTAAGGAAATTTTCATGGCATGTGGATTCAAGAAATCAAAATGGTAATTTTTTTTACCTAACTGAATCTCCATAGAGAAAGAAAATTGATCATGTGTATCCTAAATTTGGAAACAAGCTAAGAAACCTTCATCTTGTGATATCAATAGATAGAGTGAAACATTTTAGTGTACAAAGTAATAATCATAGTATAATACCGGTTATGTTTATAAATTATAAGTTTCCACCATGGTTATACATGAAGTGATAATACATTATGTTGTCTCTGCTTATATGAGGACCAAAACAACCGAGTAATGATATTAGTGTTTATTTAGATCCGTTGATCAGAGATCTAAAATTAATATGGTATTCATGTGTTATATTCTTTGATTCTTATAAAAATTATGATTTCACATTGAGATCCATGTTTTATGGGATAAAAAATGTAATTTCTATTTATGGAAGTTTTTTAGGATATATAATTCAAGGAACTTTAGGGTGTCCCATTTACGAAAAAGGTAGACACTCAGTTATGTTGGAATAGTCCTCTAAGAGAATGTTTATAGGAAATTGAAATTTTTTACCCCAAAGACATAAATATTGATATTGGAGGACATCATTCGATGAGAATTGAGAAGAAGGTATTGAACCTTCTTTACTGATAGATGATCAACTATTTGATAATTTAAAGGACATGGTTACCATGTTTTGTAAATATTATTTGAGAAACCATTTGAAAACTTGTTGAAAAAAGAGATTAATTTTTTTGAATTACTGTAATAGAATTTGTTTAATCTAAAAATGTTTCTTGATTCCATGCACAAATAAAAAAATGTATGTGATAGTTTCATTGAAATTATACTAAATGATCCTAAAAAAGGATTTCATTAAGGCTAGGTTGGACAAGATTGAAATGTGATTATGGGAAGTGTTATTTCCAATAAAGGGTGACATGCATAATTTTATTCTTCTTGCTTCTTACACTCTTTCCAAAAAAGAGAGATATCACCTTTTCAACTTCCTAGACGATGTAAAGGTTCTAGAGGGGTATTCATCAAATATCAAGAATATCATATCAATGATTGATTTAATGGACAAGTTCCTAAAATAACATGAATATAATTTTTAATGAAAGATTTAATGATTATATCTTTACAATGCATTTTACCTAAAAATGTTAATCACACATTAATAAAGATTTATTTATTTTTAATTATATATGTAAAAAAGTTATATGCTTTCTAAAATTTGTAAATATAGAAAAGGAAATTTTCATCATATTATATGAATTTGTGATGTTCTTCCCACCATTGTTATTTGATATAATGGTTCAATTGATGATTTACATGGTTACATAGACCCAACCATGTGGTCCTATACATTATAGATGGAATCACCCCATTGAATGATATATGAAGATTTTGAAAGTGTATGTCAAAAATTAATGTTAAACCGAAGGTTGTATTACAGATAAATATATTGATGAGGAATCTATTGAATCCTATACCAATTACCTATCTGATGTGGAGATAAATGGTCTACCAAAATCCCATCATAGTGAGAGAATTATGGGGGAAGAAATTTATGGAACATATTTTTTCCAAAATTACCATTAAAAAGAGGGGGAAGAATCAAATTTACATTTCATATAACCTTTTATAAGTTTCTCCATATGCTGTAACAAAAAAATTAATTCTTAGGTATTTTAATCCATTAAGGGATGAAATATAGATATCAAATACAAATAATCTATATTTTATAAGATGGTTTTGATGCCCTATTTTTAATGAGTGAGTTACAATTTGGAATTCAATTTTTAAAGAGTGAGTTACAAATTCGATGGATATCCAAGGTACTATGTGTGTATATATTATCTTATAATGGTTATGTAATTAATGGTTAAATGTTTTATACAAATTAACATGATGAACACATTACCATGAAAAATAATGGATTTACTCTAGTGGTAGAATTAATTCATGTATCTAGTACTGATGAAAAAAATTCAATTTACGTGAATATGTCATACTTTGGAATCATTGAGAAAATATGCTAGTTGGATTATACAGAATTACAAGTGCCGGTTTTTTAATGAAAGTGGGTTGATCAAAGAATTATAGTTAAAATAGATGAATTGGGATTAATGAAAGTGGATTTCAATAATTAAGGGTACAAGGATAAACCATTCATAATGGGAGCACATGCATCATAATTATTTTAAATCCCAGATTTCCCAAACAGAATGTATTGAATTATTTTTATATCAACCCAAACAACCACATGGTCAGATTTTAATTCAATTAAGGATAAACCTTTCATTAGGATGACTCAACTATTTCACGACGATCCTAATGTATATGGGGTATTTTGTGTATAATGATAATGTAGGGATGTGATTTAGATATTCAATAGTGGAGTTAAATTTTTATAAACATTAGAAAAAATAAGAGTTAAATAATCATGTCAAAAGTTTTTAAATATACATTGTGCTAAATCAAGGTATTATGTGTTCACCACTTCATATAAATAATCTAAATTAAATGTTCAAATACTTATATAAATAATGGATTCTCCACAAACTAATGCTCTCAATCGAGAGGAAAAATATGTTTCTTCACACGATAGTGCTCCCAATCCAAAGGAACAATTGGTTTATCCACATGTTGATGATACCAATCCCCAAAAATAACATATTGACAATGTTGAAATTGAGGAAATGGTAGAATGTGAACTACATATGTCTGATAAAAAATAGATTTTTTGTAGCATGATAGTATTAATAGAAATTATTAAGGTGAAAATCAAAGGCTTGAAATTTGAGGTTGGATGGAATGAACACAACCATCTTGTTGACCCCAAAATATACATTTTGGGTTAACCACTTGAATTCATGTACCAAATGATATAGATACATGAAAAAATGTTGTTTCTAGGATTATGTAACTAGATTTGGAAGATATTATAGTAACATTAATATAAAATTTATCCATTTTACTAAAAATAAAATAAAATAATTAAACATTGATTTACTCATCATTATCCATTATAGAGTGCATTTATAATAGATGAATTTCATATGGAATTTGTATTAATGGTTCCTAGAAAGACTCATAGTGCCTTTAGATCACTTATTACAAAGTATCATCAAAGATTTATTTAAGGGAATTTAAAACCACACCCACCCTAGATATATGCACAAATTATAATCCAAGAAAAATAGAATTATTTTGTTATTCTTCATGAGGTGGAAAAATTCTAGGTAGATTGTTATTGGTAATAATTTTCTTATAAATACATGTATTGATAAATTTGATTAAAAATTGATAATTTACAAAACAAAAAATCAATACTAAAAATATGCAATGTGCATCAAAACCTACACATGCCTACCATAAAGCAAGGATGTGGTATACATCACTTGAAAATAATGGCATCTATTTTAAATATATTGTAATACTTTTATGTGGTGTGAAATAAAAACATAATTATGTTACTTTGTTTATATGATATTGATAAATCAAAATAAAATGGAACTTCTATCCCCCCACATGTTCTATGGAATGAGTCTCATGTAAGTAATGAATAAATACTAGTATAGATAAAAGCACACAAAGTGTATGAGAATCATGTGTAAGTGTTACACAATAAAAATTTATTCTGATGTAAATCAATATTATATAACAATGACTACTACTTTCTTATATTTATTATCTAGTTTAGACATTATAATCTTCATTAGTTTTACATGATAAATGACTACCTTCAGTGGCCTTGAGGTGACCATAAAAATATGGCTATGTTAGAGGTGTGGGTTCTGGAGTGTCACCTCACAAATATTTATAGAAACAAAAGGAACATGGGGATAATGATAAGAAAATGGATGAGATTTATGAATGAATGATTTTTATATAATCAAAACATAATTGGAAGTCCGAGTTGATTGATAATGTTATTGGAGGTAATCAAAGATAAGAAACAATACAACAAAAACCACTGTATGGAGACCAACCCACCCCCCAACTTTGAGGCTAAGAATTCCCCTCAAAGGTATACCTTACTAGAGGTAATGTGAAATGTGAATAAGTTAGATACTGATACCTTCCCTATACTAATATTCTATAGGGTAAAATTCATTGTGATTTATATCTATCATCACCCACCCATCGCATTTTTGTGAGGGTTACATTATACTATATCCAAGGAAATATTTAATTTTTTTTTCGAAAATATCATTTGAAAATAGGGATTCATGTAGCACATGATCCAAGAATCAAGATACATAATTACCTTAATCATATGGATGTTCAAATAGTCAAAATTTCGATTAGATTTTTCAATGAATAACCATTTGATCTTATAAAAACACCTGTGGATAACAATGTATGTACTTTACAATTTATTCTTATTAAAAACATTTATCAAATTATGAAAAATGTCATGAAATAAATAATTTTATTATAGACTCATAGAAGGAATAAGAAATAGAGAGTCAAATAAAAATAATCTAAAGGATAAACCAATCAATCAAAAATACCTTCAGAGATTACCTTTAACCCATTGGTTCAACATCAGCATTTACTCATATTAGATGATCATGAAGATATACAATCAAAATATAGTAATACATCCATCATTTATTTGTAAGAATAAATTTATGAAGATGACAACATAGACTAACTTGGTCTAGATAATACAGATGGAATCCTCAAGCATGGATAGTTGGGAGTCCTAGTTGTAAATGTATACATGAGGTGCATTTTCATAACCGATTTTTCTAATATATTATATACTATATTAATTATAGTTCAATAATATTAATTTTTTAAAAGAATATATATCAATACTATGTGAATTGAAAACCCTACAACCAAATTTTTTGACTCATCAGTACTTGCATCACTTCTATAAAAAAATATAATTAGAATAAGATAAATATTTAGAAATAGTTAACCAACTATCCATTTTTTTTGAAAAGAAACTTATAGATGACCAAATCTTCTTAATACACATGATAAAGAGGTTAAAATATTTAATCTAATCATATAAAATATATTTTCATTTTTTTCATTACTTATTCCTTTTTATTTTTTATGGAGCATTAGTTTTCTGTTACAATCAATTTCGATACTCTAAAGATTTAGGTTTTGGATTGAATGCATGGATTACCAATTAATAAACCATACATGATGGTTTTTTTTCAATTTTTAATACACTATATTCAACATTTTATAAGTAATAATTAATTTATATATTTTATATAATGTTTTAATGAGTTTTTTATGATATGGTGGTGTTTAAATATTATAAAAAGCATGGTATGAGAATGGTCCATGAGAAAAATAAGCCTATAAATTTCCAAAACATGATGATTATTAGGGTAAATATAATAAGTGTAAACTATAAATACTTTTATCAAAACAAAATAAAGTATTTTTCCTAATGTCATTGTAGTTTTTGAAACAAACTAAAGACACAGATTGCGGTAATTATGTTTGAAAATTTATGAATGATATTGTATTCAATAAAAAAAATAGCATAACAAAAGAGTTATTTCTTATTATAATTAAAATTTCATTAAAAATATTTATTAAAAATTTTATTTATTTATATTTTTTGTAACACCCAAGACTCTACTGTGGAAGGTAAACACCATATCTTGAACTATAATGTAATATTCCATTTAAAGTGCCTTTATTCATGAATTTATTTAAAATATTAATTCTATAATTTAAAAATGACTAAAATAAATTCATTTGTGAACTAATAAGATCAAAATTATCTTATTATTACTTTTTTAGATTTTTTTGAAAAGGTTTATTTTTAGTCAAAAAATGATATTTTCAAGGAACATATAATCTATATGATTTTATCGATATATAAGAATGAACTATAAATTTATAAAATCTTTTATTTAATAAAATATTAATTTTATAAATAAATATATTCATTTTAATATATTATTTGAACCTAGAAAGCCTTCGGAAAACATTTTTTAACTAATTAAAATGTTACATTAATATAAAAAACCATTTTCTATCTTTTTGTTGAATAATGTAATTTTAAAGGGATATTCAGATTTGGATTGGATTTGAAGCCTCATATCATTTAATTTTTTTTATAATAATTCAATTTATGTCTTTATAATTAGTATACAAGCTAATATTACCCAATATATAAATTTATGCGTTATGTTATTTATCTAAAAATGGTTTTAAGCATTTAAGTATTTATATTTTCAATTTAACATATAATACATGTAGAGATTATATTTGATACTTTTTTTTAAATTTTAAATCATAAGTATTAAATTATGAAATAAGTTCAATCTTAATTTTGGTCATTAAAATTAATTACTAAGGATAAAATTAGTTACCTTGATAAAGAGTAAAAATTGTAAAAGGTATTTTACTAAGGGGGAAAGGCCAAAACATTTTAAAAACATGTTTCAAACTTTAATTTTGAGATTATTATCAAGAAGAACTCAACACCTTTCCAAAGTTTTCCATTTTTTATTTCCTTTACCATTTAATAGTAAAATTTAACTTTTAAAATTCAATCGGTTTTCCCAAAACTACAATTCTATTCTCTTATATAAGGGAAACATCTTCATCACTTCAAGACTCATATATCTTTCAAATTTCTCCTTTAAAATTAGAAATTTTAATATCTCTATAGCCTTATTCTATGAATATAATCTCCTAGTCACTCATAGTTATCCTAATCCCATAAAATTCAAGGAGACTTCCAAGGAAAATTCAAGTCCACAACGTGAGTATTATCATAAAATTAGTTTTTTATTAATTATATTCATTAAAATTTATTCAATAAACACTAATATAATGGTTTTATTATCATTTATATACTAAAATGTTACTATATTAATTTTTTACCTTTATTTATTCATATACCTCATGCATCAATAAAAAAACTATTTTTGGTGCATTGTGCGGACTACCGAATCCATGACATAGTGTGGTTCATTTTCATTCACTTATAAGAATGGATATAAAGATTATAGAAAAGGATAAATATGATATTTATAATATCATTATGGTTCTATAATGAGAAATTATAGAACATATTAATGATATAATCAATATACAATCATCATTAATATAATAATTTAAAATAAGTTGTTTGATCCTTTGAGAACTCTTGTACTTTGTACCAATAATGAAATATAACTAGCAGATCTTGGTTTTTGGAGTCCAAGATATTATTTTTTTTATTAATGGAAGCTTATTAGTATCATTAAGGATTATATTTAGATGAACCATGTAAGACAACACAAGTACTATGAAAAGTCTTAAAGATTTCTATGGAACACTCTTGAAAACATAGTAGGAATTGTATTTTACAATTCAATATCATGAGCTAATTATGTAAATGCTATTGTAAAAAGATGCTGCCTAATTGGAGGAATCAGAACTGTATAATCCCCTATAGTTAATGTAAGGATATTATCCCTGAACAAGTTAATGGAGTTAGAGTTGAGGATAATTAGTTCATAACCATATTGGGGTAGTTGATCAAGGTTATGTAAAATAATCCTTCACATATAGAGTGACATTCTAATCTACAATATGGTGTTGTTATATTTTACCATTTCATGAAAAAACCTCCATAATTCAGTGTAACTACTAATCCATTGCTATATTAATGATGGTTCATGTCCCTTGAGAACATATTTCCTTCTTTTGGAAGTATTTAAAAGGTAAAATTCATCATTGAGGTCAATCATATAAAGGGAGATGCTGACTAATGATGGCATCTAATTCAAAACACTAAAGATAAATATGATATTAATTCCATGGAATGTTGAACTTTTAAGGATGTGTTATATGAAAAATAATTTATTTGTGAGAAAGATATTAAATGGAAAAGAAATTCCTAAATATTAAATAAAAGGATGAGGAAACATTTTCTAAATATAAAGATAATATTACAAGGTTATTTAGAAAAATGGCAGATTAGTTTCTAAGATTCTTAGTACGCTATTAGGTGATGTCTAAAAGGAAACATCATAAGGGAGTCATATAAACAATTACTCTTCTTATATATAAGTGGAACACTGTTACAATAGACTTTTTCACTTGAATCACAAAGACTCTAAGGAAAAATGATGATATATGGGTCATCGTTGATAATATTACTAAGTCTATTCATTTATTAGAAATAAGATAATCCATATTTCTTGAGCACATTTCCTGACTCTATATCAATGAAATCATAAAGCTCTATAGGGAACCCTTATTGATTGTATCTGGTAATGATCCTCAGTTTACATTGAAATTATGGAAGAGTCTTCAAAGGGATATCAATATAGAGATACATATATGCCCTGCCTATCATACCTAGACTAATAGAAATTCAAAAAACTATCCAAACTTTTGAAAAAATGATGATATCAAATTCTCTTGACTTCCATGTTGTCTAGGATCATTATCTACCTTTGGTGAAATTTTCATACAACAATAAAATTCATTCAGGAATCCATATGACACCATATGAATCATTTTATGAGAAGAGTTTTACCAATCCAACCCATTGGGAAGAAGTCAGAGAAGGAAGTTTATTTAGACTAAATATTATGGAGTATATGACTATTAATGTATTGACTATTTGAGATCACATTAAATTTACCTAGAGAAGACAAAATAACTATGATGATAATCAAATTAAGGACATGGAATTTCTAGTTGGGTTCATGTATTACTGAAGGTTTCACTATGCAAGGGAGTATTAATATTTGCTAAAAATGGAAATTTAATCCCTAGGTACATTGGGTCTTTTGAAATATTAAAAAGAGTTAGAGATGTAGCTTACAGATCGACGATGTTGGACAACCATTTTAAAGTAAACAATATCGTACATGTTTCATTAATAAAGAAATAAATTCTAGAAACAATGAATGTGATTGAATACTAAGGAATAGAGTTGGTTCCTGACTTTTCATATAATGAGGATCCTGTCTAGATCTTGGAAACTATAGAGAAAGTATTTCAGAACTAGATAACTCATTTAGTGAAAGTGCATTAGAGAAATAAAAAATTAGAGGAGGAAAATTGGGAGCATAAGTAAGATATAAGGAATGAGTTTCCAAATTGATTAAATAGATTATATATATCCAAATTTTTAGAATTCCATTTTTAACGGGGGGAGAATATAACACCGGAGACTCTACTATAATAGGTAAACACCTTATCTTGAACTATCACGCAATGTCACCTTGAAAGCGACCTTATTCACGAATTCTGGATTGAATGAGCCATTTTATGGATTGAGGGCTGGAAGGACCACAAAGTACACATTTCGCCAGACATAACCCCCTCTTGTCCCCCTCATTGGAACCCACCAACGGAAGGGAGTCTTAAGCTTAACATGGATGCATCTCTCCCCAAGGATGGGCTTGTTAGTCTCGGTCTTCTGGCCCATAATCATCGGGGTAAAATCATTACAGAAAAATATGAATCACATCATGCCTTCTGGGAACCTGCAGTTGATGAGGCCTCTGCCATCCTTGCAGGTATGATGCTTGCTGTGGAATGTGTATGGGTCGATATCATCATTGAGTCTGACTGCCTCACCGTGATCAATGCTATTAATCACAATGATGCCAGTATACAGTCTTTTGGTGTCATCATCAGGATAATTCGATCGATTTTCCAAGGCTTCTATCGTTGTACCTTCTCCTTTACCAAAAGGGAAGGAAACAATGCGGCCCATCAACTGGTAGCCTCAGGTCCCTTCGATGACAACCAACTCTGGCTGGACAATTTCCCTTAATGGCTTTGGTTATGTACGACTGCTGATCTTTGAAATTAATGTTATTCCCCTTCTTTTAAAAAAAAGTAAATTCATTTTTGAACTAATAATATTAAAATTATATTTTTATAATTTTTTATGTTTTTCTAAAAAGGTCATTTTTAGTCAAAAACTTGGTTTTCCTAAAGCTTATAATTTATATGATTTTATCGACATTTAATAATGAACTTGAAATTTATAAAACCTTTTATCTAATAAAATATGAATTTTTTGGAATAAAATTAATAATTTAAAAATATTCTTCAAAATCATAAAACCCATGGAAAACATGTTTATAACTAATTAAAACGTGACTTTAATATAAAACTATTTCAGTCTTTACTTTGAATCATGTATTTTCCAAGGTGTATTTAGTTTTATGTTTACTTGTAAGGCTCATATCCTCTGTTTTTTTAAAAAAATTCTATTTATATAATTATAATTAATATTTTGGTTAATTTTATCATATATATAAATTTAAGTCTTAAAAAAATTATTTCCCTAGAAATAATTTTATGTGTTTCAATGTTTATATTTTAAAAATAACTTTTCACATCTCTAGAGATTTTATTTAATAATTTTTTTTCAAATTTTAAATCATAAGTTTAAAATTTGGTAATTAGGTCCATTTTAATTTTGGTCATTAATACTAATTACTACTGTTTTAAATTAGTTACCTCAATAACAAATAAAAAAGGTAAAAGGTATTTTACTAAGGGGAAAGGATAAAAAATATTAATTTTTTTACAAATGTTTAGTTGAGGAATTTATTGAAAAAACCTATCCCCCTTTACTCATTTTTCTATTTTTTAATACCTTGACCCTTTACTAATAAAATTAAATTATTAAATTTCAATGCGAATCCCCAAACTACCCTTCATTCATTTATAAAAGGGTAAGATATTTACCACTTCAAGACTCACTTATATGTATAATTTCTCCTTGAAACTATTCCATTTTAATCAACCTATAACCCTATATTATAAAAATAAGCCCTTGGTCACTCATAGTTAGCCTAGTCCCTTCAAATTCAAGGAGACTTTCAAAGAAAATTTAAGTCCCCGACGTGAGTAGTATAAACTAGTTAATTTTATTATTAATTATATTCTTTCAAATTAATTCTATCTATAATAATTCAATGATATTATTTTCAAATATATATTTTAATGTTATTATATTAAGGATATTATCATTATTTATTTATATAAACTATCTATAAATAAAAACAAAATAACTATTTGTGCATTGTGTGGACTACTACCTCCATGACATAATATGTTTTTTTTCCTTCACCACTTCATACAGCTGAATCTAAAGACAATTTTAAAGAATAAATATAATTTTTAGATATAATTAAGGTTATAGTGTGAAAAAATAAGACAAAATATTAATTTTATGATAAAAAACAATCATCGTTAATCTAATCATTTAAATGAAGTTGTTCCATTCTTCGGAACCCTTGTACTTTGTACCAATAACATAATATAGATACTGGTTCTTGGTTTCTGGATTCCAAGATGTTATATTTGTATAGTAATACCAGGAATGTTAATATTATATGTATTCAAAATAGTATATATATATATATTGAAATTAGGGTACAAAATAAATTGTGTCAAAATATTTACAAACATCATGAATTGAAGATTTCCTACCACTTATTTAGAAAGTATTTTCATCATTTTTCTACTTTTCTTGATAATTTTATTACCATTTTTTATACATATTATTTAGTTAATTTTCATAGAGATCATGAAAAAATTACATCACCAATAAATTATTTTTCTCCAACCATTTTGTGTTCTATTATGATCACAAAAGTATTAGAGAGAAATAAATTCTTAATAAAGGATTCAATAAGGGTAAAGAATTCATTTTTATCAAACCATTTTGTGATCTAAAATTGTATTTTAACTTTAAATATGGACCATGAACTATGTATGTAGGCCTTTTTTTTCTCTTTATATACAAAATATTCTTATAAAAAAATAAATTATTGAAAAAAGGATTTTATAAGGATAATGCACTAAGGTACGTGTTTAATGTTCTCTCCATTGAAATTTTAGTTATTTATTTGATTTATTTATATTAAATAGTGATTAAATTAATTATATTTTATATCCAAAAATTTTTAGTAATGTTTTTGTAATTTTTTAAGAAAATGATCCATAATTCGTTTGAGAGGTGTATGAATCAACAACACATCAATCCCACACACTGTGTGCTCGACATGACTCAAAGTGTGTATTTTCAGTTTAAAATTGGAATTACAGTTAAAAATGTGTATCAATCATTGAAAAATAATAAAATAGCATCAAATTATCTATAAAATTTATGATAGTGATTCATAAGTCATTTTTCATGTTTATAAATTAACCATACATCAATCTGATACATTGTGTTCCCGTTAGGATTGAAAGTGTGTATTTTTATTGAAAACTAACATTTTAATTAAAAAAAATCACAAAATCAAATATAAGAAAAAAATGATCAAATTATCTTTATAATTTATAAAAAATATTGATAAACCAATTTTGATATCTAGGTATTTACCTAACATCAATCTGACATACGGTGTACCCATTATGACTCAAAGCGTGTGTTTCTAGTTTAAAAGTAATATTTAATTCAAAACATGTTACACTTATTAAAAATTAATAAAATACATTTGAATTTTCATTATAATTTATAAAAATTATCAATAATCCATTTTTTACACATTAAAATTATCCATATATCAATCTGGTTCATAGTGTGTCTATTATAATTGAAAGTGTGTGTTTTTTATTTAAAATCAACATTTTAGACCAAAACACAATTCACATAAAAAAAACTAATAATATTCAATTTTATTATCTTAATAATTTAGTATAATTAGCCATAAGTCATTTGTGATGTATAATAATCATCCACATTTCAATCCAAAACATGATATTCCTGGTGCAACTCAATGTTCTTGTTTTTAGTTTAAAAGTATCATTTTTGTTTAAAATTCATGTCATTTATTGGAAAACATAAAAAGACATTCATATTATTTGGATAATTTTGGAATATATTCCATAAGTCATTTTTAACATATAATAATCATCCACACATCACATTGAAAAATTATGTGGTTGGTATGAATGAAAGTGTGCGTTTTTATTTTAAATATTCATTTTAGTATAAAACACACTTCATATACTCAAAACTATGAGAACACACTCGTATTATCACGATAATTTATTTAAATGGTAGATTAGTCCTTTTTTATTTATAAGAATAAAATTCATTTCAATCTTACACATGGTGTTCTAGATATGACTCAAAGTGCACGTTTTTAGTTTAAAAGTAACATTTTAGTTCAAAACAGGCATCACTTATTGAAAAATGAGAAAGAAATTAGGATATCTTGATAATTTATGAAAATGATACATAATTAATTTTATATGTATAAAATTTACCACACATAAATTTCTAAATTTGGTGTGTTTGGTATTTCTAAAAGTGAATTCCTTTATTTAAAATTGATATTTTAGTTCAAAACGCACTTCACATACTCAAAACTAAGAAAATATTCTCGGATTGTCATGATGATTTAAGAAAAGGATTCATAAGTAATTTTTGATGTATATGAATCATATTTATTTCAATATGGTACATGATATACCATGTATAACTAAAAGTGTGTGTATTTAGTTTAAAAGTAACATTTTAGTTTAATGCATATGTCACATATTCAAAACAGAGCAAACCAGTTTGAATTAACCTGACATTTTAGAAAAATAATACATAAATTATTTATGACATATAGGAAATAACCACACATGAACCTAAGACATGGGTTGATCTATATGACTCAAAGTTAATGTTTTCTATTTTAAAGTGACATTTTAGTATAAAACACTCTTCACATACTCAAAATCAAGAAAAAGAAATTACTGTAACACTGAAATATTTTAAAAGAAGAAAATTATGTTTGATAGTTGATAAGAAACAAAACACCAAGATTAGAAGAAAATAAAATTACCCAATATTTTATGATATATTTATTTTTAAATAAATTCAATCTTATCAATATATTTAATTACATGAAACAATGAGTTTTGATTGTGTTACATAAAACGCCGAGTTTAAACAAGATATCACATATTATTAAAATATTATTTTTTAAAGTTATAGTTATCACCTACTATTATAATTTTCACTTTGAATATGATTAACTATATTATGAAAATATATATTTTACACATGTTTAATAGTTATTTATTAATTAGTGATAAAGTTAGAAGCATTTGAAATAAAAAATAAATGTTCTCTGAAAAACTGATTCTTTTTTTTCTAAAAGGCGACTTAGTCACGCTTTGTACATGCGACATAAATATAATTTTTAACAATTTTAGAATTTTCCTTAAAATAGAAAACATTATTTAAATAAAAATATCAAAATAATCCAAGGGTTAATTTTTGGTATTTTTCTTAAAAGTTTCATTTTTTGATGAATTGTGAAAAATACTGAATTTTAATTGAAAACTTCTTTTTTGTATAAATTATTTATAATGTATAATTAAAATTTTAACTAGTTTAAAGTAAAACTAGTTAATTTTTATATTAATTAATCCAATTTAGGTCATTAGAAAAATTTTTATATAGAAATATGATATAAAAACTTTGTAAACATTTGAACATTTTCCCTTTTAAAATCCTATTTTCACATCACCCATGTGAGATTAATTTCAAATTAAATTTATTCAATTTTGTGAATTTAATTTTTAAAAATATATTAAATATTTTAAAATAACATAATTAATAATTTCTAATAAGGTAAAATTGTTTTTTTCCAAAATTAATAGTGAAATCATTAAAACATTAATTACATTGGTTAATGTAAAAATGGATTTATCGAGGGTTAAACTAAGAATATAAGGTTTAAAAATGACCCACCAACTCTTTAAACACCAATTGTGTAGCCATATTTCCACCTTATCTCTTCTTGTTTCTATAATTTCTCATTATGGGAGCTTTTTTCTTGATAAAAGCATGGGTATGATTGAAACGTTTCAAAAAATTAGAAGTGTGCCACTCACCTAACTTATAAAAGGCCATCCATCTCCTCCCTTCTTCACACCTTAAAACCTATTTAGTTTGGCCAATAACTTCCTAAATAAATTTCTTAATTACACAATCTCATCAAATATTCCTTATCATGGGGATAAATCTAACCTTGGAATTATTTGGTGGAAACCTAATAAGGATACCCGAAGAAGAGGTGATTTTCTTAAAAGAGCGTCTTTATTTTATTTCTTTATCCAACTCCTTGAATTATTATTAAACCATGATTATATAATAATATAAATATATTACATATAATTAGATTTTATTTCTTTAATTTAATAACCTAATTACTTATTCTTTTCCATCAAATGGGTTACAAAATCATTATTCGTGTATATGATGAACTACCGCCTTGCGAATCGATTGCATTCTTTTTTACCATTACCATCTCTCACAGTTGGGTATGATGATAGATATAAAGTATATACATCATATATATATATATAATTATTTTACCTATGGAGTCACTAAATCATATATACCTTTTTAATTTCTATTTTGTAGTGGATACGTTAACGTCGTAAGTGAGTACGACAGACTACCGCCTCACGTAGAGATGTGATTCATTTTCACTAACTCTTTACATGGAAGGTAATAAGGGAAAAATAATGAATCTATGTTATATAAATGGAATAATTATTATATTTATGAAATATTTTTAATTTTAAAATATAATATATCATTTTATTTCTAACCTTTTCACACACTGAGAAATGATAACATCGTTCATGAACGTGTGGACTACCACCTTACCAATGTGACATAACTCTATTTTCATTACCACACCACATGAATGATATAAATATAAGTATATTTAACGAAACAAAATTTTATATATTATATTTTTATCAATCGGGAAATATAAAATATTAATTACCTTCTTTCCATAATGATTATCGTGAAATGGAAATGTTACTCATGCATTTGTATGACCAACCATCCCCATGATCATATCATAATTAATTTATCGAAACAAATTTCATGATTGGTATTAAAAATATAATTTTTGAACAAATTTGACAATTATTTTAGGATTATTATTCTATATATTTTTAAATAATGACCTCATTGACCATAGTCAACCCACCAAAGTCATTTTTGACACATAAGCCGAATATGGTAAAAATATCTTATGTAAAATTAATTGATTAAGTAATTATATAAAATTTTAATAATTGAAATAAAAGAAATAATAATCATTAAAAGGTTCTTAATAAATTAAATAATTTACATAAGGTTATTATTTTGAAAGATAAATTCCCACGTGACAAGTCAAACTGAATGTAGTGGACTTCATCTCAATTTCCTTTCATTAAGGCATATTTTGATATTATACAGCTATATTCTCTTATGAGATGTATATACATCCACTTTGAAATTTTATATCCTTAATTTCTCTAAAGGAATGTTATATTTTTTATATACCAAACAATAATTACTTTTATAAGTTTATAGGAATTATTTTATTTTTATATTCCTTTGAAATATTTCATGTTTTCAATAATGAATATCCCACTTTATTTTTTTGGTTATTTCGATATTGAAAATGAGTTTATAAAAGAAAATGGTATTTTTATCTGGAAGTGTTTTTTATGTATTTAAAATAATTTTTCAAAGTGTTTTATGGTGAAATTATTTTATTCATATTATGGTACTTGATAATTATATGAAATGGGTGTTCCTGATGAAACTTATAAAAAGGGTTGATCCCCATTATAGCTCATGGGTGGGACCGATATAGCTTATATGAAGGGTGGAGACCCATTATAACTAAAAAAAATAGGTTAGCCCAATATAGCTTATATGATGGGTGGTCCACAATATATCTATCCAATGCATTCGGTAATGATAATATTGGAATTTATATGTATTATTATTCCAATTAAAAGTTTTATGAAATGATTTTACGGATATGATGCTGAAAGTCAATGAAATAGAGTTTTAATTTCTTTCTATGGGGTTTAAAGGACTTTTTTTGAGACAAACATGTGTGATTTTTTCATGTGAAAATATTTTATTTTATATACCCAAAGAACATTAAAGGTAAAGGTAAACACTATATGATCATATTTTTGACTAGACTATTGGTTTTATTTCTTTTTTATGTCCCATACTGAGATCTTTGTGCTCATCCCATATTTTAAAGTGTTTTTTCATAGGGTTTATGGATGGGTAAGGGAAAATAAGAATTCAAGTTGAAATTCATAAAGATTTGACATGAAAAGAAATAATCTCTATTTTAAATGTTTTATATTATGGAAAAAATTGATACTAATTTGATGCATAAAAATTGTATTATATGGTTTTTTTATGTATGAGTTATGACCCGATTATCTAAAACTACAAACCTAAAAATATCCTAAAATTTAAGAGAATAAATTTTCAACTTAAAACTCAAGATTATGTAATATTTAAGGATGGGTACGTATAGTTAGTATTAGACAATAGTTTAGATAAATTTAGAGTTTAGGAAAATGATAATAACATATCATTGAAACATTTTACCTTATGGAGAAGTTGAAATGATATTTTATTTTATGATTACCATATTTACACATCTATATTGATTTTATTTTGAATGGTTTTCCATAGAGGAAATGTGGATGCAATAGTGGGAAGATACCAAGAGGAAATTATCCATCGAAATCAAAATCACAATATGGTTGGAATTGTAACGTAATAGTTTGTTGTAGCGATGGATCAGTTGAAACAATCTGTTAATTGTGGTGTTATCCATACTAGAGAGGAAATCGATCTACCATGGAGGAACATGTATACATTAGATAATTTTTTGAGGAAACATCCCCCATAATTCAATGGATTATCCTACCTCGTGGTAGATGAAGGATGGATCTAAGATCTGTAAAGGATATTTGAAGTCATGGGATCCTCAAAATGTCAAAAGGAAAATCATTCAATTTATCATTTAAAGGTGAAAATTATATATGAGAGCCTTTGGTTTAGAATAAAATGTATAAAGATGATATTGATGCTATGTAATAAGGTACATTTAATAGTATTTTATTAATAAATAAATACATAATGTTTTTCAGCTTAAGATAGAGAAATAATCCTCGTAATTGAGGAAAAAGGATGAAGATTATGTGTCCAAAAATGAAGAAAATTTTAAAATGTTTGCCATGTATATATAAGATTATTTTTAGGTAATTGATTTTAAAATTAATATATTTTACTCAGGATTAAAAAAATGTTTTGATGATATTTGGGCATATGAAAATTTAAAAATTATTAGAAATTTGTTCATTGTGCTGAGAATATTGAGATGGAGTTTTCTGAAACTTATGTGCCACGATATTAAAAGAGTAAGAAATAGTTAAAGTAGTAAGAAACAAAGAATTAACCAACTAATAATCATATAGTAAAGCCCCAAACATGTTCTAAGCGAGGTAAAATACCTTTAAAGGAATATATGTCAGGATTTGGAAGGTAATACTGGTGTGTTAAGTTTATTCACAAGGTTCGTGACTGTAATGAATAGATTCCCAAACATCCCACAAATGAGATAACAGATAACCAGTAAACTGTGAGATTCTTTAACTATAATGAAATGTTACATTATTCTAATGTGTGACCAAAGTTATATACTTTGGGTGGAAATCATAAAGATTAAAAGAAAAATTGTGTAGAATAATCTTTGGCTACTTCTATAGTTAATTTTGGGCCATTTGGTGAAGTGGGAATGACCCCAGAGATCATTGTACATTTCGAAGGTTGACCATATAATAAATTTGTGAAGAACATCTATTTTTATGTTTTATGTTTTGGAAATTACTTGGAAGACATTTATTTTGATATTATAGATATATAAAGTATATGTTTTACTGGAAAATTTATTTGAGGAATATTGCCTTTACATTTTATAAACATAAGTTTAAAGGCGTTGATAACCTTTAGGGTTAATATGATCATTATTTAAATTTAAATAATACTAAAATAATATTTTGAGACTTTATGAAAAAGGGTTTTATTGAAAAACATAGTAAAAATGATATTAAATGATTAATCTTATTTCAAGGATGTTTATCATTTTTGTGGGAATGTTATAGGAATTATACTAAACTAGTTTAAAAAAAAAGAAAAATATGCATACTGGGTGACAACCTGTCACATCCAATAAGGATACAGAGCTTAAACCTAGGACCAAAGGACGATCAGGGTTTAATGCCTACCACTGGTGTATGCAATGCCCTAGTTAATGTGACATTGTATTTAGTTAAATGTTTTGAAAAATAAATAGTAATTATGAACCAGTCGTGTTACCTTTGAGGTTTAAAGATTAATTTGTTATATTAGATAACATTTTATAAAAATATTGGATTTGGAAGATGGTTAGAGATATATGGAAATACCTTTTACTCTTTTATGGATGTTATGATCTGTTAAAAAGTATATTTTTCTGCTTTAGGCATAAAAAAAATCATTTTTGGATATTCATTTCATAGAGTAAGGGATGAATTAGAGATTGATCAAATAAAACCAAAAGGATGAAATTGGTCTTATTAAATTTAAATGTATCATGTAAGTATATTTCCTTATACTCTTAGACAGTTAAATAATTTCTCAACTTTAGGGAAATTATCTTGAAGCAAATATTTTATCCTATTACATTTATATCTGATGAATTAGATAGTATTTTAAATAATAATATATTTATGATCTTGAGGCCCTTAAATTTCCATTTATCATTAACTTTTTTGTGATCAATGACCTTAATCACTCTCTACAATTATTTATTCTTTTTTCTATTTTTATATTTCCCTTTCCACTAATGTTCACCCACTTAGAAACCTAGTTATGTGTTATTCCATATGACCATTGTAATTCCCTTTCTCACTTATTAAGAGGATGTTTTATTAACAATTCTTATTATTTGGGTTAAGAAAAGTATTTTTAAATTTCCATACTTTGATTACTCAGATAGAGTTCAAATTGTGAGCATATAATTTTTTAAAGGGGAGAGGATGTAACACCCATGAATTTTAAAAGAAGAAAATTATGTTTAATAGAATATGTGACATGAAACACTAATATTATAAGAAAATATAAAACCCTAATATTTTATGATATATTTACATTTAAATAAATTATATCACATCAATATATTTCATTATATACAACATTGAGTTTAGATCACATTACATGCCACATCGAGTTTAAATGAAATGTGACATATTATTAAAATATTTTTATTTAATGCGATAGTTATCACCTAGACATTAGAATGTTGGGTATTAATAGTATTAAAAAAACTATTATAATATAAAGTTTACACGTGTTCATTTATTATTTATTGATTAGAAATAAAATTAGAACCATTTGAAAGAAAAAGAAATGTTCTTTGAAAAAATGATTTATTAAAAGATGGTTTAGTCGCGCTTTGCTTATAATTTAAAATTAATTTTTACAAATTTTAGAAACTTTATTTGAAAAATAATTTTTTTTTGAAATCATAATATAAAAATTATCCAAGGGTGATTTTGTTTTAAAATGTATGATTTTTTGAATAATAGTGAAAAATACTAAATTTTAATTGGAAAAAACCTTTTCGTTTAAATTATTTATAATATTAAATTATATTTTTAATTGTTTATAAAGTATAATTAGTTCATTTTTATATAAATTAATCTAATTTAGTTTATTAAAATCATTTTCATATTGATTTTTTCTATAAAAACTTTGTAATCTTTTGAACATTTTCTCTTAAAAATCCCTCTTTCTGATTACATATAAGAGATTAATTTTAAATTAAATTTTGTAAAATCATTGAAATGAATTTGAAAGGAATGTATTAAATATTTTATTCAATGCAATTTATTATTTATAACAATTTTATCTTAAATTTCAACCAAAAGGATTAATGAAAACAAGAAAAAATTAATTTCCGTGGTTAAGGTAAAAATGGATTTATTGGGGGGTTAAATTAAGAATATATGTAACACCCCGAGATTTTATGAAAAATATTATTTTAATTTCATTAACGTCTTATGTTGTATTCTACACCAAGATTACCTTGCACTATACGCAACACCGTATTAGCTTGCAGTATACGCAACACTATTCTTGGACCGTGTTACACACAATTTTGATAATAGTTATTCTACGCAACATTGAGTATATATATATATATATTAAATGTATAAATGAAATATGGTTGGATTCTGTTATACGAAACAATGAAGGATTCTTTCACAACACGCAACCCTGACTTGGCTTGCATTACACGCAATCGCGACCTTCCTCGATAGCGTGTGTTGTACGCAATACCGGGTTTTAATAAACAATGTTATATTATTATAATATTGTCATGAACTAGCCGTTATGAATAGTATTAACTAAATTTTGAATTTTATAACATTATTATTCATCTTACACATTTCTAGAACATGGTATAAGAACAAAATAATTTTTTCGGGTAAAATAAGTATTTTTCAAAAAATGCAGTTTTACCGCCTTTTGATGGCGCACCCACTTTAAATATAGTTTTTGACATGTTTATATGTTCAATTTGACAAAATAATATTCTTCTTTTAAATCAAGATGTAAAAATTTACATTAGATAAAGTTTTGATATTTTTCCGATAACTTTCATATTTTAATGAATAGTAAAAACACGCTATATTTTAATTAAAAACAAATTTTTTCATCGTAATATCTTATGTGGTTAAATTATAATATTGAATGGTTTTAAATTATATTTAGAATATATTTTTACCACTTAATATAATGTTGGTCATTGGACACAATTTTACAATTAAACCGAACATAAACAAGTGTCAATCTTTTGATAGTTATTATCTCTTAAAAACACGCTTTTTGTTTTGACAGCGGGAATTAATTTTAAATTAATTTCTGCCACTTCTGTGTTTTGAATTTAGAAAAATGGATTCCATATTTGGAATCAGGATGTTCAAATTGTGTAAATAGGTAACTTTTATTTTTAGACATTTTGAATAATTACTGCGGTAAATATTTTATTTACCATGGTTAAGGGTAAATCCGGTAAATAAGGGTTAAAAAAATAATATTATAATAATATTAAATTATCCTAAAACGTGTCTTAACCCTATTGGTTGATACAGGGTCGACCATGGGCATCTTTGGGTCGATTTGGGGACCCCATTGATCCACTTGTAAGTGATAATGACACCTTATTTTAATTAAGTTAAAATGAATACAAAAATGACACAAGCATATATCTTTTAGCAAAACAATTGTTAAATAGGGTTATATATGTTGGATTTTAGATTATAATTATTCATTAGAAATATAAAAAGATTTCCTACATGATGGTATTTTATTTGTAATTTTTAGACATAAAATAATTTAATTTATTTATGACACAACGATGATGCAGTAATTATCTTATTAATGAAATATTGACATAATTGATGTTATAAACACCAAAATAAATGTAATTTGAGATTTTTTATGAATTAAAATAATTTTCTAGGTTACTATGATATATTAATGTTGATTTAATCAACTTGGTTCGAACATTTAATTCTGTTATGACTTTCACAAAAATCATATATCAAATAGTGTCAAAATTGACACAAAATAGTTTTTAAATCAAATATTATATTATTAATTGTTATTGTATTCCTAAAAATCTACGGTTCGGCCAAATGACTTATATAAGGATATATATATTAATAATAAACAATTTGGGGTTCGTTTGGAATGTAATAGTAAGTTTATTAACCATATAGTGAAAGAAAACAAAAAGACATGGTAAAAGTTAAATTATTTAACTTAGAGTTAAATTTAATTGATAAGGTTAAAATAATACCCTAAACTTGTCTAAATCTTATTGGTTGATATTATTTCGACCCATCCCCACTTTAGCTTCGAAATAAGACCCTTTGGAACCATTATAAACCGATTTTGACTTTAATATAAAATAATATTTTGAGATATTCCTAAGGTGCCCCTCTCCTCCCTTATAAAAGGACACCTCCTCCCCCTCCTCCTCACACCAATTTGAGAACTCAAGATCGGCCAACCCCTGCCAAAATCTCTTCTCCACTTCCCTAGAAACATCCTAGAGGTTCTGGTCTTCCTCAAAGACCAATTTTAGTTCCCTAAGAGGAGGTCTCCAAAAGGCGCTTCAAAGAAGAGGTAATTACCGTTACCAATTCTTTCATCTTTATTTCTTCTTCCAATTCTTCTTCTTAGGTTGTTTCATTATGAAGTAATAACATCAGTATCACTCATATACTGATATGTTATTATAAGTATGAAACAACCCTATTTCACCATCTATCTATCCTACGGAAACAGAAATCACCGCGTGTGCGTACATACGGAATACCGTCTCCACGCCGTGGTGTAATCTATTTTCCACCACCACCTTACATGGATGGTTATAATGGTGTAAAGAATAACTATACATAGTTATTACAACATCATATTGATTCTGATATATTGTATAATACACTCCAATTCAATTCAATATTTATAGAAATGATATCATCGCTCGTGCGTATGTACGGAATACCGTCTCCACGACGCGATGAGATTCATTCTCCATGTTAACCATTTAAGAATGATTATAATGTATATATAAGAAATAATAATGAAATATATGAAATTATAAAGCTACTGGATTTATGTATATATATACATATGTATGTCATCTACTTACTTCCATTTCAAGACAATAAGGAAAGGAAAACAACGTTCATGCGTACGTACGGACTACCGTCTCCATGAATGGTGTTTTTCATTTTATTTATCTACCTATTATATATATATATATATATATATACTGAATATATATGATATATAAATCATATTTTATATTCTGGAAGTAAGTAAATCATGATATAAGTAATAATGATGTCAAGAACAACAAGTCAAAACACCTACGATAAATGAAACGATTTTACCCAAAACGCTTCTTTAACATGGAATTTACAAAAGAACGGGTAATATAATGTCATAAGTAAACCATATATGATATCATAACAATGAATATGATTCTTTAATAAGTCAATAACATGATTTAAATCATTATACAGGAGGTTCAGACACTTACAAAGCAAGTCGGACATAAGGTAAGGGAAATATCACAATCTCATTTTTATCCGAGATTGTTTATTCGTAAGTATTTACTGGGGTGTATTTTATCATCCACATCCATGTTCCCTCAATATGTAATATTGTTTACATCCACTTGCAATAGTTTAAATCCAATTTTACCCTTAGGTGAGTTTTTAATATGAAAGGAATCTTTTGTCGTTTTTCCGTACGAGGTACTTTTTGACTTTTCCGACAAAAGTACGAAGAATGTTTTTTTTAACTTATACGGCACGAACGGATTTCTACTGTTTTATAAAGCCTTATTTTCATGAAGCTTCCTCTAAAAGATTTCATGACTATTTTCAATAAAATCTCTTTCTTTTAAAATTGCATGATGTTTTGTGAAAAGAAATTGATTTTGAAGAAGAAAGGATATTTTCCTCAAGAATTCAATTCAAGTGTTTTATCAAAATTATTTTCCATATAAGATAATAAAGGGTTCCGTTTCTATCCATATTCTTACATTGATTTGACTATGTTGTGATGGAATTATGTTTATGAATTCCTTTATCTTATATGAATTGATTTATGATGTCATGATGTTTCAAGAATCCCATTTTTGTTACATGTGTTTTGCGATGATGTATGTTTTATGATTATGTGGCACACATAAGAAAGGATTCATTATGAGATGGGTGGGACCTATATCTCCCTCCAATGCATTGGGTAAAGATTTTATATCTCATGAGATAGACATGGCTGAAATGGTAGGTTATACCGGTTCAGTGAAACAGGACTGAAACGAGGGTTACTCGATTCAGAAAGGGACTTTGTCCACTAAGATAGTCTTGGCAATGAGTCTTGACTAACAAGAAATGATTCTCTATGATTATATGTGTATGCCACAAAGTTTCATGTTTTAAGTTATTATTATTGGGATTTCATTTCACTACTATGATTTATCCCATGTTATGAAATTATGCTCTCTTTTGCAGGTTAAGATTTCCAAAAGTTATGTTCTTATGAATATGATGTGATTGATTTTTTTCTTTTTTTTACCCTTACTGAGCATTTGAGCTCACCCTTTTATGTTTTCTTTTCCCCAGGATATAAAGAAAGGTTTTTAGGTAAAAAAAAGGTAAGATCTTTATGGGAGATATTGAAGATCTTTCACCACGATTAGAAGATTACATTCCGAGTTTCCAAAGACACTAAACTATTACGATCCTTGTGTGTGTGTTTTTGTTATGTACTAAGTATTCCGCAAAAGTAATGTAATGTCCATGTACGTCAAGATACGGGTCTCTACAGTTGGTATCAGAGGAAAAGTTTAGTCAACCTTTGGAAACTATGATGCGAAAACGTTAGTGAGATCCCTAGAGATATTTATAAGGTATGTCTAGGGATGTCCCTAAGGATAAGTATACGTATAGGATATAGTCCTAGAACTACGGTAACGATCATAGAATTTAACCTAAGATGTTAGATATTGAGGGTGCTCCCCCTTTATTATGTTGTTTTCCCTAGCATGATTTTTGCCTCTCACAAGATTCTTTTTGTGTTTTAGTTAATGGAGGGAACCAGAAGGAATTCGGTTAACATTGAATCCAATGGACAAATTGGTGACTATGAGCAACAAAATTGTGTAATGCCTAAAGATAACGATATTGTGATTATGCCGAATCAGTCATCGCGATATATGATTAACAAGGTGAAATTTAGTGGTATGACTAATTCATCAAAGAAGAGGAAGATAAACTATTATGCATGTTCGCATGTTGAGGAGCATAAAGAAAGGAAGATTGAGATTTCTAAAGAAGGGAAGAAGAACCTTGAGGAATACCTCAAATGGAGGGACCGATGTTATCTGTGTGGAGAAAAAGGTCATAGAGTGACAGAATGTTATGGAGTTCAATGTCTTATTTGTGGAGAACATGGGCATTACCCAACTCAATGCCCTGACCTAAAAAGTTACTTCTAAATCAAGGACTTATTCCAGGACAATCATTGAAGTGGATGGACTGAAGTGTTTATGTATTGGTATTCAAGAATAATGTTGTTGAGGTACTTTTATGGTGTATTGGAATATTTATGTATTGGTCTAATGTGGTATTCGAAGTGATTGTGGTATTTTTGGAAAAAGAATGATATGCGCATAATGAAGGTAAAATGAGAAAATGAAATATTTGACAGTATTCATGTGCTCATGATTAATATAAGGACTAAGTGATATCATGGTTTGAGTATATAGAATTTTGAGGATTTTGGTATGTGGAAAGTGTTAACATTTAACTGCATTCATGTTTTCACCAAGGTTCAATGGGTATTCAAGAGTATACATGATTAAGGCCTTTGAATGTTTGGAATGTATCTTATGATATATGGGGATCAACGATGGTATTCAATCTCTGGTAATCGTTTTCACTATGTTATGAGAGTGAACTGCAGTATTATGGATAAGCCTAAAGATTGGAATGGATTATGTTGAACATAAGTTAGTATTGTTTAAGGATCGAAGTTTTCTCGATATTATTGATGGGATGTTATAGTAATATAGTTTTAGAAAAAGTACAACCTGCAGGACGGGCGACAGCCCATCGCTTCGGACAAGGCTGTGGAAATCGAACCCACAACCGAAGTGTGACTGGCCTTTATCGCCTACCACTGGCCTACAAGAAGTCCCTGTTTAGTAGAAACTAGTTTTATTATATTAAGCAGTATGATATATGAAGTATAAGTCCATTTTAGGAACCATATATGATTAATCTCACTATAGATCGACTTATGTATATAATTTTTGCTAACCTTTTGTTTGAGACAGATGGAATGACCCGTCATTCTATCACATGATCTGCTAACACTTCACGAATAACAAATTCAACTTCATTTATTTAAGAGATGAAGTGGAAATTGTTCAAGGCACGAACAACAGTGAGATTGTACCAAAATAAAGTATTTATTTTAATTCAAATTTTCAACTTTAGGGAAATGATCGTGAAAACCAAAAATGTTGTCCTAGTGCCCTTATATCCTATGAATCAGATGATACCCTAGATCATCACAAATTTATGGCTTTGTGATTGCTAGCTTTTCCATAGCCATGTTCTCTACCACTCTCCATCAGAACATGATGGTTAGATTTTTCTTCCATATCCATATTTTCACCTATGTGGAAACCCAGTGATTAGTTTATTTGGGTAACCGTTAGGTTTCATACTTTTGTTTTTAAAGATTGGTTTTGGTATTCCTTTTTACGATGTGGGTTTCTATCAAAGAAACTTTCAAATAGTAAACCATTTATAACCCCGACGAATTTCGAGGGCGAAATTCATTTTAAGGGGGGTAGAATGTAACACCCCGAGATTTTATGAAAAATATTATTTTAATTTCATTAACGTCTTATGTTGTATTCTACACCAAGATTACCTTGCGCTATACGCAACACCGTATTAGCTTGCAGTATACGCAACACTATTCTTGGACCGTGTTACACACAATTTTGATAATAGTTATTCTACGCAACATTGAGTATATATATATATATATATATATTAAATGTATAAATGAAATATGGTTGGATTCTGTTATACGAAACAATGAAGGATTCTTTCACAACACGCAACCCTGACTTGGCTTGCATTACACGCAATCGCGACCTTCCTCGATAGCGTGTGTTGTACGCAATACCGGGTTTTAATAAACAATGTTATATTATTATAATATTGTCATGAACTAGCCGTTATGAATAGTATTAACTAAATTTTGAATTTTATAACATTATTATTCATCTTACACATTTCTAGAACATGGTATAAGAACAAAATAAATTTTTTGGGTAAAATAAGTATTTTTCAAAAAATGCAGTTTTACCGCCTTTTGACGGCGCACCCACTTTAAATATAGTTTTTGACATGTTTATATGTTCAATTTGACAAAATAATATTCTTCTTTTAAATCAGGATGTAAAAATTTACATTAGATAAAGTTTTGATATTTTTCCGATAACTTTCATATTTTAATGAATAGTAAAAACACGCTATATTTTAATTAAAAACAACTTTTTTCATCGTAATATCTTATGTGGTTAAATTATAATATTGAATGATTTTAAATTCTATTTAGAATATATTTTTACCACTTAATATAATGTTGGTCATTGGACACAATTTTATAATTAAACCGAACATAAACAAGTGTCAATCTTTTGATAATTATTATCTCTTAAAAACACACTTTTTGTTTTGACAGCGGGAATTAATTTTAAATTAATTTCTTCCACTTCTGTGTTTTGAATTTAGAAAAATGGATTCCATATTTGGAATCAGGATGTTCAAATTGTGTAAATAGGTAACTTTTATTTTTAGACATTTTGAATAATTACTGCGGTAAATATTTTATTTACCATGGTTAAGGGTAAATCCGGTAAATAAGGGTTAAAAAAATAATATTATAATAATATTAAATTATCCTAAAACGTGTCTTAACCCTATGTGTTGATACATGGTCGACCATGGGCATCTTTGGGTCGATTTTGGGACCCCATTGATCCACTTGTAAGTGATAATGACACCTTATTTTAATTAAGTTAAAATGAATACAAAAATGACACAAGCATATATCTTTTAGAAAAACAATTGTTAAATAGGGTTATATATGTTGGATTTTAGATTATAAATATTCATTAGAAAGATAAAAATAGTTCCTACATGATGGTATTTTATTTGTAATTTTTAGACATAAAATAATTTAATTTATTTATGACACAACGATGATGCAGTAATTATCTTATTAATAAAATATTGACATAATTGATGTTATAAACACCAAAATAAATGTAATTTGAGATTTTTTATGAATTAAACTAATTTTATAGGTTACTATGATATATTAATGTTGATTTAATCAACTTGGTTCGAACATGTAATTCTGTTATGACTTTCACAAAAATCATATATCAAATAGTGTCAAAATTGACACAAAATAGTTTTTAAATCAAATATTATATTATTAATTGTTATTGTATTCCTAAAAATCTAAGGTTCGGCAAAATGACTTAGATAAGGATATATATATTAATAATAAACAATTTGGGGTTCGTTTGGCATGTTATAGTAAGTTTATTAACCATATAGTGAAAGAAAACAAAAAGACATTGTAAAAGTTAAATTATTTAACTTAGAGTTAAATTTAATTGATAAGGTTAACATAATACCCTAAACTTGTCTAAATCTTATTGGTTGATAGGATTTCGACCCATCCCCACTTTATCTTCGAAATAAGACCCTTTGGAACCATTATAAACCGATTTTGACTTTAATATAAAATAATATTTTGAGATATTCCTAAGGTGCCCCTCTCCTCCCTTATAAAAGGACACCTCCTCCCCCTCCTCCTCACACCAATTTGAGAACTCAAGATCGGCCAACCCCTGCCAAAATCTCTTCTCCACTTCCCTAGAAACATCCTAGAGGTTCTGGTCTTACTCAAAGACCAATTTTAGTTCCCTAAGAGGAGGTCTCCAAAAGGCGCTTCAAAGAAGAGGTAATTACCGTTACCAATTCTTTCATCTTTATTTCTTCTTCCACTTCTTCTTCTTAGGTTGTTTCATTATGAAGTAATAACATCAGTATCACTAATATACTGATATGTTATTATAATTATGAAACAACACTATTTCACCATCTATCTATCCTACGGAAAAAGAAATCACCGCGCGTGCGTACGTACGGAATACCGTCTCCACGCCGTGGTGTAATCTATTTTCCACCACCACCTTACATGGATGGGTATAATGGTGTAAAGAATAACTATACATAGTTATTACAACATCATATTGATTCTGATATATTGTATAATACACTCCAATTCAATTCAATATTTATAGAAATGATATCATCTCTCGTGCGTACGTACGGAATACCGTCTCCACGACGCGATGAGATTCATTCTCCATGTTAACCATTTAAGAATGATTATAATGTATATATAAGAAATAATAATGAAATATATGAAATTATAAAGCTACTTGATTTATGTATATATATACATATGTATGTCATCTACTTACTTCCATTTCATGACAATAAGGAAAGGAAAACAGCGTTCATGCGTACGTACGGACTACCGTCTCCATGAACGGTGTTTTTCATTTTATTTATCTACCTTATATATATATATATATACTGAATATATATGATATATAAATCATATTTTATATTCTGGAAGTAAGTAAATCATGATATAAGTAATAATGATGTCAAGAACAACAAGTCAAAACACCTACGATAAATGAAACGATTTTACCCAAAACGCTTCTTTAACATGGAATTTACAAAAGAACAGGTAATATAATGTCATAAGTAAACCATATATGATATCATAACAATGAATATGATTCTGTAATAAGTCAATAACATGATTTAAATCATTATACAGGAGGTTCGGACACTTACAAAGCAAGTCGGACATAAGGTAAGGGAAATATCACAATCTCATTTTTATCCGAGATTGTTTATTCGTAAGTATTTACTGGGGTGTATTTTATCATCCACATCCATGTTCCCTCAATATGTAATATTGTTTACATACACTTGCAATAGTTTAAATCCAATTTTACCCTTAGGTGAGTTTTTAATATGAAAGGAATCTTTTGTCGTTTTTCCGTACGAGGTACTTTTTGACTTTTCCGACAAAAGTACGAAGAATGTTTTTTTTAACTTATACGGCACGAACGGATTTCTACTGTTTTATAAAGCCTTATTT
This sequence comes from Viscum album, assembly GCA_963277665.1. Classification (NCBI taxonomy): domain Eukaryota; kingdom Viridiplantae; phylum Streptophyta; class Magnoliopsida; order Santalales; family Viscaceae; genus Viscum; species Viscum album. The sequence continues at coordinate 1,287,113,673 of OY728158.1, forward strand.
TCATGAAGCTTACTCTAAAAGATTTCATGACTATTTTCAATAAAATCTCTTTCTTTTAAAATTGCATGATGTTTTGTGAAAAGAAATTTATTTTGAAGAAGAAAGGATATTTTCCTCAAGAATTCAATTCAAGTGTTTTATCAAAATTATTTTCCATATAAGATAATAAAGGGTTCCGTTTCTATCCATATTTTTACATTGATTTGACTATTTTGTGATGGAATTATGTTTATGAATTCCTTTATCTTATATGAATTGATTTATGATGTCATGATGTTTCAAGAATCCCATTTTTGTTACATGTGTTTTGCGATGATGTATGTTTTATGATTATGTGGCACACATAAGAAAGGATTCATTATGAGATGGGTGGGACCTATATCTCCCTACAATGCATTGGGTAAAGATTTTATATCTCATGAGATAGACATGGCTGAAATGGTAGGTTATACCGGTTCAGTGAAACAGGACTGAAACGAGGGTTACTCGATTCAGAAAGGGACTTTGTCCACTAAGATAGTCTTGGCAATGAGTCTTGACTAACAAGAAATGATTCTCTATGATTATGTGTGTATGCCACAAAGTTTCATGTTTTAAGTTATTATTATTGGGATTTCATTTCACTACTATGATTTATCCCATGTTATGAAATTATGCTCTCTTTTGCAGGTTAAGATTTCCAAAAGTTATGTTCTTATGAATATGATGTGATTGATTTTTTTCTTTTTTTTACCCTTACTGAGCATTTGAGCTCACCCTTTTATGTTTTATTTTCCCCAGGATATAAAGAAAGGTTTTTAGGTAAAAAAAAGGGAAGATCTTTATGGGAGATATTGAAGATCTTTCACCACGATTAGAAGATTACGTTCCGAGTTTCCAAAGACACTAAACTATTACGATCCTTGTGTGTGTGTTTTTGTTATGTACTAAGTATTCCGCAAAAGTAATGTAATGTCCATGTACGTCAAGATACGGGTCTCTACAATATAAGATTTATAAAATGATCCAAAAACTTGTAAAACAACCATTTTATGTTTATATTTCCACCTTATACCTTCTAGGTTTGCTAATGGACCATTTTGGTAGCTTTTATAATGATAAAAATGTGGGTATGATTGAATCTTTATGAAAATAACAAGTGTGACTCTCACCAAACTTATAAAAGTCCAGCCCTCTTTTCTTCACACCTTAAAACATATTTGTTTCATCCAATAACTTAACAAATAAGTATAAAAATTACCTCATATCATTATATTGTCCTTATATTAGGTATAAAGGAAACCTAGGAAGGATTTGGTGAGAACCTAATAAGGACACATTAAGAAGAGATGATGTTCTTCAATGAGCGTCCTTATTTTACTTCTTTATCCACCTCCTTAAATTATTCTTAAAACCTGATTATATAATAAACTTTGTATCTTAAATATACTTATATATTATTATGTCAATTAAATAACCTAAATCCTTATCCTCTTCCATATAATGGGTTACAGAATCATCATTAGTGTGTACAACGGACAACCGCCTTACGAACCGATGTCATTCGTTTTTCCATTACCCGCTCTCATGGTTGGGTATGATAATGTATATAATATATATATATATATATATATATGATATTTTGTAACATAATTATACCCATTGAGTCATTATATTATATATAAAATTTTTTAATTTCCCTTCCACAGGGGATATGATAACACCGTTCGTGTGTACGGAGGACTACCACCTAACGAAGAGATGTGATTCATTTTCATTAATTATTTACATGGAAGGGAATAAGGAGAAAATAATGATTATATGTGATATAAATGGAATAATTATGATATTAATGACATATTTTTCATTATTAAATCATTATATATCATTTTCTTTCTAACCCTTTTCACACAATGATAAATAGCAACGTCGTTCATGAACGTGTGGACTATCGCCTACATGAAGTGATGTGACTCTCTTTTCATCACCACACCACATGGATGAAATATATATCTATAAAATTATGTTTAAATAACTAATATTGTATATATGATATTATTACCATTTTGGAAAGTTAAAATATTAATTATATCATTTCTATAATGATTATTGAGAAATGGAAATGTTACTCATCCGTATGTACGACCTACCATCTCCATGACTGTAACATAATTCACTTCCAAAAAAACATTCATGATTAGTATTAAAATTATAATTTATTAATAAATTTTATAATTATTTTATGGTTATTATTCTTTACATTTTCAAATACCGATCCCTTTGACCATAGTCAACCTACCAAAGTCATTTTTGACACATAAGTCGAATATGGTCAAAACAAATAATGTATTCTTAATTGATTAAGTAATTTTATAAAATGTTTTAATAAGTAAAATAAAATGAATAATAAACTTGAAAAATGTTATCTATAAATTAAATAATTAACATAATATTATTATTCATAAAGACAACCATACACATGATAAGTCAGACTCAAGGTAAGGAACTTTATCACAATTTCCATTCATTAAAGAAAATTTTATATCATATTTCTATACTATTTTATGAGGTGAATATACATCCCATTTGATGTATTATATCCTGAATATATATATTATCATTATACTTAAATTTATATTTAATTTCATTCTTTCGTGGGGCTTATGATTCAAATATTCCCAAATTGATAAGGGACTTTTCTTAAAAAATATTTTTTTAATGTTTTCATTCATACTTTTTTATATATCTCTTTGATATTAAAATTATTTTAGGAAAATGTTAATATTGAAATAAAATATTCATAAAGTACATTTTACATATCTTTTTACTTTATTTTCAATTTTATTAAAAGTGAATCTATTTAAACATTTTATACAGGATGTTTTGACTAACGAAAAAAGGAATATTCTATTATTAACTAACTTGAATACAATGAATTTTCCACAATAGTGGCTATTATTTTATTTCTCTATTTCTTTGAAATAATTAATGCTTTATTCAATGAAAAAATACATTTCTCTTTTTCTTAGGTATTTAAGTATTGAAAATGGGCTTTTTAAATAAAATGGTATATTTATACAAAATTGTTTTTCATATAGGTTTAAAAGAGTTTTAAAAGGGGTTTTAGAATGAATGGGTTTTATTAATATTATTATTATTGAGGTTTATATGAAATGTGTGATCTCAATATAGAATATATGAAGGTACTACAGTAGGGACTTTAGTAGTACTGTAGATGCATTGTAGCACTACTGTAGTCGGTATTGTTTGGTACTATTGCAGCCAGAACTATTCATCCGATTTGGGCCTTCGGGCCACCAGTTTGGGCCTATGGGTCTCACGGGCCTTTGGTCCATCAAAGGCCTTAGGGCCATATGGACATAAGGCCATAGAGACCATGGTGTAGCCAAGTTAACATAGAACAGGACCCAGAAGAGGATCAAAGCAACATGAGTAGTAGTCACCAGAAGGAGAGCTAACTAGATTTGAAGAATGAGAGGGTATAAAAAATGCCAACGAGACCATGCATTGTACAACTTTGTATGGGGAAATGCTATCCAATCATCAATGCAAGGTGGGTAGCTATGCGATCAATGATGAAAAATCTAGGGAGGGGCAGTTCTAGTGGGTTGGGCCTATAGGTCATTTATTGGGCATGGTATGCCTCTAGGCATTCAGGTCATGTATTTTAGGTCATGTTAGGCCTTGTGCCTTGGTCCTATGGGTCATGTTCGGGTTCCCCTTTAATCCTTAAAAGAGGGATTATCCATAATAATATAAAAAAGTAGGCCTTCGGGCCATTCGGGAAAGGTTTGTATCCTACTATAACTCAGGAAATATCAGTGAGCCTAATATAGCTTATATGATGAGTGAGACCCATTTTGGATCACCAATTCATTGGGTAATGATAATATTGGAAGACATATGTATGTTTATTCCAATTAATAGGGTTTTGAAATGGTTTATGAATATGATTCTCTAAGTCACCAAAAAGGAGTTTTAATTTCTTACTATGGGTGTTAAAGGATTTCTTTGAGAAAAAATGTGTGTTATTTTTTCATGTGAAAATATTTTATTTCATTCATTCAAAGAACATTTAAGGTAAAGGTAAATGATATATGAGTTTTATTGTTTTCACTAGACTAATTGTTTTTCATTTTTTATGTCCCTTTTTGATATTTTTGTTCTCATCCCACATTCTAAAATATTTTTCATAGGGTTTTTGTATGGTTAATGGAATGGAATATGTCAAGTTGGAATTCATAAAGATTCTTCATGAAAATAAATCATAATTTTTTTAAAAGTTTTATATTATCAAAAGATGATACTAATCATAAGATTTCACTTTCTATTATATTTTTCATTTATATATGGCTGATGGAAAAATTATATAAAACTCTAAACCTAAAAAATTCTTCAAATGTAAAAGAATTAATTATTAACTTAAAACTATATATATGTAATGTTTAAGGTCTGGTCTTTATTATATGATTCCCTTGAAAATTTAGAATAGTTATCCATAAGTAATTGTATCTTTTAGGAATTAGGCATGTGAAAATCCAATGCACGATGTGCCTAATATGAATTAAAGTGCATATTTTCAATTTAACAGTGGAATTTTAGTTCAAAATGCACATCACTAACTAAAAAAAACAAAAAAACATTTATTATCTTGATAATTTATCATAATTATCTATGCGTTATTTTTAATGTATAGGAATTAGAAACATGAAAATCCTATACATAGTGTGCCTAATATGACTCAAAGTGCATATTTTTAATTTAAATGTAATATTATAGTTACAAACACATGTCACTGATTGAAAAACCTAAATAATAACTTATATTTTCTTGATAATTTAGGAAAATTATCTATAAGTCATTTGTGACATGTATGATTCATCCTAAAATCAATCTGATACACGGAGTGTCCATTATGACTGAAAGTATGTATTTTTAGTTTAAAAGTATTATTTTAGTTGAAAACATAGTCCACTCACTAAAAACCAATAAAAAACATTTTTTTTGTCTTGATAATTTAGTATAATTATATATAAGTCATATATGATATATATGAATTAGTGACACATCATTATGAGACATGGTCCGACCCGTATGGCTCAAAGTGTGAGTTTTCAGTTTAAAAGTGACATTTTAGTTAAAAACCTGTCACTCATTAAAAACCAAGAAAAAAAATATTAATGGTATTAATAATTTATTAAAATTATCTACATTTCATTTTTTAAATGAATAAATCAACCGTACATCATTCTGATACATGATGTGATTGGTATGAATCAAATTCTGTGTGTTTAGTTTAAAAATGCCATTTTTGTTAAAAACATATGTCACTCATTGAAAACAAATAAAACACAAACTAATTGTATTTATATTTTATGAAAATGATCTATAGATAATTTTATATATATAAACATTAGACAATTATCAATTTGACACACAGATTTACTGGTGTGAATCAAAGTGCATGTTATTTTTAAATTGACATTTTGGTTCAAAACACATGTCACAAAATCAAAACTGAGAAAATTTACTTATAAAAACTTGTGACTTTAGTAAAATGATCCATAAATAATTTGTTATGTGTTGGAATGAACCACAAGTTAATATAGCACAAAATATGTCCAGTATGACTCGAAGTGCAAGTTTTCAGTTTAATAGTGACAATTTATTAATGTATTATATCAAATTTATGTTAATTTTTTTATAGAACTCATAAAATAAATTTTTATATAGGTATACTATTTTTTCAAGAGGAGAGTTTTTTTAAATAATAGTAGCATGATCATGTTCTATTAGAATGGGGTGTTAAGATAATGAAATAATGTATTAGAATTTATTGATGTTTGTAATATACTGTATGTACCAATTTAATTATATATACCAATGTTTAAAATGTTTATAAGAATTTTAATTTTTTTGTTTCATTGTGATGTAAATTTAATTTATATTAAATTCAATCATTTTCTAATGTAGTGTGTGGTAAATTTTATTAGCACATTGTTACAAAAGAGTTTTTATCAGTTCCACTTATATCACTGATAAAAGATTCATTTTCATAACTAAAATAGTATTTGATGAAGGGAAACCTTTATCAATGATAAAAAATGAACTAATAAAGAGTCTAATTTATACATTTTTTTAGTGTCGATGAAGGTAAGTTTTATCAATTCTATTTTTAACATTGATAAAAGACATCAGTTTTTAAAGGTGTTTAGAACATCAACATTTTTAGTGATGATGAATGTCATTTCTAATGATGATAAAATTTGTATATGTAATAGTATATAGAAAACCATGTTTGAGAAATGAATCTAATATATAATTGACATGTTCACATTTGTTGATCTTGATCGAGTTTGGCACACTACAAACACAACACGGGAATACAAAGTCTTATTTTATTTGATGTTTACTCCTATGAGTGTTATATTAATCTTTGAGTTTTTAAAGTTGATAGAATGATTTGGATGATGTTTTTTTTATATCTAGTAGATAAATGGGATCAATATGAGGGTATATATAGCCAACTAAGACAATGGACAATATAATCTTTTGTGATTACCAACTAAAAAAGAGGTCCCATATCGCAGCCACCTAGCATGCCTCGTAATTTCCACTATTTCCTTCCTAAATCCCCCTCTTTAAATTATTATCTTCTTCTCAACTTTTTCAGAATATGTCTATATATATATAATTATTGGAAGTGGGTGTTTGTATGCATAGTAGGTTCAACAATGCTGGATTCAGATCACCACTAGAGGGCGACAACAGAGGGGGAGGGGAGTGGTGGTGGTAGGAGGAAAAATATCCCTAACTTTATACTTTATTTATGCCTTAGGTATGTAAAGTTGGGAAACCACTAACTCATATCCCACATTATGTACCTTCTCTTAACCCCCTCCTCACCATTGTCAATGCCCAGCTCTCCACCATCACCTGTGATGACGACCTCTGCCTCTAGTCTAGCTTTTGGTTCGACCTCCTCACCTTCATATTTTTCCGCTCTGCCCTTTTCTTCATCGCCTCCCTCCCTATAAACATCATCCTCATTGACTTCATCTACCACATGCCCCACCTCAAATGGGTCTGTGCATGGGATACCTTCTTCATATGATCTTCCCACACTACACTACCATGAAACAAATGATATTCATCACAATCCTTTATCAACACTATCTAAAATCACTAACATAAGATACATTTCTTATAAAAAAATCACATCATTAAAAATAATATATATATATATATATATAATATTCATATAAATATAATATATTTTATTAAATATGATTTATATATGACTGGATATACATTTACACTTGACGTATAAGATATTTAGTAAAAATTGGCATATTAAATAATTAGAAAAATGATATATTATTAAAAATCATGTATAATATATAAATATAATTATATTGACATATATATATATATATATATATATAATTTTCTTAAATATGATTTAAATATAATAAATATGTATTTACACTTAATATGTTATATAATGGGTGAAATTTATTTATAAGATAATTAAAAATTAATATTTATTATAAATAATTCCTAATTAATAGTAATATACATTTAATAAATTTTTATGCATCATTTTTTTTTCAATTTCACATATATTTCAAATAATAAATTTTAATAATTAATTAAAAATATTGACTAAATATGTATTTACACTTAATATTTGTTACAACAACTTTACTGATATATATGAAATTAATTAAATTTTATAGATACAAACATACACTAATAATAAAATTTTAATATTATCAATTCAGATTTTCATTTACTGTTATTTAATATTTAATATACTATGTTTTTAGTTATTAAAAATTAGCTGTTTTTATATTTTTATTTAATATATATATATATATATAATTTATTACCTTTTAATATATATATATTTAATTTATTCGTTAATATTATTATTTATTCTATTAATTAGTTCTATTTAATATTTCTGTAATTTATTCATTTTTATTTTTTATTTGTTTAATTTTTTTTAAAAATTTTACTAATTTTTCAAAAATTATTTTTACATATTTATTGATTAGTATTTAATGTTTTTAATACAGTTTTAATTTTCATAATTAATATAAGTATATTCATTTTCATTTTAAGTTTTCATTTTTATTTTTTTTTAAATTTATATAATTAATTAAACTTATTAATTATTTAAAAATTTTATTTTCTGATCTATTAATTTTTTAATTAAATTTCACTCACTCTTGAAATTAATTAATTTAATATTATTTATTCATTAATAATGTTAAGTAATTTTTTACAATTAGTTCATTTTTAATATTTATTTATTAATTATTTTTTTTTGAAAATTCTTCTTTTTTATATTTTATATACATAAATATTCATAAATATATTTATTATATTTAATATAGAAATATATTCAGATATATATATATATATATATATATATATTTATATATAATTTTTCCTTAAATAGAATTTATACAAAAAATATTTATTTATTTTTAATAAGTCATATATCTAGTGAAAAATGGTTTATAATTATAAACTAATACTAGTTAAAAATGTTGACTAAATAGTAGAGATTAATAGATATTACATATTATATAAGTTTATTTTTTTCAATTTAATATATAACAAACTTGTGTTATATATATACATTAATTTCACACACACATATACACAATCAGAAAAATATTATATAAAAACACACACACACACACACAAATTTTTTAATTTATTAAATTTTTAATTGACATTTTATAATTCCATTTACTGACATAAGATATTTAATATATTATGTTTTTAATTGGAAAATTTTATTCATTTTTTTATATTATTAATTAATATATAACATTTTTTACTTTTAGATATTTTTTCCAATTTATTCATTTTTATTATCTTTTATTCATTAATAATATTATTTTTTTCAATATTTTCAATATTTATTCATTTTTAAATTTTAGATGTTGTTTTTTTAAATTTTAACCATTTTAATATTTATTTATACATGTTTATTCATTACCATTTAATGTTTTAATGCGGTACATGTAATTTATATAATTAATTTGTATTCATTTTCATTTTAACATATATTAATTTTTAATTTTTTTAATAACTTATATAATTAATAACACTTATTCATTTATTATTTTTTTTTCTGTCTAATGTTTTTAAAATTAATAAATTTCACTCTTTTTAAAAATATATTAATTTAATAATATCTATTCATTTATAATGTTAATTATTTTTTATTTTTTTTATAATTTATTCATTTTTAATGTTTTCATTTAATATTTGTAATTTATTAATTTTTAATATTTATTTATATGTATTTATTCAATAATATTTAATGTTTTTAATATTTTTTAACGTACAAGTGTAATATGTATTTATCTTCATTTTAATAGATGTTTATTTTAATTTTTTAATAATTTATATAATTAATATAACATATCCATATTTTTAATATTTTTAAAATATTTTCATTTTTAATTATTCAATTTCACTCATTTTTAACATTCGATCATTTAATATTATTTATTCTTTAATAATGTTAATTAGATTTTTACCCTTTTTAATAATTTATTTATATTTAATATATATTTGTTTAATATTTTTGTATTTTGTTTTAAACAAATTTTAATGGCGCTCGAAAAAATCGATGATAAATATAGCTTTTACCAACACTTATATAATAAGAACTTATAAAACCCATCTTTATCAGTGCTTTTTGGAAAGTGCTAATAAAACCCTTCTCGTTCATTTATATTCAACCCTAACCAAACCCCACTCATTCATGTTGTTCATGCTCTCATAGAACTTGACCTCTTCCACCGCTCCCCCTCAAACTTATCAGATGAAACAACCTCTTAAAAACCTATGGTATGTAATTATTCCTACTCCACTTTAGTCGATATTTCATTATTTCACAATTTTTAGTTTTTTTCTCCCCATGTACTATACCACCCTATTTCCCCTACCATAGTGGCTTGACCTAGCCTAAACAATTGGGACTATGAGGTTTTCAATTACCTAGGTTTGATGTATTTAATTCCTAAATGTTTCTTTGTTTTCCCATGATTAATAATGATTTTAGATACTCATGTTTTTGTGTTTTAATTATTGAAGTTCGGTAGTAGATGTTTTTTATTTTTTTCACAAATTTCTACCTTGAGGGACCATTCTGAATGAGTGATTGAAGAGGAAAAGAAATGATATTGAGGTATTTAATTTATTCATCCAATCATGTTTATAGAGATATATTAAAGAAAAATAAAGGATTAATCATGTTTATCTCTATGTTTTTCAATATACAAAGATTTAATTAGTTTCTTTGTAACTTTATATATATCACACATTACTATAATTTAATGATTTCCACCACTACAAAATAGTCTCCATACTCATCTTTAAACTCTTATCATCTTATAACAATATATTTTTGTAGCTTAAATGATTCTTTATGAATTTAAAAATACTTATCCACTCTTTTAGGGAGCATAAAAACCTTTAACCACCATAGGTTATTTATTTTCATGTTACCCTTGGGTTAATTGATACCGTATAGGGAATCATCACCAATAACATTTAAATGTTGAGATTCCTTCAACATTAGTAGTCCAATATGATCATCATTATTCAATTAAGAATATAATCTACCAAATAGGGAAAACATCATGGTGGCCATCATCCTATATGGGACCCCCTTATAAGAATTTAGCTTCATCCTTAATCTCTATACTTCAAGGATTTCATCTATAATCAATTTCCCACTTAAATGATACCACACACCATCCTAATTTATTTTAGACACTCAAAACTCTTTTTTATGAGGATTATATCAATAAGAAACCTTCTCATAAGGATTCTAACATTAGAATTTTAATAAATTTTATCATTTTTATCATTACAACTTTTTTTTATTACTTCATTGAGTTTACAAATTGAGTATTACTTTTTTCTTAGGAAAATAATCAATTTTCTAGGAATTTTCTAAAACTTTTTTTTTGTTATGAATAACTTAAGTATAGTTATATATTTTTTGAACAAAATGTAAATTTTTATACCTAATAGTATGGGTAAGAATGAAAAATGTATAGATGATAATGTTATGAAAATGGGTATGAGGATGTAGTTTAAGAGTTCATCACGTTTTTAATAGACCATGGATACAACCCTTTTCAAATCCGTTTTCAATGTTTAAATTTTTGTTATTCAATATTAATTCATCAAAAAGTGGTGTAAGAACATTAATTTTTTCATTGAATGGATTGAAGCTATAAATGTTTATCTAAAAAATGGAAAAACTGAAAGCACATACTAACTCAGATGATACTAGGATTTATGAATCATTTGATTTGAATACTGGTGTAAATGATAATGGATATCAGATAGAAGAGGTACGAATGAAAATTTAAGGTTACCTTCATGATTTTCCAAAGTTTATTATGTAGTTAAATATATTTGTAAAGAGGCCATTGCATACTAGTTATACTAAATATACAACAGTGTTAGCCATATTGAAGTTATATAATTTGAAAGTTTTCTTTAGATAGAGTGATAATAACTTTATAGAGGTACATGTTCCCATAAATTAAATGTTACTAGAAGAAAACGATATTTCCTATCAAACATTTGACATTAAATGAATGATACATTCAATGGATATGATATCTTAAAAAATCCATAAATGTACAAATAATTGTATATTTTTGCACAAGGACTATGAATCACTTAGAAAATGACCTAAGTGTGGTGCAGTTCGATAGAAGAAAGATGAATCAAGTCCTTAGAATGTTTTTTGTTTTATACGACTGTATTTGTTTTAGGAAACCACTAGAAAATTAACATGGAAAGAAGATATAAGAATTAAATATGGGAAAATAAATTACCTAGTAGACTCTCCTTAGTGAAACAAAATTTATTATGAGTATCTTGAATTTGGAAAATAGATAAGAAACCTCCATCTAGCATTATCTACAGATGGAATAAATTATTTCGGTGTATAAAGTGGTACTCACAATACATAGATAGTTATGTTGGTAAATTATAACTTGACACTATTATTATTCATGAAGTAAAAATAAATTATATTATCTCAGCTTATATATGGACCAAAATAACTCAGTAATGTTGTTAATGTCTATTTGGATCCATTTGTCAAATATCTAAAATTAATGTAGGGTACAAGCGTTACATTGTATGATTCTCATAGAACTAAATTGTTTACATTAGTAGCCATGTTTTATGGGATGGTAAATGAATTATCTACTTATGGAAATTTTTAAGGAAATAACATTAATGGAATGTTGGGGTGTCCCATGTATGAAGAATGTACACACTCAGTTCTGTATAAAAATCTTTGAAGATTGTGCTTTCAAGGCATCAATATTTTTAACCAAATGATCTAAATATTGATCTGAGATGACATCATTCAATGGAAGTATATAACAAGGTATACAAATCTCTATAGAAGCAGGCGATCAACTCTTTGAGAAATTAAAATATAACGACATTATTAGTGGTAATCCTTTTTCGAAAAACCACATGAAATAAGGTTGGTAAAAGATAATAATTTTACTTTAATTACCATACTAGAATTGTTTGTATGTCCGAAATTTTATTTATGTCATGCATGTAGAAAAAATTTATGTCATAGTATTATTGGAACATTACTAAATGTAGAAGATAAACCAAAAGGTGGATTTAAGGATAGGTTGATCAAGACTTACATGGGTATAAGGGAAGAGTTGGAATCAGTGATGGGTGAAAGTCATAATTTTCTTCCTCCAAAATCTTTCACTCTATCTAGATAAGAATAATTTCAATTTTGAAACTTCTTTAAGGATGTAAAATTTATATATGGGTATTAATCAAATATAAAAAAATGTAATGTCAATGAATAATTTAAATTTATAAGGTCTAAAATCACAATAATTTCTTATTTTTATGGAAGATTTAATGCATGTAGATTAATGTTGAATTCTATATATAAATGTATAACATACATTAATAATAGTTTTCTTCTTTTTCAAATCCATATGCAGTAATGTTATAGACCCAACGATTCCACTAATTATGAATACATAAATTGATGTCATATTATGTGAATTGGTGATGTTCTTCCTACCACCATTCTTTGATATAATGGTCCACATTGTGGTTCACTTTTTTAGAGAGATTCAACAATGTGGTCCTATCTATTACAAATAGATGTACCCCACTAAATGGTATATGAATATTCTGAAAGGTTATATCAAGAATTAAAGTTATACATAAAGTTGTTTTTCAAATAAATATATTGTTGAAGAATTTATTGAATTATTTACGAATTAATTATTAGATGTTGATAGCGTTAGTATCCAAAAATCTCATCATAGTAGATTCCTTACAGGTGAAGGGATTTCTATAATTTATTCTGTTATAATTACCATTATATAATAGGAGTAGGATCACATTTACATTTTATATAATAGTTTAGAGGTTTCTCCACATGATGAAGCTGAAAAAATAATTCCTAGACATTTGAATCAACTAAAGGATAAAAGATGAATATCAAATAAAAATAATAAATAGGTCATAGGATGGTTTTTAGATAATTTATTAAGGAGTTATTTTCAAATATGAATTCAATTTCCAAATGAATTTGATGTCTAGATAGGGTACCAAATGATAAAATTATCTTTTACAATGGTTTTGTAATTAATGTTTGTACATTCTATACAAAGGAATAATAAAAACTCAATATGATTCAAAACAATGGAGTTATTCTTATTGGATAAGTGATTCATGTGTCTGATTCTAAGGATAGAAATACAATTAATTAAAATATTTCATACTTTTATATCATCAAAAAATATACGAGTTAGACTATACAACATTTCAACTATTGATTTTCCATTAAAGATAGGTTAACAACATATGTGTAGTTAAACGCAATGAATTGGGAAATATGAAAGTGAATTTCAATGTGGATGGGTATAATGTTGAACAATTCATAATGTAATTACAAGTAGTAGATATAGTAAACAAGAATTTTTCAATTTATCCATTGGGTACTAAAACAAATATAGGGTTAGATGAAAATCCAAGTACGGATATCCCTTCTATTGGGAGATCAAAACCATTTTATGAAGGTTCCAATATAGACAGTGTCTTGTATTTTAAAGGGGACCATAAGGATTGGATTTGGATATTTTATAGTGGATCCAAATCCCTTCAACCATTAAAGAAAAAAATATAGTTAAATGAACAAATTAAATCATTTTTAATGTATAATTATTTTCCTCATAATATTATATATCATTTACTTCAATTATGAAATACTCATTAAATTTTTAACTACTTTTGTAGGTAATGACTTCTCTACACATTTATGTTACCAATCATGAGGAAGAACACACTATCAATGTTGAAATAGTAGAATTATAAGGGTATCAAAAAGATGTTGATGGAAAAGATATGATCGACATAGCATCACCTTATTAACTGAATTTATCAAGCCAATAAGTAAAGGCATATAATTTGAGGTTGGATGGAATCAATGAGACCAACATATTGACCCTAACAAGTCAATATTTATTAGTTTAATTGGGGTCACAACTTGAATGGAAGATCCAATTGATAAAGATACATGGAAAAATGTTGTTCCTGCATTAAATACGACCATGTAAGAATATATTAGGGAATATTTATGATATAATTTCTCTATTTTACCAAAAAATTATATAATGAAATGTTTGTTTAATTTTCAAAATTTCCTGAAGAGTTGGTTTATTTTAGATTCTTTTCATAAGAAATTGTCATAATTTTCAATGTAAAAGCTCACACAACCTTTCAGAAACTTTTGAAAAAGCATCATCTTAGGGATGCTGAGGGGAAATTAAACCCTTACCCATTAGTTATGTATTCACACATTATAAATCAAAAAATGTGGAAAAAATTCATTATTCACAATTTTGAGGAATCAATTTAGATGTATTGTAATTGATAATATTATATTTTACATTTTTTATTTTGTCCACTTTGATTCAAAATCATTAATTTATAAAATAACAAAGGAGTAATAAAAAACGGAATTTGTATCAAAACTAATGTACCCCTATCATTAAGAAAGGATGGGGTATACTTCACATGAAAATAAAATGATATGTACTTTAAATCTATAGTAAAACTTTTATGTGATATGGAACAATATATTTTTATTTTTTTAAATGTAGATTTATGAATCCAAATTGAAATCCACTTCCATCACACATCATGTGTTATATAAGGAGGTTCGTGTAAATAAAGAGGGAAAACCAGTAGATGAAAACAAAAGAGTAATGTGAGAATCACATATAAGTAGAAATAATATTGATTTGTTATACTTTATAATAGTATTAAATAAAAATATATATTTATTTTCTTAATATTTTTATACAATTTAGATGCACAGATAAATATCGACTGTACCAAAAGAAAATATACTTTCAGAAGCTTTGAAGCAGTCAGAATAATATGGTCATGTTATTGGTGAATGTTTTTTAGTGCCACCTCAAAAATATTTTTAGAAGATAAATCCTGAAAGATATGCATATTAGATGATGATAGGTATTATAGAAAAAATATATTCTTTAAAATATATTATTTTTAATTTTAGTTTGGAAAACTAGTGTACATGAAAGGATCAAAATAAACTAGTAGTATAAAAATGATCTGCTTCTGAAGAGATACATGACACCACTATATTTGAGGATATCTATTCCCCTCAACCTTCTTTATTACTCAAGGTAATCAATTTTTTTAATAAATATTTATCCAATATGTAAAGTAAAAAATATTCGATAATATTATTTTACTAAAATTCAGAAGGGTGAAATTGTATGTGATTTATATTTATCAACAACCATGAATTAACTTATTACAAGTGGTAAGATGTACAATATCCTAGGATAAATGATACATAAGTAAAAAAATCCTAGAAAATCATATGATAGTGGGGATTAAATAATCTCCTGATACAAAAACTGAGTTTCATACTCCTCTTAATGACATAGATGTCACCATGGTCGATAATTATATTGTAATATTCATATAATTGGCTATTTAATATTATTTAGATACATGATGTATACCATTAATTTTGTTTCAAAGATGAATATATTTCCTAAATTTAATATGAAGAAGAAATATTTGGAAAATCCATTATCGGAATGGTTGGCCTTTAGAGTGTAAATGAAATTATCAATTTTGAATTACTAGGAGGATCAGTTAAGAATACATATATGAGGTAAATTTTAATAATTTGTTTGTCTGAAAAATGAAATACTATGATCATTATAGTTAATAAATATTTATATATTCTATAAGTGTATATATCACTACTATATAAAGGGAAGACCCCATGAAGGTAAATTTGGATTCTTTAATCCCTCTATCATTTATATGGATAAATTTTGTTTGGTTGGAAGAAATTGAAATGAAAAAGATGAACTAACCTTGCAATTTGAAAAGAAAATAATTGATGAAAAAAGTCCTATTGATCCATATAATTCATGGGTAAAACTCTATAATCTAATCATATAAAATATATATTTCTCATTTTTTCATTAATTATTTGTTTTTATTTTTTTTTGTAAGAACTAGATGGTCATTGTAATCAATTTGGATAACCTAAAATGTTTATTTCCTCCATCCAAAGCAAAGATTCCCAAAAAACTAACCACACATAATGTACATTGTGAATTTGTATTACACTAAAATCAACATTTTAAAAATCAAAAAAAATTTTATGTTTTAGTTTTTATTTTAATGAGATTTTTTATGATAAGGTGATCTATAAATATTAAATAAATCATAGTAAGAGTTGGGTGGATAAATACAAGAAGCCTAAGGATTTTTTCAAATGGAAACAAATTAAGGAATATATAGTAAGATTTAAATATTAATAAATATTTCAAAACAATTTACTTGTTTTGGTCATTGTTTCTGGTGTTTTGGAAAAAAAAATTAGGAAAATGATTGTAGATATTAAGTTTGGAAATTTATGAAATATATTATATACCATAAATAAAATTACATACCCAAATAATTAATTTTCAAAGGAAATTACAATTTTATTTAAAAAAGTTGTTAATTTTTTATTTATATATATTTTCTCAACACTAACAACATTTCAAATAGTCTCTGTACTCAACATAAGAAGTAATTTTTTTTGAGATTAGTGGGGAAAGTACATAGTATTAGAATGTTTTCTGATATCACATTTTGGTGATTAACTATTATGTTTGTGATATAGTACATTTTATGACATTTGAGATACATTTAGAATGTGAAGAATTGATATTATAATTCTTAGATATTTTTTTTCATAAAATAAAATTCATTTAGTATTGGAATTCTGTTAGTTATATTTTTATTCTAATCATAATTTTAGATTTTCCATCCATATTTTTTTAGATTTTATCCTCTGATCATTCCAATGTAATTTGATCCCCACCCTAAATTTTCTATCCCGATTGAGTGTGGTTATAGAATTTATGATCCTCTCCCACCCATGGTTCCTCTACATTATAAAATTATTATGAATGTTTTGATTAATGATGTTTCATTTGGGTGTAGCAGAAAAAACATCTTGACTAAAAGCTACAATTTAATGAGAAATCATTTCAGATACATTAAAATCCACCTATACCTTCAGATATAGTCAACCATCAATTCTATGACATCCTATACATTAATACACTTTAATTCATGATTTATTACATATAGGTACATATAATATAATACTATAATTTCATGAGGCCCAGTGTATTTGTGAAATTAGTTAGACAACACAATAACTTGAAACATGGGTACAATAGTATTATATAAGAACTCCACATAATGCCCTTACAATTCTATTTTTCTTTTAAAATAGTTTGGGATAAACTAGGGATTTATATAAGAAAGGGGTGAAATATAAAGACCAGCAAAGGAAAAATCAAATAATAGCATATGGTAAAGTAGTATATTTGACACAAGAGTCATATTAATGGAACATAAGAGGGTTGATAATTATAAACTTGAAAATATAAGCATGATATATGATGATAACATAAAGTAATCATGGGAATGTGCCAACAACATAAAACATTAAATCATAAATATAAGTTAAGTATAACCATCAAGAAATCATAACATACTATTCTTAGGATATCCTTATGTTCACCATATATGGAATATAATGAGGTGTATTCATTCCCAATTCATTGAAGGGCCATATAATTCTAGGCCCACCCATCACATTCATATCTTGTATATGTGTAAGTGTTCCACATAGATCATACTACATAAGACTGTATTTTATACTTTTAGTCCCACTATGAAATAGTATGGGTTAAATAAAAGTATGTCTAAAAGTTTTGAATTATAGATACATATAAGTGAATACCCTTGAGTGGAAATGGGGACCAGTATTCACTACAAAAATGTTTTTCTATAGAAAATCACATGACAATTTTGGAAGCATAAAGGGGGTACATAAAGTTTCATTGAAGGGTTTAATGAAAGGTAAAGGGGGTATATCATCACTTGTAAATCATAAGTAAATTAAGAAGGATGTGTTAAAACATATCCAAAAATGAAAAACTGGGAATCTAATGGTATAATATAGATTAGGTTCTTGAATAATGAGGAGAAGTAGAGGACCCCTTACCTTGAGAGGGAATCTCTAAACGTTCGGAAAAAGTTTATTAAGATCATGGAAAAACCTTGGATAGATTTAGAGAGGGATATAA
This sequence comes from Viscum album, assembly GCA_963277665.1. Taxonomy (NCBI): domain Eukaryota; kingdom Viridiplantae; phylum Streptophyta; class Magnoliopsida; order Santalales; family Viscaceae; genus Viscum; species Viscum album. The sequence goes on from OY728158.1 coordinate 1,287,132,425, forward strand.
AGATTATATTCATTAAAAAATGGTTTTTAATGAATATTAATGGGTTATTAGGTGGGGTGTATATAAAAAAATATAGGATAATTCATTATTTAATCATTTATAAAGTAATAATAAAAAAGATAAATATAATTATTATTTTATTAAAAATAAAAATTATAAAATTTAATAATGGTAGGGTATATATATATAACCCATAATTAAAATAACATAATACATAAGGGAAAGTCTGTGACAATGACACTTTCTTGGGGTGGTTTAGTGAATATAGTTTGGGATGTGATATTGATAATCTTATACTTCTCCTATCAATGGTTTCTCTTGTGCTTTAGTTGTTGAATCTCTTCTTAATCATGGTTAAGGGAAAATCCCATCAATTTTATCTACCTTGATGTTCTAACAAAAAGAAGATTTAATTTATAAAATATTAGGTCATTCCATTCTTCCTCCTTCATAAATTTCACCCTATAAATTTCCTTTCATACACTAAAATAGATTAGTGTAAATCTATAAGACCCCAATATTTATAAAAATATATTTTTTGAATTAATTTAATATTTTTGATAATTTTCATTTCATTCAACACTGAATATAGTTTTTTATATTAAATAACCATGTTTGGATTGTATTATATATATCACCAATTTAATCATCCACTACACATAACATAAAGTTTATCATTCCCTACATAGAACACATAAGTTTTCTTATATTACACGCAAGATTGACTTTCTTCTATGGATTGTGTAACACACAAGATCAAGTTTTATCAAACAATAATATATTATTAAAACATTTTTATTTAGTTGTTAAATTAGAAGTTATGAATAGTATTAGTTAACTTATAAAAATGCGTGGTTTATAAAAATATAATATCAACTCATTGATTACTAATTAATTAGAAACAAATGTGTAAATTTATTGAATTTAAATTAAATATTTGTATTTTTATTCCCATAAATCTATATTACCCTAATAAATTAAATTAATTAAATTTAGTGAGTAATTTTAATATAAAAAATATATATTATATATTTAATATAATATTTTTGATATCTTCCCAATATATTTGATAATAATAAGATAATTACAAACCTAATTTTATGTATAAAAACCTATATTTTTATTAAATTTATTTTACTTCCTTTTAATGGGGAAACTATTTTAAATTAAATTTCTAGAGGTTTTATATATTCTATATTTCATAATAAAATTAATATTTTAATGAGAAATATAAAAATAATGTTAGGGTGAATTTTTGGTATTTTCTATGATTATTTTTTTAATGAAAAGTGAAAATACTAAATATTAGTTCCAAAATTCATTTTCATATAATTTATTTTTATGGTTAAATTGCAATTTCAATTGGTTTTAAAGTTTAATTAGATCAATTTTTATTAATCAAACCAATTTAGGTCATTGAAATCAATTTCATTTTAAAATTGAGTATAAAAACATTAAAAACTCTTGAACGTTTTTACATTTAAAACATGTATTGCCATACCATATCAAGGATTAAATTTAAATTAATTTCTACCACTCATGTTATTGGAATTTGGAAAAATGTAATTCATTTTTGGAATCAGCATAATTTAAAATGTCTAATAACATCAAATTCATTTGGCGGAAAAATGATTAGTGAATGTAATAAAAAATAATTATAATGATTAAGGTGAAATTAAGCTTAATAAGGGATTGAAACTTAATATTAAGAGCTATAATGACACAATCACATGTCTAAAATCTATTATTTGGCACCCTTTTCTTAAAATTAAACCATTATGGGATCCAATTTCCAATGAAAAACCATGGGTGGAATTCCCTTTCCAAATATTTACAAGACTAATATCCTCAATATAATGAGATGTTTTCATAATAAGAGTTATAATTATACTTAAACAAACTTCCATCAATTGGAAACGAACTTACCTTTTATGTGTGTGGAGTAATACCTCCTCATGAAATGCCGATTGTTCATTATTCCCTTACCACCTCTCATGGTGGGAATTATAATGGAGAATCTCTCTCTCTCTATAATATATGATATTTATAATTCCGTTGTGTTTATTTAATTATTTTATAAAACATACCTTTATAACTTCCATCCTGGGTAAATATGATAACATTGTTTGTGGAAGTGTGTACTAGCAGCTCCTTAAAGTGATGTGATTCATTTAAGATCTAAATATAATGTATTAAAGATGGGTTTAGTTAACTTATATGATATATATGATACAATAATGCCACTAGAAATATATATACAATTATTTCACGTACTTTCTTTTTTTCAATACGATAATAAAATGGAAACAACGTTCATGCATACGCATGACCTACTGTCTCTGTGAATGATGAATTCCACTTCAAAAATGTTTATTATATAGATTATTATAATAAACATATAATGAAAACAAATTATATTTATATAATTTTTTACATTTTATAAATCATTATATAAGTATAAGTACCAAAGATATAACAACTTAAGACACATGCTAAAAACATAGAGGATATTACTTGAATCATAACCTTAACATGGAATTACTAATAAGAGAGTAATATAAAGTCATAATAAAATAATATATGGTATTATATATAAGAATATGGTTTTATATAATAAGTATAATAAACTTACATTTATTATACATGAATCTTGTACGAGTACAATGAGAGTCAAGACATAAGGTAAGGGGATTTCATCTCACTTTTTATTTCCATGAGATACATGACTTATTCACCACTCATTTCATTTTTATAGCGTGTATATTGCCAATGGATGTATTCAATTATTATTAAACTTAATTTTATTTATATTTACATATCCATTTGATTATATTTATTTCATGGGGGTTATGTTTCAAAAGATAGAAAATTGGAAAAATAACTTTGTCTCAAATTTTACTTCTTTGAAAGTCTTGCCATGTCATGCACCTATATTTTCCTATGAGGATTATATACTTTATTTTGAAATTTTATATCATGAATATCCATATCATAATTATAGTTTAATATTCATGTAATGTTATTATTTCCATCATGAATTAAAGTTACCAAAATTGTAATAGTTTATTATTACAATGTAATTATTTATCGAGAATGTTTACGATTATGCTTCCATAGATGAAATCATAGGATCCATATATCATGAGATATCATGAATTTTTCTACCATATTTATATTAATGTTATATCCATGTAATGGTACCATCTTTACAATATTTATTACTTTAGGTAATTAAGAAAATGTTTCTTTTAAAATATGGCTGTATTATTACTTTATGTCGAAAACCTGGGTTCTTTTAGAACCATATTTTGAAAATTATTGTCCAAAAATGTTTTAATATTATAAAATGATGTTTAAAAGAAATTTTTACCCATTTTTTACAATTTTAAAAATATTTTTTAAAAGGAAGCTTCTTTTCATTTTTTGATCAAGGCACTTTTCTGAAATATTAAGGTGGAAAAAGAATTTTCGTCCTGAATGGACTTACCCACTGTCATGACCGTCATTTCCCTCATACTTACCTTATATGTTTTTAAGTAGTTTTTTGAAAAAAATTCATAGTATTTTAAATTTTTCTTGAATTTAAATTGGGTTTCAAAGAAAAAGGTTGTAAAAAAGGTTTTATATTCAAAAAGTATTTAAGTGATTTTCAAAGATTCCTTTATATGTTTTACAAAGATTATTTTCAAAGAACATGATTATAATGATTTTAGGATAACTCTATACAATTTCAAAGATGTTTTATATAAAAGGGTTTTCAAAATTTTTATTGTCTCTTTCATATGTTTTCATGTTTATTTTAAAATAAATTTTTTTCAAAAGTTTTTATATTTGAAAAATTACTTTTCAAAGAAGAAAAAATATTTGCAGCAGCAAATTATTTTAAAGGACATTTCAAAATTATTTTCTATATAAGTTGAAATCCGTTGATGTTACTCATCCCTTTCTAAAAAATAATCCGAATTTCCCATTCATATTATTTATCTAAATGGTTTACACATTGTGATGTGATGATTAACAAGCTGTTATCCTTTGTGGGTTATATGTTTGTGAATGTTTTCCCACTTCCATTGGTTAAATACTTATGAAACCCATTTCTATTCAATGGGTTATACCATGATAAATTCTTATGAAACCTGCTTCCTTTCACTAGTGATTCTAGGATGAAATGATTGTGAAACCTATATATTTTCCATAGGTTATGATATGATTAAATGTTTATGACACCAATTTCATTTCATTGGTTATGATAGGATGTTTATGAAACCCATCTCTTTTTATGGGTCATGATATAATGAATGTTTAATTATCTTATGGAATATGTATGTATGATTCTATTATTTGACTGGTGGGACCTATATCTCACTTTAATTAATTGTGTAATGATAAATGGTATATGAGCTCAAAGGGTACATGAGTTTTAGCCCAAGCCCGAAAATAAGAAGGTATATGAGGTGCAGACTAGCCTGAAAATAAGCAGGTTTATGGGCTATAGCCCAAGCCTCAAAGTAATAGTGCACACAGTTGTAGCCCAATCATGAAAATAATAGTGTAAAAGGGTTGTTATCCCATGTATAAATCAATTAAATATGTGATATAACAAGAATAACATGTTATGTAGGTCTTGGTAAGTATAATTGAAATAGGATTTTCTATGTTTATGTGTATTAAACAATTTCATGTATTACTCCTATATTATCCTCTGAAATCCTATGCTCTTGATTTTCTTATTATTCATGTCTTATGAACTATGATATTTATTCCATGATTCATTTTTATTATATTAGATATGAAAGGTTTGATCTTATAATGGTATGATCACATTATCACACCCTTATGAAAATGTTTAGGCTTACATATCTCCATTGTTTATCGTTACTGAGAATTTGAGCTCTCCCCTTTTTATATTTCCTTCCACTGATTATGAAGATTTATTTTTTGTATGATATTTGTATGAGGGGATCTAGTCTTGGAGAATCTAGTGGGAGATAATGTATCTCACCAATATACTAGTGTTTATGTGTCCATGTTTCCAATGGCACTAAACTAATATGGTCTATGGGCATCTATTTGTGTACTATTTAAAGTATTATAAAAAAATTATATAATATCTATGTATGAAAAGTGAGGGTTTATATATTTGGTATCAGTGTGAAGGTTTAGTCATCCTTTTTAATATAGGATGATAAATCATTAGTTTGTTCCCTTATAATATTTCTAAGGATATGTCTAGGGTTGTCTCTAATGATAAGTATAAGGATGAGTTAATGTTTAAGAAAATGTCCTAGATTTTTGGTAAAGGATAGAGAGAGTGGTTTCCTTGAAATACACCCCTATCTAGATACTACACATATATGTGGCTCTTTAATAGATATTTATAGGGGTAACAACTCCAATAAGGCGTGTTGGGCCTGACTCGACGTAACCTTGTACACAACAATGAACCTAGTTTCACACCTAGTTTAACACTCCCCAAGGATATGTTTTTGGAATTAAAAAACTCTTCATGAGCCATCATGAATGATTTAATTATATTTTGGCTATGAATAATCTATAAAAAACCTAAGGTGTCCTAGTTTAAGAAAGGTGTCGTAATTTAGACATCATATAAGTGGTTTTCATGATTATATGGTTACTCACTATGATAATTGTTTTTTACTCACAACATTCTCACTATAGTCAATGGTGGGAACCATAACGAACTATATTAATGCTGAATGTGATGGAAAATTTGCTGATGAGTAGTCAAATAGGATAATCATTGGAGTGATGTGTGTTGTGATCATGCCTAATCAGTTTTCATGGAACATGATCAACAACATGTACCTTAACTGACTCTCAGACTCACCAAAGAAGAGAAAGAAGGATTTCACTGAGATTTTGGATAAATGATATCATGGTGGAAAGAATATTAGGTTTTTGTTGTGTCAATAATGTGGAAAGAATCACCTAAGTGGATTTCCTGGAGGAACAAGAATGTGTTTTTACTATGGAAAATAAGGACACAAAGTGAGTAACGAAAAAGGAAAAATGAATGGTTCAACTATCAAAATGTATGGGAATATTGGACTCCCTAATACAACATCAATGGTTAAATGATTTATGTATGGAATGTTTTTCCATTATTAAAATCAATGTACAATGTGGAAAGATCCTAAAGTAAATCATAAAAGTTGTATTAATAATAGTAATTTTGCTGATGACGATGATACTATAGACAAAGTTTCAAAGGAAAGAGGTATTAGACAACTCGATGAGTTAGACTTCTTATTTATTATGGATAAAGTGGAATAATCAAATTTTTTATGTATTTGGAATCAATAATTATGGTGAAATATACACGAATTATCCAGTTTAAGTTATTTTGCAAAGGATTTACAAGATTATATTGAATGTTTTCGATGTGATGGAAAAGTGATTTTATGGAAATATGAAACTATGAATAAGGGAAAATTACGCTTAATATTCTCCTTATGTTATGATAATTTTGTTTGGATAAATATTTGTTGGATATGACTAAGTAAATTGGATGGTACTAATGACCTTGGAACCAATTAAGGATTTTTAACAAAGTGGTCAATGTCATTATAGATGAATTTTACAACATCATAAATTTAAGGAATATATCCAATAATCTTAGGAATATAGAAGAATGCATATTTTCCATACATATTTATGGAAATTTGGGTTATTAAAATTTTTCAAGAGAATATACTATGAGGGTATTCACATGTTTGTAATGTGTCAACCAAGAGATACTTTTTGATATATGTGGGATCAATGTTAAGATGATTTCATTAGGTTCATTATAATGTTTTGTATATTCATCATTCATAAGTGTTATAAGGATAACCATTTATGAAAATATTAAGTTAAAATTCCGATGATGTTTTTGGGATTAATGTATTATCTCACCATATGAGGATTCATGTATATTAGATAACTTGTTCCAACCACATTGTGTTTAAGGTAGCTAAAGACAAATGGGATGGCTTATCATGGATCTCATGATTTGTTAATTCTTCATGAATGAAAAATTGACCCTCATTTCATGGAATGAGAGAGGAAGTGGAAGTCGATAAAGGCATAATAAAGGGAAAGGTTGTCCGGAAATCACGTAATCATATCTTTTCATGAAAATTATTAAATTTTAGGAAAAAGGACCTTGAAACCAAAAATTTTATCCTAGTACCTTCATTTTTTTAAAAGGTTGGGGATGAAGCCTCATTTTTATTATTAAAGACAAGAAAAGACCTCTTTAACTGGGTAGAGGGAGACCCATTACATAGCCCGAAGGCCCAGTGGGAATTTAGCCCATTACATGACCCGTAGGCCCATTTTTTTGGCCCAAAGCCCATTCTGTGAATAATACTGCTACAGTACCCACGTTGCTACAGTACTACACAATTCCGTTGCTGCTGCAGTGCTCTGCTGCCGCTATAGTGACATGTCGCCACTATAGTGCCCACCGTTGCTATAGTGTCGCCGTTACTACAGTACGCTACAGTACTGCTACAGTACCTGCACCCAATGGGTTTTGAACCCCCATTTTTTCATGTTGATTTTAAGGGGTGCTTACCACTAAGCCAAAGGATTTGTTGTTGTTAACTTTCTCCTAACATTATTCTATATCATTCTCCATCAGAACATGATAGTTATATTTCTCCTCCATATCCATTTTTCACCTTCCACCATTGTTCACCAATATGGAAACCTAGTTATATGTTAATTCAGGTAACTAATATCAGTCCAACTTTCCCTTTTTAAAGGAAGTTTCAGAATTCATTTTTTAATGATTTGGGATTCTATGAAATTATGTTTCTGGTATTAGTCCTTTAATAAACCAGATGAATTTCGAGGGTAAAGGTTTATATGGTGGGGGGGCGGGGGGGGGGGGGGGTAGAATTTAACACTCAAATATTATGTGAAATTCTTTTTTTGAATTAATTTAATATTTTTGATATTTTTTATTTCAAAAAACACTGAAAATAGTTTTTTTATATTAATGAACTATGTTTGGATTGAATTATATGAAACACCATGTTAATGATGCACTACATGTAAGATAAAATTTATATTTCCCTACACGTAACACCATGGTTAGTTTAAATTACACACAAGACTGAATTTCCTCAATATCTAGTGTAACATGCTAGACCAAGTTTTACAGAACAATAACATATTAATATATCATTATTATTTAGCTGTTAAATCAGAGTTTAGAAATATTATTAACTAAATTATGAAAATATATGTTTTATAAAAACATTAGATGAATTTATTGGTAACCAATTAACTTGAAATGAAAATGAAAATAAATTGAATATTAGTATTTTTTTATTTTTATGCTCACAAAAATGTTTTACCCTAATAAATTAAATTAATTACATTTAGTGAATGATATCAATGTAATATATATACATATAGTATATTCAATACATTATTTTTGATATTAATACAATATATTTGACAAGAATAAGATTAGAAGAAACAAAATTTTATGCATAAAAACCTAAATTTTTATTAAAATATTTTTAGAGCTTTTATAGATTCTATATGTAATAATTAAATTAATATTTTATGGAGAAACATAAAAATTATGTTAGGGTGAATTTTTGGTAATTTTTGTGAAGTTGTTTTATTGAAAAGTGAAAAATACTGAATTTTAGTTCTCAACTGCCTTTTAATATAATATATTTATAATGTTAAATTATATTTTTAAATTATTTTTTAACTTTAATTATATCAATATTTTATTAATTAATTCAATATATCTCATTTTAATCAATTAAAATTTGAAATTGACTATAAAAACATAGTGAACATTAGAACATTTTTACTATAAAAATACACATTGTCACCCCATCTACGGGATTAAATTTAAATTATTTTCTGACACATATATAATTGGAATTTGTAAAAATGGATACAATATTTGGAATCAAAATTATTTATAATTTCTAATAAGGTCATTTTTTTTGACAAAAATATTAGTGCAAGCAATGGAAATTAATTATAATGATTAAGGTGAAATTAATCTTAACAAGGGACTAAACCTTAATATTAAGGCCCAAAATGACATAGAAACATGTAAAAAATTCATTTTATGGCCATATTTAGACCCTGTCAAACCTTTTTTCTAAATATTTACATTATGTAAGCTACGTTCCAAGGGAAAAACGTGGGTGGAATTCCCATTCCCAAAATTTACAACAGTGCCACTCCTACTCCACTATAAAATGGGTTCCTCTCCTCCCACTTCCTCATACCTCTCAAGACAGTTTTTATGGACCAAGATCTTCCCAAATATCTCCTAAAAATTACTACCCTAATAAAATAATCCTAACCTTGGGTATAAATCCATCCAAGAAATCCATTTTGTACAAACTAAAAGGAGTTACCCGAATAAGAGGTAACATTCTACCTCAAACTCTTTAGTTTTTTTATTTCTCCACTATTTAAATTATCCTTATTCTATGATTTTATAAAAAAATCAGTATACTAAATATATTTAGATTTTTCATATTAAGGTTTTTACTTACACTTACACAAACTTCTATCTAATGGGTAAAGAACTTATTGTTTATGTGTACGACGAACTACCGCCTCACAAAACAATGATTGTTCGTTCTTCCTTTACCACTTCTCATGGTGGGAATTTTTATGGACACTATATTTATATATATAATATATATGATATTTATAATGTATTTATTCTTTATTAATTATTTTATAACATATACCATTATACAATTAATCTTGTGTAAATACGATAACATTATTTGTGGAAGTTTGGACTACCACCTCCTCCAAGCGATATGATTCATTCATACTCTACATGGAATGTATTAAGGATGGGTTTAGTGAACTTATTTGATATATATATTATTTAATATTTAAAATATAATAATTATATATATAAATATATATACATATATTTGATTTAATTTCTTTCTTTCAATTTGTAAATAAAATAGAAACAACGTTCATGTGTATGTACGACATAATCTCTCCATGAACGATGTATTCCAATTCATACTTATATATTATATAGATTATTATAATATAAATACAGTAAAAATAAATGATATTTATATCATTTTTTTACATTATATAAATAATTATACAAGCATAAAACCAAATATATAACAAATTAAAACACATGCGAAAAACAAAGTGGATATTACCCAAAGCGTCACTATAATGTGTAATTGTCAATAAGAGGCTAATATAAGGTCATAATCAAATAATATATGATATTATATATAATAATATGTGTCTTTAATGTATTTATAATAAACATACATTTATTATTATGTAATCTTATACAATTATAATGAGTTTCAAGACATTAGGTAATGGGATTTGATCTCACTTTTTATTTCCATGAGATACATGCCTTATTCACCACTAATTTCATTTTTATGGTCTATATAATTTAAATGAATGTAATATATGTTCATTATAATTTATTTCATGGGTATTTATAGATCCATTTGATGATATTTTTTCATGGGGTTTATGTTTCAAAAGCTACCAAATCTATAAAGCAAAATTGTCTCAATTTACCTTCATTGATACACATGCCATGTCATGCACCAATATTTTTCTATGAGGTGTATATATTAACTTTTTAAATGTTATATCATGAATCTAATTATTTTAATTATAGTTTAAGTTTCATGTAATTTTATTCTACCCATCATGAATTAAAGATACAAAATGGAAACAATTAATAGGTGCAATCTCATCGTTTATCAATTTTGTTTATGATTGTGCTTCTATAGATCAAATATTATGATCTATATATAAAATAAATTTAATGATTTTTCTTAAAATATTTATATTCATGTTATATCCATGTAATGTTACCATTTTTAAATCTTTTTTACTTAAGATAATTAATAAAATCTATTTATGAAAGTATGTCTAAATCATTCCTTTTGGTTGGAAATCTATGTTCTTTAAAATCTATGTTTCTAAAAATTTTGTCCAAAAATGTTTTATTATTATCCTTTGATGTTTAAAGTAAATTTTTACCCACTTTTTCCATTTAAAAAATGGTTTTAAAAAGGAAGCATCTTTTCATTTTCAAACCACGACACCTTTAGGAAATTTTAATGTACAAATGGAATGATTGGACTGTATGGATTTAATCGCCTTCATGACCGTCATTTAATTAATGCTTAATTTAAATGTTTATAAGGTAATTTTTAAGGAAAATGGTTTTACTAAAATTTCATAATTTTTTTTTAATTTAAATTATTTTTCATTGAAAAAGGTTTTTAAAGAGTTTTTTATTTTGAAAAACAGTTTTAGGTGACTTTAAAATCTTCCTTTATATTTTTTAAAAAGGTTATTTTCAAATAAAATTATTTCAATGATTTCATTCTTAATTTATATGATTTAAAATCTATTTTATATAAAAGAGTTTTAAAATTTTTTATTGACTCCTTTATATGTTTTCAAGTTTATTTTAAAAGAAAATGGTTTTCAAAAGATTTTATATTTAAAAAATATTTTTTGAAAGAAGAAAGGATATTTTTATCATAAAATTGTTTTGAAGAACCTTAAAAAATTATTTTCCATATAAGATTCCATCTTTTGATGTTACTCATGCCTTTCTAGGAAATTATCCAAAGGTTCCATTCATATTCTTTCTCTATATGGTTTACACTTTATGACAGGATGTTTGTGAAATCCTTTCTCTTTCATGGGTTATATGTTTATAAAACCCGTAACTCTTCCATGGGTTATATACTTATGAAACCCATTTATATTCAATGATTTATACCATGGTAATTTATAATGGAACCCCTTCCTTTAATGGGTTATTTTAGGATTAAATGATCATGAAACCTATATATTTTCCATAAGTTATGATATGAATAAATTGTTATGATACCCATTTCATTTCATGGGTTATAATAGGATGTTTATAAAACCCATCCCTATTTATGGGTCATGATATGATGCATGTTTAGTTATATTATGGGACATGTATGTATGATTTTATTATATGATGGTTGGGACCTATATATCTCTCCAATGAATTGGGTAATGATAAGTTGTATATGAGCTTAAAGGGTACATGGGTTGTAACCAAATCCAAGAAACAAGAAGATACACTGGTTGTATCCCAATCCTAAAAATAAGTAGGGGCATGGGTTGTGTCTAGGCCCAAAAGTAATAGGGTTCATGATTTTAGCATAATTTTGAAAATAAGAGGGTACATGGGTTTTTAGGCCAAACATGAAGCTGGTACGTGAGTTGTAGCCCAAGTATAACATGTTATAAAGGTCTTGGTAGTTATCCTTAACATATGATTTTCTATATTTATGTGTATTCCACAATTCCATGTCTTATTCTTATGTTATGATCTTATGGCCTATTATCTTTATTTCCTTATGATTAATGCGTTTTTAACTATTTATCTTTATGAGAAGATTCATGTTTATGATATTTGATATGTAGGGTATGATCTAATAATGTTATGATTGTGTTATCATACCTTAATGATCATGTTTACACTTACATATCTCCCTTATTTACCCTTACTAAGAATTTGAGCTCACCCATTTTTATTTTTCCTTCCTAGATTTTGAAGATATAATTTATGTATGATATGTAAATGAGGGGTTCTATTCACGGGGAACCTAGTGGGAGAAAATTTATCTCACCCATATACCAGTGTTTATGTTTCCATGTTTCCAAAGGAACTAAACTAATACAAACTTTGGGGATCTATTTTTTTACTGTTTTAAGTATTCTAAAAAAGGTATGTAATTTCTATATATGAAAAGTGCGTGTTTCTATAGTTGTTATTAGGGAATATGTTTAGTCATCCTTTGGAAACTAGTATGATAAAGAATTAGTGGGATCCCTATAAATTTTTCTATGTATATGTCATGGAATATCTATAAGGATAAGTGTAAGGATATGTTAAGGTTTAAGAATATGTCCTGGAATTTCGGTTAAGGATAAAGAGAGTAGTTTACAAGAAATTAATACCTATATGTATTCTCTAAGTGTATGTGGATTTGGAACAGATGTACATTAGGGTAAAAACTATGATAAGGTGTTCCATGCTTAACTTAATGTATCCTAGTACATAACCACATACCTTTATGCACATCTGGTTTGATACTCCCAAGGGATATGTTTTGGGAATTCACATACTCTTCAAAAGATATCATGAAGGATTTAAAAATAAGTTAGCTGTGAATAATCTATAAAAAACCTAAGGTTTCATATTTTAAGAAAGCTGTCATAATTTATAAATCATATAAGTGGTTTTAATTATTATATTGTTCCTTACTATGATAATTGTTTCTTACTCAATTATTTCTTGTTTTAGTCAATGAAAAGAACAATAAGGATCTAGATTAACGTTTGTATATGATGGAAAATTTTCTGACGAACAGTAAAATGGGATAATCATTAGAGTGAAGGATGTTGTGATCATTCTCCATTATTTCTCAAAGAACAAGATCAACAATTCTTACCTTAAACAAATCTCAAACTCACCAAATAATATAAGGAAAGTGTTCTATGAGATTTTGGTTAAAGGGGACCATGGAAGAAAGAATATTCAGTTTCCGTTGTGTCAAGAATGCGAAAATAATCACCTTAGTCAAGGTCCTAGAGGAAAAAGAAGGTTATTTAACTATGGAAAATAAAGACAAAAATAAAGTAACTAAAAAGGAAAAATAAAGGGTTTGACTAACAAAATTTATGGGAATATTGGCCTAACTAAGACACCATCAAAGGTTAAATGCTTTAAGTGTGGAATAAATGGTAATTATGAAATTAGATGTCCTAAGTGGAAAGATACTGAAGGAAATTATCATATTGGTATGAGTAAAAGTTATATTGTATATGATGATGATACTACATAAGAAATATGAAAGGAAATAGGTATTAAGTAACAAGATATGGTAGCCTTATTATGGTTATGGATTAAGTGTAATAATACTTTTTTTATGTATTTGTATTAAAGAATTATGGATAAATATACAAGTATTTTTTAGTTTATGTTTTTCACTAAGGATTTACAACAATATTTTTAATGTTTCCGATGTTCTAGAAAAGCGATTTAATGGGAAAGTGAAATTTTGATAAGGGAAGACAACCCTTAATATGGTTCTTATGATAAAATAATGTTGTTTGGAAAAATATATGTTGGATATAAATAAGTAAATTGGATGGTACTGATGACCTTAGAACCAATAATGGATTTTTTTTTGAAAAAGTGGCCGATGTCATCATGGATGAAGTTTAAAACTTCTTGGATTTAAGAAATATATCCAGCAATCTCTTGAATAAGGAGCCATGCATGTTTTAAAAAAGGATTTATGGAAAATTAGGTTATTACCACGTTTCAAGAGAATATACGTTGAGGGTATTCACATGTTTGGATTATGATAACCAATATATACTTTTTGATATATGGGGGACCAATGTTAAACTGATTTCATGACCTTCTTTACAAAGTCATGGATTTTCATATTTTGAAAGGGTTATAAGGTATAAAATTTATGGAATGTTTAAGTTATATTTCAGTTGAATTTCTTTATATTAAAGTATTATCTCACCACATGAGTATTCATGTATATTGGATAACCTATTCTAACCACTTGTTGTTCATAGTAGTTGAAGACAGATGTAATGGCTTATCATAGATCACCTGATTTTTTAATGCTTGAGGAATGACAAATTGAACCTCATTTATTGGAATGATAGATTAAGTGGAAGTTGATCAAAGAAGAAGAGGGATTTTTTTTGAAATTATATAATTATATCTTTTTCATGAAAATTATACAACTTTTAGAAAAATTATTTTGAAACCAAAAATGTTATCCCAATACCTTCATTTCTGATGAATCAAATGTACCCTCAGATCATCGCTAATATATGAAATTGTGATTTTCAACATTCTTCTAAACATGTTCTCTATCACTCTCCATCAAAACATGATATTTATATTTATTTTCCATATACATGTTTTCACTTTACACCTTTCTTCTCCTAGGTGGGAAACTAGTTATATGTTACTTTTGGCAACCGTTATGTTTCTAACATTCCCTTTTTAAAGGAAGTATTATTATTCATTTTTATGATCTGGGTTTTTATGAAAGATGATTTAATATATTAAACCTTTGATAACCAAGAATAATTTTGAGGAAAAAATTCATTTTATTGGTGGTTTAATGTAACACCTCAAGATTTTTTGAACTAGTTTTTTTTTCAAATTAATTTAATCATTTAAATATTTTTAATTTTACACAACATTGAAAATATTTTTTTAATTTTTAAACAACAATTTTGTCTTAAGTTATATGAAACAACAAGTTAATTATACACTAAAAATAACTTAAAGTTTATCTTTCCATACATAGAATACTGAGGTTATCTTATGTTACACATAATACTCACTTTCCTCGATGGCTTGTGTAACATACAAGACCGAGTTTTACTAAACATTAACATATTATTAAAAGAATTATTATCTAGTTATTGAATTAGTGGTTATTAATAGTATTAAATAACTTATTATAATATATGGTTTATTAAAATATAATATTAATTTATTGGTTACCAATTAATAATAAATTAAAATCTAAATCAATTGAATATATATGATTTTTTTTATTTTTATGATCACAAGGATGTTTTAACCTAATAAACTAAATTAAGTTCATATAGTGAGTTACATTAATGTAATATATATATATATATATTATTCAAACTAATATTTTTTATATTAATCCAATATATTTTGTAACCATAAGATAAGACCAAACCCGATATTATGCATAAAACCCTACATTTTTATTAAATCATTTTTACCTCCTTTTAATGAAAAACCTATTTTAAATTTAATATTTGGAAATTTTTTAGATTAAATATGTCATAATAAACTTAATATTTTAAATATAAACATAAAAATTAGTTTAAGGTGATTTTTTGGTATTTTATATGATGTTTATTTTTTTAATGAAATGTGAAAAATACTGACTTTTTGTTCAAAACTGTATTTTAATCTAATTTATTAATTAGGTAAAATTAAATTTTAGTTTTTTAAAATTTTAGTTATATAATTGTTTTATTAATTAATAGAATTAGGTCATTTTATTCCATTTCACTTTGAAATTAAATATAAAAACATATAAAAATTTCGAATGTTTTTAGTTAAAAAACCTATATTGTCATCCCGTATGTGGGATTAAATTAAAATTAATTTACACCACTTATGTTATTGGAATTTGGAAAAATTGATTCCATATTTGGAATCATAATAA
This sequence comes from Viscum album, assembly GCA_963277665.1. Classification (NCBI taxonomy): domain Eukaryota; kingdom Viridiplantae; phylum Streptophyta; class Magnoliopsida; order Santalales; family Viscaceae; genus Viscum; species Viscum album. The sequence goes on from OY728158.1 coordinate 1,287,148,726, forward strand.
TTTATAATGTTTACTACCTTCAAATTAGTTTTTGAAAAAAAAATAGTGAAATTAATTAAAATTAATTAGAATGATTAAGGAGAAATTAAACTTAACAAGAGACTAAAATATAATCTTAAGGCCCAAAATTTCTTATAAACATTTCAAAAATCATTTTTATCACTATATTTATACCCTATAATCCCTTTTATAGAATATTTAATATTATGGGAGACACTTTACATGGAAAAAACGTGGGTGTAATTCCCTTTCCCAAAATTTATAAGAGTGTGAATCCTCATCCACTATAAAAGGCCTCAACACCTCCCACTTCCTCACACATCTCAAGAAATTTTGTCTCAAAATATATCTGCTCAAATATCTCCTTAAAATCACTACACTCAAACTATATTCCTCAAATTGGGTAGGAATTCATCCAAGGAATCCCTTTGGTGAAAACAAAAATGAGTTACCTGAATAAGTTGTAACATTCTTTCTCAAACTCTTTACTTTTATTACTTTATCCACTATTTCAAATATCCTTATTACATTATCATATAACAAAAAATGTATCCTAAATATATTGATATGTTTGTACACTAAGGGTTTAACCAACACTTATATAAAATTCCATCTAATTGGAAACAAATTTAACGTTTATGTGTACAATGAACTAAAGGTTCCCACTTACCCATAAAGTTGTTTTTATTAATAAAAAAATGGATTGTGGTGTGTACAATGAACTAAAACCTCATGAAATGATGATTGTTCATTCTTCATTTACTGCCTCTCATGGTGAGAATTATGATGAAAACTACATTTATATATGATATATATGATATTTATAATGTATTTATTATTCTGTAATTATTTTATATCACATGCCTTTATACCTTCTATATTGTGTAAATATGATAACATCGTTTTTAGAAGTGTGTACCACCACCTCTTCAAAGCGATGCGATTCGTTCACACTCTACATGAAATGTATTGAGGTTGGTTTTAGTGAACTTATATGATATATATGATATAATAATGCTTCTGGAATAATTATATATATATAAACACACACATATATAAAAACATATATATATATATATATATAAACATATTCTATTTACTTTGTTTCTCTTAATATAATAATAAAACAGAAAAATTGTTAATGTGTATGTACAACCTACCATCTACATGAACGGTGTGTTCCACTTCATAATTATATATTATATAGATTATTATAATAAACATATATTGAAAATAAAATATATTTATTTCATGGTTTAAATTGTGTACATCATGATATAATTATAAGGATAAATGCTATAATAAATTAAGACACATGTGAAAAAAATTAGATGTTACCTGAAGTATAACCTTAACATGGAATTAATAATAAGTGGGAAATATAAAGTCGTAATCCCATAATATATGGTATTATACATAAGAATATGGTTCTTTAAAATATTTATAATAAACTTACATGTATTATACATGAATCTTTTATTATCATTATGAGAGTCAAGACATAACGTAAGAGGATTTTATCTCACTTTTTATTTCTGTGAGATATATGATTTTTTCACCAATAATTTCATTTGTGTAGTGTGTATAATGTGATTATTATTATTAATTTTATGGGTATTTACATAACAATTTGATGATATTTATTTCACTGGGGTTATGTTTCAAAAGTTGTCAAATTGGTAAATAAACTTTGTCTAAATTTTCCTTCTTTGAAACACTTGCCATTTCATGAACCTATATTTTTCTAGGAGGAATATATACCACCTATTGAAATTTTAATTAATGAAAATAATTCTTTTCATGATAGTTAAATATTCATGTAATGTTATTCTATCAATCATGTATTAAAGTTACCAAAATGCTAAAAATTTATTATTATGATCTCATCGTTTATCGAATTTGTTTATGATTATACTTATATAGATGAAATATTATGATCCATATATAATGAAATATGATGATTTTACTAACCTCTGAATATTCCTATTATATCCATGTAGTGATACCATTTTCCCAATCATTTTTACTTAAGATAATTAAGAAAATGTTTTTATGAAAATATGGCTATATCTTTCCTTTTGGTGGAAATATATGTTTATTCAAAACTATGTTTCTAAAAATGTTGTGAAAAAAATGTTTTAATATTATAATATGATATTTAAAGGAAATTTTTATGCACGTTTGACATTTTACAAAGTGGTTTTAGAAAGTAAACATATTTTCATTTTCTGATCAAGCAACTTTTTTGAAATTTTATGGTAAAAAAGAAATGTTTGACATGTACGTACTTACCCGCTGTCATGACCGTAATTTCCTTGATGCTTAATTTTTATGTTTACAAGGTTAGTTTTGAAGGAAAATGTTTCCCTAGTATTCTATAAGTTTGTTTAAATTTTGTTTTCAATTTAAAAGTTTTTTAAAAGTTTTTTATGCCTCGAATCATTTGAGGTGATTTTCAAAGCTTCCATTATATGTCTTTCGAAAGTTATTTTCAAATAAAAGGATTTCCATGATTTTAATACTAGTTTATAAAATTTAAAATATTTAATCTATAAAATGGTTTTCAAATTTTTTCTATACTCCTTTAAAATTTTCGAGATTATTTTAAAATAAAATGGGGTTTATAAGGTTTTATGCTTTAAAAAGAATTTTTCAAAGAATAAAGGATATTTTCATCAATAAATGGTTTTAAATGAACTTTAAAAACTATTTTACATATAATATGAAATAAATTTATGTTACTCCTTCCTTTATAGGGAATAACACAAAGGTTCCATTCATTTTCATTCTATGAATGGTATATACATTGTGACGCGATGTTTATGAAATCTGTTCTCTTTCATGGGTTAGTATAGAAAGAAATTATTATGAAACCTATAACTTTTCCATATGTTTTGACACGATTAAATGTTTATTATACCCATTTACTTTCATGGGTTATTATATGATGTTAATAAAACCCATATCTTTTTATGTGTCATCATAAGATGTAAGTTTAATTATCTTGTGGGACATGTATGTGTGATTTTATTATGTGACGGGTGAGACCTACATATCAATCAAATGAGTTGGGTAATGATAAATTGTATATAACCACAAAGGGTACACAGGTTATAGCCCAATCCCCAAAACAGGAAGGTATATGGGTTATAGCCCAAGCCTGAAAATAAGCAGGTTCACAGGTTGTAGCCCAAGACTGAAAGTAAGAGGGTATAGTGGTTAAAACCTAATCCCAAAAAAAAGTGTGTACACAGGTTGTTAGCCCAATCCTAAAGTAGGTACATGGTAGTATCCAAAGACTAAAATGTTATGAAGTTCTTTTTAGGTAGAATTGACATATGAATTTCTATGTTTATGTGTATGTTACAATTCCATGTCTTACTCTTATGTTATGATATCATGTCCTATGATCTTGATTTCCTCATGATTCATGTATTATGAACTATCAATTATTATTCCATGATTCATGTTTATGATCTTTGATATGTAGGATATGATCTTCTAATGTTGTGATCACATTATCATACCCTTATGCTCATGTTTATGCTTATATATCTCACTTATTTACCCTTATTGAGCATATGAGTGAACACCTTTTTATGTTTCCCTCCCTAGGTTATGAAGATATATTTTATGTAGGATATTTATAAGAGAGGTTCTAGTATTGGAAAACCTAGTGGGAGATAATATATCTAAATTATGAACTAGTGTTTATGTTTCCATGTTTTTAAAGGCACTAAACTAATACGATCTTTGTGATTCTGTTCGTGTATTGTTTTAAGTATTCCAAAAAAGTTATGTAATGTCTATCTATGAAAAGGGATGGTTGTATAACTTATATTTCAACACCTCTTCTAGATCAAAAGTTTCTTCATAAAACTTTTCATTCTTCCATAGTACTTTAACTAGGTGAGATATCTTACATTGTAGGACTTTGTATATATGTTCTAATATCATCAAGGGATTATCCTCAAATAAAAGATCATTCTAGAAGGGTACCACTTTTAGATTTTGTACACGTGAGGGGTCTGGTATGTACTTCCTTAAGGGGTATACATGGAATACATATTGTACTTGGGAAAGGATAGGTGGGATTTCTAGTTGATAGCCCACTTCACCGATGTGATCAAGTATCTCAGAGAGAATGATTTATCTTAGTCTAACCATTCCATTATTCCTATACCTTATGACTTCATTCCATGGTTATATAAAAAATGAAAATTTTATCTCTGACCTCAAACTCTAGGTCTTGTTAGAGTCTATATGCATAGATTTTTTATAAAATTTATGAGGATTTAATATGGTGTTAAATGGTTTAAACATTCTCTATAATCACTTGTATAAGATCGGGTACCATCAACTTCCTATCTTCGACTACATCATAGCATGTCAAATTCTGACTCCTCTTCCCATACGAGGCCTCATAAGGTAACAAATGAATGCTAGAATGGAAATTTTAGTCATATGATAACTCCACAAGAGGAATATGGTGATCCTAAAATACTTTTAAATCCATTTAAAATGCTATTATTATATCCTTTATATTTTTAATGGTTCTCATAGACTGACCATCAGTTTGAGGGTGATAATAAGTATTGAAACTAAAATCTATATATAGTACTTTAAGAAGGATTCTCTAAAACATTGATGTAAACCTTAAATCTAAATCAGATATAATGGATAGTGGAACTCCATTTAGTCTTAAAACTTACTTTATATATACCTTATCACGTTGGTTAAGAGATAAATATTATTTGATATCAATGAAATGTGCTGAATTTTTATAGCAATTTACTACCACCCGAATGGAATTATTTCCTTTATATTTCATGGGGTTCCCTATTATGAAATACATGGTTATGTTTTGAATCATACTCTTTTACATCTTTCATTCAGCCTTGACTTGTTGGTATACAAAAAATCATGATACAAATTTTACAATATTCTTCTTTATTTTATCCCACAAGATGTTTTTATTTAGATTTATATTTATCTTAGTGATTTTTAGATTAGTATATAAATATGAGAAATTCACATCATCTAAAAGATTCATTTTTAGCTCTACGTTTAATAGGACACATATTCGAGTTTGAAAACTTATAAGTCTATCTTTAGTAAGGTGAATATTTTATATCTTTGTATGTATAATCTCATCATATTTATGGGCCTCATTGATCTACTCAATAATGGATAGTTGAGTAGTTATTTTAGAATGGTAAGATAAATATCCTTTTATTACTCCCATGTCTATATATTTCATGTCCAATAAGACTGGATCCCTTACAATCCTCATCATGGATAGGGCTATGGGATCCTTTATACTTAGAGCATTTACCACATTATTCACCTTCCTAGGATGGTAATGGATTCAATAATCAAAATCATTGATCAGTTATATCCACCTTTATTGGTTAATATTGTGCTCCCTTTGTGTGAATATATACTTTAGACTTTTATAATCCTTATATATGTCACACTACTCCTCATAGAGAAAATGTTTTCATATATTCAATGCAAATATCACTACAGCCAATTATATATCATGAATTAGGTAGTTCTACTCATGTATCATTAATTAGAATGAGGTATAGTATATTAATTTCTAATCTTGAATGAGTAAACAACCCAATCCATTTTTAGACACATCGTTGAAGATAAATAATCCTTCCCCACTTGTGGCTAATGTGAGTATAAGTGTAATGATTAGCCTATTATTTAACTCTTTAAAGATATATTTTTCATTCACTAATCCATACAAACTTCACCCCCTACTGAGTTATCTTGGTTAGTGGGATTGAAAATATTGATAAGTTTCTTAAAAATTGATGATATTACCTAGTTAATACAAGGAAACTATAGATTTACATCATATATGTTGGTTTGGGTCATTCTTTAATTTCCACAGTTTTTGAAGGATCCACAAAAATCCCGTTACTAGTGATAACATTCCCTTAGAATATTAATTTATCCATCACAAACTCACATTTTATGTATTCGATATCTAATGGTTTCCTTTAACATTTTCTTCAGTATAGAATTTAAATTATTCTCATGTTCCTCCTTGCTTTTAGAGTAGATAAGAATATTAGTTTTAAGGATTACCAAAAATTCATTGAGATAATCCCTAAAGGCTCTATTCATTATGTATATGTATTTTCTTGGTGCATGAGTGAGTCCAAATAGAGAAATTAGGAACTAAAAATGATTATACCTTGTACCAAAAGTAATCCTGGGGATATCCTCTATCGTCACCATTACATGATAATATCATGATTTAAGATCCACTTTAGATAAGTATTGGTCACCATATAGCTGATCGAATAAGTCATCAATCCATGGTAGAGGATACTTGTTATTTATCATGATATTATTGAGCTCATGATAATCAATACATAGGTACATTGAACCATATTTCTTCTTAATTAAGTGTATTAGTACACCCCATTAAAAATCACTTGGACATATAAACCCTTTATCCTGATTCTCCTATAGTTTCTTCTTTAACTCTTCAAGTTCTATAATGAACATTCTATATAGAGTCTTAGATATTAAAAAATATCTGGGTATAAGTTTAATTGATATTTCATCCTCTTATCTAGGAGGAAGATCAGACAATTCTTCAAGATTTTTTTTGAAAATTCCCTTACAATGGGAATGTCATCGATGATGATCTTTTCCTTTGTCTCAATCATTTGAGGTAGATATTTTTCCTCATAAGGTAATATTATCCATGCTTAATATGATGATATTAAAGGAGGTTTATCCTCATCCATAGACTTGTATAGAATTAGAGGGTGATTTGAAACACGGAGGGTGATTTACTTCCCTTAATAATTTATGTTGTCTCTATACAAGGAAAGCCAATCCATGACCATAATAACTTTGAATTCTAATAAAGGGAGTTTCATAAGGTTTTATGGAAAATTAAGCTTACAATTTTCGATAGGGGATGATCTATATACCTAAGATTCAATTATTAACCCATTTTCCATCTTCAATGAAAACTCTTATTACATGTTTCGAGGTGGTGTTTGAACAGTTATACTAAACATTCTTGATATATAAGAATGCTCAAAACCATGTTTCATAATCTTGTCTTAATTATTTGATTTTTATTCTAATCATTTACTTCATAAAAAATAAACTCAGGGATGCATTTTTTAAAACTAATAAATATATAAATGGGAATATATGAACATATATGGGATAACTCATAAATGACATACATTCCTTAGCCTATGTATTTCTATGTTTCATTCAAAGTTACACCTGTTCTATTTCCTAACATAAAATCTTATGAGAAATTTTCCCCTTTCATAATTGTTTATAAGTAGATTGTGAATTTAAAAAATCATATCCACTGAGAGTATCAAACTAGGTGTCTATTAAGACTACTTTTCTGTTAACCCGATGATGATCGAGTCAAATCCAAATTCACTCTTTTCAGGATTATTACCCCTAGGTACAACTGTGATAAAGCCACATCCACTTATATTATCCAAATAGATATTTCATTTCTTGGAAACCACTAAATATATAATCTAAAAAAATTTAAATATTTTTTTCTATGTTTAGTATTATCCCTAAGTCTTTCACTAGGGTTTTCTAATCCTAGTCCCCAAAAAATAACTAGGCTTTCCTATGATAACAACTATGACAACCCATATTTTAATACACCTTAATTCATGATTTATTACATAGATCTGCACAAAATAAAATCCTATAATATAGTGATTCATAGTTTTTTTGTGAAATTAGGTACACAACACAATAACATGAAACATGGGTACCCCAAAAATATTTAATAACTCTCGAAGATTCCCTTAAAATCACATTTGTCTTCTAAAACTGCATGGGGTAACTTGGAGATACACATATCAAATGGGTGAGAAATAAATCCCAGTAAGGGAATAATAAAAGAATAGAATAACATAAATAATTAAATTTGAGTCAATAGGTATTTAAAGGTAACATAATATGGATAAGAATCATTAGTAGAATTTAGAAGCATGATATAAAATGATAACATAAAGACAATATAGGAATGTGGAAATAATATAAAACATGACATCAAAAAAATAAGTGAAGGATAACTTCCAAGACATAATAACATAGTGTGATTAGGGTAACCTCAAATTCCCCATACATGGTATCTCATGAGATAAAAAAAAGACCCAATTCATTATAGGACTATATAATTTTGGGCCCACATGTCAGATTCCTATCATGTACATGCATAATTGTTCCATATAGATCATATAATATATGGATGCATTTTATCAGTTCACAAGATTATGGAGTGTAGGTTAATTAAAAGGAATCACACAATAAATTACGTATAGTTACATATAGGTGAATACCGTTTATTTGAAATGACTATGGGTATTTAGTACAAAAATGCTTGGCATGGAAGATCACATGATAATTTCACCAGCATAACAGAGGTACATAAAGATTCATGGACGGATTTAATGAGAGAAAAATTAGTATCTCATCAATTTTAAATCATAAGTAAATTAATATTTATGTGGTAAAACATATCCCAATATAAAAAAGTGTAAACTAAAATGAATAATATAAATAAGGTTCTTTAATAAAGAGGAGAAGGAGAGGATCCCTTACCTTGAAGGGACATTTATAAAAGATTATGAGAAACTTATTAAGAGATTGGGAAAATATTGGGTGGGATTTATAGAGGAAAATGTAGAGTTAATTTATGATAAAAGGGTTTTGAGTGAATATTAATGTGATTTTGGGTGGGTGTTTATAGAAAATGAGAGGGCATTTCATTATTAATTTTCAAACTTTGGTTATAGACTATAAATGATAAATCAATTAAAACAAAAAACTTCCCATGATTTTTAACCATGGATTCTACCAAAGATGATTGGTTTTCAATGTTTTATAAGGATAAGAACCAAACTAATTAAAATAATACACTTTTTGATATTCAAGTGAGTCATGTTTATAAAGAATTAATTTTAAAACCTTAAAATATCTTATTAGATTTTAGAATTTATTTAGGGTTTATAAAATTAATAAAATAACTTCCAAAAAAAATTATTTTGAAGGGTAAATATAATTATGGTCATGGATACTATTTATAATATATATTACATCACATTTGGGATTTTATGATATCATAATAGATTACATATATTTATACAGTATTTAATTTTTACCAAAAATTTAAATGTCTTAGAAAATTATGAATAAATCACTATTGGATAATTTAAAAAGTATGATTTAAAAAATAATAAAAATTTTATATAAATAATTCCCTAAATATAAAAATTAAATTCATAAAAAAATCCCCATTTATTGAAAAATATAGGTTTTTACGATGATAATAGTTTTCTGACCATTAAATAAATAATATCTGACTTCAAAAAAGTATATTTTCATTTATATTTAAATAATTTTATTTAATAATAGTATTTTATTAAATAAAAATTTATTTAAAAAATTCTCGAATTCATAAAAAGTAGTGTCTTGATTAAAACTATAGATTTTCCAAAAACACAATTTTATTTTCATCGTATCAAAATCTAATTTTTATAAAACTCGTTATTTAATCATTTATAAAGTACAAATAAATAAATGATAAATATAATATTTGTTTTATTAAAAAAATATAAAAATTTATACTATTAGGGTCTAGATACATAACTCTTTATGACACCAGTGTATTTCAAAAGGGTAAGGTGTGTGATGGTGACACTTTCTTGGGGTGGTTCAGTGAACATAGTTTGGGTTGGGATATTCATAAGCCCAAAATTCTCTAATAAATACTTTTCTCATTATTTATTTATTGAATCTAATATTAGTCTTGGTCATGTGAAAAAACCAGTTATGCCATATCTCTCAGAATCCCTGATAAATGGGTTTCATAGGGGATGATCTTACAGGTTGAAGCCATCACTTCTTTTTTCTACATTAATTGGATTTATTCTAAACCTTAATATATACTAATCATGAAAAATAGTTTATAAGGACTATATTATTAATATTTACAATTCTTAAAGATATTTTAGGTCTGATAGGATACAACTTATAATTGTTTGAAATAACCAAAATAGTGCATGTGTTTTTTATAACATCATTACATAATAATACATTTATTCATTTAAAAATAGATTTTCAATTTTAAAAATCTGGGTCATTAAAAATTTGTAACCACCCAAGATTTTACGGTACTTATCTTCTTAAGTAAATTTAATTTATCTGATATCTTACATTACATAGAACATTGAATTTAAAAAAATGATTAAATATTATTATTTAATTGTGATAGTTATCACCTAGTCGTTGGAATGGTGGGAATGAATGAAAATAAATAAATTATGAATATATAGTCTACACATGTTTAAAAATTAATTATTTTGTTAAAAATTAATTATAATTAAAAAAGAGAACAAATTGAAAATAACGTGTGTGTTTTTATAGAAAAAATATTTGATTCCCATAATGGAATTTTATTATAATAAATTAAATTAATATCTATTAGTGAAATATATTAATGAAACTTATTTGTTATATATTCAATAAAAATATTTAAAATTCATCGAAAAATATTGATAAGATTAAGATAAGAATAAATCCAATTTTAAGCATAAAAGCTATAAATTTATAAAGGCAGTTTTCCCACCTTTTTATAGAGAACATATTTACAATATACCTTTTGAAACTTTTATAAGTTTAATTTGAAAAATGAGGTTATTTTTTTAAACTGAATTTCAAAATTATCTTAGGGTAAAATTTTTGGTATTTTTTGGAGAAGTTTCATTTTTTGACGTATAGGGAAAAATACTGCATTTTAATTAAAAAATATTTTCATATAACTTGTTTATATAGTTTTATTATATTTTAAATTAGGTTTATTGTGTAATTATTTCAATTATAAATAATTCAATCCAATTTATGTAATTTTAATAAATTTTAATATTAAATTAGATATAAAAACATTTCAAACTTTTGAACTTTTCACTTTGAGACCCCACTTTTTCATTATGTTCGTGAGATTATTTTTAAAACTAATTTTTAAAATTATTTGAAATGAATTTTGAAAAAATGGATTAAATATTTTGAATCAAAAGTTATAAATTATGTTTTAATTTCATTTTTATTTTTAGACATAAAAAAGGTACCATGGTAAAAAAACTATTTACTAGGGTGTAGCTAAAAAATGAAACGAGATAAAGTGAAATACGTAAAGGCTTAAAATATCTAAAAAATACTAAATTTTATGGTTGGTTTAGGTATTTATCGACCTTAAACAGACAATAAAATATTAATTATCATAAAACGTCTTGGAAAAGAATTCCACATGAATGTGGTTGGATTTAAATATAATATAATTATTATTTTAATCACATAAACCCACCTCTCCTATAGTGTAAATACCAGCCCTTAGCTCACCAGTTCGAATAAAAAGACTTTAAGCTCAAAATACCTCTACCAAAACCACTATTACTCACTCTAACCATGTTCTATTGCTTCTAGTATCACAAAAATACCAAATTCAAGGTTCTCAAGGTTCTCTCAAGGAGGTGATATTCAAGAGGCAATTTTCTCGAAGAACCTCTCTTAATTTCTTTTCTTCTTCAATTTTATCCCCACCTCCTTCATCCATAATGACATAATAATTCCATAATCATGTAAATACTGTAAATTTATGTTTATAATGAAATATATTATATCCAAACCTTTTATTACGACTTCTTATTCAAATAAATGAAATTATTTTCCATGTTATGTCGGTTAATCGCCTCATTGAATAATGTTTTTGTTCGTTTTACATTACCACCTTCATGTATGGAAATAAAACTATTAATTTGGATAAGAAATATTTTAATAGATATATTATATAATATTTCTTGTTTCGAAACTATTATAAACTCAAAATAGTAAATAAAATGAAACTAGTTTGTGACGTTTGAAGAAACCACCAAAATAAACTAATCGTTTATCATTAACATTTTATGAAATGAATCATCCTCATGTAAGAAATGAAAATAAAAAATGGGATCATTTAAAATAATGAAAGTGAATCAATACCATTTAATTTCACTTCTATATTTTTATTTCCATTTTACAAGAAAATCCAAAATTATAAGCAAATGAACAGATAATTAAATCATGAAACAAACACACCGAAAGTAATGAAAACAATGAAATATTATTAATTAATGGGTGGTAAGATGTCATAAAAGTATCATATAAGGTATTATAAATATTTATATAGTTCATTAATTAATTAATATCATTATTTAAACCATTATACATGATATTAAAGAATGATACACTAAAGTGAAGCATGAGGTATGTGTTTTCTTATCTCAGTTTTACTCCAGTGAGATATATGCCTTATTCACTATGTATTTTATGTATGTGGTGTATGTATACACCCATTTGATATATAATATCATTAATCTCATCATATTCATGGTATTAAATGTTTCATTTTATAATTATTACTTTTAAGAGGAATACAATTAGACTGATTACAACTGGTATGAGAATTCATAACTCAATGTTCATTCATTTGGTTAAAATTATATTTCATTGATTATGTCATGATAAGGTAATTTGTGAAATTAATTTTGATTATCACATGTTTATTTCCACTTTTTGTTTTTATATTTATAGTGGATACAAATAATTGATTCATTTGTAAGGTTCATTGTCTCGATATCCTTTTATTGAGGTATATTTTGATGTTATAAAACCACATTCTTTTATGAGTTGAATGTATATCCCCTATGATATATCATATAATTAATCTTATTATCTTCACGGTATTAAAATGTTTCCATGTTGTGTGAGACAATTTGATTTAGAAATCACTTTTTAAACCATTTATTCAATATTTGACGAATGATTTGGACATGTAGTGATGTCTGGGGCCTGACATTATATATCTCCTCGATGGATTGATAGGTCTCATGGAAAAAATTAGTTGGAAACAAATCCTTCAAATTTTATTCCAATTAGAATCAAGTGGGTTTATACCCACAAACTTAAACTGTCTTGAGAATAGGTCTTAACGATATAGTGGTTCATGTACCATATATATGACATCCAATAATTAAGTATTGCCTTCATTCAGTATTGATTTATTTTTATCCATGATATTTTTCACCATTAAAAAATCTATAGATGCATTTCATTATCAGTATATTGATTATATGGAATGTGTTTTTAGTTATTTACATTTTCATATTGATTATGCTCATTGATTCATTATTTATTCCATTTTACTTAAAACTTATTAATCATTTTATATCACCCTTATTTTGTTTCCTTTCCCCAGGTTATAAAGAATAGATTTTTGAATGAGTTGAATAATGATAATTACATTCATTTTTTATGTTTTATTTTCAATTAAAATGTTAAAATGGAAGCATTTATGTATAAAATTTACCAAGAATTCTAGAATATTCAGTCCTTTGGGATGAGATTCCTTGTAATCATGACAATGTAATAAAGTAAGGCATCGAATCAGGACTTCTAGTGTTGGAGTTGTTATAGTTGGAATTGGAGTATGTTTAGTAAAAACTTTGGGAACTAGACTTATGAAAAGATATATTATAGAATACAACCATGACTAACATTGTGGAAAATTATAAGTATAGTATACCATCCTATAGACTTTGTAATGGAAATTAATAACCTAGGTGAAACATAAGGATCCATAGATTGAGAATGTGTCATGGTTTATACATCCTACAAATGACTCATCATCACTATGATTAGTGTTTCTCATACTATGATTTTAGTTTTCGTCAATGGATAGAACTAAAAAAAACTAGGTTAATGATAAATGTGATAACCAATAGGATAATGACTAGAAAGAAGAATATTGTGATTATACTTAACCGGTTAGAAAGATATATGATTAACAACATGCAACCTAACAAATTATAAGAATAACCAAATAAGAGAAGGATAACATTTGATGAGAGCTCAGGTGGTGATTTGAGGAATATATTCAATAACATAAGATATTATTTCGGATGCATTCTTGTTTTTATCAAGATTTAATGGTTATAAAGCTATAAATATATTTGGTATGTTACAATAAAATATACCTTATTTTTTTAGGAAACTATAAAGATATGTTGACTTTAGAAATTTAGTGACCTTTTAAAATTTTGTTCTTTGAATTTGGGAAAACATATTTTAAATGATTCTTAAGATTAACTACTTATGGAATGGATTAAGTTTATCTTTAGATATTATTATTTTAGTTTAAATATTTATTTATAATATTGTATAAAATTTTCTAACCATATTTATTTTGGTAAATTGTTAAAGGCCAAAGGATTGACTTGTGAATATTTTGAAAAAAGTGATACATGCATAAAAATTCCTCTTGAATATCCATCCTTTGGGTTAAGAAATAAAGTGGAGATAGACTACAAAAAAAGAGTGAGATTATACTTTTAAATTAAATCAGGTAAATATATATTCTAAAATTATTTTTAAATAAAATTTTATCCAATCACCATTATTTTTTATGATATCAATGAGAATTTTCAGACTTATTTGGTCTATGGTTTTGTGGTCATTAACCATCTAATGAACATTACCTCTTTAAATCCCCATTAAAACATGATATTTTTATTTCCATTCCATTTTCTAGTTTTCAATTCTCATTAATGTTATCCTATTCGAAAGCCTAATTTTTTTGGTGAACTTCATATTTTGATTTACCTCTTATTAAGGGGATGTTTTATTAACCCTATTTACAATATGAGTTTCTAGCAAAGGAATTTTAAAATATCAACCATTAATTTTTGAAGTTCAATTTCAAATTAAGAGGACATTATTAATTTAAGTAGGGGAGAATGTAACACCGCATGATTTTTATTGTATTTCTATTCTTAAATAAATTTAATATCCTCGATAGCTTACGTTATATAGAACACTGAGCTTAAACAAATAATTAACTATTATTATTAAATTGTGATAGTTATCACCTAGCCATTGGAATGGCTGGAATGAATGAAAATAACAAAATTATGAAAATATTGTTTATAATTGTTTGTAAAATGAATTCATTGGTAACCAATTAATTAGAAATAATAAATGATAAACAATTCAACATAAAGGATGTGTCAGCAGGTGCTGTAGTGAAATTGATTTCAAAAGAGTGGAAATCAGCCACATGAAAATTACCTTATGGGGAGGTCCGTTGGATATCCAAAAACTGCTCAGTAATAGTCGAAAAAGTGGGGAATGTTTGGGTGAACTAGAACATTTTGGGTAGAGATGGAGCTAAGTGTTGGCTAGGGAAGCGCCCTCTAGTAAAAAGGGGTCATTATGAACCCTATAGACCATTCCCATTATAAAAAACTATTTTATCCCAACAATGAAATTTTCTATTAAAAAAGATCAAATTAATCACTCTCATTGAAATATATTAATGAAAATTATATGTCATATCTTCAATAAATTGTTTATTAATTCATTCATCAAGTTTGATGGGCTTAATAAAAGAATAAATTAAATTTTAAACATAAAAGCTATATATTCCTAAATGCATTTTTTCCACCTTTGGATGTCACACCTATTGTAAATATATAGTTTTTACACTTTGATAAGTATTATGAGAAAAAATTAAATTTTATTTTTTAAATATTAATGTCAAAATTATCTTAGGGTAAAATTTTGGTATTTTTTAGAGAAGTTTAATTTTTTGACGAAGAGTGAAAAATACTAAATTTTAATTAATAACTATTTTTTTATAATTTATTTATATAGATAAATTATATGTTAAATTGGTTTTAAATGATTATTATGACAATTATACAAAAATAAAACCATTTTAGGTTATTTTATGCAATTTTAAATTGAAATTATATATAAAAACATTTCAAAAATGTGAACCTTTCACTTTTAAAACCCGCTTTTACATTATGTATATGGGATTATTTATAAATTTAATTATCTTAATTATGTGAATTAAATTTGGTAAAATATATTATGTATTTGGAATCAAAAGGTACAAATTAAGTTTTTTGTTAATTTTCATTTTTATTAATACAAAATTTACCACCGTAAACAAATTATTTACCACGGTATTAGAAAAAAATAAAACAGGTTAATGTTTAAAAGGTAAAGTCTTAAAGTACACAAAAATTAGAAAATTTTATGGTTTTTTTAGGTATTTATAGATCGTAAATATACTATAAAATATTAATTTTTATAAAAATTGTTTGAAATTAATTCCACCTCAATGTGGTTGGTTTAAAATATAAAATATTCTTTACTTTAATCACTTTAACCCACCTCTCTACAAGTATAAATACCCCCCTCACCACCCATGTTTACTCACAAGTCATTAAGATCCTCCAATATCACACATAAAATATCCACCTCACTCTCTCCATGTATTATTATTTCTGGTATCACCAAAATACCAAATCCAAGGTCGTCAAGGGTCTCTCAAGGAGGTGATATTCAAGAGGTAATTTTCACAAAGCATGTCTCTTAATTTCTTTTATTATTCTATTATCTACCCAACTCCTTCACCCATCATGAAATAATAATTTCATAATAATTTATATAATGGGATTTAATGTTTTTAATAATGTATCTTATATTCATACCTTTTATTACCTCATCTTATTCAAAGAAATGAATCTATTGTCCTAGTTATGCCGGTTAATCGCCCCTATGAATAATTTGTTTGTTTGTTTTCCATTACCATATTTATGGATAGTTATAAGAATATTATTCTAGTTAAATAATATTTTAATAATTATATTATATCATATTAAATGTTCTTGAAATAATAATGACTCAAAATATAAAATAAAATGAAACAAGTTCGTGATGTTTGAAAAAATCGCCAAAATAAACTAATCAATTATCTTAAACATTTTATAAAATGAATAATCGTCATGTAAAAAATAAAAATGATAACTGGGAGGATTTAAAATTATTACATTTTATTTATACCATTTTATTTTACTTCTGGAGTTTTATTTCAATTTTAATATAAAATCCATAATTATATGCAATTGAATTGATAATGAAACCATGAAACGAGCACACTCGAAAAAATAAAAATAATAAAATATTATTAATAAACATGTGGTAAGATATTATTAAATGATCATATATGGTATTATAAATATTTATACAGTTCTATAATTAATTAATAATTTTTTTAAAACCATTATACAAGAGATTAAAGAACACTACACTAAAGGGAAGTGTGAGGTTAATGTTTTCCATTCTCACTTTTACTTTAGTGATATTTATTCCATATTCACAAATTATTTATTATTTGTGGTGTATTTATACCACATTTTAATATATAATATCATGAATCTAATCATATTAATGATATTAAATGTTTCATTTGATAATTATTCCTTTATGGGGCATATGGTTCGACAGATTACAAGTGGTAAGAGATTTATTAACTCAATTTTCATGCATTGGGTTAACATAATATTTCATTGATTGATTAATTAAAAGGTTTTGTGTGAATTGACTTATTATTATCAAATTATTTAAATACACTTGTATTTTTTGTATTTATAGTGAATACACATAATTGATTCATTTGTTAGGGACAGTTTCTCGATATCATTTCATTGAGGCATATTTTGATGTTATACATCCACATTCTTTTATGAGGTGTATATACAACCACTTTGATATATGATATTATGAATAGAATTGTCTTCATGGTATTAAATTTTTTAAAATTTTTATGAGGTAGTTTGACTTATAAATATATTTTGGAATCTTTTATTCTTAATATAAATTATCCATTGGACTTGTAGTGACAGGTGGGACTCGAAATTATATAGCCCCAAAATGAATTGACATATCTCATGAGGCAAATAAATTAGTAAAAAATACTTAACATTTTTTTCCAAGAAGAATCCGATTGTTTTATACCCATAGAGTTAAACTACATTGGTAATAGGTCTTGATGGTAGAGTGGTTTATGTTCAAGATACATGACATCCAATAATTAAGAATTTCCATCATTCAACATTCAACTATTATTATCTAGGAGATTTTCAGTATGAAAAAAATACATAAATGGAATTAATTCTAAGTTTATTGATTAAATTAAAATTTTATTATGTTGTTTAACTTTCCATATTTATTATGATCATTGATTCATTATTTCTTACATTTTACTTACACCTTTATTAGAATTTGAGATCACCCTTATTTAGTTTCCTTTCCCTAGTTTATGAAGAAGAGATATTTGAATGAGTTCTAGAATGAAAATTACATTCCGTTTTTGTGTTTTATTTCCAATTACCAATTTAAAAATGGAACCATGTATATAACTATTTTATCAACACTAATAAACTATTCAGTCATTCGAGATGTAATTTCTTGTAATCATTCCATTGTAATAACGTAAGGCACCGACTCCGGGATTCTGGGGTTGGGGTTGTTAAAAAAATTAAACCTTTTATCTACATTTACAAAACATAAATCACATATGATTACATTAATATATCTATTTTTACTATATTTTTAAATTATTTTAAAGAGTATATTCTCATTCCCCAATCTTCTATGCATTTCATTTCAAATATTCAATAATATCCATACTTTAGGGGTTTAGATGAGTTGATAAAAACTACAATATGATTTGGATATGAACTTTAAAATAAATAAAGACTTGATAAATTTCTCGAGGATAAGTATAATAGAGGGTTTTTTCACTACGAAATCCAGAAAACCTAGTAACATGTCTGAAGCTACTTGTGGTTGTGATAGATGGGACTTTGAGACTAAAAATGAGATAATGGTTGGAGGGAAATTACTCAAGGTTCATTCTACACAAAAATATATATAAATATTATTAAAATATGGTGAAGGTACTTCCATGATCTTAGCCTCATCTATTTCATATCTTGTCTTTTTATATTTTGATCAGTTTGTAAAAATGGTTTGAGCCAGGTTACAATAATATCCACCACCATGATGAAGAAGCAAGATGAATTCCTTTGCATTCATGTTTGATTAAAAAAAATACATGATAATGAAAGATACTCTAAATACTGATATAGATGACTCACCCATATATTAGTCCAATTCTCAAAGTAGAAATGATTAATTAATCGTGATGGATGTTTAATTAGGTCTATAAGTTGAAAACTTGAAGATGGTGGTTGATCTCTACATGGTAATTTAGTTTTTTTTGAACTATTAAGACCAAGAAAAAGAGAACATATTTGTTTCAAAATTTAGTAAAATGATCCAAAATTCATGTTTTATGTGTACGAATTTACCATACATAAATAAAAAATATGATGTGGTTGGTATGAATAAAATATCACGTTTTCAATATAAAAGTGTCATTTTATTAAAAAATGTGCATCACACTGTCAATTTATAAAAACAATATGAATGTGATTTCTTGTATAGAATTAGTGGGTGATTTGAAACATAAAAGGTGATTTAATTCTTTCAATAATTTATGTAGTCTCTATACAAAAAAATCCCACCCATGCCCAAAATAACATTGAATTCTAATAAAGAGAGTTTCATAAGGTTTTCTAGAAAATTAAGCCTAATTTTTTTTCTAGGGGATGATTTATATACCTAGGATTCAATTATTAACCTGTTTTACATCTTCAATGAAAATTATACTTTAATGTTTTGAGGTGGTGTTTGAATTGTTCTACTAAAATTTCATGATATATAAGAATGCGCAAAACCATGGATGATAATCTTGGCATTCATTATTTTATCTTGATTATAATCATTTACATCATACCAAATAAACTCAGGGATGCGTATTTTCAAACTAATGAATATATAAAAGGGAATATATGAACATTGATGGGATAACTCATTAATGACATACATTCCTTAGCCTATGTATTTCTATGTTTCATTCAATGTTACACATGGTCTATTTCCTGACATAAAATCTTATAGGAATTTTTTCTCCTTTAATAATTGTTTATACGTATATTGTGAATTTAAAAAATCATATCCACCAAGGGTATCAACTAGGTGTGTATTAATACCACTTTTCCATGCACCCGATGATGATCGAGTCAAATCCAAATTCACCCTTCTCTGGGTTATTACCCTTAGGAACAAGTATGCTGGAGCCACATCCACTTGTAGTATCTAAATAGATATTTCATTACATGGAAAAAAATAACTCTATAATCTTAAAAAAATTTACAGATGTTTTCTTATGTTTATTATTATCCCCAAGTAGTTCACAAGGGTTTTCTAAACCTAGTTCCCAAAATAACTAGGCTTTCCTATGATAACAAATATTACAACCCATATTTTAATACACCTTAATTCGTGACTTATTACATAGACGTACACAAAATAAAATCCTAGAATATAGTGATTCATAGTTTTACTGTGAAATTAGGTATATAACACAATAACATGAAAGAATGATACCACAACAATATTTAATAATTCCAGAAGATTCCTTAAAAATTCCATTTCTCTTTTAAAACTGCATGGGATAACTTGGGGATACACATATGAAATTGGTGATCCATAAATCCCCGTAAGGTAATAATAATATAATAGAATAAGTTAAATCATTACATGTGATTCAATAGGAATTTAAGGGTAACATAAGATTGATGATAATCATAAGTTTAATTTAGAAGAATTAAATAAGATGATAACATAATGACAATATAGGAATATGGAAATAATATAAAACATGACATCATAAACATAAGTAAAGGATAAATTCCAAGATATAGTAACATAGTGTGATTAGGATAAACTAAAATTCACCATACATGGTATCTCATGAGAAAAAATCACCCAATTCATTAAAGTGCTATATAATTCCAGGCCCACCTATCACATTCGTACCATGTACATGCCTAATTGTTCCACATAGATCATATAATATAATGATGCATTTCATCACTTACCAAGATTAAGGAGTGTGGGTTTATTATATGGAATCACAAAATAAATTAATTATAGTTACATATAGGTTAATACTGTTGATTGGAAATGGATATGGGAATTCACTACACAAATTATTGGCATGGGAAATCACAGGATAATTTCACCAGCATAACAGAGGTACATAAAGATTCATGGAAGGGTCTAATGAGAGTGAAAGGAGTATCTCATCACTTTTAAATCATTTTCAAATTAATTTTTATGTGTTAAAACATATCCAAACATAAAAATTTTTAAACTAAATTGAATAATATAAATAAGGTTCTTTAATAAATAGGAGAAGGAGAGGATACCTTACCATGAGGGGACATTTATAAAAGATTATGAGAAACTTATTAAGATATTGGGAACATATTGAGAGTGATTAATATAGAGAAAGGTAGAGTAAATTTATGATAAAGGAGTTTTTAGTGAATATTAATGTGATTTTGGGTGGGTTTTTATAGAAAATGAGAGGGAAATTATTTATTAATATCCAAACATAGTTTATGTACTATAAATGATAAATCAATCAAAACAAAAAACCTTCACGTGGTTTTTAACCATGGATTCTGCCAAATATTTTTTTTTAATGTTTTATAATAATAATAACAAAAGTACTTAAAATAATACCTTTTTTGATATGCAAGTGAGTCATGTTTATTAAGAATTAACTTTAAAACCTTAAAATATATTATAGGTTTTTAGAATTCATTTTGGGTTTATAAAATTAATTAATTAACTTCAAAAACACATTATTTTGAAGGGGAACATAATTATGGTCATATATACTCTTTATGGTATTTATTACATCACTTTTTTGGATTTTATGATATCATAATAGATACCATACATTTATACTGTATTTAATTTTTACCCAAAAAGTCAAATGTCTCAGAAAATTATAAATAATTAAATATTGGATAATTTAAAAATTATGATTTTAAAAATAATAAAAATTATATATAAATAATTCCCTAAATATAAAAAATTACATTTAAAAAAACTACCCACTTATTAAAAAATATAGGTTTTTATGATTATAATTGTTTTCTAACCCTTATAGAAATAATATTTGACTTCACAAAAGTATATTATCATTTTTATCTAAATAATATTATTTAATAATAATATTTTATTAATATAAAATTTATTTAAAAAATTCTTGAATTCACAGAAAATAGTATCTTGATTAAAACTATAGATTTCCCAAAAATACAATTTGAGTTTCATTGTATCAATATCTAATTATTATCATCCTTATTATTTAATCCATTATAAAGTAAAAATAAATAAATGATAAATATAATCAGTGTTTTATTAGAAATAAAAATATTAAAATTCATACTATTAGGGTCTAGATACATAACCCCTTATTACACCAGCATATTCCATAAGGGAAAGGTGTGTGATGGTGACACTTTCTTGGGGTGGTACAGTGAACATAGTTTGGGTTGTGATATTGATAATCCCAAACTTCACTCTTAAATAGTTTTTATCATTCTTTTTTTATTGAATCTCATATTGGTCGTGGTCATTGGAAAAGAAAAGTTATTCCATATCTCTCAGAATATCTGATAAATGGGCTTAATAGGGTAAGATGCAATTGGTCGAAGCCATCACTTATTTTTTCTACATCAATTAGATTTATTGGAAGCCTTAATATATACTAATCAATAAACCTATTTTATAAATACTATAATATCAATAATTATAATGCTTAAGGATATTTTATGTTTGATAAGATACCACTTAAAATGGTCTAAAATAACCAAAATAGTTCATGTGTTTTCTATAACTTCAATACATAGTAATACATTTATTCATTTAAAAAGGGAATTTCAATTTTAAAATTTTTGGTCATTAAATTTGTTTAACAAACCAAGATTTTATGGTATTTATCTTCTAAAATCTATTTAATTTCTTTGATAGATTATATTACATAGAACATTTAATTGAAACCAATGATTAAATATTATTATTTAATTGTGATATTTATCGCCTAGTCGTTGGAATGGAGGGAATGAATGAAAATAAATAAATTATAAATATATAGGCGATACAGTTTAAAAAATGAATTAATCGGTTAACAATTAATTAGAAATAAAAATGAGAACAAATTGAACATAAAGGACGTGTTCTTATAAATAAAATATTTGATGGAGACAATGGAATTTTATCAGGATAAATTAAATTAATATCTATTAGTGAAATATATTAATAAAACTTATATGTTATATATATAATAAAATTCTCTAAAATTCATCAAAAAACTTTTATAAGACTAAGATAAGAATAAATACATTTTAAGCATAAAAGCTATAAATTTAAAAAGCATGTTTTGAAACCTTTTTATAAAGAACCTATTTAAAATATACCTTTTGACACTTTTATAAGTTTAATTTTAAAAAATGAAGTTATTTTTTAAAATCTGAATATTAAAATTAGCTTAGGGTAAAATTTTTGGTATATTTTGGAGAAGTTTAATTTTTTGATGAGTAGTAAAAAATACTACATTTTAAATAAAAAAACTTTTTCATCTAATTTATTTATATAGTTAAATTATAATATAAATTTTCTTTAAAGTATATTTATTTAAATTATAAATATATCAATCCAATTTAGGTAATTTTAATCAATTTTAATTTTAAATTAGATATAAAAACATTTCAAACTTTTGAGCTTTTCACATTAAAAACCCACATTTTATTATGTCTGTGAGATTATTTTTAAATATAATTTTTAAAATTATGTGAAATGAGTTTTGAAAAACTGGATTAAATATTTTGAATCAAAAGTTCCAAATTAGGTTTTAATTTAATTTTCATTTTTAGACATAAAAAAAGTTACCATTGTAAAAAAACTATTTACTATGGTGTAGCTAAAAAATGAAACGAGATATAGTGAAAAGGTAAAGGCCTAAAATATCTAAAAATACAAAATTTAATGGTTGCTTCAGGTATTTATCAACCTCAACCAGCCACTAAAATATTAATTATCATAAAAATTCATGCAAATTAATTCCACCCCAATGTGGTTGGCTTTAAATATAATATAATTATTATTTTAATCACACAAACCCACCTCTCCTAAAGTATAAATACCACCCCTCACCTCCCCATTTCGAATAACAAAACTTTATGCCACAAAAATATCTACCCAAACCTATATTACTCACTCTAACCATGTACTATTGCTTTTAGTATCACCAAAATACCAAATACAAGGTTCTCAAGGGTCTCTTAAGGAGGTCATATTCAAGAGGCAATTTTCTCAAAGAACATATAATAATTTCTTTTCTTCTTCTATTTTATCCCCACCTCCTTCATCCATAATGACATAATAACTTTATAATCATGAACATACAATAATTTTTTGTTTTTGATGAAATATCTTATATCCAATCATTTTATTACCACCTCTTATTCAAAGAAATGAAACTATTGTCCAAGTTATATCAGTTAATCACCTCCTTGAATAATGTTTTTGTTCATTTTACATCACCACCTTCATGAATGGACATAAAACTACTATTTGGGATAATATTTTTAATAAATATATTATATCATATTTCATTTTTTGAAACTATTATAAACTCATAATAGGAAATAAAATGAAACTAGTTTGTGACGTTTGAAAAAATCACCCAAATAAACTAATCATTTATTATTGAAATTTTATCAAATGATTCATCCTCATATAAGAAATGAAATTGAAAAATGGGATCATTTAAAATAATTAATGTGAATCAATACCATTCAATTTCACTTATATAGTTTTATTTCCCTTTTACTTGAAAATCCAAAATTATACCCAAATGAACCGATAATTTTACCATGAAACAAACACACCCAAAATGATGAAAAAATGAAATATTATTAATGAATGGGTGGTAAAATGTTATAAATGGATCGTATAAGGTTTCATAAATATTAATATAGTTCATAAATTATTTAATAGAATTATTTAAACCATTATACATGATATGAATGAATTATACACTAAAGGGAAGCAAGAGGTAACTATTTTCTCATCTTAGTTTTACTCTAGTGAGATATATGCCTTATTCTCCATATAGTTCATACAAATAATTGATTCATTTGTGAGATTAATTGTCTTGATATCCTTACAATGAGGTATATTTTGATGTTATAAACCCACCTTCTTTTATTAGGTGTATATACATCCCCATTGACATATCAAATAACGAGTCTTATTATATTCATGGTATTAAAATGTTTCCATGCGGTACGAGACACTTTGATTTATAAATCTCATTATAAATCATTTAATCAATATATAATGAATGATTTGGACATATAGTGATAGATGGGGCCTAACATTATATATCTCCTTGATGGATTGATATGTATCATGTAACAAATTAGTTGGAAACAAAACCTTCAAATTTCTTTTGAATTAGAATCATGCAGGTTTATACCCACATGCATAAACTATCCTGAGAATAGGTCATAATGGTATAATGGTTCATGAAATATATATATTACTTCTAATAATTAAGTATTGCCTTTATTCAGAATTGATTTATTTTTATCCATGATATTTTTCACTATGAGAAAATATATGGATGCATTTAATAATCAGTATATTGATTAAATGGAATGTGTTTTTAGTTATTTGCTTTTCCATATTGATTATGCACATTGATTCCTTATTTATTCCCATGTACTTAAAACCTATTTTTCATTTTATACCACCATTATTTTGATTCATTTCCCCAGGATATGAGGAATAGATATTTGAATGAGTTTAATAATTATAATTACATTCCCTTTTAATGTTTTCTTTTCAATTACCATTGTAGAAAATGAAACCATTTATCTATATAGTTTACAAATAATTATAGAATATTTGGATATTTGGGATGAAATGCCTTTTAATCATGCTAATGTAATAATGTAAGGAATTGACTCAAGACTTTTAGTATTGGAGTTGTTACAGTTGGCATCATAGTATTTTTAGTAGAAACCTTGGGAACTAGATTTAGGAAAATATAGATTTTGGAATATAACCCTATGACAAAAAATGTGGATAAGTATAATTATATAATATCATCATATAGACTTTTTAATGGAAATTAATAACCTAGGTGAAACCTAAGGATCCCTATATTGAGAATGTGTCATGCTGTATACATCCTATAAATGATTCTTCATTACTATGATTAGTGTTTCTCATACTGTGATGTTGGTTTTAGTCAATGGATAGAAATAGAATAAACTTGGTTAATTATGAATGTGATACCCAATGGGATAATGACGATAATGAAGAATATTGTGATTATACTTAACCGGTTATCAAGATATATGATTTTCAATATGCACCCTAACCAATTCTATGACTCACCAAATAAGAGAAGGAAAAATTTTGATGAGAGATCATGTGGTAGATACCATAAAGGAAAGATAATAAATTTCTATATATGTAGAGAATATGAAAATAAAAACACAATTGTTTGATTTAGAAGTATGTGAAGATGTTTTGGGTATGGAAAATAAGGTTACAATGAAAGTAATTACAATGAAAAAAAATGAGAAGTTTGGTTAATGAAATTGGATGAGAATAATTGTTTCCCTAAGGTATCATCAATGATTGAATGTTTTAAATGTGTAAAGTATGGGAATTAGGAAATTATATTTCCTAGGGGGAAAAATCCTGAAGAAAATAAACAAGGTTATATAAGTAATGGTTATACTACTGATGATGAAGAGACTACAAATGAAAGGAATGAGGTATTAAGGAATAAGATGATAAAATGTAGAGCGGAGTATAATGATTAAAGTTCATATGAATTTGTATTATTTTTTCAATGATTCTCTATTTATAAAAATTATTAGTTATATAAGGATTTTACTGTAGTACTTATTCTTTATGGATTTGGAGGTTTGTGATTAATAGTACCATCAACCAAGAGAAGTGATTCTGTTGTAAGTTAATATTTTGGAAAACACATGATTTGGGGAATATGAACTTGATATATTATCAAAAACAATGATAAAGTTATATTTATGTAATAATATTAGTGTCCATGAATGTTGTTAGTGATTTTATGGTTTATGCTGGGTTTACTACATTTTTGGATTTAAGGAATATTCGTGAGATCTTATTTTGGAAGCATTATTTGTTTTATCAAGATTTAAAGGTGACAATGCTATTAATATATTTGGTATGTTCCAATAATATATACATTATTTTTTAGGAAAATATAATGATATGTTGAATTTAGAAATTTAGTGACCTTTTAAAATTTTAGTCTCTGAATTTTGACAGACATATTTTGGATGAGTCTTAAGATTAAATACTTATGAATTGGATTTTGTTGAACATTATATATTATTATTTTTGGTTAAATTATTATTTATAATATTGTATAAAATGTTCTAACCATATTGATTTTGGTAAATATTTAATGTCCAGAGGGTTGAGTTATGAATATTTTGATAAAAGTGATACATATATAAAAATTCAACTTGAATATCCATACCTTGGGTAATGAAATGAAGTGGAGATAGACTGAAGCACAAACAAAGAGTGAGATTGTACTTATTAGATGAAATCTTGTAAGTATATCCTATAAAATTATTTAAAAAAAATTATCCTATCACCATTATTTTTTATGATATCAATAAATTTTTTGATACTTATTTGGTATATGGTTTTGTGGTCATTAACCATCTAATGACCCTTCCCTCTATCAATCCCCATAAAACATGATATTTTTATTTCCCTTCTATGTACTAGTTTTCAATTCACACTAATGTTATCCTGTCTGAAAGCCTAATTTTTTTGGTGAAATTCATATTTTGGTATCCCTTTTATTAAGGGGATGTTTTATTAACCTTATTTACAATATGGGTTTCCCACAAAATAATTTTCAAATATCAACAATTGATTTTTGAAGTTAAATTTAAAATTGAGAGGACATAATTAAATTAAGGTGGGGAGAATATAACACCCCATGATTTTTATTGTATTTCTCTATATAAATAAATTCAATTTCCTTGATATCTTACGTTATAGATAACACTAATCTTAAATAAACGATTAACTATTATTATTAAATTGTGATAGTTATCACCTAGCCATTGGAATGGATGGAATAAATCAAAATAACTAAATTATAAAAATATAGTTTAAAATTTTTTTTAAAATTAATTCATTGGTAACCAATTGATTAGAAATAAAAAATGAGAACCAATTGAACATAAAGGATGTGCCAGTGGGCACTATAGCGAAACAGATGTCAAAATAGCGGAAATCAGCCACATTAAAATTACCTTATAGGGAGGTCGGTTTGATATCCAAAAACTGCTCAGTAATAGTCGGACAAGTGGGGAATTTTGGGCTCAACCAGAAAATTTTTGTTAGAGCCAGATCTAAGTGTTGGCTAGGGAAGTGCCCTCTAGTAAGTGGGGTCATTATGAACCCTCAAGACCATTCCCATTATAAAAAACTATTTTATCCCAACAATGAAAATTTATATTTAAAAAATTAAATAAATCACTCTTATTGAAATATATTAATTAATATTATATGTCATATCTTCAATAAATTTTTTATTAATTCATCCATCAAGTATGATAGGATTGAGATAAGAATAAATAAAAGTTTAAACTAAAAAGCTATATATTTATAAATGCAGTTTTTCTACCTATTGATGGCATACCTATTTTAAAAATATATAGTTTTTTACACTTTTATATGTATTATTTGAAAAAAACAAAGTTTATTTTTGAAATATTAATGTCAAAATTAATTAGGGTAAAATGTTGTTATTTTTTGGAGAAGTTTCATTTTTTGACAAATAGTGAAAAATACTAAATTTTAATCAAAAAATGATTTTTTATCATTTATTTATATAGATAAATTATATTTTAAATTGGTTTTAATTTATTATTATATCAATTATAAAAAAATAAAACCATTTTAGGACATTTCAATCATTTTTAAATTGAAATTATATATAAAATCATTTCAAAATTTTTAACCTTTCACTTTTAAAACCTGATTTTTCATTATTTATGTGGGATTATTTTTAAATATAATTTTCTAAATTAGGTGAATTAAATTTGGTAAAATATATTACATATTTGGAATCAAAAGGTCCAAATTAAGTTTTATCTTAATTTTTATTTTTATTAATAATAAATTTACCAAGGTAAACAAATTATTTACCATGGTATTGGAAAAAAATAAAATGGGATAAAGTTTAAAAGGTAATGGATTAAAGTACCCAAAAATTAAAACATTTTTTTGTTTTTTATGTATTTATTTACCCTAAACATATTATAAAATATTAATTTTTATAAAAAGGTTTTAAAATTAATGCCACCTCAATGTGGTTGGTTTTAAATATAAAAAAACCAACACATTATTCACTTCAACCCACCTCTCCTCAAGTATAAATACCACCCTCACCAGCCTATTTTGACTCAAAAGACATTAAAATCCTATAATATCACACATAAACTCTCCACCTCACTCTCTCCATGTATTAGTTTTTCTGTTATCACCCAAATAAAATATCCATGTTCCTCAAGGGTCTCTAAAGGAGGTGATATTTAAGAGGTAATTTTCACAAAGCATGTATATTAATTTCATTTCTTATTCTATTTTCCCCCCTACTCCTTCACCCATCATGAAATAATAATTATATAATAATTTATATACTGGGATTTTATGTTTCTAATGACGTATCTTATATTCATACTTTTTATTACCCCATCTTATTCAAAAAATGGAAACTATTGTCCAAGTTATGCCTGTTAATCGCCCCCTATGTATACTTTTTATGTTCATTTTCCATTATAGTATTTATGGATAGTCATAAAACTATTATTCTGGTTAAATAATATTTTAATATGTATATTATATCATATTTAATGTTCTTTAACTAATATAAACTCAAAATATAAAATAAAATTAAACAAGTTCGTGATGTTTGTAAAAACCTCCAAAATAAAACAATCATTTATCCTTAGTATTTTATAAAATAAATTATCCTCATGTAAAAAATAAAAAAGATAAATGGGAAAATTTAAAATCATTAAATTTTATTTATACCATTTAATTTTCCTTCTTTAGTTTTATTTACATTTGGAAATAAAATTCATAATTATAGGCAAATGAATCGACAATGAAATGATGAAACAAGCACACATGAAACCATGAAAATAATTAAATTTTATTAATAAATAGGTGATAAGATGTTATTAAATGATCTTATATGGTATTATAAATATTAATATAGTTCTATAATTAATTAATAACATTTTTAAAACCATTATAAAAGAGATTAAAGAAATCTACACAAAAGGGAAGTGTGAGGTAAAGGTTTTCTCATCTCACTTTTACTTCCGTGAGATATATACCATATTCAAAACTTATTTATTATGTGTGGTGTATTTATACCACAATTTGATATATAATATCATTAATCTAATCATATTAATGGTATTAAATGTTTTATTTGATAATTATTACTTTTATGGGGCATACGATTCGACAGATAACAAGTGGTAAGAGATTTATTAACTCAATTTTCATGCATTGTGTTAAACTAATATTTAATCAATTGTGTAATGATAAGGTTATGTTTGCATTGAATTATTATTATATAATGTTTTACATACACTTGTATTATGTGTATTGATAGTTAATACACATAATTTATTCATTTTTAGGGACTTTTTCTCGATCTCCTTTCATAGAGGCATATTTTGATGTAATACAACCACCTTCTTTTATGAGGTGTATATACAACAACATTGATATATGATATTATGAATATAATTTTTTTCATGATATTAATTTTTTTAAATTTGTATGACGCACTTTGATTTATAAATTTATTTTTAAATGATATATTTTATATTTAAATAATTCATTAGACTTGCCATGATAGGGGGGACTCGACATTATATAGCCCGTCAATGCATTGACATATCTCATGAGACAAATAAGTTAGTAAAAAACCCTTCACATTTGTTTCCCAAAAGAATCAGATAGGTTTATACCCATAGAGTTAAGCTAACTTAGTAATAGGTCTTGATGGTATAGTTGTTTATGTTCAAGATACATGACATCTAATAATTAAGCATTTCCATCATTCAACATTCAGTTATTATTATCTAGGAGATTATCACTATGAAAATATATATAAATGAATTTCATTCTCAGTTTATTGATTAAATTTCATGTGTTTTAAGTTATTTAAGAATCCATATTTATTATGAACATTGATTCATTATTTCTTACCTTGTACTTAAACCTTACTGATAATTTGAGATCACCCTTATTTAGATTCTTTTCCCCAGGTTATGAGGAAGAGATCTTTGAATGTGTTCAAGAATGAAAATTACATTCCTTTTTTATGTTTTATTTCGAATTACCAATGTAAAAATGGAACTATATTGGTATCTATTTTATCATGACTACTAAACTATTCAGTCATTCGAGATTCAATTCCTTATAATCATTTCAATGTAATAACATAAGGCACCGAATCTGGGATTCTGAGGTTGTGGTTGTAAAAAATTTAAATCTTTCAGATACATTTACTAAACCTACATCCCATATTATTACCACTGTTTCTGTATTGTTATGATAGTGTTTAAATGATTTTAAAGAGTATATTCTCATTCACCAAATTTCCATGCATTTATTTTCAAATGTTCAGTAATATCCATACTTTGGGGGTTTAGATGAGTTGATAAAAACTTCAAAACTATTTGGTGATGAAACTAAAAATAACTAATGACTTGAGAAATTTCTCAAGGATATGTATTATAGTGGTTTTTTTCTCTACAGAATCCATCAGACCTAGTAACATGTCTGAAGCAACTTGTGGTGGTGATAGATTCGAATTTGAGACTACAAATGAGATAATGGTTAGAGGGAAATTCCTCAAGGATAACTCTATGAAAAAATATATAGAAATATTGCTAATTGATAGTGAAGTTACTACCATGATCTTAGCCTCATCAATTTCATATTTTGTATTTTTGTATTTTTATCATTTTTAAAAATGGTTTGATCCATGATACAATAACTTCCACCACCATGATGAAGAATCAAGATGAATTCATTTACTTTCATGTTTGATTAAAACAAATACATGATAACGAAAGATACTCTAAATACTGATAGAGATGAATCACCCATATCTTAATCCAATTCTAAAAGTATAAATGAGTAGTTAATCATGATAGAACTTGAATTAGGGTTGGAAAATGAAAATTTGAAGATGGTGGTTGATCTCTATAAGGTAATTCAGTTTAAATTTTTTTTTCGTACTATTAAGACCAAGAAAAAGAGCATATATTGTTTTCAAAATTTAGTAAAATGATCCAAAATTTAGGTTTGATGTGTACAAATTTACCATACATAAATCAAAAACATGATTTGGTTGGTATAAATAAAATATCACCTTTTTAATATAAAAGTTTCATTTTATTTTAAAACATGCATCACAATATCAATTTATCAAAATAATATGAATGTTTTTTCTTTGTATTGAGTTTGTTAATTTCATTTTTTATGAAAATTAATGTCAATTTTAAATAAAAAGGCATACTTAGAGTCATAACAGTCACAATTTGAATAGGATTGAGGTGTTTATGATTCCAAGATGTCCCAAATGACTTATGGATCACTTTTCTAAAGTATCAAAACAATACAAATGTGTTTTCTCTATTTTGAGTATGTCACATGTATTTTTTTTTTTGATAAAATGTAATTTTAAACTAAATACACACACTTTGAGTCATACTAGTCACATCGTGTGTCAGTTTGACATGAGGTTGATTTCTACATGTGAAAAATTACTTATTAACCATTTTAATAAATCATAAAGACAAGCTGAGTGTGTTCTACCCATTTTCAGTGAGTAAAACCTTTTGAACTAAAATATAATGTTTAAACTGATAATGGATACGTTGAGTTATAATTGTAACATAACGTATCAAATTGAGGTTCATATGATTCCTACATATCAAAAATAAATTATGGATCATTTTACTAAATTATAAAAAAAATCCCAATGTGTTTTATCAGTTTTGAGTATGTCTATTTTCTTTTTTACTAAAATTAATGTCAATTTTACATAAAAAGATGCACATGGAGTCATACTGGTCACACAATGAATAGGATTTGGGTGAGGATGATTCATACATATCCCAAATGACTTATGAATAATTTTCCTAAAGTATAAAAATAATAAAAATACATTTTCCCTATTTTGACTTGGTCACTTGTATCTTTTACTAAAATGTAATTTTTAAATGGAAACATAAATTTTGAGTCACACTAATCATTTCATGTGCCTGTTTGATGAGAGTCTAATTCATACAAATTAGAAAATACTTATGAATCATTTTATTTAATTATCACTAAAATTTGGTCTTGTTTTCTTGATTTTTAGTGACTGACACTTTTTGAACTAAAATTTCAATTTTAAACTGATAATGGACACTTTGAGTCATAATAGGAACATCATGTATCATATTTAGGTGAGGATAATTCATATACATCTAAAATGACTTATGGATCAGTGTATTAAAGTATCAAAACAATTTAATGTGTTTCTTGATTTTTAATATGTGAGTTGCCTTTTTTACTAACATTAATGTCATTTTTAAATAAAAAGAAATACTTGGATTCATACCAGTTCCAAATTGTGTTGGATTGAGGTAAAAATTATTCCTAAATGTTCTAGATGACTTATGGATATTTTTTCTAAAATATAAAATCAATAAAAATGTGTTTCCTCACTTTTTATTACGTCTCTTTTCTTTTTAACAGAATTCAATTTTAAACTATAAACACACACTTTAAATCATACCAATCACATCGAGTGTTTTTTTGATGTGAAACTGATTTCTATACATCAAAAATGAATTCTGAATCAGTTTGATATGTTATAATGATGATATGAGTGTGTTTTACTATTTTTCATTGAGTTATAATTTGTGAACTAAAAAGTCAATTTTAAATTTACAATGGACACTTTGAGTCATTTCAGGCTCATAATGTATCATATTGAGGTGAGGTTGATTCCTACACATTAAAAATGTCTTATGGATAGTTTTCCTAATTATCAAAATAATTTGAATTCATTTTCTTGGGTTTGAGTATGTCAGTTTTTTTAATAAAATTAATGTTAATTTTAAATAATAAACACACTTAGAGTCAAGCAGGTCAAAACATGCATTAGATTTTTTTTCTTATGATTCTTAAAAAATCCCAAATTCATTATGTATTGTTTTCATAAAGCATCAAAACAATATGGATATATTTGTTCAATTCTGAGTATGTCACTTGTCTTATTTACTAAAATGTCATTTTAAACTAGAAACACGTACATTGAGTCATACCTATTACATCATGTGTTAGTTTGAAGTAGGACTGATTTATACACATAAAAAAGAAATTACGAATCATTGTATTAAATTATCAAGACAATATAAGTGTGTTTTATTTGTTTTCAATGAGTGTAACTTTTTGAACAAAGATGCCGACAAACACTTTGACTCATACCTGGAAAATAATGTATCAGATTGATTCATAGATTATTCCTACATATTAAAAATTACTTATGGATGATTTCATAAAGTATAAAAACAACCTGAATGTCGTTTCTAGATTTTGAGTATCTCAGTTTTCTTTTATACTAAAATTAATGTCAATTTTAAATAAAAAAACACACTTGGAGTCATATCGGTCACACAATGTATTAGATTTATGTAATGATGATTCCTACACATCCCAAATGACTTATGGATAATTTTTATAAAGTATGAAAACAATATGAAGGTGTTTCATTTATTTTTAGTACATCAATTTTAATTTTTATTAGAATGTCATTTTAAACTAAAAATATAAATTTTGAGTCATACCGAACACATCGTGTGTCAGTATGATGTGAGATTGATTCCTACATGTAAAAATTACTTATGAATCATTTTATAAAATTATAAAGCAAATTCAAGAAAATTTTAATGTTTTTCAATGAGTGATACTTTTTGAAATAAAATATTAATCTTAAACTGACAATGGACTCTTTGAGTCACACTGGGAATATCATGTATTAGTTTGAGGTGAGGCTTATTCCTATATGTTAAAAATTAATTATGGATCATTGGATAGAAGTATTTAAATAATTAAAATGAAGTGTCTTAGTTTTGAGTTTTTCAGTTTCCTTTAAAAAAACTTAATGTCAACTAAAAAGAAAAAGAAAAACATGGAGTGATAATGGTCACACTGTGGGTCTGATTGAGGTGCATATTACTTCTACAAGTCCCAAAGTCTTAAAAAAATTAAAAAAATAAATATTACCAAGTTTTTCATTGCCTTCATTTTTGAACATCTGACAGTTCAAATTGTGTTGATGTTCGTATCAAAAAAGTGTTTTTTCTATAAAAATCGACTCAATATTCAATGTTGATAGTTTGAAAAAGAAAAGAAATGCAAAGAATGGTAACATAGGAAGAAAGAAACATGCTATCTCTTTTGTGGCTTATTATATGTTGTTGAATAAAAAATATGAATTCAAAAATGTTATATGAAAAAAATAAGTATTATAGAAAAATGATATGGAAGTTTTTTCACAAAAATTAGATAAAATGATGAAAAAATTAATTAAATAAGTAGTAGGAATTCACTATTTCAAGATGGTTATGTACATCATTAACACATTTACTTATTATCATTATTTTAGATATATCCTCTAAGTCCAATCCTTAATTATCATGTGAATCTTTGAACAAACCACCCTAACTAAAAAAAATAACCCTCCTGTATGTGAAAAAAATTCTTACGGGAGTAATATTAAAATTAAATAAATTAAACCTAAATATGAAACAATACATTAATTCTATCGAAAATGATTTTACATTGAAAATTTCAAGATTAAATCTGTGATTGAGAAGAGGCAGCGTTGTTTATTTTCCTACAAAGGAAGTGGGGGGAATTTTAAGTAAAGTGATAAATGAAAACACTATAGGGGTGCTTAGTTTTTTTAGAGAAGATGTATGTGGATGTTTTTCTGTGAAAATATATGAAATATGGAAAACAATCTTCTAAAATAAACAAATTATTTAAGGAATAATGAAAATTAAATCAATATTTCATTATTTATTTGTTTAGTAAAATATATAAAGTATATCGTAATATTACATTTAAAACGTCCCAAAGGGTTTACATTATTATTGTACATTCTTTAGAAATATTGTTAGTATCATCATATGCAGATGTAATTTTCTTCAAGTGTAGTCAAAAATTTAATTTATATTATATTAATGTAGTAGATAACAGATAACATTATGACGTAAAACATAGTATATTAATTTTTATTTACCTTCTAATTGAAATCTATTTCTTCTTTAATGGTTTTATAAATTTATCTCCTTTTTAGAGAATATGAATCAAATCTTTGTGCTTCCATATAATGTACATGAAATTTTATACATTGGGACTATCATGAACTGATTGTTATCTCCTAATGAAAGGGTCATCCTTGATTGAATTTTCATTAGACCAAGCATTTGTTTTAGTCACCAAAAAGAAAATCAAATAGTTCTATTTTTATGGACCTGAGAGATAGTATACTTTAACTACTTATAATACCATTATGAATGGATCATGTTTCACCCTTTTCACATTGAAATTCACCTTCACGAAGTCCAATTCATAAACTTTCACTACACTCCTGTTGTCAAACCATTTTAATGGAAAATCAGCTCTTAAAATGTTGTATAACATAACTCATATATCTGTTCGATAATGCCAAAATATGATATATTTTAATAAATTGGATTTCTATCCTTGGAACCAGATATGTGCATTACTTCCATCGTAAATGTAACATCACTATCTTTCATCATACTACAATCATCATGTTATTTTGTATAGAACATATAACCATTGGTTACAAAACCAGTATAAGTTATAAAATTTTCATTCAATCCCCTAGATATCCATCAAAGTCATTTGGTAATTGAATTTATATTTTTATAAACTCCATAATAATTTTTTCTCAGAACCATCAAATAAACAGTTGATTATTGTAGTTGGGGTTTGGATTAGTGGTAAGAACCCCGTAATCCTACACGAAAAATGGGGGTTCAAAACCCATTGGGTGAAGGTTACTATAGAACTATAGAATCACTGTAGCAGCGGCGATACTATAGATCGGCGGGCATTATAGTGGTGGCAGGGCACTGTAGCAGCGTCGGTACTGTGCGGGTACTGTTGCAGCGGGTTACTATTCACAGAATGGCAATTGGGCCAAACAAATGGGCCTACGAGCTATGTAATGGGCTACAAGCCCACTAGGACTTCAGGCTATGCAATGGGTCTCCCTCTACCCTGTTAAAAAAGGTCTTTGATTTGCTTTAATAATAAAATGAGGCTTCAGCCCCAACCTTTTTAAAAAAATATAAATAATTGATTATGTGTATTTGATATCTTTCATTCAGTCCTTGATGGATTCAAATAAATAATAATTTATTTTTGGGATTCAACTTATGGATAAAAATAATCCCTATTATTTAATATGTAATGGTGTGCTTTCTCTTACTCTTTCAAGGGAATTTAAACAAACTATCTTTCGAAAATCCCTTCACCCATAAGGTGTCTGTTGTGACAAGACATTGGGATACCGATGCTGTCAACATCTGATAGGTAATCAGTACACAATTCAACAAAGTCTTCAATATTATATCATTTTGAAGTACAACCATTTGGATGACTATTATTCTTGACATACCCTTTCAAAATATCCATAGACTATTCAATGGGTTACATCCATCTATAATTGACATGACCACATAGTTTAACCTCTCTAACCAAGTGAACCATCAGGTGGACCATTATATCAAATAATGTTGGTGGGAATAAAATTTCTAATTCACATAATATGAATTAATCCTCTTTATTAATGATTTTTAACTTCATCAGGTCTATAACTTTACTACATATAGATTTGAAAAAGTAGATCCTTGTTAATGTATACCATATATTTTTTTGGTAGAATGCAACTGAAAGAAACAAACATCGAATCTTACATAAAACCATGAAATTCATGTGATTTTATTCTATATAACTTCAAATTATTCATTTAAATTTCATTCCTGATATTTGATAAATACCCCTTTAGAACTAGTAAACTATTAAGGAAAAAGAAAAAATAAAACAATTTCTATCTGGGTAAAGTGTAAACTACTGGAGGAATAAAATTTCACCCTTTACCCTTCACTATTGCCAAATATTCCCTTATCCCCATGTCAATCATAACCAACCTATCCTTGATGCTTTCTTTCATTTTGATAGAAACATTTAGTAATGTTCCAATACAACTATCAAATAATGAAAAAAAGAAAATGTATAATTTATAGACAATTTGAATAAAATAAATAAATGAAAATTGATCCCTTCTTCCAACCAGATTTTAGATGGATTTTTCAAAATGGTTTACCAAAAATAGTGTCAATATATTTTACATTATCTAATAGTTTATCACTTATTATTAGAGATGGTGTTTTACCTTGTTCGATATTCCCATCGACTATTATCATCCAAGATCATTATTTAAATTTTTGAGGTAAACATTTTCTATGTCCTAAATACATTGTATTCGAGGAATGTACCAACTGAACTAAGTGTGTTAATTATTCACTAATAGGACACCCAAAAACTCCTTCAATGTTATATCCAGATAAATTTCCTTAAGCATTATAGTCATTTAGCATCCCACAAATCGTGGACCTCAATATGAATTTTTTACTTTTACGAGCGTCATACATTATAACACATGTATCCCATATCAATTTCAGATATTCAGTCAATAGATCCAAATAGATATCAATATTATAATTGGGTTTCTTTAGTGTAGATATAAGAAGTGAAAACATAATTTATTTGCATTTCATACATAACCATGGTGGAAATTTATAATTTACCAACATGATGTGCTAAGTACTGTGAGTACTAATATATATAAAAAAAGAATTTATTCTATTGGCAGATAATGAAAGTTGAATACTTATTAACTCATTTAAAAATTTAGGATATTGGTAATAAATTTTCTTCCACTAAGGAGAATATTCTTGACAATGTAGTTTCCAATCATTAATTCAAATATCTGCATTCCAGGTCAACTGTCTCACAGTTTCCTAACATCCATATAGTCTTATAACCTATGTAATAATAGGAATGTACCATACATCTTTCTATGTACCTGATAATTTTTTATTTTATTGATTTTCGCCACACCTAGGGAATTTTATGAGTGATTCATAGTCTTTATGAAAAAATATACAATCATTTGTATAAGCATGTATTTTTTAGAGTTCATTCCCATTGATCAAAGAATTTTTCTAGAATCATATGATTTACATGGTAAATCATTTTCTTTTTAGCGCTTATCATTTAGGAGACCAAGTAGTTCTGTAAATCAGGTGTCAGTCCATCCACTGCCAGCTGTCAAATTATATAACTTCAATACAATTTAAAATGTTTTGTATTTACTACAACCAGTATACAATGGTATCTTATCATAGATTTTTAACTTTTCTAACAACTTTGGACAATCACAAATCCCATCTTTAATTTATATTGTCATTTATTCCATTAAATTTATATCATCATTTAAACTAGTATTCATATCAAAGGATCCATAAACTGTAGTATCATCCCAATCGGCATGCACATTTAGTTTTTCTCCATGTTCTGTCAAAACATTTATAGCTTTGATCTTTTCGATGACAAATAAAATGTTATTACAAAACTTACAGAGTAATGTTTCTTGAATAAAAACAATATAAACATAGATAATGGATTTTCAAGGGGATGTATTCATGATCTATTAAAATCATGATGAACTCTTTAACTCTATATTCATACTATTTTGTCCAAAAAATAGAATTCATCCATTTTTTACTCATATCCATCCTATTGGGTTCATAAAAAATTGATTTTTATAGTAAATAAATAAATTCATATAAGTTATTTGTTATAAAATGTGAATGTTATTATAAGGCCCCAACCTTAAACAATACTTAATCTTGAGTTATTTCATGAATACACATTTAGGATCTTTTCAGGTTTAGAGTTTTAGATAATTAGATCATAAATCATGCATTACATTCCACATTTAAAAAAAGTGGTTACATAAAAGATAGTACTCATTTTTTCCATTAACGAAAACATATTTAAAATAAAACATGGATTATTTCTTGACACTTCCTTGACACTATCATCACATCATGTACCTTTCCCTTGATCTGTGAAAAACATTTCAAAAACTTGGGATGAGCATAAAAAGCTCAGTAAGGGATATAAAAGTATGAAATGAAAACATTAGTCCATGTATGAAATCATACTTTACTC
The DNA here is from genome assembly GCA_963277665.1 of Viscum album. NCBI lineage: Eukaryota > Viridiplantae > Streptophyta > Magnoliopsida > Santalales > Viscaceae > Viscum > Viscum album. The sequence continues at coordinate 1,287,189,061 of OY728158.1, forward strand.
ATAAAGCATAATCATTTTAACATAGCTCATAAAATCATGAATAAATCATAGAAATCATAATACATAATGGTAACTTGAGGTATTCATAACATTCTTACGTAGGGAGTAACCCTCATGGTTACGTCTGGAATACCCGTCACAGTATATTCCCTAAATCTCTTTAGAGAAACCTTAACATTTAACCTCTTCGTGTTACCGAATGCATTGGAGAGCTATATTGGGCTCACCCGCCCTTAGTTTATCATGGAACCACCCATCTTCATAACAATTCCCAAGAACCATAACATAATCTTATCACATAAAACATGCATAAAGGAAACATAACATTTCCACATTTAAATCACAAGATATCAATACAACACATTGATACAATAAAACATTATGAAAACCATTCTCAATACCAAAAATAAATAAAACAAAAAAATGGTATTTATTTTTTATTTAAAAAAAAGTTATGGCTTGTAGAGGAAGCCGAAACTCAAATAATGGTCACGGCGGCAGAGAAGTCGTTGTCGCCACGTACGTACAAAAAAACATTCCCTTTTGTCATTTAGTGAAACTCTTTATATAGAAAATATTGATTTTGAATAAATGTAGTAGTTAAAGGGGTTTATACACCATATAAAAGAAAGTTGTGTATAAAACAAAATATTTCTCAATGAAAGGAGATTGAGACGAAGTCCCTTACCTCTTGTCCGACTTGACTCGATCGCTCTTTAATCTCCAGAATAATAAACATGAGTTAATTTCTACTTTATTAAGAACCTTTTCAAGTTCATTATTCCTTTTATATCACTTATTACCATGTTATGAACACTTTGTAGTTATGTAGGTTAATAACGGTCATTTTGTCGATCATTGATACTTGAGTCAAAACTAAACTCCTTATAATTACAAGTTGTTCATGTGGTAAAATATCCATTATATACAGAATAATATTCATGATTTAGATATCATATATATCATATATATCCTGTATATACATGTATTTATAATATTACATAACATTTAGTGGTAAGAAATGAAACGCACCGTTCATGGAGACGGTAAGCCGTAGGTACGCATGAATGCTACTTTCATTTCTATTTAATATTTAATGGAATGAAATAATAATGATATAGCGGTATATTATAATTATAGTATAATATCACATTTAATACCATTAACTCCATACTTTATACGTCCCACATATGGTATTAACGAATCAAATCACTTTGAGGGGGCTGTAGTCTGCAGTTCCTAATATGAAGATATCATGTTTACCCATAATGGAAACTATAAAGGTATGACATAAATGAAAGATACAAAAGATTAAGTAAAACAAAAACATATTATATATCATATATAAATATAGTGACGTTTTAATGGCCACCTTTGAAGGTGTTAAAAGAATATTGAACAACCATCGTTTCGTGAGGCAGAAATTCGCCATCCACAGAAACAGTATGTTCTTTAACCATTAGATGTAGGTGTGTGTAAGTGTAGCTCGAATAATTCTTATAAAAACATCCTAGTATATTTAATATACAGTTTCTGTTACAAAATAAAGTAATAAAAATATTTTAGGGGGTTGGAGAAGCAAAATAAAACAAAAGAATACAGGTGAAGACATTACCTTTAAATCGGGTAACTCCCTTTGGTTTGAACCAAAAGGGTTTCTTGAAGAGCTTCCTACCTAAGGTAAGGATTCTAGGATGAGGATAGGGATGTGGAGAGACAAAATGAGCATATATTGGCTGAGAAAATGGCTTGAGTGGTGTGGGTAAGGTGGTAGAGGTGGGGGCCTTTTATAAGAGGAGAGGAGAGGCACTCTTGGAAAGTCAAGAAATGTTACTTTATATTAAAATGAGTTTCAGATTTAAAAGGTCCCACATTGATATATTTCGAGGATAAGGTGATAAGGGTCATAAATATACTCATACAATAGGTTTTTGACAAGTGTAAGTCATATATTTTACATTATCTTTTCATTTTATTTATATCGTTAAATAATGAGGAAATCGATGCATCATCATGGTGTCATAAATAATTTAATTTATTTAATGTCTAAAAATTATAAAAAAATACTATGATGTAGGAAATATTTTTAGATTTACAATGAATATTAATAGTCATAATTATGACTTGTATAACCCCATGTAAAAATTGTCTTAGTAAAACAATACATGTTTGTGATATTTTCATTTTAACTTTAAATAAAAAGTTATTAATGTCACTTTCTTACCCAAGTGGCTCCATGGGGTCCCCAAGTTGACCCATGGATTTTATTGGTTGGAAATGACACATACAATAAGGGTAGGACATGTGTCAAGGTAATTTCATATTATTATAACATTTGTTTACCATAAATTAGACTAATTACCTTTAATCGTGATTAATAAAACTTAAAAGTTACTATTCACCAAAAAATTATTTTAATCACATTGATCCACATTTTACTTACTAATGAAAACCATGTATGTCATATTTTGAAATTCAATTCATAGAAGTGATAATGTTTCATTTAAACGAAAAATCAGTTTTTTTAACTACCACTAAGTGGTTTCACTATTCCTCAAAAATTGATGTTTTTCAGAAAAATACCAAAAATTCACCCTAAGCTATATTTGATATTCCGAATTAAAAAATTATGTCTATTTTACAAAATTCAAAACATATAATTTTCATTAATTAATTAATTAATTCCTATTGTGAAAACAAATAGCGTGTTTTTATGAAATAATATATATCAAAAGTTTGACACTAGTTTAAGTCCAATTTCAAAGTGAAATTAATTCCAATGACCACCATTGTATTAAATGGTAAAAATATATTCTAATTTAACTTTAAAACCAACTCAATAGATAATCTAACCATATAATTAAATTAGATGAAAATGTAGTTTTGATGTAAAATGCAGTATTTTTAACTATTCATTAAAAAATGAACATTGTCAGAAAAATACCAAAAATTAATCGAAAGTAAATTTCAATGTCCCAATTATAAAGAATAAGTTTATTTTGAAAAATAGAGCATATAAAATTTTCAAAAGATATTTTTAAAAATGGTTCACCATTAAAAGGCGGTAAAACAATATTTTAAGAATATTTGAGAAATCTATGCTTAAGATTGGATTTATTCTCATTTTAAGTTTTTAAAACACTATCTAATTCATAAATAGAAATAGATATGAAAATGAAAAATTATTTACTTACTTGGGATGTTACATCCTTCCCCCCTTTTGAAAATTGCGTCCCCACAATTTATTTACTTATTGAATAAGTGGGGGAATTTATCCCTCATTGCATTTTCAGATTCCCATGTTGGCTCTTCAATCATGTGGTTTTTCCACAAAACCATTACTAGATAAATCACCTTATTCCGCCCAAATTTCACCCTATGGTCAAGAATCTGGACTGGTTGTTCCTCATAAGATAGATTCTCTTCCAGTTGAACTACCTCTAGACTCAAAACATGAGATCGACTTGGCATGTACTTACTTAACATTGAAACATGAAAAACATTGTGTACCTGAGATAAACTCGGAGGTGAAGCCACTCGGTACGCAACTGATCCAACTCTCTCCAGAATTTCATATGGTCCAATGAACCTTGTACTCACCTTTCCTTTCTTACCAAATTGTATCACACTTTTCCATGGTGAAATTTGAGAAAAACATGATCACCTACCTCAAAAGAGAGATCCTTACTCTTGTTGTCCGCATAACTCTTCTGCCTGCTCTTAGCTATTCTCATGTGTCTCTGTATCAGCTGAACTTTTTCTGCCAACTCTTCTACCAATTCCGGTCCCATCAACTTTTTTTCACCCACTTCATCCCAAAAAGCTGGAGTTCAACACTACTTCCCATATAATGCCTCAAATGGTTCCATATGTATACTGGAATGAAAAAGTTTATTATAAGAAAACTCAAACAAAGAAATATGTTGGTCCCAACTTCCCTGATAATCAATCGAAAAAGTACGTAGCATATCCTCCAAAGTCTGAATCATTCATTCTGACTGCCCATCTGAATGAGGATGAAAAGCTGTACTGAAATTTAATTCAGTGCCCAATGACTTATGAAGGCCTTCCCAAAAGTTAGAAGTGAACTTGGGATCACAGTCAGATATAATGGAGAGGGGAACTCCATGTAACCTGACTATCTCTTTAAGATACAAATGAGAAAGTTGATCTAGGGAAAAAGTATCTCGTATAGCAAGGAAATGAGAAGATTTAGTCAAGCGATCAACAATAACCCAGATTGAATTATTACCTTGAGGTGTGTTTGGTAATCCCACAAAGAAGTACATGGATATATTCTCCAATTTCTACTCTGGCACTGGTAAAGGCTGAAGAATTCCTTTTGGTAACTACTGCTCTTCTTTAACCTGTTGACATGTCAAACACTTCACAGGAAAATCAGCAATATCTCTTTTCATTCCGTCCCACCAGTAATACTCCCGGAGATCTCTATACATCTTAGTACTATCTGGATGAACTAAAAACGGAGAACTATCATCTTCACATAACAACTCTCTCTTCAACTGTGAATAACAAGGCACACACAATATCTTCCCAAATCTCAAAACACAATCATTATCAATGTTAAATTCAGGCAACTTACCCTTCTGAACCAGTTCTACCTTTTTCTGCAACTCACTGTCTTGCTTCTGTGCTTGCTTAATTCTGTCTGATAGAGAAGATTTCACTAACACCTAAAACAAAACAGAAGAAAATACAGCCCCAATAACTTCTATGCCAAAGTTCATCAAATCCTTAACTAAAGGATCATGTTCCAAAGGCAACATTGTTAGTGAAGCATTACTTTTTCTACTCAAAGCATTAACCACTTTATTTTATTTTCCCGGATGGTAATGAATTATACATTCATAATCCTTTATTAATTCTATCCATCTCCTCTGTCTCATGTTGAATTATTTCTGAGTGAATATATACTTTAAACTTTTGTGATCGGTATATATTTCACACTTTACTCCATACAAATGATGCCTCCAAATTTTTAAAGAGAAAATAACAGCAGCTAATTCCAAATCATGTGTAGGGTAATTTACCTCATGAGTTTTCAACTGACGTGAAGCATAAATAATTACCTGATCATTCTGCATTAGGATGCAACCAAGTCCTTTTAATTAAGCATCACTGTAGATAACAAAAACGCCATTCCTGGAAGGTAGTGCCAAAAATGGAGCATTCACCTATCTTATTTTCAGTTCCTGAAAACAATCATCACATTATTTTGCCCAGATAAACTTAACACCCTTCCGAGTTAGCTTAGTCATTGGACTAGATAACCAGGAAAACTTCCTAACAGTCCTTCGGTAATAGCCTGCCAAACCAAGGAAGCTACAAATCTCAATTACATTTGTGGGACTTGGCCATTCTTCCACAACCTTTATTTTTGTAGGATCTACAGTTATTCCATCTTTAGAAAAAATATGAACAAGGAAAGAAAAGTGTTTCAACCAAAACTCACACTTTCTAAATTTCCCATACAATTTATTTTCTTTTATGGTTTGAAAAATAACCCTTAAATGACTTTCATGCTCCTCTTTACTTTTAGAAAACACCAAAATATCATCAATGAAAACAACCACAAACTTATCCAAGAACTCATGTAAAATTCTATTAATAAGGTCCATGAATACAGCAAGTGCACTGGTTAGCCCAAAAGGTATAACTACAAATTCATAATGGCCATATCTTGTAAGAAACACGGTCTTCAGAATATCTGATTCCTTTACCTTCAACTGATGGTACCCCGATCTCAGTCAATCTTTGAAAAATACTGATCTCCCTAGAGTTGATCAAAAAAATCATCAATATGTGGCAAAACATATTTTTTCTTAACAGTGATGTTATTCAAGGCTCTATAATTAATGAAAAGTCTCATTGAACCATCTTTATTTTTAAAAAATAAAACAGGAGCACCCCATAGTGATGTGCTAGGTCAAATGAAACCTTTCTCTAATAAATATTGCAATTTCTCCTTGAACTCTAAAAGTTAAATTTGATCCATTCGATAAGGGGGTTTTGAAATTGGCTTAGCATCAAGAACTAAGTCAACAGTAAATTCAACTTCCCGATTTGGTATTATTCCAGGCAACTCATCGAGAAAAACATCAGGATACTCATTTACCACCGACACATCATTAATCTGAACAGTTCCTTTTTTTCAACAATATATACAAGGTAACATTCATTTCCATCTTTTACAAGTTTCTCAACCTCTTGATATGTTATCAATAGTAAGGGTTCATTCTTTTACACAAAATAAAAGTATTTCTGAAAAGAATCTTCTTTAGCTCTACAATCAATCTTAGCATGGTAAACAGAGATCCAATCCATACCCAGGATAACATCAAACTCTACTAGAGGTAAAACAAAAAGTTTTGAAAGTATGTTCTTTCCACGGATAAGGATATGAAGATTCTTATAAATTAATTTTGCCTCAACATTTCCCCCAGATGTTTTTACCACAAGTTCAGGAGTCATTTCTTGAGATGGTATTCCCATTTTACTAGAAACTTTTTCAGAGATGAAAGAATGTGTAGACCCTGAATCAAACAACACACTAGCATAATCTTAAAAAACAAAAAAAGTACTTGATACCACTTCATTTGATGGCCCAACATCTATTGAAGTAGTTGCAAGGTATTTCACCACACCTTTATGCTTATAGTCTGAATACTTCCAATCACTCGAGCACTTTTTTAGACACTCGTTTGCATAATGACCCATATCATTACACTCGAAACATTTCACTAACTATAAATAAAATTTGGTCTTACCATCACCTTGATCTTTTCTAGTGCAATCATGAGACTTATGTCTCATCTGACCAAATAAGTAGCTCTTTTTAGAATTCAAAAGCCATTCCCCAGCATGCTTTTTACCACATTTGTCACAAACTGGAAACTTAGTTTTCTTACCATTAGACCTTTTTGAAGAATTCTTCCCTTTCTCCAGCCACCTCAGTCTCTTCTTCTGTTGGTTGTTATAGAACACCTGATCCTCAGAAAACTCCATTTCCACCTTCTCAGCACATCAAACAAGATTTTCATAACTTTTTAACTGACGAGAAGATTATTCCCTTCTATATTTTGGATTTAATCGTAACTAAAAACGATTGATTTTACTATCAAGGTCTCAGATAAAATTTGGAGAATACCTTGACAATCGAGTGAACCTTTCTTCATAAGCAGCCACTGAGTCTTCCTCTTGCTTCAATTCCAAGAATTTTTTTTCCATCCTAAGTTGAACAACCTTAGGAAAATACATCTCAAGAAACATACCTTTGAATTCATCCCAGTCGAGAGCATCAATCTCATCAGCATACCTAATATTTTTAACCATCGACCACCACTGACCTGCTTCACCCTCCATATGGTAAATATCAATACTAACCTTTTGATTTCCTAAACATCCCATGACACCGAAAATATTCTCCAAAGATTTAATCCACCCTTCAGCTTGCACATGGTCAGATGATCCTCTGAATGATGGGGGATATTTCCTTATGAAATATTCCACCACTGACATGTTCCTCTACGGTTGATCTGGCTGATCTCATGCATGGATACAACCACCATGTATCGCTTGAGTCAAATGTGCCATTACTGCAAAAAACTATTCAGTTCCAATTCCAACCATCTCAGGATGCTGATTCGGAAGGTCATTTCCTTCAGTATGCCTTCCTAGCACTGCTTACCTGTTTCCTCTGCGGAAAACCATTCTGAACAAACATGTCTTAGATGAAGCAAAATGGTAATCTTCAAATGCTATATCATTACAATTTGACCAAAAAAAATATTTTTGGATATTCATTTAATAGAATTTCTAACTCCAAAAGTTATCTAAACTGACCTATGATACCAACAATAAGGCCCAAGCCTTAAACATTAATTAGTCTTGAGTTATTTCAAGAATAAACATTGATGATCTTTTCAGGTTTAGAGTTTTAGAGAATTATATCATAAATCATGAATTACATTACACATTTAATCAAAGTGGTTACATAAAAGATAGTACTCATTTTTACCATTAACGGAAACATATTTAATATAAAACATGGATTTTTTCTTGACACTTCCTTGACACTATCATCACATAATGTACCTTTCCCTTGATCTGTGAAAAACATTTCAAAAACTTGGGATGAGCATAAAAAGCTCAGTAAGAGATATACAAGTAAGAAATGAAAACATTAGTCCATAAATCACACTTTACTCAAAAATCATAAGCATTTTAACATACCTCATCAAATCATGAATAAATCATAGAAATCATAATACATAACCGTAACTTGAGGCATTCATAACATTCTTACATAGGGAGTAACCCTCATGGTTACGTTTGGAATACCTATCACAGTATATTCCCTAAATCTCTTTAGAGAAACCTTAACGTTTAACCCCTTTGTGTTACCCAATGCATTAGAGAGATATATCGGGCTCACCCGCCCTTAGTTTATCATAGAACCACCCGCCTTCATAACAAATCCGAAGAACCATAACATAATCGTATCACATAAAACTTGTATAAAGGAAACATAACATTTCCACATTTCAATCACAAGATATGAATACAACACATTGATATAATAAAACATTATGAAAACCATTTTCAATACCAAAATAAATAAAAGTAAAACATGGTATTTATTTTTTATTTAAAAAAAGTTATGGCTTGTAGAGGAAGCCAAAACTCAAATAATGGTCACGATGGTGGAGAAGTCATTGTCGCCGCATACGTACGACTAAAAAAACATTTCCTTTTGTCATTCAGTAAAAATATTCGTATAAAAAATATTCCTTTTAAATAAACCTAAAATTCAAATGGGATTATACACCATATAAAAGAAAGTTGTGTATAAAACAAAATATGCCTCAAGGAATGGAGATTGAGATGAAGTCCCTTACCTCGTGTCCAACATGACTCGATCACTCTTTAATCTCCTGAATAATAAACTTGAGTTAATTTATACTTTCTTAAGAACCATTTTCATGTTCATTATTCCTTTTATATCACTTATTACCATGTTGTGAACACTTTTTAATTATTTAGGTTAATAACGGTCCTTTTGTCGATCATTGATACTTGAGTCAAAAATAAACTCCTTATAATTACAATTTGTTCATGTGGTAAAATATCCATTATATACAGAACTATATTCATGATTTAGATATCATATATATCATATATATCCAGCATATACATGTATTTATAATATTACATATCATTTAGAGGTAAGAAATGAAATGCACTGTTCATGGAGACGGTAAGCCGTACGTACGCATGAACGCTACTTTAATTTCTATTTCGTATTTAATGCAATGAAATCATAATTATATAGAGGTATATTAGAATTACAGTATAATATCATATGTAAAACCATTAAATCCATCCTTTATACACCCCACAGATGGCATTAATGAATCAAATCACTTTGAGGGGGTGGTAGTCTGCACTTCCTAAAATGAAGATATCGAGTTTACCCATAATGGAAACCATAAAGGTATGACATAAATGAAAAATACTGAAGCTTAAATAAAATAGAAACATATTATATATCATATATAAATATAGTGACATCTTAATGTCCACCTTTGAAGGTGTAAATATAATATTGAACAATCATCGGTTCGTGAGGAAGAAATTCGCCACCCACAGAAACAGTATATTCTTTAACCATTAGATGTAGGTGTGTGTAAGTGTAGCTAGAATCCTTCTTATAAAAACATCATAGTATAGTGAAGATACTGGTGTTGTTACAAAATAAAGTAATAAAAATATTTTAGGGGGTTGGAGAAGCAAAATAAAAAAAAATAATACAAGTGAAGACATTACCTTTAAATCGGGTAACTCCCTTTTGTTTGAACCAAAAGGGTTTCTTGAAGAGCTTCCTGCATAAGGTAAGGATTATAGGATGAGGATAGGTATGTGGAGAGATAAAATGATCAGATCTTGGCTGATCCAATGGCTTGAGAGGTGTGGGTAAGGTGGTATAGGTGGGGGCCTTTTATAAGAGGAGAGGAGGGGCACTCTTGGAAAGTCAAGAAATGTCACTTTATATTAAAATGAGTTTTAGATTTAAAAGGTCCCACATTGATATATTTAGAGGATAAGATGATAAGGGTTATAAATATACTCATACAATAGGTTTTTGACAAGTGTATGTCTTAGATTTTACATTATCTTCTCATTTTATTTAAATCGTTAAATAATGAGGTTATCGTTGCATCATCATGGTGACATAAATAATTTAATTTATTTAATGTCTAAAAATTATAAAAAAATACTATGATTTAGTAAATCTGTTATTATTTCCAATTAATATTTATAGTCAAAATCATTACTTGTATAACCTCATGTAAAAATTGTTTTAGTAAAATAATACATGTTTGTGACATTTTTATTTTAACTTTAAATAAAAAGTTATTAATGTCATTTTCTTACCCAAGTGGCTCCATGGGGTCCCCAAGTTTAAAAATGGATTGTTTTGGTCGGACATGACACGTCCAATAAGGGTAGGACTTGTGTCAAGGTAATTTCATATTATTATAACATTATTTTTACCTTAAATTACACTAATTACCTTTAATCGTGATTAATAAAACTTAAAAGTTACTATTCACAAATTTTTTTTAATCCCATTGAACTAAATTTTACTTCCTAATGACAACCATTTATGTAAGATTTTTGAAATTCAATTCATAGAAGTGGTAATGTTTCATTTAAACGAAAAATCAGTTTTTTTAACTACCACTTAGTGGTTTCACTATTCATCAAAAATTGATGTTTTTCAGAAAAATACCAAATAATCACCCTAAGATATATTTGATATTCCAAATTCAAAAATGATGTCTATTTTAAAAAATTCAAAACATATAAGTTGCATTAATTAATTAAATAAGTAATTCCTGTTGTCAAAAAATAGCGTGTTTTTATGAAATAATGTATATCAAAAGTTTGACACTAGTTTAAGTCCAATTTCAAAGTGAAATTAATTCCAATGACCACCATTAGATTAAATGGTAAAAATATATTCTAATTTCACTTTAAAACCAATTCAAAAGATAATCTAACCATATAATTAAATTAGATGAAAAAACAGTTTTGATGTAAAATGCAGTATTTTTCACTATTCATTAAAAAATGAACATTGTCAGAAAAATACCAAAAATTAATACAAAGTAAATTTCAATGTCCCAATCATAAATAATAAGTTTATTTTTAAAAATAGATCTTCTAAAATTGTCAAAAGATAGATTTAAAAGTGGTTCTACATCAAAAGGCGTTAAAAGAATCTTTTAAAAATACTAGAGAATTCTATGCTCAAGATTGGAATTATTATCATTTTAAGTCTTTAAAACACTATCTACTTCATAAATAGACATATATATGAAAATCCATAATTCTTTACTTACTTGGGATGTTACAGTTATAGATAATTCTAATAAGGGAAACCCAAAATTTGATTATTTCAAATAATTTCAATGTGATTTAAAGAAAATAGGTAATCAAATTTAAGAAAATAATTAATCTACTATGGTAAGTGTTATCCTATAAATTCATCCAAATGTGAACGTCATACAAAAATTTTATCCTCATCAGCTTTATATCCAGAATAGTTATTATTTCATTTTTTTATTTGAGAATCATCCTACATCTCTTGTGGACATGCATATATGTTTCATGAAATACTCTATGAAGTAGTCATATATGGGATGACTACTAATCAGAGTAGTTTAAGTAATATTAAATATATTAGAGATGAGTCTTAAGAAACAAATTACAATAATAACAGTTTGGGTGATGAAGCCAATGATGTTGATAATTGGAATCTATCGTGTTATCAAAAAGGAGTTATGCCTCCCAATTATGAGAATTACACCACTATAACTATTTATTAACTCACGGGCTATTGAAGTTGAGATTTGGGTGGATACATGTTCCAGTATGTGATTCAAGGAGTCTCTATAAAGAAATTTTATGATTGATGAATCTTTGGGGCCTCTATGAATTCTATATTTATAGGATAAATCCGATTTTTAATACTTTCAATCCTTTAACTAAGACTATTCCTACCTCTATTAAAATGATACATTTAGAATTTATTAAATCTTCTAAGGAAATAAAAATATAATATAGGTAATTACGGTGTAATAAGAAACCCAAATATGATAAAAACAAATAATAAACTCTCATTCCATCAACTAGAATATATAAACATGTATTGAATAAATTTTAATAAATAAAGAGTTATTTAATATATATTGATTGTAATCAGATATTCCTAAAGGTGGAACCAATACATGTAGACCAAAAATGATGAATACCTAAAAATATTTTTTAATAATTATTCCGACAGATATAGATTTTTATAACCTCCATTGTATTTTTTTTGAACAAGTGATGTAACAACCTAAGGAATTATTAAATTATACATTAATGGTATATAAAATATAATTAGTCATTATAACTTCAATTAATAAATATTTTCTCATTAATAAAGGTTATTTTATTGAATAAAGATACTTGAAACCTTTGTAAATATTTTTAGAAATTTTGGATGAAATTGATTATATGGAAAAGTGTTAGAAAACAACGCACTGCATGTGGATTCATATTTTTGAATACTTTATACCATTAATCCTGTGGCTGAGCGCTCCCTAGTAGTGTCTACGACTCTGATGAACTTTGTTCCCAACTCGTCCTCTGCTGGTGTGGGATTTTCCCGGTCATCGATGTCCCTTGACTCTCTTCCCTAGTGTAATGGTCCACCGATATCCTTCAAGGAAGCATTGTGTGGCATGTTTCATGATCCCCTTCAACCCTGTTTCCCAACGGTGGTTGTGGTGGCCTCACCTGTGTCGAGGGAGGGTTCCTGCCTGTCCTTGGAGGTTTCTACGGTGGGTTTCTATGAGGCTGTTTCTGGTCTAAAATGGAACCATGTGGCCCTATTTAGATCTTAGCATCCTCCCATCCTCATCTTCAAGAGGGCTATGGAGTCCTATGGGATGCAGGGACCAGACCAGATCTCCACGGTTCACCATCAATCCTGTGGTGTGTTTTTTCTCTTAGAATCAGATGTCATCCTCGCCTGGTGTTGGGCTCCTCACCACTTTGATCTTTGTCATTTTGTCCTATCACGTTGGTCGATGGAGGTCCACAAAGGTATGGAAAATCCCAAAGCGGCATTATGGATTCATCTCCCAGGTATCCCACTACCCTTTTAGAATGTGGCTTTCCTCTAGGAAACCGGGGATGCCCTAGGTGGTTTCCTCTGTGCAGATGACCATACCAGCAACGGTGAGGAGTTTATTGTGGCCCAGATCTGTGTCGATCTTGACTTGTCAGTTCCTCCCCCGAATACACTACACCTTAAGGTACATGGCTCAGTCGAATGGGCCCAGAATCTCATTTATCCCATGTTCCCCATACTCTGATCCTCATTCCACCTTTAGGGGAACTCCTTAGAGGTTTGAAAGAACTGAAATCATGGTGCTCACCATCAAGATCTCAGAGGTTCCCCGAGGAGTGATCTTCCTTCACCTGTGGGAGAAGGCTAGGCGTCTATGACGCTGGGGGAGGTTTCCCATGAAGTCCCTTCTCCCACGGGCGAACCCAACCCAGATCGACCTAAGGACAATGATGGTTCTGCTAATCTGGGGTTGGTGGTGGTTCCAAGAAGCTTGTAGGTCTCCCCCTCATGTCTAGAGGGCATCTTTGGCTGAGGTTTCAGCCCCAAATAGCTCTTGTCCACTAGTGCCCTATTAGAGATTTTCCTACGTCTCTATTCAAGGATCCCTTGGAAATACCTCCCTAGTGGGATGTCATTTCCTAATAATTTTGACCTGTATAAGGGTGGCCTACAAGGTTCTCTGCCTTAACACCATCAGGAAGAAGGGTCAGTCAAGACAGATGGGGAGGATGCCCGAAGTGGTGAGCATGATCCATCCTCAGCCTGGGCATCGATCCTTCTTTTCTGAGATCGCATCTCCCCCATGTGGTGTACATGGAAAACTTATCCTAGTTCACTCTCATCTTCCCTCACCAATCTCTGATACCCTGGTCTTGAGCCATGACAAATGAACTCAGTCGAAGTCCAATAAAATGGAACGTTTGGATCAGGAGGATGCTTCCTCCATCCTGATGGGGACCAAGGATCTTGGGGCCAATACTGGGCTACACTTTGAATAATGTTACATATGATCTTATGGAACTCGGGCAGGCTTGGTCCTCATGTGAAGATAGACTTCCTAGCATCAGAAATCAAGAAGAATAAGGATTATCTTGTTGCTGTCTTATAACCTAAGCGGCTCCCCGCCAAACTCAACCAATTTTTCTCCTAAACTAAGGATGCAAGTGTCCATGAATGATGACCTAGTTAACTGTCATATCTGGATCTTCTAGAGGAAGGAGGTCTCGGCAGAATTGGTCAAGGTGGGTGACTAATTCATTACCATGAGGGTGAGGATGGATTCAAATAACCTATATGTGACCTTTGTGTCTGAGAGATATGATAGAAAAAGGAGAGAACTATTGTGGCAGGGGATCCGTGCTTTTGACCAAGGAGATGTGCCATGGTTTATAGGTGGGGACTTCAACATTGTGGCTAAACAAGAGGAGAAGAAAGGAAGAGGCACATTTCCACAAAGGACTAGTACAGACTTTGTCATGTTCATGTCCAGCAATGGACTGATAGATTTGGGGTATACGGGGGATCGTTTCACATGGTGTAATAATCAAAAGGGGAATAAACGCTTCTATAGCCTCAGTGATCATTTCTTATCAAATGTCCATGATGTCAGGATGTTACCAAATGTGAAGGTAAGTCATCTAGTGCGGGGAATCCTGGACCATTCTCTATTTTTGGTCTAGCTATCTCCGAGGAAGGATGAGCACGAAAGATTCAGGTTCCATGATCATTGGAATAGGAATCCAGACTATATACATCTGGTAAGATCTTCATGGAGGGAACCAGTTCAGGGACATACCTAGGTGGATATTCATAAAAATCGTATGAGATTGATATAGAAGCTCCAAAGCTGTGAAAAGAATCTTCCCCCTATCGACTATAACATTGACGTCCTTAAATAGGATATCGAGTTCATGGAAGGAATCCTGGATGACCTTTGGAGTGAGTCGGTGTTCAATGACCTTGTGGACAAGATGAACAAGCTAGTTGAGATGATTCTCGGACATGAATGAAACGATCAAGAGAGCTCAAGAATCAAATGGATTAAGGAAGGGGATAAGAATATGGATTACTTTCTTGGGTGCATCAGGGAGAAAAAATAACCCATAAAGCCAGACATCATGCGCAAGGATGGATCCTGTACGAACGATCAAGAGGAAGATGGCGGTATGGATTTATCCTTCTTCAAGGACCTTCTTACTAGCCTGAATGCAAGGATGTCCATGGGGTACCCCAGTGGGAGTGCTGAAATTTGGAAAGTGATCCCCTCCTGTGTATCCATGGAGGACAACTCCATCTTGGAGGCTGTAACACCCCGAGATTTTATGAAAAATATTCTTAATTTCATTAATGTCTTGTGTTGTACGCTACACCAAAAGGAGCTTTCACAACACGCATCCTTGAATTTCCTTGCATTACACGTAATCAACACCTTCCTCGATAGCGTGTTTAGTACGAAATACTGAGTTTCACTAAACAACGATATACTATTAAAATATTATTAGAACTAGCCGTTATGAATAGTAATAACCACTTTTTGAAATTTTGTAAATTTTATTTTTCAAAATGGACTTTATTTTTGGATTCGGAATATCGAAATTAGCTTAGGGTGAAATTTTGGTACTTTTCGGATAATTTTCATATTCTGATGAATGGTGAAAATTTCTAAATTTTAATTAAAAACAACTTTTTTAATCAAAATAATTAATAGTGATAAATTATTAATTTGAGTGGGTTTAAAGGATATTTATAATATATTTTTACAATTTAATACAATTTTGTTCATTGGATGTAATTTCACATTTAAACCAGAGATAAACAAGGGTCAATCTTTTGATAGTTATTATCTTTTAAAAACACGCTATTTGTTTTGATGACGGGAATTAATTTTTAAATTAGTTAATGTAACTGATATGTTTTGAATTTGGTAAAATAAACATCATTTTTGAATTCATAATATCAAATATAGCTTAGGCCTAATTTTTGGTATTTTTCTGGAAACTTTCATTTTTTGATGAATAGTGAAACCACTAAGTGGTAGTTAAAAAAACTGAATTTTTCATAAAACATAATTTTACCGCTTCTGTGAGTAGAATTTCGAAAATCCGAGAGACACGGTTAATATCAAGGACAAAAATTTGGTTCAATGAAATGAAAATAATTTTCGGTGAATAGTATCTTTTTACTTTTTTTACCACGGTTAAAAGTAAATAGGGTAGTTAAGGGTAAAAATGATATTATTATTACCCTAACACATGTCCTAATTCTATTGGATAAGTGTAATTTGACCAAAAACAACCTTAGGAGTAAAATATGACCATTTAGGAGCACTTGGATTAGATTAGGGCATTTATTATTAATTTATTTAAAGAGGGGTTAAAATAGTTAAAATCAAAGTTTAATAAGTAGATAATTGTTAATATAGGGTTATGCATAAGATAAATTCGACTATAAATATTCATTAGAAAGTTAAAAATATTTCCTACATAATGGTATTTCATTTGTAATTTTTAGACATTAAATTATTTAATTTATTTATGACATAACGATGATGCAGTAATTATCTTATTAATGAAATATTGACATAATTGATGTTATAAATACCCAAATAAAAGTAATTTGAGACTTTTTGTGAATTAAACTAATTTTATAGGTTAATATGACATTTTAGTATTGATTTAATTAACTTTTTTGGAATTAATCATTCTGTTATGATTTTCACAAAAATCAATTACTAAATAGTGTCAAAATTGACATAAAATAGTTTTTAAATCAAATATTATATTATTAATTGTTATTTTATTTCTAAAAATACATGGTTCCTCCAAATGACTTATATACGGTTATATATATTAATAATAAACAACTTGTGGTTCGTTTGGCTGGTTATAGTATGTTTATTAACCTTATATTGTAAGAACACAAAAAGACACAGTAAAAGTAAAATTATCTAACTTAATGTTAAATCTAAATGATAAGGTTAAAATGGGAACCTAAACTTTTCTAAATTCTATTGGATGAGAGGATTTCGACCCATCCCCACCTTAGCTTCGAAATAAATCAATTTGGAGATATTTAAAACCGAATTTGGCTTTATAATAAAATAATATTTTTAGTTATTCCAAAGGTGCCCCTCTCCTCCCTTATAAAAGGGCACCTCCTCCCTCTCTTCCTCACACCACTTTGAGCCTTAAAGATCGGCCTAACCCTACCAAATTATCATCTAAAATTCCCTAGAAACATCCTAGAGGTCCTGGTCTTCTTCAAAGACCAATTTTAGTTCCCTAAGAGGAGGACTCAAAGAGGCGCTTCAAAGAAGAGGTAATGTCCGTTACCGATTCTTTCAACTTTATTTATTCTTACAATTATTCTTCTTAGTTTTTTTCATTATGAATTAATAACATCAGTATCACTCATATACTGATATGTTATTATAAGTATGAAACAACCCTATTTCACCATCTATCCATCCTACGGAAAACAAAATCACCGTGCGTGCGTACGTACGAAATACCATCTCCACGCCGTGGTGTAATCTATTTTCCACCACCACCTTACTTGGATGGGTATAATGGTGTACATAATAACTATATATGATTATTGTAAAGTGATATTGATTCTGAAATAGTATACACACCCTCAAATACAATTCCACGATCATGAGAATGATATCATCGCTCCTGCGTACGCACGGACTACCGTCTCCACGACGCGATGAGATTCATTCTCCACGTTAACCATTCATGAATGATTATAAAGTATATATAATAAGTAATAATGAAATATATGACATAATAATGATACTAGATTTATGTGTATATATATGTATGTCATCTACTTAATTCCATTCAACTCAATAAAGAAACGAAAACATCGTTCATGCGTACGTACGACCTACCGTCTCTATGAACGGTGTATTTATTTCCATTTTTAGATATATTATATATATGTATATTCTGAATATATATTATATATAAATCATGTTTTATATTATGGAATTAAGTAATCATGATCTAAGTAATCATATGAATAATTACAAGTCAAAACACGGACGACAAATGAAACGATTTTACCCAAAACGCTCTTTAACATGGAATTTACAAATGAACGGGTAATATAAAGTCATAAGTGAACCATATATGATATCATAACAATGAGTATGATTCTGGAATAAGTCAATGACATTATTTAAATCATTATAAAGGAGTTTCAGACACTTAAAAAGCAAATCAGACCTAAGGTAAGGGAAATATCACAATCTCATTTTTATCCGAGATTGTTTATACTTTGGTATTTACTGGGTCGTATTTTATCATCCACATCAATGTTTCCTCAATATGTAATATTATACCATCCACCTATAATTGTTTAAATCAATTTTTACCCTTTCGTGAGTTTATAGTAAAAGATATGAAAGGAAACTTTTGTCGTTTTTTGTACGAGGTACTTTTTGACTTTTCCGAAAAAAGTATGAGAAGAATGTTTTTTTAACTTATACAGCATGAATGGATTTTTAAAACATTATTTCCAAGAAGCTTACTTTACAAGTTTTAAAGTTTATTTTTTAATAAACTTCTTTTAGTTTAGAATTGAATGACATGTTATGAAAGGAAAAGTGTTTTTGAAGTAGAAAGGATATTTTCCTCAAGAATGGAGTTCAAGTGTTTTATCAAAATTATTTTCCATCTAAGATAATAAAGGGTTCTGTTTCTATCCCTATTATTACATTGATTTGATTATGTTGTGATGGAATTATTTTTATGAATTATTTTATCTTATATGAATTTATTTATGATTTCATGGCGTTTAAGAATCCCATTTTTATTACATGGGTTATGCTATGATGTATGGTTTATGATTTTGTGGCACACATAAGAATGGTACAATTATGAGATGGGTGGGACCTATATCTACCTCCAATGCATTGGGTAAAGATTTTATATCTCATGAGATAGACATGGCTGGAACGACAGGTCAAATCGGTTTAGTGAAACAGGACTGAAACGAGGAATGAACTCGGTTCAGAAATGGACTTTGTCCACTAATATAGTCTTGGAAATGAGTCTTGACTAATAAGAAATGATTATCTATGATTATGTGTGTATGTCACAAAGTTTCATGTTTTATGTTATGATTATTGGGATTAAATTTCACTACTATGATTTATCCCATGTTATGATATTATGATATCTTTTGCAGGTTTAGGTTTCCAAAATGTTATGTTCTTATGAATATGATGTGATTGATATTTCTTTTGTTTACCCTTACTGAGAATTTGAGGTCACCCTTTAATGTTTTCTTTTCCCCAGGATATAAAGAAAGGTTTTAGGTCAAAAAAAGAATATCTTTATGGGAGATGTTGAAAAGCTTTCACCACGATTAGAAGATTATATTCAGAGTTTCCAAAGACACTAAACTATTACGGTCCTTGTGTGTGTGTTTTTTTATGTACTAAGTATTCCGCAAAAGTAATGTAATGTCCATGTACGTTAAGCTTCAGGTCGTTATAGTTGGTATCAGAGGCAAAGGAGGTAGGAATGTATCCGATCCTTGGGAACTCTCACATGTGAGCGTTGGACGAAGCATGGCTCTTCGCCCAAGGGCTTCATGAGGAAATGGCAGCCACTGGGGAAGGTGGTGTGTCCCACCCAGGGGGTGTAGCCGCCCATGGAGTGCCCGAATAGGTATCAATTATAGTCCACTGGAAGTAATTCCAGACCGCTACAGAGGCAATCCCCAATGAAGAGGAGATATATATGACAATGCTCAACCTTAATGCAGATAGTGCTCTAGGTCCTGACTTCTTCCCTGGTGCATTCTATAGAGTGTCGTGGGAGACGGTTGAGGGTGACATTATTGATTCTATACAGGACTTCTTCCATGTGGGCTACCTTCTGCAGGTGGCGAGTGCCACAACCCTCGTGCTCATTCCAAAGGTTAAGGTACTATCGTATCTCTCACATTATAGACCCGTAAGTATGTGCAATTTCCCCTATAAAATAGTTGCAGTCACCATTAATTTGATAATATCGATGCCTCTTCCCCGGTGGATATCAACCGAGAAACATAGATTTGTGAGGGACAGTCGATTCACAGAGCGATTGCACTATAACAAGAAATACTGAGAGATATTAATTGCAAGACCCATGATTCCAACATGGAAATGAAACTCAACATGAATAAGGTGTATGACAGGGTCGAATCGGGGTTCATTAATAGGGTTCTCACCAGTACGGGCATATCTCCCAAGGCTCTGGATACTCTCTTCAAATGCTTTAGCTCCTCATGGATGAAGTTCACCTTCATGGGGAGATCACAGGGCTTCTTCAAGGCAGTTTGTGGCCTATGACAAAGATGCCATATATCTTTGAGCATCTTCATACTCATTCAAGACACACTCAGCTGTATTATTAATAATGGGATCATGAGCGGGAGAATCATGTCGTACATGAGAAAAATGAGTTTTCCATCCCTATCAAACCTGATGTTTTTAGATGACACCATCATCTTTTCCAACATTGGAAATATATCTGCATGTGGCATCAAGGGGGTTCTTGAGGAATACTAATTTTGGAGTGGATAGTTGATCAATATCTTGATGATAAATTTTTATATCTCTAATAAATGTTCTCCTAACCGGGCCTCCCATCTGTGCAGCAGACTGGACATGTAGTGGGGTGATTTTCCCCTTGAATACCCGGGAAACCCCATTTCTTCGGGGGGAATGCATATACATGGATAATACCATGTGGTGAGTAGGATCACAGGGTGGGTTATCAACTAGAATAATCACCTCCTTTCCTTTGGGGGACACATATATTTGGGGAACAATGTTTTGTCTGCAATTCTGGTACACACACTGGCTGTAACCCCAATGCCAAAAGGGGTGATCAAGGCTATTGACAAGGTGTTGGATGGTTTTATTTGGGATGAACTATCCTAAAAAAGAGGAATTGGGTTTCATTGGCTAGGATGGCTCAGCCTATATCAAACCGTGGGATCAATGTACAAATCTTAGGATGTATGATCACATGCATGCATGCAAAACTTGCGTGGAAAGTGATTGAGAACTGAACATAATGGGGGAGGAATATATCCAATAACTAGGGTGGGAGTGAGGTAAAATATAGCA
Source organism: Viscum album (assembly GCA_963277665.1). Lineage (NCBI taxonomy): Eukaryota > Viridiplantae > Streptophyta > Magnoliopsida > Santalales > Viscaceae > Viscum > Viscum album. The sequence continues at coordinate 1,287,210,393 of OY728158.1, forward strand.
CATAAATCTCCCCCATGTGGTCCATGATCTGCCCCCTCATCCCGACACTCCAACATCATGCTAGGTGGATAATGGGAGAAGGTAATATTCTTTTCTGGTTTCATAACTAGGAAAGAGCGGTGATCGGTTATCTAGGGTTTCCGACCCCATATATATCTTTCAAAGAGGAGATCATACATCACTCATTCATCAGTGCAGTGCTATACTGGAACCATCAAGCCATATTTAATGTGATAACCATCATTGTGGAACCAGATAGATGTGTGTTCACACCATCCATTTTTTGGGAAATTCTCGATGAAGGAATTCCGCAGGATTTCATCAGCTTTGGATCCTCAGGTGGGATAGAATGAGTTTGTGTGGTGAAAAAGGATTCTAGTGAATTATAACTTTCTTATACGGAGGATCTGGTAGAGGGTGGTTCCAGCAGATGAAAACGTGAAAAAATTGGGGATCAATCTCACCTTGTGTTGTCACTGATGTACGACCAAGTGGGAAGAAATCCTGGAGCATTTCTACTTTGAAGGCGAATGGGCCCAATGAGTATGGAGTTCCTTTGGCTCCTTCACTACTCTCACAGACTCTAACCTTCATGCGGATTCATTTTTGGAGAAATTGTTCCACGAGGCGATGAAATTGGGTCTGGAGAGATCAGCTCGAGCCGTGATTCTGATCATGGGATGTTGGTGTTTATGGCATGTGAGGAACAAGGCCAGATATGAGGGTTCCCTCTACATTGTAGGTCCATTTTTGTGAGAAAAATGAGTCTTCTAGATGATTTTTTATTCTCTTAGGGAACTAGAGGGAGGCATCGTCTCTAAGTCCCCTTCACTATAGCTCTCCCTTGGCCATGCCTCCTACAATCCGTAAGTAGGGCCACTGGATTCAATGGACTCCCCCATCTGAAGGTCTCACACTAAATACTAACAGGTTGTGTATCTTGGGTGAAATTCATAGTGGAGGGGTGGTCTAGGACGCCGAGGGAAGCGTTCTCCTTTATTTTACAAATCACTATGGAAGTGGTACCTCACTTCAGGTGGAGAAAAATGCAGTGCTTACTGGCCTCAATCTTTGTAATCAGAGGAACATAGAGCTTACACAAGTGGAAACTGACTCTATGATCATTCACGACTCCTTACATGGAAAAGGATTCATTCCTTGGTCGATTTCATACCTCATCATGAAATACAAGAATCTTCTTAACAAGAACATCTAGGTCATGCAAACTTGGTGAGAGGGTAACAAGGTTGCATATCACCAGGCTTCGATGGAAGAACATGGATCCAATGTCACCTTTCTCTATAACATTAATTTTCTTAAACCTAAGGGAGTCAATCTATTTCAAGGGGATGCTCTAGGTCTTCACCACTTTAGGCCTCACTAGAGAGGGATGAGATTGGCTTTAGGTTTCCACTCTTTCCTATTTCTTCCTTGTGTTTTCTATTAAATAATATAATATAATGACGATGATGTACTATCAGTAAATATTTTATGGTTGTTGAATATTCCTCTTTATAAACTTACTCCTAAAGAATAATATGTAATAATACAATGAAATATTAGTCAGAAAAAATAATAAAATAATATAAAAAAAATAAAAAAATAAAAAATTGTTCACATTATAATGGATCAATATTAAATGTGTGTAAATTTAAAAATAGTATATACATAAATATTAGTAAATAAAGCATTTGTAATCTTGGGAAATTCCAAAACATTCCGTGAGGTAACTCTGAAAATACTTCGGTTTGAACCACCTATAAAAATGATGATGAGTTCCTATCTTTATAACCTATTAGATACCCAAATATAGCCTTCCTTATTGGACTCCCATATGGAATTTTATATAAATGGGGTCCCATACAATCTAATCGGTATTACATTTTATCAATCTCTCATCCCTAACAATGATGAATAAAATCCCTATTATATTTGTAATGGGAGGTATGGTACCCTTTTTAGAAAAAATATCAACTGAAAATCAACATAATCCAAACATGTATATGCAAATATCCTTCCAACACCCATTAATACAATATTGATACTTTAAAAAACCTTACGTTATGAAAAATAATATTGAAATCTTCCATAGATGGTGATAACATTTTATAAAAACTATTTCCTGGTATCTACAAGTCCAAAACACTTGATATTACTACAAATATTCAATGAAAAACTTCTTTCATTCAATATTATTGAAAATAAAAAAGTAAGAATCAAATTAATTTTAAAAAGTTTCAAACACGCCTCAAAGTCAATATTCTAAAAAACACATATTAATAGTCTCTCATGGAAAGAATTTTTTAAGCCACGAAAAAAATTATCTTCATCTTTATTGAATGAATATAATATATATTTCATATGACTATATACTTACATATATACATGAAATAAAGTATATATATATATATTTATATTTCAAAATGTATATATATATGGATGTTCATATAGGATATAATAAATGGAATTTATGAAATAAAATTCAAGACACTTAGAAAAAATTAAAAATATCGATGCAATACCACTGAAGCATCAAAATATAAAAAACCCTAACAAACTACAACTTCACTTCAAGAAACTGTTATATGAGATCCATTTTTATTTATTAAATTAAAACCATGGGTGGACTTTTAACAAAAAATTTTGGTGTATTATTTCCATGGAAAGAAGTTCAAAACATTTAAACTTAATATGATACAAAGATAAAACCAATGTTTGGAATTCTTAATATGCTACAATTTATAATTAAAATCCCTTAAAAGGTCAATAGAAACCAAAAATCATAGAAACCCCAAATTAGAAATTAATTATAGAAGGGAAATTAGTTATGGATAATAAATAGAATGAGATAATGAATAAAAACTGGAAATAAATATTTCCAAACAAGCAAACAATGATTGAAGAGATAAAGAAAATAACATCACTTGGATTGAAGTTTGTATCATCCAAAAAATATTAGAGATATAACCAAACATGGAATTTGTTTGAGCCTTCGATTCACTCGACCCTTGAATTGTTCAAGCATTGGATTTGGGCCTTGGAATTGTTTGACCCTTGATTCAAGCCTTGATTCTATATTGGATTCGTCAAGGAGGAGCGCTGATAGTGGATGTATTTCGTATAAAGCTTTAGATATCGTGGGTAATTCGCAACCAGTTAGATTTATTTAAACATACTTAGATACTTTTATCAGTGCTTCCAAAAAAGTGCTGATAGGGAACCCTTTTATCAGTTCTTAGCACTACTAAAGATGGATTTTATCAGTGCTTTTTTAGCACTTATAAAGATGGATTTTATCTGTGTTTTTAGCGGTGAAAAAGATTAATCTTTATGAGTGATAAAAGGGAACTGATAAAGAGTCCTTGTATTAGTGCTTATTACTTAAGTGCTGATAAAGTATTTATAATTATAATTATAAATAAAAAATTTGTAAATATATTTTTATAGATATAAATATATATTTAATAAATATTTAAAAATATAAATATATTTATTACATTAATTATTTAAATATATTTATTATAATTTTATATTTATTTAAATATTTATTTATTTATTTATAATTATATATATACTTTTTGAAAAAATAATATTTATATATTTATATATTTATATATATTTATATAATTATATCTAAATATATATTTAATAAATATATTTAAATCTAAATAGAGAAAATATATTCATTATCTAAATATGTTTATTATAATTTTATAATTATTTAAATAAATATAATTATTTATTTATAATTATATAAATAATTTTTATAAAAAATATTTATTTGTTTATAATTATAAATATAATAAACATACATTTATAAATATATCTATTTATAAATATTTATTTATAAATATATTTTAACATTATTAATGAATATTTAATTTCAAGTGCATTCATGTTAAAAATGATTGAAATTGAATAATTAAAAATGAATACACATTAATAATATTAAAAAATGGGTATTTTTTGTTAATTAAATATAAATTATTAAAACAATATGGATATATATTGAATACATATTAATAATATTAAAACATAGTAAATAAACGAGTAAAAAATATTTAATATAAAATGATGAAATTCCCCAAAAAGTAAAAATATTAGAAATTAATTAACACCAAACTATAATAAAATTAAAAAAATAAACCAATAAGATTTACCAACTAAATACATGATATATAAAATGTATCATGTTATAATGAAATTCAAAAATGAATACTAAAATTTGAATAAATTACATAAATATAAGGTGTTTGTGTTTCTATATAAGATTTTATTAAATATATAAATATTTGTATCTGTGCACTGTATATAAAAAATAATGAAAATATATTAAATTGAAAAATCATACAACATTTAATTATTTCCATTACTCGATGCAATTAGTCAATATTTGTAATTTATATTAATTTTTATTTATAAACCATTCTTCACTAATATATGAAATATTTATTGTAAAGAATAAATATTTTTTATTATATAAATCAGATATGTATATAAATTAATATATATGTATATATTTAATATGAACTATTTAGTAATATTATCACTAATTATTTATTTAATAAAAAGTTTAATATTTTTCTTAATTTAATTCTTTTAAATTTTCACTTCTTTAATTATTTTATTTTATGTATATTTATATGTTTAGAGCATAATATTTATTAGTATTTATAATTTAAATGTACTGTATTAAATTTATTCATTTTTATCAATAATTATTTAATTAATAAAATTTATAATTTTTTTTAATAAAGGCTTTTTTAATTTTTATTTATATAATTATTTTATTTTTTTGGATCTTTATCAGCGCTAAAAAAGTGATGATAAAGGATCCCTTTTTCACTGCTAAAAAGAAATCAATGATAAAGGGTACCCTTTATCAGAGCTAAAAAAGGCACTCATAAAGGTTACCGTTTATCAGCACAAAAGAAAATCACTGATAAAGGTTACCTTTTATCAGTTCTAAAATAGTGCTAATAAAGGGTAGCGTTTATCAAAGTTAAAAATATTGATAAAATGTATCCTTTATCATCACTTTTTCCAGTGTTGATAAATGCTAGCACCGTTAAAGTCCTATTTTGTAGTAGTTTGGCTATTGTTCCTTGGGGATTTCAAGGAGACGACTGTCTCATGGGAGAATTTTCAAGAATAGTTTTGGGGAGAGTTTATTTCTTCGACTATAAAGATGACTATTCATCATGAGATGTTTACACTTAGACAATTGAAATCCAATGTATAAAAGTTTTGGATCCATATGAGGGCTCTTATTCGATATGCTTTAGTCCTATTTCTAGATGACGTGGCTAGAGTGAGTCATTTAAAGGAGTATCTTCATCCATAGTAACAACACGAGGTGACCTCGTTTATGCTGCTAAAATTTCTCAATGTGCTAGAAAGAGATGAGGTTATTGGGAGGATGTTAACCATGACCACATCGTTATGATAAGGGATTCTTCTAGATTTTCCATGTAGTAGAAGAATGGTTTGGGGTTCCCAATTGCCTGAAAATATGAGTTTTCATATGGACAAGGGTAGAGTTGAGTACTATTCATCACTCTTATATGCAGGTGTCATATCTCAAGACCATGTTAATGGATTAAGCACTTTTTTATTATAGAGGATGTGGTTATCAACAGTGAGAGTGGTTGACCTTTTTGAGAAGGTAGTGTGCCATTGGTCTTCGACATTAGGATCTACCGTTGCAGCCGCTTTAGATGAAGAAACACCAGTAGGGAGATACCTTTTTGGACCAGTAGAGGGTATATGAGGAATAAAGAGGATATAACAATGACAATATGCTTCCACAAATAGAAAAGATCAGTTATAGAGGTGTTCTTCATAAAGGTCAGAGATGTGTTTAAATAGATGAAGTATAACTTCATTCTTTTGAGATGCTAGCACCATGTAATTTAAGCAATATTCAAGGTACGCTATGATTGTTTTTTCGACTTGGGTGTGTGACTTGTATGATTCAGGATATATATACTCCTTTATATCATCTTCCATATCCTATTATTTGGGACTTGAGGTGGAGAGGATTCTAGTGAAAATGGCATTGACTATTATAGTAGTAGGTTGAGCTTATATACATGAAGTATATAGAGATGGTGAGCTAGTGATGGGGAAATACTACTCTTGGAGAGACTTCACATGTTTGTGGATATATCCATCAAACACTATCCTTAGCATGCACTAACTATACTTGGTTTTGTATATCATGAATTTCTTTAGAATACATATTACATTCGATGATTTTGATGGAGAGTATACCATGTTGATAGGAAAGAAAGACCCACATAGGGGTTGAAGTTGTGTTCAGTCCTTGTCTTCCATGATGGATTAGATTATGTTGAGTTCATTAGAGGATCAATCAATAGTGTTTATAACATCCATAAACCTACACTCTCGAAATATGGTGATTAAAACATATTCTTTACATTTCTGGATTTGATACCAATAAATGTGTCCCAATTTCAACCATCCAAAATATAAAACAATAAAAGGGGATATTGGATCACTTAAATACCCAAGGAACTTATATGCTTATATTTTTATATTATTTGTAATCCTTATTACATAAAAATACCGATGTTCTAAAGTGATAATTTTTATTAATATAACCAAAAATTCTTATTTCAAAATAATTCTTCAACATCACCTTTATATTATTCACACATGAAACATTTCTGGACATAATTTATTTAAAATAAATCTTCATAACCTAGAGAAATGGAAAATATAATAAGGGAGGGATCAAATTATTAGTAAGGAAAAACATAAGCATTAATAATTGAATTTCATTAGTGAGAATAAGATGAGAAAAAGGGTATGTTGATATAATAAAAGTGTATGAGTATAATATAAAATAATTCATACCCATAAAAACCTATATCATAAATCAATATACATGGAATAAATTTTTGACATAATAAAACATTCCTAGGAATCAATAATCATGAGCCATCTATTGTCAATATTTATTAACGGAACCATTAAAAACTCATAGAACTAATAAAGAAAATGAGTTTTCATATTATAAAAATATCTTTATATAACCCTTATAATAACCCTTACAAGAATACTTGTAATTAGAATACCCATTACGATTGAATTCCAACATACTCATTACGAGAAAATAATCATAACCCAATGTATCTGAGAGCTATATTAGGATCACATAATCATAAAAAATTTCCAATAACCATAACACCGTCATAACAATTAAAAGCCATCATTTTGGAATATAACAATAACCATTGTTCATTAATAGGTTGATTTACCCATGGAAACAAATATGTTCTATGAAAATATCATTTAAATATCATAATACATCCAGAGAAAGAATAAGGATGAAATCATTACACTATATCCCTAGTAGATCATAAGTAACCTCAAGGGTTATTGTTTTTGATGAATAGAATTTACATTAAAATATTAATAGACACATTCTTGAGGAAAATAACTTTTCCAATTTGAAAATAACTTTTAAAAACGAAAATTGTAAAAAATATTTTAAAGATACTATTCATTACAAATATCTTTGAAAACTTATAAAGTAATATTCAAATAAAATAAGAGCCATGATGGTAGGAAAATAATTTTATGATATGAACTTTAAAAATAAACATTCTTTTCAATATTTTTTAAATACTGCCAAATGTGATCTATTTGTAAAATCTTAATAGATTTAATTTTTAAAAAAACTTAAAAGATCAAATATAATATAAAATAATATCTGGAAATAATTTATGTTTATAAAAGAACATTCTTGATTTTTTTAGAAAACATGGATATGGAATAGGAATATTTCATTTCTAAAAGAAGATACAAGATTAGTGTCACTTACAAAAAAAATTTCATGATGATTCATTAATAAATAATTGAGGAAATAGAAACTATACATGTAAAAGAAATACATAAAAAACTATAAGAGAATATACATGGTTCAATCAAATATGATCATATCATTTCCCCTAAATGATTCTGAATGTAAATAATCTCTAAAAAAATGTTTTTCTAACATAAATCATTTACCACTTTTATAACTTACAACATAAAAATTCATTGAAGTAAAGAATATTATATAGATATATAAATAATATGAATTTCATGAAATTATTTTTCAAAATTCATTCATGATTAAATAACTTCACCATACTAGGAAGTCATGGTTCACCTCATGAAACTTTCTCAAGAAAATGAGATTACGATAATGAAATCAGTTTGAAAGATCATAGTTGTTGAAGTGATAATTAATTCATCAAATGATCATGTTAATATATTTAAATCCACATAAAACATGTTTAAATATATAATAAAAATAATTTAGCGATCAATTCACACATAATTATGTGATAACAATGTCAAAGAAGTACATGTATAACCCAATTAATGGATGTTGAGTTAAAAAACATCGTACCACATGTTAAATTTCAAGTAAAATTTCCTAAGATTAAATATTTTTAATTGAAACATAAAATACCATAAATTATGAAATAATCATTTTATAATTTTTAAAAGTTCAACACATACACCATATAAAATAAATTATAAGTATATAATTAAAATATGCCTTAATTAAGAGAAATTGAGATAAAATCCCTTACCTTAAGTCTAGACATGAAATGTATGTATTTTAAATCCTATATAATAAATATATATAAATTATTAAATTTTTAAATACAATTTATAGGTTTAATTCCATATAATTAAACAAATTTATTTTATTTATTTTAATGAAAAATTCAATCACTTAATCACTTAATTTCACATCAGGTTTTTTGAGGAGGTTCATTTAATAATTTCAAAACTGCTTCGGTGTGCTGACTATGGTCAAAGGGTTCATTATTCCATAATCTCAAGTATAATTATCAGGAAATAATTATAATTTACAATTATAAATTATAATTTTAAAACTAACCATTAATTTGTTTTAAGGAAAATGAATTATGTTGCATCATGGAGACAGTAGTTCGTACGTACGCATGAGTAAATTTTCCATTGTTCAGTGACAATGAAATAAAGAAGATAAGTATTATTTTATATTTTTAAAAAATAATATCATATCATAAATATCATATTATCTCTTTAAATAGTTTATATACACCATCCAAGTGATGCAACGATAAAAAAATGAATCTCATAAATTTGTGGTGGTGCAATCCACACGTACACATGAACAACATGGCCAATTTTCAATGAATGGAATGGTAAGAAAAAAAAAAGATATATTATATCTAAATATTTAAATGTATATAATTAATATCATATATATAAATATATATTTAATCAATATTTATAAATATCCATGAGAGGTGGTGATGGAAAACAAATTACATCAGTTCGTGAGGTGGTACTTCGCTGTACACACGAACAATGGTTTCATTTCCCGTTTGGTGGAAGAACATATGAATACATGTTTTGATATTAAAATAAAAAAATATAAACATATGGAATATTCTAATGTTTTATTTCATCATGGTTATAGAATAGTTTAAAGAGATATTCGATGAAATAAAATGAAAGATGCTGGATTGGATAATTACCTCTGCTTCTGTAGACCTCCTTTAGATCCTTTCTTATAGACCCTTTGAATGGTATTTTTATAAGACCAGAACCACCGATTTTTTTATAGGTATGTTGAGATTATAATTATTCAATTTTTTCAATCTATATGGCTTATATTTGTGTAAATAAAATGGATAAGTGGTGTCCTTTTAATATGTGAGGGATTTTAGAAATTCACGAAATATTATAACCTAATATGTGTCTAAGTCATGTAAAATGTTTCCAATATAACATGGATATGAAGATAAAGAGTATATGGTCTAATATAATCATAAAAACTAATTGATTAAGGTTTTTAAATAAATTTAAACAATATATTGTTGTTTAAACCCTTAGTTAATAAATTTTAACCTTAACCACAATAATGAATTTTTCAATATTAAAGGGATATAAGTTTACATATAAGGATAATATTATATAATAAATACAAAAGGGATTAAATTTTAGAACATTTATCATATTAATTGTCCTCTTTATTTTTTTTTTATTATTTTAAAATGATTTAATAAAATATTATTTAGTATGAAATATTATTAATGTTCTTTCTTAAATTATTCATTTTATTGGATTTTAAATTTATTAATATAATAATTTAATTAAATTACAAACCTTTAAAAAATAAAAAATATATTATATTTATTTATAAAATTCTTTGGACACTATAAACCACCCAAAAAAATATTAATTTTAGAATTTTTAAAAACATTAACATGATTTTTCTTCTACTTGCACAACCACTGTGTCAACATTGTGTAAGAATTTAAGGTAATTATTTCATCACTATAAATTAAAGATAAATTAACATGATAAAAAATAATTAATATTTAAAATAACCATTTATAACTAAATAGATGTTGTATTTATCTATTTCAAAGCATATTCTAAATGTTAAAAGAAAGGGAGTGACATATTTTGATTTATCCTTAAAATATTATAAAGATAAATGTCAACGATAAATGAAAAAATACATTATATTTTATAATCTTGTATGATTATGAATTAAATATACTCATTAAATAAAATTAAGGAAAGTTTCTGAATGAATTTGAAGCTTTATTACATTAGTTTTAACCCTAATTAACCCATTTTACCTCTATTGTGGTAAAAAAACCTTTTAATGGTTACTATTAATATTGACAAAAAATAAAGTTGAAGTTGTTACCTAATATTAATAATTCTGATTCTAAATCTGGAATAAATTTTATAAAAATCAATTCACATAAGTACTAGAATTTAATTTAAAATTTATCCCACAAAAATGTGATGAATTTTTTTTTCTCAAAAATGATATTTTAAGTATAAAATGTTTTATAAAAAATTGTAATATGATGTTGATTTTTATAAAATTTATTATATTATGATTAATAAATAATTAATTAAATTTTAAAACTAATCTAAAATATAAAATGAGTTTGTAAACGCTTGAAAAGAAGAGATAATTTTTAATAAATATCATTATTTTTCACTATTTATTAAAAAATTAATCTTTTATGAAAATTCCCAAAAAACCTTCCAAAGAAAAGTTTGGCATGATGAATACAAAAATGATATCATTTTAATCAAATTTAATTTCTAAAATATCTATGAATTAATTATAAATTCATTCACAAAAACTAATAGAAACCATTTTGACGAAAACATTTTTTTGAATCATAAAATAAATTTATTGAAAAATTGAGTGATTATTTTCTAAGAATTAATAAACACATTTTTATTGAGTATGAAATTTATATATATTTGATCACATTGATAACCCTATTTATACTTTCCAATTTAACTGCTAGGTAATAAATATAAAATTTAAATAATAATATTTTATGGTTCATTTAAGCTCAATGTTGAGTATTATATACACTATCAGACATAGTGTTCTTTAAAAATATTGGGATATTGAATTATCCAACAATTAGTAAATTAATTCCCTGAAATTTTAACAATATCTTGGTAATAAAGAGTTTGATATTTAAAAATACCGTTTTTAAAATCCCACATTATAAAAAGAGTTAATAAATTTACTCTTGAAAAGGGGGAAGGGTAATATAAATTTCATCTTTAATAACACATACTAGGTTTTCATATAGGAAAAAATAATAGGAAGAAAAAAATGGATATAAAGGGGAAATATAATTCCCAAATAATGATGGGGATTGATAGAGAACAATGATCACAAAAATATTAATGATCATGAGATATTTAATGACCACAAAACAATAAATCATTGAGGTGTGAAAAGAACCATCGATTCATCAGAAATGAAGGTAATATGATTTTTTTTATTCAAGATCATTTTTATAGATTTGAGGACTTCATTTACAGTCCAAACATATGAACATAAGTAAATATACTTACTTTATAAGAATAATTTCATCCATTAATCAATTTAATTAAAAATATTAACTTTTTTCACAAATGATGAGTATTAAAAATGAATTGTTCATTATTGAAGCATTAAAATAAAATTCTAATGGTTCACATAATCCTCAAAAGGATAATAAGATATTCCTCTTAACTTTATATATCAACCAAAACTAAAATTGTTAGAATAAGGTAATATAATACTAAAAAATAATAAACCTTATTATGAAGAAATAATACATGAATATCCAAGATTCATCAATAACACCAATGGTTCAACAAAGACCATTATTTAAATAAATAACCCTATCTCCTAAAAAAACTCAATAACCATAACATTAATGAATGTTTTAAACTCAAAGGTTATATCATACCTTTCAACATAAATCCCCAAAAAATTAACAATGTTCTTCTAAAATAATACATCATGTTAAACCTAAGGGATATATATACCTCAACCCAATAAAACATCTTCCAAAATACCATTTATCACCTCAAAACACCGTTACATGAAACCTTAAAAGGGGTCTATTGCCGCTGAGCTTATGATCAACCTTAAACATATAAATCCATGATAGTATCTATATATCTTAAGTTATCCTGACATGAAAACAGCCTAATATAAAAAGTTTTATAAACCTTTCCCCATCAGTGAGAATAATATGAGCAAAAGGGTATGATGACATAATCAAAGGGTATGGGAATAACATATGATATTTAATACCAATAAAATCATGAATCATAAATCATGTGACATGGAATAAAGATTTGACATAAGATATGAGTCATATGAGTCAATAATCATGATCTATGTGTTATCAATATTTATCAGAGGAACCATTAATAACTCATATAAATGATAAATAAAATATGTTGGTATCTTGTAACATTATCTTCATAGTACCCATATAATTGGAATAACCATTACGGTCGAATTCCAAAATAATTCTCCAGAGAGAATAGTCATCAACCAATGAATCAGAGAGATATACCAAGCTCACTCAATCAAAAAAAAAAATACAAGAACCATAACCTAATCATAACATGTGAAAGATTTCATTTTTCAACATGAAAACAACTAATTTTTATTCATTGTTGGATTTACCCATGGAAAAGAAATAGTTTCAATAAAAATATCTTAAAATTTATAATTGATCTAGAGAAATAATAAGGATTTTATAATTATAACATATCCTTAGTCAAGAATAAGTAAAATCAAGGGTTGTTTTTGTTCATGAATATAAACAATATTTAAATTTCATTAATAAAATTCTTGAGTAAAATACACATTCTACTTTGAAAATCACTTTTAAAAATTAAAAATTCACAAGAAATTGTTAAAAAAATTATTTTAAAATAACCTTGGAAACTTATAAATAATGATTCAAATAAAACAGTGGTTATGAAGGTGGGAAAACCCATTCATTCTATAAATACTAAAAATAAAAATTGTTGTTATACTTTTATAAATAGAGTAAAATGTAATTAATCAATTTGAGAATACTATGAAATTCCCCCAAGAAGGTTTTACGCAATGTGAGAATGATCAAAAAAACAAAAAGTCTCTTGTAAGACCAAAATAATGAAATCTAATAGAATACATAGCACAATAAAGGGTATATATCGATGAGACCATAAAAGTGAAGCCTGAAGGTCTGAAACTAAATGTGAAGCAATATATTCAAAAGACCAAATATACATGTGACCATCCTTCACCATCAAACTGACCCACATCAAAGGCATTTAAAACCAAAAGAAGAATAAAAACTACAATATACCTTTCCATTTATGTGAGTATTACAAAACGTCATCTACAAACACCAAAAGGAAAAAGTATGGTGTTATTATAAATCCTAGTAGGGTTTCACCAAAAAATCTATATAGAGTTTAACATCAAGAAAACATTAGTTATAGCTTTAAAACAAAACCAGTTTATAAAGAATTTCTAGTAGACATTTTTTTAAAACACAACATCCTGTTATTTTTTTAAAAAACATTTATATTATCACAATAAGGAATATGAAAAGTGCATATGATAAAGAATGTGTGCATAAGAAAAACCATCAAACAACTGAGCTATCCCACCATGAAATATACTCTCATGTGAAAAAACGAGCATAAAATAAAAATAAAAATATCGGGCTCTATCCTATGGGAATATATAATAGACATAAAAAATATATCAAAACTAGGAAGAGAATTAATCCAACTGATATTTAGTCCCATAATATTTTATCTATATCATAAAGGCTCTCGTGGAATTAAACACACTAAAGTGAAATTTCTATTTCTCGACGTGTCCAAGGTCCCCAATATCCAAGATTTCCAAAAACCATATAAAAACCTTTCTGAAAATTTCTAAATAATTTTTCATGGTGAACTATCTCATCTTCCATGCATAATAACCCATTTATAATAAAAATCACCCTTATATCTTTTCATCCACACATTGTGCCTCCAAACCCATTTTTAAATAAAATCCCTTTAAAAATATATTTTTTCATGAATAAAATCAACCTTGATATCAAATTCAACCTTTTAATAAAAAAGGAAGCAAATGAACAATAAAAATAAGTTATTAAATAATAAAAACCTTTGTATAGTTACAAATACCTAAAAAACATAGTGAAAACACCAAATATTGATCTCTTAAAGTCTAGGGTTGAATACAAACAAGAAGGTATTAAAATGCCTTAAAATACCTCTATCGTGTTCCTATGATTTCAGAGAGAGGACTAGAAGAAGTGGATGATTGGAGGGGTGTTTGGGTATTTTTAACCACGTAGAATAATAAAATACCATGACAGAACCTCTCAGACCACGCCACAACCTTCCATAGTACAACACATGCTTCCACCACCACGATGTAGTATGGGATGATATATGAGAGAATATAATGGAAGTACAAGGACCACACCACATCCCTTATGTTCAAAACTGAAAATGAGTTACACGTTATCATATCCTATTTTCTAGGAAAGGTGGATACAAAATAGATGAGACCAACAATCCGTAGAGATGCACTTCTTAAGAGGGGCTATCCCACAGACTACACTCTATAATGTGACTACCCTATCTTGTAAAGATCCATCCAAATTTCTTTTGTAAGAATCATAAGATGCATACTATACTTTCACACCATAGATATCAAATGAATAGAGGGGATATGTAACAACCCTTATTCCATGGTTTCGTTGTGTCAAAAAATAAAGTAGCCCCAAAAATCCTCCTCTCAGACACTACATCACAACCAACTGGACTATGATGCAGTGAGCCCACTCCACACCACATAAATACTCTTAATGGAGAAATACACTATAGAAAACAATAAAATTTCTAAAAACTCTAGAAATTATACACAAAGAAACCCAAAGAATGGATAATCCGAAACACGGATTATAAATTCCTGTGAGCTGGTGATGGGATGTCACAATCACCCATCCAAAAATGATTTCTATCCCAAGAAAGTGATCATAATTATAATATTGTAAAGAGATAATTCTACTACCACTTCATCAATTATTCCCATTCCCACATCAGGTAGCTATCCTGTCTACATTTCCAAAATATCTAAACAAAATGAATAATTTTACTGTGGATTAACCTATCCTAGAGATCCATAATCAGAACCAGTTTCACAACCACACCGGTGTCAGGATCAAGGTAAAAATAATCCCATTTAATCATATAGGAAGGATCATATTGATACCTCCTTAGCTGGGAAACATGAAACAAATCTGGAAATCAATATTAAGTGAGAAAAAAATTATAACTGATATTCCCACATTCCAATTTATTTAATGATCTCAAAGGGTCACACAAATCGTGGTGCTAACTTAACTTTCTTACCCAAAAAATGACGACAAATAAAAGGTGAAATTCAGAGAAAAAATCATTCAGAAGCCTCAAAATACATTTTCCACCACCAATGGTCTATATAGGATTTATGATGAATCTTTTCCTTGACTAATATCTTCTAGATCAACTGCACCGTTTCTGTGATCTCCTATACAAGGCTTAGTCTAACCGAGGACCAATCTACAAAATCAACCCAACACAAGGGAGATATACATGGTCTCCCATATAATTTTTCAAAGGGATATATGTAAATTAAAACCTGATAAATATCATGATAGGAAAAATTGTTCAGATTAAGATTCTATTCCCAAGAACCACTAAAATAAAGAAAGAATTCCCAATGTATATCGTATTCCGAATTGTTCGAAGGCCTTCATTTTAACTTTTTATTATTATAGATAATACACCTTTTAAGGGTTTAAGGGGAACCCATACATGATGATAAGAATTGGATTAAATTTAAATGGGAACCCATATTCACCTGAAACCCCATCCAAACCTGAAACCCCATCCAAACCTGAATGTAAAAAATGGGTCCATGTCATAAAGAATTTCCAATGGAACCCCATGAAGTCTCATAAGATCTCAAATATAAATGTGAGAATGATTATTCACCTTCATCTCTTTAATAGGGAGGGAATGATATGATTTTCTAAGTCAATCAATGATCACCCAAATAATATCCCTACCACAAAAATTTCATGAAAAACTAATGATAAAGTACATGGAAATAAAAAACCACTTAAATAACAAAATGGGTAAAAGTTACAATAAACTAGAATTTATCTTGTGTTCCTCCTTAATCATATGAAAAGTCAAGAACCATGACATGAAAGCTGAAATCGACCGTCTCATCCCTAAACACCAATAATAGTGCCCCATACCATGTTATATATAGGCTATCCTATGATTTATGGACAAATAATGATGATTTCCACTATCCATTAATTTTTACCACATAGAAATCAGAATTACCAACATACTTAAAAAACACAAAGGACCAAAAGGAGACCTAGACCACTCACTCAGGGTCTCCCCAGCATTTAACATTTCAATAAAGCACCAGAAATCTGTGTCTAACACTTTTTGAGTTGAACCCTCTTATAAAAATTTGATTAAATGTTTACCAAATATAAGAAAACCTTATCACCATCCTATTCCATTACTAAACTCCTCTCAATGAACAAACTCATAAAAGATCACTCATAGAATGATTACTTTAAGGCTTGTGTTGGTATCATCATTCTCAATGCATCATCGACCAAATTCCCTTTCATGAGAGTATAATAAATATCATAATCAAAATTTTGGTTATACTCAACCTAGAATATTTTTAATATGTTTAAACCCTTAATAGTAAAAATATAATTTAGAATATTATGATCAGAATATTCAACAAAGTGTTCCCCAAATAGATAGTGATTCTATATTTTGAGTACATGTATAATTGTTTCTAACTCAATATCATGGATATGGTAGTTCGTATATTGAGGGTGTAACTATAGAGAGCCTTAGGCAACTAATTTATTTCCCTAAATTAGGATACACCCCAATCCTATTCCAAAATAATCCTATAAAATATCATAAACTGAACCCAATGTTTAATGAATGAGAACTATAGCTGAATTTAACCTTACCTTAAGTTCCTCAAAGGATCTCTAAAATTTTCCGACCACTCAAAATTTACACCCTTATAGATTAAAGATGTCATTGTAGATGTGACCTTGTAAAATTCCTATACTAACCACCTATAATAATCGACCAAGACCAAGAACCTCCAAATTTCAAACACATTTATGGGGTGCTCCCAAGACATTACTCCGTAAATATTTTCATGATCCACTAACACACCCCTCTTAGATATACATGCATTAGTAATTTTAGTTCTTTGACCCTGAATTAAAAATTATAAAGATTACCATATAGACTATATTCTCTTAATGTAATAAGTGTTATATAAAAATGAAATAAGGGTTCCTCTTCTGACCTAAAGTATATCAAAAAATCGTCCCCAAATACGATCACAAAAGAGTCCAAGAACCGATGGAAGATCTAGTTCATCAATTCCATCAATGCCATAGGATCATTAGTCAGACCTAATTGTATAAACAAAAACTAAAATTTTTCTAACATCTCCTACATATTTTATTATGTATATCCTCTTATTGTACCCTAAACTAGTGGTACCCCAACCAGAGGTCATTCTTCTAAAACTAATGAGTCCCATTGAGTTGATCAAAGAGATCATCAATCCTTGCTAACAGAAACATATTCTCTACAGTCAATTGATGTAACTTTTGATAATCCATGAAATGTCTGAGGACCTCATCCACCCTCTTGGAAAAATGATATATGAATCATAAGGTGAAAGTCTAGGAAGAATAAACCCCTTATCCTGAACTTCTTCTAACTAAAATTTAAGCTCCTTTAACTCTGCCGGTGCCATGTGATAGGATGACAAAAAATTGTAATAATACCATATAATAGCTCAACAATGAATTTTAATTATCTCTATAGTGGTATCCTTGAAATAAAATTAGTAAATACATTATCCACCAATCATTTTTTAATTTTATAAAAGCCGGATTATGGGTGACTGGTGCCCAATATACAATGCCAATCCAGTACAATAGTAACAAAAACAACCAACAAACAAAACCAACATAGAATTAAACATCGTAATAACCACAATCATCCCCATATCCCAAACATGATTTGTCTTCTCCTGTAGCTGATTCCCATTCCGGATTTCTCCAGAAATTGGCACTTTGAACCCGATTGCCATGAATTTCCAAATTAGTCATAACAATTATCAATTAAATCAATAAATATATTTGACAACAAGAATGAGATCACTCTATCATAAGGTAAAATATACCCCAATCTCCCATACCTATATTCCCACTCACCACAAAATACAGGAGTGACTGCATTAGGAGATATAAACTAAACTCGATGATGGTAACAGTCAAACTGGTCTTTGAAATTGATTATAAAATCCATGATAATAATCCAGTTAAGGATATAAAGATAAAGAAATTAGAAATTTCACACCACAATCAAGGTGGCTATCATCACCTGACATGTGGGACACATAAAAGCTTGTTCATGCCTTTATCCCAAAGGAATGGAAAGATAAAAAATGGAATAATCTCATCATGAAATTCCAACATGTCAACTAACTTTTAAGATATAATAGAATGATTAGACGCTGTATAAAATAAATCTAGTACCATACATTTCCAAATAAAGACAATACCTCTAATAGTAGATATCCCTACCATAGATTCCTCCAGTTTATAGTCTATTTCATAAATATATCCAGACTATAGTCTATTTCATAAATATATCCAGACTCAGATCCCCCACAACATTTATTACCCAAATGAGCATTATTATTGGCATGAGGGTAAGACCCATCACTCTTGGAAGTATCATAACAAACCTACAAACTATTGTTGAGAGAGGATCTATAATTACTAACTTGGGACATCCTCCTACAAAAAGTTTGGAGATGACAAAGTTATACACAATGATGAATTGTCTTGGGAGACTCTGTATAGGTAGTATAGGTTAGCCCAAACTCATTACATTGATAAAAAATAATCTTCTACCATTAAAATGAAGCTCCTAAAATTGGTCCCAAAGAAAAATGGGAACCAATGAATTTTTTTTTTCTGGATAGAATACACACAATGGATAACAACTAAAACAATTGTATCTCTACATAAACATGTTTTCATTGCTATATCTACCTAATCTATAACCTCTTTATTGAACACCTACAAGCAGTTTGAAAGGAATAAGAGAACCAAGATAGAAAAAAAATCATCCCTCAAACCCATCACAAACCTCGATGCCTTTAGTTAATCATTTGTAACAAACTTTTTTTCTATGTTCACAAACTTAGGAAAATGAGGAGAATATGTCAAAACTATACTCTTACCACTCTATAAGGTCATAAATTCCCTAGTATTCATCATATGAAACGTCTTAGGAAAAAAGTACTGATTAAATATTTCACTAAAGAAATCCTAGGTAATATCCTCACGAATCTTAGATTACATAATAAATTCTGACCATTTCCTTCGAATTATCTCTAGAATGTACATGAAAAAACCTACCTTAGAGTCCTCATTAGTTTTTAGAAATTGGAAGATACATTCAATCTGTACAAGTCACACCTTAGATTCCTGGGGTCCTAGGTCACCACAGAAGATAGGTGGATTCTTCTTAGTGAATTCTGATCCATGATCCGTCATCCATACTTGTTACCCAACAACTACCCAACCTAGAGTTCGAATGGTGTGAATTGCAGATTTCCCCAAAGAAGGGTCTACTTCAGGATTTACATAAAAAACTTATCTCAAAAATTCCTCTCCATGATTCCTATTATCTATTTTTAGATTCATTGAATAATAAACATAAGATAATAACCAATCAACTTTTGATCGACTACCAAATCATAATTCGACTTCACAAAGCTATATAAATTTCATTAAACAACAAAAATTTAAAGCAATCATGGATTATATGAATATAAGAAAAAAATTTAAAAAGAAACATTTCAATTTTAATAAACCCCAAATATAGTTTATTCAAATATCCTTAAATACCAAGTGTCAAGGTTGGAAGAAATTCCAGACCATCCATGGTAAACCGACTTCAAAAATAGAAGTTGATGGTTTTTGGCATAGTGGAAGTGATGGATGGGGAATTCCCAAATCGTATTTTTTTTATCATAATTGACGATCAATTTTAGATTTTCAAGATGATAAATTCCATGATCAATGGAAAAAAATCAAATAATAATTGATTATTGATAACTCTATAACCATGGAACATGATCATTACATATTATTTATGATTAATTTAAACAAATAAAGAATTACCATATGATTAATTCTTTCTTCATTGATGGATATAACAATGTATATATGTCATACCATCACTGTGTTGTAGGAATAAATATTATATTTCTTATAGAGGTGATCCATTCATATTCTATGAACATATGAACATTCCCATTGGAATCTTTGTGTGCTAACACAGTATATCTGAATTCTTTCACCTTTGATTGCCCTAAGGATCACTTGAATAATGATTATATTTGATATCTCTAGTATTGAGAGTGTTGGTTGAGGACGATCACCCTCGATTATTGAGTGCACTCTTGGAGAGTGTGCTCTCTAGGTATTCAAGAGGATTCTATCTATTTGTCGTTCTTCATGGTAAATTAAATTGATAAACATATGAAAATAATATAATTGGTTTTATATGCTGATGGGGTTAGAAAATAATAATTGTGTATGTTCCCTTATTAATTTTCATAATTCCTACAAAACCCCTCGATAATAACAACAACAATAATAATATTTCTTAACATGTGATAAACTAAAAAATTAAATTAAACATTATTTTTTTAAATAATATTCAATATATATTATTTCTCACAGGACCATTAAAATCGGTCCTTCATTACTTCAGAACATTTATCATACCGTGAATAACAAATATTTATTTAATATATGAATGTTACTAAATTATTTACCAATAAATAAATATAAATTATATTCACTAAAGCAATGTTAAATTTTAATTAAATATTATTGTCACAAAATATTCTCTCGAATAACTTGTGATGAAATATATTTGATCAAGGAAACATGAATAAATATTAAACCACATATGTGGATAATTTTCATTCAACTTGTTAAATAATATATAATAATATTATTTAAAAACGTTTAGGGATACACTTATTGTGAGACCCTCTAGGGTTCTTTCTTAGTGGAATTAAGTGAAGCATACCAAAGTCCAATGTTATAATCTAGAAACATTCCAAGGCACCCATAATGAAATAATTTAATGTCATAACAAAATAGTACAACATACAGATTCTTACTATGTAATATAATCCCTTTATTGTGATATCTCTAATCAAGAAGGTTGCATACAGGTGCCATCAACATATGTTCTTAATGTATCTTTATTTTACTTTTTGGATATTGATATTTTATAGAGAACACCACGGCCATGGATTTATTTAGGAAATACCATTTCAATTAAAGGGCATAATATATCAACTTAAATTAAAAAAAAATAATGTAAAAGTTATTTTTTACATTATTCATTACTGAAATATTACTAATGATGCACCCAATGTATCCTACTTCATCATGAACATATGTCATCACAGTTTTCATCAATACATAATATTATGTGAATCATAATATCCATAAATAATAATACTAAAATCTAAGGACCAATGGACTTTTTTTTTCATTTAGGAACATCTAATGTTACATGTAGATATGTATTTTTTATGGGGGTATCATTATAATAATTTCCTCAATTGGAAATTAGCAAGGATTCACACCATGAGAAGGCACCTCAATGTCCTATGTGTATCCACCCATAATATCCTATATTATTTGTGTCCCTATTATTATTTCATCTGTCTAAAGAAGATATACATTTCAGAGTACTATCAAGGAACATTTGGGATCTCATCATAGATACGAACAACTATGACCTTTCAGTGAGACATCTACTCTTAGGAAATTATCACATACTATCTTATATATTAGAACAATTATTATGTAACAAGGATTTTATTAATATTAAAAAATATGAATTAAAGTTATAATAAATTAAAAATAAGTTGGTTCTAGGGAACTAATCCAATAGAAGTGAGTTGGCCAAGAACCCTCCCACACATACTAGCCAAATTTAGATGGTCCTAAATCTTATCTACCAAAGAACCTACACCAAGCATAATTAGTTTCAGAACACTTAATTTTAGGTATACCTATGATACCATTTTTAATGAACCAAACCTATATAACTAGGAAATTCAACTAAAAAGGTCCACCACAAGGTGACTATCATAAAAAAACAACCAAACATATATCATGTATAACAAAAACATGGAAAACCAAAAAATTATATAGAAGAAAAAATAGTATATATCCATGAGGCATAAAAATTTAATCCAAAAGGGTAGAAAATGAAATTGAAACTAGATAATCCAAAGACCAAAGATCAACGAGACTATCCATCACCACCAAACTAATCCACATAGAATGCATCAATAAACAAGAGAATATGGATGACTATATGATGTCAATGCCTTTACAAGTGTCCTGAAAAACCACATCTACAAATTATAAATTTTAAAAAAGGGTTTGATCATAAAGCCTATGTTTATTTTACAAAATAATATAAAAAATTATAATATAATTAAAATAGTAGTTTTTTATTTAAAATAATAAAAATTTATAAGATATTTATAGAAGAAAAAACATTTAAAAAAAAAACCTTTTTGTTTTTTGTAGAAACCTTTCATATTATCACAAAGAGGAATATAAAATTTATATAAGAAAGAATGTTATAATAAGAAAAAACATCCAACAAGTGAGAAATCCTACCATGAAATATACCATCATGTAAAAAAACAAGCATAAATTATAAATCACAAGATTAGGCTCTAACATATATAAATATATAATAGATATAAAAAGAATCTTAAACTAGGCATAACATGGATCCAATTGAGATTGATTCCCATAATAGTCTTTCAATATCAAAAAAACTCTTATGGTATAACACACACTAAAGTTACATATGTATATATACCAACACTACCAAGGACCAACTTTTCTATTCTTTCCAAAAACAATTTTAAAATCTTGTAAAAAATTTATAAATAATTTTTTATAGTAAATCATCTCTATATCCATTCTTGAAAACCCATTTGTAATAAAAACCCAACATTAAGTAATTTCACCCACACTTATTGTGTCCAAACCTATTTTAAATAATATCCCTTAAAAAACTTATATTTCCTGAATAATATGCATCTTGACATCAAATACATACATTTCATAACATAAACCAAGAAATTGAACAGGAACACGAAGTTTTTAAAGAGTTATAACTTTTTCATAGAGATAACCACCTCACGATTGGAGTGAAAACCCCGAGTATTGATATATTGAATCCCGATGATGAGTACCATAAAGAATGGAATCAAAGGCCTTTAAAGACCTATCTTAGGTGCCTAATATTTGATATAAATTACTAGAAGTAGAGTTGGATTGGAAGAGTGTATTGTATTTATATTCAGGATTTAAAATAGAATACCACAATGTAACCTCCTAGACTTATCCAAAACCTACCCCAATACATGGTTGGCTTCCCCTACCTCATCATAGTATGAGATGGTATAAAAGGTTAAATGCACAAGGATCAGGACCATTCCCTAGTCCTTATAGTCAAAATCATTTCAAATTTCCATAAACAAAGATCCTATTTCTGAGGTGATGGATCTATGGTGTAGCCAAGACCACCATGCCATAGAAGTACACTAAAAAAGAGGGGATATATTTCACCATACTCCCCATGGTAAATCTACCCAATTTATGTAAGAAAAAACAAAATTTCCACCATAAGACTCCTACACTGCATTCTTTTCTTCTATGTCATAGAGGTCTATGAAATAGAGGGGATACCCCGCAACCGCTACTACATGATACAACTATTCCAAAAAAGGACGTATATCCAAAACTCATCCTCAAGGATGTTGCGACACAAATAAATATACTATTCTAAACTAAGACCAATCCATGCCACAAAAAGACACTCCATGGCACAATAACCATTACAAAACTATGAAATTTATAAAAATTCCAAAAATTATTCACAAAAGAACCCAAATGAAAGATGATAAAAACACAGGATTAGGAATACATATTAGTGGGTGAAGGGATGTCACAATCTCCCACCATAATAAATTTCCATCATAATAAAGTTAGCATGATTCTTGACTTGAAAAGAGAGAATTCCATTTCCTCCTCATCAAGGATTTAAATTCCCACAACACATGGATATCAGGCCTACACTTCCACAGTACATGAACCAAAGGATTATTTTTATCTAATAGTATATTTTCCTAGAGATCCATAATATGAATCAGTTTCTCAACCAAAATGGTGTTGGGATTAAGATCAATATAATTCAATTCAATTACAATGAAAGGATCCAGATGATACCTCCTTAGATGGGAAACATGAAACATGTCATGAATAAATTCAAAACATGATGAAAAGTCCAAAAAATATGCTGCATTTCATATTCATTCAATGATATGAAAGGGAAAACAAACCTAGGTTCCAACTTACCCTTATTACCTATCCTGTGGTATCCCAAGAAAGGAGAAACTATTAGAAAACCATGATCACTGACATCAATCTTCGGTGACAATCACAGCCGGTCCAAATAGGATTTCTGATGAATATATTCTAGGACTAATCTATTCTAGATCAACTGTACCCTTTTCATCACCTCTTAAAATGTCTTGGTCCAACTAAGGACCACTCTCCCAACTCATATCGACACAAGGGGGATCTACAGGGGCACACATAAAACACATAAATTAGTTCCATATTAATTTAATCATGATAAATATTATTATAGAAATACTCAACCATAAGAAGATTCTTTTACCAAGAACCACCAAAATCAAGAATGCATGCCTGAAGCATATCCTAAAGAACCTGAATAACCCTCTCTACCTATCCTCCCATTTGTGCATGATATTACCTACTTAATATCAATATAGAACCCATCACCTATTATAAATCCAATACAAAACATGATGTAAATTTCAGGTCCCTGTCATAAAAAAATGCAGAGTGAACCTAATGAACTATCATGAACTCTCAGACATATAAGTGGGCAAGATGCTATACCCTCGTTACCTCGTTGATAGAGAGAACATGAACAAATTTAGTGATTTGACCAATGATCACCAAAATCACACCCCTCACACTCGGAGTTTTTAGTAATCCAGTGATGAAGTCTATGGAATTATTATCCTACTTACATTCTAGGAATCATGACACAAAATCTAAAATTGAAATCTCATCCTCAACCACAAATACAGATGTATGATATCATGACTCATCTTGGTAGTATGAGTGTTGATTTAAAAATAAGATTGGTGTCCATTTTTATTTAATTACTACCTGTAAGAGAAATAATAATGACCAAACTACCTAGAAAATACAAATCACTAATTAGAGATTGCGATCACTAACACGAGTTCTCCCGACCATTTAGGATTTTACACTAGCATTGGTGATCAATGTTTAAAACTTTCTCAAGAAGAACCACTAATCAAATTATGATTCATCATTTACCAAAGATAAAAACACCTTCCCACTAGAACCATCCATTGTCAAGCTCATATAAATAAAAAAACTCATTAGAGACCACTCGTCCATTGATTCCTTTAAGGCTTTTGTTGGTAATATCCTGATTAATTCATTGGTAGACACATATCCTTTTTCCATAGTATAAGAAATATCAAAATCAAAAGTTTCGAGTTACTCAACCTCACACCTCTATCATAAGTTCAGATCCCTATGTGTAAAAATATACTCGATACCCTTATGATCAAAATATACCATAAACAGATCCAAAAAGAAATAGTGATGCTATTTTTTGAGTGAATAAATAAATTTTACCCCCTCAAGATCGTGGTTAGGGTAGCTATTATCACGAGGGAACAACTAGTGAGATACATAGTCCACTACCTACTTTTCATACATCAATACACACCCCAAACCCATACTAGAAGCAAAAAAAATATCACAACTCGAAACTAGTTCTGGAAAAATCATAATTGGAGAT
The DNA here is from genome assembly GCA_963277665.1 of Viscum album. Classification (NCBI taxonomy): domain Eukaryota; kingdom Viridiplantae; phylum Streptophyta; class Magnoliopsida; order Santalales; family Viscaceae; genus Viscum; species Viscum album. Next base: position 1,287,236,871 of record OY728158.1, read on the forward strand.
AAAGTCAACCTGTAACGCCTTGACCCCAGTAACCCAGAGTCGGTGCATTATTACATAAAATCAAAATGATAAAAGGAATCATGTCCCGAAAGATTGATCAGTTTAGTAGCCTTGGAAGTAATAGATACACTCATAAGTTTGACATTACATCATGAAATAAAAATATCAACAACATTTTGTCCCCTTTTTAAACACACTTATATCCTTAGCTTATCCCTACAGGTCAACCATAAAATACTTCTTCACATCTTGGGAAAAATAAATCATAGAAAGGGGTGAGCTCAGATGGCCAGTACAGATAAAAATATAGTGGAAGCTTTCATAAATAAGCATTAACATTTAAGGCAATGTACAGGACTAAAACAAAAGCCTTTTAAACTTGATCTTCAACATAATATGGCCAAGATAAAATCAAATAATTCTACTTACTTATTCACATGGATATTCTAATAGTTGAATAATCACATGATATATCAATAACCTCTTTCATAATGGTGGAATTCATAATTCCAGACTTCATAACCACATAGTCAAGGCCTTGTGCCAAGACTACAAATAAGATTTTGTCAAGGCCTTAGGCCAAGACACTTGTTTGTCTCATGAGACCTACCGATGCATCGAGGAGCTATAGTGGTATCCAACCGTCACTTACTATGTCCAATGAATTTCTCATATAAAAAGGTTTAAATATAACATAAACAATCATATTAAAACTAGCATACAAAATGTCAATACATTCTCCATAAACCATGAATTGTATAAAAATAACACATAAATAGTAAAAAAACTCATTCAATACAATATGGAAGATTTTATTTTAATAAATCAACCTCAATCAAGAATAATTTAGGATATTGAAATGTATGAAAATAAACGTCAAAACTATTTAAGATAAATATGCCCATTTTTCATTAAATCATTTAAAATTCTCACTATTTACGAAGAAGTCGTTTAAAATATATTTTTGAATCAAAGTGTACCATAAAACTTTGAAACATTTAAAAGGAATTTAAATTTTAAAACATTAACTTCCATATAAATAAAACCTTAAAACCATTTTTAAATCATGTACATTAATGAAAAAGATATAGAAGAATAAAATTTTAAAACATTGAAAATGATATTCTATTTAGAGTTCCTAACCAAATGAGATATGCTTGAATAAAAATAATTAAGGTAATCAAAACATTATAATATCATGATAATAAAGGTGTAACACCCTAGGATTTAATAGTACGTTATTTCTTCAAAGTAATTCAATAACATGCACTACACGCAACACAGATTTCAAGCGCACCATGGCTTTCCAAACTAGCCGTTCAAAAGTGGTTATTAATAGTATTTACTACATTTTGAATTTTATATACTCCATAAAATTTTAACATCCATATTATGTGTTTCTTAGTCTTAATATAAGAAAAAATTCAATTCTTTATATAGAGTAAGTATTTTTTAGAAAATGCAATTTTACCGCCTTTTGATGGACAACCATTTTTAAATCCAATATTTGACACTTTTATATATAAAATTTTACACAATAAACTTCTACTTTAGAATAGGGATATAAAAATTTAATTATGATAAATGTTTGGTATTTTTCTGATAACTTTCATATTTTGGTGAATAGTGAAAAATACAAAATTTTAATTAAAAACAACTTTTTTAATAGAAATAATTTAAGTGTTAAATGATGAATTTGATTGGTTTTAAAGTATAATTAGATTATATTTTTATCATTTAATACAATTTAATTTATTATAATTAATTTCAGTTTGAAATTGGAAATAAACAAGTGTCAATCTTTTGATAGATATTGTTGTTTAAAAACACTATTTGTTTTGACAACATGGATTAATTTTCAATTAATTAATGAAAATTATATGTTTTGAATTTGGTAAAATAGAAATAATTTTGGAATTTGGAATATCAAATATAGCTTTGACTGAATGTTTGGTATTTTTCTGAGAAACATCAATTTTTGATGAATAGTGAAAAACAATAAGTTATTGGTTAAAACTGACTTTTTTATTTAAATAATTATTTATTTTATTTAAATTTATTTTTGGTCAAAATAGATACATAATACCTATATAAGTTCAAAATAATTAATTGGAGTCATTTTATAATAGTTTTAGATATATAAAAAGTTTAGTGAACTTTTTACCGTCTTTTACCCACCTCCTAGGAGTATTTGCAAATTTGCATAAAACATAATTTTACCGCTTCTGTGAGTTGAATTTAAAAAATATAAGAGACACGATTAACCTTAATATGTAAAATTTGGTTCAATAAGATGAAAATAATTTTTTTTGAATAGTAACTTTTGACTTTTATTTACCACCATTAAAGGTAAATAGGGTAATTAAGGGTAAAAATGATATTATTAATACCCTAACAAATGTTGTAATTCTATTGGCTAAGTATAAATCGACCAAAATCAACCTTAGGAAAAATATGATCCTTTATTTCTACTTGGATTATATTTGGACACTTATTATTATTTTATTTAAAGAAGAGTTAAAAGAGTTAAAATCAATGTTTAATAACTAATTTTTTTTTAATATAGGGTTATACCTAAGATAAATTCAACTATAAATATTAATTAGAAAGATAAAAATATTTCCTACATATTGGTGTCTTATTTATATTTTTAAATATTAAATAATTAATTTTGTTTGACACAATGATGATGCAGTAATTACCGTATTAATGAATGACTAGAATAATTCATATTATAAATATCCAAATAAATGTAATTTGAGACTTTTTATGAATTAAACTAATTTTCTAGGTTAATATGACATTTTATGGTTGGTTATATGAATTTTTGTTGAAGTAATAATGATTTTATAAATTTAGAGAAATCAAAATACCAAATAGTGTCAAAATTGACATAAAGGAGTTTTTAAAACAAATATTATATTATTAATTTATATTATATTCCTAAAAATCTAATGATTGGAAAAAAGACTTATATAATGATAGGTGTATCATTAATGAACCACTTGGGGTTCTCTTGGAAGTATATAGTAAGTTGTTTAACCATATAATATAAAAATACAAAGAGACATGGTAAATGTCAAACTATTTAACTAAGAGTTAAATATAAAAGATAATGTTAATATGGTGACCCAAACCTGTCTAAAACCTATTGGTTGAGTGTTTTTCGACCCATAATCTCCTTATACTTTAAATAAATATATTTTGAGCCATTATAAACCGAAAATGAATTTATTATAAAATAATATTTCTAGCTTTTCCTAAGGTGCCCCTCACCCCTCTTATAAAAGGGAACTCCCCTTCTCTCAAATTCACACCTTCAAAGCCATTTCTCTTAGCCAAAACCTACAAAAATACCCTCTAAACTGTCCTCCATTAATCCTATATGCCTTAATTTATTCATAAATCCAACCTAAGGAGCCCTTTTGATCAAATCAAAAGGAAGAACCTGAAGAAGTGGTAAATATTTCATCACCTCTTTCAAGTTCCTTTCTTCTTCCACTTCCTCTTTCTTTGTTGTTTCCATTATAAAATAATACCTCCAGTACATTCTATATACATAAATGTTATTATAAATATGGTACAACCATATTAATTATTCTATCCATCCTTTGAATGACATGTCACCATACGTGCGTACGTACGGCTTACCGTCTCCAAATCGTGGTGTAATTGTTATTCAATACATTATTATTTGGATGGGTATAATAATGATTTATAATCGATGTAAATAATAAATATATCATTATAATTATTCTGTATATATTATATAACATCCAATTATATATTATTTTAATTTCAAAAGAATGACATTGTCGCTCGTGCGTACGTACGGATTACCGTCTCCACGAACACGATGATATTCATTCCCTGTCATATCCATTCAAGATTAATTTTCATTAGATAATTAAAAATAATGTTTAAAGACTTAATATCATTCTGAATATTAATAATATACTTTCTACCCATAAAAACATTACTTATGGTACAACGCATATAATGAAAAATGAATCAGTTAACACCCAAAACGAAGATAATACTAAGATATTATTAACAAAGAAAGGTTAAAAGATCATATATGATATCATATTAATGTATATGATTATGGTATAATTTAATAAAAATTATTTCACCATTATATAGGAGTTCAAATTACCCTCGACCAAGGAAAAGAACAAGGTAAAGGTTAATTTCACAATCTCATTATTATCTGAGGTCGTTTTTTATGTATCTACTGGGACCTCTTTAACATCCATATCCGTGTTTTCTTAAAAATGTATTCCAAAAAATATTTTAATATTTACTACACTAAGGTTTAAATTCATTTATACCCTTATTTGACCTTATATGTTTTGAAAGGAATCTTTTTTTTCAATTTCCAAACAAGGTACTTTTTGACCTTTTCGACAAATTTATGGTAATAATGTTTTTTAACCTATACGGTGGGCGCAACTATTTTACGCCATTATAACATCACCTAAGCTTCCCTTAAAAGTTTATAAGAATATTTTCAAAATAAATTTTTTATTAAATTATTTCAAAATATAAAGAGATATTTCTCTAAAAAAGGATTTGATTTCATCTATGTCAACATCATTTGATGGATTTTAAGCTTATTTGAAGTTGTTTTATTATGATACAAAACATACATATTGTATTGAAGGATTTATGATATGTTTGACTATGGATGTGTTATTTTTACACCATTAATGGTTTATTGATAAAGTATTGACATTTCATATGCTAGTTTTAATACGAATGTTTATGTTATGTTGAAACCTTTTCAAATAAGGAATGCATTGGACATAGTAAGTGACGGGTGTAGCCCGCTATAGCTCTTTTATGCATCGGTAGGTCTCATGAGACAAACTTGTGTCTTGGCACAAGGCCTTGACAAAATCGTATTTTTAGTCTTGGAACAAGGCCATGACTATGTGGTTATGAAAGTCTAGCATTATGCATTCCGTCCTTATGAAAGTGGATATTGTTATTGCATGTGATTATTCGACTAGTAGAATATCCATCTGAGTATGTAAATGGAATTATTTTGATCTATATTTTCTATATTATGATTAAGTTTATGTTGAAAAGTCTTTTTTTTAGTTTTATACATTGCCTTAAATGTGTTGGCTTATTTATGAAACCCTCTGCTATATTGTTATCCTTACTGAGAATCTGAGCTCACCCCTTTCTATGTTTTATTTTTCCTAGGATGCGAAGAAGTATATTATGACTGACCTGCAGGGATAGTATATGGGATCTCAATGCTGTCTATGGAAACAATGTTGTTGTATATTTCCATTTTATTATGTAATGTAAACCTTATGAATATATATAGTATTTACAATGCTACAAAACTAATCGGTTTTTCAAGACATAATATTTTGTGATCATTCCAATGATACGTAATAATGCCCCAAATCTGGGCTTCTGTGGTTGAGGCGTTACAAAATGGATTCATGTTATACTATGTCAAAGTATAATATATGCACCAAATAAATGTGAATTGGCTCAAAACAACAAAGAAGTCTCAATAGAGTGTAATATGATATGAATTCCTTAATAAAGATGGTATCCTTAGGTTAAGGATAAATAAATGACATAATTATGTGTGAAAAATATAAATACACTATATATGATTGGATATTCAGTGTTAATCAATCAGAGGAAATTCACACATATTCTTGTAAAAACAACACTAATTACTTGGATGTTTAACTCAATGAATAAAAATTGAGTTAAATTTACTCTTATCAAGTTTATATCGATTACTTGAGAATTTATCAATAGATTTATTATGTGTATAAAAAGTATATCCACAGAAAGGGGAGTGAAAATTACTAAATAAGTAAACAAATTGTGATTAAACACATAATCATGGGGTAAAGTAATCAATGAAGTTTGCGTAAAATTGAATGAGTTGAAATTGAAATTTGAAAATCTGTTACCGATTTGGTAACTTATGAAACATACATCCAAAGAAAGAAGGATCATCCACTGGTGATGTTAATAACCATAAAGTAAATTATATTACAAAAACAATACAATCATGGGTAGTAAATACACCACACAAGAGGTAGCACTGGAAAATATAGCATGAATCTCACGGGAATAAAAGTGAGATGAAAACCCCTTACCACATTGCAATCAATCGAGTCGTATGATCAAAAGTTAATAACCACCAAATTATTCACAAGATAACATGAATATAAAGATAATCATGACAATATATATCAAATGTAAGTACAAAATACACCACATGCAACAAATTAGTGGTGAACAATAGAAATATCACGGAATTAAATGTGAGATAAGAAACCCCTTACCTCATGTCTGACTTGACTCGTTCGTTATTTAATTTTATAAATAATAAAATAAACTTAATTTATACTTTCTTGAAAACCCTTTTTAAGTTTATTATTATTTTTATATCACTTCTTACCATGTTATAAACATTATGTAATTATTTTAGTTAATAATGGTTGTTTTCTCGATATTTGGTACTTGAGTCAAAAATGAACTTGTTATAATTACAAACTGTCCATGTGGTCAACACTCTATTATCTACAGTATCATATTCATGATTTCAATATCATATATATCATATATATCAAGTATGTATATATATATAAATATTTATTATTAGTTCGTGATATTTGGAGATAAGAGATGAAATTCACCGTTCATGGAGACGGTAAGCCGTACGTACGCATGAACACTACTTTCATTTCTATTTTATTATTAATGAAATGAAAAAAATAATGATATATAGGTATATTATAATACAAGTATAATATATTATTATATATGTGTAAAATAATTAAATTAAATCCATATTTTATACATTCCATGTAAGTCATGAATGAATCATATCACCTTGAGGGGGCGGTAATCCGCACTTCCTCAAATGTAATTATCATGTTCACACATATTGGAAAACATAAAGGTGTGTTTGTAAATTAAAATTACAGAAGAATAGAGAAAAAATAAGCATAATATATATCATATATAAATATAGTGGCATCATAATGGCCACCATATGAGGCGGTAAAACATAATTGAATAATCATCGTTTCGCGAGGTAGTAGTTTGTTGTCCATAGAAACAGTATGTTCTTTTCCAATTAGATAGAGGTGTGTGTAAGTGTATCATGAATACTTATAATAAAAAAATCTAGTATATTGAGGATACTGGTGTTTTTATAAAATAAATTAATAAAAAGAGTTTAGGGGGTTGGAGAAGTAAAATAAAAGAAGATAACTTTAGGGAAGACGTTACCTTAAAATTGGGTAACTCCATTTGGTTTGAACAAAAAGGATTTCTTGAAGTGCCTTATGCATAAGGTAAGGATTCTAGGTGGAAGGGAGGGATATTGAAAGCTTATTTGGGCAGAGGTTGGATGATCCAAGGGGCTTGAGAGGTGTGAGTAATGGGTTAGAGGTGCTGGATTTTTATAAGGGGTAGGAGGGGCTCTTTAGGTCAGTGTGAAATGATTATTTTATTATATAATTATTTTCAGTTTCTAAAGGTCCAAAACTAATTATAGTAGAATATAAGATGACCCATGGTCTAAATAAAATCATCCAATAATAATTGGATAGGTTTTTTATATTTTTGTAATCTTTATAATCATATTTATTTAAATCATTAATTAATGAGGTAAACACCACATCATTATTGTGTCATAAATAATTTTATTTAAGTGATATCTAAAAATGATAAGAAAATACCATGATTTAGGAAACATTTTTATCTTTCTAATGGATACTTATAGTTGAAGAGATAACTTATATAACCCCATTTAAAAATTTATTTACTAAAATATATATGTTTATGTCATTTTTTGTCTTTACTTAAAATTAAATAATATAAAGTGCCATTATCACTCTTAAGTGGCTACATGGGATCCAACAATTGACCCAAAGATTTTAATGGTCGGTCATGACTCATAAAATAAGGTTAGTACATGTGTTAAATTAATTATGTACTATTAGAATATTCTTTTTACCTTGAATTACCCTATTTAACTTTAACCGCGGTAAATAAGTCAAAAGTTACTATTCACTAAACATTATTTTCATCTTATTGAACCAAATTTTACTTAATAATAACAACCATGTATTTTCTATTTTAATAAATCAATTCACAAAAGCGATGAAATTTATTTAAATGAAAAAGTTAGATATTTAACTACTTAGTGCTTTCACTATTCATCAAAATTTAAAATTTTCAGAAAAATAAAAAAAATTCAGCCTAAGATATATTTTATATTCTTAATTAAAAAATGATTTCTGTTTTACCAAATTCAAAACATAGAAGTTGGAATAATTAATTTAAAATTAATTCCCGTTGTGAAAACAAAAAGCGTGTTTTTAAGAAATATTAACTATCAAAAGATTAACAATTGTTTATTGTCAATTTTAAAGTGAAATTACTTACAACGACCATAATTGGATTAAATGGTAAAAATATAATAAAGTTACACTTCAAAACCAATTAAAAAGATAATATATCCATATAAATAAATTAGATTAAAAGGCAGTTTTGAATTAAAATACATTATTTCTCACTATTCATAAAAAAATGAATATTATTAGAAAAATACCAAAATTTCATCCAAAGTAAATTTTGTTGTCCCAATTCTAAATAAGAATATTATTTTTTCAAATTGAATATGTAAAAGTTTCAAATATTGGATTCAAAAATGGTTCTCCATTAAAAGGTGGTAAAATTGCAATTTTTTTGTAAAATGCATTTTTTATCTGAAAATTTGAATTTGGTTTTATAATATATCTATGAAACACACAATAAATAAGTTTAAATTATATGGAGTATATAAAATTCTAAATGATGTTAATACTATTCATAACCGTTTTTGAATGGCTAGTTTAGTAAGTCGTTGTGCGCTCGAACTCACTGTTGCATATAGTACAAGTTATTTAATTAGTTTGAAGAGATAACATACCATGAAATATTGGGGTGTTACATTATACCCCCTTCAATAAATTGAGTCCTTGTAATTTGAAATTATTCTAAAAAAAGGTTAAAAATAGAAAAAATACCTTTGTGGAAAATCCACAATGGAAATTGGGTTAATAAAATATAGTCTTAAAAAGAGTGAAAGGGAATGAAAATGTCACCAAAAAATTATGATCTCGATTAGAAGAACATTAGTGGAAATTAGAGGCACATAATTTGAGGAAAAAGGTTAATATTTATAGGGAGTGATTGAGGTCATCAATCACAAACAAGTGTAAAATTGATGGCCTCAAATCCATCAATCTATGATTATTTAAAATATCATCGGTCCAATAAAACATAAAGCATTAGGATAACACATTTTGGGTTTTAATATCCCTTCCCTAAAGATTAATAATTAATTTATTCATATAATAAGAGAAAAAAATATACTTGACAAGTAGAGTTTCATCCCTCATTTAATTCTTACCACAAACTCAACTTTCACTCCCAACAATGAGTATTCAAGATGACTTAGTCACACCTGAAGCACTAGAATCAACTTATAGAGAATCACATAATCCATAAAGGAAGAACTATATATTTCCATTATCATTAGAGATTAAACAAAAAATAAAATGGTTAGTAAAAGATCAGATGATCCCCAAAAAGGATAATTCGCAAGAGAAAGAAATACTAATATTAATTTCTAAAATTAATCCAAAAATACCCAAAGTTCAATAAATACCATTAAATACAATTTTTTCCATAAAATATTTCAATATAATCCAAACTAATATTAAAACAAAAAACTCAAAAGAATTTGCTCACATAGTCTTTCACGTTAAATTGTATCTCCAAATAACACTGAATACTCTTAAAGTCACGTACATAAAATTAATTAAACTAATAACATATTCTCTATGATTGGTCAATAATTTCCATAAATAACCCAAATCACTATAAATCCACAATAAAATCAATGATAAAAACCCACCATTACTCCTCAAATTAAATCCCAGAGTATTCTATTTTCCTTAGGCATATAGTGTTACCAAAAGAGAGAACATCTTCCAAAATAAAATTTATCACATATTCACCAAATCATTTACCTATACTAAGGATAAATCATATGTTCCCAAAATCAGAAATTTTTTTATCCATATAATTATTTAACTAAAAAGAATTAGTCATACTAACCAGGGACTTCACATAGTCTAGTGGTAGATGATAAATCCCTTTCGAACATTGGTTGTGGGTTCGATTCCCGCAGCTTTGTTTGGCGTGACGAGGTGTCACACGGTCTGCGTGTTTTCCTTTTTCAAAAACTATATATTTTTATAATATTCCAAAAAAAGAGACAAATTCATCAAAAATAACCCTAACATATTTTAACCATAAATTCTATCTCTTACCTCACATTTTCTTCTTAAAAATTATTAACCAATAATTGCCATGAATTCAAGGATCATATAAACACAAATGGTTATTTAGAACTATATCCACAAAAGAAGAGATAATTCTTCCTCGAATAGTATTTTCACATAACAAACTAAATGGTTACATGTACAAGAGAATAGTCTTCTAAATTAATCCCATACTTTTATACATTTTTCCATCCATTTATTTCCAAATTGGGTTTTCCTTGACTTAGAGGTTATTTTATAGAATAAGGCATTTAATCAAGTAATTCCATGGTCCCTTACATTTATGGAAAATGACTATAATTGGATTCTTAGGATCATTTTTATTTTCTTCCATAGTACTATTCATTTTTCTTAGGTAATTATTTACTTTATATCCTCTTTTCCCACACATAAATCATTTCTTTGTTCCATTGAGACACTTTCCTAGGTGTCTCTTTCCACATTTTCTGCATGATGGAAAATAAGCTTTATTTTCTCCATGGTCTACACTACTAGATCTCTTATCATTCACTGCATTTATCTTCTTTGTTGAGTCCAGGAGTTGGTTAATATATATGTTGTCGATCATATATTTGGAAAACTGATTCGTCATGAACATGATATATTTTACACCTATGAACATTCTATTTCATTTCTCATTTCCACTGTTTTTCCCACCCTGTACATCATTTTTAATGTTACTATGACTTCCTTGGAATCCATCCATTGACTAACCCAAGGAAGCATTGTGCAAGTCATTAAATAATTCAGAGAATATCATAACACCTTATTTTTAATCTAAAATACCTTAGGATTAAACAAGGTTATTTATTCTCATATTATATTAAAATCCTTCAAATCAGTATGTAAAGAAAATGTGAATTATCCAAAGAATATACCCCAGGAGTGTCGTAACCTAGAGTGCAGAAAAGCCCTTTATCTTGCACCATTTCCCATTTGAGTCTATCTCAAAGCGCTGTTTTCATGTTTTACCCCTAGGTATATCTATGCAAGAGTCGCCTCTACCTGCTCGTATCCAGATAGGGATGTATTTCATGTAAAACTCAAAAAATCTCTACAGTACCAAAATAATAGGAAGTTCTTTTATACTAATCCTCAAAGACTATATTAGGGTAATGCTCTCTAATCAGAGTTTTTCTAAATATAGCTTCCAAAGTTTGTACAAAACTTCCTATGAAACAAATTGTAATTCCCTGACCTTAGTTACCAAGATTCGTCACATTATTACATAACATTGGCATGATACAAGGAATCATGTCCCAAAATACAGATCAATTTAATAGCCTTGGAAGTACTAGATACACTCATAAGTTTTACAATACATCATGAAATAAAAATATCAACAACATTTTCCCCTATTTTCAAACACACTTATATCCTTATCCTATCCCGATAGGTTAACCATTAAATACTTATTCACATCCTAGAAAAAATAAAACATAGATTGGGGTGAGCTCAGATTGCTAGTAAGGATAAAAATATTACAAAAACATTCATAAATAAGCATAAACATTTAAGGAAATGTATAAGACTAAAACAAAAGCCTTTTAAACTTGAACTTCAGCATAATATGTAAACGATAAAATCAAATAATTCCATTTAATTATTCACATGAATATACTACTTGTTGAATAATCACATGCAATATAAATAGCCACTTTCATAAAGATGAATGCATAATGCCAGACTTCATAACCACATAGTGAAGGCCACATTCCAAGAATACAAATAAGATTTTGTGAAGGCCTTGTGCCAAGAAACTAGTTTGTCTCATGAGAACTATAGATGCATTAAGGAGATATAGCGGGATGCTACCGTCACTCACTATGTCCAATTCATTCCTCATATGAAAAGGTTTAAACATAACATAAACATTTGTTTTAAAACTAGAATACAGAATGTTCATACTTTATTCATAAACCATTAATGGTATAAAAATAAAACATCCACAGTAAAACAAAACTCATTAAATACAATATGGAAGATTGTATTATAATAAATCAACCTCAATCGAGAATAATTTTGGATATTAACATAGATGAAAATACTTATCAAAACTATTTGAGATAAATATCCCCCTTTTTCTTTAAAATATTTAAAAGTCTCACTATTTATCAAGAAGTCATTTAAAATAGATTTTCTAATCAAAGATTCACATACCACTTTGAAAATTTTAAAATGAATTTTAATTTTAAAACATTAATGTCGATATAAATAAAATCTTAAAACCATTTTTAAAACATGGACATTAATGAGATAGATTTAGAAGAATAAAATTTTTAAACATTTAAAATGATATTTTAGTTAGAGTTCTAACCAAATGAGAGATGCTTGAATACAAATAATTGAAGTAATAAAAACTTTATAATATCATGATAATTAAGGGATTCATGATATATAATGTCAAATTACAGTATACACACTAAATAAAAGTGAATTGGCACATAACAACAAAGAAGTCCTAATGGAATGTAAGATGAGATGAATTATTTTATAAAGACCATATCCTTAGGTTAAGGATAAATAAATGACATAATTATGTGTTAAAAATATAAATACACTCAATATGATTGGATATTCAGTGTAAATAAATCAGAGGAAATTCACACATATTCTTGTAAAAACAACACCAATGACATGGATGTTTAACTGAATGAATAGAAATTGAGTTAAAATTACTCTTATCAGGTTTATATCGATGACTAGAGAATTTATCAATGGAGTGATTATGTGTATCAAAAGTATATACAAACAAAGGTGAGTGTAAATTACTACATAAGTAAATAAATAGTGATTTCACACATAATCTTGGGGTAATGTAATCAATGAAGTTTGCGTAAAACCGAATGAGTGGAAATTGAAATTTGAAATTCCCTTACCGATTTGGTAACTTATGAAACATACACCCCATGGAAAAAGGATCATCCAATGATGATGTAAATACCCATAAATTAAATTATATTGAACAAAAATACAATCATGGGCAGTACATACACCACATAAAAGTTATAAGTGGAAAATATTGCATGAATCTCACAGAAATAAAAGTGAGATGAAAACCCCTTACTAAGTTGCAATCAATCGAGTCATATGATCAAAATCAAATAAACCCCAAATTCTTCACATGATAACATGAATATAAAGGGAATAATGATAATATATATCAAATGGAAGTACAAAATACACCACATGCAATAAATTAGTGGCGAACAATGGAAATATCACAAAATTAAAAGTGAGATAAGAAACCCCTTACCTCATGTCCGACTTGAATCGTTCGTTCTTTAATCTCATGAATAATAAACTAAATTTAATTTATAAATGATCAATAACCTTTTTCAAGTTTATTATTACTTTTATATCACTTATTACCATGTTATAAACATTATGTAATAATTTATGTTAATAATGTTCGTTTTGTCGATATTTGGTACTTCAGTCAAAAATGAACTTGTTATAATTAAAAATTGTCCATGTGGTCAAAATTATATTATCTACAGTATCATATTCATTATTTAAATATCATATATATCATATATATCCAGTATATATATATATATATATATATTTATTTATAATTATTTCATGATATTTGGAGATAAGAAATGAAATGCACCGATCAAAGAGACGGTAAGCCGCAAGTACGCATAAACGCTACTTTCATTTCTATTTAATATTTAATGAAATAAAAATAGAATGATACATTGGTATATTATAATACCAGTATAATATCATAAGATATATGTGTTAGATAATTTAATTAACTCCATCCTTTATACGTTCCATGTATATAATGAACGAATCATATCACCTTGAGGGGACGATAGTCCGTGCTTCCTCAAATGAAATTATCATGTTCACACATATTGGGAAGCATAAATGTGTGTTTGTAAATGAAAATTACAGAAGGATAGAGAACAAATAATCATAATATATATCATATATAAATACAATGCCATCATAATGGCCACCATAAGAGGTGGTAGGAGATAATTGAACAATCATCATTTTGTGAGGCAGTAGTTCGCCATCGAAAAAAATAGTATGTTCTGTTCCCATTAGATGGAGGTGTGTGTAAGTTTAGCTCAAATAATTCTAATAAAAAAACAACTTGGTATATTTAGGATACTGGTTTTGTTATTAAATAAAGTAATAAAAAGAGTTTTGGGGGTTGAAGAAGTAAAATAAAAGAAGAGAACTTTAGGGAAGACGTTACCTTAATATTGGGTAACTCCCTTTGGTTGGACCCAAAAGGATTTATTGAAGTGCCTTGTTACTAAGGTAATTCTTCTAGGTGGAAGGGAGGGATATTTAGGGATTGTTTGAGAAGATTTTGGATGATCCATGGGGCTTGATAAGTGTGAGTAATGGGTTAGAGGTGAGGGCATTTTATATGGGGGAGGAGGGTCTCTTTAAGAAAGTGTGAAAAGATTATTTTATTATATAATTATTTTCGGTTTCTAAAGATCCAAAACATATTATATGGGACGATAAGATGAATCATGGTATAAATAAAATCATCCCATGATAATTGGATGAGTTTTGGTTATTTTTTTAATCATTATAGTCTTATTTATTTTAATCATTAATTAATGAGGTAAACACTACATCATTATTCTGTCCAAAATAATTAACGTTATTTGATGTCTAAAAATTATAAAAAAAAATACCATGTAGGAAATATTTTTATATTTCTAAAGAATATTTATAGTCGAAGATATAACAAACATAACCACATGTAAAAAGTCATTGACTAAAATATATGGGGTTAATTCATTTTTGTATTTACTTAAAATTAATTAATATAAAGTGTCATTATCACACTTAAGTGGATCCATGGGGTCCCAAAATCGACGAAATGATTCTCATGGTTGGACATGACTCAGGAAATAAGGTTAGGAAAAGTGTTAAGGTGATTTTTTATTATTATAATATTCTTTTTACCTTGAATTACCCTAGTTACCTTTACATGTGGTAAATTAAAGTTAAAAGTTACTATTAAGAAAAAAATTATTTTCTTATTATTGAACCACATTTTACTTACTAATAATAATAATATATGTCATATTTTTGAAATTCAATTCGCAGAAGCGGTAAAATTTCATTTAAATGAAAAATTCATATTTTTAACTATTACTTAGTGGTTTCTCTATTCATCAAAAATTGAAGTTTTTCAGAAAAATACCAAAAATTCAGCCTAAGATATATTTTATATTCTGAATTAAAAAATGATGTATATTTTAATTAATTAAAAACATATAAGTTGGATTAATTAATTTAAAATTAATTCTTGTTGTCAAAACAATAAGCGTGTTTTTAAGAAATATTCACTTTCAAAAGATTGACACTTGTTTATGTTCAATTTTAAAGTGAAATTACTTCAAATGACCAAAATTAGATTAAATGGTACAAATATAATGTAATTAAAATTCAAAACAAATTAAAATTATAATCTAACCATATAAATAAATTAGATTAAAAGGGAGTTTTGAATTAATATACAATATTTTTCACTATTCATAAAAAATGAATATTATTAGAAAAATACCAAAATTTCAACCAAAGTAAATTTTGATGTCCCGATTCTAAATAATAATTTTATTTTATCAAATTGAATATGTAAAAGTGTCAAATATTGGATTTAAAAAGGGTTCTCCATGAAAATGTGGTAAGATTTCTTTTTTAAAAAAAATTCATTTTTTATCTAAAATATTGAATTTGTTATTATAATATGTCTATAAAACACATAATACATAAGTTAATATTATATGTATTATATAAAATTCAAAACCCTGTTAGTACTATTCATAACTGTTTTTTGAATGGCTAGTTTGGTAAGTCGTGGTGCGCTCGAACTCAGTGTTGCGTATAGTAAAAGTTATTGAATTACTTTGAAGAGATAACATATCATGAAATATTGGGGTGTTACACAGCCTTACCTCAATTCCTCAAAAGATCTCTGACATTTTTCCACCCCACTAAAACATTACAGCATTATGGGTTTAATCTATAATTAGATATGCGATCTTGGAAAATTATTGAACAAAATACCTATAATAACTGACCAATCCTAAGAATCTCAAAATCTAAAACACATTTCTTTTATACTTCGAATATATTACTTGTTACATATTTTTAGGTTCCATTGAGAATACCCTCTCAGATATAACATACCCTAGAAATTTCACTTATTAGTTCCAAAACATACTCTTCAAAATTAGGCCACAAAAATGATATTATCTCAAGGATTTAAGGATGATATAAAAACAATACCAACGATCCTCATATAATATAGAGTACACCAAAATATCATCAACAAACATGACTATAAGTAACAAATAACTAATGAATGATATTGTTAATCAATGCCACAAAAACTATATGATAGTTACTGAGACTGATTGGAATAACCAAAAACTCAAAATGAAAATATTAGATCCAAAATGTTGCCTTAGGAATATCATATTCTCAAACTCTCAACTGGTGGTATCCCGACCATATGTCAACCTTTGAAAACCAATGAGTCCCTCTAAGTTGATTAATGATATCATTAATTGTATCTAACTAATAATTATTAATAATGGTCACATAATTTAAATTTTTGTAATCTACACAATCTATGGGGATCCTATCTACCTTATTAAAAAAGAGGATAGTTGAATGCCAAGGTGACATGATAGGAAGATTAAATCCATTAGCCTCAAGATCTTCCAACTAACCTTTAAGGTCCTTTAAACTAGGATGTTCTATGTGATAAGATGGCATGGAAATGGGTATCGTACATGGGAGTAGATTAATAATGAATTAAACCTCTCTCTCTATGGTGGTAACAAGAAATAATCTTAAGGGAAGACCTGAAAATATACACTCACCACTTCAAGAAGTGGACTTCTCAAACAATGATTAATATAATTAAGTAACACCTTTGACAACTGGAATGATATCACTCCATCTTATGGAATAATAATACATTCTCTCCTAAACCTATAATCACACTCATCGTAAAATACATGAGTGAATCCATTGATAGGAAGAAACTAAACTGGATGATGATAACAATTGATCCTAGACTAAAAGTTGATAATCCAATACATCAAAATAATTAGGTAAAAGATATAAATGTAAAGAAATAAGAAATACCAAATGACTTCAATGTTTCATATCATCACCCAACACATGAGAATCTTGAAAGCTTGTTAGGAACTCTTTCCCAAAGGCATAAAAAGATCCACCAAAATAGAATAAGTTCAAAACGAAACCCCTAAACATCAATAAATTTTGATGATAAAAAATATTAATTAATAACTATATCAAATAAATCTAGTATGAAAAAAAATCGTACACCTAATAGTAGTAACCTACCTCAGATTCCTTCAGTTCATAGTCAAGTATGTAAGGAAATTTAGTTTCAACTCCCCTATTATATTTCTTTGCCACATGAACATTTCCCTTGGCATGAGGGTAAGGCCCACCACCCTTTTAAGTATAATAAAAAACCTACAAACCCATGGTGAAAGAGGATATAGCCTTACCACCATTGAAAATTCTCCAATAGAAATTCTTGAGATGACCAGGGTGTCCGCAATGATGAAAATTTTTGGGTGACTCTATTATGTTAGGCTTGGTAGGACCAAGATATCTAAAATAATAGAAAGGAACCTACTAACATCCTATAGAACCTCTTGAAAATGGTCCCAAAGTAATTGGGAACTCATGTGTTTCCTTTTCTAGCTAGAGGACACACCATTGATAACAACTACATCACTTAAAGCTCCACCTAAACCCCTTTTCCTTTCTTTGTCTTCCTAATCCATAACCACATTATTGAAAACCTCTATAATGTTTATAATGTATAAGTGAATTAGTATTGACCGAATATCATCCCTCATAACCATCTCAAACCTCCAAGCCTCTAGGTATTCATTTGTAACTTGGTTATTTTCAACGTGCACTAACTCAGGGAAATAAGTGGAGTAATAAAAAAATTCCCCTTACTATAATGTTAGTAATTATACGGTCTTTATCACATGAAATTTTTTAGTATAAAACTACTAACTGAATATTTTCTTAATGGAATCTTCTAATATATCCTTGTGCAGTTCAACATACACATTAGAGTGCCACCATCTCTTTCTTAGTCCCTCAAGAATGTATATGGTAAAACCCACTTTATATTTTACATGATTTTTCATAAAAAGGATGATCCTTTTGACATTCTCAAGCCAATATTTAGATTCAAGGGGTCCCTTACCACCACGAAAGATTGGTGGATTCTTCTTAGTGAATTGTGGGATATGATCCACCATCTATCCTTGGTTACCAATACCTGCTTGACCTAGATTATGAATTTTTTGGATTAAAGAATCTACCAAAGAAGGGTCCACTACAGGCTTTGAATACAGAACCTATATCACAACATCCCCTCTTATATTTAGAAGAAATATTCTTTGAGGCATTGTCTTATAAACCTAATATTATAACCAATGTTCTTATGAGAAACTCCCAAATAAAAATATGACATTAAGAATCTATATTAATTCTTTTAAATAACAATAATTTAAAGTATTCATGGATTATAAAAATGATATTCAAAAGTTTGGGAAGGAATATGTCCTTTTAAATAAACCCTGAATACATTTTCTTAAAATATCATCAAACACCAAGTCTTAATATTGGAAAAAATCACAGACCACCCACGGTTACTTGAGTTCTGACATGAATGTGAGTTGGCTAGGAAACCTCCCTTACTTACTATCCAAATTTCAATGGTAGTAACTCTTATATACCAAATACCATAAACAAATACCATGAAGTTTTATAACACATATGAATGGGTATACCTCCTATACCATTTTGCAATGAACAAATTTGGGATAACTAGACAAGTCACTCAAGAAGGTCTGCCAAAAGTTGAGCATAACAAAATAAACAAACCTATCTCAGGTATAACCTAAAAAACATAAATCAATAGAGTACATAGTGAAATAAGGAGTATATATCCATGATATATACAAATGTTTTCCCAAATGGATAAAATTGAATGTAAAACAGGACACGACAAAGAACAAAGCTCTATGTGACCATCCATCCACACCAAACTAACCAATAAAGAATTCATAAAAAACCAAGAGAAGTCAGAAAACTACAAGGCACCCTTACCTTAATCAGAGACCTTAAAATACATATATAGAAATTCCCAAGGCAAAAAATTTGGAGTGAGAAAAAATCCTAGTACTATTTCACTAATGAAACTATAAAATATCTAATCCCATGAAAACATTAGTTCAAGCTTAAAAAACCTATTTATTAAGAATTTATATAATATAAAACATTTTATAAAACAAAAAATCATTTGGTTTTTCATAAAATGATTTCACATTATCACAAAAAAGAATATAACATTGTATATAAAAAATCATGCTAGCATAAGTAAGGCCATAAGTTATGTGAGAAATCCAACCACAAAATATACAATCATGTGAATTAACAATAATAAAAGACAAAGGAAAATTTTGGGCTCTAACATATTGGAATATGTAATATACATAAAAAAGAGGACTAAACTAGGCATAATATGGATCTAACCAATATTGATTCCCATAACATTATTTCACTTTCACAAAACCTATAGTGGAGTTACACACACTAATGTTCCATTTTAATTTCCCGACACACCCAAATGTACCTAATTTTTTATGATTTCGAAAAACAAATAAAAAACCTGGATCAAAATTTATTAATCTTTTTTCATAGTGAATAAAATTTTCTCCTAGGCTTGAAAAGCCGTATTTAATAAAAACCCACTCTTAAGGAATTTTATCCACACATACTGTTTCTAAAACCATTTTAAATAATATTCCTTAAAAAACATAGATTTCATGAACAAAATCCACCTTGATATCAAATCTGACCTATTTATAAAAAAACACAAAATTGAAAAATTGAATTATGTTATTAAATAAGTGGAACTTTTGTATAGAGAGACCAACCTCAAGAATCGAGTGAAAACACCAAGGATTTATCTCCAAAATATTGGGGTTGAATCCAATCATGATGAGATTTTATGGTCTTTAAATACCTATCTTGAGAGCCTAATATTATAGAGAGAATATTGGAAGAAGAGGTGGGTCATATGGGTGTGTATTTATGTATATCCAGGCTATAAAATAGAAGACCATGATGCTTCCTCTCAGACCATGTCGTAACCTTCCACACTACAGTGCATACTTCCCCCACCATAGTACAGGATGGGACGATATATGAGGTACTTTGGTGAAAGGCTTGGGACTACACCACAAACCTTCTGGATGAAATTTCCTTCCAGTTCCATAGCCACATATCCTATTTTTCAGGTGAGAGGGATATGACATAGTTGAAACCACCACACCGTAGAGACCCACTACCACAGAGGGTCTTTTCCACATCATACTCACTATAACATAGCTAATTTTGTTTTTGTATAACTACCCAATTAGTCCGGTAAGACTCTTAGGACTTAGCATCTACCTCCACATAATATAGATCCATTGAATAGAGGGTACACATTGTAACCCAAGATCCACTTTTTATTTTTGAAAAAAAAAATGTTCGTAGCCCAAAAGCACCTACTTTAGGACACTATTCCACAACCAACTGGACTGCACCGTAATGAGCCCACTCCATGCTGTAATAAGCCTCTACATGGTGTAGTAACCAATAGAAACCTGATAAATTTTTAAAAACATCAACAATTACCCACAATGTATTTTAAACAAAGGATGATTAAAACTAGGGATTAGGAATACCTATGAGCTGGTGACGAGATGGAACACAAGTATTAACTGTATATAAAATTTTAATAAATGTACATTTAAAACCATTTAAAATAAGGTAAAATATAATTTAATGTCACATACATTAATTTTATTAAAGATATTTTCCATTTAATTTCCATTCTTTATTTGATTTTTGGGATTCCCATGCATTTTGGTGGAAATGGTGAGTTTTCAAAATTTGGGCCAAACCATGAGCCCATTTCCAGATTTAAAAATAAATTTTGTTTCTTTTATAACTCCTTATATTTTAAAAACAATTCATCCATGACAATTCCTATTTGTCCTACCCTGATCTATTAACACCAAAATATCAATTTGGATGCTTTAGAAATCCATAATAATGGTGTATTTGAGTTTTTAATTAAGGAATAGGGCCATATCAGAATCCCATTTTTATTTTTTTAAAAATAATTTTCTTATATAATATATTATTTAATTTTAATGATGTTTTGGTGATTCAACCTATCACCAGAGCCCACATAACATAGGATCTCCCCCATTCTCTTCTCCCCCAATTTGGAGCTCATTTTCGTCATGTATTTGGTCAAAATGTCTTAAACTTTCACAATTCATTCAGATTCAAAAAGGTAATTTGATTCCTTCATAATTCTTTCATGTTTCACTCCTTCCCCACCATTTCTATTCCAACATGACCTTTTCAGACATATTAAAACCTCACTTTCATTTTTGGTTGTTTTGAAATTTATATACTGGTGTATTTGGGGAGATTTCTTCAAGATCCCTCAAGTGGGTGGGTCTTCTTCATTCTTCCTCCCATTTACATAGTGTTTTTTCCTTTTTCTTAGGTTTTTCCCATTCTTCTTGATTTTTATAATGTACTAAAAGTAGGGATTAGATCCTAGGGTTTGATATTGGATTTATTAAACTTTGATTTTTCTTTCAGTCTTGATATAAGTCCTTTGATCTGCGGTGCTGGTGCGATAAAATTTTCACCCACGAGATTCAACGTGTTAATAATTTTGGTAGGTTAGTACATTTTGTATGAAATCTTTGTATATTAGATTGATGTGTTTATAACAGTTTCATGTTTATTTCATCTGATTATTAGTTCAAAAATTGGTTTTAGTGACATTTATAATGAAAATGAATTTTAAGTACCATTTTTATGTGAAATTGGGGGGTTTTCATAGAAATCATTTATTGGTTTATTTGGGGATTTCCTATAACTATATAGTTTATTTTTTTTATAAAATGTATTAGGGATGAAAATAATGTATTTTATGTTCATATAAATTGGTTTTTTTGTGAAATTTGTCTTCAAGTGATATTTGTTATGTAAATGATTTTTAGGTATAAATTTTGTGCTAAATTAGGTGTTTTACTTGTCTATTTAATGTCATGTCTGTTGTGGTTGTTTTATTACTCATGTTATTGATTTATAAAAATGTGTTGGCGCTGAAAAATTATATTTTTTTAAATATGGGTATGCAAATTGTGTTAAAAGTGGTATTTTAAAAGGATTTCTGTGTGAAAAACATTGTTAGATTTTGTGAAGTTGTTTAATTGAAAATAAAAATGTTTTTGTTTGTGTTTTAAGTGGTGTAAAGTGAGTATATATACTGTATTGTTTTTATGTGAACATTAGTGGTGTTGTTATATGAAAAATTATGCGTGTTTATTGCTGAAATTTTTCAAGCACAAAGGGGGAATCCCGGGTACCTAGGTGGGCGGATATGTATTAGTAGGACTAGTGATCTGGATTTGTTTTGTCCCTGTTTCCCTGAGAAAATGGATAACAACAACTCTAACTAAACTATGTGGATGTTTTTTGGGACCAATAGGTTATGGGTATGTTCCCTACTAGTGTATTGTTCATGGGAAAGGATTAAAACATGGATAATTTACACTAAGGTACGAGGTACACAGGGCCCGAGACTATCTAGTGCCTATGGGTGTTCCTAGTTTTGGTGCTCCTTAGATTTTTGGTATTTATAGTTATATTAGGTTGTGTTTGGATGTATATTACATTAGAAAAAAATTATTATTAAAATTGATAACATTATGAAAGTTTTAGTTTGAAAAAATTTTTCAATTGAAAGTTTCATTTCTTGGGGTTTATCACCGCTTTTCTTTACATATTAAAACGTCATTCTTTTTTTCACCTTGTATTGAATACTATTTGAAATAATTAGGTGGTATCCTATTGAGATTAGTCTCACACCCTACTTACACCCCATGGGTATAATTATACTTGGTTATGTTTGAATCAGGTAATGAAAAATCATCAAGTGAAGGCAGTTCGGGTCATTAGTCCCCTCATACAGTGCATTGTTGTGGAGACCGATCTTGGGTGACAACCCCTTGTAGTGTGGAGTCATTGTGGATTATTTTCTGCTATTTTGTTTATTTTTGGACCTCTTCTACCTTGTTTAAACCCATTCATTAAGTTCTAGATTTTTCTTAAGTATTGTTTGGAATTGAAATTTCATATTCTTATTATTGATTGTTTTTAATGTTTTATGCTTTCATACTAGGGTAAATCATTCCCAAACAAGATTTATTGATACTCGGGAACTTGTTTCATCTCGTGGGGATAGGGAACACAGTTAGGGATTTGTCACGGGCTGGATTTGGTACCGATATTAGTGGTGAAAATATTCAATTCCTGAAATGTAACATAACATAATATATAATTTATGTTTATAATAGAAATTGCTTGACAAAATATATTAAAACATGGATATAGAAGAGAAATATTACAGATCTAAAGAAAGATTCATGAGAAATATCCCTTAAAACAATGATATAGATTTTTCATTAATCAATAATAGATTAAATGGAAAATAAACATGTAAAACACATTCATTTCGATAGGAAAATTAAATATATGTTTTTAAGAAAATTAGAGCATATGATTTCCCCCAAAGAAACCTTGAAAATAAAAAATCTTAAAAAGAAATGATATTGTAACATAAAACATTGACCACTTTAGTAAAATTTAAATTAAAATACATTGAAATAAAGAATATTGTATGACTCTATAAATCCCATTAATTTCATTATGTAATATATCAACATTCATTCTTGTGGTGGTAATTTCATCATATAAAAAAATATTTTTGCATGACATGAAACTTGTCTTAATAAAATGAGATTAATACAATGAAAAACTATCGACCTCACCTATTTTGATAATCCCAATTATGCTTTCACATACTTTGATAATCCCAAATAATGTTTATCTATATATTAATTCATTCAATCTATGATATTATATTATCAAGTTCATAATTATTTTAAAATATTCTTTGAAATATATTAATCAATGTTTAACTATGTTTATATGAGTTTTGAAGTAATTCTAACTCAATCAGCTAAGTTTTTCATAAAACAGATAAGTGTTAAGTCACTGATATGATTATAGCTACTGATACAGAACTACCGGTACTTAGTCTACCAATAGACGGAATCACTGATAAGCTATGGTCACCGATATGAAGAGCTACTGATATGTATAAGTCCATCGGTAAGCACATAGAACAAGTCCACCGATAAAGAAAACTAATGATAGAAGCTGAGCTACTGGTAGAACAAGTCTATCGGTATGAATAAGTCTACCGATACACTCATCACTGTAACCGAACAAAGCTACTGATATCCATAGACTAAGAGTCTACCACTATGAAGCTACCGATACAAAGCGAGCTACCGATATACCAAAAGCTACCGATAACAGGGATCAACGGTACATAGAGATACCGATACATGGAGTAACAGCTACTGACAGCCAGAGCTACCGATACAAGATCAAGGAGCTACCGATATAAGATCAAAGAGATACCGATAGAAGCAAAGTCCACCATTACACATCTACCAACAGAAGGCTACTAATGAAAGACTGACCAGTCAAAATCTATATTCTCAATATTATTATTTACTATGCAATGTTCATATTTTATGTTTTTAATGCAATTAATGTTATATAATGATAGTTGCTGGGATGTCAGGGAACCGTATCTGGTACCCATGAAAAAGGTAATCATTCTTTTTACCGGAGCTGAAATCTATAAAAGGAAGGACAAAGACTGGGTATAACAAGATTAAGAAGGCACATGAAGGGTGTAAAAGGCAAGGGTTGAACTGCATTGAAACCTGGGGCATTCACACAACAAGGAAAAGTTACACTCATACTAGAAGAGCAATGGAAATACACGAAGCCATTTCATTCTAAAGGATAACATGAGATACAACTTAGTCATGGAGTGAAGAACTACAACGAGATCTTCATGCACTCAACCTGATCAAACTGAACTTGAAGAAAATGACCCTATGTTTTTCAGATAAAAACCATAGAAGGACTCAGAATCATTTCTGATTAATCAAAAGAGTCTAGAGCTGCACTTCAAATCACTAGAGCTTTCTAAAACTCATATCTACTCTTTTAGTGATTATTTTGTTTAAATTTTGAGTAGTGTGTATACTTTGTATATTTCTAACACACACTGTCTCCTGATCTAAGATGGAGGATTTATAAATCCTCACACAAACTTTCTATAACTCCATTTGTCCCATTGTGTATAGTGTAAGAGGTCAAGTAAGACCTGGACAGCATGTGAGCCGTTGTTTATTTTCCCTCGTAGAACTTTGGTAGAGGTCTTTATACCTGGACAGTGTTTTCACTGTTGCTTACCCCGATCCAGGGTGTGGATCAAATTTATATAAATTGTTTAAGAGGAATAAGTCTCATCTTGAAACTGAACCTCTTGGTTACATCTGCTGTGCTTTTTAGTTTAAGTCTAAAGTATACTATATATATTATATTCTGCTACTAATTACTTTTAAATACAATTTGTTTTAAAGTTACTTTAATAGTTAAACTAACAGGTGTTTATACTTATTTGTGAACCAGTAAGTTAGTTTCAAAATTAATTTAATATTCTGATCTAATTAACTGAGACCTAATCAATCATTGAGAAACTAATTGAACATTTACAATCTGTATAAATTCACTAAATTTTAACTTGTTTTTAAATAGGGGGATTTTAATATAAATATTTTTAACAGAAATTTTAATTGGAACTCAATTCACCCCCCTCTTGAGTATCCACTCTGACCAACATTTGGTATTAGAGGATTTATTTATTATTAAAGGTTTTCAAAATACTCTGTTTTTAAACTGTGATTTTAGTTGCATCTTTAAAGATCATAAATTTCTATTAGTTCTAAAATTTATCGCTTTAAATATATTTTCTAAAATCTAGTTATGGACAATAGACTATAAGGTGCTGCTTCCAACATGCCACCTTTCTCTAATGGCACATATTATGCCTAGTGGAAACTTAAAATGAAAATTCATTTAGAGAGTATGAGATTTGATATCTGGACTGCTGTAGAGACTCAATATAAAATTCTAGAATCTAAAAGAACTAATCGGGATAAAGCTACTAAGACTACCTACAATAATAAGTGTAAAGAAATTAATGCTTTGTACTGTGCTTTAGGTGATGAAGAATTAAACAGAATATCTACTTGTAAAACTACCTATGAAACTTGGGACGGTTGGGCTATTTTCCATGAGGGAACAACCAACGTCAATGAAATGAGGCTGAATATCTATACTATTAAATATGATAATTTTAAAATGAAGCCTGATGAACTCATTTCTAACATGTATCTCAGGTTCAATGAGATTTTCAACACCATGATCTCTCTTGGTAAAGCTATTCCAGCAAAAGAATAGATCATGAGAATATTAAGATGTCTGCTAGAAAGATGGAGAGGCATATCTGTTTCCATTATAGAATCGTGTGACATCAGTAAAATTCCTGTTAATGAATTAATAGTTAAGCTTATGATGTATGAGGAAGAACTCAAAGTGAATAAGGAGGAAGATGATGACCCAAAAATGAAGTCAGTGGCTTTTAATTCTACTTCCTCGAGGAGCAAGGACAAAAAAACGTACAAATACCAACTGAAAGCTCAACAAGTGAATGTTCAGACACTGACAGTGATGATGAGATGGCTCAAATAGCCAGAAGATTTAAGAAGTTCTATAGGAAGAAGAAATTCTTCAGAAAATAAAACTATAAAGGAAAATATAAAAACAGAGGCCATTGGAAAAAGGACTGGAAAAAGCCTGATAAGTGTGATGAGATTGTATGCTATGGATGCAAAAGGAAAGGACATGTGAAAGCTGACTGTCCAAAATTTAAGTTCAAAAAAAAACATGACTATAAGGACAAAAAGTATAATAAAGAAATGAACGAAACTTTGAGTGCTTCAGAAGACACTTCAAGTGATTCTAATCCTACTAAGGATGAAGATTCTCATAAATCTAACATGTGTTTTATGACAAACACATTTGAGGTAACACTGGATACTCCTGCTTTAAATTCATACTATTCGGGAGTTAATTTTGATTCTGATTCTGAATCTGAAAATATGTATAGTGAAGAATTATTTGAAATTTTTAATATGATAGAATAGACATGTAATGTATTAAAGGACAAGTACAAATCCTTAAAGAAACAACATGCTTTATCTAGCACTGTTAAATCTACCTTTGAGATAGAAGAGGAAAAGAATGCTCAACTGTTAAAAGAAAATACTGAATTGAAAATGTCTAATGAGAAAAAGAGAAAGGACTTCGAAAAATTCACACATGGAAAAGACACACTTAAAAAAATGTTAGGAAAACAAGTGGCACCAAAATATACCACCAGAATAGGCTATCATCCTGGATAGAGACAGTTTACTAAAACTGGATTTATTTCTAAATATGGACAGAATACTACAAGTTCTAGTTCTAGAAATTTGTATACTTCAACTAGTTATTCATATGGTTATAGATCAAATAATGTTTATCTTTCAAAATCTATTGATTCTGTAAATTATTTGAGACCCATAAGACAAATTTGGGTACCTAAAGCTTTGATTTCTAACCTTTCTAGACCCAAGAAAATTTGGGTACCAAAATCATTTTATGTTTGAACCTGTTTTGTAGGAGACTTGCTCAAAGAGTTCTCACAAAAAGGTATGGTACTTGGATAGAGGGTGTCAAAGGAACATGTCTGGAGATTACACTTGATATAAAAGCTTAATAAAGGTTTATGGAGGCTATGTCAGATTTGGTGATAATTCTAAAGGAAAGATCACCAGCCTAGGCCAGATCGGTAACACTAATTCTGTTTTAATTTCAAAACTTGTATTTTTTGATGGACATAAAGATAACCCGTTGAGTATTTCTCAGTTATGTGATGATGGTTTTAATGTTAAATTTGAAAATGATTATTCTAATGTTTTTAATTCAAAAAATGTTTCAGTATTTTTTGCTTTGTGAAATTAAAATGATTATGCTGTTGATTTATATTCTTTATCCAAGCAAAATGTTAGTTGTTTAAATGATTTTCATAATGAATCTTGGATGTGGAACAAAATATTAGGACACTACAACATTCATTCACTTAGAAAACTGACTAGGAAGAACTGAGTTAGAGACCTACCTAATCTTGAATTCCCATCAGACAAAGTATGTAATCCCTGTCAAAAGGGAAACCAACATAAATTTTCTTTCAAATCAAAGAAAGAAGTTTCAACTTCTCAAGATCTCGAGTTGGTTCACATGGACTTTTTTGGACCTTCTAGAGTTTCTAGTTTAAATGGGAATCACTATGTCTATGTCTTAGTAGATGTCTTTTCTAGATATACATGGGTATACTTCTTTTCTCACAAAAGCGAAGCTTGTTCTTACTTTATTAAATACTCAAAGTCTGTAGAAAATCTTAGTGGACTTAATATTAAGACTTTGAGAAGTGACCATGGTCCTGAGTTCGAAAATCATGAGTTTTAATCCTATTGCTCACACAATGGCTATAGTCACAATTTCTATGCCCCTAGGACACCTCAACATAATGGTGTAGTAGAAAGAAGAAATAGAACCCTTCAAAAAAATTTAAGAACCATGCTCAATGAGTATGACCTACCTATTTATTTTTGGGCTGAAGCTATAAATACAGCTTTGTTATATCATTAATAGAGTCTTGATTATACCAGTTCTTAATAATACCCCTTATGAATTGTGGAATAATAAAAAACCTAAGGTTAATTACTTCAGAGTTTTTGGATGCAAAGTTTTTATTCTCAATACAAAGGATAAACATGACAAATTTGATTCTAAAAGTGATGAAGGAATTTTTATTGGTTATTCTTTAACTAGAAAATCCTATAGAGTCTTTAACAAAAGAACCAAATGTGTGGAAGAATCAGTTCATATCAAATTTGATGAAACTGATCCACATGAACCTAAGTCATCTCTTGAAAATCTTGAACGAGATTTGTCTGTTCTGAACCTTAATGATAGAATCAATGAACCTGTTATAAAGACATCCAGTTCTGTACATATTCTAGAATCTTCTTCTGTTGAACCCGAACCTATAGATGAACCTGAAATTTCGAGTCATACCTTTACTAGATCAACTACGATTCTAAAGAATCATCCTTTGGATGCTGTTGTTAGCAATCTTGATAGAAGGACATAGACTAGAGATTCTCTAAGAAATCAGGTTGAACATCAAGCCTTTCTTTCACAGCTAGAACCTAAAAATATCAATTATGTAATCAATGATAAATTTTGGGTAATGGCTATGCAAGAAGAATTAAATCAATTTGAAATAAACAAATTCTGGGAATGAGTAGAAAGAACTGAGGACATCTTGACCATATGCACTAAATGGTTTTTTAGAAACAAAGTTGATGAATCTGAAAATATAGTTAGAAACAAAGCTAGGTTAGTTGCAAAAGGATATAATCAATAGGAAGGTATAGACTATGAGGAAACCTTTTCACTAGTATCTAGATTAGAATCCATTAGGATCTTACTTGCCTATGCTGTCCATCTGAATTTCAAGTTATATCAAATGGATGTAAAAAGTGATTTTCTAAGTGGTTTTATAATTGAAGATGTTGTTGTTGAACAACCACCTAGATTTGCAAACCCCCATTTCCAAAATCATGTTTTTAAACTTTCTAAAGATTTATATGGTATAAAACAAGCTCCAAGAGCTTGGTATGATAGACTTAGTAATTTTCTTATTTCAAAAGGTTTTACTAAAGGGATTGCTGATCAAACTCTTTTTATTAAAAGAATTTCAAAAGATGTTTTGATAGTACAAATCTATGTTGATGATATTATTTTTGGATCTTTTAAACATTCTTTATGTACTAATTTTTCAAATAATATGAAAAATGAATTTGATATGAGTTTAATAGGAGAACTCAAATACATTCTTGGATTTCAAGTTTTTCAAAATGAAAATGGTATTATTTTGAATCAAAGTAAATATACAAAGGATCTTTTAAAACGTTTTGGTTTGGATAGTATTAAGGAAAATGATACTCCTATGAGTACAGTTTGTAAAATGGACATTGATGAAACTGGGAAACCAGTGGATCAAACAAATTATAGAGGTATGATTGGAAGCTTACTTTATCTTACTGATACCTGACAAGATATTACGTTTAGTGTGTATATGTGTGCAAGATTTCAAGCTAATCCAAAATAATCTCATTTACTTACTGTTAAAAGAATTTTTAAGTATCTTAAACACACTGTAAATTTAGGTTTGTTTTATAAAAAAGGAAAACCTTTTGACTTAATGAGTTATTCAGATTCTGACTTTGTTGGTTGCAAGTTGGATATAAAGAGAACATCTGGAACATGTCATCTATTAGGAAAGTCCTTAGTATCTTGGTGTAGAAAGAATCATAATTCTGTTGCTTTGTCCACTACCGAAGTAGAGTATATAACTGCTGGTAGTTTCTGTGCGCAAATTCTGTGGATGAAACAAACTCTTTTGGACTATAGATATGACTTTAATCATGTTTCAATTAACTGTGATAACACTAGTGCAATTAAAATTTCAAAGAACCCTGTATCTCACTCTAGGACCAAACACATTGCTATAAGGCACCACTTTTTGAGAGATCATTACCAAAAAAGTTAATATTACTCTTGAATTTGTAGGTAATGAACATCAATTAGATGACATTTTCAACAAACCTTTAATTTTGGATAGGTTAAGTTACATTAGACATGAGTTAGGAATGATCAACCTTAATCGGTAAATACTTCACTGATGTACCTCACCGATGTACCTCACTGATGTAATACCTCACCGATGTACCTCACCGATGTAATACCTCACCAATTTACCTCACTGATGTAATACCTCACTGATGTACCGCACTGATGTGATACCTCACTGATGTACCTCACCGATAGACCTCACTGATAGAAATTCTCACCCATAAACCCTACCGATGTTCTGTTTTAAACTTCTGTCTGCTGACAGAATCTGTATAGTTTATACTTCACTTTTTATATTTTAAATTATTTATTTTATGATTCCTAAATAATAAAACGAAGTCCTAGCTACTTCTCAATCCACCGAGCCTCAAACCCTTTACCCTCAAAACTTAGCTCCCAAATTTCTCGAAAACCCTATGATCCTTGAACCGGAGATGGCATAAACCAAACTCCTAACCATCAGAGATGACATTGATGAGCTGAATGAGAAGAAGCAGAAGATCGGGCTAGAAGCAGGTGGCAGTGTTAGTAGAACACGGCCGGGGAGGTGACCAGTGAACCCTCATTTACAAAATAGAGTTATTGTGATCGAAAAAGAGCTATGTGTGAAATGGATGTTGGCTAGTAAATCGTTAGTTATAGAGGTTTTGGAAGATCAGAAGTGGTTAGATTTCTTTTCAAACAACAATGTCCCCTACTATCCGAAGCTAGTGAAACAATTCTATGATTTTATGAGCTTTGAGAAATCAGAATATGAGAACCGAGTGATTTATTTTGTGAATGGAAAGGAGATATCTTTTTCATTCGTTGAGTGGGTTGAATGCCTGAAGGTTCCACACAAAGGGGTTTCTAGATATGTCTCGAAAACAATACCACCTACAGGTGATATATTTGATTATAAAACTGCCTTAGAGGAGATCACCGATAGTGGAAATCAAAGAAAAGTGGTGGCTGCTGAAATGGATGGAGAGAACAGATTGTTGTTCAAATTTGTTCAGCATGTTTTAATTCTAAGGATATGGTACTTTACGAATTTAAGATATCAGGATATCTATCTGCTATATCTTTTGAGACATGGAGTGAAAGTGAATTTGTGTAGGTTACTAATGATTCAAATGGAGGATATGACCATGCCAAAATCAAAGACCAATGCCTTATTCTTTTCCAAGTTGATCTCAATAATGATTAAGGTAAAAGGGGTAGCTGAGTCTCAAGATGAGACTGTGGTAGTAAGGGACAACTTCTATATCACAAGAACTGTATGTAAATACATGAAGATAAACTCGAACCCATGGAGAGGAGAGCTGGTTAACGATGAAAGAAGGTATATGATAAATTGAATCCTATGGATCATCCTTCAAGGCGTAAGGATGTGAGGGATCAGGGTCTAGGACCTGATGAAGAATAACCTGAGTACAATGATGAGAGTGATGAAGAAGAGACTTCTATGGATGATTGAAGGGATCCCGACTTTCCCCCAAGTCATGTTGCTGTAATTGTATCATCTAGAAAGGAAACTCTATTAGAAGAAGAAACTTCTATTAATGAGGAAGACTAGATAGTCCATAAGAATGAAGAACAAAGAGAGAATGATTCTGAATCCTCTGATTCTGTCTTCTTAATTCTAAGTCCATTGATTGGAAGCTCAGTTGTACCTATTAAGGATGTAGTGGGAGAGATGGAAGGAACTTTGCCTAATCAAGATGAGCCTCTTTCTATTGCAGAGATGGAGTTGATTGTAGAAGATTCTTCTGAGGAAGAAAGACCTGATGAGAATGCTGTTGCTGTACAAGAGGATGCACCAATTTAGGTGGAGCATCAAACACGATTTGGCAGTGTTTCAGTGAATGTTGAAATGGAGGACTGGGAAGAAGACCTAGGTTTTGTGGTTTGTGGATTGGATTATCCCGATTCTGATAATGAAACATCCCTGAATTGACCAAAAATCAATTATGATATTCAGTATGAGATATTTACTGATGATGTGGAAAGAATACATGATCTGGATAAGCTCAAGTCTGATCTCGAAACTAGTTTTGTGGAAGAAAAAAGGAAAATGTAAGCTTCACTGGTATCATCTATTCAATCGGTTATGAATGACTCAGTATCCAATATAGTATCTGAAAGAGCACCTGTTGTGGTTGCACCTGCTAATATGATCACCAGGGCTGATCTTGAATCCTTAAAGGATGAGCTGATAGAGTCTTTGAGTGCTTTAGTTGATGAGTTAAAGAGTTACTTTGTTGAAGAGATGAGCAATCTGGAAAAGTCTTTTGAACTCTCTATCGGTTGTAATGTGTAAACCTCTCTGGGAGAGATTGTAGATGAAGTTACATATTGCCAAAATCAGATGTCTAGCTTGGCAGAGAATGTTGAAGCTCTAAAGGAATCTATTATCTCTTTGGAATCCTATATGAGTTCAAAATCTCAAGCAGACAAAGATTTAGCTTATGTCAAAAGTGTTGTCAGCCAGATGGTATAAGTATTTGAAGGATTTAAAACCTCAATGAAAGATCATGTCAGCACCCAGGATTCCCAAGTGTAAACTATTATTAGTGGGTTGACCAAAAACATCAAGGAAACAGTAAACTTATCTATTGGTTCAATTGCTTCCAGACCTTCAGTGGATTTGAATTAGATTCAAGCTTTGATGAAGGAAGAGCATGTTTCAGCATCAAGCAGTGGCTCTGTGGACTCAGCTGATCTGACCAAAGTGCTAACTTATACTAGAGATACCACTAGAGAGATTATGAAGATAGTCTAGGACTAAATGAGAAAATCTTCTACCTCTCAAAAAAAAGTGAAAGACAAGGTGGATTATTATTTCTAGAGGGTTTACACAATGAATCAATTCAAAAATCATTTCAAGCTTATGTTATAAAACATGAAGCTGCCACCAGTTAATCAAGACCTTAGAGAACAAGCCAGCAAGCTCAGAGAGTTGACTCAAGCCATGGTAAAATTCATAGAGAACAAGGATGATTTCATATCTGCTATGGAAAGAGGAGGAGGAATCATTATGGATTTCAGAAATCTTCTACTGCCTTTTTCTGAATGTCGATGCTAGGCCAGTGATTGTACCCCCAGCTTTACCTACCTCTAACTCTATTACTTCGCCTGTTAAAATGACTCTAACCCATGCCATTCACAGCCTTACTCCTATGATCACTCAGAGGACTACTCTGTACAGACCATGAACAGCTTCAGTAGCTCAGCCTCCAGTGATCAATTCTGGTGTTCCTAAGACTACACCTGCATCCACTCATCCTGAATCCTCTTCTGATCCCAAGGGAAAATCTCACATTGAGGACATGGATTGAATATGTGGATAAGACATTTTTTAAGAATCCATTGTATTTTGTTTTTAATTCCCTGTACCTTTTTCTTTTTTCAAAATGAAATACAAATGGCTTTCTCTTCTTTCCCATTTTGTGTCTTTTCTCTTTGTTGTTTCCCACTTTTTTATTATCACAAAGGGGGAGAAATATTAACTAAGGGAAACGTATTTTGGAAAAATATCTTCCATAAGACAGGAGAGAAATATTATCTATAGAACTGAAGAGGAGAGATACTATGTTTTGTAACCTGTACCTTTTATACCATTTCATT
Source organism: Viscum album (assembly GCA_963277665.1). NCBI lineage: Eukaryota > Viridiplantae > Streptophyta > Magnoliopsida > Santalales > Viscaceae > Viscum > Viscum album. The sequence goes on from OY728158.1 coordinate 1,287,271,724, forward strand.
TAATTCTACCTATGATACATTGAACATTTCAATTCTTACATTTTTACCTCTGGTGTGTTGTTTTCTCTGCTACAATTGGATTCAATGATATATCCTCTGATACAATTACTCATTATTTTGAGAATACAATATCATAAGTTGTGATTATCAAAAAGGGGGAGATTGTTGACCTCACCTATTTTGATAATCCAAATTATGCTTTCAGATACTTTGATAATCCCAAATAATGTTTATCTATATATTAATTCTTTCAATCTATGATATTCTATTATCAAGTTGTTAATTATATAAAAATAATATTTGAAATATGTTAATCAATGTTTAAGTATGTTTATATGAGTTTTGAAGTAATTTTAACTCAATTGGCTATGTTTTGCATAAAACAGATAAGTGTTAAGTCACTAATATGCTTATAGCTACTGATACAGAACTACCGGTACTTAGTCTACCAATAGACAGAGTCACCGATAAGCTAAGGTCACCGATACATAGAGCTACCAATATGTATAATTCCCTTAGTAAGCACATAGAACATGTCCACCGATATAGACAGCTACCGATAGAAGCTGACATACCGATAGAACAAGTCTACCGGTATGCATAAGTCTACCGATACACTCATCACAGGAACCGAATGGAGCTACTGATATGCACAGACTAAGAGTCTCCCACTATGAAACTACCGAAACAAAGTGAGCTACCGATAGCCCAAAAGCTATCGATAGAAGGGATCACTGGTACATAGATCTACCGATACATGGAGTAACAGCTACCGACACCAGGAGATACCGATAAAAGATCAAAGAGCTACCGATAGAAGCATAGTCCATTGTTACACATCTACCAATAGAAGGATACTAATGAAATACTGACCAGTCAAACTCTATATTCTCAATATTATTTATTTATTATGCAACGATCATATTTGATGTTTTTAATGAAATTCATGTTATTTAATGATAGTTGTTGGCGTGTCAAGGAACCATACCTAGTACCCATGAAAAAGGTAATCATTATTTTTATCTGAGATGAAAGCTATAAAAGGAAGGAAAAAGACTGGGCAGAACAAGATTAAGAAGGAACATGAAGGGTGTAAAAGGCAAGGGCGGAGCTGCATTGAAACCAGGGGCATTCACACAACAAGAAAAATCTACACTCATACTGGAAGAGCACTGGACAAACACGAATCCATTTCATTCTAAAGGAGAACACAAGCTCCACCTTTGTCAAGGAGTGAATAACTACAAAGATATCTCCATGCACTCAAGCTGATCAAACTGAACTTGAAGAAAATGACCATCTGTTTTTCAGACAAAAACTAAAGAAGGACTTGAAATCATTTCTGATTAATCAAAAGAGTCTAGAGCTGCACTTCAAATCACTTTAGCTTTCTAAAACTCATATCTACTCTCTTAGTGATTCTTTTGCTTACATTTTGAGAAGTGTGTATACTCTGTATATTTCAAACACACACAATCTCCTGAGTTAAGCTGGAGGATTTATAAATCCTCACCCAGACTTTCTATAACTCCCTTCTATCCCACTGTGCATAGTGGAAGAGGTCAAGTAAGACTTGGACAGCCGGTGAGTTGTTTTTTGTTTTCCCACATAGAACTATGGTAGATGTATTTCCACCTGGATAGTGTTTTCACTGTTGTTTACCCCGATCCAGGGTGTGGATCAAATTTATATAAATTGTTTGAGAGGACTAAGTCTCGGCTTGAGACTCAACCTCTTGGATACATCTGCTGTGCTTTTTAGTTTAAGTCTAAAGTATACTATATATTTTATATTCCGCTGCTAATTACTTTGAAATACAATTTGTTTTAATGTCACTTTGATAGTTAATTGATCAAGTGTTTATACTTATTTGTGAACCAGTAAGTCTGTTTCAAAAGTTAATTTAATCTTATGATCAGATTAACGGAGGCATAATCAATCTTTGAGAAACGATTTGAATATTTAAAATCTGTATAAATTCACTACATTTTAACTTGTTTTTAAATAGGGGGATTTTAATCAAAATATTTTTAACAAAAATTGTAATTGGAACTCAATTCACCTCCCTCTTGAGTATCCACTCCGACAAACAAAAACTTTACAAGGTTTTTATCTATTGAAGTTATCATAAGTCCATGAAATTGTAATGTTCAAGTATGTCAATCCACATTAAACAATTGTAAATACATAATAAAAAAATTGTAAATCAATTCACCTATAATCATGGATTAACAAATTCAAATAAGTTGAATTATAACCCAATAAATGAAAATTGTGTTAAGACACCACTTACCACTTGGCCTATTTCAAGAAAAATCCCCTTAGTTAAAATAACTTGAATTAAAACATAATATAAAATGATTTATGAAATATTCATGTTATATCATGAAAAATGAATGAATATATTCTGTATAAAATAAATTTGGTGTATAACATTAAAACACGCCTTAATGAAGGGAAATTGATATGAATACCCTTACCTTGAGTCCATACATTACATGTTTATACTTTAAATCCTATATAACATAGATCTAATTATTATTTTATTTTTTAATACAAATATATTGGTCTCAGCTAATAATTATTCAATATATTTAATTTATTTTAATTACATATTTAATTACTCGATCAATTAATTCTATATCAGGTGTTTTGGGGACATTTGATTCATAATTTAAAAATGGAGTTGGTGTGTTGACCATAGTCAAAGGGTTCATTATTCGATAATCTCTAGAATAATAATCATGAAATAATAATAATATATATATATATATTTATATATATATATTATTCTTTTAAGAATTACCATTAAATATGGTTATGAAAATTGATTTACGTTACCACATTGAGACGGCAGTTCGTATGTACTCATGAGTAACATTTCCATTGTTAAATGATCATGAAATAAAGAAGGAAAGTATTATTATTTTTTTAAATAATTATTATTATATCATAAATATCATATTTTCTATTTTAAAAATTTATAAATACTATCCATTATATGTGGTGATGAAAAACGAATAACATCACTTTGTGGAGGTTGTAATCCACACGAACGCACGAATGACATTGTCATTTTTAAATCGATGGAAAGGTAAGAAAATAGATTATAATTTATATTTAAATAATTTTAAAAATGTCCTGAATAACATATATATACATTAAATACATCATTAAAACATCTATGATAGACGATGATGGAAAATGAATTACATCAGTTTCTGATGTGGTATTGTTCCGTACACACGTACGAAGGTTTCATTTCCCATTTGATGGATGAAATAATTTATATATGTTTTTAAATTAAAATAATATAATATAAATATATTTAAGATAATTATGTTTTTATTTCATCAAGATTTATGAAAATTTTATATAGGTATAAGAATGAATAAATTGAAAGAGGCCATATTGGATTATTACCACTACTTCAGTTGGCCTCCTTTATATCCATTCTTAAGGACCCTTGGAATATAAATTTAAGAGGAAAAAACCTCTAATTCATGTATAGGGGATTTTATAATAGTGTTGGTAAGATTATGGTTTAGTTAGATGGCTCAAAGTGGTATAAATAATTGAGATGATGAGTTTCATTTTATAATGGACGGGAGGACATTTTTAGAAGTTCATGTAATATTATAATACAATATGGGTATAACTCTTGTAAAATGTTTCAAAAATGAGATTAAATCAAATATAAGGATGATAATATCTTAATATAATATGTAAATAAAAATTATACAGTTTTTGATATCATTTTAAACCTTTTATTTTGGTTAAAAACCATTGTTAACTAACTTTAACCTTATCAATGGTCATGACTTTCTCAATATTAAAGGTTTCTAATTTTTCTTATAAGGTGAAAATTTAATAATAAATGGAAAAGGGATAAAATATTAGACCATTTATCATCATAATTTTCCTCTTTCAATATTTTTAGATTTTTTAAATAATTTAATAAAATATATTTTAACATAAAATGTAATTATTGTCATTTTTTATACTATTAATTTAATTTGACTTTAAAGTCATCATCATAGTAATAGAATTATAATATAAACAATTAAAACATTTAAAAAAGTATATTAATGTACAAAATTTGTGGGATACTACAAATCACCCAATAATTATTAATCTTATATATTTTAAAATCATTTACATCATTTTTCTATTACTTTCACAAGTAGTATGTCGACATTTCATAATAATATAATGTAATTATTTCATCACTAAAAAATAAAAATAAATTAACATACTAAAAAATTAATTAATATTTAAAATAAAAAAATCATAAATGAAAATAATTTGTCTTTATCCACTTCAAAAAATATTTTAATTATTAATATTAAGAGACAAGCATTTTTGACATCACCCTTCCCTTAAAACACTATAAAGATCAAAATTAATGTTAAATGGAAAAAACTACATATTTAAAATTTTGGATCATTATGGAATAAATAAACACATAAAATAAAAAGATTTCATGTTTTTTAACTAATTTTATGCCTTATCACATTAGTTTTAATTATGATTAACCAATTTTACAGTTATCATGGTAAAAGAAATTTACTAAGGTTACTATTCATGTTAGAAAAAAATTAAGTTGGACTTATTACCTAATATTAATTATGTTGATTAAAAATATGGAATTTATTTTATCAAATTAAATTCAAATATGTTTTATAATTCAATTTAAAATTAAACCCACTAAAACACAATAAAAAATGTTATTCCTAAAAAATATTTTTTTTGTATAAAAACGTTTTTATATCAAATTGAATTATAATATTGATTAAAATAAAATTTAATGTATTATGTTTAGTAATATTAACTAATTGAATTTTAATGTTAATTTAAAATATAATATTAATTTTTAAGTTCTTGAAAAGGAAAGACAGTTTATAATAAAAATAAGTATTTTTTACTATTATTATAAAAATAAATTTTTTAGAAAATTATAAAAAATTCATCCTATGATAATTTTTATATTATAAATTCTAAATTATTAACTTTTTTATACAATAAAATTTACCAAAAATTTCATAAAATAATTATAATATTCTCTAAAAAACTATTTTTAAGAAAATATATTTTTTAAGCATAAAGTAACTTTTATGAAAAATTAAGCTCTTTTATCCTAAGTATTAATCAATACATTTTATCGAGTTATAAAATTATATATATTTCATAATATGGTTAATCATATTTATACTCACCAATTTAACGGCTAGTTTATAACTATAAAATTTAAATAATAATATTTTTTATTTCGTATAAGCAAAGTGTTGCATGTTATATACACTATCAAACATATTGTTTTTTTAAATCATGGGTTATTAAATTCTCCCCCATTGGTATAATATAACCTAATAATTTTAACTTGATCATGGTAATCAAGGGTTTGAAATTTTAAAATAACCTTTTAAAATCCCACTTCATAAAATGGGTTAATAAAACATCCTCTTCAAAAAGGGAAAGATAAATCTAAAGGTTGTCATAAATAACACATACTAGGTTTCTATATAGGATAAAATTAATGGAAAGTGAAAATATATACATAAAGGGAAAATTTATTTTCTAAATAATGATGGAGAGTGATATAGAACATTGTCACAATAAAATAAATGATCATGAGAATGTTAATGACCTCAAAACCCAAAATCAATGAGGTATCTAAAGTCTATAGATTCATCGAAAATATAGGTAATAAGACTAAATTTTTGTTTCAAGATAATTTTCCTAAAGATGAGTAATACCTTTATCACATTGAATTATGAGAATAAGGAAATATACTTCGTGGACTAGTAAAATTTTACCATTTTATAAATTTTGTCACCACCCGTCCCCCAGGGCACGTGTCGTGACTACCCCAAACCCGACTTCCATAGGCCAGGGGCTGGAGACTAGCACCAAAGTCTTGTTCCCTAAAACTGGGAAGGAATCACCTTTATAACCTGTAAACTCACACAACCAAGCACACAAAAAGATACAAACACGAGTAAAATGAATAGTAAAAAGAGTGTGCATAGTAAGTAAAAGGGGAAAAATACAAGCCCAACAGGAATGTACATGAAAATAGAAAAGTAAAAGTAAACTGGAACAACTCTTGTGATCACCCACCAAGTTTCCAACCTGAAGGGTAGGTATAGCTCTCGTATGGTATTCTCTATGATACACCTCGTCTAAGGTCCACCCCCAAGCTACCTCTAGTCATAGTACCCATGTCCTCAGTCAGGGTTGTCCCCCGTCTGCACCAAACAAAACAAGGTGCGGGCATAGCCCATGCATGGGTGAGTATAACGATACTCAGTAGGGACGCCGAGATCCTCAAAGGTCTCTCAAAACCCACATAGGAAAAACCAAAAAACATGAAATCAACTGACAACCCTATTTAGGTATATTACCATACATATACCAAAGTTATGAAGTATACCCATCTCATTCATGAGGTAACACAAGGCCCAAACCCTTAGCCAAAGTACAAATATTCCATTAAAGAAAGAATACCATGAAGGTAACCGCAACGAAGGTAAGTACCACAAAGGTACGCCACACAGAAGAATACCACAAAGGTATCACCATGAAGGATAGTACCACACAGGTATGCTACATAGAAGAATACCACAAAGGTATTACCATGAAGGTAAGTTCCACAAAGGTAAGCCACACTGAAGAATACCACAAAGGTATCACCATAAAGGTAAGTACCACAACGGTATGCCACGCAAAAGATTCCCCCAATGGTAGAGACTCAGCTCACACCAGGAATAACTTAGGTATGATAGTAAATATGATTATATGTAACTATTGAATCATCTAACTCTGTTAAGAGGCATACCCACGAAGGATCATAAATCATCAAACCCACAAAGGATCCCAAAGCATAAACCCATATAGGATCCAAGTATAGTAGACCCATGTAGGATTCTAGAGTATTCCCACATGGATTCCTAGAGCGGATCAATGTGAGGCTCTCGAACACAAACCCACAAAGGATCCAAAAGTACATACCCAAATATGATCTCTTTCCCATGTTACAACCAGATACAGTGTTCCTGCACTAATCTTGCTTGATTCCGAGAGGGTCCACTCCTCAATCCACAAGTCTAATACTCCAACTGCCATGAAGTCCCATGAAAAAGTATCCAAAAGTACCGCCTTGTAAAATGGGTCTCAATGCAATAGACAGTGCGTCAATCAGATTCCTGGTCCGTAAGTTATTGGGCTTTTAGTCCCGAGGGCCTGGATGGATTCATGGTCAATCCAAGGAGACCGTATCCCACCTTTATCTTAATCTCATGTGTGTTATAAAAAAAGGACCATCTCGATCCAAGGTTTTTGAGACCATATATGGTTCATCAAACGGATGCACGTAGCTCATGATATGGCCAAAAGAGAGAAAAGGGTCGAAGTTGGTCTAGTTCTAGTCCGACCCGGTCGGGCCGACCTAACCTAGTTTGGGCTGACCCGTCCCAATCCTGGTCCAACCCAGGGTCCGACGCAGACTGTCAGCATGACCAGGCCCACTGGAGTGGCCTAGCCCGCTGGGCGACCTTGTGGTGTGGCCTCACAGAGCGGCCCGCAGTGCAGCCCGTGTTGTGGCAGTTCGCGGTGCAGTCCGCTAGGGTAGACCGGTCAGCTCTCCGGCTGGCCGGTTGGCCAGCCTTCTCTACGTTGAATGAACGCACGCTACTGCTTCTTCGTGCGGCCGACCGTTGACCTTTTGCGTGGCTGGCCGCCGCACTTTCTACGCCCCAGCCGACGGGCTGTGGATCTTCTCCGGCATCGCGGTCATGCTGCTGCCTTCGTCGCGGTTGGGCGGAGTGCTGGCCACCGGTCCCGCGTCCCACTGGTTCCAGTCATCGGCACTGGTCACCGTCCTCCACCATTACAAGGAACACATCATAAACCACCAAGAATTGTGGAGGGGTTGGGCCGTGTTCGTTTGGCCCACTCCCTTCGCGTTAGAACAGTTGCAAGCAGCTTGTTTAGTCTTGAATCATGAAGAACGTCAAGAATGGGGAAAGGGGTAAAAAAATAACAAACCATAACTTGATTTCTCATTGATGTTGGTGAGGAGAGGAAATTGTGAAGTCAATGACTTCATCATTTCCTCGATCTTCGGTTCGTTCATCGTTGGAGATCTTTCGACGGAGTTCTTCGTTGGAGAAATATTCATCAAAGGGGAAGAGTTATTCATTGGAGAATATTTCTCCAAAGTTCTTCCCACTCTCCCCTTGGCCAAAAAATTTTCCCCAATGAAAACTGAGGAGACAATATAAATTAAATTTTGTTTATATAATTAATTTACATTGGCAAAAAATTAATTGGCTCAAATAATTAATTTGAGAGTTGGCATAATTAATTATTTGAAGTTGGGAGGTTTTCACTACATTAAGAGGGGTTTGGGTGGTCCCCACCCCCATGAATTCAAAATTTGGGGTTTTCTAGATTTCTTGGTCCCCACCTCCATAAATCAAATGGGAGGTTTTAAATTCCATAAATAAAATAAAGCTACTTTATTTTATTTCTCCCATGAAAAGAACAAAAAATAACTTTCCACTTTGACCTACTGTGGTTGAGGTGAAGGTCTCCTTAAGTGAATATCGGCAGTTTGAGTTCAAAGGTGTCCTCAGATTTCAATTCCGAGAACCATTTAAAATGTTAGAACAACCCTCTTTAATGTTTACTAAACATACTTGAAAAAAAGTTCATAAATTCATTTTGGGCACACTTGGCCTTGGAATCACGCACTTTCAATTTTCATGGACACATAAAATTCCCATATAATTAATAAAACATACATGGAAATTTTGAGTCTTTACATTCTCCACACCTCATGGATTTTCCTCCCCATAATCCATATCACAAAACTAGGAGAACAAGTGGGGGTACTGAGCACAAATCCGAGCCTCCCGCTACCATGTGCCCTCCTGGAGGTTCCCATGCTGCCAATGAATGTGCGCCAGAGGTATCGACTACCCACGAAGGACCCTCTCCTGTCGATCCTTAATCTCTACTGGAACCTCCATAAACACCTCCCCATATTCTATGTCTAGATCGCTATGGTCGATGACGTGAGATAGGTCGTGCAGGTATCTCTTTAGCTTGGATACATGGAAGACGTCGTACAGACGGTGCAACTGAGGGAGAAGTGATTGGTAGTAAGACACCTCACCAACTCTACTGAGGAATTGAAAGGGTCTGATGAAACTTGGAGATAACTTTCCACCCCTACCAAATCTCCAAAAAACTCATCAAGGTGAGACCCTTAGAAAGACATGGTCACCATACTCAAACTCCAGAGGTCTTCGTCTCCTATTGGCTTAAGACTTCTGTAAGCTCTGTGCATTCTTCATTCACTACTGGATGATCTGCACCTTCTTCGTGGTAACCCATACCATATCTGGTCCCATGAGTTCTGACTCCCCAGGGTTAGTCCAGCACAAAGGTGATCTACAAAGTCATCCGTACAATACCTCAAAAGGTGACATCCCAATGGTGGAATGATAACTGTTGTTGTATGAAAACTCCACCAAGGTAAATTGATCCTCCCAGCTGCGACCGAAGTCGAGGACGCAAGCACGTAACATATCCTCGAGGGTCTTAATGGTCCACTCAGTTTGGCCATCCGTATGAGGATGGAAGGCGGTGCTCAAATTAAGATGTGTCCCGAAAGCCTCCTACAACAACATCCATAGACAGGAAGTGAAACATGCATCACAATTGGAGACAATTGTCGAGGGAACACCATGTAGCTGCACAATCTCTTGCACATTGAGGCATCCCAAGATCTCTACTAAACCCTACACTCTGATAGATAGGAAGTGGGATGACTTGGTGAGTTGTTTGACGATCACCTAGATAGAATCATGGCCCTTAAATGTAAATGGAAGTCCTGTCACGAAGTCCATGGATATCCCATCTCACTTCCACTCTAGGACCTCTAAAAGACGAACTAAGCCTATTGGTACATGATGATATGACTTCACTTGATGACAAGTGAGGCACCAAGATACATAATCTGCTACTGCTTTCTTCATTCCTGGCCACTAGTTTTGTCGTCAAAGATCACGGTACATCTTCTCCACTTCTGGATCTACCACTAGAGGGTATGTGTGGAACTCCCACAACACTTCCTCCTAAAGTGACACTGGTACCATGGTACGTCCTCTGAAAAGGATGACGTGCTCCCACCTTCAGAAAATCCATCAAGTGCCTGTCCTATGGATATATGAGCACATCGAGCCTCACAGTCAGTGTCCCCACGCTGCGCCTCCCTGACTCGCTGAAGTAGTGGGGGAGTGACTTTAAGAGACTGAAGAAAAGATGCTCCATCTCGATCCACAAAGGATATCTGCAAAGCGGCCAACTACTCCGTCGCCTCACCTAGAAGTTGTATACCAGATCTCCTTCTGAGTTCATCTGCTACAGTGTTCACCTTTCCAAGAGTATATAATATCTCGAATTCATAGTCTTGGATGAACTCAAGACAATGTTACTATCTCAGCTATCAAGAACCATATTCGACAACTACTCGCTCCTGCATCAGGACACATCCGAACCTGGTCCCTAATGTGTCGCATTAGACTACATACCCAACTTTGTCCTCCAGAAGCCTCAAGATGAGGGCACTAGTCATCCTATACCTCAGCTCCTGAAAACTATGATGGCATATCTCTAACCACACGAAGGGTTTCCCCTTCTTCATCAACACTGATAAAGGTGCTGAAACTATGAAGAAATCTGGTAAAAATCTATGGTAGTATCCGGACAAATCGAGGAAACTTCGTACCTCCGTCACACTCCTAGGTGGCTCCCACGAAAGTAACACCTCAATATGCACTTGATCCATCGCAACTCCAGTATTAGGGATGACATGTCCCCGAAATTGAACTTCTCAGATCCAAAACTGGCACTTCAAGAGCTTACCATAAAGCTGGAGCTCTCAGAGTGTGTCCAGAACTATCTGCAAATGATAGACATGATCCTCCTTAGTAGATGATTAGATCATAATGTCATCGATGAAGACTACTACAAAGCAATCAAGGTACGAATGTAAGATCCTATTCATGTGTCCCATGAACATTGCTAGAGAATTGGTCATGCTGAATGGCATAACCAAGAACTCATAATGGTTGTACCGACATCTGAAAGCCATCTTCTTCAAATCCTCATCCGGTAATCTGAGATGTTGATAGCCTGACCTGAGGTCTATATTCAAGAATCACCTGCTCCCTTCAACTGATCAAAGATGTCATCGTTCTTTGAGAGTGGTTACTTGTTCTTCACGGTCACCTGGTTCATGCACCGATAGTCAACACAAAGTCTCAAGCTCCCATCTTCCTTCTTGGAGAATAAAATCGGGGCTGCCCAAGGAGAAAAATAGGGCCTAATGAACCCCTTGCTCTGCAAGTCCTCCAACTGTACCCGCAGATCATGAAGCTCTACAAGAGCTATCCTATACACTGGTGTAGATATCGGTGTCGTCCTAGGGTACAAGTCAATGTAAAAGTCAACATCTCTGTGAGGAGGTAGACCCGAAACATCATTAGGGAAGACATTCGTGTACTAGTACAACACTACAGGATAGACCAGACTCCCTATATCAACAAATATAAGGGTATGGCTAGCCAACTGATGAGTGATCGGCTGCACTCTCATCTAGGTAAGTCCATCTTGTACTGTAAAGGCTCCCTTCTCGTCAGTGAAGGTAAACCTAGTCCCATCTGTGCAGACACACCACAGTTTGCGCATAATACAGTCAATCTAATCATGGACTATAGATAACCAGTCCATAACCAAGATGATGTCGTAAGGTCTCAACGCAACTACTAGGAGAATCCAGCCAAAGATCTCACCTCCTAGAGTAAGCTCACACTGCTGGCACCATTGCGTAATTGTCAAATCTGCTCCCGTATGATTCTCTTTCCATAAGGATCGAGCCAACAGCTCCGTTGGAATCTTAGAGCTCTGTATGAGGGACGTTGCAATAAAAGAGTGATTGGAACCTGATTCTATTAGTACTACAGCTAATCTTGAGTAGACACACATCATACCTCATATCATCTCTGGAGTGCCGTGGTCATAGGCCTTAGCTATCTGGAGCTGAGCTCGCCCCTGTCCACCTGCTCCCTGCGGACCTCCTCCGTCAAACCTCTGTCTCTACCTGGGAAGTCATTAAACCATATTACGTTCATCTGTATGGCGGTTTATACAGTCATGAGCCATGTGAAAATTATCTCTGCATGTGTAACACTGCCTACTCCTCACATAACTGGTTCTGTCTCCGGTGCCCCGCACAACCAACCCTGAATCCTATGGTCGTCCACCTGTAGGTCTAGTATTCTTGGATCTTTGTGACATCTGTCTGCTGCTGGCTATAGAAGACTCTACTACGTGATGCCCGGTGATGGGTCTCACTGCTGGTGACTACTCAGCAAGAAAAATCTCTACTAAGAGGGCTCTCTCTAATACCCTCGCCTACGTCAGGATGCTGAGAGAAATCATCAAAGCCCTGATCTCCCACCTGAGTCCTTGCTCAAAGGTCTGAGCCATGAAGAATGGGTCCCGTACCATATCTGTGGAGTAGCGTGAGAGGTAGGTGAACCTCTCTAAGTACTAACCCACAATCATGCTGCCATATTGCAAAGGAAGAAGCTCATATATGCGCACTGCGCGAAAGGTCTCTGGGAAAAACACTGCCTGAAACAAGCTCTCAAAGTCTTCCCAGAGAAGTTTCATCTCGGCGTAAACCTAGAGAATCAAGCTCCAACCATCTTCCAACTACTTCCTGTATAAGACTAGCAGCAAGGATCACCATGAGATCAGCTGGTGTCCCTACTAGTCGGAAGACTCTCACCGCGGCCTCTAGCCAATCCTTAGTCGCCTGTGGGTATCTCTCACCCCTAAACCTGGGTGGCCTCTGGTGCAGGAACTCATGCAACATTCTTAAGAGGAGTTCACCCTCTACTGTTAGGTCGGGTGGCGTCGGTGGCCCAACGAGTACTAGTATATCTTGTTCTCCTACTGATAAAGGGCCCTAAACCGAGGCCTCATCACTCGGTAGGCTATCATCGCATACTAAACCCAGAACCCTAGCTGGCTGTCTACGTGGATGCATCCTAAAAACAAATAGTTGCGCTACGATCAATAAGTTTTACCTGGTGAGCTGACTCAAAGAGTTCACAAATATGACTCTTCAAAACACACATGCAATCAGTGTTTTCATTCATTGAGTCATAAATCAGAAGTCAGGGTCCTGCTGTATGGTTATGTCGGCCACCGAACCAATACTTGATTCCCTAAACTGATAAATGAACTCACTACACTTAACACTATTTCTATTAAAATGATCATATTCTAATGTTATATGGTAGAACCAACTCCTTTGATACCAATTTGTGATGAACTATCCCCTGGGGCTCGTGCCGTGACTACCCCAAGCCCGCATTTCATAGGCCAGGGGCTGGAAACTAGCACTGAAGGCGTATTCTCTAAAACATGGATGGCATTTCCTTTATTTCATGTAAAATCACACAACAATGTACACAGCAAGATACGGACATGAGTAAACTGAATAGTAAAAGGACTGTGTACTGTAAGTAAAAGGGGCCAAAATACAAGCCCAACTAAAAAGTACAGGAAAAATGAAAAGTAAACGTAAATTGGAACATCTCTTATGATCACCCGCCAAGGTTCCTAACTAAAGGGTAGTTAAGGCTCTTGAACAGTCATCTCTATGGTACTCCTCATCTAAGGTCCACCCCGAGATACCTCCAGTCATAGTTCCATCATCCTTCGTCAGGGTTGTCCGTCATCTGCACCAAACTCAATAAGGTGCTGGAGCAGCCTGTGCAGGGGTGAGTATAACGATACTCAGTTGGGACCCCGAGACACTCAAAGGTCTCTCAAAACCCACATAAGAAAAACCACAAAGCATGAAATCAACTGAAAACCCAACTTAGGTATATTCCCATACATATACCTAAGTTATATAGTATACCCATCTCATTCACAAGGTAACACATGGCCCAAACCCTTAGCCAAAGTACAACTGTTCCACGAAGGAAAGAATACCATGAAGGTAACCACCACGAAGGTAACTACCACAAAGGAATTCCACACAGAAGAATACCACAAAGGTATCACAATGAAGGTATGTACCACAATGGTAAGCCACACAGAAGAATACCACAAAGGTATTACCACGAAGGCAAGTACCACAAAGGTACACCACACATAAGAATACCACAAAGGTATCACCATGAAGGTAAGTACCACAATGGTACGCCACACAAAAGATTACCACAAAGATAAAGACTCAGCTCACACCATCTATAAATTAGGTATGGTAGTAAAGTTGATTAGATGTAACTACTGAATCATCTTACTCTGTTAAGAGGCAGACCCACGAAGGATCCTAAATCATCAGACCCTGAAAGGATCCCAAAGCACATATCCACACAAGATCCTAGTATATAAGACCCACTTAGGATCCAAGAGTAGTCCCATGTGGATTCATAGGGTGGATCTAAGTGAGACTCTCAATAAAAGACCCTTAAAGGATCCCAAAGTACAGACCCACATATGATCCCTTTCTCATGTTAGAGCCAGCTACAGGGTCCCAGCACTAAGCTCACTTGATTTTGGGAGGGTCCACTCCTCAATCCAGAGGTTGAATACTCCAACTTCCATGAAGTCCAATGAAGAAGTATCCCAAAGGAACTCAATGTAAAATGGGTTTCAATGCAACAAACGATGCGTCAATCGGACACTCGGTCGGTAAGTTATTGGCCTTTTAGTCCCGAGGGCCCGGTTGGATTCATGCTCGATTAAACCCGAACGTACCCCACCATTATCCAAATCTCATTTGTGGTATATTAAAAGGAAAATCTAGATCTAAGGTTTCTGATTCCATAGATGGTTCATAAAACAGACGCCTGTAGCTCAAGATATGGCCGAAAGAGTGAAAAGGGTCGTAGTTGGTCCGGGTCCAGTCTGACCCAGCTTGGGCCGACCCGACCTGGTTCGGGTCGAAGTGGCCAGACCCGTGTCTGGACATGGGTCAGACCCAGCCCGTCGATGTGACCCGGCCTGCTAGCGCGGCCCACGGTGCGGTCCACTAGGGCGGACTGCTCGGCATCCCGGTTGGCCGGTTGACCAGCCTTCTACATGCGGTGCGGTTGCATGTAAAACCATCTATGGAGACTAGCAGTGAGCCGGACACCCTCCCCTCACCGCCACGACACACGGTTGCGGCTCTTTTCTGCCGAGCGGTGTGGACACACACCGCTGTCCCTTCGCATGGTCGGCTGCCGCCCTTGCTCCACCATGGCCGACGGGCCGCAGCTCTTCTCCGGCGGTGCGGACAGGCCGCCGCCTTCGTCCTGGATGTCCAGAGTGCTGTCTGCTGGTTTCGAGTCCCACCGGTGCCAATCGCCAACACCGCTCATAGTCCTCCTCCATCGCGAAGAACACATCATAAACCACCAAGATTTGTGGAGGGGTCAGGCCGTGTTCGTTTGGCCCACACCCTCCACATTAGAATGGTAGCAATTAGCTTGTTTATTCTTGAATCATGAAGAACATCAAGAAAGGGGAAAGAGGTATAAAAATATAAAACACTTCCTTGATTGATCGTTGAGATTGGAGAGGAGATGAAAGGGTGAAGTCGGTGACATCAGTGTTTCCTCGATCATCGGTTCGTTCGTCATTGGAGATCCTTTGACGGTGTTCTTTCTTGGAGAAATATTCGTCGAAGGAGAAGAGTTCTTTGTTGGAAAATGTTTCTCCAATGTTCTCCCCACTATCCCCTTTGAAAACAATTTTCCCACAATGTTAAACTGATAATCCAAAATAAATTAAGGTAGGGTTATACAATTAATTTACATTGGCACAAAATTAAATGGCTCAAATAATTAATTGGAGAGTTGGCATAATTAACTATTTGATGTTTGGAGATTTTTTCAAAATTAAGAGGTGTTTGGGTGGACCCCACCACCATGAATTCAAAAATGGGGGTTTTCTATATTTCTTAGTCCCCAACTCCATAAATCAAATGGGAGGTTTTAAATTCCATAAATAAAATAAAGATACATTATTTTATTTCTCACATGAAAAGAACAAAAAACTAACTTTCACCTTTGACCTACTGTGGTCGAGGTGAAGGTATCCTTAAGAGAATATCGGTGTTGTGAGTTCAACGATGTCCTTAGATTTAAATTCCAAGCACCGGTTTAAATGTTACAAAAACCAGCTTGCACGTTTACGGAACTTACCCGAAAAAAAGTTCAGAAATTCATTTCGGGCACACTAGGCCTCAAAATCATGCACCATCAATTTTCAGAGACTTTTAAATTTTCAATATAATAAGAAAAAATTAATGGAAATTCTAGGTCTTTAAAAAGTTCCACCACAATCTCATATTTTTTTTTCTAAATTATGAATATTCAAAAAGAAATTTTCATGCTTCAATCACTAAAATCAACTACTAATGATTCACGTAATCATCTAAAGGATAAAAAACTATTCCTCCTGTCTGTATATATTAACTAAAACTGAAATATTTTTCACAACATATTATAATTCCAAAAATGAATAAATATTCATATCATGAAAAAAATAAAATAATCTCTATGATTAAAAAATAACACCAAATGTTCAACATAGGTTATTCCATAAATAAATTACACTATATCCTAAATAACCTCATTTACAGAAACATTTATAAAAGTTTTAACCACTATGGTTATATCATGCCTTTTATATTACATCTCTAAAAATGTAAAATTATTCTTTGGATATAATAATTCACATTAAACCAAAGGGTTTTATATACATCAACCCAATAAAACATCTCCCAAAATATCATTAATCACCTTAAAATCCCATTATATAAAACTTCAAAAGGATTTTTCTGCCTTTGAACATATGAAAAACAATAAACTTATAAACCCATGATGGTTTACATAACTCTTATGTTAACCTCACATGAAAACATACCAATATCAAATTTTATATAAACCTTTCCTATGATACCAATTTTAATATCCCTAAAACCACACTCCTAGAATCCAATGCTTAAAACACAATCATTACATTTATGGATTTGATAGCAATAAATTATAAAAAATATAAACCATCCAAGAATTACACCATTTAAAAGAAATATTGGATAACTTACATAACAAATGACCTTTTAGGTTTAGAGTTTTATATAACATGGAAATACTATTTCATAACAACACCCATGTCCTCAAGTGAACATTTTTTTTACTATACAGATCTTTTATTATTTCATAACAAGACTTCATCATCACAAATAAGATGCTGCACACATGAAACCACTATAGACATAATTCATTAAACATCAATCATCATAACTTAAGTAAATTGAAAAAATAAGAAGGGCGAGTTCAAAAACATAGATAGTATAAACATAACCATTAATAAATGAATTTAATTATTGATTATATAGAGACACTAGGCATTTACATATATAATTATACGATTTGAAGAATAATTATACATCAGAATACCATCCAAGTATCATGTAGTCTAGTGTATTTGAAGACTATGTACATAAAACCGAAAAAATAAAACATTTCATTATTTAATATTAATAGTGTTATCATAACATAAATTGTGCTAATACATTTGTTGAGTAAATAAGGTTTTCCTTATGAATTTTCCATTTCTTCATACTTGGGGGAGATTGTTAAGTCATTAATGTGCCCCTATGACTTTACCATCATTTCTTATTTTGAAAATCAAAAACACCTCATCTCAAGGAAAATCTATTTTTACCCTTGTTTTACTTCTTTAATGAAAATTTCAATCCCCTAGGAAATTTATACATACCATGTTTTCATTACTCATATAATAATTTTACTAATTGTAATATTCAGTTTGAAACCAAAACCTCGGAATCCTATAATTACCTAGATATGAAGTATTCTGTTCCAGGATTTCAATTCTTAGAATTCTGGTTACGAACTCTTCTAAGTTCTGACTACAAATTCTGATTATGAATTCTGGATATGAACTCTTATGAGTTCGGACTCCGAATTCTGATTATGAATTCTGGATATGAACTCTTCTAAGTTATGACTCTGAATTTTGAATACGAATTCTTGATATGAACTTATCTGAGTTCAGACTCTGAATTCTGATTCAGAATCCTGGATACGAACATCTCTGAGTTTTGACTCCTAATTCTAAATATGAATTCTGGATACGAACTTCTCCAAGTTATGACTCCAAGTTCTCTGAATTCAGACTCCGAACTCTTCTGAGTTCTGACTTCGAATTCTCATGAACTCTGACTCTGAACTTTTTGAGTTCAGGTTCTAAATTCTTGTGAATCCAGATTCTGAATTTCCTTGAAATTCAGACTCTAGAATTATATATAATTCAGGTTCTAAATCCCTAGAAAACAGAATCCGAATATCCTTGTACTATAGACTATGAAACCATTGTTCATTAGACTCTGATCTTTTATTTGATTACACTCTGAATATTGGATTATAGTTATGTAACCATTTTTTTCTTACACTTGTTTTTTTATAAAAGGATGTCGTTCTTTTAGTTATCACTAACCGTTGTTTGAGTGAAATGTGTATAGGTCCCACCGAAATTCAAGGAATAATATGACCGCTGGAGGAGGTTACTGACCGTTTAAGCCATGCCTATAAATAGGAGCTCATTTGAGAATGCTCCAAACTGTTCTGTGACTCTAGAGACCACATTCTTTTGAAGTTATTTCTAGAGATACACTTTTATTTCTTTGTACATACCGAACTACTTGTTCAGTTTTTCTTTGTGCGACTCCGAATGTTGATAATTACATTTGAGGGCTTCCAGGGATAAGAAGACAGAGGTGCCGACTACCTTGAAGTTGAGGGCTTCCTTGCTGAGGAAGACAGAGGTGCCAACTACCTGATAGTTGAGGTCTTGCGGGGATAGCAAGACAGACTCCGATATTCGTATCGAGGGTTTACCCAAGTGTGGGTAAGACAGACATTCTTGAATGTATAAATCAAGGGACCTTTATCCAAGGTTGTTGGATACCCTTCTCTTTGGGTTAAAAGACTTACTATTGTTACTTGTTTTGTTACAAGATTTTCACTGCATTTGTATTGTTGAGGAAAGTATAACTATATTATACTTACTTATAATTGTACTCTGATTTAGTTAGATTCTATACGCTTTAAGGTAGAATCTTAGTTGTTTTAAACTTTTGTTAAGTTTCATTTCTAGAATCACTTTTTCAGAATCAAGCAAGTTATTAGAACTTAGAGGTGTTGTGAATTTTGGTTATGAAAAATTTCCTTAGGGATTTTTAAAGTATACAATTCAACCCCTATTGTATTTGAGCATCTCATTTTTACATATTCAATCCTACATTTTTTATTATAGAGTATATTATACTCACATACCATCTCAAAATTGGTATCAGAGTATGTTATCTCTGAATTAATCTCACGATTAGATTCAGAGGAGAATTCTTCTACTTCTTATTATTTTCATAATTGCATTTTCCGGACTAAATTTTTTAGAAACAATTTTTTAGACTCATATAGTTCGGATTCATTTTTTCTTAGATATACTTATGTTCTATATTTTTCTTTCATAGGATTATATTAGCTTTATTTATAAACTTTTACTATAAATAATTTCTTGTGGAATGAATTTTTTTAAAGATGACAGGAATCAATGTTGGTTCCATAGAAAATCTCAATCCATCAAGACAATCTATCCTTGATGGAAATTACTATGAATATTGGAGAGATCGTATGAAGACTTTCATTATAAATACTGGTGTTGCTAATTTTTTTATTCTTTCTGGAGGATATAAAATCCCAAACAAAGAAGTTAGTACCTTTACTAATAAAGAAAATCATGAATATCAACTAAATTATAAGGAATTCAATACTTTTCTTTTCTCTATGAGTAGAAACATATATAACCAAATTTCATCTTGTGACACAACATATTCTATATAGAAGAAACATGAATTTACTCACTTTGAAAGTTCCATATTCATTTAAACTAGAAGATCCAAGCTTAGAACTTAATATCATAGTTTCTGCTTTCCTTATAGAGATCCCATATGTAAGGTGCAACAAAGATTCATGAATATTGTGAATAGTTTAAAATCCAAGGGTGAGAAAGGATTAGATGATGAATCTCTTGTTGATAAGATCATAGAAATCATGGCAAATGAGTAGGAATCCAAAATGACTACTGTTGATGAGAACCGAAAGGTTTCCCAAATTTCCATAGATGAACAATTTGGACCTATTCATCAAAATGAGACTAGAATGAAGAGAGATGATGATAATTTAAAGAAGAATGGAAATGGTAGTGTTTCTTTTACTAAAACTTCTAATTATATAAAATCCAAGACTCCTTATAGAGTTACTGGATCCAAATCTAAGAAAGATGTTGTCCAATCCAAATCTAGTGGAAGTTAATCCTCCGAAAATGAATTAGCAAATCTTTCTCACGGGATGAACAATATAGCTGGACAGAGGACCTTTCAATCCAGATATAAGAAAATGGAAAGGGAAGATAAGAAGGATTCAGAAGTTACATGTTACTAATGCAAGAGAGTTGGACATATAAGACCCAATTTTCCTATGCTTAAGAGAAAATAAAGAAAGGAAAGGCATTCAGAAAAAAACTGAAAGAAGTATCACAAGGATAAAGCTAAGAATGTTCTGAAAGCTAATGACACATGGAGTGCCAGTGGTGGTGACTCTTTAGATGAATCTCTAGAGTACAAATCTTTTGGATAGAGTAATCTTGGTCTAATATCCATACTACCTATTGAAAATCATTTTTTAATGGCTAAGGAGCACAATGCTGAATCATTGACCAATGTTTCCATAAATGCTAAAGATAGTAAATACTATAACTCTTCTTATGAAGAATCTTCTTCTGATGAAGATGATACATTACCTTCCTATGAAGAAGTTTCTAGGTTTTCCAAAATTATTGATATTGAGAATTCAAAACTCATGAAAAAACATGATAAGGAAAATTATAGGAATAATATTCTTAATTAGGAAATATCAAATCTTTATAAATATCTTGATAAGAAAAATGTTGATTTTGAAAATATTTCAAAAAATCTTGAGAGTGTAATTTCTGAGAAGAATAAACTTTCTAAAGATCAAGAAAATGTACTTTCTAAGAAAAATGACTTTGAGCCTATATATAGTTCAAAATCAAATGTTTTTGAGGACATGAACTTGGTTATCAAACTCAAATATGAAATATTTTCCTTGAGAAAGTGTTTGTCAAACTTTACTTTAGGTAATGAAAATTTTGATAAAATTTATTCTCAAATCCAACCTCTAAGGAAGAGTTCTAGTTTTGGTTACATTGGTTCTAAACAAATTTTTAGTAATAATTACTTTGTTCCTCAAAGTGTTTCATTATGTACAAAATGTCAGTGTTGTGGGCATTGGGAAAAGAATAGTTCTCCAAATAAAAGTCAATTTTTAAGATTTCATAAAGCCTATTTTTCTAAGAAGATGTGGGTACCTACAATTTTTATTTCTGAAATTCCCGGATCAAAGAAAGTATGGATTCTGAAAACCTAAATTTTTCTTATTTTTAGGAAAATAGAGAAAGAACCAACAACAATACACGGTACATGGATAGTGTTTGTTATTGACATATGACTGGTAACAAAAACAATTTTGAAAAGATTATCAGGATGAAAGGAGGAAAATTAACTTTCGGAGATAATGCACAAGGAGAAATTTTTGGTATAGGTAACATCATTATTATTTAAAAAACATTGATTTCAAATGTTTTATTTGTTAAGGGTCTTAAGAACAACCTCATTATCATAATCCAATTATGTGATGAAGGTTACCTTGTGAATTTTAGGAATGACAATTGCTCAGTACACAATTCCAAGGATGTGTTTATTCTTTCTGCCCAAAGGCAAGAGAATGTTTACACACTAAACTTATAAGACATTAGGAGCCAAGAAATACCTTGCCTTAGTGAAATGGAAGATCATTCTTGGTTGTGGAATAGAAGGTTAGGTCACTATAACCTTAAGAACTTATGCAATCTTTCTAAGAAATAATTAGTTAAGGATCTACCAGAGCATAGATTTGATTCTTCAAAAGTTTGTGACCCTTGTCAATTTGGAAAGAAACATAAATCACGTTTTAAATCATTCTGTGAAGTCTTAAATACTGATGAATTAAATCTAGTGCATATGGATCTTTTTGGTCCAATACAAACTGGAAGCATTGGAGGCAAGTACTATGTATTTGTCTTGGTTGATGATTACACTAGATTTATGTGGGTCTATTTTCTAGTAAAGAAGTCTGAAGCCTTCTCTTATTTAAAAAGTTTTAGAGCCCAAGTTAAAAATGAGGAAATCCGTCCATTGAAAACTATTCATAGTGATCACAGAGGAGAATCTAAAAATTCTGATTTTGAAACTTTTTGTAGTAGAATAGGTATTAATCACAACTTCTCAACACCCAAAACACCTCAACAGAATGGTGTTGTTGAAAGAAGAAATAGAATTCTTCAAGAGATAACTAGAACCATGTTGGGTGAGTATTCTATAGCCAAATATTTTTGGGCCGAAGCTATAAGTACTGCTTCTTATACTATAAATCGAGTTTTGATTAGACATTTTCTTAATAAAACTCCTTGTGTGTTATGGAATGGTAGAAAACCAATACTTTACTACTTTAAGGTTTTTGGTTGAAAGGTATTCATTATGAATACTAAAGATAATATACATATATTCACACCAAAATCTGATGAATAAATTTTCTTAGGCTACTCCACAACTTCAAAGGCACATATAGTTTTCAATAAAAATACTTTCACTGTTGAAGAGACAGTATATGTTAAATTTGATGAAACCGATCCTTTTGTTTTTAAACAACCCCAACCTATATCATCAGCTGTGTTTTCAAAAACTGATTATCAACCTGTGATAGAAGATCATTATGATAATTAAAATGTTCAAGAAGATACTTCTGAAACATTTACCCTAGAAGATTTCCTACCCTATGTTGATGAATAGGTTTTACAAAACCCAAATTAGTTGTTTCTAAAGAATCATCCTAGTGATAATATCATTGGTGATGTGAATTAACCTATAAGGACTAGAACCTCCTTGAGAAATGAAGTAGAACATCTAACATTCCATTTCCAATTAGAACCAAAATGCACTGATGAAGCTTTACGTGATGATTATTGGATTAAAGGCATGCAAGATGAACTAAATTAATTCGAAAGGAATAAAGTCTAGACCTTGGTTGAAAGACCTAAGGAAACTTCTTTCATTGGAGTAAAGTGGGTATTCAGAAATAAGTGTGATAAAAATGGAGTCATAGTTAGAAATAAAGCTAGATTAGTTGCTAAAGGCTATAATCAACAAGAAGGAATAGACTATGAAGAAACCAATACTCCTGTAGGTAGACTTGAATCTATTCGTATTTTACTTGCCTTTGCAGCATTCTTCAATTTCAAACCTTTTCAAATGGATTTGAAATGTGCTTTCCTTAATGGTTATGTTCAAGAGGAATTTTTTGTTGAACAACCTCCTGGCTTTGAAGATACAAAACATCCTTATCATGTTTTTAGACTTACCAAAGCTTTATATTGCCTTAAACAAGAACATAGAGCTTGTTATGATAGACTTACATGATTTTTTCATCAAAATAAATATGTCAAGGGAAATGAAGATCCAACCATTTTTAAAAAGAAATATAAGAAAACTATTTTGTTTGTTCAAATTTATGTTGATGAAATTATATTTGGTTCAACTCAGTAATCCTTAACCAATTTCGTTGCGACTCTAAAGAAATATGAGTTTGAAATGAGAATGATGGGTGAGTTAACATTTTCCCTTGGTTTTCAAATCTCTCAAATTTCATATGGAATCTATATATCCCAACATAATTATATTAAATGTCTTCTTAAAAATTATGGATATGACAACACTAAGAGTATAAGTACTCTCATTGTTACCTCAAACACAATTGATCTTGATGAAGCTGGGAAACCAGTAGATCAAATATCATTTAGAGGCATGATATGAAGTCTACTTTACTTAACAGCTAGTTGTCCAGACTTAATGTTTTCAGTATGCCTATGTGCAAGATATTAATGGAATCCTAAGGAATCTCACTTAAAGGCAGTGAAAATAATTTTTCACTACTTAAAGGGAACCATGGATTTAGGACTCTTTTATACATCTGGAAATGATTTTGTTTTAAAATGTTTTTCGGATGCTGAATTTCGTGGATGTAGAATGGATATAAAGAGTACATCTGGAACTTTTCATTTCTTAGGAGATTCATTAGTTTCTTGGTCTTTCAAGAAGCAACACTCATTAGCACTTTCCACTATTGAAGCTGAATATGTAGTAGCTGGAAATTGTTGTGCACAAGTGTTGTGGATGCAACACACACTCACAAACTATTTTATGTGTTTTATGAAAACAAAAATTTTGTGCGACAATACAAGTGCCACTGCCCTTAGTAAAAATACCACACATCACTCTCGTAAAAGCACATAGATATTAGACAGCAATTTCTTAGGGATCACACACAAAAAGGAGATATAATTCTTCAATTTATCGGAACACAAGATCAACTTGCTGATATTTTTCACAAAATATTTACCCTCAGATAGAATTGAATAAATTAAATAAAAGTTAGGAATGATAACCGTAAGGTAATTCTGCTTGATTAACTTCATGTTGAACAAATCTCCTTAAAGTAATTAAATCCTTTTCATAGGGGGAGTACATTTTTTTGTTAGTGTAATGAAAATTTTTCATAATGAAGTTTTCAAAAATTTTCATAATGAAGTTTTCAAAATTTTTCATAATGAAGATTTCAAAACTTTTCGTAGTGAAATTTTTTGTAGTTAATTTTTCAAATATTTCGTAATGAAAATGTTCTTAGATAATTTTTCAAAGTTTTCATAATAAAAATTTATGTAGTTAGTATTGAAATTTTCGTAAAGACAATTTTCGTATTGAAATTTTCATAATGAAGATTTTCATGTTGAATTTTTTTTAATGAATATTTTCATACTGAATTTTTCATAATGAGAATTTTTCATACTGAAATTTTCCTAATGAGAATTTTTCATACTCAAATTTTTTGCAATAAAATTTTCGACCTTAGATTTTTCATAATAAGGTTTTTGTAGTCAAATTTTTTTAATATAAAGTTATTCAAGAAGAATATCACCTATTATGATTAATCTTCCTAGCAATCTAAAAGGTATAATTTCTTTCATATGTTTTTATAGTCATTATTTCATTGTTGGTATTTTCATTTGAATTTTAAAATCTCGAATTATAGTTTTCATAAAAAAACCTCAAAAGTTAGGATCCTATGGCATGTTAGTATTGATTTAGTTATATTTTATCAAAAAAATAATTCTGTTATGATTTTCACAAAAATCAATTACAAATAGTGTCAAAATTGACATAAAATAGTTTTTAAAACAAATATTATATTATTAATTGTAATTTTACTCCTAAAAATCTAAGGTTCTGCCAAATGACTTAGATAAGGTTATATATATTAATAATAAACAACTTTGGGTTCTTTTGGATTGTTATAGTATGTTTCTTAACCTTATAGTGTAAGAAAACAAGAAGACACGGTAAAAGAAAAATTATTTAACTTAAAGTTAAATATAAATGATAAGGTTAAAATAGAGACCTAAACTTGTCTAAATTCTATTGTATGAGAGGATTTAGACACATATCCACATTAGATTCTAAATAACTCAACTTGGAGCTATTAAAAACCGAATATGAATTTATAATAAAATAATATTTTCAGTTATTCCAAAGGTGCCCCTCTCCTCCCTTATAAAAGGGCACCTCCTCCCTCTCTTCCTCACACCATTTGGAGCCATGAAGCTCGGCCAACCTCTACCCATTTCACTTAACCACTTCCCTAGTAACATCCTAGAGGTATGGGTCTTCTTTAAAGACCAATTTTAGTTCCATAAGAGGAGGTCTCAAAGAGGCGCTTCAAAGAAGAGGTAATGTATGTTACCGATTCTTTCAACATTATTTCTTCTTCTACTTTTTCTTATATAGTTGTTTCATTATGAAGTAATAATATCAGTATCAAAAATATACTGATATTTTATTATAAGTATGAAACAACCCTATTTCACCATCTATCCATCCTACAGAAAACGAAATCACCGCGCGTGCGTACGTACAAAATACCGTCTCCACGCCATGGTGTAATCTATTTTCCACCACCACCTTACTTGAGTGGGTATAATGGTGTAAATAATGACTATATATAATTATTGTAAAGTGATATTGATTCTGAAAAAGTATACATATAATCCAATACAATTCCACGATCATGTGAATGATATCATCACTCATGCGTACGTACGGACTACCGTCTCCACGAACGCGATGAGATTCATTTTCCATGATTAACAATTCAAGAATGATTATAAAGTATATATAATTAACAATAAATAAATATATGACATAATAATGCTACTGGATTTATGTATATATATATGTATGTCATCTATTTAATTTCATTCAATTCAATAAGGAAATGAAAACAACATTCATGCGTACGTACGGCCTACCATCTCCATGAACGGTGTATTTCATTCCTTTTATCGATCTATAATATATATGTATATGATGAATATATATTATATATAAATAATTTTTTACATTCTGAAATTATTTAAATCATGATATAAGTAATAATATTAAGAATGACATGTCGAAACACATACGATAAATGAAATGATTTTACCCAAAACGCTTCTTTTACATGGAATTTACAAAAGAACGGGTAATATAAAGTCATAAGTGAAACATATATGATATCATAAAAATGAATATGATTATTTAATAAGTCAATGACATTATTTAAATCATTATACAAGAGGTTCAGATCCATAAAAGCATACCTGACCTAAGGTAAGGGATAACTTTTACAATCTCGTTTTTATCCGAGATTGTTTATTCGTAAGTATCTACTGGGGTTATATTTATCATCCATGTACATGTTTCCTAAAAATGGTTTCATGTATATTTAATGTCCTTTTTACCCATTTTTTACTTTGACTACATGGTATGTATGCAATCTTTCTTTTACGAGGTACTTTTTGACTTTTCCGGCAAAAGTACGAGAAGAATGTTTTTTTAACTTATACTGCATGAATGTATTTTTAGAGAATTATTTCCATGAAGCTTCCTTTACAAGTTTTCAAGTTTATTTTTAATCAACTTCTTTTAGTTTAAAATTGTATGACATATTATGAAATTAAAAATGTTTTTGAAGAAGAAAAGATATTTTCCTCAAGAATTCATTTCTAGTGTTTTATCAAAACCATTTTTCTTCTAAGATGACATTATTTTATATGTGTATGTTTCAAGTATCATGTCTCTTTGGTTTACATGGTTTCACTTTTATTATTTTGAAATGATATCCATTTCCTTTATATGGATTATGTGATGATGAGATGATGTTTATGAAACCCATTTTATTCGTTGGGTTATTATGAATGATGTATGTTTATTTTGTGGCACAAGTAAGAATGATTTCCTTATGAGATGGGTGGGACCTATATCTCCCTCCAATGCATTGGGTAAAGATTTATATCTCATGAGATAGACATGGATGGAATGACAGGTTAAACCGGTTCAGTAATATAGGATTAGAACAAGGATTGAATTCGATTCAGAAAGGGACTTTGTCCACTAATATGGTCTTGACAACAATTCCTTGGCTACTATGGAAATCATATCATGTTCTTAATGTTTTTCCACAATTACACGTTTTATTTACAAGCTATTTTATCATGATTTATGTTATATTTTGATCTATGCCTTATGTACTTCCATGTTTTATGTCATTGCACATGATTTCTATTATTAAACATTATGTACATGTTTTTATGTTCAAATGTATATGGTTTGTTTTTTTTCTCCATGCTTACCCTTACTGAGAATTTGAGATCACAATTTTTATGTTTTCTTTTCCCCAGGATATAAATAAAGGTTTAAGGTAAGAATAAAAAGGGGAAGATCTTTATGGGAGATGTTGAAGATCTTTCACCACGATTAGAAGATTATGTTCCAAGTTTACAAAGACACTAAACTATTACTGTCCTTGTGTGCCTATTTTTGTTATGTACTATGTATTCCGAAAAAGTAATGTAATTTTTATCTACATCAAGATTCAGGTCTCTATAGTTGGTATCAGAGGAAAGGTTCAGTTAACCTTTGGAAACTAGGACGCAAAAAATTTAGTGAGATCCCTAGAGATATTTCTATGGTATGTCTAGGGATGTCCCTATGGTTTAGTATAAGTATAGGTTATAGTATTAGAATTATGGTAACGATATTATATTAATTCAAATATGTTAGATATTGAAGTTACTCCCCCTTGATTTTGGTTTTTTTCTCTCACACTATTCTTTTTGGGTTTTAGAAAATGGCTGGAAACAAGATGATTCACGATAATGGAGGATATGATGGAAAATGGAATGACATTCTTCATGAACAACCAAATGAAATGGGATTTGGAAGTCCAATCATCATTATTATGCCGATTCAGAAATCTCATAATATGATCAATAAACTCAAATTTGGCAAGTTTCCTGACTCAGCTAATAAGAGAAAGATAGAGTTTCATGATGATCATAGAAGAAAGAAAGTTAAATTTCCTCTATGTAAATCATGTGGGAAGAGGCATAAAGGGGAATGTTTCAAAGGAACTGGAAGATGATTTGGGTGTGGAAAAGAAGGAGACAAAGCCAGTAAGTGCAAAAGAAAAGGTTCAGTTAACACCATGGATAAGGATAATGGTATTGCTACGATATCAAAAATGATTAGATGTTTTAAATGTGGAATGTATGGGTATTATGCAAACCAATGCCCTAAGGGAAAGTCTCATGAAGATAATCAGCATGGTCATATGATTAGTATTTATGTGGATGATGATGAAGAGACTAAAAATTAAATATGAGATGAAAGAAATGATGAATCTCAGTCAGTGGTTTAAGAAGGTAGTGGAATGATTGTATGTTTATCAAGAGTTATGTTGTATAAAGAATCATATAAGGATTGTTACACTATTGTTTTTCCTAAATTATTTAAAAGTATATGGTACTGGTAACCATGAAAGGTTATTCAGATATTTTTTGGAAAGTAGATGATATGCGCATAATGAAGGGATAATAAGATAATGAGATGTTTGATTGTATTCATGAGCTCATTACTTATATAAGGACTAAGTGATATTATGGTTCGAGTATATAGAATTTTTGGGATTTTGGTATATGGAAAGTGTTAAAATTTAACAACATTCATGTTTTCACTAAGGCTCAATGGGTATTCATTCTTCAAGAGAATACATGATTAAGGTATTCACATGTTTGTAATTTGACCAAAAAGATATATCTTATGATATATTGGGGATAAATGATGGCGTTCACGTGATTGTTATGTGAAATTTCAAGTAATCATTTTCTTTATACTATGATCTTGGACCGATGTATTTTAGATAATCCTAAATATTGAAATGGATTATGTTGGACATAAGTTAGTATTGTTTAAGGATAGAACTTTTTTCGATATAATTGATGGGATGATATAGTAATGTAGTTTTAGAAAAAGGACAACTTGCAGGACGGGTGATTGCCCATCGCGTCAGACAAGGCTGTGGGAATCGAACCCACAACCAAAATGTGAATGGCCTTTATCGCCTACCACTGGCCTACATGAAGTCCCTGGTTAGTAGAAACTAGTTTTATTTTAATAAGCGGTATGATATATGAAGTATAAGTCCATTTTAGGAACCATATATGATTAATCTCACAATAGATGGACTGATGTGCTTTTGATAACCTTTCTAAACTTTTGTTTGAGACCGATGGAATGACCCATCATTCTATCAAATGATCTACTAACACTTCACAAATGACAAATTCAACATCATTTCTTTAAGAGATGACGTGGAAATTGTCCAATGAACGACCAACGTTGAGACTGTACCAAAATCACGAAAGTATTTCTTTTGATTCCAATTTAATCAAAATTAGGGAAATGATCTTGAAAAACCAAAAATTTTGTCCTAGTGCTCTTATATCCGATGAATCAGATGGTACCTTAGATCATCACAAATCTCTGGCTTTGTGATTGATGGTTTTTTCATATCCATGTTCTCTACCACTCTCCATCAGAACGTGATGGTTTGATTTTTCTTTCAAATCCATATTGTCACCTATATTCTCCTATATGGAAACCCAGTGATGATATACTTTGGTTAATCATTACATTTCATACTTTATTTTTTAAAATTAAGTTTTAGTATTCCTTTTTACAATGTGGGTTTTTATAAATAGTAAAAAATTTATAACCCCGAAGTATTTTGAGGGTAAAATTTCTTTTTAAGGGGGGTAGAATGTAACACCCCGAGATTTTATGAAAAATATTCTTTTAATTTTATTGATTTCTTGTGTTCTAAGCTACAACAAGATTACCTTGCGCTATACGCAATACCGTATTAGCTTGCAGTATACAGAACACTATTCTTGGATCATGTTACACACAATTTTGATCATAGTTATTCTATGAAACATTGAGTGTATATATATATATATTCAATGTATAAATGAAATATGGTTAGATTCTGTTATATGAAACAATGGAGGAGTCTTGCACAACACACAACCCTAACTTGGCTTGAATTACATGCAATCGTGACCTTCCTCGATAGCGTGTGTTGTACGCAATACCAGGTTTCACTAAACAATGATATATGGTTATAATATTATTATGGACTAGCTACTATGAATAGTATCAACTACATTTTGAATTTTATAAAATTATTATTAATCCTACATTTTTTCTAGAACATTGTATGAGAACAAAATCAATTTTTCGAGTAAAATAATTATTTTTAAAAAATGTATTTTTGCCGCCTTTTGATGGCGCACCCACATTAAATCATCGTTTGGAAATGTCTATAAGTTCAATTTGACAAAATAAAATTCTTCTTTGGAATCAAGATATAAAAATTTACTTTGGATAAAATTTTCATATTATTCTGATAACTTTCATATTTTAATGAATACTGAAAACACGCTATATTTTAATTAAAAACAACTTTTTTCATCACAATAACTTATATGGTTATATTATATTTTTAATTGGGTTTAAAGTGTAATTAGAATATATTTTTAAAATTTAATACATTGTTGGTCATTGGAATTAATTTCACTTTAAAATTGGATATAAACAAGTATCAATCTTTTGATAGTTATCGTTTCTTAAAAAAACACTCTATTTGTTTTGATAATGGGAATTAATTTTAAAATTAACTAATTCCACTGATATTTTTTTAATTTGGCAAAATAGACATCAATTTTCAATTCGGAATATCAAATAATGCATTGGCTGAATTTTTGGTATTTTTCTGAAAAACTGCAATTTTCGATGAATAGTGAAAACACTTAGTGGTATTTAAAAACTGACTTTTTCATTTAAATGAAATTTTACCACTTATGTGAATTGAATTTCAAAAATCTGAGAGACATGGTTAATATTAAGTACTAAAATGTGGTTCAATGAGATGAAAATAATTTTGGTGAATAGTAACTTTTTACTTTTTTTTACCACGGTTAAAAGTAAATCAGGTAATTAAGGGTAAAAATGATATTATTATTACCCTAACACATATCCTAATTCTATTGGATAAGTGTAATTCGACAAAAAACAACATTATGAATACAATATGACCATTTAGGCCCACTTGGATTAGATTAGGACATTTATTATTAATTTATTTAAAAAAGGGTTAAAATAGTTAAAATCAAATTTAATAACTAAATCATTTTTAATATAGGGTTATACATAATATAAATTAGACTATAAATATTAATTAGAAATCTAAAAATATTTCCTACATAATGGTGTTTTATTTATAGTTTTTAGACATTAAATAATTTAATTTATTTATGACACAATGATGATGCAGTAATTATCTTATTAATGAAATATTGACATAATTGATGTTATAAATACCCAAATAAATTTAATTTGAGACTTTTTATGAATTCCACTAATTTTATAGGTTAATATGACATGATAGTATTGATTTAGTTTACTTTTTTCGAACAAATCATTCTGTTAGGATTTTCACAAAAATCAATTACCAAATAGTGTCAAAATTGACATAAAATAGTTTTTAAAACAAATATTATATTTTTAATTGTTATTTTATTCCTAAAAATCTATGGTTCGGAAAAATGACTTAGATAAGGTTATATATATTAATAATAAACAACTTGGGGTTCGTTTGTCTTGTTATAGTTTGTTTATTAACCTTATAGTATAAGAAACCAAGAAGACACGGTAAAAGAAAAATTATTTAACATAAAGTTAAATCTAAATTATAAGGTTAAAATAGAGACCTAAAGTTGTCTAAATTATATTGGATGATCAAATTTCTACCCATACCCACATTAGATTCTAAATAACTCAATTTAGATCTATTAAAAACCAAATATGACTTTATAATAAAATAATATTGTTAGTTATTCCAAAGTTTCCCCTCTCCTCCCTTATAAAAGGGCACCTCCTCCCTATATTACTCACACCATTTTGAGCCTTTATTCTCAGCCAACCTCTGCCCATTTCACTTACCCACTTCCCTAGAATCATCTTAGAGGTCCTGGTCTTTTTTAAAGACCATGTTTAGTTCCCTAAGAGGAGGTCTCAAAGAGGCGCTTCAAAGAAGAGGTAATGTCCGTTACAGATTCTTTCAACATTATTTCTTCTTCTACTTCTTCTTATTTAGTTGTTTCATTATGAAGTAATAACATCAGTATCACTAACATACTGATATGTTATTATAAGTATTAAACAACCTTATTTCACCATCTATCCATCCTACGGAAAATGAAATCACCGCGCGTGCGTACGTATGGAATACCGTCTCCATGCCGTGGTATAATCTATTTTCCACCACCACCTTACATGAATCGGTATAATGGTGTAAATGATGACTATATATGATTATTTTAAAGTGATATTTATTCTGAAAAAGTATACATATTCTCTAATACAATTCCACGATCCTGTGAATGATATCATCACCTGTGCGTACGTACGGACTGCCATCTCCACGAACGCGAAGAGATTCATTTTCCATGATTAACCATTCAATAATGATTATAAAGTATATATAATTAATAATAATGAAATATATGACATAATAATGCTACTGGATTGATGCATATCTATATGTATGTCATCTATTTAATTCATTCAATTCAATAAGGAAATGAAAACAACATTCATGCGTACGTACGGCCTACTGTCTCCATGAATGGTGTATTTCATTCCTTTTATCGATCTATAAAATATATGCATATGATGAATATATATTATATATAAATCATGTTTTACATTATGAAATTATATAAATCAGGATATAAGTAATAATATCAAGAACTACAAGTCAAAACACATACGATAAATGATATGATTTTACCTAAAATGCTTCTTTTACACGGAATTTAAAAAAGAACGGGTAATATAAAGTCATAAGTGAAACATATATGATATCATAAAAATGAATATGATTATGTAATAAGTCAATGAAATTATTTAAATCATTATACAGGAGGTTCGGATCCATACGAAGCATACCAGACCTAAGGCAGGGGATAACTTTTACAATCTCGTTCTTATCCGAGATTGTTTATTCGTAAGTATCTACTGGGGTTATATTTATCATCCATGTTCATGTTTCCTAAAAATTGTTTCATGTTTTTTTAATGTCCTTTTTACCCATTTTTGACTTTTACTACATGGTATGTATGGAATCTTTCTTTTACGAGGTACTTTTTGATTTTTCTGGCAAAAGTACGAGAAGAATGTTTTTTTAACTTATACGGAAAGAATGGATTTTTAGAGCATTATTTCCATGAAGTATCCTTTACATGTTTTCAAGATTATTTTTAATCAACTTCTTTTAGTTTAAAATTTTATGACATATTATGAAAGGAAAAATGTTTTTGAAGAAGAAGGGATATTTTCCTCAAGAATTCATTTCAAGTGTTTTATCAAAACCATTTTTTATCTAAGATGACATTATTTGATATGTGTATGTTTCAAGTATCATGTCCCTATGGTTTTACATGGTTTCACTTTTGTTATTATTAAATGATATCCATTTTCTTTTATATGGATTATGTGATGATGGGATGATGTTTATGAAACCCATTTTATTCGTTGGGTTATTATGAATGATGTATGTTTATTTTGTGGCACAAGTAAGAAGGATTTAATTATGAGATGGGTGGGAACTATATAACCCTCTAATTAATTGGGTAAGGATTTATATCTCATGAGATAGACATGGCTGGAATGGGAGGTTAAACCGGTTTAGTAATACAGGACTGAAATGAGGAGTAAATTCGATTCAGAAAGGGACTTTGTCCACTATGATGGTCTTGGCAGCAATGTCATGGCTACTATGGAAATAATATCATGTGCTTAATGTTTTTCCACAAATACATGTTTTATTTACAAGCTATTTTATCGTGATTGATGTTCTATTTTGATCTATGCCTTATGTACTTCCATGTTTTATGTCATTGCACAGGATTTCTATGATTAAAAATTATGTACATGTTTTTATGTTCAAATGTATATGGTTTGTTTTATTTTCTCCATGATTACCCTTACTGAGCATTTGAGCTCACCATTTTTATGTTTTCTTTTCCCTAAGATATAAATAATGGTTTTAGGTAATAATAAAAGGGAAGATATTTATGGGAGATGTTGAAGATCTTTCACCACGATTAGAAGATTACGTTCCATGTTTCCAAAGACACTAAACTATTACGGTCCTTGTGTGTCTATTTTTGTTATGTACTATGTATTCCACAAAAGTAATGTAATGTCCATTTACTTTAAGCATCAGGTCTCTACATTCAATATTAAATTTGTTTATAAATCATGTGGGTGTTACAATGATTATTTTATTTAAACAAATATATATATATATATATGAATATATATTTATATAAATATAGTTATTTGAATCAATATATTTGATTTCTTTTTAAATTATTTAAAATGTAAACATAATTTTTTATGTATGTTTATACATGTGTATGTATATGGATGTATGTGTACATTTGTATATGCGTGTATATATGTGTATGTGTATGTGTATGTATGTGTTTATATGTATAGTATGTGTATATATGTGTTGTGTTTGTGTATGTGAGAATATGTTTATGTGTGTAGATGTATGTGTTGTGTATGTGTATGTATGTGTTTTTATGTATTGTATGTGTATATATATGTGTTATTTGTATGAATTCGAGTGTATCTTTATTTGTATGTATATAGATATATTTTTTGTGTATGTGTATGTTTATGTGTATGTGTATTTATGTGCATGTATGTGTTTGTACATTTGTATATATATATTTGTGTATGTGTATGTGTATGTTTATGTATATGTATATGTGTATGTGTATGTGTATGTGTATGTGTATGTGTATGTGTATGTGTATTTGTATGTGTATGTGTATGTGTATGTGTATGTGTATTTGTATGTGTATGTGTATGTGTATGTATGTGGAAGTACATATATATGTATGTGTGCCTATATGTATGTATGTATGTCTGTGTATGTGTATGTATGTTTGTGTGTATGTGTGTATGTATATGTATGTTTATGTAATATGCATATGTTTCTGTTGTATGTGTATGTGTGTGTATGTTTATGTGTATTTGTATGTGTATATGTATGTATGTGTATGTGCTTGTGTGTGTACGTGTTTGTCTATACGTATGTATATGTTTATGTCTATGTATGTAATGAGTATGTATGTGTTTATGTATATGAATATATCATCATATAACAAGACATGCCATTTGTCTTTTCATTATGCCATATGTCATTATAGTATATGTACTCACACAACACATGATCAGAGGAAAAGTCCTTTTTCTTTTCAAAAGAAATTAGCCCAATTATATAAATATATATATATACACACACACACACACTCATTTAATATTTTTAATTTTTTTTTTAATTATTTAATATTTATTCATACATTTCTAATTTATAATAATTAATTTTTATAATATGTATATAATTTTATACAATTAATTTTTATATTAATTATTTTAAATGTTTATACAATTATTATTTATTCATTTTTAATTAGTAATTTATTATGCGTCTCTCGTATTTAAATGTACTATTAAATATCTATTCATTTTTATGTTACATTTATTCATTTTTAATATGTTTATAAATAATATAATAAATATTATTTTTTAATATTTTTTTTAAAATTTATTTAATTTAATTTGTTGAATTTTATTCATTGAATTTCATTCATTTTTAACATTTCTTTAATATTATTTATTTTTTTAATATTTTCTATAATTTATTCATTTTTTATATTTATTCATTTAATATTTCTATAATATATTAAATTTTGATAGTTATTAAAATACTTTTAAATATCAATATTCAATACGTTTATTATGTATATAATTTATAAAATTATTATTTATTCTCTTTTTAATATATTTTTATTTAAATCATTATAAAATTATTATTCATTCATTAATAATCAGTACATCATTATAAATCTCTTTTTTTAATTAGATTTTTAATGTTTTTAATTTTTAATAAAATATTTATTCTTTTTTAATATTTGATTAATTTATATTATTAATATTATGAATTCATATCTTATTATTTTTTACAATATTATCACTTGTAATTATTGATTTTTTCATTATTAATATTTATTCATTTATTATTATCTATTAATTTTTAATACTTATTATATTTAAATATTTTTTTAATTTATCTATTTCGAATATTTATTCATTAAATATTTATTTAAATTAATAATTTTTAATATTTATTTATACAATTTTATTTATTAATTTTGAATATTTTTGATGTTTTTCTAATTTACATAATTAATATTTATTTTAATATTATTTAATTGTAACTTTATACAGTTATTATATATTAAATTTTAATTATGAATTTATTTTAAATTATTTTAATTTAAAATCAATTTTTACTATTTCTTCATCTTTGTTTTAATATTTATTCATTTATATTATTTTGATAATATATATGTATATATATAATTAATATAATGTATTAATTTTTAATATTTTTGTGACCTGTGTAATTAATAATATTTAATCATTTATAAAAATATTAATACATTTATCATAATATTATCACATTTATTAATATATTTAATATGAATAATATTGTTTACTTATTTTTACTAATTATTTGATTTTTTTTAATTTTAATATTTATTTTTTTTGTTATAAAGTTGTTTTTAATATTCATTTTTATATAATTAGAAATTTATTTCAATTTTTAAATTTAAATTATAATTCTAATTTTCCTCTTGTATTTGTCAATGTTATACTAAGATGTGATAAAAGAAACATTCATCAGCGCTAACGAATAAGCACTAATGAATTAATCGTTTATCAACGCTTATTAGTTAGTGCTCATAAAGGTGTGATTTATCAACACCATTTAGCATTGATATATTATGTTATTTTTCAACACTAAAAGGTTTTGATAAACCATACCTTTATCAATGATTTCCATTTTAGCATTGATAGTTGTATAGTTTATCATCACTTTTAACTAACGCTGATAAAACCTCTTCTAATATTATAAAAGAACACTAACAGAAATGTCCATGCTTGTGTCGTTCATGCTCTCACGAAAGTTGAGTTTAGTCGTCACCTCCATCAAGGATTTCGAAATAATTGATCCTAAAATCGAAGGTAGGTTATTTATTACTTATTTTTAATCTATCTTTCACACTTATTTATGATTATTTTTTTATTCTCATCAGTTTATTCTTTTTGGCTTGATCTTTTTTCAATATTTTCACAATTTTTTTCTTCTCCATGGTTCTTCACTTGAGTCCAGCACACACTAGCTTCATAACACTTGTTTTAATTTTATGATTCAGTCCACATTTCCATTTTCCCTATATTTCGGTTCTCCCCTCATGCTTCCCCACACCACGTCCCTATATCTATAATGCTTTCCCACATTGTCTCTGCCTCCTATGCAACGATAATCACTTTGGTCAGTACATGACTACTTTTTTCCCATTTAATTTAATTTTCTTATTTTCTCCAAAATTCATCGAATATCATATATAAAATAAGTTCTATATTTATTTATTAAAATGTATCAAATTAATTAAGAACTCTTTGAAAAAAATTATGTTATAAATTAAAAATGATGCATGAATTTAATCTATCAAAACATAATCAATTATTTACCCATAAGAAGGGAGATCTATATAATCAAAAAGTAAATCCATCATATACAATGTTTGTACATCATAGTCAACAACAATAAACAATTATCAATGAAGAATAAACTTGAAAAATTCACATAAAAACATCTCTTTATGTCCTCACTTTTTATGAAAAATGCATAATGGAATAAAATTAGAAACCTAAGAGAGAAACACTTAGGAAAATATCTGATTGAATAAGTGTTTGATATAAAATTAAAATATAGGGTTTTATACATAATATATTTTTACATTTTATAAAATATGATATTTTTTGATAGAAATCATGATACATAAATTGTTTAAATATGAAGAATAATTATGAATTATATTTAAAACGTATGAAAATATTTCATTTGTAGTATAATTTGTATTCTACCGATAATACATAAGAAGTCATTAATATTTTTCCCCTTACTCGGATGATATTTGGTTGATCTTCTTCTCATCAGCATCATCCTATTTCTTATGGGTTGTTCCTTTCATTCACCAAAATTTTATTTGGACGAATGATATATATATATATTTTACTTTAATTGGATAAATAATTTTATTTTAACAATGAAAAATACAATAAAATTTTTATATATCACTTTTATAATTTTCTTTGTTAAATAAAGTGAAATATTAATTTTATTGATATTTCAATTCAAAATTTTCAAAAAAATTCATACAAACATTTTCTTCTCCATTATAATTAAAAAAATTTACCCAATATCATTGAACATCATTTTCAATGTTTATAATATTTTCAATTTATATCAAATATGATGACTGTATGTGTGTGTATATAAATAATAATCTTCTAGGATTCTAAGATCTTACCTTTTATGTATTTATTTTCATTTTTAAATATAAATATTACATTATCGAATATGATGAATATGAAAAAAAATGGATGTATTCCAATTCAATGATAAAATAATATGAAGATAGGGTCAAAGATTTCATCATGTTTTCAAAATATCATGTATATAACCTTTTATAATTCATTTGTATATATTAACATTGTTTTTATTAAAGAGTAATTAGTCTAAAGGAGTTTGAAGAACACTTGAACTATAATGGAATAGATCATAATTATAAATGTTGTACTAAACATAAGGAATAAAAGAATATAACAAATGACTAGGACAATGCTATGTTTTATGGAACATTTAATATGATTACAATTGTGAAGGATGATGAATATCATATCGAGGATATTATTAAAGGAGTAAACAATATTGTGAATCATATTGAGGAAATGAAATTGATAGTTGAAGATAAACTTTGTGATTGTATGTAGATGTTTATAAAGTCAAAGGGTTGGAAAATACAGAATTATAAACTAGAAGTAGTAAATTTACAACATTTAATCTATATTGTAGATATATAATGTAAAAATTAGAAATGAATGGAGTGACACCATATTTACTGAACTTCCTTCTCTATAAAATAATAACATACCAGAACATAATGACCTTCCTTTCCTAACATATGATGTTAAATTAATTCTACATTCAATGGAGATGAATTCTAAAAGAATGTATTATTATGAAAATGACTATATTATTGTTTAAGGATGGTGAATTTCTTCAAAATATCCAAATGTGTGGTGTGTATTGATACAAGGAAGATGAATCAAGTCCTTCAAAAGTTGTCTGGAACATTGTAATCATTCCATGGTTTAGGCACATATAGGAAAGTGAGGACATTACAAGATAATTTGCATGACATACAGACACATGAAATCAAGAAGGGAAACTTTGTCACCCAGAAGACTCTCTATAGTGGAAGAAAATAGATCATGAGTATCCTAAATTTGGAAAAAATTTGAGGAACCTTTATTTTTCACTTTATACAAATGAAGTGAATCCTTTTGGTGTAAAAATTATCACTCATAATAAATGACCAGTTCTGTTGGTAAATTATACCTTGATGGTGTGGTTATACATTATATGAAAATAAATTACGATTTTTCTACTAATATATACACAAAAATAATCGAGAATTGATATTAATGTTTATTTGGATCCATTGACAGAAGACCTAAAATTAATGTGAGATTTTGGTTTTATGTTGTATGATTCTTATAGAAATGAAAATTTCACGTTGAAAGTCATTTTGTATGGGATGATAAATGACTTTCCTTCTAATTTATTTTTTTCAGTATATAACATTAATGGAAATCTAGGGTGTCCCCTTTTTGAACAAGGTACACACTCAGTTAGGATGGAACATTCCTTTAATACCATGTTTCTAAGACATTAAAATTTTCTTCTCTAAAGACATAAATACCTATCTAATATGAAATCATTAGTATGGAATTTAGAAGAATGTACAACACCATACCGACTAATAAGAAATCAAATTTTTGATAAATTAAAAGATATGGTACAACTTTTGGTAGAAATTCTTCTAGAAACCTTATGAAAATCAGTTTGAAAAGGAGATTTGTTTTTTTAATTACTCAAATGTAATTTTTTTGTACATCAAACATTTTTTGGATGTCATGAACATATTAAAAATTTCTTGTCATATTTATATTTCAATATCAATAAAATCACTCAAAAAAAGGATGTAACTAAGGCTAGATTAGACATTATTGATATTGGGATATGAGAAAAATCAGTGCTAGTGAAGGGTGAAAGTCATGATTTTCTTCCTATAACATCTTAGACTCTATTTAGGAATGAGAGATATCAATATTTCAACTTCATGAATGGTGTAATTGTTCGAGAGTGGTATTTATCAAATATCAAGAATATCATGTCATTGATTTATATATTGATAAAGGTATTGAAAACAGAGGACTTTAATTTTTATAGAGTATTTAATTCTTGTATATTTTTGTTCCATTTTTCCTAAAAAACTCATCCATACATTAACCAATAATGGTTTTATTTTGGAAGTTAAATTTAGTAAAATTATAGACCCAATGATGTTTCTAACTATTTATATGAATTAGAGATGTTCTTCCCACCTTTTTTATTTTATATGATGGTTAACTTGTTATAGTGATTTATCTATGTGGCCTTGTAAATTATAGATGGGTTTACCCCATGGAAATGTATATCAATATTTTGAAATATTATTTCATAAATAAAAGACAGATAAAAGGTTACATTGTAGAGCTATATATTTTTAGGAAGCCATTGAATTTTATACTAAATACCAATATGACGTGGAAAGAATTTGTTTAACAAAATCTAATCATAGTGGAAAACTTATGGGTGAAGGAATTCCGAATGCATATTTTTCCATAATTACCATTAAAGATAAGTATTAAACTCACATTTACATTTTACATAACATTTTAGAGGTTTATTCATATGATTAAACGTGAAAATTAATTCTTATATATTTGAATTCATCAAGGAATGAACGTATGATATCAAATACACATAAAAAATAGTTTATATAATGGTTTTGAGACTTGATTTTAAGGAATCAGTTTCAAATCCAAATAGAATTTCAAAATGAAATTGATGGATAGACGGGGGGACTAAGTGTGCATGTATTATCTTATAATGGTTATAAATTCGATACAAAGTTACCTGATTAATATATTAGCATAAAAATAGTGTAGTTAATCTTGTATCAGAAGTGATTCATGTATTTAGTACTTTGGAAAAACTCCAATTAACATGAATATTTCATGCTCTTGATTCATTGAGAAAATACAGGAGTTGGATTAAACAAAATTATAAGTGTAATTTTTTTGAATTTAGGTGGGTTGATAGCCATAGTGAAATTAAAATCCACGAAGTGGGAATAAATAAAGCGTATTTTGTTAAGAAGGGTTCAAGTATGAACCATTAATAACAGAATCATAATAATTACAAGTATTTTAATTCTTTGATCTAGTAAATAGAAAGTGATCATTTGTTTTGTTATAAAAAAACCACTATAGTGTTAGATGTCAATACAACCGAAGATGACCCTTTTATTGGGATTTCAAAATAATTTCATGATGGTCCCAATTTATATGGGGTCTTCTATATACAAGGAGACGACAAGGAGGGGATTTAGGTACTTGATAGAGGGTTCAAATTCCTCAAACCATTAAATAAAAAATAGAATTCAATAATTAGGTTAAATTATTTTTTTCATATGCATTGTGTTAGCCTCATGGTATTATGTGTTCAATAATTTATTTACCTAATTAAAATTAAATATTCAACTACTTATATAGATAATATCTTCTCAACATACTAAGGTGTCTAATATTTAGGAACAATAAGTTTCTCCACACGTCGATTCCCCCAATCCAAAGGAACAACAAATCTATCCACATTCCAAAGCATCCAATCCCAAGGAAGAGCATATTGAATATGTTGAAATTGAGGAAAAGTTATAAGGTTTAAAAACAATTTTTAAAAAAACATAAGAGGGTTATTGCATGATAGTGCTAATATAAATTATTCAGGTGTGAAGAAAAGGCATCAAATTTTCAGTTGGGTGGAATGCACGTGGCTAAATTGTTAACCCCAAAATGTTCATTTTGGGGTCACCACTCGAATGCA
Organism: Viscum album; assembly: GCA_963277665.1. Taxonomy (NCBI): domain Eukaryota; kingdom Viridiplantae; phylum Streptophyta; class Magnoliopsida; order Santalales; family Viscaceae; genus Viscum; species Viscum album. The sequence goes on from OY728158.1 coordinate 1,287,314,641, forward strand.
CATTCGAATTTATGTAGATACATAGAGCCATGTTGTTATTGAGATTAAAGATATAATTTGGGAAGGTATTAGGATAAAATTATGATAAACATTATCTATTTTTCTAAAAACTAAAATAATAATGTATTTATTTACTCTTTATTATCCCTTATAGAGAACATTTATACTAGATTTCGGTCAAATAGAATTTTTATTAAAAGTTACTAAAAATGAATATAGAACCTTTCATACAATTCATATGAAGTATTATATCCAGGATGATTAAGGTAATGTAATCCCACAGCCACCATAACTTTCTGCACAGAGGATAAACAAATAAATATAGAAATATTTTGTTGGTCATCAAAAGGAGAAAACATTTTAGGAAAATATCAATTAGTAATAATTCACATGGAAATACATGTATTAGTCACTTTGATTATAAACTTTTAATTTGTGAAAAAACAACTGAGTGCTAAAAATAAAAATTGTGCATGAAAACCACTATACCCCAACCGTAAAGAAATGATAGGGTACACTTCACTTCAAAAAATGGGTTCTGTTTTAAATATAAAGTAATACTATTATGAAGCAGGAAAATACTAAATAAATATTTTACATTATTTATATTGAGATGATGAATAAAAATACCAAGATACATTCATCCCCCTTAATGAGATATATAATGAGGGTCATGTAAATAAATATGAGATACATGTAAAGGAAAACACATATTGAGTATGAGAATCATGTGTATGTTTGACATATTAAAAATATTATTCTATATTAAATATATATTACATAACAAAGACTACATAATTTTCTATATTTTTTATTCTGTTCTATCACAAGAATCATCATCATCTATACCTAAGTAATGACTAATTTTTATGTCATTGAAGTGGCTCAAACAATGTGGTTACTTCTGAGGTGTGTTTTGGAGTGTCATCATAAACATATTTGGAGAAAATAAATGCATGTGGGGAAAATGATTAAAAAATGGATTAGATACAATCATGAATACATTTTATAGAAGAAAAACATAATTGGAATCTAGAATTGTTAATCAATGTTATGGGAATTATTCAAAGTGAATAAACAACACAATGAAAACCACTTGACTCATCCCTTCAATTTGAGGCTATCCATTCCAATTAAATGTGTTCCTTACTATAGGTAATCTATATATTCATAACTATTTATATGTAATTTAAATTAGATAGATACTGATACCATTACTCTACTTATATTCCATATGGTGAAATTGATTGTGATATGTATCTATCAGTAACCACCCAAAGCCTTGTAGAGAGGGGTATAATGTACAATATCCAAGGAGAAATGTTTTATAACAAAAAAAATTCAAAAATACCATGTGAGAGTAGGGATTCACATAGTTCATGAGTTGATCTCTAAGCTACCAGTTCCCCTTTAGGATTTTGATGTCCACATAGCTTGACATTCTATTTTAATTTTCACAACATGGCCAATTTATATTCTAAAAATAAATTTTGATAATGAGGTTTGTCGTATAAATTTTAATTTTGTATAAAAAGCCATTAATAGTATTTTTTAAAAGGCATGAGTGGAGGAATATTATTATATATAAATAAAAGTAAGATGAAATAGATAGTCAAATCAAAATAATCTAATGGATAAATCAATCAATCAAATATACCTTTCAAGGGTACCTTTACCCCACCAGTTCCACTTCCAACATCATTAATATTACATGTTCATGGAAATAAAATTTTCAAATATTTTAATATTACCATCATTCATATTGAAGAAAAAATGTACAGAGAGGCCATTAAAGAATATCCTAGTATTGTGAATGTTAATGAAATCCTCAAGCATGGATGGTTGGTAGCCTCAGAGGTAAAAGTATACATGAGTTTCAGTTTCATAATATATTTTTCAAGTAAATTATCTATTATATTAATTATAGTTAAATACTATTCATATTTTTAGAAAAATTTATCAATATTATATGAAGGGAAAACCCTATGAATTAAAATTTGGAATCGTTTATCCTCAAATAAGTGCTATATAAAGATGTCATTAGATGAATATGACTAATTAAAAATAATATAAAAATTATGCATACTGTTTGAAAATAAACATATATATGAGAAACTCTTCTTAATTCATATGATGCATGGGAAAAACTGTACAATATAATAATATCAAATATATTTTCATTTCCCTCAATACTAATTCCTTTTTGTTTTTTACGGAGCACTTATTTCTCAGTATAATCAATTTGGTAACTCAAAATATTAATTATTTAGATTAAATGAATGGATTACCAAAAAATTGAACATAGAAGATTTCTTTTTCAATTTTTAATACACTAAATACAACAGTTTATAAATAATATTCAAGTTAATCTTGTAATATTTTGTTCTAATCAAAATTTTGTCATAATTGGGTGGTGTTTAAATATATTCAAATGCATGGTGTGAGGATCATCCGTGAGTATAAGAAACCAATAAAATTATAAAATTTAATAAGTATTAGGTAATATACAATATGATTTCACTATAAAAACATATAATATAATATAATACTTATTTTTGTCAATGTCTCTGCAGTGTCTGCAACAAACTATTATTAATTCTTGTGATTATTATGATTGTTATTTTATGAAATATATTGTATTAAATAAATAAAATACAACCCCCAAAGGGGAATTAATTATTATAATCACAATTTAATTTAAAATATTTATTAATTATTTGTTTATTTATATTTTTTGTAATATATGAAACTCTACTGTTGTCGGTAAACACCATATACTAAACTACCATGTAATATTCGCCTTAATGTTCTTTTATTCTTGAATTTATTTAAAAGATTAATATTAAAATTGGAAATGGTTAAAAATAAATTCATTTTTGAACTCAAAATATCAAAATTATATTAGAATGGATTTTTGATATTTTTCTAAAAATGCTAATTTTTAGTCAGAAAATAATATTTTCATAAAACTAATAGTTTTTACGATTTTATTGATATATAAGAGTGATCTATAAATATATAAAACAATTTAGTTAATAAAATATGAATTTTAGGAATATAAATATTCATTTTAAAATATTTTTTGAACTTGGAAGCCTCTGGAAGACATTTTTATAACTTATTAAAATGATACATTAATATAAAAAACTGTTTTTGTTATTTTATTTGAATCAAGTATTTTTTTAAGGGTGATTTTGTATTGGATTGATGTGGAAGAATCATATACTTAATTTTTTATAATAATTTAATTCATGTCATTCTAATAATATTCCTAGATAATCTTACCTTATATATAAATTTAAGGCATAAAAATGTTATTTCTCTAAACACGGTTTTACACGTTTAGGTGTTTACATTGTGAAATTAAATTTTCATAAATGATGATATTTTATTTGATAAAATTATTTTCAAATTTTAAATCAATAATTCATTCAGTTAAATTTTAATTTTTATCATTTGAATTAATTAATATTGTTAAAAATTATTTTCCCTAATAAAAAGAAAAAAATGGTAAAGGGTATTTTATAATGGCGGAAATGAAAAAACATGTTAAAAAATGTTTCTAAAATAATTTTTGAGGTGTTTTTTGACCAAAATACACCCCATTTCCTAATTACACCCTATTTTAAGAACTTGAACCTTTAATAGTGAAATTAAATTATTAAAATTCAATGGGGATTCCCAAAACTACTCTTCTCTTCACTTATAAAATGTTAACACCTTTACCACTTCAGGACTCGCTTATCTTTTGAATTTATCATTAATAATATGAGATTTTAAACTTCTTAGAAACCTAATAATAAAAAATAATCTCTAGTTCACTAATAGATAGACTAATACCTATAAATTCAAGAATAATGATAAGGGAAATTAAATTCCAAGAGTTGATTATTATCAAGTACATAGTTTTATTCTTAATATCATATTTTAAATTTATTTTATACACACTAATGTAATTATATTATTATAATTTATATAAATAAATATTTCTATATGGAGTATATTATCATTATTTATTTATATATCATATTCCTTTAAAAAAAACCATTTTCCATGCGTTGTGAAAACTACCACCTCCACGATGTAACATGTTTCGTTTTCCTCCACTTCCTTACATGGTTGTATCTAAGGATGATATTTAAGGATAAATATGATTTTTATAATATACTTTTTGTAACAGAATGATAAATTATTGAACATATTAATTATGTTACCAACATACAATAATCATTAATTTAATTATTTAAAATAACTTGTTTGATCCTTTGGGAACACTGTTACTTTTTAACAATAATGTAATATAACTACCAGTTCTAAGTTTATGGAGTATGGGATTTTATAATTGGTATACAATAAATATTATTCATAAACATTTGTATTATATTCAGATAAACCATATATTATATCACAAATACATTAAAAAAACCTCAAGATTTCTAGGTAACACTCAAGAAAACATAGTAGGAATTATTTTTAGAGTTCAATATCATTACCTGATTGTTAGAATGTAATTTTAAATATATGGAAAATAATGATAGTAATGGGAAAACTATCAACACACATATTAAATTCTTGAATATCCCCAATGAATATTTTAATGAATTTGTATTTGAGTTTAATTAGTTCTTAACCATATTAGAGAAGTTGACCCGTGTTATAATAAATAATATCTCTTGTATAGTGTGACATGTTGATCCAAAAAATTCTGTAACTATGATTTAAATTATCATAAAATAAAAACATTTAATATTCAGTGGATCTTCTAATCCATTGGTATATAAACAATGGATCAAGTCCTTAGAGATTATCCTTCTATCTTTGGTATGCATGGAAAAGGAAGAAAGTCACATTGGTTGTAGATTATCTAAAAGAAGAAGTGGACCAATGTTGGTTGCTAATTAAAAACACTTATGAGGAACATTAGATCAGGTTCATGGAATTATAAACTTTTAAGGATGTATTATATGAAAAATAATTTCCTTATAGAAAAGTGTAGAAATGGAAAGGGATTTACTCAATATGAAACATTGTAGGGGGAGAAAGTTTATGAATATGAAGATAAATTTACAAGGATGGATTGACATATTGTAGACTATGTATCAATATTCATAGTATTCCAATTGTTAAATGCCGAAAGTAACCATCCTAAGGGAGTTATGCAATCCATTTCTATACCTCTATGGAAGATGGACAATGTTACAATTGTATTTTTCACTAATCTTTAAATAAATCCAAGGAAGAATGATGCTATATAGGTCATAATTGATTGAATTTCATAGTATGTTGATTTATTTGAAACAATAAAATATTTAGCTCTTGAGTTCCTTAACCAAATCTACATCAACGAAATCATAAGGCTTAATGGGGGACCCCTATCAATTTTATCAGATTATGACCCTTGGTTTACATCAATATTATGTAACATCATTCTATGGGATCTCAACACTAAGATATATTTAGGCATTATGTATTATCCCATGATAGATGGGAAAACTGAAAGTAATATATAGACTTTAAATGATATTATGAGATCATATTTTCTTGACTTATAAGGTATGTGGGATTAATATCCACCTTTGGTGGAATCATCATACTACCATATCTTCCACATAAAAATCTAGGTGGAACCATACATAGAATTTTATGAGAAGTGGTGTTGTATTCCATCATATTGGGTAGAAGTTAGAGAAAGAACCATAGTTAGCCCAAATCTTATAGAGTATATGACTATTAATGTATTAATTATTCAAGATCACATTAAATTAGCCTAATGTTAAAAAAATATCTATGATAGTAATCAAAGGAACGACCTGGAATTTCATGATGGGGATAATGTATTGTTGAAGGTTTGACTGTGTAAGGGATTTGTATGATTTAGTATAAATGGGATGTTAAACACTAGGTACATTGGGACCATTGAAATATTAGAAATAATTGGAGCTATAAAATATCGACAGTTTATGTTGACCAACATTTATAAAATATAGAACATCTTCTATGTTTCATGAATATGGGAATACATAATAGATCAAATGATTGTACTCACATATTATGGAATAGAGTTGAACTATTTCTTATCTTATAATGAAGGGCATATCTAGTTCCTTGACACTAGAGAGAAACTATTTCATAATCGAACAAATCATTTAGTGAAATTCCTTTCGATAAATCATAAATTAGTCTAGAGAACATTTGATATTAAAGAGGAAATAAGGAATGATAATCTAAACATTTTTAATTGACGATATATGTCCCAATTTTTACTACGAAAATATTAAATAGTGGGAGAATATAACATCTAAAACTCTACATTAGTAGGTAAACACCATATCTTGAACTATAACACAATTCTCCCTTGAAAGTATATGTATTAATGAATTTATATAAAATAATAAATTTATAAATTAAATTGAATTAAACTAACTCCATTTTTGAACATATAATATCAAAATTATATTAGTATGAATTTATTATACCTTTTTGAAAAGGTATATTTTTAGTCAAAAAATATGGTTGTCAATAAACTTCTAATTTGTATGATTTTATCGACATATAAAAATAACCTATAAATTTATAAAACCTTTCATATAATCAAATATAAATTTTACCAATATAATTATTCATTTTTAAATACTCTTGAACTTTAAAAATCTATGGAAAATATGTTTTTAGTAATTAAAATGACACATTAATATAAAAATTATTTTGCATCTTTTCTTTATATCATGTATTTTTCATGGGAGATTCGGATTTGGATTTCCTTATAAGCCGCATAAACATTATTTTTTCTATAATAATTTAATTTATGAAATTTTAAATCAGTATCTAATATAATTTTACCTTATATATAATTTTAAGGTTTAAAAACGTTATTTATCTAAAAATGGGTTTATACATTTAACTGGTTATATTTTGATATTACCTTTTCTTCCCAATAGAAATTTTATTTTATAATTTTATTGTCAAATTTTAAATAAAAAGTTTCAAATTAGTTAATCAGTTCAATTTTAATTATTTTCTTTAAAATTCATTACTAAGGATAAAAATTATTTACCCCTATAAAAAGTAAAAAATTTAAAATGTCTTTTACTATGGGGGAAAGGACAAAAAATGTTAAAAAAATGTTTAAAAATGGATGGATTAAGTGTGTCTTGACCAAAACTCACACCCTTTCATCATTTTCCTTTTTTTAAAACTTGATCCTGTGATAGTAATTTTTTTAAAATTCAACAGGCATTTCCAAAACTAACATTCTATTCAATTATAAAAACGTAAAATATTCACCACTTCAAGACTCTCATATCTTTCAAATTTCCTTTTCAAATTACTCCATTATACTTTATTGAGAACCATATCCTCTAAAATAAACCAATGGTAACTCATAGATAGCATAATCCCTTCAAATTCAAGGAGACATCCATGGGAAATTCAAGTCCCCTATGTGAGTATTATCAACTACTTAGATTTCTTATTAATTATATTATTTCATGTTAATTATAGATACACAAATAAAAATATATTTTTATCATTTATATACTAGAACATTTCAATATAAAAGGAATTATAATAATTAATTCATATACACTATCCATTCAGAAAAAATCATTGTTTGTGCATTGTGCAGACTACCTCCTCCACAATGTAAGATGTTTTTTTCTTTTACTGACTTACAAGGATAGATCTAAGGATTATATTAAATTATAAATAGAATATTTATTATGTAATTATGTTTATGGTTTGAAAAATTATAGAACCTATTAATGATATGATTAAAAAACAATCACCATTAATTTAATCATTTAAAATAGGTTGTCAGATCATTCCAGAACTCTTATACAATGTACCAATATCGTAATATATCTATCATTTTTAGGTTTAAAAATTCCAGGATGTTATTTTTTTCAACAATACTAAGACATTAAATTTTCCATGTATTCAAAATAGGAAATATATTTTACTAGAAATGGGTGAGTAGAATATATAGTGTCAGAATGTTTGGAGGCATTATGAACAAGTGATTTTTGACTACTTATTTAGTTGATTTTATCATCATTTTATATAAATATCTTTTAGTTAATTTTCTTATCATTTTTATATAATATTTATTTATTTAATATTAACTGATATCTTTAATAAATAAATTCATTAATAATTTATTTTTCTATAACCATTTTTTGTTATATGAATAACATAAATTAGTTGGACAAAAATGAAGGGTTTAATAAGGATGAAGAGTTGATTTATCTACAATAATTTTGTGCTCTAAAATGGTATTTTAACATTATATAAGGCCTATTAACTATGTATTGAGGAATTTTATTGTATTTATAATAATAAAATGCTTATGGAAAAATAATTTCATATTAAAGGCTTCGATAAGGAAAATGTATTGAGGTACATACCTAATGTTCTTTCGACAGACCTATTTGTTGTTTATTTTTTTCTATTAAGTAGTGATTAATTGAAATCCATCTTCAATCTAAGATAGTTTAAAAAATTTATTGTTAAAAAACTTAAATAATATGATCCATAATTCATTTTTGATGCAGAGGAATCAATTTCATGTCAATTCAGTACATTATGTGCTAGGTATGACTCAATGTGACGATTTTCGATTTAAAAGTGGAATTCACTACTATAAAATTAGCCTTTAATATTGTTAAAAATTGCCTTTATCAACACTAAAATTGAACTGACTGCATGAGTGATGTTAAAATCCATGGTATTTTTTTAGCTCTGATAAAGGTCCCACCTATAAGTGATTTTATTAGCATGATTGAAGTCCCCATTTATCATATCTTATAAAAGATCAGATAAAGGGTCTTTATTGGTTCTTATAGAATAATTGATAAAGGGAATTTCATCAGTTCTTTTATGAGCACTGATAAAATATACCTTTATCATTGCTTCTATGTATGTTGATAAAGGGTCAATTTTGAGTGTGTTGTAATAGCACACCACAACACAAAAGACACACCAGATATCAACACAAACAAGTCTTAATATAGGATTTAAATGAAATAAAATTTTCAACACAAACATAAGAAAACACGTTATATTATAGATATTTCAAATATTAGATTATAAAATTTCATAAATAAAAAATTATTATATATATTCAAAACCATCAATGTTCCATTATAATTGAATCCTGATCTAACTCATGCTATTTTCAAAAAAAAACACCTACCAAGAAAAAGAACACACCTATATAATTAAAACATTCATATGTTAGTAATATTACAAAGAAATTAGTTAATATAATGTGGAAATTTTACTAAAATTGATGTCAATTTTAAATAAAAATAGGCACTTTGAGTTATACTTGTCACACCATGCATCATATTGAGGTGCGAATGATTCCAACACACCTCAAATGACATATGAATAATTTTCCAAAATTATAAAAACAATATGAATTTGATTGATCATTTTGGAGTATGTCAGTGGTCTTTTTTACAAAAATGTAATCTTAAACTGGAAACACCAACTTTTACTCATTTTGATCGCATCGTTTATAATTTTGACATGAAATAGAATCCTAAGAGTAAAAATGAATTATCAATCATTTTCCTAAATTATCAAGAAAATTGAAGTGTGTTTGTTCAGTTTTAAATGAGTGTCTTTTTGAACTAAAATCCCAAATTGAAACTAATAACTTACACATTGAGTCATACAGGGCACATCATGTACCAGATTGAGGTGTGGTTGATTACTACATGTCAAAAATGTATTATAGATAATTTTTGTAAAGTAAAAAAAATTGTGTTTTCTCAGTTTTGATTAGGACAATTGTCCATTTTACTAAAATTGTTGACAAGTTTAAATAAAAAGATTCACTTTGAGTCATAAAGGTCACACCGTGAGTCAGATTGAGGTGTTATTGATTACTACACATTTCAAATTTCTTATGGATCTTTATCCTAAAGAATCAAATCAATATGAATTTGTTTTCTCTATTTTGAGTATGTCACATGTCTTTTTTACTAAACTATCATTTTAAAATTGAAACATGCACTTTGACTCATACCAATGGAATTGTGTATCAGATTGAGGTGATGCTGATTAGTACACATCATAAATGTCTTTTGGATCATTTTCCTAAATTATTTTAAAATTTTTAATGGGTTTTCTCAGGATTGAGTAGTTCAGTTGGCCTTTTTACTAAATTTTTTGTAAATTTTATATAAAAACATGAACTTGGTTTCAAATCAGTCACACCGTGAATCACATTGAGGTGTTCTTGATTCATTCACATCTCAAATAACCTATCGATCATTTTAAAAAAGTATTAGAAAATATGAATGTATTTGTTTTGTTTTAAGTAGGTTGGTTTGTTTTTTAATGAAATTGGTGTCAATTTTAAATAAAGACACACATAGAGTCATACTGTTCACACTATACATCAGATTGAGGTAAAGATGATTCCTACAGATTCCAAATCACATATGGATTTTTTACTAATTATCAAAACAATATGAATGTGTTTTCTATGTTTTTAGTACATGACTTGTATTTCTTACTAAAATGTAATTTTAATTATAAATCATACACATTGACTCATACAGATCACATAATGTATTGGTATGATTTGATACTTATTCTTATACATCATAAATGATATATGAATCAATGCACTAAATTATTAATAAAATAAGAGTTTGTTTTCTTAGTTTTTGGTGAGTGATACTTTTTAAAGTGAAATATAAATTCTAAACTGATTATGGTCACATTGAGTCAATTTTATTTTTTAGTGAAATTAATTTCAATTTAAAATAAAAATAATTACTTAGAGCCATACCCATCACATAATGTGTCGTATTGAGGTGTGGCTAATTCCTACATGTCCCAAAGTCTCAAAACAATCTTAACTGTCAATGTTACCACGATTTCTATAACACCCCGAGATTTCATGAAAAATATTCTCTTAATTTCAATAATGTCTTGTGTTGTATGCTACACCAATATTACCTTGCACTATATGCAACACCGTATTACCTTACAGTATATGCACAATATTCTTGGATCGTGTTACACACAATTTTGATAACAGTTATTCTACGCAACATTGAGTATATATATATATATATATATATATATATATATATATTCAATGTATAAATGAAATATGGTTGGATTATGTTATACTAAACAACAAGGGATTCTTTCACAACACGCAACACTGGATTGGCTTGCATTACACACAATCATGACCTTCCTCGATAGCGTGTGTCGTACGCAATACCGGATTTTACTAAACAACGATATTTTATTAAAATATTATTAGGAACTAGCCGTTATGAATAGTATTAACTAAATTTTTAATTTTATACCATTATTATTCATCTTACACATTTTCTAGAACATGGTATAAGAACAAAATAAATTTTTCGGGTAAAATAAGTATTTAAAAAAAAATGCAGTTTTGCCGCCTTTTGATGGCGCACCCACTTTAACTCTAGTTTTTGATATTTTTATAAGTTCAATTTGAAAAAATAAAATTCTTCTTTGTAATGATGAAATAAAAATTTACTTTGGATAAATTTTTCATATTATTCTGGTAACTTTCATATTTTGATGAATAGTAAAAACATGCTATATTTTAATTAAAAACAACTTTTTTCATTGCAATAATTTATATTTTTAAATTATAATATTGAATGGTTTGAAAGTATAAATAGAATATATTTTTACCATTTAATATAATTTATGTCATTAGCATTGATTTTACCTTGAATTCGTAGGGTAAATCAATTCAATCTTTTGTAATGTTTTAAACAAAAACCCGTTTTCTTTAAACAAAGGGATTAATTTTAATTTAATTTATGAAACTTCTATGTATATAATCTGGAAAAATGGATTCCATATTTGGAATCAATGGGTCCAAATTATATTAATAGACTAATTTTCATTTTTGGGCATTATGAATAGTAACTACTGTAAATTTTATTTACCATAGTTAAAGGTAAATCGGGTAATTAAGGGTAAATATAAGATTATAAAATTACCCTAAAATCTGCCAAAATCCTATTTGATGACAAAAAGTTGACCCATATCACCAAAGGGTCAGATTAGAATAATTTAATGTACTTTTTTCCATGAAAATAACTTAATTATTATTAAAAACAAAGAACGTGACAACATGCCACTCTCTTAAATTTATAAGTATAATAATTTTAATTTAGTGATAAACATTATAAAACATCAAAAATGAATAGTCTCCAGAAATATAATAAAATTATATACATCATGATAATTTATTTATATTTTTTAGGGATTAAATAAATATCATTAATGGTGATACATTAATGATGTAGAAATTATTTATTAAGTGAAAAATCAGTAATATAGTTTTTATTGAAATAATAATACCCTTTAATGGCCCACAAACCTGACCAAAACTTATTTTTAGTGTATATATATACCATAATCATCTAATTACCTAATATATAAGTGTTTGGAGTCTTATTAAAGTTATTATGACACTTATATTATTTTATTTTAAATGATGCCAAAGTTGTCACCTTCATAATTTAATAAATATAAAAATTTAAATATTGTGATTTTAAGATGATAAATTCGAGTAAAATTATTATTGTGAAATTTAATAGATTTATCATCATCAAAGGATTTTAGTTTTAATTTTTATTCAACAAATAAGTAAATGAAATAATTATACATAAATGTCGTAGTAATTATTTTATTAAGAGATAAACCAAATAAATGGTTTTAAAAATAATAAAATAAATATTATATGAACTATTTAATGTGCTCCAATAATTTTATAGATACATATGGAATTTTATGAATCTATTAAAGCTTTTAGTTAGAACATATCTTCTGTATATATTTTATTTATATTCATATAAATGAATAGTGTCAAAATTGACACTATTGTTATTTTATAAAAATAACATATTATAAAATTGTTTAAAAATCAAATTTTTATTTCAAAATTATAAATTTAAATTTATATGGTCTAAAATGTTATAAAGTATACAATTATGGACAATTCACAACAAATAAGTAATTTTTTGTTATAATTTATAATTTAGAATGTTATTACCACAAATAAAATTAAATTGATTAAGTAAGGATAAATCAAGTTGATAATGTTTAAAATAATTTCCTAACATGTATAAATTTTATTGGTTGATGAGATTACAACCCTATCGAATCTTATATTTGAATATGAGTAATTTTTGGAGGTTTTTAAGTGGGGTTAAATTTATTATAAATTAATATTTTTAAGAGTACCAAAGGTGCCCCCCTCCTCCCTTATAAAAGGGAACCTCCTCCCTCTCTTCCTCACACCAATTTGAGCCTTTAGGCTCGGCCAAACCCTGACCATTTCCCTTTTAAACTTCCCTAGAAACATCCTAGAAGTCCTGGTGTTCTTCAAAGACCAATTTTAGTACCCTAAGAGGAGGATTCAAAGAGGCGTGTCAAAGAAGAGGTAATATTCGTTACCGATTCTTTCAATTTTCTTTCTTCTTCAACATCTTCTTATTTAGTTGTTTCATTATGAAGTAATAACATCTGTATCACTCATATACTGATATGTTAATTTAATTATGAAACAACCATATTTCACCATCTATCCATCATATGGAAAATGAAATCACCGCACCTGCGTATGTACGGAATACCGTCTCCACGCCTCAGTGTAATATATTTTCCACCACCACTTTACTTGGATGGGTATAATGGTGTAAATAATAACTATATATGATTATAGTAATGTTATATTGATTCTGAAATTGTATATATACACTCCATTACCATTTCACGATCATGGGAACGATATCTTCGCTCGTGCGTACGTACGGAATACCGTCTCCACGATGTGATGCGACTCATTCTACATGATCTTCACTGCATAATGATTATATAAATGAATTGAATGAATGAATATATTACACTAATACCAATATAGAAATGAGGTATCTATAACCAAAAAATAAGAAGAATAATTTATTCGACAAAACACGTAAAAGAACAAAAAGTAATAAACACCCGAATAACAAGTAGTAATGAAATATTACTAATAAGAAGCAAAGAATATGAACATATATGATATCATAAAAATAAATATGATTCTGGAATAAGTCAATAACATTATTTAAATCATTATAAATGAGGTTCGGACACTTACGAAGCAAATCAAACCTAAGGTAAGGGAAATATCACAATCACATTTTTATCCAAGATTGTTTATAATTTGGTATTTTATGGGGTGTATTTTATCATCCACATCCATGTTTCCTCAATATGTAATATTATTTCCATCCACCTAAAATTGTTTAAATCCATTTTTCCCCTTTTTTGAGTTTATAGTAAAAGATATGAAAGGAATATTTTTCTGTTTTTCATACGAGGTACTTTTTGACATTTCCGACAAAAGTACGGGAACAATGTTTTTTTAACTTATACAGCACGGATGGATTTTTATGGTTTTATAAAGCCTTATTTTTATGCAGCCTCCTGCAAAATATTTAATGACTATTTTCAATAAAATCCCTTTCTTTTAAAATTGCATGACATTTTGTAAAAAGGGAATGATTTTGAAGAAGAAAGGATATTTTCCTTAAGAATTCATTTCAAGTGTTTTATCGAAACCATTTTCCATATAAGATGACATTATTTCATATGTGTATGTTTCAAGTATAATGTCTCTATGATTTACATGGTTTCACTTTTCTTAGGATGAAATTATATCCATTAGTTTTATATGGATTATGTTATGATGGAATGATGTTTATGAAACCCATTTTATTCTTTAGGTTATTATGAATGTTTTAAGTTTACTTTGTGGAACAAGTAAGAATGATTTCATTATGAGATAGGTGGGACCTATATCTCCCTCCAATGCATTGGGTAAAGATTTATATCTCATGAGATAGACATGGCTGGAATGGAAAGTTAAACCGGTTCAGTAATACAGGACTGGAACGAGGAGTGAACTCGATTTAGAAAGGGACATTGTCCACTAAGATGGTCTTTGCAGCAATGCCTTGGATATGATAGAAATCATAACATGTGCTTAATGGTTGCCACAACTACATGTTTTATTCCCATTCTATTTTATCGTGATTGATGTTCCTTTATGATATATTCCTTACGCACTTCCAAGATTTCTGTCTTTGCTCAAGGTTTTAATGTTTAGATTTCATGTTCATGTTTTTGCTTTCAAATGTTTATGGATTGTTTTATGTTCTCTATGTTTTCCCTTACTGAGCATTTGAGCTCAATCATTTTATGTTTTATTTTCCCCAGGAAATAAAGAAAGGTTTTTGGTAAGGAAACAAAATGGGGAAGATCGTTATGGGAGATGTTGAAGATCTTTCAACATGATTAGTTGTTTATATTATGAGTTTCCAAAGACACTAAACTATTATGATCCTTGTGTGTCTTTTTTTTGTTATGTATTAAGTATTCCGCAGATGTAATGTAATGTACATGTACATCATTCTTCGGGTCTCTACAGTTGGTTTCAGAGGAAGGGTTTAGTCAACATTTGGAAACTAGGATGCGAAAACGTTAGTGAGATCCCTAGAGATATTTCTAAGGTATGTCTACGTATGTACCTAAGGATAAGTATACATATAGGATATAGTCCTAGAACTAAGGTAACGATCGTAGAATTTAACCTAATATGTTAGATATTGAGGGTACTCCCCCTTTACTATGTAGTTTTTCCTAGTATGATTTTTTCCTCTCACACTATTCTTTTTGGGTTTTAGAAAATGGCTAGAAACATGAAGATTCACGATAATGGAGGATATGAAGGACAATGGAATGATATTCTTTATGCGAAACCAAATGAAACGGGATTTGGAAGTCCAAACATCATTATTATGCCTAATCAGAAATCTCATAATATGATCAATAATCTCAACATTGGTAAGTTTCCCGACTCAGATAATAAGAGAAAGATGGAGTTTAATGATGATCATAGAGGAAAGAAAGTTTAATTTCCCTCATGTAAATCATGTGGGAAGAGGCATCAGGGAGATTGTTTCAAAGGAACTTGAAGACGATTTGGGTGTGGAAAAGAAGGACACAAAGCCAGTAAGTGCAAAGGAAAAGGTTCAGTTAACACCATGGACAAGGATAATGGAATTGCTACGACATCAACAATGATTAGATGTTTTAAATATGGAATGTATGGGCATTATGAAAACCAATTCCCTAAGGGAAAATCTCATGAAGAGAATCAACATGGTCATACAGGTAGTATTTATGTGGATGATGATGAAGAGACTACAAATGAAATATGAGATGAAATAAATGATGAAGCTCAGCTAGTGGTTTAAGAAGTTAGTGGAATTATTTTATGTTTATAAAGAATAATTTATGGTACTATGGAATAAAGAATCATCTAAGGATTGTTACACCATTGTTTTCTCTAAAGTATATGAATGTATATGTTGAATGGTACTGGTAACCATGGAAGGTTATTCAGATATTTTAGGAAAGTATATGATATGCACATAATGAAGGGATAAGAAGATAATGAGATATTTATTGTATTCATGAGCTCATGACTGATATAAGGACTAAGTGATATTATGGTTTGATTATATAGAAATTTTGGGATTTTGGTATGTGGAAAGAGTTATCTTTTGAAAGCATTAATGTTTTCACTAAGGTTAAATAGGTATTCATTTTTCAGGAGAATACATGATTAAGGTATTAACATGTTTGTAATTTGACCAACAAGATATATCTTATGATATATGGGGGATAAATGATGGCATTCACGTGATTGTTATGTGACATTTCAAGTAATCATTTTCTTTATACTATGATCTTGGACCGAAGTATTTTAGATAAGCCTAAAGATTGGAATGATTTATGTTGGACATAAGTTATTATTGTTTAAGGGTAGAACATTTTTTTTCGATATTATTGATGGGATGTTATAGCAATAGAAAAAGGAAAACCTGTAGGACGGGCGACTGCCCATCGCATCGGACAAGGCTGTGGGAATCGAACCCACAACCAAAGTGCGACTGGCCTTTATCACCTACCACTGGCCTACAAGAAGTCCCTGTTTAGTAGAAATTAGTTTTATTATATTAAGAAGTATGATATAAGAAGTATAAGTCCATTTTAGGAACCATATATGATTAATCTCACTATAGATGGACTTATATATTTTTTGATGACTTTTCTAACCTTTTGTTTGAGAAAGATGGAATGACCCATCATTCTATCACATGATCTGCTAACACATCATGAATGGAAAATTCAAATTAATTTCTTTAAGAGATGAAGTGGAAATTGTTCAAGGCATGAACAACGGTGAGATTGTACAAAAATCATGTAAGTATTTCTTTTGATTCGAAAATTCTTCAACACTAGAGAAATGATCTTGAAAACCACAAATGTTGTCCTAGTACTCTTATTTCTGATGAATCAGATGGTACCTTAGATCTTCACAAATTTATGGCTTTGTGATTGCTGGCTTTTCCAAAGCCATTTTCTCTTCCATTCTCCATCAGAACATGATGGTTAGATTTCTCTTCCATATCCATATTTTCACCTATGTGGAAACCTAGTGATTAGTTTATTTGGGTAACCGTTACTTTTCATTCTTTTGTTTTTAAAGATTGGTTTTGGTATTCCTTTTTACGATGTGGGTTTCAGTTAAAGAAACATTCGAGTAGTAAACCATTTATAAGCACGACAAATTTCAAGGGCAAAATTCATTTTAAGGGGGGTAGAATGTAACACCCTGAGATTTTATGAAAAATATTCTCTTAATTTCATTAATGTCTTGTGTTGTATGCTACACCAAGATTACCTTTCTCTATACGCAACACCGTATTAGCTTGTAGTATACACAACACTATTTTTGGATCGTGTTACACACAATTTTGATAATAGTTATTCTACGCAACATTGAGTATGTATATATATATATATTCAATATATAAATGAAATATGGTTGGTTTCTGTTATACGAAACAACGATGGATTCTTGCACAACACATAACCCTGGCTTGACTTGCATTACACGCAATCACGACTTTCCTCAATAGCGTGTGTCGTACGCAATTCCGAGTTTTACTAAATAACGACATATTATTATAATATTATTATGAACTAGCCGTTATGAATAGTATTAACTAAATTTTGAATTTTATAACATTATTATTCATCTTACACATTTTCTAGAACATGGTATAAGAACAAAATAATTTTTTCGGGTAAAATAAGTATTTTTTAAAAAATGCAGTTTTTCCGCCTTTTGATGGCGCATCCAATTTAAATATAGTTTTTGACATGTTTATAAGTTGAATTTGAAAAAATAAAATTCTTTTTTGGAATCAAGAAATAAAATTTTACTTTGGATAAAATTTTCATATTATTCTGGTAACTTTCATATTTTGATGAATAGTAAAAACACGCTATATTTTAATTAAAAACTTTTTTCATCGCAATAATTTATATGGTTAAATTATAATATTGAATGGTTTTAAAGTATAAATAGAATATATTTTTACCATTTAATATAATTTATGTCATTAGCATTGATTTTACCTTGAATTCGTAGGGTAAATCAATTCAATCTTTTGTAATGTTTTAAACAAAAACCCGTTTTTTTCGACAACGAGATTAATTTTAATTTAATTTTTGCAACTTCTGTGTATATAATTTGGAAAAATGGATTCCATATTTGGAATCAGTGGGTCCAAATTATATTAATAGACTACTTTTTATTTTTGGGCATTATGAATAGTAACTATGGTAAATTTTATTTACCATAGTTAAAGGTAAATAGGGTAATTAAGGGTAAATATAAGATTATAAAATTACCCTAACATCTTCCAAAATCCTATTGTATGACTAAAAGTCGACCCATATCACCTATGGGTCATATTAGAATCATTTAATGGACTTTTGGTCATGAAAATAACTTAATTATTATTAAAACCAAAGAAAGTTACAACATGTCACTCTCTTAAATATTATAAGTATAATAATTTTAATTTAGTGATAAACATTATAAAACATCGAACATGAATATTCTCCAGAAATATAATAAAATTATCTACATCATGATAATTTATTTATATTTTTAGGGATTAAATAAGTATCATTAATCGTGATACATTAATGATGCAGAAATTATTTATTATGTGAAAAATCCGTAATATAGTTTTTATTGAAATAATAATACCCATTAAAAGGCCCACAAACCTGACCAAAACTTATTTTTAGTATATATCTATACCTTAATAATCCAATGACCTAATATATAACAGTTTGGAGTCTTATAAAAGTGATTATGACACTTATATTATTTTATTTTAAATGATGCCAAAGTTGTCACCTTCATAATTTAGTAAATATAACAATTTAAATATTGTGATTTTAAGATGATAAATTCGAGTAAAAGTATTATTGTGAAAGGTAATATATTTATATTCATCATATGATTTGAGTTTTAATTTTTATGCAACAAATAATTATATTAAATAATTATACAAAAATGTTGTAGTTATTATTTTATTAAGAGATAAACCAAATAAATGGTTTTAAAAATAATAAACTAAATATTATATGAACTATTTAATGTTCTCCACTAATTTTCTAGATACATATGGACTTTTATGAATCTATTAAAGCTTTTAGTTCGAACATATCTTCTGTATATATTTTATTTAAATTCATATAAATGAATAGTTTCAAAATTGACACTATTGTTATTTTATAAAAATAACTTATTATAAAATTGTATAAAAATCACAAAAATATTTAAAATTTATAAATTTAAATTTATATGGTCTAAAATGTTATAAAGTATCAAATTATGGACAATTAACAACAAATAAGTAATTTTTTGTTATAATTTAAAATTTAGAATGTTATTACCACAAATAAAATTAAATTGATCAAGTAAGGATAAATCAAGTTGATAATGTTTAAAATAATTTCCTAAAATGTCTAAATTTTATTGGTTGATGCTATTACGACCATATATCATCTTATATTCGAAAATGAGTAATTTTTGGAGGTTTTTAAGTGGGGTTATATTTATTATAAATTAATATTTTTAAGATTTCCAAAGGTGCCCCTCTCCTCCCTTATAAAAGGGAACCTCCTCCCTCTCTTCCTCACACCAATTTGAGCCTTTAGGCTCAGTCAAACCCTGCCCATTTACCTTATCAACTTCCCTAGAAATATCCTAGAGGTTGTGGTCTTCTTCAAAGACCAATTTTAGTACCCCAAGAGGAGGATTTAAAGAGGCGTGTCAAAGAAGAGGTAATATCCGTTACCAATTCTTTCAATTTTCTTTCTTCTTCAACTTCTTATTCCTTAGTTGTTTCATTATGAAGTAATAAAATCAGTATCAATAATATACTGATATGTTATTATAAGTATGAAACAACCATATTTCACCATCTATCCTTCCTATGGAAAATGAAATCACCGCGCGTGCGTACGTACAGAATACCGTCTCCACGCCGTGGTGTAATCTATTTTCCACCACCCCCTTACTTGGATGGGTATAATGGTGTAAATAATAACTGTATATGATTATTTTAAATTTATATTGATTCTGATATTATATATATACACTCCATTACAATTTCACGATCATGGGAATGATATCATCGCTCGTGCGTACGTACGGAATACCGTCCCCACGATGTGATGCGACTTGTTCTACATGATCTTCATTGCATAATGATTATATAAATGAATTGAATGAATGAATATATTAAACTAATACCAATCTGTAAATGAGGTATCTATAACCTAAAAAGAATAATAATAATTTATTCGACAAAACACGCATAAGAACAAAAAGTAATAAACACCCGAATAAAAAATAGTAATGAAATATTACTAATAAGAAGCTAAGAATATGACCATATACGATATCATAAAAATAATTATGATTCTGGAATAAGTCAATAACATTATTTAAATAATTATACCGGATTTTCGGACACTTACGAATCAAATCAGACCTAAGGTAAGTGAAATATCACAATCTCATTTTTATCCGAGATTGTTTATACTTTTGTATTTACTGGGGTGTATTTTATCATCCACATCAATGTTTCCTCAATATGTAATATTATTTCCATCCACCTACAATTTTTTAAATCCATTTTTACCCTTTGGTGATTTTATATTAAAATATATGAAATGAATCTTTTGTCGTTTTTCGTACGAGGTGCTTTTTGACTTTTCAGACAAAAGTACGAGAAGAATTTTTTTTAACTTATATGACACGAATGGATTTTTATGGTTTTATAAAGCCTTATTTTTATAATGACACCTCAAAAATATTTCATGAATATTTTCAACAAAATCCTTTTCTTTTAAAATTGCATGACATTTTGTAAAAATAGGTTGATTTTGAAGAAGAAAGGATATTTTCCTCAAGAATTCATTCCAAGTGTTTTATCAAAACCATTTTCCATCTAAGATGACATTATTTCATATGAGAATGTTTCAAGTATAATGTCTCTATGATTTACATGGTTTCAATTTTCTTAGGATGAAATGATATCCATTTGTTTTATATGGATTTTGTTATGATGGAATGATATTTATGAAACCCATCTTATTCTTTGGGTTATTATGAATGTTTTAAGTTTATTTTGTGGCACAAGTAAGAATTATTTCATTATGAGATGGGTGGGACCTATATATCCCTCTAATGCATTGGGTAAAGATTTATATCTCATGAGATAGACATGGATGGAGCGGCAAGTTAAACCGGTTCAGTAATACAGGACTGGAACGAGGAGTGAACTCAATTCAGAAAGGGACTTTGTCCACTAAGATGGTCTTGGCAGCAATGCCTTGGCTACTATGGAAATAATAACATGTGATTAATGGTTTCCAAAATTACAGGTTTTATTCCCATGCTATTTTATCATGATTGATGGTCCTTTATGATATATTCCTTACATACTTCCAAGATTTATGTCTTTGTTCAAGGTTTTAATGTTTAGATTTCATTTTCAAGTTTTTGCTTTGAAATGTTTATGGATTGTTTTATGTTCTCTATTTTTGCCCTTACTGAGCATTTGAGCTCATCCTTTTTATGATTTATTTTCCCCAGGAAATAAAGAAAGGATTTAGGTAAGGAAACAAAAAGGGGAAGATCGTTATGGGAGATGTTGAAGATCTTTCAACATGATTAGTTGTTTATATTCCGATTTTCCAAAGACACTAAACTATTACGATCCTTGTGTGTATTTTTTTATTATGTATTAAGTATTCTGCAAAAGTAATGTAATGTCCATGTACGTCAATCTTCTGGTCTCTACAATTTCCATTGAATTTTTTTGTCAAACTTCCAACACTGCATGATAAGCTTAGAAAAACCCACATCAACTCAAAAAATAATCCATCTATATAGGAAAGCAATTATTATATGAGTAATACATAAAATAAATAAATTAAACAAAATATGAAATAATACATTAAATATATGGACAATCATTTTACTTTTAAAACATCAAGAGTACATCTATAATTGAGTAGATACATCATCGTTTCTCTTACTGCAAAGGAAATAGAAATAACATGAAAGAAATTGATAAATGAAACCCTATAGGGGATAAAAGGTTTAGAGGGGGAAGAAGCATGAATGTTGGGTAGAGAAACAGAACTAAAACAAAATAATTCACCAGTAAAAGAAAAAAAATTATGTGAGTAATACAAATAATAAATAAATTAAAAACAAATATAAAAAAATACATTAATTATATGTACAATGATTTTACTATGAAAACATTAATATTACCTCTATAATTGAGCAGAGCTAGTGTTGTTAATTTTCTTGCAAAGGCAGTGGAGAAATCATTAAAGAAGGTTATAAATGAAACAATACAAGGGTGAAATGGATTTGGGGGGAAAGAAGCATGAATGTTGGAAGGAGCACCCCCAACTCGAACAAAAAAATAAACATGTATAAGAAAACAATTATTAAGTGGGTGCTACTTAAAATAAATAAATTAAACATAAATATGAAATAATAAATTAGTTTTATGGACGATTATTTTTCCGTGAAAACAACAATATTACATCTATGATTGAGTAGAGGTAGTGTCATTTCTATTCCTAAAAAAGAAGTTATGATAATATGAATGAAAGTGATAAATGAAACACTACAGGGGTGAAATGGTTTTATGGGAGAAGAAGCATAAAACGTGGGCAGATCACTCTAACATGAAAAAAAATAATCCACCTATATAAGAAAACGATTATAATGTGAGTAATACTAAAAATAAATAATTAAATAGAAATATGAAATAATAAATTAATTTTATGGAAACTGATTTTAATGTGAAAACAACATGATTAACACTTTTATTGGGTAGAGACAGCCTTGTTTCTCTTCTTAGAAAGGTAGTGGATAGAATATAAATGAAAGTGATAAATGAAACACTATAGGGGTGAAAAGTTTCTGAGGGAGAAGAAGCATGAAGGTTTGATAGAGCACCCCCAAAAAATGTTCCACCATAGAGTCTAAAAACTATAAATTATCCATGTCTGGTAAAGAGTTGAATCAAAATTGGAAATTGGGAAAATTGGAAGGCCTACCTCACTATTATACAATCGCCAGACCAAGTGGAGGAAGTAAAGTGGTGTGATCCGAGCTTCGATTCACTAAGGAGGATCACTGGTATCAAGTTGCTTCCACATAATGCTTCTAATATCGCGAAGGATTAGCAATTAGTTGGGGGTTTTAATCATATTAGGACACCTTTATCAGCGCTTATAAAAAAGTGTTGATAAAGAGTCCGTTTATCAGTTCTTATTACTTAAGTATAGATAAAATAACTCTTTAATAGTGCTTTTTTAACATAGATAATTGTTCATTTTATCAGTTCTTTAATGAGTAATGATAAAGCCTCATGTTCATCAACCCGAAAAAAGCACTGATAAAGATGTTTTTATCAGTACTTATTACTTATGTACTATTAGAGAATTTATAATTATAACAATAAATAATTAATTATAATATTTATATATACCTGATAAATATATATAAAAATATATATATTAAATATATTAATTTTTAAATATATTTGTTATAATTTTATAATTATATCTTTATAATTATATAACTATTTCTTAAAAAATAATATTTATATCATTATATATATATAGATATATATATATATATATATTAAATAAATAAATATAAATATAAATATAGTAAATTTATTCATCATTTAAGTAAATTTATGACAAATTTAATAATTATTTAAATATATATATTTATATATTTATAATTTTATAAATACTTTTAAAAATAGTTATTTATTTATACTTATAAATATATTGTTTTATAAATATAGTAGATGTACATTTATAAATATATTTTTTAATAAATATTTTTGTACAAATATATTTTTTCCTTATTAATGAAGATCTAATTTTAGGTGCATGCATATATTTTAAAAATTCGTGAAATTGAATAAATTAAGAATAAGTACACTTTAACAATATTGAAAAAAATGTATAAGATTTAGGTGTGTGCATTGTATATAAAAATACAATAATTACGTATATGTAAAATCAATAAAACACAGATTCGGTCAGTGTTAAATTGAAAAATCAAACGACCTTCAATTATATGTCGAGTACTATGCAGTTAGTCAATATTTTTAATTCAAGTAAATTTTATTTATAAACCATTATTAAATAAATATATTATTATTTAATGTGAAGTGCATAAATATTTTGTAATATATAAATCATATTTATATACATCCATATATATCTATATATTTAATATATACAATTTAAAAACATTAATTATCATAATTATCAAATTAATAAAATGTTTAAAAATTTTAAATGTATAATCAATTTATTCATTTTTATCATTAATAATTTAATTAATTAAATTTCTTATATTATTTTTAATAAACACAATTTTTATTTTTAAATTATTTAATTAATTCATTTTATTTATTCGGAAATTTTTCAGCACTGATGAAATAAATATTTATCAGTGCTCAAATTAAAAGGCTAATAAAGGTTACCCTTTATGAGCGCTCAAAATAATGTTATGATAAAGGATAACCTATACCAATGATACAAATAAAGCGCTAATAAAGGATACCCTATACCATTGTTAACAATAAAGCACTAATAAAGTGACACATTGTATTCTGTATGACTGAAAGTGAATGTTTTCATTTAAAATCAACATTTTCGTAGAAAAATATCTTCACATAATCAGAACTTAGAAAAAAAACTGAGATTGTTATGCTAACTTATAAAAATATAACGTAAGTCATTTTTGGCTTGTATGAATCAACTACACATCAATATGACAAATTGTACATCCAATATGACTCAAAGTGCATGTTTTCAATTTAAAAGTATCATTTTAGTTCAAGATGTGTGCTGCCTACTGAAAATTGAAAAATTACACTTTAGTTTTCATGATAATTTAGGAAATTATTCATACTTAATTTTGACGTATATAAATCGAACAAAAATTAATATAATGCGCGGTGTGGTTAATGGGACTGAAAGTGAATATTTTTATATTAATTATAAATTTTAGTAAAAAACCAACTTCACATATTCAAAAAGAAATAAACAATTCATGAATTTTCGTTATAGATTAGGAAATGGATTTATAAGTAAATTTTGATGTGTTGGAATCAGTTTCACTTTATTCCGAAACAAGGTTTTACTACTATTACATAAAGTGCGTGTTTTCAGTTTAAAAGTATCTTTTTCGTTCAATATGTGAATCACTTATACCAAATAAAGAAAACACATTTTTATATTTTTAACACTTTAGGAAAATAATCCATATATCACTTTTGACTTTTAGGAATCAACCGCATGTGAATCCTACAAATAGTGTGCTCGATATGACTTGAAGTGTGTTTTGTTTGTCTAAAAGTGTCATTTGGGTACTAAACACACCTCACATACTCAAAATAGATAAAAAAATTAGTTTTTCTTGATACTTTAGGATAATGAACCATTATTAATTGTGATATATAAGAAATTGTCTTGTGTCAATCCAGCACACAGCGTGCCCTGTATAACTCAAAGTGCATATATTTAGTTTAAAAGTCATATTTTAATTCAAATATGTATCGCTATATGAAAACTAATAAACAACATTGATTATATTGATAATTTAGGAAAATTATCTATATGTAATTTTTTACATATAAGAATAAGGAGTACATCAATCCAACACATAGTGTGCCTTATATGACTAGAAGTGTGTGTTTTCAATGTAGAAGTATCATTTTTGTTCCGAACACATGTCACTAACTAAAAACCATTAAAATTAAGTCATATTTTTTTACATGTTATTAGAATGATCCATATTTCATTTTGACATGTATGAATCATCCACAAATCAATTTAACGCATGTTGTTCCCAACATGACTCAAAGTGCTTGTTTTCAATATAAAAGTCATGTTTTTGTTTAAAACACATGTCCCTTATAGAAAACCATGAAAATACATTCATATTGCCTTACTAAAATATTTAAATGATACATGATTCATCTATGAAATATTGAAATCAATCACACATCGATTTGATACATTGTGTGACCAGTATGACTCAAATAGAACATTTTCATTTTAAAAGTGAAATTTTATTCAAAATGTGTTACTCACTGAAAACAAATAAAACACCCTAGTATGGTTTTAATACCTTATAAAAAAGATTAGTAATTCATTTTTTATGTTCATTAATCAACTAAACATCATTTTGATACATAGTGTGACAAGTATGACTCAAAGTGCACGTTTTTAGTTTAAAATTGATATTTTAGTCAGAAATGTGTGTCACTCACTAAAAATAATTATAAAACAATTGGATTATCTTGATATTTTTGGAGAAAAATCCCTAGATCATTTTTGATGTATAGAAATTATATAAATAAATTTGATACACGATGTTTCCTGTATAACTCAAAGTGCTTGTTTCTATTTAAAATTGACAATTTGGTTCAAAACACAAGTTAAATACTTAATACAACAAAAAATTAACTCGGATTGTCTTGATACTTTATCAAAATGATACATAAATAATTTATGACTTTTAGGAATTTACCACACATTAATCCAACTCACGGTGTGTCTGGTATAACATAAAGCGCATACATTAAGTTTTGAAGTCACATTTCATTAATAAATTGTATCATATTTATGTTTAATTTATTTT
The DNA here is from genome assembly GCA_963277665.1 of Viscum album. Lineage (NCBI taxonomy): Eukaryota > Viridiplantae > Streptophyta > Magnoliopsida > Santalales > Viscaceae > Viscum > Viscum album. The sequence goes on from OY728158.1 coordinate 1,287,341,837, forward strand.
TTATATTATCACATACATAAAAAATGTTTTTAATATAGGTATATTTTTTTAAGTTATGGTATTTTTTTTGGAAACTGGTTTCATAATCAGGCTCTTTTGGAAGTGGGTCTGATGAAAGCAGAACAACATTTTTGGATTTGATGACATTTATAATAAATTGTACATACCAATGTAATTGTGCATAGAAATGTTTTAAATGTTAGTAATCATCGTATAGTTGTTGTTTGTTTTGTATTTTGATATAGATTTAATTGAAATATAATTCCGTCATCTATTAGTATAGTGTGTTGTAAATTGTAGCAGCACACATCTACAAGTGATCTTTTATCAGCATTATTTACAGTTTTGATAAAAGCATCATTAATCAATGATAAGAAAGGGTTGATGATGATCCAACTTTATCAATTCTAAAATAATACTGATAATGGTTCACTTTATCAGTTATTTTTTAGTGATGATGATGGTATATTTTATCAATGTAATTTTTCTTGTTGATAAAATCTATTGGTTTTTAAAGGTTCGTACAACATCAATGTTTTTTAAGCACTGATTAAACTCTTTTATAGTGATGAAAAAACACATATCTATGGTAGTGAGTAGAAAAACATGTTTATGGAACCACTCTATTCTATCAATGAAGAGGTCACATTTTCTTGAGGTTGATCATTTATTGTGTACTATAAAAATTGTGAGGGGAAAGGTGTGCTAGAAAGGACATAACACACAAACCCTAAAAGGAATAAATTGTGAATATTGTTCACATAAGTAAAATTCAATATAAAAAAGCCATTGATGATTCAATCCCCCCCTTCATCATCATTATTATTATCATTAGAAAAATAGCACGATCAAAAGCAACAAGCAATAAAAAGTCCCAAGCATGGAGAACACCCCTCCACCCAAGGGCAAGTTCAAGGTGGCCTAAAGTAATGTAACCCCCTAGCATCCCCTCTTATGTACTTCTGTCCTTCAGGCTGAATGCCATGCGACGTGTGAATAAGCACTGCCTCCTCCCTGGGCATTTTCAGGGCAGCTAGGAGGTCGGCCACTTTGTTCCCCTCTCTCCAGGTATGCATCACTCGAGTTTGTTTGCTAATCAGATTCTTAAACCTCTTAATTAATGTATGGATTTAACATGATTCGTTATCTTTGGGGAATAAATTTATGAAAATAACACCAAAAACACTCATGAATCTTATTAATACTCAAAAGAACAAGATTACAGAATATAGGCTAGTCAAAATAATGACAGTGAATGAAGTTATGAAGAAATATATCTTCCAGAATCAGAATCAGGAAGAAAAACCTTACACCACAAGTAAAATAGGTCTGATAGTCCTCTTCTATTTAAGGAACCATGAGAATCCACTGTTTATCTTGTGCTGGAAGAGGTAGTGTTACTCACCTGTTCTGGAAGTTGGTTTTCCTTCACTCGATAACTCTACCACACATCTTCATGTTGAAGGATGTCTCCGTTGAAACTCCAAAAGAATCCGTTCAACAGATGTGTATACTAGAGGATGGTAGGAACATATATTCAATATCTAGGAAAAGAAATCAGTTAAAATAGGGTTCTAGAGTCTAAGGGACAACCAAAACCATAGAGGAGATAATGTGAAAGTGAGGAAAAATGATGGGATGTAGTGGTGATGAATTCCCTTGACACCCACAGCTCATCAAAACCAGAAAACAAATTAGAAAGAACCATAAATACATTCCAAAAAGAAAATATATTGGTTCACTTGAGTGATTTTGGATATATGGACATCATATATCACATGAGTGAAAAAACATTCAATGGTTATGAATAAAGTTTCACTAGATTTCTATGGTGGCAAGGATAAAGAAACATGAGCAAAAAATTACCACACCGATAGTCCCAAGTAAGAAGCTCAGAAGGCCCAACACATAACCTATATATAACATATTTCAATTGATAAAAATAATAAACAAATTCAAAACTAAATTTTCATGTATGAAATATAAATGGATTTAAATGGTAGTTAATTAAACATGGAATTTCAATATTAAAAAAAAGAAAACATTATTTCATGAGTCTCAAAAATTTACAATTGAAATTGGTTATGTTCATTAACATAGAGATATTAAGTGAGAACCAAATTCATTCTATATAAACAATATTTTAATTTAGATAATAATAAGGCTTTAGTAAAACTCTCAGCCGGGTTATAATTAGTGTATGCCTTACTGAAAAAATATGGTTCCTAATTCTATAATATATCTAATGATATATAATCTAATATCTATGTGTTTAGACTTTCCATAGAATACTAAATTCTTGAATAAATTTAATTTATATTCAATATCACTATATACATTAATAGAATAAATATAAATTTACAGTTTAGAATACAATCCATTGACCCATAAGTCTTCCTTAACAACCTTGATTGGGGCTATATATTTTAATTTTTTTGATGAAATGGATACCATAGACTATATATTTTATTTATATGAAATTTTTCCACTGACAGAAGTGAAAACATACCAATTTAATGATTTTCTAGTATCAATATTCCCTACCTAGTCACTTTCTACATATCTAACAATTAATTCATCACCATCAACATTTTTACTGTAACACAATGATAAATCAGATGTACATGATAAACATTGTAGAAACCAATTCATATAATATTAATGTGGAATCCCTGTAATGGCCATTAATATATTATGGGTGCATATTTGAAAGTCTATATTAGGTCTAGTTTAGATCATATTATACATGATGCATCCAACTATACTTGCATATGAAATTTTAGACAAAAACTATACATCAAAAACGTCAGTGGGTGAATGAGATAATAAAATTTTAAAATTATTTCCAAAAATTATGATGATGGTTATAAGATATTTAAATAGTTACCTTTCAAAAAAATTAGAATATAATCATTCCATGAATGATATTACATTTTATTTGGTGTATCCGTTATGATTTATGCAACTAGAACCCTATTTTCTACACCTAGGTCGTTCATTTCAAAAATGTATTTTTAATTAATATTTAACAGTAGTAATGAGATTTATATATTTTCAAATAATAATCATGTCCTCAACTAAAAAAGTAGGTAAATTATGAAATTTTTAATTAACATGAAATAAAAAAAGAATCAAACTATCCCCTTGTGAAACAGTTATCAAGTATAATAGAATCCAATTTTTTATACCATTTCCTCAAGAACTATTTTGAACTATAAAATGATTTATTTAAATGGAAAACATGGTTGGATTTTAAATCATTAAAGTACCCATCAGGAGGATTCATGTAAAGTTTATCATTAATGTCACCATGAAGGAAGGATGTTTTTACATCATGTTATTCAATATAAATGTAAATATAAGTATAAAAACATGCAACAACCATATTGAAGAATGCATAACAACTAATGAAAAAATTTCATAATTGTATATTACTTATCATTGATCGAATCCCTTGGAAACTACACTGAAAAAAATTTAATTTTTTATTCCTTGTAGTGTTATATCCCTTTATTTTATAAATCTACTTACATCTAATTCTTTTTGAATGTTATTGTTTATTTATTATATATGAAATGCTATTTATTCTTATGGAATGAATTTCTTCATTCATGTAAGAGATCCATTTTTCTGAACCTTTTTCACTAGGGGCCTGATTATGGGTTTGTGGACCGTCATCAACAATATCATGGGTAACATGAAATTCAAAGGAATCCATATTATATCGGATAAACCAATAAAGAGGTCTAGGGACCCTCCTAAATCTTTCCCGGGTTAACTGATAGTCAGTAACATTGGAAAGTGGTTCAACTTCTAAATTTGAATCAAAACTGGTGCTTAATATAGCTTAGGTCATAGGATCAGGATCATGTGATGGAGGCTGGTTAGTATCCCCAAACATGTTTGAGGGAATAGTTTTAGAATCCACATTAATTTCTATATCATCAGTTTCAAGTGCGATAGATTTGGATTTAGGATAACATGAATCATGGAACACCACATCACTACTAATGTAATATTTTTGGTAATATATTTTTTCAACCTAATGTTTATAAACATTTACTCCCTTGGGATAACCAAAATAATACATTTAAGATCTCAAGGCTTGATATTTTCATTATTTACATGAGCATAAATAGTGTAACATAAGACTCTCACATGATTACAAGAGAGTATTTTATTATTACAAAGTTCTTATAGGGTTTCAAATTTATTTTCGGAGGATTAGAATCTATTTATGAGGTGAATTATCATAGTGGTAACCACTTAATGATTTAGGGATACCTAATCATACAACAATTCTTTGGATTCTCTCTAAAATATTTTTATTCATTGTTTCAAAAAGACCATATTAGGGGGTTTCCCTAATAGTCTAATGTCTTGTAATGCCCTCAAATGTATAGAAAGGAATAAATTAGGTATATATATATATATTCTAATATGTTATATTTTATCATTTATTTAATCTACATTCCAACATGATTCTCGAATATGATTTTACATGTTTGATAGGTATGGAAAACATCATATTTAATTTTCAATATGTAAATCCATATATTTATAAATAATTCATCTATAAAGGTAATAATGTAGGACCCTCTACTATGAGGGGTAGTTATTACTGGTCCCCAAAATTCAAAATGTATATACTCTACTGGTTAAGAATATTTGATGTTAGACCTATTAAATGCGACACTTTTAGCCTTACCCAACACACAATATTCACAAAATGGAATGTTTCATGGTGTCATGTCAATCAAAATCCCTTTATTTTATTGTTTTTTAGACCCTTTGTAACTCACATACCCCAATATCATATTCCATAACATGGTATTTTCAGTATTAGTGGTATAAACACTACCCAATTAAGATTTATAGGGTTTCACATTCATGAAATACAACTCATTAATTAGATAGCCCTTCATGATAATTTTACAGCATTTAGAGACCATTAAGATGCATAATTCTGACCTAAAGGTACAACCCTTTCAGGCTAGAATTCCTATAGAAAATAGGCTTCTATGCTGGTTGGGAACACATCTAACATCATGTAATGTTATGATGGATTGGTCATCAATTTGTATCAAAATATAACCTATTACATCTAATTTAAACATCATATTTTTTCTTAGTAATACATATACTTCGGGTCGTTTTATCAAATATATGGACAAATCCCTTAAGGAGAAGATATGGGAGGAGCAACCTGAGTCTAGGGCCTACTCATGGTTAATGTAATGGTTGGAAACATTCAATAATTCTATACCGTTATAACCAGAGTCCACTAGAATGGACTGATCAGTGGGTTGTTTGGTCTCATGTTGTTGATAGGGATTCCTACACTTAGGATTAGTGTACCCCAGATTCCTATAATCAAGGAAAATGATTTTTATTTCCCTATAAATAGACATAGTCTAGGTATTATTATTTTGATTGACTATATCCTTATTATACTATTCTTTAAAATCCCTAGAGTGTGGTCTATCTATGGTAATGAATCTATTTGCATCTCCTTTTACTCAAGGTTTTAAATGAAATTACTTTGAGAGTAGGGTAGACTTGGCCTCTTCAAGGGTTAATGAGTCTTGACTATAATTTATTTTTTCTACTAAAGTGTTGTATTAATTATATAATGAAATTAAAAAGGATCATTACATAATCTTCATCATCAATAATCAAATTTATGCTCTCTAGACCAAACATCACTTTATTGAATTCACCATTGCCTTAAATATTGACACACACATCACATTACCAAAAAATGAAACACAACCAAATGAATTCAAACTAAATACACTTCCCACACACTAAAACTTGAAATATCAATGAAAAAATACAAAACATTCGGGTAGGTAAGAAAAAATCATATTGTAATGTGGCTTAAACCTATAAACCATTTCAGGGAATCTAATGGATAACTAAGGATAGATGTAAGGGTGTGTATAAATATAAAATGTGTCTAGCCAAAGATATTCCTCAATCATATAAAAATAATCCATTAAAGTAAATGCTTTTATAAAGATAAATCACATGTTCTAGTTCTCAAACAAAATCAAACCTTCTCTCAAAAAAGTGTGGGTATTAGAAAAAATAGGTCAAAGTGGTTTCGAAAAACTCATAAGACTGGAAAAATGATTTGAGTTAGTGTTTAATGGGAATGGATTTAAAAAATTTGTAAAATTAATCAAAATTATTGAAAATCCAATTCAAAGAATTTTTTTCACATCAACAATAATTTAAAAACAATTATTTCAAAAATCATTACAACTCTCTCAAAATCAATTGATCTATGAAAAGTGATCAGAATATTCATTGAATATCATTTTTTCTTAGAAAACTAAATAAAAAAATATAAGTCACAAACAAAATGTTAGGTCGACACCCCCCTACACATAAATTTTACTACACTTTATTTCAGCTTAAAAAAATAAATAAGGGAGAAAAACAATTGAAAAGGAAATATGCAACATGACATTATTTTTGAATGGAATAATTGAGTTAAGATCCTAGCTTCTAATACATTAAACATAAATGTAATAAATGAAAAAACATGATAAATATAAAGAAAAATAAAAATATATTGGAAATAAAATTGATAATTCTTGGTTTTCCCCCCATGAAAGTGATAGGTTTTTTCTACCCCTCGTCAAATAGTTGTAGAGGTTTAACCCCAATCCAAAGGTGGATGTGGTTTGTTATTTTCAAACCACTATGATTTTTTTCTTCCAATAATCTTCATCTTTTACAGGTCAAGGAGAACCAATGGATAGAGTACATCTTCTATTCCCCCATTTTCATGTGGTACAAATTCTAAGATGGGTTGTTGAAAAAGAAAGGGTCCTTAACTTCTTCAGCTACAACTTATTTGGCCACATCGACTTCAAAATTTTGGGCTTTCCCATGTGATACTATTTCCAAAAATTAACAAAAGGGGATGTTATAAAATAGTTCCACTTGGATATTATTAAAAAATAAAGGATCGATAAATAAATCTTCCCCTTAAAGTAGGATATCTTTAATCCTGATTTCTTCTAGCAAGGATACTGGGAATTATTTTTCAATATGAAATTCTTCATCTTCTTCTAACTAAATAGAGCGGTAGAGAGGTGTTAATTATTCTTTGAAAAATATTGAAGTATTATAGAGTTTATATTTTCATTATCTTTAATGTGTTTTTAAATGATTAAATATCATCAATTTATTAAATTTTAGGTTAGCTTCATTGATTTAGTGTTTTTGGTGAATTTTGAGCTTAATTTTGAAAATTTCTTAATTCATTAAATTTACAGTTTTATGGAGATTCTAATTTTCATGTATATATTTTAAAATTATTATCTAAATTGGATGATTCATTCTTTTAGTATTTATTTTTTTGTGGTTTTTATTTTTATCTTCTAGACCTATAACCAATTATAAACATAACAGCCCATAAGAATCCTGCTAGTGGAGAAATATTTTTGGCCTGCAGAATGGACCGTGCATTATTAAATTAGTAATATCTCATTATACCGACCATCAAATGATCTGATTCCAACCATTTTTGATAGAGGACTCTAAAGGGATAGTTCACATTAAATTTCATAAATTAATTATATCATTAAGTAATCTTTTGAATGATTCCATGTTCAGTGGGTGAAATAGTGTTTCGAGGCAAGATAAAGTTAAACTGATCATTTCATCCATATAATACTTTACACCTATCAAAACATCTTTGAAATATGGATTCTTGATATCAGAATTCATTCCAAACAACTTTTAAGAATAGACCTCTATGATATTCAGACTTTTGGTGGGAATAACAGAAGAAAACATCTAGAAAATAGATTCTGGATGAACAAATTTTCTATTCATTGTTTTCTCTATTTTATTATTATTAGTTTTTAATGAATTATTATTCCCCATTTTTCAAAAATAACCTTACCATGGTGGTGTAAAATTATGGGGGATTTTCTAAGGATAGGTTTTTCTTTTTGTAATTCTTGAGTACTTGTACATAATGTTTTCAGATCATTTTTTTCTCTTCTGTGAAATCAGTTTCAATTTCTTATAATGGATTTTATTATCATGTAATATTGTATTTGATTTTAGATTATAATATTTTTGTTGTTTTGGTAAATTATCAATATCTCCCTCCACTAGTTTCTGGTCAATATACGATGGAATATATCTAGGCATGGTGGTGAAGTACTCGGTGATCGACAGTACTTGTGTGAGGAGTAGTGAAAATTATTCAATGTTTGGGATAAATAATACTCGAGTGGGTATTTACTAAGTCAATTGGGGGTATTATCGACAAATATATTACACCTAGGATGGATAATATACCAATATGATATTTTAGAAAGGTTTATTCTTACCATTACTATTTAACCAAGGGAGGGAGAAGAAGCGATTGTGGATTCACACTTTGATCAACATAGCAGAAGAGAATTGGATAAAGTAGAACTATGATAGAATTACAATTACATAAAAAAATGATTTAATCACCATATCATACAAGAGTTTTCAATCACTTTTTTTAAAAATTTTAGTTTAATATTTTTATTACTTTCTTTCTTTTGTTTAGTTTTTTATTATCTATTCAAAATCTCACAATTTCAAAAAAACCTCCTCACTTATTTCTCTAATTTTAATGTGAAAACTTGATTTTTGTGTGCTCCTATATCGGTAAAACATAGGTTAATTACTATAATGTATTTTATATTAGTAATTATTTTTTTCCCACACCACATGATAGGAACATGTCAAAACTTGGTACTTTTTTTGGGGAGGTTGTGCCAATATATTATTCACTTATATTGCATGACTAGAAGTAAAAACCTAGACCCTTCCCCCTAGATCATAAAATTTAGAAATCATTTTTGAATATAATAAAAACCTGAATTTGAAATCCAGATTTGAGGAAATTTCTCTTGTATACTCGAGTAAAACATCAAGTGTTCACATCGAGTTTTTCATCATGAATGGAAATCAAAACCAAACACTTTGAGACCTCTATGAACCAAAATTCTTTAATAAAAAAAATCAACTTTCCATTCCAGTGTTAAAAAATGATTTTGAGATGAAACCTAAAATGATTCCATTGCTCCCAAAATGTCATGTATTGGCAGGTAAAGACACAAAAAAACATTTTAAAGACTACATGCAAATGTTCTATATTTTCAAATCTTGAGGAGTAGTTGAGGATAAGGTAGTGTGGAAGGAATTCCCATTTTCATTGTAAGTGGAATCCAACGAATTTTTGTATGTCATACAAATAGAATATGTGAATATTGGAATGAATTGGTAATATTTTTCGTTCGAATATTCTTCCCCACCTCCAGAATAACATTCATCATAAAGGAAATCAATGCCATCAAACATCCATCTGGAGAAAATATTTATGATTATTGGGGAAGATTAAAAAATCTATGTGTTAGCTGTCCACATCAAGAAGTTGGGGAGCATCACTTTATTGTCTTATTTTATCATGTCATACTGGACAATGATAGAAACCATCTTGTTTCATCATATGGAGGCACATTGATTGACAAGTCACTTGAAGAAGCCAAGGTCTTGGCTGAGAAAATTACTCAGAACCGACAAACAATTTGGTATTAAAGGTACTAGAACAATAGTTATTCATTATGTAATAACATCTCATCCATAACCTTTATTAGAAACTATAATTTAAGTTCTAATTTTTTTGGTGAGATATATATCTTTGAAATAAGTGAGTGAACAACAAGCACCAATAAAGGTTTTTAGTTTATGCTCATCACCTAGTCATTTCATAGACTAGTGGGGTGAAATATATGGAATAGATAGTTGAAAAGTATCCTTTTAGCTATGTTCATTATATAAAAATCAAGTATAGAGAGAGCCTAACCAAGTCCAATGTGGATTTGGTAATCACCATACTCAAGCTAAACCCCCGTACTAAAATTAGTTTCAAAACCAACCCACATTCCAAAATCAATTCCAAAACCCACCACCATTTCAACAAAGGAAATATTATAAACAACCTAATTACCAATAACCATACACTTTCTTGAGACCCTATGATCATCTATCCCCGATTTCACAACCTCTTATTCAAAATAACACCATAAATTTGAGATTGAGGGGCCAACAGATTCCATAAAATATAATTCCAACAATTTCTAAAATGACATGGAATTACTAACAAAAAACCTCAGAAAACACCATTCTAAAACAATACAAAACAAATATATGAATTTTAGAATGATAACAACAATAATTGGGTAATAACTACCACCAGTAGCCCCTATTGATCCAAAAATAATACCACTTAGGCTAAGGGAGAATGAATTAAAAATTCAGAAAATTCACTGAAAATGCATTGGGAAAAAAGATATTAAAGAGGATGAAGATAAAGATATGAAAATAAAAACAAGATAAGAAACACCATTTCAAAGTAAATAAAGAGAAATAAATACATAACCCCACCATTTCCATCAAGGATGATTAAATCAAATAGGTTTTGGGAAGAAACACTTCTAAAAGAAATTCTGGAAACCTTCCAAAATGTGGAAATAAATATTCCCCTACTTGAAGCACTTAAAAAAATTCCAAATTATTCTAAAATTTTGAAGGATCTATTCTCAAAGAAGATTGTACATCATGTAAATGAGAGGATCAACTTGGGAAGAAGTGTCTCAGCCCTTATTACACCATAGTTTCCCACCAAAAGTCAAGATCCAGGGAAATTTTCAATTCCATGAACAATTGCTTATATAAATTTATGTAGTCATTTATGTGATCTTGGTGCTTTAATTAATGTATTTACTAACTCATTATACACTTATATTATGATAAGATACATAAATATCACAAGAGCGGTGGTCTATCTTGAAAATAGATCTACAGTTTTCCCAGTTGGATTTTTGGAGGATGCTTGGTGAAAGTCAATGATCTTTTATTCCCAGATCACTTCTATGTGATAAATATAGAAGATGATAGGATCCCATCACACAAACCCATCATATTGGTGATACCTTTATTAAAAATAGAAAAAACCACCATCAATGTCCACGAAGGTACCTTCACCATGGAGTTCAGAGATTGCACTATCCACATCAATATTTTTAAATCCATGAGGCACCCATTAAGTGATAATTCCATTCTTTAACCCTCTCATAGACATGGTACTAATCCCATTTCAAAATATAGTATATTCAATGAACTCTTATCCTTAATATAGACTTCATCGATTGAAAATATCATTAAACATGTCGATTCTCAAATAGTTGGAGATTCTGATTTCTTGTGGGTGAAAGATGTAAAATATAATTTCATTAATGATTTGTTAAATGATGAAGATGATGATATGATTTATTGTTGGAAATATTTCCATCCTTTGTAAGTGGGGAATTTCAGCTTCATTTCATCCCTTGATCAGACCCTAGATTTGGAACTAAAACCAATCCCCACTGATTTAATATTGGATTAACTTATCGAGGGATAGAAATTACTAGTGAAAACTTCTAATAATCAATCAGAAACTCAAGAAAAATATTTTATTGAGACTTTTAGAGATAATTTAAAATAAATATTATAGATGTTATTTGATATCCTAGGAATCAACCCAAAAATATTCTCACATATAATTCTTCTTAAGAAATACTCCAAACATATCAAATAGCCCCAAAGGAGGTTGAAACCCACCCTAATGAAGGTTGTAAAGAAGGATATTGTGAAGATTGTAGTAGGTGGGATCATCTATATCGTCCCAAATTCACAATTGGTTAGGACCATCCATGTAGTTTCAATAAGACTATCCTAACCATTGCGAGGAACAAAAATAATGAATTAATCCTTGTGAGAATTCAGAATAGTTGGAGAGTGTGCAGAGATTTTAGGAAGTTGAATCAAGTCACACAAAAAGTTCATTTTCCCATCACCTTCATTGAGAATATGATTGGAATATTTGCAGGGAGAACACATTTTTGTTTTTTATGTATTTTAAAGTTATTTATATGTACCTATTTCTCTAAGGATCAAAATAAAATTACCTTTACTTTTCTCTTTCGCACTTTTTCATACAAATGGATGTCATTTGGATTGTGTAATTCACTAGGTAAATTTAAGCGGTGTATTGTAATTTTTTTTCTGATCATATTAATGATTTCTTGGAGGATTTCTTGGATGATTTCATAGTTTTTAGAAATTATTTGGACCATTTTTTTAAAAATATTAAATAAGTTTGGAAAAAATGAACTAAAAATAATTTTGCATTGAATTTTTAAAAGTTTCATTTCATGGTTTAGAGAAGAATTTTCCTTGGGTATGTCATTTCCAAAAAGGGAATTAATGTTGATAAATCAAAAATTTATGGGACAAATTATTTTCCTTACCCATATTTTGTGAAGCATGTAAGATCATATTTAGGACATGTAGGATTCTACAGGTGGTTTATCAAGAATTTCAATAAGATTTTTCTCCCTCTCAATAGATTAGTTTTGAAAGATACTGATTTTGATTTATATGGTGCGTATAGGGAATCCTTGGATGATTTGAAGAATAAATTTACTACACTAATAGGGATGCAGACACAAATTTGTGAAGAGCCATTTTAACGACTTTTTGATGCTTGCAACCAATCATTTGGAGAATTCCATTCTAATTGAATTGAGGGAAGTCCACAAGTCATGGAATATTCCTCAAAAAACTTGTATATAGCCCAATTAAACTAAGAAACAAAAAAAATGAATTTTTAGGAGTTTTCATTGCTTTAGAATGATTTATATCATATCTACATGGAACTAAAGCCACATTGTTTTATGATCATGATGATCTTAGGTACTTGATGATGAAAGTAGAAGATAAACCATGGATATTAATATGGATTATAATACTAAAAGAGTTCAAAATATAAATGAATGATAAGAAGGGATCTGATAAACTTGTGGATGATTACTTAATTAGACTACCGAACACCGCTGATGTTGAAATTTTAGATAGAGAACCACTAAATCATCACCTCAAGGGGAGGAGTTATACTTGATTGAAGGAGAAATGACTTTATATGTTGAAATGATAAATTATCTGGTAACATCTCAGGTCCCATATCATTTAAATTCTCAATAAATTGGCATATTGAAAGCTATATATAGATATTACATCTGGGTTGATCCATTTTATTGGAGGATTTTCAATGAAAAAGTGATACGAAGATGTTTTGCTGAAAGTTAAATTGATTATGACTTTAATTTTTGTCACACTTTATCTAATGGAGGCCACTTTGGACCTCAGAGGAAAATAATGATGGTTTTAGAATCTATAATTTATTTGCCCACTGTTTTTAATTTTTCTCATGAATATTGAAAATGTTGTGAAAAATAAATGTTTTCTGGAAATATTTCAAGGAGACAAGAAATTCCCCAAAATCCACTATTTTTTGGGATATTTTTGAAGTTTGGGGGATAGATATTATGGGACCTTTCACAGTGTCATTTGTAAATTATTATATCTTTATTGTAGTTGATTATGTTTCCAAATGGGTGGAATCACATGCCACCTGGGCTGAAGATGTTATAGTTGTTTTTATTTTGTCATGGCTAAAATATTTTGTAGGTTTAGAGTTTCCAGAGCCATCATCACTTACCAAGGGACTCAGTTTTATAATAAGAGAATGGAGGATTTACTAAAGAAGTGTAGGGTGCATCACAAAACATCAACTCCCTATCATCCATAAACCAATGGGAAAGATGAAATGTCAAATAAGGAAATCAAAGGAATTTTGGAAAAGACTGTAAATCCAAATAAAAAAGATTAGATCCAAAATATGGAAGATAAATTATTGTCTTTTATGACAACCTACAAAAACAGGATTGGAATGAGTCTATAGGAGTTGATTTATTGGAAATTTTGTTATCTTCTAGGGGAATCGGAACATAAGGCATATTTGGCTTGAGAAAGATTAATTGGGATCTTGAAAATGATGGAAAAGATAGAACATTTTAGTTGAATTAAATGGATGGAATTAGATGAGAATAATTTGAAAATTCATATATTTTTAAACAGAGAATAAGAGGGGATCTTGATAAGCTGAATCAACCCAAGTACTTTCATCTTGGAGACAAAGTGCTGTTAGTAAACTCAAGACTCAAGATGATACTAGGTAAACTTCATTCCAGGTGGGAAGGCCAATTTATAATTAGTCATGTATATCCTTTTGGTGTTGTGTAGATTCTGATGGATGGAGTTCCTGACCGATTCACTGTTAATGGAAAAAGGATGAATAGATTCCATGGGACCATTCCATAATATCTAGTGGAATAGATCACACTCATCCAACCTATTTATCAATAAAATCCACCAGGTCATAACTATACTTTACACATAATTTCTTGATCGGATTCATTTTTCAAATCTTATAACATGTTAAATTCATTTGTATGAATTTCATATACTGCATCATTTAAGTGTGGGAGAGTAAACCTTTGTTGTTTAGGATTTTTCTAATATTTTTTGTTTTCATATTTTCAAAAATGAAAAAAATATTTATTTTTCAAATTTTGTGTTTTTTTATCTTTTGAGCATAAATGAATGTCTTTAAATTTTTTGAAACCCATTCCTATGAGTAAAACAATTTATTCCAAGAAACTCAGCTTAAATAAATGATGAAATGTCTTTGTTTCCAGATCAAATCATTATGAATTTCATGAAAAGTACTCTAATTTTTAAATATCATGCCACATATCACAATCTATATATTTGATATCACTTTCCTATGAGGCTTCTAAACCATTGTTTTCATTTTCTTTATATTCACCTCACTTTTTGAGAGAACCAAATAATTCTTTATTTAACCAAAATTTAATATATTCATATCAAAACATAAGGGTTTGAGGTCCTTGTGTTTTATATTATTGAGGAATTTTTTTAAATCCCTCTTTTCAATAAATTCTTTTTTGATAATTTCATTCCTTGAAAATTTAATCCTTGTAGCCCTTAGAATCCAAGAACATCCTATTATGTTAGCAACATTAAAAGTCATTTTTCCTTATCAAACATACTCTTGAAGTAAAATTTCATAATTTAGTAAAATTCCAGTGTGGGGGAAGCTGTATTTTGTTGTGGTACCACATTTGGAGATATTTTGGGTGGAAAATCAAATGTTTCAGATATGTTTTTATTGAAAAAAAATATTTCTGTTGAAATTTATTCCTATCTGGAGATTGCAAGAAAATTATGTTTAAGAAGATTTAAATTTTTGATGCTGAAATGATGAATGGTGTGAAATTTCCTTGATTATTCATTAAGATGGATCATATTTTATTTTAAGGGGATTGAGGAGGATACCGTACTTTAGTGATAATTAGTATCTTGCAATTTGGATTCCAAAAGAGCCAAACCCTCCTCATTCAACCTCAGAATTTATTTATCATCTAAATCCTTCCAACCGAAATCCACAGAAAAACCCTGTAAATTACTCATGGTAAAAATATTTCCTTGACTCACATAAGGTGGATAATTAAGAATTTATCTAGCCTATGGTGACCCTTTTATGAGTTTGTGTGAGAAAGATATTGGTCAAACAAATTGACATTTATGTGATGACTAAAAATGAATGTTAGCTAAGTGGTCTGTTTTCATGTGAGGATGAATGAAGAGAAAATATATTGAATGATATTAAATTAAGAACATGAAATATTTTTTTGTGGAGGAAAGATATATTTTGTTTTATTTTTTCAAACTGGTAGATCTCATGGGCATGTGATTTGAATTTTTATTGATTCGACTTTGATGCTGACTTGTCCAGGAGTCCAAGTGCTAAGTGTGGAAAATTTGATAGAGTAAATATTTCAATTATTTTTCATGTGTTTTTGAATTATTTAATAGCTTCTTATTGATGAGTTTTTAATATATTTTTATTATTTAATTTGAGGTGTTTTTAATTAATTTAGTTTTTTTGGGTAATTTTGAGCTTAATTGTCTAGATTTCTTAATTATTTAAATTTAACTGTTTTATAAAGCTTTTGTATTTCATACATATCTTTTAAAATTATCATCCAAATTTGATGAATAAATTTTATGGATATTTTTATTTTTGGATTTAAATTTGTCTTGTAGGAGGATAAAAAATTTGAAACACAATGTCCTAGAAAATTAAATCAAGTGGTGAAATATTTCTGGCCTGTAGAATAGACCCCACCTTATTAAATTTGTAATACCTCATTATACCAACCATAAAATGATCTTATTACATATATTTTATGTAAAATAATCTAAATTTATGTTTCACGTTAACTTTTATAAATTAAGGAGCTCATTAAGGCATCTTTTGAGTGAGACCAATTGGAGTTTGTGAAACAGTTTTTGACGGCCAGAAGAAGTTAAACACGTTATTTTTAAACCTATCAAAAATATTTTAATTTGGAGTTTATAAATCCAAAATAATTAAGAACATATTTGATGAAGATTCCTTTATGATTTCCGTCCATTTTGTGGGAATAATATAAGGAAATGTCTGGATAACAGATTTTGGAGGAGCAAATTTTATGTTCATTATTTTCTCTCTTTTATTATTCTTATTTTTGTAATTAATTAATCATTCACATTGTTCAAAAATACCCTTATCATTGTGGGGTAAAGTTATATGTGATTGTAGAAGGAAGAGTTATCCTTTTTTAAATTTTAAGTTGTTGAACTAATTGTTTTAAAATTTTTTCTCTCTTCTATGAAATCAGTTTCAATTTCTTATAACGGTTTTATTTTCATGTACGATTGTATTTGATTTTAGATTCTAATGTTTTTATTGATTATGTCAGTGATCAATATATCCCTCCACTATGTTGTGGTCTATATAAGATATAATATTTTGGGGATTAGTGGTGATGTACCCGGTGATCACTAATACATGTGTGAGGAGAAGTGAACATTTTTTATTGTTTGGGATAAACAAGACCCTATTGGTAATTTCCTAAGTCAATTGGGGGTATTTTCTACAACTATATCACACATAGGAAGGATAGTATACCGATATGATATTTT
This sequence comes from Viscum album, assembly GCA_963277665.1. Taxonomy (NCBI): domain Eukaryota; kingdom Viridiplantae; phylum Streptophyta; class Magnoliopsida; order Santalales; family Viscaceae; genus Viscum; species Viscum album. Next base: position 1,287,358,835 of record OY728158.1, read on the forward strand.
TTTATGGTTTGTTCTCACCATTACCATATAACTAAGGGAGGGAGAAGTAGCGAGTGTGGATTCTCACTTTTGTTGAATTAGTAGAAGACAATTGGATAAATTAGAACTATGATAGAATTAAAATTAGAGAACGAAACCAAACCTAATCACCATCTCATATAATAGTTTTCAACCACTTTAATTTTATAAATTTTATCATAATGTTTTTCTTAATTTATTCCCTTTGTCTAATTTCTTTCTTGTCTTTTCAAAATCAAACAATTTAAAAAAACTACCTCACTTCTTTAACTAATATTAATTTGATAGGTCGATTTTTGTGAACTCCTATCTAGATACAACTTAGGTTAATTAATATAATTATTTTTAACTTAGTAAATAGTTTTTTTCCACACCCCATGGTCGGAATGTGTCATAATATCACTTACCTTTTGGTTTTCAAAAAAATATAACCAATCTCCTTCCAAAACAAGTAGATCTCACACAATTGTATCAACTAACATGAGATCTCTAGCACCCTCTTTAATAAAAGGATAATGAGAGGTGATTAGATACTCAAATTTCATCTTATGTATCCCTCATTTTATTCAACCTCAAATGTAGGTGGAACAATCTTGATCTTTTCTGGATCAATTTCCTCTTGTTGTGGTTGTTCTAACCATTGGATATTGAATTCTTGAATGAAGGCGGAAATGTTGTTCAGTTTGTTTCCCAACTCTTATATTCTTCTAATTTTTTTATCACCATGTTTCGTCCAAAATTCACCACCACTACACAAATCATCTCTAAGCCACGATTATGAAAAATCACTAAAATAATCCATCTCGACTTAAAAATTAATGATTTGCAATGAATCTCTTTTTTTTTACTTTTTGAATATAGTTGATGTTTTTTTAATTTTTATGAAAATAAATATGTATAACCACTTGGACACCTCAGCAATGATGAAAAATTGATGATAGGGGTTTTATACAGTTTACCCAAGTCAATATTTTATTTATCTATGTATGATGTATAGTGTTCACACGATGATCGATCTTTTGAGGAGGCCTCTTATAAACACTATCATCCTATTATTACTATTATATTTTAACTAATATAAAACTAACATTTATAGTAATATAGATGGGGTTTTTATTGTGAAAATGCATTTAATATAATATATTTGATAATTTGAATTTAAAACACAATGAAAATTAAGGATACAAAAATAAGTTAGTAGAAGAAAACCATTGTTCTTGTGCTTTCATGGTGTTGTTATCCTTCATATTCAAAATATATTTCTTATTATTTTATTCAACAAAGAGACCTAGAAATTTCACTCTACACCCTCTCATTGGAATTGTATTATCCTACACCATGACTACCACATGTAGGAGTACACACTTACACATCAATACCTAATCCATGCTCCACCTTTTGAATAACTTAGATATCAATGAGAAGGAAAATGATTAAATAAGGAGGAAGGAAACAATATTAGAGAAAGTGGGGTGACCACTCACCACAATCATTTTGACCACAAATTATTTCCATGGAATAAAACATAATAAATTATTAAAGTGCACGAAACTCAAATTCCACCACTCCCCCCCCTCGAATAACAATGAAGGTTAGTTCTCCAAAAACATGGAGTTAAGAAGAAGCACGGTGGGAGAAAAAAAATTAAAGACAAATATAGGAAGGAATGAAATGAAATGAAGAATAATGAAAAACTAATATATATTATAAATATAAAGAAGAATTACAGAAAACATACTCATCCTTTCCAATTCAAAATTACTATATATTAAAATGATAGAAAAGATATATATTTATAGGGACAGATGATGAAACAATTCACTACAAAAGTTTCCATTGATAGATTCCACGTTTATTAACCATTATATGGATGAATTTTTTATAGATTTATTCATTAAATTTGTTCCATAATTTTTCATTAGTTCACTCTCAAAATCTCAGCAACATTGGATACAAGATTAAGGAGTTATCTCTGAATATTTAATTATTTTTAAATATTTCATAAAATTTCCCTCCACTTTTTAGCATGCAATGGCCTCTTTAAAGATAGAATATCTCTATGATACTTATTTTCTAATTGAACCATTGAATTGTCTTTTAAATCTAGTTATAATTGCCTTAATTGGAGTTGTTGACCCTAAATTATACCATATTTATTGATGTGGGGACCACAAGGTCATCCAGAATGAATCGCCAAATTGATTGACTTTTTAGGGCCCTTAGATGAAATAATTAGATCCTGGAATAAAAGAAAAACACTACCAAAAAATTGGTTTCCACAATGCCACCCTTTAATAGAGATAAAAAAGTACTGATAAAGGGGGTGCCTTTAATAGTGCAAAAAAAGCACTGATAAAGGCCCCCCTTTATTAGAGTTTTTTAGTTGCGCTGATTAAGTGGGGGCTTTATGAGCGTTTTTTTCCTAAGGCTGATAAAATGTATATTTTTATAAAAAATTATATTTCATAAAAAAATTAATGATATATACGTATATTTATATTCATATAAATATAATATATATATTTTTAAATATGTTTTAGATCAATTTGATATGTCGTAAACGCAAAACAGACACACAGAGCAGAAGGTATGGTCATTTCAAGGGATTAAGGACCTTTTTGGGCCGTGAAGAATATGAGAAGGTGTTACAGTGGTCACATGAATGTAGGTCTATTCGCAAGCTTTGATTTTATATGTTGTAGAGGAAAAATGGACACCTGGAGCAGATGTTATAGAAAAACAGACTCATGGAGCAGAACTTTTGATCATCGGGTGGAATTATGGGTCTTTTTTGACCTTGAAGAACATGATAAAGGGTTAAAGTGGTCACCAGAGAGTAGATATTTTGACAATCCTTGATGTTATAGGTCTCGAAGATCAAAAAGTCACCCGGAACAATATTTATGATTGTTTGAAATTGAGCAACCCTCCTAGAGCCTAAAAAACTATGAAACCTATAAATCAATAAAACACCCATAACATCTGATTCCGATGTCTTTTTGAGCACCAAGACAAGTAAAATCGAATCTCATGAGACAAGTGAGGACCGCGTCTAATCAAAATTGGGAGGAGATCAAAGAAAAGTAATATATATTAGTTATACCACTCTAAAAAACTCCAACATCAAATGGCCATAACTTTCGCTCTGGGTGTCTGTTTGGGCTATACCACATATCAAATCTAAGGAAGTGAAGAGATATATAGAGAAAGATAATAAGAACAAAGTTATAGTAAAAAAAACCCTAAAACCCCAAAAAAACCATAAGAATACATCCAAAAATCTGTTTCAGTGTCTGGAGCCCTGTCAAATATTTCGTAAGATGTTAATAACTCTCGATATGTGTGTCGTTTTGGCACTTTTTTACTGTTATATCTTAGTTCGTTTCATGATATTCAGTTTTACTGGTCATAGAGCCGAAACAGACTCACAGATCAGAAGTTATGCTCATTTTCGTGACTCTGTGGTTTGTTAGGTTTTTCAAGCCCTCATTTCTAGTACATTTGTCATGTCTGCTGTTTTTTCAAACAGCTATAACTTATGATTTTCTTAACCATTCATCCTCTACAACCTATCATATCAAATCTCAATTGATGATCTTCTATTTGACTGGTCGCGGAGCTGGAATGGATTCTCGGATCAGAATTTTTCGTCATTGCCCTGAGTAGAGGGTTTATTTGACCTACTTACTATATTTACGGGTTTTGAGGGTTTCTCTAGTTTTTTACATGTTTTTTTAGGTTTTATAGGTTTGTTATTGTTTTTAATAATGTACTATTTTTTATATTAAAGTATATAAGAATATATACAAATTTTTTATATATTCACACATAAAAATTTAAATTTATAAATAAATAATTAAACATATTTACATATAAAATATATTTCTTAATATATAAGCCTTATCTAAATAAAAAAATTCCATTTTATTTAAAATACAAATATATGAATATTTATAAACGTATATAATGTGTAAATTTTTAATGATGTATGTGTGTGTGCGTGTATATATTAACCAACTGATATATATTATCTATATATTTTAGAAATATCTATATACATATTAATATATAATATTTCTAATATATATATAAATATGTATATTTATACTTATAGATAAAAATATAATGTGTGTGTGTGTGTGTGTGTTGTATATATCTATTTATTTATTTATAAACACGCTCAAAAAATCGTATTTTATAAATGTATTTAAACCTAATCTTATAAATATATATTAATATATGAATAAATACATTAATATATAATTATAACTATATATATTAATTTATTGATATATATATATATATGTCAATATAACTATATATATATATATTAATACAAATATATATAAATATATTTTTTATAAATATATATTAATATAAGAGTAAATATAAATAAAAAGATATATTAATAAATGAAGAACAAAACAATATAGTGGAATAAGAGCTAGCACTGTTAAAGGGTGGTGGAACTGTTAAAGGCTGGGGTGGTTGGGGTGTGCGGGCAGGGGTGGGGGCACTGTTGTAGGGGGGCCTCTAGCGCTGTTGAAGCCCATCCCCGAATTGCAGAAATAATTTTTTTTTTATTTTTTATATGTTTTTTAGTTTTTATCAGCACTTTCAAATGAACGCAGATAAATGACCCATTTATCAGTGCTGATAAATGGGACCCCTTTATCTTCGTTGAGATTAAAAATGTTTTTTAGCACTGTAAATGGACTTTTCTGGCACTGATAAAGGTCATATTTTCAGTAGTTAAAGATGAATAAAATCAATCAATGAATCCAACAAAAAATGAATCATATCAATTTGATTTTTATTATAAAAGTTATGATTGAATTACAAAAGTGATTAAAATTGTTAAAATTCCATAATTGTACATTTTTTGCATTTAAGATCAAAATTACACAAAAGCATAAAAAATGTGACAATTCCCCATTAAATAACAATATCATGGGATTATAAAAATTGAGTTACAATTTTAAAAATCTGAAAATGGTAGCTTCATCAGGGCTCCCTAGAACTGTTAAAGGGGTGAGAAGACTAGACTAGTAGTGTTAAAAAGGGGGAACTGGGGGCCATTGATCAGTATAATGAAAAGAACACATGGATGGATGAGATAGATGGGTTACCTATCCACGATGTTGAGTCAATAAGGTTTTCCTTATTACTTTTCCATTCCTTCTTGTTTTGAAAATCAAAAACACCTTATCTTTAGGAAAATTGCTTTTGTAAGAAAAATCACTTTTATAAGGAAAATTGCTTTTGTAAGGAAAATCGTTTTTATAAGGAAAATTGCTTTTGAAAGGAAAATCATTTTTATAAGGAAAATTGCTTTTGAAAGGAAAATCGCTTTTGTAAGAAAATTTTTCTTATCATATTTTCATCCATATTATAAGATTTGGATTCATTTCTATATTCTCGGAATTGTTGAAACTTTGATATGAAGCATTCTATTTTAGGCTCCGAATTTTGGAAAAGAACTGTAAAGAAGTTTCACTACAAATTCTAGATGAAAATTGTAATAAAGTTTCATTCCAAATCCCGGATACGAACCCTGGTTAAGTTCTACTCCGAATTCAGGATACGAATACTTATTAAGTTCGACAATGATTTCTCATTACGAATTCTGATAAGGAATTCTCATTACGAATCCTGATGATGAATTCTCATTATGAATTCTGATGATGAATTCTCATTCTGAATTCTCATTCCGAATTCACCTATCAAACTGAATCTGATTATCTTTTTTTTATACACTCTGTATTTGTTTAGACTCCAAAAAATTATTTTTGTTTTCACTCCGAATCTTCATTCCGAACTTTTAAAATTAGACTTTAAACGATGTCGTACATTCTGTTACACTTGTTCTGTTATAAAACGATGTCTTCTATTCTGTTATGAATTAACCGTTGGTTAAGTTACACGTGTACAGGTCCCTCCAATTTTTTAGGAAAATATGACTGTTGGGAAGGAGGCCGACCTTACCTATAAATAGGATCTCATTTGAAAGAGCTCAGGGCTGAAAGGCTGACTGATCTTCGACTCATGTGATTACATGCTTGAAGTGATTTCTAGAGAGAGAGGCTCTTATTAACTCTCAAGGCTTTGTGCGACTCCGAATGTTGGTGATTACATTCGAGGACTTCTGGGGATAGGAAGACAGAGGTTTCCAACACCTTGATGTTGAGGGCTTGCGGGGATAAAAAGATAGAGACTCCGATCTTCGTATCGAGGGCTTACCCTAGTGTGGGTAATACAGACTTGCTTGAAAGTATAAATCAAGGGACCTTTATCCATGGTTGTTGGATACCCTTCTCTTTGGGTTAAAGGACTTATATCTCGTTACTTGTATTTTTACTACTTGTTTATTTCCACTGCATTTTGTATTATAAGGAAAGTATAACTTTCTTATTCTTCCTTACTTACACTCTGTTTCATTTAGATTCTATACGTTTTAAGGTAGGATCTCATCTTGTAATATTTTGTTAAGTTTCAATTTCCAGAACCATATTTCCGGAACCTAATTTCGGAATCTCTTTCCATGTCTTCATGTGGTATTAGAGGTGTTTTGAAGTTACTTAAGTTTAACTTTGTTAAACATAGCCCTTCCTTTACTTAAGGAAAACACGGTTATTCATATCTAACTTTAAAGGTTCGAAAGTAATTTTTAAAGAATACAATTCACCCCCTCTTGTATTTAGAGCATCTACATCATTATTTCGATCCAACAATTGGTATCAGAGTAGGTCTCTGAAATACTTGTACTCACATATAAGTTTTTCTTGCTCACTTTCTCATTCCGTACTTTCCCATTTCGAACTTTCCCATTCCGAACTTTGTTATTACGAATCTTTTCTACTAACAAGTTTGTGTATCGAGTGTTGTCTTAACTATGGAAGGAATTAATGTTGGTTCTATTGATAATCTAAATCCTATAAGACCACCAATCATTGATGGTAATGACTTTGAGTACTGTAGAGATCAAATGAAGACTTTTGTTATCAATACTGGAGTGGAAAACTTTTTTATGCTTACTGGTGATTATAAAATTTCTGATAAGGAAGTTAGAACTTTTACTAACCAGGAAAAGAAAGAGTATCAACTCAACTATAAGGTATGAAATACTCTACTGTGTTCAATGACTAGAAATATATATAGCCAAATTTCTTCTTGTGAAGCAGCTAATTGTATCTGGAAGAAGTTAGAGGTTACACACTTTGGAACTTCTAAGGTGATTGAGACTAGGAGAGCTATGCTTAGAGCTGAATATCATGGCTTCAACGTTCCTTATGATGAACCAATTTGTAAAGTTCAACAGAGATTTATGACTATAGTAAAAAGCCTACAATCTATGGGAGAAAAAGGTTTAGATGATGAAGCACTTGTGGAGAAGATAATTTATATTATGCCCAATGAGTGGGAATCCAAAAGAACAGCTATAGATGAGAACAGGAAGGTTACTCAAATTTATCTTGATGAGTTATTTGGAACTCTTCTACAACATGAAACCAGAATGAAGAGAGATGCTGACAATATCAAAAAGAAAAATGGAAATGGTATCATTGCTTTTACAACAACATAAAATCAAATGAAAGCTAAGACTCCTAAGAGAGTAACGAGATCTAAGTCTAAGAAAGTTATTTTCCAGTCCGAATCTAGTGAAAGTGAAATATCTGAGAATGAGTTAGCAAATCTTGCTCGAAGGATGAACAAGATATCTGGCCAAAGAAGTTTCCAATCCAAGTATAAGAAAAAGGAAAGGAAAGATAGAAACGATGGAGAAGTCACATGTTATGAATGCAAGAGAGCTGGACACATTAAACCAGATTGCCCTTTTCTCAAAAAGAACGAAAGGAAAGAAAGGCATTCAGACAGGAACCGAAAGAAGTATTATAAAGCCAAAGCTAAGAATGTTTTGAATGTTAATGACACCTGGAGTGCCAGTGGTGGTGACTCTTCAGATGAGTCTTCTGATTACGAATCTTCAGGACAGAAGAATCTTGGTCTTATAGCCAGATTATCTATTGATAATCATTGTTTTATGGCTAAGGTACGAAATGCTGAATCATTGAACAATGTTTCTTTAAATTATAATGATAGTAAGTATTATAACTCTTCTGATGAAGAATCCTCTTCTGATGAAGAATATACTTTACCTACTTATGAAGAAGTTTCTAGGTTTACTGAACTTCTTGAGATTGAGAATTCTAAACTCAATAAGAATCTTGATAAGGCAAACTCTAGGAATTCTATTCCTACAAAATAAATATCAGATCTTTCTAAAGATCTTGATAGAAAAAAGGCCGATTTTGAAAATATTTCAAAAAATCTTGAGGAAGTATGTTCTGAGAAGAACAAACTTTCTAAAGAATTAGAAAAAGTAATTTATAAGAAAAATGTTTTCGAGCCTAGCTCTAGTTCTAAAACTAATGATTTTGAGGATAAAAACTTGGTTATAAAACTCAAGCCCGAAATTTTTTCCTTAAAGAAGTGTTTATCAAACTTTACCCATGGTAAGGAAAATTTTGATAAAATGTATTCCCAGATACGACCTTTAAGAAATAAATCCGGATTTGGTTTTACCCATGCAAAACCTTTTTTTAGCAACAATTATTTTGTTCCACAATGTGCCCCATTTTTTACCAAGTGTCAATGTGGTGGTCACTGGGAAAATAATTGTTTCTTAAACAAAACCCAATCCTTAGGATTTCAGAAAGCTTACTTTTCTAAGAAGATGTGGGTACCTAAAATTTTGTTATCCAGTAATCTCAGATCCAAACAAGTTTGGATTCTGAAAGTCTAATTCTCTTCTTGATTTCAGGAAAACAAAGAGAGTACCAGTAAAAATACATTGTACATGGATAATGGATTTTCCCGGCACATGACTGGTAACAAAATCTATTTTGAAAAGATTATCAAAACGAAAGGAGGAAAGGTAACTTTCGGAGATAATTCTAAGGGTGAGATTGTTGGTATTGGTAATATTGTTCTTCTTGGTAAAACCTTGATTTCAAATGATCTTTTTGTTAAGGGTCTTAAGAACAACCTCATTAGTATAAGTCAGTTATGTGATGAAGGATACCTTGTGAATTTTAGGAATGATAGGTGCTTAGTTCACAATTCCAAGGAAGAATTTATTCTATCATCCAATAGGCAAGATAATGTTTACACATTGAACTTAGAAGACCTTAGAAGCCAAGATTTACCTTGCCTATGTGCAATGGAAGATCATTCTTGGTTATGGCATAGAAGACTAGGTCACTGTAACCTTAGGAACCTATGTAAACTCTCTAAGAAGAAACTAGTTAACGATATACCGAAGCTTAGATTTGATTCATCTAAAGTTTGTGATCCTTGTCAATATGGAAAGACACATAAATCTAGTTTTAAATCAGTCGGTGAAGTCTCAACAACTGATGCATTACAGTTAGTGCACATGGATCTTTTTGGTCCAACACAAACTGGAAGTATTGGAGGCAAATACTATGTGTTTGTTCTAGTTGATGATTACACTAGATTTACTCGGGTTTATTTTCTAGAAAAGAAGTCTGGAGCTTTTTCTTATTTCAAAAGTTTTTGAGCTCAAGTTAAAAATGAGAAAAACCTTCCATTGAAAACTATTCAAAGAGACATGGAGGTAAATATCAAAATTCTGATTTTGAAACTTTTTGTAGTAGAAAAGGTATTACTCACAATTTCTCAGCACCTAGAACTCCTCAGCAGAATGGTGTAGTTGAAAGAAGAAATAGAATTCTTCAAGAAATAACTAGAACCATGTTGAATGAATATTCTATAGCTAGACATTTCTGGGCTGAAGCTGTAAGTACTGCTTGCTATACTATAAATCGAGTTTTGATTAGACCTTTTCTTAATAAAACTCATTATGAGTTATGGAATGGTATAAAACCAAGAATATCCTACTTCATGGTTTTTGGTTGAAAAGTATTCATTTTGAATACTAAAGATAATCTACATAAATTCGCACCAAAATCTGATGATGGAATTTTCTTAGGTTATTCCACAACTTCTAAGGCTTATAGAATTTTTAATAAAAATACTTGTACTGTTGAAGAAACCGTACATGTAAAATTTGATGAGTCTGATCCTTTTGTTTTCAAACCTTCCCAACCTACATCCTGGGATGTGTTTTCAAAAACTGATTATCATCCTTTTATAGAAGAACCTTCTGATAAGGAAAATGTTCATGAAGGTACTTCTGAAACATTTACCCCGGAAGACTTTCTACCCTATGTTGATATACAGGGTTTTCAAAACCCAAATCATGTGTTTCTTAAGAATCATCCCAGTGATAGTATCATTGGTGATGTAAATCAACCAGTAAGGACTAGAAGTTTCATAAGAAATGAAGTAGAACATCTATCATTTCATTCCCAATTAGATCCTAAAAGCACTGATGAAGCTTTAGGTGATGATGATTGGATCAATGCCATGCAAGATGAACTAAATGAATTCGAAATGAATAAAGTCTGGACCTTGGTTGAAAGACCTATGAAATCTTTTGTTATTGGAGTTAAGTGGGTCTTCAGAAATAAATGTGATGAAAATGGAGTCATAGTAAGAAATAAAGCTAGACTTGTTGCTAAAGGTTATAATCAGCAAGAGGGAATAGACTATGAAGAAACCTATGCTCCAGTAGCCAGAATTGAATCTATCCATATTCTACTTGCCTTTGCAGCATTCTTTAATTTTAAACTTTTTTAAATGGATGTGAAATGTTCTTTTCTTAACGGTTATGTTCAAGAGGAAGTTTTTGTAGAACAACCTCCTGGCTTAGAAGATACAAAACATCTTGATCGTGTTTTTAGACTTACCAAAGCTCTGTATGGTCTTAAAAAAGCCCCACGAGCATGGTATGATAGACTTACTGGATTTTTGCTTCAAAATAACTATGTTAAGGCATATGCAGATCCGACCCTTTTTATAAATAATGATAAGAAAAATGTTTCGATTGTTCAAATTTATGTTGATGACATCATATTTGGTTCAACTCAGCAATCTTTGACCGACTGTTTTGCAAGTCTAATGAAATCTGAGTTTGAAATGAGTATAATGGGTGAGTTAACTTTTTTCCTTGGTTTTCAAATTTCTCAAAAACCAGAAGGAACCTACATATCTCAACATAAGTATATTAAAGATCTTCTCAAAAAGTATGGTTATGACAACACTAAGAGTATAAGTACTCCTATTGGTACCTCAATCTCTTTAGATCTTGATGAAGCTAGGAAACCAGTAGATCAAACATTCTTTAGAGGTATGATAGGATGTATACTTTAATTAACAGCTAGTCGACCAGACTTAATGTTTTCAGTATGCTTATGTGCAAGATATCAATCCAATCCTAAGGAATATCACTTAAAGGTAGTAAAAATAATTTTTCGCTACCTTAAGGGAACCATGAATTTAGGATTATTTTATACTTCTGGAAATGATTTTGTTCTAAAAAGCTTTTTTGATGCTGAATTTGGTAGATGTAGAATGGATAGAAAGAGTACATCCGGAACATGTCATTTCTTAGGAGATTCATTAGTTTATTGGTCTTGTAAGAAGCAACATTCTGTAGCACTTTCCACTGCTAAAGCCGAATATGTAGCAGCTGGAAGTTGTTGTGCTCAAGTGTCGTGGATGCAACACACACTCACAGACTATGGCTTGAGTTTTACTAAAACTCAAATTTTGTGTGATAAAACAAGTGCCATTGCCCTTAGTAATAACCCTTCACATCACTCTCGTGCAAAACACATAGATATTAGGCATCACTTTCTTAGGGATCACACACAAAAAGAAGATATTATTCTTCAGTTTATCGGAATCCAAGATCAACTTGCTGATATTTTCACAAAATATTTGTCTTCTGATAGATTTTAATACATTAAACAGAAGTTAGGAATGATAACCGTAAGGTAATATTTCTTAATTAACTTTCTGTTGAAAAATTCTCCTTACAGTAACAAATTCCCTTTTATAGGGGGGGTGCATTTGACTGTGAAAGTAGTAAAATTTTTGAAAGATAGTTTTTCAAACTTTTCGGAACTAAATCTCTGGAATGGAATTTCCGGAACTAAAATTTCCAGAATGGATATGTTCGTATAGAATACTTCTGGAATCAAAAACTTTGTATTGAACACTTCTGAGATGGAATTTTCTTACTGGTATTTCCATATCGTGATTTTCGTACTGAGACATTCATAATTAGTTTTTCATATTCAAATTTTTTTTCATACTGAATTCTCATAATATTTTTTCGTACTGAGTTTTCCGTACTAAATTTGTTTTTTGTAGTGAGTTTTGAGAACTATGTATTTTCGCAATAAAGTTTTTTTTCGTAGTATTTCTTATATTACCCATTACGAATAATCCTCCTAAGCCAATTCAAAAGGTTTGATTTCCTTACGAAAGATTTCGTAGTCATACTTTACTTGTTGGAATTTTCTTATATTTTGTTTTCAGAGTATAATTTTCTTAAATATTTGTTTTTAATAAAACCTCAAAAGATCGTATTCAAGTTTTCATGAGAATTGGTTTTTGACCATCAGATCTGATCTCAACTTGTCACAACCGTTCGATCAACTGTGGAAGTTGCACCATCTTCTCATTGCCTATATAAAGGGGACCCCAAATGGTTGTCCCACATCAGTTTTCAAGCTCCAGCATCTCGAAGCTCTTCCTATCCATTTTAAAGCTGTTCCGAACTTCAGATTTCTCCATTCCGAACTTCTCAGAGGTCTTCAGATCCGAATGTCTGTGGAAGTAGATTCTCAAGACATGTCTTCCTCTAAGCCGATTTTGAAGTGGCTGGTATATAGAGAGAGGCTGGTTCATCCGGATTTCTTTAATAAGTACGACTCTCTTATATTCAAGAATATTAAGCTTAATGGATGGGAAGATGTTGCTGTGTTGAAACCTGGGAATCAAGATGAAGTCTATTCAGATTTTCTTATAGAGTTTTATGAGACACTTTCCTTTCTTAAGGATGATGGAAGAGAAAAGTTTTCTTTTAAGTCTTATGGAAAGACTTATAAGCTTTCATATGCCAAGGCAGCTAGCTTGGAAGGGCTGAATATTGAAGTAGAAGATGAATTCGTATCTCATGTGTTTCTGGATTCAAAGGGTAGCTTCGACAAGGAAAAAAGCATTAGAAACCCTTGGACTAGTAGATGACAAGGCTCCGAAGATTGCTAGTTTATCTACAAATTTCCGGATTCTAGAGTTATGGGTAGAAGGTCTTATCGTACTGATAAAAGGTGAAAAAATATAGCTTAAATAAGAGTGAGATCTGCATCCTATATTTTCTGATAAATCTGAGGAAGTTTAACCTGATGAAGCACATTCTCATTACTCTTGAGAATGTGAAGAAAGGAAATCTATGAGATCAGATTATAATGTACCCAACAATCCTCTCTAAGTTGATAGTTCGGTGCCTTGAGTCTTTCAAGGAGGCGTGCAAGTCTAAGCCAAGAGTTTGCAAGATTATGTTGGTGAGTGATGAAACCCTCAAAAGGATGGATGTAGCCTTTGACAAGAAGACCGGTCAGTTTATTGATTTAACCACTCAAGAAGAAGCAGTTCTGAAAGTTGCTGATCCAGAATCCTCTAAGCCAGTAAGGAAGAGAATGTTGAAAGAAGTTGAAGTTGAGGCAGAGAATCCCAAGTCTAAGTCAGTTCATTCTGCACCTCCAAAACCAAAGAAGAAGAAAGCTTACCCAGATGAGGTTGTTGCTAAATGGAGGGAGATCAAAGAAAAAAGAGTGCAAGGGGAACCTCAGTTTGGCTTGGATCCTGCGGAGGATATGGCCTTGAAGGAATGAACTGCGGATGAGCTAGAAAAACAAGTCAAAGAAAAGAAGCTTAAGAAAAAGTTGTCTGAAGAAGAGGTAGCTCATGCATTGTTGATGTTCAATGAGATGGTTTCAGCAAATATTCCTGTTCCGACATCCTTTTCCTTGGACTCTCTTCCTGATACTCCAAAAAGAAATTTCGTCGCTCCGGAAGAAGCTGTTGCTAAGACTGCTGAGGAAGTAGAGAAAGTTGAGCAAGTGGAAGAAGAAGAAGAAGCTGTTGCTGAAGGAAGTGGTGAAACCGAAGATGTGTTGAAGAAAGTAGATGATTATAAGGGAACACCTTCGGAACATCTATCGCTCCGAACTTCAATAGCCGAATCTTCAAAGTTAGTCACTCCTGGAAACGATGAGCAGCAAGGAGAAGAAGAAGTAGCTTATCATGCAGAAGAGGAACAACTTCTACATGATGTTTCTCAAATGGAGAACGTAGAGGATGTAGCTCAAAAAGTTTCTGATGATGAAGACAATATTATTCAAGTGACTGATAGTGAAAAAAGAACTCCGGAACATGATTCTATTCCGAAAAGAGACAAGGGAAATAAAATTCTTTCTGATACTCCGAGCTCAGTAGTGGTGAAGAGAAAGAAAGTTGGTAGTTCTTCAAAGAGAAAGATTCACCAAGTTAAAAAAGAAAATTCTCCAAGCAGAGTCTCAGATTCGGAGTCATCTTCCTTGGGGCATGACATTGTTGTTCAGTCTTTAAAGAAGTTGGTAAGTTCTATTCCAACATTCTCAAGTATTGATTCAAGATGCCAGATGCTCCAACATACTCTGAATCAGAAAACAGAATCTGTGTCCATGGTCATGGATAAGTGTGTTGAGAGAGAAGGTAAATTCAAATCTTTTTTTGTCAGCTATGAAGCCCACAAAAGATCTTGCAAGAGGATGACGAGCTGGTCGAGGAAGACTGTAGAAGAGATGAGGCTATTTGATGAATTTCAAGACAACATTAATGATTCTTTTGAGACTGAGGACAGGAAGATAAATGAGCTGACTTATTTCTTTGAAGAGAAGATGACAGATGAAAAGAACTTCCAGATTCAAGAAGTCAGAGATCTGAATGGGAAGCTGAATTCTGTTTCTCAAAACTTGAAGTTTGAAAGGGATCATCAGATTGAGTTTGAAGAAAAGATGAAGGCTCAGGAAGAAAATCTTAAAGCCCAGGAAGAAAATCTTAAAGCCCAGGGAAAAAAGATTGAATCTCAATCGGCAAGAATAGTGGTCTTAGAGAAGCAAGCTGAAGAAGATCATAAAGACTTAAAGAAGAGAAAGACTATTCTAAAAGGACTCATGGTGAAGGAAAAAGATCCCAAATAGACAGATCCGATCTTTTGTTGTACCTTAACTCTTTTGGTGTTGAAATTTTCAAACTTAATAGAAATTGTGCTTGTCTATTTTTTTGTTGCTACTAATTTTTCAGGTACTTTGTTATATTTTCCATTCCCTCGATTTCTTTTTGAAAATCAAAAACGGGGAGAAGGAAAAGAACTCGAATGAAAGGGAAAAATAATTTTAACAAAGGGTGAGAAAGAAAACAAACTCTAATAAGAGTTTCTCTAAGGGGGAGTTTCTAATTAAAGAAGACTTTATTATTCATAATGAGATATCATTCCCGAAATCTAGAATACGATCCTTAGAGTTTCAAAGGCTAAGGTGGAGTTAGTCGTATTCATCTACATCCATAAGCAAAGGGAGATAAGCCTCAATGTTTTCCTTCTTCTTAGAATTTCTTTTTCAGAAGGATGTTTGTGCTTTCCAAAAAGGGGGAGATTGTTGAGTCAATAAGGTTTTCCTTATGACTTTTCCATTCCTTCTTGTTTTGAAAATCACAAACACCTTATCGTTAGGAAAATTGCTTTTGTAAGAAAAATCGCTTTTATAAGGAATTTTTTTTTTAAGGAAAATTATTTTTATAAGGAAAATTGCTTTTGAAAGAAAAATCGTTTTTATAAGGAAAATTGATTTTGTAAGGAAAATCACTTTTGTAAGAAAATTTTTCTTATAATATTTTCATCCATATTATAAGATTCAGATTCATTTCTATATTCTCGGAATCTTTGAAACTTTGATATGAAGAATTCTATTTTCGGCTCCGAATTTTGGAAAAGAACTGTATGGAAGTTTCACTCTGAATTCCAGATGAGAACTGTAATAAAGTTTCATTCTGAATTCCAGATACAAACTCTGGTAAAGTTCTACTCTGAATTCAGGATATGAATCCTTATGAAGTTCGACAATGATTTCTCATTATGAATTCTAATGAGGAATTCTCATTACGAATCCTAATGATTAATTCTCATTACGAATTCTGATTACGAATTCTCATTCCGAATTCTCATTCTGAATTCACCTATTAAATAGAATCTGATCATCGTTGTTTTATACACTCCGTATTTGTTTAGACTCCGAAAAATTATTTTTGTTTTCACTCCGAATCTTCATTCCGAACTTTTCAAATTAGACTTTAAACGATGTCATACATTCTGTTACACTTGTTTTGTTATAAAACGATGTCATCTATTCTATTATGAATTAACCGTTGGTTAAGTTACACGTGTACAGGTCCCTCCGATTTTTTAGGAAAATATGACCATTGGAAAGGAGGCTGACCTTACCTATAAATAGGAGCTCATTTGAAAGAGCTCAGGTCTAAAATGGTGACTAATCTACAACTCATGTGATTACATGCCTGAAGTGATTTCTAGAGAGAGAGGCTCTTATTAACTCTCAAGGCTTCGTGCGACTCCGAATGTTGGTGATTACATTTGAGGACTTCCGGGGATAGGAAGACAGAGGTTTCCAACACCTTGAAGTTGAGGTCTTCCTTGTTGAGGAAGGTAGAGGTTTCCAACTACCTTGAAGTTGAGGGCTTGCGGGGATAGCAAGACAGAGACTCTGATCTTCGTATCGAGGGCTTACCCTGGTGTGGGTAAGACAAACTTGCTTGAAAGTATAAATCAAGGGACCTTTATCCAAGGTTGTTGGATACCCTTCTCTTTGGGTTAAAATACTTATATCTTGTTACTTGTAGTTTTAATACTTGTTTATTTCCGATGCATTTTGTATTATATGGAAAGTATAACTTTCTTATACTTCCTTACTTATACTCTATTTCATTTAGATTCTATACGCTTTAAGGTAGAATCTCATCTTGTAAAATTTTGTTAAGTTTCAATTTCTGGAACCATATTTCTGGAACCTAATTTCGGAATCTCTTTCCAAGTTATCATGTGGTATTAGAGGTGTTGTGAATTTACTTAAGTTTGACATTGTTAAACATAGCCCGTTCCTTTACTTAAGTAAAACTCGGTTATTCATAAATAGCTTTAAAGGTTCAAAAGGAATTTTTTAAGAATATAATTCACCCCCCCTCTTGTATTTTGAGCATCTACATCATTATTTCGATCCTACACATGCGGACAAAGTCACCGCTTCCTAGCTTCAATTTTTTTATTCTTTCTCATTTACAGAGGGAATTGTGTACATAAGAAAAAAATAAAACCCTTTAACAGGAAAATTGGTTCTTATGTAAACTTAATTTAATAAACCTTTTTACTTTTTTTTTTGTAAATTTAAAATTATTAACTTACATTAAATTTAAAATTATGTTTTTTGTCCCATATATTTTACTAAAAAATCATTCATTGTAAATTTAAAGAAAACAATGCATGTGACTTATGTGATGAACACATAGCTGGTCCTTCATGACAAGAACACCACCACTGGATTATTACTCTAAAAAATAAAGTATGATATATACAACAAAATAGAGAAATGAGATAAAGAAAACACACCTGGACCCAAAAAACAATTCGAGTATAGATACCTCAACCATCAGTAAACCCATTCTCATAGATGGTAACATATTTCCTTGAACTAAATGAACTCACACAAAAAATCAGGAAAAAGTATAAGAACAATACAACACTAAAGAAACAGAAAGAAATGACAAGATGGCTTACGATCCTAGGCTACAACATGAATATGGGAGGTTTCTCATTGGAAGATGTCCCCAAGTCTTATGGGGTTTAACTTATTTTGAAGATATCATGGCCTAAACAGAGCTTGCAGGATCCAAATTCTCTATCAGAGAAGTCCACTAAAACAGGGGCACGCCGCGACATCGTTGGCAAGAAGCACACCACTCCTCTCAAAATACTCCCTTATCTTTTGGATGAATGAATTGAATAACCCTGAGAGCCTCAAAAATATAGGACACATATCAAGAGATGAGATGACGTGGTAATAATGGTGAGAAATCAAATCAAATGAAATGTCAGGGGTGGTAGCTGGGAATGTTAGGTAGACTATTGTGGGTGCACGAAGGAACCGAGAAGCAGAATGTAGTACCAAACATCGATCAACAGCAAGGCACATTGTGGTAGTTAAGTGTCTTCGAAGAAGAGGATAAAGATTCACCATGAAAATAGTGTTCGAACAACCACAGAGAGAAAAAAATATCCCTCAAGCGACCACCACATGATCAACCTCCATAAATTACTAGGATCAAACATCGAATAAGTATAGAGATAAATCCATGGGAGAATCCCAATGGAAGGAAACACATCACCCATAAAGAAGCTCAAAATGACTAACTCCCACTAAGGACCAACAATAAAGACTCCCAAATATAGGCCTACAAAGTATATCCCACACAGAAGCCAAAAATGGAATAGGAACAGACTCTATAGATATATATGAAAAAAATTGGAAAGAATTTATGCCTACCAAAAAACTCCACATTTTAATTTGAAAACAAATGAAACCAATTTCAAATTAAATCCCCACCATTTTAAAAAAAATTAAAAACTATATATTGTGTTCTTGAAAGGCCTATCCATAGTACTGTTTAGTTCGAGTATATTTTTATAAAATAGAAAACTAAATTCTACAAATATTCATCCAACATGAATAACACTTATTTTGTGTAACCGTGGCACACATTGTACCTATACTGCCCATATACTACTTTCATACTACTAAACAACATACTCAAAAACTAAACTAACTACGAAAAAACATTAATACAGAACTTACCCACATACTGCCTGAGTCTCCACCAAAGCTGAAGGAGATTCGAAGCATCTAAACACCTGGAAAAAATAGAACAAACTTTTGTTGTAGTTAAAATAAGTGATCCATAAAAACTCCTCAAAGCTAAACAGAATGAAATAGAAAAAGGAATTACAACATAGAAACGAATAATGAGAAGCTATTATGTCATAAATCTCCATATAATCTTGAAAACCATAGTCTAAACTAAACTCACCCTCTCTTCCCACTTCCCCTCCAAAAAATAAATTTATGTCTAGTCCTAGGAATGCTAGAATTCATAAAACCTAGCATTTATGCCAAACTCTAAAAAAGGGACGCTAAGAAAACTACAAAACATCATCAATGTCAAAACCAAGTCATACCATATTGGTATGGGACACACTATACCTAGATTTTAGGTAAGGATAATATCATTTAAGATATATGGTTTTTCCATACTCAAATCACTAAAAATTAATTAATAAGTTCTTACTTTTTTGTTCCATATTCCTTTTTTAATTTGAACCTTAATAATCAACATCTTAGGTTCAAATTTTACCACACTCGCCTCATCTTTCAGAAAATGTGTTTCAAAATCATGAGATAAGAACACATCATTAACCTCCTTTATCATACAGAGCTAAAAAGTCATTAAGAGAAGTTCGAAGTATTATAGCCTGATATTCATCCTTACTTTCAATATCTATAACAGCCAGATCAAGATGTAATTTTTTAAACTCAACAATATAAAATTTAACAGAATAAATCTGGGGAATGTTATATGTGTAAAGCCTCATTTTCTTATATAAATGACCGATCATTGTCTTAGTCATATATAGTTTTTCGATCATCAACCAAATGGATTTAGCAGTAGTTTTAGAGGCCAATTCACATCTAAGGGTTAAAAGAAATGTACAATAGGCCTTTTTAAAAATTATAGATTTGATATCCATATATGTGGCTGTCGATTGTCCATTTGATGAGACATTCATAACATGCTTCTTAGGTATGTGTAAGGTGTCAGCATTTTCGCTATAGACAAGTGGTTCACACCACTTAACTCTCTACATATTAAATTCATTCTCAACATCAAAATTCTCAACATAGATCTTCACTAAAGACATAATTAAATTTTATTATAGTATATGATATTAATTGTTGGGGAGAGAAAGGTCCAATATAAGTCATACCATAACCAACAGATGTAAGAAATATCAAATATATGGATTTATGAATAGATGAATAAAGAAAAATAAAGACAAAAACGGAACAAATTAATAAAATTTGAATATAATAAAAAAAATATATGAAGGAAAAGAACAAAAGTGATTTATGTTCTATGGATTTTTTCATTCCTACATGCATGAGAAGAAAATTACCACCATATTATTATTATGAAAAATAAACAAGTTGAAATTATAAAACAAAAAAATGAAATTAGAGAAAGAAAATATATTTAGACCATATAATTTATCCATTAATAGTGACATCATTTCTCCAAGAAATACCGATGAACCCTTTCCCAAAGAGTGTAATGTATGCCCAAAATTGGATGAAATCACACACACAACACCATAATGACCTTGATGTGAAAGAATATGTACAAGAAAACATCAATGAAATGGAATATAAGGACAATATGACCTACAATCTTGGGACTACAAAAACTTTTGAGAGGTTTTTTATCAGAATATTTCATTGGGGATTCCAAGGAAGAACTTTTATGAATGTTATCATGGCTTAAAAATAACTCACATGATATAAGATCTTTACCAGTGATGACCACCGGAATAGGGGCACCCAGTGGCACCGTTGAAAAGAAGCACAAATCTCCAATATCAATACTCCATTCTCTCTCATAATGATGAAGTGATGAAAAATAGGAGACTCGAAAATAAAGACCACCCCATGAGAGATAGGAAGACATAGTAAAAATGGAACATCAGAAGAGCATGTGGCGTGTAAAGGGAGTAAATCAAGGTAGGAAAGGTGAAAAGTGGAGGGCACATAGAAGAATCAAGAAGCAGACTTGCGTAACAAATGTCGAATGTCTGCAAAAGGAACACAGAAGAAATGGATAGTCTTAGTATCAGGGGACTAAGATTAGCCATGAAAATAAGGTGAAATTGAGACTATATAGAAGAAAAAACCCCTAATAACATCACTATATAATTGATCTTTATCAATATCTACTAACAGAAACCAAATAAGAAAGGTTATCAAGCCACATGAGAATCCCAATAGAAGGAAATGAGCTAACTACAAAGAATACAAACATGATTAACACCCACCAAGTCCTAACAATCTAGAATCTCAAATAGAGTCCCATTGAAACAGATCCCACAAAAAAACCAAAATTAGATTTGGAATGGCGCGAATAGATATATACAAATATAATAAAACATAAGAAGTTTTTTTCATGGAAAGAAATCGTAATTTTTATTTGAAAATAAACAAACCATTTTCAAAAATATAGAAAAAATGTTATACATCATTATTTAGTGTTATGATATTTATATATGTTAAATAATTCAATAAATAATTTTCACAATCAAATATAAACTAACCTCAAACAAGGAATTCATTAAAATCTACTACCATCATCCTACAAGCTAAAAAACCAATTATATTTAAAATATATTTTAATGCAATAGAAAATAATATATTACTAAAATTTACAACCAATGAGATATTTTTGCAATATTATGTTTTATTGTATTTAAAATATAGTATATTTCTCCACTAGTCTATAAAGAATAAGTCTCAATTTTTTTTAATCACTTTTTAAATTTGAGATTTTTTTTTGTTATTCCAATCACATTGCACATTGAATTATTGTGTATTCTATTCTTAAATACCAAAAATTAATAGAAAATCATTTTCTCTTGATATAATGACCTTATCACTTGTTTTTAATCACTTTTTAATCTAATCTAAATTTACATTTTTAATCATTTTGATCAAAACAGAAATACACTACTAGAAAAAGATGCAAATACACAGGGGAAACTGGAGACTGAAATAAGAGGCCACCAATAATATGTAATCATGAAAACATATGGTGATCACGAAATAACAAATAAATATTGAAATAATGAAACAGATGGTCTAAAATTCCCATATTTAAAAAAATATCAATCCCCCAACCTTAATTCCCACCCTCTACATGACCATCCCATCCCTAATTCCTACCTACCTTCCTCTATGACCCCAACCCTCCTCCTTAACCCCTAACATTATTGGTATTTTCATCCATCATTTGATAAAATAATTGGATAATAACTTCTTCAACCATAAGATTTAATCCACCAGTATATATTTTAGAATATAGCCTCAACAACACCAATGACTAGAAGATCCCCTCATGAAATTGTTGATTAGAACATAGGAAGAAGAACAACTCTGTCACTATATTGAGTCATCCATAGTTGGTTCTAAAACCATCCAAATGTTTCACTCCAAGGCTCCCCTTTCGTACAACAAAAAATCAAGGAAATAAGACAAGTAAATCAAACAAAACATGAAAGCATGACATAAAATAGATAACATGATTCATATAGTGTGTCATACATTTAGGGGATAACATGCATAATTTTAATTTCATTGGATGAATGTATATATAAGTTACAAGGAAAAACCCATTCCATACCTATATTAAATGAAAAATAGGATACCAAAAACTTTTAATGGAATTATACTACCTATAGAGGTGTCATCACGAAGGAACGCGAATGAGGGGATGTGATCCTTCTAGTAGTGCCTCCCTCAAATGCCGTCCCTTCCGATCTACGCCTCTGCCCATGATTGGACATTCTATCTTTGATTCAAAGGCATTAGGTCTTCAACTTCTAATTCCTTCAATTATTTCAATACTCTTCTCATCCAAATCACATTTTTATATAAATAGTTCACCAACATAAATATATATTGAATTCCTTCCAGTCATCAGGTTGTCACAACCTACCAATCTTCCTAGGTAATACTATGTTGCACATTGATTATTGTAGATGACCTCCCATATAGTTGATGGTTTCCACCACCTCAATTGGTTCAACCAATGAATAATTAAAAATACATCTTGTATCTAGAACACCTTCCATTACAGTCTCTAGAACATTATGTTATTACATGATACATCCTCTTTTAACTTCATAAATACTTCCTATAAAACATGATCAGGGCCTCTAAGTTCATGCATCAAACATTCCACCTCCGCATTAACACATATGGATGTCATCATGTTTATTATTCCAAACTAATTTCATCAAGATTATTCAACTAAATCCACTATAATATTTCCACTGATGAACTTCTGGTGGAATTTTTTTCACTCAACTAAAGCCATTCTGCTATGTTGTGGGAAAGTCTTTTTCAATACATATTTCACATGTCTGACTTACGATGATTCCAAAACATAATCTAAAATGTAATGAATGAACCAAAACTAACAATATACCATTGGATAATTTTTTTAAGTTAATTACAACAATATCCCACCTAAGAAATATTTCCATGATCACACAAATATCCCACCAGTCAACATTCATCCAACCATCCTGTGCCTACATGGTTATCCAACATAAAACATCTAACCACCTTGAATCCACTGAAGAATTTCCCCCATCATTCACTATAACCATGATCAAACCAGAATGCCTCCATGGAATCCCTCCAAAGAAAATAGGAACGATTTTCCACTGACTTTGTTGAAGTCCCATAAACAAGTTGCATCATGCACCTAGTCTATGGCCCTAATCCTTCTAGTAACATCACTTACAAAGTCTCTAACACCAAGATTCTATAACATCCATGAGATTTCTAGTATATTTAACTCTAATGACACCATCAAAACTGGATCTTCATCCAAAAATTCTGGCAGTCTAATTTTTTCACATTGATGAACTCCCACAAGAAACCTCAGTCCCAGACCCAGATCCAGTTAATTTTCTCTTTTATTTTAATTATTATATTTTATAAATTCTATCATTGAATATTAGGGTTGAATTTTTTAAATTATTAATTTTTTAGTGTTTTTTCACTGTAAGAACGCGATTAGTAGAAACTTTACATAGACCATTTAAGTGTGTATGTCCCTTAATAGATCTGATATACATGGACCACACATGGTTTCTATAATTCTACATCATACCCATGTTGTAATTCTCATGAATTTTGATTGGGGTTCATGGTTTGGAAAACTATGCGACCAAACCTTATGTGAGGCCCTGTTAATTTGTTTATAGTATTTTTTTTATCATATTATTATTATTATATATTGATTTTCATTTTTTACCTCTTCCTTTATACCTTATATCTCCCCACCCCACTCCAACCAGTGTTTGTGGCATGCACCCCATCCATACACCTACCTTCTCTTTCATCCATGGAATCTAGCCACCTCTCCTTCCGATTTCACTTGTGGTATTGTAATGGCTCGGACCTACCTAGTCCATTACATTTCCAAACATGCCTCCACCAAAATGGTGGCACCGGTCATAGGGCACCGGTTATGGTGGCACCATGATGGTGGCACTATGAGGGTGACACCGTGATGGAGGTACTGTGTGGTTGGCACTGTGACGGTTACACCGTGAGGGTGGCACCATGACCAAGGCACCGTGAGGGTGGAACCGTGATGTTGGCATCGTGTGGGTTCCATCGTGACAGTGGCACCGTTTTTTCATCGTGTCTTCGTTCTTTTTCTGGTTTCTGACTTTTTCCACTCTCGCAACGTATAGTTTGATGTAAAAATGATTTAATGCCCCTTTTAGAGCCATAAATCCCATAAATAATGTCTAAAATTCCACGAAGGTCGGGAAAACCTTAAACTTACCAAAATGTGTGTTTTTCCTCGATGTCACACCCTTTCCCCGTACCTTCCTGTTCCGCCCCCGTTGTGTGTTTTCCTCCGTTTAAAATAAATGGTTTAACGAACATAAGTTATAACACCACCTCGATGGGAATAATTAAATGAGAATTAATCCCATCACGTGTAACATCCCAACCACAAAGAAAACCATGTTCCGACATTAATGCAGTTCAAAATTATTTATCTTGTAACAACGAGATCTCATCTATATATCACGCTAGAGATTCTTCCTAACCCTTCTTGGCTCATGGAGAAGAACTTAAATCCTTGATCAACCAAGTAGGGGTTTTCCTTTGTCTCTCTTTACTATGTATCATGCGGGGAGGGTATTCTATTGTTTCTATGGGATAGATGAAACCAAAACGTTAATGAAGATAACAAATGGAATTTTAAAGAATGAATGGGGGTGTGATCGATGTCCAACTACTTTTCCTTACCCTTGATTATTTATGCTGTGAATTGTGAAAGCATATGCTCACTGAAAATCATGGCCGTTGGTGGTCTTTCTTTGTGCATTAATGAACCAACGTCTTCTGTGATGGTTGAATGGATCCAATATTGGAATTTGGTTAATCACAAATACTCGGCCGATTAAATGAATGTACATTGAACAACAATCATTTTATGATCACCCTGGTTAACCAAACAGAAAGAACAAAACATATTGAATGATGTACTTGAGTTTGGAAACATCCTTGCTCTATCTTAGTGGCATGTATGTTTGTTCTACTTGATTCTTATGGAGTGATATGGATGGATATGGGATCCTCTATTGTGGTATGATTGTTTTTTGTGAATATGAAGATGTGTGGGGCTGTATCTCAAGGCTTGGTTTGGTTCCAGTATTTTGAGGGATCTCACTGATCCCTTTGATGTTGTGACTTCCCAAGAGAATCGAGTGTGAATGGTTAAATTTCTATTTGGGAGTCTCTCTCTTTCTCTGGCTTGTGGTTATGCCTCTTAGTTTCCCAGTAGTGTATAAGTCACCTAAATCGGATCACTTGAACAAGAAAACAAGAATGGTTGAAATGGGGAATTGGTTTTGGGGAATGGGTTGTGACTTGGCAGTGAGTGTTGTGCCATCAATTATGAATGAATAACAACAAGGGTGTTATGCTTAGGTTGTTTTTAGAAACCCTATGTTGGGATTAGTGCATGTTACCTATACATATATCTGTAGTTTTTATGTTTCTTATTCGTGCCCCACCCAAGTTGAGAACTTCGTGCCGAACACCCCCATTTCATGGGGGAGGGTGTTCATCCCAACACACCTATGAGTGGCTGGTTATTAGATAATTTTCTACTCCATTTACCTATTATCCCAAGACTCTTCGGGTAGACTGTGATGGGATGAGTTCCATTATTGCCCAAAACACTTCAGGCCGGGTTGTTTTGGTGGTTGTCCCAGGTGTGTGTGGGCAGGTTGTTTCCCAAGAAACTTCGGGATGAGGCCCAGCTGTCTTCGGGCATTGCAGTAGTTGTTCTAGCCGAGGAGTTTGCGTGCGTGGTTACGTATAGTGATTGTGGACCAGGTGTTTGTGGGCGGGATGGTGGTTGTGGACCACGTGTCTGTAGGAAGGATGTGTGGTTGCAGCCCAGGTGTGTGCAGATGGGGTGTGGCAGTGGGACTGCGGTGAGAATGGCGGTATTGGTTCGATGCGTAGGATGTCTTCAATAACCAGTGGTAAAGTGGTGTGGGGTACCCAAACGTCGATGTACTAATACTATATATTACCTTAATTTCATTATTTGGGGAGTGTGACTTGGTGAGGTTTGGGTGGTTAGTTTCCCTTTCTAGGTGCTTTGGTTATTTCTTTTCTTACAGGTAATTAGAATAGCTCTCCACTTGTGCATGAGAGTCTTTGGTTTTCCCAACTGAGTATACTTCTATGGTCACCATACGTATATAAAACTGCATTTAGGATTCCAAGAGGACTTCATGGATCGTGCAGGGTCATACTATCTGGGATGTTGGGACAGTTTCTGTTGCTGTTTTTTCTTTTGGTACTCCCTTTTGGGGGTTTTCTTTTACTTTTGTGTCATTTACTTTTGGAACATGCATATGGGAATGGTTTTTTTGGCTTTACATGTAATTCTAGTTTTGGTGATGTGGGATTTGATATCTTATCTCCCGATGAAAATAATGAAAAATGGTAATGGCTTCCATCTTGTGTGTGATTCTATACCCTTGGTGCTTGTTGCCACTCCATGGCCTATTGAAGGCGGTTCTCGGGGGTCATTATCTCTCCTTCAACTTGAAGAAGGAAGGTTCTTGAAATTTCTTGTCCCTTCCCTCATCTTGGTGAAGGAGGGTCATAAAAGAATGTTATCAAAGGCGAGGTTGAGATATAGGATGGATTCTGGGGTTATGCACAGTGAGGATTTCATGGGATTATAGGGAAACAATTTTGGGTGATCTTGGTGCGTGAAATAGTATAGGGAAGACCTTCTAGGACATGGGTTTTTAGGGCCCCCATGATCCGAAGCAAGGACTCTAGGCCTACCAAACGACCAAGTAAGGCTACATTGATTGTAGTTTAGAGACCCTAGGAAAGGTACATGCTTCATAATGACTTGAGTTCTCATGTTTTATGGGTATTTTGTGGATTTAAAGTAAATAATAAGTCTAGGAAAATTTAAGAACAACATTCTACACTACTTGAGATTAGGCATTCCTTGTTTACCTTATAGCCATGGCACCTGAGAGGCGACCATGAGTAGTGCAGGCTATCGAGGCCTAGGAGGTTGACATGGATGATCAGAAGAGGGATGACCGAGAGGAGGAGGACGATCAATGGTAAAAGTCGTTTCTTGCCTTTAAGCGGCAGACCCCTAGTAAGTACGAGGGAAGCATCTCTAATGTGGAGACATAGAGCTGGCTAGAGGATCTAGTGATATCTTTTACCTTGATCCAGGCTCCAACAGAGTACTAGGTTCCTCTGGATATATTCCAGATGCATGGAGCAGCGTGTCAGTGGTGGATGCTTTATAATGGGGATACGAGGGAGGCTGAGGTTACGTGGGATGACTTGGAGAAGGAGTTCAGGGAGGAATTCCTATCTTCCACAATGAAGGATGAGAAGAGGAGGGAACTAATCTCCCAACAACAGTAGAGTATGTCAGTGAGAGAGTTGGGGATCAATTTCAAGGACCTCCTCCGCTTTTCTCTGTACCTTTTTTTAGATGGAGTCACAGGCAAGACATTTGTTGGAGGCAATTCAACCTTCTCTCCAGTATGTTGTTACTCCCTTCACCCTGCCGACATACTTGGAGGTCCATAAGAATGATGAAGTGGTGGGAAGGATGCAAATGATGGGAGGCGTATCACGAGAGGGAATCCAGTTGGTATCGTCAAAGGGGAAAGACATCAGCAGCAGGCCTCCAGCGTCAGGTCCCCTAGGTTTCGACCTGCAGGAAGTAGGACTCAGTAGTTTCATTTCCAATCTCTCAGCCCTTGACAGTTCCTTTCAGGATTGGGGCCGAGATGCTTCATCTCTGGAAGCCATGAGCACCTTCAGAATTAGTGCCCAGATTGAGTACAATACATAGAGGGTGGGCAGGTTCAGATCCCACCTCAGCAGCAGTAGTTTTTGGCTAGGCCCTTTTAGCAGCATCAGCAGGGGCAGCAAGCTCGCGCCCCTCTGAGACTAGATGTGGGAGGAAGAGTCTGACCCTAGGGTGACCCTTAGGGTACTCGACCAGGGCCTGGTTGGGGAGGCGGATGATAGTCAAGAGGCAGGGGGGTTGGGCGTGGACAGTTGCACGCCAGAGAGGCAGCAATTCCAGTAGTGACAGAAGTCATTCAAGCTATGATCAGATTGTTTAGTACTCTTGTGTATGCCTTGTTTGATACAAGAGCTTTTCACTCCTTGGTTACACTTATTTTGGCCCATTATCTAGGTTTAGACGTTGAGATACTTCCAGTGGACCTGGTTTTGAGCACACTAGTTGGAGGTCAGACTGACTTGTGTTATATTTGCTGAGGGTGTAGACTGATGATCGGGCCACATCAGTCGATCAGGGATATTCTACTATTCCAGACACAACATTATGATGCCATCCTAGTCATTGATTGGTTGTTCTCTGTATGTGCCTTCATTGAATGCTTCTGAGGAAGGGTCTTGTTTTCAGATTCGGGCTGACGACGTGTAACTTTCATCGGCGAGCGGGGTTGCTAGAAATGAAGTAGGTGAGAGAATCCCCTTCTTTTCTTGTTAGCCGAAATATCAGTGGAGTCGGTGGATGAAGAAATGGTGGAAGTCCAAGGGGTCATCAGTGAGTTTATAGACATATTCCCTGAGGAGGTGGAGACTCTACCCCCTCGACGTGATGTTGATTTCATGATAGAAATGCAACCTGGTGCCCATCTGATTTCGATGGCTCCTTACCAAATGGCACCTTCTGAATTGTGGGAGTTGCAGATTCAGATTTATGAGATGACGAAGAAGGGTTTCGTTCGACCAAGTGTGTCACCATGGGGTGATCCAATCTTATTCTCAAAGAAGGAAGATGGAGGTCTCAGGCTGTGCATTGACTACCAGAGACTGAATCAGGTAACGGTCAAGAACCGTTACCCTCTCTCGAGGATATACGACCTCTTTGACCAACTAAGGGGAACATGTTGGTTCTCTAATATTGACCTGCGGTCAAGATATCACCAGCTGAGGGTGAAGGAGGGTGACATCTCAAAGACTGCCTTCAGATGCAGGTATGGGAACTTTGAGTTTGCGGTCATGTCGTTCGGTGTTACAAATGCTCTAACTATGATCATGGGGATCATGAACTCCATCTTCCAGGAATACCTGGATCGATTCGTTGTCGCGTTTATTGATGACATCCTGATCAACTCAATATCTGAGTAGGATCATGCTGAGCATCTGGGAACTACTTTAGAGGTCCTCCGACAACACCAAATCTATGGGAAGTTATCCAAGTGAAAGTTCTGGATGTGAGAAGTCCACTTCCTTTGGCACGTGGTGTCTGAGAAGGGAATAGTGGTGGTCCCATAGAAGGTCGAGGTGATTTTTTCTAGGGAATTTCCCAAGATTGTGGTAGAAGTTCGTAGTTTCCATGGACTATAAGGCTACTACCAGAGGTTCGTGTCCAACTTCTCCCGAGTTACGACACCTTTGACATCCTTGACCAAGTCGGACCAGGCTTTTATGTGGAATGGGCAGTGCGAGGCATCCTTCAGCTATCTTAAGGGAAATTTGGTAAGTTCCCTAGTGATGAGGTTTCAAGAAGAAAGGACGACATATGAGGTGTTCTATGATGCTTCAGGAAAATGCCTCGGGTGTGTGCGGATGCAACGACATGGGGTAATCTCTTATGGGTCTATATAGTTATATCACCATGAGCGTAATTATGCCACCCACGATCAGGAGCTTGTGTTGGTCGTGTTCTCACTAAAGTTGTGGCGGCATCACCTCATAGAGGAGTGCTTTGTGGTCTTCACAGATCACAAAATCTTGAGGTATATCTTCTCCCAGTCAGACATGAAATTACGACAGCGAAGGTGGATTGAGTTCCTTCAAGACTACGACTTTGAGATTTCCTACACCTCAGGAAAAGGGAATGTGGTGCCTGATGACTTGAGCAGGAAGTCATTGAAGGATGTGGTTTTAGAGTCAGAAGATGCTTGAAAGGCAATGGAGGAATTTTCTACCCTACATCTAGATGCAAGAATGGATAGTGGAAGAGTATTCTTGTATCAGATGACTGTGCAATCCTATCTATTGCGACAGGTAGAGGAGTCTCAATGGGGAGACTCATAAGGTGAAGTGATGTGTGACCGGGATAAACAAGGTGATGCTCCTGAAGAGTGGATGGAGGATGGTCATAATTATATTCTTTTTCATGGGAATTTGTTTCTTCCACAGGAGATGCATGATAGATTTCCCGGTGAGTTCCACAAATCATCCATAACATTGCACCTAAGAGTTTCAAAGATGTACCAGGGTCTAAGGAGTTAGTTTTGGTGGCCCATGGTAAAGTGGGCGGTGGCAGAATTCGTGGCTTGGTGCCGAGTCTGTTAGCAGGTTAAGGCTGAACACCATGTTCCAGGCAGTTTTTTGCAGCCTTTAGTCATCCTCGAGTAGAAGTGGGATGAAATCATGATGGATTTCGTCATAGGGATACCCAAGGTTCAAGGAGGTTGTGATGCTATCTGTGTAGTAGTGGACCAGTTGACGAAATCGGCTCACTTTTTGGTGATCAAGGAGTCGGGTGCAGTGGATGCCATAACACAGAGGTACGTGGATGAGGTGGTGCGGTTGCATAGAGTTTCAATGTCCATAGTCTCAGATAGGGATGCACAGTTTACCTCACGAATCTAGATAGGATTTAATTATGCTTTTGGAACCCAGCTATGTCTTAGCACTGCTTTCCATCCACAGAGAGATGGACAGACAGAGTGCTCCATCCAGAAGTTGGAGGATATGCTATGAGCATGTATTCTGAACTTTGGGGGATCGTGGGTGCGATTGTTGCCTCTGGTAGATTTTTCCTACAAAAATAGTTATCACTCTACCATTGGCATGGATCCATTCAAATCCTTGTACGAAAGACCATGTCGCTCACCCGTGTGTTGGACCGAGGTTGGGGATGCAGGTGTTCTTGACCCGAAGATGGTAAAGAGCATGACTGAGAAGGTTTAGCCTATACAGGAGAGGATGAATTCATCTCAGGACTAGAAGATGTCATATTCCAATAATAAGAGGAGACCCTTGGAGTTTGAGGTAGGGGACCGTGTATTCTTGAAGATCTCCCCTTAGTGTGGAAAACAGAGGTTCGACAGGGGGGTAAGCTTTCTCCAAGGTTCATCGGACCCTTCAAAGTGTTGTGGTGGGTCGGGGAAGTGCCTTATCAGCTAGAGCTACCACCGATGCTACTGAGAATACATGACGTCTTCCATGTTTCACAACTCTGATGGCATCTACACGACGATTCACACGTCCTCGACTAGGGAGTGATGGACATCGAGGCCAGTGTGATGACTACTGAAATTCTTGTGAGAATCAAGGATTGTAATGAGAAGGTGCTCAGGGGATGGACCATTCCTTTGGTTCGTGTGTTATGGAGGCATGGCAGGCTCGAGGAATGTACCTGGGAATGGGAGACGAATATGGGCGCCCAGTACCCGGAGCTATTTTGAGTTTTTTCTATTTTGTTTTTACTTGTTTGTGATGGAATGTTTTACTTTGTTAAATATGGAACGTGCGGTTTTCCTTATTGTATTGATGTGTGTGAAGTGTCCTGACTGTGGGGAGGGGAGGACCTGATCCCTAATCAAGAAGAATTAAGGTGGATGCAATTAAACCCGTGTGGACGAGTCAGTGCCACCCAAATAGGATAGTATCCAGACATGGAGGAAGAAACTCCCTAACCCATATGACTGGATAGTTTGACCTTCGAATGTTGCATGGTTACTTGAGGTAGAGGTGTTCCTAGATTTTGATAAGGTTTACTATTGAGAGGTATCATTTTAGTTGGTTGTTCGGAAACCATCTTTTTCATCGGGTCTGGTTTTGATTCTCAAGGGGGAGAATAGTTTGAGTGGTATCTGATGTAATGGCACGAACCCACCTGGTCAATTACATTGCCAAAAAAACGGCTCCACCGAAACAGTGGCACCATGATGGAGGCACCGTGAGGGTGGCACCGTGAGGGTGCCACCGTGACAGAGGCACCGTGAGGGTGGCACCATTATGGTGGCACTGTGTTGGTGAAACCGTGACAATGGCACAATATCCTCACCGTGTCTTCAGACTTTTTCCAATTTCTGACTTTTTATGCTCTCGCAACATATCCTTTGATGTAAAAATGATTTAATACCCCTTTCAAAGCCATTTAAAGACCATAAATAATATCTAGAATTACCCGAAGGTCGAACAAACCTTAAACTTACCAAAACATGTGTTTTTCCTCGGTGTCATGCCCTTCCCCATACCTTCCAGTTC
The DNA here is from genome assembly GCA_963277665.1 of Viscum album. Classification (NCBI taxonomy): domain Eukaryota; kingdom Viridiplantae; phylum Streptophyta; class Magnoliopsida; order Santalales; family Viscaceae; genus Viscum; species Viscum album. The sequence continues at coordinate 1,287,391,573 of OY728158.1, forward strand.
TGCCCCGTTGCACGTTTTCTCATGTTTAAAACAAACGGTTTAACATACAACTGTTATGCCACCACCCCGATGGGAATAATTATATGATAATTAATCACATCGTGTTTAACATCCCAACCGCAAAGGAAACCAAGATCCGACTTTAAAGTGGTTCAAAAATTTTTATCCCGTAACAATGGGATCTCATCTTTATATCACGCTAGAATTTATTCCTTCCCCTTATTGTCATGTGAAGAAAAACATCGATCCTTGATCAACGAATTATGGTTTTTCCCTCGTCTCTATTTACTGTGTATCATGCGGGGAGGGTATGCTATTGTTTCTGCGTGATGAATGAAACTAATATGTTAATGAAGATAACAAACGTACTTTTAAATGATGAAGGGGGGAAGGGGGGTGATCGATGTTCTACTACTTTTCCATACCCTTGATTATTTATGTTGTGAATTGTGCGGGCCTATGCTCACTGAAAATCATGCCCGTTGGGGGTCTTTCATTTTTAATTAATGAAACGCCGTCTTCTGTGACAGTTGAATGAATCCAACATGGGAATTTGGTTAATCAAGTAAAATCGGTCGATTAAATGAATGTACAGTGAACAAAAATCCTTGTATGATCACCATGGTTAACCAAACAGAAAGAAGAAAACATAGTGAATTATGTACTTGAGTCTGGAAACATCCTTGATTTGTCTTGGTGGAATGTCTGTTTTTTCTGCTTGATGCTTATGGGGTGATATGTTTGGGGATGGGATCCTCTGTTGTGGTATGATTGTCGGTTGTGAATCTGAAGCTGGGTGGGGCTGTATCTTGAGGCTTGGTTTGGTTCCAATACTTTGAGGGATCTCACTGCTCCCTTTGTTGTCGTGACTTCACAAGAGAACCGGGTGTGAATGCTTAAATTGTTATTTGGGTGTCTCTCCCTTTCTCTAGCTTGTGGTTATGCCTCATAGTTTCCAATTATTGTGGAATTCACTTAAATGAGATCACTTGAACATGAAAACAAGAATGGTTTATATGGGGAATTGGTTTTGTGGAATGAGTTGTGACTTGGCCGTGAGTGTTGTGCATTCTTTTATGAATGAATAGTAACCAAGGTGTTATGCTAGGTTGGATTTGGAAATCCTAGGTTGGGATGAGTGCTTGTTACCTATACATATATCTGTAGTTTTATGTTTCTTATTCGCGCCCCACCCAAGTTGAGCACTTGGTGTCAAACACCCCATTTAATGGGAGAGGGTGTTCTTCTCAACACTCCTATGAGTGGATGGTTATTAGCTCCTTTTCAACTCCTTCTCTCGATTAGCCCAAGACTCTTCGGGTTGGCTGTGACTACCTTAGGTCCATTATAGCCAATGATTCTTTGGGCTGGGTAGTTTTAGTGGTTGGCCCAGGTGTGTGCGGGAAGGTTGTTTCCCATGAATCTTCGGGATGAGGCCCAGGTGTCTTTGGGCATGACATTAGTTGTTCTGGTCCGGGTGTTTTTGGGCATGGTTATGTATAGTGATTGGGGCCCAGGTGTTTGCCGGTGTGATGGTGGTTGTGGCCCAGGTGTCTATGGACAGGATGTGTTGTTGCGTCCCAGGTGTGTGTGGGCGGGGTGTGGTATTGGGACTGCGATGAGAATGGCGGGATTGGTTCGATGCGAAGGACGTCTTCAATAACTACTCGGAAAGTGGCACTGTGTACCCAAAAATCGATGTGCTAATACTATATACTACTAGACTAGAGTTAATTGGGGAGATTTCCTTGGCGAGGGTTGGGTGGTTAGTTTCCCTTGCTAGGTGATTTGGTTATTTCTTTTCTCACAGGGCATTATAATTCCTCTCTTCTTGTGCATGAGAGTCTTTGTTTTTTCCTACTGATTATACTTGTATGCTCACCCTACGTAAATGAAACTGCATTCAGGTTTCTAGGAGGACTTCAGGGATCATGCGTGGTCGTACTAGCTCGGATGTTGGGACATTTGATGTTGTTGGTTTTCTATCTTTTGTTACTCCCTTTTGTGGGTTTTATTTTACTTTTGTGTCATTTACTTTTGGAACATGCATATGGGAATGGTTTGTTTTGGATTTATATGTACTTGCAATTTTGGTGTTGTGGTATTTTATATCTTATCTCCTGATCCAAATAAAGAAAATGGGTAATTCCTTCCATATTGTTTGTGATTATATACCCTTGGTGCTAGTTTCCACTCCGGGGCCTATTAAAGGAGGGTCTCAGGGGTCATTATCTCTCCTTTAACAAGAAGAAGGAAGGGTCTGGCAATCTGATGTCCCTTCCCTCATCTTCGTGAAGGCGGTTTGTGACTGGTATCCTCCATTAGTATTACATCTCATGTTCTCTATTATTATTCTATTTTCATTTTTATTTTCCTACTATTTCTTGTTGTTCAAATGACCCAACCATACCCTAGCCTGATTTAGGGTTTTTTATTTGTTAATTCTTAATGTATTGGAATATTTGGACCTAATTATGGCTAGTTTTATCTGTGGTTATTGAAGGTGATTAATTTCTCATTTATTCTAGATAGGGGTTTTCTCATTATTTTTTATTGCCTACAATTTAATTACGAATTTTGTGATTTTTGACATTCTATTGGGTTTTTAGAGGGTTTTGGACCCCATGGAGATGGAATAACTCAACTGGTTTCTTAGGTAGCTGATTCCAGGTAGGTTACAAAATTTTTAATCCATTAAATTGAAAACTATGATTGTTTGATTTTTTCAATGTTTGTTTTTATTATATTAAAATGTAATTATATTATAGAAAATAATTTTAAAGAATATAATTGGATTATTAAATGTTTTCCACACTTTTTATTTTATTTTCACCATACCATTTCCCATTAAATCTTTTTTTATGCTTTTTTAAAATGTCAAGAAACCCATGTGTGTGACTGATTTTAAAAATGGTTTTCATTTTGTAAATTTTAATTTTGAATGATGTTTTTGTCTTCCAACGGGTTTCCAACCATGGCCTATTGGCATGTTTGATTTCTAAAGAACATCATAGTAGATTCTAATTCCCTTATACTTATAATCACATCCTATACACATATAAATATATGGATATATCTATATATATGGGCATCCAATTTCTATATATTCACATAAGGTTTTGTGAATATGTACATTCAAGCAAAGGATATATATATATATAGTTGTGGTGAATTTATGTTTAAGTGTAAAAGGGTGACTTGAAACCTGAAAATACATAGATTTTAAATTATTTTTCAAATGATAAATGTTTCTTTTAAAACAATGAGTCGTAGTTGGCACTTCAAGTAATTAATTTAGAAATAAATACTCATCTTATGTAATTCCCCTTGTTTATATAACCTAGATGGGTGTTGTTAGAGTGATATGTGATTTCTTCCTCGTAAGGGGGATTGTGTATTTCTTATGTTTTGAATAAAATAGAGTATAGAGATGATAAGGTCATTTTTTAGTGAGATGTGTATGATTTATATGTATGTATTAGTTTAATTACTCACTTCCATTTTGTGATTAAAATTCATTACATCACATTTTATTTGAAAGGTATTTTCATTATTAATTTGAAATTAATAATTTTTATTAATTGTTAAATAATTCAATGTTACAAATTTTTTATTCCCATATTAATGGATAAATTGTAGGATGTTTTTCATTAAATTTAGAAGAAATTTTAGACTTCTCTTTATGGTGTACCCAAATGACAAAAATAAAGATAAATCATCTATATGATTTCTCCTCTTCAAAGGGGTTATGCATGACAATTTTTATCAAATAGAGCCTATTTGTGAGATAAATTTAATGGAAGTGGATTTATCTTTTTTAGGTGTTATGTGGATCATGGTTATATAATGGAAATGATGTGATTACACAATTTCACTAAAGGACAATCCATGGAATTTGGTTTTATAGTTTTGTACAAAATGTTTCCATCATTCTTGTTAATTGTGATTCTTATAGTCCATGCCTGTTATTTTTTAGGTGGTAAAGTTGTGAAGTGTTAAATTCATTGAATTTATTATAATTATTGAAATAAATCATTGGGAGTGAAGAGTTTTATTTTTCTATATTTTTTAAGTTTAACAATAAGGTTTTGATATTAAATTTTCTATTATATAATGTTTATATTATTATAATTTTTTATTGAATTCTTGTCTAATAATATAATGTACATTTACATGATCTATGTTTTTTTCTCTTATTTTTTATGATAAAACATTTAAGAACATTATCAGAAATGTTAATTTAGAATGAAAATAGAACTAAACCTGTATATGCTTCGTCATGATAGGTGAGGAAAATATTATCAATAAGCCTTTACAAGTCTCCTAAGTGAGAAGGTGACCATTTATAAAGTGAATTCCTTGAATCCATACATGTGGGTGACCCTTACACAACTATAATGTATAATGTGGGATGTTGGATTCATAGTTATAAGACAAGACTTGATTCGATTTTAACATTACCATGAATCAAGAATAATTCCTTGCAAGATTGATCCTTTTTAGTTTCAACAAGTCCTCTTGCTCATTCAAGTATAATTTGGATTTAAATTGTTTAATTATTTATAAGAATCCATAATAAAAGTATTGATAGTGGATACTATTACTTGGTAAACTATAAATGTTTTTTTCATTCAAATCATAAAATGCATCACTTCAAGACATGTTGGACCATAATGTTGATCATATACATATTTACATAAATTAGTATAATCATGTTCATGTTTGGGTCTTCTAAATTGCATCATTTTATTCTTTTTCTATTCATGTAAATACATTGGAATGATTAGTAAATATAAAGGTTTCATTTTCATATCAATGAATCATATTTATTTTGGATTTATTTATACTACATAGATGCACAAAACCCTTGATCCATCACCTAATGATCAAAATAAATTAATTACTAGGAATAAATGACAATTAAGGACATGGATTATGCCATGGGAGTAGCCCAATGAAAGAAAAAAACTACCCAAATTGAATCTCAATATAGCTAACTCCCACCAGGGACCAAAAATCCCAAAGCACAAATGGAGACACATAAAGTCAATCCCTGAAAAAATCCAAAACATGAAGTGGAACCTCCCAAATAGAAAAATGAAAAAAAAATAAAATTGGAAAACATTTTTGCATGGAAAAACAAAATTTAAAATTTTATTTTGAAAAAAATGAAATAAATTTCAACAAATAATCACCTTTTAAAATAAATTGAGAACCATCATATGGTTATCTTTCAAGGACTAGCTAGACCACTTGTTAGTTCGGGTTAGAATCCATAAAATAGAAAACCTAAATCTTGAAATATTCATTCGTCATGAATAACACTTAGTGTGTGCCACATTCAAACATGTTAAACCTATATTTCCCATCTAATACAATCATAATATTAATCAACATGCTCAGAAATTAAACTAACTGAGCATCAAAATTGAAACAAATATTACTCACATAATAACTATTTATCAACCAAAGTCTAAATAAAATGTAATAATCCAAACAACTGTAAACAATAGAACAAGCATTCATGATGGTTTAATGTAGTGAACCATGATAATTAAAAAAATATCAAAATAATGAAATATTAAATGGTAGTAGAACTCATAACAACTAAGAACAGAAAGTTGGATGTTAAAGAATCTCCATATAATCTCGAATGGATTATTCCAACCTAAAATCACCCTCTATTCACACCAGTCCCTTACAAATCACATTTTGGGGCAGTCCTAGGAATGCAGAAGATAGAAAACTTAGAGTCTATTTATATCTCTAACAAAAGGATACTAAAACAAATACATAACATAAATAATTTCAAAACTATGTAATACAATTGTTTTCTGGCCCACAATATCCCTGGATTTTATATTTTGATATTATATTTTAATATGGACAATTTTACACCGTCAAAGTACCGAAAATTATTGATATAATTATTATATTTTTGTTCGCTAATGTTTTTTTTAATTTTATTTTTAACACTCATCATATAAAGTTGTACTTTTACCCCACTCCACTCATCTTTTGAACCATGTATTTTATGATCAAGAGAAAAAACCACATACATAACCTTTTCTAATGTAATTGATTCTCTGCCATTCATCATAGAATATTTTAACGAGCTAAAAGAAACATCAAGTGGGGTTATAAGTATTATAGATCAATATTTTTCATTAATTCCAATATCTATATTGGAGAGATCAAGAATCACATTATTAAATTTGTCAATATGAACACTAAAAAAATAGATCAGAGTTATTTTAAATTTGCAATGCTTCATTTTCTAATATAGATGACCAACCAGTGTCTTTTAAATATATATATGTTTTCTCATCAGCTGAATAGAATTAGTAATAGTTCTATGGAATAATTCACATAATACCATTTCTACTAGGGTTGAAATCCCTGTACAATGGGACATTTCAAAAATGCTAGAGAAGACATTAATATACGTGGTAGAAAATTTTGCATTAGGTGAAATAGTCAAATTAATTTTATTATAATGTGGTAAGGAATTTTCAAGACCATTGTAGAAAAGTATCATTCACATTCTTAACACTCCACAAACTAATGTTATTCACACCATTATACTTCTCAACATCAAACATCACTAAACACATATCTAAATAAGATTACATTCTAGGATACCAATTTTTGGGGTGATATGGGTCCAATATAAGGAATATAACACCTAAAAAGGTAAAAAATATTAGACATAGTGGAATTAGAATAGATGAAGGAAGAAAATGAAGGAAATATAGAGAAAAATGCGAGCAAAATCGAATAAAAAGAAATAAAATTGCATGAAAAAAAACACAAGTGATTTACGTGATTCTGACCTAATTGGTCCAATGTTCTTAAAAATAACACGAACACAATATTATAAATATGAAAAATAGATAATAAAAATATTATAATATAAAATAAACATTAGAGAAAGAAAACTCATGATAATAAGATAAATTATTCGATAATAATAACATCATAATTCCAGGAACTAGGGTTGAACCCTAGAATCATGATGGTAATTTATTACATAAAACATGATGGAATCACACAGAAAACCCCACACATAATGTTAATAAAAAGAATAAGTGAAAAAAACATCAGAAAAATGAAAAGAAAGAACCAGATGGATTATGGTCTGGGCCAATCACTATGAATTAGAGAGTTTTCTCATAAGAAGATATCATTAAAGCTCCCATGGATTAAATTTTCTAGAATTTATAAAACACCAAATAGAGCTCCCATGATCTGAGTTCTCTATTAGATAAGTTCACCAGAACAGGGGAACATAGTGTCATTGTCAATAAGAAGCACCCTGATCCTTTCTCAATACACCCTTTTCTCTCAAAACAATGAACCGTAGAACTGTGGGAGACAAAAAAATTAACAAATCTTATCAGGAGGTGGTGTGACATGGTAATAATGACAAAGAAGTGGATCATATAGTGTGTCATGGTAGAAAGATCAGGTGGGATGGGTGGATGGTGGAGGGCATGCAGATGATTTGAGAAGAATGGTAGTGTAACATACGTCGAATAACCACACAAGGCATGTGGTATAAGTGGAAAGGCTTGGTAGAAAGGGATTCAAGATCATTATGAAAATAGAGTGAAAAAATGAAAAAATAAAATAAAAAAACCCTTGAACCATCATTGTATAATCAACCTCCATCAACGTCCATCAACAAATGATAAAAATGAATAGGGATCAAACAACTAGATCATTCAAAAGAAGTAAGAAAGCCGACCAAAAATAATCCCAACACAGATAATTCCCACCAAGTCCCAACAATCTAGAAGTCTAAATAGGGGATATTGATTGATGTTCCCACAAATAATCCAAAATAGGAACAAAAATAACCCATATAGATATATGCAAAAACAATAAATTAGAAAAACACTTTTAAATAAATAAAAAGAATAGAACATTTTAATCTAAAAACAATCTAACCATTTTCAACAATATAGAGAAGCATTTCTATGGAATTATTGAATGTAAATATATTTATATGTTATAAATAATTCAATAAAAAATTTATACTTTTATATATAGAATAATCTCAGACAAGTTGTGCATTTAATTATACATCCATCATCCTACAATCTAAAAAAATAAATTTAAATTAGATGTTAATGAAATAAAAATAATAAATTAGTAGAACATACAACAAATTTTATTGTTTAGGAATATAAATTTAAGTTATATTTAAAAAATAGTAACATTCGACAATTCTTTATAATGAATAAGCAGCATTTTTTCTTAATTATATTTAGAATTCGAAACTTTTTTGTCATTCTAATAACACCACAAATTCTATATATGTGTAATAGATTCTTAAATACCATGAGTTATTCAAAGATAAATTTCTCATGATTTCATGACAAGATCATTATTTTTTATCTACAATTTCATTTTTATTCATCTTGATCACATTAGAAATTCACTATTAGAAATGGTGGAAAATTTGGGGTGGGGGTATGTGATTGTTATAGGTGGTCACCAACAATAGGTAATAATAAACACATATAGTTATAAAAAAAAGAATATTTTAATAAAGAAATGAGTTGTTAAAAATTCACATATTTTAAAGAATATCAATCCCTCCAACCCTAATTCTTATATGTCCTCCTTTGTGACCCCAAACCTAATCCATGAACCCTGCCTTTATTTGGAATCATGGACAAATTTTGGTAATATTGTGTAATAATAATTTCTTACACCATTATAACTCACCTTCTATAAGTTTTATATTTCCAAACAAAGCCTTGAAATCACCAGTGATGAGAAGATCCCCACACAACATTGAAGACCATAACATATGAAGCAATAAACCCTAGTAATTTTATCAAGTCATCTTTATTTGGTTCCGACTCCCTACAATGAGTTCACTCCTAGACACTCCTTCCATTCAACAGACAATCAAGAAAATAACACAAGTAAAATAAATCGAATATGCATGTGCGAAACACAAGGGATAATGGGATTCATACAATGGTTCCAACATCCATGGGAGAACATGAAGAATTTTAATTTCATCAGAAGAAATTACATTTGAGTTATATGGAAAACCTCATTCCCAACCTAGATTCAAGGAAACATAGCATAAGAACACCTTCCCAAAACAAGTTCCTACCTTTATAACTCTCATTGTGAAGTCCCATAGATTAGTGTATGTGATCACTATGGTAGTGAATCCCTCAACTACTTCTACATATAGTGTGAGGATCCACCTAGGATACAATATTTTATCTTTGACCCTATGTATTTAGGCCCTTATCTTCTGATTCCTTGAATTTTTTTATTCTCTTCACAACCAAATCCCATTTTTAAAGAAATAGTGGAATAACATCTTTATATATATTAAAGTATATCCATTTATCAGCTTTCCTCCATATTTTTATCTTCATGGGTAGAATTAAACTCTAGTTTGATCACTATATATTACCTCCCACATAGTTGAAGGTTTCCACCACCTCAATCGGTGAACCCAATGAACAGTGTAAGATACATCTCATATTTTATACGCATTCCATCACCACCTCTAGAGCTTCATGATACTATAGGAAGTTTCCTCTTCCTTCTACAAAAATTATTCCTATAAAACATGACTAGGTCCTCTAACTTCATATATAAAATGTTATTCATATGTATTACCACACTCATATGTCATTATGTTTCATCCACTAAACTAATGTCATCTAGATTATTTCATTGAATCCACTCAACTATTTCAATTTATGAACTTCCGGTGAACTCTTTTAACTTTCTTAAACATAGACTACAATAGAGTGGGTGAATTTATCTCATTATGTATTTACCATGTATAACTTCTAGTGCTTCAAATAGTTAATCTAGAAAATAGTCCACACACCAAACCTAATAATCTTACTCTGGAGAATTGTTTTTTCATGTTAAGTCTAATAATATCCACTCGAAGACTTTTTCATGATCCTCCAAGAATCCATCCAAATGAAAATAGAATGAGTTATATTCCAATTAATTTATTGAAGTCCCATCAGCATGTTGTGTCATAGAACTTATCCATGTCCCTTATCCTCCCTGTAACTACACTTATGAATAATCTTACATTGAGCTTCTAAAATATCAATGATTTGTCTATTAAAATGAACTCTAGTGACACCATAAAAACCTGACCTTTATTCATAACATCTATAGAGTCTGATTTTATTTCACTAATGAACTCCCAAAGAACCATCACTAATTACACATATGAAAAATCAATGTACTTTGGTCCCCCTATCATCCAGACTGATACAAAATTTTAAGATACCACCTCCATTTCCATGGTACATTCACTGCTCCTCCAATATTCATATGATCATTTTTCTATCATTTCGACCCTAAAATGCTAATTGGTGTCCAAACCAAATATCTACTGGGACCTCAGGTGAAACTCCCCATATGCCGATGCTACCGATTAGTAGTGAGGATCTAGGGCATTACCATGGTGTGAATATACCCTTATATCATAGTGAAATTACTATTGGAGTTGATTCCTTAGAACCAACTACATTAATCATTATATTAGTGGAATATTCATAGAATTGAATATTACATAATATATTTTCATATAATTATTATTCATATACATGAAATGTATGCGATAATGTCCTTAGGTTCCTTTTGTAACCAAAAGGTAATCGTCATTCCCTGTTATAATAAGAACTCTAAATTTGAATGATAGTATTATTAAATACATTTTCTGTGGATGAATGAAATCATTTAGTGTGATATAAAACTATGATGACATATTCTCATCCTCAATAATCTAAAAAAATATTATTGTGAAAAAAACTATCCAATAGAAACTTTTCATGTATTATGTGTCATTGAACACTTCTATAATGGTCCTTAGAGTTGAAATAATGTTTAATGCATATCATGAACTATGTTATTTAATGTATTGACAGAAATTATGATTACATACGGTCATGGTGTGGTATGATACATTCAGTGCATCCCAAGTTATATGGCGTTAATGAATAAGTTGAGAAATAATTTATCCCTTCCATATAATAGATGTATATATCACTGGACCTTTGATTAAAATATTATTATATGATAAATCCATAGCCATGTTGTGATATCAACATGTTCATTTCTTGAAATTCAATGAAAGAAAATTAGAGTATATTGGTTCAAGACACATGTAATGATACCTTCTAAAATGATATATAAAAATAAAGGGGTTATATTACACATTGTACCTTTATCGGAGGTTGTATGCCATTACAACATTTAATTTTTTTTCTCAATGGGTGCCATGAAATTTTGATAAACACTAAACTTAGTTTTAAGTGATGTAGAATAATTCCACTGAGAAAGGGGCCTAGAGGGTCACACATAATGTGTATCAAAAACCATAGTTAAATTCTATATATTTTTATTATTTGGAAGAACATATATTCTCAACAATGGTTATAATAACCATTCATGTTTGGATGATCACATATATTTAGTCACCAGTTAATTGAGATAATATTAGGTTAGTTGAATATAAAATAATTATTTATTATAAATATTCATTCTCCTGGTAATTATTTATTTAATTATGATAATGTATAATATTTATTTATATCGTATCTATTTTTAATGAAAAAATGTGTATTTATTTGGTTTCATGAATATTTAATAAATAGTTACTTTATAGTTAATTAGTATAATATATATTTATTTATTAGAAAATAATTTAGTGATATTAATTTATTTAAATAAATTGACATTATTCACAGTTTGATAAATATTAAGAAGAATCAGATAACATGTTCTAACAGTTCGAAGATAAATGAAATATCAAATATTATGTGAATAAATATTAATTTATTAATTCAGGGATATGATATATATTTATCTGTGAGTTTAGAGCATGTTAAGTAAATATTATTATTATTATTCTTTAGAATTGGGGGGTTTTCGAGGATTAAGAGACTGCTAAAGGCCAATGTGCAATTATTTATCGTCTAAACCTTTGTTTATAAATATTAGTTATGTCATTCTTCAAGAAATAACCATTCTAATAGTTATAAAGAATTAATTCTAGAGAATCTTCTAAATCACTCAAGATCTCTTATTCTAAAATACTCTCAAGAACTGAGAGAAACATTTAATCCTCCAATTTTTTATGTATGGACAAAAGAAGTAGAATCCTTCCACCTTAAAGAGATTCTTATGTTGATCAACGATTGATGATACAAGTGTTGGAGTCATCCACACTATCACCCAAGGGTTTCTATAACAATGTTTATAGGTTCATGGTGCACATTTGGATCCACACTAGTGGGGATCTACCATTGATTAATATGAAACAACAATGTTATGATGTGATGGAATCATCAAATTCATCAATGAAGAAATAATTTCAACACAAGGTAATTATTTATCAAAATAAATTAATTATAAATTTATATATCATGATTCTATCTCAGGGTTATTTGGGATCCCAATCATTACATTTTAAGGAGAAATCAGTATGAGATGAAAAAATTCCATTATTGGGTATGGCCCCAAATGCTTCTACTGCACCCTAGAACCTAGAAGTAGTACCAGAATGTGAGATATCAATTTATAAATATTTATTAAACAATAATTGATAATATGAATTTATTTTTCCTTTTCATTTCTGTATTTTTAGTTCTTTAAATATAAACATTGAAATCTCCTCTTCTACTTCACTATTCTTCTTATAACCTAGAACAAGTTAAAAGTACATGAAAAACATTAAAAATATCCTTATGGGGCTTCTAAGAGTTCTAGATGGATAAAAAAATATTCCAGGACGTGTAGCCAATTTTTAAGCATCATATAGACTACACAAGAATGAACCATGAGAAATATGGGTACACTACATGAAAATAAACATATACCAATAGTTTTCAACCACTGGTATAGGTCTAGAAATCATTATTATAGGCTTTACTAATGGATCATATTACCATTTGATAGTTAGCTATTGGAATTTACCTTATACCAATGGTTTTATGGAAACTATTGGTATAAGTGGTTTAAATTTTTTTTTACCATCTATTTAGTAACCCGTTGGTATAGGCAGATATACCAACAATTACAAAACCATTGGTATAAGAACCCATTGCCCCAATATAAAAACCCTCTTGAATCATTACCTCAATCACCATTTAACCAATATATTATAAACTGTAAATAAATTTATGTATTCAACTAATCAAAATAAACAATAAATACAAAAAATATATTATATAATTTAAATTTAATGAGATAAAAATTTAAAAATAAAATCCAAAAATATATATAATGAATTTTTGACATAAAAAAACTTCCACATTATTGTTTCAAAATATTAATTCAGAAATGGATGGTTTCGATATCTCCCTCATGACCATCACTTCTATCATTTTCATTGCTATCATCACCATAATCATGAAAATCATCACTATAATCATTACATTAAACATATACATCATCCAAACATCTAGTAATCTTGTTACCTTTACCACCAATAGGATTATTATCACTTGGTTTATCATATTCATCACTATCATCACCTTTATCATGGAAATCCCCTTAAGCATCATCATATTCAATATCATCTTAGGAACCAATCATTTTCATACTTTCTTGGTATGTATCTAATCATTATTTTCAATTCCTACATTGTAAAATAAATATACATTTAATTATAAATTCATTACAAAGGGAAAAGTAAAATATGACATGAGAGGTGACATGAAAAACTTAAAGTATTCCAATTATCAAGACAAACCAGGTATGGAAGGTGACATAACACTATCCAATAATTTATAATTCATTCATACTAATCTCAATCAAATGATGTTTTATTTATTGATATTTTTTGTTGTTTTAAACTATTCAAATGGGTTAATACATAAAAACTTATAATTTATTTAACAAATGTTTCTAAAAATGTCTTTAGGATATTAAATAATGGATTCCCATTGAAATTGAAAGAATTAATCTTTCGAGATAGTCTTTTATATTTTAGGATTAATTAAAATGATTAATTTAATAGGAAAGCTAAAATATAAGGGGGGGTTTTAAGCTCTTTTGAATATATTAATTATAATAATATCACATTGACATTAATGTAATTTTATTTATGAAAAATGTGTAGTTATGTTGATTTCAAAATAGAATGATCAATGATTTCTAATATAAAGGGGATAACTCTTATATAGATGTTATTTAATGTAAATTAATGAATCATGGTTAATATAAAGGGATTTTCCATTGGGTTTCAAGTGCACACATTCAAAGAAGAGGTCATGATGGGATATGATGTTCCCTTAGTTTCTTGAATTAGGACATGAATCTACCTTTGACACAAATGTTTTTAGAATTACCACTCGCTTAGACATAGTTCCCCATGTAATGATACAATATGGACATGAAATTTTAATAATGACTTACCCTAGTTCCTTTTGATCTTACCCATGATGCTTGTTTAATGGTTTTTACTAATGATTATTCTTTACATAATTTATTACAGTATCATTATATCGCCATTTATAATATATAAATTCTAATCCATGTTACTTTCATTTTTAATGGAATAAATATTATTTTCCTTATAATTAGTTTAAACTACCTTGTATTGGTTTATTTTCCATAATTTGTTCATAAAAACCTTGGGAAAACCTACTAGGATGGTTATGCTCACACCATACATGAACCTCAGGTGTATGTAGGATATCATTTCTAGATGTTGATAGCCAGTGTGGATAAAAGATCCCTTTTTCATAATGATTATACTATTTTATCATTGTGAATAAATGCTTTTGGTGAAACATGAAGGTGTTTTCATTTTATTCTTAATTCCATTTTTTAAATTTTAAGAATTAATTACCTTCAAACATGATTTTGAATAAATTTTTTATTTGATACTAAATCATCCTGATTATATAAAAGGAGATTTTGAGTCCAAAGTTTCTTGAATTATTTCAGGTTATTTAATGGAATAATTTATGATTAAGATCTAGGAAATTATATACATTTTTAATATTTTAAGGTTATTTTTAATGTTGTGATTGGTATTTTCCTTTAATTTCTTTTACGATAAAATAAAAATGTTTTCATTTATATACTTAAAAAATTACAATAATGAAATGTGTTATTTTATTATTAATTATTAATTAGTTTTCTTTTTAAATTCATGGATTTTGATTAATGATTATTTAATTCTTGATTGAACATGAATATAT
Source organism: Viscum album (assembly GCA_963277665.1). Taxonomy (NCBI): domain Eukaryota; kingdom Viridiplantae; phylum Streptophyta; class Magnoliopsida; order Santalales; family Viscaceae; genus Viscum; species Viscum album. Next base: position 1,287,406,788 of record OY728158.1, read on the forward strand.
AATCCTATGTTTTCATGGATTTTGATTCTTAAGAACTACAAAATTGAAATACAATTTTCATTTAAATAAATTAATTTAAGGGCCTCTAACATGTAATTTAATGTTTTAATATATTGGATTATGTTTTTAATCATTTATGTATGTTTATCAGAATGATGTTTAATAAAAAAATTGTAGTTTTTCTAAATTAAGTTCATTTTTGGACATCATAAATTTAATTAATCATATATATATATATATATATTAGATTTTATTCTCTATTTTCATGAATGAAATCATATAGTTTGGAATATGGATACTTATAGTTAAAATACATTCTTGATTTGATCTGGGTGATTATATTTTTTATTAAATGGTTTAACGGGTTTTGTGAGATTTAAATCTATGGATTCAACATGAGTATTTATGAAAATAGAGTTTGTGTTTATGTTATTGAATAGAAAGCGAATGAAGGGGAATCATTATCAAGTCATAAGGTCATGTTCGAGTGTAATGTTTTTTCAAAAGGACTTCTTAATGTAATAAATAGTTTTTGAGATTCTATTTGTTTACGAAAAGAATATTGATTTTATTTTTTATAAATATTTTAGAGTTTATTTAGATGATATAAATTGTATTTTTTTGATTAAAATTCATTTAGGTTTAATAGTATTGAAACTTGTGTTAATTAATGTACATTTAGGTTTAATTCTATATGTGGATGCCTGAATTATTTGTTAAAGGAATGATTGGTTGATGTATATATATTTTCAAATTTCTTATGTCTACTAGATTTTATGATTTTTAGATGGTATAAACTAGTTTGGGTCCCAAAAGGATTCAAAATATTTCATTAAATTTTATACCATGAGCAATATTACAAAATATAATTATTAGTTTTTTTCATTATGTTATTTTATCTAGTAGTTTCAAAAACAACATGTTTATTAAATGAAATGTTATGAATAATATAATGTTTCTTAACTGAATGAGTGATGTAATGAGTAATATTCATTGAAATATGTTTTTAAAGGATAAAATATGTCTTTAATAGATTTATTTTAGTTCCCAAAATGTCTTGGGGACGTTCAGGGTCAAAAGTTTGTAAAACATGAAATGTTTAGCAACTCTAAACACTTGAATGGTTACTTCATGGGTATACAGTCCAAATGAAAAAATATGACTAATACATAGATGTGTGTTTTATTTAAATCTGTTTCTAATGGTTAAAATATGCCTCTAATAAATTTATCTTACTTTCTAAAAAATCTTGGGGGGAGTTTGTTGTAGAAATTTTGAAAATGGTAAAACACTAGTAAATTTAAACACTTTCATGGGTGTTGCATGGGAACATACTCCAAATTAAGAAAAATAATTGATACAAATATGGGAGTTACATTGAAATTTATTTATAATGGTTAAAATATATCTCTAATAAATGTATTTTTATTTAAAAACAGTCATATGAATGTATAGGTTTGAAATTCCTATAATTAAAAAACACTAGGAAATTTCAGCACATGCATGGGTATTTCATGGGTATAGAATCCAAATTCATACAAAAATATTTCATTCTTAAATAATTTTAAAATTAATTTTTTTGATATAATTTAGTGTACCCTTTTAAACATTATTGTGCATCAAAATTCATGTGTTTTCTCAATATCCAACATAATAATTCTCCCCAATATGTGCATATACATTATTGTACTCAATCATTACCTATGTTTTTTAGTTACATACTTCATTACCAAGAAATCCATTCGGCAGGTTACTCTATATAATTCCATGAAACCAGTGGAAGAAAATACTTCATCAATGCCATATTGTAATAAATATTCCCTAATTGCAGGGAGTGATAAGTAGAATTTATTATATATGTCTACTAAAAGGAGTTATTAATCAATACCCCCACATTAAAATATATATCTCATTTTGGAATAGATAAATTGTATAAGATAATGAATATGGGAGTAAACCAAAAAACCTTAAATATAGATAATGAATATAAGAATCCTGTAAACAAGTAAACTATTTTTTTAAATATCTCATTATATCATAATTTAACATCCTTATGTAAAACTTGGGGTTGGTTCGACTGTGTATTTTTTTGAATTTTTTTCCAAATTAATGAACCCATTAATGAATTTATTAAATACAAAACAATAATTTAAACTATAAATTTATTATGTTTATGTATATTTTATTGGTTAAAAATGTTATAGATGTTCATGTTTTTGATAATATTTTTTTGCATTCATTATGTATTCGGTAGGGTATGTTAGAGCCCAGAGGATGGGGGTAATGTGTCATGGTTGTTAGCCCAAAATTTAATAACTACAGGTTCCCTTAAAGGTATGTGGTGCTATATGGGTAAAGGGGTCATGGTCCCCCTAGAAAGGGTTAATAGATAAAATTAGTGGGTATCTAATGGATGGAAATGAGGATTTTATAAATATTCATTTTTATATGAAATATGGGTTATTTATATGTAAACATCGATCAATAAGAAGACCATTAAGTGTATTTTTAGAAGTTTAGAATATGTATTTGATTATAGAAAGATAGGTAGAATCTCAGTGAGGTGGATTTCATGGATTCTAAGAAGGTGAATTTTCTTTATAATGGATAGGTTGATCATGTGGGATTGAATTATTTAGGTCTCAAGATTTGTTGGTTTCAATATATAAAATCGACATTATATATATTAATTATATATATTTTTAATATAAAATGAACATTACTTTTGATTTTTATAATTTATATACGTTATGAATTACTTCATCCAAAAAAACATGGGTAATTAATTAATCTTTTAAAAAACTTTATGTCAAAATCACGTTTCTAAATATCACAAGTACATTCAATTTATTTATGTTATGAATATATATGTTTTTAATAAAGTTATATTTGTGATGATAAGTTTCAAAAAACACCTTTTTAACTAGAATCATTTTACATTTAAAATCATTTTACGAATTTATTTGTAAATTGTTTTTAAATTCAATTTTTCCATAAAACATTTTTAAATTTTAAAATTAAACTATTTTGAGTTTACATGTAAACTCAAAAATTGGTATTTCCATTAAAGGCGGTACTTTAATACAATAATATTTAAATAAGTGTAAACACTTCAACTCAAAAAATGCATATCAAGGTCTAGTTGAATACAAAATGTAACCAAATTAAATCAATTTGAATGATACCAATACTAAAGACCCAAGTTGTGATAAACTTAATAAACTAAGAGTACATATGGTTTATTATATATATATTCACACCACTATTATGGAAGAAAATTTTCCCACATAAGATGAAAAATAGTGTCTTTGATACGTATGTTAATATCACGGAAAATATTCTAAATACCAATTTTTATATGAAATTCATCAAAGCATACATGTTTCTCACAAAACAAAGAATAATAAACACAATATACTATAATTGATTCTTAATTGTAGTAACCTAAAAAATTATATAATACATATAATATGAAATAACTAATACATATTATTATATTAGATGTAGGTAGTGAGTGACTTTTAAATGAGTGTTAATTAACTACATACATGCTTATTCAAATATTGCACATCACAATACATATAAATTAAATATACAAAAATAATAATTTAATTAATTAAAAAATTTTGTTAATTTTTTTTAACACCCCATAATATATTTAATATAAAAAAAAAATACTACAATTATTAAATTAAAAATACTCAAATATATAGTACATAAAAAATAAATTTCTATTGGAATTGGTTGAGTGAGTGAGTAACTAAATTAAAAAATAAATTAAAAATGAGTAAACATTTTATAAAATACTAAAACAAATATAATACAATCAAACATGAGTTCAATGATTGAGTAATAATCCTGACCTAATGAGATTTTAGTTGTTGTTCGATACATAAGAAAATGAAACAGATATTTGAAATAATAGATGATGAACCTAGAATTCATTAATTAGAGGTTCATGAAGAATTGAATAATGAAATTGATGTATGAGGGAAACTAAAAGGGAGAGTCAATGGAGTCTCTCAATCATGTGTATATGGAATTAGGGATCATGGGGGAGGAGGGCATGCATGAATGATTTTGGGGGAAACTATTCAACTATTTTTTAAAACCCATTTGTATAACTATCCTATACCAATGAATTTTTAAAGAATTAAAATATAAGTGTTTGTGTAGTTTTATTTTATATTAGTGGTTAGTATGTATTAAATTCACATGGATTTTATTAATGAACACCATGAATTTAACAGCAAGTCGGACAGACAGTTTTCTAGACAACATTTGATGTTACTCTTGTATACAATATGCATTACATGATTTTCATGTTGTAAAACACATAATCAAAGATGCATTATGTACTTATTACTTGATGTGTGTGACTAAATGCTATTGAACATAGATATTAATAGACATGATTTAGTGGTCCTGTAATTAATACATCCATGGTGTACTTCATTCACAATATAAGGTGGACATGTGATTAAAACATATGTGGTGTATTAATTCAAATGACGTAATGATAATTTGATTAATTTTCAGTCTGTGTAATATATAGGGTGTGTAATTAATTAACATATAAGGTGTAATTAATTATAACTCAATGTTTATTTAACTCATCTGTGATGTAATTAATTAATCCAATTTTAGACTATTTAATCCATATGTATTATGATTAATTAATTCTCATACATTTTAATTAATTCACACATGTTGTATTATTAATACACACATGGGGTGTTCAATACACATGCTGTAATTATTATTTTTACATGATTTTCATGTTATTAAAGGATATAAAAATTTATATTAAGTTACATTTGAATAAAATAAATTTCACCATTAAATCGAGCAATATGCAATGTAGAAACAATTTAAAGAATATTAAATGTCTAATTAATTCCATAATCAATTTCAAATTATTTTATGATTTTTATAAAAGTTAAAACTGTGTAATGTTTTAATATAAATTAAATAAATTTTTATATTTTATTTAAAAATATAGATGATGCAATTTTTAGGACTGTTCAGATAAGATAAAATGTATTAATTAATTAATAAAAAAGACCCTTAGTTAGATTAATTTGAAGAGATTTTATCTTAATTAAATAATGAGTAGATTTTAATTCTAGTTACTGTTAAAATATATATTTGTTTCTGTTATATGGATGGTCATGATCCTAGACTAACCTCGGTATGTGATTGGTTTCCTTTAATTTATTATATTTAAATTAAAATTATGGTGTAATTGGCATCCCCTCATCTCATTATATACAGTTTTTGTGACCTTATTTTCATTTTATAAATCCCCTTATCGAATCCTCTAATTATATTCCCCTACATGTTAGTAAATATAATTTATTATATAATGTTAATAGGTGAGTGGATGCAATTCAATTTTGGAGCTGAGGTGAAAGAAATCTAGGAGATATATAGAAGAACAAGTGGAATGTTTCACTATGAACAATGTTATGGTTCATGGTGTTATTTCTTAAGGGTTGAGGGTTAGTTTATCATCCTATAGAAAAATTACCAATTATAAATTGTCATCATCATACCACTTTTAATATTTTATTTATGTCAGGTATCATGATTAATTTTCTTATGTATTATTTAATGTGATCATATAAATTAGTGAATTATCAAGTAACCGAGTTAGAATTAAAATAGAATTAGGTTGTTCGTAAAATTTCTCTAGATATGTATAATAAAATATATAAAATAAAATTAATATTTAAAATAATTTAATAAGATAAATTGAGAAATTTACATAGAAAAATAATGCCTGTCAAATAAAATATTATGTTGAGATCCTTCCACTACATGGGATAAGATACAACTATACTTCAAATTTCATCACCAAAATCTATTGGGGTGACTTCAACTTTAATGTGTTTTAACATTATTTTTGGTTCAAATTAACCGAGTTCATTTTATGGTTTTATCATCTCTGTGATAAATAGTGAAAGTTGTTGGCAGGTTTTGAGAAAATCCAAGTCCATGATTTCATGATTTGTGAGTCCACTCAATGGATTGCGATGTTGTGAGTTAATAAAGTTGGAAAGTTATGCCTACCTAAATACCTTCAAATATATTTTCAAGCCCCTATTTTGGTTATTATAAAGGGAATATAAATCCATTCCACTAGAATTTTCTTGTTATGGGATATACCAAAAACAATAGTGATGACTATTGGGGAATGAAAAAATAGTGAGAGATTAAAAAATTAAATTTAATATATATCCTTTTAGAAATAAAAAACACTAAAATATTATTTTGATTAATGTATGATAAGAAATATCATTATGACAATGCAGTATTATAGGAAGCAGTATATTACCTCAATGAAACATAAATTCAAGGGTGGAAGAGTTGTTTTTTTATATTGAACTACTAAAAGAAAATTTATATTATGTGATGGAATTACGTACACTTGTTGAACCACCGTACCGAGAAAGTGAAGGTAAGATTGAAACATATAGGTGGTGCATGAAGATGCTTCGTTTTTTTACATTTTGGGATATCTGTTATGTTTGTAGGACTGTTAATGAAACATAAGTAAATGAATGCATATATAAGGATATCACATCTCTTATCTCTTGAGATGGAGAAAGAGAGGCTTCAGATGAATGATATTTTCACAAAACTATACTAGTATAAACCTGATGTATGTACATATCTACTTATCTTTTTATAAATATACCATGAAGTAAAAATATCAAATTGAAATTTAGATATCTATATAGATAAGAAATTATTGATTAATCATATATATTCTTCCTTACATTACAAGTTCTCCTATATTCATGAAGTGATATTATATGAAAAAAATGAATGAATAACTCAAGAATAATTTTAATTGGCTTCTAGAAGTAAAGAAATATTTTGGGGAACTTAGTTCCCCAACCCTTATCGTGAATGAGATAAAAATAAAGGTTAAAAATTCCATGACCAACTCTAGTTAAAAGGAATCTTAACACCATATTTTTATGAGAAAAATGATTTTGAGGAAATATGAGGAATATAATGACATTATCGTACCATTATAAAATAAAGGTCATTAAAAATGAATTAAAATTAATAAATGAATACTTTTTTAATGTCCTGGACATTTTGGCCCATTACTTGCAAGATTTTGGTTGTAGAGGTGTATGTGGGAGGAACCAAGGAGTTTGGATGGTAAGTAGTGGAGGTAGTTATGATATTTTACATGGGAGTAGTTTTATAGTGTGGAGTAATGGGTTAATTTTTAATGAGGTCTACTATAGTATGGAGCAGCTGGTTGTAGTATAGGGGGTCATTTTAGTAGTTTTTTAGTACTACTCTTAATTTTAGCATAACTGCGACATGGAGGGAGGCTAAAGTCTAGAAGTGGGTATCTTCACCAAGTGGAATCAACGTAGTGGTGTTGGATGCATCATTGATATTGGGGGGTTAATCATGATGTTAGGGTAGTTTTTTCAATTTTTTGGGTTGTGGCATAACCCCCTTCCCAATTTTTAGGTTCTACGGTGTGCCGGTCTTGGCTGCATCATGGTTTTATTCCTATTTTATTATATCTGAAATGTATATATAGCTATATTTTTAGAAGGATTATTTTCCATATATGATATGGAATGGTCCTTCCCTTTATAACATAGTCACTTCCAATTTTAGCAGTTCTACGGTGAGGTATTGTGGGTTGCACTATGGGTCCATATTCTGTAGACTAGGTATAAAAACCATAAAACCCTTAAACCCTATCCTTTGTGTGAATTTTTTCTCACTTTCTAGGTGACCCGAGAGATTCCATTTTACATTTTCCATCCACATTTATGTGGATTTCAAAGTCATATTCGGGGAATAAATCAATTGTTTTTCAGGGGTAATCCCCCTCTCTTTTTCTCCATGTTTCCTCCTATTGTTCATCTGAAAGAGTTTTTTGTCTAGGGGGACCTATTATTGTGATGATTTTTTTTTTCTAAATTTAATTTTTGGGGTATAATTTTTATGTTTATATAGCAGTTATAATTTTTTTGGGGCTCAGTCATGGCCTTCATCTTGATTCAACCTTGTGTAGTGAATCAGAAAGATTAGTTTAAGGTAGGGGATCCATAATTTATATTTTAAGTTGTATCTTTTAAGATAGATCATTATATTATTTGTTAACTATCATAATAAAGATAAATAATTGATTTTATTGAAATTTAAGGGGAATTTAAATGGATTATATGTTTTATATGCTTTTTTATTGTTGATTTCGATATTACACTAGCTTGATTCATTGCTGAACATCATTGTAGTTGGGGGATTTATTTGCACTATGGTTGATATTTTTCTGGAACCCTAGTTTGGGTGATTGGTTGATATCACACCAAATTAATTGATAACCAGTTATATTTGGATAATAAATTCAATCACATAGAAATTATATATTTTGGGATAATACCCTTAAAATAAATAAGTGAAAGTAGTGAAAAATTTCTTGTTAAATCTAAAATTAAATATGTGAAAACAATTTGGGACATGTTGTTGTGATTTTAGATAATTGGTTGTGTTCTATGGAGGTTATGTGTTGTTTTTTATGTGGCTATTTGAATGGGGATGTGGCTATAGTTGTGAAATAGAGGAAATTTAAGGGATGGTCGGCATGTGAAAGATGGGTGGTTGTGTTGGGCTATGTTTTGCTAGTTTCTATGGTATTATTGAAAATAGATTGAAAAAGATGAATTCAAATGGAATGCGATGAAAAGGTTTATGAATATTTGAAATAAAACGAGAGTGTGGTCAAATTTGATTGATAATAAAATGTGAAATAAATGGGATGGATAATGAATAGGATTAATGAATGAATTGGTTGTAAATGGAGAATTCAAAAATATTGAAAAATTTGAAAATTAAGGTGGAATGTGGATTATGTTTTGTGGTTTGTTTTTGTGATTTTCTGAATTTATAGTTGGTATTGAAGTGTAGAATTTTGTGTGGCTTGTTGGGTGATGATGTGGGTTTGTTGGTACTCTTATTGTGAACCCATATGTTGGGATTATGTGTGGAATATATATATACATGTATTTCCTTGTTATTTATATATGCACCAGTACCATGTTATGAAAGCTGTGTTGATAACCACATGTTATTGGGGGTATTTTTTTTCCAAAATACAAGTGTAAGGATGTATGGATGGATACCCACTTTCTCCCGTAGTATCTCTCTTCCATGAGAGTTGTATATGCAAGATTTTTTATGAACAAAATTCAAAAGTGCACTGTTGGTGTTTTTTATGAGATAGTTAAGTGGCTATAGTTTGTGTTGTTCATGGTGGGATAAGGGGATCAGGTTGAATTCCGTCATGTTCGTTATAATTTAGTAATATGGTTATGGATGAGTATGTGATGTGATATACCAGGTATCTTTGGACAGGATGTGATGGCTAGTTTCATGTAGATTTCATTACATTATGTGATATGCTAGTTGTATTTATATGAGATATGATGAGATATGATTTATTATACGAAAGATATAGGAGATCCTAGTTATACTATATTGTGGTGTGGGAATAGTGAACTAGTAAGAAAGATGTACATGGTACCCCTATTTCGATATTATTCTTATTATATTATTCCAATTGGATGTATTATTGGTGAGTGTTCAATGATGAGGATGTGATTTATTAGTCGACCTATTTAGGTGAAAGTTGTTCTACTATTTTCTCATTGGTGAATTAGTATGATATTTTTAAATTGATAACATGAGAAATTGGGTGTAATAATACTAATTATAATTTATGGTCACCATATATTTATACAAATAATTCTTCATGTTTCTAGAATGACTATATGTACCATTCTAGACATTACTAGCTTGGAACTTTGTGTAGTTTCTATATTTCTACAGTAGATTTTTCTTTTGGAAATAGAATATTTTATTTTTTAATATTAGATATATGCATTTTGGGTTTTTTGGTTCCTTACTTTTATTCTATGTCATGGATTTGATTGATCGTTTATATCCTATCACTCTATTATATTATTATGGATGGAAATGCCTCCCATTAGTGATATTTTTATACCCTTAGTGCCAGTAACCAACTTGGGTCCTACTAGAGGTGGGAATCATGGGTCATCATCTCTCTTCCTTCATATCCGGCCCAGGAGGGGTACCTCTGGAGGATGGGGTCATGAATGAGTGGTATTAAAGGTTTGGTTGAAGGATAATATGGAGTTTGGAGTAAGGAAGAGTGAGGATTGTATGGGTTGGTAGGAAAATGATGTCAAATGATTTTAGTGCATGACATAGGCCAAGGAAGACTACCTAGAACACAAGATTTTAGGGCTCCCTATGATCTAATTCAAGGACTCCGAACATACAAAACAAGGCTGTTAAGTGATTCTACTTTTAGAAAAGAGAACTAAGAGAGTTATATGCATTATGATAGACTTATGTTCCTAATTAAGTTGGGTTGTTTTGGGATGTTCAAATTAATTAAATGAATCTTAATAAAATTATATATAAAAAGCTTATGAAGTATTTATTACTATTTTAGCTATGGAACTTAGTCATCATCCTCATGTGGCTCAGGTAATGGAGGTTCAGAAGGCTAATCTTGTTGACCATTTGAAGGTGGACCCAATTGAGAATGATGGTCAATTGCAGATGACATTATGTTCTATTCAAAGGTAGAGTATAGGGATATATTAGGAAATAATTTAAGATGTAGAGACAGAGATATGGTTTGAGGATCTTGATATTTCCTTTTGTTTAATTCAAGTCCTTGTATAGTACTGGGACACATTAAAGTTGATAAGATTTTCTAACCTTTGCGTCGGTGGCAGACATTGTATCTTGGTGAGAAGAAATAGGAAAATGTTTCATGAGTTTAAATTGAAAATGATCATCTACCGTTGACTATAAATGTAGTAAAGAGATAGTATCTTATATATATTTAGTAATTTATCCCATCTATGTGGGATATTGGGATCAACTTCAAGGAACTTATGTGTTTTCCTCATGATCTTTTTCCTAATGAGGAGTCCCAAGCGTGGTGTTTCGAGGAGGCACCCATTATTTATATCCACTATATAGGAACTCATTTGAAGTTTCCAACCTAGTTGGAGGTTTATAATATGTTATATTTTATTGATCATACACCCTTATAATGAGGTTTACAATATGAGGCGATCTGGTAGTGTTCCTAGAGGAGTAATGTTTTCAATACTAGAACTCAAGCGCTAGAGATTTTGAGATTTTTATCAGTGGGGAGTCATCCTCAACATCTTCCTTTTCTAACATATATGGATAGTGGTTTACATGATTTATTGGTGGTATCTAGGATAGTGTTTTTTTTATATGGGGTTCATGGACATCATCAGAATCCATTCCCAATGGTTCCCTGAGCTCTATATGGTGGAGACAGTATAGTTCAACATCAGCCTCAATAGTAGCTACTAGTGATGTTGTTTCAGTAGAAAGGATAGAAGGCCTATGATCCCGTGAGGGGATATAGATAATTTAGTGTTTAACCATAGGATAATGCCTATATTTACGTTACTTGACCTGATTATTTTCATATAGGTGACATCTAGCAGAGAGGTAGATGAGATGGGTGTGTTCAGTCGCATGAAGTGAAGGCAGAAATACCATATGGGAAAAATAATGTTTAATGTATGATCATCTTGTCATAGATCCTTATTTGTGAATTATTTTATTTATCACTAAATTTTATTTTCCTTCTCTATCATGTATCTCTGGGACTATACATATAGTGTAATGTTGTTCCCTTGTTGTAAACTATGTTAGTAAGAGGCCAGACCAACTCACTTGATGTGTTCTAAGGGTGTAGACTGATGATGGGGCTACATTAGTCATGTGGGGATATTTTATTGCTATGGATGTAGCCAAATGATGTAATAATTGAAATAAACTAATTGTATTTCTTTCATTCCATTATTAACTTATTCTAGATGTGATTCATTTTCATGGATGTGGGTGTCCATCTTGCATTTTTAGCGATCGGGGTTGTCAGGTTGGTAGAATGTTTTTGGAGACCCTTTATTACATGATGTCTAATTAGTTTGAAGAGTTAGTAGTTTCTATAATGGTGGGGGTTACAAGGATCAATAGGGTGTTTTTGAATGTTTGTCTTGAAGAGGTTATGATGACACCCCTTCAATGTGATATCAAGTTTGGGATAGATTTATAACTTGATGCTTCTCCAATAAACATGGTGCCTTATCAGATGGAACTCTTTGAGTTGTTGGTGTTTTGGATTTCGATATATAACCAGATACATAAGGGCTTCACTTATCTTAGTGTTTCATCATGGGGTTCTATGATGTTATTCTCTAAGAAGTGGAATGGTATTAATAGGTTTTTATAGACCAATGAAGGTTGAATTAGGTGATAATCAAGAATCATTTACCTCTTTGAATGATTGATGTTATTTTCAACAAGTTGATAGGATCCAGTTGGGTTTTTATGATTTTTCTGTGGACTTGGTACCACTAGTAGAGGGTGAAGGAGGGAGATATCCCAAATAATACCTTTATATGTAGGTATGAAATCTTCGAGTTCATGCACATACTGTCCAGTGACACAAACACAATAGATATGTTTATGGGGATCATAAACTCTATGGTCCATAAAATCATAGGCTAGTTTATAGTCATGTTCATCGATTACATATTGATCTACTGAAAGTTATATTAAGATCAGTCCAATCATCTTATAGCTATATCATAGGTTTATTAACACCACCACATATATAGAAAGTTATCCAAGGGAATGTTCTAGACATGACGGTTGAATTTCCATAGGCATTTGGTGTCATGGTAGGGTGTGGATATAGAACCATTGATGTTCAACAAATTTATTTCATGGGAAACACCCATGAATGTGGTATTATCCTATATCCTCATTGGTCTCATGGTGTATTATCATAGTTTTATACAATAATTCTCATTGATTTCATCCCCATTGATATTTTTTACAATAAAGGAACAATAATTTATTAGGGTTGATTTATATTAGGTAGTATTTGACTACCTAATTGAGAAATTGAATAGTGATTATTTATCCAAATGAGGGGGAGATGTTTGAGGTGTTTTATAACACTTCTCATCTAGTCTTGGGATGTGTCTTGATTTTTTAGATGCCAGTGATCACTTACAGGTCTAGGAAGTCACATCCCCACAAGCACAAACATGACACTCATGAGATGGAGATAGCAGTGGTTGTGTTTACACTAAAGTTATTAAAATATTACCTCATTATAGTGCACTTTGTGGTCTTCGTAGATCATAACATCTTGAGGTATATAGTTTTCTTACATGATAAGAATCAGTTAAAAAGGAGTTGAATGGTTCTTCTATAGGAATATGAATTTGAGATATACTACACCTTATGAATGGAGAATATTGTTGCTAAAATTCCTAGATGGAAGCCCAAAGGGGACATGGTTTGGGAGTCTATAGATGATTGGGTATGGTTGAGGAGATTTCAGTGATGCATCTCAAAATTAGAGAAAGTAGTGGTAGAGGTTGTCGTCATCAGATGATTATAGAGTCATCCATGATGTATTATGTGGAGGATTCTCTATGGTCAAGGTTTTAGTTCTCCTATATGTTGGGCTAAGGTTTGGTATTTGTTAGTTCATAGTCATGATGTGGTTTAAAGAATGATACAGAAGGTTCATCTGATTTATGAGAGGATGATGGAATCATATGACTAGAAAATGCCTTATTATGATCGTATTAGGAGGACCTTAGAGTTCAAGAGTTGGGATTGGGTGTTCATAATGGTTTCCCCTCAATATGGGTAGAATAGGTTTGGTATGGGGATTAATCTCCCACCCTACTTTGTTTTACCTTGTGTGGTGTTTGGGAAGATTGGTGATGTTTCTTATCAGTTGGTTCTTCTACCATGGATGAACCAGATTAATGAATTCTTCAATATATCTTATCTATGTAGATTTTTTCATGATGAGTCCCATGTCATTTATTAGGGATATTCAGATATATATATAATGACTTTCCATTCAGGGAGAGACTAGTGGAGATCCAAAATCATAAGAGTGGGTTAGGATGGAGGAACCCTTTCTTTTATTCATGTGTTGTGAGGACATGTTGGCTTGGATGAGAGTACATAGGAGCATGACGAAAAAATTTATTCCTAGTAACCCAAGTTTTTTTATTTCTTTTATTGATATCATGTTCAGATATTATTGATTTATGATATATAAATTTTCCTTATTATTATGTGTGTTATAGTTTCAAGCATATGAGGAAGGGAGATCCAAATTCATAATCTTGGTGAATTTTAATTAATCATGTTATAAAAATGTGTTGGCTAGTTAATACAACCGAATAGGATATTTTATTGATATGAAGGATGAACTTACTTGACTTGAGAGACAAGGGTAATTTTATTGTTGGTTGTGGTAATAATTGGTTTAGGCTTTGTGGAGGTTTTGATATTGGTGTGGTTGGTTATGAGGAAAGGGTGGATCCTTTTATTTTATGTAAAATGTTGTGGCAGCATGGTTTTCAGGAAGGTATTGTGGTTGTTTTTAGCAAGGTTAGGTGTGATAGTATTGTTCTGGTGTGCAGTTGTAATGAGATCCTTGAGAATTATCTCCTAGGTGATTGTTTAGACCCTCATTTCCCCTCTATGATCCATGTATGTTTTTTATTGAGTGAATGAACAGTTTTAGAGCTATATGATATAATCACTTGGACATTTTCTCCCCTATCCTTGTGGGACTTATAATGGTGGATGTGTCTGGTGGAGGACCTAAAGACTTCGAAGGGTAAGTAGTGGAGGTGGAGATGAGATTTTAGATTGGGATTATTTATGTTGTGTAGACCATGTGGATGTTTGCTAATTTGGTCGAATATGGAATCTAGGAGTTGTTTATGTCATAGGGTCCCTTGGGAAATATTTTTATATTTATTAACAATTTCATCATAGCTGCAGTGTGGAGACAAACTATGGAATGAAGATGGTATTCATTCCCGAATGGTTATAGTATAGGCGTGTTAGCTATGACGTAGAGTATAAGGATGAGTTTTGGGGGGGGGTATATTGATTTTGGGGCATCTTTATCATGTATATAGGATGAAGTGTACCACCCTCTAGGTTCTATAACATAACGTTCTATGATTCACGGCAGTTTACTTCCTCTTTTATCACATCTATAATGTATAGATATCCATGATTTTTAGGGATCTCTAAACATCTTGGTTTTGGAATGTTCCTTCCCTTTACAACACAACCCTTTCTATTTTTAGAAGTTATATAGTGTGGTGCTATGTTTTTTATATTAGGTATAGGAACCGTAAACTACTTAATCCCTATCCTATATCTATATTATCTATCATTTATTAAGAGGACCAAGTCCATTATTTGGAGGGTTTTTACCCCCCCTTTTAGTAGATTTCAACCTCATCTTTGGGGAATAAATCGTTTGTGCTTCGAGGTGTATCCCCCTTTTATTATCCATTCTAATCCATTTTGTTCATCTGGAATAGGTTTTTATTAATGGGAACCATGTTGTTTAATGTATTTTTGAAAGATATTCTTGTAGGGTGTTGGGTTTAGGGTTATCATGGCGTTATCCATCATTATGGTGCTCGGTGGTGGCCTTCCTATTAATTTAACATTGTTTACAGAATCAAAAAGAGTCATTTGAGGTAGGGAATCCTTTGTTTCTCTTTTATGTTTTATCACGAGGTAGGGATCATGATCTTATTTATCTGTGTGAAGATAGTATTCACTAATGTAATAAAGATATAGAATTTGATTAATTGAAATTTAATAGAAATGTAAATTAATTGTATACTTTTTATATTTTTCTATTATTTATATAGATATTTAATGGTCTTAATTCATTGATAAAAAGAATGTCCATTTCTTGATTTTTCTACACTATTGTTGATGTGTCTATGGAACCCCTATTATTGTGATTTGTTAATATCAACATGAATAAATAGACATCCAATTATATTTTTATAATTAATTGGTTGAACATGGATACTATGAATTTTTTGAGAATGAACTTTAAATAAATAGGTTAAAGTGGTGAAAAATTATTTTTTCAATATGGAATGGTATATGTGAAAATTGGTTGCAATGTTTGGTTGTGATGTGTGGGAAGCGGTTGTGTTATGTGGTGGTGATGTGTGGAAGTGCATTTTTCAATGGTATGTTTCTCTTTGAATGGGGAGGTGGATGTGGTAGTGAAATGGCGGGAATGTGGAGGGATATTTGGCATATGAAATTTGTATGGCTGTGTTGTGTTGTGTTATTCTAGTTTCCCAGATATTATTGGAATTAAATTGAAAATGATTAATTGAAATTAAATGAGATGATATGGTTGAGGAACGTTAGAAATAAATCTGTAAGTGTGGTTAAATGTGGTAGATTCTTAAAAATGAAATAATAGGGCTATATAATGAATGATAATAATGAATGATTTTGTTAGAAATGGTATATCTAAAAAAATTATTAATTTTAAATTTAAAGTGGAATATGGTTTGTGACTTGTGGATTATTTTTGTGGTGTTATGAATTTATAGATTGAACAGGAGTGGAAGATGTTCTGAGGCATGGAAAATTATTTTGTTGGTTGTTTGGTACTATTTTTATGAAACAATTGTTTATCCTTGAGCGTGGATTATATATATAAATATATAAATATATATAAATTTATTTTCTTTTTGATTTATATATGCACCCAACCCATGTCGAAGACTATATGATGATAACCAAATGTTTTTGTGGGTGTTTTTTTGAAACATCCTAATGGGAGGATGGGTGGATGGCTACACCCACCTTCTATATCTCTCTTCAAGGAAAGGATGATATGAAGAGGTTGTGATAGACATAAGATAAAAGTGCAATGTTGGTGGTTGTTTAATGGGATGGTGATGTGGATATTGTGGGGGTCATGAATGGAGAGATGTGGGAAAAATACTGATTTTCATCTGGTTCATGATACCCTACTACCCTGTTTATGGAAGTGGATGTGATATGATGGACCATGTATTTTGGAGTGGGATGTGATGTCCAGTTGGAAGTGGGGAACATGGAATAATGTGATAGCCCAAGTGTTTTTTAGTGAGATTTGATTTCATGGGATGTGTGTTTCAAAATATTTGGATCCACCAAGATATAAAATTTTTTGGTGTGAGATAGGAAAACCACTGGGAAAGTTGTATGGGTAACCCTTTTATAAATATTCTTTTTATTACATCATTATAATTGGATGTGTTATTTGGTGAGCATTCCATGGTTAGGATTGGATTGGTTAGTTAGCCTCTTTATGTGTTATTGGTTCTTCTAGTTTTTCTCCCCGGTGTATATATTGGATGCTTTCATCGGGGCGCACACATCCACCTATTTAGGATGCACATCTATTGCCATGCATTCTCTCTTTCCAAAGGTGGGTTGCATCTGTTACTTATTCTGGGATGTTTTTTCCTTGATCGAAATTAGATGATGGGATGTCAGTTCCTCCTTTCGTGGATTCCTCCTCTGAACTCGTTACCTAGTATGAGTCTCACTTATAGATTATAGTCATGCTTCATGAATCTTTTTCCTAGTGCCATATCATTATCGTTTCTGGTTAATTACAGTACTTCTATTAAGACATTCCATGTGGTCTTGATAGGTATCAACCATCGCTCGGAGTAGATGACAACATTAGGAATGTCAGGGAATATCTGGATGCATGGACATTGGGAAACCATTATTCTTCCTCATAAGAGGGCATCTCAAGGGTGCCGAACCCGAGGCATCCCACGTTAGTCGCAGGTATCATATGTTGGAGGCATGTCTCTGATGTTTTCCTTAGATTCCCATTTTTAACATGGGGTATGCCTTGAGTTTAACATCTAGCGGAGACGGTTATTCCAAAAGTGTGTCTTCCTAGGTTTTCCTTAGGCATATCATGTTTAATAAGAGGTATGGCATGAGTTTAATATCTTGTGATGATGGAATGAGAGTGATTAGAATGTTCCATAGAGACATATCAGATTTTTACATCACTAGGAGGGAGCACATGGAAGGTTTACCATACGGATGGATCAAAATGCCCATTGAGGATAGATCTGAAGTAGTCTTTCCCATAGAGGGAAGATATCACACTATGATGGATGATCTGGACACCAGTAAGGGCGGATCAGAAAGTGTTCACCCTAGAATGGGGAACACCAGATGGATAGGTCATAATTCCCAATAAGAGCAGACCTAGGGTGGTGATTCCCCTAAGAGGAAGATGTCAAACCATGAAGAATTATCTGGAAACCACTGGGGGCAGATCCGGGAGAGTGCACCCCATTATGTGGAAGACCAAGGTTTTACCATTGGCTGAGATTGAACCTCGTAAAGGATTCCTAAATACCTTATGTAGACGATAGAGATCAAAACCCATGTAGTTCAAAGGGGTGATGAATTGGGGTGTACACAAATGACAACGACCCGAAGATATGTTGGGGCATACACATGGATAGTTTCCCATCACAAGATAGATATTCTTGGTTGGATGGTTATGGATTTTGTGGTTCTTACGCATGGTTGACTACCCAGGTAATACTAGGGGAAGTGAGGAGGTGGATGACCTGATCCCACTAGGACGGGGTGGTCCAGGTAAGAATCAGGGTGGATGATGGAGAGTTGAATGAAGTAGATGGAGAATGAGATAGAACCAACATGAGGATGACAGTGATGTTGGACTTGAGCCTTGAAGAGACTTCCTACGTATCCTCGTGGTAGGGAATCAAAGTCTGCATAGTTTGGTGAGACGATTGGACACCTGATGAGGCAACCCATGATAATGGACACATGGATTGGATTCAGTGGAAATAGAACCTCTAGGTTGGGGAATGATTTTCTCAGAACAAATGGGATCGTGGGATATATCAGGATGAGACATGAGTGATGGGCTAGAACCTCACAGAGGCTTCCTTCGTATCCCCATGGATCGAAATCAAATTCCACATACTTCATCTGATGATGACCTATCGTCGACTGGGGATTTCAACATATTATCTTCGATTGGGTGACTTCAATGGCTTAATACTAAATGGGGTTGACAAAGGATTATTTGTGAATGTGGCAGAACCTTAGGAAGGCTTCTTGCGTACCCTATATAGGAGACGGAGATCAAATCCCATGTAGTTTGAACATGTATAGTTTATCTTCATGCGGGATGGAAAGGGGCAATATAGTTTAACGTAGTGGAGGATGAGGGTGGAATGACGTGAAGTGGTCGGGACTGATTGGTGTTGGTCTTAAACCTTAGGGAGGCTTCCTACGTACCATTCCTAGGAGACAAGGATCAATGTCCATGTAGTTCAGGATGGTTTGGTGAACCGACATGAAGGGGGTCAGGACCAACAGGTGTTGGGATTGAACCTATGGTAGGGTTCCTATGTACCTTTCCATGACAAGGATCAATGTCCTCATTGTTAAGAATGGGTTGGAAAAACGACATGAATATTTCGGGACCAATTGTTTTTGGTATTAAACCTTAGGGATACTTTCTACGTACCATGCCTTGGCAAGGATCAAAGACCTTGTAGTTCAGCAAGAGATGGTGAACTGACGTGAAGGGGTCGGGGACATTAGAAGTTGGGCTTGAACCTCAGGGAGGCTTCCTACATACCGTACCTTGGAAAGGATCAAAGTCCTCAAGGTTTGTAAAGGGTTGGAGAACCGAATTAAAGTGTTCAAGACCAATGGTTGTTGGGCTTGAACCTCAGGGAGGCTTCATACATACATTGCCTTTTCAAGGATCAAAGACCACATAGTTCTGGAAGAATCTGTAAACCGACGTGAAGGGGTCAGACCAGTAGGTGTTGGGGTTGAATCTCAGGGAGGCTTTATACATATCTTTCCATGGCAAGGATCAAAGTCCATGTAGCTCAGAAGAGATTTTGGTGAACCTATGTGAAGGGGGGTTGTGACCAATGGCTATTGGGCATGAAACATAGGGAGGCTTCTTACATAACTTGACTTGGAAAGAATCAAAGTCCATGTAGTTGGAGACAGTGTTTCTAAAATAACATGGTGGGAGTAGGGAACAAAGTTTGTTGGGCTTAAACCTTAGGGAGGCTTCTTATGTACCTTGCCTTGGAAATGATCAATGTCCATGTAGTTCAAGAGGATTTGGTGAACCAACATGAAGGTGTTGGGACTAGTAGGTATTGGGATTGAACCTCAGGGAGGCTTCCTACGTACCTTTCCATGGAAAGGATCAAAGACCAAAAAGTTCAAGAGGAGTTGGTGAACCAACATGAAGTGGTATGGACTAGTAGGTTTTGGGATTGAACATGAGGGAGGCTTCCTACATACCTTGCCTTGGAAAGGACCAAAGTCCACATAGTTTGGAAGAGGTGTTGGGGAAACGACTTGAAGTGGGGTTAGGACCAATGATTGTTTGGCTTGAACCTCAGAAAGGCTTCCTACGTACGTTGCATGACAATGATCAAAGACCACGTAGTTCGGGATGGTGTTGGTGAACTGACGTGAAGGGAGTCAGAACCAATGGTGTTTGGGATTGAACCTCGAGGAGGATTCCAATGTAACTTTCCTTGGCATGGATCAAAGTCTACGTAGTTCTAGAAGAGTTGGTGAACCGACGTGAAGGGGTCGGGACTAGTAGGTGTTGGGCTTGAACCTCAGGGAGGCTTCGTACGTACCTTGCCTTGGCAAGGATCAAAGTCCATGTAGTTTAGAAGAGGTGATGGGGCATATAGTCTAGGAGACCCAAAGAGGATGTCATGGTCACTATTTACTCTTAGCTCACGCGAGTCATGCTCGGTGTGAGAAACAAGAGGCAACAACATACCTTACGATCATGGCGCAAAGGTGGGGCCACAAAGGGTGGTGAACGGGGCTTACGCATGGATTCTCCCCAGGTGCCGTTGTGGAGTGGTAATGGGGGATGGGGCTTACGCATGAAAGTTTCCAAGGTTCCAGGAAGGAGTGACAATGGATGGATGGGGCGTACACATGGAGGTTTCCCAGGTTCTTCTATGGAGTGGAAATGGTGAATGGGGCTTATGCAAGGAAGATGCACGGGTGCCGCTAAGGAGTGTGAACGGTGAATGGGGCTTACGCATGGAAGCTACCCAGGTACTGCTAATGAGTGACAACGGTGAATGGGGCATATGCATGGAAGCTTCCCATGTGCTACTATAGAGCAGCAATAGTGAATGGGGATTACACATCGAAGCTACCTGGATGTAGCTATGGAGAGACAATGGTGGATTGTAGGGATTATGCATGGATGCTGCCCATAATGTCTTCCTCATGTTTTTCCATTAGGTAATACCAACTCACTAGTGGGTTGAGGCATATAATTGAGGCTTACACCTATACGCTAGTGCACAAGAAGGACAACGCCAAGGAAGTTGGAATCAGTCCGATAAGGGGATATGAAAAGTGTGAATCACATGCCCAACATTTGGAATTCAGTGAGGATGGAGTGATGATGGAGGATAACTATTAACCATGTTTTAAACACAACATCCATATTGTGTTAGGCTGAAATGGGGACAAACAAATGAGGGTCAACTGTTGACCGTGTTTGAAACACAGTACATGACTTGAAGTGTCATCCAATGTCTTCCAGGGCATTGGTCCAGGATGGTAGGTGAGCTGAGGTGGCATGGTACCAAGCCATTTGGGGGTCTGTACATACATGAAAGAGGATTAAGATCCGAATAAAGGACATGTGAAGCATGAGGTGGAGTGTGGAATGTTTGAGCGGATTCCAATGCTCTTGAAATTATGCCACTTTAATCAAGCCATGAGGTATCTTATGATTTTCACATAAGTCATCTCTTATTTGGGACAAGAGGCATCCTAACATTGAATGATAGGGAATGCTACATTATAAATTCATGTAGAGAGGTCTATTAGAATCTTATGCTTGGATCATAGTACATATCTTGTTTGGAGTAAGAGGCATCCTATATTTGTCAGATAAGGAGTATTATAGTTTATAGTCATGTAAAGAGGACTATTAACATCTTATTCTTGGAGCATAAGGCTTATTTTGTTTGGAGTAAGAGGAATCCTATATTTTTCATATAGGCTGCACTAGAGTTTAGAGTCATATAGATAGTACTATTAGGCATCTTATGCTTGGAGCATAAGGCATCTCTTGTTTGGAGTAACAGACATCCTATATTTGTCACATAGGGAGTACAATAGTTTAAAGTCTTGTAGATAGGACTATTTGGAATTTTATTCTTTGAGAATATGGAATATCTTTTTCAGAGTAAGAGGACTCCTATATTTTTAATATAGGGTGCACTACAGTTTATAGTCATGTAGATAGGACTGTTAGGCATCTAATTCTAGGAGCATATGGAATATCCTGTTTGGAGTAAGAGGCATCCAATATTTTTCACATAGGGAGTACTACACTTTATAGACATATAGAGAGGACTACTAGGCATCTTATACTTCATGCATAAGGCATCTTTTTTTTGGACCATGAGACATCCTATATTTGTTTTATAGGGTGTACTACAGTTTATAGTCATGTAGAGAGGACTATTAACATCTTATGCTTATAACATAAATCATCTCTTGTTTGGAGTAACATGCATCATATGTTTTTCATATAGGCTATAATATAGTTTAACGTCATGTAGAGAGGATTATTGGCTTCTTATTCTTTGAAAATAAGGTATCTCTCATTTAGAGGAAGATGCATCCTATATTCACCATATAGGGTACACAATAGTTATGTCATGCAGAGAGGACTGTTGAAATCTAATGCTTGGTGCATAAGGAATCTCTTGTTTGGAGCAAGAGGCATCTTATGTTTGTCATATAGGGTGTACTATAGTTTAATGTCATGTAGAGAGGATTGTTAGGCATAAGGCACCAAGAAAAGGTTGGTGTTGGGACTTACGCAAGATCAGACCTTTCTGGTTCAAGCTGGTATAAAAGTCAGGTGATGGGGTTTGGATGAGTTTCTTGAGTAATGGTTTGACTCAAGGTATCCTGGGAATTGATGATGAGAATATAAACTCATAACAAGGGAAAAACCAAGAGGAATATATCAAATCAATGAGAATCATGGTGTGTGGAGGAGTATCTAAAATCATGGTATTCCATTGGTGGAAGGTGAATCCATTGAGTGGAACAATGTGAAATGCTGAGGTCCTGACCCGAAAAGTTTGTGGTGCAACACTCCATTTTCATTAGGGTCAGTGACAGAAGTGAAGGGACTGGCCTCGAGGGTTGGCATCGAAGCACAACACTGACCCAAAGCGGGGTTGCGGGGGCGCATCCCCCATGGTATTGACCGGTGGTCAAGAAAACAAAAGCATCACAAAGGATAGTTCTTCTCAAAGTAGCATTGCGAAGGAAAGGTGATCACAGAGCATGGGGTCTCGCAAAGAAGCTTCATGAAGGAATGTTTCTCACATAGCATGGACTCGTGGAGGATAGGATCTCATAGAGCATGGAATCATGTAGAAAAGGGGCTCTCATAGTGAAGGGGATTGTGTATTAAGGGGGCTCATGGATCAAAGCATCTCTCAGAGCAAAGAATCTCATGGAGAAAAGCCACTCGCAGAGCAAAGCGTCTCATGGAGCCCATTGCGGAGGGCATCACTTCATGGTGCCATGGGCCCCTGAGAAATGCATGATTGACCACCCAAGGGGTGGCAAGGCTGTCCTTATGAAGGGGGTGATCTGACTATTTATAGGTGATGGAGGTCGGAGAAGCATGCTGTGAAGAAAAAAGGTGCACCGTGAATAGAAAATCACGCCGTGAAGGAAATCACGCTCCGCAGCTAGAGGGAGTTCCCTCAAGATTCTCGTAATTATGGAGTCAACCATCCTCGAGCTTCGTGGTTCTCTCGGAGGATATATTAATGTTCCCTCATATTTGTCTTAACCAAAGATTCGCCTGTCATCGAGCTTTGTGGCGCTCGTGGAGGGAGCATTGGTCAAGTTCCTCTGCTCCATGATCTTGGAGGGAGCTTCCCGAATGGGCTTCACAAACTAGTTTTCTTCCCAAACATCAAATTAACATTAATCATAATCCATGAATCTGTTTAGGCTCTAAATTCTATCAAATCAAAGATTGAGAAATGGGCTATGATCTTGGATCATGTATGGATTCATTTTGTAATATTTTGTGGAAGCCTTTTCTATTTCAAACAATGTATTAATATTCCTTTTTTCACATGTTCATGAGAGACTTTGGGTGTAATCATATTTAGAATACTTGTATTCTCACCACACACACACACTCAGATATATATATATATATATATATATATATTTCATCTGATGATTATGTGGACCATGATGGACATAACTAGCATGAATGTTTAGGCTGTTGTTGTATCACTGCAATAACGTTTTCTTTCGGGTATTTATTTGGAGATACTATTGTTTTTTAAATTATATAAATGCATTTTGGAATGGTTTTTGGTTTTATTACTTATATGTTATTTCACGGAGTTGATTGATTATTGACATCCTATGTCCCGATTCTATTATTATATGGATAATTCCTCCCATTAATGAGATTATATAACTACACTAAAATTGTTTTTTAGATATGGTTTTTTGAAAACTAATGCTAAATATTCATTTTTAATAAAAAAACACAATTTTCCCATGAACCCCCCATTCTCCCCACCCTGTCCTCCCCCCTACTACCCCAACTTCATACGCTAGAAAACCCCCCACCGGTGTCTCCCGAGTTTGATCCGTCCAAGACATCACCAGTGGCTTCTGAGCATGAGCCCTCCAAGAGCTCTCCAGAATATCATATTCCTGATCCCTCTAATCCCTCACCATTCAATCCTGCGCCCTCATATTATAATCTGTCGAATCCCTTTCCAACATCGCCCGATCCTGGGCCCTCTAAAACATCGCCAGATGATCCCTTACTGTTCAAGACCTCACTGGCTGAGCCCTAGTCTGAGCCCTCAGATCTCAAGCCCCTGATCCCTTATATACTCTAGGTTTCCCTTGTCTCTGTTTCTCTGTGCTGCAGTAAAACCTACCAATTAAGGTAGATTTACATATGGTTAGATCAATAATAAGAAATGGTAGTTATAATTTTCAATTATATAGCTACAAAATTTTTGTATGGATGCTTAAGTTTATCATTAGATGATGATTGGTCAAGAGAAAAGCCTAGTGACCCCACCTCCATTCAGAACTCTACAAAATTTGCTTCTTATGGAGGAATTCTACTGGATGAGGCCATCAGTTCCTTTTTCTTAGTAAATTGGATTTGTTACGACCCTATATTTATACTAATCTTGTGATCACTATTCAACGACTGTATTAGCTACAATCAGAATTCATAATGGTTATTTAAAACCCAACAACATAAAACCAAGGAATTTCAAACGTTATATAACCTTTTTACATAATAAGACATAAAATTAGATCAAGAGAAATTTTAATTAATAAAAGTTTGGGTCGTTATAATATTTCCCCCCTTAAGACATTTTTCTGTTGAAATTTCCTTTTCCCTAACTAATACAGATGCAGGTAACTCTTCTTTATCACTTACACTGATTCCCATGATGCCTCTTCAAACTTTTGGTATTGACACAACACCTTGACGAGGGGCATTGTCTTATTTTGTAGACCATTTTTCCTATGATCTAAGATCTCCACTAGCTACTCTTCATAAGAGTGGTCATTCTCCAATGGTACCACCTCTGGATTGAGTACATGCGATGGTTCAAGTATTTACTTCCTCAATAGTGAATCATTGAATACATCATATACTTGAGATAGGTTTGGTGGGAGTTCTAGTCAATGGGCCAGTGCTCCAATGTGATCAAAGATCTCGAAAGGGCTGATGTACCTTGGTCTAAGCTTTTCCTTCTTACCAACTCTGATAACTCTCTTCCATGGTGATTATAGAAGAATACCATGTCTCTGACATCATACTCTAGGTCTTGTTGATGATTATCAGCATAGCTCTTTTTTTGACTCGAAGCATGTTCAAGGTGTTTCATGATGGTCTTAACCTTCTCCACCATTTCTTTGACCATATGTAGACCTAAATTTTTTGATCCCAAACTTCATCCAAATAAGCTAGTGTTCTACACCTCTTCCCATAAAGGGATTCATAAGGATCCATTTGGATTCTTGAGTAGAAACTATTATTGTAAGATAATTCAACTAAAGGAAGACGTTTATCCCATCATCATATGAAGACCATTGAGAATTATCTCAACATGTCCTCAAGTGTTTGGATAGTCCTCTTAGAGTTTCCATCAGTTTGAGGATGATAAGTCATACTGATGTTTATCTCAGTATTCAGATCAAGTTTAAGACTCTTTCAGAACCTAGATCTTGATCGGATATAATAGATAGTGGTACTCCATTCAGCCTTACCAATTCTCGGATATATATCCGTTCTAGTTCATCCGATGAGAAATAATCTCGAATTAAAATGAACTGTGTAGCCTTTTAAAGATGATCCACAACAACCCATATAACATTGTTTCTTTTGGATGTCTTCAGATGTCCGGTGACAATGCCCATGGTGTTGTTCTCCAATTTCCATGGTTTTATGGATAATGGTTGCATCACCCCCTTAGACTTTTTCCTCTCAACCTTCACTTGCTGACATACCTGGTACTTTTATGTATACTCAATGATTTCTTTCTTCATGTTATCCCACAAATAATTCTCTTTGATATCCCAATACATCTTTCTGTTTCTTGGGCGAGTATAGAAATTCCAACCATTTGCATCATCCAAAATTTCATTATTTATCTCTGGATGAGATGTAATGCATTGTCATGTCCCGAATCTCACATCTCCTTCTTCATTAGAAATAAACTCCAAGGATTTAACTGTTTGAATTGTTTCCACTTTATTCTGAACACCCACATCATCCTTTTGAGCATCATTTAACATTTCTAAAAGAGATGGTTGAGAAATAATTTGTAAATGGATGGATAATAATCCATTACTTATGATTCCAATTCCATCTTCGTCAAATCTATAAAGATTAGATCCTTTTCAATTATAATCAATGATATAATTTCTGGTTCCTTTCTAATTAGAGTGCATACTATCTTGTTCTCTTTCCTAGGTTGGTAATGAATTGGTCATTCATATTCATCGATCATATCTAACCATATTCATAAGGATATTTTAAACTCTTTCTGTGTGAATATATACTTATGCCTTTTGTGGTGAGAATATATTTCACACTTCCCCCAAAAGAGGCAATGTAAAATTTTCAATGTGAATATTTCTATATCCAACTCCAGATCATGTGTTGGATAGTTTTTCTGATGAAATTTTAATTTCCTTAAATCATAGGCAATGAATTTATCATTTTTCATTAACACACAACCTAGGCCCTAATTCGAAGAATAACTAAACACCAAATAAAGTGCTCTACTTGTGGGTAGTGTGAGCACGAGCATAGTGGTAAGACTCCTTTTAAACTCCTTGATGCTATCTACACATTCATCACACTAGGAAAACATAACTCCCATCCATGTTAGCTAGGTAAGAGGGTTTAACAATCATGATAAATTTCTCATAAATCGACGATAATATCACGATAACCCCAAGAAGCTATGGATATTCGTCACTGATGTTGGCCTTTACCTAGCCCTCAATTGCAGCTCTCATAGAGGGATCAACAGAGATCCCATTTCGTCTGATTATATGACCAAGGAATGATACTTACTTCAACCAAAACTCACACTTGATGTACTTATCATAGATATTATCCTTTCTCAAGGAATTTAGTATGGTGCTTTGATACTCCTCATGCTCTTTTTTTGTTTTGGAGTATATTAGAATAACTTATAAATAGACTACCAAAAATTTGACAAGGTAATATTTAAAGAATCTATTCATCATATATATAATGATTGTTGGAGTATTTGTGATTCCTAAAGTGATTACTAAGAATTAATAGTTCTCATGCCTTATATGAAAAGAAGTCTCGAGGATATCCTCCTTCTTCACCCTAACATAGTAATATCTTGGCCTCAAATCCACCCTGGAGAAGTATTGTGCTGCATGTAACTGACCAAATAGTCATCAACTCAGGGCAGATGATACTTTTTCATTATCATGGTTTTTTTGAGCTCATGATAATCAATTAAAATGGGGAATTGACTCATCTTTCTTCTTAATGAAGTGGACTGTTGCACCCCATGGTGAAGCACTTGAGTATATAAAACCTTTATCCAGATTCCCCTATAGTTGTTTCTTCAGCTCCTTAGGCTCAAAAAAAACTACTCTATAATAATTTTTGGATATTTGAGAAAACCTAGTTATTAGAAAAATATATAATTGAACATCTCTTCATGGAGGAATTCTAGGAAATTTATTAGGAAACACTTTAGATAATTCCATCAAAATAGGAATGTCTTTATGTTTGGTTTCATCCTCAAATACAATCATTATAGCAAGATACACTTGGTCATAGGGTAGTAATATCCATACTTTATAAGATGTAACTAAAGAAAATTCATCCTCTTAGTTTCACTTGTACTGAATGAGGGTCAATTCTCCATAGGAAGTGTGATTTCACTCTCATGGAAATTTATGTTGGATCTATATAGAGAATTCCAATCCATGCCATGAATTGTATAAAATTACACTATATGAAGTATGAAATGGTTCACTGGGAACTTCAATCAACAAATTACAGTAGGTGAGGAGTTATATTCAGGGGATTCAATGATTTCCTCATTTTCCATTCTCACTGACATCTTTAATTCCACGATTTGTGTTGGTGTTGGGATTGTTCTACTACACTTTCAGCATAAAAAAGAATGCATAGAACCATAATAAAAAAGTATGTTTTCTATTAATGAATGAATAAATATTGTATGTATCACTAATTTTTAGTTAGGGTTCAATTTGGCTGTAGTGATGGAAGAATCTCACCCTTGCTGCCCTGGAGGTTGTTGGTTGCATCTAAAAACCCATGGCTTAGGAAACTAGTTTGGAATGTTCCTTAGTGATTTGCAGTTGAAGCAATGAACAATGCGTTGAGGGTCGAATGGATAATTCCTCACCACTATCGCAACCGTGTTTTTTATTGTCGGTACTTAATGGACATGTCCTCCTCTTCCACACCTAAAACATTTCCTCATCCCCTACATGCAATTTTCAAGGTACTAATTTCCACACCAATGGAAAGTGGGTTGATAGATTTTCCTAGAACCATTGTATTAATCTATCAGACCAACATAATTAAGGTCCACCATATGCTTCATATCCCCATGATATCTATGAGATTCTCCAATTTCCTTTTCATTCTTGAGGGAACATCAGAAAACTCCCTCATAGCTCTCGATGTCACGGATATCTCGGGATTTCTGTAGGCTAGGTTTTAGCCCACAAATAAAGCAGTCAATCATTAATTCTAGGGTAACGATGAAGACAGAGGGTTATCATGAATGCCTTGTGAAGTTTTCCTTATACTCTATGATGGATTATTCATATTCGTTCATGAGGCCAAGGAAGTCCCTTTACATCTTAGGTCGTATGGTGTGAGGAAAATATTTATCAATTTCTTTTGGGAATCCTTCAATTCCAGTTCATTGATCTCCTCTTTTGGATTCTTATATTTCATAAATGTCAGCCATTGATCAGCTTTACCCTCTATACGATAAGCATCCAAAAGAACATTCTCTTGTTCAGAATATTGAAGGTTAGAGAAGACCTTTTCAATGGAGTTGATCCATTGTCCAGCAATTGAGGGATCATATGATCAATTAAAAGTAAGAGGCCTTTGTTTCATGGAGTTCTCAATTGAACCCTATTTTTTCTTTGGGGGGGGGGGGTTAAACACTCCTGTTGACCCATGTTTCTATTCAAAACATCAATTAACTGGGATAGTATTGTGAAAAACTCATGATTTCCCCTCTCATGGAGTCGGGAAACTCATTAGAATAGTAATCACATTGATCTTCACATCAATTGTTAGGATCAATCATCCTATTACCAGCCATCAGTTAAAATAAATAGAAAGTTAAGGGTAACACATAAAGGGTAATCCAACGACAAAAAATATGACTTATAAATTACATTTATTTTCTTAATTTATGAATTTATAGGATTCAGTATATGCTATCCAAGATCAAAATCCCAATGTATATTCTTTGGGGAAATGTTTTTCCCTTAGCAATGGTTCATACTAAAATTGTGAATTTACAAAAGCATATCCCCTAGAAGTGACTTAACAAACGGTGTAGCAATGCCTGTTGTCATGCACCAGTTCCCCTTTGAGTCTAGATCAAAGAGGTGTTTTAGGGTTTTACCCCAAGATACGTCTATATTAGAGCTACCTCTACAGTCTGCATATAGACAGTGATGTATTTTCTTGATAAACCACCTACTAATTACTCCCTAAACATTAGGTATTTTTTATTATAATTATTCTTTTCCCCAGGGGTTTTAAGTGTTTTTTCTAGTCCTAAACCGAAAAATAACTAAACCTATCCTCTAATACCAAATATATCAACCATACTCTTTATTTCACACTCTATAATATTTTTTACATAAAACCTTCACATGGTAAAACATAGAATATAGGTAGGTCTAGTGTCTTTGGGGCTTAAGAACAATACATAATAACATAAAACATGAAATACACATCTTTATTTAAACCATGTTTTACATGAAAACCAACATTCCTTCGTACTTACCATTGTATGGGAAAAAATGAGGACAAAAAATAAAAAAAGGGTGAGATATAAAGACCATTAAGGGAGTAAACAAGTAATAACATGAAGAATACAATACATGTTAGAAAATAGGC
This sequence comes from Viscum album, assembly GCA_963277665.1. Taxonomy (NCBI): domain Eukaryota; kingdom Viridiplantae; phylum Streptophyta; class Magnoliopsida; order Santalales; family Viscaceae; genus Viscum; species Viscum album. Next base: position 1,287,437,566 of record OY728158.1, read on the forward strand.
ATAGAAATGGAGCATAATAGAAACATGAACATAAAGGCATGGTATAAAATGATTATCATAACATGAAATGTGGCAACAACATTTAACCTGATATTATCATGATCTAAGGATCATTTCTCATGGAGAATTAATAAATCCTCATTTTAATTGAATTATCATTCGTAAACACTCATTTTACTTGACATATCATGATACTACTCATTAACAGATGCATTAGAGTGCTATTATGGAACACCCTTCTCAATCACTTCATTTCATGCATAAGTGTTCCACATGGATCATACATCATGGAATCGTTCAACATGTTCATTTATTCAAAAATAATTAAATATGGAATACATATATGAAACTACATAATCAATAAATAAATATGTATAAAGGTGAATACCCTTGATATAGTAATGGTCATGGTATTCACTACACAATGACTTTGGCTTGGAAAATCATGATGCAATTTCGGTAGCATAACGACCTGATATAAAAATTCAAAAAAATAATTGATGAGAGTGAAAAGAGTATCTCATTATATTTACAGGAAATTGAAAGTAAGGGGGTCATATAGATACATGAACCAATATATTTAATGGAATTTATATTCATAATAAAAAATAATTTCTTGAATGCATATGAGAAGAGATAAATTTCGTACAGAATTTCGGTGCGGCAACGAGGGTTCATGGGAGGAATTAATTAGAGAGAAAGGCGTATCTCAGCATTAAAACATAAAAAGGGATGTATGGGGGAGTTTTTAAATCATACCCCAACATTTTTAATTGAAAATAAATGGGTATTAGAACATAATTAAATTTGGACAGAAAAGAGAAAGGAAGAAATCATTTACATTAAAGTGTGATTCCAAAGGCTTGGGAGGGGTTTGAGAGAGGCTTCGTGGGATTTTGGGGCATCTTGAGAGGATTCTAGATATAGTATGGAATGGGTTGGTCTATATCCAAAAGTTTGGAGTGAAGAGAAGTGGGTGCTTGGGTGGGATAATATTGGAAAATGGAGGGAATTGTTTATTATTTAGGATTTTGACACTACACATTAAACAAATCAAAAATAGAAACCAGCCCATGGTTTTTTCCCACAGAATTTTCCAAAGGGGGGTTGAATACATTATTCTAAAATTAAAATTGTCTGAATTCTTAAAATATTAATTTTTATTATGTGGAGGTGAGTCACACTCTCAAGGAAATAATTTAGTAAGTTAAGATATTTTATAAGTCTTGAAGGGTCTTCTATAGAACAATAAAATTAATCAAAAAAATCTAAAATCAAATTATTTTAAAGATAAAACAAATATTGGACTAATATAATGTTTACTGAATTTTATTACATCACTATTGGGTCATTATGATTTAATAAAACTCATTATATATTTAAATGGTATTTAAATTTTACCTAAAAATTTGATTTTATCAGAAATCATGAAAATTTCATTGTTGGTTAATCTCGAAGTCTTAATTAAAAAAATAATAATCATTTTATATAAATAATAATACAAATATGGTCATTTTTTCTTTTAAAATAAAAACTGACATTTATAGAAAATTCATGTTTTTTACAAAAATAGTTTTCAAAACTTAATAAAAATTACAATTGTATTCATAAATATAATATGATCATATATATTTAATAAAATTCATTTTTTAATAATATTTAATTAAAATATTATTTAATTAAAGAATCCAAAAATTTATCAAAATTTATTTTATAATTGAATATTAACTGAAAATATTATTCTTTCTTTAAAAATCTATTTACAAGTATCAATTATAAAATGAATGTATATTGTATATAAAAAATAATGTAAATAATCATAGTGCTAGGGTCTTGTTACATTACCCCTTATAAAACCCCCATAGAACCGAAGGGCAAGGTGTGCTATGGTGAAAGATTCTTGGGGAGGCTCAGTTAACATTTCCAACGTTGTAATATCTATTAACTTCCACTTCTCCCGTAGGTTGTTCCACTCAAGCTTAACGTGTTAAAGCTCGGCCAGGGCTTGGTTGAAAGGGATGCTTAGTGATGCCACCTCCTTTATGAGCTTCAACAAATGGGCTTCATACGGAGAAATTATACTTGATGAGGCCATAACTACCTTTGTTTTAGTAAATTGGATTTGTTAAAGCCCTGTATTTATACTAATCATGTGACCACTGTTCAACAGCTATATTAGCAATAGTCAAAATTTATAACAGTATTTTAAAATCCAAAAAAAAATAAAAAAAATTAAGTTTATATGTTATATATCCATTTTACATAATAATAAATTTAATTAGATCAAGAGTAATTTTCATTAATAAATGCTTGGGTCATATATAGTGTCCGGGGGATAATAACCATGACACATAGGGTACATATTTATCCGTAAGGAGTCAACCCTCATTAAAAATTATAATGCATATATTTTTCTACATTAGAGAGAATCTTAAGAAATTGGTGTTGATGAAGGATGAGAGTTGAGGGGTTTTGGATTTTTTTTTAAAATAATTCACCCACCCCCAGTGTGTATCTCCCTTCATGTGAACCATTATAATGATATTAGAATTTCTTTTACATAATACTATAATATTACATGAAAAATCATGCAGTGATATCAAATACATGATGAGTGTAAAAAATGGTTTATAGAATGGGTTTATTAAGATAGAAGGGTTGAATACATTATATTTATGATAAACTACTTATTGTGAAAACTTTGAATCATAATTATATTGAAATCAAAAGGAATTCATGGAATATCCATGAGTGGTTTCTATAGAATGAAAGATATTAGAAATGGATTGTGGAATGGGTTTATTGAGAGATAAAGGTAGTATATCTTCAATAGGGAATAATTTTTATAGTGAATTATTTATTATAAACACATGGAACCATCATTACCTAGAAATCAAAATTCTAACAATATAAAAATATGGCATGGAAAAAGCAAAGAACGATTTCGGCAACATAATTGGTATACAAAAAGGATTATGGAATAGGTTTAATGAGAAATAAATGTACTATATCATTAATAAGGAACAATTTTTATAGAAAATTATATACTATAAACACAAGGAGGGATAATATCATGGAAACAAAAAGGATTATAAAAAAGCAAATGCTTGAATTGAAAAGTGGGGGGAGAGAATCCATTAATTTCTTGGTAGCTTCTAAAAGCATTAGAAGCAATCCTTTAAACGATATAAAATCATTGGGACAGATTTATATATGGAATGGGAGTGGATCTTAGTTATCTAATTGTTTTTATTTTTTGATGAATAAGGTGGATGTGACATCCTTTTATAGGAAAATGGAATTGCATTCTTGTAAATATAACTTCTTAATATAACAAGTTCTTTGGTTTCACATGGAATTTGAAGTGAAAACTGACAATAATGTAGTTGGGTTTAGTTAATATCGAGAATACATCAACCCCTCATTTAATTTTGTTTTCTAAACATGTTTTTAACTCTTTTCTTGGTATTTTTTTACTTTTAATATTTTTATCTTTTATAGTGGTAACTAATAATTACCAAAGAAATTTAATTTTAATGTCTAATAAAAACATGATTATTATGAAATATTTTTACCTATTAATTCAAAATATGAAATATATTTAAGGAAATAAAATTTCTATTTCAAATAATATTTAATTATGTAATTATCACATGTAGTGGGTAAAAAACAATTTTTATGTAAAATGTATTTTTCATTTTAAAATTTACGTGCAAGATAAAATTAGAATTTCTTTTAATAGTAATGATATAAATTATTTTATTATAAAAAAATTGAATTTTTTATTTATTTCTTAGAATAAAATAACCGAAGTTTACTAAAATTAGTTTAAATTTGAAGAAAAGACCAAAAATAGTTTCATTTATTTGAAATTATTACTTATGATCATAATATGTTAAATATTGGTAACATAGATATAGAATATAATTTAAAATTTTATATTATTACACAATAAACAAATAGTTTTTTAATTAAATTGGTTTATAAACATATTTGGATATATTATATAATGTTCAAGTTATATAAGTAATAGTTTTGGTAAAAACTACATTTTCACTATTCACATAAAAATCACAAATCCTAGAAAATTATAAAAAATTTATAGAAACAAAATTATGAGATTATAAATATATAAATGATATAAAATTAACTAATTAAAATTATAGAATTCATAAATTTAGTATTAAATTATCCTTCAGAATATAAATTTATTATTTTTATTGAAATAATTTTTTTAACATTAAGTGTTTTTAATATTCTTCCATATATATATATCTCTCTCTTTGAATGCATTTTAATACCCTAAATCCTATATTTTAATAATATAAATTATCATTAAAAATATTAGATATAATTTATTAACACATCAATCGATTATTTGAGAATTAGAAATCCTTAATATGAAATAATTTTATCTATTTATCCTTTTAATGTAAAATGTTTTAATTGATTACTATCATTCTATTTATTAGAGGATTAATTAGTCGCATAATTTATGAATAATGTTCATATAATATTTTATGAAAAGTGTTTGTTTTTTTCAAATGAATCAAGTTATCGATGAAATATATATTTAATGAAAATAAATTGTACATTATTAGGCCGTTAAGTTATCTTTGATAAATTACGAACATAAAACAATAATTTTAAATAAACTATTCAATAATTAATTTATATCTTTATAAATTGATCGTAAATATCGCAAAACTCCTATCATTTAATAGAATATAAAGGAATGACACATAAAATAATTGTTAATCTATTAATCCAAATATGTGGATAAAAAAGGCTTACCTTGGGATCAGATACCATAAGAGTCAAACATCATCGAACGTAAACATAAAATAATGGGATCCTAAATTGTGATAGGGAAGTAGGTAAAATAGAAAAAATATCATGAGAATCATAAAATGTTGTGAAAACATAAGGATCATCATCATAATCGTAGGCCATTAATCACATCAAATACATAATAACATTATGGATATGGTTAACTACACTTGGTCCACAAATTACATTTTATAAAATGATAACTAAATCTAGACAACACACAATGATATAATGAGATATAAATCATTGCCAAATTTTTTGGGGAGATATATATAATTATATACTCACCCATATAATGTAAATGTATCTTTTATTCATCTTCCACACAGAAATGACCTTTTAGAAACTATAAAAATGAAACAAATTAATGAGGAAGAAATTTGGCTAATAATAAATCCATATATAGTTAATGATAAAAGTATTATATAATATCCCATAAAAATAATTGATCAAGAAAACATTATATTAATTATCAAATAGCGATTAATTTTTTAATAACATATATATTAATGTAATGGAAATCCTAAGAAAAGTAGAATTATAGGTTATAAAATTAATCAATTTTTATTAAACTTTTAATGAAATGGAATTTTTTAAATAGTAAGATACCAATTTTTCCCAAAAACCATAAATGAAACATCACATATTATGTAATATTTATCCATTTTTATTACAGTATCAAAAATTAAATAATATTTAAAATAATAGAACATGAAAAAGAAGAATAAATTGAATTGTTCCATTTATATGTTTAACAAAAAAATGATTATAAAGATAAAAATTGATACATGCATTTCCATAAAATGTAATGGGAGAACAAGATAATATAAATCATGGGAAATCATATAAGTAATAAAAAAACATAATTTAATGGATAAATCATGAAAATATAGATATTGATTGTGAATGAAAAAATATCATGTATAATGATAAATAGTAGGAAAGACCTCTTAGTTCAAGTCATGAGAAACATAAAATACTCAAGAAACCTCTTAAATAGTATAATTAAATTCATTAATTTATTTTTAAAAATATTTTTTTTCATATTTTTGACATGTATATATTGTTTTTAGTATCATGTAATATTATTTAATTAACTTAATGGTGTTCACCAAGATTGTTTTGAACATTCTCATTACATAGTTCCAAAACTCCCTTGTTTTAAGGGTAATGAATAAATCTCTTTATCTAGTGATTTTATAAGATATAGACGTTTATTTTTATGTTTTTTAGATCATTCTATAAGTGTAGGAGTTCACAAGTTTTTATTGAATTTTTTAAAGTCATAGAATATTCCTTGGTAAGCTTGTTTTTTAGGATTAAAAATTAAAGTGCTTGTTTTCATTTAAACAAATTAATACCAGGCCTATTTACCATTAATGAACCGTTGAAATGATATAATACATTTATATGGTTATATTAAATCATGAAATAAATATTTATAAATATCCATGAAAGGCATAACTGAACAACAAAATATTATCAATAACATTTTTAGCATAAAAATATAATGGGTGAGAATATGTTTTTAAGAAATTTTTTACTGATCTGGTAAAATAATTAATATTTATTTCTTACAAAATAAAAAATTTTAATTAAAAAATATATTTCAATATTAATTTTTATTGATTAATTATATAATCTAATAATGTAAGAGGATAACTAAAATGAAAACATGGGTTTCAAATCTCTTAGCACATTATGTTTCCACCTTTTGATTGTGCATTAAGACATTAAAGTAGACACTTTTAGTCAGACTATGGAATTAATGTAGTGTCTATGAGAGTTTAGAGCCAGTTATGGGAATATCTAATAAAAATGAAAAAAATTATGCGAGGAGGAAAGGGTTGAGGAAGGGTGTTTATATAGTGAAGGGGGAGGGAAATGGTTGAATAATCTCACGATTAATTGATTATTTTGGAAAAATACTCTGAAAATTATTGATTAATGAGAAATTTACTACTTTATGATTTATATATGGATGAATAATTCAAATTTTAACACACCCAAAACCAAAATGAATCTTGGAAATATTTTATAAAAAGAAAAGAATAAAATAAATATTTTAATTTTGTAAAATATTAATTATGTTATTAAATGATTTTTGGTTTTGGTAAATATGTTTATAAAATTTTAAATAATTAGAAGAGTCCATAAATAAATTTTAATTCATGAATAATATTTTGTAAATTTTGATTTATATTTTTATCTTGATGATTTTAAAAAAATAGTTGTAACACACCAAGAATCCACGATACGCTTCTCTTTGAATAATACAATAGTTTGTGTTGTACGCAACATCAAGTTCTAACACACCACAACCAATCAAACTAGCCGGTATGAATAGTAATAAACACTTTTTGAAATATTATAAATATTATTTTTCAAATTGGAATTCTTTTTTGTATTTGGAATATAAATTTTTTTAGGGTGAAATTTTGGCATTTTTCTAAAAACTTTCAATTTTTGATGAATAGTGAAAACCACTGCATTATTGATTAAAAACAACTTTTTTTAAAACAATTAGCTATTTTTTAAAATTTATTTCAGATAAAAATAGACAAAATAATACATATATATGTTCAATGTAAATATTTACAGTCATTTTATAATAATATTAGATATATAAAATTTTATTGATCTTTTTACCGTGTTATACCCACCTTCTAGGCGCATTTGAAAAATTTTCATAAAACGTAATATTACCACTTCCATGAATTGAATTTCAAAAATCTGAGAGGCACTGTTGACATCAGTAAGTGAAATGTGGTTCAATAAGATTAAAATAATTTTTGGTGAATAGTAACTTTTGACTTTTATTTACCACAGTTAAAAGTAAATATAGTAATTAATGGAAACAAATGATTTTTTTATTTACCTAACACATGTCCTAATTCTACTGGATAAGTTTATTTCAGCCATAATCAACCTTAGAAACAAAATATGATCCATTTGGTCAACTAGTATTAGATTGGAACATTTATTATTATTTTATTTAAAGAAGAGTTAAAAGTTTTAAATTAAATGTTTAATAACTAAACCATTTTTAATATATGGAGATAAAAAAGATAAATTCTACTATAAATATTAATTATAAAGATAAAAATATTTCCTAAATAATTATATTATATTTATAATTTTTATAAATTAAATAATAAAATTTATTTACGACACAATAGTGATGCAGTAATTTCCTTATTAATGAATGTTTAAAATAATTGACATTATAAATATGTAAATAAATGTAATTTGAGACCTCTGATGATTTACACTAATTTTATAGTATAATATGACATATTATGGTTGATTAAATAATTTTTTTTCTAAGTTATAGAGTTGTTATAAATTTCTAAAAAACAAAATACAAAATTGGGTCAAAATAGACATAAATGGGGTTTTAAAACAAATAATATATTATTAATTGATATAATATTAATCAAAATATTAGGTTCATCCACAAGAACATAGATAAGGTTTTATATCTCTATAATTAACTACTTTAGGTTTTCTTGTATTTTTATATTATGTTTATTAACAATTTATTATAATAATTCAAGAATACATTGTAAAAGATATACTATTATACTAAGAGTAAAATATAAAATATAAGTTTAATATAGTGACCTAAACCTGTCTAAAACATATTGGTTGAGTGGCTTTTGAACCATCCACACCTTACCCTATAAATAAATCCTTTTGGAGCCATTATAAACCAAATATGTTTGTATTATAAAATAATATTTCAAGCTTTTCCTAAAATGACCCTCACCTCTCTAATAAAAGGGTACTTCCCATTCTATCTAAATCACACCTCCAAAGCCATTTGGCTTGGTCAAACCCACCTAAAATATCCTCCCAACTAACCTCATTATTATCTAAAGTAATTTGTTTAGAATCCAACCTTTGGAGCCCTTTTGAACAAATCAAAATGAAGCACCTGAAGAAGAGGTAATAATTTCCTCACATCTTTCAATGTTCTGTTCTTCTTCCACTTCCTCTTTAATTATTGTTTCCATACCAAAATAATAACTCATTTACCTTATACACACTGTGATGTTCTTATAAATATGTCAAAACCATACTCATTATTCTATCCATCCTATGAATGACAAGTCCCCATACGTGCGTACATACAAATTTCTGTCTCTACATCGTGGTGTAGTTTTGTCAAGCCCTGAACACAGTTACCCAGAGTCGGTTCATTGTTACATAACATTGGAATGATACAAAGAATCATGTTCCAAAAGACTGACTAGTTAAGTATCCTTGGAAGTACTAGATACATTCATAAGTTTGACATTAAATAATGAAATAAAAAAACATCAACAAACATTTGTCCCCTTTTAAAAACACTTATTTCCTTAGCATATCCATGCAGGTCAACCAAAAAATACTTCTTCACATCTTAAGAAAAAGAAAACATAGAAATTGGTGAGATCAGATTCTCAATAAGGATAACAATATAGCAGAAACATTCATAAATAAGAAAAAATATTTAAGGAAATGTATAAGAATAAAACAAAAGACTTTTAAAAATGAACTTCAACATAATATGAAAAAGATAAAGTCAAATAATTCCATTTAAGTATTCACATGGATATTCTACTAGTTGAATAATCACATGAAATATCAACAGCCACTTTCAAACTGATAGAATGGTTAATACTAAACATCATAACCACATAGTTAAGGCTTTATGACAAGACTAAAAATAAGATTTTCTCAAGGTATTGTGCTAAGAAACTAGTTTGTCTCATTAGACCAACCAATGCATCGAATAGCTATAGCAGGCTCCACCTGTCACTTATTATGTCTAATGCATTCCTCATAGGAAAAGGTTTAAACATAACATAAATATTCCTATTAAAACTAGAATATGAAATGTCAATACTTTATACATTAACCATGAATGGTGTAAAAATAACACATCCACAGTCAAGAATATCACAAAACATTAAATACAATATGGAATTTCTATATCATAATAAATCAATTTCAAATAAGCTTAAAATCCATCAATGGATGTTGACATAAATGAAATCAGATGTTTTTTAGAGAAATATCTATTTCTACTTTGAAATCTTTTAAAATTAATATATTTATAAAATAAAACATTTATTTTTAAAATATTTTTATAATCTTGTAAGGGATGCTTAGATGATGATATAACAACAGAAAATAGCCACACCCACCCTATAAGTTAAAAAAACATTCATACTATAATTTTGTCAAAAAGGTCATCAAGTACATTTTTTAGAAATCAATATAAAGATTATTTTCAAAACATATAAGGTAAAATAAGAGTATAAATGACTTTAACCCATTTTCTAGTAAATATGAAAAAAATTTGAAAAACATTTTTATGAGGACGCAGATGTTGATGATAAAGAGGTCTTAGAAGATACTTGCGTAAAAACAACCTTGAATAATAAAGAGATTGTGAAATTAAACCTCACCTTGTAATTTTCCTTTTTCTATGGAATTTGAACCTAATATATAATTTTTAAAACATTTTTATTAAATTATACAATAACTATATACATAAATATGATATCATATATGATCTTGTAATATTGCATTGTTAATAATATTTTATTAGTATCATCGTTTCGGGTGTGAACTGATTCATTTTCCTATATATGATTGGTTATATAAGACATGTTTTTTATGGATAGGATGTATTATATTTATATACATAATGATATTATGTTCATAAACATTATTTTTAATCATAAAATTCAAATTATTCTTGAATGATTATGATGTGTAATGAATCTCATCGCATTCGTGGAGACCTTAATCTGTACGTATGCACGAGTGACAATATCATTATATTTATGGAGAAATAGTATGTAATTGGATAATATATAATATGTAAAGAATCATTATCATTTTATATTTACTATTTACAATAGTTAAACTCATTATTATACCCATCCAAATAATTATGTTTTTGAATAACAAACAACACCACAATGTGGAGATTGTAATTCATACGTTCGCACATATGGTGACTTTTTCATTAACAGGATGGATAGAATAATTAATATGGTTGTTCCATTTTTATAATAAAATAAAATTATATAGAAGATACTGGAGTTATTATTTTAAAATGGAAATAACAAATAAAGAGGAAGTGGAATAAGAAAATATCTTGAAAGAGGTGATGAAATAAATACCTCTTCATCAGGTTCTACCTTTTGATTTGATCAAAAGGGCTCCTTAGGAAGACTTTAGGACATACGGAATGCCTCTAGGATAAAAGGAGGAATATTGGCAGGATATTGGGGTATGGGTTGGCTGAGCCAAAATACTTTGGAGGTGTCAAATAAGAGAATAGGATGTTCCCTTTTATAAGAGAGTTGAGGGTCACTTTAGGAAAAGCTTTCAATATTATTTTATAATAAAATCATTTTGGGTTATAGTGTCTGAAAATGAATTATTTAAAGGATATGGTGTGGGTGGGTCAAAAACCTGTCATCCAATAGGTTTTAGACAGGTTTAAGTCATCATATTAACCTTATCGTTTTATATTTAACTCTGAGTTAAATAGTTTGACATTTATCATGTCTCTTTGTATTTTTATATTCTATGGTTAATAAACATACTATAAAAATCAAATAGAAACCCATGTGGATCATCAATATAATATATAACCTTATCTAAGTCATTTTTCAAAACCATATATTTTTAGAAATATTATATCAATTAATAATATAATATTTGTTTTTAAAACACAATTATGTAAATTTTGACACAAGTTAGTATTTGATTTTTTTAAAAGCCATAAAAACATTGTCACTTAGAATAAAATTTATTTAACCAACCCTATCATGTCATATTAACCTTGAAAATTAATTTTATTCCTCAAAGGTCTAAAATTACATTTATTTGGATATTAATAATATCAATTATTTTAATCATTCATTAATATGGTAATTACTGCATCATCATTTTGTCATAAATAAATTTAATTATTAAATGATTAAAATTTATAAATAAAATAATGTTATGAAGAATTTTTTTATCTTTATAAATAATAATTATAGTCTAATTAACTTATGTATAAACCTATATTAAAAATGGTTTAGTTATTAAACGTTGAATTTAACTCTTTTAACACTTCTTTAAATTAAATAATAATAAATGTCCAAATCTAATGCAAGTGGACCAAAGTGGATCATATTTTATTCCTATGGTTGTTTTTCCATCGAATTATACTTATACAATAGAAATAGGACATTTTTTAGGGTAATTATGACATCATTTTTACCTTTAATTACCTTATTTAATTTTAACCATGGTAAATAAAAGTCAAAAGTAACTATTCACCAACAATTGTTTTCCTCTAATTGAACCAAATTTTACTTAATAATTTTAACCGCATCACTTGGATTTTTGGAATTAAACTCAAATAATCCATATAGTTAAGTGTTATACAAATTTTTAAATGCTCTTAAGAGGTGGGTAAATGACGGTAAAAAGATCGATAAAATTTTATATATCTAAACATATTATAAAATGACTCCAATGAATTATGTTGAACATATATAGGTATTATGTATCGATTTTGACCTAATATAAATTAAAATAAAGTAACTAATTATGCAAATAAATATTTATTTTTAACCAATAACATAGTGTTTTTTCACTATTCATCAAAAATTGAAAGTTTTCAGAAAAATACCAAAAATTCAACATAAGCTAATTTTGATATTACGAATACAAAAATGTAATCCATTTTGAAATATATAGTTAATAAAATTTCAAAAAGTTGGATTACTACCCATAATAGCAAGTTTGATTGGTTGTGGTGTGTTTGAGCTCGAAGTTGCATACAACATAAGTTATTTTATTATTCAAAGTGAAAAGTATCATGGAAGCTTGGGGTATTACATTCTCCCCTCCTAAAAATAATTTCATCCTTGAAATTTCAAGAATATTACTACATAAAAAGATTCGGGTGATTCTTCATTATGAACATTTATATGCCCTAATGGGAACTGATTCAAAAAAATTTATGGCGATGATACTTCCCTTAAGGGTTTTGACTGATAACTCCCTTGTTATGTAAAATTGAAAATATATAATTTTCCTAGAAAATTAGAAAGATATGAAACAATGTGATGATCTAGAGTCAAATAAAGCATTGTATAAACTTTAGGAAACCAATAAATTACCTACCACCATGTCTTTCGGTGCATCAACCTCAGTAGTAGTGATCGCAGAATCTTGGCCTTTCTCCCATGGATTTTCTAAGGTATGTTACCATGGAAAATTGGAAATTAATTTTAATAATTACCATTTTATCTACATTTGTAGCATTCAACATTGATATTCAATTCCTTCCCCTTGTAATCACGAGCTTGTTGTCCTTTTTCACCAAAAATGTAATAGACTCCCATTCCCTTCAGAAAAGTACAAAGGCGTTTCTTCCCACATTTACCACAGGATGGATATTCAAACTTTTCCTTCTTACATTTATTTCCATTTCCAGAGTTTTTATAATCTCTTTTTTTCTCTTTCTTTTCTTTAAAGTCGTAAGACATAGGGAATTCCTTTTCTGTATTGGTAGTGCATGAGACAATATCTTCATCCGATGAGATGGATTGTGAGACTAATGCTTGATGGAGAAATGTTTTTAACCCATCAAAGAATCGATCAATTTTACTAATTGGGTTACATATATAATCTTCTTCTAGCCTTTCTATGCTTGTATAGTTAGCCTCATGTTTTGTGACATTCTCATCCTTTTTTTCCTCAGACTAAGAAATTGTCTTCCCATATCGGCTCAATGGTCATGAGGAAATTATTTTTCTATGAAAATCTCTTTAAACTCCCACCATTCCATATTTGATACTTCATCATCTTAGTTTGTGTTTTGAATCAATGCCTCCCATTGATCTGCATCTCCCATGAGGTGATAAACTATCATGACAACTTTTTCCCTTTTGCTATTCCCCAAAGCTTGATATATTTTCTCAAAGTATTTTATCTATTGATCAACTACAAATGGATTTTTACTCACATTGAATGTTGGTGGGTGTTACCTCTTGAAGGGGTATAACATTGATCCTTCACGTTGTGGATTAGGGTGCTCCATGCCAGTAAGGTTATTATTCGTAACCTGTGTGAGTTCTCCCAGTATGGTGATAAGCTAATTAGAACCATTTTCTTCACCAGCACCACTCTAATCTACATGAGTAGGATATAAATACCTACATTGATTACGTTCATTGATACAGTTACAATTCCTTCCACTATGTTCGATTTCTAAAAAATGTCATAAACTATATTAGTTTATGAATTGCAATACATAATTCCAAACTTGTAAAACCGTTAACATAAATTGAACAGTCTATAGATATAATCCATAATCATAAAAAAAAATTCTTTGTGAAATTACATACTCTTAAAAACTTTATAATGAGTTTTAAAGAATATGAAAATTATCTTAAGCATATCCCCTAGGATTGTCGTAACCAAGAGTTCACCATGGCCCGTTGTCGTGCACCGGTTCACGTTCGAGTCCAGCTCAAAGCGGAGTTTTCAGGTTTTATCACTAGGTACATTTGTGACAGAGCAGTCTCTACCTACTCATATCCATAAAAAGATGTATTTCTTTGAAAGATCACAAAATCTCTAGTGTACAAAAATTCTAAGAAGTTCTTCTATACTAATCCTCAAAGTCTATCTTAAAGTAATGTTTTGTAATAATATTTTTTTTTCTAAATATAGCTTCAAAGGATTGTACTAAACTTCCTCTGATACCAAATTTAATGCCCTGACCTCGGTTACCCAGAGTCTATGATTTTTTACATAACATTGGCATGATTCAAGGAATCATTCCTTGAAAGACCGAGTAGTTTAGTAGCCTTGGAAGTACTAGATAAATTCATAAGTTTTACATTACATCATGAAATAAAAACATCAAAAACATTTTGTACCCATTTTAACACACTTATAACCATAGCCTATCCCTGTAGGTAAACTATAAAATACTTCTTCACATCCTGGGAAAGATAAAACATAGAAATGGGTGAGCTCAGAAGATCGGTAACGATAAAAATATATAGGAAACATTAGTAAATAATCATAAACATTTATGGAAATGTATAAGAGTAATACAAAAGCCTTTTAAACATGAACATAAACATAATATGGAAAATATAAAATCATATAATTCCATCTACTTATTCACATTAATATTCTACTAGTTGAATAATCACATGCAATATCAATAACCACTTTCATAATGTTGGAATGCCTAATGCCAGACTTCATAACCACATAGTCAGGACCTTGTGCCATGACTACAAATAAGATTTTGTCTAGGACCTTTACCAAGACACTAGTTTGTCTCATGAGTCCTACAGATGCATTGAGGAGCTATAGAGGGCTCTACTCGTCACTTACTAAGTCCAATGCATTCGTCATATGAAAATGTCTAAACATAACATAAAAATTCGTATTAAAACATGCATATGATATGTCAATACTTTATCCATAAACCATGAATGGTGTAAAAATAAATCATCCATAGTCAAAAATATCACAAAACCTTCAATAAAATATGGAAGTTTTGTATCAAAATGATTCAACATCAAATAATCTTAAAATGCATCAATGGATGTTGACATAAATGAAATCAAAACTTTTTTTAGAGAAATATCTCATTATATTTTGAAATAATTTAAATGTCATATAATTATAAAAGAAAAAATGTATTTTGAAAATATTAATATAATCTTGTATGATAATCTTTTATGATGTTATAGCGATATAAAATATCTTCACCCTCCGTATATGTTAAAAAACATTATTTCCTTAATTTTACCAAACAAGTTATACAGTACATTGTTTGGAAAACGACGGAAAGATTACTTTCAAAACATATAAGGTAAAATAAAGGTATAAATGAATTTAAACCTTTTCCTAGTAAATAGTAATTTTTTTGAAATATATTTTTAAGAATATAGATATGTGGATGATAAAGTGGTCCTAGTAGATACTTACGTAAAAACAACCTGGGATAATAAAGAGATTATGCAATTAAACTTTAACTTGACTTTTCCTTTGTTGATGGTATTTTATCCTCCTGTATAACAGTTAAAACATTTTTATGAAATTATACATGAACTGTATACATAAATATTATATCATATATGATCGTATATTATTTCTTTGTTAATAATATTTTAGTAGTGTCACTGTTTCGGGTGTTATCTGATTCTTTTTTCTTGATATGATTGGTTACATAAGCCTTGTTTGTTATGGATAGGATGTATTTGATTCAAATACAGAATGATATTATGTTTTTAAACATTATTTTTAACCATAAAATCAAAATTATTCTTGAATTGTAACGATGGGGATTGAATCTTACCGCGTTTGTGGAGACGGTAATCTGTACGTACGCACGAGCAAAAATATCATTTTATTAATGGTGAAATCACATGTAAATGGATGGTATATCATATATAAATAATCATTATCATGTTATATTTATTATTTCCTTTAGTTATACTCATTACTAAAACCATCCAAATAATGAAGTGTTTGAATAAAAATTACACCACGACATGGAGACGGTAATCCGTACCTACGCACGTATGGCAACTTTTTCATTTATATGATGGATAAAATAATGAATATGGTTGTACCATTTTTATAATGACATCAAAATATATATAATATACTATATTTATTATTTTATAATTAAAACAAAAAAGAAAGATAAAGTTGAAGAAGAAAAGAACTTGAAAGTGGTGATGAAATATTTACCTCTTCTTCATGTTCTTCCTTTTGATTTGATCAAAAGGGATCTTTATGTTTTATTTATGACCAATGAAGGGACTATAGGATTAAGGGAGTAAAGTCGGGAGGATATTTGGGCAGGGGTTGGCTGAGACAATATACTTTGGAGGTGTGAAATTAAGATAAGGGTAAGTTCCCTTTTATAAGAGAAATGAGGGTCACATTAAGAAAAGAATGAAATGTTATTTTATAATAAAATCGTTTTCGGTTTCTAATTTCTCAAAAATAAATTTTTTAAAGGATAAGGTGGGTATGGGTGTAAAAAATCTTAAAATATAGGTTTTAGACTGGTTTAGGTTATCATATTAACCTTATCTTTTAGATTTAACTCTTAGTTAAATAGTTCAAAATTTACCACGTCTCTTTGTATTTTTATATTATATGGTTAATAAAATTACCATAACAAGCCAAGAGAACCCCATGTGGATAATTATTAATATATATTACCTTATCTAAGACCTCTAGTTGAACATTAGAATTTTAGCAATATTATATCAATTAATAATATAATATTTATATTCAAAACTCAATTATGTCAATTTTGACACTATTGAGTATTTGAATTTTCTGAAATCCATAAAAACATTATCACTTAAAATTAAATATATTTAACCAACCCTAAATTTTCATATTAACATAAAAATAATTTTAATTCAAAAAAGGTCCCAGAATAAATTTATTTAGATCATTATAAAATCAATTATTTTTATCTTTCATTAATAAGGTAATTACTGCATCATCATTGTGTTATAAATAAATTAAATTATTTAATGTCAAAAAACTATAAATAAAATACCAAAATTTAGGAAATTTTGTTATATTTCTAATTATTATTTATAGTGGAATTTATCTTATGTATAACCCTTTATTAATATGTTATAGTTATTAAAATTTGAATTTAACTATTTTAACTCCTCTTTAAATAAAATAATAATAAATGTCCCAATATAATCCAACTGGACAATAGAGGTTCATATTTTCTTCCTAAGGTTGTTTTTGTTTAATTATAGGTATCCAATTGAATTAAGAAATGTGTTAGGGTAATTATGATTTCATTTTTACCCTTAATTACCCGATTTACTTTTAACCGTGGTAAATAAAAGTCAAAGGATACTATTCACCAAAAATTATTTTCATATTATTGAACCAAATTTTACATAATGATATTAACCGTGTATCTCGTATTTTTGAAATTCAGCTCATAGAAGCAGAAAAATTATTTTTTATACAAATTTACAAATGCTCCTAGGAAGTGGGTAATAGATGGTAAAAAGTTCGATAAAATTATATATATATAAACTTATTATAAAATGACTCTAATGAATTATGTTGAACATATATAGGTATTATGTATTTATTTTGACCTAAAAAATTAAATTAAAATTAATAATTATTTAAAAAAAGTCATTTTTAACCAATAACGTAGTGTTTTGTCACTATTCATCAAAAATTGAATGTTTTCAGAAAATTACCAAAAATTATCCCTAAGCTAATTTTAATATTTTGAATCTAAAAATGAAATCCATTTGGAATGAAAAAATTTATTAAATTTCAAAAAGTTGGAATAACTATTCATAATAGCTAACTTGATTGGTTGTGGTGTGTTTGAACTCAATGTTGCGTACAACACAAGCTATTGTATTATTCAAAGGGAAACGTACTCTAAAAGCATGGGGTGTTGGAATTTTTCTATTCAAACTCATCATTTTTTTGTATGGGTATAATAATGAGTATAACTGATATAAATAATAAATATAACATGTTAATGATTCTATATATATTATATACCATCCGATTTCATATGATTTCACCATATATAGAATTACATTGTCACTCATGCCTATGTATGAGTTATCGTCTCCATGAAGGTGATGGGATTCATTTTCCATCTACACCATTTAAGAATAATATTCATTTTATGAGTAAAAATAATGTTTGAAAACATAATATAATTCTGGATATGAATCAAATACCTCTTATCCATAACAAACATGGCTTACGAACCAAACATATAAATGAAAATGAATCAATTAACACCCGAAGCGATGATAAAACTGAAATATTATTAACAAAGTAATTTTAGAAGATCATAAAAGATATAATATTTATTTATGTGGTTCTATTATAATTTAATAATAATAATTTAACTATTTTATGGCATGTTAACTTACCCTCAATCAATAAAAATTATAAGGTATGGGTTAATTATACAATCTCTTCATTAATTGAGGTTGTTTATACCTGAGTATCTAATAGGACCTCTTTATCATCCACATCTGTATTCCTTAAAAATGTATTTCAAAACATTTTTACTATTTTTTAGACTATGGATTAAATTCATTTATACCCTCATTTGAATTCTTATAAAATTTTTATAATGTAATATTTTTGTCGTTTTCCAAACAAGGTCCTTTACATCCTTTTCGACAAAATTAATGAAATAATGTTTTTTAACTTCTACGGAGAGTGAGGTTTTTTTCACCCTTTATAAAAAATTCAAATCTTCCCTTACAATATGAAAATAATATTTTCAAAATAAATGTTCTCTTTTATAATTACGCGACATATAAATAATTGCAAAAGAGAATGAGATATTTCACTCTAATAGTTTGAATTCATCTATCTCAACGTCCTTTGATGAATTTTACACTTGTTTGATGTTGATTTATTATGATACAATATTCCATATTGTATTAATGGTTTTGTGATATGGTTGACTGTGGATGTGTTATTTTTATACTATTCAAGGTTTATAGTTAATGTATTAACATGTCCCATGTTATTTTTAATACAAATGTTTATGTTATGTTTCATCCTTTTCATAAGAGGAATGTATTGGAGTTAGTATGTTACGAGTGGATCCCCATATAGGTCTTTGATTCATCAATTTGTCTCATGAGACAAAGTATTGTGTTGTTACAAGGCCTTAATAAAATATTATAGGTAGTCTTGGCGTGAGGCCTTGACTATGTGGTTATGATGTCTGACATTATTCATTCCATCATTATGAAATTGGATATTGTTATTACATGTGATTATTCGAATAGTATACTATCGACATTAATATCTAAATGGCATTATTTGACTTATATTTTCCATGTTATGCGGAAATTTATGTTTAAAAGGCTTTTGTTTTAATCTTATACAATAACTTAAATGTTTATTCTTATTTGTTTCCACTATATTGTTATCCTTTCTGAGAACCTCAGCTCACCGATTTCTATGTTTTATTATTCTCGTGATGCGAAGAAGAATATTATGACTAACCTGTTGGGATGGTCTAATGGATATGAGTGTGTTCAATGGAGACAATGTTGTTGTTATTTTTCATTTTATAATGTAATGTAAAACTTATATATGTATCTAGTACTTATCCAGCTACTAAAATGATCGGTATTTCGGGATTAGAACCCTTGTGATTATTCCAATGTTATGTAATAATGCACCAAATCTGGGTAACTCGTTTCAGGTCATTATAGTAATTTTAAGAGAAACTTTAGTACAAACATTGGAATCTAGATTTAGAAAAACTCTGATTAGAGAAAATTACCCTAAGATAGACTTTGGGGATCAGTATAGAAGAACTTCTTAGAATTTTGGTAATGTATATATTTTGTGAATTTTCTAGAGCAAAACATCCATATCTAGATACGAGTTGGTAGAGGCAGCTTTGGCACAAATGTACCTAGGATTGAAAACTCTGACAAGGAGTTTCAGGCTTGAGCCGGGGTATCCTGGTACCCGACAACGGGCATTTCTGCACTCTTGGTTATGACACTCTTGGGGTATATGCTTAGGAAAATTCACACTTTATTTACAACCCATTATTAATGATTTATTATTATATACCTCCACAAAGAAAAAAATTTAATGAATCTGGATTATTTCTATAAATTGTTCAATTTATGTTAAGTGTTTCCATGTTTTGAATTATGTATTGTGATTCATAAAATAATCTAGTATATTCCATTGTTTAGAAATGGTGTCTAGTTGAAGGAATTTAAACTATATCAACGCAAGTAATCCATG
This sequence comes from Viscum album, assembly GCA_963277665.1. Classification (NCBI taxonomy): domain Eukaryota; kingdom Viridiplantae; phylum Streptophyta; class Magnoliopsida; order Santalales; family Viscaceae; genus Viscum; species Viscum album. Next base: position 1,287,458,242 of record OY728158.1, read on the forward strand.
TATATATTTCCCTCTAACTCAAGATAATTATAGTGGAACTGGTGATGAAACTGGTGCTGATCAACATATCACCATACTAGGACCACTCACTCAGGTTATGAATAATAACCTTACCCATATAGAGAACCCTAATCCACAACATATAGGATCAATTTTAGATAGTTTCATGAGAAAAAACTCACCAACATTAAATGTGATTAAAAATACATTAGTATCTAAGAAATGGATAAGTTCCTTAGGGAAAATATATCATGCTTTGGGGAGTAGTGAAAGGGAAAAAGTTTTCCTAGAAGTTCATCACCTCATGGGAGATGCAGATCAATGGAGGTCATTAATTCAAAACAAAAATAAGATGAAGAAGTATCAAATATGGAATGGAGGGTGTTTGAAGATCTTTTCATAGGAAAATAATTTCTTTGTGGCCATTAATCTGATATGGAAAGTCAATTTCTGAGTCTGGGGAAAAAGGAGAATTAGAATGTCGCAAAGTATGCAAATAACGTTACAAGGTTATCGAGGCGTGCTGCAGAATATATATGGAACCTAAGGAGTAATATTGATCAATTCATTGATGGGTTAAAACCATTTCTCTGTCAAGAATTTGTCTCACAATCCTTATCATCATATGAAGATATTGTCTCTTGTGCTATCAAGATAGAAAAGGAATTCTTTAAGTCTTACAATATTAAAGCAATGAAAGAGAAGAAGAGATATACTAAACACCCTAAAAATTTAAATAAGGGGAAGAAGGGAAAAGTTCAATTTCCATCCTATGGTAAATGTGGGATGAAACACCCTGGTACTTTCTTGAAGATAATGAGAGTCTATTACAAGTGTGGAAAAAAAGACTACCAAGCTCATGATTGCAAGGGGAATAAAGAGGTTTTCAATTATGAATGCTAATTTTTTTGAGAAATGAGGCATTATTCAAAGGAATTTCCTAAACACCAAGTAAGCATACCTCAGAAAAGGACACGGGAGTAATTACAAGATTATGCGATCACTATGGCTGATGTTAAAGCTCCGAATAACGTTGTGGCAGGTAATTTAATGGTTTCCTCAAGTTTATCCAATTATTTATTTGATTCTGGATCAACTCATTGTTTCATATATTCTATGTTTTCTATGAATATTATATATTTCAAATTTAATTTAACAAGGGACTTGTCATTCAAAACTCTAAAGGAAAGTATCATTGCAATAATGTTTGGTGAATCAGTTCCTATTAAGGCATATAACTGTTCTTTATCTACTGATCTCATTGTCATACCCATGATTGAATTTCATATAATCCATGAAATTGATTGGCATTTAGACCATGATGATACAATTTATAGTAATAAGTAGTAGGTTACAATGTTCAACGATGATAATGAGTACCTTATCTTTAGAGTAGAAATGTCACCATCTAATTCTTATCTATATCCACCCCTGTAGCTGTACAAAATTATATTATTGGGGAGTAAGAGAGTGAAAAAACTATGGGTGAGGAAAAGAATGTTCCAATAGAGTATGTACCTATTGTTCAAGAATATGTTGATGTGTTTCCATAGGATATACTTGGACATCCTACGTAATGATAAATTGAGTTTTCCATTGATTTAATTCATGGTTCAAGTGAAATATCAAAGCACCCATATAGAATGGCCATTGTGGAATTAGTGGAACTAAATAAACAACTAGAATAATTGAGTAAATAAGGATTTATTTTCCCTTGTGTTTCTCCATGGGGAGCCCCTATTCTTTTTGTTAAGAATAAATATGGATCTATGAGGTTGTCCATTCACTACAGAGAGATCAAAACTATAAAAATAAATAACAAGTATCCACTTTCTCACATTGATGATTTATTTGATTAACGTCATGTAGGTAAATATTTTTCAAAGACTGGACTTCAATCTGGATATCATCAGTTGTGTGTGAAGAAGTAAGAAATTTTGAAAACAACATTTCAAACTAGGTACGGGAATTACAAGTTTACAGTAATGCCTTTTGGACTGACTAACGCACCCTCTATTTTCATGGATGTAATGAATAATGTTTTCATGGAATATCTTGATAACTCTGTAGTGTTATTTATTGATGATATATTGGTATACTCCAAAATCTATTATGATCATGAAAATCCCTTGCGCAAAATTCTAAATAATCTTAGAAGAAATGAATTATATGGGAGGTTTTGTATGTGTGAATTCTAGATTCAGGAGATTTCTTTTCTTGGACATATTATCTATATGGATGGAACCTCTGTTGATCCTTCAAAGGCAAGAGTAACACAAGAATTTCCAGTACCAACAAGTATAACTGAGGTACATAGTTTTATTGGATTATCAAGTTATTATCAGTGTTTTGTCCATAATTTTTCCTGATTGGCTAACCCATTAACCAAGATCACATGTAAAGGTGTTAAATTAATTTGGAAAAAAGTGTGTGTAGATTGTTTTGAGGAACTAAAGAGAATATTATTCAATGCATCTATCTTGACTCTACCATTGTGGAATGTTGGGTTTGTTATTTATAGTGATGCTTCAATGAAATGACATGGTTGTGTCCTTATGCAGAATAATAGGGTTATTGTCTATGAATCATGATAGCTAAAAATTTATGAACAAAATTATCCTACTCAGGATCTTGAGTTAACATATTTAATCTCTACTTTGAAATTATGGATTCAATATCTCTACGGTGAAAAATGTGAGATATATTCCGATCAAAAGAGTTTAAAGTATATTATCTCACTGAATGAACTCAACATGTGACAAAGACGATGGCTTGAACTAATCAAGGATTACAATTTAACTTTACACAACCTCCCAGAAAAGGAAAATAAGGTGGGAGTAGCTTTGTGAAGAAAGGATAATGGAATTTGGGAAAATATGAAAGTTGAAAAGGATCCTATGTTCATGGATCTAGTAAAGAGGGATATGGTAATAATCATGGAAGGTGAAAAATCAATAATATTTCCAATGGGTTACAAACCATCTTAACTGGAAAGGCTAAAAAGTTCATAGACTAATGATGAGGTGTTTCAAAAGAAAATTAAAGCTATGAAACATGGGAGATTGATCAACTTCGTATATGAAGATGGGATTATGAAATTTGGGATAAGTCTTTGTGTTCTTGACATACCAGATCTAAAAAGGGAATTGTTGGATGATGATCATAGATCCAATTTCTCTATACACCCTAGTACCACTAACATGTATAGATATTTTAATGAACATTTATGGTGGGACAACATGAAGGGGGAAATTTCTGATTATGAGTAATGATGTATGGTTTGTTAAAAGTTTATTGCTGGAAGACAACATCCTATAGGAGTCATAAAACCTCTTCCTATACCTGAGTGTAAGTGGGATGATATTACGATGGACTTTATCATGGGGCTATAAATGAATCCTTGAAGGAATGATGCAATATTGGCCATTGTTGATCGTCTTACCAAGTTAGTACATTTTATTACTATAATTGAAGATTTACCACTTGAATGTTTAGACAGACTATATATTAATGATATTGTAAGACTTCATGGAGCGACCTTATTGATTTTTTCTGATCATGATTCCCATTTTACATCAAGATTCTAGAAAAGTATCCATAAATACTTAGATACTGAACATCGTTTGAGCACTACCCACCACTCTCAAACTGATGGACAATAAGAACAGACTATTCAAAACATAGAAGAGATGTAGATATCTTTCCCACGTGAGTTTCAAGGTATGTGGGATAAATATATACCTATGGTAGAAACTTCCTATAACAATAGCTTCCATTTAAGTATTCATACGGAACCATATGAAGAATTATATGGAAAGAGATGTCTCAAACCAACATGTTGGGATGATGTTGTTGAAAGAAAACTCATAGGCCCAGAACTTGTTAAGGACACAATGGAAAAGGTTATGTTTATCCAAACCCACATCAAAACATCTCAATGTAGGCAAAAGATCAATGCCGATAACCTAAGGAAATATTTTGAATTTAATGTAGGAAATCGTGTTTTCCTGAAGGTATCTCCATGGAAGTGTGTTATAGGATTATGTATGAAGAGAATCATAAGACCCAGGTACATCAGGCCTTCAAATATTATAGAAAAAACTGGATTTGTAGCATATAGTTTTGCAATACCTCCAAGTCTCTTCCAAATTCATTAAGTGTTCCACATATCATATTTGAGAAAATACATGCCTGAACTAAAGCATGTACTATCCTATGAAAAAATAGAACTAGAACCCGACCTGTATTATTGCGAAGAGGCAATAAGAATCCTTGATACCAGAGAATAAGTATTGAGAAACCGGCCGACTCATCTGGTGAAATTTCTATAGAGAAACCATAAGATAGAAGAGGAAACGATGGAACCCGAGGAATATATGATGAAGAACCACCCGAATCGTTTTATGCAGTAATATTCTAGAAATTTCTAGAAAGTAATTATTTGATGGAGGGAAGAATGTAACATCCAAATCTTCCAAGGTATTCTTCTCTTTGAATAATACAATTGATTGTGTTATATGCAACATCGAGTTCTAACACACCACGACAAATGAAACTAGCAGTTATGAATAGTAATACCCAATTTTTGAAATTTTATAAATTTTATTTTTCAAATTGGACTTTATTTTTGGATTCAAAATATCAAAAATAGATTAGTATGAATTTTTGTTATTTTTCGGAAAATCATAAATTTTTTATAAATAGTGAAAACACCGCGTTATTGTTTAAGACTGACATTTTATTTAAATAATTAGTTATTTTATTTAAATATAATTTAGGTAAAAATAGAAACATAATACCCATATATGTTCAATTTCATTAATTAGAGTCATTTGATAATAATATAAGACATAAAAAATTTTATTCAACTTTTTACTGTTTTTTACCCAACTTCTAGTCGCATTTGAAAATTTTCATAAAACGTAATTTTTCCACTTCTGTGAATTGAATTTCAAAAATCATAGAGACACGATTGACATAATTATGTAAAATTTGGTTCAATAATATGTAAATAATTTTTGGTGAATAGTAACTTTTGACTTCTATTTAACATTGTTAAAAGTAAATAGGGTAATTAAAGGTACAAATTATATTATTGTTACCCTAACACATGTATTAATTCTCTTGGATAAGTGTATTTTTTCAAAAATAAATATTTTCAATAAAATATGTTCCTTTATTCCCACTTGGATTAGATTAAGACATTTATTATTATTTTATTTGAAGAAAAGTTAAAAATGCTAAATTCAGTGTTTAATTACCCAACCATTTTTAATATTGACTTATATATAAGATAAATTCGACTATAAATATTCACCCAAAAGCTAATCATATTTCCTACATAATTTTATTTTATTAAAAAATTTTAGACATTAAATAATAAAATATATTTATGACACAATAATGATAATGTAATTACCTTATTAATGAATAATTAAAAAAATTTATATTATAAATATCCAAATAAATGTAAATTCTGAAATTTGATGACTTCCACTAATTTTATAGGTTAATATGACATTTTAGGGTTGATTAAATAAATTTTTATCCAATTGATTAATTTTTTTAAATCATCACAAAAACAAAATACCAAATAGTGTAAAAAATGACGTAAATGAGATTTTAAAACAAATACTATATTATTAATGGATATAATATTTCTAAAAATCTTTGGTTTGGAAAAAGGACATAGATATGGTTATATATAACAATAATTAACCACTTTGGTCTTCTTATCTTTTTATTGTTTCTTTATATACGATTTATTATAATAATACAAGAATATATGGTAAAAGTTAAACTATTTAACTAAGAGTTTAATCTAAAATACAAGGTTAATATGGTGACTTAAACAAGTTTAAAACCTATTGGTTGAGAGGATTTAGACCCATAACCACCTTATTCTAGAAATAAATCCTTTTGGAGCCATTATAAACCTAATATTAATATATAATCAAATAATATTTCAAACTTTTCCTAAAGAGACCCTCACCTCTCTTATAAAAGGATACTTCCCCTTATCTCAAAATCACACCTCCAAATCCATTTGTCTCAAACAAAATCTTCTAAAATATCCTAACAACTACCCATAGAGGCTTTACTTTGATCATAAGACAACCTATGGAGCCCTTTTGATCCAATCAAAAGGATGTACCCGAAGAAGAGGCAATAGATTCGTCACATCTTTAAAAGTTTTCTTCTTACACTTCCTCTTTCTTTGTTGTTTCCATACCAAAATAATAACTCCTGTAACTTATACATAATGTGATATTATTATAAATATGGTACAACCATGTCCATTATTCTATCCATCCTAGGAATGAGAAGTCACCATACGTGCGTACGTACGGCTTACCGTCTCCACATCGTGGTGTAGTTTGTTATTCAAACTCTTTATTTTTTGGATGGGTATAATAATGATTATAATAGATTTAAATAATAAATAAAAAAATTTAATGATTCTGTTTATATGATATTCCATTCAATTATATATGATTTCAACATCAATAGAATGATATTGTCGCTCGTGCGTATGTACGGATTACCATCTAGTCGAACGCGATGAGATTCATTCCCCATCATAACCATTCAAGAATAATTTTCGTTTTGCAATTAAAAATAATGTTTAAAAACATATAATCATTTTGGATATGAATCATATACATCCTATCAATAATAAACATGGCTTACATAACCAATAATATAAAGTAAAATGAATCAGTTAACACCCAAAACGATGATACAACTGAAATATTATTAACAAAGAAATATTAAAAGATCATACATGATATCATATTTATGTATGTGGTTATAGTATAATTTAATAACAATTACATACCTATTATATAGGAGGATAACGTACCCTTAATCAAGTAAAAGTACAAGTTAAGGGTTAATTCTACAATCTCTCCATTATCCGATGTTGTTTATACACAAGTATCTAGTCAGATATCTTTATCATCCACATCTGTGTTTCATAAAACTTTATTTCAAATTTATTTTACTATTTCCTATAATATGGGTTGAAGTCATTTATACCATTGTTTTAATTTTTATAAAATCTCTCTAAAGGATGTTTTCCTTCATTTTCCAAACAAGGACCTTTACGACCTTTTCAAAAAAATTAAGGAAATAATGTTTTTTACTTATATGAAGAGGGTGGGTATTTCCCACCTTTATAACACCCTACAAGATTACCTTACAAGTTTATTATAATATTTTCAAAATAATTTTTTTTTATAATTACATGAAATTTAAATGATTTAAAAATAGAAACGGATATTTCTCTCAAATAGTTTTGACTTCATTGTTTTCAACATCGTTTGACGGATTTTACAGTTATTTGAAGTTGACTTATTATGATACAATCATCGATATTTTATTGAGTGTTTTGTGATATTTATGATTTTGGATGTGTAATTTTTATACTATTCATTGTTTTTAGTTAAATTATCACAATTTTATGGTAGATTTAATAAGAATTTTTATGTTATATGTCAACCTTTCCGTATGAGGAATGCATTGGACATTGTATATGATGGGTGGAGCCCGCTATAGCTCCTCGAGGCATCGGTAAATCTCATGAGACAAAATAGTGTCTTGGCATAAGGCCTTGAAAAAATCTTATTTGTAGTTTTGGAATGATGCCTTGACTATGTAGTTATGATGTCCAGCATTATTCATTTCATCATTATGAAAATGTCTATTGATATTACATGTGATTATTTGACTAGTAGAATATCCATGTAAATAAGTAAATGGAATTATTTGATATATCTTTCCCATATTATGCTGAATTTTATGTTTAAAATTATTTTGTTTTAGTCTTATACATTTCTCTAAATATTTATGCTTATTTATGAATGTTTCTGCAATATAGTTATCCTTACTGAGGACCTGAGCTCACCCCTTTCTACGTTATTTTTTTCCCAGGATGCAAAGAAGTATATTATGACCGACCTGCAGGGATAATATTAGGGATATTAATGTGATCAAAGGAGACAATGTTTTTTTTGTTTTTCATTTTATAATGTAATGTAAAACTTATGTATGTATCTTGTACTTCCATGGGCACTAAACTGATCGGTCTTTCAATATTTGATTCCTTGTGATTATGCCAATGTTATTTAATAATGAGCCGACTCTCGATAACTGGGTTTGGGTCGTTACAATAGTTTTACAAATTTTTTATTTACAAGTAACCAAAAATATAAATTTTTAGTCAAATTCCCTAAAAATCAAATTTATATATATTCTTTAAGATATATTTAGAAATTAATCCCACTTTATCAAGTTAAAATTTTAAATATTTGGAATTTAATTTTTATATAAAAACATATAAATTAGGTGAAACATTTTATCTCCAACAAATAACATTCCATTTTCCATTACTGATTGAATTTATATTTATTAATATTGTTAATTATCATACAATTTATAATTAATTATTATGTGAATTTTATCTAGGTTTTTTTAAAAAAAGTATAATAATTAAATTTTAACATAATAATTGTTAATTTAAGAAATATATTAAAACATATTATATAAAATTTAAAAATTAATTTTCTTTTAAATGGTTTATGAATTTTTTTTCTGATATATAATATTTATATTTTCTTATTCAATAATTTTAAATATTATTTTTTAGGAATTTTATTAAATTCATCAACCATATTATAATTTCAATGGTCAATTATAATTCCTGGCGGTCATCTATCATTCTACCATTCATATAATTTTTTCTCTTCTAATAAATATATATTATTTTATTTATTATTCATCAACAAAATTTTAATTCAAAATTATTTACATAAATTTATGAAATACTTATTTTCTTACTAATATTTTATTTTCTATTTAATGTGTTGATTGGGTTGGTCATAATTTTAGGTGGCTACAAATAAATAGAATTTCATATTTTTATTTTGTTGTTTTTATGTATTTTATTCCCCGTTATATATTTTTTCGATTTTATTAAGCATATTTATACTATCGATGTCATGTTTTAATAGATATTATAAGATGATTTTCAGTTAATTATGTCAGTTTTTCTATTTTTTTACTATATATAAATTACACAAATATTTAAACGAGCCTTTAGTTATATCTAAAATTTATTAGTCAATATATTCTACTCACTAGAGTAATTATATCATTATAATTTCACCTAAACAGAAATGTTAATATATATTAGAGTTCTTCTATTTAATTTTATCCTTAAGGTCGCTTGTCTAATTTTTGTTCTTCTTATTTATACATATTATATTGACTCGAAGATTTGTCATGTTTTGTTTCACTTTATCTCTATGATATTACATTTACACTCATTCTAGTTTGTAATATAAGTCATGATATAATTGCACAACCTATGTATTTAGTATATTTAAGTGATCAATTTTGTACATCCATAAATTAGATATTTGGAACACATTATATACTTGAGACATGTCCATTGAAAGGGAAAGTTGAAATTCAACAATACCGATATGATGAAAATTTTCAATTGGATATATGCATATGGAACGTATCTTCCCCTCATACCAAAACATATAACATGATTCTATATGAAACATTTATCCACTACCTCAAAAATCTTCGTCATGTTAATTCTTATCAGTGCAAATCTTCTTTAGAATCTGAGTAACTATTATGTATTGTGGCATTGTTTTGACCATATTTTTCATATCATCTACCATAGGTTGTTCCAATACCTTCCTTTCACCAATTTCAACCCATCATGTTTGAGTTATAAATTTCATCTCATGGAGATCTTCATATTGTTATATCTTAAATATTATCTAGAATCTATTATTATACACGAACATAGCTTGAAGAAAGTGTTGATAATAACCTATTTTGATTTCTATAATAACAGATCCGAACTTATCCAAAAGAGTTTAAATGTTCATTTTATATTATATATATATATATATATATTTAAATATTATATTACATTCTAATGGTTTACCTCATGTTTAATAAAATATAAAGGATCCACCAGAACAGTAATGAAAAAATTAGTAATCAATTTGATAAAATTAAAAATGGGGTTCCATGAATCCTCATAAATTAATTGATATATATATTTTAAAAAATGATTACGTGGGAGGTATTTCTGAATTATGATAATGTGGTATGTATTTTTAAAACAATCCACCATATACCATGTGAAATATTTTTCATTAGGTTTCTTTAGGTTTCTTTAGGAGTCTTATATTAATGTCCTTATCTATATTCTATAATTTTCATTTTTAAGGGAAATGGTTTCATCATAATGATGTACTTATATCATTCTACATTAACGCGTTGGCATAACAAGTAGTTTTATTTATATTTTGAAATATCATTCCATATATTTTTCTATCATAATTCCTCTCAGAGATCTCTCTACATTTTTATACTTTCTTAGTAGATATATATTTTTGAACAATGGGCATCATCTAATAGATGTTACTTTTACCCAAGATCAGGTGGTATACATAATCATGTCTTTCATCAACTCAATATTTACCAAGGTTAATCCCAATAATTTTAACCATTATTATTGTTTCCAACTTTTTTGGAATCTATAGATAATCTCTTTTTAAGCTTAATCTTATCCATGATAAATGATTTAAAAATCATTTGAGCTAGGTATGATTTCATACCTTCCCATATGATTTCCATTTAGATAATTTTCATGTATAAGAAAATTATAACTATTTTTATATTTATCAAGAAGGAGGTTTTAAAATCCTCTTTACTTAGATCATTTACCTATTGATTTACATTTCATGAATTTTATGGGATTGAGAAATAAAATAATTTGATATTGTCTAACTATCTTCATCGATTAATCGCACTCCTTATGCATGAATATAATATTTATACTTTTTTGATCACTAAATACATCACTCAATTATCCATATAGATAATTCTTCTAAATTTTAAAAGAAAATATTATATCTACTAACTCTAGATACAAAGACCTGATATTTTTCTCATATATCATTAATTTTCATGATGGATAATAAAATAAATATATCATTTTAAAAGAGTAAAAAATACAATCATTTATTTAAATCATCATGGTATATCAAAAATCCTTCTATAATTTCTAGTAGGGATAGTATATGTTCTATCATTATAATTTTCTTTAGCTCCATGAAAATCTCTTTAAATTCATCTATTAGTACATTACTCAATTATAATTTATTTTTATTAGTCAGTTTTGTAATCATGATAAATTTCTCATAAACTTCTGATAATAATTATCTAATCTGAGGAATATATGTATCTATATCACTAATTATGTTCTATGAAATACATAAATCACCATATTAATTAATGGTATAATAAATGTACATTCTATAATGATACCATTCACCAAGAATATGAATTTATCTATGATGAGGTCACATTTAATGTATTTTATTACAATTTATCCATTCAAGATGTATATAAAATAGTGATCATGTGTTCTTAGTGTTATTTTTAACTTATTAAACATATCATAATATAATTAATATGGTTAACAATAATTCTTTTGAGGAAGTCTTTTGGGACAATATTCATTAAGTGCATGATGATTCTTGGTTCTATATTGAGTCTTATTTTTATCACTATAAAATTTGAGTGTCCATATATTTTATGAAAGGGAGTCATGGGAATATCATTTTTACCAACTATTTGATGATATATAAAATTAATATCCACTGTATAAATATAATAATAAATATATAGTGTATCAGAAAAGTCGCTAATCTATGGAAGAAGATAAATTTGTTTTTCATGATATAATTAAGCTCATGATAATCAATATCGACACATACTGAAATGTATTTATTAATGAAAAAAGATGAGTGGGTTACAGTTTGGAGAAGTAATTGTGCATATAAAACCCTTGTACAAATTCACCCAAAACTTCTTATTTGTCTTGTCTAGTTCTGTTATTTCTCTTATATAGGGATTTTTGGATATAGGTAGAGTTATTGGACACATTATATCGAAAACATCACTTATTTATTTTAAGGAATAATAGTAAAATATTTGGGTAATATGTCATCATATTCTTAAATAATGGTCATTTATTCAGGGATAATTCATTACATTATCTCCATAATTTGAGCTAGATATTATTTATGACAAGAAAATAATATAATTTCTTGAGAAAGATTTTCCAAAGAATATTCATTATTCTCTATGGACTTATATAAGATCAAATAATAGTACATTATGTGGAAAGTGATTTCCCAATATATGTTGTTGATATTTTCTCTATATAAGAAATACCAACCCATTCCCAATATAAAATAAAATTCTATGAAAGGTAGAATAACTTGAATTTTAAGAATATTTCCACAAAAAAGTTATTTGTGGAAGATTTATATACTAAACAGATATGATTTCCCTAGATGGTATTTTCATAAATAGATTATGATTGAGGTCAAAAGGTAGTGTTTCAATATTTATATAGAATATGATTTCTATAAATGAATGGATAGAATAAGAATAAAAGAAAATATTTTATATTAACAAATAAATAATAGGGTTACATATCAGCCACTATTTTTCATGCTTAAGTTACGTGGTAGGAATAACATGATCTCTTCCTCATAACCTTTATATTCAAGTTTGGTACAATTCCATACACGATATTGAGTTAGTGAAAACAAAGAGATATGGGGTTCCAATGTGGATGTAAATAGGGGGTTTTTAATTTATCAATTTAGATAAAAATATTCTTCTCTCAAGAAAATTTTTATATAGAGTAATAGTTGAGCTAGATGTGGTATGATAGTTGAAGGAATCTTAGAGAAAGATATTGGAGATAAAAAATTAAGGATTAGTGGCTAAAAGATTTCTTCCTGGTTATGTTCATTTAATTAAAAATATCTTGATATGCGTAATCATCAATGAGAATTTGTTAATGATGATATATTCAAGAACTGATAATAATTAGTTATCTATTAAAATTTTATTAAATTATCAGGTATAAAATTTAAAAAGTATACTAGTATATTTAAATGGTTTATAGCATGTCGGTTCCCTTAGGGATGTATTACTAATAGTGAAACATAGTGATGGTTCATGTTATGAGTGTAGTCTCATGTATGAGGTTATGATTTTTTAAGGGAATAATTGATGGGCTCTTTAATGCTTTGTTAATTGGGTGATAGTCTAGTTCAAAATATTTGTATCAGCTATAGTTTTATAACATTTTTCATTTAATAATTCATGATTTCCTCTGAGTGTGAGGAATTTTCATAAATATGGTTGAAGTATTTGACATTGTGATGTACTAGTTTTTGGGTTTTCAATGATAATTTTGGTTGTAAGGTATTTTCTATTATTTTTACATATGAATGATCCTAATGAAAAATTAATGAACTTCATGCATGGTTTGGTTGATGACCATCAATATGATAATTCATATTAGAAGGTGAACAAGATTATAGTGCTTTATTAGTTCTAGTGTCGTAAGGTTATTGTCATGAGAACTAAAATATCTGATGTTGGTAGGTTTGACTAATTTTAGTTGCTGATTCAGATCACATGATATTCCTCTGGAAGCATTATGGGGATGATAAGTATTATGGTTGGGATATTTTAATAACTTGTGTCAAAATGAGTCGGTGGAAATAAGGATAATTAATTTTTTAGCGAGGTTGGAAGTAGGGTTGTTTTGTGTTTTTTATTTGAATCATTAATTATCGTTAATAAACCCATTTTCTATTTTGAAAGGGAGGTTTTAAAAGTGGTATTTCATGTGGAGAGGGAAATGGGTATGTTTCAAGGGATGAAATTAATTATAGAAAGGAGAATTAGTGAACAACTGAGTACCTGGTTTGTTGGTAATGAATAACTAATAGAGGTTACATGAGACCTTTACCTTGGATGGGGCCTCTTGGTGGCCAATATCTTGCAAAATCTACCCCATATGACCTAGGGGTTTTTTAATTAATACTGAAGTGGTCATTTTGAACCCATTATTGGAAAACCAATTCAATGTTTTTAGGGCGAGTCTGGTAGGATGAAGTGGGATATGACCCCTCTTCATTATCTTTCCTCTCCCCTTTCTCCTTTGATCTTGATGGTTTGGAGCATGTTTTTCATAGCTTGAGGTAGGTTCCATAAATTTATACCTTTATATATCCTTCCCATATAATTTTATCTAGATTTTTTTGGGTTGGAGATATGGTTTTGATTTAGATTTCTTCATCACATTATGGATTCATGTTTAAATTTTGGGTCTTTGGTGTGTCTAGAAAAGAGCATCCCCAAGTAGAATAAATGTGAATAGTTTCTTGTGTTTTCAATTATAATATATCACTACACTTATTTTTATGGTATTTTCCTCAAATTGAGATAAATTTTATTTATGAATTGATACAGAGTGGTATGGTTTTTTGTTTATAGTAAACATGGTGGGTATTCAAGAGTTAACCATGCCCCATTACTCGATTTATTAGTGAGAAAGTGTTATCGAGTAAGATATTTCATGATTATTCATAAGGTAATTAATAATTCATTTATTAGTGAGGATGCATCACTGAGAGTTATATTCCATGATTATTCTTAGGGTAAATAATAATAGATTTAATGAATTTAATTAATTATAATTATTAATAATTAATTTATATTTTTTTAATAGAGCTATTACCTTATAGATGTAATTAATGGATAATGTGGGATTATAAGAGATTTTCCATGGATGGAGAATTATTTATTGACGGGATAAATTAGAAATTTATGTAGGTGGTTCCTAAAATTATATTTTATATAAGCATATATATATTATGTGTAATATAAGTTTTTGAAAGTGGGATTGGGTGAGCACAGCTGAACCATGGGTGATTTCCAAAATATAATGCAATTATAGATAGATTTGTTAGAATCATAGAAAGTATTTAAGAGTTATGATCATATAACTAGATACTTATATTTATTTAGCAGATGTGATAGGATTATATAGAGAAATTATTGAATCATAAGGGGTTTCTACTATTAGATTTATTACTCACAAAATCTACATGGGTGGAAGCTGGGTTATAGAATCAATCTAGAGCTGATGGATATGGGTGAGTATATATGAATTTAAATAGATAAATGTATATGATAGGCTCTAATATGAGAATATTGGAATTATCTATATTATTATAGAATGTGTATCCATTAAATATTCATAAATAGGATTTTCATATCTATATTGAGATAGGTCATTTATATATTTTGTGTTAAGAATGTAAACACTGGGTCCATGTGGATTTTGGTAATATGGTGTGTTATATCCGGAATAGAACCGTGGTGGGTGTACTTGTTCCTATATTATGTAGAGAGTCTTCTAGGGTGTCTTTTTTGTGTTACATAGAAATGTTTACATATGTTTTTGGTAAGTTGTTTCTGAGTTAGACTATATGAATATTTTTTAAAACAATGTTGTTATGCCTGATAGTTTTGGGAAGGGTAGTTGTAAAAGATATAAAGTTGAAATATAAATGATATAAATCCATTCATGTGTTAATTAAGTGGGTATTCATGGTTGTGTGCATCTTATAATGAAACTCTCATTGTAGGGATGATTTTTTTAAGTGATAACTGATTCATCATGAAAATATTTTATGTTAATATATTTTTATTGATAATGACAGATCATTCAAAACTATTGGTGTGATAATTATCTTGGACCATTCAAATTTTGTGTGGTATCAATGGTATATCATCCACCTTGGGGATTGTGAATTGGAAATAAATTTTTATCTATTTAAATTAATAGGTATATATCATTCATCATAAATATTATATATTGGGGATATAGCGTTCACCTAATGTTGTCTCAACCACCTCTATTATTGATGTGTGATACATCATTATATCAAAGGTAGATCATCCCATACCACTATTAGTGTGGAATTATTCATTCAACCAATGATTTTTCAATCTCTAACTTGTTGATTATTATTCGTTTTTCACCAGGGGATGCCTCATTAACCACTGTATTGATTAGGGATACCTTATTCACCTAATGATACATTATTTTACCATATTTTAATGAGTATTGTGATTCATTATTCAAATGTAGATAAGTTTTTCATATTTATTATGAGTATAGTTATAAATATATCTGTTGGTGATACATTATTCACCTTGATTATGATTATTAAAGTGATACATAATTTTCTAGGTGATGCAATATTCACCCAAATGTTGTTTGATAGGTGATACATCATTTACGTGATGGTACATAATCCACCCTTACTGTTGAGTACAGTGATATATCATTCACCATAGACATGGGAGGTTGATATATCAATCACCATGAATAGTATATCATTGATTCATCATTCACTATTTTATTATGTTTTTTGGATGAATTCCTTTCTATAAATGATGATGTGGTTATTAACAGATCATATAAACTGATGTTTTGTCTAGACTATGGGAGTATCATCCCATTCAAGAGTTGGCCAAAACATTTATGTTTCGACAATGCAGGTGACTCCATGAGTAATAAATGTTGTGGTTGGCATATTCAGGTGATATTATATCTTACTTTTCATCCATCTCATGCATGAACAAATAAGATGGTAATTATTTTTGAACAACCATGGTTGTAGAAGAATGTGTTTTATAAAAACATCATACACTGTAAAATATGTGTGAATAAAAATATTCAAGTTGTAATTAGAGTTTTGGGTGATGTTCATGGAATAATATAGTGAGCATAATGGGTTTAGTGAGTTTGTAGTTACTTTCTTGAGGTGATCCGAAGGAAAACCTGGGTCATTCTTGTGTATTTATGGTTCTGTTTTTTTCTATGTATTATCACCCTACCATTAGATATTTTATGTTGATGAAATGTACATACATTATAAGCTAAAACGTTTCATAATATGATGTTGTTTCATATTTATCAAAGATTTTACATTATAATTCAATTTGTTATAATTATATTTATACCTTGTTTCTAGACATTTAGTTAGTTCACAATTGTTATGGTAATGATACTAGTAGGTATATTCTTTAAAAGTAGTTCATCAAACCCTCCATATTATTTAGAAATAATTTTCATATGAGGAATCTTGACTGAGGTTATGTGGTGCCACCACTTCATTAACTACATTAGTTTCCAAACTGGGTTGTTATAGTTATGGTAATCTGTTATCCTCAATAATCCTTGTATTAGTTAATTGAGTTACACATTGTCTATATTTGTTTCTTTGAATCATTAGACAATGAGATGTGTATTAATTTTTTTTATTTTTATCATATTGATTTTCATATCCAAGTCCCTTTATTAATAATTATTTTTACATCTTTATATTCTGCACATTGAGCATAAATTTATTCCTTTGTGTCAGTTTCTATGTTTCTTCATATAATACTTATAACATGTGGGTAATTGAATAATTTTATTTATATATTTTTATTTATATTAAAAACTTAATTTAAAATATATTCTTCTTTTCTATACTCCAATACCATTGTATCATTGTGATTCACCAATCTCTAATCCTTGATTTATATATTTCCCCGTTATTTGATAATTGCTATCAGACCCTGTAATTACTAAATAATTTTGAAGACTTTTTTTATGTCATTACGGAAGAGGTATTTTTTATGTGTTAATGAAAATTAGATAGGTATATAATGCAAGAATTTTTAAATTTTCTTCATATATACTTATTGATACTTACTCCCTATTCTCGAGCCTATGAAATTCCGACTCCATTTTTATATGGAGAGGGTGAGGAAAATATCTATTAAGAATTATTTTCTGAAATTAATCATATTTTTTTGAGTTGATATTTTACTTATATAGGAATTATTCATTCTTGTTAACAAATAACCAACTACTAAACTATGTTATAAATAGATAATATAACATTATATTGTTTGGAATATTATTAAAAAATATTATTTTCTAAATAATTAATATCAATTTCACTACAATTATAGGATTTTAGTATCTAGAAGGAGAGGATACTATTTTATGCATAAAGGACTCTACTGGATCTATATCCAAATTATGAGGATTTTTCCACACCCTAATGTTCCATTTATTATTTATAACATGATTTAAATATGTTATTATCTACATTAGGTTTTGAATCCAATTCCCAAAAAAAAATTAATTTATTCTCCCGTCACATTGTTTATTGAAAACATTCCTCCAATTTCAAGAAATTTTCTAAAAAAATGTGAGTCAGGGATAAAACACATATATTAATTAGTATATATAAGGAAAATTACAATAATTGAAATAAGGAATAATAAAGTAAATATAAATAATAACTTATGACATCTTATCTCTACATATATATTATTTAGGTTATATTTCCAACTAGATTATCAAAAAAAAATCCTCGAAAATAAATATGTCAAGATCTGATATCAGATATAATGAATGAAATACATTATTTATAATATTATATAATTTCAAATATAAATATTCCAAAAAAATTCCTAGGAATATAGGATTCTATATTATATATAAATTAGGAACATTACAAAAAAGTTAAATCAAATATGTAATCTTTTATTTCAAAAATAATAAATTTCTCTTAAATTAAACCAAATTTCATTCACTTCATGGGATATCTGAGGGATATAAATAAAATATTGGGAGATACATGAGTCTTAGTAAGTAGAAAAAAGATATTAATCATGGGATGAGATATCCCACGAGTCAAATATTCTATTAAAAATATAATAAACAGATCATAAACTATTTAATAGAGGTTGGTAATATGTAAAATATATAATGAAAATAACATAACTTGAAAAAAACAAAAATAATGTTAATATAAGCATAGTTTAGGGCTGAAATTCACCTCATTATGGATTAGGCTGACTTCACATAACAAACATATAATATTGTGGATGAATATAACTATATCTTGTATTCATGTAACGATATCATGAGATATAAATAATAAACCATTGATTGGGAGGATATATAATTCTATTCTGAATTATTGAATCATAATAAATCATTCATATGTGTTCCACATTGAATACATAATTCAAAAAATATAAACCATTACCAATCCAATTTTAAAGAAATTAGTATCATAATAAATCCATAATAATTTATTCATCATATTTTTTTATAAGATCTAATAAGAAAACATAGTAACATTTATTGGAAATTAATTATCAATAACATGATCAATTTTAATGAAAATAGGTACCAAGGTAATATAAGGATAATAATAAATGGTAAAGAACAATTCCTAAAATGAAATATTTTTCACTAATCTTATATGAAAAGGGGAAAATATATTTTAAATAAAATAAAAACATATGGTTTAACTGAAAACTTAAATGGACCAAAATAATATATTTTAAAATAAATATTATTTTTTTAATTATATACATAAAATATTGTTTATAATATTTTAAAATGAAATGGAATACAATAGATAACTATTCATAAAGTTTAATGAAAATATAATATTGGAAAGGGGATTTGGGAGATGTGAAAATACATGAGAAATAAATGATTTTTTATTATAAATTGGGGAATGATTCATAAAAAATATATAGAATAGAAAATTAAAATTAGAATGAGGAATAATAAGAGATATTAGGAGATATATAATATATGATGAAGAATGTGAAAGATCTGGAGTGACCCCATACCTTGAGTCTCGAAGTACTTTGGACACTCCACTATCATTTTGAATAATAATGATAAATTTATTATTTAATTTATTCAGAACTGTTTAATTATTTTAATAACCTTTATAATCTATTTATTATCAATATTTATTTATTTATTAACTTAATATTTTCCACATATACTCTTTATATTGCATCTAATATAAAGTTCTTAATCTACCTTAATTTAATTATAATATATAAATTACACTATCAAATCATAAAATATAAAATTATCATGGTATATTGTTTAATCATTCAAAATTTTATGAGTTTAATATTTTTTAGATAGTTAGAAATTATATGAATGTTACTAGATAAGATTATTTTAGAACTTTTAAAATTTCTATTATTGTTTATATTTAGTATCATATTTTGAAGGACTAATCATCAATTAAAATTGATAAACATGATAATATATTTTTCTTATGTTACATTCAATCATGAAAAATGATTTTTAATAATAGATATGAATGTTTTATGTGAGAAATAAATAATTATCATTCACTTTAGTAGCATAAAACATCCATGTGGGAGATTATGATTTTCATAGTTCTTTTAAAATAAGTCATAAACATGTAATTATTATAGTTTTACAAAATAATAACGGTATAATAATAATTCTATTTTAATGTTATTTTTCCTTATTAAATATGTCATAAAAAATAAAAGGGGATTATTGAAATGGCAACAAGGCTTTTTTAAACTCATACCATTTGTCTTGATTCGCCTCTGTTGGATTAAGACTAAAGCCTAAATAAGATAGATTTTGGTCACCCCACTATATGAATGATGTGTCTAGGTTAGTTTATAGAGGTATTTGGGTATTTTTTTCTATGGAATTAAATTTTTAAGTGAGGAGAAATGGTTGGATGATGGGTGTTTATATATCTATGTGGGATGGACAATTTAGAATAATATAATGATCATTTTATCATTTTTGTAAATGAATTTGAAAAATTGCAAATACTAAGGCTTTTATTAGTTTATGATTTAAATATTGAAGTCTAATAGTCATTATTAAACACTGAAATTATAAATTAATCTTAATTTTTTTTATATAATGTAAATAGTATTATATTATTTTTGATTGGATTAAAAAAAATTATTTTGAATAAATGAATTATTATTTTGAAAATTAAGGTTATTATTTTTAAGTGATTTATTGGAACCATTAAATAAATTTTTATTCTTAAATAATTTTTCTATGATTTACATTCGTATTTATAGTATGCTGAAGACTTAAAACATATCATATTAAAATACTATATTTTTTACTATTCTCTAAAAATTCAACTATTTAAAATAATTAATAAAATTTACCTTAATATAATCTTGATGTTATGATAAAATAAATTAAGTAAATTAGAAAAATTAATATCTTAAAATTGAAAATTTAATATTAAAGAAAAATCTTATAAATCATGGGAATGAAATTTAATATTGAATAAGTATTATTACTTTTTGAATAACTGATTACATTCCCATTTATTATCATTCAAAATTATTATATGAATTAAAATTAATTAATATATATAATATTTAAAAAACATGTCACAAAATTATGAAATTATATTTTTATATAATAATTAATATTTTTCTAAATCACATAAGCTATAATTAATTAAAACTAATAGTTATTTTTATTTTTATTTATATTAATTGAGAAATAGTTTTATAAAATTGTAAATATTATATTTACTTATTTCCCTCAATATAAAAATTATTGTTATGTATTTTATTAACCTCATAAGATATTTTACCATTTCAATGGTTAGTTATTCTTCCTAATAGTCAACTACTATTTCAATAATAATATAATTATAATTCTTCCTGTAAATATCTCCGATCTCCTTCATTATTCATACACTAATTTTCTATTTATTTTATTTTATTTTATTTACAAAATATAAATATTATCTCAAATATTTTCTTTTCAATTTATTGTGTTGCCTGAGTTTTTGATAATTTTTTAGAGCATGGCACAATAGAATTTCATATTTTAGTTGTGTAATTTTTATGTTATTACTGTTCCATTGTACTATTTTTAATTATATATATTATTTTGATATATCATATACAATGATTTATATAGATGAAATAAAATGGTGATTTTTTTATTATTTCATGTATATAATATATTATATATATTAGATTGTGTGTATATTTTGAGAAGATATAGTTTTCTGCCTAAAAAATCACGGTCATTATATTATCAGACCTTCTCTATAGTCCAAAGGCTCATAGACATGACAAATTGATCATGTATTCCCCATATGTCAAACAAACCACTCATGAAGCACTATATTTGATTTTTTTCTAAACAAAACCATAGAAATACACATTAATAGACAATTCACTAATCTATGCATTACACATTAGTCATTATAATCATATAAAGACCCTACACATTCCCCAAACACCCAAGGAATCCTGATGAAAAGACTCACCTCTTGGGTGATCATACTCAAAAAAATATACAATAATATTACAATAGTACTTAATACTGTAATGTATAGAAAGTATTCATCGATGAAGAATGAACCATAACAAAACAACACAATCAACTCTCACCATATCAACTCAAAAATCAAAAACTTTTCACCATCGAAAATAAATAAACCATTCATCCCTTTGAGGTCATAAATCATAAAGAAATACTAAACATTTTTGTACTAACATATCTCAATGAGTCATATGTTCATACACTTATCCTAGGTCTCAATGTATTGGGTATCCAAATACACAAACTGCAAACTCTAGGGTTTTCACTACATTAATCTTCATATCACATGTATATCACTATCACGTTATAAGGATTAGTAAAGTCACCATGATTATATTTAGTTAATTAACATTCCACTGATAATCTAGTAAATGAAAAAAAATATTATAAGGAAAATATTATTAATTATATATTAATTAAATAAACCAGATTTTAATAATATCTTATATAATCGCACATACATAATCATATACATGTAATGTTGACCTATGCACCTTGTTTGATGCATTTATTCGTGAAACCTTCCTACAACATATAATACTAAAGTATTAGACCAATAACTAGTTACATAATAAATTTTAAAATAAATAGACTTTAAATATCAAAAAAACCCCTTTCCCATTACAGAGAAACATATATTTTACCTTATATATGTTTGGTAAGACAAACATATTGTCTATAAAAAATTTTAACCAACATATATCTATATATGATTCAAAAAATTAGTAAATAAAATATAATAATGCATAGATACCACATTAAAATATAAAAAACCTAGTCCCCATTTTTTCCCAAACCATACCATGACATTACCTATGACGATATTAATCATATTACAGAGGTTGTCATCTTATTATATGGATCAAATAATAAACTGTGGGGAGATTATACCATCAAAATATTATAAAAAATAATAGATAAATAACATGAAAATCCTTTATTGATATAATAATCTATTGGGCATGATTTTATATTAGTATTCAAAAAATTAGGAATAAAAATTTATATGAATGTGACCCATGTAACCTATTAAAGATATACATTAGGATGAGATCACCGAATGAGATAATCATATATTAATATATAAAAATCATAGATAATAATAAAAAGGAAAAATATATTACCTATGTACCATCTCCTCATCATTATCAAACTTATCCTATTTTGTACCTATATTATAGAATATTACCCATTTTCCAAGATAAATACTTTGCTTTCATATCCATTGGGGTAAATGTGTAGTGTGTGGGTAAGAAACGCAGTTAGATATTAAAAATAGAATCCCGAATATTATCTAAACAAATTTCAATATATTTTAAATATATTATTAAAAGAAATAAATCATTTAAGAAATCAAACATGTCGATTTATTATATGTTTATAAAGATTCAATGATCTCGACCCTAATTTAATTCCAAGTGTTATCAATTTGAAGCAAACTAATCCTAGAAATAAGCACGTAATATTTTTTTTAATATCTCATTACATGTGGAAGTAAAGAATTTCACAAAATGTATATTCATGTATATGGTATAATTTTTGAATGTTTTTAATCTTAAAAATGATGTATGACCTCTACATAATGTATTCCCCCACTATAAGAGTGATTTCACCCGAGTCTTATCACATTAGTGTAGTAGAATCACTAAGACATTGATACACCATGTTTGGGATAGAGTTTAAAAAATTATGACCATATAATTGAGGTAGGACAATCATATAATAGTTTAACACACCATTGAATATAGATTCCAATGGGGAAAACACATAAGCTTTATATGATTGTTATCAATGTATTGGCCCCATGTGGAATGGATTTTTATTCTATAATATCATAGTAGAAACCTAGGAACATGAAGAAATATATATCCCTATATTTGGAAAAAATTAATAGGGTTTATTAATATAAAAATATTGGACCAACATGAAATTTGTTCCCCCCTCGTGTAATAGAGATTTCTAGAGAATGGATATATAATTAAATTATGAGAACTATGAAACATATTTCCCAAATATGGGAAATGTTTCCTTTAAAATAATAATTGAAATTGGTAATAATATTTCCTTATAATTGAGGATTAACAACCATATTTTTCAGTCTCGATGCTAAATAACATTTCAAGATATAACATGGAATCATATATTAAATCCAACTAGAACACAATGAGTAGCTATCAAATATGTAATATCATGAAGTTTAACACTCCCATCATAGAGTATGTACATAAAAGGAATTACTTATAACAAACAATATTTATCTCAAGGATTACATAGTCCAATATTCCCTTACATTTTAATTACACAGTTATAATGTCACATTTTAGACTTAGTGCATGACATATGGTCTTTTTATCTGTACCTGGTAGTTAATGTATCCAAATTATATATGAACATATTTGGTCTTTACTAATATACAATTTTAAATTTTTGATGAAACCTAATAGTTATTGATAGAACCTTTATATTATAATTCAGTCCATCCTATTTATATAACCTCTAAGATAACAAGTCTCCTCAAGAAACCCTAAAAACCATCCTTATAAGAATCCTAATCATGATTTAATGAGGTAACATGAGTCCCCTAACAGTAATCTTAGTCCATTTATGTAAGACACATAATCTAATTATCTCATTTTTTATGGATACCAAAATTAAGTAACCTGATTTCATATAGCAAGATGACTTCTTCTTTTGGGATGTAAAGCATCATATTTCCCTCCTAAAAAGGATATTTGAATACTAACTCAAAATATATTACCCTCCATAAGACCCACACATAATTCTATAGAATTAAATTAAATAGAGAAAATCACCAGATTCGATAAAAACCAAGGAACTTTGTGTGTTGTATATGCATTATGTTTCTAACAATCCTTATTATTATCTTGTGTGCATCGACGCCCCAATAAATACAATTAATATTCATTTCATTGAACATGCATCTAGAAAAAATAAATAAAAAAATAAAATATAGGTTATTATGGCAGATAAATATTACAGAATGAATGATGATTAAAATATTATAGTTTTAATGGCCCTATCACTCTCTTCCTGACACTTAATACTCATTTTCTCTATTCCATCCATACTGGTTCTCATATATAAAGTGACCTATATCATTATTATTGAGTACTTCTCTAACATTTTAATTAATTTAAATATGAGGAATAAAGTATATGTGGGTGTCAGTGTAGCAGTATCACCTGGAACCTAGTAGATGAGTACATGGTACCAAATGGTGTTTAAAGTGGCTAAAAAATGGAAACTATTATTTTAACCTAATACCTAGTATAATTCTACAAGTTAACATGTATAAAACATATATATATTTACAATAGTGTTAAAATGGTAATTTTAATATAGTATTTAAACACATATTACACATTCACTCATGTTTATATTATTTTTCATGTCTAATCCCACCAATGGATGCCTTATTCCTTCTCTCTTGACCACTGAACATCTTATCATTTGATGATTACCTATATTTGTCAATAAGGTGTCTTATGGAAATTATTTTATTAAATCTATTATGGGGTAACAATTTAATTTTTGTTTTATGATAATATCATAGAAGTGGAATTACTCAATAATTTGAATTTCATCTTTGTTTCTAATTCATTCTATTTATTTGGTAATTATAAATTTATGTTTTACAATAAAATTGAATTTTATTATCTATAGTTGAGGTACTTTATCTTGATCGAGTCTTTTATTAAAGATATAGTCATTTAGATTAATAATATATTCCATTACTTTATTATATGATTTTTTACAGTGCTATATTCTATTCAATTAGATATAAAATTAGGTATTATAAATTAATTTAGTGGTTTTATCCTCATTTTGTCACATAAATTAATAGTTATTATAATATTAGTATCATATGGTATAGTGAAGAATAATAATAAAAATCATTTTTTCATAAAAATAATTTTATCAGATATATTTTCCCTTAAAATTAAATGTGTTAATTTGTTATTCCATATTTCGATATTTAGTATTATTTTCTGTTTTTCATTTTGATAGTCTCCATGACAATTAACTATATATAATTCACAATATAGGATTCCATATATGGTCATTGAAATTTATTTTATGGTAATATGATTTACAATATGGTATTATATATTTAAAGCCTTAGTATTCTTGAGTATTTCACATATCGATATTTTAGTCATAAATAAAATAGTTATTGGATTGATATATGTATAATAGATACACCTATGAATATATATATACATGAATGTATTATTTATAATTAAAATAGTTATCTTCTTTATAAGGACAAATATATTCCATTATATAGATAAGGAAATATCTGTGTGTGTGTATACATTTCTTCTTATGATGAAATACTTCACTTATATTAGGATTAATATTATGATATTTACATATGTGATTATATTTGGCTATTACCCCCACATTGAGGATGTATTTAATAAAAATTCATAGATTATATGCATGGATAAAAGATGTTTTAGTTTATTTACATTATTGATTTAGGATCTTGATACATGGGAATATTCCATTTACATTATTCTTTAAATTGTTAATGAATTTTATACTATTTTTAAGACATTTCATAGATTATTTTATTATAGTATATAATTATCTTTATGATTGATGGATTGAGGGTATCTAGTTACCACTTATATTGTAATATATACTCACACCATAATAGTATTCGTTTATAGTGTATATTAGTATGTTTTTATTAGATCATGTAAAAGGAAAACGAATTAAGAATGAATTATAGTTGAAATCAGAGCATGACCTCTAGATTTTTAGAATAATATGACGATCAACATGTACATATATGATATTGGGATATTTATTTAATTATTTTGATACTTTGATAAGGGATAACAAAGACCTATATGTGGTTTAATTTCATTTTTATTCACATATATATATATATAGAATGGCTTATATATTACTATATCTATAAATTAGGATATATATATATATATACATTGGGTTTTTTATTATTTTCTTTTTTATATCTATATATAGAAATTATTATTATTTTATATGTTAGATAAGTTCCTGCAACATCCATGTTCTTCTTACCAACATGTATTGTATCATTTTGGATATATACTATGTATGGAGATATATTGCTTCTTTTATAATAGTATTGCATTATTCCTTCATTAATTACCAATGAGGGAAAAAAATATTCCAAAATAACTTATTTATCCTTTACTATTTGTAACACACACTAGTAATCAAATAGTTTGTATGAGGTTATATTGTTGTTTAGTTTAAGTCAATTTATGATCTACTTTTATTTAATAAAAATTGATATCAGAGAATTATCTAGGATTCAAAGACAGATTTTGTCTAAGAGATATGACTATAGAGTCATATGAAATATTAAAAATTATTAATAGTGAGTAAAATTACAATCAATTATTTAGTAACCAGCTATATTCCAGGGTTTTAATTGTTTCCTCATTGTTAAAATTTATTCCTTCTAAGTCTCAAACATAATTAATAAGTAATTATTGGTAAAAATATAGGGGGTGTATTAATATATTTTAAGATTGTGAATGTTTTTTTATATTTTTTTAAATATTTATAGTTTTATTTTAGTTTAAAAACAATAATAAATTTATTATTTATCCAAAATATTTTTATTAGTGATGACTATATTAATATAGAGCTTCAAGATATTTTTTATTAATTATTAAATAATGAGTATTTATAATTATAATAAAAATTAATTTTGTAAATCCTTTTCTTTTTATAATCATTAATTTTATGGAAAACAATTTATATAAAATATTATAAAAGGGATATAGTTTTTGAAATTATCATTTATATTAAATAAGTGATTTTCATAAGTTTCCTTTTCTTGGAGAAGTATCAAATGTCATTATCTACTCAAATAAATAATACACCACTACAATATCCACATTTTACTATAATCTATGAGGCTAACATGTGCACTCCTCCCCCTAAGACTACAATTTTTATATTGTTTCAAAAGGGCCTTATTCATTTAAATCATGATATAGGGATTGGTGTACATTTATGTGAACCCACTACTATACATGTTATGGGAAAATTTTAATTTCATCAACCTCTTTATTTTTAAAGTGACATATACCAACAAGTGTTAAAGCAATAGTTTGGATGAATTCATTATATCCTCAAGAGTACAGATACCACAGAGAAACTAATTTTAATATTTTATAAATTAATGTTCAAAGGGGATACATATAGATGGTGGGATGGGAGGATTGAAGATAATAAATAATAGGTACTAAACATGATGTGTTTTCATTAGATGTTTTTTGAGAAATTTTATCACAACACCAATCATTAGTTTGAAGTCCAATATATTATGAAGATCATGTATGGGAAGATGATTGTGATGGAGTGTAACCATATGCATACTAATAAACCCAATTACTCCTCTATTTGAGCGGGGTTGTGAGATATAAGTAGATACACATTGATATCGGTTGGAACGATCAACTTCATACACAATTCATGCTATTAAACCTATATTTTTTGTAATATTATGAAGAATAATGTGACAGATAAGGTTTGTTGTATGGAAATCAAGGGAGCTAGCTGATTTAGATTTGAGTGGATCATAATTGGAAGACCATTTAATGGAAATAAGTTGTCCATAAAAGAGATTAACAAAGTGGATCTATTGAGGGAAGTCAATATGTAGGTGATTTAACTCCACTATGAAATGGAAGATATTATATTTTCATCTCTTAGTGAATTCAATCATAGCACAGTAATCCAAATTATACATCTCTGTCAAAGAAGTTCTATATATGTGTTTTATATGGTCACCTAAATATTTTTTATAGGATTACTCCATTATAGAATTTTGATAACATCCTTAGAAAACTCAAGAATATCCTGACTATCCTTGTTACTAGGGCACATGAGGGAATCAACCTATACTAGGTATAATTGGTCTAGGATATTTTTATGGTATTATGAGTTAGTAATTAGTTATCTATCCTTATGGGTATTGATTTAATCCACAATGTCATTATAATGGTCCTAGATGAGTCTTTTTCGATGACCAGTCTATGAAAGATATTATAGATTATTCTTCCATAATGATTGGTACAATTCTAGTAACTTTTATATTTTATAGTAAAAATTCATATTCTAGAGCTTATAATTCATTATCTTTGAGTAGAAAGTGTCCAATTTGGGATTTAGAGTAGAGGTATGCTTGAATCTTGTTAATAATGAATCCCCATTTATAAATTTTTTAGAGAGGTATATGCTATAGGTTATATATCTAATTACATATGGATTATTAAAAAAACTAAAAAAAATATGTTCATGATATAATGATGCATAATATTATTTTTTGGTGTGTTTTAACAAATTTGAAACCCATATAGTATAATATAGAAGGCCCATTTCATTCTCTTCTCTAATTAGGAAATAATATAGTGTTACTATATAAATTTATGTCATAGAATATTGATCTTTATGAATTTGGGAATGATTAGAATTATCACTTCATAGAAGGTGATTTTGATGTGTATGGAAGTTAGATATAATAAATCTAATGCATTAGATGAAATGGTAGGCTTCTTTCCTATTTTGTTTTTCTAAGTATTATGAGTGGTTTAAATAAAATGTGTGGTTTTTTCCTTCATCAAGGTATTTCATATAATGAAGTTGATTATGAATTTCTCTTATTATATAGATCAAATATATTTGTAGCAATTGATGACTTAGCTTAATTATCATAAGTATAATTGTTTTATAAGACATAATAGTTCATAAAGTGATGATTCTATTCTTTTCATTGAGAAATGTGAGGTATTTATTTTATTGTTAATAGAAAATAACTATATAATTTTAGAAAGCAATAATAATAAATATCCATTAATTTAGTTCAATTATTTATTTGATTAATTCATATATGTCATATGGTTTTTTAATATTGACTAATGATTATGTTATAACCAACTCCATGGGAATAAAAAGTGAATTAAAAATATGGAACATACATATTAGTATTTTAACATTTAAAAAATATTCATACATTTTAGATTGAATAATTTATTTATCTTTGTATCCTAGTAATGGATATTATTTTTCTTATATTCTTTTACTCACTCATGATAGTCTTTGAAAGTTTATTCCTTATATTTTCGTGCTTAAGTGAAGAGCATGTATAGATTATTCCATATTCATAAGTGATATTCTGAGATCATAATATTTATGAAAATATCCAAAATTATTTTTTTATATTTATGATGTTAAATTACTTTAATAGTTTCTATTATCTTCTAAAATTTCAATTTATCTTGAGAATGTTGAAGTGATGATACCTCAAGAGGTATTGAACAACATCATTAATATTTAATGTTTTTACATTTTATATTTGATGTTATCAATGATTTTTTAACTAATTTTATTAGATTTCAGAAACTATACATCCTTATATGAGGAACGGGTAATTAATAATTTGGTCATATTAATGTGAATCTGTCTTTAATGATCTGAAAAGTTAAAGTTCTACGACTCTAATATTGATCATTATAGATTCAGGAAAGAGGATTAATATCTATAGTGATGACTCTTTAGTATGAAATTAATATATGTTGATATTGAATTACCATGTTGATTCCTATAATTCTAAAAATATTTTACGTTTGTTGAATAATGATTAAAAAAATGGATTTAACCATACTAGTGGATGTTTTAATGTGTTATTTGTACTACTAACTTTATCGACTAATTTATCCGATACATATTATAAAAATCCTCACTTATAAAATTTCCCCAATAGATATAAATTAAAGGAATTATATTTGTGTTTAATAATTATAATCATTTAATTATTTGCATCAATATTCAATTGTAAATTTCAATGTGGTATTATTTTTCTTCTCTAGTAAATCCCAACTACAAAAACATCGAAGAGAGAAGGATAAATAAATATTATTTTTTTTCTACCGGAGAATAATTTCTATATCTCAAATGATTGAAATTAAATATTTTTGTTGAATATTAATATCACATTGTAAGTATATAGTGTGAAAAGTATTCTTAGAACACTAATTGTGATTGTACAAGAAGATCCATTTAGTGGATAATGTGATGATATAATTAAGTGAATTTAAATTGGGGGAACAATGATTTTCTCTCAATTGAGAAGTGGTCAATATAGTCTTATCATATACAAAGAGTTAGATTACACTCACAAACACCAATCTATCATATAGTGTGATGTTTAGAAAAATAAACTATTTGTAGTATGATATAATTTGACTCATGAGATAATTAATTAATTTTTCTTAAAGATTTTATTTAATGTTAATTTATTGAGAAAATGATAATGAATGATTGAAACCCCATTTTGAGCTGATTTGGAGCCCATGGAATGAAGAATTTTTATTTGAGGCCCTTTACATAACCTGGTTCTAACTCAACATGGTGTAGTGTGATTTTTAAAAGAGGATATACAAATTTCTGAGTGAAATGGTAATTTCCATGGGAATTTACTCTTGGTGGACTAGTGATAAACCATGAGATGTACTAACAAAGGTGTTTCATGAAAACCAAATATTACTATTAATGGTTAAAACACTAATATCCAAGCTAAGTACAGTCATGGATTTTCACCTAGATAAATCAATAAAGATAATATGAATCCACCAAGAGTATATTTTTGTCAAAAATATTATGGTGGATATCATTGTGTGTCATATAATCCCAATATATCATCAATTGTTGTTAAATGACTACATGATCTAGCCATTTTATATAGAATAATAGGAACATGATAATGTGGATACATTCTGAAAATGGAATAGTGAGGCCGAAGAATGACCAAGGGGAGTTTAGGAATAGAAAAACCTTTTTAATTACAGTTTTGAGTCAATTTTTGTGCTATTAAAATCTAATATTATCAATATAATGGGTTTCAAATAAATATATATCAACAGGGAAGTAATAATATAGGGAAAAAAATTAAAAATTTGAGGAAAATATGGGAGAGGGTTTTGGATCATGTTGATATTGTAATATCTAGTCCATGGTGTAGGTCACCTTGTCATTGTGTTGATCTGCCTATAAAAAATGAATAGATTGAATCATAATGTATATATAAAACATTGATATAAAATCCACTAATTCTTGGGAATGTTCTTTTGATATGTTGGATGGTGTTGAGGAAATAAACAAATGGCACAAAATATATCTAATTATAGAGAAACATGATGCTAAGCTATTTGTATTTATCAACTCTTTAATGATTTTATTTCATGCTTGTAATTTGAGTTCAATATGATCTTCCTACGCTATTAGATGTTCTTTTTTGAACAACATATGAAAAAGAACAATGAGATCACAATCCTTGTACACTAATGGTTTCCCTCAAATATAAAGGGTGGGAGACCCTTGAAACCCCATCAATGATTTATATTATATTTCACAATATATTTATTTTTATAAAATCATTTCATTATTGATCCAATCACACTAACCCTCAATGTGAAAATATTTTTTTGAAAGGATAAATTTAGTAATATGTCATTCACCCCCTCTCAATGGTTTTATACTCTCTCACGGGCTTATCAATTGGTATTAGATCATTTCAAAAATGATTCTATGTAAATTAACATGGATTATAGTATATTAATAACTTTTAATATATTTTTATTAATGATAAGTATTGTGACATTTGGGCTTCAATAAACGAAATTGAGATATACATTTTAAACAAACTATACCATAATGGAAAGATAATTACTCATGAACATGATTATAAGCTAAATTTAAAAATATTATAATTTTAATTTAATGAAATTATTGTCCTTCTCATTTCATAAATTCGAAATTATCATAGGTTTAATTTTTTATGTTTTTTCCAAAATATTTTATTTTTTGTTGATTAGTGAAAAATACAGATTTTAAAAATATTGTCATGTTATGAAATTATCAATATACAATAATTATATGAAATTTTATTAAAAATATTTTATAAATCAAAATTATATTAAATAATTAACATAATTCATTCAAAAATTTAATTTTCATTTATGAAATCTATAGTTAACATTTTTGAATTCTACGTAATGCTTTTATTAAAATAAGTAATACTTTTGGTTTATCAATTTTAATCAATTATTCACAAGGATCCTTTAAATTTTTCATTTATTTAAAAGTCAAATAATTATAATTTGTTTGAAATAATCCAATTAATTCCATGGAAATAAAAATTATGCTTCAGTTTATTTTCTATAAAATTATTGTAGGCTTAAATCTTTCATTTTTCAAAAAATATGTTTCATTACATTTTTTAACATATATTAAAACAATTATTCAATATATAGGAATTTAATATTGTAAAATGTTTTATGTATTTGTAAAAATAATAATTAATATTATTTAATGTGGTTTACTTAATTTTGGGTCATTATAAATAAAAACCATATTAAAAATTTAGCACCTCAGTTAAGGGTAAAATGTTTTAAAATGGTTAAAATAAAGGGATAAGGCTTCAAGATAACACACCACACCTTATTAAATATAATTGGTTGGTTTAATTTATAATTTAAACTAATTTTCATTTAATTTATGATATTTTTGTGATAATTTAATTTATTTTTTCATATATTATATAACAAATTTCCTTGTATTTACAGGTTTTCCACCATCCTCAATTATAAAGGAGCATAATTACCTCACAAATCCACTATTATTGTGACACTTATATTGATATATCCTTATAAACATACCTTCAAATTTTTTTAATCTACCCATAGGTATTTTTCACACCAAAACACAAATTAAATAATAATTAATGAGTTAGCCAAATGAGATTACCAAAGAAATAGGTATATGTTCTTACAGACATTTTACAAGCTCTGTTTTTCTTAAAACTCCTCCAAATCATAAATAACTATATTTTATATATTTAAATTACAATATTTACCATAATTAGATGTTTCTATATTAATATTACAACATTTTCTATCTCATCCCCATCCAATGGAAAATCAAAACATTTCTCGTGCGTTTGTACAAGCTACCATCTCCATACAGTGGTATAATTCATTTATTATCAATACTTTAATTATATAGCTATAAGGATGTGATTAATGGAAATATATTATATTTATTTTGTAATTATGATTTCTCATGTATAATATTTCATAAATATTCTTAATATTCCATCATTTGGGAAGGACAAATTCCATCATGCAAACATTTGGACTACCCCCTCCACTAAGTGATGTGATTCATATTATTATTACCACCATGAATGAATGATTCCAATATAGTATATAATAACTGTAACACAATTGTATTTGGTGAAATATTTTTTTCCAAAAAAATATAATTTTTTTTATTTTTTCCTAACATGAAACAACATGTTTATCATACATTTAACACAACTTTGAGTTTATCTTATGTTAAATGAAACAACAAGCTTAAACGAAATGTGACAAACTATTAAAAATTATTATTTAATATGATTGTCATCACCTAACCATTAGAATGATAGGTACTAATTAAATTATGTAAATTATTAAACTATATCTTTTAAACATGTATATAAAATGAATTAATAGGTTACTAATTAATTATAAATTAAAATAAAAACAAAATTAAAATGATTGAAATCATTTTAAAAAAAATTATGTTTATGCACACAAATGTGTTTTAAATATTTTAATTAAATAAAAATATTTTGAGTGATTTATTTAATGAAATTTTTATATTATATAAAAAATAAAATACTTAACATTCATCTTATGTTTTTTCTAGACAAGAGATAAGAATATAATTAATTTTATGCTTAAAATATGCATTTTTTTTAAAAAAGATTGTTTTGTAACATTTTTCACACTTTTTTTTAATTTTTTTTACATTTTAGAAAAAATATTTTATAAAAATAACTTCATTTTTAAAATATAGATGTAAAAACTATCTTAGGGTTTCTTTTTGATAATTTTATTAAAATATAAATGTTTCGATGAGTTTTTGAAAAATATTAGTTTTTATTATGAATTTTCATTTCTATTGTAACATTTAAAAACATCAAAATTGTTTTAATATAGCTCTAAAATTAAAAATTAAAAAATATATATATTAAATAAATTTATTTATTTTTAATTAATTTGATTTTGAATTTTGATATAAAATACATTTAAATATTTGGATATTTTCTTTTTTAAAAATCGCATTCTCGTTTTGTCTGTGAGTTTAATTTTGAATAAGAATTTTCCCAATTATGTGTGTGGGATTTGGTAAAATGTATTCCATATTTTGAAAAAGAAGAATTTATATTATATAATAAGTAAAAAAATAATTTTCAACTAAAATGAATAGTAAAAATAAAAAAATTAAATATTGTGTTTAAAGTGAAAATAAGTTTATGTGGGGTAAAACTAGAAGGATAATGGATAAAATGACCTAGAAACATTTCAAAACCCATTTTCTAACCATATTTTTTCCTTGTAGGCACTAAGGTGTTTTAAGGGAACATTTTGGATCCTTTTTTCAAGTGAAAAACGTGGGTACACCTTTTTAGTTTAAAAAATTATAAGTGTGACACTCACCTCACTTATAAAAGGAAACCCCATCTCCTCTCAACTTCACACTAATAAAACCCATTGGATCATATAGATTCATCCAAATCCTTGAAATAATTCTATAATATCATCCAAAAATCCTTAGTGTTATCATAAATCCAATAGAAGTAGGTTGTTGGTACAAACTAGAAAAAGTTGTCCAAAGAAGAGATAATATCCATTACTGAGCATTTTATTTTGTTTCATCATCCACCTCTTTGAATTAGTATAAAATCATGATTATAAAATTAAATAAATATCATCCATATATGTAGATGTTATTATTTTAATGTAATAAACTAAATACTTATCCTCTTTCTTCAAATGGGATGCAAAATCATCATTAATGTGTATGGATGACTACTGCCTCGTAATCCCATTTACTCATTTTCCTAAAACACCTCTCGTATTTGGATATAATGATGAATTGAATATTTATATATGATATTTATGAAATTATTATTCTTATGAAAGCATGGTATCACATTTTCCTTCTTAATTTTTATTTTGTGGGAATAAAATAACATCATTCATCTGTATAGAGGATTATGACCTCGCAAAGCGATGTGATTTGATATCCACATACTCATTACATAGAAGGTAATAATTATACATTTAATTAACAAATTTTTATATATATGAAGTGAAAATGACTCTGTAAAGTTAAATTATAATTTACCATTATTTAATTTCATCCATCATGAAAATGGAAACCTAGTTTATGAAAGTGTACGACGTACCATATCCAGGAACAATGTATTTCATTTTCTATAACTAAAATTTTATGAATTACTATAAATAAATATATAATTCATATATGTTATATTTAAAATTGTTAAAAATTATTTATATTATGTAACCATGATTAAATTGATAGTAATGATGATACCAAATTAAAAAATATATAAAAAATGAAGTAGTTGTTATAAAAAACCTAAATTTAACGTGGAGTTGTTAATAAAAAGGTTATAAAAGTTCACAATTAAATCATAAATGGTATGATATATTTTATTGAATTTCATTATTATATGTATAAAAAATTATATTTAATATAAACTAGGTTTGAATGTCTATGAAGGAAGTCAAGACTTATGGTATGGGATTTCGGTCTCAGATTCTACTTATGTGACTCACATATCACATTCACCACCTATTTATTTAATGTGGTGTATATTATGGCCATGAAATTATGTTATGGTCCTTATCATAAGAACTATATGGATTTATATATCCATTTTAGGATCACTCTTTCATGGGGATTATGTGTCAAAATTTACCGATGTGGTAAGATATTTTTTCTCAATTTTCATTCTTTGAGAAAAATGTTATGCAATATGAATATATTATTTTATGAAGTGTATATATATATATACCATTTTAAATGAAATATAATTAATTACTTTTTTATAATGATATTTTTAATTTTGATTTATTTTTATTCTTTCATGGGGATTATGATTCAATGTTACCAAAGTGGTAAGGGTTTTATGTTACAATCTCATCATTTATAATGATTTCTCAAGATTATAATTAAAAATAAGATATAATATAATATATCTCTAGAGAATCTTATTTATTTTATTATAATATGGTTATTTCATTAGAATACATGTTTCGCTTTATTTTTCGCTCCTTCTGTTTTCAAGATTTCAAAAGAATGATTTTAATAAAAATTTTCTTTTTTTATATTTTTGTTAAAAAAACTCTTTTCCTTCCAAAAAATTGTTTTCCATATTTTTTTTAAGAAAATTTATCCAAAACTGTTCAAGTTACTTGTTAAAGACATTTTTAACCATGTTCAAAATTTTAATTTTTTTTAAAGTAATCATCATGTATTTTTTAAACAATACTAATTTGTATTTCAAGAAAAATGTGAAACGAATATTTGTTTTAACAAGTAAGTAAGAAAACTAATTTCCCAATTTCATGATTTTTATTTTATTAGAATTTAAAATTTTAAAATTTCATGTTTATTTTAAAATATAATGATTTTGAAAAATTTTAAATAGGTTTTTAGATTGGAAATTAAATTTTCTTAAATAGTGTTCAAGGTGATATTTCCAAATTATTTTTCATCCATGATTATATCCTTTGATTTTACTTATTACTTAATAGGGATATGATGGAAGGATACAATTATTATTATTTCATTGGATGTATTATATAAATTATGACATTATTTTTATTAATCCCATTTCTATAATTTGAGTTATACAATAATAAAATACTAAGGAAATCCGATTCTTTTACCATGGGTTATGATTTAATGAAATAATGAAATGATTGTGATACCTATTTCTTTTTTTATGTTATGTTATGATGAAATAGGATTGATACCCATTTCTTTTCTGGGTTTCTATTACGATGAATGATTTATAATCTTTTTGAACACATATATATATTATTTTATTTATGTTATAGTTGAGAAATTATAACCAAGGATGGTGGTTATGTTATAACCAATATGTGTGGGACCTATATCTTCCTCTAATGCATAGGGTAATGATAGGTATCTCATAAGATAAAGAGGAAAAGAATGGATAGTGAAACTAGTTCAATAAAAGACCCTCTACACTATGATAGAATTGAGAGTGAACCTTGACTAATACAATGGTTTGGGGAGTGAAACCATTATATAAAGATAGTAATGGTAATGTTCCTTAAACTAGAAAAGAGAAGATTTTATTTTCTTATGAATATTCCAAAAAAATCATTTCTTATAAAAATTATATTTTCTTGTTTCTCCTGATATTTGATACTATTATTATTGATGTCTTATTAACTATAAAGATTTATTCCATGAATAAATTTTATGATATGGGATATATAGGGTATGATTTTATAAATGTTAGTCTCATGTTATCATACTATTATTCTCATGTTATTTTAATTTAATCGTTGAAGTCTTCTTTTTATATCGTTATTAAACACCTGAACTCTCCCTTTGGTATGTTTTCATTTCCTAGGATATGATGAAATGTTTTATTATGATATGTCTAAGAATTGTTCTAGTTGTGAAGAACATCATGGGCGATGATGTGGCTCACTTATGGGCATGTATTTTATGTGTCCAGGATTCCAAAGGCACTAGATCTAAACATTTCTAGTGTGGATCAATATGTTATGAAATTAGTATTCATTTATTAAGATGTGATATTTATGTATTATAAGTTTGGGTATTTATTGTTGGTTTTAGAACATGTTTAGTTAAACATTGGAAACATGTATAGGAAAACATAGTGATATACCTAGGGATATTACTAAGTAAATATCTATGGATATGTCAAAGGATAATTCTAAGGATGAGTTAAAGTAAAAACAATATCCTGGAATTTTGGAAAAGTATATTGTGAATGGTTTCCAAGAAATTTGATCCATGTCTAGATAATATGAGAGGATGTGGCTCTAGCATAGGGGTACCTTGGGTTAATAACTAAATAAATCATGCATTTATCTAGAATTCATCATCACCAGGTGCACAAAAACGTTTCTTACCGCACACCTTTTTTGACACTCTTACGAGATATTCTTTGCAAATTCAAAAACTCTTTATCAACCATCACGAATGATTTTAATAATAACCAAAAATTACCTAGGAAAATCATAAGGTTTCATAGATTGAAAATAATATGTTATTATTTAGTCATCCTATAAGTGATTTTTTAGGATTATTTGGCTTCCGATTTTGGATATTGGTTTTGACATTATGTTTTTTTGGTTTAAGTTAATTGATTAAACATGAAGGAATTAGTTTTATGGTGAATGTGTCAAGAAAATCATTTATGTGAAATAAAATGGGATAATGACTGGAGTGAATGGTATTGTGATTATGCCTAATTAGTTTTCATGATATATGATTAATAACTTTTACC
Source organism: Viscum album (assembly GCA_963277665.1). Classification (NCBI taxonomy): domain Eukaryota; kingdom Viridiplantae; phylum Streptophyta; class Magnoliopsida; order Santalales; family Viscaceae; genus Viscum; species Viscum album. The sequence goes on from OY728158.1 coordinate 1,287,497,844, forward strand.
TTCACCAACACTAAAAAACACCAATGAATATGATGATGGAGTTCATTGAGAGTTCCGTTGGTGGAGACCAAGGATGAATAAATACATAGTTCTCTATTTGTTAAGAATTTTGGAGGAAATAATCAAGGGAATGTCTCAAAGTATTTAAAAAATGTTTTGAGTGTGAAAAATGGACATAAGGAATGTAATTTCTGGGAAAAAATGTAATGTGTAGTCAATGAATGGGATGATAATACTAGTTTCCATAAGGCATCATTAATGGATGACTGTTCTAAATGTTGAATGTATGGGAATTATACAAATCAATGTCCTATAGAGAAATATCAAGAAGATAATCATAAATGTGGTATGTGGGTTATACTACATATAAAGGGGAGACTATTAATAAAATATAAAAGGTATGAGATGTTCTAATAGTATTTTTTAATGTATGAAGAATGATTAAATTGAGGATTAAGAATCATATAGAATGATTCATATTTCATGTTATATGAAAGAGTAATTAATAAATATGATAGAAAATCATAGTTAATGGTGTAATAATGTGGTACAATGATGGAATTATTTGTGTGTGGTTATTAAAAAATAATGAATCATGAAATATATAAGAATTTTTCTATAGAATTTTTCATTATAAAATTGAAATAATATATTAAATTGAACTGAGGGCCTAGAAATTCTATTTAATGGTAATTTAACATTATATTGAAAAATAATATTTAAGGGAAGATAACCCAATAATATGTTCCTTATGTTGAGGTAATTATGTTCGGATAATGGGATGATTGATATAGATAAAGTAAATATGATAGTATTGAAGAACCTAGAAATGATAAATGATTTTTGGATAATGCTTTTTATGTTATCATAGATCAATTTTATAAAATTTTTGGATATATGGAATATATTAAATAGTATGTGGTTTTATTCAAGGAATGGGGATGCTTTTTTGTTTTAATTGATGTTTTTTGGAGATTATGGTTGTTACTATGTTTAAAAAAAATATATAACCAATTTATTGATATATTTTTTATGTGAAAACTAATAAATAATTATTAATATTTTGGGGATTAATGTTAAGTTAATTTTATATATTTTTGGGGCCTTCTTTATAATTTTTGAATTTTGGAAGGGGCATAAGTTTAACCATTTATTGAGTGGTTTAAGTTAATATTTGGATGATGTTTTATATATTAATATAATACATCACCATATAGTGATATATCCATAATAGAGATCCAATGATAAAATATTTTTATTATTATTACAAGAGATTTAAGGAATGAATTATCACTCTATTATGGATCTTGTGATTCGTTAGTACATTAAGAATGAAAAAATAAAATTTATTTATTAGAGTAAAGGATGAAGTGGAAATAAAGAGAAGCATAACCAAAGGAAAAAATTGTTCTTATGGTATATAGCAAAGCTAATCCCTATCTATATCTTTCCCTTTGAAATATTAATCTTATATGGATGATATCTTATCTCTTGGAAAATACAAAAATAACTTTATCAGGTTAGTGATGCGTTACATATATCTGTCATAATGAAGTGAATACATGATCCATCATGTCACGACCCCCTCCCCACAAAGTGTACCCCTCTTGGGCCGGCAATGTGAAAAGGGAGATAATGACCCCCGAGTCCCTCCTCCAGTAGGCCCCGGGTTGGCGACTAGCACCGAGGGTATAATAAACATAAAAATGGGAGGCATTACCCTCTAAGAGAACACATGCAGAAGAGAGAGATAGAATAGACTCCAACCAACTCCAACTCATAACTGAAATATAAATGAAACCCAAGTACATATATGAAATGTCATGTAAAAGTACTAAAACTAAAAGGAAAAACAAAAAGTACCCAAAAGAAAGAAAAACGGCCGTGACCACGAGCCCGAACAGCTCCTCCTCCAACCACATGCTAGTAGTAACCCGCTTGATCTCCAACTTGCTCCAAGTGACCTGAAAACAGTTTATGTGTACAAAGGGTGAGTATAAAAGTATACTCAGTAGGATCCTCCCCAAGCCTCTCGTGCAAAGGTAAAGAAAGAATGCTAAAGCCCAGTGAACAACAAGTGAAACTAACTCGTCACCTAAACAGGTATACTATGTTCCCAACCTCACCATGGCTACTCTCACCAAGTAACGCATACAAGAAAAAATATCATATAATAAAGAATATCAAGGGTACCCCGCTACTACTTCCCCACTGGTTTTCCGCTTTTCCCCAATGACATACGTCCTTTGCATCTCTTTCCAAAGGCTTGCCCGCAGACACCTGGGCTAAGCTCCACAATCTGCACCTCGTGCACCACAATGGCTTGCCTGTAGACACCTGGGCGAAGCACCACACCGTCCTCACAACCAAAAGTGACCAGGTAATTTCCGGGAGCCACCACAGATCGCATAACATGTATCATACGTCGGGTATAATACCTCAAGCCATTACAGCCCATACGCCGAGTATAGATCCTCAAGCCATCATAGCCTATACATGTTACACCTATAGTAGTCCATAGGATACTATATCCAGAATATATGTGTGTGAATAACCACAATACATTACAGCCCTCTACACACATATATGGGGTAACTAACCACTGTGCCTCATGGCACAAGTATCTACCAAGAGAAGAGAGTGGGGCCAAAGGGGGTAGTCAACCATTAAACCTCCCATCAGAATGTTGGGGAAAACACCCCCCCCCCCCCAGGGCTCAGAATCCCGGGGGTGTCAGTTTCCCTTACCGACAGGGTGGAGTAGCGTATAGAAACACAAAAAGTATAGAATATATAAGTAACTCACATCCATGCTATGGGAATTACCTAGTCTTAGATACAACAGCAGCTAACGTCTCTCAGACTCTAGGCTGCTACTTCTAAGACTAGGTATCCTATAAGCACACAAACATTTGAAGAGATTTATTAGATTACTCCATTCTCATTTTATCAGTTCCACTGTACATTAATTAATTCTTTAAACATTAATTAAGAATGAACAATTCCACATTAAACTAAATTGGCATCACATTCAAAAACAATTGCTCCTTTTTAAGATTCACATCACCTTTAAATTCCAGCATCTCCATCCCCGTGGATTTTCACCATTTAATCAAACATTCATTACAGAATTACTTTTCCACATTCCCAGGCATTCTTGAAAAGCATCCTATGCTTCTAAACGCAAAGGAGGCTCAACACTGTGAGTAGATATACTACCCGTTGAGTCCTTGCCACCTATTGAAAGAGCACAGACTCATCCTCCACCGAGAAGCTAAACACGGAAAGCACGTGGCATACCCCACTTGTCTTCACATCCTTCGGAAAGAGGGAAAGCAAGACCAGCTGCCTTGAGCAGTGGGGAAAAGTAAAGCAGATAAACAACCAAACCAAACCACCAACATCAAACCATCACATTCATCTCATACCATCACCCTTGGTGTCCTCCTCGACACCCATATGCATAAACCGATTCATCTCGCCACACTAGGAGTTATCCGCTGCCACAACCACAAGTCCCCATGCCTCCACATATCACAACAGCCATCCAGGCTCACATCACAGCACAAGCAGTAGGAAAACAAACATCACAAAATGGGCTCTCGGACCTTTAACAAGGCATTCAGCCTTCAAACAAAATGAGCACTCAGAGCTCCAAACCACAAGGCATTTAGCCTTACAAGCAAACGGGTAACTCAGAACCCTTTTGAAATTCCCACATAATATGTTCTCTAATCCATATGGAATTGGTAGATTTTTTATTCGTTGGTTCCAATCATGGATACCTAATCAGCAAGCTATCACAATTAAATAACAATGCTTACTTCCCTAATTTGATTATCCTCAAATTAGAACAACTACAACAACTACAATAACCAGATTAATTTACAAGCCTCTTTATCTTTAGCCAATTAATTAACAATTAATTCCGGCTTTATGTTCGTTATCAATTTCTATCATGAAGGAACAACAAATCAAAGAAAACATAGATATCACTATATCTATGAAAACATGAGGCAAACCGTTATCACGGTATAAAGCAACAACATGCGATCAACCAATTCATTTAATCCGGTTCAAGTATTTAATTAGGTCAATTTCATTGTGATCCAAAGGGATAAATCATGCTAATTCTACTATTTCACATATACAATTAGAGAAGCCATGAATCCCCTACCTCAAACAGTTCCTCACGTTCTTTATCCACACAACAGGTCACGATCCTCCCCTCGCGACAACTGCATCCACTGGAGGATGCTGCGGTACGATAGTACCAACCAACCCCAAGAAAACCCATTAGAATCTTGTAAATTACATGGTATAATTATGGAAAAGAGGATAGGAGTAGATGAACCCCAAAAGAACGATGATACAACATACCTTATATCGAATATTGATCGACATGGCTCAGTTGCATCCAAAACAGAGCAGAACCAATCCAAGGAGTAAAGATTGATTGTGCAACTCCTACGGAAAGGATTGAAAGGTTATAGTGCCTCCTAGTTGAGAACAAAGGGAAAGAACAAGGGAGAATGATATCTCGTCCCTTTTTGAAGATTAAATGGGCAACAATTTAAGATCCGGTTAATTCTCCATTAAAAACAGATCGTATTAACCCACGCGGTTTGACCAAGTAAAACATTCCAAGCCTTAGGAATAATTAATATAGTATTTATGGCATTTTACACGGCCTTAAGAGCCCTTAAAATAAGGCTTTAAATGTATTTTACATCCAAGGAAATGTCAAAAGGGGTAAAACTGTAGGAGTCTGGAAACACTGTTCACCCACTGTTACTGTACGTGAAACCGATCTGTGAAACCGATCTGTGAAACCGATCTGTGAAACCGATCTGTGAAACTGATCTGTGAAACTGATCTGTCACACCAATTTGTGAAACCGATCTGTCAGACCGATCTGTGAAACTGATCTATCGCACCGATCTGTGAAACCGATCTGTCGCACTGATCTGTGAAACCGATTTGTCACACCGATCTGTGAAATTGATCTGTTAGACCGATCTGTGAAACGGATCTGTCAGACCAATTTGTGAAACCGATCTGTCACACTGATCTGTGAAACTGATCTGTCAGACCGATCTGTGAAACCGATCTGTCACACCGATCTCTGAAACCGATCTGTCAGACCGATCTATGAAACGGATCTGTCACACCGATCTGTGAAACCGATCTGTCAGACCGATCTATGAAACCGATCTGTCACACCGATCTATGAAACTGATCGGTGAGACCGATTTTTTAGACCGATCGGTGAGACCGATCTGTTACTATTTATAAAACTGGAAACATTGTTCACAGAACTGGAAAATTGGCAAAGTGTTAGGGATAAGTCCCCTTGACCTCCCAGAACACCTCCAACACCAAAATTCCACAATGTAATGGACCGGAAAGGTCCGGGCCATTAAATTAGATACCTCTAAAAACATTCTCGTCCTCGAGAATTAAAAACCAACCCAGAAGAAAAGAGGGTTCCGAACAACCACCCCATAAGATACCTCTCAGGGGAAAACCACCATGAGTTGTTCGAAAGATGGAACAAAACTACAACATCCGGGAACAAACAATCCATACACAAAAAATTCATTCATAACATCACATCAAAGGTACATAAATAAAACATGAATGGTCCAACCAGAGAGGAAACATCATTACATGAAAGTAGTTAAACATTAAACCACTCTGGGTACTGAGCACGTATCTGTGACTCACGCTCCCAGGTACTCTCCTCCATGCCACCGTGTCTCCACAAGACACGAACTAAGGGGATAGAACACCCACGCAACACCTTCTCCTTGTGGTCTTGGATCTCCACAGGTCGCTCCTCGAAGGTTTCATCGTCATCAATATCGATCTATCCCCAATCAATAACATGAGATTCATCATGAAGATAACGACGGAGCTGCGATACATGGAAAACATCATGTATCCGACTCATCTGAGGGGGAAGCGCTACTCGATATGCCACAGCTCCAACATGAGCTAACACCTCAAAAGGACCAATAAACAGGGGAGAAAGCTTACTTCCACGACCAAACCTTCGCTGCCCACGATGGGGAGTCACCTTCAGAAACACATGATCCCCAACATTAAACTCTAAAGGTATCCTTCTTTGATCAACATATGATTTCTTACGATCCTGTGCTGTCTTCATCCTCTCACGAATCACCTGTACCATCTCTGTTGTATTCTGCACTAGTTCCAATCCGAGAATTGCTGACTCTCCGACCCCAGTCAAGCACAGCGGAGAACGGCATGGCCAGCCATACAGGGCTTCAAACGGCGCCATGCCGATGGTAGAGTGAAAACTATTATTGTAAGAAAACTCTACCAAGGGTAAGTGCTTTTTCCATGAACCTCCAAAATCAAGAACACAAGAGCGCACCATGTCTTCAAGAGTCTGAATTGCTTGATCTGTCTGACCATCCGTTTGAGGATGAAAAGAAGTGCTAAGGCATAATTGAGAACCAAAAGCATGTGGGAGACCTCTCCACACCCTAGAGGTAAAACGAGTATCTCGATCAGAAATGATCGTCCTAGGTACTCCATGAAGTCTCACCACCTCCTCTAGATACTGCCTCGACAAAACCTCCACTGAGCTCGACTCCTTGATTGCAATGAAGTGGGCCGATTTAGTTAAATGATCCACTACCACCCATATAGCATCATGTTATCCCAGATCTCGAGGTAAACCTGTAAAAAAGTCCATTGTGATGTCCTCCCACTTCCACTGAGGAATCTCTATGTGTTGGAGAAGACCACCAGGAACACGGTGTTCGACCTTCACCTTCTAGCAGACTAAACATCGAGACCCACATTCTGCAACTGTACGCTTCATCCCAGGCAACTAAAACTGACTCCTCAAGGATCGGTACATCTTCGTCACACTAGGATGTACTGCCAAGGGTGAACTATGGAACTCTCAGAGAACCGTCTCGCGCATCGCTAAGGGAACAAAAATCCTGCCATGATACAACACTCAGTGTTGTTCATCCTCCGACCAACCATCAGGGGCCTCCCCACAAACAACTCTGTCTCTCCAAACTTCCACCTCTAGATCACCCAACTGAGACTCTTCCACCTTCTACATTAGAGATGACTGCACCGTCATCTAGAAAAGACAACCTGTACCTCCAACCTCTTCCATATCAAGATGAAAAGATGCTAGCTCTTCCATCACTCTCTAGGAATCACCAGATTCACGTACAAGATCATTACGTGACTTTCGGCTTAGTGCATCAGCTACAACGTTCCATTTTCCATGTGTATACAATATTTCAAAGTCGTATTCCTGCAAGAACTCCATCCACCGACGCTGCCTCAAGTTCAAGTCACGTTGGGAGAAAACATACCTCAAACTCTTATGATCGGTGAAAACCACAAAGTGCTCACCAATGAGGTAATGTCTCCACAACTTCACAGAAAACACCACGGCTGCCAACTCAAGATCATGGGTGGCGTAGTTGCATTCATGTGGATGCAACTGCTGAGACCCATAAGAAACAACTGACCTCTGCTTCATGAGAACACAGCCTAGCCCCAGATGTGAAGCATCACAAAAAACATAAAACTGGACTCCCTCTACTGGAAGACAAAGGACTGGAGCACTTAAAAACTTCTCCTTTAGATATTCGAAAGCTGCCTGACACTGATCAGTCCATATGAACGCTTGATCCTTCTTGGTCAAAACTGTCAGAGGAGTCGCAACTCGGGAGAAATTGGCTACAAACCTCCTATAATAGCCTGCGAGACCAAGGAAACTTCGCACCTCTGACACAGTCTTAAGGGCTTCCCAAGACACTACTGCTTCTATCTTTGAAGGATCCACATCTACTCCCTGTTGGGACACAACATGCCCTAAGAAACGAACTTCTCGAGCCCAGAACTCACACTTGGACAACTTCCCAAACAACTGATGTTGGCGAAGGACTCCCAAAACGGCTCGTAGATGCTATGTATGCTCTTCTTCAGATGTGGAGTACACAAGGATGTCATCGATGAAAACCACAACAAACATGTCCAGGAATTCATGGAACACAACATTCATCAACCCCATGAAAATAGCTGGAGCATTCGTCACGCCGAAAGGCATTACAACAAACTCATAATGCCCATGACGACAACGGAAAGCAGTCTTCGGGATATCCCCATCCTTTACACGCATCTGATGATATCCTGACTGCATGTCGATCTTTGAGAGCCAACTTGAACCCTCCAGTTGATCGAATAGGTCATCAATCCGTGGAAGAGGATAACGATTCTTTATTGTCACTTTGTTTAATCGACGATAATTGACACACAACCGCAAACTGTCGTCAGCCTTCTTCACGAACAAGACTAGTGCACCCTACGGTGACACACTTGGCCGAACAAAACCACACTGCAACAGACCAACGAACTGTATACGTAGCTCTCGTAACTCAGAAGGGGCCATCCTATACGGAGACATAGAGATAGGAGATGCTCCCGGATGTAGCTCGATCCCAAACTCGATCTCTCGTTGAGGGGGTAAGGATACAACCTCTTCTGGAAAGACGTCAGGGTACTCCTCTACGACCCTAGGAAACGCCAACTGTTGAACCTATGAAGAACTCAGCATCATCCCAGCCATCATGGATGATAAGGATGAAACTCGTCTATGACTCATCCGAGGATCTCTCTCACCAACAAACACAACTTCCTCTCCATCTTCATCAAAGAAAATGACCTTCTTCCTATAGCAATCCACAATAGCCTGCACCGAATACAACCAATCCATGCCGAGGATGACATCATATATTTGTATTAGTAAACATAGGAAATCTCCCCAAGAGTGGTGCTGCCCCAATACTACCTCACAGTCTCTACATACTTCAAACAAGATAGCTCGACCTCCAACTGGCGTAGTCAACACCAAGGGCACTGGAAGCCTCCCTACCTCAAGTCCCAAAGCGTGGACAAGGGTAAGGGATATAAAGGAGTGTGTCGCTCTTGAATCAAACAACGAATACACCAAGGTAGAAAAAAAGCAAAGGGTACCTCGGACGATGTCTGGATCGCCTGGAGCTGGCAACGCTAGAGCATGAAGCTGACCACGACCACCTCCACGGCCTCTCTGACCCTGATGACGACCACCACCAAGGCCGCGCTCTGCTCTCTGAGGACGGGGAGCGTCATGGGGCTATCCTCTGCCTGCTCCATCTACCCTCTGGTGATCTAAAGCCGGTGCAACCTGCTGCTATTGCCTCGGCTGGAACTGCCTCAACGGAGGAACCTGGAGTGGAGCACCTGGTGCACGATGACAGCTCTGAAAAGTCGGGCACTCCCGCTGCTGATGACCATGACCACCACAAGAAAAACAAGCGCCTGATCCCTTGGCATAGGCCTGAGAGTTTCTGCCTCCGAAGAAATGAGATGGGAAGGGCTGGGACCTACCCCCAGGTGGACGGAAACTCTTCTGTCCTGAAAAACGGGAACCCCGGACCACAGCTCTGCTTCGTGAGGAATCATGACGATTCCCCTCTCGTGATGATTTGGTCCTGGTCAAAGTCCTCTCAACAACCTCTACCCTCGACAGCACCTCAAGATATGTCTTCAGCATAAATGGGGTGACCTGGCGCTGGATCTCTGGATGCAAAGCCTCCTCGAAATGCCTCGCCCTGGCCCCATCATCTGGTAACTGGTCTGAAGCATATCGTAGAAGGTTCCGGAAACGGATTCCAAACTCTCGAACACTGGAGCTTCCCTGTCAAAGGGTGAGTAGCTCCTGGTGACTGGATGCCTTCGCAGTCGCTGAAGGAAACTCGACTCTAAAATTGTCTCGAAACTCCTCCCCTGAGATTGCTGACTCCTCACGATCACCGAGGAACAAGAACCACCACTGCCTCGCTGCTCCACGCAGCATCGTCACAACCAAGGACACCCAGTGTTCCTTCCAAGAACGAATCGAACTGAAACCTATCTCGACCTCCTCCAACCAGTCTTCTGTGAATGCATCTGAAACGGAGCCCTCGTACTTCTGTAGACTCTGGCGCTGAAACTCTCAGAGTGTCTTCCTCCAAGTGTCATCTTCGTCAACCTCTACTCAGCGGTGATCTGCTGGAACAGCTTGCTGGGAATCTTCTGCGCAAACCTGACGAGGACGTCGACCTGGAGCCATACCTGTAAAATAACAAATGTTAGAGCTCCTAAGCCTGGAATATGGAAGACTCAACATTAATTAATTAATTGTTTTGTTTTATTAATTTCAGGTTACCTATCCCAAGGTCTACCCATTCAAACACAGGCGCAAAGAATAATGATTCATGATCCTTTCCTAGGTCTCTACCCTGCAACCAGTATCACTTTGTTTAGTAGCCATCGTAAACTTAAAGGACCGTGCAACAGATCATAGGGGGCCCTGAACGCCTATGTCTCTGCCGGTCTCTCGTGTTTACCCCACTTGCTAAACATGAATGACACTGTTGCCCTACCATCCCATGCATCCTCACCTGTGCCTAACTTCAAACTCCATCCTATCCCTCAACCAGACCTCTGATACCACTCTGTCACGACCCCCTCCCCACAAAGTGTAGCCCTCCTGGGATGGCAATGTGAAAAGGGAGATAATGACCCCCGAGTCCCGCCTCCAGTAGGCCCCGGGTTGGAGACTAGCACCGAGGGTATAATAACCATACAAATGGGAGGCATTACCCTCTAAGAGAACACATGCAGAAGAGAGAGATAGAATAGACTCCAACCAAATCCAACTCATAACTGCAATATAAAAGAAACCCAAGTACATATATGAAATGTCATGCAAAAGTACTACAACTTAAAGGGAAAACTAAAAGTACCCAATAGAAAGAAAAACGGCAGTGACCACGAGCCCGAACAGCTCCTCCTCCAACCACAAGCTAGTAGTAACCCGCTTGATCTCCAACTTGCTCCAAGTGACCTAAAAAACAGTTTATATGTACATAGGGTGAGTGTAACAGTATACTCATTAGGATCCTCCCCAAGCCTCTCGTGAAAAGGTAAAGAAAGCGTGCTAAAGCCCAGTGAACAACAAGTGAAACTAACTCGTCACCTAAACAGGTATACTATGTTCCCAACCTCACCATGGCTACTCTCACCAAGTAACGCATACAAGAAAAAATAGCATATAGTAAAGAATATCAAGGGTACCCCACTACTACTTCTCCACTGGTTTTCCGCTTTGCCCCAACGACATACGTCCTGTGCATCTCTCTCCGAAGGCTTGCCCGCAGACACCTAGGATAAGTTCCACAATCTGCACCTCGTGAACCACAAAGGCTTGCCCGCAGACACCTGGGCGAAGCACCACACCGTCCTCACAACCAAAAGTGACCAGGTAATTTCCGGGAGCCACCACAGCTCGCATAACATGTATCATACGTCGGGTATAATACCTCAAGCCATTACAGCCCATACGCCAAGTAAGGATCCTCAAGCTATCATAGCCTATACACGTTACACCTATAGTAGTCCATAGGATACTATATCCAGAATATATGCGTGTGAATAACCACAAGCCATTACAGACCTCTACACACATATATGGGGTAACTAACCACTGTGCCTCATGGCACAAGTATCTACCAAGATAAGAGAGTGAGGCCAAAGGGGGTAGTCATCCATTCAACCTCCCATCAGAATGTTGGGGAAAACACCCCCCCCCCCCAGGGCTCAGAATCCCCGGGGTGTCAGTTTCCCTTACCGACAGGGTGGAGTAGAGTATAGAAACACAAAAAGTACCGAATATATAAGTAACTCACATCCACACTATGGGCATTACCTAGTCTTAGATACAACTGCAGCTAACGTCTCTCAGACTCCAGGCTGCTACTTCTAAGACTAGGTATCGTATAAGCACACAAACATTTGAAGAGATTTATTAGATTACTCCGTTCTTATTTTATCAGTTCCACTGTACATTAATTAATTATTTAAACATTAATTAAGAATGAAAAATTCCACATTAAACTGAATTGGCATCACATTCAAAAACAACTGCTCCTTTTTAAGATTCACATCACCTTTGAATTCCAGCATCTCCATCCTCATGGATTTTCACCATTTAATCAAACATTCATTACAGAATTAATTTTCCACATTCCCAGGCATTCTAGAAAATCTTCCTATTCTTCTAAACACAAAGGAGGATCAACACGGTGAGTAGATATACTACCCATCGAGTCCTTGACGCCTATATAAAGAGCATAGACCCATCCTCCATCGAGAGGCTAAACACGGAAAGCACGTGGCATACCACGCATGTCTTCACCTCCTTCGGAAAGAGGGTAAGCAAGACCAGCTTCCTTGAGCAGTGGGGAAAAGTAAAGCAGATAAACAACCAAACCAAACCACCAACATCAAACCATCACATTCATCTCATACCATCACCCTTGGTGTCCTCCCCGAAACCCATATGCATAAACTGATGCATCTGGCCACACTAGGTGTCATCCGCTGCCACAACCACAAGTCCCCATGCCTCCACATATCACAACAACCACCCAGGCTCACATCACAGCACAAGCACCAGGAAAACAAACATCACAAAATGGGCTCTCGGCCCTTTAACAAGGCATTTAGCCTTCAAACAAAATGATCACTCATAGCTCCAAACCACAAGGCATTCAGCCTTACAAGCAAGCGGGTAACTCAGAACCCTTTTGAAATTCCCACATAATCTGTTCTCTAATCCATATGGAGTTGGAAGATTTGTTATTTGCAGGTTCCAATCATGGATACCTAATCAGCAAGCTATCACAATTAAATAACCATGCTTACTTCCCTAATTTGATTATCCTCAAATTAGAACAACTACAACAACTGCAATAACCAGATTAATTTACATGCCTCTTTATCTATAGCCAATTAATTAACAATTAATTCCGGCTATACGTTCGTTATCAATTTCTATCATGAATTAACAACAAATCAAAGAAAACATAGATATCACTATATCTAGGAAAACATGAGGCAAACTGTTATCACGGTATAAAGCAATAACATGCGATCAACCAATTCTTTTAATCTGGTTCAAGTATTTAATTAGGTCAATTTCATTGTGATCCAAAGGGATAAATCATGCTAATTCTACGATTGCACATATACAATTAGAGAAGCCATGAATCCCCTACCTCAAACAGTTCCTCACGTTCTTTATCCACACAACAGGTCACGATCCTCCCCTCGCGACAACAGCATCCACCGGAGGATGCTGCGGTATGACAGTACCAACCAAACCCATGAAAACCCATTAGAATCTTGGAAATTACATGGTATAATTATGGAAAAGAGGATAGGAGAATATTAACCCCAAAAGAACAATGATACAACATACCTTATATCGAAGATTGATCGACATGGCTCAGTTGCATCCGAAACAGAGCAGAACCAATCCTAGGAGTAAAGATTGATTGTGCAACTCCTATGGAATGGATTGAAAGGTTCTAGTGCCTCCTAGTTGAGAACAAAGGGAAAGAACAAGGGAGAATGATATCTCGTCCCTTTTTGAAGATTAAATGGGCAACAGTTTAAGATCCGGTTAATTCTCCATTAAAAACAGATCACATTAACCCATGCGGTTTGACCAAGTAAAACATTCAAAGCCTTAGGAATAGTTAATATAGGATTTATGGCATTTTAAACGGCCTTAAGAGCCCTTAAAATAAGGCTTTAAATGTATTTTACGTCAACGTAAACGTCCAAAGGGGAAAAACTATAGGAGTCTGGAAACACTGTTCACCCACTGTTACTGTACATGAAACCGATCTATGAAACCGATCTGTGAAACCGATCTGTGAAACTGATCTGTCACACCGGTCTGTGAAACCGATCTGTCAGATCGATCTCTGAAACCAATCTGTCGCACCGATCTGTGAAACCGATCTGTCGCACCGATCTCTGAAACCGATCTGTCACACCGATCTGTGAAACTGATCTGTCAGACCGATCTTTGAAACCGATCTGTCAGACCGATCTGTGAAACCAATCTGTCACACCGATCTGTGAAACCGATCTGTCAGACCGATCTGTGAAACCGATCTGTCACACCGATCTGTGAAACCGATCTGTCAGACCGATCTGTAAAACCGATCTGTCACACCGATCTGTGAAACGGATCTGTCAGACTGATCTGTGAAACCGATCTGTCACACCGATCTGTGAAACTGATCGGTGAGACCAATCTGTCAGACCGATCGGTGAGACCGATCTGTTACTGTTCATAAAACTGGAAACACTGTTCACAAAACTGGAAAATTGGCAAAGTGTTGGGGATAAGTCCCGTTGACCTCCCGGAACACCTCCAACACCACAATTCCACAAAGTAATGGACCGGAGAGGTCCGAGCCATTACATATCACCTGTAATAACATAGAGGTTGTAACATTGTAAAATGTTCTTTCTAATGTGGAACAACCAGTGGATATTTTGGATATTTTAGAGAAATTCCTATGAAACAATATCTTTTTCCAGGTTAATATTTTTTGTAAAAACCACTATCCTAAGGAAGATACATAATAATATTAGGATACAATGAGGTACAATTTATCATTTTTTTAGTACCAATGTGATACATTTTGAGGGCGATATTCATTTTATGTGGGGTAGAATATAACACCCTGAGATTTTGTGAAATATATATTTTAAAAATAAATTATTCTTTTTAATATTTTTCATTTCAAAAAACACCATGTTTATATTTCATTACATAAAACCCTGAATTAATTATATATACTTACGGGTTTTGATTGTTAATTGTAATTTCTGTTGAAAATTTAAAAACATTTATATTTTTTAATATGGTTTTATAATTAAATTAGTTAAATTATATATCTATTAATCAAAATTAATTTATTTTAATAAATTTAATATGTAATTTTTATATGAATATATTTTAAAAGTTTGAACATTTTCTCTTTGTAAAACTGCTTTCGTGTCACGTATTTGTGTTTACGTTCACATTAAATTTTACCCTAATATGATTTTAATTAGTAAAATGGATTAAATTCCTATAATAAACATAATTTATAATATCACATATCGTTACCTTAATTTTTTACTAGAATTTATAGTGAATATACTAAAAGCTAATTCCCACGGTTATGGTGAAAATGGGTTCATTAGGGGTTGAACTCTAATGATACTTGTTAAAATGACCTATAAAATTGTGAAAACGCATTATATATATATATATAAATCTTATAACCTCTTATTTTCATTAATATACCATTTTATATCCTTATGGAATGTGAAAATCAAGGGTACACCTTTTTCTTTTAAAAATTACAAGTGTTCCACTCACCTCACTTATAAAAGGACACCCCCTCTCCTCTTTTATTCAAACTTAAAAAACAGATTGGATTGGAAAAAACCTACATGAATCATTTCCCTAATTAAAAAATCTCTTCCAAGAATCCATGTTTGGTTTATAAAGTAAACCAAATATGCCTTTTAGTATAATCCATATTAGGTTTATCAAATGGGATACTAAATCATCATTCATGTGTACAGTGGACTACCGCCTCACGAACCAATGTTTTTTATTTTCCATCTCTACATCTCATAGAAAGATATAATGATTTATAAACTGTTTATATATTATATTTATGATATTATTATTATTATTATGGAATCATTATATCACATATCTCCCTTAATTTACATTTTGTAGGAATACGATATCGTCATTCTTGTCTGCGTCGGACTACCTCATCATAAAGCGATGCGATTCGTTATTCACATATGATTCAAATGAATGGTAATAAGAATGTGTTAAAAAAATGTTATATATGGAATAAAAATATTCTAAAAGTTAATATATTATCTATCTTTCATTTCAATTCTTTCTTCGAAAAATTGGGATCAACGTTCTTGCGTGCATACGACCTAATGTCTCCATGAAAGAAGTATTTAATTTTCTCTCTATAAATTTCATAAATTACTGTAAATAAATATATAATGAATATATATGATATTTATATCATGGTAAATATTCTTGATTTTTTAGAACTAGTAACAAAGTAAAAAAAACTGAAAATACCAAATCAAAACATAAATGAAAAACAAAACAGTTATTACCCGATATATGACTTTAACATAAAACTATTCATAAACGAGTAATAAAATGTAATAAATAAATAAAATATGGTTAAATATTTATATATATATAATTATTGGTTTTTATTAAACTTATAATAAAATTATATTTATTATATAAGATGTTATAAAAAGTATGAAGGATGTCAAGATATCAGCCAAGGGATTTATGTACCACTTTTTACTTCTTTGATACACATTTCAGATTCACCACCTATATATTTTTTATGGTGTATATTATGAAAATGAATTGATTTTATGATTATTATCATGATAATTATTTGTATTTACATATTAATTTTAGGATCTATCTTTCATGATTTTTACAATTCAAAAGTTACCAAAACAGTAAGGGAGTTTTGTCTCAATATTTCTTCTTTGAGTAATATATTATGTTATGAAACTATATTCATTAATGCGGTGTATAACATATCCCCTTGTCATATAATATCATGAAATTATTTTTTATCCTGATATTATAAGAAATAATTTTATCTTATTATTTTATATGACATATGATTCAATGTTACCAATGTGCTAAGGGTTTTATGGTACAATCTAATAGGTTTTTGGGTTTTCACTTGATTATGATTTAAATAATGATATAATATAATATATATCTAAATAAATTCATGAATATATTTATTCTCTAGTTATTTCATGAGAATAATTATTTTCCCCTAATTTTTCTGTTATTATGTACTCAATAGTTCAAAAGAATATATTTATGAAAAATCAACTTTATTTATCTCTTCAATCGATAACCCCTACAAATTTTATCAAATTTCTTGCATTTTATTCAAATGATTTATTAAATAAAAATTTAAACATTTTTTAATTTTAAAAATATGTTTTAAAGGAATAATCTTGTTTTTTATAAATAATTCATATTTATATTTTGTTAAATATGTGAAAAGAATATTTTTTTAATGTGTATGACATGAATAGAATTTCCCACTATCATGATCGTTATATTATTTTAAGGTACCTTTATAATTCCTCAAAGTTATTTTCAATGAAAAGTACTTTGAAAATGTTTTATATTTTAAAGATTATTTTTCAAATAGAAAAGTATATTTTCTTCAAGAAATGTTTTAAATCGGTTTTAATGTTTTCCTTATAGGTTTAGATGTTTATTCTAATGAAAAATATTTTGAAATTTTTTTATTTTTTAAGAATTTTTTTTCTAGGTGGAAAAGATATTCTCTATAATAAATGTTTCTTGTGATCTTTTGAATTTATTTTACATCTTTTATTTCATCCTTTGATGTTACTTATGATATATAATGTATATGATCCCAAGAGACCATTTTTATTCTTTTACTGGATGTTTCTGTTTTGATGATAAAATATTTATAAAACCTCTTTATCTTCCATGGGTTATACAATGATACATTATTACAATTTTTTTTCTTTCATGAATTATGATTTTATGAAATTATTAAATGATTATGAATATTTTTTCCTTTCCATAGATAATGTTAGGATGAAATGTTTTTGAAACATGTTTCTTTTCATGGGTTATAATATGATGAATGTTTTATGATCTAATGAAACAAATATGTATGATTTTTATTAATGGAGAGATGTTACATTATAACCTAGGACAGTGGTTAAATTATAACCAAGAAAGGTGGGACATATTTTTCCCACCAATGTATTCTGTAATGATTGATATCTCATTAGATAAACATTATTAGAAGGGAGAGTGAACCCAGTTCATTAATGGACTCTTTCCACTATGATAGCCTTGTAAGTTAAACATAAATATTATGATGGTTTGGGGAGATAACACATTCCACTATGATAGTCATGGAAGAAATCCTCAACAACTAAGGAAATGATTTTTGATTCTTATGTGTATACCACAAATCAATTTATTATGCTAGTATTATGTTCTCATGTATCATGTTCTTTGATTACATTATGATTCCTATATCTTAAAATACCAAGATTTATTATATGAATGAATTTTATTATATATGATATATAGGGTATGGTTTTAAAATTTTATGTTCATGTTCTCGTACCCTCATTCTAATGTTTTTCATATGTAATAATTGATATCTCTATTGTTTACCATTATCGATAATCATAGATCACCCTTTCCTATGTTTTCTTTTTCTTTAGATATGAAGAATGTTATTATATGTGATATTTCTTAGAAGGGTTCTATTTATGAATAAATTAGTGGGGGATTGTGTAGGTAACTTGTGGACCAGTTTTTTATTTGCTGATGTTTTCAAAGGATCTATACCTGAATGATTCTATCCTGGATTATTTTGTTACGTAATGAATATTAATCAAATAAGATATAATATATATGTATAAGAATTATGGGTGTTTACATTTAATAAAAAATAATTTTAAGACATTATTATTTTTCTAAGGATGATATTATAATTTTATTACACCTTTAACCATGGTTAATATACTAATATAATTTTATTGAAATTGATCAAAAACAATAAGTGGTCAATGAAAGAAATAATTATTTAAATAATAGATGTCAATGAAAATAAAACAAATTAAAACATATAGTATATATGAAAAATTTTCTTAATAAAGTATTTCATATATTTGAATTTACTATTCAATAGGATATAATGTGTATGTCCGTGAGGGATTTAAATGTGTCGGTTTTTCACCTCAATTATACTTTTTTGTGACATTATTTATATAATAAACCTAATTTATTTAATATGGTGTATAAAATAACCATTTTACATTTAAAACACCTTGTATACATTCTGGCTTAATAATTTTGATAAAATTTTACATTTAAATTTATTAAACGAGCCAAATTTTGAACTGGGATTTAGAATTTGATTTTGAAGGATGGAATACATAAAATATAAGTTTTTAGATGAAGTGAAATGTATGAAATCCACTCCCAAGGCTTAGTAGGGCCATGGGGGTGATTTTCATAGCCAAGAAAATAATAAAACACAAGTTTTTTGGTGGTTTTTTCCTATAATAGATGCTACTACCAGCTTCTATTAGTATGCTGGTGGCCTCGATAGTGGATCATGAAATCTATAGGTGTCCATCATCTAGGCAGTGAATTTTTAAATGGGAAAATATTACTTTTACTAACAAGGGTTTTTTGAGGGTGTATTCCCTCAACCTCCCTCTCATTTGTGCACAATCGAGGGGGTCAAAACCCCATTTCTACCCTTAATATCCTTTATTTTATGGTCTCATTGTATACGATTCAATGACATTGGATGTGAGTATCCTCATCCTTATTCTCCATACCATCTTCCTCATTCAATTATTATTATATTATTTTTGTTGACTACATATTTGATGTGATTTCACTAAATCATGGTGAGATAAACTGAGCATGACTGGGATTTCATTCTGCCTACAATGAGGGAATTCTAAGATATCCTCTAAATGCTTCCAATTTTTGTTTTGAGGAGGCATGTTTCCAAATTTAATTTGTTAAAAAATTTCAATAGATTTAACTTTATTTTTATTTTATGATGTAGGTTGGGTAGTAAGATCGATTTGGTCTTAAGGGTGTGTTAGGGGATGTCGGCACCCCTTTTATCAACAAATAGGCAAGTGTCTAATGCCCAAAGAGTATTTTAGATTTATTCCAAATTTTAATAAATTATTTAATTAAATATATTTTATAATATATTATTAATATCATCTATTTTCAATGATTTAGGGCCTCACATTGAATTTGGGGGACGATAGATCATGAATGAAGCTATATAAGCATTGAAAAGAACCGTCGCCCCTTGAATGTATCATAGAAAAGATCTCATTGAGGACAGTGGTCTTGGTACTCACCCGGTAGATATTAAATGATTCATATATTCATGTGGGTGTTCATCCTTTATATAAGGGAATGAAATCCTATTGTTTTTTATTTTTTAATTTAATTTAGATTAAATAATTTTATTTTTTTGATCACCATGTTTCATGGGAAATGGTTCTTGGGCCCCCAGGAACCTAATGAATTGGCTTAATGCCTCAGTCCCCGATGGGTTATTCCAGTATTAATGGGATATCTGACACTTGGAAACTCCAAATAAGGAGTGTGCCATTAATTTAGATATACAACCATAGTATAATCCATGGGTGAGATGTTCTTGGGATAGATAGACATACCATAAGAAGATTAGGGTTGGGTTGGGTGAGCTAACCAGCATGGTGTTTCCCTAGACATATATATGGTTCATGATCCATCTCTCAATACCATCATGAGTGTGGCATACCCTTAGGCTAATAAAACCATGAAATTATTCTGGCAATATTGATGTATTGGATGAACTATTAGTGTTAAGCCTTAGTTTGGAAGTTAACCTTGACCCCAAGGACCCAGAGTAGCTTGAAACTAAAATATTATTACCCATAGATCCCCGAAAATGATTCCCTATTGAGAGAGTAACTCTAAAAAGGTGCATGTGGATATGGTTATAGATTTTTGTGGGTTTCACCATATAACATGAACTAATATATAATCTTGATGGGGTCTTAATAATAGTTGAAGGTGTGCGAATTCAACCAACCCTTGATATGCATTTATTTTATAATTTTATATGATATGCGGTTTCCAAAGATTCATGGGAATTAGTTAATGGGACTAAACTTATAGTGGTTTATTGGGATTCCTAACATTCCCTTGAGGAGATGGATGTGGACCTATGATGATCAAAATTTATGGGATCCAGTGAAATAGTATTTTGGTGATGTATTACTAGTTTGAATAGGATCGTGTTTCTGAGAGATAATAAAACCATGTGTTCCTTGAGTTGGTTCATAGGATCTAGTATCAGATCCAAGGGTTTAATGAATATAGAAATAGCTAGTATTATTTTGGTTCTATTTATACTAAAAGACCATTGATAATTCCCAAGGATTCTTGATTCAAATAGTGATACAATTAGACCAATTTGAACACCTAGGATCTATGATATTTGAATGGTGGTAAAAGGTACTAGGTGGTAAAATATCCCTATGAAATAATTTTGTATATTATGTTTGATACCCTAAATTTATTCCAACAATCATATATATACATATATATATATATATATTGGTTCTTCAATGTATAATAATACCAAGTACATATAGGGTAAAATGTTGTAAATGTAATTTTTGTTACTTTAAAAACTTGGTCCTCTATTAGTGAAAATAGACAATTTCAGAACTACATGTCATGTGAAATAGATAATATGAACATTTGAGTTTTTATCCTTGTGTGGTCAGATATTCTTTAACAACATGGTAGGTCATGTGTAGACACTAAAAATTTTCAACATTTCCAGATGGCTGCTAATCATGTGGTCAACTAGAAAAATTAATGTTTCAGAGAAAATGGTTTGTGATGTATGTGCATCAAAGTAGTTATTATGATGTGTAATTCATTGTATCATGTTTCGGGTTTTGGTGGTTGGGTTTTATAGTAGTGTGTTCATGTTATATTTTAAATGGATTGATATGGTACACATTGTTCGCATGTGGACCCTATTAAAATTGATTTTGACAATGGTGGTGTCTGATTTTGAGGGCCAATGAAGATCAATTAAATGATTGAGGAAATAAAGGCTTTTGGTTTTGGATTATAAATTTAAATTTCCCTCTATAGTATAGTATACATTGAATGTCAATCGAGTGTAGTAGAGGGATGAATCTTGGTCAATCCTTCAAAATATTTGATAGTATGTGGAGTATATCACAGGAGGAGGGACATATTATTTGTGATAAAAGATATTAAGTGGGAAATCAAGAATCATAATAATTTATTATTTATAATAGGGAGTGAACCATTTCCATTGGACTTCAGGACCCTTAATATGAATTGAATTTCAATAGATCATAAGGATGATATTCCATTGTGCCTGGAATGGTTTTCAATAGATTTTTACAGTTAGTTCTCATAAATGAGATAGATGGTCATGTATATGCAATTACTAATAGATTGTATAGTGTGTGAGTATTGATATAATGACCCCATGTTTTTATGGTTATGGGAATGGAAGGAATGGTCATTGGACGGTAAATGTGAGTAAATGAATCAGATTTTTTTCAGGTCTGAAGGTAAATAAAAAATTTGAAATTTCATTACAATGTATGATGCATATTGGATGTCAACATTGATGTTGGGATAAATTGAGGTCATCTGAAGGTGAACAGTTTTTTGGCATGTTAGTGCTCATAGTGTGGTCAGGCATGATGACAGGTTTTTTTCAATTGAGGATTCAAATATGGAATTTCACCTAAAATCAGGTATGGACTTCTATAGACATGTAGAATATTCATTTAGTTTCTCTAGGGGTAGGGTCATTGAGATCAAGTGCATCATTGGTGGATGAAGCTAATTATAAACTAGATAGGTCATCTGGAGGATTCGTGGTCAGTGTTTTTGCATGTAATTAGTTTCATGAACATGGAAACCACATCAGATTCATCATTTTAGATATGAAAGGTATGATTTGGGCATGTACATGGATTTTGAGGAAAATTAATTGCTTCCATTTTATTCATAGATAATTTAGGTAGTTCTATTTTAACTTTTAAGTCGGAGGTGAAGGTTGATGGTGACATTTTTCTGACACTCTCATATGCATTGAGGTACGAGTTTTTAGGAATTGTGTTGAGCTTGTTTATGTACCACTAATAACATGTATTTTCAACCTAATTCTTATGGTGGGAGGAACCAAATTTTGAAATTATTCTAGTGAGGTAATTCCTATGGAAGGGGGAACCATAATTTATATAATAAATTTAATATTGATAGGTGTGTTTCTCAAGGTAGTCAAATTCTAGAGAGCATCATCCCAATGTTTTGATGATAAACATGAGTACTGGTTTCAGACTAGAAATTTTCCCTTTACGATAGTAAATTTTACTTGGGGATCATGTTGGGCATTTAATGATTGAAGGTGTCTATTTGGATCATATTGATGAACCAAGTAGGTCATGATTGATAGTTTAGTTCTCAATTAGACATCATGATATTGAGATATACTATGGTGTGGAGGTTGTAAAACCCTTTGTGGCTATGAAGGTTTTAAGAATTTGGATAAATTTTGTTTTTTATAATTTTTGGATGGAATTAATTTTGAATAAATTTTTGAAATAAAATTATAAAAGGTTTGAATACCCCAAATAAGAGTGTTTAGATGAGGTATGAAATTTTGTAGTTATCCCGAGGTATCAGGAGGGCATTGGGATGGGTTAGTGATTTGGAACAGGCTCTTCTGTGGTCTAGATAGTGGAAGCTACATTATGAAGGTGGTCACCAAATAGATGGTGGCATATTAAAATAATTTTTTTATTTATAATGATTATATTATGTGGATGTGTAGAATCGCTAGTAAGAATATGCCCCTATTATTATTCCAATTTATAATATAATTTATACTTAAATTTAAATTAAATTGTTAAATTCACATGAAAACGTGGGTTTAAAGGGACATGTTTCATGGGGTGAAATAGACGTAGTTTATAGGCATGATTCCTCAATCGTTGATGGTCCATGATGTGATTAATGTGATACCCAAAAAATAGAATCCCTTAATAGGGGTTGTCATGAATATAGATAGAAGTCCCTATTAGACTAGGTGAGGACCGTTGATATGTTATTGTCCTGGGTATATAGACCATAACCAGATTAGTGTTGGGTTAGGTTCGCTGACCGACATGGAGAAACTCTAGACATAGATATAGTCCATGGAAACTCACTTTAGACTCTCTCTAGTGTGGGGTACGCCTAAGTCCATGATATAGAGAGATGGATCTGGAGATATTGGGGAATGAGATGGTCTTTGAGTATTAGTCATTAGTTCAAGATTTGAGAATGACCCTAAGGTCACAGAGAAAGGTTCCTCTATTATATTTTAACCCAAGAAACCTGGTAAGGGTACCCCATTGATAGACTGAACCCAAGAGAGTGTGTATGTCTATGAGTATTGTGGGTTATTGGGTGTCACCATAGAATATGAAACTACAAGTAAGCCCGACGAGGCTATGATTATGGGGATATATGTGGAAATTCATCAATTCTTTGATATATTTTGATTTTATTATTTTTTATGATATGTGATTTATTAGGATGCCTAGAAATTTTCTGTTTTACCTAGAATTTTAGTGTTTTCTTAGGATTCTTATTATTCACCTAAAAAATGGACGAGTGCCTAGAATTCCTAAAATGTATGGGGTCTAGTATTTATGTTTTTTGGGTGTGGATTCCATGTTTACTAGAATTTATTATGATGGTGATGATGAATCCATGAATGCCTAAAGATTACTCTGAGGATCCAACATCAAATATAGTGATGAAGTGCATACATGAATTAATGAGATTCATAGGGTTCCATTGATACAACATGCCTATTTATAATTTCTTGGGAGTAAGTATTTGAATTGAGATACCATTATACCATTGAAAATTCCAAGAAACTATAACATTTTAATAGATGTTGGTGGTTTTTTGTAGATTTATATCCTATATACTGGATGTTATACATCTCAGGTGAAACTATTAGACCCCCTTGAGAAATTCCTTGGATTTAACCTAGTATTGGGTGGAAACACTATTGATGGTTGTGATGAAGATCAATGATATGTGGAGATTCTAGGAGAGTGACCTAGAGACCTAGGAGGGTGTTTAATTCAATTTCTTTGGACATCTAGGAATTAGTCATTCTTAGACATATATGATCTACATGGGCCTTCCCTCTCTTAGGAAATAGATTTCTCCCTAACAGTGATGAATTCCCAGCCACTACCATGGTGTTTCAGTATGAGGGTTTGAGGATAAAAGATTTTGTATGATAACCAAGTGTTTTATACTCATCATGAAGAAGGAAATGTTGTGGGACCCCTCATGTGTGGACAAAGGATCCTCTGAGGTGATTCTCATGTATAGTGATATTCATTCACTAGTTGAAGAAGGTGGGGTCGATCTGGGTCTCAGACCCATGGATTGATGACATTTATCAAGAATGGCCCCGGTTAAATGTACATATACTTGGGGAGATTGTGACTTCATGGTTCGTATGGTACCCGTAAAGTTCCATGAGACACTATGACACTGGTCAAAGTATTTATTTAGGATGGTTTTACTTGTTTTGTTCTGTTGATTATTTATTTATTCTAATCAAATCACCTGAAAAAATAAGAACATTAATAGTATAGTATGATACTATATTAGTAGTGTCCAATTGTGATTTTAACTCACACCCTGATCAGACCTCCACTAAACATGGGTAACGACTAGTCTGTCCCATGGTTTTAGGAATAAGTTTAATTGAATCCTAATATTCTTTGTTCGAGTTGGAGTAACTCAAGTCGGATCAGTTGATTAGAGGTGAGGCCCAATGTTAATGAAAAACCAAATAACTAGTCTTGATTTTTTTCTTTATTTACATTTTCTATTACATCAAATCAGTGGGTGATCCATTTTATATTCCTCATATGATATCATGTTATCATTGTATTTATCATGAAATGTTTTTGTTGTTTTATTATAACTATCCTCTAATTTACTAGATGTTTTTGATAATTTGGTTTTTTCTGATGCAATTGATGCTATGATGTTGGGGGTGTAGTCTCCCCATGATACCTCCTCGGACCCATACTATATATGGAACCTCTTGATGCAGCTAGTTGAATTTGAGACCATTTAAAAACACTAGTCTAGTTAAATATCATCGTGATCCAGGTTTAGATTTTTCATGACATATTATACAACGAATTAATCTTTATTGATTGTATTTAATGATTCAATTTTTTTTCATTAAAGCCTATTTGATTAAAGAATAATTCATTTTAAGGGTT
Source organism: Viscum album (assembly GCA_963277665.1). Classification (NCBI taxonomy): domain Eukaryota; kingdom Viridiplantae; phylum Streptophyta; class Magnoliopsida; order Santalales; family Viscaceae; genus Viscum; species Viscum album. The sequence goes on from OY728158.1 coordinate 1,287,523,748, forward strand.
TATTTTAAAATATCACCCCTATATAGATTTTCATATTTAAATTTTCATTAGAATAATTAAATAAATTTTTATTCTTATGGACTATCAATTTTATTCACAAGTTATTTATGGGGTTTCTTTGTTTTTATCCAACTTTTATGTCTTTGGTACTCAAATGTTGAAATAATGTTTTAAGAAAAACCATTCTTATTTTATCTATTAGGTTAAGAATATTTTATACGTATTGTTAATTTATTTTATATTTTTGAATAAGACTCATAAATTTACTTCCTATTACTATTGAATTTGGTTAAAATGGTATAAAATAAATCTTTTTAATGTTTTATGAAGAATTTTTCACCTTTTACAAATGTGTGAAATACATTTTCTTTTTAAAATATATATTGTGACCAGATTTTCCCACTCTCATGATCATTAATTAATATTTATATTCTAATAAAAGTTTCTATATATTTTCTCAAAGAAAGAACATTTTCTATTATTCTATTAATTTTCAGTATTTATATTAAAATAATAAATATTTATGTTTTAATAGGGTGAAAATAATTCAGAAGTGATATAAAGCATCACTTTTTTCAAAGGTATAGTGATTTTAAAAAAAAAATTATTTCAATTATCAAAATAAATTATTTTATTTTAAACCATTATTTCAATTAAATTGGTTCTATTTTATTATCCTTTAATGATTTATGGATTATACCATTTCTTGAGATCATTAAATTTATTGTGATCATGTTCTCTATCACACTCCATAATTAATTGGAAATCATTTTACTTATTGTGTCCATGTTTTAGGTATCCTAGATATATTCATTATTATTTCTACTACTTTGATATTGTCTTAGCTATATAAATTTTCAAAATACGATTTTAGTTGAAAGATGATTTTAGGAAATTCATTTCATCTATTGGGTAAATATTGTTATTTTATATTCATGATTTAATACAAATATTTATTTATTGACAATTAATACTGATTATGTATTATATTATTGATTAAATATATAAAGATTTCATTGGAATTATGTATGTTATACTTAGAGCCCAGTTATAGATAGACCCATTGATACATACATATGTATCATGAAATAAATAATAGGAAAAATTAGTTTTTTATTTGGTTTATAGAAACCCATTCTTTAAAATATCCTGAAATAAGTCCCTAACTACAAGGTTCATGATGTTATAACATGATTCCTTAAGGAAATATCATGACATATGACATTATGTATTTCTATCATAAATATTTCATTTTTTATTATACATGTAATTATTATATTGAAATTATATATATATTATGAATCTTGGTTTATTGATAAATGGAATATGTATTGATTAATCATATTTCTATACTATTTATTTCTTATTTACTGATTATGGTTTCCATTTTTCATTCCTTTACTGTGTAGCTAAGCACATGAATTATTTTTTTTCTTTCCCCTGGTTATAAAGTGGAAGTTTTTGAATGTTTTTTTTAAAAAGGAAGATAACATTAATGAAAAAGATTAACAGAAATACATGTGCAGAGCCAGGAAGGGAAATTGTCCAACCACAACTAGTTAGTATCGAAAGGGCCTGAGGCTACAAGTTGATGGGCCGTGTTGTTTCCTTCCCTTTTGGTGAAGGAGAAGGTACAATAGGAGAAGCATTGGCGAAGTGAGAGGATTCTCGGGATGATGGTGCCAAAAGTCTGGAGTCCTTCGTTTTTTTGATTAATGGAATCGAGCACGGTAAGACATTCAGACTCATTGATGATATCACCCCATTCACATTCCAAAGTGAGCATCAAACTAGCAAGGATGGTCGTCGCTTCAGCAACCGCCAGTTGCCAAAATTTCTGATGTGGTTCATATTAAGCAGCAAGGATATGCCCCAGATGATTTCGGGAAAGGAGGCTGAGGGCAACAAGCCCATCCTTTGGAAGTGACACATCCACATTAATCTTGTGGATACCTTCTGCTGGTGGAATCCAATGAGCGGGATGTAAGGGGGAACCTTCTGACATAGAATGTTCGTTGTGGCCTTTCCAACCCTCAATACAAGAAATGGCCCGATAAATCCATAATTTGGGGGGGTTTGTGAGCTTGATGAAAAACAACATCGTTACGCTGGACCCAAATAATCCAAGCCAAAGTGTAGAGTGACCCACCATCTGCCGATGAAAGAGAGGAGCACCAATGCGTCAGCAGATCTGGATGGTCCGAGGCCAATGCCAGCGAAGAAACTAAAACCCATCCCCAATGATTCCAAATTTCCTTAACTCCCATGTGGTAAATGATAGTGTGAAGTGGAATTTTTGGGGTGTTCGTGGAGAAAGGGTATGAAACAGTACTTGCCATATGTTGGTAAGCGAGAAAGCTCATTGTTGGGAGAGTTCTCGTGCAAACCTGCCACAAAAATTGATGAATTTTTGGGGGGACATTGAGCTTACAAATCAATTTCCATGGTCCCTCATCCCGGCCATCTGAATGGATTCCAGGAGAAAGTATGTAGCCGGATCTCATCGTGTAGTCGCCCAAGATGTCATTGACCCAGAATAGACGGTCAGGGCCGACATCTAGAACCCAGGGAATGATAAGAATAATTCTTTGATCTCATTCCTGAAACGAATCTAGGATCTTTTCAACACACCACCCCTATCCCTGGTCAGAAAGGAGGCAGCTGACAGTGGTGTCTTCAAGACCTGGAAGGGAGGGGGAGGTAGCACGTAAACCCTTCTTATCAATGAGCCAGAGATTATTCCAGATTTTGACAGATGATCCAGTCCCAATCCTCCAGCCCAATCCTTTATCCAGGAGCTTTTTTGCCCTCCAAATTCTTCTCCAGAGGAAGCTAGGGCGGGGACCAAAGTGATATTATGGTTTTCAATGTGATATTAAAAATACCAATGGGGATAATATTATAAAATAAAAAATTATTATGATTATTATGATAAACACATAAAATGTTTAATAAAATTTAGAGATTTTAATGACTATGATTATTATTTAAGATGTTATTTTATAATTATATGTTATCCATTTTTTAGAGATTTGTCCTAGAAAAATTATGGAAATCATATAAACTGCCAATGTCAATTTAGAGATTACCCTTATCAGAAGGTGAATAAAACAGGTGTTGGAGTTGAGTAAATCATGTCCATATTGGGGAAATAGACCATGGTTATGAAAAAAAATATTTCCAATATAAAGAGAATATTAATCTTTCATAGAGTGATTACCTCATGTTGGAATGATTTTTGATACAAAATACATTATCCATTAGTAGAAATTTAAATCCAATGGCTACTAAGCAATGGATCAAGTCCCTTAAAAAGATATTTCTGACTTTGGAAAAAATGAATTGGAAAAGGTATTTATTGTGCTATATTTTGTTAAAGGGAGATGCTGATCAATGGTAGTAATTAATCAAAAATACTAAAGAATATGTTGAACTAGAATTAATAAAATAAAGGATATTAACAGTCATATTCTTAAAGAAATATTTTCCACTAGAGAAATGCGATCAAATGGTGAGGACGTTCCTCAAGATAAAATAGAAGGAAGAGGAAAGTGTTATTGAATAGGATTATAGATTAAAAATATTTAAAAGGCATGAAAAATACTATATACTTCATCCAGGAAACAATATTGACCATTTCATTGATGAGATTAAGATAATCCTTTGAAGGGAACTGATCTCCCAATTGTTTTCATGATATGATGATATACTATTATCTTCAATCAGGAAAAATGAATAATTATTTAGGTCTTATATCTTCGAGGGAAACTCAAAGAATATGATTTTGGAAAAGCACTAGAAATAAAATAAACACATCAGTGACTAATAAATAAAAGATGTGAATTACACAATGTGATTATTGTTTAATGAAACATCCTGGAAAAAGATTAAATGGAATGATTTTTTTTTACATGTAGGGATATAAGGGACATATAGATCATGAATTAAGGGAAATTAAGAAACCAATAATATCCATTACCTCTAATATTGGGATATTATCCATTATTTGTTCAAATTCCATATTAATCAAGGGATCCATTAAAAAAGAGGCCAAAATATGAGACACATTTTTTATTATAACAGCTCATGTTGAAGTCCTGAAAATGTGGTGCTAGGTATATTGATATTAAAATAAAAGTTATATAATACTTAATTTTATTTTAGATGTTCACATTGTGTTATATCATCAATTTTTTTTCAAAATCATTATATCATTCCCCAAGAGTTTAAGAAATCACTAATCAATCAAGACACGTAGTGGAAATCTTAACGCAAAAAGCATATATATGTCAGTTCCCATTTTGATTCATAATCATTACCCTATTTGAAATCATATATAATATACCCATGGTTCACTATGATATAGTTAATTTTATTTATTGGAAATAGAATTATAATGAAAAGGTTTCCTGCTAAGAGAAGGAGAGTGTGATTCACGAAGGAGATCTAAAATCCCTTGTCTTTGGAGGGGAGACAATATCATCTGAATCATGTCTAAATCCAACTACAGTAGATCAACTTAATGAAATTATATGAGATGAAGATTATACATAACCTATGTATGGGAAAGGTAACCTTGAATTTAAATATGTACCTATTTTATAGTAATAAATTGATGTGTTTCCTGAAGACTCACATAGAAATCAACCAATTGTAAAGTTTAGTTTTACATTTAAGGAATCTCTAATGAAGAACTGATATCTAAGGATCCCATCACAATGTCTATAGTATAATTGGTAGGTATAAAAAATAGCTACAAGAGTTTTGTAATAAGGTTTTCATTCACCCTAGTGTTTCACCTTATATTGGCAATATTTACATTTTTATGAAGAAGGATGGGTATATGAGGTTTGTATCGATTATAGAGAAATAATTTCAATTAAAATAATGAATAAAATCATATGACTCACATTGATAACTTATTTAATAATATTGTATGAATTCAATATTTTTCAAAGATTTATATTCTTTCTTGTTATCATCAATTTCCCGTAAGAATGGTAGATATTATAATTATAACATTTCAAACAAGGTATGAACATGATGAGTTTGATGTAATGTCCCTTGTATTGAATAATAACCCCTTTAATTTTGTGGATATGATGAAAAATGAACTCAAATATTATCTTGATAATTTAATTTGGTAATATATCAATTATATCATGGTATACTTAAAAACCAACGAACAACATATTGTCCTTTTGATATATATTTTTCAAACTCTAAAAGAAAGGTGTTATATGGGAAATATTGTAAGTGTGAATTATGGATTCTGAATGATAATTTCCACATCTATATCATATACTTCTGTGGAATATTAGTTGATCCTCCATTGAAAAAGGAATTTAAATAATTTCGTATATCAACAAATATAATTGTGATATATAATTTCATTGGATTAGCATGTTACTATTGGAACATTTTTTAAATATATTTCTCATTAGCTAACCCATTAACATTGTTGACATGTAAAGGGGTTATGTTGTTAAGGTTAAAAGAATGTATTTTTTTAATAATTTAATAGGAGATTTGTCAATGCAACGATATTGATATTTCCATTAGGAAGGGATGTTTTTTTGATATATATTAAAACATCAATGAAAGGACTCAAATGAATCATTTTGAATAATGAAAAAGTTGTTTCATAAGAATCAAGATAGTTAAATATCCATGAATAGAATTATCCAACCCCATATCTTTATTTGGTAGGATTAATATTTTTCATTCAAATTATGGAGGTATATTATATATATTGAATTATTTGAGGTATATATTGGTCAAAAATATTCTGAAGTATATCTTTTTAGAAAAATATCTCAATATTAGAACAAGTAGATTTCTATATCTACTAAGGGATTATGATTTCTTAATACAGTACCAACTAGAGAAGGAAAACAAGGTGTCCATTATGTGGAGTGGGAATGATCTTTGAGTTAAGATTAAAACAAGAAATAAAAAAGATCATATATTTATGTACTTATTAAAGATGTATATGGGAATCAATAGGGATTTTGAAACATCTCTTCTTTTTCAAATGATTTCCAAACCATATTTATTTGAAAAGAAAAAAAATAAAGGATTATGAGAGTGTAGAAAATATAATAAAATCCATGAATGATTACAAATTGGAATACATGGATTTGAATATAGTGTACAAAAATAAAAAATAGGCTATATGTTCCATATTTACTTTATTTGAATAGGGAATTACTTGATGAATCCCATATCTCAATTTTCTCTATACAACATAGTAGTACCACGTTGTATAAGAATATAATATTAAATTTTAGGTGGTATAATATGAAGTGGTAAAATTAATTACAATGTTTCCTATTATTTGGTTGTTCAATAATTGAAGGCTAAGAGACAACATCATAAAAGATTCAGGAAACCTCTCCTTATCCCTATGTGTAAATGAGATGACATTACTGTGAAACTTATCACTATATTTCCAAAGACCCCTAAAATAAATGATTTCATATAAGATATTCTAAATCACCTTACCATGTCTACACATTTTCCATCTATAATAGAGGATCTGCCTATAAATCTCTTTTCACAAATATCTATAATTGAAATTGTGTGGATTCATAGTGTACATATTTACATTGTATCAGATCATGACCAATGATTTACATAAAGATTTCAAAAAAAAAATTAGAAGGGTCTCGATAATGAGATGAATTTATGCATTTATTATCATCCTTAGACATATCAATATCCGAAAAGGACTTCAAACATTATAATACGTGTTGAGGTTTTTCTCACTTGACGTTCAAGGTATTCAGGATCAGTATTTAACATTGGTGATATTTTAATATAATAATAAATTAAAAACATGAATTAAAATTGAAACATACAAATAATTATTTAGGAAATCATGTTTTACATAATATAGTTGATATGGATTATGTGAAATGATTTTTTTAATCCCTCAAAAAGTTGAGGAGACAACGATTAAATTGAAAACTATTCAAAATCATATCATAGAAGCTCAAAAATGGAGAAATAGATACTCTAATAAAATATGGAAGGATATAGGATTTAAAATAGGGGATGATATGTTTTGCAATGTATCTCTATCGAATTGTTTATTATAACACTCCAAAATTTCATTTTTATTTCCTATGAAAAAAACATGATGTATTCGATAACTTTCATTACACACAACCCTGAGTCAAAATAAATCATGATATAGTAATCCTTTTTAAAATAGAAATTGAATTTATGGGTTTGAATAGAAATAAAAACATTATAAACAAAAAAATTTAGGTGTTTAAATAATTAAAATTTATTGATTAATTTATTATAATTAAATAATACATTTTTAGCAATGCAATTTTACGCTTCAAGATTATTTTTTACTTAAAAATAGTTTTTATTTAATTTTACTTGTGTAAATAATTAAATTAGTTCTTTAATCATTACAAATTTTATTTGAGTAAATAAATATCATTTTCAAAATCAAATTTTCAATATTAAATTAGCGTGAATTTTTATAATTTTCCATGAAAGATTAATTTTTTAGTGAATAGTGAGAGTACTGTTATTTGTAAAAAATATCATTTATTTTCATGTTAAATTCCAATTATATTTTGAATGTCATTTAAAATTAACATAATAATCCTTTAATTATAAATAATCAAATTAATTACATATTACTAATAATTATTCTTTATTTTTTATTAGATCATTTTTTGGGCTTACAAACATTTTTCATAATATCATTTTTATGGGCACAATGAGTTATTACCTTCATAAATTAAGTTAATCTCCATTTATTAATGGTTTAAGTTAAATTTATATATTAAATATTCAATAATATATTTTATAATTCAATTTATGTTTATGAAAATGTATGTAATTAATGTAAATTCAATCTTTTTCTGAAAAATGTATTTTATATAAAATGAGTTATGGTTATAGTTTTCATGCTTATTCAAAATTAAATTATTCCACTTAAATTAATTAAAAATACTTAAATAGATTCCATATTTTTAATCATAACAATTAATATAATTTAATAGTGGCAACTAAATATTTGGTCAACGTGAATAGTAAAAAAAAATAAAATTATGTTACCATGATTAAGGTTACAACATATTTACCAAGTTTGTTAAAATAAGCGATAATTGTAGAATTTCGACCCAAACCTATTAAATTATTATTTATTTAATATATTTCAAACTTATATGATCTAAAGATAAAATAATCTATAATTTGGATCCACTTTCACATGAAATTTATTTTATTTCACTAATTTTTATTAGAAACTTTATTCATGTTCCTCCCATCACATATATAATGACACCGATTTTCTGCCATTATTCACACAACATGATCCTCCTAGATCAACCAAGGAATATTAAAGAAATTAATTTTTTCCTTCTATCAATCCTAGAAATTCTATTATTCTCCTAATACTAATCCTTCGATTTGAAAGCGTAATCTAAATGAGGTCTTTTAAAGAAGTGGTATAAATAATAAACAAAATCTTCCAATTTTCATTATTTTTATATATACACTAAAAATGTTATGTCCATAAAAAATGATTAATATATTATAATAAATATATATATATTTTATTACTATTGTTAGTTCATAACAATTTATCACATCATCTCTTGAAATGGGAGATGAAAGTATTCCATGTGTGTACATGTGAAGTACCGCCTCCTTGTTGCAATATGATACATTACCATACTCATATTTTATTATTGGTCATCATTTTAGATTTAATTTATATATATGAAAATTATGATATAATAATGTTTTTTAATATTTAAATTTTTATTAATCTATCTTTTGTATCATCCATCGAAAAATGGAAACATCACTTGTGTGTATGTACAGAATACCATCTCTATGTAGGGATGTAAATAATTTATCATAAAATTTTTATATAAATGGTAATAAATGAATATATAATTAATATATATGATATTGATAACATTATTACAAAAATATATAAATGAATAATGATCAATGTGAAAGGACTATAACTTTTAAAAAAAATATATGAAAAACGAAGTTGTTAACACATGAAATAATGATGATAATGAAATACTGTTAATGGATGGGTTATATTATGTTATTATTAAACCGTGTTTTTTGTTATTGGTATGATTATGGTTCATTTAAAAAAAGTATAAAAAAGTTATGTTTGTTATAAAGGATGTTATGATTCATTAAACTAAAGGCAAACTTGAGGTGACACTTTTATGTTATAATCTATTTTTTTACCTGGATTGTTTATGCATAGATATGGATGGATGAAATTAGATCATATATCCCTCCAAAATCATATAAATTTTATTATAATATGGTTATTTATGTAGTTTACATTATTTAAATTAATTTTACACCCATTAAGTATTCATGGGACCGTGAGAATTGTTTTAAGGAAAACCAATATTATTTTTCTCTTAATCTATGAATATTTTTATTCTATGTCCATATATTATTCAAAAAATATCATCAATATTTAAATATTATATAATTAATATTTAAATTAATTTTTAAATATATATGAATTTAATTACTATGTTTTACAAGGAATCATCTATAAAGATCCAGAATTTCCATTTAATTTTTTTATGTATATAAGAATTTTATGAGTTCGCAAAATCTGACGCCATATGATTCTGAAGCCCGGAGAGCCCGAAATGATCTTTCGAAGTTTCATTAAGCTTAAATGAAAGTGTGTTAAATGTTTTCATGAAAAAGTGGAATAACACTTAAAAGGTTACTCGGATTAGAAATGAAAGGGAACCATTGTGCTCAGGATGGCAGGTTTACCCTAGTGTTACTTAAGTTTAGTCTGGCGTGTGCCTCCTGTGAGAAAACATGAAAATGGCATAACCCTAAATAAAATAAATAAATAATTTTTTTTATTTTTCAAAAGCTTATTACTCACGAAAAGTAACTCTGATTAAAAATCTGAGACCACCTCTGAACTCGTGAGGGTATTTTTTATTTAAGAGGATACTAACTTTGGCAGGTGCGGGCCCCTAGAGAAAGTTAATTTTTGGCCGTAAGTAAAATAGTTAAGTGAAAATTATTTCATTGTAAAATTTATAACATATAAACTATAACTCATATTGAAAATCTGAGAGTACGGTTGGGTTTTTTGGGGTGTGTTTCACCAAGGCAGACCCTAACCTAGACCGTAGTGGGTCGAGGGTTTCTGTTAAAAATTTTCTGAACATTTTTTCAGGTACGTTCAATAAACGTTCAAACAACGTTTTATAACATTTGAACCATTGTATAGAATTGAAATCATAGGGCACCATTGAAATCGTAGCACCGATTTTATTTAAGAATACTTTCACCTCAACGGAAGACGGTCAGGAATAAAAGTTAGTTTTTGTATTTTTATTAAAAAATAATAAAATGAAGTGTGCTATACTTTATTTTATTCCAGCCACCATGTGGGTGCTGGAAGTTGGAACCTCCACTTGGGATTTTGTGGTGGGACCGCCACGCCCTAACCTCCCATGAGAGGTTATGGTGGTGGGGCCCACCCGAACCTAATCTTCCATATGAGGCTAAATGTGGTGGGGACCACATGAGGCCACCCAACCCCTATTAATGGAAGGAAACCACAACCTCTCAACTCCCCCTATTAATGGTGCCACCACCACCCCTTTTATTGGCCAAAACTTGAACTTTGAATTTGTGTAATCTCCCTTTATTAATTGTGAAAATGTGTGTGAATTAATTAAGGGGATTCTCTTGACATCCTCCAATTTAATTATGACACCCCTTGTGCAATTACTTTGGTGGAGCCGGGTTAATTAATTCTACCATTTGAATTATGTGCCAATGTAATTTTAGACAAACCCTCCCTCTCCTATATAAAAGAAGATTTGGGGAAGGTTTTGGGACGACTTCTTCATGTGGGGAATCACTGGAAAATAGACATGACACCCAACCCTTGGAGGAGTATTCCTCCAACGAAGAACCGTCGCCCACGAATAAAGAATAAAGATGAACGGCGTCTTCATACTTCTTGAAGCGGGGAAAGAAAGGGAATCACTACCTCCCACGAAGAATGCCGACGACGTCATCTCGACTCGTCCTCTTCGAGCTCATCTTCCACCAACTTTGATGGAACAATGACCTCCTTCTGCGACTCTGTCTTCGATCACCGAATTCGAGGTAGGGGTTTTTGCATGTTGTTGCTTCTCTTTTATTCTTCTCAGCATCGAATGAAGATTGATACAAGGTGGTTTATTTTAATTTTTGATCTTCGTTCATATGAACTGAATGCTACAACTCTAAACACAGAGGGTGCATGCCAAACCAACATGGCATGACCCCTTTGTTGTTCTTTTGTGATGATTCTAAAATTGTATGGCACATAAGTGATGACTATGAAGACAAATAATGAAGACCACGATGCCTGCGTCCCCTGCACAGCGCTACACTACCTGCTTTCCCGCGTGCCGCCGCACCCCATGCTGCTGCCCGTCGGCCTGGCGCGCTGCCCGGTGCCCTTGCGTGCTACCCGGCACCCCGACGCAAAACTCGGTGCCCCTACGCCATTGCCTGTTGCCCCGTGCCGCTGCTCGGCACCCTGGCGCACTACCCGGTGGCCCGCGCCCCTGCCGGCGCGCTGCCCAGCACCCCCGCGCCTTGCCAGGAGAACGAACCAACTACTCGGACCCTGCTGCGGCCCACCTGACTGGTGCAACACGGCATGACCGGAGTCCAGTCATCATGGCCGCACCCCGCGCGGCCTTCCCACTGGCCACCCGGCCACTGGCCTCTCATGCTGACCTACAGTGCCCCCGTGGTGTCGTTGGCCGAACCGGCCCAGTTTTCCCGGGCCGAGTCACCAAGCCGCCTGTGTGGAGACTACCAGGCCGAACTGTCCATGCGGTCCGCTGGGCTGGGCCTAGTTGACTTAGTCAAAACATAGCGGGCTGACCCGCCCAATGGGCCGGGTCAGACGCATCTAGTATGACCGGGTCGACCCATACCAGGTCAGAAAGGATTCGCGCCCCTTAAAAACCCTTTAATTTCTTGGGGCATAACTTTATCACCGGTCGTCCGATTGAGAAATAGTCAGTGGAACCGGTATTCTTGGAGCATAGCCATCCCTTAGATTATACCCCACTAGAGTTCGGTGTATAGTTGAGTCATGGTCAGGTTGGTTCGTACATGAATCCAACCAGGCCCCCTGGACTAAAATGCTAACAACTCAAACACTGGGCATTTGAATGAAATGCCGTCTATTGCGTTTAGACCCCTATAAAGAGGTAGTACATTATTATACTTACACGTGAGACTTCGTGACACTTGGATTATCGACTAATAGTTGGTGGAGAAGATCCTCTCAGAGAAAAGTAGAAGGAGTGTAGAGACCTAGCAGCTTTAGACCTGACGACTTCTTGACCAATTCGGCTCAGAGTGATTCTACTATCCTAGTGGACGAAGCGCCTGGTTTGGTGGTAGACCCATGACATACGAAGTTCCTTGTTTTGCAACAGACCCATGGTACTCAACAGGAGAAGTACCTCTGTAGGCTATAGGTGGAGCATCCAGTTTGGTGGCAGACCCACAACGGACGGAGCACCCGATTTGGCAGCAGACTTGCGGTACTCGACATGAGGGGTATCTCAGCAGTCTAAGGGTAGTGAGTAGTGCCTCAGAGTCACGACATGACCATTTTACTCGATAGAGGAGGAGTTTTCCAATATTTTTGGTTTTGTTAATGGAAATTTTGGTTTGAGCTGAGTCAATGGCCTTTGTGTTTTCCTCATGATTGTAATAGGTTACATGATAAAATAGGTATATGTTTGGGTATATAACTAAGTAATGTTTATCAATTGAAATATTACGTTGTGGTTTATCATTGTTGGATTTTGTGAGATATTGAGGGTATCGAGGTCCCTACTGAGTATCGTTATTCTCACCCCTGCACAGGATATGCCCGCACCTCGTTGTGTTGGATGCAGATGACAGACATCACTGATGGACACCGAGAGAGCCAAGACTGGACGATACCCTAAGGAGGACCTTTCAAAGTATCGGTACATGGTGGAGTCTGACAGACATGGAGTGCTGAGGAGGCCTTTTGTACCAAAACTTCAAGTAGGAACCCCGGAGGACGATCTAGGAGCTTCTTTCACCCTTCAGTTGTTTGTAACTTTTTTAGTTGTAATTGCTTTCAGTTGTACTTTTTCTATACATATGGGATTGTATTTTGGACTCCTTTACATTCAGTACAATTGTTATACAATTTTTACTTAGTGTTTTCTTCTGTTTGTACTCTGGTTGTGTGTGTTTACATTTTATAAAGGAAATGCCTTCCTAGTTATAGGGATCTACGCCTTTGGTTCTAGTCACTTTCCCCTGTCCTATGGAAGGTGGGCTTGTGGTAGTTACGATGCAAGCCCCGTGGGACGGGTATGGTGAGAGATGGACCCTCAGGTGGATTAGGATTAAATGGAGGCTATGGTGAGAGTCTTCAGGTTGGTAGGGACACCAGCCGACTTCATGGTGATCCTTGCTGCCAGCCACCTTCAGGAAACAGGAGGTAGATGGTGGAACCTGATGCTTCAGGTCCAAGATGAGGTGACGTTAATCTGGATATACTTAGAGAGCCTATTCCGAGTGGAGTTTTTCCTAGCCTCCCTTTGATCGGTGTGGATACATTAGCTACTTCATCTGCAGCAGGGCAGTATGAGTGTAGCTCAGTACTAAGCGAGGTTCACTGAACTCTCCCACAACTCTACTGATATGGTACGAGACCTGTTATTCCGGGCCCGGACCATTGAGAAGGGACTCAGTTAAGAGATCAGAGCTTCATTTATCTCCCACATAATCCCCAATAAGACAGGAGTGTTCGAGCGAGCCCTCCTAGTAGAGAGTTTCGTTGCTGAACAGTCTCCAATAGTGAGACCCACCACTAGTCGACTCGCAGTGGAGTCTTCTACTACTGGAAGTTGACAGACGACACAGGGGTCCAAGAGGACCAGACCTACAGTTGGCAAACTGCATGACTCAGGATCAATTGTGAGTGGAATATAGAGTTGAGACAGAGCCAGTCATACCAGGAGTGGACAGTGTTACTCCTGCGGTGGGCTTAGTCACATGGCACTTAACTGTCCGACCCGCCATACATACGATCAGTATTCAGTTGTGGGACCTCCCAGTTCTATGTATCAGTTCGATTAAGATGGTCCATAGGGCGAATCCATACAGGTCAGAGGAGCTGGTCGTACAACTGGTGGTGGTCAACGCTTCAAGGTGCTACCACCACCACCGCCACCCGGAGGTACACCCTGACTGCAATGAATGGGTGGATAGGGGATAACACAGCTTTAGGTAGCTGAAGTGTATGACCATGGAGCTCCTGAATCATGTGGAAAAGAGCGGTGCTCGTTTCAGGCATAGGGTCCTTTGTTCATGATGCTTCTAGCTTCGTTGATGCCATTGTTTTAGGTTTCATTGTGTCTTTTTACTTTGAGCTACAGTAATAAAAGACACATGTCCTTCTGACGTTTTCTTTCCATCATTTTATCTGGTTAATACATAGAGGTTCCGGTTAAAACCATTGACTTGACCCCCATATTCGAGATTTCTAGTGGAGGAGACCTGGTGACCACACACTGATGCTGACAGAGTAACTCGACCCTTGGAGGCGAGAGTAATGGTTGTATCTATTGGTAGTAGAATCGAGGACTTAAGACGTCGTCCATGGAATAAATTAGTACCATTCATGTCAGGATTGACTATATTTGTAAAAGGACGTGGTTCATCAAAGGGATGATGCAAGATTTCTCTTTTCAGCAAAGGTGAAATCTTATAAGATTTTGTAGGATGTAGGCGACGAAGGGTGTAGTCAAGTTCTTTAAAATTGGCTAGTCTCACCCATAGTTCTTTTAGCAAATTGTTTACGTTTTAATCAATTATCAAGAGCCTAAGGTATATCTTCTCTCATAAGGACCTCAACCTGAGATAGCGACGATGGCTTGAGTTCCTCATTGACTATGACTACGAGATAGTCTATACCCCTAAGATGGGGAAGTATGGGGATGCTGACTGTGAGGCCTAACATTCTCAAATACCATCAAAAAAGTCTCCTAAAGGACTTTCTGATGTTGGGGAGCACATCATCCTCTTTAGAGGACATACCATAGTACTAGTGTCACCTCTGGATGAAGTGTTGAGGGAGTTCTACATCCCCTCTTAAAGTACATCTAGGAGAGCATGGAGACTACACAGAGCAGACAGAAGTCATATGCTGACAGGAGACAGAGACCTATGGAGTTCAAGGAAGGTGACCACGGCATTCTACGTGTCTCACCTCAATGAGGTTTACAGAGATTAGGTTTAGGCAAAAAGTTATCTCTGAGGTTAATCAGAACTTTTCAGGTCCCCAACAGAGTTTTTGAGGTGGATTATTGCTTATCTCTTCTACCTCAGTTGCACCGTGTACACGATGTGTTCTATATATCCCAGCTGAAAAGATACATGCATGACCCTTCCCATGTCATCGACCATGGTGAGATGGACATCGACAATGGGGTGACTTTTATAGAGGTTACAGTGGAGATTGATGATCTACAGGAGTGGGCCCTTTTTGGGCGGTCGATACCTATAGTGAATGTTCACTGCTAGCATGGGGACCTCTAGAAGAGCACATGGGAGTGGGAGTCTCAAAAGCATTCTCATTACCCCTACTTGTTTACCCAGTCTTGAGTTGTGGCTTACATGGACATAGATCCCTAAGCTGAAGAGAATTTAAAGACCCATAATTTCCATGTAATTTTTTTATTTATATGGGAAATTTAGAAGTCTGTGAAATCTGACGGCCCACGATTCTGAGGCTTGGAGTTCCCGGAATGATCCGTCAAAGTTTCGTTAAGCTTAAATTAATGTGCGTAAGTAGTTTCCTAAAAAAGTGGAATAAATCTGTAATGGTTACTCAGATTAGAAATGCAAGGGCACCATTTCACTTAGTATGGTGGGTTTACCCTAGGCGTAACTTAATTTTAGTCAGCACGGGCCTCCTGTTAGAAAACAAGAAAATGGAATATTTGTAAATAAAATAATTAAATAAAGTCATTTTATTTTTCAAATGCTTATAACTCACAAATGGAAACTCAGATTAAAAATCCGAGACACCACTAAACTCGTTACGGTATGTTTTCTTCATATAGATAATAACATTGGCCGGCGTGAGCCACCAGAGAAAGTTAGATTTTACCATAAATAAAATAGTTAAATGAAAATTATTTTATTGTAAAATTCTTATCTTCTAAACAGTAACTCGGATTGAAAATCAGAGAGTACCGTTGGGTTCGATTGGGGCTTTTTTCACATAGGCAGAGCCTAACCTCAAATGTAGTGGGTTGAGGGTGACTGTTAATAATTTTCCAAACTTTTTTTTGGGTACGTTTACTAAATGTGTGAATGGTGTTTCATAAAGTTTGAACCATTGCTTCGAATTGAAATCCGAGGGCACCATTGAACTCACAGCACAGATTCTTTTTTAATAATACATTCACCTTGATAGTGGATGGTCGATAATAAATGGTAGTTTTTGAATTTTTATATAAAAAATAATAAAATAAAGTGTTCTACACTTTATTTTATTCCATCCGCCATGTGAGTTTGGGTAGTTGGACCCTCCACTTGGCAGTTTGTGGTGAGACTATCATGCTCTAACCTCCCATGAGAGGTTATGGTGGTGGGACCCACCCAATCCCAATCTCCAATATGAGGTTAAATGTGGTGGGGACCACACGAGGCCACCCGACCCCTATTAATGGGAGGAGACCATAGCTTCTCAACTCCCCCTATTAATGGAGCCACCACCACCCCTTTTATTTCCCAAAACCTCCTCTTTGAATTTCTGGAATCTCCCTTAATTAATTGCGCCAACGCATGTGAATTAATTAAGGGGATCCTCTTGAAATCCTCCAAATTAATTGTGACACCCCTCGTGCAGTTATTTTGGTGGATCCTGGTTAATTAATTCTACCATTTGAATTACGTGGCAAAGTAATTTTAGACAAACCCACCCTATCCTATATAAAGGAAGCTTGGGGGATGGTTTTGGGATAGCTTCTTCATGTGGAGAAGGGATAGAAAAGAGATGCAACGCCCAACCCATGGAGAATTATTCCCCCAACGATGAACCTACACCCAACGAAGAACGATGAATGACGAACACTGTCTTCATCCTTCTTCAACAAGGTCAAGAAAGGGAAGCATTGTGTCCCACAAGGAACGCCGAATACATCATCTCGACTCGTCCTCTCTGAGCTCTTCTTCCTATAACTTTGACGGAACGACGATCACCTTCCACGACTTCGTCGTTGATCACAAAATTCAATGTAGGGGTTGTTGCATCTTGATGCTTCTCTTTTCTTCTTCTCAGCATCAAATTAATATTGATACAAAGTGATGTATTTTAATTTTTGATCTTCATTCGTGTGAACCAAATGCGGCCACTGTAAACACGGAGGGTGCATGCCAAAGCAACATGGCATGACCCCTCCGTTGTTATTTTGTGATGATTCTATGATGGCATGGCACTGAGGTGATGGTGATAAAGATGGAGAACGATGACCGCCCTGCCCGAGGCCCCCACACACCGCCGCGCTACCCACATGCCGGCATGTCGTCACGCCCCGTGCTACTACCCGGTGCCCTGGAACGCTGCCCAGTGCCTTGGCGCACTGCCCGGTTCCCTGGCACGCTTCTCGGCACCCCAGCACGATTTCGGGCACCCCCGCAGCGCTGCCTGGCTCCCTGCGCCGCTGCCCGGTGCCCCGCGCTGCTGCCCGGCACCCCGCGCCACTGCCCGGCACCCCCGTGCCGCTTCTCGGTGATCCTGCGCCGCTGCCCATCGCCCCCGCGCTTTGCATGTCGCGCGACCCACTAAACCGTCCCATGTCGTGGCCTGCCTTCCTGGTGCCGCTGCGGCCTGATCGGAGTCCAGTTGTCCTGCCCGCACCATGCGAGGCTTTCCCACTGGCCACCCGGCCACCAGCCTCCTAAGCCAACCTATGGTGCCCCTGCGATGTCGCTGGCTGGACCAGGTCAAAACATAGCGGGCTGACCCGCCCAATGGGTTGGGTCAGACCCAGCGAGCCTGACCGGGTCGACCCAGACCAGGTCGGCCCAGACTGGGTTGGTCCGAGTCAGTGTGAATGGGTCGGACTAGACCCGGGCCCATTAGAAACCTTTTAAATTATTGGGCAATATCATTTCCACCGGACGTTCGATTGAAGAACCATCAACAGTGCCAGTATTCTAGGAGCATAGTAATCCTCCTGTGTATACCCCACTAGAGTTTAGGGTATAGTTGATTCATGGTCAGGTTGGTTCATTCATGAATCCAATCGGGCCCCCATGACTAAAATTCTAATAACTCACATACTGGGCGTCTGAATGACGCGTTGTCTATTGCGTTGAGACCCCTATGACGTGGAAGTCCTTTGGGATACATCCACATGATACTTTGTGACACATGGAGTATCGACTAGTAGATCATGGAGAGGATCTTCTTGTAGACGAGCAGATGGAGTGTGAAGACCTAGTAGTTGTAGACCTAATGACTGCATGACCGATTCGACTCGGAGTGATTCGACTAGCCAAGTGGAGAGAGCACCCGGTTTGGAGGCAGACCCACGACGGACAGAGAACCTGGTTTGGCAGCAGACCCGTAGTAATCGACATAAGGAGTACCTTTTAAGGCTATTGGGGGAGCGCCTGGTTTGGTGGCAGACCCACAGCGGATGGAGTGCCAGGTTTGGTAGCAGACCCACAGTACTTGACAGGAGGAGTACCTCGGAAGACCAAGGTTAGTGAGTAGCACCTCATAGTCGTGATAGGGCCACTGTACTCGACAGAGGAGGATTTCTCTAGTAGAAGTGGTTTTGTTAATGAAAATCCTGGTTTGAGCTGAGTCAATGGCCTTTGTGTTTTCCTCATGATTGAGATGGGTTACTTGATAACATAGGTATACTTAGGGTCATATACCTAAGTAATGGTTATCCTTTGAAATATTACTTAATGTTTTATCCTCATTATAATTTGGGATATCTTGAGGGTTGTGGGGTCCCTACTGAGTATCATTATACTCACCCCTTCATGAGCTATGCCCGCACCTCATTGTGTTGGATGAAAAAGATGAACATCAATGACGGAGGCCGAGAGTGCTAGGACTGGATGGTTCCCAGAGGAGGACCTTGCAAAGTATCGGTACACAGTGGAGTCTGACGGATGTGGAGTGCTGAGGAGGCCATCTGTACCTACCCTTCAAGTATGAACCCCAGAGGACGATCGAGGATCTGCTTTCAGCCTTCAGTTGTTTTTACATTTTTCAGTTGTACTTTCTTTTATTTGTACATGTACATTAGAGTTGGGCATGTATTCTGGCCCCCATTACTTTCACTACACTTGTGATACTGTTTTTACATAGTGTTATCTTCTTCTTGTACTCTTTTTGTGTTTGTTTACATTTTATAAAGGCAGTACCTTCCCAATTATATGGATAAATGCCTTTGGTGCTAGTTGACATCCCCAGTCTTATGGAAGGCAGGAATGGGGTAGTTATGACACGGGACCCGGGGGATGGGTCATGACAAATTTGTATTGGAGGAGTCTATTCTACCGCAGAACTTAAGACTCTGATATTTATTTCTGTGATGCAATAGTGTTAAGGGTACTATGTGTGGTTTTCAGTTCAGGGAGTCCAGTATTGGTGCGGCAGCCAACATATCTATACACAAGGACCCTGACTTCTGATTTCCAACTCAGTGCACGAAAATGCTTATTGTGTGTGTGTTTTCAAAAGTATTCTTTAGGTCATCTCAAACCTGGTCATCTCACCAAGTATAGTCTTTTAAAATTTTCACATCGGTTTATTTCAGGATGCCTCCCCATGGATGATCAGTTAGATCCCCGAGATTCCTATGCACTGACAGCCCACCGAGCGACGAGGCCTCGCTGTAGGGCCCCTTTCCAGTGGAGGCACCAGCGGTACCACTTCCCATTGGGCCACTGATTCCACCAGCCCCATAAGTAGACAATGAACGCCAATTGAGCATGTTTCACGAGTTACAGTGCCAGAGGACACCCATGTTTAGTGGATAGATGGACCCTCAGAAGGCTGAGGATTGGTTGGAGGCTGTGGTGAGAGTGTTCAGGTTGGTAGGGACACCAGCCGACTTCATGGAGATCCTTACTGCCAGCCAC
Organism: Viscum album; assembly: GCA_963277665.1. NCBI lineage: Eukaryota > Viridiplantae > Streptophyta > Magnoliopsida > Santalales > Viscaceae > Viscum > Viscum album. Next base: position 1,287,543,968 of record OY728158.1, read on the forward strand.
CTTCATACAGTAGCATTTAGATGGTGGAGCCTAATGCTTCAGGTCCATGATGAGGTGACATTACTCTAGATAGACTTCGAGAGTCTGTTACAGGTGGATTTTGTACCAGCCACCCTTCGAGCGGTGCGGATACAAAAGATACTTCATCTGCCGAAGGGCATCATGAGTGTATCTCAGTACTCAGTGAGGATCACCGAACTCTAAAGCTACTCCACTGATAAGGTACGAGACCCGTTATTCAGGGCCTGGACCTCTATGTAGGTACTCAGGAGAGAGATCATAACATTAGTTATCTCAGACATCATCCCGACGCATACGAGAGTGTTAGAGAGAGCCGTACTAGTGGAGAGTTTCCTCACTGAGCAGCCTCCAGAAGCGAGACCCAGCACTAGTCGGCTTGCAGCGGAGTCTTTTTATGCTGGTATTAGACAAGCAACATAGGGGTCCAAGAGTAATAGAACCACAAGTGGCCGACTGTATGACTCATGATCAGTTGTGCAGGGCAAACGGAGTGGAGACAGAGCCAGACATTCCAAGAGTGGATAGTGTTACTCCTGCGGAGGGCTTGGTCATATGGCGCGTGACTATCCGACCCACCAAATAGATGATTTTCAGTAAGAAGAGGGACCTCCCTGGTATAGGTAGCGGTTCGATCCAGATGGTATTCAGGGTGAAGGCGGACGTGGAAGAGAAGTTTGTTATGGAGGTGGTGGTGGACGATGCTTTGAGGTGCTGCCACCACCACCACCCAGAGGTCCACCCTGACCGTAAAGAGCATGTGGATAGGGGAGAGCACAACTTCAGGTAGCTGAAGCGTACGACCATGGAGCTTCGGAAGCATGTGGACAGGAGCGGGACTAGTTCCAAGCATAGGGGCCCTTGTTCATGATGCTTCTATCTTCATTGGTGTCGTTTTTTGTGGTTGCTTCGTGTCTTTGTAATTTAACCTGAAATAATAAAAGACACGTGTCCTTTTGACATTTTCTTTCCTTCATTTTTTGTGGTTAATACTAAGAGGTTCCTGTTAAAACTATTGACTTTACCCTCACATTCGAGATTCCTACTGGAGAAGACCTAGTGACCACACACTGATGATGACAGTGTGACCCGACCCTTGGAGGTGAGAGAAACGGTTGGATATCATGGTAGTAGCGTCGAGGACTTACGATGTTTTCCATGGAATAAATTTGTAACGTTCATGTCAGGATTGACTTTATTAGGAAAAGGATGTGGTTCATCCAGGGGATGAGATCATATTTCTCTTTTCGGAAAAGGAGAAATCATATCAACTCTTGTAGGATGTAGGTGAAGAAGGGTGTAGTCGAGTTCTTTACAATTGGATAGTCTCAACCACAGTTCGTTGAGAAAACAGTTTAAGTTTTACTCTAATATCAAGAGCCTCAGGTATATCTTCTCTCAGAAAGACCTAAACCTAAGACAGTGAAGATTGCCTGAGTTCCTTCATGATTATGACTATGAGATAGTCTATGCCCCTGAGAAGGATAATGTTGTTGTATATTCGCTTAGTAGGATGAGAGTTATAAAACTGCTAAGAGAGGAGATAGAGAAGCTAGATGCCTTGCAGATATCCTTTTTTGATAGGGATGGAGAATCATTTCAACAATCTCTTACAGACACTCCCCCACTTCTTCAGCGTGTTAGGGAGGTGCCGAATGGGGACACTGACTATGAGGCCCAACGTGCTTAGATATCTTCAGGACAGTCTACTAAAGGATTTTCTGAAGGTGGGGAGCGCATCATCCTCTTCAGAGGATGTACCATAGTACCAGTGTCACTTATAGAGGAAGTGTTGAGTGAGTTCCACATGCCCTATTACAGTACATCTAGGAGAGGATGAGGACTACACAGATTAAACAGAAGTAGTATGCCGATAGGATACAGAGACCTCTAGAGTTCTAGGAAGGCAACCATGTCTTTATACGGGTCTCACCTCGATGAGGTTTATGGAGATTAGGCCCAGGTGGAATGTTATCTCTGAGGTTAATTGAACTTTTTCAGGTCCCTAGTAGAGTTGGTGAGGGGGATTATCGCTTAGATCTTCCACCTCAGTTGCATCGGGTGAACGACGTGCTCCACGTATTGCATCTAAGGAGATACATTCACGACCCTTCCCATGTCATCAACCATAGAAAGCTGGACGTCGATGATGGGGCGACTTTTACAGAGGTTTCAGTGGAGATTGTGGATCGACATGAGTGGGTCCTTCATGGATGGTCGATACCACTAGCGCATGTTTGCTGGTAGATCGGGGACCTCCATGAGAGAACATGGTAGAGGGATGCTAAGATGAATGCTAAATACCCCCACTTTTTTACCTAGTTTTGAGTTGTGGATTACAGGGACATAGAGCTCTAAGTTAAGGAGAATGTAAAGACCTGAAATTTCCATGTAATTTTTTTATTTATAAGGGAATTTTACAAGTATGAGAAATCATATGGCGCGTGATTCTGAGATCCGGAGTGCTCGGAATGATCCGTCAAAATTTCTTTAAGCTTAAATTAGCACACATAAGTGGGTTTTCGGAAAAAGTAAAATAACTCTTAAATGGTTACTTTGATTAGAAATCCAAGTGCACTGTTGTGCTAATGATGGAAGGTTTACCCTAGGCATGACTTAAGTTTAGTCAGTGCGAGCCTCCTATGAGAAAACCCAAAAATGGCATAACCATAAATAAAATAAATAAATAAAGTTATTTTATTCTTGAAATGTTTATAACTCATGAACGCTAACTTGGATTAAAAATATAAAAAAACAGCTGAACTCATGAGAGCATGTTTTCTTTAAGTAAATACTAACTTTGGCAGGTGTGTGCCACCATAGAAAGTTAGTTTTTGGCCATATTTAAAATAGTTAAGTGCCAATTACATTAATGTAAAATTCATTACTTCTAAATGGTAACTCTAATTGAAAATCTAAGAGTACCGTTGGATTCTATGGGGTGTGTTTCACCTAGGTAGAGCCAAACCTTGACTGCAGTGGGTTATGGTGACTATTAATAATTTTCTGAACCTATTTTCAGGTATGTTTAGTAAACGTGTGAACGACGTTTTATAACTTTTGAACTTTTGCTCATAATTGAAATCCAAGGGCACTATTGAACTCACAGCACCAATTTTCTCTTAAGAAGACTTTCACCTCAACGGTGAATGGTCAGGAATAAAAGTTAGTTTCTGGATTTTTATTAAATAAATAATAAAATAAAATGTGCTACATTTTATTTTATTCTAGCCTCTATGTGAGTGCTGGTAGTTGAAACCTCCACTTGGGAGTTGGTGATGGGACTGCCAGGCCCTAACCTCCCATGAGAGGTTATGGTGATGGGGCCCACCCAAACCCAATCTCTCATATGAGGTTAAATGTGTTGGGGACCACAAGAGGCCACCCAACCCCTATTAATGGGAGGAGACCATAACCTCTCAACTCCCCTATTAATGTTGCCACTACCACCCCTTTTATTGGTCAAAATATATTCTTTGAATTTGTGGAATCTTCCTTAATTAATTACCCCAATGCGTGTGAATTAATTAATTGTAGCCTCTTGACATCCTCCAAATTAATTATGACACCCCTCGTGCAATTAATTTGGTGGAGCCGGGTTAATTAATTATACCATTTGAATTACGTTCCAACGTAATTTTAGACAAACCATCCCACTCCTATATAACGGAAGAATGGGGGAAGGTTTTGGGATGACTTATTCAAGAGATGAAACTCTAGAAAAGAGACGCAATGCCCATCCCTTGAAGAATTATTCCTCCAACGAAGAACTGATGCCCATGAAGAATGAAGAAAGATGAACGCCGTCTTCATCCTTATTCAATTAGGGCAAGAAAGGGAAGCACTGCCGCCCACACAGAATGCTGACGACGTCAACTCGACTCATCCTTTTCGAGCTCTTCTTCTTCCGACTTTGACGGAATGATGACTGCCATCTGTGACTCCATCATCGATCAAAAAATTTGGGGTAGGGGGTGTTGCATGTTGATGATTCTCTTTTCTTCTTCTCAGAATCGAATGATAATTGATACAAAGTGATGTATTTTAATTTTTGAACTTCGTTCACGTGAACCGAATGCTACGACTCTAAACCTAGAGGGTGCGGGCCAAACCAACCTGGTCTGACCCCTCTATTGTTCTTTTGTGATGATTCTACACGACATGGCATTGAGGTGATGGTGATTAAGATGGAGAATGAAGACCACGCTGCCCACGACCCCCATGCACCACAACACTACAAGCCTGCCCGCGCGCCGCCGCACCTCGTGCCACTGTCTGGCACCCTGGGGCGCAACTCGGCACCCTTGCACCATACCCAGCTCCCCGACGTGCCTCCCTCGTGCCACTGACCCATGCCCCACACCGTTGCCCGGCACCCAGTGCCCCTGGGGGCCCGCTTCCTGGTACCCCCACACCTCGCTCGGAGCCTGGACCGCCTTGCCGGTGCACCTGCCGCCTGACTGGAGTCCAGTCGGCCTGCCCGCGCTCTACGTGGCCCGCCTGCTGGCCACCCGGCCACCAGCCTCCTGATTCGACCCGTGACACCCCATGGTGTCGCTGGCCAAACCAGCCCAGGGTCGAGTCACTGAGCCACCTACGTGGAAACTACCGGGCCAAACCGCCCACGCAGTCCGTAGGGCCGGGGCCAGCGGACCGGGTCAAAACATAGAGGTTTGACCCGCCCAATGGGTCTGGTCAGACCCAGTGAGTTTGATCGGGTCGACCCAGACCGGGTAGGCCTAAACTGTGTTGGGCTGAGTCGGTATGACTGGGTCGGACTAGACCTAGGCCAATTACAGACCTTTTACGTTCTTGGGCCATATCTTTAGCACAAGACGTCCGATTGACGAACAGTCAGCGACACCAGTATTTATGGAGCATAGTCGTCCCTTTAAGTATACCCCACTGGAGTTATGGGTATAGTTGAGTCACGATCAGGTTAGTTCGTACATGAATCCAACCGGACCCCCGGGACTAAAATACTAATAACTCATAGACCCTGTGTCTGATTGACGCTCCTTATATTGCGTTGAGACCCATATGACGTGGTAGTCCTTTGAGAGACTTCCACATGATACTTTGTGACACATGGAGTATCGAATAGTAGCTCGTGGAGCGGATACACCCAGAGACGAGCAGATGGAGTGAGGAGACCTAGTAGCTATAGACCTGATGACTGCTTGACCGATTTGACTCGGAGTGATTCAACTAGCCTAGTGGACAGAGCACCTAGTTTGGTGGCAGACCCACGGCAGAAGAAGTGTCTAGTTTGGTAGTAGACCTGCGGTACTCGACAGGAGGAGGACAATTGTAGGCTATAGGGGAGTTCCCGGTTTCGTGACAGACCCATAGCAGATGGAGCGCCCGGTTTGGTAGAAGACCCGCGGTACTTGACAGGAGGAGTACCTCAACAGTCCAAGGTAAGTGGGTAGTGTCTCAGAGTCGCAATAGTTCCACTGTACTCAATTAAGGAGGTGTTATCCCACTGTCATGGTTTTGTTAATGAAATTCTTGGTTTGAGCTGAGTCAATGACCATTGTTTTTTCCTCATGTTTGATATGGGTAACGTGAAAACTTAGGTATATGTATGGGAATATAACTAAGTAATGGTTATCAATTGAAATATTGCTTTTTATTTTAACCTTGATGTATTTTTTGAGATCTTGAGGGTCTTGGGGTCCCTACTGAGTATCGTTATACTCAACCCTGCATGGGCTATGCCCGCACCTCGTTGTGTTGGTTGCAGATGAAGGACATCACTAACGGAGGGCAAGAGTGCCATGACTTGGACGGTACCTAGTGGAGGACCATGTAACGTATTGGTACACAGTGGAGTCTGATGGACATGGAGTGCTGAGGAGGCCATATGTACCTACCCTTCATGTAGGAACCCTGGAGGACGATCGGGGAGCTGCTTTCAACATTCATCTGTTTTTTCCTTTTTCAGTTGTACTAGCTTTCAGTTGTACTTATACTTTATAGTTGGACATGTATTCTTGCACTGTTTACTTTCAGTATACTTATTATACAATTTTTACTTAGTGTTTACTTCCGGTTGTACTCTTGTTGTGTTTGTTTATGTTTTATAAAGGCAATGTCTTCCAAGTTATAGGGATATAAGTCTTTGGTGCTAGTCACCAGCCCCTAGCCTATGGAAGGCGGGCATGGGGTAGTTACAACATGGGCCCTCGGGGACGGGTCGTGAAATCATCTATTCATTTTTCAATTGTGGAAGTTTAATCTATTTATAAAAAATGTTAATGAAATTTTAATTTTAACATACACCACATGAATAAATTTCCCCACACTCATGAATAATATTTTATTTTAAAATTACATTATATATTTCCTTAATTATTTTCATATATATTTTTTTCATTACTATTTAGTAAATTTTTATATTTTAAATAATTGATTTCAAAATGAAAAGGATATTTTCAAAAAGAATTTTTAGAAGGATATTTTAAAGTTACATTTATCCATAATAAAATTGTTTAATGTTCACTATGATTTTATAGGGATATTATCCAATGTTACAATATTTATTCTTTCTATGGATGGTTCATGATTACTATAATTAAATATTTATAAAACTTGTATACTTTTTCTGGGTTATGAAATGATGAAATAATGAATGTTTGATGATATCAAAAAACACATATGTATGGTTTTTGTTATGTTATAGTTTGTACTGGAATTTTATATGCCTCCAATTCATTAGTTAGTGAAGTATATATCTTTAGATAATAAGGAATGAATTGTTAGTGAACCCAATTATAAAATGGGGTTGGTCCAATAAGATATTCTTTGGAGTAAACCTTGACTTAGGGAATTATGTAATGGGTAGTGAACCCAATCCACTATGATAGTCATTGAATTGAGCTTTGACTAAAGAAATGATTTTATATGATTATGTTTTTAACACAAACAAAATACTTATTCTTATATTTTTTCTCATAGATAATTATTGGTTATTGATGATTCCAAACTCTCCAATATTTTGTCATTTGTATGGAAATTATTTATTCTACTTTTAATGATTAAATATGTTTCACTAATTGGGTATGATTGTTGTAATATGTTATCATTTTTTTCATTAACGTATGATTGTATTATTTTCAACTATAATCATACATTCATATCTATTATGTTCAGCTTTAATGAGTATATTATCTCACACATTCTATTATTTCCCTTATGAAGGTTTTGAAGAGTGGATTTAAGTGTTATATGTATAAGAAAGTTGATATTTAAGAAGAACGTAATATGAAACTCTATTTATTTTTTTATGTCAAATTTGTTTATGTATAAAAGTTTCCTAAGTCGCTAATCATTTATAATTTAATAATGGTTCATATTTATATTTAATTAATATTCCACAAATAATATGTTATATTTATATATGTAATGTTTGGGTTTCTAATGTTTGTATCAATGTATGATTTAGTCAATTTTTGAAACCATGATGATAAAAATTCAATGAAAACCCTTAGGATGAGTCTCTTTATTGAAGAAAGACCTATGTTTTGGGTAAATAAGGAAGTGTGGTTTTCCATAGAAAATAAATCAATGGATAGATAGTAAATGTGGAAATAGTTCTAGAACTGATGAATCTAGGGGTAATAACCCTAAAGAGAGTTAGATGAGTGTATCTAAACCAACATTCTGGTGCACGGTGAGCGATCCCTTACTTTGAACCTATTTTTAAAATCCCAGAAGATATGTTTGGTTTAATTTACATTTTATTTACAATAAATTATTAAAGATTTATAATTTTCATGTATGCCATAGATTAAACTTAACATGTAATAGATTAAAAATATGTTCCCAATATTTAGACCTCATAAGAATGATTTTTCATTATTTATCACTCTAATTAATGATTCTTGATGGTCATGATAACCATTTTGGTTTTAATAATTGACTAAATACACAAATATAATGTTATGGTGATAGGTATAATCAAATATTTTGAAGTATCTTATTTGATCATATACTTATGAATACTTTTATATTGTGAGAATTCACTAGGAATGACAATTTATATCATGAACGATAATATGTGGAATTATCAGAATAGATTTGTTATTTTATGATGACCACATATCAATTTTATAATTCTCATTTGATTGATGTTTTTGGGAATGTTATCCATGAAAATATTTTTATACTCCATTTAGTTTAATTTTATGGGATTTCAGGAAGAAATATTATTTATTTAAATAAATCCCGTATTAATTAATAATGAAGGTAAGTCATATTTTATATTTTAAACCAATCATTGATTATCGATCATCTTGATGATAAATGCGAACATCTAATGTAAATTATATCCATTTCATGATTTTATTTCTTATTAAAAGTTGGTATTATGATATACGGTTGGGGAGGAACCCAATATTGAGGATATGCCTATTATATATGAGTTTATACATCATTATAGAAGTGTTTCTTTTTCTACCTCTGAATCCTGTAGTTGAGTTTTTAAAAGAACTAATATCTAGTTACACACCTATTTTAATGAATCCATTTAGAATGTCATTGATTGAGTTCCAAGAATGGAAGAATAAAGTCTAGTGGAATATTTCTAAGTGATTATTTAGGAAAATTTCAACACCTTAGGGGTTAACCTATCCTTTTATAGAAATCAAATATGGATCAATGTGAGTCTTTATTGATTTCATAAACATAAAAAGATCATTATATTTCATGATTTGATGTTTTTCTGATCAATTACAAAGAGAAAAATATTTTTCCATGATTGATCTCTGATATAAATACTATTAGTTGTTGGTAAAAAGTGAATATATAACCAAGATATATTTCGATTTGAGGTACAGAAACTATGGATTTATAGTGATTCAATTTGGTGTTACTAATTACCACTCTATCTTCAATGATTTAATTATTAGAGTCTTTATAGATTAACTAGATCAGTTACTCATAGTATTTATAGACGATATTCTTATATATTACAAGAGAAAGGATGATCATAATGAATAATTGATGATTATGTTAATGGCCCTAATGAAGGAGAAGTTCTTTGTAAAATTTACTATGTGTTAATTTTGGATATATATATCTTCATTTTCATTTATATAATCTCAAGAGAGGGTATAGTAGTAAATCTATTAAAGATAAAAATTATTAATCATTAAATCATACCATCCATTATAATTTAGATTTGTATATTTCTTGGATTATCGGGGTATTAAAGATGAATTTTGAAGAAATTACTATGGATATTTAATCCCCACACCATGTTAACTCAAAAGGTATTCATGTTCCTTTGTAATGATTAATATATATAAAATTTAAAAGAACTATAGTTGTGGTTGGTTAGTGAACCTATGATCACACCACCCTATAGTAGAGAATAGTATTTTATTACATTGATTTATTTAAAAATGTATTGAGATGTGTTCTTATTCCGAATGATTGAGTGATAACCTATACCACATGAAAATTGAAGGTCCATGAGAAAAAATACCCAACTCATGATTTGGAGTTACCAATGGAAATATTTTTCTTTATGATATTGTGGAATTATCTATATATATGAAGGTGAAACATATATAATAATTATAAATGTTAAAATCATATATTCACTGAGAAATAGTTGAATATTTTCTAGTGAATATGATTGTTTTTTATCAAATATTATAAATAATCAATGCATTTCCTGCCTAGAAAAGTGCACAAGGTGTCTGATGCTTTGAGTCGAAAGGATCATTATAGATTCTCTATGATGGGGATTGTAAAAGATCCAATATTTATGTATTTGAAAATTATGTACCTTGAAATCTTGATGTGAGGGTAGAAATATTATATTTCTAAAGTGAGTGTTCAACCATCCGTCCATATGATGAATAATGAGGAACAATATGAGGATATAGAGATAGAAATGATGTGAGAAATTTTCATGAGTTCACCCTTTAATATACTGGAATTACAAGGTTTACGAATCACTTATATGCACTGTCAATACCATATTTTAAGAAGTAACTGTTGGAAGAAGCTCAAACCTTATCATCTTATATTAATCCCAGAAGTAAAAAATATATAGATATTTGAATTTATTTTTTAAGTGGGAAAACACAAAGCTATATATTGAAAAATATGTATCTTGGTTCATGATATTTCATATAGTTAAGGTTGAGAGGTATAATTATAAGGTGATGTTATAACCATTAATTTTACTAAAATGTAAATGAGAGAATATCTGTAACACCCCAGGATTTCAGAGTGTGTTATTTCTTAAAAATAATTCAATAACTTGCACTACACGCAACACCGAGTTCAATCACACCATTAAAAGAGGTCATGAATAGTATTAACTACATTTTGAACTTTATATAATCCTTATAATTTTAGAATCCCTATTATGAGTTTCTTAGTCATAATGCAAGAACAAATTCATTTTCAGTATTTCACTTTTATCAACTTCTAATAGTGAAACCTTTTTAAATACAATATTTTAAACTTTTTGACTAAATGGAGACATCAAAAAATTTAAAATGAAACATCCCAAGCGTCCACGGTACGCTTTCCTTTGGATAAAACAGTAGCGTGTGTTGTACGCAACTTCGAGTTCTAACACACCGTAACCAATCAAACTAGTTGTTATGAATAGTAATACCTACTTTTTGAAGTTATATATATTTTATATTTTAAAATGGACTTCATTTTTGGATTCGGAATATCAAATTTAGCCTAAGGTGAAATTTTGGTACTTTTCGGATAACTTTCATATTTTGATGAATAGTGAAAATTACTAAATTTTAATTAAAAACAACTTTTTTAATCAAAATAATTAATAATGATAAATTATGAATTTGAGTGGTTTTAAAGTATATTTAGAATATATTTTTACTATTTAATATAATGTTGGTCATTGGACATAATTTTACAATTAAACCGAACATAAACAAGTGTCAATCTTTTGATAGTTATTATCTCTTAAAAACACGCTTTTTGTTTTGACAGCGGGAATTAATTTTAAATTAATTTCTGCCACTTCTGTGTTTTGAATTTAGGAAAATGGATTCCATATTTGGAATCAGGATGTTCAAATTGTGTAAATAGTTAACTTTTATTTTTAGACATTTTGAATAATTACTGCGGTAAATATTTTATTTACCATGGTTAAGGGTAAATCCGGTAAATAAGGGTTAAAAAATAATATTATAATAATACTAAATTACCCTAAAACGTGTCTTAACCCTATTGGTTGATACATGGTCGACCATGGGCATCTTTGTGTCAATTTAGGGACCCCATGGATCCACTTGTAAGTGATAATGACACTTTATTTTAATTAAGTCAAAATGAATACAAAAATGACACAAGCATATATCTTTTAGAAAAGTAATTGTTACATAGGGTTATATAAGTTTGATTTTAGATTATAAATATTAATTAGAAAGATAAAAAGATTTCCTACATAATTATATTTTATTTATAATTAAATAATTTATTTTATTTATGACACAATGATGATGCAGTAATTACTATAATAGTGAAAAATTAAAATAATTGATATTATAAATACCCAAATAAATATAATATGAAACTTTTAATGAATTAAACTAATTTTCTAGGATAATATGATATATTAGGATTGATTTAATTGACTTTGTTCGAAGTAATCAATCTGTTATGAGTTTCACAAAAATCAACTATTGAATAGTGTCAAAATTGACATAAAAGAGTTCTTAAAACAAATATTATATTATTAATTGATATTAAATTCCTAAAAATCTAAGGTTCGGCCAAGAGACTTATATCATGATAGGTTCATCATTAATGGACCACTTGGGAGTCGCTTGGATGTATATAGTAAGTTTATTAACCATATTATATAAAAATACAAAGAGACATTGTAAAAGTGAAACTAATTAACTTAGAGTTGATACTTAAAGATAAGGTTAATATAAGTACCCAAACCTGTCTAAATTCTATTGGTTGAGTTTTTTTCGACCTATCCCCACCTTAACCTTTGAATAATAAACTTTGGAGCCTTTAGAAACCGAATATGAATTTAATATAAATTAATATTTCTAGCTTTTCCAAAGGTGCCCCTCACCCCTCTTATAAAAGGGCACTCCTCCTTCTCATTTCTTCACACCTCTAAAGCCTTTTGGTTCGGCAAAACTCTGCCCAAATACTCTCCCAACATCCCTCACTACAACATAGAGGCCTTAGTTTGATCAGAAAGCCAACCTAAGGAGCCCTTTTGATCAAATCAAAAGGAAGAACCCGAAGAAGAGGTAATGATTTCACCACCCTTCTCCAAGTTCATTTCTTCTTCCACTTCTTCTTCCTTTGCTCTTACCATTCTAAAATAATAACTCCAGTATCTCACATATACTGTGATGTTATTATAAATATGGTACAATCATATTCAGTATTCTATCCACCCTTTGAATAACATGTCACCATACGTGCGTACGTACGGCTTACCGTCTTCACGTCGTGGTGTAATTGTTATTCAAAATAATATTATTTGGATGGGTATAATAATGATGTGTAACTCATGTAAATAATAAATATAACATGTTAATGATTCTGTATATATGATATACCATCCATTTATATATTATTTTAATATCAAAAGAATGATATTGTCGCTCGTGCGTACGTACGGACTACCGTCTCCACGAACGCGATGAGATTCATTCTCCATCGTATCCATTCAAGTATAATTATCATTTGATGATTTAAAAATGATGTTTAAGGACTTGATATCATTCTGGATATGAATAATATACAACCTATCCTTTACAAACATGTCTTACGTAACAAAACATATAAAAGAAAACAAGTAAGTTAACACCCGATATAATGATAATACTAAGATATTATTAACAAATCAATGTTAAAAGATCATATATGATATCATATTATTATATATGATTCTTGTATAATTTAATAACAACTATTTCACCATTATACAGGAGGTTAACCTACTCCAACCAAGGAAAAGTACAAGGTAAGGGTTATTTCACAATCTCTTCATTATCCGAGGTTGTTTATATGTAATAATCTACTGGGATCTCTTTATCATCCACATCCATGTTTCTTAAAAATGTATTTCAAAACATTTTTACTATTTACAAGAATATGGGTTAAAGTCATTTATACCCTTTTTTTGACTTTTTATAAGAGGTTTATAAAGGAATCTTTCCGTCGTTTTCAAAACAAGGTACTTTTTAACCTTTTCGACAGAATTGAGGTAAGAATGTTTTTTTTAACTTATACGGCGGGTGCGGTTATTTTACGCCGTTATAAAATCTTCAAAGCTTTCCTTACAAGCTTATAAGAATATTTTCAAAGAAAATGTTTTATTTTATATGGATCTTAAATGATTTCAAAATAAAAGGAGATATTTCTTTAAAAAGAATTTTGATTTCATCTATGTCAACATCCTTTGATGGATTTTAAGATTATTTGAAGTTGATTTATTATGATACAAAACTTCTATATTGTATTGAAGGTTTTGTGATATGTTTGACTGTGGATGTGCTATTTTTATACCATTCATAGTTTATTGTGAAAGTATTGACATTTCGTATGCTAGTTTTAATACGAATGTTTATGTTATGTTTAAACCTTTTCATATGGGAATGCATTGGACTTAATAAGTGACGGGTGGAGCCCGCTATAGCTCCTCGATGCATCGGTAGGTCTCATGAGACAAACTAGTGTCTTGGCACAAGGCCTTGACAAAATCTTATTTGTAGTCTTGGCACGAGGCCTTGGCTATGTGGTTATGATAGTCTGGCATTATGCATTCCAACATTATGAAAGTGGTTATTGATTTTTGCATGTGATTATTCGATTAGTAGAATATCCATGTGAATAAGTAAATGGCATTATTTCATTTTATTTATGCCATACCATGTTGGAAGTTCATATTTAAAAGGCTTTTTGTTTTAGTTATACATTGCCTTAAATGTTTATTCTTATTTATGAAAGTTTCCGCTATATTGTTATCCTTACTGGGCATTTGAGCTCACCCCTTTTCTATGTTTTATTTTTCCCAGGAAGTGAAGAAGTAAATTATGAATGACTTGCAGGGATATTATGAGGGGTTAATAGTGTGGATATGAAGACTTTGTTATTGTATTAGTTTTTCACTTTGAAATGTAATGTAAAACTTTATGATTATATCTAGTGTTTCCAAGGCTACTAAACTAATCGGTCTTTCGAGATTTGATCTTTCTTGTGATCATGCCAATGTTATGTAATTAATGCACCGACTCTGGGTAACTGGGGTCGGGGCGTTACAGTTGGTATCAGAGGAAGTTTAGTACAAACCTTGGAAGCTAGATTTAGATAAACTCTGATTAGAGCACGTAGACCTAAGATGAACTTTGAGGATTAGTATAGAAGAACTTCCTAGAATTTTGGTATTGTAGAGATTTTGTGAGTTTTCCAAGCAATACATCCCTGTCTGGATACGAGCAGGTAGAGGCGGCTCTGGCACAGATGTACCTAGGGGTAAAACCCGAAAACACCGCTTTGAGCTAGACTCGAACGGGAACTGGTGCATGACAACGGGCCTTGCTGCACTCTTGGTTACGACACTCCCGGGGGATATGCTTAGGATAACTCTCATTTTCTTTACAAATCATTTTGAAGGGATTATGAGTATATACTTCCTCAAAGAAAACATTCTTATGATTATGGATTATATCCATAAAAAGTTCAATTTATGTTAGGTGTTTTATAAGTATGGGATTATGTATTTTGATTCATAAACTGATCTAGTTTATGCCATGGTATAGAAATGGCGCCCAGTAGAAGGAATGAGAACTCCAGAAATACACATGATTCAAAGAGAAGGAAGGATCATATCTTTCATGGTCTTAAGCTAGAATTTATAAGAGAAATAGTCTCCCATGTATTATCATCATATGAAGAAATAATATCATGTGTTGATAAAATATGTAAAGAGTTTACTGAGTCCTATGGCTTTGAAGGGAAGCAAGAGAAGAAAAGGATGGAAGAGAGAAAGATGGATAAAGGGAAGAGGGAAAAGAAGAATTTTCCCATATGTGGTAACTGTGGAAAGAAACACCCTGGAACTTGCCTGAAAGGAATGGGAGTTTGTTATAAGTGTGGAGGAAAATGGCACAAAGTACGTGACTGCAAGGGTAAGAAAATGGTTTTAAATGTACAATGCTTCATTTGCAAGGAGTTTGGACACTACGCGAACCTATGTCCCAGTCATCAGACTATGCCGCAAATGATGTTATTGGATAATAATCAAGTTATGATACTACCACAGATGAAGAGGAATGATTAGAGTTCTTATGTTGATTATGTCAATTGAGCTTTGTATCAACAATGTACTTGTTATAATAATTATGGAGTATATAAGGACTGTACTGCAGTACTATTTCATTAAGGACTTGAGATTGTGTGGAACAAAGAAAAGTGACTCATTAGCAGGATAGATTTTTGGAAAATATATGGTTGAGAGAATGATAAACCATAATATAGTTCTGATACTGAGGTAGTGATTTTGGAATAATATGTGATTGTTTTGGATAAATTATATTGGATATTCTTGACTACCTTGGAACTGATTAATGATTTGTATATCCCATCATTGTTGGGGTTTAAAACATTTTTGGATTAATGTAGTATATCCAGCATTCTATATGGAATAAGGGAGCATGAATGTAATCAATAAGGAATATGGTAATACATGATGAAGGTATTCATATGCTATTACGGGGTAAAAAGGATCTATATTATGTTTACCTTCCTTATGAATGTTGGACTGTGAGTTTGGACAGAAGTATTTTGGATAGATCTAGTTTGGATTATTTTGGATTGCCATAAAAGGACAACCCGGAGGTCGGGCGGCAACCCGTCGCGTCCGGCAAGGCTGCGAGACTTGAACCCGCAACCAAAGGGCGACAAGGGTGTATCACCTACCACTATCCCACGAGATGTCCTGGATTAAATAAAGTAGTTTTTTTAAAAGATCTGGTAGATGAATTATAAATTCGTTTATTTTGGAACCCTCTATGAATAGTATAAAAAGAATTTTTTTTACGAGTGAATGATGAGTTTTGGTAGAAATTTATTAATGGATAAAACTCTAATTATAAACTAAGTATATCTCCTTATTATCTTATCCAATCTCATAAATAAATTCCTCAACATTAATAATAGAAACTTAGAACAAAAATGTTGTCCTAGATGGTACCTTAAATCATCACAAATTTATGGCTTTGGGATTGTTGGCCTTTTCATAGCCATGTTCTCTACCACTCTCCATCAGATAATTGATGGATAGATTTTTCTTCCATATCAGTATTTTCTTACATGGAACCCTAGTATGTGTTATTTTCGGTAATCTTCATACTTTCGACTCTTTATTTTAAATAGAGGCCTCGTTAATTCATTTTTCGATGTGGGATTTCAACTAAGATATTTTGAAACGACATAAATGTGTTATCCCAATACCCTATATTTTGTTGAACCGATGGTACTTCAAATCATCATAGATTGATGAGTTTAAGGACCTCAATTATACACTTGTTTGTGATTGATGACCTCAATCACTACCTATAAATATTTACGTTTTTCCTCCGATTATATGTCTCTAATTGCCACCAATGTTCTCCTAATCGAGATCATAATTTGGTGGTGACCCTTTAATTTCTCTTTTCCTCATATTAAGACTAAATTTTAGTAACCCAATTTCCAATGTGGGTTTTCCCACAAATATATTTTCTACTTTCAACCTTTTATCTTCGAAGAACAATTTCAAATTGCGAGGACGCAATTTATTGAAGGAGGGGAGAATGTAACACCCCAGGATTTCAGAGTGTGTTATTTCTTAAAAATAATTCAATAACTTGCACTACACGCAACACCGAGTTCAATCACACCATTAAAAGAGGTCATGAATAGTATTAACTACATTTTGAACTTTATATAATCCTTATAATTTTAGAATCCCTATTATGAGTTTCTTAGTCATAATGCAAGAACAAATTCATTTTCAGTATTTCACTTTTATCAACTTCTAATAGTGAAACCTTTTTAAATACAATATTTTAAACTTTTTGACTAAATGGAGACATCAAAAAATTTAAAATGAAACATCCCAAGCGTCCACGGTACGCTTTCCTTTGGATAAAACAGTAGCGTGTGTTGTACGCAACTTCGAGTTCTAACACACCGTAACCAATCAAACTAGTTGTTATGAATAGTAATACCTACTTTTTGAAGTTATATATATTTTATATTTTAAAATGGACTTCATTTTTGGATTCGGAATATCAAATTTAGCCTAAGGTGAAATTTTGGTACTTTTCGGATAACTTTCATATTTTGATGAATAGTGAAAATTACTAAATTTTAATTAAAAACAACTTTTTTAATCAAAATAATTAATAATGATAAATTATGAATTTGAGTGGTTTTAAAGTATATTTAGAATATATTTTTACTATTTAATATAATTTTGGTCATTGGACATAATTTTACAATTAAACCGAACATAAACAAGTGTCAATCTTTTGATAGTTATTATCTCTTAAAAACACGCTTTTTGTTTTGACAGCGGGAATTAATTTTAAATTAATTTCTGCCACTTCTGTGTTTTGAATTTAGGAAAATGGATTCCATATTTGGAATCAGGATGTTCAAATTGTGTAAATAGTTAACTTTTATTTTTAGACATTTTGAATAATTACTGCGGTAAATATTTTATTTACCATGGTTAAGGGTAAATCCGGTAAATAAGGGTTAAAAAATAATATTATAATAATACTAAATTACCCTAAAACGTGTCTTAACACTATTGGTTGATACATGGTCGACCATGGGCATCTTTGTGTCAATTTTGGGACCCCATGGATCCACTTGTAAGTGATAATGACACTTTATTTTAATTAAGTCAAAATGAATACAAAAATGACACAAGCATATATCTTTTAGAAAAGTAATTGTTACATAGGGTTATATAAGTTTGATTTTAGATTATAAATATTCATTAGAAAGATAAAAAGATTTCCTACATAATTATATTTTATTTATAATTAAATAATTTATTTTATTTATGACACAATGATGATGCAGTAATTACTATAATAGTGAAAAATTAAAATAATTGATATTATAAATACCCAAATAAATATAATATGAAACTTTTAATGAATTAAACTAATTTTCTAGGATAATATGATATATTAGGATTGATTTAATTGACTTTGTTCGAAGTAATCAATCTGTTATGAGTTTCACAAAAATCAACTATTGAATAGTGTCAAAATTGACATAAAAGAGTTCTTAAAACAAATATTATATTATTAATTGATATTAAATTCTTAAAAATCTAAGGTTCGGCCAAGAGACTTATATCATGATAGGTTCATCATTAATGGACCACTTGGGAGTCGCTTGGATGTATATAGTAAGTTTATTAACCATATTATATAAAAATACAAAGAGACATTGTAAAAGTGAAACTAATTAACTTAGAGTTGATACTTAAAGATAAGGTTAATATAAGTACCCAAACCTGTCTAAATTCTATTGGTTGAGTGTTTTGCGACCTATCCCCACCTTAACCTTTGAATAATAAACTTTCGAGCCTTTAGAAACCGAATATGAATTTAATATAAATTAATATTTCTAGCTTTTCCAAAGGTGCCCCTCACCCCTCTTATAAAAGGGCACTCCTCCTTCTCATTTCTTAACACCTCTAAAGCCTTTTGGTTCGGCCAAACTCTGCCCAAATACTCTCCCAACATCCCTCACTACAACCTAGAGGCCTTAGTTTGATCAGAAAGCCAACCTAAGGAGCCCTTTTGATCAAATCAAAAGGAAGAACCCGAAGAAGAGGTAATGATTTCACCACCCTTCTCCAAGTTCATTTCTTCTTCCACTTCTTCTTCCTTTGCTCTTACCATTCTAAAATAATAACTCCAGTATCTCACATATACTGTGATGTTATTATAAATATGGTACAATCATATTCAGTATTCTATCCACCCTTTGAATAACATGTCACCATACGTGCGTACGTACGGCTTACCGTCTTCACGTCGTGGTGTAATTGTTATTCAAAATAATATTATTTGGATGGGTATAATAATGATGTGTAACTCATGAAAATAATAAATATAACATGTTAATGATTCTGTATATATGATATACCATCCATTTATATATTATTTTAATATCAAAAGAATGATATTGTCGCTCGTGCGTACGTACGGACTACCGTCTCCACGAACGCGATGAGATTCATTCTCCATCGTATCCATTCAAGTATAATTATCATTTGATGATTTAAAAATGATGTTTAAGGACTTGATATCATTCTGGATATGAATAATATACAACCTATCCTTTACAAACATGTCTTACGTAACAAAACATATAAAAGAAAACAAGTAAGTTAACACCCGATATAATGATAATACTAAAATATTATTAACAAATCAATGTTAAAAGATCATATATGATATCATATTATTATATATGATTCTTGTATAATTTAATAACAACTATTTCACCATTATACAGGAGGTTAACCTACTCCAACCAAGGAAAAGTACAAGGTAAGGGTTATTTCACAATCTCTTCATTATCCGAGGTTGTTTATATGTAATAATCTACTGGGATCTCTTTATCATCCACATCCATGTTTCTTAAAAATGTATTTCAAAACATTTTTACTATTTACAAGAATATGGGTTAAAGTCATTTATACCCTTTTTTTGACTTTTTATAAGAGGTTTATAAAGGAATCTTTCCGTCGTTTTCAAAACAAGGTACTTTTTAACCTTTTCGACAGAATTGAGGTAAGAATGTTTTTTTTAACTTATACGGCGGGTGCGGTTATTTTACGCCGTTATAAAATCTTCAAAGCTTTCCTTACAAGCTTATAAGAATATTTTCAAAGAAAATGTTTTATTTTATATGGATCTTAAATGATTTCAAAATAAAAGGAGATATTTCTTTAAAAAGAATTTTGATTTCATCTATGTCAACATCCTTTGATGGATTTTAAGATTATTTGAAGTTGATTTATTATGATACAAAACTTCTATATTGTATTGAAGGTTTTGTGATATGTTTGACTGTGGATGTGCTATTTTTATACCATTCATAGTTTATTGTGAAAGTATTGACATTTCCTATGCTAGTTTTAATACGAATGTTTATGTTATGTTTAAACCTTTTCATATGGGAATGCATTGGACTTAATAAGTGACGGGTGGAGCCCTCTATAGCTCCTCGATGCATCGGTAGGTCTCATGAGACAAACTAGTGTCTTGGCACAAGGCCTTGACAAAATCTTATTTGTAGTCTTGGCACGAGGCCTTGGCTATGTGGTTATGATAGTCTGGCATTATGCATTCCAACATTATGAAAGTGGTTATTGATTTTTGCATGTGATTATTCGATTAGTAGAATATCCATGTGAATAAGTAAATGGCATTATTTCATTTTATTTATGCCATACCATGTTGGAAGTTCATATTTAAAAGGCTTTTTGTTTTAGTTATACATTGCCTTAAATGTTTATTCTTATTTATGAAAGTTTCCGCTATATTGTTATCCTTACTGGGCATTTGAGCTCACCCCTTTTCTATGTTTTATTTTTCCCAAGAAGTGAAGAAGTAAATTATGAATGACTTGCAGGGATATTATGAGGGGTTAATAGTGTGGATATGAAGACTTTGTTATTGTAGTAGTTTTTCACTTTGAAATGCAATGTAAAACTTTATGATTATATCTAGTGTTTCCAAGGCTACTAAACTAATCGGTCTTTCGAGATTTGATCTTTCTTGTGATCATGCCAATGTTATGTAATTAATGCACCGACTCTGGGTAACTGGGGTCGGGGCGTTACAATATCATTATGAATATCATCATTATACTTGTTAAAACAACTAAAATGCATAATTGTATTTGAGTCATAGTCAATCTTTATAAAAAAAATTCACACTTAATTATTCTAATATAATATTTATTTATTGATTAAAATTTTAGGATATTCATTAAGAAGCAAGGTTACATGTATTACCAAAATCTACTGTATTTGATTGAGATATGGTGTTTACCTTGATATTCTGAAGTAGTATATAGAAAGCTCTGGATACAATGTTGTCTTTCAGTACAATTTATTATCCTTATACATATGGTTAGTTTTAGATGAAAATTCTAACCGTGGTGGATATTTTGATATCTTATACTCTAAATTTTTTAATGTGGTTGGGATCGACTCATTCCACTACACGAGTTTTCGTAAATTAATATATTTCACTCAATTATTAAAATAGATCCTTATGAGTGCCTATATATAAATAAGTGTTGAAATCATACATATTGGAATAATTTTGTTGAATGAAAACTATTGGGACCTAATATAGTTGAGGAGATGGTAGCGAATTTATGATATATTAAACTACAAATCAAGGTTTCACTGAGTAGATAAAAGAGTTATGATGATAATCATTAGTGAGATCATGATTTTAAATATGGTGAGAGGGTATTACCATAAAGTTTATATATGGAAAAACGATAAGAGAATCATAAAGGAGGGACAAATAAGCCCAATGAATATTAGTCCCTTATAGGATATTGGTTGAGTATGGGATTTTGATTATTGTTTGGCACTTACACAGAATCTATCTCAAGTTCATAGTGTGTTCTATATATCTATTTTGAATAATTACATACCAGATCATCCACATGCAAGGAAATCATAGTTTATACTAATATAGAATAATATTTACAATTAATAATAACTATTTTGAAATAGGTATTATAAATATAAAATACTACATAATAACACTAATCATCAGTTTAAAGTTCATTAAAGGAATCAAAAATATGAGGTAGCTATATAAGAACTTGAGGATATAATAAATATGGGAAATCATGATTCTTTGGTATGTGATTTAATTTTTAGGTAATTCTTTTTAAGTGGGACCATAATGTAACACCTAAGTATTTATATCTATTTACCTTCAAATACACATGAAGTATTCGTTAGTTTTCCCTACACCTAACCCCATGTCTAAATGAACGATTATATAATAGTCTTTTATAACCTTGTTAATAAATTAGCATATATTTATAGTAATAAAAAATTATTTAAAAAATATTAATAATGGTATTAAATAATTAAAATTTATTTATTAATTCATAATAAATAAAAACACAATTATTAGTAATGTTATTTTTTTTACTAAAAATTATATGTTAGTCAAAAATGGTTTCAATTACATCTTTTGATTGCAAAAAATATATTTAATTTAAAAAATTATAAAAATTTTATTTGAGTAAATTTATACCTTTTTCTTAAAATCCTCATATCAATATTACATTAGGGTGAAATTGTATACTTTTTCTAAAATGATTTATTTTTTAGTGAATAGTTAAATATGTCAATTTTTTTGAAATTGAAATTTCATTTATTTATAAGTCAAATTTTATTTTTATAATTATATCAATATAAAATAATAATATTTTAATTATAAATAATCTAAAATTTTAAATATTAATGACTATTGTACTTGATTTTGGTATAAGTTCATTCTTTAGGCTTAAAAATACATTTGTTTTAAAAAAAATTGTGTGCAATGTGTTTTTATTTATTAAAATAAATTTAACAGTACTAATAAATGATTTTATTGAAATAAATATATTATACATTCAATAATATATTTTTTCATTTATTTTATTATTTTTTCCATGTTAACAAATGGATGTAAATTTAGTTTTATAGTTCAAAATGTATATTTCTAAAATGAGTTTTCTTTGGGTATTGTGCACTTATTTATAATAAATTAAGAAACATTTAAAAATTGAATCTGGAAAAATAAATTACATATTTGTGAACATGATAATTAATTAAATTAAGTATGTTAAATCTAATTTTTTTTCAGAGTTGATAGTAAAAACAGTAAAACTTTTTTACCATGGTTAAAGGAAAAATGTGTTTACTAGGGGTGGGGTAATACTAAGGTATAAGGTTTATATTTCCACTAAAACCAATATAATTATGATTTTATATATATATTAAAACTTTTTATTATCATAACCTTTAATAAATGGCCATTTGAGCAACTTGTACATGAAATAGACCTTATAAAAAAATTTAACTAATTCCATGCATGACCCTCCCTGCATTATAAAAGAGAACCTCTTCTCAAACATTATTCACAAAAGACTTATCCTTACATCTACAAATAATACCTGATAAAAAACCTTCCTATATTCCTAAAATAATTCGTAAATCTTTTCTTCTTCCTCTAATACTAATCCTTCAAGGCTTAAGGTGTAATCAAAACGAGGTTTCTGAAATAAGAGTTATAATATTTTCAAGATATGTAATATTTATTTATCCCACTAAATCCTATAAATTTTTTATCCATTATAACATGATTAAACTTGTATAATAAATTTTTTATGTTATTATATTGATTTAACAACCATTTACCACCTCTTGTCCCTCAAATTAGAGATGAAAGCATCACTCTTGTGTACATGTAGACCACTGCCTCCAATTAGTGATATGATTCATTTTCAATATCAATATTTCATGTTTCTTTATTCTTTTAGATTTAATATATATATATATATTATAATTATGATATAATAATGGTTATATAATGTTAAATTATTATTTACCTTAATTATTTCCATCCATTGAAAAATGGAAAAATCACTTGTGCGTACGTATGATGTATCGTCTCATGGTAGTGATAAAATTAAATTATCAAACATTAATTATATGAATGGTCATAAATAAATATTCAATGATTATATATATATTTTTTATTTATATTAATTACATAAAATATACATGATCATTGTGCAAGGACTATAACTACTTAACCAATGCATACATGAAAAAAAAAGCAGTTAACACCCGTAATAAAGATGATAATGAAATATTATTAATAAAAAAGTGATAAGATATTTTAAATAAACCATTTATGTTGTTTTATAAATTATTATGGTTCTACTATAAGAGTATAATAGATTTAGATTTTTTATAATGGTAGATATATCACTTTAGAATCATGAAAAACTTGAGGTAATTGTTTTATGTTACAATCTCTTTTTTCAATCTGGAATATCTATGATTAAATTTATGATAATGAAATTATATTATATATCACTAAAAAATATTATTATTCTTATTATCCTATGGTTATTTTATGAGTTTACATGTTTTCTAATTCATTTTATGCTCTTTATGTACTAAATATATCTAAAGAATGTTTAAAAAAACCAATCGTATTTTTCTCTTCAGTTAAGAATATGTTCTTCCATTTCATTATATTATTTAAAGAAAATTAAGAATTTTTTGACTCTTATATAATTTTTTTTAATTTAAATCAAATATATTTTACTTTGTTTACCAATTTTAAAAATGAATTTTCTTTTCATTTCCGAAAAGTGTTACTTTTTTTATTTTTACTAATAATGTGAAATGATTTTATATTTTCATGT
Organism: Viscum album; assembly: GCA_963277665.1. Taxonomy (NCBI): domain Eukaryota; kingdom Viridiplantae; phylum Streptophyta; class Magnoliopsida; order Santalales; family Viscaceae; genus Viscum; species Viscum album. The sequence goes on from OY728158.1 coordinate 1,287,568,490, forward strand.
ACACTATAAGAAAATATTTCCCCAACATCATCAATAATATTATCATTTAATATTACGTTATATGTATCCTTATTTAATTTAGAGGAATATTTTCTTTTCAATATTTTGTATATTTTAATTTTTTAAACACGTTAGTAAAACTGAAAATGTTATTTTCATATTGAATTCATTTAATAATATTTTAATGATATTTAATATATAACATCATCTTTCTATGTTACATGTGATTTAATAGTGATATTATATAGTGTTACCATATTAATTATTTATTTGGATGGTTTTTTATGATGATGATGAAATTTTCATGAAACTCGTATCATATCCATAGGTTTTGAAATGATATTATGATGAATTTTTTCCAATATTATTGCTAACATATGTATGGTTTTCATTATGTGAAATGTGGGATTGAAAGTATATATACTTCTAATGAATTCTTTAAATAAGGATATATCTTGAGATAATATAGACTAAAATGTTGAGTTAACCTAATTCAGTAAGTTAATTTTTACAATAATATTACTAAGAGTGATCCTTGATTAAGGAAATGGTGAAATGAGGTGTAAACCCAATAAAATACGGTGGTATTGGTAGTTATCATTAGCTAAGGAAATAATCTTGTATGCTCATGAGTTTTACAAAAAACATATTCCTTATAATTATATCATGTTCTCAAAGATCATTATTGAATATTTATGATTCCACACTCTAATGTCTTACACCATTTTTTTTGAAAAAACCTTATGCCATGTTTCATTATTAATTATATTTAATATATTGGTTTTTATTATTGTATTTCATGATCATGTTCTCACATCCTTATTCTTATCTTATGATTACTTTTGATCATTTAGTGATATCTCTAATTTTTACGCTTACTAATAATATGATATTACACTATCTTATGATTCCATTACCTAGGTTATGAAAAAAAGTTTTAAGTATGATATATATAATAATTGTGATTGTTGGGAAGAACATAAGGGGAAATGGTGTATATTTTCTATATACCAATTTCTTATGTATATATATTTCTAAATAAATTAAACCATTATTTTTATGGAGTAGATAATATTGATATTTAATGAATATTTTGATAAAAATGTATATTTTATACATATTTAATTTTAGTTTCACTATATTTATATGGTTTTTAATAATTGGAAACTTTGTACCAGATATATTAGGCATTTTAAGATTTTTTAAGAAAGTGGAGTTGTTTTTACCATTGGGAAATTCCATCTACCCTCTTTATATTGTACTATGTGTTCCAAATCAATTTAATAGGTAACTATATGACATACCCAACACATTTAAAAATATATTATGAATTAGAATTGGAGCTTGAAAAATCTTATTGCGAGGATCCTATCCATATACTTGACACCAGAGAATAATTTTTTGTGGTTATATTAAATTTAATTTTTGATACATCTCAAAATTTAACCATAAAAATATTATTTTTTTATTATAATAATTCGTAATTTCTAATGAGGTCAATATAATTTTTGAAAATAATGAATTTTAACAATCATAAAAATGTATCACCATAGTTAAGGTTAAAATGAATTAAACAGGTAAAAATAATGGGATAATACGTAAAGATAAAAAAGAAAATTCTTAAAACACATTAGTTAGTTTTATTTATACCATAACCACCTAATCTTATATGTTATGATAATTTTTATCCACTTGTATTGAGCAATGGGTATATTATATAATCAAATTTCCAAAATTTACATGTTTTTCACCTGACTAAATTTTAAAAGAAAACCTCATCCACTCACCTACCAACACTAAATGATACACTAATATCATCCATAACCTAACCAAATACCTTTCTAATTTTTGTTGTTGACCTAGATCTTCTATCCCCACAAAAATACCACTTTGATAAGTCTTATGGTGCAATCCAATGGATATTACAAAAATTATATGTATATGTTCTTCTCACACTTTTTCAAGTTCTGTTCTTCTTAGATAACCTATAATTATTAAATAACTATATTAACATAATTAAATATGTTTATTAACCATAATAGTTTTTAGGTTATTTTTAATTCAATTTTATATCTCACTTCCATCCGATGGAAAATTAAAACGTAACTTGTGGGAATGTATAGACTATTATCTTCATATTGCTGTGTAATTCGTTTTCATCGAATATTTACATGGGTGATTATAAATATTTATTTTATGGATATATATAATATTTAGGAAATAATTATAAGTTTTTAAATATAATATATCATATAATGTTATAACCTTCTCTCAGTTGGAAAATGATAATGTCGTTTGTGTGTATGTGTGGACTACCACCACTAATAAGCTGTGTGATTAATATTTCTAATAGAATCACGAATGAATGATTATAAATTTGTATATAATGAATAAAAATGAAATTTAAAAAATTATTATTATTATATACCTAAATTATCCATTTCATAACACTTTTATCCAACATCCATATATCAAATTAATTTTGGGGAAATTGATCGAAAAAGCATAATTGGTCAACATAGAAAACGACTATTCCATTAATAGTTGAAAAATTAAAATAAAAGGGTATAAAAATGAAATATAAATGATAATGTTTATTAATAAATTGTTTAATAAATTTAAATTGAATATTCATGAGGATATAATGTGTCCAACAGCGAAGGAATCCAAGTTAAGGGTTGTTCATCTCAATTCCACTCTATTGGGAAACATTTTCTATTTTACACCGAATATATTTTATAATGTGTATATGATTTAAATCTAACTTACTATACCATAAATTACCATTTATTAATTTATTTGAAGTTTCAGTTTATCTTTTATCTTTTATGTGGGTTTCATTCAATAATTATTAAGGTAGTAAGGATTTATTTTACAATATAAATCTTATTTATATTACCCCAGTTTTGATTTTTGTTAGAGAAATATTATCATATATCAATCCTAAAAACCATATATTTTATTCTGATATATTTATTTATGGCATTTACATGTTTTTCTTCCAAATCATCCTCTTTTTGGTACTCAATTTCTAAAAGAACTCTTTTTTGAAAAACCTACCTTATTTTCTCTTTTATTTATTGAATATTTTATCAATATTTATAAAATCAATCTATGGATGTATAAAAATAATTATTAAAAGTATTATTATACTGCCTTTTAATTTTTTTATTGTTGATCTAATTTAATCTATTTACTATTTTCCAAAAAAATTGTTTTATATTTTTTATATAATTGAAAAATGAATGTTCTTTTTAATGTATACAATGTGAGCATCTTTTATCACCTCCCAAGTAATTATTCTCTCTTTTGATTACTCTACAATATTCTATGGTTTAAAAAAAGGAATTTTTCCATTATTTTTTTCAATTTTTATTTTTTTATTAAAATAAAAAATCATTAATTTTTAAAATGTTGAAAGGAATTTGTTAATTCATTTATAACATGTGTTTTTATGAAAAGTTATTAATTTTTTTCAAATGTTTCTTTTCTATTCTAAATAATAATAATTTATGTTAAACATTCATTTATGATGAAATCATGGGATTCTATCATATTTAACTAATTTAGGAATTATAACTTTTTTTGAGATTATTCACTTTCTTGTGATCATGTTCTCTACCACTTTCCATTATTAATTAGAAATTTAAGTTCTTCTTCATGTGCATATTTTTTAAAGAAAAAATGATAAAAAAATATAATATATATCTATACAAAGATTTATTTATTACAACTCCCAAATAGTCTCAAAAAGTGGCAACATATATGTTTATTTTATTATATATTACTACATTATCATAATATTTTACTACACTTGTGAAAAAATATCTATAATTTTTCTCCAATAAACACATTTCTAGATATCACATATAAAAGAAACATCTTCATAAAATGTGAATTATAAATATAAGAAAAGTTCTACTCAAATTCTATGTACGTGAAAAACCTATCATATAGTAGTACATAATAATCCTGGAGGAGAACATGAGTAACACATAAATGTAATAAAAAAATAATAAAATACCTTATATGATAATCATAAATCATGTTATAGTAACATAATATAATAATAAAATCATTAACTAAGCATAAAATGTATGACATGGAAAGAACAAATATCAATAATATTATATGATGTTATCATGATATAAAATTGTGAAATAATTTTAAAAAGAAACATCAAGAAAAAATGACATTTCATGAACATAAAAGCATCATGAAAGAATGAAATTATTTGATCAGAAACATAGAAATGTGGCACCACTATATGAATAAGAAAATTTGGATGAAAAAATACATATACGTTCTTGGGATTTGGATTAACTTCCTTTGTACCATTGAGATTTTGAAAAAATCTCCCATGTACCCCTTTGTATTGGGGATATATCCTCCCATGTTACCGTAGACTGAATGTCCCGAAGTCCTTCATTTTTTATTTTATTATGGATAATCCTCCATTTTAAGGGTTTAAGGGGAACTCATACATGAAGTGTAGGCCCAGGAAACTAGGCTTGAAAAACTCATAATACATGACCTGAAGGCCCATATGCATACCATGCACCACACATGACCCATAGTCCGATCCCACTTGAACTGCCCCTCCCCAACTTTCTACATCATTGATCCCATTGCTCCCCACCTTTCATTATTGATCATCTAGAATTTACCCGTACAACAATGCACGGTGCCTAGTCCCGATGGCGACTTCCATACCCTCTCATTCTACTAATCCAGTTAGCTCTGCATCAAGTGGCTGCTACTCATGTTGCTCCGATCCTCTTCTGGGGCTGTTCTGTGTGAACTGGGCTACTCCATGGTCTACGTGACCTGAAGGCCATGTGGCCCAAAGTCCATTGATAACCTAATGTCCTTGGAAACCCATAGGCCCAAACCGGTGGCCCGAAGGCCCAAATCAGGTGAATAGTTCCGGCTGCTACAGAACATAACAGTAACTGCTACAGTGCTACTATAGTACTACTACAGTAACCGGGAAATTCACCTACTTCTGATTTTGAACCTGGGTCTCATGGATGCCAAGCAGGATACCTTACCACTCATGTACGGGCTCGTTGGCCTCCCATGTTACCTTTATATTTGTTTAAATCATTCTATGTACCTCGTTGGCTTGGGATAAATCCTCGCACATACCCTTTGGCTTGGGATAAATCCTCTAGTGTACCTCATTCAATTTGGATAAATTCCCCCATGTACATAATTGGATTGGTATAAATCATCCCATGTACCATATGGCTAGGTTAAATCCTCCCATGCACCCCTTTGATATTGTGATAAATAAAATTAAACTAATGTATTGGATGGAGATATAGGGATCACCAGTCATCATCCTTTCATACATGTTCCAAAAAGAATAATTTATAAACACATCTTTATGAAACCATGGAAAATAGAAAATATTTCAAATAAAAATATTTGAAAACATTTACATTTCATAAAGAAGACACATTAATAAAATTGTTTTCATAAAACATAAAAATGTTATAAAATAACACCATGAATTAAATCGTTTGGAATAAAAAACATGATCACCCAGAATAATCACATAACATGAAATAATGAAAACATATCATATAAAAACTATCTTTTACCAAAATAAATAACATCATAATAAAATATATGGGTGATCAAAATTGGACTTAATAAACATAAACCTTGGAGGTAAATAGAAGTGAAATAAAAATGTTTTTAAATAACCATTAAAATCAATGATGTATAAATAAATTTCAAAACAAATTGTGAAAGGAATGAATTTTTTTTTGAAAAAAATAATATACAGAGATATTAATAATATATTATTAAAAAGATATAAAACTTTTAGAAATTGATATAATAAAATAATTTTGATAAAGTTTCATATAATGTAAACTTTATTAATGGGGACTTGAAGTGGACAAAAAATTTTGAAAAAGGGGAAGTGAAGATAATTTGAAATGTATTACTTTCAAAAAGAATAATTAGTAATAGAATGTTGAAAAATACATAATGTTCTCCAAATAAAAATTTAGAGTGTATCTGAAATCATTAAATTTTTAATGGTTGGAATAACTGATTGAACATTTTGAAAAAAAATATTAATGAAAACCCACACCATTAAAAGTGTATTATGTTTTCCTTTTGAAAAGGGGTAAATAATTATGATAATCATATCAAATAATCCATATAATCATTCTAAAAATATAGGAGGAAATTGGTGGGAATTAAAATATGGACATGGAATAAAATATCCATTGGTAAGAATTGGAGTTATTCGTAACAGTGAAACACTTTTATTTTAGAAAACATTTATCAAGGAATTATATGGTTGAAAAAATAATTAATTTCTTTAATGAACAAAATGAAATACCAAATAAAATTTGGGATGGGTAAGATCATATAAATCTTGGAAATTATATTATCATATGAAATTCTATGATAAGTTGGAAATAATTAAGTCATACAAACACCTTAAAATATTTGTAGCATTTTAATAAAAACCCAAGAAAGGTATAACATTGAATGGAACATTGAATATCATGAAATATAATTTTATCCTGATTAAAAATTAAAATAAAGAATAAATCACACCATTTAATAGGAACCATGGTATATATCATAAACATGTCTCAAGGGATTGAAATTTGTGACAAACAAACCCTTAAAACCTGAGGGAAAATTTAATAAAAATCTCATAAATATGAGATAAAATAATTATACTTAATATAATATGAATTATATTTAATTCCAAAAATTTTATTTAAATAACAATTATAAACACCTGTTAAATAATAATTACGGCATAAATATAAACTAGATCTCAATGAAGGGAAGTTGATATGAAATCCCTTATGACATCTGATAAAATTGAATAAAATATCCCATAAAAGGGAGATCATGGTATTAAACATCAAATGCAATGAATACAACATAATTAATGAAATTTTATTTCAAGTATTTTTTTAATAAAAAAAACTTAGATAATAATTGTTGCATAAATACAAACTATGTAACAATAAATGGAAATGACCATTAAATCCCTTACCCTATTTCAGATTCATTATTTTCACATGCATAAATTCTTAAATTACAAATTTTTTTTATTATATACATTATTTAGAAACATATACGTATATATTTAATTTAATATGAACCATTTTTATTATATTCAATTAATTTATTATATCGTACCTCTTTATTTTTTTATGATGAGACCTTTCCCAAAAGAGAAGTGATCTTATTATAAAAAAAATGTAACAAGATTATAGAATTATTAAAAATAGAGACTAACTTCTCCCTTTGAATAAATGACATGATATCATCAAGAGTTTGGTTAGACAATGAATATTTGCGTCATCTGCACATTTATTTGCAATCCAAGCCCCAACCAAACAAAAAGGAAATCTCAAACCCATTTAAATCTGTAGCCAGGAATAGACCCACCATTATTTTTTCTTGCTACCTTCTTCTTACTAGGATTAGGAGGCCTTCTATCCTTCCTTTGAGGAGCTGGAGTGCATTGAATAATATCACTAATTTCATTGGCATCGACCAATCTACTTCCAGATCCCACAGTACATGCATCCTTGTTTTCATTCTGGTGGGATCTTGTTATATTTTCTTGTACAGCTGTGTTAATCTCCTTAAAATAACTAACCACAACCTTAGAAACATTTACAATAATGTCTGATTTCCCATTTTTGTGATCTACCTGAGTAAGATGAACTCCATTGGACTCCATGACATCACTCTCAAAGCAATCATGGTGATGATTTTCAGCATCTTTCTGCTTATGACAGCAAGATCCTTGTTAAACTCTATAAAAAATATCTAAGGTGCAGTTCATTGCAATTCTGATAATTTCATACCCGATGTTAGAATTCCTTCAGATGCTAAAATCCCATCCAAGAATATAGGATCCACCCCCTTTTCAACTAAAGGAACATTCAAACCTATTTTTATATCGTTATGAACTGCCTGATCGGATTTTGTTCCAGATTCTAAATTTCTTGTGGCAAAAGAGGACACATTTTCTACCTGAATAGGAACAGCCTGAGAGTGAATATCAACCTGAGGAGAACTTCCTGAGAATGAAGATCTACACAGATAGAAACTATATGGTCTTCCTAAGAGTGCAGCTCATCCTGAGTAGGATCTTCCTGAGAATGTAGACCATGATGTGCATCCTACATGGACCAAACCAGATCCCGTATGTCCTTAGAAAATTCCTAGATTATGTAGTTTCCTCCCATATCAATTTGAAGGTTAATAAAAAATCATATATTTTAGATGAAATTCCAATTATCAGGTCCTCATCTACCTTGAAGTCATATCCTATAAAGGAATTCACCATATTCCTTACCTGAGTGTCATCATGATCATTTTTGTTTTCATATTCCTTGAATAAATCTGCCCAAGATTGTTTCAGGGATGAGGAAGGACCAGGATGAGGTATCAATGTAACCTTAAGAGTGGCGTCAGAATGAATACCTAGTGATGTAGCAGCCTGATTCTAGGGAGCCCCCTTTTTTCAACAAACACATTTTTTTCTTTTGGTTCTTGTTAACTTCATTCCAATCTGAGGCCTTAGTAGCACCATTGACACTTTTTTGAATAACCCTGCAAATTAGAAACTGAGTCCCCCACTATATTACAGACATCACAAGAATGTGGTACATTTTCATATTCTACATTGATTTCATACCTGTTACTATTGGCAAGGAAGGAAATGTTGGCACGTCGCTTGGCTTCCAGATTGATATCTACCAACATTCTTGAAAAGAAACAATCTCCCCTCTCCAAAGTTCTTTGGTCCATTCAATATGGTGTTCCAATACATGAAGAGAGAATATTTAAGATATTTGGATTCCAATACACCCAATTTAATCCTTGAAGCCTTGCCCATATTTTTGAATTGGATTGCTTCATGTTATAAGGATTGAAATCGAAGTTCCATTCAGAGTGTCTGAAAATCCCAGGCTTGAGATGTAGGTTACCAAAACTCCAGGTAATTTTCATCACATCCTTGTTCTATAAAATTATAGGGAAAACCCATTTCCCAATGTTAATTAAACTTTATTGACAATTTCCCTTGAAATGAGACACCCTATTATTATTTTTCATGTTTTCATATTCATCCATAATCATATTTTAACACTTTGTTCATGTAGATGGTCAAATAATCCAAAACATTAACACGATTTAACTTGATTGGAGAGTATGGTTAAAGTGGTGTTTATTTTGACATAATATAATTATAACATAAGTATATAGATATTGTATTTTTATTTATCATGGTGAACCATATTTTAATATTTTTATAAAATTAATTAAATTATAGATTAAAAATGGAAATCATTTCTTCGTGGAGGCAGGATACACCAAGTATTCTTGTTCAGCATTCTCATTTCTCATTGTTTGAGAGGGAGTGAAATTGGATATTAATGTTAAATTTCATAATAAAAATTTAATATATATATATATATATCTCATATTTATTCATAGATACCACTATTAATACCATCCATTATTTCCATTATTTAAAAAACAATGTCTCCTTATGGAGGTGGTAGTCTGTACAACTCACTAATGATGTTATTTTTTATCCAAGTGTATGGAAATGAATGAATAATGGATGTGATGTTAATTTAAATAAAAAATAAACAATAAAATTATAATTAAATCATAATATTTTTATATTTATTATATATTGGCATGAATAAGATTAAGAAAAAAACATAAGATGGAAGTAACACTAGTAGGGGAGACTTGAAAATTCCTCAGATCTTGCATTGAATTTTAGGGGATTATGCTAGGTATCAGTGAAAGGGGACTTATGTATGTGGGAGAGGGTTTTTATAAGATTAAAATGACCTAGTTATAATGAATTAACAAAAGGTTAAGTATATAAATTAAGGATGTATTCGGTACCCTCTTATACGAGGATAAAAGAAAAACTTTTGGAAATACTTAGTTTTTCAATAATTTCATGACACAACTGAATGTTCAATGAATCAAAAGATGAAAATATGTTTCACGGTACAAGATAAGTTACAAAGAAACAATCATCTATTTATTTTTATTCATGTTAAGAGTCATTTTATGATGTTTTTTTCAGTTTTATCCTTCTTCCAAAATAAACATTTACCATGGAAATTAATTAATAACCTTAGTAATTAAAATTAATGAAAATATAATGAATGGATATGTTGGTACCAAAAAATAAATTCATTTAATTCACTTAATGTTGTGAGACATGATCTCAGAGAAAATATCATTCTATAAGATTCGATTTGAATGGTCATGGATCTTAAACAGAGTTACAGACTAGAAGATATTCTTGTTCGAAGTTAGGTTGCTGGAAATGGCCAAACAGGATGGTTTGGGGGAAATTAAGGATTTGCGCAAAAAAAATACAATCTTGCATGAAAACAGAATTTTTCATGAAACATGGATTTGCGCGCGAAAAATTCGAATGTGATTTTATGTGCATCGACATTCAAGGTTTCACCTATAAATACAAGTGCACCCCCTTCTTATAGAGTGTCCCCTAGAGGTCATACACCACTCTAATGTGCGTAAGTTCAAATCTATCGTTCCTATACACTAAAACATCCATTTTATCATAAAGGTGATAACGTGCCCAATTGTTCATGAAAAGAATCATTTGTCCACACAATAATTCCACTGTTCCCAAATTTATGCGCACCAATGTTGCACCTATTCAATTGCATGAAAACCTCCCATATTGAGTGTAATCCTTCCCTATTTTACTCCAAACATCCCTATTGTGCACAATATTTACCTATTACATGAAATCCGTACCTATTGTTTGAAAAAAACCCATATTGCGTGCAATAGTTCAACTGTTTCAAATCTTGTATGCACCTGTGCCGCATAGCACCATATTTCACACAACCCATCCTACATATGGTGCATTTTATGTGTAACAGCTTCCAGGCCTACACCTATGGGTCCATACTGCAGGGGTTGTTCCCCCACACCCCAGATCAGGATTAGTGTCAGGCTGTGGTCTCGGCCCACCCGACGGGTCCCTTCACTTCCATTACTGACCCCAATGAAAAATGCAGAGTTGCACGGTGAGATTTTCAGGCCCGGACGTCGACATTTTCCATTGAGCCCTTATGTGCATCCACCATCCACATATGGAATACCATTATTTCAAATAATCCTCCACTCATCATGAAACATCTTGAGTTGACATATTCCTCCTGGTTTGTTTCCCAAGCCGTGAGTTGATATTCTCATCATCAATTCCCCGAGTACCCTGAGTCTATCCATTCCTCAAGTAACTCATCCAAACCCTATCACCTAACTCTTATGTCAGGATCCACTAGAAAGGGTTTCTCTGGCATATGTCCCAACACCATCCATTTCTAGGAGCCTTATTCCTAATATATATATAACTATAAAATATTGTGCACCCTATACAAAAAATCTACGATGAATCTTGCTCCAAATAAGGGATGCCTTATACTTCAATAATAAGATTCCAACAATCCTCACTACATGACTATAAACTACAGTACACACTATCATTCAATAATAGGATGCATCTTGTTCCAAATAAGAGATTCCTTATCTTCATAGCATAAGATTCAAACAATCCGTTCTACATGACTATAAACTATAGTGCACCCTATATGATAAATATAGGATGCCTCTTGTTCTAAAAAAGAGATTCCATATGTGCCAAGAATCTGATTCCAACAGTCCTCTCTGAATGATTTTAAACTGTATCATGCCCTATCAGTCAATAATAGGATTACTCTTGCCCCAAATAAGATATGGATTATGTGACAATCATAAGATACCTCATGACATGGTTGGAGTGGAATAATTTCAAGTGAGTTGGAAACCGTTTGAGAATTCCACCACTCCACCTCATGCTTCGTGTGTCCTTCATTCAGATTTTCATCCTATTTCATGTTTGAAGGGACCCCCTAACAGCCTGGACCCATACTGCCTTGGCTCACCTACCGTTCTGGGCCAATTCCCCAGAAGACATTGGATGGGACTTTTAATCAGGTCTTGTGTTTCAAACATGGTCATGAATCAACCCTCATTTTTTGTCCCCATTTTAGGATAATGTAATTTAGATGATGTGTTTTGAATAGGGTCAATAGTTATCCTCCATCGTTACACCACCCTCACTCTATTCTGAATGACAGGTATGTGATTCACACTTTTCTTTTCCATTTGTTCGGACTGATTTCAACGCCCTTGGAATTATTCCGCTTTTTCACTTGAGCATAGGTTTTTGGCCCCAATTATATTACTCAACCCACTATTTAGTTGGGATTTTCTTATGGCCAGAGATGAGGTAGACATTACTGGAAACTTCCTTGTGTAAGCCCTATTCACCATTGCTGCTCCTTAGCAGCACCCAAGCACACTAACAGCTACTTCTTCTTCGCATAGCCACACTAACATGGCCCCCTCAACGAATCACTCCACAAAACTGCCTCACCACGACATTGCTGATGCCTTCCCTTCCCCTAGGTTGAATGGGTATCAGTTATGTATGTCCTAGGGCGATGGAGTGAACCTGCATTGTCTGAGGTGTATGACAAAAAATTCCAAGAACCATCGTCTTGAGAACATGATGTTAAAATATAGAATCTCCTAGTATATCATACGCGGGGTGCCTAGTCTCATACATTCTCTATGCCCGCTCATCTCCACGGGAGTGAGATCTTCCTCGCATGGAATGAGATCCTCTTGTTTGGACCAACGTCTGTCCATGCGGAAGTGAAACCATCTTGGTGTAAGCCCTAAGCCTTTCTTGTGGGAGGTAGTATCCCTCATCCTCATCCACCCTTCTTCGGTGACAAAGACCAGATGGAGGGATGGGAACCAGAACCCTCCCTGCTTCCATTCCAAATCCCTCCAAGATTTTTCATCACCCGAGACTCCATCCTTTAGTGAGTCACAATCTCCATCTTCCTGGGCTGCTAAACACTTTTAATCCCCTATTTCTTCTTTGGGAAGTTAACCAGGAATATCCGCTACCTTCTTTTTGGGCCTCTAACTATGTGTAAGCCACATTTCACTTCCCACGAACACACATTTCACGTCATGATCGTCTGGTCTTCGCTACCCCTTTTTTCTCACACCGATCATTACTCACGTGGGAATTGAGTAAGCATCGACCATGACATCCTCTCTGGGCCGCCTTAGTTATTAATCCCAAAAAATACTGACGAACAATGTGGGCTTTGATCCTTGCCTCCTAAGAGAGGTACATAGGAAGCCTCCTTGAGGTTCAATAGAATTACCTAATTTATCCTGACCCTTTCTTGTAGGATCAACAAATGATTCCAAACTACATGGACTATGATCCTTGACTCCTAAAAAATTTATGTAGGAAGACTCACTGAGGTTCAATCCCAACGCCTAATTGGTCCCAAAAAATTAACGTCTGTTCTACAAATGCATCCCAACTACGTGTAATTTTATCCCTTCCTCCTAGTCAATGTATGTAGGAAGCCTCCCTGAGGTTCAGACCCAACACTTACATGGGTTTGTACCCTTCATGTAGGTTCACCAAACGCTTCTGAACTTCATGGAATTTGATCCTGGACTCCTAGGAAATGTACATAGGAAGCCTTCCTGAGGTTCAATCCCAACACCAACATGGTCCTAATCCCTTGCAGTCGGTTCACTAAACACTCTCGAACTACGTGGACTTTTATTCTTGCCTCCTGGTCAAGGTACGTAGGAATCTTTCCTATCGTGTAATCCCAAAACATATTTGACCCGACTATCTCACATTGGTCCACCACCATCCTGCCTGATGTTAAACACGCACCATTTTTTCCTACATGACATATAAATGTCCCCCAATCAGGGGTAATCCATTTTGACCACATCCAGTGGTTAGTCGTTATGACACTATCTAGCGGCAAGTAGTTGTGACCCCATCTAGTGGTAAGCCATTGCACCCCCAATCAATGGTAATATATTGTGTTTACCACTCTATAGTAAGTCGTTGTTGTCCCCTTTGTTGGGACCCACATCTCTGGTCCCCCCCTTGAACATCAAACCAACCTCAGGCTGCTATCCATGCATAAGCCCCAACATGTCATCTGGTCGATGTCCCATGTGCACACAATGATTCCGTGCTCCACCCTGAACTACGTGGACTTTGTTCCTTGCCAAAAAATGTTACGTAGGAAACCTCTCGGAGGTTCATGCCCATCTTCCATGTCTCATTCTGGTCATTCTTTTGAACCTATGGGTTTCAAGAAGGTCATGCCCCAACCCTGAGGTGGCACTTCCTCCGGGTCCCATCCATAAGGGTTACCTCCATAGGTGTCCCATCACCTAGCCGAACCATGTTGAATTTGATTCCCTCCCACGAGGATACATATGAAGTCTCCTTGAGGATAAAGCCCAACTCCACCATCACCCTCACGTCAGCTCCATCTCCCTCTCCTTCAAATATCAAAAATACATGTCCATCCTGAATCTTACCCGAGCCACCACATCCTAATGAAATCATGTCACCCACTTTCTCGCTAATCCTAGCATCAGTGTTCCCCCTAGGGTATACACCCATCATATCCACTCCAGTCAGTGTTCTGATCAGTCTGATCCATCTACACTTGATGTTAAAGAGAGAGAATATCCTATGTTAGACATGAAAATATGAGGAAATCCTTATAGACATGCCTATGTAATATAATTCCCCGAATCTAATTTGGGATGCCTCGAGCTTCCATGCCCCAGAGAAGACCTATCATAAGGGGAAGAAACTCAGACGCACCAATTTTACAAAGTCCAGACATTCCAGTGATGTCCAACATAACTACACCCTCAAATAAAGGTTTCTTCCTTAACAAGACCCCTTAGAATGTCCCGACATAAGTAGTGTAATAAATCGGAATTCATGAAGATATGGAATCAAGAAGCATTTCATGAACAACGTCTTAATCTTTAATGGAGACCATGTCTAGGTAATGATTTCTGAGGAGGAATCCACGAAAGTAGGATCCGATATCCCATCATCCTATTTCAATCAAGGGGAAAATATCCCTAAATAAGCGATGGATGTCGGCCACCTTTGGAAAGTGGGTATACAGGGAAAAAACTATGTGTTCTCCTCGACAGACAGATGTGTGCCCCAACAATAGTGTAAGAAACAAGATCCTTTTATATAAATTTAAACTCAATATATCAAATTTAAAAATTATTTTCACATATAAATATTCATAATTTTTTATATTAAAATTTTAAATTAAACACATTTAATCACATAAAAAACATTTTTTTAGAAAAATAACATTTATATGAATTAAATTTTTAAATAATATAAATTTTTCATGAATATTAATTTATATGAAATAAATTGATTTAATATAGAAAATTTTGTATAATTTTAGTGAAATACAAAAAAAATTCTGTATCTAAACATTTAATTAGAGGTAAAGAATGAAAATATATTTTTTATTAATGTAGCATTTCAATTTTGTTTTAAAAAATACTAGACATAGAATTAAAAGTTCAAAGAATATTTTAATATGAATAGTGAAATTTATTATATAACTATTATATTACCTAAAAAGTATTTTAAATTTCTAGCACATTATTACTCATTGATAAAATCATTAATCTATAATTTTTGTAAAACCATAGTATTCAACTCAAAATCAACCTTTCCAGGAAAAACACCAAATTATCAATAAATAATTTTTTTGTGTAATTTAAAAAAACAAATGTATAAAATTAATGTTATAAATATTTGAAATTTAACTTTTAAATTAAAATTATATAATACAAATTAAATGTATTATATTGAAAATATAATTAATCATTACTAAATCCAATTAATTATTTAACTTCTGAATATTTATTGGTCTAACGTCTTAGTCATTATTATTGATTTATTAACAATTTTATATTATTATATTTTGGTTTGTTTAATTTTTGTGTACTTTGTGAAAAAGGTTATATAATTTAGTTTCTACTTTAAATGATACATAATATTGGGTCGTTATGTTCTCCAACCTTAAATATAATGTGTACTCATAATTTTAATTATTATTTACTAATGAATATAGTTAACGGTATTTATAATATTATTATGACTTGATATAAAATTTAATATTTGGTATTAACCTTACTTATTGAGGTGAGATTATAAAACTCATTTACTCATTCATAAGAAAATATCCAAAAATTTATTTTTAATTAACTATTTGATATAAAAATCCATCATGGTTAGGTATCATAACATTTATAATGGAGTTGGTTTTCTAAGGGGGCTCATAGTCATCATTATAATGATTTATGTTCATAAGCTTATTTGAATTATGAATTGTGAGTTAATTATTATCACAAGTGAATTTGAATGAATGTAAAGAGGGTTTTTCAATTATGAAAATCACATTAAATTCACCTAAATGAATAAATAATAAGATTCAGATGAAAAATATTCATGTAAAAATAATACTAAGATACAATAATAATAGATAATATTATAAAATCATTAGGGTGTTGATTTGGAACTCTTAGAAAAAAATATTATTCCTACTTGGGTGGATATGACTGGATTTTAAATGGATATCCACAAATATAATGTGGAGGGTGAGTGAACCTTTTACCCTTATATTTCCTGACCTACATTCAGATGTAGGGATAGAATAGTATTTCACTCTTGGTTCAATATATGTTTCTTTAGGATGAGTTCTCCCATACGTTTTGTTATAATTCCATGAAATAATAAATAGTTATTAATTGATTATAAAGGGAATATGATTAAACAAATAATATCTCATAGGAGTGTTAGACCAATGGTGAAATTTAACATCTTTTTTGTTTACTAAGTGATGACTGAGTTATTTCCAATCATGTCCTCCTCAGTTTTATTACCCTAGGTACATGTATGCTAGATCCTAAAACCAATTGTAGTATCCAAAATGATATTTATTTCTAGGTAAAACCATATAATCAATACTTTACCAATATTTCAGGATATCATATTATATTATAACTCACCCCTTAGAAGTTTTCCTTGTTTCTTCATTAAATATTTTTAAAATAATAACCAAAACTAACTATAATAATACAAAAACATATCTAAAATTTTCCTTTAATAAAAACTGAAGTGACCCAAGATAATTATACATAAGTAATACATTGATACTATGATTGAATTATTATATCTGTAAGATAGTTTCAAAACTCAAGGACCAGAAAGTGCAGTGTCATAAAGATTATAAATATAAACATATTATTTTAATACACATATTAAATTTTCGACATAATTATTCACCACTCGACCCTTTATAAGATTTCAAACACAAATTAATAATCTTCATAACATGGGTGTGGAAATTTAAAAAAGGGGTGATGTCAATTTTTCAATTGTGAAAAAACATATCATAGTATAATATATCATAAAGATGTAAGAGAACAATAGAGTGGTGAAAATGCCACTTCAAAAAATTATAAAGATCTTATATGATAATCTTAAGATATTTTAGAGCAACATAAAAGCATAAAAATATCATTAAGGAAGCATAAAATATATGACATGGTTGAGACACATCTCAGTAATCATATAAAATGTGAACATGGCATAAAAGTTAAGAATACTTAAAAAATAATACAAATTATAAAAACATATCTCTTTATGGAAATAAAATGTATTACGAAAATTTTCCATAATTTTATGAACAACATCAAAATGTCACAGAATCCTAATCATTTTAAATTTATAACTAAACAAATTTGTTCCTTATGGGGCTTGGGATAATACTCCTATGTAACCTTGGGATTCGGATCGAAACTGCCATGTACCACATTATCTTGTACACAAATCATCTAATGTACATTTTGGATTGGGATAAATTAACCCATTTACCTCATTGGCATGGGATAAATCCCCTCTTGTACCCTTCAGATTAAGATAAATATTTCTATGTACCTCATTGGATTGGTATAAATCCACTGGCGTACCTAATTGTCTAGGTATAAATCATCATATATGGATTTTTTCTATTTATAAATCTTCTTGTGCACTCTCCTGAGAACAAAAGACAGAACCATAAAAGAATACATTGGTGGGAGATATATTACCCCACCCATCATCATCCACACATACGTGTTCTATAAGGGATTTAAATAATAAAAATATCTTAAAAAACTCATGTACAATAATTTAATTATTCAAAATTAAATTATAAATCAGTCACTTTACAGAAATAAAAAAATAATCAGTTTTATAAAACATCAAACTGGTATAAAATAACATCATGAATTAAATCACATAAAATAGAAAACCTAATCACCAAAAATAATCATGTAACATAGACTAAACCAAAAATTAGTATATCAAAACACTCAATTTACAAAATTCATAAAACCATAATAACATATTAATGGTGTCTAAAACCTCACATCACAAAAGATAAACCTTAGAGGGAAAATTGAAGTGAAAATAAAATGATTTTCATAAAATAAATATTTTAAGAAATTATAGTACACATTGATTTTAGAAAACATGGTTGGGAAAATAGAATAATTTTGCGAACCATGAAATAAATATATACTAATAAAATATCCTATAAAATATAAAAAAAATTATACATGTGAAAATAAAATACGTTGAAAATGATTTATTTTAATATAAACTTTAATATTGGAATAATGAAAAAGACATAATGTTTTCAAAAAGTGTAAGTGAAAATACAATGAGGATGTTTAATTTGAAAAAGAATCATTAGTAATGGTACATTGAACAATTAAATATGGTTTCTTAAATGAATATGTGGAGGGGATGTTTGAAATTTTTATTTTTAAAGGATAGAAGAACCTTTAAATCATTTTGAAAAAATAACCCTGGTTGAAAGCCCACATGATTAAAATGATATTAAAATTTCATTCTAAAAAGGGGTGAATAATAATGATAATAAAATATAATATCTATATTATATTTCTAAAAGGATAGGATAACATTGTAATTAAACAAAACATTGAAATGGAAAATAATATCTATTGGAAATAGTGAAATTTATTTTTACCAACATTGAATTTCACTTTTAGATAAATTTTTTTCAAAGAATTGTATATTTATTTAGGAAAGTAATTTCCCTAGATAAAAAAATGAAATACCAAATAAAATATTCAATTAATAATATCATATAAATCATAAAAACTATATTCCTATATGAAACTATATGACCCAATGAAAATAATTGAGTATCAAAAACTCCTTACCAAATTTGTTACATTTGAATAAAAAAATGAGAGGTATAAATTTAAATAGAATAGTGAATATCATGAAATATAAAGGGATAATGTCACAAAATGAAAATTCGGATGTATTAATGTCATTGAAAAGGAAACAAAGTGTATAGATTAAACCTTTTTCATGGGATTTGAATTTGATATAATTAAACCATTACAACCTAGGTAAAAATTCAATAGAAAACCATATAAATAAGAGATCATAGAATTAAACTTCAAACACCATGAATAAAAAATTATTCGTGAAATATTAAATCATTTAAGCAGTATACATGACACATTAATAATTATTGGTTCATCAATATGAACTATGTTTCAAAAAAGGGAGACTAGGATAAAATATTTTATGAAAATAGTATATATTTAATAAAAAACACTAAAATTTGGAGAGAATAGAATAAAACATTAAATTAAATGATGAAAAGATAATAAAAGATATTTTATATCAAATAAGTAGTATATAATCCTCTAAAATAATAATTAGTTCATGAGTATGAACTATGTCTCAGTTAATGTGAATTCATATAAGATCCCTTACATTGTTCCAGAATAGTTCTTCAGAGATTCCTGACATCATGAATTTACAAATAAAGTTTATTATATACATTAATTGGAACATTATCAATATAGTTTTAATTTAATATGGGCCATTAACTACCATATGGTATATATATATTATATTGTTCCTCTTTGTGTTTTTATTAAAATTTAATTAGTTTCAGCATATTTTGGTAATATTAAAAAAATGAAAATGCTACATTAATAATAAGTTAAATACATAGTATAATATTTACAACAGAATATAATAATAATTATTTTCATAAAACAATATACAAAAATTATTTCTCATATTTCCACATAGTTCATTATTAGAATTTAATGAATTGTTAACATATGTGGTTTAATCAACCCAAACATTAACAATCTTTAACTTGATTGGCGAGTATGGTTAGAGAGATGTTTCTTTTAAAATAATATCACTATAAAATCAGTTAAAAGTGGTTATTTTTAGTTATTTATCATTTTTAACTATTTCTTAATATTTTTAGATATTTTTGAATGTAAATATGAAAAGTGAAAAACGTTTCATCTTGGAGGAGAGAGTTATCATGTATTTAGATATAGCGTTGTCATTTTAGAACACATGAGAGATATTAGATATGGATATTAAATTATCAATTCAGAATCATAATTACAATATATTAATCTTATTTATTCATCATAAATACTATTAATACTATCCATGGAGGGTAGTAATAAATGAAACAAAGTATGTCCCTTCATAGAGGAGGTAGTCTGCGCAACACACTAACGATGTTCTTTTATTTTTATTAGTGGACATAAAGGAATAAATATGGGTTATACCATTAATAAAAATATGATTATAATAATGAAACTTAATTAATCATATTGTTTTGGTTATAATACATTTTTATTAGTGATATTAAGTAGGAAAACATAGTAAAGAAATAATAATTATGTTGGAGACTTGATCTTTCTTTGGAAGTTTGTTAAACATTGAAGGGATTATGATAAATATGAGTTAATAGGGGATTACTTTTATGATAAAGGGTTTTAGGTAGTGCAATGAATCATATTTTCAAGGATAAATTTTAAGGTTAAGAGAATATTTTAATGGTGGAAGTGGTACCCTTTTATAATAGGTGAAAATGGGGTGTTTTTGAAATAATCATCATTCTTCAATAATGTCATGGCAATATTCTATGTTAAATAACTCCAAAGTTAGAAATAAGAAAATTGGGACAATCTAATTTAAAAAAAAATCCTCTCATACATTCATTATTAGACATGGTAAAATTTATTGAAGGATTTTGTTTTACTTTTAACCTTTGACCCATAGTATATTTTACCATGGTAATTGAGTTTTAACCATAGTAACTAATAATAATAACCAAAAAGTAGCTAGGGTAATTTAAAATAATTTAAACGTTCATATTAAAAAATTAAAATAATATAAATAGTTAAAAATTATAATGGTGTGAAAAGTTAATTTAAAAACCCCTTCATCACGTAAAAATAACAATAATAAAAATACAATTTATATGATTTAAATTTATATATAAGATAAAATTATATTGGATAATTATTTTCATAAAATTAATTAATTTATTATAAAATATAGAATGATATATGATTTTATGGAAATACAAAACCAAAATTCAATATAAATAAAGTTATTTAGAGGAAAAGATCAGCAATAGTTTTTTTATTAATGTTTCATTTTAATTTTTTTTAAAAGATATTTGATAAAGAATTATATCTTCAAATAATATTTTAAAAATGAATAATTTAATTTCTTAAAAAATATTTTACTACTTAATATGTTTTTTCATTTTCTAGTATAAGCTTATATAATGGTAAAATTAAAGAAGTTTAATTTTCATAAAAACTGTAATTTGCCTAAAAATAAACCATTTCAAAAATTAATTACTAAGTAAATTTCAGTGTGTGGAATTCAAAAAACCATATAATTTTTTTGTATTTAAATTCTAATTTTTTTAAATTTATTTTTTAAAATAAATTTTAAAAAAATTAATATTTAAGAAAAAACAACCTTTTTCATATCAACTCTTATTAATTATTTACATTCTAAATATTTAATAGTCTACCATATTTTTATTTATCATTGATTTATTAATAATTTTGTCTTATTATGTTGCCGTTTTTTTACATTGGGTGTATCATGTGGAACAAGTTATAAATTATAGTATGAATTTAACGAATCCAAAACCTTTGGTAATTTCATTTTCAGTATCATTAATATATTCAGTATCATTTATTCTACTTTAAAATTTTCATAATGTAATAGAAAAAAAATTTATGGTGTAAGTTGGAGGAAAAATTTTCGTAAAGTTATTTCATTTAGTAGAGAAATATTTATTTTCAATATTCCTTATTCAACAGTATATTTACTTTTTTATTTATAGGGAATATTTAATGTGTGTTATATTATTGATTCAATATATTAATAATGAGTTGAATACATATAAGTGATGAGTGGGGCCCAATTATAGATTACCCTTTTATGTGTGGATACGTATCATGATAATTTTTTCCCTAAATTAGTTGGGTATTTGTTTTATACCAAACCATTCATATAAATGTATTGGTACAAAGCCCTAATGATATGTGAAATTATGTTTTACCATGAGGCACTGACAAAAAGATCATGAAATTTGACATTATATATTTCAATTATTAAATTTTCCTCTATTATTAACTATATGATTATTATGTTGATATTTTGAAGTGGTATATTTTTAAGCTCAATTTATTTATTAAATTGAATAAATATCAATTAATAACCCTACCATATTTTTTATATTGTGTCTATTCATGATAACATCCATGGTATGATTTTTAATTTATAGATATCTGCTCTCACCCATTTTTTCCTTTCCCATGAAATTTGGGAAATATTTAAATGATTTCCAAGGATGTAAGAATATTTTTCATGCTAGGTTTTATTTTTCCTATATAATATTGAAATAATTTATGAATATTTTCTACAAAGACTACTAAACTGATTGATCATTCATGTTATGGTCCATTGTATATTATATTAATGTAATAAATTAGACATTCACTCGAAGTTACTTGGGTTGAGGTTATTACATCTATTAGGGATATCAATATAATCTAGAATAGAAGAATTCCTATATTTGATATAATGGATTATATCCATTGAATGAAAGAATGTTTTCATATTCACTCCCTCTTGTCTTGGATGTTTTTCACATTAAAAATAATAGTGAAAATTTTAATAGAGTTTCGAAAACATACTTGTTATTTGATGAGAATAATATCAAACCGAATCTGAGAGAAGAAATATGTTATATTCATTTCATTTAGAGAAGGATTTTACATGTGTTATGAGAATAATGACAATTAATAGAATATAGATGGAATTCCATGGAACTATTATAGGAGATAAAATCATTGGGAAGATATACATACAATCATTTTGGGAATAATTTTAGCATATTAAAATGGGTTAAGAATATTCAGTGTAGAAATTTAGGACAATCCAATTAAATAAATTTGATGCAAATATTTTTACCCAATAGAAACAAAAATTGCATAAGTAGATCATTGATAAACTCAATAATGTCCTGATAAACTAAAATATAAGGTCAGGTCCAACCATAATAAAAAATGGAATGTCTAATAATTTGAACATATTTAATGATTCAAATGGTTCCAAACATCTTGAACTAATGAAGTCTCATTGAGATTAAATTTATAAAGAAGATAATGTAGAATATTTTCACTAGTAAGTATCATTGTTTTCAAATTTATTCAATATGTAAATGGTAATTATAATTGAAAAAACATTTTTAAATGTTTAAAATATAGAAATACTAGTCACTTGTTAACAATTTTTCATAAGAGTTATGAATAAGTTGACGATAATGCTCAATCCCAATAGTCATCAAGGTGGAATAAGATATCTTATAATTATAAAAAAATTATTTAATTGGAATTTGATTGATACCAAAGGATTAAAATGAAATTACTATCATATAATGAAAGGATATAATGTGATGAATTAAATGAATGAGAGTAGGATGAATCAAAAGGGGATGGAAATATAATTTTTATTATCAAAATGAAAGATTTTTTATGATACCATAAGTGATAAAAATGACGAAGAATGAATTATTATGAACTAAATCACTGGTTGAGAGAAACAAAAATAATTAAAATTATTAATGGATAATTTTCTATCCAATAATTTAAATATGTGGCTCAAAATATAAATTAGTTCACAAAAAACCAGGAAATAATCATTAACTGAAAATCCTAATAAACCAAAATAAATTAATATTCTAGAGTAATAAATTGACTCCTAAAAAATGGAGATTTGAATTAAATAATTTAATATATAGATACAATTATTAAATATACCATTTCAAGTTTTAAATGTATTAATGAAGTGGTGATGGATCTTGATAAAAAACCTGATGGAAAAAACTCATGAATTATTAATAATAGGAGTTTTAAATTTGTATTAATTATGTTGGAAAATGTATTATATATTGCTGATAATTGTTTTTAAAAAAAAAATTAATTTTGTACTCTGTTACTATGTAATAAAATATTATACACCTTTGTTTGTAATCTATATGGTATTAGTATTTATAATAAAGAAATGATCTTTATTAGCACACTAAATGTGTAGAAATATATCATTTCCAATCTGAGTGGTTCTGATTAAAAATTTAAAGGTGGTTTACTGTATAAGAGGAAGATTATTGAGGAAAAAATAAAGGAATATTCCAAGGTATATGATTATTCTTTTATTTATGATAAAGTTGAGATAAATAAATGTATTTTAATAAAAAATAAAAATGAAATCAAAAAATCTGAATATGAAAATGTCTAACCAAGGGGATGTAACATTGAAGGATGTTGTCATTGAATCAAAGTGTATGGGAATAAAGTGTGAATTAATAGGATTAATGAATTTATACCTAAATTTATGTTAGGTCATAAATCATGGGGGTTCAATTTTATGTTAAAATAATATAGTAAAAAAACTTCTAATGGTGATTTAAAACATGAAAATACATATATGTCTCTTAAGAAAGCATTTGGTTTGTGTGATCAAACCAAACACACTAATAATAGATGTAACATTATTCAACTAGTGTACTTGAAGATAAATGATTATTAAATGTATATCAAGATTGGGGAAAATATGTATTATGTAATAGGGGTTTAGTTTTATTATATATATCTAGAAATAAGGAAAAGTGTGTTAGGTAAGAGATAGTGACTATATATGGTCTCGAGGGGGTGAATAAAAAAGATTAAAAATTAAAAGATATTGATTAATTTATTAAATGAATTATAAAGGTTAAAGTTAAACTTATTTATCATATTTCTTAGATAGAGGAAACATAAATGAAAACAACTAATTGTTATAATAGTTTAGTCTAAAAGTGGACCAATTCTCTTCTTTTACTTCTCTAAACCTTCATAGATCCATTACAAAGATCCTAATTTTATAGGGGAAATCATAACCTGATTAAAAGCAACTTTCTATTGTATAAGTATAAAAATGAATCGTAAATGTTGTATGGGAAGTAAAAAATCATTAATCTAGACATTGGACGGTGGGAGTCATAACAAAAATAGACAGGACTTCATAATATAAGAGTCAAAAAATAATGAGTGATTTTTTTGGGAATCCATAAATGAAATATTTGAGTGCATGTGAGATATATAAATAGAATTAAATCAGAATAAAACAAAACTAGTCATATCAAGTCAAAGAAGACTGATATAGAACATAACTAGGTAATTGATTAGTAAATTAATATATCTCATCACTGTGGTAATAGTCAATTGATATTGGGTTCCTTTAGAGATCATCAAGTATATATAAATAAGTTTTCTCAGGATTAATTGAATCACATGAAACTTAAATAATTTTAATGTGTTGGATATAAATATGAGTTAAATTTATATAAATATCAAATGAATTTATTCTATACGGATCAATTACCAGAGGAGGGGTGATTTTCATGTAAAAAACCCTTAGTTTAAAAGATTTAAAATAAACAATTTCCAAAACCACTTTTTATTTTAAAGTTCAGATTCAGAAATAGCCCTCAATTTAATTACCTAAGTATCATAATCCAGATTGATGTTGATATATCAGAGTAAATGAATCATAATCCTAAAATATTATAATATGAAAGATCATAATCAGTGTATAATAATAATAATAATCACATATAGTTCAATCCTATTAAAGTAAACTGATTGGATTCACAAAATATCTGATTGACAGATTATTTTATATCATATTCATCTACATTATGATAAAACAATTCCAATATGCAGACTAGAAGAAAATAATTATAAGAAATTCGTATTACAACAGAAAAAATATAAGAATGATTTCTATATTTTTTAAAATGAATAGATCACTTTTAACCTTAAGAGTAAGGTAGACCCAAACCTTTGATAAAGGATGTACTAATTTTAAACTTATAAGGAAGTCTATATTTCCTCTGCAAGGAAATATCACAATATGAATATCAAATTTGATATGTCTGGATACCCTCAACAACCCTTATTCTGATTGAGTGGTTCTATAGTCCAATCCCTGTAAGCCCTCAATTAGAATATTGATTTCACGGTCTTCATATCCCAGCAATCACATGATCGTAATCATATATGAGAAGCACAATTACTATTCAAATGAAATTTTATGGGTACAAATTAACAAAGTTACTTTAAGAATAGAAAACTAAAAAACAATTACCAACGGCTACGAACAAGTTTTTCACACAATTTAATCTTCATTGATCTTCTACAAAGTTAAATAGAGAAAAAAATTGACCAGCACTTGTATTATAGAAACTGCTCCAAACTCTTTAAATGACTTGGTATTTATATTGAATCGTCCAAATTGGTCACATTTTCCACGACAACCATATTTTCTCCATGTTTTTCACAACAACTTGGAGACCTCAGACTTAAACGACTCTTTTTTAATTTAAATTCTAATTTCATATTGATTTGAAAAAGTATGGTGTAAAATGTATTCCATTTCAATATTAATAAGTGTTCCGTATTCAAAATTTAAACATTAGTCATTCTGATGGACTTCCTTAAAAATTACATTATGATAATCTTTGTGAGTGTGAATATTATGATTATCAGTTTTGTTATTAATCTGATTATAAATAATATTTCAATATAAAAGACAGGACATAATGTCTTATACCTGAATTGATAATTGTTAATCTAATTTTTAATGGATTCATGCTCATTATGATAATCATAATTAAGTATATTAATTCATATTCATGAATACATTTGAAACTAATTCTAAATATGGTAAAATATTACTTTTTATAAAAATCATTCTATAATACTTTTGAAATAAAAGGTTAGGTATCAAATATATAAGAAAGAGCTAATGATTTAAAAAATAAAAGGAATCGAAAAGTCTTAAGTATAACTTTTGACTCAATAAAAAGATGAATTTTCACAACAAAAGAATTCATCAAAGTAAATTATATACAGTGTCCATATTTTTAATGAGATTGAAATCTATTTATGTAGGATCTATAAAACTAACATGCAAATTTCCAATATCGGTAAAAATATAAAATTAAAACTATATTATTATCTAATAGAGAGAAAATTTTCAGTCCATTATTATTTTATTAAAAAAATTATTATTTCCCAAATAAAAAGACTAATTAAAATAATTATATATGTTCAAAAATATCTCTATAATGATAGGGCAACAAAAATCCTATGAATATCATATACATTATTTAATTAAAAAATAAATATAAAATTTTAAATACACATTCCATATTAAATAAAATAAAAAATATTCAATACAAAATAAATATTTATTAAATACACAAAACATGATTAAAAATGTTTTTTTAGTAATCATTAATTTTTAAAAGAATAAAATAAAAAAATAACTGAAAATATATAAATTTAAATAATCACAAACGTATACTTAATATATATGTATTAGAAAAAGAAAAAATATATTATCATTCAAAAATATTTAAAAAATTATTAAAAAACATCATATAGATTATTTAATTTTAATATGACATTAAAAAATAAAAAAATTAATATAAAAATTGCTAAGGGTATGTAATAATTCAAACAATCAAAATAAACCAAAAAAAAAGAATGATGAACAGTTATTGGACTTTGAAAAATATATAAATTGTTGAATTGACTATAAGGATGATAAAGTGTGATCAATTGGTATAATGTGTGTTCACATGAGTATATGGTGTGGTCAATTAAGTTTAATGTGTGGTCAATTGAATATAAGGTATATTCAGTTCATTATATAATGTGGTCACCTGTGTATAAGGTTGATTCAATTGAGTATAAGGTTACGTCACTTGATTGTTTGGTGTGGTCACTTGTGTATAAGGCATGGTAGGTTCAAAAACAATATGTTTTAAGTTTATAAACCATCATGTTATAGGTTAAAAAATCATCATGTTGTAGGTTAAAAAATCATTATATAGTTGGTTTACTATTCTTCTTAGAGTCAGTTATAAACTATTCTAAATTTTTACACTAATGGATAGTTCCATAATTTAAAAAAATTCAAGAGTAGATATCATGTAATGGGTTCAACTCTCTTCGTGCGTTATTTTATATAAATTTCAAAAAAAATATAATACACTAAAAAATATAATACATTTAACAGTTAATAATATTAAAAATTAAAATAAATTCATGTAAATTATATATCAAAAACATTATTTAATTTTATAATGAACATGTACAAGGAATAATAATATTTATTCTTTGGTAGTGTAGTATTCAAAAAATAAAAAAAACAACAACAAAACAAAACATCTTCCGACAAAAAAATTTAAAATATTTAAAAACTAAAAAAATATTGTATAATATTCTCCACCAGTTTAAAATTTTTAAAAATTTAAAAATTTAAAAATTTAAATAAAATCATATTGAAAACATATTTTAGATATATTATTTTAAACAAAAATAGAAAATCCCTCTTAACCAATGATTATTAATTCAAATCAAAATAAAATTTAAATATGATATTAAAATTACATTTCTAGAATTACAAGATAAAACATTAAAAAATACAATATTTTAGTGGAAATTTCGGCACTTGTATTTTCAATTATACCATATTCAATAATAATATATAAGATAATGAAGCCTCCTATAAATATGTTTTATTCTAGATTAATGTCAGTTTTTTTGAAAATGAAATTTTAGAAGAATTATCACAATAAATTGGGATCATTTCAAAATTAAAATCGTAATCAGTTATCATTTTTTTAATAAAAATGGAATAATTAATACAAGAAGTATAATAGGTATATTCATTATTAGTAATAAATAACACAAAAGGATTTTGTTTTATTAAACACCAAGAAAATAATATTTAAATTATAAAATGACATATGAATCATATACTTTTCCAATTAAGTCAGTATCCCCCAAAAACAAAATTAGAGTAATTAATTAAATATAATGTTTCACCTTACATAAAATAATACAAAATTTAAAAATTATATTAATATATAAGAAAATAAATTTAACAACATTAAAATGATATTCCATAAGATTAGATTGACATCATTCACATAAATAAACAATAAACATAATATCATGTCTAGATATAGTCAATTGTAGCTAAAATATAATAATTCCACTAAAAATTATTGAATCTACAAATTTTTCATATTTATCTAAATCCAATTCAATATTTATTCTCGTATATATTTTAAAAGTTTCACAAGAATTTAAATAAATATTATTAAAAAATGAACCATCATTTGTTTGATTAATTCTAATACCTAAAAATAATTTATGTTCAACCATTAAACTGATATCAAATTCACAAACCATAAAATTATAAAGTTATTTATAAATTAATTTTTTTATGGGACAAAAACATTATCATCAACATAATTTATAAAAAATAAAATATCATCTAAATTCCTTTTAATAAAAATCTATGATATATTTTACCATTGAAAAATATTTTTACAATAAAAACAGAATAATTTTACCATACCAAGAATGTGTTTCTTTCTTAATAATATATAAGTCATTTTTAATTTTAGAACATTATTAATAAAATTTTTATTTTCAAAACTAGGATCAAGAGAAACATAAAATTCATCCTAAATAAAACTATATAAAAAATAACTTTTACCATCAATTTAAAATAAATTAAATCCTTAAAAATATTTCAAATACAATAAAATTATAACATATTAAATTATAGAAATAGTTTTATAAGATTCAACAAAAAGTTTACCGTCTTATTTATTATAACCTTAATGAATAATCCTAGCTTAATTCCAATAAATTTGGCTACATTTGTACATTTTATTTAGAAAAATAATTTCATTCCAAAAAAATACATATATATATATAGAAGGGGTGAACTAAATCACAAGAATTATTTTTATAAAACAAATTAAGAGCATATTGTATAAAAATGATCTAATTATATTTATTTAGTGAATCAAATAAATAATTTATCACAAAATAAAAAAATAAAATATAATTTTCATAAAAATTCAAAACCAAAATTATAATTTTAACAGTAGACTCAACATTATAAAAAATATCTATATTGGTCTTTCATTTGAAACATTCAATACATAGAAATAAAATAAAGAGTAATCTTGTAACACTCGGTCATTAATTATTATAACATTTTCTTTTTAAAGAAAAAATATCAAAATACACATATTTTTAATGAAGAATGATTTTAAAAAATAAAATATCATATTTTATAAAGTTAAATTTCTTTAACTAATTATTTTTTAAATCATTTTATCAATATTAATTCGGAATGAACTTATTGGATTTTTCAATGGATAGTAAAAAATACATATTTTTCAAATACTAAAATTTGTTTTCATTATAATAAGTAAATTACATTTACCAATATATTCTGGATTTAGTCTCATCATAAAATATTATCCATTTTATTTATAATATTATAAAAAAAAATCATGATTTTGATATAAGTTAATTTGTATGCTTAAAAATTATTTTTACTATAAACTATTTTTCATTGTATTTTATGCATTTGTATTAAAATTAATTTTTTCCGCATCTAGAAAAAGACTCATTAAAAATAGATACCATATTTAAAATAAATGATTTCTATTGTTAAAATATGTCCCTTTTATATTTAGTCATTATGGATTGTAACTATGGTAAAAGTTATCACCTCAATAATGGTAAAATGGGTAAAACATGTCTAAAACATTGGGATAAGGATTTAAAAATTCTCTAAAACATAATATCATTGTATTGGATGATTTATGTTTATCCATTATCATTTTTTTCGTAATACTATATACACTTGGTAAAATGACACATTGATATTTACCTTTATATTATATTATGGAAAGAATAATTAAAAAATGTCAGTCTATTGACTTTAATAGCTCTTATTTATTTACATAAGAATAAAATGTGGTTATTTTATATATTAAACATTAATTTCAAAATTTAATTAATTTAATTAACATGTAAATTTATTTCAAATATTTATATATTGAAAATTTTTCTTAAATTTATAAACAAAACTAAAATAGTACATCTGTAAGTAGTAGAAAAATACAGTAAATGATATTAAAAACTGTAAAGTTAATTTTATTTGAGGTATTTATAGTTTACTAAAAATTTAATAGATATATATAATATATTATATATGTTCTAGTTTTTTTAATTGAATAAATTTCATATAATTCATTTCATAGTAAAATTAATTGAATAGATCCAAAAATGACATTAATGATATCTTATAGTAAATAATATTTTATTAAATGAATTTAAAATCTAAAAAATATTATATTCTGTAACGTGAATGGAATATGGTTTATAATATCAAACATGATGTATTTATTGTTCTATTTTCCTTATATGGTAGCATTATTGACCCTCAAATGGTAGAAAAATATTATATTGTGATAATTTTCCAAAGGGTTAACAAACGATTAACAATAAGATATAATGTTTAAAACATAACAAAAAAATTTACACATTTTATTAGATAAAAGGTTATAGAATTATTCTAATAATATATTATAATCATATCAAATTGGTACCTTTTTTCATGAAATTTATTTTATATTAATTTATTACTTTATTTAATTCGATGATTTCCCCTCCCCTCGCTTATAAAAAGATACCCTTCTCTGTTTTTAATCCACATTGAACAAAGTAGATCTAAAAATCCCAAAACATTTACCTCTTAAACATCCTTATCCATGTTTTATAGGTGTTTTTATTTCCAATATACCAACCCTAGGTCCCTGAGGATATCTAAAGGAAGTCGGCCAAAGAAGAGGTAATCATCATTACCTTCCATTTCAAATATCGTTCATTTTATAATTACTCTAAGTATGTGGTACCCATTATAAAATTTCTATTTCAGTACAATAAATAAACTAATATGTTATTATTATTATGGTGCACCAATGTTTTAGATCTTCTCTATCCTACAGAAAGTGAAAATATCGCTTGTGTGTATATACGACTTACCGTATCCATGCGGTGGTGTAATACGTCTGTCATCACCATTATACATGGATGTTTATAAATATGGGAAAAATAAATATATCTAATATTTATTAAATAAATATTATTCCTTAATTTTTAATATCATAACTACTTTATTAACTTTATATCCTTTGTG
Organism: Viscum album; assembly: GCA_963277665.1. Classification (NCBI taxonomy): domain Eukaryota; kingdom Viridiplantae; phylum Streptophyta; class Magnoliopsida; order Santalales; family Viscaceae; genus Viscum; species Viscum album. Next base: position 1,287,600,984 of record OY728158.1, read on the forward strand.
GTAATAGATAGTGTTACTCATTTATAGGTGTGGACTGCCACCTCCATGAAGCGATCTAAACCATTTTTAGTTTACATTTTACATGGATGGTACTATGTATATATTTAATGAATATAAATATGATATTCATATAATGATTATAAATATCAATATTATTTAACTATAATTCAAGTACAATTATAGTAAATTCTATGACAACACATGCATGAGCATGTAAAGAAGATAACACTTGAAACAATTATAATAATGTAAAATTATTAAAGAATGGGTAATAAGATATTATAAGAGGATCATATAAGATATAATAAACATTTACTTACTTATTTTAAATATTAATAACATGTCTAAAACCATGTAAATTTGATGGTATAACATTTTCAACTAAAGGGAAATGTGAGGTGAGATAGTTCTTCTCAATATACACTCCATTGAGAAATATATGGTATTCTGTACTTATTTATTTTTATGTGGTCTATATACTTCCCATTTATTATATTTAACAGAAATATCTATTTATACATGATTATGAATTTTATATTTAATTTTTAATATTTTAATAGATTACAATGTAAAATTTATAAAAAGGTGTATTGATTTATTTTACAATTTCATGTCTTTGGTTTTCATTCATTTTCAATAAATGATAATTATAATATGTCCTTCATAAAATCCAACTATTTTATTATCAAATTTCTATTTATGGATTTTCCATATTTTCGTCCAACTTTTCCACAAATTTCACCAAATTCATGAAGATAAATATTTTAAAATAAAAACAAATCTTATTTCATTTTTTAATTGGGTATATTTTTCTTCCATGTCCATATTTTGAAAAATTATTTTAAAAAAGTTATAGTTATTGACCAAAAATAAATTGTAAAGTATCCATGACTTTTTAAATGGGTTTAAATTAATTTTTATAATTTTTCTAAACGTTTTCTTTATAATTTATTTAAAAAAAGACAAAAGGAATGTTTTTTAACATACATTAAATTAACATAATCTCCTGAACCCATAACCATTTTACACTCTTTAGGTTCTTCTACAAGATTTTAATGAATTTACATGTAAAAATATTTATGAAAATTTATTTTAATTGTTTTGATTCAGATTTATTCTATTTTATAAATAAATTTATTTTACTACAAAATTTATGTCTTAGAGTGATCGATATTAATATTTTATCACTTACTAATTTTCTAGTCATTAACATTCTCTTGACCGTTGGACATTAAATTTCACTTAAAAATCAAAATTCATTTTATCATGGTTATGATTATTTCCTAAACCATATACCATTTATATATAGGGGTTATTACATTGAAAGTTATTAGATAGAAGGGGGAAATATTGGAATTCTATATTATTTACAAACTATATAAATTTGTTGATAAGATATATTTATTATGAGTTAAGTTGATCATTTAATATATGAGGAGTTCATTGGACAAACATAGAAGTGTTGGGCCAAAAATTAATATCCCATTAATGCGTCAATAGGTCTAATGAGACAAAAAAATTGTCTAACCTTATTAAATTGGTTTTTCGGGTATTCTTACACATAGATTAAAAAACGTTAGTGGAAGGAATTTAAAGTGAATATATCAGAATTTCTAAGATCATGTCATCCAATGATATGAATTTCCATTATTGAAATTTTAGTTATTATTATCCTTGTGTTTTAAATGTTAATATTATCCATGGATACTCATTGAAGTCAAGTGTTGATTAAATGGATTGTTTTTTTAGTTAGTTATCTATCCATATTGATTATTCCATATTTACTTATAATAGATTCTGTTGTAATTAACCATCACTGAGTATTTTATCTCACCCTTATTTTTTTCCTTTCCCAATGATATGAAAAAAAAATCTTATTTGAATTTCATGGATGTTTAAATTTTTTTATTTATTATATTTTCTTTTTAGTATAAAATGGAAATTGTGTATATATGTGTTTCTTAAAGACTAATAAACTAATCATTCCTTTATGATAATAAGCCTCATATATTTTTATAATTTAATAAAGTGGACACTGGATGTGGGTTATGGTATTTGAGGTTGTTATAGTTCATATTAGAGGAGGTTTAGTAGAAACATTGGAACTTGATTTTGAATGAATGTTGCGAACTTGATAGTTTTAATAAACCATTATTTTATTTATGAAATATTACCATTTGAGGAATATTATTTTATGACTCAAAATTCATGATGATTTTAAGAAAACTTAGTGTGTTCCATTATTTAGTGATGAATCTAGATAGAATAAAGGGAATCAACACATGAGGTCAATATAAGGATCAGCCTACTGAGAATTTCAATACTGTTGGTGTTGGAATGGAGAAGATCTCGACTATATTACGGGAGATGACCCAGGTTATGACTAATAACCTTACACACATGGACTAAAATGATGTTTCATGGAATGATACACTTATTTTAGATCATTTCTTCTTATAAAGTCCTCCATATTTTTGTGTAACTACAAATCCATTGGTAGTTGAGTAATATATTAAGTCTCTTGAAAAGATATCTTTATCCTTGGAATTAAATAAATGGGAAAAGGTTATCCTAGTGTAGTATTTTCATATATTATTCTCTAATAAGTATTGTTTATTAATCCTAAATACCAAGGAGGAAGAATAAATAATATATTTTGAACAGATATCATTTAATGTAACATTAATTGACAAATATTTCATTCATAGATAATTAACTAAAATAAATAGAAATATCTTAATCTTAAATAAAAAGTAATAATAATTTGTTTTAGGCTATAAGGATTACTTTATAAGACTATCTAGGTATTCTATGAATTCTATACATACTATATAGAAAAATAAGGACCATTTATTTGAAGGCATTAAGGGAAGCCTCCAATGGGTTGTGGATTCTAAATTTTTTTCATCATATGATAAAATAGTATTATGTTCCATAAAAAGGAGATGAAATTTTTTAAATCTAATGTCTTCAAGGGAAATAAAAAACGAATAGGTTGTTTGTGTATAATGTAAAAGGTGAATCATAAAAAAGAATAAGGTAATGAATAAATTTAAATCATGTGAATATTATAGAAAGAAACATAAAATAAAATGATTAATGAATTTTGAGTTTGTTAAAAGTGTATAAAATGGGTCAAATGGATAATGAATACAAGGGGAATAGATAAACTAATGATTTTTAGTGTCTTAACTATTGAGAAATAGTGAATTATTCAATCAAATTTCCCATGAGTTAAGAGAACCTACCACAGAAGAGGCTAAGGGGAGAAGGCCATGATTATGTGACCACTACAGCTGTGGTTAATGTTCCTAAAATGTGGCGGATGGTACTTTAATAATAAAATTATATTTAGCTAATTATTATTTTACTTCATTCATTCTCACTCATTTATATTTGCGATATTTTATATGAAAATTAGATATTTTCATAGCACCTTAATAAGAGAGTTTTCATTCAAAACAATATTGATTGTTCCATTGATTAAATCCAGAATTAAATACTAATATCAATGACACCTTATATAATTGGAATTTTTTAGTTATTGGAGTTGTAAAAACCACTATAGGAGTTGTGTGATAAGGGATTTAAATACCATATTTTTTGACATTAGAGAGCACTTATTTTTTTTATAAAGCATAATTATGACTCTATGAGGATGTATATTGATTTAGTGAAATAAACTAAATTAATAAAAAAAAAGTCATATAACTTTTATTGATTAATTATACGATCAAATATATGGAGATCGATATTTTTCAAAGATATACCTTTGTTCTAGATATCATCAATTCTTATCAAAAAATGATGGTATTTGAAGACAATATTTATTATAAGGTATGGACATTACAATTTAACAATAATTAATATAATAAGTAATACATTTTAATACAAAATTTCTTATAAGGTATGGACATTCCAAGTTTACAATAATGACATTTGGATTGAGTAAATCACCCTATATTGTTATGGATATAATGAATAGAGTTTACACAGAATATCTTGAAAATTTTGTTATAGTATTTATTGATGATATCTTGGTATAAAATAAATGTTAAGAGGAATATGATAACCAATTTTGGATCATTATTGATACTGTTATACATAAAAATTATATGCTCAATTTAGCATCTAGCTTTAGAAAGATTCGTTTCGTGACTATATTTTCTCAAATGATAGAATATAAATTGATCTAAAAAGACAAAGGTATTGAAATAATTTCATACATCATTAAAAATAACTATGGTACATAGGTTCATTGGATTTTTATGTTACTATCCCTGATTTTTTACAAAAAAATATTGATTTTATAACCTATTAATGAGTCTTTCACATAACTATGTTCAGTTTATGTGGATAAAAAAAATGTGAAGATGTTTTTGAAGAATTGAATTGAAGATTGGTAAATTCTCCAATAGTGTATCTACCATAGAGAAATGATATATATATATTTTTATATAGTAATGTGTTAAATAAGTTATTTTGTTGTGTACTTATATATAATGAAAAATTCATTGCCCGAGCATCAATGTAGTTAAAGACACATGAACAGAACTATCCAACTCATGATCTCGAGTTGGCAGTCATAATGTTTTCTTGGAATATATTGATAAATTATCTCATCGGTGAAAGATGTGAGATATATATAGACCATAAGAGGTTAAAATAAATATCTTCAAATAAATTATTCAATATTAGTCTTTGATGATGGTTCCAAAAACTCACAGATTATGATATCTCAATACACTACCTCCTAGGGCAAAAAAATAAGGATTCATCTGCATTGTGCCGAAAGGATCATGGAGTCCTTCCTAAAATAAGGATTGAAAGGGATCTTGTGTTTTTTGAATTAGTAAATATGTATGTGATATTTATTAAGGTAGTGGAAACAAAAATACATTTTCATATTAATTCAGAATCATATTTATTAGAAATGATAAACATTCCACATTCTGATGAAGAAAAGTATTAAACAAAAAATAAAGCAATGAATGATGGGAAATTGGAAAATTTTGTTTATAAAGATAGAATTTTTAAATTTAAAAATAGGATATGTGTTCCATATATACCTATTCTAAAAAGGGAATTATTATTTGATGATCATAGAATGAATTTCTCTATTGACCTTGCTACCACCAAGATGTATATAGTTTTGAAGGAAGATTTTTTATTTGATAATATGAAGAGAAATATTATTGATTATGTGTCAAGATGTATGGTTTTCCAACATTTCAGTGTTAAGAGACAAAACCCTAGATATTTAATGAAACCTCTACCTATTCCTATTTGGAAATGGGATGAAATTACTATGTAAAGATTCACATTATTACCAAAGACTTCTAGAAATAATGATGTAATACAGTTTATTTTTCATCACCTTAAAAAATTTACACATTTCCTCATTATAAAAGAATATTTACCACTTGATCGCCTTTAAATAACTATATATTAATTCATTATGAAGGCTATATGGTACACCACTTTCAATATTTTTTAATCATGATATAAAATTTACATGACAATTATTGAAATATTTAAGAATTATCGGGACACTAAGCTTCATTTGACAACTACCTATCACCCTCAAAATAATGGATATTTTAAAGTTACTATTAATACAATAGAAGATGATTTTAGGTTGTTATCACTTGACTTTCATGGTATGTGGGATCAAAATATACTTTCGGTAGAGTTTTCCTAAAATAATTGCTTTCATTCAAGTATTAAAATGGTGATGTGTGGAACATTATATAGAAAGATATGTTTCACTAAATCTTATTGTGATGAATTCGGTGAAATAAAAATTGTGGGACCATAAATTTTTGATAGGATAACAATGAAGGGAAGAAATATTCAATCGCCGATTAAAGCATCTCAAAGCATGAAAAAGTGATATGTTGATAAACAAGGGAATTATTTTTTATTTCAAGTGATAGATAATGTATTAATGAAATTATTCCAATATAAATGTGTTATAAGGTTTAGTAATAAAAGAAAACCTAACCCCAGGTCTATTAGACATTTTGATATTTTGGAAAGAATTAGAGCTCTAGCTTACAATATTTCATTTCCACTTAGGCTCTCCAAGGTAAATGATGTGTTACTTATCCCATATTTAAATAATTACATGATGGACCCAATAAAAGTGATAACCGATGGGTAAATATAATTTGAACCTAGTATATATTACTATAAATAGACTATCAAGATTTTGGACACTAGATAATAAGTATTGAGGAATTAGAAAACTCAGTTGGTGAATATTATTTAGAGAAATCAAAAGATAGACAAGGTGATGTGGGAACCTAAAAAAATTATACAAAATAACTTCAAAAATATATTCCTAATGTGATATTATAGAAATTTATATGTTTAAATGTTTTAAAGGATTTAAGAATCTAACTCTCAAGCATGAATTATAGTAAGCTTTTATTTTTAATGAAATAGTAGCACAATACACTTATTTTTATATAATAATGTGATTAAAACATTTAGTATCCCATTTAATAAATATAATTAATTATTAAAATCATCATATCTAAGATATAATAGGTTGAAATTTTTGTAATTTTCTAAAATGTTTGATTTTTCAATGAATAGTTAAAATACTAATTTTTCAAATATTATCATTTCTTTTAATTCAATAAAATAATAAAAATGGACTATTATATATTTGATTTCATCTAAATGTCACATATTAAACATTTTATTTAGAATAATTTAATAAAAAATTTACCTGACTTTGATATAAGTTGATTTTTATTCATAAACACCATTTATCTAAAAACTGTTTTTCATTATGTTTTACCAATTTATTTTAAAATTAATTTCTTCCACTTAGAGAAAATGAATCATGTAAAATGGATACAATATTTTTAGTTAGGAGGATTGATTCAATGAATTGTTCCCTTTTACATTTAGGCATTATGTATAGTAACTGTTGTAACATTTATCACCTTAATATGGGTAAAACGAGGAATATAAGATTAAAACATTGGGATAAGGAATTAATATTTCTATAACACTTACATTTATCCTATTTAATGACTTTATTTTTATCATTCTTAATTATTCTTCCATTATATATCCCCTTGGTGCCTTTTTTTATATATACTTTCTATTATTTCAATAAAAGAATAAATAAAAATGATACTCTCTAGACATTAATATCTCTTATATATTGACATAATGATAATAATAGTTTTTTATATGTTTATTTTAAATATGAAATAATTATTTTACCCTCAAAATTTATTTTTACTTTTTATGTTATTGAATAATTAGCTTAAATGATTACTCCATGCTAACACTATGACTGTGAATTTAATACAAAAATAAAATAAAAGAATTTAAAATATCTAAATAAAATATTATTGAGAGAGGTATATTGTAAGATTGATTTTATAGATAATTATAACATATTAGGAATATTTTTTAGGATTATATAATAATTAATATTTTTTTATTTTCTTTTCAAAGTCAAATAAAAATAATAGTTCCTAAAACAAAATTAAAGATTTATTAAAATAAATAAATATTTATTAAATGATTTTAAATAAATACAAATATTATCTTCACCCTATTGAATGCTATAATATTTTAAATATAAATATTAATCCATTTACGGGTCACTATTACTTTTATGGTAAAATTATTTACTCTTAAATGGTAAAAACATTTATATTATAGTGATTTTCCAAAGGGTTAATGGGGGATAAAACAAATATATAAGGGTAAAAACATTAAAAAATAATATATAAAAATTATTATATAGGATTTTATAGACTCATACTCATATTATATTCTAATTATATCAATCTGATCCCATTTTATCTTGAAAATGTATTTATATCAATTTAATACATTAAGTAATTCCAAGACTGCCCCACCCACCACTTATAAAAGGAAACCCATTATATATTTTATCTAACCACATTGAGCAATATGTACAAACAAAAACCTAACAATTTCGATCCTAAAAATATTTTTCAATGTTCTATAGGATTTTGTATCTCAGAAATACCAATCATAGTTACCTTATGAGGAGATCAAAAGGAAGTTTACCAAAGAAGAGGTAATTGTCTAAACCAACTCATTAAAATTTTATACTTCTTATAATTACTAAAAATAAATTATAACTATCATAAAATAAATACTAAAGAATATTAAATATTATATTATGTTACTATGATAATCTAAAACCCATTTTCACATCTTTTCAATTCTGTAGAAAGTGAAGAAATAAATCGTGATTTTGTACAACTTACCATCTCCCGGAAGAGGTGTAATTCGTTTGTCATCACTAATTTAATTATATGGTTATATATATAGAACTAATGAATTTATATATCTTATTTATGATATAATTATTATATCAAAATTATAGTCTAATAACTACCTTTTACCTTCTTATCCATCACAAAAAGACAATTTCACTCCTTTGTACGTGTGGACTACAACATCCACAAAGTGATGTGATCTGTTTTTCATTTTCACATTAAATGGATGGTTATAAGGATTGATTTAAAAAATATATGTATATATATGTGGTATTTATACCATGATTATAATTTTTGATATTATGGAACAATAATAAAATTACAATTATAAGAAATTCCATGATAATACATGCATGAAAAAAATAAAGTTGTTAACGCCAGAAACAATGATAATGATTAATTAATGACAATGAATGGGTCATAAGATGTTATGAGAGGATTATATATTATATTTTAAATATTAATTTGGTTAGATTTTAAACATATAATATGCTTAGAACCAGTATACATGATTTTCAATCATGTTCAACTTACAGGAAATGTGAGGTAATGGATTTCATCCTAATTTCCATTCCATTAAGTCGTATTTGGTATTATGAACCTATTAATTTTTAGGTGGTGAATAAAGTACCTATTTGAGTTATTTAACATGAATATATATTTAATAATTTTTATTTTTGTTTCAATTTATATTTAATATTTTAGTCGGTTACAATTTCAAAGTAACCAATGTAATCTCATTTTTTTTGGGATTGCCTTTCTTTTCATTGGTTAAATATTATAGTATATCCTTCACAAACATAATATTTTTTGTTATTATCTATATAATAAATTTTCCTAAATTTTTTATTCCACATTTTTATCCATTTATAACATTAATCAAAGAAAACATTTAAAAGAAATACAGATCATTTTTTTCTTTTTGAGTGGGTATATTTTTCTTCCATGTCCAAATTTTGAAAAAATGGTTTATAAAACTGATTTATATTTTATAAATGGGTGTTTTTGGTTAAAATTAAATTTTTTAATGTTTTTGAAGGAATGTTTTTAATTTTTTATGAATGTTTTTTTCAACTCTATTTATAAAAACACAAAAGGAATGTTTTTAACATAAACAACGTTAGTGGATTTTCCATCCACCATAACCATTTTACACTATTTTGATTCTGTTAAAATATTTCAATAGTTTTAAAAAGAAAAATACTTATAAAACATATTTTAAAAATTTCAATTCCAAATTATTCTATACATTAATGTAATTTGTTTTTATTTATCATTTAATTTTATGATAAATTTATTATTATCCTTTATGTCTTACTAATTTTTTATCCTTAAATTTATATTAAAAAATTCAATTTCATGTGATCATTGAACATTACAGTTATATTATATATTCATATTCTTTGTATCATGGACAATATTATTTTCTAAAATGTACACTATTTTAACATACGATTTTTTAATTTGAGTTTTATTTGATTTACTTGGTAAATAGTGATATTATTTATTCTTTACTCAATATAAAAATTTTGTTGAGAAAGAATATTTTTTATAAATTAAATTCATCATTAAATAAATTAGTAATGAATTTGAAATTAATTGATGAGTGGGGATGAAAATTATATACCCCCTTGATGAATCGTTAGGTCGCATAAGAGAAACTAGATCTCTAGAATTATTATATGGGTCTTTATGATTGGGATACACCTACTTTAAATTATATTAGAACATTGACTTGGTAATAAAGATATCATGATATCTTAGATTATGACATCCAATATTATTCATTTAATTTATTGAGAATTTAGTTGTTATTATTATACACATGTTTTCTGAATTTACATTATACATGGATACTCATTGAACTCATGTCTTGATTAAATGGAACATGTTTTCAGTTATTTACTTTTCTATATTTATTTGATTTCATTATACCAAACTCATATTGAGTATTTGAGATCACAGTTATGTTTTCACAGTTTAATGGGTTTCAAGGATATTGAAATGTAAATTTTGTTTCTTATATTTTATTTTCAATGTAAAATTGGAATCATGTATGTATCTTACACTTTAAGACTACTAAATTGATCCGTCCTTCGAGACATGATCCCTTGTTTCTTATGCCATTGTAATAATGTAGATACCGACTCTCAGTTACTAGAGTTGTGTTTGTTATAAATATTCCCTCTATAGTTACATAATCTCGAGGTCTTTCATTACCAAATTAAAAATCAATAAAACCATATTTAAAATAGTCTAAAATAGAAACCCTTTTCAAAGCATCTCCAATAAAAATAACACAGAACAAAATAATTTTACAACCACAATTATTATTTTATAAATAATAAAAGATTCATTTTTATTATTATATCTATGAAAAATAACTTCACCTCTTTTATAATCAAATTATACATGTTATCATTTAATTTAAAATGACAAATTTACACCAAGAAACTAAAAAATAACCAAAATTTGGATATTAACCTTTAAACAACCCATAATTTGTTTTTTTAAAACCAATATAATTAAAAATATATTTAAAATATAAAATATATATTTAAATATTCATTTCAAAAAATATTTAGGTAAACTATATGAATTTATCATATTTTTTAAAACTTCAGAAATAATTCAATTTTTTCATTCTATAGTACCATTTTTTGTAGTGTTTTAGGAGTAGAGAAATTATAAAAATAACCTTTTTATACAATTTTTTTTTCAAAATATGAATTTAAAAATTGACCTCTATTATCCCTTCTCGTAGAAAAAAAATAAATGTTTTTTTTTATTTTACATCAACAAAATGAAATATTTTAATAAAAAGATTCACTTTTATGAGTCATAAAATAATTACAAATGAATCGTTTAAAAGCATCAACAATAAAAAAAATCTGTTACCTACAGAACTAGAAAAAATAATAAGATCAAACAAATATAAATAAGTGAGTTCTAATGTTCTATCACTTCTAACTTCATTAAGGGATTTAGAACTTATCTTATGTTTTTATTGTTTGAACTTTACATTTAAAATTCATACTAATTTTCAAATCTTATAGCCACTAGACATGTACTTTTTTGATATTTTATGTATGAGATTAGATTTAACATATGAAAGTCTATGATTCAATAATATATCATCTATGTTTATATAATAATGACATTTTACTTTCTTTCTAGTTATTTTAGAGAAATCTACAGAATAAATATTCTCCATCATATTGGAGAAAATAAATGGTTTTTAGTTTTAAAAACTAAATTATTATTATATTAAAATTTAACAGTCATCCCGACAAAATATAATTTTGAAATATTATTTAATGTATGTTTTAAACCATTAATTTTTTATAATTTCTAAATTTAAACAATATTAGAGTGACCAACTTCACCAAATCCCTTAACCATGCTTTTGAGTTGTTAGTGAATGTCAAAGAGCCTCCATTGAATTGATTATGTGAAAAAAATTGATGCATATAAATTCATATTTAATGATTATCCACTATCCATATACCATATATCTTTGAAACTCATTCCTTACACTTCCAAAAAATAAAAAATTTATATAAAAAACTTTTGGTACCCATTCTATCATGGGTCTAATCGTGTCAGTAACTGAATTCTTAGTTACCCATGGAGATTATAAAACATTATTTATGGGTAATTTAGATGATAAATTCATTGAAATTATAGTTTTAGTATACCCAATATATTTTTGAAATCAGGATAAATATTTATTAGCATAATTCCCATGATAAAAATATTTAAAGTATTAAATTTTACATACATCCTTTATTGAATTAGATATCTCGGGACCTTTAATTGAAATAGAACTATCGAACATATTCCATGGACATGGTGACACGACACGTTTATTTCTATAAATCAATTAATGACAGGTCAAGCATATAGGTTTATGAAACATCCATGAAACCTGTTGATGAGATATTGAGACAAAGGAATTAAATTACACAGTAAGGGTCTTTATGAGGGGACACATCAATGCAACGTCAACTTATTTCTCTTGGGTTCCTTGACCCGTTGCTAGACAGTAATATTGGGCATTAGGCAAGACCGCCTAATTCCAATGAGAAAGAGGCCTAAATGGTCACACACTAAGTGTATTCATGTATCTCATGTAGAATAAAGATTATTCCCATATGTGGTTTAGTAATTATTCAAGGAAGCCTATTTCATTTTAATGACGGAGGAAGAATAAAATGAAAACAATTACACGCCATATATTAATGATTACACATCGTGTAGTTTTTGTTTTGAAAACAAGTACACACCGTGTATTAATGATTACATGCCGTGTAGTTTATAATGAAAAACAAGTACACGCCGCGTATTTATGATTACACACCGTGTAGTTTTTCTAGTCATGATTTTTAGGAAATATTGTTTTATTAAATGATATTTATTATAATCAGCATGGGCGCATGTCAAGGAATTAATGATTTGACATGGGGTTTTCAAAAGTGTTAATGAATTAAATAAAATATGTAACTAGTTTATTTATTGACAAAAATATACATCCCCAAACCCAATTATAAATATCCTCACAACACCAAATCGTTTCATAATAGAATCGTTGTGTACAATAATTCTGGAGAATTTTCTCAATAATAAAAGAACTCCTTCCTCCAAGAATGCTCTCAAGACAATCTAAGAAAGTAATGGTTTCTTCAAGATAGAACCCAGAGACACCTTTGGTGACATCCAGAGATATGTAGTGCACATGTGGATCATTGCTACATGAATTCTACCCTTGGCTTCTATGATGCAATGATGAATCACATTTAAACGTGACCAAGAATATCAATGAATAAAGAACAACCAAAAGGTACTTCTCGTCAATTAATTAAATTATTTATAATAAACATGTAATGATCATACTTTGTAGTTCCGGGACATTCCTTTTCTTTGTCAATTTATGTGATTCGATCCATGGAGACTGGAATTTATCATAGTATTGATCCGGAATTGATCATTGTTGATGACAAAAATCCAACTGGGCACATCCACCCATGCACTTCCACTATGCACGGAACCATCAAATGTTATTAGAGTAGATTACAAATTGGATTATAGTTATTTAATTTTCTATGATAATTTATGCATTTATATTCGATTCAATTTGTGATAAATCATTCTATTAAAATAAATGGATAAGATCTGTTCTTCCTTCTTCATTTATCGATTCACATCCCAGAAACGAACTTTTAATTTCAATTTTGATTAAAATAAAAATGAGGAACTCATCCAGAGGAGCCGCTCTTTCTGTATGTACAACACAATAATACATGGCGTGTAATGAAAACTACATACTATGTACTTAGGTCCAACGAACCTTTAGTGGTCCGCCAAACCACGCCGTGTGAATTGATTATACTAGAGTTTTATTAAACCGTGTTGACTAGAAATGAATAGTGTGTCGAACCGGAATACATGGCTTGTATGTTGAATCAACACATCATGTAGTCTGATCTGGACCAAGTGAAACCATGTACAAGGAGAAGCCGTATTCTGCGTACATGAGATTGCAAGGCCGGTAACCATATAACAAGAAAGTAAACGCCGTGTTAGCTTAATCTATACGCCATGTACTCCAAAATTTGCAAATGAGAGAAAACACGCCAAAACCCTTGGTGTGTACTTTGGATAAAGGGTGAAAATAAATGCACGCTGTGTAAACATATACTACAGGCAGTGTACTTTTGAGAAATTGAATTTCACCAGGTTTACCCCAAAACTACAAAGACTTGTACATGGGATATGGATGAGAATAAGCTCTAGGAAATTCTGAAAGGAATTTAAGATAAACAATTGATTAATTATAAGATCATAATTAATTAATTTCAAGAATGACTTATCTTATATAATAGAACGATTAAAAGAATTTGAATTCAAAATATTCTTAAATGTTGTTTAATTCTATGGATGATCATGAGCTAGACCAAAGATCCTTTTTTATGTGTGTATAGTTTAATTTAAATTTGTATAATTTATATTCGTTCGCCTGCGAGCCTTCTTTTAATAAAATGCGGGGCCATGGATCCCATGGTTTCTTTAATGTAAACCCCATATAATAGAGGATCTCCCAAGCCAGAGGAGATGGTTTGAAATCCGAAGTTGAGGAGAAACCAACACAAGAAGATACAAAGGTGGACAGGTGGGAGCTGCAAAACACGAACCATCGGTTCAAGGTGTATTTACCTAGGTCTGGGTTAGCTTATCAAAACCATTAGATAAACTGACCAATAGAAGCTCATGATCATTCCATCTTATTTTATTTCTATCTGATTGCCTGATTTTTTATTATTCATGTATTGTCGTAATCACATAATTAATAATGTAAACAAGCATGCAATGATGGAAAAAATAAAAACTAGACTATACGTAAACATTATCGGATCATGGTTAATCACTTAAGCAATCATCACATAATATTAACAAGCATGTGATAATGGGAATCTACACATAAAGGATTAAAATCCCTCAATATAATATAAATTTAGACCAAGCCTTCCATTACTTGATTAAGGGAAAGACTCAATAAAACTATGTGTTTGACCAACCTTTGATGGGACACTTCCTTTTATAAAGGAATCCCTCATGTAAGGTTTCGGGTTGACTTAACCATATTACATCAAGAAGAGTTTTTCTTGCTAGACATGATGTAATATTGGAGGCAAGAGTTGTGGAAATACACGTAAGGATTTCAGGATTGGGGAGTCCACTCAATAGATAAAGAAACTATAATCTCACAGTTGGCAATGACATGCCTACCTAAATACCTTCAAATAGCTTGACCAACCATTATTGGGGTTATTCTATGGGGAATATGGATAATTTCCAGTAGAATTTCAAAGAAACTAGAAATTCAATGTTCCATGGTGAGGGCCATTGGAACTTGATAAAATAGTGGGAGAATTAATAAATTCATTTATTATTTTTCATAAAATGTAATTAAAATGTACTGATAAATATACTCTTTTAATTTGTAGAATCAATATGAAAAACTCATCCACCACATTTTCTCTGCGATCAATTATATACAAAGACAATATCCTCACTGGCAGTAAATTTCAGGAATTGTATAAGTGCCTTCAAGTTATCATATTCCATAAATGAAATTTTTATGTGCTAGGGTCCCCACTTCTTGATTTACCCACCCAAGGGGCAAGTGATGAAGATTTCATAGTCTGTGATCAACATTTTAATGATGCAATTGACATTCAGGTTTTGATGTTGTCATCAAAGTCTAGGGAGCTCATGAAGTCTCATGAAGTCATGGATACCTATAGCATGCTCAAGAACCTCCATGGTCTATACTAGAAGAGATCAAGACAATAACGGTTTGAGTTATCTAAGGCTTTATTCTAGAGAAACAACGGAGAGGGTGCCCCAGTTGGGCCTCATGTATTTATGATCATTGGCTACATTGAGCGCTTGGAGGTTCTAGGTTTTAAACTCCCTGAAAAAATGGGTACCGATCTCATTATTTCATCACTTTCCCAGGGCATCTATAACTTTTTTTGAATTTTAACATGAAAAACATTAAGAAGTCACTAACTAGTCTTCTTTTCCTCATTCTCCATGTTGACAATGACATGAAACGTGAAAATCCTTCTGTCCTCATGGTGAATAAAAGGAAAGGGGAGGAAAATAGCGTTAAGACCAAAGATTCTTTAAAGCCTTCTAGGAAAAGGAAGATCAAAGGATAGGTAAGAGAACATGAGACTTTTTTTTCATTTGGCATGAAGGGCCACTAGAAGAAAAACTGCACCAATCCCATGAAACAAGGGGAAGCTTCAGTTGTGTTTGTTATCGAATTCAATCTATCTGTTTCTACCAATTGGGTATTATATTCTACCTATGGTGCTCACATCTGTATCCAAATATAGGAAACAAGTAGATTCAGAAATATTGACCGACGTGAGGTGGATATATGGGAGCCAATGGATCCAGACTCACTGTTATGGCTGTCGGAGACTACAACCTCACATTGCCTATTGGGATGGTATTGGTTTTGAAAGGATGTTATTATGTACCCTCTATAACTAAAAATATTATTTCAATATCCAAATTCGATACTGAGGGATTCATCTTCATCTTTAGAAGTGGATGTTGATAATTTTATGAAGATATCATTTTTTTGTAGAGAACATTTATATAACAGCATTTATGTGTTAGACTACACAAACCAAGTAATGACAATTGATGACAAAGATAATTCACATGACTCATAACACACCCAACATTGGCATCATTGGCTAGGTCATGTCAATGAGAAACATTTTACAAAATTACATCAATATGGGTATTTAGATTCTTTCAAACTAAACCCACTTGGTGTATGTCATGCATGTATACAAGGAAAAATGACCAAATCCCCATTTAGTGAGAAAGGTGAAATGGCTAAAGAGATTCTAGAATTAGTTCACACAGATGTGTGTAGACCATTTTTAGTTGATTCAAGGGGTGGGTTCTCATACTTCATAACTTATACTGATGATTTTAGTAGATATGGATATATTTACTTAATGAGGTATAAGTCATATTTTTTTTGATCGGATCCAATAATACCAGAATAAAGATGAGACCCCGCTTGGAATAAATATTAAGAAACTCTGCTCAGGAGGACAAGGAGAATATCCTAATCAGGTATTCATTGATTTCTTACAGGATTTTGGGATTATATATCAACTCACTCTTCCTTACACGACTCAGTGGAATGGTGTGAGTGAAAGGAGGAACCACACCCTATTGGCCATGGTATGATAAATGATGAGTTAAGTGACTCTTCAATTATCCTTTAGGGGATATGCATTACAAACAACAACACACATACTAAAACGAGTATCAAATAAATAGATAAATGGTATTCCATAAGAGTTATGGAGTGGAGACAAATCCATGTTATCAAATTTACATGTGTGGGGTAGCAAAAAATTATATAATGCCTCTTTAAGTAACAAACATGCATCCTGAGGCACAATTTGTATCTTTATAAGATATCCCAAAGAAACAAGATGATATTACCTATAAAACCCCTTAGATAAAAAGTTTATAGTGGAAAGACAATCCATATTCCTTGAGTGGGAGCACATCTCTAAAAGAGATAGTGGGAGTGAGATAGACTTTGATGAAGTCGAGGCTCAAGATACACAGAAGTTGGTACAAGAATAGATTCCACAAATCCCCGTGGATGAACAATCTATTCCAGAGACACAAGAACTGTATAGGAGCACGAGAGAGGTGAGATAACCATAACGATATAATTTTCTTATCACCGATGATGGTGAATCAGTATTGGTTGACAATGATGATCCTCTTTCCTACAAGGAAGTAGTTGAGGTCACAAACATTGCCAAGTGGAAATAAGCCATGAATTCTGAAATGGATTACACGTTCGAAAACCAAGTCTATATTTTGGTAGATCCTCTAGTTGATGTAAAGACTATTGGTAATAAATGGGTATTCATGAAGAAACTGGACATGGAGGGGAATGCCAGCACCTATAAGTCATGATAGGTTGAAAAAGGTTTTAGATAGCATCAAGGAATTGACTATGATGAAACATTTCCCTGGTTTCAATGATCAAATCAATACTAATCCTGTTGGCCATTCCTACTTACGATGACTATGAAATTTGGCAAATGTATTTCAAAACAACATCCCTTAACAGGAACATCCAGGATGATGTCTACAAGAAACAACATGAAGGTTCTGTGAATCCAAAGGATGCCAATAAGGAATGCAAATTGCAGAAACCCATTTATGGATTAATGAAAATATCAATATCATGGAACATTTGTTTTGATGAAGCATTAATGGAATTTGGATTTATTAAGAACGAATGTGAATCTTGTGTCTACAAAAGGTTTAGTGGAAGTGAAATTGTTTTCCAAATAGTATATGTTGATGAAATATTACTAATTGGAAATGAAGTACCTATCATAAAATCAGTTATGGAATGGTTAAATAAATTATTCTCCATGAAAGACTTGGGCGAGGCAGCATATATTCTTGGGATCAAGATCTATCATGATAGATCCAAGAGAATGTTGGGCCTGATTGAAAGTACATACATTGATAAGATACTAAAGAGATTCAGTATTGAACAATTCAAGAGGGGATTCTATCCAGTGTCACATGGAATTTATATTTCCAATAAAATGTTTCCCCAGCCACGTGAGGAATGAATGAAAATGGAAAATGATCCCTTACACAACAGCTGTTGGGCCAGCCATTTATGATATGCTATGTACAAGGATATATTTTTCATACACATTATGTGTGGTAGGAAGATATAAAGATGATCCAGGAGACCACCATTGGATGAAAGTCAAGACCATCCTTAAGTATCTGAGGCATACTAAAGATATGTTCCTATTTTATGGAGGAGATGAGGAATTAGTCATAAGAGAACATGTAGTTACTAGTTTCTAGACTGGTCAGGATGACATGAAGTCACAGGCTAGATACATGTTCAGTTTGAATGGAGGTGCAATTAGCTGGAATAGCTCAATGCAAAGTGTGGTGGCTGTTTCTAAAGCAGAGTCTGAGTATATCGCAGCTTCTAAGATAGCTAAATAAGTAGTATGGATGCGAAGCATCGTCCAAGAGCTGGATGTAGTGCCTATCAGTAGAGATCCTATCACACTATATTGTTATAATAATGCAGCGGTGGAACTTGCAAAAGATCCAAGGTCACATTAGTAGGAAAATAACATAGTTCATAAGTTTCATCTCTTGATGGATTTTTCACCGAGAGTAGAAGTTGTAGTGAGCAGTACATCCACGAAAGACAATTTGGCGGACCCTTTGACTAAATCCTTGACACAGCGGAAACATGATCATCATGTGTGGTCTAGCGGACTAAATGAAGTATCCAGTTGTCTCTAGTCCAAGTGGGAGTTTGTTAGAGTTGGTGTTAAAAGAACAAACTATTGTGTACGTTGATTACATGAATGTAGTATTATTATATATTGTTCATAGTTATGCATGATTATAATATAATAATGTCTTAGAATATTTTTTGCATTAATAAGGTCATGGAAGATCCCTACGATGATGAGAATCTTGAAATTATATAACAGTATTCTTATATAATGTTCTATAGTTAGATGACATACTATGATAGGACACATGGTATATAGGCCGTCATGTGCGAGTACTTGTAAGAAGACAAGACTATCTCTCCTGGAATTCGCACTTGGTAATCTCTAAGATGGAATATTATGAGAATAGACCTGTCAGTAGTAATTCTGCGTGTCTTGGTGTCATCGAATATTTCTATCTACGAGCGTGTGTAATGGTCCATAGACTGAAATATTATCATTAACTCATGTCATGACTCGTGCACTTAGATTTTCTGATGAAAACTGTCACGTAGACAGTTGGTGGGATGTAAGGTATGTGGGGTGCGTCACAGATGACATGTTGTTAATGGATAATTCGGGGAAGGATTTGTCCCTTCCATATTTATGGATGTAGATATATCAGTCCCTTTGATTGAAATAGAACTGTCGATCAAACTCTATGGCCATTGTGACACAATGAGTTTATTTCTGGACATCAAAGAATGATAGATAAAGCATATAGGTTTATGACACTGCCATGAAACCTGCTTGATTAGATATTGAGACAAAGGGATTAAATTACACATTAAGTGTTTGTACGAGGTGACAGTTCAATGATGCGTTAACTTCTTTCTTTTGGGTGCCTGGACCCATTTCTAGACAGTAATCTTGGACTTTAGGAAAGCCCGCCTAATGCCAACAAGAAAGAGGCCTAGAGGGTCACACACTATGTGTATTCATGTATCTCAAGTAGAATAAAGATTATTCCCGAACGTGGTTTAATAAATATTAAAGGAAGCCTAAATCAATTTAATGTTGGAGAAATAATAAAATGAAAACAAGTACACATCATGTATTAATGAATACATGCCTTGTAGTTTTTATTTTGAAATCAGTTACACGTCTTGTATTAGTGATTACACGCCATTTAGTTTTTAATGAAAAAACAAGTACACACCTTGTATTTATGATTACACGCCATGTAGTTTTTTCAGTCGGGATTTTGACGAAATATTGTTTTATTAAAAAATATTTATTATAATTAGCGTGGGAGCATGTTAAGGAATTAATGATTGGACATGGGTTATTCAAAAGAGTTAATGAAATAAATAAAACATGTAATGCATTTATTTATTGTCATAACACTACAACCTCAAACTGGATTTTTAATATCCCCACAACCCCAACTATATTCTTAAGAGAATCATTGTGAACAACAATTCTAGATAATTCTCTCAAGGACGAAAGTACTCCTTCCTCCTAGAACGCTCTCAAGACCGAGAGAGATCCTCTTCACCGGATCAAGATGATCTAAGGGGGGAAATGCAAGAAAAGTTTTCTCCATGCTAGCACCCGGAGACACCTTTGGCGATGTCTAGGGATACATGGTGCATTTCTGGATAACCACTAGAGGTATTCTACCCTTGGCTTCTGTGACGCAATGATGAATCACATCAGAACGTGATCAAGAATATAAATGAATAAAGAAAAACCAAATGGTACTTCTTTTTAATTAATTAAATTAATTGTAATCAACCAGTAACGATCCTACTTTGTGGTTCCAAGACTTTCCTTTTATTTTTTTATTTCTGTGATTAGATCCGTGGAGACTGGCGTTTATCATCATATTGATCCTGGATTGATCATTTTTTATGAAAAAAATCCAAGTGGTCACATCCACCCATGCGCTTCTACTATTCCCAGAACCTTCAAAAACATGTTTCCACTAATGGATCAATCGCATTGACTAGATTCACATATTAGATCAATAATATCTGTTTTCTTCCCATAACAGATCCTAAAAATTGACTTGATTCCAATAATTATCTAATGGGATAAAAAACTTTACCCAATGAATTGGAGGGATATATAATTTTATGATCAATATTAAAATAATGAAAAACTTAAATATGTGTTATATAAAGTCATAAAACATTCATCATATCATCATATCATTTCCCACGTAGAGAAAACAGGTTTCATAAATATTTCATAATCTTATTATAGTATAACACATGGATAATAAATGGAGTTTTTAAACATATTATCATCATAATCACAATCCATCCAAGTAAATAATAATTATTCTACCACAGAATCATGTATCCCATAATTAATATCAAAGGATGTTATCATGAATGATAATTCCTTTAAAGAATCACTTAAATATTTCCTATGGAAAATACACTTTTAATTTTTTAATCAATTATTTAAAATATAAAAATTTACCAAATATAAATGAAAAAATATCTATTAAATTAACCATGGAAACTTTTAATGTAATATTAAAATCATTATGTGGTCATTATTGTAGGAAATTATATTCTTTCTGTATTTGTTAAAAGAAAAAAATCCCTTCTCATTTTTTAAAAAATTTAAAAATTACCTCATTCAGAAAACAATAATAGAATTCCTTATAAAAAAATTCATAAAACATAAATAATGGGTAATAATTAATAAGAAAACAATTTTACAATATTAAAAACATTTTTAGAAAAATTTACATGAAATAGAATTAGTTTTCAACAAAAGAAATAAACGATGCATATTGACCTTAAAAACATTATTTCATTATCTCGAGTACTTAAAGAGTGTAAAATTAAATGAAATAATGTAACTTCAATAAATAACTGGAGGAGAATAAAATTAATCATTTTCATGTGTGCTATATCATAATAATTCATCGTTAGAATAATAATTAGAAACAATCCTAATAAAAATTAACATGGTAAGATAGAATCCTTACTGTTTTAGTAACATTAGAATCATAATCATCATTAAGGAGATAAAAATAATTCAATTTTTTAATTGAAATAAATTTATTAATAATAATCATAAAATACATTCATGGTCATTATATAAATCACATAAGAAAGAACGTGGTGAATATGACATGTCCCTCATAAAAATAAAAGTGAGATGAGAGTCCCTTACCTCAAGTCTATTACAAATTCATACATATTCGAACATCCTTCATAGTAAATATATATTTATTATAAATTTATTCCATTACCATATTAATATCTATCATAAATTTTATTTTCTTTATTTATGACATCTTATTGCATATTTATTAACAATATTTTATTAAAGTCACTCTTCTTGGTGACAATTGCGTAGTTTTTCATGTAAGTTTTATTTCTGTAATCCAGGTCCGTGTAATTTGATCAGGGTTACATAATTTACATAATTATAATCACGATATAAATATCATATATATTCATAATATATATATATATATTGATTCATTCATAAATGTTATATATAAAAAAATTAATTACATCATTTGTGGAGATAGTATGTTGTATGTACACATTAAAGTTGTTTTTACGTTTCGAAATACGTAATGAATGAAATATAAATAATAATTAATCATTATAGTATTATTATAATACCATATAAATCATATTTACTCTTACAATACATTCTTATTACCACATATGTAAATCAAAGATGAAAAATTAATTATACTACTTTGTGGAGGTGGTAGTCCACATGTACACATGAATGACATTATCTTTTTCTAACGGGTCTGAAGGTAATAATATATATATGATATTATAATTCTAGAAGAATCATTAATTCATTTATATAAAATATAATCATTATATCCATCAAAATACTCACCCATAAAATAAGGTGATCAAAAATGACTTATATAACAACGTGGAGATGGAATGTCGTACATATGTATAAGAGATACCATTACATTCCATTTGATAAGAAATAGGGTGGATAAATCTATTTACCAAGCCATAATAAAATTTGAATGTATTTATAATACCTAATTTATTATTAAATGATACATATCACATATTTAGAATAGTTAAATGAAAAAATAAAAAGGAAGTCATCGGTTAAGGTGATTATATTTTCACTGAAACTACTCCTCTAGATCACCTCTTAAGGTTCATAGGGTTGGTCTTTTGGGAAGCATATAACCCTTAAAATATGTATAAGAAAGTTTATAATGTATATTTTTCATTTTATTATTGATCTATAAGGCTCAATGTGGTGTGAAGAAGATAATAGGGGGATTCCATTTTATAATTAAGGGGAGTTGTACTCATGGGATTTCATAGAAGAATAAAATATCATAAAATAATTATCTAGTAAAACTGAACTAAATTTATATATAATAAAATATTATACAGTACGGGGTTGAAATACACTAATCCTATAATATTTGAATAGTTTTATGTGGTGTTTTAAACCTTCTCCTTTGGATTACCCTTTTTGTTAACCTATTTTAACAATAACCACAGTAACATACTTTTTACTCTAAAATAGTTATAGTTTTACTTATAAGTCAATAATTGGATCAAAATGTAATAATTAATACATTTTGGTCCATACATTATCTGAATTTTCAAATTTGATGACATTTTTTTAAATATTTCAATTGAATATAATTTGGATAAAATAACATTAATGTCAATTTTGACCCTATTAAATTAATTTGATATAATAGATATATAGAAAAAGTGGGAATTCAAATTTAATCTTGTAACACAAAACTAATATATGATACTCATATTTAATTTTTTTGAAAACTATGAATCATTAAAATTATATCATTTTTAGTATTATTGAAATTATTTGTTTTATTTTTTAATTTAATTGATGAAATACTATATCAACATTACATAAGAATTTAATGCTATAATATAATCATTAAAAATTAAAAAAATTTACATCTAGAAAATAATTACATTTACATAAAAATTAAAATTTATATTCATTTTTAACTTACTGAATTCTCTATTTTTACACATAATAGATATTTTAAAGTTAGAGAGTGACATTTTAAATTATTCATTGTTTTAAATATAATATAGGTCATTTTCATGGAAAATATTCCATTTAAAATATATTTATGGACTAAGATGATAAATTTACAATTAAATTCATTCAATAAAAATAATTATGAACATTTATGGCGTTACATATTAGTTTTAACCTATATTATCTCCATTTACCGTAAACCGAGGTGATAAATATTAACACGGTTACAATTCAAATTGACTAAAAATTATAGGGGGCTATTTAACAAATTTGAACTTCTTAATTATAAATATGGAATCCATTTTTCAAGATACAATTTAAATTGTTGTTAAGATGTAATTTCAAAAATAAACATGCCAAACATTTCATAAACTACTTTTTAGACAACTATATTTTTACGCATAAATTTATTTATTCCTATCCCATTCTTAGAAAAAATATTCAATTAACGTAAAAATATTTTATTGAATAAATAATATTTAAATTTCATTAAAATTATCCACAAATAATGAGTGATTTAATTTATTAAAATGTAAAAACATTGCAGATATAAAAACTGTTTTTTATAGAAAAACATATCTTTTATTTTATAATTTTTTTTATTTCTATTTATTGTTAATTAAAAATAATTGAATTTATTTTATTAAAATTTAAACTATATGTTTGTTGTGATTTAATTATTCCTATTCATACCCACCAATCCAATATCTAAGCCATAATGGTTACATTAAATAATAATATTCTAATAGCATATCGTGTTTTTTAAAACTCATTATTACATGTAATACAATCTATCAATGGAATAAAACATATTTATAGTGAACTATTTAATAAAATTTCAAGGTGTAATAATATACCTCCTATAAAATTAATTTCTCCCTCAAAATTTATTACAAAAATTAGATGAGGAATCTTCTACCTTATCACATAATCTGGTTTCCATGTAGCTTCTTCAAATTTGTGGTTTCAGCACAAAACATTAACTACACAAGTGGTATTATTTCCTAGAACATTACTCTATGATATAGAATCCAAAATTGGTTATTTTTCTAAAGAAAGAAATAATTCTATTGGTATGACCACTTGGTTAAGTACATATAATGGATTTGGATTGTACTTCTGAAAAAAAAAAATATTGAACACAAAATGATCTTGCGAGAGATTTTATGAAAGTTCCAAATTGTACGATACCATCCCAATATGATAAATAATTTTTTAATGGACCAATATATTTATATGGTTTAAATTTTCTTTCTTTACAAACATTATACCCCTCTAACATGGAAATATTGTTAGCAAGAACTTGTCACTAACATTGAACTACCGATCTCACTGATGATTGTCAACATAAATTTTATTTTGTGTCATTTTTTCTAATTCTGAATAATTTAACATTATATACCATTTCATATATTATCCCATATACTAATAGATTTATTTCATCAACTTCATCATAACACATTTGAGTAATGAACTTCCTTCTATAGAGGGTTTCATAAGGACTCATATTAATGCTCAATTGAAAGCTATTATTGTATGAAACTTCCACTGAAGGTAAGTGTCATTCCCAACCACTTTGAATTCAATAGGGAAATATATTATCATGTATTCCATGTTTTTAATGTTCATATTAGACTATCTACTATACGAGGATGATAATTAGTGCTAAAACGTAGTTATATTTCACAATCCTGCTAAATACTTCTTCAGAACAACAAGGCGAACCTAGGTCCGTGCTCAAATGTAATAGAATGTTGTAATCTATGAAACCTTACTAGTTTATTTATTTATAACCTAGAAATACGATCAATAATGAAATATTATCTCATGGAAATGAATTGTTCTAACTTATTAGGGAGGTCAACTACAATCTAAATAACATTATAGCTTTGAAAAGTTTTGGTGAGTCCAATAACAATGTCTATGGTGATGTTTTCTCATTTCCATTATGGTATGAGAAATAGTTGTAACATTACTCTAGAATTTTTTCTCATTGACATAACCTTCTAGAAAAAAACTATGATAATTAATCTACAATATCTCTCTTTATGATAGCCAACAAAAAATACTCTTTGTGGTACTTATATATTATTTTAATTCCATGATTAATAAATAATGATAAAATATGAACTTCATCCAATAAATCCTTAATCATGCCTGGAATGTATGAGACACATACTGGGTTTATGAATCTTATTATTCCATGACAATCAATATTGAACTTATGAACATTTCAAACCATTTTCGATAGTTCCTAATCTTGTATATATGATTTTTAATCCTCACATAGATAGATGGTTAAATATTCATTTGAAAAAGATAACATTACTCCCCTTCTATCAAAATTTATAGACCCATACTTTGGAAATCCATAAATATTGGATCTTTTTTTATTCTTGTTGTAGATAAGCTATCATGATCCTTTTTACATAGAGTATCTACCCCCATGTTTTCTTTCCCAGTGTAGTATTGTATCAGGAAATCATAATGATCAATAATATGAAACCATATTCTCTAGTGTATATTCTACTCCTTCTATGGGAATATATACAATAAGCATTAATTATATGTATATATATCACACTTTTTAACATAAAGATAATGCCTCTATATTTTTAATGAAAAATATATCGATTCTAGCTCCAAATCAGGGGTTGGATAATTTTCTCATGAACCTTTTATTGGAATGATATCTAATTTATCACCATATCATTATACATTAGTAAACATCCCAATTCCTTATTTAAATCATCACTATAGATCACAAACCCTTCTCATATATTGGGTAGGGTGAGCATTATTTTGTTGAATAACCTTATCTTTTTATCCTTAACATTCAACTCACATTCATCTCTCCATAAGACCTAATCTCCAACAAATGTCAATATACTAAGTAGATTTTATAGTAAAAATAAAATTCCCAAAAATAATTAGTAATATACATCCTATTCCAGAATACTACAAATCTCAGATACCTTGGTTTGCACATTCCATTTCTCAATAACATCTATTTTTGAAGGATCTGCCAATATACACTCACTTGAGATTATATTAATAAAGAATGAATCATTTCAGAGCCATAATTCACACTTATTAAATTATAAATAAATATTCACCTTCCTAAGGGTGTTCATCAAAATTATCAAGTGATATAAATGATCATCATTTCTCAATAAATATATAAGAACATCAACTATAATTATTACCAAATACTTATCTAGGTAATCTATAAATATATTAATCATTACATATATGAAGATAATAGGAACATTATTAAGACAAAAATGAATCAATAATAATTCATAGTGTTCATACCTTGTACAAAATTCTATCTTGTGTATATATTCATTCTTAATACACAATTTAATATATCTATAATGAAGTTGAATCTTAGAATGGTGTTGATCTACATTTATTTGAACAAACAGGTCATCAAAACAAGTTAAAGTATGCTTGTTCATGATAAATATATTGTTATGTTCTAAATAATAAAATAGAGAATTTAATTGATCTATATTTAGACATACAGAATTGAATAGGTGCATATTATGGTGATGCACATATATTAGGGATTAAATTTTCATGATTATCTTAGAATTTATTTTTCATTTCTGGTAACTTGATCCTAACCAATCTATATAGAGTTTTTGAAATAGGTGTAGGACTAGGTATGGGATCTATTGAATAATCAAAAGCACTATTTATTGTAATACTAAGAAACTATTTCGGAAATACATCCACAAACACTTGAACAATAAGAAGGTATTTGAAATTGAGTTTATCCTCAACCATTTGTAATAAATTAACTTCACGGATAATAATTAACTCCCACAAGATAGCAATAATTCACATTAAAATTTTGTATTCATTCTCACACAAATAAATGATCATGATTTCATTTGGAATAAAAAACATAACTTCCCTTCATTGGGAATTGTTATGGGATCCATATAAATAAATATTATCCATGAATATAATCCCATAAAATTAAAATAAAAGGAGAACTTCAATATTTTTTAGGAATACAATTCCCAAGGAAATTAACAGTTGATTAATTAAAAACGTGAAATGTGACCATAATTCCATAATAAGTTTTCTCTTCTAATTCAATATGTGATCATCAAGCAGTTAATTCAATACCATTTTCAAATTCATTATATATAAAAGAGTGTATAGGGGATTATCAAATAATACATTATCGATTCTAGAGTGAATGATAATTTTTAATTTCAGCACATTATTCATGTAGCCCACTTCCTAAGATATGATCACAAGGTATTTATCTTCATCTTTGAGATTAATAGGTTATTGATACTGAACATAAAAAAAACATCATATTAATGCATTGGATGGAATAATTCCCATATTCCTTGTATTTGAAAAATTACAGTGTGGGTGGTGCATTAGTTGGAATATTCAATTTCTTTATACCATTAACCATACTACTTATACCAATTCAGTTAGTGGGATTTCAGACCCACCATTCTATATGTAACGAACCTTTGAGTTCCATTAAATAAATTCCCATGATTTTTCTTCGCACATTTTTGGAATGTATATGGCATGAATTTCATTCTACAATATGATAAATTTGAGTTTTTATGTCTGTCGATCTTCCATTTTTATAAACATTATGGGAATGGTGGGAATATGTTACTTCATTTTCTATATTAATTTCACATTGAATTATTTCATCATAGATAATAATGTCTTATATATAATATTCCATTTGGAGATATGATTGTAATCCCCCAATGAATTGATCAATTTTTCTTTCAGAGATAACGATGACATAAAAGGCATGACGTGGAAGTCATATAAAGGTTTCCTCATAGGTACCCATGGATTTATCATCCTTTTGGATCCACATAAGGAATTAAATCTCTATAATATTATATAAAATATGAGGGAGGTACTTAGTAAAAATTATCCTCTTAAAATAATCCCATTCCATGGAATCAATTTCCTTCTCTGGTCAGATATTATTAATAATAATCAACAATTTATTTTCTTCTCATTCAAATTGATAAAGGGGTATGAAATCATTTTAAATTCCAATCACTGATGAAATTATTTTCCACAATAGTATTGATTCATAACTCAACTAGTAGTGGATCATAAAACCCACTAAAATAAGGTAGATGTTTCCTCATGGATGAATCAATAGTATATTATTACATTATTTTCTCATTTTAAAGCTCATCATGATTCATATATTGAGAATGTTATGTGAGAGTATCACCAATATTATTTATTACATCTCCCACAACATTTGGTTACTCAGGTGGAAAGTCATTCCATTTTCCATCACATTATTTGTTAGAATAATGTCATTTGGTTCCAACAATTGAATAATACAAAAAATAAAAGTTCAATAAATAATAATCATAGTAGAAAACCACATAATCATGAAAATTCTATTCAATATACAAATTATAAAAACTAGTACTTTAGGTTTATACTTGTTTATCCATGGTCATTACCAAAATATTCGGATGTTATCTAATACATAGACTTATCCCATAGGTTTTTACCAATTATTTATAATCCTAATATCCAAATATTGACTAAACCCTACTACGATACCAACTATTATGGCCCGAGTTTTTCATATATAAATAAGTCATGAATATAGATGAAAATTAAATATATTTTATAAACACATCCACAATGACCATAATGATTTAGAGTCTTTGTAGAATATATAAAAAATATTCTTATCTCATGATGGATCTTTATTAACTCTCGGAATGATTTTCCCATTTAGTAGTCTTCATAGATAAAACCTATATAAAACCATTATTCATATCCTAGGGAACAATCATAGAAAAATGGTGATCTCAGAAACTCAAAAAAGGTAAATATGGGATATATCAATCAATGATGAAATGATAGAATAAGATAATCATAAGGGTATACGGTCATGACCATAAAGTACAATGTTCAAACCCAATATATAAAAGAACATTAACATATGTCATGACATTTATGTTTATCATTTGCAAATCCACGACTCATTAGAGTGAGAAAACATCATAAATCAATCACAAAAAATAAGTTCATGTCATAAATGTGTGTCTCTATCATGACTATAGAAAACATTTTCATATTCCAAGGTTGACAATTGGGTCCATAACATCATAAAAAATAAGGAATAATTTTTTTCATAAATGATCTAGCACATAACCTTTCGTGACATAACAGATCAAGAAAACCATGTTTCCTATAACGGATCAAGCACGTTGAAAAAAGTTTCAATATTCATCTTGTAAAATATGATAACATACCCAATAAATTTAAGGGATATTTAATTCCAAGTCCACACATTATGTAATAAAAACTATACATATGTGTCAAAAATATCATAAAATATTCATCATATAATTATATCAAAATCCATGGAATGAAAATGGGATATGGAAATATTTTAAAATTATATAAAAGCATAACCAAATGATAGTAAATGGATATTATAAAAATATCATCATAATAACCATAAACCATCCAAATAAAGAAAAACCATGGTATCATTGGATCGTACCCCCTATAAATAACATCAAACGATGATATTATAAATGAAAATTCCTTTAAAATAGTTACTGGAGTATTTAATGTGGAAAATTTAATTTTCATTTTAAAAAACATTATTAAAATATAAATATTTCATAAATATTAATGGAGAAATTATATTTGAAAATATACTTGGAAAATTTTAAATTAATCTTCAATGCATTGACTGGTTATAGTTGTGGTAAATTGAATTCATATCATTTCTGTTAAAAGGAAACATGTTTTAACATTTTTGTAAAAATTGAAGAAGTACCCCATTTAGAGAATGAAAAAAATATTCCTTTTAAATGATTTTTAAAAAATAAAATCATGGGTAATAATTTCTTTAAAAAATAAATCTATAATATTAAAAACATGATAAAATTTTTATTATAAAATATGTATATGAAGGAGAAAATTTTTTTTACCAAAGAGAGAAATGAAGCTGATTTTTTGTAAAAAACCATTCTTTCGATATCTTGTGTACTTAATGAAATGAAAATGAAAAAAAAATTAAATTTTAATAAATAATCATTGGATAATACAATTCATGGGTTTCTTTATGATTATATCATAATAATTCATCATTGGAAACACACTAATATACAAACCTGATAAATTATGAGATTGTAAAATAATGCCATTACTACTTTGCTATCATTTGAATTGTAATACCCATGATAGAGAGAACATTTTATAGCTATCTAAATAACCATAAATTTAAAATTAATAATCATAAAATATATTCATGGGATGTATATACATCTCCTAAAATAAACAATTGATAAATATGACATGTGTCTCGCACAAATAAAAGATTGATTAACATCACTTACTTCAAGTCTCATATTGCTTCAAATACGGTCAAACCATCTGTATAGTAAATATAATCATATTATAATTTTATTTTAGAACTATATTCATATATATCATACCATTTTTATTTATTTATGACACCTTACTACTCCCTTATTACCATTTTTTATCAAAATAATTATTCTGGATGATAACTTCTTCGGTTTTTATTTATGTTTCAGTTATGTAGATTGGGTCACTATACTTTGATCATGGTTACATAATTTACAAACTAATAAAAATAATATAATTAAAATATATATTCATAATATATATATATAAATTTATATTCATCCATTAAATTTAATTATATAAAAATAAACTAAAACATTCTTGGTGACAGTAGACCTTAGGTATGCATGAACATTATTTCCACTTTTAATGAATGGAAAAAGTCTGTGTAAATAATAATTAATAATTAAATAATTATTATTATATCATATAAATAATATATATTTCTAAAATATATCTTTATTACCATCCATTTAAATTGGGGATATAAAAGGAATCACAATGCTTTGTAGAGGTTGTACTCCACACATACGAATGTGCAATGTAAACTTTTTACAGAGGTTTGGAAGGTAAGAAATTTGATATGATATATTTATTACAGAAAAATAAATATGTAATTAATATAACATATAAACAAAATAACCATCATAATACTCATATACAAAATATGGTGATTGAAAATGAATTATATCGCTATGTAGAGATGGTATGACATACGCATACATGAGAAGTAATGTCACTTCAAATTTTAGGAGAAAAAGGTGGATAATGGTGGTTTAATAATCATAATAAAATTTATGTATGATTTTGATTTTGATTTTTAAATTTTATTTTAAATATTATATATTTATTGGAGGTAAAGGAAGAATTAAAAAGGAATTAATTAATAATGTGATTACCACTTCTTTGAAACAAATTCTATAGATCGCCTCTTAAGGGTCATATGGTTGGTCATTTCAGAAGACCAAATACAATATATAATGTATAATGAATTTTATAATGGGTTTTTATAGTTCATGGTCAGGATAGAAGGATAAAATATTTGTGAAAAATAGAAATGATTGGAACCCTTTTATAATTGAGTGGAGGGTCACTCTTGGGATTTCATAGAAGATTAAAATATAATAAAGTAGTAAAGTTGAAAAATGATTTAAAATGGAAATTTATTCAAATATAGGTTATGAATAGCCTTCAATACCATAAATAATTAATGTTTTATAGGTTTATGGGGTGTTTTAAACCATATCTTTTTATTTTTACCCCTTCTTTAACATATTTTAGAATTATTCAATGTAATGTCATTTTCACTCTTAAGGGTTGATACTTTTACATATAAGTTGATAATATGATCGTAAATGGAAAAGTTAGGACATTTTATACCATATCCTATCCACCTCGTCCAATATAACTATTTTAATTAATTATAAATAATTCAATAAATTATTATTTTGATAAAATATCATTAATGTTAATATTGAGTCTATTCATTTAATTTAGCATAAAATAAAAAAAATTTGTGAATATAATATAATAAATTAAAACAAAAACAATAAGTGATAATCATCTTTTAAAATTCATGGAACATTATAACTAATTCATATTATATAAACCTTCATATTTTTAAAATTATTTATTTTATTTTTCCATTAATTAAAGAAATATTGTATCGGTGTTGCATAAGAATATAAAGTAATTATATAATTTTTAAAAATTCGAAAATAATTTCATTAAGCTAACAAAATTATATTTTTTCATAACGTCCTTTTTTACGTAGGTGGACAATAATATATAATTAAATCTAAGAGAGTACTATTTTGAATTTTTCTCTAATTTAAATATTATATTAGTCAATTTCATGGAAACTTTTCCTTTAAAAAATAATTTCAAACATAATGTAATAAGGGTAAAATTAATTTCTTCCAATAATAATTATAATGAAATATTATCATATTATCACTTAGTTTTAACCAAGATTAACATGATTTACCCTATGTCGAGCTGATAAATTTTATTATAGTTATTATACATTTTGAAAAAAAAGTGAAGGGATATTATTTACCAAATATGAATGTAATAATTCTAAATATTGAATCCATATATAAATATTCATTTTATATAATTAAAATAAATTAATTTTAAAAATAAATGCATAAAATGGGGACATACCCTCTTCTTAGAAAAATTCATTTTAAGCATTAAAGATATTTTATTATTTTACTATGAATAGAGAAAATATATCAAATGAATGTAATAAACATTTAATTTAATATATAGTATATAAATTTCATTAAAATAATTCACTAATAGAGAATAATTAATTTATTAAGAAGAAAATACATTGTGTGAATAGAAACAGTTTGTTTAGAAAAACATCTCTTAATTGTCAAATGATTTTTATTTTCATTTCTAATTAAGTGATAAATAGATAATTAATTATATTCATATATAAACCATAATACTTTACTAGTTTATTCAATCATATTCATACCCACCAATACAATGTTTGGATGATAACAATTAAATTAAATAATTATGTTTTATTAATAGTTCGTGGTTTGTTAAACTCGGTGTTTTGTATAACCCAAACCTCTAAGAAATAAAATTTAGTTATATATAACTATTTCCTAAAATATTTTAGTGTTATAGTTATAGTCCTAAAATGAATTAGTTAATTATTATAGAGTTGGGAAATTATAAAGATATTATGTAATTAATAAACTCTTAATAGATGGTTTATTTAAATGGAAGGAAGTTACTCCTTAGAGAATGTTGGAAACTACAAGGTAGGAATTTCTATTATGAGAATTTGTCAACAAAAATAGTCTTGGGAGTAAAACATGACTATATAAGTTAATTTAAGTACATATTTTAATTACAAAAATGTATTTCATAAGATTAGTATATGTTCTCATGGCTTATGAATATTTATTAATGTGTTCAAAAAAGTTTACATTTTGTATTTTGACCGATAAAAAGTTATTCCATAATTCTTGATTAAAGATCTTAAATTACTTGTTCATGAGTATAATATATTTTGATCATTTTCTAATACCCTTATTCTTATATTATATCAAATTGTTATTAATTTTTAATATATCATATGTTTACCCTTATTGATCATCCAACATCACTCATTCTTATGTTTTCATTACTATGGTTTTGAGGAAACGTTTTATGTGAGATATGAAAAAAATTGTTTTAGTCTTGAATAACATAATGGGAAATTATGTAGACCTTTAATGTGACAATATTTTATTTATCCAAGTTTCAAATGAAACTAAAAATTTATTATTCTTGCATGTATCATAAGGATATTTAATGAATATTCATCTAATATGTTGTAATATTTTTGTCTGTAATATTTGGGATTCTATAAATGGTATCAAATCAAGGTTTGGTTATTTTGGAATGTAGTATGAGGAACCATTACCGAGAAACAATAGGTTAATTCTAAATATAGGATAACTTCCTAACATTGTGGTAAAGTAGTGATTTTGTAGTCATCCAAGAAATACATCCCTATCTAGATACTATCAGTGGATGTGGATTTCACATAGATGCAACTTGTTGTAAAAACAATGAAAAGAGTCAATGGGTTATATCTTAACCTTCATTCTAGTCCATGGTTAATGAGACTTATTTGACACCTTGTTTGATGAAGTATGTTAAACCTATGGTTTTATAGAATCAAAAATAAGTGTCATGATATAGACATCATATATATGATTTTCATGATTATATTACTTTCTACTATGATTAGTGTTCCTCATACTATGTTTTTTTGTTTTAGTCAATGCAAAGAATAAGAAGGAATTGTGTTATCACAGAATGTGATAGACAATGAATGATTTTCATCCCAATAAACCAAATGTTATTAGAGCTATAACTAAAATTATTGTTTTTATAATTACAAAATTTTCTCAATACATGAATCATATTGACCTTCCAAATTACCAGAGTATATAAAACATATTTTTGATTCCTTCATGAGGTGAATATCACCTTATCTTAGTGTTCCCACAAATTAATTAATTACTTAGTAATGGATCGGTATTGCTGAAAAGATATTTTTCATTCAGTGATGCATATAACATTAAAATATTATTTTAGATATTAATCATTTGGAAGGTAATGAAGATCAATAGTGGACTATTATCAAGATTATGAGCAAAAAAGAATAATCTTACTCCATATAGTGGAATGAGATTAGAAGATTCCTCTACAATAATAACTTTCCATGTATTATTCATCTAAAATTGGGGATGAAATTACATGAGATTAATCATAAGGATTTTGAATTCATTATTAAATAAGAGTTAAATTTTATAATACTTGTGATATATGATTCTAGAATTTCCATTGAATCAATAAGTAAGATTACGCAATTCTTTAGTGTCCTAATATTATGTACAAGGGTTAATGATTCTAATAGAAATCCAAAATGTATTAATCCTAATGAAAATAGAAAATATTGTGTGATCAGTACTATTGATGTGTGGTATGATAATCACGTGGTTAAATGTACACATACCATTCACTAAATAACTAAAAATTTATTATTTAATTATGGATTTACCAACAATTTTTTGTTTGATGAATTCTATAAGGGTATAATATTACTCTATCAAAAATTATATTTTGAAATAGATTAATAAAAATACTGATGATATGATTATCACCACACATCTTAATAATTATTCTCTGATTGATTTTTTTGGAATTTTCTCCATGAAAATATTATTTATTCCCATTAGTAGTATCTGATATGATTCTACGAATGGTTATCATTATTTTTATAAACCCCAAATCAATTTTATTGGATGTGAAATCACATATGATATTTTGAACTATACTTTGATTTCTTATTGATATGTGGATAAATATTATCTTCTTGATGTAAATTACATTCATTTCAAGGTTCTTTCTTCCTATTCAAACATTTTCTTTAACTCAAATGTTTGGGGAGAAACTCAACATTGAAGATATGATTTGTGCGTTGGTGTTTTTTGTCTTTTAGGAAGAGATTCTTAATATTCATCCAAATCATGAAGATGTGTTTTCAATATAATTCATATATGGTGCTACACCTATTTTGATTTATCTATATATAATAACCCCAATTGAGTTTTAGAAATTGAATAAAAAATCTAGGATAATATTGATAAGGGTTTCATTCAATCAAGTGTGTCGTTATGGGGTTCACGTATACTTTTTATTGAGAAGAATTATGGATCAATGTGAATCCACATTTATTATCGGAAACATAAAAAGACTATAAAAAATAACAAATATCAACTTCCCAATATTGATGATTATTTTGATCAATTATAAGGTGCTCAATATCTTTCTGAGATTGATCATTAATCTTGTTACTAGAAAGTGAGGGTCAACATTAAATACATGGCCATGAAAACCTTGTATTTGATGTATATACACTATGAATTCATAGTGATTACATTGTGTCTTACTAATACCCCCACAATATTTAGATATTAAATAAAAATAATATTTATAGATTACTTTGATGAATTTTTTGTAGTATTTATAGATGATATTCTAATACATTACAATCATAATGAAGAGCATAAAGATAACTTTAGGATCAGGTTGAAGGCCCTAAAGGAAGTGAATATGTATGGAAAATTTATAAAGTGTATGTTTTAGATAAATGAAGTTTCATTCATAGGTTAAATACTCTCTGGAAAGGGTACATCGGTGAATCCAACAATTGAAGGAGTTATTGTACGTTTTCCAAAACCAAAATCTATGACTAAGATCTATAGATTTTTCTATTGGAATGATATCATTGATGCTTCAAAAAAGATTTATCATAGATATAAAATCCACTCACTTGGTTAACTTGAAAGGTATTCAAGTACCTTTATACTAATGAGTGTGAATAAAATCTTAAGGAATTGAAGAGAAGACTAGTCATTACACATGTGCTCACACCACCCTACAATATAAAAAGTTTTTTGATTTTTAGTAATGCATTAGAGAAAGGTATGGGACATGTTCTTATGTATAATTATACGGTGATATCTTATGCCTCATGCCAATTGATGGTTCCTAATAAAAATTACCCAAATCACGATTTTAATTTTCTTGTGATAATATTTTCATTAAAAAATGGAGTCATATTTATTGAGAAAACATTAAAATATATACTATTTATAAAATTTAAATGTATTTTTTCACCTAGTGAAAGTGGAATATTCCCCAGAGAAGATGTTTGGAGTTTATTAAATACTATTATTTCTCAATTCATCACCACCATGGGAAAGTGGATAAGGTGGTAGATTATTAGAGTCAAAATAATTATGCAATATTATCTAAGATGAGGATCACAAAAGATAAAATATTTATAGATTTTAAAAGTAAATAACTTGAAATATTAAAAGAAGGGGAGAATCATTATCTTACTCAAATTATTGTTCAACAATCCATCCATTTAATGACTAAAAAGGCATATATGGAGGCTGCAGAGCTACAAAAGTGGAAGATAAAATATTACTAAATTTAAACTAGACAGTAATGATATGATAAGGTTTAATAACTCATTTGTTTCCTATTAATACTATAATTGAAGAAGTAACTATTGTATGAAGTTCATAACTAATCATTATCTATTCATTATATAAGTATGAAGATTAATTGATATTAGAAAGATTATTTCTAGTGGGAGAACATCAAGAGCTATATTAAAATGTATGTATATCCTTTTTTTATATGTTATCAAGTTGAGGGTGAGAGATAGAAGACTAATGGATTGTTCCAACCATTACCTGTACCCCAATTTACATGGGAAAATATCATCATAGAAATTATCACCATACTGCCTAAAATATCTAATGGAATTAAAATTATTTTGGATATAGAAAATCACCCTAGAAAATCAGAACAATTAATTATTATTAGATATTATTTATTTCTTGTTCAACTTTCAAATAAATACATTAATGTTGTTTTTAGTTTCCATGGAGTACGTGATTCTGCTATATATGATCGAGATCTAAGGTTTACCTCGAAGTTCTAGGAAAGTTTAAAAATCCTAGATATAGAGTTGGGTTTTTTTTCCTATCAAACATTAATAGATATTCAGTTTGAGAGAACAATTCATAACCTAGAATATTTGTTGAGATAACATTATTTGGATTTTAATGGTTCTTGAGATCAATACCTTCCACTAGTTGGGTTTTCTTATAATAATTATTTTCAATTGAGAATTCATATGAATCATTATAAAGCCTTATATATATTTATGTTTAGAAATATGACATTCAATGATGGATTTGGATAAAAAATACAATGGAACATGAGCTATCATGGGAAATGGAAAAGAAGGTTAGATATATTCAATAACACATCCAAGCTACTCAGAGTCAATAGATATACTGAAAATCATCAATGATATTTGGAATTCAAAGTTTGTGGGAAATTTTTCATATTAATTTATATATTTTAGAAGGTGATGAGATGCTTATAAAAGGAAAAGGTGATTCCTAGAAATATTGGAAGCTTTTATATTCTTGATCAAGTAGGGACTATAGCTTATTGTTTGGTAATTCCAAAAAACTTACCTCAAGTTCACAACATGTTCTATATTTCTATTTTTATGAACTACATACACAATCCTTTATATGTAATAAATTCATATATTGTACTGCATGAGTTAAATAATTCTTATACTGAACAACTAGTATACATTATGTTTCATAGAGACAAATTTGTACAGAAAAAGACTCATCGCCTAGTTAATGTTCTACGATGAAATCATAAATTTGAGGAAGCTACAAAGGAACCCGAGGATGTGATGATGTAGATATATCATCATTTTTTCTATTATAATGATGGTAATTAAATGATTAAATTCATTTTAATTGGGTTATAATGAAAAAATCTAGTGTTATATATATATACATAAATATATATATTTCCTTTGAAATAAACATGAACTATTGCATATCTTTCATTACATAGAACCATGAGTCTAAATGTACTGTGATATAGAAATCCTTTATAAGCTAGATGATGAAATGGATGGTTTAAATAGTGATAAAGATAATTATGAAAAATAAGTGTAAAGGTTTTAAATAATAAATATATATTTATTAATTCATAATATTGAAAATTTCAATTCTAACTAATAAAAATTTATTCTTTAAAATATGTTATATTTATAAATGGTATTTATTGATTTTTTATGCCTGAATACATTATAATTAATTTATAACATTTTAGTTTTTTTAAGAAATGAAAAAAAAACTTAAATCAACTAGTAGATATTACTCAGGAGGAATTTTTAGGATTTTCTACAATATATATTTTTCAATGAATAATGATAAAATACCAATATTTGTAAAACATATCTTATATTTTCAAGTAAAAGTATCATTGTGTTTTTAATTTTATCATAACATAAAATAATACTACTTTTAGTATAAATAATATAACTATTAACATATTAATCATCATTATATTTTAATTTCGTATATGATCATTTTCGGGATTAAAAACTCATTTATTTTATAAAAACATTTTTTTGTCTGTGAAATATGTTTTTACATTAATGAATTAAAATAATAACTATTTATTAATTTTTTAATGAAAGTTTCGTATTATATATACAAAAAAATATTATTACATTCATTTTAATATTTTAAAAAGGAAAGGAATGGATGTAGACTTAGTTTTATGCTTACAAATGAAATATTGTAATTAGGTTTTCATTACAGCTTGCTTGTTAATTTAATATTAAATTTTTCTATGTGTACAAAATTAATTAGTAAAAATGAATTCCATATTTTTTATAAAAATAAGTAATATAATTTTATTTGGTAAAATTAATTTTTTGGCATAACTGATAGTAAAAATAATAAAATTGTGTTACTATAATTATTGTTAAAACAGGTTTACTAGGGGTTAAACAAAGAGATAAGTGTATGAAGGGAACAAAAAATTGAATGATTATTTTTAATTTGAATATATTTCAAAATTATCATATCCTAATTTATTATACATCTCAATTTGGAGCCAATTTCACAAGAAATTTACCTTACATATTGAAATATTTTAACAAATTCAATGTTTTTCCCTCATCGTACTTATAAAAGGGAACCTTATATCCTCATTTATTCTCAAAATTTGATCCTTATGGCTTACAAAATACCGACACAAAAATTTTAATATATTCATTTAATTTATCCTATATCTCATTTCCATCTTCTAAGTCCAATCCTTGCAGTCTTAATGTGTAAGGAAAATGAGGTCTATCAAAGAAGATGTATAAATCATAACCATGATCTTTCAATTTTATTTATTATTCTACTCACTATAAAACTATTTTATCCATAATTAAACGATTAAAATAGTATCATAAATATAATTATATTTTATTATTATGATTTCAAATCCATTCACCACTTCTTCTCTATCAAATGGTAGAGGAATGTATCACTCATGCGTACATGTAGACTACTACCTCCATATAGTTATGTGATATGCTTTCCATCACAAAAGTTTATATGTTTTATTCTTATGATATTCTTAATATATATATATAATATTTATGAAATAAAAAATTTTCTATAATGTTTTTTTTAAATGTATTTTCCTCTATCAAAAAGTTGTAAATGTACTCATGTTTATGTATGAACTATGATATCCACATAGTGATGTTAATCATGTTTCACTACAACATTATTTGAATTTTTTTAAATATACATGTATTGAATATTTATTATATTTATTTAATTATTAATACATTTGATATGATTGAACCATGATCAAAGGTTAAAGACCATAACTACCTACATAAACATAATTTAAAAATCAAGTAGTTTTCACTATAAATGATGATGAAAATGAAGAATTATTAAAAAACGAGTGATAATATGTTATAATTAAATATTGTATGTTATTATAGGTTTTAATACATTTTTTATAAAATTATAAGAATTTTAAATTTATTATATTGGAGTTAAGAGAACTTATAAATAAATACATACTTGACATTAGGGTTTTGTGTTACAATCTCATTTCTACTGATATTGTTTATGGGTAAATTTTTTATAATGAAGGTATATGATGTATTTCTCAATCATATTATATATTTTATTATCCTTGGGTTATCATTATATATTACATGTTTTTGCATCATTTTACTCTCTTTAGGTAGTAAATATACTGAAAGAATTATTTTAATTTAAGTCGAATTTTTTTTCTGATAGGTCAGAAATCATTTCATCAATGTCCAAATTTTCATTAAAATTTTATAAAAATATTTTTAATTATATAAAAATATTATTTAATGTAATTTGTAATTATATTTGGATTTATTTACCAATGTTTAAAAGGAATATTCATATCATTTTCCAAAATTTGTACTATTTAATAGAAAATAAAAAATTCACTATTATTTTCAATGAAATGTTTTTCTTAATATACTTATTTAAAACTACTTTTAAATAAGTGATTTCATAATGAAACAATTATTTTCCTCAAGAAATGTTCTATTTGTATTTTAAAGGTATTTTCATCAATAAAAAAAATCCATTTATGAATCTTATGTTTTACTAGAGATATGATATAATTTGACTATCATTAATATTTTTATATATGTTTTATTATTATTATTTTGTAGTTTTTGTGAAACCTACATTATTTATTAAATAAAGAGTGTTTTATGATCTTATGAATGTCATACGTATAGATTACAATTATGTCATGGGTGATCATGATATAACTTATGATGACAAGTGGTTCAATTATAGCGATCCAATGCATTGGTTAATTATGTTGGTGTTTATAAACTCATAAGATATGATGGATTTAATAAAATATTAATAGATAATAGAGTTAAATGAATTGAAGTTACTCCTAAGAGAATATCAGAATTGGTCGGGTAGGAATTTCCATTATGGGTATTTTTCCAAAATGGTAGTCTTGGGATTGAACATTGAATATGGAAGTGACTTTCTATGGTTATGTAAAATACAAAAACATATGTATTGTGCTTATTATATGTACTCATTGATCATTATTTATTATTGATGATTATATACTCTTATGTCATATGAATTCTAATTGAGAAAATATTATTCAATAATTTATAATAAAAAAAATTTGACTAATTTGGTAGTACTATAGTATATTTTATCATTTTCTCAATAATTTATGCTTATCTTATTCTCCTTATGATTATTCAATTATATCTCTTTTGTTTACCCCCACTTTCCATATGAGGCCACCTTATTTTAAGTTTCCTTTACCATATTTTTGAACAATGGTTTTAGTTATGATATGTCTAAGAAGGGCTTTAATTGTAATTAATATAATGGTAAATGATGTAGATATTTTATGTACCAGTATTTTAGATATCTATATTTCCAAATACACTAAATCTTAATGGTTCTACTATATATCATAATGATATTCAATGAATATTCATTCCATAAGATTTAATATTTTTCATGTAGATTTTATGTTGTTGTAGGAAGAGATGTCATTATATAATTCACGATCATGGTTCAACCATAAGGACTCATATTATACATATGATAAACCACAAGGAAAATGTATCTCAGATCAGTCTATAAGGACACAAATCACGACCTCTATAGTTGGTCTGGACACAAGGTTTTCATACCCCTACCTCTTCCTCGAGTCATGACACATGGCCATTATATTCCAACACTACTTCAGGTTAGGACATAAGGCTACCATACCCATTACTTGCGACTCATTCCATCATCTACATCATCGTATGTCACACATTATCTCACATTAAGGTTTAATTAAGACACAATGGTCCACTCATTATTTTATACCATAAGAAAAGCCTCAAAAGTCTATACACTCACACAAAATAGTTCCTATAACATATGGGGTCAAAATAGAATATCAAAAATGAATATTTATATCCATACACACATATATATGATCAAAATAAAACATGGATTTTATGGGCTATACACACACCTATTATAAAAATTGAACATGGGTCTTACATGCTACACATGCACACACATCTGATCAAACACAAGAATGGGTCATAAAGTACAGAATCAGATACCATAATATCATTACAAAAATAATATAAAAGGGATCTATATGGTATTGATTTTTCTATATTAGTGCATCAAGGTCAATGTCAATATTTTTTAAGAGTTTTATCAACTGTATCACGTTCATGCACCAAAAATAATAAACTCACATTCCAAGGATCCCATGAATAGATTCTAATAAAACATAACAAGGGTTATCGAATGAGATTCAATATGTCAAACTAGATAAGAGTGATAACCATATCACTTCCACAATGATAACCCGTAATAGTGGTAAATCTAGTTCTCTTCAAAGTAAGAGAACACATTGCTCTTGGAACAATGGCTAAAAAGATAGCATGATATCCCTATGAGATAGAATAACAAGAACATGCCTCAATTTACTAAGTTATGATCATATATAAATTTCATGAAATTTGGGGTGATACATTTTTCTTTGAACACAAGAAGGGTCACCCAGATCTCAACCCATATTAATCTACATATGAGAATCAAAATAAGAAAAAGTTCAAATTATTTAATTGATGGATTAATGGGTTAATAACATACCAATCATACCTTTATAAAGATCAAAAAATATTCTATTAATAATCATAAAATCCATTAGACTGTAGTGAAATATCTCTCCATTTCAAAAACTATAACATATGTCCCCATGGAGTGGTGACACCCACCTTGGTCATGGTGGCCTAAAAAACCCATCATAGGCATCCTAACACACTCACTTAGTAGGTTCTGGTGTCAAGACCATACCCATTTTATTCTCAACACTCCCTTCACCAATACATGGGGAGGTAAATATATTTATAGTTCATAGGAGAACTTAGAATGCCACATTCTTTAGACCACACCCAACCATGAGATTTTCTGTAATCTCATTTCACATAGGTGATTCCCAATCATAAAATGGCATACACCATGATGTGATCTTGTATGTGGTGTAAACTAAAATGTCCCAAATCCTTGTTCTAGCCTCCAAAAACCTCAAAATCATCCTAGATCACAGACAGAAAATCACAAGGAAAAAAACTAAAAATCATCAAATATGAGTATGTTACAATTCATTGCCTTTAAATACTTATCATCCTTGATAAGTGTCTCTGACTATCTTACTCGAAAAAATTATGCAACTAAAACCAAATATTAAATCCCACTCCCATATCTCCTATTTGGTCCACCCATGATACTAAAAGCCTAAAAAATTGGTATCATCTTTATTATAAAAAGTCTTTCTCTTTGGTCTATAATCCAAACCAGGATCTCCATAAAATATGCATTTAGATACAACTCAATTTCATCACATTCG
Source organism: Viscum album (assembly GCA_963277665.1). NCBI lineage: Eukaryota > Viridiplantae > Streptophyta > Magnoliopsida > Santalales > Viscaceae > Viscum > Viscum album. The sequence goes on from OY728158.1 coordinate 1,287,645,919, forward strand.
ATTAAATAATAATGATAAACCTATTACCTATGAATCAAAGAGACATGGAATATGTTATGAATAACTAAATATCATGAAGAACGGTCCATTTAATAAGAAACATTTTGAAGAAGTTTTACGATCTTAAATGGTCCCATGAATTGTGATTCTAGTTTCAGTTTACTCTATAAATGAAGACAACTTATTCAATGTGACACCCACAAGAATACTCGATCACCCACATTGAGCTTCAAATTTAATCTTCTTTGTTTATTAGATGATCATTATCTACCCTCATTGGTAACCAACCAATCTCTGATCGACTGGACCCTATTGGAGTTCCCCTATATCATACTCAATCCAACCATAGATAACTCATCCACCTCATGCCAACATAGCGGTGAGCAAAACGATTGATGATAAAGAGACTCAAATGGTTCCATTTGGATTGAATAATTGAAACTATTATTATATGCAAATTCCATCAATTCCAAATAATCATCCTATGATCCAAAAAATTCAAATACACATACCCAGAGCATATCCTCCATGATATGGATCATATTCCTTGAATTTCCATAGTTTTTAGATTATAAACCTTACTCTATTTAAGTTGAGTCCCTAAATATTTTAATAAACCTTTCCAAAACCACAAAATTAACCAGAAAAAAGTTTCTAATATGATTATAGAAGTAAATCCATCTATTCATACAATAAATCAAACATAATTCGTTGTAGAATTATCTATAATGTTATTATCTTGAATCAGATATACATGTGACATTTTTTCCATCCAATCTACTATCCCCCAAATGGAATCATTACTTATAGAGGTTTTAGGAAACTCTATCATGAATCCCATAATCAAATTATTTCCCTTACACATCAACATGGGAAGTGGCTAAATAAATCCTCCTAGTCATGGGTGTTCTTCCTCGATCCTATGATAGGTGAGCCAATGAGAGACAGAGATCATAATGTCTTCTTTTATTCCCAACCACTATAAGAATCATCTGATATCCTGATACATATTCATCAATCCTCTGTGTACTTCCCACTAAGAGGTGTGGTATTTCCTAATCAAATATTCCATCATGGAATCATTAACTATAACTCTCCTATGTAAAAAATTTAACTTCATCACTTTCTATTGACCACCTAAGAATTCGACCACTCCCCACCAACTATTATCAAATCACTATTCAATAAATGTTTAATTCATGATTGGTCTTTAAAAATTTTAACAAAATTGGAATCATAAATATGGGAGAACATTTTTTTACCCATCAATCCTCAGATGAATAAACAAACTACTCATCCAATAGTAACATCAACCATCATTTCTTATCATAAGATCTCTCTCTATGTTCCTTTTTTTCCTAATAAGAGACCCTGAAATTATGTTTCCTTTCCCTGATGTATAATCTATCTCAAACAGTAATGTCCACGTATACTCCACCAAATTATTCTGTTACATATTTAAGTATCACTAAGATAATATGTAATGCCATATATTTTTCACATTGTATATGAAAAATCACTCATCGAGGAGATAATAAAACCATCACATTAGAGCATAGACCATATCTACTATCTCTGAGTCACGTGTTGGGTAGATATACACATGGGTTCAAAGATGGAGAGACCCATAAGCTTCTAAATGATCCCTTTGTATCAGAATATATCATAAACCAACATTGACACATAAAATTAAACTATATATCAAATCCTAATATATGGGAATTTTAATATTGGAGGTACCATCAATATTCTATTATTTTTTAGGAATGTATATTCATGATGATCTATCCACTCAAAAATCACACTCATATTTTTATGTTCTATCATAGGTTCTTCAAAATTGGAGAAGTCATGCATGAACCTTGGTAGTATCCCACCAACCAAAGGAAACTCATAATCTCAAAGACATTTTTAGATCCTTTTTAGGACATCATAGATTATACCTTCTCCATTTCAAAAAATATATCCTCCTTAGAGACTACTTTCCTATGAATGAATATATCCTATATCTATAAGTGTCACATTGAATACATTTCAAAAATTAAATGTTCATGAAATATACTCAAAATAATTTGTATATGTCTAGAACATTTCTATGGTAAATGAATATATAATAATATCATCAATAAAAACCTAAAGTAGTCAAGATATCGATGTAAAATCTTGATAATGAGTTCCATGAACACTATTAGAACATTTTTCAACCCCATGGACATAACATGATACTTATATAATCTATATCTAACCTAAATCCAGAGGTATCCTAATCATATGTCAATCTTTGAGAAAAAATTGGTTCCCCAAAACTGATATACCAATTCATAGATCCATGGAAATTTGTATCTAATATTCACGATGACCTGGTTTAACATTTTCTAGTCTGTACACATATGAAAACTACTAACCACATTCTTCATGAAAAAACTAGGGCACCCCAAGGAGATGTGATTGTTTGGATAAAACAGTTCACCACTAAATCCTACAGTTGTACCTTAATTTCCTTCAACTCAACCAAATACAGATGACATAGAGGTATTGATATATGTTTTTCATCATGTATGAGTTTGATCATACTGTTAGTTCCTATCTCTGGATGGAGTCTTGATAAATCATCTAGGAAGACATATTGATACAGGTCCATTACATAAGTGAAAGAGATAGAAGTTGATGTTTTCTCAACCACATGAGATAATCCTACTACATTCATCATAACAGATATGATCTAGCTAACGTATAGTCTCATCATGCCTACTCCAATTTCCCATTCACTATTTGTCACAAACTTCTCCCCCCCATAGGTGTAGAAAAGGATAATCATCTCCAATAGTTGTCAATTTGTACCATATAACTGGTCAACCAAGCCATGTTGACAATCACATCAAAGAACATAATACCAAGAATCATTAATTCCAATAAATATCCATATCTAGAAAGAAATACAAGATTCCTTGTTCATATATGGAAATTATCTACTATTTTTCTCTAGGGTGACTTAGGATAATGAAATTTAGAAGATAAATAAATTGGTAAATTATGAATAAAAAACATGGAATGTTTTGAATTAATGTGATGCTCCTGTATCAAAGAAGGATAAAAATGAATAGAGGTAGTTAAGACCATACCTCATAAAGTAGAGGGCCCCTCTTACCTACCAATCGAATCCAAGTCCACTGCATACACACTATTTTCCATAGCCTCACAATCCTTCCATTATGTGGAATAACTTGAATGGGTCACTGAAGTTTTTGTATTAATAGTATAATAATGAGGACCCCATCCAAATCCATGTATCATATTACGTGTGTTCCCTATACCCTATAAGAATCTATCTACAACACACATAAAAAAACTTCTAATGATGATCCATCTTGTCACATCTACAGAACATGATAAAATGTATTGGGAAAATTTTGTGAAAATTCTCACACTATAAAAATTTGAAACACGGGGGTCCTACACCTCTGATAGAGGGGGTAAATAATATTCTCCTTCTTCTAATCACCATCTGCCATCTTACTAAATATCATCAACCCTCCTCTTATTAACACTATAAGAGGAACCCATTAAATCTTCAAATAACCGACACATCTATCCCGTAAATGATAAAGTGAAACATACAAACTTTTTCTTTTCAAGACCTTCTTAATCATCTATCCCTATTTAAGTAACTCTAAATATTACATTTTGTCAAATTTGGTGACTTGATTCCATAACTCTGGTTGAAGTCCAGTCTAAAACATTTCTTCCTTCTACACCACATCGATATATATAGGAGGAAAGTAAATCAAATCCATGAAATAATCAGTGTAAGAATATAGTGAAATAGATCATTAATAAAGCTCTATAAACTCTTGATCATAATATAATTAATTGTACCCTAGAAGAAATCGTTGAAGAAGAGGTCATTGAAGGTCACCCATGTAAGACCCTAATGTATTCTCACCTTTTTTATGAAACTCCAACACCTCATTGAAGGTCCTAGAAGTAAGAACGTTGTGAAGAAAACATGTCAATCTTCTAGGGTCTATACTAAATCAAAGATCCCCTTCATGAATTCAATCATCTCTTCATTATATTGATGGACTTCAATTCCCTATATGGATAAAGGATGTTTTATATTGTTGACCCAATAATAATGGACCATCATCTTTAGAGACTCCTCTACCTTCAATTGGTACGATGTGGAAGAATCATTCTTGTAGTTGTTTCTATTCATAAATCACAAGAATACAAACTTTAGCATGCTTAACTACACCCCTCTATCCCTTTAGTGGAGGAACATGTGCATCCATAATAGTTAGATCATTATTAAATACTTCTATCAATGGCCACATGTCATATTCTCAGCGGATTTTTCTGTAATATCAATGAATGTTTATGATATATATAATATCTTATTGATATATCATCCCAATTAGTTTATAGGAAAATAAATGGGATTTCTATGGAAAAACCTTCCAAGGAGTATACCTAAAAAATAATTCATAACCCCATAGTTCTACTCAAGTATCAAGATTATTTCTCAATACCTACATGTTATTTACATTCATATTCATAAAAAACATGCTTTCTGAAGTTGAAATAATCTAAACATTAGTACAATATATCCTATAAGGACAAGAGTAGATCAAGAAATTTAATTAAATGAAATATCATTCATTGAAACCAATATGAATATATGAAATGCGATCCTATGTATATAGTCATGAATCATGAATACACTAAAATCCCATAATCTGTAACAACACAACATACTTCAGATCATCATAAAATCATAAAAACATAACTAGTACACTAGTTTTATTACTGGAAACATAGAGATCTATCACAAAAGAGCCTTCCATAAACTTATAAAACTCCCTTAATATATTTTCTCATACCCTAACTCCTTTATATATTTTCTCAAACATGGTTAAGATTGAATGAAAACGAAATCCTCTTTTGATAACAATGTTTATTTCCCCAAACATAATAACCCGATCTGGGAAATAGTAGAACTTGACCCCATGCATGCCTCTCCATGAATAATAGGTTGTCAAATTGTATTCTTATTACAAAAAACAGTATTTGGGAGACAATACCAATAGTATGAAAATTTAAATCATAATTAATAAATCAAGACAAAATAATTACATTAAATGAATATTGAAACTAAATAGTACTCAATACTGTTTTAGATTACATTCAAGGCATTATAGAGTCACAAAATAAAATAAACCAAGGAAACCTAAAGTGGTAGGTAAAACCATAGAATAAGAAACACTAGTAAAGTAAATAAAGAAATTATGGAAACACTATGTTGTCCATCATTTCCCCCCTCTGTATAGAAATCTCTGTCTCTCCAGCTCTCTATATCTTATCCATTTCTATTTCCAAATTCCCCAATCATGATGTTTTCATCTATATCAAGAAGCCCACTCAGGGTGTGAGTAAAATACTAGTAGGTCACCACTAATGCATCATTAACATAACTGAAGATGAATATGAGGTGTATACCATAACAGAAAGAAAATCATTGAGAAAAAAACAATGAATCATGTGTCAAACTGTCTTTTACTAACCAAGACACCCTAAACCCCAACTGTACCTTTTTTAGCTCTATAAAAAAATAACGGTCATAACAGAAGTCAAGATTTTGGGGAGAACACAAGGCCATCATTTATACCTATGATAATACCCAAGGAAAAATGTGTTATGTCATGCCACAAGGTCATTATACCCCTACCTCTTTCTTAAGTCTGGATACATCTTCGTCATATCCGGATACTACTTCATGTTAAAGAATGAGGTCATCATATCCATGCCCTATGTCTTAGTATATCATTTTCGACATCAAATATTTCAAATTCTCCCCATTTAGGGATAACTATGCCACGATTGTCCACCTCTCATTGTCTACCATAAGAAAAACATCTAATGTTCCTACATTCACACACACTAGGGAATATCACATATGGTAAAAAATAGAATATAAAACATGTGTATTAGTAGTCACACAATCACATGAACTTATTATCAATATTATTCATGGGTCTCATGGGATATATAAATACACAAATAGGTGATCGATACCTATAAGGGTATCATGAGATACAGATGCATAGGAATGTGATCGAACTCAATCATGGGTTCCAATGAACACAATACCAAAGTATCATATCATTCAAATAATAATATACAAGATAATTATATGGTAATTGGATTTATACCTAAATGTTTACATATAAATTACTATATGTTTCACATGAGGTACTGCCTAAATCACATCCATGCATAAAAAAACAAAATTCTAAAGCTCCCTAAATCCAATTTAAATTTAACAAAACAAGGATTAAATAATAAGATTCCAAAAGGGAAATAATGAAATATGGTAAAACCATATCACATACCCAAAGATAACCATCATCAATGGTAGATATATGTTCAATTGAAGGAATATAACTCATTACAACAAGAACAATGATTGGATAAGAGATATCGATATCCCTTTAAGCCTAGATCAACCGGAAGAAGCCTTAATCTCCCAAGTTTTAATATTTTGTAAAGGATAATCAGAGAGTTTCGAGAAACTGTGGATTGAACATAATATGGTTCATCCAGATCTCACCCTAGATTTAATAATATCAAATAACCAGTAGGATATGGAGAGTAAATCAATTAAAAATGGGAAGAATGACTAAATAACACATTAAACATTCCCTCATAAATATCTCACATGTTTTTATTAAAAAAATAACTTCCCATTGATGATAAATGATTGAATTTTCTTTTAAATATATTAAAACACTTTACATCATAGTGTGGTGACACCCATCATGGAAATGGTTTCCTCAATCATGCCCAACCCAAGAAACCCAACATAAAAACCCATATAGGTGTTTTTGTCAAGACCTTACCAATTCTTGACTCCCCATTCTCTTCACTATAGTGTGGTGAGTCTAATTTGAATATAGTCTATAGAAGGATTAACAAATTTTTAATCCCAATACCACACCCTTATCTAGGCATTTCTGATTCCCCATTTCACATTGGTAGTTCTCATACATAAAATAACCTACACCACTACATGGTCTTAAATGTGGTGTACTCTAAAATAGAATAAATCCCTGTTTAAGCCTAAAAAAACATCTGACTCAACTTAGATCAATATAAAACTATAACACCATGATTTTATAAATTATAACTTTGTATTCAATAACATGTATGGAACATAACACCAAATACGTAATAAAATATAACATCCCAAGACTCTACTATATATTTACTATTTTAAATAAATACCTCACTTGATATTTCTTATAATGAATAAAACAATGAGGTATCTTGTGTTACACGCAAGAGTGACCCTTCTCAATAGCTTTTCATACATTCAAGAGTGACCTTCCTTAGTTTCTTGTGTTACACGCAAGACTGAGTTTCACTAAATAACAATGTATTATTGAAATATTATTATTTAATATGATATGATATAAACTAGTTGTTAAATTAGATTTTATTGCTAGTAATAAATAATTTATAAAAACTATGGTTTACAAAAAAATAAAATGAATTCATTGGTTAATAATTAATGAGAAAATAAAATAACAACTAGTTGGGTATAAAAAAATATTATTATTATTATGATTCTAATGAATTTTTACCTTAATAATCATTACTAATTACAATTAGGGACTAATTTTAATGAAACATATATTTTATGTATTCAATTAATAAATTTCGATTATCTATAAGGATTTATATGCATAAAAATCGAACAAACCCTATTTAATACATAAAACCAATGTTCTTATAAAGGCGATGTTATCGCCTTTTAATGGTGAACCTATTTTAAATCATAATATTGACACTCTTATAAGTTGAATTTGATAAAATAAACACTATTATTGAATTATTAATGTTGAAATTATTGTATGGTGAATTTTTTGTATTTTTTGGAAAATCATCGTTTTTTATGAATAGTGAAAAATATAGTATTTTAATTAAAAACATTCGTTTCATTTAAATATTTATTAATAATAAATTATATTTTAATTTTCTTAAAATGATAAATTAGATAAATAATACATATATGAATACAATTTTTTTATTAGAATAAATTTTACATTGATATTGAATATAAAAAGTCAATAATCTTTTCAACATTTTTCTAGTAAAAAATGTTTAACCATCAATTTGTAGGACTTTCATTAATCTTAATTTTTCCAATTATGTGATTTGAATTTATAAAAATGGACATAAAACATTGTAATTAGTATGATATTTTTATTCTAATAACAAAAGAATAAATTTGGACCAAAAATATTAGTGAATGTGCTTAAAATTAATTATAGTGATTCATGAGTAGTTAGGGTTAAAATGGGTTAACCCGTATATTTAAGGGCCCAAATGACCTACAAACTTGTCCAAAAACAATTTATATCCATAATTAATCCATGAACCATAAATTATTGAGTTTTTTTGTGATGAAATTTATTATCTAAGAACATGTGTACACCTAACTTGTTTCATGTCATTTAAAGTGAGTCTCTTCCCTTCCATATAAAAGGACACCAACTGTCCTGCTTCCTCACAACTCTCAAGACACATTAGATAATCCATACTGTGCCAATTTCTTCTATAAAAATACCTCCACTCAACGTAGAATCATACCTTTGTGTAGGAATCCAATTGAGAAAGCCATTTTCCTCAGAACAAAACGAGTTACCCGATTAAGAGGTATTGTCTTCTCTCAAGCTATTTAGTATCATTTCCTCTCTTCAGCCCCTATTCTATTCTTTATCTTTGTCTGCATAAAAACACAAGTATTCTAATATAATAGGATTTTTTATGTTTATATTTCTACTTAAACATACACACACCTCCATATAATGGGTAACAAACAAATTGTTTCTCTGTATGGTGAACTACTGCCTCACAAAACAATTATTTTTCATATTTCCATTTCCAACATTCATAGTTGGGAAATAAGATGGAAACACTTTTAACATATATTAGAAATCATATTTATTATTTCTTTAAGCTTATTTAATTATTTTACAATACATACCCTTATTCTTTCCATTTTGCGTTTATACGATAACAACATTTGGGGAAGTGTGGACTACCTTCCCCTCCAAGCGATGTGATTCATTAACACAATCCATAGAATGTAAAAATGATAATTATAATTGAACATATGATGTATACACAACAACTGAATGATATTCATTACATAATTAAATTTCTATATATATATATAATTGTGTTTGTGTGTGTGTGTAACATTTTTTTATTACCCTTTAACAAAATAAAAAGTGATAATGTTGGTCATGGACGTGCGGACTACCACCTCCTCAACATGATGTGATTCCATTTACATCATGAGAATTATATATATATATATATGTATACATGACAAAAAAAATTATTAATTTTATTATGATCATTCTAGAAATATATATTTCTACTTACCTTCTTTCCATAACAATAATTGAAAAATGAGAATGTTTCACATGCATATGTACGACCCATCATCTCAATGATTGTAACATTGGTTAATTTTTACTAACCATATTAAGTGATTGATTTTAAAATTATAAATGATGCATAAATATGAAATTTATTTCATGATTATTATTCTAGAGATGTTATATATTTTCCACTTTGACCACTATCGACCTACCAAAGTTGTTTTTGACACATAAACTGAATATTGACAAAACACCCAATGCAAAAATAAATGATTTATTAGTTGTATAAAACATAGTAATAAGTGAAATAAAATTAATTCTATACATGAAAAATGTTAATAATAAAGTATGAAATTAAAATAGGTTTATTATAAAGGATGTTAAAATATGTTCACCAAAAAGGAAACATAAGGTAAGAGATCCTCATGACGCTTTTTACATCTATGGGATAAATGGAATGTTTATCACATATATAATTTGTGTGGTGTATCTACTTCACATTATTTATTCTATAAAAATAATCCTTTTATCATTATGAAATATTAGACTTTAAAATAATACCATTCCTTCATTATGGTTTATAATTTTAAAAGTTTCAATGTGGCATGGGACACTTTGGGATTTTTAAAGATTATTTTTCTCAAGAATAATACTAATGATAATTCAATGGAATTTCCATTCAAGTAAAATATATAAACATTGATCAATAACCATTTTCATTATTATTTGGTTATTCATGATTATTTGCATCTATTAGTAACATTTTCCCAATCGTTGGTACTGAATTTGTTTTAAAAATGTTTTTAGGAAAACACAACTATATTTCTGTCTTTAGTCAGAGAATATATTTTCTTCTAATAACCATGTTTTATTAAAACGTTTTCAATGAAAACGAAAATGATTTGGTAAAGACATATTAATCATTTTTTATATTCTAATAATGTTTTCAAATGAATATTTTTTCTATTTCAAAATAAGTAATTTTTCATACCTTTTTACTGTACAAATGAAATGTTCTATTTAACTTGTACAACATTAATAGATTTACCCACCATCATTCCCTCGAAGCTTCCTTTTAATTGTCAAAAGGTAAATTATTTAAGAAAATGTTTTTAAAATTTATTTTCAATGAATAGATTTTTCAAAATGTTTTTTCAAATAAAAGGATATTTTCCTCTAGAATGATTTCTATAATATCTTTTTGAATTATTTCTAGTCATCAACGAAAAAATATATACTCCAGTTGTGGGTTTTTTGTATTAATTCTATCCTTAATCTTCTTATGTGTGTTTTATGAATGATTTTTCCAAGGATTGTATTCATATTCACTTCCTTGATTTCTTTTTTCCCCTTAAAATATTCAATATCCTATAATATTGAATTTGTTAGAATTATTCATATTATTTATCATGAATATTACTATTGACTAAACCACATACCATTATACATACAATGCCTACATAAAAATATATTTGATTATTTTGGGAAATATTGATAATTTAGTCTTTATTATTCAATATGGTCATTTGATAAGTGACATTGTTAAATTGATTATTGGATATATGAGGAATATTTTGGACTCATAAGACATGGGTGGGGCCCAGTTATAGTTATCCCTTCAATGCATCAGTAGTATCATGGGATAGGTATTTTGGATAGCTGCCTTAGATAGGTTTTTACCCATTATTTTGAAAATCATCTTCTAAAACTTCTTGAAAGTAAAGGTATAAGGTACCTAGGAAACACGGTGTCCAATAATCATGTATTAACTTCATATTAGTTTCAGTTATTATTAAACCATGAGATTTTGTGTCGACATATCTATGGATAAAAGCCATTTTCAGTTACTTAGATGGCATGGGTCATGTTTCATACCTTACCATATTTATTTTTCCTTATATATATATTTGAATGGAATGTGTTATCTATTATTTACCATCCCATGTTAATTTATTATCATGGATTCATTATTTCTTCAGCTTTACATACCCTTAATGAACATTTTATCTCACCCTTATTATGTTTCTTTCCCATGTTATCCAAGAATCATACTATAAAAGATATGAAGGGGTTTACTAAATGGATTAGAGTCAACCTCAGTGTTAATTATTTAGATTTTTGGAGTACAACAAAAATTTGTTATAATTAGTGTAGTCATTTGTTATACTGTAGTAATTTATATATCTTGTTTACTAATATTACTAAATATCTCAATCCTTATGGGCATGATTCCTTGTAATAAAGCCAATTTATTTGATAGTAGACACTGTATTCGGGCTTATGGGTTGGGTCGCTGCAGTTTCTATCAAATGAAGTTTAGTATTATCCTTAGGAAATAGATTTAGAAAAACATAGGTTTGAAGAAATAAACCTAAGTTATAATTTCAGGATAAGTAAAGACAAACACTATAGGGTTTTTCTAACTTATATATTATGTGGGTCTTCCTAGAAATACATTTTAATTTGGATGCTTCAAGTTGACATGGTTCTAGTACAGATCTACCTAGGTGTCACAACTCTGAAAATATAGTCTTGACCGGACTAGGGGTAACCTGGTAAACAAAATGGGCCTTACTATATACCTAGTTTAACACTCATGGGAGTTAATCTTAGAATTATTCACATTTTTGTTACAAACAATTTTGAATAATTTATAATAGAAAATGAAAATTAATTTATGAGGTTAAACCTATGCTTTTTATGATTGAATATAAGTTTTCATGATTTATAAATCATATAATTGATATTATGAATAAACCCTACACTAGGGATGGACCAGTGTGTAAAATAAATGGATGATGTATTTATGTATTTATGTTGTATTAAAAACCTTAGTTAAAAAGCTATTTAAATATTAACCTTATATTAAATATTTTCATCATATTTATCGTAAAAATTATATTAATTTGGTTTTAGAGAAGGAAAAACCTCTATGTTGGGTTAAAACCAACCAAATATGGAAAGGTCGTGTGTCTTGATCCCCTAACCGAAGGACGATAAGGGTTTCATGCCTACCACCGACCTATGCAATATCCTAGTTATTTTTTCATTGTCATTAGTTAAACAATTTGACGAATAAATATTAATGATGAACCAGTAGTATCGATTTTGAGGATTAGAAATTAATATATTAACCATATTGTTTTGGTATGATATTTGAAGTCAAATATTTAGACTTTCCAATATCTTATGGACCTTAAGATCCTTTAGAAATTTATATTTGTGATTCATACAAAAATATTAATTTTGGAATGAATTATAATTTGATCAAATGACAACCAAAAGTTATGATTGATTATATAAAATAAAAATGAATCAATTTACTATATTTTATAATATTCTTATGCAATAAATGAATTCTTAAACATTATGAAAAGTGTCTTCAACCAAATACATTGTTTTAATACCTTAAATTTTGATGAAGTGAAGGTCTCTTAATGAATTATAGATTTATGGATTTAAGGACCTATACTTTCTATTGACAATTCACTTGTTTGTGATTGAAGTACACATTTACTCCATATATTGATTAACACATTTTTTTCAATGTATGTATCTCTACTTTCCACTAATTTTCTCCAACATAGATACCTAGTTACAAGGTAGTCTATTTTACACTTGTACTTCCCATTCTCTCTTTTCTCAAAGAGGTTTTACAAACCCTTATCACGATCTGCATTTTAAAAAATAGGAAGTATCAAAAAATATATCACTATAAATGAGTTTAAACTTCGATGACATATTTTATTTAAGGTGGAGAGAATGTAACATCTCAAATTACTAAATTACAACCTTTTAATCAATAGCGTGATTAACACACACCACCAAATGTGTAAGGGAATATAATATCCTAAGACTCTAATATAAATATACTATTTTAAATAAAATCATCAAATGATTATTCTTGTAATTCATGAAACATAGTGATAGCTTTCATTACATATAAGAGAAACCTTCCTCAATATCTTTTTTATATATAAGAGCGACATTACTCAATTGCTTGCCTTACATGCAAGGATGAGTTACACTATATAACAATGTATTATTAAAATATTATTATTTAATATAATATGATACAAAGTAGCCTTTAAATTAGTTTTTATATACATTAATAACTAACATATAATAATTATGGTTGAAACCATTATAAAATAAATTAATTGGATAACAATTATTTATAAATGATAATAAGAACCCATTGGATATAAAAAAAATATTTTTATTTTTATGCTTCCAAATAAGTTTAAACATAATAAAAATAACTAATTAAAAATATTGAATTATTTCATTGAAACATAAATGTTATATATGCAATCAATGTTATTTATATTTATACATTAGTTTTATATGAATAAGGTAAGAATAAACCCTATTTCACACATATAAAACCTATATTTTGATAAAGGCTATCTTCGTTCCTTTTAATGGAAACCAAATATTAAGTCATATTTTTCACATTTTTATAAATTTAATTTGATAAAATAAACTACATTATTAAATTAAAAATTTAAAACTTTTCCAAATTTAAATTTTTGGTATGTATCTGAGAAACTTTATTTTTTTAAGAATCGTGAAAAATACTACATTTTAATTTAAAACTACCTTATCATTTAAATAATTATTAGTGCTAAATTGTATTTAAAATTGGTTATAAAGTAAAATTATAAAAATAATAAATATATTAAAAAATAGTTTATTAAAATATATGTCACATTGAAATTGAATATAAAAACTCAACACTCTTTTGAACATTTTTCTACTAAGACCAGTTAAACCGATGGTCTTCAAGATTTTCATTAATCTTAATTTTTGCATCGTTTGTTATTTGAAGTAAAAAAATTAGAAATAATACATTTAAATATGGATTATATTTCTTTTCTAATGATATCAATATATTTTTCGACCAAAATGAATAGTGAAAGTGATTAAAATTAATTATAGTGATTGATGTGTAATTAAGCATAAAATGGTATAAACATTATATTTAAGGGGGAAATGACCCAAAATAATATCTAGAACCCTGTTTCGGTACATAATTTTAACATAAACCTTCATTTAGGGATTTTTTTGTATGACTTTTTTATGTAATAACACGTGTATACCTAACATGTGTCCGAAAATTCCAATTGGGTCGTTTTCCATCCCTATAATAGACCTCAAGAGTCCCCATTTATCACACCTCTAAAGCCACACTGTATCATAAAAAATCTGAAAAATTATTTTCCCAACATCCTTCACCTAGACTTAGAATAATCCCTTTCGATAGGAAGCCACCTAAGGAAACCTTTTGGCACAAACCATTAGGACTTTCCTGATTAAGAGGAAACATCTTCTCTTATTGTTTTTAGTTTCATTTATATTCTTAAAACACTATTATCTTATTATTCTATGATAAAAAAAATTATAAAAAATATTCTAGGATTTTATTATGTTACAAGTTTTACCGACACTTATAAGCATCTCCTTCTAATGGGTAACAAACATATTTTTTCTCTGTATGACGAACTGATGCCTCATAAAATGATGATTATTAATTTTTCTCCATCTCCAACTTTACTAGTTTTCCATTATTATGGAGACATTATATATATATTATATTAGAAATTTATTATGTATTTAACCTTTTTTAATTATTTTTCAACACATACTCTTATACTTTCCATTTTGTGTTAATATAAAAACATCAGCTGAGGAAGTGTGGGATACCACCATCTCAAAGCAATGTGATTCGTTCATAGATAACATGAAATGTATAAAAGATTATTATAATTGAATATATGAGACATAAAAAAATATATAGTATATTAATTAAATAATTAAATTTTTGAATATATATATATATCAGTTTCTTTATTATCCTTTCACACACTAAAATGTTATAATGTCGATCGTGGATGTGAGGACTATCGCCTCCTCAACACGATGCTATTCCTTTTACATCAGAAGAATTATATATATATGTATATATGACTAAATAATATTGTATTCATTATATTACTATCAATATATAAGGATATAATTTAACTTACCTTCTTTCCATAACAATCAATGAAAAATTATAACGTTACTCATGTGTACGTACAAACTACCATCTCCGTGATTGCAATGTTGGTTCATTTTTCATAACCATTTTTAATGATTGATTAAAAAATTATAATTTATTTATAAATATTATAATTATGACATTATTATTATTTTATATCTGTTATATATTAACCCCTTTGATTATAGTTTACCTTCAAAAGTTGTTTTTTGACACATAAAGCGAATTTGGTCAATACACAAGATGTAAACAAAATTGTTTAATTTGATGTATACAACATAGAAATAAGTGAAATAATATTAATGATAAAAATGAAAAATATTATAAATAATGTAAAAATTAATAAAAGTTTATTATACATTAATTTAATTGACATTCACCCAAAAAGAAACATTAGGTAAGGGATTCTCATCTCACTTTTTGCATCAGTGAGACAAATGTCATGTTCAACACATAAATATTTTGTATAGTCTATCTACAACCCCTATATTTATGTTATATAATAAATCCTTTTTTCTTAATGGGATTTTAAAATTTAATTTAATATCATTCTTTCATAATTTTATAATTTAAAATATTTCAAAGTGGTATGGGACACTTTGGGATGTTTAAAGAATATTTTACTCAAGAATATTACTAATGATATTTCAATGTAATTTCTATAATAAGAAATTATATAATCATTGTTCAATAAACCCTTTCAATTTTATATGGTTATTCATGTCCATTTATAGGTATTAGTACCATTTTCCCATTATTTTTGACTGAAAGTGTTTTAATTATTATTAGGAAAACCGAACATAATTTATCTATTTAGTAAAAGATATATGTTCTTCTAAAAGGCTTGTTTTTTATAATGATTTCTGAAATTTTTAAAAATGATTTGGAATAGATATTTTTACCTTTTATTTATTTTACAGAGGTTTTCAAAGAGATTTTTTTATGCTTTCTGAATATTTTATTTTTCTTACCTTCTAGCCACATAAAAGGAATGTTCTTTTTATATTGAACAAAATGTATGAATTTACCCTCCATCATTCCATTGAAGATTCTATTTGATTTTTTAGTGGTTAATAATTAAATAATTTTTATTAAATTTATTTTCAAATAAAAAATAGTTTCAAATGTGTTATCAAAACAAAAGGATATTTTCCTCGAAAATGCTTTTATAAAGGATATTTTTATATTATCTCCATTCAACAATGATAAAAACCATATTTTTATTCCACATAGGGTTTTATTTATTAATACCATCCTGAATATTTCTATAGATGGTTTATGATTTATTTGTCCAAGGATAATATTCAAATTCACTTCCTTGATTTATTTTTCCCCTTAAAATATTTAATCTCCTATGATCATTGAATTTTCCATAATAATCCATATAATATATCATGGATATTAGTATTTCCTAAACCATATACCATGTTACAAACAGTGTCTAATTTTAGAGTTATTTTATTTTTTAGGAAAATATTGATAATTATGTATTCATTAATCAATATGGTTATTTGATAAGGAACATTATTAAATTGATTATTCGATATATGAAGACTATTTTGAAATGGTATAACATGGGTTGGCCTAGTTATATATTTTCCCTGGCTGCCTCAGAAGTCTCATTGGATGATTAATTTTTCAGCTACCTTGGATGGGTTTTTACTCAATATTTTGTAAATCGTATTGTGGCGGATCGTTTGAATAAATGTACCATTTAACTTAGAAAAATGGTGTCAAATAATCAATAATTTCCTTCATATTAGTTTTAGTTATTATTCATCCATGATGTTTTTCATCGACATATCTATGGATACATTTCATTTTTTGTTATTTAAATGGAATGGGGTTCAGTTTCCTAAATTTCAATATTTATTTTTTCTTATATAGTTATTTGAATGGACAATGTTATCAGTTTTGTACCTTTCCATATTAATTAATTCTCATTGATTCATTATTTCTTCCACTTCACTTACCCTTATTTTGAATTTGATCTCACCTTTATTTTGTTTTTCTACATATATCCATGAACCATACTATAAAAGACATCTATGGACATAATAAATAGATTATAGTTTCCATTAATGTAATTTATCTTGATTTTAGAATGAAGAAAAAACTATATTATAATTAGAGTAGTCATCTGTAATACAAGAGTCATTATTGAATCCAATTTATAAAGTCCACTAAAATGTTCGGTCCTTCGAGGTTTGATTCCTTTTAATCATGGAAATGTAATTGATTACAGACACTAGCTCTAATCTTTTGGACCTGGTCACTATATAAAAAATCACAAAGACCAAAATTATATGACATAAAAAATAAGTATGTTACACTTATATTATGTGTTCCTATTATTCTATTTGTAGAGGCATGAAACTATAATGACTATTTTTTATTTCTATATCAATATTCTCATTTGGTAATTCTTTAAACAAGTTAATGTGGGGGATTATGATATATGATCATGATGAATGATCCTATTTCTTAAAAATATTTATTTTTTATTATTAATTTAGTGGAATATGTAAATAATTTTATATGTCCTAGATATCTTATATATTTAGGTGGTGGAATATTATCTCATGTTTTATAGTTGTTTAGGTTTTGAAAATAATTTGGTGTGCCCCACACTTTTCAAATAATTTTTTGTTATGATTATGATACTTATGACATGGGGTATAATGAGAGACAATAAATAGTATTTATTTAAAAACTGTTATCTATGAACTCTTTCCCATAAATATATCTTTTATAATTGATTATTCCTTTATTAATTATTTACTATTGTTTTTTAGAATTCTTCTATGGTAATATGTATAATATTACATGGTATGTAAACTAGATTATTGTAAAATATATTTATTTATTTACATTTATTTTAACATTATATAATATCATATATGTTATAAAATTTATCAATCCTTGGTAATGATTTTTATTTAATTTACATGAATTATAGGCTTTGAAAATTAATTAATTTGATTCATACATATACACAACACACATACACACACACACATAGTGATATATATATATTTAATCTATATTGTGGTAGAGGAATATTAATTCTAGACTAATATGTAGATGTTTGTTTATATAAACAGAAAAGTATTGATTTATTAATATAATAAAAGAGGACACATATGTGAGAAAATATATGAAGATATGTATATATATTATTAAACATAGTTTTTTCCCTCCTATATGGGATTTTCAAACTGAAATATCATTGATTCAAGGAGAAAAATCACTTTGGGTTCATTGATTTCCATTATGGATTTTTGATAATGAAACTAGACCATGTTTAGTTTACATTATTCAATAATTCATTGATTGGTTTTTAACATTGTATTTTTCTATTTTCCTACATTATAAAAAACCTCTATTTAGTTAATTATATAACATACATGTAGGTTTATGTTGCTGACTTCCTACATGGTATGGTGTACAAATAATCAACAATTATTCGATTAGAATGTGTTTAAATATTATTTTGTTTGATTTAGGAAATGAAAAATATGATACACATGATGTATAATAGATACATTGTGCTAGAGTCTCTATTTTTTTAGAGAAGATGAATATTTTATTCTATAGTGATATTTATGGATGAATTGTTTTACTAATTTTGTTACTATGAAATTATATTACATGAATTTTTATATAGTCTCAATTTCATTATATATATATATTATTTATTTTATTATAACAAATAAAATATTTGGGGTGAATCTAGTTTAGTTTATTTATTTCGTAGATATTATATGCAAATAAAATGTTGTTTTTATTATTGAACAACATAGATATGATATATACCCATTAGTGAATTGGTTCCTTCCTTTTTTTAATGGATGGGGCTGAAGCCTCTTTTATTATTAAAGAAAATCATAGACCTCTTTAACTAGTTAGAGGGAGACCCATTACATAGCATGGAGGCCAAGTGGTCATTTAGCCCATTACATGGACCTTATGCCCATTTTTTTGGCCCAAAGCCCATTCTGTGAATAGTACTACTACATTACCACGTAGATATAGTACTACATAGTACCCGTAGTTACTACAGTACTATGTCGCCGCTATAGTGACCTGCCACTGCTACAGTGCCTGATATTGCTACAACGTCACCGCTGTAATAATACTGCTACAGTACCATTGTAAGAACTTGGTTCTTTTTTTGAGGCACGGGGTTCTTCTATTTTTTCCTTAAGTGTTTTTGAGAAAATAAGGAAAATAGGTAAAAAATTCTATATTTTGTGGGTACACACCGTATACTTTTCCATACGCCGTGTACTTTGGCCGTGTGGTATGAGTAAACAGGGCTTGTAGCCCTGTCGGTGATGAAAGGTGTAAAAAATATACTACATTCCATATAATGGTTATTTATAGGACGTGTAGTCAATCGGTCATTGAATAGTAAGGCAATGGAAGTAACCGCCAGCTGAGCAATGGTACATATCATGTATTCAGGAAATACACGCCGTGTACTCATGTCGACAGATGAACAGTTCGGCGGTGAAAATGTAGCTGTAAGAGGAATAGTTAAATGAGAAAATTACACGTCGTGTATTTGAGATTACACACCGTTTAGTTTGTTTTTTTGTTCACTTGAAATGGGTATTAGAATCCTATGTTCACATCGGAAGCTTATAATTCCAGAGCAGAGTGGGAGAGACGACCGGAGCTTGGAGGATCTCCCGACCGCACACCGGGAACCTGATTCCATATCTTTCGATCACGTTGGGACCGCACGGGTTAAAAATACCTTCTATTTAAGTTGTTCTTACCAATTATTTCCTGAGGGGAAGTTAATTGAAGTTGATAATGTTGCTGTTACTCTCAGATCTGCGCCTTTCTCATGCGTTTCGGGAGGAAACGTTCACGTGTACTGATCAGAGAAGATCGAGGTTGGTGGTCTGGTGCTTATTTCCAACTATTGAGTTGAATTTGTGTACTGTTGTGCTACGAATCCATGTTTGGGGTGTCATATGGCTATTTCCTTTGAAGAAAATTATCTAGAATTTCATAGATAAACTTTTGATAAGTTAAAACTGCTGTTTGGGATCGCTGCTTGGATCCAGGACCACCCCATGGGGTGCGTACCTCTGTTTAGCCGTTTATCCAGTTTACCCGAGGGTATACTGTAAAATTTATCATCCTTTAAAATTTCCTTGAGAGGAATTGTATATAATTGCTTGCTTATATGTTGGGCTCGGCCCGGTTACATATATAGCCTGAGGGTAGTGTCTCATTTAGCCTATGGTTAACCTTTCTAATTCCTATGGGAAATAGTTCGTGTGGATATGGAAAATAGATTTTGTGCCTGTGGGTGACACTTTGTATGCCTGTGGGTGATATTCAATATGTCTATGGGTAGACACCTGTGGGTTTCGACTCTACTTACTTGTGGGTAAGGTTTGTACGTCTGAGGACAGTGTTATCATGAATGTTCACCGTGGTGTTTTTCACATGTTGTACCTGCCAAGTTGAAGCACAAGCTTGGAATGGAAAAATGAATATTAAAATGGCAATATAACTGTTAAAGTTAGTTACTTTTGAGTACTTCTTAGATTATTGCATTTACTACTGCACACTATAGTTGCACATTTTCACTGACAGTTGGTCACGGGCCTTTGGTGGTTGCCTACTGGGATTTAATTCTCACACCTTGTTTGGTTCATGTCTTTGGCCCAAACATACTATATTACTGCAGGTGTCGATAGGGGCAAGGGTCCCTATAATGGTACATGATTGTTGCAGATGGGTAGGAGAGCATGGGATCTAGTTTAGGCTCGCGATGCTACTGAGTTATTGATGCACTGTTTTGTTTTGATTAATTGTACCTGTTACTTTGAGTTGTATTGTATTTAATTATAGTGTATCATATTCTGGTTGTTTTCATAGAATCTGTGACATGATGCATCTCTATATATAAGACTGTTGGTTCTCTTTTACTTTAGTTTTATGTTTTTTACTGCTTCTGTTGTTTCATGTTGAATGTTATTTATCATTATCGCTACACTACACTTTGAAAAATGAGGGCATTGTTTCCCAATTTTCAGACCTGGTCCCTCACTGCTAGTCGGCAGCCTCAGGCGTTTGGTGAAATGCACTTGAGGTCATGTGACCGACTGTGTTCAGGGAACTTGTGGCGTGGCACCCGAATCCGAGACGTTACAAAGTGTTATAAGAGAATTTTTTTCTTTGACGTGTTGTTTTTCTCCTTAGTTAGGGATATGAAATAAATGGTGGTTGGTAATAATTTCTTCCCGGGAGAAGCTAACTCGTGTATAGGGAAAATCCAATTTAACTCGGGTTGCAATTTTTTCTGATTTTTCAATTTTATAATTGATTTGATTTTAACCGTTGGGTGACATACTTGTTGTGTGCTATTAATATTTTTATACTAGGGTTCTATTTAGTTGAAACCTGATAAGATGAGGGTATTCCATCTAATGCATCATTTAGGAGCATGCTAGAATCGTTTGTCATGCATTCCTTCCATGCCATGTGGGGGAATTAGAAATTACATGGTATTGTGATAGTTTATGTGCTAAAAAAGCATATTGTTGTGATAGCTGCTTTGATAAATACCTAATATTTTATAGGGTGTTATTGTGTGAGGTTTTCATTGAATGAATGCCAAACATTGGTTCTTGAGGTGTATGGGCCCTCAATGACCGTAATTTGGTGGATCAACGACGTGTTTATTTTGTTACAACATGTGTATGATTCCATTATTTGATTCGCGGGGAGTATGTGCCCTCACGTATCTGAATTTGGCACTTAGATGTTTGTTTCATTGTTTTTCTGGGATCCGGAGTAGTTTCTGAGGCTTAATGCCCGGAAAACCCAGGATACACGCCATGTAGTTCTATGGACACATGACATGTGTTCATCTGTTTGGGATTAAATGAAAACAATGTAAGTACACACAGTGTACCCTAAGTACACTCCGTGTAGTCTCTTACATTTTCATAGGCTGTGTGGGCAGAGACACGGGGTAGGAAATGGCTTAGGGGAATCACATCCTGTACTGGTTGTACATGCCATGTAGTGTTGACCCTGTGTCTGCCCGTGTAACTAACAACACGGACGACGAAAGCTTAAGAAATGCTCACTGTATCTACCTTGAACACGACGTATAGACTGACCGATGTACCTAGCCATGTCACGAATAACACGGGTTGGTGTTATATTTCTTTTTACACGCTGTGTTCGCCTGGAACACGCTGTGTAGTGTCAGGTGTGTAGCCAGCCATGTAACGAGCAACACAGGTTGGTCTGGGGCTTTTTTAAACAATTAGTGTCTTTTTCAAACATGTCGTGTAGTGTGACCTGGGTACACAAGCCGTGTCAAGAATAACATGGGCTGGTGAAAGCTTGTCGAGTACACGCTGTGTACATGTGGGACACTATGTGTAGTTCTGTTTTTACAGAGTCATGTGGTTTAGCCGTGTAGAAGGGATTAGACATGGAAGAAGGATTCAAGTACATGCCTTGTAGTCTGAAGACACGCCGTGTGTTTGGTGTGTTACACGCCCAGTTTTAGCTGGAGTACACGCCCATGTGAATGGCTTGCTAGAACATGCCATGTTGTATTTATACATGTCGTGTAGCCATGTTTTGTAAATATGGAATGCTTTCTTTCTCATGTTCCCTTCTTGGTATCATTGTTTTCAGTCTTTGATAAATTTTCTCTAAGCTGTGAGTTTGACCTTGTAGTGTCATGCCGCCGAGACGACCATCAGTTGTTCATCAAGAGAGCATCGATGATTATACTCCTGTGATGGTGGTCCATGGGCTACCAGTGTATCCTCCAGCAGAGCTAGATGCGGCGCCAGCCATTATACCAAACACTGGAACTGATGCGTTGATTCGGGAAGGCTTCATGTGGTTTATGCAGAAATTCCAGGGAGCACCGCAGGCCGCCACATCTATGGAAATGCTAACTCGTATCATCCAGCAGCAACACCCTCCTATGTTTTCAAGGGACAGTGGACCACAGGCTACGGAGTCATGGATGGATTCAGTGCAGACTATTTTTGATCATCTTGAGATGCCTCCAAGGCGGGGGTCAAGCTTGCGACTTATATGCTGCGTGATTCTGACAAGAAGTTGTGGGATGTTACCACCCAGTCTGAGCATCACCCTGATATGGCATGGGAAGATTTTCAAGCATATTTCTATAAATTATTCATCCCAGTGACGCTGAGGGAAGATCAAGCTTGAGAGTTCATGAATTTGCAACATGACGCTATGTCAGTGATGGATTATCGTACTCGCTTCACTGAGCTTCAGCTTTTTTCACCCGTTCCGGGGGATGATGAGACGTTAAAGGCCAGAAGCTTTGAGGATGGTCTTCGATATGACATCTGAGCACTGGTTATTGTTTTAAGTTGCCTACAGTGCATACTATTGTAATCGAGGAACTGATTATTGGAAGAAACCTGCATGAAGCTTGTGGTGTGGGCCAAGGCGGTTCAACAACATTTTAGGGTACTCCTTCTACCAGTAAGAGGTCGAGGCAATTGTATTTCTCTCACTGTGGTAGTTCTAGCCAGAGGAATACTTCACGTGGCCAGGTCATGTGCTACCAGTGTGGTAAAGAGGGGTACAAGAGACCACAGTGTGCACGTGACCTCGAGGAGTGCTGAGCTTGAGGCAGGATGGGACATCTTCAGTGTTTTTGAAGGGAGTTTCGATCAATGGATAGTGAGGGGGGTTTTGTGCATACTCCGCATGAGGGAGTAGAACCATCATCTTCTTACCAGTCAGAAAACTGGAATACGTCAGGGCGTGCAGGCAGAGATGGTGGTCATGGCCATGGTAGCCAGACACTAAGATCTCAAAGGTAGCAGGGTGGGATAGCTCAGGGTAGCCAGGCTATGTTGCAGGGCCGCGACACTGGGCAAGCATATGAAGTGCAACATACCCAACAGATACAGGATCCCAAACCTTCTATTTTCAGAGGTACTATTTTAGTAGCTTCTATTTTATCTTCTGTACTTTTCGATACGAGTGCTATACATATCATTATATCTATGACTATTGTGGAGAGCCTTAGGCTCTGTGTTTCTTCTTCATGTGATGTTATGACGCTAGAAAATCTGTTGGGAACTAGAACGGATGGTGTGCGTCAGTGCAAGGAGTGACCCCTAGAGGTTAGTGGGTGTCACTTCCTATGGGACCTCTATGTCTTAGAGATGATGAGGTATGATATCATTCTCAGGATGGACTGGTGGGTACACTTCCAATCCGTTGTGGATTTCTATCCTTGCAGGTTGAGATTTACATCACCATAGGGTGAAGAGTTTCTATACAAGGGTGAATGGGATGTCCAGGCGAGCCGAGCTGGACCTAAGCATTGTGGGAAAGGTGGTGTGACAGCCCTGATTGCAAGTTTATATTAGGATGATTAGGGGACTTGTCAGGTGAATTTCCCTCCAGTAGTTAATCATCTTAAAGATGTCTTCTGGGATGGATTTTTAGGTTTACCTATGTAGCAAGAGGTGGATTTCATTATTGAGATTGTTCCAGGAGCATCACCGGTGTCCATTCCTCCTTGTAGGATGGCAACACCAGAGTTGCAGGAGCTCAAGACATAGTTAGAGGAGTTTCAGTCAAAGGGTTTCATTCGACATCGTACATCTCCTTGGGGTTTTCCGGTCCTTTTTGCAGAGAAGGCGGACGACACCCTCAGACTCTGTGTGGATTATCGGAAGCTGAACCAGCTGACAGTTAAGAACCGATATCCCTTACCAAGGATTGATGATATTTTTGATCCATTTTTGGAAGCACTAGTGTTATCGAAGATTGAAATGAGATCTGGATATCATCAGTTATGCGTTAGACCATCGGGCATACCGCTTACAGATTTTCGGAGAAGATATGTACTATACAAGTACTTGGTTATGCTGTTCGGACACATGAACCCGCCAACAGCATTCATGGCTCTGATGAATCGTGTGTTCCACCCTCATCTGGACTCTTTTGTGGTAGTATTTTTGGATGACATCTTGGTGTACTCTCACACTCGACACAACCATGCCACCCATCTTGGGATCATTTTGAGTACAATGAGAGAGTACTAGATATATGCTAAGCTCTAAAAGATCCACTTTTGGATGTACCAGATACATATCACGGGTCATATTATCTCCGAGGCAGGGGTTGTGGAGGACCTAGAGAATGTGAGAGAAGTAGTTTCCTGGGAGCAGCCTAAGAATGTGTTTGAGAAACGAAGTTTGTTGGGGTTGGCTGGTTACTAAATGTGTTTTATATAAGACTCCTCCCACTTAGAAACACCATTGAAGGGTTTGACTTAGAATGGTGTGAAGTTCATTTGGCCAGAAGCTTGCGAGACAGCCCTTCAAGAGCTGAAGGTTAGGTTATCATCAGCTGAAATCCTGATACTTCTAGATCAAGAGAGGAGTTATACAGTTTACTTTGATGCATCAAGTATTGGGCTAGGAGTAGTGATGATGCAGGGTGTTTGAGTAGTTGCATACGGGTCACGGAAGTTGAGGCCACAAGAGAGAAATTACCTAACACATGACCTCTAGTTGGCTGCAGTTGTTAATGTGTTGCACTATTGGAGACATTAACTCTTGGATGAGCATTTTTTGGTTTTAACAGACCACAAAAGTATCAAGTACATATTTACTCAGCATGACATGAACTTTGGATAGTGAAGGTGGGTTGAATACCTTTAGTCCTTTGATTTTGATCTTGCCTATACACCGAATAAGGGTAATGCAGTTGCTGATGCACTGAGCAGGAAGACTTAGAAACAGTCAGTTCATGTGGCCAGTGGTGAGTAAAATATTATGGCTTTGTTCTCTAAGATGCACTTGGAGGTGTATGATAGTCAATGGAAAACCTATATTTCTTCCTTAGCTATGACTTCTATCCACCCGGATAGAGTAAGGAATAGACATATATCAGATTCGGAAAACCTAATTCTACGGGAGTCGGTGGCAAGTGAGGACCCTCCTCTAGGTTGGGAGATAGGAGATGATGAGGTAATGAATTTCCATGGATGAGTATGGGTTCCAGGGGACATACGAGAGGAGATGATTCGGGAGTTTCATGCTTCATCTTTGGTAGCACGTCCCAGAGTTACCAAGATGTACCATGACTTGAGACGTCAGTATTGGTGGCCGAGTATGAAGAAAGAAGTACCTGGATTTGTTACAGGATGTTCCACCTGTCAGCATCTGAAGGTAGAGAATCAGAGGCCAACTGGACTATTATAGTAGTTAACCATTCTGGAATGGAAATGTGTCACGACCCGCCCTTGGGGTCCGTGCCGTGACTACCCCAAGCCCGCCTTCCATAGGCCAGGGGCTGGCGACTAGCACCAAGGCGTATATCCCAGTAAAAAGGGAAGGCATTGCCTTTGAAAAGTAACCAACTCCACAGAGTAAGCAAGCGGAAAGTAAACACTAAACAAGCAGAGTACGACTGAAAGTGCGGAAAAGTAAATGGGCCAGAATACAAACCCAAACTGAAAGTAAAGTACAACTCAAAAAGGGAAAAACAGCAACTGTAAAGTAAAAGCCGCTACTCCGAGCTGTCCACCGGAAATCCCACCTGAAGGGTGGGTACAGATAGCTCCTCTGCTCCACGGGTCCCGCCGTCTGCTCCGTGCACGTCCCGCCCAGTGGTCCACCTCCGGGTACCGTCCCGCTGTGCAAGCCTCAGCTAAGGTCAACGCTGTCCGTCGTCTGCAACCAACACAACGTAGTGCGGGCGAAGCCCGTGCAGGGGTGAGTATAAGCTACTCAGTAGGGACCCTGAGACCCCTGAAGGTCTCTCAAATCCACAAAGGATAAACCACGAAGAAAAGTACAAACACGAAGTAACAACTGACACAGCTTAGGTATATGCCCATACATATACCTAAGTCATCAATTAAAATACACTCCAACCTCCGAGCCCAAGTACAACTCAGTCCACGCAGGAAAGTATACGTATTCCACATAGGAAAGCAAAATATAATCCACACAGGATTGCACAACACAATCCACACAGGAAAACAACAGGATTCAGCTCACACAGGTATACTTCTTCAAGGACGATAAAGATGATCACTGATCCATCTAAGTCGTCGGACCCACGAAGGATCGATAGGTAACTAACCCCCACAGAAGACCCACACAGGATCGGGCTCACACAGAACCTGTAGGCGCTGGCTCACACAGAACCGCTGAGCGCAAGGACCCACACAGGATCGGGCTCACACAGAACCTGTAGCACTGATCCACGTAGGATCGCTGAGTGCTGTAGTCGTCGTCGTCGAATCCACACATGATCTCTGTACTGTCATCGTCCAATCCACACAGGATCTCTGTACTGTCGTCGTCAAATCCACACAGGATCTCTGTACTGTCGTCGTCAAATCCACACAGGATCTCTGTACTGTCGTCGTCAAATCCACACAGGATCTCTGTACTGTCGTCGTCAAATCCACACAGGATCTCTGTACTGTCGTCGTCGCAGTCACAGTAGCAGTCGTAGCAGTAGAACAGTCGCAGCCAGCACTAGGGTTCCCGCACACAGCAAGCTCGTACGGAGGATCCGCTCCACGAGCCGAGAGGCTGATACATCAACTGTCACGAAGACCGAAGTTGATGTATCCAAAAGTTCCGTATCGTCAACAGGAACTCAACGTAACAGACGGCGCGTCGATCGGACGCCCGGTCTGAGAGTTATTGGCATTTTCGTCTCCGGGGCCCGGTTGGTTTTTAAGGCAAAACCAACCCGACCGTACTCCACCTGCGTCCAAACCTCGGGCGGAGTATGCCAAAAGATCCGTCTCACTAAGAGGAACACAACGCGACTGACGGCGCGTCAATCGGACGTCCGTAGCTCAAGATATGAGCGTTTCCGCTCCGAAGGCCCGGTTGGTTTCGTGAACGAACCAACCCGGCCGAACTCAAAGTTAACCGAAACCTTGTGTGCGATATACCGAAACGACCGTCTCGATCCAAGGATCGCGTTGCCGCAGACGGTTCGTCATTCGGAGGTCCGAGGCTCAAGTTATGAGCCAAAAACCAAATCAGGTTCGAAACGGGGGGTCCGGGTCCGGGCCGACCCGGCCCGACCCCCCCCCCCCCCCCCCCTCTGGACGGCGCGGCGGCCGGCGGCGGCGGACGGCGGCGGCGGACGGCGGCGGACGGCGGCGGCGGCTGGCCGCGTGGCGGCGGCGGCGGGCCGCGTGGCGGCGGCGGCGGCTGGCCGCGCGGCGGCGGCGGGCCGCGTGGCGGCGGCGGCGGCTGGCCGCGGGGCGGCGGCGGGCCGCGTGGCGGCGGCGGCGGGCCGCGGCGGCGGCGGCGGCAGCGGGCCGCGGCGGACGGCGGGCCGCGGCGGCGGCGCTGGGCGCCGCACGTGATTGGCACGCGGGGCTATGCCCCGCGTTTCTCTTCAAGAGGCACGGCTCAAGGCCCTGCCTTTGCCAAAAACGGCCCCCGCAAATGGGGGCCGGCTTGATAAAACCGGGGGGCTGTTGCCCCCCCTCTTTAATTGATCCGCCCCCCCTCATTAAGAGGGGGGTTTATTGAACCGGCCGGGGGTTTTATTCCCCCGGTTTTTAAGATATCCGGCCGGCCCGCTGGCCGGCCGGTTTTTACCAACGGGACCGGAATTTCCGGTCCCGCCCTCGACTTCCGACGCCGGCGGCCCGGCCGCCGGTCTTTCCTTCCGCCGCGGTCTCCTCGTCTCACCGCGGCCCGGAACCGGCCGCGGTGTTCGTCGTCCGGCGCGGTGCGACGGCACCGCGCCCCTTTCGCCGTGCCATGAATCCTCCCAACGCGGCGCGACGGCGTCGCGTTCTTGAAGTCTCTCCTCGGCGAAGCGCGACGGTGTTGCAGAAAATTATAAGCATGTTCATCCGCGTGGTGCGACGGCACCACGCCTCTTGCTTCCACCCGCATGAATAAAACGAGAACTAAGGAGGGGGGGTTCGGCCGTGTTCATGCGGTCCGACCCCCCTCACGTTAAATAATAACATAACTAAGAATATCCAATAGCCTTACGTTTAGTCATGCTAAAATCCATGATTCAAGAATGGAATAAAATAATCAATAAATAACATCCCCTACCTCGGGTTTGAGATTCAAAGAAACTTCTACGTTCCGCGGAAGACGGCGTCGCGGAAGTCGGGCGTCGCGGTCGTCGTTCGTCAAATCCGTTGACGAAGAAATACGTCCGATGCGACACGTTGTTGGCGGATCTTCGTTTGCCGACGAAGAAGGTCCGAAGAGGAAGCAGAGGTCCGAAGATACTAGGTCTCCGAGTCGATGATCCTTGACGAAGTGTTGTCGTTCTTCGTTGAGGATGAAGACGTTCTTCGCCGGAGAAGATGAAGTTCTTCAAGAGACTTAGAGCTCTCTCCTCCAATCCTCAACACAACCAAACTAACCCCCAAAAATAAAATAAGCTAACCTTATTTTATTAAGTCATTCTATGAGTTTCAAATCAAAAACTTAAATCCATTAAATGGTTTAGTGTGTTGGCATGATTTAAAAGAGGAGAGGGAAAGTCACCCAATTAATGGAAAGTTTAAAGGTTAAGATGAGTTACACATCTTAAGTGGGGGGTTTAGAGGAGTTAGGGAAGGTGAGGGGTTGGGCTCGTGTGGGCCCCACCCCACCTTTATTCTCTCAAGTGTAGTTAACATCAAGTAGGTCCCACCCAACTTCCACACAGGTTTTAACATGTAAAAATAAAATTGTTCATCACAATTTTATTTAACTCAAACTAAAAACCCCAAAACGTAACTTTCAACCCGCAACAAACGCAACTCCCGAAAAGGTCTCAAAAAGTGAATATCGGCGCTGCGAGTTCATCGGTGCCCTCAGATTTCAATTCCGAGCACCGGATCAAAAGTTAGGAATTCCCGCTCGTTCGTTCACTGAACGTACCCGAGCCAAACTTCGGAAAACAATTCCGGGCACTCCGGGCCTCGGAATCAGGTGCCGTCTGAAACCGCGCTCTTGTAAAATTCTAAAGAAAATTAAGAAAAAATTTTCCTTGAATTTTACGGGTCTTTACATTACTCCCACCTCAGGGCTTTACGTCCCCGTAAAGCTACATCAAAAACTAGGGAAACCAAAAGAGAGTACTTAGCACGCATCTGAGCCTCCCGCTCCCATGTGCTCTCCTGGAGATTCCCGTGCCGCCATCTGTTGCGCACAAGAGGAATCGATCGCCCATGTAGGACCCGCTCCTAGATGACATGGACCTCCTCTGACGTGGCCCGGACCATCTCCGGTCCCACCAGAGCTGCAAGATTTCTCTTTTGCCGAAAAGAGAAATCTGGTCTCATCCCCTGGATGAACCACATTCTTTGCCTAAAACAGTCAATCCTAACATGGATGATACTAATCCATACTAAGGATGACGTCGTAAGGCCTCGACGCTACTACTAAGAGATTCAACCGTTACTCTCGCCTCCAAGGGTTGAGTCACACTGTCGGCATCAGTGTGTGGTAACTGGGTCTCCTCCAGTAGATGTCTCACAAGTGAGGGTCAATTCAACAGCAAAAACTGGAACCTCTTAGTAACATTACGATAGAGGACAGGAACGAAAACATCACAAGGTATGCGTCTTTTATTATTGCAGCTCGTAATACAAGACGCTACACAAAAGCAACAAGGAACCAGAAGTACAAAGGATGTATCCACTAGTTCTGCTCCTGTCCATCGGCTCCCAGGGCTCCATGATCGAAGGCCTCGGCTGCCTGAAGCTGAGATCTCCCCTGCGGTCGGGGTGGACCTCCTGGTGGTGGTGGTGGTAGAGCCTCAAAGCGTCGGCCACCACCAGCTGCTCGTCCAGCTCCTCTGCCTCGTCCGCCTCCTCCCTGCGGACCGCCACGGTCGAACCTCTGCCTCTGCCTAGGTGGTTCCTCAACCGTCTGCTGCTCCTCCGCATAGCGGGTCGGGCAGTCACGAGCCATGTGGCCTCGCCCGCCGCATGCATAGCACTGTCTTCCACTCGAAAGACTGGCTCCGCGTTGTGTGCCCTGCACTGCTGAGCCAGTGCCCTGAGGTCTGGTCTGTCTGGACCCCTGAGTCATTCGTCGACTGCCAGCTGCAGATGACTCTGCCACATGCCGCCCTGCGGTGGGTCTCTGTGCTGGTGTAGACTCAGCAAGGAAGCTCTCGATCAGAAGGGCCCGCTCCAGTACTCCTGTCTGAGTCGGTATGCTGAGGGAGATCAGCGATGCCCTGATCTCGTGTCTCAAACCCTGCTCGAAGGTCCGGGCCCGGAAGAATGGATCCCGTACCATGTCGGTCGAGTAGCGCGAGAGATCGGTAAATCTCGCCGAGTACTGGGCGACCGTCATGCTGCCCTGCCGCAGCTGTAGAAGTTCCTGGATACGCACCGCACGAAGGGTGGCTGGGACGAACTCCGAGCGGAAGATGCTCTCAAAGTCCGTCCAAAGAAGAGATGCCTCATCGTGTACCTGGAGCATCAAGCTCCACCATCGTCCTGCTGCTGCGTGTAGTAGGCTCGCAGCGAGGATCACCATGAGGTCTGCTGGTGTCCTCACTAGCCTAAACACTCGAACCACTGCCTCCAGCCAGTCCTCTGCTGCCTGGGGATCCGTCTCCCCGCGAAACCTGGGCGGTCGCTGGCGCTGAAACTCATGCAGTGCGCTGAGGCGACGTGCATCGTCAGCGGCTGCTGCTGGAAGCATCGGGGGATCGGCGGGTAAAGCTACTGCCGGTGCCACTGCTGACAAAGGGCCCTGCACCGAAGCCTCGTCGCTCGGTGGGCTGTCGTCTCGCTCGACTCTCGGAACCCTAGCTGGCTGCCGTCGTGGGGCCATCCTGAAAAGGAAACAGGTGCGCCACGGTTAGAACAGTATACCTGGTGAGCTGGCACAAGTAATCACAAGGAAAACTTGAGACTTTCATAAAGCAGATCAGTATACCCGGTGAGCTGACACAAGTAATCACAAAGAAAACTTGAAACACACACGCATTCAATGTTTTCGTGCATTAAGTCGGAAATCAGAAGTCAGGGTCCTGGTGTACGGATACGTCGGCCGCCGCACCAACACTGGACTCCCTGGACTGATATCCACACTCAATACGCTAAACATTATTGCTTCACATAGAAAAGATCAGAGTTCGCGGTAGAACCGAACTCCTCTGATACCAATTTGTCACGACCCGCCCTTGGGGTCCGTGCCGTGACTACCCCAAGCCCGCCTTCCATAGGCCAGGGGCTGGCGACTAGCACCAAGGCGTATATCCCAGTAAAAAGGGAAGGCATTGCCTTTGAAAAGTAACCAACTCCACAGAGTAAGCAAGCGGAAAGTAAACACTAAACAAGCAGAGTACGACTGAAAGTGCGGAAAAGTAAATGGGCCAGAATACAAACCCAAACTGAAAGTAAAGTACAACTCAAAAAGGGAAAAACAGCAACTGTAAAGTAAAAGCCGCTACTCCGAGCTGTCCACCGGAAATCCCACCTGAAGGGTGGGTACAGATAGCTCCTCTGCTCCACGGGTCCCGCCGTCTGCTCCGTGCACGTCCCGCCCAGTGGTCCACCTCCGGGTACCGTCCCGCTGTGCAAGCCTCAGCTAAGGTCAACGCTGTCCGTCGTCTGCAACCAACACAACGTAGTGCGGGCGAAGCCCGTGCAGGGGTGAGTATAAGCTACTCAGTAGGGACCCCGAGACCCCTGAAGGTCTCTCAAATCCACAAAGGATAAACCAGGAAGAAAAGTACAAACACGAAGTAACAACTGACACAGCTTAGGTATATGCCCATACATATACCTAAGTCATCAATTAAAATACACTCCAACCTCCGAGCCCAAGTACAACTCAGTCCACGCAGGAAAGTATACGTATTCCACATAGGAAAGCAAAATATAATCCACACAGGATTGCACAACACAATCCACACAGGAAAACAACAGGATTCAGCTCACACAGGTATACTTCTTCAAGGACGATAAAGATGATCACTGATCCATCTAAGTCGTCGGACCCACGAAGGATCGATAGGTAACTAACCCCCGCAGAAGACCCACACAGGATCGGGCTCACACAGAACCTGTAGGCGCTGGCTCACACAGAACCGCTGAGCGCAAGGACCCACACAGGATCGGGCTCACACAGAACCTGTAGCACTGATCCACGTAGGATCGCTGAGTGCTGTAGTCGTCGTCGTCGAATCCACACATGATCTCTGTACTGTCATCGTCCAATCCACACAGGATCTCTGTACTGTCGTCGTCAAATCCACACAGGATCTCTGTACTGTCGTCGTCAAATCCACACAGGATCTCTGTACTGTCGTCGTCAAATCCACACAGGATCTCTGTACTGTCGTCGTCAAATCCACACAGGATCTCTGTACTGTCGTCGTCGCAGTCACAGTAGCAGTCGTAGCAGTAGAACAGTCGCAGCCAGCACTAGGGTTCCCGCACACAGCAAGCTCGTACGGAGGATCCGCTCCACGAGCCGAGAGGCTGATACATCAACTGTCACGAAGACCGAAGTTGATGTATCCAAAAGTTCCGTATCGTCAACAGGAACTCAACGTAACAGACGGCGCGTCGATCGGACGCCCGGTCTGAGAGTTATTGGCATTTTCGTCTCCGGGGCCCGGTTGGTTTTTAAGGCAAAACCAACCCGACCGTACTCCACCTGCGTCCAAACCTCGGGCGGAGTATGCCAAAAGATCCGTCTCACTAAGAGGAACACAACGCGACTGACGGCGCGTCAATCGGACGTCCGTAGCTCAAGATATGAGTGTTTCCGCTCCGAAGGCCCGGTTGGTTTCGTGAACGAACCAACCCGGCCGAACTCAAAGTTAACCGAAACCTTGTGTGCGATATACCGAAACGACCGTCTCGATCCAAGGATCGCGTTGCCGCAGACGGTTCGTCATTCGGAGGTCCGAGGCTCAAGTTATGAGCCAAAAACCAAATCAGGTTCGAAACGGGGGGTCCGGGTCCGGGCCGACCCGGCCCGACCCCCCCCCCCCCCTCTGGACGGCGCGGCGGCCGGCGGCGGCGGACGGCGGCGGCGGACGGCGGCGGACGGCGGCGGCGGCTGGCCGCGTGGCGGCGGCGGCGGGCCGCGTGGCGGCGGCGGCGGCTGGCCGCGCGGCGGCGGCGGGCCGCGTGGCGGCGGCGGCGGCTGGCCGCGGGGCGGCGGCGGGCCGCGTGGC
Organism: Viscum album; assembly: GCA_963277665.1. Taxonomy (NCBI): domain Eukaryota; kingdom Viridiplantae; phylum Streptophyta; class Magnoliopsida; order Santalales; family Viscaceae; genus Viscum; species Viscum album. The sequence continues at coordinate 1,287,680,605 of OY728158.1, forward strand.
GGCGGCGGCGGGCCGCGGCGGCGGCGGCGGGCAGCGGGCCGCGGCGGACGGCGGGCCGCGGCGGCGGCGCTGGGCGCCGCACGTGATTGGCACGCGGGGCTATGCCCCGCGTTTCTCTTCAAGCGGCACGGCTCAAGGCCCTGCCTTTGCCAAAAACGGCCCCGGCAAATGGGGGCCGGCTTGATAAAACCGGGGGGCTGTTGCCCCCCCTCTTTAATTGATCCGCCCCCCCTCATTAAGAGGGGGGTTTATTGAACCGGCCGGGGGTTTTATTCCCCCGGTTTTTAAGATATCCGGCCGGCCCGCTGGCCGGCCGGTTTTTACCAACGGGACCGGAATTTCCGGTCCCGCCCTCGACTTCCGACGCCGGCGGCCCGGCCGCCGGTCTTTCCTTCCGCCGCGGCCCGGAACCGGCCGCGGTCTCCTCGTCTCACCGCGGCCCGGAACCGGCCGCGGTGTTCGTCGTCCGGCGCGGTGCGACGGCACCGCGCCCCTTTCGCCGTGCCATGAATCCTCCCAACGCGGCGCGACGGCGTCGCGTTCTTGAAGTCTCTCCTCGGCGAAGCGCGACGGTGTTGCAGAAAATTATAAGCATGTTCATCCGCGTGGTGCGACGGCACCACGCCTCTTGCTTCCACCCGCATGAATAAAACGAGAACTAAGGAGGGGGGGTTCGGCCGTGTTCATGCGGTCCGACCCCCCTCACGTTAAATAATAACATAACTAAGAATATCCAATAGCCTTACGTTTAGTCATGCTAAAATCCACGATTCAAGAATGGAATAAAATAATCAATAAATAACATCCCCTACCTCGGGTTTGAGATTCAAAGAAACTTCTACGTTCCGCGGAAGACGGCGTCGCGGAAGTCGGGCGTCGCGGTCGTCGTTCGTCAAATCCGTTGACGAAGAAATACGTCCGATGCGACACGTTGTTGGCGGATCTTCGTTTGCCGACGAAGAAGGTCCGAAGAGGAAGCAGAGGTCCGAAGATACTAGGTCTCCGAGTCGATGATCCTTGACGAAGTGTTGTCGTTCTTCGTTGAGGATGAAGACGTTCTTCGCCGGAGAAGATGAAGTTCTTCAAGAGACTTAGAGCTCTCTCCTCCAATCCTCAACACAACCAAACTAACCCCCAAAAATAAAATAAGCTAACCTTATTTTATTAAGTCATTCTATGAGTTTCAAATCAAAAACTTAAATCCATTAAATGGTTTAGTGTGTTGGCATGATTTAAAAGAGGAGAGGGAAAGTCACCCAATTAATGGAAAGTTTAAAGGTTAAGATGAGTTACACATCTTAAGTGGGGGGTTTAGAGGAGTTAGGGAAGGTGAGGGGTTGGGCTCGTGTGGGCCCCACCCCACCTTTATTCTCTCAAGTGTAGTTAACATCAAGTAGGTCCCACCCAACTTCCACACAGGTTTTAACATGTAAAAATAAAATTGTTCATCACAATTTTATTTAACTCAAACTAAAAACCCCAAAACGTAACTTTCAACCCGCAACAAACGCAACTCCCGAAAAGGTCTCAAAAAGCGAATATCGGCGCTGCGAGTTCATCGGTGCCCTCAGATTTCAATTCCGAGCACCGGATCAAAAGTTAGGAATTCCCGCTCGTTCGTTCACTGAACGTACCCGAGCCAAACTTCGGAAAACAATTCCGGGCACTCCGGGCCTCGGAATCAGGTGCCGTCTGAAACCGCGCTCTTGTAAAATTCTAAAGAAAATTAAGAAAAAATTTTCCTTGAATTTTACGGGTCTTTACAAAATGGGATGATTTCGTGATGGAATTCATGACCGGGTTGCCGAGGTCACCTCAAGGAAATGATAATGTGTGGGTGGTTGTGGACAAACTTACGAAGGTCTCTCCCTTTTTATTGATCAAGGAGACGTACGGTGTTGACGAGTTCGGGAAGATGTATATCTGAGAGGTTGTACATATTCATGGGGTCCCTCGTTCTATCATTTCAGATAGGGATGTCCGTTTTACATCTCGTTTCTAGCAGAGTTTTCATATGGAACTGTGTACACATGTTATTTAGAGCACAGATTACCACCCATAGACTAATGGCCATTCCGAGCATACGATAATGGTGCTTGAGAAAATTTTGTGTGCATGCATCCTAGACTTTTGGGTCTCTTGGGATAAGCATATACCCCTGGTTGAGTATTCCTATATTAATATTTTTCAGGAAACTGTTAAGATTCAACCTTATAAGGCTTTATATGGTAGGCCAAGATGATCACCTTTGTGTTGGTTGAAGGCAGGTGAGGCAGTTTTACTGGGACCACGTCTCATGTAGGAGACTTCAGAGAAGGTCTATTTAATATTGACGCAGATGGCTACGGCGTAGTCTCTTCATAAATCTTATTATCATCACCGCCGATGAACTTTGGTCTTCATGGTCGGGATCAGGTTTTCTTACGTGTGTCACCGAGGTTGGGACACAATTGAATCAAAAGAAAGGGTAATCTTTCACCGAGGAATGTGGGGCCGTTTGAGATTCTAAAGAGAGTTGGTTCAGTTGCCTATTGTTTTTAGTTACCACAGAGGTACCGGGAAATTCACGACATCTTCCATGTATCTCAGTTGTGCCTTTATCATTCAGACATGTATCACATCTTTCAGCCTGATCAAGTAAAGCATCAGATCAATACTTCATTTGAGGAGAATCCAATTTATATTGTTGATTAGAGCATGAAGGTTCTCTGAGGCCGGTCAGTGCCTCTCGTACGGGTGTTATGGAAGCATGGCCGAGTGTAAGAAAAAACCAGGGAGCGGTAGATCGTGGTACGTGCTCAGTGGCCAGAGTTGTTCTGAGATTTATCTTAACCACCCTTGGGAGGGAAATTTGGGGAATAATTTCTTTAAGGGGGGGATGTTTGTAAGAACCCGGTTCTTGTTTTTGAGGTATGGGTTTCTTCTGTTCCTTTTTCCTTAAGTGTTTTTGAGAAAATAACGAAAATTGGAAACATCCCTAATTTTGTGGGTACACGCCATGTAATTTTCCATACGCTATATACATTGGCCGTATGGGATGGGTACACATGGAATGTAGCCCTATAGGCGATGAAATGTGTAAAAACCTGACTACACGTCGTGTAGTGGGTATTTACAGATTGTGTAGTCTGTCGGCAGGTGAATAGTAAGGTAGTGGAAGTATCCGCCAACTGAGCGACGGTACATGCCGTGTATTGAGGAAATACAGGCTGTGTTCTCATGTCGACGGATGAACAGTTCTGCGGTGAAAAAGTAGTCACCAGAGGAACAGTTAAATGAGAAAAGTACACATCATGTAATTGACAGTACATGCCGTGTAGTTTTTTTTCGCATAAAACTAGAAGTATCCTCCTCTATTCATAGATGAAGTTTAGAACGCCGAAAGAAAGCAGTAGAGACAGCCAGAGCATGGAGGATCTCTTGACCACGCACAGGGAACCCTATTCCGTATCCGTCGATCATGTTGGGACTGCACAAGTAAACCCTCCATTCTCTTTAAGTCATTCGTACCAATTCATTCCCGATGCGAAGTTATTTTAAGTTGAGCGTGTTGTTGTTTTAATCATATCTATGTCTTTCTCGTGCATTTTGGGAGGCGACGTTCATGTATACCGATCTGAGACAATCGAGGTAGGTGTTCTGGTGTTTATTTCCAACTTTTGAGTTGAATTTGTGTACTTTTGTGATACGAACCCATGTTTGGGGGTGTCATATGGCTATGGCCTTTGCTGACAATTATCTAGAATTGCATTGATAAACTTTCGATAAGTTAAAACTGCTATTTGGTATCACTGCATGGATCCAGGACCACCCCTGGGGTGCGTTCCTCTGTTTTGCCATTTTTTCACGTTACGTGAGGGTATACCATAAAATTTCTCATGATTTAAAATTACCATTAGAGGAATTGTATATAATCGCTTTCTTATATGTTGGGATGGCCCTGGTAGCATATATATCCTGGGGAAAGTGTCTCGTTTGTACTACGGGTAACCTTTCTCATACCTGTGGGCAGTAGTTCTCGTGCCTATGGCCATAATATTCAATGAATTTGGGTGACACCACATATTTCTGTGGGCGATATTTGTTATGACTATTGGAAGACACATGTGAGTTTTGACTCTGCTTACCTAAGGGTAAGGTATGTTTGTCTAAGGACATTGTTATCATGATTTTCACTGCGGTATTTTTTACATGTTGTACCTGCCATGTTGAAGCACAAGCTCTCCATGGCTAAATGAATATAAAAATGGAAATATAACTAGTAATGTTAGTTACTTTTGAGTTCTTTTTAGTTTATTGTATTTACTACTGCACATTGTTGTGGCACATTTTCACTGACAGTTTGGCACATGCCTTTGGTGGTTTCCTACATGGATTTATTTCTCACACCCTGTTTAGGACATGTCTTCGGCCCAAACAGACTATATTGCTGAAGGTTTAGATAGGTTTAAGGGTCCCTATATAGGTAAATGATTGTTACAGAGGAGTAGGAGAGCATGGGACCGTGCTTAAGCTCGTGATGCAGCTGTATTCCTGATGCAATGTTTTGTTTTTTTAGTTGTACCTTGTACTTTGATATGTATTCTATTGTAATGTAGTGTATCATGTTCTGCCTATTTTTGCATAATATGTGACATGATGCGTCTCTATATATAATACTGATGGTTCACTTTTACTTCAGTTGTATGTTTTTTACTGCTTCCTCCATTGCATGTTGTATGTTATTTATCTTTTCTGCTGCACTACACAGTGACAATTGAGGGTATAGTTTACCTACTATCAAACATGGGCCCTGGCTACTATTTAGTAGCCTCTGGAATATGGGGAAATGTGCTTGAGGTCATGTGACCAACCGGGTTTGTGGCACCCATGGTGTGGCACATGGATCCGAGATGTTACAACCCTGCTCCCAATGGGTTTTGAACCCCAATTTTTCATGTAGAATTAAGGGGTGCTTACAACTAATCCAAACCCCGACTACATGAATTGGTTCATTACTTCATTATACTATATGTCATTTATGAAATGTCTCCTATATACATGGTTCGTTAATTTTTTCACGTAGGTACTATTTATATTTTCGTTAATCAATAAAAATGGAAAATACCTTATCATTTTTTATTATTTATATGTTTCCATTTTCACTATCCTCTACTAATCATGAATAATTTCAGTGGTCATTGTTCTATTCAATTTTGGTTAATAGATGATCTGAGTTAGGTCATTAAATTAAGTGGTAATAAACAATAATTTCAGATTTCATATAGTTCAATAGATCCTTAGACATATATGTTTTTGTTTTGTATCTGCAGGGGATGGAGGTGGGAGGTATAAATGTATTAATTTTATATGGATTTCAATAAATGTTACAAAAATTACATTAAATTTTGGAAATTAGTATAATTTAATAGAATTACTATATTGGTCCTAATTATAGTTCTAGTGGATCAATAAGTAAAAAAATCAATTCAACAATCTTTTAGTTCCTGGTTATGTAGAAACCATATGGCCAACAGAACTATGGTGGCCTCCCACTAGTATTTCAGTTTTTTTAGAGGAATTCCAAATCATATGTGTTATTTACCCTACAATTGATGAAATGATTTATGTCTTTATCTTAAAAACAAAAACCTATGTAACATATAATTTTAATGAATAAATGTTTCCATAGTGTATCTTCTGTGATTTGTATCATTGCATTTAAATTAATATAGTATCCAATTATTTTAGTTCCCACCCCATTACCTTTTAGGACTGATATAAAAATATCCTTTTAAAAAATATATATATTTGTATTTAATTCCACAAGATTTTTTACGATTTTATTTCAATTTTATATACATAAATAATTTTTTCTATAATTTTTATACATGACCATAATCTTTTAACATAATTTTAATTTATTAAACCTCGACATCTATTATTACTAAAATATTTTCTGAGTATTCAATTTAAAATATATTTTAATTTAAACTGAGATTCTATTTATCATATTTAGATGAAAAATTTAATTATCATATTTTATTTTTTATAAATTAAGTTATTTAATCATTTTTACATTTAAAATTTTCAAAACCAAACATGAAAACATCATGTTTATTAAAAATTATCATCACATACTCTTAAAACAATGTTTTATAAAAAAATTAACTTAACACAAAAAAAATAGACAATAAAAATAAATAAAACTACATTTTTAATAAAAATATTATTTATTCAATTTCATGATTTCTCCCATAAAAGAGAATCATTATCCAAAAAATAATTAGTATTAATGGACTAATTATTGATACTACATAATTATTCCAAATATATACCCTAAGAATGTTTTTATCTTATCAATTGGAGGAGAAAGTTGCAAATTTCCTATCAAATGAATAAAAATCAATGTATTACCATTGCAGAATGACCCGACTCAGTAGATCATTGCAAAAGTTTGAATTTTAGACACCTAAAATATTAAATATTAAAAATAACTTTATAACCTATATTTTTCATAGAAATACAATAATTCATTAATTATTACTTCTATAACATAGATAAGCTTCATTAATAACTAAATATTGATCTAATAGTTTTCTTTGCATTGATTATTCTTCTTATTGATCTTACTATTATATCATTATTCTTTCCCAATACTAATCCCATCACCTATATTATTCACTACGTGTAATAATTATATGTCCTAATTTTTTTGGAAATGTGTTTGTTTTATTGGATGGGAAATACCTAAACCATACAAAAAATATATATAAGTATTAATAAATTTTGAAAAACATTAAAAAAAGTATTTAAAAAATCATAAACAAAATAAAATATAGTATTGTTTTCTTTAGGTAAATCTATATTATGTTATAATTTCTATATTTATTAATGATTATACCCTTCCCAAATTATAGTATTTTCACTATCGATTGAAAACATGGATCAACATATTGTTTCTAGATGTACAAAACATTTATTTATATATAAAATTGTAAAAATAATTATATTATTCAATATTTTATTATCAATGTCCAACAATATATATTTTACTACATAATTATTATGGATACATATTTTGATGATAAGATAATACCAGTTGTAAAAACTATATATCTATTAAAAGAACATATATTTACTTGTTTTTATTATGTAATGTGTTTGAAATTTTTGATTTTAGCAATGGAAAATGTTTAAAACAATTAGTGTTAGGTGCGGAGTAGACATCCAGTTTGGGGCCCTGTAGATCCCCGATGAGGATATATTAAAAATATTATATATAAAATATAATTTTGTGATGTTTTTATAAAAAAATGGAACTTATCCATATTTTTGTCTCAGGTGGGAGAACAATATGTTAATTAAATATGGAACTAGAGTTTTACCCTAGATGTGATAAAAGTTTTATTTGTGTCAAAGATTTTGTTAGAATGTTGTAATCGGTAGATAAAATAGATTAAATATAATTATTATTTTAATGACTATCTATTTTTAATATTCAATGAATCCTCTATTTAAAACCTACCATATCAAATTTACCATGGTTGGCTGTATATTCCTAGGGGATTGAGAGGATAAAGAAAGATCTGGTGGCGATCTCTTTGCTAGGTGATCTCAGGATCGAGGATCAATGATGGATAGATGAGGAGAATTAAGGTGATAATGTATATCACATTAGATTACTTAACCAAAACAATGGTAGATTCATTCACCTTTAATGAGAAATATAAACATGATGTATGTAGTTTATTTTTTTATTTCTGTCTTCATTCAATATATTTTTGTGATAAACACAAATCAATTCATTTTGAGATTAATTCATTCATCTTTATTCATTAATTATTTCAATGTAATTCATAGATTTATGAATTTATGAATAATTTTTATTCCCAATGATCACCCATTCTTCATCGATGATGTTTCCAAACCTTACAAATCTAATATTGGTTTCCACACTTTTTTATTTCATGGATTTCTCCCTCCATTCTTCGAACACGTTTCATCCATATTTTGATTATCTTGTTATATAATAATATCTCGGAACCCATTTCATGGTATAATTATTTTTTATTTCTATGGATTAATAATGAATTTTTGGTTTCAAGGTAAGAGTCATTATTGAGGCACGATAGTAGGGATGATGATCTGATGGTGGTGCGGATAATGGGAGTTTCACGAGTCGGGTCATGTGGGTACTACAGTGATGTAATGATTTCCATGTAAAGGTCCTCATGAACCTTTCCACTAGTTAATACATGTGAATGGTCAATGTGGATCCATGTTTGATATTTTAGATTCATTGTTCAAGAGAATGACATGATGATGCGGGAAGAATCACATATAAAAATATGGAATTTTGAGGTTTTTTACTACATAGTGTATAGTTCGGAAGAACAGACATAATGTATAAATTTTTTTATGTCTATGGTTTTTATGGATGTTAAATATAATAGATAATGTGGGTACCCAAATGTTATGTGATCCTTATCTAGCCATATTGTATGTGTATTATTGAAAACCTCATGTAATTTAATGAGTACATCGATATGAGAAGATAACATATAATAGTTTACTGAGAGAACTCTTCATGTTCTGCATCACTAATAAAATCATTATATCAAGAGAAGTACATTCCACATTAGTGGAAAGGTAAAATGTACCACCATACTTAGTGAGACGAATATTTTAACCCTTAACCATGTCGTGTACACCTCTAAGGTATTTTAGAGTCCTCAGTCTCACTTTTATAGATATTGTTTTAACATAGGTGAGTCCCCTTATACTATAGTGATTTTCTTAAGTCTAACCCCATGAGGGTATAATTTGACATCTTGTTCTAAGCATAAGATATAAGAACTCATCAATAGATTCAAGAAGGTATCCCTATGAGAGTCCCTAGGTTATATCCTCATTCATATCTTCCCTTAGGTAAGGTTAGGTATAACATAACATGTATACCATGTGTTTGATTCCCTACCTAGTGGGATATTCCAGTTACGGTCAAGTATCCCCCATTGAAACTGGGCATGATCCCAATGATTTGTATAATCATCTAATATTATATAATGTGGTGAATTCTGATTGAGCATGTATAAACACCATATGTCTTCGATTTCATGCCTCAAAATAAAAAGTCCTAATGAGTAAAACCCCTATGATGAATTCCATTAATGTTATCAAGACCTAAGGAGTGATTTCACTCATATGAGTTCAATCATGAATCCTTGAGAAAAATCCTTAGGATGGAAGTGAAGATAGAAATCACATTTATACATAGAGTATTCCTTGAGAATATCCGGGTTATATTTTTTTATCCTCTGTACTTTTTATATTTAGAGATGACTCCATCTTGGATTCTTTATTTGTTGATTTTGACGGTTCCTGCTGAGTATATTGTAACACCCAGATGTTAATATAAATATTTTAAATATAGCATCCCGCCATTTTATAACATAAACTTTCATTTCATTACACAGAACTGAGGATAGTTAAGGTTTAGTGTCTTGGAAACAAGGAACATAAAACATGAAACAAAAAAAAACATTCTTCTTAAACACTTGAAAGACTTCTCCTCATGATCACCCTAGGCTCATTACTGCATCTCATAACCTGGGGACATACATCAAAAGGAAGGGTGAGTAGAAGGCCCAGCAAGGGAAACAAGTGAAACATTTTACATATGAACTTGAGATACATCAATAAAGTCATGAAAAGAACTTTAATGCATGAAAATGAAATCATGAGGCATATCATAATAAAAATAAAACTTTTTCATAACTTGAAGATGTGTCTGAAACATTTAATATTGACAATCGTTTCGTTTCACCAAGGTCCAGCCCCAAGGTGTCGTTAAAAATTACCAAGGTTATTCACCAAGGCATCGTTAAAATTGTAATCTCTAGTGGTTACATCATTACCCAATGCATTGGAGCGCTATCAGGGCGCACCCTTAAATTTGCCTTTATTATCATGTGAGCCACATATATCATCATAAAACATTTAATAAATAACCCATAGAATAAAATAAATGGGTTTCATTTCATAATCATAACGTTTAAAAAAAACTGCTTTAAAGACATGATCCTTACGTCACTTTAAACCCACGGAAAGGGAAAGCGGGTCTCGTGTATGTAAATCCCAGAATTTAAAATAGAACATTTTGATATATATGTGAATACCCTTGTAGAAATAAGACCTTTTAGTATTCACTTTATAACATAAAATAATTCTGAGAAAAGAGAGAGGCATTTTGAGACCAAAAATTCTGCAGCATAACGGCTATGTTTTGGGGTTTTAGAAAACATTGAAAAGAGAGGGGACATGGGTCACCCACTCATAAATTATCCATAAAACAGTAGAGGGAAAGAATATCATGGATTTAATAACATGGTAATGAAATTTGAAAATATACCATATGAAATGAAGAGCATGAAAGGAAGACAAAAATATGATTTCTCTTATGAAAATCCGACAGCCTAACGGTGTCACATAAACTTCAACCAAAAAATGAATTGATGAGATAAAATAGGGTCTCTCATAATATGAACATAAAATATCAGTATGATAGATATAGATATCATACCCCAACATAATAAATGGAACTTGAAAGAATTGACATGAAAGTAGAACTTCAAAACGAGAAGGGTGAAGAACCACTTAAATTTTCGGCAGCCTAACGGCGCCACGTAAAACCTCAAAATACTGAATTGAAGCGATCAAATGGGGTCTCTCATCATAATAACATAAGAGTCCAGTATGATATATATAGAGATCATACCCCAATATAACAAATATGAACTTGAAATAATTGACATGAAAGTAGAACTTCAAAACGAGATGGGTGAAGAACCACTTAAAATTTCGGCAGCCTAACAGCGCCACGTAAAACCTCAAAATACTGAATTGAAGTGATAAAATGGGGTCTCTCATCATAAGAACATAAGAGTCCAGTATGATATATATAGAGATCATACCCCAATATAACAAATATGAACTTGAAATAATTGACATGAAAGTAGAACTTCAAAACGAGATGGGTGAAGAACCACTAAAAATTTCGGCAGCCTAACGGCGCCACGTAAAACCTCAAAATACTGAATTGAAGCGATCAAATGGGGTCTCACATCATATGATAATAAAAGATAAGTATGATAATTTAGAGATCATACCCCAACATAATAAAAAGGAACGTGAAAGACTTGAATGAAAATAGAACTTGAAAACGAGGAAGGTGAAAGAATCCCTTAAAAATTCGGCAGCCTAACGGCGCCACTTAAACATTCTTAAAACGAATTGATGAGAGCAAGGGGGGTATCTCATCATATGAACATGAAATAGGCAGTAGGATGAATATAAAAGAACATCCTCCAACATAAGAACATGGAGTATAAAAGAAATGACATAAAAGAGATTACTTGAAAAGAAAGAGAGAGGTCGGATCCCTTACCTTAAAACGTGAATCTTGAAACTCAAAGGATTGGACCTTGAGGGCTTGGGGGCACCTTGGGAGGACTCCTTGGAAGGTAAGAAGACCAGAACTTCGTTGGGGGAGAGTTGGGAGTGAAAACTAAAGGAGGAAATGGTGGGTATTTATAGGGAAAGTGAGGGGACAAAGCATTAATGTCCAAGGGACACCTCACTAGTGGTTTTGGAAAAAACCATGGGCTTGCCCATGGTATTTGCCACTTGGGACACCTCACACCTTATCGTACTATTCATAATTCGACCATATTGAATATATACTTAATACATCATTTAATGATGTCATTAAACACCCGTAACTTAAAAACTATACTTTCACTATTCACCGAAAAAACTAATACTTGAATAATAATTAATGAAACCGTTATTTAACTATTTTATTGAATCACATTACTTAATCAAGGTGCCTAGGTTATTTTAAAACTTTCTTTAAGTGATATTACTAATCCATTTGGTCATATTACTAATCCTAATCATAAAATCACTATTCATAATTTACTATTCATCAAAAATCAAGTTGATCTTATTAGAATCCAAATTTCGTACTGAACATAATTGTAGAAGACCATTTTTCGAAAATCATTACACATTTTAAGTTATTTAAGGTTTACATAAACATTTTTTTCAAAATATTCTTTTGAAAATTCATCAAAAATATGCATACTATTTTTATCCGGTCATTTGAAAATTCATAAACTTCAGCATAAGTAGAAATCCCAATTTTTATTTAAAACAAGGATTACACAAGTCAGTTACGGTCTCGTTACATAGCCCCTTATAATACCAGCATAGGACCTAAGAGTAAGGTGTGCTAGGGTGATAGAATCTTGGGGCGGCTCGGTCAACATTGCCCGAGTAGTAATTTTTATCAGTTTGAACTTCTCGCGAAGGCGATTCCGTTCTAGCTTCACATGATGAAGTTCGGATTGGGTTTGGTCCAGAGCAAAGGCCAATGGTGCTACCTCCTTCCCAAGCTCTGTTAGATGGGCTTCGATCGGTCCAAGACTACTAGGTGAGGCCATCGAATCTTCTTTCTATAATAATTAACCAAGATTGCTTATATTTAGAGACAATAATCAAAACATTTTGTTCACAGCGGTCATATTGACTGATGGTTATATAATAGTCAAAACCCACTGATCTCATTTTAATTATAATCATGTTTATCAAATAAAACATTTTTGTTGGGTATAACAATAACACATAAAATTAGGAAACAAAATTTATTTAAAAATTTCGGGTCGTTACAATCTTCCCCCCTTAAGAAATTGCGTCCTCGCAATTTTAAAATTGGGTTTTGAAATTTCATTGAAAGTCCCACATCAGAAAAGGAGTTAGTAAAACTATTACGTTAAAATAAAGAAAGGGAAGTACAAAGGTCACCCGAGTTAACCCACACTAGGGTTCCATGTAGCAAAACATGGACATGGAGGAGAAAACAAAGGGTCAAGTTCTGAGGGAGAGTAATAGAGAACATGATTAGGAGAAAGTTAACCATGAGAAAATCCCAAACTTATGATGTGTGTAAACGGTCTTTGATTACCTAGTAGGAAACGTAAACCAAAAACATTTTTGTTTTACGTTTATTTTCATAATTTTGAGGATTTCATTTACTTCATAGAACAAAAACATAAGAAAATATACCTACCTTCAAGTAGAGTTTCATCCTTTAACAAGTCCCTACCAACACTAATCTTTTCTCCAAATGATGAGAATTCAAAAACACTTGGTCTCATAAAAGCACAAGAATCATCTTCTATAGAATCACATAATCTACAAAAGATTAACTATATATTTCTTCTATCTTTAAACATTATCCCAAAATCAGAAAGGTTAAGGTAAAACAACTCTTCAAAAAGAAAGAATCCCATAGTAATGGAAACTACTTTTAAATCATCAAAGTTCCATAGTACTACCCAAATTTCATCATAGACCATTCCCTAAATAACGGTCCTTAAAATTCCTCAAAACATAACCAAACTAAGATTGAAACCCAAATACAATAAGGATTTGATAACATAGTCTTCCAAAACAACTTCATTGTTCATCTCCAGACAACATCAACCACTCCTAACATCTTATAAAAAAAGTAGCTAACCTAAACATATTTTACCCAATATAGGTTAGTCATTCCCATAAGTAACCTAAATTACTATAAGTTCACCTTAAATTCATCGATTCTTCAAAATATAAGTCAACCTTACTCCTCAATGAAAATATCGTAGTAATCTATTTACCTCGATCAAATATGGTTCCCAAAATAATGAACGTCTTCCAAAATAAAAATCATATTTTAATCCCCTAATCATCCCTGTCATATTAATACGAAAATCATCGCATTTCCTATCACATTGGTTGTCGGAACATGTTCTTCCATTTCCCATCATTAACTAAGAAGAGAAAGCATAATTAGGGGCATAAGTACTTAGCTAATAATCATGAAAAGGAACTGAAAGCATATAAGGATAACTTGTATATGAAAGGTATACCCTAACTTGTGATCTCCTAGGTTCCCATCTAGGTTATGAATGATCATATATTTTTATGTGAACCTTTATTTTATTTTATCTTTGTTCCTTTAACAATGGTTCATACCAAGCTTATGAATTAACCAAAGCATATCCCCCGGGAGTGTCATAACCAAGAGTGCAGCAAGGCCCGTTGTCGTGTACTAGTTCCCATTCGAGTCTAGCTCAAAGCGGTGTTTTCGGGTTTTACCCCTATGTACATCTGTGCCAGAGCCACCTCTACCTGCTCGTATCCAGACATGGATGTATTTTCTTGGCAACCCCTTACTCAATACTCACCAAAATACCAGGAAGATTTCCTATATTAAACTTTTCTATAGGGTTCCTCCTAGAGTTTTCATATCCTAATTTCCACAAATAACTAAACCATCCTTTGATACCAACTATAGCATCCCGTCATTTTATAACATAAACTTTCATTTCATTACACGGAACTGAGGATCGTTAAGGTTTAGTGTCTTGGAAACAAGGAACATAAAACATGAAAGAAAAAAAAAACATTCTTCTTAAACACTTGAAAGGCTTCTCCTCATGATCACCCTAGGCTCATTACTGCATCTCATAACCTGGGGACATACATCAAAAGGAAGGGTGAGCAGAAGGCCCAGCAAGGGAAACAAGTGAAACATTTTACATATGAACTTGAGATACATCAATAATGTCATGAAAAGAACTTTAATGCATGAAAATGAAATCATGAGGCATATCATAATAAAAATAAAACTTTTTCATAACTTGAAGATGTGGATGCAACATTTAATATTGACAATCGTTTCGTTTCACCAAGGTCCATCCCCAAGGTGTCGTTAAAAATTACCAAGGTTATTCACCAAGGCATCGTTAAAATTGTAATCTCTAGTGGTTACATCATTACCCAATGCATTGGAGCGCTATCAGGGCGCACCATTAAATTTTCCTTTATTATCATGTGAGCCACATATATCATCATAAAACATTTAATAAATAACCCATAGAATAAAATAAATGGGTTTCATTTCATAATCATAACGTTTAAAAAAAACTGCTTTAAAGACATGATCCTTACGTCACTTTAAACCCACGGAAAGGGAAAGCGGGTCTCATGTATGTAAATCCCAGAATTTAAAATAGAACATTTTGATATATATGTGAATACCCTTGTAGAAATAAGAGCTTTGAGTATTCACTTTATAACATAAAATAATTCTGAGAAAAGAGAGAGGCATTTTGAGACCAAAAATTCTGCAGCATAACGGCTATGTTTCGGGGTTTTAGAAAACATTGAAAAGAGAGGAAACATGGGTCACCCACTCATAAATTATCCATAAAACAGTAGAGGTAAAGAATATCATGTATTTAAGAACATGGTAATGAAATTTGAAAATATACCATATGAAATGAAGAGCATGAAAGGAAGACAAAAATACGATTTCTCTTATGAAAATCTGACAGCCTAACGGTGTCACATAAACGTCAACCAAAAAATGAATTGATGAGATCAAATAGGGTCTCTCATAATATTAACATAAAAGATCAGTATTATAGATATAGATATCATACCCCAACATAATAAATGGAACTTGAAAGAATTGACATGAAAGTAGAACTTCAAAACGAGAAGGGTGAAGAACCACTTAAAATTTCGGCAGCCTAACGGCGCCACGTAAAACCTCAAAATACTGAATTGAAGTGATCAAATGGGGTCTCTCATCATAAGAACATAAGAGTCCAGTATGATATATATAGAGATCATACCCCAATATAACAAATATGAACTTGAAATAATTGACATGAAAGTAGAACTTCAAAACGAGATGGGTGAAGAACCACTTAAAATTTCGGCAGCCTAACGGCGCCACGTAAAACCTCAAAATACTGAATTGAAGCGATCAAATGGGGTCTCTCATCATAAGAACATAAGAGTCCAGTATGATATATATAGAGATCATACCCCAATATAACAAATATGAACTTGAAATAATTGACATGAAAGTAGAACTTCAAAACGAGATGGGTGAAGAACCACTTAAAATTTCGGCAGCCTAACGGCGCCACGTAAAACCTCAAAATACTGAATTGAAGAGATAAAATGGGGTCTCTCATCATATGATCATAAAAGATCAGTATGATAATTTAGAGATCATACCCCAACATAATAAAAAGGAACATGAAAGACTTGAATGAAAATAGAACTTGAAAACGAGGAAGGTGAAAGAATCCCTTAAAAATTCGGCAGCCTAACGGCGCCACTTAAACATTCTTAAAACGAATTGATGAGAGCAAGGGGGGTATCTCATCATATGAACATGAAATAGGCAGTAGGATGAATATAAAAGAACATCCTCCAACATAAGAACATGGAGTATAAAAGAAATGACATAAAAGAGATTACTTGAAAAGAAAGAGAGAGGTCGGATCCCTTACCTTAAAACGTGACTCTTGAAACTCAAAGGATTGGACCTTGAGGGCTTGGGGGCACCTTGGGAGGACTCCTTGGAAGGTAAGAAGACCCGAACTTCGTTGGGGGAGAGTTGGGAGTGAAAACTAAAGGAGGAAAGGGTGGGTATTTATAGGTAAAGTGAGGGGACAAAGCATTAATGGCCAAGGGACACCTCACTAGTGGTTTTGGAAAAAACCATGGGCTTGCCCATGGTATTTTCCCATGGTATTGGCCACTTGGGACACCTCACACCTTATCTTACTATTCATAATTCGACCATATTGAATATATACTTAATAAATCATTTAATGATGTCATTAAACACCCGTAACTTAAAAACTATACTCTCACTATTCACCGAAAAAACTAATACTTGAATAATAATTAATGAAACCGTTATTTAACTATTTTATTGAATAACATTACTTAATCAAGGTGCCTAGGTTATTTTAAAACTTTCTTTAAGTGAGATTACTAATCCATTTGGTCATATTACTAATCCTAATCATAAAATCACTATTCATAATTTACTATTCATCAAAAATCAAGTTGATCTTATTAGACTCCAAATTTCGTACTGAACATAATTGTAGAAGACCATTTTTCGAAAATAATTACACATTTTATGTTATTTAAGGTTTACATAGACATTTTTTTCAAAATATTCTTTTGAAAATTCATCAAAAATATGCATACTATTTTTATCCGGTCATTTGAAAATTCATAAACTTCATCATAAGCAGAAATCCCAATTTTTATTTAAAACAAGGATTACACAAGGCAGTTACGGTCTCGTTACATAGCCCCTTATAATACCAGCATAGGACTTAAGAGTAAGGTGTTCTAGGGTGATAGAATCTTGGGGCGGCTCGGTCAACATTGCCCGAGTAGTAATTTCTATCAGTTTGAACTTCTCGCGAAGGCGATTCCGTTCTAGCTTCACATGATGAAGTTCGGCTTGGGTTTGGTCCAGAGCAAAGGCCAATGGTGCTACCTCCTTCCCAAGCTCTGTTAGATGGGCTTCGATCGGTCCAAGACTACTAGGTGAGGCCATCGAATCTTCTTTCTATAATAATTAACCAAGATTACTTATATTTAGAGACAATAATCAAAACATTTTGTTCACAGCGGTCATATTGACTGATGGTTATATAATAGTCAAAACCCACTGATCTCATTTTAATTATAATCATGTTTATCAAATAAAACATTTTTGTTGAGTATAACAATAACACATAAAATTAGGAAACAAAATTTATTTAAAAATTTCGGGTCGTTACATTAAATAATTCTAATTCATCAATAACTTTCATTTCACACAATAGTGAGTTTAAACAAACCATGAGACACCTTTATTATAAAATTTCTTTTTTATCCTAACCGTTAGGTTAGCGGGAATAAATATACATAACTTATGAAAATGTATATTGAATTCATTTTTTAAAATTTATGTACAAAAAATATAAATCAATTGTATATATTTTATTTCTTTATTAATAAATTGTGTGAATTACTATTATTAAATGGAACTAATAAAAATAATGAAATATCTATGTTTTGTAATTAAAAAAATATTTTTGATATTCATCCAATATATTTTTTTTATATGTTAAGAATAAACAGTCATTATGTTTAAAAATCTATATTTTTCAAAAGGGTATTTTTCCACCATTTAATAGGGAACCCCTTTTAAATTAATATATTAACACATTAATAATTTTTATGAGAACATAAGAATGTTACTTGGAATCATGATATAAAAATATACATTGGATGATTTTATATATTTTTATTATAACTTTCACTTTTTTTATTAATAGTAAAAATACAATGAATGTTTAATTGAAAATAAATTTTTATATTTTTGAATGATTTTAAATTACTAATAGAATATATTTTTATCATTTAATATACTCTATTTTATTAGCATTAATTTTATTTATAATTTTTATATAGAAACATTTCAATCTTTTGAAATGTTTTAACATTTAAAACATGTTCTCTCTTTCTCACAACATGATTAATTTAAAATTACATACTGCATATTCTGTGAATTTAATTTTCATAAAATGGATTCCATATTTGGAATTGGTAATTCCAATTTATGTAAATAGATTAATTTTATTTTTGGGCATTTTGAATAGTAAATTCAGTAATTTTTATTAATATGGTAAAAGAGAGAATCAAGTAATTATTGGTAATAATAATATTATTAAATTACCCAAACACTAGTACTAATATCATTGGATTAGAGTGTTTAAAAATAAATCATTCTTTTGATGAAATCGTGTTTTTTGGAGGCCACTTAGTTGATATTAAGACATTTAATTTATTCTATTTAAATAATAGTAATATATATTCTATTGAAAATTTAAAAACTTTATCAATTTTTAATATATGGAAATACATAAGATAAATTTAATTATAAATTATAATATAAAAGATAATTTTTTTGTTATGATGATTTATTTTTAATTTTTAGGAAATAAATAATTAATTAAAAGACATATACTTTAATGATGAAGAAATTATTTCATTGATGATAAATCAATAAAATGATTCTTATTAAAGTAATAGTAAAAATTAAAAGACCCAATCACTTTCATAAATCATATTGTTCATGCATATTTCTGCCAAAACAATAAAAGGGTCCAATTAGTGACCATTTGGTGCCTTATTGAAGAGATTATGACAATTATATTATTTTATATAAGGTGATGATAAACTTTTCGCATTCATGTTTTAATAAGTTTAACATTTTTAATGATATAGAATATATATAATATTATAATTTTTATTCTAAAATATAGAGTATTTATCTTTTTTATAGTATTTTATTTTAAATTTTAATTTAATCAATAAAAATATTAAACAATTACACAAAACATGTGTAGTAATTATTTTATTAAGGGAATATCAAATTAATATTATTAAAAATATTAAAATAAATAAAATTTGGACTAATTAATATGTAAACATAAATTTCTAGATTACATTTACATTTTATTAATATAAAAAAATAATTGTTTTGATGTTAACTTTATATCTTAATATTTTTATAAATCAATGAATTGAATAGTTTCAAAATTGACACTATTGATTATTTATCAAAATAATGCATTATTAAATTATCTAAAAATCATAAAACTTTTTTAAATATATATAATAAATATAATATTATAGAAAATATTATATCGTATTTATTTATGGTATAATTGACAACAAATATGTCAATATATAACCCTTTTAATATTGTAATATTTTTTACCATAGTTAAAAAGTGAACAGAATAACTAACTATTAATTAAAATGATAAAAATTATATTCACAGAAAAACATATCAAGATGTTATTTTTTATGAGATATAAACCCTATCCTATCTCATTTTTAAAATTGGAACATTTTTTAGGTTTTTTGATTTGTCTGAATTTTATATTAAATTATTATTTTTTGACATCATAAAAGTGACTTTAACCTCAATTATAAACGAGTACCTCCTCCCTCACCTCTCCACATAACATTGAGACTTAAATATCATCCATTACCTGACCATTTCTCTTCTTAACATCCCTAGTTACATTCTAAAGGCTTTGGTTTTCATGAAATGCCAACTCTAGTACATTAAGAGGAAATTTAGAGGGTGCACATCGAAAAAAGACGTAACCCCTTTTACTGATTCATTAAAACATAAAACTTATTCTACATCATCTTCATGAGTTGTTTCATTATAAATTAAAAACACCAGTATCACTTATATAATGAAATTTTTTATGACTATTAAACATCAATATTCCACCAACTATCCATTCTGCAAAAAACAAATCCACCACGCATGTGTACGTATGGCTTATCGTATCCACACCAGGGTGTAATATATTTTTTCACCACCACCTGATTTAAATTGGTATAATGATGGAAATGATAACAAATAATTATTATTATTATAATATCAAATTTATTTTAAATATTATACCCCATCCACTTCAATATCATTCACCAATTATGGGAATGATATCGTCGCTCATGTGTACGTACGTCCTACCGTCTCCACGATGCGATGTGATTCATTCTACATGATCTTAATTTAAGAATGATTTTATAAATAAATGGGATGAATAAATATGAAATATATTATACTAATATAATTATATATATGATATAAATATAATATAATAATAGGAAGAAGATCTTATCTGAAAAAAACATGCGTAAGAAAATAAAGAAGTTAATACACAATGGATGTGTAATAATGTAACTAAAAACGAATGATAATATTATCATATATGATATTTTAAAAATTAATATGATTTTGGAATAATTCAATCACATTATCAAAATAATTATACACATTTTTATTATATTTACAAAGGATATCTCACCTATGGTATAGGATAATTTTGCAATCTCATTATAATCCGACATTATGTATGCATATGTATTTACTGAGGGTATAATTATCATCCATGTAAATGTTTCCAAATTATGAATTCCAAAATATTATTTATATTCTTATTCAATTTTTTATATTCAATTTTAATAAGAGTTTAATTTTTATTAAATATTATAAAAGGAATGTTCTGTCATTTTCGTTATGAGGTACTTTTTTATATTCTCACAAAAGTATGAGAGGAATGTTTTCTTTTAACCTATACATTAGGAATGTATTTTTCCATTTACATAACATGTTATTTAAAGGAATATTCATATTAATGACTTAAATTTTATTTCCAAATAAATTATTTTCTTTTAAAATTCCAGGGAATTTTGGGAAAACAAATACATTTTTAAATAAGAGATGATATTTTCCTCAAAAAATAATATCAAGTGTTTTATAAAAATTATTTTCTATCTATGTTGTCATTATTTAAATTGGGTTATGTTTCTATCCCTATTATTAATATGGTTTAATCAGGTTTATGATAAAATGTTACATATGAAATCTATTTGTTTTATATGGATTATGATTGAATGCTTTTTAATATACCAATTTTATTACTTGGGTTATGATATGGTGCATGATTTATGTTTTTATAGAACACAAAAAATTATTTCATTATGAAATGGGTGGGGAAAATATATCTCTCTAATTCATTAGATAAATATTTATATCTCATGAGATAGAAAAGGATAGATTGGGAAATGATCTTTGTACAGTAGTGTAGGGTTGGAATGAATAGTAAACTTTGTTCAGTAATGGAATTTGTCCACTATGAAGGTCTTGGAAATGAGACTTGAATAATATGAAATGATTTTCTATTATTAGTTTTGTGCCAAAAAAAATTATCTCTTATGTTATGACTTTTGGGATTACATTCATTGATTTTTATGAAACTTTATGATTAATCAAATAGTATGAAATCCCGATCATCCATATGGAGGATAAAAATTTCAAATTATATGTCCTAATATATTATGAATTTGATATTATTGATATCTCCATTTTTTACCCTTACTCAGCATCTGGTCTCTCCCTTTCATATGTTTCTTTTCCATAAGTCATCTAGAAGGGTATTAAGTAAGTTATGTCAAAAGAGCTATAGTTATAACGAAATAAGTGGGAGATGATGAATATGTCTTATGACCCAATTGTTTGTGTTTCCCAATTTATAAATACATTATACCTATATAGTCCTAATATTTATGTTTATATTTTTAATGAATATTATTTAATTTTGAATTAATATCCATGCATGTAAGTTATGGGCCATTATAGTTGTTATAAGAGGAATTGAATAGTTAACATTTCAAAACTAGGATGATAAAACCTTAGTAAGAACCCAATGGATATTTTAATGTATTTGGTAAAATCCCAGTGTAATATAAATGATCCTGAATAACCTAGGACAAAACCAAAAAATTCATAAATTGAAATTTTATTATTGATTATATGGTTTTCCCATTGTGATTAGTTTTTCTCACCCTATGATTCTTTGTTTTATTCAATTCCTAGAACTCGAGGAAACCACATTAATACTGAATGTGAAAGAAAATGCAATGATTTTCCTATTGATTAAAAAAATGTTATGGGATTTGGAATTATATATATTGTAGCTATTCTCAAAAAAAATTCTTAAGATATGAATCATGGAGGAGTTCCAAACGAGCAAATGAGGGAACAACATTCGGTTGAGTCCTTTATGAGGCAACGACCACCTTATTTTAGTGGGCCTTTTGATCCATTAGTGCATAAAAATGTATATGTTCCCTTGAAAATATATTTTATGTTATCCAATGTTCAGAACATGATAAATTCATGTGAGGTACTCTTCTAGAATTACTATCCAACTTAAGAGTAAAATTAATAGATACTTTAGTGGCCCAAAACCAAGTATCTAAAGGGAAATCGACATAAAGGGATTCAATAACTGTGATGAAATAGTTTGATTTACTCTCAATATTGAGATGGATATTAGAGCAACCCATTAGCCCTATAGGTTTAATATGAAGAAAAAATGTAATTCAAGGGAAAAAATAAATACCACACTGAAAAGAAGATGAGTTTTCCCTTATTCTAAATGTGCGGAAATAAACCTTGAGTAAATTTTAGTAATGGTACTATAAAATGATCTATGTGTAGAATATATGGTCATTAGGTAGTTAAATTCCCATGTGATGTGAAAAAGATGTCTAATGATCCGAATAAAGAAAAGGATACACATAATTTACCTCCTACACACCAATGTTACACATGAATGGAAATTGAGTATTATCACAATCAATTCCCTAATCCAATGGTTATTGATGATGATCGATGTCAAAAAACTCTTAAGTACAAAGATAAAACCATGCTTCATGTGATTGTTATCGATGTTGTGGAGGATGATATTGATGTGGTTTAAGGTATACATACCATCCACACTAGAGTAGAAGACGTTTTATTTTATTCTAGATCCCAAAAATATTTTATTTATGAGAACTTTTCGTAGGGTATCTGCATATTTCCACAATAATTAGATGTCATGTTAGCTGTGACCGCTCATACTTGCACAGTGGTTTCATCAAATGATTATAATTATTCTCCGGTTGAAGTTTATTGGAATGTGATTCCTACAAATCTTGTGATCCGTCCTATAGTAATTTTTTTTGATTAATGGCATTTATTTTCATTCACTATATGAAGCCCATATCAATTTACAAGGAAGGGAAGACACATTTCATACTCCATATCAATCTATGATCATCTTTTTATGCAAGGACAAATATGAAATTTCTGTAGTATTACCTTCTATCATAGTGGTCATGAATCCGATTAATTAAGTTTATCTATCTCAAATGGTTAGGGAGAAACTCACAATTAAGAATGCGCTAATTGTACGGATGATTTATGATGTGTTTATAGAATATTTTCCAAGTCATCAACCAATTTGTGAGGTTTATTTTTCAATACAACTCATACCAAGTGTTAAACCTATTTCAAATAGACCTTATAGAGTGGCCCCAATTGAGTAACATGAATTGAATAAGTAACTCCAAGATAATATTGACAATGGATTCATATGCTCTATTGTTTCAACTTTGGGGGCACCTATTTTGTTTATTAATAATAAATATGGATCAATGTTACCTTGCATTGATTGTTGAGAACATAACTATATCACTGTCAATAAAAATATCATCTTCCCCACATTGCTGAATTATTGGAATAACTACATGGAGCTCAATAATTTTGCAATATGGATATTCATTCAGGACATCAATAATGAAGGGTTAAGAAGGTGGATATACAAAATACATCATTTTGTACAAGTTATGGACACTATGAATTTATATTGATGCCTTTTGGTCATATTAATTCTCTCTCTATCTTCATGGATCTAATGAATATAGTCATTAAAGACTATATTGATCAGTTTTTGGTAGTCTTTATTGATGACATTATTTTCTATTTTAAGAGCGAGGAAGAGCAAGAAGATCACTTGAGAATTATACTAAAGAACCCGAGAAAGAAGAATCTTTATGAAAAATTAACCTACTGTGAATTTTGGATCTTAAAAACTCATTTTTGTGTCACATAATCTCAATAGTGGGGATATATATGGATCTAGTAAAAATAAAAGTTATTGTAAGCTGTCTGAGACTAACAATGGTAACTAAGATCCAATGTTTTCTCCATTTGAGTGGGTATTATTGACCTTTTGTGAATGATTTTTCATGATTATATAATCAACTAACCACAATTATTTATAAAGGATTTATGTTCATGTGGATGGAGGAATGTCAAGATATTTTCAAAGATCTAAACATAAGGTTAGCTAATACACATGTGCTCAAACTTCCTTGTAATGGAGAAAGGTTTGTAATCTACAGTGTTCCCTCCAATAGGGGGCTGGGTTTTGATATCCTGAAAAATTATATGGTGATATATTATGCCTCATGAAAATTGAAAATACATGAGAATCATTAACAAACTCATGTTTTGGAGTAAGCTACACATATATTTTCACAATAGATAAGGAGGAATTATCTTTACTATGAATGTTGTGATATTTATACTGATTGCAAAATTTTAAAGTATATTTTCACACAAAAGAAGCTGAATATATGTAAAATAATATAGTTTTAGTTGATTAAATATCACAAATCTAAAATATGTTACCACCAATAGAAAGGGAACAAGCTGGAATATGCTTTGAGTCGAAAGGACCATGCTAGCCTGTCCATTATATGGATCACAAAAGATCTAATATTTTTGGATTTGAAATAGATAGATCTTGAAATTTTAATGGAAGGGGAGAAATATTATCTTTCTAAATTTAATTTTCAACCACATATACATGTGAAGATTAATGAGGCATAAAAGGAAGATATAGAGATATAGTATAAGGTAAGAAATTTTATTTAATTCAATCTTGATTTTGATGGAATAATAAGGTTTAAGAACATGATTTTTATTCCTCCCATACCAAAATTAAAGATTGATCTATTGGATGAGGCTCATAGTTCATCATTATATATCCATTCTAGAACCAATAATATGTACAGGAACTTGAAAGACTATTTCTGGTGGGGCGTCCTGAAAAGATATGTTTCAAAATGTCACTTAGTGCATGGTTTTTCTGCATGTTAAGGCTGAGAGACATAAGTATATGTTAATGTTAAAAACATTAAAAATACCAGGATAAAATGGGAAAACATCACTATAGACTTTGTCGTTATACTTAAAAAAATATCTAAAGGCCATAATGTTTTATGGGATATAGTTGATCACCTTATGATTTTGGAACACTTAATTACTACAAAAAATGATTTCACTCTTGATCAGCTTACCCAGATATATGTAAAGGAAGCGATAAGATTCCATGGAGTACCACATTTTATTATATCTGGTTGGGATCATAGGTTTTTCATGAAGTTCGGGAGAAGAATTTCACAGGCTCTAGATACAAAGATTACTTTCATCACTTCTTACCATCCTCAAATAGACAGTCATTCTGAGATGAAAATTTAAACTCTAAAAGAAATGTTGAGAGATTTATCAAAGGATTTCAATGGTGGTTGGGATTAACATCTACCTTTGGTGTAATTCTCATACAATAATAGATTTCACAGTAGTATTCTGATGAAATCTTATGAATCCCTCTATGGAAGGAAGTTCATAACACTAACTTTTTGGGATGAAGTTGTGGAATGAAATCTATTAGGACCTAGTCTTATTGATTGAAAAACATAAAAGGTCAGATCTATTCAACAAAATATAAGAACAGCTGAGAGTTGAAAAAAAAAGTTATGTTGATAACCAATGAAAAGTCCTAGAGTTTGAAGCAGGTGATAATGTGTTTCTAGTATATCTCTCTAGAAGATAGTAATTATATTTGGAAATAAGTTAAATCTAATCCCTAGATAAATTTTTCCTTTTGAAATTATGGATCGTATTAGGAAGGTATCTTACTGATTGAGACTTCCACAAAATCTCTCTAACGTTAAAGATGTGTTACATGTATCTCTCTTGAAAAAGTATATACCCAAATCTTCACTTGTACTAAACTCATTTGGTTTACCATTGGAGTAAGACCTTTATTACGAAGAAAAACTTATATAGATTTTAGATCATAGTGGCAAATTTCTACAAAAGAAAACCACTTTCTTGGATAATGATTTATGGAAGAACAACCAATTTGAGGAATATATATGGGAACTTGAGGATGTGATAAGTTAGAAGTCTCCAAATATTTTTTATGTCAATTGAATAATTTTGAGGGAAAAATTTAGTTTAATCGGGGTAGAACGTAACATCTAAATCTTGTTATGAAATATTTTAAATAACTTTAATTCTTCCATAGCTTGTAATACAAATAATTGTGTGTTTAAATGAACCCTAAGATGCCCATTGTTTAAAATGGCCATTTTAAACTATCATTTAGTTTAGAATGAATAAATATAAATAACATACAGAATTGTTTAGTGAATTTATTGGATATTATTATTTATAAAAAAATTTAAATAAATTATATTTTTGTATTTTTGTATTAATAAATTGGGAGAATTATTATTAGTATGTAAAACTAATGAAATATATATTTTATTATATTAATATAAAATATTTATATTCATCCAATAGATATTTCTTCTATAGGATATTAAAAAACTCTATTTCATGTATAAATTCCTATTTTTATCAATAGGGTAATTTTCCAACATTTAATGAAGAACCCCTTATAAATTTAGATTACAACACATTAATGATTTTTATAAGAATCAATAGATATTTTATTTGGAATAGAGATATAAAAATTTACCTTGGATGAGTTTTCTACATTTTTTTGATAACTTTCGTGTTTTGATGAATAGTAAAAATACAATAAATTTTAATTAAAAAACCATTTTCATAAAAATAATTTATATTATTAAATTATATTGTTGAATGGAATTGAAGTATAAATAGTATATATTTTTATCATTCAATATAATTTATATCAATTGCATTAAGTTTATATTGAAATTATATATAAAAACATTTAAATCTTTTGCAATGTTTTGACTTTTAATACTCATTCTCTCTTTCCGAAATTAGGATAAATTTTAAATTGATTACTGAAAATTATGTGATTAAAATATTGTAAAAAGGATATCATATTTTTAATTATTATGTCCAAATTATTTAAATAATGTACTTTTATTTTTGGGCATTAAGTATAGTAATTTCGGTAATTTTTATTAATACGGTAAAATGGTAAATCGAGTAAATAAGGGTAAAGATAATGTTACGGAATTACCAAAACACTTTTACCAAGATAATTATACGAGTTTTATTTCTCCTAAATCATCCTCGGGTCTAAATGGTTTTCTTTGGAGGCCTCTTGGTTGATATTAGGTTATTTAATTATTTTATTTAAAGAATAGTCATACATGTCTTACTCAAAATTTAATAACTATATCATTTTTAATATATGGTTATACATTAGATAAATTTTATTTTAAATAACCATGTAAAATATAAATATTTTGTATTTATCATGATAATTTTTTTTAATTTTTACGAAATAAAAAATTACCTTAAAGACTTATACTTAAATGATGTAGAAATTATTTAATTGATGGAAAATAAATAAAATAATTATTAGTAAAGTGATAGTAACCATTAAATACCCAACAAATGACCAAATATTACTATTATATTATATGTTGACCATAAAAATCCAAGGGTTGAGTTATTGACTATTTTGAGCCTTATATAAGATATTGTGACGTTAATATTATTTTTTGTAAAGTGATGATAACCTTGTCATATTAATGTTTAAATTATTATTAAATTTTTTAGGATTGATTATACAGAAGATATATTTTATTATACTTATTATAATGAAATGTAGATGATTTATATGTTTCAATTTTTTTTCAAATTTTTATTAAAAAAACCAAAAAATTAAATAATTACACAAAACTTATATAGATATTATTTTATTATTGAAGATATCAAATAAATTTTATTAAAATTATTAAAATAAATATAATTTTGTCTAACTAATATTTCCAATTAATTTTTAAGATGACCTTGACCTCTTATGAATATAATAAAATAATTTCTTTAAGTTAAGTTGTTATCTTAATATTTTTATAAATCAATAAATTGAATAGTTTCAAAATTGACACTACTGATTGTATATCAAAATACTGTTTTATTAAATTACATAAAAATAAAAATATATATATATATATATAATAATTATTATATAGTCTAAAATGTTCTAATATATTTATTTATGTTCTAAATTACATCAAATTAGTCAATATTTCACCCTTTCACTATAATAATATTTGTTACCCTTTTTAAAAATTATATAGAATAACTTAGTGTTAGATAAAATTATAAGGTTCAAATTCATATAAAAACATGTCAAATTTTTTTTTCTAGTCTGAAATTACATCAATATCTCATCTCATTTTCAAAATTGTAACATTTTGGAGGTTTCTGGAAGGGGATTCATTTTAAATTAAATTAATATTTTTTGAATATCTCAAAAGTTCCCCTCACCTCAATTATAAAAAGACACATCCTCCCTCACTTATTAAATTCACTTTAAGCCTTAAAACATGTCCATCCCCTATCAATTTTCTTTATTAACATCCCAGTATCATTCTAGAGTTTATTTCCTTGTTGAATGACTAAATCAAGTTCATTAAGAAGAGATTTAGAGGGAGCATGTCGAAGAAGAAGTAATCACCTCTACCGATTATTCCAAAATTCTTTATCCTTATACTTCATCTTCATTAGTTGTATCATTATAAAGTTAATAACCCTAGTATAAAATATATACTATGATTTTTTTATGATTATAAAAAAACCATATTTTACCTTCTATTGATCCAATGAAAAATGAAATCACAACATGTGCATACGTATGGCTTACAGTCTTCATGCCTTGGTGTAATATTTTTTTTCACCACCACCTTATTTGGATTTGTATAATGATGAAAATAATAACTATATATGATTATTATGACATTATATTGATTCTGAAATATTATACACCATCCACTTTAATACTATTAAATAATTATTGGAATGATATCATCGATCGTGCGTTCGTATGACCTACCATCTCAACACTGTGATACGGTTCATTCTACATGATATTAATTAAATAATGATTATATAAATGAATGGAATTAATAAATATTATATATATTATACTAATACAATTCCTTAAATTATATAACTATAAACTAAGAAGAAAAATTATAACATAACTGACAAACTATGCGTAATAAAATAATGAAGTTAATACCCAAAATATGAGTAATAATGATACTAATAAATAGATGATCATATTATCATATATGATATCATAAAAAATAATATCATTATAGAATAGTTGAGTAACATTGTTTAAATCATTATACAATAAGTTCTAATACATACAAAGGTTATTGGCTCTAAGGTAAACGATAATTCTGTAATCTCATTTTTATCCAAGATTGTTTATACTTTAGTATTTAATGGGTTATATTTATCATAAATATCCACATTTCTTAATTACTTATTCAAAAATATTACTTCTATTCTTCTATAATTCTTTATTTTCAATTTTACCGATTTGTGAATTTTTATTAAATGCTTTGATACAAATATTTTTTTGTTTTCGTTTTGAGTTTTTTTTCAACTTTTAAAAAAATGTATCAGAAGAATGTTTTGTTCTAAATTATTCGGTATGAATGGATTTTTATATTTTCATAACAGATTATTTCCCTAAAACATTCTCCACATGGTTACTATTTTTTTTCAAATAAATTCTTTTCATTTAAAATTTTAAGGGATTTTGAGAAAAATAAAAACGTTTTGGAAGAAGAAAGTATATTTTCTCCAACAATTAATAGAAAGTGTTTTATAAAAATTAGTTTCATATAAAATTACATTCCTTAAAAATGGTTATATTTCTATCCCCATTACTAATATTGTTTTATTCGGTTTAAAATGGAATGTTATTTATAAAATCCATTTGTTTTATATGGATTATTATGGAATGATGTTTAAGAAACCCATTTTATTCCTTGGGTTATGCTATGTCAACGGATTTATGTGTTTATGGAATATGTAAGATTGATTTCATTATGATATTAGTGATACCTATTGTAAAGATCCGTAAATTTCAAGGAAATGTTTTTCTTAAATTCTATGGGATTTTACGAGTACGCAGTTTCTGACGGAACCGGATTCCGAGGACCGGTGTGCCCAGAATTAGTTTCCAAAGTTTATCTCAGGTATGTTTAGTGAACGAACGAGTAGGTATTTCTATCTATTGAACTGGTGCTCGGAATTAAAATCTGAGGGCACCGATGAAACCGCAGTGCCAGTAATTACTTAAGAGGACCTTTACCGAAGATGCGTTTTCTTGGGAAGAGTTGTTAAAAAAAGTGGATTAAATAAAAAGGTGAATAAAATTTGTGGTACAATTTTATTCCTAACTAAAGTGGTTTTATCCTACATAGGGGAGTTAGGGTGGGACCCACTAACATCCTAACTACCCATGTGAGGATAAATGTGAGTTGGGGCCCGCACAAGCCCGAACCCTTCACATTCCCAAAAACCCTCCTTAAACCCACCATTAAACCCCCATGTATTTAAATTGGTAACTTCTCCTCTTCCACATTAATTCATACCAACACACATTTAATCAATTAATTGATTTAAGTGTCTTAATTTTAGTAAATTTGAATGCATGGAAAAGAAAAATAAAATAAGGGGAAGTTTATTTTATTTTGGTTAGCTTGTTGTGTTGAGAATTGGAGGAGAGAGAGCTCTAGTCCCATTCGAAGAACTTAATATTCAATGAAAAATGCCAACTCTCTGACGAAGAACGTCGGCTCGTCGGCCCCAGTTTCTTCATCCTCTTCATCCTCCACGATAAGGGTGGAGACACCGACGACGATGGAAACGACGCCATCTTCCACGGCAATTGACAACTGTGAACTTCATTTGAGTTAGGGGTTATGTTCAATTTTAATGAATTAAAATTGTGCTTTTTTTGTTGTTGAACATCTCATTTGCTTCGGCCGCTTGTTATCGTTATAACGGGAGGAGATTGGACCGCACAAACACGGCCGATCCTCCTCCCTTTTTTATTTATGATCTTCGTTGTTGTTTGAAGTGAAGGTGAAGCGGTGTTATTGCACCGTGTGGGGACGATGAGGACCACAGCCGAAGAGGGCCACGACGACAGGGCACGA
This sequence comes from Viscum album, assembly GCA_963277665.1. Classification (NCBI taxonomy): domain Eukaryota; kingdom Viridiplantae; phylum Streptophyta; class Magnoliopsida; order Santalales; family Viscaceae; genus Viscum; species Viscum album. The sequence goes on from OY728158.1 coordinate 1,287,712,180, forward strand.
CACCGTCGCTCCGTGCCAATGAGGCCGAAGGGACCGCGGCCGTCGCGGGCGGTGTGTGGAGCTGTCACGCCACGCCGGTTGAGCCGAGGGAGGCTGCTGCCAGAGCGGGCCACATCGGAGGGGCACAGCGCTGTCGCGCCACCCGATCGAGCAAGATATGCGGCCTTAGGTTGCAGCGGTTCAGTAGGGGCGGCCGGCTGTGCCAGCCGCTGGTGACTCCAGGAGGCGGGACCCTGAAGGGTCCTGCGGCGGCTCAACCAACCAGCCATAAAGGCCGACAGTTTTTCCATAAACCAGGGGGTCGTAACCCCCCAACCCACATTTTGGGCGGACCCCACCAGGGGGCTCCTTTTCCAAAAAAAAAGGGTGACGCGCCCCCTTCGCACCATGCTCGGTCGGTAGCTGAGCCGCAGCAGCCTTCAGAGCCGGGCCGCAGGCCGCGCCGAGCCAGGCCGCCCGCGCCGGGCCGGGCCACCCACACCGGCCCCGGCCACCAGCGCCAGTCCAGACTATGCCAGCTAGCCCGGGCCAGCCCCAATCGGACCGGACCCGGACCCGGGTCGGGTTGACCCCGTTCGGGCTGACCCAAGGGGTATTGGGCCGGGTCGGACCGGGCCGAGACCCCCTATTTTTCGGACCAGGTTCGTTCAAATGTCTATATCATAGGCTAAGGACCTCCGATCAACGCACCTTCAGTTGCGTTGGGATCCTTGGATTGAGATGTTCATTTCTGTATATTACACTAGAGCTTTCGACGCAGTTTGGGTATGGCTGGGTTGGTTCAAACATTAAACCAACTGGGACCTTGCAGTGGAAAGGGTTATAACATAAGGACCGGGTGTCCGAATGACGTACCACCAATTATTTTGTTTTCCTCATATTGTGAAGGATCTTTTGGATTATGAAACATGAGGTTTGGACGCAGTTAGAGTATGTTCGGGTTGGTTTTAGCTTAAAAACCAACAATGCCCATGGGACAGAAAAGCCAATATCTCTCAGACCAGGCGTCTGATTGACGTGATGTCTATCACGTTGAGTTCCTATTGATGAGACGGAACCTTGTGATACATCAAATCTGGACTTAGTGACAGTTGATGTATCGAACCCATTGGCTTGTGGAGTGGACCCTCCCGAAATCGAGCGTGCTGTGTACGGGAACCCTAGCACTGGTTGTTACTGTGACGACGACGACGACTGTACATGGATCCGACATGGGTTCAGTAGCGAGGAAGACTGTATATGGATCCTCCGTGGGTTTGGTAGTGATGACGATTTTACATGGATCCTACGTGGGTTTGGCAGTGATGGTTACTGTACTAAGATCATACGTGGGTTTGACAGTGACGACTTCTATACTTGGATCCTACGTGGGTTCGGCAGGGGAGTTGATTCAAAGGCTACATCTATCATCTCCAACCCTCTTCATGAGTAGTATACTTGTGTGATCTATTTATTGACTTTCAATCATTATCATTGATGTGATTAACATGCCTTCAAGTGTGGATTGTGTTATGTTTTCTTGTGTGGACTGGGTTGTACTTGGGCTCGTGAGTTAGAGAAGAATTGGAATTGATGACTTAGGTATATGTATGGGCATATACCGAAGTATAGTTGGTTGACACTTCGTGTTTGTATCTTTACTTTGTGGTATATACATTGTGGATTCTGGGAGGCCTTCCAGAGTCTTAGGGTCCCTACTGAGAATCTAATACTCACCCCTGCATGGGTTATGCCTTCACTACGTTGTGTTGGTTGTAGACGATGGACAACGCAGATCGTAGATGAGGCTTGTGGTGTGGGATGGTATCTGATAGAGGAATATCAGTTGGGACATACATGGTGCGGACAGACGAATTCGAGGAGTAGAGGAGACCATCGGTACTCACCCATTAGGTGGGGTTTCCAGAGGATGAATTGGTGGTTTATGCTTTACTTTTCATCTATTGAACTTTCTTTTCTCAGTTGTATTGTACTTTCAGTTGGGTTTGTATACTGGCCCATTTACATTCCAGTACTTACTTTTGTACTCAGTTTACTTAGTGTTTACTTCAGCTTGCATACTCTATGTTGTTTGTTTTTCTTATATAAAGGAAATGAATTCCCTTTTATGAGGATTTATGCATTTGGTGCTAGTCGCCAGCCCCTGGCCTATGGAAGGTCGGTTTGGGGTAGTCACGGCATGGGCCCCGAGGATGGGTCGTGAAAAATTGGTATCAGAGGTGTTGGTTCTACCAGAGAACTTAGGACTCTGATAATTTATTCTATGTGAAGCAATAGTGTTAAGGGTATTGAGTGTGGTTATCAGTCCAGGGAGTCTAGTGTTGGTGCGGCTGCCAACGTGTCCACACACCAGGACCCTGACTTTTGATTTCCAACTCAATGCAAGAAAACATTGATTGCATGAGTGTTTCAAAAGTTTTCTTTCTGATTACTTTGTGTCAGCTCACCAGGTATACTGTATTAACTGAGGTGCACCTGTTTCTTTTCAGGATGGCCCCATGACGACAACCAGCAAGGGTTCCGAGCTTTATGAGAGATGGCAGCCCACCGAGCGGCGAGGCCTTGGTGCATAGTCCCATTACAGCAGAGGCACCAGTGGTACCTTTACCCACCGAGCCACTGATGCCACTAGCCAAAGCAGCTAAGAGTACACATCGACTGAGTGCACTGCATGAGTTTCAGCATCAGAGGCCACCCAGGTTCCACGGAGAGATAGACCCTCAGGCAGTCGAGGATTGGATGGAGGCTGTTGTCCGAGTCTTCAGATTAGTAGGGACACCAGCTCACCTCATGGTGATCCTTGTGGTAAGTCTCCTGCATGGAGCAGTAGGTAGATGGTGGAGCCTGATGCTCCAGGTGCACGACGAGGCATCACTGCATTGGACGGACTTCGAGAGCCTCTTCCGCTCAGAGTTCATTACAACCACCCTCTATGCAGTGTGCACCTAGGATTTACTAAAGCTGCGGCAGGGCATCATGTCACTAGCCCAGTACTCAGCGAGATTTACTGATCTCTCGTGCTACTCCATGTACATGGTACGGGACCCATTCTTCTAGGTCCGGACCTTCGAGCAGGGACTGTGGAATGAGATCAAGGATTTGATGATCTCCCTCATCATTCCAAAGCAGGCACGAGTACTAGAATGAGCCCTACATGTGGACAGATTCCTTACTGATCCTACACCAATAGCGAGGCCTACCGCAGGGCGACACGTAGCGGAGTCTTATGCAGACGGCAGTAGACAGATGTCGCAGAAGTCCATGCGGAGCATACCATCAGGTGGGTGACTTCAGGATACTGGTTCGAATGTGCGGGGAACACGCAGAAGAGCCAGTCATACGAGAGGGAGATAGTTCTATGCATGAGGTGGGCAGGGCCACATTGCTCGTGACTTCCCAACCCGCCATGCAGAGGAGAAACAGACAATTGAGGTACCACCCAGGCTGAGGCAGAGGTTCAATTGTGGCGGTCCGCAGGGAATGGGCGGATGAGGCAGAGGATCTGGCCAAGTAGCAGGTGGTGGACGACGCTTCGGGGCTCTACCACCACCACCACCCAGAGGTGCACCCTAACCACAGGGAGCTGGCAGACCGAGGCAGGCTCAGCTTTAGGCAGTGGAGGATTACGACCTGGGTGCACCTGAGATGATTTGAGATACTATCTATGTCTACTCCACCCTTGCTACAGTTCTTATAGACACAAGAGAGAGTCATTATTTCATTTCCTCTACCCTTGTTTGGAGCTCAGAGATTCCGACGGAGCTGTTGGCTCGATCCTTACAGTTAGAGACTCCTACGGGAGAAGACTCGACGATTATGAACTGGTGCCAACAGTGTGAGCTTACTCTATGAGGTAAGAGATTTGGATGGGATCTTATTGTAGCAGCGTCGAGGCCTTATGACGTCATCTTGGGAATTGATTGGTTATCTACAGTCCATTCTCAGATCAACTGTATTAGGCGCAAGGTGCGGTGTGTCCGCACAAATGGGAGGAGGTTCACCTTCACTAGCGAGAAGGGAGCCTTTACAGTGCAGGATGGATTCACGCAGAGGAGAGGACAACCGATCTCACATTAGTTGGCCAGTCTCATCTTTAGAGTTGTTGACGTGTGGAGTCCGAGTTTTCCTGTTGTGGTGGATCAGTATGCATACGTTTTTCCTAACAATGTTCTAGGACTACCTCCTCGCACAGAGGTAGACTTATATATTGACTTGAACCCCGAGATAGCCCCGAAATCTACTCCAGCTTATCGGATGTCTCCCGCTGAGCTTTGTGAGCTACATGTACAGCTGGAGGAATTGCAGGGCAAGGGATTCAACTAACCCAGTGTTTCACCCTGGGCTTCCCCAATTTTGTTCGCCAAGATGGCGATGGGAGCTTGCGAATGTGTGTCGACTACCGTCTCTTGATCCAGGTGACCATGAAGAACAAGTATCCAATTCCGAGGATTGATGAACTCATCGATTAGAGAAAGGGAGAACGATGGTTCTCTAAGATAGACCTCAGGCCAGGCTATCATCATCTCAGAGATCGAGACTAGGATGTGCAGAAGACGGCCTTCATGTGTCGGTATGGCCACTATGAGTTCAGGGTTATTCCTTTAGGCGTAAAAAACACTCTAGCACTGTTCATGAGTCTCATGAATAGGATCTTCCATCCGTACCTCGATCTATTTTTCGTAGTCTTCATTGACAACATACTGATTTATTTGACTACTGAGGAGGAGCACGCCTACCACTTTCATGTTGTACTGGACACACTCTGGGAGCACCAGCTTTATGGTAAGCTCTCTAAGTGGAAGTTCTAGATTCTAGATTTCCAATTATTGGGGCACGTCATCTCTGCGGCGAGAGTTGTGGTGGATCCTGCAAAGAATGAGGCAGTACTAGCTTGGGAGCCACCCAGGACCGTGACAGAGGTGCATAGTTTTCTAGTTCTGGCTGGGTACTATCAGATATTTTTTCCTGACTTCACTAGAGTTGTAGCACCACATTCAGCTTTGAAGAAGAAGGGGAAACCCATAGTGTGGTCAGATAAATTTCAATAGAGCTTACAAGAGATGAGACAGATATTGACCAGTGCAGACATCTTTAGGCATCCAGAGGAGGGTGTAGGGTACAAAGTTTACTACGATGCATCAGGGACCGGACTCGGGTGTGTCTGGATGCAGGAGTAGGTAGTGATCACTTACGGTTCATGATAGTTTAGGCAGCACAAGAAGAACTATGATACACATGACATGGATTTAGCAGCAGTGGTCTTCCCCTTAAGGATGTGGCGGCACTGTCTGATGGGCGAGCGATTTACAGTCTACTCTGACCACCATAGTCTCAGGTACATCTTCTCATATATGGACATGAACCTACGACAGTGGTGATGGATTGAGTTCCTCCAGGACAATGACTTTGAGGTAGTCTATACTCCTGTGAAGGGGAATATAGTAGCTGATGCTCTAAGCAGGAGATCAGGCATTCAGCTACTTGGAGAGGCGACAGAGCAGTTAACCGCTTTACAGATCTCCTTCATGGATAGTGATGGAGCAGCCTTCCTATAGTCGCCCATAGTCACCCCCCCACTACTTCAATGGGTTAGGGAGGCACAACGTGGGGTCGTTGACTGTGAGACGCGACATGCACAGATATCCACAGGACATGTACTTAATCGGTTTTCTATAGGATGAGAGCACGTTATCTTTTTCAGGGGACATAACATGGTATGCGTTGCATTATAGGAGGAGGTGATGAGGGAGTTTTACACTTCCCCATTGGTGGTACATCCAAGTGTAGCGAAGATATACCAGGATCTCAGATGATAGCACTGGTGGTTAGGTATGAAGAAGGTTTTGGTAGAGTTTATTTCATGATGCCTCACCTTCCAGCAGGTGAAGGTAGAGCACCATGTACCAGCAGGCTTGGTACATCCCTTAGAGGTCCTGGAGTGGAAGTGGGACAGGATATCTATGGATTTCGCGATAGGGATTCCACTTACTTCTAGAGGACACGACTCCATTTGGGTGATCGTAGATCGACTCAACAAGTCAGCCCACTTCTTACCTATCAGAGAGCAGGGATCAGTGGAGAGCTTGGGATGCCTCTACATTCATGAGATCGTATGGCTTCATGGTGTACCATTGTCTATCGTCTCGGATCGAGACACTCACTTTAATTCCTGGCATTGGAAGGGGTTACAGGTGGCATTTTGGATGTAGGTATGCCTGAGCACCGCCTTTCACCCTCAGACGGATGGCTAGATGAAGAGGACCCTTCAGACACTCGAGGACATGCTCCATGCATGTGTCCTTGACTTTGGTCGCAGCTGGGAAGATCACTTACCCTTGTTGGAGTTTACGTACAACAAGAGCTACCACTCCACCATCGACATGGAACTATACGAGGCATTGTACGGCTGACCTTGCAGATCACCTCTATGCAGGACAGACACTGGGGAGTTAGCACTCATAGGACCAGATATGGTCCAGGCTTCGACAGAGAAGGTGCAAATCATCCAAGAACGAATGAGGACAGCACAGAGCCGACATAAGTCCTATGCTGATAAGAGGAAGAGACCACTAGAGTTCGAGGATGACGACCACTTTTTCTTATGGGCCTCACCTTGACATAGACTACAGAGATTTGGACGGGGTGGAAAGTTATCTTCGTGCTTCATTGGACCATTCTAGGTTCATATCAGGATATGCGAGGTGGCTTATCGCCGGGCTCTTCCACCTCAGTTGCACCAAGTGTACGATGTCTTCCACGTATCTCAGCTGAGGAGATAAATGAACAACCTGACGTACACCATCGACCATGGGGAGATGGACATCGATGACAGGGAGACATTTGCAGATATCCCGGTGGTTATCAAGGATCGATAGGAGAGGGTCCTACGTGGACGGTCAATTCATCTTGTGTGCATCAGGTGGCAGCACGAGATCCTCCAGGAGAGGACATGGGAGCAGGAGGCTCAGATGTGTGTACAGTACCCTCATCTGTTTCCCTAGTTTATGATGTAGGTTTACAGGGACATAAAGCCCTGAGGTGGGAGTAATGTAAAGACCTGTGAATAACAAGAATTTTTTTTTCTTAAATTCTAGGGGACTTTACGAGTATGCAGTTTATGAAGGCAACTGATTCCGAGGCCCGGTGTGCCCGGAATCAGTTTCCGAAGTTTATCTTGGGTACGTTCAGTGAACGAACGAGCATGTATTTCTATATCTTGAAATGGTGCTCGGAATGGAAATATGAGGGCACTGATAAAACCGCAGTGCCGGTAATAGCTTAAGAGGACCTTTACCGAAGATGTGTTTTCTAAGGAGGAGTTTTTTTTAAAAAAGTGGATTAAATAAAATGGTGAATGAAAATTGTGGTACAATTTTATTCCTAACTTATGTGGTTTTATCCTACATGGGGGAGTTAGGGTGGGACCCACTAACATCCTAACTACCCATGTGAGGAGAAATGTGATGTGGGTCCCGCACGATCCGCAACCCTTCAAATTCCCTAAAACCCCCCTTAAACCACCCCCCATTAAACCCCCATGTATTTAATTGGGTAACTCCTCCTCTTCCACATTAATTCATTCCAACACACATTTAATCAATTAATTTATTTAAGTGTTTGGGTATTTGTAAATTTGAATACATGGAAAAGTAAAATAAAATAAGGGGGAGCTTATTTTATTTTGGTTAGCTTGTTGTGTTACGAATTGGAGGAGAGAGAGCTATAGTCCCTTTTGAAGAAATAAATCTTCAATGAAGAACGCCAAATCTCCGATGAAGAACATCGGCTCGTCAGATCCAGTTTCTTCATCCTCTTCTTCCTATGGAATAAGGGTGGAGACACTGATGACGATGGAAACAACGCCATCTTCTGCAGTGAATTAAAACATCGAACTTCATTCGAGGTAGGGGTTATGTTCAATTTTAATGAATTAAAATTGTTCTTGATTTGTCGTTGAGAATCTAGTTTGCTTTGGCCCCTTGTTATCATTATATTCGGAGGAGATCGGACCACACAAACACGGTCGATCCTCCTCCCGTTTTAATTGTTGATCTTCATTGTTGTTTGAAGAAAAGGTAGCATGGTGTCGCTGCACTGCGTGGGGACAATGAGGACCGAGGCCGGAGCGGTCTGTGGAAAAGGTGCGCAGCACCGTCGCGCCGTGCCGGTGAGGCCAAAGGGACAATGCCCAGAGTGGGCCACGACGGCGGTGCGTGGCACCGTCACTCTGTGCCGGAGGAGCCGAGAGAGGCAGTGGCTGGAGTGGGCCACGGAGGAGGGGTGTGACACCGTCACGCCGCGCTGGTTGAGCAATAGCTGTGGCTTTAGGCCGCGGTGGTTCAGCAGGGGCAGCTAGCTATGTCGGCTACCGGCGACTCAAGGATGCGGGACCCTGAAGGGTCCCACAACAGCTCAACTGTCTGTCCATAAAGGCCGCCTGTTTTTCTAGAAAAACAGGGGGTTGTAACCCCCCGACCCTCATTTAGGGTGGAACCCACCAGGGGCAGCCATTTCCAAAACAAAGGGGGACACCCCCCCCCCTTCGCACCACGCTCAACTGAGAGCCGAGTTGCGGCCAGCTTCCGAGCCGGGCTGTAGGCCTCGTCGAGCCGGGCCGCAGGCCTCGCCGAGCTAGGCCGCCAGCGCTGGGTCGGGCCGCCAGCGCCGAGCTGGGCCGCAAGCGCGGGCCATTCCGCGCCGGTCGGGCCAAGCCAGGCCACACCCAATCAGGTCGGACCCAGACCTATGTCAGGCCGACCTAGTTCGGGCTGACCAAGGGGGTATTGGGCCGGGTCGGACCCGGCCCGAACCCACTATTTTTCAGACCAGGTTCGTTCAAATTTCCATATCTTGGGCTACGGACCTCCGATCGATGCACTGTCAGTTGTGTTGGGATCCTTAGATCGAGGCGGTTGTTTCGGTATATTACACTCGAGGTTTCAGTTCAATTTTTGTATGGCTGTGTTGGTTCGAACCCAAAACCAACCGGGTCCTTAGAGCGGAAACACATATAACTTAAGGACCGGACGTCCGAATGAAGTACCTTCAATTGCATTGTTTTCCTCTTAGTGAGATGGATCTTTTGGTTTAATCTACTAGAGGTTTGGACGTAGCTAGAGTGCAATTGGGTTGGTTTTAGATTAAACTAACCGGGCCCCTAGGATAGAAAAGCCAATATCTCTCAGTTCGGGCGTCCGATTGACGAGCCATCTATCGTGTTGAGTTTCTATTGATGAGAAGGAATGTTGTGATGCATCAAATCTGGAATTCATGACAGTTTATGTATTGAACCCCTTGGCTCGTGGAGCGGACCCTCCCGGAATCCAGCGTGCAGTGTGCGGGAACCCTAGGGCTAGCTGTGACTGTGACGACGATGACGATTGTACTTGGATCCTACGTGGGTTTGGTAGTGAGGATGAATGTACATGGATCCTCTATGGGTTCGACAGTGATTACGACTGTACTTGGATCCTACGAGGGATCGACAATGATAGTTACTATACTAGGATCCTGCGTGGGTTTGGCAGCAACGTCTTCTGTACTTGGATCCTACATGGGTTTGGCATGGGAGATGATTCAGAGGCTACATCTATCATCTCCACCCCTCTTTGGGAGTAGTATACCTATGTGAGTTGTGTCTTGACTTTCAATCATTATCATTGATGTGATTTTCTTTCCTTATTGTGTGGATTGGGTTATGATTTTCTGTGTGGACTGGGTTTTACTTGGGCTCGTGAGTTAGAGCAGAACAAGAATTGATGACTTAAGTATATGTATGGGAATATACCTAAGTAGATTTGGTTGATACTTCATTTTTTTATATTTCCATTTTGGTATATCCATTTTGGATTCTGGGTGGCCTTCGGGGGTCTCGGGGTCCCTACGGAGTATCGTTTACTCACCCCTGCACGGGCTATGCCCGCACTACGTTTTATTGGTTGCAGATGACAGACAACGCTGATCGTAGTTGAGGATTGTGGTGTGGGATGGTATCTGATGGAGGATTTTCAGGTGGGATGTACACAGTGCAGATGGAAGAATTCGAGGAGAAGAGGAGACTATCTATAATCACCCTTCAGGTGGGGTTTTTGGAGGACGACTTGGTGGTTTCTACTTTACTTTTCAACTGTTCTACTTTCTTTTCTCAGTTGTACTGTACTTTTAGTTGGGTTTGTATACTGGCCCATTTACTTTCCAGAACATACTTTTGTATTCAATATACTTATTGTTTACTTTATCTTGTATACACTATGGTTTTTGTTTTCTTATATAAATGTAATGCCTTCCCTTTTATCAGGATTTACGCCTTTGCTGTTAGTCGCCAGCCCCTAGCCTATGGAAGGCGGGCATGGGGTAGTCACGGCACGGTCCCCAAGGATGGGTCGTGACACCTATATCTACCTCCAATTCATTAGGTAAATATTAATATATCATGAGATAGACATGGCTGGAATGGGAAATGATAACAGTTCAGTAGTACAAGGTTGGAACGAGGAGTGAACTTAGTTCAGTAACGGACTTTGTCTGCTATGATGGTATTTGAAACGATCCATGAATAATATGAAATGATTTTATATGACTGTGTATATACCATAAAAATTCAGGTTTATGTTATAACTTTTTTGGATTACGTTCATTAATTCTTAAGAACTTTTATGATTTATCCCTTGGCATGATATCACGATCTATCATATTCAACATAAGATTTTCAAGTTTTATGTTCTTATGTATTATGATTATGATATGAATGATATCTCTCTTTTTTACCCTTATAGAGATTATGAGATCACCCTTTAATATGTTTCTTTTAAATAGGTCTCGAAGACGGCTATTAATTAAGACATGTAATGAAAGGGTCAATTTATTAAGAATCAATTGGAGATAATAAAGATGTATTATGAACTATTTTTTTTGTTTCCCCATTTATGAATACAATATACGTATATGTTCCTATCATGGATTTGTTATATTTTAGTTGAATATTATTAAATTATTATGTAATAACAATTTATGTAAAGTATTATTTGTTATATATATATTTATACTAACCCCTTCATGCGATTTACACAGACATGTTGTGTCTTCTATAGATGGCATGCCTTTCAACGGAGTCATTTTTTGTCTATGAGAAGGTGGAGTTATGTAGATCTAGATAGACCCTTGATGGATCTTTGAGATTAATTTTGATAGATGCACCCTTTTCCTAGTAGGTTGGAATCCATTATAATATTTGTGGGATTGTATTATTACCCTTTTGTTTTGATATTTTATTCATTCATACACAAGTTTGGGATATTGGTGGATCAGGGATACATGTGTTCCTACAATTTTTTTTATTTATTGCATTACATAGTGGATATGGAGATGTGTGAACATGTAAAAGAACTTTAATAATGTGTAGCTCTTGTGTGAGATATTCCTACTCAATATTAATCACCATCCCCTGGAATATTGAAGGTAGGCTTGGGGTGTCACTCTTGGCCTACTCTATTCCAAACATTCCCTAGTTGGTCGGGTCATAAGAAAGTGTTCTCAGAGGGTAGGATACCAAAACTAGGTGGTTTACATATATTCTAGCTATGAGGGTTGGTTTGAAAACTAGGGAAACCATATGAAATTGTCTAAATTTTATCTCTCAAGCTATTAAACCATGTTATGGTGAGGTAACTAGTGTCTCTATTCACATGGACTCCGATAACCTATTTTCCAAATCGATGCATATTGGAACTAGTTGTTGGGAAATAATTTTCCATGCATTATATAGAAATGGGTTGGGGTTTCAATGTTATTCTTGATGAATCTCCTCAGATATTCTCTTTTGAGTGTGTTAAATATTTTTTACCAATGAATGATTCCATGATGGTAGTCAGTGAGGATCCCATAGTGGAGTTTCAGTTATTAATCGATGGGTGCTGAGGCCTCTATATAGTGGTCTTGATCTTGAGGTTCTCTCTTGGTCAATAATGATATGTACTTCAACCCATTGAAGATCACATAAGCCCACATACAATAGTTTAGGTTTATACATTGTGTCATAATAATCCATTGATGGTTCTGGTAGTGCTTGATGATGATGCTTAGTGGTTGAGAATGCACTGTGAGTTATAATGGAAGAGATCATACATAGTCTTCTGAAATTAGGACATGTTTATAGTCGGTAGGTGATATAATATTGGTAGTTGGAGGTGTAATAGATGTCTGCATGATTAGGAACCATAGTATGATCTTGTATTCCATGGAAGAGGCGTTTTATACTTGTTATATGTGAGGTCATTTGGAATGGGAGTGTTTAACCCATTTTGTGATGATTGATAGGTATGTAACAGACGAACCACTGATTTAGAGTCAATTTCATGATAAAGAAGATCCATATGGAGGCATATGTGTTATAAGAGTGGAGAGAGGTACAAGAGGTGCATGGTGATATTATCTATTTCCACTAGCACCACCTCTAGGAGGCCCACTCCAGTATCATGGGAATACTGGGTAGGGATTTGAATAGTTTCAAGTAGTGGACGATTATGAACTTATGGCTCTAGATATGGTATTAGATACAATCCTTGTCTTCTATTATTTAGCCACAATTATTTTAGGCTCATTAAGAATCTTTTCTTACATGTTTCCTGGAAAGTGAGAGGTATTGAGTATCTAGTGAAGTCTCTAGTACGTCACTTCAAAATACAGACTCAAACAGAATAAGTTTCAAAAATCAGAATCCTCTTTTTTCTGTGTGACCTGAATCCTAGTGGAGAGAGTTTCTTGTGGGACCCCTTCATTATCACAATGAGTCCCTATGGTTTTTCACATTTTGGAAATGTTTTTTGTAACACCCCAAGCATCCACGATACACTTCTCTTTCAATAATGCAATAGCTTGCATTGTACACAACTTCGAGTTCTAACACACCGAAACTAATCAATGTTGCTGTTATGAATAGTAATACCCACTTTTTGAAATTATATAAATTTTATATTTCAAAATGGACTTCATTTTTGGATTCGGAATATTGAAATTAGCCTATGTTGATTTTTTGGTATTTTTCTGAGAACTTCCAATTTTTTATGAATAGTGAAAAATACTTCAAAAAATTTTTTTTAATCAAAATAATTTATAGTGATAAATTATACTATTGAGTTGTTTTAAAGTATAATTATAATATATTTTTACCATTTTATCCAATGGTGGTAATTAGAATTAATTTCACTTTGAAATTGGACATAAACAATTGTCAATTTTTTGATATATATTGTTTCTTAAAAACACGCTATTTATTGTGACAACGGGAATTAATTATGAAATTAATTAATGCAACTTATATGTTTTTAATTTTGTAAAATAGACATCATTTTTGAATTTGGAATATCAATTATATCTTAGGGTGAAATTTTGGCATTGTTCTGAAAAACTTTAATTTTTGAGGAATAGTGAAACCACTAAGTGGTAGTAAAAAACCTGATTTTTTGTTTAAATGAAACATTACCACTTCTGTGTATTTTATTTTAAAAAATCCAACATACATGGTTGTCATTAGGATGTAAAATGTGGTTCAATGGGATTAAAATAATTTTTTGGTGAATAGAAACTTTTAAGTTTAATTAATCATGATTAAAGGTAATTAGTGAAATTTAAGGTAAATATAATGTTATAATAATAGAAAATGACCTTGAAACTTGTCCTAAACCTATTGGATGAGTCATGGCCGACCAAGACAAACCATGGGTCAACTTCGGGACCCCATGGAGGCACTTTGGTAGCGAAATGATATTAAAAACCTTTTATTTAATATTAAAATAAAAATGTCACAAACAAGAGTTGTTTTACTAAAACAATTTTTAAATGGGGTTATACAAGTCATCTTTTTGACTATAAATATTCATTAGAAAGCTCAACAGATTTCCGGATTCATGATATTTTTTTTATAATTTTTAGACATTAAATAAATAAATTATTTATGACACCATGATGATGCAGCGATTACCTCATTAATTAATGATTTAAATAAAATGAAAAGATAATGTAAAATCTAAGCATTACACTTGTCCAAAGACTATTGTATGAGAATATTTAGAACTATTATCACCTTATCCTTGAATTATATAATTGTGGGATCTTTAGAATCCTAAAATCATTGTATAATAAAGTAACATTTTATTACTTTCCAAGAGTGCCCCTCCTCTCCACTTATAAGAGGCCCCCACCACTACCACTTTACTCACACTTTAAAAGCCTTTTGGCTCGGCCATACTCTTCCCAAATACTCTCCCAACTTCCCTCCATTACTCCTAGAAGCCTCACTTTGGGCAGAATTCTTCCCAAGGAAGCCTTTGGCTCAAATCAAAAGATTTACTTGATTTTAAGGTAATGTCTTCGCTTATGTTATTTTGTTTTATTTTGCTTTTCCAACCCCATGAAATATATTTATTCATTTCTTTTGTAACAAAACCAGTATCCTAAATATACTAGGATGTTGTTATAAGAAGTATTCGAGCTAAAATTACACACACCTACATATAATGGTTAAAGAACATACTATTTCTGTGGATGACGAATTTCTGCCTCACGAAACGATGATTGTTCAACACTCATATAACAACTTAAATGGTGGCCACTAATATGTCACTATATTTATATATTATATATAATATGTTTATGTTTTACTTAAGGTTCTGTATTTTTCATTTATTGCATACCTTTCTTGTTTCCATTATGGGTAAACGTGATATTTTCATTTTAGGAAGTGCAGACTATCGCCCCCTCAATGTGATTATAATCCTTAATGCCATATGTGGGATGTATAAAGGATGGAGTAAATGATATTATATTTGATATTATAATTTAATTATAATATACCTTTATATCATTATGATTTCATTCCATTAAATATGAAATAGAAATGAAAGTAGTGTTCATGCATACGTACGGCTTACCGTCTCCATGAATGGTGCATTTCATTTCTTACCTCTAAATGTTATGTAATATTATTAATGAATGTATATTCTGGATATATATGAGATATATGATATCTATATCATGAATATAATTCTGGATATAATGGATATTTTATCACATGAACAACTTGTAATTATAAGAAGTCTATTTTTGACTCAAGTACCAAAGATCGACAAAACGACCGTTATTAACATAAATAATTACATAATGTTCATAACATGGTAATAAGTGATATAAAATAAATAAAAAAAACTTGAAAAAACGTTCTTAAGAAATTATAAATTAACTCTATTTTATTATCCAGGAGGTTAAAGAACGGTCGAGTCAGGACAGGACGCAAGGTAAGGGAATTTCTTAACCCAATTTCCATTCTTTGGGTTAATCTCTTACATTCAAATTATATCATGATATTATTATGTACTATATTTTATTTTTACTTTATTTATGTGTACTTATAGTGAATACAAATAATAGATCTACTTTATTTAAAGAAATGATCTTTGTAAGGGTCTTCGTCTCAATCTCCTTTCATTGAGGCCTATTTTGTTTTATACACAACTTTCTTTTATACGGTGTATAAACCCCTTTGACTTTTAAGTTTATTCAAAATGAATCTTTTTTATACAAATCGTTTTACTAAACGAAAAAAAGGGAATGTTTTTCTTGCTGTACATATGCGGCAACATAGACTTCTCCACCGTTGTGACCATTATTTGAGTTTTGGCTTCCTCTACAAGCCATAACGTTTTTTTAATGAAAAATAAATACAAAGTCTTAACTTTATTTTATTTTGGTATTGAAAATGGTTTTGAAAGTGTTTTTATTAAATCAATGTGTTGTATTGATATCTTGTGATTGAAATGTGGAAATGTTATGTTTCCTTTATGCATGTTTTATGTGTTACGATTATGTTATGGTTTATGATATGTTTAAACCTGTTTATATGAGGAATGCATTGGACTTAATAAGTGACGGGTGGATCCCGCTATAGATCCTCGATGCATCAGTAGGTCTCATGAGACAAACCAGTGTCTTGGCACGAGGCCTTGACAAAATCTTATGTGTAGTTTTGGCACGAGGCCTTGGCTACGTGGTTATGATAGTCTGGAATTATGCATTCCATCATTACGAATGTGGTTATTGATATTTCATGTGATTATTAGACCAGTAGAATATCCATGTGAATAAGTAAATGGCATTATCTCATTTTACTTTTGCCATATTATGTTGAAGTTAATGTTTAAAAGGCTTTTGTTTTAGTTATACATTGCCTTAAATGTTTATGTTTATTGATGAAAGCTTCCTCTATATTGTTATCCTTACTGAGCATCTGAGCTCACCCCTTTCAATGTTTTAATTTTTCCAGGATGTGAAGAAGTATATTATGAATGACCTGTAGGGATAATATAAGGGGATATGAAGAGAATATGTTGTAGTTTTGTTTTACTTTATGATGTAATGTAAGACTTATGAATGTATCTAGTGTTTCCAAGGCTACTAAACTAATCAGTCTTTCGAGACTTGATCTTTTGTGATCATGCCAATGTTACACAATAAGTCACTGACTCTAGGTAACTGGGGTCGGGGCGTTACAGTTGTTATCATAGGCAGTTTAGTACTAACATTGGAAGCTATATTTAGATAAACTCTAATTAGAGCACATAGCCCAAAGATAGACTATAAGGATTAGAATAGAAGAACTTCCTAGAATTTTGGTATTATAGAGATTTTGTGAGTTTTTCGAGCAATACATCCCTACCTGGATACGAGCAGGTAGAGGCGGATCTGGCACAGATGTACCTAGGGGTAAAACCCAAAAACATTGCTTTGAGCTAGACTCGAATGGGAACTGGTGCACGATTACGGGCCTTGCTGCACTCTTGGTTACGACACTCCCGGGAGATATGCTTAGGATAATTCTCCTTTTCTTTACAAAACACTATGAAGGGTTATGAGTATATTCTTCCTAAAAGAAAACATTTTTATGAATATGGATTATATCCATAAATAATTCAATTTATGTAAAGTATTTTATAAGTATGGAATTATGTATTTTGATTCATAAACTAATCTAGTTTATTCCATTGTTTAGAAATGGTGCCTAGTGGAAGAAATGGAAATCGTATCAATGCACGCACTCCGTTTAGGGATTGCCCTCTTGCTCAAGATAATTATTATGGAGCTGGAGATACAACTGGTGCTGATCAACTTATTACCATACTGGGACAACTCACTCAGGTTATGAATAATAACTTTATACATATGGAGCACCCTGATCCACAACGTGGAGGATCAATGTTAGACCGCTTCATGAGGAAACAACCGCCAAAATTTAATGGGGGTACAAATCCATTAGTATCTGAGAAATGGATAAACTCCTTAGAGAAAATATTCTGCACCTTGGGGAGTAGTGAAAGGGAAAAGGTTATCATGGCAGTTTACCGCCTCACTGGAGATGCTGATCAATGATGGTCATTGATTCAAAATACAAAGTAAGATGATGAAGTATCGAATATGGAATGGAGGGAGTTCAAAGAGCTTTTCTTAGAAAAGTACATTCCTCGTGACCATCGAGCAGATATGGAAAGGAAATTTCTGAGTCTGAGACAAAAGGAGGATGAGAATGTCACAAAGTATGAGGCCAACTTTACAAGGATAGCGAGGTATGCTGCAGATTATATACGTAACCCAAGAGGTAAGATTGATCATTTCTTTGATGGGTTAAAACCATTTCTCCATCGAGCTTTAGTATCACAATCCTTCTCATAGTACGATGATATTGTCTCGTGTGCTATCAAGACAGAAAAGGAATTCCCTAAATCTTATGACAATAAAGTAAAGCAAGAGAAGAAGAGAATGGTGGAATAAGAAACAGATAAAGGGAAAAATGAAAAGAAGGATTTTCCATTATGCAATAATTGTGGGAAGAATCACCACTGTACTTGCCTAAAAGGAATGGGAGTTTGTTATAAATGTGGAGAAAAAGGTCACCAGGCACGTGATTGCAAGGGAAAGAAAAAGGCTATCAATGTTGAATGCTACAATTGTAGGGAAATGGGGCATTATGAAAATGAATGTTCTAAACGTCAGGAAAACTTACCTTAGAAAAGGACAAGGGATCCAGGACAATCTTATGCTATTACTACAGTTGAAGTGGAATAATTTATGTATTGGTGCTTTTGGACTCAAGGATTATATTTTGGTTATAAGAATAATGTGATATATATAAGGATTGTACATCAGTACTTGTTGTTTCAGTAAGGTTTTAATATGATGAAGGTAATAATATTTTTAGTATGTGACAAAAATAGAAACATTAATTTGTTTGGGGAATCTGATGTTACAATTGATTTTGGAATTTAGAGACCTTTTAGAGAATGTCTGGACAGAGGTATTTTGATAACTATAAAGGTTAGAATGGATTAAGTTGATCTTTGAAGTATTGTTTAAGGTTAAAACATTTATGAAGATTATTTTTGGAATATTATAATACTATAGTTTTAGGAAAAGGACAACCTATAGGTTAGGGGATACCCCATCACGTTGGACAAAGCTGCAGGAATCGAACCCACAACCATAGTATGACATGCCTTTAATTACCGACCACTAGCCTACAGGAAGTCCCTGGTTATTACAAAATAGTTTTCCTAATATAAACGGTATGTGTTAATACTTTGAACCTTGTACGATTAAGATAAATATAATATTTTTTAGGTCTATTATCTTTTTGAGTGAAAGATGAGTTTGAGGTAGAAATTATTTATTGGTTGATGCTCTACTTGTCAAGCATATATATATATACCTATCTCTTATTCTATGAATAAATTAATTCTTAAACTTTAGTAAAGGGATATTAAAACAAAAAAATGTGTTATCATAATACCTTATGTCTTGTTGAACCGATAATATTTTAAATCAACCTAGATTGAAGGCTTTGAGGCCCTCAAATTTACTCTTGTTTGTGATTGATGACCTCAATCCCTCACTAAAAATATTTACATTTTTCCTCCAATTATATGTCTCTAATTTCCACCAATGTTCTCCTTATCGAGATCATAATTTGGTGGTGACTTTTTTATTTCCATTTCCCTCTTATTAAGGCTAAATTTTATTAACCTCATTTCCGATGTTGGTTTTCCACAAAGGTATTGTCTATTTTCATCCTTTTATTTTCAAAGAAAATTTCAAATTGCGAGGATGAAATTTATTTAAGGGGAGAATGTAACACCCAGAGCTTCCACGATACGCTTCTCTTTCAATAATGCAATAGCTTGCATTGTACGCAACTTCGAGTACTAACACACCGCAACTAATCAAAGTAGTTGTTATGAATATTAATACCCACTTTTTGATATTATATAAATTTTATATTTCAAAATGGACTTCATTTTTGGATTCGGAATATCGAAATTAGCCTATGTTGAATTTTTGGAATTTTTCTGAGAACTTCCAATTTTTTATGAATAGTGAAAAATACTTAAAAACAACTTTTTTAATCAAAATAATTTATAGTGATAAATTATAATATTGAGTGGTTTTAAAGTATAATAAGAATATATTTTTACTATTTTATCCAATGGTGGTCATTATAATTAATTTCACTTTGAAATTGGACATAAACAATTGTCAATCTTTTGATATATATTGTTTCTTAAAACACGCTATTTGTTCTGACAGCGGGAATTAATTATGAAATTAATTAATGCAACTTATCTGTTTGGAATTTTGTAAAATAGACATCATTTTGTAATTCGGAATATCAATTATTGCATAGGGTGATATTTTGGTATTGTTCTGAAAAACTTCAATTTTTGATGAATAGTGAAACCACTAAGTGGTAGTTAAAAAAATGATTTTTCGTTTAAATGAAAAATTACCACTTCTGTGATTTTATTTTCAAAAATCTGACATACATGGTTGTCATTAAGAATTAAAATATGGTTCAATGGGATTAAAATAATTTTTTGGTGAATAGTAACTTTTACGTTTAATTAATCGTGATTAAATGTAATTAGTGAAATTTAAGGTAAATATAATGTTATAATAATAGGAAATGACTGTGACACTTGTCCTGCCCCTATTGGATGAGTCATGGCTTACCAAGACATACCATGGGTCAACTTGGGGACCCCATGGAGCCACTTCGGTAGGGAAATGACATTAAAAACTTTTTATTTAATATTAAAATAAAAATATCACAAACAAGATTTGTTTTACTAAAACAATTTTTAAATGGGGTCATACAAGTCATCTTTTTTACTATAAATATTCATTAGAAATATAAAACGATTTCCTGAATCATGATATTTTTTTAATAATTTTTAGACATTAAATAAATTAAATTATTTACGACACCATGATGATGCAGCGATTACCTCATTAATCAATGATTTAAATAAAATGAAAAGGTAATGTAAAATCTAAGCATTAAAATTGTCCAAAGCCTATTGGATGAGAATATTTCGAACCCTTATCACCTGATCCTCGAATTATATAAGTGTGGGACCTTTATAATCCGAAAATCATTGTATAATAATGTAACTTTTTATTACTTTCCCAGAGTGCCCCTCCTCTCCACTTATAAAAGGCCCCCAACACTACGACCATACTCACACCATCAAAGCCTTTTGGATCAGCCAACCTCTAGCCAAATACTCTCCCAACTTCCCTACCTTACTCTTAGAAGCCTCACTTTGGGCAGAATTCCACCCAAGGAAGCCTTTGGCTCAAATCAAAAGATTTACCGAATTTTAAGTTAATGACTTCGCTTATGTTATTTTGTTTTATTTTGCTTATCCAACCCCCTAAACTATTTTTATTAATTTCTTTGGTAACAACACCAGTATCCTCAATATACTAGGATGTTTTTATATGATGTATTAGAGCTACACTTACAAACACCTACATCTAATGGTAAAAGAACATACTGTTTCTGTGGATGGGGAATTTCTGCCTCACGAAACGATGATTGTTCAACACTCTTATAACACCTTCAAAGGTGAAAATTAAGATGTTAGTATATTTATATATGATATATAATATGTTTATGTTTTACTTAAGGTTCTTTATTTTTCATTTATGGCATACCTTTCTTGTTTCCATTATGGGTAAACGCAATATTTTCATTTTAGGAAGTGCGGACTACCGCCCTCTCAAAGTGATTTGAATCCTTAATGCCATATGTGGGATGTATAAAGGATGGAGTAAATGATATTATATATGATATTATACTGGAATTATAATATACCTTTATATCATTATGATTTCATTCCATTAAATATGAAATAGAAATGAAAGTAGTGTTCATGCGCATGTACGACTTACCGTCTCCATTAATGGTGCATTTCATTTCTTGCCTCTAAGTGTTATGTAATATTATGAATGAACGTATATACTGGATATATATGAGATATATGATATCTATATCATGAATATAATTCTGGATATAATGGATATTTCACCACATGAACAACTTGGAATTATAAGAATTCTATTTTTGACTCAAGTACCAAAGATCGACAAAATAACCGTTATTAAATTAAATAATTACATAATGTTCATAACATGGTAATAAGTGATATAAAAGGAATAAAAAACTTGAAAAATGGTTCTTAAGAAATTATAAATTAACTCTAGTTTATTATTCAGGATGTTAAAGAACGGTCGAGTCAAGACAGGATGCAAGGTAAGGGAATTTTTTAACCCAATTTCCATTCATTGGGTTAATCTCCTACTTTCAAATTATGTCATGAAATTATTATTTTATATCTTGTATTTGTACTTTATTTATGTGTACTTATAGTGAATACACATAATAGATCTACTTTATTTAAAAAAAATTGATCTTTGTAAGGGTCTTCGTCTCAATCTCCTTTCATTGAGGCGTATTTTGTTTTATACACACCATTCTTTTATACGGTGTATAAACCCCTTTGACTTTTACGTTTATTCAAAAGGAATGTTTTTTATACGAACCATTTTACTAAACGAAAAAAATGGAATGTTTTTCTTGCCGAACATATGCGGCAACAATGACTTCTCCGCCGTCATGACCATTATTTGAGTTTCGGCTTCCTCTACAAGCCATAACGTTTTTAATGAAAAATAAATACAAAGTCTTAACTTTATTTTATTTTGGTATTGAAAATGGTTTTGAATGTGTTTTTATTATATCAATGTGTTGTATTGATATCTTGTGATTGAAATGTGGAAATGTTATGTTTCCTTTATGCATGTTTTATGTGATACGATTATGTTATGGTTTATGATATGTTTAAACCTGTTCATATGAGGAATGCATTGGACTTAATAAGTGATGGGTGGAGCCCGCTATAGCTCCTCGATGTATCGGTAGGTCTCCTGAGACAAACTAGTGTCTTGGCACGAGGCCATGACCAAATCTTATTTGTAGTCTTGGCACGATGCCTTGGCTACGTGGTTATGATAGTCTATCATTATGCATTACATCATTATGAAAGTGGTTATTGATATTGCATGTGATTATTTGACCAGTAGAATATCCATGTGAAGAAGTAAATGGCATTATCTCAATTTACTTTTTCCATATTATGTTGAAGTTCAAGTTTAAAAGGGTTTTGTTTTAGTTATACATTGCCTTAAATGTTTATGTTTATAGATGAAAGCTTTTGCTATATTGTTATCCTTACTGAGCATCTGAGCTCACCCCTTTCAATGTTTTAATTTTTCCAGGATGTGACGAAGTATATTATGAATGACCTGTAGGGATAATATAAGGGGATATGAAGAGCATATGTTGTATTTTTGTTTTACTTTATGATGTAATGTAAGACTTATGAATGTATCTAGGTATTCCAAGGCTACTAAACTAATCAGTATTTCGAGACTTGATCTTTTGTGATCATGCCAAAGTTACGCAATAATGCTCCGAATCTGGGTAACTGGGGTCGGGCCATTACATTTTTTTCTATCCAGGTTCAATTTGACTATAATAAATGAGGGTAGTTTTTTTGTCAATGTTGAAGTGTTGAGATTTTACTTCATTCGTGAAACTGAATCTCTTCCATGGAATGTTGTGCTCATATATATGATGATACAACATTTCTATAATCAATTGGTTAGTATGAGCTTTAGAGTTGCAATTGCTATGAGATTTTCGTTTCATATAGTATTGGGAAAGTATTTTTATCTCATCCCTAAAGACATATCAAGATTACATCCTAATTGAGATATCAATATATTTATATACCTACACCTATGAACATTCCTTATTTTCTCATTTTCATATCCGATGTCCACATTAGAGTTGCGAGTGATGAAGTTCTTGATGGAGGACCATTGAAGAAAGGGATTCAATAGACCCAAAGTATTCTTCTATGAGCACTTGATGTTGTTCGACATGAATGTGGATTGATGATTTAGTTTTCGTGTGGATTTTGATTTCTAGAATGAGGTAATTGTATAGAATAATTATCCACTGAAAATAATTGAAGACATCTTCAACCAGTTAATTTTGGTGATGTGGTTGTGTAAAATTAAGCATATGATTGGATATCACTGGATTTTGGGTTGAGATGAGGATATGAAAAAGATGGAATTTTGGTGTCTCTTTAGTCACTTTGAGTACTTGTTGATGAACTGTGGAATGATGAACTCCCCAGAGGTGTTCATGTGACTCATGAACCAAACCTACCATCCCTTCCTAGAATAGTTATTGATTATATTCATAGATAAAATCCTCAAATGACCAACATCTGAGGAGGATTATACTTGACATATAAGGATAGTTCGAGGCATACTCCAAGATAATCTTATTTATAAGATGATCTTAAAGTTTATATTTCGGATTTTAGAGGTCTAATTACTTGTACATGTCATCTGTGAAGAGGGAGCCTTAGTGTACCTAGTATTGATTAATGTAGTTCTCTATTGCGTGCCACCTAAAAGCATGGAATAAGTGTTGTGATTATTTGGTATGGGTGGATATTATGAGATATTAAATCTATATCTCATTGGAGGTGAAAACCCATTGATTTACACTACTCAAAAGGTTCATACT
Source organism: Viscum album (assembly GCA_963277665.1). Lineage (NCBI taxonomy): Eukaryota > Viridiplantae > Streptophyta > Magnoliopsida > Santalales > Viscaceae > Viscum > Viscum album. The sequence continues at coordinate 1,287,736,166 of OY728158.1, forward strand.
TCAATATATTTGAAGAATTATCATCATGATTTTTAGGATTTGTGCAAGAAGAAGATGAGTGTGACCATTTTAAATCTTCTAAGAATAGAAATTTAGTATGTGGTGTTTTAAAATTCCTCCAGACCTTATACGGGATTTGTATTTATATAGAGGAAGTTATTTATTTCTTATGGGTCCCAATTGTTGAAACCCGATGATTAAAATTTAAAAACACATGATTCATAGCTGGCAATAAAAAAAATCAACCATGTGACTTGGAGAAACTATATTATGGGAGATAAGTCCATCACCTATTCTGATCATATGTGTTTCATACATATCTTCCCTTAGAAAGATATTGACCTGAGGAAGATGAGATGGATGGTGTTCTAATAGGGTTATGAATTTAAAATAATATATACCCCTTACAAAATGAATGTAGGTTTATATCCCATTAGAAGTGTAAGACCATGGATATTTTGTTTAAAAGAATAATAAGCTCAAGGTATTGAATAAAATATAACACCTAGGTTTTATAAAATTCACATATCGAATAAATATATTATTATGTAAATGTTTCCATTATAGCGTATTCATTGAAATTTTGGGTATTAATATAATTAAATTTATTTTGAAATCAATATATAACGGTCATAATCAATTATTATCAATTTATATAAATTAAAAAGAATATTTTATATAATTTAAATAATTTTTCAAATAAATATATCAATGTTAACTTAGGATTATATGTTGGGATTTTTTTATGAAATGATAGTTTTTAGTGAATACTAAAAAATACTGATTTTTCTAAATACTATCATTTCAATTCATTAAATAATGTGATAAAGGAGTTATGTTATAAAATTTATTGAGAATTAGAATCATCTGTGATATAATTTATATTTTATAATATAATTTAGTCTATTTTAATCTATAATTTTCATTATTTTGATAAATGTTAAATTTTATGCTTAAAAACACATTTATCTAAAAACTATTTTAATAATTTATATTAAAATTAATTTATTGAGCACGTATATATTGAATATAGAAATATGTATACAATATTTAGAATCAATTGGATAACATTTAGTAAATTGGCCACATTTAATTTTGGTCATTATGAATAGTAATTGTCGTAAATATGTATCTCATTATTAAGGTTAAAATGGGTTAAACACAGTTAAAACCCTGAGATAAGGTCTCAAAATCAACCCACAGCATTCCTTTATTTTATTTTATGGGATTAATTCAAATATATCCATCCAAAAATCTTATATAAGTCCTTTTTACTCCATTTTAACATGATAATTACATATATATTATTTTAAGTAATGCGAATTCCCAAATGTCACTCTATTACTTTTAATTTATTTTATATTTTCACATAAGGATAATAATATATTATGAATGAATATAAAATTTCATTTTATGAAATATTAATTTTTTTAATTTTTTTAATTATTTTTAATTTATTAGTTGTATAATTACCTTAAATCTATACATAACACAAACACATTGCATGTGTTAGAAGGAGGAAAATAAATTTAAATGATTTTTAAAACATAAAAAGTAATATTTAATGGTTTATTTTTGGTGTGTAGTATGAGAAATTATTATGTTTATTTTACTTTTTAAAGATCTATATTTGAAATATATTTTTTTTCTTCCTAAATATAAAGTCAAATTAAATGAACAGTCCCAAAATTTACATTAATGATATTTTATTTTCATAACATTTTGTTAAATAATTTATAAATTATAAATTTCTTGAAATAAGATAAGTGGAATAGTATATAATGTATAATGTCACCTATTGACCATTTGTGATGAATCTTTGTCCTTAAAATTAGATATATAACCCTTTACGAGTGAAAACATTATTACCATACTTATGCATAAAAATGATTAATGAAGGGAATAGTCCAAAACTAATATTTCTAATCATATCTAAACTTGAATAAATTTTATTTGGTTAATTATATTATGATTATATCCAACTTATCTTCAATTATATTTCATTTTGTGACCACTTGTAAATAAATCTTACTTTATAATATTTTTTTTTACTTTTAAAATTACGTGAGTTCCCCTTCCCCCTTATGAAAGGATACCCCTATACTATTTTTACACCACATTTTGAAATATTGATCATTAGAAATATAAAAAATTATTTTATAAACTCCCATATAAATTAATGATAGGTTTTAATAATCAAAAAATTCCATTCCAAGGGTCCATAAGAATGTATCTAAAGGTATTACACATAAGAAGATGTATTTGTGTTATGTGAAAATTTTTAATTTAATTCTCCATTTATATTATCTAAATATATTGTTTTTATAATTAAATAATAAATTCAGTATCATAAGCATAATTAAATTATATTACAGTTAGTTAACCCCCGTTAATGAACCACTTTTCCATCGAATGGTAAGTGAAAGATTCACTCATTCATACATGTGTACTACACCCTCCACGTAGTGATATGATTCCTTATCGATCACCATAATTCATGGATAAATATTATGATGGATTCAATGTTTTTATATGATATTTATTAAGAATCATCTTATATAATTATAATATCATATCTACCTTAATACCTTAAAATCCATTGGATAATGATACTGTTGCTCATGGGTATATTTGGACTGCCACCACAATGAACTGACATGATTAATTTCTCATTTTTGCATTACTCGGATGGTAATAAGTACAAATTTAATTTATATATGTGTTATTTATGATATAATTATGGTTTTTTAGGATAAATAATATTAATATTTCTTCTATTCTTTTCATTAGAAAATTAAAACAACATTCATACCTACATATGACATATCATCTCTATGAAGGATGTAAATAATTTTTCTATATAGATACATATTATAGAATATTATATATATATATATACTAAAAATATATGATATTTGAGGTAAGTATTTCTTATCTCACTTTTATTTCTATGAGACATGCGCCATGTCCACCACTTATTTCCGTTTGGTTGTGTATACACTAAAAATTAATTTATTTTATTATTATTATCATAAAAAATATGGGTATTTAAAAATATGTTTTTCCACTCTTTCCTAAGGCTTTGATTCATTGATCATTAATGCCTTAAGGGTTTGTTGTATCAAATTGACCTCTTTGGTAAATATTTTATTTTATGCAGCTATATTATTTTATGAGTTTTATATAATTCCCCTTTGATATTATATATAATTAATATCCTTATGATAATTTCATTTAAATTTTTATTTGAATTTATTCATTCATGGTGCTTATGATTCAAAAGTTATCTAGGAAATATGTGATTTATTTTTCAATCTCATTTTAATTGGGATCGTTTATGATTGAATTTTCATTTAGGGAAGTTAGATGATAATTTTTATGATAAAACTATATAAATTTTATTATACATTTCTTATTTATGAAATTTTCAAGTAACAAAACCATTTAATTTCTTTGATATATAAATTGATCGGGGATGTTATATTAAGAAAAATAGAATTTATTTCCTATTTAGATGTGAATAATTTTCTTTCAGTTCCATGTTTTCATTAAAATGTTTTCAAGAATGAATATAATATTCTCATATGATTATTTAAAGTTATTTTTACCCTTTTTTATTCTATATAACATATTTTCAATCTAATATTCTTATAATTTTCTAAATGATTCACTTTTGACATTTTATTGAAAATTTGAAAGGTATCTTCATTTTAACATACTGATAATAAATAGTATTTCCCACAATTATTACATCTAAATTATTTTATTATTAAATTAAAATTATCAAATTTACTTTTCAAATAATATGTTTTATTTCATATTTTTTAAATATTTTTATTTTATATAATTGATTTAAAAATTAAAATGGTATTTTTCTCATGAAATTTTCCAGTGTTGTTTAAAAGAATGTTTTGAGCTATGATAACATTCTTTGATTTTATTAATGATTTAATAAGGATATTATCCAATAATACTATCCATATTCTCTCTATGGATAAATTATGATTATCATGAAGATTATTTTATGAAACCTATTTATTTTCCATAATTTATGCTATTATGAAATTTTTTAATGTTAATGAAACTCATTCCCTTTCCCTTGATTAAGATATGTTTACATGATGATTGTTTTATGATGATATGACAAAAATATGAATGGATTATTATTATGTGATATATGGGCCAAGAATTATATATCTTTCTAATTTATTTGATAATTATGGATATCTAATGAGATAATAATGAAATAATGGGGAGTAAATCTAAATTAGAAAGGGAATGCATCCACTATGAAAGAATTCGGAGAGAAGCATGCCTAATTATATTATGGAATATAGAGTAAACCCAATATCTTATGATAGTATTCCTAGTTATCCTTTACTAAATAAATTATTTTCTATGTTTATGTGTATGCCAAAAACTTATATCTTAAGCTTTTGATATGTTCTCATTGCTGATGATTGAATATTAATGACTCCACACACTTATGACTTATGAATTTTCTTATGTAAAATATTTATTCCAATATTTATGATTAATTATCTATGAATCATTGGGTAATATTATTGTTTATTACGATCATGTTCTCATACAATTATTCTCAATTTATTCCCACTCGTGATCATAAATTGATATCTTCTATATTTACCCATACTGAGCATTTGAGATATCCCTTTCTTATATTTTCTTTCCCTATGTTATGAATAAATGTTTACGTAGGGTATTTCTAAGAAGGGTGTAATTATAAGAGCCTTTTTTCGAGAAGTTGATGATATTACATGAAATAAATTTATTTTTATGAATCCAATTTCCAAAAACAATAAACCTATATGGTTATAGATGGGAACATAATAAAATGTAATTGATGTTCATATAATAACATGTAATATTTATTTAAGAAAATTATGGGTCTATACCAACATGAAATTCCATTTTTAGTTTTTGTGATATGAGAAAGAGCTATGAGCCACGCTATTTGTAATTTGTAGATGAGGGAGGAGAAGAATACCTTTGAATTATGGTTGTGAACACTCCACCCCAATAGTCTTTAGGGATGTGATGCTTAGAGTCATGGTTTGTGAGTTATTGTATGAAATGATATCTAGAAGACATTCTTCTAAAATATTTTGAGGAGTTGTGGAGTACCTCAACAATTTCATTGGATAGATGATCATGTGAGTCAGAATATAGGAGGAGGTACAGAAGGGTTTCATATATAACACTTAGAGACAAATCTAAGAGTGGTAAACATGTAGTAGGACATTCATTTTCATTTTTGTTGTTTAAAAATGAATTTTATTATAGAATAGATTGTATCTTGTTGCATCGCTTGTCAATAGTTGAATATCTAGCATCATGTGCCACTAGTTTTGGATCCATCCCTTTAAGTGTTCGAGTATATGTGGGATGGTATATCCATAATTTTTTTAAAGATAATTCCATGAAAATTGATTGGTCACAATGTTATTTAGGCGATCATATACCAACTCACAATGTTGGCTAACATCCTTTCCATTTGTAAGTAGAGTTCAGTGGGGAGCTTAGGGTGTTTATACATGAATGTGGTAGTCCAGAGTGATTTACTTCCATCCATTTGTTATATAGTGACACATGATTCATGTATTTATTTTGGAAAGTATTAAAAAAGGATTTTGGGATATATTTTCAGATAGGAACGACATTCCACCCCTAAAAATTAAAATGATGGGCACAGATCATTCAGGACAAAGAGGATATGTATAGGCTTACATGTTAGATTTTGGCTATTTTTGGGAGGATCATCTACAGTTGAGGATTTTTTTATAATAATTGTAACCATTAAAACATTGGAAAATAATAGTTCAATTAATTTTATCGGAGACCCAAAACGTTTCTGTTATTCTTATTGGAGTTATGTGAGAAAATACTAATGGTGCTAGAGTTGATGAGATAAATGTTAGAGAAGGTACAAATCACCCAATAGTAGAGAAGTACTACCTAGATCCATTTGAAATCTTATATGGAAAACTGAAGGAGGCATTTTGATTTTTACGAGGGAGAAAACATGTTCCTAAAAGTCTCGCCTCATAGAAGATATTAAATATTTGGATGTCATGGAATGTTACCATAGATGTTCATGATCATATTTTTGGATACTGCACTGGGTTAGAGAGTAAATGCACCTCCTTTACTTCCTACCATAGTTAGACTAGGAACATTATTAATTCCACTAATCATAGTTTAGGAGATATGTACACAATGTTTCACACATTATAGAATAGGGTGAAATAGATGTTTCAGATAGATATAATTTAACATAGTACCAAATGTGCCTTGGGTGGTAGTAAGGGAACCACTATAAGTGCTTGTGGGAGTGGGAAAACCATATAAGAGATTAGTTCTCTCATATTTTTATTAGTTTTTATCACATAAAGATGAAAATAATTGAATGAAGGTAGAATTTAACAAATACAAAAATATTATTTGACATTTTGAAAAATGTTGTATAATATTTTTTTGAGTTATGTGTCAAGATGTCGTGTTATTCTGGTCCATATCGAGCCTCAGTTGGGATATATTAAAATTTTAAATATAATATATTATGCATGAGAATTTTTTCATAAATAATGTTATGTAAACTTATTGTTGTCTTATATGGGAAAACTGAGATTTGTATTATATATGGTACATGGGTGTTACCCGAGCATTGATATAAGATTCTTTGGTGTCAGATGATTCAGTAGAGTATAGTCATGGGAATATTAAATATTATAAATTAATTAATTAATTTAATATATATTTGTTTTTTAACAACAATTAATCCACTAATTAAACATATTTATATCATATTTCTGATGGTTAGTTTCATAACCCTATAAGATTTGAATTATTGAGGGAACTTTGGTGTAGAGCACATTGGTGGGTGTTCTCAGGATTGAGGATAAACAATAAATGAATGTGTAGAATTGAGGATCCTACATTGAGCACATTGGATTGCAAAACCACATAATTAGAAGACATTTCCTCAAACAATGATTCGTCATATCCCAATGTTTGGATTTGTATTTTTCTTTATTCCCATATTCTAGATTCTTGGTGATAAACATGAATTAATTAATTTAATGATTAATTAATTGATCATTCTTTCATAATTATTAAAAATTTATTCCTAGAATTTGGAATTTGTTATTAATATGAAACCCTACTGGTCCCTTTTTCTTTATCAATTATTTTAGCTTAATGTAACAAATTTAACATCAGTTTCTTTAGTTTTTTGTTTCATGCCTTTTCCTCTTTTTTCCTTGAACACTTGTCATTGATATTTTGAACTTTTGATGATTCAATTATATTTTGGGAACTTGTTTTATTGTATGATTATTCCTTTTCTATATAGATTTTTTAAATATTCAGTTCTAATATCATAGATGTTATGGTGTTATGGTTGTAATGATGAAGATCTGATGGTGGTACGATTAATGGTGGTTTCATGAACCACATCATATGGGTGCACTGGGGGTGAAATGATGAGTTATTTCTATGTATAGGGTGGTTTTAATCTAGAAACTAGTGATGAAATGGGAATTTTCAATGTGTATTTGATCATTAAATGCAAGAATCATGGCTAAAGATAAAGAGATGATGGTGTGGGATGAAAAGAACCAAATACTCTCTAATAATGAGTTACTTCCAACTACTACACAAGTAGTTTATGAATAACACTTTCCATGTTTCCCATTTTTTATAGAGGATATGGTTTATGTAGAAAATAAACATCCCATGACTTGTGGGGTATCCACATTCAATTTGATCATTAGTCAAACAGATCAACCTCTATAAGGAGTACCTACCCAAAATCCAAGTAACCCCACACATTGTTTGCATGTCAAGGAACACCCCATTTAATTAATAGAGCACAATTACATGGGAAAATGACACAACCCCAAGTACCAAGATGACCTCTACTTAACCTGTTCCACTAAGACATTCCATGTATCAAAACAATAACTTGTTGTGTGAGATGACATAGAAAATGGTAGGAATAGACTTAGTGAGACACCTCATGTACCCCTTGAGAATATTATGTAGTCTTTTTAGTTCATGTTATAACCATGAATATATTTGCTACCAATTCCATTTTATTTTTGGAGATTGATTTTATAGAGGGGTTAGTTTCATTAGTCTACCCTCGTGATTGTTTAGTGCCAAAACTAGTCTTGAGAAGCTTAAAAAGATCCCCTTAGTCTATCAAAGATGGTATCCATTTAATAGTCCTGAGTTTCATTCCTCATTATAATATTTTCTTTGGTAGGGTAACGTATTATGAAACATATATATAAGGAATTTGATCCCATGACTAGAGATTTATTACAGTTAGTGTCATGAATCCCCTATTAGACCTAGGAGTGATCCCCTCTCTATGTAACTTTATAAGGTATATTCTTATGTGGTTTTGTTCAGTAAATTGTTAATTGACACTATATTTGTTCCAGTCGGTGCTTCGTCATTAGGATATCTAATTAGTAAAACCACATGGATGAGTGTTATCGATTTTATCAAGAGCCGGGGATTGATTTCTACAAGATGAATGTTATCAAGGATCTTAGATAAGAATATATAGGCTGACAGTGAGGTAAGACCTCACCTTGATACTAGGGGTGATTCCTAATAATATTTGGGTTACCTTTGTTAACCTCATTTAATTTTTTATTTTTAGGTGACTACCTATTTCATGATTTTTGTTTGGTGATTTTAGGATGTGTTATTACATATGTTTATTCTCAACTATGGGCTCTATCCATAGCGGACTTGTCTTATATATATCTCATTCTTTTCTATATAGTCCTAGGGATTTCAGGATTAGGTAGATCTTAGTGTTTCTATGTAGTCTATAGAGGGAACTATATGATACATTTTAGTATCGTTCCGCATTTCCTATAATGTTGGACTCTATTTAAGTATTGGTGGGATTATATTTGGACCCATTTTCTATTCTATTTTATATTATTTTACTCTGATGTGGGATTTTTTTATTATACATGCATTGTGTTCCTATCAATTATATTTCTTTATTACATTACTTGGTGTATACTGAGATGTGGGTGTAATGACCCCATTCAGAAAAGCACAAAACCAGTTCCTACTACCATTACATTAACATAGATATATGATTAAAATCCTAATGGACCAAAATGATTGGAATTTTTTGAAACTATATACATATATGATACCGATTTTACATTGATGATATAAAATGATGCATAATATGAAATGAAATAAAATTTTCATCATCCACAAAAACACATTCCATGGACTTATCTTCGTATTCTGGATAAAGGTAAAAAATAAGGGTGATTTCAAATTACCAATAAGTGTACAGTAAATATGAATAAATAATGAATCAATAATCAGTAATCATCATAACAAGGCAAATTCATAGAACACATTCCAATTGATTAATAACTTGTGCATAATATAGAGGGAATAAAATATGATCAATAATTCTATATAAATAATCACATGAACTTGAAATTTGATCATGTATATTATAAATAATCTAAGAATTTCATGGAATAAAAATATTAATGTAATTTACAATGTTGGACTTATTAACCATCAAGATTTATCCTGAAGATATTTACTGTCAATATCTATCCTCAAGACAGTTAAAGTGTTTGGGAAGAAACCTATATGATTTAGACAAGTGATTCATCTCATGAGACAAACAATGAATCGAGGGAATTTCATGAAATTCTCTCAAACCCATGTACTAAATTTCTAAAACATTCCATGTATATTGAAAAATAAATTTCAATCTTAAACATTCTGTCTTATCAAATATCCATATTGATTAAAGGATAAATATTTATTAATATTTCCCCAAAATAGTATATACCATTGATAGTAAACAACATATGTAAATATGGTATATGGTTTAAAAAATTATAATATACATTATAAAATAATATTGATATTAAATTGAAATGTAACTCACAATGAAAAATTATTACAATAAAGTGATTTTTTCAAGGTAAATTTAACAACCACAAAAGGAAATGAGATTATTCAATATCTTTTACCACATTGTAATTTTAAAGATAAATCCATTAGGGTGAGATAATTTAGATTGAAACTTGAAATAAAATTAATTATGAATTAATAATTATATTAAATGTTAATATTCTAGTATATACACCTCATAAAATTGAATTGGTTCATAAAAACAAATAATTTTAAATAGAATGTAAATTGGGATGAAATACCTTACATTATGGTTACTTTTGGTTGAATGCCACTTAACCACATGTATAATGGTTTTGAGAGTTTTATTAGCTTATAAAATACCCATATTAATATTCAATCTATCATATATGATTTTTTATAACATCTTATTTCCCATTCAATAATAATCTTTCAATATTTTCATTTTTTCGGTTGATAATTTCCTTGTTTTTCATGTATGTTTTTACTTGATATTTTTTGTTCCTATAAATTTGATCATGATTTAATCATATCAAGAATTTAAACCATTATGTTAATATAATATATATTATGTACATATTTATTTATATTAAACTATAAAATTTGGTGATAGGAACTGAAATGCACCGTTCATAGATATGGTATGTCGTACATATGCATGATCGATGCTTCAATTTTATTATCATATTAAAAATATAAAATTATATATATATATATATATTACACAATAATATAAATGTCATATATATCACATAAGTTTATTAAGACCATCCATAATACATATCATGTAATGTGTGAGTGAAAAACATCGCTTTGCAAGGTGGTAGTCAGTCGTACACATAATCAATGTTAACGTATTCCCAAAAAATGGAAAGCATGAATGTATGTGTTAATTAATAATTAATTAAAAATAAATAATTTATAAATTAAATATACAATCTATTAATCCATCACTATTACTAAAGTAGAAAGTTTTCAATGCAAGAACGAATGACATCTGTTCGTGAGGCGGTAGTCCACCTTATATAAGAAAATTAATGATAACCCATTTTTTATAAAAGTGTGTGTTGTTGTAGGTTATAAACCTAACATAAAAAATATCAGTATATTTAATATACTGATATTATTACATAATCATTATATTATAATAATTGAAGGATGTGGAGAAGGAAATAAAATTGAAACACTTTTAGAAAAACATTACCTCTTCTTCGGGTATCCTCTATCGGATTTCCCTAATACCAAACTAAGATGAACATATTCCCAAGATAAGTAATCTATGATTATTGGTGTAAAATATTATAGTTTTTGGGGTATGGTTAGAATGATCAAAATTTCTTGGAGGTGTGAATAAGTTTTTGGGTTGAGTACCCTTTTATAGTGGGGGAGGAGTCGCATTCCTGTAAATACCTAAAAGGTAAACATAATTGAGAGGTATCTCTTGCAACAAATTTCTCATATAATGAACCATTTTATATAAAATTTTGTATATTTTATCAATATGGTCATAAATGTTCTTTTCAAGTTTCAATTTCATTTGGCCTTTTATGTTTAATGCTTAGTTGCTTGGAAAATTCTTTTTTCTCTTCATTTTTGCCATTAATGTTAACTGCTTTTAGTAATAATTTTTTTAAAAAAATTATGTTTCACTTATTATAAATTATAAATTATTATTATTTAAAATATTGAATCCTTTTTTTCAAATTCAAATCCTATAATTGGAATAAATTAAATTAAAATTAATCTCACAAATGGGACGAGAGAGCAGGTTTTTAAAGTAGAAATGTTCAAAATATTACTATGTTTTAATATCCAATTTCGATATTAATTTTCATAAAATGAACTAAATTGGATTAATATATATATATATTTGATCTATTTTTTCTTTAAAATCATTAAAAAATATAATTTATCATTTTAAAATATTTATATTAAAAAGCAGTTTTCAATTCAAATTTAGTATTTTTTGTTATTCATAAAAAACAAAACTCCATAGTAAAATATCATAAATTCCCAAAAAGATAAATGATACATTTGTCAATAAAAAATAATGGTTATTTTTTCAATATAAAAATATAAAATTTTTGAAATTTAGTTTTAAAATAACTTAGCTATTCAAATGCGACAAAATTTCTTTTTATAAAAAAACTTATTTTTATGCGTAAAATTAGATTTTTTATTATATTATGACTACATAATCTAATTAATGAATTCAAAAAAAAAATATTTTAGTGAGAGTATATAAATTTAATTAATATTATCTAAAAATAATATTTAATTTATTTAATTATTATAAAACTCCTTTGGTGCATAAAAATAGCTTTTATAAAAATACTTCCTTAAAATTAAATTGATTTTTACATAGATTTATAATTAATTGGAAACCGATGAATTCAATATTTGGTGTTAATAATATTGTCAGTTCTATATATAACATTCAATTTAAGTATTATGGGTTAATTTTTACTTTAAATCATAACATTAATATTATTCTGTAAAACTCGGTCGTGAGTGTAACACAAGCTATCGAAGAAAGTCGTTGTTGGGTGTAACAGAAGATAACATAGTGTTCCATAAATTTAAAGTTATAGAATAAATTAAATTTTTTAAAAATAGTAAAATTATTTTTAAGTATTGGGATGATATATTCCTTTCTATTCTCAATTTTCTGTTTCATACACGCTATCGAGTACAAGGTTCTTACATTTTAATTTTAGGGCGATACATTCTCCCCACCATAATTAAATTCCATCATAGAAATTTAAATATGTTCTCAGAAATCCATTTTTTGATACTTGAAAATTTATTTTTTGAAAAACCCACATCGGAAAATTTATAATTAAACATCCTCTTAAAAATAGATAAAGATAAGTTTAAAAGTTATCTGGAACAATCACATAAATATGTTTCTGGATAGGTGAACATAAGTGTGAAATGAAAACATAAACATGGAAGAGAAAACGAACACTAGAATTTTGAGTTAGATAGATAAAGAACATGTTTAAGATAAATTTAATGAAGACTATACCATAAACTATATGTATGAGAAATGTTATTGATGTCATCAAAAATGAAAATAATAGGACAAATTTTTTATTTTAAGAGAATTTTCCTAAAGTTGTGGAATTATTTCAGTCTGGAATTATATATATAAATATATTGAATTAAAAAATTTCTATTTAATAAACACAATCTTATCCTTTGTATGTGCCCTGTATTGTTTATACATAATATCTTAGCACAAGTATCATCATATAGTGAATTAATTAATTAACCTCGAATGCATTGTCCAATGATCAACATAAACAATTTCATAAATGGAAATGTTTATTTACCTTCTCAAATATAATGATCCGAAATCTTATATAGTCACTAAAATTGCAGAGTAATATTATCGTTAATATTCAATGAACATAAATTAGAGGTTAATAATCACAAATCAAACTTGGGAATACCATCATCATTTATTTTCATGAAATAAGGTAATAATAAGAATTACCATAAAACCATATTGAATTCATGAATGATTCCTTATTACTTAGATAAAACATAGATTATTTGATATGTTAAAAAAATCCAACAATGTTGTAAACTCCATCAATAATGGAATAAAACAATTTTCCATCATGTAATTAATTAGTTTCAAGGTCTTCAGCACTATTCAATTTAATTTATCCAAATCAATCAACTATTTATCAAATCGTCACTATATAGAAACCATAAACATATTAAGTGTGTTCATTCCCTCAACATTATTTATTAAAAGATGTAAGCATTTACATTAAATCATTTTTCTTATTCATCAATACCATTAAAAATATACCTTTAAATCCATAACAAAATATTATTGAAGTACAATCCTTATATAATTTATAATTATTATGTTGAGAATATCATTAATGAAATACTTTTAAAAAAAATTCCTAGATCCAAATACCTAAAAAATTTGATTATTCCAATTCAATTTTATTAATAACATAATCTTGTACATGATCTATTAATTTCTTCTAAGGTATCTTCTAATGATGATTGGGGAATTTACTTTCATAATTCTCAATTTCATTATAGTTGAAAAATAGAATAGAAGCATTTTATTGTTTTCTTTTTCATACTTTTTCCTAGCTATCCTTTTATCCACACTTATAAAAAATCACAATGATTTCAAGAATTTCTGAGGGTGATTCATTCCATAGTTAAAATTTTTTGGGAAATCATTGTTTTCATAATTTTCTTTATCCGTTATTTTCACTAGCATCATATTCTTCTCTTGATACCCATTGAATCCACAATACAAGGATAATTGTTTCTATGTCTTTATAACACATAAAGCAATTTCATAATTTAATGAAAAATATTGGGACACCATCTCCCTTTAGAGAAATGGATTAAGACCTTCAAATAAATGGTCATTCTTGTATTCTGTGTGGCATATGCAATATGAATAATACCTTTATATCCTTGAAAAGTTAACTTCTTAATCTATAAAACATTATTATTTAATTTTAATTTTGATAAGGATCTTTCTCATCGTCTTAGTTTATCGCTCATGAGGTAAATATTTTTGAAATAATGTCTCCTTAAAATATTTACATACCGTGAGTTCTATCTGCTCTTCCTACATAGTTTTCTAGATCAAAGACCACAAATGATCTACATAACCATTGAGATAATACAATATAAGTGTAACATTTTCCATTTCACTACATTATGATTCAATAAATATCTTCTGCAAAGGATTAATCCATTTCTCATATTCTATTCGACCAGTATTTGCACTAAATGATGGGGGCCCATTTACAAAATGTGATTTAACATAAGAGAACCAATGTGTCGAACATGTTGATCCATTAAAGAAAGGTTATGTTTCATAATCTGATTAATAAGAACTAATATAGACATAACATTATCATTTATAATACTTTCTATATTGGTTCACTCATTAGGGAAATCTCCACATTTTCTACATGTGGTGAAACCCTTCTTCCATCTATGTGGCATTTCTAGATAATAGAATACACTAGATTGTATCATAATACTATGAAACATAATATCTTATCAAAAAACTAGTGAAATAATTATTATAAATTGAAATATTTATGCATATATAATCTCATAATCATAAACATGGGTTTTTATAGACGTTTTTCCTTACATATCATCAATTTATATCATAGGGTTATGTTCCATAATCTATGTTTTACTAAATATAGTCCCCAAGGACTCTACTAAACTTGTTCTAATACCAACTATAAGGACCCTAATTCCAGAATCCCAGAACTAATTCTTACTACCATTACATTTGCATAGTACAACATTAAAATACCAGAGGACCGAAAATTTTCGCAGTTTTGGAAACTAGATACTTACATGATACCCATTTTACATTGGGAATACAAAATGAAACATAACTCATAACATAGTAAAATTACAATAATCTTTTGAAAATCATTCCAAGAATTTATATTCATGTCTTGGGGAAAGAAAAAAAGTGTGTGCTCAAATTCCAAATATGGGTTAAGTACAGTGGAAGAAATAATGAATCAATAATCAATAGTCATTCTGGAAAGGTAAATGACTAAATCACTTTCTGATTAATCAATATCTTGAGAATAATATTGTTGGAATAAAATATGATCAATAATTCCATAAAAATAATCGCGTGATCTTGATTCATGACCATATCATCATCATGTAACTTTTTATTAAATGAGAGAGAATGTACAAAGGAAAATACAAAAAAAACAAAAATATAAAAACAAAAGGAAAAGAGGACCCGGGGGAGGACCCCTCCCCCCTAGCCAAGACAGCCTAGGGTGGTCTGAAGTGATGAAGAACAAGAACACCCCATTTTATACAGTCAATACCCTTAGGCTATATACTCCCTACATAGTGAATAAACACATCCTCCTTGCTATTGATGTCCACTGAGGCCATGTGATCCATGACCTTGTTCCCTTCTCTCAATGTGTGGAGGATACTCACTCTAGTATTAATCATTCATCTACATTTCCCGATGACATATATTAATCGAATAAGGATAATCATTGTACCCTTTTAAGGAGTTGTGCACAATAATGGAGTCTGTTTCTATTTCAAATATTTATATACCCTTTAGCATGAAAAGTTTGAGTCCGGTGAGAATTTTCATTGCCTTCACTTGCAGAAAAGACCCATGGCCTAATCTGGACGAGAAAGCGAGGGAATATAAAACCGTGCGGTCCCGTACTGCTCCTCCTCTGTGCTGGTTCCCGTGGATGAAAGAGCCGCCTGTATTATGTTTCAACCAATCCAAAGGTGGTTTCCATCGAACCCAGTTACCTTCCCTGCTTCTAGGTTCCATGTCCACGTTGGATCCAAGTTGGAAATGATGAAGAGAAGGGGATTACTTCGATTTCCTCACCTCCATGTTCAGATCCAGTAGCAAAATTTTCACCCAAACAATAATGGCCCGAGCTGATACCCACACCACCTCATTCATCAATTTGTTCTGGGACTACAATATAGTCTATAACCCCACATGCAACACCACTACTCTGGACACCCTATCTGGACCTCTCCCCTATGAACCTTGGAACCACTTATCATGAAAGGCGGGGAATGAACCATCTGATGGAAGGGGTGTAGAGAACTCCCCTAGATTTTTCCACATCTCGTACGCCCATTCACTATCGAAGAACAGATGCCAAGTGCTCTCCTCACTGGGAACACTACAGCATAGGCACTAGGACACCAGCAGAATACCACATCTACAGATATTGTCATCTGTCGGGAGGCCTCTGTTACGAATCCTCCAGGTGAGAAAGTGGGTCTTGATTGGGATGTTTTTCACCCATATAAGATCATCCCACCCCTCATCCTACCTCTGTCCATTATTAATGTGGAGTAAATCCTTCATAAATTATATTCCTGAGGAGGAGGCCAAGAACACACAATTTTTGTTCTCTTTATTAAGCTCAATGAGTTGAAAACACTCCTATTGTTCCTTATCCAAAACTAGATCGGTGAATGTAGGAAAGAGACTGGCCTCCTTGAGTGAAATATCTGTGGCTATGAATCTAGGGAAACCCACCACTGTGCCACACCAATCTTAAAGTCATAAGGATATCTCTCCATTCCCTAATACCTATCACGATGAGGGACAAAAGATATTGACAATAGGGCATATCACCGACCACATGGAAGAAAGATGCCCCTCCCACAGGGAAAAAAAGTGCATCACATAAAGTAATATCATTTAATAAAAATAATGATAGGAGTAGTAGTGTTGGAATTTTAAACTATTAAGATATATCCTCAAGATAGATACTATCATGATATATCCTTATGACATTTTAATTATGTGGGTAGAACCCCGTATGATTTATCTAACATTTTTTGTCGTGATACTACTGCTGCATTGAGTAGATTTAATTAGTATATCTCCACCCCTTATACTACATTTCCAAAACATTTCTCATATATTTAATAATCATTTTATTTCATTAAAAATTTCCCTTTCAAATATCCATATTGAGTAAAGGATATGGATTTATCAATATTTCCCAAATAAATCATACAGCTTTAAAATTAAACACCATATCTAAAAATGGTATACATTTTAGAAAATAATTTATCCATCATAAAATAACATGTATATAAAAAATAAATTTAATTTATAATGATATATTATTAATGGAAATTTACTGTTTCAAGATAATGTTAAAAATCAAAAAAAGACTTGAGATTGATTGATAAATTTTACCACATGGTAATTTTCTAGTTAAATACCATTGGATGATATAATTCAATATAGAATAAAAAATACAATTAATTATGAATTAATCATGATATTACATGTTAAAGGTTCAGTATATACACCACATAAAAGTGAATTTGTGCATATAAATAAACAAGACTCAATGGAATGTAAATCAAGACAAAATCTCTTACCTTACACTCCCTTTTTGTTAAAATCTATTTAACCTCTTGTATGATGATTTTATAAATTTGAATAAATTATAAAATTAAATTTTTCATATTTATGATATCATATATTATTATTTTTATAATATCTTATTAACTATTTGGTAATAATCCTTCATTTGTTTAATTGTTTTAGGTGTTAATGTCCATGTTTTTCAGGTATGTTTTGACTTGTATATCTCTTAATCCTATATAGATCATTATTCTATCATATAAATAATGTAAAAAATAATTTAAATATGATATATATTTATTATATATGTATTTATAATTATCCATAAAATTTGGTGATATGAAATGAAATACATCATTCATAGAGAAGGTAGGTCGTATGTAAGCATGAAAACCTCTTCCATTTTCTTTTCATTTTTAAATAAATAAAATTAATTCATATATATCTATATTATTATTCCATTATCATATTTTTTTAATATATATCCTTTTAAATGTGGAAATGAAATAATTAAATACATCAGTTCATGAGGTGGTAGTCCACGGTACACACGAACGATGATTGTGTATCTGATTTCGTGGAAGTTTCTATGGTTTTATATATTAAAATTAACATTAAAATCAACATATATTGAATACATTATATTTATTATTTAATAAAGATATGAAACTAATTTATGTAAGTTGAGAAGGAAATGAAATGAAAATACATTTAGAAAAACATCACCTCTTCTTTATGTATCATTTTTATGTTTGTATTAATGGCATCCTAAGTTGGAAATATTCCCAAGATAAGGATTATTAGATGGGTTTAGAGATGTATTGAATTTAATTTTGTTGTTTGTTATGATCCAAATGGCCTTGGAGGTGTTAATAAGTGAGGCAATTGACTTCCCTATTAGTGGATGAAGAGTGACATTCATGTAAATATCCAAAGGGTAATCACTATTGGGAGGTCTTTGTTACATCACATGGCTCTAATAATGATCCATTTTACATATAATTGTTGATATGATATAAATATTTAAATAAAATGTATTTTTTATTTGTTAATAGGTTATTTTTTACTTAATTGTAATGTTTAGTCCCTTGGTAAACTCATTTTTCTCTTAATCGCGGAAATTAATTTTAATTGATTTCAATAATAATTTTTGTTGAAAATTAAGTTTAACATATTATAAAATTTAAAATTTATTGATTCCAAATATGAAATATACTTTTCCAAATTTATATTACATAAGAGGTATATGTTAATTTAAACTTAATCATGTAGACGAGATGAGAAAACATGTATTTAACGTGAAAATGGTCAAATGTTTTCAATGTTTTTATAACAAAATTCAATAATAAGTTGATTAATGTGACAAAACATGGATTAATAGATATATAATATACTAATTTTTACCATAATACCAATTAATAATTTTATTTTACATTATAAACTATTTAGATGAAAAATCAGTTATCAATTAAAATTCTGTATTTTTAAATATTCATTAAAAAATAAAAATTCTCAGAAAAATAAAAAACATTCACCCTAAGATAATTTAATAAATGAAGTATATTTTTAAAATGAAATTTATAAAAGTTTCAAAATTTATTATCAAAACAAGTTTTCCATTAAAACGTATAAATATTTCTTTTTTGAAAAAAAACATATTTTTATGTGTAAAATTTGATTTATTTTCTTCTCTATTTCCTATCAAATTTATTTCATGAGTTTTAAATTGTTATTTTTGGAATATATAATATATATATTTAATTAGTATCATCCACTAATATTAATTAATTTAATTTATTAAGATAAAATTCTATTTCTATATAAAAATTGTTTTTTATAAAAACATTTCCTTTATATTCAATTTGTTTTTAAATTAATTTATAATAAATTGATAACCAATGAATTGAACCATAAATGTTCATAATTTATTTAATACTATTTATAATTACCAATATAACAACTCGGAGTTCATTTTTATTATAGATAATAATATTAATAGCATTTGATAAAACTCTGTCTTATATGTAACACAAGCTATCAATGAAAGTCATTGTTGCGTATAATCAAAGATAACTCAGTGTTAAATGCATTAAAAGCTTTGGAATAACTTGATTTGTTTTTAATAGTAAATATATATATTAAATTTTTGGTATATTATATTCTATTTTATTCTTATTGTTTCATGTCATACATGATATCAAGTATAATGTTCATACTATAATATTTTAGGTTGTAAGAGTGGGCATCTGTATAGGGACTTTTGGAAAATGCTTCCAATGTATGTGATATTCCAATTCTGCAATAGTCACTAGCTCCTTGACTATTAAAGGAGGTATTGGGTTGTTACTCTTGGTTTATTAACAATCCAATAGAGACCTAGTGGGTGCGATCATGACATATTTCTGGGTCAGTTGTGGCATGCGACAGTAATAGATAATTTATTAATGTTCGAGAGGGTGTGGTTAATTTTATAATTTACCATTGTATTTAGAATAATTTAATTAATTTTTTTTAAATTGAATAAATTATAATAAAATAATTAATATGGTAATGACGTACAATTTATTATTAAATAAATTTATATTTCATATTGAAAAATCATATATAATCTCAATATATTCAAGAAGTTTTACTCCTTAGAAAAATATAAAAGAGGACAAGTAATAGTAAATATTTCATTCCCATGAATACAAATAAAATAGTTATGTCCCAATATATATATAATATAAAAAACAAACTAAATAGAACATTTTCTATACCCAATATCACATAAAATGAATTCTATAATGACTTTTGATTTTTTATAATTGATGTGATTAAAAAAAACATTATAGTGTTTCACCAAAAGGGCCAAAACTGTTCTTGACATAAAATGTGAACCCATTTTTTAAATAATTATAATCAAGAATAAAATTAAAAGAATTTCAACATTTATTACAAAAAATATCTCATATCCAATTTAAAAAATAAATCTCAAACAATTGATTGATATTTCTTGTGATACCACCCAATTTTGTAGGTGTAGTAGAGTCACCTATTTATCCCATTTTAATTTATTGCATAATAATAATCTTATAATTATCTATAATTCAATTTACTTCCAAGACGTTTTTTCCCATCATTTTCATATCATAACCTATGAAAATTATAATATCATTTTGGCATTGATTTTAACATGATGTTTGCATTTAAAAACAAGAAAAATCATTTTATTAATTTGTTAAAAGAATTATCACATATATCGAAAGATATTTTTAAATAAATGATTAATTTTATATAGAAATATAATTTTTAAAAAGTAAATATGATATTTAATCAATTTCTTATACAATAAATATTTAATCTTATATTTAATAAGGAAAATAACTTTTAATTTTTCACACATAAAATTTATTAACTCATTTAATACTAATATAGTTTCAAAAAAACCAAAAATGATATACATACAATAAAATAGTTTCAAAAATTACCTATCAAAAATTATAGTTAAAATATGATACAAAATCAGATTCCATTAATTTTGAACCCCTATTATGTTAATTTATATCCATTTTCCAATTAAATATATTATACACAAATAGTATGCAATGATTATGTGTAAATAGAAAAATTATTTGGATTTCACATATATAATAATATCTATTAATTATTAGATCCTTGAAATTGTTAATAAATCAATATATATCTTCGTATGTCTAAAAATCCATTAATCTATATAAAAATGGATTATTTTAAATAATTTAATTTTTAATTAAATTAAATGAATAGTCAATCATAATATACACACAAGCCTTAGCAAGGGTAGTTTTTTGTAGAAACATAAAATAGATATTGACTATTATTAATTCTTGAATATTTCTATTAGTGGGAGTAGTACTATGGGATATGGATTATTGATTTTAAATATAACAAAAAAAGAGGTTAAATATGATATATTTTAAAATAAAATTAATGAAACTATTATTAAAATTAAAATATTAAACAAAACTTTTCCAACAACCATAATGTGTTCCTGATATGACTCCATTCAATTATTAATTGAAATTGGATACCTTAGGCCTTGTTATAGGGCTTTGAGTGGTTCCTAATACTATAAATTGGCATTGGATAGCTCAATAGATTTTCAATTATCCTAATCAGTTTTAATTTGGATAGAAATATATGAATATAACCCTCTAAAAAACTAAAAAACAATAATATTCAATTTTCATGATTTTCTAACAATGAAATTTAAGTGAAATAACACTTAAATATATTCGATAACACTGATTCCTAAAGGATGAGAGTTATAAGAAATATCATATGGGTTCTTGGTTAAAAAATTTATAATGAATGTTAAAGTTACTTGTGGTGTGAAATGTGAATTGTTTTTTTGGAATATAGTTTAGAAATTTTGAAAAATTTGGGACTTTATTGTATTTTTTAAATATTTTTTTACTCTATAGTCTGATAGTATTCCAGTATGCATTTAAAAATTAATTATCACATGTTGGATTATAAAATATTTATGTTTATAGGAGAGTATAATTTATTATAAATTATTATGGAAAATAGATATTGATAAAAATATTATCATTAATAATATAATGGTTTTTATCAGTTAAATTCTTACAAAAGAATTAGATAATAAAAATTAAAAATATAAATGTTTGAATATGTTTTTTACATGTTTTATTCTATGAGATAATGTTTTATGGCGATGATTTATGGATATATTGATAATATAAATCTATTTTATGTAATTATTATATACTATAAAAAATTTATTCAAATGGAAGCATATTTTTGTGTTTGTATAAAATATAAATTATTTTTTATTCAGTTTTTATTGGTGATATTTTTTCCCATTTTTTTAGTATTATATAGTTGATTCTCTTAAGAGTCGTGTTTTGGAAATTCATATGGAAAACGTTTTGTAGTGATGATGTAACATCACTAAATCCTTACATATAAATATATATATCATATCATTTCCCTTAATGGTTTATAATATCACACTTATAAAACATAATTTTAGACACAAAAGATTTAGTTTTAGTGATGATTAGTTATATATAAATAATATAATATAAAAACGTTTATGTTTCCTTTATAACATTCTTTATTATTTATTCACATTTAGTCACATCATGAATAATATTATATATTATTTCCACTTGAAAAGTAATAAAAAAGAAAATGGGGGTCTTAAAAACATGGTAAGTGGAAATAATATCAATGAGTCCATGAGAAATTATAATTACATTTTAAATGTTAGAAGAACATCAAAAATATGTAAATGGACATAATAGTTGAATAATATCATATAAGATAAGACATGATAAAAACATCATATATTATTCATTACAAATCCAGATCAATAAAAGGATGAACTTATAATCATGAAAATATACCATGGAATTACAATAAATAATCATATACTATAAATCATGTGACATGGATAAATAAATTTAAAATACAACACTAAAATAATCATTGAATATTAGATCATATATAAATATACTATATTAATACCATCATAATTTTATTGATTGGTTATTACTACCCATATACTTGAATATAGTTTATTGGGAATCACAACTCATGTCCTATATCAATGTGGATTGGGATTATGTACCCTTGTAGCATAGTAATCTCATGAGGCATAAAGCATTACTAAATAAATTTTGGGTCAATATAATTTTGGATTCACTAACAACAAAATGATATAACAATACCTATGTGTTCTACATTATATTAATTATACATCATAGCTTAATTAACCAATTCAAATAAAATTTCTTATATAACACTTTCATCGAGGAAATATATAATTAGTAATAAAAAATGATATTAGATAATAAATAAATTTAATAACATAGAAGAAACATATAATATGATGTTTTTTAGTGTGACAAATGAATGATATTAAATTTTCAAATTTGATAGATCAACCAAATAAGAAAATGAAAATGGTATTGAAATAATAATAATAAATTTTTAATGTTTTTCAAATTTTGTCATAAAAACTGATTTAATTACCAATTGAAATAATTTCCAAAAGGTGAAAAAATGAATTTTAAAAAATATTTGAATAATTAATGTTTGAAAAAGGTATAATTCAAAATTAATAAATTTACTATATAATAAGAATTGAGTGAAATATATAAAATGTTATGGAAATTAAAAAAATACATTTAAATAATATTTTTCAATTTCAACTTACTCATATTAAAAATAAATATAATTTTTTAAAATATATTGAAATAAATATGAATAGAATAAAATTTAGTTTTTATTTAACCTTTAAAATATGAAATAAAATGATTTTGTTTGAATTAATGTGAATATAAGAGAAAAATAACCAACATAAAGTGTATAACGTTATCATTTAGAAAAATATATTTTTATAAGGCACTGATAAATAATAAATGTGACTATTAGAATGAATATAAATCTCCCCAAGAAAATTTTGGGAAACAATTTATTAAAATACAATGAATTAATATAAGTAACATAGAAAAGAAATAATGATTTCGAATCAATGAAAATAGAATGAGGGTTTAAATCCTTTTTTTCAATTATAACATGCTCATCAATACTATAAATCCATGTATAATAATTGTATGATTATTATCCATCTATATAAAAACATTATATAAATTTCTTTTACTAAATACTAATTAATTATAAATATTTATTACATTTTTATTCTCTAATAGTAGTTAGTAATGATCCTCTAGTGTTATTTTTTGGTTTGTTAAACATTTTCATTAGTATAGAGGTTTTTTCGTTGCACCTTGATCTTATTTTCATTAATGAAGAAAATTACTTTACCATATGTAGTGTAATGTCCCGTACCTCTCCGGCCCATTCCTTTGTCAAAAATAAGGTCACGAAGTGTTCTGGAGGGTAAAATGGACTTTTCCTACACTTTCCAGAATTTTGTAAGTACACACCAAGTAGTGTGAGTACGCGCCATGTACCACCTTTCCTGGTATACCCCGTGTTGAATGTTGTGTCCTTGCCGTGTGAAATAAATGAGTACACGCCGTGTATCCAACACTACACACCCTATAGTCCCTCCCACGTACGCTTTACCTTCAACCTGTGTGTCGACCAGTCAATTGTCGTGTGCCGTGTTGAGGCCGTGTCCTTGCCATGTGAAATAAATGAGTACACGTCGGGTATAAAATACTACACGCCGTGTAGTCCCTCCCCGCATACGTGTTACCCTCAAACCGTGTGTCGACCAGTCAACGGTCGCGTTCCGCATTGAAGGCCGTGTTGGAAGCCGCGTGATGACCCTGTGAAATGGCCGAGTACAGGCCGTGTACCATTAAGTACATGCTGTGTACTTTTTTTCTTGTCTATAAAGGGAGGGGTCCCCTCCTCCTTTTCAACTCACCCCTATCCTCCCCAATTCTCTAAGTAGAGCTCTCCCAAGAGACTCGAATGCTCGTTTTCTTCCATATCTTCTTCGTCTGAGCTCCGATTTACGATCCGTCAGTGGCCACGGGATCGTAACGATAAGTCGGAACTTTTGAGCATGGATCTATTGTATTTCCTTTGTCCTTTCCTTTCCAACTTCCACCTGAGGAGGTTTTTCCAGGTTTCGACAGAAGTGACGGACGCCGACGGACGCCTTCTAAAGTCGATCTGGGGTAGCGTTGTGATCAAAACATGTTGAGGTAGGGATATTACATTCATCTCTCTAAATTGTGCATCAAGAGGGGTGTTTATCCTCTTGTTTTAATGAGAAACGACTGAACCATTAAATGAAGATAATAACTGGTTAAAGAACGAGGATGGGGAAAGTTGTTATGTTTATCTTCATATCCTGTGATATTATGTTGTGAATTGAATAGGCTTATGCCTACTGAAAATCACGGTCATTGGGGCCCATTGCTTGCGTAATTAAATGTTTCCCTATCTTTCTATAACTTTTTTGTGAATGGAAATTTGTTGAATGTGGAACTTGTTTAATCACGTAAAGTTGGATGATTAATATTTGGAACTCTTGTATGATCACCCCGGTTGAAGAAAATGGAATACTAAACATGTGGGTGTTGTCTTGGTTATGTGGTGTGTGAAAGGGGGGTGAATCCTGGGTTGTTACGAATAGAACCAGCAGTGGGGATGTGGTAAATGATGATAAAAAGGGGAGATTATATGGCACGAAGTTTGTTTTGTTGGTTGTTGTGGATCGGGAGAGCAGCAGGGTTGCGGTTGGATTGGTTGAGGGTTGGTGTGAATATTATGTTGGTGATGGGTAGCAGGGCTGCAATAAATGGTATTAAAGGGATAATGATGTAGGGGTTTCAGTGTGTTTGTGGTTATGGTGGTTGGCAGAGGGGCTGCAGGGATGGGTTTGAATGTGAACAAACTATGTGTTGTGAATAATAAATAAAGTTGAAGAGTTAATAAATGGTGGGGCATGGTTATGGAATGAGAATAATAATCAATGTGTTGGTTGGTTAATAAGATGGGACTTGTTGTGTTGCTTGTGTTTTCCTAACTTGATTTGTGGATGGCTGGGATATTTCACGAACGATTGATATGGTTAGTTGCGGTTGTTTTGCCCAGTAGATAAGGGACAAATAATATAATTCTTTTGAAATGTGAAAACATAAATGGGTTTTGGGGTTTTTTGTTGTATGAATACTTCGTGGTAGTAGTGCCGAGGTGCATGCTATGTTTCTATATTTAGAAGCCATAGTTTGGGCTGTGTGTTTGGTATATATATATATATTTGTATCTTTTGTGTTTTATCGCACCCCACCCATGTTGAGAACTTAGTGCCGAACACTCCAATTTCATGGGAGAGGGTGTTTTCCCCTTAGTTACTAGCTCCTTCCTGTTCCTTCTTCCCTAGGCTGTGATGGCTTGAGCTGACCTTACACCTAAGACTCTTCAGGTAGGTTTTTATTGGGGTGGATTGGCCCAAGACTCTTCGGGCAGGTTTGTTTTCCCAAGAATCTTCGGGATGAGGCCCATGTGTCTTTGGTTGGGGGTTCTATTATTATTATTGTTCCCATGAATCTTGGGGATGACGCCCAGGTGTGTGCGGGGCAGGATGCGTAGTTTTGAGGCCCATGTGTGTACGGGCAGGATATGAGGTTGTGAGGCCCACCTGTGTGCGGGCAGGATGTGTGGTTGCGAGGACCTTGTGTGTGTGGGCAGGAAGAGTGTGGCAGCATCAGGATGTTCGCCGATAGGAAGAGCAGCTAACTAGTGGGAAATGGTGCGGGGTACCCAATACTCTTGTTCTTATATGCTACTACCTGTTGTGATTGTGTTGTTGGTGAGTGTGGCTGGTGAGTTTGGGTGGATAGAATTCCTTTATAGGATTCTTCTGTTGTTCTCACAGTACATTAGGATGTCTCCCCACTTGTGCACGAGAGCTTTAGGATTCCTACTGAGTATTATTGTATGCTCACCCTACGTTTACTTTTAGGTTTCCAGGAGGACTACCCTGGCTGTGCGGGAACCTACTATTCAGGACAGTTGGAGTTGTTGCAGTTGATGTACTCTTGTTTCTTTTTGTATTGTACTTTTGAGCTTTCTTATACTTGTACCATTGTTTCAGAACTATTTAAACATGCATGTGGGATTGGTTTGGGTTCATTTCTATACACTTGTTCTTTTCCTTTTTGGTGGTTGACTTGTCCTATTTCCCGATCCTAAATAATAAAAAGGGTAAGGCCTCCCATATTTGTGAAAACTCAGACCGTTGCTGCTAGTCGCCACCCCGGGGCCTACTAGAGGCGGGAGTCGGGGGGTCATTATATCCCTTCGACCATTGCCAGATCAAGAGGGGCATCTTTGGTGGAAGGGGGTCGTGACAGAATTGTATCGGAGCAGATGGTTGAGAGATAGGATGGAGTCTAGAGTTAGGCATAGTGAGGATTGCATGGGATTGTAGGGCAGCAATGTTGGTTAATCTTGGTGCGTGACATAGGTCCGGGAAGAACGGCTAGGACACATGATTTTAGGGCCCCCCATGATGCGATGCAAGGACTCTGAGCCTACCGAATGACCAAGTGAGACTACATTGATTGCAGGGTAGAGACCCTGGGAATGGTACAAGCATCATCATGATTGTATTTTTACTTGATTTGGGTGTTCTGGGAAAGAAATTGACATAAAATGATAAAATGAAACCCTCAGAAATTTCCTTGCTACTTGGGCTTAGTCAATCTTTGTTTACCATAAAGCTATGGCACCTGGACGTCATCCCCGGGTGGCTCAGATGGCCGAGGCCCAGCAGATTCAGGCATTCGATCAGTTGAGGATTGGCCGAGCAGAGGAAGATGACCAGTGGTAAACGAACCTCTGTTCTTTCCAGTGGAAGACCCTCAAGAAGTACGAGGGTAGTACTTCAGATAAGGAAATAGAGGGGTGGCTTAAGGAGCTAGGGATCGCTTTTACTTTGATTCGTGCTCCGAGGGAGTACAGGGTTCCCCTAGCAGTCAGTCAGCTAAGAGGGGTGGTGCGTCAGTGGTGGACGCTCTACCTCGGAGATAGGACAAAGACAGAGGTTCCATGGGCTGACTTTGAGAAGGAATTCCAAGAGGAATTCTTTTATTCCATGATCAAGGCAGAGAAGCGGCATGAATTACTCTCCCTTTAGTAGGGATGTATGTCGGTATGAGATTTGGGGATCATGATAAAGAATCTCCTACTCTTTTCTTAGGATCTCTTTCCAGATGAGGAGTCTCGGGCGAGAGGTTTAGAGGAGGCGCTTCGTCCTTCTCTCTAGTATCATGTCACCCCCTTCACCCTTCCGACGTACTTGGCAGTATAGAAGAAGGCAGAAGTTGTAGAGAAGATGCACTCGCTGGGAGGTGCACCACGTGAGGGGATCCAACCAGGTTTGACGAAAGAGAATGCAGTCAGCAGCAGGCCTCCTGCAATAGGACTTTCCAGGTTCAGGCCAGTGGGGAGCGGGCCCCAGCAATTCCAATTCAGATCTTTGGGTCTTCGTCCCTTTTTCAAAATCCCAGGACCGAAGTGTTTTTCTTGTGGAGGTTTCAGGAATGTCCATAGTCGATGCCTGACCGGTGCTCAGTATGGTGGATGTGGGTAGGTTCAGCACCAACCTCAGCAGCACTAGTTGCCGGTGAGGCCCTTCTAGCTGCAGTAGGACCATACACCTCCGAGGGCAGACTTTGCGGGAGGAGGCCAACCTCTGGGCGATCCTTAGGGACCTCGACCATGGCATGGTTGGGGGTGGATTACATCAGAGAGGCATAAGAGCTAGGCGTGGATAGTTCCACGCAGCAGAGTTGACATCTCCGGCAGGACCAGAGGTGGTGCGAGGTTTGATTTGTTTGTTCAGCACTCTCGTTTATGCTTTGTTCGATTCATGAGCTTCACACTCCTTTGTTTCACCTGGTCTAGCGCATGCTTTGAGACTATATTTAGAGAGACTTTCCATACCACTGGTGCTGAGTACACCAGTTGGAGGCCAGACCAGCGTATCGTGTGTTTGTCGGGGATGTGGTCTGACGTTGGGACCACATCGATCTTGTTGGGACCTTATTTTGCTATAAATGCAGCCGTACGATGTTATCCTAGGCATCGAATGTTTTTTTTCTATTAGTGCCATTATCAACTGCTTCCAAAGAAGGGTCGTGGTCTCTGACGTGGATGGGAAACGTGTAGCTTTTGTTTGCGAGTGGAGCTATCAGGTGGGAAGTCAGCGTGTGCAGCCTCTCTTTTCCTTGTTAGGCGGGTTATCAGTGTTTACAGCTGATACATAAATGATGGATGTCCTGGAGGATGTTGGGGAATTACTCATTGTTTTTTCCGAGGTGGTTGTGACTCTAACCCCCCCCCCCCCCGACTTGACGTTGAGTTCAGGATAGACTTACAACCTGGTTCCCATTCGATTTCGATGGACCCTTATTGGATGGCACCTTCGGAGTTGCAGGAGTTGCTGATTAAGATTGACGATCTGATGGAGAATGGTTTTGTTCGACCCAACATATCACCATGTGGTGCCCCAGTTTTGTTCGTGAAGAAGGCAGATGGGTGTCTTAGGCTATGCATAGACTACCGTAGGTTGAACTAGGTAACGGTCAAGAACCGTTACCCCCTTACAAGGATAAATGATCTCTTCGGCCAACTGAGGGGAGCAGGTTGGTTTTCTAAGATGGATCTACAATCTGGATATCATCATCTAAGGGTAAAGGACAGTGACATCTCGAAGACGGCTTTCAGGTGTAGGTATGAGAACTTTGAGTTTGTAGTGATGCCGTTTGGAGTTACGAATGCACCGGCAGTGTTCATGGGGCTTATGAACTTTGTCTTCCGAGAGTTTCTGGACCGGTTCGTCGTTGTGTTTATCGATGACATCCTGATCTACTCAAGATCAAAGGAGGAGCACATTGAGCATCTCAGGGTAGTCTTGGAAGTCCTTCGATACCACCAGCTTTATGGGAAATTGTCGAACTGTAAGTTCTTGATGTAAGAAGTACACTTCCTTGGGCACGCGGTGTCTCAGCATAGAGTGTCAGTGGACCTGTCGAAGGTGGAGGTAGTTGTTTCTTGGGCAGAACCAAAGATTGTGGCAAAAGTTCGTAGTTTCATGGGGTTGGTAGGTTACTATTGGAGGTTTGTTTCGGAGTTCTCTCAAGTTTTTGCTCCATTGAAAGCTTTGACTAGGAAGAAAAAAGTCTTCCTATAGAGCGAGAAGTGCCAGGAAGATTTCAACTACCTGAAGTAGAATTTGGTCAGTGCTCACATACTCAGGTTTCCAGAGGAAGGGTTGTTGTATGAGGTGTTTTGTGATGCATCTGGCCTTGGTCGGGGGTGTGTGATGATGTAGAATAAGGGAGTGATCTGTTATGGGTCTAGGCAGTAGCACCCTCATGAGCGTAACTATGCCACCCATGACCTAGATCTTGTACCAGTAGTGTTCGCACTGAAGCTGTGGCAACATTACCTCTTTTGGAAGTTCATTGTGGTCTTCTCAGATCACAAGATCCTGAGTTATATCTTCTCCCAGCGTGACCTGGACATACGGCAGCGTAGATGGGTAGAGTTTCACCAAGACTATGACTTCGAGATCTCTTACACTGAAGGTAAGGGCAAAATTGTGGCTGATGCCCTGAGAAGAAAGTCATAAAAGGATGTGGTTCAAGAATCTAATGATGCCTGGAAAGCGATGGGAGAGTTGGCTCCCTTGCAATTGGATTCCAGGGTAGAAGGTGTTAGAGGCTGTTTGTTTCAGATGATGGTGCAGTCCTCCTTGTTCCAACAAGTGGAAGAGTCTCAGTGGGGGGACTCCGAGGCGAAATTAATACGGGATCATGTTAATCAGGGAAATGCTCCAGAATGATGGTCAGAGGACAGCCGACATCAGATTCTTTTTCATTGAATGTTGTTTGTTCTGGAGGTGATTCATGAAGGAGTTCTCTGTGATTTCCATAGCTTAGCCTTGGCAGTACATCCAGGAGTTTCAGAAATGTACCGAGGCCTGAGGGAACAGTTTTGGTGGCCCATGGTGAAACGGACAGTGGCAGAGTTTGTGGCTAAATTCCTTGTGTGTCATCAAGTGAATGCTGAACACTGTGTTCCCAGTGGTTTGTTGCATCCTTTAGATGTCCCCGAGTGGAAGTGGGATGAAATCTCAATGGACTTCGTTAAAGGACTACCCAGAGCTCAGGGTGGTTATGATTCTATCTGGGTAGTGTTGGATCGACTGATGAAATCATCTCACTTCATAGAAATTAAGGAGTCTGGCTCGGTGAGTACCTTAGCACAGAGGTACGTAGAAGAGGTTGTGTGGTTTCATGGAGTTCCAAAGACTATCGTCTCAGATCGGGATACATGTTTTACCTCACAAGTCTGGAGGGGGTTACAACATGCTTTTGGCACCCAGCTATGCCTTAGCACTACATTCCACCCCCAGACCGATGGGCAGACAAAGCGGACTATCCAGACAATGGAGGACATGCTGCGGGCATGCATTCTGGATTTCGGAGGATCATGGGTACGACACTTGACTTTAGTAGAGTTTTCCTACAACAACAGATTCTACTCTACTATTGGCATGACACCGTTTGAGGCTTTGTATGGTATACCATGTCGTTAACCCATTTTCTAGGCAGAGGTTGGTGAGACAGGTGCTCTTGGGCAAGAGGTAGTACAGAGCACCACAGAGAAAGTTCATCTTGTGCATGAGAGGATGAAAGTGGCTCAGGACCAACAGAAGACTTATGATGATAGTCAGTGGAGTCCCTTATAGTTTGAGGTGGGAGACCATGTGTTCTTGATGGTTTCCCCTCGACGAGGGAAACAGAGGTTTGGGAAGGGGAGTAAGCTCTCCCCTAGGTTCATCGGACCTTTCGAGGTACTGAGGCGAGTCGGCAAGGTGGCATATCAGCTGGCCCGACCACCTCAGTTGGAGAAGGTTCATAACATCTTCCACGTCTCCCAGCTTCGTTGGTACTTACACAATGACTCTCATGTTATTGAATGGGGAGATTTATATATGGGAGACAATGCGACCTTCGAGGAATGACCAGTCAGAATCGAGGATCGTAAAGAGAAGGTGCTCCGTGGGTGAACCATTCCGTTGGTTTGTGTGTTGTGGAGGCATGTGGTCTCGAGGAGAGCACATGGGAGCGGGAGGCCCAGATGCACGCTCAGTACCTGGAGTTTTTTTGACTTGTCTTTTCCCTTTTTCTTTTGAGATTTGTGTTAATGTTATACTTTGTACCTTTGATATATGGAATGCTTGGCTTGTCAGTTGTGAGACGTCTTGTTTCCTTGTTCTCTGGATGTGTATAACATGTCCGGATGTATGGGGAAAGGGAAAAACCTAATCCTTAATCGAGACACATTAATGCGGATGCGATTGAACCCAAGCGAGCGAGTCAGTGCCACATAAAGCGGATTATATCTCGACATAAGAGATCGAATTTCCCCAAACCACGTGTTCGGGCAGCATGTGGGTTGTACGGTGTTGGGGGTAGTGTAAGTTGGAATATCCTAATATATAGAAGTGGGAAGGACCAATCCTTAATAGAGACACATTAATGAGGATACGATTAAACCCGTGCAGGCGAGTCAGTGCCGCCTAAAGCATATAATATCTCGACATAGGAGAGGGAGTTCCTAACACCTATGATTAGGGTTGTTGGTTGGGTTCCTGTTATAACGAGAACCCTAATAGGTATCTTGGTGGGTTCTTCTGGGTTGGTATTTGAATTCCAGGGGATGATAATGTTTTAATAGGTATTTGATGTAATGGACCGGACCTCTTCGGCCCATTCCTTTGTGCAAAAGAAGGTCACGAAGTGTTCTGAAGGGTAAAATGGACTTTTCCCACACTTTCCTGAATTTTGTAAGTACACGCCGAGTAGTGTGAGTACACGCTGTGTACCATCTTTCTGGATATACCCCGTGTTCAAGTCCATGTCCTTTCCGTGTGAAATAAATGAGTACATGTTGTGTATCCAATACTGCATGTCGTGTAGTCCCTCCCCACGTACGCGTTACCTTCAACCCGTGTGTTGACCAGTCAATGGTCGTGTGCCATGTTGAGGTCATATCCTTGCCGTGTGATATAAATGAGTATATGTCATGTATCCAATACTAAATGTCGTGTAGTCACTCCCCATGTATGCATTACCCTCAACCCGTGGGTTGACCAGGCAACGGTCGCGTTCCGCGTTGAAGGCCGTGTTGGAAGCCGCGTGGTGACCGTGCGAAATGGCCGACTACACGCCATGTACCATAAAGTACACACTGTGTACTTTTGTTTTTCTTTCCTATAAAAGGAGGGGTCCCCTCCTCCTTTCCAAATCACCCCTCTTCTCCCCATTCCTCTGAGCAGAGCTCTTCCAAGAGACTTGAAGGCTCTTTTTCTTCCATAACTTCTTCGCCCGAGCTCTGATTTATGATTTGTCAGCATCCATGAGATCGTAACGACAAGGTGGAACTTCTGAGCTTGGATCCATTATCTTTCCTTCAGCCTTTACATTCCAACTTCCACCCGAGGAGGTTTTGCAGGGTTTCGACAAATGTGACGGATGCTGACAGAAGCCTTCTAAAGTTGATTCGGGGAAGCATTGTGATCAGAACCTGTTGCGGTATGGATCTTACCTTCGTCTCTCTAAATTGTGAATCATGCGGGGTGGGTATCCTCTTGTTTTCATGAGAAACGACTGAACCATTAAACAAAGATAATAACTGGTTAAATAACAGGGATGGGTAAT
This sequence comes from Viscum album, assembly GCA_963277665.1. Classification (NCBI taxonomy): domain Eukaryota; kingdom Viridiplantae; phylum Streptophyta; class Magnoliopsida; order Santalales; family Viscaceae; genus Viscum; species Viscum album. Next base: position 1,287,770,246 of record OY728158.1, read on the forward strand.
GTTTTTATATTTATCTTTATATCCTGTGATATTATGTTGTGAATTGAATAGGTTTATGCCTACTGAAAATAACAGTTGTTGGGGGCCTTTACTTGCGCAATTCAATGATTCCCTATATTTCTAGACCGTTTTTGTGAATTGAACTTTTGGAATGTGGAACTTTGTAGAATGTGGAACTTTGTTAATCATGTAAAGTTGGAGGATTAAAATATGGAACCCTTGTGTGATCACCCTAGTTGATCAAAATGGAATAATATACATGTGGGTGTTGGCTTGGATACATGGTGTGTGAAAGGGGGTGAATCCTGGGTTGTTACGAATAGAACAGGCAGAGGGGCTACGGTAAATGATGATAAAAAGGGGCGATGATGTGGCACGAACCATGTTTTGTGGGTTGTTGTGGATCGAGTGAGCAGCAGGGCTGCAGTTGGTTTGGTTGTGGGTTTTTGTGAATACTATGTTGGTGATGCGCAGAGGGGCTGCAATAAATGGAATTAAAGGGATAATGATGTACGAGTTTCGGTGTGTTTTTGGTTGTGTTGGTTGGTAGTGGGGCTGCAGGGATGGGTTTGAATGTGAATGAACTATGGGTTGTTAATAATAAATAAAATGGAAGAGTTAATAAATGGTGTGGCATGGTGATGGAACGAGAATAATAATCAATGGGTTGGTTGTTTAATAAGATGAGACTTGTTGGGCTGCTTTTGTTTTCCTAACTTGATTTGTGGATGGTAGGGATATGTTTCACAAACTATTGATATGGATGGTTGCGGTTTTTTCCCAGTAGTTAAGGAAATAATAAACTAATTATGTTGAAACGTGAAAACCTAAATGGGGTTTGGGGTTTTTTGTTGTATGCATGCTTCGTGGTAGCAGTTCCGAGGCACGTGCTCCGTTTCTCTTTTTAGAATCCATAGGTTGGGAAGTGTGTTTGGTATATATATATATATATCTGTATCTTTTGTGTTTTATCACACCCCACCCATGTTGAGCACTTAGTGTCGAACACTCCCATTTCATGGGAGAGGGTGTTTCCCCTTAGTTACTAGCTCCTTCCTACTCCTTCTTCCCTATGCTGTGATGGCATGAGGAGACCTTACACCTAAGACTCTTCGGGTGGGTTTCGATTCGGGTGGATTGGCCCAAGACTCACCGGGAAGGTTTGTTTTCCAAAAAATCATTGGGATGAGGCCCAGTTTTCTTCGGGAGAGGGTTCTATTACTATTACTGTTCCGAAGAATCTTCGGGATGATGCCCAGGTGTGTGCGGGGAGGGATGGGTAGTTGTGAGGCCCAGGTTTGTGCGGGCGGGATATGAGGTTGTGAGGCCCAGGTGTGTGCGGGCGGGATGTGTGGTTGCGAGGCCCAGGTGTGTGCGGGCGGGAAGAGTGTGGGAGCTTTAGGACATTCACCGTTAGGAAGAGCAGATAACTAGTGGGAAATCGTGCGTGGTACACAATACTCTTGTTCTTATATACTACTACCTGTTGTGATTGTGTTTTTGGTGAGGGTGGCTGGTGAGGTTGGGTGGATAGAATTCCTTGCTAGGTTTCATCTGTTGTTCTCACAGGACATTAGTATGTCTCCCCACTTGTGCATGAGAGATTTATTTTTCCCTACTGATTATACTTGTATGCTCACCCTAATTTTACTTTCAGGTTTCCAGGAGGACTACCAGGGTCGTGCGGGACCCTACTAGTCAGGACAATTGGAGTTGTTGCAGTTTTTGTACTCTTGTTTCTTTTGGTATTTAACTTTTGATCTTTCTTGTACTTGTACCATTGTTTCATAACTATTTAAACATGCTTGTGGGATTGGTTTGGGTTTATTTCTATACACATGTTCTTTTCCTTTTTGGTGGTTGACTTGTCCTATTTCCCGATCCTAAATAATAAAAAGGTTAATGCCTCCCATATTTGTGAAAACTCACACCCTTGGTGCTAGTCGCCACCACGGGGCCTACTCGAGGTTGGACTCGGGGGTCATTATCTCCTTCCACCATTGCAAGCTCAGGAGGGGAATCTTTGGTAGGAGGGGGTCGTGACATGTAGATATTTATAATTGAGTATTAGAGTACCAAAATAATTTCTTTTATGTTACAATTATGATATATAATGAATCATATATGATTCATTCATTTTAAATTATTTTATTAAACAAATTGAGTTATTTTAATAAATAATGGATTTTTATATTAATATTCTGTAAATACAACATATTCCTCATTTAGTCATTAATATAATTCATTTAGAAATTGTTATATCATCATTCATGTAAGTGGAAAAATATTCATGAATAAAAATATTCCATTAAAAATAATAAGTAGAAATTTTCTGTTGAGTTATTTTAATATATCCTTTAAAAATAATAATGATGTATATTTTATTTCATTAGAGTATTAAATAGTTTAAATATAGGTTATTCTATTAATAAATGTAAATTATTCAAGATAATATTACACTTACATTGAAGTGTTGAATCATCTATTAAGGAATCTCCAAGGAAAGAATGATTTGTGAATCCTTGATAAGATAAAGTCTCCTAAATGTAAGAGATGATTATTATGGAGGGTATTGGAATTATATAAGATGGTTTTCTAAATTATATACATTTTTTAGATTGCATTAAAAATGGATTATTTCATAGATACATTTTTGTATAATTTAAAAAACATATTCCCTAATGTGTAATAAAAGTATTTGTTTAGGAAAAGATCCAAAAATGTTGAAAAATTTTTTTATTGTCCATAAATTATGTCATCCATACAGTTCAGTGAAATGATTTAGTGATATTTTATCATTATATTAATAGAATTTAACTGTTTTCCACGTTTTATGTTTTACCATAGTAAATAAATTTTTAAAGTGAAACATTTTTTTACTATAAAATCGAATTAAGCATAGTTATAACTTTTGACACAGTGATTCAAAAAATAGGATCCACTTTTTGAAATTAAATTTAGACACGTAATTAAATTTATTTTTAAAATAAAAACACAGAAGATAGAAAAAAATTATTTAAGAGGAACATTTTTTTAAAAGTAAATGAATTTATTCTTATTTCTTAGCAATTTTTAGTCATCCCATGAATATTAATTCAATTTTTATATAAAAATATTAATTTTATTAGTATCACAAATTAATTGTGGTATATTTATTGAAAAATTTTAATGTATAAAAATACAATTAATTATTATAATATAGAACATTTTTTAAATATTATTTATCAAATTAATAATTAAATATTTTTAAAATATTAAATTCGTCTTAAAACCCCCTAAATTACTCTCTTTAAGAAAAAATCATGAGATAAGACCTTGCTGTATTCTTGCGTAGTGATTTAGCTTGCAAAAATTTCATTAATATTTTTATGATCTCGGACTTATCATACAAAATGTTTCCCTCATGTCATAAATGGTGTTTTTTATCATGGTATTGGTCATGGGAAAACACTAGGGATACTACTAGCTCCATAATATTAGATAAATAAGTATTCTACTGTTTTATTAATAACATGATAAAATATTGTCTCCTGTTTACAGAAACATGTTACTATGTTTTCTTCTTTTTATACACACCTAATGAATAAAAATATTATAAGGACTATATATGAAAAATGATTATATTTGAATCATATTAAAATTTTATGATTTCTATAATATTTATATTTTCATAATTTTTATATTTATACTCAGAAGTACTATCCTCATTGGAGTCCATGAGAATGAATACAACAAAAAATAAGTCATTTTATTGAGTTTTTTTATTCCTCATGTAATTTTTATAATTTATTTTCATCTAGATTTATTATGATATATTATATTATATTATAATATTCTACCATAATAAAATAAGGTATGTTCTATTGAAGTATGACAATGCGTGAATATTTTCATCGAAATTTTGGATGGAAAATTAATTTTTTTAAATACATCTCACATAATTTTTCCATAATATATATCTGTATATATTTTATTACAATAGTGAAAATAGATGAGGGTACTTTTTTGTTTCATATTATTGTTCTCATCTCTCTTACTAGAATATATTATTTCAAATTATAATTTTGACTTGGTGAGTATCTTTGCTTTATTATAATATATCTCTATGATCCCTGAAATCCATAGGTTATTCCTCAAAAGAAGTATCATGTTTTACTTATATAATGTTGGAGTTTAGTATATGTGATGAATCTAGTATTTACATTCCTAAAACAAATACATGGAAAACTAGTTTATTTATGAGAGGTTCGATGGAAACATGTGTAAATATGAAAGATGCAACATGTGATTTGGAGTCTTAAAATGTCTGATATATCTATATATTAGGTTTTTATTATTATAAAAGATCATAATCCTCCCCTATAGTGATATTTTAAAGATAAATTATCTCAAACATCAAACTCAAGATCAATTCAGAAATTATCAGAATATATTTTCTATTAACTTTGTGTATTATTATGAAAATGAAATTTCTTCATATCCAATATCATTTAAAAATCAAAATAGGGTCCCATAACTATCTCCTTATAAATTTTTCCCAGTATGTTTGAGTTTTCAATATCATCCCATACATATCCTCAAGTGATTCCATATAAATACATTACTAAAAAATAACATTTTATGAGAAAAAACAAATGGATTATATTATTTCTAGAATAATTTAATTACATTTAAAAATATAAAAAAAAATATTTTCTCTAAATATTTATTCTTTTAGATTATCTATGAATTTGATTATGATAAGTTTCAATAAGCTTCAATTCTATATCTATTTCTTATTAACATTTTCTCTATAACATTGATATAAAAAATATATAAATATCACTTATAATTGAACAGTCCACTCTATATAACCATATAACATCATTTATTTCATAATGATTTTCAAGTGACATATCATTTCTAATATGAATTAATTGTTTTGATATTATATGTTAATCTACCACCACTGAGGTAATTATTTTCATGTAACATTCTTGGGAAGAACAATGATGAAATCTATAGTTATGTTCTATCATATACATATTATTATTTCTATATAACATCTAATGTGACTCCATACGATAATCCATAACATTCTAGCATACCATTCTTGATGATGTGCAATTTTGATTCTACCACTTAATATTATCTCTACCAAATTTCACTAATAGATATTTATACATTATTATGATTCTCTAGGGAAATATGTAATTTATTATCCATGTGAATTATCCAAAACATCCATCTCTATCTGCATAAATTATGTGAATTTAATAATATATAAAAAATTTAAAATTCATCATTGTCTTATTTGAAATATAGAATATTTTATTTCAAAATTGTAGTATCATATCATCATTTTATGTGTCACTTATATGAACATGGATAGATGGTTATGAAATCATCCGATGAATATGGAATTTCATCCCTGATGATTGGGACTATTTAAATCCTCATCAATCCTAATATATTATGATCTTTTCTAATCAAATAATTAAGAAACATTTGTACCTTCCTATGATTGTAATGTGTTATGAAATAATAACACTTGATAATATGAACCAAATCCTTGTGAAAACATATCCCACCTTCCATGAGAATATAAAACATGTAATCTTTTTATCAATATATATGAAACTTCCCACTATAAATCCATTTCATTGAAATCGTTAATTAAATATATCTATTTCAAAGCCAAAATCACGTTTCAGAAATTATTTCTCACCATTTAATAATTTACATATGACATAGGTATCAAATTTTCATTTTTCATATGATATAATAAAATCCCGTAATTTATATATCACTTTATATCATTAACCCTCCATCACATTATGGTAATGTGTGTCTAGTTATAGTGACCAACCTGTTATTATTGTCCTTGAAGTAGACTTCACATCATTTTGTTGAGTGAAACATTACATCCTTATATGATAACATTTTAATAGGATTTAACAATCATGGTATGTATTTCAAAATTCATAGACTCTGTCAGGATAATACAAGAAAGTTGTAGACCTATTTTACAATAATTATACTCGGACATTTTATAATTTCATTTTCCTTCATATGATTGACCATTAAACCCTAGTTTTATATTACATGACCAAAGAAGTGTACATTTTAAAACCAATATTTATCATTATTTAAATTTTAATATATTTCCATTTTATTGAGTTCTTTTACAAAATCTATAAATACTCTTCTTGTTCATCCATTCTATAATAATATATGAGAATATGGTCATTAATGACTTCTAATAATTTATCTAGGGTATTTATAAAGATTATATTTATAAAATTTGTGATGATAGTATGGGTATTTTAGGGTGTAAAATGCATGACTATAAATTCATACTATCTATAACTTCTATTAATATCTTTATTTTGTTTTTAATTAATTTTTACACATAAATATTGATATTTAGATCAAATTTTGATCTTTTATAAGTATTCATCCTAAGGATGTTGATCAAATAACTCACCAACACACGGTTGAGTATACTTGTTCTTGTTTATAAATTTAAACTTTTTATAGTAATAAATTATAAGATGCACTAAAATATCAATATTTTTAAAAAAGAGAAATATTAAACCACATAGTCAACACAATTTGTGTATAAAACCCATTTCAATCTTTCATCATAATTTATTCCTTAATTTATCCAATGTCATGTTGGTTATTAAATGAGGAAAAATTAATATAATCATATATATATATATATATTCACTTTAAAACACAAACTTATGATGTAGAAGATTATTATGAATTGTTTTTTTGAAATATAACATTATATCTCTAAATAATTAATGTAAAGACCACAATCCCAGTGGCCTAGATTTGGAGGTTACTTTTCGACATTGGTACTAGATATAAGATATTTAATCCAAAATAACCCAATAATTTAGTAGTCTTCATTAACTATATATATACATAAATAAATTATTAAAATTGAAAACATGAAATATTCTATTTTTAAAGTAAAAAATAATACAACCTTGAACACATTCAAATATTCCTTCTTAATATTATTTGTAAAGGAAACAAAATAAGGGTGATCTCAGATACCCAATAGTAGTTACATAAAGTGTAATCTATCATGAAGAAATAATGAAAAATCACTAAGGCATAATCTTTATTTGATTGTAAATATCTGAACACACATTTTAATTAATCAATAACATTACAATGAAAATAAGATAATTCCTAATCAATATTGAAAATTAAATAACTGATCACACATTCCATTTATGAAATATCAGGAGCAAAAAATAGATCCATTTAATATTAATGAAATTATCCCATGTATAATAATAATTAAATTTAAAATTAAGTAAATGCTTGATTATTTGACGTCATTATCTTAGAAATTAGGAAAACTATACTTTCAAGCCCATTCACAAGGTGATTTAAAACAACCGATAAAAACCTATTTAATTCTAGTTTACTAATTCACCACTATAGAATATCAATACATCAAGGGATATATATTTTTTCCCCACCCATCACCTCATGTCCAATGTATTTTACATATATGAAATGATCAATTTGATTCATGAACAATATTTCATACAAACAAATTCCATATTGAATAAAGATTACAGAATGTAAATATTTTTCTCATTCTATCAAATAAACAAAAATTAAAACACCATATGTGGAAATAATATTTTATTTAATAAATAATATTATCCAGAATAAATAATATGGATATTTATTAGAAATTTAATATTCAATGAATATAAGAAAGTGAATATTTTCAAGAGAATTTTAATGAATAAAAAAGTAATCATGAAAGTGAATGTCAATACTTCTAGTAGTAATATTGAACAGAAAAAATCTAGAGAAAGTATAATGATGGTGTAATTAGAATAAATCTCTTATAGAGTTTCCATACAATAATAGGTTTTTGATATAGAGCAATACTAATAAAATTAAAATATCATTAAAAATATTTTTGAGGAAAACAAACTTTTAACATTGAAAATCACATTTAAAAACTAAAAATTTCAAAAATAGTAATAAAGAAATTATACAAATAAAATTATACAACTATAATGTATTATTATAGGAAATGAGGTTTTATGATGGTGGAAATGTTAGGTCCATTTTGAATACATTAAAAATAAATCTTCCTTTCTATGTTTTGAAAGAAAAGTTAGAAGCATCTTGTTTGGAAAACAATAAAAATATTCCTTTTAATTTTTTTGTAAAAATTTAATTATGGTAAAAAATAATTTTAAACAATAATAGTAAAAATTATTTAAAAAAAATACAAATTATGGATTTCTAAGAAAATTATTTTTGGATAAAGAGTGACATGAAGTCATATTTTAAAAAAAAATTGTCATTAATTTTAAGTACCATAGAGAGGGAATTTTTGAGTTTAGTTGAAAAAATCATTAATAACCAAAGAATGAGAATACCTAAATTTTTCTATTAGAAATTAGATAATTATTTCCTTCATTGGAAATTCACGCAAAAAATACAATGATTAAAAAGAGATTGAAACATAAATCTCTTACCACATTGGTAAGTTTTGATTCTTAAGACTCATGGAAGGAATGTTATAAAATGAAGCATTAAATACAATATATATAAATTAATATATGATATAATATATCAAATGGAATGCATATATAACTCATAAAATTATATTGGTTTATAACATATCATATGTCCCAAAGATGATAATTTGAGACAAGCAACCCTTACAATGATCATAACATTGATGTGATAATTAATCCATGAATCGTTTATCTAAATCAAATATATATCCAAATAATAAAATTGGATATAAAACATAATATAATAAAAATTAATTACATATATAATATCAAAATATCAAAGAAAATGAAGAAGTAATATAACCTAATGAAAATAAATTGAGTTATAAAATTCATTACCACTTGGTAGTTTTCAAGTAAAACTCCCATTGATAAAATAATTAAAATTGAAAGTTAAAATACCATGAATTATTAATTATTAATTATATTAAATGTAAAATTGGATGTATAAATACTATATATATAAAATCATGTCCATAACATTACAATATGCCTCAATGGATGAAAATTGAGCAAAAATCCATTACTTCATGATTCATTTTGGTTGAATATTCTTTAAAATAATGTATATTGTTTTATTAATGTAATTATTTTATAAAATAACCATATTAATTTGTATAATATCATATATGTTCCTCTAATAACATATTTATTCTCATTCATTAACAATATGTTATTATTATTATTTTTGATTTGGGTATTAATTTTCTCGTTTGTTCATGTGTGTTTTATGATGAAACCAATGATTATTGTGTATAGTATATAGTTACACATTCTACATAATTATAACAATGTTATAAAAATAATATTTACATATTGGATTTATTTTCAAAATCATTATTTAAATTTGAACATGAAAAATGAGACGCATTGCATCATGAAGATGATAGGTCGTACGAATGCACGAGCGATGATATCATTCCATTAATGGTTGAAAGGGTAAAAAATGGATGTTATATTAAATTTAAATAATCAATAACATTTCATATTTATTACATATATTAATTATTTCCATCATTATAATAGCCCATGTGAGTCGGTAATGGAAAACAATTGACATCGATCCACATGGTGGGCGTCTTCTGTACACAGGAGTGATGAATTTATTTCCAATTTGGTGGAGGAGGAGATGGATAGATATTATTATTTAAAAATAATGTCATATATATTTATGGGATACAATTTTTATATTACAATATAATTTTTAATACATAATTATAGGTGGAAATGTAAAATTAAAATGAATGAGCTTAGTGAAGAAAACTACCTTTTCTTTGGATAACCTATATTGGATATCTTATTAATGACCCTAAATTTTTTATTTTGGTAAGAAAAAAACATATAAAATTTGTATAAAGATGTTGGGGAGAGAATTTTTCAGGTTTCTATAAAGCCAAATGGCATGATTACTGTAAATAATTGACAGGAAAAAGAGTTCTCTTTTATAATTGAGGAGTATGACACACATGGAATTTTTATAATGAATAAATCATACACATGTTTTTCACATTACATAAGGCACCAAAATGGTTAATTATAGAAAAAAATGTGTTATAAGGTCTATATATATCTATTTAACATTATTTATACAAGTTTATTGGCTATTTTAACCAGTATTTTCTATGTTTAACCATTGATAAACATATTTTAACCTTAACCGTAGTAATTAATTTTTATTGTTTCTGCTATACATTATGATAAAAAATTATTCAAAACTAAATATATAATTTAAATTATTCCAAATTGAAATATTGAAATCATTTTACCAAAGTCTATCTATATAAGTCAAAAATTTAAATATTATGAAAATCCCACAAAACAAGTTTTCAAGAAATGCATTTTAAAGAAAAAGATGATTTTATATTGACTATATGACTAGTAATAATAATGATATGGATTTAAATTGATATATTTAGATATATTATACATACATAAAATTTAAATAATTCATCTTTAAATTATATTTTAATAAATTAAAATGAATTAAAATTATCCATTTATAAACAATTATCAAGAAATTGCCTTTTAAGCCAAAAATTAAACTTTTATGAAAATAAGTTACAAATATTATTAAAATTTAATTAAATTTAATTAAATTATATGTTTTTATATTTTAATAAAATAAAAATCACAATGTGACTTTAAAATTAATTAATTTAATGAAAATATATATAATAGTATTTGAAAAATCAGTATTTATCACTATTCACGAAAAAATCAACATTTTTAAAAAAAATCCCAAAAATACACCCTAACAAAAAATTTATATATTGGTTTCAAAAATTATATTATTTTGATAAAACAATTCTAAATGTTTTATAAATTGATTTAAATTCCAAACATAAAATGAAAAATGAAACCATCTTTGAAGAATATGTATGTTGAAGTATAAAATGAATTTTCTAATAATTTGAATGATTATTTAGAAAGATTTTATCTATAATGTTTTATTTATTTGGATATATTTTTATATATTTCATAATTGAAGTAATCTTATTCATACTCTACAATTTAATGTCTATTAAAGTAGATGTATTCAACTAGTTTATCTAAGTTCGTTGAAGCTTGGTGTTGTTTGTCGTATATACTATCGATACAAATTTCTTTTTTAAAACTTTTGGGGTATTACATCCAGACCTAGGGTGAGAAGTGGAAGTCTGTGGGCTAGGGATTTAGAATTTTTCAGCCCCAACATGAAAAAAATTCATCTCCTTTGTTGATTCAATTCCCTTTTATAGTTCTGAGGATATTGCCTAAATAATTCAAAGAAAAAAATTGAACAAAAGACTGTTTCGCTCTGATTGAATACATGTTCATTGGTCACACATCAATATAAACAATTTCTTGAAGGATCTGAGCTTAAATCCCTCTATTTTTTCCACAGACGCTTCAATATTTTGTTAAAATAATGTTCATCGAATTCCTGGTGCAAGCACGAAGCTCCAAAAAATCCTTCGACGTCATGATAATCACCTCAACTATGTTCCTACGATATATAAATAAGTTAATGGATATAGTTCTCAGATGGAGTTTTCCTCTCTCAAAGATATGGGAACATATATAATCTCTCCATCATAATTGGATGAATAATATTTGGAATGGGAGTCAGTACTCTACAGATTTAGTGGGTTTTAAAATAAATCAAAAGGGTTCACATACCCCTGTATATCAATTACACATTAAATAAGTGATAAATAACTTGTTATGATGAACTAACTACATCATAAAAAATTATTTATATTTTATTAAATACATGTAGTATATAATTAATATTTTATGTAATAAAACTTTGTCATTAAGTTGACTCATAAATCAAACATTATTAAACAAATCTTGAATATTAAAATAATATTCATTCATATAAAATTTCTTCATGTATTCACTAAATACATTGTAATTAATTTAAACTAATAAATTCAACTCAATTATTCTATACTTGATTAATAATGTATTTATTTATTCATTAGTTGTAATTAATACATGGAAAACTCCATAATCCTATGGTGGGGCACACTATGTCTTATAGACCTATTCACCAAAATAGGGAAGACTCCTGAATACACTATTGAGTGTGACGCTCTATAAATTTATATAGATAGTAGTGAATAATATTAACATACCAATATTAGAGTATATGTATCAATAAAAGAACCGAAACAGATAAACAATAGTCATATAAATTTCAACCATCATATGAATAAACTGTGTGTAATACAATATCTTTGTCTCAAGATATATCATAAAGAATGATGTACATATTATGTCATCATCTATTATTTCCTTATTATTTGTTGATCTAACTAGAAAAGCATACCTTTGACTACCTTGTACATGGATTTATAAAATTACTACCATCCCGATTAATAAATCCTAAGATAGCACTTTCTTAACTCTAATGAAAAAAATTCTATCTTGACTATTCAACAAATGTCATACCACCAATGATGAACCCAACAAAATCTATCTCTCCATAACATAAATTTCATGATTTATTTCTTTCATCAGAGTATGTGATCGAATAGTACACATTGATAATAATAATAATTCATGAGACCAATACACTGGTTCTTATACAGGAACAACCAATGACACAAGATTCATGTGGTGTTCCTATTATCGGGTCTCTCCTCATGATCTCACCCACTAGGGATAAAAAAATGGAAACTTCATGAGAATAAGTAAAATTCATAGGATACCCCATCACCTGATAGTCAGAAATCAACTTTTTCTAGTTTGTATGATGTATCTAGAAAATAATACATATGTTTAATATTAATGTCATTATATCTTGAGGCTATAATTATAGTATAAGAATTATGATAAAATTTTTATATGACTCTGAATCTATGGAGATTAATATTTAAATAGTGGATACATAAATATCAATACTATTATAGTTATTATACAACATGTATAACTCTTTGTATATATGATATCATAATTGAAATGTACAATTCAAGTTGGGTTTAGAGAACCCACTATTACAAAAATCCCACTTTCATTAGGCCTATCTTGGTAACTATACTTTTTACATATCAAATAATAAGAACATTTTTATACTATGTTTTGGTTTTAGTCAAGTATTTTCCACATTTCTTATGCATGTAAATTATAATATCTGCAACTCTACCTCATTGAGTTACAATTCTCAAGAAATGATATCAAATATTATATTCATTTCATCCACTATCATAAATTTAAATCTTGGAATGTAATAGTAGTAGATTTATCATAATTTATATTATGATGGAAAATTACATACTATGTGAAATTATAATAACTAGAAAATATCATTGTCTATTATACCGAACATTTTTTACTTCTTATGAATCCCCAACGCATTCAGTATTTATAGATATTGTCACCACTAGATTAAATTAGATTTTGTTTCTCATTACATAAGCCTAACTATTATGTCCGATCATGTTGACATTAGGAATTCTAGTTTATTTTCCCTTGTAACTAGTAACCCTTCCTCTCCATATACTAGGTATATATCATTTGTATGTGATCAAGTTCAATTTGATTGTTCTTACTGCATCATATGCAGTTCTCATAGATATTAGTGAGATTTTCCTATAATATATTATATAATGTTAATATCATATATAATACAAAATGTGTGATATGTGTTAGATCTATTGCTGGGGATTATTGAATTATACTCACCTATTTGATATCCTCCTATACACCATGTATGTATTCTTGGGGAGATTTTTCCGATGTGAGACTGATAACCATTCTCTCTAAAATTGTTCCATCATCTATTTTAAATAAAATTTTAGTATATGTACTTTGGACTTGTTATATGAAAACTATCAGATCTACCTCAGTAGTTATTGTTCCGTTGAACATAGTTTGATACATTAATTCAATTTCTAGAGATTTACATTCGTTATGGTCTTAACAAACTATATGATATATAATTTTTTTCCATACGTTATCAAATATATTTTATATGTAAAATAGTTACACTCTCACTAACCTCTAATTGACACATGGAAATATTTATTCCAAATAAATATCTTATGCACTTTTTTCTTATATCCATAAAAAATTAGATTTTAATAAATTTCACCCTTTGTTATAATTCTCTGGTTCCACTAACCCTTTTTTGATGTATATTATAAATATCTTCCAGTATTGGTGGTCTTGAAATTCAATTCCCAATATAATGATCATAGAATGTAGCTATAAATATTAAAATTCCAATGGATTTAGGAATAATGACTTGGTGATATCAACTAATCTTTATTTGTACCACGCTTGTACCATCCATTCATAGTTTCACTTGAATGCCCACCACATTATTCAAAATAATAATCCCATATTCAGTGATACATAGAATCCATTATTGAATATTAGTTGAACTTATCGACATTTTCTTTTTTACATTTACTTATTACTTTTAAGATTCTTTATTCCCAGTGGATAATGTACCACTAGGAATAGTAAATTCAAAACAATTACCATGGATTTATCCTTTCTATGTAGTATGTGTCTCATACATATCCAATTTACACTTGCTCTTGTAGAACATGTTCTTATGTCTATGAGATGGTATGTGAGTATGATATACTCTGTAATACCAATTGTAGGATCAAATATGTAAACATGTGATTCTCAAAAACAAGAGGGGGGTGAATTGTACTTTTAAAAATTATTTTGGAACTTTCAAAGATATTTATGTTTAACAAGGTTAAAGAAGATAAATCACAAAACCTCTAAGCTCAAATAACTTGCTTGATTCAGGAAAAGTGATTATGGAAATGATACTTAACTATAGTTTACACCAACTAAGATTATACCTTAAATCATATAGAATACTATAAAATTAATGTTCATTTTTAAGGAAGTATAAGAATGTTATACATTCCTCAACAATACAAATGCACAATGGAAAAAAAGTTGTAACACTAAAAGTAAAAAGTAATAACTCTTTCAACCAAAAGATAAGGGTATCCAACAACCCTGGATAAGAGGTCCCTTGATTTATACTTTCAAGAATGTCTGACTTACCCACACTAGGATAATCCCTCGATATGAATATCGAAGTCTGTCTTGCTAACCCCGCAAGCCTTAAACTATCAGGTAGTCTGCACCTCTGTCTTCTTATCCCCGTATGCCCTCGATTCGTAAGGAAATCAGTACCTCTAACTTCACAACCTGAAGACTTTGATTTCTAGGAAATCAAACCTCTACACTAAGCAAATATGCACAAAGCAATGTTTGAACAAGCCATTCAAACTTTTTGTATGAATCCTGAGAGTTTATAAGATCCTCTCTCTCTAGAAATCACTTCAACAACATGTAGGCACAAATGTCAATGATGTTGTCAAGTTTACTGAGTTCTTTCAAATGATCTCATATTTATAGGCGTGCCTTCAACGGTCGGTTCCCTCCTCCAACGGTCATATTCTTCCATGAATTTTGGAGGGACCTGTACACGTGTCACTCAGACATGGTTAGTTGATAACTGAAGGAACACCATCGTTTTATAATTGAACTACTATAAGTATAACTAAAAACTGAAGTTCGGAATGTATGTAAATATGAATGTTTGGAGTCTAACCAAAAATGGAATTTAGAGTCTATGATAAAAGGATATTTGAATTCTATTTTTTAGGAATTTGGAACCTGAATTCTATAGAATTTTGGATTCTGAATTTCAAGGAAATTCGGAATCTGGATTCACAGGAATTCGGAAGCTAAACTCACAATGTTCGTAGAAATATTTCATTATATTTTGATGTCAGAACTTATAAATATTCAGAGTCTGAATCTAGAGAACTCGGAGTCAGAACATGGAAGAGTTCGTATCCAGAATTCGTAATAAGAATTCGGAGTCCAAACTCTATACAAGTTCGTAATCAGAATTTGGAGTTGAACTTCATGAGAGTTCATATCCAGAATTTGGAGTTGAAAATCATGAGAGTTCGTAACCATAATTCGTAGTTGAACTTCATGTGAGTTCATATCCAGAATTCAGAGTATAACTTTATGAGAGTTCATATCCAGAATTCAGAGTAAAACGTCATGTGAGTTCGTATCCAGATTTCGGAGTAGAACTTCATGAGAGTTCGTATCCAGAATTTGGAGTTGAATTTCATGTGATTTCTTCTCCAAAATTCAGAGTAGAACTTCATGATAGTTCGTATCTAGAATTCGGATCATAAAACAGAATGCTTCATATGATTCTGAGGTTTTAAACATGACACTGAATTTTATTCTTACACAGGATAAGGAACAAAGTAAAACATGGTCAGGATAAATTTCCGTGGGGATGGAAATTATTCATTATTTAAGTAAAACATGGGGTAAAATGAGATTACCCTTAAGGTAAGGTGTTTGTGATATTCAAAACAACAATGAATGATCAAGTCATAAGGAAACCTTATTGACATAACTATCTCCCCCTTGAAAATAGGAATGGAAAAGTCATAAGGAAAACCTTATTGACTCAATAATGTCAACAATTTTTTCATCTCTATCATTGACTAAACTTGAGTCAATATTTTTTCAACTATGCCAAATAGATATATACATTCTTTTATTGAAATATATTATATAACATGACTCTCATTTTTCTATCATATCTATTTAAGTAATATTAAAAAAGACATTAGGATAACTACTTTAGATGCACATTTTGTTTCTTTTGCTGAATGTTTGTTTATATCCTTAATAACCACTTTGCATCTAAACATATATTATAATGAAATAATTGACTTGTATCATATTATACCTCATATTATATCCAGTTTTCATTTTAGATTGCATATGATTATGATATTACACCATTATTTGTGAAACATGTCTTATGAAATAATATAATTTTTTTCAATGAATATAAGTATGAACATTGATGATCTTTTTACTTACATCATGATTATGATGTATATAAGAAAACATGTGTTTATGAATTAAAACATGCTACATTTTTTTAATCATTATTTTAATTTAACAATCATCATCGATCCACCATTGTAAAATCATGACTCTCATTTGTCTAAGGAAATGCATGTTTATAAATTACTCCAAGGTACATTTTAATAACAAATGAATTCTTGTTAAATATATTATTCATCAAACCAACCAAATGAAAACCACATATTTTGACAATTCATATATCATAATTTACTTTCACATTCCTTAAAAAAATTATAATGAAATATTATGAAGTATATTTACCACTATATTAACTATTTTATGGTTTATTCCATCTATTTTATCCAATTTCTAAATAATTTTTACATAACATTGTTTTTAATGGTTTATTTGTAAAAAACAATGTACATAAGATTGTCGATAATATATAAGGTATTTAATTCCAAATATAATAAAAACATACGTTGTATATCCTTATAATAAACATATTTTTTATTAATTAATTGTTATCTTTCCACAATTGGGTATATTAGTATTACATTTTATGATCATCATGCATTTACTATGATTCATGTATCAATGAACTACTGGTTGAGTATGAGACACCACAAAAAATATTTATTCCAAACAATGGAATAATTTATCCATGTCCCAATGATCACAAGAGATAAATTTTATAGTTATATTCAATAAAAGATCAACAAGAACCATTTACATAAAAGTTATATGATTTGTGCTTCTCACCCCTTACTAAGGAATCACCCTTTCTCATCCACTTGGAGAACAGATCTTAGTTCATGTAATTTATCATTTATTACATGGATATAATATTTCAATACACATATGTTATAGGAATATTGTATTTAATACCAAATATGAAAAAAATGCATTATATAGAATTGATGATTATTCCTGATGAAGATGCGAGTACATACATCTTCTATTCAGATCATTTCATTTAAACCTATATAGTTTTTTTTAATGACATGAAAAAAAATCTTCTGTATAATGTATTTCCTATTTTATTTAAAGGATGTGGTGATGATTCTTTCAGTGTAACACTTTACACTAGCCTTTTCACATTTCATTTCAACATTTTGACCATAAAAACTAAATATTATACATCATTTAAGTTCTTATTTTCATCATGAACCTTTACCTAAAAGGTAATAAATATTTTTCATCATACCACTTGTTTTTTAATATTAAACTAAACTGGAGTAAATGGGTGTTAAGGACATTAGAATATGATGTATTGAAATATCATGATACATCATTCATATGTACACGTAACCTGTGTAATCATCACCCATGCACATCTTTCTTCACTTTTTCCTCACAATATTATCTAAGATATAACAACAAGCGAAATATTCCATGTCATGATATTGAATCCACAACTCACATCATATGTTGATGATAAAATAATGACATAACCATCATATCTGTTATTCCTGAGTCACATGTAAGAATTTATTTCTCACCCACACTTCGTGAGGTGGAACAACATGTTTTCGGTATTTCGGAAACTTGAATTTCTTATATTGTAGTAATTTACACAAGAACATTTAGCACCCTTGGTAATTCTTCTGTGTTAGGAAATTGAATTTTTCTAAAATTAATCAGAGTGTTCTAGTGGTATTATTTCCCATTTTCTAAAAAAATGAAATATACTATATTATCACTATTATTTTGATTACTAATTAGTTAAATCACTAAATATCTCCAAATATTTTATCGAACCCTAGTATTTAACAGTAATAGATTTGGTATACAAAATCAATTGAGTATTCTAGTAGAAATGATCCTTTAATCCACTCCTCATATTCTTCTAGTTAGGGCTACACCACATCTTGTATAATTCCAAGGTATGAACTAGGATTTCCAATAACCATAAGTCATGGCTCCTTGATCAGTCGAGTGATGTCCTAACTTCTAAAATCATTAACATGATTTACTCAACATTTTTCCTCTAAAGATTAAATATTTAATCTATAGATGCATATTTCCTTCCATATTTATTTAATTTGACATGTATTCTTCATAATAACTCCCTAGGGGTATGAGGCACCCTCAACATGGGCCGATTAGAACCCCGTACACCTGATTTTGTTCATCATTGAAATATGGAAGGAATTTATGACATAATTTTTCATTAAGGGGTATTTGATATTTTTTCTTAATGACATCCATTTCTATTAAATATCTTCACACAATGTTTGTGTGCTTTAAACTATACATGAATTAATATAAACACATTTCTAGTAAAATTATTCATTTTTTGTTTATTATTTGATGTTTTTCCCATAGAAAATAAAATATATAAAATCAAAAAAACAGAAAAAAAATAAATTACCATACTGGTATTGAGAATCAAATAAATTTTTTATCCATTTAAACTCAATGGATTAATTGAGACCTTTTATTATCATTCCTGAGTCGGGTCTTGACTAATGATATAGCTCTCCCTCTGTCTAGTGTTATCACTTATCATCTGGTATACTGCGTCATCTTGGCATGGTACACGTATTAAATTGTTATCTTCTGCTGTAAAATGGACTCAAAATGAAGGCTAGGGGGTAGGAGAAAGCTCGTTATACTTATCGAAACAAAACTGCTAGATGTGCATACCCTTATACATATTAAGAGAAGAATCATGATAAACAAACTGTCTAAAACCTAATTACATATTACATGAAAAAACACATTTGTAATAATTATTTAAATTAAAATAACCATACAAGCAAGGTCAGTCAGGGCTCAAAGACCAATCTATGGGTAAATTAGAATCATGAAAAAAATTAAAATGCAATAAATTTATGTGTGAATACATTTTGAATAAATTAAATGAATTATTTATTTTCATATTATTAAAATCCACTTGGTCCCACATTCAATTTAATTTTGTACCAAAATTAAGTTATTTTGATCAAATAATAAAATTATTATTATTATTTAATCCAAAATTAATATATAATATTTTTTGGATCTATTAGAAATTCCTAGAGTTAGAAACCTCTCCCACCCCAAATGCGAGTTATGCAAAAAATTTAAAGGGTTATTCCAGGACACCTAGACAGTTGTCTGTCCGAGCTGGTAGCTACCAACGAGGTGTATGATCCAACGAATAGTGCGGTAGAATCCAAAAGGGGAGGAGCTAAAGGGGATGCAATGTGATGGGATTCAAGTTTCAACGGTTAGGTAGGAACATCTATATAAATTCGGCTGCCCAAAACTACATAAGAAATTTATCCAAAAAATGCATTAAGAGCTATAGTGAAATGGTGAAAATATTTACATTATATTTGTATTTTCTTTCATTTCTTGTCTATTTACCCAGCCCGAGGCTCATTGGGCTTTACCCAGGTCTAACCCTACTACTAGGTGGGGTGGATTCCTATAACAAATATAAGTGGGATGCGATGACTACACCACAAAGGATAGTCAGAGGTCCCACATGCTGTGACGGTGGTTCAACAATGGGAAAGGTGGAGGGCGGTGTCCGACATGGAAACAAGGGGTTGACTAGTGTGGTAACCATATCTCACAATATCTCTGTGTTAATGAAGAAGACCACCCTTTTTAATTAACTATTTTTTTAGGTATTTTGGAAAAAAAAATTATACCCTATTTTAAAACACCCTTCGCTTTTGATGTCTCTATTTTTTTTAATCAGAAATTTTTGTGTACACCATGTCATGACACCCCTAGAAAACATCTCCATTTTTTTGTTCTTTATTGTCAAAATAAAAAATAAATTTTTAATTTTTAAAATAATTTTTTTATTTTGATTCCATAGCTGATGGATTTTTTTTTCCACTAGCTAGTATTGTTTTACTAAGACCAATCTAGCTGAATATGAGTCAAAATTTTAGAGTGACCCGAATTAACACCAAAAACTAGAATCGAGTAAATTAACACATTTATATGTAATATATGCTTCAATTGTAATGCATAAAAACAAAAAAATGGTCTATATCAAAAATATTAAATACACATAACAACTCTATTCGATATAGGATCAACACACTATTTCATTATTGGGACCAAATTATTAAACACTACATAAATTTTCTAAAAAATTAATTTTCTTATCTCATAAAATTTATGCGATCCATTTGATACTAATTGATGGTAGTAGCATTTTTAGACGAATTATGTGGGCCAAGGATTAAAAAAACTCTATTACCAAAGTGATTAAACTTCTTCTAATCTAGTGATATAAGCCATGTTATAGTTCTAATAATATCACATAAATATTTCAAAGCACAAAATTTAATCAAAATATTTCCTCATTTAGATCAAAGAAGTGTTTTTCTGTCACACGTCTTCAAAGACTGTTTCATGAATGATCTGAGATCAAACCTTTCTTGATAGTCCACACATGACTCAAGAGTCCATGTGAATATAGTTTGTTGAATTCTATGTGCTAGTGAGGATCCTCCAACAAATCCTTTGAAATGGTAATGATCACCTCAACTATGTTCCTACGATCTGTAAATACGTTCTTAGATCAAACACTTAGATGGAGTCTTGCACTCTCTAGGATATAGGAGGAGAGATATGATCTCAATTCCAAATCTATGAATAGTTGTTGGAATGAGGTTCACTCTTCTATATATATAATGGGTTGTAAAATAACCAGATCGGGTTTCCCAACCCCAATATATCCAATACCCACTAAATAAGAGATAGATGAATAATTATGAGAATCTAGCTGGGACATAAACATTATTTATATGTTATCACATAAATTTAATACATAATAAATATTTTATGTGATAAAAATAAGTCATTAACTAGATTCAATTCCAGCAATATTAAATGAACTTTGAATATTAAAATAATACTTGTTGCCATAATTTTTTCCCATGTATTATATAAATTCATTTTAAATAATTTTAAAATATAAATTAAACCAAATTATTTTATACTTGAATAATAATGCATTAATTTATTTGTTGGTTATCATTTATATTTATAAAAATTTCATACCACGTGGTGGGGCACAACATATCCCATTAACATATTCATCATAGTAGGTTAGTCACATGAATATGTTATTATGTGTGACCCTTTATGCCCTTATCTCAATAGCAATGAATATTATTCAAAGTCTAGGAGTAGATTCTTGCAACCCATCAATACCCCTAAAGAGATAAAGGACAATCACCTAAATAGAAACCATCTTAATAACACATGTTGTGTAATATATTCTCTAAATCTCATGATATCTCATAAAGTGGGGTGAAAATCATGTTCCATTATCCAATATTAATTTATTATTTGTTGATCTAACTATTCATACATATCTTAGAATACCATGGATAATTATTTATGATTGTACTACCATCTTGATAAACTAGTTTTAAGAAATCACTTCCTCTATTGGAAAGAGACAAATTCTATCCTTACCATTCAACTAGTGCAATACCACCAAGGATTCCCCCAACACAAGCTAGCTCTCCATAAATCCAATGTCATAGTTTTTTACCGTGCATCAAAGTACATGATCAAATGATATATATTGATAATGATTTCATGTTAGGAGACAAATAGACAAGTTTTGTAGATCGAAACAACCAATGAAATGTAAAACATATTGTGTTCATATTGGTGGCTCAATCCTCCTGATCCCACCTACTAGAAATCACTAAGTGTGAAATTCATGATAAGAAGTCTCAATGATTATGATCCCCTAAAACCTGATAGTTAGACATAAATTGTGTCCAGTCTGTATGATTTATCTAGACCACATGACATATATTTATGATTAATGTCAAATTATCTTAAGGTTCATGTTATTTCCTTGGAATTTCAATATCATTTGAATACAAAATTTAATATATAGAAACTACCCTTTAAATAGTGTATAAGAAAATATCAACCCTATTATGGTATCTCTACATTATGTATCACTCACTGTATAAATGATATGGTAATCGATATGTACTATTCATTTTGGATCTAAGGAACCCACTATTATAATAATATGTTCTCCCCAATATAAAAAAATCAAATCCTAAAATTTTGATCTTGATCATTAAAATAAAGAGTTTGATATTTGAAATTACCTCTTTTGAAAACCCACAACAGGAAAAGAGTTAAAAAAACATCTTGTTGTTAATAAAGAAAGGGATGTACAAAGGTCATCTAGAATAACTAATTACTAGGTTTCTATGTAAGAGAAAATTGTTGGGATTTGGAAACATTGGCATGGAAGAAAAGTGTAAATAATTATAGAAAGTGATATTGATCGTTGTTCAAACAAAAGTTAATGAGAATATGAAATTTAATTACCACAATCCCATAAGTCTATGACTAGTTAAATAACAATTGATTCATCAAATACGATGGTATTATGATAAAAAAATTTCATGATCCTTTTCCTAAATTTGATTAATTATTTTAATTTCCTAGAATATAAGGAAAATACTTATGTGATAAATTTTTATTTCATAAGACCTATTTCATCAATTGGTAGTGCTTTGATCAAAAACCACATCATCACTTACTTAATGAAATGAATATAAAAAATTAATTACTAGGATTAAATCACCGAAATATACTTTTAACAGGTTATAAGGTCCATAAATGAGTGAAAATATTTTTAATCTATTTCTAAATATTTACCAAAACCCAATTTTATAAAACAAGTTAATATACGACATAATTATTTAAACCTGAATAGTAACACCCAATATTCAACAAAATATATATCCATCAAATTTTTAGATGAAAACCATTTTATATTCACAAGTATATCATGTAGTTTAGGGGAAGGTGTTGTAACCATATCACTCTTCAGTTGTGGGTTCAAGCCCCATGGCAATAATAGAAGTGAAGGGTTTTCACCTAGCATGCAGGGTGCCCTTTTTCCAAAACTATATTAATATAATCTCTGTAACATTATCAAATTTTAATGAACCATAATTACTACAACATCAAAGGCAAGATAATCCTTAATGATCACCAATACCTTTATTATTATTTCCAAAAAATATGAATCCATTCTTCCTTAATGAAATATTAAATATACTAAATCCAATGGGTTGTATTGTAATAAATTTTT
The DNA here is from genome assembly GCA_963277665.1 of Viscum album. Taxonomy (NCBI): domain Eukaryota; kingdom Viridiplantae; phylum Streptophyta; class Magnoliopsida; order Santalales; family Viscaceae; genus Viscum; species Viscum album. Next base: position 1,287,794,255 of record OY728158.1, read on the forward strand.
CAAAAAATATCTGTAATATTGAAAAACTCCGATGACATGAAACCTCAAAATGGGGTGTTGCAGACATTGAACTTATTAGAAACCTTAAACTCATAAATATATGATGGTATCTATAATTTTAGAGTTAATATTAGAGTTAATATTAGATGCAGATATAAATGATTTAAAAAATTAACACAATCCATTAATGTTTGATGATTCTTATAAAAAAAATAGCATTGATAAAAATACTTGTTCAATTAATCCCTGAATCCCAATAAATAAATTCTTAAACAATTTTATTTAAACATAGGTCCTTCCTTGTTATAAATGTTTTCCTTTAAATGAGGCAATTTAATCATATAATTCCAAGGTTCCCCACATTCAATATAATCAACTATAACTAAGTCCTAGGATGAAATTTATTTCTCTCTAATTAAATATCCTCTTTTCCTCATCAATTCATCACTCCATGCCCTTAGTTTCTTGAAATAAAACATTTTATTGATCATTTGAGAAATTATCCTAGGAGTTTTATTATAGATGACTAACATTAAGGAAATCAAGCCCTTTTCCCTCTATGGTCTCCACCACTCGATCTCTTAGTAGAATCCATCAATCATTTCATTAATTATTACAATATTTTGATAATGTATTGATTGCTAATAATATATAAATATAAATGATTAAGCATGGTCATGATATATTTACCTATTATAATCATCCTTTTTGGATTCTCATAATCACCAAATTCACCATTTTATTCAATGTTATCATGATTCCTTTGGTCAATATCCATTGACTAAGGCCAAAAAAATAGTAAGAGAAATAATAATTGTAGTGGGAAAACCATATAATCATTTATATGATGTCTAAATTAAGACACCTTCATTTCAATCTAAGAAAAATTATCTTTAACCTGTGAAATTCATCTTTTTGATCTACTCAAATCCTTCATAATGGTTTTTAATAAAAATCTGAATTATCCAAAGCATTTACCCTGGGAGGGTCAATCCAAGTGCAGTGTTAGGCCCATTTTCATGCACTGGGTGTTGATCACCTCAAATCAAAATACACCAATTTTTGATTTATTACCCCATGGTAAAACTATTATAGAACAAAATCAACTTGTAGTGTCCAGAGAGGGATTTATTTATTGGAAAAGAATATAATATATTCCTCACTAAAACATTAGGAAGTTCTTCTATACTTATCCAGAAAGTATTGCATAGTGTTGTGTTCCCTAATTTATTTATTTTTTGATCTATTTCCGAAATTTTATACTAAACGTTCTCTAATACCAGCTATAAGTACTAGACTATAGTATCATAGAGATGGTGGTTACATTACTACATCGGGTCTATAAACAAGTTATCACATCCCAAAGGACTGAACATTTTGGTAGCACTTCCGGACAGTTATGATATACCAATGATTCAAAACTGTTAGTATAGGATGGAGAACCATTGTTATAGCCTATACCAATGGTTCCCCAATCCAACGGATATTGTTTTGAAGGTATATTCCTATACCAACGGTTTACTGTAAACCATTGGTTTTGTCCATCCAGAATTTCATTTAACCAACGATACTTTTATAACTGTTGGTATAGGTAATTACCATTGGTTTGAAAAAAATCTAAATTCATATACCAACAATTTATGATTATCGTCTTGAATTTTACATGTATTATTATTATATTTTATATGGATTTATGTTCAGACCAGGTGCTAAGATAATGTGTTATTCCAAGGCTCGGTGTTCTAGAAAAAACTTTTTGAAAAATATTACAATTTTTAATCGCACACACATTCTATATTCATCAAAAAGTGGAATAAATCATAAAAGAGTTCCTATATCAAAAATATAAGGGAACCATTGAGCTCATAATGATGTATTTACCGTAGGAATGACTTAACTTTAGTCAGTGTGGGTTTTCTGTAGAAAAATTCATGGGGGACATAACTGTAAATAAAATAATATAATAAAAAAACTATTTTGACACAAAAATATTATTTTTATTAAGAAATTTTCATTAATTTAAAGTTAAAATCATATCCCTGGAATTTATCTAGAGGTATGAAGAAAGAATCCCTGAATAAATCATTGGTCGATGATGACAGATCGATCGAAGGACGCACCTCATATTCGAAAAACTATTTTAACAATGACGACATCGTTTTGTTTTTCATCTGTGATCAAACAGAATCTTGGTAGGGCATGTTTTATTGAGTTTATTTCCCCATTATTTTATTTTATGACATTAACAGACAAACCAAAAAAAATATATTGCCCTGTAGATCAGTCTTTTTTGCATGATGAGATATTATTTACGGGGTTATCTAGAGATTGATCTTTATTCCACTTTGTTATCACTCTAACAGATATGGATTAAGGACGACATGAACAATGTCATAGGTTCATTACTCATGGTTCTCTTTATTTTGTTCTCCCTCCACTCTTCTCGTTCTTCACCATTGGATCTATGTGGTCACGAATCGATCTTGTTGGGTTGTTCCGAACATTGTCCGACCTAGGGTTGGAGGAAAATTCACAACAGAGGCTAGATATGTGTTGATTAGGACCTGAGGAGCATATATATATATGACCATTTCGTGTTTCCAACATCATATAAGGCATGTTGGTCTATAGAAGGACCATCGGCGTGGCACCAGCAACCGTCAGCCGATGGCGGCATGACGCAGGAGGTGCCACATTGGATATGGTGGGGCAATGGGATGTTGCGGTGATAGATACAAGGGATGTGGCTGATGACTTCATGAAGTGGGGACCGTAGAAAAAGAGGGCCACATGTGATGTCCTAGGAATCCCATACACAAGCGGGCTAGTCTGAATAAATATATTGGGTTGAATAAATGAGATAACACCGGTAGGTAAAACCCAAGTTGGACCCAGGGTGACCGGGGTGAAGCCACACTACGGTCGACAGTGAGCTGTGGCAGCTCCAGCTACCATGGGTGCAACATTTGTGTGGAAATGGCCACATAACTTCATCTATAATGGTTTTCCATCACAGTAAACCGCCATGGCATATCAGATGCTGTAGGTGGACGGACCACCACAGTCGGTCCACGGAGGCTGGTCCATAGGGAGGTAGACCACCATGGTCATTGTGCGGTGTGTCCACTTCAATTAACCCCCTTTAAAACATCAAATGACATAACATCTAAATGATGCATCTAATCAAAAATTGCATGTGACGTTGAGAACCTAAAATTGATTCGATCCTTGTGAGATAAGTGGAGATTATTAGGGTAGACTAGTATTGGTTAAAAATTTTCCCTTGGTCCTTTCATCGATGGTTTATTATGACATTAAATCCACATCACTGGATTGTAATACCCTCTAGAGAGGAGTCAACTATAGTGTATGGTATCCCTCATTGAGACTGGAGTGTGGTCCTATATCACACTAAGTGGGGTTTTTTGGAATCCACAAGACCACCGAGATCTGGGAGTTGGTCCTCCATATAGCGGGCCACATCAGTAGGGTCGCTGTTATTCCCTAGTGTGTATGGGAAGGATCCTCAACATGTGGGTTGATCTAGATTTGTTATGTGGTATTCCTCAGTGTTTTTGGGTAGGATCCCCTCTATGTTTTTCATAGTCTTCATTGGAAAATGCATTCTATTTGGGATGGGACCAAATGAGATAAACCTCTTCGTGAGTGTTTTGATGATATCATAGCTCAAGGAGTGAGATCTCCTAGAATGAGCTTGCTACAAGAAAACTCCTATGGATGGTAATTGGTTGTAGATTACCTCTAGAATATGTTTCTTGGATTGATTATATCTGATTGTTCTTGTTATATGTTTTGTAGACATATACCTATGTAGAGCTGATTGTACTTTCATTTTTTGTTTTTCTATGTTGTACTCCATTGCAGTTTCTAGGTATCAAATTGAGTATCGTTATACTCACCCCAGAAGTGGATTGTAAAACACATGTTGTGTATTGTGTATATGATCGACCTTTCAATGGAGTCCTAGGAAGATCAGGAAAATGTGGTTCTTTGTGTGACTTGAAAGACAGAGGTGTGTTCCTGCAGCTTTTCAGATTGCATTCCCAGTACCTCTTTTCTTATAGGTTGGACTTGTGGTTATAGACTCTTTTTTGCGGGCTTGTATTTGGTCATGTTTACCTTTGAATACTTCCAATATTGTACTCTAATTGTGGGATATATTGATTTTCATTCATTGGTCACTTGGTGGTTTTACATTTCATCATTTATGGCTTGGAGATGTGTGCGTGCATACAAGTAATTTAGGTTAATGCCTCCCAATTTTGTGATATTCCAACTCGGGGGTAGTCACCATCCCCTGGCTTATTAGAGGTGGGTTTGGGGTAGTTACTTTATGTGCCCCTTTAGGATAGGTCATGAAATTATGAACCATTGGAATAGAGTTCTCTGACTGAAATATATACCAATAGTTGTATGAATCCATTGGTATAGTCCTACTATACCATCCTAGGTAGAAGCACCCCACAATTCCAAAATAGCTAGCAAAAATCACCAAATAGGTAAAGTCACCCTCACCTTATCCAATTTACTATAGAAATTACCAAACTGTTGCATCAAACATCACTAAACAATATTAAAATAATGATAACAGAAGAAACATATTAATACATTCAACAAGTGATAAGAGAGAGTTAAAACACCACATATATTCATTCACAACTAATTATCAAACATGAAATGTTATAAATATCAGTAAAAAATGTGACGAATAAATCTCTCACTCATCACAATTACTATCACTATCTTCATCATTATACCCACTATTATCCTCACCATCTTCTTTATCATTACAATTTCCATCGCTATGAACATCATCATCACATCCACCACTAGGGCCATAACTCGATGCCCCATATAATGTATGAATTTTTGACATAAATGTATCAAAACCCACGATGGTATCTAATGTAAGTGATGGAAATAATATTTTAATAAATTTCAAAAATTAATCGTTATCCATTGGACTCCCTTCATGCTCTTATATGACCATTTTTTGTCTCTTCTGACTCATCATGAGCCTGTGCGGCCTATGCAAGAGCTTTTTCCAACTAAGTGTTACTAGAACATGCACCTAAAGTAGGCCAATATCTAGTGTGGAAAAAAATATTCTTAGGTTGGAATCATCCTCTACCATGGGATCATCTCTTAATAATTCATGTAAAGGATTATTTGGCCAAATACGTTATCTTCTTGCACATAAAGGTCCTCAAAATCACACTATTTAAAATAAAATGTACAGTTCATGTATGAAATAGATATTAAAATTTGAAAACAACATAGTAAAACATATAACATTTGGTCATGTCTATTCTTTAACCTCACATAAACCATAATTTATTCTACTGGATAAAATTAATTTTTATCGAGGTACATGACCATAAATATTCAAATACTCCCTCTATATTGACTTCGATTGTTGAAAAACATTAGTAAAAAAGTATCGATAAATGATTCGCACAATGTAGATGAATGTAACCAATGGAAGTTAAATTTTTTGGAATATAGATCATGAATGATTCTAATAAAAATTAATAATTTTTTAATAAAATCAAAATTCAAGATGTCTTTCAGAAAAACATGATTTTTTTCAATTTCTATGATGCACATACATAGTGACATGTTTATCAATATGTAAATTATATCATATTATAAAAACCCATTGACCAATTAATTAAACATAAGTGTCATGATTTCTAATGATAATTGGTAGGAATAGAGTATATTTTACAATTATAAATTCCCCAGGAATCTAATGGAACAATTCATAAACCATTATAGAATAAGAAAAATTAAAATGATCATATGAAAATTTAAATGATAAAAACAAAAAATTATTTTTCATTCCATGAATGATCCTTTGAATCCAAATATGAGTTATGAACTATCATTACTTTTATCTAGAACATTACCTTTTTTCTTCTGGAAAACATTTTCTATTATTATTTTAAAAAATTGAATTAAAAAAAACCATTATGCAGCCAATTGGGTCTTCATTTTAGGATGTGTTTGAAATATCATTAAAAAAATTAACCACTTATAGTTATGTTATAGATTAAAATAACATATGTATAAGTTACAAAATCACACATTCCATTAGTAATCCTAATCAATTATATAAGAAAAAAAATTAACACGTTTTTTCAAAGTCAACCTTAATCCTCATCAACCATTGAGTCAACTTCTATATATGCATGGTATATGCAGATGGAATATGGGTTTAAAAATTTATAAATAAACAATATATTCATATTTATTAAAATAACAACAATTTCGGTAACCAATTTCTTCGTATATAAATATTCATTTTAAGTCTTTTGGATGATAAAAATAGTTGATAGCCCATTAAAAATTTCACATTTATGCTATAATCTTGTAGGATTTATCTATTTCATTTAACATTCTATATATAATAAAATAATAACAATATTCTAATCAAAGGGTATATTATAGAAATTCCATTAGGATGGAATGAAAATAAATATACTTTTTAAATGATACATACCATTGTTTTTGAAAAAGAGAATATAATGAGGTAGTGGTTAACTATTGATTGATTATTTACTAGCTACTATTTGTTTAATTTACAGTTAATGATTTCTAATTTTTTTTTGTTTTTAGAATAAATAATAGTATTTTTATTTTTTTTAACTCATGTTTTTTTTTAAATTTCACGCCCTTGTTGAAGTTGTGTGGTTTATTTATTGATAGTTTTTGTTTCTAGTGTCATGATTTTTCAATATATTAATAAATAATGATACATTGATATGATTTTGAATTCAAATATTATTTTGGGTTTTATGAAGAGTGGAGGTTGATCTATAATTGATGTATTTATGGTGGTTATTGTTGGTTAACGTTTGAAAGAAATATACAAATAATGAATTTATTCCCTTTGATTATGTTATGTTTTAAATGTTTTTATGTAATTAATGAGATATGTGCTAAACTCATTTGTCGACTTGGAAGTGGTATTGAGATGATGGATAATGAAACACTACAACTTGGATAATTTTCCATGGTTGAGTTCTCTTACATTTTTGAGAAGGATTCTATTTTCCATGTATAGATAGTTGATAATATGAAGAATATTAATTGGATTTCCAATGTTTTATCAAGGGTTTTTTTCATGAAGAATAATAAATTACAAATGATTTATGACTTATTTATAAGGATTCTTGAGGAGAAATGTGTAGTTAGTATGGGGTTGGAATTTAATTATTTTGGTTGTTTTTTCCTTTCATTAGTTTATTTAGATTTTATCAGTGGTGAGAAACATATTTCATAAATATTTCAATAGTTTTGATATATTAATAGTTTATTTTGAAATTGAGTTGGAAGAACAGCCTAATAGTTGTGAGATTTCTATTATATTATACAATTAGGTTGGTCTATCTCTACGATGATAATAAATTCATCTTACTCTATAACTGAATGAGTTTGGATTAGGTATGAAATGAATTTAATTTTTATGTCTTCGAATTTATTTTGAATCCATTTTTAGTTGTTATTGGAGATTCAGAGTAGAGGAATGACTTGGGAGGTGGGGTTGGTGGTGGTTGATTCTAAAAAAATGATAAAATATCAGTAGGTACCCAGTATGGGGTAATGGGTTCATAATGGAGGAGATAATAAATGGGGTTCATAAGCTAACCTCTAATTACTCGGTGTTCATGGACTATGATCTTGTTGGAGTGATTTGTAATTTCATTTTTCAGAAGCATTTCCAAATTATTTCATCAATGTATTTGAGTATGTATCTAATTTTGTATCATTCCAAAAGGTCATTTGAAAAACATTTCCTCTCTCTAATCCATCTCAAACCATCCTCAACTTATCTTAATGAATTCACATTCATGTATAGGATGATTAATAGAGACCATAAGTGGAGTAAAATGTTTTGTGATGTTTAATTTTATTGAATTTATGATGTGGAATTTTAATTATCTGGTATTTAATAATTGTTCAATTTGATTTTAATTGGTCCATTGATGTAAGTATATTTGAAGTTGATAAATGTTTCATTTGTTAAATTAATAAAACAAAATAAGATTTATGTTTTGGAATTTTTTTCTAATACTGTTCTTTGTTTGGAGAGTGATCATTAATAATATATAATGATATTTTTTAATTAGAATGGTTCATGTTAGCATTTAAAATGTAATTTACGTGATTTAATTTCTATTTTGGGTTGAATAATATGTATTCAATGTTAGAATATAATTAAATATTTATATTAAGAGTGTTATAAGTGGCTATCATGTATGATTTTTATGGGGGATAGTGAGTTATTAAACGACCATAAAATTGGTTTAAATAATATTTTAATATTAATTTTCTTAAATGTTTAATGTTGAAAGGTAATTAATTCCATCCTATAATCTTGTAAAACATCCTAATACCACCTTAGAGTTATAATTCTGTTTTGTTTTAAAAATGATGGTTTGATTTGATAACATAAAATGATGATATTATCTATATAATAGTTTTGGAGAATATTAACATGGATATTTAAATACATTACTAATTCATGGAACCCTAAAAATAGGTTTATAAGGATAATATATTTATTATGATAATGGCTAGTTGATGGTATTGGTAATTAGTAGAATTAGGACTTTATAGGTGAGATTCTATGATGGAGTTGGATGGATATATTTAACTAACTTAGACATTTATTTGAGAACATTATGAGTAATTATATTGGTGATGATAGATTCTATGGTCTAATTAGACTAATGTTAGTGGGAATATCTATTACTTTAAGGATGAAGGTATTTAGAGATGGTTGGGATTAAATAAGTTTAATGTAGTGATTTTCATGGTACTGGGATTAGGGGCTACCTTATTTTCTTTATGATTATATATCTCAAAAGATAAAAGGAATATTGACTAATTATAAAGTTAGAAAGTTAGTTTAGACATGATTTCATCACACTAGATAAAGGTAGTAGCTATCCAATGATTAATATAATGTTAGTTTCGGTAATGGTGATGTATTTGAATAAATGAACAACATGGGGTGCTGACTTTATGTTGGGAAGGTGCTGGAAGAAGAATTTTTACTGGGTTTTTCCAAATTAGACATGGATAGGATCTAAATGGAGGGTGTGGTTCTGCTTGAAATTTTGTATTCATGTTAAAGGGTTTGAGCACCCCTCTAGATTTATTTTTATATAATTCCTTAGTTCCCACAATTTATGTTCATATAAGAACACATGTGACACAAATCCATAATTTTGAAGGAAACCCGGGAAGAGCTTATCAGCGAGGATCCATACACCCAGTTTAGTACTCTTCATTGGGAATTATATAGACTGTCTGATTCAAAAATTATTTGTATTATGTTTAATCAATTTTTGAGCTCTTTCTGCTCATAGTGGTATATGTGCTTTGTGAAATCCGGTTTCCCACTTTTCCTTAAATTGTTATATTAAAAATTTATATTTTGTGAATGAAACTCATGAACAATATCTAAAATTTCACGATTAATTAAAAAAATTCCTATGTTAAGTCATCAACACACTATTTAATCAATTATTTCCCATCAATATAATGGAATGTTCATAAACTCACAAGTAAATCTATATAGTTTTTATAAAACAAGTTTACTGCTTATATATAATTTAAAACTAACGAAATTTTATTTCTATAATCTAATTGAATAAAAAAATATAAATGACTGTTCTATGTGGTTCCCGTCATGTTCCGACTTTATATTCGACCCCAAAGTGTGGAGTTATTTCATAGAATCCATGATTTTTTTATTTCTATATGAAACTTCCTGAAAAAGAAATTTTCAATAATCAAAAACAATTTATTATTGAAAACCATGTGAATATTCATTTAAAAACCATAAATATGATTAATACAGTAATCTTTGTACTCTTCAAAATATAATTTACTTCCTGATAATGTGCTACTGAATAATCATTCAAGATTGTTATGGAATCTAAATCTATACCAACTATATTATTCATGCCATTATATAACTCAATCTTATATTCTCTCCCCAACTCATGTAATTCCCTCTGTCATTTTTTCCTTATAGCCTCACCGTTGGGAAAATTATAATTATATTGGCACCAAAATATTAATTCATATAAATACAATAATAATATAAAATTATATCCAATGAATTTTCTTACACATATTTATACAACCATTATCCATTACATTTTTTTGAACTTGTTTCTAGGAGATCGGTCTGATGGGAATGATGTTAGATTATTTGGAAAGCATCACCATAAAAATCCTATATTTTTTCCATATTATTCAAATCATTTAATTATCCTCATTGTACTGAACCATCTACTATGTGTGGCAGTTCCACACCATATGTATTTATGGACCTCTATTCCGCCAAGTGGCGAATCCATATCGGAATAAAATATTATATCAATACATATTATAATGAAAATAAAATTTTTATAAAATATTTACTAGGAATCTAATAATATACCAAATCTATTATTATCAGTGGGTAATATTATATCCCTAGGATCTAAAGGTCATTAACCTGTATAGTAGGGGTGCAATATAGTTTCATCTTATGAGGCTCATAATTTTTCGAAGTAGAATTCGAAGGAGTATGAATGTAAAAACTAGTGGAGAGGAATGTAGAAGGAAGAGAATATTACCTAGATGTTCGGGGAAAAGTATAATAAATTTGGGTTTTATGATCCATCAAAAGATAATGAAAATAATGATGAGTATGTGTAAATGTAAATGGTGGTGAGAATATATGTGGCCTAAATATACTGGGAGCCTCTAATGACACAATGGGATATGATGTGAAAGATGGTATGTCTGATTAAGGGATATAGTGTGATCAATTACACTGAAAGGTGCGAGAAGATCTAGTTCTACACCCTATCATCATTTGGTAGAGCACTAGTACCATAAGATTCATTGGAGAATAATTGTCTCCTAGGTGGCGGATCCTAATTATAATTTGAAAACATTAATCAGATGACATTATATGTTATTGATATATGTATTTGAAATAAAATACTCATTATATGAACTGGATGAAGAATTCCCATCTCTCTCATGTGGAAATTATTTTCATTAAACTTCTTTATTTTCATCTATTCAATGTTTTTCATTTCCATCATTTGAAAAAAAAAATATGAAATTAATTATAAATGTATACATAATGTTTGAACCAAATATGAAAGAAGTTGTGACATGACTTAATTAAGGAATATCAATTTCTAAACCAAATAAAGGACACAAAGTTATATAATGAAATCATATTATATTTAGAGGTAATAGAATAAAACAATTAAATATGTGTCATAGAAAAATCAATACGTTCAAATTAACATGTTTAAAATGGGTATGACATAGTTTCCTTCTATTTTAAATTTGATTCAATTCAGTTTATTAGAACCTACCAAACCAAAAAAAACTGATGCAATTCAATTAGAACAAAAAAACGAATTAAATTATATAATATTAAAATAATTTGAATGAAATTCCCAACTAATGAAAATAATTAACTAACCAAAAAATTAAAAAATGAACAAATCTAAAATAGGAACCAAATTATTTTAATATTATATAATTTAATTCGTTTTTTTGTTCTAATTGAATTGCATCAGTGTTTTTTTGGGTTTGGTAGGTTCTAATAAAGCTGAATTTAGTTTTATAAAATTAATTTCAATGAAAAATACTTCTAGTATATATTTAAAATACATGAAGGTCATGTTGCATTAAAAATATTTGTAATTAATAAGAAACTAATTTGAATAGTACCAACCTAAAAAACCCAAGGTGAGATAAACCAAAAGAGATGATAACACATATGCATTATTTTATATATTTCCCACCACAATATTATGTTAAAAATAAACTCTATCAATTAATCTATAGGGTTTATCATATGTAATAAATTTATTGGTGCTAATAGGAGTAGTTATACTATCAATTTCATCATCACCATTATCTAAAATATATCATGAGTTTAATACCATAAAGACACAAAATTAAGGTCGTGGATGATATTTCACATAAAAATATTGTTTCTCCATTGATACCAGTATATTTAGATAATCAATAGTAAGAGTTTGAGTCTAGTTAATAAATTTATATCATAAATCATAAATAAATATACATTCCTCATCATTGAATCAAACCACTATAATTTTATCATAGTTATTCGACCATGAGATTAATAATATAATATTAGTATTTTCTAAAAAACTCCATAATAAGAATCATTTTCAAATCGAGTTATAATATCCTATACAGTGGCATAAGATTCTATTGTGTTTGTTACTATAACACCCTCATATTATGTTCTCATGTAAATTTCTCATTAATTAATAATAAATTTGTAATCATTGATCACAAATGATTTGCATTCACAAACCATATAATTTTAACCAAAAGACAAAGATCTTATTTCCATAGGGATATAGTTAGTAGGAAAAATCAATACCTAAAATATAAAAGAATATTACGATTAACTAAATATTAGTTTTTAAAAATTTTAATTGTAATAATTAAAAATTAAATTTCAACCAAGTTAAACATTATTTACTATGAAAAGCCTCTATCCTTATCAAAGATAGATAACAATTTTTTCTATTTATAATTTCATTATGTTCATTGTATAAAATATGTAATTTTTTTAATAGGTATTTAAATTTTTTAATAGATATTTAAAATTACATGAGATGAGATAACATATAAATTTTATTTTACATAGTTTATATAGTCAAAGAACTAATCACTATTAAACAAAAATGTGTGATGTATCATCCCCTACTCTTCAAAAATTAGTATAGTCAATGTATATGATCTATGAATTCCCCATGTTTGTGGATGTGATAGAAAATTGGGTTAAATTTTCTTATACCACACTTATTCATCCCTCATTGGTATATTCCATCTTGTAGTCACCATAGAAAATTACATTTAATAGAAATAATTATATTCTTGAGCCATGTAACCTTTCATAATAAATCCTTCAGGATGAATCCTATTTCAGACAAAAGTCTTTAATGTGTAAATATTTATTTCAAATGGATATATCCAACATAAGTAAATAGTTCCACTAATATGTATTTCATTTGGAAGATGGAAATATATATGAATAATTCTTGTGAAAATTTACAGAGGAAATACTCTCTCTAAATCACAAAAAATTAATTGTGCCTCTTCCATCATTTTTTTAAGAAATACTTGGAACATTACTAGCACAAATATTTATATAATAATTGAACTATTGAATAACTACAACCCTTACATTATAGGAATGTATATTATGGATTCCTAATGGAATCAACTAATGCAAAAGGATTTGATAATCCTGAGTTTCCAAATATATAAGATTAATATATCTAATGTTGACCCATTTTGATATATTTCTTGAATATCCATAATAGAATTTAATATTATCTAGTACTTGTAGAATATTTTCTATAGGTTTCATCTCATAATATGAACATATTAACTTCTATTTATTTTCATTGATACAGACATGATAAAATTTCCGTATGATAGCCCAATCCTCTATGTTACACATAGACCATAAATTATCATTTGTCTTTCATGTGAAATTTAAAATAATAAAAATAAACATTTCACATTTGTTTTTCACTGTGCATTACATATAATCAATGATATAACAAATTGGTAGATTAATAAGGAAATTCATAGAAGATAATTTTCTTCTTCTAATTGTAATTGCTTTTAGTGGAATCATTATTCATCTTTATAGATTTCATAAGACCCTTCTTGAATAAATATATGACATCATTAAATTCAATAAACACATTATTTCTAGAGATACGCTATGGTGGATTGTTAGTCTCTATGGTATTTTCAAACCTTTTAAGATTATTCATATATGGTTGATCTCTTGGGAAAAATCGTTAATGTACCATAATACTAACACTATGATGATATTTAAGTCTTATGTATATTTATTCGTCATTAAAATTGGACAAGAATGTTCTCTATTTATTCCCCATCCAGACATCACTACATAATCCAGAAAATCATTTATCATCCATATAATTATACCACACATCAGAAATATGTCTTTCAATCAAGCATCATATGTGAACACACACACACACATTCAAAATATTCTTCAATTATTTTTATTGATTGTTTCATGTATATATATTTATCCATCACAAGATTAGATGGTCAAAATATGAATACACTCAGGATAGTGAATTTTTTTTCATACAAATTTAAGGGGGAAGGATATAAATGTGCATGCAAATTAGCCTTGTTTAGTGAGATTTGAGAATATAACAAAATAGATTAAAACCATCACATGATAGACCCAACTTCTCATTACACACTTCAGTTGAAAAATCCAAATATTGAGCATAAAATTTCCACCATGCTAATATATCTACAGGATTAACCAACTCACTATTATCCATATTTCTCTTGATATCATGCCATCAGATAGTTATTTATATTTCATCAATAATTAAAAGATTCTGGAGTTTGGAAATCGATGTAATGTGCCACGTTACTTTTTATGGAACATGGTATAGTGATCCATCAACAATTAGATTCCTTCAGAATGTTCCATATTTAATAAAATCATTTTATTTAGTAGTATTATCTAGGAATAAATTATAGTATTTTGGGAAATCATGATTTTTTTCTTCTAAAAAATACATGTTCTTCAACTACCTTTCATTTCATATAATGGTATGAGTGAACATATGGATAATCTGGAAGTAAGTCCTTTAAAACAATAAGAATATAATCGAGAGAAGTATTAGATATAACATACATGTTTTTTCCTTTAAATAGTACGGTTAAAAATTATAGCTTTTTCATTTGACCACATTGACAATATACATGATTAATGGTAGCATTGTTCATTTTTTTCACCCATTAAACATAATTGTTCTCATTAAATACATCATGTGTGCTGATTTAAAAGTCTTATACAGTCATAATCATTTCATTATCATGATAGAAAATAAATAGAAACTAGTCACCTAATAAATTCTACAGTTTAGTCCACTCAATTTGATAATGAACATGTTGATATTTTACTTTCTCCACATTGTGATACCATGAATATTAGTTATTTTAAAAACCATATTTTGTTATATGGTATCTATATTATTTATTACTCAACCAAGGTATTCCAATATAATTATAACATAGATAGTGTATATTAGCACTATCTGAAGGATTGTTAAATGAAAAATCGAAAAATATCTCTAACTTGTTTTGAAAATTTCTTTAGATTTTATCAGTTCCATACATCCACCTTC
The DNA here is from genome assembly GCA_963277665.1 of Viscum album. Taxonomy (NCBI): domain Eukaryota; kingdom Viridiplantae; phylum Streptophyta; class Magnoliopsida; order Santalales; family Viscaceae; genus Viscum; species Viscum album. Next base: position 1,287,809,536 of record OY728158.1, read on the forward strand.
TACAATTTCATAAAAAATTATATTTGATGTCCTAAAATAAAATAAATAACATTAAATGTAAACCCACAATATATTTAAGGAAACAATAATTATTCTCATTATATGAAACCCTAATTGACACACTAATCTATATGAAAATAATAATAAAAAAGAAACAAAATACTATATATAAATAAATTACAATAAATATAAAACCATGATATTAAACTTAGTTAAATGAATGTGTAATATCAATACATATTACCACCAAAAATTGTGTTTATAATAACTATTTTTATTTTTCCCCATTATTATATTCACTTTTTTATGTTTTATTCTTATTATAGAAATTCATGTATAAAAGATCACTATTTCTAGGTAAGAATATTTTTTAGCACACATAAATTATGAATTTAGGTGTGATAAATCCATAATTAGTGGTTTGTCATATTAAGAAATGTTAAAGTGAGTAATTCCTCTCCTTGAGATGAATGAAAAATGGTCGTGGTCAATATGTTATAGGAATGATTGTTCCTTGGATTTCATTGAGGAAAATACCTTTAGTAAAAGATCCATGGTATTAATGATGGTTTCTAGCAAAGGATAATATGGATTATAGAACCTATAGAATTTTTTGGATTCAATGGGATGGTTGATGATGTCCCTAAATTTTTGTATCACAAGTGGAGAAAGTGTTGATTAATGCAATGGATTCTGGAACTCATTCTGGTTGGTTGGTGAGCACATAGTAGATTTTGGAATGAGTGAGATATCTAATTTTGAAGAGGATTGGTATGGAATTTATCTTTATATGTGAATAAAATTAATGGTTATCTTGGTTATTATAATATTATACTTATCCTAGGTCTAACATCATGTTAATCGAAGATTCTAGTTCTAGATTCACTATCTATTTACATAGGAGAGTGAAACTATTGAGTTTGGATGTTAACTAGCTGGAAACCATAGACATGGAATTTGTTGTTCCGTATGGAATACAGATTGGGTAGTATGGTGTGTAAATAAATAATATTTAAATTATATCGATGTGTCATGTTTTTTTTATACAAGGCATTTGTCGTGTTATATAATAGTGGTCATTCATATTTGGTATATAGACCGGTGTTTTTAGCTATTATTCCTACATCAATAGAGGAATATATACTATTGTCTGTGTTTGTAATTTCATCATAGAGAGGGATGAAATAATTTACCATTTCCGTGTGATGAAAATATTGACCAAAGATGTATGCATAATCAGTTGTTGAAATTGTATTGGGTTTGGCTCAATAAGATTGATAAATGTCTGATGATGAAACCATTTGAGTTTCAGATCATGTAGAAGTATTATGAGAACATTATGTTGGGGATAACATAATTTTATATTTTAGGGTATATCCTTCAATAAGATTTTTATTTTTTATCTTACCAAGTATTTTTTTCCCATTATTAAGGGATGGGTAAAATATTTATGTGTTTAGATGACACTCACTTATAAGAGGAATGACCACATGTCTGATCAAAGGAGAGAGATTTCTCAGGGTGAGAGGTTGAAAGTTGTTATAGATTTTAGTGATCATACCATATAAATTATAGATATAGTCAGGTTCAGACACTAATGTTTCTATTAAGAAATTTTAAGATTCCTTCAAGAGTTGCGGCACAATCATTGAGTTATTTATTTGTTATTCAGTGGAAGGCATTGAATGTTTAATGAAGGTAACATAGAGGAGGCCTAGATAGTTATATTATGTTATATGGTATGCGGTATGAATGAAAATTCTTTTGGAACATGTTATTGAATTTAACACACCAATATTTCATAGTACATTATTTCTTAAATGTAATTCAATAACTTGCACTACACACAACACCGAGCTCAAGCGCACCACGAATATCCAAACTAGCTGTTCAAAAGAGGTTATAGATATTATTTACTAAAATTTTACATTTATATAATCCTTATATTTTTATAATCCATATTATGAGTTTCTTAGACATAATGAAAAATAACAAATTCATTTTTTCAGATAAAAGAAGTATTTTTTAATGCAATTTTACAGCCTCTTAATAGAGAACCCTTTTTAAATCCAATATCTGAAACATTTATATATTAAATTTGAAAAAATAATATTTTTCGTTACAATCAGGACATCGGAATTTAGTTTCAATAAATTTTTTGTTTTTTTCTGATAACATCCATATTTGGGTGAATAGTGAAAATACTATATTTTACTTGAAATGAACTTTTTTAATCAAAATAATTTATAGTGTTAAATTATAGATTTTAATGGTTTATAAGTAGAAATAAATTATATTTTTACCATTTAAACCAATTCTATTCATTGTATGAAATTTCACTTTTAAATTGAACATAAAATAGTATCAATCTTTTGTTAGTTATTATTTCTGAAAAACACGCTTTTTGGTTTTGACGATGGAAATTAATTTTAAATTAAGAAATGAAACTTATATGTTTTTAATTTGGAAAAATAGACATTATTTTTGAATTCTGAATATCAAAATTAGCTTAGGGTTAATTTTTGGTATTTTTATGAAAACTTCAAATTTTTGATAAATAGTAAAAATCACTCAGTTATTGGTTAAAACCGAATTTTTAATTAAATAATTATTTATATTATTTAAATTTATTTTAGGTCAAAAAAGATACATAATATTTATATAATATCAGTATAAATATGGTGTCATTTTATAATAAATTTAGATAGATAAAAATTTTATTGAACTTTTTACCGCATTTTGCCCACCTCCTTGGAATATTTGCAAATTTGCATAAAACAAAATTTTACCACTTCTGTGAGTTGAATTTCCAAAATCCAAGAGACATGGTTGAAATTAGTAAATAAAATTTGGTTCAATAATATGAAAATAATTTTCGGTGAGTTGTAACTTATGACTTTTATTTGACGCAGTTATAGGTAAATATGGTAATTCAAGTTAAAAAGAATATTATAATAATAAAAAATTACCTTAAAACATGTCCTAAACATATTTTATGACTAATTGACGACCATGGCCATTCTTGGGTCTATTTTGGGACCCCATATAGCCACTTATGAATGATAATGATACTTTATTTTAATTAACATAATAAAAAGGCAAAAATGTCATAAATAAATATCTTTTAGTAAATCAATTTTTACAAGAGGTTATATAAGTCATATATTAGACTATAAATATTCATTGAAAATATAAAACTATTTCCTACATTAATTTATTTTTTTATAATTTTTAGACATCAAATAACATAAATTATTCATGACACAATATTGATGTAGTATTTACCTCATCGAAAAATTATTTAAATAAATAAGATTATTTGTATTAATAATATATCCAAAACTTGCCCAATTTTTATTAGATGATTTTATTTAGTCCATTAGTCATCTTATCTTAAATATTAATTAGTTTTGGACCTTTAGAAACCGAATATCACTATATAATAAAATAATATTTTTACACTTTCTTAAAGATCTCCTCCTCCCCTTATAAAAAGACACCACTTCTAACCCGTTCCACACACCTCTCAAGCCCCTTAACTCGTCCAAACCCTACCCAAATAAGCTCTCAAGATACCTATATTACATATATAAGCCTTACCTTAGGAATAAGTCACTTCAAAAATGCCTTTTGGTTCAAACCAAACGAAGTTACCCAAATTTAAAGTAACAGTTTCTCATAAATTCTTTTATGTTATTTTGTTTTATTTTACATCTCCACCCCCCTAAACTCCTTTTATTCCTTTATTTTATGGAACAAAAAGTATACTCAATATACTAGGATGTTTTTATAAGATGTATTTGAACTATACTTACACACAGCTCCATCTAATGGGTGATGAACATATTGTTTCTCTGGTTGGGAAACTAACGCCTCATGAAATAATGATTGTTCGATTATCTTCTAACGCCTCTCAAAGTGGACATTAAGATGTAACTATATCTATATATAATATATATATTATGTTTATGATTTCTTTGTTCTTTTTTATTTTTAATTTATATCATACCTTTATGGTTTCCATTATGGGTAAAAAGAGATAATTTCATTTGAGGAAGTGCAGACTATCGCCCCCTCAAAGTGATATGACTCGTTGATAACTTAAGTAGGACATATAAAGTATTTATTTAATGATATTATATATGATATTATACTTTAATTTTAATAAATCTTTGTATCATTATGTTTTGATTCAATTAAAATACAAAATAGAAATGAAAGATTCATTTTTCCGTACGTAAGGCTTACCGTCTCCATTAAAGGTGCATTTCATTTATTATCTCCAAATGTTTTGTACTTTTATAAATACATAAAAATAATGGAAATATAATATATATATGAAGTCTAAATTAGTAATATAATTCTATAGATAATGTAATTTTGAACAAATGGACAATTTATAGTTATAACAAGTTCATTTTTGACTCAAGTTCCGAACATCGACAAAATGTCCGATATGAACTGAAATAATAAACAAATTGTTATAGCAAGATAATAAGTGATATGAAAGGAATAATAAAATTGAAAAAATTCTTAATAAATTATAAATTAACTTAATTATATTATTTAGGAAGAACAAGGAACATACAAGTGAGTCATGTCGGACACGTGGTAAGGGGTTTCTTATCTCACTTTTAATTCTGTGAGATTTCCATTGTTCACCAATTATATATTACATGTGGTGTATTGTGTACTGCCATTTGATATATATTATCATGATTCTATTTATATTCATGATATTTTGTGATTCATTTGGTGGTTATTGACTATTTTTTATATGACTCGATTGATTACAATGAGATAATGGTTATTTCCTCAATCTCATTATTATCTGAGATTCTTCATGTGTAATTATATTCTAGGACATACTTATCATAGATACACATAATTTATAAAAATGATTACGAAAGGAAGCTTTTACGTTTTTATGGGTGGGTCTATTTAAATAGATCAACCTTTTATGATTTTAAATATTTATCTTTCTAAACCCTTTTAATTAATTTTAATGTTTTCAAAATGATTTTAAGGATATATTTATATAGACAAGAATATTTTGAAACGATAATTATTCTAAAAATACTCAAAGTGGTATGGGACACTTTGATTCAATAATACCTTTTAAATGAATACCTTTATAATTTGTGAGAATTTTTAAATGATTTCTAGAGAAAGGGGTATTCCCCTCAAAGCATTTTACATATCATTTTTGTCTATGTCAACATCCTTTAATTTATTTTAAACTTGTTTGAAGCTGATTTATCATTATACAAATCTTCTATATTGTATTGAATGTTTTTTGATATTTTTGGCTATGGATGTGTTATTTTTGTACCAGTCATGGTTTATGGATAATATATTGATATTTCGTATGTTAGTTTTAATACGACTTTTTATGTTATACTTCAAAGTTTTCTTATGATGAATGTATTATACTAGTATGTTCTAGGTTGGGGACCGGTAAATGTAAGCCCTCCGGGTTGGGGTCCGGTTACAGTAGACCATCTAGGTTGGAGTCCGGTTACAGAGGCTCTCTAGGTTGGAGTCCGGTTATAGAGGCTCTCTGGGATGGAGTCTAGTTACAGAGGCTCTCTGGGTTTTGTTCCGGTTACAGTTAGCCCATAAGTCCTCGCATGAGGCCTTGACATAGAAACTAAAGTCTGGTACTATACATTCACTCATTATGACAATAAATCCTTGTCGGGATAAAAGAAGGTAGAGGCAACTTTGGCACAGACGTACCTAGGAGTAATACACAAAAACACCACTTTGAGCTAGACTCGAATGGGAACTGCTGCATGACAACGAGACTTGCTGCACTTTTTGTTACGACACTCCCGGGGGATTTTCTTAGGATAATTCTCATTTTATTTAAAAATCAATAAGAATTATTTACGAGTATATACCTCATCAGAGAAAATATTTTTATGATTATGGATTACATCTATAAATTGTTCAATTTACATTAGGTATTTTACATTTTTGGAATTTTTCATTGCAATTCATAAACTGACCTAGTGTATGCCATTTTATAGAAATGGTGCCCAGTAGAAGGAAGGTGAACTCCAGTAATGCATATGATCCAATGAGTAAGAAAGATCATATATTTCACAGTATTAAGCTAGAATTTAGAATTGAAATAGTCTCCCTTGTATTCTCAACATATGAAGAAATTGTATCATGTATTAATATTATAAGTAAATAATTTTCTGAGTCCTATGGCTTTGAAGGGAAGCAAGAGAAGAAAAGGATGGAAGAGAGAAAGGTAGATAAAGAGAAGAGGGAAAAGAAGGATTTTCCCATATGTGATAATTGTGCAAAGAATCACCTTGGTAAATTCTTGAAGGGAATGGGAGTTTTTTATAAGTGTGGAGAAAAAGGAAACTAAGTACGTGATTGAAAGGGTAAGAAAAAAGTTTCAAATGTACAATGATTCATCTATAAGGTGTTGGGACACTATATGAATCAATGTCTAAATCATTAGAGTATAGCCCAAAAGCTACTATTGGATAATAATAATGTTTTGATACTACAAAAGATGAAGAGGAATGATAGATTTCTTATGTTGCTATTAATGTATTGTGTCATTTGAGTATTGTGTTAATTAAGTACATGTTATAAGAATTATACATTATTTAAGGACTGTAATGTAGTACTATTTCATTAAGGATTTGAGATTGTGTGTAACAATGAAAAGTGACTCAATAGTAGGTTAACGTTTTGGAAAATATATGGTTGAGGGAAATATAAACAATAATATGGTTCTTATATTGAGGTAGTGATTTTGGAATAATACATGATTGATTTGGATAAATAATATTGAATATTCTTGAATACCTTGAAATTGATTGATGATTTGTATATTCCATCATTTTTAGATTTTACAACACTTTTTGATAGAAGTAGTATATCGAATATTCTATAAAAAATAAGGGAGCATGAATGTAATCAATAAGGTTTTATGGAAATTTAGGATGTCGTAGTTTCTTATAAGAATAATGATTTAGGTGTTCACATGTTATTACATGGGAATAAGGATCTTCATTTCATTTACCTTCCTTATAAATTTTGGACTGTGAGTTTGGACAGAAGTATTTTGGATAAGCCTGGTTTGAGATTATTTTTGGATTGCCATAAAAAGGACAACACGAAGGTTAGGTGGCAACCCGTCGCGTCCGGCAAGGCCACGAGACATGAACCCACAACCGAATGATGACAAAGGTGTATCCCCTATCACTGGACCACATGATGTCCTGGATTGAATAATGTAGTTATTTTAAAATTCCTGGTAGATAAATTATAAATTCATATTTGGAACCCTATAAGAATAGGATAAATAGAAAATTTTTTAAGTTCTATTATCTTTTAGAGTAAAAGATGAGTTTGTGGTAAAAATTAGTTAAAGTATGGAACTCTACTTATCATGTATATATTTTTTATTCTCTTATTCAATGATGAAATTAATTTTATTAAACATTAGGTAAGGGATCTTAAAACTAAAAATGTCTTATCATAATACCATATGTTTTATTGAAATGATGATATTTTAAATCATCATTGATTGATTCCTTTGAGGCCCTACATTCTACATTTGTTTGTGATTGATGACCTCAATCACTCCATATAAATATTTACATTTTTCCTCCAATTATGTGTCTCTATTTGCCTCCAATTTTCTCCTAATTGAGATAATAATTTTGTGGTGACCTTTTCATTCCCCTTTTCCTCTTATTATGACTAAATTTTATTAAGCAAATTTACGATGTGGGTTTTCCCACAAAGGTATTTTGTATTTTCAACCTTTTATTTTGTAGAAAAATTTCAAATAGCAAGGGAACATTTTATTGATGGATTGAAAAATATAACACCCTAAGATTTCATAGAACGTTATTTCATCAAAGTAATTCTATAACTTGCATTACACGCAACACCGAGTTCAAGCGCACCACGACATACCAAACTAGTGGTTCAAAAGAGGTTATAAATAGTATTAACTAAATTTTTAACTTTATATAATTCTTATAATTTTAGAATCCATATTATGAGTTTCTTATACATAATAGAATAAAACAAATTCATTTTTTAGATAAAGGAGTATTTTTAAAAAAATACACTTTTACCACCTTTTAATGGAGAACCCCTTTTAAATTCAATATTTGAAACTTTTATATATTCAATTTGACAAAATAAACTTCTTTTTTAGAATAAAGACATAATAATTTATCTTCAATTAATTTTTTCTGATTTTCTCATAACATTCATATTTGGGTGAATAGGGAAATATAGTATATTTTAACTGAAAAAACATTTTTAATAAAAATAATATTTCATGTTAAATTATACATTTTATTGGTTTGGAAGTATAAATTGATTATATTTTTACCATTTAATTCAATTTTATTCATTAGAAAAAATGTCACTTTGAAATTTAACATAAACAAGTATCAATATTTTATTAGTTATTATTTCTTAAAAACATGCTTTTTGGTTTTGACAACGGGAATTAATTTTAAATTAATAAATGAAACTTCTATGTTTTTAATTCGGTAAAATAGACATAATTTTTGAATTCATAATATCAAAATTATCTTAGGGTGAATTTTTGGTATTTTTTTAAAAACTATCAATTTTTAATGAATAATTAAAAACACTGAGTTTTTGGTTAAAAAAACTTTTTATTTAAATAATTATTTATTTTATTTAAATTTTACAGGTCAAAATAGATAAATAATACCAATATAATATCAATATAATTCATTGGAGTCATTTCATAATAAATTTAGATATATAAAAATTTTATTGATCTTTTTACCATCTTTTACCCACCTCCTAGGAACATTTGCAATTTTGCACAAAACATAATTTTACACCTTCTGTGAATTGAATTTCAAAAATCTGAGAGACACGGTTAATCTCAGTAATTAAAATATGGTTCCATAAGATGAAAATAAATTTTTGAGAATAGAAACTTTTGACATTTATTTACCGCGGTTAAACGAAAACAAGGCAGTTAATGGTAAAAATAATATTATAATAATACCAAATTACCTTAAAACTTGTCCTAACCTTATTGGATCTTTCATGTCCGACCATGGGAAACCTTGGATAGATTTTGGGACCCAATGGATCCACTTATAAATGATAATGACATATTATTTTAATTAACTAGAACTAATGGAAAAAATGACATAAACATATATATTTTAGTAAATAAATTTTTACATGAGGTTATATAAGTCATCGTTTCTACTATAAATAGTAATTGGAAAGGTAAAAAGATTTAATACATTATGGAATTGGTTTTATTATTTTTAGACATCAAATAAATTAATTTATTTATGACACAATAATGATGTATTATTTACCTCATTAATAAATGATTTAAATAAATAAGATTATTAATATTAATACTATATCCCAAATCTTTCCATTTCTTATTGGATGATTTTATTTCGACCATGAGTCATCTTATCTTCAACATTAATTAGTTTTGGACCTGTAGAAACCGAATACCACTATATAATAAAATATTATTTTCACCCTTTCCTAAAGAGCCCCTCCTCCCCCTTATAAAAGGACACCACTTCTAACCCATTCCACACACCTCTCAAGCCCCTTGAATCATCAAACCATTGCCAAAATAATCTATAAGGATTTCTATCTTACACCTAGAATCCATACCTTAGCCAGAAGTTTCTCAAAAAAGTCTTTTTGGTTCAATCCAAAGAAAGTTACCCAAATTAAAGGTAACGATTTCTCTTAAATTCTTATCTTTTATTTTGTTTAATATTACTTATACACACCCTAAAATATTTTTATTAATTTATTTTAGGACAAAACCAGTATCCTAAATATACTATGATGTTTTTATGAGAATTATTCAAACTACACTTACACACACCTATATCTAATGGGTGAAGAACATACTGTTTCTATGGTTGGCAAACTAAATCCTCACGGAATTATGATTGTTCGATTATCTCATACCGCCTCTCATGGTGGCCATTAATATGACACTATATTTATATATGATATATATATTATTTTTATCTTTTCTTTGTTCTTCTGTATTTTCCATTTATATCATACCTTAATGGTTTCCATTATGGGTAAAACACGATAATTCTTTTTGAAGAAGTGTGGTCTACCGCCCCCTGAAAGTGATATGACTCGTTAATGACTTATGTGGGATGTTTAAAGTATGGTTATAATGAAAATATATATTATATTATACTGGAATTATAATAAACCTATGTATAATTATTATTTAATTCCATTAAAACACAAAATATAAATGAAAGTAGCGTTCATGCGTTCGTACGTCTTACCGTCTCCAGGAACTGTGCATTTCATTTCTTATCTCAAAATGTTATGTAATGTTATAAATACACACACACACATATATATATATATACTTGACATATATTATATATATGAAATCTAAGTGAGTAATATAATTCTATAGATAATGAAATTATTACCAAATGGACAATTTATAATTATAACAAGTTCATTTTTTACTCAAGTTCCGAACATCGACGAAATGTATGATATGAACTAAAATTATTAACTAATTGTTATAGAAAGGTAATAAGTGACATAAAAATAATAATAAACTTGAAAATATTCTTATTCATATATAAATAAAGTTAATTTTATTATTTAGGAAGAACAAAGAACAAAAAAGTGAGTCAAGTAAGACACATGGTAAGGGGTTTATTATCTCACTTGTAATTCCGTGAGATTTCCATTATTCAAACTTATTTATTTCATGTGGTGAATTTTTTACTGCCATTTGATATATATTACCATGATTATCTTTATATTCCTTATATTATTTTATTCAATTCGTGTTTATTGAAAATTTTTCATACGACTCGATTGATTACAACAAGGTAAGGGTTATTTCCTCAATCTCATTATTATATGTGATTATTCATGTGTAAGTATTTTCTGTTAAATAAATATCATAGATACCCATATTTTATAAAAATGATTTCAAAAGGAATCATTTATGGTTTTATGGGATGGTCTATTTAACTAGATCATCATTTTAAATGTTATAAATATGTATCTTTCTAAACACTTTTTATTAATGTATATGTCTTCAAAGTGCTTTTAAGGATTTATTTATAAGGACATGAATGTTTTGAAATGATAAATCTTTTAAAATGTTACAATGTGGTATGGGACACTTTTATTCAAAAATGAATTTTAAATTAATACCTTTATAAATTGTGATAATTTTTTAATGATTTCATGAAAAATTGGTATTTCTCTCAAAGCATTTTAGAGATCATTTTCATTTATGTCAACATCCTTTAATGGATTTTAATCTTATTTGAAGTTGATTTATTATGATACAAATCTTTTATATTGTATTGAATGTTTTTTGATATGTTTGGATGTGGATGTGTTATTTTTATACCATTCATGGTTTATGGATAAAGTATTGACATTTTGTATGCTAGTTTTTATAATAATGATTATGTTATAATTCATCCTTTTCTTATGATGAATGTATTGGACTAGTATGTTCCGCGTCAGGGACCGGTAAGAGTAAGCTCTCGAAGTTGGGGTCCGGTTATAGCAGAACCTCTAGGATGGAGTACGGTTATAGAGGATCTCTGGGTTAGAATCTAGTTTTTAGAGGCTCTCCCGGATGGTGTCTAGTTACAGAGGTTATTCCGGTTTACGTCCGGTTACACTTATCCCATTGGTCCTAGCACGAGGCCTTGACACAGAAATTAATGTTTAGTACTATACATTCCCTCATTATGAAATTATTTATCACATGTGATTATTTGACTAGTTTAAAATTCATGTGCATGTTTAAATGGTAATGTTTGATTTATTTTTTCCATCTTAGGTTCAAGTTTCTGATTAAAAGGCTATTGTTTTATTACAAATCTTTCCTTAAGAGTTTATATATTCCATTAAATTATTTACCCTTACCGAGCATCTGAGATAACCCATGCCTTTTGTTTTATTTTCCAAGGATATGAAGATGTTAGTTACGAGTGTCTTCCAGGAACAATCATGGAGGATTGGATTTTTCTATTGGACGAAATAACTTTTCACTCGTGGAAAAATTGTTTTTAACGTTGGTAGTTTAACATCGGTTTTAAGAGACCGACGTTAAAAGGCATTTTTTGGGGTCAGTTTTACAAAAACATGATGCCAAATATCAAAATAAAAGTTTTATATAATTTTCCAAGCTTCAATTAGACAGGTCTTAGAGCGAAAAAGGACTTACGGATCAAAGGTTATGGGCGTCGGAAGTTGGAGATTATATGACTTGATTTTTGGCGTCGGGTTTTTTAATAACCGATGTAAAAAGGCCCTTGATGGCATCGGTTTAAAAAAAAAAGATGCCAAATATCAAAATAAAAATTTTAGATAATTACTTATTATTCAATTTCATGGTCATGGAGAAAAAACAGACTTTCGGATAAAAAGTTATGAGCATCGGAGGTTGGAGATTATATGACTTGTTTTTTGACATCAGTTTTTTTCAATAACCGACGTTAAAAGGCCTTATTTTGCGTCAGTTTTAAAAAAAACTCAACAAAAAATATCAAAATAAAAGTTTTAGATAATTTTACAATATTCCATTTGATAGGTCTTGGAGTGAAAACATACTTACGGATAAAAGGTTATGGGCCTCAAAATTTGGAGATTATATGACTTGATTTTTGGAGTCGGTTTTTTTCAATAACCGACATTAAAAGTATCTAATTTGCATCAGATTTACAAAAAACATTCCCCAAAAATCAAACTATATGTTTTAGATAATTTCTCTGGGTTCAATTTGATAGGTCGTGGAGCGAAAATGGACTTACGGATCAAAGGTTATGGGTGTCGGAAGTTGGAGATTATATGACTTGATTTTTGGCGTCGGTTTTTTTAATAACCGACGATAGAAGGCCCTTTTTGGTGTCGATTTTACAAACAACTGACGCCAAATATCACAATAAAAGTTTTAAATAATTTCCCAAGCTTCAATTTGACAGGTCTTGGAGCAAAAATGGACTTACGGATCAAAAGTTATGGGCGTCGGAAGTTGGAAATTATATGACTTGATTTTTGGCGTCAGTTTTTTTAATAACTGACGTTAAAAGGCCCTTTTAGAGTCAGTTTTACAAAAAACCGACTCCAAAGATCAAAATAAAAGTTTTAGATAATTTCACAATCTTCAATTTGACTGGTCTTGGTGCAAAAACAAACTTACAGATTAATGGTTATGGATTTTGGAAGTTGAAGATTATATGACTTGATTTTTGGCATCGGTTTTTTCATTAACCGACGTTAAAAGACCCTTTTTTGCGTCAGTTTTAAAAATAATTGATGTTAAATGTCACTTTTTTGCATCTTTTTTTAAAAAACTGATGTTAATACCCCAACATGAGAATATTTCTAGCATCGGTTATATATTTAACCGATGTTAAAATTAAAATTTCAAATACGCAGTTTCGATATTTCAATTTTTTCCCAACGCGCGTTCCTATTTTCAAAATCCCGCTCAAATTTTATTGAATCACTGTTGTATAAATTTTCATTTACACTATATAAAATCTCATCCTCTTTCTTTCAACATTTTTGACATCTTTGATAGTATCCATATTTCAAATATTGTTCAATCGACGATTTGTACCAAGTATTTATTTTCATCATTTAATTTCATTATTATCGTTTTCCTTATGACTAAATATCGTATTATTTTTATAATGATGATGAAGGATTCTTCTAATCGAGATAAAAAATAAAACTTTTGCATAAGATTCATTAGTTTTTGGGAATTTTTTTTACAACTCACTATTTTCATTATCGCCTGAGTTCTCCCTTAAAACGAAGTAAAATAATGATAAACAACATATTGATTCAAATGGCCCAATAAAAGATTTAAAGTTAGTTTCAATCATTAATTATATTTTCATGTTCATTTGGTATATTCATTTTGGTTCTCTTTTTCATGTATTCTTCCAAGAATGTTGTATCGATTGACCCATAATGAGGTACAAATTACAGCGACCATAACTTTTGATCCGTAAGCCCATTTTAGATCCATAACCAGTCAAATTGAAGATTGGGAAACGATCTATATTCCAGTATTTAGAGTTTCGAGGTTTTGACATCAGTTTTTTTGAAAACTGATGTGGAAAATATTTTTTATAAAACGTATTTTTTGCGTCTGTTTTTATCAAAAACCATTTCTAAAACTCATGTTGAATCCATATTTATACGTCGGTTTTCTAAAAAACCAACACCAAAGACCACCAAGCCCTGAATTTTGCCTTCGGTTTATATAAAAGCCGATGCCAAAGATCCCTGAAGCCCTGAAAATTGGCGTCAGTTTTTATATAAAATGACGCCAAAGACCCGCATAGTGAATCTTTTGGACGTCTGTTTATAAAAACCGACATTGAAACATATATTTTTTACATCTCCTTTATTGACGTCGGTTAAAAACCGACGTCGGAATACATTTTTCCACTAGTTGTTGTTTTTCTTTTCAAGTTGTAATGTTGAACTTCATGTATATAATCTATTTTTGATGACTGCTAATTTGATCGGTCCTTCGATACCGGATTCCTTGTATTCGTTCCAATGTTATGTAATAATGCACTAAATCAAGGTAATTGGGGTCAAGGAGTTAAATTTAATGTTACATTTTTTTAATAATGTCATCTGGAATTATGAAAAATAGTTGGTTTGTGTGTGTGTAATTCTTAGGTAGGGGAAACTTTTCTATTTCTGTGGTGAATTCATATGAGATACGATACGGAATTTGAACATGTTTATTTCATATAGTTGGATGTGTTAATTTGGGACTTGAAATTAGTATATCATTAGAGCACTATAAATGAGTTTCAATAGGAAATTCAAATGGAAAAGAGTGTCATGGATCCGAATAAGCCCATGTGTACATAGGCCTATTATGGGGAGTTCCATGAGATATGGAAATAGATGATCTCTTAAAGACCATAGTGTATAATGGATTCATCCAATTATTATTGGTATTTCACGTTCCTTGTGTATAGGATGTCCTAAGATGATATTTCCAATCCATCACAAGTTGATTCCTTGAAGGTATAATGTGTGGTGGTTTTTATTTGGGATTTAAATTAAATTAAATTAATGTGACTATGGTTTTGTTTTTTGAGTGATAGGGATTTTTCATAGGATGGTTCAAAGGAAATTTTATAGACCATCCGCAGGTGGTTAGCCTCAATATATTTTTAGTATAGTCACTTGGTGACTTAATTAGTACTCAAAGACATTTAAAATAAATCGATTAGTTATAATAAATTTTCTAATTAGTTTTCTATTTGTCATTGGACAGAAATAGGGCCCCTGTGTGAGGAAAACAACTAGTACACATGGACAGGCCAACAAGTTGATGAGTAACTGGTGCTTAAAGATGTAATTTCATTGATTATATGATAAGTGGTCCTTTAATCCTTTCCCTTTAGAATTTTACATGTATTTATATTGAGTGTGATATTTGTGGTATCTCCATATTAGGAAATTTAACCTTTTTATAATTAATGAATTGTATATTTTATGATGATATATTGGGATTTGGATGAGATAATATACCACATCCATAGGAGAATATGAGCATTGTCTTGATCCATTGTCCATTGAGTGTGAAAGCTTTAATTAAGATAATATTCCTTATGAAAGATAATCACATAGGGGTGTTATTTAAATGAGGTGTAATTAAGTAAATAAATTGAAGAGGTATAACAGACATATAAGTAGATTTGTTAGGGAATCTCCCTTTCAATATAAAATTGTGACAAACTATAGATAAGTTAAAAACTATATCCATGGGGGATAATTATAGTGATAAATACATATCATATTGAATTATGTGAAAGTGAGTCCTTTTTAAAACGTTAGTTAAAAACAAAAAATAAAAAAATTGACAAGTGAGAAAATATCCTAAGAGAGTCAAATTAGGTTCCATATATCAAAAATTTAATACTAGAATAATATTGACTGACCCATAACTAATACATTAAATAATAATATGTCACATTTCATATAACATTTGAAAACCATTCCCTTCATACCATATATCAAAATGTTGAGTCTGGTTATATAGATTTTTTGTTAATAAGACATGAATCATATAGATAGAAAAAAAAAACAAAATCCAATAGAGCATAACATTAGAATAAGTCATTGATTTATGGAATAAAAATAACCAAATAAAATATTATATTGAGGATACTCATCTGCATATTCATTCCATGTTAGGCTTGAACTAACAACTCGGGTACCTACTTTGGGATTGATCTAACAACCAGTATACCATATTTTATGGTCTTGGGCTAACCACCCATGTACCATCATTTTCAATATTGGGTTAAAAACCTGTGTACCATCCTTTTTGAGGTTTTCCTAACCACCCATGTACACTTCTTTTGATGCATGGGATAACCACTCTTGTACCCTATAAGCTCATATAAATTTTATAATTACCCATTGCATTGTTAGGGTATATATGCGTTACCCTTTATATAATGAAATATATACACATGTGATCCACAAGATCATACTTTTTTTTAAAATCATTACTCTTTAATTAAACTGAGTATCCAAAAAAATTCATATAATAATAAACTGTGGAAAAGTGATAGGTTTCCTAATTATTTCTTCATATAATCATATCATAAAAATTGAAAACAGAATTGGATTTTATAAGAATTCAAATGTGGAAAACCCCATGGAAGATAAATGGGTTTCGTAAACATCTTTTCATTATAAACAAATTCCATTCAGAGAAAAAATACGAATTATATCATTGGATTATATAACCAGTAAATCATAAGTTACATCAAATAATGTTATATTATATGGATAATTATATTTAAATATCCCTTATAACATTTCGATGAGGGAAAATAACTTTTCTTTGAAAATGGTTTTTTAAATTCTAATTTGTTTAAAATCCATTTAATTGAAAATAAAAATGAAAAATTATAAAGGAATATTTATAATTAATTTGAAACACTTGTTATTGAAAATATCCTTTCCACATTTAAAAAACATTTTAAAATATAAAACATATTGAAATCACCTTTAGAAAACGTGGTTTTGCAAGAAAAATGGGGTTTTGACCTAGAAGATAATTTTTCTTAAAATAATTCCTTCTTGAAATACTGAGAACATAAATAGATGAAAATAATTTCAAAAGATTTATTCTCATAAGATAGATATGGTAGAATAAAATCGATCAATTTCTTGATAAATGGATCATAATATTTCATTATCAAAAACATATTCATAAACAATCCCAATAAGTGATGAGAATATAAGATAGAATATTTACCACTTTGTTAACATTGAAATATAATATCCATGAAGTAATATCATTAAAATAAATTTATAATATCATGAGGATAATGTAATTAATGATATTACATTCCAAATGTTTTGTATATTACCTCGTAAAAGAATATTGGTTCATAACATAGCATATGTCTCAAAGAAGGAAAGCTAGGACAAAACTGCCTCAATACTTTAGTAATAATTAGAATCATAATATCAAATAAATAATAACATAATTTTTTATATTAAATATCATAAAAATAATTATATTAATTATTTAAAATGTCAACGGTGGTGTATATAAACCACACACAAAAAATGAGTGGTGAATTTTCATATGTCTCGCAGAAACAAAAGAGACTTGACAATCCCTTACCTTTTAACATGAATTGTACCTTATAAAACATCCTTTATAAAAAATATATTTATATTATAAATCTATTATATATATATATATATTTATATCATACCATATACAATTATCTTTTGTTATTTTATTTCCCGTTTAATGTCATTTTCATGTTAATGTTACATTTTAGGTAATAACTACTTTGCTCTTCATTTTTTTATATTTTTGATACTAATAATATGATAATAAATTCATAATAAATATAATTTTAAACATGATATAAGTAGAACATATATCATTATATATACATTTATAGTAATCCAAAAAATTTAGAGAAGGAAAATGAAATACACCATAATGAATATGGAAGGTCGTATGTACGCATTAACGTTGTTTCCATTTTTTTGGGATTGAGGTAAAGAAATATAAATGATATATCATCATTATATGAATAATATTTTTCCATATATATATCAAATTTATTCATTAAACCCATCTTTAATACCTTCTATATAATGTGTGAATGATTCAAATCGCTTTGTGAGGCTGTAGTCTCTCGTAGTCAAAGGCAACATAATATTATTCCCACAAAATGTAGAGTATGAAGTAATGTGTGGTATAATAATTATATAATTATCATAAATATGATAAATAAATAAAAAATACACCATTATATAAATCCTTTATTGGTGCTAGTGTAAAAAATGAAGGAAATTAGTTAGTGAGGTGGTATACATCTGTACCCACGAAGGATTATATCATAAACCATTTGACGGAATTGGAGATCGTTGTAGTTAATTAACATAAAATAATGAAATATCAGAATATTTAATATAATAAGTTTGTTATATTAATATGTAATAATATGAATTAATGTGGTATTGTATGAAATAAAATAAAATTCTTATTGGTGAACATTACCTCTTATTCAAGCATCTTATTTATGTTTGAACAAAAATCCTTCCCATGATAAATTTATTTTCAAACTAAGTATTATAGAATGAAATTAGGGAAGTTGGACTGTGATTTTGGTGGGTAGTTGTTGAGCCCAAATTGTTTTAATTTTTTAATAGGGGAATGATGGTGGTGTATTTTTATAAGCGGGGAAATGAACCCACATGGAGATTACTTGGAAACTTTCCAAAAGACTCCAAGATAATATAGTAATTCCCATAAAAAAGTTTCCAAATGACCTTATATTCTATATTTATAAGGATAATATGGAATTAAATCCCTAAAATATGATTAAGTCATGTTATGGGTCATTTTAACCATTACTGTTTTAGTTTAACCCCCTTTGGTAAACCTATTTTTTCTTTAACCATAGTAAATAATATTTATTTTATTCAGTATTAAATTTGGTCAAAAAATAATTTGGCCATATTAAATAATATAAATTGTGATTATTAAAAATATGGAATCAATTTTTTTAATTGTATAAATAAAAATGGAAAATGATAATTTAATATTATTCCCAGAGACGCAATGAGAAGACATGTTTTTAAGAGAAAATGTTAAAACGTTTACAATGATTGTTTAATAAAATTTTATATTAAATTGATTCAAATTAACTAAATAGCATTAAATTATTTATAATAGAACTAATGTCACTTAAAAACATATTTAAAATATAAATTATCTTTATAAATAGGCTTAACAAAAAGGTTGTTTTCAATTAAAATTCAGTATTTTTCATTATTCATCAACAAATGAAACATTTTAGAAATAAACAAAAAACTCTCCCTAATATAATATTGACGTGGTGATTAAAAAAATTAATTTTATTTTATAAATTATATTTTAAAAAAAATTTAAAAAATTAATTTTATTAATGTTCAGAAAATAAATAAAAAACAATTTTTAATGAAAATAGTATTATCCAAACATATAATGAATTTACAAAAAATTAAGTAAATTTTTTAAATATATTTCCCTTATGTAAATCCATTATTATAAATATTTAAATATTATTTATTATTATTCATATCACTAATTTTAATGTCTATGATTTAATGGTATCATTTAAATAATTTATATTAATAATAAATCATCCTTCTATTAAAACACAGCGTCGTCAATCACTCTACCTAACTGATTGTTTCATGAAGAAAAATCACAATTTGGTGTTGAATGTAACATAATATAAACTCTGTGTTTTATGTAGCAGAATCTAAATACTATGTTCAATTTAATGAAAATATCCAAAAGATTAAATTTAATTGAAAATTATATTTTTCATAAAATATTGAGGTGTTACATTCAACCCAATTTAAAATTAATTTCATCCAAAATTTCATTATATTTATGCCAAACACTATGGATACTCATGTTTGCACATAGCTTCTTTAATCTAGTGGTTTCACCATAAAACATTAACTAGGTTAGTGGAATATTTTCTCCTAAACCTTATCAAGTGCTAAGAATGTATCAAGTGCTAAGAATGTCTTTGCCCAGGTATGGGTTCGTCTTCATGGGCTGAACTGGGTTCTCTGGAATCCAGAAATATTGCATGATATTGGAACGGCAATCGGAACACCCATCCGTCTTGATAAGGAGACGACAGATGTCAGGTATGGGCACTTTTCCAGAATTCTGGTGGAAGTTGACCTCAGGTCCACTCTCATTGACATGGTTACGCTTTCTATTCCCTCTGATCAAATTCTGATTGATGTTGAATATGAAAAAAACCCCTCTTCTGCACGAATTGCATGGCTGTGGGGAACTCTTTGGAGTCATGTCGTAAAAACATTTCTTGTAAAGAATGTGGACTGCGAGGGCACCCCTCCAATCAATGTCGTCGTAAAGTGAATCTAAAGGATCCGCCTTCACCAAAGCCTGACACTAGGGACAATGACCCTCTTTTGGAATCTGACACTCGTGAGATGCCGCTTTATAGGAATGGGAAAGATGTGATAACTGACGCCTCTCCGCCTCGATCTTCTGATCATATTGGATCTCAAGAGCCTCCCTCTGGAAAGACTCTGAGTACAGCCCCCGCTATGATGGTGACTCCACATCAGAATGCACAACCCTCCTCCTCTGTGTCTGAGAAAGGAAGGGCGGAGGAATCCACTCATGGAGTTGGGGACCTAACCCTGTGCAAAGGGGGTGCCTCTCATGTTGAGACCAAGGGAAGAGATATGGATGCAAATGCGATATCATATATTGATATTGTCCGAGGAGAAAAGAAAAGAGGCTCTGACAATGAGGGTGTCAGATCTTCCCCTGTTTCAAGGAAACCAAGGAAGGACTACTCTATAGTTCCGAGGACCGTGACCACTAGGGCATCTTCCAAGAAGGAGATTGAGAAGCTATCGAAGGAGCAGCTGTACAAACAGAAGTTCTATAAGAAGTTTCTTAAACAGTACGAGACCCAATCAGAATGGGAATCAGCTGATGCTGATGACACGATCGGGTATGGGGGCGGTGACTATGAATGTTTTGACTTGTAATCTCTCTCTCTTCCTTCTCCTGTTTCTGCACTTTTATTTTATTAATAAATTTGGTGGTCCAAGCTTGCATGGATCGGACTTTCTGGGTATAATACCATAGGTAGACCATAATTCAAATACACTGAGTTAAACATAATATTTATTTTATTCCTTTATAATTAATTTCATTGGGTCCTTCTTTTCTACACCTAAAAAATCTCTTCATCCCTCTGAGATATTCCCATTAGTAATTCTTCCTATATTACTTACATATAAGAAATTGAATCATCTTTTGACCATGGTCTCCACTACCAGAAATCTCATTTAACTATATCCTCCTCATATTTAGTGAGATCGAGTGTTGGTTAAGGTGTGTATTGGTAATCATTTTTAATGATATCTGATTTACAATTATCACAATATCTTTAACTCCATTAATCATCAAATTTTCCTTATCATTCACAAATTTCCAATCACATTCCATGTTAACCATGTTATTTGGGTAACCACCATTGGATAAAATGAAAAATAATATTGTGAGAAACAACAGTAATCGTAAAAAACCACATAATCATGAAAAATCACTTATAGGGTTTCTAAATCATGACAACTTATTTTCAATCTATGGTACTTTAGGATAAATATTTGTCTTTCAATTTCATTATCTATTTAAATCCTTTAAAATGGTTCATAAAGAGTTTGTGAATTTCCATAGTACATCCCCTAAGAGTGTCAAACCAGGACTATCAAAATTGGTGTATAGTAAATCCCCTTTTCATGCAGCAAGTAACAATAAAGACTAGATAAATGCACCCTTTTCAGAATTATTACCCCTATGTAACTCTATTCTATATCCAAGTACACTTGTAGTATCCATTTAATGATATTAATGGAGATAGACCTTAATAGATTTCACTACCCACACTCCAGTGTTTCAAGTGCATGGTGTTTGGTCATTATGTAAATTGCTACCCTAATCCATGGGAGAGTGAGTATGATAAGACATAATAACCTCTGAATACAACAAAAAAGTAATTATTAGGCAATAAAAATTGTTGAAGTGTATCTTGTTAATCAGGGTACAATTATTCTACCCCCATAGTTGGTAATTTTATTTTTTATTTTTTATGAATGATCCCTATGAAAATATTATGGTTCAATTTTTAGGGAAATTTCATGTGATTTTACCCCTTTACTTGGATTCTAGAATAATGAAATCATATTGGAGATTCTCTCATTACAGGAATAAACCCTATATTGGAATTAATTTTCATATATGATAAGAAATTATAAAAGGAATTAAGGTTGAATTAACTTTTGGAAGTATATATTTTCACATTTAATATTTACTTAAGTATTATGGATACCACCACTAGTTTATGATTCTAAGGATGATCATAAGTTAAAAGTCATTAACACCCATTTTTGGTTTCATGTTATGGAATTTTATCAATATTAGTGATATTTTAAAAGAAATTTGTGATAAAACAACCCTTTGGGTTTGTATATGTTTTAGTGAGAAAGTTATTTAATGCACAATTCCATTACACTTTGTGGACATATGATTAAATGTATTGGTAAAAATTATGTTTTACCCAATCATTGATGTTTCTTTAATTCTATGTTATAGTCGATAACCTTAAAAAGTCAACACACTTCATCGCTATCAGGGTGGTTTCTTCTTTGGATCCACTTTCCAGAATATACATTAAGAAAGTGAAAAGGTTTCATGGTGTACCACATTCAATCATATCTTTTTGGGATCTGAATTTTACTTCAATGTTTTGGAAAATTCAAAAACCATATATTGATACAATGATTATTTTCAAAACATTGTATCATCCTTAGAAAAAATGGTTAGTTTGAGAGAAAAATTCACACTATAGAGGATATGAAAAGATCGTATTCTATGGATTTAAAAATTGGTTGGAATCAAAAAATTCTCAAATATTTGTTTTCCTGAAAAATTTACTTTCACTCAAGCATTCATATATATCGTTATAAATTTTTTTAAATATAGAAGAGTATATCTATAATTTACAGGAAGTAATTTTCACAATGAAAGATATTGGAACCTGGCGAAGCTGATGAGATAGAAGAGATGTTTAGAGCCATTCAGTAACATGTATGAACTTCAAAAAGTTAATAGAAATTTTCTTATGATAATCATTATTGTAATCTAAAATTTCAAGTTGGTAAGAAGTAATTTAAATGATTTTACCCATGGAATAAATAAGGTAAAATGAAGACCTATGATATATCAGTCACATTCAACTACATAATTGTATTGGCATAATAGCTTATCATATAGGTTTCACCCAACCCTATACATGCTTCAAAATTTATTCCTTGAAAATCTCTTAAATAATTACATAAATGATCTATCACATTTACTAAACTCTTAGGTTGTACTACTACATCATAACATTTATTATGAGGGACAACTGGTAGTGATTCTAGATCGAATAAATATTTTTCTACAAAAAAGAGCAGTCAACTAGTTAGTTTTTTGTGGTGAAACCATAATTTTGAGGAAGCTATGTGTGAACATAAATATGTAATGATGTATAATTGTCATCAATTTTTAGTACCAATGTGATGAATTTCGAGGGAAATTTTCACTTTAAGGGTGTATAATGTAACACCTTGAATGTTTTTTATTTTTTTAAAATAAATTTTATAGTTTTAATTAAATGAAATGTGAAGTTTATCTTTTTTTGAAAACAACACTATGTTAACATTTCTCTAAAAGAAACACTGGTTTAGCTTACAATAAATACGAAACTGAGTTTTAACAAAACAACGTTATATAATTTAAGAAGTTATTTAAATAATAAAGTTATAACCTATCCATTAATCAAAGGGAGATGAATAGTAATAAATAATTTTTAAATATTAATTATAATATTTTTATATAATGTAAACATATTTATAAAAAAGTAATTAATTTTTGGTAAAGTTGTTATATGTTTTAAAAATTCTATTTTCTAAGAAAAATGGATTTCTAGTTTTTTTTGTAAACATTTCTAAATTTAATTTCTCAAACTTGTAGAAAAATAATATCATAAGTAATAAATAGTTTTTGAAATAATCATTTCAAAATTATGTTGGGAGATTTTGTTTGCTTTTTTCTGAAAATATTCAAATTTTTATGAATCGTGAGAAATACTGAATTTTAATTAAAAGTTTTATTTTCATTTAATTTATTTGGAAAGTGAAATTATATTGTATTTTTAAAAAGTAAAACTAGTTAATTAATACATTAATTAATTCAATTTAGTTCATTGTAATTTATTTCATATTGAAATATGATATAAAAACACCGTAAACTTTTTAACATTTTCTCTTAAAAAAGTTCTTTCTCATCACGTTTGTAGGATTAAAAATAAATAAAAAAATTTCTTCTTCTGTGAATATAATTTAGAAAAATTGATTTGATATTTGGAATAATTTTAATTTATTTTATCTTATATGTTCATCTTAACTTTTAACTTAAATTAAGAGTGAAAATATTAAATAATATTTATCATGGTTAAGCTAAAAAAACGGCTTATCCCGTGTTAAAATAAAAAGTTAAGGGATAAAATAAACCTAATAATGCCTATATTTTATATTATGTATACATATTATAGTACTATATTTTTAATATAGAGTCATTTGGATAATTTTCTCATCTGAATGACTTCAATATTTTGGAGTCTTTTGGGAAATTTCTTAGTTGTTTCCATGTGGATTCTTTTCCGCCACTTATAAAATCCCACCATCACCCTTCACTCTATCCCAAAAAAAATACATTTTGGATCTGCCATTACCTATCGAAATTACTTCATAAAATATCCCATATCAAAATTTATTCCTTATTTGGGATAGAAATACAACCTAGGATGGATTTTTTGTGAAAACCAAAGAAGGATACCCAAAGAAAAGGTAACATTCATTAACGAGAATTTTTATTTTATTTTACATACACCAAATAAAAATATTATTAATAATTATAATTTAATAAACTCAAAATATTCCATATATTGGGATGTATTTATGTTAATGCAATAAACAGTAATTATCTCCACTTCTATAAAATGGGTTACGAATTCATCATTTGTGTATATGGTGAACTATCGCCTCACCAGATGATGTCATTCATTTATCCATTACCCACTATAATGGATTAAAATAAGTATAGATTTAATATTTATATATTATATATATTATAATTTTATAATTTTAAAATTATTATATAACATATACCATCATACTCTCCATTTTGTGGGAATATGATATCGTTGGTCATGTGTACGATGTACTACCTCCATACTAAGTGTTGTGATTCATTAATGATTTACATATAAGATATTAAGGATGTATTTAATTATAATATTTTATATATATGAAAAAAAATGATTATATAATGGTAATATATCATTTACATTTATTATTATTAATTTTATAGGAAAAAATATTATTGTTCACGTGTTTGTACGACCAACCGCCTTCCAAAATGATCTATTTTATTTTCTATCACTAAATTTTATGGATTAATATAAATTAATATATATTGAATATATAATTTATTCATATATTTTTTAAAATTATTTTTATAATTAAATAATTATGAAGTTAATAAGAATAAAAACAAAAACTCAAAACATATACAAAAATAAACCATTTATTACTCGAAACATAAGTTTAACATGGAATTGCTAATAATTAACAAATAAAGATAATAATAAATTCAAAAATGGTATGATATATATAATTATTTTTTATTAATATATTTATAATAAACATATATTTATTATAAAGTATATTTTAATTTATATTACAGATGTTAAGACTCAAGTTAAGGGATTTCTATGTAACTTTTTTATTTTTCTGAGACAAATTCCATATTCACCACATATTTCGTCTATGTCATGTATATATATACCATGAATGTTTTTTATTATTAGTATACTAAAAATATAGGGATATACATATTCATTTTAGGATATCTATTTCATGGGTTTTATGTTTTAAAAGTTTCCAAAGCGATTAGGGATTTTTAGTCACTTTTTTATTTCTGGGAGACCTGTTAAAATTTACCATTGATTTATTGTCTATGTGTGTGTGTGTGTGTCTAATGACACATTTATGTGTTATATCATGAATACCATTATTTTAACTATATTTCATGTTTCTTTTAATTTTATTATTTATTGTAGATTATGATTCAAAATATTACTAAATCAGAAAGTGTTTTTTCTTAGTTTTCCTTCATTGAAACCTATGTCATGTTATGCACCTATATTATTTTTGGGATTTATATACATCACCATTGTCATATAATATATTAAATATATTTATTATAATGATATTTTATGTTTTAATTAATTTTATTCCTTCATTAGTCTTAGAATTCAAATTTACCAAATTTGTAAAGATTATATTTTACATTCTCATAGTTTATCAATATTTTTTATGATCGTGTTTCTGATGATGAAATATTATGATCCATTTTTCCAGAAACTCAGGAATTTTCTTGTCCCGTTTTTTATTTCATTATAATACTTTTTTTCTATTTATTTTAATCTCTTTATATACTCAATATTTCACAAAATAATTCATTTATGAAAAATCATCATTTCTATTGAAAAAACTTTTTCTTCCAAATACATGTTTTCTAAAACGGTTTTGAATTTTTTTATGTTTTATTTTCAAATTTGAAAGGATAATATCTTTAGGAATTTGTTTTGATTATTTTGGAACAATTTTATATAATTTTTCATTTTTCTTATTAATGAAAATTATTTCCAAAATATTTTATGTTTTAAGAAGTGATTGTGAAGGAATATTTATTTTCCCTCCATGAAATGTAACAAGTGATCCTTCAAAATAAATTTCCATATAATATAAAATCCTTTTATGTTGCTTATACTTTACTATGGTTATTATCTAAGGATATAATTCTTATTCATTCTTATAATGGTCTTTGTTTTTGATAAAAATATTCTTATGAAACTTTTTTCTCTATGACGGGTTATACCACAATATTATTCTTATGATACCCACTTCTTTTTTCAGGGTTCATTATATGATGAAATGATGAAATTATAATGAATTTATCTTGTTTTCCATAGGTTATGATAGGATAGAATGTCTATGAAACCCATTTTATTTCCTATTATATGATATGATTAATGTTTTAGGATCTTATGGAACACATGTTAATGAGTTTTATTATATGATGGATGAGAAATATATCACCCTCTAATGTATTGATTAATGATAGATGTTCTATGAGCTCAGTGGGTATACTGGTTGTTAGAAAAATCTCAAAAATTATAGTACATTGGAGGTTATAACAAGATCAAAAATGATGGTACATGGGTTACTACTAGAAAACGTACATATAGCCCAGATTTATAACCATGGATATATACCCCAAAACCATGGCTATAGAATATATACATGATTTGGACAGTCAGGATCCTATTTTTGTAGAAATTGTGACGCATTTATTTTTATATTTTCCACCATGTCTATATACCATTATCAATGATTAGAAACCATTTAAATTGATAATAAAAATTATCTCTATTTATATTTTTCGAAACCGTGTCAATAGGGAAATATCCATAGTTTCAAACAGTGGAAATACGACTATATCCACAGTTCAAAATTGTTGCTATTTTTTCCATCCCCAGTAAAAATCCATTGTTTTTATCATTATTTATATCCCCATGAAACCAAAAACAAAAATCTCCACCCTATTATAATTAAATTACCACCCATCCAACAACACCCAAAGAGATTTTAAAATGGACTAACCATCCAGAACTCAAATAATAATATATCATAGGAATTAAAACACTTCTATCCCTACAAAGAATACAGTATATAAAACTACTTCAAACACTTAAATACCTACAGTGAATATAATGTATAAACCAACATGCTTCACTAAAATCACACATAGTTAGCAGCATTCATTGGGATTATTCATTTAAATGGAGTACACCATAATATATAAACCATTATCATAATTCTAATAGAACAATTTTATTTTCAATTAATTATGTATTTCAAAAAAATTATTCATTTATTCATTAAATGTTTCTATGTAATCATTCAAAATTTATTTAAATTACATAATTAATGTATAATAATATAGTCAAAGTTATTTTCATGAAATTTTAAACATTGAATAATATCATCGGATTACTATTTTGTTTCTTATATATCTCCTACATCCTTACCAGATTGCCTTTTATTCTTTCTATACACTTATTTTTTAGGAATAAAAATTGCCTACTAGTTTCTCCATAGTTCTATAATCCTCATGTAGTAATTATAAACCCTTATACAATTTAGTTTTACCCTGTGATCCAAAGGGGCCATTATTCTATAACTTATTGAGGTTATTTTTTTAATGTCCTGAATGGATGGAGTATGAACTATTCATATTGGGGGTTGTAATGTTTTTATTTCGTCCTTGAGAGTATCTGGTCTTGTGTTTGTGATGTTTTATTGTAGTGATTTAATGATTCAGATCATGAATTATTGATAACAGATTTAATGGGTAATGTTTTTAAAATAATTTTGCTCTCATTACTATGTTCATTGGTGTTCTCGGTGTTATCCCCTAGAATTGAGTTGTGGTATCCTTAGAGTGTCTATTTTGGGTTAAATTAAGGATTTGGTTCATCATTTTTTTAATTTATTTCCTTTAGTGGATGCACCATTGTGTTTTTAAAATAATGACATCTGTGGAGGTTAACAATATAAGGGTTTCATAGGTAGTGTTTTTTTATTGTGATATAGTCTTGTATCATGATGTTTATTTTATATTTGTGTTCTTATAGTATTGTATTATCATAGGGGATGAAACTAGTTCATCAAATAATGAAAGTCTCATTTTGAATAGAGGTTAACACTAGTGGTTAGTCTGACTGAAAATTAGAAAACTTTTATTAAAAGAAAGTGATATACATGAAAGAAAACAAGATAAAAAGTTCACGAGGGATGGAAATGACGAAGACCGAGGTCATCCCCTCAGACAATCATAGAACACTCAATATTAAGAGATCTTGTTCTAGTAAAAATCTAAAGCCTTTCATGTTGATTGACATTAGTGGCAAGGAAGACTGCCAGCATATTACCTTCACGCCATGTATAGAGAACCAACATGTTTGAATGAATGAAGGCCTTGCAAGCACGGATTGAATAAGTAAATCTTATAGGAATTTTTGGACTATGTGGATTTATTATTGCCACTTCATCCTGAGAATTTCATGACTTAAGGTTGGGTGGCACTCGTATCTGATATCACATATCCTAAAACACATATTTTTCCCATTTTAATTTTTCGTATTTTTGTATAGATTATTGTTGACTTGGCTTCAGATGTATTTTATTCATAACTATTTATTGGCTTTTGTTATTTGGTTTTTGAAAACCAAAAAGGTCACTTTAAATCCCTACCTAGCCAGTAACACCCAAACAGAACTCAAACCATACTGCTTAAAATAGAATGAAAATACAAGAATACAATATAAAAAGAACTCAAATAGAATATATTACATATCACAATAATTCTAACTATTTCCAAGATAAACAATATCAAATTTAAATATCAAAATCCTCATAATAAAACAAAACTATATGACAAAACACTAGTGCAGAAAATGTTTTTTACGTCGGTTATTTTTTATTATTTACGTCAGTTTTTAGGCGACGTTAATACGGACGACGTTATAAATAACGTTTTTTACGTCGGTTATTTAAAACCGACGTAATATCCCTAACATCACGGTGGTTATCACGTCGGTTCATATAATAACCGACGTGATAAATATGCGCGGGGGGCTTTATCACGTCGGTTATTCCCTAAACCGACGTGATAAAACGCCTGGGATATCGTTTATCACGTCGGTTATGTCATAACCGACGTGATAAACCCTTCCCCTGGCCTATTATCACGTCGGTTATTTAGGAAACCGACGTGATAAAAAGGCCTGGGAAACGTTTTAGCATGTCGGTTATCCAATAACCGACATGGTAAATCGATTCCCAGGCCTTTTAGCACGTCGGTTATATTAAGAACCGACGTGATAAAATCCCCGGGAACGGTTTATCACGTCGGTTCTAGAAAAACCCGACGTGATAAACCCCTACCGATTTATTTACCACGTCGGTTATAAAATAACCGACGTGAAAGAATTTTTTTTTTTAAATAATTGCACTACTCTCACCAAAAAGCAACCAGAAACCAAACAAAAATAACCATGCCAGTCCTCCCCCAAGCCCCAACTGAACCCCACCCTCATCTATACCCACCTAACAACCTGGCCAGCCCTCCCCCACCACATTGGAGCCCCACCACAACCCTTGGACACCCCCCCACCCCTTGGACAGCCCCCCACCCTCATTTACACCCCCACGACCCCTAGTACAGCCTCAAACACCCATTGGACACCCCTCCCATATCCCTTGGACACCCTCCACCCCTTGGACACCCCCCACCCCTTGGACATCCCCCCCCCCCACCCTCATTTACACCCCCAAGACCCCTAGTACAGCCTCAAACACCCATTGGACACCCCCCCACACCTTGACAGCCCTCCCAGACCCCTTGGACACCCCCCCCTCATTTACACCCAACCGGCCCCTTGGACAGAACTCCCAGACACCTTGGACACCCCCCACCCCTTGGACACCCCCCCCCCACCCCTTCGACATCCCCCCCACCCTCATTTACACCCCCCGAACACTAGGACAACCCCAAACACCCCTTGGACACCCCTCCCATATCCCTTGGACACCCCCCACCCCTTGAACACCCCCCCACCCCTTGGACAGCTCCCCACCCCTGGACACCCCCCCGACCCCTTGGAAACCCCCCCTACCCCTTGGAAACCCCCCCCCATCCCCTTGGACAGCCCCAAACACCCCTTGGACACCCCTCCTATATCCCTTGGACACCCCCCACCACTTGGACACCCCCCCCACCCCTTGGACAGCCCCCCCCCCCCCCCACCCTCATTTACACCCAACCGACTCCTTGGACAACCCCAAACACACCTTGGACACCCCTCCCATATTCCTTGGACACCCCCCACCCCTTGGACACCCCCCACCCTCATTTACACCCCCCCCCCTGACCCCTAGGACTGCCCCAAACACACCTTGGACACCCCTCCCATATCCCTTGGACACCCCCCAAACACCCACCCACCCCCTTGGAACCTCTCCCCCCATACCAAAATCCAGACCAGAAAAACCATCAATAGTAGACCAAAATAAGAAGTAGAGAAAAATTAAACATTCACTTATATAACATTCAAAACTTAAACTGTCAACTTCAAAAAAAACTAAATCCAACCTAAACGACTACGAAATACACAATTACATTGACAATATTCAAAATTACATTTTACATTACAAACAACTAAAAGTCAATCAAACCTGTAAAATAATTTGACCACTCCACTTGTAAGTGTTTGATATCTTCAGCAGTAAAGGGTTGAGGGTCATCAAAAAGCTACAAAGGAAAAGGATAGTAGTCAACGTGTATAATGAATAAATCAAATTGAAATATTATGAGAAAGAGGAAATCTTACCAGGTCAAAACTCAGAACTGTCCCAGTTGTTATTATTTCATACATAAATCTTAACATGTAATATCCGCATTCGATGATGCCTTGTTGCTCATGACATTTTTGTTTGAATGAGTGTAAATTCAATATATTATTTTTATGTAATAAATCAAAATGTACAAATTATAAATGGATATTTACCTTCGCATGTACATATTTGATCTTGTAATTCCTTTTCTTTGCGCTTTTTCGAAAGTGGACCCATGCCCTGTTAGAAAATAATACGAATGGGGTAAATTTAAAATTCATTATAATATATAAAACTATTGTGAAATTGAAACTTATGTTTCCAATATATTCTTAAAACTTTCTCGCACATCATCATGGAGAGAGCATATCCAATAAAGTGTTTTCTCCCTAGGGCAAAAAACCCCTAACATCCAATGATCCCTGAGAAAAGGAAATTTAACGTTAGTGGTTTTTTATGTTAAAAGATAATTAACTCTTTGAGAGGGATGTGTTTCATACCTCTCACAAAAAGGAATCATCCAACACTGTGTGATTACATTCTTTTCAAATCTATCAGCAATATAAAGCATTCTCTGTTCCTCATCCAATGAACATGCTTAAGGGGAAATCAATTGTGGGTCCACGAATCCATATACATCTGTCAGCTCATTCCTCTCACAAATTTTATACATATACCTAATACAAAGCAGACATAAGTATACATTTTTAATAAATATAACGCAAGGAAAAGGTGTTAATACTTACATGATAAAAATTTGCACCACGTTGATGCCCAACTTATCTCCAGTGACAAACTCCATGATATCAGTTTTCATAATCCCCACACATAGTTCACGTCCACAGACATGAGCTTCCATTGTAAAGTCATAATGATCCGCCAACAAATTTGAATATCTTGACAATTTGTCAAGACTGCTAGTATCTACATCTGATGTCATAGCTATCTGTCTTTGTTGTTGTCTATACAGTATTTCTTTACCTTTGAAGTATTCCTGTAAAAATAAATTGAAAAATATATTAGTTTTCAAATGATAAATCATTAATAAAAATATAAAATAAAAGATATAACATCCATACCTCTATGGTAATGAGTCGAAGAAGTCTGGATGGCCAAAGTAAAAAATGGCCGATACTATGTCCAACTGTCGTCACCTCATCTGTAGGTAATGGTATCCGAGCTGATCTATCTATAATATCCTGTACAGTGACCCTCTGATTCTCTACCTCTAACTGTTGATGATGAACTGTATCTCCTATACAATATACCATCCCATATGCAACTATATGATGTTGAGGATCATCAACATACAACTCACAATAAGTAGGTAGCTGCGGCGGAGGAGGAGGATCAAAAATGGGGTCCGCAAGCTGAGGTGGGGGAGTGGGAGCTACTGGGAGAGGTGGAGTGGGAGCTGCACCCTGAAATTGTCTTTGCAAGTCTGCAAACATTAACTGCACCGATGCTCTAATCTTGTCTTCCATTGTCGCATTAATATTATGGACTTCAGCCTCCAAGGATTCTATTTTTTTTTATAAACTCCCTCAATGTTAGAAGTTGAGGAACGTGGCAACACTTTTCTTACCGATACACCTGCCGGATATCCTCTTACACGGCCAGGATGTTCGGGCTTTCCCAATGCCACAGATAAAATATCTTCCCTCCCAGATGGTGTAAATGTCCCCTGTGAACTCTGCTCCTCAAGAGAGTCCTGTAATAATTAATTGAACATTTCTATAATGATTGGAAATATATGACGAAAATAGTAAACTTAAATAAATAAAATAGATATCTTACAATCCTCTCAACTACGAGTCTCGATTCTTCCGAAAGATATTGTCCTTTTTTTCCCTTCCGAGCTCTTTTCCATTTCTCATGTCTAGATGGAGGGGATGGAGGGGCCACCTCTCCAGAGCTTGAAGACTCAGCTCTTAGTTGTTGAAATTTTTCTGCCATCATTTGTTCTTCCAATAATGCATACCCTCCCCGAGATAAACTATGAGGGTATACATTTTTAGATTGGATCTCTTGATGAGCTTTCCTTGTTTGCTGTAAATTAAGAATAAGTAATCATTAACAAAACAATAATAAGATCATTTATCTAAGAAAGCTTATAAAAGTTTACATTTCCCTTACCAAAAATGATTCTTTTCTTCTACTTTCAAAAAATTCTCTCCATGTGTCTTCATCTATAAAAGGATATATACGACATGGATTCTCACGACTCCTATGACCATAAATGAAATCAGATGAGAGGGTTGATTTGAAATCCCTCCATCTCCTAGCAGCCAACGATAAGAATTTCTTCCTGACTCCTCCAGTGTTAGGAATATCAAATGTCATCTGATAAAAAAGAGGTTAAAAATATTATATATACTAGAAACATTTAAAGAACAGTCAAACAATAGCAAAAGATCTTACCAAAATGGTCTCCCACAGCTGAGAAATTATCGCCTTATCCACACTTCTCCAATCATCATAGAGAATGCTTACTTTGCTCTTAGCCTGAGTTGCTACAAAACCCTTAAAATCTTTAGCATTTGGACCTCTAGGAAGATCATCATCATCAAACTCCACGACTATCCTCTCCTCCTTCGTACGGGCAAGTGATAATTTTGGTAAATGTGTGCACCCACGCTTACCAACCTTTGAACTCTTTTTCGTAATAGGAGCATGTGAATGTTCCTCCCCGGATGTATGACCAATATGCTCATCTCCAGAATCATGTGGCTGATCAACTGATTGATCTGTCATTTTCCTTCAAATCAAAAAAACAAACATTAGTTCACAAATAGAAAAGTGTACTAAATTACATAATAGTAAACATTGGTAATATGGTAAGCATGTTAAACAATGATAAACATGGTAAATACAGGAAAAAGGTTGCCAAGGAGTTGGCCCAAGAAAGCTGAAAAGTGGACTCACTGATGCCACCGGCCGGCCGCTGGCTCACCACCGGCCGGCCACTAGATCACCACCGGCCGGCCGGTGGACCAGACAGAGAGCCTTCCTCTCTGTCTAAACCACCGGCCGGCCGCTGGCTCCTCATCGGCCGGCCGGTGGTGATCCAGACAGAGAGGAAGGCTCTGTCTGGTCCACCGGGCGGCCGGTGGTGATCCAGCGGCCGGCCGGTGGACCAGACAGAGAGCCTTCCTCTGTCTGAACCACCGTCCGGCCGCTGGCTCAACACCGGCCGGCCGCTGGCTCAGCACCGTCCGGCCGGTGGACCAGACAGAGCTTTGTTCTGGACCACCGGCCAACCGGTGATCCACCACCGGCCAGCCGGTGCGCCCAGGACTTCTCCTCTTTACGGTTTTTATTGTTTTATCGTTTTGGTTTGATACATATTTTAATAAGTAAAAAATTTACAGTATCTAACATTATATGAAAAAACTAAATGTAAACAAGAAATAAACTTGTGTTACCTGTAATTTTAGGAATGTACAGTTGGATTGTTTTCCCAAATTCCTTCATCGTGATCGTTCCTTATGGCACAAACCATGTCTTTAACATACTCATCATTATGTTCTGTTAATCTTTCCATGGAAGTAGGGATCTCACATAAATCAGCATCTTCATCAAATTCATCCTCACCAACATATTGGTTTTTCCCTTGTAAAACAACAGCCCATTACATATATGATTGATCTACTACATAGAAAATTTGTTTGGCATGTGTTGCCATTATAAAAGAATCAGCTATGTCTTCCAATCTATTCAGATTAACAAGTGTCATTCCAAATTCATCGTGTCTGACACTGTTGTTACCGATAAACCATTTACAGTTAAAAACAGGACATTTAATTTTAAAGTAATCATCCTCCCATATGTCTTCAATCACTCCATAATATGCACTTGATGCCGAAATTGGGTTTCTTTCCTTAGCACTCGAAAAATGCATTGCTTCTGCAAACACCAATACACCACTATTCTGAACTGCACTTCTGTTGTCCTGAGCTTTCGTATGAAATGTATAGCCATTAATGTCATAAGTGGACCATGTTATCACATTTAAAGATGGACCACCCACTATCCATTTTAATGTCTCTGATACATCTGATCTACCAAGAAAGGTCTTTTTAAACCATGGCAAAAAAGTTTTGTTGTGCTCATTCAAAATCAACATTTCTTTCTTCTTTGGATGACATTGTTTCAACTCATTAATATGCAATGTGATATACGGTTGAACATCAGCTATGTTATTCAAGATGTATGATTCTAACTTCTTCATACGTTCAGCTGACAGTGATTTGACTTTCAAGCCACGAATCCCCTTTCCCTCATTATTAACCCGTTCATGGCGAGATGGAGGCAAACCTATGTGTTGCGCCGTAGCCAAGTAGCTCGTACAAAACTCTGCTACCTCCTCAGAAATATACTTTTCAATAATGGAGGCTTCAGGTCGATATGGATTTTTAACATATCCCTTTAATATTTTCATATACCTTTCAAAAGGATACATCCAACGAAGATATACAGGTCCACAAAGCCTTATTTCTCGAGCCAGATGAATCAGTAAATGCACCATCATATCAAAAAAAGTTGGAGGAAAATACATTTCCAAATGACAAAGTATAAAAATTGCATCCTTTTCCAAAATGTTCAAAGTATTCACATCAATCGCCTTGTTGCAAATTGAATTGAAAAAATAACACAACCTCATTATAGTCTTTCTGACACGGATGGGCAATATTCCACGCAGTGCAACTGGTAGAATTTGTTGCATCATGACATGACAATCATGTGATTTCATACCTATCAACTTCAATTCTTTCAATGAGACAAAAAATTTTACATTTGAAGAATAACCTTGAGGCACTTTGATATCATGAAGACACTGACAGAAGCTACTTTTCTCCCTCTTCGATAATGTATGACAAGCCGGGGGAAGAAATGTTCGTCTTCCTTTAGGAGTGGGAGCTAACTCCAAACGTATTCCCATTGACAGTAGGTCTAACCTTGCATTCAACCCATCTTTTGTCTTTCCTTTAATATCTAGCAATGTTCCGATCAAAGAATCACAGATATTCTTCTCCACGTGCATGAAATCAATATTATGTTTGACTTCATGATACCTTCAATATGGTAGCTCAAAAATATTGACCTTTTCTTCCAAATATGTCTATCATTACCAGATTTCTGTGTCTTTCCCAATGTCACATCAAGGTTTTTCACCCTCTCAAAATACAATTCTGGGGATAAAGGTTGAGGAGCAGTATCAAATTCTTGTGAGCCATTGAATGCCTTTTTTAGTCTTCTATAAGGGTGATCCATAGGAAAAAACATTCGATGACCCATGTACACTGTTTTCCTCCCATGATGCAATTGACAATATGACGTCTGTTGTTCGCAAATTGGACATGCTTTATGCCCTTTAACACTGTATCCAGACAAATTTCCATATGCTGGGAAGTCATTTATAGTGAATAGAAGCACTGCATGCAGTTGAAAATATTCCATTTTATAAGAATCATACACCCTAATACCATCAGCCCATAACAGTTTCAAATCATCAATCAGCGGTGACAAGTATACATCAATATCATTGCCAGGTTGCTTTGGACCAGAGATCATGATACTCAACATGACATATTTGCGCTTCATACAAACTTCAGGAGAGAGGTTGTAAATTACCAATAAAACAGGCCATGAACTATGTGTGCTACTGAGGGTTCGGTATGGATTCATTCCATCTGTGCACAAGCCTAGTCTCAGATTTCTAATTTCATTTCCAAATGTAGGGTACTGGGCATCAATTTTCTTCCATTGTGGACAATCAGCTGGATGACGTATTTTTCCATCACATACCCGCTCATCAGCATGCCATCTTAACCTTTTTGCATCATGTGAATTAGAAAATAAACGTTTGAAACGAGGAATTATAGAAAGATACCAAAATACCTTTGAAGGGAGCTTTGTAATCTCTACATCAGCTTGTGATTTTTCTTTCACCTTATACCGTGATGTCCCACATTTAGGACACTCTTTCAGAAATTCATATTCCTTCCTATATATAATGCAGTCATTCGGACAGGCATGTATTTTCCTGTATCCCAATCCCATCGGGCATAATATTTTTTTGGCCTTATAATGTGAATCTGGAAAATCGTTATCTTTTGGAAGAATGTCTTTCATCAATTGTAGCAGCTCTGTAAAACTTCTGTCACTCCATCCATGTTTCTCCTTCAGGTTAATCAATCTTAACACCGCCGACAAAACCGTAAAATCTATACAACCAGGATATAATGGTTTTTCGGCATCACCATATAGACGTGAAACTCTCGGTTCTATCTCAATTTGTTCTGCTACAATATCGCGAATCATTTCTTCAATTCCATCGGAGTTACCATCTTGCGATTCATTATCATCAGTGACATTATGTCCAGTTTCGCCATGCCAAATCCAAGGGTTGTAACTCGGATTGAAACCATGACAAATCAGATGATCTTTTATCTCTCTACTTTTCAACTTCTTCATATTCAGACATTTCAGGCATGGACAGAAAAAAATGTCACTACTTGGAACATTTCGTTTAGCAAATTCCAAAAAGGCATCAACACCTTCCTCATATTCATTTCTCATTCGATGTGTCGTAATCCAACATCGACTCATTATTACCTATAACAAATAGCAAAAATATATATATTTTTTAGATAAGACAAATATATGTTTATATGAAAAAAATCATAATTTGAATATAACAATTTTGAAATATAAAACAAATCGATGTGTAAACCCCCCTGGACACCCCCCGACCCCTCTGGACAGCCCCCCACCCCTCCTGGACACAACCCCCCACCCCCGACCTGCTTGGACACCCCCCTGGACACCCCCCAACCCTCTGGACAGCCCCCCCCCCCCCCCCCCCCCACCCCTCCTAAACACCACCCCCACCCCCTACCCCCTTGGACACCCCCTGGACACCCCCAACGCCCACCCACACCCTTGGACAGCCCCCCACACCCACCCACCCCCTTGTAAACCCCCCTAGACACCCCCTGACCCCTCTGGACAGCCCCCCACCCCTCCTGGACACCACCCCCCACCCCCTACCCCCTTGGACACCCCCTAGACATCCCCCAACCCTCTGGGCAGCCCCCCCACCCACCCGGACAACCCCAAATACCCTCTGGAGAGGCCGCCACCCACTTGGACAACCCCCCACACCCATCCACCCCCTTGGACAGCCCCCCACACCCATCCACCCCCTTGGACACCCCCCTGGACACCCCCCTGGACACCCCACTGACCCCTCTGGACAGGCCGCCACCCCCTTGGACAGCCCCCCACACCCACCCATCCCCTTGGACACCACCCTGGACACCCCCCAACCCCTCTGGACAGCCCCCGACCCCTCTAGAAAGCACCCCCACCCCTCCTGGACACAACCCCCCACCCCCGACCTGCTTGGACACCCCCCTGGACACCCCCCAACCCTCTGGACAGCCCCCCCACCCCTCCTAAACACCACCACCCACCCCCTACCCCCTTGGACACCCCCCTGGACACCCCCCAACACCCACCCGCACCCTTGGACAGCCCCCCACACCCACCCACCCCCTTGTAAACCCCCCTGGACACCCCCGACCCCTCTGGACAGCCCCCCGCCCCTCCTGGACACCACCCCCCACCCCCTACCCCCTTGGACACCCCCCTGGACATCCCCCAACCCTCTGGACAGCCCCCCCACCCACCCGGACAACCCCAAATACCCTCTGGAGAGGCCGCCACCCACTTGGACAGCCCCCCACACCCATCCACCCCCTTGGACACCCCCCTGGACACCCCACCGACCCCTCTGGACAGGCCGCCACCCCCTTGGACAGCCCCCCACACCCACCCATCCCCTTGGACACCACCCTGGACACCCCCCGACCCCTCTGGACAGCCCCCGACCCCTCTAGAAAGCACCCCCACCCATCCTGGACACAACCCCCCACCCCCGACCTGCTTGGACACCCCCCTGGACACCCCCCAACCCTCTGGACAGCCCCCCACCCCTCCTAAACACCACCCCCCACCCCCTACCCCCTTGGACACCCCCCTGGACACCCCCCAACACCCACCCACACCCTTGGACAGCCCCCCACACCCACCCACCCCCTTGTAAACCCCCTGGACACCCCCCGACCCCAAATCCATGCACCTATTCCATGGTTGTGTGTGAATAAAGTAGTAACAACTGTAAAAGGGCAACCCATCCAAATGGACACGCCCCAACCCTCTCGGGGATTTATAGAAAACGATGAAAAAATAGTGAAATCATAAAATTACTCAATATTGCAAGTCGAACAAATAGATATAGGGATGATAAATAAGATTATGGTTCCAAAACGAGTTAAAAGGGTTCGCACTCGAAGAATCTTAGCTAGTTTCAACAAAAAAATCACAACACATATATATTTACTATCCGCGAAAAAAAACGAACGAGTGGGAGGATTACCTGAGTGCTGCGAGTTTAGATGATTGATCCGAGGAGATTAAATATGAGAAACGATGATCGCAAAAAGAATCTAAACCAACGAAATGGACGAGCCGATTCGGGTTTACGCGCGAGAGAGACGAGTCGCGACTGTCGAAGGTAAACTCGCGAATGACAATCCACGGGTCTGGGTAAATTTTTAAATGAGTTATCACGTCGGTTATTCAATAACCGACGTGATAATTGTTTTAAAAACATTTATAACGTCGGTTATTTCAATAACCGACGTAAAAACCTTCCTCCGATTCATGTTTTACGTTGGTTATTTTATAACCGACGTTATAAAGGGCTCAAAATCCGCGTTTTTTTACGTCGGTTATGGAATAACCGACGTCAAAAACATCTGCGGATTCTTTTTTTACGTCGGTTATTTTATAACCGACGTAAAAAAGCCTTCAAAAACAGCGTTTGTTACGTCGGTTATTTAATAACCGACGTCAAAGGGCCTTCGAAAACCGCGTTTTTTATGTCGGTTATAAAAATAACCGACGTTAAATGTGTACCAAACACAGGTTTTTACGTCGGTTAAGAAATAACCGACGTAAAAAACCTCGTTTTACATATTATGACGTCGGTTTTATATAACCGACGTAAAAAATGGTGACGTAAAAAACGTTTTCTGCACTAGTGAAATTTAATGTATAATACAAGAATAAATTTTACATATGAAATATTCCTCAATATCAGTATCAACTAAACCGTCAGGAACCTAATAATCCCTACATAAACCAAAAAAAACCATTATTACTACCATGTATACCACTAGAATCATCATCCTCATGAGTATAAATATCTACATTTTCATATGCACCTAAATTAGTTGTCGGAGAAAAAGAATCCTCATAAGCCACACATAAATAAATGAGAACACATTTAATTAATGAAAACATATAAAGTTTATACACATACAGGATATAAACATATTTAATATAGCAAGTTTCTATTTACATGAACTGTTATGTATAGACATATTTGGTATAAACCATTTTTAATATAAACTAGAATTCCCCTGTTCATTTTCACAGGAAACGATATCTGGGAAATTCTAATAGGAATTGTTTATGAGATAAGGATTCTTAACACATTTGTAAAAATTTCAATCCAAGTGTTTTTAATGGATAAATTGTTTATTAAACTATTTATCTATATTTAAAATGAAATATAAATATAATAAAAATTTAATTGGTTAATTTATTTTATTAAATCTTAATAAATTATTTCATTTGATAAATTTAATAGACATCCTTTATTAGATATTAGCTACTAAATTTTATTCAAAGTATAATTTTCATGCTATTTTATGTTTTCTATGAATATATTGTATAAAATTTTTTGATCATTGATAATGGTGATGAGAGGTGATAAAAAATTTGATAATTAATAAATAATAGTGACTTTCCTGGGTATAATTTGTTCTAGGATATAAGAAATTTTTGTTGATATGTTTTTTATTTGGTTAGGCTCTCATTGATTGAACATTTTAATAAGTTTAGAAAATTTTAAAATATTTAATGAGGTTCTATATTTGAAAACAATTAATGAGTAATATATAGTGTTAACATGGTAAATTAAATAAAGATGATTGAAATGTTTCTCGAAGTAGTTAACAGGGTAGTTGAATTCCCATGAAAATTACTTCTTTATTATATATAAGGATATTTGTCATAATATTTCACAAATTTTATGTATTAAAACAATAAAATACCCAATTTATACTATTTTATATATAGATGAATAACAATAAGATATTGTGAAAGAACTATACTTCCTATTGAGAGATTATCAAAGTGTTTAGAAACTTCTTGATAAAAAGGCAATGTCAAGAGTAACTATAATTCTTAATATTGTAAATAAAATTTAAATATAAAATAAATTTTTATTTAACACTCAAAGAATACTAAATATGGAAAACACACACAATAGTTCAATGTATTTCACCATATATGATTTAACTAGGAAAGGGAAAATCAATACTAGTTTTGTTAAAGTTTGTTATTTCTTTTAAAAAAATCAATATTAGTTTTCCTTCATAGAGGAAAAATAAGAATATGTACCATTTCACATAACCCTAGTGTGATGAATATCATCGTTGCAAATTCTTCACTAAATAGATTCCATGGTGGTCACTTCATTATAACTGTTGATAATGATAAAATAATTCTTATAATGATGAACCACCAATAAATAATCAGATTCTAAACCATAAATTTTTCCATTATGAGAAAGATCCTTATATTCTAGGAGCTCAAATTTATTTTGGGGATGATATAAATGAATTTATATTTTTATGGTCTGAATTTTTTTTAAAATATTACCACGTAATCTAAAATAAATCAATAAAATTAATATATAAACTCATATATTCATGAACAAATTTAAAATATAATTGCTAAAAAATCAATAACTAAACATAAATACAAAGTGAAAGGAATATATTTGAATGATATTTTAAACTATATGTAATTGATAGATGGAATACTGTTAGGAACAATCTTCACTCTTGTAAGAAGATCATCATCCTTATATAGGTGAATGAAAGAAATCCATCCTCAATAATACCTTGAAATCATTATAAATATGCATAAAAAATAAAATAGGAATATTTTATATGAATTGAAACAGACGAATTAGAAAACAATTTAAATATTATTTATCATAAAAATATTCACTTATAATTGAATAGAGTTCATTTTTTGTGAATAATTGATTCACTATTTCGATGAAATAAGCTCAAATTGGGGTTTTGATTTGATTTTTTATTTCTAATGTTCTTTAATAATTTTTTTTAATCTTTTTGGAGTTTTCATCAATTACCTAGGGAAATATTTTTTTGAAAAAATCCCTTTATGACAAGTAATTATTT
Source organism: Viscum album (assembly GCA_963277665.1). Taxonomy (NCBI): domain Eukaryota; kingdom Viridiplantae; phylum Streptophyta; class Magnoliopsida; order Santalales; family Viscaceae; genus Viscum; species Viscum album. The sequence goes on from OY728158.1 coordinate 1,287,852,600, forward strand.
GTGTTTGCTAATATTATTGGTGAAGAAATTCCCAAAAAAATTCATAATGGGAGGATGGATTCATATAATGTGAGGTTTGGTGGTGTGCTAGGGAAATTATGGATTATAGTGGTTGATTTGATGGTTGTATAGGTTTAAATTTTGTTCTATGTCTGAAACATAAATTACATTATAGATTTCATATTTCTGATTAAAGGATCAATCGTTGTGTTCCAATGAATTCATATGGTTTATTTCATAATTTCATAAGGATGTTTTCCCTGACTTCATACATTTTATTAGGGAAATACCTTTGGCTATTTCAAAAATTTTGTAAGGTTCTATTAAAAAATTAATAAGGTACATTTACATTGTGAAATATTGAAGTCAATAGGAAATTCATTGGAGTATTTTTAAGGTTTATTATTATAATATTTCTTGATAGAGGATCAGACAGAACAGATATTTGTTTTTTTATAAATCATAAAATATGATTAAAAACCCAATCAATTAGGTGAAGAGAAAATCATGTTGAAGATTAAGTAAGACTATAATGATAGATTATATGTAATTCAAAATTAATATTTTGTGGTTTTGGGATTCACATCATTTCCAAGAATATCTTGGAACATGTCCATATGAATGGGTACATTATTATAAAAAATATATAATTGATAACTCAGTAAAATTTGAATAAAGGACCCACATTATTTTGTGGGTAATGGAATACCATGATGTATAATCCTTGGTTTGATAATTCATGAGGTATGTGATGTCATTTGTGTGATACTAAGGCTTCAGATGATAAGAGTATATAGAGGATCTAGTGAGTCACCATGTTGGTGATGAACCGGTTTATTCCAGTAATATCAAATTTTTTTGTATAAAATTAAAAAAAATTGAAATTCATAAATTCAATCAAGAATAGACATAATTTTATTTATAGTGGAGTTAGTGGAAATTGTGATTTGTAAATTTTTGGGTTTGTAGATTTTTTCAATTCAATGCACTAATAAATAGAAAATTTCACATTTAATTAAGGAAAATAGATTAGGATAAAATAACATTATTTTGGTGGTAACCAATGTCTTTGAATTGTGGAGCAGGAGGTGTCATGGTTGTTGGAAAGTTCACTAGTATAGATCTGCAAATGACATGAAAAAATTGTTGAGTGATCTGGATTTTTCAATGTGCATATGATATTTGTAGATTAAATTGTTTAATGGATTTTTGTGTTGAAATTTCATAGGGAAGAAAAGTACCTTGATGGGGAAGTTATGATTACCCATGGATATTTAGTTTTATTGAACATGGATGTTATTTTTATTTTTTATATCCTTTTGGATGGGTTAGTAAACACTTTAGGCTTTAAGTAGACAAAATGATCTTCTATATATCATTTTTAGGATTATGTTTGTGTTTCCTAGTTGTTTTTGGTAGAGGAAAACCAAACCAATAGATTTTTTGTTAATGGACAAAACCAGGTATGTTTGAAGGTAGATATAGGCCACCAAAACCATATTTTTAGTCCACTAGAGTTCTGGTTCAATGGAAAGTGATGTTACACATCTGTCTTTTCCACCAAAATATTTTTGGAAACCACCAATGTTCTAGTTGATGGTTTTTAGTTTTTTAAATTAGCAAAAGCAGAAATTTTTCAAATTTTTTAGACCCCCTATTAGGGTTCTATCTTAGTGGATAGTACTAATTGTATTGGAGGAGAAATCCCCCAACACCTATTTTCCCCTTGGATGATTGAGCTTTATTCATTTGTTATAGGTTTGGTATATATTGTAACTATGTTACCACATGAGGGAGTGTTTTAGCCTAGTCGATAACTATGGTGATAACATGTTCAACATAGAGAAGAAATGTGTTGTTATTTTTTGTTTATAGCGATTAGACATTCATTAATTTATTTTTTAATTGGGTCGATGGGTAATTTACCGTTTACATTGTATCGCTGGTAGAATGTAAAAGGAAATACAAAAAATAACTGGAATCCACCAATTCAATGCTACATAAATATAAAAATGGAAGGATAAGAATTATAACATATATATTAGGTACATGGGGGTAAAATTACATTAGACACACACACACCACACACCACACACATAGGCTAGAAAGTAATTCCATTGCCCCATAAGGGATATCCCCCCCATCAATACTTATTTATTCAGTACATGGCCAGAAGGCCCAGTGGAAATGAAGCCCATTACATATCCCAAATGCCCACAAACTATCTTTAAGGCCCAATTTAGCATCCTTCCAGCATCATACTACCTACAACACCAGGTCTACGTCTTTCCTACGTCACCACCCAACTATGTCATGCATCACAGAAAGGGTGAAAGTAAAATTAATCTATCTTGAAGATAACATTAATCTACACATACAAACATTCTTCAATGACCTTTATATATTAAAATATCATCACATTATTCAAGATTTGATTATGATTTCATAGGAATACTCCATGTAAAATTGATAATCAATGAAAATAATATTAAACATGAAATTATTTAACCCATGAATTTAGCCACTATTAACACATAACATTTCTTTAAAAATACTGATATTGTTATAAATTTAGAACAGACAATAAAAAATAAAAATGTAATAATATTTAGAAAAGGTAAAAATATATTAAAAAAATAAATCCCTAATCAATATTTAAGAATAAAATAACACCTCAGTCACTTAAAAAATCCTTCTTCAGATTTTGAATTAAATGTCACACTATCATGTATCCTGGTAAATGAAAAAACTGGGTAAAATATAATAAAACAAGAGATCTCATGGAATGTCCTACTAGGTTATTATACTCAACCCTATATTCACACACTGATATGAGATATCATTTTTTGTTTAATTCAATATATTTTCTATATGCATTATTAAATTTATATGTTTCTATAATGAAATGGTTATGATTCTTAATTTATAGGATCTGTATTGGGGAGATTTTCTTTATCATTATAATATTTTGGTGATTAGTCTATGTATATATTACTTATCTATATTTTTTTGGAATCCATAATTTAGCTAATTTTTATGTTGGGAGAAAAATAATCTCTAAAATGGTTTGTAAACCCATGGTTTTAGTCACTAGTCGTTAATATCCCAAGGAACATAGATGAGGTCAGTGGTAGTCAAGTATGAGGGTTGACAATTATATTTTGTGGTTAATTATACAATCATTATCAAATTATAATTATTTGTTTATTAAATAAATTAATCACACCAAAACAATATTTAAGTCACTAAACCCATTAAATATATACTTTATTATATTATTAATGTTTTATTAGTATGAATTAGTAAACATAGAAATGTTCGTGATTTTATTATACTTAATTTTACTGGTGATAAAAATTTTCTAATAATCATTTAATGTCAACTATCAGACCCATCATATGTGAGTATTATTTTTTTTAAGGTAGGATTATTTCATGTCGAGGATATACTATAGAAAATATTAACGTTTTTTGGTTAATGAATGTACTCAATTAATTTTTGATTTTTTAAATGTGGTTTTCCTTTATGAATTCTATATTACTTCAAATGATTCAACATAAAATGTTAGGTTTACTTAATTTTTATTCCATTATTTAGGAAATTGTATAGAAAATGATGTCATCTTTTAGGTCCAATAGTTTACTAGAAATGTATATGAAAAAATAGACTAATTAACTATCCTTTCCATGATGAACAAGAAAATATTTTATGAGTGTACAAGAAGGAATAAAGTGCCACGAGTATTATGAAATATAGACCAACATGATGTTTAATATCTAATATTAATACAACTATTTTTCCACTACCTCAACCTTCCACTACCTCCAAAATAGAAAAACAGTAGCAAAGAAGTAATGATTTCATCAAAAAACCAACATTAGTTATTTAGTTTTATAAATTTACTCAAACATCACATTCATGAATTATTATAGGGTGATAAAAGGGAAAAATAAACCATGAACCTACATACATCTTTTTATGAAATTATCATGATGGGAGGGATCACTAACTAATTATATTTGAAGAGAACATTTTATTTTGTAAATAATAACCTTCTCCTCAATATTTAAAATTTTTAGATATAGAAAAAAAATAAAAAATTTAATAATGGAAAAATGTCACTAATGATCTCATTAGATATAGAGAGAAATGAAGTAAGTTAGACACAAAACTAAAAACCATAACCTGTGAAGTTATAACAGTTACACACCTCATCTAGTCATTTCTTTATGCACGCATGATTTGTCATTTTTTTAATCTAGAACAAAACATTAGGGATTAATTGAATAAACAAAGAAACATTGTTGGGAAATAAATTTTAAAAAATATATAAGAAAACATTATTTATTGTGATTAATACTTGAAAATAAACAAAAGACTAAACAAAAACATGAAATAAATATGAACAAATTAAATCAAAAATGAACATATGGTTAATTATAGGATTGTTCAAAGGAAATAAGGATGTTTGTATAAAATTTCATGGATGAATGAAGAAGAATGACTAGGGGTAACTAGAGGAATATTGTTGAAAAGAAAGGGTAGGGGTTGGCTCATATGGGTCATGCTCATGGAATATGTCCATTGCAGCACTCTTGCATGATCCACTCACAGAAGTTCAATGCCTTATCCAATGAATTTAAATGAAATATAATGCAAGTTGAATGGGTTTGAGGAGGGTAAGAATGAATGAGGGATAGAGGAACCATGAATAGAAATGCCTTTGAGGGTTGGAGGATCCACGAATAGAGAAACTAGTGAGGATCAATATATAGAGATATTTTTTAGGCGATGAAAAGCCGATGAGAAGGTTTTCTAGAGAGGGATCAGGTGAGTGGGCGAATAGCAGTTAAAATCACTAAGGTAGGATGAAAAATGAGAGAATCAAAATTATAAAAGTAATTATTCCCTTGGGTGTATCAATTATGAATCAAATATCTTTAAATAATCATCAATATATATTAATTTATACCCATGTACAAATTAAACCGTGGATATATGTACATTTTTATATGTCAATTGTTCTAGTAGTTGGTGGTTAGCCTAATCCTAAAAAATTGGGTACATAGTTAATTATCTCAAGCCCAAAGTATGTACTTGGTTGGTTATCCCAAGACTAGCATGTTATGAATGACTTATTTGGTATACTTGAAATAGTATTTTATATTCTTATGAGTATGATGAAAATCTATGTCTTATTCTAATGTTGTTTTCTCATGGATCATGCACGTTTATTACATTATTATTAATGTCTTATGAAATACCAATGTTTATTCTATGACTCAATATTATGATCATTGATATGTAAGGTATGGTTTTCAAATGCTATGCTCATGTTCTCATAACCTCATGCTCATATTATGTTGATGTATATCCCTTGTTTAATCTTACTGAGCATATAATGTAACCCTTTCTTATGTCTCCTTTTCTTAGGTTATGAAGAAAGGTATCATTTAGTTTTTTATATGAATATTAACAAATGTTAATATCATTGTGGGAAACAATTAAGATATTTCAACATATAAATGTTTTTGTTCCTAGTCTCCAAATAAACTAATCTATTATGGTCCCAACATGTGTGTTTGAGTAATTTATTTAACATAAATATAAAAATATGTACATGGGTGGTTATCCCAAAGCTAACATGTTATGGTTGTCTCAGTGGGTATCCTTGACATAATATTTTTTATAAATATATGTATGCAATAAATTATTTTCTTATGCCAATGTACGCTATCATGGATCATGTTATTCATTTTCATTATGATTCATGTGTTATGAACTATCAATCATTTTTCCAAGACTCAAGATTTGAATATATTATATAAAAAGAATTATTTATTAATTTTACACTCATGTTCTTATACCAAAATTCTAATGTTATGATTATTTATCTCCCTTGTATACCCTTATTAGAATTCTTACACAGCCCTTTAATTTTTTTCCTTTCCCCAGGTTATGAAGAGGGTTTTTATTTAGGGTATTTCTAAGAAGAGTGATAATTGGGAAGATCATTGTTGAAAAAACTGATGATATTTCACTAGAAATGAATATTGTGTACCTAATATCAAAAGAAAATAAACTATTTTGGTCCATAAGTGTGTGTTTGTTTAATTAATTTAGTATTCATCTAAAAATGTAATAACTATGATTGAAAATACTAGGTTTCCATAACATGGTCATCAAGTCCTTGTCCACCATGTACCCTCAATTGTTATACAGACACATGGCCCTCTCCATGGGGCCCACCCACATGACTAAATGGGTCATCACAACAAATAAATATCCCAATAGGCCAACACACATTCTTTCTAGTGTGATTTTTCCTCACATAGACACACCCTGAGAAACATTGATAAAAAGTTACTCATCCTAATCAATAATCCGAGAAAATATCGAATAATTATTCACTTATAATTAGATAGACTCCCAAAAATAATGGACCGCCTTGCTGGAAGAGTCATATCATTTATTTATTTAACCCTTTATCATTCTATGGTGTTAAATTCACTCCCTTTATAGTATAAAAACCTCATTTTGGAACCAATATCTCAACCCAGGAAGTTCCATTTCACTTAAGGATGGGTTCATCATCTAATACAAACTATATCAACCCAGAATATTGATACATGGATATTACAAACCTTTAGATTACAATTCAACACTTTATCAAAATTTAATTGAGGACCATAATATTTTAATGTATTAATAATATTGGAACAAAATATTCTTAATTCAATAATGTTCTTTAACATGTCCCATAAAGAGCTTCTCATTCAATACTCTTAACAGACATACTATACATAAAAACATTATTCATGAACTAGGGAATGGAATAATAATAAAGGGAGAGCTTAGATGCACCGTAAGGGTAAAATATGGAGATATATAAGCATAAAAATGATCATTAAATTATGATAACATGAGAATAAAATTTTAAACCCATACCATACATATCGAAGATAATAATCTTATGGCATGCAATAATTATTGGAAATTCATAGGAAACAAATCATAATGGAATCATAGAACATGAGACGTGAGAGTATAAAATCATTATAAGACATATATTTTTAGAATATAGATATGCATAAAAACTTCTAGTTCAAGGATACCAACAAATAGATTCATAACATTTTTGGTTTGGGATAACAATCTGTGTACCCTATTTTTTCAGATTTCGATAAAAACTCATGTACCCTCATTTTGGGATTGGGATAACCACCAGTGTAACCTTTGAAATCATATAAAATTTATCATTACCCAATGAACTAGATCGACATATTGGATCCACGTGTCAAATTATTATAATCATACACATGTGTGTCATAAAATTTTAAAACATTCATTTTATAATAAACCACAAAAAGAAATGGGTTTCATCAAAATTTCATTTAGTTATAACATAAAGAAAATATATAGGTTCAAAAATAATTTCATAATTTCATTATATTATATCCCATGGAAACAAATATGGTTTCATAAGAATATTATCATGGTAAAACCCTTGGAAAGAGAAACGAGTTTCAAATACAGATTTTTATAAAAAACATTAACCATTCAGAGAATAAATAAGAATTATATCATTGGATAATAACCATTTTAAATATTGAGTTACATCAAAGTATGTTATCTTATATAAGAAATTATAAAAAAATATCACTTGAATAATTTCTTGGAGGGAAAATAAACATTCATATAAACTCATTATTTAAACCATAAAATCTTTCGAAATTCCATTTCATTAAAAATAGAATTATAAATTTATAAAGGAATATAAAAATGAATTTAGGTTCATTCATGAAGAAAATATTCTTTCCACATGTAAAAAACTATCTATATAAAAAAACATTTGGAAGACATTTTTAAAAATCATGGTTTTGGTATAAAAATAGTTTCTGACTGAAAGAATGAATTTTTATAAAAAAATAATCTTTGAACCCATGAGAACATAACGAGAGGAAAATAAAATGTTAAAAAACATTATAATGACATAGAAATAGAATATTGAAATTCATGAGTTTCTTGATAGATTGATCATAATGTTATATTATTTGAAACATACTCTTGATCCATCCCAATAAATGATTGGAGTGTAACCTAAAATATTTATCAACTTGGTAACGTTCAAATGTAAAAAAACATTATAGAATATAATTACATAAAACATAAAATATCATGAGGAAAAATAGATTAATGATATTACATGAAAAAAGGATGGTATACATACCTCGTACGAGAGGATATGTTCATAACATAACATATGTCTCAAAGAATCCAAATTGTGACAAAGATACCTTATTATTTTGTTACTATTATGAATCGTAAGACCCAATTAATAATTACATAAAATGGAACAATAAATATCTTTAAAATAATTATATTTTTGATATAACAAGTAAAATGGGAATTATATACACCACATAAAAGAAATGTGTCATGAATTTTCATATATATTTCTGAAATGATAGAGGGACTACCAAATCACTTACCATAAGTTTTGAATTCTATCACACACATTTGAAAATACAATATAATAAATATCAGTTTATTATAAATATATTAAATAAATATATATATATATATCATACCATATATGACTTTCTCATGACCTTTTATTTCTCGTTTATTAACAATTCCATGTTAATGTTCTGTTTCGGGGAAAAAATGATTTGTTTTTCATATATGTTTTGATTTGTTATTTTTGTCACTCATTAATTGATTTTGATTAAATTATATACCAAATTTTAACCTTTATATAAAAATCATATATATTCACCATATATGTATTAATATTAATCCAAAAAGATTAGTAATGGTAAATGAAATACACTATTCTTTGAGAAGGTAGTATGCACGTATACATGAACATTATTTCCATTTTCATGTACAATTGAAAAAAATAAAGGTAAATTTTATATTATCATTAAAAATCGATTTTATTTCATTTATATCAATTAATTTTATTAAACCCATAGTTATTACAATCCTTGTAATGCAATACCGAATCACAACACTTCATGAGGCTGTAGCCCACTGTACACATGGGCGATGTTATCATATTCAAAAAAACGAAGAGTATAAAGGTATGTGTGATATAATAAATAAAAATAAAGAAAAATATCATTATTAAAATATAGAAATAACAAATAAATAATTATACTGATCTGCATGAGGTGGTAATGAAGAAATACTTACATTTGTTTGTGTGACAGTAGTCTTCTATACACACGAATGGGGATTTCGTAACCCATTTGATGGAAGTGGAGAAGGATATAGGTCATTAACATAATATAAAAAATATAAATATATGGAATATAATGATTTTATTATATCATCAAGTTATAATATTAATTTATGTAATTTTATGATTAAAGAAAACAAAAAATCTTGATGAAGAATGTTACCTATTTTTCAGGAATCTTTATTAGTTTTTCACCAAAATCATTTATAGGTTTTATTTTTTGAAACAATGAGGATTATATGATGATATGAGGTAATTGGGGAACTTATTTGGGCATTTATTATATTAAAAATGGGTTTTAATTTTTATATTTGTTAAGGGTGGTGGAGGCCATTTATAAGTGTGGGAAAAGAACCCACATGTAACCCACCATTGAAATTTCTCAAAAGACTCAAGAATATATGTCATTACCAAGAAATATGAATCCAAATGATCCAATATTATAACTTGGGATTGATAATATTTACATATGGATATACAATAGTATATATTCATGTTTTATGTTATTTTTAACCCTAATATTTTTTGTGTAACCTCATTGTAAACCAATTTTTACCTCAATCGCACTAAATTATTATTACTATTTCCACTATTAATTTTGTTAAAAGTTTAATTTTAATATATTAAATAATATAAATTATTATGATTAAAATTATTGAATCCATTTTTTCTAAGTAACATTCATATAATTAGAAAAAAATAATTTACAAATAATTCCATAGATGTGATGAAAAAGTGTTGTTTGAAGGAGAAAATGTTCAAAATTTACAATGTTTTTATATCAAAATTCAACATAAAATTGAATCTAATGAAATTAATTATATTAATGAATTAATTATTAAACTAATAGTATTTAAAAATATTAAAATATTATTTTCCATTATAAATAAATTATGCTAAGAAGATGTTTTCAATTAGAATTTAGTATTTTTCATTAATCATAAACAAATTAATGTTTTATGAAAGTTCTAAAGAAATATATCCAACATAATTTTGATATAATTATTTTATGAAGTAAGATTATGTTTCTAAATAATTTTTATAAAATATTTCAAAACTATTTTTAATAAACTGTGATGGAAGGCGATAATAGTTTTATGAAAAATACAGTTTTATGAGTAAAATTTGATTTATTATTATCAATTTTTTTGGAAATAACATATGATGAATTATATAAATATTGCACAAAATATAATATATAAATTTTATTAAAATGATTCACAAAAAGTTATTTGTTTATTTTATTGATTAAAAAAATTCTTATGTGAATAAAAATAGTCTTTCCATAAAATATTTACATTTATTTTCAAAATGTTTTTTATTTCTAATTAATTTGTCATCATATAATTAATTATATATAGATTTGTAAAAAATATTTTCATAATTCATTTTTTCTTATTAATTATGTCCATTTCAACATATTAGTGATAAATATCAAATTAAATAATAGTATTTTAATAATAAGTTACATTTCATTTAAACAGAGTGTTGCGAGTAATGTAAGGTAAATTACATGTTACGTGTCTCACGAGCTAAAATCAGTGTTGCATGTAATGAAAAATATATAAATGATTAAATTTATTTGAAAAAAAAATGTATCAAAAAATATAGGTTTGCTACATTCTATCTCCTTAAAATGAATTTATCCCTCTAAATTTGTCACTTTAGTTCAAATGACTGAGGATAATTATACCTCTTTATCTCCTCAGGTTCCCATGTAGATTCCTCAAGATTGTGGTTTCAACACAATACACTAACCAATTGACTATCCTTGTAAGGTATAACATTCTATATTTGATCCCAATTCTCTACCAATTGTTATGTATATTAAATATCATGCTCCAGTGGTATAACCTTTGAGTCTAGTATATGTGATGGATATGGTATATACATCCTTAGGAGTTCTGTAAGGAACACATCATGAACCAAATATAGCTTCAGTGTAATTCCAAAATGATATGATATTGACCTCATATTATCGAGTATTTTAATGGGATATATATACCTATTTCTTACATTTCCATTCTTTCATCCACAATGAATGATTTTGAATTAATTTCCAAAATACAACGTATTCTAGATTGTGTTGAGGATTATTAGCATAACATCTCTGTCAAATATTTTCATTCCTTACATGTTAATAAATGAATATAACCTTCTAATCCATATCATAATATCTCTTAATTCCAAATATTATTATTTCTATAACTTCATTATAGTATGTTTGAGTTTTATAATTTTTTCCACCAAGGTATTCATAAGGAGAAAACTAATTGATTGAGTTATAACTATTCTTTCATGAAAACTGAACTTAGGGTGGGTATTGATCCTTACCACCTCTGAAATCCATATAATATGATCTTATAATATACTATAGAATCTGAATTATTATCCAAAACTAACCATTTATTTGAAAATGATATTTAGTATTGAAACATAACTCTATATTAAGATATTGCTAACGACTTCACCAAAACATTGATGTAAACACCCAAGTATGAAAAAATAAAATTGAATGTGGAAATCCTTGTAACATTAGAACTTACATAATGTATATTTTATAGATCGAAACAAAAGACAAACATTCTTACCTAAATTTATTTTCATGGCATCGTATGGTGATTGTATATAACCCATAGTTAAGTCAATATAAAATATAATATAAACCATAAAGATTACCAATACTGTTAATCATATGTCTATAAATTGTAAATTTATTCCTCCTTAAATGACTTTTTTGACTAAATCATACAAAAAAGGGTTGTATTTCCATAAATGTTTCTTTAAATATACTTAATCTTGATAAACTCCCATAATCTAAAACCTCAAATGGGTGTTAATGACTTCAACCTTATGGTAGACCATAAAAAACCATTATTCTGTACAAAACTATTATATTGATCGTACATAAAGAAATATATGATTCCAAAAGATAATACACCCTTCATTCCGTAAATAATATCATATCTTATAATAAAAAAAATCTATTAAATTTTTCAGGTGAACCTTGTACCGAATGCATATCAAATGTTATTTGATTTTTCTATGATTCATGTAAAGGGAGATAATAAATGCACAAAACTAAAGGATAAAAAATAATATTTTTTGTTATTATTAATAAAATATAAAATATTAAATTCCTAACAAATGACACGAGGAAAAGTATTCCCTAATTATCATGATTATCTTCAACCGTTTTGATTACATAAGATGTCTCATTGCCTTTTCCCTTTAGAGTGTTCTGTGTCTTATCATCCACGATAGCCATTAGATTGTGGTATTGATTCATATAATTCCTAAAAACCATACACATGAAATATTATAGCATAAGTGGTGCATTAGTTGGAATCCTCTTCTCCTCTATTACATTAACCACACTATTAAATTCATTTTATCATTCTTTGGACATTAACTGCCTCTCTGCATTTAATGAAACTATCATTTCCATTAAATAAATATCATTGATGATTCTTACCAAATTTTTATAATGTGTATGGCTATAATTTATTCCCATAATATGATTTTTCATGAGACTTGATTTTCATTATCTTGTCAGAACATTGGGTGTGGTCAGAATTTGATATTTAAATTTTCCCCTTCAGTTCACATCGAATGAATTATTCATAGCTACTAAAGTCCCTTATATACATTACCCTTCGATGAATTGGTCTTAATTAACCAAGAATCGATCAATTTTTTCTTGTAGACTAATAATTAAACAAGAAGAATTGCATAAAAGGCATTTAAAATTAGCTTCATAGGATCCAAGGGATTCACCATCCTTTTATTTGAGTACTTGAAATTATTTCCCAATCAGTGTTCATAGAATACGAGGGAAGTAACTATTGAAAAATATCCTATTAAACACATCCCATTCCGTGGATCAATTTGCATCTTCTTGACTCATATTATCAATAAGGTTCCACCATTGATATGATTCTCCTTCTAAATTATAGACAACCAAAATTAATTTTGAATTATATGAACATTGGAGAATGAAAAATAAATTTTTAGTGGTACTGATCCATTCATTTGTGACTACTTGATCAAAGGAATCATTAAAAGAAGGTGCACAATGCCTCATAGAGGACTTAATATAACTTGTTCCCACCTTATCTCATTTGTCAGCTCAGTATGATTTATATCCTGAGAATGTTTTGTGAGAATATGAACATGATTTTTCATTCTACATCCCATAAAATTTGGTTTTAAAGTATAAAAATCAATGCATTATTCATTGTAATTAGCATTAACATAATTATTTTAGGATCCCTCCAATGACTAAAACCATAATCATTGTGCGAGAAACAGTAATCATTGTAACAAACAAAATAATCATGAACAATAGCTTATAGAAAGTCTAAATAATTAATCCTTTAATTCTATGTATTAAAAAACACATGATTGGGGACCATAATTGTTTAATTTATTTGGATACTTCGTTAAAATCATCTTAATTAATTATTTATACTTAACATCTCTCATTAAGATCTTCTCCTTTGTTACTATTCAGAAAAATGACCTCCTTAAAACCTTTCTTGATAACTTTGGGAAAGGAAACATATGAATGGGTATGATCAGATGCTCAATAAGGGTAAACAAGGAAGATACATAAGTATAAAATGAATATACGGGTATGAGAACATAAGAGGGGCATTTAAAAAACCATATCCTACATATCAATGATCGTAATATTTAGTCATGGAATAATGATTTGATGTTCATATGACATGAATCATAAGGGAATAAATGAACGTGATCCATGAGATCATAACATTATCATAATAGATATATTTACAGTATACACATAATCATAAAAAATATTATGTCAGGGCTACCAACAAATAAATTTATATCATGTTAGGCTTCGAATAACAACCTCGGTACCTACTTCTGGCTTCAACTAACCACCAGTGTACCCTATTTTTTAGGCTTGGGCTTACCACTGGTGTACCATCGTTTTTTGGTTTGGTATAACCACCGGTTTTCCCTTTGACATCATAGAAAATTTATCGTTAACCTATTCATTAGAGGGAGATATAGGTCACACCTCTAACATATAAAAATCATACACATGTGTTCCATCAGATTATAAAACACTCATCATATAATAACCCATGAAATAAAATGGGTTTCATATAAATTTCATCTTACAATAACATATGGAAAATAGATAAGATTCATAATCAATAAATCATTTCATCATTGCAAAACATATGGAACTAGAAGAATGTTTCATAAAAAAATTATCATGGTATAATTTTTTGAATAGAAATAGGTTTCAGAAACATATTTTCACCATAAATATAAACTATTAAAAGATTTAAGAAGAATGGTATCCATGGATCATAAACCAATTAAACCATAAGTAACATCAAAGGATGTCATCTTATATGGAAAATGATTTTGAATGATCACATGAAACATTTCTTTAAGGAAAAATGAATTTTCATTGAAATCAATTTTTATAACATAAAATTATTTGGAAATCATTTAATTTTAAAAAACCTTGATAATTTATAATGTAATCATTAAAAATCATTGAAAAATTTTCTTGGGTAAAATATCAATTCCACTTTGAAACCAATTTATTTAGAAAACCTGGTTTTGGAATTAAAATGGGGTTTTGACTAAAAAGTCATGTTTTCTTTAAAAAATAATTTTTTAATCTTCTGAACACATAACTCCTCTAAAATAAATATAAAACATGTATTTAAATGACATTATATTATATTATGAAAAAAATTATCATGAACTATGTCACGAACCAACCCGGGTAGACCCTGAACCGGTCTCCCGAGCCCGCCCGTGACATGACCCGAGGGGCGTTCCCGATCCCCAGGGGCTGGCAACTAGTGTCGAGCATCAAAATTTAACATGTGGGAATGATTTGGCCCAAAAGAAAATAAACAAATCAGCGAAAATGAATAGATCAAAAGCGAATAAACAAAGAAAAACCAACAACGCTACTAACCTGACCATGACCAAAAATACACGTGACCCAGTGGGTCACTCTCCAATACCACAACCAACGTCTCTCGAGGAAAACAATTGAAATTGAAACATGTAACAGAACTAAAAATAAGAAAACCCTATACGGATAAGTATTAAAACTTAGTAGGCTAGCCCGATATCTATTCCCAAGGAACTACCTTTAAAATAAAAGAAACAACATTTCAAGTTTGAACTATAATATATAAAAGTATGTTTTTCTAAATATTTTACATAAAAACAATGTATGAACCATTGCCCTTAACTATTTCTAAACATGGGTTCATTTCATTAGTGTCAATGGATTTTTATAAATTGAAAAGTGATGGTTACATTTTCAAATTTGCATAAAGAGGAATAAACACATTAATTTGAAAAACATCTTTAGAATCCTAATCAAATGTAATATACCACTTTCCACGGAAAACAATACACCATAAATGCAAAAAGTAAAACACACAGCAAGGGAAATATATGTAAACATATAAGCATCAAAATCACAACTGCAAGAAACAAAATCCGAATAGACATGGGTGAACCTCGATGATCATGAATAAACCAAAAGACACCAATGGATGAAAAATCATCCTTGTTGACATGTCGAGATGAAATAAAAAATGCACAATACACTCGACCATCCTCTTTCAGGCAGGTCAAGGGAAAATCCCATAGTAATAAAACAAATATATCCACCTATTATGGTCCACTGGTCAGTACCATAACCTACCAGTGCAGCAATCATTCTTAGAATATTCTCACAATATGCCAGATTCCCATTTCTCAAGTGTTTGGAAAGGGGGTGAGCCAAATGATGCCAGTCGAGCATCCAATCACATATATACATATATAATAATAAAAATTCATAACAAACATCACCCCGAGCCACTCCATGGGACAACCTCTTTCCTTTAAAGTACTCAAGTACCCGGGAGCCTTTAAACATGGGCCTCCCAAACATCCAGTTGCAACCAAGGCATGAGAGTTATCCTATGAGGGTTTTTATCAAAACATTTTTATCATTTTCTGTAAAGTGCCAAATAGGCATTGAACACATTTCACAATCACCACTATAATAATACAACTTCTTTATAGGACCAAAACTAGTTTGAACCCATTTAAAGAACCCCAAAACACTACATCGCATGCGGCCAAATATTTTTCATAAAAACAAACCAAACCATTTTATTTTACCAAATAAAATGTAGGATCCAACTGAGAAATTTCTCATGAGAACCAAAATACTTGTTCATAATAAATCACATATCTTTCAAACCAAAACTACATTTTAAATTCTATGAATTATGTTTAAAATTTAAACAATCATTCTTTCACTACTGGGTGTCTGCTCGTCATGAAAATATTGCAAATGTCATGTATAAAATAAATGTAACTTTTTTACACCAAATAATAATTTAAAAATTAACTATTTTATAGTAAACATTTATTATCGTATATTATATCACATTTATTATAATTGAAAAAATATTTATTTTGAATAATTATTGTGCGAAAACACAACAAAAAGAGACCAATTTTACACCACAATAAATGAATAAATTTTTTTTATAGTAAATGAATTAATCATAAGTTGCATAATAATATTCAGCATATATATATATAGGGTGAAAACAGTAACAAGCAATGTAACTTAAATTTTAAAAGCAGTGAAATGGGAACCTACATCGAGTCGCAGCTCTGACACGATGACACAATACACCTCGCATAGGCGCACAAGCATGCACAAGTCGATGATCGCGGTGTCACGAGGGTACCTCGCCTACACGCTGAAACAAACGCATGATAACTAATAACACATAGACATGACTTAGAACAAACCAAACGAACAACCAATGCAAAAGAACCAGCTCGACATAACATCAATACACAACTCGTGCCATCTACATTATTTAATGGACTTCTTGAAACATTTATAAAACACCACTAAGTGAAGAAAAAATGGTTCACACGAAGAACATGTCTTATATTATATAAACACATTACTTTAAAAAAATTCATATTTAACACTTTCAAAATACAACTTTGGTTCCATAAAAAAAATTCAATAAAATCACTAAACTATTTATTAAATCATTTCAAGAAAAACAAAAATGACTTCACACCAAAATACACATTAAATCACCCTTTTGAAACCAAATGTACACCTAGAACCATTTCACATCTGAACTTGCATCACGAGAATGACTTGATAAATTATTTAAGCACCACAATGAAAATTATTAAAAATATATAAAAATAATTACAAGGTTGTGCAACAGGGAAAACACATCAAAATAATAATTTCCCACTTGAGCGCATGTCAAGAAAGAACAAGAATAAATTTATCACCACAAAAGTTTGATCATATAACATATTTATAAAACCAGATAACATAATAAATTAATAAATTCGTGCAAGGGTATGGAACCACATACATTGAGGTAGAAAACATCAATATCTCGGTGCGAAACCAAAAACACATGTCAAACACACCTCAAGAAAACACGAATAAAGCCTAAAACAATTAACCGAACCAAAATTATCAAGGTCAGATCCTAAACAACTAAAATCCCCCCCCCCCAAAAAAACCAATCCTAACAAAGGAGAACTCCAAAACAACAAACCCTTACCGAAAAAAAGAGAACATCGCCAGAGCGAAAGGGGCGAAGAGGCAAGGGTAAGAAAGCCTAGACGGGGAGGCGGGGTATGCTGGATCCGGAGAAAGGAGGCTAGGTGAGGGCCTGGACATGTGGAGGGAGTGAGAGGTGGGGTTGCTGGAGGCGGTTGGTGCGGGATCTGCTGGACAATCTGAAGAGGGTGACATGGGAGGCGGTTCGGCGGACTTGGGTGCATTTTCCACAGAAGGGGGCTCGAAGCTGGCATTGGTGGGGGGTGGGAAGGCAGAAAGGTAGTGGTCGAGCGGCAGGGTGAGGCGCACAGCGCAGAGGCAAGGAAGAGGGGATCCGAGCGGGCAGTGCGGCATCGTCAATGGAGGGTCGGTGAGGCATCGCGCATGGCGGGTTAAGTGAGAATGGGGGGGTAAGAGGGAACTGGTTCATGCAAGGGATGAGGCCGGTTATTGGTTAGACAAAGGTGAGATGAGGGGGAAGGCCGTAGGGGTACAGGCGACTATAGGGAGGGGCTCCGCAGCGGAATTGCTGCATAATAGGGCTAGGGGAATGGGGCACTGGGTAGAATTATGCTTCATTATTATTATTGTTTTCCATTTTTAGTTATAACATAATATTAATGATAATAATAATAAAACCAACAATAATAATATATACAACACCATAAATGATTATAATAAAATTACAACAATAAAATTATTAATAATAAAAATAATAATAAATTTGATAATAACAAAAATACAATAATAATAAAAATAATTATAACAATAATAATATAAATAACATAGAAAATAATGTAATAATAATAATAATACTAATAACGCCTTAGTAATAATAATATTATAAATTAAATAATAACATTATTCTTATTACAATTTAAACATTCAACCCGCCTTATTTATATAAAACATTATCTATTTTACTTGTTAGACACTTTCACGGACACCCAGCTAATGAAGAGACCACCGCCTATTGTCCGGTGAATGTGCACGGGTCTGAAACCCATGAAAAATATTAAACGATAAAAAAAGAAAAAAAAATTAAGTCGGGACCCATCCCAGAACATGGAACGAGGACCCGGAGCCAAGTAATATAAATAAAATAAAAATTAATTAAAAAGTCGAGGTGTGATAATTCTCCCCACCACAGACACTTTTTACCCCCAGAAAGTCACCTAGATGAATGATGGACCAAATAAGAATCCAAGCCCAAATAAAAATAGAAGAAACTACAACTTATGAGAATGGGAGAACACGAGAGGGTTCTCCCCACCATAAGAACTCATCTACTGTGGAAATTTTAGCACCCAAACATACCATATCGGGAAGGTGGGTGACGCGGGAACTCCCACCTGATCAAGACTAACCTCTATACCATGAGAGAATCAACACCTCCGCCAAACTTGGAGCTCTCAACTCAGACCAAAGAAAGCTCGAACACTTGAGAAAAACATCGAGTAGAACATAACCCAAGTAGTAAACCTGAGCATAACCACAAACGTCGATCCTTCCATAGGAGCTTACGCCTCCAAACGAACATTGTAAAATTTAGAATAACACATACAAGGTCCAAGCACACGCTTAAATAAAAACGTATGATTAAGAAAATCATAATTTAGACAAACAGGACTGTTAGGATTACAATGAAAACTTCCATCCAGACATCATGACGAAATAATGGACCTACAACAACGCTAAAACCTTAACAGCGGAAGAATGATAACAGAAATACTTTAAATGTTTTGTTCGAAACTTGGAACACCAAAACCCTAACCGAGGCTTCACACCCCCGACAACTCTAGACTGCATGCAAGATTCACCCCAAGACCTGTGTTTGGGGCTCTGATTGTTGAAGCATCTCCTCCCTCACAGTCAAGCACTAGATTCTTCTGGTCATAATGTCTTCCCCATGCGACGCTTCCTGCAATGCTTCTCTAGATGATCCAGACACCTGCAATGATGGCACGTCTTCGGAAGGGTGTGACATGATGGATTGTATGCCCTAAACATCCATATAGACAGTACACCATTAGACGTTCCAACGAACTGGAAGTTAGAGCCATTACAATGAACTCTTCAGAAACAAATTAACCTGACACACTCTACTCGTACGATGAGGGACCTTCACGAGCAACTGGATATGGTGGATTGCAAAATGTTTGCGCTCCGGAATGCAACTCAGCTAAGGAAACCTCATGCACCAACCTCTCAAAATTGATTCTCCCTACAAGGGAGGACTCTCCCCTTTATCTTTGGATGAAGACCCTTGATTAAGGGAGGTGTCTTCATCAAATCTTGTGATGCTAGCTATAGATAAAGACACAAGTTCCTTGAAATTTTCAACACAC
Source organism: Viscum album (assembly GCA_963277665.1). Classification (NCBI taxonomy): domain Eukaryota; kingdom Viridiplantae; phylum Streptophyta; class Magnoliopsida; order Santalales; family Viscaceae; genus Viscum; species Viscum album. The sequence continues at coordinate 1,287,872,809 of OY728158.1, forward strand.
GATTTCACCTTCTGTTGGACCCGTTGAATATGCATGAGCTCTTCCACTTTCTTTGTCTTCACCAATATAGGTATAAACCATCGAACAAAGACGGGTTTAAATACATACCACATCATCCTAACTTGCAGTAATGGCAGGGCAAACAACTCCTAATCATCCAGAGTTGGACCTTCGAACAGACCCAAAATAGCATGCACTCTAACAGCTTCGGGATTTCCCAATACCCTGAAAATGGGCTCGACCTCTTCAATCCATTCTACAGTCTCTAACAGACTCCAATCACCATGAATGACAATCATCATCCGAGAAAGACCATAAACTGGGCATGCCTCATCCAAACTCTGGGGACCTTTCTGGGCGACATTTCTGAACAATATATATAACACCAAGCCGAACCCGATATCAATCGAAACAACATCAATAAAGCACCCTCATCCAAAAACAAGCAGTTCAAAAAAATCAAACAACCACAAACACAATCCAAAATTCCCTGTCCAATATTCCCGTTCCATTTTAGATTCCAAAACTACCCTTCTTTTTTTTTCAAAACTGTTTTTTTTTTCAAGACCACTTTCAAATAACAAATCCACTTTTCAAACCAAAATCACATTCCAAAAACATTTTCCTCTTTTAAAGACAATTTAGGAAACAAAGGCAAGCCATTAATTTCAAACACTCCAAGGGAATCACATGAAATGTTGCACATGTATTCATACACATTCATTAATACGCACCAATACGCTCTTTCCATGCATCTTCTCACATGTGAAAACGTTCCTATGGAGTACCTGAGGTTTTACCCCAAACCATTCTCTACCAATTTCCAATCAAACACCAATTTTCCAAACCAAAAACATTCAGGTTTAAAACACATTTCATAAATTTAAATTCATTTAAAAGAAATAATTCCCCTTTTCAAAAACCCCTTTTTTTGAAAAACACCCTTACAACTACCAGATTGAAAATGACACTCAACATGCATCAAATCACCGGAGTGAGGGACTAGCAGTCACACTTATCATGGTGACTTGGTAGTGGGCCATGCCAAAAGTAAGCGTAAAAAAAGGTGGAATTCAAACCATGTACCCAGACCCCACATGGGTCACTGCTCCATGCGAGATCACGATGTAACATCGGTTTACCTCTATTTTCATACCTCAATCCAAAACAAACTAGAACAAAACTAAGACTCAATTACCGGACTATCTCTAGAGACTAGAGGTGCAGAATGGGTGAGGGTTCATGACATCCTTCCCATAACTGCCTCTTGAGTCCCGAAAATCCAAATCTCCATCTACCAGGCACCAAAAATAACAATAACCTCCCTCTGATACCATTTTGTAACAAACCGACCCAGGTCGACCCTGAACCAGTCACCGGAGCCCTCCTGTGACATGGCCTGAGGGGTGTTCCCGATCCCCACGAGCTGGCAACTAGTGCCAGACATCAGAAGTTAGCAGGTGGGAATGATTTGGCCCAAAATAAAATAAACTAAGAATCGAAAATGAATAGATCCAAATCGAATAAACAAATAACAACCAACAACGGTACTAAACTGACCACGACCAAAACTCTATGTGGCCCCGTGGGTCACTCTCCAATACCACAACCAAAGTCGCTCAAGGAGAACTACTGAAGCTGGAACCTGCAACAGAACAAAAAACAAGAAAACACTATAGGCGTGAGTATTAAAACTCAGTAGGCTAGCCCAATATCTATTCCCAATGCACTGCCTTTAAAATAAATGAAACACCATTTCAAGTTTGAACTACAATATATAAAAGTATATTTCTCTAAATATTTTACATAAAAACAAAGTACGAACCATTTCCCTTTACTATTTTAAAACTTAGATTCATTTTATTATTGTCAATGGATTTTTAGAAAGGGAAAAGTGATGGTTACTTATTCAAATTTGCACAATGATAAATAAACACATTCATTTGAAAACCCTCTTTAGAAACCTAATCAAACGCAATTTACCAATTTCCAAGGAAAACAATACACTAGAAATGCACAAAGTAAAACACACAGCAAGCGTAATATAGGTATACATATGAGCATCATAATCACTACTGAAAGAAACAAAAGCCAAATAGACATGGGTGAACCTAGGAGATCGAGAAGAAACCAGAAGACACCAATTCATGAAAAATCATCCTTGTTGTCATGTCACGATGAAATCAAAACACAAAATATGCTAGACCATCCTCTCTCAGGCAGGTCGAGGGAAAATTAAATAGTAATAAACCCAATATATCAACCTACTATGGGCCATTGGTCAGTACCATAACCTACCAGTGTAGCAATCATTCTTATAATATTCTCTCAATATGCCAGATTACCATGTCTTAAGTGTTTGGAAAGAGGGTGAGCCAACTGATGCCAATCGAGTATCCAATCACATACATACATATATATTATTAAAAATGAACAACAAACATCACCCCAAGCCACTCCATGAGAAAACCTCTTGAATTTAAACTACTCAAGTACCTGAGAGCCTCTATGTGTAGGCCTCCCAAACAACCAGTTACAACCAACGCATGAGAGTTATACTCTGAGGGTTTTCATCAAAATATTTTTATCATTTTCGATAATGTTTCAAACGGGCATTGAACACATTTCACAATCACCACTAAAAAAATACAACTTCTTTATAGGACCAAAACTAGTTTGAAACCATTTAAAGAGCCCCAAAACACTACTTCACAGACGACCAAATATTTTTTATAAAAACAAACCAAACCATTTTATTTTTCCAACTGATCTGTAGGAGCCAACTGCGAAATTTCTCATGAGAACCAGAATACTTGTTCTGATGAAATCATACATCATTCAAACCAAAACCACATTTTAAATTCTGTGAATTATGTTTAAAATCCAAAGAGAAATTCTTTCACTAATGATTGTCCGCTCGTCAAGAAAATATTTAAAATGTCATGTATAAAATAAACGACACTTTTTTACACCAAATTATTTCACATTAATTAGAATTGAAAAAAATATTTATTTTGAATAATTATTTTATCAAAAACACAACAAAACGACACCATTTTTACACCACGAGAAATGAATTATAAATTTTATTAATAATTGAATTAATCATAAGTTGCATAATAATATTCAGCATATATATATAGGGTGCAAAAAACAAGAAGCAATGTAACATAAATTTTAAAAGCAGTGCAATGGGAACCTACCTCGAGTCGCAGCTCGGACACGACGACACAATACACCTCGCACAGGAGCACAAGCACGCGCAAGTTGGTGATCACGGTGTCGCAGGGTTACCCTTCCTACACACTGAAACAAATGAACAATAACTAAGAACACATAGACACCGACTTAGAACAAACCAAATGAACAACCAGCGTAAAAGAACCAGCTCGACATAACATCAAAACACAACTCGAGCCATCTACATTATTCAATGGACTGCATGCACCATTTATGAAACACCACTAAGTGGCACAAAAAGGGTTCACACCATGAACATGTCTTATTTTATATAAACACATTACTTTAAAAACAAACACGTATTCAACTCTTTCAAAATACCACTTTCACGCCATAAAAAAAATCAACAAAATCACTAAACTGTTTATTAAATCATTTCAAAAAAAATGAAAAATACTTCACACCAAAATACACATAAAATCCCCCTATTGAAACCAAACGTACACCAAGAACCATTTCACACCCGAATCTGCATCATGAGAATGAATTGATAAATTATTTAAACAGATCAGATAAAATTATTAAAATAATATAAAATTAATTTCAAGGGTGCGGAACAAGGAAAACACACTGAAATAATAATTCCCCACTTGAACGCATGTCAAAACACTCCATGAATACATTTTTCACCACAAAATTTTGATAATATAACATATTTATAAAACCAGATAACAAAATAAGTTAATAAATTGGTGCAAGGGTATGGAGCCACATACCTTGAGGTAGAAAACATCAATATCTCGGTGTGAAACCAAGAACGCACATCAAACACACCACATGAAAACACGAATAAACCCTAAAACAATTAACCGAACCAAAATTATCATGGTCAGATCTTAAACAACTGAAATCCCCCCCCCCAAAAAAATACTTACAAAGGAGAACACCAAAACAACAAATCCCTTACTGGAAAAAAAGGGAACATCGCCCGAGGGAAAATGGCGAAGTGGCTAAGGTAAGAAAGGCTAGACGGGGAGGCAGGGTCTGCTGGTTCCAGTGAAAGGAGGCTGGGTGAGGGCCTGGACGTGCGGAGGGAGTGAGAGGTTGGGTTGCTGGATGTAGCTGGTGCGTGATGTAACGACCCAAAAATTTCCAAGGGTTTTTTTCTTAAATTCGTTGGGATTTTATGAGTATGCAGTTTCTGACGGCACTTGATTCCGAGGCCTAGTGTGCCCAGAATCATCTTCTAAAGTTTAGCTCCGGTTCGTTCAGTGAATGAACAGGCATGTTTTTTCTATCTTTTGAACTGGTACTCGGAATCAAAATATGAGGGCACCGATGAACTCACTGTGCCGGTATTTTCTTAAGAGTACTTTTACCATTCATGCATTTTCACGGGAGAAGATGTTAATTTTTGGGGTTCAAATAAGAAGAAAATAAAATTGTGTTCAATTTTATTTTATCCATATCTCATGGGAAGTTGTTAGTGGAGCCCACAACCACCCAACTTCCCATGTGTGGTTGTGTGGGATGTTGGGACCACATGATCCCCCACCTTATCACATCACATAACCCTTTTCCTTTTAAAATCCCATGTTTAATACATGGAAACTTCCCATTAATTTTTTATACCTTTAATTAATTAACTCACCCTCTCTCCCTCTTTATTTAATACAAACTCACATTCAATTAATACATTAAACCTATTCAATTAATTTAACTAAGAGTTTCAATTTTGGAATTTAAAGGCATGGAATGTTATAATAAAATAAGAGTAAGTCTTATTTTATTTAGGGTTGTGATATTTGTGTGGAGACTTTAGGGAGAGCTCTTTTCTTTTGGGTAGAACATCATCTCCTTTTTTGAAGAATGCCAAGACTCTGATGAAGAACGTCGACCCGCTGGCCTGATTTATTCATCCTCTTCTTCATCCACGACAAGGGAGGAGACACCAACAACGATGGATACTACGTTATCATCCACATGGTTGGACAGAGGAGACTTTGATGGGTTTGGCATGCATTTAAGGAAAATACAAGGACACTGGTAGAACCACACGACCATGAGGCACGGAGTATATTACCATCCCCAAGGCAGAAGAAGCTTCACGAGGCACAGAGTGTAATCTGGGAGATCCACAGACATGGTCTGAAACACACGGTCAAGAGGCACAGTGTGTACTACATTCACCATGGACGAAGCAGCTTCACAAGGCACGGCGTGTAATCTGGGAGATATACGGACATGTGCAGAAACACACAGACAAGAGGCACGACGTGTACTACCTTCACCATGGCAGAAGCGGCTTTGTGATGACTCGACATGCATTCTAGAAATATAAGGACACGGGGTGGAGTACATGGTCAGTACCCAGTGTCTGATGACACGGCATGTATCGCTTATCTACACGTCATGTACTATAAGAAAATGGCCTGGTCGTCTTGTTCTCCGTGACATGGGCACTTTTTTCTTGGTTTCCCCAACGATGCGGGACGGAACTACAAATACATCAACTCTGGTATTTGTGATAGTTGATGTATCGATCTTTGATTTGAAGAGCATACCCTATGAAAATCGAGCGTGTTTTGTGCGGGAACCCTAGAGCTGGCTGCGACTACGACGATGAGGAGAACTGTACTTGAATCCTACGTGGGATCGGTAGTGATGACGACTATACTTGGATCCTCCATGGGTTCGGCAGTGATGACGACTGTACGTGGATGCTACATGGTTTTGGAATCGATGGTTACTGTACTAGGATCCTACGTGGGTTTGGTAGTGACGACATCTATACTTGGATCCTACGTGGGTTCAACAGAGGAGATGATTTAGAGTCTATATCAATCATCTCTACCCCTCTTCGTTAATAGTATACCTATGTCAGCTGAGTCTTGACTTTCAATCATTATCTTTGATATGATTGACTTTCTTTCCATTGAGTATTGGGTTGTGCTTTCATGTGTGGATTGGGTTGTACTTTCATGTGTGGACTGGGTTGAACTTGGGCTTGAAAGTTGGATCCGAACTAGAATTGTTTACTTAGGTTTATGTATGGGAATATACCTAAGTAGTGTTTGTTGATACTTCGTATTTGTATCTTTCCTTTGTGGTTTATCCTTTGTGGATTCTGGGAGGCCTTCTGGGGTCTCGGGGTCCCTACTAAGTATCGTATACTCACCCCTGCACAGGTTATTCCTGCACTACGTTGTGTTGGATGTAGACGATGGAGAACGCTGATCGTGGATGAGACTTGTGGAGCGGGACGATGCCTCGAGGTGGACTATTAGGTGGGGCATACATGGAGTGGACAGCCGGACCCGATGAGCCGACGAGACTATCTATACTCACCATTTAGGTGGTAGTTCCGGAGGACGTCTTGGTGGTTGCAGCATTACTTTTTAGCTATTGTACCTTCTTATCTCAATTATACTATACTTTAAGTTGGGTTTGTGTACTATCATGTTTACTTTCCAGCACTTACTTTTGTACCCAGTTTACTTACTGTTTACTTCATCTTGCATACTCTGTGGTGTTTGTTTTCTTATATAAATGAAATGCTTCCATTTTTATCGGGATTTACACCTTTGGTCCTAGTCTCTATCCTCTGGCCTATGGAAGGTGGGCTTGGGGTAGTCACAACACGGGCCCCGAGGACGGGTCGTGACAAATTGGTATCAGAGGACTCTGTTCTCCCACAGAACTCAGGACTCTGATAATTTCTTCTATGTGAAGCAATAATGTTAAGGGTATTAAGTGTGGTTATCAGTCCAGGGAGTCTAGTGTTGGTGCAGCAGTCGACGTATCCATACACCAGGACCCTGACTTCTGATTTCCAACTCAGTGCAAGAAAACATTGATTGCATTTGTGTTTCAAATGTTTTATTTGTGATTACATTGTCACAGAAAACCAGGTATACTGTATTAACTGTGTCACACCTGTTTCTTTTCAGGATGGCCCCATGACAGCAGCCAGCTAGTGTTCTGAGATTTGTGCGAGATGACAGCCCACCGAGCAATGATGCCTCGGTGCAGGTCCCCATTATAGCAGAGGAACCGATGGTACCTCTACCCCTCGATCCACCGATGCCACCATCCCCAGCAGCTGAGAGTTCACGTCACCTGAGTGCACTACACGAGTTTCAGCCTCAGAGGCCGCCCAGGTTCCGTGGAGAGACAGTCCCTCAGGTAGGCTACGTTTGGCTGGAGGCTGTTGTTCGAGTCTTTAGACTAGTAGGGACAACAGCCGACCTCATGGTGATCCTTGCGGCAAGTCTCTTGCACGCTGCAACAGGTAGATGGTGGAGCCCGATGGTCCAGGTGCACGTCGAGGCATCACTTCTTTGGATGGATTTCGAGAGCCTCTTCCACTCGGAATTCTTTCTATCAAACCTCATTGCGGTGCGCAATCAGGAGCTACCACAGCTGCGACAGGGCAGCATGTCAGTAGCCCAGTACTCGGGGAGATTTACTGATCTCTCGCGCTACTCCACAGACATGGTACAACCCATTTTTCCGGGCCCAAACCTTAGAGCAGGGACTAAGGCATGAGATCAAGGCATCGATGATCTCCCTCAGCATTCCAACGCAGGGAGGAGTACTGGAGAATTCCCTTCTAGTATATATCATTCTTGCTGAGACTACACCAGTATCGAGACCTACTGCAGGGAAGCAGGTAGCGGAGTCTTCTGCAGCTGGTAGTAGACAGATGTCAAAGGGGTCCAAGCAGACCAGAATATCATGTGGGTGACCTCAGGATACTGGTTCGGAGTTTCGGGGAACAAGCAGCAGAGCCAGTAATTCGAGAGGCATACAGTGCTATGCATGTGGCGGGCAAGGCCACATGGCTCGTGACTTCTTGAACCGCCATGCAGAGGAGAAAAAGACGGTTGAGGGACCACCTAGGAAGAGTCATAGGTTCGACTGTGGTGGTCTGTAGGGAGAAATTAGATGAGGTAGAGGTGCTATCTGAGCAGAAGGTGGTGGACGATGCTTCGAGGCACTACAACCACCACCAGGAGGGCCACCCCGACCACAGGGAGCTGGCGGGAAGAGGCAGGCTCAGCTCCAGTCAGTGGAGGTATATGGCCACAGTGCACCTGAGTTGATTCGAGGTACTATCTGTGTCTACTCCACCCTTGCTGTAGTTTTTATAGACACATAAGAGAGTCATTTTTTCATTTCCATTGCCCTTGTTCGGAGATCGGAGATTCTGACGGAGTCGTTGGCACGATCCTTTTGTCTAGAGACTCCTATAAGAGAAAAGTCGATGATTACCCACTGGTTCTGGCAGTGTGAGCTTACTCTAGGAGGAGAGACCTTAAGATGAGATCTTCTTGTAGTGGCATCGAGGCCATAAGACGTCATCTTGGGCATGGATTGGTTATCTACGGTCTATGTTCAGATCGACTGTATTAGTCGCAAGGTGAGGTGTGTCTGCACAGATGGGAGCACGTTCACCTTCATCAGCGAGAAGGGAGCCATTGCAGTGCAGGATGCACTCACATAGAGGATAGGACAGTCGATCACTCATCAGTTGGATAGTCACATCCTAGGAGTAGTTGATGTGTGGAGTCCTAGTTTTCCTGTTGTGGTGGATCAGTATGTGGACATTTTTCCTGATGACGTTCCAGGACTACCTTCTCGAAGAGTGGTAGAATTCTATATTGGCATGTCCCTGGGAAATCCCCAATATATACTCCAGCATATCGGATGGCTCCCACTGAACATCAAGAGCTACGGGTCTAGCTGGAGGGCTTGCAGGGCAAGGGATTCATCCGACCCAGTGTTTCACCCTAGGCTTCCCCAATTTTGTTCGCCAAGAAGGCGTATGGGAGCTTGCGACTGTGTGTCGACTACCGTTGCCTGAACTAGGTGACCATGAAGAACAAGTATCCACTTCTTAGGATTGATGACGTCTTTGATCAGCTCAAGGGACCACGATAGTTCTCGAAGATAGACCTCAGGTCAGGCTATCATCATCTCAGAGTTCGAGACGAGGATGTGGAGAAGACGGCCTTCAGGTGTCGGTATGGCCACTATGAGTTATTGTTTATGCCTTTTGGCATAAAAACACTCAAGAAATATTTATGAATCTCATGAATAGGATCTTCCAGACTTACCTCGATCAATTTTTCATAGTCTTCATCGACAACATATTGATTTACTCGACTACTGAGGAGGAGCATGCATACCACTTGCGGGTTGTACTGGACACACTCCGAGAGCATCAGCATGATGGTAAGCTCTAGAAGTGTCAGTTTTGGATTCGAGAGGTCCACTTCTTGGGGAACGTCATCTCTGAGGCAGGACTTGTGGTGGATCCTACGTGGATCGAGGCAGTGCTATCTAGGGAGCTGCCTAAGAGCGTGATAGAGGTGCAGACTTTCCGAGGTCTTGCTGGGTATTATCGGAGATTTGTGCCAAACATCTCCAGTGATACAGCACCACTTTCTGCTTTGATGAATATGGGGAAACCCTTCTTATGGTCAGATAGATGACAGAAGAGATTTCTGGAGATGAGACAGAGAGTGACGACTGCACCCAGAATGAGGCTACCAGAGGAGGGCGTGGGATACGTTGTATACTGCGATGCATTAGGGACCGGACTCGAGTGTGTCCTGATGCAAGAGCGGGAAATGATCTCTTACGGTTCATGACAGTTGAGGCAGTATGAGTAGAACTATTCTACCCATAACCTGGAGTTAGCAGCAGTGGTCTTCGCCTTGAAGATGTGGCGGCACTATGTGATGGGTGAGTGCTTTACAGTCTACTCTGACCACTAGAGTCTTAGGTACATTTTCTCGCAGAAGGACATGAACCTAAGACAGCGGTGATGGATTGTGTTCCTCCAGGACTATGACTTTGAGATAGTATATACTCCTGGGAAGGGGAATGTAGTAGCTGATGCTCTCAGGAGGAGGTCAGGCATCCATCTACTTGGAGAGGCGACGGAGAAGCTAGTAGCGTTGTAGATATCCTTTGTTGATAGAGATGAGGCAGCCTTTCTATAGTCACTCATAGTCACTCCTCCACTACTTCAGTGGGCCAGAGAGGCACAGCATGGGGACATTGACTATGAGACGCGACGTGCACAGATATCCTCAAGATATACACCTGATGGATTCTCTGAAGGAGGAGATCACGTCGTCCTTTTCTGAGGATGCACCATGGTACCAGTTGCATTACAGGAGGAGGTGCTGAGGGCGTTTCACATGTCCCCATTGGCAGTACATCTAGGAGTAGTGAAGATGTACCAGGATCTCAGACGACAGCACTGGTGGCCAGGTATGAAAAAGTCTGTGGCAGAGTTCGTTTCACGATGTCTCATCTGTCAGCAGGTGAAGGCGGAGCACCAGGTACAAGCAGCCTTGGTACAACCCATGGAGGGTCTGGAGTGGAAGTGGTATGGGATATCTATGTACTTCGTGACATGGCTTCCACATACTTCTAGAGGTCATGAATCTATTTGGGTGATTGTTGAACGACTCACCAAGTCGGCACACTTCTTATATATCAGAGAGCATGGCTTAGTCGAGAGCATGGGACGCCTCTACATTCATTAGATCATACGACTTCATGGTGTGACAAAGTCTATCGTCTCCAATTTAGATGCTCGGTTACTTCCTGGATATGTAAGGGGTTGCAGAAGGAATTTGAGATGCAACTACACCTAAGCACCGCCTTTTACCCTTAGAAGGATTGACAGTCAGAGATGACCATTCAGACACTCGAGGACATGACCCATTCATGTGTCCTTGACTTTGGCCACAGCTGGGAGGATCACCTACCCTTGGTGGAGTTTGTGTACAACAACAGCTACCACTCCACCATCGGGTTGGCACCATACGAGGTATTATATGGCCGACCATGCAGATCACCTCTGTACTGGAAAGACCTTGGGGATTCAGCACATGTAGGACCCGAGAAGGTCCAGGCCACGACAGAAAATTTGCAGATCATCCATGAGCGGATAAGGACTGCACAGAGCCGACATAAGTCCTATGCTGATAGGAGGCAGATATCACTAGACTTTGAGGATGGCAACCACGCTTTCTTACGGGTCTCACCTTGACGAGGATTATTGAGATATATCCGGGATGGCATGTTATCTCCGTGCTTCATCGGACCATTCTAGGTTCCCAGTAGGATAGGCGAGGTGGCTTATCACCTGTATCTTCCACCTCAGTTGCACTGAGTGCACGACGTCTTCCATGTATCTCAGCTGATGAGATACTTGCAGGACCTAAAACATATCATTGATCACGAGGAGCTGTACATCGATGATGAGGCGATATTTGCGGAGGCTCCGGTGTAGATTGAGGATATACATGAGCGGGTCCTACATGGACAGTCGATCCCTCTAGTGCGCATCAGGTGGAAGCACGGGAACCTCTAGGAGGGAACATGGGAGCGGGAGGCTCAAATGTGTGCACAATATCCGCATTTGTTACCCTAGTTTATGATGTATCTTTACAGGGATGTAAAGCCCTGAACTTGGAGTAATTTAAAGACCAGTAAATTTATAAGGAAATTTTTTTTCATAAATTCTTTTGGATTTTACGAGTACCCAGTTTCTAACAGAACTTGATTCTGAGGCCTGGTGTGCCTGAAATCAATTTCTAAAATTTAGCTCAGGTACATTCAGTGAACGAACGAATGGGTTTTCTATCATTTGAACCGGTACATGGAATCCAAATCTGAGGGCACCGATGAACTCGCAGCGCCTGTATTTTCTTAAGAAGACATTTATCATTGATGCGTTTTCACGGGAGAATAAGTATATTTTTGGGGTCCAAATAAGATGAAAAAAAGTGTGTACACTTTTATTTTATCAATTGAAGTTAAACTCTCTCATCGGAAGTTGTTGGTGGGGAAAACGACCACCCAACTTCCCATGTGTGGTTATGTGGGAGGTGGGTCCCACATGAGCCCCAACCTTTTCACATTCCATAACTCTTATCCCTTTGAGCTCCCATGTTTAACACATGGAAAATTCCCATTAATTTTTGTATCCCTTTAATTAAGTAACTCACCCTCTCTCTCAATTTATTTCATGCCAACTCATATTCAATTAATTGATTAAACCTATTCAATTAACATAACTAAAAGATTGAAATTTGGAATTTGAATGCATGACATGTTATAATAAAATAAGCGTAAGTCTTATTTTATTTAGGGTTGGGATTATTGTGTGGAGACTTTGGGGAGAACTCTTTTCCCTTGGGTAGAACATCATCTCCTTGGTTGAAGAATGCCAAGGCTCCGACGAAGAACATAGACCCGCCGACCCAATTTCTTCATCCTCTTCTTCCTGCGTGACAAGGGAGGAGACACCAACGATGACAAATACAACCCTATCGTCTACGGCGCTTGACAACAATGAAATTCCTTCGAGTTAGGGGTGTGTTTATGAATGAGAAACATGTTTTTTCCTTCCATGTTATTAGTTCTCTCTAAACATTTTTCTATAGAACTAATGCGGATGGATCCAGACAAAACTAACACGGTCTGATTCCTCCGCTATTCTTATTGTATGGTGTTCTCCTACCTTTCTTTAGTAGTGATTTTAGGTGAGTTTTCGAAGCTGATCGGAGGCCCGAAAACATCAGAAACGGCCTCGGAACTTCAAGACGACCTAGGGGCGTAAGTTTTGTAGAAAACGGATCATCAGAATGATGAACGGATGTCTCAGGAGGTGTAATGGCCAGAGGCGTCATTTTTGGAAAATTCCCGAATAGACAGTGCGTACTTCCAAATCACACGCTGTATAGTACAATTGTTCAGCGGAAGAAGTAACAAACATCAGAAGAAGTGACACACGTCGTGTGACGCCGGTCACACAGTGTGTACTGTCCACATGGTTTGACAGATGAGACATTGATGGACATGTCATATATTTTGGGAAAATACATGGACATGGGCAGAACCACACGACCATGAGGCACGACGTGTATTACCATCACCAAGGAAGAAGTAGCTTCGCGAGGCTCGACGTGTAATCTGGGAGATACACAGACACGGGCAGAAACACACGGCCAAGAGCCACGACGTGTACTACCATCACTATGGCTTAAGAAGCTTCGTGAGGCTCGGCGTGTAATCTGGGAGATATACAGACACAGATACAAACACATGGCCAAGATGCATGGCGTGTACTACCTTCACCATGGCAGAAGCGGCTTCGTGATGACTCGGCGTGTATTCCGGAAATACACGGACACGAGGTGGAGTACACAGGCATGTACTCCACCACACAGTCAGACATGGACAACACACTTGAAACCGACTCTAGAGGTTGGGACACAGTGTGTAACCATACTACCAGCCATTTATTTACTCATTTAGATGACCATCCATGCGACACGGGCCGTATCACACGAGCTGTACCCAGTGTCTGATGACAAGACATGTATCGCTTATCTACACGTCGTGTACTATTGGAAAATGGCTTGGTCATCTTGTTCTCCATGACTTGGGAACGTTATTCTTGGTTTTTCCCATACGACATGGGACAGAACTACATATACATCAAATCTGGTATTCGTGACAGTTGATGTATCAATCTTCGACTCGAGGAGAAGTCCCTCTGAAAATCGAGCGTGCTGTGTGCGGGAACCCTAGAGATGGCTACGACTGTGACGGTGATGACGAATATACTTGGATCCTACGTGGGTTCGGCAGTGATTGTTTCTGTACTAGGATCCTACATGGGTTTGGCAGCGATGACATCTGTACTTGGATCTTACGTGGGTTCGGTAGTGGAGATGATTCAGAGGATACATCCATCATCTCCACCCCTCTTCATTAAAAGTATACATGTGTGAGCTGAGTCTTGACTTTCAATCATTATCATCGATATGATTGACTTGCTTTCCTGTGAGGATTTGGTTATACTTTCCTGTGTGGATTGGGTTGTAATTTCCTATGTGGACTGGGTTGAACTTGTGCTCAGAAGTTGGAGCCGAATTGGAATAGTTGACTTAGGTATATTTATGGGCATATTCTTAAGTAATGTTGGTCGATACTTCATATTTGTATATTTCCTTTGTGGTTTATCCTTTGTAAATTCTGGGAGGCATTCGGGGGTCTCGGGGTCCCTACTGAGTATCATATACTCACCCATGCATGGGTTATGCCCACACTACGTTATGTTGGATGCAGATGATGGACTACGCTGATCGCGGTTGAGACTTCTGTGGCGGGACGGTACCTGGATGTGGACTATCAGGTGGGGCGTACACTGAGTGGATGGCCGGACCCGAGGAGCCGACGAGACTATTTGTACTCACCCTTCAGGTGGGAGTTTCGTAGGACGTCTTGGAGGTTGCTACTTTACTTTTCAGCTGTTGTACCTTCTTATCTCAGTTGTACTATGCTTTCATTTGGGTTTGTATACTGGCCCGTTTACTTTCCCGCCCTTACTTTTGTACTCAGTTTACTTAGTGTTTACTTCAGCATGCATACATTGGGGTGTTTTTTTTCTTATATAAATGTAATGCCTTCCATTTTTATCGGGATTTATGCTTTTGGTGATAGTCTCCAGGCCATGGTCTATGGAAGGAAGGCTTGGGGTAGTCACAGAACGGGCCCCAAGGATGGGTCATGACATGGGATCTGTTCGACAAGCTGGAGGGGCAACAAGGGAGGCGGGTTGGCAGAGTAGGGTGCAGGTGCCACGGAAGGGGGGTGCGATGCTGGCATTGGTGGGGGGAAAGGCAGAAAGGCAGTGGTCAAGTGGCTGGGTGAGGCACACATCACACAGGCGAGGAAGAGGGGATCCGAACGAGCAGTGCAGCATCGATGAGGGAGGGTCAGCGAGGCCTCATGCAGGACAGGAAAAAGGAGTGTCGGGGGGTAGGAGGGGGCTGGTTCGCGCCAGGGTTGAGGCCGACTGTCGGTTGGACAAAGATGAGATGAGGGGAAAGGCCGGAGGGGTACATGCGGCTGTAGGGAGGGGCGTCACAGCGGCGTTTCTGCACAATAGGGCTAGGGGGAAGGGGGCACTAGGTAGAATTAGGTTTCCTTATTATTATTATTTTTCCATTTTTAATTATAAAATAATATTAATGATAATAATAATAATAATAATAATAATAATAATAAAACCAACAATTATAATATAAACAACACCATAAATGATTATAATAAAATAACAACAATAAAATTATTAATAATAAAAATAATAATAAATTTAATAATAATAATAATACAATAATAATAACAATAATTATAACAATAATAATATAAATAACATAGACAAAAATGAAATCATAATAATAATAATACTAATAACTCCTTAGTAATAATAATATTATTAATTTAATAATAACATTATTCTTATTACAATTTAAACAATCAACACACCTTATTTATATAAAACAGTATTTATTTTACTCGTTATACACTTGCATGGACACCCAGCTAACGACGCGACCACCGCCTTTTGTCCGGTGACCGCGCACGGGTCTAAAACCCATGAAATATGTTAAATGATGAAGAAAGAAAAACAAATATGTCAGGACACAGCATGGACCTCGACACGAGGACCCGGAGCTATGTAATACAAAAAAATAATAATTAATTAAAAAGTTGAGGTGTGACAATTCTCCCCACCACAGACACTTTATGCTGCCAGAACGTTACCCAGCCAAATGATGGACCAAATAAGAATCCAATCCCAAACAAAACTAGAAGAAACCACATTATAAGAGAATGGGAGAACACGAGAGGGTTCTCTCCAACACCATAACTAATCTAGTTTGGAAATTTTAACACTCAAACATACCATCTCAGGAAGGGGGGGCAACGTGGTAACACCCTACCAATCCAGACTAACCTTCATACCATGAGGGAAACAACACCTCCGCCAAACTTGGAGCTCTCAACTTAGGCCAAAGAAAGCCCGAACACTAGAGAAAAACTTCGAGTAGAACTTACCCCAAGCGGTAAACCCGAGCATAACAACAAACGTCGATCCTTCCATAGGAAATTACACCTCCAAATGAACACAGTCAAATTTTGATTAACCCATACAAGGTTCAAATACACTCTTAAAGAAAAAGTACAATTCAGAGAATGATAATTAACAAAAACCTGACTATTTGGATTACAAAGAAAACTTCCATCCCAACTTTAGGACGAACCAATGGACCTAAAATAATGCCAAAACATTAACAGTGGATGAACGAGAACGGAAGGACTTAAAATGTTTCGTTGGAAACACGGAACAAAAAAACCCAAACTTAGGCTACACACCCCCGACAACTTCTGACTGCACATGAGCATCACCCCGAGACCTGTGGTTGGGGATCTGACGGTTGAATCATCTTTTACCTCATAGTCAGGCACTGGAATCTTCTTGTCACAAGTTCCTCTGCAGGCAACGCTTCCTGCAAAGCTTCTCTAGATGATATAGACACCTGCAATGATGGCATGTCTTCGGAGTGGTGTGACATGATAGATTGTATTCCCTAAAATTCCATACCGTTGGTACACCATTAGACGGTCCGACGCATTGGAAGTTAGTTCCACTACAAGGAACTCTTTAGAAACAAATTTACCTGACACACTCTGGTCGTTAGATGAGGGACCTTCACGAGCAACTGGATAAGGTGGATTTCCAACCGTTTGTGCTCTGAAAACCAACTCTGCTAAGGAAACCTCATGCACCAACCTCTCAAAAGTGATGCTCCCAACTACGGAGGACTCGCTCCTTGATATCTAGACAAATACCTCTGATGAAGGGAGGAGTCTTCATCAAATCTTGTGACGCTACCTCCAGAGAAAGACACATGTTTCTTGAAATTATCAACACACACTTTCACCATTTGTTGGCCCCATTGAATATGCATGAGCTCTTCCAATTTATTTGTATTCACCTCCACAAGTATAAAACATCGAACAAAGACGGGTTTAAAGACATACCACATCATCCCAACTTGCATTAATGGCGGGGCGAACAACTCCTACTCGTCCAGAGCTGGACCTTCGAACAGACCCAAAACAGTATGCACTCTAATAGCTTTGGGAGTTCCCAATATCCTGAAGACGCGCTCGACCTCTTCATGCCATTCCATTGTCTCTAACATACTCCAATCACCATGAGACAACATCATAGAAAGACCAAAAACTGGGCATGACTCATCAAAACTCTAGGGACCTTTCTGGGCGGCTTTTCTAAACAACATATATAACACCAAGCCGAAACCGATATCAATCGAAGCAACACCAATAAAGAACCCTCATCCAAAAAAACAGTTCAAAAAAATCAAACAACCAAAAACACAACCCAAAATTCCCTATCCAATATTCCCGTTCCATTTTAAATTCCAAAACATCATTTTTTTTCAAAGTCACTTTCTTTAGAGACCACTTTCCAAATAACAAATCCACTTTTCAAACCAAAATCACTTTCCAAAACAATTTCCCTCTTTAAAATCCAATTTAGAAAAAAATTTCTAGCCTTTAACTTCAAACACACCTTGGAAATCCCTTGAACTATAGCACATGTCTTCATCCACTTTCATTAATACGCACCAACATGCACTTTCCACGCATCCTCTAACATGTGAAAATGTTCATAAAGAGTACCTAAGGTTCCCCCCAAACTATTATCGACCAATTTCCAAGAAAACGCCAGTTTTCCAAAACAAAAGCATTCAGTTTTAAAACTCATTTCACAAATTTAAAGTAATTTAAAAGAAATCAGACCCATTTTCAAAAACCACTTTTTTTCAAAAACACCCTTACACCAACCATAATGAAAACAACACTCAGTTTGCATAAAATCACCAGAGTGAGGGACTAGCAGTCACACTTAACCTGGCGACCTGGTAGTGGGCCATGCCAAAAATATGCTTCAAAAACTAAGAGGAATTAAAACCGTGTACTCGGACCCCACATGGGTCACTACTCTATATGAGATCACAATGTAACATCAGTTGACCTCTGTTGTCATCCCTCAATCCAAAACAAACCAGAACAAAACAAAGACTTAATTCCCGGACTATATATAATGACTCGAGGTGCAGAACGGGCGAGGGTTTATGACGTCCTTCCCATACCTACCACTCGAGTCTCGACAATCCTAATCTCCATCTACCAGACAACCCAAAAAACAATAACATCCCTCTGGTACCATTTTGTCCTGAACCGACCCATGTCGACCCTGAACCGGTCACCCAAGCCTACCCGTGACATTGCCTAAGGGGCGTTCCCGATCCCCATGGGCTAGCAACTTGTGTCGGGCATCAAAATCTTAAATGTTGGAATGAATTGGCCCAAAAGAAATTAAACTAAGCAGTGAAAATGTATAGATCAAATGAGAATAAACAAAGACCAATGAACAATGCTACTAACCTGACCATGAACAAAACTCCACGTGACCCCGTGGGTCACTCTCCAATACAAAAACCAAAGTCGCTCAAGGGGAACAACTGAAGCTGGAACCTGCAATAGAAATAAAAACAAGAAAACACTATAGGCGTGAGTATTAAAGTTTAGTACGCTAGTCTGATATCCATTCCAAATGTACTGCCTTTAAAATAAAAGAAACACCATTTCAAGTTTGAACTACAATATATAAAAGTATGTTTTTCTAAATATTTTACTTAAAAACAAAGTATGAACCATTACCCTTAACCATTTCTAAACTAGGGTTCATTTCATTAGTGTTAATGGATTTTTTGAAAGGGAAAATTGATGGTTACATTTTCATGTTTGCAAAAATAGGAATAAACACTTTCATTTGAAAACCATCTTTAGAAACCTAATCAAAAGCAATTTACCACTTTCCAAGGAAATCAATACACCAGAAATACACAAAGAAAACACACAAAAAGGGAAATGTAGGTATACATATGATCATCATAATCACTACTGCAGGCAAAAAAAGCCGAATAGACATGGGTGAACCTAGGATATCGAGAATAAACTAGAAGACATCAATACATGAGAAATCATATTTGTTGACATGTCACGATGAAATCAAAACGCACAATATGCTCAATCATCCTCTCTCAGGAATATTGAGGGCAAATCCCATAGTAATAAACCAAATATATCCACCTACTATGGGCCACTAGTCAGTACCATAACCTACCAGTGTAGCAATCATTCATAGAATATTCCCCCAATATTCCAGATTCTCGTGTCTCCAGTGTTTGGAAAGGATGTGAGCCAAATTATGCCAATCAAGCGTCCAATCACATACATACATATATAATAATAAAACTGCACAGCAAACAAAACCTCGAGCCACTCCATTGGACAACCTCATGCCTTTAAACTACTCAAGTACCTGGGAGACTCTAAGCGTGGGCCTCCCAAATAACCAGTTGACCAAATCATGAGATTTATCCTATGAGGGTTTTCATCAAAACATTTTTTTTTCATTTTTCGTAAAGTGCCAAACGGTCATTGAACACATTTCACAATCACCACTAAAAAAATACAACTTCTTTAAAGGATCATTACTAGTTTCAACCCATTTAAAGAGCCCCAAAATACTACTTCGTCGGTGGCCAAATATTTTTTATAAAAACAAACCAAACCATTTTATTTTTACAAATAAACTGTAGGATCCAATCGGGCAATTTATCATGACAACCAGAATACATGTTCAGAAGAAATAATTTATCTTTCAAACCAAAACCACATTTGAAATTCCGTGAATTTTGTTTAAAAGAAAAACATGCATTCTTTCACTACTGGGTGTCCGCTCGTCAAGAAAATATTTCAAATGTTGTGTATAAAATACACGGCCCTTTTTTACACCAAATAATCTTTTTAAAATTAACTATCTTATAATAAAAATTAATTATCATAGATTAATTCACATTTATCAGAATTGGAAAAAAAATATTTATTTTGAATAATTATTGTGCGAAAACACAACAAAACGACACCATTTTTACACCACATGAAATGAATTATAAATTTTCATAATAAATGAATTAATCCTAAGTTGCATAATAATATTAATCATATATATATAGGGAGAAAACATCAAGAAGAAATGTAACTTCAATTTTAAAAGTAGTGCAATTGGAACCTACCTCGAGTCGCAACTCGGAAACGATGACACAATACACCTCACACAGGAGCACATGCATGCACAAGCCGATGATCATGGTGTCTCAGGGTTACCTCACCAACACGCTGAAACAAATGCATGATAACTATAAACACATATCCACCGACTTAGAATAAACCAAACGATCAACCAACGCAAAAGAACAGGCTCGACATAATGTCAAAACACAACTTGCGACATCTAAATTATTTAATGAACTACTTTTACCATTTATGAAACAGCACTAAGTGACAAAAAAAGGGTTCACACCAAGAACATGTCTTATTTTATATAAACAGATTAGTTTAAAAACAAACGCATATTCAACACTTTCAATATACAACTCTCGTGCCATCAAAAAAAATTCAATAAAATCACTAAACTGTTTATTAAATCATTTTAAGAAAAACCAACAAGACTTCACACAAAAATACACATAATATCCCCTTTTGAAACCAAACATACACCAAGAACCATTTCACACCCGAATCAGAATCACGAGAATGACTTGATAAATTATCTAAACAGATCAAAGAACATTATTAAAATAATATAAAAACAATTGTAAGGGTGTGAAACAAGGAAAACACACCGAAATAATAATTTCCCACTTGAACGCATGTCAAAACACTCCAATAATACATTTCTCACCACAAACTTTTGATCATATAACATATTAATAAAACCAGATAACCTAATAAATTAATAAATTGGTTCAAGGGTATGGAACCACATACCTTGAGGTAGAAAACATCAATATCTCGGTGCGAAACCAAAACTGCATGTCAAACACACCTCAAGAAAACATGAATAAAACCTAAAACAAATAATAGAAAATTTTTTATTAATGTCGGATCTCAAAAAAATCAAATCCCCAAAAAAACAAATCATATAGAGGAGAACTCCAAAACAACAAACCCTTGCTAGAAAAAATAGAGAACATCTCTTGAGGGAAAAGAGAGAAGATACTAGGGTAAGAAAGGCTAGACGGGATGTGGGGTCTACTGGATCCGGCCCAAGGAGGCTGGGTGAAGGCCTGGACATGAGGAGGGATTGAGAGGGAGTGTTGCTGGAGGCGGCTGGTGCGGGATCTGCTGGACAAGCCGAATGGGGCGACACAGGAGGCGGGTCGGCGGAGTTGGGTGTAGGTGCCGTAGAAGGGGGTGCGAAGCTGGCACTGGCGAGGGGGGTGGGCAAGGTGGAAAGGTAGTGGTCGAGCGACTGGGTGAGGCTCACAGTGAACAGGTGAGGAAGATGGGATCCGAGCTGGCAGCGGGGCATCAACGAGGGAGGGTCAGCGAGGCATCGTGCAGGATGGGCGAAGGGAGAGCCGGGGGGTTGGAGGGGGCATGTTCACTCAAGGGATGAGGCTGGCTATCGGTTGGACAGAGGTGAGATGAGGGGAATGGCCGAAGGGGTAGAAGAGGCTGTATGGAGGGGCGCCGTAGTGGCGTTGCTGCACAATAGTGCTAGGGGGAAGGGGGCGCTAGGTAGAATTAGGTTTCCTTATTATTTTTTTCCATTTTTAATTATAACGTAATATTAATGATAATAATAATAATAATAATAATTATAATAAAACCAACAATAATAATATAAAAAACACCATAAATGATTATAATAAAATAACAACAATAAAATTATTAATAATTAAAATAATAAAAAATTTAATAATAATAATAATACAATAATAATAAAAATAATTATAACAATAATAATATTAATAACATAGACAATAATGAATTAATAATAATAATACTAATAACGCCTTAGTAATAATGATATTATTAATTAAATAAAAACAATATTATTATTACAATTTAAACATTCAACCCGCCTTATTTATATAAAACATTATCTATTTTACTCGTTAAACACTTGCACAGACACCCGGCTAACGACGCGACCACCGACTGTTGTGCGGTGACCGCGCATGGGTCTAAAACTCATGAAATATGTTAAACAATGAAAAAAGAAAAAAATTAAGTCAGTACCCAGCCCGAACCTTGGCATGAGGACCCAGAGCCAAGTAATGCAAAAAAATAAAAATTAATTAAAAAGTTGAGGTGTGACAAACTATCCTGATAAAAAATGTTATTGTAACAAAAAATCTAAACCACCATGGTACCATTGAATCGTAAGCCCCAAGAACGAATATAATAAATTAAACTTAAAATATCATGATAATAAATAAAATCCCAATATTTCATGTAAAATTGTCTTTATATACACCTCATACAATAAAATAGGTTCATAATATAACATATGCATGAAAGAAAGAAAAATTGAGATAACGATTTGTTACCAATTTAACAGTCTTTTTAATTGTTATCCCCAACAAAGTATAACAGAATATTAAAATTTTAATATCATTTAAATAAATATATTCATGATATATATTGTCAATGGATAATTATTGAACCCAAAAAAAGAATCAACGGGTGAATTTTCATTTGTCTCTCAGAAAAAAAGAGAGACAAGAAAATCACATACTATATCTCATAACATCTATCATACATGCTCAAAAATCCTATATAATAAATATAAGTCTATTATACTTCTTTTATAGTGATCGATATATATATATGTATCATACTATGTATGAGTTTCTTATGAAATTTTATTACCCATTTATTATCTATTCCATGTTAATGATTTGTTTTGGGTAATAACTGCTTTGTTTTTCATATATGTTTTCATTTATTATTTTGGTCATATTACATTAATATTGATTTAAAACTAAATATAATCTTAACCATGATTTAAATATCTTATATATTCAGCATATATTCATTTATAGTAATCCAAAAAAATTACTGATAAAAAATAAAATTTACTATTAATGGAGACGGTAGGTCATACGTATGCTTGAACAATGTTTTCATTTAATTATTGGATTGAAAAAAATATATTTTAAATTATATAATAATTTTATTTCATATTCATCACATATTTTCCTTTAAACAATTTTTATTATCTTATATGAAAAACGTGAATGAATCACATCGCTTCATGAGGAAATAGTACGTTGTACACACGAGCGACTTTATAGTATTCCCATGAAATATAGATTACGATGTTATGTGTGATTTAAAAAATCTAAAAGTATAATAATATTATAAATACTATAAATAAATTGTAAATTTATCATTATGTATATCCTTTAGTAGTGGTGATTCAAAAAATGGATAACATCTGTTAATGAGGCTGAAATCCGCCATACACAAAAACTATGATTTCATAACCCATTTGGTTAACGTGGAGATTTATTTAGGTAATTTCCTTAAAAAATATTATTATTTGCAAGATAATAAGTATATTATATCACAATGTTATAATAATAATTGAAGGAGTTGTAGGGAGAAATAAAAAAAATTCAAATTGATGAATGCTAACTCTTCATTCGTTATCCTCCTTAGGTTTGCCAAAAGCCTTCTTGGGAGGACTTTCTATATTAAATATGGATTCTAGGCTGAGTAAAGGTAATTTGGTAAGTTATTTTGGAACTAATATTCCAAAATAAAATTAATTTTTAAATAGGTGAAGCGTGGTGGTGGCCATTTACAAGTGGGTGAAAAAAACTCACATGGAAACTACATGGTAATTTCACAAAATACTCTAATATAATTAAGTCCTTCCTACTAAAAAATATTAAAAATTAACCTATATAATAAATTTGAAATTTTAATATGTTAATATGTCCATAAATTAGAATTTATACACGTTTTTTTTCAATTTTATGCCATGTCATTTTTTATGAACCCATGGTAAACCCATCTTTTTCTTAACCATGATAAATAATCTTTACTAATTTCACTATCCATATTGGTAAAAAAATACTTAGAATTATTATATAATATAAATTATTATTATTAAAAATATGTAATCCATTATTTATAAATTAAATTAATGGATAGAGGAATTTTTAATTTAAAATTATTCCCTCACACACGACGAGGAAGCGAGTTTTGGAAGAGAAAATGTTCAAAATATTACAATTTTTTATATAAAATTACAATATTAAATTGATTGCACTGAAATAAATTAAATTAATGGATGTATAATTCATCAAATTATACTATAAAAATAATTTAAAAATATGTTTAATTTATAAATTGATTAAATGAAAAGGCAGATTTCAATTAAAATTCATTACTTATCAGTATTCATTAAAAAATAAATATTTTCATAATATTACTAAAAAATCATCCTAAGATAATTTTTATATCCTTATTTAAATTTTTGGTGTTCTTCGAAAAAAAATTAAAAAATAGTTTTAAAATAAGTGCACAAAAAGGTGATAAAATTGTATTTTTAAAATATTTAAGGCATAAAATTGGATTTTTAAGATTCAATTATTTAGAAAACACATAATATGAATGTAAAATACTTTATTGAATTTATGTTATATAAAATTAAATAAAATTATTCAAATAATATATATTTTTTTAATTTATTTATGTAAAATAGACTTGTGAGCTTAAAATAGTTTTTATCATAAAATGATTTTCTTTTATTTTCAATAGGTTTTTATTTTCATTTATAAATAATTGATCACCAAAGAATTTAGTACATATAAATATGTAAAATACATTTTCAAAATTTATCTAATCTTATTCATTACATTGTGATATTAATAAATATTATGTCAATCTTACATGAATACATATATAATTCCAAAATAAAATTCACCCTTCATTCCTTAAATAATCGATAATATTATATAAAAACATATCCATTGGAATCATGGGATCAACGTTGTATTGATATAATATAAAATTTTATTTCATTCTTCCATAATACATGAAGAGGAAAATATCAATCACGAAATCTAAATTTTTAACAACAATATTTTGACAAGGATTATTGATAAAAAATCAAATATGAAATTCCCACCTAGGTAGTAGGGGATTTGTATTCCCTAGTTATCATGATTCACTTCAACCATTGTGATTTCATAGGTATTCTCTTTTTACCTTACCTTCTAGGGTTATTAGGGATTATCATCCACATTAGACTTTGGATTTTAGTATTGATTCATATAATTCCCAAATCCCTTTCAAGTGAAACAATGTAGTGTAGGTGGTTCATTTGTTGTTGTACTCTACTCCCAAATTGCATTAACTGGCCCATTAAACGCAATTCAACATTATATGTATTTATGACCTTCCTTTAAACATTTAAATCACCTTCTAGTTCAATTTATGAAATTAACTAAATGCTTCTTTCCACATTTTGAGAATGCAGATGGATGGAATTTGTTTCCACAAATTGAATTTGTATGAGACTCATTCTTCCTTTTCTTTTCAAAACCATGGGTGTGGCCAGAATTTAAATATTTTATTTCCACTCTCTATACACATTGATTGAATTATTAATAGCTATAAATGTATTTTATATCTAGTTCCCTTGGAACACATGGTCTTTAAAACCCTATGAATTGATCAACTTTTCATTTTGGACTAATAATAAAACTATATGTGTGTCTTGAAATTCTGGTAATATTATCATTATTGGAACTAATAGATTCACTGAAATTCTATTTAAGCTGAAGAAATTCCTTCTCTATCCTTTTTAGTATAATATGATGTAAGAACATAATGAAAAATATCCTCTTAAAATAACCCCAATCCATTGATCCAATTACCTTTTATTGACATGTATTCTTAATAAGGTTCCACAATTGATCTTATTCTCATTATAAACGATAGAGAGGGATTTGAAAGAATACCTTAAATAGAACTGATGAACTAGAAAATTTATTTAATGTAAAGGTTATATTTTATGGAGAACATGTGATTATTGGATGGTAAGCCTTAATATATTCCAAATGTCGAGAAAGTAGAGTTTATCTTGGATAAAGAGAGGATTTATATTGATAAGTGATTTTTTACAATGTATTTAATGCTTTCATTGATGGAGTTACAACAATTTTGGTTATATGGAACAAATTCATAAATCTATATTTTTATTGAATGAATGGGAAAGCATGTATGTTTTCAATAATATTTTATGGTAATTTTGGTTATTACCTTGTTTCAAGATAATACAAGATAAAAGTATAAAAATGATTCGTATATGATAATCCTAAGACACTTTATAATATGTGGGGGATTATTGTTAAGATGAGTTTGATAAATTTAGTGGACATTTTTTTATTAATTTCCAATATTAGAAGGGTTATAAGGTTTACTATTTATAGAAAGGTGTATGTTGAACCTTTTATGGGGTTTTATAAATTAACATTTACTTCACCATATAATGATCTATCTATATTGGATAACCATTGCTAATTTTTTTATTTATAAATAGAATGAATAACTCATTTTTATATTTTGGGTATTGTGATATGTTAGTACTTCATGTATAGACAAAATTCAACTTCATTTCTTAGAGTAAGAGATGTAGTGGAAATTGATCAATGAATAAGCAAATGATGAAATTGTAATAATGGTATAAAGTAATACTAATCCTTAGGTATCATTGTTCCCTTTAAAATCATGATCATATGGGGATGTTATCATATTGATCATCACATCAACTGATCCTCTCTTAGTTTCATGATTTATTCCATGTATCTCTCCAGAGGAAGTATATACCCGATCCATTATATTAACTTTACTCAGAGGTTGTACTTACTGAGGATGATATTCTATACGAGGAACTACTAGTAGGGATTCCGAATCATATATAGAAGGTTATATGAAACAAATACCACTTACTGGTTAAATGTTTTATTGCAAAACCACTAGTTTGAGGAAACTGTGTGGGATCCTTATGATCCATAGTTTCTAGTTCCAATGTGAAATATCATGATGGTGAAATTCATTTGGGGAGTAGAACTTAACACTCTAAGATTTTATGAAATATATTTTTTTTACAATTAACATTATTCTTTTAGATATCATTCATTACACGAAAGACTGTGTTTTCTTTATGTTACATGAATCACTGAGTTTATCTTGAGTAACATGCAACACCAATTTAATCGTTCACTACACATAACAACATGACATCTTGTGTTATACACAACAATGAGTTTTAACAAAATCATAATATATAATTTATATATTTTTTAAAATGAAAATTATAAAATAGCACTTAAAATTATTGATATGAATAATAATAAATAAATTTTAAAAATTAATTATTAACGATTTATATAAAGGAATCATATTGATAGAAAAGTGAATAATTTTTTATAAAGTTTGTATAGGTTTTGAAAATAATATTTTCTCAAAAAAGCTATTTATTTATTTTTATGGAAATTAATAAAAAAATTTCAAAATTTTACAATATTAAATGGATAAAATTAACTTTATTTTTTAAATTATATTTTCAAATTTATATTATATTGAGTTTTCTGAATTTTTCTAAAAGGATTCATTTTTAAAAAATTGTGAAAAATATTGAAAGTTAGTTGAAAACTATCATCTTGTTTAATTTATTTATAAAGTTAAATAATATTTTAAATTAGTTTTTAGTTAAAATTAGTTTAAATTATAAACCCATTTATCCTATTTATATCATTTAATTTAATTTTATAGTGAATATTCATATAAAAACATTGTAACCCTTTGATCATTTTCTCTTTAAGAACATACTTTTCTCATTGTCTTTGAGGGATTATTTTTAAATTAATATTTGTAAATTTTTTAAATGGAATTTATAAAATTCGATTAAATTTTTTGAATAATCATAAGTTATATTATCTAATAAGTTCAAAAAAATGTTTTTCTGTTGAATATTGAAAATAGTAAAAAATATTTATCATAGTTAAGATAAATTTGGTTTACCAAAGGTAAAAATAAAAGGATAACATAATAAAGGTAAAAAACATGTCTAAATATGATTTTATGTCCATATTTCCATATTATACTTACCAATTTCTAATATAGGTTTATTTTTATGTTTTTTTCTTTGGAAGGACTTTATTATTTTGGAGTATTTTTAGAAATTTCTAGGCAGTTTCCATGTAGGTTCCTTTCCCCCACTTATAAAATTTCTCCAACAACCTTCACATCTTCACCCATTAAAAAACATCTGGTTCAATAAATTCATGCCCCCATTACTTCATAAATTCCCTCATATCATATTAAAATCCTTAGTTTGGACATAAAGATAACTTTGGAAGTATTTTAGAGTAAACCTAATGTGGATACCCGAAGAATAGTTACTGTTCAACAACAAGTGTTTTTGTTTTATTAATTCCTCCAAAAACATCAATTAATATTAAAATATAATTGTATAACAACCAAATTATCACCCATATACTTTTATTTTTTTATTAATAGAATTATCTACAACCATCTCAACTTCTATCAAATGGGTTACAAAATCATTGTTCGTGTGTACGACGGACTACAATCTCATGAACTGATGTCATTCATTTTTTTCATTAACAGATCTCAAGTATAGTCATAATTATGGTTATATTCTTAATATATAATATTTATTATAGTATTATAATTATTTAATTATTATATCGAACATACCTTTATACTCTCTATTTTGTGGGAATACCATTACGTCGCTCATGTGTATGACTGATTACTGCCTCCTGAAGTGATGTGATTCATTTATGATTTACATCGATGGTATTATGGATGGATTTAAAGAAAATATGTGATATACATGATATAAAAATAATTCTACAATGGTAATATAAAATTAAATTTTACATCATTAAATACTAAAATAAAATGCAAACAATGTTCACGTGTACATACATCATACTGTCTCTATTAATAATGTATTTCATCTTCGATCACTAAAATTTATGGATTACTCTAAATAATTATGTATATAATATGTATTATATTTATATCATTTTAAAAAATCTGTATATTCTGAAATCATGATCAATATAAATGGATCAAAAAAATAAAAACAAATCTGAAAAACAAAATGGTTATTACATAAAACATAACATTGACATAAAGTTGTTAAATAAATGGGTAATAAAATTTCATAATGAAATCACATATGGTATTATATATGTAATTTTATTTCTATAATAGATGTTTATTATTCATATATTTATTATACATGTGGTTTTAACATGTATTAATAATGTTATGACTTATAATAAGAGATTTTTGGTCTCCTTTATTTCACGGAGACATATGAAAATTCACCACTCATTTATTTTGTGTAGTGTATATACTTCCTCTTTGACATGTTATATCATGAATATCATTTTTTTATAATATTTAATTTTTAATTTAATGTTATTATTTATTTGTTCTTACGATTCAAAAGTTTACTAAACGGTAAGGAATGTTTTTAATCAATTTGTCTTCTTTGAGATATATTATATATAATCATTATTATATTAAAAGGTGTATCTACAACCACATAGAGATATGAAATCATTAATTTATGTATGCTCATTATATTTTTATATGAAATTATTTCATGAATTTTACGTTCGAAATTAACCAAAGTTGTGTAGATTTTATATTATAGTCTCACCATTTATTGGGATTGTTTATAATTATTTATCTGGTGATGAAATGTTATGAACCATTTCTCGTGAAACAAATTAATTTTACTATCCCATTTTATTTCATGATAGAAAATTTTTTACCTTAATTTTACTCTAATTATTAACTAATTATTTAAACAGATTTTTTTAAGAAATTCTTATATTTGGACAACACCCCCTTTATCTTCCAAATACATGTTTTCTAAAAATGTTTTCAAATGGTGTTTTCAAAGTGGAAAATATATTTTACTCAAGAAATGTTTTAAATTATTATTCAATCCCATTTTATAATTATTTATGCTTATTTTCAATGAAAAGTATTTCCAAAATTTTTTATTTTTCAAATAGACATTTTTAATGAAATGTTATTTTAATAAAATAAAAATTAAATGTGATATTTAAAAATAATTTTCCATCCAATATGACATAATTTAATGTTACCTAAGAATTTATGGGGTAATTATCAAAGGATACTATTCTTATTCTTTATCAGAATGGTTTTTGTCTATGATGAGATGATTTTTATGAAATAATTTCACTTATATAAGTTTTACCATGATAGAATTATTATAGAACCTTGTTATTTTTCCATTGGTTGTTCAATGATTAAATAATGAAATTATAATTAATCCGTTCTCTGTTACAGCAGTTATGATAAGAATCAATTCCTATGAAACCCATTTAATTTCATGAGTTATGATATGATGAATGTTTTATGATCCTATGGAACACATGTGCAAAATTATCATCATGTAATTGAGGGGACAAATATATTCCTCCAAAAAAATTGGTAATGTTAAATTTTATATAAACATATAGGGTACATATGTGGTTATAAAACATGGTTTTTTTATGAAAATGGGGTTTCAACAGAAAAGATAGTTTTTTTCATAAAGACATTTTTTTTGAACTTTAGAGAACATAAACTGTAGATAATTAATGGAATGTGAGTATTAAAATGAAATAAATATAGTATAATAAAGGTAATTATTTTATTTATATATATATCATATCATTTTATCATTGGATGCAAAATCATAAACTACCTAGATAAATGATGAGATTTTAACATAAAATCATTACCACTTTGGTATCTTTACATCATAATCACAATGAAGTGATATCATTAAATGAAACATATAATATAAAAGAAATAATTATATTAATCATATAACATTTTAAGGGGAAAAAGATACAACTTATATAAGAATATGGTTGCATAACATAACATATTCCTCAAAGAACGAAAATTGAGACAGAAATCACTTACAACATTAGTAACTTCTGAATCATCAAATCCATGAAATATAGATAATAAAATAGATATGTAAATCCCCATAATATTAATTATAATAAACATAAAATAAATTCATGTGTATTTATACACCACATAAAGGAAATAGGTTATGAATATGTCATGCATCTCACAGAAGTAAAAAAGTGAGATTTAAATCCATTACCTTTAGTCTCATACTACAATGTACACATTAAATAGTCATGTATAAAAAATAAATATTTATTATAAATATATTTAATAATCATAATTATATATATCATACCATATATTATTTACTTATTCTCTTTATTAAATATTTATTAGAAATTCAATGTTAATGTCGTGTTTTGAGTAATAATTTCCATGTTTTTCATACATTTCTTGATTTCTTATTTTCAGTCCTCTTAATTTGATCATGGTAGAATCACTTATATAATAATAATGATGATAATTATATAAATATCATAAATATATATAAATTATAAATTTTATACCACTTGTTTATGATGGTTCTTAGAAATGAAGTACGTTGGGATCATGAAAATGGTAAGTGGTACATATGCATGAGAAATGTTTCCATTTTTCATAAAATATATTGGAATGGAGTTAAGAAATATTTTATATTTAAATAATTTAAGTAATATAAAAAATAATATATTATTTATTCATATATATTTATAGATATCATACTTGGGTGGTGGTGATGAAAAGGGAGATCCACATCACTTCATTATGGTTGCAGTCCACACATATAAGAATGATGTTATCATGTTTTAATGAGTGAAACAGTAATTAAAATTGTATATTATCTACTAATAATGGAAAATACTTCATTAATATAATAAATATTTCTTTAATATCAAACTTATTCATTAACCTTATCCTACTATCATCCATGTAAGGTGCTAGTGAAAACGAATCATATCTCTTTATGAGGTCGTAGTCCACCATACACATGTGTAATGTTATCATAACCCCTATGAAATAGAATGTAAACAAGTTATATATGATTTAATAATTAAATATTTATAATTATGTTATTAATATTCTATATATACTTTATATCCATTGCAATACCAAACCATAATAGGATGTTAAGAAAAAATGAATGACTTCGATTCATGAGGCGGTAGTTAGTCGTACACACGAACAATGATTTTGTAACCTATTTGATGGAATTGGATATATATCAGGATCTTGAATATAACATAAAAACATATCCATATATATAATATATTGTGGTTATTATATCATCTTTTTTTAATAATAATTGAAAGAGGTAAAAAAAATATAAAACCTCATTGATGAAGGTTACCTCTTCTTCAGGTATCCTACTTAGCATTACAACAAAAACCTTCTTAAAAAGCCATTATTTGAAAAATAAGTCTTTTATGATGAGATTAAAAAATTTGGGAATTGATCTAGGCAGTTATTGGCCGAAATATGGTTTTGATGGTTTGAAGAAGGGTATAGAGGTTACGGTCTTTAATAAGTGAGGTGTGTGACACACTTGTAATGTTTTGAAAAGAAAAAGGTGTACCCAAGTTTTTATCATTTAAAAAGATTAAAAATTGTGGTATTATAGAGAATTAGAAATTATATGTTATAAATATTACAATAAAATTAATTTTATACATGTTTTTATGTCATTTTAACCAATATCATTCTATTTTAACAATTGATAAACTCTTTATTACATTAACTATGTTAATTATTCATTGTTGTTTTCACTATTTGTTTTGTTAAAAAATTAAGATTAAATTATTAGATAATATAAATTATTCCAATAAAAAATATGGAAAACATTTTCTTAAATTCAATACACATTAGTGAAATTTTTTAATTTAAAATTAAACCTAGATATGTGATGTGAAAGTTGGTTTTCAAAGAGAACATATTAAAATGTTTACAATGTTTTTTATTTTGAAAATTA
The DNA here is from genome assembly GCA_963277665.1 of Viscum album. Taxonomy (NCBI): domain Eukaryota; kingdom Viridiplantae; phylum Streptophyta; class Magnoliopsida; order Santalales; family Viscaceae; genus Viscum; species Viscum album. The sequence goes on from OY728158.1 coordinate 1,287,905,756, forward strand.
ATATAAAAATGATTAAAATGACCCATATTGGATCAATATATTTTTAATTTAATTGTTTTTATTTTAAATACAATTTAAAATATATTTTATCTTAATAAATAATTTGAATGAAAAGGAATTTTCAATTAAAATTCAGAATTTTTCACTATTCATCAAAAATCTAATATTTTCAGAAAATTCTTAAAAAATCACCATAATATAGTGTTGAAATTATTATATAAAAATTATTTTATAAAATAAATTTATTAATATCATATAAATTTATTATTAACATATGTGTTCTAAAAGGGAAAAAAATTATTTTTAGAAAAAAAACTATTATTAAGCATAAAATTAGATTTATTGTTATCACATGCATAAAAAACACATAAGATGAAAGATAAAAAGTTTTTCTAATAATTAATATATAAATTTCATTAAATCCATTCAAAAAATTGATTAATTTGTTGAGATAAAATTTGTTTTATTCATATATTTAGATTTTTTAGAAAAACATTTTCCTTATTTCGAAGAGTTTTTTACTTTCATTCCAAAATCATTTCTCACAATGAATTCATTTTATATACATGTTTAAATAATATTTTACCCTAATTTAATTAATCCTATTTATATCTTCCATTCAAATGTCTTGGTAATAAATATTATAATAATATTTAAATTATATGTCACTTTTTCATTTAATATCTGTGTTACGTGTACCAAAATATAAGCTCAGTGTTGCTGGTATCAAAAGACAAAATATGTCTTGTCTGTAATAAAAATAAACTTAGTGTTTCATGGAACATAAAATATCTAAAATATTAAGTAAATTGGAAAATAAATATTTCACAAAAACATTAAGAGTTGTATTTTTCCCCCCAAAAAAATTATTTTCTCCCTAAAAATTATCATAGTTATTAGAGGATTAACATTTGAAAATTGCTTCATTAAAACCCATATCATACATATTAATAATAAAAATCCCATCAAAATTCCAATTTTGTACATATAATGGTTACCTATGTAACTCGTAACTATGTTTCCACTTAGTAGAACATTTGTAATAAGTGAATATTTGGGCATAAAAGAAAAGAATTAATAATTATAGAATTTGATAGAGATCAATTATCACATGAAAGTAATTGATCCAGAGAAGGTCGAGGACTAAAAAACCATAAATAAAAAAGGCATGACAAAGATCATTGATAACATCAAAAATGATGATTAAAGGATAATAATTTATTTCATGATTATTTTTCCAATATTGAATATTTATCATGAGATTATTTACTTACAAGATTTCATTCTATTTCCTAAGAAAAATCTCTACCATTGGTTATGCCTTGATCAATTTAAACATTATATATTACTCCATGAAATTTATGTGAATTTTTTATTTGTAATTCTCTAATGGATCATAAGATCCAAAAATATAATTATAATTCATTTATTATATCGTATGTTATCATCTCAACAAAATGGTAAGCTGATATATTCCAATAATCATAAGTATCCATATGGTGAAGTAATACATTGATCTAAAAAACCTCATCCAAAGGTCTACATAAACAATTATATAGATGGTTAACCTTAATACCCTTCCAAAATTCAAAATTTGTAAATAAGGTCACTAACTTTTTTAAAATCAATATAACATTAATCCCACAAACAACACAAAGTATCTCTCAATTGTCACATATCATACATGTGAAGGCCTTCGTCATGTAATCTCTTGAAATATGGTAATAACTTGAGTTACCATAATACATTATTGAAAACATAAATTCTTCCATATTCCTTGAATAAATCCATATATCATTGAATATATTCCATAAATCTAATGATGTTGTAAACTATATCAATCATAACATAAATGACTTTGTACACAAATCATTAATCAATTACAAGGTCATCGATACTATCCAATTTACTTTATTTATATCAATAATTTAATTATCCAAATTAAACACCATTTTTTTAAATCAGAGACATATTAATGGTTACATTACTTGAATATAAATATCAAATTTATATTTAAATTAAATTTCAAGCTCATCATCACAATTCAACATATTCTTTCAAATCCTTAATGAAAATTTTATACTGAAAAATCCTTATATATTTAATAAATATTTAATTCAAATACATAAATAATTCAATCATCCCACTTAATTATCAAAAAATTGACTAAGATTCATCATATTATTCCTTAATAACTATTGTTGGTGCCAAAAATACGGCCCGAAATAATGGAAGGAAAAAGACAGCAGGTGCGCTGCCTCACGAAGCACAGCCGCGAAGCCCCGACGCGAAGCACCCACGCGAAGCGCTCTGACCATAGCGAGCCGCCGCGAGCCGCCGTGAAGCACCAGAGGTGGTAATCCTCCGCGAACCCATTTGACGTTCGCGAGCCGCTGCGAAGCACCAGAGGCGGTAATCCTCCGCGAACCCATTTGACGTTCGCGAGCTGCCGCGAAGCACCAGAGGCGGTAATCCTCCGCGAACCCATTTGACGTTCGCGAGCGCGCCGCGAAGCACCAGAGGCGGCGCGCGATCCCTGCTTTGCGGCGCCCCTTCCTATAAATACTAGACTCCCCCTGAGTCCCAAGGATAGACAATCCGACCTTTCTGCTTCTCCTCTCCCGAATCTCGAAGCACTCTTTGCCCCGGGAATCATGAGCTCCGCGAGGTATTTTTACTTCGCGAGACGACTCTACCTTCTCTCGTTTTGAGCCACTCTTTCGAGAGGGATGCCCTTCGCGAAGCTCAAGGGAATTCGTGAAGGAAGGGGATTCCCAAGGGAACCCGGGTAGCCACGGAGCGTTTATGCTTTGCGAAACGCCCAACCCATGCTTGTGATCCCTATGCCAAGGCAGGATCACTATGCATCGCGAAGCACACTGCTTCGCAGGGCCCCGCTTCGCGAGGAACCCCTTCCTCGCGAGGCAGTGCCCTGCTAACACTGTTCCACTTCACGAAGCACCTTCCACTCACACCTATGCCCCATGCTAATGCCAAGGCACCCCACATCGCAAAGCACACTCCTCTGCTTCGCGATTCCTCTTCCTGTGCGGCCCTCCAGGTTTGCGCGATGTGATTTCAAAGTCCCATGGACAATACCACCCGTAGTGTTGCTTCGCCTAATGCTTCCTCGCATAGCCACGCTAACGTGGACCCCTCGATGGTTCGTCCCACGACCCCCCTTAACCATGGCCTTACTGGTTCCTTCCCTTCCCCAAGGACCAGAGGGTACCGGTTATGTAAGTCCTGGGGGTGTGGAGTGAACCCACCTCGTCCGAGCTGCAGGACGTTAAACTGCCAAGCACCACGTCCTCAACACATGACGTTAAACTGTGATCCGACCTCGTGCCCATCGCGAAGGGTCCCCCCAACTCGAACATTTTTTACACCACTCGTCTCCACGGGAACGGAACTCTTCCCCACATGGAATGAGATCCTCCTTGTCGGAGTGGCGTATGTTCGTAAGAGAAGGGTGACCCTGGCCCCCTCAACGGATGGCTGCACCTCTGCATCTCCATACTTCCCCACTACCAAGGTCAGTGGGGGGCGTGATAGGGAACGAGGAACCTCCCGTCATCGGACCAAGGTCCATCTTTCCCACGCTCTGTCGCACCATGGGCCTCCATCCTGGAGTAAGTCCCAACACCATGGGCCGCTCAACGCGTAAGCCCATCTTCGCTTCTCACGGACGCACCCTTCGCGACGTGATCATCAGGTCCTTGCAACCTCTTGTTTCTCACACCGAGCATGACTCACGTGGGCTTAGAGTGAACACCGACCCTGACCCCCAACTCAATCCTGAACTACGAGGACTTTGATCCATGTCAAGGCATGGTACGTAGGAATCCTCCACGAGGTTCAAGCCCACCCGTCGTTCTTCCACATCGGGTCTCATCCCCATCCAGCATGACGTTAAACTGCGCGTTCCCTCCTGAACTACGAGGACTTTGATCCATGTCAAGGCATGGTATGTAGGAAGCCTTCACGAGGTTCAAGCCCACCACTAGTGGACCCACTGGTCTACTTTCACGTCGGTTCACCGGCAAAACCCCTTTGAACTATGAGGTCTTTGATCCATGTCAAGGCATGGTACGTAGAAAGCCTCTACGAGGTTCAAGCCCACCCATCATCCATTCACGTAGGACCCATCATCCATTCACGTCGGGTCCCATTCTGGTCTAGTGGTAATCCATTGCGACCCACCCGTCTTTCACGTCGGGTTTCACCCCCGTCCAGCAAGACGTTAAACTACACTCCGGTCCAGTGGTAAGCCATTGTGACCCGACCCATTCCGAACTACGAGGACTTTGATCCATGTCAAGGCATGGTACGTAGGAAGCCTTCATGAGGTTCAAGCCCACCAATAGTGGACCCCCGTGTCTACTTTCACGTCGGTTCACCGACAAACCCATCTCTTGAACTACGAGGTCTTTGATCCATGTCAAGGCATGGTACGTATGAAGCCTCTATGACGTTCAAGCCCACCCGTCTTTCACGTCGGGTCTCACCCCGGTCCAGCACGACGTTAAACTGCATTCTGGTCCAATGGTAAGCTGTTTCGACCCTTTCCCACCTGAACTACGAGGTCTTTGATCCATGTCAATGCATGGTACGTAGGAAGCCTCCATGGGGTTCAAGACACATTGCTCGGTCGTTCATTCACGTCGAGTTTTTCCCTCATCCAGCATGACGTTATATCGCATTCCTCCTTGTGTCCCGCATGACATTAAACTGTACACCCAATTCTAGTCCGACAGAAAGCCGTTGTGACTAACCCGAACAAAGAGGTCTTTGATCCATGTCAAGGCATGGTACGTAGGAAGCCTTTCCAAGGTTCAAACCCACCTCCCATCTGACCAAGGTCCCTCACATTCGTCGGTTCGCCGACACCCACCGCCCGTCGTTTATTCACGTCAGGGTTCACTATCATCCCGCATGACGTTAAACTGTATTCCATCAATCCTGAACTACGAGGACTTTGATCCATGTCAAGGCATGGTACGTAGGAAACCTTCCCAAGGTTCAAGCCCACCATTAGTGGACCCACAAGTCTACTTTCACGTCGGTACGCTGATGATGCTCATCGGGCCAAGGTCCACCTTCACGTTAGTTTATCGACGTCATCCTGAACTATGCGGACTTTGATTCCCTACCACAGGGATACGTAGGAAGCCTCTTCAAGGCTCAAGCCCAACTTTACTGTCGTCCCTGCGATGGTCCAACTTCACTCTCCTTCCACTCCATTCATCAACCTACCACCCGTTCCGATTCTTGCCCGGACTGTCTTATCCAGGAGAGACCATGTCGGTACGCTTTTCTTCACTGTCGCCCATGAGCTGGCCCCGGTATCGATATCCCTTCAAGGACGATCCCTCAATCCGATCTATCCTAGATAATGCTCTGGTTGGGTTGATCTGTCTCCGCTGGACGTTAAAACTTGCGGCATACCCTGTGTTGAGCACGGGAAGCTGAGGAAAACCTCAGATATGTGTCCACGACATATAATTCCCCGCGCTCGATGTGGGATGACTTGGGCCTCCACGCCCTCGAGAAGCCTTGTGGTCAAGGATAACAGACAGACATGCCAGGTACCCCAGCATCCAGACACACTACTGATGCCTCAACGTGACTACTCCCCTGACTGAAGGTTGCTGCCCTGACTGGACCCTTTGGAATGTCCCGACAGAAGCAGTGTAATTAACCGGCGTCAATGGAAACATGGCACTGGGAAGAGTTTCACAAACTACGTATTAAATCTATAAGGGAGACCCGGACTAGGTGACGAGTTCTGAGGAGGAATCCACAAGAGGAAGAACCGACATCCCATCATCATGTTTCGATCAAGGAGAAGACGTCCCTGAATAAGGAGAGAATGCCGCCCGCCTTTGGAAAGCGGGAATGTGGGGCAACAGAAGCGCCGCGCGTCCTCCACCACGGACGGACAGGCGCGCGCACCGGCGAAAGCGTCGGAAACAGAAATGGTGAACACGACGTGAATTTCTTCTCCTCAATATGGAGATTAGTAGCATTCGAGACACCAGTAGATTGACGTGTCACCGAATCCAGATATCTGGTGCCTGGTCCCTCCAAGCAAATAGCGGGCCTATCGTGAAACTCACCGGAAGTCGGGGCAGTAGAACTTGGGACACTCCGTTCTGCAGCGTATCGGCGTGGATCCTTCTCACAAACATGGAGAATGGAAGAATTCTGGGGCACCGGCTGTCAATCCTTTTCCTCTCAGTACTGATGATTTGATCCCTTCGTTTCCCAAGAACCAGGTAGCTGTTACAGAGACGCGATCACCGTCCGCTCCCCGCCCATGCAGAGGCAGGGGAAACACCACGACAACCACCCCACGTAGCGTCGCTACCGCCACGATGGTCGCCACATCGTGGAATACGGGGCGCCCACGCCCCCTTTCCCCATCAGAGATCATCCAGCGAAGGGTGATCAATAACCTCGTGTGTAGGTATGAGGAAGAAGGGGTCATCCCAACCCGGGATATGGCCCGCCTGGACCTGGAGGCCTCCAGGCCCCACCGTCAACGCCGCCCTAATAGGCCGCGCAGGGAGCCTCTGCTCCCCACCCCAACATTCAACCGTTTCGGGAGCTTGTCTCCGGAACGCCTTGACGACTCCTCGCCTTACGCTGAAGAGGCGAGCGCCGTCCGACTCAGCCCGCTCAGGGTCCCGACCCAAAGGCTCCAGGCAAGAGCTCTCGCCCGGATGCATCAGCGCCACCGTCTGGCCCTGCAGGAAGAGTAGGCAGACTACGTCCCTGCACCACCTGCACCAGCTCGCTTGACCCGACGTCAGCGCTGGGCACGGGTTGAGGACGCTCGCCTAGGCGTGTCAACATCGAAGGCTACAGTGGCCCGATCCACTGGTGACGTGCATCATGAAGCCCCTGCATACACTGAGCAGGGGCACTCCTTCACCCAACCAGGATTGAGACCCCAACCGCCCCACGGGCTGGTCGGGTTGACTCTCCGGGTTACAGGCCTAAGTGGTGATCGCCGCGAGCTAACTCGCGGTAATGTCACCCCGTACAGAGGTCCTCCCCGTACCACTACTCCACAGAGCGTGGGCCATCCCCGCTCTGAGGTTCTTCATGGAGGCATGCCTCGTGCTACCCCCATCCTGCCAGAAGACCTGCCCCATGGAAATGATGCTCAGCGCGGAAACATTTCCCGCACCCACTATACAGGGTATGGAGTCCATCCTCCTGCCCCCGGCAGCCAACCTGAAGGCACCGTCCACCCGGTCCTTCTCCAACGTGGGGGCCCTCCCTACGTCCTCTCTGCAACCGGCGAAGGTCCTCCTCGCCCCAGCAACTCGAGGAGTGAAGGTCAGCCTCGCTCCACCCGCATCGACCATGGAGGTCCTCCCCATGCTCCTGCCAGTTCCAACAGAGGCCCCGCTTACATGGGTACTGTTCATGGAGGTCCTCCCCATGTACCCTTCGACATTTGCCCCGGTGCCCCTCGCGCCTTGGCTATCTCGAGTGGGGGCCCTCTCCGCCACGGCACCAGCGCTGCCCCGAGGCTGCCTGATAGGGGTCAACCCTGTCCCGAAGAGCCACCCCGGGGCAGAGGAGCGGGTCGTTGCCGCCACAAGAAGAATCCTGGGAAGGCCCAGATGGAGGTCAAACCTTCCCGCTTCTCCGACTTGGAAGAGGAATGCGATTCAGCGATGGAACCTTCTCGCCGTTCCTCCGTCTCAAGGACTGGGGCAGGAACCAGACACGTTAGCCACATTCTCCCAGAATTTGAGGTCCACCGGATTCCCGTATCTCTCCGTAGGTACATCCAGGAGGGAGAAATCCTGGGAATTCCGCAGGTCTCGACCACGCAATCACCGCCTCTGTCACCAGAAGAGCCCTCTACCTCTACCAGAGATCACGGAGAGTTATTTAGGGGGCCAACAACAGTAGAGAGACGACACGACCTGTCGCCGGTAGCCGCGAATCCTGTTCCGGAAGCTGTGGTTATCAGCCCGTCGTATCGTGACATCGTGGCCAGGTCACCACACTCTTCGGAGGATGGCCCGGAATTCGGCGGCCAGTCTGCCCGTTTTCCGTATTCTTCACCGCCGCGCTTACTATCCCAAAGGTCAGCCTCGGTACCGCAACCGGTCCCTCAGCCGCCCCCGGTTGACGAGTGGGGCAACACATGGCCAGACCCTGAGTCCGAGCCTAGGAGCTTCTGGAGTATCCTTGCAGCAGATTACTTCCCAGAGAAGTTCTGGCCGACGGCGTCACTGAATTTCCACATACCAGAGTCTCTTACCCCTGGAGACGTGGGGTGCTTTTGTCGAACCCTGTGGGCGACACACTTCTGCCTCCGTTATGAACAGGTGGTGTACCCCAGAAGTCGTGAGCACTTCGAAGAAATCGGCGAGCAGTGCCGCCTGATCGATGCAGTCGCACTTCTTGTGGCCCAATACCCTGGGTCTGTAGGCCACCAGAGCGCCCTTCAACGAAAATGCGTTCAGAGTCTTAAAGCACTCCGCAGAATCGTCAGGGACGCCACCCCCCATGTGCAAGTCCGTGGTTGGGGACACTATACCGCTCTCCTCTTCGACCCTATCCGACGATAGCCCGATTCGCTATGCGACATCGAGGATATGCCCTCAAGAGGGGTCGTAGTCCACATGGCCGACGTTGTGGATAAGGAAGATGAGCTTGAGTTCCTTGATGGAGACTTACCATCCGAGGGCGTACCGCCGCTGCTCGACCTGTCAGGGAGAGTTACCCGTCATTAGAGGAACCTACTAGTCTCCCCGTACCCACCGAGTCGCTGGTACTCGGTCGAAGCACTGGAAAGGGTAAGGAGAATGTCGGAAAAGTCAAGCACTCCAACCCGTCCGCCTCTGTGCAGAAAACGGACGAGGATCCCGAGAAGGCCACGTTACGCCAGCAGCTTGCTGAGCAGAAAAGGCTGGTTGATGAACTCTTGGCTGAACGCGCCGCAGAGCGACGACCCGACTATGGTAATCCCAGGCCGGGGCAGCAGGGGCAGGAACAACTCCCCCCCGGCGAGATGCCTCCAGGCCACCCTGATCATGCTACTGCCGCAGACAGGGCGGAAGCCGGAACATATAGCAAGAGGGAGTGATACGTCTCGCCAAACCCCCCGAGCGACGGGACAATCTGAAGAATCCAACCCGGGTTCCCCCAGTCGCCCAGCAGGTCGTCCAGCAAGTTGACCCACGAGCGGCCGAAGCCGTCTACCGTGTTGAAGAACCTGGAAATGCACTTGTGGTTAGGGATCCCCGTCAAGATAGGGACCCCCGCCCGGAGGACCTTATTGCGGCACTCACAGCCCACCTCGAGGCGTTGGAAACACGGCAGGTGGCGGTCCCACCGGATGTCAAGCCTTATCCCGCGTGGGTGGATGATATGCCCGCGCCTCCGGGTTTTGGGAACCCAACTTTCTCACCCTTTAACGGGACAGGGGACCCGCCCCAGCACTTGGCTCATTTTTCTTCTAGGTGTGGCCCAATGCTGGGGACCCCGGCTCAGCAAGAAGCCGCCAAGCTCTGATGTTTCGTACAGACATTGGAAGGTCCGACATTCGTCTGGTACAGCCAGATACCTATCGGATCGGTGACCGGTTGGAAGGATCTTCGCCGGCTGTTCTTATACCAGTTCAGCTCCACCACGCGAAAGACCAGCATTGCAAACCTCTTCAAGTACAAGCAAAGGCCTGATGAGCGAGTCGCAGACTTTATCGCCCGGTGGAAGGGACTTACGTATTCCCTCGATATGCCACTGACTCAGGAGCAATTACTGACGATGTGTGTGGGGAATGTCAAGACGGAGCTGGTACCCTCCTTGATTACCCAGAACTACCATGGAGGGTTCAGAGATTTCTCGGACAAGGCTCAACGCCTCAAGGAAGCCCTGCAACAGGCCAGTCAGGCACGTTTGTTGCCCCCTATGATCCCAGCCAGGAGAACCGCCAGGGCTGAACCTGCCGCGGTGGCTCAAATAGAAGCCCCGAGGCAGCTAGAATTGCTGCCGGCAGCACCACCCCCGCAACCCCATAGAGGTCCTCCACCTCAAGCACAGGCTCTCGCCCAGCAGCGACCGCCTCAGAACAGACAGGTTCCCCCGTGCAACGCGCCACCGCCACCTAGACGAGACAATCAAGCGCCGCCTCCTTGGCAGGCCCCTCCGGCCCCTCGTCAGGACCAGGCCCCCAGGGCCCCCTATCCGGAAAGAAGGTACCAGAACTATTCGTTCAATGAAAATCAGGTCCCTGGCTACTTCCGAAGTGCTCTAGAGCAAGGGATTGTGCGTCTGCCTGAGTGCAGAAGGACGGCAGAGGCGCATCTCACCGATCACCCCAACTACTGCCCTTATCATCGGATCCTGGGGCACACCCTCAAGCGATGCTATGTGTTTAAATACTGGCTTCAGGACCAAGTCAACAACAACATAGTCAAGTTGGGCCCAGCACCAGCGCAAGTGGCAGGTGTATTTGCAGGATCAGAGATCGGCAGCAACGGTGAAGGTGAGTGGCAGCAGGTCCCTAGCAGCGGATCCCAGAAATATGACGACTGGATGGCTCGAAAAACCGTCGTCCATGCCCAAGGTATCATCCGAGCGCGTCTGAAGCAGTCGGAACCTTCAGAGGAAGTAGTCGGTGCCTCCGCATTGTCTTCACAGTCGACCCCTGCCCAAAAGGGAAAGCAGCGGCGATGCAAGAAGAAGCAACGTGCATCGCCAGTGTCGTTGTCATCCCGCACTCTCGGCAACTTTATGCCCCCCGAAATGGGGATCCCTCCCAGAATCCACCCAGCGGTGGATGACTCCTCGAGCGAGAGTCAAGGGTACGCTTCGGTTAACACTGTGGAGCTAGTAAAGCCCTATATGACCCCCGACGAGAGGGAACCCCAGGCAGACCTCCCCAACATTTCCAGCCGACGTCAACGTCAAAGGAATCGCAATCGCGCCGGTTATCGAGGCACATCAGCAGGCACCTATGGCCAAGCCGTGCACGCTACCGAGACGAGGCAACATGCTCAACACATATCTCAGCACGCGCAAACCCATCCAACACCCTCGGCTCTACCTCCACCGCCGTTCGTGTTACTGGATCGGTGGGAGCCGCCTCGTTCGTATCACAATCAGTCTTGCCCGGCTACAGGCCAGCCTCCGCTGTCCGATCCTAGTCTGGCGACTACTCTTCAGGCTTCTACTGGTAGGCAACAAGATGTACCCAGTACTAGTTACTCGCCGGATCAGCCAGCCGGACCCGCTGTGCATCCAAATGCCGAACGACCTCCTGTAAGCAGAGGTTCGCGTTTGGTACAGAAGTACGATGTTCTGAAGCACCTGGCTGGCATCTCGGCGAGGCTCTCCATCCTTGAGGCCCTTCTCCTGTCATCTAAAATGCGCGAGGCACTTGCCGAGTCCCTAAGGAGCCCCCTCCAGTTCGAGATGGAAGTAGCAGCTGCGGAAGCCTTCCATACCGAGACGATTGAAAACGCCGAATGCCAGGCGGTTATCTCATTCTCCGGTGAAGATGAGGACCCTCCTATACAGGTGCACATTCTCCCATTGTATATCACTGGCCACTTCAACGGTGTGGAAGTCCGCCGCTGCCTCGTTGACATAGGTTCTGGAATCAATCTAATTCCGACCCGGACGCTACGAAAGCTGGGTCTGTCCGAAGGTGATTTAACTCCCTCTGACCTTAGGATCCAGGGGTACGACAGGACAGAGCAAACCCCGGTCGGCAAGATCCGCCTGAAGACTCAGTTCGGTGGCATAATTGCCAGCACTGAGTTCATGGTTGTTTCTCAGGACACCGCCTACAACGCATTGATGGGTAGGCCATGGCTCCATCTGCATGCAGCGGTCCCCTCGTCGTATCACCTGTGCCTCAAGTACTCGCTCAACGGTCGAGTAGGCGTGCTCCAAGGAGACGTGTCCCCTTTCGCTTCTTGTGAGGCCCGCTATCTGGATGCAGGTTATTACAAAAGTAAGGACAAGAAAATCCTGGTAAGCGAGGTTGAGCCCGCCCCGATCACAAGTGATCCCTGGGCAAGCATGGATGACGCCTACATCCTCCCGATCCACCGGTTGGAGGCCACGACCCCCGACATGGGACAATGTTTCGTTGTTTCGGGTACGCAAGGAAGGCATGTTCCTGTGTCCAAGAGACAACGGAAAATCACCTCGTACTCCTACATCAACCAGGCTCAAGTCATCCCGGAACCCCCTACCCCTGTACGGTACCGGGACGTCAAGCTCATGACAACGGCGGTGCGCCATACGTGTCTCTTCCGCCGGGCTGGAATTAACCGACTCAGGCCGACACGTCACCACTGCTTTGATATCATCAAGCGTGGCCCTTTAGGCCGATGTCCAGATGGGGTAGGGTCGACTGCCTTCATTGATATGGTCTCAACGGCAAGCGAGTCTCCCGATGTGATGACCACTGCTGCCCAAGCCGGCACCAGCTGCCCCTCGGATTTTGATAGCTCAGAAGCCCCCCCCCCCCCATCGCGGGAAGTCCCCCCACAGGTGGGGAGGAAGACTTGGAGGATGCTCCCCCAGCCTTTGAAGAAAGCGTCTCTACCACAGTTGATGAACTGGTACAGGTGATCCTTGGCAGCGAGGCAGATCCGAGACCCACATTGATCAGTGCAGCCATGTCCCTCGAGGAGCGGCAACAGTACGTAGACTTCCTCAAATAGCACCGTGATGTGTTTGCCTGGAGTTACGATGAGATTCCAGGGCTGGATCCCCAAGTGGCTGTCCACCGTCTCGGCCTCCCGACAAAACAACGTGGGTTTAAGCAACCTCCCAGGAAGATGCACCCTTCTCGTGGTGCCATGGTTGAGGCCAAAGTTGATAAGCTCATCAAATCCAACTTCGTTAAGGAGGTCCAGTAACCCAAGTGGCTTTCCAACATTGTTCCATTCAGGAAGAAGAATGGGAAGATCAGAGTCTGTATCGACTTTCGCGATCTTAATCGCCAATGCCCAAAGGATGACTTCCCACTCCCAGTGACGGAGCTGTTGATTGACGCCACGGCCGGGTTCCAAGCCCTCTCTTTCATGGATGGGTATTCCGGGTATAACCATATTCGGATGGCCCCTGAAGATGAGGAGTCCACTTCCTTCAGGGCTCCCCAGGGTACCTTTTGCTACCAGGTGATGCCATTCGGTTTGAAAAATGCAGGAGCCACTTATCAGAGGGCCATGCATCGCATATTCAAACCGATCCTCGGGACATTGGTGGAATGCTACGTGGATGACCTTGTAGTCAAATCATGCCAGCGCCAGGACCATCTCAGAGACCTTGAGAAAGTGTTCAGCTTCCTCTGTTCTCGTCACCTAAAGATGAACCCGCTGAAGTGTGCTTTTGGGGTCACCTCCGGGAAGTTTCTGGGCTTTGTTGTTAGATACCGAGGCATCGAGATCGACCCGGAGAAGATCCAGGCCATCAGCCAAATGCCTCCCCCGAGAAACATTCAGGAGCTCCGAGGCCTTCAAGGCCACTTAGCCAATATACGCTGATTCATTGCGAATCTGGACGGAAAGTGTAAGCCCTTTTCCCGGCTCATGAAGAAGGGTGCCACCTATGAATGGGATGAGGAGTGTCGGACCGCCTTCGAGGAAATCAAGCAGTACCTGCTCCAACCTCTGGTTTTGATGCCACCAGTCTCCGGAAAGTCGCTTGTCCTTTACGTGACAGCCCTGGAGAGATCCCTCGGTGCGCTGCTCGCCCAGAAGAATAATGAGGGTACTGAGAATAGTCTCTACTATCTCAGCCGCATGCTTCTCGATATGGAGGTCAGATACTCCCCTATCGAAAAGAGCTGTCTTGCGCTCGTCTTTCCCATGCAGAAGTTACGACATTACCTGCAGCACCACGAGGTACAATTGGTCTCCCGGGTAGACCCACTGAAGTACATCCTGAGCCATCCCATGCTGACTGGCCGACTAGCACGGTGGGCGGTGATTCTCCAGCAGTTTGATATCAGGTTTATACCTCAGAAGGCCATTAAGGGACAGGCGTTGGCAGACTTTTTTGCTACCCATCCAACCTCCGCGGATCAATCCCTGGACCTGGATTTCCCTGATGAGACAATCCTCTCAGTCGATCATGCTGCCCCGTGTTGGAAAATGCATTTCAACGACGCCTCCCGGAGCCCCACCGGTAGGAGGCTCAACCATCCCAAGCTCAACAGAGTGGGCCTGGGTGTTTTCTTCATTACCCCGGCGCAAGCCGTCCTTCCATACTCATTCCTGTTGTCAGATGTTTGTATGAACAACGAGGCAGAGTACCATGCTCTTATCACCAGCCTCGAGTTGGCTCTTGAGATCCATGTTCCCCATATACATGTGAAGGGAGATTTCGAGCTGGTAATCAAACAGGTCAATGGCGACTACGTTGTCAGGAAGCCTGAGCTTGCACCATTGCTGGAGTACACCCTCCTCCTAATGGCCCAGTTCTCTTCTCGACCAGAGGTTACCCATGTCCCACGGTCACAGAACGGCCAAGTGGACGCCCTGGCTGGCTTAGCCGCGTCGCTCGCAGAACCCGAGCAAGATGATTTGGTCATACACATGCCCCACCGGAGAGTCATTGCCCCCGTCACCCAAGAGGACCGTGATAGCCTGCAGGTAAGTCATATCACCGCCAGATCCTCCATATCGGGAGTCCCGGGTTCATCAGACGCAGTGGTTGAAACCACCCCCGACTGGAGAGCACCTTTTGTCGAGTATCTCCAAAATGGTCAGCTCCCGGAGGACCGGACCGAACGCGAGCGAATCTGACGCCGCGCGCTGCAATTTACCCTCCGGAGCGGCCCCAGTCTGGAACAGATCCTTTATAAGCGGAGTTTCGATGGTGTCCTCCTCCGTTGCCTCCAAGGAGAGGAGATACCTCAAGTTATGCAAGAGGTTCACGCCGGTTCCTATGGAGCCCATCAAGCTGGGCCAAAACTGTCCCATCAAATCCGGAGTTTGGGGTACTTTTGGCCCTCTATGATCCACGATTGTATTGGATACGCCAAGAGATGCCACGCGTGTCAAGTACACGCCAACTTCTTGCATCGTCCGCCGGAGCCCCTCCACCCCACCAAGTACTCTTGGCCATTTGCAGTATGGGGACTTGATGTAGTGGGACCGTATCCACCGGAAACAGCCCGCCAGTGTAGGTTCATCCTGACTGCTACATATTTCTTCTCCAAGTGGGCAGAAGAAGTCCCGCTCAAAGAGGTCAAGGCCCGTTCCATTGTTTACTTTGTGAGCTCCAACATTATCCACCGGTTTGGAGTCCCTCACGCCGTCCTCACCGATAACGGCACCATCTTCCGAGCAGCTGAATTGAAGAAATTGTACGCTAAGTATGAAATCTGGTCGAACCATACCTCCTGCTACCACGCGCAGGCGAATGGACATATCGAGGCATTCAACAAGACCCTCTCTAACATTCTGCAGAAGATGGTTGGTCAGAATAAGAAGAGTTGGCCGGACAAGCTCCCCAACGCCCTCTGGGCTTACCGGACGATGACTCGCAACTCTACCCAGGTGACCCAATATTCCCTAGTGTATGGAGCTGAGGCTGTCCTACCCATTGAGATCCAGCTGCTGTCGCTACGCACTGCAGTTTATGATAACCAAACGTCAGATGAGGTAGCCTAGATCCGTCTAGCTGAATTAGAGGCACTGGACGAGAACCGGCTTCGTGCCCTGCACAATCTGGAAAGGCATCAGGACAAGATAGAGAGAGCCTTTGACAAGAAGGTTCGTCTCCTCTATTTTCTACAGGGTGACCTGGTACTGGCCCTTCGAGCGCCAATGATTCCCGGTAGGAAACCGCCCAAGTTAGAACCCAAATGGGAAGGGCCTTATATCATCCATAAGGTTTACCCCAATGGAGCATACTCCTTGGTGACCATGGATGGAGAGCGTATAACCCCCCCCCCCCACCAATGCCAAGTTCCTCAAGCGGTATTTTGCTTAGGACAAAAAAAGGAGGTCCAACACGACCCTAAACTGCGTGAAGGTCCAACATGACCCTAAACTGCGTGAAGGTCCAGCACGACCTTAAACTGCAAAATGGTCCCGCACGACCTTAAACTGCATCTTCGTCCTGCAAGACGATAAACTGTGAAATAGTCCCGCATGACCTTAAACTAGACACTATAGTCCAACATGACTCTAAATCGTAATGTCCTACACGACCATAAACTGCGTCTTCGTCCCGCGGGACGTTAAACGGCAATCCGGTCAGGCCTTCCTGACCGAGGCTCAGCCTCAGGCCCCTTGGCCTCCTTGGGCCCCTGGCCCCGTCTCCACCGCGGTTTGGCCCCAGGCCCCCCTTGTTGTTTTCTCCTCGACTTATCCTCTTGTGGGATTGTACGGTATGGTGTAGGACTACATCCTCATTCACGTCGGATTACTTGTTGTACCGTACATATCCCCCAATGAGATGCTTCTCATCATCCCGCATGACGTTAAACTGCACATCTAGAACTACGTGTGGCTTGATTCTCATCTTTATGAGATATGTAGGAACGCTCGGACACCTCGTCTTGAGCCCAACCCCAAGATTTTCCCTTCCACTATTCCCCCTAGGAATAGTTTTCTTGGAGGATCTTTGTGTAGTAGGGAGTAGGCTTTCTTGGCCCCGCTCATGCAACCCCGCTCGCACAAAGATTGTAAGGGTCGCACCATGCGCCCACTCCCGTTCTTCTATCCTCCCACGTCCTCACCGCACGACGCTAAACTGCATGGCCTTCAAGAACTACGTATGGCTTGATTCTCATCCTTATGAGATACGTAGGAACGCTTGGACATTTCGTCCGTTGGCGCAGCCCAAAATCCAAAATCATCCCCTTGGGTCAAGACATGGCAAGGTGCACACTTCTGCCCCGACCCACATCGAGCAAGCCTCGACCCGGCTGCACATTCCCCCTGGAGGTGTTTGCCCCTTTCTTGGATGGATACAACTATGCTTAACCCACTCCTTGACTGGGATTCCGTCATTTTTCACACCCAGAGGGACCCCCAAGAACGACCTGGATACAATTCCCAAGGGCTCTCCTACCGATACGGGCCAACGCCCCCGAGTGTTTTCAAGCAACAAGCCGATACAAGTCCCGCGTTGCGAATTTTGTCAGCGGTCGACGCTCATTTGTTGCCCCCATACGGGTCACCATAGGAACGCTGTGTTTCGAACATGGTCAACAGTGTCTTGGATCTTCGGGTCCACCCCGAGATGTCCCAGGCATCAAGAACAGTGATTCATTCTGCCCCATCCCGAGGTGACAAACTTCCCCCAGGTGGTGCTAGAGATCCGGGCCACGACCCAAGATTCCTCATAAGGGTGTATGATGTGATGTGGGACTATGTCCTCGTTCACATCGGGATCATGTACCATGTAATACGCCCTCCCTTTATGATGCCCAGCCTCAGGCCTCTTGTCCTTCTCGGGTCCCTGACCCTCGTCCTCATGTAAGACGTTAAACTGCAAACCAGCCAGGCCTTCCAGACTGATGCCTGACCTTAGGCCCCTTGGCCTTTCCGGGCCACGGCCCAGGTCCCCTCTTACCCAGGGTGTATGGTGTGATGTGGGACTATGTCCTCATTCACGTCGGCTTCTTCGCCATACCGCACACCTCCCTTGTTTCAGGGTATATTGCTTCCCCTTCTCATCCAGTATGACGTTAAACTACATATAGAGAACTATGTGTGGCTTGATTACCATTCTCATGGGATACGTAGGACCACCTGGATGTCCAAGATTCGGGTCCAGCCCCATCTCTCGGGAATCCTCAACCCATCCCGTCCCCTTGGCCTATGCTTCATCCATGAGAGGATTATATGGTGTGGTGTGGGATTATGTCCTCATTCACGACAGTTTCGTAATGACCGCGCCATGCCCCCCCCCTACTAAGCTGTTTCGTCGATCCCTTTTTCGGCGGATTCACCAATGTGCTTAAGAGTACTCAGTTTTATTACCTGGAATGCCAAGATTTACTCAGACACGTCCACACCCACTTTCCAGGCTTTGCGTATCTCCGCATCAGGGCTTTCATCATCTTTCACACCCGGAGCGACCCACAAGAACGGCCTGGATACTACGCCCAAGGGCTCTCCTGCCGATACGGGCCAATGCCCCCCAGGGTTTCGGACAACAAATCGATAAAATCCCGCATTGCGAATATGGTCAGCGGTCGATGCTCTTTTGTTGTTCCCACCTCAGGCTAACGCAATACGGACGCTGTGTTTCCATCATGGTTAACAGTTTTCCTCTATCGCCACCCCAACCCATTAAGCCCAAATGCCGGGTACACGATTCACACCCTTCATCACTTCATCATGTCCAAGTAGAGTCTCAGAATTGTTGGTACTTTTCCTCCGTGCACGTCTACGCGTTGGGAGAACAAGCTGCATCAAAGGTGTCCTTTGAAACTCTCCGCCGACTCCCCTTTGATGGACGCCCCAAGTATTGCAATGAGGATACCCCTCTTGTTTCCCACACCGAGTTTATCTTACGTGGGCTTAGGGATTGGGTTGACATCTGTGCTTACTCGGGAGTTGTCACCACCCATGGTCCGAGCTCTAAGACCATAAACTAAGACTCTCATCTGGAACTACGTTCAAGACCCCTTGTCTTTGGGTCCAGCTTGTGTTCAGCATGTTCACCTCTCTCGGGTCCTACCATCGGGACCCCGGTCACGGGACCGCATGGCGTAATGTAGTATTACGTCCTCATTCACGTCAGGTTTGCAATAGCTGCACCACGCGCACCCCGTTCTGAGAGTTGGCTGTCCTATTCATTGTCCTGCATGACATTGAAAGGCACCCTACAGAACTATGTTCAGCTTGATTCCCATTCTCATGAGATACGTAGGACCACCTGGATGTTTAAGATTCTGGTCCATCCCCACCTCTTAGTGATCTCCTGATCTCCCGATCACCTAGGCTATTTGGCCTATCCCTCTCCAGGAGGGGGATGTGTAGGTATAATACAAGGTTTTGGGCACCGTGCCCCTTTCCCTGGAAACCTGCCATCTCTCGATCACCCTCAAAAGTTGAGTCCCTTGACTCCTTGCAGTGGTTCACCCATGTATTAAGAGCACTCTAGTCTAGGACCAAGAGTGTCAGATTCAACTTGATCAAGTTCCTTCCACTTGTCAAGCTTTGTGTTCCCCTCTATTCGGACTTCCATCACCTTTAACACCCAGAGGGACCCTCAAGAACGTCCTGGATACTACGCCCAAGGGCTCTCCTACCGATACGGGCCAACGCCCCCGAGGGTTTTGGACAACAAAACGATAAAATCCCACGTTGCGAATATGGCCAGCGGTCGATGCTCGTTTGTTAGTCCTCATTTCAGGCTAATGCGACAGGATGCTGTGTTGTGAACATGGTCAGCAGTAATCCTCTGTCGTCACGCCAGCCCCTTCAGTCCTTGAATGTTGTTTGCATGATTCACATCATTTTCCACCCCATCTTGTCCAGGTGGAATCTCGACACTTTTGGCGCTATCCCTCAGTGCACCTTTTCATGCTGGGGGGACAAAGCTGCAATCTGGCATCCTTTGGGGCTCCCATGGTCCGAGCTCTAAGACTATAAACTAAGATCCATTTGGGACTACGTTCAACTTGATTCCCGTCCTCATGGGATGCGTAGGACCGCCCAGATGCCCTATCTCCTGGTACAACCCATTCAGGAAGCCAGTCTCTCTCCTTGTATCACCTCTGTATAGGCCCCTTGGCCTAAGGTTTCCCTCTCTGAATGGCATACAAGTTGATGTAGGACCATGTCTTTGTCAATTGTGTTTTATAACACTGCTAACATTTCCCGCCTAACATCGTCTCTGCTACATCTGCGCTGCATGATGATAAAATGCATGCTTGGTCCTATCATACGACCATAAACTGTGACATTATCGTCCTGGACGCACGACGAAAAACGGCACCGCATTGTGGTATCCTCGTTGTATAGGACATCACGTTGGGTACTGGCCACGCGCCATGCCATTTGTCAACGCCCATCGTGGCTTGATCCTTGTGGCGACATCACGACCTACTATTCTAGGCCTGTCGCTTCACAAAAAAAACCATTCACCTTAAAGAACAAACAAGATACATCAAATTCCGCTTCTTTCAGTGCAAGGGCCACGCACGCACTCCCCTTTTCCCCTGGCACTGGTATTCTACCATGTCATTTCCAGAACTACGTATGGCTTGATTCTCATCCTTATGAGATACGTAGGAGTGCCCGGGCACTTCCCCGCGGGCCCAGCCTAACCTTTGTGTTCGGTCCCTCGACTCGAGCATTTCCCCAGAGAATGCATGGTAAGTAGGGCTTAGGTCCTCCTTCACGTTGGGTTTTGATGCCATGCGCCCCCTGTTCCCTTTACCTATTTATGGTCTATGGTCCATCAAGAACTACGTAAGGCTTGATTCTCATCCTTATGAGATACGTAGGAGCGCCCGGGCACTTCCCCGCGGGCCCAGCCTAACTTTTAATGGTCCAAATTCTACGACCCTAAACTAAGATCCCCCCAAGGGAAAGGAATCTGCTCCCTCTCTCTAATACGTTTCGTTGCCGTATTTAGATGTGTTTTGACAAAGAGCCGGAAGTGTGGGATTGTCACAGGGAAATTCCCCCCGTCCCACGACCGAACTTCGTGAACTCGCTATTTGGATCCTCATCCTCTTCCACATCCAGAAGGACCCCCAGGCGACATGGATACTGGGCTTAAGGGCTCTCCATGAATGCTGGACCTAAGGGTCCTTCAATCGTTTCGGGCCAACGTCCCTACAGATATTTGACAACATCTGTGACACGGTCCCGTGTTTCGAACATGGTCAATGGTCGACCCTCATTTTTCTGTCTCCATTCTAGGCTAACGCGACAGGGTGCTGTGTTGCGAGTACGTCAGCAGTTACCCTCCGTCGTCACACCGCCATCATTGTGATCTAAATCTCGAGCATCATGATTCACACATTTCCACTTCCCCACGTTCATGTGGAATTCCATAATACTCGGCTCTTTCTCTTCACGCATCAAGGTGCGCCTCAAGATCGTGTTAGTGTCACTGGGACGGGATTCACCGAGCGTCCCTTTTCCCTAACTGGCCCCTCTCTGTGTCGGGAAATTCCCACCACTACTGCTTGTTTCCCACACCGCGCACGACTCACGTGGGCTTAGTAGTTTTGGCAGGATGTGTACCAACACGGTCGGGCTCCTCATCGTCCTACATGACGTTAAAATGTGCTTTCAGAACTACGTATGATTCCCATCCTCATGGGGTACGTAGGAATGAATGGCCACTTTTCTTCAGGCCCAGCCCAATCCTCACTCTTGGTCCCTCGACCTGAAAGGTGTCCTCCGGGGGGTATGTGATGTGATTTGGACTCCAAGTCCTCTTCGCGTCGGTTGCATATCTACTGCGCCACACGCTTCCTTCCCTCTTATTCCACGTCCTATCGTATGAGGTTAAAATATAGGAGTCTATGTGTCCTCAACGCATGACAATAAACTGCGGTTCTACCCTGAACAAGTTTAGGATGCCCCAAGATCCCACTGGGAAGTGACAGATCCCCTTGCCAGAGAGGCCCTGTCTAAAAGAAGGAATGATCCATGGTCAAACCGATGTGCCTATTGCACGTACTCCCACCACGGTGGTGTAACTACCTAAGTGTTGGATTCTGTTCGGACATACCATCACCCCATATTCCACACTTTGTGTTCCCCTTATTCGGACCCTCACCATCTTTCGTGTCTAAAGGAATCCCCTAACGGCCTGGTCTCTTGCTGCATCGGCTCACCTACCGTCCTGGGCCAACGTTACGGAAGACGGGTCATACCTGGAAGGACCCCCTAACAGTATGGATATTTGACATATGGTCCGCCTACTGTCCTGGGCCAACGTCCCGAAGAATTGATCGACAACAAATTGATAAAATCCCGCATAGCGAATATGGTCAGCGGTCGATGCTCATTTTTTGTCCCCATTTCGGGCTAATGCGGTAAGGGTACCATTTCTCCTCCAAGATTAACGGTTGCCCCTTATTGTCATGCCATCCCCACAGTGTTCCGAATCTTGGATATCGTGATTCACACTTCCCATTTTCATCAGTTTGGACCGATTTCAACACCCCTTGCGTTGCCCCGTTCGTGCATAAGAACACGTCGAAGAAATGGTAATTCAGCTATCCTGGAAATTCCTCCTCCAATCAAGCCTTCCCCATCTTTCGGGAACCTGGACTGGCTTGGGGAATTGTCGTCAGACATCCCGCAAACATTGTAGGGATGTGAAAAAGCAATTCAACAGTGGAAATCGTGCATGCTACGACATTCGAAACAAAGGTAAAATTTGGAAGCACGGAAGTACCAATAAAAGGGTTTTGGTTTTGTTACAATACTCGGGGGTTGACTTCCCCCATGGAAAGGTTGACCCCGTCAAAAGAGAGTTACAGCTCCACCACCAGTTGACTTGCGGCATCCAATGCTTGCTGCCGCTGAACTAGCTCTTGCTCCTCCTCCGCAGCGGCGGGGCACAGTTCGTCAGTCCTGGCTTTGGCCCTCTCCACATCAGCTTGAACGGCAACCATCTTTTCAGAGGTCTGCCTCATGTGCTCTTTTGCCTCTGCCAGCTGGGCCTTTAACTGTGAGACCAGCTCAGTTTGCACATCAAGAGAGGCTGAAAGCTCATCTGCCCGGGTCTGGATCTGTTGAACCTCGCCTTCAGCCTCCTGGAGCTTCTTGATGCTGGTCGCCTTCCTCCACTGCCAGCCCACGCTTAGCCCACGATCATGCTCCCGGATCTTCTCAGCCATAAGATCTCGGATGAGTACATGAGGACGATGGGCATCCACTCCCCCGGCGCACAGTTCACGCAACCTTGAGCGAAGCCTATCCATTCCGGCCAGCCATTGTGCTTGGGGAGTGTCCTTGATAAAGCGTGTGATCAGCTTCCACGACCGGCGGCGAACTATGCTGCTGTCTTCCTCGTCGGAGGCCATTTTGTCCCAGTCTGCGTGATTGGCAGGCTCATACGCGGGATACGCCCGCAGGAAATCCTCGGCAGGATCAACATCCGGTGTCGAATCTAGTGCGACACCTGGCGCCGAAGTAGGCGCGGCGGAGCCGGGACCAACCGGTTGATCCTCTTCCTCAGAGTCCACCTCAATGATTTCGGGTACGGCCCTGCTAGCGGACCCGCCAGTGATGATGTGCGTCGCAGCTTGTGGAGATGGAGGGATTATTGCCACCATCACTGGCATGCCCCTAGGAAGGACGCCACCAGACATCCCGACCAGCCTTGCCGCAACAGCCCACGCCAATCGAAGAACTGCATGACAAAGAGGGACATAAACGTTAGTTGGCATGGCCTACATGTGACAACGAGGAGATCGATGGAGGAGAATTACGAAGATCGACCTCCGACCGCTGCTCCTGAGCCGGTACTGATGGGACCCCGAGACGAGGCCCCCCGTATACTGTTGGAAGGTCTGGGGACTCCAGAGGAGCCACCTCGGGCACTCTGGTCCCACCAGACGCGGAACTGGACGCAGCCATAGGCGCGGGTTCTGAAGGTCCCGCATCATCACTCGCCAAGGAGCGAGAAGGAGGCCTACAGACAAGTTCCTCCTGCATGGATCAAACATTGGTGAGAAGTCCAAGGATCCAAGAATAGATCGTAAGGAGAGATGTTCGGAATGCTACCTCGAGAGCCTCCGCGAAATCATCGGATTCTGAGCCTCAGTCTCTGACCTCGCCCTCCTCCAGCGGGCTCCCTCCTCCAGCCTCATCCTCCCGAGAGGAGTCCTCCGATTCCTCCGGCAAGGGGAAGCACTCCCTCAGATCGGCAGCCGATAACTGGGGGGGGGACCGTCTAATTCAACAGTACCCTCACCCGGTCTGTCATTGGGCGAGGGACACCACTGGAGTGGACGTAATCCTCCAGCTCTTCCAGGTACTGTTCTGCCTCCGCTGGAGACGCCATGAATCCAGCTCGAACTGGGCCTATACCCGGTAATTCCATCCCGAGGCGATTCAGGTGGGCCCATATCTCGGATGGGCTGAGGAATTGCCGGTTGACATCCCAAATTTCTCAAGCTTCCGGGAAGACGGCATCCTCTGCCATGTCAATGTTACACAGGCGCTTCCCTGGAGCCTGAGTGGATATCCTACGGAATCTCCTCGGTGGCCGCCCCTCTGGATGACCCTGCTCTCCTGGAATCACCGGATCCACCGCCGATGCCATACCCTCGGCCGGTGTGGGTCTCGCCGCCATGGCAGCCCCGCTACCGCGAGCGGCCCTAGCCGCCCTCCGACCCCGACCTCGAGATAGAGGAGGCCCACCGTCACCAACCCGGATCATTGGTTGCTTCAGCATCTCCCCTGGATAAGCGGCCTCCCAACTAATGGCGTACTCCTTCACTAATCTTAAGGCGGGGGTGGATGGACGCAATGAAATCCGCATCTTTCCATCTTCACGGGTGAACATGAGCCACAGCTGCCTCATCACACATGGGTGCTCCTCGTGACGCACCTCTAGGTATACCTGCAGGGTCAGCCGCTGGAGGCACCGAAACTGCCTCGCAAACCGATACAGAGTGTACGGTTCACAGAGCGGATAACGATCTATTTGTGCCACCAAAACTCCACCTCGGAAGGCCAGGAGGTAAGCCCGATGTTCTTCTGTTCCCTGTCCGTCATCAGTAAGCATCCCCGTCGGCAATGGGAAGGGATGAAAGTTGAACTCGTCCGCCCTCCACACCCTATTCAGCACCATCGGAACAGCCAGTTTGAACGGGAAGCTCCCGACCGCGTTCAGGATGGAGGGGCGAAAGTTTGATCCCGGTGGCGAAATGGGGTTTGGGTATTCGTAAATCCCCCTGATATGCGCTGCGATCCACCCATACATGAGGTGGAAGGGCCCACATATCCTTGGTGGCTTCTTTCCCTCGCTAATATGCCGCAACATTCTGTACAGTCTGGTGAGCATCGGGATCCCCAGGTTGATCTGCTGCCCCGTGGCCAACATCGACGCCCTGATAAACGAGTTGGGTCATACCCCCATGCTTGTATCCCTCACCGGTAGGATCCAACCACATATGAGAGCCGCGATGAACGCCGCCAGCCTGACTATCGGCTGTTGTTCAGTGCTGACACTGAAACCCCAAGTTTTCCATTGGTTGTCCTCCAAGACCCGCCAATACGAGTGCCCTTTGCCCCGTTGGGCCGCCCTTGGACAAGTTCGAGGCCTCGGAGGGAACTCTCGATTCTGTAGGAAATTCAGGAAGCATTTGAACCATCTCCTAAAGTGGACGTCCCTCACTGCCTCCTTGTCCTCTCCAGGGACAAGCACCATCAGCGCCGATGCCAGTCGCGGCATTTGCTCCGCATCCCCCCACGCACTGGCAACAGGGAGGAACTCGTCATACATGGCCCCCAAGACCGGGACCCCAGAAATCTGGTGGACATCCCACAGGCTGATTCCCACCTTCCCGTGATGCAGGTGAAAAGTGTTGGTCCTAGATGACCATCTACTCAGCAACTCTGGCATTAGCTGCTTCGGTTGGTAAATGTGGAATTGGGAGGCCCATGCTTCCTCATACAACCCCACTCTCCTCAACTCGGCCCCGAACACCTCGCATGAGGTGCCTACCTAGTAGGCCTAGGCCCAGTCATCAGTAAAGTTGCCGCCCTGGCGCAGGTCCCACTCATCGGACCATCCCTTCTTTGAATCCTGCAAGGCCGCCTTCAGCATTGTACGGTAGAGGGGAGGGGGAGTCTCCAGCAGCAATGGCTTCCCGTCGATGTCGTTCACATGGTTGTAGAGACAGTCAGCAGTAACGGGTGTGAAGTCTTCCCGCGCGTGACCATCGGCCGTCCTGAACCATTGGTGCTGGCACGGTGTGCTCCTGAACCAGCAAGCTGGTTCATCCCTACTCGCCTCAGGGATGAAGACATCATCCCTCAGCCCGAAGCCGTACAACGGCAGTTTCTTGCACTGCGGATAATCCTTATGACCCTCCGAGAGCAGATCCGTCAAGGAAGTGTGGTCCGAGTGGCTCTGGATCATCTCCCCCAAGCCTGGATGGTTGGCCATCTCATCTCGACGGGCAGCATCTGCAAGGACCCCCAAGACAGCTTCTTGATAGGCCATTTTAACTCTGGCCCTCAGAAAAGGATTCTTTCGAATGGATCGCGAAGCTCGACCGCGAAGCTCGACCGCGAAGCCGGATCGCGAAGATCGGTCGCGAGACCAAGCCGCGAAGTCTGGCCAAGGCCGACAAACCGAGGTTCGCTTGGCGCGGACGCAGAGTCGGAGACCCGCGGTTCGCCGCGAAGCTCGATTCGCGGAGTGCTGTCACGGAGTACACGGAGCTTCGCAAAGTCGAGGGCACAAAAAGACACGTAATGCACGTGAAGAAAAAAGAAGGCGGATCCCCTATTTATAGGTGGAGACTCCGGAGCATCGCGGCGTGCCTCACCCGCGTGAAGCATCGTGGCGCGTCCAGATCCGCGGCCCCGACAGGCTTCGCGGCTGCACTTCGCGACGTTGCATCGCGAACCACCGACAATTTTGGCGATTTTCCCTCAGACTTCGACCCTTCGCCCTCCGCAGCTCCAAGTCTAAGGGGGGGCATTTGTTGGCTCCAAAAATACGGCCCAAAAGAAAGGAAGGAAAAAGACAGCGGGTGCACTGCCTCGCGAAGCACAGCCGTGAAGCCCCGACGCGAAGCACCCACGCGAAGCGCCCCGACCTTCGCGAGCCGCCGCGAGCCGACGCGACGCACCAAAGGCGGTAATCCTCCACGAACCCATTTGACGTTCGTGAGCCACCATGAAGCACCAGAGGCGGTAATCCTCCGCGAACCCATTTGACATTCTCGAGCCGCCGCGAAGCACCAGAGGTGGTAATCCTCAGCGAACCCATTTGACGTTCGTGAGCGCGCCGCAAAGCACCGGAGGCAGCGCGCGAGCCCTGCTTCATGGCGCCCCTTCCTGTAAATACTGGACTCCCCCTGAGTCCCAAGGATGGACAATTCGACCTTTCGGCTTCTCCTCTCCCGAATCGCGAAGCACTCTTTGCCCCGGGAATCATGAGCTCCGCGAGGTATTTTTACTTCGCGAGACGACTCTGCTTTCTCTCGTTTTGAGCCCCTCTTCCGAGAGGGATGCCCTTTGCGAAGCTCAAGGGCGTTCGCGAAGGAAGAGGATTCCCAAGGGAACCCGGGCAGCCGCGGAGCGTTTATGCTTTGCCAAACGCCCAACCCATGCTAGTGATCCCTATGCCAAGGCAGGATCACTATGCATTGCGAAGCACACTACTTCGCAGGGCCCCGCTTCGTGAGGCACCCCTTCCTCGCGAGGCAGTGCTCCGTAAACACTGTTCCACTTCGCGAAGCACCTTCCACTCACACCTATGCCCCATGCTAAGGCCAAGGCACTCCACTTCGCAAAGCACACTCCTCTGCTTCGCGATTCCTCTTCCCGTGCGGCCCTCCAGGTTTGCGCGATGTGATTTCAAAGTCCCATGGACAATACCACCCGTAGAGTTGCTTCACCTAATGCTTCCTCGCATAGGCACGCTAACAGCTATTGCTTCCTCGCATAGCCACGCTAACGTGGACCCCTCGATGGTTCGTCCCACGACCCCCCATAACCATGGCCTTACTGGTACCTTCCCTTCCCCAAGGACCAGAGGGTAACGGTTATGTAAGTCCTGGGGGTGTGGAGTGAACCCACCTCGTCCGAGCTGCAGGACGTTAAACTGCCATGCACCACGTCCTCAACACATGACGTTAAACTGTGATCCGACCTCGTGCCCCTCGCGAAGGGTCCCCCCAACTCGAACATTTTTTACACCACTCGTCTCCATGGGAACGGAACTCTTCCCCACATGGAATGAGATCCTCCTTGTCAGAGTGGCGTATGTTCGTAAGAGAAGGGCGACCCTGGCCCCCTCAACGGATGGCTGCACCTCTGCATCTCCGTACTTCCCCACTACCAAGGTCAGTGGGGGGCGTGATAGGGAACGAGGCACCTCCCGTCATCAGACCAAGGTCCATCTTTCCCGCGCTCTGTCGCACCATGGGCCTCCATCCTGGTGTAAGTCCCAACACCATGGGCCGCTCAACGCGTAATCCCCTCTTCGCTTCTCACGGACGCACCCTTCACGACGTGATCGTCAAGTCCTTACAACCTCTTTTTTCTCACACCGAGCATGACTCACGTGGGCTTAGAGTGAACACCGACCCTGACTCCCCAACTCAATACTGAACTACGAGGACTTTGATCCATGTCAAGGCATGGTACGTAGGAAGCCACCACGAGGTTCAAGACCACCCGTCATTCTTCCACGTCGGGTCTCATCCCCGTCCAGCATGACATTAAACTGCGTGTTCCCTCCTGAACTACGAGGACATTGATCCATGTCATGGCATAGTACGTAGGAAGCCTTCATGAGGTTCAAGACCACCACTAGTGGACCCACGAGTCTACTTTCACGTCGGTTCACCAGCGAATCCCCTATGAACTACGAGGTCTTTGATCCATGTCAAGGCATGGTACGTAGGAAGCCTCTACGAGGTTCAAGCCCACCCATCATCCATTCACGTCGGACCCATCATCCATTCACGTCGGGTCCCATTCTGGTCCAGTGGTAAGCCATTGCGACCCACCCGTCATTCACGTCGGGTTTCACCCCCCGTCCAGCAAGATGTTAAACTACACTTCGGTCCAGTGGTAAGCCATTGTGACCCGACCCATTCCGAACTACAAGGACATTGATCCATGTTAAGGCATGGTACGTAGGAAGCCTTCATGAGGTTCAAGCCCACCAATAGTGGACCCCCGTGTCTACTTTCACGTCGGTTCACCGACAAACCCATCTCTTGAACTACGAGGTCTTTGATCCATGTCATGGCATGTTACGTAGGAAGCCTCTATGAGGTTCAAGCCCACCCGTCTTTCACGTCGGGTCTCACCCCGGTCCAACACGACGTTAAACTGCATTCTGGTCCAATGGTAAGCTGTTGCGACCCTTTCCCACCTGAGCTACGAGGTCTTTGATCCATGTCAAGGCATGGTACGTAGGAAGCCTCCTTGGGGTTCAAGCCAGATTGCTCGGTCGTTCATTCACGTCGAGTTTCTCCCTCGTCCAGCATGATGTTAAATCGCATGCCTCCTTTTGTCCCGCATGACATTAAACTGTACACCCAATTCTAGTCCGACGGCAAGCCGTTGTGACTAACCCAAAATACGAGGTCTTTGATCCATGTCAAGGCATGGTACGTAAGAAGCCTTTCCAAGGTTCAAACCCACCTCCCATCAGACCAAGGTCCCTCACTTACGTCGGTTCGCCGACACCCACCGCCCGTCGTTTATTTACGTCAGGGTTCACTATCATCCCGCATGACGTTAAACTGTATTCCATCAATCCTGAACTACGAGGACTTTGATCCATGTCAAGGCATGGTACGTAGGAAACCTTCCCAAGGTTCAAGCCCACCATTAGTGGACCCACGGGTCTACGTACACGTCGGTACGCTGACGATGCTCATCGGGCCAAGGTCCACCTTCACGTCAGTTTATCGACGTCATCCTGAACTACGCGGACTTTGATTCCCTACCACAGGGATACGTAGGAAGTCCCGTCAAGGCTCAAGCCCAACTTTACTGTCGTCCCTGCGATGGTCCCACTTCACTCTCCTTCCACTCCATTCATCATCCTACCACCCGTTCCGATTCTCGGCCGGACTGTCTTATCCTGGTGAGACCATGTCGGTACACTTTTCTTCACTGTCGCCCATGGGCTGGCCCCGGTATCGATATACCTTCAAGGAGGATCCCTCAATCCGATATATCCTAGCTAATGCTCTGGTTGGGTTGATCTGTCTCCGCTGGACGTTAAAATTGCGGCATACCCGGTGTTGAGCACGGGAAGCTGAGGAAAACCTCAGATATGTGTCCACGACATATAATTCCTCGTGCTCGATGTGGGATGCCTCGGGCCTCCACGCCCTCGAGAAGCCTTGTGGTCATGGATAACAGACAGACATGCCAGGTACCCCAGCATCCAGACACGCTACTGATGCCTCAACGTGACTACTCCCATGACTGAAGGTTGCTGCCCTGACTGGACCCTTTGGAATGTCCCGACAGAAGCAATGTAATTAACCGGCGTCCATGGAAACATGGCACTGGGAAGAGTTTCACGAACTACGTATTAAATCTATGAGGGAGACCCGGACTAGGTGATGAGTTCTGAGGAGGAATCCACAGGAGGAAGAACTGACATCCCATCATCCCGTTTCGATCATGGAGCAGACGTCCCTGAATAAGGAGCGAATGTCGCCCGCCTTTGGAAAGCGGGAATGTGGGGCAACAGAAGCGCCGCACGTCCTCCACCACGGACGGACGGGCGCACGCCCCGACGAAAGCGTCGGAAACAACTATTTATTATAATATGTAATATGGATATTGTCTTTTATTAAAATCATTTTTTATGATTCTCATGTTTGACATAAAAACTACTATTAGAACAAACCATTAATTTCATATTTCATTTGAAGTATCTTCATCATAAAAAACAAAACCATTACACATACAACATTTTTGATCACCTTCATGATCTTTCCCCATATATCATTGATTTTCTCAATGCTCATATATTCCATATTTCAAACATTAAACCATCAAGTATATCATTATGATACCATTATTCTCATCCACATTGTGAACTGAAAATTACATTTTTTCTTATACTATTACTTTCATTGTATCCTTTTTCTATATTATAAACATCCTCCCAGTCCTCTATGAAATCACATGAGTGCTTCTTCACACATTCTCAAGATATAGAAAACTGAATCCTCTTTCCTCAATGCTCACCATTATTAGAAATCTTAGTGATACCAATGGTTCTCTTGTATGGTGAGTGCAAGAGTTAGTTAAGGTCCATGTTTTTAAATATATATTTTTATATGTGATTAGGAATAATAACAACATTCTTTACTTTAATCATTATCCCATTTGGATTATTATTATAAAATTGTCCATCACATTCAATGTTAACCTGATTTCTTATAAATTGTGACACATTATTTTTAATATATGACACTATAGGTTTATCCTAGGTCATTCATAATCACATTCTATGAAAATACATGAAGATTATTTTTAAGGATTTTATTAATTACCCATGTATATCCCTTAAGAGTGTCAAACTAGGTGTGTATAAAGTCCTATTATCCTGCACTAGGTGATGATTGATTCTATATCAATGTTTCATATTTTGAGTTATTATCCCTAGATACCTTTGTTCCAGAACCCCAACGACATGTAGTATATATACATGGATGTGATTTCATGGAAACAACTTTCTCTATCATTTAGAATAATTATAGGAAATTTTATTAAATTTTATTGTAACCTTAAACATATACATAGATAATTATCTATAAATATCCTCATAATTATCCATTGGGATATCACTAATGTTTTCATATCATATTTTCCAAAGGTTAACAAAAATTTTTCCATAATACCAACTATAACAACCCAGGATTTTCATACATGGATATTGCATATTTTTAGACAAATATTAATTACATTAAACAAACTAACACATGATGACTATGACAGTTTAGTTCCATTGAAAACATAGAACACAATATTCTTAATTCATGAAATATATTAAATTTATCCCACAATGATATCCCCCTTTAATAATACAACATAGAAACCATTCTTCGGAACTTGTGGAGTAGAAATATATGAAAGGGTGAGCTTATATTCATAGAAAGGGTAAAAAAAATAGATATATAAGAATAACATGAGTATAAGTGTATGAACACATGATCATAACAACTGAATACCATACCCTAAATATAAAATGTCATAATTTGAGTCACAACATAAATTCTGGAATTTCATAAAGAATAGATAATAATATAATCCAAGAAAATGAGCCATGAGAGCATAAAATTGGTATAATACATAGAAATGTGGAATAAACATATGCATAAAAATATTATATCAAGGATACCCACTAATACAGTCATAACATGTTATCCATGGGCTAAGCACAAGTCTGCCTACTTTGGGCCTAGGATAACCACTTATGAACCCTCTGAGCTCATAGAGAATTTATCATTACCAAATTCATTATAGGGTGATATAGGTCCCATGCATCATATAATGAAAAAAAATGTTTTCCAAAGGATCATAAATAATCCCTTTTATCATAAACCATGAGATGAAATTAGTTTCATAAATATTTCATCATTTCATAACCTATAGAAAATAGAAATGATTCATAATAATTTCATCATAGAATACTCGTGAAAAGAAATGGATTTTATAAGCATTATATCATAGTATAAACCATAGAACAGAAATGGGCCTCAAAGGCATCAAGTAATTATAAAAAATAAACCCTTCATATAAGGAATAATAATGGTATCGTTGATGATATCCTCAATAAATCATAGGTATCCTCAAATGTGGTCATCATGGATGGATAATTATTTCTAAACTAAAATCATTTGTAATGTTTACTGACTAAAATATAATTTAAATAAAAATAACTTTTCAAGAAATTTTAGAAAAATTATTTTCATTGAAAATAAACCTGAAAAACATTAAAGGAAGATTTTAAAAATATTTATGTAATATCATAGGAAAATTTCAAACATGTTTTTCATGTTAAAAAACTTCTGTTTCATATATTCACTAAAACCCAAAAAGGAATTTTTTGGAAAATCATTGGAAACATTATTTATATTTTTTAATAAGTGATACATGGGTAACAAGTTCTTTAATAAATCATTTTTTAATGTTAGAAACAATTATTTATGCATTTTTTAAAAATTTGGATTTAGAAGAAAATGTTTCATTCACCGAAAAGATGGTTGTTCTTAAAAAAAATATTTTTGAACTATTTATTATATAAATAGAGGAGAATGAAGGTAAATAATGTACTATTATGTGATAAATAGAGGATAATAAATTTCACAAGTTTCATGAGATATAGGATATAATATTTCATTATTGGAAACATAAACATAATACACCCTGATAATCAATGATATTGTAATATGAAATCGTTTACAATTTGGTGACATTTCATTGTAATAACCATGAAATAATATAATTAAATTATAATTAAAATACCATGAAAATAAGGATATTAGATATATAAAACGTCAAGGGGAAATATATAAACCTCATATAAGAATATTTTTCATAGCATAACTTATTCATCAAATAATGAAAATTATGAAAAACAAATCCCTTACCGCTTTGGTAACTTTTGATTCATAAACCCCATGAAAGGGAGATCCTCAAATGGTATTATAAATCCCCATAATTTTATTTATAAGAAACACTAACTATATTCAGGATTATTATATACACCACATAAAATAAATATGTGGTGAATATGGATTGTGTCTCACAGATGTACAATTCTCTTGTATAATAAATATATTTTTATTATAAATATATTATAGAACAATACATATTTATATCATACCATATATGATTTACTGATGTCATTTTATTACATGTTAATTAACAATTCCATGTTAATGTCACATGTTGAGAAATATCTGATTTTTTTTGTGTGTTGGTAATGAATTGTTATTCTTAATCATATTAATTTTATCATGTTTCCATAAAATCTATAATAATAATAATGTAATAATAATCATTCTTATAGATAAATTATACTATTAATTCCAATCATTAATGATGGTTTCGAGAAATAAAGTTTGTTACAATCATGAATGTGGTAGGTCATATATACGTACAAGTAATATTTACTATTTTCAGAGATAATTATAGAAATGAGGTAATTAATATTTATATTTATAGAATGCTTAAAAACTTATGTTAACCTTAAATTGTTTATTTAATTTCAACTATTTTAATTAAATATAGTTGTTTTATTTTGATTAAATGTCTTTTTTGGTTTATTGGAAAAATCCAATTCCATTTGATTGGGGTTTCAAAAATTGGTTTTTGGAATGAAATTAAACACCCCCCCCAATTCTATTGAATTGGGGTATGCTTTAGAGAAAATTTTTAATTATACATTTTTTAATAAAATTGTGTATTTTATAGAAATTACATCAAAAATATTGTTGGGTATAATTTTAAAAAACCATTTTAATAGAAAATTGTGAAAACCCCCAAATTCTATTTAAAAACAAGTTTATTTTAAAATTGATGGAATTATGTGAAAAAAATAAAATTTTAAATTTTATTTCTATATGTGAATTATGAAATTAAATTGTGAATTGATTTTAAATTATTATATAATTAAAATGGCCGAAAATGGTTTTGATAAAAACCTTAGGATTTTATCTTGGAAAGGGAATGTTTTTTATTAAAACCCAATTTCATGGTTTTTAATTGAGAATTAGAATATTTTAAGGGGATAATGTGATTAATTATATTTTATGTTTTCTTAAAATTATTTTCCCATCATTGTTTTTTACTAGAGAACATGTAAGACTTAAGAAGTTGGTGAGTTATTTGGACATACCATTATGATTTACAACTTTCTAAAACATTATATGAATATCACATCCCTTATGCAATGGTGATGAGTCCAATTTTCCTTGATTTCAAAGGGACATATGTAAAAACATTCATGTCACCTTGAGTTAGGGGTCGCTATATCCTAGAACTATCATGCCTTCATAGGTATATGACCATGTTGGTCGCTTATTTTTATTTTAAACGTTTATATTCTATTGTTTTAAAATATATTAAATGACATATGATTTATATAAACAATTTTTAATAAAAGTTTTTATTTAAGACATTTTCAAAAATCACCATTGTTTTAGAAATATTTCATTAATTGAAATGTTATTTTTTCCTTAAAAGTGATTCTATCATTTGAAAATTATTTTCATATTTTGTAATTTAAAGAATGATTTGTTTAAATATGATTTGAAATTTAAATCCTATTTGTTTTAAATTGAAATAAAATTATATGGTTAATTTATTATTGGAATATGTTATAAAATCCTTAGTGATACACTACTGGGGTTATTATCTCACACCCCACATATGACTTCAGGTGTTCATAGATTATCTTCTCCTAGGTTCAAGTATGGGAAAGGCACCACTTAGTGGTGGTTCTAGCTATCGATCTGTGGACTTGGTGAGTTTCGTTCGTTAGGACTTCATAAGTTTCTCTTATTTTATAATACTATTTTTATGTAATTTGAGTTGTTAACTATTTCGATTCTAGTACATGTCTACCAATGGAGATTCTTTCATATTCATACTTTATTGTTATCTTGTTTCTATAATTCTAGTGGCAAAAAATGTTCCCACTTTTTTATTTAAATGATGTTGGGTGATAGTCACTGACCCATGAGGATTGGAAATTCCTTTCAAGATGTGTCAAGGAAGGCTCAGTTTTCGGGTGTTTAGGTTACATGGTTTGGTTCATGACATAGTGGTATCAGATCACCAGGTTGATATTTTTTCTTAAAGTTAGTATGAATTTGTGAATCCGTGTTGAGACTCATGAGGAGGTAGTTGCATTTGAGTGCCTGAGAAGTTCTTTCTATAATGAACCTTAAGTAAACATGGGTGGTTATAGAATACATATTGAGTATTATTTCTAGTATTTTAAATGATTTTTATTTGGATACATTGATATCCAAATATTGTTTGACTATTTTTTTGGAATAATTTTCCCTTGTTGCTCTGGTTGAGTGTAAATCTAATTTCATCATTATTTCCTGATAATGTCTTATAACATCATGATTCTGAGGATATGGGTGAATTAGATACACGAGTAAGATTATACTAAACCTCAATGAGAAACTCTTCTTGTGGACCTAAACATGGTTGTGGTGATTATATGCATTGTTCATGTTCTATGACATAAACCCCCTCCAGTTCTTATTTGGAATCCAATTGTGGAACCTCATAGGGAAGTTCTCAATATTTTTTCTCAATATTTCTTTCCTTAGATGACTGCACCATTAAAAGGCTCAAAAGATCCTAAAGAATCTTAGTAATTCTATAGAAATACGGATCTCTTGTTTGGGTACTTTGAGACACATCACAATATAAAAGTAAAGTGTGCCACATTCGTATATGATGAAGCGAGAAAAAGATAGTGGGACATAATGGAAACTACAAAGAAGCATAAGAGATTAGAGTGTAAAGATATCAAATATATTTTCTCCAAGAATATATATATATATATATATATTATGTTTTTTTCAATTTTACATAGTTTTTTAATCTTTATAAAGCTAATAAGATAGTGATGGAGTATGTAAACCATTTTACTGAACTTGTGTATTTCACACATTTGATAATATCAAAGGATAAGATTAATTCTCAATGGTTTGAGTTGGGACTTTGTTTGATATTCTTTCTTAGTATTTTTTATTGAAAATTTTCTGATATTGATGTATTGTATATAGTGATAATTGTTGAGATGGACCTTGCTGGAAAGTCTAGTTTGTCAAGAGTTTCTTTCATTCCCATTGGTTGTGTGAATTCCTGAAAGGTAAAGAGGTAGCGTGATGATTACCATGGTGGTTCTAAATACTAGGGTCATTCTAGACCTCCTATAGTTCCTGGAATAGGTCCTTTGGATTGTTACTACTGTGGAAATATAGGGCATTCAAATAGGGTTTTCACTGAGGCACCCTAGGGATATAGTTATTGTAGATTCTCAAGACACCTACACAACTTTTTTCATGTTTTCTCCAATCCCTATAGTTTCATGCGATCAACAAAACCATATAATCTATGTCATAATCAGATAATTCTCATGAAAATTATTTTTATCCATATGAATCCAAAATGATGTTTCTTCATGAAGTGGAAGAGTCTCCAGGGGAAGCAGATAGAGGTCCAACGACTGTGAGAGGTACCACAACTATAAATTCAACATTACTGAGCTCTATATTTCATATTGGTGAATGTAATTATTTTATTTGAACCCATATAGTTAGTATTCTTAATCTTCTTACAAATATTTTATCTTGTGAAATGTATATTACTACACCCTTTGGTACAAAGAGATAGTAGGGTCTTTGTAGTCCCACTCGTGTTTTCTCTCTATCAGATGTTGAGCTTTCTTAGAGTTTTCTAGTTCTTGAAATGGTACCACTTTATTTCATATTTGGGATGGATTGGATCATTTTAAAATAAATATCTGATCACCTATTATCTTTAACATGTATCTTTTAATATCCATGATGATGTGTTCCATGTATTTCAAGGATAATGGGACAAAGGATGAGTAGAGTTAGACCTTCGTATCTGTAGATGGGGAAATTGATATCAGTGATTTATTTTGATCTGGAGTGGGAATATAAGGGTTGTGGTCTCCCGTTATTTTTCAGTGAGTTTCTAGGTGTGTTTCCATCCAAATACTCTGGTTTCCACTAGTAAGGGAGGTTGATTTTTTTTGAATTAATTCCTAGTACACAACCATTTTCTATTTCCTCTTACTGTAGGACACCAGTTGAACTGAAAGAGCCAAATTCATAGGTGGATGATCTTCTATATAAATTAGTTATACACCCGAGTGAATCACCTTGGTAAGCTGCTATTCTATTTGCAAATAAATATGATGGTTCACTCCAAAATTTCATTTATTATTATAAAATCAATCGATTTATGATAAAGAACAAGTACTTATTTCCACAGATTGAAGATATATTTGATTAGTTATTGGGGGTGATGTGGTAATAAATGATTGACCTTCAATCTAGATACCGTCTATTGATGATAAAAGAATCTGAAATTTATATAACCACCCGTCAGAGAAGTTATGGTCATTATGAGTACCTTTTAATGCCTATAGGTCTAACCAATTCTATTATAGTTTCATAAATTTAATGAACATGATTTACGATGAGTACCTTGATAACTTCATGACAGTCCTTGTGTATGAAATCCTGTTTTACTCTATGCCTGAGGTGGATCATGTGCATCATATGAGAACAGTTCTGAACTTGCTAAAAAATCACCGATTTTATGCCAAGATTTCAAATTTTAATATTTGGATTTGATAAGTTAAATTATTAGGACACGTGGTGTTAGAACATGGGATATCAGATGATCCTGAGAAGGTAAAATAGGTTATAAGATTGTAAAAACAGTGAAGTGTTTTCAAGATTCAGAGCATATTGGGTATAGCAAGGTATTATTGCATATTATTTATGTATTTCTCAATGTTGGATTCTCCATTGACTACACTAACACAGAATGTGGTAATTTTTTCATGGGATAAATTTTTAAAAATTATTTTTTTGAGATGAAAAGTACTTTGACTTCTACACTAGTGTTAACTCATCCTGAGGCTAGGCAGGGTTATGTGGTATTCTGAGATGCATCGAGTTTAGGCTTGGGATGTGTTATTGTGTAGGGTGATCATATGGTTTCTTATGTCTCTCTTCAATTTAGGCCACATGAGAAGAATTATTTTACCCATAACCTTGAACTTGTAGTAATGATGCACATGCTTAAATGTTGGAATCATTGCATTTATAGAGAAATGTTTAACATGTATTCTGACCACAAGTTCATGAGTTATAATGTCTATCAAAAATATTGGATTCCTTGACAGAGGCATTGTGTGGAAAAATTTCAATCGTTAGATTTTGACATCGCATATACCCCGAGGAAAGGTAATGTCATTAGAGATGCTTTGAATAGGAAACTTCTACCCTATGTTGTGATAGAATCACCGGAAGAGTGGAACCTGATGGCTCTCATTGAATAATTGCATATTGGAGTCTATGAATCAGGGAATGAGTTTTCCTTGTCCATTTTTCAGTTGAAATATTGTATTCTTAAATTGATTATTCCGAAATAACCACATGAGGATGTGTTACATAGCATTATAGACTCTCTTAATTGTGTAGAGACTATGCTTTATTGGTATTTAATTGAATATGACATTGTATTCTTTTAGAACAGATTTTTAGTACCATCTTTGGTAAGGAATTCTGTGATGAGGGATTGTTGTAGTTCCCACTCAAAAGTGCACCTATGAATAACAAAAATTATCTGTGAAATGCGACATTATTTCTAGTGGCACGGTTTGAGATTATAAATTTCTGAGTTTTTATCACATTATTATTCATGCGAATAGTATAAGGCCAAGTACAAGAAAAATTCAGGTTTTCTTCATCCACATCTATTATCTAATTGGAAGTGGGGTGAAAAATTTATTGACTTTATGGTTGGATTTCTATATACCAATACAAAAAAGAATGTGATATGGGTTGTGACCACCATACCGACTAAGTCGGAACACTTTTTACCCATTAATGATACAATAAAAGGTGAGGAGTTGGTAAACTTTTATATGAAAGATATTGTTCGGTTGCACGATCTTCCTTCTGTTATAGTATCTAATAGAGATCCTTGGATTACTTATCACTTATAGGGGAATCATTCAAGAGGAACTAGGATCTTACTTCTATTTGAGTATGGAATACCATCCTTACATAGATGGATAGACAAAAGGAGCTATAATAAATCTTAAGGATATTCTTCAAGATTGGGTTCTTAACATTAGTGGGTCTTGGAATGATCATTTGGGGATTGTTGAGTTTTCTTATAAAAATAGTTATTTGTCAATGATCAGGATGTTCCCTTTGAAGCCTAATGTGGTTAGCCATGAAAATATCCATTGTGTTGGTTAGAGATTGGTGAATATTCCTTGGTGGTATTGGGCATTGTCCATGAAATGAAAATAAAGGTTAATTTGATTCATCATAGAATATTGGTTTCACATAGTTGATATAAGTCATGTCCAAATCATCATTTTTGACATTTGGAATTTTAAGTTGGTGACTAGGTGTTCTTGAAAGGGTCACCTCTGTGGGTTCCTAGAAGTCTTGGAAGGCAAGTGAAACTTTCTCATTTTTTTTGGAACATTTTAATGTTTTTGAGATGGTAGGGAATGTTTTTGTTTGTTTAGCACTTCCACCATAGCTGACGTCGATGCATAATGTGTTCCATGTATCGTAGCTGAGAATGTATCTATATGATCCATCTCATATGCTGATCAGGAGTGATCTTCAAGTTCAAACTATGTTATCCCATTCTGAAGGACTGGTTAGATAGTTTATTTTAAAACCAAGATACATCATAAGAGGATGATACCTTCGGTTTTTGTGCTATGGGAGTAATGTTATGATAGTCACGATACTTGGGAGAGAGATGCACTAATGTGAGAGCAGTGCCCACATTTTTTTAAAATGGATGTATCTGATTATGATTTATAGGGACATAATGCTTCAATTTTTGGGAGGTTTTAACACCATGTTACTATTTTTAGGTATACATAAACCCCTATTTTTTCTAAAAAAATTGGTTTTTGTTTGAGGCTGAATTGGGTAAAATTATAAAAAAATTAATGTTT
This sequence comes from Viscum album, assembly GCA_963277665.1. Taxonomy (NCBI): domain Eukaryota; kingdom Viridiplantae; phylum Streptophyta; class Magnoliopsida; order Santalales; family Viscaceae; genus Viscum; species Viscum album. The sequence continues at coordinate 1,287,946,184 of OY728158.1, forward strand.
CTTGTCTAGTTCATGGTTGGGACATAGTTTTCCCAATCCATGTGCCCTCTAAGATAAAATCATGAAAACACAAAGATTAGGTTTTTAATAGATTTCACACTATTTACAAACCATGCAACCCTCATGGAGAACCTATGAAATACATTTATAATAGGTGGATGAATTGTGAAAGGTTTGAAGAAATGTTGTGCCTCTACTGAAGAAATAGTGAGAATGGGTTTTTAGTTGATCCTATTTTAGATAAAAAAATTTATGAACAACTTTTTGGCCCCCAAAAGACATATAAAACATTGAAGCAATTTATACCTTCCTTGGAGATCCCAAGAAGAGTTCATGTCCCATATATCCCTACCAGAAGAGATTCGAAGCTTGATGAGTGACCGTTTATATTCTCCCGCTTAGTTTCCTATCCCAGATATCTATCTCCCATGATCCATATTTTCCTTCATAAGGCTTTGTGGATCCGCATTTAATTTTTTGGATCTAACAACTTTAGTTTTGGATATGAACCTAGATTTTATTCATAGATCCTTGTAATCATTTTCCTTCATTAGAGTTTTCTTTTTATGACATTATGATTCATTATCCTATGATACTAAGGTAGGTGGATCCATCAAGATTTCCAATTTATTCTACCCTTAAATTGATTTATTTTATTTCAAATACTTGAAATAAGTACAATTTTTTATATTTATTTAATGTATTTTAATTGGTATTTTGGAAAACCCAATTTTATTTAATTGGGGTTTTTATAATGGGTTTTTGGAATGAAATTGGGAAACCCCAAAATTCTATTGAATTGGGATGTGTTGATATAAAAAATAATAAATTGAAATTGATTAATTTAAACTGTAGATTCAATATAAATTGATTTAATAAAATAATTGAATTTAATTGTGAAAAGTGGTTAGGATGAAAAATTTTGAAAACCCTAATTCCATTGAATTGGGAGTTTATTTTGAAATTGATCGAATTATGTGAAAAATTAATTTTTGAATTTAATTTCTCGAAATGGATTGTGAATTGATTTCAAATTCTTATATTGTAAAAATAGATTAAAATGGTTTTGATAGAAGCCTTTGATTTTTAACTTGGAAAAGAGTGTTTTTTTATTAAAAACACATGTTATAGTTTTTAAATAAAAATTGGAATATTTTAAAGGTATAATGAAATTATTTATATTTTAAGGTTTCATGAAATAAATTACAGATTATTTTTTACTAGAGAACCTGCATAATTTAAATAGTTATTGAGTTATGTGGATGGAACTCTATGATTTATAATTTTCTAAAACATTATAGGAACATCATATCCATTAGGTAATTTTTATGAGTCATATTTGGTCTGTGTTCAATGGGAAGTATGTGCATATTGTCATGTCACCTTTAGTGAGGGGTCCCTATAGCCTATAACTATCATACCTCTTTAGGAATATGACCCCGTTTCTCTCTTCTTTATATTTCAAATCATTATATTTTATTATTGCAATTTGTTTTACATGCATTTTGATTTATATAAAAACTTTTAAATAAAGGTGTTTATTTAATCCATTTGTGAAAATTGAAATTATTTTGGAAATATTTTATCATATGGAATGTAAATGTTTTTATTAGTTATTTCTATAATTTGAAAATTATTTCCATATTTTGAAATGTAAGGAATGTTTTTCTGAATATACTTTAAAATAAAAGACCTGTTTGTTTTAAATTGAACACACTTTCTTTGGATAATTTAATATGGAAACCTATTATGGAATCCATAGTGTGACCATTATAGTATTTTTATTTCATGCCCTACCTGTGATTTCATGTTTTTTTATATTATCTTCTTCTAAGTTCGAGAAGGGTAAGGCGCCACTTGGAGATGGTTCTAGCTATTGATCTGTGGAAATGGTGAGTTGTTTCTATTATGACATGGGAAGTTTCTCATATTTTCTATCAATTTTGGTTGTATTAATTTGGTTTTTTACCTATTTTACTTCTCATACATGCCACTCAATGGATTTTACTTCATATTCATACTCTCTTGTTAACTTTTTTCTACAATTCTAGTGACAAAAATCATTCCCAATTTCTTTTTTTTTATGATTCTTGGATATAGTCATAGACCTGTGGGGATCAGGAATGCCCATCAAGATATTTTTGGACAAGATCTATTATGGAGTTACCTGGGCTGGTTCATGATTGTTTAATAATTCATTTAATAAACATGTGTAAAAAATATATTTTCATAGTTTGGTTAATCATATTCATACCTGTTATTCCAATAGATTGGTGCTAATTACATTACTAATATTTTTATAATATGTCACCTTTCATTTAAAATTAGTGTTCCTATTAACAAAATATATTCTTGGTATTTCTTATACCACACACCGAACCTATATTAGGGTTAAGATTTTTATATTTTTGAGAGGTTTCACTTGTTGATGAATTGTGAAAATAATGAAATTTAATTAAAAACTTCCTTTTCATAAAATTTGTTTATAATGTTAAATTATATTTTATATTGGTTTTAAAGAAAAAATTGTTCAATTATACATCCATTAGCCCAATTTAGGTCATTTTAATCAATTTCATGTTGAATTTATATATAAAAACTTGGTAAACTTTTGAATATATTCCCTTTAAAAACACTCTTTCTCATCGCGTCTATAATATTAATTTTAAATTAAATTTTCCAATATTATAAATGGAATTTGGAAAAATGGATTCCATGTTTTTAAATATTATAATTTATACTATATAATATGGAAAAATGAATTTTTTAGCTAAATTAATACAAATACCAGGAAAAATTATTTATTGCAGTTAATGTAAAAATTTGTTTACCAGGTAGTTAACGTAATATAATATTGGTTAAAAATGATCCAAAACATGTATAAATTCTTTTTTAAAGAACTATTTACATATTATACATTAGAATATACAATATGGGTTCATTTTTAATCTTTTTTAAGTTAAACAAATTTATTAGTTTGGTGTCTTTTAGGAAATTTCCAATTAGTTTCCATGTTGGTTTCTTTCCCCTGCTTATAAAAGGCCACCACCACCCTTCACTTATTCACTCCATTAAATCTTTTCCATGATTATAAATACCAAAATTAATTTATAACTTCCCTAATATCATACTATAAGACTTATATTGTACATACGGTCAACCTAGGAAGGGTTTTTTTTGCAAACCTAAGGAGGATACCTGAAGAAGAGGTAACGTTCATCAATGAGTGTTTCTGTTTAATTGTTTCTCTCGACCCCCTTAAATTATTGATATATCATAGTGATATAAAACAATAATCTTATATATACTTATATGTTTTTAAGTTATGTTCCTGACCTAAAAACATCTCCACATCCTTCAAACTAGTTAAGAAATCGTTGTTTGTGTGTACGGTGAATAACCGCCTCACGAACCGATGTTATTCATTTTTTTATTAGAAACACTCAAGGATAGATATAGTGATGGATTAATATATATATATATATTAATGTTATTATAATACTTATTGAATTAATATAACACACATCACATTATACTCTCTATTTTTTGTAATATGATAACATCAAACTTGTGTACAGTGGAATACTGCCTCATGAAGCGTTGTGATTCATTCACTCTCTACCTGGAAGGTGATAAAGATTAGTTTAATATATTTATTTAATATATATGAAATAAAAATTATTATTGATTTATAATATATCATTTTTTCAATCTAACATGAAAATGGAATCATCGATCATGTGTACATTCGATCTACCATCTCCATGAATAGTGTCTTTCATTTTACATCCCCAAATTTTAAAATTGATATAAAAAATATATAATGAATATATATGAAATTTATATCATGGTTAAAATTATAAATATTATTAAATAAATTTCTAATTAATATGAAAAAATATAAACAAACACATATATGAAAAACAAAAAAGTTATTACACAAAACATAATTTATCATGGAATTGTTAATAAACCGGTAAAAAAAGGTCATAAGAAAATAATATATTTTATGATATATATACATATTCTTCCTTAAAAAATTTATAATAAACTTATATTTATTATACAGGTGGTTTGAATGTGTACTATTGAAGTTAAGACTAATGTTAAGGGAATTTCTAGTCTCACTTTTATTTCTCGAAGACATGTGAAAATTCACCAATAATATTATTTGTTTGGTGTATATACTTCCCCATTGACATATTATATCTTGAATCTCATTCTATTAATGATATTAAAAATTTTACCTGATGTTATGAATTATTTTGTATACATTTTCTTAAATCATATTAACAAAAGTGAAAAAGTTATTTTAAAATTAATTCAACAAATGCGATCGGAGAGCATGTTTTTAAAGCGAAAATATTAAAAAGTATACTATTTTTATATGAAAATTCAATATTTAAATGATTATAATGACATAAATTGGATTAATGGGTGTAAATTTTATCTAATTTTACTTTAAAACTAAATAAAAAATGTAATTTATCTTTATAAATAAATTAAACTAAATGGATGTTTTTGATAAAAACTCCATATTTCTCAAAATTCATCAAAAATTGAACCTTTTAAGAAAAAATTACAAAAATTCTCCCTAATATAAATTTAACATAATTATTTCAAAAGTTTTTTTATTTACTCAATTTAATTAAATAGATGTGTTATAATTATTTTTATTAATTTTCAATAATATAAATAAAAATTAAATGTATTGAGAATACAATATATTTGAAACATATAAAGACTTTACTGAAAATTATATACTTTTTTTAAATATGTATCTTTTACATAAAACCATTAATATTAATATTTAAAAATTATTTATTAATATTCATATCATTATGTTTAATGGCTAGGTTATAAAAAACAAGTTTAAATAATTTTATTAATAATATATAATGATTCGGTTAAAACTATGTGTCCTTTGTAATGCAAGATGACACAATGTTTCAGGTAGTGCAAGATTAACATGGTGTTGGTGGATCTGAATCTACAGATTACACATAAGAGGGGGGTGGATTGTGTCATTTGAAATTTTTTGATAACTCTTTTCTTGAACGAGTTCTGTCCTTTATACTTTATCAGATTTGATTGTGCAGCGGAATAAGTAAAAACAAGAACACAAAGATGTATAGTGGTTTGGGGAACAGAAGGCCCCTAGTCCACTCCACCAACGCTCAACTCCACGAACTTGATGATTTTCACTATCTGGTCCTCTTTTCCACAGACTGGTTCACAACTGAGTACAGGCAATTGACACCTTTACAATCCAAGGAAAAACAATGCCTTCTGGTTCAAATAAGAACCTACACAGCTTAGAATGAGAAGCTGGTTTACTCATGAATAAAAAAAATTTCAGAATGAAAATTTCCAGTTGATCTTCAGAATTGCAACAGAATGCAATTGACAACAGATAGATCGATGTCTCTAGAAATATTGATCTTCAAGAAAAAGAAGTTCAGAGTTGATCCAATTGCAGTAGATATAGAGATATAGTTCACAACTTCAGCAGTAGTATATCCACAGTAGATATTCGATGTAGAACAGGTGAATCTTCTATCAAGTTCCTTCTTCTTGAAAGAACAGAGATTTGACGCACATTTTTTAATCAGCAGATCAATCATGAATTTCTGCAGTCTCTGTTTTCTATTTTTTAATAATAATACATTGATCACACATATATATCAATGTACCTGGTGTTTCAGAGAGAACAAATATAATAAAGATGAGCATATCTTTTGCACATTTAGATCCATAAAAGTCACCTTCAAGATTCGCGATATTCAAAAATTTGAATTTACAGAGAGGTCGTAACTTCCCTTAAGACCCGGCATAAAAATATCCTTTTAATTCGATAATAAATCCATTAAAAAAATTTCTTTGAATCAGTCAGAGTCATAATTTAAAAATGACATTAAATCCGTCTTGAAATCCGCCCAGAAATCAGCTTACTGATCGCTACACATAAATACCATCTGTCAAAATTTCCGACGCCAAACGTAAGGTTAATGACGTGGCCTAAAAACGTAGGGTTAATAACATAGTCTTAAAACATAAGGTTAACAACATAAAGTTTACAACGTAAGGTTGAACACAAATGTAGGGTTGATCATCCATACTTTTTCTTCAACACTCAAACGTTCGGTAGAAAATTCATACTTTTACTTGATCCATAGTTTTCAAGAACGTATTTTTGTTTAAAAAAGTAATATTGATGAACCATACTTTTAATAAACAAACGTAACGTTTAGAATTTATGTACGGTTCTCCTTCTATACTTTACTGATAACCAAAACGTAGGGTTCCATCCTAATATAAGGTTCTTCTTCCATACATTACAGAAAACGTATGGTAGTTTAACCATACTTTTCTCTTATCACAAAATGTATACAAGATTTTCATCCTTACACTACGTTTATCTATGTAGTGTATGAATAGTGATATTAGAACATTCTAAAGCATATTCCGCGTTATATTTTTCTACGTAAGATGTGAAAAGTGATTCCAGAATGTGCTAAAGCAAATTCCAAAATTAATTCTCATTTTTTCATGAGTAAAATAAATTAATAAATTCCTGCACATTACTAAATAAAATCATTAAAAAATAACTAAGGGTATTTTTGAGAATCAAAATTTTCATAAAGAGATAGAGTATTATTTTCAATAATCTCCCCCTTTAAATAAAATTAACATGTATTGTTTAAAACAATACTTTTCTGAATAATATCCCCCTTTTGATGATCACAAAACCCATAAAATAATTAAAATTATATAAACAAAATTAACTTTAATAATTCGTTATAAAGTTAAAAAAAACTTCTCCACCAAAAAGATAATTATAAATTCATATTTCTCATTTAATTCTCCCCTAAATAAAATGTTGATGTTGTGTTTATCCAAATTCTCCCTCTTTTTGTGATATCAAAAAGAATGAAAAATCATGAGCTCTATGTTCCTGATGTCTCTTCGTCTTCCCATCTCCATGCTTGATAATGAGATTCATGTTCTCTTGAGTCATATGAATATCCTAAATTAAATTGACTCTGAAAAACTCATGCATACTTTCCTCTTTTTCAACAAATACTGACAGCTTCTCTGATAACTGATCTAACATAATTCTGATCGATGGCTCACTAGATGTTAGTTGATCCACTAAGAACTTCAAATTGTCCAGAAACACTGAAAAAGGAGCACTGTTACATTGAAGATCTTGTATCCTGTCATTCATGTTGCTCAACGCAGTTGTGATAGCCTGAAACCTTCTGATTAATTCAGGTGAAGTACCTGATCCACTAACAACATTATTTGCAACTTATGCAAATTAGTTCTCCATAAACAACTTCAGATCTGATAAATATGACTTTATAAACATTTCATATTTCAATTGTGTAACAGTAGTCAGCATATCCTCTTTAATCATTTCAACTTCTTTCCTTGAAACTGTACACTCCTTCTGTTTTTGAAACTTCAAATGTTCTAAGTCTAAGGCATTTCTCAGAGAAACATTCTCAGATTCCAACTGATATACCTTTCTATACAGTTCTTAAACTTCTTCTTTCCCTAAATTAGATGCACTGTGTGCTTGATTCACATTCTCAGGTTGATGTAGCAGTACCAAAGACAATGATTCAGCATCCGATTTTTCTTTTTCTTTGTTCGGAGAAGGATGGTCCACTGATTTTTCCATAGAGTTTTCAAACTCCTCCACAAGAAAAATCCTCTTGAAGTACCTCTATTTGAGCTTCAGAAGCATGCTCATCATTTTCATCTGCATCTTTTTCTTCCACTGGAATTTCAAGAATAATATTTTCAGAAGTTTCCTGAGGTCTGGCCACTTCTTCACCAGGCACTGCCTCCAACTATTGTTCATGTTGAAGTGAAACTTCAACATCAGCTACAATATGTTCCTGATTCTCCCTTTGAGCTTCTTCTAGAACTCTCGATCCATCTACCAGTGTTGTTATTTTAGTAACATCTTCCATGGGATTATCAACAACAAATTATCTTACAAAAGAATAAGAAAATAAAGCTTCTATGGTTGTTTCCAAAGCAGGGGAAGTGACTTCCTCATTTTCTGGTCTCTTTCTTTTTGATTGAAGTCCCCCTAACTTATGTCTTCCTCAACATCTTCCACTATAAAGAGAATCCTTCTTACTACATTGATGACTCTGGATTCAGCTTGTCCCTCGTTGGACTTAGCAGGTTGAGCCTGAACACTCTCTGAGTCTTCCTCAGCTCCTACTGGAAAAATATTTCCTTCAATTGTGCTCCAGAAATATCCAACATTCCTCAATGTTCCAGCATTAAACGTATTACTGTGATGACAGTTAATTCGAGCATCCACTAATCTCACCATGTCTTTCTTAAACAATAGTTTAGAAATAAATCGACCAAAAGGGTAGAAATTCATCCGGGCCTCACTTTGACAAAAGTATATGAGATACCTTATCAAGTATCTTGGAATGTTTAACCTAATATCGCTTAACAAAAGAAAAATTATATACATATCTGGGTACAAAATCTTTTCCATTTCTGCCATCCATGGAGCAATTCTAGTCTGAATAAATTTGACCAAAATTTCTTGATCAGGCTCCAAATCCTTGACAAACTTTTTCTATATTGTCTTAGTACCAAAACGAAAAGACATGATGTCTTCGGATTTATGCACAGAATCTCCAATATTTTTCATATCGAAATGAAAAACTCCCTCATGAGGGTAGTTGAAAATATGACTAATCTCTACTGATGAGATTGATAAATCCCTATCCTCTATTTTATCCATCATAATGTCCTCGGTATCTCCCAGACTAAACTATATAGAATTCAATAAGTATCTAAGTTCTACTTCATACAGGAATTCCATATTTTCACTATTGAAAAATTGTTCATGATTCTGAAATGACGGCGCTTGCTTCAACAACAGATTTGTCTGAAATAACCAGTCGAGATCGATTACCTTGCCCTGTAAGATTTTTCTTCCCTTGGTGTGTTGACTCTTGGCATTTCTTGGCTCTGCTTCAGTGGATCTTTTAGTCCTTACCATTTTTGTGAGAGTCTCTGAAGGTTTGAAGGTTAGGGTGTCAGAGGTTCGAATGTTAGGGTTTTTGAGAGAACATGCAATTTTTAGATTTCGAAAGGGTTTCGATAGAAGTGAAAAGGATTAGAAGTCGAAAAGGCTGTAATAGCCTTGATTCCTGTTTAATCACTAATCATTACATATATTTAAAACAAATAATGTATTCATATGACAAAAGAAACAAAATCTTAAATAGTATTCAATAAACAAAATAAAATTTACACAAATAAATAAAAGTAAATAAAAATAAAAATTATTTAAAATTAAATAAACCTACCTCCACTTAATAAAATCAAACATTGCATTGGGAAGTGGTTTAGTAAAAATATATCCTAATTGAATTTCAGTATTTATAAATTCTAAAAATATATCCTTTTTAATAACCTGATCTCTTAAAAAGTGATGCCTTATAACAATGTGCTTAGTTCTAGAATGACTAATAGTATTTTTGGAAATAGTAATTGCACTTTTATTATCACATAAAATAGGTGTATTATTAAAATTCAATCCAAAGTCCATAAGTGTGATTTTCATCGACAACACTTGTGCACAACAACTGATAGCAGAAACATATTCTGCCTCAGCTATTGACATGGAAACTGAATATTGTTTCTTACTAGACCATGATACTAAAGATTTTCCTAAAAAGTGACATGTACATGATGTACTTTTTCTATCTAATCTACAACTTCCAAAGTCATCATCTGAATATGAAATCAAATTCAAATCATATGTTTTTCGATAAATAAGGGATTGAAAAACAGTTCCTTTTAAATATCTAAAAATTATTTTAACAGTAGTTAAATGGGTTTCTTTAAGATTTTATTGAAATCTAGCACACAGACATACTGAATACATTATATCTGGTATGCTAGTAGTAAGATATAACAAGCTACCAATCATACCTCTATATAACTTGTTGTCAACTGATTTCCCAGTTTCATCCAACTCATGTTTTATATTAGTACACATAGGATTTGGAAATGGCTTGATATTTTCAAGACCAACATTCTTATGTAAATCAGTAATGTATTTGCTTTGATTTAAAACATTTCCAAAATCATTTTGAAATATTTAAAGACCCAAAAATAAATTTAAGTCTCCCATAATACTCATTTCAATTTCTTCTTACATTAATTTTTCAAATTCATGACAAATAGTTTTATTAGTTGATCCAATGATTATATAATCATCATAAATTTGAACCAATAAAACATTATTTTTCACACTTTTCTTAAAGATTGATGGGTCTGCCATTCCAACAATAAAATCATTTCTAAAAGAAATGAACTTAATCTCTCATACTAAGCTCTCGGTGCTTGTTTAAGGACATAAAGAGCTATAGTATGTTTAAAAACAAAATCAGGTTTTTGAGAGTTTTTAAAACCAGAAGGTTTCTCAACATAAACTTCCTCCATTAAATAACCATTTAAAAAGGCAGATTTAACATCCATCTGAAATAATTTAAAATTCATATAAGATTCATAGGCGAAAAGGATTCTAATGTCTTCTAACCTAGATACAGGTGAAAAAGTCTCATCATAGTCTATTCCTTCTTCTTGATTATATCCTTTAGATACTAATCTTGCTTTATTTCTAGTTTTTGTGCCTTGGTCATCTTGTTTATTTCTAAAGACCCATTTGGTTCCTATTACAGGATAATTCATTGGTCTTTCCACTAATTCCCAACCTTCATTTCATTGAAACTGGTTTAATTAATCTTGCATTGATATTATCCATCTTTCATCATCTAAAGATTCTTCTATAGTCTAGGGTTCTTGTTGAGATAGGAAGGAAGAGAATTCCACTAGGTTTCTTATGTTTCTTCTAGTTTGAACACCAGTTTCTAGGTTACCTATTACAGTTTCGAAGGGATGATTCTTTAGGGTTCTAGACTGTCTAGGTAATTTATTTAAATGTTCTTCAGTATCAGGTTCCTCTAAAATTGACAGAATTTCTTTTATATCATTTTTAAAATCATTCTTTAAATTCTCAAGTCTCATGTTATCATTAGAGTCAAGTTCATCCATTTTTTCAGTCCTTTTCTCAAAAGGATCAGATTCATCAAATTTCACATGAACTGATTCTTCAAAAATCCTTGACTTCTTATTATAAACTCTATAAGCTTTGGAGGTAGCATAATATCCTAAGAAAATACCTTCATCAGATTTTGGATCGAACTTACCAAGATTATTCTTGGTGTTTAAGATTTAAACCTTGCATCCAAAAACATTAAAGTAATTTACTTTAGGTTTTCTGTTATTCCATAGTTCATAGGGTGTGTTTTTCCATATAGGTCTAATTAAAACACTATTAATTATATAACAAGCTGTATTCACAGCTTCTTCCCAGAAATATATAGGTAGGCTATATTCATTTAACATAGTTCTAGCCATTTCTTGAATAGTTCTATTTATTCATCCTACAATACCATTTTGTTGAGGTGTTCTTGGGGTAGTGAATGTGTGTTTAATACCCATATTTGAGAAAAAGGAATTAATTTCCAGATTCTAAAATTCCCCACCATGATCACTTCTCAATGAGATTATATTGAACCCTTTTTCATTTTGAAAATATTTGCAGAAACATTAAAATAAAGTAAAAGATTCATTATTTAATTTCAAGAAGAAAATCCATGTAAATATTGAATAGTCATCAACTAAAACATATACATATAATTTACCATCTAATCTTGCTACTCTTGAAGTTCCAAACAAATCCATATGAATAAGTTCTAGAGGATTAGATGTAGAAACCTTATTCACAGATTTGAAGGATGATTTGTGTTTCTTGCCAAGTTGACATGCATCACAATATATGTCACTTTCAAATTTGAGACTAGGTAAATCAGAAACTAAATGTTTCTTAGATAACATATGTAAAACATATACATTTCAATGACCAAGTCTTCTATGCCAGATCCAAGATTCACTTAATTTAGCAGTCAAGAATTGTACTTGTTGTTTACATAAGGAATTTAAATCCAAAGTATAGACATTTTATGTTCTTGGTGCTTTAAATTTAAACAGTTTATCTTTACAAACAGTACATAAATTGTTAGTAAAATCAACAGTATATCCATCATCCCAATGTTTAGAGATACTTATCAGATTGTGTTTTAGTCCTTGTAAATAATGTACTTTGTTTATTGATACTGTTTTTGGATCTCCAACAGTTCCAATGCCAATAATTTTTTCTTTGGCATTATCACAAAATGTGACAAGTCCTCCTTCCTTTTGAGCGAGTGAATAAAAATTAAATTAGTTTCCACTCATATGTATTGAGTAGCCACTGTCCATGTACCATATATCTTTTCTTCTTTGGTGACCTGCTACCTGCAAAGACATTCAAACAAATTGTTTTGGTGCCCATATTTTGTTGGGTCCAGGGGTGTTAGCTAGCAATGATCTGGGTATCCAGATTTTATTTGTTTGTTCAAAATTAGCTGAATCATACAAATCTTTTGAAACATAGACAATTTTAATACCACAAATTTGAGGTTGTCTTAAGAAATAGTTTTCAGCTACATGTCCCTTTGTCCCACAAAAATTACAATTAACCTTTTTAGAGCTAGGAATAAAATAATTTTTATATAGCTTTGGTTTTCTCCTTTACTTCCAATTACAAATATCTTCTTTTTAATGACAGTTTTTCGATGAATTTTATTTAATGAATTCTATCCTTTTGTAAAAACCAATGAAGCCTGTTGGTAAGATTCTACTTCATCCTGTAGTGTTTTTATTCTTGATTCAAAATTAATATAGTTATTACTAATAGAATTGTATTTATCAGTTAATTCCTTATGTTGTTTCATCATTGTATCTCTTTCATCTGAAATGGATTTATGTATATATTTTAGTGACTTATGTTTCTTAAATAGCGAGTAATATCTTTCTTCAAGCATATTGCAGTAAGCTGCAAGTTTTTCATTTGTGTAGCTTGATTCATAATTTGATTCAGAGGAGTAATATAAGTGTACCTCATCAATTTCTGCCATAAAGCACATTTTTTATTTTATATTGACTTCTTATTTCTCTGATATTGATTCAGAAGAGATATTGTGTCTTCAGATACACTCCAAGTGGCTTTCATAGCTTTCTTGTATTTTTGATCAAAGTCATTTATTTTGAAGAATTTCTTATTCTTTACATCCTTCAATTGGGGTCAATCTGGTCTGATATGTCCCATATTTTTGCATTTATAACATCTTACTTCCTTATTATCTCCATTAAAGGATTTTTTGAAGCCTCTTTTCTTACCGTAGAATTTTTTATATTTTCTGGCTAACTGAGCCAGCTCTTCATATGAGTTGGATGAGTCAGAGATTTCTGATTTAGCTTTGACTTCTTTGTTCTTCATCTTTCTATTGTTTTGTTGTGAAGTTACCATAATGGAAGTATCTTCTATTTTAATAATCACATTATGTTCATTAGCCTTATCTATCATTTCAGCTTCATACATCATCAGTGTACCAATCAGCTCTCTCATAGTAAAATCTCTGACAGGTGTTGATTGTCAGATTGCAGCAGAAATACCATTCCATCGCGTAGGTATTACTCTCAGTACTTTTAATGCTTGATCAGCTTTCGTGATAGGTTCTCCTAGAGCTGTTATGTTATTAACAATTTCTGTAAACCTCCCATTCATTTGGGTAATGATCTCACCTTCAACCATTCTGAAAGTATCAAATTTAAATTTGGCAGTTGCATATCACATTTGTATCACATTTTCTATTCCTTCATATGCCACGACTATTGTTTTCCACATCTCATATGTCGTCGGACACTAAGATAATCTGTTAAATTCATCTGGTCCTAGACCGCAGATAATTGCATTCATAGCCTTCGAGTTCATATCGTACTCTACCTCTATAGTAGCACTCCATGTCTCAGGATTTTCAAGAATTTCACAAGGAGTCAGAATCTTTGAATAGACTCTATATCTGCGGTTTTTCAGATATATTATCATGCACGATTTCCAGCAACCATAGTTGTCTCCATTAAAATATGGTGCTCTGACCATCTACCTCCCTTCCCTTGTATCAGTCATGATGCTCTGTTTTATAATCCTTAAATGCTTCTAGCTTTCTAAGGCTTTATCAGAAACTCCACCACTCTGATACAATTTGTTGGATCTAAATCTACATATTATACACAAGAGGGGGGTGAATTGTGTATTTTGCAATTTTTCGATAACTCGTTTCTTGAACAAGTTCTTGCCTTTATACTTTATCAGATTTTATTGTGCAGCAGTGTATGTAAAAATAAGAACACAAATATGTATAGTGGTTCGGGGAACAGAAGGCCCCTAGTCCACTCCACCAACGCTCAACTCCACGAGATTGATGATTTTCACTATCTGGTCCTCTTTTCCACAGACCGATTCACAACTGAGTACAGGCAGTTGACACCTTTACTGTAGAGGCCTGAAGCTTGACATACATGGAAATTACATTACTTTTTCGGAATACATAATACATAACAAAAACAGACACACACGGACCGTAATAGTTTAGTGTCTTTGGAAACTTGGAATAAAATCATCTAATCGGGGTGAAAGACCTTCAACATCTTTCATAAAGATCTTCCCCTTTTTTTCTTACCTAAAACTTTTCTTTATATCATGGGGAAAAGAAAACATAAAAAGGGTGAGCTCAAATGCTCAGTATGGGTAATCATGGATAAAATAAAACATACTATATACATTTGAACTTAAGAACATGAACATAATGTTTAAAAATCAAAAGCTTGAGAAATGACATAAAACATGGAAGTAAGTAAGGCATAGATCATAAAGAAACATTAATAATGATAAAATAGCAGGGGAATAAAACATATAATTGTGGCAACCATTATGCACATGATATTATTTCCATATTAGCCAAGGCATTGCTGCCAAGACCATATTAGTGGACAAAGTCCCTTTCTGAATCGAGTTCACTCCTTGTTCCAGTCCTATATTACTGAACCGGTTTAACTTTCCATTCCAGCCATGTCTATCTCATGAGATATAAATCATTACCCAATTCATTGGAGGGAGATATAGGCCCCACCCATCTCAGAATGAAATCATTTTTACTTGTGCCACAACATAAACTTAAAAATTTATCATAACCCAAAGAATAAAATGGGTTTCATAAACATCATATCATTATCACATAATCCATATAAAACAAATGGATATTTCATCATAAGAAAATTGAAAGCATGTAAATCATAGAGGAATTATACTTGAAACATACACATATGAAATAATTTCATCTTATATGGAAAATGGTTTTGATAAAACACTTGAAATAAATTCTTTAGGAAACTATCCTTTCTTCTTCAAAATCAATTTCTTTTCACAAAACATCAAGAAATTTTAAAAGAAAAATATTTTCTTTAAAATAGTCATGAAATATTTTGGAGGAATCATCATGAAAATAAGGATTTATAAAACCGTAAAAATCCTTTCATGTCGTATAAGATAAAAAACATTCTCCTCACACTTTTGATGGAAAAGTCAAAACGTACCTTGTAAAATAAAAAAAAGAAAGATTCATTACATACCATATAGTAAAAGTCAAAATGGGTAAAAAGGAAATTAAACATAAATATGAACACTTTTATAAAACATGGACTTGGATGATAACAATAACCCCAGTAAATACTTACGTATAAGCAATCTCAGAAAAAAATGAGATTTGCAAAATTATCCCTTACCTGATGTCTGTTATGCTTCGTATGTATCCGAACCTCTTGTATAATGATTTAAATAATGTCATTGGATTATACAGAATCATATTCATTGTTATGATGTCATATATGGTTCACTTTTGACTTTATATTACACGTTCTTTTGTAAATTCCATGTTAAAGAGCATTTTGGGTAAAATCGTTTCATTTGTCGTTCGTGTTTTGACTTTTAATTATTTATATGATTAATTATATCATGATTACTTAATTCCAGAATAAAAATAATGATTTATATATAATATATATTCAGAATATACATATATATAATAGATCGATAAATGGAAAGAAATACACAGTTCATGGAGACGGTAGGCCGTACGTACGCATGAACGCTGTTTTCGTATCCTTATTGAGTAGAATGGAATTAAGTAGATGACATACATATATATATATACATAAATACAGTAGCTTTATAATTTCATATATTTCATTATTATTTCTTATATATACTTTATTTTCATTATTAAATGGTTAACATGGGGAATGAATCTCATCGCGTCGTGGAGACGGTAGTCCGTACGTACGCACGAGCGATGATATCATTCCCATAATTATTGAATTTAATTGGATATGATGATGCAATATATCATAATAAGTATGATGTTATAATAACTATGTATAGTTATTATTTACACCATTATACCCATCCATGTAAGGTGGTGTTGGAAAAATAGATTACACCACTGCGTGGAGAGGGTATTCCGTACGTACGCACGCGCGGTGATTTAGTTTTTCGTAGGATGGATAGATGGTGAAATAGAATTGTTTCATACTTATAATAACATATCAGTATATGAGTGATACTGATGTTTTTACTTCATAATGAAACAACTAAATAAGAAGAAGTAGAAGAAGAAATAAAGTTGAAAGAATCGGTAATGGGCGTTACCTCTTCTTTGAAGCGCCTCTTTGAGACCTCCTCTTAGGACACTAAAAATGGTCTTTGAAGA
This sequence comes from Viscum album, assembly GCA_963277665.1. Classification (NCBI taxonomy): domain Eukaryota; kingdom Viridiplantae; phylum Streptophyta; class Magnoliopsida; order Santalales; family Viscaceae; genus Viscum; species Viscum album. The sequence goes on from OY728158.1 coordinate 1,287,962,947, forward strand.
AGACCAGGACATCTAGGGAGTTTCTAGAGAAGTGTAGAAGATAATTTGGCATGGTTTTTTTTCGATCTTGAAGGCTCAAATCAGTGTGAGGAAGGGAGGTAGGAGGTGCCCTTTTATAAGGGAGGAGAGGGGCACCTTTAGAAATCTCAAAAATATTAATTTATAATAAATCTAACCCCACTTAAAAACCTCATAAAATAACTCATATTAGAATATTAGATGAGATAGGGTTGTAATATCATCATCCAATCAAATTTAGACATGTTTTGATTTTATTTTAAACCTTATCATTTTGATTTATCCTTATTTAATATATTTAATTTTATTTGTGGTAATAAAATTCTAAATTTTAAATTATAACAAATAATTACTTATTTGTTATGAATTGTCCATAATTGGATACTTTATTACATTTTTGAACATATAAATTTAAATTTATAATTTTTAAATATTTTTGGGATTTTTAAACAATTCTATAATATGTTATTTTTTTAAAATAACAATAGTGTCAATTTTGACACTATTAATTTATTTGAATTTAAATAAAATATATACAGAAGATATGTTCGAACTAAAAGCTTTAACAGATTCATAAAAGTCATATTTAACTATAAAATTAATGGAGAACATTAAGTAGTTCATATAATATTTATTTTATTATTTTTAAAACCATTTATTTGGTTTATCTCTTAATAAAATAATTACTACATCATTTTTGTAAAATTATTAAATATACTTATTTGTTGCATAAAAATTAAAAATAAAGTCCTTTGATGAATATTAATCTATTACCTTTCACAATAATACTTTTACTCAAATTTATCATCTTAAAATCAAAATATTTAAATTGTTATATTTATTACATTATGAAAGTGACAACTTTGGCATCATTTAAAATAAAATAATATAAGTTTCATAATCGCTTTTATAAGGCTCCAAATGGTCACATATTATACCATTGGACGGTTATGGTTTAAATTTACATGACCAATAAGTTTTGGTCAGGGTTTTGGGCCTTTTATGATCACTATTAGTTTAATAAAAACTATATTCTTGATTTTTCACTAGATAAAATATTTCTGCATCAATATTGTGTCACAATTAATAATATTTATTTAATCCCTAAAAATTATAAATAAATTATTATTATGTAGATAATTTCATTATATTTCTGGAGACTATTCATGTTCAAAGTTTCAGGAAGTTTATCACTAAATTAAAATTGATATACTTATAATATTTAAGAGAGTGGCATGTTGTCACTTTCTTTGGTTTTAATAATAATTAAGTTGTTGTTATAGAAAAAAGTCCATTAAATGATTATAATCAGACCCTTAGGTGATATGGGTATTCTTTTAGTCATCCAATAGGATTTTGGCAGGTGTTAGGGTAATTTTACAGTCTTATATTTACCCTTAATTACCCGATTTACCTTTAACTATGGTAAATAAAATTTACCGTAGTAACTATTCATAATGCCCAAAAATAAAAAGTAGTATATTAATATAATTTCAACCCACTGATTCCAAATATGGAATCCATTTTTCAAAATTCAATACACATTATTTTCAGAAATTAAATTAAAATTAATCCCGTTGTCGAAAGAAAACGGGTTTTTTTTAAACATTACAAAAGATTGAGTTGATTTAACCAATGAATTCAAGGTAAAATCAATGCTAATGACATAAATTATATTAAATGGTAAAAAAATATTCTATTTATACTTTAATACCATTCAATATTATAATTTAACCACATAAATTATTACGATGAAAAAATTTGTTTTTAATTAAAATATAGCGTGTTTTAACTATTCATTAAAACATGAAAGTTATCAGAATAACGTGAAAATTTTATCCAAGGTAAAATTTTATATACTTATTCCAAAGAATAATTTTATTTTGTAAAATTGAACTTATAAATATTTCAAAAAAAAGATTTAAAGTGGGTGCGCCATCAAAGGGCGGTAAAACTGCATTTTTTAAAAAATACTTATTTTACCCGAAAAATTTATTTTGTTCACATAAAATGTTTTAGAAAATTTATAAGATGAATAATAATATTATAAAATTCAAAATGTGGATAATTATTTACATAACGGCTAGTTCATGATAATATTATAACCACATATCATTGTTTAGTGAAACTCGGTATTGCATACAACACACGCTATCGAGGAAGGTCACGATTGCGTGTAATGAAAGCCAAGTCAGGGTTGTGTGTAGTGCAAGACTTCTTTGTTGTTGCGTATAAGAAAATACAACCATATTTCATTTATACATAGAATATATATATATATACACTCAATGTTTCATAGAATAACTTCTATCAAATGAACTTGAAATTGTGTGTAACACGATCCAAGAATTGTGTTGTGTATACTGCAAGCTAATACGGTGTTGCGTAGAGCACAAGATAATCTTGGTGTAGCATAAAACACATGACATCAAATAAATCAAAAAGAATACTTATCATAAAATATCGGGGTGTTACATTCTACCGCCCTTAAAATGAATTTCTCCCTCGAAATTCGTCGAGGTTATAAATGGTTTGTTACCTGAGAATTTCTTTCATAGAAACCCACATTGTAAAAAGGAATGCTAAAACTTAATTTTAAAAAGTTAAGTATAAAACATAATGGTTACCCAAATTAACTCATCACTAGTTTTCCACATAGGAGATCATATGTGAAAATATAGATATGGAGGAGAAATCTAACCATCATGTTCTGATGGAGAGTGGTAGAGAACATGGCTATGAAAAATCCAACAATCACAAAGCCATAAATTTGTGATGATATAAGGTACCATCTGATTCATCAGATATAAGATCACTAGGACAAATTTTTGGTTTTAAATATCATTTCCCTAAAGTTAAAAATTTGAATTTGAAGAAATACTTGCTTAATTTTGGTATAATCTCACTGTTGTTCGTGCTTTGAACAATTTCCACTTCATCTCTTAAAGAAATGAAGTTGAATTTGTTATTCATGATGTGTTAACAGATCATGTGATAGAATGATGGGTCATTCCATCTGTTTCAAACAAAAGGTTAGAAAAAGTTATAAGTCCATCATATGGTTAGATTAATCATATATGGTTCCAAAAATGAACTCATACTTCATATATCATACCGCTTAATAAAATAAAACTAGTTTATACTAACCAGGCACTTCCTGTAGGCCAGTGGTATGCGATAAAGTCCAGTTGCACTTCGGTTGTGGGTTCGATTCCCACAGCCTTGTCCGACACGATGGGTCGTCGCCAATCCTGCAGGTTGTCCTTTTTCTAAAACTACATTACTATAACATCCCATCAATAATATCAAAAAAAGGTTCATCCTTAAACAATACTAACTTATGTCGAACATAATATATTCCAATATTTAGGCTTATCTAAAATACTTCGGTGTAAGCTCATAGTATAAAGAAAATGATTACTTGAAATGTCACATAACAATCACTTGAATTCCATCATTTATCCCTCATATATCTTGTTGGACACATTCCAGTCATGTGAATACCTTAATCATGTATTCTCTTGAAAAATGAATACCCATTGAATCTTAGTCAAATCATGAGTGCTGTCAAAAGTTAACTCTTTCCACATACCAAAATCCTCAAAATTTTATATACTCAAACCGTGATATCACTTAGTCCTTATATCAATCATGAGCTCATGAATACTATCAAACATTTCATTTTCTCCTTATCCCTTCATTATGCACATATCATCTTCTTTTCAAAGATATCTCAATCACTTTCCATGGTTACTGATGCCATATTCTTATGGAAAACCACAATGGACCAATATATAGGTATTCCAATATACAATAAAAGTACCTCAACAACATTATTTTTGAATACCAATACATAAACACTTCAAACCATTCTCTTCAATGATTGTCATTGAATAAGCCCTTCCTTGATTTAGATGTAACCTCTTAGGTCAAGGCATTGAGTTGGGTAATGCCCATGTTCTCCACAGATAAGACATTGAAATCCATAACAGTCTATCACTCTATGACCCTTTTCTCCACACAGATAACATATGTCCCTCCATTTGAGGTATTCTTCAAGGTTCTTCTTCCCTTATTTAGAAATCTCAATCTTCCTTTCTTTATGCTCCTCAATATGTGAACATGCATAAAATTCCATATTCCTCTAATTTGATGACTTCAAAATACCACTAAATTTCACCTTGTTAATCATATATCGCGATGACTAATTCAGCATAATCACAATATCTTTCTATCTAGGCATTACACAATTTCGTTGCTTAGAGTCACCAATTTTTCTATTGGATTCAATGTTAACCGAATTCCTTCTGGTTCCCTCCATTGACTAAAACATAAAACGAATTCTGTGGGAGGAAAAAATCATACAAGGAAAATAACATAATCAAGGGGGAGTACCATAAATATCTAACATCTTAGGTTAAATTCTAGAATCGTTACCATAGTTCTAGGACTATATCCTATACGTATAGTTATCCTTAGGGACATCCCTAGACATACCTTAGAAATATCTCTAGGGATCTCACCAACGTTTTCGCAACATAGTTTCCAAAGGTTGACTAAACCTTTCCTCTGATACCAACTATAGAGTCCTGAAGCTTGACGTACATGGGCACTACATTACTTTCTCAGAATACTTAATACATAACAAAAAAAGACACACAAGCACCGTAATAGTTTAGTGTCTTTGGAAACTCAGAATAAAATCTTCTAATCGGGGTGAAAGATCTTCAACATTTCCAATAAAGATCTTCCCCTGTTTTTTCATACCTAAAACCTTTCTTTATATCTTGGGGAAAAGAAAACATAAAAAGGGTGAGCTCAAATGCTCAGTAAGGGTAAGAATGGATAAAATAAAACATACTGTATACATTTGAACATAAAAACATGAACATAATGTTTAAACATCAAAATCTTGAGAAATGACATAAAACATGGAAGTACGTAAGGGATAGATCATAAAGAAATAGTAAAAATGATAAAATATCATGTGAATAAAACATGTAATTGTGTCAATAATTAATCACATGATATGATTTCCATATTAGCCAAGGCATTACTGCCAAGACCATCTTAGTGGACAAAGTCCCTTTCTGAATCGAGTTCACTCCTCCTTCCAGTCCTGTATTACTGAACCAGTTTAACTTGACGTTCCAACCATGACTATCTCATGAGATATAAATCATTACCCAATGCATTGGATGGAGATATAGGTCCCACCCATCTCATAATGAAATCATTCTTACTTGTGCCAAAATATAATCTTAAAACATTTATCATAACCCAAAGAATAAAATAGGTTTCATAAACATCATATCATCATGAAATAATCCATATAAAACAAATGGATATTTCATCATAAGAAAAGTGAAAGCATATAAATCATAGAGACATTATACTTGAAACATACACATATGAAATAATTTCATCATAGAAGGAAAATGCTTTTGATAAAACACTTGAAATGAATTCTTGAGGAAAATATCCTTTCTTCTTCAAAATCAATGTCTTTTCACAAAACGTCATGAAATTTTAAAAGAAAAATATTTTGTTTAAAATATAAATGAAATATTATGGAGGAAGCTTCATGAAAATAAGTATTTATAAAACCGTAAAAATCCTTTCATTCCGTATAAGTTAAAAAAACATTCTCCTTATACTTTTGTTGTAAAATTAAAAACGTACCTCGTAACATAAACAAAATAAAGATTCCTTACATACCATGTAGTAAAAGTCAAAATGGATAAAAAGGAAATTAAACATACATAAATACACTTTTATAAAACATGGACTTGGATGATAACAATAACCCCAGTAAATACTTACGTATAAGCAATCTCGGATAAAAATGAGATTTGCGAAATTATCCCTTACCTCATGTCCGATATCCTTCGTATGTATCCGAACCTCCTGTATAATGATTTAAATAATGTCATTGACTTATTACAGAATCATATTCATTGTTATGATATCATATATGGTTCACTTATGACTTTATATTACCTATTCTTTTGTAAATTCCATGTTAATGAGCGTTTTGGGTAAAATCGTTTCATTTGTCGTTCGTGTTTTGACTTTTAATTATTCATATGATTAATTAGATCATGATTACGTAATTCTGGAATATAAAACATGATTTATATATAATATATTTTCAGAATATACATATATATAATAGATCGATAAATAGAAAAAAATACACCGTTCATGGAGACGGTAGGCCATACGTACGCATGAACACTGTTTTTGTTTCCTTATTGAGTTGAATGGAATTACTTATATGAAATAAATATATATATACATAAATACAGTAGCTTCATAATTTCATATATTTCATTATTATTGCTTATATGTACTTTATAATCATTCTTAAATGGTTAACATGGAGAATGAATCTAATCGCGTCGTGGATACGATAGTCTGTACGTATGCACGAGTGATGATTTCATTCCAATAATTATTGACTTTAATTGGATAGGATGATAAAATATATCATAATCAGTATGATGTTATAATAACTATTTATAGTTATTCTTTACACCATTATACCCATCCAAGTAAGGTGGTGTTGGAAAAACAGATTACACCACGGCATGGAGACGGTATTCCGTACGTACGCACGCGCGGTGATTTCATTTTTCGTAAGATGGATAGATGGTGAAATGGAGATGTTTCATACTTATAATAAAATATCATTATATGAGTGATACTTATGTTATTACTTCATAATGAAACAACTAAAGAAGAATAAGTAGAAGAAGAAATAAAGTTGAAAGAATCGGTAACGGACATTACCTCTTCTCTGAAGCGCCTCTTTGAGACCTCCTCTTATGGCACTAAAATTGGTCTTTGAAGAAGAACAGGACCTCTAGGGTGTTTCTAGGGAAGTTTAGAAGGGAATTTGGTAGGTTTGGAAGAGCTTTAAGGCTAAAATTCTTGTGAGTAAGGGAGGTAGGAGGTGCCCTTTTATAAGGGAGGTGAGGGGCACCTTTGGAAATCTCAAAAATATTAATTTATAGTAAGTCTAATCCCACATAAAAACCTCAAAATACAACTCATATTCTAATTTTAGATGATATAGGGTTGTAATATCATCAACCAATTAAATTTAGACATGTTTTTATTTTATTTTAAACCTTATCATTTTGAATTATCCTTATTTAATCTATTTAATTTTATTTGTGGTAATAAAATTCTAAATTTTAAATTATAAAAAATAATTACTTATTTGTTATGAATTGTCCATAATTGGATACTTTATAACATTTTTGAACATATAAATATAAATTTATAATTTTTAAATATTTTTGTGATTTTAAACAATTTTATAATATTTTATTTTTATAAAATAACAATAGTGACAATTTTGACACTATTCATTTATTTGAATTTAAATAAAATATATACAGAAGATATGTTCGGAATAAAAGCGTTAATAGATTCATAGAAGTTCATATGTGTCTATAAAATTAGTGGAGAACATTAAATAGTTCATATAATATTTATTTTATTATTTTTAAAACCATTTATTTGGTTTATCTCTTAATAAAATAATTACTACATCATTTTTGTATAATAATTTAATATAATTATTTGTTGCATAAAAATTAAAAATAAAATCCTATGATGAATATAAATCTATTACCTTTCACAATAAAAATTTTACTCGAATTTATTATCTTAAAATCACAATATTTAAATTGTTATATTTATTACATTATGAAGGTGACAACTTTGGCATCATTTAAAATAAAATAATATAAGTGTCATAATCGCTTTTATAAGGCTCCAAATGGTCAAATATTAGACCATTGGATGTATATGGTATACCTTTACATGACCAATCAGTTTTGGTCAGGTTTTTGGGCCTTTTATGATCACTATTAGTTTAATAAAAACAATATTCTTGATTTTTCACTAGATAAACAATTTCTCCATAAATATTGTGTCACAATTAATGATAATTATTTAATATCTAAAAATTATAAATAAATTCATATGATGTATATACATTCATTATATTTCTTTATACTATTCATGTTTGAAGTTTCATGAAGTTTAGCACTAAATTAAAATTAATATACTTATAATATTTAAGAGAGTGACATTTGTCACTTTCTTTGGTTTTAATAATAATTAAGTTATTTTTATGGAAAAAAGTTCATTAAATGATTATAATCCGGCTCTTAGGTGATATGGGTCGACTTTTAGTCATCTAATAGGATTTTGGCAGGTGTTAGGGTAATTTTATAATCTTATATTTACCCTTAATTACCCGATTTACGTTTAACTATGGTAAATAAAATTGACCGTAGTAACTATTCATAATGCCCAAAAATAAAAAGTAGTATATTAATATAACTTGAAACCACTGATTCCAAATATGGAATCCATTTTTCCAAATTCAATACATAGAATTTTTAGAAATTAAATTAAAATTAATCCCATTGTCGAAAGAAAACGGGTTTTTGTTTAAAACATTACAAAAGATTGAATTGATTTAACCAATGAAATCAAGGTAAAATCAATGCTAAAGACATAAATTATATTAAATGGTAAAAATATATTCTATTTATACTTTAATACCATTCAATATTATAATTTAACCACATAAATTATTACGATGAAAAAATTTGTTTTTAATTAAAATATAGCCTGTTTTTACTATTCATTAAAATATGAAAGTTATCATAATAACATGAAAATTGTATCCAAGGTAGAATTTTATATCCTTATTCCAAAGAATAATTTTATTTTGTAAAATTGAACTTATAAACATTTCAAAAAAAAATATTTAATGTGGGTGCGCCATCAAAAGGCGGCAAAACTGCATTTTTTGAAAAATACTTATTTAACCCTAAAAATTTATTTTGTTCACAGAAAATGTTTTAGAAAATTAATAAGATGAATAATAATGTTATAAAAATCAAAATGTGGTTAATTCTATTCATAACGGCTAGTTCATGATAATATTATAACCATATATCTTTGTTTAGTGAAACTCGGTATTGCGTACAACACACGCTATCGAGGAAGGTCGCGATTGCGTGTAATGAAAGCCAAGTCAGGGTTGTGTGCAGTGCAAGACTCATTTGTTTTTTCATACAAGAAAATCCAACCATATATCATTTATACATAGAATATATATATATATATACACACTCAATGTTTCATAGAATAACTTCTATCAAATGAACTTGAAATTTTGTGTAACACGATCCAAGAATTGTGTTGTGTATACTGCAAGCTAATACGGTGTTGCGTATAGCACAAGATAATCTTGGTGTAGCATAAAACACATGACATCAAATAAATTAAAAATAATACTTATCATAAAATATTGGGGTGTCACATTTACAATCCAAGTCAAAACAAAGCCTTCTGGTTCAAATACGAACCTACACAGCTTAGAACAAGAAGCTGGTTTACTCAAGAATAAAAAGAATTTCAGAAAGAATTTTTCCAGTTGATCTTCACAATTTCAATAAAATGCAATTGACAGCAGATGGATTGAAGTCTCTAGAAATATTGATCTTCAAGATGAAGCAGTTCGGAGTTGATCCAGTTGCAGTAGATATAGAGATATAGTTCACAAGTTCAGCAGTAGTAGATCCACAGTAGATATTCGATGTAGAACAGGTGAATCTTCTATCAAGTTCCTTCTTCTTGAAAGAACATAGTTTTGACGCTCCTTTTTGAATCATCAGATCAATCATAAATTTCAGCAGTCTCTGTTTTCTTTTTTTTGAAAATAATAGATTGATCACACATATATATCTCTGTACTTGGTTTTTTAGAGAGAACACATATAATAAAGCTGAGCATATCTCCTGCACATTTTGATCCATAAAAGTCGCCTTCTAGTTCATGATATTCAAAAATTTAAATTCACAGAGAGGTCGTAACTTCCCTTAATACTCAGCATAAAAACCTCCCTTTAATTCGATAATAAATCCATTAATAAAATGGATTTGAATCAGTCAAAGTCATACTTTAAAAATGACTTTAAATCCGTCTTGAAATCCACCCAAAAATCAGCTTACAGATCGCTGCACATAAATACTGTCTTTCAGAATTTCTCACACCAAACGTAAGGTTGATGACGTGGCCTCAAAACATAGGGTTAATAACATAGTCTTCAAACGTAAGGTTAACAACGCAAGGTTGAAAACGTAAGGTTGAACACAAATGTAGGGTTGATCATCCATACTTTTTCTTCAACACTCAAACGTTTGGTAGATGATTCATACTATTACTTGATCCATAATTTTCAAGAACGTATGGTTTTTTACAAAAGTAATGTTGATGAGCCATACTTTTTTGAAACAAACATAACGTTTAGAATTTACGTACGGTTCTCCTTCTGTACTTTGCTGATAACCAAAACGTAGGGTTCCTTCCTAATGTAAGGTTCTTCTTCCATACATTACTGAAAATGTATGGTTGTTTAACCATATTTTTCTCTTATCACAAAATGTATACATGATTTTCTTCCTTACTCTACGTTTATCCACGTATGGTATGAATAGTGATTCCAGAATGTTCTAATGAAGATTATGCACTATATTTATCTACGTAAGATGTGAACAGTGATTTCAGAATGTGCTAATATAGATTCTGAAGTAAATTCTCATTTTTTCAAGAGTAAAATAAATTAATAAATTACTTCACAATACTAGATAAAATCATTAAAAAATAAGTAAGGGTATTTTTGAGCATCAAAATTCTCATAAATAGATAGAGTATTATTTACAATAATCTCCCCCTTTAAATAACATTGACATGTATTGTTGAAAACAATAAATTTCCCAACAAGTGTTACTTTTAATTGAATCCAAACATAGTTTTTCATGTAAATAAATATAAAAATAATGTTTCATGTAATGAAATTATCTAAAAGAGTAAATCTAATTGGAAAAAATATTTCATAAAATATCAGTGTGTTACATCCTACCCACTTAAAATGAATTTATCCATTGACATTCATCACATTAGTTAAAAACTCAAGATCCTCAGGTTCTTTTGTAGTTTATTTAAGAAAGTGGTTTCAACACAAAACATTTACCAGGTAAATTGTATTTTATTCATAGAGCCTTATTTATTCGATTTAGAATCTCTTCTAGTTATTCCTAATAATTCATATTGTACCCTAATGGCACGACATTATGAGTTCAGTGCATGTGACTGATCATGTACATTGTGATGACCCAACACCAGAATCTCGGAGCTCGTGTGTTATTTTATTACATTTTAATGATTATAAAGAATAAATCATAGTTTAACAATTAGTTTAATAGTTTAGTAAATATATATTACATACATTATACTCATAATACACTGGTAAATAGAAAAAATGATATATAATAAAAATAAATAAGTAGAATCCTTGAAACACATTCAACAGATTCCTCCTAATAACATGGGGAAGGGAAAAATAAAAAGGGTGAGAAAAAATTCTCAGTAAGGGTATTTAATACACAATAAATAATTAATTTATGAGAATAATAAACATGGAAATTTAAATAATTTATAACACATTCCATTCAAATAAATAGATATAGAAATATGAGTATGAAAAGGTAAGAAACTAAAAACACATTCCATTTTATCAATGAAATTTTATATGAATGCATCCATAGATATGACAATGAAAAATGTTATTGATAAATAATAACTAAATCCAATTGAGTGAAATGCTTAATTTTTGGATTCTATGTTTCCATGTTACAAAATACATTTACTATGAAGACCTTTCACACGATAGTTTATAAAAAATTGTGTGCAATCCGATTTGGTTACCCAGCCTTATCTATACTATCAAGACCTTTTAGAAGAAAATTTATAACATACTAGTTACAAATTTTAAGGGTTTTTAAAAACAAATTTAATATCATGATAATAATTATGAATGAAGTGGATTTTATTAAATGGCCCTAGCCCATGTTTTTTATGTCCCAAGAATTCCTCATATCAAATAAACAAGATAATAAATAAACAATGTGCCTTATTATAAAATGTCCATATTTAATAAAGGATATGGATTTATCATTAATTATATAGTGTAGGATAAGAAACAAATATGGTTGTTTATTTTATGAATGGAAATACTAATGAAAATCATTAAAAATATTCTTGGAAAAAATAATCTTTAAGCATTCCAAAGAGTCTCATACAACTTTGAAACATTTAAATAATAATCCCCATGAAAAAATAACATTAAATGAAATATATAATATAATGAGAATATGGAGAATCCTGATATAAAATTACAATGTGTAGTATATACACCATAAAAAATATAATTGGTTCATAACAACGAATGAGTCTCAATGGAATGTAAATTGAGACGAAATCACTTATCTTGAGTCTAACATGTCCTGCATGTATTTATATTCATGAATAATAAAATTATGTTAATTATTTACTTTATTGGTAACCTTTTTCAAATTTATTATTACTTTTACATCAATTATTACAATTTGTATACAACTACATAAAAACAATGTTTACATCATGTGTTTTATCCATATTTAGTTTATGTGTCAGGGTCGACTTTGGTAGATCTACTACGGTCAAATAAGTCATTATATAAACAAATATATAATTTTAATCATGAAATAGTTATCAAATTTATATGTCAATAATTATTTTAAAACCAATCATTAAATAGGGTTATGAAAAATGAACCAATGTTACAATCATGAAGACGATATGCCATATATACGCATGAGTAAAGTTCCCATTTTTTAGTGATCATTATGGAAAAAAGGTTAGTAACATTATAACTCTACATAATGACAATTATATAATAAATTCCATATTATTTAATCATATATAATTATACAAATTATTCTTATCATGTAAAAGAAATCACATTGTGTCAAGAGAAGGTAGTCTACACTTCCCCGACAGACGTTATTAATTTTTTGTTTCAGAAAATGGAAATAAATAAAATGATATGTTATATTTAAATAAATTTAATTATTTCATGATTATAATATATATTTAATTTATGTGACATATTTTTAAAAGAATCCACCATTTTATTTGTTCCATGTATCATGTGACTAAATCACATCATTTTTCGGAGGTAGTAATCCACACTTCCACAAATGATGTTATCATATTTTCACAAAATATAAAGTATAATGGAATGTGTTATAAATTTATTAAAAAAGAATAAATACATGATAAATATGATATATATATCTTATATAAACATATTTTCCATCAAACGTTCTAACATGATATACAAAAAAGGAAAACCAAACAATCATTGTTTCATAAGGTTGTAGTTCGTGACACACATAAACAATATGTTCATTAACCACTAGATGGAAGTGTATGTGAGTGTAGGTCAAAAAAATAGAATAAAATAATCCTAGTATATTTATTAAATAGGTTTTGTTATATAATAATTTAATAATTAATGTTGAGGGTGTGGAGAATGGAAATAAATCTAAATATCTTAAGGAAATATGTTACCTCTTCTTTGGGTAACTCCTTTTAGTTTTCACCTACAGGATTCGTTAGATAGATTTATGCCCAGGGTGAGTCTTATTGGATGAGGAATTTTTTTGGAGTTGTTTGATCATATCTTGGTTGACCTATGTAGGCTTGAGAGGTGTGAGGAAGGGGAAGAGAGAATGTCTTTTTATAATGGAGGAGGAGTGGAATTCTTGTAAATACCAAATGGTATTCATTAATGGGAGGACTACATTGCATAATGTTCCTAGAAAATGGAGAAATAATGGTATAAAGGGGAATAATTTTCGATAAAAACATCCAAAACCCCAAAATAAGTGGATATTAAAATTTTGGTTCCTTATCTTTTAAATTTCCCCAATTTTATCATTTTTGTTTTAATTAAAGAAACTAGTTTTTTAAAATCTGTAAATTAACAATTAATACTGAATTAAATGGATATTTATTATAATAAATCTATCCAATTAATTATAAGTAGTCTTCATAATATAAAAAAATCCATTTATTTTTGGAAATTAATTTTCAAACAATCTCATGCAATGCGTAAAAACACTACTTTTACCGGGACCATGATAACAGTGTTTTTAAAAAATATGGGTCAATAAGTTATTTATAAATGATCAATTGGTTCATTAATAGACCGTATTTAATATTTATTTAAACTTATAAATCACTAATAATATTATAGAATTTTTAATAATGTTGAACCATTTAATAAAAGATAATTTATTTAAAAATAACATTAATATCAATTTTGAAATTATTTATTTAATGTAAATTTAGATTTTCAAAACACTATTGGAATTAAGATATATTATTTTTAAAACAGTGTAAAATTCTATATTCATATAAAATAATAAATTAAAGACACATATTCAGTAAATATTTTTCACATTTAGTATTTATTGTATCATTTATTTTAGTTGATTATTAACTAAATAATCACTATTTTGGTGTTTCTTATGAAGTTTAAGTAACTAATTATTCTCTAAAAATTAATAATAAATTATTATGAAAACAATTACCCATTTAATTTTCAAAAGGATATTTATAACCTAAAATTTGATTCTTTTTACATATCTCAATGATTTATAAATGTTAAAGGTATGGAGTCTTATTTTTTTTTGCCTTTTTTCTTACAAAACATATCATATAGTGAAATTTAGAGAAATATTTTCCCGATAAACCATAAAATTCTATCCAAGAGGTGATATGGTCAAAATATTGGTAGACAAGGCCTTTTGGACAATCTTCTATGTCATTTTGGCCCTTTAGATTAAACATTTGTCCCTTATTAAGCTTGATTTTACCTTAATCACATTAATTAATTTTAATCAGTTTCACTAATATTTTTGGTCAATAATTAAGACGATATTATTTGACAAATGATATTATATTTATTATAATAATTTATTTCCATTTTTCAAAATTAATATCCCAGAATTGGGAAAATGATGTTTAATGCTAATCCTGCAGACGTGGCAAGAAAGCATATTTTTAAAATAAAATCATTTAAAAGTTCAACAAGTATTTATATCCAATTTCATTGTAAAAATAATTCCAATGACATAAATTTGATTAATATATTAATAATTGATCTATTTTAACTTTAATAACAATTTTAAAATATAATTTTACACTAATAATTATTTAAACAAAAAATTCATGATTTTTATTTTTTTACTAATTAAGACAGTTGTATCACCCCTAATCCAAAGAAGACTCAAAAATGCATGGAGTACTCTAATATTGAGAGAAAAATAGTTACTAGGTTTCTAGAGGCTTCTATTATGAAGAATAATATTCTTCATCCTCATTCTGTGGTTTTTTTTCAATAATATTTCATTCTCTAGTGATGGGACTTCGAGTGAAACTAGTGATTTGGATGACTCAGACCAATTGTAAGAGATGCCTATAGAAATTATGAGGAAGTGTTGGGAGAGCTTGAATCAGGAATTGGTGTGAAATAAATAATAGTTTACCAAAGATAAAAGAATTGTGAAATTACTGTGGAGCTCTACCTTCAAATCAGAGAATGAGTGTTCATCATATTGGTAGAGAAATTTAACCTTAACCCTCACTTAAAAATTCAAAGATATTCCATGGAAAAGACTCACCCTTTTGATCATGTTCAAGGACCCCTATCTTGGAATTATTTTCTGTTTATATGGCATGAAATTCATATGATTTAATATATTTAGTCTTTCATTATTTCCTTATTTTACTTTTTTGTATGTTTGGAGAGAGGATTCTATTGGACTTTCTTTTGTTAAATATTTTCCCTCCACCTCCCTCCCATGTGTATGATTTCTTCTTGGATACTTACACTGATGAATATTTCAAATATCTTGTTCTAGATATGATTTTCTATGAAGAGAGGAATTTTAAACCTCTTGAAATTATTCTCCATTTGCTGTTTTGGGCAACAATGCAACTCCCTTGGATATCACGTTAGTATAATTTGATCATGGAAGATGTTTTCTGGGTTGTATTCCATGTTTATAATCTCCTTTAACTCTTAAGTGGTGCATGTGCTTTTCATCTCTTGTCTTCACTATATTTCAAATCATCCTTAATAAACTCTTTTGGGGTTATGGGTTAGGAAACCAAATCATATCTGATTCTCTCTATAGTTTTCACTATTCATCAAAAAATGGAACTTATAATAAAAATACCAAAAATTCACCTTATGATAATTTTTAATTTCATAAATAAAAATTGATGGTTATTTTGAAAAATAAAATCTCAAAGATTTCAAAAATATAGCTTTAAAATAGGGGAATCATTAAAAGGTTGTAAAACATAATCTTGTGTATAACACATGCTAACTTTGTGTTGTGTGTAGCGTAGGATTAATATGGTGTTGTATATAGAGGAAGACCAAAAAAATTAATTTTATTCTAAAATAAAAATATAGAAATGTTATCTGGTTTTATATTCTCCCTAACTTATTTCAATTTCATCCAGGAAATTGAAACATGATATTGGTAATTAAGATTTTAATATTTTAAAATACTATTATTGAAACCCCCCACATCATGAATACGATCAATAACACATAACATTAATAAGTGGGAAAATGAAATGTTATGTTCACTACACAACTAGGATTTAGAATAAGTGAACATTATTGAAAACTCAGATATGGAATATAAATCTAACAATCATGTTCTGATGGCGAGTGATTGAGAATAGGTTCATTTAAAAGTTTGAGACAAAAAAACCAAAATCTAGATGTGTAAATAATGTTCATTGATATCCTAAAAATGATGATAATAGAATACCATTTTTTTAAATACCCTTATTCTAGAGTTGAGAAATTCCTTCAGAATATTTACTATTGATTGCACATTGAACTATTTAATCTTCATCTCTTAGCACAAGATGTTTTATAAAGATAAGAAATAAAATAATATATAAAACCTCATCCAATGATAAAATTAAACCATTTCATAAATGGTTGACCTTATGAACCTTCCATGTATTATAATATGAAATAATAGAATTTGTTTCAAGTCAGTTAGTTCTATCAAATTTACATTATCCATATTCATAATATCTTTATACAAGAATAATTTTCTCAACATTAGGAAAATATCAAGGGTTATAATCTCTCAACTAAATATTATTATTTAAAATGTTTGACATTTTAATGAATTAATTTGCTTCGTACCATTCAACATATGATCTCAAATCCATATTGAAATAGTATTGTAGTATAATCCTTACAAATTTCATAATTCATATAACTAGTACATCACTGATAAAATACTTTGAAAACATTACTCTAGGATCCAAATACATAAGAAAATTAAGTATTCCACCTCATCAGTATCAATAACATAAGATTGAACTTGATACCTTAGATTTTTATAAGGGTTATTTTATTGATGTTTGTGGAAATAATTTTCATAATTCCCAATATCCTTACAATGTAATCATTGAATATTTTAATTTTCTTTATTTCTATTTTATTCACAAACTTTGTGGAAGTTTTCTCCACACTTATAAGAATCTTTCATTCCCTTCATGCAAGTACTAGGGTGTTTCTTTCCATAATTATCACATATAGGAAAATCCTTGATTCTCTAAAATTCCTTATCCTTTTTTATATGTGTTCGAATTATTCTATGGCTTCCCTTATAATCCATAATACATAGATAATTATTTATCAGACATGATGTAAAATAAAACTATTTTGTCATATTATGAAACATTTTGGAGACCAGTTCCCTTCATATACTTGGATCAATCCATTTAAAAATTAATAATAATACACCATGTGATGCATATGACATCCTTACCATACCTAAATAATCCTGCAAAGTAAGATTTGTACATCAAAACACTTCATTATACCATTTACTTTAAGATAAGGAATATCTATTTAATCTTAGTTAGTTGCTAACATGGGTAATATTTGTCGAAAAAATGTCTCTATAAAATATTCCCATTCCATGATATCAATTTATTTATCCTCCCTTGTATTTTGGATCATAGAACACCATTAATAAAAATAAAATTTGACATAATACACCATAAGTGGATCCTTTTCGTTTTCACTGCATCCCAAATCCATAAGTATCTTCTCCAAAGACTTAATCCATTTCTCAGGTGCCATTGTATCTGTAGTCCCAATAAAATATGGGGGCCTCTATCAAATAAATTTATCCAACATCAGAGAGTCTCACTATGGAATAGTTTTCTCCATTTGGGCAAGGTTATGTGTCATAACTTAATTAATCTACCCTAACATATCCATTACTTACTCAGTTCTAATTCTATATATGGCATCTTTCTTAGTAGGGAAGTCTCTACATTTTCAATGACTATTGGTACACTTCTTCCTTTCATGTTCCATTTATTATCAATGTAATATACAAGAGTAGCTCATAAAATTATGGTCATTGTATAACTCTAAATATAGTGTTACTATTAAAGAAAATTGAAAATTTTAGGCAAAACTAATTGCATAATCATAAAAAGGGGTTCTTTGGGGATATATTTACATTAAAATCCATGATAATAGTTTGTATGGAATATGGGAATTATCCTAATTTTATCCCTTGGGAGTGTCAAAACAAGTGCGTAGTAAGGCTCTTTGTCATGTACTAGGTTTTTTCAAGTCAGGCCCAACACACCTTGTCTGGGTTGTTACCCCTAGGTACATATGTTCTGGAACCACATCCACTTGTAGTATCCAGATATGGATATATTGTTAGGAAAAACCACATAATATCTACACTAACAAAATTATAGTTCTTTGTTCATTAATTATTATGAATGTTTATCTTAGGGTTATGTTCCTTAATATATGTTTTCTAAATCTGTTCCCCAAGGACACTGTTAAGCATCCTTTGATATAAACTGTAACAACTTGAACCTAGTTGTCTAGAGCCACTGAATAATTTTATTACATTGACATGATTATAAATAATAAAATCATGAAATATAGTTCATTTTAATTGTTTTGGAATGATGGATTCCATACATGATACCCATAATACCCTGATAAATATAAAATATAAACACGATACATAATAAAATTAAATAAATAGAATCCTTGAAACTCATTCAAATAATTCATATTCATAACCTGAGGAAAGGAAACACAATGACAATGAGATCAAATAATCAGTAACTTTAATTAATGTGGGATAAATAATGAATTGATAATAATAATCAACATGGAAAATTAGATAATAGATAAAATATTCCATTCAAATATCTAGATTATTCAATATCAATATGTCAAGGTAAGAGGCTAAAATAACATTCCATTTATCCCTGAAACTAAATATTAAATGAATCCATAATTATGTCAATGAAAAATATAATGGATATATAATAACTAAATATAATTGAGGGAAATTAGTAATTATTTTATTCCATGTTTTTGTTAGGAAAATGGTAACATTATCGTCATGGCCTTTCACAAGACGGATTATAACATATTGGGTACCGACCGATTTGGTTTGGCCAACCTTATGTCTATAGAGAAGACCTTTTACAAGACATTTTATAACATACTGTTTAAAAATGTGAAGTGTTTTTCCAACATTATTTTGTCCCATGATACTACAGATGCATCTAGGGTATTTCATTAACTGGTCCCCAACCCATAGAGAATACCTTAAACGATCCACAACTCATGTCTTTCATGTCCCAAGAATTCCTCACATCAAATAATATATATAATAGAGTAACAATGTGCCCTATAATAAAATGTCCATATTGAATAAAAGATACAGATTTATCATTAATTATTTATAGAAGGATACTTAACGTTAAGGGTTGATGAAGTTAGGAATGAAAATATCATATATTTATCCTTAAAAACATTATTGAGGAAAATAATATGTAAACATTTCAAAGTGTCCCATACTATTAAAATTTTGAATCATATTCACTGGTGTGGCCACATTTTTACATAATTTTCCAAATATTTTTAATTAATTTTCAATAAATTAATTAATTATATTTCCACTTTTTACTAAATATTCACACTTTTGTAATTTTATATCTGAATTAATTAATTAATATGTTTTTATAACTAATTTTATATTTAGGTCCCCTTTATTGATTAAGTTTATCAATCATAGTGTTCAGGTTTTTTAACATTTCTATTTATTTCTTATAAGATGATGTGATTCTTTATTAATTTTTGGTGTTTTTTGGCTATTAATTACTTAGTAAATAAATTTACCTCTTTTAATTAATTTAATCATTAACTTATCTTTAATTGTATTTTTAGAAATCATAATATTTTTTATTTTTAGGTTCCAACAAGTAACTTAATTCTTTAACTGTAATGGTTTAATTAAATTACTTAATTTAAAATTTTATTTAAGAAACTGGTTGACTTTTTAATAATATGAAATTTTTTATTAACTAATAAATTAACCAGTTATTTTACTAAATTAATTTACACTTAATTTATATTTATATTGTTAAATTTTACTCTTATGATTATTTTCCTTATTTATTAATTCAAGAATTTTTTTTATCCCAATTTTTTAAATTAATATATATTTTTGTTATCTTTTTATTAATTATTTTTTGTACTGTTTTGTAGTTGGAAATGAAGTCACCTTAAATGCCACTTTTTTCTAGAATAGTGACTCAATTTGTCCTGGAATGGTGTCACCATTTCTTACCACAACTATTCACAAACCAGACTCATCGTTCCTTTATTTGTAGTCTCACTACTCCTCACTGCCACCAGTGACTTTGTCTTGCACCTTCCACCCACCAGTGTCTCACTTCGCACTACTTCCCATCCATTTCATTGTCACACTATTCCCCTGCCCACCACAGTTCCACTTTTCATACTACCACTACTGATCCGTGAGAAGGAGAGGCACATTATCATTTGTATCCATTTTCAGCTGCCTTTTTGGGGGTAGAAGGAGGAAATTACGCATGAGGCCGAGCCGCATCTATTGGAGGTGAATTACAGATCTGAGGTTGAGATTCATAATTGAAGATGCCAGAACTGCTATTATGAGCCATTTCGCATCGTGAGGAGGAGTTGCATCCACCACTGGGCCTGCTAAGAGGAAAAAACCACCTCCCCTCTTTTCATGCTAGAGAAGAAGGGGGGGGGGATAAAATTAAAATTAAAATAAACATAAAATTAATTAATTAATTACAATAATAATAAAATAAATCAAATATAATAAATTACACATAATTAACAATAAAAAATTGAAATAATAGTTATAGTTTATAATATTTGAAACTAGCAAACAAATAAAAATAATTATATAAAATATACAAAAAAATAATTAAATAAAAGAAATTATAAAACTAAAATATTAAAAATTTATAAATACAATATTTTATTTTAGTTTTAAATATAAACTAAAGTAAAAAAACATAATAAATAATAGCTATTTAAGATAACAATTAACTTTAATAAATCATTTTATCTATAAAAAAATTACATTAGAATGTTAATAATAATTATTATTATAAAACAATTTCATAATTAACTCTTATAAAATAAAAATATATTAATTTTAATTAAACAACTATGTTAATTAAAATAAAATAAAATTTTTAATTAAATTAATAATATAATAATTGTAAAAAACTATAAATCAATAATTATTAGCGTAATAATTTCTATAACAATAATAATAGTATTTAATCATTAATTAACTTAATAATTTAATTACATTTAATCATAAAATAATTAAGGTTATATTAATAATATTAGATAAATTAATAATGAAATCATAGTTTTATATAAAATCAAACAATTTAAATAAAATAATCAATTACAATATCTATTAAGTAAAAAAATTATAATATAATAAAATAATATTTTAAATATAAGTTATTATATAGAGAAATATGCATTTATGTTTTTCTTATTACATTTCAAACAGTTTTTAATTATCCCTATGTTTTACGATGAGTAGATACGTGGAGGAGGCTGGATTGTGTCTAGTTGCATCCCAATAACTACAAGAAGATTAGTTACATGGGTTATTCTAATGTGACATGTGATGCATGAAATGTTGACCCTATCTAGTTCTATATTGAAGCACAAACATGAGTCAGTGTATGACAAGATTTGATTTGTAGCAGATTCCCGCAGATTTAAATGTATAGGGAAGCAGAAACACAGATGTCACGAACTATATCTGGTCACCATTAAAATTGATCATTGGCGTGATACGTGGAAAGGCCTGATGGGAGTTCTTAATCCCCATGAGATGAAAAATGTGCCCGAGTATCATAACATGTTTTGTAGAACAATTTATCGAAATTTAGAGGCATTACATAAAAAAAATGAATTAGAAAATTTAATCATGAAATGCCTTTAATAAAATTCAGAACTGAAGTATATGGTTTTAGAAAAGACCCATGAGAGCTAGAAATAAAATGTAGAAGCAAAATGAACTCAAGGGCCACCACCCAGAAAGGGTCCTTCATCCCCACGCCTTCTGTACAACACAACACCATGAATGAAAGCTAACAACCCGAACAACCGACACCAAAAGCTTTGTCCATACCTACGTCAATGTTTACCAAGTATACATACACCCAAATGTGTGTGTATGGTGTGGTCTAATGACCAATATAATTTCCCCCAATATATTCTATGTGATAATGATTATAAGATAAAAGTCTTTGAATTCTTCATAAATAAGAATTGGTAGAAAAAATTTCTTAAAGGATGCAACTTTAAATGAAAACAGATTTCAATGGTATATATGAAGGAATGAACATTTTTAAATAAAACCCACAATATAAATAATTTTCCATCCAATCACATTGTATAATAATAGTGGGTATCATATAGTCAATGAGGACTAGTCATAGGTACACCCCTAGGAACTAGCTAGCTATGGGCCCTAAGTACCACCTATCTCACTGAAAAGAACCCATAATAAATATTTGTTGTCATGAAGAAGCCACTTCTAGGGAACATACCCATAACCTATTGGCCTAGAAAATCATCTGAATAGTTTATATAGTGCTTCAATCATCAAACTTAGTACATGAAATACAGCTTAAACCACTCCATAGCACTTGTATACTATTACATGTCCATTCACAAAGATACCTGGGTTTCCCTCTTTGTGATCAATCAAGTTCCACATCCCATAAAATACCATTTTCACATGAAAATAAAATTTTCAAAATACACACACACTAAAAAATCCCATAATCACATAACATAAAACTCCATTCACATTCAAATTCATTTTAACATCGTACTAACACAAAACAATAAGTAAACCGGTTTCATACCCTTTTTACAATTAAAAAAACATTTTAACCATTCATAAAATGTTATCAAAATGTTTGACATCACCAATCATAATTTTCTCTTTAAAAATCCATTTTAATATAATAGACCCACCAATACAATATATAAACAACCTTTACACACTTTGTATAACTCAATAAACCATTTACAATTTTCATAAAACACTTCCACGAAGTATAACAATGTTTTTCACATAAAACCCTTTCAAACACACTATTTTAAGGCCAGAAGCACACCAAAACCCTACCAAACCAGATTTGGTAGCCCAAGACACATTTAATAAACCATTTCCATATGTTTTAAAATGACCTAAAATGATACCACAAGAGTTACATAAGAAAAACATACCATTTCAAGAAAAAATGAAACATTAAAATAAAAATCTCAACCAATTTCATCAAAAGAAGATTTCACACCACATAAAACATATGTGGAACATGACAAATAATTTAATCATGAAAGATAACTCATCAAAGAATGCGGACACATGGAATCACAAACCTTTTTTGTAAAACCCCCGAAATCATTGTGTGAAACTTCAACCGCATCACCACCACATCACAAAAGAGTGAAAACAAAACTAAATCCATATTATTGGACCAATAAACCCAAAACTAAATCCTAGGTATGATAACTTAGTTTTGGGACATTCATATCTTAAAGGAGGGGATAAACCCTTAGGAAATGGAAGGAACAATAGAGGAATTCACTTATATGAGAAACTGTGTAGAAATCACCCCAAATACACCAATAGTTGATCTCCAATCATCCGAAATTGGATGGAAGTTTCAAATAAGTATAAGGAGGAAGAGTGGGGACTGAAATGGGGTATAAAGAAAATAAATTAATGATTTATAAAAGAAATAAATTCCCTTCACAAATATGATTATTTGAGAATCCTTGAGGAAATTATCCCAAATACATGATGAATAAGATCTCCAAAGATGACAAATAGAACATCAAGATGCGACTAGGGTTTGTGGGCTCATGAAAGAGGTGTAATAACAAAAATTTGATAAAAATGAATGAGATATAAAAGAAATAATATATTTCATTAAATTTTTAAATGGGCTCATGGTTTTGTCCAATGCATGAATAAATCACCTAAATCTACCATGATTATGTGTTCTTAAGGGGTAAAAATGGATATGGGGGTTTGAATAGGTTATGGGAGGCCAAGTGTTAAATGGAATGGGTAAAAAATGTTTAATGACTAAGGAATAAAAAAAGAAACACATTTTGTTTTTAAATCATGAAATGGATTCACAGTTCGGACCAAATCTTGAAGAAACCACCCCAATAAACATACCCCACAAAAGGTTCCAGTTGGAGTGTGACAAGTTCAATTTCAAGCCACCTCATACATATACCTTACATTTAAAAAAGTAAATGAAAAATACCATCCATGACTTCCAAGAGTAATTAATTAGATCAAGAATACCTGAGACGCCAAATCTAATACCAGAACACTAGGAAACCAAGGGAAATCTATGAACCAAAATAAGAGTAAAAAAAGCATGTAATTAAAGATATGGGTGTGAAAATTCTCCCCACAATATATATTTCTGCCCCTAGAAATTCACAACAATTCTAGATGAAGAATAAAACCCAATCGATAGACCAAGATAGACTCCCTTGCCAAGTTTTCCCGCCCCCAAAATTCCAAAACACCTCCAGTTGATCAATCAATGCAAGGGATACTATAACCAACTAAAATTTACCACACTCACCAAAAACAATCATGTATATTCAAACCACAACCCATTAGTCATGATTGAATCCTACATTTACCAAAAGAATAAATTGGTTTTCAGATAGCTATGAAGGAGACTACTTATAACCATGCCAAAACCAGGAACACAACTGATTTACTGATATAGGGAGAACCAAATAGACACTCTACCATAAGATCCAACTTAATATCACGAGACATAACTGGGACACCTCCAAGGGAAGACCGAATGGAATCCTCACCATAATGGATAGACTATCATTATACTTATTATAAAAGAAACTATATGAGACACCTATTGGGTCTCCCCACCATAAGAACTAGACGTCTTTACCAAATAGAAGGGGAAGACATGAGGAAGACCCCATAAGATCCAATCCCCACTACAAGGGGGTTTAGTAAATGAATCACCAAAACCATAAAATATACTCCATGGTTCACCAATTCCACAGGAATCACCATCATTGACTGATCATAAGCAAGAATGAGTTCAAAAAGAGAACACCAGGTTATAAATATATCAAAAAATATAATGCGGGTTCCACCCACAAGGGTTCAAGAACTAGTTTTGTGGAATAAAACCACCCTTCCCCCCGTAAAGCAATGTAGAGACGTCTCTACCAACGCGGATTACAAACCAGAGGAATAGGGTCCCCACACCCATTTCTGCCACATGAGACCACTTAAAACAAAACAACCAAATTGAAACTTCAAACTATCTCCACATCCCACACTTGAGAGGGAAGTGAATCCAACACCCCTTACACCATTGGTGATTTCCTGAATGCATGAAAAGGATCACTATGAGGTCTATGGATGAAGAACTAATGTTTGAATAATCCTCAACACCATACTTAGGTTCTAATGATCATAACACCCAAAAAAATCACTCACTCAAACAACACATCTTTACTAGAGAAGGGACTTGGGTGATGAACATTTATCTTCTCATTCACCCTGAAAAAGAAACAACATAAAAAAACTGAAGACATCTTAATTTAGAACAAGGAATTCAAAATTCTAAATATAAATACATTAATTCATTTAAGCAGAAGCCATCGAATTGTTCTGAAACATCCAAATTTTCCCTTAAAAGTAAACACAATAGAACAAGATATAACTGATCCTTAACATTTTAAGTAATAGGGTCATTAATAAGAGTGAAACAATGAACAAATTTCTAAGTAGCATGAGATTACCGCAAGGAATCATAACAGCCTTGAACGGCCTGATTTTTCCACAATGATTGACAAAGATGTACAATTTCTTAGATGAGACTAATGAAATACAAAAGGCCCTTTAAGACAACATTCTACACTAACATCCTGAGATTGAGTTCACCTTCTTCATTGGAATTCCCCGTCACCACTTCCAATAAAACTTGTAGACACAACGGTGCCAAAATTTACCTTCCACAGTTTAAGAAACTATGGATACATAATGAACAAAGGTGAATTTAAACCTACCACAACCACTAACCTTCCACGCAAGGATATAATTAATTGAAAAAATATGGGTAGTCTCAAACCTAAAACCCACGAAGAGATTCCATACACTATTCATTTAGAGGGCCTGCCAATGGTGAATCTCCTGTGGCTGCACTTTAATCATGCATTAACTCTTTATGGGGGCATACCCAAACAAATAAGAAAACCCAAGGACCCAAAAAAGGTGGTCCTTTGGTCAAAAGATACCACAAAAAAGGTATAAACACATCAGAAAAAAACACAAGGGCTTCTTGATACATTTCCCACAAAGGCCCACAAATAAACCCTTGAACCCATCTTACTAAAAACTAGGAAAATCATTGCTCTTACAAGGGGGTTATATAACTAAATACACCCCCAAAATATTTCCTAAAACACATAATACATACCACAAAAATGGTCTTCATGACATCAAATTTTCCATTGAAATCATTTCTTTGAAATTAAATGGGTCAGCCATTGGAACCTTCACCAATGATACACCATGGGCCTCAAATATGCATGTTTCTAGGACACATCGGGAACCCTCCTCATATCCATACCAGCACTCATCCATCTGTGACCATAACCACCCAAATTTCCATGTAAATAGATGCATGTGGTCACTCAAGAAAATAAAAAATGTTACAAAAAACATTCTTTCCTCTTTTCAAAACCAAGACATTCAATCAACACTTGCTTTTCCTCAAAACCACTAACCACAAAATCAAAACGCGATTCGAATTTTACACACCTTTTTAGAAAACCACAAAAAAAATTAATTAAAAATCAAATTCAATTCATAAAAATTACATTCAAAACATCCCATCACATTTCAAAACACATTCAATTTTATGAGAAATTTCATTTAATCAACACCCATTCATTTGGAAACTCATTTAACCCCATTTAAAAAAAGTTCCCATAAATTTATGAAACCTTTCCAAATCCCTAAAATTACCAAATAAAAATCCATCTTAAAACTCCACAAATAAATTCCCAAACACAACATTCCATTGAAAACACTTTTCAACATCTTAGAAAACTCTATCTAAAGCATTTTTTTCAAAACCCACTGTAACATAATCTACACTTTCAAAAGATATGTAAACACACCATTTAAATTAGTGCTGGTGGGTGGCATAGACATATGGTTAGAGGAAACATTCCAATCAATTCATGGGTATATAGAGTATTATATGTAAATATCTCTAGGTCCACATGGCATGTCAGGCCATGCGATCTCACTGAGACCATTGACCGAACCGTCTTTTCATTTCCCCATTCATTGACGAACCATGAGAACCAACAAACTCAAATAAAACCCAACTCCCCAAAGAGACATGAATTCGATTTAAAGGTGTACTGTAGGGAACACTAATCATAATCATAATTCCAACTATCAAAATTCCTTGCTAAGGTCTACTAAGGCTCTTTCCCAAAAGAACATGACCCAAAAATAGAAAACCTCCCTCGATACCATTTTGTCACGAACCGAATCTTGTCTCCATCAAAATAGCCACCTGAATCAGTCTGTGGAAAGGCCTGAGGGGGTTTCCCGATCCCCAAGAGATTTCACATGTTCCCAGGTGTGATAAAAAAAACTTTTTGGGAATGATTTATCCGAATTTATAAGAATTAAACAACAAAAAACAATAAATAATTTGAATTTAAAATTTTAACCCGAACAAGCATTTAATAAAATTCAAAATTGAAATACCTATTTTTAAACAATGACCAAGATGTTTATAACCAAAATTATCGGAAAGATGAACTCAATGTCCACCACATGATAACAGTCCATCAACCCCAAGTCTTCTCCACAACACACCACCATGAATGGAAGAAAACAAACTGAACCACCAGCACTAAAAGCTTTCTCCATACTTGCGACAATGATTACTTATTCTACATACACCCTAGGGTGTAAGTATGGTGTGAGACTAAGCACAATAGGATGATATAAAAAATATTTCATGTGATATACTTTATAAGATAATAGGATTTCATGTTTTCATAAACAGGAAAAGGTAACAATAATTTCTTAAAGGATGAAACTTTTAATGAAAACTGTTTTCAAGGGGGTATTTTAAGGAATGAACACTTTTAAATAAAATAAAGAAGAATCTTTATTTGCAGTCCAAACACACCATATTCTATTAGTGAGTATCATATTGTCAATGATTAATATTTACGTGAACACCCCTAGGTACTACCTAATTGTGGTCCATAGGTACCTCATATCTTAGGGAAAAGTAATCATAATAAATATTAATTATCATGCACAAGACATTAGTATGGAATATAACCATATCCCAGTGGTCCCTAACATCATCATAATATTTTAGTTAGTGTATTCATCATCAAACTTGCTACATGAAATAGGGAAAAAACCACTCTAGATCGCTAGCATACTAGTACACGTCCACCCACCCAGATACATGGGTTTCCCTCTAAGTTCCCAATCATATTCCACATCTCATAAAATAAAATTTTCAAATGAAAAATCCATTTCTAAAATAAAAAAACATGAATCATCCCGAAATCGTGTCACATAACACTACATACACATTCGAATTCATTTTAACATCATACTTATACAAAACTGTCCGTAAACATGTTTCACACCATTCTTACAATTTAATAAAACATTTCCATAATTCATAAAATTTTCTAAAAACGTATTACATAACCAATAATTATTTTCTCTTTAGAAACCAATTTTAATATCATATAACCTCTAAAATCATACATAATCATCCTTTCACACTTTGTATAACTCAAAACCCATTTATAATTTTTATAAAACACTTCCAAGAAGTATAAAAATGGTTTTCATAGAAAACCAATAAAAACACTCTTTCAAGGCCAAAATCACCCCAAAACCCCACCAAAACAGATTTTTAGTCCCAATACACTTTTAAAAAACCATTTTCATAGGTTATAAAATGACCCCAAATAATACCATAAGAGTTAAAAAAGAAAAACACACCATTTCACGAAAAAATGAACTTTAAAATTAAACTCTTAACTAAGTCCATCTAAAATAGATTTATCACCTCAAAAAACATATGAATGACATACTATGTAATTAAATCAACAAAGATAACTCATCAAAGAATTCTTACACATGGAATCACCTTCCTTTTAGGTCAAAACCTCCCAAATATTTGTGGTAAACTTCTATTGCATCATCGCCACGCCACAAGTGAGTGAAAATGAACCTAAATCCAAAATATTTATACAATAAACCCAAAATCAATACATATGTACAAAATAATAGTTTTTAGATATTTTTAAATTATTGAATGAGGTGAGAAACCCTAAGGAAATGGAAGGAATTTGAGAAGAATTCACTTACATGAGAAACATTGAAGAAATCGCTACAAATACACCAATGGTTGAATCTCTAAGAAAAAAAATCAAAAGGAAGGGTCAGATAAAGCCAAGGAGGTCGAGTGGGGACTAAAATGTGTGAAAATAGTACATAATGAATGATTTATGAAAGAAAAAAATTTCCCATTAAAAATATGAATGATTTGAGAAACCTTGAAGAAATTCACCCTAATCCATGATGAAGATGATCACCAATGAGGGTAAATGGAATATGGGGGCATGCTAAGGGATTTTGGTCTCGAGTATATGTGTAATTATAAAAACAGTTAAAAAATGAATTAGATATTAATGAAATACATTATTTAATTAAATATCGAAATGGGATCACGGGTTGGCCCAATGCCTGAATAAATCACCCAAATCCACCATGATTATAAGTTCTTAAGGGGTCAAAATGGTTATGGTGGTTTGAATAGGTTAGGGTAGGCCATATTGGAAGTGGAATGGGTGATAAATTATAAGACATGAATGAGTTATAAAAAAAAATTAATATGGAAATGGCCTCACAATTTGGTCAAAATCATGAATAAACCACCCCATTAAACATACACCACAAAAGGTGTCACAAGGAGTTTCACTAATTAAATTCTAACCCAACTCATCTGTATATCATCCCATTAAAAAATAAAATGCTAAATACTATCATAGACCACCACGATTAATTAATTCTGTCAAGAACACCTAAGACACCAAATTTAATCCCAGAACACCCATAGTCCAAGAAAAAACTATGAACCAAAATAAGATTCAAAAGTAAGCATTTAATTGAGGATCTGTGTGTGAAAACAGATAAATATGATTTCAAATTACACAAGCATAACATTTAAGATAGGTTACTAGGGGGATATACCAAGAGTAGTTCAAGAGAATTGGAGTTGTAGGAGAAATTGACGATACATGTTCTTCATTTTTTGAGGCAGAAAACTTCTTCCTCTGATTTTATATATTCTAAATTATATTTATGATTTTTTATAAACTATGATCTTAGTTTAAATTATTTTTTTCAAATATTTGAAACTCTTACTTGTTTAGATAATTTTTTTCTTCATTAAATTCTTCAACAACAATCAGATTCTATTGGTGAGATTTAATCTACTTCTTAGAAAAATAATTGAATCCAAACCTACAATGAATTTAATTTAAAATCAATGAATTTTAAACGAGATCGTTCATTGAATATTTTTTTTCAAATGATATTTTAAAAAAAACTTTAGAAACATTCGGTGATATAGCTTTCTATTTAATTTCTTTTCATCTATTGGTTGGCTAAAGGTTCTTGATGTGGAGAGCTTTAAAATTTTCAAGCATTGTGTTAAATATTATAGCGATGAAGAATTAACCATTAATTTTAGTGTGTTAATTCAATAAAATGAAGAACATAATTTTAAGCCAATATAATTCAAATCTCTCGAGAAATATTTTTGATCAACCCTCAACACTCCTACTTTCATCTACTTTTATCATTAGTTTTCCAAGTTCTATTTAACTGTTTCACACCCAGTTAGTAAATAGGGAACATTCAACTTGATTCATCATCTTTTTACCACATCATAAAAAAAAATACAAAAAATAAAGAAAAAAAATAAACCTATACCTAACAATATTGGTCTTGTTTTAAACTATTAGGTTGTTCACCTGCTTTCCCTATCAATCGACACTACATTACAATACTATTGTAGGTAATAAATGTAATTTTGAGGGTCCTGACGACCTCCAGACCCTATCTAAAATTTGGATCCATTATGTGGGAAGGCATATAATGCATGTCCTATGATATAAAATTTTAAAAAAACAAATAAAAATTCAATGAAAATACAAAAATATGCTTAAAAATTATAAAATATTTATGCTTCCTGAAGTTTTTGTCAAAATTATTCTTAAACTTTAAATTTGTGTGTGTTAAATTTCATGAAATTATAAATACAATGGAATATTATGATGACTAGAATTATTAACCTGGACCATATTGTGTTTTTTTAGCTGTAATGTGCATGCTACCTGGCAGTATCTATATAACCAACCATAGCAGATTGATTTCATTGATGAACATGAATAATAATTTAAGCCTTAATCTGACATCCTAACAAAATGTGACCTAATTTAATATAAAATGTATTCTACAATGAAAGATATTAAATCAATGTAAAAACCCCATGAAATTCAAGTTATAAATTCTCATGAACAAGATAAAAACTCACAAGGTTGGAAATAATGCTCTTAGTGTTACAAATCAGGTTTAAATGACAAGAAGAATCTGAAATAATTGAAAAATAAATTGTCTATAAAATATTTGAATGTGTAAATAAACAGTAGAGTGAGTCTAAAACTAGGAATAAAACCATATACTTTGAAGAATATGAATTTGATGATTAAATCATGGAAATAACTAACTCATTGAATGAATAAAACAACATTTAATATCTAATAAGAACTTAAATAGAGTTGAACAATATGGAATTTGAATTTAATGAAGATGAATGGAGTAATACTTCCAACATTAGTAAATTGAAACACTAAATAGACATTGTTTTGGAAAATGAAAATTTTAATAGTGAGCTTGATTGAGAGTTTGAACAAACACAAGATATTTCAAATAGAATTTATTTTTCAGAATCAGTTATTGATTTTTTTTATTCACTGATGAGGAACATTTGGAAGAAATTTATAACATTGATAAATAAGAATCTTTTAATGATCAAGTAATTTTTTTCCCATTTTTACACATCCTTACTCTACTGAGTTGGGTGAAGAAGGCCTTATAGAGACTAATAGTTGGTTAGTAGGGGAGACACAATTGAGTTCTAATTATTCTAAATCTGATTGGTACACAGTTGATCTCCTTCATGAACCTGTTTTCTAGAACTCATCTTCAGGATCCCTTGTATTTTATTCTGTTAGTGTAGAAGTTAATAGAGAGAGTGTTTTTATAATATTTCCATAACGCTTGAAGAACCGAGTTCTCTGTTGTCCTTTTCGGAAAATTAAAAAATTTCTAATTCCAAACCTAATCTAAAAATGGACATCATTACTACCAAGGTTAACTTTGATTTATCTGAGATTAAAAGCCTCTATTCATAGCATTAAGGATTCAATTATATTCCACATGAACTTAAATGTTTTTAAAAATATTAAAAATATGAATTTAGCTAATTAATTCGCTGCTCAACTTGATAACACCTCTAACATGTTCATTTATGTTAATGGCTGTTTCTAGGAGGTTTTACAGATTTTAAGAGTTTGGTTTCTATTTTATTATGTCTAGGTTCCCACAATTCTCAATACATTATTAAAATAAAATGGTCTAAACACATGTGGTGGTTCCTACTAAGGAAAAACTACCCACCTAGTGTCTACAGTTAGTATATAAGTGAATCCAGCTGGGGACATAAAAACTAGCAATGCATGAGAGCCAACCCATGATTTTGTTTTTGTATCAATAAAACATTAATTAAAAAAATTTAATTAAATAAATCCTAACCGAAGAATTTATATTTATTTATTCTTGGGAGGAAACAGATGGTAAATTTTTGTATTTAATTTCATTCTTGTTATATTTTTAATAAAGTGTTGTTTTATGCTTTTTCGCACTCTATTTCTTCTAAAAATGTGATACTGGTTCTTCTTTTTAGAAAAAATAATAATTTTTGTTGTTGATGGTGTTTCAAATGAGAATAAAATTTCCATTTCAATCAATTAATATGGAGTTACATTCTGGAGCATAATAGATAATACATTATCCGGGAAGTTCCTTCTTTTAATTTTTGTATTCTTCCATCTTCTATTTATTTATTTCAAAAAATCTTACTATTATATAGTTCTATGAAATTTTTTTGAGTTACAGTTTTATTTGATTAAACGTTGCACTAATAATGGGGAGTAATCTCAATATTTACTCACTGATATACTGCTAACAGTGAGTTATTGAGTGCTGTTTTAAAATTCTACTCCATGTTTTGTTATGGTGAAAATTATTTATTAATATGTATGTTGCTGGAAAATAGTGTTTCATTGAAAATAACACCACTAACTATATGGAATTAATTTTGGGTAGATCATACCCACATTTGTTGTTGTTGTTTTTTCTTAGTGTTTAGCTTAATTATTATACTATATTGTAAATCATTTTCAATTAAAATTTCAAACCTCCTACACCCTTTTCACCAGTACATTAATGTTTCACATGATTCCATAAAAACAGTATTGAAAATATTTCACACATTCTTAAATGATAATTCATGTACCTTCTTTAGAATCTGATGTAAAATAATTGTTGTGGAAAATACTTATTAATGAACATAACTGAGATCCTTATACGTTTCATTAATCTACATAAATGAAAATCTATTTTGAACTATAAAAGTATAATTCTTGTCTTCTCCAACATTGGAATTCAAATTTTGGGAAAAAGTTTTAAATGTGGGGGAGGGGGTCAATTCATCATTAATCTAAACTGTGATTAATGTAAACCCATTAACTCCCACTGCTCTTTGATTTTATTTAAATGGTTAATTTTTAAAAAAAAATTATTTCACATTTTGTGTCTCTTTAGGATTCACATTATTTTAAAAATGATTCTTTCCTAAGGATGTTATCTTATGGGTAGTGAATATTTACATTGAATTAGAAACATGTGAGGATGAATGATTTCTGAGTTAACATGTTTAGTGATTTTTTCAATATTTTAGTTTAAGAGCAATTTTTTATAGTGATATTGGATACATGTTAGTAATGTTGAGATTAAATCATTCAGGACATGAATTATTTAATTTTCCTAGGGGATTAATTTTCTTTTAATTATTAAAAATAATCACCTTAGTGAGTAAACATAGATGTGTTTTATATGAATCGTTGAAAATTTGAGTAATTTGGGCATTTGAGAACCCATGGTGATTCTCTAAGACTCTAGACATTTGGTGCATTTTTGTAAACAAATCCCTCTATAAAATAATAAATAAGTGAATTTTCAAAGTTCATATAAGTTGTTACAAGGATTCGGAAAATTAAAATAATGTTTTTCGTGTAAAAAAAGAAATCATTAAGGTGTGGGGAATAATGAAAACCTGATGAAGAAATGAGACATTTGGTTTATATGGGAATCATTTAGGTTGTATCAATATTGAAATTCAAAAAAATATATTTATTTTTGGAACCTAGTTTAAAGTCAAAGTACATAGTTTTTTTTTATGTTCTTCATTCCATCATATTTTAACATGATATTACTCTTGAATTTGGATATTAGGCTTGAATAGAAAAAAGACCCTACGGAGAATCATATATAAGGAATGTCATCCTCAAAATTGGATTATTCATTTCCCTTTTAATTATCCACGGAGTATTTCAAATTGGAAAGAATCATTTTAACAATACATTTCATAAGGCTTTTAGTTCATTGTTCACTATTTTTAAAATTTATTGATATGTTATAATATGTGTTCATTAAATAAAATACTTCTATTTTTCAATGTTAATAAAACATGGAATAGTTTTAGAAGAAACAATGATTCAGTGTAGGGGATTGGATGTGGACTTGTTATTACTTAATTTCCCACATATTTTTAATTAATTACAAATATTTAATATAATTAATTTTTCACTTTTTACTAAATACTCATACTTTTGTAATTTTATAACTGAATTTACTAATTAATAAGTTTTATAACTAATTTTTTATTTATAACCACTTTATTAATAACGTTTATCAATATTAGTTTTTAGGTTATTTAACTTTTCTATTTAATAATTATAAGTTGAGTTCCTGCTTTATTAATTTTTGGGGTTTTTATGGCTGTTAATTAATTAGTTGATAACATCACATTATCTAATTTATTTAAACCATAACAGAACTATTATTTTATTTTTAGTAATCATTATTAATTTTATTTTTAGTATAAAACACCCAACATAATTATTTAAATTTAATGTTTTAATTAAAGTAATTAATTTATAAATTTATTTATTATTATTATTGAATTTTTAATAATATTAATTATTTTATTAACTAATCGTTATTCTGTATTTTTAATTAATTAATTTAATATTTAATTTTAATTTTAATTCCTTAATATTTTTTTCTTATAATTAGTTCAATTAATTATTAATTTCATAAGTTAATTTGATTATTATTCTTTAAATATATTTGTTTCTTTAATTTTTATTTATTTTATAGTTTTTATTCACTTTTTATTAAATAATTATGGTACTATTTTGCAGTTGGAAATTAAGTCACCAGAACCACCACTTTTCCCTAGAATAGTGACTTGATTTATCCTGGAACGGTGTTAACACCTAGGATGAAATAACATTAAGTGAAAAATATAATATCATGATAATTATGATATTCATGATATAAAATGTTAAAGTGTATTATATACACCATATAAAAGTGTATTGGTTTATAATAACAAATAAGTTTCAAGTGATGAAAAATCGAGACAAAATCTATTTCATTACATCGGACTTTTCATGTGGATCTTTATATTATATAATAATAAACGTATATTAATTATTTAATTTATTTATAACCTTTTTCAATTTTAGTATTACTTTTAATTCAATAATTAAAATGTTGTACACATCTACTTAAACAACTAATTTTACATCTGGTGTTTTGACAATATTTGATTTATGTCTCAAAGAAGTCATTGGTAGATCGACTATGGGAAAATGGGTAATTATACAAAAACATATAAATAATATTAATCCTGACTTAATTATCATATTTATAACTAAATAATACTTATCAAACCAATCATGAATGATGGTTATGAAAAATGAACGAATGTTACAATCATCGAGACAGTAGGTCATACGTACGCATGAGTAACGTTGTAATTTTTCAATAATTATTATGGAAAGAAGTAAAGTAACACTATATCATTAAATAATGATCATTATATCATAGATAAAATTTAATTAAATCACATATACTTATAAATAGGATTCATGTGATGTAAAATGAATCACATCATGTTTAGGAGGGGGTAGTCCACACGCCCATGACAAGCGTTATCACCTTTTAGTGCGTGAAAATGATAATAAATAAAATTATATATTATATTAAAAAATATTTAATTTTGTAATAAATATAATATAGATGTAATTTATGGAAGATATTTTTAATTAAAACCATATTTTATAAGTTCCATGTATCTCATGAATGAATCACATCGATTTTAGAAGTCGATAGTCCACACCTCAATAAATGATGTTATCATATTTAAAAAAATAGAAAGTATAATGATACGTGTTATGAAAGAATTAGAGAATCATATATACATATTATAAATAATATATATAATATATAAACCTAATTGACATCATATTTTTTTCCATGAGAAGTGGTAATGGAAAAATTAACAGTCATCATTTCATAAGGCAGTAGTTCACCGTACACAAAAACTGTATGATCGTTACCCATTAGATAGAAGTGTGTATGAGTGTAGGTCAAACCACTAGCATAAAAATCATATTATTTTCAGTATAATAGTTTTTTATATAATAAATGAATAAAAATATTGGATGGGTAGATTATGGAAAGAAAACAAAGGATGTTAAAGAAATATATTACCTCATCTTTGGTAAAATCTATTTGGTTTTCACCAAAGGGATTCCTTGGATGGATTTTTTCCCAAGGGAATTCTTCTTGGATTAAAGAGTGATTTTGACAATATATTTTGGTTGATCTTTTTTTATATAAAGTGTCTTGATATGTGTGAGGAAGGGGATGAGTGAATTATTTTTTATAGTGGAAGAGGAGCAACACACTTGTAAATACCAAAAGGTATATAATAATGATAACTCTCCTTTACCCAATGCAACAAAAAATGGAAAAGTAATTATGTAAAGTGAAATAATGTTTGATAAATACATCCAACACACAAAAATATGTTTATTTTTGTAATTTTGTCCCTTAAATTCTATGTTTCCCAAATTTTATAATTTGGTTTTAAATAAAGAACCCAGTTTTCTATAATATTTAAATTAATCATTAAGTTTAAATTAAAGTTATATTTTTTATATAATATAGTTCCACATAATTTTTAATATGATACATAATTTACAGAATAATAATACCATGTTTTTTGGAAAATAATTTTAAAATAAGCGTATGTAACACGCAAAAACACTCGTTTAACTCAAACTATGCGTACGGTATTTTTAAAAACTATGGTTGAAAGAGTTAATTATAAAATATCAATTAGTTCATTAACATAACATATTTATTATTTAACAAAACTTATATTTTACATGGTAGGGTATATAATTTTTAATTATTATAAATCATTTAATAAAATATTAGTTATTATAAAATATCATTAATGTAAATTTTTACATTATTTTTTTAATTTTAATTTAAAAATATCAAAATAATATTTTAATGAAAATGTATTAATTTCAAATATTTTTAACATTATATATTCATCTTAAAAAAATTAGAGACAATAATTCAATCAATTTTCATCAATTTTAATATTTATAGTATCATTTATTTTAGTTGATTATTAACTAAATAATCCTAGCTTTGACATTTTTTTAGAATTTAAAGAAAGTAATTCATCTATAAAAATTATTAATAAATTATCATGAGAACAATAACCAATTTATATTTTAAAAGAAAATTCATAAAATTAAATATAATGAGTTTTACATTTCTCATAGTTTTATATATTTAATGGTATGGAATATAACTTTTTTTTCTTACTTAACTTATCATATTGAGACCTTTTAAGAAATATTATCCTATTAAACAATAAAATTATAACCAAAAGGGGATATGGTCGAAAAATTGTTAGATAATGTATTTTTTACAAGTTTCTCGGTCATTTTGGCCTTTAATATTATGGTTTAGTCCCTTGTTAAGATTAATTTTATCTCAAACACCATAATTAATTTTAATGACATTCACTATTCTTATTGATAAAAAACTAAGTTAATATTATTAAACCAAAAATATTACTATTATTAAAAAAATATTTATAAGTTTTTCTAAATTAAAATCATATAATTTCAAAAATTAAATGAAATACTAATCCGTCAAACGTGGAGAGAAATCGTGTTTTTAAATTAAAAGCGTTCAAAATTTCAATAAGTATTTATATCCAATTTCAACCTAAAAATGATTCCAATGACACACATTGGATTAATATTAATATAATTGATATATTGTGTCTTCAAGAATAAATTTTAAAAATAATTTAACATTGATAATGTTTTAAATGAAAATGATGGTTTTAACAGAAAATGCAGTGTTTTTTAATTTTCATCAAAAAATGATTCTTCTCATAAAAATACCAAAAATTTATCCGATGATAGTATTTAAATCAAAATTTCAAAAATTTATTTTATTTTGGAAAATATCATTTATAAAATTTTCCAAAGTTATTTTTAAAAGAGTTGCTCCATTAAAAGGTGGATAAAAATAGTCTAGCGTATAACACAAGCTAAGTCAGGGTTGCATGTAGCAGAAGATTAACATGGTGTCTCGTATAAAAAAAGCTAGACAAAAAATTAATTTTATTCAAAAATATAAATATAGTAATTTTTTGGAATGTTACATATATACTTCCTCAAGAGGGATACATGAAACACATCTTGATTGTGAGAGTGGATTATTAGAAGTGCCAGTTGATCGGCTACCATCCCAATATGAACAATAACTTCAAATGGACCTATATACCTAGTTCATAGATCAAAATTTTATTATAAGAAAAATTCACTAATTTTGTTGTTTTTCGCCAAATTTTAACTACATATCTTTCTCTAATAAATGAAGATGTATTTTTTATACCAGAAGAACTAATAGATCACAATATATATGATATGATGATAATTCATTCCTTTTGTCTCTAGTTAAAAAAATTAGCATTGGATATTCAATATGTATGGATCTTCATTTATATAATTAATAAATTAATCACTAAAACCTCATCTAAATTTTAAATTGTACCATTTCATTAATAATTAACCTTATAACCCTTCCAAATTCAATTTTTTTAAATATAGTCACTAAATTTCTCAAAATAAACATATCATTAATCCCACATATATCATAAATATGTTGTTGATTATCATATACCAAACATGAAAATGCATTCATCATGTATTACCTTGAAACATTATAATAAAATGATTTACCATAAAACCTTATTGAAAATATACATGTTTCCTAATTCCTTGAATAAAAATAGAGATTATTAAATTAATTCCCTAGATCTAATAATGTTATATACTTCATCAATGATAAAATAAACCACATTTTCAAGAAATAATTTTTCAATTTAGATATCCTCAATACAATATAATTTAATTTTTCCATATCGATCATCTCTTTATCTCAGATAAACTTTATTTTTTCAACCTTAGGATCATATTAAGGTGTAGTTTCTCATAACATGTTTTTTTCATAAAATATAACCCTTCCATTAAATTATATTCCTATGTCATCAGTACCATTCTAAATATTCTTCAAAATCCATAATGAAAAGCATATACTAAATAATCCTTATAGATTTCTAAATTCTATAATTCAAATACATAAACAATTCAATTATATCACCTCATCTTTAAGACATTAACTAGGAATTATTAGCTTATTACTTAATACCTCTTTACCTTAATATTTCATTCATAGTCTATTCATAATTAAAAAAATATTCATAAAACTGTATTGATACTCTTCATAAGATTTACTTGTAGGAAATAGAATTTTATAATGCACATACATTCCACGTTTAAAACATTAAACAGTCAATGATACTTTAGGGGGCCATTATTCAAATCAATTTCATTAACCAAAATTTTCATTTTTTTCAGTTACTTGTTTTCACCCTTGTTTTCTAATCACAATACATCTTCTAATCCCTATTAAACATTCTCTTTAGTTATTCTCCCCACATTCTAAATATATAAGAAACTAAATTTTCTTTACACAATGGTATCCATTACCTAAACTCTCAGTGAAATATAACCTTCTCATCTTTGGTGATTCTAAGAGTTTGTGATGGTGGATGTTTTTTTATCATGTTTCATGATAAATTATTTGGAATAATAAAAATATAATTCACTATAGTAATCAACTAATTTGGTTTCTCATCAAGAAAAATTTCATCACAATCAATGTTATCCTAGTTCCTTGATGTTCATTCTATTGACAAAAAAATGAATAGTGTTAGCAACAGTAATTATAGTTGAAACCCGCATAATAATTAAAAATATCTTATAGGTTGTCTAAATAATGAACTATTATTTTCAATATATTAGACCTTAGGCCAAATCTAATCCATTCGTGGTTATAATCTATATAAATCCTTTTTGATTACTCGTAAAGAGATAGTGAAATTAAAAAATCATTTCCCCTGAGAGTGTCAAAGAAGGTTCATAGTAAGGAGGATTTTTGTGCACTAGGTGATGATCATGTACAGATCAACACAACATTCTTAGAGTTATTACCCATATGTACATCTCTTCTATAGAAACATCTTCCTATATAACCTAGATAGGGATGAAATTTCTTGGAAGCCATTATCCCTATTCAATACTAAAATCCCAAGATGGTTTCATATAATATAACTAATCCCTAAACATATCCTTTGAGACCTACCGATAAATATCTATATAAATAACCAATGGAATCTCACTAATGTTTTATAATCATATTTTCCAAAGGATAACAAAATCATTCATCTGAAAAAAACTATAGCAACCAAATATTTTCATTTATATAAATTAGATATTTATATATGAATAGTAAATACAATACACAAAAACATTATTGAGTACACTAATAGTTTGGTTTATTTTGATACTAGGTATATAATCATCTAATTTGGGTAATGATTATTAATTTATCCCATAGTGATCTTTCCATTTTGTACTCCTACTTAGAACCATTCTTCATAACCTGGGGAAAGGAAACATATGAATGAGTGAGATTTTATAATCCGTAGGGGTAAACCATGGATATAATTAAACATAAAAAGACTATGAGGGTATGAGAACATTATTAATAAATTTTAAAACCAAACACTTAATATAAAACATCATCATGTTTATTCATGGAATAAAGATTAGAAGTTTATAAGAAATGAATTATAGGTGCAGTAAAGAACATGAGGCATAATAGAATAACAATGGCATAAGATATTGATTTATGAAATACACATAAGTATATAAAATATTATTTAGTGGATACACACCAATAAAATCATACCCTGTTATTATTTGTCTAATATCTCATGTTACTTCTGTAGGCTTTGGTTAACAACCCGTGTAACCTATTTTTTATGGAAGATATAACCACCAGTGTACCCTAATTTTTTGGAATGTTCTAACCACCCATGTTACATATGAACTCATAAAGCATTTATTATTACCTAATTCATTAGAGGGATATATAGTTCCCAATTATCACATAATTCAAATCATACACATTTGTTCCACAAGACCATAAAACACCAATCATATCATAACCCATGAAATGAAATATGTTTCATAGAAAATTCATTTTATTATAACATAGAGAAAATTGATAAGTTTATTAATAATTTCATAATTTCATGATATTCTAAACATGTGAAAAAAATAATCATGTTTTATGGTAATTCTATCATGGTATTACCCATGGAAGAGAAACGAGTTTCATAGACATCACATCATCATAAACAACAGCCACTCAGAAAAAAATACGAATGGTATCCATGAATTAAAATTACATTAACTCATAATTAACGTTTTAGGATGTCATCATATATGGAAAATTATCTTTAAAGATAACATAGGATATTTATTTTATGAAAACATATTTCCATTGAAAATCATTTTTTAAATCATCAAATATTTTGAAAATAAATTTTATTGAAAATAAACATGAAAACTAATAAAGTTTTATTAAAAAAATTTAAAACATTTCATGGGGAAACCAGTAGTCAGGGTCCTGGTGTATAGATACGTCGGCCGCCGCACCAACACTGGACTCCCTGAACTGAAAACCACACTCGGTACACCTAAAACTGTAGCTTCACAGAAAGGGAATATCAGAGTTATAAATCCTGCGGTAGAACTGACTCCTCTGATACCAATTTGTCACGACCCGTCCTCAGGGC
The DNA here is from genome assembly GCA_963277665.1 of Viscum album. Lineage (NCBI taxonomy): Eukaryota > Viridiplantae > Streptophyta > Magnoliopsida > Santalales > Viscaceae > Viscum > Viscum album. The sequence continues at coordinate 1,288,005,925 of OY728158.1, forward strand.
TCGTGTCGTGACTAACCCAAGCCCGACTTCCATAGGCCAGGGGCTGGCGACTAGAACCAAAAGCATAAATCCTAATAACTGGGAAGGAATTTCCTTTATAAAAGTAAACAAAACATCACAGAGTACTAGCGGAAGTAATACACTAAGTACAAAAGGAAGTTCTGAAAAGTAAGTGGTCCAAAATACAAACCAAACTGAAAGTACATATAATACTGAATGAATGTAAAATAGAAAAAAACAAACATCTGGAAGAATGGAAGAAACTCCTGGGTCGTGCTTCTCGGATCCAACCTGAAGGGTATGTACAGATAGCACATATCCTGGATTGTCCACCACGGATCCTACCTGAAGGGTAGGTACAGATAGCCTCCAAAACGCTCTCGCCCGTCAAGCTCCTCTTAGTGTCGTCTCGTCGTGACGTCCACCTCCGGATACTGACTTGTCGTGAGGTCCACCTCTGGGTACTGTCCAGTCCTCGAACACATGGCCTCTATCAGCGATTCCTGTTGTCTGTAACCAATACAACGAGGTACGGGCATAGCCCGTGCAGGGGTGATTATACGATACTCAGTAGGGACCCCGAGACCCTCAATGTTTCACTAAATCCAAAAAGGATAACCACAAATATGGATCTCAACAGATAACCCTTACATGGGTATAAGCCCATACTTATACCTAAGTTATGAAGTAACCCATCTCAATCACGAGGAAACACAAAGGTTATGAAATCAACAGAAAACCACTACCTATGTATATGCCCATACATATACCTACGTTATCAAGTGACCTATCTCAATCATGAGGTAAACAATAATGTCATAGACTCAACTGAAACCAAGATTTTGATTATCGAAACCATAACTTCTGAATACCCCATCTATGGAGAGTACAGTGATCTTATCACAACTCTGAGGTACTGCTCACTATCCTAGGACTTCTGAGGTACTCCTCCTATTGAGTACCATGGGTTAGCCACCCAAACACAGTAGTGCTTCCCGCCGGGGTCTGGCACCCAAACAAAGTAGTGCATCCCCCCTAATAGCCAGCAGAGGTACACTCCGGATGAGTACCGCAGGTCTACACCCAAACTCATTAGTGCTCCGTCCGCCATGGGTCTGCACCCAAACAAAGTAGTGCTCCATCCACTGGCCTAGTCGACTCACTCCAAGTCGAGTCGGTCAAGCAGTCGTCAGGTCTCAGCCGGCTACACGGTCTCTGTACTCCGTACGCTCATCTCTGGGAGGGTCAGCTCCATGAGCTACTGGTCGATACGTCAAGTATCACAAAGTCCCATGAAGAAGTATCTCAATGTACCGCTTCGTCATAGGGGTCCCAACGCAACAGACGGCGCGTCAATCGGACGCCCGGTCTGTGAGTTATTAGCCTTTTAGTCCCGGGGGCCCGGTTGGTTTTGTGTGCGAACCAACCTGGTTGTATCTCAGCTGATCCCTGAACTCTCATAGGGAATACTCATAGGGACCGTTTCTCAACCATATCACCAACGCCACTGACGGTTCGTCAAACAGACGTCCGGTTTGAAAGTTATCAGCTTTTCCGTTCGAGTGGCCCGGTTGGATTTCATGTACAATCCTACCCAGACACTATCCAATTGCATCCAAATCTCAGGCGATGTAATCCAAAAATTCTTTCTCATCATGAGGAATCCAACAAAGTCGGCAGCATGTCAATCGGACGTCTAGAGCTCAAGTTATAAGCGTTTCCGCTCCGAGGGCCCGGTTGGTTTCTGGTTCGAACCAACCCGGCCTTACCCACATTCTCCAAAACCATGAGTGTAATATATCGAAACAACCATCTCGATACAAGGATCTCATCGCAGCTGACGGTGCATCGATCGGAGGTCCGTAGCCCAAGATATGGACGTCTGAATGGATTTGTCCGAAACTAGGGTGTTCGGGCCCGGTCCACCCAGCCCGATACCCCCCATGGGTCGGCCCGAACCGGGTGGCCCGACCTGGGTCTGGGTCCGGTCCGATAGGGCATGGCCTGGCCTGGTGGGCGCGGCCTGGCCCAGTCGGCACGGCCCGGTCGTCCTGGCGCTGGCGCGGTGCCCTCATGGCCAACGAGTGCAGGGGGGGTTACAACCCCCCGCGGTTGATGAACTGGCGCGACATAAGCTGTGCCTCTCCAATCCAGAATGGCCGAAGCCATTCCGATTCTTCCCCCACCACCGCAGCTCAGCAGTGGCGCACCACCGCCGCCGCCTTCTGTAGACCACTGACCGCGCTCCAGTGGTCCGTTTCACATATCGTCTTCGACAATGGTCTCCTAGGACCCGATATTCACTATGAAGGGTTTCAAACGCCCTTGCATCCCAATTCTTCATTTCCCATCGATCCGCACATCAAATAATCAAACCGCGGCCTCTTCATGGTTTTCTGGTGCAGCGCAACGGCGCCGCGGCTTCGTTCGACCTCAACGGCATGGCGTGACGGCGTTGCGCTTCTTCGCAGTGATTGACTTTGTTTCCGCGAGGTGCCTTTGCACCGTGCCACCTTCGTTCGAGCCGCAATATAATCAACAAAAAGGGGGAGGAGGTTTTTCCGTGTTTGGGCGGTCTGACCTCCTCCCGTTACAACAATAACAAGCGGCCCAAAAGTAATGACGAAAAAAAAAGGAATATTTCACGACCAAAAAGTAATCAACCCCTACCTCGAATAATTAATGCTACACGTCGGGTGCCGTGGTAGAAAGTGTTGCGAGAAAAAGATTCGTTGGTGACGTTGGAGTGAATCTGAAGATGTGGGGCCTTCCCTCTTGTCACGGAGGAAAGAAGAAGAAGCACGTTGATCGTTCTTCATCAACGAAGGAATTCATTCTTCGTGGATCCGGAGTTCTTCGATAAAGAAGTGCCGTTCTTCGTTGAAGAGGCGTCGTTCTTCAACAAGGAGAAATTATCTTCTCTTCCTTCTTCTTCTTCTTCTCACAAGGCTCTCTCTCTCTCCCAATTTCCAAACAAAAAGTGTGTCCCCCAAAATAAAATAGAAGGGTCTCAACCAATTGTTTTATTTTCACATGCCATTTGAAATTAAAAACTCAAAACACTTAATTGATTAAGAGTTTCAATAACTTAATTAATTGCTAGTTTTCATGAGTTATGAGGGAGATAGGGAGAGAAAAAGTTAACCAAAAAAATTAAGAGGGAGGTGAGGAGTTAAGGAATTTGAAAAGATGGGGGCTCGTGTGGGCCCTACCTCACTCTTAATCCTCTCATGGGAAGTTAACAACCAGTGGGTCCCACTCCAACTCCCACACCTAGGATCTAACACTTAGAAAATAGGAATTAAGTTGAGACAAAACATTATTTCACTTAAACATCTTAGTGAAGAAATAAAAAAACAATTTTATTTTTATTCCCCACTTTTTTTACATCAACACCCGAGCAAACACACCTTCAGAAAAGGTGTTCCAAAGAAAATAATGACGATGTGGTTTCATTAGTGCCCTCAGATTCTGATTCCAAGCACCGGTTCAAAAGTTAGAAAAACCCACTAGTTCGTTCACTGAACGTACCCGGGCTAAACAATGGAAAATGATTCCGGCACACTGGGCCTCAGAATCAGGTGCCGTCAGAAGCCACAATCTCGAAAAATTCCAAATAAATTAAGAAAAAATTTTCCTTGAAATTTCTAGCCCTTTACATTTCATATCCTTTTTGGTATTTTTAAGATTGTTGGAAACTCTGTCTCTATAATAGAGGGGGTGGAAGGGTTGTTCAGAAGCCTGTTAGAAGGGTTATTGGAATGGAGGCCTTTTTTTGTTGGATCCTAGTACTAAATTTATTGGTGAAAAATTATTCAATCCTTGGTTTCCACTTTGTTAATTCTATAATTGGGCTTGGAAAATATCCTAAAAATTTATGTACCTTTACTTGAGGGAATCCTTTAGTGAAATAATCATGGAAATAGCATAACAAGTATACCATAGGTGGTGTGGTGAGTGATAATTCATGTAATTTATTCATAGATATTTGTTTTACAAGATAAGTTATTTCCTCAATATTATTTTCTAATAATGTTGAGTTGGAAAATTTTACCTCATGTTTGATTTTGGTTTTAGTAAAAAAAAAGTTATTGGGAATTTTTTATAGATTCTCTCAATGAGATATCTGAATTCAACCATTGACTTATCAATTAGTTCCCATAATAGTGAATAATAAAGTAAGTTCCAATCATTATCCATCAGTCCTTTGTAAAATAATACCAAGAAATGATGTTTTCATTTAGTTTGTGTAATAAGGAAATTTTTATTTTATTAAACCTTTCTCATAAATAATAGAGAGGTTCTCTAGTGTATTTTTTGATTCCATACATGTCCATTATGTATTTATTACTTCTTTAAGTATGAAATAATTTATGGAGGAAAGATTTATGTAGCTCTTCCCCAAAGGTGACTTCTCAAGCCTGCAATTTGTAGAGCCTATCCTTAAATTCCCTTAAATTGACTAAGGTAATGCCATCAAGATAAATTTAGCATTGGTGACTGAAATTGTTCTGAATCCATTTAAAAATTGTTTTAATACACTAATATTAATGTTTTATTCTTCACCAGATAATACTATAAACATTGGAAATTTTCAAATCATTCTAGTTTTGATATCACGGTCATGTTGATAATTTAATTTTAATATTTTTTTATTAACATTGAAATTTTGTGTGTATATTTCCCAATAATTATTATTGAATTTTGAAACATTACCAAATTTTTCATTTCTTCAAAATGTAACTATTGTGGAGGAAGTGACTAAAAAAGGAAAGTTAGTCAGTGGAATGGTGGAAAAATCTTCTTTCCACATGTTTTTTGATTGTTAGAGTTTTAATTCTAGTAATAATAGTTATATCAATGTCTAGATTAAAACTAACGAGGATGGAAAATATGGTTTTCTGACTAGAAAACATTTTTTAAAAAACTAATACAAAATAATGGCCTCATGACGATGATGTGAGTCTTGATGTGTTCCTATCATTGGGTGCTTAGTAAAAAACATTTGACCTCAAATTAAATGTAGTATAGTTGGACTAATGTTTTATGTGGAGGACGAAGTGTTGTGGTTGTGTTCATTTGTTATTTAATGGGTTCATATTTTTTGAAATAGTGGATATAATTGCTTAATTTTAATATCACTTTAAATAGAGTGGTCCAGTCATAGATCATTCCCTCATTATCCTGATAAATAATTATTAAAATTCTCTCTAATATTCCCCTAATCAATTGAAATTACATTAACTAATTTTATCAGGTTAGTTTTTTTATAGAGAAAATAAATTAATTATGTATCCCCTATCATTTCCAAGACTATTGATGACGACCCTTGATTTATCCCACTAATTTCTATCTCATGTAGGGATTTATGTTTGAGTGGATTACATGTACAATTCTGATAATGAGTAAAAGAAACTAAAATCATAAAATCACAGGAAACCCTTAATTGATTAAAACCATTAAGATCTATATTGTAATTAATAAATAAATTGAATGATCAAAATTCTTCAATAGGGATAATTGATGGAATTATTCATGGATTGAAAAAAAGTGGACTAGTTTTCCAACATTGTAGTTATTATAATAAAAGAAATAGAAAATAAGAGACAATAGTAAAAATTGAGTGACAGTAGAAGATATACTCTTAGAGAGAGAGAGAGAGGGAATATCCAAAATCACATGACCTAGTGATGTTTTGTGAAATTTGTCGAACAATCATTGTTTTTTTGTGCACTTTGAAAATATCCCTATACGAATCATGAACAATTTTAATTTCTCTAGGAATTATTCTTGATTCATTGTTGAGTGGGGAATACTTATTGGTTTTCGGATCGGCATGTGTCCAGAATCAAGGGTCTACATAGCTTTGTCATGGTGTCTATAATATTCACCCACTAAAATGAATTCTCCCCATGATCAAACACTATAATATATAAAGGTGAATAACTCCAGTACATTACAGTATAGTGGAAATCCACCTTTTCATAGACAAAGATGATAGATATATTGGAATTTGGCCTAAGATTCTATAAAACGTTTTTCTTTGAAAATTGGGTTGTGTGACTTGAAACTAAAATCTAGAAACAGATTCAACAATAAATATTTATCAGTTTATATATATATATATATATAATTAATTTATTTAATTTAATTTTTTTCAATTATAAATATATATTTATATCAAATTTTTTATTTTATTTTATTTTTATTTTTTATTTGTTACTTTTTTCTTTTCACTTTTATTTTGCCTTTTTTTCAATAGGGGTATTCTTCCTCATTCATCTATACGAATCTTGGTGGTGCATGTAGATCTTCTTCAGATTCGTCATCATCAAGTGCTTTCAAAGAATATTAGGGTTCTCAAATGGTCATGGTTTTACACCGGAATGGCTCAACCAAACATGGTACAATCTATTTGGGATTCCTGTACTGAGCTTCAACATGATTGTTTTTGTGGGTTCAATATTTTCAGAGATATTTGGACTTCCATGATAATCAAAGTATGTGGGTTATGGATCATCATAAAATCAATACAATTATGATCTCAAGTTCCTTTAGTTCAGGATTTATTAGCCGTGAGATCTCATTTGATGGTCCATGGATCAAGAGGTGGTTGTCTTATCTGGTGATTGTTTGGCTTCAATATTGTTCATTTCTGACTGTGAAATTCACTGTGGAAAGGAGGGTTCGATCCGGATCAGAACAATAAGATCACAACAAGAGATCTAGTTTTTCTTTCTTGAATGACTGTGGCTGGTTTGGTGAGCTTCAACATCATCATAGGGATCTATATAGGTGGAATATATAACACTTAGTTTGGTTATTTCCTCACTCATTATGGTGTGTAGTAGAAAGAAGTGGGAATTGAGTGGTCATACCATGGGAGAAATTATAGGAAGTTTTGATACTTTTGAGTGTTAGTAGAAGAAGAGGGGGGCAATGGTGGATAAGGAATGGCAAATTTAGGGAATGATAGTAAATCATTTGGAATCATATACCTAGGTAGAATAGAGTTGTGTAAATAATATTCCAGTAGTCAGGGCTTGGTAAAAGTGGCATAGAGTATAACATGGGAAAATAATAATGTTTCAAACATTAACATGCCAAAATGTTTTGTGGTGTCATTTTTATGATATCGTGGGTAGACTTATCCTGATAGTGGAATTGTATTGGAAAATGGGACTGGTATCTTCTACTACCATGGGGATAGTTGCAGATTTTTCTGTTACGGGTGCGCGGTAATAGCATGCTACCATATATTGCTGTGGAAGAAATAGTTGACTGGTAGAAGAATTTTTTCATGCCCTTATATATTTTTTAAATAATTCAATCCAATTTTATTTGGAAATCAATTTGAATAATAATAAATCAATTAAAACTACAAATAATTCATTCAGATAATGAAATCACACTTAATTTAAATCATTTTCAATTTAATCAATTGAAAAATAATTTTCAGAAAAACATTATTTATAGGATTTTAGAAATCAGACTCATTAAAATTCATATTATCATTTCACAAATAAATAATTTCCTTTTAATTTTTAATATTTGGAATTTTTTTAATTAAATTTTTTAAGGAATTTAATCACTAAATTTTATATTTTTATGTTTTTCAATTCTATATTAAAAAATAAAAATTCCCAGTATAAAATAGAATTCAATTTCAAATGTTTAAATTCAAAATTTAAATAAAAAATTAGTATAATCATTAATAAAAGTTCAATTTATTAGCTAATGTAAATCTATTTAATGTAAAAAACACTAATTTCACCTTTTATTGGATTTAATTTTGGAGTTAATTATTTTGAAAAGATGAAAAAAATAATGAATATTCATGCTCACATCACATATCATACTTATAACCACTATTAACTATACCAAGAAAAGGATAGATAATAAATGGAGATCTCATATCTTAAAATGCTTAAATAATGGAGATATCAATAAATAATCATTTTTAAGAATAACATGGGAATAAGGGTATGAAAACAAGAGCTTTACATTTGAAAATTATACCCATCAATACATAGATTATAGTTAAGACTCATAACACAAATCTTAAAGGAATTAATGAACATGATCCATGAGAGAAAAACATTACCATATGACCATGTCATAAAATAGTTTCATTAAGAATGGCATAATCGTCATCATATAAATATTTTTTCATGGTCACCCACCATGACATTCATCACATGATGGGCTTAAGAAAATTACCCATGTTCCTTCTTTTGGCGAGGGAGAATCTATCATATACCCATGTTGGGCTTGAAAAAAACTCATGGGTACCCACTGAGCTCATAAAATATTAACCACTACTTGATTTATTGGAGGGATATAGAATACCCCCCACCACATAATAATAATCAATACATATGTATACAAATATATCATGAAAGCAGTTATCATTTCATTTTAACATAACCTAAGGAAAATAATATAAGTATGGTCAAAATTTTATCATCATAATCCTAAACCATCTAGATAAATAATAAACATATTATCATTATACCATATCCTTAGTGAAGCATATGTAACGTCAATTGATGTTTTTATAGATATAAGTATCTTTAAAATATCAATAGAACATTTCATAAGAGAAATACCCTTTTCATTTTGAAACAAATTATTTTACATATAAAAATTTCCAAAATATCAAGAAAAACATTTTCTATGAAAATATACATGGAATATTACAAAGGATTCATTAAATATAAGTGTACTCGTGATAGTGGGAAAATCTATTCATGTGGTATATTGGAAATCAAAGATTCCATCCATACTGTCACGACCCGCCTTCACTAAAAGGATGGAAGGGTCAGTAGATTTCCAGGCCCTTCCTTCTTTATGTTGAAGGAGACATAATGACCCTCAAAACCCGCCTTCAATAGGTCCCAAAGTGGCGAGTAGCACCAAGGGTATAGAAATTACACACAAATGGAAGTCATTAACCTTTTTGTTTTATAGGATCGGGAGATAAGAAGATAAAACCCAACAACACCAAGGTAAAAGAAAAGTAAATCCAAAAGTAATCCATTCCCACATGCATGATACAAAAAAATAAGATCCACAAGGTACAAAAGGTGACTACAAAGGTAAATACCAAAGAAAGAAAAGCAGCAACTGCAACTGCTCCAAAGGTTCGAGCTAGTATGGTCCCGCACGATCCCTGATGTCCTCCTGGAAACCTGAAAGCAGTTTTACATACGTAGGGTGAGCATACAAGTACACTTAGTAGGGAAAACCAAAGACTCTTGTGCACAAGTGGGGTAACGTACTAAAGTCCTGTGAGAAAAGGAGTAAACCAGACACCTATCAAGGTAAAATATCCACCCAAGCCTCACCATGGAACACTCCCCAAATAACGCAAGTCAAGTAATATATATAATAATAACACGTCGCTGTTTGGGTACCCCGCACCACTTTCCCACTGGTTATTGAGACATCCTATGCATAGAACCAATCCCTTCATTCTCACCGCAGTCCCACTGCCACACCCGCTCGCACACACCTGGGTCACAAATCCACGCAGTCCCATTGCCGAATCCCGCCCACAAACACCTGGGCCACAACTGTCACACATAACCACGCATGCAAACATCTAGGATAGAACAACTACCACCACGCCCGAAGACACCTGGGCCTCATCCTGAATACACTTGGGAAACCACATGCCACATACACCTGGCCAACCATCACACTACCCTGCCCGATGTTTCTTGGGCTAATAACGGACCTCCGGCCATCACAACCAACCTGAAGATACTTGGGTTATCCAGGAAAGGGAGTAGAAAAGGAGATAATAACCAGCCACTAAGAATAGTGTTGTGAAAAACAGCCTCCCCCATGAAATGGGGGTGTTCGGCACTAAGTGCTCAACTTGGGTGGGGAGCGAATAAGAAACAAAAAGCTACAAGTATATATATATAGGTAACAAGAACTCACCCAAATCTAGGTTTTTCTTCCAATAGCCTACAGATCACAACAACACTCAAGTCCGAGTCACGACTCTCACCAAAAAACCCATTTGTCGCATTCTTGTTTCATGTTCAGTGATAATGTTCAAATAAGATCATGCACTACAGGGAAACTAACACCATAAGCATAACCAAGGAAAATAATCCAGTCAATCGTCAATTTAAACATTCACACTCGGTTCTCTTGTAATGTTACAACAACAATGAATATGTGTGGTCCCTCGAAGTACTGTAACCAAATACAACCCCGAGACACTGCCCCATGTCCCCTCCCCAAAAAGGTTTTGCATCAACAGAGGATCCCACCCCATTTTGTGATATAAACAAGTAACCACCGTATCTTAAAACTCACAACCACCGAATCCATAACAACAGGGGATCCCATCCCCGATTCTACAACCATTGGGACTATAAAAAATAGGGGATCTCATCACCTCCCACATCTCCAGCAATCGACCCATGAACGAAAACAACCAAACCACTGCCACCAACACTAAGTAGGGTCATACCTGTATTTTCAGATTTAAAATATTTTACACGCTCCACGATTTCAATTCCGTGTTTTGACCAGGGTTAGCATAGAAGGGATTGATCCTGGTGCTTTCTATTTATTCAGTCGGGTATATATGATTAACCAATTTACTTTTCACAGCAGGAGTTTACAATAAGAACAAGCCATTTAAAACACCACGAGGGGTTCATTAGTGCATAGACAATGACCACCAACGGTCTCAATTTTACGAAGGCGTAAGCCAGTACAACTCTGAAAGAAGATCATAATATAAACACGGCATCAACGATCACATCCCCCCCATCTTTATTTATAGAATTAGTTAATTATCTTTATTAGGTCTGGTTTATCCAATTCTACAGAAACAAAATCATTCCCACCCCGCATGATACACAAAAGTGAGAGACGAAGGAGAATTTCCCTACTTGTTGGATCAACGATCTACGCTAAGGCTGGGGGAGGAACTTCACAGATAGCGATGTGGCTCGCCTGAATGAAAATCGATTCGTCTATCAATACTTAGGCCGGGCGCCGAACTCTACGCATAACGATGCGGCTCTTCCGATGCACCAGAAGCTATTCCTGAAAATCCGCGATCGAGGAAAGGAGAACCCACAGCTAACCCTAAGTTTATAAGAGCCGTAGACGGTTGAGATGAGAATGCTAAACCACGTAAGGAGCGGGGGTCATTTGTTGATCACGCGGTTGGGTAGTTACACATGGAGGTCTCTTAGGATTTTTAGTAATTAATTATGGGCTTTAAATGGTTTTAAAAGGAGTAAGAGAATTATTTTACATCGAAACTTACGTTGCGGGAGCAGAAAAGTCAGGTACTGGAAAAATAATGAAAGGATTGGCGAGGGGACATGCTTCCACCGTCACGGTGTCACCCTCACGGTGTCACCCTCACGGTACCACCCTCACGGTGTCACCCTCACAGTGGCACCCTCTCGGTGTCACCTTCACGGTGTTACCCTCACGGTGTCACCCTCGTGGTGCCACTGCCACGGTGTCACCCTCGCGGTGCCACTGTCACGGTGCCACCCTCACGGTTCCGCCATTTTTGGTGGAGCCTCACTTTGGAAAAGTAATGGTCCAGGAGGGTACGGGCCATTACATTAGATACCTCTTAAATGATTCTTGCCCTCGAGAATCAAAACAACCCAAGAAGGAAAGAGAGGGTCCGAACAACCACCTCGAAAGATACCTCTTAGAAGTAAAGCCATGCTAACTAAAAACAATTCCCTGTCAAGAACCAAGCAACATATCGTGTTGAACTGCCTGGGCATGTGGGTTGGGGAGTCTCCTCCCCCATGTCAAGATATTATCCACTTTGGGTGGCACTGACTCGCCTGCACGGGTTTAATCGCAACCACCTCAATGCGTCTTGATTAGGGGTCAGGTTCTCTCCTCCCCCATAGCCAGGGCTTTTCACACACAATCAGAGGAAAGAAAACTAGTATATTTCATAGCCAAAAGACAAAATGTTCTACCACAATAGGTACAACAAGGAACAAAACTTAAAACAACTCTAGGTACTGGGTACGCATCTATGCTTCCCTCTCCAACGTACTCTCATCAAGCCCACCATGTCTCCACAACACACGAACCAAGAGAATGGTTCACCCACGAAGCACCTTCTCCTTGCAATCCTCGATCATCACTGGTCTCTCCACAAAAGTCACGTCGTCATCAGTGTCTAGCTCAACCCAATCAAGGACATGTGAATCTTCATGCAGATACCGACGGAACTGGGACACATGGAAGACATCATGTATCCTCAGTAGCGGCGGTGGTAACGTGAGCTGATAAGCCAATTCGCCGACCCGACACAACACATCGAATTGTCCGATTAACCTGGGAGAAAGGTTACTCCCCTTTCTGAACCTCCAATGCCCATGCCGAGGGGAGACCTTCAAGAAAAGGTGGTCTCCAACCTAAAACTCCAAGGGCCTCCTCCTGGTATCAGTATATGACTTCTGTCGTTCCTGGGCTGCCTTCACCATTTCCCGTATGAGTTGAACCTTCTTTTTCGTGCTCTGCACCACTTCCGGGCCAAGGATGCCTGCCTCTCCTACTTCGGCCCAACATACAGGTGAACAACATGGCCTCCCGTACAAAGCTTAAAACGGGGCCATTCCAATGGTAGAGTGGTAGCTATTATTGTAAGAAAACTCTACTAGAGGCAAGTATTTCACCCATTATCCTCTTGAGTCCAGAACACATGCCCGCATCATATCCTCCAAGGTCTGGATGGTGCGCTCTGTTTGTCCATCCGTCTGGGGATGGAAAGCAGTGTTAAGGCATAGTTGGGTACCAAAAGCATACTACAATCCTCTCCAGACTCGTGAGGTAAACCATGAATCCCAATCCGAAACTATAGACCTTGGAACTCCATGAAACCGCACCACCTCATCCACATAACTTTGTTCCAAAGCATCCACTGCACTCGACACCCTGATTGCCAGAAAGTGAGCCAATTTCGTCAACCTGTCCACTACCAACCAGATGGTGTCATATCCCCCTTGGACCTTGGGTAGTCCCGTGATGAAATCCATTGAGATTTCATCCCACTTCCACTCGGGGAAATCTAGAGGCTGCAGTAGGCTACCTAGAACTCGGTGCTCAGCCTTCACTTTCTGACACAGTAAGCGCTTGGCCACAAACTCTGCCACTGCTCGCTTAACTCCGGACCACCAAAAATGCCTCTTCAGTCCCTGGTACATATTGGAAACTCCTGGATGAACTGCCAGGGGTGATTTCTGGAACTCACTGTGAACCTTTCCCCGCACCGCCTTCGGAACAAACAACCTTCCCTGGAAAAGCATCCGGTTCTGACCATCCTCTGTCCATCATTCCGGAGCATTTCCCTGGTCAACTCGGTCACGCATCACTTCGCACTCCGAGTCTCGCCACTGAGACTCCTCCACTTTCTGAAACAGAGATGACTACACTGTCATCTTATATAGGCAGCCTCCACTGATATACATCCTCGCATCTAGGTGTAAAGAATCCAACTCCTACATCGCCTTCCAGGCGTCCGCAGACACTCGGACCGCATCCTTCTGCGTCCTCCTTCTCAAGGCACTGGCGACTACATTGACCTTGCCCAGAGTATAAGAGATCTCATAGTCGTAATCCTAGTGGAACTCCACCCATATTCGATGTCGCAAGTTTCGGTCCTGCTGGGAGAAGATATAACTCAAGCTTTTGTGGTCTGTGAAGTCCAAAAAGCTTTCTCCGATGAGGTAGTGCTGCCATAAGTTCAGCGCAAAAACGACCGCTGCAAGCTCCTGGTCATGGGTGGCGTAATTATGCTCATGAGGGCATAGTTTCCTCATCCCATAAGATATTACCCCTTGTTGTTGCATCAATGCACATCCCAGACCCTGTCCTAAAGCATCTCAGCACTAGGGCACTGACCAACTTCTCCTTTAGATAGCTGAAGGCTAACTCGCACTACTCACTCCAAACGAAAACCTGGTATTTCTTGGTCAGGGCTGTCAAAGGGGCTGCAACTCGGGAGAAGTTGGGTACAAACCTTCGATAGTAACCTGCCATCCTAAGGAAACTATGGACCTCTGCCACATTCATTGGTGCTTCCCAAGAAACAACTGCCTCAACCTTTGATGGGCCCACCACTACCCCCTTCTCGGACACCACGTGCCTGAGAAAGTGCACTTCTCGAGTCCCGAACTTGCATTTTGATGAATTCCCATAGAGATGATGATGTCGGAGGACCTCTAGAACCATCCTCGGGTGCTCTGCATGGTCCTCCTCTGATCTTGAGTAGTGCAGGATGTCATCGATGAACACAACTATGAACCGATCTAGTTACTCCTGGAAGATGGATTTCAAAAGCCCCATGAACACAGTTGGGGCGTTCGTAACACCGAAGGGAAAGACTACGAACTCTAAGTGTCCATATCTTCACCTGAACGCCTTCTTAGGGATGCCTCCCTCCTTTACTCTCAGCTGGTGGTACCCAGACCGCAGGCCGATCTTCAAGAACCATCTTGCCCCTTTCAGCTGGTCGAAAAGATCGTCTATCCTCGGAAGAGGGTAGTGATTTTTGATCGTCACCTGATTCAGCCTCCTGTAGTCTATGAACAACCTGAGACCACCATCTACCTTCTTTGCGAACAAGACTGGAGCACCCCACAGTGACGCACTTGGCCGAACATAACCCCTCTTCATCAGATCGTCAATCTGGATCTGCAACTCCCGTAGCTCTGAAGGTGCCATCCGGTATGGAGCCATCGAGATCGGACGAGCGCTGGGCTGCAGATCTATCCCGAACTCGATACCACGTTGAGGGTGTTGAGTCGTCACCTCCTCAAGAAAAGATGTCCATAAACTCACGGATAACCTCTGGCACCTCAACCACCTCAGCATCTACTAACTCTATTGACAGCTCGACTATCAAGGAGATGAGGGGTTCCACTCGCCTGCTGCCCTTCTGACAACCTCGCTCGCCGGTGAAGGTAACACGCCAGCCGCCCAAGTCTGAGAACACGACCCTTACTCAGAAACAGTCGATGATGGCACACACAGAGAGTATCCAGTCAATGCCTAGGATGACATCGTATGGCTGTATCTGTAGCAGGAGAAGATCCCTAACTGACTGATGTGGCCCTATCATCAGTCTACATCCACAACAAAAAAACAACAAGTCAGTCTGACCTCCAACTGGTGTGCTAAACACCAGGGGAACTAGAAGTCCCTTGGAATCTAGACCCAAGGCACGAGCAAGACTAGGTGCAACAAAGGAGTGCGAAGCTCCGGTATCGAACAAGGCATAAGCAAGAGTACTAAACAAACTGATCGTACCTCGAACAACCTCTGACCCTACTGGAACTACTGCCTCTGCAGCGTGTAACTATCCATGCCCGGCTCCACTACCCCTCGGTGGTCGGCCACCTCCCCGACCACGCCGTGTTCGAGGTCCCTGAGGAGCGCCCTGAGGTTGGCCCCCTCCTCCCACGTCAATCCTCGGAGGAGTGGGAGCTCGCTGTCCCAGATGTTGTTGCTGGAAAGGTCTGGCTGGAAGCTGTTGTTGGGGCAGGTGCTGGGGCTGTCTGCCACCGCTGTACTGCACTCGGTCCGGGCACTGACTCCGGAGATGTCCAGGGCTCCCACAAACGAAGCACCGTGGTCCCGGGCCCGAAGGAAAATTGTGAGGACCGGAGGATCGAAACTGAAACATATGCGGTCTGCTCCCTACTGGTCGGAACATGGAGGGTCCTGACGCTGGAGGCCTGGTGTTGACGGCATTCCCCTTCGATGTTCCCAGCAGGATCCCCTCTCGTGACACTCCTCCTAGAGCATGCATCCTCTCCTCCAACTCGGCATTTTTCTGGACCTCCAAGTACGTCGTAAGGGTAAAGGGGGTAACAACATACTAGAGAGAGGGTAAGAGCGCCTCCTCCAAACATCTTGCCCAAGACTCCTCGTCAGTAATGAAGTCCAGAGAAAAACATAGGAGGTCCTTGAACTTGATCCCTAGCTCCCTCGCGGACATACACCCATGCTGGAGGGAGAGTATCTCCTGTCTCTTTTCCACCTTCATCTTCGAAGAGAGTAATTCTGCCCGGAACTTCCTCTAAAAATCAGCCCATGCCACCTCAGCCTCTCTCCTCTCCCTCAGTTAAAGCGTCCACCACTGACGCGCTGTTCCCCGCATCTGGCTGACGGCTAGAGGAACCCAGTACTCGATCGGGGCCCGAAGCAGGCCAAAAGCTATCACAAGCTCCTCTATCCAGCCTTCCTTCTTTATGTCATAGGTGCTGCCCTCGTACATCTCGAGGGTCTGTCGCTAGAAGGCCCGAAGAGTCTTCCACCACTGTTCATCCTCTTCCTCTCGATCATCTCTCTACCGATTGTCCAAAGTAGTCTTCGGGGCCTCGATCGCTTGTACCACACATGGTTGCCTTCCAGGTGCCATAACAGCAAAGTAAACAAGGAATGCCTAAGCCCAAGTAGAGCAGAATATCGTTCGTAAAACTTCTTAAAAATTTTAATTTATTCTTAATTCCCAAGACATCCTTGAAACACGAGAACACAAGTCATTATGATGCATGTACATTTCCTAGGGTCTCTACCTTGAAATCAGCGTGGCCTAACTTGGTCATTCGTTAGGTCTCGAGTCCTTGCATCAGATCATGGGGGGCCCTAAAATCCAGTGTCCTAGACGGTCTTCCCAGACATAATTCACGCACCAAGGTCACCCAACACTGTTGACTTACCATCCCATGCAATCCTCACTATGCCTAACTCCAGACTCCATCCTATCTCTCAACCTCCTTTGATACCATTCTGTCATGACCCGCCTTCACCAAATGGATGGAAGGGTCCGCAGATTCCAGGCCCTTCATTCTTTAAGTTGAAAGATAGATAATGACCCCCGAAACCCACCTTCAATAGGTCCCGGAGTGGTGACTAGCACCAAGGGTATAGAAATTACACACAAATGGAAGGCATTATCTTTATGTTTTATAGGATCGGGAGATAAGAAGATGAACCCCAACAACACCAAGGTAAAAGAAATGTAAATCCAAAATTAAACCATTCCCACATGCATGTTCCAAGAAAATAAGATCCACAAGGTACAAAAGGTGACTACAAAGGTAAGTACCAAATAAAGAAAAGCAGCAACTGCAACTGCCCCAAAGGTTCGAGATATTATGGTCTCACGCGATCCCCGAAGTCCTCCTGGAAACTTGAAAGTAGTTTTATATACGTAGGGTGAGCATACAAGTACACTCAGTAGGGAAACCCAAAGACTCTCGTGCACAAGTGGGGGAATGTACTAAAGTCCCGTGAGAAAAGGAGTAAACCAGACACCTATCAAGGTAAATTATCCACCCAAGCCTCACCAAGGCACACTCCCCAAATAACGCAAGTCAATTAATATATATAATAAGATCACATCGATGTTTGGGTACCCCACACCACTTTCCCACTGGTTATTGAGACATCCTATGCATCGAACCAATCTCGTCATTCTCACCGCAGTCCCACTGCCACACTCGCCCGCACACACCTGGGCCACAACCGCACGCAGTCCCACTGCCGAATCTCGCCCGCAAACACCTGGGCCAAAACTTTCAAATGTAACCACACCTGCAATCACCTAGGCCAGAACAACTACCACCACGCCCGAAGACACATGGGCCAAATCCCCGAAGACACTTGGGAAACCACCTGCCGTACACACCTGGGCAAAAATCACACTACCCCGCTCGAAGGTTCTTGGGCTAATAATGGACCTCGGGCCATCACAGCCTGCCTGAAGATACTTGGGCTAGCAGGAAAGGGAGAAGAAAAGGAGATAATAACCAGCCACTAAGAATAGTGTTGGAAAAACACCCTCCCCCTGAAATGGGGGTGTTCGGCACTATGTCTTCAACTTGGGTGGGGTGCGAATATGAAACAAAAAGCTACAAGTATATATATATAGGTAAAAAGCACTCACCCAAAGCTATGTTTTTCTTCAGACAGCCTACAGATCACAACAACTCTCAAGTCTGAGTCACGACTCTCGCCAACAAAACCCATTTGTCACATTATTATTTCATGTTCAGTGATAATGTTCAAATAAGTTCATGCACTACTGGGAAACTAACACCATAAGAATAACCAAGGAAAATATTCTAGTCAATCATCAATTTAAACATTCACACTCAGTTCTCTTGCAATGTTACAAAAACAAGGAATAAGTGAGATCCCTCGAAGTATTGGAACCAAAGACAACCCCGAGACACTGCCCCGTGTCCCCTCCCCAAAAAGGATTTTCATCAACAGAGGATCCCACCCCAATTTGTGATATAAACAAGTAACCACCGGGTCTTAAAACTCACAACAACTGAATCCATAACAACAGGGTATCCCATCCCCGATTCCACAACCATTGGAAGAATAAAAAAACAGGGGATCTCATCCCCTCCCACATCTCCAACAATCAGCCCGTGAAAGAAAACAACCAAACCACTGCCACCAACACTAAGCAGGGCCATGCCTATATTTTCAGATTTAAAGTATTTTACACGCTCCATGATTTCAATTTCGTGTTTTGACCGGGGTTATCACATAAGGGATTGATCCTGGAGCTTTCACTTTATTCAGTCAGGTATACGTGATTAACCAATTTACTTTTCACAACAGAAGTTTACAATTAGGAACAAGCCATTTAAAACACCACGAGGGGTTCATTAGTGCAGAGACAACGACCACCAAGGACCTTAGTTTTCAGAAGGCTTGAGCTAGCACAACTCAAAAATAAGATCATAATATAAAAACAACATCAAAGATCATAGCCCCCCTATTTATTTATGGAATCCATTCATTATCTTTATTAGGTATGGTTTATCCAATTCTATAGAAACAAAATCACGCCCACCCCGCATGATACATAAAAGAGAGAGATGAAAGAGAATTTCCCTACTTGTTGGATCAATGATCTAGGCTGAGTCGGGGGGAGGAACTTCATGGATAGCGATGTGGCTCGCCTGAACAAAAATCACATCATCTATCAATGCTTAGGCCGGGCGCCGAACCCTACTCATAACGATGCGGCTCGCCTGATGCACTAGAATCTGTTCGTGAAAATCCGCGATCGAGGAAAGGAGAATCCTCGGCTAACCCTTAGTTTATAAGAGCCACGAACGATTGAGATGAGAATGCCAAACCGCGTAAGGAGCGGGGGTCATGGGTTGACCACGCGGTTGGGCAGTTACACACGGAGGTCTCTCGGGTTTTTTAGGAATTAATTATGGTCTTTAAATTGTTTTAAAAGGAGTAAAAGAATTAGTTTACGTCGAAACTTACGTTGTAGGAGCGGAAAAATCAGGTACTAGAAAAACAATGAAAGGATCGGCGAGGGGACACGATGTCACCGTCACGGTGTCACCCTCACAGTGCCACCGTTTTTGGTGGAGCCTCACTTTGTCAAATTAATGGTCCAGGAGGCTCCGGGCCATTACACATACCATTCATAAAAGGTAAATCATTTAGAAAATAACTATAGAGACCCAAAGCTTGACGTACATGGACATTAAATTACATTAGCGGAATACTTAATAAATAACAAAAACAGACACACAATGACTGTAATAGTTTAGTGTCTTTGGATACATGGAACGTAATCTTCTAATCGTGGTTAAAGATCTTCAACATCTCCCATAAAGATCTTCCCCTTTTTTTTCTTACCTAAAACCATTCTTTATATCCTGGGGAAAAGAAAATTTAAAAAGGGTGAGCTCAAATGCTCAATAAGGGTAAGAATGGATAAAATAAAACATTCCATATACGTTTGAACTTAAAAACATGAACAAAATGTTTAAACATCAAAATCTTGAGCAACGACATAAAACATGGAAGTACATAAGGCATAGATCATATTGGAACATAATCCATTATAAAATAGCATGGGAATAAAACATGTAATTGTGGCATCCATTAAGCACATGTAATGATTTCCATAGTAGCCAAGGCATTGCTTCCAAGACCATATTAATGGACAAAGTCCCTTTCTGAATCGAGTTCACTCCTCGTTCAAGTCCTGTATTATTGAACCGGTTTAACTTTCCGTTCTAGCCATGTCTATCTCATGAGATATAAATCTTTACCCAATGCATTGGAGGGAGATATAGGTCCCACCCATCTCATAATGAAATCATTCTTACTTGTGCCACAAAATAAACATACATCATTCATAATAATCCAATAAATAAAATGGGTTTCATAAACATCATCCCATCATCACATAATCCATATAAGAAAAATGGATATCATTTCATAATAAGAGAGGTGAAACCATGTAAATCATAGATAAATTATACTTGAAACATACACATATGAAATAATGTCATTTTAGAAGAAATATGGTTTTGATAAAACACATGACATGAATTCTTGAGGAAAATATCCATTTTTCTTCAAAATCATTTTCTTTTCACAAAATCTCATGAAATTTTAAATGAAAAGTATTTTGTTGAAAATAGTCATGAAATCTTTTGGAGGAAGCTTTGTGAAAACAATGTTTTATAAAACTGTAAAAATCAGTTCGTGCCGTATAAGTTAAAAAAACATTCTTTTCATACTTTTTCTGGAAAAGTCAAAAAGTACCTCGTAACGTAAACAAAAGAAAGATTCCTTAAATACCATGTAGTAAAATTCAAAAATGTGTAAAAAAGACTTTAAACATACATGAAAACACTTTTATAAAACATGGACATGGATGATAGAAATAGTTCCAGTAAATACTTACGAATAAGAAATCTCAGATAAAAATGAGATTTGAAAAACTATCCCTTACCTTAGGTCCAATATGCTTCGTACGTATCTGATCCTCCTCTTCTTTGAAGCGCCTCTTTGATACCACCTCTTAGGGCACTAAAATTGGTCTTTGAGGAAGACCCAGACCTCTAGGATGTTTCTAGGGAAGTGGAGAAAAGAATTGGTCAGGGTTTGGCCGAGCTTGAAGGCTCAAAGTGGTGTGTGGAGGAGAGGGAGGAGGTGCCCTTTTATAAGGGAGGAGAGGGGCACTTTTGGAATTCTTAAAAATATTAACTTATAATAAATCTAACCCCACTAAAAAACCTCCAAAAAGGACTCATATTCAAAGATTAGATGATATAGGGTTGTAATCTAATCAACCAATCAAATTTAGACATGTTTGGATCTTATTTTAAACCTTATCATTTTGATTTATCCTTATTTAATCTGTTTAAGTTTATTTGTGGTAATAAAATTATAAATTTTATATTATAACAAATAATTACTTATTTGTTGTGAATTTTCCAAATTTGTTTACTTTATAACATTATAGTCCATATAAATTTAAATTTATAATTTTTAAATATTTTTGTGATTTTTAAACAATTTTATAATATGTAATTTTTATAAAATAACAATAGTGTCAATCTTGACACTATTCATTTATTTGAATTTAAATAAAATATATATAGAAGATATTTTCGAACTAAAAGCTTTAATAGATTCATAAAAGGTCATATTTATCTATAAAATTAGTGGATCACATTAAATAGTTTATATAATATTTATTTTATTATTTTTAAAACCATTTATTTGGTTTATCTCTTAATAAAATAATTACTATAACATTTTTGTATAATTATTTAATATAAATATTTTTTGCATAACAATTAAAAATAAAATCCAATGATGAATATAAATATATTACCTTTCACAATAATACTTTTACTCGAATTTATCATCTTAAAATAACAATATTTAAATTGTTATATTAATTAAATTATGAAGGTGACAACTTTGGCATCATTTAAAATAAAATAATATAAGTGTCATACTCACTTTTATAAGGCTTCAAACGGTTATATATTAGGTCATTGGATGACTAAGGTGTAGATATACACTACCAATAAGTTTTTGTCAGGTAAGTGGGCCTTTTAATGGGTATTATTATTTCAATAAAAACTATATTACTTATTTTCCACTTAATAAATAATTTCTGTATCATTAATGTATCACCATTGATGACAATTATTTAATCCCTAAAAATTCTACATAAATTATCATTATGTAGATACTTTTATTAGCTTTCTGGATACTATTCATGTTCGAAGTTTTATGATTTTTATCACTAAATTAAAATTATTATACTTATTAGATTTAAGAGAGTGACATGTTTTCACTTTCTTTGGTTTTAATAACAATTAAATTATATTCATGGTCAAAATCCCATAAAATGAATCTAATCACACCCTTAGGTGATATGGGTATACTATTAGCCATCCAATAGAATTTTGGCATGTGTTAGAGTAATTTTATAATATTATATTTACCCTTAATTACCTGATTTACCTTTAACTATGGTAAATAAAATTTACCGTAGTTACTATTCATAATTCCCAAAAATAAAAAGTAGCCTATTAACAAAATTTGGACCCACTGATTCCAAATATGGAATCCATTTTTTCAAATTCAATACACAGAAGTTGCAGAAATTAAAATAAAATTAATCCCGTTTTCGAATGAAACTGGGTTTTTGATTAAAACATTGCAAAAGATTGAATTGATTTAACCTATGAATTCAATGTAAAATAAATGCTAATGACATAAATTATATTAAATGGTAAAAATTTATTCTATTTATTTTTTAAAACAATTAAATATTATAATTTAACCATATAAATTTTTGCGATGAAAAAATTTGTTTTTAATTTAAATATAGCGTGTTTTAACTATTCATCAAAATATGAAAGTTACTAGAATAATATGAAAATTTTATCCAAAGTAAATTTTTATTTCATGATTTGAAATAAGAATTTTATATTGAAAAATTGAACTTATAAAAATGTCAAAAACTAGATTTAAAGTGGGTCCGCCATCAAAAGGCAGCAAACTGCATTTTTTGAAAAATACTTATTTTACCCGAAATATTTTTTTTTGTTCTTATACCATGTTCTAGAAAATGTGTAAGATGAATAATAATGTTATAAAATTCAATATTTAGATAATACTATTCATAATGACTAGCTTATAATAATATTATAATAATATATCGTTGTTTAGTAAAACATGGTATTGCGTACAACACACGCTATCGAGGAAGGTCGTGATTGCGTGTAATGCAAGCCAAGTCAGGGTTGCATGTTGTGAAAAAATCCTTCGTTGTTTCACATAACAGAATCCAACCATATTTCATTTATACATTGAATATATATATATATATATAAACTCAATGTTTCATAGAATAAATATTATCAAAATTGTGTGTAACACGATCCAAGAATAGTGTTGCATATACTTCAAGCTAATATGGTGTTGCGTATAGCACAAGGTTATCTTGGTGTATCATACAACACAAGAAATTAATGAAATTAAAAGAATATTTTTCCTAAAATCTTGGGGTGTTACATTCTACCCCCCTTAAAATGAATTTCGCCCTCGAAATTCGTCGGGGTTATAAATGGTTTAATACTCGAAAGTTTGTTTTATAGAAACCCACATCGTAAAAAGGAATACCAAAACATGGCTTTAAAAACTAAAGTATGAAATGTAACGGTTACCCAAATTAACTCATCCCTTGGCATCCAATTAGGAGAAAATAGGTGAAAATATGGATATGGATGAAAAATCTAACCATCACGTTCTGATGGAGAGTGGTAGAGAACATGGCTTTGAAAAATCCAACAATCACAAAGCTATTGATTTGTGATGATCTAAGGTACCATCTGATTGATCGAATATAAGGGAACTAGGACAACATTTTTGGTTTTCAAGATCATTTCCCTAAAGTTGATGAATTAAAAGAAATACTTGCATGATTTTGGTACAATCTCACTGTTGTTCATGAATTGAACAATTTCCACTTCATCCCTTAAAGATATGAAGTTGAATTTGTTATTCATGATGTGTTAGCAGATCATGTGATAGAATGATGGGTCATTCCTTCTCTTCTAAACAGAAGGTTAGCTAAAGTTATAAGTCCATCTTATGGTCAGATTAATCATATATAGTTCTAAAAATGATCTTATACTTCATATATCATACTGCTTAATAAAATAAAACAAGTTTCTACTAACCAGGGACTTCCTGTAGGCCAGTGGTAGGCGATATAGGCTAGTCGCACTTCCTTTGTGGTTTCGATTCCCATAGCCTTGTCCGACGCAATGGGTTGTCGCCCGTCCTACAGGTTTTCCATTTTCTAAAACTATGTTACTATAACATCCCATCAATAATATCGAAAAAACTTCTATCCTTAAACAATACTAACTTATGTCCAACAAAATCCATTCCAATCTTTAGGCTTATCCATAATACTGCAGTCCACTCTCATAATACAGTGAAAACAATTACCAGAGATTTAATACCATCGTTGATCCCCATATATCATAAGATCTGTCTTGTTGGTCACATTCCAAACATTCGAAGGCCTTAATCATGTATTCTCTTGAAAAATGAATACCAATTGAACCTTAGTGAAAACATGAATGCAGTTAAAAGTTAACACATTCCACGTACCAAAATCCTCAAAATCATATATACTCAAACCATGATATCACTTAGTCCTTATATCAATCATGAGCACATGAATACAATCAAACATCTCATTATCTTCTTATTCCTTAATTATGTGCATATCATCTACTTTACAAAAATATCTGAATATCCTTCCATGGTTACCGGTATCATTCAACATATACTTTCAAATACTTTTAGGAAAATAATACTGTAACAATCCTTAGATGATTCTTTATTCCATAGTACCATTAACTATACAACATAACTCTCGATAAACATACAATCATTCCACTACCTTCTAAAATAGCCGACTGAGCTTCAACACTTCTTTTAGCTCATATATCATTTTTAGTCTCCTCATCAGCATCCACATAAATAATACCCATATGACCATGCTGATTCTTTTCATGAGATTTTCCATTAGGGAATTGGTTTTCATAATGCTCGTACATTCCACATCTAATCATTGTTGATGTCGTAGCAATACCATTATCCTTGTCCATGGTGTTAACTGATCCTTTTTCTCTGCACTTACTGGATTTGTGTCCTTCTTTTCCACACCCAAAGCATCTTCAAGTTCCCTTGAAACAATCTCCCTGATGACTCTTCCCACATGATTTACATGAGGGAAATTGGACTTTCTTTCCTCTATGATCATCATGAAACTCCATCTTTCTCTTATTATCTGAGTCGAGAAACATACCAAAGTTGATATTATTGATCATATTATGAGATTTCTGATTAGGAATAATAATGATGTTTGGACTTCCAAATCCCGTTTCATTTTTTTTCTCATGAATAATATCATTCCATTGTCCGTCATATCCTCCATTATCATAAATCTTCCTATTTCCAACCATTTTCTAAAACCCAAAAAGAATAGTGTGAGAGGCAAAAATCATGCTAGGGAAAAAACATAGTAAAGGGGGAGCACCTTCAATATCTAATATCTTAGGTTAAATTCTAAGATCGTTACCGTAGTTCTAGGACTATATCCTATACATATACTTAACCTTAGGGATATCCCTAGACATACCTTAGAAATATCTCTAGGGATCTCACTAATGTTCTCGAATCCAAGTTTCCAAAGGTTGACTAAACCTTTCCTCTGATACCAACTGTAGAGACCCAAAGCTTGACGTACATGGACATTACATTACATTAGCAGAATACTTAATAAATAACAAAAACAGACACACAAGGACCGTAATAGTTTAGTGTCCTTGGAAACATAGTACGTAATCTTCTAATCGTGGTGAAAGATCTTCAACATCTCCCATAAAGATCTTCCCCTTTTTTTTCTTACCTAAAACCATTCTTTATATCCTGGGGAAAAGAAAACATAAAAAGGGTGAGCTCAAATTCTCAGTATGGGTAAGCATGGATAAAATAAAACATACCATATACGTTTGAACTTAAAAACATGAACAAAATGTTTAAACATCAAAATCTTGAGCAACGACATAAAACATGGAAGTACATAAGGCATAGATCATATTGGAACATAAACCATGATAAAATAGCATGGGAATAAAACATGTAATTGTGGAATCCATTAAGAACATGTAATGAATTCCACTGTAGCCATGGAATTGCTGCCAAGACCATCTTAGTGGACAAAGTCCCTTTCTGAATCGAGTTCACTCCTCGTTCCAGTCCTGTATTACTGAACCGGTTTAACTTGTCGTTCCAGCCATGTCAATCTCATGAGATATAAATCTTTACCCAATCCATTGGAGGGAGATATAGGTCCCACCCATCTCATAATGAAATCATTCTTACTTGTGCCACAAAATAAACATACATCATTCATAATAACCCATTAATAAAATGGGTTTCATAAACATCATCCCATCATCACATAATCCATATAAAAGAAATGGATATCATTTCATAATAAGAGAGGTGAAACCATGTAAATCATAGATACATTATACTTGAAACATACACATATGAAATAATGTCATCTTAGATGAAAAATGGTTTTGATAAAACACTTGAAATGAATTCTTGAGGGAAATATCCCTTTTTCTTCAAAATCATTTTCTTTTCAAAAAATGTCATGCAATTTTAAAAGAAAAGGATTTTTTTCAAAATAGTCATGAAATATTTTGGAGGAAGAATTGTGAAAAAAGGTTTTATAAACCCGTAAAAATCCGTTCGTGCCGTATAAGTTAAAAAACATTCTTTCCGTACTTTTTCCAGAAAAATCAAAAAGTACCTCGTAACATAAACAAAACAAAATATTCCTTATATACCATGTTGTAAATGTCAAAAATGGGTAAAAAGGACTTCAAACAAACACGAAAACACTTTTATATAACATGGACATGGATAATAGAAATAATCCCAGTAAATACTTACGAATAAGAAATATCAGATAAAAATGATATTTGCAAAATTATCCCTTACCTTAGGTCGGATATGCTTCGTACGTATCCGAACCTCCTCTTCTTTGAAGCGACTCTTTGAGACCTCCTCTTATGGCACTAAAATTGGTATTTGAAGGAGACCAGAACCTCTAGGATGTTTGTAGGGAAGTGGAGAAGAGAATTGGGCAGGGGTTGGCTGAGCTTGAAAGCCCAATGTAGTGTTTGGAAGAGAGGGAGGAGGTTCCCTTTTATGAGGGAGGAGAGGGGCACCTTTGGGATTCTTAAAAATATTAATTTATAATAAATCTAACCCCACTTAAAAACCACCAACAATGACTCATATTCGAAGATTAGATGAGATAGGGTTGTAATCTAATCAACCAATCAAATTTAGACATGTTTGGATCTTATTTTAAACCTTATCATTTTGATTTATCCTTATTTAATATATTTAAGTTTATTTGTGGTAATAAAATTCTAAATTTTAAATTATAACAAATAAATACTTATTTGGTGTGAATTTTCCAAAATTTTTTACTTTATAACATTATATACCACATAAATTTAAATTTATAATTTTTAAATTTTTTTGTGATTTTTAAACAATTTTATAATATGTTATTTTTATAAAATAACAATAGTGTCAATCTTGACAATATTAATTTATTTGAATTTAAATAAAATATAAACAGAAGATATGTTCGAAATAAAAGCTTTAATAGATTTATAAAAGGTCATATTTATCTATAAAATTAGTGGATCACATTAAATAGTTCATATACTATTTATTTTTTTTATTTTTAAAACCATTTGTTTGGTTTATCTCTTAATAAAATAATTACTACAACATTTTTGTATAATTATTTAATATACTGATTTGTTGCATAAAAATTAAAAATAAAATCCTATGATGAAGATAAATATATTACCTTTCACAATAATACTTTTACTCGAATTTATCATCTTAAAATAACAATATTTAAATTGTTATATTTATTAAATTATGAAGCCGACAACTTTGGCATCATTTAAAATAAAATAATATAAGTTTCATAATCACTTTTATAAGGATCCAAACGGTTATACATTAGGTCATTAGATTATTAAGGTGTAGATATACACTACCAATATGTTTTGGTAAGGTAAGTGGGCCTTTTAATGGGTATTGTTATTTCAATAAAAACTATATTACTTATTTTCCACTTAATAAATAATTTCGGTATCATTAATGAATCACCATTAATGACAATTTTTTAATCCCTAAAAATTATAAATAAATTATCATGATGTATATAATTTTATTATCTTTCCGGAGACTATTTAGCTTCGAAGATTTATGATGTTTATCACTAAATTAAAATTATTATACTTATAAGATTTAAGAGAGTGACATGTTGTCACATTCTTTGGTTTTAATAACAATTAAATTATTTTCATAGTCAAAAGCCCATAAAATGAATCTAATAATCCCCTTAGGTGATATTGGTATACTTTTAGCCATAAAATAGAATTTTGGCACGTTTTAGGGTAATTTTATAATATTATATTTACCCTTAATTACCTGATTTACCTTTAACTATAGTAAACAAAATTTACCATAGTTACTATTCATAATTCCCAAAAAAAAAGTAGCCTATTAACATAATTTGGACCCACTAATTCAAAATATGGAATCCATTTTTTCAAATTCAATACACAGAAGTTGCAGAAATTAAATTAAAATTAATCCCGTTGTCGAATGAAAATGGGTTTTTGATTAAAACATTGCAAAAGATTGAAATGATTTAACCTACGAATTCAATGTAAAATAAATGCTAATGACATAAATTATATTAAATGGTAAAAATATATTATATTTATACTTTAAAACCATTCAATATTATGATTTAACCATATAAATTATTGCAATGAAAAAAGTTGTTTTAAATTTAAATATAGCGTGTTTTTACTATTCATCAAAATATGAAAGTTACTAGAATAATATGAAAACTTTATCCAAAGTAAATTTTTATTTCTTGATTCCAAAGAAGAATTTTATTTTGTCAAATTGAACTTATAAACATGTCAAAAACTAGATTTAAAGTGGGTGCGCCATCAAAAGGCAGCAAAACTGCATTTTTTGAAAAATACTTGTTTTACCCGAGAAATTTATTTTGTTCTTATACCATGTTCTAGAAAATGTGTAAGATGAATAATAATGTTATAAAATTCAATATTTAGATAATACTATTCATTACAGCTATCTCATAATAATATTATAATCATATATCATTGTTTAGTAAAACCCGGTATTGCGTACAACACACGCTATCGAGGAAGGTCGTGATTGCGTGTAATGCAAGCCAAGTCAGGGTTGTGTGTTGTGCAAGAATCCTTCGTTGTTTCGTATAACAGAATCCAACCATATTTCATTTATACATTTAATATATATATATATATATATATACTCAATGTTGTGTAGAATAACGATTATCAAAATTGCGTGTAACACGATCCAAGAATAGTGTTGCTTATACTGCAAGCTAATACGGTGTTGCGTATAGAGCAAGGTAATCTTGGTGTAGCATACAACACAAGACATTAATGAAATTAAAAGAACATTTTTCATAAAGTATCGGGGTGTTACAATAACTATAATATTTACTTTAAAAATTATTATAGAAATTAATAAATGATTACTATTGAATTTAAAAAGTGATTTGAGGAAATTAAAAAAATTGAATATATTTTAAAGAAAATATGAACATGGAAGAAAAAGATTCCTGGCCGAATAGAGGAACAATGTCTATTTTCCATAAAAACATTCATTTTGAATTTTGATTTCACAGAGAGATGAAAAGGAATTGAAAATTAGTAATCTATAAAAAAATCATAGGTTAAGTAATTATATAATATTTTTGTGTGATATATCATATAATTTCATGATTTTTTAAGAATAAAATATACCGGTATAATGTGAGATATTAACATAAAATACTTGCCTCATTCTTGAATATATTTGAAAGAATTATGAAATCCTTTATAATAAATTTAATGTTATTATACTTTTATTGAACAAGAATACTCATACTTATAATACCATAAATTGTTTCATTATAATATTTTATCACATGTTCATTAACAGTTCTTATTAAAATAATTATTTAGGGTGATAACTATTTAGTTTTTCATGTATATTTTGATTTCAATTGTTATGGTCTTTGAGAATTGATTATTTTTACATAAACCTTAAAATATTAATAATGATTTAAATAATATATATATATATATTATAAATAATTATTAGCATCCATAAAAGGAATAGCTAGAAAATTGAGTTACACCATTCATAGAGATGGTATTCTGTATATATGCCTAAATGTTGATTTCATTTTCTAATGAAAAGAAGGATATAAAGATAAATAATATTGCATCATTAAAAAAACAAAATTTTATTATAAATATCATAAATATTTTTTAAATCAATTAATTTTACCAATGATATAAGATGAATCATATCAATATGTGGAGGCATTTGTCTACACGTACACAAGAGTGATACATTCATTTCCCATTTGATGGAAAATATGCTGAAATTATTGTAAAATAAAAAAACATTATATATATGATATTATATGCATAATTTTATGATAAATTTAATAGTTTTATAGATGTTTTACGATGAAATAAATTTGAAAGAGCTCAGTTGGTATTTATACATCGTCTTTGAGGGACCTCCTCTAGAATACACATTATGCTTCGAAATTTTGGTCTTAGAATAATTATATGGGATCTAGGATAAGGGGAATGAAGATATAAATGTTTTGGTGTAGTTCCTTATGGATATACAAGGCTCAAAATTGGTTAATAATTTAGGGTGTGATGTGTTTTTTTATAAGTGGTGGAGAGGACATACATGGAATTACTTAAAAGATGTAAATAATATAACGTCACATTCTTATGAAAGTATATAAAAATGGAAAATAACTAAAAATTATTATAATATAGGGTCAAAATAACTTTAAATAATAATAATTAGACAATTCTATGTTACATTGTTACCTTTAACGCTTAGTTTTACCCCTGGTAAACTCTTTTTAACCCTAATCGTGGTAATAAATATTTATTATTGTTACTATTCATTATGATCAAAAATTAAAGTGGCCTAATTACTAAATTTTTAAATTTTTATTCCATTTATTGAATGAATTTTACCAAAATAAATTTTAATATGTTTCAAAATTATATTTTAAAACAAGAATGGAAAACACAACAATAACTCATTCTCAGAAAAATGAATTTTAAGCATAAAATAATGTTAAATTTAATTTCATTCCTAGTAAAAACAATAAAATGAATGGTAAATTTTTGTATTGAATACATAATCTAAAATTTTCTTTAATACCATTAGTAAATAATTATTTATTTAATTTATATGATATAAAAATATTGTACACATAAAATTAGATTTATGAAAAATAATATTGTTTGCCTTTAAATTATTTTATCATCATTTCTGACCTTTTTATAACTAATGTACTATTTATTATTCCTAAATTACCAAAAAATCATTAAAATAACTTTTTAAAAGTGATAAAAAAGATTAATATAAAAATTTATAACAACTAGAAAAATAAATTAATTCATAAAAACATGTTTTTTATTCATGGAATTATTTTATTAAATTTATAATTATTATTTAGTTGGACATAATCAATAAATTTAAATTTAGAAAATATATATATATACCTCATTCATTGCGTGGTTAATCTTATTCATTCCAACCCATCTAATATCTATGTTATTGAGGTATACTATGTCATTGGTTTATTTAAACTTAATGTTGCATGTAAAACAAGTTATCAAAAACATGAAGTTTATTTCAATGAAAACACAAATAAAATCTTGCGGGTGTTTCATTATACCCCATTTAAAATTAATTTTTTCATATTATTTAATTAACATTAATATAAATAGATATGTAAATATCTATTACATTACATCATTATGTTCTCATATAGTTTCCTTGATTTTATGATTCCTCTAGTGAACTTTAACTAGGTATGTTGTCTAATTTCACATCTCATTATTACTACGTTCTATGATTTATACAAATTTTTCTTATTAATAAATAGTATTATTTGGTGGTATAGCCTCTATGTTTAGTAAATATGAATTATTAGGTATGTACTTCCTCAAAAGTGATATATGGAACACATCATGATCTTTAAAGAGGATCGATGGAGAGGATAAAAGATAAAATATATTCTCTAAAAGATAAAGAATCTAAAAATGGATGATATATTTAGGGAATTGCGTTCCCTTATTTCTCAATCTCATAAACTTTTTCCATGAATAAATTCATAGGAATACCTTCTCAACAATCTTTAATTATATATCTCAACAATGATTTGCATCATTAACCTTTAATTGACTATGAGATGTGTTGATATTCTATTAAATAGATCTAACATTATCTATCATTTTCTTAGATACATCAGCTCCCAATATATTTATTTCTCTAAATTTATACATATACAATTGATTTTTTAAATTTCTTCTGTATAAGTATTTATAATGAGCCATACAAATTCACAATGGAATGATATTTTTATTTGATAATTTCGAAAAACGAAGGTTTTTATCCCATAAAACATTGAAATCTATAAAATAGGATCATAGAGTGTACTCTATGGATTTAATGGTTCTCTCAAACTGGACATATATTTTTGGATGATATGTAGCAATGAAACAAAACTCTATATCCATATTTTTCTGTAAACATCGCTAGAACATCTAAGTAATCCTAAGACCTCAATTAGGCAAAATATAATATGGTAATCAATGAAAACATTACACTTACTTTATATCATGGAAATATAATCAATAGAAAAATATTCTCCCATAAAAAATAAATGTGATGACCTTGTAAGGAAGTTTACTATAACCTTACTAGAATTATATCCATGAGATACATTGGGGATTCTGAAAATGAAACCCATGATTTTGTTTTTTCATTTACATTATTTTAAGGGTAATGGTTATAATATCCCCTTACAATTATGACTTTGAACCTTGACTTTATAACACACCAATAATTGAGATGCATACTCTTCAATTTATATCATCATATTGTTTGACTATAGATACTAATTAGATAATCTATAAATCTTCATACATCCAGGATAAATGATGAGCTATGCGATTCTTATAATAAATCCTTATATAATTATAGTTATCTTGATAGACATATTTACTTCATGATTTATATTATTCCATCACAATAAATGTTTAAATCAATAATATTTATCAACTTATATTATAGCTTTATGTCTTCCTTATATGCCTCTTTGATATTCTCATTGATAGATGGTTGACCTCTCTTTTGAGAATGAAAATATTTCTCCCCATACATCATGTTTTCATGTTATATTCATTAAAAATTCTATAATATTTGATGTTTTGTAACCCTCATCAATTTTAAGATATCATTATCCTTTATACTCAAATAATCAACCATATTTTTTTACCTTCCAAAGGTTGTAATGTTTTGAGAAATCATAATTCTTAATTGACTTTAACCATTTTCTTTGGTGCATATTCAACTATTTCTGGGTGAAAATTAACTTTAACATTTTATGATTAGTATATATGTAAATTATTTCTTCACTAAGATAATGCATCCAAATTTTTAGTGAAATGATTACCACTACTAAATCATGATCATGGTTAATGTAATTTTACTCATGAACCATTAATTGACAAGAGGCATAAACTATCACCAAATCATTTTGTATAAAAAAAATCAGAATAAATTCTTCAATGCATAATTGAAACTCAAAATATCATCTTTATTATAGGGTACTACGGTCATAGGTGTACATACCAACCTTCTCTTTTCTTACTTAAAATTTTATTCATATTTTTTATTTCATCGGGACTTTAACCCCTTTCTAGTTAATTTGGTGAGTGGATTATATATAAATTAGAATTTATTAAAAAATAATTTATAATATCAATCCAATATAATAAAACTATAGATATCAGTCAAATATATTGTTTTGGAATATTGTTCAATAACTTTATTCATTGATGGATCCACTGATATACCCTCAACTGATATTATATGACCCAAAAATGAGTCATTTTGTAACAAAAAATCACACTTGGTATATTTGTCATGTAGTGTCTACTATATTGTGGTTTCGAAATTAGTCCTAATGTGATATTAATTTTATTTATTTATGTTATAATATATAATAATATCTTCAATAAATAATACCAAAAAATAACCGAAATAATCTCTAAATAATATATTCATTAAATCCATGATTATATTGGGGAATTAGGGGGACCAAATGGTGTCACTATAAATCCATTGTGTCCCCACCTCATATGGAATTCTCTCATTGGTATGTATTAACTTTTGACCCTCAATAGATGGTATCAAAATAGAATATAAATCTTCTAGAAATATATATCTCCATGTAATTGATCTAAAAATCATTGATATATGGAAGAGGATACTTTTTTATTTATCATGATCTTGTTAAGTTATTGATAATAAAAAAGAAGGTGAAATGATATATCTTTATTCATAATAAAAATAATAGGTTCAACCCATGGTGATGAACATGGATGAATGAATCCCTTATCATTATTCTCTTATAATTTCTTATTCCATTACATCAACTCAATCGGGTGAATTCTATAGTGTCTATGAAATGGTTGTATTTCGATGTATGTGTTTTATTTAAAATTGAACATCACGATTTAGTGTAATGCATAGAAACAATTTTCTAAATACATTAAAAAACTCATGTACAATAGAATACCTTTTATTTTTAGTTTCTCCCTAAACATATAAGATAAATAACCCATTTGAATAGTAATCATGACCCATAAAATGGAAATAATTTTCATTATAAGTTCATATTTATCATCTTATTGATAAGAAATAAAATGATTCATTGGAATATCAAATGTGACTTATATTAATCAACAATTAATATTGGGTCTATGTAAATAAATCTGATACATTCCCAAAATAGTGTCAAATTCAACTAGAGGGAGAATAAAATGATTTATATGAATCATTTTCCTATAAAATTAAATTTTAGATTATTTATAGACTTGAGATGTGATTGTCCTAAAATTTGAAATTTTCAGCTCTAATTAATCATATAATCTAATAGTTGGTAATAAAAAACATTAGAAAATTATATTTATTTATAATATTAATTTGATACATAATCAAATAATACATTAATAGTTTTATAATGGACAGTAAGTTTACATTCCACCACTTTGTCATAGTACCCCACATCGGAATTAGTGATCATATGATATTTCCATTTTTCTATAGGAATATGATGTTATTATTGTTTATCTTCATCATTAACCCTTGGATTCGAGAACTTGTTAGCATAATAACCTTAATATTTTAATTTGAAACATTAGAGTGTGGGTAGTGCATTGTTTGGAGTTATCTATATACTCACATAATTAGGTATGTTATTCCCATAACTTCATTATTTGATTTCCCTATGAACATCCCCTCCACACATAAAACATTTACTAGTCCCCATAAGACAATTTCATCCATGTTTTTTTCTATAAATATGAAATAACAGAAGACATGTATTCTTCTCTCCATGTTTATTATAATTAGAATATACTTTAAATTTCAACTTTATTTTTTCATGAAAACCATGATATTGATAGGGGGTTACTGATATTTACTTCTACATTGATATCACATTGAAATGTTTGTTCACAGAAACTAATGTAACTTACATATAACTTCCATTTAAGACTTTGTTTTAATCTATTAAATATTCAATCAATGTTACATTAAATTTTTAAGATAATAAAATAATAATACCTCAAAATCCCTCTAATATTTTCCTCATATTTTTTAATTAATTCATCATCCATTTCCCTTTTCAAAGAGAATACCATCACTATTCATGTATGAATAATATGGGGAATTAACTTTTTGGATAATAACTATTTTAAATCATCCCACTTCATAGATTAAATTTCATCATGTTTCATTATATTCTTGATAAGATTCCACCATTGATCTAATTTTACTAGAAATTGATAAAAAAATGTGATTACATTTTCATATTACAATCAAAGGATAATGGAAAATATATTTTCTGTGGTACTGACCCATTTCTATAAAATTAATGGATAAATGGACCCACTAAAAGAATGAGAAAAATTACCCATGAATAACTCCATAAAATAGTTCCACATACTTTTATTTTATGTAATATCTTCATGATTGATAGTTTGGGAAAAATATTCATGTATTACAATAGGATTTCTCATTCTGTGTCCCATAACATTTATTTTCATAAGAGGAACATTATTTCATTTTCCATCACATTTAGCATTAACACAATTCCTTATATTTAATTCAATTTACTAAAACCATAACACATTATTTTAGGAATAATAATCATAGTGATAAACCATATAATTCGGAAAATAATTTATAGGAAGTATAAATCTTGACACCTTCATTTCACTTTTTGACACCATAGGTTTATCTAAGGTCATCCATGGTGATCATCTATTGAAATCATTTAAAATGGATCATAATGAAATTGAAAGTAGTATAATGATATCCCCTATAAGTGTCTATCCTGGTGTGTGTTCTTAATCCCACTCATTGGGCACTGATGACAATCACGTTTTTACCAAATATGATGGGTATATATTGTCTCAACAATACAGTATAAATTATGATGATTTTAATCGCAAATACCCTTGTTTGTTCTCTAATAAGGTTTTTATGAATAAATTTTCAAGAATTTATATTTAGTTTAATTTAATTTAACTTTACAGGTGTTACTCTAGAAGCACTATATCAAAACCATAGGTTTGGTTAATGAACGTATGGTATCAACCCTACGTTACCCTGGAAAAGTGAAATCCTTGCATATTATAGCAAAACTATGTTATCCAATAAATGTGAAATGCTAGCGTAAAGTGTCAAAACTACGTTACATTGGAAAAGTAAAACACTTGAATAAGGTAGAATCCCTATATTGGAAGTTGGGATTATTATTCATTGACCCTATGTTTGGGAATTTGAATGTATGTTTATTCAATGCTACGTTTGGGATATTTTTCTAAAAATACGAACGTATGGATTATCATCACTATGGTAATTTCGTTCCTTAAATTACATAATTATGAAATTATGTTAAGGAAACTATATGTTGGTAAGAACCCTACGCTACACAAATGATCCCTACACTACATAGTTCAATCTTACCTTGTGATTACAACGACGATGTTTTTAACCTCTGTTTTCAATCCATGATTACAGTAACGACCAAGTGAGAATTGAAGACTGATTCAAGGATAATTATTATTGTTTCAAAGAACTATATTCATTGAATAAAATCACTCTTATTCTTATGGGATGTTATGACTCACTTGGTCAATTGGAATTCAAATTTCAATGGTTAATCAGGATATTCTTTGGGATCTGGAATAACAAACCAAGCTGTACGTTCTATATATTTATTTAGATTATATCTTCAAAAGTATTTGTGATAATCGATTCATATATGAGATTTTATTATTGAAGTTATCTTTTACAGTTCTTCTTCAATGAACAATAGATTATGATAGAAGCTACTCTTCCGAGATATACATGTTTAATCTTTTACTACTGTTATATTACTACTACTGTTTAATTTTAGACCTTATTGAAGATCATTTTTCAATAAGGATCTCAACAAACTATTTCATTCTTCGAGATATTATTTCTTTAAGAATAAGTTCCATTTATTGTCAATTTTTTGCTGCTACAACATTAAAGATCATCTCGAAACTTTCCAATCAATATTTTTTGATTTATTTGAGTTTCAACTTCTTATACTTAGTTGTGGTGGAGAATGAGATTCTCTATATAATATTTGGACAATTTGTTATCTATTATATAACTAGAATAATTTTTTACAGGTATTTTTGTAGAGGTTTCAATTTCCTTCACTCGGTTTTGAATTCATTATCTTGTGATAAGAGGTCCATTATAGTTCAATTTTCCATGATCATAGAGAAAGTGATTGATAGAGTGTATTAGGGTATATTTGTTCCCTAGACCACTATAATTTTTCTTATATTTATCCGCTTCATATTATTTTTAAAATAGTAATCATTTCATATCTGTATAAATCACAATGGGTTCCATAAACCACATTTGTGGAAGAATTTTTGAAAAGGCCAAATTCAACCCCTCTTGTGTTACTTTGTATATTCCGACTAAACAATTGGTATCATTGGAGAGACTTTAGGAAAATATATAAGAAGATAAAATTATAAGGAATATAAAAAGATGTAAATAGAAGATATGAGAGAAGAAATGTCAATGGTATGTGATCCATATTGTAATTGTTAAAATTATGGATACTGGAAATCTAGAATGATTATCAATCAGAAAATATTGAATTCAAGTATAATCAATGATCATTACTCCATATGAAATTTTTGAGAAACTATGAACATGATATGCCACAATAGAAGCCTTGTATGATATCAATGATAAATCAATTAATGGTATTATTTGTGTTTGTGGACCAGGTGAATTCAATCGTGTATCCTAATGCCCAACTGCCAATAAGATGTGGAAAACTATTGTATTTTCTTATGAAGGAACATATAATGCTAGAAAAATTATATATTCTACAACTATGATATAGTTGGACACACTTAGAATGCTTGATGGTTAACGAATAAAATCTATTAATAGAAGTATTAATGAAATTTTCTACAATATTATCGGCTTAGGTGAACCCATTAAACAATCAGATCATGATTTGAATGCACTGAGAATTGTACATTCAAAATTAAATGGAATCTCTACTAAAATTTGACTATCATCACCTATCAAATAACTTCTAGTGAATGAAATAATTATGAAACTGATGATGTGTGAAGCTAAAATGAAGAATGAATCTGAAGATCATAAAATTATAGTAATGATAGAAAATACTACTCTGAATGTGACATTTAGAAAGAATAGAATAAACCCAAAGAAATATGTCAAATAAGAAAAAATTTAACATTTCTAAAATTCTGAAATGGAACTTCCTCGGGTAGCCAGTATGATTAGAAAATTATACAAAAAAAGGGATTCAAAAAATCCTTCAGGAAGGATGAAAAATAACCAAGAGAATTTAAATGCTATGAATGAAAAAATTCGGTTATATCATACCTGATTGTCCTCAACTGAAATATGAATGAAAAATTACAAAAAATAGATATCAGTAAAATACTAATTATGATCAAAATAGTAAAATAGAAATTATAGATACATTGAGTGTATCTGCAGAATCTATAAAACCTTAAATTTATGATTCAGAAAATGAACATTCTAATCTAAAATTCAATATTTCTTTAAGGATGAAGAGGAAAGTTACAAACTAATTACTCTTCTGATTCTGATTATGCTATTTGGTCACATGAAATATTTGCAGCCTACTATT
Source organism: Viscum album (assembly GCA_963277665.1). Lineage (NCBI taxonomy): Eukaryota > Viridiplantae > Streptophyta > Magnoliopsida > Santalales > Viscaceae > Viscum > Viscum album. The sequence continues at coordinate 1,288,045,283 of OY728158.1, forward strand.
CCATGACTGAAGAAAAATTCGGTTATTTTCTAAAGAAGAATAAATATTTTAAAACCATTGATAATGATCAGTTAGGTGAAAGTGATACCATTATAAAAAAACATCATGAGTTACTTGAAAAATTCAATTCCTCTTCATCAAATAGTATCAATCAAGAAAAATAATCAAAGAACAGTAGGATGAAATTGAATCCTATAAAAGTGTTTCTTTTATTTTTATTAATGGAGTAAATGTTTCAAATGAAATTCTTGGGAATAATGTCTTTAAAATGGATTTATTTGGAATATGAAGTATGATTGAAAAATAAATATTATATAAATATTATTTTTTTCACAATTCTTAAAACGATGCATTTTATATTTGTGAAAAATTTCATTTCACAGATAATTTCCCTTTGAAAAATCCTCAAATTAATGGTAATAAAAAATAATTTATTTTTAAAAAAATCTCTGAATCAAGTGAAAGATGTTTTGGAAAAATAATGCAGATCTGGATTCTGAGGGAATTGATTTCTAACACTGTTGAAACCAAGATGATATGGGTAACAAAAAAACAATTGTGTAATTAATTTTTCTAGAAAAAGGTAACGTAAAAATAAAATCCATGTGGTATATGAACAGTGGGTATTTTATGCATATGAGTGGGGATATAAAAAACATTCATACACAGGCTCAAATGGATGGAGGACTAGTCACTTCCAGTAAAAATACTAATGGAAAAAATTGTTGGAGTTTGAACTGTTGGAGATCTAAATACTATCTCAATTAAAAAAATAATTTATGTATAAAGGATAAGGCACAACCTGAAAAGAATATGTCAACACTGTGATGATGGATTTTTTCTTGATTTTTGAAACAACTATTTCTATATGTTTAAAGATAATTTGTTTAAATTTAGAGAACCTATAATTGATAATTATTATACGTTGGATTTAAATTCTTTATGCAATGAAAAAGTAAATTTTTTAACTTCTATTAAAAATGAATAATGGATTTGGCATAAAATATTTGGACACAAGAATATATATTCTTTATATTAATTATCTATGAAATAGTTAGTTTCTAATTTTCCTAGTCTTATGTTTAACAATGATAAATTCATTAATGTGTTCCAAATTGGAAAGAATTATAAATCTTCTTTTAAATTTATTAACAAAATTGTTACATATAAACCATTAGAACTTGTCCTTATGGACAGGTTTGCACCATCGAGTGTAGCATGTTTTTCTTGAAAATTTTATGTTTATGTTTTAGTAGATTATTATTCTAGATTTACTTGTGTTTATTTTCTAAAACTCAAGAGTGTTGTTTTCACAGTTTTTGAATTTTTTTTTGTAAAATAGTTGAATATGATAAAGATTTTAAAGTAATTTCACTTAGAAGTGATAGTGGTGGAGAATTCGAGAATCCATAATTCTATTATTATTTTCTCCAATCTGGGTATTAATCACACCTTCTCGGCACTGAGAACACCTCAAAAAAATAGAATATTTTAAAGTAGAAATATAACATCTCATGAAATAGAATGGACTATTCTAAATGTAAATAATATTCCTACTTATATTTTGGAAGATACTATAAAAACATCCTTCAATATCATAAATAGAATTTCAATAAGTCCTATTTTTGAAAAGACACCTTATTATCTTTGGATAAATCGTAATCCAAAAGTAATGTACTTTAATGTTTTTTGGATGAAACCTTTATATCATAAACACTAATGAAAGTCACTATAAGTTAGATCCAAAAGATGATGAAGGAATATTTTTGGGATATTCTCTTACTTCTAAAGTTTATATAGTGTTTAATGAAAATTCATCGATTGTTTAATAATCATTTATTGTGATGTTTGATGAAACTGACCCTTTTATTAATGAAAAATATCAAGATAATGAATTCACAGACACATCTAACAATATGTTTTTTGAAACCCATAAAAATTATTTTGAAAACAATATTAATAAAATTCAGTACCGTTTAGAGGAACATGACACTAATAATTCTAAAATCATCTTCCCTAGATAGTATATAACTAGAACAAATGTATGAAAACTTGAATAATTCTCTACCTTTTTATCTCAGATAGAACCTAATACTATTGAATAATCTTATAATACGAGAGTTGGATTATTGAAATGTAAGAAGATCTTAACTAACTCAGAAGGAATAATGTTTGGGAACAAGTACAAATACCAACCAATTATCCATTTATAGGAACTATGTGGATCATTATAAATAAATATGATAATTAAGAAATCATAACAAAAAATAAAGATAGATTAGTAGCTAAAGGATATAATTAGGATGAAGTTATAGATTATGATGAGACATTATCACCTATAGCTAGACGTGAATCCATAAGAATTATTTTATATTATTCATATCATATGAAATTTAAGTTATATTAGATGGATGTTATGTTTTCTTTTTTAAATGGTTATTTAATGGGGGAAGTTTATGTTAAACACCCCCTAGTTCATGAAATACTCAATAAACAAACTCTATTTTTAAAATTACTAAATATCTCTATGGCCTTAATTAATCACCTAGAGTATGGTATGAATGATTAAGTTATTTTCTTTGAAAAATGGATTTACTATTGGATGGGAAGATCAAACAATTTTTAAGTGAATTATTTGTTTTAAGTTTTTATTAGTTCAAATATATATTGATGATGTTATTTTTTTCAACTAAGAAAAATATTTATAATGATTTTTTAAAATTAATGAAAAAACAATTTATATGAGTATGATGGGAGAACTAAATTTATTTTATGGATTTCAGATTTATGAAAAAGATTATAGAAATTTTTTTAAATCAATGTATATATATTGTTGATTTAATGAAAAATGTTGGACTTGAAAAGAACAGGACATATACAAATCCCATGTGTACCAATATAAGACATAATTAGAATGAAGCTAGACACCCAGTAAAAAAAATTTATATAGAGGTGTGATTGGAAGTTTGTTATATCTTACTACTAGAAGGATGAACATTTTGTTTTATGTATGTCTTTTTACTATATTTTAATAAAATCTTAATGATACCCATCTAAATGATGTTAAAATAATTTTTCGATATTTAAAAGGAATGGTTTTTCAATATCTTATTTACCCCAAAACAACTAATTTAAATTTAAATTCATATTCTAATACTGATTTTGGAGGATGTAGATTAGATAGAAAAATAACCTCATGAACCTTCCACTTTTTAGGAAAATATTTAGTATCTTGGTAGAGTAAGAAATAACAACGAGTTTCCCTGTCAACTACTGTGGAAGAATATGTGTCTACTGGAAGTTATTGTGCACAAGTATTATGGATAAATAATAACAAACTAGACTTTAGACTAAATTTTAATAGTATACCTATTTTATTTGATAAAACTAGTGCTATAAATAATTCTAAAAATTATAAAAGTCATTATATTACTAAGCATATTGTTATAAGGCATCATTTTCTAAGTGATCATGTATATAAAAAGATACTATCCTTATTATTTGTAAATAATGAATATAAATTAGATGATATTTTCACTAAACAACTTCCTAGTAAAAGTTTAAATTTTTTCAAGGGTGAGTTAGGATTATTTAATTTTAAATGAAATAATTATTTTATTTTATTTATTCTAAACCCTTTTTTATATTTTAAATACAGTATATTCTATATATAAACTTTTAACAATCATTATTTTCTTTTACTATGTGTTAAATAGATTTTTTAATAATTTATTTATTTATATTTTCAAAATTAAAATTTAATGATTATATTCTCAATCGACATAAAGAAAACTTTTTCTCCTTCTCCCACTATCTTACTCAAATATTACACATCCCTTTATTTTATCGGGTCTCTCTATCACTCTTTCAATTATTGTTTATTGAAACCCTAAACATTCAATCCCTTCAATATCAAACCCATTAGAGATGTAAACCTCTTTAAAATATGAATATTATTATGTGGATGCATCTTCTTATTCTTCAGTGAATTATCGAAAGGTTCTCTATGGAAAGGTAATTGATTTTCATTATTTAGATTCTATAAATATTTATCTCATGGAAGAAATGAGATTTAAATGACTGGTTTATGATTTTGGAAAAGATAACATTTCTATGTTATATGATATTGAAGTTAAGGAATTTTGAGGAAACACTTTTTTTAGTCTTCGATTCAATGAAGACAAAATTGTCTCTAAGATTAACAATTTTTAATTTTATATTTATTTTGAGGAAATGGATGAGAATTTTAATTTTCCCCATGATGGGGACTTTCAGTTCGATTTAATTAATATAGGTAAAGGAAAATCAATTTCAGATAAAATCATGGTTACATTGTTTGGAACAATTAATATCCATAAATTAATGACAAAAGTGCTTACTTCTAACCATTGGGTTATGATACAATTTATTCAATCTGTAATTTTGTCAAGGACTTTTGAGATAGAGAAAGTCATTTATCCTAAAATATATGCCATGTTTTGGTTTTTAAATTACATCATGATCAATTTCTACTGATTTATGATAAGGTATCTAAACCACTACCACCACAAGGATGCCAATTTAGGATATTATCCTTATGGAATGATTCTTTACTTTTTTCTACAAAGAAAAGGTAAATTTGTTAAGATCTTTTTTTTGGTAAAACATGTTATCAAAGAAAGTTTTTAAATTTCGGGATTGTTATGAAGTTAAGTTTTATGTGGATAAATTCATACAACAATCTTTTTATAGTTTGTACGGAACAACAAAAGAGGTTTTTGATAGCTACTTAGGGGGAGAAAAAGATGATTCCTTCAGTTGGAGATATTCGAAAGAGACCAGAGGAAGAGTAAAAATCTAGGAATAAAGGAAATATTATTCAGAGAGGAAGGATTTCTATTGATATTCTAGTGATGATATATGAAGCTTATATTGGAGTTGAGCATGTGGCTCTATTAGAATATAATGTTGAGAAATAGGCTCACCATCAAGAATATTACAATAAATATACTCTTGATCCAGCAACTCAATCTCTTATTACACTTGATTCTGATGTTATGAGAGGATCTTCCTTAAGAAACAGATTATAAGGAAATTGAGAGAAAATTTTGTATTTGGTGTTAGTTGGAAAAGATAGAGATCAATCTCTTGAATCTTATGATTCAAATGTTGAATAATTTTTTATAGAGGTAAATAAATTGGAGGCCTGGAATTTTTTTCTTAGAGAATAATTGGAAGTAGAGAAAAATATATCTGAATAATTAAAAAGTACTATAGTGTCGATATCAAAGTCTGATGCACATAAGAATCATTTTAGGGAATTAAAAGACCATATTATTTCTATTGGAGACCTTAAATATTTAATCAGAAAAATCTATAGATAATTTAATCTATTAAGATATTAACATGTAATGAAGTCATATTTTGATGATTTCAAGCAGCTGATAGGGAGATAATTTCAATCTCTTAGGGAATGAAATCAAGCATCAACCTCCTCGCAACGGGCAGAGCTAGACCTAATCGAAAGGATTGAAGTAATTACATTAGTGGTGGATAATTTCAATGAAAGACTGAAAACTCTTCATTGTGATAGTATTCATTAAGGTGTTCAATGAGATAATAAAATACATATGATTATTAAACATTATTAAATAGAATACTAGTTGGAATTAGTTCTTAATCATGTTAAGAATAAGTTTACTTCATTCATTTATCTAGAAAATGATTTCAGTGAATTTATAATGGTTAATTTTGTTTAGAATTTGAAAATTAGTAATGATTCGATGACGAAAATTCAGTAGTGGTAAGAAGTATTCAAAAATTATTCCCATATATTTCTTTTGATTCTCATTGAAATTAATTGTGCTTTCCAAGACATTCCTCATCCTATTGAACATTATTTCCTTTTTTTTGTAATCAAACACATTTACTTTGAAGAACATTCATTGGTTGTGGATTGTACACTATTATATTTTCAAAACATTTGAATTAATATTAAAATAAATTTATTTTATTCTTATTTAGGTTTATTCTATTTTATAAAAGTACAATACTTAACTAGAAATCCTAAATTTATTTCTATGATCAATTTTTATAAACTATTCCTTTATAGTTCAATGTTACATTAACTTTGTTTTGTATAACATAATCTTTAAAACAATCTTTTTGATATCAAAAAAGGGGGAGAATAATTAAGTAAGGGGTGAATATTTTTATGAAAATATATCTAGAATTTCTATATTAACTATGGGGATATGAAGGATAATATTTGAAAACCACAAAATTTTTTTAGAGAAAAGATTAAGTTTACAAGAATCTATTTTCTTTATCGAAATAATAATGTTAAATTGAAATATAAAAAAAATTATATCTATTTTTGTAGGTATAAAAATCCTAAAAATTCTTTAAATTTTTTATGTATTATTTTATGGGTTTTTTTTCATCAAAAAGGGGGAGATTGTTGGGAATGTATTGTATCAACAATACTCTATAAATTATGATGATTTGTAGGCTAATAAATGTCCTTGTTTTTTTTTCAAATGAAGTTTTATTAAATGATTTTTCAGGAATTTATATTCTGGTCAAATTAATTTACCTTTATGGGAATTACTCTAGAAACAATATCTCAAAACCCTACATTCACTAAAGGGACATATGTTATCAACCTTATGTTACTTTGGAAAATTGAAACACTTGTGTATAGTATAATCCCTACTTTACACTGGAAAAGTGAAATCATTGCATATGGTAGCAAACCTATGTTACACTAGAAAAGATAGTCACTTGAGTATGGTTTCAACCCGACATTGGAAGTTAGGATTACTATTCATTAACACAACATTCAAGGATTTGAACCTATGGTTAACTAATGGAACATTCTGGATATTTTGAAAAAATGGTGAACATATGGATTATCATCCCTATGCTATATTGGTTTCCTACATTACATAATGATTAAAGTATGGTTATGAATCCATATGTTGGTAGGAACCTTAAGCTACCCGAAGGAACATTATTCTACATGAATGAACCCTATGCTACACTATTCAATCCAATGTTGTGATTACAACGGTGAAGTTTTTAAGCGATGTTTTCATTATGAGATTACTGCAATGGTCAAGAAATAATTTCTGACAGATACAATGATCATTATTACTGTTTAAAAGAAACAAATTCATATCAGAAAAGTACCGATGTTCCTAATGGAAGATATGACACCCCTACTCAATTGGAATTGGAATTTATATGATCAATCAAGAAATTATTTTGGATCCAGAATACCGAAGCATGTTATATGATCTACATATATCTTCAAAGAATCTCTTAAAAAGTATGTGTGATAATAAATTCACATATGCAACTGTATTATTGAAATTATATTTTAAAGTGAAGCTACAATGAACAATCGACTCTGAAAGAAGCTACACTTTAGATATATACATGTTTAATATTTTACTTTTGTTAAATTAGTATTTATATTTATGTTTCTACCTTATTGAAAATTATTTTTCAAAACGTATAACATTATACTATTTCATTATTGGATATATTATTTTCTGAATAATAAGATCCATCAATTCTCAATTATGTGTGGTTGAACTGTGAAGAACAACCCAAACCATTCAAATCAATATCTTTTGATTAATTGTATTTTCAACTGCTCGTACTCAATTATGGTGGAGAATCAACTTCTCGATCTAATTTTTGGATAATTGGTTGTCTATTATATAACCAGAAGGCCTTGTTTTCAGTATTGTTGTAATTTTTTCAACTTCCAGTGCTCAGTTTCGAATTTTTATTCTTGTGATAAGAGTACCATTCTAGTGGAATTTTCCAATGAAAAATCATGATACGAGTCATTATAAAATAATTGGTTAGTGTGAGTAATTATAATACCTATCTAAAATAATTATAAATAATGATTTAAATAATAAAATAAATCATAATATTTTTTAATATATGAAAAATTCATTTTAACCTATAGTAAATTTTGTTCAACCTATGATAATTCTAATTAATCCAATGATTCACTATGTTTTATCCTCTTATTTTTCTTAACCAAATCCCCCTAATTAACTAAAACCAATTCAAATACCTACTATGATGATCTAAACCTAACATAAATGGATTTTAGATAATTTAAAAAAATTATAAATTACATCTCATAAGTTGTATTTACTACCATAACTCAATGTTTTAGAGTATTTCATTATTTCCAAAATACCTATCTTATGTCATGATGTCAAGTAAATTTAATCAAAAACATTCATAATATTTGATTTCATTTTATAAATATATTATATAACATTAGTTTTCATTCATTGAGGAAATGGGAACATATGGAAATGGTGTGTTGAAATTCTAAATAAGGGGAATTAATATCAATGATTTGTAGAAAATTAATTATTATCACATAAATATGAGAGAAAATTTTTATTAATGGAATAATAGAATGGTGTCATAAGAATTGACCACAAGGAATAACATCATAACCATATATCATACTATAGAAATTGAAATCCATAATATAATGATATATCAAGCATAATGTATACAATTTCATATAAATGAGGATTCATATAAAATAGTCATGAGTATTGGAGACAAGAATTATGAATGCGGAAGAATAATAACCATTGAAAAACATAAAATATGTCAAGGATCTTTTATGCACTATTATACTATAACAGATAGAAAATCAAAACCTATATAACCAAATATATTGTAATTAGAATCACTTACCATGTCTCATATCATAGTTTATTTTTTATCTCTATAAATACCATATAATAATCTTCAGAGATTAAAACATTAAAAAATTAATCAGTGGGATATATAATTCAATGATCACCCTTACGTGATTATATGAACAAAAACATATCGACATAATTTTATATATAATACATTATAATTTATTTAATTCCATTGATATAAAATGAGACAGATAAATTTTTTTCGAGTAATAGCATAAATGAATCATATAGAATATTTAATGAAACTAAAACACACTTGGATGAAAAATAAAATTGAAGGGATATTGTAAAATAATTTTATTTAACATTTTAGTAATGCTTTAATGAAGAAAAATATATATGCCACATTCAAATTTATTTTCAAATGGTAAAAAAATTATATTAGAATTGTATTTTTTTTATAAAAATACTAATATTATATCCTTGAAAATAATTAAAGGTAATGTATAAGAAATACAAGGTGAAATATATAAAAAAAAACTAAATTGGAATTAAATACTCTTGGAAGACATTTACCATTTCAATTTAAACTATATCATTTAAAATTTTATAAAATGTTATTTTTTCTAAAATTATTGGGAAATATGTGTGGTATATATGGAAATGTATATTTCACATTATTAATATGAATTTAATAATTTTTATTAAAAATTAATGTGGATATAGTAGAGATATACCCATAAAAGGGGTGTAAAGCATCCTTCAAAATTTTATATTTTATTAGATACAAATCCATTAGAAAAGTGGTTATTAAAAATATATAAAATATCCCCTTAAAAGTAAAATAAATATATAATAAAATAAAAATCCATAATAAAACCAACCGAGAATAATAAATTTAATTGATAAAGTTTGGAACTAAGTAAATAGATATGGATTCATGAAAACTCTAAATTTTTATTCCCTCTTGTTTAGATAAATTATATATACTAGTATAATTAGAGTATGATTATTATACATCTAAATGAAAAAAATATTAAAAATATTTTAACAATATTCCACTCAATTATTCAGATTTATTTATTATTTGTTAATCATTAAAGGTCAATATTAATCCTTAAGTGTTAATTGTTCCACCGGATCCATGCTTGATTTGGTATGGTGGATTCAATCATGGTTTATTAGTGAAGTGTTAATCACATCAAGAATGTTCATGTAATGTATGTATGAATGTGTGATAGTGTTTTGGAGTCCAATGATTATTTCATGTATTTCATGATATTGAATTATATATTCAACTATAATTCATTTATTTGAATTTATTTAATCTTGCAAAAAAAACTATTTTAATAATGGAGAATATTTTCCAATATTATTATTATATAATTATGAAAATAATTTAAATTCACCATTAAGTACATATATTACCAGTATATATGTTTTCATAATTATTTTTTGATGAATATATAATTTCATCCCACATATAGTCTTGTTAAACTGTTCTAAGAATAAATATTCTATTATCAATGAATGGGTTAGAATATGATATTTTATTGATCTAATATCACTTTTTACTAAATTAATAATGTATAGAGGGATAAGATAATGAAAAATATTAAAGAGAATATTAAACATATGTTTAATAGTTGAATCTTCACATAAATATCCTATTGTGATTTAAGGAATTTTAGATAAATCCTATGAAATGAGTCTATAAACATTGATATAGGGTTTTTAGGTAGTTTCAATTGGTAGGTATACAAAATGAAAAGATGATGTATTTTTTCATAATGGGTGCATAATGGGTCCTTTTTATCAATGTTTTTTATGTGGATGTTTTCGAAATACTCAACCCCTACTGTATTAAAAATGTAATTTTACATGGAGTGTGACTAAAAAGTGGAAATACAAATGGTTCATAAGTTCCCTCAGAAACATAGTTGAATTATAACATTAATGATTTTTTATCTCATTACTCGTTATTTTATCAATTTATTTAAATTTTCTCTTTACAATATTTCATAATGTTTTATAGTGGTACCATGATTTTTTTTCCAAATAACTATATTGGACATATTAAATAATTTTAACATGATGAATATTAGTATGAATTCCCTTTTATTGAATTCAAAATCAAGATGTGATTAAAATTATTTATAAAATAAAAACACAAAATGTATAAAAAATTGTTATTGAAAATTGTATGATCCCTGCCCTTTCACAAGGTATTTTTTTGTTTTAATTTATATTAAACTAATTTTAAAATGTTTAAATGAATTTTTCTCAGAAGTAGAGAGGGTATTAAGACTTTATTAAGAGTTCAAGTCCTGAAAAAGCGGAGTAGGTCCATTTAATTCATGGATAATGGTTTTTGTGTGATTAGTATTAATTGTACCCAATGACTCTGGGACATGGTTAGTGGGAAAACAAGGTTTGTAAGATGTGAAAGCGGTATGCTAGAAACAATGCATGGATGGACATATCCATTCTCACAACATCCACATGGTTTTTTAAAACCATTTGGGTACCCAAAAAAATCATTCGACTTGGTTTCCTCATAGATAGAGGAGGCTATACGGTTCATGCACTATCCTGAAAACCTGGATCCCAAATCATTAACCTCATTAAAATTGTGAAATTTACCAATATTTTATATAAATAATAGTTATATTGATTTTAGTATCGAAATAATATATTATTTATGGCTCAATTACAATTGGAGTGAATATTAGTATTCAAAATATTAGTTTCAAAGAGTTTAAACAAAAAATATCAAAAAAGTCATTTAGTAAAACTTTCATATTCAGAATTAGTCACCATTATGATAAATAAAGTTTTATAATAAATATATATTTCTATTCATCATTGTTATAGATTCATATTTAGAGTCAGTGTGATTAGATCAGAGTAATGATAAAATCGATATTAGTACGGATCTGTTTAAATAGAGTTTGTTTATTGTAATCAGTTTAGTACAGATAAATGATCAGTAAAGAAACATGAATATGATGTCTCAATTTTTTTATAAATATAGTGTAATAGTTAATATCAATGTAATAATAAATTCAATAGCAACGTAATGAAAGAATGGAATAAAACTATTATTAAAAGAATAAATCTCATTTTTCTTTAACAGTAAGATAGCCAATGACATTGGATGAATGAATCCCTTGTTTTATAATTACAAGAAATTGTGTATTTCCTTAATAAGGAAATTATTTGATATGAAGGTCAAAAATGTATTCCTAGACATGAAATCCCTTGATCGGATGAATCATATTCTCGGTCTTACTTTCCCAATGAGACCTTTGTCAGTACAATGATCTAATTCCTTGTATTCCTATCCGAGAATCCCTTTATCGTAATCACATATCAGATGTAGAAAACAATGCAATATGTTCATAGAGAGAAAACCCGATAAGCATTCATTGGAAATAAATATCTCTACAATTATTAAAAATACTAAGAAACATACTTTCACACTCGACAATATTTAGAGATATCAGAAAATAAGTAATTTCAAATGAAACTATAACACTCGTAGAAAAGTATCATTAGTAAATATTGTAGTAGTGATTTAAACTCTTCAAATGATTGTGCATTTATAGGCACCCATACAATGGTCATATTTCCTTCATAATGGTCTTCTTTTTTATTAGCTTTTTTTATGACTTGGACACCCTCGTACTCTAATGAATTTATTATAACTAATTGTCTGACGTTATATTGTATTACACATTTACAGTCTAAAACAATCCTTTATATATATATTAGTCTTATGAATATTATTATAAACCTATCTTGGTCTAATGGACTTACATATAATTTTCATTATCATAATATTTATGATTATGAGTGTGATTTTTATAAGAACTGGTATTAGTTAGACCGTCAAAACATTGTCAGTACTAAAGACAATATAAAATTTTTAACATATGTCCTGATAAAGGTGAATTCGATGTTTATTTCATCCATAATCATTATGATAATCATAATAAAAAAATATAATAACAATTTGTATGTTATTAGAAATTATTATACGTATGGTAAAAGCTTATTTTTTCTAAAAAAACATTCTATATTTCATTGGAAATAAAAATTTGTTAATAATGTATTTAAGAAAGTGTTTGTGATTTAAAAAACTAAATGAATGGAAAAGTGGTAAATATAATTTTTGAGTCAACAATCCCCTCCTGTTTGGAATGAACAATCCAAGGAAAAAATGAAAACTACTTTTAAAAACATTCAGTCCATTTTATTCCAAGTACATAATAATTAGGATTAAACCATAATACAATATCATCTCTTATGGTTATGGCTCATCTTAATATGATGAATAGCATAAAGAAGAATACAGTTAAATCCACCTTAAGATAAAATATCCCCCTAAGGATTTATTTATCATCCTTAAATAAATATCTATCCCTTTATCAAAACTTCTCCTTTAAGAGGTTTCCCCCCCTTTTGTATAAAAATATACCCATTATGATATCTTCTCACTGTTTATATAAAATTCTCCTCCTATGGGATTTTTAGGAAAATGGGAAAAGGCCTTACATTTACTAAAATTTTGGTGAGGGAAATAAAAAAATATAATGAATTTTACCAATCATCCATATAATTATCTAATAACATTCATCCAATTGGAGTTGTAAAAAAATTAGAAAAAAAATAATATTTCATGAAAAGAATAATTTATTCATTAAAACATATAAATTTGTTTCCAAAATAAAAATATAAGAAGAGTTCATAAATAAAATATTTAACCTTTATTCATTAAATAATTCACAATGGTTTTCATTTTCTTGAACCGTTTTCGGTCATTCTTCAGCTTTGATATTCTTTCTTATTGAGTTCGAACTATCTCAGAATGTTCCTGATTATTCTTTTTAGAACATTTAACTCCTTATCACAGTCTTTTTGTCTGGTTATCTCCAACTAAATATACCCTAAATTCCTAGCCAATGTTTTTATATCCTCATTATGATAGAACTCATACTAAATTTTTGGCATTCTTATATGAAAAAATATATCCTTTTCTATATACCATGAAATAATGTTTTTGATTTCTATCCTTCTTGAAAAAAATGATTGAACAATAAAACTCAATAATAACAACAAGATACAACAAATCATAATCACAGTAATTATTTCCTATTAACATAGATTATGAAACATATAACCTTATAATCTTATTCAATGTATAAACATATTTTTCATAAAAGGATTTTTCTACTAACCTTTCTTTGAATACAAATGATTTTTTAAAATATTTAACAGATTCCATCATATTCAAAGAGACAACTAGTGATTCAGAGATAATGAAAATGTTTCAGACTGGGAGTCTTATTGGGTCACTAACTCAGGGGGAAAATAAGAGGAAAACCTATGTGGGATATAGGGGGTTCCCCCTTTATATAGGTTCTTGAAAATTTGATTCATCTTCTACATCAAATCCAATAGTTGAGATATTACCCATTCTGATCAAATGGTTGAGATTCATTTGAAGAAACTTTTACGGAATTTTTAACTCCAAAGGTTTTAAATATTTTATCATACTTGTAATTAATATGAATTCGGAATTTTTTTTAAAAAATTGAATATAAAATAAATTTTTGGTAAAAAAAATATTAAAAAAATAAGGACAAACAATCGTAATAAAATAGTGAACTTTTTTAAAAAAAGAATAGTACTTTTCAATGTTAAAATATCAAATAGTGTAATTATATTGTTCTTCATGATGGTTTTTTTATCTAATAGATTATGAAAGTCATAAAAAATTTAATTTCTGTTAAAAACCAAATATAACAGTGAAAAAATATAATAAATATATAACTAAATACAATATGAAAACATATTATGAAAAACATTAGAATATGAGAATATTTTATGAATTTTCTAGTCCAAAAATATTTATTACATTTTCTAAGTCGGAGAATTCCTTTTAGAAATCTAAATATGAATTTTTATTTAAGATATATGAGTCTAGAGAACTCATTACATTATATGTTTGAAAAAAGTTAAAAATTTAGAAAACTAAAAGTTGTTGAAAAAACAAAAAACACTTGTACTGCCCATATAAAAAAGAGTAACATAAATTAAATATATTGGAAAAAAATAATTATAAATGAATGAATACTTTAATTTGATCATTCCTAGATTTGTTTTAATGTATTCAACCCAATCAGAAATAATAGGTTTTGTAAAAATGTCATCTAGTTGATCTTGAATTATTATGAATTTTAAAAAGATAACTCCTTTATGTGTGTGATCTTGAAGAAAGTGGTTATTATATCTATGTTTTTAGCACATGAGTGATGTGATGGATTTTTTCATTAGTCAATTGAACTTGTATTATCACGCAGTAGTTGAGTTTATTTAAAAATCAATCCATTGTTTGTGAGTGTGTGGTGCATCCACAACACTAGAGAAAAATGACTTCTAGCTACCACATATTCATCTTTAGAAGTGGAAAGTGTAATTGAGTGTTGTTTCTTATAAGGTAAAGGAACTAATGAATTTTATATGAAATTTCAAGAACCATATGTTCTTTTCCATCCATTATTCAACCACAAAATTCACTATAAAAAAAATTAAAATACATTTCTAGAATAATATAAAAAACCTAAATCCATAGTACCATTTAGATAATAAAAAATTCATTTGACAGCTTTTAAATGGAATTCCATTGGATTTTATTAGTATCTTGAACATTATAATAGAAAAAACATTATGTTTACATCACTATAATCTATGTAAATTAAACTTCCTATCATACTTCCAAAAGTTTTTGATTAACTGTTTTCACAACATCATCAATATCAAGATTATTTGACGTACCAATGGGAAATTTTTCTACTTTCATATCCATATTTCTTATGATCTTTTATATACTTTTGTTGAGATATTAAAGTTCCATCTTGTTTTTGTGACATTTCAAAACCAAGAAAATATCTTAACTCACCCATCATACCCATTTCAAACTCATATTTCCTAAGATCTACAAATGAATTTATCATGAATTTTTGAGTTAATGAAAATATAATGTTTTCAACTTAGATTTAAGAATTATAATATCTTTCTTAAATTATTTTATAAAAATTCAGGATTTATAGCTCCAATAAAAAATAGTTTTCTAATAAAAATCATGTTAACCTATCATACATGGCTATAAGAGATTGTTTAAGTTCATATAAATATATTTTATGTTTATAAATAGATTCATGATGTTTTATATTTCCAAAACCAGTGGGTTTTTAACAAAAAATTCTATCAAAACTAATCCATTAATAAAAGCATACATCAAATCCATTTGAAAAAGAACAATATTAAAGAATACTACAAAGGATTGTAGAATGCAAATAGATTCAATACTAGATACAAATTCATTGGGTTATTCATATTCCATTCCTTATTTTTGATTATAAAACTTGGTAACAAGCCAAGTTTTATTTCTAATAATAATTCTATTTTCGTCACATTTTTTCCTAAAAATCCATTTTTTACATGTTATAAATGATTCATAAGTTCATTTAACTAAGTTAAGTAATTTATTCCTTTAAAAATCATTTAGTTCATCTTGCATATACATAATCTAATGATCATTAACTAATTCTTCATTAGGATTATATGGTTTAAATTGTGAAAGGAAAGATAGATGTTTTATTTCATTCCTTAAATAAAAACTAGTTTTAACTAGTTGATCAACATCACCAATGATACTATCATTAGGGTGATTCCTAAGAAATAAATAACTTATTTTGTTTTGAAAAGTATGTTCTTCAACATAAACAAAAAATATATTCCTGTGGAATAATTTCAAAAAACAATTCTGCAGTGGTATCCTTATGAGAATAATTTTCTATCAAAGGTTGAAAATTAGTTTTTTATATCACACATGATAAGAATGAAGGTTGAGGTTGTCAAAAAAATAAAAGGTTTGGTTTCATCAAACTTACCATGCATTGTTTCTTCAATAGTGAAATATTTTTTGTTAAAAACTATATATGCCTTAGAAGAAGTGGAATAACCTAAAAAAATTCCTTCATCAGATTTGGGTGAACTTTTATGTATGTTATCATATGTATTCAATATGAATACGTTTCAACTAACAAATATGAATTAAGAATCTTTTGGTTTTTGGTTATTCCACAACTCATAAGGAATTTTATTATGAAATTTAATAATCAAAACTCTATTTATAGTATAGAAGGAATTACTATCCACTTTATCCAAAAAAATGAATAGAAATTGGGTATTCAATCAATATGTATGTAGTAATATCATGAAGAATTATATTTCTTATTTCAAATACACCATTTTTAGAGGGGTTTTGTGTGTTGAAAAGTTCTATTCTACAAATTTCATACTACAATACGTATCAAAATAAGAATTTACAAATTCTCAACTATTATCACAAAGAATATTTATCAAGGGATGGTTGTTCTAATTTTAATAATTGATTATAAATGTTTTTAAATGATAACATAATACATAATTACTTTTCAGAAAATAAACCCAATTATATCTATTGTAATCCTCAACTAATACATATACCTAGTATTTTCCCCCAATACTCCATGTTTGTGTAGGACCAAATAAGTCAATTTGTATTCACTGTAAAGCATCAAAAGTTGAGACTTCACTAGAATATTTTAATAATGACCTATGGGTCTTACCATATTAACAAGGGTTATAAACATTTGATGAATCAAACTAATGATCTGGTATATTTATGAAAAGTATTTTTTTTATCATATTTGATTTTTTTGTAAGGGTACAATTGCCTAAACATGTATTACGTAACCAAGATTGATCTTCCATTACACTAAGGTAAGAAAATTCTTGGATCCTAATGTCCCCTAGGTTATTTGTATATACATTCTCATGAGTATTGACATAATGAATTAATTCGTCCAAGGAATTGTGTACAAAACATTAATCATTCCTAAAATTATCAAGGTAACATTCATTATATAACTAAATTATCCTTATAAGGTTGTTCTTAATACCTTTAATAAAAAAAATTAAAATTAAATCATTACTAAGAATATCATTGTTAGCTATTCCGATCTCCTCTCCTAAACCATTATATCCAAAAGTAATATTTCCATCTTTCAAATTAATGATATTTTTTAAAAGGTCTTTTTTACTAGTAATATGCCTTGAACAACAAATATCCATGTACCAATTATTTTTTTTAATGGTAATTTATTTGTTTTCCTAAAAAAAACAAATATTTTTTGGAACCCAGGCCTTCTTGGGCATGGTAAGGTCAGGATAAAAATGAATCCATTTTTTAATAAAAATAGGCTTTTGGAAAATGTAGGGACTCAACATTATTTGAGGAATACTAATTTTTTTAATGGCCACAACTTTTCCCTTTGGTGAAAAAGGGATCACTTTCAATAACAAATAAATATTCACAAAAAATGGGTTTTTATAAGAAACCCCAATTACAAAACTATTTCCATGATGAAATATTTTTTTGGACATTTTGTCAAATATTTCTTCAACGTTAGTAAAGATTGAAATAAGTTTTTTCAAAGAAGAAATTTAAGATTTTATTTTAACAACTAAATTTATATCTTCACAAAAATTATTTTATAAATGTTTTTTGTTTCTAAAATATCATTTTCCAAAAAAAATATAAATCATAAGAAATAGTTTATTTTTCTAGAAAATTATTATCAATATCTTAAGAAATATTTGAAATTTAATTTTTTTTATCAAAATTACCCTTGAGTCATCCTTCCCAATCTTATCCCTAGAATTATCATGTTTTATGAAGATTTTACAATTTTCATTCTCATGTAATTTTCCAAATCATGAAACATCACCATTAAGGGAGAGTATTGTCATCATTGGATGAGGAAGATTTTTCATCAGATGATATAGAATCAATCTCATTAGGATAGTTTTGACATAGTATCATATAATTAAGTTTCTCATCCTTTATCTCCTTTTCTATGAAACAATTATTTACTTGATGAACATTGGAAAAAAGGCATATGTTCCTTTGTTCGAAACATTTATTATTATAAGAATTCTCAATATTATTACTTCCATTGTAATTCTATGTGTTAATAGCGTTTAATATATTATTTCACATTTATTTTTAATATCTCAATGAATTTATTAATGAATTATTATTTTTCATGTCTTTCTTCTTTAGCATCCATTATTCCGGCTTGGTGTGTCCAGATTTCTTGATTTCATAACTAGTGACTTCATATTTCTTATCACTTCTCTCCATATGACCTTTCTTATAATGATATTGAGAATTATTCTTGCCAAAAATCTTGTTCATCCTCCTAGAAAGGATTGATAATTCATTTTGGGAATGCTCAAAGGTACTTGAATACTATTTAACAAATATTTTATTCTTATGTGAAGATCTTACAAATTTCTCAGTAGATTCAGATTTAAGAGGAAAGGTGGATATTTTATCAAAATCAAAAACACCATTTTTATTTTTTATTTTCTCCAAATATCTTTTTAATATTCCCACATACTGTATAAGGTTTCCAATGATGTCATATAGTGCATGTTTATTTAACTTTCTTATTTCATTCAATTATTATTGATTTCCATTCATTAGGCATAATATCTATTTTCTTCTCAACTAAAATCTCATCATCTAAAATAATTTATCAAATTTATTATAAACTATTAATGATAGTTATAAATTATTGATGCTTATTCACCAATGATTCATCAGGAATGAAATTTAAAAATTGATAATCATCTTTGATCATGGCTCTTTTAGTCTAAACAAATTTGGATGTACTAAAATATGTAACTTAATGTTTCATCCAAAGACACTTTGTGGATTTACAATAATAAATATAACAATAAATGATTCATTACATTGAGAATAAACAAGAATATCTAACTTTTTAACTCATATTATATTCATGTTTTCCATGATATGTGAAAGCAGTTACTTCCTTATCATAAATTTCATTATGTCTAGTTAACATAAAAAAGTTATCAACTCCAGTGTTGATAAACCTAATTTCATCCTATCTCTACAATAATCATATTCAACACCGTTGAGATTTTATTTATATCTAAATTTTATTCCATATATATTTAAAACAATGATATTGTTTTTACACAATACACGTTAGTGTAAAAAAATTATAAATATGATGTTTAAAACAAAACATAAAAAACATCCAGTATTAAAATAAATAAAGATAAAAAGGAATTTGAAAAGTTTAATCTTCCTATGATACCAATATCTAGATATAAATATGATTCATAATCATATTCAGATCGAAAAAATATATTCTCGATGGCTTAGTTACAAAAGGGATGGGTAAATTGTTGTTTTAAAAACATTATATTAAAATTTATAAACTAAAAAAACATCAGAAACCATTATAAGTAAAACTATCAGATTTGGACTTTCCCCTCAGTCTGACTAATAAAGTATCATATTCAATATTTATTTTTATATATTAGAATTATATAATTTTATTTAGATTCAATACGAAAAAATCAAAGAAAATATAAAAGTGATATTACTATGGATCTGATTAAATGGATTTTTTTATCGTAATCATTTTCACCCAGATAAACCATCAGTAAAGAAAAATGAAAATGATGTCTCAATTTCTTATATATAAATGTTTCTGATTAGATACATGTCAAGAAATGAGCAAAAAAATATCAACATGATATAAGAATGACTTACAACTATTATTAAAAGAATAAATATTGTTTATCGTTAAGAATAAGGTATCCAATGACCATGGATAAAGGTATCACTTAAGTTATACTTAAAAAAGTATGTGTTTTAATAGAAAGGAAACCCCTTCATATGAAGATTAGATCTGCCTTTCTTGCCATGGAATCTCTATGTCTAATGGATCATATTCCCTATCCCACTATCCCTATGATCCCTCAATGAATACAATGATCAGATTATCAATCTTCCAATCCAAAAAATCCATCGATCATAATCACATATCAGAAAAAAATACAATAATTTCATTAAGAGACAACTAGAAATGGTTTCCTTAGAACTACAAAAATATAAAATTATTACAATGTCTAGGAATAAGACATTCATACTAAAAAATCATCAGATATCTCTCACAATGAGAAATTTAAAATGAAATAGAAGCTCTTATAGGAATGTATCAGCAGAAAATATTATATTTGTGCTTAAAAATTTTCAAATGACTAAGGATTAATAGGAATCCATATAACATTCATATTTCCTTCTCAATAGTTATATTTTTGACAAGTTTTTCCCAAAAACATGGACACATAAAACTTTAACAGCTCTATTGTAACTGATTTTCCAACAACATATTGTATTATAGCATTACATTATAAAAATCATTCCTTACACTATAATAAGCCTTTAGAAAATGATTATAAACTGATGTCGGTCTGATGTACTTCCTTAAAATAGTAATTATGATAATCATTTTGAATCCGACTCTTAAATTTATCGAAACTAGTATCAATCTAATTGTAAGAACTTTTTTAGTATAAAAGATGAGATAAAAAGTTTAACATATGACTTTATAAAGGTGAATCCAATGTTTGTTGGATCCATACTCATTATGAAAATAGTAATTAGTAAATATAAGTTCACTTTCATAATTCATTAAAACTTATTCAAAGTAGGGTAAAAGATTTTGTTTCCTACATAAAAACATACAAGACATTGTATATAAAATGTTAGTAGAAAGTATATAAGAAAGAGTTTGTGACATAGAAAACTAAAGGAAGAGAAAAATGTAAAATAGTGTTTTTTACTAAATATATTTATCTCTCAGCCTTTATACAATTTTTCCAATTTTTCCACATTATTTTCCATCGAACATGCTATGTTATAAACCATGTGCTTCAATCTCTTCTGAAGATTATTCTGTTATGATTTAATAGAGTTTCAAGTGTCCTTAATAGAAATTTAATGCCCTGGGTAAGTATCTATCATAAATTTATTCTATTTTCTAGAATGATCATAGATTTATTTGTCTCTCTTCTATTTAATCTCAGGATACTTATTTTTAGGAAGTGATTTACTTCTCTGTTTAGGGAAATTTTATCTTTAATCAAGTGTTGATGTTGGAAAATTGGTTGTCTATGAGCATAATGTATCTGGTATATAATCTATTTTACATTGTCTTGATTTTTTTTATTGTGTATGAGGTGGGTGATATTGTTCTAATATTCTTGCAAAATATTCATTTTTTTTCGGAGTATTAGATTGGTCCTTTAAATGATATACCTGACAACTTATGGATCCTTTCATGTTCATTAATGACTATGATACATAGAATAAATCCCCCAAGGTTTGTTTCAATACATTGAAAATTGTGAAATTGGTTTTATATGGAATTATTAAGGGTTTATGAGTTTCTAATAGTTAGTCATGTTGTTTTAATTGTTTGGGAATTAAATGTCTTGTGACATGATAATGGGAGGAAATGATAAATTGTTAAACATGGGTTATTTTGAATAAATTAGGAAAAGTTCCAAAATTGGAAATATGGATAAAGGATTTGGGAAATTTAGAACTTTGAGAAAATTAGAATGTTGTTAAATAAAATATTGAAACATTGTTATATTTATATTCCAAAATGTGGAGTATGGTTATCATTGAATGTAAGAATATAATGGAATAGATTAAGGATGATATATATGATGCTCCAAATCCCTAGAATTGAAATGGTGGACATAAATATCCATAAACATGGTTATAGATTATCAGAATGACACCTCATATCCCATATTTTGGATGGATATATAGGATTTTTAAAACCATTAATTTTGAAGGTGTACATGGAGTAACTAATTATTAGATAGGTAGATGGAATGATGATTTGGGAACTAATCGAAATTGACTAGTGTTTCAATTTGGGACAACATTCTCCAGTGCCTATAATATAAATGATGAACAAAAACCAAAATTTTACTAATGTTATTATCTTCTATGATATATAGGTCAGACTCCTGACATGTGACAATGCTAGTTTAGTTAGTCGAGTGTAAAAATAGATCCTAATATCCATAAAGTCTAGTTGGACACGTTTTAATTATTAAAATTTTTATTCATTTATTTAATTTTATATTACTAATTTTATATCTATATATAATATTGTTAGAATGGATATTGAATTAGACACTACTTGTAGTGGCCTTATGAGTTTTACTCACAGCCTACTCAGACAACCATTGGTACTTGAGTAGATTTCAGTGTTGGAGATCAGGATAAGGGAAAAGGCCCTGTAAAGGATGGTTGAGTCCGAATATTGAGGTAAAAAATGGATGAGGGTACCTGACATAATTTCAGGACCCAATTAGGGTATTTTTAGTTTATATTTACATCGAGTCTTCATTTGACACATGACACAATTATGACATTGAATATTTAATATATTTGTGTTATGGGAATTTACCCAATTTTGGGATCTTTCTATGAGATTGAATGGACATTGTTGATTATTGATCATTAAGACTTAGTTATTTTTTTGGAATTTATTTTTTTATTAATCTTGTAACAAGGGTATAATATCCCTACATACATCATTTGACTCTTATTATTAGTCATAAACCTCTGGTATATGGGGAGGGAACCAAATGTCATGTGTAGAACCAGATCAAGGAACCAATTTAATGGTACATAGGCCAATATGTTACATTCTTTTAAAAGATGGGTTTCCTTTTTTATTTACTATTTGGGAAAGGTATATAAGAGAATATTAAATGTTAGGAATTATTAATGAAATTGTGTATGGTAGTAGCTAACCCATGTGTGGGGGAAAATCATGTTTCCATGGGTGGAATTTTGGTTCATGATGTTTTCTTTTTGTTATTGAGTGTTATTTCTTCAATGTTAAAACAATTATTGTGTGATGTTACCATTTTCTATGATTTTTCTCATGTGATGATATGGCATGATGTGTTTTTATGGATTTATTATATTATCCACTTAGGTATTTGTAGGACGTGAATAATGGTAGGAACATTGGTAAATAATGTGGTGGTGTGTTTCTTTGAGAATTGAAATTAGGTTATGAAAAACAATTATAATTTTATATTTCATTATGGTTTAAAGGAAATGTTTCTAATAAAGAGGTTGAAACTATTTTAAATTGTAATATATTAATTATATTGCTTAAAAAGGTGTCTAATGTAATTTTTGTAATTTTGGGAGTTCATTTTACTATGATATGGCTAGTGACCTTGTAAAGGTATGGTTGGGGGTAGTGAATGTGTTGTAGTTATATCTATTTGTATATTGTATGTGGAGTGTTTTGTTTATGGATAGTTGTGACCCCTATTTTTTGTAATTTTGGAAATTATTTCTAATGTTTCCTGAACACATGTTTGTAATTTTTTTGGAAAGCCTCCAACCAACACTTACTGGTATTGAGAGTTGAGGGAATTTCTGAGAATGCACCTCCAATAGAGGGATTGGATCTGTCACTAGTTCGTGGTGATATGGAAGAAGATAAGTTATATGAGAAAATCACCCAATTTAAATATTTTATATAAAGAGATCAATGGCATGATACGACAAGTATGTTTTATCATATAAGATATTTTCATACACAACATCCTCTTACATTCACCAAATAGTGTGAACCTAAGATATTAAGTGCTGAATTTAGTCTATCAAGATAATTATGGATCACATGGAGACTCCTTTGGATAAGAGTGTGAAGTTTTTAGCTTACATATATTGCGGAACAATGAAGTAAAGGTGGGATATTTTGGTATATGATGAGTAGTTAGAGGGTAAGTCCAATACCTATTTCCAAGAAAATTTCTTGCTGAATTTCTTACTTGAGACTCTATTGTAGGAGAGGGCCACTGATTTTATATGATTTACCCTGGGGGATATGTTAGTGATTGATTATGCTATAAGATTCACCAAATTGTTTAATTTTTTTCAATCATTGGTAATTGATGAATAAGTTGTAGTGAAATGTGTTTGGGACTAGTGTAGATGTGATATCAAATATTAGGGGAACATATTATGTTTGAAAATGTTTTTTGAGGTGTTGAATTGGGATCTAATTTATAGGGGGACCATGAAGGAGACTTATAAATGTGTATAGGTAGGATCAAATGGGAAATCTAGCTAAATATATTATTATGAAAGTAAGCATCATTATGAAAACATTATATAATGTACTAGTAGTCAGAGTAGCCAGGTGAGAGGATCATCCACTCAGGGAAGTGATTGAGTAATTTTATATTGGTGTGAATATCATAGTTATATGCATGGAAAATAGAATCAAATGTTAGTAGAGTTATGATATTGTGGAAATATGGAAATCATATGGAGGTTATAAATTAGCCCTCATCCAATGGATATTGATAGAGGATCTAGGCCGATTTAGAGCATTAGTAGGGGATATTCTTTCCCATATCAGTCTCATTGTTGGATTTATAAAATCCATAACAGTCAAGGAGGAGGCTTACATACTATAGGAAAATAGTTTTTATATCAACAATTTATTCGAGTATATGGGACTCATATAGGATCATATGGTAAAGTTACTAGTCAGGAACATGCAGTTCATCCTACACCTGGTGGTAGTGAGGCTCGACCATCAAATGTAAGTGGTATGATTCTTATAGAATATATCCTTGTTAGTGGATTACATGATAATGAAGGTTCACAATATTTTATATTTAATTTATTGGTAACAATTTTGGTTTTATTGTGGGAGTTTTTATGTGTAGTTATATCAATAAAATCACCATTGGGGGAGGAATTATAGGGAATCCATCTTTTAAAAGTGGATTCCATTAATGATGGAAAGTATCATTTACATATGGATTTTTACAAGGTTGAGATGTGATGTATTGAGTTGGTGCTGGGTATGGACTGGATAATTTCATATGAAGATAACATATACCTTTACCATCACCGAGTGGCCCTCACATATCCTATGGGAAGAATCTATATTCACCATAGGGAATGTGATATAAAGTCATGTCATTCATGGGTAGTTCATTTTTAGTTGATTGTTCATACAACACAAGTTGAGAGTAATATGTTTGATGATGAGATGATGGGATATGTATTCTTTATTCTTATATTTGATCATCTTTAATACATGTTTCATCGGGAGTAATCAATGATTCCACCATAAAGGGAAAATGGGGATTACAATTTTTATGGATGCTAGAGAAGATCCATTTATTCTTCCACCTTATATAATTAAACCATCATAGCTTCAGGATATTAATAATAAGTTGGAAGAGTTGTAAGATAATGGTTTCATCCATCCAAGTATTTCATATTACGGTTATTTTATCTTGTTTTTCAATGTGTTTAATATGAAATTGAGTTTTTGTGTAGATTACTAGAATTTTAACAATATGAAAATTCGAAACTGGTTTCCTCCTCTACATATTGATGAATTATTTGACCAGATGAGTGGTACCTATGTATTCATTAAAATTGATTTGAGATTAGGATATCATTATTTCAGGGTGGGACATTCCGATATATTATGAAATACTTTCAAATGTATGTATTTCAGATATGATTTTGGTGTGATGTCATTCGGGATAATGAGTACACCTACTGTGTTTAAGGAAAAGACGAACTAAATCATAAACATGTACATGGATTATTTTGTGGTTGTTGTTTTGATTAAATCCTATCATACTTCTATAATAATGACAATAATTCTTGGAATATTGATAGTATCCTAAGTTAACTGATATAGCATTAGATATATGTCAAGATATCTATGTTTAATTTCTAGATTGAAAATGTACATTTCTTGGGCTACATAATATAATAGGAAGATGTGTCAGTGGATTCCTAGAATTTCCAACTGGTTTCATTTTAAAGAAGAACCTAATACAGTTTCTGATATTTGATGATTTTGGGGTTTGGTTGGTTAATATCCAAGGTTCTTCAAAAAGGTTGTCTATTGGATGTTCCGATTATAGGCCTAACCAATACAGGTATAAAGTTTGAGTGGTCCAAGGCATGCAAGAATGTCTTCGAGGAGATAATTAATCATTTTTACACTGCACCATTTCTGATATTACCTAAACCATGAGAGGAGTATAACTAATACTATGATGAATTGGGGATGATTCATGGGGTAGTTTTTGTGAATTAACAACATGTTGTGTAATAAAGACCGTGAAAGTTGATTCCACATGAAAAAAACTATCCTATACATGATCTCAAGCTATCCATGGTAGTTTATGCTCGAATATTTTTATGGGGTTGGATTTTGATTGAGATGTTTATTGTTTAAACTATACGTAAGACCCTCAAATAGATAATATCTTAGTGGAATTCAAATCTACTGTAGTTGGGATGAGTTTAGTATATTTAATATTTAAATTTTTAGCTAGATTATATGTTTTGAAAAGGAAACAATGTTGTTGATTCCTTTAGTAGGAAGACACAACATCATGTGGTTCAAAGTCATGTTCTGATTGGAAAATGATGCCCTTTTCATAAATATATATATAGGTGTATTGGAGGAACATGAAAGAATGACCCTTATGTCAGTACCTCTTAAGCCCACACATCAGAGATGGATTAAGGGAATGGGTTATGAGGATTTTGAGAGTTTGATACTAATTGAAAACCATGATGGTGAGAAGTTACCTCGAATATGGACTATCAAATTAGATGAGATTATAAATGTTATTGTCATATTATTGTTCTTACTTGTATGTGGGACATCATGATGCGTCATTTTCATGCATCGAAGTGGTCGATGAAATCCGGTTTGAAAAAAACATTCCATGATCTTTTGAGACAACATTGGGGTCCATGAATAAAGGAAGAGACCACATATTTTGTGACATGATGGTATACATAATAACATTAGAAGGCTAAAATTGATCATCTAGATGGTCTAAAACATACATTACCCATTAAATAATGGAAGTGGGATGATGATATCATGGAGTTAACTATTTTTTGAATGAATAATACTCATATGAACACTGAAATATGGGTGGGTATGGAATGGTTGAAAAAGGTATCTCATTTTCTAACAATTTGAGATAGTTTCACTATCGATAAGTTACATAAAATGTATGTTCAAGAGACATTATGTTCTCATGTGGTGTCTCAAATTATCAGGTCAAATCATGATCTATGTTAACTCATGAATCTATAAATATTTTTTAAGGCACTTGGTACTCAGGTGATTTTTTAGTTTTGATTTTCAATAATATGTGTATAGTAAAATAGAATGTACTATCCAGATGTTAGAAGATGTGTTAAGATTATGCATCGTATGTTTTGTACTAATTAGGTAAAAACACGTAGTTCTTATTGAGTTCACCTATAACAATAATTATCATGTGACTATTTATATTGAACAATATGAGTCACTATATTGTTGTACAAGTGCATCAACTTTGTATTGGATGGAAGCTGGTAAAATAGAGTTGTTGGGGACATATCTTGTGCATGAGACATTATAGATTTTTCAATTGATCTGGAATCCTATGACTATGGACCAATGTAAATAGATGTGTTTTGCTGATTTATGATTTCAGACACTCATGTTTAAAGTGTGTAACAATGTGTCCTTTTGGGTGCCACTATGATTTGGTCACTATCTGATTAAGAAATAGGGGAATTTGGCACCTTGGTATGGAAAGCGATTCAAGATTATAGAGAGTACCAAACTGGTAGCATATTATATGGATCCTCCAAAGGGGTGTGGCATTATGCATTAAATTTATCATATATTAATGCTTTGATATTATAACCATGAACCGTCTATGTGATTGATAATGATGATGCTAAGTCTTAAGTTAAAGTTTCCTTTAATGAAGATATGATTTGTACTGTGGATCATAGTGAGATTTTTTTTGGGTATGACCCTACCTTTGATCTGAGTGTTATGAATGAAAAAAATAGAAAGAAACATGGGAGAGGGAATCTAGTATGTGGGACCAGTGGCCCAACCGTTTCACCTTTAAGGATTAGTGAAATTTGGGAGAGCATCTTTAGGATGACTTGTTATATATAAGGGAGATTATAAGATCTCAAACCTTTAATGATCTATGTTTTTTGTTTTAATATTGGTCAAAACTCTTATAATATGGTTAATGGAATTCTTATGGATGGTATGGAGGGTCTAGACAACATCCATGGTGTTTGGGAAATATAAAATGGGGAAAGAAGTCTATAAAGTGCATGTATCATGTTTGGGGCAAGATTGCTACTAACCACACATCATTACCATGTGACATTGAGGGGTGGGAAGTACTATTTGAAAAGCATGAAAGGGGTATCCTAGAAACTATGCGGGGCTAGATGGAGCCATTTGCATAGCTTCCGTATGGGTTTTCAAACCATGAGGGTTCCCTTGAAAACTATGCGACTAGGTGTCGTCATTGATAGAAGAGGGTGCACGATTGGAACACAGTATAATAAATCATGCAAACTAATAGTTCACCTCATTAAAAGTTGAAATTTTACTATTCACTTTACTATCCATTATATGATTCCACCTTATTTTCATCCTAATTGATCTTTTAATAGACTATGGTGAAAACCAAGAGATCTTAGCTCTTCCGAGTATCATTATTCTTCAATTCTAGTGCATTTGAAATATCTTTCATTGCAATTATAATCCCTAATAAAGTATTAAACGTAATTTAAATATATTTTCTGAAATATTCACTAAGTTTATTTTATTTTAAAAATCTTGGTCTTAAAAACTGCTTGAATTTTGAATTGGGGTTGTTTTAGATTGAATTGAGGTCTAAGGTTTTATGAGTTGTTATCATAAATAATAAGGTAAGTGTCCTATAATATATTTCCCATTATCATTATTTTGTTCTTTTGTATTCAGTGTGTGATATTATGCTAATGTTTGGTGTAATTTCTCCTTTATTTAAGAGTAATATATTTATAATTTAAATGAATTGTTATACCTCTCATAGATTCCATTAGTTCCATTGATGACGATGAGAAAAATTTTAAGGCCACCCAAAGAGTGTGTCAATCACATGAAAAAGGTGAAATGGGATTCATATGGTAAAACTAATATTTTAAGAGTTTAGTATAGTTTGTATTATTGTTTGACTTGTTTGGGAATTAAATGTGTTGGGCCATAATAAAGGGATGAAATAATAAATGGTTAAGTAGTGGTTGTTTTGAATAAATGATTAAATAGTCTAAAATGTGAAATTGGAATAAATGATTTGGGTAATTTTGAAATTGATGATTAATTTAAAACGGTTAAATGAAAAGTTACACCCTTGTTATATTGATATATTTAAAGGTCATGTATGTTGATCCTTTAATGGTGGATCAGGATGAAATGGTTTGGGGATGATGGACAAGAAGTTCAACATCTTGAAAACGGAAATGATGGACACAACACTCCCCGCCAATGGGAAGGGTTGATGGGAATTTCATCTCATATCTTTGACTTAGGATAGCTAGAAATTATTTATGGCACACTTTATTTGAAATTTGGACATAATGATCCTAATTCTTGGCAAGGATATTAAAATAATGATCCAAACAGTAATGAAATATAAATTGTGTATATATTTTGGTTGATGTTCATTAGTGCCCATAATTTAAATGATTACTGAAAACCCCTATCATCTAAATATTGTTATCCCTTGGGTATGTGGTTTGATCTCCAGTCTTGGGATGAAGTAGGTTCAGTTTTTTGGGTGTCACATTGGAACCCAAGAACACTAGAGGATAGTTGGAAACTGTGTAATTATAGAACATATTTTGAATTAATTTCATTTTCTATTATCTATTACACATCTATATACAATGTTATTAGACTTGATATTACATTAGATGGAATTTTTTTCTTCCTTATGTATTGTAATCACAAGCTTCTTTGAAAGCTATTGGTACCTATGAAGATTTTATGGTTCCATGTGAAGATAAAGGAAAAGTCCCTAAGAAGGATGGTTGATTCAAAATATTGGGCTAAAACATGGATTAGGGTACTCGACTTGATATAAGGGCCAAAATTTGCAATTTTATATGTGTTTTTTATGAAATCTTTTGACAGTTGAAATTATTATCTCATGGTATATTTATAGAATTGGGTCGAGTTCCTCCTTTTATAATACAAGGTCATTGTTGGTTATTGGTCATTACTATAAGGGTTATTGTTTATTTTTATTTCCACTATTGGAATTCTCTACAAAATAGAATGTAGTATCCCTATGTACATCATTATACCCATGCTACTATTCGACAACCCTTTTCATATAGGGAGGAGAAACTAAGTTTATATGGTGAACCAGCTTGAGGCAAAATTTTAGTCCCACCTGAGTTGGGACTTTACAAATATATATTTCTAAAATTAAGTAAAATTATACTTATTCTATAAGGGATTTGAATAATTTTGTGAATTTGAATTCATTAATATATATATAACCATTATATTTAATTAAATAAATTTTTTACATTAGATATATTTTATAAAATATACATATCATATAGAAATAAAAATGAAAATAATGAAAAAATATTTCTTAAAAAAATATAAATTTTCCAATTAGTAGATGAATATTGAACGAATCCTAACATTAACATACCAAAACCATCACACCCCTAAATAATACCTAAGGGTTAAAAATAAAAGGATATTAGTATTAGGTGAAACTATAACTACCATGGATATAAAATTGATGTCTATGAGTATAAACATCTCATTTAGATTATTTCCTTGAAGACATACTTGTTGAAGTTTGGGCTACGCTTGGTCAAGATCAAGACGTAGTGAAATAAAACCGTCCAAGGGTTATAAAAATATTCCCCATATAGAGAAAATACATACTTTATGTCGTAAATTCTCCCTATTATATAAATTTCATATGATATTGGATTTTATTCATATTCCCTATATGCTAATATATATTATAAGGATAATATTTTCCCATCGATAATATAATAGTAATATAATATTTGTATATTCATTTTATATTTCTATATATATATTTAAATAAAACTCTAAAATCATATATACAATGTTTTGATCAATTTGTCCCTTATATATATATATATAATTATTTTCATGAATTCAACATTTATGCTAAAAAATATGATCTTCATGGAACTCTATGAGGATCAATACATTAATTTGGAAATATTTTTACAAACATAAGATTTTATTACTCTTTTAATTGTAATATATATACATATTATTTTCTAATTTTATAATATCATATTTTTACATTATAATAATATAAAATAATAAAATATGGAATAATTTATTTAATTTTTATTTTTTATGAAGATTCTATCCAAAACATTAGGGTGTAAAATGATGCAATTAATAAAAAAATTTGCTGAAATAAAACATTTTCCACTTATATATCCTCTAAATTATACTTTTATTGTATATATTATTATTTCTACCATATAGAAATAATAGAGATATAAAATGGTATTTTTTATTGGGAAGTAACATTAATAGACAATATAGTTGACTTAGATGTATCATCTCTTATATTTTTTGATATAATAATACTTCTCATCGTATAGTTGAATTGATTTAGAGGATCTAATGTTATTTATGTTATATATTTTAATGGTGAATTAATCTAATTTTTTTCTTCAAGGAATAATACTCCAGTGGTGGGTTGTTTTAGAACATAGAAGGAAGAAAATGGGAATGACATAAGTATTATTTCAAATTAATATTCTTAACTACTATTAACCTGATACATAATTAAATAATAAAAATAAATAACTCATGGAATATTAAGTATAGAGATAAGTAAATAATGGAGTATACAATGAAAATTATATAATTAGTATGTTTTCCATTGACATATGGAATAGCTAATTGAGGGACCCCAAACCTACACTATTTTTTCCGATGAAAAAATATTTTCTTTAAAAATAGATTTGATACAAAGTGATATAACTCAAACAAATCATATATATATTTATTTTTGAATAATTTTAGAATTACATCTTAAAATAATCACAAAATACCATAACCTAAATGTTTTGTTTATTTTGAGATTGGATACATATTAAAACAAATTTTTCTAATTCTGATCATGTATTCACAATTGAATCATTCTTGATCCCCTTATAGACATCTCCTTAGTTATACTCATCTTCATAATTGTAGGAATGGAAAAAATAAAAAATGGGTGAGAACAAAATGGCCATTAGGGT
The DNA here is from genome assembly GCA_963277665.1 of Viscum album. Lineage (NCBI taxonomy): Eukaryota > Viridiplantae > Streptophyta > Magnoliopsida > Santalales > Viscaceae > Viscum > Viscum album. The sequence goes on from OY728158.1 coordinate 1,288,078,103, forward strand.
AAAATATTTTTAATGAGTCATCATGGATTAAAGAAACAAATATGAAAAATCATGTGTATGGGGAAAAATATGATTAAAAATAATTGAAGAACATTAGTTATCCAAAATCCAAGTTAAATGATATGTAATCTCAAAGGATCAAACAAATACCATGACATAAAAGTGTGGAAACCCAACACTATAAATATTATACATGGATTATAACATATTGATGAAACATTGAACTATGTAATAAGAATAAAAAAAGAAATCATAACATAATGGGGTAGGCATCACAACCTAATTCCTATAACATGGTAGATGAGTCATAATTTCTTGAATCCCATAACATAGTAAATCAGTGATCAATACTTAATTCATATAACATAGTGATGTGGGACTCACTAATTTATTCCCATAACATAGTAGAGTAAGAATTACTGTATGATTCATATAACATAGTAGAGAAGACATAACTACCAAGTTACAATTATATATTAGATTTGAAATAACTATCAGATTACCACAATAGAGATAAGCATGCCTCAATTACTAATTCACATAGTGGATTAAGCATCAATACTTGTTTCCCATAACTATCACATGTTATATATAACATTTACCGATGCATTAGAGGGTGATAAAGGATCCCAAAAATCTTCATCTGTACATAAGTTTTCTATATGAAATCATACATATATAATATCAATAAAATCCAAAAGAAATAGAATGGTTTTTATATCACCTTTATAGTTTTATATTATTAAATATCATAAAGAATTATATTGTTTGATATAGAAATTACAATCTTAATAATGGAGAATTTTAGAAGGTAATTTACTGGGTGGCTCAAAAAATATAACTCCAAAGGTGATATAAATTTTATGAGTTAAGGAGGAAAATATAAGAAAAACCATAAGAATATATTTTAGAAGAAATTTCCTAACAATATTATAAATATATAATTATATGATCCACTTTCCATAATAAGTTTTTGGGATGTAACATGAAATCATTTTTAAAACCCAACATAAAATAAATCCCAATAATAGACCCCTAAAAAACGATTAATGCTTTTCTAGAAGAAAAGTGGAGTGGAAGATAAAATAAATGATAATTAATGGAATATTATTTTTTTAATATTTTCAAATATTTATATTTTAACCAAAAACATATAAAGGATAATAAAATTTACATTTTAAATGACGTAAAGAGAAATAATAAGATAATATGAGAAATATCCATATTTGGATTTAAAAATAAGAAAGTAAATAATAAATGGAAATAATTAATACGGACTTGTAGGGGAAAATGTAACACCCCATGTAAATAAAGAATATGAAATTTTTTATATTTATCCATATTTATGAATAAAATATTATTATTACTTTAAAGGGGATGCTATGCTCGATGGGGAACCCAACACGCAATAACGAGTTTCTTGGGAATCTTACATTGTACTCTAATAATAAAATAATGTTATTTTAAATAGTAGTTAACGCCTAGCCGTTTTAATGGAGGGAATGAACAGAACTAACAACAAAATGATTATATATGTTTGTCAAATATTTTTACTTTTTACAATAAATGTTAGAGGATTAAAAATGCAAATGAATCAAATTTTAAGCGTAAACATTCTAATATTCATTAAACGGTTGATTAACCGCCTTTTGATGGAGAACCTCTTTTAAATACACTTTATGACAATTTTATGTGTTATATTTGACAAAATAAAATTCTTCTTTAAAATCGGGACATCAAAATTTACTTTGTGTAAATTTTTGGTATTTTTCCGAAAAAGTTCAATTTTTAATGAATAGTGAAAAATGTTGTATTTTAATTCAAAAACTCTTTTAATATAATTTATTTATATGATTAGATTATCTTTTTAATTGGTTTTAAAGTGAAATTAGAATATATTTTTACCATTTAATCAAATAGTGGTCGTTGGAATTAATTTCACTTTGAAATCGGACTTAAACTAGTGTCAATCTTTTGATACATTTTGTTTCATAAAAACACGCTATTTGTTTTGTCAACGGGAATTAATTATTAAATTAATTAATGTAACTTATATGTTTTGAATTTTGTAAAATAGACATAATTTTTGAATTTGGAATATCAAATATAGCTTAGGGTGAACTTTTGGTAATTTTCTGAAAAACATCAATTTTTGATGAATAGTGAAACCACTAAGTGGTACTTATAAAAACTGATTTTTACATTTAAATGAAACATTGACATCTTTGTGTTTTGAATTTCAAAAATCAAAAATACATGGTTGTCATTAAGAAGTAAAATTATGTTCAACGGGATTAAAATAATTTTTTGGTGAATAGTAACTTATTAAGTTTTTAATCGCGATTAGAGGAAATTAATGTAGTTTAAGGTAAGAATAATGTTTTAATAAAATGAAATGACCTAGACACATGTCCTACCCTAATATTATGTGTCATGGCCGACCAAAAAAATCCATGGGTCAACTTGGGGACCCCATGGAGCCACATTGGTTGGAAAATGACATAAATATATTTTTATTTAATGTTAAAGTAAAAATCACACAAACATGAGATGTTTTACTGAAACAATTATTACATGGGGATATACAAGTAAGATTTATGACTATAAATAATAAATGGAAACATAAAAATATTTCTTACATCATAGTATTTTTTTTATAATTTTTAGACATTAAATAAATTAAATTATTTATGACATCATGATGATGCAGCGATGACCTCATTATTTAACAATTTAAATAAAATGGAAAGATAATGTAAAATATAAGACCTAAACATGTCCAAAACCAATTGTATGTGTGGATTTAGAACCCTTATCACCTTATAATAGAATTATATCAATGTGGGACCTTTTAAATCTGAGACTCAATTTAAAATAAAGGAACATTTCTTTACTTTCCAAGGGTGCCCCTCCTCTCCTCTTATAAAAGGCCCCCACCTCTACCTCCTTACCCACACATAAAAAGCCTTTTTCTTGGCCAAACCTGGACCATTTTGTCTCTCCAAATCCCTCTATTACTCCTTTAAGCCTCACTTTGAGCAGAAGTCTTCGCAAGGAAGGCTTTGAACTCAACCCAAAGGGAGTTACCCGATTTTAAGGTAATGTCTTCACTTGGGTCCTTTTGTTTTATTTTGCTTTCCAGCCTCCTAAACTATTTTTATTCATTTCCTTTGTAACAAATCCAGTATCTGAAATATACTAGGATGTTTTTATAAGAAGGATTCGAGCTACACTTACACACACCTTTGTGTAATGGTTAAAGAACATACTCTTTCTGTGGTTGGCGATTTTCGGCCTCACGAAACGATGATTATTCAAAATTCTTTTAACACCTTTAAAAGTTTCCATTATGATGTCACTATATTTTATATATGATATATATGGTATTTATGTTTACTATATGCTTCTGTATTTTATATTTAAACAATACCTTTATTCATTTCATGTTGTGTAAATGCGATAATTTCATATGAGGAAGTGCAGACTACCGCCCCCTCAAGTGATATGGCTCGTACATGTAATACATGGAACGTTTAAAGAATGAAATTAATGATCATATGTGACCTATATAACATATATATTATACTGTGACTATAATATATATATATATATATATATATAATAAATTTTTATTTCCATTAATATGACATAGAAATGAAAGTATCGTTCATGCGTACGTACGGCTTACCGTCTCCAAGAACAGTGCATTTCATTTCTTACCTCTAAATGATTATGTGATATTATAAATACATGTATATTCTAGATATATATTATATATATGATATCCAAATCAGGAATGTCATTCTTGATATAAAGAACCTTTGACCACACGAACAACATGTAATTGTAAGAAGTCCACTTTTGACTTAAGAACCAAATATCGACAAAACAAACATTATTAACTTAAATGATTACATAATGTTTATAACATGTCAATAATTGATATAAAAGGAATAATGAACTAGAAAAAGTTTCTTAACCAAGTAGAAATTAAATCATGTTTATTATTCAGGACGTTAAAGAACGATCGAGTCAAGTCGGACCCGAGGTAAGGGATCCTACTCCTCTCTTTCTTTTTAAGTACACTCTTTTATGCCATTCCTTTTAAGCTCATATTTCTTGTGATTGGGATGTTATTTTATATTACTATTACTATAATTTTTATGTTCATATGATGAGAGACCCTATTCTATCTCATCAATCCATTTTGGAAGTTTTGAGTGGCGCAGTTAGGCTGCTGAATTTTCGTAAGAGATCTAACCTCTCTCTATCTTTTTAAGTACTATCCATTATGTCACTTATTTTAAGCTCCTATTTGTTATGTTGGGGGATGTTATTTTATATTCCTCTTTCTGTAAACTTTATGTTAATATGATGAGAGACCCTATTTGATCTCATCAATCCATTTTTGTGGCGTCGTTAGGCTACCGAGTTTTCGTAAGGGATTTTTCATCTCACTCTTATTCATGTGAGATTTATGCTACATTTGCCACAATTTCCATTGAGTGGTGTATGTACTTCCCATTACTTTACTCATTGTGTATAATACTTTCATTGATGAGTATTTAAATCAATGTTGTATTGACCTTCTTTCATGGGGTGCATGTCTCGAAAGATACACATGTCGGTAAGGGAACCTTTCACCCTCCTCTTTTTAAAAGACTTCTTTTGTTGGGTCTTTTAATTTACATATTGTTATGTTGGGATACGTTCTCATATAACCTTATTGATGTAAATTTTATGTCCAAGTGATGAGATACCCTTTTATCTCTCATCAACTCATTTTCTGAATTTTGTAGTGACGATGTTAGGCTGTCATATTTTTGCAAGGGAACTTCTTAACCCAAATTTGATTCTTTGGGATAATCTTGTACTCATTGAATATGCCATTCTATGAATATGTGTGAATAACCTCTGATTGTTTTACACTTTATATCCACTTATATTGGGTGTATTCGTTTGTCACACATAATTATGTAATTGACTTATCCTTAAACCAAGGATACAGTCTTTGTATGGGACTTCGTCTCAATCTCCTTTCATCGAGGCATATTTTGTTTTATACACAACCTTCTTTTATACGGTGTATAAACCCCTTTTACTTTTACGTTTATCCAAAATGAATCTTTTTTTATACGAAGTGTTTTACTAAACGACAAATGGGAATGTTGTTGTCGTACGTATGCGGCCACAACATCTTCTCCGCCGTCGTGACCATTATTTGAGTTTCAGCTTCCTCTACATTCCATACATTTTTTAAAAGAAAAATAAATACCGTGTTTTACTTTTCTTTTGTTTTGGTATTGAAAATGGTTTTTATAATGTTTTTTTATATCAATGTGTTTTATTGATATCTTTTGATTGAAAGGTGGGAATGTTATGTTTCCTATATGCATGTTTTATGTGATACAATTATGTTGAGGTTCTTGGGAATTATTATGAAGACGGGTGCTTCCGTTATAAACTAAGGGCGGGTGAGCCTGATATAGCTCTCCAATGCATTGGGTAACGCGACGGAGTGAAACGTTAAGGTTTATCCAAAGAGATTTATGGAATATACTGTGATGGGTATTCCAAATGTAACCAAGAGGGTTACTCCCTACGTAAAAATGTTATGAATGCCTCAAGTTACCTTTATGTCTTATGATTTCTATGATTTATTCATGATTTGATGAGGTATGTTAAAGTTCTTATGTTTTATGGGTAAAGTATGATTTCATTCTTATGTATATATGTACCCATGTTTGCTTTCCATATTTTTATATCCCTTACTAAGCTTTTTATGCTCATCCCAAGATTTTTTGAAATGTTTTTCACAGGTCAAGGGAAAGGTACAAGATATGATGATAGTGTCAAGGAAGTGTCAAGAAAGAATCCATGTTTTATTTGAAATATGTTTCCATTGATGGGAAAGAAGAATAATATCTTTATGTAACCACTTTGTTTATATGTGGAATGTAATGCATGTTTTATGATCTAATTCTCTAAAACTCTAAACCCGAAAAGATCCTCAATGTGTAATCTTGCAATAACTCAAGATTAAGTAAGGTTTAAGGTTGGGGCCTTATAGTTGGTATCAGAGGTCGGTTTAGACAACTTTAGAGATTAAGAGTTTTTGTTAGACAAATGGTTAGTCCCTATATCTATTATTTCAGTTAAATCCTTATTTTATAACTTTTTTTTCAAGACAAGTAATGTTAGTTACGAATGGAAGTAGAAGGATCTCAAATGACATTCCTATCTCTTCTTGAGCACATGCTTGAAATAATTATTGCAAAGTCATGTTCGGATGATTGTGAAAATTTTTCTAGCATACAACTCACTTGCAAGAAGTTGTTTGAGATATCTAACACCTCCTCTATACCTCGTTATTATCATGGATCATGGGTTGTTTTTAGACAAATACTATTTTCACAATATTCTCATATTTTCAATAATGGTAAATATTATCAAGGTATTTTCAAATATTTTACCTTATCACAAGAATTTGAAGCATATTATGATTTTAAAAATGGTGCTGAGGAAGGAGACCCTTGCGCAACCTATTTATATTTGCTTTTAAAATATATCCTCACATCACATACTTATGGTATTTTAAAAGGACCAATAATAGAAAGTTTCATTTCAATTTCGGTCCGACAATTTTATAGAAATCATGGTTTATCAGATGTTTTGGAATTATATGTCATACAAGATTATTTTCGAAAACTGTTTTTCTGTGAACACCCATATGACCCATGTTGTACGAGGTGTATATGGATGGAGGAAGCAAATGATTTTCAAGGATATCTAAATCACTGTTGTAATGCATGGGACTTATACCTACGTGAACAAGATGACCATGAAACCGAGTGGACACCATGATCAAGGTATGATGTTATTCATTTTGGGAATCGTTTTTTTATGGTGGTGAAATAAGACTTCAAGAATTAAGATGTTGAGATCGTAATGAATTTGGATGAAAATGAGAGGTATAAGGAAACTATTGATGGTAAAACATGTTAGGGTTATTTTTGGAGTTTTATAAAAAGGACAACACATAGACCGTGTGACAACCCGTCGTGTCAGACAAAGCTACGAGAATCGAACCCACAACCAAAGTGCAACTGGTATTTATCGCCTACCACTGGACTACGTTAAGTCCCTAGTTAGTTTGACTAATTCTTTTTAGTTATATGATTTTAGGAATCAAGATCATGTTTATTTTGGGTTATCTATGGAAATAATTAACCTATCATGGAGGATATGTGATTTGGTTAATTACTTCTCAATACGAGACTTTAAGAGTAATTGATGTTATTTGGAGATAACTGTTAATTTGTACCTTGGAATACTATGTGACAAAATCCTTAAAATATTTGGGTTTCAATATTAGTTTGGTTTACTTTGAAGTATTTTATGGACAATTTTTTTATTGAATGGTCTTTTTTGAACATTGGGTATTATTTGATAAATTTTGGAGATTAAGAATAGATTTGTTTTTCTTAAAAAGGATTATCCTTTTTTGGGTATTATCTGATATTGTACTAATCTTTTTGGTTTTGGTTTTGGATAAAGTCTAAAGACATGGGAAGTATATAGTTCTCTTTTGTGGATTAGGTGATTCTCTAGAAGTTGATTTTAGTGAACTATTCTTCCTAAATACTCGTCTTTTGGAGAAAATATGAGTTTGTGTAAGAAATATAATAAAAGATTAAAGTCAGCATGATAAGTAATCATGTTTCCTTGTGAATAAATTCCTCAATAAAAAAAACAAAAATGTTGTTTATTAACTTTTCCTACTGGGGACTCAAATACCGTTTAACCCATCACAAGTTTGTGATTTTCTTGGGGTTAACTTTCTCCTAAACATGTTTTCTATCACTCTCCATCAGAACATGACCCTATGTTTTCTCCTCCATGTCCATGTTTTCCTACATGGAATCCTAGTATGGGTTAACTTGAGTGACCTCTATACTTCTCATTCTTTATTTTAAAGTGATTGTTTTACCGGCTCTTGTTCCGATGTGGGACTTTCAAGGATGTTTCCGAGCCCATTTTTAAAATTGCGAGGACATAATTCCCAAAAGGGGGGAAGGATGTAACACCCCAGGTAAATAAATAATATGAAATTTTTTATATTTATCCATATTTATGAATAAAATATTAATATTACTTTAAAGGGGATGCTATGCTCGATGGCGTACCCAACACGCAACAATGAGTTTCTTGGGAATCTTACGTTGCACTCTAATAATAAAAAAAATATTATTTTAAATAGTAGTTAACGCCTAGCTATTGTAATGGCGGGAATGAACAGAACTAACTAAAAAATGATTATATATGTTTGTGAAGTATTTTTACTTTTTACAATAAATGTTAGAGGATTAAAAATGAAAATGAATCAAATTTTAATCGTAAACATTCTAATATTCTTTAAAAGGTCGATTAATTGCCTTTTGATGGAGAACCTCTTTTAAATCCACTTTTTGAAAATTTTATGTGTTATATTTGACAAAATAAAATTCTTCTTTAAAATCGGGACATCAAAATTTACTTTGTGTAAATTTTTTGTATTTTTCCGAAAAAGTTCAATTTTTAATGAATAGTGAAAAATGTTGTATTTTAATTAAAAACCACTTTTAATATAATTTATTTATATGATTAGATTATCTTTTGAATTGGTTTTAAAGTGAAATTAGAATATATTTTTATCATTTAATCCAATACTGGTCGTTGAATTAATTTCACTTTGAAATCGGACTTAAACTAGTGTCAATCTTTTGATACATTTTGTTTCATAAAAACAAGCTATTTGTTTTGACAGCGGGAATTAATTATTAAATTAATTAATGCAACTTATATGTTTTGAATTTTTTTAAAATAGACATCATTTTTTAATTTGGAATATCAAATATAGCTTAGGATGAACTTTTGGTAATTTTCTGAAAAACTTCAATTTTTGATGAATAGTGAAACCACTAAGTGGTACTTATAAAAACTGATTTATCCGTTTAAATGAAATTTTGCCATCTTTGTGTTTTGAATTTAAAAATTCCGACATACATGGTTTTCATTAAGAAGTAAAATGCGGTTCAATGGGATTAAAATTATTTTTTCGTGACTAGTAACTTATTAAGTTTTTAATCGCGATTAGAGGTAATTAGTGTAGTTTAAGGTTTGAATAATGTTTTAATAAAGTGAATTGACCTAGAAACATGTCCTACCTTCATTTGATGTGTCATGGCCGACCGAGAAAATCCATGGGTCAACTTGGGGACCCAATGGATCCACTTTTGTTGGAAAATGACATAAATATCTTTTTATTTAATGTTAAAGTAAAAATGACACACACATGAGATGTTTTACTAAAATAATTTTTACATGGGGTTATACCAGTCATAATTTTGACTATAAATAATAAATTTAATGATAAAAATATTTCTTACATCAAAGTATTTTTTTTATAATTTTTAGACATTATATAAATTAAATTATTTATGACATCATGATGATGCAGCGATGACCTCATTATTTAACGATTTCAATAAAATGGAAAGATAATGTAAAATCTAAGACCTACAAATGTCCAAAACCTATTGGATGGGTGCATTTAGAACCCTTATCATCTTATACTCGAATTATATCAATGTGGGACCTTTTAAATCCGAAACTCATTTTAAAATAATGGAACATTTCTTTACTTTCCAAGGGTGCCCATCCTCTCCTCTTATAAAAGCCCCCCACCTCTACCTTCTTACCCACACTTCCAAAGCCTTTGGCTCAGCCAAACGCTGCCCATTTTGTCTCTCCACATCCCTCTATTACTCCTTGAAGCCTAACTTTGGGAATAAGTCTTCCCAAGGAAGACTTTGAGCTCAAACCAAAGGGAGTTACCCGATTTTAAGGTAATGTCTTCACTTGGGTCCTTTTGTTTTATTTTGCTTCTCCAACCCCCTAAACTCTTTTTATTCATTTCATTTGTAAAAACTCCAGTATCTTAAATATACTAGGATGTTGTTATAAGAAGTATTAGAGCTACACATACACACACCTTCGTCTAATGGTAAAAGAACATATTGTTTCTACGGTTGGTGATTTTTTGCCTCACGAAACGATGATTGTTCAATATTATTTTAACACCTTTAAAGGTGACCATTATGATGTCACTATATTTTATATATGATATATATGGTATTTATGTTTAATATATGCTTTTTTATTTTATATTTAAACCATACCTTTATTCTTTTAATGTTGTGTAAATGCGATAATTTCATATGAGGAAATGTGGACTACCGCCCCCTCAAGTGATATGACTCGTACATGCAATACATGGAACGTATAAAGAATGAAATTAATGATCATATGTGACCTATAAAACATATTTATTATACTGTAATTATAATATATATATATATCATTCATTTTTAATTCCATTAATATGACATAGAAATGAAAGTAGCGTTCATGCGTACGTACGGCTTACCGTCTCCATGAATGGTGCATATCATTTCATACCTCTAAATGATTATGTGATATTATAAATACATTTATATTCTAGATATATATATGATATATATGATATCCAAATCAGGAATGTCATTCTGGATATAAATTACCTTTGACCACACGAACGACATGTAATTGTAAGAAGTCCACTTTTGACTTAAGAACCAAATATCGACAAAACAAAAATTATTAACCTAAATGATTACATAATGTTTATAACATGTCAATAATTGATATAAAAGGAATAATGAACTTGAAAAAGGTTCTTAAGCAAGTATAAATTAACTCAATATTATTATTCAGGATGTTAATGAACGATCGAGTCAAGTCGGACCCGAGGTAAGGGATCCTACTCCTCTCTTTCTTTTTAAGTACACTCTTTTATAACATTCCTTTTATGCTCATCTTTCTTGTGATTGAGATGTTCTTTTATATTAATCATACTGTAATTTTTATGTTCATATGATGAGAGACCCTATTCTCTCTCATCAATCCATTTTGGAAGTTTTGAGTGGCGCCGTTAGGCTGCTGAATTTTCGTAAGAGATCTAACCTCTCTCTTTATTTATAAGTACTCTCCTTTATGTCACTTCTTTTAAGCTCATATTTGTTATGTTGGGGGATGTTATTTTATATTCCTCTTTCTGTAATATTTATTTTAATATGATGAGAGACCCTTTTTTATCTCATCAATCCATTTTTGTGGCACCGTTAGGCTGCCGAGTTTTCGTAAGGGATTTTTCATCTCACTCTTATTCCCGTGAGATTTATGCTACATTTTCCACAATTTCCTTTGAGTGGTGTATGTAATGCCCATTAATTTACTAATTGTGTATAATACTTTCATTTATGAGTATTTACATCAATGTTGTATTGTCCTTCATTCACGGGGTGCATGTATTGAAAGATACCCATGTCGGCAAGGGAACCTTTCACCCTCCTCTTTTTAAAAGACTTCTTTTGTTGGGTCTTTTAATTTACATATTGTTATGTTGGGATATGTTCTCATATAACCTTATTGATGTAAATTTTATCTACATGTGATGAGATACCCTTTTTCTCTCTCATCAACCCGTTTTCTGAAATTTGTAGTGACGCTGTTAGGCTGTCATATTTTTGCAAGGGAACTTCTTAACCCAAATATGATTCTTTGGGATAATCTTGTACACCTTGAATATGTCATTTTATGAATATGTGTGAATAACATATGATTGTTTTACACTTAATATCCACTTATATTTGGTGTATTCATTTGTCAGACATAATTATGTAATTGACTTATCCTTAAAACAAGGATACCGTCTTTGTATGGGACTTCGTCTCAATCTCCTTTCATTGAGGAATATTTTGTTTTATACACAACCTTCTTTTATAAGGTGTATAAACCCCTTTGAATTTTACTTTTATCCAAAAGGAATCTTTTTTATACAAAGTGTTTTACTAAACAACAAAAGGGAGTGTTTTTGTTGTTTGTATGTGGCGACAACGACTTCTCCGCTGCCGTGACCATTATTTGAGTTCCGGGTTCCTCTACATGCCATACCTTTTTTTAAAAGAAAAATAAATACCATGTTTTAATTTTATTTTATTTTTGGTATTGAAAATGGATTTCATAATGTTTTTTTATATCAATGTGTTGTATTGATATCTTGTGATTGAAAGGTGGGAATGTTATGTTTCCTATATGCCTGTTTTATGTGATACGATTATGTTGAGGTTCTTGGGCATTATTTTGAAGACGGTTGGTTCCGTGATAAAATAAGGGCGGGTGAGCCCGATATAGCTCTCCAATGCATTGGGTAATGCGAAGGAGTGAAACGTTATGGGTTTCTCCGAAGAGATTTAGGGAATATACTGTGATGGGTATTCCAAACGTAACCAAGAGGGTTACTCCCTACGTAAGAATGTTTTGAAGGCCTCAAGTTACCTTTATGCCTTCTGATTTCTATGATTTATTCAGGATTTGATGAGGTATGTTAAAGTGCTTATGTTTTATGGGTAAAGTATGATTTCATTCTTATGTATATATATACCCATGTTTCAATTCCATATTTTTATATCTCTTACTGAGCTTTTTATGCTCATCCCATGTTTTTTTGAAATGTTTTTCACAGGTCAAGGGAAAGGCACATGATATGATGATAGTGTCAAGGATGTGTCAAGAATGAATCCATGATTTATTTTAAATATGTTTCCATTGATGGGAAAGAAGAATATTATCTTTATGTAACCACTTTGTTTATATGTGGAATGTAATGCAAGTTTTATGATCTAATTCTCTAAAACTCTAAACCCGAAAAGATCCTCAATGTGTAATCTTGTAATAACTCAAGATTAAGCAAGGTTTAAGGCTTTGGCCTTATAGAAAACCTATAAAAAATGGTGATGATTTCTTTCAATAAGGTTTCATTTTTATATGGAAAAAAATCTATCATTAAACATGAATTTATATAATTATCCTTCATAATGGATTTCAAGAAAAATAAATCAACATACACTAAATAATAAGATAAAGTACATTATGATTCAATAAAAATGTAAAATATTCCCATAATATAACAATAATGTTCAAGAAGAACAATTTTAAATCAATTTATGAAAATTTAGTTAACAAAAACCCATATAGATTTAGTAACACTTGAATATGAAGAACATGATAAAGTTAACTTGTGATGAATTTTTAAATCCCTTGAATTTTATAAACCATATTATATAAGGAATCCATATAATAGTATATACACCACAAAAAATAAAACAACTGATGAATTTTGAGTATGTCTCAAATAATGAAAATTGAGATGAGAAAACACTTAAAATAACTGTAGACATCCAAATATTTTTTTAGACTCATTGAAAATTTGAGTATTCTCTTGAAATACTTCTTTTAATTGTAGTAGTTAGGGGGTTTCTTTGTAACCAATGTCTTCCAAACATGTAATGAGAAATTAGGATATCCTAAATGGGAAGTGTTTGAATAGGAATTTCAATGTTATTTGTGGCATGATTTTGGTGGAAGTGAGCTCTATTTGTAAGTGAAAAAGAGAGGATTTTACAATGAATTGAAAGGTATGTGAGGTGTAAATATATAATCACAAGGGAGTTGTGTGAGTTATGTGATGAAAGTTTGGTAATACATTTGGGTATTAAATTCTATATAAAATATTGTATTCTATAAGTTCTAATTGGAAATTTAAATTAAAAAATATACGATCCACTTTAAATTGTTCATTTTTACTCTTTTTAACCTTGATTAAACATTTAAATTGTTAATTATATTTTTACTATAAATATTAAATTTCCCCGCTTAAAATATTTTTACATGTTTATTATTAATTACGAATCCATTTATTTTAATTAAATTTCTAAATATTATAAATTTACCTTTTATTTTATCACATAATATATAGAAAAATCTATTTTATTAAAAAAAATTAATTTAAACATTATGTTTTTTTATTATAATTTTTATAAATTAATAACTAAATAAGTTTAAGTTTATTTTTTTCTGATTAAACATAAAATTTTATTAATCACATAATAGTGATCAATTTAATTAATTGAGATAAAAAGAACAAAACATCTAAAAAAACATCTCTTAAAAAATAAATACTTAAAAATCATAAAAAAATATTTCAATGAGAACTCATTTTTAGGTTAAAAATGATAAATACCTTATTTAATAATTATATATTATGAAAAAATATTATGAAAAAATATCTATTAATCAATTTATAGATATGATAAAATGAATTTTAAAATAAGGATCCATAACAAATAAAAACACATTTTTGAAACATATTTTTTCATATAAAAATAATTTACTCATATTCCATGTTTACTGAAGATGTTTAGATGAAAAATAATTTATTTTTTTAATATAGGAATTTAATATATTCCCTATTATTCAATGAGGATAATTTTTTCTAAAAATAAACATTATTTAGAGAATTTATAATTCTCTCTAAAAAATTCATTTTATCACTAAATGACTTTATTTTTTATTCATTAAGATTGTTTAACTAATTCATATGAATTATTTAAATTTTATCAATTCATTGTTATTAAAGTTAGTTCGTTGAATTTTATAAAACATAATATAAGTATTTAAAAAATATTAATAATAGTAATGAGTAAAACATAATCATTTTTATATATTTTTATAATAACTTATTAATAAAAAAATGTCTTTTTATTTGTTTGATATTGAATTATCATGCTGCATTGATGTTTATATTTATTTTTAATATTTCATAAATGTATACTAGTTTTTTTTGTTTAGTGTTGCATGAAAAACATATAAAGGGGATTTCCCCCAACGTACCTAATAATTAACTATACATAGATTTTTTTTCCAGTTGGAAGCCTTCTTGATTTATATGGGCACTACTACAAAAATGGTCTATATCAGCGTTCAAAACGGGCTTTTAAAGCGCAAAAAAAGTACTGTAATGCACAACGCTGATATAGGGGGTCCCTTTTATCAACACTCTGAAAAGAACTGATCAAGAAACCTTTTATCGGTGCTAAATAAAGTGCAGATAAAAGAAACATTTATCATAATTTTTTTAGCTATGATAAAAGATACTTTTATCAGTGCTAAAAAATGCAATGAAAAAAGTAAAAAAATTTAAAAAAATAAAAATAATTAATAATGCAAGAAGAGTTTTTAAAAGTGTTTAACCCACCCTTTATCAGCGCTGGGTGGTCTCTCGCATGCTTCCCTTCCCATGCATCCTCACACACGTGTACCCATTAGCTTCCACCCGAAATCGAACCCACAACCTCCCCCTTTCGCGGCTGCACCATTACCACTTAGCTATTTCATTTTTTCTCTATTTAATGATATATCTATTTATTTATATATATATATACGGTTATATTTATTCATATATTGATATAGATTCATTTTAATATAAATATATTTATTCATATATTAGTATATATATATTCAATCGTATATTAATATATATTTATATTTATTTAATTATATATATTTGTAGTTATAAATTTTTTTCCATATATTTATTTGTATATTAATATATACTTATAAGATTAGTTTTAAATAAATTTTTGAAATATGTTTTTTATGTGTGTTTATAATTTAATATATAAATACATACATACATAAATAAAATACACACACACAGACACACACACACAGACGCATATATATTTATGAATAAATACATATATATGTGTATTTGAAAAGCCATAGAATATTAAAATGATCATAAATTATAATCCAGAATCCCATTTTTACAGCACAACCAGTCAAATCTAAGATAATGAAACAATATTCGATATTCTATGTGGTAAAGGCCTAACAAACATCCGGATTAGAAGTTATACTTGTTTGAATGTTAATAAATCAGGATACCCCGACAAAAAACTCAGTTTTGGAGGCCTTCTGGGCCTTTTGGCCTCGAAAAATTTGAGAGAATCTTCGGTTTGGTCACCAGCGCGTAGAGCTCGTCGCATGCTTTAATTTGATATACTGTAGAGCTCAAACAAACACCCAGATCAAAAGTAATGGTCGTTAAAGTTTGAGTTACATTTTAAATTTATTTTAGATCTTTTATTAATTGTTTTAATTATTTGTGTCTTCAAATTGTTATTATATAATTTTTAATCATTAATTATTATAAAATTATTAATTAATTATATTTTCATAAATATTTTAAACCCATTTTCACTAAATTTCTTATATATTAAATGTAATAGTCTATTTATATGTATCTCAAACATATTTAAAAAAATATATATTATATTAATATCAATATAAATATACTTATATAACAATAATTTTTTTATGATTTTTTTTAAACATAAAATTTATCACCGTTAGGAAAAAAGCGCTGATAAATCCCTCCATTATCAGCGCTACTAAAAAAAGTGCTGATAAAGGGGTCCCCTTTATCAATGCTTTTTTTTAGCACTGATAAAAGGGTAGCAATATCCTTGCCCGTTTTTTTTTTGTAGTGGGGATTTTAGAAAATATATAAGGATCATAAAATTTTAAAATAAAGGGGTGCATTATTTGGGAAGGAAATAAAAAAAACTATAAGTGATCATTCTAATTTTTAGAGTTTATTTGAAGGGAGTGGGAATATGGGGGACTCCTTTTATATGTGAAGTAAGTGACAATTTTATAAATAAAACTTCTTAATATAAAAAGAATATCGTATCCATGTAAAATTACTCAAAATTTGATAACAAGGGAACTTAAGATGCTCTTTGGACTATAATACTCTCATATATTAATTTTAAGATATGATTTTGTGATATCTAATTATTTTACTCCTCGATTTAAGATATTTACTATTTTTAGCATTTAATGTGGTAACAAATTTTTACCTTAGTTACTTATCTTAATTAAAAAATATTTGAAAGAAAATGTAACCTAATTTTAAAGGGGTTATTTTAAAAATTAATTACATTTTAAAATATTCAATTGATAATACTGATAAAATCTAATTCAAAAATAATAAATGAATTGCATAGTAAAAATTGTTTTCAGAAAAACATATTTTTCAAGAATAAATTTTAATTTAAAATAAAATTATCTAGGTTACCAATTTTCATGATGTTAATTTTATTATTATCAACACAAGGAGTGTTACAACTCTTCAAAAAAATCTAACTCTAACTTGTGGATACTTAATTAAAGGGAAATTTCGAAAGTTATTTTTTATTTGAATAAAATATAACCCAGGATTCAAAAATTATATAATAGGTTTCCAAATTTAAAATAATAGTTTTAAATTAATAATTTTACTCTGTAATTTTATCTTTGTTTGATCCAATGGATTAATATATTTTTAATCCATTCTTGTATAATAATTATATCATTAACGATATGACATTTGTGAAAATGATATTCTTCAATATTTACATAAAATGTATCCTTTATCAAAACAATTATATGTAGGATATTATTGACATGAATAATTTAAAAATCAATATTGTTTTATCAAATTCAAAATCTAATGGTGATAAAAAAAATATTTTTATAATAAAAACAAATAATTTTGAATGAAAATTTTTAAAAGAAAATTTTTAATGATAAAATGATCAGGTGTTTATTATAACCATTTTTACATACTAATTATATTCTTATTTCATTGTATTTCCTATATAATAATTCCCTTAAGATATATACCTATGATTTAATAGATAGATAATATTTTGTTGAAATTTCAAGTCTTGGTATATAAAACATGAACCATGTAGTGATATCTTCAAGATCAATCATTCCCCACTGATGATTTCACTAAAAATTTACCAATCAAAGTATAGGTTGGGATTTTTATTGGGGAAAACATAGCAATAATACCTAATTTATAAACTCATAAAAGTGAGTGTCTTAATAAATATGTGTAATTATAGATTCCATTTCATATCCATTAAACATAAATTTTATACTTAAATTATATTTATTTACAACAGCCAATTCAATGGTTATATTATAAGTCTCATATTTAATAATATCATATTATTAATATGTCACTATTTTTTAGTTTCGTTTTTTATATGATATTTTTTATTCAAAATAATTTGTATTTAAGAATAAATATTTAAAAAAATCAAGGGATGTTATTTTATTACACCTTTAATATAATTTCTCCATCAAAATTCGCTTTGATAAAAACAAGTGAGTGTAGTCTTATCTTATTACAACCTTATCTTTTCATGTAGCTTCCTCACATGTTTTATTAAAACATAGAACATTGAAAATATGGTTATAATTTTTTAGGTTTCTAAAAACCTTACATTATGTTTACGTGAGGGATATAGGTTTCATTTGGTTGTTCAAGGTTTTTTCCCATTGAAATTGACAAGGATTTTATTTCAGTCACTTAAATGACCATGTGTTCACATGTTCATTCATGTTATTGGTCAGTTTTTTCTTATGGTTGATTTTTCCCTTTGTGCAGTCTCTATATTTTTTTTGTGAGATTTGTGAGTTTTTTAAATGTTCAATCCATTTATTTATGTGATTGGATGATTCCTTCACGTGGTTGAGCTATTTCATTAATCATCTGATCATTTTCTTTTTGTGGTCTCTTATTCTTTTATGTAATGAGTCTATGTGGTCTCTTGACTCCGTGAATTCCTTCCCTTCATATATTCCCTCCAACAATTTTCATGAATTCTAAATTTATAAAATATATATTTCCCAATTTCATTCAATTGAACTAGTTTAATGTAAAAAATTAGAAATGAATACGTAATTTCTTTGAATAGGTTAAGTAGGTATATAATTAATTCCTTAGATTAATTAACATTTGTGATTTTTAAATCATTAGTTCTATAAGATTAAATTTATACAAAATTTTATTTGATTTTAAAAACAATGGATGATAGTGTCATATTTTTTGATATCTATAGGGTTCTTCATCTACTATTTTAAGGTACAATATTTCGATTGGTTGAGTATTTCATATTTAAATTGAGTCAGGATGACCCAAAACATTTTCCATGTTCCATTTTAGTTGTTTTCTTTTGATATTAAAACATTCTACTCATGATTTCCAAAATTTGACATTATACCCCTCTTCTATTTGTTTTTGACACAACACCATTTGAAGTATATATATAGGTAGGTTATCCTTGTTCCCTCTTCCCTTTCATAAATTTGATAAATTAGCATGATTTTTTATGGGTGATATAGATTAACTAATTAAGATAATGAATATGATTAACTTGAATCAGAGGGGATATGATTATTCATATATTCTTATATTGTTCCCTTGTTATGGATATTGATGATCTTTTCTTGAACATATATGTACTCATTATGTACATTTCATGGTTACTAGGAATTATAAACAAAAGTTATAGATTTATAACCCTTAATGTGAAGTATTTTTTTAAACCCACCACTCATAAATGTCTAAACTATTATATAAAACTATCGTACTACTTTTGTTTAAATATGGCACTATGTGATAATTCCAATGCATGAGATGATGAATTATTATGAAATCCCTATTTAAATGAACTATTGAAATTTATAAAAATGTTAAATCATTAAAGGAGTAATAATATGGTGTTTATAATTATGCTTCTGGTTGTGTGTTATATGTGGGGATTATGATGTCATGGTTCTGATCGGATCAAATAATATATGAGTTACATCATAGGGGTTGTAGTTATTGGTGACATTAAATAAATAGGGGTTGTCTGTAATGGTTGGTTTATATTGAATTATGGTAGTGGATATGTGTTTTATATTGTGAGATGGTTTTTGGTGGTGTTAGTTATGGTAGTTGATGTGATGGTTATTATTAAAATGAGAATGGGTTTATTTATATTTCTATATGGAATTTTCCTGGTATAGATTCAATGTAAATCTGTTAATGATGAATTAGAAAGAGCATTGTTTGTAACACCCAAACCCTAGAAGGCAAGAGCTAGTGTATTACTATGTTACATTGGCATGATCACATGGAATCAAATACTGAATGACCGATTAATATAGTAGTCTTTAAGAAAAATGGTACATCCATATAACTGATTTTACATTGGGAGAATAAAACTACACATAATACACAACAAAATCTAACAAACAGCATCCTTGAAAACACAAAAAGTAACCTATTCTTTATAACCTGGGGAAGGAAAACAAATGAAAGGGGTGAGCTCAAATGCTTAATAAGGGTTACAAATAATGTAAGCATGAAACAATAATAATAGAATCATAATCAATAAGACATAATCATTATGGAATGGTGAATAATAAAAAAACACACACCATTAATAAACTGAGAATGAAAGGGCATCCATAGATTTTTTTTCATAGTGTAAAACTCATGGATATTAATAACTAAATAGTGAATAAATAAAATGATTATTATTTGGACATCATTTATATAGCACATGAAACATTACACCATCAAGATAGTTTAAGTCTATGGGTAGAAAACTATCAGAATTTTGAAAAAAATCTCGAAGGTTATGTCGCCAACTAGTTTGTCTCATGAGACATGTCGATGCATCGATTTTTATATAGCGGGCCCTTCCCGTCACTTCCAGTCCATATAATTCTTTATTCAATGATTTCATGCAATAAAAATATTATTTTACACCATTATTATTGATTATAGGATACAAATTCATCAAAACATCCAAACTTAATTCATTATTCCACAATTATTAAACATAAACACCTAACATTTGGAGTAATATGGTGAATAGAATCAAGATAGCACATCCACAGTCAAAATTATTAGAAACCTTTCAAAAACATAGTTTATATGATATCGTAAGATATAATCCACAACGTAGTAAAAGGTTTAATAAAGGATGTTGATATAAATGAAGATACCTTTAATTGAGACCATTGAAAAATTCTTGAGGATATAATCCTTAATCTTTCCAAAGTCTCCCATACCACCTTGAGACGTTCAAATAACAATCCTTTATAATATCATCATAATTAGTAACTCTTAATATTAAATGAAAAATGATAGTACATACACCACATGCAACAACAAAGTGGTGAACATTACATATATCTCATAAAAGTTAATTTGAGATGGAAAAAATCTTTTTTTTTTACTTTGGAAATAAGAGTTATTTTAGAAAATCATTAATATTTGTCATTAAATAAAATTTTCTCACATGTATATCCAATAAATGAAGTGTTAATTAAATTGAAATTATATTTAAGGAATAAATATTATCCCACTAAAGTGAAATCATGTAAAATGAGTTCTTAATGAAATTTTATAAATAAAACATTCTAGTACTGTTTTAGGAAAATATTAAAGAGATTTTAAAGAAGAAAGGAATGTTTTCTTGAATAAAACCAGAAATGAACTATGTTGTTTTTTATGAAAAAATGTGTGAGTTGTTTAAAAAAAATAATGGCTTCAAATAGATTACATATTTCAGTAGAAAATAGGTGAGAATTCCAGAAGTTTCCTTTAAATGGGGTTGTTTATCAGGATGAATTTTTGAAAGATCCTTTTAGAAAATATTAATTCCCATAAAATAATGAAGGAATATGATTGATACACATATATATAACATTAAATCATAATTTTTTAGGAGTATATAAGAATAAATAATAATTTATTTGATATAAGTAGAGAATATGAGTGACGTGAATGAAAATGGGCGTTCCTCTAGAAAACTGTCACCTTATGTCTAATGGTGTTCATAGAAAAATATTATTATCTTGGATAACATATTTAAATTAATTAATTAATATTTATAGATCCTATCTATTTTGTAATTTATTTAGTATATCCATTATATGTTCATTTAAGTCCTTCATTTTGGGTCTAATTCGTCTAGTTTTATTGTTTGTGTGCGTTTCCTTGCTTGGTATTCATAATCGGTTTAATATTGTACATGAATGGAGAATCATTTAAAATTAGTATGGTTGTCCAAGATTGAAGTTATAAGTTATTAGTGAACATATATAGTTTTACATGGTTTTAAATTTCATTTGGTTAATTGAATTTAAGACGAATCATTATATAAATTATTTAATAACAATTGTTTGGGTTATTTTGAGGTTTTTGAACACAACGAAATCATTTTTCTGTAAAAATCCAAACCACGTATAAAAAATATTCTAGAGCCATAGATTTTTTATAATACATATATCATAGTCTATTTAATTTGTAATAATGGTTTTAGGACTTAAATTGAAGATAGTAATTCAAATCGAAAACTCGTATTCCTTGAATTTGATATATTAACACAACACAGACGATGTTTTCATTTATCATATAAAAGAAGATAAAAAAGAGATGATGATGGAATATTAATTTATTATAACAAAATTATAATAAATATAAGGTATGGTAGTTTTCATAAAATTTTGATGAGGAGAGGTGAGAATATGAAAAGATAACAAAGGAATTTGAAAAGAAAGCAAAAGCATTGAAAGAGAAATTTGCCTCTTGAATATATCTTTCTTTGAGAGCCTCTTTATGGGAGAGGATTTGGACATCTGATGAAACCAAGGGATTCTTAATGTGGGTGAGGATATTAGAGAGATATTTCAGAGGAATTTAGTAATGTCTTGAAGCTTGAGTAGTGTTAAGAAATGAGGGTGCGAGGAGTGCTATTTATAGTGGCGTGGAGGATAGTTTTCTTAATAATTTAATCTTTAGGTTATTATTTTTCCATAAGATAAAAAATAGTGATGAATCCATGAAAAAAATTGTAAAACATGAATTTGATTTTGAAACATGTGTGCTTACATCAATAGGACATCATCCATGACTCAATAATTCTTTTATTTAGCATTTATCATAAATTATCATATTTTACTATTCACAAAAAAATCATGTACTTTATAAAAATCACAAAAATTTACCCTAACCACTTTTCAACATCTATAATCGAAAAAAACTCAATTTTATGAAAAAAATTATAAATATTTTTAATTTAATTTTTAATGAAAATCATCATTTACATGAAGAATACCAATTTTAATATTATAACAGATTTTATGACACATTGAAAATTTTAATAGGGTCCCATTAAATTATATTATAATGATAGGGAGACAAAATATTTATATGGGAAACCATTTTATGAAAATGAATAAATTTATTAATATAAAATTGAAAGTAAATATTTATGACTAAGAAATATGAATGCTTAATTAATAATTTATAAAATATTCTACTTCATTTATAAGGTGCCTAAATTGTAATTATACTTTCATGGGAGATGTAACCATTCATATGGGTCATATTACTATTCATATGGGCTATACTACTATTCATAAGGGTATAGTACTATTCATAAGGGTATGTTACTATTCATAAGGGTATGTTACTTTTCCCCAAAATTTTGTTTGGTCTATCATAATCCAAAAAATCACCATTAACACAACTATGAATGCCAGATTTTCGAAATTCAAATGATAGAAGTGGAAAAATTATTTTTAGGGGCTCAGTTAAAAAAAGTGTAGTTTTTTGGAGAATCTGTGTTTCATACATTCATTATTAAATTTATTTTTTATTCTGTGGGGTGTTACATTCTCCTCCCCTTACAAAAATTTCATCTGGGAAATTTTAAAATTGAATTTAGAATGTTAATGGTTTATACGTGAAAATTCCCCTTTGGAAAAGCCACATCATAAATATGGGTAAAATATCCTCTTAATATGTGGGAATGGTAAATTAATTATTTACTAAAAAACTACTCATTCTAATTAGATAAAATGGTAGTGGAATAATGATAAAAACATCATGTTCTGATGGAAAGTGTAAAAAACATGCTCAAATAAATGATCAATACGAAAAAACCATAAACTACAATTACAAAAAAAATATAATAGGACAAAATTTTTGTTTAGGATTCATTTCATAGAATTGAGGAATTATTCAAATATATAAGAGTATAAATATATGTTTCTATTCAATAAAAAAACTCTTATTCTATATTTGAGACTCAAAATATATATACTTCATCTCTTAGCATAGGTTGCATCATGTGGGGACACTAAACTCTAAATCCTCATACTATGATCAAATTAAAACATTTCAAAAATGGTTTAACTTTCCGAAATATCATAATCCAAAACATTAGATTCATTCCCATATCCAACCTTGTTAGATCCATAAACACATGTTCCTTTTCCATCCTAATTTTATTTAGAACTCCATGATATATCCTACTCAATGCATATACTACATTATTTTCCTTTAATCAACATAAAGCATCCATAAATTTTCACATTACAAACATGTAAATATCTTCGTCATGTACCCTCTTGAAATATGGTAATAACTCAAATTAATATAAAACCTGATTATAAACATTCAATCATCCTTACACATGATAATGGATATATTTCTTATATCCATAAATGTTTTAATCTTTATAAATGATGGAATAAAGCACATGTGGACATGTTAATAATCAGTTTTGAGGTAGTGAATACTTATCAAAAACAATCACTTCATTATCATTATCATTATCGTCATGAATATTTTTAAGGTGTTATTTCCATCATCCATATACTTTCCCAAGATTTTAATATTCTACAGATACACTTATCTATACTACAATTCATCATACGAACTGAAATTCTTAATGAAATAGTATTAGAGTACAATACTCATATATTACACAATTCGTATAACTAGTATGGCTGGAATGGCCCGAAGGCCTTTATTTTTGTTTTATTAATTTTTTATAATCCATGAAGAACCTTTGTGATGATTAAAAAAAAATTGTATTTGTTGAAAACTAATCTTTTCATTGACGAATGTTTTTGAGTTACAGAAAGTTGAAGTTTCTGGTTGTTTAAGATTTACATAAAGATGATTATGTTGAAGAATAAGAAGTCAGAAGTTAAGAAAGTGTCTCAAACTTTCTAAACAAAATCAGATGATTCTTTTCTGATCATAAAGTTCTCACATATCATGAAAAGTTTAGTTATAAAAGCTGTTGAAGAAATGGTGAAGAGGATTGGTGTTTTTCACTATGAAAAATTATGAGAAAATTCTGAACCTGTTTCCTGAACCTGAAGTTCAGAGTCTATTTCCAGAGCCAGAAATTCAGAGTCTACTTACTTAGTCAGATGTTCAGAGTCTACTTCTTGAACCTGAAGTTAGTAGTCTACTTGCTAAGACAAAAAATCAAAGTCTACGTGCTAAGATAGAAGTTCAGAGTCTACTTCTTGATCCTAAAGTTCGTAGTCTACTTTTTGAGCCAGATTTTCGGAGTCTACTTCCTGAGCCAGATGTTCGGAGTCTACTTCCTGAGCCAAATGTTTGTAGTCTATTTCCTGAACCGTGATCCAGCTTTATCATTCTGAGAAAGATATGAAGAGTTCAAGATAAACAGAATTTCAACCTTGAATAAATCTTGGAGAAATTTAAGGAGGTTTGAAGAAGTCAATGATTGAAGATCAAATGTGATAGATTTTCAATGTTTTCGAGATTTGAGGAAGAGGGAATGTTATTAAAGTTTACCGCCTTTGTTTTCTGAGTTTCCTATAAATATGTTCTGAGATCATTCTCTTAGAAGCAATTTTTTACACACGCAGAAAAGGAAGAGTGCTGGAGAATTCAAAGTGAAAAGTGTCTACCATCCGGAAAAGTTTTCTTGATTGTTTGAGAATAAGATTATTATATCCATTATTTACTTGCGGAGAAATTTGGATTCAAAAGATCTAATCCATGAAATCTGGATTGAATATTCAGAGTGGGAATTTTTTTGGAGTCATATTTCCTTGCCGAGAAGACCAGTTTCAGATAGTCGTATTCACGAAATTTGGAATGGACATTTAGAGTGGGTTTTTGTGGAGTCATAGTCTTCTTACTGAGAAGTTTTGTTTCAGAAATTCAGATTCTAGGAATTTGTATTGATGATTCGGAGTGAGCATTTGTGGAGTGGTTTAACAATGTCCTTATTCTTGTGTTAGGCTCATTTTTTCTGTAAGTAAACATTGTAAAATGATAGGAGTCAGTATAATCTTTCCTATCCAGAGATAGAAGGTGTCCAAAGGGAGGTGGAACAAGTTGTATTTACTTCTTCATTATAGTGGATTTCCATAGACCCACACGAATGGTTATGATAACGATGTAGGTTCTATTATTGAGGCTGAACCTTGTAAATCTTGTGTTCCTTTATTGATTTACCTATCTTGCATGCATGAGTTTCTTGGTAAAGGTTGATAAGGAAATAAATCTTAATACATTGCAAGGGTTAAGTCTCTTAATGTTTTGAAACTTATCATAGTCTAACAACTGATTCAAACCGCCCTTCTTAGTTGTTATTCGATCCTTGTAACTTCAAGTGGTATCTAAGGGAGGTTCCCTTATTTAATCCTTATCATAGAGAATATCAATTCTGTCAACAGTAGAGTAATTCCTACATTCGATGACAACAATTATTTTGGATGAAAAAATCAGATGATTCTTTATCTCCTATCTCTTGTCCTTGAAGTTGTTGATGCTGCTACTATTGGATTTCCACCTATTGAGAAAAATGCTCCTACGACATTTTCTGATAAGAGGAATATATAATTTGATGGACAATCTAGAAATGCTATTCTTGTTTCCTTATCAAAAAATGTTTATCAGAAGGTGATGGGTCTCACAACATCGAAAAGCATGTGGGACAAGCTAGAAAGTGTTTTTGAAGGAATCAAAAATGTCAAGGATCCCAAACTATAAATCTATCATAGTAGGATTAAAGACATTAGTATGAGAGAGGACAAAACAATTGAAAAATACTTCGCCAGAGTTAATGAAATTTTATGCAACATCAGGGGATTCAGAGAAGACTTGGAAGATTCTACAATTATGAAGAAACATATGAGAAACATTCTAGATAGGTTTGATTCTAAAATGTCAACTTTAGAAGATAAGGATGATTTATCTCTTGATGAATTGCATAACATTCTTATTTCTTAGGAAATGATAAAATATCCAATCTTTAGAAAGAATATGAAAGATGAAATGGATTTTAAAGATATAAGAAAGATGAAAATCCAAGATGATGATGAAGCTGATCCTTGCGAGTCGTTTGATAAAGAAGATAAAGAGTCGAATGAAAAAATAATTTCTCTCATATCCAAGAACTATCGAAGAGGAAGAGGAAATTATGGAAGGAAACATCGTCTCAAATGTTTCGAGTGTGGTGGAATCAAACACTTTGTGATGAATTTCCCTAAGAAGAAAGTTGGAGAATATCAAGAAGTTTTTAATGAGAATCCTCTATGGAAGAAGTATAAGAAGAATGAAAAAGAAGAAAAAACTTCTAAAGAATTCAATAAGAAGTTTTATGGAAAGAAAATAAGTATGTTGAGCAAGAAGATTGAATCAAAATCATCTGAAAATGATTCCTCATAAGATGAATGTAAAGAATGATTCATGAACATTCATTGAAAAAGTTGAGAAAACAAATGTCTCCTTAGAGAGTGAAGAAGTTGGAGAATAATATTACATTGATTATCATCTAAGATCCAAACTTCTTGATTTTATTGAGAAAAACAAATCTCTCAAGAAAGAAATTGGTGTGATGAAGAAAAATCACGAGTAAGTTTATGAAGGATGTAAAGATGTCACCAAGAAGGAAGATTAATACATTCACGAAAATTTAGGTTACAAGCATAGAATTGCTGAACAAGGAAAGATAATTGAAGATATTAACAAGAATCTAGAAACTAAAGAAGAAGTGTTCAATAAGATGCAATAAAAATTTATTGAATCCAAAAATACCCTAAGGAAGATGAATGAAAACTTCCAAAAAGCTGGGACATCCTAGATTGCTGAGAATACTTACCATGAGAATCCGGTGAAGACTAATCCGAACAAAAATAATATTTTATCTGATTCTTCTAACATTTTAGGTTATGGAAAAAGTGTTAGTAAAACATGGGTGGAGAAAGGATGTGAGAAACCTATCAAACCTACAAAATCATAAAACTCACTCAAGAGAAGAGATGTCATACATCCTGAGTTTTCTAGAGTTGAAAGAAGTTATCAACCTCAACAAAGTTTATATAAAGAAAGATCATTCTTTAATAGATATTAAATATTTTAGGGCTATTGCTGGTGTTTCAGAATTTATGGGCATAGAGCTTATAATGGTTGGAATAATTTGTCTCTACCCAGAAGAAGGCTTGAGAAAAGTGGGAGAAATAGTGAATGAATAATGAGTATCTTTCCGTACTCACAGAAAATTGAAAAGGTGAATTCTCAAGATGTTAGAAACATTCCAACAATGAATTTTTTTGAATGATTGGAAGAAGTCTGTGGATGATGTGATCATTCTGGTCATCATGTCGAACTATGTATGACTCTCCTTATAGAACAAGTTTCCTATGATATGAAAGAAAAAGAAGATGAAAATAATAAAGGTTGATGAGATAGATTTTGTTTTTGAAAGAGATTTGAAAGAAAGTAAGAGGAACAAACCATAGAATCTTGATTGGGGTTGATCTTTACACATGACAGGTGATATAAAAATCTTGGAGCATATTGAAATTCATGATGGAGCAGCGGTTACATTCGGCAATAATAGTTCCTTAAAAATTAAGGGAATCAAAACGGTAGATATCGAACCAGAGAAACTGAAATCTAAGGAAGTATTGTTTTTTATGGGATAAAATATAACATAATTAGTGTAAGTCATCTTTGTGATGATGGAAAAGAAGTTATCTTTAGAAAGCATTCTTGTGTCATAAAAAGTGTGAAAAATGGAAAAGTGATTACAAAAGGAGAAAGAACCAGTGGGAATATCTTTCAAATTGGAGAATACAAGTACTCTTGTTATTTGAGTGGTGAAGATGAAAACAAGTTGTGGCACTGAAGACTTGGCCACCTTGGGCAGAAGAACATGATTAAGCTTTCTAAAGTTGATGGTGTTAGAAATTTTCTAGAACTAGAAACAAGAGATGAAGATGTTTGTATTAATATCCAGAAAGGAACGATGACTAACAAAATTCATAAAAGAGTTGATATTCAATCTTACAAACCACTTGAGCTTATTCATTACGATCTATGTGGGCCGATGAGAAATCAATCAAAAAAGGATATTTATACTTTATAACTTTATTGATGATTTCACTCAGATGAAAAACATCATGTTCACGAAGCATAAGTCGGAGGCTATTGAAATGCTAAAAAATTTCAGAAGAGAAGTTGAGAAAGAATTAAGAGTTTTCGTAAAGAAGTTGAGAACTAAAAAATGATACTGAATTCCCATGAAATGATTTTGAAACTTATCTAAGGAAGCATGGTATCAAACATCAATATAAAGATCCCTATACTCTACAAAAAAATGGTGTAGCAGTAAGGAAAAATAGAAGCTTCGTGGAAAGGGGAAGAATTATGTTATTAGAATACAAACTTTCAAAATTATTTTGGGGAGAAGCTGTTAGTACTACTGTACATGTTCAAAATAGATGATTGTTAAGACCAGAATGCAACATGACTCCTTACGAGATGTGGTATAACAAAAAAACCTTATTTAAATTACCTCAATGTTTTTGGAAGACCGTGTTTTCTCAAAATCAAAAATCCAGACATAGTAAAGTTTGATGAGAAAGCTGAAGAAGGAATATTTTTGGGATATTCACTGAATGGGAGAAGTTACAAAAGCTGGAACAAAGGTTTACAGATGTTGGTGGACTCATATGATGTGAAGGTAATTGAAAATACATGTTCTTTCAAAAAATCTTTTAAGAATACAAAGGAAGATAAATCAGAAAATCCCCTCTATAATGAATGTAACTCAGATGAGTCACATGGGAAAGAACATGATGCTGGTAATAGAAATGTGAGTTTTCTTACATTATGAAAACATGTTGAATCTGAAAATATTATTGGGGATCAGAGTGCTCTGGTTCAAACAAGAAGGAAGTTACTATTAGAAATCAGACATCCCTTATCTCAAAAGTTGAACCAATATCAGTTTCAAAAGCAATTCAACATAAAGAATCGTTGGTTGTTATGAATGAAAAACTAAATCAAATTGAGAATAATGAAACATGGGAACTTGTTCCAAGACCATCATATATAAATGTTATCAGAACTAAGTGGGATTATAGAAATAAATTGAATGAGAATGGAGAATTTACAAAAAACAAAGCAATGATTTTGTGTAAAGGATATTCACAAGTGGAAGGTGTGGATTTTGATGAAACCATTGCCTTTGTTGAAAGGTTGGAAATTTTACGAATGTCTCTTGCAGTGGTTTGTCATCGGAATTTCATAGTTTATCAGATGGAAGTAGTCATATTTCTTAAATGGTGAGATTGATAAAGTTGTCTTCATTGAACAACCATGTGGGTTTTTACTTGATGGGGATGAAAAAAAGCTTTCAAATTGAATAAATCATTGTATGGGCTGAAACAAGTTATACAAGCATGGTATTAGAAACTTGACCATTATTTTAGAAAGATGAAGTTTTCTGAAGTAAAGGTTTATAACAACATGTATGTGAAATATGTTGACTCCAGAACCTTAATTTCAATTGTTTATGTGGATGATATATTTTTCGCTGGAGATGAAGAAACGGTTTGTGGAAATTTTGATGATGAAATGAAGAAAAATTTTGAAATGTCAATGTTGGGAGAATTAACATTCTTCCTTGGATTACAAGTTCTACAACAAGAAAACTACATATTAATATCCGAAGAGAAGTATGACAAGGAATTGTTAAAGATGTCTGGGATGGAAGAATCAAAGGAATTTTCAACTCCTATCTCAGTGAGCACAAAGTCGAGGAAAAATGAGTTAGGGAATAGTGTGAATCAGAAATATTTTAGAAAGTTGATAGGAAGTGTTCTTTATCTTACAACTTCAAGTCCTGATATTCCTTGTGTTGTGACTCTCTATTCCCGATATCAAAGTAATCCAAATGAATCACAGATTTTGAGAAGTTAGGAGGATCCTGAGATAAGTTAAAGGAAAAACATCATATGGGTTGTTATACAAGAGAAATAATGAGATGAAGTTTCATGGTTATATAGATACTGATTGGGCGGGTGATTGTAATGATAAAAAATCAACATTATGAGGAACATTATTCTTAGGGGAATATTGTGTGAGTTGGGACAACAAGAAAAAAAAGTTCAGTAACATTAAGTATAGCTGAATCAGAATATGTTGCAGCTACTCAGTCTTGTACTCAAATGATGTGGATGAAAGTTCAGTTGGAATATTTGAATGTGAAAGTTTCTAAACCTTTGAAAATACACATTGATAATCAAAGTGACATTGATCTTTCCAAGAATCTTTTTCAACATTCAAGATCTTGCTGGAATATATTTCATCAAAGTATCAGATTGCTGATATTTTCACAAAATCAATGTCAAAGGAAAGGTTTGTTCAACTGAGGGTACAACTCCATGTTCAGCCTCCTCCCTAGACTTCCTAAAATTCATAACGATGGGTACCCCACCGTTATTTGTATTATGTTGTCAAAACGGGAGAGTCTGTTTTATTTTATTTCTAAAGTTATGGTTATCTTATAATGGGAGAGAGAGAGAAAGAAAATGAGAGAGGACAATAAAAGTGAGAGAGAGAAAGATACATGTTGAGGGGGAGTTTGAGTGAGGTGAAGTTTATCCTTACATGGCACAAAAATTTCTTGTCATCAAGAGATGGAAATACTTCAAAAACATTACTTTATCCAGTAGTGTGGTGTCAGAACACTCTTTTTGAGAAATGCTATGTTTTGGTAAAATTCAATAACATGAGATGTAAATTTTTGAGAGGAAAAAACATGTTAACAAGGGTTGCCAAAAAAATCTAATGGGGAGGATTTATGAACCTTTTTTGTCTTTAAACAATGTTTTTTGTTTGTTGACAACTAATATTTTCGTTGAATAATTTTTTGATTCATAGAAAGTTGATGTTGGTGGTTGTTGAATATTTCCTTATAGAAGATTATGTTGAAGAACAAGAATCAGATGTTAAGAAAGTGTCTCAAGCTTTTTAAACAAAATTATATGATGATTTTTTGATTTTAATGTTATCACATATCATGAAAAATTTCATGATAAAAGTTGATGAAGAAATGGTTAAGAGGATTGGTGTTTTTCACTATGAAAAATTCTGAAGAAATTCGAAACCTGTTTCCTAAAACGAAAGTTCAGAGTCCATTTCCTGAGCCTTAAATTCTGTGTCTACTTTCTAAGTTATAAGTTCGGAGTCTACTTCCAGATCCTGAAGTTTGTAGTCTACATGCTGAGATAGAAATTCAGAGTCTACGTGCTAAGCCAGAAGTTTGTAGTCTACTTATTGAACATGATGTTTGTAGTTTACTTGTGGAGCAAAAGATCAAAGTCTACTTCCTATGCCAGAAATTCGGAGTCTACTTCATTAGCCAGAAGTTCGGAGTATGCTTCCTGAACTGTGAAACAGAATTATCATTCTGAGAAAGGCATAAAGAGTTCAATATAACCTTAATTTCAACCTTGCATAAATTTCAGAGAAATTTAATGAGGTTTGAGGAAGTCAAAGATTGAACATAAAATGTGAGAGATTTGAGGAGTTTTTGATATTTGAGGAAGCGTGAATGTTTTTCATGATTCCCACCTTTGTTTTCAGAGTTTCCAATAAATATGTGCTCATATAATTCCCTTAGAAGAAATTTTTTACACATGATGAAAAGGCAGAGCACTAGAGAATTCAAAGTGAAAAGAATCTACCATCCTTAGAAAATTTTCATGAGTTTTTTAGAAGAAGAGATTCAGATCCATTATTTACGTGCTAAGAAATACATATTCAGAAGATCGGATCCAAGAAATCCAGATTGAATATTCTGAGTGGGCATTTTTTCAGTCAATTTCCTTAATGAGAAGACCTGTTTTAGATAACCGGATTCAATAAATCCTAATTGAACATTCGGAGTGGGTTTTTGCAGAGTCATAGTCTTCTTGCTGAGAATTTCGGTATCAGAAACTCGAATTTTAGGAATTCAGATTGAAGATTCGGAGTGCGCATTTGTGAAGCAGTTTAACAAATTACTTATTTTGTGTTTGGCTCATTTTTTCTTTATGTAATCATTGTAAACTGACGGGAGTAAGTATAATCTTTCCTATCGACAGATAGAATGTGTCCAATGGGAGTTGGCACAAGTTGTATTCACCTCTTCATTATAGTGGATTTCCATAGACCCATAGTAGTGGCCACAACAATGATGTAGGTTCTCTTATTGGGGCCAAACCATATAAATCTTGTCTGCCTTTCTTGATTGACATTTCTTTCATGCTTGAGTTTCTTTCAAAATGTTGATAAGGAAATAAATCTTAACAGGTTACAAGGGTTAATTCTCTTAATATTTTGAAACATATAAAAGTTGAACAACTAATTTAACCCCCCCCCCACGCCTTCTCAGTTGTTATTAAATCCTTGGAACTTCAATCTACCTTTCAAGTGGTGAGGTGGAACCCTTACAAGTCTTGAAGGCTTAGATACAATTAAATGACCCGTAGGTCTTAGAGAGAATCACCTAGACAAGACAACTACGAACAGCTCCTCCCCGGCAGATATCATAATATCATTACCACACCTTCATAGGGTGGGTCATCTATCTGACCTATGCAAGGTTTCACAGGCCTGGTACTGATGGAAAAACCATACCCTCTAATTCTTCCAATTCTAGTAAGATCTACTCAATTGAACGTGCCGACCCTGATCCTTTATCCATTTTTCTCTCTATCATCATATTCTTCTTTTTCTTCCCTTAAAATCCATAGGACACAGATAATTATTTAGATACTTTTTTAACACATGATATTATTTCCTCATATGATGAGGATAGCTTGTAGAATATTTCCCTTCAAACCATGAAAGATATGATCCTTCACAAAATATTCTTCAAGTGCATTGGTGAATTTTGCATTCCTTCTACTAGGAACCATTTCATATCAATTATATGTTATATATTAGCTCATAAAATTATGAACTCTCTATATATATAAACATTGTACATCATATAACATAAATTTATGCATTTTAAATCCTAGAACCACGTACTTTGGTTACATTTGAATAATAAATCCTTTATAATGGTTTGTAAAAAATGTGAATTATCCGAAGCATATCCTCAGTTGTGTCAAACCAAGTGCACAGTAAGGTCTTTTATTGTGTACCAGGTTACCCCGATTCAAGCCCCAAACACCTTTTAAGAGTTGTTACTCTTTTCTACATCTATTACAGAACCACATCCACTTGTAGTATCTTGACATAGATGTATTTTTAAGAATACCCACATAATATATACATTACCATAATTATAGGATGTTATTCTAAACTTATCATCGTTTTCTATCTTAGGGTTGTGCCCCCTAATCTTTGTTTTTTAAATCCGGTTCCCCATGTCTCTACTAAAGGTCATCTAATAACAACTGTAATGCCCCGAACCTAGATGCCCATAGTCGGTGCATTACTTTGTTAAATTTTCAAGATTATAAGCAGTCGTGTCCTAAAAGACAGATCAATTTATTAGTCTTTAAGAAACATGATACATAAATGGGAACCATTTTTAATTGGGAGAAGAAGACAACATATAAAACATAAAAAAGCTAACAAATTGCATCCTTGAAAAACTGAAAAATTAAACTCTTCTTCATAACCTGGGGACAGAATACAAATCAAAGGGGTTATATCATCTTCTCAGTAAGGGTTACATATAATGGAATCATGAAACAATAATAATTTAATCATAATAAATTAGACATAATCATTATGGCATGTTGAATAATTGAAAAACCCACACCATAAATAAAGTGAGAATGAATGTGAATCCATATATTTTGTCATATTGAAAACCTCATGTGTAGTTATAACTGAATAAAGAATAAATAGAATGATTATTTTTTAAATGTCATGTATATGGAATATAAACCATCATACCATCAATAAGGATTAAGTCAGTGTGTAGAAACCCATTTTCTTTTTTGAAACTAACTGGAAGGGTTTGACACCAACTAGGTTGTCTCATGAGACATACCGATTCATTGAGGGGCTATAACAGGCCCCACCCATCACTTACTATCCAAATAAATCATTATACAATGATTTAATATAATATAAAATATTCCTTTTCAATATATGTATTGACTGGAGGATAATGATTCATCAATATTTCAACAATTAAAGCAACATTCCCCAATCATTAAATAAAAACAGTAACCATTTGGAGTAATATTGTGAATGACACCAAGATAGCACATCCACAGTCAAAAAAATCAGAAAACCATAAATAAAATATTACAGATGATATCGTAAGAGAAAAAGATAAATGTATTATTTGTTTCAATAAAGGATGTTAACTTAGATAAAGATACTTTTAAATGAGACCATTGAAAAACTCTTGAGGAAATAATCCTTAAACATTCAAATGTGTCTCATACAGCCTTAAAACATTAAAATCATAATCTCTATGAATATCATTAAAAGAATTATATTATTGATTTGAAATACCAAAGGGAAGTACATAAAAAAATTCAAGGAATACGGGGAGAATAAGGTAGATAACTCAAAAATGATAATGTTAGATGAGAAAAAATCATTTTTTTACTTTGGAATCCAGAGTTATTTTGGAAAATCATTAATATTTGTTATGAAATATGATTTGTAAACATGTATATCCTAGAAAAAAAATATGGAAGACCATTGAAATTATATTTGATAAATAAATTTTATCCCACTAAATTTAAATCATGTAAAATGAGTTTTTAAAGAAACTTTAGAAATAAAACATTTTAGGGAGATTTTAGGAAAATATTAAAGAGATTTTAAAGCAAAAAGGAATGCGTGCTTTCATGAAACCAGAAATGAACCAAGTTGGTATTTTCATGATTAAATTTGTGATTTTAGAAAAATAATAATATCTTAAAATATATTTTGTAGTGCACTTGAAAATAGGTAAGAATTCGGGAAGTTCCCTTGAAATGTGGTTGTTTATAAGGAATAATTTTTTAATGATCCTTTTGAAACATATAAATCCCAATAAATTAAAGAAGGAATCAGATTGAAAAAAATGTATAAATAATTAAAACAGAATTTTTTAATAGAAAATATGAATTTTATTGAGAAAAGTATATAATAAGAGTGACCCGAATGAAAATGGAGGTTTTGGTAGACAACCCTTACCTTATGTCTGATGATGTTCTTCACATGATCTTAGTATCCAAGATAACCAAATTAAATTTATTAATTAATATTTCCATAATCTCTTATTTATGTAATTGATTTATTATAGCCTTATTAACTTCATTTAGGGACTTCATGATGGGTTTAAAACGTTCAATTTTATTGTTTGTGAGTGTTTTCTTCATTAGTATTCATGACTGATTTAGTTATATTCATAAACAGAGAAATGTGTAAAATAATGATGGTTGTGAAGAATTGAAATTATATGTTATTAGTGAAAATATACAATGTTAAATTATTTTAAATTTCATTTGTTTACTTTTTGTGAAGATGAATCATTATATAAATCATTTAATGATAATCGTTTGGTTTAATTAGCGGTTTTTGAACACAACAAACTCATTTTTCTTTAAAAATAAAAACATGTATAAAAAAAGATTCCAGAAAAATATATGATACGTAAAACATATATTACAGTCTGGTTCAACCATAATAATGGTTTCATGACAATAATTTAATATAGTAATGCAAATTGAGAACCCTTCGTCCTTGAATGTGATAAATTAACACATTTTAAACGGTTTTTTCATTTATAGTATGAAAGGACGTGAAAAAAAGAGATAATGATGGAATATTAAATTATCATAAAAATTTTATAGCGCATATAAGTTATTGGAGTCATCAAAACTTTTTAATGAGAAGATGTTAGAATTGAAAATATAACAAAGGAACTTGAAAAGAAAACAAAAGAATTGAAGAGAGGAATTTACCTCTAGAATCTATCTTCCATTGAGAGCCTCTTTTGGTAGAGGATATGGTCATATGAAGAGAAAAATGGATTATAGATGTGGGGGAGAATATTAAGGAGATATTTGATCATAATTTAAGTAATTATTTCAGAATAAGGGGTTTGAAGAAATGAGGGTGTGTGGGGAGGTATTTATAGTTGAGGGGCGGAGGGTTTTCTTAATATTTATTCTTTAGTTTATTACTTTTCCTTGAGACAAGAAATAGCGAAGATTGTATGAAAAAAATAGTAATGCATGAATTTCAGTTTGAAAGAAGTGTGCTTACCTCAGTTGGACATTATCAAAGAGTCAACAAATCATGTAATTATCATTTATCATAAATTATCAAATTTAACTATTCACCAAAATTCAAGTATTTTAGAGAAATCAAAAAAAATTCACCATAAAATTTTTTAGATGTATAGAATACTAAAATGAACTCCATTTTATGAAAATATTTGTCTATATATGATATATTTAATTTTTAATTAATGTCACCATTTAAATGAAAATACCAATTTTAATATTATAACTGCTTTTATGACACATTGAAAAATTAACTAGGATCACATTTAATTAACATATAATTATAGGGAAACAATATATTTATTTAGAAAACACTTTTTGTTAATGAATTAATTTATTAGTTTAAAATTGAAATTAAATATTTATCATTCACAAAAATACGAATACTTAAATACAAATTTATAAAATATTCTACTTCATTTATAAGGTTCCAAAATTTTATACATAATTTCATGGGTGATGTCACTATTCATAAGAGTAATATTACTATTTATAAGGGTAACATTGTTATTCATGAGGGTATATTACTATTAATAAGGTTATGTTACTATTCCTAAGGGTGGGTAACTATTCAAAAAAAAATTAAGTTCATTCTATTTGAGTCCAAAAATAACTTTGAACGAAACCGTGTAGGTCATATTTTAAAAATTCAAATCATAAAACTCGAAAAATTATGTTTTGTGGCTCGGTTATAAGAAATATTTGTTTTGTAGAGACTCAGTATTTCATTCATTCAATATTAAATTTATTTTCAATTCCATGGTGTGTTACATGGTTGGAAATTAAATGACAAGGCATAGGAATTAATATTTGTGATAAACAATGTGTTGGATATAAATTAGAATAAATGTAGATGTTGGATAGAGTGGTTTTTCATTAAATATGGGTTTAAATAGCATAATAAATTATTGTTATCTAGTAATATGTTAATTTGGAAAATTATTGATTCATTATATAAAAAAAGGAAATTATTGGTTGTGTTTGGTTATTGAACATGGTAGAGGTGCATTTTTTGATGATTATAAGGGGTAACAATAGTATTGTATTGATGATAGATAGAACTGATGAAGAATTAATGGGAAAAAATTTTGGATGGGAATTCTTATATATATATATGTGTATTTTTGATTTCAATATGTAATCCACCCTTTTTAAGTACTATATATCGAAACCCAAATGTTTTTGGGGGGTATATTCTCAAAAATTTAGGATAGTGAGGGAAAATATGAAAAATTAATCCATCTTCTCTGCTCTTCCTTTAGTAGTTGTATGTGTTAGTGGTGCCCAATTTTTGTTGAGAAACAATCCAGAATTTAATAACTAGTTGTGATGCCTCATGATGATAGGATGAGATATATGGTTTTGGTCATGTACAGTAGGTGGAGAGGACAATTGTAACGCCCTGACCCCAGTTACCCAGAGTCTCTGCATTATTTTAATAAATTGGCATGATTACAAGGAATCAAGTCCCGAAGGACTGATCGGTTTAGCAGTTTTGTAAAATAGATTACATACATGAATGTTACATTGCATTTATAACATAAAAAACAACATAAATAATCCTTTATGAATGCCATTATTCCCTTGACGTAACCCTGCTTATCAATCACAATATACTTCTTGGAATCCTGGGAAAATAAAACATTGAAAGGGGGGAGCTCAGATTCTCAGTAAGGATAACAATATAGCAGAAACTTTCAAAAATAAACACAAACATTTAAGGCAATGTATAACTAAAACAAAATATTTTCAAAATTGAACTTCAGCAAAAAATGATAAAGGTAAAATGAAATTATTCCATTTACTTATTTACATGGATATTCTACTAGTCAAATCATCACATGTAATATCAATAACCACATTCATAATGATGGAATTCATAATTCCAGACTATCATAACCACGTAGCCAAGGCCTCGTGCCAAGACTACAAATACGATTTTGTCAAGGCCTCGTGCCAAGACAGTAGTTTGTCTCATGAAACCTACCGATGCATCGAGGAGCTATAGTGGGCTCTACCCGTCACTTACTAAGTCCAATGCATTCCTCATTTGAACAGGTTTAAACATAACATAAACATTCGTAGAAAAACTACCATACGAAATGTCAACACTTTCTCCATAAACCATGAATGGTTTAAAAATAACACATCCACAATCAAACATATCACAAAACCTTCAATACAATATGGAAGTTTTGTATCATAATAAATCAAATTCAAATAAGCTTAAAATCCATCAGAGGTTGCTGACATAGATGAAATCAAAACAATTTGAGGGAAGTATCTCTTTTTTGAAATCATTTAAAAGTCACACATTTATAAAGGAAGTAATCTAAACGAGATTTTTGAATCAAAGTGTCACATTTCACTTTGAAACTTATGAAAAGATATATCATTTCAAAAAATTAATTTCCATATAAATAAATACTTAAAATCATTTTTAAAACATGAACATTAATTAAAAATATTTAAACAGATAAATCTTTAAAACATTTAAAATTCTGATCTTAATAAAGAGTACCTTTCACAAATTCTTAAAATATTCAATTTGAAATCATTTAAAGGTCACATAATTATAAAATAAAACATTTAGTTTAAAAATATTCTTATAATCTTGAAAGGAAAGCTTTGAAGATTTTACAATGGTGGAAAATATCCACACACACCGTATATGTTAAAAAACACATTCATACCTTAATTCTGTTGAAAAGGTTAAAATGGACCTTGTTTGGAAAACAACGGAAGGATTACATTATAAACCTCTTATAAAATATCAATCAAGGGTATAAATGACATTAAACCATATTATCTAAACTATTAAGAATGTTTTGAAATACATTTTTAAGAAACATGGATGTGGATGATAAAGAGGTCCCAGTAGATAATTACATATAAACAACCTCAGATAATGAAGAGATTGTGAAATAAACCCTTACCTTGTACTTTTACTTAGTAGATGGTATGTTAACCTCCATTATAATGGTGAAATAATTGTTATTAAATTATTCAATATTCATATACATAAATATTATATCATATATGATCTTTTAATATTTCTTCGTTAATAATATCTTAGTATTATCGTTGTTTCGGGTGTTCAATTACTCGTTTTCTTTTATGTGTTTTGTTACATAAGCTGTGATTTTTTTGGATAGGTTGTATATTATTCATATCCAGAAAGATATCATGTCCCTAAACATTATTTTTAATCATCAAAATAGAATTAGACTTGAATGAAAACAATGGAGAATGAATCTCTTCGCGTTCGTGGAGACGGTAGTTCGTGCGTACGCACGAGCAACAATATCATTATTTGCATATTTAAATAATATATAATTGGATGGTATATCATATATTCATAATACTTATCATGATATATTTTTTGTTTTCAATCATTACACATCGTTATTATACCCATCAAAATAGTAATGTTTTGAATAACAATTACACCACGACGTGGAGACAGTAAGTCGTATGTACGCACGTATGGTGACATGTCAATATAAAGATGGATAAAATACTGAATATGGTTGTACCATATCTATAATAACATCACAGTATATAGTAGATACTGTAGTTATTATTTTATAATAGAACTAACAAAAAAAGAAGAAGTTGAAGAAGAAAGGTACTTGAAAGAGGGTGGTGAAAACATTACCTCTTCTTTGAGTTTTTCTTTTTTATTTGATCAAAAGGGCTTATTAAGTTGGATTTAGGATCACAATAAGGCCTATATGTTGAATTTAGGTAAGTTGGGAGGATATATGGGTAGGTTTTGGCTGATCCAAAAGGCTTTGAAGGTGTGAATAATTGGTTAG
Organism: Viscum album; assembly: GCA_963277665.1. NCBI lineage: Eukaryota > Viridiplantae > Streptophyta > Magnoliopsida > Santalales > Viscaceae > Viscum > Viscum album. Next base: position 1,288,119,097 of record OY728158.1, read on the forward strand.
AAGTGGTGTCCTTTTATAAGGGGGAGGAGGGGCTCCTTCGGAAAAACATAAAGTATTATTTTATAATAAAATAAAATTCGGTTTATAATTTCTCAAAAGTGTATTATTAAAATTATAAGGTGGTTATGGGTATAAATCCTTTCAAACAATATATTTTAGAAAGGTTTGGATCATTATATTAACCTTAACTTCTATTTTTAACTCTTAGTTACTTAGTTTGACACTTACCATGTCACTTTGTATTTTTATATTATATAGCTAATAAACATAATATATACATCCAAGATACCCCCAAGATGTCCATTAATGATAAAAATATAATGATAAAAGTCCTTTGTCTGATCCTTAGATATTTAGGAATTTAATATCAATTAATAATATAATATTTGTTTTAAAAACTCTTTTATGTCAATATCGACACTATTTGGTAGTTGATTTTTTTTTTAAAATCATAAAAGCATGATTACTTCTAAAAATTTAACTAAATCAATAATAACATGTTATATTCACCTATAAAATTCTTGTAATTCATTAAAAGTCTCAAATTATATTTATTTGGGTAATTATAATATCAATTAGTTTAATATTTCACTAATAAGGTAATTACTGCATCATCATTGTGTTATTAATAAATTAAAATTTTAATTTCTAAAAATTATAAATAAAATACCATTATGTAGGAAATATTTGTATCTTTCTAATTAATATTTATAGTCGAAAATATAACATATATAAACCTATGTGAACGTTTTTTGCTAAAAGATATATGCTTATGTCACTTTTTTATTTACTTTAACTTAATTAATATAAAGAGTCATTATCACTTACAAGTGCATCCATGGGGTCCCATAATCTTCCCCGAGATGCACATGGTCGGACAAGTATCATCCAATAAGGTTAAGACACGTTTTAGAGTAATTTATTATTATTATAATATTATTTTTTACCCTTATTTACCGGATTTACCCTTTAACCATGATAAATAAAATATTTACTGAAATAATTATTCAAAATCTCTAAAAATATAATTTACTAATTTACAAAATTTGGAAATCCTGATTTAAAATATGGAGTTCAATTTTCCAAATTCAAAACACAGAAGTGGCAGAAATTAATTTAAAATTAATTCCCGCTGTCAAATCAAAAAGCGTGTTTTTAAGAGATAATAACTATCAAAAGATCGACACTTGTTTATGTTCGGTTTAAATGTGAAATTATGACCAATGAAAAAAATTGTATTAAATGGTAAAAATATATTCTAAATATACTTTGAAACCACTCAAATTCATAATTTATCACTAATAATTATTTCGATTAAAAAAATTGTTTTTAATTAAAATTTAGTAATTTTCACTATTCAACCAAATATGAAATTTATCAGAAAAGCACAAAAAAATTATTGAAACTAAATTATTATGTCCCGATTCTAAAGAATATGTTTATTTTGTCAAATTGAATATATAAAAGTTTCAAATATTGGATTTAAAAAGGGATCACCATTAAAAGGCGTTAAAAGTGCATTTATTGAAAAATACTTCTTTTATCTGAAAAAAATGAATTAGTTCTTACATTATGTCTATGAAACTCATAATATGGATTCTAAAATTATAAGGATTATATATAGTTCAAAATTGAGTTAATACTATTCATAACCTCTTTTGAACGGCTAGTTTCATAAGATCTGGTGCGCTTGAACATGGTGTTGCGTGTAGTGCATGTAATTGAATTACTTTCAAGAAATAATGTTCTATGAAATATTGGGGTGTTACATTATTCCCTCCTTTAATAAATTGTGTTTTCACAATATGAAATTGTTCTTCCAAAATAAAAGGTTGAAAATAGAAAATACCTTTGTGGGAAAACCCACATCGGAAATTGGGTTAATAAAATTTAGTCTTAATAAGAGGAAAAAGGGAATGAAAAAGTCACCAACAAATTATGATCTCAATTAGGAAAACATTGGGGGAAATTATTGACACATAGTTGGCAGGAAAACGTAAATATTTATAGGGAGTTATTGAGGTCATCAATCACGAACAATTATAGAATTGTGGGCCTCAAACCCACAAATATATGATGATTTAAAATACCATCCGTTCAACAAAATGTGAGGTATGAGGATAATACAATTTTTATTTTAATATGACTTACCTAATGTTTAGGAATTTATTTCTACATATAATAAGACAAAAAAGTATACTTGTCAAGTAGATTTCCATCCATTAACTAATTTCTACCACAAACTCATCTTTCACTCTAAAAGAAAATATAACTTAAAAAACTATTCTCTATATCATATTCGTATAATGTTCCAATCAAATGAAATTATAATTCATCTACCAGAACCTTAAAAACTACATTATTCAATCGAGGAAATCACGTGGGTCAGTGGTAGGTAATACACCCTTGTCGCCCTTTGGTTGTGGGTTCATGTCTCGTGGCCTTTCCTGACACGATGGGTTGTCGCCCGACCTCTTGCTTGTCCATTTTATAACAATCCAAAAATAATATTCAGAAATTCTTTAACCTTAAAAATTTTATTAGATGTCAAATATAGTCCATACCAACATTTATACTTATCCAAATTACTACTGTCCAAACTCACATTCCAAAATTTATAAGGAAGTTAAATATAATGAAGTTCGTTTTTTCCACGTAATAACATGTGAATACCGTAATAATGTATTCTATTAAAATATGGTAACACCCTGAATTACCATAAAACCTTATTGATTAAATTCATGATCCCTTATGCCTTATAGAATACTAAATATATTCCTTATATCCAAAAACATTGAATATTCCAACAATGATTAAATAAACAAACCATTAATCAGTGCCAAGGTAGTCAAGAATATCCAATATAATTTATCCAAATCAACCATCTCTTATTCCAAAATTACTACCTCAGTATCAAAATCATATTATGGATTACCTTTCCTTCAACCATGTATTTAAAAAAAATTAACATGTTGTTGAGTAACTTTTCATAGTACCATATAATCTCAAATCCTCAATGAAATGGTATTGCAGTACAATCCTTATTTATCTCCATAATTCATATAACCATTACATTATTGATACATCACTCAAATGAAAGAATTTTTTAATAAAAACATAAGAACACTAGTCATTCCTCTTCATCTGTGATAGTATCATAACTTTATTATTATCCAACAACATCATTTGGGGCATACTCTGATGATTTGAACATTGATTTGCGTAGTGTCCCCACTCCTTGCAGCTGAAGCATTGTACATTTGAAATGTTTTTCTTACCCCCTCAATCACGAACGTGGTGTCCTTTTTCTCCACACTTATAACACACTCCCATTCCCTTCAAGCATTTTCCAAGGTGATTACTTCCATAATTATCACATATGGGAAATTTATTCTTTACCTTATTCCCTTTATCATTGTTTCTCTCTAATATCATTTTATTCTATGTCTTCCCTTCAAATACATAGGACTCTGATAACTCTTTACATATTTTATCAACACATGATACTATTTCTTCATATGAAGATAATACATGGGAGACTATTTCTCTTCTAAATGGTGGCTTAATACCGTTAAAGATATGATCCTTCTTACTCTTTGGATCATACGTATTGTTGGAGTTCAAATTCCGTCTACTGGGCGCCATTGCTCTACAATGGCATAAACTAGATCAGTTTATGAATCAAAATACATAATTCCATACTTTTAACACACTTAACATAAATTGAAATTTTTAAGGATATAATCCATATTAATAATAAAAATGTTTCCTTTGAGAATGTATGTACTCATAAAACCTTCATAATGGATAGTAAAAAAATGAGAATTATCCTAAGAATATCCTCCGAGAGTGTCGTAACCAAGAGTGCAGCGAGGCCCATTTTCACACACCAGTTCCCGTTTGAGTCTAGCTCATAGCGGTGTTTTCAGGGTTTACCCATAGGTATATCTATGCCAGAGCCGCCTCTACTTGCTCGTATGCAGACATGGATGTATTGCTCGGAAAACTCACAAAATCTCTACAATACCAAAATTCAAGGAAGTTCTTCTATAATATTCCTCAAATTCTATCTTAGGGCAATGTTCTCTAATCAGAGTTTATCTAAATCTAGTTTCCAAGGTTATTGCTAAACTTCCTCTGATACTAACTGTAACGCCCCGAACCCAATTACCAAGAGTCAGTGCATTATTTTAATACAATGGCATGATTACAAGGAATCATGTCCCAAAGGACCGATCGATTTAGCAGTCTTGGAAAATAGATTACATACATGAATGTTACATTAAACATATAACATACAAAAAAACATAAATAATCCTTTATAAAGTCCATTATTCCCTTCGCTTAGCCCTGCTTATCAATCACAATACACTTCTTGAAATCTTGGGAAAATACAACATTTAAAGGGGTGAGCTCAGATGCTCAGTAAGGATAACAATATAGAAGAAACTTTCATAATGAAACATAAACATTTAAGGCAATGTATAACTAAAACAAAAGCCTTTCAAAATTGAAATTCAACATAACATGTAAAAGATAAAATGAAAAATTTTCATTTTATAATTAACATGGATATTATACTAGTCGAATATTCACATGAAATATCAATAACCACTTTCATAATGATGGAATGTATAATTCCATACTATCATAACCACATTGCCATGGACTCTTTCCAAGACTACAAATGATATTTTTCCAAGGCCTCGTGCAAAAACACCAGTTTGTCTCATGATACCTACCGATGCATTGAGGAGCTATAGCAGGCTCCACCCATCACATACTAAGTCCAATGAATTCCACATATTAAGAGGTTTAAACGTAACATAAACATTCGTATTAAAACTAGAATATGAAATGTCAATACATTCTCCATAAACCATGAATGGTATAAAAATAACACATCCACAGTCAAACATATCACAAAACCATCAATATAATATGGAAGTTTTGTATCATAATAAATAAACTTCAAATAAGCTTAATATCTTTCAAAGGATGTTGACATAGATCAAATCAAAACTATTTGAGGGAAATATCTCTTTTTTGAAATCATTTTAAAGTCACCCATTTATAAAGGCAGTAATTTAAAAGAGATTTTTGATTCAAACTGTCCCATTCCACTTTGATACTTTTGAAACGAAATATCATTTCAAAACATTCATGTCCATATATGTAAATCCTTAAAATCATTTTGAAAACATGGACATTAATTAAAAATATTTAGAGAGAAAAATCTTTAAAAGAAATAAAATTCTGATCTTGATAAAGAGTACATTTCACAAAATCATAAAATATTCATTTTGAAATCATTTAAAGGTCACATAATAATAAAATAAAACATTTACTTTCAAAATTTTCTTATAAGCTTGTAAGGGAAGATTTGAAGATTTTAGGATGTTGGAAAATAGTAGTACCCACTGTATAAGTTAAAAAACACAGTCTTACCTTAATTCTGTCAAAAAGATTTAAAAGGACCTTGTTTGGAAAACGACGTAAGAATTCCTTTATAAGACTCTTATAAAAAGTAAACAAGGATATAAATGACTTTAACCCATATTCCATAAAATAGTAAGTATGTATTGAAATACATTTGTAAGAAACATGGATGTTGATGATAAAGAGTCCCAGTAGATAATTACGTGTAAACAACCTCGGATAATGAAGAGATTGTTAAATAAACCCTTATCTTGTACTTTTCCTTAGTCGATGGTATGAGAACTCCTATATAATGGTGAAATAATTGTTATTAAATTATACAGGAATAATTTACATAAATATGATATCATATAAGATCTTTTAATATTGATTCGTTAATAATATCTTAGTACTATCGTTGTTTCACGTGTTCACTTACTAATTTTCTTTCATGTGTTTTGTTACATAAGCTGTGTATTTTTGGATAGGTTGTATCTTATTCACATACAGAATGATATCACGTCTTTAAATAATATTTTGATTCATCAAATGAGAATTATACATGAATAGATGCTATGGAGAATGAATCTCATCACGTTAGTGGAGACGGTAGTCCGTACGTACGCACGAGCGACAATATCATTTTTTTGATATTAAAATAATATATAATTGGATTGTATATCAGATATAAAGAACCATTATCATGTTATATTTATTATTTTCATTAATTACACATCATTATTATACTCATAAAAATATTAATGTTTTGAATAACAATTACACCACGACATTGAGATGGTTAGCCGTACGTACGCACGTATGGTGACATGTAATTCAAAGGATGGATAAAATAATGAATATGGTTGTACCATATTTATAATAACATCACAACATATAGGATATAATGGATTTATTATTTTATAATAGAAATAAAATATAAAGAAGATGTTGAAGAAGAAAGGAAATTGAAAGAGGGTGGTTAAAACATTACCTCTACTTTAGGTTCTTCCTTTTGATTTGATCAAAAAGGATCCGTAGGATGGCTTTATGATCAAAATAAGGACTCTATGTTGCAGTGAGGAAAGTTGGGAGGATATTTTGGTAGGTATTGGTCGAACCAAAAGTTTTTGAAGGTATGAATAATTGGTTAGAAGTGGTGTCCTTTTACAAGGGGGAGAAGGGGCTCTTTAGGAAAAACATAAAGTATTATTTTATAATAACATAATATTCGGCTTCTAATGGCTCCAATGTTGATTGTGAAAATTATAAGGTGGGTATGGGTCGAAACCCATTCTACCAATAGATTTTAGATAGGTTTGGGTCATTATAATAAACTTAACTTTTAGTTCTAACTCTTAGTTACTTAGTTTGACAATTACCATGTGACTTTGTATTTTTATATTATATAGCTAATAAACATACTATATACATCCAAGAGATCCCCAAGTGGTATATTAATGAGACACCTATCATGATAAAAGTCCATTGGCTGAACTTTATATTTTTAGGAATTTAATATCAATTAATAATATAATATTTGTTTTAAAAATTCTTTTATGTCAATTCTGACACTATTTGGTATTTGATTTTTGTGAAAATCATAACAGCATGATTACTTCGAAAAAAGTTAAGTAAATCACTCATAACATGTTATATTAAAATATAAAAGTTTTGGAATAAATTAAATGTCTAAAATTATATTTATTTGGGTATTTATAATATCAATTATTTTAATATTTCACCAATAAGGTAATTACTGCATCATCATTGTGTCATAAATAAATTAAATTATTTTATTTCTCAAAATTATAAATAAAATACCATTATATAGGAAAGATTTTTATATTTTTAATTAATATTTATTTTTGAAAATATAACATGTATAACCCTATGTAAAATTTTTTTTTCTCAAAGATATATGCTTATGTCATTTGTGTATTTACATTAACTTAATTAATATAAAGTGTCATTATCACTTACAAGTGGATCCATGGGGTCCCAAAATCGACCCAAAGATGCACATGGTGGACCTGTATCAACCAATAGGGTTAAGATACGTTTTAGGTTAATTTATTATTATTATAATATTATTTTTTTACCCTTATTTACAGGATTTACCCTTTAACCATTGTAAATAAAATATTTACTGAAGTAATTATTCAAAATCTCTAAAAATAAATGTTACCTATTTACACAATTTGGAAATCATGATTCCAAATATGGAGTCCAATATTCCAAATTCAAAATACAAAAGTGGCAGAAATTAATATAAAATTAATTCCCGCTTTCAAAAAAAAAGCAGGTTTTTAAGAGATAATAACTATCAAAATATTGATACTTATTTATGTCTGGTTTACATGTGAAATTATTACAAATGAACAAAATTGTATTAAATGGTAAAGATATATTATAAATATTCTTTTAAACCACTCAAATTAATAATTTATCACTATTAATTATTTCGATTAAAAAATTTGTTTTTAATTAAAATTTAGTAATTTTTACTATTCACCCAAATATGAATGTTATTAGAAAATCACAAAAAATTTATTGAAACTAAATTATAATCTCCCAATTCTAAATAAGAAGTATATTTTGTCAAATTGAATATATTAAAGTTTCAAATATTTGATTTAAAAATGGTTCACTATTAAAAGGCGGTAAAAGTGCATTTTTTGAAAAATTCATCTTTTATCTGAAAAAAATGAATTAGTTCATAAATTATGTCTATTATGCTCATAATATTTATTCTAAAATTATAAGTATTATATATAGTTCAAAATTATTTTAATACTATTCATAACCACTTTTGAATGGCTAGTTTTGTATGTTATAGTGCGCTTGAACTTGGTGTTGCGTGTAGTGCAAGTTATTGAATTACTTTGAAGAAATAATGTTGTACAAAATCTTGGGGTGTTACATTATTCCCTCATTCAATAAATTGCGTCCTCTAAATTTTGAATTGTTCTTTGAGAATAAGAGGTTGAAAATAGAAAATACCTTTGTGGGAAAACCTACAACAGAAATTGGGTTAATAAAATTTAGTCTTAATAAAAGGAAAAAGGGAATAAAAAAGTCACCACCAAATTAGGATATGGATTAAAAGAACTTTGGTGGAAATTACAGACATATATTTGAAGGAAAAACATAAATATTTATAGGGATTGATTTAGGTCATCAATCAAAAAAAATTATAGACTTGTGGGCCACAAATCCACCAATCTATGATGATTTAAAATACAATCGATTCAAAAAAATGTAAGGTATTATGATAACAAATTTATGGTATTAAGATTCCTTACCTAATTTTTAAGAATTTATTTTTCATAGAATTAGATAAAAAACTATACTTGTCATGTAGAGTTCCATCCATTAACTAATTTCTACAACAAACTCATCTTTCACTCTAAAAGATAATATAACATAAAAAATATTCTATATATCCTATTCATATAGGGTTCCAAAAAATGAATTTATAATTCATCTACTAGAACACTAAAATACTAAATTATTCAATCCAGGATATCACGTGGTTCAGTGGTAGATGATACACCCTTGTTGCCCTTCGGTTGCGGGTTCAAGCCTCGCGGCCTTTCTGGGCCCGACGGGTTGGCGCCCGACCTCCGAGTTGTCCTTTTTATAACAATCTAAAAATAATCATCAGAAATTCATTAACCTTAAAAATTGTATCTGATGTCAAATATAGTCCATTCCAACCTTTAGACTTATCCAAATTACTTCTTTCCAAACTCAAAGTCCAAAATTTATAAGGAAGGTAAATATAATGAGGATCTTTTTTTCCACGTAATATCATGTAAATACCTTCATCATGTATTCATTTAAAATATGGTAACACCCTGAATTTCCATTAAATCCTTTTGATTACATTCATGCTACCTTATTCCTAATAAAATACTAGATATTTTCCTTCTATCCAAAAACTTTGAATATTCCAACAATGATGAAATAAAAAACCATTAATAAGTGCCAAGGTAGTCAAGAATATTAAATATAATTTATCAAAATCAATAATCTCTTATTAAAAAATTACTACCTCAGTATCAATACCATATTAAGGATTACCATTCCTTCAACCATGTATTTTAAAAAAAATTAACTTGTTGTTGAGTCACTTTTCATAGTACCATATAATCTCAAATCCTCAATGAAATAGTACTGCAGTACAATCCTTATTTATCTCCATAATTCATATAACCAGAACATCGTTGATACATCACTCAAATGAAATAATTATTTAGTAACAACATAAGAACACTAGTCATTTCTCTTCATCTGTGGTAGTATCATAACTTTATTATTATCCAATAGCATCATTTGGGGAATACTCTGATGATTTGAACATTGATTCGTGTAGTGTCCCCACTCCTTGCAGATAAAGAATTGTACATTTGAAACATTTTTCTTAACCTCACAATCATGAACGTGGGGTCCTTTTTCTCCACACATATAACACATTCCCATTCCCTTAAATCATTTTCCAAGGTGATTCATTCCACAATTATCACATATGAGAAAATTCTTCTTTACCTTCTTCCCTTTATCTGTCTTTCTCTCTACTATAATTTTCATCTCTGGCTTCCCTTCAAATCCAAAGGACTCTGAGAACTCTTTACAGATCTTATCAACACATGATATTATTTCTTCATATAATAATAATACATTAAAGATTATTTCCCTTCTAAATGTTGGCTTAATACCGTGAAAGATATGATCCTTCATAATCTTTAGATCATACGTATTTCTAGAGTTCACATTCTATCTACTGGGCGCCATTTCTATACAATGGAATAAACTAGATCAGTTTATGAATCAAAATACCTAATTCCATACTTGTAAAACAGTTAACATAAATTGAACTATTTATGGATATAATCCATAATCATAAAAAAATGTTTCCTTTGAGGATGTATATACTCATAAACCCTTCATAATGGATTGTAATGAAAATAAGAATTATCTTAAGCATATCCCATAGGAGTGTCATAACCAAGAGTGCAGTAAGGGCCGCGGTCGTGCACCGGTTCCCGTTCGAGTCTAGCACAAAGCGGTGTTTTTGGGTTTTACCCCTAGGTACATCTATGCCAGAGCATCCTCTACCTGCTCGTATCCAGACATGGATGAATTGCTCAGAAAAATCACAAAATCTCTACAATTCAAAAATTCAAGGAATTTTTTATATAATAATCCTCAAAGTCTATCTTAGGGTAATGTGCTCTAATCAGAGTTTATCAAAATCTTGTTTCCAAAGTTATTTCTAAACTTCTTCCAATACCAACTGCAACGCCCTAAACCCAGTTACTCAGAGTCTCTGCATTATTTTAATATGTTGGCATGATTACAAGGAATCAAGCCCCAAAGGACTGGTCGATTTAGCAGTCTTGGAAAATAGATTACATACATGAATGTTACAATACACATATAACATTAAAAACAACATAAATAATCCTTTATGAATGCCATTATTCCCTTGGCTTAACCATACTTATCAATCACAATACATTTCTTGTAATCCTAGGAAAATAAAACATTGAAAGGGGTGAGCTCAGATTCTCAGCGAGGATAAAAATATTGCAGAAACTTTTATAAATAAACATAAACATTTAAGGAAATGTATTACTAAAACAAAATAATTTCAAAATTGAATTTCATCATAACATAGAAAAGATCAAATGAAATAATTCCATTTACTTATTCACATGGATATTCTACTAGTTGAATAATCACATGAAATATCAATAACCACTTTCATAATGATGGAATTCATAATGCCAGACTATCATAACCACATAGCCAAGGCCTTGTTCCAAGACTAAAATAAGATTATGTCAAGGCCTCATTCCAAGACACTAGTTTGTCTCATGAGACCTACCGATGCAACGAGGAGTTATAGAGGCCTCCACCCGTCACATACTAAGTCCAATGCATTCCTCATATGAACAGGTTTAAACATAACATAAACATTCATATTAAAATTAGTATATGAAATGTCAATACTTTCTCCATAAACCATGAATGGTATAAAAATAACACATCCACAGTCAAACATATCACAAAACCTTCAATACAATATGGAAGTTTTATTTCATAATAAATCAACTTCAAAAAAGCTTAAAATCCAGTAGAGGATGTTGACATAGATGAAATAAAAACTATTTGAGGGAAATATCTCTTTTTTTTGAAATCATTTAAAAGTCACACATTTATAAATGATGTAATTTAAAAGTGATTTTTGAATCAAAGTTTCCCATTCCAATTTGAAAATATTGAAAAGAAATATCATTTCAAAACATTCATGTCCATATAAATAAATCCGTAAAATAATTTTGAAAACATGGACAATAAATAAAAATATTTTGAAATATAAATCTTTAAAACATTTAAAATTATGATCTTGATAGAGAGTACCTTTCACAAATTCTTAAAATATTCATTTTGAAATCATTTAGCAGTCACATTATTATAAAATAAAACATTTACTTTCAAAATATACTTATAAGATTGTAAGGGAAGATTTAAAGATTTTACAACGTTGGAAAATAGGTGCACCCACCTTATAAGTTAAAAAAGTCATTTTTACCTTAATTCTGTTGAAAAGATTAAAAAGGTTCTTGTTTGGAAAACGATTAAAATATTCCTTTATAAAACTCTTATAAAAAGTCAAACAAGGATATAAATGAATTTAACCCATATTCTGTAAAATAGTACGAATGTTTTGAAATTTATTTTTAAGAAACATGGATGTGGATGATAAAGAAGTCTCAGAATATAATTACATATAAACAACCTCGGATAATGAAGAGATTGGGAAATAAATCTGTAGACGCTGGAAAAAGTCCTTAACTCTTAGAGGATGTATCAAAATGGTAAAGTGAAGTCATATTCAGAATCAGAGGCCCGGTCCCGAGGCCCGGGAAGTGGTGCACGAAATAAAGGAGGGCTTGAGTGAAATAATGATGTGCACGTGAAGCGTTCCTGGGATTCACGTAATCGAGCCGATGGTGCGCGCAAGTTTGCACGCCCTGGTTCCGCGCAGTGAAATTTTGCGCACCGACGGCTCCCGTCGCGGAAACTTTCGCGCACCGCCTGGATTCCGCACCAGCTGATTCCTATAAATAGAAGGCAACCGCTGACAGTTTGGGGGTTTTAGAATTTTTATCGGCTACTTTGTGTGCAATTTGACTCCCCCCGCATGTAGTATGACATCCAGGTAATCCCCCTTTTCACGCAACCTTGCCCTGGGGTTCACCTTTGCGCGCAACTCCACTAGCTTAAGTGAATTTTCCTCCTCCTTCGGGTACTTCCCTTGCGTGCGATCATTTCCCCTTGCACGCAATCCCCTTCAATGCATGCAATAACTTGAATGCAATCACCTATCAGCACAATCCTCTAGCCCTATTGTGCACCATCTCGGTGTTTTGCATGCAAAGCCTTCCTTTTGCACACAACACCCAGGACCCCTTTACCTTGACACCCCTTTGCTACCTTTCCGCACCGGCACCTGATGTCATCCCTGCCGAGCCTGTGCTCCATGCGTTGTTTTCCGTTATGGCCTTCCAGGCTCATACGAAGTAACCTCAAGGTCCCTTGGGTGGTGTTTCTCGTTGTGTTGCTTTGTCATATGCTTCTCCGCATAGGCACGCTAGCGGCTTTTGCTTCTTCGCATAACCATGCTAACATGGACCCCTCAATGGTTCGCCCTTGGGCCCCCCTTCACTATGGCCTTGCAGGTGCCTTCCCTCCCACAAGGGTTAGAGGGAATTGGGCATTTAATCCCTAGGGGTGTGGAGCAAACCCACCTCGTCCAAGCTGCAGGACGTTAAACTGCTAAGCACCTCATCCTTAACACATGACGTTAAACTGTGGTCCGAACCCGTGCTTCGCACGCAGGGTCCCCCCCAGCCCTGACATTTTTTGCACCTCTCGTCTCCACGGTAATGGAATCTTCTTCGCATGGAATGAGATTCTGTTTGTCGGAGTGGCGTTTGTCCACGGTGGAAGGGCTGCCTCAGAGCGTAAGCCCCTAACCTCTCTTACGAAAGGTTGCGCCCATGCACCACCGTACTACCCTCCTGCCAAGGCCAGTGGAGTCCCTTTCCCACTGCGCTTTGTCGCACCACGGGCCTCTACTCTGGAGTAAGCCCCGACACCCAGGGACTCTAACCACTTGTAAGCCCATGTTTCCTCTTTGGGCCGCTCCACACGTAAGCCCCATTCCGCTTCTCACGGACGCACCCTTCGCGACGTGATCTACTGGTCCCTGCTGCCTCTTATTTCTCACACCGAGCATGACTCACATGGGCATAGAGCGTGCATCGACCATGAAGTATTCCTATGGTCCGCCTCATAGCATAAGCCTCATACCAGCGAACTACGTTGACTTTGATTCGTGCTAACACATGGTACGTTGGAATCCTCCACAAGGTTCAAGCCCACCACCCGGTCGTTCCAACCCCTCCACGTCGGTTCCCCAACCAACATGGGCCGCCTCAGAGCATAACCCCCATGTCCACCATGGGTCGCCTCAGAGCATAAGCCCCAGATCCCTCGTCCCACATGACATTAAACTGTATTCCCCCTCTTGGGCCGTCTCAGAGAATAAGCCCCATGCCTCAAACCCACGTCTCATCCTGACTTCCCCCCTCAAGCCCACGTGCCTTGGGATGCTCATTCCCTAGCCTGGAGATCTTACTTCCTCCAGGCTCCAATCCATGCATCCATTCTCACAGGTCACCTCTTCCGGTGTCCCACCATATCACTGAACTATGCAGACTTTGATTCCCTACCATGGGTATACGTAGGAAGCCTCCACGAGGTTCAAGCCCATCACTCCATCATTCATCCTGATCCTTACCCGAGCCGCCACATCCCGGTGATATCATGCCACCCCATCCCACTCCAGGGTATCCGAGAATCTTCCCACGTGTCGGTCCCAACATCGGTGCTCCCCCTAGGGGTTCCTTCAATCTGATCCACTCTCAGTGTTTCAATCAGTCTGATCCGTCTCCGCAAGACGTTAAACTCACGGCATACCCTGTGTTAAACATGAGAAGCTGATGAAAACCTCAGATTGTACACAATTCCCCGTGTTCAATATGGGATGCCTCGGGCTTCCGCATCCTTGAGAAGCCCTGTGATAAGGGACTAAAGATAGAGACGTTGATCCCCATCGTCAATACATCCCAACGACACCCCAACGTGACCATTCTACTCACCGAAGGTTGCTTCCCCAACAAGACCCATTGGAGTGTCTCGACAGAAGTAGCGTAATTAATTGTCATCCATGCAGATATGGCGCTGGGAACGAGCTTCACGAACTGATCTTAAATCTATGAGGGAGACCCGGACTAGGTGACGAGATCGAAGGAGGAATCCACCAAAGAAAGAACCAACATCCTATCATCCCGATTTCGATCAAGGAGCAGACGCCCCTAAATAAGGAACGGATGCCACCCTCCTTTGGAAAGCGGGAATGCAGGGCAACAAGCCACGTGTCCTCCCATGTGTGACGGACATGCACGCGCGCCCCAGCATAAAGTGTCGGTAACCAAAAATGGTGAACCCGACGTGAAGCTCTTCTCCTAAATATGAGGACAGGTAGCGTTCGGGATGTCGGAAGATCACCATGTCACCAGGTCCGGGTACCTATCACTGGGACACGAAACCCGCTAGGGGTTGAGGTAGTCAAGATGTTGAGCATTCCATTCTTCGGCGTTGTCAGCATGGATCCCTCTCGCCGACCATGGAAGACAGAATGATGCTGGGATATTGGTTGTCGATTTCTTTTCCTTTTAGTACTAATGAGTTTATCTCCCTGTTTCCAGGAATCAGATCACTACATCCGGAGCTCGATCGCCACCTGCCCACAGACCCAGGGGCAGGGGCAGTACCAACGTGGCGACCCCGCGCGGTCTCGCCTTTTCCACAGTCACTTTGGCTCCAACTGTCACGACTGTCAGGCGCTCACACCCCCTCTCCCCGTCATAAATCATCCAGTGAAGGGTGATCAACGACTTGGTTCATAGGTACGATGAGGAAGGGATCATCGCCACCAGGGGCATGGCCCGTTTGGATCTAAAGGCGGTTGCACCTCACTATCATCGCCGCCCCCGAGGGCCGCGCAGGGAGATTCCGCTCCCCATTTTGACGTTCAACTGCTTTAGGAGCCTATACCTGGAGCGCCTTGACACATCCGTCCCCTACACCAATGAGGTGGGGGATGTCTGGGTCCACCTGATCGGTGACCCTTCCCAGGGGTTAACGGCCAGAATGCCCGCCATGCTATGTCGACATTATTGCCTGGCTCCCCAGGCTGTAGACCAGGCAATCTTTGTGCCCACACCACCGGCTCCAACCCATCTGACTCGACGCCAGCATCGGGTGCGAGCGGAAGAGAATGCCCGTCCTGGGGCACCAACGTCAGCAACCACTGTGGCCCGAGCCACTGCTGAATCCTGCTACTAGACCCCCACACATGTTGAGTAGGGGAAGTCACATACCCGACTGGGATCAAGGCCTCGACTGCCCTACAGGCAGGTTGGGTCGACTCTCCCGGCCGTCGGCACAGGTAATGGCCACCGCAGACCAATCCATGGTAGTGCCACCCACCATGAAGGCTCATTCTATACCACTGATCTGGAAAGCCGAAGGCTTCTTCGTGACAGCTACGCTCCGGGTGTGACTCCTTCCAACACCCACTGCACTGGGTATGAGGTCACTCCCCCTACCAGTAGCCGTGAGTATGGTGTCGTTGCATATCCAGTCGCTCACTCACATGGAGGTCCTCCCCATGTCCCTTTCGACATCTGTCCCGGTGCTTCCCACACCCCAGTCATCACTCCCCTATGCCCCAGCACTATTGCAGCCAGTGTACTCCTTGAAGGAAATTATCCTTACCCTGAGAAGCCACCCAGAGGTAGGAAGGCGGGGCGTCGTCGTTGTAGGAGTAATGTCAGGGGAGTTCAGACGGAAATTAGACCAGTCTGTTTCTCAGACTCTGAGGCGGAGTACGACTCGACGGTGGAACCTTCCCCCAAACCCTTTGGGTCGAGGGCAAGGATAGGGACGTGGAGCGTCAGTCTCATACTCGCCGAATGCGAGATCTGTATGATTCCCTCCTCCCTCCGAAGGTATATCCAGGAGGACGAGGACTTGGCATACCCCTAGGGGTCAAACCCGCAGTTATCACTGGCCTCCCCGGAAGCGCCTTCCACCTCAGTCAGGGAGGGTGGGGAACTTAAATGGGGACCGACGGAAGAGTCGCAATGCGACACACACTCGAAGAGCACCGACGCTATGACAGGAGGCCCATTCACTGGCCCATTCTATCGTGACATGGCATCCAGGGTACTGAAACCCTTGGAGGACGACTCAGGGATCGACGACCAATCGACATGTTCACCGTATTCCCCACCGGCCAGCCCACTAGCCCGGCGGACTGCCTCGGCACCGTTGCAAGCTCTCCGGCCATTCACGGTTGATGAGAAGGGGTAGCAAGGATCTGACCCTGAACTGGATTCATGGAGCTTCTGGACCGGCCTCACAGCGGGCCACTTCCCCAAGAAGTTTTGGACGGTCGCAGGATCGGATTTTGATATGCCAGAGTCGCTCACCCCAGGAGAGTTGGAATGTTTCCTCTAGACTCTTCAGGTGACTCACTCCCGTCTTCGCCATCACCTAGAACCTTATCCTGGTAGTCAAGAACATCTCGAGGATTTTGGTGAGCAGTGTCGTCGGGTCGACCTAGCAGCGCTCCCTATGGTTCGGCGCCCCGAGTCACTTGGCCACCGCAGGGCCCTCCAACAATAATGCATTCAGAGTTTTTAAGTACTCCGCAAGGTTGTACTGGACTCCACCCCCCACGTGCACGTCCACAGATGGGGGAAGTACACTTCCCTTCTTTTCTTTGTGATCCGCCGACAGCCCGATTCACCGGGAGGACCTGAGGGAATGTCGCAAAAGGCAGTGGTGGTCAACATTGCTAACCTTTTAGATGAGGGGAACGGTGTGGAGCTCCTCGATGGGGACTCACCCCCTGAGGACAATCCGCCACTGGACCCATATGGGAGGATTACTCTCCACCATAGGATCCTCCTAGGTCTCCACACACCCACTAAGGCACTAACACTGAGTCGAAACATTGGAGAGGGTAAAGAGAATGTCAGGGATGTCAAGCTCACTGACCCATCTACCTCGGTGAAGAATGAAGAGGAAGACTCTGAGAAGTCCATGCTATGCCAATAGCTTGCTGAGAAAAAGAGGCTAGTTGATGAGCTCTTGGATGAACGCATTGAAGAGTGGCGGCCTGACTACAGTAATCCTAGGCCAGGACAGTAGGGACAGGAGCACCTACCCCTTACCGAGATTCCCCCGGGAAACCACAACCACTTCACGTTTGCTGACAGGGGAGAGGCCGGTGACCTTGGCAAGAGGGCGCGATACGTCTTGCCGAACCCTCCTGAGCAGCGGGATCACCTGGGGGACGATGCTCGGTTTCCTCCCGCTGCCCTGAAGATCGCTTCGCCAGTGGCCCCGCGAGCTGCTGAGCTTGACTACTGGATTGGAGAGCCCGACAATGCGCTTGTGGTTAGAGATCCCCGTCAGGACATGAATCTGCATCCGAACGATCTGATGGAGGTACTCATCGCCCGCTTGGAGGCCCTGGAAAATCGGCATGTGGAAATCCCACCGGACAGCAAGTAATACCCTGCATTGGTGGATGATATGACGGCCCCGCCTGGATTTGGGAACCCCACTTTCACCCCCTTTAACGGGAACGGAGACCCCCCACTACACCGGGACAACTTCAACTCGAGGTACATTCCTATGTTAGGGACTCTGGCACAGCAAGAGGCTGCCAAGCTCCATTGCTTCGCCCAGACACTAGAAGGACCAGCATTCATTTGGTACCACCAGCTCCCTGTTGGATCTGTGACCAGGTGGGAGGACCTTCGCCAGCAATTCCTCTACCAGTTCAGTTCCAAAACCCAGAAGACGAACATTGGACACCTCTTCAGTTTCAAACAAAGGCACGATGAGCGAGTCGCGGACTTCATCGCCTGGTGGAAGGGGCTCACGTACTCCCTTGACATGCCACTAACTCAGGAGAAATTAGTGACAATGTGTGTAGGGAACATCAAGGCCAATCTATTTCCTTCTCTGATCACTCAAAATTACCCTAGAGGGTTTCAGGATTTCTCAGACAAGGCTCAGTGCCTCGAATAAGCCCTGCAACAGGCCTGTCAGGCACGCCCGCTGCTTCCTGTAATCCCTACAAGGAGGGCCTCCATAGCCCTGCCCGCTATCGTAGCCCAGATAGAGGCCCCCAGATAGCTATAGTTGCTACTAGTAAGGCCATATCAGTAGCCCCATAGGGGTCCACCTCCACTGGCACAACCTCCATCCCAGCAGCGACCGCCTCAAAATCAGCAGGTGCCTCCGCCTAACGCATTGCCACCTCCCATGCGAGATAATCAGGCTCCGCCTCCTCGGCATGCTCCTCCGGCCCCTAGTCATGGTCATCCTCCAAGATACCCCTTTCCAGATAGAAGGAATCGGACTTACTCATTTGAAAAGGCCCATGTCCTTGGTTATTTCCGTAGCGCCTTGGAGTAGAGGATCGTGCAGCTGCCTGAGTGTCGGAAGCTAGAAGAGGCACTTCTCACTGATCACCCTAACTACTACACTTATCACCGGATCTTGGGACACAACATCCAGCGATTATATTTGTTCAAGGACTGGATCCAAGACCAGGTTGACAACAACATAGTCAGCTTGGGCCCAGCCCCGGCGTGGGTGGCAGGTGTCTTCATGAGACCAGATGGCAGCAGTGACAATGAGGATGAGTGGGAACAGGTTTCTGACTGTGGGTCCTGGATGTATAACGACTGGATGGCCCGCAGGATGGTTTCCCATGCCCATGGCATCATTTGTGCCAGCCTAAGTTAGCCAGAGCCCTCAGAATCTGCGAGCGTCGCTTTGGCATCGTCGTCCCAGCCTTCCTTTTCCCAGAAGAGCAAGCGGCGGTGCAAGAAGAAAGAACGCGCCCTGCCAGTGCCGTCATCTTCCCGCAAGCTTGGTGATTTTATGCCCCCAGGGATGGGGATCCCTCCGAGACTCCATCCGGTAGTGGATGACTCCTCGAGTGAAATCCCGGGGTACGCTTCGGTCAACACCGTAGAGTTGGTAAATCCATTTTTGACTCATGATGATGAGGAATACCAGGTGGAACACTCCAATGTCTCCAGCCAACGCCAACGTCGGTGGAGTCGTGGCTATGTAAATCATGGGGGAACGACAGTCGTCACCTCCAGTTAGGCTGTTCACGCTACTAAGACCAGGCAGCATGCCCGATATAGAGATCAGCGCATGAGGCCCCCTCAACCTGTGTCGACAGGTTCGCCTCCAACAGTGTTTGTGTTGCTGGATCAGGTGGGACCACCATGTCCATGTCGCAACCATCCATGCCCTGCCACTGGCCGACTACAACCTTCTGGTCCTAATGCGGAAGCCACCTCCCGGGCTTCGACAAGAGAACATCGAGACATGCCTAGTACTAGTCAGTCACTGGTCCCACCGACAGGGCCTGTCATGACTCCAATCGCAAAGCGGCCTCCTGTAAGCAGAAGCTCACGTTTGGCTCGAAAGTTTGATGTTCTGAAGCACCTGGCCGACATTCCGGCAAGGCTTTCTATCCTTGAGGCCCTCCTCCTGTCGTCTGAAATGCGTGAGGTGCTCGCCGAGGCTGTAAGGAGCCCCCTCTAGTTTGTGATGGAGGTGGTGGCCGTAGAATCCTTCCACACCGAGGTGGTTGAGGACGCCGAATGTCAGGTGGTTATCTCATTTTCCAGTGAAGATGAAGACTTTCCCATACAGGGGCACATTCTCCCACTGTACATCACCGGCCAGTTCAATGGCGTGGAAGTCTGCCGCTATCTTGTTGACACGGGTTCCAGGATTAACCTAATCCCAACTCGGACACTGCAGAAACTAGGGTTGTCTGAGGATGATCAAGCTCCCTCTGACCTTAGGATCTAGGGGTATGACAGAACCGAGCAAACTCCACTCGGAAAGATTCGTCTGAAGACCCAGTTCAGTCGCATAATTGCCAATACCGAATTCATGGTTGTCTCTCAAGACACCGCATACAATGCGTTGATGGGAAGGTCGTGGCTCCACCTTCACATAGCGGTCCCCTCATCGTATCACCAGTGCCTCAAATACTCCCTTAAGGGTCGAGTGGGCATGATCCAATGAGATGCGTCTCCTTTTGCCTCTTGTGAATCCCATTATTTGGACACTATCTATTACACGAGGAAGGACAAGAAGATCATGGCAGGGGAGGTCAAGCCCTCCACTGTCGTGAGTGGTCCCTGGGCAGGTTTGGATTACGCATATATATTCCCAATCCATCGGTTGGAGGCCAAGACCCCGACGTGGGGCAATGATTTGTTGTTTCAGGTACCAGAGGAAGGCATATTTCTGGGTCCATGTAACGGCGGGAAATCACCTCGTACGCTTACACCAGCCAGGCTCAGGTGATCCCTGAGCCTCCTGCCCCTGTACAATATCGGGATGTTGGGCTCATGGCAATGACAGTACGTCATATGTGTCTGTTTCACTGAGCTAGAATCGATCGGCTCAAGCCAACGTGCCACTACTACTTTGATGTCATAAAACATGGCCCCTTGGGCCGAAAGCTAGATGGGATTGGATCAACCGCCTTTTTCTCCATGGTCTCCATAGTGCATGGGTCCCCTGACGTGACGACCTCTACTGCCCAAGCCAACACCAGCTTCCCATAAGGGTCTGGCTGCCCTGAAACGGCTCCCCCCGTGGATGATCCTTCCATAATAGGAGAGGAGGACATGGAAGATTCTCCTCCTGCCTTTGAGGAGGGCATCCCCACCATGGTTGACGTGATAGTGCAGGTGAACCTCGTTAGCGAGGTGGACCCGAGACCCACATTGGTCAGCGCCGCCATGCCCCCCGAGGAACGACAATGGTACATAGACTTCCTTAGACAACACTGTGATGTGTTCGCCTAGAGTTATGACTTGATGCCAGGACTAGATCCCCAGGTAGTCTTCCATTGCCTTGGCTTCCTAGCAAACCATCATGGGTTCAAGCAACCTCCCAGGAAGATGCACCCCTCTCACGGTGCCATGGTTGGGCCGAAGTTGATAAGCTCATCAATTCCAACCTTTTCAAGGAATTCCAGTACTCTAGGTGGCTAGCCAACATTGTTCCAGTCATGAAGAAGAACGGGCAGATCAGGGTCTATATTGACTCCCACGATCTCAATCGCCACTGTCCGAAGGATGATTTTCCTCTTCCCATAACAGAGTTGTTGATCGATGTCATGGACGGGTTCCAAGCCCTCTCCTTCATTGATGGGTACTCCAAGTACAACCAGATCCGGATGGCCCCTGAGGATGAAGAGTTCACTGCCTTCAGTGCCCCCCAGGGTACTTTCTGCTACCACGTTTTGACCTTTGACCTAAAGAATGCAGGTGCCACCTATCAACGGGCCATGCACCACATATTCAAGCCGATTTTCGGGGCGCTGGGGGAGTGCTACGTGGATAACCTGGTGGTTAAGTCTCATCAGCACCAGGACTATCTCAATGACCTTGAGAAAGTGTTCAAATTACACTATTCTTGCCACTTGAAGATAAACTCGTTGAAGTGTCCCTTCGGGGTCCCCTATGGGAAGTTTCTTGGCTTCATTGTTAGGTATCGAGGCATCGAGATCGACCCAGAGAAGATCAAGGCCATCAGTCAGTTGCCTCCCCCGAGTAATATTCGGGAGTTGAGAGGCCTTCAAGGCCACTTAGCCTATATACACCGATTCATGGAAAATCTGGCTGGCAAGTGTAAGCCCTTTTCCTGGCTCATGAAGAAGGGATCCACCTAAAAATGGTACGAAGAGTGTCAGATCGATTTTGAGGAAATCAAGCAGTATCTGCTTCAACCTCCAGTCTTGATGCCACCTGTTTCTGGAAAGCTGCAGGTCCTTTACGTGATCGCCCTGGATGGATCCCTCAGTGCACTTCTTGCCCATAAGAACAATGAGGGAACAAAGAATAGCCTATATTACCTCAGCTGTATGTTCCTCGATGCGGAAATTAAATATTCTCTAGTCGAGAAGAGTTGTTTGGCACTTATATTCACCATGCAGAAATTGCGGCACTACTTGCAGCACCACGAGGTATAGCTGGTCTCTCGGGTAGACCCGTTGAAATATATCCTAAACCGACCTATGTTTACTGGCTGATTGGCGCGTTGGGTGGTGATCCTCCAATAGTTCGACATCAGGTTCGTACCTCATAAAGCTGTCAAAGGATATGTGTTGGAAGACTTCTTAGCTACCCACGCAACCTCTGTGGACCAGCCGCTGGATCTAGGCTTTCCTGATGAGGCAATCCTCTCAGTCGATCACTCTATCCCATGCTGAAATATGCATATTGACGGTGCCTCCCAGATCCCCACCGGTAGAAGGCACAACGATCCTAGGCTCAACAGAGTAGGCCTGGGTATCATCTTCATCACCCCAGAACAAACTGTTCTGCCGTATTCAATCCTGTTTTCAAAAGACTGCACCAACAATGAGGCATATTATCATTCCCTCATCACTGGACTCGAGTTGGCTCTCGAGATTGACGTACCCCAACTGTACGTAAAAGAGGACTCAGCGCTAGTCATCAAGCAGGTCAATGGTGACTATGCTGATAGAAATCTAGAACTCGTGACATTGATGGAGTGCACCCTCCGTCTAATGGCGAAGTTCCCCTCCCAGCTTGAGGTCGTTCACATTCCTCGGTCACAGAACAGTCGAGCAGATGCTTTGGCCAGCCTGGCCGCATCACTTGCAGAGCCCGAACAGGATGGCCTAATCATCCACATGGCACACCAGAGATTCATTTCTCTTGTTATTCCAAGGGGCGATCGTGGCCCGTGAGTGAACCATCTCACCGCTGGTGCCCCTATGTCAGGATCCCCGAGGGCTTTAGGCGCGGTAATCGAGACAGTTCCTGACTGGAGGACACCCTTGGTTGAATATCTCCTGCATGTCAATCTTCTGTCGGACTGAGCCGAGCGAGAACGAATCTGATGTCGCGCGCCGCAGTTCACCCTTCAAAGCGGTCCCGGCCTTGATCAGCTCCTCTACAGGCACAGATTTGATGGTGTTTTCCTCCGTTTCCTTCAAGGAGTCGAGATCCCACGGGTCATGCAAGAAGTGAACGCTTGTTCCTGTGGCGTCCACCAGGCCGGGTCGAAGTTGTCCCACCAGATTCTAGGGCTGGGATACTTCTGGCCCTCCATGATCTACGACTGCATCGAGTATGACAAGAGCTGCCATACATTCCATGTTCATGCTAACTTTTTGCATTGGCCACTGGAGCCTCTCCATACTACCAAGTATTATTGGCCCTTTGCAGTCTGGGCTTTGGATGTCTTAGGGCCTTACCCACCGGCGACAGCCCGCCAGTTCTAGTTCATCTTAACCGCTACGGATTTCTTCTCGAAGTGTGCAGAGGCAATCCCACTCAGGGAAGTCAAGGCTTGTTCTATCGCTGACTTCGTGAGCTCCAATATCATCTATCATTTTGGAGTACCTCACGCTATCCTCACGAATAAAAGAACCAACTTCTGAGCAACCGAGATGAAGAAATTGTACGCTAAGTACAACATTCGCTCTAACCAAACCTCCTACTACCACGGGCAGGCAAATGGACAGATTGAGGCATTTAAAAAAAACCTCTCTAACATTCTGCAACAGATGGTTGGACAGAACAAGAAAATTTGGCCGGACAAGCTCCCCAACACCCTCTAAGCTTATAGGATGACGACTCGTAACTCCACCCAGGTGACTTCGTATTCCCTGGTATACGGAGATGAGGCCATCCTGCCCATCAAGATCCAGTTTCCCTCATTACGCATGATGGTCTACAACTAGCAAGCTCCAGATAGAGTTACCGAAATCAGTCTAGACCATTTGGAAGCGCTGGAAAAAAGTAGGCTTCACGCTTTACATAACATGGAAAGACATCAGAGCAGGATGGCTCGAGCTTTCATTAAGAAGGTTCACCTCCTCTCCTTCCTGCAAGGTGACCTGGTGCTGGATCTCAGAGCGCCAATGATTCCCGATAGGAAACCACCGAAGTTGGAGCCCAAATGGGAGGGGCCTTTTATTGCCCATAAGGTCTATCCCAATGGTGCGTATTCCCTGGTGTCTATGGATGGTGAGCACATAACTCCTCAAACCAACGCCAGGTTCCTCAAGAAGAACTTATCCTATGCCTCTTTTTGGTGTTGCATGACCTTAAACTGTACGGTCCCGCATGACCTTAAACTGCACCCGGTCCAGCATGACCTTAAACTACACTTTTCCCTACATCTGGGCTCCTTAGTCCGAGTTATAAGACCTAAAACTAAGATCCGTATTTCGTCCAACGTGATTCTCAACTAAGTCTCTAGAACTACGTGTGGCTTGATTCCCATCATTTTGGGATACGTTGGAATGCCTGGACACATAGATTTCACGTCCAACCCCATCTCCTAGGAGATCCCACGATCTCCCGGTTTCCTTGGTCTTTTGGCCTGCCCTTCCGTTGGGAATCCACCATCTTTTGGCCGCTCTCATACTGAGCCCTTTGAACCACTCTAGTGGTCTTCTAATGTTTTTAGAGTACTCTGGTCTAGGACCTAGAGAGTCAGATCCGACTTAGACAAGTTTTCGTCTACTTGTCAAGCTTTGTGTTCCCCTTCATTCAGGCCCCACCATCCTTCACACCCGGAGGGACCCCCAAGAACGGCCTGGATACAATTCCTATGGGCTCTCCTACCGTCACGGGAAAATTCCCCCAAGGGTTTTTGGCGATAAATTGATAAAAATCCCATGTTGCGAATGTGGTCAGCGGCTGATACTCATTTGTTTTCCCCCACTTCAAGGCTAACGCAACAGGATGCTGTGTTGCGAACGTGGTCATCAGTAATCCTCAATCGTCACGCTGGCTTCCTCAGACCTTGAATGTTGGTTTCATGATTCAGATTGTGTTCTACCCCCACCGTGTCAAGGTGGAATCTCGACACTTTTTGTACTAACCCTTAGTACACCCCCACACATCGGACAGACTGAGCTGCGTAATGGTGTCTCTCGGGTCTCCCGCGATCTGAGTGCTAGAGTATGTGCTTGGGTTTCTTCTTTACAGGTTGCATGCAGCTTGACCCTCATCCCCATGGGGAACGAGGAGTCTCCCAGACAGTGCGTTTCGGGCCCACCATAGCTGGGAGCTAGCATCTCCTGCCCCCCTGATTGTTGAACCCTCATGGCCCCTTTGGCCCGAGGCTCCTCTCTCAGAACCGCATGCGGTGATGGTATGGGATTACGCCCTCACCCGCATCAGGTATGCTTTATCGCATCGTGTGTGTTCCTCTTGGTCCAAACCATACGACCTTAAACTGTGATGTTGGTCCAAACCATATGACCTTAAACTGTGATGTTGGTCCAAGCCTTACGACCTTAAACTGTGCTGTTGGTCCAAACCATACGACCTTAAACTGTGTTGTTGGTCCAAACCATATGACCTTAAACTGTGCTGTTGGTCCAAGCCTTACGACCTTAAACAGTGCTGTTGGTCCAAGCCTTACGACCTTAAACTATGATGTTGGTCCAAACCAGAGGACCTTAAACTGTGTTGTTGGTCCTACCACACGACCTTAAACTGTGATGATATTGTCCTGGTCACACGATGAAAAATGGCACCGCATTGTGATGACCTCCCCATGGGGTACATCACGTCAGGTATTGTTCGATTACCAAGTCGCTTGTCAACACCTGTTATGGCTGGATTATTGTGGAGACGCTAGGAATTTATACCCTAGGCCAGTCGCCCCACAAAAGAAAAACCATTTAACTTCAAGAAAAAACAAGATATATCAAATGTCGCATCTTTTAGTGCGAGGGCTAGACCCGGACGACTCCTTCATCCTTTGTGCATGCGCCATATCGCTCCATGCCACCTTTCATGAACTACGTATGGCTTGATTCTCATCCTTATGAGATACGTAAGAGCTCCTAGGAACTTCCCCGCAGGCCCATCCTTACATTTCATGTTTGGTCTCTCGGCCTAAACGCATCCCCAGGAGCACATAGTAAGTAGGGCGTTTCCCCATACTCACGTTGGGTTTTCAACCAATTTACCATGTGTCCCCCATTCCCCTTCTCCTTTGGTCTGAGTACTAAGACATAAAACTAAGATCCATTGCTTGGCTTTCCATGACTTGGTCCCTCTTGTGGGATTGTATGGTGTGGTGCGAGATTATGTCCTCATTCACGGCATGTTACTCGTCGTGTCGTGCCTATTCCCAGATGAGATTTGTCCCCCATCCCATATGACATTAAACTATATTTCGTCCAACATGACGTTAACCTATGATTCTAGAACTACATGTGGCTTGATTCTCATCCTAATGAGATACGTAGGAACACCCAAACATTTCGTCTTGGGTCCAGCCCCAGGGATTACCAAACCCCGTCCCTCCTTATTGTCGTCCCCTTGGCCAGACTTCATGGGAAGTGGTGTAATTGTGACATCTACCCCGAATAAGTTTGGGATGCCCCATAGTAGTAATGGGAAGCAACATTTCTTCCGCCAGAGAGGTCCTGCCTGAAAATTGGGACGACCCGTGACCAGGTTGGTACGTCCACCTAATGCGCCTCTTCCACGATGGTGCAATTTCGGGAGTGTTCGACTCTATTCGAACAAACCACCACTCCACCTTCCACGCTTTGTGTGCCCCTTTTTCGGATCCTCATTCTCTTTCATGTTTGATGGGACCCCCTAACAGTATGGATGATAGACCTACGGTCCGCCTACTATCTTGGGCCAACGTTTCGGAGGACTGGTCATGTTTTACGGGACCCCCTAATAGTATGGGTGATAGAATTTGGTCCGCCTACTACCACAATATGGATGATAGACCTTTGGTCCACCTATTGTAGCAATATGGATGATAGACCTATAGTCCGCCTGCTGTCATGGGCCAACGTTCTGGGAAACTCACCAGCGATATATGAGTTAGGCCCCATGTTGCGAATATGATCAGTGGTCAGCCATCATTTATTGTCCCCACTCCAGGCCAACAAGATATGTATGTTGCGTTTCCATCACGGTCAACAGTTATCCTCCATCGTCGCACCCCACAGTTTTCCGAATTCGGGTAGCGTGAGTCACCTTTCCTTTCCATCTCCCTATGTTCGGATGGATTTCAATGCCCTCAGCATTGCCCTGCTCATGTGTTAGAGCACATTGAGAAGGTGATATATCAATCGGTCTGAGGTCTTCTCCTCAGAAATCCCGGCCCAATTTCGGATTCCTGAGGCATGGTCAATGCCCTAAAGTTGGAAGAGATGATAACACGAGTATCATTTGCTTCTCGCATTGGGTGCGACCCACAAGAGCTTAGTGATGGGTTGTAATTCATTTCAGAATTATGGTTGAGCATATTATTCAAAGGGTACAAATGAATGGATTTGGCCATGTATTGGATTGAGATGGTGAGAAGTACAAGAAAGAGGTTCATGAGATTGCCAAAACAAAGCTTCTAAGGATTAGCGTGATGAATCGACCTTTCTAGTGCTACTACCCTTTGGCTGGTAGCCTCCAGGACTGCTTCTCACTCCTCAAAAACTCTCTCCTCATTAGCCGCCCCAGAGCACAGCTCGCCAATCCTAGCTTGTGCCTGTGCCCACTCAGTTCGAAGTATGGTCATCTGGTGACTCGCCTCCATCAGTTGTTCGTATGCATCAACCAGCTGGGCTGTCAGTTGATCCACAAGCTCAGAGCACGTTTCAATGAAGGCCTCCTTGTATACCGCCTGCCCCTCGAGGTGCCAGACCTCTTGCTCCACCCTCAGCAATGCTCGGGCACTCACCGATCTTTCCCGGCACTGGGAAACATCGTTGCAAGAGCTGCTCTCGTGTATCTTTATGGCCACGTAATCACGGAACATTAGATGAGGGCACTGAGCGTCAGCCCCTCCGGTGCACAGGAAGCATATCCAGGTCTGGAGTGATCCCATCCACCTTAGCCAATCTGACTGGGGTTGTCTGAGAAAGCAGTGGATACACTTCCACCATTTGTGCTGTGTCATCCGGCTCTCCTCGGCTACCTCTGAGTCCGAGTCATCCACCTCCATAGGGTTAGCTGGTTGGTGCGTAGGGAAGTCATCCATCAGATCAGCAACAGGATCTGCCTCAGGGATGTCTTCGTGAGGAATAGGATCCTCGGCGTTCAAGAAACCTTCCTTTATCACCCCAACAGCGACGATGTCTCCATCAGCCTATGGCCTCACCTCAAGAATAGCGCCGCTGATGCCTGCTGCCCCCTGCTCCCCAATTGACAGGGTTGACTCAGTGTAGGGATCATGTTTTGAATGAGGTGTTATACCTGCCACTGGTCTGCTCACAGATGGCCCATGCTCTGTAGCCTGACAACCCTCCAATGTTGAGATCACTACGCAAGGCGTACACTGCTATGTTTGTATCTTTTGATAATAAGTTCCAGTAGTGAAGCATGAGACTTACAAGAGTCCAGAGCGTTGGTCTCCAGTGTTCTGGTCGCTGCAGGAGCCACCATGATGGGAGACCCCACTGCACATGTTAATTCAATGATGGGTGTCGGATCCCCATCATGTCCCACTGGTTCCTCTCCTCCCTCATCTAGTGGGGACACCTGTCGAACACTCAGCTGCTCCTGAGTGAGGTAGAGAGACGGTTTTCAATTGGAAAGGAGAATAGATGAAGAAGGAAAATGAATGAAGATAGAGACAAACCTCGAGTATCTAGGTTATGTCGAGATCAGAGCCGAAAATCTCACCGCTCTCTCGGAGACTCCCTTTGTAGGTCGCCCCTTGTGACCCCTCATCTTCGGGTTCTCCTTCATCTTCTTCTTCTCCTTCACCTTCATCTTCTCTGTTCTCGTCCTCCCCCTCCGACTCCTCGTCACTATCTCCTTCTCCCGACGGCATCACTTTCGGATCATGCTCCTGGCCGAGAATCACTTTCACTATGAATGGTGGCTCTGAACACTGAACCCTTTGGCGCGCGTGTGTGTCCATGACCGTCAAATAAGCATGTCGCTGATGGAAATTTACCCGGTCGGTAACTCGAACGAGTCCGACCTCTAGAAGGTGGATCCCATTTTGCATGATCTTCTGCTAGACGACTTCAACGCTCAGTGATTGTCGCAGGGTCCTCCGGGCCGACCATAGTGCTGGGAAAATTGAATCTTGGGATGGTTCTAGTATGTATCTTATCTTCTTCCCTGGTAGTTCTCTGGCCGCCTCATGTGACCCCCCCCCCCCCCACGAGCAATGAGGTCGTGGCGGCGCTGTGTGATGTTCCCGTGGCTGAAGTCCCGGCCTGCGCAAGCCTTGTTGCATGACGCATCCCTGGTTCCCCCCATCCGGCAGCCCCTTTCCTTCTCCCCCGTCACCCGGTTTCTGCGTGAGTAACCTCGAGTTGCCGGACTCGCTTGCGTAAAATCCCCTTAGGGTACGTGATGGTTCAGTGTTCGAAATACTCGGTTGCTAGGCCATCATCAACCCTGGTGGGAGGAAGAGTAACGACATCGATAGAGCCGAAAGTGGTAATCATCAACCACATCTGGCGTATAACGCATGGATTCATCTCCTACCAGACAGTCGTGAATACTTTCTTCGGCATTCTTTGGAGGCATCCGAACTGCCTGGCGAATCGGGATGGCATGTAAGGCTCGCAGATCACCTTCCCATCGATCTAAGCCATGAGTACCCCGCCTCGAATGCTCTGGAAATATTCCTACTATTCCAGAGAGCCTCGCCCATTGTCGACCATCTGGCCGACCGTGGTGGGGAACGGGATGAAGTGGATGTTGTTGTGGTTGCCGATGCAGATTCTCACACCCACCTCATTGAGTGTCATCGGCACCACCCCTGCGACGGTTAGCAAGGAAGGTCGCATTCCATTGCCTGGAGGACGGATGGCATTTGGAAAAGTGTACCCACCAAGGTGAGCCTCCACCCAGCCGTAGAAGATCTGGAAGGGGCCACATACTCTCCGAGGCCACCCCCTCGTGAGATGTGTCCCAGGATGGCGTACAACTTGGCCAGTACGGGGACACCCAAGTTGAACCATTTGTTGGTGGCCATGGTACCCACCATCACCGGTGTTGCTGGACGGAATCCCATCCTCATGTCCCACACTGGAAGGAGCCACCCACTCAGGAAGGCGGCAAGGAACCCAGCATAATGGACATTCGGGTCCTGGGCCTCTATGACACGATAGCCCCATTATTCGTATTTCCCCGCCTCCAGGGTCCTCTAGTATGACCCATCCCTGATCCTCTGATCCGTGGTTGGGCACTGTTTACCCCGTCCCACCATCTTGATGACCAGATCCTTCTCAAGGAATAGGCTGAACCAGCCCCTGTAGGCAATTTCCTTCAAGAATTCCTTGACCCCCAGCCTCTCTTTGGCCAGCTCCAGCAGGTGCCATGTCAGCATGGACGTCTGTGACCTATCTTCCCAGGTGTTCTTTGGAGGAACGAACTCGTCGTATTGGTAGCCCTCCAGTGGGATACCTCCGATGCAGTGAACGTCCCAGAGACTGATGCCAACTTCCCCATGATTAAGGTGGAATTTATTGGTATCATAAAACCACCGGGTGAATAGCTCCGACCCGAGCTTAGGTTGATGGTTGAAGTGGAACTGCGACCTCCATACCGCCTCAAACGGGCCAATATACCACAGTTCATCCCCGAACTGGTCGCAGGTATGGCCAACCCAGAATTCCTAGACCCACCTGCTGGTGATGTTACCCTTGGACCGCACATCCCAATCCTTCATCCAGCCCTTCGTGTCATTTGTGACACTCTGACGGAACATGCTCGCGTAGAGGGCCGGAGAATTCTCTGTGACAGGCTCATCCCCGGTAATGGCCCTGGTCCTCGGATTCAGGACATATACGTCCATATGTCTGGTTTCCCTGGAAGGACGGCCGTTTTTGGTGATGTTGTAGCGAGGAAGCTCATCCTCCCGGGTCACCCATGACTGCGGTGTGTCCACCTCGAAACCCGACAGGGGCACCTACTCCAGAATGCCAAAATTCCAGAGCGAGAGGTTGTCAGACAGGGGATACATCTTCTGGGCTGGAGTCAGCATATTAAACAAGGTTAGGTTGTTGGAAACAATCACCTTAGTGCCATAAACCTCTTTGTTTGCCCCCATTTCGGTCCTACGAGCGGTGGCTTCCCCCTCATCAACTCGGTTTGCGGCCATCTCGAATATTTCGGTAGTTGCACGAAACCGGGATGTAGTGCGCAGAATTGAAGAGTGCTGTACGAAATCTGAAGTGCTGGTGCAAAATCTGGGAGATGTTAACACAATCGGCACGCTAAGCACGGAATATCCTGAGTAGGAGCGCAAGGACAACCAAAATTTGGATGGAATTCCACTCTGCCAGAGCATTTTTATGCACAGCTGTGGGAGAAATTTCGCGCATGAGAGCTATAAACCTATCGCATTGAAAATCTGGGGTATGGATTTGGGACCCAGTGCCCCTTTTTATAGGTGAGGTCTGGGTTCCGTGCCGCATGGAAGAAACATTCCGCGCTGATCTGTCGTTTTGCGCGCCACGTGGGTTATTTGTGCGCTACGCGCCCAAGATTGGCCCTACTTTGGAGTTTCGATGTTTCCATCGGAATCCGACCATTGCAACCTCTTGCCGATCCAATTCCGAGGGGGGGAATTTTTAGACGCCGAAAAAAGTTCTTACCTCCTAGAGGAAGTTTCAAAATGGTAATGCGAAGTCATATTTAGAATCGGAGGCCCGGTCCGCAAGCCTTGGAAGTGGTGCATGAAATAAAGGAGGGCTTGCACGAAATAAAGATGTGCGCACAAAGCATTCCCGGGATTCTCTTAATCGAGCCGATGGGGCATGCAAGTTTACGCGCCCCAGTTCCGCGGGGTAAAATTTTGCGCGTCGACGGCTCCCGTCGCGGAAACATTCGCGTGCCGCCTGGATTCTGCGCTGGATGATGCCTATAAATAGAAGGCGACCTCTGACGGTTTGGGGGTTACAGAATTCGGATCAGCTCCCATGTGTGCAATTCGACTCCCCCCCCACGTGCAATATTACTTCCAGGTAATCCCCCTTTTCATGCAACCTTTCCTCGGGGTTCGCCTTTGTGCACAACTCCACTGGCTTAAGTGAATTTGCCTCCTCCTTCGGGTACTTCCCTTGCACGTGATCGTTTCCCCTTGCGCTCAACCCCTTCTATGCGCGAAATACCTTGCACGCAATCACATATCCGCACAATCCTCTTTCCATATTGCACACCATCCTGGTGTTTTGCGCGCAAATCCTTCCTTTTGCGCACAACCCCCAGGACACCTTTACCTTGACGCCCCTTGGATGCCTTTCTACGCCTGCACCGGATGTCTCCCCTACCGCCCCTGCGCGCTAAGTGTTTTCTTCCCGTACGGACTTCCAGGCTCGTACAAAGTAACCTCAAGGTCCATTGGGCGGTGTTTCCCATTGCGTTGCTCTGCCTTAAGCTTCTCCGCATAGGCACGATAACGGCTATTGCTTCTTCGCATAGCCACGCTAACGTGGACCCCTCAATGGTTCGCCCTGTGGCCACCCTTCACTATGGCCTTGCTGATGCCTTCCCTCCCACAAGGGGTAGAGGGTATTGGGAATGTAAGCCCTAGGGGTGTGGAGCAAACCCACCTCTTCCACACTGCAGGACGTTAAACGACTAAGCACCTCATCCTTAACACATGACGTTAAACTGTGGTCCGACCCCGTGCTTCACACGCAGGGTCCCCCCCCAGCTCGGACATTTTTTACGCCTATCGTCTCCACTGGAATGGAATCTTCCTTGCATGGAATGAGATCCTCCTTGTCAGAGTGGTGTTTGTCCTTGGGGGAAGGGCTCCCTCAGAGCGTAATCCCCTATCCTCTCTTGCGGAATGTTGCACCCATGCACCTCCATACATCCCTCTTGCCAAGGCCAGTGGAGTCAGTTTCCCACTCTGCTTTGTCGCACCATGGGCCTCCACTTTGGAGTAAGCCCCGGAACCCAGGGCATCTATCCACGCATAAGACCCTATTTCCTCTTTGGGCCGCTCCACGCGTAAGCCCCATTCCGCTTCTCACGGACACACCCTTCGCGATGTGATCATTTGGTCGCTACTGCCTCTTGTTTCTCACACTGAGAATGACTCACGTGGGATTAGAGCACACATCGACCATGAAATCCTCCTATGGGCCGCCTCAGAGCATAAGACCCATACCAGCGAACTACGTGGACTTTGATCCGTGCTAACGCATGGTACGTAGGAAGCCTCCAAGAGGTTCAAGCCCACCACCCAATCGTTCTGACCTTTCCACGTCGGTTCCCCGACCACCTTGGGCTGCCTCAGAGCGTAAACCCCATGTCCACCATGGCTCGCCTCAAGGCATAAGCCCCAGATCCATCATCTTGCATGACGTTAAACTATATTTCGCCCCACATGATGTTAAACTGTATCTCGTCCTGCATGACGTTAAACTGTATTCCCCATCTTGGGCCGTCTCAGAGCATAAGCCCCATGCCTCACACCCTAGTCTCATCCTGACTTCCCCCTCAAGCCCCCGTGCCTTGGGAAGCTCATTCCCTATCTCGAAGATCTTACTTCCTCCAGGCTCCAATCCATGCATCCATTCTCACAGGTCTCCTCTTCAGGTGTCCCACCTTATCACTGAACTACGCAGACTTTGATTCTCGGCCATGGGGATACGTAGGAAGCCTCCACGAGGTTCAAGCCCATCACTCCATCATCCATCATGATCCTTACTCGGGTCGCCACATCCCGGTGAGATCATGCCACCCCATCCCACTCCATGGTATCCGATAAGCCACCAACATGATGGCCCCAACATCTATGCCCCCCCTAGGGGGTCCTTCAATCTAATCCACTCTCAGTGTTTCGATTAGTTCGATCTATCTCCGAAAGACATTAAACTCACGGCATACCCATTGTTAAACATGGGAAGCTGAGGAAAACCTCAGATGGTACACAATTCCCCGCATTTGATGTGGGATTCCTCGGGCTTCCGTGCCCTCGAGAAGCCCTGTGGTAAGGGACATAAGACAGACACGCCGATCCCCAGTTTCAAGACATGCCAACGACACCCCAACATGAACATTCTCCTCAGTGAAGGTTGATTCTCTGACAAGACCCCTTGGAGTGTCTCGATGTAAGCAGCGTAATTAACTGGCGTCCATGCAGATATGGCGCCAAGAACGAGCTTCACGAACCCGTCTTAAATCTATGAGGGAGACCCAGACTAGGTGTCGATCTCCGTGGAGGAATCCACTGAGGGAAGAACCAACATCCCATCATCCCTGTTTCGATCAAGGAGCAGACATCCCTGAATAAGGAACAGATGCCACCCGCCTTTGGAAATCAGGAATGCGGGGCAACAAGCCACACATCCTCCCATGTGTGACGGACACGCGCGCGCGCCCCGGTGTAAAGCGTTGGAAACAAAACCCCTACATTGTAATTTTCCTTAGTCAATGGTATGTTAACCTCCTGCATAATGCTGAAATAATTGATATTAAATTATACAAGAATCATATACATAAATATGGTATCATATATGATCTTTTAATTTTGCTTCATTAATAATATCTTAGTATTATCGTTGTTTCGGGTGTTCACTTACTTGTTTTCTTTTATGTGTTTTGTTACATAAGACGTGTTTGTTTTGGATAGGTTGTATCTTATTCATATCCAGAATGATATCATGTCCATAAACATTTTTTTAATCATCAAATGATAATTAGACTTGAATGGATACTATTGAGAATGAATCTCATCGTGTTCCTGGAGACGGTAGTCCGTACGTACGCACAAGAAACAATATCATTCTTTTGATATTAAAATAAAATATAATTGGATGGTATATCATATATACAGAATCATTATCATGTTATATTTATTATTTTCATTAATTACACATCATTGTTATACCCATCGAAATAGTAATGTTTTGAATAACAATTACACCATGACGTGGAGACGGTAATCCGTACGTACGCACATAT
This sequence comes from Viscum album, assembly GCA_963277665.1. Taxonomy (NCBI): domain Eukaryota; kingdom Viridiplantae; phylum Streptophyta; class Magnoliopsida; order Santalales; family Viscaceae; genus Viscum; species Viscum album. The sequence goes on from OY728158.1 coordinate 1,288,154,673, forward strand.
GGTGAAATGTTATTTAAAGGATGGTTAAAATAATGAATATGGTTGTACCATATTTACAATAATATCACATTATATAGGATATACTAGATTTATTATTGTAGAATAAAAATAACAAATAAAGAAGAAGTTGAATCAGAAATAAACTTGAAGGAGGGTGGTGGAAACATTACCTCTTCTTCTGGTTCTTCGTTTTGATTTGATCAAAAGGGCTCCATAGGATGGAATTATGATCAAAATAAGTCCTCTTGGTTGAAGTGAGTGAAGTTGGTAGGATATTTGGTCAGGTTTTGGCCGAACCAAATTGCTTTGAAGGTGTCAATAATTGGAATGAAGTGGTGTCCTTTTATAAGGGAGAGGAGGGTCTCTTTAGAAAAAAACATGATGTATTATTTTATAATAAAATAATATTCGGTTTCTAATGGCTCAAAGTGGATTATTAAAATTATATGGTGGTTGTGGGTCAAAATATTTTCAACCAATTTATTTTAGATAGGTTTGGATCATTATATTAACCTTATATTTTAGTTTTATCTCTTAGTTGCTTAGTTTGACACTTACCGTGTAACTTTGTATTTTTATATTTTATAACTAATAAACATACTATATACATCCAAGAGACCCCCAAGTGGTCCATTAATGATACCCATATCATGATAAAAGTCCTTTGGCCGATCCTAATATTTTTATGAATTTAATATCAATTACTAATATAATATTTGTTTTCAAAACTCTTTTATGTCAATTTTGACACTATTTTGTATTTGATTTTTGTGAAAATTATAACAGCATGATTACTTCGATCAAATTTAACTAAATCAATCCTAATATGTAATATTTACCTATAAAATTCGTGTAGTTCATTAAATGTCTAAAATTATATTTAATTGGATATTTATAATATCAATTAGTTTAATATTTCACTAATATGTTAATTACAGCATCATCATTGTGTCATAAATAAATTAAATTATTTAATGTCTAAAAATTATAAATAAAATAATATTATGTAATAAATATTTTTATCTTTATAATGAATATTTATAGTAGAAAATATAACATATATAACCCAATGTATATTTTTTGTTTCTAAACGATATATGCTTATTTTATTTTTGTATTTACTTTAACATAATTAATACAAAGTGTCCGTATCACTTACAAGTGGATCAATGGGGTCCCAAAATCTACCCAAAGATGCACATGGTCAGACATGTGTCAACCAATAGGGTTAAGACATGTTTTAGGGTAATTTATTATTATTATAATATTAATATGTTACACTTATTTACCGGATTTACCCTTTAACCATGGTAAATAAAATATTTACCGAAGTAATTATACAAAATCACTAAAAATAAAAATTAACTATTTAAAAAATTTGGACATCCTGATTCTAAATCTGTAGTCCAATTTTCCAAATTCAAAACATAGAAGTGGCAGAAATTAATATAAAATTAATTCCTGCTGTCAAAACAAAAAGCGTGTTTTTAAGTGATAATAACTATCAAAAGATCGACACTTGTTTATGTCTGGTTTAAATGTCAAATTATGACCAATGGCCAAAATTGTATTAAATGGTAAGAATATATTCTAAATATACTTTTAAACTACTCAAATTAATAATTTATCACTATTAATTATTTCGATTAAAAATGTTGTTTTTAAATAAAATTTAGTAATTTTCACTATTCACCAAAATACGAAAGTTATCAGAAAAGCACCACAAATTTATTGAAACTAAATTATTATGTCCTGATTCTAAAGAAGAAGTTTATTTTGTCAAATTGAATATATAAAAGTTTCAAATATTGGATTTAAAAAGGGTTCACCATTAAATGGCGGTAAAATTGCATTTTTTGAAAAATACTTCTTTTATCTGAAAAAAATGAATTTGTTCTTACATTATGTCTATGAAACTTATAATAATGATTCAAAAATTATAAGGATTATATATAGTTCAAAATTTAGTTAATACTATTCATAACCACTTTTGAACGGCTAGTTTCTTATGTTATGGTGCACTTGAACTTGGTGTTGCGTGTAGTGCATGTTATTGAATTACTTTGAAAAAATAATGTTCTATGAAATCTTGGGGTGTTACATTATTCCCTCATTCAATAAATTGCGTCCTCTCAATTTGAAATTGTTTTTCAAAAATAAAAGGTTGAAAATAGAAAATACCTTTGTGGAAAACCCACATCAGAAATTGGGTTAATAAAATTTAGTCTTAATTAGAGGAAAAAGGGAATGAAAAAGTCACCAACAAATTATGATCTCAATTAGGAGAACATTGGTGGAAATTACAGACACATAATTGGAGGAAAAATGTAAATATTTATATGGAGTGATTGAGGTCCTCAATTATAAAAAATTATAGAAGTGTGGGCCTCAAAGCCACCAATCTATGATGATTTAAAATACCATCGGTTCAACAAAATGTAAGGTATTACGATAACACAATTTTGGTTTTAAGATGCCTCACCTAATGTTTATGAATTTATTTATTCATTGAATAAGATAAAAATTTATACTTATCATGTATAGTTCCATCCTTTAACTAATTTAGACCAAAAACTCATCTTTCACTCTAAAAGATAATAGAACATTAAAAAGTATTCTATATATCCTATTCGTATAGGGTTCCAAAAAAATGATTTTATAATTCATCTACCAAAAGCTTAAAAAACAAAATTATTCAATCCAGGACATCACGTGGGTCAGTGGTAGGTGATACACCCTTTTCTCCCTTCGGTTGCGGGTTCAAGTCTCGCGGCCTTTTCGGACACGACGGGTTGTCGCCCGACCTCCGTGTTGTCCTTTTTATAACAATCCAAACATAATTTTCAGAAATTATTTAACCCTAAAAATTGTATCAGATGTCAAATATAGTCCATTCCAACCTTTGGACTTATCCAAATTACTTCTGTCCAAACTCACAGTCCAAAATTTATAAGGAAGGTAAATATAATGAAGAACTTTTTTTTCCACGTAATAACATGTGAATACCTTCATCATGTATTCTTTTAAAATATGGTAACACCATAAATTACCATAAATCCTTATTGATTACATTCAAGCTCCCTTATTCCTTATATAATACTATATATATTCTTTATATTCAAAAACATTGAATATTCCTACAATGATGAAATAAACAAACCATTAATCAGTGCCAAGGTAGTCAAGAATATCCAATATAATTTATCCAAATCAACCATCTCTTATTCCAAAATTACTACCTCAGTATCAAGACCATATTAAGGATTATGTTTCCATCAACCATTTATTTTCAAAAAAATGTTTAACTTGTTGTTTAATCACTTTTCATAGTACCATATAATCTCAAATCATCAATGAAATAGTACTACTATAGAATCCTTATTTATATCCATAATTCATATAACTAGTAAATCGTTGATACATCACTCAAATGAAATAATTCTTTTATAATAACATAAGAACACTATTCATTCATCTTCATCTGTTGTAGTATTATAACATTATTATTATCCAATAGCATCATTTGGGGCATACTCTGATGATTTGAACATTGATACGCATAGTGTCCCCACTCCTTACAGATGATGCATTGTACATTTGAAACCTTTTTCTTACCCTCGCAATCAAGAACGTGGTTTCCTTTTTCTCCACACTTATAACACACTCCCATTCCATTCAAGCATTTTCCAAGGTGATTATTTTCATAGTTATCATATATAGGAAAATTCTTCTTTATCTTATTCCATTTATCGGTCTTTCTCTCTACTATCCTTTTCTTCCCTGGCTTCCCTTCAAATCCATATGACTCTGAGAACACATTACATATCTTATCAACACATGATACAATTTCATCATATGATGATAATACATGGGAGACTATTTACCTTCCAAATGTTGGCTTAATACCATGAATGATATGATCCTTCTTACTCTTTGGATCATACATATTGCTGGAGATCACATTCTGTCACCAGGGCACCATTTCTATACAATGGCATAATCTAGATAAGTTTATGAATCAAAATACATAATTCCATACTTTAAAACACTTAACAGAAATTGAAAAATTTATAGATATAATCCATTACCATAAAAAGATGTTTCCTTGGAGGATTTATATACTCATAAACCCTTCATAATGTATTGTAAAGAAAATGTGAATTATCCTATGAATATCCCCAGGGAGTGTCGTAACCAAGAGTGTATAAAGGCCTGTTGTCATGCACTAGTTCTCGTTCAAGTCTAGCTCAAAGCGGTTTTTTCGGGTTTTACCCCTAGCTACATATGTACCAGAGCCGCCACTACCAGCTCGTATCCAGAAATGGATGTATTGCTCAGAAAACTCACAAAATCTCTAAAATAACAATATTATAGGAAGTTATACTATAATAATCCTCAAAGTCTATCATAGGGTAATGTTCTCTAATCATAGTTTATCTAAATCTAGTTTCCAAGGTTATTGCTAAACATACTCTGATACCAACTGTAACGCCCTGACCCCAGTTACCCAGAGTCGGTGCATTATCTTAATACATTGGCATGATTACAAGGAATCAAGTCCCAAAGGACCGATCAGTTTAGAAGTCTTGGAAAATAGATTACATACATGAATATTGCATTACATTTATAACATACAAAACAACATAAATAATCCCATATGAACGCCATTATTCCCTTGGCTTAACCATTTTTATCAATCACAACACACTTCATGCAATCCTAGGAAAATAAAACATTGAAAGAGGTGATCTTAGATGCTCAGTAAGGATAAAAATATAGCGGAAACGTTCATAAATAAACACAAACATTTAAGGCAATGTATAACTAAATGAAAAGCCTTTCAAAATTGAATTCAGCATAACATGGAAAGGATAAAATGAAATAATTCCATTTACTTATTCACATGGTTATTTTACTAGTCGAATAGTCACATGCAATATCAATAACCACTTTCTTAATGATGGAATGCATAATTCTAGACTATCATAACCACATTTCTAAGGCCTCGTGCCAAGACTACAAATAAGATTTTGTCAATGCCCCATTTTAAGACACTAGTTTGTCTCATGAGACCAACCGCTGCATCGAGGAGCAATAGAGGGCTCCACCCGTCACATACTAAGTCCAATTCATTCCTCATATGAACAGGTTTAAACATAACATAATCATTAGTATTAAATGTAGCATACAAAATGTCAATACTTTCTCAAAAAACCATGAATGGTATAAAAATAACACATCCACAGTCAAACAAATCACAAAACCTTCAATACAATATGGAAGTTTTGTATCATAATAAATCAACTTCAAATAAGATTAAAATCCATCAAAGGATGTTGACATAGATGAAATCAAAACTATTTGAGGGAAATATCTCATTTTGGAAATCATTTAAAAGTCACACATTTATAATTGATGTAATTTAAAAGATATTTTTGAATCAAAGTGTCCCATTCCACATTGAAACATTTTAAAAGAAATATCCTTTCAAAAAATTCATGTCCATATAAATAAATCCTTAAAATCATTTTGAAATCATGGACACTAATTAAAAAGATTTCTAAATATAAATCTTTAAATCATATAAAATTCTGATCTTGATAAAGTGTACGTTTCACAAATTCATAAAATATTTAATTTGAAATCATTCAAAGGTCACATAATTATAAAATAAAAAATTTAATTTCAAAATATTCTTATAAGATTGTAAGGGAAGATTTGAAGATTTAACAACGATGGAAAATATCTGCACCCACCGTATAAGTTAAAAAAGACATTCTTACCTTAATTCTGTCAAAAATTTTAAACAATTACCTTGTGAAATAAACACTTACCTTGTAATTTTTCATAGTCGATGGTATATTAACCTCCTATATAATGGTGAAATAATTTTTATTAAATTATACAAGTATCAATTACATAAATATGATATCATATATGATATTTTCATATTTCTTCATTAATAATATTTTAGTATTATCGTTGTTTTGGGTGTTCACATACTCGTAATAATTTATGTTTTTTGTTACATAAGATGTGTTTTTTTAATATGTTGTATCTTATTCATATACAGAATGATATCATGTCCTTATAAATTATTTGTAATCATCAAATGAGAATTAGACTTGAATGGATACTATGTAGAATGAATCTCATCGCGTTCGTGGAGACGGTAGTCCGTACGTACGTACGAGCAACAATATCAATCTTTTGATATTAAAATAATATATAATTGGATTGTATATAATATATAATTTATCATTATATTGTTATATTTATTATTTTCATTAATTACACATCATTATTATACCCATCAAAATAGTAATGTTTTGAATAATAATTACACCACAACATGGAGACGGTAAGCCGTACGTACGCACGTATGGTGACATTTCATTCAAAGGATGGATAAAATAATGAATAGGGTTGTTCCAAATTTATAATAACATCACAGTATATAGGAAGTATTTGAGTTATTATTTTATAATAACATCACAGTATATAGTAAATATTTGAGTTATTATTTTAAATATACTTTTAAACTACTCAAAATCATAATTTATCACTATTAATTATTTCGATTAAAAAAGTTGTTTTTAATTAAAATTTTAGTAATATTCACTATTCACCCAAATATAAAAGTTCTCATAAAAGAAGACAAAAATTATTGAAACTAAATTCTTATGTCCTGATTCTAAAGAATAAGTATATTTTGTCAAATTCAATATATAAAAGTTTCAAATATTTGATTTAAATAGGGTTCACCATTAAAAGGCAGTAAAAGTGCATTTTTTTAAAAATACATCTTTTATCTAAAAAAATGAATTAGTTCATACAGTATGACTATAAAACTCATAATATCGATTCTAAAGTTACTAGGATTATATATAGTTCAAAATTCAGTTAATATTATTCATAACCGCTTTTGAACAGCTAGTTTGGTAAGTTATGGTGTGCTTGAACTTGGTGTTGCGTTTAGTGCAAGTTATTAAATTACTTTGATGAAATAATGTTCTATGCAATCATGGGGTGTTACAACAATGTTGATGTTATTCACAGTCATGATACCCTAATACACTGGTTATGTGATTGAGGTTGGTTTTATTATACTGAAAATGATTATTTTTATGTGTTATGTGATATGAAGATATTGACCAGTGCCATCATAGGATGTTTGTCCGTTCATAATAATACAACAGGTAGGGTTGCAACATGACACAAATTAGATACGACTATATCTATGATGACTAGTACATATGAAAGAAATTATATCATACAATGTTTGATATTGGAGAATAAGATATGAGACTCAATGCGGAAATAGATGTGTTGTTCCTTTTTCTTAATCATTTTATACTAATTTACAACATTGGATGCAAAATTTTTTGTGTCAGCTTTAGTGAATTTGGGATGGATAGTTGACCAATTTACGTTTTGTTGGTTTTACTGTATGTTCACTAGTGAATTTTCATGATCATTTTATATTTTCATGAGAGACATTCAGTATTATCCAACTGATTATATATTTTTTGTAACACCCTGATATTTTATAATATAATTTTCTACATATATTATGAAACACCTTGAGATTTTATACTATTGAAATTTTATAATATAATGTTATAGTTATCGCATTGTTATTTTATTGGAGGGTATGAATAAGGCTAACTAAATTATGAAAATTAATTTTTTCATGTGTATAAAACATATTCATTGGGTTTTGAATGGTTAGAAATGAATATACACACATTTTAATGTACATAGAGATTATTTTTTTATACATAGTATTTGTAAGAGAAATTTGTTTTTAAAATAAATTAAATTAATCTCTAATGAAGAAATATTTTAATGATATTTAAAGAGAATATATTCAAAAAAAATTTAAATATGATTATAAATGTTTTTACTAGGAATGGAATAAGAATAAATCCAATTTTTCATTCAGGCATTCATTAAAAAATAATTATGTTGTGTTTCATGCGATTGTTACCAAATGTAATTTTTTCTTTTAATTATCAAAATTGAATCTTATAAAATGGATCCCATATTTTTAATTATTATTTTAAATTTTTTAAAATATGTCTCTTATTTTTTCACTATCAATAGTAACTTTGGTAATTATTTATCACTTCGGTATGGGTAAAATGAGTAAAAAATTATTAAAACATTAAGATTAGGATATAAAATATATATAAAACCTATCATTATCCTTTTGGATTGTTAGAGTTCGACCATTCTCATCAATGTTTCCGAAATATGGCAACTTGGTGTCATTTTTCGTTGATTATGGCCTTTATATTATATAAAAAAGGATAAACACAAAATTACACTCTAATATATTTAATATCTATACTATTTTTTCGTATTAATGAAATGATTAATTTTTGAGTTATTAATATTTATTTTAAATATAAATTATTATTTTTAAATATTATTAATTTATTTTTAATTTTTATTTATTTAATAATAATATTAAATTATTAAGAAATGATGAAAAAATATTAATTCAATTAATAGTAAAATATAAAAATATAAGATTTTAAAAATACTAAAATTAATACAATTTGTGTCAATTATTATGTTCCATGAATTTTTTATGTAAGTATAACATAATAGTAATGTTATAAAAAGGTTATATTCTAATTCAATTGTTATCTTAATGACCGTAATGTCAAATTAAAAGATTAGTAGAAAAAATGACATTTATGATATTATATAATAAATAACATTTTAATAAAATGTTAAAAATTTATAAAAATATTATCTCTATAAAAATGGATGGGATAAGGTATAAAATATCAACCATTATTCATGTGTGGTTAAAATAGAATTTTATGGTTACATTGTTGACCATTATATTTTAATTAAAATTGATATCGTGGAACTTATCAAAAGTTATAATGGGGGGGGGGGGGTTAAACAAAGTGATGAGGGTAAAAATAACACCTAAAATTTTCCAAATTTTATTTTATGTGGGAATTTAAATTAATCCTCATCCAATCCTCAAAATATTTCAATTTGGTTCCAATTTTCCAATAAAACTAATTTAAACTAATTTAATAATTTATGTAATCCTAATTGTTCCTCTCTCCTCACATATAAATGGTAAACACTTCTCCTCTATTCATTAAAATATTTTATACTTAATATATTTTTTAATTGCTCCCATAATAAATTATTAGACACCTCAAAAACATCTTAGAGTTTTTAGTCATTCCAAAATACAATGATTTTATGTTTTAAGGTGTAATCCAAAAGAGGTTTCTCAATGAAGAGGTATAACTCTTAATTGTACACTTTCAATTTAATATATTATTTTTTCAATTCTAAATATATGGTGTCCATTATTAAATTATTAATTAAAAATCTAAAATATAATTAATTTATATTACGATGATTTAATCACCATTGTTCACAACCTTTCTACACTAATAGAAAACTAACCTATACCAACAGTTTGGATCTATTGGTATAGGCCTCCAAACCGTTGGTATAGCCTATACCAACGGTTTGGAGAACCGTTGCCAAGTAAGCCATTGGGATAGGTCTATACCAACGGTTTTCCAAAAACCATTGGTATAGAACTATCCCAACGGTTTTGGAAACCGTTGGTATAATTAATATGAAAATCTATACCAATGGTTATGGAAACGTTGGTATATGTATTTCAAAAAAAACATTCACTGGGATTTGATCCAAGGAACCCTAGTTTATTTTTCAACGACTTAACCACTAACCTAACATGACTTTTCTGAATATAATTACATAAATATATATATGTATTCTCATAATTATTTCAAATTTTGATTTATATAATGTTCTGGGTAAGAGAAAATGATAAAAAAATCAAAGGATCTATACCAATGGTTGTCAAAACTGTTGGTATAGATTTTGATTCTGGATTTTGATTCTGGGGCAAGTTGATTTGTGGGGGACCTTTCCCAAGGGTTTTGGAAAACTATTGGGAAAGGTATACCCTTTCCCAATAGTTTTGGCCAAACCGTTGGGAATGACGTCCACAAAGAGGACTTTTCCCAACGGTTTGTTCAAACCGTTGGGAAAGGGTATACCTATCCCAACGGTTTGCCAAAACTTTTGGGAAAGGTGGCCACAATGTGGGATTTCCCAACGGTTTGGCCAAATCGTTGGGAAAGGTGGCCTCAAAGTGGGATTTCCCAACGGTTTAGCCAAAACGTTGGGAAAGGGAACCTATACTAATGGTTTTTACCAACCATTGGTATAGAAGTGTTGGGAAAGGTCAGATTTCCAGTAGTGCTACCATTTGGAAAAACGGAAACACTGCTCATGCATTTTTTCTTGACTACAACCTCTATGAAGCGATGGGTTTTTTTCTTTATCAGTACATCCCATTAATGGTTATAATGGTGTAATTAATTAATACACATATTATTTATTATATTATTATTATATATATTGGTAAATTATTATTTACTTTTCAATCTTTCTATTCATACAAAAATTGTTACATCTCTAATGCATACATATGGACTATCATATCCATAAAGTGATGTAATTCATTTTTCATCACCAATTTATATGAATATTATTTAAAGTGTATATAATTATTATATATTATACTCATGACATGATTAAAATTATGGATATGGTGGAACCATTATCAAAGTATATGGAACGAAACTTTCGAACTGAAACATGTTAGAAAAAAGAGGCAGTTATCACCCCGAATTGGGATTTAAAAAATTAATTATTAATAAATGGGAGATAAAATCTTATAAATAACTAATATATGATATTATATATATTATTATGTTTCTATAATAACTATATAATTATTGTAAATTTATTATATAGGATTCTGGAACATGGATGAATATATATGATACATGTGGTAAGTGATGTACTTTTTTAATCCCATTTTAATCAGAATTTTCTATAATTGAATTTAAATTAAGGAAATATTATGATATAAATATGATAAATATGTTTAATTTCCATATACTGTAGTTATTAATGATGTTTTTTTATGTATTATTACCATTTTCCTCTATGTGGAATATAAAATAATCTTTCATTTTTTAAGACAAACTAAATTTATTTCTTACATAGTCATGAATCCATTTATTATATGTCTATTTTTTAATTATTCTATAGAATAGTTTACTATTCATCTATGATTTTTTATTGTAAATTTTTTAAAATTTTATAATAATAATATAGATGGATATTCATTATATTTTTTGAATTATGTACTTTTGACTTTTTAACAAAAATTGAAAACGAATCATTGTTTTAACATACAAAGTATGATTTTAATTTTATGCCATAATGAACACTTGAGGCTTTGGATATCTCTTTATAATTTTAGATGGTAATTTTAATGACACAATTACCACAATATTTTGGGTAATTTTATAGTTTAAAGAAGTAATTTCAAAATGAAGAGGCTATTTTTTTCAAGCAACATTCCAGTGATCTCTTAAAAATATATATTATTCCATCCTTTAATGTTAATTATTCATCAAAATATATAAGATCCAATGATACTATAAATATTCATTTTAAAGATGGTTTATTTTTTATGATGTTTTTTATTAACCATGTTTATTTTCCATGGGTTATTCTTTGATGAAATGATGAAATGTTAATTAAATTTTTTTCCTTTCCACAAGTTCTGTTATAATGATATGATAAATGTTTTATGTTATTTTGCAACACATATGTATTTTTTCATTATTTAATAGAGGGGGATGTAATTATGTAACCCAAAAATTAATTGGGTAATGCTTTTTATTTCATGGGATAATTATGTGAACGAAGAGGTCGTACTCGATCCACTATGGAAAATATATAGGAATGTCTAATTCACTATAAGAAATAATTTGGTATTCCTAATCTATTATGATATGTGAAATATGTGTTTATTCATGATAAAATATGATTTTATGGTTTTTATTTAACGTTGTAAAAAGAAATGGATTCCATGCCTATGATGGTGCCACACTTTTATGTCATGTTTATATGCATATGATTTAGAGTCATGCTTCATGATGGATTTATGAAGATTTATCACTCTTATGATTAATGTACTTTTAAATGATAATGTTTTCTCACATGACTCATGTTTATGATCTATGAATGATTGGGTAAAAACTTTTATTGTTATGATAATTTTTTCATACCCTTATGCTCATATTATTATTTAATATGATCATCAATTATTATCTCCCTAGTTCACCCTTATTGATAATATGAAATCATTATTTTCTATGATTCCTTTCCCCATGTTATAATAATGGTTTTTATTTAGGGTATGTAAATAAGGGAACAAATTGATAAGAACATTATGATAAATGATCCATAATTTTCATAAATAATATGTTTATTCCTTGACACCAAGGACACTAAACCTTTTGTGTTCTAACATGGATTATAATGTTATATAATTAATATTCATAGAAAATGATACATTAAGTATGAAACAAATCTTGGGTCACATAAGTTAGTACCAGATTTGGCTTTAGATCATCATTGGGGATTATTATTAGTGATATTTAGTGAAATAGTTTGGGATAATACTGTGTATAGAATTACATACTAATGTTTTTGTAAGATAGATATTATGTTGTTCTCCTAGAAATATATCTTGGTCTGAATACTACAAGGGGATATAGTTTTGGTATATATTCATCTAGTGGTAATAATCTTAAAAATTGTTGGCCAATGTATACTTCATCGATTGATCTAGTGCATAGTGATTGTTCCCATACTGCACACATAGTTTCACACTCCTGGAGTGATATTATTAAGATAAATCCCCTTCACATTATAAACTATTAGGATGTGTTTGAATATATATTGACCATGGATGGATTATGATAAACCTATAATGATTAATACAATAAATAAAGTGTAATGATTTAAAAATTCTATGAATTATTTTATATAATTATTTTATTGGTCACTCTGATTAATGATGATTTATGGCCAAGAAACCCATTTTGGTTTTAGTTAGGGATTTAATATTGAATTAATTCATTTATTTGGAGATAGATACATTAAAATATTGATGGATCATAATTGTTCTTATTCTTATAAATTAAACTATGTCATTAAAATTCTCTTGGAATGTTGATTTTACTCCTCAAGGATATGATGTTGAGTTATTGGTGAAGACTTTGAAAGGTACTATAGTTTCATATTAAGTCTATAGATCCTATTTGATTGATGTTTGTGGGTATGTGCTTTGTGTAAATCTTGTGATTCACCATTAAGTTTAATTTCATGTAATTTTATACATTGATTTGATTTCATTCTATAGATCTCATGTCAACCACTGATGAATGGATGTCACATTTCATATTTTGAATGAACCAACGATTGTATATTAGTGCGAGGATTAATAAAATTCTCTAATATAAAATAATTTTACCTTATAGGTATTAATTTTTATCCATTAATGGGATATATATTAGATTTATGGGGAGAAAATTAACACTGAGGATATTATTATTGAATGGGATACTGTTGATGTCTTTTTCAGAAGAGTTTTCTAGTCACCCTTTGAATCACGACGATGAGTTTTCAATATAAACCATACCTGGTTATACACATATTTCAAATATTCCTTATAGAATGTAATAAATTGATTAGTATGAATTGAAGAATAAAATCCCTGACAATATTGATTGGGGATTCCTATTCACAAGTACATCACCATGGGTTGTAATTATTATTTTTTTGGGAGAAAGATGGGTCAATACCTATTTGTATTGATTATAGAGAACTTAACCAGATCAGAATCAAGAAGGAATATCCATTTACTCATATCGATAATTTTTTAGATCAATTATTTTGATTTCAATACTTTTCAACATTTGAAATTTTATTTGGATATCATTAACTGTGGGTTAAGAAATATTATATACCCAATGAATCTTTCTATGTGTGGTATAAGCATTCTGGATTTATGTAATTACATTTGAACTTAATAATTCCCCTTTTATCTTCATGAATATAATGATTAGAGTCTCTATAGATTACCTTGATTAGTTTTTTAGTATATATTGATGATATTATTATATATTCAAACAGGAAGAAAGACCATAAAGATACTTTTTTGATAATTGTGCTGAAAAACACAAGGAAAGAGATGTTTTATGAAAATATTACCAAGTGTAAATTTTGGGTTCTAAAAGATTCATTCTTGGGTTATATAATATCATGTGAGGGTATATTGTTGGATCCTTCAGAGATAAAAAGTTCTTTATAAATGTTCCAAAACCAAGGTAGTTATATTTATTCATAGTTTTCCTAGGTTAGATGGATAATAATGATATTTTCTATGAAATTTCCAAAGTCATCTTATCAAATCACCATGTTGACATGAAAGGGTCTTATTTTCTTGTTAGAAAATGAATGTGAGGAAAATTTCAAGGAGTTATTGATAATACAGTTCAGTTCCCATTTTCTCACATTACCCAATAGTGGACAATGTTGTTTTTTCTATAGTAATTCTTTAAAGAATGGAAGGGGGTGTGTTCTCATGCCAATTAATATAGTGATATTATATAAATCATACTAATTGATAATACATGAGGAAAATAACCAGTCTCATGATTTTGAATTTTCATTAGTAATTATTATGTTAAATATAAGGAGGCTTTTTCTTTATGGTGAATGGTGTGAAAAACATATGGATATTAAAATCTAGAAGTATAGATTGACAAAGTAAGAGTTCAATATGAACTAGAGAAGATGGTTGGAATTGATTATTGATTATGACTTCTCAATTCATTACCACCCTAGGAAGGTGAACAAGGTGTATAAATCTCTTATTTGGATAGACCATTCTATTTTATCCACAATTAATATAGGAATAGATATAATTATTATATATTTTTAAAAAATGGAACTTGAAATTTATAGAAAATGGGATAGATCTTATATTTCTCAGATGAATTTTCAACCAACAATCAATGTGAGGATTAAATAGTTGATAAGGATAAATCAGAACATTAGAAGAAGTAAAAAAAGTAACTAAGCTAGATAGTGATTATGATAGAATTATAAGGTTGAGGAACTGAGTGTGTGGTGCGTCAATACAAGAATTAAAAATTGAACTATTATATAAATCTCACAATTCATCATTCTCTAATCATCATCGAAGTATGTAGATATATATAAATATAGAAGAATATATCATGTGGGACAACACGAAAAGTGATATTGTAGAGTATGTATCTCTATCCCTATTATGTCGACATGTAATGAATATTGGATATAAGTTTATGGGATATTACAACCATTTACCTTTCCAAAATAGAAATGAAAAAACATCACCATGTATTTCATCATTGCAGTGCCAAAAAAATATGATCGGAATATTTATATTTAGGTTATAGTCATGCTCCTTATGAATTCATGACACTTAATTTCTATTACAAAATATTTATATCTTAATCAGAAATATTGTATATATATTAAGAAAGTGTTGAGATTTTTGGTGTACCACTTTCTGTTATATCTGATAGGGATTCAAGGTTTTCCTCAATGTTTGGGAGAAGTATTAATTATGCTATGTATATAGAGTTTATGTTTATTACTACATATAAGACTAAGTAATATGATTTTTATAATGGACCATCTGAACCCTGGAATATTTTTCGGGGTCATGTTCTATGAATTTCAAATGTGGTTTGGATCAACACCTTTCTTTAATTAATGAAATACAAAATTTGAAGTTGGTGTAAAATAATATATATGACTTTATCATTAGAACAATTTTATGTAATTCATAATAAATGGAAGCTTGAGGCTTATGTATATTTACCCCTTTGATATTATTGATCGAGTGGTGATGAAAGTTTAACACTTGGTACATTCACCAAATCTCTCCCATGTTTGGGATGTGTTCCATGGGTCTCCCCTAAGGAAGTACATGGTTGATCCTTAATATTTTCTAAACTCAGAGGTTGTAACAGCGGAAAATAATCTTTCCGATAAAGAAAAATTGATTAAAATATAAGATGATAGATATAATGTGGTACATAACACGACTACTCGCCTGGTTAATATTTTGTTCAGGACTAAAAAACTGAAGAAGTTCCTTAAGAACCTGAAGATGTAACTAAACAAATATATCATTATTTATTTGGATAAGTGAGATAAAAATTTTAGGGATAAATTAATTTCCAGGGGGTATAATTTAACACATATATATTTTATGATATATTCTTATATGAATAAATCTAATTTCATTGAAATTTTTCTTTACATGCAACATCAAGTTTAAATGATCCATGTTATTCTGTTGACATTTTATTATTTAATAGAAAGGTATCACCTACCATTAGATTGGGGGGGGGGGTATGATTAGAGGTAAATTAATTATTCAAAAATAATAATTTACATATGTATAAAATAAATTCAAGGGTTATCAAATGGTTGGAAATTAGAATAATTTTTTTTGAAGTTAAAAAGAGATATTTTTATGAAAAACAGTTTTATATGAACATTTTATTTTTATTTAAATAAATTAGATTAATATACAATTATGCATTTTTTTAATGAAATTAACAATACAATATAATTAACTTATTTAATTAATATACTTCTATTTTTTTAAAAGTAATGGAATAATAATACATAAAGTTTTATGTTAAAATATTATTTTTTCTAAAAATATTTATATTGCGTTTTACACACTTATTATAAATTTATTTATTAAACTTCTAGGAATTGGTTATTTAGGATTGGATCCACTATTTGGAATCTTGAGGATACAATTTTGTTAATATGTCCCTTTTATTTTGATATATTATGGATAATCAACTGGATAAATATTTGTCACCACTGTAATGGTAAAAAAGTTGAAATAGTGTTAAAACATAGGGATAATGATTTATTTTTTTATAAAATATTTCATTCACATATTGGATTACTTTAGTCTATGTAATCTCATTAATTTTTATAAAATATGGCCACTTGGTTCAATATTCCTTTTATTATGAGCATTATAATATTTCAACAAAATTATAAATAAAAAATGTCATTCTATTGACTTGAAAATCTATAATATTATTTATCAAAAGGATATAAACATGTTATGTTAATTTATAATTTTTTATTGAAATGATAAATTAATATTTTTTTTCATATTAATATTTTTAGAATTTTTTGAAATTGATTAATTAACTTAAATTCTAACACAATTATAACACAATGCTTTCTAAATGAAAAGAAAAATAAAATATATGATATTAAAATATTAAAAGTAATACAATTTGGGTGAAATGTTTTGTTAAAAGTGTTTTCTAGATATATTATTATAATAGTCACGTCATAAATGTTTATATTCTATTTCAATTATTATTTTTATGATATGAATGTCAAATTAAATGAATTGTTCAAAAAACATTATTAATTATTTTTTAAAATTAAAATTATTTTATTAATTAATTGATAATTATTAAAACAAATTCTACATTTAATTTAAGGGTATATGGTTGAATATATAATCCATAGTCCATTTATGGTTTACTTGATATTTGTGTAACATTATTGACCCTTAATGAGTAAAAAACATTTAAATTGGGTAAATTGCCAAAAGGGTTAATAGAGAGTTAAAATAAATAGATAAGGGTAAAAAATCACATAAAATCGAAAAAATTTATCATATGAGATGATTTACTATCATAATCATGTGGTATTTAAAATATATGAATTTTTTAAAACTTTCTGCAATAAAATTCATTTATATTAATTTAACACTTTAAGTAATTCTAAGAGTGCCCTCCCCTCATTTATAAAAGGGATCATCTGCTCCACTCTTCCTCACAACTTTTGAGCCTTCTATATTATAAAATACATATCGTAATACATTCTTAAGTTCCTTACCCATGTCTTAGTGCTTCTTTTTTTTTTTCGAAAATATCATCTTTTTAAGGTTTAAGGTGTAAGACAAAAGTGGTTTCACAACGAAGAGTTATAACTTATAGTCAAGTAATTTAAATTTTATTTCTTATTTTACAATGTATAAATTAATGGTATATATTATGAATTTTTTAAATCATTATATATTGTGAATTTAATTGTTATTATTATGATTTACTAACCAATATAGAGATCCTTTCCTTCATATGAAAAAAATCAAATATCACTAGTGCATACATGTGGACTACCACCACTACGAAGCGATGCATCTCATTTTTAATCACCACTTAACATTGATTGTTGTAATGGTGGAATTACTGAATATATTAGATATATATTATTTCATTATTATTATTATTAAATGGTGAATTATTATTTACCTTCCTTTCATTCCATCCATCAAATAATGTAAACATTATTTGTGTGTATATACAGACTGTCATCTCCATGATGTGATGTAGTTAATTTTTCATCACTGATTTAAATGAATATTTATAAAATTGTATATAATTATTAAATATGATACTCATGAAATTATTAAAATTTTGGAGTCTTTGTAACCGTGAACCCATTATAAGGATCAGGACCGCCGAACCAAAACATGAATGAAAAGGAAAGTCGTTATCACCCAAAATAGTTATTTTAATAAGGAATTGTTAATAATTGCGGGATACAATGTTATAAATAAATAATATAAAGTATTTATTATATGATTAATGTTCTATAAAAAATTTATAATAAATATATATTTATTATATATGAGGATCAATTATGTATTAAAAAATATGGGTCTTGACATAAGGGATATGTGTTGCAATCCATTTTTAATCAGGATTTCTTATGATTGATTTTTTAGGAATGTTTATATTCCTTATATAACAAATCCATTTAAATTTTTTTATCCTATGGTTATAAATGTTATTTTAAATTTATAATACCATCTTCCTCTCTAAAGTACATAAAATAATCGGGAAAATGTTTTTCAGACTATCTTTATATACTCATTGGTCAATTTTTTTTTACAAATATCTTATGAATGTTAAAATTCATTTTTAGAAATGTTTTATTTTTTATAAACATTTTTTAAATTAATATTTTCTAATTTTTTAAAGAAGTTACTTTTGGATTTCTTCCAAAAATGAGTTAGGAGAGTTTGTTTTAATGATAAAGCCATTAACCAAATTTTCATCCATCATGAAAATTCAATGATTTGAAAGATCCTTTACAAGTTTCCGTGGGATTTTTCAAAAAAAGGTTATCCATATTATTTTGGAAATATTTTTATTTTAAATAATTATTTTCAAAATGAAAATGTAATTTTAGTCCAAAAATTATCCAGTGATATTTTAAATGAATTTTCATCAATGATAACATCATATGATGTTAATTATTATTTAATAGGTATATCTTCCAACGATACCACACGTATTCTTTCTATAGATATATTATAAATATGATGATGGTTTTTTTATAAAATAGATTTATTTTCTGTGGTTCATGCTATGATGAAATGATGAAATGTTTGTAAAAACCATTTCCATTCCTTGAGTTATGTTATGATGATATAATGAATGTTTTATGATCTTATGGCACACATATGTAGGGTTTTCATTATTTAATGAGTGGAACTATAACTATATGTACATATAATTTATTGGGTAATGATTTAAATCTCATGTGAACATTTTGGGTGGTGATTTTATTTGTTTGATATACTATAGTAAACATATAGGGATGCTCAATCAAATATAGGAAATAGGTTGCGATTCCTCCTACATTAAGATATGGGAACAAGGTGTTCACAATAATACCACTTTGATTTTATGGTCTCAGTAGTTAATCTTTACATAATAAATTGTTTCGATTTATATGATGGTTCCAAAATAATAAGACATATTTATATGATTATGATTTGGACTTGTGGTTCATGGTTTATTTATGATGACTTCACGCCCTTAAGATTGATGACTTTTCAAATGCTAACATTTGTTACCATGAAACATGTTTATGATCAATGAAATATTGGGAATGAAATTATTAAGTTATTATAATTATCTCATACCATTATAAATATTTAATTCGTGAACATTTTCCTCAATTTTTATCTTCAAGGTTTACACTTACATCACATCTATGCCCACCATTTCTTTGGTTTCATTTGTAAATGTTATGAATAATGGTTTTAAGTAGGTATTTTTGTAAGGTTATAAAGTGAGAATAAATTTATGAGATACTATCCATAATGTATCTAAATAATATTTTAATTTATCTAATCTCAAAATACATAAAACCTGTATAGTTTTGGTGTGGGCCGTAATGTTATTTATTGAATATTCATCTAAAATGATGCAATTTTTATGTTCTAAATGCTTAGTTCACCTCAAGTTATGCTCACAATATGTATATAATTTATTTTTCAGGTTTCATAGAGGGTTATTTAAGATCAAGATTGAAATTATTAACCTATGGGATGGATTTGTTGGGGGTGTTTCTATCTAATGACTTTAAATATATTATTTTTATTTCAGCGACATAACCTATATTAGATAACATTCATTATTGGATGTTAGTTCATTTATATTATATAATTGTTTTGTTTGTGGCTTTTTATCACATATATGAGTCCTATTCGTTATATTGATTGTAATTACTCCTATACGAGTGTCTTACACGCTAAGTCCAAGTATCTATGTTAGGGATGACATGAGACTTAGAAATCACTCTGTCTTGTCAATAATGTCTTAGTATGGGTACTAATGGAGGGAGGGGGATCATAAAATTTTGGTATAAAATTATTTTGTTAAGATATAGAATTTAGTTTTTAGTTAGGAAATGGGGAAGATTTCATGGGTTATTATGATAATAGAGTTAGAAAGATATAGGATGTGTTATTGTAAGGTACAACATCTTCTATAAAATCATTCAGGGTCCCCAAAGATCAATTGAAATGACTATAATCATTCTGAACACCCTGTGTTAGATAATAAAAATTTTGGGTTAGTCACCAAGGAGATGAACACAAATTATAATTTGTTGCGTTTTTTATTAAGATATTTCTGTGAATTAATATGAATTAAATTAATTGAATGTTAATAAATATAATGAAATCAAGATTTTTTTTCTGCCATAAATTGTAGAAATGGATCCTTATCATCTTCTATATGTTGTTTAGGAAAAATAAGTTAAAAATTATAAACAAGTTGATTTTTTGAAGATCAATCCACCATAGGTGGATGATATGCAGTAGAGGGAATTGAATTATTTTTAGTGTGTATTTTTAGAGATGATTTGTAGCAACCCAGGATTTAGGTAATTAGTCCTTTATTTACATATTTTATGTATATAATGTAATTAGGTCATGTTTTGGAAGGTTTGGTGTTGTTTTTAATTGTTTTTGGGACTTTTGTAGAGGTTCATGTTTTGGGAAAATTTATTCGAATCTATGACACACATCTATGAAACCGTGAATGGGGAAACATAGGTCACTAGGCAGGCGCATTATTGGCAATGAGATTATCCAAATTGTGTAGACACCCTAGTGAAACCATGCAATGTCAAATAGAGGGGATAATCATAGATGGTGCAAAAATTTTCTATCTATGAAACCTATGTGATGGATGTTTTCAGGTATTTTTTTATACATGGTTTTCACATGTATTTCCTAACCGTGTGCCTAAAACATGAAATATAAAAAGTTATATACTGATTTTCAGGATCTAGTTCAGTTTTTCCCTATAACCACTCATGTATCACTTAATTATACCCTAAAATGATTTCCACTCCTACAAAAGGATTTGGAGACCCTTCCTCTTACTATGGGATTAATTCATTGGTGATTCATTGTGTATTATATGATCATATTCCTTATTAAGTTTATGTTCTTGGTTGTTTTCCCATAGATTCATTTTCTTCCATCTCTTAGATGCATAAATATAATAATTTGGGGATAGATCTATGTTTATTTATGCTAATTATGTTGAGATATTGTTTCTTTGTTGATAGGGAACAATATCCAAGGTTGGGTTTTTGGAGTTTCAAATCAATTTATTTAATAATTTGTATCATTCATCATTTTTCCTATGTTATTGAGGTAGGTGGATTCCCTCGCAACTACTCTTATTATAACATGAAGAAGTGATTTCATGTTGATTTAATTTATTAATTTGAATTTTTAAATTGTTGTTCAAATCATGATGGAAAACATCTTTATTTATGGTTTCGTAGATTATAGAATTTGCGAGTTTTTGGATAGTGAAATTAGTTACATTTTTTCTATGTGATGATTTTAAATTGTTTCATAGGTTTCAATGCATGTATAATTATTTGGAAAGTGTTTTCAATAAAATAATTATTTTATTGACATGGTTTGACATAATTTGTTTGGCATAAATATTCAGGATGGAGTTGAATGTGATGGATAATGGTTGTGATGTACCACTATCAAGGGATGGAGTACGGATGAAAAGTAACACTTTCAATGGTAACACTATGCTTAAGTATGTGTTTTTGTGGTTTTGTGTGTGGAAGTGGAATAGGTATTGTAAATTGGATTGAGAAATGTATTTAAATAACTATTTGTTTTCTTTCATTTGAAATTTGGTTGCTTTAAAAAACGTTTTAGATTTGATATAAAACTATTTTGAATTTTTCTATATAAATTGTTTTATATAAATTTTCTAAATTGTTCTATGATAGTGGCATAAGTAGAAAAGTAATTTGGGGAAACCTACATAGTTTTATACTCAAACACACATTGAGGAATTTTTTGTATTTTTGGATGTTTTATATCTATAAACATATTAAAGAAAATGTATCTAAATTCTTTAGTGATGCATCGTCATACTTTGGGAATTGATTTTGGAATTAGATCTTGAAGAATGTTGGGAGTTGTTGATTTTATATCATTGAAGTCTTTTGTTTTTTTATTTTTGCCACTATCTTTTTACTCTGATAATGAGATTAGATTCCACATTATACTATGATATAGATTATTTTAGTGGTTTATTTGGTTTATTTTGAGTTGTATTACATTTTTCTCATGTATTATATAGTGATTTTGGTTAATGTATACATAGTTTGGTGGGATTATTTTCAAAAAGGAAAATCGAACCCAGAAGTTCATAAAGCCCTTGGAATTTATTTCAACCTATGCTATCTTTGGGATTTCACATAAGGTATATTAAAATTCCACCTCCTAATCATGAAAATGATGAGGGGAGATGTGTTAGAAATTTTATCAGATCCAATACCCAGCTAGAAGTGTAGAGCCACTACATGTGTTTGAGTCTTGGGGTCCACAATGTGGGAAATTTTCTTTGAAGGGGTGACGAGTGTAACACCCGATAAAAATTGATAATTTTGATTCTAAATGTTACAGCACATGTCAATAAGTTGAACCATTATTTTCAATATTCTACTTAATTATAACTTCAAACTTTAGCAATCTTGCCCTGGATAAGTGATTGGGATGTGTGAACTTCTAAGAAGATTCCTTAGGTGTTTGTAAGTGAGGGAAAACATACTGAAGGAACATTTTTTTTAATATGGGGACAATCATTATTATGATATGTGACCCTAGTGTGTAATATTCTATAGTGTGATGGGAGGTAACGTAAGGTATTACAAGAGACCCATGGGGTCAGGTTAATAGATTCATTGTATGGTTCTAGACATCAAGAAGTTATGTCCATAGTTAAATATTGATTTAAAACTATAAATTTTGATTAATTTAATTTTTACCAGATATATGAGGAGGATCGATTGTTTTTCGGGGGTTCATGACATGAATGAAAAAGGAAAATGGAAATTCGGTGTATGTTTCATGGTTTGTGCATGATTACTGTAAATCGTGTACCCAAACCGTAGTAAGACATGATGGAGGGTGCATTGTTATGTTATCTATGAAAGGGAATGAAAAATGGTGAGACCATGGATAGAGGAATTCTACATAGTTGGACCATAGTTTTCAAACCATGAGGACCTCCTTAAGAAACTGTGAATCTCAACTCTCCTTGGACAGTTGATGGCACACTATTTTTTCATGGTTTGGAAAACCTTGCAGCCAAACCATGCACATCATTAAAAAGTGAGAGTTGGTATTTTCAAGTTCTCACCTGATTTTTCTCCTCCTCCTTCTACCTCAAACCCTTGTGATGAACCTAATTTCTGAAGACCTCCGATGTGTCGATATCTTTCATTTCTAGTATGTTTGTAGAAGCATCAATTGTGAATCGAAGCACCAAGTGAATCAAATATTCCTATTGCTTCTATTTTATATATTAGGGATTTTATATTTTTTTCATCTTATTTATATGATATAAAATTATATTTTTCTGGTGGATCTTATATTAGGACATCAAATGGTGATTAAATCCAAATCTAAGGAAAAGTATAAGGGTGATTTCATTATCAGATTCAAGGTTAGTGGTCAAAAATGTATACCCCATGGGTTTTTATGGATTTTTTAATGTATAGTTGTGTTAATTTCTTCCCATCATTGTGATTCTTGTCCATTTTCGAGCATGGTAAAAAGGTAGGTTAAATTAATAAATGAACCCTCGTGATCCCGGTGTGATGTGTTGAGGATGATTTTATTTATTTAGGGCCACCGATGGGGTGCGCCAACATTCATTAACATAGACAATTATAGTGTTAAGAATGAAATTGTTGTATGTTGTAATATATCCCCTGATAAATGTGTTGAAATATTAGATAATTTATAATTAACCCCAAGAAGTGTTTTTCCTAATTAATGGTATTGTCATAAGGGGTCATTTGGCATAATGTAAATAATATATTAAATGTATTAGTGTGAACGAGTCAAATGGCTTGTGAAATTTGAAATGAAATGATTAAGTGAAATTGACATTAAAAATGGTTAATGCGTAAATGGTTTAATTCATGGATAGTGATGAACAAGTGGAATGGGATAATGTATTTGAATTTTTATATACACCAAAAGGGTTAATGTATGTAAATTGTGGAATATATAAAATAGTTTAACATATGGAATATGTCGATTATGCTATGTGGGGTATGACATGGAAAGGTAAATGTGTTAAATGGGATATTCTATGTAATTGGTAAATGTGTTAATGGATTAAATCATAAAGATGAGTAATGTGTTGAATTAAATGTCAAATATGATTGTAGTACTTTGATTGTGTATGGTTTTTATTATGGTATATGTAGTAATGCACATGGCCTCCTGGTGTGAGGGTATGTGGGGTATTGACTTGAGGATCATCCACCATGGGTCAGGTTGGACTTAGGCTCTAAACCCCACTGCTATAATGAATGGTTTAAGAAGTCGGATGGAGGCTTTATGCCCCTAACGGTGTCATTGTAGGAAAATACCTAGAATATGGCTCCAATGCATGTTTGATATAAATTGATTGTGAATTTTTTAACCTAGTGTGATAGGGAATTTGGATTAATTATGTATGCATGATATTTTATTGTCCTATACCCTTGTGTAAATGATGAAAATGCATAACCCATAGAACTTTTATTGATGATGACATATTTAAAGAGGATATTGTAAGAGTTTAAATGGAATTAATGATGAAAATGGTTAAGGTTTATAATGATAACTATTGAAACCAGAGATTTATTTGGTTTACCTTGAAATCATTTTATAATTACATGTAATATATATTTAGATAGGATATTTTTTAGACACTGTTGGTGGTGGCCTACTGTGTCTTACTCACACCTTACTCAGGACACCATTGGGGACCCGATATGTATTCATGGTTGCAGATTAGAATAAGGGGAAGGGACATATGCTTGGGAGTTGAGTTGGTATTGGTGGGTGAATAGTTGAGGATCCAATATTAGATTTGGGACCCATTTTGGGGATTCAAATTTTGGTTTTAATTAGGGGGTATTCCTTCAATTTTGGAACTATTAGCATGACATGTTAAATTTATGATTTGCTTGTGGTTGTACCATATTTGGTAATTGGTTGGAATTTCTTGATTTTATTTTGGATTATTATATTCCTTATTTTTAAATTTTATCTACATTGGATTATTATGATGAAGAGGTTATAGTCACCCAACACAACTTATCAGACCCCCACAACTAGTCAGACACCTCTGGAGTAAGGGAAGGAATGGTTGATGTCAAGTGTTGTCCTAGATCGGAGCACCATTTTGCTGGCTTCTAGTTCAGGGATGTTTCAAAGTGGTATCATAGAAAGTATTTTTTGTGCCTTATAATTTGGGGATGGTTGAAAGGAGACTAGGATGTGTTGGGTCTTAGAAATTATCTCGTGCATTGGATTTGTAAACCCATGTACGAGGGAAAACCCATGTACCCAATGATTGTATATTTGTTTATTGTGTGTTGTTGTAGTTGATTGATATTTCAACATTGGGTGATTCACTTTTTTGTGATTTGGCAATTTTAGGATATTTTTCTCATGGATGTAATGGCATGAAGTTGTAAATTCATGAATAATTATAGGCACCTAGGAAAATTTGGGGCATGCATCATGATAGACACACACATGATTGGTGTGTGGGACATGAAGTGTATGATGTATTTTACATTCTTGAAAATTTGAAGAAAATGATCTTTAATAAAAATAATGTGAAGGGTAAAATTTTAGTAATGTTAAGAAATGATTAAATAGATATAATTAGTGATGTTTTGGAAGGAGTTAACTTATTGACAGTAATAATTGAATATTGGTAAATGTGTCTATGAGAATTGGTTTAAATTGTGAGTATATAAATGGCTTTAATGTGGGATGAAAATGAAAGACTTGTAACTGTGTGTGTTGGTCAACCCTAGGTGTTCCATGACTGACAATAGGGATGGTAGATGGTAGTGTCGTTGGTGTAGATATGTTTGGTGGGATGATGTTTATGAAATGAGTTGTTTCAACGTTAGTGGAGATCTTTCTTTTGTAGAATTTTTTGGATGTTTTAATGCTTTATGTTCTAAGATTTTTTTTGGATTATAGAGAAATTTCACAATGATTACATATTCCAGTTAGAAGACAAGATGATATTTCTAAAAATTCACCCCTAGAAGTTGAGTAGGAAAACCAATATATTCATGATAATATAAAGAATGATAAGTTTTAGAAAAACATTTCTTGTTTTATGAAAATAGTGAAATGAGACCAAGGGAGGGATGTGTTGTGTATGTTTGATCTAACATGGGTATTTTAACACGAGTACCATTTAACTTTTGCTGAAGAGGGTGGTCCAGGGGTATCCGAATTATGGATAGAGTCCAAATAGATAATCCTTGATCAAATGGAGGCCCCTCCTGATAAGATAGTCATGTTGGTAACCTATATATTGCGAGGGTATGATAATGTTTGGTGGGATATCATTGTTCTAATCGATCATGTAGATGGTATGTTATTGAAGGGATTCCAAGAAATGTTTCTAGAACAATTCTATCCATAGATGTTGAGGAAAAAAAGATACAGAGTTTATGATTTTGGTCCATGGTATTATGACATTGACGGATTATGATATCCATTTCACCGACCTCCAATGTTTCTTCCCAGATATGGTAGGGGATAAGGTAGCTATTTCAAGGCATTTCCCTAATGGGATTAAGAATGATATTAATTTTAGGTTGAATAACTTTCCATTGAATAGGTTTTATTTTGGGGTATATTAGGCCCTTATCTCAAAAAAGATATCTATTAGGTTCCTCATAGTGGGCGTGTAGACACAATTGGGTGACCTAATGGTGAAAAATCTGATGAGAGGAAGTGTTGTTTCAAGTGTTTTAACTAGGGCAGTGATGGATATAGTAGTATTCAATGGAAACCAGGGAATGGATTGAGTTTTTTTATCAGTGTGGGTGGCTGGGAAACCTTTATATTGAGTGCCCCAACCGCTAATTGAGTACTGAGCATGAAATAGAATAGGTCGTGTGTAAAGGTTATGTATCAATCCATGACAGTTGGGAAATAATGGAGGGATGAGGCCAGTGTAGAGTATAGGTTGGAGGGTAGTTAAACAATATTATTCAAGAAATTGGAGCTCTATCAGACATACCAATATTGGTGGTGGACATGTTACACAAAGGTGAGAGAATTCATATCAGAAGGGAAATGCAGCTCCAGGAATTTAGACCAGGGCCTAGAGTAGTGCGACCGGTTAACTTCACTTAGTTTAGCATGCACCTGGAGGTTTTGAATCTAGGCCATCCACAATTCAAGGTAGATTCATTTTTCTTATACGCTTTCTATTGTTTAATTTTATATGTTTTCATTGAATTCCTTCATTTTTTCTTAGTTTGTGGTTTCATTGGGCCTATCAATTGAATGTACGTGTAGGGTTATATTGTTCAATACACCATTAGAGGTGCAATATGAAAATATTTGTCAATGTAAAGGGTGATCTCATGAATTTTGTAAGTACCATTTTTGGGACTTGTAGGTGTTATATATTTTTATTTTTTATTTGATTTTTGGTATGGAATTGATGGTGTTATTCGAAGCCCATGTTTATTTTTTCCATCGCATGGTAACATTCACATCCAATATGAGAGTAATGTATATACATCATCGTGAATGAGATGTATGGGAAGGATGTGAAGGGAAAATTTAACCTTATGTTGGGAAACATATAGCCCATGTTTCTTAAAAAATTCTCATAGATGAAAAAGTAGAGAAACCTATATTTCCACCTATGGTGGATTAGTTTAGGGATGTGTTTCCTAAGGATTTATTGGGGTTTCATACTGATAGAAATGTTGAATTCACAAAATAGTTGACGTTGGGAGGCAAACCATTTTCTATCACACTATTTATAATGGTACCGATAGAGCTCCATGAGCATAATATCCAATGGGGGGAATTGAAGAATAAATTATTTATTCATCATAGTATGTCACCTTGGGGATCTCAGGTGTTGTTCTGCAAGAATACTGATAGATCTTTTTAGTTGTGCAATGATTATGGAAAATATAATTAGATGATGGTTAATAAACAATAAAATATTCCTCAAATTGATGGTTTTAACCAAATTATGTCTTTTTTAATGTTCTATATGGATGATCTGAGATCAGGGTATCATCAGCTAAGGGTAAGACCTTCTGATATACAGTGGACTGCCATCAAGAGGAGATACAGGTTGTACTAGTTTTTTGTGATTCGATTTGGGTTGACCAATGCACCATCTATGTTTATGTACTTAATGAACATAATATTTCACCCATAACTAGATCAATATTTAGTCTTTTTAATGACATCATAGTGTACTCTAAAAATCATAGTGATCATTGCAAACATTTTGACATCGTCCTGATTACTGTAATAGAGAATAGGCTATATTCCAAGATATCCAAATGTAAGGTATGGGTATATAGGGTTCACTTCTTGGGCCAAATTATATTATAGGAAGGTGTGTTAGTGAATCTAGAGAAATTTCAAATAGTCGTGTCTTGGGAACATCCCAATAGTGTATATGATGTTTAGAGTTTTCTGGGATTTGAGAATCATTTTAGATGGTTCATTAAAGACTTATGTTGTTTGAAAAGACCACTTTCAGCATTGACTAAGAAGGTTGTGAAGTTTGAGTGGACTGAGGCATGTAAGAATACTTTCTAGCAATTGAATACGCAGTTGAAGACGACATTGATCCTGATCTTACATGAGCTAGTTAATAAGTATAACATGTTTTGTGATGCATCTAGTGCGGGTCTTTGGGTGGTTTTGATATAGGGTGATCGAGTTTTGGTGTATGGGGCATGATAGGTGAGGCCTCATGAAAGGAAATATCCTACTAATGACATTGAATTGTGTGTGATGGTTTATGCCTTAAAGTGTTGGAGACACTATTTGTTAGGATAGAATATTACATTGTTTACCAATCACTAACTCCTGAATATAATATTCTCTCATCATGATTTGAATCATCTACATTGAAGATGGTTTTAATACTAGTATTCATCATATTTTTAGCTAGTTTTCACACTTTGAAAATGGAATAGCATGAAAAATGATTTGAGTCACCAGACACAAAATCAAAATGTTTTGTAATCTATTTATGAGTGGAGGATGATTTTTTTATTTGCTAAGATGCATTTGGAGGCACATGATGTCCAAGGGAAGATGAACATTGCATCCTTGGAATTTTATTCATTACATTAGAGTTTGATCAAGGAGATACATCTGGAAGATCTATAATTTCTAGATTTAAATTGGATTTTAATGGTAGGGAGTCACCTTCTGGTAGGAAAATTGGGGATGATTGAATAATTTATGTTTATGGATGTGTTTTTTAACCAGAATGTTTATGATAAGGGTTGATGTCAAATTTTCATTCATCAAATTGGCCAGTATATGCTATTTCGACCAAAATGTTTTGTGCTCTTCATAGGTAGTATTGGTGGCCAGAGATGAAGATGATGTTTTTAGGTTTTGTGGTGAGATGTCTTACCTATCAGTAGGTGAATGATGAGCATCAGTTTTTTGATGGTTTGTTGTAGCCAATACCGATTCAAAAATTAAAATGGGATGATGAAATTATAAATTTCGTAGTGGGTCTTCTGATAAAAACCTGAAATAATGATGTGATTTTATGGTTGTTGATCAGTAAAATAAGGTGGCTCCTTTCTTTCTGATTCAAGATAATTTCACCATGGACATGTTGGGTGAGTAATATGTTTGTGAGATAGTATAGATGCATAGGGTTCCTCATACCATAGTTTCTGATCATAATCAATGTTTTATATTGACCTTATGGAAAATATTACATATAGAACATGGTACTCAGGTGTTTTTGATTATGAAATTTCACCCGTAGAAGGACTAGAAGTTGGAACGTACAATTCAGGTACTAGAGAACGTGTTGAGGGATTATGTCATGTATTTTGGTGGGTCATGGGAAAATCATTTGGATCATGTTGGGTTTGAATATAATAATAGTAACCATGTAATGATTTAGATAGTGATGTTTGGGGAAATTTAGGGTAGATCATGTTGATCTATATTGTGTTATATAGAAACCAAATAATTTGAGCTGTTGTGGCCGAGTATCTTTCAGGAGAAGTCAGAGAAAGTTCAGTTGATTCAAATGTGGATGGAAATGACTCAGATTATGGAAAAGTCGTATGTAGATCAGTGTCATAGACCTCTATAGTTCATGGTTGGTGATCATGTTTTTCTTCATGTATCACCAAGGTTGGGTCACCGTCAAATTTGGAAACATGGGAAATTGGAACCTTGGTACATGTGGCTATTTGATAAATTGGAGTGAATTGGACTAGTGGCATAACAATTTTCCCTTCCATAGTAGTATAATGTTTTGTATGATGTTTTTCATGTGTCTCAACTTTAGCAGTATCACCCTGACACATCTTATGTAATCGATGATGAGGATGTTGAACTTTTGGTCGATGTATCCTTTAATGAAAATTCAATTCATATTTTTGATCGTATTGGATATATTTTGTGGGTAAATACTATTCCCTTGGTTTGGGTTTTATGTTAGCAAGGTAATGTTCACAAGGAAACATGAGAGAGGGAGTCAGATATACGAGCTCAATGGTTCAATCTATATTCGTTGGAAGCTCTGTGATTATTGGAATGAGAGGCTTGAGGTAGATATGTTATAAGGTGATGAGTTTGTAAGATTATATACTTATTGATTCTATTTATTGGATTAAATTATGGTTTAACACACTTCTTTTTAAAATTAAATGTTTATCGGATGTATGAGGAAGCTCGAGGGTGTTTTGAGGGTTCAGGTCATAAATGAAAATGGGAAATGGTCATTTTATGCATGTATCATAGTGGGCACATGGTTAGTGTAAACCATGCACCCAAACTGTGATAAGCTAAGAATGAGGGTGCACAGGTAAGTAAAACACTCAGGGGGGAGAATAAACTGTGCACCTTCTACATAGTCATTCCACACATTTGGCGCAAAATTGTTAAATAGTGTGGGACTCCCTATGAAACCATGTGGATCAACTCTCCTTGGTTAGTGGATGGTACATGGTTTGCAGAGGGTTCGGAAAACCGTGTGGAAAACCATGTGCCCCATTAAAAAGTTAGAATTTACAAAATTTCCCCTAATGATTTTCATGTTCTTAGCCAATTTTCCTCCACTTTCTTCTACCTCCAACACTTATGACCAATATAAACACTCAATAGATCCCAAGGATCGACCTCTCACATTTCTAGGCCATTTGTAGTGACTTTGGATATTAATCAAAGCTCCGAGTGATTCAAATATTCATCTTTATTCACTTTTCTGTATTAGGACTTATAGATTTTTACATCTTCTTCAAATTCCATCAAACTCATTTTTCTAATGGATCATAGATTGGGGATTCAAGTAGTTCTTAAATATGCATCAAAGGAAATGGTTAATGGTGTGTCCACTTTTAAATTCAAGGTAGGTGGTCTACAATTGATATCCCATAGGTTTTTAAGGATTTGATAATGTGTTGTTGTGTTATTGGTTTCATCATGTTGTGATTTTGGTCCCTTTGATAGGGTTTGGTAAAATGGTAGGCTAAATGAACAAATGTAACCCTCATAATCTAAGTGGGATGAATTGAAGAATAGTATATATATTTAGGGTCACCCATGGGGTGAACCAACATTGAAATACATAGATCATGGTAGTGTCAAGCATGAAATGGATGTATGTTGAAATAGACCCCATGATGAAAGTGTTGATAGGCTAGTTAAATTAAAATTGGATCAAATAATGGTTGTCTCTAATTATTGTTATTGGCATAAGGGGTATTTTAAGATAATGTGAAAAATACATTAAATGGATTAGTGTGAATGAGTAAAATTTCTTATGAAATTGGAAAGGAAATATATGTAGGGTATTAAGACATAGGAAATAGTTAATGTGTAAATGGATTAATGAATTTGTACTGATAAAAAAGATGAATGAGATAATGTATCTGAATTTTAAAATATTACAAATGTGTTAAGGTATGAAAATTTTGGAATATGTAAAATCGGTTAACATATGGAAAGTCTTTCTTATGATAAACAGGTTAAGTCACGGAAAGGGAAATGATTAAAATGGGATATGATAATTAATTTAAAAACATGTTAATGGGTTTAGGATTAAGGATGATTTATGTGTTAAATGAAATGTAAAGCATGATTGTTATGTGCTTTGATTATGTATGGTTTCTAATATGGAATATGTGGTAATAGGATAAATATGATGTTCACATGGATTGGTGTTATGTGGGTTATTGATGTGTGGTTCTATTCCAACGGGTCGGGTTGGACAGGGGCTCTAAACCCCTCCCCTAGAATGCATTGGTTAGGGAGTCAACCTGAGGCTCTATTCCCCAAATAGTTTAATTGAAGGAGACCACCACAACAAAGGCTCCAAGGTATGTGTGACATAAATTTATTGTGAATTGGTTTTCCATAGTGAGACATGGAATATGGATGAATCCCATATACATGACATTTGACTAACATATGCTATTGTCTGAATGATGAAAATTCCTAACCCATAGAACTTGTAATTGATGGAGTTTGTGGTCTAGAACCAACTACTTTTTACATTATTCATTAAATAAAAGCCTTATCACATCTTGATTGTTCTTATGCGTGACATGTCATGTGATAATGTCATAAGGATAGTTGTTGCATTAAAGGGTCGTAGCGGATCCCTGCTATGATGAGAACCCGGAAGTGCCATAACACTGTTCTTGAATGTATGTTCTGTGGACGGATGATATTATTTGAGGGGCACAAATAATACAAGTCATTAGGGGTGAGGACTCATAAAACATTGAGGCACCATCTCATGGTGTGTGCCCTTGGTAATATCCAGGAGGATATTATGAGAATGAGACCCGCCAGTAGGAAATCCACATTTCATAGTTTCATTGGATGTTCCTATCTGCGGACGTGTGTATTGGTCCATAGACTTTAAGATTATTATTAATGGGTATTAAAACTCGCGCTCTTAGATGTATTGACGAAAACTGTGATGCCACACTGTTCGCAGCGAGGTAGGATATGTTGGGTGAGTCACGAGTAATACCGCATTAATAGATATTGTGAGAAAGGATTTTCCACTTTCGTTCCATAACGGAAGTAGATATCTCAAGCCCATTGATTTAATTCATATATCCTAAATAAATTTATGGGCATGGTAAGGTATGGGAAAGTTAAATTTCGGGAAGTCAGAGAAAGAATAATCAAGCACATGGGTTGATGGCACTAGCATGCAACCCTCTTGATTGGAGATATTGAGACAAAGGGATTATATTACACGGTAAGCGTTCGTAGGAGGTGAAACATCATTACAACATTATCTTCTCTCTATATTGGTGACTTGGCATGTTGCTAGACACTAACCTTGGACATTAGGTAGGCTCTGCCTAATTCCACTGAGAAAGAGGCCTAGAGGGCCGCACACTAAGTGCGTCCATGTATCTCAGTTAAATATTAATTTAACAAGTTGAATAAAGATTATTCCCGATTGTGGTTTAATAATTATTCAAGGATGTATGATCGCATTTATTTTGACACTAGTTATTCGAGATAATATATTGTTGGTGAAATAATATATATTTATTAGCGAGTAATGAAGTTACATTTATTTAAGAAATAAAGAGCCATTACTCAAGGTCTAATAAATATGGTGGAGGAAATAAATAAAACTGGAAAAATAAAAAGTACATGCCGTGTATTTTTATACATACACGACGTGTAGCTTGTTTTTTAGGGATTCGTGAGAAAATATCGTTTATTTAATTAAATGATATTAAATGTGATACATTGGATGCATGTCAAGTAATAATGATGGCCAACTGTCATTATTAAGACATGGGGTATTACTAAGAATTAAATGAAATAATTAAATGCTTTTGGGAAATTAATTCATTTTATTATTCTATGTATTATAAATCCAAATTACATTATTCTCATGAGGGTTAGCCATTTTTTTGGTTTTGCACAATGTATTGGAAATACTCTCAAGCCCAGAGAGAATTCCCTTTCCACCAAGAACGCTTTCAAGTTACGAAAGCAAGATCTTACACTGGATTAAGGCGATCAAAGACGGACAGCACAAGCGAAGGATCTTCCACACTAGCACCCGGAGTTCCCTTTGGCGACGTCCAGAGATACATGGCACATATGTGGATAACCGCAATATGAATCCTACATTTTGATTCTCCGAAGCAACGACGGATCACAGGATCATGACTGAACACTCCAATAAATAAAAAATTCCATCGAGGTAATTCATTTGAATTAATTAAATTAATTATAACCAATGTATGACGATCCTATCTCAATGGTTCCGGGACTCTTGTTTTCATTTTCGTTCTTCGTTCTATTCGGAAGATTTGTCATTTTATATGGTGACAGATCTCGGATTGAACATCCCTTAATGCTAAAATTAAAGTTGGAAAAACCCACCAATGTGCTTCCGCTGCACTTGGAACCTACAAGTGGTATCAGAGGGGTCATATCATTGATTATAATTATTTAGTTTTTCATTGGTAATTTACGCATTTAATAATTTAGTTATTTCAGTTCATGTTTAATCATTCTGGAAATATGAATATCAAGATCTATTACTCCTCCCTCTTTTATCGTTCACCTCACAGAAATGAATTTTTCTTTGAATTTTGATTAAAATAAAATAGAGGAACTCATCTGGAGGAGCCAAACGTTTCTGGCCGTATAACACCAGAATACACAGCGTGTATTCGGAAGTACATGTCGTGTTGTCTAGGTTTAATGCATTGACATATCCGCCAAATCAGGCCGTGTATTGGATTATTTCTAAGAATTTCTGACACCGTGTGTTGACCAGAAACAGGTGGAACATGGTTTCTAGAATACATGACGTGTGGTCCAATGAGCATGGCGTGTAGTCCCTTCAGGTTAGGGTTGGGTCGTGTACTCCGTACACGGCCTACCCAGCTGGAAAATGTGTAACGCGGAAACTACACGGCGTGTGTCCCACTGTACATTCCGTGTAATCCAAAAAATTCTGAAGTACATTAACACGCCCTGTCCCCGGGCGTGTACTTCGTATGGACGGTGAAGAAAAGTACACAGTGTGTAGTCGGAACTACACGCCGCGTACTCACCCAAATTACACAGATTTATTAAAATTTATTATTATATTATACAAACCCTTGAGACGTGTGCCATGGTGGAGGCGTAATGCTGAGGCACAACACCTGATAGGTGTTTTATATATATGTGTTTAATTTAACATCTGCGTAATAAATGGGAATTCACCAGATTTCCTCCAAGGTACATGTTACGTACAAGGATAATTTTAAATGAATTTATTTGTTTAAAATTATGATGGATTGGAATCTCAAGGAAATTACAAAAAGGGATTTAAGATAAAAGGATTAATTAATTAAAGATAATTAATTGATTCGAGCGGGATTTATCTTCAAAAAGAATGATTAAAGAATTGAATGCTAGTTTTATTTATGCATAAATATCATGGCATGTATGGATGGTCATGACCTAGACTGAGACCTTTTTATGGGAATGGTTTCTTTTTATTTATTTATTTAAATTAAATTGGTTGGCCTGTGAGCCATCTGCTCATAAATAAGTAGGGCATGCGCGCCCAGGCATAATTTTATGTAAAAACACCGTTTACCCCTCACCTGTGTGTGAGATAAATGCATATGTAATGGATGGAGCTCCCAAGCTAGTGGAGGCAGCTCAAGTCAGCAGCCAAGGTGAAACCAATCCAAGGAGATACAAAGGTGGATATATGGAAAGCTGTAAACATGAACCCGAAAGGTTCAAGGTGTTTCTCCCCTAGGTCTTGGGTTAGTTTATCAACTGCTAGATAAACTAACCAATAGAAAAGATCATGATCATACCATTTATTTTATTTCTGTCAGTTGCATGGTTTATTTATTATGGGTGTGTTGTCACGATCACACAATTAATGAATTAAACGATCATGCAAGATGGAACTAAAATAAAATTGGCTTATACAAAAATATTATCTTAGACATGGTTAATCACTTAAGTATATCCCACATAATATTGACAAGCATGTATCCAAGATAATAAAATGGCAATTTATGTATAAGGGTAATATCCCTCAAAATAAATATTAAGTCGGCATAGCCTTCCATAATCTTGGTTAGAATCGAACCACAGTTCAAATTGCTTGACCAACCCTAGTTGGGGTGCTTTCAATTATCGGGGAATTCTAATTCAAGGTTTTGGGTTGACTTGACTTGGTTCGCGTCAAGGGTTGACTTCCACAGCAGGACATGGTGTGACCAAGAGTCAAAGGTTGATGAAATCCAAATAGGATTTCAGGATTGGGGAGTCCACTCAGCGGATCAATGAGATGCGAGTTAATTTAGTTGGCATTTGGAATGCCTACCTAAAATCCTTCAAGTTGCATGACCAACCCTAGTTGGGGTAATGCGAAGGGAAATATGGATCCTTGCCACTATAATATTTTCGCAACAGAATATTCCGAAGTCAATGGTCAGGGCTATTGGATTTCGATAAAATAGTGGGAGACTAATAAGTATTAATTTTTTTATTTGTCTCAATTTTTTGTAATAAAGTACTAATCCTTTGCTCATATTAATTTGTAGAAATGACAAGAAAATTAATTCAATCATATCATTGCGCACCATAATCGAAAAAGAAAATCTTCTCATAGGCACCAATTTCCATGAGTGACAGAGGCGTTTACGCGTCGTCCTTCCCCACGAAAAGAAATTATATGTGTTAGAAGAGCCTATTTCAATTGCACCTGGGAAAGAGGCTGTTGATGAGGAATTATCTCCATACATGAAACACATGGATGATGCCACAGATGTCCAGTGTTTCATGATATCAGCCATTTCTAATGAGCTTTTGAAGCAACATGAAAACATGTACGCGTATAGCATGATGTCTCACCATAAATATCTCTACCAATAGAAGGCGATACAGGAGAGGTATGAGATCTCCAATGTTTTGTTTACCACAAATCTTGGAGAGTCTGCACCAGCTAGGCATCATGTAGTCATGATTATTGGCTACATTGAACACCTGGACATCTTAGGGATTAAATTCGAGGATGAGTTGCATACAGATCTCATCCTATCATCACTGCACAAGACCTTCTCTAGCTTCATTTTCAACTATAACATGAGCAGCAATGAGAAGAGTCTATCAGAGCTTCTGACCTTGATTTTCTAGGTAGATAAGGACATGGGGTGTGACAAACCTACGGTCCTTATGGTGAACAAGAAAAGAAAGGACATGGCAAAGGGGACAAAGACTTATAAACGTTCTGAAGCCCCCGAGCACCGTCCCTCCAAGAAGGGGATGATCCAAAGGCAGGGCAAGGAACCTGAGGCAGTGTGTTTTGCATGTGGCAAGCAGGGCCACTAGAAGAGGAAGTGCACCCAGAAGCGTGGGGACGCTAAAGGTGTGTTTGTTATCGAGTGCAATCTTTCTATTTCTACACATTGGGTATTAGATACAGCTTGTGGGGATCACATCTAACTTCAAATGTAGGAAACAAGTGGATTTAGAATTATTGCCAGTGGAGAGGTAGATCTTTGAGCTTCCAATGGCGCAAGGATGGCTGTGTTGGCTATTGGTGAGTACCACGTCTCATTGCCGACTAGGATGATTTTTGTTTTACATAACAGTAATTATGTTCCTAGTGTTACAAAGAACATAATTTCTATATCTTGTATGGATAGGGATGGATTTGTTTTCAAATTTGGAAATAAGGGATGTCTCTTTTATTAAAACAACATATGTTATGGTATGTCACATTTAAATGATGGGTTGTATATAATGAGTTACGAAAACCAAGTGTTGGAAATCGATAACGATACAAACTCACATGACTCAGCCATCACCCAGTTATGGAATCACCGCCTTGGTCATGTGAACAAGAAGCATTTGACAAAGCTCTGCCAAGATAGCTATTTAGACTCTACTGAGCTAAAACCACTTGATAGATGTCACACTTTTTTAAAAGTAAAAATGACCAAGCCGCCTTTTAGTGGCAAGGTGAAAGGGCCACAGAGCTTCTAGGATTGGTACACAAGGCTCTGTGTGGACCATTTCTAGTAGAATCTAGAGGTGGATATTCTTACTTCATTACTTTTACTGATGATTTGAGTAGATATGGATATGTCCAATTAATGAGATATAAGTCAGATTCCTTAGAGAAATTTACGGAATTCAAGAATGAAGTAGAGAATCTGCTTGGTAAGAAGATAATGAAGCTTCGATCAGATCGAGGTGGAGAATATATGAACCAAGAGTTCATTGATCTTCTACAGGAGTCTGGGATTCTATCTCAGCTCACTCCTCCTTATACACCATAGTGGAATGATGTTAGTGAAAGGAGGAACCACACCTTCTTGGACATGGCGAGGTCGATGATGAGTCATGTGGATCTTCCATTATTCTTTTGGGGATATTCATTACAAACTGTAGCATACACATTAAATCGAGTACTAAATAAGGCGTAAAATGGACTTCCATCTGAGTTATGGAATGTAAGGAAACCCACTTTGTCGCACAAACATGTATGGGGATGTGAGGCATTTTTTAAGGCCTTATGAGGAAACAAACTAGCACCCCGAGACACGATGTGTATATTTATAGGATATCCTAAGGAAACGAAAGGATATTACTTATATAACCCTCAAGATAAGAAAGTAATTGTCGCCAGACAAGCCGTCTTTCTTGATAGGGGGCACATCCTCAAGAAGGATAGTGGGAGAAAGATTGACTTCGACGAAGTTGATGATCAAGATACATAGGAGTTGGTACATGAACAAGTTCCACAGGTCCCCATGGAAGAGGTTCCAGAAACACAAGTACTGCGTAGGTGCTCAAGAGAGGTAAGGGAACAAGAGAGATTTGGTTTCCTAGTCACCGAGGATAGTGAATCATTATTGTTGGACAATTATGAACCTCTCTCCTACAAGGAAGGAGTAGAAATCTCAGAAGCTGCAAGATGTCTAGAAGCTATGAATTCTGAGATGGATTCCATGTATCAGAAACAATTTTGGGTTCTGGTCGATGAACCAGTTGATGTAAAGCCTGTAGGATGCAAATGGGTATTCAAAAGAAATATGGACAGGGAATGTCAAGTTAGCACCTATAAAGCAAGGCTAGTGGTGAAATGATTCAGACAGCATCAAGGAATTGGCTATGATGAAACCTTCTCACCAGTTTCCATGTTTAAATCCATAAGAATCATACATTCCATTGCAGCTTACCATGACTATGAGATTTGGCAGATGGATTTCAAAACAACATTCCTTAACGGGAACCTTCAGGAATATGTATACATGACACAACTAGAATGGTTTGTGACACCAGGTGAAGCAAAACGGGTTTTCATGTTGCAGAAATCCATTTATGGATTTAAGAAAGCATCCAAGTCTTGGAACATTCGATTTGATGAAGCCATAAAGGAATTTGGTTTCATTAAGAATGAATGTGATCCATGTGTTTATAAGCGGTTTAATGGGAATGTGGTCGTCATCCTAGTGGTATTTCTTGATGACATATTGCTTATTGGAAACGACGTACTAGCCTTACAGTCAGTTAAGGACTGGTCGAACAAGTGTTTTTCCATGAAGGACTTAGGAGAAGCAGCCTAAATTCTAGGGATCAAGATCATCCGTGATAGATCCAAGAATCTGCTTGGAATAAGTCAGGGTATATACATTGACCAGATACTAAAGAGATTTAGTATGGAAAAATTCCAAGAGGAGATTGGTTCTAGTGTCACATGGCTTACATCTTTCTAATAAAATGTGTCCCCAGACACAACATGAGAAAGATATGATGAGCAATATCCCATACGCTTCGGCTATAGGATCCATCTTGTATTCCATGTTATGTACCGGGCTTGATGTTACCTATGCACTGAGCATGGTAGGCAGATATCAAGCAGATCCAGGAGAACAGCATTGGACTGCTGTTAAGACTATCCATAAGTATCTGAGAAGAACTATGGATATGTTCCCAGTGTATGGAGGAGACGAGGAGATTGTCATTAGAGTATATGTTGATGCTGGTTTTCAAATAGATCAGAATAATCTGAAGTCGCAATCTGGATATGTTTTCTGTCTCAATGGAGGAGCTGTGAGCTGGAAGTGTTCAAAGCAGCTTGTTGTCGCCGATTCTACAATGGAGTCCGAGTATATAGTGGCTTCTGATTCAACCACAGAAGCCCTCTGGATTCATAATTTTGTCCAGGAGCTCGATGTGGTGCCTATAAGTAAAGATCCCATTACATTGTATGTTGATAATACTGCAGCGGTGGCTCTTACAAAATAAACAAGGTCACATCAACGGACAAAGCACATACTCTAGAAGTATCAACTCTTGAGGGATTTCTATC
Source organism: Viscum album (assembly GCA_963277665.1). NCBI lineage: Eukaryota > Viridiplantae > Streptophyta > Magnoliopsida > Santalales > Viscaceae > Viscum > Viscum album. The sequence goes on from OY728158.1 coordinate 1,288,195,937, forward strand.
AAAGGGGTGAAGTTGTAGTGAGCAGAGTTTTCAATAAAGAGAATGTGGCAAACACCATGACTAAAGGCCTATCTCAGTAGAAGAATGAATATCATGTGAGAGCTAGCAGGTTAAAGGTTATTAGCAGTTGGGTCTTGTCCAAGTGGGAGTCTGTTGGAGTTGGTGGTCTAGAACCAACTAATTTGTACTTTATTCATTAAATAAAAGCCTTATCGCATCGTGATTGTTCTTCTGCTTGACATGTCATGCGATAATGTGATAAGGATAGCTGTTTCATTAAAGGGTCATAGCGGATCCCTACTATGATGAGAACCCTGAAGTGCCATACCACTGTTCTTGAATGTATGTTCTATGGCCGGATGATATTATTTGAGGGACACAAATAATATAGGTCATTAGGGGTGAGGACTCATAAAAATTTGAGGCACCTTCTCATGGTGCGCGCCTTTGGTAATATCTAGGAGGATATTTTGAGAATGAGACCCGCGAGTAAGAAATACACATATCATACTGTCATTGGATGTTCCTATCTGCAGATGTGTGTATTGGTCCTTAGACTTTAAGATTATTATTAATGGGTATTACAACTCGCGCACTTAGATATACTGACGAAAACTATGACGATGCACTATTCGCAATGAGGTAGGATACGTTGGGTGTGTCACGAGTAATACCGCATTAATAGATAATGCGAGAATGGATTTGTCCCTTCCATTCCATAACAGAAGTAGATATCTTGGGCCCATTGATGGAATTGATATAGACTAAATAAATCCATGGCCATTTTATGGTATTGGAAAGTTCAATTCCGGGAATCCAAAGAAAGAATAATCAAGCACATGGGTTGATGGCACAAGCATGCAACCCGCTTGATTGGAGATATCAAGACAAAGGGATTATATTACACAATAAGCGTTCGTAGTAGGTGACACGTCATTGCAGTGTTAACTACATTCTCTATGGGTTCTTTGGCGTGTTGCTTGATGTTATCATTGGACTTTAGGCAGGCTCAGCCTAATACCACTGAGAATGAGGCCTAGAGGGTCACACACTAAGTGTGTCTATGTATCTCAGTTAAATATGAATTTAACAAGTTGAATAAAGATTATTCCCGATTTTGGTTTGGTAATTATTCAAGGATGTGTGATCGCATTTATTTCGACACTAGTTATTCGAGAGAATATATTGTGGGAGAAGTAATATATATTTATTAGTGAGTAATGCAGTTACATTTATTTAAGAAATAAATATCCATTAATCAAGGTCTAATAAATATGGTGGAGGAAATAAATAAAATTAGAAAAATAAAAAAGTACACGCAGTGTATTTTGTTTTTCGAGATTCATGAGAAAATATCGTTTATTTAATTAAATGATATTAAATGTGATACATTGGATGCAGGTCAAGTAATAATGATAGTCAACTAGAATTATTAAGACATGGGGTATTACTAAGAATTAAATGAAACAATTAAATGCTTTTGGGCAATTAATTCGTTTTATTATTCTATGTATTATAAATCCAAATTACATTATTCTCATGGGGGTTAGCCATTTTTTGGTTGTGCACAATGGATTGGAAATACTCTCAAGCCAAGAGAGAATTCCCTTTCCACCAAGAACGTTTTCATGTTACGAAAGCAAATCCTCCACCAGATCAAGGCGATCAAATACGGACATCGCAAGCGAAGGATATTCCACCCTAGCACCCAGAGTTCCCTTCGGTAACGTCCAGAGATACGTGGAACACATGTGGATCACTGCTAGAGGAATCCTACACTAGGATTCTCCAACGCAACGATGGATCCCAGGATCGTGACCGAAGACTCCAACGAAGAAAGAATTCCATCGAGGTAATTCTTATGAATTAATTAAATTAATTATAACCAATGTATGAAGATACTGTCTCAATGGTTCCAAGACTCTTGTTTTCTTTTTCGTTCTTCATTCTATTATAAAGATCTGTTATTTTATTTAGTGATGGATAACGGATTAAACGTCATTTAACGCTAAAATTAATGTTGGGAAAACCCACCAACGCGCTTCCACTGCGCCCGGAACCTAAAAGTGGTATCAGAGGGGTCATATAATTGATTATACTTATTTAGTTTTTTGTTGGAAATTTACACATTTAATAATTTATTTATTTCAATTCATGTTTAATATTTATGGAAATATGAATATCGAGATCTGTTCCTCCTCCCTCGTTTATCGTTCACCTAACAGAATTGAATTTTTCTTTTAATTTTGATTAAAATAATGCAGAGGAACTCATCTGGAGGAGCCAAACGTTTCTGGTCGTATAACACCAGAATACATGACGTGTATTCAGAAGTACACGTTCTGTAGTCTAGGTTCAATGCATTGACTGATCCGCCATATTATGTCGTGTATTTGATTCTTTCTAAGAATTTAAGACTTCGTGTGTTGACCAGAAACTGGTGGCACACGGTTTCCATAATATACGCCGCATGGTCCAATGAACACGGCATGTAGTCCCTTCGGGTTAGGGTTGGTTTGTGTACTCCGTACACTACCTTCCCGACAAGAAATCGTGTAACACGGAAACTACACGACGTGTGTCCAAATGTACACGATGTGTACTCTGAAAAATTCTGAAGTACATTAACACGCCTTGTCCCTGGGCGTGTAATTCGGATGGAAGGTGAAGAAAATTACACGCCATGTAGTTGGAACTACATGCCATGTACTCACCCAAATTACGCAGATTTTTTAAAATTTAATATTATAGTATACAAATCCTTGAGACGTGTACCATGGTGCAAGCGTAAAGTTGAGGCACAACACGTGATAGGTGTTATATATATATATATGTTTAATTTGACATCTGCTTAATAAATGAGAATTCATCGGGTTACCTCCAAGGTACAAGTAACATACAAGGCTAATTTTAAATGAATTTATTTGTTAAAATTATGATGGATGAGAATCTCAAGGAAATTCAAAAAAGGGATTTAAGATAAAAGGATTGATTAATTAACGATAATTAATTGATTCGAGTGTGATTTATCTTAAACAAGAATGATTAAAGAACTGAATGCTAGTTTTTTTTATTCATAAATATCATTGCATGTATGGATGATCATGAGCTAGACTGAGACCTATTTATGTGAATTGTGTCTTATAATTTATTTATTTTAATTAAATTTGTTGGCCTGCGAGCCATCTCCCCATTAATAAGTAGGTCCTGTGCGCCCAAGGATTCTTTTATGTAAAACCCCTTTTACCCCTCACCTGCATGTGAGATAAATGCATATGTAATGGATGTAGCTCCTAAGCTAGTGGAGGTGGCTCAAGTCAGGAGCCAGGTTGAAACCAATCCAAGGAGATACAAAGGTCTACAGGTGGAAAGCTATAAACATGAACCCAAATGGATCAAGGAGTTTCTCCCCTAGGTCTTGGGTTAGTTTATCAAACACTAGATAAAGTAACCAATATAAAATCTCATGATCATACCCTTTATTTTATTTATGTCAGTTTCATGGTTTATTTATTGTGGGTGTGTTGTCATGATCACACAATTAATGAATTAAACTAGTATGGAAGATGGAACTAAAATAAAACTGGCTTATACGTAAATATTATCTTAGACATGGTTAATCACTTCAGTATGTCCCACTTAATATTAACAATCATTTAATCAAAGATAATAAAATGGAAATTGACGTATAAGGATAAAATCCCTCAAAATAAATATTATATCGGCATATCCTTCTATAGTCTTTGTTAGAATAAAACCATAGTTCAAAGTGCTTGACCAAACCTATTTGGGGTGGTTTTAGTTATCGGGAAATTATAATTCAAGGTTTTAGGTTAACTTGACTTGGTTCGCATAAAGGGTTGACTTCCATAGCAGGACATGGTGTGACCAAGAAGAAAAGGTTGATGAAATCCAAATAGGATTTCAGGATTGGGTAGTCCACTCAGCGGATCAAGGAGCTGCAAGTTAATGCAGTTGGAATTTGGAATGCCTCCTTAAAACCCTTCAAGTTGCTTGACCAACCATAATTGGGGTAATGCGAAAGGAAATATGGATCCTTTCCACTAGAATATTCACACAACATAATATTCTGATGTCAATGGTGAGGGCTATTGGATTTTGGTAAAATAGTGGGAGACTAATAAGTATTAATTTATTTATTTGTCTCAATTTTTTTAATAAATTACTAAACCTTTTCTCATATAAATTTGTAGAAATGACAAGAAAATGACTTCAAACATATCATTGCACACCATACTCGAAAAATAAAACATTCTCACTGGCACTAATTTCCAAGAGTGGCAGAGGCGTTTATGTGTCGTCCTTCGCCATGAACGGAAATTATATGTGCTGGAAGAGCCTATTCTAGTTGCGCCTAGGAAAGAGGCTAGTGATGTGGAATTATCTCTCTACATGAAACACATGGATGATTCCACAGATGTCTAGTGTTTCATGCTATCAGCCATGTCTAATGAGCTCTTGAAGCAACATGAAAACATAAACACATATAACATGATGTCTCACCTTAAAGATCTCTACCAAGAGAAGGGAAGACATGAGAGGTATGATATCTCTAATGATTTGTTTACCACAAATCATGGAGAGTCTGCGCCAGCTGGGCCTCATGTATTCAAGCTTATTGGAAACATTGAACGCTTGGACATCTTAGGGATTAAATTCCATAATGAGTTGTGTACAGATCTCATACTATCATCACTGCCCAAGGCCTTCTCTAGCTTCATTGTCAACTATAACATGACCGACAATGAGAAGAGTCTATCGAAGCTTCTGACATTGATTTTCCAGGTAGATAAGGACATGGGGCGCGACACACCCGCGGTCCTTATGGTGAACAATAATAGGAAGGACAAGGGAAAGGGGCCAAATACATATAAACTGTCTGAAGCCCCCGATCACCGACCCTCCATGAAGGGGAGGATCTAGAGGCAGGTAATGGAACGGGAGGCAGTGTGTTTTTCATGTGGCAAGTAGGGCCACTGGAAGAGGAACTACACCCAGAAGTGTGGGGACGCTAATGGTGCATTTGTTATCGAGTGAAATCTTTCTATTTCTACAAATTGGGTGTTAGATACAGCTTGTGGGGATCACATCTGTATTCAAATGTTGGAAACAAGTATATTTATAATGATCACCAGAGGAGAGGTGGATCTTTGAGCTGCCAATGGCGCAAGGCGGGCTACATTGGCTATTGGCGACTACCACGTCTCATTTCCGACTGGGATGATTTTGGTTTTACATAACTGTTATTATGTGCCTTGTGATACCAAGAACATAATTTCTGTATCTTGTTTGGATATGGATGGATTTTTTTTCAAATTTGGAAATAAGCGTTTTCTCTTTTATAAGAACAACGTATGTTATGGTATGACACATTTAAATAATGGTTTGTATGTATTGAATTACAAAAACCAAGTGTTGTCAATCGATAATGAAACAAACTCACTTGACTCATATGTCACCCAGATATGGCATCACCGCCTTGGCCATGTGAACGAGAAGCATTTGACATAGCTCTACCAAGATGGATATTTAGACTCTATGGAGCTAAAACAACATGATAGATGTCACGCTTGTTTACAAGTAAAAATGACCAAGCTGCCTTTTGGTGGACAAGGTGAAAGGGCCACAGAGCTTCTAGGATTGGTACACAAGGATGTGTGTGGACCATTTCTAATAGCAACTAGAGGTGGATATTCTTACTTCATTACTTTTACTGATGATTTGAGTAGATATGGCTATGTTTACTTAATGAGGTATAAGTCAAAGTCCTTAGAGTAATTTATGGAATTCAAGAATGATGTAGAGAATAAGCATGATAAGTAGATAAAGAAGCTTTGATCAGATCGGGGTAGAGAATATTTGAACCAAGAGTTCATCGATCTTCTATGGGAGTCTAGGATTCTATCTTGGCTCACTTCTCCTTATACACCACAGTGGAATGGTGTTAGTAAAAGGAGGAACTGCAGATTGTTGGACATGGTGTGGTCAATGATGAGTCATGTGGATATTCCATTATTCTTTTGGGGATATGCATTACAAACTGCAATATACACATTAAACTGAGTACCAACTAAGGTGGAAAATAGAATTCCATCTGAGTAATGGAATGGAAGGAAACCCACTTTGTCTCACACACGTGTATGGGTATGCGAGGAATTTTTTAAGGCCTTCTCAGGCAACAAACTAGCACCCAGGGACACGAAGTGTATCTTTATAGGATATCCCAAGGAAATGAAAGTATATTACCGATATAACCCTCATGATAAGAAAGTGAATGTCGCCAGACAAGCCGTCTTTATTGAGAGGGAGCACATCCTCAAGAAGGATAGTGGGTGCAAGATTGACTTCAACGAAGTTGATTCTCAAGATACATAGGAGTTGGTAGAGGAACAAGTTCCACATGTCCTCGTGGAAGAGGTTTCATAAACACAATTACTGCGTAGGAGCTCAAGAGAGGTAAGGGAACCAGAGAGATTTGGTTTCCTAGTCACTAAGGATGGTGAATCATTATTGTTGGACAATGATAAACCTCTCTCCTATAAGGAAGTATTAGAAAGCTCAGAAGCTAAAAGATGGCTAGAAGCTATGAATTTTGAGATGTATTCCATGTATCAGAACCAAGTTTGGTTTCTGTTCGATGAGCCAGTTGATGTAAAGCCTGTGGGATGCAAATGGTTATTCAAAGGAAAGTTGGACATGGAAGGTTAAGTTAGCACCTATAAAGCAAGGCTAGTGGCTAAAGGATTCATACAGCGTCAAGGAATTGACTATGATGAAACCTTCTCTCATGTTTCCATGTTTAAAACAATAAGAATCATACTTTCCATAGCAGCTTACCATGACTATGAGATTCAGAAGATGGCTATCAAAACAGAATTCTTTAATGGGATCCTTCGGGAAGATGTCTATATGACACAACCAGAAGGGTTTGTGACACTAGGTGAAGCCAAACGGGTTTGCATGTTGCAAAAATCCATTTATGGATTGAAGCAAGCATCGAGGTCATGAAGAATTCGATTTGATGAAGCCATAAAGGAATTTGGTTTCATTAAGAACGAATGAGAGCCATGTGTTTATAAGCGGTTTAATGGGAATGCAGTCGTCATCCTAGTGGTATATGTTGATGTCATATTGCTTATTGGAAATGGCGTACCAGCCATACAGTCAGTTAAGGACTGGTTGAACAAGTGTTTCTCCATGAAGGACTTAAGAGAAGCAGTATACATTCTAGGGATCAAGATCATTTGTGATATATCCAAGAGGATTATTGGAATAAGTCATGGTATATACATTGACCAGATACTAAAGAGATTTAGTAAGGAAAAATACAAGAGGGGATTGGTTCCAATGTAACATGGATTACATCTTTCTAAGAAAATGTGTCCCCTGACAGAACATGAGAAAGATAGGATGAGCAAGATCCCATATGCTTCAGCTATAGGATCCATCATGTATGCCATGTTATGTACCAGTCTTGATGTTGCCTATGCACTGAGCATGGTCAGCAGATATCAAGCAGATCCAGGAGAACAACATTGGACTGCTGTTAAGACTATCCTTAAGTATCTGAGAAGAACTAAGGATATGTTCTTGGACTATGGAGGATTCAAGGAGCTTGTCATTAGAGGGTATACTAATACTGGATTTCAAACAATTCATAATGATCTGAAGTCACAATCTGGATATGTTTTCTGTCTCAATGGAGGAGTTGTGAGCTGGAAGAGTTCAAAGAAGCGAGTTGTTATAGATTCTACAGTAGAGTATGAGTATATAGCGGCTTCTGATGTATCCAAGGAAGCCGTCTTGATTCGGAACTGTGTCCAAGAGCTTGATGTGGTGCCTAGTAGTAAAGACCCCATTACATTGTATTGTGATAATTCTACAATAGTGGCTCTTGGAAAAGAACCAAGGTCACATCAACGGACAAAGCAAATACTACGGAAGTATCAAATCTTGCGGGATTTATATCAAAGGGGTGAAGTTGCAGTGAGTAGAGTGTCCACGAAAGAGAATGTGGCAGACCCCATGACTAAAGGCTTATCTTAGTAGAAGCATGAATTACATGTGAGATCTAGCGGGTTAAAGGTTGTTAGCAGTTGGCTCTAGTCCAAGTGGGAGTTTGTTGGAGTTGGTGGTCTAGACCCACCTACATTGAAATTTATTCATAAAATAAAAGCCTTATCACATCATGATTGTTCATCTGCGTGACATGTCATGTGAAAATGTTCTAAGGACAGATGGTTCATTAAAGGGTCGTAGCAGATCCCTACTATGATGAGAACCCGAAAGTGCAATAACACTATTATTGAATGTATGTTCTATGGCCGGATGATATTATTTGAGGGACACAAATAATACATGTCATTAGGGGTGAGGACTCGTAAATCATTGAGGCACCTTCTCTTGTTGTGCACCCTTGGTAATATTCAGGAGGATATTAAGGGAAAGAGACCCGCTAGTAGGAAATCCACATATCATAGTGTCATTAGATGTTCCTATCTGCGGACGTGTGTATTGGTCCTTAGACATTAATATTATTATTAATGGGTTTTACAACTCGCGCACATATATATAATGAAGAAAAATGTGACGACACACTGTTCGCAGTGAGGTATGATACGTTGGGTGCGTCACGAGTAATACCGCATTAATAGATAATGTGAGAAAGGATTATTCCCTTCCGTTCCATAATGGAAGTAGATATCTCGGGCCCTTTTATGGAATTGATATAGCCTAAATAAATCCACGTCCATGGTAAGGTATGTGAAAGTTCAATTCCAGGAAGTCAAAGAGAGAATAATCAAGCACAAGGGTTGATGGAACTAGCATGCAACCCGCTTGATTGGAGATATCGAGACAAAGGGATTATATTACATGGTAAGTGTTCATAGGAGGTGACACGCCATTGCGGTGTTAACATCATTCTTTATGGGTTCTTTGGCATGTTGCTAGATTCTAACTTTGGAATTTAGGCAGGCTCAGCCTAATGCCACTGAGAAAGAGGCCAAGAGGGTCACACACTAAGTGTGTCCATGTATCTCAGTTAAATATCAATTTAACAAGTTGAATAATGATTATTCCTGATTGTGGTTTTATAATTATTCAAGGATGTCTGATCGCATTTATTTCGACACTAGTTATTCGAGGGAATATCTTGTGGGAAAAATAATATATATTTATTAGCGAGTAATACAGTTATAATTATTTAATAAATAAATATCCATTACTCAAGGTCTAATAAATATGGTGTTGGAAATAAATAAAACTAGAAAAATAAAAAAGTACATGTGTTGTATGTTTATACATACACGCCATGTAGTTTGTTTTATCAGGATTCATGAGAAAATATTGTTTATTTAATTAAATGATATTAAATGTGATTCATTGGATGCATGTCATGTAATAATGATAGTCAACTATTATTATTAAGACATGGGGTATTACTAAGAATTTAATCAAATAATTAAACGCTTTTGGGCAATTAATTCATTTTATTATTCTAAGAATTATAAATCCAATTTACATTATTCTCACGAGGGTTAGCCATTTTTTTGGTTGTGCACAACAGATTGGAAATACTATCAATCCAAGAGAGAATTCCCTTTCCACCATGAACGCTTTCAAGTTACGAAAGCAAGATCCTCCATTGGATCAAGGCGATCGAAGACGGGCATCGCAAGTGAAGGATCTTCTGCGCTAGCACCCGGAGTTCCCTTCGGCGACGTCCAGTGATACGTGTCACACATGTGGATCACGACTAGGGGAATCCTATACTTGGATTCTCCGATGCAATGATAGATCAGAGGATCGTGACCGAAGACTCCAACGAATAAAGAATTTTATTGAGGTAATTCTTATGAATTAATTAAATTAATTATAACCAACGTATGACGATCCTATCTCAATGGTTCTGGGACCCTTGTTTTGTTTTTCATTCTTCGTAATATTCCGATGATCTGTCATTTTATATTGTGACAGATCTCGGATTGAATGTCATTTAATGCTAAAATTAATGTTTAGAAGACCCACCAATGCGCTTCCGCTGCGCCTGAATCCTACAGTAATAATGATGATATTTGTAATTAATATATTTTAAGAAATGAAATTAAATTAATGATGAAAATGGTTCACGTGTATAATGTTAAATTTTGGAACTCGATTTTCTTTTATTTACACTGTCAACATTTGGTTTTTTCATGCACTATCTATTTAGATTGAATATTTTTTAGACACCGTTGGTGGTGGCCTACAGAATTGTACTCGCACCATATCTGAGCCTCCATTGAGTATCCAAGAATACTTCATAGATGCAATAAAAGACAAGGTAAAAGGCCCTATTCTAGAGGGTTGAGTTGGGATTGTTGAGTGTGGGGATGAGGATTTTTTCTTAGAGTTTAGAACCAATTTGGGGTTCAACTGTTGGTATTTATTTGTCATTTTTTCATTCAATTTTTTCACCGTTAGCATGACATGACATATTTATCATTTGGTTGAGGTTATACCCTATTTTTTAATTGGTTTCAAATGTATTTTTTTTATTTTGGATTATTATTTTGTTTATTATCATATGATATCTATTGTGGATTTCTCTATTAAAGAGGGATACTCTCTCACGATGATTTATCAGAACCTCAATGTTAGTCAGAAACCTCTGGTGTATGGGGATGTCCACATGATTCATGTGGAGACCTAACTTAGAGAACTGGTTTAGTGGATTCTAGTGAAGTGATGTTACAATCATGGGCCGCAGAAGGAAGGGTTGTGAAAAATGGTGTGACAACAAAATATTTATCAATGGAAATTAATTTCATAAAAATATATCTAAATCACATAAAATCAAAACGTAATTAAATAATATGTGCTATGTAACCCCTAAAACATAAGTTATTCAATTATGTGATGTGAATTTACAAAATATGACATACACGGTTGCGATCAGTAAGTTATTTGGGGTCCAATAAGGAAAACATAATTTTTGGTGAATAGTTACCTACACTTATGAATAGTAACATACAATTATTAATTGTAATATACCCTAATGAATAGTAGCCTCACCTATGATAGTATATAAATAATATTCAATTGAGAGTATGATCTACCTATGGTTTAGAATAAGTAAAATAATGTTTTAAAACTGTTGTTTTTTGAATAAATTGTGATTTTAATTAAATATTAAATTTATCATTCATAGAAAATTATTTTTGACAAATGTACTTCATTTTTGGATTCTACACTTCAAAAAATGGTTGGGGTAAATCTTAGGGTTTTTTCTGAAATACTTGAATTTTTATGAATAGTGAAATACAGTAAAATACTTTATATCTGTTAAATACACAATTCATAACATCACAAGTGATGTAATAACACTTTTTTCGAACTCACATGATAAAATTACAATTAATTTTCAAATAATAATCATTATTCCTTGTCCTTTGTGGAAATAATAAATTAAGGAATTTTATATTATAAAATCCCCTCTCTCCTCCACAATAAAAACCACCTCTCACTCCCCCTTCTCGTCACTCCTCTAAGGCCTTGTACCTTCACCAAATTATGCTCAAATATCCTCTTAACCTCTTATCCCACGTCCCTAAAGCCTTGGTCTTATTAAAATACCAAAACCTCTCCCTTAAAGAGGCTCTCAAGGACATTTGGTTCAAGAGGTAAATTCCTCTTTTCAATAATTTCTTGTTCATTTCAAGTTCATTTGTTTCTTTTTCTATTACCTCTCCTTATCCAAATTTTGTGATGAATCTAGTACATTATATGTACTGCAATTTTGTCATGATAGTTGAATAAGTTATCATCACCTCTCCCTTTTACCATATTTTATACAAGTAGCATGAACAATATCCGAGATGTGTAAATTTACCACATTCAAAGATGATGGGATTTCGATTTCTATTATCATTCAAAATTTTGGTCATAAAACAATTATTTTTATGGCTGAAACATAATATTATATATTTAATATAACCTTTGTAAGATTCTTTAATCCCTTTGTACAAATGGCATTATGTTATAAAGAAAAATGAGTTCGTTGTAATCAAAACCCAAAAAATTAACTGAAACAGTTATCATTAATGTTATATATAACAATTCATCCTCATGCCATGTAACCAAATTATATAAATTTCCAATAACACCTGTGTGTGATGATAAATAATATTATAATTCAATTTTAGAGATTTACATGATCTTCATTACTAAGGAACAAGTTAACAAATTATGAAAATAAAGGAAACAAACGCTATAGAACGACAAATTTCATTATATTATCTTATCAATAAGAAAATATATGTACTGAACATAATTATAAGAAATTAAATAAATTTAAATTTGGTTCTAAAATAATATATCAATCAGTATAATTTCATCTTTAGGGATCTTAAGTTGAAGATCAGACCACGTTCAGAGTTAATGTAATGGTTTTTCTACCCGAATTTACATTTCCATTCGGGTTATTTTCATTTTCCTAATTACCTCATTTATATTCTTATGTATTATTATAAAATCATAATAAATTCTGTGTGACTTCTTTATATATGTACACCAACCAGAATCCTTCTTTATTTTATGTATAGTTACATGTATTAAAAGGATATTTCAATATTTTTTCCAAAATACAATCCCGATTCAAGGGAATAAATCAACATATTACATATTTTCAAGGGAAATCTCTAATTGGTTTTTGAAAACCATTATATTTATAAAATCACTAATTTTATTATAAAAATAATATCTTACTTCACTTATGGTTTTATACAAATATTTTTTCAAAAGAACTATGCTTTTAAAACTAAAAGAGTATTTATTTTAAGAATTACGTGAAGATTTTCTAAGAGTATAATACTCTATTTCAACACTCTTGTTGATCCTTATGTATTATTGGGATTAATACTTCATTTTTATTATTATTTTGGCTGTGGATGTGCTATCTTTAAAATATTCACCAATTTACCCCGAATGGTTATGGTTTATGATTAATGTTTGGGGAAAGTTATTTTCATTTCATATATTAATTTCAATATGAATCTACATGTTGTTTATGTTTATCCCCATTTATATGATTAATTTAGTAGACATAGTATGTGTAGGGTGGTGCCCGATATATCCCCTAGGTGCATTAGTGGGTCTCATGAGATAAACTACGGTCATGGTACAAGGCCTAGAAAAAATGATTATTTATGGTCTTGGCATGAGGCTTTGAAGCTATGGTTATGTTGTCATACATTATGCATTCCATCATTATGAATATAGTATTGATGGTTCATGTGTTTATTCAACGATCAGAATGCCCATTATTATGTTATGTTATGGCAATATTTACTAAGTTCATATTTCTGCCATATTATGTTCATGTTTATTTTTAAAATCATGTGTTTTCAATTATTCACCATGTCTAATGTTTATGTTATCTTCCACTGTATTTCTTACCTTTATTGATTGTTTTATCTCACTAATTTATTATGTTTAATTTCCACATGAAATGAATAATTTTATTATGAATTACATGATAAAAAACCTAAGAGTTATGGATTTTTTCTAAGAAGTTTCTATGGTGTTTTTCATTTCAAGTTGTAATAATGAACTTATGTATGAAACTTCTTTCCAATAATACTAAACTACTCGGTCCATCAGGATGTGTTTCCTTGTTTGTATGCCAATGTAATCAATATGGCACCAGCTCTGGGAAATTGGGTTCGGGTCCTTACAGTTTGTATCAAAGGAGGTTTAGTATAAAACATGGAAACTAGATTTAGAAAACATAGATTAGGGTATAGTCCCTAAGATAATATTTGAGGATAAACATACAATAAAGTTCTTGTATTTTGGTAAGGAATAGATTATGTAGATCATTCATGAAATACCTCCTTGTCTGGATAAGCGTAGGTAGAGGCGGCTCTAGCACAGATGTACCTAGGAGTGAAAGCTCCGACAAGGAGTTTTAGGCTAGACCCGGGATATCCTGGTACTCGATAAAGAGCCTTGATGCACTCTTGGTTACGAAACTCCTGGGGGATATGCTTGAGATAATTCACATTTTATTTACAAGACATTATGAAGGATTCTAATGTAGAATTCTTGATAAAGGAAACATTTTTGTGATTATGGGATTAGCCATGCGTGGGATATCTGATGGTGCTATGTATTTTGTTATGTAAAGATTATACATTATGATTTATTGCCTAATCTAGTGTATGACATTATCAAGAGATGGTGACTAGTTAAAGGAATGGAAACCGCACGAACGCACGTGTCCCCTATAGGTATTTCCATTCAATGCAGGATAATGATGTTGGCTCAAGTGCTATGACTAGTGTTGAGCTACTCGTAACTGTAATGGGATAACTTACTAAGGTTATGAATAATAACCTTACTCGTATGGAGAATCCGGATCCACCACATAGAGGATCTAGGTTCTATCACTTTATGTGACAACATCCTCCAACATTCAATGAGACTACAAACCTATTTTTAGGTGAGTAGTGGATAAGTTCCCTCGAGAAGATATTTCAGGCTTTGGGATGTAATGAAATAGAGAATGTTCTCATGGAAGTTTATCGTCTAATGGGAGATCCAGATGAATGGTTTTCATTAATCCAAAACACATTGGAGGAGGAAGAAATAGAAGATATGGAATGAAGGGGTTTTAAGGAAATGTTCTTATAAAAATATTTCCCTTGTGAATAGTGAGAAAATATAGAGAGGCAATTCTTGAATCTGAGGCAGAAGGAGGATGGAAATGTTTCCAAGTATGAATCCAACTTTACAAGTCTGGAAAGGAATGTTGTGGACTACAACATAATCCATGGAGCAAAATTTATCAATTCTTTGACAGTTTGAAACCATTCCTCAAAGGGCTCTTGTTTACCAGGAATTCTCATAATATGAATACATTGTCTTAGGTACTATCAAGACAGAAAATGAATTATCTATGTCTTATGACTTTAAGGTAAATCCAGAGAAGAATAGGGATTCCGAAAACTATGGGAAAGGAAATAAGGAAATGGGGAAGAAGGGAAGAGTTGAATTTCCATCATGCATTAATTAAGGGAAGAAACACCATGGAACGTGCCTGAATGGAATGTGAGTCTGTTAAAAGTGCAGAGAAAAATCCCACCTATCTTGGGTTTGTAAGGGGATGAAAGAAGCTACTAATGTTCTGCGCTATAATTTCAGAGATATGGAACATTACACACATGAATTTCTAAAGCATTAAGGAAATGTTCCCAAATGAAGGCCAAGGGAGCAAGGCCAAGCTTATATAGTCACAACTGCGGAGGTTGAAGTTCCTAAATAATTGGTGGCAATTACATTGATTGTTTCATCCAACATAGCCAATAATTTATTTGATTTTGGATCATTACATTAATTTATATCTACCAATTTTTCCACAAATATTAGATATGTCAAATTTGATTTAATATTGTAGTTATCAGTCAAAACCCCTGGTGGATGTATCATTGCATCAACGGTGTGTCGATTAATCCCCCTCATGAAACATAAACGTGTTTTAGTTTCTTTCCTTACCATCATACCAATGGTTGACTATTATATAACTCTCAGAATGAATTAGATAACAAATTATGAAGCGGTGATCTATTACAAGAGGAAATAAGTTACAATTTTCTAGAATGGTGTAGAATCCCTTATTTTTTGAGTTGAAACCTCTCCATTTAATTATCATCTAGATTCACCCCCAGTAGCTCTATTAGATTCAATTATTGGGAAGGATGGTAATGAAATAAATGGGGGTGAGGAGAAGAATGTACTGATAGAGGATGTACTTATTGTGAAATAATAGGTTGATGTTTTCTAGAGGATTTACCAGGACATCTTTCAGTGTAGAAAATTGAGTTTTCCATTGACTTAACTCCGGGTTCAAGGCCCATATCAAATACCCCTTATAGAATGTCCACTGTAGAGTTAGTAGAACTAAATAAACAACTAGATGAATTTATTGATAAAATATTTATTCGACCTAGTGTTTCTCCATGGGGTGCCCATATTCTTTTCGTTAAGAAGAAAGATGGGTCTATGAGGTTGTGAATTGAATACAGGGAGATCAATGCTATTAGAATAAAGAATAAGTATACTTTTCCCCAAATTGATGATTTATTAGATCAACTTAATGGAGCCCAATATTTTTCTAGGATTTATTTTCGATCTGAATATCATCAGTTTCTTGTGAGGAAGAAAGAAATTCCAAAATCAATATTTCGAACTAGGTATGGGAATTATGAGTTTAATGTAATGCCCTTTGGACTAACTAATGAACCATTTGTCATCATGGATATAATGAACAAAGTTTTCATGGATTATCATGATGACATTGTAGTGGTCTTTATTGATGACATCCTAGTATACTCTAAAAGACATTAAGATCATGAAAATCACTTGCACACAATTCTTAAAACACTTAGAAGAAATAAATTATATGGGATGTTTAGAAAGTGTGATTTTTGGCTCCAATCAGTATCCTTTTTGGGCCCAATTTCCTCTAAGGATGTAATATCTTTAGATCCTATGATGAAAAAGGCTGTGCAATATTGGAATACTCCAAAAATGTAATTGAGGGATGTATTTTTATTAGTTTAGTAGGTAATTATCGGCGTTTCGTTCAATACTTCACCTGTTTAGCCAACTCGATGACCAAGATCACAAGAAAAAGGGCTATGTTTATATGGATAATGGAATTTGTAGAATGTTTTGAAGAATTGAAGAGGAGGTTAGTGAATGTTTGGATCCTAACCCTACCATCAGCTAATGATGGGTTTGTTATATATAGTGATGCATCCATGAAAGAACTTGGTTGTGTCCTTATGTAGAATAATTGAGTGATTTCCTATGCATCTAGGCAGCCAAAAATTCCTGAACAAAACTATCCAAATCATGATTTTTATTTAGCTTCGGTAATTGTTTCATTGATGATTTGGATACATTACCTCTATGACAAAAATGTGATATATACATATCATAAGGGTTTGATATATATATATTCTCATAGAAAGAAATAAACATGAGACAAAGGAGATGTATTGAGTTACTCAAAGACTATTATTTCACAATGCACTACCACCCAGGGAATGTAAATAAGGTAGTATATGAATTGAGTAGAAAAGACCATAGAATTATGAATAAGATGAGAGTTGAAAGGGATGCTATGTTCATGAATCTAGGAGAGATGGATATGGGAATTATCAAGGAAGGTAAAACATCACTAATTTTTCGAATAGTTTTCGAACCATCTTTACTGGAAAGGATTAAAATTTCTTGGGCTGATGATGAGGAGTTTCAAAAAAATATTAAAGCTATAAATGATGGGATGCTGACTGAATTCGCATATGAAGTAGGAATTTGGAAATTCTGAAATAGTATTTGTGTTCCCGCAATTCCTGGTCTAAACAGGGACCTATTGTATGATGCTCATAGATATAATTTCTTAATACACCATGGTAGCACAATAATGCATTGAGGTCTCCATGAAAACATTTGGTGGGACAATATGAAAAGGGAGATTGCTGAATATACCACAAAGTGCCTGGTATGTCAACAAGTGAAGGCTGATATACAAATGTCTAAAGGGATGATGCAACCACTACCCATACCAACATGGAAGTGGGAGAACATTACCATGGACTTTGTCACTGTACATGCAAGGATATCCAGAGGAAACAATGCTATATGGGTCATTGTGGATCATCTTACAAAGACATATCACTTGATTGTGATTGGAGATGACTTTTCATTGGATCTACTTGCACGGATTTACATCCAAGATGTGGTAAGGAATAAATGAGTACCACTATCTATTGTATCTGACCATGATCCTAGATTCACCTTGATGTTTTGGAAAAGTCTAAAACATTTTCTAAGAACTGAAATGAACTTCAGTATGGCCTATCATCCTCAAAATGATGGCTAATCCGATCGGACTATTCAGACACTGGAATAAATGTTGAGAGCATGTTCTAAATAATTCAAAGAAGGATGGGACCAAGATTTTCCACACGTTGAATTATCCTTCAACAATAGTTTACACTCGAGCATTAGAATGACACCATATGAAAACCTTTATGGGGAAAGGTGTAGAACACTGGCGTGTTGGGATGAAGTCAGTGAGTGTAAGCTGTTAGGGCCTAAAATTGTTGATGAAATGGTGGAGAAGGTGAAAACCATTCAACATCATATAAAGGAAGCCCAAAGTCGATAGAAGAGTTATGCATATGCCCATTGATGAGACCTTGAATTCAATGTTAGAGACCTGGTATTTCTACGCATATCTCCATGGAGAAGGTCATTAGGTTTGAGAAGAAATGAAAGCGATGTCCCAGGTAGATCGACCCCTATGAGATCCTTGATCGAGTCAGAGCTGTGTCCTATCGAATGAAACTTCCATCTACCATATCTAAATTACCTGATGTCTTTCATGTATCCCTCTTAAGGAAGTACATACCAGACCCTTCACATGTACTTTCTTCAGAGGTGGTACAATTGGAGGATGATCTTTCTTATTGGGAGCAACCAGTGAAAATATTATATCGTAGAGACAAATTTATATGCAAAAAGACTACTCATCTGGTCAGGGTCCTACGGAATAACCATAAGTACGAACATGCCACGTGGGAACTGGAGGAAGTAATGAAGGAAAAGCACCCCCACCTGTTTTCATCCTAGTTTGTAAAATGAAATTTCGAGGGCGAAATTTCTGAAGGGGGGAAGAATGTAACGACCCAATATTTTTAAATATAAATTCCTTTCATAAAAATATTTCATAATCACATTAAATCAAAACATAAATAACTAATAAGTTCTATGTAACCGTCAAAACATATGTTTGTAACTTATGTGATGTGAATTTTGAAAATTTGAAATACACTGTTGACATTAGTATGTTATTTAGAGTCCAATAAGGGAATCTTAATATTTGGTGAATCGTAACCTAACCTTATGAATAATAACACATCCTTATGAATAGTAATATAACCTAATGAATAGTTTCCTTACCTGTGATGGTATATAATTAATATTCTAGCGAAAGTATGATATACCGATGCTTTTGAATAAGTAAATGAATGTTTTATAATTTTTGTTTTTTGAATAAATTATGATTTTAATTAAATATTAAATTATTCATTCATAGAAAATTATTTTTGAAAAATTGAATTCATTTGTGGATTCTTCACGTCAAAAACTGGTTGGGGTGAGTTTTTGGGTTTTTTCTGAAATACTTGATTTTTTTGATGAATAGTGAAATATGGTAAAATACCATGTATCAGTTAAATAAACTATTCATAACACCAAAAGTGAGGTAAGACCACTTGTTTCTAACTCACAAGATAAAATTACTATTTCTCTTTAAATAATACTCACTATTTCTTGTCATGTCGGGAAATAATAAGTTAATGAATTTTATATTATGAAATCCCCTCTCTCCTACACTATAAAAACCGCCTCCCACTCCCCCTTCCATTCACTCATCTCAAGCCTTGAGACTTTTACAAATTCTGTAAAAATATCCTCCCAACCTCCTCTCCTACATCTATCAATCCTTGGTCTCATAAAAAGTCCAAATCCTCTCCCTTAAAGAGGCTCTCAAGGATGTTTGGTTCAAGAGGTAAATTCGTCTTTTCAATTATTTGTCTTTCATTTCAAGTTCATTTGTTTTATTTTACTATTACATTTATTTATCCATATTTTATGATGAATCTAGTACCTTATATGTACTGTAATGTTTTCATGATATTGGAATAAATTATCGTCACCTCTACCTTTTACCTTCTTTTAAACTAGTAGCAAGAACACCATTCGAGATGTGTCAATTTACAACATTCAAGGACGCTGGGATTTCGATTTTTATTATGATTCTAAATTATGGTCATGAAACCATTATTGTTATGGTTTAACCTGATTATTATATATGTAATATAAATTATTTAATATTTTTTAATCTCTTTGTAAAAATAGAATTATGTTATAAAGAAAAATGAGTTCATTGTAATCAAAACCAAAAAATTAACCGAAACAGTTATCATTAAAGTTCTATATAATAACTCATCCTCATTACATGTAAACAAGTTATATAAATGAACAATAAAACCTATGTATGATCATAAATAATATTTTAATTCAATTTTTGAGATTAACATGAACTCCATTACTTAAGAACAAGTCAACCGATTTTGAAAATAAAGGCAACGAACGCTACAGAATGTCGAAATTCAATATAATCACTTATCAATATGGTAATAAATGAACTAAAAAGAATTATGAAAAACTAAATACATGTCTAATAAGTTCGGAAATAATATATTAGTAAGTATAATTTCATATTCTAGGAACTTATGTTAATGAGTGGAACTCATTCGGAGTAAAGGTAAGGGTTTTTCTACCTAAACATCCATTTCCATTAGAGTTATTTTCATTGTGTAATTACATCAATGAAATTATTATTTATTATTAAATACTCTTCCTAAATTCTATGTGAGTGATCTATATATGTACACTGACCAGAATACTTATTTATTTTATTTATAGTTACATGTTTTAAAAGGATCTTTCAAAATTGTTTTCGAAATACAAGCCCGATTCAAGGGAATACCACAACATCCTAACTATTTTCATGGGCAATCTATAATATTTTTTCAAAACTATTATATTTATAAAATAACTCATTTTATTATTAAAATAATATCTTACTTAACTTCTTATTTTATACCATGTTTTTTCCAAAAGAACAATTCTTTTCAAAGTAAAAGAGTATTTATTTCAATAATTACTTGAAGATTTTATAAGAGTATCTTTCTGTTTTTCAAAACACTTTTTGATCCTTATGTATCATTGGGATTAATACTTCATGGAATCTTCTACCATATTCATTTTAATGGTTTATGATTATATTGTCTATGGATCTGTTATCTTTATTCCATTCACCAATTTACCCTGAATGGTTAGTGTTTATGCTTAATGTTCAGGGAATGTTATTTTCATTTAATATATTAATTTCAATACGTATGCACATGTTGTGTATGCTTATCCCCGTTCATATGAGTAATGCATTGGACATAGTAATTTTTTTGGGGACCGCTATATCCCCTTGGTGCATCGGTATGTCTCATTAGACAAACTACAATCATGGCACAAGGCCTTGAAAAAATGATTATTTATGGTCTTCGAATGAAGCCTTGACGGTATGGTTATCTTGTCCCACATGATGCATTCACAAATTATGAATATAGTATTGATGGTTCATCTGGTTACTCGACTAGTTAAATACCAATGATTATGGTTTGTCATGGAAATATTTATTGAGTTTATATTTCTTCCATATTATGTTCAAGTTTATTTTTAAAGGCATGTGTTTTCAATTATTCACCAAGTCTAATGTTTATATTATCTTCCACTATATTTCTTACCCTCACTGAGAATTTGAGCTCACCCCTTTCTTATGTTTCATTTCTAGAGGGAAATAAGAATTTTATTATGAATGACATGCTGAAATAACATAGGAGTTATGGAAGTTGTCTATGGAGTTTCTATGTTGTCATTCATTTCAAGTTGTAATGTGGAACTTATTTATGTATCTTGTTTCAAATAAAAATAAACTACTTGGTCCTTATGGATGGTTATTCCTTGTTAATATTCCAATGTAATCAATAAGGCATAGGCTCTGGGAAACTGGGTTCGGGTGCTTACAAATGGTATCAATCTTAGTCGATCCATCTTTCATTTTGGGATAATGGATTTCTTCATTCTTTGAGATTAAAATTTATACGAGTTTAATCATTGAGTGGAATTGGTAGTAAAAAGTAGGAATGTCAGAACATGAAATGTGGAGGAAAAAGAAGCTAGATAACCTAGTTATGTTGAACCTCATGTTACTAGGGATTTGTGTATAGGAGTTTTTTGAGGCACTTCTAGGAGTTGTAACCTCATCATCTTGGATTTACCCGATGAGAATATCATGAAATGCATTGAATCAAATGAATTCCCACTAGGATTTCATTCATAATTTTGAGAAACAATTTATGATTTGATGAAAATTGTAAAGACCCAGAAATTTCAAGGAAATTTTTTTCTTAATTTTCTTTGGAATTTTACAAGAACGCAATTTCTGACGGCGCATGAATCCGAGGTCCGGTGTACCCGGAATCAATTTCTGAAGTTTAGCTCGGGTACGTTCAATGAACGAACGAGTGGGAATTTCTAAATTTTGAACCGGTGATCGGAATCAAATTCCGAGGGCACCGATGGAACCGTAGCGCCGGTAATTGCTTAAGAACTCCTGTTCCGGAGTTTCGTTTACATGAGAGAAGTTGATAAAAATTGGGAAAGTTAAAAATAAAAATTTAACAATAATTTTTATTTTACTATAAGTGTTTTTATCCTTTGGAAGGAAGTTGGGTAACTACCCAACTTCCCTATGTAGGTTATGAAGGAGGTGGGGCCCACACGAACCCCACCCCTTCATATTCTTCAACTCTTCAACTCCCCATTAACTCCCCTTCATTTAATTTGACAACTTGTGTAAATTAATGAGGTGAGTAAATTCAAACTCTTGAATTTCAAAGGTTTTGTGGTGTTAATAAATTAAGTGAGGCTTAATTTATTTATGGGTTAGT
Source organism: Viscum album (assembly GCA_963277665.1). Lineage (NCBI taxonomy): Eukaryota > Viridiplantae > Streptophyta > Magnoliopsida > Santalales > Viscaceae > Viscum > Viscum album. Next base: position 1,288,218,583 of record OY728158.1, read on the forward strand.
TTCTTAGTTGCATGAGAGCCTTTGGAGAAGAAAAGCTAAGGAAAGCTAGAGTTCTTCATCCTCTTCGACGAAGAACTTGAGGAACGCGAAGAACGCATAAAACTCCATCGAAGAAAGATGAGTCCTCGAAGACCGACTGCGCGACACCGATCCGCGACGCGGCGTCTCTTTCCGCAACGGTTCGTCCGCATCGTCTCTCTTTCTACAACGTCGTTCCCACGACGCGAATTCCGCCTTTCAAGTCACCTCTTTCCGCGACGGTTATATTGCGACGTTTTCTCTTCGACGAACCTCCGAACAAGCTCTGCTCTTGAAACCATGGTAGGGTTTTTAATTTTATTTATTTATTTTGTTCGTGAATACCAACTTGACAATCTTCGTGGTTTAAAACCAATAGTTATCGAGTAACGCGAGGGGGCTGGACCGCACAAACACGGCCGACCCTCCTCCTTTTTTTAATGTTGGTTCTATTGTGTTTTGGCACGAGAGGGCGTGGTGCCGTCGAACCACACGGAATCATGCGACAAGAAATTGCGCGGCGCCATCGCGCCGCGCCGTGAAAAGAAGTACAAGGACGCGACGCCGTCGCGCCGCGTCGGAGAAACCCGAAGACATCCGCGGACGGAGTCGAGCTACGGAGTAGGGGCACGACGTCAACGCGTCGTGCCCGAAAGCCACGAAGACGGCGCATTTGGTTAATAGACGTGCGGATTGACGGGCGATGACAAAACGTGGCTACAATGTAATTTTGAAGCTTGCGCAGTAAAGTTCGAGACCCAAGATGAACACCGGCTCAGACGGTTTTGAAAACGGACCACCAGAGCATCTCTGGGGGCCCACGGAATCACCCGGAGGCGCGGGTCGCCGGCGCGACGCCGCCGGCGACCGTAGGCGGCGGCCTGAGCCATCCAGCTGCCAGGAGGCGGTGGCGCCCAAGCGCGCCGCCGGAAGATGGGCGGCGACGGTTCGCCGCCGGCCCCAATTAGCGTCGAGGGCGGCCGCGCACCGCCCCCCGCTCCGTGACTTCGACTCGGCCAAGCTGAGCCGCGGCCGGCCGGTCGGGCCGAACCGAGCCGGCCGGGCCGGGCCAGACCGGGTCCAACCGGGTCTGACCCGGGTCGGGTCGACCCGGTTCGGGCCAACCCAGGGGGGGTCGAGCCGAGTCGGCCCGTGCCCAGACCCCCCTTTTTCGGACCACTTTTGGTCAAATGCCCATATCTTGAGCTAAGGACCTCCGATCAACACACCATCAGTTGCGTAGCGATCCTTGGAACGAGACGGTCGTTTCGTTATATTACACTCAAGGTTTCAGAGAACTTTGGGTTCGTCCGGGTTTGTTCGTACAGGAAACCAACCGGGCCCTCGGAGCAAGAATGCTTATATCATTAGCACCGGACGTCCGATTGACGTGCCGTCGACTTTGATGGATTTCTATAAGTGAGACGGATCTTTTGGCTTACTCCGCTTGAGGTTTGGATCCTGTCGGAGTGCGGTCGGGTTGGTTCGCTCACGAAACCAATCGGGCCCCTGGAACGAAAAAACCAATAACTCACAGACCGGGCGTCTGATTGACGCGCCGTCTGTTTCGTTGAATTCCTCTTGATGAGACGGAACTTTTGGCATAATTCGCTCGAGATCTGGATACTGTTGGATAGTGGCTGGGTTGCATTGCACCCGAAATCCAACGGAGCCCCTGGAATGGAAAAGCTGATATCTTTCAGACAGGACGTCCGTTTGACGAACCGTTAGATGCGTTGGTGATCTCGTTGAGAAACAGTCCCTATGAGTATACCCTATGAGAGTTCGGGGTACAGTTGAGATACAGATGGGATTGGTTCGCTCACGAAACCAACCGGGCCCCTAGGATGAAAAGGCTAGTAACTCACAGACCGGGCGTCTGATTGACGCGCCATCTGTTGCATTGAGACCCCAATTACGAGGCTGTCCTTTGAGGTAATTCTTCGTGGGACTTTGAGATACTTGGAGTATCAACCAGTAGCTCGTGGAGCGGACCCTCCCAGAGACGAGCGTACGGAGTACGGAGACCGTGTAGCAGGCTGGGACCTGAAGACTGCTTGTCTGATTCGAGTCGGAGAGACTTATGTAGCCCAGTGGGGAGCACTATTTTGTTTGGGTGGCAGACCCACAGCGGGGAGCACTACTGTGTTTGGGTGGCAGACCCGCGGTACTAGATAGTAGGAGTACCTCTGTAGGCTACGGGGGGGAACACTACTGTGTTTGGGTGGTAGATCCCGGTGGGAAGCACTACTATGTGAGGTGGCAAGCCCACGGTACTCGACAAGAGGAGTACCTTAGCAGTCTTAAGTTCTTGAGCAGTACCTCAGAGTCATGACATGACCACTCTACACTCTAGAGACGGGGCTGTTCAGCAGTTACTATTTTGATAATGAAAATCCAGGTTTGAGCTGAGACTTTTGACCTATGTGTTTACCTCATGATTGAGATGGGTCACTTGATAACATAGGTATATGTATGGGCGTATATATGGGTAGTGGTTATCCGTTGATTTCTTGATCTTGGTGTTTTCCTCATGATTGAGATGGGTTACTTGATAACTTAGGTATATGCATGAGAATATACCTAAGTAGAGGTTATCTATTAAGATATTCTTTGTGGTTATCTTTGTTGGTTTTAGAGAGACCATGAGGGTCTCGGGGTCCCTACTGAGTATCGTTATACTCACCCCTGCACGGGCTATGCCCGCACCTCGTTGTGTTGGTTGCAGACGACGGGCAGTGCTGATGGAAGCCGAGTGTTCGAGGATTGGACGGTACCCGGAGGTGGACTACACGACGAGTCAGTACCCGGTGGTGGACTACACGACGAGACGACACACGGAGGAGGTTGATGGGAGAGATTGTTGAGGAGGCTATCTGTACCTACCCTTCAGGTAGGATTCGTGGTGGACGATCCCGGAGATGCGCCATCTGTACCTACCCTTCAGGTATGATCCGAGGAGGATGACCCAGGAGCTGCTTCCTTTCTTCCAGCTGTTGTCTTTTTCTATTGTACTTGTTCAGTTGTAGTTGTACTTTCATTTGGGTTTGTATTCTGGCCCATTTACCTTTCAGCACTTCTCTTTGTACTTAGTGTTTTACTTCTGCTTGTACTCTGTAGTGTTTTGTTTACTTTTATAAAGTCAATGCCTTCCCATTTATCGGGATTTACGCCTTTTGTGCTAGTCTCCAGCCTCTGGCCTATGGAATGTGGGATTGGGGTAGTCACGACACGGGCCCCGAGGACGGGTCGTGACAAATTGGTATCAGAGGAGTCGGTTATACCGCAGAACTTATGACTCTGATATTTTCTTTCTGTGGAGCAATAGTGTTAAGATTACTGAGTGTGGTTTTCATTTCAGGGAGTCCAGTGTTGGTGTGGGAGGCCGACGTATCCATTCACCAGGACCCTGACAACTAATTTCCGACTTTGTGCACGAAAACACTGATTGTGTGTGTGTTTCCAGAAGTTTTATTTAAATATCATCTCAAACCAGGTCAGCTCACTAGGTATAAATCATTTGACTGTGTCACGTTGTTTCTTTCAGGTTTCCTCCCCATGGAAGACTAGCTAGAGCCATGAGAGTGGTACGTACTGACAGCCCGCCGAGCGATGTGGCCTCAGTACATGGCCCTATCACAGTTGAGGCACCAGCGGAGGCACCAGCGGTACTACTACCCGTTGGGCCACCGATGCAACCAGCCCCAGCAGCAGAGGGAGCATGTCTCTTGAGTGCACTGCATGAGTTCCATCACTACAGACCACCCAGGTTCCAGGAAGGGACGGACCCGCAGGCGGCTGAGGATTGGTTGGAGGCTGTGGTGAAAGTTTTCAGGCTAGTGGGGACGCCATCAGATTTCATAGTGATCCTTGCTGCCAGCCTTCTTTAGGTAGCAGCCGGAAGATCGTGAAGCCTGATGCTCCAGATGCATGACAAGGCGACTCTTCTTTGGGCAGACTTTGAGAGCCTGTTCCGGGCAGAGTTTGTACCAGCCACCCTTCGAGCGGTGCGTATAGAGGAGCTTCTTCAGCTGCGTCAGGGAAGTATGATAGTGGAACAGTATTCAGCGAGGTTCATAGACCTCTCGCGCTACTCCACAGATATGGTACGAGACCCATTCTTCAGGGCCCGAACCTTTGAGTAGGGGCTCAGGCGAGAGATTAGATCTTCTGTGGTTCCACTCAGCATTCCGACACAGACATGGGTGTTGGAGAGAGCCCTTTTGGTGGAGAGTTTCCTTGCTGAGGAGTCTCCAGCAGCAGGACCCACCACTAGCTGGCATGTGCCAGAATCTTCTACAGCTGACAGTAGACTGATGACGCAGAGGTCCAAGAGGACCAGACATACAGGTGGTCGACCGCATGACATAGGGTCGGTAGTGCGAGGAACCAAGGGAAGTGACAAGGCCAGACCTTCCATGCAGTGTTACTCCTGCGGCGGAGTTGGTCACATGGCACGAGACTGTCCAACCTGCCATGCAGATGGCCAGCAGTTAAATGAAGAACCTTCGAGGCAGAGGCAGAGGTTCGATCAGGGCGGACCGCAAGGAGCAGGCGGCCAAGGCAGAGGAGCTGGCCGTGCAGCTAGAGGTGGACGATGCTTCGGCATGTTTCCACCACCACCACCTGGAGGTCCACCCCGACCGCAGAGGACAGTAGGACATGGGAGAGCTCAGCTTCAGGCAGCAGAAGCTTTTGACTAAGGAGCTCCAGAAGCGAGTGGACAGGAGCAGAACTAGTGGTGTATATCTAGTTCCATGATGTTTTTGTTATATTTGTGTCTTTGTACCATGAGCTGCAGTAAAATAAAGACACTCATCTTTGTGATGTTATAAATCCTATCCTCTCTTGTGTTGTTACTAAGAGGTTCCTGATTAAACTGTTGACTTGACCCTCACGTGTGAGATACCTACTGGAAGAGACCCATTTACCACACACTGAAGCCGACAGTGTGACTCAACCCCTGGAGGAGAGAGTAACGGTTGGATATCTTGGTAGTAGCGTCGAGTCCATTACGACGTTATCCTTGGTATGGATTAGTATCATCCATGTCGGGATTGACTGTATTAGGCAAAGAAAGTGGTTCATCCAGGGGATGATATCAGATTTCTCTTATCGGCAAAGAAGAAATCTTTGCAGCTCTTGTGGGACCGGAGATGGTCCAAGCCACGACAGAGAAGGTCCAGGTCATCCAGGAGGCAAAGACCACTGGAGTTCGAGGATAGCGACCACGTTTCCCTACGGGTCTCAACTCGATGAGGTTTACGGAGGTGTGGCCTATGCGGCATGTTATCTCCGAGGTTCAGTAGACCATTTAAGGTCCTCAGCAGGGTAGGCGAGGAGGTTTACCACTTGACCCATCCACCTCAGTTGCACCAGGTGCCCGATGTTTTTTCAAGTATCTCAACTGACGAAATACGTGCTTTATCCTTCACAGATCATGGACCTGAGGGAGTTGGACATTGATAATAGGGTGTCATGCACGGAGGTTCCAGTGGGGATCGAGGATTGATAGAAGCGGATTCTACGAGGACTGTCGATTCCTTGGGTGCACTTTCTCTAGCAGTACGGAGACCTCCAGGTAAGCACATGGGAGCGGATGGCTCAGATGCATGCTCTGTACCGCTTTTGTGACCCTAGTTTGTGTTGAAGCTTTACGGGGACGTAAAGCCCTAAGGTGTGAGTAATGTAAAGACCCGGAAATTTCAAGGAATTTTTTTTTATTTTTTTTTGGAATTTTACAAGAACACAGTTTCTGACGGTGCCTGAATCTGAGGTCCGGTGTACCCGAAATCAATTTCTGAAGTTTCGCTCGGGTACGTTCAGTGAACGAACGAGCGGGAATTTCTAACTTTTCAACCGGTGCTCGGAATGAAATTCTGAGGGCACCGATGGAACCGTAGCGCTGATAATTTCTTAGGAACTCATGTTCTGGAGTTGCGTTTTCATGAGAGAAGTTGATAAAAATTGGGGAAGTTAAAAAAAATTAACAACAATTTTTATTTTACTCTAAGTGTTTTTATGCTTTGTAAGGAAGTTGGGTAACTAACCAACTTCCCTTTGTTGGTTATGAAGGAGGTGGGGCCCACACAAACCCCACCCCTTCATATTCTTCAACTCTTCAACTCCCCATTAACTCCCCTTCATTTAATTTGACAACTTCTGTAAATTAATGAGGTGAGTTAATTCAAACTCTTGAATTTTAGAGGTTTTGTGGTGTTAATAAATTAAGTGAGGCTTAATTTATTTATGGGTTAGTTTCATAGTTGCTTGAGAGCCTTTGGAGAAGAAAAGATAATGAAATCTAGAGTTCTTCATCCTCTTCGACGAAGAACTTGAGGAACACGAAGAACGCATCGAACTCTATCGAAGAACGCCGAGTCCTCGAAGATCGACTCCGCGACACCGATCTGCGACGTGACATCTCTTTCTGCAATGGTTCTTCCGCAACGTCTCTCTTTCCGCGACGCCGTTCCCGCGACGCGACTTCCTCCTTTTAAGTCGCCTCTTTCCGCGATGGTTATACCGCGACGTTTTCTCTTCGACGAACCTCTGAACAAGCTCCGCTCTTGAAACCAAGGTAGGGGTTTTAATTTTATTTATTTATTTTGTTTGTGAATACCAACTTGACGATCTTCATGGTTTAAAACCAATAGTTATCAAGTAACGTGAGGGGGTCGGACCGCTCAAACACGGCCGACCCTCCTCCTTTTTTTCATGTTGGTTCCTTTGTGGTTTGGTACGAGAAGGCGTGGTGTCGTCGCACCACACGGAATCACGCGACAAGGAAATGTGCGGCACCGTCGCGCCGCACCATGAAAAGAAGTACAAGGACGTGAAGCCGTCGCGCCGCATCGGAGAAACCCAAAGACATCTGCGTACGAAGTCGGGCTACGGTGAAGGGGCGCAGCGTCAACGAATCGTGCCCGAAAGCCACGAAGACGGCGCGTTTGGTTAATAGATGTGCGGATTGACGGGAGACGACAAAACAGGGCCGCAATGTAATTTTGAAGCTTGCGCAGTAAAGTTTGAGACCCGAGATGAACACCGGCTTAGACGGTTTTGAAAACGGACCACCAGAGCAACTCCGGTGGCCCGCGGAAACACCAGGAGGTGCGGGTCTCCGGCACGGCGCCACCGGCGACCGGAGGCTGCGGAGCCCGAGCGCGCTGCCGGAAGATGGGCGGGGGCAGTTTGCCGCCGACCCCAATTAGCGGCGATGGCGGCCGCACACCGCCCCCCGCTCTGCGACATCGGCTCGGTCACGCCGAGCCTCGGCTGGCCGGACCGAGCCGGCCGGGCCGGACCGGACCGGGTCCAACCTAGTCGGACCCGGGTCGGGTCGACCCGGTTCGGGCCGACCGAGGGGGGGGTCGGGCCGGGTCGGCCCGGTCCCAGACCCCCCGTTTTTGGACCACTTTCAGTCAAATGACCATATCTGGGATACGAACCTCCGATCGACGCACCACCAGTTGTGTAGTGATCCTTGGAACGAGACGGTCGTTTCTGTATATTACACTCAAGGTTTTAGAGAACTTTGGGTTCGGCCGGGTTGGTACGGACATGAAACCAACCGGGCCCTCGGAGCGGAAACACTTTTATATTTATCACCAGATGTCCGATTGATGTGCCGTCGACTTTGATGGATTCCTCTAAGTGAGACAGGTCTTTTGGCTTACTCCGCTCGAGGTTTGAATGTTGTCGGATTGCGGTCGGGTTGGTTCGCTCACGAAACCAACCGGACCCCTGGAACCAAAAGGCCAATAACTCACAGACCGGGCATCCGATTGACATGCCGTCTATTTCGTTGAATTTCTATTGATGAGATGGATCTTTTTGCACACTTCACTCGAGATCTAGATATAGTTGGGTAGTGGCCGGGTTGGATTGCACCCGGAATCCATCCGAGCCCCTGCAACGGAAAAGCTGATATCTTTCAGACAGGACGTCCGTTTGACGAACCGTCAGCGGCGTTGATGATCTCATTGAGAAATGGTCCATATGAGTATACCCTATGAGAGTTCGGGTAACAGTTGAGATACAGCCGGGATTGGTTCGCTCACGAAACCAACCAAGCCCCTAGGATAAAAAGTCTAGTAACTCACAGACCGAACATCCGATTGACGCACCGTCTGTTGCATTGAGACCCTTATGATGAGGTGATCCTTTGAGATACTTCTTCGTGGGACATTGAGGTACTTGGAGTATCGACTAGTAGCTCGTGGAGCGGAGCCTCCCAGAGACGAGCATACGGAGTACGGAGACGGTGTAGCTGGCTGGGACCTGAAGACTACTTGTCTGATTCGAGTCGGAGAGACTTGTATAGCCCAGTGGGGAGCACTACTATGTTTGGGTGGCAGAACCACAGCGGGGAGCACTACTATGTTTGGGTGGCAGACCCGCGGTACTCGACAGGAGGAGTACCTCTATAGGCTATGGGGGGGGGAGCACTACTGTGTTTGGGTGGCAGACCCCGGTGGGAAGCACTACTATGTGAGGTGGCAGGCCCGCAGTACTCGACAGGAGGAGTACCTCAGCAGTCTTAGGTTAGTGAGCAGTACCTCGGAGTCGTGACATGACCACTGTACACTCTAGAGACGGTGCTCTTCAGCAGTTACGTTTTCGATAATGAAAATCCAGGTTTGAGCTGAGACTATTGACCTATGTGTTTACCTCATGATTGAGATGGGTCACTTGATAACTTAGGTATATGTATGGGCGTATATCTGGGTAGTGGTTATCCGTTGATTTCATGATCTTGGTGTTTTCCTCATGATTGAGATGGGTTACTTGATAAATTAGGTATATGCATGAGCATATACCTAAGTATAGGTTATTTGTTAAGATCTTCTATGTGGTTATCCTTGTTGGTTTTAGAGATACCTTGAGGGTCTCGGGGTCCCTACTGAGTATCGTTATACTCACCCCTGAACGGGCTATTCCCGCACCTCGTTGTGTTGGTTGCAGAAGACGGGCAGTGCTGACGGAGGCCGAGTGTTCGAGGACTGGACGGTACCCGGAGGTGGACTACACGACGAGTCAGTACCCGGAGGTGGACTACACGACGAGACACACACGAAGGAGGTTGACGGGCGAGATTGTTAATGAGGCTATCTGTACCTACCCTTCAGGTAGGATCCGTGGTGGATGATCCAGGAGCTGCGCCATCTGTACCTACCCTTCAGGTAGGATCTGAGGAGGACGACCCATGAGCTGCTTCCTTTCTTCCAGCTGTTGTCTTTTTCTATTTACTTTTTCAGTTGCAGGTGTACTTTCATTTGGGGTTGTATTCTGGCCCATTTACCTTTCAGCACTTCTCTTTGTACTTAGTGTTTTACTTCTGCTTGTACTCTGTAGTGTTTTGTTTACTTTTATAAAGGCAATGCCTTCCCAGTTATCGGGATTTATACCTTTGGTACTAGTCGCCAGCCGCTGGCCTATGGAAGGCAGGCTTTGGGTAGTCATGGCACGGGCCCCGAGGACGGGTCGTGAAAAAAATGAGTTGATTTTGGAAAATTGTTGAAATTATATTCAAATGTGAGATTTTTCAAAGGAATGGTAGTGGTATTTAGAAAATTAATTTATTTTCAAAGGAATGATGGATTTTTCAAAAAAAATTGAAATTCGGAACATTTTTATGTTTTGAAGTAATCATGTGATTTGTGTGTTAGGGTAAATTTTGGGTCTTAAGACTTCATTTTCTTCAAAGTGAGACTAAATGGAGTTTTCACGTGGTTATAGAAAAAGGAATCAGTTTGGCATAATAGAATCCAACCAGAAGAGGATCCTGATAATGTGATTACACCTGAGTCACAAGTGACCCAACGACTAGTTCAATGTTTTTTTCTAGGACTTTCAATATATTGATAGAGGCAACCAGAGGGATGCACTAAGGAAAGAAGAAAATTCCATTCATTTTTAAATGTATAATTCTCCCATCTTTCAGGGTGATTCAGAATAAAAAAAGAAGTGGTGTGGATGAATGGGATAAATCAAATATTAAATTTCCTAGGAACACTGGATTATATTAAAGTCAGGTAAAAAAATATATTCTACAGGATCATGCACTCTAGTGGTTGGATTTAGTATTCCAGGATAAATTTGACCAAGGTATTGCATGGGAGGATTTTTAATAGTTTTTGAACAAATAAATCATTCCTCAAATGATTATAATTTCTATAAAGATGGAAATTTTTTTCTTTAAAATATCCTAGAACGAGAGTATGTAGCTAAATTAATGAATTTAGTATACTTTTCACCTGATGTTACAGCAAATGCATCTTTGATGGAATGTATTTTTTTTTCGGGGTTTTAGTGGGAAATTTTCGTGAATGTTTGAAGGTTTTGTATAATTTATTATATGAATATGGTTAGTAGAGAGATGGTGGAAGAAATATAAATATCCATATATTTTGGTAGGGGAAGCATGTTGAAAGCATTTCAAAATTATAGGATATCTTATCCTAGGAAAAAGTAGTAGAGGGAAACATATTTTCAAGGTAGTGGTAAGAATTAGAATCAAATGGTTGGATCAATGAATCTTCCTCCAAAATTGAAGAGATATATTGGACGTTTTCAATGTTCATCCTTGGATCAAAAGAAGTGAGAATTACCAAAACCACTAAGATCGTGACATAATTACAACTAGATGGGGAATCATTAGAGCTTGTCATAGTGCTCCACGGTAGAGTGATCGAAATACATATCTTATTTCACAGACATTGTATTCGTCGATAGGATAAGGGTAGATGAATAATTCATTTAAGTTGAACTGAGATATCCATGATGATTATAGGAATACCATGACTCCGCAAAATGGGAAATCTCAGTAGTGTAATAAAGATCACCTTATGTGTAGATGAAAACCAGAAAACTTACAAGGAACAAGCTTTATAAGGAGGAGGAGAAAGGATATTTCACCACAGAAGAAGTTACACGGTTTGCAAGAATGAGAGGGTATGACACCTTCCATCTAGACAAGATTTTGCATCCATGTGATATCCTAGCCGAACACCCATGCAAAGGTGTAGAGTTGATTTCATGATGAAGATGATGGGGAGGAGGAGTTCCAAGTACTTATTCTGGGATGTATGTAATGTTTGAAGCCTACAATAAATGAATTACTCTAAGGCCTATGGGTCATGTAATACATATGCCTACGGGCCTTGCAAGGGTTCCACCTCACCCATTGAAAGGTGTATTATCAAAAATAAATAAAAAATAAATGCCTTCAGGTCATTGGATAGTGGAGATGAGAAAGTGATTGTGGGTGATCAATATAGACCATTAATGACGAGAGGTAATATTATTTTGAATTGTAAACTAATGAAATATTTGTTTGATATGGTTAAATCATATTTTTTATTTTTTCTCATGATATTTATCTTCTAGGTTTTCTTTCTGAGGTGATTCCAACATTTTTTTAACTTCATACTCCTCTTTCCCAATGAGACTAGTAGGTCTTTCTATGAAAAGCATGTTCTATAACTCTTTGTGGAGATTAATAGATATGATATCTATATATACTCAAGATGGATGTCTATGACATAATTCTAGGTTTTGATTGGTTGATAGTGTTCAATCCTCACTTTGATTGATATAACTAAATGGGTAGATTTATAATTGATGATGGTGTCATGAATCACTTTAGATGAGATCAGAATGTAATGGAAAGCTTATCAAAATTGTTGTAACTTGATGTTGGAATGATATCATACCAGTTGGTAGATTTTACCTTTACATAAGTGGATGAGATCAAGGATAATAGTTTTCCATCAATTTTTGATCAGTTTCTTTATTTGTGTTCTGGAGAATTTCTAAATGTTTCCACCCTCAAGATAGGTGGAGCTTATAATTGACATTTTACCAGGGACCATTTCTATCTCACCTCCATGTTATCATATGTAAATGATATAACTACGGTAATTGAATATTCATTTTGATGATTTGGAATGAAAAGTGTTCAATGGTCCTAGTACATCATAGTGGGATACACTTGTTTTGTTTGTGAAAAAGGAAAATGGAACTATTCAACTATTTATAGAATATTGTAAGATTAATCAAGTTATGATAAAGAATTGATATCTAATTCCACTCATTAGTGGTCTTTTAGTTCAATTTAGGGGAGTGTATTGGTTCTTTCATATTGAATTGGGTTTGGGATATCACCAATTACAGGTTTAGAAGGAGGATATTGCGATGATATATTTTAGGAATATATTTGGCCATTACATTTATGTTGTTATGCCTTTAGGTGTTATGAATGTACCATTATTATTTATGAATTTTTTTTAATTGGATATAAAAAGATATATAGATTATTTTATGGTGGTTTTTATTGATGAAATATTGGTGTATTCAAGGTCAAGGGATGAGTTTGAGCATCACTTGGGAATAGTATTGGAATTTTGTGTGAACATCATCTATATAAAAAATTTTCAAAGAGTGATTTTTTAGAAACAAGAGTTATTTTTATATAGAAAAGTTATCTTTTAACGACGATTTTCTATGGATTCAAAAACGATAAAGTGTATAATATCCTGGAAACCACCAAATAATTTCTTTGTGATACATAGTTTTCTTATCATAGTTTGTCTTTAACAATGTATTGTTCATGATTTCTCCGAATTATCTTCACCAATGAAATAGTAGAAATGGAAAAAGTTCACATTACTATATAATGATGATTGTTATATGTCTTTTCAAGTGCTTGATGTGAACCTTACACCAACATCGATCTTGATATATCTGAAATCAGGACAAGGGTATGTGGTGTATTGTGATGCATTGAGATCGTGGTGGTGATGTTTTCTTAAGTAAGAAGATAATTGTAATGACCCAGACATCTTCGATCCATTAATTTGCTGAAATCTAGTGGTTGATGTGTTCTGGTAGGTCATGGTGAATTATTCCCATCACTTTCCAAAATTCTAAGTTCATGAATACTGTTTCTAGACAAGTGAGGCTCAAAAAACAACCTCTATTTTTTTTCCATATTCAAGTTCATGAAAAGTGTTTCCATATCAGTGAGTTTCCAACAAAAGCTTCTATTTCCTTTACCAAATTTCGAGTTTAGGAATAGTGTTTCTAGATCATTGATATCCCAACAACATCCTTAATTTCCTTTTCCAAATTTTGAGCTCATGAATAGTGTTTCCAGATCAGTGAGGTTCCAATACCAGCCTCTATTTCATTTTCCAAATTTCGAGGTCATGAATAGTGTTTCCAGATCAGTGAGGGTCTAACAACAACCTATATTTACTTTTCAAAATTTTGAGGTCAGAAACTTTGTTTCCAAATCTGATAGGTTCTAATAGTAACCTCTATTTCCTTTTCCAAATTTTGAGTTTATAAATAGTGTTTCAAGACCAGTGATGTTCTAACAGTTGCCTTTATTTCCATTTCCAAATTTTGAGTTATGAATAGTGTTTTGAGACTAGTGAGGTTCTAATATTAACCTCTATTCTCTTTGGCCAAATTTTGAGGTAATGAACAGTGCTTCCAGACCAGTGAGGTTCAAATAATAGCCTCAATTTCATTCACAAAATTTTGAGGTCATGAATCGTGTTTCAAGACTAGTGAGGTTCTAACATCAGTCTCTATTTCCTTTTCCAAATTTGTAGTTCATGAATTGTGTTTCCAGACCAGTGAGTTTCTAACAGTATCCCTTTTCCCTATTCTAAATATCTTGTTTGGTTTACAAAGATTTCGGCTTCCTACAATTTCTCCCCTTTAACGTTTCATTTGACGTAAAATGCATTTAAAGCCTCATTTTAAGAACTATTTGGCTGATTCAATTTCCATAACTCTGATATTAATTTATCTAGGGATCATGATTATTTTACGTGGTCAAACTGTATGGTTTAATGCGATATGATTTTAATGTAAAATCTAGCGTATTTTAAATTGTTGCTTTATTAAATCTTCTAAAGGGATGAGATATCTTCCTCCCTAGTTCTTCTTCCGTGTTCTCTAGTGTGAGACAATATGAACTTTATTTCCTTCTAGTATGATTTGGGCGATAAAACGTTTCCCCTTGGATTGGTCCCCCTTTAATTTCTTCTTGTTGCAAGTACACCGTCTACTTTTGGTTCAACCAAGTAGTATCGATCAAGATTCGAAATTATGTATAATATATCATCATTATCTTAGGTTAATATCCTTATATTTATCCTTTCCCTTTTATGGAATGCTATCTCCATGTTCCTAATAAACATTTCTTGGGTGTTGGTCGGTGTGGTGGTATATCTGCATCCTAAGGTGGATGCAGTCCTCCAAGAGAAGTGATTGTGATCCTTTTTGTTAGTCTTTTCACAGAGCATCAAATACCTTTTGAGGTAGGGGATTCGTTGATTCTATATTATTTTACATGTAAATTTATATTTAGCATGTTTTAGACCAATGTATCACAATAGAATTGACATAATAAACATTTGAATCAGATAAATAAATTGATTTTGATCGTATTTTATTACATCATTTTTTACTAAATAGTGTGATATTAATGATTTATTTATTTATATTTTCATTCTTCATGTAAATTGGTAGAAAACATTATGCTTAAAAATAATTGATAATTTTTTTGTATAAATATAAAGAGGCAATTAAATGAATCTTGTTCTTGTTTTTGTTGTTGTTTTCATTAGATGTTAATAAAATTGATGCAGTAAGAATCTTTTATCAATTTGTGATACTGATGATAGCATGATATTTAGGTTACCTATAGTTGGAAACAAAAAATAATAATTTTTTCCATTCTAAATGGATTAAATAACTAGTTTTTTTGATAAAAGGGTAATTCCTTGTAGGGTTATGAGTTACCCTCTTACTTGTAAAGGCCAAGAGCCTTCTGCATGGAGTAGTGAGAGCCCATTGTTTTTCAAGGTAGGATGACTTGTTTAAGGGAAAATATTCCATTGATATGATTTTTGTATTCCTGCTTCTTATGTTGTGATGTGATCTTGGAAGGTTGTTGTTATATGTGGGGGATGGAAGGAATTTTGGTTGTGTCAGTAGTTGATGCCTAGAGTGGAAAGATGCATCATTTTATGCATGTGGGTGTTGGGGAGGACAGTAGATAAGATGGAATAGGTTGGATGTGAGTGTTTGGATGCATGCTGATTCTTTTTAGTATTTTATCTTATTTACATTTCCCACTGTTCAAGGATGATACTTTTCATACCCTCATTCCAAAATGGGCGAAGCCACGTGAGGAATTCCATGTCCTTTCCATGTTTAGATTCCCAAGGGAGAATGGCTCTACGCTCTTTCTATTGGTGAAAAATACTTGATGGGTAGTTCACCTAGTCACTGTGTTGATCCCCTAGTGTTTAATATCTTATAATGTTTTCTAGAATTCTTGGGAATGTTTTAATGTAATTATGTTAATAAATAATGGAATAAATAAAGTTCACCCTTGAGGTTAAAGCTTGCTCGGACCCAATGTTGAGGTATCAATTTAATGGAAAATTGAACTTTGGGTGTGGTGATAATGAAATATAATGTTTAAATTGTTAATGGTTAATTAATTCTTATATAATTAATTAACATAAAGTTTAACTATTAAAAAAATTAATGAATTAATGTATTAATGCTCTTTAAAAGGTTGTGTGCTTATAGGATACCTAGTTTTAGAAGTGGTATCCGGGAGTTCGAGAGACGTTAGCTATAGTTGAGAATAAGACTAGTTCATGCCCATAGTGTGGTTTTGAGAAATAGTATATTCTGTAATTTTTTTGTTTCTATATGCTCCTCCACCCCATCAGTTAGGGAAAATCACACCATGGGGATTCTGAGCCCTGGGGATGTTTTCCCCAACATTCCAATGGGAGTATGGATGACTAACTACCCCATTTTCCCCGCTCTCTTCTCATTGTAGTTACGTGTGATGGTAGACCCAATGGTTAGTTTTATCCATATATTTGTGTAGAGGGTTGTTATGGATTGTGTTTATTAACACAAATATATTCTGTATATAGCTTCCTATGGATTACTATAGGTGTAACGTGTATATGCAATGATGGATTGAGGATCCTTACTCGGTGTGTGGGATGTAATGGCTTGAGGTATAATCCATGACATATGATACACGTTATACGAGCTATGGTGGCTCCAGGAAACTACCTGGTTACTTTGTTTACGTGAACGTGGTGGTTTTTTGGCATGAGGGGCATGTTGTGGTGCTTCGCCTAGGTGTTTGAGGGAAGGACTTTTTGGAGAGATATGTCTTAGGATGCATTCCACAGGGGAAAAGTTCTAAATAGAGGGGAAGTAGTAGAATGATACCCTTGATATTATTTATTATGTTATATACACTTTTATACGATACATGATGAGAATAACCATGGTGAAGTTGGGAAAATTGTATACATGTTTAGGCGACGATTTAGTTTCACTTGTTGTTCATTTTTCTTTAGCATGCTTTCATTAGTATTGCACGAGAGGCTCCAGGGAGGATCCAACAGAGTATTCCTTTATACAAAACATATGTATATATAAACTATTTTTAAGGTCACATGTAGCATTTTGGTGATAAAGCTTGTTTCTACTATCTTAGGGTTTCAAAAGTTATTCAAGCTTGTGTTAGATGCTGTTTTTACATTCATTTGGAATTGTAGTAGTTTCTCATTAAATTACATATATGTACTTAGGATTTATTTTATATTTCTATCTAAGATGGAGTATGTTGGTGTCTGTCTTATCTCTCTCTTCTACATGTGTTCTCTTAGAGGGTAATGCCTCCCATTAGTGTGTTTACAATACCCTCGTTGTTAGTAACCAAACTGGGGCCTACTGGAGGTAGGACCCAGGGCTCGTTATCTATCTTATCACATTGCTTGTCCATGAGGGGAACACCTTGTGGGGAGGGGTTGTGAAAGAGTGGGATCTGAAGTATGGTTGGGGGAATGGATGGAGTTTGGTGTTAGGTATATGTGATGTTGCATGGCTTGGTAAGGAAACTATTTCAGTCAATTTTAGTAAGTGATGTATACACTGGAGAGTAGCTAAGAAAAAAGAATTTAGGGCCCCCTGTGATCTGATGCACAGACCTTTATGTTTAAAATGGCTATTAAATGAGGTGATACTAGTTATAGGGTAGAGACCTAGGAAAGGATCATGCATCTTCTTTCCTTGTGCCAATGTTTGAATTGGTAGACCTTGGGATAGGTTAACCTAAAAATTAATAAAATAAAAATAATTAATTTCATAATGTTGATTCTTTCATATTCTAGGTTTAGGAGCTATAACTGTTTGTTATTTTGTGGGTATGGCTCTAGGTCGACATCCTCATCAGGTTTTCACGCAGAAGATGTCCAGCCGGATGGACCATCTGATCGTCTTAGAGTTGATTTTGACGATGACACATGGACGACGACACTCTGAGAGTTTCAACTCCATAGTATGCAAAAGTACAATGGATCCATTTCTCAAGAATCCACAAAATATTGGATGAATAAGGTCAATATAGGATTCACCTTGATCCGTGCTCAGATGGAGCACCTGGTTTCCTTGGTTATGATGATGCGGCATGGAACAGAGAGGCAGTGGTGGTTCTTGATCCTTAAGGATTGTAGGTATTCAACGATCTCATGAGAGGAGTTATGAGACGAGTTTAGAGTCGAGTTTCTTTCTTTGACCATGAAGGAATCCAATTTCCAAGAGATGTTTACCATTTGCCAAGGGATCTATAGTGTGAGAGAGGTTGGAATGCATTTCAAAAACCATTTATGATTTGATTCAGACTTGTTTCCAGATGAGAAGGCTAGGGAGAGGAACTTTGTTGAGGCACTGCGTCAAGAGATCTAGTGTCCGGTCTCCCCATTTATGCAAAAGACATATCTTGAGGTGCTGGGGAGGGTAGAGGTCACCGAGAGGATCTAGAAAATAATTAGATAATCATGAGGGGGGAGTCATCATGATTCCTCACAAGAAGAGTTGTGGTTTGGGGTTCCTATTTTTTAGGGCGGAAGAGTTTCTGTTCGGCCGAGGGTAAGACCCAGCCCTTAACATCTCATTTCTCTGGGTGCAGCGGCTCACTGGCATATGCCAAGGAATCATGTGATTGTTTTTTCTTATGGTGGTCGAGGTCAATAGTAGCGAGAGTTCCCGAACATTCAGAGTAGTCATCGTGAACCTGGTGTTCTACTTGAGGTTCCTCTATTGAGGCAGTTCCAGCAAAGGCAGCAGCAGCAGGTTGCACCAGCTTCGGATCAGAATAGGGTAGATGGGGAAGGTAGAGGAAAACCCCGTGATGTTCCCCATCATCAGAGAGCATAGATCATCCATGTAGGTTATATTCATCATGGTTATAGAGGTTCTGGAGGAGGTCATCTTCAGCATCAGGCTTTAGAATTTCCAGCACTAGGTGAGCCAGACATCATTCTAAGTATCCTTGGCATGTTTTCTACCTTGGTGTATTCTTTTTTTGATTCAGGAGAGACACGATCCTTCATATCACCTACCCATGTCCATGCTTTGGGACTTGAGGTAGAAAGATTTCTAGTACCCTTGGCATTGACATTGCCTGTTGGAGGCCGAGCTGGCTTGTTTGAAGTATGTAGAGACTGTGAGCTTGTGTTGGGGACATCACCTCTCTTGAGGATATTTCCTATGTTTATAGATACAACCATTTGAAGTAATCCTTAGCATGGATTGATTTTATTTAGTGTGGGATATTGTGGATTTCTTCAGGATGATGTTTTTTGTCATTCGATGTAGATGGAGAGCGAATTGTGTTTACTGGTGAGCGAGACCCTCAGAAAGGTCAGAGGATTGTTCCATCCTTATCATCCATGATGGATGAGATGATTCTAAGTTCTTTAGATGTTCAGCAGTTGGAGTTTCCTATTGTCATAGAAGAGTACCATGATGTCTTTCCAAAATAGGTTATAGCATTACCCCCCCCCAATGAGAGATAGAGTTTGGGGTCGACTTACAACTAGGAGCATCTCTTATCTCAATGTCTCCACATAGGATGCCCCCCTTTTGAGTTATGAGAGCTACATATACATCATGATGGTCTGTTATAGTAATGTTTTGTTTGTCCAAGTGTGTCACCATGGGGTGCACTTGTTTTTTTCGTAAAGAAGGAAGACAGTAGGTTGCGGCTATGTATATCTTATTTTCTCTTAAATAAAGTTACTGTGAAGAATCACTGTCCTCTTCCGTGTATTGATGATTTTTTCAAAAAACTGAAGGGTGAAATTTGGTTCTCAATGAAAAATTTCAGTTAGGATATCATTAGATTCAATTGAAGGATGAGTATATCCTATTGTATTCTTTCTATTGTCTTCATGGGAATTATGATTTTATTACATTGTCGTTTGGTGTGATGAATACTCCATCGGTGTCCATGGGATTTATGAATGTGGTGTTCTGTGAGTTCCAAAATAAGTTCGGGGTGGGTTTCATAGATGATGTCCTTGTGTACTCCTTGTTTATGGAGGATCATGCAGAACATCTACATGTTGTTTTGGGAGTTCTTCATCATCAACTATTTGTGATGTTGTCAAAGTGTGAGTTTTGGGCCCATGAAATCTGTTTCATGGGGAATGTTGTGTCCCGACAGGGAGTAGTTGTGGATCCATCGAAGATAGAATCAGTTGTGTGTTGACCGACCCCAAAAATTGTTAGAGTTGCGATGTTTCCCAAGTGTTGTAGGCTACTACATGAGGTTCATAGGTGATTTCTCTTGGGTTGCGACTCCTCTGACAACATTGAATAAGATGTATCAGGCATTCATGTAGACTGATCACTATCATGCAGATTTTTAGTATCTAATGGAGAAGTTAGTAAGTGCTCCAATTCAATGTCTAGCAGTAGAGGGAGTTTAGTTTGATGTTTTCTATAAGGCATCGTATATGGGGTTATGATGTGTTCTGATGCAGTAGAGATCAATTGTTTCTTATGGGTCTTAGTTATTGTGTCCCCATGAATGTAACTATGTCACCCATGACCCTGAGTTGGAAAACACATTGTTTTCTCTGTTGTTGTGGAGACATGACCTCAATGGAAAACCCTTGGTGGTTTTTACAGAACATAAGCATCTGAGGTGTGTTTTCTCCAAGGGTGACATGAACTTACAGCAACATCAGGGGATGGAGTTATAACCGGAATATGACTTTGAAATATCTTATACCCTTGGAAAGGGGAATGTAGTATTAGATGCACTAAGCAGGAAGTAACATAGTGATGTAGTCCGTGAATCTGGTGATTCCTGGAGAGGTATGGTAGAACTTTCTTCATTACAACTCGATATGTGAGATGTTGGGAGAAGAGGTTGTCTTTTCCAGATGATGGTGCAGTCATATCTAGCGTAGTTGGTGGAAGAATCCCTATTGGGGGATCTTGAGGTAGATTTCTAGAGAGATCGAGTTGATTATTGAAAGGCCCATGATGGTTGGTCTGAGGATGAACAACAACGAGTATTGTATCACAGAAGGCTATTTGTTCCTTTTTTTATGTGTGAAATGATTCTTAGAGGGTTCCATAGTTCACCTTTAAAGGTGCATCTGGGAAATAAAAAGATTTACTGAGCCTTGAGGAATCAATTTTGATGGCCTGGGTTGAAGCATGCAGTTTCAGAGTTTGTCTCTTGATGTTTGGTCTTCCAGAAGGTGAAGGCCGAACAATGTGTTCCTAGTGGTCTGCTCTATCCATTAGAAGTTCCTCAATGGAAGTGGAAGGACATATCAATTGAATTTTTTTACGGGTTTTCCTTGAGCTCATAGAGGACATGATGATATTGGGTTGTCAGTGGATTTTTTAACAACATCATCACACTTCATAGTGATCTAGGAGTCAAGATCGGTGGAAATTTTGTCGAGGTAGTATCTGGAAAATATGGTGATACTAAAAGGAGTCCCAAGGATGAAAATTTCTGATCGAGATCCTAGATTTTCCTCTAGGGTGTGGAGAGGTCTCCATCATGTTTTAGGTTCTCAGCTATGCCTTAGCACTGCTTTTCATCCATAGATGGATGGTCCGACATAGTGATCCATCCAAACTCTTGAAGATATGTTGAGATATTTTTTTATGTATTTTTTAGGTTTGTGGATGAGGCCCTCACCCTTGGTGTAGTTCTCTTATAACAGTATTTTTCACTCCCCCATTGGTATGGAACCATTTGTAACCTTGTATGGATAACCTTATCAATCTCTATTGTACTGGACTAGGGTTGGAGAGTCATTAATTCTCAGACCAAAACTTGTGAAGAATACAACAGAGGTGGTTCTGGTGATTCGTGAGAGGTTGAAAGTAGTGCAGGATCATCAAAAATCATATGTTGATCAAAGGAAGAGTCCCTTAGAGTTTGATGTTGGGGATTACGTGTTTATGAAGCTGACTCCCTATTGTGGGCAGTGATAGTTCGATCGTGGGAGTAAGATTTCTCCTGAGTTTTATGGTCCTTTAGAGGTTTTGGCTCATGTTGGAGTCGTTCCATATCAGATATCACTTCCCCCATAGATGAGACGAATACATGATTGTTACGGCCAATAGGGGCCTATATACACTGAGAGGGGGGGGGGGGGGGTGAATCAGGGTATGGATATAATTTTTCAAAGTTCTTTCTACCCCACTGGATCTTGACCTCTTTGTTACAAGGGTCACTTTGTTTGCACTTGTGTGGTTACTGTGATTACTTGTCTCCTTTACCTGATGATGATGCTTTGAATGCAATGCAGGGAAGTAAGCAGGAAGACACAGAGATTTTTACTTGGTTCACCGCTAAGGGCTACGTCCAAGGAGCATACGCCGACAAGTTGCCAGTTCGTACCAAATTCCACTAGACTTCAGTAGCTGTGGATTACAATGTTCGGGATAGATCAATTCTATGCCCAGGCTCACTGCCTTTACAATGTTTAGGGTCAGCTCACTGCTTTCCCAAGGGTCACTCCCTGTCTCTCTCTCTCTGGCTCACTACCGGTGGAGAGGATCACCTTCTTCCTCTTCCTAAGCTCACTGCTCTTGGAAGGAATCCACTCACAGTTTATAGACCTGTAGGTCTCTTAATTTTCATGAAGGAATGCATCTTCCTCTGTATGTAGATGCTCTGTTGAAGTCCAACTTTCACCCACAGATGAATCTCACTTTGCACTGGATGTACCGGGCAACCTCAATTTTTACGCACAACCCTTACGGTGTGTTGCACGCAATTTCTATGATTTGTGCGAAATTCCTTTTTCGCGCAACCTCCAAATATTACGTGCATCCTGGAAACTGCCTTGTGCGCAATTTCTATGATTTGCGCGAAATTCCTTTTTCGCGCAACCTCCAAATATTATGCGCAGCCTGGAAACTGCCTTGCACGCAATTCACTGCTTTTGCGCTATATCCACTTTTCGCGCAACCTTCCTTTTACGCGCCAACACCAACTTTCGGCGCAGCCTTAGATTTTCGCGCAACAGCTGACTTTACGCGCAAACTTTAAGTTTACGCACAACACCCTTTCTAACTTCAATTTCATGCACCAGAGCTCGGGTATTTTCTATGTCTTGAACTCTACTGAATGGAGGAGGTTCACTTCACATTTATAGGCAAAATCGACCCCGCGCGAAAAACCCTCCTTGAGCGCGTAATCCGCTTTGATCGCGAAATACAAATCTTTCACGCACAACCATTTTCCGTGCACTACTCCATAATTTCGCGCACCTCATGCCTTTTCCATTTTCCGAGCTTCGGACCTCGAAACACCTCTTGCGCGAAAAACTTCATCCTTTTATTTCGCGCAATCCGCACGAATTTCACGCGCTGCGTAATTATTTCGTGCAGGCCTCCAAAATTGCGCGTGCCTAATGCCTTTGCTAATTTTCAAGCTGCGGACCTCGAAACACCTTTTGTGTGAAAAACTTCATCCCTTTATTTCGCGCAATCCGCACGAATTTCGCGCACCGCATAATTATTTCTCATAGGTCTCCAAAATTGTGCGCGCCTAATGCCTTTGCCAATTTTCAAGCTTCCGGCCTTGAAACATCTTTTGCGCGAAATACTTTATCCACAATTTCGCGTGCCACTTCAATTTTTCGCGCACGCCTCCAAAATTTCGCGCGCCTCATGCCTTTACCGATTTTTCAAGCTTTCGGCCTTGAAACATCTTTTGCGCGAAATACAATTTCGCGCAACCCGCTGTTTTGTGCGCCACACTTCATGATTTCGTGCAACCCCCTGTTTTGCGCACCACACTTCAAGATTTTGTGCAACCCGCTAATTTTGCGCGCCACGCTTAATTTTTCCGCGCACCTCTTTCATTTCTCACTCCTCAACCTTTGCCAAAAACATATCACTCCATTTTCCATTGGCGATTTTCAGGCCCATAAATTTGGCAAACACTGGAAAATGGCGCCACCTTGTATCTGCTCTTTTTGTACCGCCTCCATATCATCCATTCCTTTGTCAAGGTTCTTCAATCAATCATGGATTGTTTAAAGCATCCCTTGAACCCGAAAAATCACCATTTAAACCCCTTTGTCAACACACTCATTCACCATGGTTTGCTTTGTCAACAAACACAACATAGATGTCTGCTTTGTCAACAAACACAATCACCTCAAAAATGCTTCAATGATACCTTGAGGTATTTTTTCCCAACAATGATGTTTTCCATGTTTCACAACTCCATTGTTATCATCATGATGTCTCACACGACATCGATTGGAGTGAGATTGATGTTATCAATGATGCGGCATTTGAGGAGCTTCCAGTAGAGATCCAGGAGCACAAGGATAAGGTGTTGTGTGGGAATTCTATTCCCTAGGTTTGCGTTTAGTGGAAACATGGTGGTGTTAAGGAGAGTACTTGGGAACGAGAGTCCTAGATGCGTGTCTAGTACCCATAGAAGTTTTAAGTTATTGTAATGAGTTTTTCTTTGATGCTTTAATTTTTATACATTTGATGTGATGTTATGATTGAATTGATTGTATATGGAATGTTTCTTCCCTTGTTCTCAGATGTTTATTTATTGTTATAGCTTTTGAAAAACTCAAACTGGTTTACCCCTAATAGGTATCTTACGGGGTGGTTGTTCGATCACATCTTTTCATTTGTGTTGGTTTTGAATTATCGGGGATGAGAATATTTTGAGTGGTATCTAATGTAATGGTCATGATATCGTCATTCCATTACATTGATGAAATCTCATGATTGAGGTGTTCTGAGAGGTATTAATGACTTATTCCCAACACATTTCCAAATTTCTAGTCCATGAACATTGTTTCCAGATTAGTGAGGTTCCAACAGTAGCCTATATTTCCTTTTTGTTTTTTTGAGTTCGTGAACAATGATTCCATATCAGTGAGGTTCCAACACTAGCCTTTATTTCCTTTTCTAAATATCCTGTTCATGAACAGTGTTTCTAGATCAGTGAGGTTCTAACAGAAGCCTCTATTTCCTTTTCCAAATTCTGAGTTAATGAACAGTGTTTCCAGATCAGTGAGGTTCAACAATTGCCTCTATTTATATTGAAAAATTCTGAGTTCATGAATAGTGTTTCTAGACTAGTTATGTTCTAATAGCAGCCTCTATTTCCATGGAAAAATATCGAGTTCATGAATAGTGTTTCTAGACTACTTAGGTTCTAACAACAACCTCTATTTCCATTGCCAAATTTTGTGTTCATGAATAGTGCTTCCAAGCTACTGAGGTTCTAACACCAACCTCTATTTCCTTTTCCAAATTTTGAGTTCATGAATAGTGTTTCTAGACCAGTGAGGTTTTAATAGAAGCCCATATTTCCTTTAAAAAAATTTGAGTTCATGAACAATGTTTCAGACTAGTGAGGTTCTAACAACAACCACTATTTCTATTGCCAAATTTTGAGTTTGTGAAAAGTGTTTCCAGACCAGTGAGGTTCTACAGTAGACTTTATTTCCTTTTCTAAATTTTCAGTTCATGAACAGTGTTCTTAGACTAGTAATGTTATAAAGGTAGCTTTTTTTCTTTTCGAAATTTCTAGTTTGTTGTACAATGTTTTTAGCTTCCTAAAATTTCTCCCCTTTCACATAAAATGTATATAAAGCCTCGTTTTAAAGACTCTATAGAAGATTCAGAGGCATGAAATCCAATATAAATTTTCCTAAGGCTCATGATGCATTTAATTGGTCAAACTTCATGGTATAATGAAATCCACTTTTAATGGAAAATATAGGGTATCTTAAACTATTTCTTCGTTAAATCTTTGAATGGGAAGATCCATATTCCTCCCTAGTTCTTCCTCATTGTTCTCTAGTGTGAGATGCTTGAACAATTCATTCCATCCCATAGGAGTTGTGTGATCAAACTTCCCTCCTTGGATTGGTTCCCCTTGAATTTCTTCTTGCTGCAAGTGCCCCATTTTTTATTGGTGGAACCAAGCAGTATTGATCAATCTTCGATATAAGGTATGATCTATCGCCATTATATTGGGGTCATATTCTACGATTTCTCCTTTCCATTTTTGGGAATTTTATCGCCATGTTCTTAATGGATTTTTCATGGGTGTTGGCCAGTGTGGTGGTGTCTCTGCATCCTCAGGTGGATGAAGTCCTCCAAGAGAGGTGATCATGATCTATTTTGTTAGTCCATTCAAAGAAAATTAGGAACCATTTGAGGTCGAGGGTTCATTGATTATCTATTCTGTTATGTGAAAATGTAGAGTTATAATGTTTTCAAAAACTGTATCACATTGAATTTACACAATAAAGAATTGAATCAGATAAATATATTGATATCGATCGTATGTTATTACCTCTTTTTTGATAGATAGTGTGATATCTATGCTTGACATGTTTAGCTATTCATTCTTGATGGAAATTAGTAAAGAACATAAAGTAGAAAATTAATTCATAATTGTTTGGCTAAAGATAAGGATGTGTGTAAATGAATCTGATTTTTGTTGTTGTTGTAATTTGATGTTAATAAAATTGATAAAATAAGTATCTTTAAAAAACTTTGGATATATGTGATAGCTTTATTTTTATGTTACCCCTAGTTGGAACATAAAAATAATAAATCAGTTAATTCTAAATGGATTAATGAACTGGCTATTTGATAAAGAGACAATGCCTCTTAGGGTTGTGAGTTACCCTTTTTCTTGAAAAGTCCAAGAGAATTATGCTTGGAGCTATGAGATCTCACTATGTTTGAAGGTTGGATTCCTTGTTTAAGGGCCAAGATCCCAATTGATATTATGTTTGTTTTCATGTTTCTTGTATTGTGATGTGATCCTGGAAGGTTGTTGTGATATGTGGGGTCATGGAGGCCTATTGGTTGTGGATGTAGTTGATTCGTAGTGTGGTGAGATGCATCAGTTTATGCATGTGCGTATCAGGGAGGACACTGGAGATGATAGAATGAGTTGGATGTTAATGTTTGGATGCTTGGTGATTCTAGATGGCCGTTTATCTTCTTTACTTTCCCCACTACTCAAGGAACCTATTTTGATTAAACTCCTTCCAAAAAGGGTGAAGATGTGCGGGGTATGCCACTTGATTTATGTGTTTAGCTTCCCGGGGGATGATGGGTCTACACTCTTGCTATAGGTGGAAAATACTCAATGGGTAGTTCACATACTAACCATGTTCAGACCCATGTTTCTAGTATCTTATAATATTTTTTCTATAATGATAGGGAATATGGGAAAGTAATTCTATTAATAAATGATTGAAAAAATGAAATTCAACTAGGGGGTTGGAGCTTTCTGGGACACAATGATGATGTTTAAGTTTAATGGAACAATGGACTTTTGGTGTGGTTATAATGAAATATAATTTGTAAATTGATTATGGTTATTTGATGCTTAAAATAATAATTAACGCAATGTGTATCTAATAAAAAAATGGAATGAACTATTGTAATAATGCACTTTAAATGGATGTGTGCTTATAGGATACCGAGTCTTAGAAGTGAAATATGGGATTCTGAGAGATGTTAGCTGTAGTTGAGTCTAAGACTAGGTCATTCCAATAGTGTGGTTGTGATTTATAGTATATTCTATAATTTTTTGTTTCTATATGATACTCCACCCCAAAAATTAGGGATACTTACACCTCGGGTATTCTTAGCCATGGGGTGGTGTTTTCCATAACATTCTAGTGGGACAATGGATGGTTGACTAACCCCTTTAGTCGCACTCTCTTCTCTTGGTAGTTACTTGTGCTGGTAGGCACAATTGTTAGTTTTATACAAATGTGTGTGTAGAGGGCTATAATGGATTGTGTTTATTCACACACATATATATTGGATATAGTTTTTTATTGACTCCTATATGTGTAATGTGTATAGGTTGTGATGGCTTGAGGATCCTTACTCAGTGTGTGGGAAATAATGGCTTGAGGTATAATAGTCGACATACAATATATGTTATACGAGCTGTGGTAGCTTCTTAAAACAACCTGCTTATTTTTCTTACATGGATGCGGTGTTTTTCTTTCAAAAGGTTCATGTTTTGGTGCTTCACCCAGGTGTTTGTGGGATAACCTTTTGGGGAGAGATAGATTAGGACGTGCAACATTGGGGAAAAATGATAAACCTGTGGGGAAGTAGTAGTAGGGTACCCTTGATATTCATTATTATATAATATACTCTTGTATGAGATACATGGTGAGATTATACATGGTGAGGCTAGGAACATAGTTTAGATATTTAGGTGATGAGTTACTTTCACTTGTTGTTTAATGTCTTTAGTATGCTTTCTTTACTTTCGCATGAGAGGCTCCAGGGAGGATCCTACTAAGTATACTATTATACCAACCCTATATATAAAAAAATTAAGATCACTTAAAGAAAGTTTGATATCAAGCCGTTATCTGCTATCTTGGGGTTACATGAGTTGTCCAAGCTTATATTTGCTACTATTTTTTACTTTCCTTTGGTATTGGTAGTTTTCTCCTTTTAGTTGCAGTAGTTTTTCATGACATTACTTATGTTTACATGGGATTTATTTTATATTGATTTCTGAGTTGGAGTTGGTGGGTCTCTATCTTATCTCTCTCTTACCCTTGTGTCCTTTTATAGGGTAATTCCTCCCATTTTTGTGCTTCTGATACCCTCAGTGCTAGTCGCCAACCTAGGTCCTACTGGAGGTGGGAATCATGGATAATTATCTCTCTTCTTAAATTATCGACCAAAGAGGGGTACACCTTGGGTGTAGGGGGTCATGATAATAATTTTATTAATTATGTATCATGGTAGTTATATTGGAATGATAATTTCTACCCAACACATGATTTGTATTTTTCTTCTGTAGTCTATGATTTGAAAATATGATTACATTACCTTTTTAGAAATAATTTTAGGATGATTTCGAATCATAAGAGCTTGAATGACATTTCCTCACAAATATATTTGAATTTAAGATGAAGTAGATTGATGAAGGATATAATAATTCTTTACATTGACTTGATGTATACACCGGGAAAAGGAAATTAAGCGGAGAATTCATGAAGTAGAAAGTCATATGCTCAGTTAGAAAAAGAGACTTCACATCAATGGTTGTTGATGTCAGTGATAGATGACATAAAATTGGATTGTTAAGAATGATGTAGTTTTTTGATATCATATTGGTTTATTTTATTCTTGATTTGGTGGAAATTTTTAAAAAGGCATATACATATTATTGAGAATATGTTTCTATGAGGTGAAAACTCAATAGTGGGGAGACCATTTAGGGTTGGAAGCTGGATGGGAGTTCAGTTTTGTCATTTTGATATTGGATTTCCATACCTATAGATTTTTGGAGAATATTCATAAGGTTTACAACCATTAGAGATAGGTTATTCATCATGAAATACAAAATATTAATAAGGAATTGAAAAAACAATGTTGGTGTGTTGGATGAAAAGAAATGTGGAAAAATATTGTTATGAGGTGCCTCACCTATCTGTAGATTGAGGGAGAGATTCAACGACCAACGAGTATGTTGCAGTCATTACATGTTTCTATTTGGAAATGGGAATAGATATCAATGTATTTTGTGATAAGAAACCCAAGGATGGTTTGGAAATATGATTACATATGGGTGATAGTGGATCAACTCACAAAGTCGAAACATGTAACCACTATTCATGAATCCCATATGGTGGAGGACGCACCTAAAATAAATATCTAGGAAGTGGTAAATAAGAATTATGTAAAAGTTTCATAAGAATCGAATAGTGATCTGTGGAATAAGTATCATTTTTTGAAATCCTTACAATAATCCATTGGGACTCAGTTGAATATGAGTATGGTTAATCATTCTCAGATGGATGGTAAATCTAAAAAGGTGATTCGGAAGTTGGAATATATGATACAATATTATTTAATGGATTTTTGTAGTGCATGGGAGGATCACATTCCATTATAGGAGTTCTCATATAACAATAGTTATTATGCCTCGATACATACCGATCCTCTTAATTCATTGTATGGATTTTATTGTTGTTATCCACTTTATTGGGAGGAAGTAAGTGAGACATAACTAGCTGGACGGATACTTTTCATTGCAACAATGTATAAGTTTTAGTTTATCCTAAAAAGGATGGAGATAGATTAGAGTCGTTATAATTCATATTTATATCATCATCGATGGTAGTTTTCATTCTATGTGAGTGTTCATTTGTTTCATATAATCTCCCCAAGGCTTTGCCATCATCATTTTGGGATGTAGGAAATTTTATCTCTGATATACATATGCTCTTTTGAGTTACATGATGTGGACTAAGAGGTGACATATCAGTTGAATTTTGAACTAAATTTATGTTATATGCATATTGTGTTTCATGTATCTCAGTTAAATAAGTATCCATTTAATCATAACAATGTGTTTTGATGGGATCATGTTGAACTAGAGCTAGAATCTTTATTGGATCATTCGTTTGTATGGATTCTGGATAGGAAAAGGAAATTATTTCAAAGAAAACTAATTGTTCTACTGTGGGTTTTTATTGAAGCATGGTTGTATTTTGGAAGAAACATGGGAATATGAAATGAAAATGGTAAATAAATGGACCAACATCCTTGAGCACAATGGTAGTTTTTTACTTTTTGGGGATGGAAATCCCAATGGTGGGGATAATGTATCACCATATATTTCAACGAGTTTACCATTTATTTATTAATTTTAAATATATAATGTAATGAGGTTTTTTTGGGATGTTTTGGAAGAGTTTTGAAATATTTTGGGGCTTCTCTGAAGCAGAATGGGTTGGGAATGATTAGTAAAAACCATAGAACACCTCCCATAAACCTTTAAGGGGGTAACATAGTTCACCATGTGGGTGAAAGATTTTTATAACCATGTAACCCAACCGTGTGAGGGTTTTATGGAGGTAGTGGCTTCCCCACAATTTCTGCATGGTTATACTGACTCTACCCCTAAATTGTGCACCGTAATAGATCTGGATTTTATGGACAAAACTCAGTTTATACACTTAACCCCATTTTACACTTAATTCAACCCTATAATAATTTCATATCCCTCGAAAGGTTGTGGAAACCCTTTATCATGATTTAGGAGTAATATGTTGGTGATTCTTTGTGCATTGGAGGCCCATATTTTTTTGGTAAGTGTCTGTTCATAGTTAATTCTCCATCCATTCTTCTTTTTATTCCCCCTCTTGGATTAATATATCTAATTGGTTTATGATATATCTATGTTTTTTTATTCTAACCATGTGGATATATTATTGTGTGGTTGATATATAAGATGATTTTTGATGTTTTTTAGAGTTTCAAAATGTTTTTTTGAATATATAGTTTTCATTTTTCATTTTTTCCAAAGTTATCAATGTTTGGGGATTCAATATTAAAAACTATTATTAGGCCATGAAGGATTTATTACAAATTAATTGAATTTATTGAATTTTATTGTGATTTTTTTTTGAAAATATTGATGGAAAAAATCCTTAGTAATGGTTTGTTTGATAACAGAAATTAGGTGTTTTTGGAAATTGAAATTCGTTACATGTTATTAAAAAGACGATTTTAAAATGGTTTTTTGGTTTTAATGCATTGAAATTTGGTTGTTAATTGATTTCAATAAAATTATTTATAATTGAAATGGATTAACATGATTATTTAGATATTTTTTGGGAAAGAATAGTTGGGTGTGAGTTGAATGGGATGGATAATGGTCTTGAAGTACCACCACCAAGGGATAATGTTTGTATTTGAAGTTCCACCATCAATTTTAACACAGAAATGAGTGTTTGTTTGTGGTTTTGTCCATATACATGCAATTTTTAGGCCAATTATATTTATAAATGGTTTTAAATAATTGTTTGGTTTCTTTTCTTGCAAAATTTGTTGGTATTGATAATGATTTGGACATGATATAAAAAAGTTTCAAATGGTGATATATAAATGTTTATATAAATGAGATAACTTGTTCAATCAGTGTTGTGTGAGAAGGAAAGTAATTTAGAGAAAACCTACTATGTATTATAATCACCCCCTACATGGAAACTTTTTTTCTTTTGTATAAATTTTATATCAAGACACAGGTAAAAGAAAATTATCTCATGTTCTCAGTGATTCATCATGAAACATTGGGCATGTCTTATGGAGATTATTCTTTGAGTGTTTTTGGAGCTATGGAGTTTATGAATTTGGAGCCTTTGAGCTTTATTAGTTTTTTCTTACACTTTGTACTCAGATATAGGGTTTGGTTTCTAGATTTTACTATGATATGGTTCTGGTTTTGTGGCTAGATTCATTTATTTTTGAGTTTTATTACATTTTTATCATGTATAATATAGTATTTTTTGGTTATTGTATACATGTTTTGGTCTTTTTATTCTCAAAAGGGAAAATTGTCCCCAAATGTTCTTGAATCCCTTGGAATTTATTTACAGTTTTTGTCTCTTGGGAAGGTAAAATAATTCATAGTAATGTTCCACCTCCTTCTGATGATAATATTGAAGTGAGGGATGTTTAAAATTTTATCAGAGTTAATACCCAGCCAGAAGAGCTAAGGAACTGCCTTGGTTTGAGTCTTGGGTTCCAAAATGTGTTGTTGTGCTTTAAAAGGGTGAGGAGTGTAACACCCCATGAATGTGATACTTATGAGGATAAATTTTAATACCCATGTGAACAAGGTGGTCATTTATTTTCATGATCCTACCTGATTATAACTCCATAGTTAAGCATGTTTTTCATGGAGTGGTGATCATGATGGTTGACCTTATTGAATATTTTCCAGGGTGTGTGTGAGTGAGGTAAAAACAAATAGAAAGAACATGTGTTGGCCTATGGGGATAGTAAATAGTATAATAAGTGACCCTACTGTATAATATAATTTTGTGTGTTGAGATGGAAACCATGTTATTATCGAAGATCTAGGGGGATCAGCTACTATGTTCATGGCCCGAGGAAGGCGGGTTGCGACATGTTTGTGGGGAAGATCACTACTTTTAAGTTAGATCACTAGATAGAGGATCTCATGTATTCCATTGGTATTATTTGGGATTGATATGTGTTTTCGGTTCTATTGGATGTCATTTAGATATAGAAAGTGTTTTGTTCGTGGTGGATGTTATATCATAGAGATCAAAAGGATGAAGATGTTTCGTACACCAAAATTTAGAAGTTATTTTTCCTAGAGTTTTTATTATCAATGATGTTTCCAGATAAGAGATTGGATCTACTCTACCTTTAGCAAAGGATCCAGAGTGTGAAAAATATTGGGATTGTTTTCATGGAATTACTACATTTTTTCCTTATAACTTTCTAGATATGGAGTACAACTCATTTTTCCTTAAATAGGTGTTATGTCCAATATTCAGATATGTAGTGATCTCAATTATGCTTCCTATCTATTCAGAAATATATAAGAAAGAAAAAATTGATTAGGAAAATAAATTTGTAAGAAGGAGTTCCTTGGTAGTGAGGATAATAGATTTTCATAAGGAGTAGAGCATCAAGATGGTGTTCTTGGATGTTAGCGAAGTGGAGGATCTGATAAATTGGGATCGTTCATATCAATAAACATATTACATTCATAGGACTTTTAGTTATCATCAATCAAAATGGGTATTTCCATTTGAATACTCTATGGAAAACAGTAGGATTTGTTTATGTCTATTCAGGGAGGTTGGTTTATTATATTTAGTCAGCCCCCTATCCATCTGCAGTAGCAACACAAGCCACCAAATTTTTTTTAGTACCCAAGTAAGTAGACTTATACTTAGTTAAGGGGAGATTAAGTTGTTATAGGAGATCCCCCTGACAATACTTGTTCTTAATTTCCATGACCAGAGTATGATCATGGAAGCAATCAAAAGAACATTATTGTAGTTGGGTGTGGGATGTTTCATTTTATGGAGGATCCAATTCTAGATGGGCTGTATATTTTTTTGGAGATATGATTATTTTATTGTCCAGTATAGTTTATTCATAGTTTGAAACAAGAGATTAAAACTCCTTTTTTGGCACCCACTTTGATCCATACATTTTGAATATATATCTATAATCTTCTAGTTCCCTTGTATTATTCATGACTACGAGGGTTTAATATTTCATGTTTAATGGGGGCAAGGATTTTGAATTATGATGGGAACCATCAGTTAGATGGGTGTTTCCTATTGATGTATATATAACCATAAAATTTCATACATTGTTTGGATTTATTGTACTTTATGTATTGAGTTTTTGATTCTTTTAGAGAAGATCCATGTTTCGAAATATGGAGGTCTAGTTAATGGTTCTTGTTCAAAAACATAGTTATCTGATGGTGGAATGTTTGAAATTCATATTCTATCTATGTTATTATAGTTACCTCTGGAGTCTCAGGTGATGGTGGTTCCCATATTTATTGAAGAGTTCCTCAGTATATTTATTAATGAGGATTGTGATGATACCCCGTCAGTGCAACATCAAGTTCAGGATTGAGTTACACCAAGAAGCATATCTAATTTGGTTGTCTCTATATTATATATAATCCACTGAGATATGTGATTTGTGACTCTATATAGATAATTTATAATAGAAGGGTTTTATAATGCCTATTTTATCTATTTGAGTGCTCTTCTATTTTTCACTAAAAAAGTGGATGACAGTCCGAGGCTATGTGTGGACTACCAAAAGATAAATTTGGTTATAGTTGAGAACCACTATCAACTTCCAAGTATATATGATTTGTTCAACCAACTAAAGGGGAAATTTATTTTTGAAGATCAATTTGTTGTCATGACTTCACTATATGGGTTTGAATAAGAGGAATTTCCAAAGAATACAAGCTCATTCATTTATGGGAACTATGAGATTATAGTCATGTTGTGCAAGTCCAAGAACACACATGATACGTTCAATGTGATCATGTAATCCTTGTTAAAAAATTCTTGGAGTATTTTTTATTTGTGTTCGTTGATGAAATACTTATGTAATGGAAATAATAGGAGAAGAATAGTTGGTATATCAGAGTTATCATGTATGTTCTTAGCAACATTAAAACTCTATAATGTTATCCAAGAGAGATTTCATCATATGGAAAGTGAATAGAAATGGACATGTGGTGTCTCAATTGGGTCTGGATATGAACCAATTAGAGATAGAGGA
This sequence comes from Viscum album, assembly GCA_963277665.1. NCBI lineage: Eukaryota > Viridiplantae > Streptophyta > Magnoliopsida > Santalales > Viscaceae > Viscum > Viscum album. The sequence continues at coordinate 1,288,253,107 of OY728158.1, forward strand.
AATATTTTCATTGGAATAACCAAGACAATGGAAGAGGTTCGCAAATTCATTTGTCATGGGAGATAATATCGAATGTTTTTGTCCAACATCTCTTGAATTACATCTCCATTGATAGAAATGACCATAAATGACTAGGATTTCATCCTAATATATCTGTGTATGGAATATTTTGACTACATTAAGGATAGATTTATGAGTTCCATATTTCTTAATTTTCTTGATGATGGGGTGATATTCTTAGTCTTTTCTGAGTCTTCCCTTCTAGGTTTAGTGTTGTTCATGTTCATAAAATGGCGGTGATATTTTATGGGTCTATTAGATACATCCTAATGAGAATAAGTATTCCACCCATTCACTAGACAGGGAGGCATTGGTGCTTTCCCTGAATCTATGGGGTCATTTCCACATTGGTGAGCAATTTATGGTTTTAACATATCATAAGATTCTGAGTTTTGTATTATCTCTACAAGATCTAAATTTACATCAGCGTAGGGGGATTGAGTTTCTCAGGTATTGTTATTTTCATATCTTATAAACCACATGAAACAGGACTGGGGTTATTAATGTACTGATCCAAAATTCAAATAGATATGTTGTTCCCGAGTCTTAGGATGTTATGAATGTAGTAGAAGAGGTTATAGTGATGCATCTAGATATCTAGGAATCGAGTGGAAAATTTTATATCTATTAGATGATAGTTTAATCACTTTGAGGTAGGATGTGGGGGAGTTTCAATGGGGAGAACCATATATTGGGGAGATACAAGATTATAATGTTCATGGTGATGCTCTATAAGGGTGTTATGAGGAGAGAAAAATTAGATTGTTATTTTTAGTAGGTTGTTTTTTCTATAGGCCATGTGTGATATAATTTCCAATGAGTACCATAGTTATCTCTTAAAATTGCATCTGTGTATGTATAATATGTACCATTGTTGTATGAGGCATATTTGGGGGACTAGATAATGTGGTCATTGGGTTAGTTTGTGGATCAGTGTCTGGTTTATTTGTAAGTTAAATTAGAGCACAATGTTTCTAGAGTTTTATTATAATCATTTGATATACTTGAGTGAATGTGGGGGAAAATTGATGGATTTCAACACCATGTTACCTCTGTCTCATGGAGGTTTTGATGTTTGAGTGATCATAGAATGACTAAAAAAATTGGCCAATTTTCTTGAAAATGATTAGTGATGTTTAGTGGATGATATAGAAATTAAATATATTTATGAGGAGGTCATAATCCATGGGATCTCAAAGACCTTTATATATGACCTATATTGTTATCTTACATTTCATTTATAGGGAGGATTGCATCATGATTTTGTATTTCAATTATTCTTTTGCACTCATTTCCACCCCCATATAAATGGGAAGACAGAGTAGAATATGCAAATGCTATAAGATATATTGTGGGATTATATCCAATATATTAGAGCATCATGGGTGAAAAACCTATGGTAATTCCACATTATCATTATGTTAGGTATGTTTTAACCTTTTATGGATTCCTTTTTTATTATGTGAACAATGCCAAAAAAGAATTTAGAAGATACTAGTAATGGTGTAGTTAGGGTGTTTTTTGGAATCTTTAGTCTAAACCTATTGTTTATTCTATTTAGGGAAATTACACAATGTTTAATGAGAGTACTCCCTGTGTAATTTCCAATGGGTAGAAGCCTTGAAATAGACACATTGCATGAGGTGTTTACATTCCATGTAATGGGTTCACATCATGTAATTGGAAATATCGAGTATTTATTCTTAAGGAACTCAGTTTTTTAAAATAGATGAGCATTAGAGAGTACATGATGTATAATAGGATTACATTCCATGTAATAGTTTTGAATTGATAATGTAGGTCTCTAGATGAGTGATTTCTTATTTCCTTCATTATAGTCTCTCTTTCACTTGACCAAAAATCTCTTACTAGATGATTTTGGGTGATTCCTTTCCATCCTGATCAATTCGTTCATTGATTCGTCTCCTTTGTAGTTAGATTTCTTCTATCTAGGTATGAAATCATTCTATATTTCTTTATATTTCATTACAGTTTTGGTTTTGTCTATTGATGTGATCATATAGTGTTTTTATTGACATTTTTTAGTTTCTTGGTCTGCCTCAAAAATTGAAGGATGTTCTCTTGGTTTCCAGTTACTGTTGTCAAAGGAAGCTAGGATTCTACTATATTTTGGTAGTTATTTCTATACAATGGGTTAATTGGGTGAATTTTATTTTACTATTGATAAATTCCATTTGTTTTTTCATTTAATTTATGTGATAAGTGGTTTCAAATGATATCATGTAAAGGATAATGATTTCAAAAAGGGGGATTTCTTAGATAACAAATTGTCTTAATTTGGTAATGGGTTTTCAAACCACAAAAAGGATTAGGTTGGATTTGAAATTGTATTATAAAATTTTCAGCATGGTTTTGAAAATTTAATTAGATAATAGCACCCTAGGAACCATGGGGGCATCAAGAAAGAGATACAGGTATTCGTAGTGTGTGATGAACCACCATGATGTTAACTTTTGTGATATCAAATAGAAGGACTTGATATTTATTGGATCCAATGTATTCATATTTAGTATTTTTAGTGTCAGGTATGCATTTTCCCATATTCAAGAGCAAAAAAGAGTTGTGTTTTCATTTATCATTTATTTTTATTTATCGCATGATTGTTTTCATCATGGACAGTTGCTCACACATTTTTATATAATGTTATAACACATATTTTCCCATGAAAGGTTTATTCATCGATATGTGTAACAATTTATTCATGTATATACTTTTATGTTTTATCTCTTCTACTTTTCATATTTCAGGTTTGAGAATATGAAAGGATTTTTAAAAACCAAAGGGAAAATTATTTACAGTTGAATTTAGTTTATGAAAATGCATTTTATTTTTTAAATCAGTGAATTGTTGAATTCTTGATATTTAAAATTTTATAGAAACATCGGTGGTATCCTATAGGGAATTGGATCAAATAATACTTGTTCTTAAGCACGTTTATAGATTTTTTATTGTAGGATGTGGGTGAAGGGAATATCATCATGTATTATGTCGGGTTTTCTGGTTGTTGTTTCTTTGGTTCAGGTTGGTCTAGAGGTGACTGTTGGTTACATAGGGATTTGATATAATTTCTAGTTTAGTATATTTTTTATTGGATTTTATGTATTTTGGTCGTCTTATCTATATTATCATTTAACTATGATTATATGTGTTGTTGTTCATTTATTCAACATTGGATTTTATTCTATTTTTCCTATATTTTTTGACGGGTTGATTTTGGTGGATTTTCTAGTTGAACCATATTTTTTTATTATAATTTGTCATTAAAAGGAATGGTCAAAATAATGTTTGTTTGAAATTTCTATGTTTGGTTCTCTAAATTGGGTAGATAGGATTTAGGAATGTTATAATTCAAATAAAAGGTGTGTAAAAGGGGCCTAAACAGCTCACATTCATGTCAAAAACTGAGTTACCATTGGTGGTCAGGGACTTTTTACCAGGATTGATACTTGGAGTTTGGGTCATATGACATAATTGTATGGGATGTTTATTAAAAATTAAATATTCATTTTTTTATAATGTATTTCAAAATTTCATTAAATTATTAGTATTTTAAATATATGTTATCAATATCTAATATTTCTCCTATGATTTCAGAGATTTCACATCAGTCGTTATTTTTTTCATTTATTAGACAACGCCTCTGAGAAACCTTCTATCAGATTTGAGAGAAATTATTGAGAAATTTTCTAAAGGTTAACCCTCTAGTGGACCATAAATTATTAGAATCTATTAACCAAGCTCTTTAGAGTCTATTTCAAGTGGTTTTTGGGAACCCAGAAGATGGGGTGGATTATATAAATGAATTTACTAAGCAGCATTATAATGACCAATACATTACATAAAGAGATATTAATTCAAAATTGAATAATATTCATTACAAAATATAAAAAAACATTTTTAGACTGTATTAGTATAATTTATTTAGAAAATGGTAAATATAAACAATTTTTTCACAATACATCTATACCATCTCTCGCTTATTTCCTCATAATAAGACTCTTTTTGACATATCTTACGTAATACCCTTCTTTATGACCTTGGGAAAAGAAACACAAGAAATTTTGAGCTCAGATACTCAGTAAGGGTAAACAAGGGAGATAAAAATTATATCATAATAATAAGACAAAATAACATAATCATTTAAAAATAATCTACTACATAAGAATGATTGGGATATCATGTCGTCAGATAAATCATAAAATTTAATAAAAATCAATGAACATATTCTCAAAATTCATTACATAAGACATGGAATTTGTGGAATACAAATAATAATGGAAAATCATTTCATATTAGTTAAGGATCATTTCCACGATCCTCATAGCATACAAATTTCATTACTAAACTGAGCTCACTCCTCATTCTGGCCCTATATTACTAAACCAAGATCATTTGTTGTTCCAGCCCTATACATCTCATGAGATATAAATATTTTCACAATTCAATAGAGGTAAATATAGTTTACACCCATATCATAATGAAATAATTCTTATGTGTTTTACAAAAAAAATAAATCAGTCATTATAGCAAAATCTAATGAAATAATGTGTTTCCTAAACATCATTCCATCAAAATATAGTCCATGTAAAATAAATATATTTCTTAAATATCATTCCATAAATAAACAAAATCAAACCATAAAAATAGGGATATTATACTTGAATCATAACCCTATTAAATAATTTCTTATTAGTTTGAAAATAATTTTGATTGAGAACTGGAAATTAATTCATGAGGAAAACATCTTTTTTTCTTTTAAAATATTTTGTTTTCTCAAAATTCAACTCAATTTTTTTTTAAAAAAATAATTTCATTGAAAATAACGTTGAAATTCTTTAAAGGAGGATTCTTAAAAATATAGTGTTATGAAAATTTAAAAACATGTCATGAAATATAAGTTGAAATAAAACATTATTCTCATACTTTTGTTCGATAAGTTAAAAATTACCACATATCAAAAAATGATAGAATATTCCTTTCACACCATTTAATAAAAATTCATGATTTTGGTAAAATTAACATCCAATAGTTTTAAATGTATAGAAATAATATATTAGAATACATATTTAGGAAACATAAAACATGGATGATAAATATAACCCAGTATATACTTACGTATAAACATTTTCAGAAAATAATGAGATTGTGAAATTACCCCTCACTTAGGTCTAATATCCTCTTTATGTACCCAAACATACTTTATAATGATTTAAATAATTTCATTATCTTATTCCAGAATCATTTTCATTTTTATGATATCTTATATGATCATATTAGCATTTGTTTAACATCATTTCATTATTACTCGTTATTCGGGTATAAACTGCTTCATTTACATGTGCATGTTTTGTCGAATAAGTTCTTATTCGTCATCATTGGTCATAGTTGTATATTTTATAGAACTATATTTATATAATACATATCATATTTATTCATTATATGCCTTTATTATTTATTGGATATCCTGTATAATGAATCACATAACATCGTGGTGACAGTGGGTCGTATATATGCACAATATATGATATCATTCCTTTAATTATGAAATGGTTTGAAAGTGGATTGTATACATGTTGTTACAAAATAAATAAAATTTAACAATAATCATATATAGTTATTATTTTTACCACTATATTTATCATATTAAATTGTGGTAAAAAATAGATTACACCATGACATAGAGATGTTAAACTGTACGTACGCATACATCTTGATTTCATTTTTCATAGGATGAATATAAGGTGGGATAAGGTTTCTACATAACCATTATGAAATATCACTGTATAGGTTATACTAGAATTATTACTTAATATTGTAATCAACAATGGAAGAGGAAGTAGAAGAAGAAATGATCTTGAGAGAGTCGGTAAATGATATTACCTCTTATTCAGTGAGCTCCCTCTAGATCTACTCTAAAAGGTACCAAGTTAATATTTCGATAAGAATAGAACTAATAAAATGTGACTAGGGAAGTTGATAATGGAAATGTTTAGGGTATGTATAAACTTTAAGGATCAATGAGTTATTAACAAATGACAGAGTATGTGTCTTTTCTAATAGAGGTGAGGGACACATTGGAATCTCAAAAAATATTAAATTATAATAAATTAAAATACAATACAAAAACCTCAAAAATATCTTAGTCTATAAGATTTTATGATATAAGGATTTAATATAATTAAATAATAATTTTTATATAAGTTTTTATTTCTTTTTAAACTGTACCATTTTGTTTTAGCCTTAATTATTCTATTTTGATTTTAACTAAGGTAACAAATTGTTTAATATTAAAATATGTTCAAATTTACTTATTTTATATCAATTAAACCATAAATGAACAATATTGAACATTTTAGAGTAATACATAACTGTTTTATATTTTTTAAAATATTTTTTTGTTCTTAAATAATTTAATTATACACTATTTTGAAAAAATATCAATAGTGTCCGTTTTAACACTATTCATTTAATGGATTTTTTAAAACATCATGATAAGATGTTAACCAAAAAAATATTTTATTATATCTATTTGAGTTCAAGGTAATATTTACAAATCATTTATTAAATTTTTTATCTCAAATTATATTTATTTTAATATTTTTAAGAACATTTATTTTATATTTACCTTAAAAAATAATTACAATATCAGTTTTGTGTAATTATTTAATAAAATTATTCTTTAAAGAAAAATTAAAAATAAAACACTATTATGAATATAAATCTACTATATGTATGTATAATACTTTGAGCCAAATATATCACCTAGAAAATGCATCATTAAAAATGTTATACTAATTAAAACACAAATGTGAAAAGTTTAACACTACTTTAGTTAAATAATATAAGTGTCATAATATCTTATATATGGATCCAAATGGTTAATAAATCGAAACATGGATTCTTATTGTAGATATATAATAAAAAATAATATTTGGTTAGGTATTTGTGTCATTTAATGGTTATTATCATTTTAATAAAAATTAGATTATTTAATTTTCATCAACTAAATAATTTCTACATTAATCAATATATAAACCTTCAAGGAAATTATTTCATTCGTAAAAATTAAAAATTAATTACCATAATAAATAAAATCATTTTAGATTTCAAATTATTATTAATAATATAATTTATCTTATGTATAGCATTATACTAAAAATTATTTAGTTATTAAATTTGGAGAAAGATATATTTATGTTTTTTCTTTAAATAAAATAAATTAGATGTCCAAATCTCATCCAAGTGGAATCCAAAAAATACCATTTAGTATCAAGGATGATTTAGGTGGAAATATACACGTACAATGGCATTAGGCAAAGTTTTAGGGTAAATTTTTAACATTATATTTACCCTTATTTACACAATTTACCATTTTAACGTATTAATAACAATTACTGAAGTTACAATTGATGATTAAAAATAATAAAACAAATATATTTACATAATTTTTACCTACAGATTCCAAATTTGGAATCTATTTTTTTGAAATTAATAACACAGAAGTTAAAATAGTTAATTTTAAATTTATCTCATTTATGGAATGAAATATAGGTGTTTAAAGATAATACATTGCAAACATTAAAATGTTTTACATCAGAATTCATAGTAAAATTAATGACAATGAAAAAAATTATATTAAATAATAAAAATATATTCTATTTATACTTTAAACTAATTCAATAATATAATTTATCCATAAAAATTATTTTGATGAAAAATGTTGTTTTTAATTAAATTATATATATTTTTATTATTCATCATAACTCAAAACTAATCAGTAAAATAAAAAGATCACCCAAAGTAAATTTTAATATCCTGATTTTTAATGAGAATATTTTTTTTTCAATATAATATATAAACATTTCAAAAACTATATTTAAAATGGGTACACCATCCAATGAAGGAAAAACAACATTTTTTTAAATACATCGTTTATCCAAAAAATTGAATTTGTTCTTATTTGATGTATAGAAAACATATAATATGATTTTTAAACAATATATTGAATATATTTAATATATATTACATTAATAAAATCCATTAATAGTGATTTTATTATTTTATAAACTCACTTATTTCATTTAAATAGTTTTTTCATAAGAAAGTTAATACTGTTCATACCTGCCATTATAATGACAAGGTTATAAGGTAACATAACAATATCTAGTTGTTCAATTAAACTCTGTTTCGTATAAAATATATTTTATCAAAATTACTTGAAATTTTTTGTAACAAAATCCTAGCATAGTGTTGCGTAAAACACAACCTAATACGATGTTGTGTATAATGCATGAATATCTTGGTGTGGCGTACAAAACAAGAAATCAAAGAAACTAAAAAAATATATCTCATCTAAATAAGAGAGTGTTACATTATACCCCCCATAAAATTAATTTATCACTCATAATTCATCAGGGTTATAAATGGTTTAATAATTGAAAGTTTCTTTCATAGAAACCGACAACGTAAAAGAGGAATACAAAAACATCGTTTAAAAAAATGGAAATTTAGAAATATAACAGTTACCCAAAATAACTTCTCACTGGGTTTCTAAATAGAATAAAATAGTTATAATATGAAAATAAAGATATGGAATAAAAATCAAACCACTATGTTCTGATGGAGAGTGATAGAGAGTAAGGTTAGAAGACAGTTAAAAATTAGAAATCCATAAATCTACAATGATTTATGTGGACTTTTGATTCATCAGAAATGAAGGTAGTAGGGTACAATATTTGGTTTTATGATCCATTATCTAGTGTTAAATAATAATAAAAAATTCTTACTTGATTAATCGTAATCTTATCATTTCCTTATGCCTTGACCAATTTCCACATTATCTCTTATTCCAAAAAATGATGTTGAATTTTTCATTCCTAAAGCGTTATCAGATCACGAGATCCATAAATAGACTGATAGTTCATTTCATTTCAATCTACTAGAAAAAAACGTTATCACAAGTTATAAAATATACATAAGTACACATATGGTGAGAACAGAATTTATTATAACAAAATTTTTATGATGTTCAACTTAAATATTCCATAAATATATAAACTTATAATCCTTCTAAAAGATGAAAAAACAAAACTTTTTAAAGAGGTGGAATAAAACAGTTTTAAATTTATCGCCATATATCATAATATATCTCTTATTGGGAACATTCCCAACTTGTGAATGCCTTCATCATGTATTTTCTTGAAACATTCTAATAACGTGAATTTCCAAAAAACATTAGTGCAAACATTCATGCTTTACAAAATTAACTCTTTCCATATACCATAAATCCAAAAGATTATATATTATACATCGATCACATCATAAATCAAATTTTCATCATATTTTAACTGAGGTCTTTAATACTATTTAATTACTCTTTATTTCATTACCCCAATATTATGCACATATTAAGGGTCATCCTTCCTCGAATGTTTTTTCCAAAAATATTTGAATCGCGTTTCAAGGTTACCTGTACCACATAGCATATATTCTTTAATACATATAGAAAATAAATAGTAGACCAATAGATATTTTATTATTCCATATTACTATAAATGATATTCTACAACATTATTCTGGGATCCTATTACATAAACACTCAATCACTCCACCACTTCATTGTCATACTCAACATATCCAATAGTGATATAATGTTATTTTTCTATATATTTGTCCTTAAGAGGATATTAACATTGATCGTCATATATAAACCTTTGATTATGGAATTGGTTATCATAATTCCCCATTTCGTTTCACTGGCATCACTGAAATGTGGGTGGTTCATTCTATATATCATTTTATCAATTCACATCAATAGTTATATTTTCTCAATTACATCGGCACCCAACTACCCGATGAACTTATTTTCCAATCCTAAAACATTTTCTAGTCCCTTTAAGACAATGTCTACCTTTATTCCTTCCTCACATTGATCATAAAAAACACTCATATTCTTTTCCACTGTGTTTTGTGATTTCCCCTTTAAATTTATTTTCCATATATTTTCAAAACCATGAGATTGATGTTTAAATCCAAATTCCATTTATAGCTTGATATCACAAATAAAAATATATCTATAGCTAATAAAGTCTCTTATGGATAATTCCCTATGAATACTTGGTTTTAATCCACTGAATAACCTATTGAAATTAATTTTGGCTTGGATGGTAATTCCTGAAGCGTACCTTATTAGTATTATAATATGTGACACTTATGTACCAATGAATTCATCATCCTTTTAATTAATATCATGGAAATAATTTTCCATCTTCATATAAAGAATAAAAGGAAAGTACTTATTGAAAAATAAGTTCTGGAAATCATCATAGTCCATGGATTCAATTTTATCTTGCTGCCACATATTCCTGATTACATTCCACCACTACCCTGCTTCACATTTTAAATGATAAAAAACCAAAATGAATTTTTCATGTTCCAAAAAACGAATGATTGAAAATATCTTTTCAAGGGTGCTGATCCATTAATCAGTAATAAGTGGATTATAAGACCTTCTAAATGAAGGTGTGTGTTTTCTCATGAAGGGCTTAATAGAATGTTGTTCACTTCTCTCCTCATCTAGAAGTTCAGAATGATTCATATCTTGTGTATCTATAGCGATAAGATTTTTAATTATATCTCCTATAACATTTGGTTGTTCAAGTGAACAATCATTTCATATCCCATTGAATTGATCTTTAACATGGATCCTTTGGGTTCCAGCCATTGTATAAAATGAAAAAAATAATATTGTGAGAGGAAAAATCATACTAGGAAAATAATATAATTGAGGGGGGATTATGTTAAATCTCTAACATATTAGGTTTAACATAATTTATCCATGATCATTACCAAAAATTATAGGATTATAATATATACATAGAAATATCCTTATGGACATCCCAAGGCATATCCTTAGAAATAGTTCTTGGGATTTCATTATTGTTTTGTCATCATAGTTTCCAATTTTAAATTACACATTTCCTCTAATACCAACTATAACAACCCATAATTTACATATATAGATATTACATCATAATTGAAGACATTTCTTTATAAAATATAAAAAAGCCACAACAGAACCATATATATATAATTTATTTATAGACTGAGAAACATAAACAATAAGTACATAAGACCGATACATTGTTTCTTGCTTATTCCTTCATAACTAGACCCATTTTTTACAAATCATACAAAATACACTTCTTTATGAACTAGAGAAAATAAAAATAAGAAAGGGTGTTCATGGATTCATAGAATGGGTAAATAAGAGAGATATAAATTATGTCATAATCATAGGATATAAGAACATAATCATTTGAGAATCATATCTTGCATTTGAATGATCGGGATATCATGTCATGGGATAAATTATAAAAGTTAATAAAGAATCAATGAACATATTCCCAAAATTCATAACATAAGACATGGAAATTTTGACATAAAAATAAGTATATAATACAATTTCATAATAGTCATGGATCATTTCCAAGACCATCATAGCGGACAAATACCATTACTGAATTGATCTTAATCCTTAATTTAGCCTTTTATTACTGAACTTGGATCATTTTCTCTTCCAGCCCTGTCACTCTCAAGAGATATAAATATTTTCCCAATTCATTGGAGGGATATATATTCCCCCCATATCATAATGACATCATTATTATGTGTTCCATAAAAACATAAATCATTCATCATATCATAACCCAGGGAAAAATGGGTTTCCTAAACATCAGTCAAACATAAGATAATCAATTTAAAACAAATTGATTTAATAAATATCATTAAATAAATAAATAAAATAAAACCATAAGAATAATAGGGATAATATAATTGAATCATAAACCTATTAAATAATTCCATATTAGATGGAAAATAATGTTTATTGAACACTTGAAACTAATTCTTGATAAAAATATAGTTTCTTCTTCAGAAACATTTTCATTTCTGAAAATGCCAAGGATTATAAAATAAAATATTTTCATTGAAAATAACATAGAAATATTATAAATAATTCTTCATGGAAATATGGGGTTATAAAAAGGTAGAAACTTATCATGCCCTATATGTTAAAAGAAAAAATATATCTCATACTATTGTCGAATAAGTCAAAAAGCACCTTGCATCAAAAAAAAAATGTCAAAAGATTCATTTCATACGTTTAAATAAAAAATCTCCAATTTGGTAAAATTTACTTCAAAATTTTCAGGAACGGTATAAAGAATATTTTTGAATATAGATTTAGGAGGTGTGGACATGGATGATAAATATACCACAATATATACTTGTATATAAACATTTTTGGATAATAATGAGATTACAAAATTATCCCTTACCATAGTTCTGATACCCTTTATATGTATCCTAACTTCCTAAATAATGATTTAAAAAATTTTATTGTAATATTTCAGAATCTGAATCAATTTCATGATATCATATATGATCATATTATCATCTGTTTAATAACAATTCATTATAACTCATTATTCGGGTAAAAACAACTTCATTTTCCTATGCATGTTTTGTTGAATAAGTTCATATTCTTATTCATAGGATATCATAATGTCATTTAAATAATTATATTAATATTATATATATCATATTATTTATTATATACATTTTTCTCTAATGGATATCTTGAAGAATGAATCACATTGCATTGTGGAGACGGAAGGTCGTACCTACACACAAGTGATGAAATCATTTATTTAATTATGAAATGGTTTGGAATTTTATTGTATATATATTATTCAAGAATAAATATATATTATAATAATAATATATATTTATTATTTACATCATTATATCCACCCAAGTAATGTGGTGGGGAAAAATAGATTACATCATGATGTAGGGACACTAAGGTGTGTGTACGCACACGTGGTGATTTAATTTTTCATAGGATGGATAAGAATGAAGAATAAGGATTCTCTATAACATCAATAATATCAAATTTTATAGGTGAACCATGAGTTATTACTTAATATTGGTGATAACACAGGAAGAAGATGTAAAATAAGAAATGTTGTAGAGAGAGCTAGTAAAAGAGATTACATCTTCTTCGGCAAGATCCATCTAGATCTACCCTTAAAGGCACTAAAATGGTATTTTGTGAAGACCAAAACATCTATAATATGACTAGAAAGTTTAATAAGTGAACTTTTATGAGGATGGATGAACTTGAAGGCTAAATTAGTAATGAAGAAATGAGGGAGGAGGTTCTCTTTTATAATTGATGTTAGGGGCACATTTGGAATATCCAAAAATATTAATTTCTAATATAACCAAACACCATCCAGTAACCTTCAAAATATACTAGTTTATAATTTGAGATGATATATGGTTTAAATATATTAATAAAATGATTTTTAGAGATGTTTTATGTCATTTTAAACCATATAATTTCGTGTTACCCATTACTCTTCTCTATTAATGTTAATAAAGGTAAAAAATTATTTAAAATTCAAATACTAACATTTTTAATAATTTTATGTCAAATAGACCAGAATTAACAATATTGAAAATTTCCTAGTTAACCTAATTTATTTTATGTTTTTTAAAATAATTTATTTTTAAAAAAAAATTATTTTGACAAAATATCAATAGTGTCAATTTTGACAATATTCATTTAATAGATTTTTTTGAAAATATAAATATTAGATGTTAAACTCAAAAAAGATATTTTATTATATCTCTATGTTGTATAGGTCATCTTTTATGTTAATTTTACTTATTAGTTAGCTCAAATAATAATTATATTAATATTTTTAACAACATTTATTGGATATTTTTCTCAAAAAAATAATTACAACATTGGTTTTGTGTAACTATTCAATAAAAATATATTAGAATAAAAATTAAAAATAAAATTCTATTATGAAGAAAAATCTACTATATTTACGAAGAATACATTTAGAAGAATATACATTCTGGAAAATCCATCCTGAAAATGTTATACTTATTAAAATATGAATGTGACTAGTTTAACATCACTTTAAATAAAATAATATAAGTTTCATAATCTCTCTTATAAGGAAGAAAATTGTCACTAACTATACCCCTGGAAGATTATGTTATATACATACCCATAAAAATTAGATTTTGTCAAGTGTTTGTGTCTTTTAATGGAGGTTTTAATTTTAATAAAAATTAGTTGATTGACTTATCATCAATAAAATAATTTCTAGGATATAAATATATAGACCTTTATAATAATTATGTATTTCCTAAAAATTAAAAAAAAAATATAATGAGAAAATAAAATATTTTATATTTTATATTTTTATTTATAATATAATTTACCTCCTATATAACCTTAAATTAAAAATGATTTAGTTATTAAAATTTCAATAAGACATAATGAACTTTTGTTTAAATAAAATAAATTAAATGTCCTAATCTCATAAAAGTGGATTCCAAATGATATAATTTAAACCCAATGATGATTTGGGTCTAAAAATACTCATTCATTGATATTATAACAAGTGTTAGGGTAATTTCATCACATTGTTTTTAAAATTAATTACCAGATTTACCTTTTTACCGTATTAATAAAAATTAACGAAGTTACTATTAAAAGATCCCAAAAATAAAAGAAATCTATTTAGATAATTTGTAACTACTGATTCAAAATATGGAATCCAGTTTTAGAAATTAAGAAAATATAATCTACAATAGGTAATTTGAAATTAATCTCGTTATCAGAATGAAAAATAGGTTTTAAAAGATTCAACTTTACAAAAGATTGAAATGATATACCTCAAAAGTCATGGTAAAATTAATTCCTATGACAAAATAATATTAACTAATAAATATATATTATATTTATACTTTAAAATATTATAATAATATAACTTATACAAAAAATTTGTTATGATGAAAAATGTTTTTTTCAAATAAAGTTTTGTTTATTTTTACTATTCATCATAACTCCAAAACTGACTAGATGAATATAAAAAATTCATCCAAATTAAATTTTACTATCCTTATATTGAATTGAAATTTTATGTTGATAAATATAATATATATAAAATTTTCAAAAACTATATTTAAAATGGGTCTCAAATAAAATGGCGATAAAACTGCATTTATTAAGAAAAAATATTTTATCTAAACAATTTAATTGGTTATTATATCAACTCTAGAAATCATATAATATAATTTTCAAACATTAGTTTGAAAATAGTACATATATAATATATTAATAAAATCCATATAGAGTGATTCTATTATTTTATAAAGTCACATATTTTTATTTAAATATTTTTTCAAAAAAAGTTAATGTTGTTCATACATTCCTTTATAATGACAATGTTATAAGGTAACATAATAATATTTAATTTTTCACTTAATGTCTATCTTCATTGAAATTAATTCTATCAAAAGAACTTGAAATTGTGTTTACACAATCCAATCATAATGTTATGTATACCATAATCTAATCAAGTGTTTCGTATAGCGCAATATTATCTTGGTGTAGCAAACAACACAAGACATCAAAGTAATTAAAAAATATATCTCAATAAAATCGTAGGGTTTTATAAGAATCCATTAATATTTCATAGTGAAAAAGGACCCAGGAATATTAGGAGGGTATTCAATATGTAGAAATTATCTTGAACTACTTGGAGACTCTTAAAGAATCTAAGGAGGGGATATTCATATATATACCCGAGGGTCTTGGAAGGAGATAATTGGACTCCATTTTGAATGGTATGTTGCACGCAGATATTACATGGGATTATTTCATGGAAATATTTAACATGCAGTTTTACCCCAATTTATTGTATGTGGCTAGGACCCAAGGGTTCATGACCTTAGAGCAGGGGGTGTATCATTATAGAGTATTATGCACATTTTACTGAGTTAGTAATTCTAGCACTAGTGATTTTAACTAATGAATACATAGAGTATATGTGGTCTGAGTTAAGACTGAGGACTGATATTCCATCGATGTTGATATTCATGTTCATTCTGACCTTCGAGAGGTTTATGACAATGTATATTTGGCTAAGCTAGAAATAGTTATAAAGGCAATATTTAGGGGAGTTGCAGTGGGGTTAATGGTTAGCTAGGGTGTATCTTCTAGAAAAAAATAATCTCAAGAGTGTTATGATTTTATAAGGACTATGTTTCCGGGATTTGACAGGGAAAAACTGGTTGTCTACTACTAGTATACGATGCATGCTCATACCAAGTATAATTATAATGAGGATCCTTGGAATTTATATCATTATAGATGATTATGAGATTTGAATCAATTCTGGGAAAGGTTTTCCTTGGTTAATAAGGTCAGATACACATTCACCAATGGTTCACATGTTTATATTAATTCTACCTAGGGTGGAAAGACATATTCATAGAAAAATGGAGAGGTTTTCGTGGAAAATATGAGACACATTTACATAGTAAAATATATGTTAGAGGGATTTGAAGAAATCCCAGGTACTGTAAGCGGTAAAATGTTGATCTCATATTTTATGGTGCTTGTTTTTTGGATATTGGTTCTACTTAAAAATTAATATCATCAAATTTAGTTTAAATGTTTGTCATGTTTTCATAATTTTTTCCATTATTGTTTTATCTTTCCATTCTTTTGGGAAATATGATCAACGAAGGATTAGGTGTCAAACATATCTGGTGATGATAGCTGACAAAAAGGTGGTGTGGGAATTCTTAGTCCCATATGTTGATATCTTTGACTTGATTATTAACATGGATTTTATGATCCTAATTGAGGCATAAATAAATTGTTCTAACCATCATGTTAAGTTCTTATTTACTGATTGGGTTACTCATGTTTTCTAGGGTGAGAAGGACCCTAGACTTGGAATGCAAGGGCCCATTGTTATTTATGTTGGGGTTATATCTATCAAGGTTTAATAGATATTTATTGATGTAGTTGACCCTTATTTGGTTTGTCTAATTCCCGTTTTTGTGGGTGCATACCCTGAGGCCCTTCCAAATAATGTTTATAGTTTACCATCACTGAGATAGTTCAAGTTTACTACATACCTAGTCTATAGTATGATGCCCATTTATTTGTCATCTTACAATATAAAACCTACTGAATTGGGGGAACTTAAGGTACACCTTGAAGACCTAGAGCTTAAAGGATGTATTCATCCTAGCTTGTCACCATGGGATTTGCATATACACTTTTCTAGGATGGATAATGAGAGACTTATACATTGTATTGATTATTGAAAGTAGAATTGGGTGACCCTTAAGAAAAAATACTCTTCAATGAGGATTGATGATCTCTTAGATTAGTTCATAGAGGATTGTAAGTTTTCTATGATTGACCTGATGTCATGGTACCATAAGTTGACAGTCTAAGAAGAGAATATACCTATGAAAACATTTTGGAGTTGATATGTTAATTTAGTGTTTGTGGTTAAACCATTTGGTATCACCACTACTCGTGTAATGTTTATAAATTTGATTAACTTGATCATTTATCAATTTTTGGACCCTTTTTTATTGTGTTTGTGGATAATATTTTCATTTACTCTAATTCATAAGAGGATCACATGGTATATTTAGATATCAATATTCGATCCTTTAGTGAAAATCATCTATATGTTGGGCTTTCTAAATGTCAGTTTTGGATCCTAAAATTGAAGTCTATTGATAATGTGATATCTAATAGAGTAGTCCCCATATATCCTAAAAAAGGAATAGGAAGTTATTTCTACAAAGTAAACTAAAATTTGTTTGATATACATTTCCTCTTGGGGTTGGTTTGTTACTATAGATGGTTCATTCCAGGATTCTCCAAGATCACATCTCTTGTGAAAAATGTAGCCCATAAGGTAATAAATTTAGAATGGAATGAAAGGATTTCGAGATATTTTGAGAATATGATTGTCTGGATGAATTTATCACCAGTTTTGATTCCTCTAGATGAAGGATCGGGTTTGGATGTTTTCTGTGATGCTTTTGATACGGGATTGGGATGTGTCTTGATGCATGGGAAATAGGATGTTGCTTATGGATTATGCTATTTATGCCCTCATGAGAAGAATTACCCTACCCAAGAACATTAGTTTGATACATTTATTCAAGAACCCAAAATTTTGAATCAATATCTATTTTTGTGGATGATTATATAATATTATAATCATAAGACCATGAAATATATTTTTACTTATAAGGATAGGAATTTATGAAATATATTATAGGTATAGTATCTTCATATTTATATTTTAATTTTTCTTATACCCATGAGAATGGGGATGTGTTAGCTACATCATTGAAAAAATATTGACACAAATTGTAAAGGAATAATTTGAGGAGTGGTCTCTAATATGTGTGTTTGGTGAGATGATCATGGAAGTAGATTGTGTTGGTGGATAGGTGTTCTAGGATTACATTAATTCAAAAACATCTTTTGATGAGTGATTTAATATCTAGAATGTGATAGACACTATTATATAGAGTTTAAGTGAAAAATGTTATAGTGGGGAGACATCATGTGAGTGGTTTTGGTATCTTAGTGGAGATTGGTGCTTCTGTAGTAGGATAGTTGTTCGATTTTCCATAAAGAAGAAGTTTTTGGGTAGTGGAAAATGTTATTGTTGCTCTGTCCACCCTGGGGAAACCAAGATGAATCCCAACATGAGGAGTTAGAATTTGTGGAATGGGATTTGACAATCAATTGTGTATTTTATAACATAGTTCCTTACTTGTCAAAAAATTAAAGTGGAACACCATAGGATTGTGTCTTGTTGCATCCCTTACCCATTATGATATAGATGTCAGATTATATTTCCATGGATTTCTAGTGGGAATGATGAAATTTGAGTGATCATTTATCGAATAACTAAATTGTCACATTTCCTACCTATCAAGGATATTATGAATGTGAAAATGATTAGGGACTTGTATGTATAAGAGATTGTTAATATTCAGGGGGTTACATATATTTTTTATTCTAAAAACGTTATGAGGTTCACATCTTGGTTTTGGAATGGTTTTAAGGAGGTGATGAGTTACAAATTTAAGTTGAGCATAGTGTATCATCCATATACGGATGGATAAATAAAGAGGGATATTCAGGTTCTAGAAGATATGCTTTAGGCTTGTATGATTGATTTCAATGTAATTTAAAAAATCAATCTTCCATTGCATAATATTTTTATAAAAATTGTAACGCCCCGACCCCTGTGACCTAGAGTCGGTGCATTATTACACAACATTGGCCTGATCACAAATGATCAAGTCTCGAAAGGCCGATTATTTTAGTAGACTTGGAACCAATAGATTCATTCATAAAGATTACATTACATCATAATGTGAAAAACAACAACAACATATTGTCTCTATAGACCACACTCATATCCCCTCATACTATCCCTGCAATTCATTCATAAAATACTTCTTCACATCCTAGAAAAAATAAAACATTTAAAGGGTTGATCTCATATTCCCAGTACGGATAACAATATAGGGGAAACTTTCATAAATAAGAATAAACATTTAAGGAAATGTATAACTAAAAAAAGCCCTTCAAACTTGAACTTCATCATAATATGGTAGAAATAAAATTCAATAATTCCATTTACTTATTCACATGGATATTATACGAATCGAATAATCACATGCAATATCAATAACCACATTCATAATGTTGGAATACATAATGCCAGACTATCATAACCAGATAGTCAAGGCCTTGTTCCAAGACTATAAATAATATTTTTTCAAGGCCTTGTTCCAAGACACTAGTTTGTCCCATGAGACCTACCGATGCATCGAGGATCTATAGTGGGCTCCACCCATCACTTACTAAGTCCAATGCATTCCTCATATGAATAGGTTTAAACATAACATAAATATTCATATTAAAACTAGCGTAAGAAATGTCAATACATTATACATAAACCATGAATGGTATAAAAATTACACATCCACAGTCAACCATAACACAAAAACTTCAATACAATACTGATATTTTGTATCATAATAAATCAACATCAAATAACATTAAAATCTGTCAAAGGATGTTCACATAGATGTAATCAAAACTATTATAGAGAAATATTTATTATTTTAATCATTAAAAAGTCACATAATTATAAAATATAACATTTAATTTGAAAATATTCTTATAATATTGTATGGGAAGCATTGATCATTTTATAACGGCGTAAAATAGCTGCACCCGCCGTATAAGATAAAAAAGACATTCTTACCTTAATTTTGTCGAAAAGGTTAAAAAAGTCCTTGTTTGGAAAACGATGGAAAGATTACTTTATAAAAATCTTATAAAAAGTCAAAAAAGGGTATGAATGACATTAACCCATACTCAATAAAATAGTAAGAATGTTTTTAAATACATTTTTATGAAACATGGATGTGGATGATAAAGGGGTCCTAGTAGATAATTACATATAAACAACCTTGGATAATGCAGATATTGTGATGTAAACCCTTACGTTAGACTTTTCATTGTTCGAGGCTAGGTTAAACTATTTTATAATAGTAAAATAATTGTTATTAAATTATACAAGAATCATATACATAAATATGATATCATATATGATCTGTAAATATTGCTTTGTTAATAATATTTTAGTATTATCGTCATTTTCAGTGTTCACATACTCATTGTTTTTGTATATTTTATTACATAAGATGGGTTTTTATCCATAGGTTGTATCTTATTCATATCAAGAATGATATCAAGTCCATAAAAATTATTTTTAATCATTAAATTAAAATTAATCTTGAAGGGATATGATGGGGAATGAATCTCATCGCGTTCGTGGAGACAGTAGTCCGTACGTACACACGAGCGACAATATCATTATTTTGATATTAAAATTGTATATAATTGGATGTTATATCATATATACCGAATCATTATAATTTTATATTTATTATTTACTTCAATTACACATCATTATCATACCTATCCAAATAATAATGTTTTGAATAACAATTACACCACGACATGGAGACGGTAAGCCGTACGTACACACGTATGGTGACATGTCATTCAAAGAATGGATAGAATACAAAATATGGTTTTAATATATTTATAATAACATCATAGTATATTGAATATACTTGAGTTAATTATTTTATAATGGAAATAGCAAGGAAAGAAGAAGTGGAAGAAGAAAGGAACTTGAAAGAGGGTGGTGAAAACACTACATATTCCTCAGGTTCTTCCTTTTGATTTGATCAAAAGGTATCCTTAGGATGGATTTATGATAAAACTAAAGCCTCAAGGATTAATTTAGGTAAGTTGAGAGAATATTTGGTCAGGGGTTGGCCGATCCAAAAGGCTTTTAAAGTGTTAAATTGAGAGAAGTGGGAGTTGCCTTTTATAAGAGGGGTGAGGGGCACCTTAAGAAAAGCTAGAAATATTATTTTATAATAAATTCATATTCAGATTATAATGGGTCCAAAGTGACTTAATTAAAGGATAAGGTGGGTAACGGTCTAAATCCTCCCAACCAATAGGTTTTAGATAGGTTTTAGTCACTATATTAACCTTATCTTTTAGTTTTAACTCTTAGTTAATTAATTTCACATTTTCCATGTCTCTTTTTATTATTATATTTTATGGTTAATAAACATACTAAAAACATCCAAGAGAACCCCAAGTGGTTTATTAATGATACAAAAATAATTATATAAGACTATTGGCCAAACCTTATATTCTTAGGAATTGACTATCAATTAATAATATAATATATTTTTTAAAAACGCTTTTATGTTAATTTGACACTATTTGGTATTTTGTTTTTTTTCTAAATTCATAACAGAATTATTAATTAAAAACTAATTAATTTAATCTACCCTAACATGTCATATTGACCTATAAAATTCTTGGAATTCATTAAAAGTCTAAAATTATATTTATTTGTGTACTTTTAATATCAATTATTTTAATATTTCTCTAATAAGGTAATAACTGAATCATCTTTGTGTCATAAATAAGATCTATTATTTAATGTCTAAAAATTATAAATAAAATACTATTATGTAGGAAATATATTTATATTTATAATAAATATTTATAATCTAATTTATCTTATTAATAACCCTATATTAAAAATGTTTTTGTTATTAAACATTGATTTTAACTCTTTTAACTCTTCTTTGAATTAAATAATAATAAATCTCCTAATCTAATCTACGTGGATCAAAGAGGTTCATATTTTATTATCATGGTTGTTTTTGGTCGAATTATACTTAGCCAATAGAATTAAGACATGTGTTAGGGTAATAAAAATATCATTTTTACCCTTAATTACCCTATTTATATTTAACCATGGTAAATAAAAGTAAAATTTTTCTATTCACTAAAAATTATTATTATCTTATTGAACCAAATTTTACTCATTGATATTAACCGTCTCTCTTAGATTTTCGAAATTCCACTAACAGAAGTGGAAAATTATGTTTTATTGGAATTTTAAAATTCTCCTTGGAGATGGGAAAAAGACGGTGAAAAGTTCAATAAAATTTTGATATATCTTTAATTATTATAAACTGACTCCAATGAATTGAATTGAACTTATATAGGTATTAAATATCTATTTAGAGCTAAATTAATTTAAATAAAATAAATAATTATTTAAATAAAAATTATGTTTTAAACTATTACTTAGTTTTTTCAATATTCATCAAAAATTGAATGTTTTCTGAAAAATATCAAAAATTCACCCTAAGCTAATTTCGAAATTCCAAATACAAAAATGAAGTCCATTTATAAAGATAAAATTTATAAGATTTTAAAAATTGGGTATTACTATTCATAACGGTTAGTTTGATTGGTTATGGTGTGTGTTAGACCTCGAAGTTGCATACAACAGATGCTACAGTATTATTCAAAGGGAAGTGTACTGTGGAAGCTTGATGTGTTACATTCTCCCCTCCTTCAAAAACTTTCATTCTCAAAATTTCTAGAATAATACTGTATAAAAAGACTACTGTGGTTCTTCATCATAAGTTCCTCGGGTTCCCATGTTGCCTCTTCCATTTTATGGTTTCACCATATAACTTTTACCAGAGGATTCGTTCGGTTTCTCAATACATGTTCTCTTATATCAAGAATCCTGACAGGCTCTTTGAAATAAGAAAGATCAGGTTCCAGTTCTAATTCCTCGTAGGTGAGTACATGTATTGAGTCAGACATGTATTTTCTTAACAGTGATACGTGGAACACATCATGAACTTTGGAGATATTTGGTGGCATTTTAAAATGATAAGCTACAACCACAATTCATTCTAGAATTTCGAAAGGTCCGATGTACCTGGGACTCAATTTACCTTTCTTACCGAAACATATAACTCCGTTCCATGGAGATTCCTTCAATAAAACATGATCTCCTACCTCAAATTCCAAATCCTTCCTTCGGTTATCAGCATAGCTCTTCTGCTTACATTGAGCTGCTTTGATGTGGTTTTGGATTACCTTTACCGTTTCCATCGTTTCCTCCACCAGTTCTGGGCCTACAAGTTTTCTTTCACCAACGTCATCCCAACAGGTTGGTGTGTGACATCTCCTTCTATATAACGCTTCATATGGTGCCATCCAAATACATGAAAGAAAGCTATTGTTATAGGAAAATTCCACCAGAGGTAAATATTGATCCCACATACCATAAAATTCAAGTGAGAAAGATCTCAACATGTCTTATAAGGTTTGAATAGTCCCTTCTGATAGTCCATCAGTTTGGGGGTGGTAAGAAGTTCTCAAACAAAGATCAATATCCAAGGCCTTCTGATGACTCTTCTAGAATCTTGATGTAAAATGTGGATCACAATTAGAAACAATTGATATGGGTACTCCATGAAGTCGGAAATCTTCATTAATATATAGTCTTGCTAGACCTTCAAGTGGTAAATATTCCCTTATAGAAAGAAAATGTGCTGACTTGGTAAGATGATCAACAATGACCCATAGTACATGATTCATTCTAGGAGTCTTTGGTAGTCCCATGACAAATACCATCTTGATATTATCCCATTTCCACTCTGGTATGGGAATAGGTTGAATGACTCCTCTGGGTTGTTGTCTGCTAGCTTTCACTTATTGACAAACCATACATCTTGACACAAAATCAGCAATCTTTTTCTTTATGTTGTCCCACCAAATTTTTTTTCTTCAAATATCTATACAATTTGGTGCTCCCCGGGTGTATAGAGAAATTGGAACTATAATTATCGTCTAACAATTCCTATTTTAGATCAGGTATATCGGGAGCACAAAGTATCTTCCCAAATTTCAAAATTCAATCTTCATATACAAAGTCACTCAATATCCCATCTTTCACAACTTTAGTCTTCTTTCAAAATTCTCCATCATCGGTCTAGGAAATCTTTATCATTTCTAGAAATGATGGTTTGGCAACCATTTGAAAAAAGTATTGATGTTTCAACTTCAATGGTTTTTCCGATATCCATATTTACTAGATCCATAAAAATAAGATCCGTCTCAACACCCATCTGGTTCAAAACTCCATGATCTTTTCTACTCAAAGCATATGCAACCTAATTTTCCTTCCCTGGGTGGTAGTGTATCTTGCGATCATAATCCTTGAGTAGTTCAAGCCATCTCCTTTGCCTCATGTTGAGTTCTTTCTGTGAGAAAATATACTTTAAACTCTTGTGATTAGTATAAATCTCACATTTCTCACCATAGAGATAGTGTCTCCAAATAGTCAAAGAAAATATTACAGGTGATAACTCAAGATCATGAGTATGATAGTTTTTCTCATGAATTTTCTGTTGTCGTGATGCAAAGGCAATAACCCTATCATTCTACATAAGGACACAACCAAGTCCTTTCTTCTATGCGTCACTATAAATAACAAACATATCATTCCCCAATGGTAGAGTAAATATAAGAGCATTGCCAAATATTTTATTCAGTTATTTGAAAAAGTCTTCACACACTTTTTTTCAAACAAATTTAACCCCTTTACTTGTGCTCTTTGTTAATGGGTTAGCCAACAAGGAAAAATTCTGGATGAAATATTGATAATAACATTCTAAACCAATAAAACTGCGTAGCTCAGTTATACTCATTGGTGCTAGCCATTCATGGATTGCTCTTGTATTTGAAGGATCAATAGATAATCCATACTTAGAGACAATATGGCCAAGAAAAGAAATCTCTTGAAGCCAAAATTCAAACTTGCTAAACATCCCATATAATTCATGTCTTCTCAGAGTCTTACAGATAATGCGCTAGTGATTTTCATGATCTTCATAGCTTTTGGAATATACCAATATATCATCAATAAATACCACTAAAAAGTCATCAAGATATTCCTTGAAAACTCTATTCATTAGATCGATGAAAACATAGGGTGCATTAGTCATCCCAAAAGGCATTACTATAAACACACAATGCCCATACATGGTTGAAAATGCTATTTTTTGGAATGTCTTTCTTCTTTAAACATAATTGATTGTATCCAGATCAATGTTCAATCATTGAAAAGTATTGAGCTTCATGTATTTGGTCAAATAAATCATCAATAAGAGGTAGGGGATACTTGTTCTTTATTGTTATAGAATTGATCTCCCTGTAGTCGATACATAAACTCAAAGATCCATCTTTCTTTTAAACAAAAAGGACAGGGACTCCCCATGGAGAAAAAACAGGGATAATAAATTCCTTATTACTCAGTTCCTCTAGTTGTTTCATTAGTTCAACTAATTACACAGTGGCCATTCTATAAGGGGTCTTCGATATAGGCCTTGAAACCGGAATTAAATCAATGGAAAACTCAATTTCTAGTTATGAAGGATGTCCAGGTAAATCTTCAGGAAACACATCAAAATATTCTCTCCCAATAGGTACATCATCTATTTGAACATTCCATTCCTCACTGAAAATCATTTCATTATCTTCCTCCCCAATAATTTAATTTAGTTGAGCTATAAAGGGTGGATCTAGATAAGAATTAGGTGGTGACGATTCTGCTCTAAAGATAAGGTGTTCTTTATCATTATCATCAAAAATTGTAACCTCCTTCTTCTTACAATAAATTTTCGCATCATGGACTGAAAGCTATTACATACAGAGGATTATATCAAATTCAATCATAGGTATGATGATGAGATCACCAGATAAAGAAAATTTATATGCTCTAATGGGAACAGATTCACTAAACTTTGTTGCGAAGATAGTTCCCTTATGAGTTTTAACTGAAAAATCCCTTATTAAATCCAATTGGAAATGTCTAATTTTCTTAACAAACTGGGAAGATACGAAACAATGCAATGATCCAGAATAAAATAAAGCATTGGCTAAACTTTAAGAAACCATTAAATTACCTACCACAACATATTTCAGAGCTTCTACCTCAGCAGTAGTGATATCATAAGTTTGGCCTTGATACCTTGACATTTTTTGCGGTAAGTTCCCCTCACGCTTAAGACATTCATTTGAATAATGTCTCATCTCCTTGAAATTGTAGCATTGAACATCCGTAACTTCTTTCTTCCCCATACAATCACGAGCATGGCGGCATTTTTCCTGACACTTGTAACAGTCTCCCATTCCTTTTAAGCAAGTACCAGGGTGTTTCTTCCCAGATTTACTACAGGATAGATGTTCAAATTTTCCCTTCTTCCCCTTATTTCTATTTCTAGAGTGATCAGCAGATCTCTTCTTCTCTTTATTTGCATTAAAGTCATAAGAAATAGAAAATTCTTTTTATGTCTTGATAGCACACGAGACAATATCTTCTTACGATGAGAAGTATTGTGAGACTAATGCTCGATGAAGAAATGGTTTTAACCCATAAAATAAACAATAAATCTTACTCCTTGGGTTACGTATATAATCTGCTACATGCCTCGCTAACCTTGTAATGTTATCATCATACTTTGTGACATCCTCATCCTTTATTTGTCTTAGACTCAGAAATTGCCTTTCCATATCTGCTTAATGGTCACGAGGAAATTATTTTTCTATGAAAATATCTTTAAACTACCTCCTTTCCAAATTTGATACTTCATTATTTTCCTTTGTGTTTTGAATCAATGACCATCATTAGTCAGCATCTTCGGTGAGGCGGTAAACTTCTATGAAAACTTTTTCCCTTTTTCTACTCCCGAAGGAATGGAATATTTTATCTAAGTAATTTATCCATTGCTCAACTACTAATGGATGTGTACACCCATTGAATGTTGGTGGTTGTTGACTCATGAAGCGATCAAACATTGATCCTCCACGCTACAGATCAGGGTCCTCAATATTGGTAAGGTTATTATTCATAACCTAAGTGAGTTGTCCCAGTATGGTGATTAGCTGGTTAGCACCAGTTGCCTCACAAACTCCACTAGAATTATCTTGAGTGGGAGGGAAATCCCTACACGGAGTGCATGCATTGGTACAGTTTCTACTTCATCTACTAGGTGCAATTTTTAAACAATAAAATACACTACATTAGTTTATGAATCACAATACATATATCCAAACATGTAAAACACTTAACATAAACTTAATAGTTTATGGATATAATCCATAATAATAATAAAAATTTCTTTGATTATGTTTATACTCATAAACCCTTCATAATTTTTTGTAATGAAAATGAGAACTATCCTATGTATATCCCCCGGGAGTGTTATAACCAAGAGTGCAGCAAGGCCCGTTGTCATGCACCAGTTCCCGTTCGAGTCTAGCTTAAAGCATTGTTTTCGGGTTTTACCCCTAGGTACATATGTGCCAGATCTGCCTCTACCTGCTCGTATCTAGACAGGGATGTATTGCTCTGAAAACTCACAAAATCTCTAGAATACAAATATTCGAGGAATTTCTTCTATACTAATCATCAAAGTCTATCTTAGGGATATGTGCTCTAATAAAAGATTATCTAAATCTATCTTCCATGTTTTGTAATAAACTTCCTATGATACCAACTATAACGCCCCGACCCCAATGAACCATAGTCAGTGCGTTATTAGATTACATTGGCATGATCACAAAAGATCATTTCTCTAAAGACTGATTAGTTTAGTAGCCATGGAATCACTAGATATATTCTTAAAGTTTACATTAAATCATAATGTGAAAAACTGCAACAACATATTATCTCCATAGACCACACTCATACCCCCTCATACTATCCCTCCAGTTCATTCACGAAATACTTCTTCACATCCTAGGAAAAATAAAACATAGAAAGGGGTGAGCTCAGATGCCCAGTAAAGATATCAATATAGAAAAAACTTTCATAAATAAGCATAAACATTTAAGGAAATGTATAACTAAAACAAAATCATTTTAAACTTGAACTTCAGCATAATATGACAGAAATAAAATTCAATAATTCCATTTACTTATTCACATGTATATTCTACTAGTCGAATAATCACATGCAATATCAATAACCACTTTCATAATGATGGAATGCATAATGACAGACTATCATAACCACATAGTCAAGGCCTCGTGCCAAGACTACATATAAGATTTTGTCAAGGCCTTGTGCCAAGACAGTGGTCTGTCTCATGAGACAAAATTATGCATCGAGGATCTATAGTGGGCTCCACCGATTACTTATTAAGTCCAATGCATTCCTCATATGAACAGGTTTAAAAATAACATAAACAATCATATTAAAACTAGCATACGAAATGTCAATACTTTATACATAAACCATGAATTTTATAAAAATTATACATCCATAGTCAAAAATATCACAAAAACTTCAATACAATATCGATGTTTTGTATCATAATAAATCAACTTCAAATAAGCTTAAAATCCATCAAAATATGTTAACATAGATGAAATCAAAACTATTGGAGAGAAATATCTCTTTTTTTAAATCATTTAAAAGTAACATAATTATAAAATAAAACATTTACTTTGAAAATATTCTTATAAGCTTGTAATAAATGCTTCGACGATTATATAATGGTGGAAAATAGCCACACCCACCATATAAGTTAAAAAAAGACATTATTACCTTAATTTTGTCGAAAAGGTTAAAAAGGACCTTTTTTGGAAACGATGGAAAGATAACATTATAAACGTCTTATAAAATGTAAAACAAGGGTATGAATGACTTTAACCCATAATCTATAAAATAGTAATAATTTTATGAAATATATTTTTAAGAAACATGGATGTGGATGATAATGCGGTCATAGTGGATAATTACATATAAACAACCTTAGATAATGTAGAGATTGTGAAGTAAACCCTTTCCTTGAAATTTTCCTTGGTCGAGGGTAGTTTAACATCCTGTATAATAGTTCAATCATTTTCATTAAATTATAAAAGAATCATATACATAAATATGATATAATATATGATGTTTTATTATTTCATTGTTAATAATATTTTAGTATTATCGTTGTTTCAGGTCTTCACTTACTCATTTTCTTTTAAATTTTTTGTTACAAAATCCATGTTATTTAACTATAAGTTGTATATTATTCATATCTAGACTGATATCAAGTAATTATACCTTATTTTTAATCATTAAATAAAAATTATTTTTGAATGGATACGATGGGAATGAATCTCATCTCGTTCATGGAGACGGTAGTTCGTACGTACACACGAGCGACAATGTCATTATTTTGATATTAAAATCATATATAATTGGATGGTATATTATATATAATGAATAATTATAATGTTATATTTATTAATTAATTATATTACACAAAATTATCATACCCATCCAAATAATAATGTTTTGAATAACAATTACACCAAGACATGGAGACGTAAAGTCATACGTACGCAAGTATGGTGACATGTTATTCAAAGGATAGATAGAATACTGAAGATGGTTGTAATATATTTATAATATCATAATAGTATATAGAACATACTGGAGTTATTATTTTAGAATGGAAATAATAAGGAAATAAGAAGTGGAAGCAAAAAGGAACTTGAAAGAGTGTGGTGAAAACATTACCTATTCTTCGGGATCTTCATTTTGATTTGATCAAAAAGAGTCATTAGGTAGGATTTATGATCAAACTAAGGCCTCTAGGTTTAAGTGAGGGATGTTGAGAGAATATTCGATCAGGGGTTGGCTGATCCAAAAGGATTTTATGGTGTGAAATTGAGAGAAGGCGGAGTACCCTTTTATAAGTGGGGTGAGGGGCACCTTAGGAAAATCTAGAATGTTTATTTTATAATAAATTAATATTCGGTTTATAATGGCTCCAAAGTGACTTATTTGGAGTATAAAGTGGGTATGGATCACAAAACACCAAACCAATTTGTTTTATATAGGTTTGGGTCATTATATTAACCTTATATTTTAGTTTAAACTCTTAGTTAATTAGTTTCACATTTACCATGTCTCTTTGTAGTTTTGTATTATATTGTTAATAAACAAACTATAAACATCCAAGAGAACCCAAAGTGGTTCATTAATGATACAAATATCATTATATAACTCTCTTGGATGAACATTATATTTTTAGGAATTGAATATCAATTAATAATATAATATTTGTTTTAAAAACTCTTTTATGTCAATTTTGACACTATTTGGTATTTTGTTTTTGCTGAATTCATAAAAAAATTATTACTTCGAAACTAATTCATTTAATCAACCCTGTCATGTAATATAACATATAAAATTCTTGGAATTCATTAAAAGTATCAAATTATATTTATTTGTGTATTTATAATATCAATTATTTCAATATTCCACAAATAAGGTAATTACTACATCATCATTGTGTCATAAATAAATTATATTATTTAATGTCTAAAAATTATAAATAAAATACCATTATGTAGAAAATATTTTTATATTTCTAATGAAAATTTTTAATCAAATTTATCTTTTGTATAACCCTATATTAAAAATGTTTTAGTTATTAAACATTGATTTTAACTCTTTTAACTATTCTGTGAATTAAATAATAATAAATGTCCTAATCTAATCTATCTAGACCAAAAAGGTTCATATTATACTCCTAAGGTCGTTTTTGGTCTAATTATACTTTGAAAATATAATTAAGACATGTTTTAGGGTAACAATAATATCATTTTTACCCTTAATTACCCTATTTACATTTAACGGTGGTAAATAAAAGTAAAATTTACTATTTAGAAAAAAATCATTTTTATCTTATTGAACAACATTTTAATCCTTGATATTATCCAAGTCTCTCTAATTTTCGAAATTTCACTCACAAAAGCGTTAAAATTATGCTTTATGTGAATTTGTAAATTCTCCTAGGAGATGGGTAAAAGACGGTGAAAAGGTAAATAAAATTTTTATATATCATAAATTATTATAAACGGACTCTAATGAATTGAATTGAACATATAAAGGTATTATGTATCTATTTATACCTAAAATAAATTTAAATAAAACAAATAATTATTTAAATAAAAATTCAGTTTTAAACTATAACTCAATGTTTTTCACAATTCATCAAAAATTGAAAGTTTTCAGAAAAATACCAAAAATTCACCCCAAGCTAATTTCGATATTTAGAATCCAAAAATGAAGTCCATTTTAAAAGATAAAAATTATCAAATTTCAAAAAGTGGATAGTACTATTCATAACAGCTAGTTTGATTGGTTGTGGTGTGTGTTAGAACTCAATGTTGCGTACAATACACAGTGATGTGTTATTCAAAGGGAAGCTTACCATGGATGCTTGGGGTGATAGAAAAATATTTTTTAGTCATAGATAAATATATAATCCTTCATGTACTCGTATGAGTTACCATTCATATGTCCCTTGTGGTGGGTTGAGTTGTGAGATATGTTCTTGGTTGGATTGATCATTATTAAGGAGACGACGAAGATGATGTAGTTCATTAGGAAACATTTGATGATGGAAAAGATTTATAAAAAATATGATGCAGACCATAATCATTAGATGCTAGAGTATGAGGTTGGTGATTGGGTCTTTCTCATAGTTTCATGTCTCTTGGGACATCATAATTTGGGTAGGAAAGTATGTTGGCACTAATTTTTGTGGGCCCCATTTGAGGCCATTGAATAATTATGTAGAGTGGAATATTGGTTTAAATTTTCATATTAATTGATATATATCTATGACATATCTCGTGTTTCCCTATTGAGGTGGTATATAGAGTATCCTTCCAATATTTTTATATTGGAGGATGTTGATATATATCCCGATAACACTTTGGTTTAGCATCCTGTTCAGATTATTGATTTCCAGGATAAAGTACTATGTGGTAAAACGATCTCCCTAATTCGGTTAATGTGGAATTATGGATAGGAAATACGTGATACGTGGGACATGGAGTCATTAATGGGGTTTTAGTGTCCTTCTCTTTTTGTGGATCTTGTATCTTGATGGATTTCTAGGGGAAAAGAATTTATTGTTAGAATATTGTAACGTCATGTTACCTTTAATTCATTTAGTTTTTTACCTTTGTTTCTTTGGTACAATTTTTAATTGTATGATCAATAAAAAAATAATTTTGAGGACACCTATAATGGAGAAGATAGGGATTTTTTGGAATTTTCAGCTCAAACCTGTAGTTTCTATTGTTAGTTTGGCAATTACACTCTATATAATGTGAGTACACACCGTGTAATGGATTCTAAAAATAACTCATTAAATAGATACATATATTTGTAGTTTTATACACCATGTCAGGGGTTCATGATATTTAATTGAAAATATTGGGATTTCAGTAAAAATGAAAAGGGGTTTTTTTGGAATATATGATCTTCCTGGAATACATGACGTGAAATGGGATTACATGTTGAGTAAAACTAAATAATTTGTCTTTTATGGTGTTACATGATTTATTTTGTATTTCATTTATTGCAGGATGACATTCCATTTTCCCGGAAGCTCTTCCAAGTTGATTTTATGTGATTCCTTCCCTTATGTATCACTACATTTGATGATTTATCACCTTTGTGGTTGGATTTATTTTCTCCAAATATGTAATCCTTATGGTGTTTCATTGTATTTTTTTACGACTATGGTTTTGGATAAATAAGGGATAAATTTTGTTTTATATTTATTCTTTTTGGTTTCTTGGAACACCTCATCTTTAGAAGTCCATTCTCTTGATTTCTGGACACCATTGCTGAAGGTAGCTAGGATTCTAACGCATTGAGGTATGTGTTTATATATAATGGGTAAATTTGATGGATTTAATGTCATTATTGATAAATTAATTTGGGTTGTTCATTGATTTGTTGTGATAATTGGGTTTAACTGATATATTGGAAAAAATGTTTTAAAAAATGGGATTCTCATGGAATGTTGACATTTTTATTTTGGAAATGGGTTTTCAAACTATTAATGGATTTACGTGACATGGAAAATAAATTATTAAATTATGAGCCTAAATTTAAAAATGTATTAGGATAATTGCACCTTGGTACCCATAAGTGAAAATTTTAAAGATACACGATTATCCATTGTGTGTTTTGCACCAATAGGAGGTAATATTTTGTGATATCGACTAGAAAGAATCAATATATGTTGGATCAAATGTATGAATATTTAGGATTTTGAGTGTCCAGTTTGAATTTTACCATAGTCTAGATTCCAATATGAGGTGCTTTTTCATTTTCTATTTTTCATTTATGGTTATTTATCCTATGATTTTTTTATCAAGGATGGTTTCATGAATATTTTTATATGAAGTTTTATTACATAGCTTCGTATGATTGTTTATTTAATAAATATGTGTATCTCTTGATGCATGGATACGATTTTATGTTTTATAACTTCTAGATGTCATATTTATGGCTTGAGAATATGAAAGGAATTTATGATAAAGGGAAAACAATTTAAAAATGGATTTAGTTTATGAAAATGAATTGTAATACTGTTATCTTTTAAGAGATATAATTGTTTCATTTTTGATATTATAGCTTTTATAGAAACTTTGATTCTATAATAATAATATTTTTCTCACACCCTACTTTCACTTTTGGGTGTTTGTATATGTTTTATTGTAGGATTCACGTAAAGGGAAAAGAATCTTGTAGTATGATGGCTTCTCTTTTGGTTGCTAATTCGGTTGAGGTTTCTTTGGAGGTTAATTTTGGTCACATGTGGATTTTATATACTCTTCGGTTTAGGATATTATATCTTAGATTATATTTCTTTGTTCTACCTTGTCTGTTTCTACTTTTTACATTGGTTTTATTTCCTATTTTGATGATATTCATGACTGGTTTATGTTATCGTGTTTTACTTATATTCTATGATGGGCTGGTTCAGTTTTCCTGTCTAGTTAACCAAGGTAGGATCATTACACATACCATTGGTTGATCTTTCATGAAACAATATATATCACTCATCCTTTAGTATGGATCCATTAAACATGTAGGATGCTCAAATGTGTTATTCCCCATTATGATTCACCATGGATAAAAGGTTATCATTATTTGGTTTGAAGGTGGTTTATAGTAAAATAATGAATATATAATTAGTTATAGTATGATTTAAGGAAGCACACGATCATTTGACTACCTATGCATATCATAAAGGGATTCTATTGAAGTTTAAGGTCATAGACCATGTGATCGTGAGGGTTTCCATTCATTGAGGACAGTGGAGTTTTGTTTGAGGGAGAAATATCTCTTATAGTTTCATGATTACGTTTGAAGTGTTAGATCACATTGATGTGGTAGATTAGCAGTTATCACTCCGACCACTACTAGACTAGGTTCAAGAAGACTTTCTCATGTCATTGCTTCATCAGTATCTTCACAATGAATCCCATGACATTGATTGTTTATATTTTGATACCTACAACAATTTGAAATTCAAGGAGTGTTATATAAGGATTTATAATCAATGAGATATTAACTACATGGATGAGTTATTCCATTCATTCATGTGTTTTGGATGTATGGGTTTTTGGAGTTTAGAAATTTGGAAAATGAGTTCTTTATAAACACTTGATGCCCCCAGTTGTTTGGTGGATAGTCATTCTTGTTGGACTAGCTTGTTTTTTTCTTTATGATGAGATGATATGTTCCATATTATGTTTATGTATTATTATATCTCTCTTCCCTGGTTGATTATGTTATTTGGGTATGCAATATATATTTTTGACGTATACCTTGGTTCTTGTAACATGAGACCCTTAAGAGTTATCTCCCTGGGATGTTTTTTAGATTTGATTCTCATTATTCTGAGATCTATAATGATTCTTGAGGTTTATAATGTCTTGATACATATAAAACATAATGTGTCAGGTTTCTAAAACCATTATTTTATGTTTTCCAAATGTTTAGAAGTATCGATAGGGCTCTTTAGGTGATTTTCCATTAAAATTTATATAGTTTCTGTCTTGGTCACTTGACTGATCATGGGGTAACTTGTACCTTCCTATGTTCTTTTAGTTTGTTCCTATAGTTGGTCAATCATTTTGGGAATTCACATAGTTTCATTATGTTGTTTTTGGGTTTATACTTTTTTTGATCTATTTGTTGATGTTGTCAATTGATTCACTCATCTGGTTTATCTGTGTCATTATGTAGTCGATTTATTATATTCTATAGTTTCTTGTTCCTTCATATAGCTAGTTAGTATGATCACTAGGCTCTATGCAGTCGATCCCTTCATGCGATCACTCCAACGTTTAAAAAATCACAAATTATCATAATAATGTGTTTTCCATATTTTATATAATAGAACCAATCAAGTATAAATAGCGCCAATAAAGAATTAAATATATGAATTTTAATAAATTAAGAGGGGATATAATTGTAGCTTTGAATTCCATAACATTTTGAGCTTTAAAATGGGTAGTTCCATAAGATTTCAATGAATCTGAATTAAATGAGAATATAAATGGATGGTTGACCATGGTATTTCTAGATGTGGCTTTGGGGATCAGTATCTGCTATTTTATAATACTGTATTTCCATCTGATAAACCATTATTGTTTCCTTTGAGTTTGAACTATGTGAAACCTTTTTTATGTGACTCGATATTGTGTAGATTTTATAATAACACACCATGATCATGATTTTATGGATTCAACATCTTATTTATATCCCCTCTATTTTCTATCAAAATTGAATTTAATATTTAACAATCCATTTATATGTATTTAAATATTACATATTTTTAGTTGAATATTCAATATATTTCACAAATATTCTCCAAAGAACCATAATGGTTTGGTATCTTTAAAGACTGGGAACAAAATATTATTATATCCTGTAATATCTTCAAAATATCCCACTAATATCTTCCCCTTTAATACACTTCATAGAAATTCCCAATATAAAACCTTTATTTATTACCTGGGGAATGGAAACATAATAAATGGAGAGCTCAGATACTCAATAAGAGTAAACATGGGAGATATCAATCAATTATAAAATGAAATCATAATATAATAATGAGAGTATGAGATAATGAATATAACTAATAGTATTCATACCTAAACTATCATGGACCATAAACATAAGGTGTTTCATAAAACATTATGATATCAAAATACAAGAATCATAAGTGTGAGAAATAATCATATATATTTCATGAACTATAAGTTCGTGCCATATATGTTTAGAACCATCATAAGTATATATACCATTGAATATATTATAGCTAACTATTGAGACAAAAAATAATAATGGACGAGGCATCAACACCAACTTCCCATAGTAGATCAAGAACATTAACTTGTTTTTTTATAATGAATCAATCCCATTGACTTGTTTCCAATTGTGAATCAATCACAATGACTTGTTTCCCATAAGTATCTAAAGAGATATAAAACATTACCTAATGAATTAGAGGATATATAATTTTAAGACCACCATTTTCATAATGGAAAACATACATATGTCTTCTATAATATCATTAAACATTCAATACATCGTCATATCATCATCTCATATCACATGCAATGAAAACATGTTTCATATACATTTCATCAATTCATCATAGAATAAACCATAAGAAATAAATGAATTTATTAAAAATATCATCCTTATAATCATAAACAATCTAGAAAAAGATTATGGATAGTTCCATTTTATTATATATCTATTAAAACATAATAAACACTAAATGTTATTTTCATTGATTAATATGAATACCATGAAAAGATCAATAAAACCATTCATGTGGAAATTACCCTTTCCATTTAGAATATCATTTTTTGAAATCTAAATATTAACCATATATTAAAGAAAACATTTTATTTTAATAAAATCATGGAAATATATACAGTTTGCTATAAATAATTTAATGGTCATTACAGTATGAAATTATATTCATGTCACACATGTTAAAATACAGATTCTATTCACATTTTAAGAAAATAACCAATAGAACCTTGTTCAAAAAATAACCAGAATATTACAATAAATTTTTTTAAAAAATTCAAAAACATTTAATATTTTTTTTAAACAATATCTATAAAATATTAAAAAGTGTAATAAATTTATTATTAAAAAATATGGTAATGTAAAAGAAATGATTTTTGATCGAAGAGAAATATAAAGATGATATTTCTTAAAAACATTGTTTTCATATCATTAGTTATCAAAATGAGGAAAAATTAGATGAAAATTTTATTGTAAATAAATAACCTTATGATATTAAAATTAATGAATTTATTGAGTAATAAATGCTAATATTTCATCATTATACACTTAATAATAAACAATCCTAATAAACAATGATATTGTAACATAAAACATTTACCACTGGTAAATTTTGAATCATAATCCCCACGAAATAAATAACTATATATTTATATTTAAATCCCCATAGTTTTAATAATAATAAACATAAAATACATTCATGGGTGTTATATACTCCACAAAAAAGAAACAAGTTGTGAATATGACATGTGTCTCAATGAACTAAATGTTAGATGAAAATTTATTACCTCAAGTCTTGAATTCCTTTGTACATAGTATAACCTCCTAAATATTCAATATTAAATTATTACATATTTACTAAAAAACCATAATCATACATATAATTCCATATGTAATTTAATTATATCCCTTTATTACCCATTCATTAAATATTATTTTTTAAAATAACTCTTTTGAGTAACAACTACTCAATTTTTCATACATGATTTTATTCTGTAGTTTTGGTCCTTGATTAGAAATCATAGTTCCATAATATACATAATATTAATAATGGTATTAATATAATATATATTCAATATAGACATATTTTAATTTATCAATAAAACATAGAGATATAAAAATTAATTAGACTGTTCATGGAGACGGTAGATCGTACATAAGCATGAACACTATTTGTATCTTTTTTATGGATAAAATGAAACAAAGTCTAATAAAACATCACCATTAAGGATTAATTATTATATATATATATATTCATTAAATTTATCCTTATTAAAATCCATGTAAAACCAAAAAAAAAATTCATCACATTGCTCCATCGTGGCGGTAGTCCACACGTACGCATGAGAGATATTATATTTTTTTCCAAGAAATTAAAAGGTAAGAAGTTATATGTGATATTTAAATTCCATAATTATAATTATGTAATAATTATAATTTAAATACATTAAATCTACCATTACATCCCTCCATGAGAGGCGGTAATGGAAATCACATCACATGGGTTGGTGAGGAAGAAGTCATCCATACATATGATCGACAGTTTCATTTCCCATTCCATGGAATATAGTATTAATATAGGTTATTACACTTATATAACACCATCTAGGGATGTTTAATATACTATTATTATTATTTTATCATAGTTGAAGAATATTTTTTGACGTTGAATGATGAACTAAAATGAAAACACATAGTTAATAACTATATCTCTTCTTTTGGGGAAACAATTTTGGTGTATACCTAAATCCATCATAGGATGGGTTTCGAATCAAACTAGGAACTATAAGTCATGGTTATGTATTTATAGAAGGTAATTTTGATATTATTTTCTTAATAAAAATTATATTTAAGTGTGGATAGAATAGAATATGAGATGCCTTTGATAGATTTGTTTATGAATCATAGGGGCACCATGATCGTGTGGTGGTGGGTCAACTCAACTGGAACCATTTGAGAATATGCATCTCTTTCGAGGTATATCTTATCGATTCTTGGTCCAAATCTCCTCTAGTTCTCAATAGATGTGTCTTTCACCTCCGACGTTGTTCCTTTGAGTTCAATATGAATCGGGATGTCCCGACAACATCAGTGTGAGAAGGCTTCCCTAATTTGTTAATTCCTTTCTAGAACCCTTTGATAATATGAATGATGGGGAACGTAGTACGTAGGTATTTGTGTTTAGATAGTAAAACTTCTATAGTCTGTCTTCCTATCTCTCATCATGATTTTGTTGAGGCCGATGATTTAGAGCCTCTAATAGATTGGATTTGGATTTTGGTTGGTGAAGAATTCAAATGGAAAAAATGGGTGGTCTTTAAGTCTTGGAAAGCATAGTTCTAAGGTTTCCAACATTTAGGCCATATTGTTTGTGGATGCATTCAAAAAAAGGTGATCATAAAGTGATGATCCCTCATCCAGAAGTTCTTGAGGTGCATGTTTACCAAGTAGTGTTCCAGCAGTCACGAGATGGTGCTGGTTTGGACAGGTCGAGGGAGGCTTGTGGGGAAACCATAGGGGAAGGGGAACCAGACATGCTACAAACATGTCTAGATGAGGAGTCAAGGTCTGTTATGGATGGTAGTGCTTGGGCTACATTGGAGCCTCCGGTTGTAGTGAAGGTTGCTATGTTTAAGGTGCCAAAACTACGGGTTTGGATGTCCTTGCCCACTTAAGGCACTATTTGGTGATCATCACCTTACAGGTGGGTGTTGTGGAGGTAGTGCAGGTTGATGGAACTTTTAAGGAGGTTTCCATGGATGTGGAATGGTGGAGCAACCACTTTCACCCAGCACAATTTATTAAGATGTGGATAATTCTATAGTTAGTGATGTACATGGCCCCAGTGGTCCTCAAGGCTGGGACTGGGAGGACACTAACAAGAAACCTCAATTTATGGGTCATGGATACAAGAATCCCATGGGTTCATCCATATCATTACCCATGTGTAGTGCTACCTATATGTTTTCCTACAACATGGAGACCGTGATTTCAGGAATGTCAATGGAAAGGAAGTATTTTTTGGTAGTTACTAATCATCCTCATCATGGGAAAGAAACGAAAGATGGCGTTAGCATCTTGGGACACATGGACCCAAACTCTCAAGAAAATCAACTTCAAACTTTCCTTGGAATAAAAAATATCAACAATCTACCTAGGTATTTCCATGTCTCATATTATATTTACACCATCAGGATTTGTTCACGACCATTCAGAGATGTTTGTTTAGTATGGGCATTCATTCCCCTATCTGTCTACAACAGCAATATAGGCCTCTGACATTATGTTTGTCAATAGGTCAATTGGATTATGCCAAAGTGAGGGGATATGGAGTTGGTAGAGTCCAAAACCATTATATTCTTCATTATAAGTTTCCTATATCAGATCATGTTCATGGTTGTAATTAGTAAAAAGGTAGGAGAGTAGGGCATGGTCAGGTGAATTTTA
The DNA here is from genome assembly GCA_963277665.1 of Viscum album. Classification (NCBI taxonomy): domain Eukaryota; kingdom Viridiplantae; phylum Streptophyta; class Magnoliopsida; order Santalales; family Viscaceae; genus Viscum; species Viscum album. The sequence goes on from OY728158.1 coordinate 1,288,293,678, forward strand.
CTGATGTTCCGATTATCAAGGGGTTGAAGGTTGTTCAATATATTATTAGTTTATAATATATATTATCTCCTTCCTTGTTTGAATATGTAACTTAACAATCCTTTTTTTACACACTTCGATTAAAAAATTAGGTCTATAAGATGAGAGGATTATAATTCCTTTGGTTTTATTCAGGATAGTTGGGGGTTGAGATTTCATGTTTGATGTGTTTCGTGGACATAGAATGCTGATGGGGCACTATTAGATAGGGGAAGTCTCTATTGGATGTATATATATCCACATTTTGTCATTATAGTTATTGATGGGTTGTAATTTTTATATATAGTTGTCTACTACTTTTATACAAGAGCCACATTTTTTAGTGTGGAGGACCAGTGAATTGTGTTTCTTGGAAAATGGTATTGTCATCTGGGTGGATTGGGTGAAAATTTTATTCTATCAATGTTTTTGGAGTTAACTATGAATGAACAGGCAATGGTCATTCCCATAGTTTTTCCAAGTTACTCAATATCTTTCCTGATGAGGATTGTTTCACAACCTCCTCAATGTGACATCGTGTTTATGATCAACTTACATGTATGGATACTATTAATTTGGATGTATATATATCATATGGAATCCATTTATCTATGAAATTTTCAAACATTAGAGAGTGGATTTATATTTTAACGGTATCATCATGCCCAATACATCTATTTGGGTGACCCAATATTGTTTTCTAAGAAGGTGGAAGGTAGTCTAAAGCTATGTGTGGACTAGTAAATTTTTAATATTGAATTTAAAAAATAAACATTACCCCTTTCCAAGGATATATGTTTCATTCAAACAACTGAAGGGGTCATGTTGGTTTTGAAGATCGATTTGGGGTATATATATCAGCAGATTTGTGTGAAGGAGGGGTATATCCCAAATACCACATGCTCATTCATGTATGGATAATTTGAGTGTGTAGTCATGTTTTTCAATGTCCTAAACTCAAAAGATGTGTTAATGAGGATCATGAAATCTATTTTTTATGAATTCATGGACAATTTTTGTAATCATTATTGTCAATAGAATCCTTATATACTTGAAATCAGAGGAGTAGAACTTTGAGAATCTCAAGTGTATCATGTAAGTTATTTAACTACATTAAAAATATTGGATGTTGTCCTATGAAATCCTTTTTATATCGTAGGATAATTTCATTGGACATGTGGTGTCTCTACCAGATGTGTATATGTACCCATTAGTGATAGAGGTGGGTGTTTATTGGGAAACACCCTAGAAAGTGGTAGCGGTTCATGACTTCATTGGTAATGGGATATAAAATTAATGGTTTGTGTCCAATTTATGTATTATTTCTTCCCCATTGATAGTTGTTAAAATTGAGGACTAGTATTTCATCTCGATTGATTAGTTTCATGTATCTTTAGACTATATGAAGGATAGATTGATCAGTTCCCCATTGTTTTATTTTTTTGATAATGGTGTGATGTTTGTAGTGTTTTCTGACTCATACCTTATGGGTATAGTGTGGGTAATGATGCATGAAATGTTGGTGATATCATTTGGGTATATTAGTTACATCTCCACAATCATAACTGTTCCACCCATGACCTAGACCTAGAAATATAACTATTTTCCATGATGTTGTGGATAAATTAACAAATTGGTAATCGGTTTGTGGTTTCCACATATCATTAGATTATGAGTTATTTATTCACTCAACATAATATAAATTTACATCGGCTTAGGTGGAAGGATTTTCTACCATATTATGATTTTGGATCTCCTATGACCCACGAAATGAGAATGTCATTGTTAACATGTTAATACAAAATTCCTACAGAGATGGTATTCCATTGTCTGGGGATTTCAAGGAAGGGATAGACGATCAAGTAGTGATTCATATATATATTAAAGAAATAAATGGAATGTTTTATCTCTACCAGATGATAGTTGAAACATAAATGATTTATCATATGGTGGAGTCCTTATTGGGTGACATAGAAATTCAGGTGGTACAAAACTATGATTGTCATGGGGATTATTAAAAGGGGTTTTCGAAAGATGGAAAAATTATGATGTTATTATTGTGGAGGTTGTTTGTTTTGTTGTCCATGTGTGATAGAATTCTACATGAATTTTGTAGCTCTCCCTCAATGCATCCATGTGTTTCTAATATGTACAATGGTTTGAGGAGATATATGTTTTACCCAGATAAAGTGTTCTATAGAGGTGTTTGTGAAGTGGAGTCTATTTTATCATTAGGTGAATGATTAGAGTTGTGTTAATGGAGTAGTTTTTCTTCCATTGGATATACATGAGTGAAATTTGGGGAAATCATGATAGATTATGTCACTAGGTTACCCCGGGCACAAGGTGGTTGTGATGTTGTCTGAGTGATCATAGGCAACCTGACAAATTTGGGCCATTGATTGGTGATCTATGAGTTGAGATTTGTTTATGAACATGAAATGTAGTATATTTAGGAGGTGGCGAGACTCAAAAGGTTCTATAGGACCATTATATCTGACCTACATCTTCATTTTTACTTGAGAATATTGAGAGGAATTAAAAATTATTTTGTCTTTTAGTTAGGCATTTTTACATATTTAAACTCCAATATAGACCAGAATACAAAATTAAAAATACAGAATATGGAAAATATATTTTGGGATAAAATATAATATATTATTCGAAAATTGGGGAAATAACAACCATTTGTTTAGTTTTCCTACCAAAAATACCTGTGATCAATTGGTATGGATTTATTGGTCATGTTGTATGTGTGTTTCTTTCATTCTCAACTATGATAGACCATGGATGGGGAGTCATCAAGCCTTTATATCAAGTTGTTTCATATCATAATAGAGAATATACAAGTATTTATAGAGTGAAATAAGGTAGAGAAAACCATTATAATGCATATTCATATCATAGGTTGAGACCATTAGAGTTTTGAGGTCAAAGACCATGTGTTATTTTGTGTTTCCCTTCATTGACGGTAGTGGAGGATTGTACATGGGAGAAATATCTCTTCGATGTACAACATAAAATTTGAAGTGTTAGAGATAATTGAAAAGGTGGCTTATCAGTTATCACTACAACAACACCTATACTAGGATCACTATGTCATTCAAAATACTTAACTTCATCAGTATCTTCAAAGTGACACCCATGACATATACACATGAAAATTTGATATCAAAGATGAAAGGATATTCATGGAATGGTTAATTGGGATCTTGGATCATTGAGAGAAGGAATGAATGAGTTATTTATCCCAATAATTCAAGTGTTTTGTATGTATGGTGGTTTGGAGGTGATCATTTGGGAACATGAGTCTATATAGAACTCATAATTCAACCACAATTATTGATGGATAATCATTATTGTTGTACTAAATTTTTTTCTTTTTTGAGAAGATATGTTTGATCTTATAATGATGTATGAGTATAACTCTCTTACATGGTTGATGATTATATTTTTTTATGTGAACTGATCTCTTGATGTATACTTGGGTACTTTTATAGAGAGATCCTTGAGAGTGATATCACTATGTTTTTATTCAGACACCATTCTTATTATTCCAATATCAATTTTGATTATTAAGTATTATAATAGATTTACATGTATTGAATATAATTTATTAGGTTTCTAAAACCATTAATTTATGTTTTTACAATTGGTGGATGTTTCAAGTGGTTTTTTATCATCATTATTAATTTAAAATTTATATGGTATATCTCATAGTCCCTTAACTGACTATGGGGTCACTTGTATCTTCATATTATAGGATAGTTTGTTCATGTGGTGGATCTCCCCCTTTGGGAAGTTTCTTAGATTCATTATGTGGTCATTCGGTTTCTTCTTTTGGTCAAACTGTATGCATATTCTCTCATGTGATTGATCCATTTCATTATACATTAAATTTAGTCTTTTTTATATTCTTTTCCCTTAATGAATTCATTTTTTATGACCATAATACTCTGTATGGTTGATACATTAATGTGATCACACAATTTTTTTTTAAAAACCAAATTTTTAAATTTAAATAATTTTTCAATTTGATTAAATGTATCCTATCTAAAATAAATACTGGAAATAAAGATTAGATTTTTTTTGAAACTATTCTGTGGGGATATAATCGTAGCTTGGAATTCCATATAAATTTGGGTTTAAAAATAGGTAGTTCCCTAGTATTTTATTAAAAATCCATTGAATGTGAATAAATATAGAAGGTTGACAATATTATAATTAAATATATCATTAGGGATTTGAATATTCTATTAAATAATACTATATTTTCCTCTCATGATTCTTTAATAATTCTATTATGTTTGGATTCCCAGAACATTTTCCAGGACGTTTAGAGTCATCTCCATTTTATCAAACCACATCATGCTCGCGGTTTTCTGGACATGACATCATCTTCCTATTCCCTCAATTGTTAACAACATTATTTGAATATTAGATTTCATAGATTATATATATGTATAAATATTACATCATTTTAGATTAATATTCAATATATTTAACAAAAAATCATTTGGGGACCATAATGGTTTGGTGTATTTGGAGACTATGTACATGATATTTTTATTTCAGGAACGATCTTCAATATCTCCCATCCTAATCTTCCCATTTAGTTTACCTCAAATAAAAACACTACATAAAACATTTATTCATTACATGGGGAAAGAAAACATAAGAATGGGTGAACTTAAATGCTCCATAAGAGTAAACCAAAGAGGTATCAATCAATGATCACATGAAAGAATTTGATAAATATATGGGTATGTGATCATTGATATAACATAAAATGTTCATACAAAATCTCTCATGGACCATAATAATTTTTCATGCAACAAAACATTAATATTTCATATTAAATTAATCATAAGAGTGATAAATCATCATAAATCAATCATATACCAAACGTTAAATCTATATAAGTGTGCCACCATAATATGTATATAAATAATTTTATATTTTAATGTTATCAACTGTGACTATCAAATCATAATGGATTAAGAATATAGATGTATATCCCATACTAGATCAGACATATCAACTTGTTTCTCATAACATACTAAGCACATTAACTTGTTTCCCATGAGGGATTAAACACATCAACTTGTTTCCCATAATTATTTCATGAGATATAAAAACTTAAATAAATCATTTGTGGTATATTTAACTACAGGAACAACCATAAAATAATGAAAACAATACATATGTGTTACATAAGATCATTAAATAATGATCATATCATTGTATCATCACATAATAACCCATAGATTGAAAACATGTTTTTTATGAATTTAGTCAATACATTATAGCATAATCCATGGGAATCAAATGAATTCCATAAATGTATCACCAATGTCATCATAAACCATACAGAGAAAGAAGATGTATTATTTAATTTTTTATATCACCAGAAAAATGTATGCAATACCCATGGTTGGATTCATTTATTAATAGGAATACCAAATATGTATCACTAAAAACATTCCTATGGAAAATACCCTTTTAACATTAAAAATAAATTTTTTAAATTTAAATAATACCAAATTATTTAAGAATAAATATAATTTAAAAATTTACTTATTAATATTTAAGTCATGTTATAAATGATTGAGAGGTTATTATGGTGTGAAGTAATATTTATTCCATACATGTTAAAAAAAATATTACTTTCACATTTTCTATTAAAATTCTAAAGAACATTATCCAAAAAGTGAAAAAATATTCCTTTTAAACTATTTTATTAAAAAATCAATAATGTTTAAAAATTTATGTAAAAACCCCTGGATAACAGTAAAACATACATTAAATTATTTTTAGAAAACAATGACATTTAATAGAAATTATTTTTGACCAAAGAGACAAATAATATCTATTTTTATTAAATAAAATATTTACGTATCTTTAGTTCATAAGGAGAGGATAATAAAGGAAACCATGAAATCTATAGAAATAATCACAGGAGAATAAAATTCACGAGTATATGTAGATATAGACTATAATATTTCATCATCGGTATCTAAATGAAAAACAATCCTGATAAACAATGACTTTATAACATTAAACATTTTCCACTTTTGTGAATTTTTAATCATAAGTCCCATGAAAAAATAACCATTTATTTATTGGTAAATACCCATAATTATTATATAAGATAAATAAAATACATTCAAGGGTTGTATATACACCATAAAAAATAAATAAGTGGTGAATATTGTGTGTATCTGATAGAAATAAAAGTGAGGTGGAAATCCATTACCTCAAGTCATGACTTCTTTCATACAAATTCAATCCTCATATATGAAAATATAGGTTTATTATAAATGTATTATATAACAATAATCACATATATCATACCATATATTAATTACTTATTCCCCTTTATCTCTCATTCATTAGATATTCTTTGTTAAATTTGTTGTTTCAGGTAAAAAATACATTTTACATGTATGTTTTTGTTTAGTAGTTTTGGCCCTTCATAATTAATCTAGGTACTATCATCTCCATATTTTTAATAATAATATTAATATAATATATATTACTTATATACATATTTATATTCATCTATAAAATCTATATATAGAAAATTTAATTATGCTATTCATGGATATAATATGCCATACGTACACAAGAACACTGTTTCCATTTTATTTACAAATCGAAGAAAATAAATATTAATAATAATTCACTATTAAAAAACCACTTTTATATAATATATATCTTATATATTCATTAAATATATCCTTATTATGCTCCATTTAATACTAAAATGATATTGTATCACATCCCTGAGTAGAGGAGGTAGTCCATATGTACGTACAGACAACCTTCTCATTTTTCAACAAATTGGATGGTAAGAAGGAAGATGTGATATTATAATTACATATGTATAATTATGTAATTATTATAATTTATATATCCATTAAATTTATAATTACATCCCTCTATGAGAGGCGTTGATTGAGAAAATTGCATCAGTTCCCAAGATGGTAGTCGGCCGTACAAATGATTGACTATTTCATTTCCCATTTGATAGAAAATGGGATTTATATAGTTTATTACATTAACAAAATACCATATAGGTATGTTTAATATACTAATTTTATTATTTTAACATAGTGAGAAAATATTTTTTGGATGTTTAAGGACAAATAAAATGAAAACACATTGCTGAGATCTATATAACTTCATCAAAGAACCTCCTTAGGTGTAAAACTGAAGGCTTCATAGGATGGTTTTCAAATCAATATAAATACTATAGTTAATGATTAGTGATTTAAAGAAGGTATTTGGGATAGTATTATCTAATCCAAAATGATCACAAAGTGTGGATTGGAGAGGAGGATATATGTCCTTTAATATGTTGTGGAGGGAACTCACGCAGAAATTTTCAAAAAGAATAAAAAATACTATTGTCATTCCTAATATAAATGTTTCAACTACATGGTGTGTTTCTTAAAAGTTTCCAAAGTCATGTACATTGGACATACATGGCTGTGTAAACCACCCAACCACACGGCGTGTTCTTAAACTACACGACGTGTACTGACCCTTTTGTCCCTGCCCGATTACTCCTACATGACTAAGTCACACAAACTGTCCCAGCCAAAGACTACACAGCGTGTTTGAGGTAGACACGGTGTATACTGGACAAGCCTTACCTGGCCCATGTTGTTAGCGACACGGCCTGACACACGGTCGACACTACACAACGTGTTCCTAAGAGACACGACGGGTACGTGAAGGGAAAACTTGGCCCGTGTTGTTAGTGACACGGCTGGGTATTCGGCTGATCCTTACATGGAGTCTTCCAAACAAACATGGCATGTATAGAAGAGGATAACACCGACCTGTGTTTTTATCATGACATGGCCGGTTACCTAGAAAAGGATACATGACATGTTCATAACGAACATGGCGTGTACTAAACACACATTAACTGGACCATGTTGTTAGTTACATGTCTGGGCTCCAAGTTAACCTCAACACAGTGTGTACCTAGAGTATACGACGTGTTTCTGAAAACCATTTACAGCTCCGTGTCCCTATCCACACGGTCAGTGACACGGAGAAAAACTACACGGCATGTATATATAAAGTACACGCCATGTATTCTGGGTTTTTCCAAAGAGTAGCCTCAGAACTGCACCGGATCCCAGAAAACATAGAAAAACTAGGGTTAAGGTGCTAAATTTCGATCCATGGGGGCCCATACTCTCTGCGAATTAAAGCTTGGAATCATAACGATGAACAGAACAAGCCACAATATAAAAACTCATGACCCAACAAATTCTGATCCCTGAGGGCCCATAACATCTTTGAGATCAATGTTTGGAATCCGTGATAAAAATGCTCCAAACAATGATACCCTATCAACGTAGCAAGTATTCTATCACAGTAGCTATTAGAACAGCATGCATTGTATATCACAAATCCTATCACAACAGCATGCAATCTCTAATCAACCTAGAGGGCATGGAAAAATTCATGGCGTGAGACCTTCTATAATGTGCCTATATGATGCATGAGATCTCATAGCCTCATTTCATCGGGTTGCAAAAAAATAGAACTGCAATCATTTAAACAGTAACAAGACAAAACAATTGCATCACCAAATGGTGAAATTAATTAAACTGTAACATTCACAAAACTCAAAACATGAAATATTCGAGGTAATCTAGATTTTCCCCTGTACATGGGTTCTAGAATGCCCAGGAACAACTATTTACCACTTACATATTCCACCTTATCCATGTCAACTGTCGCTAAACAGTAAGTCAATATAAAAAGGAAAGAACTCCTCTGATACCACTTTGTAACGACCCGAATCTGGAGCCCTTCCACTAGTGCCCTGTACCCAGTTCTCCACATAACCTCAGGAACATTTCCCCAAAAGCCAGAGGCTACCAACTAGCAGCGAGGGCCTTGGTAATTTATTGGAGAAACTATCCCCTCATTTGGTAAGTTATACAAGTCAAGAAAACAACAGTCAATGGCAGAAGCAGTAAATAGCATACAAACACTGAAACTAAACAACAGAAGCATTGAACATATAATGATAATGATAATGATAAAGCTGGTACAAGTATCTAAGGGAAAGCAGAAAACACAACAACGTGCTGAAATACAACTGAAAACAAAGTACGAAAGTAAACAGCAACTCCAGCAGCATCGCAAGCCTATGCTCGGTCCTATTCTCTCCGGCTCGAACCAGCAATCACGTACCTGATGTAGGAGGGCCACAATCCCTATCCACACCTACAACCATAAAACCTGTTTGGGCCAAAAAGCAGGAACCAAACAGGGTGTGAGACTAATCCCAGTAGGCAATCACCATGAGATCTATGCCCTACTGTTAGTGAGTAATATAGCAAAAGTAAGGGAAATATATGCAGCAGAGAAGCATATTTACACTAAAGTAAGCAATCCTACCAAACTCCATTCACAATTATTTATTATTCAGTATAATTATGTAGCTATCAACCAAGGAACCTAGCAACCTATCTATACTCCCAAGGCAATCATGTAATCACAATAGGTAACTCATCACTATACCTAAACAGCAAGCAGTACAAACCCAAGCTTGTTATTCGGCTTGTTGGACTCGTCACAACCAACCAACAAAAAAAACACTGACTCTCTGGGTGTCTGCTACTAGCAAACCCCATCTAGTCACACAAACATACCAATACACAGACACTCTGGGAAGCTCTCACCATCAATTCCCATGTGGTCTTGCAACGAAAGATATAGACTCTTTGAGGAAGCACTTGCATCTAATTCCCCATATAGTCTTTCAATGTAACTAAGGACACTCTAAGGAAACACGAAGTCACATTACCATAGGTTCTGCGATCGATAGTAATTATAACAGACTCTCTAGGGATGCCCTAATCATCAATTCCCCCTTCAGTCTACCACACTAGGTTCACTCAGCCCTGAGCAGTTTAGTCATGCGTAATTGAATGTTAGCAGCCTAAGTAATTTCAGCAACTACTTGGATAATATCTACAAATGCATCCACAAACATATAAACAGTAGACAATACATGCAATCAAGTTAACATGTATGCTGATAATGTGCATAAGGGTTGCCTCGCAGGCAAACTGTTCCAAATGACAATCAACATCCAAAAAAAGGGGAACACCCATGGGGTGATCCTAAAACATGCTAGCAAGCAATTTATTAATAATCTAATTACCTCAAGCATATAATAAATCTAAGGAAGCTAACAAAACAGGATCAAAACCTTAACCCGAGATACCCGATACATGGGTATCTGACACTTTTGCACCAAATACTCAAAGACATTCAATGTTGGGAAACAAACCACCTACCTTGATCCCAGAAGATCGATATATGTGATCCATGACAACAGATTCCCCTTATAAGGAAATACATCTAAGAAATCACACAAAATGCTCAACCTATGATAACATGAAAACTAGGAGGATTCGAGAAACAAGGCCAAAGCAGAATGGAGAACTCACCGCTTCACTTCCAACGCAATAGACGGCGGCTAGAACGGAGGTCAGACAGAGGCACGACAGCTCGGAGAATATTCGGTTGTACGGTCTCTCTCGGACGATCGAAACCTGGAGAAGAAGATGCTATTGTGCGTCAGGCGCGACCCCAGGCCATTTAATGAAAAAAATAAAGTACATGGAATGTACTTTTAGAGTACACAGCTTGTACTAGGTCTTTTACATACTCTACAAAAATCGGCCTCCACCTCACCCTTACGCACCGTGTGTGTGGCCTGGACATGGCCAGAACATGGCTTTGGTGGGAAAGGAGTGCACGGCGTGTACTTTAAAAATTTCAAGAAAGATCATTTTGCTCTAAAACACCAGAAAAAGGAAATGTGTACCTAAAAAAAGATACGGGTTCTTACACATGGTCAGAATATACACAACCTAAAATAAATTAGTGGTGAATAAGGAAAGTGTCTCACAGAAATAAAAGTGAGATGAAAATCCCTTACCTCAAGTCTCGACTACCATCACATGAGATCAAACCACCTATATATTAAATGTAGGATTATTATAAATTTATTACAAAACTATAATAATATATATCACACCAATTATGATTTACTTATGTACCTTTATCATTGGTTATTTAACAATTCATTGTTGAAATCGTTATTTCAGGAAATAATTTCTTTATTTTTCATGTATATTTTTGTTAAATTGATTTGGTACTTTTTCCTTGATTATAGTTCCATAATATACATAGTATTAATCATTATATAAATATAAAATATATTCATTACATATAATTTTAGAGTCAATACTAAAATTTAGAGATAAAATAATTAATTACACTGTTCATCCAGAGGGTAGTCCGTACATATGCATGAATGCTATTTCCATATTTTCCATGGATGTAATGAAAGAATGATAAATAATAATTAAACAATTAAATAATTTTTTTAATTAATATATATTAATTAAATATATCATTGTTAACATCCTTGTCAAACTAAAATGTAAATTTATGACATCGCTTCATGGATGCATTACTCCACACGTACGCCCGAGCGAAATTATTGTTTTCCAAAATATTGGAATTAAAGAAAATATAAATGATATCATAATTATATAAGTGTAATTATGGAATCAAAATCACACATATACATTAAATGTACCGTTATATCAATTTGTGAGTGGCAGTGAAGGATAACGAAATGAACCAGTTAACATGGTGGTTGTATTCTATGCACACAGTTAATAGTTTCGTTGACCATGTTATGGATTATGGGATACATACTCGTGAAATTATTTTATCGTAAATGGATAATATTTTGAGAATTTTGAAGATGAAATAAAATTAAAACACTTGGTTAAGAACTATAACTCTTCTTCAGAGAATCTCTTTTGGTTTAAAACTAATTACTTCCTTGGATGATTTTATGGAAAAAAAGGGAGAATATTTCATTAGTATGTATATAGGGAATATGTTTTTGAATATATTGTCCAAACCAAAAATCTCCCAATGTGTATAGAGGATATGAGATGATAATCCCTTTTATAAGTGGGGGAGGGAACCCACTATGAAATTTTATTAACAAATACAAAATAATAAATTAATTCCCAATAACAATGCTTCCAAATTGAAATATATTATAATATAGTATAACATAAGGTTGATAAATGGCCATAAAAAATTATTTATGAAATATTAATTTGAAAAATACCCTTATTTTTTATTTTCCCCCTGGTAACTCTTGTAAACCTTAACCACGGTAATTAAATTTTACTATTTTTAAAATTCATAATGACCAAATTTTAATTTAACCTTATTACATAATATTAATAATTTTAATTCCATATATTGAGTCTATATTACTAAATTAAATTCACCCAAGGGCACAATTAAATTTAAAATTAATCCTACAGACATGATAGAAACACGAGATCCCAATGAAATTGTTTCCATATTTATAAGAAGTTTTAATATAAAATTTCATCATTAAATAGATTACATAGAACTAAATTAGGTTAATTTTAATATAATTGAACTAATATTTATTTAAAAACTTTTTTAAATAAAATGGTAATTTTTAAAAGCTTTAAATGTAAAGGTCATTTTAAATTAATATTTGAAATTCACTATTCATTGAAAAATTAGTCTTTTCGAAAAATTCTAAAAAATGCATTCTATAATAAATTTGGAATTTTTATTACATGATTTAAGTTAATTTTTTCAAATAAAATATCTAAAATTGTATAAATTTACTTTTAGAGTAAGTGTGAAATATGAGATGAAATATCATTAAAAAATATTGTTATAAAGCTAAAAATTGTTTTTTTTCTTATCTCGTTCATAGAAAAAATATTAGATAAATGATAAAATAGTTGATTTAATATATATATATATATATATATATATACCTAAAATACATAGCTAATAGTTAAAAAATTTATTAATAAGAAAAAATACTTTGGGAAACTAAAAACAATTTTTTTAAAAACAAATTTCATTTATTTTAAAATGTTTTTTATTTTCAATTCAAATAAATTGATAAAAAATGAATTTATTATATTCATGTGTAAAAAATATACATTTCATAATTTAGTTATACCTATTCCTAAATACCTACATAATGTCACGATGGGAACAATATATTATATTATTGTTCATTAAAATTTAGCAATGTTATAATGCAAGCTATTAAAGAGATTAAATTTATTTGAAAGAAATAATTCCTAAAATATTATTGAGTTACAATGTCATTTATATTGGTTGTGGATACTTTTTTTCAATACCTTTCCATGCATACATACACTTATACTTCTTTGTTTTTCAATGGCAGAGTGGTATGAATTGGAATTGATGTTAATAAAATGGATTAAATTTATTTGGAGGGATTGGGTGTGTTCACATATTATTTTTGAGTAATATTTTTGGTGATATTTTTTATCCTTTATTATATATGGATATTATTATTATGGTCATGTTTGGGATACAAGAAAATGTAGACATTGTTTTATTAATATATATTTTCTAAATCTTTTTAAACTCATCTCTCGTAAATGTATAAGAAATTATATACAGCTAACTACATGGTTGTTTGTTAATATAAAACTGTGTGAAAATTCCCATGAATGAGACGATGAATTAATTTGGATTCCCTCTAAAACATAATCGATAAATTTATATTAATTATAAATATGTTGTCGTGGGTTTCTAGTGTGATTTTGGTTGTGATTGTGGTTGTGAGGGAATGGTATGGATTATATAGAGATGGAGGTGATTGGTTTGGATGATGAGTGAGTTAAAGAAGAGGGGATGTGGTTGTGGTTATAATGGGATTTACCATAAAGATCAGTAATTGGTGGAAGCCGGCCCCAAAAAGATTTAAATAAAAACAAGGGAAACAAGTCAAGCATACAATGGGTTATTACAGAAATGAGTGCATACAAGGGGTTATAATGGGATATATTGGGGTTCATATATAGTGGATGTTTTATGTGGATGTGTGGTGGTCGATATTTGGGTTTTTTGAGAGATAGATGGTGTGTGGTGATGGTTCTGATAGTAGATGTGATGGATACTATCATAGGGAGAATGTGTTTTTTTGTGCTTCATTGTGGTAGTTTCTTGGTATTAATGGAATGTAAAAATGTCAATGATTAATTTTAAAGTGCATATCATGAAATTAAATAACGTGGAAGGGGATGTAATATGGGGAAATTTAATTTATTTGTTCAATTACAATAAGGTATGGAATTTAATTGTTAATAAATAGAGCTTTTTTTCTATAGTGTCCCATGATTAAATATTTGTTTAAATTGATTATTTAAATATTAGTGTGTTGTAATATGTTAATCTAGAATATGGTAACCTTAGTAAATGAAATGAAGGAAACTATGGTTTCTTTTAATGAAAAATGGCGCTCAGCGCTCACTTTTAGTTTACTCACACACATCTGCAATATCAAAACATATCAATTGTTTCTCCCATTGTGGAAGGCATATCTCTAGTGGTGATCCAATCTTAAGTGGTCTTCCACCCTTGTCCCTCATTGGAAGCATTTAATCCCACAACATGTCAGAGTGCAGAATGGCCTCCAGGCTCTTCCCTAGGCTTTGAAGGACACCCTACAGTGTCATCCTCTTGGACTTCAAACCTCTTGTTTTATAGTGGTTCCCCTTCATTCTAATGGATTTATTGATGGAAGGGATCATTCCATCTGTTGTTTTCCCATTATCAGCCTTTGAAGAAGCTTCAGATATCCTCAAGTGGATGCTCATGGAAATATTCGGTTCTGAAGATGGTACAATTCCTTGTCCACCTAAGTTTTCATCAGATCCTTCAGATAGTGTTTCTGATAACATCATGCAAGAGTTTCCTCCACTGAGAGAACCTCTTCCTACACTTCTACTAGAAGTTTCATGTCAATCTAAGTATGTTAAAGAATTTTTGGCTACTAACAACATCATATTTTCAAATTTTTGGATCATGAAGGCTTCCACAACTAGTTCATTTTATTAGTACATGCATATGGTTCTCCTTCATTCAAAGGAACTCATGTTATCTTCGGCCTGAAACAGATGCACAAGGTCCCTATTTAGGAAAGGTTCTTCTTTTATATCTTCCCATCTCTTTCTAGGGAGATGGGAAGGTCCTATTCTGGTACTCAAGAACTATCTTCTTCTACTTATGTATCCCCCTAAGTCATGTCCAAAGGCATATTCACCCGTTCACAATCCCATAAAATATTGGGTTGATTTTCTAATCATGATAAATGTGCCAAGTCATACAGGGAAAATACAAAAACATTTTCTTCCAATGATCTCATTCATTTTTTCCAATTACTGAAGCCTGGGTGCTTTGATATAGACGAACTATATAACCAATGAGCTCCATAACAACTGTGCTTCCATAGTTTCAGTTCTTGGGCCAATGATATGTTCCTATAATGTAGCTGAGTATACGCCTAGAGTTAAAATGTATGGATTCATACTTACCTTCCCCCAAAATCATCACATATGTATTATCTAGATTTTTAATTTTTTTGGTTGAACTGGTTGATGATTTAACCAACATGTCATCATAAAAATTACTACATGTTCTTATATATTCTTTCTCACCATTTTCAATGGAAATTGTGATGTTCAATAAGGGTTTCCTTGTTCAATGACCAAGATTCCTTCAACTCAGGGGAGTTGATAGGGATTGTGGGAGTGGAATTTAATGTAATTGTTGGTCTGAAGGAGAAGAAGCAGAGATGAGTTATTTCTTAAAAGGCCATTCAGGACTCTGTGATGTTCAGGGATTTTAATGGGAAGATGGATCACAGGTACTTCAGTGACCCATTTATGTGGATTAATAATTATAATGGAGGTCAGCGTACTTGGTTTTATCTAAAATAATGTCTTTCCAATTACCACATTATCTATTCCTTCACTCACATGAAGGAGAACCACCTTGTGAGGATCCTCTCTAATCATCCCTGCTCTAGGTTGTATTGTCTCTAAGGAGAAATGGTGGTTGGAGTTTTTTTATTCTCTTAGGTTTGGATCAATACTCCCGGTCATCACAATGTGGTCAGGGATTCATGGAATAATACATTTGATGGAAATACATAGATCGATCTTCACTAGATTTTTTTCAGGATTAAATGATATTAACAAGCTTGGGTCAAGAACCTTCATCCTAGCTCTAAAGATATTGAAGTAGTGAGGGAGGATATTGAGAGACTTGAAACCATCCATGATAATGATTAGGATGAATCCACGTTCTATTCTCTCAGTAAAAAGAAGAATGAGTTGGATGACATGTTACTGATATAATAGCGGTTCTTGTGCGAACATGAAAGAATTATGTGGCTTCATGATGTGATCAAAATTCTATATTATTTCATGCTTGTATCAAATAGTGAAGATGTTATACTAGACCCAACATTTTTCTGGTGAACGAGATATATTATGATGATATGGAGGTGATTATAGGTACTATTGAAACATAAATTAAATTAATTCTTGTATGTCCTAATCCTAATATTAAAGGAAGCTATCGAAGTGGCTTTGAGGGCCTCCATGATGTAATTCTTCATCCAGTATTATCTTATGATAATGATCTGTTTGAATATTTACCTGAAGAGATAGATATTTATGTGGATTTGTGTGGTCTTCTCCTAGAGATTTCCCTAGTTATTAATTGTTTTCTTGGGGAATTAATTAAGTTTTATTGGGACATTATCAAGTTTGATCTGGTGGGTGTGATCAATGAATTTTTTAGGGGTGGTGGTCTTCCATTTGTAGCTAGTGCGAATACCCTATTTATAATCCGTAAAATTAAAGATTCTTATCCCCTTCAACATTATCATCTGATCTACGTGTGAATATATCCATATAATGTGCTTTCCATTATGCTTGATAGTTTATTGTCCTCCTACCTCCCCAAGTAGTTATTGAATAATCATCATGGATATTTTAAAGAAAGGATAATCCAAGGAGATATTTTTCTAGCACAAGAAGTGATCAGTGATATTAATAAAAAGGCCATGGGTTCTAACATGGATATCAAATTGGATATGGATAAATTTTATGACCATGTCAAGTGAATATTTATTATCCATGTTTTTGAAATAGAGGGTTTCTCCTCCCTGTTTTCAGATCTCATATTCATGTACTATACTTCCTCCTAGTTTTAAATCAATTTTACGAGTAATATTGGTGGGTTTTAAAGGAAAATTCTGGCTTTGGATAAGGGGATACATTAACCCCAACCATTTTCATTATGATTTCGGATGTGATATGTTGCATCCTTAACAAGAGTATCTTACAGGGGAACACGATTCCTTGTAAATGTTAGAGGAACAGATTCACTATCAATCAACTTATGTTTTCCTAATGAAGCCATTATATTTATGAATTCCAACAAAAGATCAATTAATGTTATCAAAACATTTCTAGAAGATTACTCATAATGGAGTGGGAATATCATCAACCGGGTGAAGTGAACTTTCAACATCTATAAGAGATGGTCAAACAGGTGTGTTTCCTCCTTGGTTAACAGTCTCTATATGAAAAGAATAAATTTTAATATGGAATATATTATTCCCTTCATATCTACAAAAAAGAACTATATTTGACACTTTGATAAAATTGTGTGAAAAATCATAGGTTGGATTTTGAACTTGAAACCCCAGTTTCAATCATTTGTAGGAAGAATAACTCTAGTTAATAGTATGGTGTAGTCTATTCGATTGCATGATCTCTCAACTACTATGGGGCAGAAGGGGAAGAATTTTCATATTAATAAAACCCTGTCATCATTCATCTGGGTTTCCCAAATGTAAGGAAATCATCATTTGATATCTTGGGCTATAATGTATAACCTATAGAGGAGGGATGCATAAATGTCAGAAATCATTCTGACCCAAATCAATGTATTCCTGAAAAATTTTCATGGGAGGCTCTAGAGGAGACGAACATTTATGGAAGATTGATGGAAAATATTCAATTGAAATTCAGCCCTGGATAGAGGAAGTTACTATTCATTATGGAATGTCATCAAACTTCTTCTTTTAACCCTTCAAGGTAATTTCATTTGGATTATGTGAAGGCGTTAGATCTCATTCAAACATCATAACTGGGTGGTCTCCTATCTTGGATTCCAATTCTATCCCATTGTAGATATCTTCTTCCACCAATCATGAAATCATTTTGGTATCATCAATGATGTACTACACGAGAAACAACATACTATTTTTAAACTTATTTAAATAAATTCTAAGACAAAAAATGTGCCATTACTGGTCATATTCATCCATGTTTTATGTGAGGGATTTTTGAAGAATTATTCCTTCGCCAGATCATGTTGACAATTGGGGTATGATTTTATAGTGTAAGTAGCACCATAAAAAGAACAAATTTATTTTTTTTGGAAAATTAGAAAAAATACACTTCACATGGATTTTCTAATTATATACTGAGGTATGAATCTGGTGTCAAGGTTTTCATGTTGTGTGTGTAACAAGAAGTAAATCTTGGTGCACCTATTCATCGAAGGAGGTTGGGCCCATCGGCTGTGGATAACATTATGTGACATCATAATTTTTTTAGCTTGGGAGATGAAGGGGTTTGATTTTCATGATAAATTGATCCAATAAGCCAATGTTTTAGGATCAGAGAAGTAATCTAGAGTAGTGGTCCTTTTTTATGATTGTGGGTGCATCTGGAAGGTACGAAACAAAGCAAGATTTGATGTCATTTCATGCACTATGGGGACTATTGTTTTCAAAACATGTAACCTATAGATTGATATGGACTTTATCATCAAAAACTAGGTGGATTCCCCTTCCCTATGACATCTCACAACTACCAGTTCCCTCACATAGCTTAATTTTCCAATCAACCAAGCCTGATGGGTAAGATGGTATCCTCACATCTGAAATCCTAGACTTAACATGGATGGTTCATATTTCATGGCTTCTATAAGGGGAGGCAGTGTGGTTAGGGATCCTAGGGGTGATGTTATTCTGTTATTCACTACATTCATTGGAAATAGAGACTCTATGCAGGAAGACTCTAGAGCATTGGATACATGTCTACTCTTATATAGAACACACATCATCAGCGTGGCAGTAGTAGAATTGGATTCCACAAAGGTGTACAAGTCCCTTCACAACTCAAGTTAAATCCTTTAGTGAATTTCATATATCACTAGATGGTTCAGGGGTTTAATGACCAATTAGATGACCATCCTCAATAACTAGAGAGAGGGTAATAAATTAGCTGATTTTTTTTCGCATCAATGAATGATCAAATAATTAAAATTTTCTAATTTACAAGCATGAATGATTTTCCATCTTATGGTATTAATCACGTGAGAGGGGACTCACATTGTTACAATTATTTTAGGCCCCCTTATTTTTTTTTGTGTATCTCTCTTTTTTATGTTTTTCCTTTTGGGATAATTCAAAAAATTAAATAAATATGATGATGATTATGATGATGAATAAAAAAAGTATAGGTTCAATGTGGATGTTTTGTGTGATGGAGTTTCATTTAATGGTGAAAACATGGGTTAATTATAATATAGTGTCAATGGTATATAAATATGATAATTTAGTGATGTAAAACGTACTAGGTATTTCTTGTGTGTATTATCCGACACAAATTATTGTGAGGGAATATGTGATCGAATATCCCCAATATCCCAATTGTTTTCTGGGTAGTAGTGCGTAGCCATGGTACCTATTTGGTGGTGAGCATAGATCAAGGAAAAAATAGTTGGTGAAAATTTCATGGGATGCGATTATGAGATAAATGGTCTGGGTGATGAATTATAGTGTGAGGGCACGAGTTTTATGTCTGTCTTGTTCATGATACCCTAATTCCATATTTATGAATGTTTGGATGGATACTTCATGATGTGGATGATCATATGGAAATGGAAATTTAAATCTTGATGTTGACTGATGCCAGTACCAGGTAGTAGGACCAATGAGAGGTTGGGGAAGGTAGTTTTGTTACCTAACATATATTATATATAGTTGGATATATGATAAATAGTATACCTACAAATTATGGGAGAACATCATGTTTGACATTGGGGAGTGGCATAGGTAAATCATTCTAGGAGTGGATACATGGTTCCTTTATCTATGACACTTTTATATGATTTTACTAATTTATATAAGTTATTTGGTGAGTGGGACCTGCTGAGGTTGATATAGATAGTTTACCTATATTTGTGTTTTTTATTGTCATTTTTATCTTTGAGGAATTTTTTTCACATTTCACATTTTCATGATAGACCATGGGTATGATACAACTGATTATACATGTTGTTCTCGACATATATATATATATATATATATATATATATATATATATATATTATTTTCATGTATCCATGTGGGTCATAGATATTAATATGGTGGTTACTTGCATGGGGGTGGAGTTATTGTCGACTATATACCTAAGGATATTCTTTTTTCTATTTTTCGTTGAATACTTTACCTGTATTTCATGAAATTAGTTACGGATTATTGATTATTTTATGTTATATGATAGAATTGTTTTGGTTTTCTTATCTTATCTCTCAATATTCATCTTAATTTTTTTTTGTTAATTCCACTTATCTGAGGTCCTAACAATATATTCTTTAATTACCAACCCATGTCATATAGGAGGAGGGGATAATGGATCACTCCTCTTCACTATATGTCTATTAGGGGTACTAGTGGAGGGGGGGGGGGGGTAGGAGGGATCCTGACATGGTTCTCTATGTTCCATAATACTTTATCTCTTTGGACCAGAATCTCAAACTGGTTATTCCTAATATAAATGATCTTGTTCCAACAAAAAAACTTATTAATTTAGAACATGTGAACGATGTGGAATAAAATTCATAAAAAGTTATATACAGAACATCCCTTATACTTGGGATATGTATAGATTAATTGTTATATGATAAATACATCCCTGAACTGATCAAGGATATCAAAGGGACTGATATACATTGGGATAATCTTCTCTTTATTCCAAAATTACATGATCCACTTCTAAATTAGAAATCGATAGAAACACCATGTAATTTACATTAAAGTCTATATATCATTTAATATTGTCAACTTTACTATTCTGTCATATTTGTGACACTTTTATGTATGATTGAAAGCTTCAAACAATCCTTTTCATTTCATAGAAAAGGTCACGTACTATCAGTTTCCTCTCACCAATATTATTCCATCGTGTTGGATTCCTACATCTCATCCCATTAAAATCCTCATATGGTGAAATTTGAATACTATAATGAAGGTTGTTGTTATACGAGAGCTATAAAAGGGGGTCCATGGGTCCAAGAATCCTTGGAAATCCATTGAAAATGCTCTCATAATATCTTAAAGAGTTTTAAAGATACATGCATAGTATCCATATATCTAAGGGTGATTATTAGTGTTGGAAATCATATATCTACAATTTTTTGGAATAATTATTCCAAACCTTGAGGTAAACCTCGTAACTCAATCAGAAATAATGGAGAGTGGTAATCCTTGAATCCTTTCCACTTCAATAATTTAATTCATGTTCAATTTTCCATATGTGAACTTTTAATTAATTAAAATATAATTTAATGAGTATATAAGGGGATAAACTACAACTAAATTGGAATTATGTCTTTTATATGTCGTAGGTATAAACAAAATAAAATCCATGGTGATGTAATGTCATTTCAATGCAGCTATGCGTAATGGTTTGATCACCTCCTTAGACTTATATCATTTAACCTTACCTTACAAGCCTGCGAGTAATCAAGGTATTCCTTCTATAAAAACCTTCTTCATGTTATATCACATGATGTTATGCTTCAATACTACATTGTCCTTCCTATATAAATAGATATAGATAATCTATGCAAATCATCCAAAATTTACCTATGTAGTTATGGTTTAATGGGATACATATCTATATTCCAAACATTATAATTACACTTCATTCAAATTTTAACTCTAATGGATCCCCATGTACACCATTTTGTTATGTTTTAAGGCGAGGTACAATATATTCTTGAGCTTCTCAATGAATTACATGTATTATTTTTCTCCATAGGAACGTAACTCCATTCTAGGTTAACATTATTTGAGGGTTGAAAATCATGATAATGTTTTCAAAAATAATTTTTAGAATAAATATAATTCAATAGAATTTTTTATTTATGTAATAATGATTCATCATATCCTTTATGTGACCAATTTTACCTTCGATGTATCCGTATATATAACCAGTTTTTGGATTACTTGACCCAATAAGAATACTATTTATGCCCAGAATTCAAAAGTTTTGAATTTGAAATATAATTTCTTTTCTCAAAGGGTCTTTAGGATATTCCAAAAATTCATATATTATTTTTTCCAATCAGTAAAATAAATGATAATTTCATTAATAATGGCTACCAAAAAAATTTCATGGTAATATCGAAACTCACTGCTCTTCAAATCAATAATTTTTTTAGGGTAATTTGTGATTCCCAATGTCATTTTAATTAATTATCAATTCCTGTATCTTTTTTTGAAATAATTATTCAGTATCTCACCCCTTTTATCCCTTGATCAATGATATCTATATAGAAGGAAAAATCATCAGGAAATATAGATCCAATCATTTTTTATTTAATAGATCATTAATATGGGGTGGAGGATATATATTCATTATTATTATTTTTTTAAGATCATGATTGTACATCCATATATGAATTGATTCAGCCTTATTTATTACAAAGGGAACTGGTTCACCCCATAAATAATAAATCATTCTTATAAAACTCTCATCAATATTTTATTGGAGTTTATTCATGAATTATTATAATTTAATCAGCTCCATTTAATTGATATTCTTTTATTTCGGTATACAACCATATTTATGATTAACAAAAAACCCAGCCTCATGACCTAGGAGATGATCAGTTTGTTCCTCTTGAAGTACATCGATATATTTTCACACAAGAGGAATATTTCTGGGGATGTGTTCTTCAATAAGCAATTTATCTAAATACACCTCATGATTGGGTATGAAAACCCATTCAATGGAATTAGTTTCCACAAGTCTTTAATCATCTGATATGAATTGATAGATGATCAAAATACCGAATTTGATAATAAATATTACATCTATATACTAGAAATTAATATAGGATCTATATAAATATATCAAATCCAGGCCAAAAAACACATAAAATTCAATCAAAGTAAGAATTATAAGGGTTTCAGGATACACATTTCTTAATAATGATGTAATAGAGGATTTATATACGTAATGTGATGATTTCATTCGACCATGAGATTTCAAAAAATAATTCATTATTTAATCATTACTATGGTAATTTAGTGTATTTTTTTAAATGTTTCTTATCCAGTAGAGTTGGTATAACTAAAATTAAATTGAACATCTACAGTTCTAGAAAAAATAATTTGTGTACCATTAACTACATCAATTTCATGAACCATTTTTGAAATTATGATAACATAGGATTCCCATTATCCCCTTGGAATATGACGTTTTTTATGTTGATTATTTCAATCAATACTAATTTTGGTGCATTGATTCAAATCAAATCAAAATTTCTACATTTGATGTATCAGAATATGTGTAAAGAATTATGTGGAAAAATATTTCTATATATTACATTGAAAATATTTTATTCCATTTAATGAAAATTATGTAAATGAAATCCCACTATACTATAAGTATAAAATATTATTCATTCCTTTAGGAAAATCTTAGAGTGATTGGGATTATGAAGTTATGTTTGTGAACAGATAAGATGTAATTTTATTTAATTAGAATGGGTTATAGTTATAGTTAGTAGGGGATATATTGGGGGTTGTCTATAGTTGTTGGTTAATATTGATATGTGGTCAGTGATATGTGTATTTTGTTTTGAGGTGTCTTTTCATTTTGATTATTTTGGTAAGATATTTGAAAAATGTTTTTGATGAGAAAATGGGTTTAGTTATGGGGACATGAGGTACATTCCCATTAGCAATTGATGTTAAATCTTTGGATTATGAATTATCAAGATCATGCTTTGAAATTAAATGATGTGGTCTGGGAAATAATATGTATTAATTAAATTAATATCTATGATAAAAAAAATTGTTTATATTTATTAGGAATTTTTTTTATTTTATCTAGACATATTTTTCATTAAATATGGGTTTCAATGACCTAATAAATTAATAGTGGTTTTCAATATATTAATCTATAATATTGTTGAATCTATAAAAAATGAAATTTTGAGCTATGTGTAGCTATTTTGTGTGTTGGAGTTTCAGTTCATGGTGATAACCAATGGTAACAATAGAGTATTCTAATGATGGATGGATGTAATGGATTATTTTTATCTAACCATTATGTTTGTGCTTGTATATATATACATATACACATCATTTTTAATTCTATAATCAATCCACTCATGTTAAGTACCATCTACAAACACTCAAATTTTTTGTGGGGTGTATTCCCAAACATTCAGAATGGTGGGGGAATAAATGAATAATTTTTCCTTTTTCCCTACGCTTTAATGGTGGTGGTACATAGTTTTTTTTTTATTATTGTCAAGGAATGGAACCATTGGTGGGGATTCTGGGAGATTAGAGGATGATACATGTGACTAGGGTCATGTATGGTAATAAGGGGGTGCATAGTTCATATATTTCATATTGATGATACACTAATATACTGGTATAATATTTTGTTTGGATGAATGATTATTCATATGATGATGTGGCAATGATGAGGGATATTCTAATGTAAATGAATTCCAACATAGGATGTTGGACTGAGAGGGATTCTAGGGTGGGACATGTTTTGACCCAAACCAAATCTGGTAAGGTTAAATATATGATTAATAGTATACATGGAAGGGATATGATCACCTGATGTTTAATATTGGGGCATGATAGAGGAAATATAGTGTGGAATTGGATGTGTTATTGCATTACCTATATAATTTTATATTACTTTTCTAATTTCGATACATTATTTTGTGAGAGATACATGGTGTGGTTGGGTTGCATATTTGAACCGTTTAGTTATCTTTTTTTTCTACTAGTCTTTCAATCGGGAATTAGGATGATATTTTAAATTTTTCTTAAGAGGTCATTGATATTATCCAATTTGGTATACATTTTTTCTACACCCTGCATATATAATCTATTTTTCAGGTTTCTATGTGGGTTTCAGAGATCAATCTGGGTATTATTATCATAGGGATAGAGTTGATTCATAATTTATACTTTATAAATTTATTTTTGGTATTTTTATTTCAGAGTCATTACCTATATTCCCTGACATGAATTTTTTGTTATTAGTAATATTATATTTTTAACAGAGTATTTTTGGTGTCTTTATATAGTCTCTCCATCTTATATATTATATTGATTTTAATTCCTATCATACAACTTTTATACACACTTGGTGCGTGTACCTAACCCAGGTCATGCTGGACAAGGGACATGGGTCACATCTGTCCACTACCAGTCTGGGAGGGGTACTATTGACGATATGGTCTTTGATGAGTTGTATCTAAGCATTGGTTAAGAGATATGATGGAGTTTGTAGCTAGACCATAACGATGATTACCTAGGTTTTAGGTGAATAGTGTCATTCAGTCATAGTGTGTGTCATTTCAATAGAAACCATCATGAAAGTAATATTTTCATTTCCTTGATGATTCATCACAATGACCATAATCTTACTGAAAAAATGTTGTGAGATAATGTTGATTATGGGGTAGAGAACATGGATATGAACATGCATTATAATTTATTTTGTTTTTGTTTTAATTGGTTATTTTTATGAATTAAAATAATGTTAATTAAATAAATATAAATAAATTTAATTATACTGAGATTTGGTCTTTCCCCATTGTGATTTTAGAGAGGGCTCTTGATCATCGTCCATGTGAAATTTTTGGATGAGAGGTTTAGCAAGACAATACCGTTATTCATCAGAGGATTTATCCATCCGAGGAGGATGATATGTTCCATAGGTAATTGTCATATTTATTGAATCTAGTATTGGATAAGTATGAGGGGAGTGTTTCTAGAATAATGATAGATCACTGGTTGGAGGAGCTCCAGATTTCCATTATTCTAATTCAAGCATGAGCTCTATTGTCACGTCTATATAAAGTCAGTCATATATAGGTATTATCATTTTAATGGTGGATGATGTATATTTGAGATTGAAGAATAAAAAAGTTTTTGGTATTGAAAGTTAGGTGATTTTTTTGGAGTCTGGATCATGACTCGGAGTTAGAGGATGAATGATTTTCTTTCTCTAGTGTGGCTCAGCATTGGCCCAAGAGTGGTACAGAGGTGGAGGGACACTGAGTTTGGGATTCTGGTGGTCTCGTGGTCTTATTTCATGTATGATCTCAGTGATTCTGGTGATTTTTGTTGATTCTGTTGATCTGGTGGTTTTGATGGTGTGTGGTGACTATTTTTATTTCCCCCCATTGTATTCCTCCCATTTCTCATGGTTAGCTTATGTCGGACTCTGGTGAGGGTGCATCTACGATCTTGATTTGTATAGATCCATTCCCAAAGAGGCATTTCTAGTTTAGAGCATCCCAAATCCCCTCATTAGTGATGTTCTCTTAGTGCGGTGTTATGAAATATAGTCCTATGATACAATGGACCAGCTCTGTGATCCTTGGATTGTCTTATGATTTCTTTGGTGATCGCAGTTGCGATAGATGTCATGAGAATCACATCGGGGCTCATCTTGTTTGATGTCTTGGTGGAGGTTGACTCATGATAATTGTCACGCTGTTGACTTCTTTTCACCATGATAATCATTTTTTTGGAGAATATTTCCATGTGGCCCTATAGTTTGAGGTTTTAGGGTCACTATATTTGTTCTCTTATAAGGGATTGTTCCAAATGTGGTTTAGAAAAGAGGGTTTTCTCTTAGTCCTTGCATTTGAAATTAGATGTTCGAGACAGTATGAATTTTCCTTCATTATAAGAATTTTGCATTAAATCATGAGATATCTTGTGAGTAGATATGAGTAGGAGGAATATAATCTTAATGTTTTTGATGCATGGTAGGGGCTCCAATGTGTAGTATTGAATGAGTTGATTTTCCTTAAAAAAATTCCATGGGGGTTTAGTGGTTTTTATGTCATTGATACAATGTTTTGTTTCCCACCTTTTCCTAAAAAATGTTTGAATAATAAAAAATAAAATTTCAGTAAATATTTAGATATATAGAAGAAAGAGGAGGTTATTGAGATGATGCATTAATGGGAAGGAGTGCCTCAGTATGGAGGTCATCTGATTTTCTTGAAGAGACAATCTTTGGGTGAGGGATCATAGATGTGAGGGATGTGAATGTTCTGATTAGTAGGGAAACAATCATAAATTTTGATCTCAATATTTCATGTGGTATTTTATTCTGCATAATATAAAAGGGATTTCTATTTTATTTCTATGTATGTCGGAGTTATGGACTCTATCAAGACCATATACCAAACATTTGGGGAGGTTGGGTTGGTATTGGTGGTTAGGACCCCATCTATTTGAAACAGTAGTAGTGGCCACCATCATTAGTATAGAATCTAGGTAAATAGTTTTATGCTCGCATATTTGGGGATTAATATAGGAGATTTTATCCCCAAAATTTTCTTCAACCTTAAGGAACAAGACTAGAGTGTTGTTGTGGAGGTCATCAATATATTGGCATTGTTTTTATGAATGTTTAAGTGCATTCTATAGAGGATAAAATTCCATTAGGTCAAGACTTTTTCATGGTATGATAATTTTATCATATACCGAAGTTTATTCCTTGTTTTAATATGGAGATTCAAACTCCTCCATTATACCAACATTAATCCATGAATTATGACTAAATGTGGAGTGGCTTTCAATTCCATAGTTTTATCCATTATAGTTAGATGTTAAGATTTATTTTTAGACTCTTTTGCGGGATTTAGAATAATTATGGGGAACCATCAGTCACTTGTATTGATGAATCGTGATGTGTATGGAGATATATTCAATGGTAATATCAATCAGGTGATAGTGGAATCATCTCTGATGCAACATATATAGGTGTCTTGATTGGGATAATTCTATGCTGATGTAATATTAAATGGTGATTTTCATGTTGATACTCTCAACGAGTGTTATGAAGAAGGTAAAAATAAAATTCTACTTTATTAGAGGTTTTCTTTTATATTAAGAATGAATAATGTAATTATATTTGATTATAATATTCTTCTCATAATACTTCATCCATGATATTATATGATGTGTCATGGTGGGTGACCTGGGTGAGGTGGTAGGTGGCTGAGATCATGGAGTGATTTCTATTTTATGAGCATGTGAATTTAGGGAACCATGTTCCTAGATTTTTTTTGATTCCATTAGATATAACAAAGTGGAAGTGGTTTGAAATATCAATGAATTTCATTACCAGGTTACCCTAGGTTTAGTGTTGTTTTTTTCGGAGTTCATGAACTGACTGATGAAGTCATACCATTTTTTGGTGAATTGTGAGTCAAGTGTTGTAAATGATCTATAATGATGTTATCTGGATGAGGTGGTGCTCCTACTTGAGGTTTCAAAGACTATTATATTTGACTGATATTATCATTTAACATTGGAATATTTAAGATTATTTTAGAACATTTATAGCTACAAGTCCATACAAAACACTTCTTTCTTCCCCCAAACCGAAGGGCAGATATAGAGGGAAATCTGTACTCTGAAGGATATTTTTTGGAATTGAGTCTTGAATTTTCATAGACCATTGGACAAACACCAACCATTGGTAGTATTTTCCTAAAAAATATTTATTACATAACTATTGATATAACTCCATTTGATCTATTTTATGGGTGTTTGTTTCATTCTTCATAGTTTTAGACTGAGGAGAGGGAGTTAATAATCCTAGTTTTTGAGATAGTGTAGAGCATGAAAGAGAATATCAAAGTAGATCATGGATTTATTAATGTTTTAAAATACTACTTGAATGAATGTGGAAACTAAAGGTATATTCCCTTGGAGTTTGAGTTCAGAGACCATTTTTTCTTCATGGTTTCACCTCATTGAGGGTAATGGAGGTTCAATAGGGGGAGTAATCTCACAACCAAGTTTGTCATAAAATTTGATTTTTTTTTTGACCATGTCAGTAATATAGATTGTTATTTATCACTCCCACCATAGCTATATTGGTTTCAAGAAGGCTTTTACATGTCATGGCTTCATCAGTATATTCATGGTGACTCCCTTGAAATTGACTGGGGAGAGTTTGATATCGAAGATGAATTGATTCTCTGTGAGAGATCAATCAAGATATAATATCATTATGATAATATAGTTCATAAGAATTTTATCCCAATCATTAATGTGTTGCAGAGATATAATAGTTTGGGGGAGAGAACATAGTAGTATGATTCATTGATATTCTCTTAATACCTCAAGCTATTCGATGACTAATAATATTTATTGCACATCCTTGTTTATTTTCATTATATTTATAATATGTGTTTGATATTATGCTATTGTTTGAGTATGAAATTATTCCTTGGATGATGATGTCATATAGTTATACAATTTTTTCCTTCTGATTTATATATGTGTTATTGTATTGTGAGATCCCTAAGAGTTATCACACTTGGGGATATTTTAAATCCATTCTCATTATTTGGAGATCAATTTTGTTTTTTGAGTAAGTGAAGGTTTTGAGAGGTATCTAATGTAACATCTCGTGTTTTTAAAACCATTCATCCATGTTTTCCCAATGATAAGAGGTTTCAAGAGTATGTTCAGGGACATTTTCACATTGATATTTCCATGGTCTCACTTACATTCACTTAAATAACCATGGTATCACCATTACCTTAATGTGGTTGGTAATTTTGTTCCTATAGTCAATCGATCCCTCTGGGTAGTTTAACATTTGGGTCATGTAGTTGGTCTATTTCTCCTTATGGTCGATCTATCCATTTATGGATTCATTCAATTCCATTGTGCCGTAGTTCCATTTCATTATGTGGTCAATTGATTCCTTCATGGGGTCAACTAATCCTTCATTCAGGCAGTCTATGTGGTCACTTGACTCTATGTGGTCGATCACTTCATGTGGTCACTCAATCGGTTTTCAAAAAACCTATATTTTAAAAATAACATATTCTTCCCAATTTTGTGTAATTGAAAATATTTAGAAAAACATGTAGAAAATAATGTCTTAAACCAGTGTTTATATATATATATATTATGGGGAGATATAATTGTGTCCCTGAATTCAGGAGCATTCAAGGTTTTTAAATTGGTATCTTTCCATGATTTTAATGAAACTACATTAATGTATAATATAAAAGGAAGGGTGAATGTACTATATTTATATATTTTTATGGGGATCTATATATATTATTTTAACATAATATATTTTCCTCTAATGAATTTTCCTTATTTTCATTGAGTTCATAAATCCCATAAGCTTTTTATCGAACCTTGGAGTCATATACCTTTGATCTGAACAATTAATTCTCATTATTTACCATAATATTCATCACATTCAACCTCTATATTATATCATACAACATGAATTGAACCATTTCTCATAGAATGGGGTCCTTTTTCAATCTTCCTTTTCTTGAATATATGCATTTGTAATTCTTTCCTTTTCTGGGTGGGTGGTACAAACTGACTAAGGAAGATGATAAAGGTGATTAAATGTAATTTAAGTGTATGGGTTGTATTTATATATGCTTTTAATATTCTCCTGTCTTTATTATTGGTGATCCTTTCTTGAACTTGTATGTCTTCATAATGTTCATTTTGATTATATTATCAAATGAAAACCTTTTTTGTATATTGAAAACCCTTGTTGGGAATCATATTTTAATGACACCCCTCATAAAAGGATAGGAATATAGACATAGCTAACTAATTGGCTGTGTAAAAAAATGGAACTATGTGAAAATACTAATCAATGAGATTATGAATTAATACATGTGTCCTTTTAATTTTTTTGGGTAATTCATATAAATATGGAATATGTTATAGTGTAATAATAGTGTGTTTTTGGATGTTTTTATGGTTGTGTGGTACTTATATAGATTTTGGTTAGTATGGAAATTGAGTTATGTCTTAGGGGTTGTGGTTATGGTTGGAATGTGATATGTTAAGGACCATTTTTAGTTGGTGTTTTATTTGATGTTTGGTGGCAGAAATGTGGTTGTTTCTATGAGATGGATAGATTTTGGTGGTGGTTTTAACAAGATAGGTGATGGTTTCTGTTATAGGGATAATAGTTTGTTGTGAAATTCATTATGGTACATTCATAGTAGTGAAATAATATAAAGTTGTTAATAATGATTAATAAAGGGAATGTATTAGAATCAAATGATTTGAGATGAAAATTAAAAAAAATAATCGAATTAATATGTATAGTTACAAACAATGGGCTATATTTAAAATGAGATTATATATTGATATTGTCTATAATAGTATTTCATTAAATATTGTTTTAAATATATTATTTATTTGTTAGTGTATTTTAATTTTTTAATCATGAATGTGTTTGATTAGGTAAATGAAATAAATGAACTTATGGGTTATATGTGGTTTTTTTGTGTAGTGGAATTTCATTTAGTGGTGACAACATGGTGTAATAATAATGTATCATTTATGGTAGATAAAGAGGAGAAATTATTGACTTGAAAACTCTTAGGATAGGCTTATGTGTGGATATATATATATATATATATATATATATATGTATGTATGTATATATATATATATTGTAATTTCATTTTTTTTCTCTATGCACACCACCCATATCATGTACTACATTCAAACACCCAAAATTCTTGGGGGTTTATTCTTTGACATAAAGTATGATGAGGGTGAAAATGAATGATTAACCCCTCTTTCATATTGTTCATTTACTATTACATAGAGGTGGTACCATGTTGGTGGTAAATATCAACCATGTAAAACATAGTTGATGACAATATTTGGTCATGAGAGGATGAGATAGAGGGGGTTATGGATGATAAGGTGATGGAACAAGGTTGATGTATTTCAGGTCCCAATACCATACTTACATGGCTATGAAATTTCAGCTACATGCATCATGATAGAGATGATAATTTGGAAATAAAGATTGATATGTTGATGTTTAATGATATCGATATATGATATTGGGCATTATAGGTGGCTGGGGTATGTGGGGTTTTGACATGACCTACATCATATCTGGATGAATATATGATTAATTGTATACTTTGAAAGAATAAGATATTAAATTTTTTGAATATGGGGAGTGAGAAAAAAATTTATGGAAATTGGATATGGGGAACCATTATCTATGTCCTTTTTATACTATTTTACTATATAGATTGTGTTATTTCGTGAGTGAGATTTATAGAGTTTAGGATGGATAGTTGACCAATTTTGTTATAATTTCTCATGTTTTTACACAATAGGGAATTAGTATTATGTTTTATTATTTGTATGAGAGACTATGGGTATGATTCAAATGGGTATATAAGTTATTCTCACCCACTATATAATAATTATTTATAGAATTCAAGGAGTGTCTATGATACTGAGATGGCCATTAATAGAATATTGGTCATAGAAGTTGTGGAGTTTCTACCTTAACATTTTTTTGGTATTTTTAAATTTGGGGATTTACCTATGATTCATAAATATTATTATGGGTTTTGGGTTCTTTTATATTATATGACTGATTTTTTTATAGTTGTTTATTTTTTATCTAAATCCCATTTATTATATTTATTCTAATTCTTCCTCTTTGATTATCTTACACCTCAATTTATAGTTACCAACATGGGTACTTCCGATGGTGGGACATAGGGGGTCACTCATTCCCTTCACTATCAACCCAAGATGGGTATTAGTAGTGGTCGGGATCATTACATTGTAAATACTATTCCAAATCACCTGATCACTTTTATCCAATATCACAATTGGTTGTTCCTCGCATGAGTTACCCTTTTCCAAATTCATTGAATTCATGTACCATACATGTGAAGTATCTATTATATACTTCGTCAATATTAAAATATAGAAAAGATCAAATAAATTGGTTATTTTCAGTGTATTATTATGATATAAAAAATATCCCTGACCTAATAAAGGTTCCTGATGTTACCAATAGACAAAGTGGTAAAATTACGTTTCCTACCAAATAGCATGAACTAGTTAAAATGAGATATTTGGTGGAACACATTAGTACTAGCATAAAACACTTTATATCACTGATTATTATCAATGAAACTCATCTATCTTCTTTCTTCCACTTTAATGGAACATTAAATGGTTCTATCCATCGATGTCAAATATTATATGAGGCCAGTTTCTATCAGTTTCCACTCTCTAACTTCATTTTTTCATGTTTGAGTCCAACATCTCTTCTCATATAGAGCTCATATTGTTTATTATGAATGTTTATTATATGATAACTCTACAAGGGGTTATTCTGATCCAAACATGACTAGAAATTTTTTGAACATGAGTTCAAAATTACATCATGATTTTTAATGGTTATATAATACGTTCAACCTATCTGGGATTGATAAAAAACCCTAGAGATCATATCTATCTCAATTTCTTGTTCACGACTTCTCCTAAACCATGAGGTAATCCTTAGACACAGATCAGACACAATGTAAATTGGTAATCCTTTCTATTTTTCCACTTCCCTAATATATTTCATGTTGATTTTTTCAAGAAGGAAATATTCATTGATGGAAAAAAATGTGTGAATACATAAAGATAATGACAATAAATCAAATGGAATTTTGGCCTTTATATGTCATAGGGAGTCCTAACAAAAAAAATCGATGCTGATTTTTCCCAATTCCACCCTAGTATGGGTAATGGCTTCATTATTCACTCATACCTATATCATTCATCCTTATTTTTCTTGAAAACCAAACATCGAGATATGTATTCTCCAATTTTTCTCACCATAGTTTGTCACCTAATGTTTTGATTTATATCTCTATACAACATTATGATTCCTAAAGAATTGAAAAGGATAATCTATGTGAATCATATAAATGATTCCAATTTAGTTTTTGTTTAAGAGGTCATGTATCTAGATTCCAATCCTAATAATTATATCCTTATCAATGTTTAACTCTATAATGTTTTATACATTTTTATGTTGCACCATATCATCATATATTACTTCATTTATCTTTATTTGGATAGATAGTTTAGAATTGATTTATGAAGGGTTGTATTTTTCATCTTCGCCTATGAATTCAAGATTCAAGAATTATAAATCCATGATTATTATGTCATATTCAACCCTCTTCATGAATAAAGATTCATGATTTTTATTTCTCATAGAATAATAAACCTTGTTTTCCTTCCCTGGTTGGTAATGTGTTGAGCAGTTATAGTATATAATCAATTCCTGCTATATCCTTGGGTTCATGTTTTACTCTTTTTTGTGTGAATTCTTAATTTATTCTTTTATGACTAGTATATATATATATATAATTTCACCATATAGATAATATCTCAAAAATATTAATTCAAATATCATTATAGCCTTCTCTAAAATATGTGTGAGAAATATTTTCTCATGAGTACTTAATTTTCATGATGCATAAGAAATTTCCATATCATTCTGTATGAGAATGCATCCCAAGACCACTAATGATGCATCACATTATGTTACATAGCCTTATCCACAATAAGGTAATGTAAGAAAATGTTTGGAATCCAAAATCTTATAAAGTTCATTAATTTATTCTTAACATTATTTCCCCCATAATAACTTCACTCCCATATAGTAATACTTTGTTAGAGTATTGGATAATCATGAGAAAAATCCCACATTTCGTCGGTAATATCCATATAATTTATGATAAATTTAGAATTACGTCACATTGGTTCATTTCAGGCTATTATTTACCACTTATATCATTGATGGATCTAAAGATATACCCTCTCTATTGATTACATGACCCAAGAAGCACACTATTTTTATACAACATCCATACTTTCTACACTATGAAATTAAATTCTTCTTTTGTATGGATTTTATCATTGTCCCCCAATTACTTTATTATTGTTCATTTTTTCAAGAATATAAGATAATATCATCAATAAAGACTACCAAAAATTGTTTTTAGAAATACCAATGGACTCTTTTCATTAAATATTGAATATTATAGGAGCTTTTTGAGTCCAAATGGAATCAAAATTAATTCATAGTCTCCTTATCATATGTGGAAAATATTATTAAGTATATCACCCCCTTTCAACCTTAATTATTTAAATTCAGATCAATGATAAATTTTTAGATGTATTAAGCTCTTCATTTTTGATCGAATAAAACAAAAATATGGGTTATATGATACTTTTTGTATTATGATATTTTTTATTTCAAAGTAATATATTTGAAAACATAATGACATATCATTATTCATAACAAAAATAATAGTTGTACCCAATACTGAATCAATAAAGTGTATAAAAACCATATATATATTTTTTATTAAGTTATTCAATTCCTATAATTCAATGAAATCCATTCTCTATGGAGTCTTTGATATCATTAAAACATTATATCTTATTTTAACTAAAAATGATACCTCACAATACGGGGCATGATTAGGTAATTCATACAGAAATATAACAATATATTTTCACATAATAGAAATATATATGAGGAGGAATAATTCAAAACCCATTTTATACATATAATATCATTGTTGGGTATAAAGACCTGCATAAAGGAAGTAGATTCCATAAGTATTTATCAACCAAAAAGCATCGATAGATGATCACAGAATAATTTTAGATATTAAGTTTGAATTTAATATCCGATAACATATTATGGGATTTATACAAAGATATCCAATCCATTCCTAATATCACATAAAATTTCATAAAATAATGGTTTAAAATATTTACATGAAGCACATTCTTACAACTTATATCAAAGAAAATTCAAATAATTGATCTTAAATTATCACCCAACCATGCGTTACAATGATAATTCAATATCCAATAATTAGGTTCATGTTTTTATTTCATTAGAAAATATTATAGATTTAATTGCATTTGTAGAGATAAAATGAATTAAAATAATCATATTTAATAACTTTATAACATCTTATTTTTCCTAACCAACTTTTTTAGTAATGATAGAATAGGATTTCTCATATTCACTAGTATTAAGAAGTTGTAGACATTGATTATTTCTATAAACAGTTTAATTGGGTAATTTATATACATAATTTCCAAACTACTTGAATTTGAAGCATCATTTTGTGGGTTGAGAATTATTTGGCACCATCATTTCAGCTGTTACCTTGGCCTACCTGTTTTCCCATCAACAAAAATTATGCGAATGATTTCCTACTCTACGATAGGTATTAAATCTTATCGATTCATTGTGTAAATTTCTAGGGTACTTCCTCTAAAACTTTCTGATGGTGGACATTTCAAACATATTTCTCTTATAAATTTATTTTCCGTGAAAATCAATTTCCCTTTTCATCTCCCCATAATAAATGGTGCCATAAATCTAACTCAAAGCCATATGATAAAAAATGTGTCATATAATAGATTCATTGCACAACATTGAATTATAATACAAACCTAATCACATGAAAACATTACATAGTGAATTATATATAAAAATATTTAAACATAGTTTATAGTGGCTTAGACATTACTTTATATGACATATTCGTGACTTGAGAATCATAGATCGTGACCTATTTGTGACTTGAGTATCATGCATGAGTACATGGAAGAAGATAGTTCTTTTGAGGGCACTCAAGTTCAAATTTTCCATTAGAGGATAAATTTTTTAAAAAAATTAAATCATTTGACTTATCAACAGGTCCATAAAATATGGAATATTTCTTTAATATATCATTGGAGTTATATAAGTATATTCATTCTTAAATGAATCTAGTTTTTTTACCTTATTAAATTCTTAATCTTTCCGTTGGAGAATTAATTTTGAATCTAATTCTAGAAATCAATAGTAGCACTCTTGTAGAAGCATTATTGGTGGCAACTCCATACTAGTGGTGGATCTTTTTAGTAGAATCTCTTGTTCATAGGTAAATCCATATAAAAATAGATTCATTATGGTGGAATCATTGAGTGATGGTACCATATCTTGGTAGTAGGAAAATTTGATGGTAGCACCATTTTATATTCACGTAGAAGAATTATGGTTGATAAATTTGATGGAAGATTATTCTAAAAAAATTACCATGTGATGGTAGCATTTCATGGTGGTGTAAACATTGAAATAACAGAAAGAAATATGTTCAAATGTTTGAACCAATAGAAATGTGGTGGTAGATCCATTCATCAATAGAAAAACCCAACAGTAGAGCATCAAGGTCGCAAGATTGTACTCGGTGTAGCTACATGAACTAATGGTACCACGGAGGATTGGAATGCATTAATTGATGATATCTCATTATAACTAGAGGTAGAACAATGATTAGATAAATTTGAAAATTTTCCCAAAAATTATATTATTATCATGAAACGTTTAATTTATTAGAATTGTGAGAAACATGATTTTTAATCATTAAAATAAAGAGGTTCTCAAAATTCTCCACATTTTTTGATGATCAAAAATCATGAAATTTAAAACCATGTGTGTAACTCTCCATGTATTTACAAATAAAAATTAATGTAGAATGTAATGCACACAACAATGAGTCTCTGGAAAACAATACATTGTTATTATAATTATTTAAAAAATACAGTTATAAAGTTGACAATAAACATAATTTTTCATCTTATGTGAATTGAATTTCAAAAAACTGACATACACATTTGCGATCAATAAAATATTTATAGTCTGATAGGATTATTTAATATTTTTGGTGAATAGTAAATTGACACATTTGAATAGTAATGATACCCTTATGAATAGTAATGTCACACTTTTGAATAGTAAACTGAAAAACATAATAGTCACCTCACCCATTAAAATATAAATAATATTTAGGCATTATATAAATGAAAATATGGTATAATTATATCATAGTATAAGTAAAAAAATCTTTTAGAAATTAGTAATTAAGTATTATTATATTTATACAACATAAATGTTTATTTAAAATTTTATAGAATGATTCAAAAGAAAATTTAATTTCATAAAATAAAATCATAAGTCATTATTTAGATTTTAATATTATTTTTTGAAATCATAGTTAATTTTTCATAGATTCATAAAATTAGTTATAATTATAAAATTTGTAATTTACATGTAAATGATAATTTTAAATAAAAATTTAATATCTCATATTTATCAAATTATTTTCATAAAATTGGAGTTAAATTTTGAACTATATATGTTGGTAATGTTTGAGGAAGAATTTTTTGAAATTTTTTGAAATAGTTTTATTTCTGCTGAATAGTAAAAAATACAATTTTTAAGAAAATATGGTATTTTTATATGGCAGCATCAAAAGATATTTATGATATAAAATATATTAAACTAATGGAATAAATAAATTATGATATTATAATAGAAATTTTATATAAAAACTATTTAGAACATAGAAATTTTATTTTTCTTGATTAGTATAAATGAACCATTTTCATTGTCCACTTAGTGTGTGCGCCACACTGACCAAGCCAATTTGGTTCCTTAAAAAATAATTAAGAGATAAAAATTATTGTTGTGACATTTTTATTAACAAATATTTTAAATGGATGTTTTTAGATGATAGTTTATAATTTCATGGTTATATAATGATAATTTTAACCAAATGTTTGTTCAGTGCTTGCACAGGGAAAAAAGACAAAATAACACATTCTAAAAGTTTTCTTGTTATATATATGAGTGAATACACATAATGAATGAATATTGAAAATTATTTTTAACCTAATTAAAATATTTTTATAATATTAATATATTTTCTAATTTTTATATCTGAAATAATTAACATTAATGCTAACATAATGCTGATGTTGTCCTTATACAAGCATAAAAACAAATAAAATGTTTCTAATTACAATTATAAGAATTATTAACTGAAAGAAATTTTTCATAAATTTTTTATAAATAAATTTTCTACCATTATCATTTTTTTCGAATTTGGGACATTTTGGACCCATAATAATAAATTTAAATCCTTCAGATTATTTTATTTAAAAATGAATTCAAGTTGTCACGTTATAGTTTCTAATATTTACTAAATTTTAATATGAGGTTTTATAGACGTTTTATTCACTAAATAATAGTATTTGGAAATATAACAAAATTATATTTCTCATTAAATTTTATTTCTAATTTAAGTCATCAAATAAATATCATAATGGCTTTCACAAAGATGATGCAATATTAATTGAATTATGGAATAAATCAAATTAATGATATCAAAAATAAAACAAATAATATATAATTATTGGGTTTCAAGATAATTCAGATTTTAACAAGATGACTAATTTGTTTATATGATATAATAAGAAAAAAAAATTCAAATTTGAAACGTTTTTTTATGTTTTTAACTTCATAGTTTCGAATAGTGTTAATTTTGAAAAAAACATTATTTTTCATGAATTAGTTATGTTATTAAATTATTTAAAAATCAAAATAAATATTTAACAAGTCCAAAAATTATAATATTTCTTCTAAAATGTAATCACAACTATTGTTATGACTTTTAATGATGTCTTAAACTCTATAATTGACTTATTATGTTTTAATAATTCGAGTAATTATTATGTTACCCCTCACCTCAATTATAAAACAAGGCTCCCTCTTTCACAAATTTCCATCATCCTAAGACTTATTTCTCTGATAAAATCTAAAAATTACTTGTTCCATTTACCCTACTAAATTCTAGTGATTGTGGTCCCAAGAAATACCAATCGCCAAATCCATATGGAGTAATTCAAAGACAAGTTTTTTATAGGTAAGATTCATTCTTCTTCTCATTAAAATTTGTTCTCACTCCTTCCTTATCGCTACCTCTTATCCAATGATTCATGATAGCTAATTAACAATATATATACATTACTATGGGATTTTATGGTAAAATCATCAACAAAATCATTCATCTTCTCCTTTTATTCTTAGATAATAAAATCATTGTCTGTGGTTCATCAATTCAACGCCTTCGTGGACTATGATTCATCATTTCCCTTTTACCAAATTCAAGGAATGTTTAAATATTCAGGTAATATATTATATATATATATATATATATGTGTGTGTCTATTTTTCTTATGAATTATAGATTATTAATTCTTTTTGACAAGAAATATCATCATAAACCAACCTAGGAATCCTTTAAAACAGTGCACAAGAAACAAGGAAAATATCAAAAATATTATAAATAAATGGGAGGAAAATGTTATAAGAATATTATGTAAGGTATGATAAACAAGATTTATATTATTTAAAAAATTAATAACATAATTCAAACCATTATACATGAGTTTTTAACAAATTATTGTAAGTAAAAACCAAGTTAAGGGAAATATTAACTCAATTTCCTTTCATTCAATTATACATATATGTCATTGGTTATGTTTTTTTCATGAATATTTTTGAATGAAATATCATTGTTATATAATTTATATTCAGTTATATTTTGTTTATTTATATTTTTCACACATAATTATGTCATTTATTTTCCCTCACTCTAATGATACATTCTTTGTAAGGGTTAATTTCGTAATCTCATTATGAAATGATTTTGTTTATACGTAAGTATTTTTTGAGATATATTTTTCATCCATGTACATGTTTTTTCAAAATATTTTCAAAAAGATGATTTTTAAGGTTTAATGTATGTTCTCTTTAACTAAAACATTCTTTCAAATGTTTCAATGATTTATTCTTCTAAATCTTACTCATTCATGTCCATGTTTTAAAAATTTGTTCAAGGAATTTATTTATAAGTAATTGAATATTTTAAAATGTTCAAATTTTAATTTCTCTCAGATTTTTCAAAGTGGTATGGGCAATTTTAGTCAAAAATTTATTTTTTAATGTATTATTTTATAAATGTGCGACTTTTGAATAAATTATTTCAAAGTGAAAATGGTATTTTTCTCAATAAATTTTAAATATTTTATTAAGGTATTTTCATATTTTTTTAAAGGTTGGGGCCGAAGCCTCGTTTTTATTATTAAATCAAAGCAATGTCCTCTTTTAAATGGGTAGAGGGAAACCCATTACATAGCCCGAAGGCCTAGTGGGCTTATAGCCCATTACATAGCCTGTAGGCCCAAATTCTAAGGCCAATTCACATTCTGTGAATAGTAACTTGCTGCTACAGTACCGCACAGTATCGCGGCCGCTACAATGCCCTGCCGCCACTATAGTGTCCTGCCGCCGCTACAGTGTCCTGTTGCCGCTACAGTACCCTCTGATGAACAGTGTCGCCGCTGCTACAGTGCCTCTACAGTGCTGCGCCCCATGGGTTTTGAACCCCCATTTCCCATGTCGTATTATGGGGTGCTTACGATATCAATTACCATAGTTCATTGATTTGTTTATTACTAGTTTGATTGTGGATGTCCTATCGTGATACCATTCTCCATATTTCTCTGAATGGTTAGTGATTATATTTATTGGATAGGGAATGTTATTTAAAAATCATATATTTGTTTCAATATAAATGTATATGTTGATTATGTTTCAACCCTGTCATTTTTGGAATTCATTGGGCTTATTATTTATTGGGTGTGGACAACAATATCCTTTCAGTGCATCAGTAGTATTTAACCATTTATGTATGGTCTTGGCACGAGGATTTGAAGGTATGGTAATGATGTCCCACATTATGAATTAATTCATTATGAAACTAGTAATTGATAGTCAATTGAAATATTTGACTAGAATAATATACATGGTTATGTTTTATTATGGAATTATTTATTCATATTTTATTCATGCCATATTATGCTGAATATTATGTTTTAATGGATTTTTTTCTTCAGTTACTCACCATGCCTTATTATGCATCCATTGTATTACTAACACTTATTGAGAATATCTTCTCACCCCTATCTTATATTTATTTTCCCTATGATATGTAGAAGAAAACATTGAAT
Organism: Viscum album; assembly: GCA_963277665.1. NCBI lineage: Eukaryota > Viridiplantae > Streptophyta > Magnoliopsida > Santalales > Viscaceae > Viscum > Viscum album. Next base: position 1,288,335,763 of record OY728158.1, read on the forward strand.
AATATTTCAGGGATGCCGTTTATTTGAATTTATATCATATCATGTTTTATTTTCATTTCACAATGTATTATTTGTATCATGAATGTAATATGGTCTTCAAAATCTACTAAAATGATTTGTACTGCAGCATTTGATTCATTTAAATCATGAAAATGTAAAAAAATAACGCACTGGCTCTAATCTTCTAGGGTCAGGGCATTGAAGTTGGTATCAAAGAACGTTTTACAACAAACCATGAAACTAGGTTTAGAAAACATAGATTATATAATGTGACACTAAGATTGAATTTGAGGATATTTATTGAATCAAATCCTATAATTTTTGTAAGGTGATGATTATGTGGGTCTTCCACGAAATACTTCTCTATTTTGATACTACTAGTGGGATTGGTTCTATCAGATATGTACCTAGGGATAACAACTCAGAAAAGGTGTCTCGGGCCTGTCTCGGGATAACATGGTACACATAAAAGAGTGTTACTCGACATATGATTGACATTACCAGGGGATGTGCTTAGGATAATTCACATTTTAGATAAAAACCTTTGTAAAGGATTTAAATGTAATCATGATCTCAATGAAACCATGTTTATGATCATGAGATTAGATTCACATAAATATTTCAATGTATGTTATGTATTTCACTAGTATTGGGATTATTCATTATTTCTCACATTGTTATGATCAAATATAGTGTGTCAAATTGTTTAAAAATTGCACCTAATACAAGGAATGGGAACAACATCAATTCATATAATCCAACCAGTAAGAATGATCATTTATTCGATGGGTTTATTCTAGTTTTTCAAAGGGAACTAGTAACTCAAAAATTCTCATTATATGTGGATATATTATAATGGCCAAAAAAGGAGAATGTGTTTTCTAAGTATTATAGATTCAAAATAATGTAATAGAATAAATGGAATGATAGGAAAAGATAGATAAATGGGAGAAATAAAAGACATATTTTTCTACACGTGATAATAATTGAATAAAACACCTTGGTATATGCCGAAAAGAAATGGAATTTTTCAACATGTGTGGAGAGAAAGGTTACCATTATTGTGATTGTGAGGGTAAGAAAAATATTTACAATGTACAACGCTTCAACTACAAGGAGATAGGACATGACATTAATCAATGTCTGGTGCGTCAAAGGAACATACACCAAAAGTAGAAAATGAATCACAGTCACGATTATCAGACTACCACAGAAGAAGAGTAATGATTAATGTTCTTACACAATAATTATTTCTTTTGAGTTTTTTAATCAATGAAATACTGGTTATAAGAATTATATAATATATAATGATTGTACTACAATACTATTTCATTAAGGATTTGAGGGTGTATGATTAATGGTACCATGGAAAAGTTACTACGTAGAAATTTAATCTATTGTAAAAATATATGGTTGAGGGAAATTCAACCCTTAATATGTTCCTAATACCGAGATATCAATATCGTAATTAATATATAGTTGGTTTAGATAACATATATTAGATAACACATACTATCTTGGATCTAAATAACAGATTGTCAACAATGATGATGGGTCAACATATTTTTTTACATAAGGAATATATCAAAATTCATATGTTTTACTTATGAAATTAGAAAGCATGAATGCATTCATTAAGGTTTTATGGTTATTCATGTTATTACCATCCATCAAGAGAATACATGGAGAATGTAATCACATGTTTTTATTTGAAGATTAGGTGCCACTTAAAGATGTTTTATATGTTCATTATTGAAATTCAGTTTCCTTATTTATAAGGTGTAAGATTGTGATATTTTGGAAATGTTAAAAATTTATAAAATTGTTAAATTTTATCTTTGGAAAAGGTTTTAGAGATTATTTTACCCTATACAAATTGTTCCATGAAATAATATATGAATAGTTAAAGGCACAACTGAAGGATACATTTTGTTTTTAGAAACTAATCAAGTACTAATACATCCTTACATTATTATAGAGTGATGAAATTTATCAACTTTAGGGAAAGGATCCTGAAAACAAATGTTATCTTTGTACCCTCTTTTCTGATGTGGTATTTCCACAAAGGATTTTTCATGTATCCTCCCATTTTTTGATGTGAAATTTCATATTGAGAAGTGGATAATTATTGAAGGGGGGATAATGTAATGCCCCAAGGATTTACAAATAAATTTAATGTACAATGTAATTCCCACAACATTGAGTCTCTATGAAACAACAATTTTTTATTACAATTATTTAAACAAGATAGTTATAACCTATTCAATAAACATAATATTTCAACTTATATGAATTCAATTTTAAAAAATTCATATACACGGTTGTGATCAATAAAATAATTATTGTCTGATAGGGCCAACATAGTTTTTTTGGCGAATAGAAACTTGAACATTTTGAATAGTAATGTTACCCTTTTGAATATTTATATGACCATTATGAATGGTAAACTATCTAAATAAATAGTACCCTACTCCATGAAAGGATAAATAAAAGTTAGGTATCTTGTAAATGAAAATATGATATAATTATATCATAGTATAATTAATTAACTAGTTCAGAAAATATTTATTTAGAATTAAAATTTTTACAAAAAAATTATTTTAATTTTTTTATAATTATTAAAAATAAAATGTGTTTTCATAAAATAGAATGATAAGATAATATTTTTTTTATTATATAATTTTCTGAGACCATATTTAATTTTTCAATGTGTCATAAAATAATTTATAATTTTGAAAATTGGTATTGTTCGACTTAATGATTATTTTAAATAAATTTTTAATTTCAAATATTTAGAAAATTAGTTAAATAAAATTAATGGTCATTTTTATCTATATATTTTGAACAAAAATTAAGATGAATTATTATATTTTTTAAATAGTTTATTTTGTATTGAATAGTTAAATAATATAGGTTTTTTTTAGAATATAGGAAATTTTATTATTAAAATTCCATGATATATTTATGATATAAAATTTAATAAGATCATGGAATAAATAAATAATGATGTTATAATATAATTTATTTTATAAAAATAATTTAGAACATATAAATTATATTTTTCATTATAATTATAAAATAATCATTATCATTGTTGACATTGTGTCTACGTTGCACTAACAAATGTAAATTGGGTCCATAAAAATAATAAGGAAATTTGGATTCATAAAAAATATAATTAACAGATCAAAATTATTTTCACAACATAGTTATTAATTATTATATATAATGGATGTTTTTACGGATATTTTCTTATTTAATAGTTGTATAATACTAAACTTATCCAAATGCCTGTGAAATTCTTACTGAGGGAATGAAATGAAAAAATAACTAATTTAAGAAGTTATCTTGTTATGTATATGAGTGAATATCCATAATGAACGAATAAAGATTTTATTTTCAATGTAATTAAATTATTTTTATGATAATTTTTTTTAATTTATATATATGTAATAATTAATAGTAATACCTAGGAAACACTTATTATGTTCTGGTGGAAGCATAAAAAATAAATAAAATGTTTTAAAATATAATTATATGAATTATTAAATAAGGCATATTTTAGGTAAAAAAAATTTACATAAGAAAATTTTGTATATTATCTTGTTTTCATTCAAATATTTGACATTTTGGGCCAATATGAATCACTCCAAACCCTTTATAATATTTCATTTCAAATGGAATTCATGTTGTACGATTATATTTTTTAATTTTTATAATATTTTAATATGATGTTTTATAATTTTTTTTAAAACAATAGTATTGAGAAAGTTAAATAAATTATATATATCATATAATTTTATAATAAGTTTATAGGAAAAAATAAATACCACAATTTCATTCAAATAGATGATATATTATTAAATTAATTAATGAATAAATCAATATAATGATATTCAAAATAATAAAAATAAATGTTATATGAGATTTTTAAGAAAAATAATTCTTCACTAGATGATTATGACATGGCTATAAAATAATAAAACATAATCATATTTGAAACATTTTTTATGAGTTTAAAGTCATAGTTATGAATAGTTTTTATATTAAAATAAATTATTTTTTGATAAATAAAATAATTTTTGAAATTGTATAAAATCCTAAAATTTTGAAAAATTACTAAATTTATCATATTCCTTTGAAAATTTAATCCTATTTATTTGTATTCTTTTTTTATTTATTATATCCTATAATGGATTTATTATATTTTAATAATTTTATTATTTCCTATGTTATACCTCAACACAATTATAAAAGGAGGCAATTTCCATAACAAATTTTCATCACTATAAGCCTTAGTTCTTAGCTACACTATGCCAAGTTATCGCCGCCTCATCCCTTAACACATTCTAGTGCTTATGGTCTCACAAAAGACCAATTACAAGATCCTTATGGATGTCATCAAAGATAAATTTTCAAGAGGCAAGATTCTTTCTTCTTCTCTCGCAAGTTATTTCTCACTTCTACCTTATCCATACATTTTAACCAATTATTTTGGAAAGATCCATTATAATAACTATACAACATTTTTTATAGTAAAATCATCATAAAATATATCATCTTTTCCTTTTATTCTTAAATAAATAAATTGTTTTCTCTTGTACATCAATTCAACAGCATCGTGGATGATGATTGTTCTTTCCCCTTTCACTAAAATCACTGAAAGATTAAATTCACATGAAATTTTTTAAAATGACGTAAATATATTTTTTATTAACTTTCTCATTATTATTTCTTTTTGAAAATAAAAACCATAATAAACCAACCATGGAAACCATGAAAAAACACACCTAAAATAATTGAAATAACAAAATATCTTTAATATATAAGTGGAAAATGTTATATAAATATTATACAATGTATTATAAACATGAATTAAGTTTTTTAATTAATTAATAACAGTATTAAAACCATTATACATATGTTTTGAAAAAATTTGAAAGAATTTGAACTAGAGGTAAGGGATATCTTAACTCATTTCTCATTCAATGAGTTTATCTTCTGTGTTAATGGTGATGTTTTTTCCAATAATATGTGTCAATGAATTCATAATGTTTTATACTTTATATCCACTTATATTGTATGGATTGATATTTTTTTCATATAATTATGGTATTTATTTTTCCTCACTCTAATGATATTATCTTTATAAGGGTTAACTTGACAATCTTATTATTATCCATGATTTTTTATACGTAATGATTTATTGGAAAATATTTATTTTTCATGTCAATGTTTTTTTAAAATATTATTCAATGAAATATTTTCAATGTTTTCTGTAATGAATATTTATGTAAAAAATAATTTCAAATGTTTTAAATATTTATTCTTCTAAATCATTATAATTCATGTTCATGTTTTCAAAATAGGGTTTAATGACTTATTTAAAGGACATGAATATTTTATAATGTTAATCATAAAAACCTTATTAAATGTTTCAAATTGGATTGGGACATATTCATTCAAAAATAACAATTTAAATATATAATTTTATAAATGTGCGGCTTTTGAATAAATGATTCCAAAGTAAAATTGGTATATTTCTCAAAAAATTGTAATTATTTTATAAGAGTACATTCATCTACGTCAAAATAATTTTTTGGATATTATGTTTGATTTAGTTTTATCTTTTATGATATGATTTTCCACATTTCATTGAATTTTTTATGATTAGTTTGACTATGGATGTGGTATCTTGATACAATTCACTATATTACTCTAAATGGTTAGTGATTATGTTTACAGATTGTTTAATGTTATTTACATTTCATATATCAGTTTCTATATGATTGTATATGATTATTATGTTTCACCCCTTTTAAATGAATTATGCACATGACCTATTAAGTGGTGGTTGGGGACTACTATAGCCCCTCAATGCATCGGTAGGTCTAATGAGACAAACTAGTTTGGATTTTTCCCAATTTATGTAGGGTATTAGCATGAGGATTTGAATGCATGGTTATGATTCCCCTCATTATTAATTCTCTCATTATTAAACTAGTAATTTATATTCCATGTTATTATTAGAATTTTAGAATATATGTGGTTATGTTTTATTATAGAATTATTTATTCAACTTTTATTATTTCTAGTTTATGCTCAAGAATTTTTTAATGGAATGTGTTCCTTAGTTATTCAGCATACCTTATAATTTTTATTGGATATTACTTACCCTTACTAATAATATGAGATAACCTCATTCGTATGATTAATTTCCCAGTGTTATGAAGAATAAAATATTACATAATCATTCAAGGGTGAAGTTTATTTCATTTTATATTTTATCATGTTTGATTTTCTTTTCCAAATGTATTATGGGTCTCATGAAAGTAATATGGTCTTTCAAGACTATTAAAATGATCACTCCATTGAGATTTTATTCCTTATAATCATGCCAATGTAATAAAATAAAACACTAACTCAATTCTTCTAGGATGCGACATTATAATGTAAATAAAAAACGTAAACAAACAAGACACAGACTAAAAATATTTTCCTTATCATGTAATGTCTCTATGTGATTCATAGATTTATCCATTAAATCCATACATATACTTGGGTGATATTATATATATTTACCCATACAATATTTCAGGAAATTATACAGCCCCATTGTGATTATAAAAAATAATAAGAAATAAAATAACTGAAAAATTTAAAATGAAGAAAGACCATGAGTTTATTTATAGATATGAATTTCAATGGAATTTAAAAAATTCCCTATAAGAATCTAATAAGAATATGATGAATCATCTATAGTTTGTCCAGAAGTAGGATCCACTTGATCCTTCCATTATAAAATAATAGGAGGAGAAGGGGAAGTATGAGCAACTGATGTAGGAGGAAAAAAATTGTAGATTACATTGGCTATGGATTACTCACTACTTTCATAGGATTGAGTAAAAATCTACTAATTTTAATAGATGTAGTTTGTAATGTGGTAGAAAGGGGTGGAAAGATGGATCTAGTGAGAGAAATAATTGCTTCAGGTGCTATTAGAGATATCACTACAATCCTTATGGTGTAGGGAAAAGGTTCTATCAACATAATAAACTGAGTGATGACTCAATTAATAATATCCATAGCTTTGAAGAATTTTTTTTATCTTCCATAAATATATTGAGCATAGGTCCAATGTCTTTTATTGACTCACATGCTCCATGAAGGCCGAGTTAATGGGAGGAATCCTTCTGTTTTCATCAATGAATAATAAATTGTATTTTAAACCATTCTTCAAATAAAATCATGAGAGGTAGTATTTAATATCTTTAGTGATAATATCTCTATCACTCCTTTCATCATTTAAACAATTTATTACCAACAAGTAAATATACTCACCATGTTTCTATATCTAGAAATTTCATTATAGTGAAAAGGAGAAATAACATCTATCACAGTATGAATCTATTCATTGACAATAGAATAGATATGTTTAGCATCCACAGAAGTTGGTTCAGAAGTATGATGAGGAATGGCTCCAAATGATAAATCTCAAGGAGTTGAAAGAGATTTCATCCTCTCCAAAAGAGAGATATATCTCCTAGTAATGTTATTCCTAATATCCTATATATTGATACGAATGGAATCTATCTTATCTTACAACCTCTAATTCAAAATCTCAAGTTGTTCAATCATCACGAAAATCCTAGGCTAAATATGAGAAATACTGAATATTTCAAGAATATAATAACCTCTTCAATGGGAATGTTCTCTTATCCTGATGAATTACTAAGAAACCACTTATATTATGTCAATGGTTTTTCCATAAAGGAATCCAAACCATCCTTGGTAACATACTCGAAATGAGGATGAGAATGGTGAATCTGTTTCCTCTCTAAGATGATAAAAACTACATCCTCATTTCCAATATCCATTGTAGGTTCTTAATATACAATAGTTTTGAACTACCCATCTACATCTACCCAATCAGAAAATAATACTTTAAGATATCTTTACTCAAATGAAATGGTATGTGCAACATGCTCTAGTGGACTACAATGATCATGAACACAATCACAATACTCTAACTCTGAATAATCTTAACAATGGTGGGAAGATCCTAGGTATTTCTCCCATATAATATATTCTTCATCATCAACACTCGTAGGGATATCTGCTCAAATATAACTTCCTAAATCCGGATTTTCTATAATAGCTCTATCACTAGAGGCCTGGATACCTAGAGTAGAAATTTTTATACCCTTACAATCACCATTGGTAGATCTACGGGTATCATTAATATACTGATTAGAGTGAGGTTTCTCATTATCATCACCTCCATCAATAAAAAAATACAAGTCATTTGAAACAAACCCCACATCCATAGGAGACTCAAATGAATATCTATCAACCCAATTAAAAATGGAGAGCTCAATATGTTTTGACTCACCATCTTCCCTTAGTAAATTAATTCTAGTTGATAGATAAAAAGGGGTACTAGCATATCCAAATGATAAAATAGAGATCACAACAAAATCTGGGTCAATGTCCCCTTCCACTTAAAAAGATAGTGATTCATGTTCTTCTTCTCTAAATGATACTTATTATTCAACATCCTCCTCATAGGAATACACCAAAAACCCATCTAACTCCAATCCAAGGTCAAAAATGTCTCTAGGAATGGTTGGATACTCTACATTGTTAAAATTATCATGGATATTGTCAAGGTAATCCATTAATTTCATCAAAAATGTTTTTTAATTCAACCATATTATCTTTTATGTTAGCTAAATGAAATAAAATCAACCACATTTATTTAATTATTCATCACCTTTATGAACTAATCCTATAGATTCTAACATACATAAAATTAACATATCGTACGATAAAGAGTTTGACCTATAAGAGGGATTTCTAAACTCCATCATATGGGTCCTCAAATATCTACACATATTAATCTTATATCTATTTTTTATAATAAATAAGGAAAGTACATTTTGATACCTCATAATGTTAAGGTCCCCCTTCTTGATAAAAATCATACATTGTTTTAACTTGAATAGAAACACACATTCACCATTCAACTCTACTACCATTGGAATTCACATATTAGCATTCCCAGTTAACTTCATCTATATATCATCAAATACAATGTTCTTTGGGGAAATAGTGTTTGAGCCTTGATAGACTTCATTAAAACCATTATGAGTAATTATATAATATCTTTCCCACTAAATCAATGATAATGTGGTATCATTGACATCAATTTTAATATTAATTACATCATAATTTTCACTGAAATCATACTCTTCAAATCGACAATACTCGTGAACCAACCTAGGGTTGAATGGTCGATCATTCCTCAAAACTATTCAAACCATCCCAGGTCATGTATCATAGTCCAATCAAGTGACCTGATTTAAACTATTTTGGTAGAAGATATATCTTTTTGAGTGATGATTGTACATGTCATTATTTTAGGGTTTATCAGTTATACAACATAACTACTTAATTCACCACCATATTTCTTTATGGACAATGATTCTTCTGGAGGAGACATAGCTGGATACTTGGATCTCACCATTTTTGCACTGGTTTAATAGAGAAGGATATAGGTGAAATAAAGGACATGGTTCATAAGATAAAGGATAATTTAAGGCTAAAATAGAGGTGCATGATAGAGAGTTCTCAGAATATGATTTTTAATCCGATCTTATCATTTTTTGTTTTAAATTTGAAAATTAAAAATAATTTGAATAAAACTAATTGAATAAAATTGTTACAAAATATAATTATATAAAATTAAAAATGTTAGGTCTAGTAATGGTAGATCTATTATAACCAACCTAATGGTACATCTGAACAATATTATATGATTGTAGTATCTAAACATAAACACAACAATTATAGTTTGAAATTGTCAATTACAATATTATCACATCTAATGGTTGATACTAATGGTTGATTACCAAGTTTGATACCAATGGTAGTTCCAATGGTAGATGAAAAAATAATGTTTGATCATTTTAACGTGGTACATATTAATGGTAGATCATCTAGTCTTTATATTGTTCTACCATATCCATAATAAGACAAGGAATAAAATACTTAAGAAAAACATACCATTCAAATTTCATATATGATATAACTTAATCTCTAAAAATTTAGGGGATTTTTAAATATTTCAAAAATCTAGTGTTCGGTACCTAAGAACTCATGATTCATACCACCCTTATGGAAATTGTCTCTAAAAAAGTGATTTCGCATATCAAAGTGTATGGATATCAAATAAGACATATGTTTTTAAGATTTTTTAATAGAACATTTATTACAAAAACTTATATGAACATGTTGTAATTGATATCTAAATTCTAATAATGTATGTATCGTCCATAGAATCTATGCACATCAAATTCATGTTGATATGCACTTAGCTTCAGTAGTGTATAATACTATCATATTCTATTTCATACGACACCATTAAACTAGTTACATTTCCAAAAAAGATACATATTTCCAAAGATATTTTTCTATCTAATGTACAAACCCCAAAAATTACATTGAAATAAATCAATAAGTAAGTTGATTTTCATATATAATAGAATACTCTTATGTTGGTTGTACCTTTTTGGGAATTGAAAAATTCATTCCATTCCCTTTTATGTGTGATTGTTGATATTATCCTCAATTAGGAATAAATTTTGAGTTTGGTTAGAAGTGTGTATCCATGCTGGAAAAAGAATCAAGTTGTATTTAAATGCACCATATGACTTCACCAAAATTAGGGAAAGGTAATCCTTGTAAATTATTTCCAATATAGTGGATTATTAGGGAGAATTCCACTCCATGAGTAGGTCCTTGATTATAAAATATCACTGATAAGAAGAAGTTGAAACCTTAAAATTAAATTTAATGATCATTTTGATAAATTCTTACACTATATAAAACCTAAATAGGGTGTATAAAATATGATTATTAGCTTATTTTACTTCATAATCATTAATTTGACTATTTATAGTGTCTCTATGGACTAACAGATCCAAAGTTATGGTCAGAAAATGTTGTGGAAATTTAATAATGGAATTTGAGTTCTCACAATCCATTCATGGAGCTAAATCACAGGAGAAATTTGTATAAATACATTATAATATTATCTCTTAAAATAACCCCATGTAACTCCTTTTATCACCTTCCTCACTGAGGTCCACTGGATGGTGTATAAATAGACCCATCTGCTTCCAATTTTCGGATGACGGATGATCTCCTCGGTGATGATGAAAGGTGAGAGCTCTGATTTTGAATCTCCTTTTCCCAAGAAGTTCATCCCAATTAGAGATAAATATTATATCTAGTACTATATAAGTATTATTCCCCAAACTGGTCAAAACGACTTTGAGAACCTACAATTGGGTGAACCACTTGGTTGAGACCCCACATAGGGGAACAATCCAGGTGGGCCCCCACCTAGGCCAGCCATGTGGTGGATCCACCACCTTGGAAAACCATTTGGGTGATCCCACACCAAGGAGAACCACCAGTACGAGCCCCCCACCAAGGAAATCAGCATGTGTGATCCCCCGCCTAAGAATACATCATAGTTTTCCCCCAATTAGGATAACCAGATTAGTGAGCCCCCACTTGGGTGAACCACTTGGGTGAGCCCCCACTTGGGTGAGCCTCACTTCGGAGACCCTTCTTCATTGTCACCCACATTGATAACCCTTTTCCAAAATCCTAATAATATATAATCATCACTTAGGTGAACCTTCAACCGTGTCATGCTACTTGGGAAACCCTTTGTGCTTACTGGTTAATACCGTAGCTACTATGCCTTTGCACCCCCGCATGGGATCAGTGTTGGGCTATGGTCTTGTGCTCTAGTCTAGTCCCTTATCTACCATAACTGGGAAAAATGAATAATTTATAGTCTCACCAAAATGTTTTTGGGACATCTCGAGGATTTTTGGGACAATGAATATTTAAACCATCATCTCATTCCAAATTACCATGAGTATAGATTCTACACATTGTTTTAGAAACATGGGCATCATCCTAAGTGTAATCATCAACCAAAACACTAAATCACTGAGAGTAATGATCCCCATAATTGTTCTATAATCATGGTAATCCATCTTGGATTAAGACCTTATTCCCTCTTGTGGGATTTAAATTTACTCTCACCTTATATATCCCAACCCTCATCCAGCAACAGATGAAGGATATTATGTGGTTTTCTTGTACTTTTATTTCCTGTTGTTTCTCACACCAAGAAATACTCACATGGTATTTGAGGATAGTGATGATAATGTCATTATAATGATTAAATAATCATCTCAGTAGAGATTCCTTTTAGGTATCTTAGTCTCACCATAATTAGGGCCTTCTTCATGGTGTAAGCCCCTAAACCATGTCATCATCATCTATAATGGCCATATTACCCTTGAGACCAACCATAAAATGACATATTACCAATGAATAAGTATTGTGTCTCCCCCATATGTGTATTCCCTAACCAATTAAACTACTCAGTCCTTGATTCATATCGAAACTTGATACGTAGGAAGCCTCCTATGGTCTGAAACCAACACCCCACACTCACCCCAATCTTATTTGGTCCATATTCTTATATAGTTTATATCCATCCTATGAGGATACATATCTTCCATGTCCCAATGTCCACATTTGTGGAAGTAGAAAAAATCATTGAATACGCACATTTATCCTTGATATATGTGCCACACAATGTTAAAATTGATCATTTGGAATAAGTCACCTGAACATAAAAGGTATGATGTGTCCTAGGAAGTGGCACCAAACTTTTAGGGTTTTTGATTCCTTAAATAATGATATTTTGGAATCCATTTTCTTGGGATTTATCTTGACATAAAAAAATCCCATATTCCTTGATGATGATAAATTCTATAGCACCCCATTGTGTGGCTAAAAACCACCATTATGAGAATAAACAAAATAAGAATCTATAATATGTGAGTAAAGGGTACAATTTATGATGTAAGATGGATACAAAGAGTTGTATCCATAAATAAATAACCATAGATACATAGAGATCATTATATTGATAATTCATGCTAAAAATTTATTATTAACAATAGGGTGACCCCGTCTATATTTTGGACATAATAAGGGTTTCAAAAATATGTAATAAATATACAATAGAGTCTTGGATTAGGAAATAATTCCCCCCTAAAAAGGGGTGATGAGCTAGAAATCTCTTCTTATAATCCAATTTTTATACCTAAGTGTTGTTGTAACCATTTTATAATGAACACCATCCTTATTAAATCATTTTTATTGGATTTTAGAAATAAGGTAACTGTTGGGTGGTTCTAGTTCCATGATAAACTGAATTGAAAAACAATAGGGAAGAGAATTTACCAACAAATCAATAATAGTGAACCAGATGAAAACATTTAAACAATATGGATGTTTCATAGACACATCATTCCCCTTTCATGCTCTCATAGAATGAAATCAAACCAACCAATAATTTAAAGTAATAGATTACTCATGTGTTCATTTGTTGAGATTCTTATTTGATGGGACTTTCTTATTTGTGTTTTATGTGTATTACATGAAATTTTAAGTAAGAAATAAATTAAATATAATGGAATCTTCTATGTCAACATGAACATGTGTATCAACTACAACCCAATCAGGTTAATCATCTCTCCCATGGAAACCATATCCAATCTAGAATCTTTAATGGCATGTTATGAACATGCTAATCCGGGAGTACCTTATCAATCATATTATCCTGAATCTAGAGGCTTCTCAACAAGCCCCCTTGTACATGAATAACCACCAACCATATAATTGGTAAACATTGATGGCCCAAAATAATATGAAACTAGTTTTCATTTCAAATGATTTGGGTGTCTTGGCTTAAAATGTAATAGTAGTTTCCTCCCTTATCATAGGAATGATGATTAAGATGTAATGACCCGAAATTTTAAATAAATATTGTTTCCTAATTTTATGCGTTATTTTTATTACTCAAAAAAATGTTTTATTTGATAAACATGATTATAATTAGAATGAGACCATTGGTTTTGACTGTTATATGACCATCGGTCAATATGACCGCTAGGAACAAAATGTTTTGATTATTGTCTCTATATATAAGAAATCTTGGTTGATTATTATTGAAAGAAGATTTGATGGCCTCACCTAGATGTCATGGACCGATTGAAGCCCATCTAACAGAGCTTGGGAAGGAGGTAGCACCATTGGCCTTTGCTCTGGACCAAACCCAAGCCGAACTTCATCATGTGAAGCTAGAACGGAATCGCCTTTGCAAGAAGTTCAAACTGATAGAAATTACTACTCGGGCAATGTTGACCGAGCCGCCCCAAGATTCTATCACCCTAGCACACCTTACTCTTAGGTCCTATGCTGGTATTATAAGGGGCTATGTAACGAGACCGTAACTGCCTTGTGTAATCCTTGTTTTAAATAAAAATTGGGATTTCTGCTTATGATGAAGTTTATGAATTTTCAAATGACCGGATAAAAATAGTATGCATATTTTTGATGAATTTTCAAAAGAATATTTTGAAAAAAAATGTTTATGTAAACCTTAAATAACATTAAATGTGTAATGATTTTCGAAAAATGGTCTTCTACAATTATGTTCAGTACGAAATTTGGAGTCTAATAAGATCAACTTGATTTTTGATGAATAGTAAATTATGAATAGTGATTTTATGATTAGGATTAGAAATATGACCAAATGGATTAGTAATCTCACTTAAAGAAAGTTTTAAAATAACCTAGGCACCTTGATTAAGTAATGTGATTCAATAAAATAGTTAAATAACGGTTTCATTAATTATTATTCAAGTATTAGTTTTTTCAGATGAATAGTGTTTTTTAATTAAAAATTTAATTAAAAATAATTAGAAAATTATTTTTATAAAAATGACTTTATTTTTGAACTCAGAACATCGATATTATGTTATGGTAATTTTTGGGGATTTTTTCTTAAAAAATGAATTTTCGATGAATAGTGTATTTATTTAAAAATAAAATTAAAAATATTTAGAAAATTATTTTTATAAAATGGAGTTCATTTTTGAAATCATAGCATTGATATTTGGTTAAGGTGAAATTTTGGGATTATTCTGAGAAAGTTGAATTTTCGGTGAATAGTGAAAGTATAGTTTTTAAGTTACGGGTGTTTAATGACATCATTAAATGATGTATTAAGTATATATTCAATATGGTCGAATTATGAATAGTAATATAAGGTGTGAGGTGTCCCAAGTGGCCAATACCATGGGCAAATACCATGGGCAAGCCCATGGTTTTGCCAAAACCACTAGTGAGGTGTCCCTTGGCCATTAATGCTTTGTCCCCTCACTTTCCCTATAAATACCCACCCTTTCCTCATTAAGTTTTCACTCCCAACTCTCCCCCAACGAAGTTCTGGTCTTCTTACCTTCCAAGGAGTCCTCCCAAGGTGCCCCCAAGCCCTCAGGGCCCAATCCTTTGAGTTTCAAGAGTCACGTTTTAAGGTAAGGGATCCGACCTCTCTCTTTCATTTCAAGTAATCTCTTTTATGTCATTCCTTTTATGATCCATGTTCTTATGTTGGAGGATGTTCTTTTATTCTCATAATACTTCCCTTTTCATGTTCATATAATGAGAGATCCCCTCTTGCTCTCATTATTTCGTTTTATGATGTTTTAAGTGGCGCCATTAGGCTGCCGAAATGTTTGTAACGGATTCTTTCTCCCTTCTCATTTTTCAAGATCTATTTTCATGTAAAGTATTTCATGTTCCTTTTTTTTATGTTGGGGTATGATCTCTATATCTATCATACTGGACTCTTATGTTCATATGATGAGAGACCCCATTTGATCGCTTCAATTCAGTATTTTGAAGTTTTAAGTGGCGCCGTTAGGCTGCCGAATTTTTAAGTGGTTCTTCACCCTTCTTGTTTTGAAGTTCTACTTTCATGTCAATTATTTCAAGTTCCTTTTTGTTATGTTGGGGTATGATCTCTATATCTATCATACTGAACTCTTATGTTCATATGATGAGAGACCCCATTTCATCTCTTCAATTCAGTATTTTGAAGGTTTAAATGGCGTCGTTAGGCTGCCGAATTTTTAAGTGGTTCTTCACCCTTCTCGTTTTGAAGTTCTACTTTCATGTCAATTCTTTCAAGTTACTTTTTTTTATGTTGGGGTATGATCTCTATATCTATCATACTGGACTCTTATGTTCATATGATGAGAGACCCCATTTTATCTCTTCAATTCGGTATTTTGAAGTTTTAAGTGGCGCCGTTAGGCTGCCGAATTTTTAAGTGGTTCTTCACCCTTCTCGTTTTGAAGTTCTACTTTCATGTCAATTATTTCAAGTTCCTTTTTGTTATGTTGGGGTATGATCTCTATATCTATCATACTGAACTCTTATGTTCATATGATGAGAAACCCCATTTCATCTCTTCAATTCAGTATTTTGAAGTTTTAAGTGGCGCCGTTAGGCTGCCGAATTTTTATGTGGTTCTTCACCCTTCTCGTTTTGAAGTTCTACTTTCATGTCAATTTTTCAAGTTCCTTTTTGTTATGTTGGGGAATTATCTCTATATCTATCATACTTAACTCTTATGTTCACATGATGAGAGACCCTATTTGATCTTTTCAAATCATTTTTGTTGAATTTTAAGTAACGATGTTAGGCTGCCGAACATTCATAAGAGAAATCTAATTTTTGTCTTCCTTCCATGTTTTTCATTTCAAATGGTATGTCCTTGAAATTTCATTACCATGATCATGTATCCTTCTTATTCTGTCCATCTAATATTTTATGGGTCATATATGAATGTTTGACCCATTTTACCTCTCTTTGTAATGTCTTCTAAAACCTCGTAACATAGCCATTATGCTGCAGAATTTCCGTCTCAAAATGTCTCTCTCTTTTTCTAAAGTTCTTTTATATTATTAAGTGAATACTCAAAGCTCTTTCTTCTAAAGGGGTATTCACATATATACCAATATGTTCTATTTTAAATTCTGGGATATACATACATGAGACCCACCTTCCTTTTCTGTGGGTTTTAAAGTGATGTAAAGATCATGTCTTTAAAGCAATTTTTAAAACATTATGATTATGAAATGAAACCCATTTATTTTATGCTATATGGGTTATTTATGAAATGTTTGATGATGATATATGTGGCTCACATGATAATAAAGGAAAATTTAAGGGTGCGCCCTGATAGCCCTCCAATGCATTGGGTAATGATGTAACCACTAGAGATTACAATTTTAACGATGCCTTGGTGAATAACCTTGGTAATTTTTAACGACACCTTGGGGATGGACCTTGGTGAAACGAAACGATTGTCAATATTAAATGTTGCAGCCACATCTTCAAGTTATGAAAAAGTATTATTTTTATTATGATATGCCTCATGATTTCATTTTCATGCATTAATGTTCTTTTCATGACTTTATTGATGTATCTCAAGTTCATATGTAAAATGTTTCACTTGTTTCCCTTGCTGGGCCTTCTGCTCACCCTTCCTTTTGATGTATGTCCCCAGGTTATGAGATGCAGTAATGAGCCTAGGGTGATCATGAGGAGAAGCCTTTCAAGTGTTTAAGAAGAATGTTTTTTTCTGTTTCATGTTTTATGTTCCTTGTTTCCAAGACACTAAACCTTAACGATCCTCAGTTCCATGTAATGAAATGAAAGTTTATGTTATAAAAAGACGGGATGCTATAGTTGGTATCAAAGGATGGTTTAGTTATTTGTGGAAATTAGGATATGAAAACTCTAGGAGGAACCCTATAGAAAAGTTTAATATAGGAAATCTTCCTGGTATTTTGGTGAGTATTGAGTAAGGGGTTGCCAAGCAAATACATCCCTGTCTGGATACGAGCTGGTAGAGGTGGCTCTGGCACAGATGTACATAGGGGTAAAACCCGAAAACACCGCTTTGAGCTAGACTCGAACGGGAACTGGTACACGACAACAGGCCTTGCTGCACTCTTGGTTACGACACTCCCGGGGGATATGCTTTGGTAAATTCATAAGCTTGGTATGAACCATTGTTAAAGGAACAAAGATAAAATAAAATAAAGGTTCACATAAGAATATATGATCATTCATAACCTAGATGGGAACCTAGGAGATCACAAGTTAGCGTATACCTTTCATATACAAGTTATCCTTATATGCTTTCAGTTCCTTTTCATGATTATTAGCTATGTACTTAAGCCCCTAATTATGCTTCTCTTCTTAGTTAATGGTGGGAAATGGAAGAACATGTTCCGACAACCAATGTGATAGGAAATGCAACAATTTTCGTATTAATATGACAGGGATGATTAGGGGATTAAAATATGATTATTATTTTGGAAGACGTTCATTATTTTGGGAACCATATTTGATCGAGGTAAATAGATTACTACGGTATTTTCATTGAGGAGTAAGGTTGACTTATATTTTGAAGAATCGATGAATTTAAGGTGAACTTATAGTAATTTAGGTTACTTATGGGAATGACTAACCTATATTGGGTAAAATATGTTTAGGTTAGCTACTTCTTTTATAAGATGTTAGGAGTGGTTGATGTTTTCTGGAGATGAACAATGAAGTTGTTTTGGAAGACTATGTTATCAAATCCTTATTGTATTTGGGTTTCAATCTTAGTTTGGTTTGTTTTGAGGAATTTTAAGGACCGTTATTTATGGAATGGTCTATGATGAACTTTGGGTAGTACCATGGAACTTTGATGATTTAAAAGTAGTTTCCATTCCTATGGGATTCTTTCTTTTTGAAGATTCGTTTTACCTTAACCCTTCTGTTTTTGGGATAATGTTTAAAGATAGAAGAAATAGATAGTTAATCTTTTGTAGATTATGTGATTCTATAGAAGATGATTCTTGTGCTTTTATGAGACCAAGTGTTTTTGAATTCTCATCATTTGGGGAAAAGATTAGTGTTGGTAGGGACTTGTTAAAGGATGAAACTCTACTTGAAGGTAGGTATATTTTCTTATGTTTTTGTTCTATGTAGTAAATTAAATCCTCAAAATTATGAAAAGAAACGTAAAACAAAAATGTTGTTGGTTTATGTTTCCTACTAGGTAATCAAAGACCGTTTACACACATCATAAGTTTTGGATTTTCTCATGGTTAACTTTCTCCTAATCATGTTCTCTATCACTCTCCCTCAGAACTTGACCCTTTGTTTTTCCTCCATGTCCATGTTTTCCTACATGGAACCCTAGTGTGGGTTAACTCGGGTGACCTTTGTAATTCCCTTTCTTTCTTTTAAAGTAATAGTTTTACTGACTCCTTTTCCGATGTGGGACTTTCAATTAAATTTCAAAACCCAATTTTAAAAAAATTGCGAGGACGCAATTTCTTAAGGGGGGAAGATTGTAACGACCCGAAATTTTAAATAAATATTGTTTCCTAATTTTATGCGTTATTTTCATTACTCAAAAAAATGTTTTATTTGATAAAAATGATTATAATTAGAATGAGACCATTGGTTTTGACTGTTATATGACCATCGGTCAATATGACCGCTAGGAACAAAATGTTTTGATTATTGTCACTATATATAAGAAATCTTGGTTGATTATTATAGAAAGAAGATTTGATGGCCTCACCTAGTAGTCATGGACCGATTGAAGCCCATCTAACAGAGCTTGGGAAGGAGGTAGCACCATTGGCCTTTGCTCTGGACCAAACCCAAGCCGAACTTCATCATGTGAAGCTAGAACAGAATCGCCTTTGCAAGAAGTTCAAACTGATAGAAATTACTACTCGGGCAATGTTGACCGAGCCGCCCCAAGATTCTATCACCCTAGCACACCTTACTCTTAGGTCATATGCTGGTATTATAAGGGGCTATGTAACGAGACCGTAACTGCCTTGTGTAATCCTTGTTTTAAATAAAAATTGGGATTTCTGCTTATGATGAAGTTTATGAATTTTCAAATGACCGGATAAAAATAGTATGCATATTTTTGATGAATTTTCAAAAGAATATTTTGAAAAAAAATGTTTATGTAAACCTTAAATAACATTAAATGTGTAATGATTTTCGAAAAATGGTCTTCTACAATTATGTTCAGTACGAAATTTGGAGTCTAATAAGATCAACTTGATTTTTGATGAATAGTAAATTATGAATAGTGATTTTATGATTAGGATTAGAAATATGACCAAATGGATTAGTAATCTCACTTAAAGAAAGTTTTAAAATAACCTAGGCACCTTGATTAAGTAATGTGATTCAATAAAATAGTTAAATAACGGTTTCATTAATTATTATTCAAGTATTAGTTTTTTCGGATGAATAGTGTTTTTTAATTAAAAATTTAATTAAAAATAATTAGAAAATTATTTTTATAAAAATGACTTTATTTTTGAACTCAGAGCATCGATATTATGTTATGGTAATTTTTGGGGATTTTTTCTGAAAAAATGAATTTTCGATGAATAGTGTATTTATTTAAAAATAAAATTAAAAATATTTAGAAAATTATTTTTATAAAATGGAGTTCATTTTTGAAATCATAGCATTGATATTTGGTTAAGGTGAAATTTTGTGATTATTCTGAGAAAGTTGAATTTTCGGTGAATAGTGAAAGTATAGTTTTTAAGTTACGGGTGTTTAATGACATCATTAAATGATGTATTAAGTATATATTCAATATGGTCGAATTATGGATAGTAATATAAGGTGTGAGGTGTCCCAAGTGGCCAATACCATGGGAAAATACCATGGGCAAGCCCATGGTTTTTCCAAAACCACTAGTGAGGTGTCCCTTGGCCATTAATGCTTTGTCCCCTCACTTTCCCTATAAATACCCACCCTTTCCTCCTTTAGTTTTCACTCCCAACTCTCCCCCAACGAAGTTCTGGTCTTCTTACCTTCCAAGGAGTCCACCCAAGGTGCCCCCAAGCCCTCAAGGTCCAATCCTTTGAGTTTCAAGAGTCACGTTTTAAGGTAAGGGATCCGACCTCTCTCTTTCATTTCAAGTAATCTCTTTTATGTCATTCCTTTTATGATCCATGTTCTTATGTTGGAGGATGTTATTTTATACTCATCTTACTTCCCTTTTCATGTTCATATAATGAGAGATCCCCTCTTGCTCTCATTATTTCGTTTTATGAAGTTTTAAGTGGCGCCGTTAGGCTGCCGAAATTTTTGTAACGGATTCTTTCTCCCTTCTCATTTTTCAAGATCTATTTTCATGTAAAGTATTTCATGTTTCATTTTTTTATGTTGGGGTATGATCTCTATATCTATCATATTGGACTCTTATGTTCATATGATGAGAGACCCCATTTGATCGCTTCAATTCAGTATTTTGAAGTTTTAAGTGGCGCCGTTAGGCTGCCGAATTTTTAAGTGGTTCTTCACCCTTCTCGTTTTGAAGTTCTACTTTCATGTCAATTATTTCAAGTTCCTTTTTGTTATGTTGGGGTATGATCTCTATATCTATAATACTGAACTCTTATGTTCATATGATGAGAGACCTCATTTCATCTCTTCAATTCAGTATTTTGAAGTTTTACGTGGCGCCGTTAGGCTGCCGAATTTTTAAGTGGTTCTTCACCCTTCTCGTTTTGAAGTTCTACTTTCATGTCAATTCTTTCAAGTTCCTTTTTTATGTTGGGGTATGATATTTATATCTATCATACTGGACTCTTATGTTCATATGATGAGAGACCCCATTTTATCTCTTCAATTCGGTATTTTGATGTTTTAAGTGGCGCCGTTAGGCTGCCGAATTTTTAAGTGGTTCTTCACCCTTCTCGTTTTGAAGTTCTACTTTCATGTCAATTATTTCAAGTTCCTTTTTGTTATGTTGGGGTATGATCTCTATATCTATCAAACTGAACACTTATGTTCATATGATGAGAGACCCCATTTCATCTCTTCAATTCAGTATTTTGAAGTTTTAAGTGGCGTCGTTAGGCTGCCGAATTTTTAAGTGGTTCTTCACCCTTCTCGTTTTGAAGTTATACTTTCATGTCAAATTTTCAAGTTCCTTTTTGTTATGTTGGGGAATTATCTCTATATCTATCATACTGAACTCTTATGTTCACATGATGAGAGACCCTATTTGATCTTTTCAAATCATTTTTGTTGAATTTTAAGTAACGCTGTTAGGCTGCCGAACATTCATAAGAGAAATCTAATTTTTGTCTTCCTTCCATGTTTTTCATTTCAAATGGTATGTCCTTGAAATTTCATTACCATGATCATGTATCCTTCTTATTCTGTCCATCTAATATTTTATGTGTCATTTATGAATGTTTGACCCATTTTACCTCTCTTTGTAATGTCTTCTAAAACCTTGTAACATAGCCATTATGCTGCAGAATTTCTGTCTCAAAATGTATCTCTCTTTTTCTAAAGTTCTTTTATATTATTAAGTGAATAATCAAAGCTCTTTCTTCTAAAGGGGTATTCACATATATACCAAAATGTTCTATTTTAAATTCTGGGATATACATACATGAGACCCACCTTCCTTTTCTGTGGGTTTTAAAGTGATGTAAAGATCATGTCTTTAAAGCTATTTTTAAAACATTATGATTATGAAATGAAACCCATTTATTTTATGCTATATGGGTTATTTATGAAATGTTTGATGATGATATATGTGGCTCACAAGATAATAAAGGAAAATTTAATGGTGCGCCCTGATAGCGCTCCAATGCATTGGGTAATGATGTAACCACTAGAGATTACAATTTTAACGATGCCTTGGTGAATAACCTTGGTAATTTTTAACGACACCTTGGGGATGGACCTTGGTGAAACGAAACGATTGTCAATATTAAATGTTGCAGCCACACCTTCAAGTTATGAAAAAGTATTATTTTTATTATGATATGCCTCATGATTTCATTTTCATGCATTAATGTTCTTTTCATGACTTTATTGATGTATCTCAAGTTCATATGTAAAATGTTTCACTTGTTTCCCTTGCTGGGCCTTCTGCTCACCCTTCCTTTTGATGTATGTCCCTAGGTTATGAGATGCAGTAATGAGCCTAGGGTGATCATGAGGAGAATCCTTTCAAGTGTTTAAGAAGAATGTTTTTTTTGTTTCATGTTTTATGTTCCTTGTTTCCAAGACACTAAACCTTAACGATCATCAGTTCTGTGTAATGAAATGAAAGTTTATGTTATAAAAAGACGTGATGCTATATAAGAGGTCACCAACTACTTCATCCAAAAAACAAAATGTTCTGGACAAGGGGATATGAACTTATTCTAGTGATATTAATTACATTTGAAAAAAGTCCTCATCATGATGAGAACACCACCCCCTAGCCTCCAACATAGGTCATTCAGACACGGGCACCCAGGGAATCCCATCGAGGGAGGAAATCAAACAACAGGGAACCTGATAAAATTACTATTCCAACTAGAGTGGATTTCCCCCATGACATGGAAAAAACATACGAGTTGGGACATATACCTACTCATGAAAATAAATCCCTTTAATATAATTTCATATCAATTAAAAAATCCCTCCCACTAAACAAGATGGCAACATACAAGCATATCCATATTCATAACTGTATCCCTAAGACATCCCAACAACTATTTTAGAAACTGATGAATCCTATCAAAAAATACGATGGAATCCCAAGATTGTATGAAAATACATAATCATGTATATTAATCCTACTATCATGATCTAGAACCACTTAGCAGAATCATCTAAAAAATCGTTGTACTAAACCAGGGGAAGAACTGTATCCCCACCCATAGACATGGAGACATTCAGTATATACTGATAGATAACGGAGGGTTGAAGTTGTCCCAAATCCATGCTCCAAGCATGGAATGGACTTATATCCCCATTCCTTCCTCTAAATCCACTCACTACATATTGAAAATAATGAAAGGGGAAGATGAAAATTCTTTCCCACACCCTACAAACCAGCCAATATATAATAATGATTGAAATGGTGGTTGCATGGAGTGCCCAAAACACTATCCCATGAATTCAAGTGATACCTCTACGTAATAAAATGGTAACTCCAGATCATACACATATCCTAATCCCATACAAGAGGGTGTTTAGAAAAAATTTATGATAAATTGACGACCAGATAAGTCCCATATCCCTAATCGTAATGGAAGTCATCAATCCATCATAGTGGAAACTTCATGGTAGGCATATATCCATGAACCAATTCATTAATTGATCATTAAATTTAGGAAATAAAATTGGAATTACTCAAACAGGACCCCATATAAGAAATCCATTATTCACAGCAAGTATACCCAATCACCAAAAAGAGAGAATAAAAAAATAGCCCCACCAAAGGCTATTGTAAAATGATGATCCAGTCTATAAACCCAATATAGTCAATTATGGTGTTCTGGAATCCCTCAGATGTTTACATATGGTATCTTAGGATCTTGTTCATAAATTATGAAATTATGATGATATTATTTGTATTCATGAATGCCATCCTTGTAACATTTCTATCAGTATTTCTATAGGTCCTCCATAGACGTCATAAAATGAAGGCTTACTTCATGTAAACAAGATAATTAATAAAAAATAACCCATTTCCTAATGGGAATCATGGAAACCCTCCTTGTGTCTAGAATAGAAAACAACAAAAGGACTTCATTTTCTATCATCCACCCTGAATGTCCTCCTTAGGTCATACACTTTAAAAATTCTCATTATAGTTGGAATTCAAGATATGATGGTAGTCCTCCCCATGATGGAAGACTCAATGAAGGTCCTCCCTATAGTGACACTTCATTCTCTCAAGAAGTTACTCCCCTGGGTGAATCATCATTGATAATTCCCTCATATGGTGAGGTAATTGGGAAAATGAGGCCAATAATTCAGAAATCATCATCCTTTAAAAGTGACATTCTTTCTCAATAAAAAGACAAACCAATTAAATATTCCTTCTTCAAACCACAATTAGACCACATTCCTTCCAATACGACAGAAAATATCCCTACTGAACCCACTATCTATACAAACGAATCCAGTAAATACCCACTTTAAGAATATCCAGTGGTGGAATATCCATAAGTAGAATTGGAGAACACATTACTTATGAAAAATTAAACCAGCTAAGGATAATATACCTTTAAATTTTTGTCCCTCACAATATGAAATTCCATTAGGACTTATATAAGAATTCATGTTTGACATCTATCTGAACCTCTAGATTTCTCTTGACCACCTAAATATGAACTTCCTTCCTTATAAAGGGTATACAAACATTGTTAAGGTAATAAAATAAATTGAACACCATTTCGACTTGGCATCCCTTATAGCTGCATGATGCCCGACATATGGAAAATAATAGAAGGATATTTAACCTGTATACCTAAAATCATTACTTGACTTACATTGACAAATTGCTAATTCCCTAACAAGTGTCTATATCATGGGATGTTTCCAACATGGAGCATTGAATTTCAACTAAATCCCTATTAATAAAAATCCACTGGAAGTGACATCATGTTATGATATTTCTTCAATTCGGTTCGCATATGGGAGCCCCACTCACGAAAGATGGTGTGCTCATCAATAGTGGGCCATGAAGATGAATTATAGGCATTGATACCACTGAGACAATTCTCTTTGAATACTCATGAATTAGGTATACCAAAGAATTGATAAAGAATCCCACTTAAGGGAATCAAATTGTTTGATACCACTGATTCTTTCAGAAGAATTTGGATCATGTGAAGACTATATATTGTACATTTTTCACGCCCGAACAAGGATGACCAAAATCAAGGATGCCGTTATCGAAACAGAATCTTCCCCGAGACACGAATAGACCCATCTGAATGGCTGTTGGAATTTTTAACATGGTCATCCCCTTAAATGTCATTAAATTCTAGATAAGATATGACAAGTGTGAAATAAGTAAAACACCGAACTATAGGGTTGGGGGAATTTTTACCACAACTTACCCTCCAATCAACATGTGTATTTTAACATTTAATAGGTACACTACACCATGATTCCACCATGTTTGTCCCATCTCATGTCCCATTCCCCTCATCTGGAGCATGTATGATGCAGGTTTGTGCTCCAATGGAATCCTAGAAATAAGAGAAGAGACACTAGAATATTCACATACAAAAGCGTTTTTTGAGGGATAATTTTCCCTAAATATATCAGTTCTATCAGTAAATATCCTGGGGCTAATTTTACTTCTTATCATTCTACTACCAAAGATACACCTATGATGAATTACACATAAGTAAAATTGATTGGAAATACTCCTATAGACACCTCATAAGATGACACCAATGTAGAGGGGTGATAAGAGGATGAATACATTCAAAAAAAGTTCACATGAGATAAATAAAAAAGGTGTTCACTGTAGCAATTAATATCCCACCAATAACGTAGGGATTCCATAAATGTTCCACCACCACCCCTCAATGAGATTCCTCTGAGAAAAATGGATCGGGAAGAATAAAATCTCATTATATCCTTTAATGATTCAAATAAATCACTATAGAATAGAGAAACATTCAATTTGAGATGAAACTATAGGAGATGAGTAATTTGAATGAAAAAAAACATAGATTAATTGTTCCCCCAAGGTTATGTACCTCAAACAGGTTATCATCTCACCATACCAACTAATACCCCACATTAAGAAGGGATTATCATATCAATGAGTGTGTAGACAGAACACCCACTCAACACTTGTATCATACAAAATATTCATTTATACCCAAATGAAGCAGGGTATCATGAATTTCATAGATTAGGTTTAAGAAAATAATTAAACCATGAAACCCGTCAAATTTTAACCCATGTAGATTTTCAACAGCATGTATTGGAAGATCTAACACATCAAGAACTACCTAATGATTTACCTTTTCAAGATACAATTCAGAAAAAAAATTCTTGTGGGGCTTATCAAAACTATGGAGTCATTGGAAGCCCAATTAGAAACTATGGAGGAATGACCTGAAATGGTACAACATGAAAATAAGTATTAATCCGAATGGTGGATGTGACTATTCCCCCAATAAAAATTCAGATCCCTACTTTCCAAATATTTAATGTCTTTGGGGACATTAAATAGTATCTGATTCGTTTTGTGCCACATTTTGATCCCATGATGAGAACCACGATACGTAAATAATCAGTGAAAATTAGGATCTATGTGAAAACATTTTTAGGGAAAACCGTTGTTTGGTATACTAGTTTTCTTGCTTGCCCAATCATGGGATGGAATGTTCCCATTAAATTTTTTATATTTCAATTTAAGTCAATGGTATAGAAGTTAATAATCATTGATCTCTAAAAATAAAAAATACATGATAATGAGGGGCTCTACAATTTTAGGTATAGGTGGAAGGGGTCGAATTATTCCCTAAACCTATATCTTACCCAATAGGTTTTTTATCCCTCTATATAGAGAATACTCATGAATATAAACACTGCTCATCCCTATGAAATATATAACATCGTTTTTAGAATGTACCACAGTTTCTCAAAGATTGGATGATTCCCTATTACAATCCAAGGTGATGTTCTGGCTAATTACATTAGATCAAGGGTGGAGAACATTGAATGAAGAGGATTATGATTCCATGATTAATCCATCCCATGCACTATATCTCACTCCAAAACACACAACATCGCTTGGGAACCCCATCCTAAACATCAGGAAGAAAACCCTCTTATTCAGGATAAGGGGACAAGACATATGAAAAATTGGTTTGATTAACAGAGGAATAATATTTAATCGTTCTAAGATTAGAATGTCCCAGGATAATTCATAATATCTACAGAGAATAACGTACTCAAATTGCTAAATCCAAAAAAGAGTAGTTAGGTAGGTCTTGATTATTTATCTAACTTTTTACCCTTCCATAGGAAATTGGGGAACAAAACCCATTAATTATTTACTTTCAATGATAACCTGAAAAAATTGTGAATTATTGGAATCTGATATTGGGAGAAACACCAAAAAAGTGCAATTTTATTCTACTACTGCCCTAGAGGATGGAGGTGTGTGTTAAGAAGTTTCTATAAAAGGGAATCATAAGTTCAACGACTAGATTACTAAGGAAAAAAAATAAGTCCATCTAATATTATCCATAATGTGTAGTTGAATAACCAAATATTCCCCCAGGTTATCCTTATAAACATGAAAAACCTTATTGACACCATAATCCTCTAAGAACTGATCCTCCAAGAAGAAGCACAATCAGAGAAGAAAAAATTAAAGTACATGACGATGATCTTGCACATATGAGAAAACCATCAAAAAATATCTAAATTTAATGCCATTATACCAGAGGACACAAGAACCATCCCACAAAATGTTACTACTAGAGTTGATCCGAGAAACTAAATCCTCATGAAATGAATAATTAATCATTGGTTCCCTTAGTTCTATTTAATTAATATATCCCTTATTTGATGATGAATATGGCTATGAATTTTTTTCCCTAAAACCGAATAGGGATATGATGTTTGATACTATCGTATCCTAGGGTACATGATAATATAAAGTCGTAATAGAAGTAAATATTTTGTCTGCATCCCTGCTAGGACTACATATGCTGCTAAAACTCATAGGAGAGCCCTCCAGAGGGTCTACTAGATTCATGGTAATCCCCCACATATTCCAAGGGTCTGTAAGACCCGATAATTCTCTATTATCAATTAGAGGGTTGAAAATAGTCTATCTTCCTCATATGGTAGAAAAACCTATTCATCTCAACCCACTACAAATGGGAGCACCATCAACTTCTATTCCAGATGAAGATATACCTACACCAAAAATATATTCTTCTAAAGAAATTTTTTGAAAGGGAACATACATGCTGTAATGCCAAAAAAAATATCCTATAAGTTTGAAATTTTAATGAAATTAACCCTAGTGTTGACCATGTTTTTGATCCAATTTCAATATGTCTATTGAAATACCTACAGGAAGAACTCATAGAAACATTGATGATACCTTAAGAGTTTGAAGATGAAGTTTCCACTGCTAAAATATATCATGTAGGGATTGATCCTATTGAATTCCACTTGATCATCAATTTCATAGAGAGAGACAAAAATGATGTTATAAAGGGACATTTCATACCCTTGTATGTGTCTGAAAAGAAAAAATGTTATTGGTATCCAAAGACATGTCATCGACAATAGATCAAGATTCATCCCCATTTCAGTCTAAACACTTCATCAACTTAGATATATTGAGGCCAACTTATCCCCTTCCACTATAATGCTACAAATCCATAATAAAATTGTGCAAATTCACCTTGAAAGAATCAAGCATAGAGTTTAGTTTGATGACCACATATCATACTCTAAATTCTTGGTTGTTCAAAAAGATATGTACTTAATTATTTTTCTGGGAGCTCTTGATTTCATCAACACATGTAAGTTCCTTCATCATACAATCAATGCCTCAAGTATTGTTCTAATAAGAAAATTGGGATGTTTCATGGTGATAATGTGACATTTGAATCTTGTGAATTTAAATCTATTGACGTAGGGTTGTACTAGAAGGAAGGGAGAGGACCCATGGCTAATTATGTTCCTTGATTATCTACCCTAAATGGCATTGAAATGACCCCATCATATAACGTCAATGAGATTATTATAGAATATTATTTTACCATCAATAGATTCAAAGATATATGTCCCGATTTAGGTATATTCAATGAAATTCTTGATATCAGTAATGATGAATAAGATCAATATTGAATAAAATATCATCAACCCTTGTTACAATGGTAAAATATTAGGTGAAAAATTTTCTCACTCTATCCTCTATGCTTCAATGAAACCCCACATCATCAGTCTGGTAAGAGGACGCTTCTTTATCTTCTAGATATTGAAGAATTGACTCATCTCCTAACTATGAGAAATTTCCTTCATCACCTATTTCTCCTAATAGTATGGTGGAAGAGGAAGAATAAGCAGAAGAGGAATTGGATATGGGGGAGTATATTAGGCATGCCCATCCATCATTTGAGGAAGGAGTCCTTACCACAACTGATGATCTCATAAAAATAAACCCATATTAAGAGGAGGACCCACAACCTACTTAAATTAGAACAACAATGTCTTCAAAAGAACAAGAGGTATTTAACTTCATTCTAAAGAAACATCAAGCTGTGTGTTTCTTAAATTAGATTGAAATTTAATGTCTCAATCAAAAGAAATCTACTAACCATAAGGGTTTCCCAGAAAACCAATAGTGTTATAAACATGTAGTTAGAAGGATACACCTGTCTCACACCACCAAAATTGAGACTGATGTTGAAAATATCCTCAACTAAACAATTATTCATGATGTTTTGTATCCAAAATGGTTAGCTAATATAATCTTGATAAAGAATAAGAATGGTAAAATTAGGGTCTTAAACAATTTCATAGATCGTAGTCGGTATTGTCTGAATGTTGATTTTATAGTTCTATTAAATGAACTACAAATTGATTTTATGTCTAGTTATTAGTTCAATTATATCATGGATGGATATTTACGGTACAAGAAAATCAGAATGTACCCTAAAGATAACAAATCCACCACATTCATATCATCCCAAGGGGAATATTGGTAATGGGTAATGAACTTTGGTTTTAATGATGATGGAACTAAATACCAATTTTCCATTCATTTTATCTTAAAAACTTTATTGGAATGGTTTATCAAATTATACATCAATGATTTGGTGGATAAATATTCATTGAATTATAAATTCCTTGCTAATATTGAGACAACATTCAATAAACAATGATAGAATATCTAGAAAATAAACCCCTGGAAATTTGATTTTTAATTTTCCATCGGATTGTTTCTCAGATTTATGGTAAACCATCATGTCATCGTTATCGATCCTAAGAAGAAAAAGGATATCCTTGGTATGTCCCCTGCATTAAAACTAAAAGTGTTGAGGTGGTTACGTGGAAACCTTTATTATATTCAATTGGTTATATAAAACCTTATGTGAAAGTTTTTTCCCTAATATAGTCAATGAAAAAGGGGTCACATATCAATTATCTAATAAATGTTATTAAGCATTCAGCACTCTCAAGAAAATCTTTCGATTCCACCAGTATCGATGCTACTTGTTAAGGGGAAGCTACTCATATTGTATTTTTAAGCCTTATAATTATTAATAGGTTATTTAATTTAAAATAATAATGAGATGAAGAATGAAAATGACAAATATTATCTCAATTTTTACATACTCAATATCGAGAATCATTATTTAGATTTTGAGAATAATAACATTGCACTAATATTTATGATTTATAAACTAAGAAACTACCTATTCCACCATGTAATCTATTTTTTCTATCATAGAAACCCACTCTAATATATCCTCAGTCTTCTTATGTTGAATATACTTTTTTCAGATGAGGCTGTTATCTTATGGTGGTAAAGCATTTCATTAATACCTCAAATAGTGGAAAGATAATTGGAATTAAAGAGATAATATAAAATAAAAGGGGCCCCTAGATATAGGGGACATATTTTTTGGAAGATCCAAATTTCTAATATAGATGAGAGTTGAAGACCTCGAGCATGAAAATGTATGGTTTTTAGTCATGATCATCCCACCAACAATGGATATCTTACCATATTACTTCTTATTGTCGAAAGGCTGTACAAAAAAAAGAAGAAAAATATCAACCACTCATTACATGGATTGAAATAGTACTTAAAAATAAAACAGACCACATTATGGTAAAATTTAATTCATAGGCTATATTCATGTAGATTAACAGTTATTATACTTCAAAAAAGGACTAGAGAATCCCATTTCGTCACTATTTCTAAGGATTAATTTGAGATTTCCATTACGATCGTATATCAAATTGTGCCCTATAAACATAGAATACCTTGTTATATAGATTGTAGAATACATATATGGTATTTTCATATCTATAATAGGATGATACCATCATCACCATTGTGCACCACCGAATAGTGTTGCCTTTTGTTCATGTTTTCAATGAAGAAATCAACAATGTTAATTCCATCCGAAAACTAGATGGTATTAAAACTAGTTGGATGAATCCCATTATGTAATACCTTACAGATAGAGTGTTCCCATCAAAAAACATGGAAAAGAAAAAATTATATGATGAGCAACCAAATTTATTCTTTATGACATCATAAATCTCTAGAAACTCCTCTATAAATGGGGCTTTGAAGGAGTCCTTATCAAGTGAATTGATACAATAGAGAATATTTCTGTCATAAAATAAATACATAAATGCGCTTATGGTTCCCCACAATTTGGGTTCATGATTTCCCATAAAATAAAGATTATTTTATAATTCATACCTTCAATAAGACATGGTATTATAAAATTATCCGATGGGTTTCATTCCTTCCAAGTGCATTCCATTTTGATTTATCAACCCCTAATGTTTCTATAAAATCCCCAAAACTCCTATCCATTTTCCAATTGGGGAATGGATTTAGTAGGGCCATATTCTCCCAATACATATATGTAGTTCAAAAAACCCTCTCCCATATTGGCTTCATCTCCAAATGGACTGATGTAATACCCCTCAATGATGTTAATGCCAAAATCATTTTCATCTTATTTAAGGAAGATATGTTTATGATATTTGGTTTCCCTCATACAATAATGATATAAAATTTCACAAATTTCTATTCATATGAGCTAAAAAAGTTCTATCAGGATAATAAACTCAAATTCAACCATTTATCTCACAACCATTCCACACCTAATAAAAAGGATGAGGCCTTTAAAAATTCCTTGTAACAATTACATCAAAAGGTGGTGGAAATTGTTACAAAGTCTTTTCTAGAAATGATCATGTATTCCTTGTAGGTTTACTAGAGTAGAACCTAAATTTCCCTATAGGTGACCGTATATTCACTAGTACATGGGACAAAATCAGTCCTTCCAATTGAGATCCAATTTCCCTTTCTTCAAGTTTCCATCTATGATCAATGATCCACATTAATGGAATACAAAAAATCACTTTATGATTTAGAGAGACTTGATGATAAAATAATATATTCCTTGAATAACATGGAAGTCCAAAAATATTGGATAACATTTTATTCTAACAAGAAATATTTACACTTATCATTCCTTTAAAGATAACTATTATTGGTCCTCAAGACCAATATGATGTCTTGGTAGAAACATCCAAATATTGACCCAAAGTGTGAGGGAACATATTTTATATGAAATTTATACTCTAACAAACATTATTTCTTGACCTCTAGGGATGGAGAAATTATTATAGTTTCTATAAATATAATGTTTATTAATTATTATTTTGGGTAATCATTCAACAGTCTTCATCACATGACCATAAAATTTATTCCATATGGTCCTAGTCATATGAACAAAAAATAAATGACACCATAGTCTTAGCTATAAAACTCTAAACTATGTATCCTCACATTCTTGATGTTGTAAGAAAAACATCCCGATTAACGTAGTCACTGCATGATATAAAATTACATAACATTTTTGTATGTACATGAGTGGATCACAATCCTTAGTGATAGTCACCAATCACTCTTCCATTTCAAAATAACATGTAGTTATATTCTCATCTCAATGGGATATATAGTGACACCAAGACATTATGTAATGGCCCTATCCAAAAATTAAGGAAAATTATCCCTATCTTGCATTCAATCAACGATCTATATAGGGGAATCCAATGTGGGTTCATTCACTTTTGGTACAATCTTGAGGATATATAAAAATGTGTGTATTGATTCCTATCTATGCATTATATGTAGTGATGCATGTTTCCATTAACATAGGCCCATACATAGTTAGATAAAAAAGAATCTATCCCTTTCCACCTACAAAAGACCACAATATACACAAGAGAACTTAATTTAGGTTCACTCATTCATGATCCCATAACATAAATAAAAATATCCCCTCCTTTATATATAAGGTATATCTATGAAAGGATGTTCACAATTCATATCCAATTCCTGTCTAATTTCCTCCTTTGAGCTTGAACACATCCTATCAAATCTTCATACTCATATACTAGAGAAATCAGGATCTCCATAATCGTTCTTCAGCCATTGGTAAAAGGGTTTTTGATACCGGAGGACACCATTTTTGACTATGCTTGATATGCCCTAGTCCAGCTTTGCATAAGTGTCCTCCAAAAGGCTTTCAACTAAATGGTTCCTTGAACTCTAGATAGACCAATTATATCTTCATAATCCTTTGCAACATCATTCTAGAAATCAATCTTCAACCATGATCTATGGTCACTCCTTGAATACTTGTCTGATATCACTTATTTTGATCAAAGACCCCCCAAGATCATTGTTTACAACTTCCTTCACCATTTCTGAAGTGTGTTAGAATCTCCTTGGCCTTGTAATCACTATTTCACTCATAATATCCAGAATTATGTTCCTAGCTATATGACCCTAAAATATTTTACATCACTCATTTTTACCATATAATCATGAACTACATGGTTAGTTTCCCTCTTATTCAATGCTAAGATTCTATAAGAACCATGTATGGCTTGATTATCACTCAGGTGAGGTACTTAGAGATGCATGAATCCTACATCCTCATCATGGTGCCACATACTAAAATAATTCACTTATTATTTCTTTTAATACAATTTATATGGTGGATAAAACCTTTACCAAACAATATTCCTCACACCAAGAATATATCATGTGGGATTACGAGTTTTAGTAAAGTCATTACAACATGATCAAAGAATATCAGTTCATGTCAGGGTTATCATGGTCCCAAATAAAAGACCATAAAAGACATTCCAAATATTATAACAGCATGATGTTGAACTTCATGGATGATGTTTCATTAAT
Source organism: Viscum album (assembly GCA_963277665.1). Lineage (NCBI taxonomy): Eukaryota > Viridiplantae > Streptophyta > Magnoliopsida > Santalales > Viscaceae > Viscum > Viscum album. Next base: position 1,288,370,570 of record OY728158.1, read on the forward strand.
GACATAAAATACCATATTTCTATACCCCTCACATAATAGGTAAACTATCCTCTGTGTTAGACTCCCACCAAACCTCCATATGATGAACATGATGTGGATTGATTCAAATTCCAATGAGATAAATAGTGATTCCTATATCTTATATCAAGGTCTCACCTAAATATAAAAATTATAATATATTCTTATGTAAAAAAATATTCTTGGGATATTCTAATATGAGTTCTAACCCCATTCATGAATTCGTATTCAAAAAAATGCACCATCTCTTCATCTGGGTAAGACCAATGCATTGAATGTTCATTCTAGAATGATGTGCTTCTTGATTCTAATCATGTTGGGATATATAGTGATTCTCATATTCTACATCATTTCTTAGACACAATATTATAAAATGACTACTCCTCACACAAGATCCATTATTGTATGGAATCTATCCTAGATATATGTTTGTCTTGATTACCACATTATAGAGACATGTATCAATGCAAAAATACAATGTTCTATTCCATTTTCAATTTAATGTGAAGAAATTATCCCATCCCCATGTCTATGAAGGCATGCATATATAAGATTCCCCAAATTGTTTATTGATTACAACATAAAATAAACCTTTCATACTAAGTCACATTCCTTACATAAATCAAATTTTGTATCTGGGAAATATAAATATCCATAAGTTCTCTCTAGACATTGGGAATATAATGAATGAAACTAGAGGACACCATTTCTTGACTATTCATGATACGCCCTAATATAAATTTGATATGTTTTCCTCAGATGTTCTATTAACTAAAGAAACCATCTTCACTTGGAGAAACCTCTTTTATCTCTATAAACCCTGATGAAATTGTGTCATAAAAACTTTCCAAATATACTCTATGTTTATTCCACACATGCCTATGCCAAATCACTTTTGGGATCTGAAAGGCCCCCAAATTTCAACTTATTAAATTCTTTTATCATGCTTGAAAAATAATGGAAAATTATTTGTTAGATCAAAATCAAATGGAGAAAAGATGAAATTGCAGTCAATGATAAATGAACTAAAATTGAATCCCTAAATGTCACTTCCATAAGATGTTAAAATGCAAGGTTCATTCCCTAGTTTCACGACATTAAACTGCATGATGCTTCAACCATTGTATCAAAGGATCCATTTCTTATGGTATGGGTCTTCCACCACACCACCCATAATAACTATGTATAACTTGATTTCAATTTTATCTGGACACTTAGCTACATATAGATCCCTTATGGTACAAATAGAAATATATCATAGAGAAATACCCTATTTGTATTTGAGTTATATCGAAAAGAAGAATTGGTCACCAAGAACATCATATAGAATTCATCTCATTTCAAGAAGGTATGTGAAAAAACCTAGAAACTCTATAGTATTTCATCAGCCATTGGTAATCTAATTTCTAAAATTATCTATAGAAATTCCCTAAAAACATTTCTTATATCATTTATTCAAATCAAGAAATCACAAGATCTAGATTTAAAACACCCTTTTCATACCTGAAGAATTTTGGAACATTCTCATCCATAAAAAATTCTAGAATCGTCACTCACATAACTCACTGTCAATGATATTAAACCTAAAACACAAGTTTCATTAATAAAACTTATAAGACACTAATCTAAAAATTGGAAGAGTATTAATTACCCCTTGGATTAAAACCAGAAAAAGTTATCCTATGAAAAAATTGTGTCTCAGCCTGTAATATGTACACTCTGCATTGTTTATGAATATAATTGTGTTATTGGAATTTAAAAAGCGAGGCATAAAGCCAATAGGTATGAAAATCCACAAAGGGATCCCTAAGAAAATCAGAGTCATTCCCGCTAGGTATATTTTTATATCTAACTAAGTAAATAATTTTAGTGATGACACAAAATACACAATGTTTGAAGGGTCTTTCATGTGACTCTATCAATATTTAAAATACACTCTAAAGACCACATGGATTTGGAGAAAAAATAAAGCATCCCTTTATAGTTGATATAGCTCTAAATACCGCCAAATGATTTTTTAAAGCATCAATGTGCCCTTTTTTACCATGGAATCAGATTCTATTCATTCTAAAAGAATTCATTTCCTTATGAGGTCATTTTGATGGAATAAAAAAATCATGCCTTACCCATTTCCACATGACAATTGATATTATACTCAGATGGGGAAAATTTATTAGTTTTATTATAAATGTGTATCGATTTCAAAATAATATTAGGTTGGATTATCATGTGTCATAATACTAGAAAATATTTATTGATTTGGATTCCTTGTAAATGTATCCCAATATGTTGGATTATTATTGATAATCCCCTATAAGATTAGGATGTGGATTCCTAACATCACTGATAAAAAGGGTCAATGCCCTTTAATTCAATTTTAGTTCCATTAGGTTACATTATGGAATTATAAAATACATTTACAGGGAATATAAACCATACGTAGGAGTGTAGTTTTCTTTACATGATTTGATTTGACATGTTGTAGAGACCAAATAGACTTACAGATCAAATGTTATGGCTGTCATAAGTTGTAAATGTTTTTAAAGGAATTTGAATTCCTATGTAATGAATTGGAATAGCTCCCTAGAACAAGAAATTAATGAACTCTAACTCACAATTCCCTCAAGAATGAACCTTTCATAGCTCATTCACATATCCCTTTTTCACAGGTCCACTAGTAGGTCAATAAATGAACCCCCACCTCCAATTTTTGATTGATTGATGAAATCCAAGATGAAGAAGTAATGTGAGAGGTTTGATACTGTAACTCCTTCACCTATGTACTCGATCCCAATATGGGATAAATATTAAATCTATCCCTCCATGGTTATGAGGCCCCCACAGTGTTGAAAAACATGGTTGAGCCGCCACATGGAAAAAGTACATGGGAGAGCCCCCACGTGGGAAAACCACTTAGGCAATCCCCCACCTGAGTGAACCATTATGGAGATCCCATACCTTGGCGAACCTTTGGGGTGATCCCCCACTCTAGAGAACAACCTAGGGGAGACCCCACTTGGGGCGAACCACATTGGAGATCCCCCACTATAGAGAACAACTTGGGAGAGACCCCACTTATGATAAAAACTTGGGAGAGCCCCCGCATGAGTGGGCCTCACTTGGAAAACACTTTTTCAATTTCACCCCACAATGGTGACCCTCTAACCATGTCATGATACTTAAAAGACCTTCAATTAGTTAACCTTTAACCCATGTCATGCTACTTGGGAAACCCATCATGCACACTGGTCTATAGAGCTAGGGTTATTCCCCCACTCCTTTAATTAGGATTGGTTCTAGGATATTGCATTAGGCCTCTAAACCAATCCCTTATCTACAATCACTGAAACCATTAAAAATGGAAAGTAACACATGAAACACTTTGGGGAGGATTGAGGATGTTTTCGGTTGCAACACAAACAAAGAAAACTCTCATTTCGAATTACTATGAGCCGAGATTCTACACAGGGATTATGAAATATGTTCATACTCCTTGGTTTATGTCCCAACCAAACCTCCAAATCACCATGTGTCAATATTATCCTCATGGTTACAAAATTTTGGGTATACCTCTTAGATTAATCTTCTTGCATTTCTTATGAGATGGGGAATTCCTCCAACCTTTAATAACCCCACCCTCTTCTACATAAGAAATAATTATATTGTTTTGTTTTACATATCATACACTTTCTATTTTTTATCACACCGAGCATGAATCACATGTGATTATATGTTTATAATGATCCTCTAATCAAAATGATAAAATAATAGTCTTGTTAGATATTCCTTTTTTAGATCTACCAAACACCATTAAAATCGCCTCTTGTTAGGTGTAATCCCCAATACCTTGTTATCATCCTCTCTAATGACCATATTCCTAGTGAAACAATCCTTTTGAGGGCCATATTACCAATCAAGAAATATTGTTCCTCCTTTATAGGTGATATCCCCAACAATCGAAACTATTTGGGATTTCATTCCTATCAAAACAATATATGTAGGAATACTCATTACAGTTTAAACTCAACAACCCAAAATCCCCACAATATTCACTGGGCCATATTCCCAATAGGCCAACATCCAAAATTAGAGGCTACATACCTTCTAGGTATATTGGGATCCTTCATTATAAGTCTCATACCAGCCTTGACTAGAAACTATTTGCCGAGATATCCTTTGAGTACCACATTAAACTGAACTTTTTAGTCATCATAACATGAGATTTAAAGGTACAATGTATATTGTTAAGTGGAAGAAAACTATATGTTTTTTTCATTAAAAAAATATATACAGGATTCCATTTTCATCGTCTCGATCCATAAATTTAAATAACTTTCTTTTTCATGGATGATAATAAATTCCAAAGCACCCTACATTGTGGACTAAATCAATAATTATAAGAATTAATAGTATAAGAATATTTACTATGTGAATAAAGGGAATAATTTATGGAGAACCTTGGAAAAATATAGATGTCTCCATAAATGAAGAACCTTGGATAGATAAGGATGATTCAAAATCCAATGTATGATAACAAATTATTGTTAATACAAGGGTGACCCACTCTATATTTGGGACATAATAAAGGATTTGAAATTATGAATTAAATCTATAACGTAGCCATAGGGTATGAAATAATTCCCCTTGAAAGGTGTAATGAGACTATCCTCCCATCCTCTCAAACAATATGAGAATCTAGGTGTTGTTTGAATCCCTTCCCAGTGTCATACTACCTTTGTAATGTTTTTTTTGACATAACGAATAAAGGACCCATTGGGTTTTCTAGTTCCATGAATAAACCCCATTAGAAACCACTTAATAAGACAATTCCTGAATGAAACAAACTTTTGGGTATTTAAAAATTATTTAGATAGTATGAACGTGAAACACATTTAGAATTGATTGAAAATAATTACACATAAATACATTGTATATTATTTCAAACTGGATAGAAGTTAAGAATAGTAAGCTTCAAATATTACCATTGTAAATGGTTTGATCATATTATTTTGTAGTTCCATAATTTTCCACAATACTTATAGTTTTCATTTGTGTATCACTAACTTTATATCTTTCCATTCTAGAATGTTTTAAATTTTACTTAATGAATGTGATTTGATTTAAAATAATTCCATATTTATTTTTAAAATATTGATAACCAATAAGATATTTTTATTTAACCATTAAACTCATTTCAACTTTTCTTTCCATAATTTTTGAAAATAAAGTACATAAAAAATTTCTTGATGATCCAAAAAATAATATCATTAACAAAAAATTGTACTATTAAAACATTTTTTGAAATTCATTTAATAAATAATTTAGGGTCAAATATTTCATTTGTAATAACTTTTAATGTAAAAATTAGTTGAGACTAACATAACAATCTCTTTGTAATTATTTTAAACCATATATAGATTTCTTATTAATTTAAAAAACTGATTAGGAATGTGAGGGTATTGAAATCCATGGGTTATTCAATAAAACACCCCTCCAAAATATAACCCTTTAATAATACACATATGAAATCATTTTTATTTAGTTTAATAATAAAATGTACTTCATAGGAAGGGAACATCCAAATAGATTCAGGTCTAGCTACTGGAGAAAAGGATACTTCATCATTAATACATTCTTATTAACTATGTCCTTGGGTATCCAGCCATGAGTTTTGGGTAACTACTAGTCCTATATCATCAACCTAATTTGTAAACATAAATTTAGTGCCTATAGTTATGATGTACATGGGTATTTACACTAGTTTCCAGCCTTTATTTCATTCAAAAAGATTTATCTCTTATTTTATTTCCACTACCCATAATTAAAAATTGATGTTACTAAGTTCCAGTAATGATAATAAATCCGTATTTTCAACTTGGTTTCTATGAGAATATATTTTTCCGTGTTCCATTATCACGTTCACCTATAATTGAATCAAGGGGGTTATATCGACAAGTACAAGAAACTCTAGTAATATATGTTTTTGACACCTTATATTCATCTACACGTTTGTGTTTAAGATGCTCATTAGAAATCAACGATTTCTTTATTGGAGTTTTGAAATGATTTTCACTATATTTAGTATTCATTTCTATATTGGATTTATTTTCCTCCAAATTCTATAAAGGGATATGAGGATCTTTTGGACTTGTCTCATAAATCATGAAATGAACATATATTTCTACAATTATGTCACTTTTATTAAATTTCCCGAATGATTTACTAGTTGAAGAGTCTCTAAAAAAATTCATTCAAAACATTTGTAAGAAAAGAGTGTAAATTTTATTGTTTTTTGAGTATAAAGAAATTGTAAAAAATGCAAATGTAATTAAATATTTGTTTTCTAAAATTTTATAATTCATAGGGGTTCCCAATTGAATGTGGTCTTATTAAGATTCTATTGATTAAATAGGAGTTTGTATTTAGAGATTCTTCGCAAAAATAAATACTTAAATAAAACTCATTAATTATATTTAATTTAATATATTGAAGGATTTTATTCATTCTCCCAACAACACAATTTTTTTGTGAGGTTCTAGGAGAAGATAAGTTATGGACATAGACAATTTGTGTGAGTAACAATTTGTCGTCTTTATTTTAAAAATCATGGCCTTGATAAGTTCATATTTTTTTAATTATAAGTCCACCATTATTTTCTATATATCACACATATTTAGAAAAAAGGGAAAGAGATTCACTTTTATGATCAAGAAAAAACACCCATGTCTATCTTGAATAGTAATTTACTATAACATATGAACAATGTTTTTTTCTAAACAAGAAACTATAGAAGGTACAAAAAAATCTAGGTGAACCAACTATAATGATTGATAATTTGATACTTATTTCTTGGGGTTGAATGAAATTTTATTCTTATATCACTTCTGATATGTATTACATATTTTTTCAACTATGAATAATAGTTTGGGTAGAGATTAATCTAATAATTCCCTACTTATCTTTTTATGTGACTGTACAGTGTATTGGAATAGTATCCTTTTCAAAATCCAGGATTACTTTTTAAGTACACTTAAATATGAGAAATTCTATCTAAATAATGAATTTTTATCTACAACATAAACATTTTAATTTCTCAATGCAGAAAATTTTTTATTGATTTGGAATCAAATAATAATTATTATTTTATTTCAAACATGAGATGAAATCCATCTTCAGATGTTTTTTTAAATCAATGTAGCTTTTATTTTAATCCATCAATAAATAAAATATTAGATATTATAATTGTACTAGAGTTACCAATTTAGTCAAGTAATATTATTTTTACCTTGGAATTATCACCAAATGTGACATGTACAACATACACATCGATTATGTTATTGAATCATTAGTAGTCCATATTCATGAATATGGAACATCCAATATCTATGTACCATAATTTATTATTGGGACTTTTTAATCTACTTACCTATAAAATATTTTTAAACCGAATATAATTTTTGTATAAGTATTTTATTGGGTTTGGAGATTTTAGCAATAAATGCTATAAGAATTCCTAATTTTTATATTAGTTACCTATAAGAAGATCATGGAAAATTAGAAATAAATACATTATTTAGTACAACTAAATAATAAAAATTAGAAGAATAAGTATAACTAGAACATGTGGAAAATGTTTTCATATATATTTTATTCGGTCTAGGTTGGTAACATGTTCTTGTATTATATTTATGAGTTTTATATTTACTAAGAAAATCGTTAATGGCTTTTCATTGATTATTAAATTTCTCTAGATATTTTGATAATTGCCCATTTTTTAATTTTAGCTCAATATTTTCCTTATGAAGTTAAATAATCTTATGTTTCTCAATAGTAATATTAATATTATGATGAGAAGACATAAAATTAATCTTATTTAAACCATTTTATTTTTCTTTTAATAAATTAATTTTTCCTACCAATATATTACAACAATAAAATAATTATTAATAGGACATATTTTCTGAATTATTTTTATTTTCATCATGATATCAAATAAAACATGGCGATTAAAGAAAAACATTCAGTACCTCAAATGGGGTTTTTATAAAAAATATTGGCCTTATCACATTTTTCTTTGCTACTATAATCTGAGAATGTTGATTAATCCTTGGATCCACTCAATGTGGCTTTAACAGGATTTATATATATTTTTTACTTTTCCATTATATTTATTCTTATATTTTTCTTGGAACTATCTTCTATGATGTGTCCTTTCATTTTACACTAATAGTTTGTTACAATCATAAATGAATATTCCTTCCTCCATTATTTTATCCAATTCTATTTGTTATTATACTTATCTCTATATTTTGATTTCATTAAAAACATATTACTCTTATAGAACTTTTTCAATAATCTATGTAAATGGTCCATCACTTTCCTAGTTTCCAATGATGATTCATCATCAATTGAACTTTCATATTTAATTTTCTCTTTCATATTTAAGGTTAATATTATTAAAGGATACGTATTTCCTCATTGGTTAATTTTTCTCCTCTTTTTCCACATATAGATTTTTTTCATACTTCATAATATTTCGCATAAGTTATTTTACTGGTTTTGAGCTATTTTTAATTGATTATCTAGTGGAAACAAATGTTCATCTATATATATGTGGTAAAAAAATACAAATTCACTCAACTTCATCCTTGATAACAATTTTATCACCCAGTGCTTGCATCATGGTAAAAAAATTAATTAAACATGAGTACATATCTAAAAACTATTTGTTCGGAACAATTTTACAATCATCATATTTAATAATTTATGTGTTTATTCACATTTTATTATCCGTATATGTTACCTCATGAAATAAATCAATGGTGTAACAAATCTAAAAATAAGTAGACTATATAGATATTATGTTGAATTCATCTTAGCATAAATCGTTTTATAAAAATTCGAAACATTAAAATTAAAATCATATTCAACCTTATTGGAATCACTCCAAGAAGATCTTTCATCTAGAAGTTTCTCATATTTATCAACACTTACATTCTAAATATGAAATCCCATTATTTCTAAAGTAATTTTTATTTTTATTTTCCTTTAAGTATAAATTGTTCCATTAAAATAAGAAAGTCGATTAGTGGTAGTTCCTTCTTGTCTATAATTATCCATAATGATATAAATTTAGATAAAACAAAAATTTATAATCTTTATATAAAACTATATCATTTTTAAAAAGATATTTCACAGATATCCCCCTGATACCAAATATTAGATGAAGTGAAAAAATGAAGCAGTGAGTGAAATGAGTTTCCAAAAACATTCATATTCAAAAAAATAAATCCCCAAATTTAATAAAATATCCTTGTTAGAATAAATTTCAAAAATATAAAATTTTATATTTTTAAAAGATTCTCTAAAACTTCATCACTACTATTTTGAAATACATTTTGAAATATTAAAACTCTTGAAACTAATATACTCATATAATAGTAAATACATAAAACAATATTTTATGTTTACTATAAGAGATGATATTTTATAGAATTTTAGAATACAGTAAATTGGTTTTCATAAAACAAATGAAAATATATAAAAAGAAGTAAACCAGTTATAGAAAATACAGTATAATGAAATTTAGCAAGGGGTTTGGTCTCAATATGATATTTAATCACATCCACATGGAAATCACCTAATTCCAAATAGTTTATTAAAAAATAATTTTATTCAAAACATGGACTAGGTTTTACAAAAATAGCCATCTATCATGTCCCATCACAATGCGTATTTTATAGTGATACATTAGATAAAATTGGTAAAGGTCTCACATGACCACTTATACTATTTTCAAGTGAATACATATGATGAAAATTGATATAGTGTGTCAAAAACACTGAAATTTAATAGACGAGACTATGTTTTTACCAATATACAGAGTAAAATAAAGACTCATCATGAATGTGAATCACAAAAATGTATAGATAGATATTATAGATGATTAGATGAGGTGTTTCCCAATATAAGTAGACATTTTTTCGTTGGAGTCCTTGAAATAATTTTTGGATAGAGATTAAAAATGTTTCACATAAAATATAAAAAAATAGAGGGTCCATGATAGTGTAAAAATCTGATAATATTGGAATGTGAATATCATGTGATCTTCCACACACAAGTGTCACCTATTCATTTTGTTTCAAATTGTTAGAGTTAGTGATTTAATATAAATTCTTGTGTTTCTAAGACAAATATACAAACATGAGAATGGTTCTTATATATTTATATCACTCCAACTCAAATTATCTAATGAATAATAATATTAGAATAAATAGGATTATCATATTAATCAAAGATTTAAAAAAGAATTCATTTTTTTAAGATAATTATGCAGCTATTTAAGAATAATGATTCATAAATCCATATAGTCCTATAAAAATTAAACAATTATAATGGATATTAGAGAATTATTTTTAAAATTAATTATGTATATTTAAAGTATAACTCGTTTTGTATCATTTTTGGAGAGTCATCCTTACTTGTGGTAGATCATTCAAGTGGTATAAATTCATCGATAAAATATTCATCTCAAAATATATTCATCTAATTATAAATTTATTCTAATGTTATCATCATTGACTGATGATAGAATCAAGCTATAGTAACATCTATTGGATGTAGGAACATTTTTTGGCCACAACAACTAATACTCATGGTAGAATAGTATTGGTAGATCAATCTGATAGTAGATTAGTCTGGTAGACGTACTATGAAATGGTAGGAGTACTCAATGGTATCTCCCTTAAACTAAAGATAGGAAACTGGTCCAATGTTAGAACTATGATAAAAGTGTTTATATATATACTTGATAGTAGAACGTCCTGATGGTATATTATGGTGATAAAAGGGTTGAACCTGTGTAACCTCCCTGAACTAATTTTATTATAGATATGCAGTAGGCTTTAACTGATGATAGATCATTATAACTAGTGATAGTTCAACACATAGCTAAATTTCATAATTTTTTCTAGAAACTGGATTACTATAATAAAAAAATTATTTTATTATAATCATGTAAAAAAGAATTTGGTATTGTTTAAAAATGAGGTTCTCAACACACAGTCAAGGAGGAATATTTATGACCCATGAAAATATGTTCAATTCAGAAAACCCTTTACATTGGAATCAAGCTCCTTCAGATGCATTCAATCTTATTGTATAATAAATGTTGTCTCTTTAATCATATATTAAAAATCCTATATTTATATTTATTACCATTTCTAATAATATTTTATGAACATGTATTACTTAATGTTTATTTTTTATATCTTAAAATTAATTATTTGTAACTATTCATTTTAAACTTTCAATGTTTTTATTGGTATAATAGTTCTTGTTTTAACTCCATGGTTATAATTTATTCACAATTAAAATACTGAGGATACTGTAAATAGAATATCTATATTATTTTAGGAAGTTACAACTTCATCCCATAGAACACTAAGGTAGGAATCATAAATATATAATGTAAAACATGGATGTTTCAGTATATTTTATTATAAAAGGTTTTTTATTAATAACATGTTTAAAAATTAATATTAGAACTTCATAAAAACCCAAAAATTTACATGTATATTAATATAATATATTACTAAAATTGAGTTCCCTTAACCTCCAATGTTTAAAATTACAAGGACCATTCATGTATGTTGGTAAACCAACAAAAATATGAAAATTCTATAATTAATTAAATAAGTATTGTTATTGAATACTTTAATTATAGTATTACCATACCATAATTATGATAACATAATTTTTTCCATTAAATATACTATATTACTATTATTTTTTATTTTTTAACAATTCATGATATTATCATTATAACACCATCCACATAAGTGCAAAATCAACTCAAACATGATCATGTAATATAGACTAAATGAATAATATTAATATATTTTATAATAATAATATTTTATTTTTATAAGTGTAATGATTTATAAAAATGATTATATAGTGATAAATAATATTTAATATTAGGTATATAAATACAACTAAATGTACTATAAGAGAGGATAAATAGTTATTTAGAATAATTTAATTTTCTCCTAGAAACAATTATTATTTTGAATGGATTTTAAAAACATTTATGGATTATAAACATAGAAAAAGATTTTAAAACATATTTTGGAAGTAAATAAGTTATATTTTATAAAAAAATAACTTTTGAGAGTCTCTTTGTCTTGTTGGTTGATGGATCCTTCTATATGTTAAGAGAATTCTATTTTTTTTAAAAAAATTCATAATAATAAATGTTATGATATATTCATGTCAAATTTCTCCAAAATTGACAATAATGGAAGACAAGATGAGTTTTTGTTGAGAATATCATCATCCATTAATTTAAAAAAAATTATATTAAAATGTTTACTCCTTGATTTCAAACAATTATAATTTTTAGCGATTCCATGTTCACAATTTATTATCAAGGTGATATATTTTTTTGAATAAAAAATTTGCAAAATTTTCCTATTATGAACTTTAAAATTTTAAATAAAAATATTTATGAAATCAATAAATTTCTAACAGGGTTTAATAATAATTATATAATACTAAATGTATGACCCAAAGAAAAATATTTTAGGAAACCATATTTTTTAAATATCAAACTTGTATTGAGGAGTAAATTATTAAGGTTACTGCTTTTCAGGAAATTCAGTGGTTTATTATTTTCCACAGGTTAGTTATATGGCTTTAAAATAAATTAAAAAATGATTTCTATCTTTTGGATACATAATTAAAGGAAAAGTAAAAAATAGTATTTTTATTAGAATAAAATATTTATTATTATTTGAAAACTCTAGCATGTATTTCCAAATACAACCTAATAGTTTAAAATTATTTATTATACTCATTAATGGTTATTTTTCGATCCAAAATATTTTTATATTTCAAATTCATTATTATAACATAATTATTTGATAAATGTTATTGTATTCATAGAAACTATATTTTTACCTATTCACTAAAAGTAATCCCTTTTAAAAAAATATAAAAACATAATCCAAGGATATTATTGAACATATGAATTTGAAAATAAATTCCATTTTATGAAATTCATAAAATAATTATGATGAAAAAATTTATATTATAATAATTAATAATGTGGAAATAAAATGTTCCAAATAATATTTTTATGCAAAAAAATGATTTAATACTTTGTTATTATTGTTTTCGTAATAAGTAAATGTTTTATCATCCCAAATATCACTTCAAAATCCCCTTAATACCTCGTACGATCTAAGTGTTAGATTAGAATTTATGTATGTTTAGGTGATGGATCAACTAGTATGGATCTCATAGTGATTTAAATAGGCTTTAACTTCTCCCACATATGATTTCACACATGCAGTAATTATGTTGTTTTTCCTGCGCTTGGTCTAGGGAAAACTATACAGATTATAACTGCATTATATGATAATAAATGAAATTCTTAAGGATTAATGGTATTTTTATTGTCATTTATTCTACCTTTTCACTAAATTTCATGATTAGGTTATCTCTAATTATACCAAAAAATTAAATGATTATGTAATAACAGACATGTTTAATAATTTTATTTAATTATGATATTGTTGTTGTATTGTGTTTGAAATAATATATTCAACATAAAAAATAATTTAATAATAGATATTTAATAAAAATAATGGTTCATAATAATAATCCATCTGTCAATATCCATACATAAGTGTACCATATTAAATCATTTATGCCTCATATAATGTAAAAACCAATGAGTTAATGTTGGTTTTATATCACCGTTAAATCAAAATCAAATAATAATTTAAAAATAGCTAGATCAGTTGACACAAATGAAAATCACCCAAAATATACATTACATAAGACAATATTCAGGGTGATTAATTTAAAATTACTCTAACTGAGAAAATAAAATTTAGATGTAAAGAGAGAAAAAAACATGGGAATAGGATTTTGAAATCATTTCCAATCATTTCAAAAAAAAGTGGAACTGAGATATTTTTAAAGGTGAAAAAGTGGGATTTTACAAAGAATTTAATTATACATGAGAAGTAAAGAGAGAATAAAAAGGTAATTTTGCGAGTTTTGTGAGGAATATAAGGTGATAAATGTGGGAATTATATTTTAATGTGGAAATTTTATTCTTTAAGTTATAGGTTTCATGTTAAATTATCAAAATTCAAGGCACTTTAAATTAGCCAGTTTTACAAATATTTTCCATGATTAAGAATCTTACATTATAATTATATTTGAAACTAAAAAAGAAAAATGGCTCATATTTTAAAATTTTGAAATTACGATTCATAATTTGGATAATATTTATTATAAATAAATATTAAAATAGACAGAATTAAATTTTCCAGTAAAACAAAAGATATAGAATACCACATTATTTTATAGAAATATATTTTGATATATTTAGTGTTTTTTTACAATTTCCTATTATTTACTAAATAAATTGGTGTTCCTATATTATTTATATGATTAAAAAATCATATTTGGGTCAATATTTAATAAATATCAATTTAATATATTTAGTTTAAAATTAAACAATGTTTATAAAATCAATTCATTTAAAAATAACTATTTTTTCATAGAAACTAATACTTACATTGTTTGTTAACTTTAATTTTAAAAATGAAAATAAACGTAATAGTAAAATTGGATATTTAAAAAAAATTAGAAAATTAGTTTATTAGGAAATATTTATAAAGATAATAATGTTAATTTTAAATAATAATTCATAAAACATAATAATAGTTTGTCCGAAAAAATATTTCATTTTTAGAAAAAAAAATTATTCATATACTATTCTAAGTGGTATTATTTAGATGAACATTAGTTTAATATTATTTATATATTATTAATATATTCAACATTATTTAATAGTGACTAGTTTGTTTTGAAATACATAATATATCGAAAAATTATAATTCATTGTGATAAAGTATTTCTATAACTAAATAATCTTATTATAATTTATTTAAAATAGATTACTTGTATGTTGTGAATTATTCAAATTTTATCAATAAATTTGTATGAAAATTAATTTTTTAATTTTTATTAATGATTTAATTCACTTATTTAAGAAAATATTAATAACAATAATAATAATATATAAGGGAAACATATATGTATATTTTTCAATAAAAATGATTTAATTAAATATTATCTCTTTCATAGTTTCATATTTTATTATAATAACTTATTAGTGTTTATCTTACATTATAATATTTTATAAATGGATCATATTTGGTTTTAGTTAAATGTTGAGTTCCTACAAGCAATTCAAAAATTGTATTTCTTTAAAGGAAAATTAATACAAAAATCATAGGGTGTTAAAGTAGTTTTATGTAATAAAATAAATGTGAAAATACAAAAGAAAAAATACTATCATGTATGGATCTGTATCTACCTTACTAGATAGATGTGGTTAAAAAGTGATTTCTATAGAGAATTATATGTGAGGAATTTTGATGGATATTATGAGATATTTATAAGGCTCCTATAGTGGTGGATAATCATATAGATGAATGAGTGTGATTTATGAGTTACTCAAGGGTGGTGATAAATTAGTTTGTTTGGTAAGATTTTTTTACATTTCCCTAATCCTAATAAAGGGATATGATATATTTTTATTAGTTTAGATATGTTGGTAAAGAACGACCTCTATGATTAAATATGCCAAATGAATTTCACACTCCTAGTATATTATAAATGTTATAGTGGATTTTCAATAATAGTTCGTTTGGAGGTATTAGATATGGCGTTTCATCGACATAAGTATCATGTATATGGATAATAAAACCAATGTTGAGTAATAATTAGGATTTATCATGGAGTTCTTATAATGGTAAGAGTTGAAGTCAGAAAAGATTATTTCTCAAGGGAATCATTTTTTTAATGTTGTAAGGAAAATTGTAAGTAGAACTATAAGGTTGGTTTTATATGTTTTTATATAGTTGAAATGATAATTATGAATATTATGGATAGATAGTCTATTAAATGAGGGTTAATTTTAGTAAACTATACTAAACATAAAGATATTTATAGTATTGGTAAAATAAATTCATTTATTCCATCTTGTATTGTGCAGGGATTGAGTATGAATATAGAATAATAATTTACACTATTTATTTGAATACACCACTAATAAAGCATAAATATCAATTTAAATTATTTCAATATTTGGTTATTTTATATCTAAATTCATATATATTATTTAATATAAAATCATATACATTAAGATGTTTTAATGAATTGTTTTCATGGATTAGGGAAGTAATAAATAATGATTTATTTATATAAATCAATGATGAGTAAATATTAATTTTTTACATATTTTTTATGAACATTTTTCAATGAATATGATATTTATTTAATTTAAGTGGGAATCTAATTGAAGTAGTAAAGAATATTTACATCACATATAGTACATATAATGTTGGCTGCATTTTTTTTGTGTAAATTGTACTATTATTTTTAACTTTGATAGTCTACTATTTTTTCTTATATTTCTTAATAAATTTAAATGAATCCAAAAAAATATAAGTTGACTCCAATATTTGTTTTCAATAAGTTATTAAACCAATATCAATCCCTCTATACATAATGGGGGCTTCTAATATTAAAGAATAATTTTTTCTTTTTAAGATAGGTGAATTAATGGGATTAGTCTTGAAATGTAATTCACCAATGAATTAGCTTGATCTGTTTTCTATAAATGTAGACACTAGTTTGGTGTTTTTGGTAATCTACAAAAAATTAAAAAAAGATAATATTTTGAATTGGTACCCAAATCATTATATTTATTATTAATTTGATCAATTTATGAAAGATCTATAGTTTTATATGATTAATCTAAAATAAGGGTATCAACATTTTATATAACTTTTGGAATAAAGTATGTAGATTTTATTTAGGATTTTATACCATTGTTATAATTTTTTATTTTGTCTATTTTGGTTATAGAAAACTCCAATAATGTTTATGGATGTAATTTTTATAATATATCACCCATATATTAAATAACCTATTGTGATATTTCATGGTGAAAATTTACTATATTTCAAATCAAATGATTATCATTATAAAAATATATATGATATTTATGGAGACATTGTGAGAAAATATACATTTTAGTAGAGTTTTGAAATACAAAATATTTAATAATTAGGTACTTATATTATAGAATGTTGAGTTAGATCATATAATTTTTGATAATAAATATACGGTGATGATTATAATACCTTATAACATACATAATACATCACTCAATTAACACTTCTTATAATTAACACACTAGGAAAATTATTAAATTTTTAAATGAAAATTAATTTTATATAAATTATCAGGATTCAATGAAAAGGACTACACCAATAAAAATAGTTCTCTTATCTAAAATGTTTTATAGGATTGTTAATAATGTTTATTTTTTAGAATTGAGAATAATATTTATTCTGAATTATGAAGATGATGATTTGGTATTCAAATTTATAGTAGGTAATGATCGTTTTTGAGAATTATCTGACAAATATCCTTGACCAACATGTTACAATAATTGATCTGTAGTTTTTATAAAATTATATATTTGGAGATTAGTTTATTTTAAATTATTCATATGAAATATTTATTTTCATAATATGACATTAATAATATAATGATAAAAAAGTTAGATTATATCTAGTAAATAAATTTTGAGAAGTTATATTCTTCATGAAAATGAAATGTAGTAGAATAAAATCCTGGTAGATAATAATTATATATGATAGTAAAATATTCTATGGTTGAGTGCATGATCACCTGTGTGTTTTTCAAATTGTGTATGTATATACTTCAGGATCTCACTCATAAATATTTAATTCTTTTATGAATTATGTGTTCTTTTACGAAGTGGTTGAAAAATAGAAGAAATATCATTACTAATACCATGGAATTCATGATTTAAAAAATAATAAGATTTAATTATTTGAATAAATAATGATGATAACTCTATAATTTTTGTTCTGGGATTTTTGTTTGTTCTAATACTCATATAGTAGTTTATAATGTGTATTTTATTTATACATATTTATCTATATTTATCCTTTCTTTAATAAAAACACAGGTTATTTGTCATTAAGATATATATTTCATTGTTTTTTCATTATATATTACCTACAAGTATATATAGGAAGTGTTTTTGGAGACACTCAAAGTCAATACACACACTTCATATTCTATTGTAAAAATTGGATGACGTTGTGATGCATTTTTGTGATTGGTCTTCCTTGAGATACTATGGCAAGACACTCAATATGAGTAATTATAGACCTTATAATAATGTTGGAATATTAATTATTATTTGGAGACAGTTCTTTATGGATTTCTAGAATATATATATATATATATGGGAAACTATTATATTTCATGGATTTCCCTTGAATTTTATCCAATATATATTCACACTATAGATGAATATGAATTTTTCTGTGTTTCTATTTTATGTCGTCCATTTATAAAAATGGGGAAACTATATTTAAACATATATTATAAAATAATAATAATATATGATGTCCATAAATTTTACAATATTCCAAATTCAATGTTTTATAAATGCTGATTGCAGTTCTTTTTAATAAAATGTAATTCCATAATTATTTATTTCACTATAATATTCAGTTATGAGAAATTATAATTGTCTCTTTACCATATTAACATAGAATATGAAAACCATGTACCAGCCGAGATAGTGATTGAATAAATCACATTTATTTGATTTTTCAACACAATAATATTAAATATTTTTTCAATCAAAAAAGAATATATTTTTAATTAAATAATTTTTATATGGTTTTATTTTGAATATTAATTACTAAATTAAATAATTTTAATTTGAGAAAAATAACATTGTTTTTGAAATTATCATATTAAAATATTATTAGTGTGATACACTATGTTTTTTTATAAAAATATTTATATTTCTGCGAATAATGAAATCAACACTTTTTGTGAAAAAAATGTACCTTCTTTTAAATAATTTTTGTAATTTAAAAATAGCAATATGTTTTGAATATTAATTAAAGTAAATTAAGTTTTATTTAATTATATTTATTACACTTAATTACCTTTTAATAAATAATAAATTTTAATTTAGTATTAGTTTGTTTTTTTTTGATTTAAAAACATTTTTTATAAAAAAAGTTTTAAAATGCATAGTGTTTCTATATTTAAATTAATTAAAACAATCCCTAATGAGGAATGTTTTAGAAAAATATATAAAATATATATAAATAAATATAAATTTTAATCACAAACATATTATTATTAATCATAATGTAAATATAAAATCATTTTGTTATTTAGAAAATTCACTTATTCGGAACACTCGTTTTCCTTGCATATCCAAGTTTTATTATAAATTAAATTTTTAGAAAAATTTGAATTGAATTTGGTAAAATGGGTTACATATTTTTGTTTATAATAATTTAAATTTTTTAATAATTATAACATAATATTTTACCACCTTTAATAGTAAAAATAGTAAAAAATAATTATTATGGTTACGGTTAAAATTGGGTTACTGGGGGTTAAACTAAAATCATAAGGGTTAATTTGACATTGAATGTTGTATACAATATATTATATAGAATTGTATGGTTATTTTAAAATATAATTTATGATAATACTTCATTTTAAACATTTATTCATGTGAACAAGGTGGGTACACCTTTTTCATTTCAAAAAATAAAAGTATGCTACTCACCTCAATTATAAAATGTCACCATATGTTATCTCTTTTTGTCACATTGAAACCATTTTTTGAGAAAAACATAAATTCCCAAACAAATTAAAATCTTTAATAACATAACAATATTAAACATTATTTGGTCATAAATACAATCTTGGTAAACTTTATATATAATCCAAAAGAGGTGGTTCAAGAAGAGGTAAAATTCATAACTATATGTTTTTGTATTAATTCTAATTGTACCACATTAAAATCATATTAATTTATTATTATATAATAACAAAAAAATATATAACATATTGATATTTTAACATGGTACCTTCATGACCTATATCCATCTCACATTCCCTCAATTGGGAAATGATAACATCACTTGTCTGTATGAAGAACTATCATATCATGAATCTATGTAACACGTTTTCCGTCAACACCTATCACGATTGGGTGTGATGATGAATCTAAATTATATATATGATATTGAAAAGAATGATATACTGATTTTTATTACAATATATATATATATATATATATTAAATTTCATTCAATAGGGTATACGATTATTTCACTCGTGTACACTGAGGACTACCACCTCTCATTGTGACGTGTTTTTTTAAATACGCGTTACATGGATAGTTGAAAGACAATTTTAAGGAATTTATTTGACAAAAATGACATTATTATGATATTGATGACATATTTATATATCTTAATTGACAATATATAACTTTATTTCTTACCTTTTCACTCAATGAAAAATGATAATGTTATTCTTGTATGCTCGGACTACCACCTTCATGAAGTTAAGTGACACACTTTTCATCACCGCCTTAAATAGATTATATATATATTTATATTTAAAGAATTAATATTTTATATATGATAATATTTTAATTCTTTAATGATAATATATTACTTACCTAAATTCCATAATTATCGTTGAAAAACGGAAACGTTACTCATGTGTATATATGACCCACAATCTCCATGATCATAACATAGTTAATTTTTCATAACCATATTCAATAATTGGAATTAAAATTATAATTGATGTGAATATATGATAATTAATTTATCATTAATATTATGAATATGTATACATAATGATCACTTTGACCACTGTCAACCTACAAAAAGAATTTTTTTCCCTTAACAAAAATATGGTCAAAACATATGACATAATCCTAATTGATTAAGTAATAATATATACCATGGTAAAAATTCAAGTAAAAGTAATAGTAAAATTTTAAATGTCTCATAAGAATATAAATAATTAACATAAGTTTGTTATTCATGAATATAAATGACATAGGTGATGAATCAAACTTAAGGTAAGGTATTTCATTTCAATTTCCTATTATTGAGGCAGATTTTGAAGTTAAGCACCTATATTCTTTATTGAGGTGTATATACAGCCCCATTGACGTTATTTATCATGAATTTATCTATTCTAATGTTTTTTAAAATTAATTTAATGTTATTATTTCATGGATCTTACGACTCATGTGTTTCCCAAGTGATATGTGACTAATTTTTTTAAATTCCTCATTTGATGTTTTCCTTCCAATTATTTATCTTCAATGTTACAAATTTTAAATTTAATTTCTGAAATTATTTATATTAAAATGAAATATTTATAATCTATATTTTATGACTCTTATTAATTTATTTCAACTGTTTTAAAATGAATATTATTATTCTTTTTTATATGGGATGTTTTCACAAAAGATAAAATTAATGTTCTTTTTAATCATATACGAAGACATTGAATTTTCAGACATTGAAATAATTATTTAATGCTTGGAATCACTTATAAGAATTCTATTTTTTAAATGAAAAAAATGTTTCCCTTTTTTTGTATTTTTTTTTTAAAAATGGGTTTAAAAAATAAAAAATCATTTCATATTGAAAATGGGTTTTCAAAAGAAAAGAATATTTTTATATCCAAAACTGATTTCATGCGAGTTTAGAAGAGATTTTCAAATTTATTATTATAGAAAATTGAAATAATAATACTTTTTTTATTTATCATATGGATCTTAATAATTATACATGATAAATGGGTGTTACTATATAGAACTTGTAGAGCTCGTTGCTGTTTATACGATGGGAACTCCTATATATCCCCATTTGAGACTGTTATTGCATAATCGATGGGTGAACCATGATAGTGCTCAAATGAAATGGGTAATAATTATGTTCTCTAGATTTTTATATTAAATTTTGGACATATTATTATTCTAGTTTTTTATAGTTCTGTAAGGTATTTATGAGATGATGTCCCAAGGAACCTGTTTTACTATTATATTGTTACTAATAAGTTTTCATGGAATTTTTTCTCAATAGGAAATATAAATTAAATTTGTATAAGAATGAGAATAACCTTGTTATAATGTAATTTGTTTATAAAATATTGTTCCATGGTTTCCATTTTCTTACTGGACTAATAGATTTATTATTTTTATGTTCATAACTCTGATTAAGGAAAATAAAGTGGTCTAGATGAATGTAATGAATATTTTCCATTTAAATTAATCTATTTTAAAGGTTATATTCAGCAGGAAAAGTTATACGGATTATATGTGTCCACCTTGAATAATATGGTCTTGTTATGAATGAGTTATGACTAATTGTAAAAAAACTAATAACCTGAAATGATCTTCAAATGTTTGAGAATTATTTATTTAAATTGAACTCAAGATTATGAAATTTTTAAGGAAGAGTCCTTATAGTTGGTATCAATTTATTTTTTACATAACTATATAGGTTATGATAATGGTAATTGCATGCCCTTATCTTTATGGTCAAGTTGAAATGATTAATAATTTTAAGATTATCTTTTTACTTCATCTAAAATATGTCTGTTGATAATGGATTTCCATAGAGTAAATAAGTATTATTTAGTTGGAAGAAAATTTGTGGAAATTACCCTCCAAAATTATCATCCCATGAAGTTTTGAATTAGAATCGAATTATTTGTTGTAGTGATGGATGAGTTGAAAATTCATATAAATAGTGGTTGTATACATGCCATAGAAAAACCCGATCTATCAAAAAAGTAAATTCTTATAGTGTAGAATTTAACGAGGAAACATACACCATCATTTAGTGAATTATCATACCTTGTTTCAGAAGAAGGATCAACTCTATAGGGACGATATTTAAAGTAATGGGATGTTTGAAACACCAAAAGTTAACTATTTCTATTTATTATTTTGATTTTGAAGCTAATTGATAGTGGTATTTAGTTAAGAATACGTGAGATAAATATGATCTTGATTATATAAAATGAGAAAATTTTAATGAACTTTTTCTTGGGTAATATTTCCATAATGTTTTTCAACTCTATATGGAAAAAAAATTTAATTGAGGAAAAAAGATGTAGATTATATAGGAATGTAAGAATTCAATTTAACAAGACTGAATGAGTCCGTACTATATTTTTTTTAAGAAATTGAGAGTAAAATTAATTGATTTTACATAAGATTTAAACCATGTTTATGAATATATTTGGACGTAATAAAATTTGAATGTTAGGATAAATTTGTTCCCTATGCTGAAATAGTTATGATGGAGTTGTCTAAAACTTTTTTTCAATGTGATGATGAAAGTAATAAGTGGTCAGGATGGTGTGTGTTGGGGAAAAATACTCAAAGAAATATGATGGTATGAAAATGAACTTCCCATAATTTGGTTTGTGTCATAAAAATATCCCCAGATAATCTATGTGGAAATTTGGGAAGTGTTATCAATGTGGAAAGTTTGTCCATATGGTCTAGGATTTCTCGAAAAATTATTATATCCCAAACCAAATATTCTATATTTGGTACAAAAACAATATGTATATTTTTTATAAAAGATAACTATAAAATAATCATTTTTCCAAATCGAGGATCATTTATAGTCTAGGATTAAGAGGATTATGAAAATAACATACATTTTATCTAAGTTTACATCAAACTAGATATAAAACGACTAATTGGATTCCATTGATCTGAAATCTTAAACAAAACCACCCATCATATAACATCTAAAATCCCTTTAAAAAATATTATTAAAACATTAGGGAAGTATAAAATTTATTAGTAAGGTGTTTTTACGAATAAATAAATAAAATCTTATCTAAATACTTGGAAAATACATCAAAAGACACTTTTATATTATATAGAAAACAATTGAGATAAATTATATCTTTCACAAAATTATAAAAAACCGGGTTTTAGAAAATTTAATATTTAAAAACCTTTACAAACCATTAAAAATATATGATTTAGAAAACCCATTTTAAAATAATCAATGAAAAACACTTCAATTTATCCTTAAAATCATTTCAAATTAATAATTAATATAAAAATAAAAACGATACTTGGAAAATCTTAAAAACGCCATTGGGTTAATAACGATATCATGTTTCGGATAATTTACCATTGAGACCATTTGTTCACTCCTCATTCCACATCATTTAATTTTAGTCCTATTGGATTAATTTTGATAAAATAATTTTAATAATATCTTCTTTTCCCATTCTAAACACATTATATTTATTTCAAAATGTACATGAATTATTTATTGAGAATAAAATAATTTCAAAACTTCTATGCTTTGATAATTAAATTTTTAGAAAATCTGGAGGAGAAATATATATCTCCATATTAATTAATTACATTTAAAAGTCATAATCATATAAATAAAAAAATTAAATATAACAAGTATTTAAAATTCATGTAATGTTAAAAAAATTATAAATGATGTCCATATATAATATTGTGAATGAAATTGTTAGAAATTATAGAACATACCAAACATAAAATGACATATTTTATAAATATAAATTAAAAATTAATTTTAAATAAAATTAAATTCCCTATAAAATATATTTTTTAAAATTTAAAAATGAAAATGATTATTTAATTTTGAAATAAAAAAATGAAATTGAATTAAATTGTCACGACTCGTACCCCAGGGCCGTGATGGGACATACCCCAATCCCACCACTCAAAGGCCAGGAGTTGGTGACTAACACCAAAGGTGAAAACCTTCAAGTGTGAGGTATTTTCCTGAATATCTGTATGCATGAACACAAAACCACATCTCAAAGATGTAAAATTAAACAAGCATTCCACTAAACAACCACTGAGTACAGGTACAATTGAATGTGAAAATGGGACAGATTATAAACCCAACGAAAGACTAACTGGAAAATATAACGGTAAAAAAGAATCTATGGATAGAAATTAGCTGAAAACCCCACATGATGGGAAGATTAGTGTAGCTACTAGAAGCTTTATGAGTATACCCTTCCTGTCTGATCTCATTGGGCCATGCCTGGTCGTAGGCAAGCATGTCCTTCGGCAAAGCATCAATCATTTTCACGAGACACAACCCATGCGGGAAAATCCTTTGCATGGGGGAGTAGAAAAATACTCAATATGGGACCATAAACCACCAATGAAATACCACAACCCAATCCACAAACAACACAGAAAGCATGATCAGTAAGTTTGATCATGAATAAAGACAACTCACACAATGTATATTTTAGATTAGGATAGTATAACCATTAATCAATTTACCAAAAACCTTGGGCTGCTGGAGAACGCCTCCTCAATCTGTAGAGTGGGCATACAGGGTTACACAGAAGCCACTTCCCACTAAACAGAGGACTGATGTGGAACACATCCCAAATTCATATCGTGGTTATGTTGGGTCACACATAACCGACACCCCACTGTGGGGAAACCGGTTCACACAGAAGTGGATTCCCACTTATGGCCATACTAAGGCAGTCCTCCTATCGAGTAACGTGGGTCTTCCGGGTCAACAAAAATCTTCACCCCACCTTAGACCCACTGAGTCACATAGAATTATCTTACCACAACGCTATAGTATCTGATCCACTAGTGGTTTCTTGACAACAGTCTTTCGCTCTCCCCCAACGATATAGTTTCCATACATCGCACGCTTGATCTCGGGAGAATTGCTCCAAATCCATTTGTCAAATTTAAACATCCATGAAATTATCTATAGAGTATAAAAAATATTTTTCTCATCATAAGGGTTCTAGTCCTAAAAATGGCTCGTCAATCAGATGCATAGTTTTTAATATATAAACATTTTTTCAAAAGGGATCGATTGGGTCTGGGTCTAGTCCAACCTAGCAAGGTCGAGCCAATCAACCCCGACCCGACCAAGGGTCCATAATCTTGATATGGGGTCCACCGACCCAACCTAAGTTCACTAACCCTACCCAGACCTAGCCCGAGATGGGTCTGGTCCATTGGGTCGTGTGTCTGACCCACACCCTATCTAGTATGCATGCTCAGGATACAGATGGAAGATGCATCTAGCCCCCTCTCCCTATGGGTTGTCCACAGGGCTGCCTATCTACTAGAAGTCAATCTACTATAGAATCCATGTTTGATATGGAACGGTACTTCACCTACGATTCTATGATACAACTAGGTGGCCACATCCACTCACTGCCAGGCGGTGGCCTTTACAGCACTATCTCAGTTGTTTGACCACCATGTCCTCCTAGCGCACCATTGTGGAAGGTCTCCCCCCACCCCGAAACCACCGCTATTGGCTGCTATCTATATCGGTACACCAACGGGATCTTCCACGGACAATCAGGTCCACTCAATTGATCCATTCTTCACATCGCTCGAGCCTATGTCCTCTAGGGGATCCACTCTTCCCTGTTAAGGCCTCAGATCCTCTTTTTCGCTAAAATTTAAAACTCATCCATGAAGAACAAAAAAGAGTAAGATCTTCAGCTTTGTTCATGTCAATCCATTCTATCCGCGTTAAAGTTTTAAAACATGGGGTGATTGGAGTGGATGTTCAATTAATAAAAATTCATTCCTGAATAGAAAACCAAAGAAACATCACCATCCCGCAAGAACAGATGATCCAAGGATCAACCTGTTTGTTTATTTATCTACTATCATCATATGGAATGAATAATGGGTAAAACATAAGCAAACATACCATACCATGATGTAGTTATATGTTGAAGCAGTCTACCCACAATGATTCAAGAAGTCGGATACATTCATTGCTTCCCGACTCCATTCTTCATGGTGCGTAAAGGTAGTTTATATGCTATTGGCGTTATTCATTCATTTATGGTGAGAAAACAATCTGATGGTACTTCATAGAATTTTTCCCTATTTAATTCACATTTCCCCCAAATGCATTAGCTTTTTAAAATAAAAAACATCACATCATTTCAATTACACTATGATCTTACGTCTTTACGCTTCAATTAATGCGTCGTTATGTTTCACATTAATGACCCATTGCCAATCCTCTTTTAATGCCCCTCATCGTCACCTTGTCGCCACACTATACTGCCACCATCCACCACCCAATGGTAAAAAATAAAATAAAATAACCTTTTATGTTATTTTATTAGTTTCCAAAAAGTCCAAAAATTAATATTTCTGTCTGACCCTTTCTTTTCGAAGTTAAGTCCTTTCTAGGAAAATCTTATTGTTCTAAGTTCAATAGTTCCCATATATTTTCAATCCAATCATTGGTTCAAAATTTAGAAAAAACCAAATCACACATTTAATTAAGTGAAATAAAAAAGGACAAAATTCCATTCTGGACTCACTAGGCTTAGGAAGAATGTGACGTCAAAGTGTGTAGTCTCGAGATAATGCTATACAATTTAAAAAATATATACATAAATTCAATGATGTTTAATTCACCCCACCATAGGGATTTAATTCCATAAAATCTAAAACAAAGTCCAATAAAAAAATGGGTGTACTGAGCATGAATCTGGGGCTTCAGCTCCGACGTTCTCTCCTGGAGATTCCTATGCTGCCACAAAAAATGAATTAGAGTAATCAACAATCCATGAGGGACCCTCTCCTGTCGATCCTCTATCTCCACTGGGATCTCTACAAACCTCTCCCCTTTATCAATATCCAGTGTGCGCTTGTCGATGCTATGTGAGGGATCTTGAACGTACCTCCTCACTTACAATATGTGAAAACCATTGTGCACATGGTGCTTTTATGGGGGAAGATATAGGCAGATAACCACCTCACCAACTATAATGAGAATATGAAAAGGTCTGTTGAACCTCATAGATAACTTTCCACCTCAGCCGAATCTCCATAATCATCATCAGGGTGTGAACCGAAGGAAAAAATGATCTCCCTCCTGAAATTCAAAGGGTCTCTACCCCCTATAATCATTGGACGTCTACCTACTCTATGAAATCATCTTCCACTCCTCGATGATCTAATCCTTGATAGTTGTAGCTCAACCAAACTCTGGATCCTTGAGTTCTAACTCTCCTAGGTTTTACCATCATTGAGTCGATCTGCATGGTTGTCTGTACAAGGATTCAAACGATGCCATGCCATGGTAAAGTGATAGCTATCATTGTAGGTAAACACTAGCACTGGTAGGTGTTCATCTAAATTGGGACCAAAATCAAAGATGCAAACACAAATAATGTCCTATAAGGTTTATATGGTCTACTTCGTCTGACCATATGTCAGGGGGTGAAAAGATGTGCTCAAGCGTAGATGAGTCCCAAATGCCTTATGGAATTCCTTAAACAACCATGATGTAAAGAGTGTATTATGGTTTAAGATGATCATCGAAGGCACCCAGGGAAGACACACTATCACTTAAACATAGATGCATCTTATTCCCTCAACCGACCCCAACTCCTGGATGGTAGGAAGTGTGCCAACTTGGTGATTCAGTCAACGATCAATCAGATCGAATCGTTGTCCATGTATGTGGATGGAATACCTATCCCAAATTCCATTTAAACATAATACCATGCCCATTCTGGAACCTCAAGTGGTTGTGTGAAGCCTATTGGGACCGGATTCTAGTCCTTCACTTGATAAAAAGGGAGGAATCGAGAAAAGAAATCATCCACCACTTTCTTCATCCTTGGCCACCAGTACTGACATCGGAGGTCCTGGTACATCTTCACCACTTTAGGATGTCCTGCCAAAGGTGATGTAAGAAACCCCATCAACACCTCATCCTGTAACGTCACTAGTACTAAGGTGCATCCTATGAAAAGGATGACGTGCTCCCCACCGATCAAAAATCAATCATGATCCTTTCCTAAGGACAATTTACATAGGCAGATCTCGTAATCAACATACACAAGTTGTCCCTCCCTATCTCACTAATGGAGTGGGGAGTGATAGTCATTGACCAGAGGTAAGATGATCTGTCTCCATCCATGAAGGATATCTACATCACAGCTAGCGGCTCTGTCGCCTCATTCAGCAGCTGTAAATGAGACCTCCTATTGAGCGCATCTACCACCATGTTTTCCATAGCATGATTATAAAATATCTCAAAGACATAGTCCCCAAGGAACTCTATCCATCATTATTGTCTCAAGTTCAGTTCCTTCTATGAGAAGATATACCTGAGATTCTTATTGTTGGAGTAAACGGTAAACAATTCACCCATCATGTAGTGCTATCGGGTCATGGTTCACGTAGTTAATCTCATTCTTCCTAAAATTTCTTGAGTCGTAGGTGATCACCACTCACTTCTTAAATAGGAAAAAATCTATTCATGTCCCTAATGAATCATAGAAACTACATACCCAATGCCTTATTTTGGTAGTCTCAAGATAGGGCCAGTCACCAATCATGGTCTCGTCTCTTAGAAACATTGATGGAACTTCTTTGTCCACACAAAAGGGTTGTACCTTACCAGTAAAGGCTAATAAAGGTGATGATACATTGGAAAATATGGGCACAAACCTCTGGTATTATCCCTTTAACCCCTAGAAACTCTATGACTCAGTTATGTTATTAGGTGGCTCTCATACCAAAACTGCCCCTACCATCACTTGGTTCACTGCAAATCCATCCTCTGATATGACATGCCCCATAAATTGGACCTCCCAAATCCAGATCTGGCACTTTAAGAGCTTATCATAAATATTTTTCTCTCATAGTGTATCTATGACTATCCGTAGGTGTATAGCATGATCCTCCTCCGATCCCGAGTACACCAAGATGTCATCAATGATGACTACCGTGAAATGATCAAGGTATGTCTGGAGATCATGTTCATGAGTCCCTTGAACACCGCTGTGGAATTGGTCACACTAAAAGGAATCACCTTAAACTCATAGTGGTCATACATGCATTTATTGTTTGTGTTCTGTACAACCTCATCATGTACCCAAAGCTGGTGATATACCAATTTGGGGACTATAATTGAGAACTACCTCGCTCACTTTAGCTAATCAAAGAGGCCATCATTCCTTGGTAGTGGACAATTTTTCATCATGGTCACCTAGTTCAGGAACTGAATGTCCATACATAGCCTCAATATCTTGTATGCATTCTTGGAAAACAACACTAGGTCTAACCATGCTTAAATGTTGGGTTTTAAGAAACCCATCTCTTGTAAGTCCTCCAGTTGTACCCTCAACTCAAGTAGCTCCGTAAGAGCAATCATGTATGCTGGTGTGGATATAGATGTTGTAATAGGGTATGTTTTTATGTATATGTCTACCTCCATGTGAGGAGCTAGTCTCAAAACATCACTAGGAATGACATCCCCATACTTTACTACCACTACAAGAAAGCTTTGACATTTCACCTTCATCGCAATGAGGGTGAGGCAAGCCTGTTGGTGGGTGATTGGCTGAACCCACCTCCATGAATGTCCATCCTATGCTGAAAAGGGTCCCTTCTCACTAGTTAATGAAAATTGGGTCCCATCATCCCATACACATCACACATTGTACCTAAAACCGTCAATCTGAGCATGGATAGTAGATAGTTAGTCCATACACATGATGACATCGTATGGCCTCGATGCTGCTACTAGGAGTTCTCAACCTAAGCTCTCACCTCCTTTAGTAAGCTCACACTATCGACACCAGTGTGTAATCATCGAGTCCTCTCTTGTAGGAGTCTCTTATAGTAAGATTCGATCCAACATCTCCATGATAATCTCCGAACGTCGAACAGGATTTGTATCAAGGAAAGTGTGATAGAAACATATTTCTATAAGAACTACAATAAAGGTGGAGAAGACATAGTTTGTACCAATAATCATCTTTGGAGCACTGTGGTCATAGGCCTCCATTGGCTCATGCTGGCCTTACCACTGTCAGCTAAATCCCTGAGTCTGTGGTGGAACACATGGGGGTGGTAGTGGTAGCATATCAAACTGTCATCCACCAACTACCACTCGACCTGCACCCCTGCCACATATGTCACCATGTATACCTCCTCCCTCAAAACTCTTACTCTACCTTGTCGGTCCCCCAATCATCTGCTGATCATATGTGCGGTAGGTCAGGAAGTCACGATCCACGTGTCCCTGCCCACTGCACATGTAGCACAACCTGGTCCCATGCTGACTCCCCCTACACTCGAAGCCTCGCACTACTGACCATGAGTCTTGGAGTTACCCTCTGAAAGACGTGGCCCACTTGGGCCACCTCATATGTTTTCTACTACTCACCACTGAAGACTCTATTGCTTGAAGTCTGCTGGCGGCTCGATTTGTTGGTTCCTGCTTTTCTAGGAAGCTCTTCTCAAGAAGGGGTCTCTCTTGCTCTCCAGACTCAGTGGGGATGTTGGGAGACCCCATGAATGCCTTGATATACCATATGATTCCCTAATCAATGGTCCATCCCATGAATAAATAGTCTTGTACCATGTATGTGCAGTAGAAAGATTGGTCTATAAACCTCATAGATTACTCAGCCACTGACAAGATTTTCAAATGTAGATGAAGTAGCTCTTCTATGTGCATAGGGCGCAAGGTCACAAGGAAGAACCCAGCCTGGAAAATCTACTCAATATCTATTATGTTCAGTTTCGCCTTGTCATGCATTTAGATGGTTAACATCTACCATCTCCCTACCAATCCCTATAGAAGTAATGAAGCCAAGATCTCCATCTGGTCAAGTAGTGTCCTCACTAAGCGAAAGACCCCCTTCACTTCCTCTATCCAGTCCTTAGCGATCCGAGGATCTATCTCTCCCTTGAACCTCAAAGCACTCTATCTATAGTACTCTTGTATGAAATTGAACATGTTCACTTCCTATACCGATAATTCCTATATTAACTGATGATCAATGGGTGGCGGAAACACAGGTGCACCACATGGTAGGGCCACCTCTAGGACTGGTCCTTGAACTGATTCTTCATAGATAGGCAGAAGGTCCACACGATCACATATCAGAAGCCTAGCTAGCCATCTGTGAGGCGGCATCCTTAAAATGATAAATATGTACAATAATAAGAATATTACACATAGTGAGTTTACACGTATTGATGAATATCATATGCATACACTTATAAAAACGGTGTTTTCACGTATAGAGCCGAAAAGTAGAACTCGACGTCCTAGTTTATATAGGCATCTGCTGCCGCACAAACACTGGACATCCTGAATGTGAAAGTCGAACTCGAAACATTCAGCAGTGTTTCCCTAAAATAAATCAATAGACTCTTGGTCTCTGAGATAGAACCATCAAACTCAGATACCACTTTATCAAGACCCATCCTCCAGGGCCCACGCTGTGACATACCCCAATCCTACATCCCAAAGGCACGAGGTTGATGACTAGTGTCGAAGGCGTCAACATACTAGTGGGAGGTATTTTTCTGAATATCAATACACATTCACACACAACCATGCCCGAAAGCTGGAAAAGTAAACAAGAATGCCACAAATCAACCCTCGAGTATAAGTGAAACTAATACTAAAAATGGTCCAGAATACAAACCCCACAAAAGGATAACCAGAAAACAGAAAGGTAACAAAAAAATTGAGATATCTATCTTCTGAAGACACCATCTGATGGGAAGAGTAGCGTAGCTAATGGAAGCTGTAGAAGTATGCCCTGCCTACCCGATATCACAGGGTCCCTCCTAGTCATAGGCCATAATTCCTTGGTCGACATGTCAATCATCACTTCTAGAAACAACGCATGAAGACGAATCCTATGTAAGTGTGAGTAACAAACATCACAGTAGGGGACTGCAAAACACTACGGAAAGGCCACAAAAAATCCACAAATAAACCACAAAGCATGATCACCAAGTGTGATAAAGAAGCAAGAGAGATCACACTAGGTATATTCTAGAGTAGTATAGTATAACCATTAGTCACATAATATAACACCAATTCCTCATGGAGAACTCCTCCTCAATGAGTATAGTTGTTCAGAGAGGTCACATAGAAGACGCATCCCACTAACCTTAAAACTCTTGTGATACTCATACATGATTAGTACCATGGGTATGCTGGGTCTGATAGAAGCCTCTCCTCACCCTGTGCATGATGGGTCACACAGAAGCTACTTCCCATCTATGGTCAACCCGAGGTACTCTTCTAGTCATGTATTGTGGGTTGGTCGTCTCACAGAGATGTTTCTCTACTCTGTGGGCTTCGGGGTCACTCAGAAGCCACTTCTCATTGGTCCATAGTATCCAATCAACATAGGGTCACACGTTTTTAGACTTTAGGCCTCATCCAATCACAAGGTTTCTTCTTGTCACACGCTTGATCTCAAGGGAACTGCTTCTCAATCCAATCATCGAATTTCAAATTCCATGAAATCCCCCGCAGTGCATGCAAAAAAAGATATCTCTCATCACAAGGATTCCAATGCAACAAATTTCTATTCAATAGGAATTTTTTTTTCAATATATGGATGATTTTTTTTCTAAAAGGGACCCATTAAGTCCAAGTCTGGTCTGACCTGGTCAGGATGACTCGACCTGACATAGCCCATGGTCCACCGACCCGACCTGTGTCTGCCAATCCAACACAAACCCTACCCAACCTAGGTCTATTCTGTTGGACCATGGGTCCATCTTGGTGGGGCGTATCTGGCCGCACCCCACCCGGTCTGCCTGGCTTGGACATAGCTAGAAGACGCATCTGGTTCCCTCACCCCAAGTTTTATCAGCGAGGCCTCATTCAAAACAGTGATTGATCGATCGTGGAAACCCTGTGGGATGCGGAATGGTGCCACTTCCATGGTGCTCCGATTGGATGGGTAGCTGTATTTAACAGCCTTTAGCTGCTGGCCCAGCTGGCGACCCTTATCGTACTGCCACGATTGGTTGACAGTGACACCCTCCCAACACGTCGTCCTGGCATCCTCCCTGTGTACTTTCATTGTGCATCACCAACAACCTGCAGAGGCCGATGGGCTCTTCCACATACCACTTGGTCCACTGTGATGGGTTTTTCTTTGTGTTTCTTGAGATAATGGACTCTAAAGGATCCCCTCTTCCCCGCTAACCTCTGAGATCCTATTTGTCGCAAAAATTGAAAACTCAGCCATGTTGAATGAACAGGAGGAGGGGGTCAGGCCTTGTTTGTGACATATCATTCCCTTCAAATTAGTTTTTTAATATATGGGGAGGTTTGGGGATGGTGTTCTATCACTATTAATTGAATCCTAAATAGAAAACTTTAGAAACATCATTATCCGGCAAGAATGAAAAATCCACATATTAACCTGTTCGTGGGTTGATATGTGTTTTCCATTTAGAATGCAGAACAGGGATAACCTAAATCAAAATAAACACCTAACTCTAACTAGTTCGATGATGAAGCAGTCTTCCCATGATGAATTAAAAAGTTGAAAGCGTTTGTTGCTTTCTAGCTCCATTCATTTATGTTGGTCGAAGATATTAACGTTCCACTAGTGTTTGTCATCTTTCTTTAGAGGGAAAACTTTCTGGTGGTTCTTCATG
The DNA here is from genome assembly GCA_963277665.1 of Viscum album. Classification (NCBI taxonomy): domain Eukaryota; kingdom Viridiplantae; phylum Streptophyta; class Magnoliopsida; order Santalales; family Viscaceae; genus Viscum; species Viscum album. The sequence continues at coordinate 1,288,405,037 of OY728158.1, forward strand.
GAATTGATCACTATTTAATTCTAATTCCCCCAATACATTAACTTATTAAAAGAAAACATGTCACATCATTTCTATATGGTATAGTTCTCGATGAGGGATATACCTAATTTTTCCTAAGGAGGATTTTGAAAACTAAATAGTTACTATATGGTTTTTGGGATGGGATGGTGTAGGTATGCGATACATGGGGTGCATATTTTGGTTCTATACCTTAGTTTCTTTGGGTTGTCTTACTTTTGGAGAGGGATGCGTAGGACATGAAACATTGGGGAAGATCATAAAACCAATGGGATGTGGGAGAATTGTATCGTTGATGTTTTACTATTATTTAACATGCACTCTTGTATATGTTACATGGTGAGATATATCCATAGTATGGTTGGGGACATAGTATACCTGTTTTGGTGACAAGTTAGTTTCACAATTGTTCAATATACTTCAACATTCTTTCTTTATATTTTTCATGAGAGGATCTCGAGAAAACAATACTATGTATGCTATTAAACTCACCCTACAAAAATATAAAAAATATTTTGAGGTAATTTGGAATAGGATGTTGATCGGGATAGAGATTATAAAATCAGGGTATTGCAGGAGTTGTGTGGGCTTCATGGTCACTACCATCATTACCATTTTAGTACTTGTAGTTTTCCTTTCAGTTGTTTAAATAACGTATAGAATTACATGTTTCACTTGGGTGTTCCTAAAAGTATATATATATATATATATATTTATATATATGTATATATTTATATATATGATATGGTTTTTATTTTTTTATCATGATTATCCCTCTATTATTAATGTTTCCTATAGAGGTTAATGCCTCCCAGTTGATTGTTTACTATACCATTAGTGCTAATTGTCGTCTCAAGGCTCACTAGATGTGAGACTCAGGTAGTCACCATCTCATTCCCCTCATTGGGGTATCTATTTGTTTATGGGGTAATGACAATGTGGTATAAACAGTTCTTGGTTTGAGGCATACAATGGATTTTGGAGTTTGGAATAAGTGATTTTCATCCATTAGTAAGAAAATAGTGTCAACTATGTTTCAAAAGTTATGTAAACAATAAATACCAGTTGAGAAACATGTATTTATATCCCCCTATGATCTGATGCATGAACCATTAAATTTATTAATCCTTCTAAATGATGTGATACAAGTTTCATGGTATATAACTAGGAAAGGATCAGGAATCACTCTTCTTTGTTCTTATGATCGAATTGGGATGACCATGGGATTTGATGAAACCTTAAACAAATAATAAAATTATTTAATTAATATATATTTAATTTTCTTTATTATAGGATTAGTATGTCAAACCTTTTTTCCCTTTTTCTAGTATGGATCTAGGTCGACGTCCTCATTAGGGTCATGCCAAAGATGTTTAGAAGGGTGTGCCAACAGATTACCGTAGAGTGGAGGTCAAAGATAATTAAACTTGGAGGATGAAACTCCTACATATTCACCACTAGAGTCTAAAAATTTATGAATTCTTTGATTCATACTCATTCATTTAATATGAGTTGGAGGATATTGATATATATTTCAGTTTGATTCGTTCTCAACCGGAGAATTGGACTTCATTAGATTCGAAGATGTAGTGTGGTGTAGCTATGAAGTGGTAGTTAATTTTCCTTGGGGATCAGTATTAGTTTGTTGTATTTTGGGATATCTCCTCAGACAAAATTAGAGAATATTTTTCTGATTTTAATAAAAATTCATCTAGTCCCAAGGATCTATTTACCCATCGATATGGGAGTTCAATTGTGCAAGAGTTTTGGGATATGTATCAGGACACTAATGTCATATTATCCATACCTATTTCTTGATATGAAGGATAAGGAATTTCAATTAGAAAAGTATTTATGTCTACATATCCAGTTCCAAGTCACTCTGTTTATGAGGAAGATGTATCTCAAGGTGCTCATGAGAGAACAAGTTATGGAGAGGAAGCAATCTAGAACCAGATCATCAAGACATGGGTGTCATTAGGATTCCTCATGAAGAAGAGTTGTGGTTTGAGGTATCCAATTGTGAAGAAAGATTAATTTCTAGCCATCCATGGGTTGGTCTCATTCATCATCATCATTTTTCTTATATGGTGACAACTCTTAATCATATTCCAAGGAATTATATGTGTGTTTTTCTTATATAGGGTGATGTCATCAGTAATGAGAGTGCTATAACTTTCTGAGCAATCAGTGCGTTATTGGTGTTCCTATTTAAGTTCCTCAATTGAAGTAGTTTCATCTAATGTAATATTAGTAGGGTACCTTAAATTGGGATTATCATAAATGGGATGGGGAATGCAAGGATGGCTTTATGATTCTCATCATACTCAGAGAGTAGAGAGCAGTTATAGATGTGGTAGTTAGTAGGTTCAGAGGGGCTCTGGCGCAGGTCGTGGTATGCTTCATGCATTAGTGTCCCCAACTTCATGATAACTAGATGACGTCCATGATACCCTTTGTAATGTGAACCCTAGAGAACATGGTTAATTTTTGTGTTTCGGGTTTGGACCTCAAGGAGGGTTCCTACATATATCGTTTTGATGGGAATCAAAACCCACATAGTTTAGTTGTGAGGGACCATACATTTATAGGTATTTTGATATCAGAATTCCTTCGTAATTAGGCCCTTGTAAATGATTGAGGAGGGTATTACACTGTACCAGAGGATACCCTTCATGTTTGGACACATGGCTTTGAGGACCCACACCTATGGAGGCCCTCTATTGAATTTTGTGTGGAATATTTAAAAAATGATTCTCTATAATTAAATGCATCTAACCATTTAGATACCATGATCATGTAAAAACACTAATCCCACATGATTCATTCACAAAAGTGATAAAAAATAGTAAGGATAATATCCAAAAACCCACATATTCATTTCATGCTGGTGGAAGAGGTTTGGGTGACTAAAGAAGAAGAATGTGATTTGGCATGCCCATCTTTTATCTTCTTTGTATCGTGGAAGGTTAAATATGATTACCCATGTGTATAAAGTCAACAAGCATGGAGATGGGGGATGTAATCGAGAAGAATATGTACTACTATAGAGACTATGGTATTACTCTAGGATTAGATCCCTTGTGACTAGTTACCTTGGAATAGAGAAGGGTAATACACTACACCTCAATGGGATAGGTGAGCATGATCCTCTCCCTACCCATTGGATTCCGAAGGTCCTTGGTCTTTTAGATTATTATTGAATGACATGGTCCTGGCCTTTTTATTTGAGATTGTTAAATCTATAACACTACATCCTGGGTTGGGGTCCTCATGGAAAAAAGGATGAATATTCACATACACCATGGGGACCCTACCCATTAGGTACGAAAAGTGCATGACACCATCGATAGAAGGAATGCACATCTGACTGGGTGAGATGTTTGTGTGCCCTTAGAAAAGGGTTTTATAGTTTGGTGTCTTTGATAGAGGCTTCAACATTGTCCCCCTCAGTCAAAAAATCCATAGGAAGGGAATACCTACCATAAAAAGCTTGAAAGAGGGTTCGAAGGGTCTCATGATGGTCAAGGATTGATGAGAAGGAGGCACTTCACACATGAAATGGGAGGATATGGATGTGATTCACATAGGTGGTAAACCTTCATGATCTAGAGGTGACTTAGGGAATGGACGACTAGGGAAATAACAGTTGGGATAGGCCCTACTATATGAACTAAAGGCCTCCTTAAGTGTCCCTGGATGTTTCTCATGAATGTATTGAGTTCTGGAAGGGACATTCATACTGGTGGTCCATAATGCAGGGGAGATGTTATCACAAAAATTTATTTCATTTCTGATCCCAGAAGTTCTTCGATCTCATTATCCACATTAATTATTTACTTTTATGGATTTTATAGGTCTATCTGAGGAATTATTAACGACATTCCTGACGGGGCTATGCAGTAAGAGCTTGGTACTTATTTTAGTTTTCCTATTGTAAAAATGAGGACCCCTAGGGTCCTATTTAATGGATAAAAAGATACCCTATTTGAAAGCGTTACCTCACGCAGGTTGATGGTGCATGTACGAAGAGTAGGTACCTCATGTAGGGGAGTCTAATAATTTTGTGCTGCATAGGTGGGTGTGAAGTATTTAGGTTATCATGGGTATGTATGATGTATAGTTCTATTCATTCTTCATGGGGAACATTATCTCTGTAACAAAATTATGGAACTCTTAATAATATTTTCATCCCATTTTAAGAAACATAGTGTCAAGAAACCTCTCTAAGATTGTATTTAATTGAAAGAAGAGTGTATATTCATGAGTAAAATGGTAGAAAATATTATGAATGTGGTGCGGGTCTTCGGCATAGTGTACCGACATAGGTTAGCAGCATAGTCTAGATTCAAAAGTCTGGTACACACATCCACAACATAGGTTTTATGTGAAGACCAGAAGTCTCTAAAAATACCACTAACCCCTCATAAAATTCATTGTTATGCTCTTGTGCCTCATGATCTCATAATGACGATGGTCTACCCATACATGTCTCTCTTGTCACATTATACGGGTCTCCTTAATAACTTCCTCATGTGAATACATGGTACAACCATTTATGTGACCAATCTATATGGACCCATCCCATCGAGGAACCTGTATTGTACCACATGGTTGAGGGGCCTGCGCAAAGGATCTAATCGATGGGCCTGCATAAAGGACAAAATCATGGTCCTGTATGAAATATCCTCATTTCCCAAAAATTGGAATTTTTATAAATAAAATTTTTAACAAAATAGAGAAACATAATTAATTATTAAAGGTTTTCAATGGATGAAATTTAAGAATCTCTTGAGAAAGCACCTACATGTGCATTGGAGATGATGAATTCTATTTAGATAGTGTAATAAGACATGTGTAAATCCTCTCTCTAGGATTTTAAGAGGCGCAGGATGTAGCATCAGCATGAATATCGAATAAGTGACTACTTACCATTATACGGTCATTAGATTTTGAGGGAATCTCTCATTATGAAGGCTCAATGTTATATACTGATTTTTTTGGAGGATACAAATTTTCCTACTACTAATGTATCCTTTAATGGTGTCTAAATTATGAAAGGATTGGTTCCTATTTCCTGATTCATCCATCACATCCGTTGTACTTTGGATATGAAGTCTCATACCCTCGAGATAAATCATCACTGTTATGATTCAACCATCCATGAATTTTGAATAGACTAATTTCAATGTTATAAGGAGGACTAGGAAATCTTCATGGGAGGAGGAGTCAGGCTAAAATGGATGTGCTCATACTAGGAAACCTAGAAATTTTTAGAATTCAAGATAGAGTTACAAGACATTAGTATTTACAAGCATGTTTGGTAAATGAAAACTTATGTTTACAAGATGCCTAATATCTTCTCTAATTCACTGAGGTGATGGAATTATCAATAAAAAAATTTCATTTAATTCATGGTGAAGTTGAGATTAATATTAGAGATTTGTGCAATATTTATGGTGCCCTTATTTATAGAAACATGTGTGATGAGTTTACCACACTTATGATGTCATGGGATGATGTTAAAAAACATTTTCCATGGCCCATGAGCTTCTCAGGGTTTCACATAAATTATGGAATAAAAACCTGAACCCAAGGGGTGAAATAAATCCTATAACATAGATGAATGATTTCATCATCTATAAGTAGAAGGTCCCACTTTCCAGTTCAGTATAGGATGTAGCAATTTAGAGTAATGGAGTACTTCCAAGAAATTTTAGCCTACATTAGTGAAGGGCCAATATAACCATATGGGGTTACAAGGTAAATACTAGAGATTCTATGAAGACCCATATGGATAGCTTACTCATAATGTGATTGAATATCTAGTTTCATATATTTTTGAATTTAATGGTGGAGTGAGACCATCATATTTTGTTATAGCAGCCAAACTTGCTGAAGGGAGCCATATAGGGTTGGATGCCCCGATTCTAGAAAGGCATACTGTTGTTTTCTACAAGCTTACATTGGGAAGTCCCAATTTAGAATATTAGGACAATTTCATGTGCTTTCATGGTGAATTAAATTACACTAATGTGATTATGTTGTTTTGTGTGGAGTTACCATACTATATTGATGCTTTTTTCCTTTTTTTAGTTTTTTCTGGGGTTCTACAATTAACCATCACACACAAAATTGTCATGAAGGTGTAGAATGTTTTAGGAGGGGTGAAATTATTCTCATATAGTGATCCACTAATTTGGAGGCTCACTGATGATAGTAAAGAGAATGATGATATAAGGGTGTACATGATGTATTTCATAGAAATCATACTAACAGTTCTTATTGATTGTGAGATCATATCTGAGTTATATTCCTTACATTGACTTACACAACCATTAAAAAATTCTTCAATAGTTAGGCATACCACTCATGTTATGCTTGAGAAATACCAATGGTGTCCATACTATTCTAGATCCTGATGGCCATGTAGGTGTACTGAATTTAAATAAAGATGATTACATTTAGTGTGTCCAAAGGATTGGAGTGTAGGTATGTTAGTGTGTGGATTTATTAATATTATAATGGTGTATTAACAAAATTAATTCACTGGGTAGTGGAAATGAAAACTGCTGGTTGTGAAATGTACTATAGGAATGCTCTAACAGAAGGTGATGACACTGAAGCTCATAATTCATCAAGGTGATCTCTGGAAAAGACAAATAAAGAGAATATTGTTGAGAAAACCACATATTGGGATACATAGTGGTCCAGTAATCATCACCATGAGGTGTTTTGGGTCCCGATCACCCATTCCCCTTTGAGAGAAGAGAGGATTGAAAAAAAATTAAGTCAGAGGACATCGGGTATTTTTAAGATCCGGTCCCATTAACACCATTGTATGTGAGACCCTTAGTAGTCAAAGATTGTATGGGAATGTCTACCAACATCATATTTGTATAGGTACTTCTCCAAATTTTCATACACATCACAGATATGTGTGATGTTCAAGCACCCTCCATTGTTCACCCCGATAGTATGGTGGATGCAATGGGGAAATATGTTAGGGATTTGGAAATATTGATATACACAACTAATGATTGGATCTCATATATGAAATGAGTATCTGACATGTTGGAAAAAGGAAAAAATGAGGTGGTTGATGGTTATAATTATATGGAATGTGATGACTTCATCAAACCTGATGACAAATCTATCTCTCCTTCCATTACATTTTTCTCTTTTATCCACCATTGTTAATTTTAAGGGGATTTTTTTTAGGTTACCAAGAGGAACCAACAATAAATGTGGCCATTTTTTTATAATTTCATCCCACGAGAACCCCCATAGTACTAGTGGTTGAGTATCTTGGATCCCCAAAACAATCCCCATCTTAAAGTACAATGGTAGAAGAAATAATGATAAGGTGTTCTCGACACCCACCTCGAGTTCCTATTATTAAGGGGACTGGTTTGGGCCACTCACCATCCTGAGAGAAGTAAAAGGATGAGGTAATTTTGGAAATATGATTTCACAACAGTAGGTATTTTTTTCTATCATTTAATCTCATGACTTTCTCAATATACTCCTTTTACAATGATGCACTTTTATAGAATCTATGTCGCATTCCCACTAAAGGGATTTGACAATGGTCCTTCAAGGATTGAAGGACACACATTGAAGGAAGTATAGACCCATGATGATGAATCCATCATCTTGATGGATGATGTATCAAGATATGTATCCTCATCCACCCTTGTTAATGTATCACAGTAAGAGGACCATGGTAATGTGTGATACACACCCAAATGTTTCATATGTATTTTCTAAATTTTCATTCCTCATGACATTTCAGGCCTGTTTACTATAATGGAGTACCTTCAATTTGTCAATTTTTTACCTTTGTTGCTTCATAAGGGGTTTATATGTATAATGGGGGGTCCAATGAAGGTTTTGTTACTAACCTTGACTCCAAAAGGTTTGATTATGCTGATCCAATTAAGGAGTAGGTAGAGAGAATCGACAAGTGAGAAAATTTTGGTCATGATCATTTCATTTTGAATTCTCCTACTAGGGAGGATATAATAATATGTAATGGTATACATAATAAAATAACTTTTTAATTAATGGAAATTATGTATAGGTAAAAAAATAATTATATTCTCACTGACCGAGAAGAGTTTGAATAATTTAATAGGTTATTGGATGGATGTGAGTTCTCTATTTCTTTCAATTTTAAAATACAATCGATATCTCTAAATTCTATGTATTTCAACAAAGATAAAATTCTAAAACATTATATATATATGGTCTCTATATATATTCACAAATAATTCCTCTAAGGCCATCTTTCTCCCATAAATAAGTAATGAAAAAATGTGAATTTTGATGTGAGAGATTCCTGAGATCCACAGATCCTGATTGCTGAACAAACTTAGGAGGATACTCTTGAAAACAAGGTCATTTCCCCAAGAACTAAGGCAAGGAGTAATATGGATGAATAAATTCAAACATCCGACCGAACAAAGGGTGAATATTTTTATAAATTTTGGTTATGTCACTACTTCTATTGTTTGTTTATCTCAAGATATTGATGAGTGATGTTACATTATTTTCGTTTCCATTGACATTGGCAGCTCAGACTGAGAGGGGAAATTCTATGATAGATCATCCAATATTAGTTAGTAATATTGAGGATGTCTTTGTGTTATCCTAATAAGGTATCTATTTGATTGAACTAACCCCATTATACATCTCTCCATCCAAGAGCGGCTCATAGGTCAACAATGAGATGCAGGATACTCATCACATCATGTGTTGTATTTTATATAGGGAAATCTAAAAGATAGTATCATTGATTAATATTAAAGATCTACCGTTGTGACTTTACCAACATCCCGTCAATTTTTCTATGTGGGGATATGTATAATTTTACTAACATTTGATACATAATGTTTTTAGGTTAATTATTTTTCATCAGGATGATCATCAATGATCATAGTAATCTAATGCATATGTAGCATGCCATTTTTAGGATATTAGAGATCAACTATCCTAAGGTGATCTTATCCATACCATGGAGGAGGAGGAGTATCAAAATTACCTTGATGAGAAATATCTCCAAATGGTGCCCATTTATGAAGAATTAAATTGCATGAAGGAAAATATTATCCAACTCGACCGATTCTTGATAGGGGCCTTAGAAAAAAGAAGATATTATGTTGTTGTCGAGTGGGAGGATCATCATATTACTGAGGAGGTTGCTGCAACACAATTTTCCAAATTTTTTCAAACTACAAAAAATTGATCAGACTGTAATCCAACAACTAAAATCCTATTTTGAGGAGAATTTTTAAAACCTAGAATAGAAATTTTGATAGGCTTAATATACTCTACATTCTAGGCATAAATGAAGAGTAGTTTATCTTTCAACTTCATGTTCTTATATTTCATTATGCATTTTAATCATAATATAAAATAAAAATTGACTCATTTAATTGATTTTCATAACATATTAATTACATCATTATGGTTGAGGGAGCACTATAAATTTTTTCTAAAGCCATTGATCCTAGTGAACATAGTTTTTATATTTCTTGGGAAATATAGTCAACTCTACCAATATTGGGTTGTTTATTTCATGGCAATAATTTTATTCCTATGTTAAATATATAAGAGTCTCAATAGGTGGGACATAGATTCTTCAAAGGCCTCCCTTTTTGGTTTTCATCATAATAAGTTTTGTTCCTTTTATCTTTTAAATGATTGGATCTTTACTAATCCATGTAGAGCGATGGTATAGAGAGTTAAGTCATGAATTTTACCCTTGGTTACAGTAATGTGATTTTAACACGGTGAGTACTATGTCTATTTTCGTGGGTAGTTTAATGCTGCACAATTTGGAATAATGCTACTGGTATATTGGAATTTACAACATTGACACTGAGTTTTGGAATGATAATCCAAACAAGGTGCATTAACTAAGAATGTCCTGGTATTCTCCAAATACCCAATGGAGGATTTGGAGTAATGATTTTTTGATTCCCCGTTACAAAAACATGATATGACATAAATCATTAATGAACAAAAATAGAATGAGTTCATAAAGTGGATTCCATTGAAATCCATGTGGAAGGTTAGGGGACTTCAGATGATAGCATTAATGCTATTAGTTGGAGGATAAGGATCACCATAATAATTATACTAGGGTTGAATTATTTCGGTGGATAGGAATATTAATTCCTCAATACATTTTTCTGAGATCGAATGGTGGTTTTACAAAATGGAAAAGCCATCGATGTTCCTCCAAGAATCAGGAATTGAGTTGATTGGTATTTTTCAATAGGGGTCATGGGGACCAGTTATGTTTTTCTTAGGTGTGCCTTCACCTTATCAGTGAATTGATTGGTACACAAGTTTTTCATTTTGGAATGAAGATTTGATGAATTTTTATGTGGAACCTGAGGGTTCACCTGGGATATTGACATCAGGGGATTCATTGCGCATGGGACAGTGGTCCTCTCTTTTATGTGATTTATACATTAACAAAGGAAGTTAAAATATTCTTATTAGATATTGAGAACCATGGATATATTTTAAATTAAATATCAAAAGTTTATTTACATAATATTATTATTACACCTAATTATTCCTTCTATTTGGGTATGCACTCCTGGGTGGTATCCTACTGAGATTGATTCTTACAAACTATGCAGGCCCTTCAGGATGCATGTAGAATTTTTTTTGTGTTCAGGTGAGAGACCATCCTGAAAAACAGGTTCATCATGTATCATTTCATGGTATGATGGAATGGGACCTCTTGGTTCATGTTGACTGAATTTTTTGTTTCAGTTTTCTTTTCCTATAGCATTCTTATATATGAATTATACTGAGGTATTATATGGGAGACCCCATTATATATATTAAATGTATGAATTATTTGGATGTAATGTTTTTAAATTATTCTATAAGGGGTATGTCGTCATGTTTTCTTTATTTTTTCTTATTTATTTATTATTTATTTTTCTATTATAAACTGATAAATTTTCTTCTGCCCTTGGTGGGTATAGTGAGAGTATACCATGTATATTTTCACCACTACTTTATATATATATATACTCAGACAACAATAATATCAATACATGTGTGTATACCCTGCCACTATACCTCTTTACAACCTCACTTCAAGTCAGTAGTGTTTAAAATTCATCTAGGTGTGCCTATGTCCCATTGGTCCTCCGATCCCATAACAGTGTTTAAATGTGGCTTCCGAGTCGGGGACACAATAGTTTCTGTTTTTCCCAATGAAAGGAATAAAAATAAAATAAATTTAAATTATTATTTCATTAATTTTTTTATTTTATTTATAGAATCTATATTAATCAAATTCATAATTATTATCTTCCTTTAAAAAGTAAATTGAAAAATATTTTATATCTCTATATGGTGGTGGTAGTCCACACTCATACACAAGAGATGTTATTTTATTTCAATATAAAAAAGGTAATAAGTTAGCGGTAATGTTTTATATATATTAGTAGGGTTTGTTCATTAATATCTAATGTATTCATTAATTTTTATCATTATATATTCATAGTAAATCTTAAGTAAAACATGAAGCACATTGCTTCGTGAGGCGATAGTTTTCTGTACACAAGAGTGACACTATTTTATCCCCAATAAAATTTAATGTAAGAATTTATATTTGAAATCACAATTTAATAGCAATAATAATGTCAAAAATATAATATAAATAATCTAAATCCATAATTATATCTATCCATTAATGGTGGGGATGGAAAACGAATTACCTCAATTCGTAAGGTGGTTTTCTATAATACACATGATCGTTGATTTGGTTTCCCATTTGAGGAAATTGTTAATGTATCTAGGTTATGTCACAAATAACATTAAATCTTAATATATATTATATACATGTTTTATTTTGATATCATATTAGAATAATTTTTGATTAAGGTGGAAATAGAAATAAAACAAATTATCATGTTTAAGAGATTTAGCTTTTCATGAGAGAGGCTCACTAAGTTTAAACGTAAATCCTTCAATTGATAGTTTCATAATTAAAATAAGCCCTCTAGGATATGAAAATGGAATTATGTAATGTATTTAGGTTTTTATTTATCAAATAATAGTTTTGGATGTCTCAATAGAGAGAATAAGTGTGGCCTATTATAATTGGGGGAGAGGACACACATGGATGTTTTGAAAAGATAAAGAGATACCCATGTTATTAGAATGAAAAATCCTCCAAAATGGGATATTATAAAATCCTAGATGTGGTAATGTGTAAATATTTCGATAAATTTTATTTTGGAAGAGATTTATTCCACCCTTATCCTCTTAACTTAACCCCCAGTAAATCACTTTTTACAATAACTACATTAATAAATTTTCATTATTTTTACTATTAATAATGATAAAAAAATCATGTTCAACTCATTATATAATATAATTTATTATAATTAAAAATATAGAATCTATTTTTCAAAATTCAATTCATAGAACTGGATGATTTAAAATTAAAATTAAATTGTAGATGTGATGAAAGAGAAGCTTTCCTAAGATAAAATTATAATAAGTTTATAATGTTTTAATATAAAAATTCAATATATAATAGACTAAAATGACATAAATTAGTAATAATATAATATAATTAATCTTATTTAATTTTTAAAATGAATATAATTTATAATTCATCTTTTTAAATAATTTAAATGAATATAATGTTTTCAATAAAAATAATTTTGTTCATTATTCAGAAAAAACAATTATCCTTTCATAATATTATCAAAAATTCACCCGAATATATTTTTGAAAGCTATATGTCTAAAATAAAGTTAAATTAAAAAAATTATATAATTTTTATTAATTAATTTTACATTATTTTCTCAAAGCATGACTAATCCCCATATATGAAAAATATAGTTTTTCAAAAAAACACTTTTCTTCATGTTTCTAATTGTTCTTATTTTATTTATTATCAATAGATATACATTGAATATATTTTTTATTATTTTATACCACATAATATTATAAATTCAATAATAATTATTCTTACCCACCATCCTAATAGAAATCTGATAATGGAGGGGTTTAATTAATAATATTTTATTAGAGTATCACATTTCATTTAAACCTAGCGTTTCATTAATCACAAGTTATCAAAGAGATTGAGTTTAAAGGAATATTTTATGTAGTCTTAGGGTGTTATATTATATTTTATGATTTTTTTTTCATGTAATGTGGCATATCGAAGATGATGATACTATTTTAAAATATTATGTTGTTATATTCCACCCCCATTTAATAAATTTCATCCATGAAATTTAATAGTAATCCTAAAAATCAAGGGTTTAACATTTTAAGTTTGCTTTATTTGAATCCCATATTATAAAAGGGTTTAATAAATATTTATATTAATATGGTAGAATATTATTTACAGAGGTCTTATGGAATAGAACATTACTCAGTTTCAATATTGGAGAACAATGGTGGGAAATGAAAACATGGACTTACAAGAGAATACCAATGCAACAAGATTAATAGGGATTGGTATTGAACATTGTATTTAAAATAATTACCCCCAAATTCCATATACTATTTATGAGTTAAAAGACTATTGATTCATCAGAAATTAATGTAATTGGGAAATATTGTTTTTCTAAATATCATTTTCTTAATGTTTAGGTATTTCGTTACCATTATGATAGTGAACGCCAAAAAATATACTTAAAATTTCATGCTATTGTTATAATTTTATCAATTCTTACTTTATATTTAAATCAAATAAAAGATTATCAATTAGGAATTTCTTGGCTTAATGATCTAAAATTAACATTTATCATATCATTTTCACAATAAAGTAATTAAAATTAACTCCTCTTGTCAGAAGATTAATTCTACAACCGAACTTCTTAGAATAAGATATTTAATAGAAAAAAAAGATGAATATAATATAGCTAATAAATATTTAACATTAATAATAATCCAAAATATGTATGGCCAAATTCAATGCCCAATAATTTAAAATGGAGGTCACTATATCAAAATTATATTCACTGGACAATATACAGTGGCTCCTGATTACACATTATAAATATTTGAATAACATGATCACTATAAAGTCTTCAATAAAACATGAATTATTTCAAAAATAATATATCAATTTGATAAATATATTACATAAATAAAAATATGCAGTAAACTCTAATAAAGATAACATAAATCACTGACCAATTTCAAGGTTAAATATAAAAAACCATAAATAAGTCTATTTCATTACTATATCAATATTGAACACATATTAAGGTAACTCTTCTTTCAATCATTAATTCTCTAAAATGATCTAATTTCCATATAATCTCTTCTATAGGTTATTGATACTATCCATTATATGCTTACAAATCCTTAATTAAAACGTAAATCACTACAATCATTATACATATTATAATTTTCATAATAATATTATAAAAGATAAAATAATTCAACAAAACTTTTCATTAATTTAAATGAAATAAAATTATCCTTCCTATTTAGCTATATCAATAGAAAAAGTCTGACCTCAATAACGTAGATTATTCAAGGGTATATTTTTTTGATTCATGGGAAATTCATTTTCATTGTTCTGCATCCCTGAAAAATTGAAGAATTGAACATTAGAATCATAACTAATTATTTTATAATCATGAGAATGGTTTCCTTTCCCTCCACCCTCATATAAAACTCGTATTCACATTAAGAAAATCATATGGTGTTTCTGCACAAAAATATACCATGTGGGAAAATCCTATTTATTATTCATCCCTTTATGTATATTTTTCTTCTACAATACTTATCCTATCTTAATTTACTTCAAACAAAAAAAATTGTAGATAATTATTTCCTAATAATGATAGCATATGATAGTATGTCCTCATATAATGGGAATGTTTGGGAGACAAATGCACTTTGAGGAATGGGATTTAACTCATCAAATATATGTTCAATATTACTCTCTGGATTATGTACGTAGTCTATTTCAGGATTTGTTAATGATGTAATGCTATATTTTTTTATGTAGAACTATTTTAATCTTCCTTTTATTTTATACTAAAGAGTTTTCTCTCCATATCTACTCATTACTCAAAAGTCAAATACATTTCTAAGAAAAGTATATTTAAATCATTCCATTCATTATTAAGTATTTTTTCTTCAACATTTGTGTTTTAGACCAATTACCATCATTGATCCGCATATCTTGAGATTTGATAAACAGTCATGAACACCATCTCTATTACATTAAATCACAAAGGGAAAAATATATTCTCCAAATAAAAAATTAATTTCTCTAATAAAAATGGATTTTTGGTCCTATGGATTTATAAACATTATTGAGGTATAAAGTGGTAGAACCTTGATACCCCATGTATTCAATCATAAGGATGCATCATTGGAGTAATGTTATTGCTCTTAACTTGAGTAAGATACAAAACAATAGTTATAATTTGTTTAGTTCTATCAGTACCTCCAGCTCTAGCTTCATTATCATTACCATGTGGGAAATCCTTACATGGGGTATGTGTATTAATATGATTCTAATTCCTTCCACTTGGTGATATTTTGAAACAATGTAATATAATTTGTTAGATAAAAAAATTATGAAATATAATTTATAATCCCAATACTACAAAAAGACATATAAATTCAAAAAATTATTCATTGGTGATATCATGATAAAAAATTGTTTTTTTGGGATAGTTTCAAAATAAATAAATAATTTTTAAATCATTAAAAATTACTTATAATGAAAATTATAATTATTATAAGTGTATATATGAGAAGTTTCAAAACAATAGTATATTAAGACCAATTTTCATGTACGAGGTAACACTCGAGTCAATCCTGTAGTACATTTTTTCAGATTTATTACCCATACAAATATCAGTTCCAGAGAAACATCCACTTAAAGCTACTAGTCATAGATGTATTGACTGAGAAATAAATAATATATACATTAAAAAAATATTATTTTGTTATTATATAATTATCTGCATTTTTATCATAGGGTAATATCCCATATTCTATGTTTTACTAAATGTAGTTCTCAAGGATTCTACTAATATTTTTCTAATACGAACTACAAAGACCCTAACACCATTAGCCTTGAGATAGTGTTCATATTATTAAATTGGATTAATATACATGGAATCACATGTACAAGGAATAACTAGTTTATTAGTATTTTTAAAATATACAATAAATTAAGAATTCAAATTATAATTGAAAACATAAAATACAAAAATAGTTTTTTTAGAATTTCATTATTCCTCGTAGTGTATATCTGCTTATTAATCAGAAAACACTTCCTCGTATCATGGAAAAAAACATAATAAAGGCGTGATCATAGATGTACATCAAGTTTAATAATACAACTGAATATATCAAAAATAAATAATCATATTGAATTTGGAATTGTAAATAATTGAAACACATGTCATTTAATCAACAAACTGAGCATAATATGGAAGAAATAAATGATTATCAACTAAATCATAATAAATAATCACATTATGTTGAATCTTATCAATGGAAAATATAACTAATAGAATAATAAATTTGAAATAAATAACTAACCTCATAATGGGGGAATCTATAATTTTGGCATTCTAAAACAAACTATCAAGAAATTTCACAATAAAATTTAAATATATGGGTAGAAAACCATCTAATATGTAGAAAATATTTTGCTTATGAGAGTTTTTGATGCATCAAGAGGAAATATATATATATATCAACTACTCATTAATTACTAATTCTGATTAATTCCTCATATGAATGGGGTAAAACATAATCAACATAAAAATTCATATTTAAAAACTAACACACAAACTATTAATACGTACTCAAATAAAATCACCATAATCATAAATTGTAATGAGTAATATGATTAATGGTTATAAAATGGAATATCCCCATTCAAAATGATCAAAATGCATTAAAATAATGAATAAGGATGATATCAATACAAAATATCACTAGTGAAACATAAGTATATCAAAGGTATAATGTCATTGATGAAAAGAAATATCAACTAAATATCATTAAAACATTCATAAGGAAAACAAAATTTTCACATTGAAAATAACATTATTAAACTAGAATGTCATGAAATAGGGTAAAAATATTTTTATTTTATGATAATATTTAAAACATAAAAAGGAATCATTAAAATTTTATTGGTCATTGTGGAATGAAATTTTATTAATTTTTTCCATATTGAAACTAATACTAATTTCCTATTTATGATAAAATCTAGAAAAGGCCTTATTTGAAAAAAGATATAATGATTTATTTCAAACAAATTATAAACATTAAAACATGGGTAAATTTTTATTTTTCAAATCATCACAAAAAGTTTAAAATTATTTTTGAAAATATTTTTACTAAAAATGGATACTGATGAAAAAGGGTATTTTTTTGAAGAGAGAAATAAAGTAATATTTTATTAAAAACAATTTATCAATCATTTTAAGTACCTAGGACTGTAAAAATAGCAACATTACATGAAAAGATCTAGAATAACCATAGGGGATGGAAATAGATATGGTTTATGATATTAATAACCATAAATTCTCTAAATATAAACTTATAAGAAAATAATCTCGAGTAAGGATGAGATTGTGAAAAAAAACAAAACTAATTTGGTAACTTCGGAATCGTAGGCCCCAAAAAAGAAATAACATCAAATGAAACATTTAATGCAATGAAGACTAAGAAATTAATGATAAAAATTTTTCAAAAAAATATGATAAATATATTCTTGATATAACATATCAAAATTGGTATTACATACAACACACAAAATAAATAAGTGTTTAATATAGAATATTTCCCATAGAAGTAGAATTGAGACGATAAACCCTTGCCTTAGGTTTGAAAAAATTCTGTTGTTTTTGACACTCCAAATTAAAAATATAGGCATTTTATACATATATTATTTAATCAAACTCATATATATCATTCCATATATTATTTTCTTATTGTCTTTTATCCCTAGTTTTTTAACAATTCATTGTTAAAATCACAATTTCAGGTGGTAATTGATTTGTTTGTCTTTTTTGTTTTAGTTTTGTAATTTATTTTAATTTGATCATGGTAAAATCATATACAAAATTTTTACCATGATATAAATATTTTATATATTCATTATATATATATTTAATGTAATATATAAAATTTATAGATATAAATTGGAATAAATCATTCATGGAGATGGTATGGTGTACACACACATAAACACTGTTTTACTTTTCCTAAATAGATAGATTAAAAGGAAAATAAATATTAATTAAAATTTATAAAATTATTATTATATTTTATATATATATTTAATATTAAAAACATAAATTCATATTACTATTAACTAAAAAATAAAATGAAAAAAATTTCACATTGCTATGTGGATGCGGTAGTTCATTAGAACGCATGACCGTCGTTAGTATTATCCAATGCATTGGAAGGTAAGAAGTTATAACAGATAATATATTTCTAGAATTGTGGTTTTTTCATTTATATCACATATATTTATTAATATTATACTAATTTTCTTTCTTGTAATGTGTAAGTAAAAAACAAATCACATCACTTCATGAGGCGGTAGTCCACCGTACACACAGGTTATATTATTGAATCCCAAAAGGAATGAAAATTAAACAGTGTATGTGTTATCATAATTTAATAAGTAAAATAATTCTATAAATATCATATAAATATGTTAAATTCATCATTATATCCATCCTACAGAGGTCTTTATGGAAATCTAATTTCATTGTTTTGCGAGGCAGTAGTCTGATATACACACGATCGATGGTCTCGTTTTCCATTTTGAGGAAGGGTATACGAATATGGGTTGTTACATTAATATAATTAATTTCAAATATATAATTGATAATATATTTATTATGTTATAGTAGTTGATATTTTTTATTGAGGTGGATGTAGAAATAATACAAATACACAGGTTTGGAAATTCTACATCTTCTTTGGAGATCCACATTAGTTTTAAATACAATGCCTTAATAATATGTATTAATAATAAATATATTTCCTCCAGGGTATTGGGAGGTAATTATACAATTTTTTATTTTTTTCACAGACAATCCAATGGGATTTTGATATGTGAAGTGGTGAGGATAGGGGGTGGCATCTTTTATATTGTGGACATGACACACATGGATGTTTTGAAATATATAAAGTTATAACCAAGTCTATAAATGAAAACATCATCTAAAAGGGTCCATTATTAAAATTTATAGGTTAATAGGTCTAAATATGGATATAAAATGTGCGTTGGACATATTTTATGTCATTGTTAGCCTATTTCATTGTAGATTAACACGCAATCAACCAATTTTTTCCGTTAACAGAATAATTAATTTTTCATATGTCTACAATTAATTATGGTAAAAAATTATGTCGTCATTATTGGAAAATAGAAATTACGGTAATTGTAAATCTATAATCCATTTTCAAACTTCAATTCATCAATGTGGTAGGATTCAATTTATAATTAAACCGTAGATGTGACAAGAGAGAAATTTTCCCAAGAGAAAATTCTCACAACTATAGAAAGATAAAATATAAAAATTTAATATAAAAATTATTAAAATAACCTAAATTAGATATATTATAATACAATTTAACTATTTTTAACTTAAAACAATTTAAAATATAATAATAAAATTTAAATAATTATAAAAAAGATAATTTTCAATAAAATTCTGTGGATTACAAAATTTATCAGAAAAATTATCTTGCTCGAAATAAATAAAAAATTCTCCCCAAAGAAAATATTTACATGTACATATAAAAAATAAGTCTTATTTTTCATTTTTTTCTAAAATTGAAAAATAATTAAATTATGTTTCTAGAGAATGACTAATCAGCCTTTTAGAAAATTATAGTATTTCAAAAACATTACTATCTATTTTAAATGGTTAATATTTTAATTCTAATCAATAGATATACATTGAATTTATTTTATACATGTTTATCCATATTATTTTCAAAAATATAGTTATTATTATTCATGGTATTCATCTTAATGGATATATTATAATGTTTATATTTAAATAATATTTTAAAAGATTATCATATTTCGTTCAAAAATGGAGTTGTGTACTTCAAAATCTATCGAATAGATTGGATTTAATGAAATATATAATAAATTATGGGGGTTTTTATCATATTATATACTTTGTGTTTCATATAATACATTATTTTGAACATGATATTCATCTTTTAAAATCCCTAGGTGTAAAAATTTATTATTTAAAATTTTGTATCCTTAAAAAAATACACCCAACTCATAATATCAACAAATTCTATATCAAGGGTAAACATATAATATTTAGAATAATTGAAAACATAGAAAACATGTTTGTGGATATTTAGTATTGGAAATTTTCATTTTACCCTCTTAAATAGATAGTGGCTCTAAAACTACAAAATGAATTATGTTTTCTTCATAGTAAAACCAATATTACAATACGGGAAAATGTTTATTCGTGACAGGGCCCCATAAAAAATAACTTATTGCAGAAAAGGATGTCACAAATTATATTTTTTGTGATGTTCTGTAGTAATAAATGATTATTTGCGATGTTCAGTAATACTATCGATAAAATAACTGATGATTTTTTAAGAAACTATTCACGATAGACCAACAACACTTCGCAATTAGATTCTTGGTTTTTCCTCTTTTGTAATAGTTCATTACAAATAATTCTCAAAATACAAATAAAAATAACCCATTTTGTGACAGGCTATTTCAATTAGTATTTACGACAGTCCATCGCAAATATTGAAATTTTATTAAACAAATAAAAATATAAAATAAAATAAAAAATAATATAATATTAATATGATATATTAATAATATAAACAAAATCATAATATTAATATTAATATAATAAAATGATTTATCAAATAAGAAATATTATATAATATTAATATTAATAAAATCATAACAATAATATTCATAAAATAAAATTAATTCTAAAATAATTAAATAATATACTAATATTTTTAATATTAATGAAACAATATTATTAGTAATATTATAATAACTTTAGTATTCACAATATTATAAAAATATATTAATTACTAAGATAATAAATATAAAAAAATAAATTAATAATAAAAAACTGTAATTTATGAACCAATATAAAGCACATTATTTACAACATTTAAATGTTATTATTACAAAAAAATACATTCAAATGTTTTATCATAAAATAAAAATATATCCCTGATAAGAGGGAGGGTCATTTGGAGGAGCTGAAAGAGATGCTAGAGGGAACTCCATCCCTAAACTGCTAGTCAAATGTCTCACGTATTCCATCTTCTCCTGCTCCTGCTCCTGCCACCATCAACACATCTCATCCTTCATCTACTACTACTACTACTTTTGGGGGAACTATTCCTACTACAACAACTTCCACTGACACATCTTCTCCTTCCCCTTACGCATAGTCTCTATAAGCTCACTCTGAGCTCACAATTCCTCCTGATACTGTGCTTGATATGATTATGAAACACTGTGAGATCCTCTTGAGTTAGACGCCGACATTCCATATGTTCCCTAAAACCCTCTTTGGTCAATCGAGAGTTGATACCAACATTTCGGCCTTTCTCAAAGTGATACTAGGTCGCCTATATCCATGCTTCCTCATCAAATTGTGGGGCAGAAGTCTGACCATCGGTCTTGTTCTGACTCTTAACTTCTTTCTGGTACATCGCAGACTCATATGACTCATTATATTTAAATTTTAAATTAAAATAGTTAATATATTATTTTTAGTTAAATTTAATACACAAATAAATTTATACTGACCACAATCTGATGTTGGTGAGCACTTTTAATCTCTCTAGTGGCTGGATCACCATACACCCCCCTATGAACTTACTACTCTATTATATTGGGATGTGTGACTGCCTATATGAATATAAAATAAACCATTTACATTTAAAGTTATATAAATTATTTAAAAAATTTACTTACCACACTAGTGAAGAAAACATTTTTTACGTCACGATTTTTTACGTCGGTTATATAAAACCGACGTCATAATATGTATATCGAGGTTTTTTACGTCGGTTATTTAATAACCGACGTAAAAACCTGTGTTTAGTACACCTTTAACGTCGGTTATTTTTATAACCGACGTTATTAATTGCGCGGCTTCGTTTTTTACGTCGGTTATACATTAACCGCCGTAAAAAACAGAAGCCAGGGGGTGTTTGTTACGTCGGTTATTCAATAACCGACGTAACAAATCGGCATATGTACGAGTTATTACGTCGGTTATTGAATAACCGACGTAACAAATGTGGTTTTTGAAGGCCTTTTTACGTCGGTTATAAAATAACCGACGTAAAAAAAGAATCCGCAGGTGTTTTTTACGTCGTTTATTCCATAACCGACGTAAAAAAACGCGGATTTTGAGCCATTTATAACGTCGGTTATAAAATAACCGACGTAAAAAAAGAATCGGAGGAAGGTTTTTATGTCGGTTATTGAATAACCGACGTTATTAATGTTTTTAAAAAAATTATAACGTCGGTTATTGACTAACCGACGTGATAACTCATTTGAAAATTTACCCCAGACCCGTTGATTGTCATTCGCGAGTTTACCTTCGACAGTCGCGACTTGTCTCTCTCGCGCGTAAACCCGAATCGGCTCGTCCATTTCGTTGGTTTAGATTCGTTTTGCGATCATCGTTTCTCATATTTAATCTCCTTGGATCAATCATCTAAACTCGCAGCACTCATGTAATCCTCCCACTCATTCGTTTTTTTTCGCGGATAGTATATATATATGTGTTGTGATTTTTTTTGTTGAAACTAGCTAAGATTCTTCGATTGAGAACCCTTTTAACTCGTTTTGGCACCATAATCTTATTTATTGAAACTCAGTCCTTCCTCCACACCTAAAAACATTCTTTGAATGGCCCAACTTCTTGTTATGGTAAATTTTCAGTGATTCCAGGGGGGTGGGAGGGTTGGGGGGTGTCCAGGGGGGTGTCCAAGGGTGTCGGGTGTGGGGGGTGGTGTCCAGGAGGGGTGGGGGGCTGTCCAGAGGGGTCGGGGGGTGTCCAGGGGGGTTTAAAAGGGGGTGGGTGGGTGTGGGGGGCTGTCCAAGGGTGTGGGTGGGTGTTGGGGGGTGTCCAGGGGGGGAGTCCAAGGGGGTAGGGGGTGGGAAGTGGTGTTTAGGAGGGGTGGGGGGCTGTCAAGAGGGTTGGGGGGTGTCTAGGGGGGTGTCCAAGCAGGTCGGGGGTGGGGGGTTGTGTCCAGTAGGGGTGGGGGTGCTCTCTAGAGGGGTCGGGGGCTATCCAGAGGGGTCGGGGGGTGTCCAGGGTGGTGTCCAAGGGGATGGGTGGGTGTGGGGGGCTGTCCAAGGGGGTGGCGGCCTGTCCAGAGGGGTCGGTGGGGTGTCCAGGGGGGTGTCCAAGGGGTTGGATGGGTGTGGGGGGTTGTCCAAGTGGGTGGCGGCCTCTCCAGAGGGTATTTGGGGTTGTCCGGGTGGGTGGGGGGGCTGTCCAGAGGGTTGGGGGATGTCTAGGGGGTGTCCAAGGGGGTAGGGGGTGGGGGGTGGTGTCCAGGAGGGGCGGGGGGCTGTCCAGAGGGGTCGGGGGGTGTCCAGGGGGGTTTACAAGGGGGTGGGTGGGTGTGGGGGGCTGTCCAAGGGTGTGGGTGGGTGTTGGGGGGTGTCCAGGGGGGTGTCCAAGGGGGTAGGGGGTGGGGGGTGGTGTTTAGGAGGGGTGGGGGTGCTGTCCAAGTGGGTGGCGGCCTGTCCAGAGGGGTCGGTGGGGTGTCCAGGGGGGTTTACAAGGGGGTGGGTGGGTGTGGGGGGTTGTCCAAGGGTGTGGGTGGGTGTTGGGGGGTGTCCAGGGGGGTGTCCAAGGGGGTAGGGGGTGGGGGTGGTGTTTAGGAGGGGTGGGGGTGCTTTCTAGAGGGGTCGGGGGCTGTCCAGAGGGGTCGGGGGTGTCCAGGGTGGTGTCCAAGGGGGTGGATGGGTGTGGGGGGCTGTCCAAGTGGGTGGCGGCCTCTCCAGAGGGTATTTGGGGTTGTCCGGGTTGGTGGGGGGCTGTCCAGAGGGTTGGGGGATGTCCAGGGGGTGTCCAAGGGGGTAGGGGGTGGGGGTGGTGTCCAGGAGGGGCGGGGGGCTGTCCAGAGGGGTCGGGGGGTGTCCAGGGGTGTTATATCTTACTATATTTTGTTTAAAAAATAATATTCAAGCATATTTTTTTAAATACACATCGATTTGTTTTATATTTCAAAATTGTTTATATTCAAATTATGATTTTTTTCATATAAACATATATTTGTCTTATCTAAAAAATATATATATTTTTTCTATTTGTTATAGGTAATAATGAGTCGAAGTTGGATTACGACACATCGAATGAGCAATGAATATGAGGAAGGTGTTGATGCCTTTTTGGAATTTGCTAAACGAAATGTTCCAAGTAGTGACATTTTTTTCTGTCCATGCCTGAAATGTCTGAATATGAAGAAGTTGAAAAGTAGAGAGATAAAAGATCATCTGATTTGTCATGGTTTCAATCCGAGTTACAACCCTTGGATTTGGCATGGCAAAACTGGACAGAATGTCACCGATGATAATGAATCACAAGATGGTAACTCCGATGGAATTGAAGAAATGATTCGCGATATTGTAGCAGAACAAATTGAGATAGAACCGACAGTTGCATGTCTATATGGTGATGCCGAAAAACCATTATATCCTGGTTGTACAGATTTTACGGTTTTGTCGGCGGTGTTAAGATTGATTAACATGAAGGCGAAACATGGATGGAGTGACAGAAGTTTTACAGAGCTGTTACAATTGATGAAAGACATTCTTACAAAAGATAATGATCTTCCAGATTCACATTATGAGGCCAAAAAAATATTATGCCCGATGGGATTGGGATACAGGAAAATACATGCCTGTCCGAATGACTGCATTATATATAGGAAGGAATATGAATTTCTGAAAGAGTGTCCTAAATGTGGGACATCACGGTATAAGGTGAAAGAAAAATCACAAGCTGATGTAGAGATTACAAAGCTCCCTTAAAAAGTATTTTGGTATCTTTCTATAATTCCTCGTTTCAAACGTTTATTTGCTAATTCATATGATGCAAAAAGGTTAAGATGGCATGCTGATGAGCGGGTATGTGATGGAAAAATACGTCATCCAGCTGATTGTCCACAATGGAAGAAAATTGATGCCCACTACCCTATATTTGGAAATGAAATTAGAAATCTGAGACTAGGCTTGTGCACAGATGGAATGAATCCATACCGAACCCTCAGTAGCACACATAGTTCATGGCCTGTTTTATTGGTAATTTACAACCTCTCTCCTGAAGTTTGTATGAAGCGCAAATATGTCATGTTGAGTATCATGATCTCTGGTCCAAAGAAACCCGACAATGATATTCATGTATACTTGTCAACGCTGATTGATGATTTGAAACTGTTATGGGCTGATGGTATTAGGGTGTATGATTCTTATAAAATGGAATATTTTCAACTGCATGCAGTGCTTCTATTCACTATAAATGACTTCCCAGCATATGGAAATTTGTCTGGATACAGTGTTAAAGGGCATAAAGCATGTCCAATTTGCGAACAACAGACGTCATATTGTCAATTGCATCATGGGAGGAAAACAGTGTACATGGGTCATCGAAAGTTTTTTCCTATGGATCACCCTTATAGAAGACTAAAAAAGGCATTCAATGGCTCACAAGAATTTGATACTGCTCCAAAACCTTTATCCCCAGATTTGTATTTTGAGAGGGTGAAAAACCTTGATGTGACATTGGGAAAGACACAGAAATCTGGTAATGATAGACATATTTGGAAGAAAAGGTCAATATTTTTTGAGCTACCATATTGGAGGTATCATGAAGTCAAACATAATATTGATGTCATGCACGTGGAGAAGAATATCTGTGATTCTTTGATCGGAACATTGCTAGATATTAAAGGAAAGACAAAACATGGGTTGAATGCAAGGTTAGACCTACTATCAATGGGAATACGTTTGGAGTTAGCTCCCACTCCTAAAGGAAGACGAACATTTCTTCCCCTGGCTTGTCATACATTATCGAAGAGGGAGAAAAGTAGCTTCTGTCAGTGTCTTCATGATATCAAAGTGCCTCAAGGTTATTCTTCAAATGTAAAAAATTTTGTCTCATTGAAAGACTTGAAGTTGATAGGTATGAAATCACATGATTGTCACGTCATGATGCAACAAATTCTACCAGTTGCACTGTGTGGAATATTGCCCATCCGTGTCAGAAAGACTATAATGAGGTTGTGTTATTTTTTCAATTCAATTTGTAACAAGGCGATTGATGTGAATGCTTTGAACATTTTGGAAAAGGATGCAATTTTTATACTTTGTCATTTGGAAATGTATTTTCCTCCAACTTTTTTTGATATGATGGTGCATTTAATGATTCATCTGGTTCGAGAAATAAAGCTTTGTGGACCTGTATATCTTCGTTGGATGTATCCTTTTGAAAGGTATATGAAAATATTAAAGGGATATGTTTAAAATCCATATCGACCTGAAGCAACAATATGTTGGTGAGGATGAATTTGATGAAGATGCTGATTTATGTGGGATCCCTACTTCCATGGGAAGATTAACAGAACATAATGATGAGTATGTTGAAGACATGGTTTGTGCCATAAGGAACGATCACGACGAAGGAATTTGGGAAAACAATCCAACTGTACATTCCTAAAATTACAGGTAACACATGTTTACATTTAGTTTTTTCATATAATGTTAGATATTGTAAATTTTTTACTTATTAAATCATGTATCAAACCAAAATGATAAAACAATAAAAAACGTAAAGAGGAGAAGTCCTGGGCGCACCGGCTGGCCGGTGGTCCAGACAGAGAGCCTTCCTCTCTGTCTGGACCACCGGCCGGCCGCTGGCTCACCACCGGCCGGCCGGTGGACCAGACAGAGCCTTCCGCTGTCTGGACCACCGGCCGGTGGTGAGCCAGCGGCCGGCCGGTGACACCAGGCAGTGGGAAAGTCTACTGCCTGGGTCTTCCGGCTGGCCGGTGAGCTCACACCGGCTGACCGGTGGACTCAGTGAGTCCACTTTTCAGCTTTCTTGGGTCAACTCCTTGGCAACCTTTTGCCTATCAACAAAAACACTTGAAAACAAGTTAGAACATAATAAGAGTGATTGTGATCATTAAAATCCAAGAGAGAGGGGTACAATAGACTGTGTTTACCATGTTTATCATCGTTTAACATGCTTACCATATTACCAATGTTTACTATTATGTAATTTAGTACACTTTTCTATTTTCTGATTAAGTAGTATTACAATATTTGAATTTGTATATTTGTGAACTAATGTTTGTTTTTTTGATTTGAAGGAAAATGACAGATCAATCAGTTGATCAGCCACATGATTCTGGAGATGAGCATATTGGTCATACATCTGGGGAGGAACATTCACATGCTCCTATTACGAAAAATAGTTCAAAGGTTGGTAAGCGTGGGTGCACACGTTTACCAAAATTATCAGTTTCCCTTACGAAGGAGGAGAGGATAGTCGTGGAGTTTGATGATGATGATCTTCCTAGAGGTCCAAATGCTAAAGATTTTAAGGGGTTTGTAGCAACTCAGGCTAAGAGCAAAGTAAGCATTCTCTATGATGATTGGAGAAGTGTGGATAAGGCGATAATTTCTCAGCTGTGGGAGACCATTTGGTAAGATCTTTTGCTATTGTTTGACTTTTCTTTAAATGTTTCTAGTATATATAATATTTTTAACCTCTTTTTTATCAGATGACATTTGATATTCCTGACACTAGAGGAGTCAGGAAGAAATGTTTATCGTTGGCTGCTAGGAGATGGAGGGATTTCAAATCAACCCTCTCATCTGATTTCATTTATGGTCATAGGAGTCGTGAGAATCCATGTCGTATATATCCTTTTATAGATGAAGACACATGGAGACAATTTTTTGAAAGTAGAAGAAAAGAATCATTTTTGGTAAGGGCAATGTAAACTTTTATAAGCTTTCTTATATAAATGATCTTATTATTGTTTTGTTAATGATTACTTATTCTTAATTTACAGCAAACAAGGAAAGCTCATCAAGAGATCCAATCTAAAAATGTATACCCTCATAGTTTATCTCGGGGAGGCTATGCATTATTGGAAGAACAAATGATGGCAGAAAAATTTCAACAACTAAGAGCTGAGTCTTCAAGCTCTGGAGAGGTGGCCCCTTCATCCCCTCCATCTAGACATGAGAAATGGAAAAGAGCTCGAAAGGGAAAAAAAGGACAATATCTTTCGGAAGAATAGAGACTCGTAGTTTAGAGGATTGTAAGATATCTATTTTATTTATTTAAGTTTACTATTTTCGTCATATATTTACAATCATTATAGAAATGTTCAATTAATTATTACAGGACTCTCTTGAGGAGCAGAGTTCACAGGGGACATTTACACCATCTGGGAGGGAAGATATTTTATCTGTGGCATTGGGAAAGCCCGAACATCCTGGCCGTGTAAGAGGATATCCGGCAGGTGTATCGGTAAGAAACGTGTTGCCACGTTCCTCAACTTCTAACGTTGAGGGAGTTTATAAAAAAAATAGAATCCTTGGAGGCTGAAGTCCATAATGTTAATGCGACAATGGAGGACAAGATTAGAGCATCGGTGCAGTCTATGTTTGCAGACTTGCAAAGACAATTTCAGGGTGCTGCTCCCACTCCACCTCTCCCAGTAGCTCCCACTCCCCCACCTCAGCCTGCGGACCCCATTTTTGATCCTTGTCCTCCGTCGCAGCTACCTACTTATTGTGAGTTGTATGTTGATGATCCTCAATATCATATAGTTGCATATGGGGTGGTATATTGTATAGGAGATACAGTTCATCATCAACAGTTAGAGGTAGTGAATCAGAGGGTCACTGTACAGGATATTATAGATAGATCAGCTCGGATACCATTACCTACAGATGAGGTGACGACAGTTGGACATAGTATCGGCCATTTTTTTTACTTTGGCCATCCAGACTTCTTCGACTCATTACCATAGAGGTATGGATGTTATATCTTTTATTTTATATTTTTATTAATGTTTTATCATTTGAAAACTAATATATTTTTCAATTTATTTTTACAGGAATACTTCAAAGGTAAAGAAATACTGTATAGACAACAACAAAGACAAATAGCTATGACATCAGATGCAGATACTAGCAGTCTTGACAAATTGTCAAGATATTCAAATTTGTTGGCGGATCTTTATGACTTTACAATGGAAGCTCATGTCTGTGGACGTGAACTAAGTGTGGGGATCATGAAAACTGATATCATGGAGTTTGTCACTGGAGATAAGTTGGGCATCAACGTGGTGCAAATTTTTATCATGTAAGTCTTAACACCTTTTCCTTGCGCTATATTTATTAAAAATGTATACTTATGTCTGCTTTGTATTAGGTATCTGTATAAAATTTGTGAGAGGAATGAGCTGACAGATGTATATGGATTTGTGGACCCACAATTGATTTCCCCTGAAGCATGTGCATTGGATGAGGAACAAAGAATGATTTATATTGCTGATAGATTTGAAAAGAATGTAATCACACAGTGTTGGATGATGCCTTTTTGTGAGAGGTATGAAACACATCCCTCTCAAAGAGTTAATTATCTTTTAACATAAAAAACCACTAACGTTAAATTTCCTTTTATCAGGGATCATTGGATGTTAGGGGTTTTTTGCCCTAGGGAGAAAGCACTTTATTGGATATGCTCTCTCCATGATGATGTGCGAGAAAGTTTTAAGAATATATTGGAAACGTAAGTTTCAATTTCACAATAGTTCTATATATTATAATGAATTTTAAATTTACCCCATTCGTATTATTTTCTAACAGGGCATGGGTCCACTTTCGAAAAAGCGCAAAGAAAAGGAATTTCAAGATCAAATATGTACATGCGAAGGTAAATATCCATTTATAATTTGTACATTTTGATTTATTACATAAAAATAATATATTGAATTTACACTCATTCAAACAGAAATGTCATGAGCAACAAGGAATCATCGAATGCGGATATTACATGTTAAGATTTATGTATGAAATAATAACAACTGGGACAGTTCTGAATTTTGACCTGGTAAGATTTCCTCTTTCTTATAATATTTCAATTTGATTTATTCATTATACACGTTGACTACTATCCTTTTCCTTTGTAGCTTTTTATGACCCTCAACCCTATACTGCTGAAGATATCAAACACTTACAAGTGGAGTGGTCAAATTATTTTACAGGTTTGATTGACTTTTAGTTGTTTGTAATGTAAAATGTAATTTTGAATATTGTCAATGTAATTGTGTATTTCGTAGTCATTTAGGTTGGATTTAGTTTTTTTTGAAGTTGACAGTGTAAGTTTTGAATGTTATATAAGTGAATGTTTAATTTTTCTCTACTTCTTGTTTTGGTCTACTGTTGATGGTTTTTCTGGTCTGGATTTTGGTATGGGGGGAGAGGTTCCAAGGGGGTGGGTGGGTGTTTGGGTGGTGTCCAAGGGATATGGTAGGGGTGTCCAAGGTGTGTTTGGGGCTGTCCTAGGGGTCGGGGGGGTGTAAATGAGGGTGGGGGGTGTCCAAGGGGTGGGGGGTGTCCAAGGGATATGGGAGGGGTGTCCAAGGTGTGTTTGGGGCTGTCCAAGGGGTCGGTTGGGTGTAAACGAGGGTGGGGGGCGCTGTCCAAGGGGTGGGGGTGTCCAATTGGTGGGGGGTGTCCAAGGGGTGTTTGGGGCTGTCCAAGGGGATGGGGGGGGGGGTTTCCAAGGGGTCGGGGGGGTGTCCAGGGGTGGGGGGGCTGTCCAAGGGGTGGGGGGGGTGTCCAAGGGGTGGGGGTGTCCAAGGGATATGGGAGGGGTGTCCAATGGGTGTTTGAGGTTGTACTAGGGGTTGTGGGGGTGTAAATGAGGGTGGGGGGGCTGTCCAAGGGGTGGGGGGGTGTCCAAGGGTTGTGGTGGGGCTCCAATGTGGTGGGGGAGGGCTGGCCAGGTTGTTAGGTGGGTATAGATGAGGGTGGGGTTCAGTTGGGGCTTGGGGGAGGGCTGTCATGGTTATTTTTGTTGTTTGGTTTCTGGTTGCTTTTTGGTGAGAGCAGTGCAATTATTTAAAAAAAAGTATCTCTTTCACGTTGGTTATTTTATAACCGACGTGGTAAATAAATCGGTAGGGGTTTATCACGTCGGTTTTTTCTAGAACCGACGTGCTAAACCGTTCCCGGGCCTTTTATCACGTCCGTTCATAATATAACCGACGTGGTAAAAGGCCTGGGAATCGATTTACCACGTCGGTTATTGGATAACCGACGTGCTAAAACGTTTCCCAGGCCTTTTTACCACGTCCGTTATATTAAGAACCGACGTGATAAAAGGCCCGCGAATGGTTTATCACGTCAGTTCTCTAAAAAACCGACGTGATAAACGATATCCCAGGCGTTTTATCACTTCGGTTTAGATATAACCGACGTGATAAACCTCCCCGCCCATATTTAGCACGTCGGTTATTATATGACCGACGTTCTAAACCCCACCACCCGCGGTTTATCACGGCAGTCATATAATAGCCGCTGTTATATATCCCCATCCCTCATCATTTTGCACATCGGTTATTAATGAACCGACGTGATAAACACCGTGATGTTAGGGATGTTACGTCGGGTTTTAAATAACCGACGTAAAAACGTTATTTATAACGTCGTCCGTATTAACGTCGCATAAAACCCGACGTAAATAATGAAAAATAACCGACGTAAAAAACGTTTTCTGCACTAGTGCCATATGCTCTTTATGTGTACTGAACATACGACTACCAGCTCGATGTGGCACGTACTATCTCCCTTGATTTTGGTGACCTACTAGTGATCTACCCTGAAACTGCCTACTCAGCCAGTGTGTACATAATCCATCCCAAACCTAAGATGATTTATAATCACATCGGTAGATGCGACATATCTCATCAAACTGCTTCACTCCTACTTTCTCCATTTCTCCCCTTTTCAAATTGTGTAAAAATTGACTATAATGCATACACATTGCTCCCTTCCAAGCCTTCAAAATATCCCCACACAGGCTCTTCTCAAAGGGCTACTATAAACACTACAATATTTTTATATAACGTTATAAATTTAATTAATTTAAAAATATATATTATTTATTTATATACCATCCAATGTTCAAACATCCACTACTAACTATTGATGGGAATCTGATCCCATGGCACCCATGAATTAAAATTATTATATAACATATCACTCCCATATCCAACCTAATATGTGTAAATCTAGGAAAAAAAGAATAATTAATCAATCAATTTGAATTTAAATAAATTAATAAAAACTAACTGAAATTTATTGGTAAACATACCTCTATATGTGTGGTTAAAATCCAAGATGTGGACGTCGCTCCTGTATATGGTTGGGAATCATTAGTCATGCACGACAACACCCCCTCTGGGTGTCCCCTAAAATGACAGCAGTATGAGGGTCAGCTAATCCAACCTCATACTTGTCTAAAGGTAGATCAACCTCCTATAACATATGATATAAATCCCCATCCATATGAAACATGAAATTTTTTTATTAGAAAATATTTTAAAACTAAAATATATATATATATATATATATATATTATAAGTTTATAACCAGAATTTTACTGTGTCAATGACCATATTCACACTCATCTTCATATATGTGGATGTAAGTGTATTTATCTTCCTTCTCAGTATCATCTATTTTCATATTAGTTATAGTTTCATCATCTCTTGTCATTTCAAATCTCATTGTAACACCATTAACATCATCATCACCATTGGCCCTTAACTGAGGTGGTGTCATCAATGATATTCATGACCTGTCTAGAAAATGATATATTTGGAGAAGTCTTTTTAAAAATTTCAATTCTTAACATATCAGTGGAACCACATTCACTTTCAGTAAACTTATTCTCTAGAGATTTAATTTTTATTATGCTCTACCAATCTCCCAACTATATTGAAATAGAATAATAATTTTCATCATAATTTATTATGCCTTATGAGGATTTAAAATAGTTCATTTACTATAAGAAAAATTTCATATTTAATATCAACGATTCCATGGATCAGATGAACATGAAAACCTCTCTCAGTATCTAACCATCGACATTGAAGCACTGTTATGAAATGTTTTCCCAAATAACACAGTTCAATGATTTCTTCCTACATTCCATAAATGAAAACTTTAGATTTTTAATTATGTGATCGTTTAAAGAAAAAGCCATTATTCATTGTTTTTTTTGATTCCCCATATGCATGTGTAAGAAATTTAAATCCATTGACCACATATAAATTATAAGATTGAACCATTTTTTATACGGGGGTTACTCAATACAGAAAATGGATTATCAAACTTATTAGCATGTTGAGATACCTAAAAGGATGTAAAATAAATATCATTATAAAATGTATAAAATTTAATTATTTATATGAAATGAAAAATAATTTGTATTACTTTTTTTTAAAACTAGTAGATAATTTTTTGGATGTATTTCTTTAAGATTAGATTATCTAATTTGTGGAAGTTGTTTCTTGATATGATTTTCATATAACTAATAAATAAAATAATATTAATTTTATTAAAAAAATTATAGAATAAGTGATAGATTCCATTACAATACAAAATTGTGTAATCTCTTCACAGTTGAGAAATATATATATATGAGATAAGTGATGTTCATCATTTGAAATACATCATGCATAAACTCCACTGAATCCATGTTTGGGATGTTTTAAAATAGATAATTTATTTCTCATTTTATCATAATCATTTCCATTGTTACAGCTCATATGGTTGTGTTTTGAAGTATAGTCATATTGAAAGTAATGAGAGAAGAAAAATGAAATTTCCTCTTGCAAATAAGATTCAGCAATTGAGCCTCCAACTGATGCATTGTTACGTACTTTTTTTAATTTCTGCATTCATTTCACAAATGGGTAGATCCCTTAGAACTGTAGCATACCTCCAAAAAAATTTCATGAGGCAAATGTATTATCAAAATTTTCATTGAGTAAAATAAACCTGGTTGGAATATTTTTTCAAGTTTACATAAAATTAAAACATAATCTTCTTGAATTTTTCTTACAGAATTATAGTATGTTGTTGACACACAAAATTCTAAAAAAATATGATATATATATAAGCGCATGTGAAATCATAGGATTTAACAAACCTCTTAATCCAATTGAAGAAGTCTTTACATTAAAACAAGACAATCAAGGCTTTTCAATCCAGTGATATGACCACTTCTGACACATCTTTCTAAATTAGAAGCAGAACCATATAGTAGTCTCAAATTTTCAATACACTATCAAAATAATAAGTGAATATTATAGGATTTGGTTTAAGATTATTTTTTCTTCATTAACATTTGTGATCAGAAATTTTCAAATAGTTTAAGTTCTGGTTACATAGAAATTTGGGATAGATTTAATTGTTCATTTACATTCTCTATAGTCATTCCTATAATATCCAAAACTAAATGAAATAGATTATCATAATAGTTCTTCTCAATATGCATCACATCCAGCATGTGATAGACCAAAAAAGTAGACCAATATGGAATATCCAAAAAATGATTTGTTTTATCCAATTGTGCTCATATCGAAACCAATCAATTTTATATTGTTTTATATTTAGTCCAAATGTGGTGGTACATAAGGAAGAGATAATTTATTTCAACACTATACCATGGATCATTAATGAAGCCCAATATTTTCCACCTATTCTTTTTCTGAAATGATATTTATTTCTTCGTAAAAAATTATCAGTAGGAAGAAATATACGATAACAATAAAAAAACAAGGATTCCTTCCATCGATGAGAATAAACACTTTTCTAACTCTAATATTGTATTGACATGATTCTGGACCATGTGTACTCTAGCCGGATAACATTCCATATGCTTGGAATATGCTGATTGTCCACATCAATGCAGCTTTCAATATGAATCTTTTTTCTGCAGCTACATTATACGTACAAACACCATTACTCAATAGTGATTTAAAATCATCCATCAATGGTTTCAAATATACGTCGATATTCTTTTTCAGATGACCTAGAATTAATAAAGTCAAAAAGATATATGGATCCTTCATCAACATCCATGGAGGTAAATTATACAGTGTTATAAAGACATTCCAACTTGAATATTGATTACCATAAGAACCCAATGGATATAAACCATTAGTATAAAGACCCAATCACTGTTTTTGGGTTTCTAAAGAAAACAGCTAATTCCCATGGTAAAAATGATTCCATGAATCACCATTACAGGGATGATTTAAGATTTTACTGGTTGAAATGTTGTTTTTGGGCCATGGTATCATTGATGTTGTGTTTTGAGGTATAAATAAATGATGGAATCTGGGTATGAGCAATAAATATATCAATTGTCTTACATGAACAAATCATGACATCCCAGGTTGAGCTTCATTATACCTTCATTTTCCATGTTTAGGAAAACAATCCAATAACACATTATCAGCATCATATTAGATGAAGTCGTTTTAACATGCATGAATCTTCTAATAACCAATAGCCAGATTATGAACCATCCACTTACTCCCATAAAAATTCACAGGAAACACATTTCTTTCAGGTAAAAATCTTTTCAATAAAGAGAATATCTGATCGAAATGACTATTTGACATTCCATTATCTGATTTAATGCCTATAAATTTAGAAACTACTTTGAACATTCTTATCTTCCAACTTGGATATAAGGCATCATCGGTGGACCTCAACAACCCATATAAATGAGATGGTTCCAACTTAATATTTAAATCAATATCATCTTTTGTTTCAGTTTGTTTAATAAATGGGCCTACCACATCATGTAATAAACTTTGAAACCATGCTGGATCTGGAACCAAATTATGAATATCTTATCTGAAATTACATTCACTATGTTGATACCAAAAAAATAATTATTACTACCTATTAATATTCATTATGAATTATTACATTTTATTACAAATTATTAATAATTATAAACAAATATTACAAATTATTAATCATTATTTCTAATTATTACCTATTATTACTAATTATTACTAATTATTACTAAATATTACTAAATATTACTAATTATTACTCTTTTTTAATATTTTTTTACTATTTATTACTATTTATTATGATTTATTTATATTTATTACTAATTATTACTATTTATTACAACTTACTACTAATTATTACAATTTATTACAATTTATTACCATTTATTACTATATCTTACTATTTGTTAATATTTTTTAATATTTAATAATAATTATTACTAATATTTACACATTTTGACTAATAATTACTAATTAATACTAACTATTACAAATTGTTGTTATTCATTACTTTTTACAAATTATTACTAATTATTCCTAATTATTACTAATAATTACATTTTACTAGTATTAATTACTATTTATTTCTATTTATAACTATTTACCACTATTTATTACTACTTATCAATATTAATTACTGTTTATTTCTATTTATAAATATTTATTACTATTTATTACTAATTATTTTCAATTATTACAACTATTTACTAATTATTTCAAATTACTACTAATTATTTCTAATTATTACTAATTATTATTTATAATTACTAATTATTACTAATTATAACTATTTATAACTATTTATTACTATTTATTACTATTTATTACTATTTATTACTATTTATTACTACTTATTTAAATTTATATCTATTTATTACTATTCAATAGTATTTATTACTAATTATTACTAATTATTATTAATTCTTGCGAATTATTACCAATTATTACTAATTATGACTATTTATTAATAGTAATTACTACTTATTAGTATTTATTACTATTTATTACGATTTATTACTAATTATTACTAATTATTAATAATTATTACTAATTATTACTAATTATTACTTATTATTAATAATTATTACTAATTATTACTAATTATTTCTAATTATTAGTAATTAATAAAATTTATTAATATTTATTATTAATTAATATTATTTATTACTAATTATTACAAATTATTTTACATTATTACAATTTATTGCAATTTATTTCTAATTAACTCATAGATAAAACTATTCAAAAAAAACTGAAAAAAATTTATTTAACTCTATATTAATTAATTTACATCTAATTAACTAAAAATATAAATAATTTAAAATGATATAAATTGAATAAACATTAAAAAAATAGATAAATACATTGAAACTGAAGCTTCTAGAGTATTTAAGTCGTAGATAATGGCCGTATTTAAATGTTTAAACTTTAAAAAATATTATAAGAAAAATTTTCATTACAGATAGAGAGAGATGAAGAAAAAAGTGTGAAATGGGGGGTAAAAGGGATGAGGTATGTATAGGATACATTATTTGTGATGGGAGTATTTGCAATGGAACTCGTCGCAAATACCTCAACCCGTATTAAATATAGTGGGCCGTTAAAAACTTATTTGTGATGATCCTCGTCACAAATAGAATCTACCAAAAAAGTATTTGCGACGGGGCCATAATCCCATTGCAAATACTAAAAATCGACATCGGTTAATTGCGAAGCGAGTAGGAACCTGTTTCAAATCACCTTACCTATGGTTTGGCATGTAGTTCGCACCAAACCATTTGCGTCGAGCGTTAATTCCCCATTGCAAATAATGGTTATTTGCGCTGGGGTAATCCACCCATCGAAAATGACTCATTTTTACAAGTTATTTGTGACGGGCCCTTAACCAGTCACAAATAACCCGCATCGAGTGGCCATTTTTTCCATAGTGTTATCATGTCCTCCGCAACTCAAAACCATATAATTCTTGAAAAAATCAACCATGGTGGATTTTTGAGAATCCCATAAACCATTTTTGAGCATAAATATTACACATCAACACATGATCACTTCGATCTTTTAAAGCTCTATATATTTACAAGGAGCTAGAATGAAACCCAGTCATGAAGACATCCTCTTTTTTCTACTCTAATCAAGGATATCAAATATGAGATTCTCAATCCTCAATGAACATAAAATAACCTCAACCCATCGCATGATTCTCCCAATATAAGGAAACCTTTCCTTTCCCAAATCTCATCAAGGAATCTGAACCAATTCCTTTTACTCTAAATGTTGGATTCTTATGAATTCCAACACAATGAATTAAAATGAACTATTATTATCCAAAAGACATGGTCTGTATATAATAGAATTTCACATGGGAGGTCATACGCCCCACCTTCTAAATGGTAAACTTGAAGAAAACATGCAATGACAACTTGATCACATTTTTCTTTGCTACAAGGCACATCAAAAAAAGTATACCAAAACATCAAAGGATCTGTCAAAACATCTAATACACATCAAAAGATAAAAATAATTTATGTTGTTTTTTTCTAGCCTAACATATATGGATAAAAGTAATCCACTCATTCCATTTATTAAAACAATATTAAGAACAACATGCTTTCATCGCTGGTCTCAGTTGGGTTCTCTTCTACCATTGATAACCATATCCATATACTCTCGGGATGAAGTTATCATCTTCTCAAAACCCCAAAAATCCACAACCACAATCTTGTGTAATTTTTTTGACTCATTTCCTATAGGTGGGATCACACTAAACATTCACAATGAAGGTGTTCTCTCAACATTCACCATATTCTAAAGGAGTCTATATGGGTTAAAACAACAACAAATGGTCTATCAGATTCATATGATATGAGATCACACAATTTCTAACTCTTATTTTCCTTATATAATTTGTAGGTTCAACTTGAAGGACGTCATAGATTATAAAAAACGAAACCTCACCCTCTTGAAATCACTAATCAATATAATAACTAAACCTTTGGGACAGCTATTGGAATTACCTTACATTATTCCATGGACCATCCCATTCACTATAACCTTAGGACTGGTCCTTTGAAATCAAAACATAATTAAATACCTAGATAATCAAGTATAAAATTATCTAGATAAAACATTCTAACACAAGAACTTCTCATCTTAAGCATCTTAGTTTCCAAAGAAATTAGATAATGGTCCATAACGCTAATAAAAATCATAGAAAAATGATTTCCATCCATATAAATTTTGGATCCATGTTATAATCCATCACCAATGATATCATTATTTTGCCTCAATCCACCATGTAAAAATCCTAGAATACCCACTCCACTAAATCTAAGTCAAACTATCAGAATAAAATGAGGTTGGTGATCACATCATGAATGAATATCTGGTCACAATGTTCCCGTCCAATGACACAACTATGATCTATGGTTCCTGGACCAAAGATACATAAATGTTAGGATAACACTATTTTATAGTATACTTTGGATGGTATATCTTGATGGTTTTATTTGGGGGGGGGGGCTAATTTCTAGTACAATCATTCAAGTCTGGTTTATCATTTTTTTATATCAATCACAAACTCCCAATGGCATTGATATCCACAACTAAGTACATCCCTTCTTTCCAAAGGTAGGTAGGTCTTTGGGGTTTCATAAACAACTAAGCATAGGAACAAACATTGGTCTAGATGATGGTTTTTCAGGCACATCACACCCTTATAGAAGACTATTGCCTACTATGAGACTATATTATAAATTTAAAATATGTTCATTCATATCTTCCTAATCCTGATATGGGATGGGTTACACTAACAAAATCACCATGTATTAAATCCATTTTTGTGTAAAGAAGGGTCATTTATTGAATTCATCTGTATATATTTTAGGCTCTTCATATATTTCACATTAATGGGTATCTAATTAATATTGAAGTAGTGTGTCCACACACTCCAAAATTTACTAACATCTATTGTGTTGATTAATATTCCACGGATGAAATTGAACATATATAAAGTGTTCTACATAACCAACTTATATCAGGAATCAAAATCAATGTAGTTCAATAGAAATGTGTAGTTAAATTTTATTCAGGTAGAACGTATATGAGGGAACATAGGAACTGATTATTTGAG
This sequence comes from Viscum album, assembly GCA_963277665.1. Lineage (NCBI taxonomy): Eukaryota > Viridiplantae > Streptophyta > Magnoliopsida > Santalales > Viscaceae > Viscum > Viscum album. Next base: position 1,288,445,142 of record OY728158.1, read on the forward strand.
ATTGAACCTCACGGATTAGTCCAACATATTCTAGCTATGGCTGGAATCAGATCCATCAATGTTTATTCACACCCATAGGACTTTCCCTGAGGTATATGCCCTTTTACAGTGGAAGTCATATCATTCCACTGATTGAGGCTTACAAACTACAATTTCCATGGCTAGTAGACGTTCATTACGATAATGATGACCATTAGAAATCCCAAATCCTATTTGAGTCTTGTTTAGTATTATAAATAATGGATATTAGGTAATCAGTAACACAATATATAGATGTTGGAATTTTGCACCGGGATAGCCCTTTGGATGTCTAATGTGGTACTTAGATCTTAGGAAGGTGTCCTATTTATCTTGGTTATGGAAAGAATCATATTCATCATAGATTATATTCATTCTCAATCCATTGATGGATGAGGAAGAATGATCAACCCATGTGAGATATTGGGTCCTGATGGTTGGAATGTCAAAGACATGGAGGGACTTATGGTGAGTTGGATTCCTATTTGAGCCTGCACCATGGGAATTTATCCTTCATTTTTGGATTATATAAGGAAATATATTCATTGTATTCAGTTCTGATCAGGTCCAAAACATTGAGGTTACACATTTTATATCTAGTAGAAAATGTTATCATGTGTCCTGATACTGGCTCTCCATGTTCTGATTATATTCATAATATGTTTTCATTATCTACATTACATGTTATGATTTTCATCATAACATTTATGAGGATGTATGGACATGTCATAGGTGACTAGAAGAAATTTAGAAATGGAAATTTCTTGATCTTGTTGACTTTATTGAGGGATATTTCATGTTTTGAATAACATGCCTAAAGGACATCACAAGATCTAAAATTATTTTCCAGAGGACATCACATGAAAAAGGATGACTAGTGGGTGTCACATTATTTGGAAACATTACCTGTGTACATCATGATATCAAAGTTGACATGTTTAAAGGAGATTGAAATATCAAGACCAACTTATCTGGATGACACCAGATGTCCTGAATGACTTGTCCAGAGGACTTCAAATTATCAAGGATGAATTGTTTGAAGGAAATCACGACATCAGGGATGACATGTTTGGAGGGTTACAAATGACCTGGATGTCTTTTATAGATAATTTCCCATGATCTCGGATGATATATATGGAGTTTTCCACATGATATAGCCAACTTGTCCGAGTTTCATCGAGGGATCTGAATTAAATGTTCAGGTGCCACTCCATAACTGGGGTGATATAAATGTAGGACATCATAAGACTTGTCCGACAAATCCAGGGCACTCTACAAGTATTGTGTGACCTTCAAGAAGGGAGATGTGGGGCCTGATTTGACATGTTCAAGGGAAATCACCTGATCCAATTAGCCTCTCAAGGGAGCATCTCATGATTTGAGAGACATGTCCAAGTGATGTCACATGATCTGTGTTTATTATTTAATGATCATAGGGATTAATATATCAAACTTTTTCACAGGTATCCCGTAATTTATAGTCTTTTATAAAAACCTTCATTACATAGGTGTCTCATATTTTTCCTATATTACCATATTTTATGTTTTTGTGACATATACGATTTGTGGGACCTCCTTCACATGATCCAGAGGATACACCAGAGTCATTTACACGATATATGTGTTATCATACACTAAAGACATGAACATATAGAAATAAAATTCCCCCTGAGGATTAATTAAATGTATTATTATGTATTATGTTAGTAAAAACTCGTTCACTTATTTTGTTTTATTATAACGGATTTAAAATACCGTTAATCATATTTATCATTGATAATATAGCCATTGAATAGTGGTCAATTGAATAATATAAATACAGGGTTTCAAAAAATACAATCGACATTAATAAAGGAATTTATAGCCTAACCTATATGAAAATACCCTATGGAACAGATTTATAAGAGATTCTGAGGTAGATAATATAACTGGGATTTTCCTTTGACCAATCCCAAGATGAGATCCATCAACGTAAGCCTGAGATAAACCATTTACGAGGGAGGATCAATATCACGGAGATCAGGACCCAATCCATGTTAACCAAACCACCCAAGAAATTCTCACAGTCATGTACCTTACCCTTAGATGGTTTTCTAGTTTATTAATAGTATATGTTTCAATACCCTATAAATACGTGTGTGTACATTATTTTTTATTGAATAATGAGTATGTTTTCATCTTTTTGTTATTAAATTATAATTCATTTTGATTTGAAATTATACAAAAATATTTTTAGAAAATATTAACATTAAGTTAAGTAATTAGTTTGGATGAATTAATGTACTTTTGAAATAAATAATAATATTATTAAATAAATTTTATTAAATATAAATTATCATATAATTTTTATGATGTCGAAAGTTATTTTAATAGGGTTTCAAAAACATATATTGTCAAAAATAACCATCATTTCATTGTATGTGTGGATTATTATTTTAAAAGAGAAAATACACATATTTAAAAATTATTTTGATAATATTAATAGTATTTTTTGAATTATAATATATAAATTATCCAATATTTAATTTTTTAAAATTTCTCTGATAGTCAAACATTAGGGTAAAAATTAAATACCATATTATTATACATTGTGTATTATGTCCCCATAACGACCCAAAAGTGATGCAATAAACACTATAAAAGGTATCAAGGACCAAATCTATGTTTTCATTTTACAATAATGTGATTTTAATTAATTTTATTAATTTTATAAATCCATTTTAAATCTTCCAAAATAATTAATTTATTATATGGTTTAAAAATAATTTCCTTAAGTGTAGGACCCACTTCCACATAATAATGGGTATTATTTTATTAATTTATCTCATTGGACTTATAAAAAATTTCAAAACACTCCACTATGGCAGAATCCATTGGAAACAATCATGGGAACGTTTGTAGTTCCGGTGATATTATTATATAGAGTCCAAAACCTAAATATGATAAATAATAAATATCCCCACTATTTTACTATGCAAAGCCACCCAATATCTCATTTATATTCACTAAAAAACCATCCAGAATTCCCTTAATCATCCCTCCCCTATCGAGATTCCTCCCAAGATTCCCTGAAGCTCTCATGAATAACTTCCCAAGCATTTAGAGTCACACACTCATGTGAGGGATCCTCTCATCCTCATCCTTATTATAGTTTCTCTATTATATAATGCCTTCTATTTACAATTACTAATGATGGAATATGTCTTTTAATGTCCCCATTAATTCTCATTTTTTCCAAATTATGTGTGTCCTCATTCTATCTCATCATCCCATTTTAATAATTTTTAAATGATTCAATTTTACTACAAAATGTTTAACATAATTTTCCATGAAAAAACAATTTTGTAGTGAATTCCATACACATTTCCTGTCAAGGGAATTCGCTATTATAAATATATAATTCATTTAAATAGAAAATAAATTTATGCATTCCACACTCCATGTTCATAGAGTAAAATATTTTGTTGAATTAATCAATGTTTTAGGATCAATATGGAACACTTAAGCATGAGAATGAAATGAATGTGACTAGTGTGCTCAAAATTATATATCTCTCTGATGCATTGGGAAATGTTTATTATCATGATATGTTGTGTTAGGATTGGGAGTGAACCTGATTAATTTATGAGACTTTGTATATAATTATTATATGTGTATTTATCCTTGAACTGCTTTTATGATGAATAGTTTTATGTTCTTCCAGTAACATTCATGCTTCCCTTATGTTATCAGGCCATATAATGACATATTACTCATGTCTATGATTATCACACCTTTATTCCCCATTGATAATCCCATTTTCTTACATGTAATATCTTATTCATATTATTCAATTTTCATTCCCTTATAAAGATTTATTTCTCACCCATTTATTATATAGGTACCCAAGTTATTCCATGTAGTTTTATATATGAGAATGTTAGGGATGATTATAATAAAGAAGATTTATAACTTGTTTAATGTTGTTATATATTTTACTTAATTCTTGAAGACACTATAATTTTCAATTGTATAGGTTTTATTATGTGTAATTTTATGTAATAAATCATGAATTAATGGTAAATAAAGATAATAGTTTTTATATTTGGATTCAAAGGAATCTTTTAGTTAATTTTTAGATTTGGTTTAGAAAACTCTAGTAAAAACCATAGGGATAAGATGATGTTTCATAAAAAATCTCTAAATTTTGGTACATATATAGTAATTGGTTTTAAAAAATATATAACAATATAGATCCTACAGGTAGATGTGGCTATGGAACATATATACATATGGGTAAAACATAAAAGTACTATGTTGAGCTAGGCTCGACTGAGAACGGGTTCATAGTAGCATGCCTTTCTGCACATGAGGTTTGGTACTCCCAGGGGATATGAATTTTTAAACTCATAAAGTAATAATGAATTATTAATATGGGAACAAAATAAGTACCATAAGATTATATATAAGGAAATATATCACAAATAAAATAAATCGAATCCTATAAATTCAAAAGTTAATAAATAAATGTAAATTATAAGATATTCCTTTAATATCATTAGATTCCCCCTTTATGTATCAAATAATTTCAAAATAATGACCTTATTTTTTTTATGTAGACAATTTCCTAAAATAAGAAGAAATAAGTAATCAACCAATTTGAAGGGAAATGTAATGACTTCACCAATGAGATTCCTAACCCAATGGGAGTGAGAATAATGAATTTTATGATAAAAACACTCAACTGACTTTTGTAATGAATAAATTCATAGATCAGGATGAGTGTATGAATACCCATAAGATAAAATAAGCTACAATTGAAATTAGTATGAAATAATATCCCTTAAAATTCAAGGGATCTACCAAACCCTTATTCATGGAACAATAGAACAAAAAAATTGATAATATCTTATCCATCCTTCAATGTTGTGAGAAAGAAATGGTTGTATTATATTTTATTAATATGGAGGGAGAAGATGATCAGTGGTGGATATTGATCAAGAAAATTAATCATGATTAATTGATCGAAGTAATGGGGTTCAAGGAATTTCATAAAATGGTTTTCAATAAATTGTTTGATCACACTCTCTTATATAAAATTGAAATGGATTTCTTATCACTCATGAAAAAAGATGAAAAATATATCTGGGCATAAGAGGAAATATTTAAAATACTTTAATGATAGATGAGTTTATTTATTATAAAATAGAGAGCATACTTTTTCATTTTATTTTATACATTCCTATATATCATGAATGTTTAGTTGAACTATTCATTCCACACCATGAAGCATGGAGGTAGAGCTATTGGTAAAAACAAGAAATGGAAAAATTATTTCATCCCAAGTATATAACTCCCCCTATCACAATTTTATGGGATGAAATTACAAAAAAACCAAGTCATAATTTCCTTTTATGAATTTGAAGAAATTATAATCATGTATTATATTTCCAAATAAAGATCCAACATAAATTTATATAACTAGTAAATCAATCTCTACATTGCGAATCGCCCCTAATTCGGTACAAGAGTAAGGTGGCAGATGAATCTTATATAGAACCAAAATCTCAAGAATGGATAATATTTCTCTTTGATAGTGCTTATCATGATCAAATTATTGAGTCTATGGAAAGTGAAATCCTTGAGGACATTACTATTCTCAGGGAATACACTAATGTGTTTCCCAAAAACATTCCTAGTATTCCTTCAAGTTGAGAGGTCGAATTTTCAATCTAGCTTATACATGGGGAGTTACCATTATCAAATACTACATATAGAATGTATATTTTGGTACTTTAATTGATAAAGAAACAACTATAGAAGAATCAAGATAAAGGGTTCATTTTCACATGTTCTTCACTACGGGGTAGACCAGTCCTCTTCATCAAGAAGTTGTATGATCCAGTGTACCATTCCATTGATTATCATGATCTAAATGAGATAATTAAAATGAAAAATTATCCTATTCCAAGTATTGAGGTCTTTTCAATCAGCCACATAGAGAACAATACTTCTCCAAGGTGGTTTTTTATTCTGGATATTACCAAGTTAGGGTGAAGAAAGAGGATATCAACATGTCTACTATTTGTTCCAAATATGGGATCAACGATTTCATATTTTTTCATCCAGTCTCAATAATTCATGAGAAATACTAAGATAAATGATTTAGAGAGTCTTTATATACTACCTCAACAAATTTGTGGTATTCTTTATAGATTTTATTCTAATACTCCTCAAAAATAAAGGTGGATCTTGAGGAGTACTTTGGAACTATAATAAAGATCGTAAAAAGGTAGATTCATTATAACAACTATAGAGAATTTGAGTTTTAGTTGAGGGAAATATAATTATTGTGAGATATCATTACAAGAAATGGTATATATGTGGACCCTTAAATTACAGAAGGAATTGAAGGATGTCTAAGGACAACATATATGAAAGATATATATAGTTTCCTTGGATTATCTAGGTACTATAATAGATACCTGAGAAGATTCATAATATTTTCAAACCCTCTAAACAAGATAAATCATAATGGAGTCATGTTTGACTAGAATAATGAATTCGAATATATATTTAAGGAGTTCAAAAATAGTCTTATCCCTGCACCTGTACTCAAACTTCCCAAAAGTGGAGAAATTTTCATAGTATTTCGTGATGAATCAATGAATGTATTGGGATGTATGTAAATGAATAATGAAAAAGTAATAGCATATGCTTTAAGGAAGTTGATGGTTCTTAAATAGAACAACCAAACATATGATCTAGAGTTAGATGAAGGGATATTAATTTCGAAACTATAGTGGTATTATCTATTTTGTGATAAGGTATAAATATATATAGATCACAAAATCTTCAAGAATATATTTACAATGAATGATATAAATATGGTCCAATAAAGATGGTTAAAGTTGATAAATGATTATGAATACTCAATACACTAGCATCATAGAAACGTTGATAATGTGGTTGATTCTCTAAGTAGAAAGAAGATTGCTCATTAATAATTGATGGGAATTGATAATGATATTATCCTCTAACACATGAAGAGTGTGGACATGTGAATAAAAAAGTAAGTAACATCATAAATCCATTCACAAATTATTTCTCAACCATCAATTTTGGAAAATAGAATGGATTCTCAAAGAGATGCTCTTAGAATTTAGAATAATATAGAAACTATAAGAAAATTTAAATACTTTGTGTTCATTTTTAATGAATCATTAGTGATACTTAGGATATAGCTATGTATACAATTAAATCCAAATAAAAATAACGATCCATTGGATGGAACACATAGTTTGAATTTCAATATACATCTAGAATGAAAACATCTACACAAATATCTCTATGTGAAAATTGGTGTGATAATATGAAGAAGGAGATCATGAAATATAAATAAATATGTCTTTTATGTTTGTAAGTGAAGGAGGAAAGGAAAAAAATACAAGGTGATAATGCAACCATTACCTATACATACATGGAAATGGGAAAAATCATCCTGAGATTTTTCACTAGTCTTTTGAAAAAATCAAGAGGTAATAATTCAATCTTAGTTGTAGCAGATCATCTTACAAAGACTACACACATTATTGAAATTCATTAGGACTTCACAATTTATCAAATTGCAAGGATATACATGAGACAAGTTTTGAGGCTACATATAACATCATTATTTATTATATCCAATCGAGATCTAATATTTACCTACCATTTATGGAAGAGTCTTTAATATGATCTAAATACTAAGATGAACTTCATCATGGTTCATAACCCCCAAAATGAAGGCCAATATGAGTGGACTATCTAGACACTTTAGAAGATACTGAGAGCATGCCTAATTGAATTATAAGGATGGTGGGACCAATATCTTCCTCTAGTTGAATTATCATACAATAACAGTTTCTACTCATGCATCAAAAACCCACCATATTAAGCACTTTATGGGAAGTGGTGCAGAACACCCATATTCTTAGATGAAGTTGTGGAACACAAACAACTATATCGTAAATGGGTGAGGAAATGGTGTAAAAGGGTAATGCAATTAAACAGTACATAAAGGCTACTCAGAGTTGAAATGAGGGATATGATAACAATCATCGATGAGACCTAGATTTTGATGTTGGAGACATGGTATTCATACTAATATCTTAATTGAAGACGGTCATGAGATTTACAATGGAGGGAAATATTTGTTAAAGATACATTGGTCCCCTTGTGATAATTGATCACATTGGAGTGGTTGCGTACTGACTAGAACTCTTGAAAAACCTATATCAAGTACGTGGTGTATTCCGTCTATCCCTCTGGAAGATGTACACACCAGAACCCTCACATGTAATCAATCTAGTGGTTGTACCAATGGATAATGATCTCTCCAACAAAGAGTAAGGTGATGGGAATCGTAGACAGTGATGACAAATCATTAGGAAATAATATAGTGCACTGTGTCAAAAGGATTTAGAAAAACCCAAAATTTGAAAAAGTGGAATGGGAACCAGAGGTAGTGATAAAATAGAGTTACCCTCATCTGTTTTAGTGTGGGAAATGAATAATTTTATGATGAAATTTCTGAAGGGTTGAATATTTTTTTGACCCAATATTTTATAAATAAACATACCAATGAAATTTAATTAAATTTATTATTATGTATTTTGGTTATAGAAAATCACAAACCTATTTGGTTTTATTATATCATATTTAAAATTCCATTAAAAATATGTACCATCGATAATATGTCCATCGAATAGTGATCACTTGATTTCTATAAATAAATGGTTTTGATAAATTCAATCGACCTAAAAAAGGAAGTGATGTAATCAAATAGTAGGATCATACCTTATGAATCCCATTTATTGTGAATTATTAGGGATATTTCATCACTGGGTCTTTTTCATGACCAATACCAAGCTCATATCCAACAATTTAAGAATGAGTGAAACTGTTTACATGAGATATTCAAGCTCATCTAGATCATTCCCCAAACCTTGTTCGCCCATCCACCTAATGAAAGTCTTATAGTCACATACCTTACCATTAGAGATTTTGCGGTTGAATTAATGAGATATATATCAAGTCACTTGAAATGTTATTATGTTCATTATTTTTATATAATAATGAATAAATTTTCTTCATATTACTATTACAATATAATTTTTGTATTTTGAAACTATAAAATAGAAATTGTATTTTTGGATAATATTAAAATTCAATTAAAGAATTTATTTTGATGATTTATTGAATTTATGAAATTAATAAGGAAATTAGTAAATTATTTTTATCAAATATAATTGATCATATAAATTTTATGTTGTCAATTGTAATTTTTATAGGGGCTTGAGAACTGTTGTTGTAAAAACTGTTGTATCTAAATAAACATAGATTATTATATTAAAAGTGAAAATAAAATTATTCTAAAAAATTATTTTTTAATAATGAATATTATATTTGGAATCATAATATTGAAATCATCCAATGGTAAATGTTTCATAATTTTTTCAGATAGTGGAATTTTCGGGGAAAATTAAATACCATATAAATATATGGTGTGTATAATGACAATATCATGACCCAAAAGTGATGTAATAATTAGTATAAAATTTATCTATGAAAAAATATATATTTTCTCAATTTAAAATAATTTAATTTGAAGTCGATTTGACAATTCATATAAATCCATTGTGAATCCCCAAAACCATTAATATATATGATGGTCTTAAAATCATTCCTCAAATAGTATGACAGACTTCCAAATAAAAAAGTTTGTTATTTTATTAATTTTTTCCCTTGGAAATATAAAATAATGAAAAACACTCCGCTTTGATAGAAACCATGGGAATGGTTTTGTTTTTTTATTATATAGATTCCAAAACCTATGTTTGAGAAAAATTAAAGAAATCCACTATAGTTTTCGATATAAACCCACCCAAGATCCCATTTATCTCCCCTAAAAATATTTTTATCACATCCATAATCTTCCCTACCCTCTATAGAATCCTCCCATAGCACCCCCTAGCTCTAAAGAATCTCCTCCCAATAATTTAGCGTCACGTAGTCAAGGAAGGGATCCTCTAATCATCCTCATTATTGAAGTTTATTTGTTATATTATTATTACTATTTACAATTCCTAATGTTGGTATATGTCTTCTCATGTCCCTATTAATTCCAATTTTTTGTCAAAATTATGAGATACCAATTTATTTCTCATCAACCCATTTTATGAATTTTTATGTGATGTCGTTATGCTCTAAATTTCACCATGATTTTTCTTTCCAAAACAATTGTGTAGTGAATACCATAACCATTTACTATCAAGGTTATTAACCATTATACACTTTTAATTCTTGGAAATATTACCTAAATTTATTTATTCCATACTCCATGATTTTGGAATAAAATATGATAACGAATGAATCTATTTTGATTGATCTATGTGGAATATATATGCGTGAGAATGAAATGAAAGTGAAGGGTATGCCCAAAATTATATTGAACTTCAATGCATTGGGTAATGAACAGTCTCATGGGGTATCATATTGGGATTAGATGAAAACCTATGTCCTATAGGGGACTTTTTTCTGTCATGATTTCTTAGCAGTTGTCGTAGACCTATGTCTATGATTCAGTGTTTTGAGTTGTTTCCACATTTTCCATGTTTCCCTCATGTTATCATGTTATATCATGCCATATTATTTGTGTTTAATTTACCCAATTCCCAAATACACTACACTTATTTATGTTTTGGATATTACTAATTAGAATGTTATGTAATAAATCATTAATTAACATGAAATAAATAGCAGGATTGTTATACACATGAAGTGGTTATGTATGCTGTGTGTTCCTGTCGGTTATTCCCTATATTGTTGCCTGGATGAAGGCATTCTGATCATGTGGATAGATGCTCCATGAAGTGTGATCATACACTCCCATGTGTGATGGATTTTAGATTGATGGTTTTTTGTGTCGTGGGGGTGGGAGATTTATATGCATCACTACCTGAGTTATACACCAATTGCATGGATTATACCACACATGTTTTGTTTGGAGTAGGTGGAGGGATTTGGTGTCATAATATTCGGGAGATCCTATTGTGAATCTTGTATTGAATCACAAGATATTTATTGATAAAATGAATGTTCTAAAATTTCTATTTTTATAGGACCTGGGCAGATCAAAATGATTTTTAATGAAGTTGGGTACATTTCATATAGTTTATAATAGTATAGGCCAACATTTCTGGGGCTCTTCGTGAGATCATGATGCTTATGGGAAGGACTTTATAAGATTGAAGATGAATATTATATGGTCCTCAATTAGACAAATTAGGTTTTCAATGGAACCTTCACAAAATTAGGATGATATGTTTTTGGGATATTAAGTGATCGTTATATCCTATCGATGGGGGATAACATGATCAGTGGTGACCATCCAGTGTATATGACACATTTTCGTGAATTCCAACGTACCCTCAGTCCACAAGAAGTTTCTCAATTTTTCACTTTTATTTCATTCATTATTTTACATAGTATGTGGATCTCATGAATTTTTCTGAGTGGTTTCCAAGACAATCACTCTCCATGCCTACAATACATTGGGTGAACGATAATGGGTCTTGTGGTGATGTTGAAGCATTCTAATGGACAACCACATTATTCATTCATGATGTTAGAGTGATTGAACATTATCAAATGTACATGTATAAGATCACTCACATGATGAAAGGTAAATGTCAACTAGATCATTCGTGATAAGGTGGACATGTTACGGGACTTTTTATGGTCTTGAAAATCATTTGAGCATGTCGCATGAAATTAAACTCTCGCAAAATGATTTTATCTATTTTGTATTTACATACTATTTTGACATGATTTTTCGATTCTTTCCCATTGGTTTCCCATAAGGTGACCCCATGATCGATATGGGATCTTTCAATGGTGTAGACACCTTATCATATGCAATAGTTATGCTTATCTTGGTTGCTTCATTTGATAAACATTGGATCTTTAACCAGTATGTGATTATCATCATGGATAGATCACATTCTTATCTTTATTGAGATGTACAAGGTGCATATAATCTAGTGGGTATTTTTGTAATCCTTCATATGTTGAAGGTGACATGCCAACATGCATCAACACGACATGGTGAACATAATTACATGGATTCATGTTGCCTTTCGATTTTTATGATAGTGTATCATGGATATAAATGAGTACATAAACTATATACCTTTTTAATATTTTTATCCTTTAATTTTCAATGGTTTTAGATTATTGTAAGGCACCCAATGGTTGATAAATTGCATGAGTAAGAGGAACTCACCTAGAATCCATTTCATGATTAGTGAATATCTTGGACACCATCTCTAGAACCAGGAGTATTTTCAAAGTGGATCCACATGATCCCCAATATATCATACACTATACATGAACCATTCTCATGACCTTATTAAGGTTATGGATTCACATTTCCATTTGGATTTCATGGGATCTGCATGATTTGGCAATCTTCCTTTCCATTTCATTGTAGAGAATAATACCAATTATTTGGGTATTTTTTTGTAACACCCCGAGATTTTATGAAAAATATTCTTAATTTCATTAATGTATTGTGCTGTATGCTACACAAAAAGGAGCTTCCATAACACGCATCCTTAAATTGCCTTGCATTACATGCAATCACGACCTTCCTCGATAGCGTGTGTAGTATGTAATACCGAGTTTCACTAAACAACGATATGCTATTAAAATATTATTAGAACTAGCCGTTATGAATACTAATAACCACTTTTTGAAATTTTGTAAATATTTTTTTCCAAAATGGACTTCATTTTTTGATTCGGAATATTGAAATTAGCTTAGGGTGAAATTTTGGTACTTTTCGGATAACTTTCATATACTGATGAATAGTGAAAATTACTAAATTTTAATTAAAAAAACTTTTTTAATCAAAATAATTAATAGGGATAAATTATTAATTTTAGTGGTTTTAATTTATATTTAGATTATATTTTCACAATTTAATACAATGTTGTTCATTGGATGTAATTTCACATTTAAACCAGACATAAACAAGTGTCAATCCTTTGATAGTTATTATCTTTTAAAAACATGTTATTTGTTTTGACGACGGGAATTAATTTTTAAAATATTTAACGTAACTGATATGTTTTTAATTTGGTAAAATAAACATCCTTTTTAATTCATAATATCAAATATAACTTAGGCCTAATTTTTGGTATATTTCTGGAAACTTTCATTTTTTGATTAATAGTGAAACCACTAAGTGGTAGTTAAAAAATTGAATTTTTCATAAAACATAATTTTACTGCTTCTGTGAGTAGAATTTCAAAAATCCGAGAGACACGGTTAATATCAAGGACTAAAATGTGGTTCAATGAGATGAAAATAATTTTTGGTGAATAGTAACTTTTTACTATTTTTTACCATGGTTAAATGTAAATTGGGTAGTTAAAGGTAAAAATGATATTATTATTACCATAACACATGTCCTAATTCTATTGGATAAATGTAATTCGACCAAAAGAAACCTTCGGAATAAAATATGACCATTTAGGCCCACATGGATTAGATTAGGACATTTATTATCAATTCATTTAAAGAAGGGTTAAAATAGTTAAAATCAAATTTTAATAACTAACGCATTTTTAATATAGGGTTCTACATAAGATAAATTAGACTATAAATATTGATTATAAATTTAAAAAGATTTACTAAATAATGGTATTTTATTTGAAATTTTTAGACATTAAATTATTTAATTTATTTATGACACAACAATGATGCAGTAATTATCTTATTAATGAAATATTGACATAATTGATGTTATAAATACACAAATAAATGTAATTTGAGACTTTTTTATAAATTACACTAATTTTTTAGGTTAATATGACATGTTATTATTGATTTAAGAAACTTTTTTCGAATTAATAATTCTGTTATGATTTTCACAAAAATCAATTACTAAATAGTGTCAAAATTGACATAAAATAGTTTTTAAAACAAATATTATATTATTAATTGTTATTTTATTCCTAAAAATATATTGTTCGGCAAAATGACTTAGATAAGGTTATATATATTTATAATAAACAACTTGGGTTGCTTTTGGCTTTTTATAGTAGGTTTATTAACCTTATAGTGTAAGAACACAAAAAGACACGGTAAAAGTAAAATTATCTAACTTAATGTTAAATCTAAATGATAATGTTAAAATAGGAACCTAAAGTTGTCTAAATTCTATTGGATGAGAGGATTTATACCCATCACTACCTTAGCTTCGAAATAAATCAATTTTGAGCTATTTAAAACCGCATTTGGCTTTATAATATAATAATATTTTTAGTTTTTCCAAAGGAGCCCCTCTCCTCCCTTATAAAAGGGAACCTCCTCCCCCTCTTCCTCACACCACTTTGATCATTAAAGCTCAGAAAAACCCTGCCAATTTCTTCTCTCCACTTCCCTAGAGACATCCTAGAGGTCCTGGTATTCTTCAAAGACAAATTTTAGTGTCCTAAAGGAGGTCTCAAAGAAGCGCTTCAAAGAAGAGGTAAAGTTGGTTACCGATTCTTTCATCTTTATTTCTTCTTCCACTTCCACATCTTTAGTTGTTTCATTATTAAGTAATAACATCAGTATCACTCATATACTGATATGTTATTATAATTATGAAACAACTCTATTTCACCATCTATCCGTCCTACGGAAAATGATATCACAACACGTGCGTACGTACGGAATACCGTCTCCACGCCGTGGTGTAATCTATCTTCCACCACCACCTTACTTGGATGGGTATAATGGTGTAAATAATAACTATATATGATTATTGTAAAGTTATAATGATTCTGAAATTGTATATATACACTCCATTACAATTTCATGATCATGGGAACGATATCATCGCTCATGCGTACGTACGGAATACCGTCTCCACGATGTGATGCGACTCATGCTACATGATCTTCACTTCATAATGATTATATAAATGAATTGAACGAATGAATATATCACAATAATAAAAATCTGGAAATGAGGTATCTATATCCTAAAAAAAGAATTAGAATTTATTCGACAATACATGCATAAGAAGAAAAAGTAATAAACACCCGAATAACAAGTAGTAATGAAATATTACTAATAAGAATCTAAGAATATGACCATATATGATATCATAAAAATAAGTATGATTCTGGAATAATTAAATAACATTATTTAAATCATTATACAGGAGGTTCAGACACTTACGACGCAAATCAGACCTAAGGTAAGGGATATATCACAATCTCATTTTTATCCAAGATTGTTTATACTTTGGTATTTACTGGGGTGTATTTTATCATCCACATCCATTTTTCCTCAATATGTAACATTATTTCCATCCACCTACAAATTGTTTAAATCCATTTTTACCCTTTGGTGAGTTTATAGTAAAAGATATCATAGGAATATTTTGTCGTTTTTCATATGAGGAACTTTTTGACTTTTCCAACAAAAGTATGAGAAGAATGTTTTTTTACGTATACGGCATGAATGGATTTTTAAAACATTATTTCCAAGAAGCCTCCTTTTAAAGTTTTAAGGTTTATTTTTAATCAACTTCTTTTAGTTTAAAAATGTATGAAATGTTAATAATGGAAAATGTTTTTGAAGTAGAAAGGATATTTTCCTCAAGAATGGAGTTCAAGTGTTTTGTCAAAATTATTTTCCATCTAATATAATAAAGGGTTCTATTTCTATCCCTATTATTACATTGATTTGATTATGGGGTAATGGAATTATTTTTATGAATTCCTTTATCTTATATGAATTTCTTTATAATTTCATGGTGTTTAAAAATCACATTTTATTACATGGGTTATGCTATGATGTATGGTTTATGATTTTGTGGCACACATAAGAATGGTATCATTATGAGATGGGTGGGACCTATATCTCCCTCCAATTAATTGGTTAAAGATTTTATATCTCATGAGCTAGACATGGTTGGATCGGTAGGTTAAACCGGTTCAGTGAAATAGGACTGAAACGAGTAATATACTCGAATTAAAAATGGACTTTGTCCACAAAGATAGTCTTGGAAATGAGTCTTGACTAATAAGAAATGATTACCTATGATTATGTGTTTATTCCACAAAGTTTGATGTATTATGTTATGATTATTGGGATTACATTTCACTACTTTGATTTATCCCATGTTATGATATTATGATCTCTTTTGCAGGTTAAGATTTCCAAAATGTTATGTTCTTATGAATACGATGTGATTGATATTTCTTTTGTTTACCCTTACTGAGCATTTGAGCTCACCCTTTTGTATGTTTTTACCCAGGCCAGGAAGAAGGTTATTAAGTATGATGTTCCAAAAGGGACTATAGATATGATGAAATAAATGGGAGACAATGTAGACGCTTTTTGAACCTATTGTTTATGTTTCCCAGTTTCTAAAGACACTATACCTATATGGTCATTTCATGGTTTTGTTATATGTTGTAATAAGTATGCTTCAATTTTGAAGTAATAACAATGTATGTAAAGTATGAGTCATTATAGTTGGTATCAGAGGAAATGGAGGTTGGAATGTATCTGATCCTTGGGAACTCTCACATGTGAGCGTTGGACAAAGCATGGCTCTCCGCCCAAGGGCTTCATGAGGAAATGGATGCCACTGGGGATGGTGGTGCGCCCCACCCAGGGGGTGTAGCCGCCCATGGGGTGCCCTGATAAGTATCAATTATAGTCCACTGGAAGTAATTCCAGACAGTTATAGTTGGTATTAGAGGAAAGGTTTAGTCAACCTTTGGAAACTAGGATGCGAGAACTTTAGTGAGATCCCTAGAGATATTTTTAAGGTATGTCTAGGGATGTCCCTAAGGTTAAGTATAAGTATAAGTTATAGTACTAGAATTATGGTATCCCAAGATGTTAGATATTTAAGGTACTCCCCCTTTATTATATTGTTTTCCCTAGCGTGATTTTTGCCTCTAACACTATTCTTTTTGGGTTTTAGAAAATGGTTGGAAACAAGATGATTCACGATATTGGAGCATTTGATGGACAATGGAATGATATTCTTCATTAGAACCAAATGAAATGGGATTTGGAAGTCCAAAACATCATTATTATGTCGAATCAGCAATCTCATAATATGATCAATAAACTCAAATTTGGTAAGTTTCATGACTCGGCTAATAAGAGAAAGATGGAGTTTCATGATGATCATAGAGGAACGAATGTTCAATTTCCCCTATGTAAATCATGTGGGAAGAGGCATCAAGGAGAATTTTTCAAAGGAACTAGAAGATGCTTTGGGTGTGGAAAAGAAGGACACAAAGCCAGTAAGTGCAAAGGAAAAGGTTCAGTTAACACCATGGATGGGGATAATGGTATTGCTACGACATCAACAATGTTTAAATGTTTTCAATGTGGAATGTACGGGAATTATGAAAAACAATGCCCTTAGGGAATGTCTCATGAAGAGAATCAGTATATTCGTATGGGTAGTATTTATGTTGATGATGATGAAGAGACTACAAATGGTATGTGAGTTGAAATAATTGTTGAAGCTCGATCAATGGTTTAAGTTGGTAGTGGAATGATTCCATGTTTATCAAGTGTAATGTTGTATAAGTAATCTCATGGTACTATGGAATAAAGAGACATCTAAGGATTTTTACACTGTTGTCTTTCCATATGTTTTCAAAGTGTATGATGAATGGTACCAGTAACCATGAAAGGTTATTCTAATATTTTTGGAAAGTAGATGATATGCGCATAATGAAGGGATAAGGAGAAAATTAAATGTTTGATAGTATTCATGAACTCGTGACTGATATAAGGAAATATTTATATCATGGTTTGAGTATATAGAATTTTGGGGTTTTGGTATGTGGAAAGAGTTAACTTTTGACAGCACTCATTTTTTCACTATGATTCAATGGGTATTCATTTTTTTCAAGAGAATACATGATTAAGGCCTTCGAACATTTGGAATGTGACCAACAAGAAATATCTTATGATATATGGGGATCAGCGATGGTATTAACATGCCTGTTATATGAAATCTATGGTAATTGTTTTCACTATAATATGACAATGGACTGCAATATTATGGATAAGCCTAAAGATTGGAATGGAATATGTTGGACATAAGTTAGTATTGTTTAAGGATAGAACCTTTTTCGATATTATTTATGGGATGTTATAGTAATGTAGTTTTAGAAAAAGGAAAACATTCAGGATGGGCGACAACCCATCGCGTCAGACAAGGTTATGGGAATCGAACCCACAATCGAAGTGCGACTGGCCTTTATCGCCTACCACTAGCCTAAAGGATGTCCCTGTTTAGTATAAACTAGTTTTATTATATTAAGCAGTATGATATATGAAGTTTTAGTCCATTTTAGGAACCATATATGATTAATCTCACTATAGATGGACTAATGTATTTTTTGATAAATTTTCTAACCTTTTGTTTGAGACAGATGGAATGACCCATCATTCTATCACATGATCTGCTAACACATCACGAATGAAAAATTCAACTTCATTTCTTTAAGAGACGATGTGTAAATTGTCCAAAGAACGTCCAACGGTGAGACTATACCAAAATCACGAAAGTATTTCTTCTAATTCCAATTTCATCAACTTTAGGGAAATGATCGTGAAAACAAAAAATGTGGTCCTAGTGCTCTTATATATGATGAATCAGATGGTACCTTAGATCGTAAAAAATTTATGGCTTTGTGATTTTCTTGCTTTTCCATAGCCAGGTTCTCTACCACTCTCCATCAGAACATGATGGTTAGATTTTTCTTCCATATCCATATTTTCACCTATGTGGAAACCTAGTGATTAGTTTATTTGTGTAACTATTACGTTTCATACTTTTGTTTTTAAATATTGGTTTTGGTACTCCTTTTTACGATGTGGGTTTCTATTAAAGAAACTTTCGAGTAGTAAACCATTTATAACCCCGACGAATTATGTGGGCGAAATTCATTTTAAGGGGGTAGAATGTAACACCCCGAGATTTTATGAAAAATATTCTTAATTTCATTAATGTCTTGTGTTGTACGCAACACCAAAAGGAGCATGCACAACACGCATCCTTGAATTTCCTTGCATTACAGGCAATCACGGCCTTCCTCGATAGCGTGTGTAGTACGCAATACCGAGTTTCACAAAACAACGATATGCTATTAAAATATTATTAGAACTAGCTTTTATGAATAGTAATAACCACCTTTTGAAATTTTGTAAATTTTATTTTTCAAAATGGACATCATTTTTGGATTCGGAATATCGAAATTAGCTTAGGGTGAAATTTTGGAACTTTTCGGATAACTTTCATATTCTGATGAATAGTGAAAATTACTAAATTTTAATTAAAAACAACTTTTTTATGCGAAATAATTAACAGTGATAAATTATTAATTTGGGTGGTTTTAAAGTATATTTAGAATATATTTTTACAATTTAATACAATGTTGTTCATTGGATGTAATTTCACATTTAAACCAGACATAAACAAGTTTTAATCTTTTGATAGTTATTATCTTTTAAAAACACACTATTTGTTTTGACGACGGGAAATAATTTTTAAATTAGTTAATGTAACTGATATGTTGTGAATTTGGTAAAATAAACATCATTTTTGAATTCATAATATCAAATATAACTTAGTCCTAATTTTTGGTATTTTTATGGAAACTTTCATTTTTTGATGATTAGTGAAACCACTAAGTGGTAGTTAAAAAAATTGAATTTTTCTTGAAATTTAATTTTACCACTTCTGTGAATAGAATTTCAAAAATCCGAGAGACACGGTTAATATCAAGGACTAAAATGTGGTTCAATGAGATGAAAATAATTTTTGGTGAATAGTAACTTTTTACATTTTTTTACCACGGTTAAAAATAAATAGGGTAGTTAAGGGTAAAAATGATATTATTATTAACCTAACACATGTCCTAATTCTATTGGATAAGTTTAATTCGACCAAAACCAACCTTAGTAATAAAATATGACCATTTAGGCCCACTTGGATTAGATTAGGACATTTATTATCAATTTATTTAAAGAACGGTTAAAATAGTTAAAATCAATGTTTAATAACTAAATCATTTTTAATATAGGGTTATACATAAGATAAATTCGACTATAAATATTAATTATAAATTTAAAAAGATTTCCTACATAATGGTATTTTATTTGTAATTTTTAGACATTAAATTATTTAATTTATTTATGACACAACGATGATGCAGTAATTATATTATTAATGAAATATTGACATAATTGATGTTATAAATACCGAAATAAATGTAATTTGAGACTTTTTATGAATTACACTAATATTTTAGGTTAATATGACATGTTAGTATTGATTTAATTAACTGTTTTAGAATTAATCATTCTGTTATGATTTTCACAAAAATCAATTACTAAATAGTGTCAAAACTGACATAAAATAGTTTTTAAAACAAATATTATATTATTAATTGTTATTTTATTCCTAAAAATTGAAGCATTGGCCAAATGACATATATAAGGTTATATATATTTATAATAAACAACTTGGGGTTCTTTTGGCTTGTTATAGTAGGTTTATTAACCTTATAGAGTAAGAACACAAAAAGACACGGTTAAAGTAAAATTATCTAACTTAATGTTAAATCTAAATGATAAGGTTAAAATAGGAACCTAAACGTTTCTAAATTCTATTGTATTAGATGATTTTGACCCATCCCCACCATATCTTTTAAATAAATCAATTTGGAGCTATTTAAAACCGAATTTGGCTTTATAATATAATAATATTTTTTGTTTTTCCAAAGGACCCCCTCTCCTCCCTTATAAAAGGGAACCTCCTCCCCCTCTTCTTCACACCACTTTGAGCCTTCAAGCTCGGCCAACCCCTACCAAATTATTCTCTCCACTTCTTTAAAGACATCCTAGATGTCATGGTCTTCTTCAAAGACCAATTTTAGTGTCTTAAATGAGGTCTCAAAGAAGCGCTTCAAAGAAGAGGTAATGTCCGTTACCGATTCTTTCATCTTTATTTCTTATTACACTTATTCTTCTTTAGTTGTTTCATTATGAAGTAATAACATCAGTATCAATCATATACTGATATGTTATTATAATTATGAAACAACCCTATTTCACCATCTATCCATCCTACAGAAAATGAAATTACCACGCGTGCGTACGTACGGAATACCATCTCCACGCCGTGGTGTAATCTATTTTCCACCACCACCTTACTTGGATGGGTATAATGGTGTAAATAATAACTATATATGATTACTGTAAAGTTATATTGATTCTGAAATTGTATATATACACTCCATTATAATGTCACGATCATGGAAACGATATCATCGCTCATGCGTACGTACGGAATATCGTCTCCACGATGTGATGCAACTCGTTCTACATGATCTTCATTGCATAATGATTATATAAATGAATTTAATGAATGAATATATTCCACTAATACTAATATGTAAATGACGTATCTATATCCTAAAAAGAAGAATAAGAATTTATTCGACAAAACACGCATAAGAACAAAAAGTAATAAACACCAAAATAACAAGTAGTAATGAAATATTACTAATAAGAAGCTAAAAATATGACCATATATGATATCATAAAAATAATTATGATTCTGGAATAAGTCAATAACATTATTTAAATCATTATACAGGAGGTCCGGTCACTTACAAAGCAAATCAGACCTAAGGTAAGGGAAATATCACAATCTCATTTTTATCCGAGATTGTTTATACTTTGGTATTTACTGGGGTGTATTTTATCATCTACATCAATGTTTCATCAATATGTAATATTATTTCCATCCACCTACAAATTTTTTAAATCCATTTTTACCCATTGGTGAGTATATAGTAAATGATATGAAAGGAATCTTTTGTCGTTTTTCGTACGAGGTACTTTTTGACTTTTCCGACAAAAGTACGAGAAGAATGTTTTTTACTTATACGACATGAATGGATTTTTAAAACATTATTTCCAAGAATCCTCCTTTACAAGATTTCAAGTTTATTTTTAATCAAATTCTTTTAGTTAAAAATTGTATGTCATGTTAAGAAAGGAAAATGTTTTTGAAGTAGAAAGGATATTTTCCTCAAGAATGGAGTTTAAGTGTTTTGTCAAAATTATTTTCCATCTAAGATAATAAAGGGTTCTGTTTCTATCCCTATTATTACATTGATTTGATTATGTTGTGATGGAATTATTTTCATGAATTCCTTTATCTTATATTAATTGAATTATGATTTCATGATGTTTATGAATCCCATTTTTATTACATGGGTTATGCAATGATGTATGGTTTATGATTTTGTGGAAAACATAAGAATTGTATCATTATGAGATGTGTGGGACCTATATCTCCCTCCAATGCATTGGGTAATGATTTTATATATCATTAGATAGACATGGCTAGAACGGCAGGTTATACCGGTTCAGTGAAACAGGACTGAAACGAGGAATGAACTCGGTTCAGAAATGGACTTTGTCCACTAAGATAGTCTTGGCAATGAGTCTTGACTAATAAGAAATGATTATCTAGGATTATGTGTGTATGACACAAAGTTTCTTGATTTTAGTTAAGATTATTGGGATTACATTTCAATACTATGATTTATCCCATGTTATGATATTATGATCTCTTTTATAGGTTAAGATTTCCAAAATGTTATGTTCTTATGAATATGATGTGATTGATATTTCTTTTGATTACCCTTACTGGGAATTTGGGCTCACCATTTTATGTTTTCTCTTCCCCAGGATATAAAAAAGTTTTTAGGTAAAAAATAGAAGATCTTTATGGGAGATGATAAAGATTTTTCCCCACAATTATAATATTATATTCCGACTTTCCAAAGACACTAAACTATTACGGTCCTTGTGTGTGTGTTTTTGTTATGTACTAAGTATTTCGCAAAAGTAATGTAATGTCCATGTATGTTAAGATTTGGCTCTCTACATTTTTTCCTTGTAGATATGTTGATTTTTTGTTAGAAGGTATCCATAAATTTCCCCCCTCATCGGTGAGGTCTACGAGGATAACAGATCAATAATGAGTAGTGTAAATGACTACAAAATCATTAGTTTTGTCACCGGTCAATTTATTTTGAGATATTTAGTCTTCCATGTGACACTTTTTACTATAAAGAGTACCCTATAAATATTAGAGTGGAGGGGAGCTCATTATCTAGAGAATATAACTCTCTACAGTAGTTGAAATTCCTTCTCGTGATGTGACTCCGTTGAAATACCTTCAGCAAGAACTAAATGTGACATATCTGAAAGACTATTTTTATAACTGATTCAAGAAATATGTTGGTGTGACCTTCCATTCATTATCACATATTTATATCAACCATGATTCGATATTTGGTAATTTACTGAACCTTTTCCCTGATGTTGTCATGTAGGTTTCAAAAAATCCAACAGTTTGGTAGCATGATCACTTGACTATTATGTGGATCATGTGACCATGTCAAGGTTGTGAAATCTCTCGTCTCATCGATTGTTGTTCTATAATGAGATGTACTATGGGTCAAGAAGTATATGATATATCCATGGGTCATTCAGTTTTTGAGTATTGTATCAGGTCATGTAGTCATGAATCTCCCTATGGTTCAGGCGTTGTGCATGATGTTTCCAAAGTATTCCATTAATTTTTATAGGGTTTCAATTTTTTTATTCTGATATATGCCACTTAATTTTGTGCAGATGTCTTCCATATCCAAAATTTCGTCAATTACTGCTATCAATAGGGCCATTATTTCTAGAAATTAAAATTATATCCCTCAATAACTTATGTTTTCTAAGAAGTATATTTAGGAGAGGTTTCTCTCATCCAAACATCAAAGTGACACTTTTTCACACCAGCTTCACCTGTTTGGATTTGGCTTTCCAAATGATGGTTTCAGTCATTCTAAAGAATAGAATATAACACATAACTAACTATAAACCTCCTTTTTTGGTATTATGACCATGATTTATGGGGATGATATATTTTCTTTATCATTATCCTAGGGTTTTTCTTTATGTGATGGTGAACTAAAATATTTTTCCTGATGACTGTGACTTTCCAACAATCACATTCCTCAAAACTATTTTAGACTGTTTATTTCTTATTTGACCAATAAAGGTTGCATATAGAGATCTAATAGCTATAATATTCTAGGTGGATTTTTTTTAGAGGAATATGCTTGGCCATTCTAGCTTAGATAGAGCTATTTAGAATTTTCCAACCAAATACAGGCTATCTATCCTTACGATGTTATATGGGATTCCCAATTCATCATCTACTGTCAATTTCATATTCTTATAAAAATTATTATAGATTGGTTCCTTGTTATGAATTTATTCTATAAACTCCATGATGAATCATTAATCATTATTTGGGAAATCTACCATCCAGATGGGATACCACAACTAGGGGAAATGTATGATTAGTGGCTTCCTTTTGCAGATTTCTGGGATGTTCCTGCAAAGACTCCAATTCGGGAAATGGAAAATCTCAATATTATAAAATAGATGTTAAGGATATAAAGCAATACAAGATCACAAATTTACATTATGTATTGGATCAACATATTTCTTTTCCATAGTGGAGCTCATCTGGCTACTATACGCCCTCATGAGTGCCCTAATGTAACACCCCAATATTTTATGAGTTATATTATTTTTAATTTCTTTGATTTATTCTATTGTACGCTACACCAAGTTTATCTTGCGCTATATGAAACACTGTATTAGCTTGCAGTATACGCAACACTATTCTTGGATTTTTTACACACAATTTCATGTTCGTTTGATAGTATTCATAATACGAAACATTGAGTATATATATATATATATATATATTAAATGTATAAATGAAATATGGTTAGATTATGTTATACGAAACAACGAAGGAGTCTTGCAAAACACACAACCCTGACTTGGCTTGCATTACACATAATCACAACCTTCCTCAATAGCATGTGTTGTACGCAGTACCAGGTTTCACTAAACTACGATATATGGTTATAATATTATTAAGAACTAAACGTTGTAAATAGTAATACCAACATTTGGAAATTTTATAAATTTTATCTATCAAAATGGACATCATTTTTGGATTCTGAATATTTAAATTATCCTAGGGTGAATATTTGGTATTTTTCTGAAAACTTTCAATTTTTGATGAATAGTGAAAACACTGGGTTACTATTTAAATAACTACTTTTTATTTAAATATTTATTTATTTTATTTAAATTTAATTTAGGAAAAAATTGATACATAATACCTATATAAGTTCAGTATAATTCATTGGAGCCATTTTTAAATAATTTTAGATATATAAAAAATTTTATTGAACTTTCCACTGTCTTTTAGCCACCTCTTATGAGAATTTGAAAATTTACATAAAACGTAATTTTACTGCTTCTATGAGTGGAATTTATAAAATCCTAGAGACATGGTTAATATAAAGGAGTAAAATGTGGTTCAATAAGATAAAAATATTTTTTCATTAATAGTAACTTTTAACTTTTATTTACCACAGTTAAAATAAAATATGGTAATTAAGGGTAAAAATGTTATTATTATTACCCTAACACATTTCCTAATTCTATTGGATAAGTTTAATTAGACCAAAAAAACCATAGAAATAAAATATTATCATTTATGTCCACTTGGATTAGATTTCGACATTTATTATTATTTTATTTAACAAAGAGTTAAAATAGTTAAAATCATTTTTTAATAACTAAAACATTTTTAATATAGGGTTATACATAAGATACATTCGACTATAAATATTACATAGAAAGATATAAATATTTCCCACATAATGGTATTTTATTTATAATTTTTAGACTTTATATAAATTTATTTATTTATGACACAATGATGATGTAATAATTACGTTATTAATGAAATTCTAACATAATTGATGTTATAAATACCCAAATAAATGTAATTTGAAACTTTTTATTAATTACAATAATTTTTTAGGTTATCATGACATGTAAGGATTGATTCAATTAACATTGTTCGAACTAATCATGCTGTTATGATTTTCACAAAAATCGATTACAAAATAGTGTCAAAATTTATATAAAATAGTGTTTAACACAAATATTATATTATTCATTGTTATTATATTCCTTAAAATACAAGTTTCGGTCAAATGACTTAGATAAGGTTATTTATGTTAATAATAAAGCACATGGGTTTTTTTTTTGGCTTGTTATAGTATGTTTATTAACCATATATTGTAAGAAAACAAGAAGACACGGTAGTAGTTAAATTATTTAGCTTAGTGTTAAATATAAATGATAAGGTTAAAATAGTGACCTAAACTTGTCTAAAACATATTGGTTGAGGGTATTTAGACCCATACCCACTTTATATTATAAATAAATCAGTTTGGAGCTATTATAAACCGAATATTACTTTATTATAAAATAATATTTTATGTTTTTTCCTAAGGTGTCCCTCTCCTCCCTTATAAAAGGGCACCTCCTCCCTATTCTCTTTTCACAATTTTGATCCTTCAATCTCAGAAAAAACCTACCCATTTCCATTATCAACTTCCATATAAACATTATAGAGTTTTTTTTCTTCTCAAAAGACCAACTCTTGTGCCTTAAGAGGAATCTTAAAAGGGGTTCGTCGAAGAAGAAGTAATCTCTTCTACTGATTCTTTGAAATTTATTTCTTCTTCAAATTCTTCTTATTGATTTGTTTCATCACAAATTAATAACATCAGTATTAATTATATACTTATATGTTATTATAATTACGAAACAACTCTATTTCACCTTCTATCCATCCTACGAATAATCAAATAACAACGTGTGCGTATGTACGAAATACCGTCTCCACGCCGTGGTGTAATCTGTTTTTCCACCACCACCTTACTTGGATAGGTAAAATGGTGTAAAGAATAACTATATATAGTTATTATAACATCATAATGATTCTGAGATATTATATCATCCTCTCCAATTCAATTCAATAATTATGGGAACGATATCATCGCTCGTGCGTACATACGGATTACCGTCTCCACGACGTGATGAGATTCATTCTCCATGTTAACCACTCAAGAATGATTATAAAGTATATATAATGAATAATAATTAAATATATGACATTATAATGCTATTTTATTTATGTATATATATATATATTTCATCTACTTACTTCTATTCAAGTCAATAAGGAAAAGAAAACAACGTTCATGCGTACATACGGCCTACCGTCTCCATGAATGATGTATTTAATTTCATTTATCATTCTATTATATATATATATACTGAATATATATGATATATAAATCATGATTTAAATTCTGGAAGTAATTAAATCATGATATAAGTAATAATAATATTAAGAACAATAAGTCCAAACATGTACGATAAATAAAACGATTTTACCCAAAATGCTGCTCTAACATTGAATTTACAAAAGAACGGGTAATATAAAGTCATAAATGAACCATATATGATATCATAACAATGAATATGATTATTTAATAATTCAACGAAATTATTTAAATCATTATACAGGAGGTTTGGATATGTACGAAGCATATCAGACCTATGTAAATCAAGCTTTGGGTCTCTACACCTACCCATAAGGGGAAGATCGTTATGGGTGATCGTTATGGGTGATGTTGAAGATCTTTCACCGTTATTAGATGATATTTTTTCCAAGTTTCCAAAGACACAAAACTATTACGGTGTTTTGGTGTCTGTTTTTGTTGTGTATTAAGTATTCTGCAAAAGTAATGTAATGTCTATGTAAATCAAGCTTTGGGTCTCTACACCTACCCATAAGGTTTGTGATAGTGTGGTATCTAATTGGGAAATATTTGAGTTCAGTTAATATGATGCATGGAGTTATCGAGTGAGACTATAAATATCCTCTAGTCTTAGTCTAGTGGGTTTTTTGGCCATATACTTGAATGGTTGGATTTTCCTTGCTGAGGATTTATGATTACAATCTGAGTTGTTTCACTTGTGATGGAAGCTCAATTAGAATATAAGAGACCTTTTAATCTTTCTGTATTAACATTTTCTCATCCTTACAAGCTCTTGGGACACATCCAACAAGGAAAAATACCCTAAATTTTTTTTTCACCCCTTTATGTTTTTCATTTTTTCAGATATGGGAGAATTTCCATGGATATTAGTACGCCAAAACTATAAGGATCCTTGATTACTTGATTTGACCTAAACTTCTAAACATTTTTGGGTTATGATTTGGTCATTAGGTAATAATGAGGTTATCGACATGATAAACTGATTAGATCATTTAAATTTAATAAATTATCCTCTACCATTTAGGGTAACACTTTTCAATGGTAGTGGATCACCTGATGATTGGTCATCGAATATCTCCCTTTGGGATGAGGTTCTCATGCCAAGACAGATGATTTTATTATTTTTTAACATTATACCCTTACATGTAAATACCCCGACCCCAATAAACCGAAGCAGGTGTCTTAATTTATTACATTAGTATGATTACAAGGGAGTCCTACCGTAATGGACCAAACAGTTTAGTAGTTTGGGAAAACAAAATTACATATATCAACATTACATTACAACAAAAAATTAAATACACCACATAAACTTCCCAAAAGTCACAAATAATCTCTATGATTAACCCATAAAGTCATTCATAGTAACCATCTTCATATCAAATGGAAAATAAAACCTGAGAATGGGGGATATTATATTCTCTATCAGGGTAATGAAAGAAGATAAAACATAAATAAACTATAAGGAATGGTGAATGAATTAAAATACATTGTATTAAAAGTAAACATGGGAACAATATAGTGGTGATATAAACTAGTTAAATAACCCCTAACAATACTGAACCCTGGATATTATACTAGTAGAATAATAACATAGACTATCAATTACTAGTTTCATAATGAGAGAATCACATAACAATGGATATAAAATAAAAAAATTAAATTATTCATTAGACTAATACATTATTTTCAATTATTTATTCCAAAAATCTAATAAATGTGTAAGGCCTCATCCAAAAATGTACCTAGTTTGTCTCACGAGCCCTACAAATGCACTGATGGGATATAACGGTCCCCATATGACACATAATAAGTCTAATTCACTACTCATATGAATAGGGTGAAACCTAATCAATATAAAAATACTTATTAAAACTAATATATGAAACCTAAATAGATTTCCCCAATCAATAAACATAAATAATTACTATTTGAGGTATTATGGTGAATGGTATTAAGATAGAACATAGACCATCAAACTAATCATAAAACATAATAAATGATATGGTAGGTGGTATGATAAAGTATTATTCCCAATTACGCATAATAATCAAAAATAGTGTTTAAATAGATAAAAATATTCTTATAAAATCATCGATTACTTCTTTGGACAAATACTCTTTCAATTTTCAAATAAGATTTCATTTAGAAAAATACTTCTTTGTTACCAGAAGTGAAGTAATATATATATTTTTTATAAAATGAGTGATTTCCAAAAAATAAAGGGGTATAAAAATATATTTTAATGTGAACTTGAAAATATGTAATAATTTGAGAAGTTCCCTTAAATCGGGCTTGATTACCAGGAAGAGTTGAGCGAGGATCATTGTAAAATATTTATTATCCAATAAATTATGATGAAATGATATGGAAATATGATTTCGGTACATATATATATTATTTAAAAAACAATATACAAAAATCATAAATAATTTCATTGGGGTATAGTGGAAGAAAGCATAACCTGAATGAAAAAGGAGGTTCGGGAAGAAAACGATTACCACATTGAAATCAATCGAACAATATGACCCATAAAATTAATGAAAATAAATAAAATACATTTAATACCACACATATAAACATATTAGTGATATGGAACAACAATGGGAAGTTTTCATTCATTAAATACAATAAATAAGTAGTGAATAATTGTAATCTCCCAAAAATAAAAGGGATATGCGAAACCACTTAACATATGTCCGAATGTGTTCTCCAATAGAACATAATATCTAGAATAATAAAATTATATATATTAATTAACTAATTAAAAAATATTTATAACAATATTTTATTTATTATAATTTTAATAACTTATTTTATATCCTTTTTTAGAAGTTTTAAGATACGATTTTATTGCTCGAGAGTGCTCATTTCCATGGGTTTCACAATCAGTATACTTGTATATGAGTATGGAAGTTCATTATAAATGTGTATTATTCTCACGAATTGAATTTATATGATATTAATGAAAATGTAAAATTCAAAAAATTTATATATTTCATTTGTTTATATTGTATGAGCCGGATTTATTCAATAAGACCTTTACTGATAACTATTTACATTATTACGACAATTATTGAGGAAAACAAACTCATTTTGTTTTATCATTTATTATTTCGCTGATATATTACATACCAATATTAAGGAAGGTTTTAATATATATATATATATATATCATATTCATTTTTAATACTAAAAATTGTTTCTTTACTATCCTTTAAGGATAAATTGAATAATGAAAATCCTTTATCGGTAAAGGTTGTAAATCAGCACATCATGGACGATGATACATTTTTTGAAATAAAAGAGTTAAAGAAAGGATTTTGATGAAGGATTTTCCACTAACATGACATATTTCTTGTATATATATGATATATGAGTTTTAATGATCATTTTGACAGATGAGGTGAGGAGAGAGGAAAAAAAGAAGAGAAGTTGAAAAGAAATTTATAGTAAATAAAAGATGATTTTGCCTCATGAGTACTCCCCCTTGAGAACCACCTTAAGAGGATTGGTTTTGGTATTATGATGAGACCAAGAGATCATGGACATGAGTGAGAGGATTATAGAGAATATTGGTCAGAAATCTGACATGTCCCAAATATTGGAAGGTGAGATTAGAAGAGGTGGTGAGGGGTGGTATTTATATTGGAGGATAGGGGTTATTCCTCCATATTTTATTCATTAATTTATTATTTTAATTAGCAAAAGAAACATTGTGGATTATTATGAACAATTATAGCAATTAATTCATGTGAGTTGGAACCAAGGGTCCTTATATCATTCATGATTCTAAGAATATTTTATTTCACTTATAATGTATAAATAATGTTAATTGTCGTATGTTACAACTCACCAAAAATTAAACTACTTTAGAAAAATCCCAAAAATTTGCCCTAACCCTTTTTTTAAATGAATAATCCAAAAAATTATCTCAATTTCCTTAAAATAATTTTTTATATATGTGGAATTTAATTTTTATTTAAAACCATCATTTACTCAAAACAAATACTGATTTTAAATCTATAACTGATTTTATAACACTTTCAAAAATTAAATATGGTATCATTATATTATTATAAGAAAAAAATATTGATTTAGGAATATACTTTGTCAAAATTAATTTTATTTTAAATCATTTTATAAATTATGAATTATAATTAAATATTTATTACTCACAAAAATACCAACACTTACTTAATGTTTTTTATGATATTTATTTACCTATACTATATGATAATTATATATTAATTTCAATTATAAGATGCCTAAAATTTTAGTTATACTTTTATGGGTGATGTCACTATTGATTTTACTAGTTTACTATTCATAAGGGTCAAATTACTATTTATAAGGGGACCATTTCTATTCAAAAGTGTAAAGTTACTTGTCACAAAAATATTAACATGATCCTATCAGACTCTAAATATCATACTAATTACTACCATGACTATGCATTTTACAAAATTCATTTCATTGATACTGAAAATTATGTTCAATGTACAGGTTAAAAATATGTTTTATAAATATTTAGAAAAAGTGTAGCATTATAGAGACTTGTTTTATGTGTATTACATTATATATTTACTTTTTTTAAATCCTTGGGGTGTTACATACTCCCCTACTTCAATAAATATTATCCTCACAATTTGATAATGTAATATTAAAAGTAGAGTCTGATTTTTAATAATTCCATTATGGGAAACCTACATCCAAAATAGGGACATAAAACATTCTCTTAATAAGAGGGAAATCAAAAATGAAAATATCCCCACAATATTAGGATTTCAAATACGATAAAATTTTCGTATGGTGAAAATATGGCCGTGTAAGAGAAATATAACCATCAAGTTTCAATGCATGGTGATAGAGAACATGGTCATCAGAAAGTTGAACATCATAATACAATACATCTATGATCGGTTAAAAGACCATTGATTCCATCGAAGGAAATTTAATAAAATGATTTTTTCTCCAAAATCATTATCCTAATGTTTAGGGTTTCATTTATAATACTGATAAAAAATTTATAAAATAAACATGATATAATAATATCCATATTTAGTTTTCCCTCGATCTACATCCACTTTATTTCGTCAATAAAAAGATAGACATTCATGATGAATTTTTATACTTGAATAACTATTATCAACTGATCCATAATTCATTCCTTCAGTCTTTTAATTTTTTTCTGACACCAAAAATGTTGTAACATGTTATCCAAAATTATACTTTAGTCTTAATCTATTCTATAAGTAGTTATCCTCAAGTCTCATCCATAATATTTCAATCAAAAAATTAATTTCCATATATTTAGAATAAAGGTCACTTAAAATCAGATATTCCTTAAAAAAATATATCTCTTCTTGTAACATGCCAAATATATGAATACCTTGATTACCTTTAAACCTTTATAAAACATGCATGCTTCGAATTCCTTAATGAATTATTATGTACCACATAATTATAAAATTAATAATTTAATTATTCCACTTTGACTATAGTAAGAAGTTATTCTTGGACTTGATCCCTTTACTACATTTGGGGTATATTCTTTTGGAGATTAGAGAATTTATTTTTATATTGTACCATATCCTTACAATTTAATAATTGGACATTAGTGAAATATTTCTTACCCTTGCAATCCTAAGCATGGTGGCATTCTTTTCCACAATTGAAGCAAACTTATTTTCCTTTTATATAAGTACAAAGGTGTTTCCTTACACATGTATCTCATATTGGAAAATCAATCATTCCCTTCCCCTCTTTATCTGTATTTTTATTCTCCACCTTCTTGTTTTCCTTTATAACCCTAATACTTAGAAAATTATTTCACTATCTTGATAGAAAAAGGTTATATATTTTCATATAATGAGTGTTTTTGGGAGACTAATATCCTTCATAGAATTTTCTTAATACCATTGAATAAATGGTCAATCATACACCTTGGATTACATACTTATACAACAAAACTTTTTTGTTAACCTTGTAAATTAGGATTCATACTTGGCAATATTCTCTTCCTCCATTTTCCTCATATTCAAGAATTGCAATTCCATGTCCTCTTTTTATTTGGGATGAAAATATTTCTCTTGGATAAATTCTTTTAAATTACTCCATTACATAATATAATTTCTTCCTCCTTTGGGTTTTGGATAATTGTCCACCATTGATGCGCATCTCCTGATATAAAATAAACATTCATGAAAACCTTCTCCCTTTCATTTTTCCCAATGCATGAAATATTTTATCTATGGAAATTATCCACTACTCTACAGCAAATGGGTTTGTAGTCCAATTGAATGATGGAGGTAATGGTCACATAAAGTGTTATAATATTTCTCCTAAACATTGTGGATTATGAGGTTCTATATGTTTATGGTTATTATTAATAACACGAGTCATGTATCCCAGTGTTGTTATAAGTTTCTCAACACCAATCTTAGTTATTATACTAAAATCACAATCATACATATGATGGAAATATCTACAAGGGATACATGAATTGACATAGTTTCCATTCCATCCACTAGGCACCATTTATAAATAATATCATATAATATATTAGGTTATGAATAATTATGTATAATATAAAACTAGAAAAACTATTTAAATAAATTTAAATTTTAAAGCACCATGTTTTATAAACATTTATATTATTTAATTTAGTGGCATATTCAATTAAAAAAATAACAAAACCATCACAGGACCATATATATATATATTCCCTATAAACTAGAAACATAAACAATTAGTTTATAAGACATCTTCATTATCTCTCACTTAATCCATCATAAATAGACCCATTTTTGACTTATCTATTTAATACCCTTATTCATGACCTGGGTAAAATAGATATATAAATGGGTGATAATAGATTCATATTTTGGTTAAACATGTTATATATCAATCATATAATCATCATAAAACATAAGAACATAACATTTTAAAATCTTATATTGCATCTGAGAGATCATGATATCTTTCCATGGGATAAATCCTAAAAATTCATAAAAAAATAAAAAACGTAATATGAAAATTCATAACACAATACATGAAGTTTTTTAGAATAGACATAAGCATAGAAAATCATTTCATATTAGTCAAGTCTTATTTCCCAAACCATCATAGCGGAAAAACAATATTACTAAACCAATTTCAATCCTTGTTCCATCACTAGTTTGCTAAACTCAGATCATTTACCATTCCAATCTAGGCTATATCATGAGATATTAATCTTTACCCAATTAATTGGAGTGGTATATAGGTCAAACCCCTCTCATAATAAAATCATTATTACATGTTCCACAAAAACATAAATCAGTCATCATAGCATAGCCCAAAGAATAAAATGGTATCTTAAACATCAATACCATCATATTTCATACAAAAAAAATAGTTTTCATAAATATAGTCTTTTAATAAACACAATAATACCATAATAGTAATATGGATAAAAAAATAAACGAATTAATTAATGTTATGTTAGATGGAAAATAATTTTGATAAAAAACATGATATTAATTTTTAATGAAAATATCCTTTCTTCTTCCAAAACAATTTCTTTTTACAAAATGTCACAAAATAATGAAAGTAAGAAATGTATTTGAAATTATACATAAAATCATATAGAGTATCATTCATGGAAATAAGGTGTTATGAATATGTAAAAAATTTTTCTTATTATATAAGATAAAAATACATTGTCCTCATACATTTTCAATAAAACTCAAAAAGTACCTCATATCGAATAAAAAAAATATTCCTTTCATACCATTTAGTAAAAATTCACAATGGGTAAAAATTACATTAAAACTTGTATATGAATCGAAATATTATTATTCTTTTAGATAACTTGTATGTGGATGATAAATAAAATACATTAAATACTTGAGAATAAACTATCTCAGATAATAATGAGATTGAAAAATCAGCCCTAACCTAAGGCTAGATATCCTTCATCTAAATCCTATTCTCCTATATAATGATATAATAATTTCATAGACTTATTTCATAATCATAGTCGTTTTTATGATATTATATATGATCATATTATCATTGATTTTTTAGAAACATTTCACTGTTACACATTATTCGAATATTAACCAATTTATGTTTTTATTCATGTTTTGTTGAATAAGGCCTAGTTATCCTTCTTAGGTCATTGATATATTATAAAAAATTTATATTGACATAATATATACTATATTTATTTATTCTATAAATTTATTTAGTCATGTATTAATAATGATTTTGTAGAATGAATCGCATCACATCGTGGATATGGTAGGTCAAACCGACGGACAAGCGACGATATCATTACCATAACTATTGAATAGCATTCATGTCGATAGTGTATGATATTTAATAATAAATATAATGTTATAATTATAATATATTGTTATTATTTCCTTCATTATACCCTTCCATGTATGGTGTTGGTGAAAAACAGATTATACCATGAAGTGGAGACAGTTAGTCATACGTACATGCATGGTGATTTATTTTTTCATAGGGTGGATAGAAGGTGGAATATGATTGCTTAAAATTTATAATAAAATATCAGTATGTAAGTGATACTTTAGTTATTACATTATAATGAAACAACTCATGAAGAGGAAGTAGAATAAGAATGAAGTTTGAAAGGATCTGTAGAAGAGATTACCTCTTCTTCGACGTGCTTCCTCTAAATCTACTCTTAGTGCTCTAGAGTTGGTCTTTGAAGAAAATCAGAACCTCTAGAATGTATCTAGGGATGTTTATAAGGTTATAGGATAGGGTATTTCCTATATTTAAGGATCAAATTGTAGTGAATAGTTGAATGAGGAGGTTCCCTTTTATAATTGAGGTGAGGGGAACTTTTGGGATCTCCAAAAATTTTAATTTATAATAAAATAAATCACTACTCAAAAACAGAACAAAATTACTAATTTTTAAAATGAGGTTTTATAGGGTTTAATATCATCAACAAATAAATTTCAGATAAGTTTTTAGGTATATTTAAAGATTATCATCTTAAATAACACTTACGTATTCTATTTAATATTAATTAAGATAACAAATATTTCAATATTAAATGGTGCAAGACTTAATAATTTGATATAAATTAGACCATAAATAAGTAACATGGAAAATTTTAGACTATATAATAATTATTCTATATTTATTATAAATGTTTTATGACATTTAAATAATTTAATAAAACATTATTTTGATAAACAATTGATAGTGTCAATATTGACACTATTCAGTTAATTTATTTTTAAAATTAATAAGATTACAAGTTTACTAAGGAAAAGATATTTTATTATATTAATAAAGGGTCATGGTAATATTTAAAATTCATTGTATATATTAATTAACCCAAATTATATTAATTTCAATATTTTAATATCATTTAGTTTATATCATCATTAATAAAATAATTACTACATATTTTTTTTAATTATTTAATATTATTATTTGTAGAATAAATAATAAAACTATAATACTATTAAAAATATAAATATAATAGATTTTAGAATAATATATTTAGTTGAATTTATCATTTGAAAAATCAAACATTTATAATTTTGTACTTACTAAATAACAAATGGGACATATTTTACATCACCTTAAATAAAATAAAATAATTGTCAAGATATCTATTATAAGGCTCCAAATGGTCACTAACTCAACTCTTGTATGGTTACGGTCAGGATATACCTGACCAACAAGATTTGTTAAAGTGATTGGGAATTTTTATGGATATTATAATTCTAATAAAAACTATTTTATTAAAATCTCATTAATTAATTAATGATTACATCATCAATGTGTATGCATTTATGGTAATTATTTATTTTTTAAAAAAAATTATGATGATAATGAAAAAGATTTTAGCTTTCAATTGAGTATTTATAATTGAATTGTCATCTGTATAAACTTAAAAGTGATTTGTTTTTTGACCATTGATTGATACATATTAAAATTTTCTTAAATAAATTAAATTAAATGTCCAAATATTATCTATGTGGCTACAAAATATAAAAACCTGTGTTTTTTCAGACTATCATTTTGAGTAAGAAATATGATTTTTTGCTATTGAACACTCATGAGGGGTAAAATGGTCTTTTACCTTTGTATTTGATCTCTAATATTTTTTCAAACCACTTCGTTGGTCCCGAAACATTATGTGTACCCTAGGATAGGAGTTTGGTAGAAATATGAGTTGTTCGAATTTTAGGGGAATATTTAATATTTTATATTATTAAATCAAATATTAATTTATTCATGTAAGATCATTTTGAAATAAAATTTATATGGAGTTTCATATTGATATTCCTTTTTCTTAATTGAGTCTGAAATAGAGTTTTTAGCCTATGCGTGGCCTAAACCCGAGTCAGGCGTCAGGGTCGACCCGAGCCCCTTTTTCATTATTCCATTCCATTTATTTTGTTTGTGTTCTATTTCATCCTCCTCCTTATTGAACACACTATATTTGTGGATCTTCCATTTCCATGTACACTAGGATAAATTGGTTCTGTGATTGAGTGTGAGAGGGATGAGAGGTTCAATATCGTTGTGAGTCCCTCGACGTGCTGATTCAGTGAAGGGCAACAGTGATCCATGAAATCCACTGAAGCATTTGTGGGTTTTTCATGAAGGTAGGGTCATTTAATTTTTTTTACCATATATCACTATTAAACACTTTGTTTATGTTTTAATGCCTTATATTGCTAACTTTTAAGCCCATGGGGCTCGATCTGTTGTTTTGGTGGTGAAAATGGTTGTTTCCGTGTTTTGAGGGATTTCCTTTCAAGAAACCCAGGTTACAGGGTGTGTGTTTTTGGTGATCGTTCCCTATCTTCTTACCATTTTGGGAATCCATGGATTTCTTAATTAAATTCCATTTAATTTTAGTACACACCCTGTGGTTGCAGACATGTGTCTGGCTGTGTGAAAAAAAGGACACCGAATATTGGTTTTTACGGAGTACACGTCGTGTAGTGGCACATGGGCATGTGATCAGGTGAAAATTCACACAAGATGATTTTTTGTGAACATTAAACTCCTTTTATAGTAAATTAAATGTTGTATACTACTACACATGCAATCCCCATGTGTTCGGGCCACATACCTCTTCAGTTTAGTAGTTTTGGGGTATCTTGTGCCCATGAAGGCAAAATTGGGTGTGTGAGTAGTCCATTCGGAGCAAGTTTCTATGTATATATCAATTTTGGAATTCTATTGACATATATAGGTCATATAAATGGTGTTATGGGTGTTTCAATATAAATTGATAGGTTCTCCCCCTGGTTACAGAGTTCAGTTGTCACCTGAGAGTGAGACTTGGCATGGATGATAGGTTGTGTGTTCGGACAACCCTAGTTGAGACCTTTAATCTAATATGAGATATGGGAAATCTCGTGTGACCTATGAATTTAAATATTTCCCCCTAGGGTGTTGTTCTCTACTGGCCTACGAGGCCGTGAGACCGGATGTTTCCAAGGATCCCTTGAGG
Organism: Viscum album; assembly: GCA_963277665.1. Classification (NCBI taxonomy): domain Eukaryota; kingdom Viridiplantae; phylum Streptophyta; class Magnoliopsida; order Santalales; family Viscaceae; genus Viscum; species Viscum album. Next base: position 1,288,484,025 of record OY728158.1, read on the forward strand.
TACGTCGTTACATGTGTGCAGACCTAGGGAGTCCCTTGTAGGATCTCTCTCCTATTTTCTTTTGAGAGTACCCCTGTTATGGTATGCCTCTATTGTTATTAATTATTATGATCCCATATAGGATTACTCCCTTACTCTTTACTAAAAATCTTTTGTAGGATTCCTTTGGTCGTGTTTACTTGGAGTATCCCGAGTATGATGCCTCCTTAGGGATTGAGTTGGGGGACCCAGTGGCTGCTTATGGAATAAAAGACCCTAAGATGTTACATCGGGTTTGGGTAGAGATTGTTTTAAAGGTTAACCTATAAGAAATGCCAAACGGGTAATCCCATGGTCCTGTGGATGTAGTGTTTGGTTGGGAGTTCAAGCCACCCACACTCATTTGTTCATATCTTACTTGATTTTGCTGATGAAGAAGTTGTTACGAAAGGCACTTCTTGGATAGTGTCCATTGATCCTAATGTATAGGCCCAAAGCTTGACGTACATGGAAATTACATTACTTTTGCAGAATACTTAATACATAACAGAAACAGACACACAAGGATATTAATAGTTTAGTGTCTTTGGAAACTTTGAATAAAATCTTCTAATCGTGGTGAAAGATCATCAACATCTCCCAGTAAAGATCTTCCCCATTTTTTCATACCTGAATCCTTTCTTTATATCCTGTGGAAAAGAAAACATAAAATGGGTGAGCTCAATTGCTCAGTAAGGGTAATCATGGATAAAATAAAACATACTATATACATTTGAACTTATAAAAATGAACATAATGTTTAAACATCAAAAGCTTGAGCAATGACATAAAACATGGAAGTACGTATGGAATAGATCATAAAGAGACATTAAGAATGATAAAATAGCATGGGGATAAAACAGGTAATTGTGGCCACCATTAATCACATGATATGATTTCCATATTAGCCAAGGCATTGCTGCCAAGACCATCTTAGTGGAGAAAGCCCCTTTCTGAATCGAGTTCACTCCTCATTCCAGTACTGTATTACTGAACCGGTTTAAATTTTTGTTCCAGCCATGTCTATCTCATGAGATATAAATCTTTACCCAATTAATTTGAGGGAGATATAGGTCCCACCCATCTCATAATGAAATCATTCTTACTTGTGCCACAAAATAAACATACATCATTCATAATAACCCAATAAATAAAATGGGTTTCATAAACATCATCCCATTATCACATAATCCATATAAAAGAAATGGATATCATTTCATAATAAGAAAAGTGAAACCACATAAATCATAGGGACATTATAAATGAAACATACACATATGAAATAATTTCATCTTAAATGGAAAATGGTTTTGATTAAACCCTTGAAATTAATTCCTCAGGAAAATATCCTTTCTTATTCAAAATCATTTTATTTTCACAAAATGTCATGAAATTTTAAAAGAATAGGATTTTGTTGAAAATAGTCATGAAATATTTTTGAGGAAGCTTCATGAAAACAAGGCTTTATAAAACCATAAAAATCTGTTCACGCCGTATAAGTTAGGAATAACATTCTCCTCGTACTTTTGTCGGAAAAGTCAAAAAAGTACCTCGTAACGTAAATAAAAGAAAGATTACTTACATACCATGTGGTAAAAGTCAAAAATGGGTAAAGATTACTTTAAACATACATGAAAACACTTTTATAAAACATGGACATGGATGATAGAAATAACCCCAGTAAATACTTACGTATAAGCAATCTCGGATAAAAATGAGATTTGCAAAATTATCCCTCACATTAGGTCCGATATGCTTCATACGTATCCAAACCCCCTGTATAATGATTTAAATAATGTTATTTACTTATTACAGAATCATATTAATTGTTATGATATCATATATGGTTCAATTATGACTTTATTTTACCCGTTCTCTTGTCAATTCCATGTTAAAGAGCTTTTTGGGTAAAATCGTTTCATTTGTCGTCCGTGTTTTGACTTGTAATTATTCATATGATTACTTAGATCATGTTTACATACATCCATAATGTAAAACATGATTTATATACAATATATATTCATAATATACATATATATATAATAGATCGATAAATGGAATGAAATACACCGTTCATGGAGACGGTAGGCCGTACGTACGCATGAACACTGTTTTCGTTTCCTTATTGAATTGAATGGAATTAAGTAGATGACATACATATATATATACATAAATCCAGTATCATTATTATGTCATATATTTCATGATTACTTATTATATATACTTTATAATCATTCATGAATGGGTAATCATTGAGAGTGAATCTCATCGCATCGTGGAGACGGTAGTCCGTACGTACGCACGAGTGATGATATCATTCCCAAGATCGTGGAACTGTATTGAAGTATATGTATAATATTTATGAATAAATATCAATTTAAAATAATCTTATATAGTCATTATTTACACCATTATACCGATCCAAGTAAGGTGGTGGTGGAAAATAGATTACATCACGGCGTGGAGACAGTATTCCGTACGTACGCACGCGCGGTGATTTCGTTTTCCGTAGGATGGATAAATGTTGAAATAGGGTTGTTTCATAATTATAATAACATATCAATATATGAGTGATACTGATGTTATTACTTCATAATGAAACAACTAAATAAGAAGAAGTAGAAGAAGAAATAAAGTTGAAAGCATCGGTAACGTACATTACCTCTTCTTTGAAACGCCTCTTTGAGACCTCTACATAGGGCACTAAAATTGGTCTTTAAAGAAGAACAGGACCTCTAGTATGTTTCTAGGGAAGTGTATAAGATAATTTTTCAGGGGTTGGCTGAGCTTGAAGGCTCAAATTGGTGTGAGGAAGGGAGGTAGGAGGTCCCCTTTTATAAGGGAGGAGAGGGGCACCTTTGGAAATCACAAAAATATTAATTTATAATAAATCTAACCCCACTTAAAAACCTCCAAAAATAACACATATTCGAATATTAGATGTGATAGGGTTGTAATATCATCAACCAATCAAATTTAGACATGTTTTGAATTGGTTTTAATCCTTGTCATTTTGATTTGTCCTTATTAAATCTATTTAATTTTATTTGTGGTAATAAATTTTAAATTTTAAATTATAACAAATAATTACTTATTTGTTGTGAATTTTCCATAATTGGATACTTTTTTACATTTTTGAACATATAAAATTAAATTTATAATTTTTAAATATTTTTGTGATTTTTGTAAAAAAATTATAATATGCTATTTTTATAAAATAACAATAGTGTCAATTTTGACACTATTCATTTATTTGAATTTAAATAAAATATATAAAGAAGATATGTTCGAACTATAAGCTGTAATAGATTCATAAAAGTTCATATGTATCTAAAAAAATAGTGGAAGACTTTAAATATTTCATATAATATTTATTTTATTATTTTTAAAACCATTTATTTGGTTTATCTCTTAATAAAATAATTACTACAATATTTTTGTATAATTATTTAATATACTCATTTGTTGCATAAAAATTAAAAATAAAATCCTATAATTAATATAAATCTATTACCTTTCACAATAATACTTTTACTCGAACTTATCATCTTAAAATCATAATAGTTAAATTGTTATATTTATTATATTATGAAGGTGACAACTTTGGCATCATTTAAAATAAAATAATATAAGTGTCATAATCACTTTTATAAGGATCCAAACGGTTATATATTAGTTCATTGGATGATTAAGGTGTATATATACACTAAAAAGAAGTTTTTGTCAGGTTTGTGGGCCTTTTAATGGGTATTATTATTTAAATAAATTCTATATTACTGATTTTTCACTTAATAAATAATTTCTGCATCATTAATGTATCACCATTAATGGCAATTATTTAATCCCTAAAAATTCTCAATAAATTATCATGATTTAGATACTTTTATTAGCTTTCTGGATACTATTCACGTTCGAAGTTTTATGATGTTTATCAATAAATTAAAATTATTATACTTATAAGATTTAAGAGAGTGACATGTTGTCACTTTCTTTGGTTTTAATAATAATTAAATTATTTTCATGGTCAAAAGTCCATAAAACGAATCTAATCCGACCCTTAGGTGATATGTGTCTACTTTTAGCCATCCAATATAATTTTGGAATGTGTCAAGATAATTTTATAATATTATATTTACCCTTAATTACCCTATTTACCTTTAACTATGGTAAATAAAATTTACCATAGTTACTATTCATAATTTCAAAAATAAAAAGTATATTATTAACATAATTTGGACCCACTAATTACAAATAATGAATCCATTTCTCCAGATTCAATACACAAAAGTTGTAGAAATTAAATTAAAATTAATCCCGTTTTCGAAAGAAAGCGGGTTTTTCTTTAAAATATTGTAAAAGATTGAATTGATTTAACCTACGAATTCAAGGTAAAATAAATGCTAATGACATAAATTATATTAAATGGTAAAAATATATTCTATTTATACTTTAAAACCACTCAATATTATAATTTAACCACATAAGTTATTATGATGAAAAAAGTTGTTTTTAATTAAAATATATCGTGTTTTTACTATTCATTAAAATATGAAAGTTATTAGAATAATATGAAAAATTTATCCAAGGTAAAATTTAATATCCTGATTCCAAAGAATAATTTTATTTTGTAAAATTGAACTTATAAACATGTCAAAAACTAGATTTAAAGTGGGTGCGCCATCAAAAGGCGGCAAAACTGTATTTTTTTTAAAATAATTATTTTACCCGAAAAATTTATTTTGTTCTTATACCATGTTCTAGAAAATGTGTAAGATGAATAATAATGTTATAAATTTCAAAATTTAGTTAATACTATTCATAATGGCTAGTTCATAATAATATTATAATAACATATCGTTGTTTAGTAAAACCTGGTATTGCATACAACACATGCTATCGAAGAAGGTCACGATTGTGTGTAATGCAAGCCAAGTCAAGGATGCGTATAGTGCAAGACTCTTTTGTTGTTTCATTGTAATAGAATCCAATCATTTTTTTATACATTGAATATATATATATATATACACTCAACGTTGTGTAGAATAACTTCTATCAAATGAACTTGAAATTGTGTATAACATGATCCAAGAATTGTGTTGCATATACTACAAGCTAATACGGTGTTGCGTATAGCACAATATAATCTTGGTGTAGCAGAAAACAGAAGATATGAAAGAAATGAAAACGAATATATCTTATAAAATCTCAGGTTGTTACATTATACCCTCCTTAAAAGGAATTTCGCCCTCGAAATTCGTTGGGGTTATAAATCGTTTACTATTCATAGAAACCCACATCGTAAAAAAGAATACTGAAACCTGATTTTAAAAAACTAAAGTATGAAATGTAACGATTACCCAAAGTCACTCATCACTGGGTTTCCATATAGGAGAACATAGGTGAAAATATGGATATGGAGGAGAAATCTAACCATCAAGTTCTGATGGAGAGTGGTAGAGAACATGGCTGTGAAAAATCCAACAATCACAAAGCCATAGATTTGTGATGATCTAAGGTACCATCTGATTCATCGGATATAAGAGCACTAGCACAACATTTTTGGTTTTCAAGATCATTTCCCTAAAGTTGATGAATTAAAATAAATACTTATATGATTTTGGTACAATCTCACTATTGTTCGTGAATTGAACAATTTCTACTTCATCCCTTAATGAAATGAAGTTGAATTTGTTATTCGTGATGTGTTAGCAGATCATGTGATAGAATGACGGGTCATTCCGTCTGTCTCAAACAAAAGGTTAGGAAAAGTTATTAAATATACATAAGTTAATCTATAGTGAGATTAATCATATTTGGTTCCTAAAATGGACTTATAATTCATATATCATACTGCTTAATATAATAAAACTAGTTTTTACTAAACAGGGACTTCCTGTAGGCCAGTGGTAGGTGATAAAGGCCAGCTGCACTTCGGTTGTGGGTTCGATTCCCACAGCCTTGTCCGACGCGATGGGTTGTTGCCCATCCTGCAGGTTGTCCTTTTTCTAAAACTACATTACCATAACATCCCATCAATAATATCGAAAAAAGTTCTATCCTTAAACAATACTAACTTATTTCTAACATAATCTATTCCAATATTTATCTAAAATACTTCGGTCCAAGCTCATAGTATAAAGAAAACAATTACTTGAAATGTCATCAACCAACCATCATTTATCCCCCATATAACTTGTTGGTAACATTCCAATCATTGAATACCTTAATCATGTATTCTCTTGAAAAATGAATACCCATTAAACATTAGTGAAAACATAAATTCTGTCAAAAGATAACTCTTTCCACATAACAAAATACAAAAATTCTATATTCTCAAACCATGATATAACCTTCTCCTTATATCAGTCATGAGCTCATGAATACTATCAAACATTTAATTCTATCCTTATCCCTTCATTATGCACATATCATCTACTTTCCAAAAATATCTGAATAACCATTCATGGTTACTAGTACCATTCATCATACACTTTCAAATCATAAGGAAAGACAACAGTGTACCAATCCTTAGATGTCTCTATATTCCATAGTACCATGAGATTACATATACAACATTACACTTGATAAAAATATAATCATTCCACTGCCTTCATAAACCATTGACCGAGCTTCAACAATTCTTTCATCTCACATATCATTTGTAGTCTCCTCATCATCATCAATATAAATAATACCCATACGACCATACTAATTCTCTTCATGAGACATTCTCATAGGGCATTGGTTTGCATAATGCCCATACATTCCACATTTAAAACATTTAACCATTGTTGATGTCGTAGAAATACCATTATCCTCATCCATTGTGGTAACTGAACCTTTTCCTTTGCACTTACTGGATTTATGTCCTTCTTTTCCACACCCAAACCATCTTCCAATTACTTTGATAAATTCTCCTTGATTCCTCTTCCCACATGATTTACATAGGGGAAATTGCACTTTCTTTCCTCTATGATCACCATGAAACTCCATATTTCTCTTATTAGACGAGTCGGGAAACTTACCAAATTTGAGTTTTTTGATCATATTATGAGATTTCTGATTCGGCGCAATAATGATGTTTGGACTTCCAAATCCTGTTTCATTTGGTTTCTCTTGAAGAACATCATTCCATTTTTCATCATATCCTCTATTGTTGTGAATCTTTCTATTTCCATCCATTTTCAAAAACGCAAAAAGAATAGTGTAAGAGGAAAAAATCATGCTAGGGAAAACAACATAGTAAAGGGGAAGTACCCTCAATATCTAACATATTAGGTTAAATTCTAAGATCTTTAGCACAATTCTAGGACTATAACATATACGTATACTTAAACTTATGGACATCCTTAGACATACCATAGACATATCTCTAGGAATCTCACTAAAGTTCTCGCATCCTAGTTTCCAAAGGTTGACTAAACCTTTCCTCTGATACCAACTGTAGAGGCCCGAAGCTTGACATACATGGACATTAAATTACATTTTTAGAATACTTAATACATAACAGAAACAGACACACAAGGATCGTAATAGTTTAGTGTCTTTGGAAACTAGGAATAAAATCTTCTAATCATGGTGAAAGATCTTCATCATCTCCCAATAAAGATCTTCCCATTTTTTCTTACCTAAAACCTTTCTTTATATCCTGGGGAAAATAAAACATAAAAGGGGTGAGCTCAAATTCTCAGTAAGGGTAAGCTTGGATAAAATAAAACATTCTATATACATTTGAACTTATAAACATGAACATAATGTTTAAACATCAAAAGCTTGAGCTATGACATAAAACATGGAAGTACGTAAGGAATAGATCATAAAGAAACATTAATAATGATAAAATAGCACGGAAATAAAACATGTAATCATGGAAACCATTAAGAACATGATATGATTTCCATATTATCCATGGAATTTCTGCCAAGACCATCTTAGTGGACAAAGTCCCTTTCTGAATCGAGTTCACTCCTCATTCCAGTCCTGTATTACTAAACTGGTTTAACATGCCGTTCCATCCATGTCTATCTCATGAGATATAAATCCTTACCCAATGCATTGGAGGGAGATATAGGTCCCACCCATCTCATAATGAAATCAATCTTACTTGTGACACAAAATAAGCATACATCATTCATAATAACCCAATAAATTAAATGGGTTTCATAAACATCATCCCATCATCACATAATCCATATAAAATAAATGGTTATCATTTCATACTAAGAAAAGTGAAACCATGTAAATCATAGGGACATTATACATGAAACATACACATATGAAATAATGTCATCTTATATGGAAAATGGTTTTGATTAAACACTTGAAATTAGTTCTCGAGGAAAATATCCTTTCTTATTCAAAATCATTTTCTCTTCACAAAATGTCATGAAATTTAAAAAAATAAGATTTTTTTGAAAATATTCATGAAATCTTTTGGAGAAAGCTTCATGAAAACAAGGCTTTATAAAACCGAAAAAATCCGTTCACGCCGTATAAGTTAAAAATAACATTCTCCTCGTACTTTTGTCGGAAAAGTCAAAAAAGTACCTCGTAACATAAATAAAAGAATGATTACTTACATACCATGTTGTAAAAGTCAAAAATGGGTAAAAAGGACTTTAAAAATACATGAAAAAACTTTTATAAAACATGGACATGGATGATAGAAATAACCCCAGTAAATACTTACGTATAAGCAATCTCGGATAAAAATGAGATTTGCAAAATTATCCCTTACCTTAGGTCCGATATGATTCGTACGTATCCGAACCCCCTATATAATAATTTAAATAATGTTATTGACTTATTACAGAATCATATTAATTGTTATGATATCATATATGGTTCACTTATGACTTTATTTTACCCGTTCTCTTGTAAATTCCATGTTAAAAAGATTTTTGGGTAAAATCGTTTCATTTGTCGTCCGTGATTTGACTTGTAATTATTCATATGATTACTTAGATCATGTTTAAATAAATACAGAATGTAAAACATGATTTATATATAAAATATATTCAGAATATACATATATATAATAGATCGATAAATGGAATGAAATACACCGTTCATGGAGACGGTAGGCCGTACGTACGGATGAACGCTGTTTTCGTTTTCTTATTGAATTAAATGGAATTAAGTAGATGACATACATATATATATACATAAATCCAGTATCATTATTATGTCATATATTTCATGATTACTTATTATATATACTTTATAATCATTCATGAATGGGTAATCATTGAGAATGAATCTCATCGCGTCGTGGAGACGGTAGTCCGTACGTACGCACGAGAGATGATATCATTCCCATGATCGTGGAATTGTATTTAAGTGTATGTATAATATTTAAGAATAAATATCACTTTAAAATAATCATATATAGTCATTATTTACACCATTATACCCATCCAAGTAAGGTGGTGGTGGAAAATAGATTGCACCACGGCGTGGAGACGGTATTCCGTACATACGCATTCGCGGTGATTTGGTTTTCGTAGGATGGATAAATGGTGAAATAGAGTTGTTTCATACTTATAAAAACATATCATTATATGAGTGATACTGATTTTATTACTTCATAATGAAACAACTAAAGAAAAAGAAGTAGAAGAAGAAATAAAGTTGAAAGAATCGGTAACGGACATTACCTCTTCTTTGAAGTGCCTCTTTGAGACATCCACATAGGGCACTAAAATTGGTCTTTGAAGAAGACCAAGACCTCTAGGATGTTTCTAGGGAAGTGGAGAATAGAATTTGGCAGGGTTTGGCCGAGTTGAAGGCTCAAATTGGTGTGAGTAAGGGAGGTAGGAGGTGCCCTTTTATAAGGGAGGAGAGGGGCACCTTTGGAAATCTCAAAAATATTAATTTATAATAAATATAACCCCACTTAAAAACCTCTAAAAATAACTCATATTAGAATATTATATGATATAGGGTTGTAATATCATCAACCAATAAAATTTAGACATGTTTTGATTTTATTTTAAACCTTATCATTTTGATTTATTCTTATTTAATCTATTCAATTTTATTTGTGGTAATAAAATTCTAAATTTTAAATTATAACAAATAGTGACTTATATGTTGTGAATTGTCCATAATTGTACAGTTTATAACATTTTTGAACATATAAATTTAAATTTATAATTTTTATATATTTTTGTGATTTTTAATTTTTTTTTTATAATATGTTATTTTTATAAAATATCAATAGTGTCAATTTTGACACTGTTCAATTATTTGAATTTAAATAAAATATATGCAGAAGATATGTTCAAACTATAAGCATTAATAGATTCATAAAAGGTCATATGTATCTAGAAATTTTTTGGAGAACTTTAAATAGTTCATATAATATTTATTTTATTATTTTTAATACATTTATTTGGTTTATCTGTTAATAAAATAATTACTACAACATTTTTTTATAATTATTTAATATACTTATTTGTTGAATAAAAATTAAAAATAAAATCCTATGATGAAGATAAATATATTACCTTTCACAATAATACTTTTACTCGAACTTATCATCTTAAAATCATAATAGTTAAATTGTTATATTTATTAAATTATGAAGGTGACAACTTTGGAATCATTTAAAATAAAATAATATAAGTGTCATAATCACTTATATAAGTCTTAAAACGGTTATATATTTGGTAATTGGATGCTTAAGGTGTATATATACACTAAAAATAAGTTTTAGTCAGGTTTGTGGGCCTTTTAAGGGGTATTATTATTTCTATAAAAACTATATTACTGATTTTTCACTTAATAAATAATTTCTACATCATTAATGTATCACCATTAATGAAAATTATTTAATCTCTAAAAATTATCAATAAATTATCATGATGTAGATACTTTTATTATCTTTCTGGAGACTATTCATGTTCGAGGTTTTATGATGTTTATCACTAAATTAAAATTATTATACTAATAAGATTTAAGAGAGTTGTTTCTGATGCTTTCGCCGGGGCGCGTGCCCGTCCGTCCATGGGGGAGGACGCGCGGCACTTCTGTTGCCCCGCATTCCCGCTTTCCAAAGGCGGGCGGCATTCGCTCCTAATTCAGGGACGTCTGCTCCTTGATCGAAACGGGATGATGGGATGTCGGTTCTTCTTCCTGCGGATTCCTCCTCAGAACTCATCACCTATTCCGGGTCTCCCTCATAGATTTAATACGTAGTTCGTGAAACTCTTCCCAGTTCCATGTTTCCATGGACGCCGATTAATTACACTGCTTCTGTCGGGACATTCCAAAGGGTCCAGTCATGGCAGCATCCTTCGGTCAGGGGAGTAGTCACGTTGAGGCATCAGTAGCGTGTCTGGATGCTGGGGTACCTGGCATGTTTGTCTGTTATCCTTGACCACAAGGCTTATCGAGGGCGTGGAAGCCCGAGGCATCCCACATCGAGCGCGGGGAATTATGTGTCACAGACACATATCTGAGGTTTTCCTCAGCTTCCCGTGTTCAACACAGGGTATGTCGCAAGTTTAATGTCTGGCGGGGACGGATCAACCCAACCAGAGCATTAGCTAGGATAGATCAGATTTGAGGGATCCTCCTTGAAAGGATATTGATACCGGGGCCAGCCCATGGGCGATTGGTGAATGGAGTGGAAGGAGAGTGAAGTGGGACCATCGTAGGGGGGGCGATAGTGAAGTTGGGCTTGAGCCTTGACGGGGCTTCCTACGTATCCTCGTGGCAGGGAATCAAAGTCCGCGTAGTTCGGGAAAGGTGGACCTTGGTCCGATGGGCCTCGTCAGAGTACCGATGTGAAGGTGGACCTTGGTCCGATGAGAGATGGTCAGTGAACCGACGTGAAGGTGGACCTTGGTCCGATGGGCATCTTCAGCGTACCGACGTGAATGTGGACCTTGGTTCGATGAGCATCGTCGGCGTACCGACGTAAAGGTGGACCTTAGTCCGATGGGGGATGGGCTTGAACCTTGGGAAGGCTTCCTACGTACCATGCCTTGACATGGATCAAAGACCTTGTAGTTCGGGTGGGATGGGTCGCAATGGCTTACCACTGGACCAGAATGGGACCCGACGTGAAATGACGGGTGGGCTTGAACCTCGTGGAGGCTTCTACGTACCATGCCTTGACATGGATCAAAGACCTCGTAGTTCAAGTGGGATGGGTCGCAATAGCTTACCATTGGACCGGAGTGTAGTTTAACGTCGTGCTGGATGGGGTGAAACCCGACGTGAAAGATGGGTGGGTCGCAATGGCTTACCACTGAACCAGAATGGGACCCGACGTGAATGAGCGGCGGGTGGGATTGAACCTCGGGGAGGCTTCCTACGTACCATGCCTTGACATGGATCACAGTCCTTGTAGTTCAAATTGGAATGTGGGTCGCAATGGCTTACCACTGGACCGGTGTGGGACCCGACGTGAATGAGCGACGGGTGGGCTTGAACCTCAGGGAGGCTTCCTACATACCATGCCTTGACATGGTTCAAAGTCCTCGTATTTAAAATGGGTTGGGTCGGTGAAACGACGTGAAAGTAGGCCCAGGGGTCCACTATTGGTGGGCTTGAACCTCATAGAGGATTCCTACGTACCATGTCTTGACATTGATCAAAGGCCTCGTAGTTCAAGATGAGTGGTCAGGGTCGGTGAACCGACGTGAAAGTAGACCCGGGGGTCCACTATTGGTGGACTTGAACCTCATAGAGGCTTCCTACGTACCATGCCTAGACATGGATCAAAGACCTCGTAGTTCAAGATGGGTGGTCAGGGTCGGTGCTCACTCTAAGCCCACGTGAGTCATGCTCGGTGTGTGAAACAAGAGGTTGCAAGGACTTGACGATCACTTCGCGAAGGGTGCGTCCGTGAGAAGCGAAAAGGGGCTTACGCGTTGGGCGGCCCATGGTGTTGGGACTTACTCCAGGATGGAGTCCCATAGGGAGGTGCCTTGTTTCCTATCACATCCTCCACCGACCTTGGTAGTGGGGAAGTACGAAGATGCACTGGTGAAATCATCCGTACTAAAGGTTAGGGGCTCATGCTCTGAGGCAGCCCTTCCCCTGCGAACATACACCACTCCGACAAGGAGGATCTCATTCCATGTGCGGAAGAGTTCTATTCCCGTGGAGACGAGTGGTGTAAAGAATGTTCGAGCTGGGGAGGACCCTTCGTGAGGGAGACGAGGTTGGGTCACAGTTTAACGTCATGTGTTGAGGACGTGGTGCTTGGCATTTTAACGTCCTGCAGCTCGGACGAGGTGGGTTCACTCCACACCCCTAGGACTTACATAACCGGTACCCTCTGGTCCTTGGGGAAGGGAAGGTACCGGTAAGGCCATGGTAAAGGGGGGTCGTGGGACGAACCATCGAGGGGTCCACGTTAGCGTGGCTATGCGAAGAAACAATAGCCTTTAGCGTGCCTATGCGAAGAAGCATTAGGTGAAGCAATGCTCGGGTGGTATTGTCCATGGTACTTTGAAATCACATCGTGCAAACCTGGAGGGTCGCACGAAAAGAGGAATCACTAAGTAGAGGAGTGTGCTTTGCGAAGTGGGGTGCCTTGGCCTTAGCATGGGGCATAGGTGTGAGTGGGAGGTGCTTCGCGATGTGTAAAAGTGTTCGCGGAGCACTGCCTCGCGATGAAGGGGTGCCTCGCGAAGCAGGGTCCTGCGAAGCAGTGTGCTTCACGATGTATAGTGATCCTGCCTTGGAATAGGGATCACTAGCATGGGTTGGGTGTTTCGCGAAGCATAAACGGTCCGCGGCTGCCCGGGTTCCCTTGGGAATCCCCTTCCTCCGCGAATGCCCTTGAGCTTCGCGAAGGGCATCCCTCCCGGAAGAGGGGCTCAAAACGAGAGAAAGCAGAGGCATCTCGCGAAGTAGAAATACCTCGCGGAGCTCATGATTCCCGAGGAAAAGAGTGCTTCGCGATTCGGGAGAGGAGAAGCCGAAAGGTCGGATTGTCCGTCCTCCGGGACTCAGGGGGAGTCCAGTATTTATAGGGAAGGGGCACCGCAAAGCAGGGCTAGCGCACCGCCTTCGGTGCTTCACGGCGGCTCGCGAACGTCAAATGGGTTCGCGGAGCATTACCGCCTCCAGTGCTTCGCGGCGCCGCCAAGGTTGGGGCGCTTCGCGGCGGCTCGCGAACGTCAAATGGGTTCGCGGAGCATTACCGCCTACGGTGCTTCGCGGCGCCGCCAAGGTTGGGGTGCTTCGCGGCGGCTCGCGAACGTCAAATGGGTTCGCGGAGCATTACCACCTCCGGTGCTTCGCGGTGGCTCGCGAATGCCAAATGGGTTCGCGGAGCATTACCGCCTCCGGTGCTTCGCGGCGGCGCCAAGGTTGGGGCGCTTCGCGGCGGGGCTTCGTGGTGGCGCTTCGCGACGGAGCTCCGCGAGGCAGCGCACCAGCCTTTTTCGTTCCTTTCTTTCGGGCCACATTTTTGGCGCCAACAAATGCCCCCCCTCAGACTTCGAGCCGCGGAGGGCGAAGGGTCGAAGTCTGAGGGAAAATCGCAAACATTGTCGGTGGTTCGCGATGCAGCATCGCGAAGGGGGCCCGCGATGCTCGCCGGGGCCGCGGATCCGGACGCGCCGCGATGCTTCGCGCGAGTGAGGCGCGCCGCGATGCTCCGGGGTCGCCGCCTATAAATAGGGGGTCCGCCCTCTTTTGTCTTCACGTGCCTTCCTTGTCATTTTGTGATCTCGACTTCGCGAAGCTCCACGTACTCCGCGACAGCCCTTCGCGAATCGAGCTTCGCGGCGAACCGCGGGTCTCCGACTCCGCATCCGCGCTAGGAGAACATCTTGTCGGCCTTGGCCAGACTTCGTGGCTTGTTCTCGCGACTGTGCTTCGCGATTTAGCTTCACAACTGAGCTTCGTGATTCAGCTTCGCGGCCGAGCTTCGCGACCCAAGGGGGAAAAACCTTTCTGAGGGTCGGCATCAAAATGGCCCATCAAGAGCCTGTGTTGGGAGTGCTTGCAGATGCTGCTCATCGGGATGAGATGGCCAACCGTCCAGGCTTGGGGGAAATGGTTCGGAGCCACTAGGACTACACTTCTTTGACAGATCTGCTGTCGGAAGGTCAGAAGGATTACCCGCAGTGCAAGAAACTGACGTTGTACGGCTTCGGGCTGAGGGATGACATCTTCATCCCTGAGGCGAGTAGGGATGAACCAGCTTGCTCGTTCAGGAGAACACCGTGCAAGCACCAATGGTTCAGGGCGACCGATGGTCACGCACGGGAGGACTTCACACCAGTCACCGCTGATTTTCTCTACATCCATGTGAACAACATCGACGGGAAGCCACTGCAACCGGAGACTTCCCCTCCCCTCTATCGTATCATGCTGAATGCAGATTTGCAGGATTCGAAGAAGGGATGGTCCGATGAGTGGGACCTGTGCCAGGGCAGCAATTTTACCAACGACTAGGCCTGGGCCTACTGGGTAGGCGCCTCATGCGAGGAGTTCGGGGCCGAGATGAGGAGAGTGGGATTGTATGAGGCGGTGTGGGCCTCCCAATTACACATTTACCAACCAAAGCAGCTAATGCCGGAGTTGCTGAGTAGATGGTCATCTAGGACCAACACTTTTCACCTTCATCACGGGGAGGTGGGCATCAGCCTATGGGATGTCCACCAGATTTATGGGGTCCCAATCTTGGGGGCCATGTATGACGAGTTCCTCCCCGTTTCCAGAGCGTGGGGGGATGCAGAGTAAATTCCACGATTGGCATCGGTGCTGATGGCGCTTGTCCCTGGAAAGAACAAGGAGGCAGTGAGGGACGTCCACTTCAGAGGATGGTTCAAATGCTTCCTGAATTTCCCAGAAGATCGAGAGTTCCCTCCGAGGCCTCAAACTTGTCCAAGGGCAGCCCAACGGGGCAAGGGGCACTCGTATTGGCGGGTCTTGGAGGACAGCCAATGGAAGACTTGGGGTTTCAGTGTCAGCACTGAACAACAGCCGATAGTCAGGCTGGCGGCGTTCATCGCGGCTCTCATCTGTGGCTGGATCCTACCGGTGAGAGATACAAGCATGGGGGTACGGCCCAGCTCATTCATCATGGTGTCGATGTTGGCCATGGGGCAGCGGATCAACCTGGGGGTTCCGATGCTCACCAAACTGTACAGAATGTTGCGGCACATTAGTGAGGGCAAGAAGCCGCCATGAATATGCGGGCCCTTCCACATCCTGTATGGGTGGATTGCAGCGCATACCAGGGGGATTTACGAGTATCCAAACAACATTTCGCCGCCGGGATCGAACTTTCACCCCTCCACCCTGAATGCGGTCGGGAGCTTCCCGTTCAAACTGGCCTTTCCAATGGTGCTGAATCGGGTGTGGAGGGCGGATGAGTTCAATTTCCATCCATTCCCTTTGCCGACGGGGATGCTCACTGATGACGGACGGGGAACGGAAGAACATCGGGCTTACCTCCTGGCCTTCCGAGGAGGAGTTTTGGTGGCACAAATAGATCGTGAGCCGCTCTGTGAACCGTACACTCCGCATCGGTTTGCGAGGCAGTTCCGGTGCCTCCAGCGACTGACCCCACAGGTCTACTGGGAGGTGCGTCACGAGGAGCACCCGTGTGTGATGAGGCAGCTGTGGCTCATGTTCACACGCGAAGATGGAAAGATGCGGATTGCATTGCCTCCATCCACCGCCGCCTTCGGATTATTGAAGGAGTACGCCATCAGTTGGGAGGCCGCTTATCCGGGCGAGATGCTGAAGCAGCCAACGATCCGGGTTGGTGACGGTGGGCCTCCTCTATCTCGAGGTCTGGGTCGGAGGGCAGCTAGGGCCGCTCACGGCAGCAGGGCTGCCCTGCCGGCGAGACCCGCACCGGCCGAGGGTATGGCAGCAGCGGTGGATCCGGTGATTCCGGGAGAGCAGGGTCATCCGGAGGGGCGACCACCTAGGGGATTCCGTAGGATATCCACTTAGGCTCCGGGAAAGCGCATGCGTCACATTGACATGGCAGAGGACTCCGTCTTCCCGGAGGCTTGGGACATTTGGGATGTCAACCGGCAATTCCTCAGCCCATCCGAGATATGGGCCCACCTGAATCTCCTCGGGATGGAATTACCGGGTATAGGCCAAGTTCGGACTGGATTCATGGCGTCCCCGGCGGAGGCAGAACAGTACCTGGAAGAGCTGGAGGATTACGTCCACTCCAGCGGTGTTCCTCGCCCAATGACGGATCGGGTGAGGGTACTGTTGAATCAGACGGTCCCCCCACAGTTATCGGCTGCCGATCTGTGGGAGCACTTCCCCTTGCCGGAGGAATCAGAGGACTCCTCTCGGGAGGATGAGGCTTGCAGAGGGAGCCCGCTGGAGGAGGGCGAGGTCGGAGACCGAGGCTCAGAGTCCGACGATTTTGCGGAGGCTCTCAAGGTAGCATTCTGAACTTCTATCCTTACGACCTGTTCCTGGGTCCCTATGGACTTCTCATCAATGTTTGAGCCATGTAGGAGGAACTTGTTCATAGGCCTCGTTCTCGCTCCTTAGTGGGTGATGATGCGGGACCTTCAGAACCCGCGCCTATGGCTGCGTCCAGTTCTGCGTCTGGTGGGACCAGGGCGCCCGAGGTGGCTCCTCCGGAATCTCCAGACCTTCCAACAGTATACGAGGGGCCTCATCTTGGGGTTCCATCAGTACCAGCTCAGGAGCAGCGGTCGGAGGTCGATCTTCGTAAGTCTCCTCCACTGATCTCCTCATTGTCACATGTAGGCCACGCCTACTAATGTTTATTTGTCGTGCAGTTCTTCGACTGGCGTGGGATGATGCGGCGAGGCTGGTCGGGATGTCGGGCTGCTTCCCTCCTAGGGGCATGTCGGTGATGGTGGCGATAGTCCCTCCATCTCCTCAAGCTGCGACGCAAATCATCACTGGTGGGTCTGCCAGCAGGGTCGTAACCGAAATCATTGAGGTGGACTCCGAGGAAGAGGATCAACCGGTCGGTCCCAGCTCTATCGCGCCTGCTTCGGCGTCAGGTGTCATACCAGATTCAACACCAGATGTAGATCCCGCTGAGGAATTCCTGCAGGCATATCCTGCGTACGAGCCTGCCAACCGCGCGGATTGGGACGAAACGACCTCGGATGTGGAAGACAGCAGCATAGTCCGTCGCCGGTCGTGGAAGCTGATCACGCGCTTTATCAGGGACACTCCCCAAGCACAATGGCTGGCTGAAATGGATAGGCTCCGCTCGCGATTGCGCGAATTGTGTGCCGGGGGAGTGGATTCCCAACGCCCTCACGCGCTCATCCGAGACCTCATGGCTGAGAAGATCTGGGAGCATGATCGTGGGCTGAGTGTGGGATGGCAGCAGAGGAAGGCGACCAGCATTAAGAAGCTCCAGGAGGCCAAAGGCGAGGTTCAATGGATGCAGACCCGGGCAGACGAGCTTTCAGCCTCTCTTGATGCGCAATCTGAGCTGGTCTCACGGTTGAAGGCCCAGCTGGCAGAGGCTGAGGAGCATATGGGGCAGACCTCTGGAAGGATGGCTGCCGCCCAGGCTGAGGTAGAAAGGGCCAGGGCCAGAGTTGACGAAGTACGCCCAGCTGCTGCTGAAGAGGAGCGGGAGTTGAATCAGCGGCAACATGCTTTGGACGCCGCAAGTCAGCGGGTGGCAGAGCTGTAACGCTTTTTTGACGGGGTCAACCCATCCATGGGGGAAGTCAACCCCCGAGTATTGTAACAAATCCAAAACCCTTTTATTGATACTTTCGTGCTTCCAAATTTTACCTTTGTTTTGAATGTCGTAGCACGCATGATTTCCACTGTCGAATTGCCTTGTTACATCCCTACAATGTTTGTGGGACGTTTGGCGACAATCCTTCAAATCCACATGGGTTGAGCCCAATGTGAGATGCAGAAGGTAGTTTGAATGATCGGAGAAGGAACTTCCAAGTTATCCAGATTACCGTTTCTTCAACGTGCTCTTATGCATGAACGGGGCAACGCCAGGGGCGCTAAAATCGGTCCAAACAGATGAAAATGGGAAGTTTGAATCACGATACCCAAGATTTAGAACACTGTGGGGATGGTGTGACAATAAGGGACAACTTTTAACCTTGGAGGGGAAACAGTGCCCTTAATGCATTAGCCTGAAATGGGGACAACAAATGAGCATCGACCGCTGACCATATTCGCAACGTGGGATTTTATCAATTTGTTGTCGATCAATCCTTCGGGACATTGGCCCATAACGGTAGGAGATACCTTGGGCGTTGTATCCAGGTCGTTATTGGGGGTCCCTCCAAACATGACCAGTCTTCCGAAACGTGGGCCCAGGACGGTAGGTGAGCCGATGCGGCATGAGACCAGGCCGTTAGGGGGTTCCTTCAGACATGAAAGAGTACGAGGGTCTGAATAAGGGGCACGCAAAGCATGGAATATGGAGTGATGGTTTGTTCAAACAGAATCCAACACTTCAGTAGTTACACCACCGTGGTGGGAGTATGCCAGATGGGCGCATCGGTCTGATCCCGGATCATTCTTTCTTCCAGATAGGGCCCCTCTAGCGAGGGCTGGAAATGGGGAGGAATAGGATTTTGCGATTCCTGGGGCTGGACCCTAGGTGAAATGCCTGGGTGTCTCTACGTATCCCATGATGATGGGAATCAAGCCATACGTAGTTCTGAAAGCACAGTTTAACGTCATGCAGGACGAGGAACAACCCGACTGTATTGGCACACATCCTACCAAAACTACTAAGCCCACGTGAGTCGTGCTCGGTGCGGGAAACAAGCAGTAGTGGCGGGAATCTCCTAACACAAAAGGGGTAGGTTAGGGAAAAGGGACGCTCGGTGACTACCGGAGCAATGACATTAACACGATCATTTAGCGCACCTAGATGCGCGAAGAGAAAGAGCCAAGTATGATGGAGTTCCACTTGAACATGAGGGAGTGGAAATGTATGAATCATGACGCTCGGGATTCGGATCACGATGGTGGCGGCATGACGATGGAGGATTACTGCTGACCATGTTCGCAACACAGCATCCTGTCGCGTTAGCATAAAATGGGGACAAACAAATGAGGGTCGACCGTTGACCATGTTCGAAACACGGGACCATGTCACAAATGTTGTCAGATATCCGTAGGGACGTTGGCCCGAAATGATTGAAGGGCCCTTAGGTCCAGCATTCATGGAGATCCCTTAAGCTTAGTATCCATGTCGTCCGAGGGTCCTTTTGGATGTGGAAGAGGATGAGGATCCAAATAGCGAGCTCATGAAGCTTGGTCATGGGATGAGGGGAATGTCCCTGTGAAAATCCCACGCTTCGGGCTCTTTGACAAAACACATATGAATACGGCAACGAAACGTATTAGAGAGAGGGAGCAGATTCCTTCCCCTTGGGGAGATCTTAGTTTAGGGTCATAGAATTCGGATCATGAAAAGTTAGACTGGGCCCGCGGGGACGTGCTCGGGCGCTCTTATGTATCTCATAGGGATGAGAATCAAGCCTTACGTAGTTCTTGATAGACCTTAGACCATAAATGGGTAAAGGGAGCAGGGGACGCATGGCATCAAAACCCAACGTGAAGGAGGACCTAATCCCTACTTACCATGCATTCTCTGGGGAAATGCTCGAGTCGAGGGACCGAACACAAGGGTTAGGCTGGGCCCGCGGGGAAGTGCTCGGGCGCTCCTACGTATCTCATAAGGATGAGAATCAAGCCTTACGTAGTTCTAGAAGTGACATGGTAGGATACTAGTTCCAGGGGAAAAGGGGAGTGCGGGCGTGTCCCTTGCACTAAAAGAAGCGGAATTTGATGTATCTTGTTTGTTCTTTAAGGTGAATGGTTTTTTTTGTGAAGCGACATGCCTAGAACAGTAGGTCGTGATGTCACCACAAGAATCAAGCCATGATGGGCGTTGACAAATGGCATGGCACGTGACCAATACCCAACGTGATGTCCTCTACAACGAGGTCACCACAATGCGGTGCCGTTTTTCGTCGTGCGGCCAGGACGATAATGTCACAGTTTAGGGTCATATGATAGGACCAAGCATGCATTTTATCATCATGCAGCGAAGGCGTAGCAGAGATGATGCTAGGCGGGAATTGTGCGCAGTGTTATAAGACACAATTGACAGAGACATGATCCCACATCAAATTGTACGCCGTTTGGAGAGGGAAACCTTAGGCCGAGGGGCCTATATAGAGGTGATACAGGGAGAGTGACTGGCTTCCTGAATGGGTTGTACCCGGAGACATGGCGTCTGGGCGGTCCTATGTATCCCATGAGGACGGGAATCAAGATGAACATAGTCCCGAATGGATCTTAGTTTATGGTCTTAGAGCTCGGACCATGGGAGCCCCAATGGACTCCAGATTGCAGCTTTGTTCCCCTAGCATGCAAAGGTGCACTGAGGGATAGCGCCAAAAGTGTCGAGATTCCACCTGGACATGATGGGGCGGAAAATTATGTGAATCATGCAACCAACATTCGAGGACTGAAGAGGCTGGCGTGACGACAGAGAATTACTGCTGACCATGTTCGCAACACATCATCATGTCGCGTTAGCCTGAAATGAGGACCAAAAAACGAGCATCGACCGCTGACCATATTCGCAACGCGGGATTTTATCATTTTGTTGTCCAAAACCCTCGGGGGCGTTGGCCCGTATCGGTAGGAGAGCCCTTGGGCGTAGTATCCAGGCCGTTCTTTGGGGTCCCTCCAGGTGTGAAAGATGATGAAAGTCCGAATAGAGGGGAACACGAAGCTTGACAAGTGGAAGGAACTTGATCAAGTTGAATCTGACACTCTTGGTCCTAGATTAGAGTGCTCTTAATACATGGGTGAACCACTGCAAGGAGTCAAGGGACTCAACTTTGAGGGTGATCGAGAGATGGCAGGTTTCCGGGGGAAGGGGGCACGGTGCCCAAAACCTTGTATCATACCTACACCTCCCCCTCCTAGAGAGGGATATGCCAAGTGGCCTAGGTGACTGGGAGATCAGGAGATCACCAGGAGGTGGGGCTGGACCCGAATCTTAAACATCCAGGTGGTCCTACGTATCCCATGAGGATGGGAATCAAGCTGCACGTAGTTCTGAACGGTGCCTTTTAATGTCATGAAGGACAAGGAATAGGAGGAATGAACCTCAGAATGGGGGTGTGCGTGGTGCAGCTATTGCAAACCTGACGTGAATGAGGATGTAGTCCCTCACTGCACCACGCAGCCCTGTAATCAGGGTCCTGAAGGCAGGATTAGAGAGGTAAATTTTCTGAACTCAAGCTGGGCCCGGAGACATGGGGTCCGAGCATTCCTACGTATCCTATTGAGATAGGAATCACACTGAACGTAGTTCCAGATGAGAATCTTAGTTTATGGTCTTAGAGCTCGGACCGTGGGTGGTGACAACTCCCGAGCAAGCACAGATGTTAACCCAATCCCTAAGCCCACGTGAGATAAACTCGGTGTGGGAAACAAGGGGGGTATCCTCATCGCAATACTTGGGGTGTCCATAAAAGGGGAGTTGGCGGAGAGTTTCGAAGGACATCTTTGATGCAGCTTGTTCTCCCAACGTGTAGACGTGCACGGAGGAAAAGTACCAAGAATCCTGAGACTCTACATGGAAATGATGAAGTGATGAAGGGTGTGAATCCTGTACCCGACATTTGGGCTCAATGGGTTGACGTGGCGATAGAGGAAAATTGTTAACCATGATGGAAACACAGCGTCTGTATCACGTTAGCCCGAGGTGGGAACAACAAACGAGCATCGACCGCTAACCATATTCGCAACGCGGGATTTTATCGATTTGTTGTCCGAAACCCTAGGGGGCGTTGGCCCGCATCGGTAGGAGAGCCCTTGGGCGTAGTATCCAGGCCGTTCATGGGGGTCCCTCCGGGTGTGAAAGATGATGAAAGCCCTGATTCGGGGATATGCAAAGCCTGGAAAGCGGGTGCGGACGTGTCCGAGTAAAGATTGGCATTCCAGGTAATAAACCAGAGTACTCTTAAGCACATTGGTGAACCGCCGAAAAAGGGATTGACGAAACAACTCAGTAGGGGGGGGGGAGCATGGCGTGGTCATTACGAAACCGTCGTGAATGAGGACATAATCCCACACCACACCATATAATCCTCTCATGGAATAAGGATAGGCCAAGGGGCCGGGATGGGATGAGGATCCCCGAGAGATGGGGCTGGAACCGAATCTTGGACATCCAGGTGGTCCTACGTATCCCATTAGGATGGGAATCAAGCCACACGTAGTTCTCTATATGTAGTTTAATGTCTTACTGGATGAGAAGGGGAAGCAATATACCCCGAAACAAAGGAGGTGTGTGGTATGGTGAAGAAGCCGACGTGAAAGAGGACATAGTCCCACATCACACCATAAACCCTGGGCAAGAGGGGACTTGGGTCATGGCCTGGAAAGACCAAGGGGCCTAAGGTCAGGCATCAGTCAGGAAGGCCTGACCGGTTCGCAGTTTAACGTCTTACACGAGGACGGGGGTCGGGGACCCGAAAAGGACAAGGGGCCTAAGGTCAGGCATCAGTCAGGAAGGCCTGACCGGTTCGCAATTTAACATCTTACATGAGGACGAGGGGCCAGGGTCCCAAGGAGGCCAAGGGGCCTGAGGCTGGGCCTCGTAAGGGGAGTCATACGGCATGGTACATGGTCCCGACGTGAATGAGGACGTAGTCCTACATCACACCGTACACCCTCATGAGGAATCCTGGGTCGTGGCCCGGATCGCTAGCACCAGCTGGGGGAAGTTTGTCACCTCGAGATGGGGCAGAACGAACCACTGTTCTCGATGCCTGGGACATCTTGGGGTGGACCCGAAAATCGAGGACACTGTTGACCATATTCGAAACACAGCGTTCCTATGGTGACCCGTATGGGGGCAACAAATTAGCATCGACCGCTGACCAAATTCGCAACGCGGGACTTGTATCGATTTGTTGCTTGAAAACCCTCGGGGGTGTTGGCCCGTATCGGTAGGAGAGCCCTTGGGCATTGTATCCAGGCCATTCTTGGGGGTCCCTCTGGGTGTGAAAATGACGGAATCCCAGTCAAGGAGTGGGTGAAGCATAGTGGTATCCATCCACGAAAGGGGCAAACACCTCGAGGAGGAAATGTGCAGCCGGGTCGAGGCTTGCTCGATGTGGGTCGGGGCAAAAGTGTGCACCCTGCCATGTCTTGACCCGAGGGGAAGATTTTGGCTTTTGGGCTGGGCCCACGGACGAAGTGTCCGAGCATTCCTACATATCTGATAAGGATGAAAATCAAGCCATACGTAGTTCTTGAAGGCCATGCAGTTTAGCATCATGCGGTGAGGACGTAGATGGATAGAAGAACGGAAGTGGGCACATGGTGCGACCCTTACAATCTTTGTGCGAGCGGGGTTGCATAAGAGGGGCCAAGAAAGCCTACTCCCTTCTACACAAAGATCCTCCAAGAAAACTATTCCTAGGGGGAATAGTGGAGGGGAAAAGCTTGGGGCTGGGCTCAAGACGAGGTATCCGAGCGTTCCTACGTATCTAATAAGGATGAGAATCAAGCCACACGTAGTTCTAGAAGTGAAGTTTAACGTCATGTGGGATGATGAGAAGCACCTCATTTCGGGATATGTATGGTACAACAAGTAATTTGGCGTGAATGAGGACGTGGTCCTACACCATACCGTACAATCCCACAAGAGGATAAGTCGGGGAGATAACAACAAGGGGGCCTGGGGGCCAAACCGCGGTGGAGACGGGGCCAGGGGCCCAAGGAGGCCGAGGGGCCTAAGGCTGAGCCTCGGTCAGGGAGGCCTGACCGGCTTGCAGTTTAACGTCTTGCAGTGATGACGGAGATGCAGTTTAAGGTTGTACGGGACCAATTCGCAGTTTAGGGTCGTGCAGGACCCTCTCGCAGTTTAGGGTCATGCAGGACCACTTTTTCCCTAGGCAAAGTTTCGCTTGAGGGACTTGGAATTGGTGGGAGGGGTTATACGCTCTCCATCCGTGGTCACCAAGGAGTATGCTCCATTGGGGTAAACCTTATGGATGATATAAGGCCCTTCCCATTTGGGTTCTAACTTGGGTGGTTTCCTACCGGGAATCATTGGCGCTCGAAGGGCCAATACCAGGTCACCCTGTAGAAAAGAGCGGAGACGAACCTTCTTGTCAAAGGCTCTCGCTATCTTGTCCTGATGCCTTTCTAGATTGTCCAGGGCACGAAGCCGGTTCTCGTCCAGTGCCTCTAATTTAGCTATACGGATCTCGGCTACCTCATCTGATGTCTGGTGATCATAAACTGTAGTGCGTAGCGACGGCAGCTGGATCTCAATGGGTAGGACAGCCTCAGCCCCATACACCAAGGAATATGGGGTCACCTGGGTAGAGTTGCGAGTCGTCGTCCGGTAAGCCCAGAGGGCGTTGGGGAGCTTGTCCGGCCAACTCTTCTTGTTCTGACCAAACATCTTATGCAGAATGTTAGAGAGGGTCTTGTTGAACGCCTCGATCTGTCCATTCGCCTGCACGTGGTAGCGGGAGGTAAGGTTCGAACGGATGTCGTACTTAGCATACATTTTCTTCAATTCAGCTGCTCAGAAGTTTTTGCCGTTATCGGTGAGGATAGCTTGAGGGACTCCAAACCGGTGGATAATGTTGGATCTCACAAAGTCAACGATGGAACGGGCCTTGACCTCTTTGAGCGGAACTGCTTCTTCCCACTTGGAGAAGAAATCTATAGCAGTCAGGATGAACCTGCACTGGCGGGCTGTTGCCGGTGGATACTATCCCACTACATCAAGTCCCCATACCGCAAATGGCCAAGAGTACTTGGTGGGGTGGAGGGGCTCCAGCGGCCGATGCAAGAAGTTGGTGTGTACTTGGCACGCATGGCATCTCTTGGCGTATCCAACACAATCATGGATCATAGAGGGCCAAAAGTACCCCAACCTCCGGATTTGATGGGACAGTTTCGGCCCAGCTTGATGGGCGCCACAGGAACAGGCGTGAACCTCTTGTATAACTTGAGGTACTCCCCACCTTGGAGGCAACAGAGGAGGAAACCATCGAAACTCCGCTTATAAAGGATCTGTTCCAGGATGGGGCCACTCCGGAGGGTAAATTGCAGTGCGCGGCGTTGGATTCGCTCGCGTTCGGCCCGGTCGTTCGGGAGCTGAACATTTTGGAGATACTCGACAAAAGGTGCTCTCGAGTCGAGGGTGGTTTCAACCACTGCGTCTGACGAACCCGGGATTCCCGATACGGAGGGTCCGGCGGTGAGATGACTTACCCGCAGGCTATCACGATCCTCTTGGGTGATGGGGGCAATGACTCTCCAGTGGGCCACGTGTATGACCAAATCATCTTGCTCGGGTTCTGCGAGCGACGCGGCTAAGCCAACCAGGGCGTCTGCTTGGCCGTTCTGCGACCGTGGGACATGGGTAACCTTTGGCCGAGAAGAGAACTGGTCCATTAGAAGGAGGGTGTACTCCAGCAACGGTGCAAGCTCTGGCTTCCTGACGACGTAGTCGCCATTAACCTGTTTGATTACCAGCTCTGAATCTCCCTTCACACGTAGGTGGGGAACATGGATCTCAAGGGCCAACTCGAGGCCGGTGATGAGAGCTTGGTACTCTGCCTCGTTGTTCATACAACCTTCTGACAACAGGAACGAGTACGACAAGACGACCTGCGCCAGGGTAATGAAGACAATACCCAGGCCCACTCTGTTGAGCTTGGGATCATTGAGCTTCCTACTGGTGGGGCTCCGGGAGGCACCGTCGAAATGCATTTGCCAACACGGGGCAGCATGATCGACTGAGAGGATCGTCTCATCAGGGAAGTCCAGGTCCAGGTATTGATCCACGGAGGTTGGATGGGCAGCTAAAAATTCTGCCAATGCCTGTCCCTTAATGGCCTTCTGAGGTATAAACCTGATATCAAATTGCTGGAGAATCACCGCCCACCGTGCTAGTCGGCCAGTCAGCATGGGGCGGTTCAGTATATACTTCAGTGGATCTACCCGAGAGATCAATTGCACCTCGTGGTGTTGCAGGTAGTGCCGCAACTTCTACACAGCGAAGACGAGCGCAAGACAGCTCTTTTCGACATGGGAGTATCGAATCTATGTATCGAGAAGCATGCGGCTAAGATAGTAGAGACTATTCTCAGTACCCTCGTTGTTCGTCTGGGCGAGCAGCGCACCGAGGGATCTCTCCAGGGCGGTCACGTAAAGGACCAGTGGCTTTCCGAAGACGGGTGGCATCAAGACCGGAGGTTGGAGCAGATACTGCTTGATTTCCTCGAAGGCGGTCCGACACTCCTCATCCCATTCGTAGGCAGCGCCTTTCTTCATGAGCTGAGAAAAGGGCTTACACTTGCCGGCCAGATTCGCAATGAATCGGCGTATATAGGCTAAGTGGCCTTGAAGGCCTCGGAGCTCTGGAATGTTGCTCGGGGGAGGCATTTGGCTGATGGCCTTGATCTTCTCCGGGTCGATCTCGATACCTCGGTATCTGACAACAAAGCCCCGAAACATCCCGGAGGTGACTCCGAAGGCACACTTCAGTGGGTTCATCTTCAGGTGACGGGAACGGAGGAAGCCAAACACTTTCTCAAGGTCTCTGAGATGGTCCTAGCGCTGATGTGACTTGACTACGGGGTCGTCCACGTAGCATTCCACCAATGTCCCGAGGATCGGTTTGAATATGCGATGCATGGCCCTCTAATAAGTGGCACCTGTATTCTTCAAACCGAATGGCATTACCTGGTAGAAAAAGGTACCCTGGGGAGCCCTGAAGGCAGTGGACTCCTCGTCTTCGGGGGCCATCCAGATCTGGTTATACCCGGAATACCCATCCATGAAAGAGAGGGCTTGGAATCCGGCCGTGGCGTCAATCAACAGCTCTGTCACCGGGAGTGGGAAGTCATCCTTTGGGCAGTGGCGATTAAGATCGCGGAAGTCGATACAGACTCTGATCTACCCATTCTTCTTCCTGACTGGCACAATGTTGGCAAGCCACTTGGGGTACTGGACCTCCTTGATGAAGTTGGCTTTGATTATCTTATCAACTTCGGCCTCATCCATAGCACCATGGGAAGGGTGCATCTTCCTGGGAGGCTGCATAAACCCACGATGTTTTTCCAGGAGGCCCAGACGGTGGACGACCACTTGGGGATCCAGCCCTGGCATCTCATCTTAACTCCAAGAAAACACATCACGGTGCTGTTTTAGGAAGTCCACGTACTGCTGCCGCTCCTCGAGGGACATGGCCGCACTGATCAATGTGGGTCTCGAATCTGCCTCGCTACCAAGGTTCACCTGTACCAGTTCATCAACTGTGGTAGAGACGCCTTCTTCAAAGGCTGGGGGAGCATCCTCCAAGTCTTCCTCCCCAGCCGTGGGGGGACTTCCCGTGATGGACGATACTTCTGGGCTATCAAGATCCACGTGGCAGCTGGTGCTGACTCAGGAAGCAGTGGTCATCACATCAGGAGACTCACTTGCCATCGAGACCATGGCAATAAAGGCAGTCGACCCTATCCCATCTGTCCTTCGGCCTAAAGGGACACGTTTGATGATATCAAAGCAGTGGTGACGTGTCGGCCTGAGTCGGTTAATTCCAGCCCGGCGGAAGAGGCACGTATGGCGCACCGCCGTTGTCATCATCTTGACGTCCCGGTACCGTATAGGGGAAGAAGATTCCGGGATCACCTGAGCCTGGTTGATGTAGGAGTACGAGGTGATTTTCCGCTGTTGCTTGGACACGGGAACATGTCTTCCTTGCGTACCCGAAACAACAAAGCATTGCCCCATGTCGGGGGTCGTGGCCTCCAACCGGTGGATCGGGAGGATGTAGGCGTCGTCCATGCTTGCCCAGGGATCACTTGTGACCGGGGCGGGCTCATTCTCGCTTACCAGGATTTTCTTGTCCTTACTTTTGTAATAGCCCGCATCCAGATAGCGGGCCTCACAAGAAGCGAAAGGGGACGCTTCTCCTTGGAGCACACCTACTCGACCGTTGAGAAAGTACTTGAGGCACTGGTGATACGACGAGGGGACCGCTGCATGCAGATGGAGCCATGGCCTACCCATCGATGTGTTGTAGGCGGTGTCCTGAGAAACAACCATGAACTCGGTGCTGGCAATTAAGCCACCGAACTGAGTCTTCCGGTGGATCTTGCCGACTGGGGTTTGCTCTGTCCTGTCGTACCCCTGGATCCTGAGGTCAGAGGGAGTTAAATCACCTTCGGACAGACCCAGCTTTCGCAGCGTCCAGGTCAGAATTAGGTTGATTCTAGAACCCGTGTCAACGAGGCAGCGACGGACTTCCACGCTGTTGAAGCGGCCAGTGATATACAGTGGGCGAATGTGCCCCTGTATAGGAGGGTCCTCATCTTCACCGGAGAACGAGATGACCGCCTGACATTCGACGTTTTCAATCGTCTCGGTATGGAAGGCTTCCGCAGCTGCTACTTCCGTCTCGAACTAGAGGGGGCTCCTTAGGGCCTCGGCAAGTGCTTCGCGCATTTCAAATGAACGGCGAAGGGCCTCAAGGATGGAAAGCCTCGCCGGGATGCCAGCCAGGTGCTTCAGATCATCGTACTTTCATGCCAAACGCAGACCTCTACTTACAGGAGGTCGTTCGGCATTTGGATGCACAACAGGTCCGGCTGGCTGAACCGGCGATTGACTAGTACTAGGTACATCTTGCTGCCTACCAGTAGATGCCTGAAGAGTAGTCTCAAGGCTAAGATCGGGCAGCAGAGGCTGGCCTGTAGCCGGGCGAGACCGACTATGATACGGACGAGGCGGCTCCCCCCGATCCAGTAGCACGAACGGCGGCGGAGGTAGAGCCGAGGGTGTTGGATGGGTCTGCGCGTGCTGAGATCTACGCTGAGCCTGCTGCCTGGTCTCGGTAGCGTGCACGGCTTGGCCACAAGTGCCTGCTGATGTACATCGATGACCGGCGCGATTGCGATTCCGCTCACATTGACGTTGGCTGGAAACGTTGGGGAGGTCTGCCTGGGGTTCCCCCTCGTCGGGGGTCATATAGGGCTTTACCAGCTCCACGGTGTTAACCGAAGCGTACCCTTGGCTATCGCTCGAGGAGTCATCCGCCGCTGGGCGGATTCTGGGAGGGATCCCCATTTCGGGGGGCATAAAGTCGCCAAGAGTGCGGGATGACGACGGCACTGGCGGTGCACGTTACTTCTTCTTGCGTCGCCGCTGCTTGCCCTTTTGGGCAGAGGTCGACTGTGAAGATGACGCGGAGGCACCGGCTACTTCTTCTGAAGGTTACGACTGCTTCAGGCATGCCCAGATGACACCCTGGGCATGGTCGATGGTTTTTCGAGCCATCCAGTCGTCATATTTCTGGGATCCGCGGCTAGGGACCTGCTGCCACTCACCTTCGTCGTCGCTGCCGATAGCTGATCCTGCAAAGACGCCTGCCACTTGCGCTGGTGCTGAGCCCAACTTGACTACGTTGTTGTTGACCAAGTCCTGAAGCCAGTCTTTAAACACATAGCATCGCTTGAGGGTGTGCCCTAGGATCTGATGATAAGGGCAGTAGTTGGGGTGATCGGTGTGGTGCGCCTCTTCCGGCCTTCTGCACTCAGGAAGACACACAATCCCTTGCTCTAGAGCACTTCGGAAGTAGCCAGGGACCTGATTTTTGTTGAACGAATAGGTCTGGTACCTTCTTTCTGGATAGGGGGCCCTGGGGGCCTGGTCCTGACGAGGGACCGGAGGGGCCTGCTGAGGAGGTGGCGCCTGGTTGTCTCGCCTAGGTGGCGGTGGCGCGTTGTGCGGGGGAACCTGTCGGTTCTGAGGCGGTCGCTGCTGGGCGGGAGCCTGTGCTTGAGGTGGAGGACCTCTGCGGGGTTGCAGGGGTGGTGCCGCCGGCCGTAATTCCAGCTGCCTCGGGGCTTCTATTTGAGCCACCGCGGTGGGTTCAGCCCTGGCGGTCCTCCGGGCTGGGATCATTGGGGGCAGCAAACGTGCCTGACTGGCCTGTTGCAGGGCTTCCTCGAGGCGTTGAGCCTTGTCCGAGAAATCTATGAACCCTCCATGGTAGTTCTGAGTAATCAAGGAGGTTACCAGCTCTGTCTTGACGTTCCCCACACACATCGTCAGTAATTTCTCCTGAGTCAGTGGCATATCGAGGGAATACGTAAGTCCTTTCCACCAGGCGATGAAATCCGCAACCTGCTCATCAGGCCTCTGTTTGCACTTGAAGAGGTCCGCAATGCTGGTCTTTCGCGTGGTGGAGCTGAACTGGTATACGAACTGCCGGCGAAGATCCTCCCAACCGGTCACCGATCCGATAGGGAGTTGGCTGTACCAGACGAATACCGTACCTTCCAATGTCTGTGCAAAACATTGGAGCTTGGTGGCTTCTTGCTGAGCCGGGGTCCCCAGCATGGGGCCACACCTGGAAGAGAAATGAGCCAAGTGCTGGGGCGGGTCCCCTGTCCCGTTAAAATGCGAGAAAGTGGGGTTCCCAAAACCCGGAGGCGCGGGAATATCATCCACCCACGCGGGATAAGGCTTGCCATCCGGTGGGACCGCCACCTGCCGCGTTTCCAACGCCTCGAGGCGGGCTGCGAGTGTCTCAATAAGGTCCTCCGGGTGGGGGTCCCTGTCTTGATGGGGATCCCTAACCACAAGTGCATTGCCAGGTTCTTCAACACGGTAGACAGCTTCGGCCGCTCGTGGGTCAACTGCCTGGACGACCTGCGGGGCGACTGGAGGAACCCGGGTTGGATTCTTCAGATTGCCCCATCGCTCAGGGGGGTTTGGCAAGACGTATCGCGCCCTCTTGCCGTATGTTCCGACTTCCGCCTTGTCTGCGGCAGTAGCATGATCAGGGTTTCCCGGAGGCATCTCACCGGGGGGAAATTGTTCCTGCCCCTGCTGCCCCGGCATGGGATTACCATAGTCGGTTCGTCGCTCTGCGGCGCGTTCAGCCAAGAGTTCGTCAACCAGCCTCTTCTACTCAGCAATTTGCTGGCGTAACGTGGCCTTCTCAGGATCTTCGTCCTTTTTCTACACAGAGGCGGACGGTTCGGAGTGTTTGACTGCTCCGACGTGCTCCTTACCCTTGCCAGTGTTTCGACCGAGTACCAGCGACTCAGTGGGTATGGGGAGGCCTAGCAGTTTTCTCTGCTGACGGGTAACTCTCTCTGACGGGTCGAGCAGCGGCGGTACGCCCTCGGGTGGTAAGTCTCCATCATGGAACTCAAGTTCGTCTTCCTTATCCACAACGTCGGCCATGTAGACTGCGACCCCTCTTTAGGGAATATACTTGATGTCGCACAATGAGTCGGGCTGTCGTCGGATAGGGTCGAAGAGGAGAGCGGCATAGTGTCCCCAACCACGGACTTGCACATGGGGTGTGGCTTCCCTGACGATTCTGCGGAGTGCTTTAAGACTCTGAACGCATTTTCGTTGAAGGGCGCTCTGGTGGCCTGGAGACTCAGGGTGCTGGGCCACAAGAAGTGCGGCTGCATCGATCAGGCGGCATTGCTTGTAGATTTCTTCGAGGTGCTCACGACTTCTGGGGTACACCACCCGTTCACAACGAAGGCGGAAGTTTGTCGCCCACAGGGTTCGACAAAAGCACCCCACGTCTTCAGGGGTAAGAGACTCTGGTATGTGGAAATTCAGTGCCGCTGTCAGCCAGAACTTCTCCGGGAAGTAATCTGCTGAAGGATACTCCAGGAGCTCCTAGGCTCGGACTCAGGGTCTAGCCCTGTGTTGCCCCACTCGTCAACCGGGGGCGGCTGAGGAACCGGAAGCGGTACCGAGGCAGACCTTTGGGATAGTAAGCTCGGCGGTGGAGAATAAGGTAAACGAGCTGACTGGCCGCCGAATTCCGGGCCATCCTCCGAAGAGTGAGGTGACCTGGCCACGATGTCACGATACGACGGGCTGATAATCGCAGATTCCGGAACAGGACCCGCGGCTACCGGTGACAGGTCGTGTCGTCGCCCTACCATCGTTGGCCCCCAAAATAACTCTACGTGATCTCTGGTAGAGTTAGGGGGCACTTCTGGTGACAGAGGCGATGATTGTGTGGCCGAGACCTGTGGAATTCCCAGGATTTCTTCCTCCTAGATGTACCTGCGGAGAGAGACGGGAATCCGGTGGACCTCAAATTCTGGGAGAACGAGGCTAACGCGTCTGGTTCCTTCCCCAGTCCTTGATACGGAGGAGCAGGGAGAAGGTTCCATTCGTGAATCGCATTCCGCTTCCGAATCGGAGAAGCGGGCAGGTTTGATCTCCACCTGGGCCTTCCCCGGATTCTTCTTGTAGCGGTGACGACCCGCTCTTCTGCCCCTGGGTGGATCTTCGGGACAGGGTTGACCCCTATCAGGCAGCCTCGGGGCGGCGCTGGCACCGTGGCGGAGAGGGCCCCCACTCGAGATAGCCGGGGTGCGAGGGGCACCAGGCCAAATGTCAAAGGTTACATGGGGACGACCTCCATGAACAGTACCCATGTGGGCGGGGCCTCTGTTGGAACTGGTAAGAGCATGGGGAGGACCACCATGGTCGATGCGAGTGGAGCGAGGCCGAACTTCACTCCTCGAGTTGCTGGGGCGAGGAGGACCTTCGCCAGTTGCATAGAGGACGTAGGGAGGTCCCCCACATTGGAGAAGGACCGGATGGACGGTGCCTTCAGATGGATGGACTCCATACCCTGTACAGCGGGCGCGGGAAATGTTTTCGTGCTGAGCGTCACTGCCGTGGGGCAGGTCTTCCTGCAGGATGGGGGTAGCACGAGGCATGCCTCCATGACGAACCTCGGAACGGGGAAGGCCCAGGATCTGTGGAGTAGTGGTACGGGGAGGACCTCCGTAGGGGGTGGAATTACCGCGGGTTAGCTCGCGGCAATCGCCACATGGGCCTGCAACCCGGAGAGTCAACCCAGCCTGCCCGTGGGGCGGTTGGGGTATCGATCCTGGTTGGGTGAAGGAGTTCCCCTGCTCAATGTATGCGGGGGCTTCATAATGCACGCCGGAGGTGGCTCGGGCCAATGTAGCTGTCGACGTGGACATGCCTGAGTGAGCGTCCTCAGCCCGGGCCCGGCACAGAAGTCGGTTCAAGCGGGCCGGTGCAGGTGGTGCAGGAATGTAGTCTGCCTGCTCTTCCCGTGGGGCCGGACGGCGGCACTGACGCGGCCGGGCGGGAGCTCTCGCCTGGGCCCCCCGGGTTGGGGCCCTGAGCGGACTGAGCCGGACGGCGCCCGCCTCTTCAGCATAAGGCGAGGAGTCGTCAAGGCTTTCCAGAGAAAAGCTCCCGAAACGGTTGAATGTTGGGGTGGGAAGCAGGGGCTCCCTGCGCGGTCTGTTAAGGTGGCGTTGATGGCGGGGCTTGAAGGCCTCCAGGTCCAGGCGGGCCATATCCCAGGTTGGGATGACCCCTTCTTCCTCATACCTGCGCACGAGGCTATTGATCACCCTTCGTTGGATGACCTCTAATGGGGAAAGGGGATGTGGGCGTTCCGTATTCCGTGACGTGGCAGCCATTGTGGTGGTAGTGGCACCATGTGGGGTGGTCGTCGTGGTGTTTCCCCTTCCCCTGCGTGGGCGAGGAGCGGATGGTGACCGCATCTCTGAAATAGCAACCTGGTTCCTGAGAAACAAAGTGGTCAACTCATCAGTACTGAGAGGAAAAGGATTGACAGCCAGTGCCCCAGCGTTCTTCCATTCTCCATGTCTGTGAGAAGGATCCATGACAACACGCTGCAGAGCGGAGTGCCCCACGTTCTACTACCCCGACTTCCGGTGAGTTTCACGATAGGCCCGCTATTTGCTTGGCGGGACCAGGCACCGGGTATCTTGATCCGGTGACACGTCAATCTACTGGTGTCTCGAACGCTACTAATCTCCATATTGAGGAGAAGAATTACACGTCGGGTTCACCATTTCTGTTTCCGACGCTTTCGCTGGGGTGCGCGCCCGTCCGTCCGTGGGGGAGGACGTGCGGCGCTTCTGTTGCCCCACATTCCCGCTTTCCAAAGGCGGGCGGCATTCGCTCCTTATTCAGGGATGTCTTCTCCTTGATCGAAATGGGATGATGGGATGTCGGTTCTTCCTCCTGCGGATTCGTCCTCAGAACTCATCACCTAGTCCGGGTCTCCCTCATAGATTTAATACGTAGTTCATGAAACTATTCCCAGTGCCATGTTTCCATGGACCCCGGTTAATTACACTACTTCTGTCGGGACATTCCAAAGGGTCCAGTCAGGGCAGCAACCTTCGGTCAGTGGAGTAGTCACGTTGAGGCATCAGTAGCGTGTCTGGATGCTGGGGTACCTGGTATGTTTGTCTGTTATCCTTGACCACAAGGCTTCTCGAGGGCGTGGAAGCCCGAGGCATCCCACATCGAGCGTGGGGAATTATGTGTCACAGACACATATCTGAGGTTTTCCTCAGCTTCCCGTGTTCAACACAGGGTATGTCGCAAGTTTAACGTCCGGCGGGGACGGATCAACCCAACCAGAGCATTAGCTAGGATAGATCAGATTTGAGGGATCCTCCTTGAATGGATATCGATACTGGGGTCAGCCCATGGGTGATTGGTGAATGGAGTGGAAGGAGAGTGAAGTGGGACCGTCGCAGGGGGGGGGGCGACAGTGATGTTGGGCTTGAGCCTTGACGGGGCTTCCTACGTATCCCCGTGGCAGGGAATCAAAGTCCGCGTAGTTCGGGAAAGGTGGACCTTGGTCCGATGGGCCTCATTAGAGTACCGATGTGAAGGTGGACCTTGGTCCGATGAGAGATGGTCAGTGAACCGACAGGAAGGTGGACCTTGGTCTGATGGGCATCGTCAGCGTACCGACGTGAATGTGGACATTGGTCCGATGAGCATCGTCGGCGTACCAACAGAAAGGTGGACCTTAGTCCGATGGGGGTGGGTTTGAACCTTGGGAATGCTTCCTACGTACCATGCCTTGACATGGATCAAAGACCTCGTAGTTCGGGTGGGATGGGTCGCAATGGCTTACCACTGGACCAGAATGGGACCCGACGTGAAATGACGGGTGGGCTTGAACCTCATGGAGGCTTCCTACGTACCATGCCTTGACATGGATCAAAGACCTCGTAGTTCAAGTGGGATGGGTCGCAATAGCTTACCATTGGACCGGAGTGTAGTTTAACGTCGTGCTGGACGGGGTGAAACCCGACGTGAAAGACGGGTGGGTCGCAATGGCTTACCACTGGACCAGAATAGGACCCGACGTGAATGAGCGGCAGGTGGGCTTGAACCTCAGGGAGGCTTCCTACGTACCATGCCTTGACATGGATCAAAGTCCTAGTAGTTCAAATTGGAATGTGGGTCACAATGGCTTACCACTGGACCGGAGTGGGACCCGACGTGAATGAGCAATGGGTGGGCTTGAACCTTAGGGAGGCTTCCTACGTTCCATGCCTTGACATGGATCAAAGTCCTCGTAGTTCAAATGGGTTGGGTTGGTGAAACGACGTGAAATAAGACCCGGGGGTCCACTATTGGTGGGCGTGAACCTCATAGAGGCTTCCTACGTACCATGTCTTGACATGGATCAAAGGCCTCGTAGTTCAGGATGGGTGGTCAGGGACGGTGAACCGACGTGAAAGTAGACCCGGGGGTCCACTATTGTTGGGCTTAAACCTCATTGAGGCTTCCTACGTACCATGCCTTGACATGGATCAAAGACCTCGTAGTTCAAGATGGGTGGTCCGGGTCAGTGCTCACTCTAAGCTCACGTGAGTCATGCTCGGTGTGAGAAACAAGAGGTTGCAAGGACCTGATGATCACGTCGCGAAGGGTGCGTCCGTGAGAAGCGAAAAGGGGCTTACGCGTTGGGCGGCCCATGGTGTTGGGACTTACTCCAGGATGGAGGCCCATAGGGAGGTGCCTCGTTTCCTATCACGTCCTCCACCGACCATGGTAGTGGGGAAGTATGGAGATGCACGGGTGCAATCATCCGTACTAAAGGTTAGGGGCTCACACTCTGAGGCATCCCTTCCCCTGCGAACATACGCCACTCCGACAAGGAGGATCTCATTCCATGTGCAAAAGACTTCCATTCCCGTGGAGACGAGTGGTGTAAAGAATGTTCGAGCTGGGGGGGAGGACCCTTCGTGAGGGAGACGAGGTTGGGTCACAGTTTAATGTCATGTGTTGAGGACGTGGTGCTTGGCAGTTTAACGTCCTGCAGCTTGGACGAGGTGGGTTCACTCCACACCCCTAGGACTTACATAACCGGTACCCTCTGGTCCTTGGGGAAGGGAAGGTACCGGTA
The DNA here is from genome assembly GCA_963277665.1 of Viscum album. NCBI lineage: Eukaryota > Viridiplantae > Streptophyta > Magnoliopsida > Santalales > Viscaceae > Viscum > Viscum album. Next base: position 1,288,521,292 of record OY728158.1, read on the forward strand.
AGGCCATGGTAAAGGGGGGTCGTGGGACGAACCATCGAGGGGTCCATGTTAGCGTGGCTATGCGAAGAAGCAATAGTCGTTAGCGTGCCTATGCGAAGAAGCATTAGGCAAAGCAACACTACAGGTGGTATTGTCCATGGGACTTTGAAATCAAATCGTGCAAACCTGGAGGGTCGCACGGAAAGAGGAATCGCTAAGCATAGGAGTGTGCTTTGCGAAGTGGGGTGCCTTGGCCATAGCATGGGGCATAGGTGTGAGTGGGAGGTGCATCGCGAAGTGGAACAGTGTTCGCAGAGCACTGCCTCGCGAAGAAGGGGTGCCTCGCGAAGCAGGGTACTGCGAAGCAGTGTTCTTCGTGATGTATAGTGATCCTGCCTTGGCATAGGGATCACTAGCATGGGTTGGGTGTTTCGCGAATCATAAACGCTCCACGGCTGCCCGGGTTCCCTTGGGAATACCCTTCCTCTGCGAACTCCCTAGAGCTTCGCGAAGGGCATCCCTCCCGGAAGAGGGGCTCAAAACGAGACAAAGTAGAGGCGTCTCGCGAAGTAGAAAAACCTCGCGGAGCTCATGATTCCCAGGGCAAAGAGTGCTTCGCGATTTGGGAGAGGAGAAGCCGAAAGGTCGGATTGTCCGTCCTCTGGGACTCAGGGGGAGTCCAATATTTATAGGGAAGGGGCGCCGCGAAGCAGGGCTCGCGCGCCGCCTTCGGTGCTTCGCGGCGGCTCACGAACGTCAAATGGGTTCGCGGAGCATTACCGCCTCTGGTGCTTCGCAGCGCCGCCAAGGTTGGGGCGCTTCGCGGAGGCTCATGAACGTCAAATGGGTTCGCGGAGCATTACCGCCTCTGGTGCTTCGCGGCACCGCCAAGGTTGGGGCGCATCGCGGTGGCTCGCGAACGGCAAATGGGTTCGCGGAGCATTACCACCTCCGGTGCTTCGCGGCGGCTCACGAATGTCAAATGGGTTCGCGGAGCATTACCGCCTCCGGTGCTTCGCGGCGGCGCCAAGGTTGGGGCGCTTCGCGGCGGGGCTTCGCGGAGTCGCTTCGCGACGGAGCTCCGCGAGGCAGCACACCGGCCTTTTTCGTTCCTTTCTTTTGGGCCACATTTTTGGCGACAACAAGAGTGACATGTTGTCACTTTCTTTGGTTTTAATAATAATTAAATTATTTTCATGGTCAAAAGTCTATAAAATGAATCTAATCCGACCCTTAGGTGATATGGCTCTACTTTTAGCCATCCAATATAATTTTGGCATGTGTTAGGGTAATTTTATAATATTATATTTACCCTTAATTACCCAATTAACTTTAACTATGGTAAATAAAATTTACCGTAGTTACTATTCAGAATTTCCAAAAATAAAAATTAGCTTATTAACATAATTTAGACCCACTTATTAAAAATATTGAATCCATTTTTCCAAATTCAATACACAAAAGTTGCAGAAATTAAATTAAAATTAATCCCATTGTCGAAAGAAGATGGGTTTTTCTTTAAAATATTGCAAAAGATTGAATTGATTTAACCTACGAATTCAAGGTAAAATAAATTCTAATGAAATACATTATATTAAATGTTAAAAATGTATTCTGTTTATACTTTAAAACCATTAAATATTATAATTTAACCACATAAGTTATTACGATGAAAAAGGTTGTTTTTAATTAAAATATAGCATGTTTTTACTATTCATTAAAATATGAAAGTTATCAGAATAATATGAAAAATTTATCCAAGGTAAAATTTTAAATCCTGATTCCAAATAATAATTTTATTTTGTAATATTGAACTTATAAACATGTCAAAAACTATATTTAAAGTGGGTGTGCCATCAAAAGGCGGCAAAACTGCATTTTTTGAAAAATACTTATTTTACCCGAAAAAATTATTTTCTTCTTATACCATGTTCTAGAAAATGTGTAAGATGAATAATAATGTTATAAATTTCAAAATTTAGTTAATACTATTCATAACGGCTAGTTCATAATAATATTATAATAACATATCGTTGTTTAGTAAAACCCGGTATTGCGTACAACACATGCTATTAAAGAAGGTCATGATTGCATGTAATGCAAGCCAAGTCAGGGTTGTGTATAGTGAAAGACTAATTTGTTTTTTTTGTAATAGAATACAACCATTTTTTATTTATACTTTTAATATATATATATATATATATACACTCAATGTTGCATAGAATAAATTCTATCAAATGAACTTGAAATTGTGTATAACATGATCCAAGAATTGTGTTGCGTATACTACAAGCTAATACGGTGTTCTGTATAGCACAATATATTCTTGGTGTAGCATACAATAGAAGATATGAATGAAATAAAAACGGATATATCTTATAAAATCTCGGGTTGTTACACCTAATGTGAGTCATATTTCTTGTATTTTGGGATGCCTGAATGTGCTCTCTTGGGATCCGTCTTCTGAGCCATTTTATTTTTGATATTTAATTTACCCATAGGTATTACCTGGGAATTGTCTGTTGAGCCTTACATGATGTAATTGGATATGTAAATGTTTATCCCACGAGTGTTGATTATAATAAACAATGTGATACTTTAATTCACATGTGTTGCTTTTTAAATGGAATTTTAAATGATTTAAAAGAAGTTATTAGAAATGGGTGATCCACATTATTGGTTAAAAGACAGGGTCAGTCAAATGTGACTAATTACATATTGTTTACCTTTGGTGAACCATTATCTCGGTTAAAAGGAACTGTATAGACTCAATTGGTTAATTATGTATAGGCCATGAGCATTCCATGATATGGTGGTTGGGCTCATTTAGGCTTATTTTGAAAATGTAGAGCTAAGAATGGATCCATTAAGAGATTCCTAGGACGGGTGATGAGCATTGTCACACATGCTCTCTAAAATATTTATTTGTGATTTAACAAAGTGCATCTCAGTGGCTAACCTAGTTCATTCTCTCTATGATGATGTAAATTAAATAATTATTAATAGGCATGAAGTATGTAAACAAATATTTTACAAAAAATTAAAAGAAAGATCGGGGGATTGTTTGTGACTTTCCGAAGAGTAAACTAAACATGAAAATGATAAGTAATAATAAAGAGACAATTTCATTAAAAATACTTTCATGCGAATACGTAGTTGATCTAATATTCCTCCTTAATCATTAATTTATCCTTATCCCATATGATTATAATTAATTCAATTTAAAACCCCTAACCTTGTCAACCCCCAAACCCTACGGAAATTAACTCCGCCCAAAAAATTGGAAAAATGATCCTTCAATCAACTTTGCGAAATCCAATCGCAGCACCCTGCCTTGATTGTGATCCAAAATCCAAATTATGGTCAATGGTCATTTACAGAATTATATCAACCCAATATTTTAAAATTAATTTAGTTTTGTATGAGATGTGAACCCTACAATTCTATCCCAAGTTGATTAGATTTTGTGATTGCATTACCAGTCACACAGTTTACACGAGCCTGACCATGCGGTCAAGTGAAAGTTGATCGAGTAAGATAATATTTAGAACTCAATTAATTTATGACAATTTATGAATTACTGTTTGTTTATGGATTCAAAATAAATGAACGAAGGGAGGGGGTATCAGATCAACTATGAAAGAAACCACTCTTCCATTGACATAGTTTTCATCATGGAGAAGTTTTGTAGTTTTAGCATCGCCGGGATGTCATCGTTCAGAGCCGTCGTCCGTTCAAACCTATGCACTGATTTCACATCCCTCAGCTCCTATCCTAGTCGGATCTAGAGCGGTGGCTTCTCAGAAGTTTTGGGAGGTGAGTTTTGATGGTCGACGGTGCCCCTCGTGCGATCTGCTCTGGTTTTCTTCTCCCTCGATGTTCATGTTTCGTCATCATCCATTTTATGTCTCGGTCTTTTCAATTTTATATATTTGTGAAGGTTTGGTGCTTCTACGGAGTGATGTTTGTTCGGTTTCAACATGTTAATTTTTTATGGAGTGGTTTCTTTCATGTTTGGTTTTTTAGGACAACAGAACTGGAATTGGTACTGGTGTTTTGGTATTTTTTCTGGTTTGATGGTGGATGATCCGACTAATTTCAGCATTATGATGTGCATTTGGACTACATGGATGATGGACAGTGTTGTGTTAGGTTACTGATGCTTCCCGTCTTGACTACGCTGAATACGTTACTGGTTTTTTGTGATTGAAATTTGTTCGCATGGTGTTGTTTCTGAAGGAGGTGATCGTGGTTTGAAGCTTCGTTAGGACACCTGTAGGCAGGAGTTCGACGACCGACATTATCAACAAAGAAGTAGGTTACAGTGGTGGATGGTGGTGAAGTGGACGACATTGATGGGACGGTGATGACAATGAAGTTTGATGGTGATTATGGCAATCCTGACTTATCTTCTCAATACACACGATCTTGTGGACCGTGCGGTGGTCGGGTTTTCAAATTTGAATGTGTTCTGTTGGTTTTGGTTTTGAAATTCGAATTTTGAATTTTGTAATGTTGTTGTTGTATTTGAGGTTTGAAAGTGTTCGGTTCCCACTAACCCATAAAGTGGATTTAGAAAATTAAAAAAAAAGATATTTGGATGGACGGAGAAGTTTTGTATAAGAAATGGGTTTATTGGGGAACAAAAATTATCATCTAAATTCTCTAATTATAGCCATATAAGAAAAATAAAATGATTAATGTAACGCCCCGACCCCAGCTACCTAGATTCGGTGCATTACTTCGTAACATTGGCATGATCACAAAAGATCAAGTCTCGAAAGACCGATTAGTTTAGTAGCCTTGGAAACACTAGATACATTCATAAATGTTACATTACATCATAAAGTGAAAAAATAATAACAAATTCTTCATAGTCCACACTCATATCTTCTTCTGACTATCCCTGGAGGTCATTCATAAAATACCTCTTCACATCCTGGAAAATATTAAAACATTGAAAGGGGTGAGCTCAGATGTTCAGTAAGGATAACAATATTGCGGAAGCTTTCATCAATAAACATAAACATTTAAGGCAATGTATAACTAAAACAAAAGCCTTTTAAACATGAACTTCAACATAATATGGCAAAAGTAAAATGAGAGAATGCCATTCACTTCTTCACAGGGATATTCTACTGGTCGAATAATCACATGCAATATCAATAACCACTTTCATAATGAGAGAATGTATAATGCCAGACATTCTGAAACATTTTTTCAAGGCCTCGGCCAAGACGTCTAAAATGATTAAGGCCTCGACCAAAACCATAAATCAAATTGGGAAAGGGCCTCGGCCAATTCCATGTCTAGTTGTCTCATGAGACCTACCGATGCATCGAGGAGCTATAGCGGGCTCCACCCGTCACTTATTAAGTCCAATACATTCCTCATATGAATAGGTTTAAACATATCATAAACCATAACATAATCGTATCACATAAAACATGGATAAAGGAAACATAACATTTCCACATTTCAATCACAAGATATCAATACAACACATTGATATAATAAAAATGCTTTCAAAACCATTTTCAATACCAAAATAAAAGAAAAGTATAACATGGTATTTATTTTTCATTAAAAAAGGTATGGCTTGAAGAGGAAGCCGAAACTAAAATAGTGGTCACGGCGGCGGATAAGTCGTTGTCGCTGCATATGTATGACAAAAACATTCCCTTTTGTCCTTTAGTAAACGCTTCGTATAAAAAAGATTCCTTTTGAATAAACGTAAAAGTCAAAGGGGTTTATACACCGTTTAAAAGAAATTTGTGTATAAAACAAAATATGCCTCAATGAAAGGAGATTGAGACGAAGTCCTTAAAAAGATCATTTTTAAAATGAAATAGATCTGTTATGTGTATTCACTATATGTACACGTAAAGAAAGTACAAATACAATATAGGACATAATAATATCATGACATAATTTGAAAGTTGGAGATTAACCCAGAGATTGGAAATTGGGTTAAGAAATTCCCTTACCTCGTGTCAGAATTGACTCAACCGTTCTTTAACCTCCTGAATAATAAAATAGAGTTAATATATACCTTATTAAGAACCATTTTTAATTTCATTATCCTTTTTATATCACTTATTACAATGTTATGAACATTATGTAATTATTTAAGTTAATAACGGTCGTTTTGTCGATATTTGGTACTTGAGTCAACAATAAACTTCTTATAATTACAAGTTGTTTATGTGGTAGAATATCCATTATCTCCAGAATTATATTCATGATTTAGATGTCATATATATCATATATATCCAGTATATACATTCATTTATAATATTACGTAACATTTAGAGGTAAGAAATGAAATGCACCGTTCATGGAGACGGTAAGCCGTACGTATGCATGAACGCTACTTTCATTTCTATTTCGTATTTAATGGAATCAAATCATAATTATATAAATGTATAATATAATTCCTGTATAATATATTGTATAATACCATTTACTCCATCCTTTATACATCCCACATATGGCATTAACGATTCAAATCACTTTGAGGGGGCGGTAGTCCGCACTTCCTAAAATGAAATTATCGCGTTTACCCATAATGGAAATCATAAAGTTTTCCATAAATGAGAAATACAGAAGCATAATTAAAACATAAACATATTATATATCATATATAAATATAGTGACATCTTAATGGCCACCTTTGAAGGTGTTATATGAGTGTTGAACAATCATCGTTTCGTGAGGCCGAAATTCGCCATCCACAGAAACCGTATGTTCTCTTACCATTAGATGTAGGTGTATGTAAGTGTAGCTCGAATCCTTATTATAACAACATCCTAGTATATTGAGTATACTGGTGTTGTTACAAAATAAATGAATAAAAAATAGTTTAGGGGGTTGGAGAAAAAAAATAAAACAAAACAACATTAGAGAAGACATTACCTCAAAATCGGGTAACTCTTTTTTATTTGAGCCAAAGGCTACCTTGGGAAGATTTCTGCCCAAAGTGAGGCTTCTAGGAGTAATAGGTGGAATTTGAGAGAGTATTTGGGCAGAGTTTGGCCGAGCCAAATGGCTTGAATGTGTGAATAAGGTAGGAGAGGTGGGGTACTTTTATAAGTGGAGAGGAGGGGCTCTTTTGGAAATATTGAAATGTTACATTATTATACAATGCTTTTCGGATTCTAAAGGTCCCACACTTATATAATTAGTGTATAAGGTGATAAGGGTTCTAAATATCCTCATACAATATGCTTTGGACAAGTGTAAGCCTTGGATTTTACATTATCTTCTCATTTTATTTAAATCGTTAAATAATGAGGTCATCGCTGCATCATCATGATGTCATAAATAATTTAATTTATTTAATGTCTAAAAATTATAAACAAAATACTATGATGTAGGAAATCTCTTTATCTTTCTAATGAATATATATAATCAAAATTTGGACTTGTGTAACCCCACTTAAAAACTGTTTTAGTAAAACAACTCATGTTTGTGTCAATTTAATTTTAACATTAAATAAATATATATTAATGTCATTTTCCAACCAAAGTGGCTCCATGGGGTCCCCAAGTTGACCCATGGGTTGTCTTGGTCGTCTATGACTCATCCAATAGGAGTAGGACAAGTTTCAAGCTCATATCATATTATTAAAACATTGTTTTTACCTTAAACTACACTAATTACCTCTAATCACAATTAAGAACTTAAAAGTTACTATTCACCAAAAAAATTATTTTAATCTCATTGAACCACATTTTACTTCTTAATGACAACCATGTATGTCGGATTTTTGAAAATCAAATCACAGAAGTGGTAATATTTCATTTAAACGAAAAATCAGTTATTTAACTACCACTTAGTGGTTTCACTATTCATCAAAAATTGAAGTTTTTCAGAACAATGCCAAAATTTCACCCTAAGCTATAATTGATATTCCAAATTCAAAAATGATGCCTATTTTAAAAAATTACAAACATATAAGTTTCATTAGTTAATTTTATAATTAATTCCCGCTGTCTTAACAAATAGCGTGTTTTTAAGAAACAATTTATATCAAAAGATTGGCAATTGTTTATGTTCAATTTCAATGTTAAATTAATTCTAATGACCACCATTGGATAAAATGGTAAAAATATATTCTAATTATACTTTAAAACCACTAAATAGTATAATTTATCACAATAAATTATTTTGATTAAAAAAGTTGTTTTAAGTATTTTTCACTATTCATAAAAAAATTGGAAGTTCTCAGAAAGTTACAAAAAATTCAACTTGGGATAATTTTGATATTACGAATACAAAAATGAAGTCCATTTTGAAATATAAAATTTCTATAATTTTAAAAATTGGTTATTACTATTCATAATGACTACTTTGATTAGTCGCGGTGTTTTAGAAATCGAAGTTGCGTACAATGCAAGCTACTGCATTATAGAATGAGAAGTGTATCGTGGAAGCTCGGGGTGTTACATTTTCCCCTCCAAATAATTGCGTCCTCGCAATTTCTAGGGTATTACTGCATAAAAAGACTCGGATGGTTTTTCATCATAAATTCCTCAGGTTCCCACGTTGCCTCTTCCATTTTATGATTTCTCCACAAAACCTTCACTAGACGAGTCGTCCGGTTTCTCAGCACCTGCTCCCTCACATCAAGAATCCTGACGGGCTCTTCACAATAGGAAAGATCGGGTTCCAGTTCTAATTCCTCATAGGTGAGTACATGCGTTGGGTCAGGCATGTATTTCCTCAACAGAGATACGTGGAACACATCGTGAACTTTGGAGAGACTTGGCGGCATTGCCAATCGGTAAGCTACAACCCCAATTCGTTCTAGAATTTCGAAAGGTCCGATGTACCTGGGACTCAATTTACCTTTCTTTCCAAAACGTATGACTCCCTTCCATGGAGTTACCTTCAGGAAAACATGATCACCGACTTGAAATTCCAAATCCTTCCTTCGATTATCGGCATAGCTCTTCTGCCTACTTTGAGCTGCTTTGATGTGATTTTGGATTACTTTCACCTTTTCCACCGTTTCCTCCACCAGTTCTGGGCCTACAAGTTTTCTTTCACCAACGTCATCCCAACAGGTTGGTGTACGACATCTCTTTCCGTATAACGCTTCATATAGTGCCATCTGAATACTCGAATGGAAGCTATTGTTATAGGAAAATTCTACTAGTGGTAAATACTGATCCCACATACCCTGAAAGTCAAGAGAGAATGATCTCAACATGTCTTCTAAGGTTTGAATAGTCCGTTCGGATTGTCCATCTGTTTGAGGGTGATAGGCAGTGCTCAAACGAAGTTCAGTATCCAAGGCCTTTTGAAGACTTTTCCAGAATCTTGAAGTAAAACGAGGATCACGATCAGAAACAATCGATAGGGGTACTCCATGAAGTCTTACAACTTCATTAATATATAGTCTTGCTAGACGTTCAAGTGGCAGATCCTCTCGTATAGCCAGAAAATGTGCTGACTTAGTAAGTCGATCAACAATGACCCATATTGCATCATTCGTTCTAGGAGTCTTTGCTAGTCCCATGACAAAGTCCATCGTAATATTATCCCATTTCCACTCAGGTATGGGAAGAGGTTGCAATACTCCACCAGGATGTTGCCTTCCAGCTTTCACTTGTTGACAAACCATACACCTCGACACAAAATCAGCAATCTCCCTCTTCATATTGTCCCACCAAAAATGTTCCTTCAAATCTCTATACATTTTGGTGCTCCCAGGGTGTATAGAGAAGTTGGAACTATGAGCATCATCCAGCAATTCCCTTTTTAGATCAGGTATATCGGGAACACAAAGTCTCTTCCCGAATTTCAAAATTCCATCCTTATACACAAAGTCCCTCAATCTTCCATCATTCACACCTATAATCTTCTTCTGAAATTCTTCATCATTGGTCTGAGAACTCTTAATCCTTTCTAGTAATGATGGTTTGGCAACCATTTGAAAAAGAATTGATGTTTCACCTTCCCTAGTTATTCCCATGTCCATTTTCACTAGATCCAAGAAAATTGGATCCCTTTCGATTCTCATCACATTCAAAACTCCATGGTCTTTTCTACTCAAAGCATCTGCCACCTTGTTTGCCTTCCCCGGGTGGTAATGTATCGTGCAATCATAATCCTTGAGTAGTTCAAGCCATCTCCTTTGCCTCATGTTGAGTTCTTTTTGTGTGAAAATATACTTCAAACTCTTGTGATCAATATAAATCTCACATTTTTCACCATATAGGTAATGTCTCCATATCTTTAAAGCAAAGATCACAGCTGCTAACTCAAGATCATGAGTAGGATAGTTTTTCTCATGAATTTTTAGCTGTCGTGATGCATAGGCAATGACCTTATCATTCTGCATAAGGACACAACCGAGTCCTTTCTTCGATGCATCACTATAAATAACAAACCCATCATTCCCCGATGGTAGAGTCAATACAGGGGAATTGACTAATCTTCTCTTCAGTTCTTCAAAAAATTCTTCACACTCTTTTGTCCAGAGAAATTTAATCCCTTTACGTGTGAGCTTTGTCAATGGGTTAGCCAATCTGGCAAAATTCTGGACGAAACGTCTATAATAACCTGCTAAACCAATAAAACTGCGTACCTCAGTTATACTTGTCGGTGCTGGCCATTCTTGGATTGCCTTTGTTTTAGAAGGATCAAAGGAAATTCCATCCTTAGAGACAATATGGCCAAGAAAAGAAATCTCATGAAGCCAGAATTCACACTTGCTAAATTTCCCATATAATTCATGTCTTCTAAGAGACTTCAGGATAATGCGTAAGTGATTTTCATGATCTTTGTGGCTTTTGGAGTATACCAAGATATCATCAATAAATACCACTGCAAAGTCATCAAGATATTCCTTGAAAACTCTATTCATTAGATCCGTGAAAATAGAGGGTGCATTAGTCAATCCAAAAGGCATTACTGTAAACTCATAATGCCCGTACCTTGTTCGAAATGCTGTCTTTGGAATGTCTTCCTTCTTCACACACAACTGATGGTATCCAGACCGAAGGTCAATCTTTGAAAAGTATTGAGCTCCATGCAGTTGGTCAAACAAATCATCAATGCGAGGTAGGGGATACTTATTCTTTATTGTTATAGCATTGATCTCCCTATAATCAATGCACAACCTCATAGATCCATCTTTCTTCTTAACAAAAAGAACAGGGGCTCCCCAAGGAGAAACACTAGGGCGAATAAATCCCTTATTACTCAATTCCTCTAGTTGTTTCTTTAGTTCAACTAATTCCACAGTGGCCATTCTATAAGGGTTCTTCGATATGGGGCTTGATCCAGGAATTAAATCAATGGAAAACTCAACTTCTCGTTCTGGAGGATGTCCAGGTAAATCTTCCGGAAACACATCAACATATTCTCTCATAATAGGTACATCCTCTATTTGAATATTCCTTTCCTCATCCTCAGTAATTTCCTTCTCTTCCTCCCCAATAATTGAATTTAGTTGAGCTATTGGGGGTGGATCTAGATAAGAATTATGTGGCGACGATTCTGCTCAAAAGGTAAGGTGTTCCTTATCATCATCATCAAGAATCGTAACCTCTTTCCTCTTACAATAAATTTTTGCATCATGGTCCGAAAGCCAATCCATACCGAGGATTATATCAAATTCAATCATGGGTATGACGATGAGATTAGAAGGTAAAGAACATTTAGGTGCTCTAATGGGAACTAATCGACAAAACTTTGTTGCAACAATACTTCCCTTAGGGGTTTTGACCGACAACTCCCTTGTTAAATAAAATTGGAAATATCTAATTTTCTTAGCAAACTGGGAAGATATGAAACAATGCGATGATCCAGAATCAAATAATGCATTTTCTAAACTTTAGGAAACCATTAAATTACCTGCCACCATGTCTTTCCGAGCTTCCACCTCAGCAGTAGTGATAGCATAAGCCTGGCCTTGATCCCTTGGCCTCTTCTGAGGTAAGTTCCCCTGACGCTTAGGACATTCATTTGCATAATTTCCCTTCTCTCTACAATTATAACATTCCACATTGACAGCCGCTTTCTTTCCCTTGCATTCATGAGCTTGGTGGCCTTTTTCACCACACTTGTAACATACTCCTTTTCCTTTTAGACAGGCACCAGAGTGCTTCCTACCGCAATTATCACAGGGAGGAAATTCATTTCTACCCTTCTTCCCTGTTTCCTTATTTCCTTTCCCAGAGTTTTTAGCTGATCTCTTCTTATCTTGCTTTGATTTAAAGTCATAAGACTTAGAGAATTCCTTTTCCGTCTTGATAGCGCACGAGACAATAACTTCGTATGAAGAGAAGGTTTGTGATACTAAATCTCGACAGAGAAATGGTTTCAACCCATCAAAGAAATGATCAGTCTTACTTCTTGGGTTACGTATGTAATCTGCAGCATACCTTGCTAACCTTGTAAAGTTAGCCTCATAATTTGCGACATTCTCATCCTCCTTCTGCCTCAGACTCAGAAATTGCCTTTCCATATCCACTCGATGGTCTCGAGGAAAATATTTTTCTAAGAACATATCTTTGAACTCCTGCCATTCCATGTTTGTTAATTCATCATCTTCCTTTGTGTTTTGAATTAGTTACCACCATTGATCGGCATCTCCAGTGAGGCGGTAAACTGCCATGACAACATTCTCCCTTTCACTACTCCCCAAGGCATGGAATATTTTCTCTAAGGAATTTATCCATTGCTCAGCTACTATAGGATTTGTACTCCCATTGAAGGTTGGCAGTTGTTGCCTCATGAAACGGTCTAGCATTGATCCTCCACGTTGTGGATCAGGGTGCTCCATACAAGTAAGGTTGTTATTCATAACCTGCGTGAGTTGTCCCAGTACGGTGAGAAGCTGATCAGCACCAGTTGTATCACTAGCTCCACCATAATTATCCTGAGCAGGAGGGCAATCCCTACACGGAGTGCGTGCATTGATACGGTTCCCATTCCTTCCACTAGGCGCCATTTCTAAATAATGGCATAAACTAGATTAGTTCATGAATCAAAATACATAATTCCATACTTGTAAAACACTTAACATAAATTGAACTAATTATGGATATAATCCATAATTATAAAAATGTTTTCTTTGAGGAAGTATATACTCGTAACCCTTCATAGTGGTTTTTAAAGAAAATGGGAATTATCCAAAGCATATCCCCCGGGAGTGTCGTAACCAAGAGTGCAGTAAGGCCCATTGTCGTGCACCAGTTCCCGTTCGAGTCTAGCTCAAAGCGGTGTTTTCAAGTTTTACCCCTAGGTACATCTGTGCCAGAGCCGCCTCTACCTGCTCGTATCCAGACAGGGATGTATTGCTCAGAAAACTCACAACATCTCTACAATACCAAAATTCTAGGATGTTCTTCTATACTAATCCTCAAAGTCTATCTTCGGAATATGTGCTCTAATCAGAGTTTATCTAAATCTAGCTTCCAAGGTTAGTACTAAACTGCCTCTGATACCAACTGTAACGCCCCGACCCCAGCTACCCAGAGTCGGTGCATTACTTCGTAACATTGGCATAATCACAAAAGATCAAGTCTCGAAAGACCGATTAGTTTAGTAGCCTTGGAAACAATACATACATTCATAAATGTTACATTACATCATAAAGTGAAAAACTAATAACAATGTCTTCATAGTCCACACTCATATCCTCTTCTGACTATCCATGCAGGTCATTCATAAAATACTTCTTCACCTCCTGGAAAATATTAAAACATTGAAAGGGGTGAGATCAGATGCTCAGTAAGGATAACAATATTGCGGAAGCTTTCATCAATAAACATAAACATTTAAGGCAATGTATAACTAAAACAAAAGCCTTTTAAACATGAACTTCAACATAATATGGCAAAAGTAAAATGAGATAATGCCATTCACTTCTTCATAGGGATATTCTACTGGTCGAATAATCACATGCAATATCAATAACCACTTTCATAATGAGGGAATGTATAATGCCAGACATTCTGAAACATTTTGTCAAGGCCTCGGCCAAGACATCTAAAATGATTAAGGCCTCGGCCAAAACCATAAATCTAATTGGGAAAGGGCCTCAGCCAATTCCACATCTAGTTGTCTCATGAGACCTACCGATGCATCGAGGAGCTATAGCGGGCTCCACCCGTCACTTATTAAGTCCAATACATTCCTCATATGAATAGGTTTAAACATATCATAAACCATAACATAATCGTATCACATAAAACATGGATAAAGGAAACATAACATTTCCACATTTCAATCACAAGATATCAATACAACACATTGATATAATAAAAATGCTTTCAAAACCATTTTCAATACCAAAATAAAAGAAAAGTATAACATGGTATTTATTTTTCATTAAAAAAGGTATGGCTTGAAGAGGAAGCCGAAACTCAAATAGTGGTCACGGCGGTGGATAAGTCGTTGTCGCCGCATACGTATGACAAAAACATTCCCTTTTTTCCTTTAGTAAATTCTTCGTATAAAAAATATTCCTTTTGAATAAACGTAAAAGTCAAAGGGGTTTATACACCGTTTAAAAAAAAATTGTGTATAAAACAAAATATGCCTCAATGAAAGGAGATTGAGACGAAGTCCTTAAAAAGATCATTTTTAAAATGAAATAGATCTGTTATGTGTATTCACTATATGTACACATAAATAAAGTACAAATACAATATAGGACATAATAATATCATGACCTAATTTGAAAGTAGGAGATTAACCCATAGATTGGAAATTGGGTTAAGAAATTTCCTTACCTCGTGTCTGACTTGACTCAACCGTTCTTTAACCTCCTGAATAATAAACTATAGTTAATATATACCTTATAAAGAACCATTTTTAATTTCATTATCCTTTTTATATCACTTATTACAATGTTATGAACATTATGTAATTATTTAAGTTAATAACGGTCATTTTGTCGATCTTTGGTACTTGAGTCAACAATAAACTTCTTATAATTACAAGTTGTTTATGTGGTAGAATATCCATTATCTCCAGAATTATATTCATGATTTAGATGTCATATATATAATATATATCCAGTATATACATTCATTTATAATATTACGTAACATTTAGAGGTAATAAATGAAATGCACCGTTCATGGAGACGGTAAGCCGTACGTGCGCATGAACGCTACTTTCATTTCTATTTCGTATTTAATGGAATGAAATCATAATGATATAAATGTATAATATAATTCCAGTATAATATAGTGTATAATACCATTTACTCCATCCTTTATACATCCCACATATGGCATTAACGATTCAAATCACTTTGAGGGGGCGGTAGTCCGCACTTCCTAAAATGAAATTATCGCGTTTACCCATAATGGAAATCATAAAGTTTGCCATAAATGAGAAATACAGAAGCATAATTAAAACATAAACATATTATATATCATATATAAATATAGTGACATCTTAATGGCCACCTTTGAAGGTGTTATATGAGTGTTGAACAATCATCGTTTCGTGAGGCAGAAATTCGCCATCCACAGAAACCGTATGTTCTTTAACCATTAGATGTAGGTGTATGTAAGTGTAGCTCGAATCCTTATTATAAAAACATCCTAGTATATTGAGTATACTGGTGTTGTCACAAAATAAATGAATAAAAAATAGTTTAGGGGGTTGGAGAAAAAAAATAAAACAAAACAACATTAGAGAAGACATTACCTCAAAATCGGGTAACTCTTTTTGATTTGAGCCAAAGGATTCCTTGGGAAGAGTTCTGCCCAAAGTGAGGCTTCTAAGAGTAAGAGGGGTAAGTTGGGAGAGTATTTGGGCAGAGGTTGGCCGAGCCAAATGGCTTGAAGGTGTGAATAAGGTGGGAGAGGTGGGGGCCTTTTATAAGTGGAGAGGAGGGGCTCTTTTGGAAAGATTGAAATGTTACATTATTATACAATGCCTTTCTGATTCTAAAGGTCCCACACTTATATAATTCGTGGATAAGGTGATAAGGGTTCGAAATATCCTCATCCAATAGGCTTTGGACAAGTGTAAGCCTTGGATTTTACATTATCTTCTCATTTTATTTAAATCGTTAAATAATGAGGTCATCGCTGCATCATCATGATGTCATAAATAATTTAATTTATTTAATGTCTAAAAATTATAAACAAAATACTATGATGTATGAAATAGTTTTATCTTTCTAATGAATATTTATAATCAAAATTTGGACTTGTGTAACCCCACTTAAAAACTGATTTAGTAAAACAACTCATGTTTGTGTCAATTTAATTTTAACATTAAATAAATATATATTAATGTCATTTTCCAACCAAAGTTGCTCCATGGGGTCCCCTAGTTGACCCATGGGTTGTCTTGGTCATCCATGACTCATCCAATAGGAGTAGGACAAGTGTCAAACTCATATCATATCATTAAAACATTGTTTTTACCTTAAACTACACTAATTACCTCTAATCGCAATTAAGAACTTAAAAGTTACTATTCACCAAAAAAATTATTTTAATCTCATTGAACCACATTTTACTTCTTAATGACAACCATGTATGTCGGATTTTTGAAAATCAAATCACAGAAGTGGTAATATTTAATTTAAACGAAAAATCAGTTATTTAACTACCACTTAGTGGTTTCACTATTCATCAAAAATTGATGTTTTTCAGAACAATGCCAAAATTTCACCCTAATCTATAATTGATATTCCAAATTCAAAAATGATGTATATTTTACAAAATTCCAAACATATAAGTTGCATTAGTTAATTTTATAATTAATTCCCGCTGTCACAACAAATAGCGTGTTTTTAAGAAACAGTTTATATCAAAAGATTGGCAATTGTTTATGTCCAATTTCAATGTTAAATTAATTCTAATGACCACCATTGGATAAAATGGTAAAAATATATTCTAATTATAATTTAAAACCACTAAATAGTATAATTTACCACAATAACTTATTTTGATTAAAAAAGTTGTTTTAAGTATTTTTCACTATTCATAAAAAAATTGGAAGTTCTCAGAAAGTTACAAAAAATTCAACTTAGGATAATTTTGATATTACGAATACAAAAATAAATTCCATTTTGAAATATAAAATTTCTATAATTTTACAAGTGGTTATTACTATTCATAATGACTACTTTGATTAGTCGCGGTGTTTCAGAAATCGAAGTTGCGTACAATGCAAGCTATTGCATTATAGAATGAGAAGTGTATCATGGAAGCTTGGGGTGTTACAATTAATATAGAATAAAACAAAAAATTAATATAATAAAATTCATGTTACAAGCATAAAAACAATCAAAAAACAAGGTGGCGGTGGGAGAGGAGAGCCTTTTTTGGAAGAGAATATTTCACAAGGCATTACTTCTTTAAAGAGTTGTGACGGGTTCCCAAGAGACACCCTTTCTGTCACACCATCCCAAAGCCTCAACCAGCTCTTCAAAAGAGTGAAAACTTCCTTTAAATATAGTTTGGTAGGGCAAGGGTTACAAATCTTTTTAAAATTTGAAAAGGAAATTCGGCCAAATGTTGTACTCCAAGTTGAACAGAAATGTGGACCTCCAAATCGCGTGAATTGGTTGGCCTTATAGAAGGGTGATTGTTTTGGAATCATGTCGCCAAGATTCCCTCCGAATATGGGCCCAATCCAAGTCCAGATGATGAATATAAGTCCCAAATAGGGAAGTGATGTCCAATCTGGATACATCAATCCAGCTTTGCCTTCATAGCCAATTTATTCAAATCAAAAGCATGATCCTGCTCCCATGTACTGAATAGAATTTGTTTCTAATTATTTCAGGAATACAGTTACAAAATATTATGTCAAAATAATTCATATAAAAATATTTATGTCTGAAATACTACAATGAATTTTAAAAGGGTAAAACTGGAATTTCAATCATATTTTCCAATGAATGATCGAATCCCAATTATTCTATTAATTAAAATATTTGGCACAATGTGAGGAAATTATTTCATTTATTATTAATATAATATTAAATAAAATTGTGTTTTATCAACTCCCCCACACTTACCCTTTTGCACTCTGGAGAAAAACCTCATATCATGTATCCGAGAAAATTATCACAAGATATGCATGTTCATATTTTTCATTCAATAGTGGAAATGTAGGAAATGTGAGAATCCCATAAAGAGTCAATTACAAAAAAATTAAATTCATTTACTCATAAATTGTGTCAGAAAAAATTCTAGTGAGATTCATAACACTATTCATAGTGAAACATGTCATGGGTCTACCATGCAACTAATTCTCCACGTCTGTGTGTGCCAACAATTCCATGCTCATAAATCCACACTTTATTTAGTATATTTAGGTCATAGAAAACAATTATTCTTACTTGGTTTAATTCCCTGAACCTATTCTACATTATTTTGGAATCAAATTTCAAGACCCACTCACTTAATCATTCCCGAATGTCAAACCATAAGCTCTCAACCTATATATCACCATATGTTGTACATTTCATCACCCCACTAATTGTTTTTTGTTTTTTTTGTTGCACATGGAAAATATCTCACACTCAACTCTCAACCCATGTTTGATCTTCTTACGACACTAATTATAATAATTATAACAAGATCAAAGGTCGTGGGGGAGGACGTGTGGCGCTTCTGTTGCCCCGCATTCCCGCTTTCTAAAGGCGGGCGGCATTCGCTCCTTATTCAGGGACGTCTTCTCCTTGATCGAAACAGGATGATGGGATGTCGGTTCCTCCTCCTGCGGTTTCCTCCTCAGAACTCATCACCTAGTCCGGGTCTCCCTCATAGATTTAATACATAGTTCGTGAAACTCTTCCCAGTGCCATGTTCCTATGGACGCCGGTTAATTACACTGCTTCTGTCGGGACATTCCAAAGGGTCCAGTCAGGGCAGCAACCTTCTGTCAGGGGAGTAGTCACGTTGAGGCATCAGTAGCGTGTCTGGATGCTGGGGTACCTGGCATGTTTGTCTGTTATCCTTGACCACAAGGCTTCTCGAGGGCGTGGAAGCCTGAGGCACCCCACATCGAGCGTGGGGAATTATGTGTCATAGACACATATCTGAGGTTTTCCTCAGCTTCCCGTGTTCAACACAGGGTATGTCGCAAGTTTAACGTCCGGCGGGGACGGATCAACCCAACCAGAGCATTAGCTAGGATAGATCGGATTTGAGGGATCCTCCTTGAAAGGATATCGATACCGGGGCCATCCCATGGGCGATTGGTGAATGGAGTGGAAGGAGAGTGAGGTGGGACCGTCGTAGGGGGGGTGACAGTGAAGTTGGGCTTGAGCCTTGACGGGGCTTCCTACGTATCCCCGTGGAAGGGAATCAAAGTCCGCGTAGTTCGGGAAAGGTGTACCTTGATCCGATGGGCCTCGTCAGAGTACAGATGTGAAGGTGGACCTTGGTCCGATGAGAGATGGTCAGTGAACCAACGTGAAGGTGGACCTTGGTCCGATGGGCATCGTCAGTGTACCGACGTGAATGTGGACCTTGGTCCGATGAGCATCGTCAGCGTACCGATGTAAAGGTGGACCTTCGTCCGATGGGGGTGGGCTTGAACCTTGGGAAGGCTTCCTATGTACCATGCCTTGACATGGATCAAAGACCTCGTAGTTCGGGAGGGATGGGTCGCAATGTCTTACCACTGGACCGGAATGGGTCCCGACGTGAAATGGCGGGTGGGCTTGAACCTCGTGGAGGATTCCTACGTACCATGCCTTGACATGGATCAAAGACCTCGTAGTTCAAGTGGGATGGGTCGCAATAGCTTACCATTGGACCAGAGTGTAGTTTAACGTCGTGCTGGACGGGGTGAAACCCGACGTGAAAGACGGGTGGGTCGCAATGGCTTACCACTGGACCAGAATGGGACCTGATGTGAATGAGCGGCGGGTGGGCTTGAACCTCAGGGAGGCTTCCTACATACCATTCCTTGACATGGATCAAAGTCCTCGTAGTTCAAATTCGAATGTGGGTCGCAATGGCTTACCACTGGACCAGAGTGTAGTTTAACATCGTGCTGGACGGGGTGAAACCCGACGTGAATGATGGGTGGGTCGCAATGGCTTACCACTGGACCAGAATGGGACCCGATGTGAATGAGCGGCGGGTGGGCTTGAACCTCAGGGAGGCTTCCTACGTACCATGCCTTGACATGGATCAAAGACCTCGTAGTTCAAGTGGGATGGGTCGCAATATCTTACCATTGGACCAGAGTGTAGTTTAACGTCATGCTGGACGGGGTGAAACCCGACGTGAAAGACGGGTGGGTCGCAATGGCTTACCACTGGACCAGAATGGGACCCGACATGAATGAGCGGCGGGTGGGCTTGAACCTCAGGGAGGCTTCCTACGTACCATGCCTTGACATGGATCAGAGTCCTCGTAGTTCAAATTGGAATGTGGGTCGCAATGGCTTACCACTGGACCGGAGTAGGACCCGACGTGAATGAGCGACGGGTGGGCTTGAACCTCAGGGAGGCTTCCTACATACCATGCCTTGACATGTATCAAAGTCCTCATAGTTCAAATGGGTTGGGTCGGTGAAACGACGTGAAAGTAGACCCGGGGGTCCACTATTGGTGGGCTTGAACCTCATAGAGGCTTCCTACGTACCATGCCTTGACATGGATCAAAGGCCTCGTAGTTCAAGATGGGTGGTCAGGGTCAGTGAACCGACGTGAAAGTAGACCCGGGGGTCCACTATTGGTGGGCTTGAACCTCATAGAGGCTTCCTACATACCATGCCTTGACATGGATCAAAGACCTCGTAGTTCAAGATGGGTGGTCAGGGTCGGTGAACCGACGTGAAAGTAGACCCGGGGGTCCACTATTGGTGGGTTTGAACCTCGTAGAGGCTTCCTACGTACCATGCCTTGACATAGATCAAAGACCTCGTAGTTCAAGATGGGTGGTCAGGGTCGGTGAACCGACGTGAAAGTAGACCGAGGGGTCCACTATTGGTGGGCTTGAACCTCATAGAGGCTTCCTACGTACCATGCCTTGACATGGATCAAATACCTCATAGTTCAAAATGGGTGGTCAGGGTCGATGCTCACTCTAAGCCCACGTGAGTCATGCTCGGTGTGAGAAACAAGAGGTTGTAAGGACCTGACGATCACGTCGCGAAGGGTGCGTCCGTGAGAAGCGAAAAGGGGCTTACGCGTTGGGCGGCCCATGGGGTTGGGACTTACTCCAGGATGGAGGCCCATAGGGAGGTGCCTTGTTTCCTATCACGTCCTCCACCGACCTTGGTAGTGGGGAAGTACGGAGATGCATGGGTGCAATCATCCGTACTAAAGGTTAGGGGCTCAGGCTTTGAGTCAGCCCTTCCCCTGCGAACATACGCCACTCCGACAAGGAGGATCTCATTCCATGTGCAGAAGAGTTCCATTCCCGTGGAGACGAGTGGTGTAAAGAATGTTCGAGCTGGGGGGGGACCCTCCGTGAGGGAGATGAGGTTGGGTCATAGTTTAACGTCATGTGTTGAGGACGTGGTGCTTGGCAGTTTAACGTCCTGCAGCTCGGACGAGGTGGGTTCACTCCACACCCCTAGGACTTACATAACCGGTACCCTCTGGTCCTTGGGGAAGGGAAGGTACTGGTAAGGCCATGGTAAAGGGGGGTCGTGGGACGAACCATCGAGGGGTCCACGTTAGCGTGGCTATGCGAAGAAGCAGTATCCGTTAGCATGCCTATGCGAAGAAGCATTTGGCGAAGCAACGCTACGGGTGGTATTGTCCATGGGACTTTGAAATCACATCGTGCAAACCTGGAGGGTCGCACGGAAAGAGGAATCGCTAAGCAGAGGAGTGTGCTTTGCGAAGTGGGGAGCCTTGGCCTTAGCATGGGGCATAGGTGTGAGTGGGAGGTGCTTCACGAAGTGGAACAGTGTTCGTGGAGCATTGCCTCGTGAAGAAGGGGTGCCTCGCGAAGCAGGGTCCTGCGAAGCAGTGTGCTTCGCGATGTATAGTGATCCTGCCTTGTCATAGGGATCACTAGCATGGGTTGGGTGTTTCGCGAAGCATAAACGCTCCGCGGTTGCCCGGGTTCCCTTGGGAATCCCCTTCCTCTGCGAACGCCCTTGAGCTTCGCGAAGGGCCTCCCTCCTGGAAGAGGGGCTCAAAACGAGACAAAGCAGAGGCGTCTCGCGAAGTAGAAATACCTCGCGGAGCTCATGATTCCCGGGGCAAAGAGTGCTTTGCGATTCGAGAGAGGAGAAGCCGAAAGGTCGGATTTTCCGTCCTCCGGGACTCAGGGGGAGTCCAGTATTTATAGGGAAGGGGCGCCGCGAAGCAGGGCTCGCACGCCGCCTTCGGTGCTTCGCGGCCGCTCGCAAACGTCAAATGGGTTCGCGGAGCATTACCGCCTCCGGTGCTTCATGGTGCCGCCAAGGTTGGGGCGCTTCGCGGCGGCTCGCGAACATCAAATGGGATCGCTGAGCATTACCGCCTCCGGTGCTTCGCGGCGCCGCCAAGGTTGGGGCGCTTCGCGGCGGCTCGCGAACGTCAAATGGGTTCGTGGAGCATTACCACCTCCGGTGCTTCGCGGCGGTTCGCAAACGTCAAATGGGTTCGCGGAGCATTACCGCTTCCGATGCTTCACGGTGCCGCCAAGGTTGGGGCGCTTCGCGGCGGCTCGCGAACGTCAAATGGTTTCACGGAGTATTACCGCCTCCGGTGCTTCGCGGCGGCGCCAAGGTTGGGGCGCTTCGCGGAGGGGCTTCGCGGAGGCGCTTCGCGACGGAGCTTCACGAGGCAGCGCACCGGCCTTTTTCATTCCTTTCTTTCAGGCCACATTTTTGGCGCCAACAAATGCCCCCCCTCAGACATGGATCCGCGGAGGGCTAAGGGTTGAAGTCTGAGGGAAAATCTCCAAAATTGTCGGTGGTTCGCGATGCAGCATCGCGAAGGGGGCCCGCGATGCTCATCGGGGTCGCGGATCCAGACGCGCCGCGATGCTTCGCGCGGGTGAGGCACACCGCGAAGCTCCGGGGTCGCCGCCTATAAATAGGGGGTCCGCCCTCTTTTGTCTTCACGTGCCTTCCTTGTCTTTTTGTGATCTCGACTTCGCGAAGCTCCGCGTACTCCGCGAAAGCCCTTCGCGAATCGAGCTTCGCGGCGAACCGCGGGTCTCCGACTCCGTGTCCGCGCTAGGCGAACATCTTGTCGGCCTTGGCCAGACTTCATGGCTTGTTCTCGCAACTGAGCTTCGCGATTCAGCATCACGACCGAGCTTCGCGATTCAGCTTCCCGGCCGAGCTTCGCGACCCAAGGGGGAAAAACTTTTCTGAGGGTCGGCATCAAAATGGCCCATCAAGAGGCTGTACTGGGAGTGCTTGCAGATGCTGCTCGTCGGGATGAGATGGCCAACCATCCAGGCTTGGGGGAAATGGTTCGGAGCCACTCGGACCACACTTCTTTGACAGATCTGATGTCGGAAGGTCAGAAAGATTACCCGCAGTGCAAGAAACTGCCATTGTACGGCTTCGGCCTGAGGGATGACGTCTTCATCCCTAAGGCGAGTAGGGATGAACCAGCTTGCTGGTTCATGAGCACACCATGCCAGCACCAATGGTTCAGGGCGGCCGATGGTCACGCGCGGGATGACTTCACACCCGTCACCGCTGATTGTCTCTACAACCATGTGAACGACATCGACGAGAAGCCACTTCAACCGGAGACTTCCCCTCCCCTCTATCGTACCATGCTGAAGGCAGCTTTGCAGGATTCGAAGAAGGGATGGTCCGATGAGTGGGACCTGCGCCAGGGCGGCAATTATACCGACGACTGGGCCTGGGCCTACTCGGTAGGCGCCTCATGCGAGGAGTTCGGGGCCGAGCTGAGGAGAGTGGGATTGTATGAGGCGGCGTTGACCTCCCAATTCCACATTTACCAACCAAAGCAGCTAATGTCGGAGTTGCTGAGTAGATGGTCATCTAGGACCAACACTTTTCACCTTCATCACGGGGAGGTGGGAATCAGCCTATGGGATGTCCACCATATTTCTGGGGTCCCAATCTTGGGGGCCATGTATGACGAGTTCCTCCCCGTTGCCAGCGCGTGGGGGGATGCGGAGCAAATGCCACGACTGGCATCGGCGCTGATGGCGATTCTCCCTGGAGAGGACAAGGAGGCAGTGAGGGATGTCCATTTCAGAAGATGGTTCAAATGCTTCCTGAATTTCCCAGAAGACCGAGAGTTCCCTCCGAGGCCTCGAACTTGTCCGAGGGCGGCCCAACGGGGCAAGGGGCACTTGTATTGGCGGGTCTTGGAGGACAGCCAATGGAAGACTTGGGGTTTCAGTGTCAGCACTGAACAACAGCCGACAGTCAGGCTGGCGGTGTTCATCGCGGCTCTCACCTGTGGCTGGATCCTACCGGTGAGAGATACAATCATGGGGGTACGACCCAACTCGTTCATCATGGCATCGATGTTGGCCATGGGGCAGCGGATCAACCTGGGGGTTCCGATGCTCACCAAACTGTACAGAATGCTGCGGCACATTAGTGAAGGCAAGAAGCCGCCAAGAATATGCGGGCCCTTCCACCTCCTGTATGGGTGGATTGCAGCGCATATCAGGGGGATTTACGAGTATCCAAACCCCATTTCGCCGCCGGGATCTAACTTTCGCCCCTCCATCCTGAACGCGGTCGGGAGCTTCCCGTTCAAACTGGCCGTTCCAATGGTGCTGAATCGGGTGTGGAGGGCGGATGAGTTCAATTTCCATCCCTTCCCGTTGCCGACGGGGATGCTCACTGATGACGGACGGGGAATGGAAGAACATCGGGCTTACCTCCTGGCCTTCCGAGGTGGTGTTTTGGTGGCACGAATAGATCGTGAGACGCTCTGTGAACCGTACACTCCGCATCGGTTTGCGAGGCAGTTCTGGTGCCTCCAGCGGCTGACCCCGCAGGTCTATTGGGAGGTGCGTCACGAGGAGCACCCGTCTGTGATGAGGCAGCTGTGGCTCATGTTCACACACGAAGATGGAAAGATGCGGATTGCATTGCCTCCATCCACCGCCGCCTTCGGATTAGTGAAGGAGTACGCCATCAGTTGGGAGGCCGCTTATTCGTGGGAGATGCTGAAGTAGCCAACGATCCGGGTTGGTGACGGTGGGCCTCCTCTATCTCGAGGTCGGGGTCGGAGGGCAGCAAGGGCCGCTCGCGGCAGTGGGGCTGCCATGGCGGTGAGACCCGCACCAGCCGACGGTATGGCAACAACGGTGGATCCGGTGATTCCGGGAGATCAGGGTCATCCGGGGGAAGGGGGCACGGTGCCCAAAACCTTGTATCATACCTACACCTCCCCCTCCTGGAGAGGGATAGGCCAAGTGGCCTAGGTGACTGGGAGATCAGGAGATCACCAGGAGGTGGGGCTGGACCCGAATCTTAAACATCCAGGTGGTCCTACGTATCCCATGAGGATGGGAATCAAGCTACACTTAGTTCTGAAGGGTGCCTTTTAATGTCATGCTGGACAGGGAATAGGAGGACTGAACCTCAGAATGGGGGCGTGTGTGGTGCAGCTATTGCAAACCCGACGTGAATGAGGACGTAGTCCCTCACTGCGCCACGCAGCCCTGTAATCAGGGTCCTGAAGGTAGGATTAGAGAGGTAAATTTGCTGAACTCAAGCTGGGCCCGGAGACAAGGGGTCCGAGCATTCCTACGTATCCTATCGAGATAGGAATCACGCTGAACGTAGTTCCAGATGAGAATCTTAGTTTATGATCTTAGAGCTCGGACTGTGGGTGGTGACAACTCCCGAGCAAGCACAGATGTTAACCCAATCCCTATGCCCATGTGAGATAAACTCGGTGTGGGAAACAAGGGGGGTATCCTCGTCGCAATACTTGGGGAATCCATCAAAGGGGAGTTGGCGGAGAGTTTCGAAGGACACCTTTGATGAAGCTTGTTCTCCCAACGTGCAAACGTTCACAGAGGAAAAGTACCAAGAATCCTGAGACTCTACTTGGACATGATGAAGTGATGAAGGGTGTGAATCGTGTACCCGACATTTGGGCTCAATGGGTTGACGTGGCGATAGAGGAAAACTGTTAACCATGATGGAAACACAGCGTCCGTATCGCGTTAGCCCGAGGTGGGAACAACAAACGAGCATCGACCACTGACCATATTCGCAATGCGGGATTTTATCGATTTGTTGTCCGAATCCCTGGGGGGCGTTGGCCCGTATCGGTAGGAGAGCCCTTGGGCGTAGTATCCAGGCCGTTCTTGGGGGTCCCTCCGGGTGTGAAAGATGATGAAAGCCCTGATGCGGGGATACGAAAAGCCTGGAAAGCGGGTGCGGACGTGTCCGAGTAAAGCTTGGCATTCCAGGTAATAAACTAGAGTACTCTTAAGCACATTGGTGAACCGCCGAAAAAGGGATCGATGAAACAGCTCAGTAGGGGGGGGGAGCATGGCGTGGTTATTACAAAACCGTCGTGAATGAGGACATAATCCCACACCACACCATATAATCCTCTCATGGATGAAGGATAGGCCAAGGGGGCGGGATGGGATGAGGATCCCCGAGAGATGGGGCTGAACCCGAATCTTGGACATCCAGGCGGTCCTACGTATCCCATTAGGATGGGAATCAAGCCACACGTAGTTCTCTATACGTAGTTTAATGTCTTACTGGACGAGAAGGGGAAGCAATATACCCCGAAACAAAGGAGGAGTGTGGTATGGTGAAGAAGCCGACGTGAAAGAGGACATAGTCCCACATCACACCATACACCCTGGGCAAGAGGTGACCTGGGTCGTGGCCCGGAAAGACCAAGGGGCCTAAGGTCAGGCATTAGTCAGGAAGGCCTGACCGGTTCGCAGTTTAACGTCTTACACGAGGACGAGGGGCCAGGGGCCCAAGGAGGCCAAGGGGCCTGAGGCTGGGCCTTGTAAGGGGAGTCGTACAGCATGGTACATGGTCCCGATGTGAATGAGGATGTAGTCCTAAACCCCACCGTACACTCTGGGTGAGAGATCGGGGAGAAGGCCAAGGGGCCTAAGATCAGGCAGCAGTCAGGAAAGCCTGACTGGTTTGTAGTTTAACGTCTTACAGGAGGACGAGGGTCGGGGACCCGAAAAGGCCAAGGGGCCTAAGGTCAGTAATCAGTCAGGAAGGCCTGACCGGTTCGCAGTTTAACGTCTTACACGAGGACGAGGGGCCAGGGGCCCAAGGAGGCTAAGGGGCCTGAGGCTGGGCCTCGTAAGGGGAGTCGTACGGCATGGTACATGGTCCCGACGTGAATGAGGACGTAGTCCTAAATCACACCGTACACCCTCATGAGGAATCCTGGGTCGTGGCCCAGATCGCTAGCACCACCTGGGGGAAGTTTGTCACCTCGGGATGGGGCAGAACGAACCACTGTTCTCGATGCCTGGGACATCTCGGGGTGGACCCGAAAATCGAGGACACTGTTGACCATATTCGAAACACAGTGTTCCTATGGTGACCCGAATGGGGGCAACAAATGAGCGTCGACCGCTGACCAAATTCGCAACGCGGGACTTGTATCGATTTGTTGCTTGAAAACCCTCGGGGACGTTGGCCCGTATCGGTAGGAGAGCCCTTGGGCATTGTATCTAGGCCGTTCTTGGGGGTCCCTCTGGGTGTGAAAATGACGGAATCCCAGTCAAGGAGTTGGTGAATCATAGTTGTATCCATCCACGAAAGGGGCAAACACCTCCAGGGGGAAATGTGAAGCCGGGTCGAGGCTTGCTCGATGTGGTTCGGGGCAAAAGTGTGCACCCAGCCATGTCTTGACCCGAGGGGAGGATTTTGACTTTTGGGATGGGCCCACGGACGAAGTGTCCGGGCGTTCCTACGAATCTCATAAGGATGAGAATCATGCCATACACAGTTCTTGAAGGCCATGCAGTTTAGCGTCATGCGGTGAGGACGTAGATGGATAGAAGAACGGAAGTGGGCGCATGGTGCGACCCTTACAATCTTTGTGCGAGCGGGGTTGCATAAGCGGGGCCAAGAAAGCTTACTCCCTGCTACACAAAGATCCTCCAAGAAAACTATTCCTAGGGGGAATAGTGGAGGGTAAATGCTTGGGGATGGGCTCAAGACGAGGTATACGAGCGTTCCTACGTATCTCATAAGGATGAGAATCAAGCCACACGTAGTTCTAGAAGTGCAGTTTAACGTCATGCGGGACGATGAGAAGCACCTCATTTGGGGATATGTATGGTACAACAAGTAATCTGGCGTGAATGAGGACGTGGTCCTACACCATACCGTACAATCCCACAAGAGGATAAGTCGGGGAGAAAACAACAAGGGGGCCTGGGGGCCAAACCGCGGTGGAGACGGGGTCATGGGCCCAAGTAGCCCGAGGGGCCTGAGGCTGAGCCTCGGTCAGGGAGGCCTGACCGGCTTGCAGTTTAAAGTCTTGCAGTGAGGACGGAGATACAGTTTAAGGTCGTGCGGGACCAAGTCGCAGTTTAGGGTCGTGCAGGACCCTCTCGCAGTTTAGGGTGGTGCAGGACCACTTTTTCCCTAGGCAAAGTATCTCTTGAGGAACTTGGCATTGGTGGGAGGGGTTATACGCTCTCCATCCGTGGTCACCAAGGATTATGCTCCATTGGGGTAAACCTTATGGATGATATAAGGCCCTTCCCATTTGGGTTCTAACTTGGGCGGTTTCCTACCGGGAATCATTGGCGCTCGAAGGGCCAATACCAGGTCACCCTGTAAAAAAGAGCGGAGACGAACCTTCTTGTCAAAGTCTCTCGCTATCTTGTCCTGATGCCTTTCCAGATTGTGCAGGGCACAAAGCCGGTTCTCATCCAGTGCCTCTAATTCAGCTAGATGGATCTCGGCTACCTCATCTGATGTCTGGTGATCATAAACTGCAGTGCGTAGCGATGACAGCTGGATCTCAATGGGTAGGACGGCCTCAGCCCCATACACCAGGGAATATGGGGTCACCTGGGTAGAGTTGCGAGACGTCGTCTGGTAAGCCCAGAGGGCGTTGGGGAGCTTGTCCGGCCAACTCTTCTTGTTCTGACCAACCATCTTCTGCAGAATGTTAGAGAGGGTCTTGTTGAACGCCTCGATCTGTCCATTCGCCTGCGCGTGGTAGCGGGAGGTATGGTTCGACCGGATGTCGTACTTAGCGTACAATTTCTTCAATTCAGCTGCATGGAAGTTGGTGCCGTTATCGGTGAGTACAGCGTGAGGGACTCCAAACCGGTGGATAATGTTGGAGCTCACAAAGTCAACGATGGAATAGGCCTTGACCTCTTTGAGCAGAACTGCTTCTGCCCACTTGGAGAAGAAATCTGTAGCAGTCAGGATGAACCTGCACTGGCGGGCTGTTGCCGGTGGATACGGTCCCACTACATCAAGTCCCCATACCGGAAATGGCCAAGAGTACTTGGTGGGGTGGAGGGGCTCCGGCGGCCGATGCAAGAAGTTGGCGTGTACTTGCAACGCGTGGCATATCTTGGCGTATCCAACAAAATCGTGGATCATAGAGGGCCAAAAGTACCCCAACCTCCGGATTTGATGGGACAGTTTCGGCCTAGCTTGATGGGCGCCACAGGAACCGGTGTGAACCTCTTGCATAACTTGAGGTATCTCCCCTCCTTGGAGGCAACAGAGGAGGAAACCATCGAAACTCCGCTTATAAAGGATCTGTTCCAGGCTGGGGCCGCTCCGGAGGGTAAATTGCAGCGCGCAGCGTCGGATTCGCTCGCGTTCGGCCCGGTCGTCCGGGAGCTGGCCATTTTGGAGATACTCGACAAAAGGTGCTCTCCAGTCAGGGGTGGTTTCAACCACTGCGTCTGACGAACCCGCGATTCCTGATACGAAGGGACCGATGGTGAGATGACTTACCCGCAGGCTATCACGATCCTCTTGGGTGACGGGGGAAATGACTCTCCGGTGGGCCACGTGTATGACCAAATCATCTTGCTCGGGTTCTGCGAGCGACGCGGCTAAGCCAGCCAGGGCGTCTGCTTGGTCGTTCTGCGACGATGGGACATGGGTAACCTCTGGCCGAGAAGAGAACTGGGCCATTAGGAGGAGGGTGTACTCCAGCAACGGTGCAAGCTCTGGCTTCCTGACGACGTAGTCGCCATTAACCTGTTTGATTACCAGCTCGGAATCACCCTTCACACGTAGGTGGGGAACATGGATCTCAAGGGCCAACTCGAGGCCGGTGATGAGAGCTTGGTACTCTACCTCGTTGTTCGTACAACCTTCTGACAACAGGAACGAGTACGGCAAGACGGCCTGCGCCGGGGTAATGAAGACAATACCCAGGCCCACTCTGTTGAGCTTTGGATTGTTGAGCTTCCTATCGGTGGGGCTCCGGGAGGCACCGTCGAAATGCATTTGCCAACACGGGGCAGCATGATCGACTGAGAGGATCATCTCATCAGGGAAGTCCAGGTCCAGGGATTGATCTGCAGAGGTTGGATGGGCAGCTAAAAAGTCTGCCAATGCCTATCCCTTAATGGCCTTCTGAGGTATAAACCTAATATCAAACTGCTGGAGAATCACCGCCCACCGTGCTAGTTGGCCAGTCAGCATGGGGCGGTTCAGGATGTACTTCAGTGGATCTACTCGAGAGATCAATTGCACCTCGTGGTGTTGCAGGTAGTGCCGCAACTTCTGCATGGCGAAGACGAGCGCAAGACAGCTCTTTTCGACAGGGGAGTATCGAATCTCCGTATCAAGAAGCATGCGGCTGAGATAGTAGAGACTATTCTCAGTACCCTCGTTGTTCTTCTGGGCGAGCAGCGCACCGAGGGATCTCTCCAGGGCGGTCACGTAAAGAACCAGTGGCTTTCCGGAGATGGGTGGCATCAAGACCGGAGGTTGGAGCGGATACTGCTTGATTTCATCGAAGGCGGTCCGACACTCCTCATCCCATTCGTAGGCAGCGCCTTTCTTCATGAGCCGAGAAAAGGGCTTACACTTGCCGGACAGATTCGCAATGAATCGGCGTATATAGGCTAAGTGGCCTTGAAGGCCTTGGAGCTCTCGAATGTTGCTCGGGGGAGGCATTTGGCTGATGGCCTTGATCTTCTCCGGGTCGATCTTGATACCTCGGTATCTGACAACAAAGCCCAGAAACTTCCCGGAGGTGACTTCGAAGGCACACTTCAGCGGGTTCATCTTCAGGTGATGGGAACGGAGGAAGCCGAACACTTTCTCAAGGTCTCTGAGATGGTCCTGGCGCTGATGTGACTTGACTACGAGGTCGTCCACGTAGCATTCCACCAATGTCCCGAGGATCGGTTTGAATATGCGATGCATGGCCCTCTGATAAGTGGCACCTGCATTCTTCAAACCGAATGGCATTACCTGGTAGCAAAAGGTACCCTGGGGAGCCCTGAAGGCAGTGGACTCCTCATCTTCGGGGGCCATCCGGATTTGGTTATACCTGGAATACCCATCAATGAAAGAGAGGGATTGGAATCCGGCCATGGCGTCAATCAACAGCTCCGTCACCGGGAGTGGGAAGTCATCTGTTGGGCAGTGGCGATTAAGATCGCAAAAGTCGATACAGACTCTGATCTGCCCATTCTTCTTCCTGACTGGCACAATGTTGGCAAGCCACTTGGGGTACTGGACCTCCTTGACGAAGTTGGATTTGATTAGATTATCAACTTCGGCCTCAACCATAGCACCATGGGAAGGGTGCATCTTCCTAGGAGGCTACTTAAACCCACGATGTTTTGTCGGGAGGCCCAGACGGTGGACGGCCAATTGGGGATCCAGCCCTGGAATCTCATCGTAACTCCAGGCAAACACATCACGGTGTTGTTTGAGGAAGTCCACGTACTGCTGCCGCTCCTCGAGGGACATGGCCGCACTAATCAATGTGGGTCTCGGATCTGCCTCGCTACCAAGGTTCACCTGTACTAGTTCATCAACCGTGGTAGAGACGCCTTCTTCAAAGGCTGGGGGAGAATCCTCCAAGTCTTCCTCCCCAGCCGTGGGGGGACTTCCTGTGAAGGAAGATACTTCTGGGCTATCAAGATCCACAGGGCAGCTGGTGCTGACTCGGACAGCAACGATCATCACATAAGGAGACTCACTTGCCATCGAGACCATGGCAATGAAGGCAGTCGACCCTATCCCATCTAGCCTTCGGCCTAAAGTGCCACGTTTGATGATATCAAAGCAGTGGTGACGTGTCGGCCTGAGTCGGTTAATTCCATCCCGGCAGAAGAGACACGTTTGGCGCACCTCCGTTGTCATCAGCTTGACGTCCCGGTACAGTATAGGGGTAGAAGATTCCAGGATCACCTGAGCCTGGTTGATGTAGGAGTACGAGGTGATTTTCCACCGTCGCTTGGACACGGGAACATGTCTTCCTTGCGTACCCGAAACAACAAAGCATTGCCCCATGTCGGGGGTCGTGTCCTCCAACCGGTGGATCGGGAGGATGTAAGCGTCGTCCATGCTTGCCCAGGGATCACTTGTGACCGGGGCGGGCTCATCCTCGCATACCAGGATTTGCTTGTCCATACTTTTGTAATATCCCGCATCCAGATAGTGGGCCTCACAAGAAGAGAAAGGGGACGCGTCTCCTTGGAGCACACCTACTCGACCGTTGAGAGAGTACTTGAGGCACTGGTGATACGACGAGGGGATCGCTGCATGTAGATGGAGCCATGGACTACCCATCAATGCATTGTAGGCGGTGTCCTGAGAAACAACCATGAACTCGGTGCTGGCAATTAAGCCACTGAACTGAGTCTTCAGGCGGATCTTGC
This sequence comes from Viscum album, assembly GCA_963277665.1. Taxonomy (NCBI): domain Eukaryota; kingdom Viridiplantae; phylum Streptophyta; class Magnoliopsida; order Santalales; family Viscaceae; genus Viscum; species Viscum album. Next base: position 1,288,554,000 of record OY728158.1, read on the forward strand.
CGACTGGGGTTTTCTCTGTCCTGTCGTACCCCTGGATCCTGAGGTCAGAGGGAGTTAAATCACCTTAGGACAGACCCAGCTTTCGCAGCGTCCGGGTCGGAATTAGGTTGATTCCAGAACCCGTGTCAACGAGGCAGCGACGGACTTCCACGCCGTTGAAGCGGCCAATGATATACAGTGGGAGAATGTGCCCCTTTATAGGAGGGTCCTCATCTTCACCGGAGAACGAGATGACCACCTGACATTCGGCGTTTTCAATCGTCTCGGTATGGAAGGCTTCCGCAGCTGCTACTTCCGTCTCGAACTGGAGGGGGCTCCTTTGGGACTCGGCAAGTGCTTCGCGCATTTCAAATGACAGGCGAAGGGCCTCAAGGATGGAAGGCCTCACCGGGATACCAGCCAGGTGCTTCAGAACATCGTACTTTCGTGCCAAACGTGAACCTCTGCTTACAGGAGGTCGTTCGGCATTTGGATGCACAGCAGGTCCGGCTGGCTGAACCGACGATTGACTAGTACTGGGTACATCTTGCTGCCTACCAGTAGAAGCCTGAAGAGTAGTCGCCGAGCTAAGATCGGGCAGCGGAGGCTGGCCTGTAGCCAGGAAAGACCGACTATGATACGGACGAGGCGGCTCCCCCCGATCCAGAAGCACGAACGACGGTGGTGGTAGAGCCGAGGGTGTTGGATGGGTCTGCGCGTGCTGAGATCTGCGCTGAGCCTGCTGCCTGGTCTCAGTAGCTTGCACGGCGTGGCCACAAGTGCCTGCTGACGTACCTCGATGACCGGAGTGATTGCGATTCCACTGACGTTGACGTCGGCTGGAAACGTTGGGGAGGTCTGCCTGGGGTTCCCCCTCGTCAGGGGTCATATAGGGCTTTACCAGCTCCACTGTGTTAACCGAAGCGTAACCTTGGCTATCGCTCGAGGAGTCATCCGCCGCTGGGCGGATTCTAGGAAGTATCCCCATTTCGGGGGGCATAAAGTCGCCAAGAGTGCGGGATGACGACGGCACTGGCGGTGCACGTTGCTTCTTCTTGCGTCGTCGCTGCTTGCCCTTTTGGGCAGAGGTCGAATGTGAAGACGACGCAGAGGCACCAGCTACTTCTTCTGAAGGTTCCGACTGCTTCAGGCGTGCCCAGATGATACCCTGGGCACGGACGACGGTTTTTTGAGCCATCCAGTCGTCATATTTCTGGGATCCGCGGCTAGGGACCTGCTGCCACTCACCTTCGCTGTCGTTGCCGATTTCTGATCCTGCAAAGACGCCTGCCACTTGCGCTGGTGCTAGGCCAAAATTGACTATGTTGTTGTTGACCTGGTCCTGAAGCCAGTCTTTAAACACATAGCATCGCTTGAGGGTGTTCCCCAGGATCCGATGATAAGGGCAATAGTTGGGGTGATCGGTGAGGTGCGCCTCTGCCGGCCTTCTGCACTCAGGCAGACGCACAATCCCTTGCTCTCTGCACTTCAGAAGTATCCAGGGACCAGATTTTCGTTGAACGAATAGGTCTGGTACCTTCTTTCCGGATAGGGGGCCCTGGGGGCCTAGTCCTGATGAGGGACCGGAGGGGCCTGCCGAGGAGGTGGCGCCTGGTTGTCTCGCCTAGGTGGCGGTGGTGCGTTGCACGGGGGAACCTGTCAGTTCTGAGGCGGTCGCAGCTGGGTGGGAGCCTGTGCTTGAGGTGGAGGACCTCTGCGGGGTTGCGGGGGTGGTGCCGCCGACAGTAATTCCAGCTGCCTCGGGGCTTCTATTTGAGCCACCGCGGCGGGTTCAGCCCTGGCGGTCCTCCTGGCTGGGATCATAGGGGGCAGAAAACGTGCCTGACTGGCCTATTGCAGGGCTTCCTCGAGGCGTTGAGCCTTGTCCGAGAAATCTCTGAACCCTCCATGGTAGTTCTGAATAATCAAGGAGGGTACCAGCTCTGTCTTGACATTCCCCACACGTATCATCACTAATTTCTTCTGAGTCAGTGGCATATCGAGGGAATACGTAAGTCCTTTCCACCGGGCGATGAAATCCGCAACCCGCTCATCAGGCCTCTGTTTGCACTTGAAGAGGTCCGCAATGATGGTCTTTCACGTGGTGGAGCTGAACTGGTATAAGAACTGCCGACGACGATCCTCCCAATCGGTCACCGATCCGATAGGGAGCTGGCTGTACCAGAAGAATGTCGGACCTTCCAATGTCTGTACAAAACATTGGAGCTTGGCGGGTTCTTGCTGAGTCGGTGTCCCCATCATGGGGCCACACCTAGAAGAGAAATGATCCAAGTGCTGGGGCAGGTCCCCTATCCTATTAAAAGGTGAGAATGTGGGGTTCCCAAAACCCGGAGGCACGGGCATATCATCCACCCACGCGGGATAAGGCTTGCCATCCGGTGGGACCGCCACCTACCGCGTTTCCAACGCCTCGAGGTGGGCTGCGAGTGCCGCAATAAGGTCCTCTGGGTGGGGGTCCCTATCTTGATGGGGATCCCTAACCACAAGTGCATTGCCAGGTTCATCAACACGGTAGACGGCTTCGGCCGCTCGTGGGTCAACTGGCTGGATGACCTGCGGGGCGACTGGAGGAACCCAGGTTGGATTCTTCAGATTGCCCCATCGCTCAGGGGGGTTTGGTGAGACGTATTGCGCACTCTTGCCGTATGTTCCGACTTCCTCCCTGTCTGCGGCAGTAGCATGATCAGGGTTTCCCTGAGGCATCTCACGGGGGGGGGGGGGGGGGGGGGAATTGTTCCTGCCCCTGCTGCCCCGGCCTGGGATTACCATAGTCGGGTCGTCGCTCTGTGGCGCGTTCAGCCAATAGTTCGTCAACCAGCCTCTTCTGCTCAGCAAGTTGCTGGCGTAACGTGGCCTTCTCAGGATCTTCGTCCGTTTTCTGCACAGAGGAAGACGGGTCGGAGTGCTTGACTATTCCGACGTGCTCCTTACCCTTGCCAGTGTTTCGACCGAGTACCAGCGACTCGGTGGGTACGGGGAGGCCTAGCAGGTTTCTCTGCTAACGGGTAACTCTCCCTGACGGGTCGAGCAGCGGCGGTACGCCCTCAGGTGGTATGTCTCCATAAAAGAACTCAAGTTCATCTTCCTTATCCACAACGTCGGCCATGTAGACTGCGACCCCTCTTGAGGGCATATCCTCGATGTCGCATAGAGATTCGGGCGGTCGTCGGATAGGGTCGAAGAGGAGAGCGGCATAGTGTCCCCAACGACGGACTTGCACATGGGGGGTGGCTTCCCTGACGATTCTGCGGAGTGCTTTAAGACTCTGAACGTATTTTCGTTGAAGGGCGCTCTGGTGGCCTGGCGACTCAGGGTGCTGGGCCACATGAAGTGCGGCTGCATCGATCAGGCAGCATTGCTCGCCGATTTCTTCGAAGTGCTCATGACTTCTGGGGTACACCACCCGTTCACAACGGAGGCGGAAGTGTGTCTCCCATAGGGTTCGACAAAAGCACCCCACGTCTTCAGGGGTAAGAGACTCTAGTATGCGGAAATTCAGTGCCGCCGTCGGCCAGAACTTCTACGAGAAGTAATCCACTGCAAGGATACTCTAGAAGCTCCTAGGCTCGGACTCAGGGTCTGGACCTGTGTTTCCCCACTCGTCAACCGGGGGCGGATGAGGAACCGGAAGCGGTACCGAGGCAGACCTTTGGGATAGTAAGCTCGGCGGTGGAGAATACGGAAGACGAGCTGAATGGCCGCCGAATTCCGGGCCATCCTCCGAAGAGTGAGGTGACCTAGCCACGATGTCACGATACGACGGGCTGATAATCGCAGCTTCTGGAACAGGACCCGCGGCTACCGGCGACAGGTCGTGTCGTCGCCCTACCGTCGTTGGCCCCCAAAATAACTCTACGTGATCTCTGGTAGAGGTAGGGGCTCTTCTGGTGACAGAGGCAGTGATTGTGTGGCTGAGACCTGCAGAATTCCCAGGATTTCTTCCTCCTGGATGTACCTGCGGAGAGAGACGAGAATCTGTTGGACCTCAAATTCTGGGAGAACGAGGCTAACGCGTCTGGTTCCTGCCCCAGTCCTTGATACGGAGGAGTGGGGAGAAGGTTCCATTGCTGAATCGCATTCTGCTTCCGAATCGGAGAAGCGGGCAGGTTTGATCTCCACCTGGGCCTTCCCAGGATTCTTCTTATAGCGGTGACGACCCGCTCTTCTGCCCCTGGGTGGCTCTTCGGGACAGGGTTGACCCCTATCAGGCAGCCTCGGGGTGGCGCTGGCACCGTGGCGGAGAGGGCCCCCACTCGAGATAGCCGGGGTGCGAGGGGAACCCGGGCAAATGTCGAAGGGTACATGGGGAGGACCTCCATGAACAGTACCCATGTGGGCGGGGCCTCTGTTGGTACTGGCAGGATCATGGGGAGGACCTCCATGGTCGATGCGAGTGGAGCGAGGCCAACCTTCACTCCTCGAGTTGCTGGGGCGAGGAGGACCTTCGCCGGTTGCAGAGAGGACGTAGGGAGGGCCCCCACGTTGGAGAAGTACCGGATGGACGGTGCCTTCAGAAGGATGGACTCTATACCCTGTACAGCGGGCGGGGGAAATGTTTCCGCGCTGAGCGTCACTGCCACGGGGCAGGTCTTCCTGCAGGATGGGGGTAGCACGAGGCATGCCTCCATGAAAAACCTTGGAACGGGGAAGGCCCAGGCTCTGTGGAGTAGTGATACGGGGAGGACCTCCGTACGGGGTGGCATTACCGCGGGTTAGCGCGCGGCAATCGCCACTTGGGCCTGCAACCCGGAGAGTCAACCCAGCCTGCCCGTGGGGTTGTTGGGGTCTCGATCCTGGTTGGGTGAAGGAGTTCCCCTGCTCAATGTATGCGGGGGCTTCATAATGCACGTCAGAGGTGGATTGGGCCACTGTAGTTGTCGACATGGACATGCCTGAACGAGCGTCCTCAGCCCGGGCCCGGCGCTGACGTCGGGTCAGGTGGGCCGGTGCAGGTGGTGCAGGGACGTAGTCTGCCTGCTCTTCCCACGGGGCCGGACGGCGGCCCTGACGCGGACGGACGGGAGCTCTCACCTGGGCCCCCCGGGTTGGGGCCCTGAGCGGACTGAGCCGGATGGCGCCCGCCTCTTCAGACTAAGGCGAGGAGTCGTCAAGGCGTTCCGGAGACAAGCTCCCGAAACAGTTGAATGTTGGGGTGGGGAGCAGGGGATCCCTGCGCAGCCTGTTATGGCTGCGTTGACGGCGGGGCCTGGAGGCCTCCAGGTCCAGGTGGGCCATATCCCAGGTTGGGATGACCCCTTCTTCCTCATACCTGCGCACGAGGCTGTTGATCACCCTTCGTTGGATGACCTCTGATGGGGAAAGGGGACGTGGGCGTCCCATATTCCGTGACGTGGCAGCCATCGTGGCGGTAGTGGCGCCATGTGGGGTGGCCGTCGTGGTGTTTCCCATGCCCCTGCGTGGGAGAGGAGCGGATGGTGACCGCATCTCTGAAATAGCAACCTGGTTCCTGAGAAATGAAGGGGTCAACTCATCTGTACTGAGAGGAAAAGGATTGACAGCCAGTGCCCCAGCGTTCTTCCATTCTCCATGTCTGTGAGAAGGATCCACGCCAACACGCTGTAGAGTGGAGTGCCCCACGTTCTACTACCCCGACTTCCGGTGAGTTTCACGATAGGCCCGCTATTTACTTGGCGGGACCAGGCACCGAGTATCTGGATCCGGTGACACGTCAATCTACTGGTGTCTCGAACGCTACTAATCTCCTTATTGAGGAGAAGAATTTCACGTCGGGTTCACCATTTCTGTTTCTGACGCTTTTGCTGGGGCGCGCGCCCGTCCGTCCGTGGGGGAGGACGCGCGACGCTTCTGTTGCCCCGCATTCCCGCTTTCCAAAGGTGGGCGGCATTCGCTCCTTATTCAGGGATGTCTGCTCCTTGATCGAAACGGGATGATGGGATGTCGGTTATTCCTCCTGCGGATTCCTCCTCATAACTCATCACCTAGTCCATGTCTCCCTCATAGATTTAATACGTAGTTCGTGAAACTCTTCCCAGTGCCATGTTTCCATGGACGCCGGTTAATTACACTACTTCTGTCGGGACATTCAAAGGGTCCAGTCAGGGTAGCAACCTTCGGTCAGGGGAGTAGTCACGTTGAGGCATCAGTAGCGTGTCTGGATGCTGGGGTACCTGGCTTGTTTGTCTGTTATCCTTGACCACAAGGCTTCTCGAGGGTTTGGAAGCCCGAGGCATCCCACATCGAGCGCGGGGAATTATGTGTCACAGACACATATCTGAGGTTTTCCTCAGCTTCTCATGTTCAACACAGGGTATGTCGCAAGTTTAACGTCCGGCGGGGACGAATCAACCCAACCAGAGCATTAACTAGGATAGATCGGATTTGAGGGATCCTCCTTGAAAGGATATCGATACCGGGGCCAGCCCATGGGCGATTGGTGAATGGAGTGGATGGAGAGTGAAGTGGGACCGTCGTAGGGGGGGGGGGGCGACAGTGAAGTTGGGCTTGAGCCTTGACGGGGCTTCCTACGTATCCCTGTGGCAGGGAATCAAAGTCCGCGTTGTTAGGGAAAGGTGGACCTTGGTCCGATGGGCCTCGTCAGAGTACCGATGTGAAGGTGGACCTTCATCCGATGAGAGATGGTCAGTGAACCGACGTGAAGGTGGACCTTGGTCCGATGGGCATCATCAGCGTACCGACGTGAATGTGGACCTTGGTCTGATGAGCATCGTCGGCGTACCGACGTAAAGGTGGACCTTAGTCCGATGGGGGTGGTCTTGAACCTTGGGAAGGCTTCCTACGTACCATGCCTTGACTTGGATCAAAGACCTCGTAGTTCGGGTGGGATGGGTCACAATGGCTTACCACTGGACCAGAATGGGACCCGACGTGAAATGAAGGGTGGGCTTGAACCTTGTGGAGGCTTCCTATGTACCATGCCTTGACATGGATCAAAGACCTCGTAGTTCAAGTGGGATGGGTCGCAATAGCTTACCATTGGACCGGAGTTTAGTTTAACGTCGTGTTGGACGGGGTGAAACCAGACGTGAAAGACGGGTGGGTCGCAATGGCTTACCACTGGACCAGAATGGGACTCGACGTGAATGAGCGGTGGGTGGGCTTGAACCTCAGGGAGGCTTCCTACGTACCATGCCTTGACATGGATCAAAGTCCTCGTAGTTCAAATTGGAATGTGGGTCGCAATGGCTTACCACTGGACCGGAGTGGGACCCGACGTGAATGAGTGACAAGTGGGCTTGAACCTCGGGGAGGCTTCCTACGTACCATGCCTTGACATGGATCAAAGTCCTCGTAGTTCAAATGGGTTGGGTCGGTGAAACGACGTTAAAGTAGACCCGGGGTCCACTATTGGTGGGCATGAACCTCATATAGGCTTCCTACGTACCATGTCTTGACATGGATCAAAGGACTCGTAGTTCAGGATGGGTGGTCAGGGTCGGTGAACCGACGTGAAAGTAGACCTGGGGGTCCACTATTGGTGGGCTTGAACCTCATAGAGGCTTCCTACGTACCATGACTTGACATGGATCAAAGACCTCGTAGTTCAATGTAACACCCCAAGCTTCCACGATACACTTCTCATTCTATAATGCAATAGCTTGCATTGTACGCAACTTCGATTTCTAAAACACCGTGACTAATCAAAGTAGTCATTATGAATAGTAATAACCACTTTTTAAAATTATAGAAATTTTATATTTCAAAATGGACTTCATTTTTGTATTCGTAATATCAAAATTATCCTAAGTTGAATTTTTTGTAACTTTCTGAGAACTTCCAATTTTTTTATGAATAGTGAAAAATACTTAAAACAACTTTTTTAATCAAAATAATTTATTGTGATAAATTATACTATTTAGTGGTTTTAAAGTATAATTAGAATATATTTTTACAATTTTATCCAATGGTGGTCATTAGAAATAATTTAACATTGAAATTGGACATAAACAATTGCCAATCTTTTGATATAAATTGTTTCTTAAAAACACGCTATTTGTTGTGACAGCGGGAATTAATTATAAAATTAACTGATGAAACTTATATGTTTGGAATTTTGTAAAATAGACATCATTTTTTAATTTGGAATATCAATTATAGCTTAGGGTGAAATTTTGGCATTGTTCTGAAAAACTTTAATTTTTGATGAATAGTGAAACCACTAAGTGGTAGTTAAATAACTGATTTTTCGTTTAAATGAAATATTACCACTTCTGTGATTTAATTTTCAAAAATCCGACATACATGGTTGTCATTAAGAAGTAAAATTTGGTTCAATGAGATTAAAATAATTTTTTTGGTGAATAGTAACTTTTAAGTTCTTAATTGCGATTAGAGGTAATTAGTGTAGTTTAAGGTAAAAACAATGTTTTAATAATATGATATGAGCTTGACACTTGTCCTACTCCTATTGGATGAGTCATGGCCGACCAATACAACCCATGGGTCAACTTGGGGACCCCATGGAGCCACTTTGGTTGGAAATTGACATCAATATATATTTATTTAATGTTAAAATTAAATTGACACAAACATGAGTTGTTTTACTAAAACAGTTTTTAAGTGGCGTTACACAAGTCCAAATTTTGATTATAAATATTCATTAGAAAGATAAAAATATTTCCTACATCATAGTATTTTTTTTATAATTTTTAGACATTAAATAAATTAAATTATTTATGACATCATGATGATGCAGCGATGACCTCATTATTTAACGATTTAAATAAAATGAGAAGATAATGTAAAATACAAGGCTTAAACTTGTCCAAATCCTATTGGATGAGAAGAGTTCGAACCCTTATCACCTTATCCACGAATTATATAAGTGTGGGACCTTTAGAATCCAAAAATCATTGTATAATAATGTAACATTTCAATCTTTCCAAAAGATCCCCTCCTCTCCACTTATAAAAGGCCCCCACCTCTCCCACCTTATTCACACATTTAAGCCATTTGGCTTGGCCAACCTCTGCCCAAATACTCTCCCAACTTCCCCCTATTACTCCTAGAATCCTCACGTTGGGCAGAACTCTTCCCATGGAAGCCTTTGGCTCTAATCAAAAAGAGTTACCGGATTTTGAGGTAATGTCTTCTCTAATGTTGTTTTGTTTTATTTTTTTTCTCCAACCCCCTAAACTATATTTTATTCATTTATTTTGTAACAACACCAGTATACTCAATATACTAGGATGTTGTTATAATAAGGATTCGAGCTACACTTACATACACCTACATCTAATGGTTAAAGAACATACGGTTTCTGTGGATGGCGAATTTCTGCCTCACGAAACGATGATTGTTCAACACTCATATAACACCTTCAAAGGTGGCCATTAAGATGTAACTATATTTATATATGATATATAATATGTTTATGTCTTACTTATGCTTCTGTATTTCTCATTTATGGCAAACTTTATGATTTCCATTATGGGTAAACGCGATAATTTCATTTTAGGAAGTACGGACTACCGCCCCCTCAAAGTGATTTGAATCGTTAATTGCATATGTGGGATGTATAAAGGATGGAGTAAATGGTATTATACACTATATTATACTGGAATTATATTATAAATTTATATCATTATGATTTCATTCCATTAAATACGAAATAGAAATGAAAGTAGAGTTCATGCGTACGTACGGCTTACCGTCTCCATGAACGGTGCATTTCATTTCTTACCTCTAAATGTTACGTAATATTATAAATGAATGTATATACTGGATATATATGATATATATGACATATAAATCATGAATATAATTTTGGAGATAATGGATATTCTACCACATAAACAACTTGTAATTATAAGAAGTTTATTGTTGACTCAAGTACCAAAGATCGACAAAACGACCGTTATTAACTTAAATAATTATATAATGTTCATAACATTGTAATAAGCGATTTAAAAAGGATAATGAAATTAAAAATGGTTCTTAATAAGTTATATATTAACTCTAGGAGGTTAAATAACAGTTGAGTCAAGTCAGACACGAGGTAAGGGAATTTCTTAACCCAATTTCCAATCTCTGGGTTAATCTCCTACTTTCAAATTATGTCATGATATTATTATGTCCTATATTGTATTTGTACTTTATTTATGTGTACATATAGTGAATACACATACCAGATCTATTTCATTTTAAAAATGATCTTGTTAAGGACTTCGTCTCAATCTCCTTTCATTGAGGAATATTTTGTTTTATACACAAATTTCTTTTAAACGGTGTATAAACCCCTTTGACTTTTACATTTATTCAAAAGGAATATTTTTTATACGAAGCGTTTACTAAAGGAAAAAAGGGAATGTTTTTGTCATACGTATGCAGCGACAACGACTTATCCGCCGTCGTGACCACTATTTGAGTTTCGGCTTCCTCTTCAAGCCATACCTTTTTTAATGAAAAATAAATACCATGTTATACTTTTCTTTTCTTTTGGTATTGAAAATGGTTTTGAAAGCATTTTTATTATATAAATGTGTTGTATTGATATCTTGTGATTGAAATGTGGAAATGTTATGTTTCCTTTATCCATGTTTTATGTTATACGATTATGTTATGGTTTATGATATGTTTAAACCTATTCATATGAGGAATGTATTGGACTTAATAAGTGACGGGTGGAGCCCGCTATAGCTCCTCGATGCATCGGTAGGTCTCATGAGACAACTAGACGTGGAATTGGCCGAGGCCCTTTCCCAATTTGATTTATGGTTTTGGCCAAGGCCTTAATCATTTTAGACGTCTTGTCCGAGGCCTTGACAAAATGATTCAGAATGTCTGGCATTATGCATTCCCTCATTATGAAAGTGGTTATTGATATTGCATGTGATTATTCGACCAGTAGAATATCCCTGTGAAGAAGTTAATGGAATTATTTCATTTTACTATTGCCATATTATGTTGAAGTTCATGTTTAAAAGGCTTTTGTTTTAGTTATACATTGCCTTAAATGTTTATGTTTATTGATGAAAGCTTTTGCAATATTGTTATCCTTACTGAGCATCTGAGCTCACCCCTTTCAATGTTTTAATATTTTCCAGGATGTGAAGAAGTATTTTATGAATGACCTGCAGGGATAGTCAGAAGAGGATATGAGTGTGGACTATGAAGACTTTGTTATTAGTTTTTCACTTTATGATTTAATGTAACATTTATGAATGTATCTAGTGTTTCCAAGGCTACTAAACTAATCGGTCTTTCGAGACTTGATCTTTTGTGATCATGCCAATGTTACGAAGTAATGCACCGACTCTGGGTAGCTGGGGTCGGGGCATTACAGTTGGTATCAGAGGCAGTTTAGTACTAACCTTGGAAGCTAGATTTAGATAAACTCTGATTAGAGCACATATTCCGAAGATAGACGTTGAGGATTAGTATAGAAGAACTTCCTAGAATTTTGGTATTGTAGAGATGTTGTGAGTTTTCCGAGCAGTACATCCCTGTCTGGATACGAGCAGGTAGAGGCGGCTCTGGCACAGATGTACCTAGGGGTAAATCCCGAAAACACCACTTTGAGCTAGGCTCGAACAGGAACTGGTGCACGACAATGGGCCTTGCTGCACTCTTGGTTACGACACTCCCGGGGGATATGCTTTGGATAATTCTCATTTTCTTTATAAACCACTATGAAGGGTTATGAGTATATACTTCCTCAAAGAAAACATTTTTATGGATTATATCCATAAATAGTTCAATTTATGTTAAGTATCTTACAAGCATGGAATTATGTATTTTGATTCATTAACTAATATAGTATATGCCATTGTTTAGAAATGGCGCCTAGTGGAAGGAATGGAAACTGTATCAATGCACACACTCCGTGTAGAGATTTCCCTCCTGCTCAAGATAATTATTGTGGAGCTGGAGATACAACTGGTGCTGATCAAATTATTACCATACTGGGACAACTCACTCAGGTTATAAATAATAACCTTACTCGTATGGAGCACCCTGATCCGCAACGTGGAGGATCAATGTTAGACCGCTTCATGAGGCAACAACCGCCAACATTTAATGGGGGTACAAATCCATTAGTAGCTGAGCAATGGATAAACTCCTTAGAGAAAATATTCCACGCCTTGGGGAGTAGCGAAAGGGAGAAGGTTATCATGGCAGTTTACCGCCTCACTGGAGATGTCGATCAATGGTGGTCATTGATTCAAAACACAAAGGAAGATGAAGAAGTATCAAATATGGAATGGAGAGAGTTCAAAGATCTTTTCTTAGAAAAATACTTTCCTCGTGACCATAGAGAAGATATGGAAAGGCAATTTCTGAGTCTGAGACAAAAGGAGGATGAGAATGTCGCAAAGTATGAGGCCAACTTTACAAGGTTAGCAAGGTATGCTGCAGATTATATACGTAACCCAAGAGGTAAGATTGATCGTTTCTTTGATGGGTTAAAACCATTTCTCCGTCGAGCTTTAGTATCACAATCTTCCTCAACATACGAGGATATAGACTCATGTGCTATCAAGACAGAAAAGGAATTCTCTAAGTCTTATGACAACAAAGTAAAACAGGAGAAGAATAGAACGGTGGAACAAGAGACAGATAAAGGGAAAAAGGGAAAGAAGGATTTTCCATTATGTGATAATTGTGGGAAGAATCACCCTGGTACTTGCCTAAAAGGAATGAGAGTTTGTTATAAATGTGGGGAAAAAGGTCACCAGGCGCGTGATTGCAAGGGAAAGAAAGAGGCTATCAATGTTGAATGATACAATTGTAGGGAAATGGGGCATTATGCAAATGAATGTCCTAAGAATCAGGGAAACTTACCTCAGAAAAGGCCAAGGGATCAAGGACAATCTTATGCTGTTACTACAGTTGAAGCAGAATAACTAATGTATTGGTGCTTTTGGACTCATGGATTATATTCTGGTTATTAGAATAATGTGATATATATATATGGATTGTACTGTAGTACTTGTTGATTTTAGTAAGGTTTTAATATGATGAAGGTAACTATATTTTTAGTATGTGACAATAAGAGAAACTATACTTTGTTTGGGGAATCTGATAAATTGATTTTGGAATTAAGAGACCTTTTAGAGAAAGTCTGGATAGAGGTATTTTGGATAACTATAAAGGTTGGAGTGGATTAAGTTGAACTTTGGATAGTATTGTTTAAGGTTAAAACATTTCTGAAGATTATTTTTGGAATATTATGATACTATAGTTTTAGGAAAAGGACAACCTGCAGGGTGGGGCATAACCCGTCGCGTCGGAAAAAGCTACAGGAATCGAACCCACAACCATAGTGGGACATGCCTTTATTTCCTACCACTAGCCTACAGGAAGTCCCTGGTTATTACAAAATAATTTTACTAATCTAAATGGTATGTGTTAGCATTTTGAACCTTATACAATTAGGATAAGTATAATATTTTTGAGTTCTATTATCTTTTTGAGTGAAAGATGAGTTGATGGTCGAAACTCTAATTGTCAAGCATAAATATATATATACCTATCTCTTATTCAATGAATAAATTAATTCTTAAACTTTAGTAAAGGGATATTAAAACAAAAAATGTGTTATCCTAATACCTTATGTCTTTTTGAACTGATGATATTTTAAATCAACATAGATTGAAGGCTTTGAGGCCCTCAATTTGACAGTTGATTGTGATTGATGACCTCAATCACTCCCTACAAATATTTACGTTTTTCCTCCAATTATATGTCTCTAATTTCCACCAATGTTCTCCTAATCGAGATCATAATTGGGTGGTGACTCTTTCATTTTCCTTTCCCTCTTATTAAGGCTAAATTTTATTAACCTTATTTCCGATGTGGGTTTTCCTCAAAGGTATTTTCTCTTTTCAACCTTTTACTTTCAAAGAAAAATTTCAAATTGCGAGGACGCAATTTATTGAAGGAGGGGAGAATGTAACACCCCGAGCTTCCACGATACACTTTTCATTCTATAATGCAATAGCTTGCATTGTACGCAACTTCGATTTCTAAAACACCGTGACTAATCAAAGTAGTCATTATGAATAGTAATAACCACTTTTTAAAATTATAGAAATTTTATATTTCAAAATGGACTTCATTTTTGTATTTGTAATATCAAAATTATCCTAAGTTGAATTTTTTGTAACTTTCTGAGAACTTCCAATTTTTTTATGAATAGTGAAAAATACTTAAAACAACTTTTTTAATCAAAATAATTTATTGTGATAAATTATAATATTTAGTGGTTTTAAAGTATAATTAGAATATATTTTTACCATTTTATCCAATGGTGGTCATTAGAATTAATTTAACATTGAAATTGGACATAAACAATTGCCAATCTTTTGATATAAATTGTTTCTTAAAAACACGCTATTTGTTGTGACAGCGGGAATTAATTATAAAATTAACTAATGCAACTTATATGTTTGGAATTTTGTAAAATAGACATCATTTTTGAATTTGGAATATCAATTATAGCTTAGGGTGAAATTTTGGCATTGTTCTGAAAAACTTCAATTTTTGATGAATAGTGAAACCACTAAGTGGTAGTTAAATAACTGATTTTTCGTTTAAATGAAATATTACCACTTCTGTGATTTGATTTTCAAAAATCCGACATACATGGTTGTCATTAAGAAGTAAAATGTGGTTCAATGAGATTAAAATAATTTTTTGGTGAATAGTAACTTTTAAGTTCTTAATTGCGATTAGAGGTAATTAGTGTAGTTTAAGGTAAAAACAATGTTTTAATAATATGATATGAGCTTGAAACATGCCCTACTCCTATTGGATGAGTCATGGCCGACCAAGAAAACCCATGTGTCAACTTGGGGACCCCATGGAGCCACTTTGGTTGGAAAATGACATTAATATATATTTATTTAATGTTAAAATTAAATTGACACAAACGTGAGTTGTTTTACTAAAACAGTTTTTAAGTGGGGTTACACAAGTCCATATTTTGATTATAAATATTCATTAGAAAGCTAAAACGATTTCCTACATCATAGTATTTTGTTTATAATTTTTATACATTAAATAAATTAAATTATTTATGACATCATGATGATGCAGCGATGACCTCATTATTTAACGATTTAAATAAAATGAGAAGATAATGTAAAATCCAAGGCATACACTTGTCCAAAGCCTATTGGATGAGGAGATTTAGAACCATTATCACCTTAGCCACGAATTATATAAGTGTGGGACCTTTAGAATCCGAAAAGCATTGTATAATAATGTAACATTTCAATCTTTCCAAAAGAGCCCCTCCTCTCCACTTATAAAAGGCCCCCACCTCTCCCACCTTATTCACACCTTAAAGCCATTTGGATCGGCCAAACTCTGCCCAAATACTCTCCCAACTTCCCCCTATTACTCCTAGAAGCATCACTTTGGGCAGAACTCTTCCCAAGGAAGCCTTTGGCTCAAATCAAAAAGAGTTACCCGATTTTGAGGTAATGTCTTCTCTAATGTTGTTTTGTTTTATTTTTTTTCTCCAACCCCCTAAACTATTTTTTATTCATTTATTTTGTAACAAAACAATTATAATCAATATACTATGATGTTTTTATAATAAGGATTCGATCTACACTTACATACACATACATCTAATGGTTAAAGAACATACGGTTTCTGTGGATGGCGAATTTCTGCCTCACGAAACGATGATTGTTCAACACTCATATAACACCTTCAAAGGTGGCCATTAAGATGTCACTATATTTATATATGATATATAATATGTTTATGTTTTACTTATGCTTCTGTATTTCTCATTTATGGCA
Source organism: Viscum album (assembly GCA_963277665.1). Taxonomy (NCBI): domain Eukaryota; kingdom Viridiplantae; phylum Streptophyta; class Magnoliopsida; order Santalales; family Viscaceae; genus Viscum; species Viscum album. The sequence goes on from OY728158.1 coordinate 1,288,569,755, forward strand.
AACTTTATGATTTCCATTATGGGTAAACGCGATAATTTCATTTTAGGAAGTGCGGACTACCGCCCCCTCAAAGGGATTTGAATCGTTAATGCCATATGTGGGATGTATAAAGGATGGAGTAAATGGTATTATACACTATATTATAATGGAATTATATTATACATTTATATCATTATGATTTCATTCCATTAAATATGAAATAGAAATGAAAGTAGCGTTCATGCGTACGTACGGCTTACCGTCTCCATGAACGGTGCATTTCATTTCTTACCTCTAAATGTTACGTAATATTATAAATGAATGTATATACTGGATATATATGATATATATGACATCTAAATCATGAATATAATTCTGGAGATAATGGATATTCTACCACATAAACAACTTGTAATTATAAGAAGTTTATTGTTGACTCAAGTACCAAAGATCGACAAAACGACCGTTATTAACTTAAATAATTACATAAGGTTCATAAAATTGTAATAAGTGGTATAAAAAGGATAATGAAATTAAAAATGGTTCTTAATAAGGTATATATTAACTCTAGGAGGTTAAATAACGGTTGAGTCAAGTCAGACACGAGGTAAGGGAATTTCTTAACCCAATTTCCAATCTCTGGGTTAATCTCCTACTTTCAAATTAGGTCATGATATTATTATGTCCTATATTGTATTTGTACTTTCTTTATGTGTACATATAGTGAATACACATAACAGATCTATTTCATTTTAAAAATTATCTTTTTAAGGACTTCGTCTCAATCTCCTTTCATTGAGGCATATTTTGTTTTATACACAAATTTCTTTTAAACGGTGTATAAACCCCTTTGACTTTTACGTTTATTCAAAAGGAATCTTTTTTATACGAAGCGTTTACTGAAGGACAAAAGGGAATGTTTTTTTCATACGTATGCGGCGACAACGACTTATCCGCCGCCGTGACCACTATTTGAGTTTCGGCTTCCTCTTCAAGCCATACCTTTTTTAATGAAAAATAAATACCATGTTATACTTTTCTTTTATTTTGGTATTGAAAATGGTTTTGAAAGCATTTTTATTATATCAATGTGTTGTATTGATATCTTGTTATTGAAATGTGGAAATGTTATGTTTCCTTTATCCATGTTTTATGTGATACAATTATGTTATGGTTTATGATATGTTTAAACCTATTCATATGAGGAATGTATTGGACTTAATAAGTGACGGGTGGAGCCCGCTATAGCTCCTCGATGCATCGGTAGGTCTCATGAGACAACTAGATGTGGAATTGGCCGAGGCCCTTTCCCAATTTGATTTATGGTTTTGGCCGAGTCCTTAATCATTTTAGACGTCTTGGCCGAGGCCTTGACAAAATGTTTCAGAATGTCTAGAATTATACATTACCTCATTATGAAAGTGGTTATTGATAATGCATGTGATTATTCGACTAGTAGAATATCCCTGTGAAGAAGTGAATGGCATTATCTCATTTTACTTTTGCCATATTATGTTGAAGTTCATGTTTAAAAGGCTTTTTTTTAGTTATACATTGCCTTAAATGTTTATGTTTATTGATGAAAGCTTCCGCAATATTGTTATCCTTACTGAGCATCTGAGCTCACCCCTTTCAATGTTTTAATATTTTCCAGGATGAGAAGAAGTATTTTTATGAATGACCTGCAGGGATAGTCAGAAGAGGATATGAGTGTGGACTATGAAGACTTTGTTATTAGTTTTTCACTTTATGATGTAATGTAACATTTATGAATGTATCTAGTGTTTCCAAGGCTACTAAACTAATCGGTCTTTCGAGACTTGATCTTTTGTGATCATGCCAATGTTACGAAGTAATGCACCAACTCTGGGTAGCTGGGGTCGGGGCGTTACATTCAAGATGGGTGGTCAGGGTCGGTGCTCACTCTAAGCCCACGTGAGTCATGCTCGGTGTGATAAACAAGAGGTTGCAAGGACCTGATGATCACGTCGTGAAGGGTGCGTCCGTGAGAAGCGAAAAGGGGCTTACGCGTTGGGCGGCCCATGGTGTTGGGACTTACTCCAGGATGGAGGCCCATAGGGAGGTGCCTCATTTCCTATCACTTCCTCCACCGACCTTGGTAGTGGGGAAGTACGGAGATGCACGGGTGCAATCATCCGTACTAAAGGTTAGGGGCTCACGCTCTGAGGCAGCCCTTCCCCTACGAACATACGCCACTCCGATAAGGAGGATCTCATTCCATGTGCGGAAGAGTTCCATTCCCATGGAGACGAGTGGTGTAAAGAATGTTCGAGATGGGGGGGGATCCTTCGAGAGGGAGACGAGGTTGGGTCACAGTTTTACGTCATGTGTTGAGGACATGGTGCTTGGCAGTTTAACGTCCTGCAGCTCAGACGAGGTGGGTTCACTCCACACCCCTAGGACTTATATAACTGGTACCCTCTGGTCCTTGGAGAAGGGATGGTACCGGTAAGGCCATGGTAAAGGGGGGTCGTGGGATGAACCATCGAGGGGTCCACGTTAGCGTGGCTATGCGAAGAAGAAATAGCCGTTAGCGTGCCTATGCGAAGAAGCATTAGGAGAAGCAACGCTACGGGTGGTATTGTCCATGGGACTTTGAAATCACATCGTGCAAACCTGGAAGGTCGCACGGAAAGAGGAATCGCTAAACAGAGTAGTGTGATTTGAGAATTGGGGAGCCTTGGCCTTATCATGGGGCATAGGTGTGAGTGGGAGGTGCTTCGCGAAGTGGAACAGTGTTCACGGAGCACTGCCTCACGAAGAAGGGGTGCCTCACGAAGCAGGGTCCTGCGAAGCAGTGTGCTTCGCGATGTATAGTGTTCCTGCCTTGGCATATGGATCACTAGCATGGGTTGGGTGTTTCGCGAAGCATAAACGCTCCGCGGCTGCCCGGGTGCCCTTGGGAATCCCCAACCTCTGCAAACGCCCTTGAGCTTCGCGAAGGGAATCCCTCCCGGAAGAGGGGCTCAAAACGAGACAAAGCAGAGGCGTCTCGCGAAGTAGAAATACCCCGCGGAGCTCATGATTCCCGGGGCAAAGAGTGCTTCGCGATTCGGGAGAGGAGAAGCCGAAAGGTCGGATTTTCCGTCCTCCAGGACTCAGGGGGAGTCCAGTATTTATAGAGAAGGGGCGCCGTGAAGTAGGGCTCGCACGCCGCATTCGGTGCTTCGCGGCGGCTCGCGAACGTCAAATGGGTTCGCAGAGCATTACCGCCTCCGGTGTTTCATGGCGCCGCCAAGGTTGGGGCGCTTTGCGGCGGCTCGCGAACATCAAATGGGTTCGCGGAGCATTACCGCCTCCGGTGCTTCGCGGCGCCGCCAAGGTTGGGGCGCTTCGTGGCGGCTCGCGAACGTCAAATGGGTTCGCAGAGCATTACCGCCTCCAGTGCTTCGCGGCGGCTCGCGAACGTCAAATGGGTTCGCAGAGCATTACCGCCTCCGGTGCTTCACGGCGGCGCCAAGGTTGGGGCGCTTCGCGGCGGGGCTTCGTGGAGGCACTTCGCGACGGAGCTCCGCGAGGCAGCGCACCAGCCTTTTTCGTTCCTTTCTTTGGGGCCACATTTTTGGCGCCAACAAGAGTGACATGTTGTCACTTTCGTTGGTTTTAATAATAATTAAATTATTTTCATGGTCAAAAGTCTATAAAATGAATCTAATCCGACCCTTAGGTGATATGGGTCTACTTTTATCCATCCAATAGAATTTTGGCATGTGTTAGGGTAATTTTATAATATTATATTTACCCTTAATTACCCGATTTACCTTTAACTATGGTAAATAAAATTTACAATAGTTACTATTCAGAATTTCCAAAAACAAATTAGCTTATTAACATAATTTGGACCCACTTATTAAAAATATTGAATCCATTTTTCCAAATTCAATACACAAAAGTTGCAGAAATTAAATTAAAATTAATCACATTGTCGAAAGAAGATGGGTTTTTCTTTAAAACATTGCAAAAGATTGAATTGATTTAACCTATGAATTCAAGGTAAAATAAATTCTAATGAAATACATTATATTAAATGTTAAAAATATATTCTGTTTATACTTTAAAACCATTAAATATTATAATTTAACCACATAAGTTATTACGATGAAAAAGGTTGTTTTTAATTAAAATATAGCATGTTTTTACTATTAATTAAAATATGAAAGTTATCAGAATAATATGAAAAATTTATCCAAGGTAAAATTTTAAATCCTGATTCAAAATATTAATTTTATTTTGTAATATTGAACTTATAAACATGTCAAAAACTATATTTAAAGTGGGTGTGCCATAAAAAGGCGGCAAAACTGCATTTTTTGAAAAATACTTATTTTACCCGAAAAATTTATTTTGTTCTTATACCATGTTCTAGAAAATGTGTAAGATAAATAATAATGTTATAAATTTCAAAATTTAGTTAATACTGTTCATAACGGCTAGTTCATAATAATATTATAATAACATATCGTTGTTTAGTAAAACCCAGTATTGCGTACAACACACGCTATCAAAGAAGGTAATGATTGCGTGTAATGCAAGCCAAGTCAGGGTTGTGTATAGTGAAAGACTACTTTGTTGTTTTTTTGTAATAGAATCCAACCATTTTTTATTTATACTTTGAATATATATAAATATATACACTCAATGTTGCCTAGAATAACTTCTATCAAATGAACTTGAAATTGTGTATAACATGATCCAAGAATTGTGTTGCGTATACTGCACGCTAATGCGGTGTTCGGTATAGCACAATATAATCTTGGTGTAGCATACAATAGAAGATATGAATGAAATCAAAACGAATATATCTTATAAAATCTCGGGTTGTTACACCTAATGTGAGGCATATTTCTTGTATTTTGGGATGCCTGAATGTGCTCTCTTGGTATCCGTCTTCTGAGCCATTTTATTTTTGATATTTAATTTACCCATAGGTATTACCTGGGAATTGTCTGTTGAGCCTTAGATGATGTAATTGGATATTTAAATGTTTATCCCATGAGTGTTGATTATGATAAACAATGTGATACTTTAATTCACATGTTTTTCTTTTTAAATGGAATTTTAAATGATTTAAAAGAAGTTATTAGAAATGGGTGATCCACATTATTGGTTAAAAGACAAGGTCAGTCAAATGTGACTAATTACATATTGTTTACCTTTGGTGAACCATTATCTCAGTTAAAAGGAATAGTGTAGACTCAATTGGTTAATTATGTATAGGCCATGAGCATTCCATGATATGGTGGTTGGGCTCATTTAGGCTTATTTTGAAAATGTAGAGCTAAGAAAGGATCCATTAAGAGATTCCTAGGACGGGTGATGAGCATTGTCACACATGCATTCAAAAATATTTATTTGTGATTTAACAAATTGCATCTCAATGGATAACCTAGTTCATTCTCTCTATGATGATGTAAATTAAATAATTATTAATAGGCATGAAGTATGTAAACAAATATTTTACAAAAAATTAAAAGAAAGATCGGGGGATTGTTTGTGACTTTCCGAAGAGTAAACTAAACATGAAAATGATAAGTAATAAGAAAGAGACAATTTCATTAAAAATACTTTCATTTGAATACGTATTCGATCTAATATTCCTCCTTAATCATTAATTTATCCTTATCCCATATGATTATAATTAATTCAATTTAAAACCCCTAACCTTGTCAACCCCCGAACCCTACGGAAATTAACTCCACCCAAAAAATTGGAAAAATGATCCTTCAGTCAACTTTGGGAAATCCAATCGCAGCACCCTGCCTTGATTGTGATCCAAAATCCAAATTATGGTCAATGGTCATTTACGGAATTATATCAACCCAATATTTTAAAATTAATTTAGTTTTGTATGAGATGTGAACCCTACAATTCTATCCCAAGTTGATTAGATTTTGCGATTGCATTACAAGTCACACAGTTTACACGAGCCTGACCATGCAGTCAAGTGAAAGTTGATCGAGTAAGATAAAAATTAGAACTCAATTAATTTATGACACTTTATGAATTACTGTTTGTTTATGGATTCAAAATAAATGAACGAAGGGAGGGGGTATCAGATCAACTATGAAAGAAATCACTCTTCCATTGACATAGTTTTCATCATGGAGAAGTTTTGTAGTTTTAGCATCGCCGGGATGTCATCGTTCAGAGTCGTCTACCGTTCAAACCTCTGCACTGATTTCACGTCCCTCGTCTCCTATCCTGTTCGGATCTAGAGCGGTGGCTTCTCAGAAGTTTTGGGAGGTGAGTTTTGATGGTCGACGGTGCCCCTCGTGCGATCTGCTCTGGTTTTCTTCTCCCTCGATGTTCATGTTTCGTCATCATCCATTTAATGTCTCGGTCTTTTCAATTTTATATATTTGTGAAGGTTTGGTGCTTCTACGGCGTGATGTTTGTTCGGTTTCAACCTGTTAATTGTTTATGGAGTGGTTTCTTTCATGTTTGGTTTTGTAGGTCAACAGAACCGGAATCGGTACTGGTGTTTTGGTATTTTTTCTGGTTTGATGGTGGATGATCCGACTAAGTTCAGCGTTATGATGTGAATTTGGACTACATGGATGATGGACATTGTTGTGTTAGGTTACTGATGCTTCCCGTCTTGACTACGCTGAAGACGTTACTGGTTTTTTGTGATTGAAATTTGTTTGCATGGTGTTGTTTCTGAAGGAGGTGATCGTGGTTTGAAGCTTCGTTAGGACGCCTGTAGGCAGGAGTTCGACGACCGGCGTTATCAACAAAGAAGTAGGTTACAGTGGTAGATGGTGGCGAAGTGGACGACATTGATGGGACGGTGATGACAATGAAGTTCGATGGTGATTATGGCAATCCTGACTTATCTTCTCAATACACACGATCTTGTGGACCGTGCGGTGGTCTGGTTTTCAAATTTGAATGTGTTCTGTTGGTTTTGGTTTTGAAATTCGAATTTTGAATTTTGTAATGTTGTTGTTGTATTTGAGGTTTGAAAGTGTTCGGTTCCCACTAACCCATAAAGTGGATTTAGAAAATAAAAAAAAGATATTTGGATGGACGGAGAAGTTTTGTATAAGAAATGGGTTTATTGGGGAACAAAAAATATCATCTACATTCTCTGATTATAGCCAAATAAGAAAAATAAAATGATTAATATAGAATAAAACAAAAAAATAATTTAATAAAATTCATGTTACAAGCATAAAAACAATCAAAAAACAAGGTGGCGGTGTGAGAGGAGAGCCTTTTTTGGAAGAGAATATTTCACAAGGCATTACTTCTTTAAAGAGTTGTGAGGGGTTCCCAAGAGACACCCTTTCTGTCATACCATCCCAAAGCCTCAACCAGATCTTCAAAAGAGTGAAAACTTCCTTTAAATATAGTCTGGTAGGTCAAGGGTTACAAATCTTTTTAAAATTTGAAAAGGAAATTCGGCCAAATATTGTACTCCAAGTTGAACAGAAATGTGGACCTCCAAATCGCGTGAATTGGTTGGCCTTATAGACGGGTGATTGTTTTGGAATCATGTCGCCAAGTTTCCCTCCAAATATGGGCCCAATCCAAGTCCAGATGATGAATATAAGGCCCAAATAGGGAATTGATGTCCAATCTGGATACTTCAATCCAGCTTTGCCTTCATAGCCAATTTATTCAAATCAAAAGCATGATCCTGCTCCCATGTACTGAATAGAATTTGTTTCTAATTATGTCAGGAATAAAGTTACAAAATATTTTGTCAAAATAATTTATATAAAAATATTTATGTCTAAAATACTACAATGAATTTTAAAATGGTAAAACTGGAATTTCAATCATATTTTCCAATGAATGATCGGATCCCAATTATTATATTAATTAAAATATTTGGCACAATGTGAGGAAATTATTTCATTTATTATTAATATAATATTAAATAAAATTGTGTTTTATCAACTCCCCCACACTTACCCTTTTGCACTCTGGAGAAAAACCTCATATCATGTATCCGAGAAAATTATCACAAGATATGCATGTTCATATTTTTCATTCCATAGTGGAAATGCAGGCAATGTGAGAATCCCATAAAGAGTCAATTACAAAAAAATTAAATTCATTTACTCATAAATTGTGTCAGAAAAAATTCTAGTGAGATTTATAACACTATTCATAGTGAAACATGTCATGGGTCTACCATGCCACTAATTCTCCACGTGTGTGTGTGCCAACAAATCCAAGCTCATAAATCCACCCTTTATTCAGTTTAGTTAGGTCATAGAAAACAATTATTCTTACTTTGTTTAATTACCTGAACCTATTCTACTTTATTTTGGAATCAAATTTCAAGACCCACTCACTTAATCATTCCCGAATGTCAAACCATAAGCTCTCAACTTATATATCACCATATGTTGTACATTTCATCACCCCACTAATTGTTTTTTGTTTTTTTAGTTGCACATGGAAAATATCTCACACTCAACTCTCAACCCATGTTTGATCTCCTTATGACACTAATTGTAATAATTATAACAAGATCAAAGGTCGTGGAAAAGTGGTTTTTTGACTTGTCCAATACATAAACCTTTTTTTGAGGGCATACAATAGTCGGACAATAGGTCCCATAGAAAAATTCAATACAGTAGTGAAAATGATCAGAATATAAATGAACATATAGAAAAACAAATTAATTTTTTTACCTCACTTAACTATATCTTCAATTGAGTAGGAAATATTTCAAAATTCATGGTTGAGTGAAAATTTGTGTGGATAAATCAGTCACGAAATTTACCACGAACAAATATAAAAAATAATGATGTCAAAATCTAAAAGGATTTATAATGACACAACCATTCATTTCATCGTCGACATCATTCTTTATAAAAATCAACCCTTTTTGATCAAATCTTACTCATGTTGATAATTCTACCAATTAATTTTGAATAATGCATTTTCCATATGTTCCAAATCGAAATGTTACATGATATATATATATATATATTTGATATTTTTGTTGTGTTTTTTTGTTTCGGGTTTTTCATGAAAATTTTAACAAAAAACATAATATAAAATACAAACAAAACTCACAAATGAAAATCCTAAATACCTACAAAAAAATGTTGTCCATCCCCCACACTTAAAATATTGCATTTTCCTCAATGTGAACCTATGAGATGATATGTGCACATGAAAAGCAGAATTTTAAATAAGACTAATAATATAAAAATGAAAGGGTTAGGAATATCCTGTTATGATAAAGTGATAATGGGGTCATGTAGTGTGATGAAACCTACTATATCAGTATAAATTCACTTAATGTACATCTTCAAGAGTTTCCCACTGACTGGGAAGATCATTCTAGTTTCCTCCAGCATGATCTCCACTACACGTAGGGAAAACCATTAGATACAATAAAAGGACCCAACCATCTACAACACAACTTTCTAGACATCAACTTCAGCCGTCACCTGTATATAAGGACTTTCAATCCAACATGAAACTCGGTTTGTTGGATCATTCAATCATGAGCTTCTTTTGATCTTTCCTTGTAGAGACTTGAGTTCCCATTTGAAGACAATCGAATCACCTCAATCTCTTTAATTTTAATCTTCCTTTGGATTCCATCATGGGCAAAATCAATGTTGCATTTCTTTATAGCCCAATAATCATCATGCTCATCTTACATGGGGAGATAACAAGCTTTCCCAAAAAAAATTCAGAAATGGGGAGATACCAATGGGTGGATTGAATGCAGTCCTATAAGTCCAAAATGCATCATTCAAGTAGCTACTCTAATCCTTCCTATTCGGATGCATGGTTTTCTCCAAAATATCTTTCAACTCATGATTTGAAACCTCAGCCTGACCATTTGTTTGGGGGTGGTATGTTTTTGTCATTCTATTCATCACCCCATATTTTCGAATGAGGGAAGCCAAATTCCAATTGTAGAAGTGTGTCCCTTGGACCCGGATGATTGCCTTTGGTACTCCAAACCTACAAAAAAAATATGTGTCTTGACAAAGTCCTCAACAACATGAGAATCATCAGTCCTGGTGGCCTTAGCCTCCACCCATTTTCTCACATAATCAACATTGAACAAAATATAAATAAATCCAAATAAACTTGGAAAATGAACCATAAAATTGATTCTACATACATGAAAAATCTCACAAAATAATGTTGTTTGTTGGGGAATCTCATGTCTCTAGAAATATTACCAGTGTGATGGAAACATGAGAAATACTTACATAACACATGAGAATCATGGAATAAACAAGGTTAAAACAATCCATTGTCCAAAACATTCATAGATCTCCATTAGGGTCCAATGTGTCCACTACAAGCATGTGTATGACAGAATTGTAAAACAAACTCAAACTCATGATCAAGAACACACATATTAATAACATTGTCACTGCACATGTACCATAAGTATCAATCATCCTCAACATTAAATCTAGTCTAACTCTTTACCTTTAGGCCTTAATGTTTTTTAAATTTGAAGGAATTTCATATGCGAGAAGGTAGTTCACTAAATCAGTATACCAAGGATATGTACCTGATATGGAATAAAGATTCTCATCGGGGAATGTTTCTTAAAGTGGTACCGGGTCCCAAGGTGTCATCCTATAGTGTATGAGTAAGCATTCTCATGTGGTTCTCCAAAAGATTTTACGACCCCTTCTAGTCCTTTATCTTAATGTCAAATTCCTAAAGAAGGAGCATCCACTAGATTATCTAGGGCAATGCATTCGGCTTCTTCAATTGGTACCTCAGAGCTTCATGGTCAGGAAAAACTACTACATTACAACCCAATAAATATGAAAATAATTTATCTAAAGTGAATATGATAGCAAGAAACTCTTTTTCTGTGGTTTTGTAGTTTTATTAGGCTAAATCCAGTCTCCTCGATACAAATGCAATCACATGTGAACATCCCTCCACACTCTGAGATAAGACAACTCCAACTACAAAGTTGGAGGCATCACACATAAGCTCAAAAGGAAGTTCCCACTTTTGAGGCTGTATGATTTGTTGAGTCGTAAGACATTATTTTTTCTCACCAAAGGAATTCGTACAAGAATCCTCAAACACAAAATCAGAATCTTTTTGAAGTAATCGTTACATTAGAAGATAAATCATACTAAAATCTTTGATGAAGTGCCTATAAAATATGCATTCCCTATGAATGATCTATCATGTTTCACACATGAAGGATATGTTAAGGAATAAATGATATCTACCAAATATCTATCAACCTCTATTCCATGTTTTTATACTACATGCCCTAAGACAATCACATGCTCTACCATGAAATGAATCTTTTTAAAGTTTAAGACCATATTCATTTCAATAAAATGATTCAAAAACTTTCCCAAACTATAAATACAATCATCAAATGGTGACCCAAATATAGTAAAATCATCCATGAATAACACTATGAAGGTCTCAATAAAATTAGAAAAAATACTCACCATGCATATCTGGATGTTACCTTTGGTATTGCAATGTCTAAATGGCATCCTTCGGTAGGAAAACGTACTGAATGGACCCATGAATGTTGTCTTCTCATGATCATCCGGAGAAGTAAGAACCTGAAAATATCTAAAAAAATCCATCTAATAAACTGTAGTGTGTTTTCCTAGCGAGTCTCTCAAGCATCTGATCAATAAATGGGAGGGGAAAATGGTCTTTTGGAGTGGACTAACTTAGTTTCCTATAATCTATACAAACATAACAAACTGTTTTGAACCCTCATTGGAACTAACACATCTTTCTCATTTTTAACAATTGTATCACCCATTTTCTTAGGAACAACCTGAATAGGACTTACCCACTGAGAATATAAAACATGATAAATTATACCTGCCTGGAGAAAATTTTCAACATTTTTTTATCAACTTCTAGAAGTGTTGGATTGATTCTCCAATGTGTCTACCTCAAATGTTTAACCCCATCCTTCAAAATAATCCTATGGATGCAAATGGAGGGGATAATTCCTAATATGTCAGCCAAGGTCCACCCTATTTCCATATGTTATCCTTCAAAAGATTCAAAAGTTTTTATTTGTGTTTAAAAGGAATACTATTAGAAATTATAATAGGTAATCTCTCACCAATCTACAAGTATGAGTATTTGAGATTTGGTAGCAACGGATTGAGCTCTAATGAATGGCGGTGGTGTATAGAAGGATATATTGAAGGAACCGAAATATATGTATAAAGAGCATCAGTATCCAAATAGAAAACATCACCACCAGAGAATAATGAATCAAATCCATCACCATACTTAATTACCATGTCATTATGAGAGTTCAAATGATCATAATATGATTCCATTTCAAAATAAAATTTTATGGAGTCTTGTACATTAGTTATATTTGGGGATGTACTCATAAACATCAAACATGAACCAATACTCATAATCTCACTAAGCATAGGGCAATGAAATTCCATGGGGTTTCTTTTCGGTGGTTCAAAATTGGAGATAACAAATGTATAATAGTCCTTTGAGGGGTACTTCATATAGTCCATAACATTAAATATCACAAAATAATTCCCAAACCCTATGTAAATTTTACCCTCATTGAAAATTATGATATTTTTTTGTTTTGAGGAAGAATCTTCCTAAGATAATGGGAGCATGAGAACTTACCTGGTCATCCTCTATGTTAAGCACGTAGAAATCTGCTGGAAAGATCATGTCTCGTACTCGTACAAATACATCATCAAGGACTCCCACTGGATATGTTGTAGCTCTATTTGGAAACTGTACCACTACTCCAGTCAATTTTAACACTCTAACAAGCAAAGAATAGAATATAGAGTGAGGAATCACACTTATGGATGCTCCCAAATCACAAAGAGCATCTTATAATTGTAACTCCCCTATGGTTAATGGGATAGTGAATGTACCTATATCATTTCACATTGTTTTCATTGCTAGAGTTTGTGTAATGAGTGCTGACAAATTCCATCCAAGATTGATCCATTCATTTCCCTTTATCCCCCATCGATTGGTACAAATATCTTTTAAAAATTTGGAACACATTGAAATTTGTTTAATGGCATCAAGTAAAGGTATGTTGATCCTGACATGCTTGAATGTGTCCAAAACCACTTTTTTCATCATCTCCTATGCCATTATCTCGGTTTGAACAACTACATTTGGAAAAGGAATGGGTTTAGGAGGAATATAATCAATATTTTTCATACCTTTTCCTTTCTACTTGAGTTTCTCATCAGCTAGTTTTGAATGGGGATTCTCCAGAATTGAGGTGAATCCAGGAGGGGAGGGGCAGTCTATCTCATTTGTGTCTTCATCTACCTTAGCTCTGAACATTGACTCTTCAGCTCATTCTATTGATTGAGAACAATTTCTTCCAAAGTACATTAGTGTTAGAATCTACATTGGGTGGTGGATTCCATTATTTTTGTCATTTTGATTCTTGGGATTCAAATATCCTTTGGGGTTATTGGAAACCATGTTGGTACGACATAGACTATTGGATGTTTTGTTGAAAAGGGGGACGTTGTTTTTTTCCAGAGCCATACCTCATGTCTGATTTATCCTTCCACCCTTGGTTGTATTCATGTTCCAAGGAATCAATCTTTTTTGGGGGATATATATGTTGTGGTTGCTGATATGGTCTCTTTGGGAATATGGTTGCGCAATAACTTGTCTCTTGTAGTTGTGGGAAACAGTCTGTTGGGTGACTTTTCTCAGTGAAAATCCCACAAGGCCTTGAAGGAGTGGGTTGGGATGTATTTTAGGCCAAAGAAATCAGCCCCATCATAGTTTCCTATTATTCCAACTTGGTATCAATCAAATGACTTTGAATAGAAGAAGGACATACCTGACGTACTCCTAAAAAATGTGGTGTAACTAAATTGCCAAATTTTTGATAGTTTTGTGCCATCATGCTGATCAACACACATGCAACTACTGCTGTCTTGTCACCCAATACACCTCTAGCCATGACATCCACCATTCGTCTCTCCATAGGTGTGAGACCTTCATTGAAATAATGTATGGGGAGTTTCTGACTAATTTGATGATGTAGGCAGCTTGCGAAAAAATTCTTGAATTGCTCCCAGTACTCATACATTAACTCCCCTTATGCTTGTTGGATCCCTAATATTTCATTATGATTGGAAGTTGTCCTTGATTCTGGAAAAAATCATTGTAGGAAAAGAAGTTTCAAATCATTCCAACAAGTTACATCTTCAGGCAGTAAATAATACATCCAATCCTTAGCAGTACCATCATGTGAGAATGGGAATGCTCTATGTTTTTGTTGATCTTCAAAAACATTGCTTAGTTTCATTATTTAGAATACCACATTAAATTCTTTTAAATGCTTGTTTGGATCATCACCAGGTAATCCGTGATATTTTGGAGAAGGTGAATTAACCCAAATTGTAGTTCAATGTATGATTCGAGATTCGAGTATTCAATAAAATTTGGTGGATAGTTAATATCAGGTGAAACCAATTCTAGAAAAGTTATATTAAGTTCATTGTTATTGTCTTCTTCCATTTGTTATTTTTTTTATGTGGACATAGATGTGTTTTCAATTTCATTGTTCTTGACGTGGAGGAATTCTCCATCTGGTTGAATGTTTAAACATCCCATAGACTGAGAATGTCTGATTCAAACCCTACGGTTTCATTCAACCTCAGGTTCATGATCTAAGAGGCCCTTGGAATTAGTTCATGCCATAAATCAAATAAAAAATAAAATATGGAAAGTGGACCATACCAAAATTAAAATCAGAAGTTTGAGTTGATGGTTCACAAAGAAAAAGAAAATAATATAATAAGAAGAAAAAAGAAATAAAAAATAGATTTGGTAAAGAAGATAGAAATAAGAGAAGAAGAAAATAAAATGTAAAAGAAAATAAATACCTTTAATTGGTTTAAATAATTACATTCCTCCCTAGGAACGATGCCAATTTGATGAGCATTGTCACACATGCTCTCAAAAATATTTATTTGTGATTTAACAAAGTGTAGCAAAGTGGCTGACCTGGGTTATTCAATCAAATACAAAGTGAATTAAACAACTATTAATAGGCTTAAAGTAAGTAAGAGAATAGTTCAAAACAAATGAAAAGAAAGATGGTGGGTTTTTCTGTGACTTTTTGAATTGTAAGATAAACGAGAAAATGAGATATATTAATCAAGAGACTATTTATTTAAAAACTATTATACGAGAAGACATTGTTGATCTAATATTACACCTTCATCATCAGTTTATCCTTTCCCTATATGATTATAATTAATTCAACTGTAATCCCCTACCCTTGTGAACCACCGAACCCTATAGAAATTAACACAACCAAAAATATTGGAAAAATGAGACTTCAGTCAACTTCTTGACTTCCAATCATTGCACTCGGCCATGATTGTGTTCTAAAATACAACTTATGGACAATTTTAAATTAGGGAAGTGTATCCTCCATATATTTTAGAATTAATTTAGTTGGGTATGATAATTTAACCTTACAATTCTATCCCAAATTAATTAGTTTATGGAATTGTGGTTTCACTCACACAGTTTACATACGACCGACCATTCGGTCAAGTGAAAGTCGATCAAGTAACATAAAAATTAGAAATAAATTACTTTATCACAATTTAAGAATTACAGTATGTTTATGGATTCAAAATAAAAAAAATTAATGGTTTGTGGATTAGATCAACTACGAATGAAATCACTCTTCCATGGGCGGAGTTGTCATCATGGAGACATTTTTCATAAGCAATGGGATGATAGGGGAACACAAAATATCATCTCCAATATTAGATTCCAGCCCACGAAGAAAAATAAGAAAATGAAAATATAAATACAGATACGATTAATAGAATAAAATTCTAATTAAAAGCATAAAAACAAAGAAAAAACAAAGTGGAGGTGGGAGAGGAGAGCCTTTTTTAGAAGAGATGTTCGCACAAGGCATTACTTCTTCCATGATTTGTGAGGGGTTCCCAAGGGGCATCCTTTCATGAAAACATTCTGAAATACTTGATCAACCCTCCCAAAGATTTAAAAAATCCATTAAATAGAGTTTGGGATGGTTAGGGTTATAAATCATTTTTAATTGTGAAAGAAAAATTTGGAAAAATATTTTTCTCCACGTTCATCACCTAATTTAACTCAAAACACGTGACTTTGTTGACTTATAGTAGGATTATTTGTTAGAAATCATTTCCTAGATCTTCCCTCCAAATTTGGGCCCAATACATGTCCGTATGAAGAAGCTACATACTAAATGGTGAAGTGATGTCAAATCTGGATAGTTCTGTCCAACATTGTCTTCATGGAAAATTTAATCCACTCAAATACCTGATCTACCTCTCATTTCCTAAATAGAACTATAGATCATTAAGTTGGTAACATAGTTACAAAATTTTATGTCAAAATAATTTACATAAAAATATTTATTCCCAAAATACTACACTGAATTTTAAACAGATAAACATGAATTTCTATCAAATTTTTCAATGAATGATCTAATTCCAATTAATCTATAATTTAACATATTTATCACAGTTTGAGGAAATAATTTCAATTATTATCAATAAAATATTCAATAAAATAGTTTTTTATCAACAGGATCTATTTTAAAATTCTATACATGATTAAAAGATGTAATTTTCCATGGGAGAATCATAGTCTTGGTTAAAAGACAAGGTCAGGCTCATGTGACTAATTAAATATTTTTTACCTTGGGTGAACCATTTTTATGGTAAAAATGAAATGTATAGACTCAAAATATTAACTACTTAAAGGCCATGAGTGAGCCACTGTTTTGGTGGTTGGGCTCACTTAGTCTTCATTATAAATTCCATATGAACATTAGATAAATTGAGGGATTCCCAGGATGCACTCTATTGGAAAATGTTATAAATGATACATGATGAAATGATTATAATCCAGGCTTGGACCTGATACATGCTGAAATAATGATATACTGGACTCAACCCTAATTGTCTTATATTCATATAGGTGAGGTTTTCTTTGTCTAGGATGGATTCATGAGATTATGCCCCATGTTTGTTGACCACTAAACATTTATAGGATTCACCATCGGTATACGATATCCTTCCTTATATTGACTATTGGTATATGGTATCCTATTTAGTGATTTGAGGTGAGTAGTATTGAACCCAGGAGTATGATCCGTTTTCCCCTTGTGGTGACGTATCATTCTTAGACAAATAATTCTGACTTTGGCTGAAGCAGGTTCATGTTGATGGTATTATGGACCCCAAGATCGACTTAATGATACAAGGATTGAGTGGAATGACATCCACCTCAATGCCCTTGCATAGGATGTCCAGGATTTTGGGCTTTTGGAACCATGGATTGACTGGTGATGTTGTTTCTTGTTGTTTGATTAAAAACTCATGATTATTCATATTAATGTATATGTGTATATGTATGGTACTATACATTGTACATATATTGATATTGACATTCATGGTGTCACTTTACCTATTGACCAGGATTACTGACCCTAAGTTTTATTATGGTTTCATTTTTTGTTTACATTCGTTTGCTGTGTTCCAGCTAGGCTGAGCACGTTGCTGTTTTATAGACTTTTAACAATACAGCTATAGGTTTCATGTCGGGGTGCCCTATTAAGATAATTTCTCACCCCAACATGTGTACCTCAGGGTACATGTAGACATTATGTATACTTTATAGGTTGATCATGAGTTGAAAGGTGGATATTTCTAAAGCCGAATGATTCATGATTAAGAAGAGCTACTCGAGTGGTTCTACTTATCGGGATGGTGCAATTTGACAACTTTTGGAGATCTGGTACGTGGGTTGGCTCAATGTTAGTAGTTTATCACTATACATTTAGACCTGAGGGGGTCAACCTGATTAGGGGAGATGCACTAGGACAACATTATTTTCTCCCTCTGTAGGGGGGTCCACTTTTGTTTTTGTTTTTGTTTTTGTTTTTCTGGTTTTTGTGTTATGTATGGGGTTGCTTGGGATTAATAAAAAAATCGTATTTTTGGTGGTATGGTCAACCAAGTGGGATACCCGTTTTTTATTTAATTACATAGATGTTATGGATTTTAAAGCATTTTACTATTATAAATTGTTCCATTTCAGTTGTTTATTACTTCCACACTCTATTTACATTCCATTGTGTATGATACTTAGCTAGTTACGTTGTTTTATTAATCTATTATGAGGTAATATTCTCCTCACTATCACACCCTAGTCCCTCGCTGCTAGTCGGAAGCCTCTGGAATATGGAGATGCATGCTTGAGGCATTGAGGAAAATCGGCTCGGAGCACCAGTTTAGTGGAATCCGGGTCCGGATATTACAAAGTGGTATCAGATGTGACTTATTCTTGTATTTAATATTTGGTATATGGTAGACATGAGTATTAGGAATGTGTCAGAACCTGTGATGGATATCACACTAGTCCGTCGAGAACACTTATTCTGGTAAGAATTCCTAGTTTCCAAGGTATGTGATTGTTGTTTTGAATTGTGATATTATAGTTGTATATGATTTTCTCCTTGAGAGATTCAATTTTTTTGAGAATTTGGAATTAATATTGATCTAGGGCTCTGGGCCATCGGTATGAGGCTAGAGACAAATTTTGACACATGGATGGAAAAGGCAAGAGGCGTATCATGCATCATACTAGGCACATAGGATTCTTAGCATACATACACACTAGTGAGTTTTTTACTGAAGAATGAGAAATTTGGGTCTGCTTACACATACATTTTACTCTAATGGAAGGTTATGTGGATCTACATTGGGGTGTTATTGTTTTGAGGCTGAATTCTCATTCCTCATGCACCTCATGTGTAGTGACCTAGTAGGTCAATATGTCACATGTTTCCTTTCTACATAACACCTTATTTGGTGTGATTTCTCATTTTAGTGGTTTTCTAGTCGAATCACAGGGTATGAGTCTGGAAGATACCAAGGAATTTATTTTGAATTGGACCTCATTGAGGTATTTCTTTATATGAATACATGATGTGTGTCAGTTCAGTTTTTCCCCCTCGTTGGTTGATACCTCTAAGGAGAAGCTATTTCTTAGGATGGTCGGAGAGGATCAAGGAACTCATAGGTTGTGTTTTCTGTTTTACCTTTGTAGTTCGTTGTGATATTTACTTCTTTTCAAACATTTGGATATTTTGGGCTCGGTGGATGGAACATGTAACCTAGTTGTGATGCATGTTCTGTAGAGATAGGTGGAAGACCGAGAGATCCATTATTTAGACTCAATCCCTTGTAGGGTGATGCATGTTATGCTATATGGAATCCTGTGTGAGGGGGGTTAGCCACTGTTTTCCAAATCCTTTTTTTTAGATTTGTTTTATGCTTTTCTGGTGATCGAAGCACGATATGTGCTTGAGTTTTCATTATAGGCTTGTTTATGTCTTCAGTACTTGTTTGAGGAACCTCATGTGCTGGTTTTTTTGATACTTTCTTTGATGGGATGTCCTATCAAGGTGTCTAGCCTGGTTGACCAAGTCTCTGCTATTTCTAATGTAGTTAGAGCGTGCATAGATGCTCATGACTAAAACGAATCAATGTGTACATGTCGGGTGTTTAGGACACATGTTGGGTGCACATGGTATTGTATCAATCTAAATCAGTGTGTGGCCGGGAAGGAGCCAAGGACCGATGTTTTAAGACATGTCATCGGTTTGGACCTTGAATGTTGTGTAGACATGTACCAATGTGGTAGTAGTGACATTTAGAAATTTCTTATACTGTGAGATGGTTGAACCATTCTTGAATCCTAGTTAGGTTTCATTAGGATGATAGCGTGGCTCAAAGGGAACTGGACACTCCTTCAGTGAAGTCTTAGTGTACTCCTATAAGAGATTATCATGTGTTATCTTGATTCATCTTGAGTATACAGAGAGAGATTCATCCCTATGATGAGCTCCCTTTTTTCTTAAGGTTCATCCTGGTAGTGGATGTAACATGTTTTGGTTATACTAAGGGAGAAGTGTATGGAAACCATATGATGGGGAGTGCACCATTGGCCATTTGAGGGTGGTTACCCTTGTTTCAGTTAAACATCAATGTTTTCTGCGAGCTTTCGATATCAATGTTTTCTTTTAAGATGACAGTAGGGGTATTCCTATGGTGGGTAGTACCAAATCAGTTGAAGTTAAATGTCTTTAATGAAGAAGGTGGTTTTTAATGCTATAAGCATGGTTGTTGGATAGTCTAGATAGCTTGGTTGTGAAGATTCTCAAGTTTCGAGAATTTCTATTAGTCCTTTCACTGGTCTCCTCAGAGATGAGAAGGTTTATGACGGGGATTTTGTATGAACATGTGTTTTTTCGGACTATCGTTTTAAGCAGAAATTTGAAATTTTCCCATTGGACATTCATGAGGGATAAAATGGTCATTTCCCCTACTAGTGGATCTCAGATAATTTTTCTAACCACTCTTTTGGTCCTATAACATTGTGCTTACCCTAGGATAGGAGTTTAAGGAAAATATGAGCTGTTATAATTTTAGTAGAATAATTAATACGTAATATTATTAAATTATATATTAATTTATTTTCATAGGCTCATTTGGAAATAAATTATAAATGAGGTTTCAGATTAATATTTTGTCTACTCCATTGATTCTGGAATTGGCAGTTTAGCCTATGTGAGGCATAAACTCGAGTCAGGTGTTGGGGCTGTCATGTGCCCCTGTTGGCACAAAAAATGTGGCCCGAAAGAAAGGAACGAAAAAGGCCAGTGCGCTGCCTCGCGAAGCTCCATCGCGAAGCTCCGTCGCGAAGCCCCGCCGTGAAGCACCCCAACCTTGGCGGCGCCGCGAAGCACCGGAGGCGGTAATCCTCCGCGAACCCATTTGACGTTCGCGAGCCGCCGCAAAGCACCGGAGGTGGTAATCCTCCGCGAACCCATTTGAAGTTCGCGAGCCGCCGCGAAGCACCGACTGCGGTAATCCTCCGCGAACCCCTTTGACGTTCGCGAGCCGCCACGAAGCACCGGAGGCGGTAATCCTCCGCGAAACCCTTTGACGTTCGTGAGCCGCCGTGAAGCACCGAAGGCGGCGCGCGAGCCTTGCTCCGCGGCGCCCCTTCCCTATAAATACTGGACTCCCCCTGAGTCCCGGGGACGGACAATCCGACCTTTCGGCTTCTCCTCTCCCGAATCGTGAAGCACCCTTCGCCCCGGTAATCATGAGCCCCGCGAGTTATTTCTACTTCGCGAGACGCCTCTGCTTTGTCCCGTTTTGAGCCCCTCTTCCGGGAGGGATGCCCTTCGCGAAGCTCAAGGGCGTTCGCGGAGGAAGGGGATTCCAAAGGGAACCCGGGCAGCCGCGGAGCGTTTATGCTTCGCGAAACACCCAACCCATGCTAGTGATCCCTATGCCAAGGCAGGATCACTCCACATCGCGAAGCACACTGCTTCGTAGGACCCTGCTTCGCAAAGCACCCCTTCTTCGCGAGGCAGTTCTCCGCGAACACTGTTCCACTTCGCGAAGCACCTCCCACTCACACCAATGCCCCATGCTAAGGCCAAGGCACCCCACTTCGCAAAGCACACTCCTCTGCTTAGCGATTCCTCTTTCCATGCGACCCTCCAGGTTTGCACGATGTGATTTCAAAGTCCCATGGACAATACTACCTGTAGCGTTGCTTCGCCTAATGCTTCTTCGCATAGGCACGCTAACAGCTATTGCTTCTTCACATAGCCACACTAACGTGGACCCCTCGATGGTTCGTCCCACGACCCCCCTTTACCCATGGCCTTACCGGTACCTCCCCTTCCCCAAGGACCAGAGGGTGCCGGTTATGTAAGTCCTAGGGGTGTGGAGTGAACCCACCTCATCTGAGCTGAAGGACGTTAAACTGCCAAGCACCACGTCCTCAACACATGACGTTAAACTGTGACCCAACCTCGTCTCCCTCACGAAGGGTCCCCCCAGCTCGAACATTCTTTACGCCACTCGTCTCCACGGGTCTACTTTCACGTCGGTTCACCAGCGAAACCCACCTTTTGAACTACAAGGTCTTTGATCCATGTCAAGGCATGGTACGTAGGAAGCCTCCCTAAGGTTCAAGCCCACCCGTCGCTCATTCACGTCGGGTCCCATTCTGGTCCAGTGGTAAGCCGCTGTGACCCACATTCCGTATGAACTACGAGGAGTTTGATCCATGTCAAGGCATGGTACGTAGGAATCCTCCCTGAGGTTCAAGCCCGACCATCCTCCAATTCACGTCGAGTTCTACCGACGTCCAGCACGACGCTAAACTGCAATTCCCGTCCGACGGCAAGCAGTTGTGACCACCCCGAACTACGAGGTATTTGATCCATGTCAAGGCATGGTATGTAGGAATCCTCCCAGAGGTTCAAGCCCAACTCCCATCGGACCAAGGTCCCCCATTTACGTCGGTTTGCCGAAACCCATCGCCCGTCGTTCATTCACGTCCGGGTTCACTCTCGTCCTGCATGACGTTAAACTGTATTCCCGAACTACCCGGACTTTGATTCCCTGCCACGGGGATACGTAGAAAGCCCCATCAAGGATCAAGCCCAACTTCACTGTCGCCCCCTTGCGATAGTCCCACTTCACTCTCCTTCCACTCCATTCACCAATCGCCCATGGGCTGGCCCCGGTATTGATATCTCTTAAAGGAGGATCCCTCGAATCTGATCTATCCTAGCTAATGCTCTGGTTGGGTTGATCTGTCCCTGCTGGACGTTAAACTTGCGACATACCCTGTGTTAAGCACGGGAAGCTGAGGAAAACCTCATATATGTGTCTACGACCCATAATTCCCCACCCTCGATGTGGGATGCCTCGGGCTTCCACGCCCTCGAGAAGCCTTGTGGTCAAGGATAACAGACAAACATGCCAGGTACCCCACCATCCAGACACGCTACCGATGCCTCAACGTGACTACTCTCCTGACCGAAGGTTGCTGCCCTGACTGGACCCTTTGGAATGTCCCGACAGAAGCAGTGTAATTAACCGGCGTCAATGGAAACATGGCACTGGGAAGAGTTTCACGAACTACGTATTAAATATATAAGGGAGACCCGGACTAGGTGATGAGTTCTGAGGAGGAATCCACAGGAGGAAGAACTGACATCCCATCATCCCGTTTCGATCAAGGAGCAGACGTCCCTGAACAAGGAACGAATGCCGCCCGCCTTTGGAAAGCGGGAATGCGGGGCAACAAGCCGCGCGTCCTCCACAGACGGATGCGCGCGCCCCGACGAAAGTGTCGGAAACATAAATGGTGAACCCGACGTGAATGTATTCTCCTAAATATGGCGATTAGTAGCATTTGAGACACCAGTAGATTGATGTGTCACCGGATCCAGATACCCGGTGCCTGGTCCCGCCAAGCAAATAGCAGGCCTATCGTGAAACTCACCGGAAGTCGGGGTAGTAGAACGCGGGGCACTCCGCTCTGCAGCGTGTTGGCGTGGATCCTTCTCACAGACATGGAGAATGGAAGAACGCTGGGGAACTGGCTATCAATCCTTTTCCTCTCAGTACTGATGAGTTGACCCCTTCGTTTCTCAGGAACCAGGTTGCTATTTCAGAGATACGGTCACCATTCGCTCCTCGCCCACGTAGGGGTAGGGGAAACAGCACGACGGCCACCCCACATGGCGCCACTACTGCCACGATGGCTGCCACGCCACGGAATACGGGACGCCCACGTCCCCTTTCCCCATCAGAGGTCATCCAACGAAGGGTGATCAACAGCCTCGTGCGCAGGTATGAGGAAGAAGGGGTCATCCCAACCCGGGATATGGCCCGCCTGGACTTGGAGGCCTCCAGGCCCCGCCGTCAACGCCGCCCTAACAGGCCGCGCAGGGAGCCCTTGCTCCCCACCCCAACATTCAACCGTTTCGGGAGCCTATCCCCGGAACGCCTTGACGACTCCTCGCCTTACACTGAAGAGGCGGGCGCTGTCTGGCCCAGTCCGCTCAGGGCCCCGACCCGGGGCCCCCAGGAGAGAGCTCCCGTCCGGCCGCGTTAGCGCCGCCGTCCGGCCCCACGGGAAGAGCAGGCAGACTACGTCCCTGCACCACCTGCACCGACCCGCCTGACCCGACGTCATCCCCGGGCCCGGGCTGAGGACGCTCGCTCAGGCGCGTCCACGTCGACAGCTACAGTGGCCCGAGCCACCTCCGACATGCATTATGAATCCCCCGCATACATTGAGCAGGGGCACTCCTTCACCCAACCAGGATCGAGACCCCAACCGCCCCACGGGCAAGCTGGGTTGACTCTCCGGGTTGCAGGCCCAAGTGGTGATCGCCGCGAGCTAACCCGTGGTAATGCCACGCCGTACGGAGGTCCTCCCCGTACCACTACTCCACAGAGCGTGGTCTTTCCCCGATCCGAGGTTCGTCATGGAGGCATGCTTCGTGCTACCCCCATCCTGCAGGAAGACCTGCCCCGAGGCAGTGACGCTTAGCGCGGAAACATTTCCCACACCCTCTGTACAGGGTATGGAGTCCATCCTTCTGAAGGCACTGTCCATCCGGTCCTTCTCCAACGTGGGGGCCCTCCCTACGTCCTCTCTGAAACCGGTGAAGGTCCTCCTCTCCCTAGCAACTCGAGGAGTGATGGTCGGCCTCGCTCCACTCACATCGACCATGGAGGTCCTCCCCATGCTCCTACCAGTTCCAACAGAGGCCCCGCCCACATGCGTACTTTTCATGGAGGTCCTCCCCATGTACCCTTCGACATTTTCCCTGGTGCCCCTCGCACCCTGGCTATCTCAAGTGGGGGCCCTCTCCGCCACGACGCCAGCACCGCCCCGAGGCTACCTGATAGGGGTCAACCCTGTCCCAAAGAGCCACCCAGGGGCAGAAGAGTGGGTCGTCACCGCTACAAGAAGAATCCTGAGAAGGCCCAGGTGGAGATCAAACCCGCCCGCTTCTCCGATTCGGAAGCGGAATGCGATTCAGTGATGGAACCTTCTCCCCACTACTCCGTATCAAGGACTGGGGTAGGAACCAGACGCGTCATCCTCGTTCTCCCAGAATTGGAGGTCCACTGGATTCCTGTCTCTCTCCGCAGGTACATCCAGGAGGAAGAAATCCTGGGAATTCCGCAGGTCTCGGCCACTCAATCACTGCCTATGTCACCAGAAAAGCCCTCTACCTCTACCAGAGATCACATAGAATTATTTTGGGGGCTAACGACGGTAGGGCGACGACACGACCTGTCACCGGTAGTCGCGAGTCCTGTTCCGGAAGCTGCGATTATCAGCCCGTCGTATCGTGACATCGTGGCCAGGTCACCTCACTCTTCGGAGGATGGGCTGGAATTCGGCGGCCAGTCAGCTCGTTTGCCGTATTCTCTGCCGCCGAGATTACTATCCCAAAGGTCTTCCTCGGTACCGCTTCTGGTTCCTCAGCCGCCCCCGGTTGATGAGTGGGGCAACACATGGCCAGACCCTGAGTCCGAGCCTAGGAGCTTCTGGAGTATCCTTGCAGTGGATTACTTCCCGGAGAAGTCCTGGCCGACGGCGTCACTGAATTTCTGCATACCAGAGTCTCTTACCCCTAAAGACGTGGGGTGCTTTTGTCGAACCCTGTGGGCGACACACTTCCGCCTCCGTTGTGAATGGGTGGTGTACCCCAGAAGTCGTGAGCACTTCGAAGAAATCGGCGAGCAATGTCGCCTGATCGATGCAGCCTCACTTCTTGTGGCCCAGCACCCTGAGTCGCCAGGCCACCAGAGCGCCCTTCAACGAAAATGCATTCAGAGTCTTAAAGCACTCCGCAGAATCGTCAGGGAAGCCACCCCCCATGTGCAAGTCCGTGGTTGGGGACACTATGCTGCTCTCCTCTTCGACCCTATCCGACGACAGCCCGATTCGCTATGCGACATCGAGGATATGCCCTCAAGAGGGGTCGCAGTCTACATGGACGACGTTGTGGATAAGGAAGATGAGCTTGATTTCCTTGATGGAGACTTACCGCCCGAGGGCGTACCACCGTTGCTCGACCCGTCAGGGAGAGTTAACCGTTAGCAGAGAAACCTTCTAGGCCTCCCCGTACCCACCGAGTCGCTCGTACTCGGTCGAAACACTAGCAAGGGTAAGGAGCACATCGGAACAGTCAAGAACTCCGACCCGTCTGCCTCTGTGCAGAAAATGGACGAAGATCCTGAGAAGACCATGTTACGCCAGCAACATGCTGAGCAGAAGAGGCTGGTTGACGAAATCTTGGCTGAACGCGCCGCAGAGCGACGACCCGACTATGGTAATCCCAGGCTGGGGCAGCAGGGGTAGGAACAGTTTCCCCCCGGTGATATGCCTCCGGGAAACCCTGATCATGCTACTACCGCAGACAGAGTGGAAGCCGGAACATACAACAAGAGGGCACAATACGTCTCGCCAAACCCACCTGAGCGACGGGGCAATCTGAAGAATCCAACCCGGGTTCCCCCAGTCGCCCCGCAGGTCATCCAGCCAGTTGACCCACGAGCGGCCGAGGCCGTCTACCGTGTTGAAGAACCTGAAAATGCACTTGTGGTTAGGGATCCCCATCAAGATAGGGACCCCCACCTGGAAGACCTTATTGCGGCACCCACAGCCCGCCTCGAGGCGTTGAAAACGCGGCAGGTGGCGGTCCCACCGGATGGCAAGCCTTATCCCGCGTGGGTGGATGATATGCCCGCGCCTCCGGGTTTTGGGAACCCCACTTTCTCGTCTTTTAATGGGACAGGGGACCCGCCCCAGCACTTGGCTCATTTCTCTTCCAGGTGTGGCCCCATGCTGGGGACCCCGGCTCAGCAAGAAGCCGCCAAGCTCCGATGTTTTGTACAGACATTGGAAGGTCCCACATTCGTCTGGTACATCCAACTCCCTATCGGATCGGTGACCGGTTGGGAGGATCTTCGCCGGAAGTTCTTATACCAGTTCAGCTCCACCATGCGAAAGACCAGCATTGCGGACCTCTTCAAGTGCAAACAGAGGCCTGACGAGTGGGTTGCAGATTTCATCGCCCGATGGAAAGGACTTACGTATTCTCTCGATATGCCACTGACTCAGGAGCAATTACTGACGATGTGTGTGGGGAACGTCAAGACAGAGCTGGTACCCTCCTTGATTACCCAGAACTACCATGGAGGGTTCAGAGATTTCTCAGACAAGGCTCAACGCCTCGAGGAAGCCCTGCAATAGGCTTGTCAGGCACGTTTGATGCCCCCTATGATCCCAGCCAGGAGGACCGCCAGGGCTGAACCCGCCGCGGTGGCTCAAATAGAAGCCCCAATGCAGCTGGAATTGCTGCCGGAAGCACCACCTCCGCAACCCCACAGAGGTCCTCCACCTCAAGCACAGGCTCCCGCCCAGCATCGACCGCCTCAGAACCGACAGGTTCCCCCGCGCAACGCGCCACCGCCACCTAGGCGAGACAACCAGGCGCCACCTCCTTGGAAGGCCCCTCTGGTCCCTCGTCAGGACCAGGCCCCCAGGGCCCCCTACCCAGAAAGAAGGTACCAGACCTATTCGTTCAACGAAAATCAGGTCCCTGGCTACATCCGAAGTGCTCTAGAGCAAGGGATTGTGCGTCTGCCTGAGTGCAGAAGGCCGGCAGAGGCGCACCTCACCGATCACCCCAACTACTGCCCTTATCATCAGATCCTGGGGCACACCCTCAAGCGATGCTATGTGTTTAAAGACTGGCTTCAGGACCAGTTCAACAAAAACATAGTCAAGTTGGGCCCAGCACCAGCGCAAGTGGCAGGCGTCTTTGCAGGATCAGAAATTGGCAGCGACAGTGAAGGTGAGTGGCAGCAGGTCCCTGGCCGCGGATCACAGAAATATGACAACTGGATGGCTCGAAAAACTGTTGTCCGTGCCCGGGGTATCATCCGGGCGCGCCTGAAGCAGTCGGAACCTTCAGAAGAAGTAGCCGATGCCTCCGCATCATCTTCACAGTCGACCTCTGCCCAAAAGGGCACGCAGCGGCGACACAAGAAGAAGCAACGTGCACCGCTAGTGCCATCGTCATCCCGCACTCTTGGCGACTTCATGCCCCCCGAAATGGGGATCCCTCCCAGAATCCGTCCAGCGGCGGATGACTCCTTGAGCGATAGCCAAGGGTACGCTTTGGTTAACACCGTGGAGCTGGTAAAGCCCTATATGACCCCCGATGAGGGTGAACCCCAGGCAGACCTCCCCAACGTTTCCAGCCGACGTCAACGTCAGCGGAATCGCAATCACGCCGGTCATCGAGGTACGTCAGCAGGCACTTGTGGCCAAGCCGTGCACGCTATCGAGACCAGGCAGTAGGCTCAGCACAGATCTCAGCACGCACAGACTCATCCAACACGCTCGACTCTACCTCCACCGCCGTTCTTGCAACTGGATCGGGGGGAGCCGCCTCGTCCGTATCATAGTCGGTCTCGCGCGGCTACAGGCCAGCCTCCGCTGCCCGATCTTAGCCCAGCGACTACTATTCAGGCTTCTACTGGTAGGCAGCAAGATGTACCCAGTACTAGTCAGTCGCCTGTTCAGCCAGCCGGACCCGCCGTGCATCCAAATGCCGAACGACCTCCTGTAAGCAGAGGTTCGCGTTTGGCACGAAAGTACGATGTTCTGAAGCACCTGGCTAGCATCCCGGCGAGGCTTTCCATCCTTGAGGCCCTTCTCCTATCATTTGAAATGCACGAAGCACATGCCGAGGCCCTAAGGAGCCCCCTCCAGTTCAAGACGGAAGTAGCAGCTGCGGAAGCCTTCCATACCGAGACGATTGAAAACGCCGAATATCAGGCGGTCATCTCGTTCTCCGGTGAAGATGAGGAGCCTCCTATACAGGGGCACATTCGCCCACTATATATCACCGGTCGCTTCAATGACGTGGAAGTCCGCCGCTGCCTCGTTGACACGGGTTCTGGAATCAACCTAATTCCAACCCTGACGCTGCGAAAGCTGGGTCTGTCCAAAGGTGATTTAACTCCCTCTGACCTCAGGATCCAGGGGTACGACAGGACAGAGCAAACCCCAGTCGGCAAGATCCGCCTGAAGACTCAGTTCGGTGGCTTAATTGCCAGCACCGAGTTCATGGTTGTTTCTCAGGACACCGCCTACAACGCATTGATGGGTAGGCCAG
The DNA here is from genome assembly GCA_963277665.1 of Viscum album. Taxonomy (NCBI): domain Eukaryota; kingdom Viridiplantae; phylum Streptophyta; class Magnoliopsida; order Santalales; family Viscaceae; genus Viscum; species Viscum album. Next base: position 1,288,598,826 of record OY728158.1, read on the forward strand.
GGCTCTATCTGCATGCAGTGGTCCCCTCGTCGTATCACCAGTGCCTCAAGTACTCGCTCAACGGTCGAGTAGGCGTGCTCCAAGGAGACGCATCCCCTTTCGCTTCTTGTGAGGCCCGCTATCTGGATGCGGGCTATTACAAAAGTAAGGACAAGCAAATCCTGGTAAGCGAGGATGAGCCCGCCCCGGTCACAAGTGATCCCTGGGCAAGCATGGACGACGCCTACATCCTCCCGATCCACCGGTTGGAGGCCACGACCCCCGACATGGGGCAATGCTTTGTTGTTTCGGGTACGCAAGGAAGACATGTTCCCGTGTCCATGCGATGGCGGAAAATCACCTCGTACTCCTACATCAACCAGGCTCAGGTGATCCCAGAATCTTCTACCCCTATACGGTACCGGGACGTCAAGCTGATGACAACGACAGTGCGCCATACGTGTCTCTTCCGCCGGGCTGGAATTAACCAACTCAGGCCGACACGTCACCACTACTTTGATATCATCTAATGTGGCCCTTTATGCCGATGGCCAGATGGGATAGGGTCGACTGCCTTCATTGCCATGGTCTCAATGGCAAGTGAGTCTCCTGATGTGATGACCACTGCTGCCCGAGTCGGTACCTGTTGCCCCGTGGATCTTGATAGCCCAGAAGTATCTTCCATCACAGGAAGTCCCCCCATGGGTGGGGAGGAAGACTTGGAGGATGCTCCCCCAGCCTTTGATGAAGGCGTCTCTACCACGGTTGATGAACTGGTACAGGTGAACCTTGGTAGCGAGGCAGATCCGAGACCCACATTGATCAGTGCGGCCATGTCCCTCGAGGAGCGGCAGCAGTACGTGGACTTCCTCAAACAGCACCGTGATGTGTTTTCCTGGAGTTACGATGAGATGCCAGGGCTGGATCCCCAAGTGGCCGTCCACCGTCTGGGCCTCCCGGAAAAACATCGTGGGTTTAAGCAGCCTCCCTGGAAGATGCACCCTTCCCATGGCGCTATGGTTGAGGCCGAAGTTGATAAGCTAATCAAAGACAACTTTGTCAAGGAGGTCCAGTACCCCAAGTGGATTGCCAACATTATGCCAGTCAGGAAGAAGAATGGGAATATCAGAGTCTGTATCGACTTCCGCGATTAATCGCCACTGCCCAATGGATGAATTCCCACTCCCGGTGACAGAGCTGTTGATTGACGCCACGACCGGATTCCAAGACCTCTCTTTCATGGATGGGTATTCCGGGTATAACCAGATCCGGATGGCCCCCGAAGACGAGGAGTCCACTACCTTCAAGGCTCCCCAGGGTACCTTTTGCTACTAGGTAATGCCATTCGGTTTGAAGAATGCAGGTGCCACTTATCAGAGGGCCATGCATCGCATATTCAAACCGATCCTCAGGACATTGGTGGAATGCTACATGGACGACCTCATAGTCAAGTCACATCCGCGCCAGGACCATCTTAGAGACCTTGAGAAAGTGTTCGGCTTCCTCCGTTCCCGTCACCTGAAGATGAACCCGCTGAAATGTGCCTTTGGAGTCACCTCCGGGAAGTTTCGGGGCATTGTTGTCAGATACCGAGGTATCGAGATCGACCCGGAGAAGATCAAGGCCATCAGCAGAATGCCTCCTCCGAGCAACATTCGAGAGCTCCGAGGCCTTCAAGGCCACTTAGCCTATATACGCCGATTCATTGCGAATCTGGCCGGAAAGTGTAAGCCCTTTTCTCGGCTCATGAAGAAAGGCGCTGCCTACGAATGGGATGAGGAGTGTCGGACCGCCTTCGAGGAAATCAAGCAGTATCTGCTCCATCCTCCGGTCTTGATGCCACCGGTCTCCGGAAAGCCGCTGGTCCGTTACGTGACTGCCCTAGAGAGATCCCTCGGTGCGCTGCTCGCCCAGAAGAACAACGAGGGTACTGAGAATAGTCTCTACTATCTCAGCCGCATGCTTCTCGATATGGAGATTCAGTACTCCCCTGTCGAAAAGAGTTGTCTTGCGCTCGTCTTCACCATGCAGAAGTTGCGAAATTACCTGCAGCACCACGAGGGGAAATTGATCTCTCGGGTAGATCCACTAAAGTACATCCTGAACCGCCCCATGCTGACTGGCCGACTAGCACGGTGGACGGTGATTCTACAACAGTTTGATATCAGGTTTATATCTCAGAAGGCCATTAAGGGACATGCATTGGCAGACTTTTTAGCTGCCCATCCAACCTCCGCGGATCAATCCCTGGACCTGGACTTCCCTGATGAGACGATCCTCTCAGTCGATCATGATGTCCCGTGTTGGCAAATGCATTTCCACGGTGCCTCCCGGAGCCCCACCGGTAGGAAGCTCAACGATCCCTAGCTCAATAGAGTGGGCCTGGGTATTGTCTTCATTACCCCGGCGCAGGCCATCCTGCCGTACTCATTCCTGTTGTCAGAAGGTTGTACGAACAATGAGGAAGAGTACCAAGCTCTCATCACTGGCCTCGAATTGGCCCTTGAGATCCATGTTCCCCACCTACATGTGAAGGGAGATTCTGAGATCGTAATCAAACAGGTTAATGGCGACTACGTCGTCAGGAAGCCAGAGCTTGCACCGTTGCTGGAGTACACCCTCCTCCTAATGGCCCAGTTCTCTTCTCGGCCAGAGGTTACCCATGTCCCACGGTCTCAGAACGGCCAAGCAGATGCCCTGGCTGGCTTAGCCGCATCGCTCGCAGAACCCGAGCAAGATGATTTGGTCATAAACGTGGCCCACCGGAGAGTCATTGCCCCCGTCACCCAAGAGGACTGTGATAGCCAGCGGGTAAGTCATCTCACCGCCGGACCCTCCGTATCAGGAATCTCGGGTTCGTCAGATGCAGTGGTTGAAACCACCCCCGACTGGAGAGCACCTTTTGTCGAGTATCTCCAAAATGGTCAGCTCCCGGACGACCGGGCCGAACGCGAGCGAATCTAACGTCGCGCGCTGCAATTTACCCTCCGGAGCGGCCCCAGCCTGGAATAGATGCTTTATAAGCAGAGTTTCGATGGTTTCATCCTCCGTTGCCTCCAAGGAGGGGAGATACCTCAAGTTATGTAAGAGGTTCACGCCGGTTCCTGTGGCGCCCATCAAGCTGGGCCGAAACTGTCCCATCAAATCTGGAGGTTGGGGTACTTTTGGCCCTCTATGATCCACGATTGTGTTGGGTACGCCAAGAGATGCCACGCGTGCCAAGTACACGCCAACTTCTTGCATCGGCCGCTGGAGCCCCTCCACCCCACCAAGTACTCTTGGCCATTTGCGGTATGGGGACTTGATGTAGTGGGACCGTATCCACCGGCAACAGCCCGCCAGTGCAGGTTCATCCTGACTGCTACAGGTTTCTTCTCCAAGTGGGCAGAAGCAGTTCCGCTCAAAGAGGTCAAGGCCCGTTCCATCATTGACTTTGTGAGTTCCAACATTATCCACTGTTTTGGAGTCCCTCACGCTGTCCTCACCGATAAGGACACCAACTTCCGAGCAGCTGAATTGAAGAAATTGTACACTAAGTATGACATCCGGTCGAACCATACCTCCCGCTACCACGCGCAGGCGAATGGACAGATCGAGGCGTTCAACAAGACCCTATCTAACATTCTGCAGAAGATGGTTGGTCAGAACAAGATGAGTTGGCCGGACAAGCTCCCCAATGCCCTCTGGGCTTACCGGACGACGACTCGCAACTCTACCCAGGTGACCCCATATTCCCTGGTGTATGGGGCTGAGGCCGTCCTACCCATTGAGATCCGGCTGCCGTCGCTACGCACTGCAGTTTATGATCACCAGATATCAGATGAAGTAGCCGAGATCCGTCTAGCTGAATTAGAGGCACTGGATGAGAACCGGCTTCGTGCCCTGCACAATCTGGAAAGGCATGAGGACAAGATAGCGAGAGCCTTTGACAAGAAGGTTCGTCTCCGCTCTTTTCTATAGGGTAACCTGGTATTGGCCCTTCGAGCGCCAATGATTCCCGGTAGGAAACCGCCCAAGTTAGAACCCAAATGGGAAGGGCCTTATATCATCCATAAGGTTTACCCCAATGGAGCATACTCCTTGGTGACCACAGATGGAGAGCGTATCACCCCTCCCACCAATGCCAAGTTCCTCAAGCGATACTTTGCCTAGGGAAAAAGTGGTCCTGCACGACCCTAAACTGCGACTTGGTCCCGCAAGACCTTAAACTGCATCTCCGTCCTCACTAAAAGACGTTAAACTGCAAGCCGGTCAGGCCTTCCTGACCGAGGCTCAGCCTCAGGCCCCTCGGCCTCCTTGGGCCCCTGGCCCCGTCTCCACCACGGTTCGGCCCCCAGGCCCCCTTGTTGTTTTCTCCACGACTTACCCTCTTGTGGGATTGTACGGTGTGGTGTAGGACCACTTCCTCATTCACACCAGATTACTTGTTGTACAGTACATATCCCCAAATGTGGTGCTTCTCATCGTCCCGCATGACGTTAAACTGCACTTCTAGAACTACGTGTGGCTTGATTCTCATCCTTATGAGATACATAGGAACACTCGGATATCTTGTCTTGAGCCCAGCCCCAAGCTTTTCCCCTCCACTATTCCCCTAGGAATAGTTTTCTTGGAGGATCTTTGTGTAGCAGGGAGTAGGCTTTCTTGGCCCCGCTTATGCAACCCCGCTCGCACAAAGATTGTAAGGGTCTCACCATGCACCCACTTCCGTTCTTCTATCCTCCCACGTCCTCACCGCATGACGCTAAACTGCATGACCTTCAAGAACTACGTATGGCTTGATTCTCATCCTTATGAGATACGTAGGAACGATCGGACACTTTCGTCCGTCGGCCCAGCCCAAAAGCCAAAATCTTCCCCTCGGGTCAAGATATGGCAGGGTGCACACTTTTTCCCCGACCCACATCGATCAAGCCTCGACCCGGCTACACATTCCCCCCTGGAGGTGTTTGCCCCTTTCGTGGATGGATACAACTATGCTTCACCCACTCCTTGACTGGGATTCCGTCATTTTCACACCCAGAGGGACCCCCAAGAACGGCCTGGATACAATGCCCAAGGGTTCTCCTACCGATACGGGCCAACACCCTCAAGGGTTTTCAAGAAACAAATCGATACAAGTCCCGCGTTGCGAATTTGGTCAGCGGTCGATGCTCATTTGTTGCCCCCATACGGGTCACCATAGGAACGCTGTGTTTCGAATATGGTCAACAGTGTCCTCGATTTTCGGGTCCACCCCGAGATGTCCCAGGCATCAAGAACAGTGGTTCATTCTGCCCCATCCCTAGGTTACAAACTTCCCCCAGGTGGTGCTAGCGATCCGGGCCATGGCCCATGATCCCTCATAAGGGTGTACGGTGTGATGTAGGACTACTTCCTCATTCAAGTCCCATGCCGTACGCCCTCCCTTAACGAGGCCCAGCCTCAGGCCCCTTGGCCTTTTCGGGTCCCCGACCCTCGTCCTCATGTAAGACGTTAAACTACAAACCAGTCAGGCTTTCCTGACTGATGCCTGATCTTAGTCCCCTTGGCCTTCTCACCAATCTCTCACCCGGAGTGTACGGTGGGGTGTGGGACTACGTCCTCATTCACGTCGGGACCATGTACCATGCCGTACGACTCCCCTTACGAGGCCCAGCCTCAGGCCCCTTGGCCTCCTTGGGCCCCTGGCCCCTCGTCCTCATGTAAGACGTTAAACTGCGAACAGGTCAGGCCTTCCTGACTGATGCCTGACCTTAGGCCCCTTGGTCTTTCCGGGCCATGGCCCAGGTCCCCTCTTGCCCAGGGTGTATGGTGTGATGTGGGACTATATCCTCATTCACGTCGGCTTCTTCACCATACCACACACCTCATTTGTTTTGGGGTATATTGCTTCCCCTTCTCGTCCAGTATGACGTTAATCTACATATAGAGAACTACGTGTGGATTGATTCCCATTCTCATGGGATACGTAGGACCACCTGAATGTCCAAAATTCGGGTCTAGCCCCATCTCTCGGGGATCCTCATCCCATCCCGGCCCCTTAGCCTATCCTTCATCCATGAGAGGATTATATGGTGTGGTGTGGGATTATGTCCTCATTCAGGACGGTTTCGTAATGACCACGCCATGCTCCCCCCCTACTGAGCTGTTTCGTCGATCCCTCTTTCAGCGGTTCACCAATGTGCTTAAGAGTACTCTGGTTTATTACCTGGAATGCCAAGATTTACTCGGACACGTCCGCACCCGCTTTCCAGGCTTTGCATATCCTCGCATCAGGGCTTTCATCATCTTTCACAACCGAAGGGACCCCCAAGAACGGCCTGAATACTACGCCCAAGGGATCTCCTATCGATACGGGTCAACGCCCCCCAGGGTTTCGGACAACAAATCGATAAAATCCCGCGTTGCGAATATGGTCAGTGGTCGATGCTCGTTTGTTGTTCCTACCTCGGGCTAACGCGATACGGACGCTGTGTTTCCATCATGGTTAACAGTTTTCCTCTATCGCCACATCAACCCATTGAGCCCAAATGCCGGGTACACGATTCACACCCTTCATCACTTCATCATGTCGAAGTAGAGTCTCAGGATTCTTGGTACTTTTCCTCCGTGCGCGTCTGCACGTTGGGAGAACAAGCTGCATCAAAGGTGTCCTTCGAAACTCTCTTCCAATTCCCTTTGATGGATGCCCCAAGTATTGCGATGAGGATACCCCCCTTGTTTCCCACACTGAGTTTATCTCACGTGGGCTTAGGGATTGGGTTGACATCTGTGCTTGCCCGGGAGTTGTCACCACCCACGGTCCAAGCTCTAAGACCATAAACTAATATTCTCATCTAGAACTACGTTCACCGTGATTCCTATCTCGATAGGATACGTAGGAATGCTCGGACCCCTTGTTTCCGGGCCTAGCTTGAGTTTAGCAAATTTACCTCTCTAATCCTACCTTCAGGACCCTGATTACAGGGCTGCGTGGCGCAGTGAGGGACTACGTCCTCATTCATGTCGGGTTTGCAATAGCTGCACCACGCACGCCCCCATTCTGAGGTTCAATCCTCCTACTCCCTGTCCTGCATGACATTAAAAGGCACCATTCAGAACTACGTGTGGATTGATTCCCATCCTCATGGGATACGTAGGACCACCTGAATGTCTAGGATTCGGGTCCAGCCCCACCTCTTGGAGATCTCCTGATTTCCTGGTCACCTATGCCACTTGGCCTATCCCTCTCCAGAAGTGGGATGTGTATGTGTGATACAAGGTTTTGGGCACCGTTCCCCCTTCCCCCGGGAACCTGCCATCTCTCGACCACCCTCAAAGTTGAGTCCCTTGACTCCTTGCAGTGGTCCACCCACGTATTAAGAGCACTCTAGTCTAGGACCAAGAGTGCCAGATTCAACTGGATCAAGTTCCTTCCACTTGTCAAGCTTCGTGTTCCCCTCCATTCGGACTTCCATCACCTTTCACACCCAGAGGGACCCCCATGAACGACCTGGATACAATTCCCAAGGGCTCTCCTACCGATACGGGCCAACGCCCCCGAGGGTTTTGGACAACAAATCGATAAAATCCCATGTTGCGAATATGGTCAGCGGTCGATGCTCGTTTGTTAGTCCTCATTTCAGGCTAACACGACAGGATGCTGTGTTGCGAACATGGTCAGCAGTAATCCTTTGTCGTCACGCCAGCCCCTTCAGTCCTTGAATGATGGTTGCATGATTCACATCATTTTCCACCCCATCATGTCCAGGTGGAATCTTGACACTTTTGGCGCTATCCCTCAGTGCACCTTTTCATGTCAGGGGGATAAAGCTGCGATTTGGCGCCCTTTGGGGCTCCCATGGTCCGAGCTCTAAGACCATAAACTAAGATCCATTCGGGACTACGTTCAACATGATTCCCATCCTCATGGGATACATAGGACCGCCAAGACACCCTGTCTCTGGGTACAACCCATTCAGGAAACCAGTCTCTCCCCCTGTTTCCCCTCTATATAGGCCCCTCGGCCTAAGGTTTCTCTCTCCGAATGGCGTACAATCTGATGTGGGATCATGTCTTCGTCAATTGTGTTTTATAACACTGCGCACATTTCCCTCCTAGCATCATCTCTGCTACGTCTGCGCTGCAGGACGATAAAATGCATGCTTGGTCCTATCATACGACCCTAAACTGTGACATTATCGTCCTGGCCGCACGACGAAAAAAGGCACCACATTGTGGTGACCTCGTTGTAGAGGACATCACGTTGGGTATTGGTCACGTGCCATGCCAGTTTTCAATGCCCATCACGGCTTGATTCTTATGGCGACATCACGACCTACTGCTCTAGGCATGTCTCTTCACAAAAAAAACCATTCACCTTAATGAACAAACAAGATACATCAAATTCTGCTTCTTTTAGTGAAAGGGCCACGCCCACACTCCCCCTTTCCCCTGGCACTGGTATCCTGCCATGTCACCCTCCAGAACTATGTATGGCTTTATTCTCATCCTTATGAGATACGTATGAGTGCCCGGGCACTTCCCCGTGGGCCCAGCCTAACCCTTGTGTTCGGTCCCTCGACTCGATCATTTCCCCAGAGAATGCATGGTAAGTAGGGCTTAGGTCCTCCTTCACGTCGGGTTTTGATGCCATGCGTCCCCTGCTCCCTTTACCCATTTATGGTCTAAGGTCCATCAAGAACTACGTAAGGATTGATTCTCATCCCTATGAGATACGTAGGAGCGCCCGGGCACTTCCCCATAGGCCCAGTCTAACTTTTCATGGTCCTAATTCTATGACCCTAAACTAAGATCTCCCCAAGGGGAAGGAATCTGCTCCCTCTCTCTAATACGTTTCGTTGCCGTATTCAGATGTGTTTTGACAAAGAGCCCAAAGCGTGGGATTTTCACAGGGACATTCCCCTCATCCCATGACCAAGCTTTGTGAGCTCGCTATTTGGAGCCTCGTCCTCTTCCACATCCAAAAGGACCCTCGGACGACGTGGATGCTACGCTTAAGGGCTCTCCATGAATTCTGGACCTAAGGGCCCTTAAATCGTTTCGGGCCAACGTCCCTACGGATATCTGACAACATTTGTGACATGGTCCCGTGTTTCGAACATGGTCAACGGTCGACCCTCATTTGTTTGTCCCCATTTTAGGCTAATGCGACAGGATACTGTGTTGCGAACATGGTCAGCAGTAATCCTCCATCGTCACGCTGCCACCATCGTGATCCGAATCCCGAGCGTCAGGATTCACAAATTTCCACTCCCTCATGTTCAAGTGGAACTCCATCATACTTGGATCTTTCTCTTCGCGCATCTAGGTGCGCTAAATGATCGTGTTACTGTCATTGGGCCGGTAGTCACCAAGCGTCCCTTTGCCCTATCCTGCCCCTTTTGTGTTAGGAGATTCCAGCCACTACTGCTTGTTTCCCGCACCGAGCACGACTCACGTGGGCTTAGTAGTTTTGGTAGGATGTATGCCAATACAGTCGGGCTGTTCCTCGTCCTGCATGACGTTAAACTGCGAATTCAGAACTACGTTTGGCTTGATACCCATCATCATGGGATACGTAGAGACACCAGGCATTTCACCTAGGGTCCAGCCCCAGGAATCGCAAAATCCTATTCCTCCCCATTTCCAGCCCTCGCCAGAGAGGACCTATCTGGAAGAAAGAATGATCCAAGATCAGACCGATGCGCCCATCTGGCGTACTCCCACCACGGTGGTGTAACTACCAATGTGTTGGATTCTGTTTGAACAAACCATCACTCCATATTCCACACATTGCGTGCCCCTTATTCGGACCTTCGTCCTCTTTCATGTCTGAAGGAACCCCCTAACGGCCTGGTCTCATGCCGCATCGGCTCACCTACCGTCCTGGGCCAACGTTTCGGAAGACTGGTCATGTTTGGAGGGACCCCCCAATAACGGCCTGGATACTACGCCCAAGGGCTCTCCTACCGTTACGGGCCAATGTCCTGAAGGATTGATCGACAACAAATTGATAAAATCCCGCGCTGCGAATATGGTCAGCGGTCGATGCTCATTTGTTTTCCCCATTTCAGGCTAACGTAGTAAGGGTACCGTTTCCCCTCCATGGTTAACGGTTGTCCCTTATTGTCACGCCATCCCCACAGTGTTCCGAATCTTGGGTATCGTGATTCACACTTACCATTTTCATCTGTTTGGACCGATTTCAGCGCCCCTGGCGTTGCCCCGTTCGTTTATAAGAGCACGTTGAAGAAAAGGTAATCTGGCTATCTTGGAAGTTCCTTCTCTAATCAATCCAACTACCTCCTGCATCTCACATTGGGCTCGACCCATGTGGATTTGAAGGATTGTCTCCAAACGTCCCGCAAACATTGTAGGGATGTAACAAGGCAATTCAATAGTGGAAATCGTGCGTGCTATGGCATTCAAAACAATGGTAAAATTTGGATGCACGAAAGTACCAATAAAAGGGTTTTGGATTTGTTACAATACTCGGGGGTTGAATTCCCCCATGGACGGGTTGACCCTGTCAAAAGAGCGTTGTAGCTCCGCCACCCGCTGACTTGCGGCGTCCAAAGCTTGTTGCCGCTGATTCAACTCCCGCTCCTCTTCAGCAGCAGCGGGGCGTAATTCGTCAACTCTGGACCTGGCCCTTTCTACCTCGGCCTGGACGACAGTCATCCTTCCAGAGGTCTGCCCCATATGCTCCTCAGCCTCTGCCAGCTGGGCCTTCAACCGGGAGACCAGCTCAGACTGCGTATCAAGAGTGGCTGAAAGCTCGGTGGCCCGAATCTGCATCTGTTGGACCTTGCCTTCAGCCTCCTGGAGCTTCCTAATGCTGGTCGCCTTCCTCCGCTGCCATCCCACGCTCAGCCCACGATCATGCTCCCGGATCTTCTCAGCCATAAGATCTCGGATGAGTGCATGAGGACGTTGGGCATCCACTCCCCCAGTGCACAGTTCGTGCAATCGCGAGCGAAGCCTATCCATTTAGGCCAGCCATTGCGCTTGAGAAGTGTCCCTGATAAAGCGCGTGATCAGCTTCCACGACCGGTGGTGAACTATGATGCTGTCTTCCTCGTCAGAGGCCATTTCGTCCCAATCCGCGCGGTTGGCAGGCTCGTACGCAGGATATGCCTGCAGGAATTCCTTAGCGGGATCTGCATCTGGTTTTGAATCTGGTACGACACCTGGAGCCGAAGCAGGCGCGACTGAGCTGGGACCGACCGGTTGATCCTCTTCCTCGGAGTCCACCTCAATGATTTCGGGTACGGCCCTGCTGGCAGACCCGCCAGTGATGATGTGCGTCGCAGCTTGAGGAGATGGAGGGACTATCGCCACCATCACCGGCATGCCCCTAGGAGGGACGCCTCCAGACATCCCGACCAGCCTCGCTGCAGCGGCCCACGCCAGCCGAATAACTGTACGACAGAGAGACATAAACGTTAGTTGGCATGGCCTGCATGTGACAACGAGGAGATCGGTGGAGGAGACTTACGAAGATCGACCTCCGACCGCTGCTCCTGAGCTGGTACTGATAGAACCCCGAGACGAGGCCCCCCGTATACTGTTGGAAGGTCTGGAGATTCAAGAGGAGCCACCTCGTGCGCCCTGGTCCCACCAGACGCAGAACTGGATGCAGCCATAGGCGCGGGTTCTGAAGGTCCCGCATCATCACCCTCCAAGGAGCGAAAACGAGGCCTACGAACAAGTTCCTCCTGCATGACTCAAACATTGATGAGAAGTCCATAGGGACCCAGGAACATGTCGTAAGAAGAGAAGTTCGGAATGCTACCTCGAGAGCCTCCACGAAATCGTCGGATTCTGAGCCTCAGTCTTCGACCTCGCCCACCTCCAGCGGGCTCCCTCCGCAAGCCTCATCCTCTCGAGAGGAGTCCTCTAATTCCTCCGGCAAGGGGAAGTGCTCCCTCAGATCGGCAGCCGATAACTATGGGGGGACTGTCTGATTCAACAGTACCCTCACCCGATCCGTCATTGGGCGAGGAACACCGCTGGAGTGGACGTAATCCTCCAGCTCTTCCAGGTACTATTCTGCCTCCGCCGGGGACGCCATAAATCCTGCCCGAACTAGGCATATACCCGGTAAGTCCATCCCGAGGCGATTCAGGTGGGCCCATATCTCGGATGGGCTGAGGAATTTCCGGTTGACATCCCAAATGTCCCAAGCCTCCGAGAAGACGGCGTCCTCTGCCATGTCAATGTGACGCAGGCGCTTTCCCCGAGCCTGAGTGGATATCCTACGGAATCCCCTCGGTGGTTTCCCCTCCGGATGACCCTGCTCTCCCAGAATCACCGGATCCACCGCTGCTGCCATACCCTCGGCCGGTGCGGGTCTCGCCGCCATGGCAGCCCCGCTGCCGCGAGCGGCCCTAGCTGCCCTCCGACCCCGACCTCGAGATAGAGGAGGCCCACCGTCACCAACCCGGATCGTTGGCTGCTTCAGCATCTCCCCCGGATAAGAGGCCTCCCAACTGATGGAATACTCCTTCACTAATCCAAAGGCGACGGTGGATGGAGGCAATGAAATCCGCATCTTTCCATCTTCGCGTGTGAACATGAGCCACAACTGCCTCATCACACACGGGTGCTCCTCGTGACGCACCTCCCAATAGACCTGCGGGGTCAGCCACTGGAGGCACCGGAACTGCCTCGCAAAACGATGCAGGGTGTACGGTTCGCAGATTGGCTCATGATCTATCCGAGCCACCAAAACTCCACCTCGGAAGGCCAGGAGGTAAGCCCGATGTTCTTCCGTTCCCCGTCCGTCATCAGTGAGCATCCCTGTTGGCAACGGGAAGGGATGGAAATTGATCTCATTCGCCCTCCACACCCGATCCAGCACCATCGGGATGGCTAGTTTGAACGGGAAGCTCCTGACCGCGTTCAGGATGGAGGGGTGAAAGTTCGATCCCAACGGTGAAATGGGGTTTGGATACTCGTAAATCCCCCTGATGTGCGCTGCGATCCACCCATACAGGAGGTGGAAGGGCCCGCATATTCTTGGAAGCTTCTTTCCCTCGCTAATATGCCGCAGCATTTTGTACAGTTTGGTGAGCATCGGGATCCCCAGGTTGATCCGCTGCCCCATGGCCAACATCAACGCCATGATGAACGAGCTGGGACGTAACCCCATTCTTGTATCTCTCACTGGTAGGATCCAGCCACAGTTGAGAGCCGCGATGAACGCCGCCAGCCTGACTATCGTCTGTTGTTCAGTGCTGACGCTGAAACCCCAAGTCTTCCATTGGCTGTCCTCCAAGACCCGCCAATACGAGTGCCCCTTGCCCCGTTGGGCCACCCTCGGACAAGTTCGAGGCCTTGGAGGGAACTCTCGATCTTCTGGGAAATTCAGGAAGCATTTGAACCATCTTCTGAAGTAGACGTCCCTCACTGCCTCCTTGTCCTCGCCAGGGACAAGTGCCATCAGCACCGATTCCAGTCGCGACATTTGCCCTGCATCTCCCCACGCACTGGCAACGGGGAGGAACTCGTCATACATGGCCCCCAAGATTGGGACCCCAGAAATCTGGTGGACATCCCATAGGCTAATGACCACCTCCCCGTGATGAAGGTGAAAAGTGTTGGTCCTAGATGACCATCTACTCAGCAACACCGGCATTAGCTGCTTTGGTTGGTAAATGTGGAATTGGGAGGCCCATTCCACCTCATACAACCCCACTCTCCTCAACTCGGCCCCGAACTCCTCGCATGAGGCGCCTACCCAGTAGGCCCAGGCCCAGTCGTCGGTAAAATTGCCACCCTGGCACAGGTCCCACTCATCGGATCATCCCTTCTTCGAATCCTGCAAAGCCGCCTTCAGCATGGTACGATAGAGGGGAGGGGAAGTCTCCGGTTGTAGTGGATTCCCGTCGATGTCATTCACATGGTTGTAAAGAAAATCAGCGGTGATGGGTGTGAAGTCCTCCTGCGCATGACCATCGTCCGCCCTGAACCATTGGTGCTGGTACGGTGTGCTCCTGAACCAGCAAGCTGGTTCATCCCTACTCGCCTCAGGGATGAAGATGTCATCCCTCAGCCCGAAGCCGTACAACGGCAGTTTCTTGCACTACAGGTAATCCTTCTGACCTTCCGACATCAGATCTGTCAAAGAAGTGTGGTCCAAGTGGCTCCGAACCATTTCCCCCAAGCCTGGACGGTTGTCCATCTCATCCCGATGAGCAGCATCTGTAAGCACTCCCAGCACAGCCTCTTGATGGGCCATTTTGATGCTGACCCTCAGAAATGTTTTTTCTCCCTTGGGTCGCGAAGCTCGGTCAGGAAGCTGAATCGCGAAGCTCGGTCGCGAAGCTGATTCGTGAAGCTCGGTCGCGAGAACAAGCCATGAAGTCTGGCCAAGGCCGACAAGAAGTTCTCTAAGCACGAACGCTGAGTCGGAGACCCGCAGTTCGCCGCGAAGCTCGATTCGCGAGGGGCTGTCGCGGAGTACGAGGAGATTTGCGAAGTCGAGATCACAAAAAGACAAGGAAGGCACATGAAGACAAAAGAGGGCGGACCCCCTATTTATAGGCGGCGACCCCGGAGCATCGCGGCACGCCTCACCCACGCGAAGCATCGCGGCGCGTCCGGACCCGCAACCCCGGCGAGCATCGCGGGCCCCCTTCACGATGCTGCATCACGAACCACCGACAATTTTGGCGATTTTCCCTTAGACTTCGACCCTTCTCCCTCCGCGGCTCCATGTCTGAGGGGGGGCATTTGTTTGCGCCAAAAATGTGGCCCGAAAGAAAGGAACGAAAAAGGCCGGTGCGCTGCCTCGCGAAGCTCCATCGCGAAGCTCCGTCGCGAAGCCCCACCGCGAAGCGCCCCAACCTTGGCGGCGCCGCGAAGCACCGGAGGCGGTAATCCTCCACGAACCCATTTGACGTTCGCGAGCCGCCGCGAAGCACCGGAGGCGGTAATCCTCCGCGAACCCATTTTACGTTCACGAGCCGCCGCGAAGCACCGGAGGCGGTAATCCTCCGCGAACCCCTTTGACGTTCGCGAGCCTCCGCGAAGCCCCGGAGGCGGTAATCCTCCGTGAACCCCTTTGACGTTCGCAAGACGCCGCGAAGCACCGAAGGCAGCGCGCGAGCCTTGCTCCGCGGTGCCCCTTCCCTATAAATACTGGACTCCCCCTGAGTCCCGGGGACGGACAATCCGACCTTTCCGCTTCTCCTCTCCCGAATCGCGAAGCACCCTTCGCCCCTGGAATCATGAGCTCCGCGAGGTATTTCTACTTCGCGAGACGCCTCTGCTTTGTCCCGTTTTGAGCCCCTCTTCCGGGAGGGATGCCCTTCACGAAGCTCAAGGGCGTTCACGGAGGAAGGGGATTTCCAAGGGAACCCGGGCAGCCGTAGAGCGTTTATGCTTCGCGAAACACCCAACCCATGCTAGTGATCCCTATGCCAAGGCAGGATCATTGCACATCACGAAGCACACTGCTTCGCAGGACCCTGCTTCGTGAAGCACACCTTCTTCGTGAGGCAGTGCTCCGCGAACACTGTTCCACTTCACGAAGCACCTCCCACTCACACCTATGCCCCATGCTAAGGCCAAGGCACCCCACTTCGCAAAGCACACTCCTCTGCTTAGCGATTCCTCTTTCCGTGCGACCCTCCAGGTTTGCACGATGTGATTTCAAAGTTCCATGGACAATACTACCCGTAGCGTTGCTTCGCCTAATGCTTCTTCCCATAGGCACGCTAACGGCTATTGCTTCATCGCATAGCCACGCTAACGTGGACCCCTCGATGGTTCGTCCCACGACCCCCCTTTACCATGGCCTTACCGGTACCTCCCCTTCCCCAAGGACCAGAGGGTACCGGTTATGTAAGTCCTAGGGGTGTTGAGTGAACCCACCTCGTCCGAGCTGCAGGACGTTAAACTGCCAAGCACCACGTCCTCAACACATGACGTTAAACTGTGACCCAACCTCGTCTCCCTCACGAAGGGTCCCCCCAGCTCGAACATTCTTTAAGCCACTCATCTCCACGGGAATGGGACTCTTCCGCACATGGAATGAGATCCTCCTTGTCGGAGTGGCGTATGTTTGCGGGCGAAGGGCTGCCTCAGAGCGTGAGCCCGTAACCTTTGGTATGGATGATTGCACCCGTGCATCTCCGTACTTCCCCACTTCCAAGGTCGGTGGAGGACGTGATAGGAAACGAGGCACCCCATATGGGCCTCCATCCTGGAGTAAGTCCCAAAACCATGGGCCGCCCAACGCGTAAGCCGCTTTTCGATTCTCACGGACGCACCCTTCGCGACGTGATCGTCAGGTCCTTGCAGCCTCTTGTTTCTCACACCGAGCATGACTCACGTGGGATTAGAGTGAGCACCGACCCTGACCACATTCCTTTTGAACTACGAGGTCTTTGATCCATGTCAAGGCATGGTACGTAGGAAGCCTCTATGAGGTTCAAGCCCACCCGTCTTTCACGTCGGGTCTCTTCCTTTTGATCTACGAGGTCTTTGATCCATGTCAAGGCATGGTACGTTGGAAGCCTCTATGAGGTTCAAGCCCACCCGTCTTTCACGTCGGGTATCTTCCTTTTGAACTACGAGGTCTTTGATCCATGTCAAGGCATGGTACGTAGGAAGCCTCTATGAGGTTCAAGCCCACCCGTCTTTCACGTCGGGTCTCTTCCTTTTGAACTACGAGGTCTTTGATCCATGTCAAGGCATGGTACGTAGGAAGCCTCTATGAGGTTCAAGCCCACCCGTCTTTCACGTCGGGTCTCTTCCTCTTGAACTACGAGGTCTTTGATCCATGTCAAGGCATGGTACGTAGGAAGCCTCTATGAGGTTCAAGCCCACCCATCTTTCACGTTGGGTTTCACCCCCGTCCGGCACGACGTTAAACTGCACTCCGGTCCAGTGGTAAGCCATTGCGACTCACCCACCTATCTCTTGAACTACGAGGTCTTTGATCCATGTCAAGGCATGGTACGTAGGAAGCCTTCATGAGGTTCAAGCCCACCACTAGTGGACCCACGGGTCTACTTTCACGTCAGTTAACTGACGAAACCCACCTTTTGAACTACGAGGTCTTTGATCCATGTCAAGGCATGGTACGTAGGAAGCCTCCCTGAGGTTCAAGCCCACCCGTCACTCATTCACGTCAGGTCCCATTCTGGTCCAGTGGTAAGACGCTGTGACCCACATTCCTTATGAACTACGAGGACTTTGATCCATGTCAAGGCATGGTACGTAGGAAGCCTCCCTAAGGTTCAAGCCCGAAAATCATCCAATTCACGTCGAGTTCTACTGACGTCCAGCACGACGCTAAACTGCAATTCCCGTCCAATGACAAGCCGTTGTGACCACCCCGAACTACGAGGTCTTTGATCCATGTCAAGGCATGGTACGTAGGAATCCTCCCAGAGGTTCAAGCCCAACTCCCATCGGACCAAGGTCCCCCATTTACGTCGGTTCGCCGAAACCCATCGCCCATCGTTCATTCACATCAGGATTCACTCTCGTCCTGCATGACGTTAAACTGTATTCCCGAACTACCTAGACTTTGATTCCCTGCCACAAGGATACGTAGGAAGCCCCATCAAGGCTCAATCCCAACTTCACTGTCTCCCCCTTGCGATGGTCCCACTTCACTCTCCTTCCACTCCATTCACCAATCTCCCATGGGCTGGCCCTGGTATCGATATCCCTTAAAGGAGGATCCCTCAAATCTGATCTATCATAGCTAATGCTCTGGTTGGGTTGATCCGTCCCTACTGGACGTTAAACTTGCGACATACCCTGTGCTAAGCACGGGAAGATGAGGAAAACCTCAGATATGTGTCTACGACACATAATTCCCCGCGCTCGATGTGGGATGCCTCGGGCTTCCATGCCCTCGAGAAGCCTTGTGGTCAAGGATAACAGACAAACATGCCAGGTACCCCAGCATCCAGACACGCTACTGATGCCTCAACGTGACTACTCCCCTGACCGAAGGTTGCTGCCCTAACTGGACCCTTTGGAATGTCCCGAAAGTAGCAGTGTAATTAACCGGTGTCCATGGAAACATGGCACTGGGAAGAGTTTCACGAACTACATATTAAATCTATAAGGGAGACCCGGACTAGGTGATGAGTTCTGAGGAGGAATCCGCAGGAGGAAGAACCGACATCCCATCATCCCGTTTCGATCAAGGAGCAGACGTCCCTGAACAAGGAACGAATGCCGCCTGCCTTTGGAAAGCAGGAATGCGGGGCAACAAGCCGCGCGTTCACCACGGACGGAAGCGTGCGCCCCGACGAAAGCGTTGGAAACAGCCCCTTTTTCTTCTTTTACATTTCTTTTAATTTCTATCATTTCTCTTTATTCCTCATCCTTCTTTCACAAGATCCATGTGTGGCTCCTCCTTGGCTGTGGCCCCTTAGAGAAAATGGGTTGTTTGAATTATTGATATGGAAGGGAGGTTTGGTACCATTGCAAATCCCTAGACGTGCTGCTTCAATGAAGGGAAACCGTTAACCGTGAAATCAATTGATGCTTCAGTGGTTTCCGCTTGAAGGTAGTTCCATTTACATTTTATCCATAAATCCCATTTAAACATGTTGATTTATGTTTTTAAAGCCATATATTACTAAATTTCATTCCAATGGGGATCGATCTGTTGTTTCAGGGGTGAAAATGGTCATTTCTGGCATTTTGAGGGATTTCATGTTGGGGAACCCAGGTTACACGGCGTCTGTTCTAGGGGAACACGATGTGTGTTATAACCATTTGGGGAAGAAGTGGTGTTATTGAATAAATGCTGTGTAATTTTATTACAAGTCATGTGGTTGTGTCCTTGTGTCTGGCCGTGTGCAAAAAGGACACTGAATAGTGGTTTTTAAGAAGTTCATGTTGTGAACTATAAGTACATGCCATGTAGTGTCACATGGGCATGTGTCCAGGTGAAAATGCACCAATGATGATGTTTTATGAATAATACACACCATTTAAAGTAATGTAAACTCCATGTAATTCTATAGAGGTATACCCCATGTGTTCTGGCCATGTGTTCTGGCCCTGTAATTATTCATCCTGGTAGATTTGGTGTTTTTTGTGCCTTGGATGTCAAAATTGGGCTGGTTAGTAGACCATTCTAATAATTTTTCCATGCAGACCACAATAGCGGAATCCCATTAAAATTTATATGTCTTATAAATTATATTTTTGGGGTTTCTATCTTAATGGAGAGGTTCTCCCTCCAGTTATTGAGTTTAGTTTTCACATGAGAGTGAAAGTTGGTGTTGATGATCGGTTGGGTGTTTAGACCAACATAGTTGCTACCTGTAATCTGAGGTAAGCTATCAGATATCTCTTCTGACAAATGCTATTGATAATTTTATCTGTTAACTTTTTTCCCTTATTTCCTATGAGGATGTGAGACCGGATCCTTCCAAGGATCCCATGAGAAATGCCTTTACCTGTGTGATGAACTAGGGATTCTTTTGTAGTATCCCTCTCCCATCTTTCTTTGAGAGGACCACAATTATGGGATGCCTCTATTATTATTCATTTGAGGATATAGTGTCGGATTCCACCCATACTCTTTTCTATGGATCCCGTCTTGGATGAACTCGCTCGTGTTTACCTAGAGGATCCTGAGTATGATACATCTTTAGTGTTTGACTTGAGGGAATCAGTGGGTGCCCAGGGTCTAACCGAACCTGAGGTGTTATGTCGGGTTTTGGTAGATATGGTGTTCGAGTTTCATCTATAGACTATGACAAACTTGTAAGACCATGGTACTATTAATTTAATATTCGGTTGGTCATTTTATCCACCCTCACTCGTTTGTTTATATCTATCGTGGTTTTTCTATTACAGCAGTCGTTACCATAGGCGATTCCTAGTTGGTGGACATTGAGCCTGATGCGAGGAGTCATTCTTGTTTTTTGAGATGGCGGTACATTCTAAATAGGGATCTGGCTTTTGAGCCATGTTCTTTCTAATATTTACTATACCCATAGGTATTATCTAGGAATTGGCTATTGAGACATACCTGATACAATTGGTTATGTAAATTTTTTTCCTAGGTTAGTAGATTATGATAAAACATGTGATAGTTTAATTCACATGTTTTGTATTAGGATTAGAATGTGAAATAATTTAAAATATGTAATTAGTAGTGGGTGAGTGACCGTCTCGGTTAAAAGACAATGTCATGCTCAGGTGTGTAATTACATATTTCTAACCATGGGTGAACCATTATCTTGGTTAAAATGGAATTGATGGACTCAAGGGGATAATTATGTAAATTCCATGAGAAACCCACAATAGGGTGGTCAGGCTCATTGATGCTTATTTTGAAAATTCCAAGAGAACCTTGGATCCATTGAGGGATTTCCCGAACAGAATCTATTGAAAAATGTTATAAATGTTTAAAAGAGGTAGTTAGCCAAGAGGGAGCCAATGTCCTGGTTAAAAGAAAATGTCGGGATCATGTGACTAATTACATATTTTTTACCATGGAGGAACCATTGTTTCGGTTAAAAGGAAATGGATGAACCCAAGAGGTTAATATTTAATGGCCATGAGAGAAACACGATTTTGGTGGTCAGGATCACTTAGTATTCATTATAAACTCCAAGAAAAACATAGATCCATTGAGGGATTCCCAAGACGAGATCTATTGGAAAATATTATAAATGATACATGGTGAAATTATTATACAAGGGTCTTGACTCTAATATTTGATGAAATGATGATATACCGGGCTTGGCCCTAATTAACTTATATGCATGTAGGCGAGGTTCTCTTAGTCTTGGTTGGATTCAGGGTCTTATGATCTGTGTTTTCGGACTGGTGACCTTTTATTGGATTGACCATCGGTATATGGCGTCCTTAATTACATTATTGAATATTGGTATAAGATATCCTATTTAGTGTTTGGAGGTGAGAAAAAGTGAATGTAGGTGTTGGATCAGTTTCCCCCTTGTGGTGATGTAGCTTGCTCAGAGATATAATTTTGGAATTGGCTGAAGTAGGTACATGTGGCTTGGATTATGGACCTAGATATCAACTTAATGGTATGTTTATTTAATGGAACAATTTCCAGCTCAATGCCCTTCCAGAGGATATATAGTGGATCGGGCTTATGGAACCCTGGGTCGACTGCTGATGTGGCTTCTTGTTGTCTTATTCACATTCTTAGGAATATTTATATTTATATATATTTTATAGGTAGCCGAATATACATGTGTATGTATATAGATATTGATATCCATGTAGTCACTTTCATGATTGATAGGGATTACAGACCATGATTTCGTCTATGGTTGCACATTTGGTTTAATTATTTTTGTTGTGTTCCAGCTAGGTTGAGCGCGTTGCTATTTCATACACTTTTTGCAGCACAAACATAGGTTACTTGTCGAGGATCCCTACAATGATTATTTTTCACCCCTAAACGTGCACCTCAATGTACATGTAGACCTTATGTATTATTTTCATGTTGAGAATGACTTGCATGGTTGTTGGGGCTGAAGCCCAGTGTTGCATGATCGAGTAGAGTTGTTCGAGTGGTTTTAGTGATCTGGCTGATGTAGTTTGACAACATCTAAAGATCAGGTACATGGGTGGGCTAAGAGTTATTATTTGAGCATTGTACTTATACTTTTAGTTTCTTTTGTACTTGTATCTGTATGGTCGGACTAGTGGTTGACCAGTTTTGTATTGTATTACATGTCTGTTTGTGCTTTTACTATATTTTACTATTAGAGCTTCTTCTATTTCAGTTGTTTATTTATTCGGCACTCTATTTACATTCCACTGTATATGATACATAGTTATTTATTATATCTTATTACTCTTGTATGAGGTCATATTCTCCACATTATCACACCCTAGTCCATCACTGCTACTCGACAGCCTCTAGTGTATTGGGAGGCGTGCTTGAGGCCTTGTGGCGAATCGGCTCGGAGCACCGGTTTAGTGGCTTCCAGGATAGGATGTTGCACAAAATGACACCATTTCGACCCAAGGATGATTTATCTAGAAACACACTCATCCAATGAAATTAAAAAAAGTGTAAAGGTAATGATATATATTATTGTTACCCATAATTACCCTATTTTCCCTTTTACCTTATTAATTAAATTTACCAAAGTTACGATTCATAATTTTGGAAAATTAAGTATAGATCTTTACAAAATTTAGACCTACTAACCCAAACTATTGAATACATTATTTCAAATTCAAAAAATATAATTTTTACTAATTAATTTAATATTAATCTCATTTTATGAAAGAGAGAAAATGTTTTTAATGTTAAAACATTGTAAAAGATTGAAATGTTTTTAAATCTAAATTCAAAATAAAAAATAATTCTAATGAGATAAATTTTATTGAATGATAGAAATATATTCAATTTATACATTAACAACAAAAAATATTATTATTTAACAATATAAATTATTTTGATGAAAAAATTTGTTATCAATTAAAATTTAGTGTATTTTTTATTATTCATCAAAATTTGAAATTTAAAAAAATATTAAAAATTCATCCAATGTTAATTCGTATTTCCACATTAAAAATATGCTGATTATATTTTCATATAAAAATTATTAGTGTGTGAAAAATTTAATTTAAAAGTGGTCCTCCATTAAACAACCGATAATTTCTCTTTTTAAAAAAATGTTTTTATACAACAAATCAGTTTTATTCATACCATATGAAAAACATACCTATTTGATGAATATAAATAATATTTTATTAATTATATAAAAAATATATATATCCTTAATTTTATTTAATAATCGTAATTCACAGAATTTATTAATAGAAAATACAAAAATATAGTTGATGTATATTGTTCATAAATAATTATTAGAAAAAAGACTTCACCATAAATATTCATAATTTAGTTATATTTATTCCTACTAACATAATTGTTGGGTTAAAATATTCATTTATACTAAGAGCATATCGTTGTTCATTTAAACTCATGATTGCATCCAATTCAAGCTATTGAAGAATTATAATTATTTATAGAAAATATTTCATAAAAACATATTGGTGTTACATTCTACCCCCTAAAAATGAACTTATCCATTAGATTTCATCCCTTGGATGAAAACATATACAGATATCTCTCCCTCATCATATCCTCATGTTCCCATATATTTTCCTCAAATTGGTGGTTACAACCCAGAATATTAAACAAGTGAGTGGTCTTGTTTCAAGGAGATTTTTTGCTATGATCTAGAGTCTCTATCGATGGTTCTTCATAAAAAAGTGATTGCTCTAGTGTTATATATTTTCATTTCAGTACATGTGATGAATCATGTATGTAATTTCTCAAGATAGATACAATGAACCCATCATGAACATTAGAGAGATTTGGTGGAATATCCTATTAGTAATCTACCTTCCCAACACAATCCAGAATTTCAAAAGGACTACCTTATACTGCTCTTAGAATTCCATTATTTCTAAATCTCATTACTCTCTCCTTGGGAGATATTTGTAGAAAAACCTTTTCATCCACTTCAAACTCTATGTATTTTCTTCAGGTGTCAACCAAACTATTTTTCTTACTGTAGACACGTATTATTTGTTGTTTAATGGATATGACATTTTCTTCCATTACAGCTATAAGATCAGGTCCTAATATCTTTATTTCCTCAACTTCATCCCAGAAAGTTAGAGTACTAAACTTTTTTGTATATTGATCTTCATATGGATCAATATAAATACTTTAGTGAAAGCTATTATTTTAATAAGATTACACCAATGGTAGGTGTTGATCCCAACGACCTTTGAAATCCTTAGAGAATGTTCAGAACATGTGTTCCGGAGTAGGAATTGTCCTCTCAAACCGACAGTCTGATTGAGGATGATATGCAATGATGAAATTTTACTCTGTATCAAGAGCCAACTAAAGACTTCTCCAAAACACAGAGGTGAACCTAGGATATCGATTAGATGTAGTGGAAAGTGTAATTCCATGCAATCATACCACTTCCATTACATATATCCTGGAAAGATGGTCATGATAGAAATCTTATCTAATACAAGTTAATTGTTCCAACTTCATGTGACGATCAACTATAACCCATATAGAATTATGGCCTTTAGATGTTTTTAGAGGTCCAATGAAAAAGTATATAGTTATAGCACCCTAGGTTTTTAGAGAATAATAGTTTTTCATATCTATTAATATCTAGGAATAAGATATTAATTCTACCATAAAGGGGATTTTTTTCTGATAGTATACTCGACATGAAATAATGTATTTCTTTAAAATATTAGGTTTAGCCTACCTACGAGTTACACTGAAAAATAATATAATATTATTATTTTTTTAAACAGTAGTTATCGCATAGTTGTTGTATTTCTGGGAATGAAAATAAATAACTACATTATGATCAGACATGTCTTTATATGGTTTTACATTTATCCAATAAATTTTATATGCTTAAAAGAATATTAAATCTAATTTTAATCATGAAATAATCAAATATTTTTAAAAGATAGGTTTACCACCTTTTGATGGATAACCCTTTTCCAATATAGTATTTTATAGGTTTATAATTTCCATTTTACAAATTAAATTTATTCTTTATAATAGGAACATCAAAATTTACTTTGGATAAATTATTGATAATTATATGAAAAAGTTATTTTTTAATGATTAAAGAAAAATACAACATTTTCTGTCAAAATAACCTTTTCATAAAATGTATTTATATAGTTAGACTGTACATTGAATTAATTTTAATGTTTAATTAGATTATATTTTTATCATTTAATTTAATTATGGTCATTATAAATAATTTCACTTTTAAATTGGACATAAACACATGTCAATCTTTTGATAGTTATTATTTATTAAAAAAGATTTTTTTGGTTTTAACAATGTGAAATAATTTTAATTTAATAACACCAAATTCTGTGATTTTAATTTGGAAGAATGGATTTAATATTTTCAATCAGGATTTATGAATTGTGTAAATACGTACGTTTTCTTTTTAAACATTGTGAATTATAAATTCAGTAAATATTTTATTTACCAGTGTTAAAGGGTAAATCTGGTAAATAAGGGTAAAAATTAATATGATAATAAAATAAAACGACCGTAAAACATGTCCTAATCATATTTTACGACATACGTATGACCATGGTAATCCATTGGTCAATTTTGTCACTCCATGTATCCACTTGGTAGTGATAATGAAAAGTTATATTAATTAATTTATAGTAAATAAGAAAATAACAAAAAAATATATTTTTTACAAAACAAAATTTATATTGAGTTATATAATTGATATATTTGAATATAAATGGTAATAAAAAAGAAAAAAAAAGATTTAATACATCATCATATTTTATTTATAACTTTTAGACATTAAATAAATAAATTTATTAATGAAAAAATGATGATGTATTGATTACCTTATTAATGAATGATTTAGATAAATATGATTATAAATATTAAAATAAATTTATTTCTTGAAATTTTATGCCATTAATTAATTATATGTATGATTATGACTTGTTATATTTGAATTAATGAAGTTTTTCTAATGAAATGTTTTTTGGATTTTGAAAAAGTCAATATATTAATAGTTATAAAATTGACAGAAATATGTTTTTAAAACAAATTATATTTTGTTAAATGATATAATAGTCCTAAAAATAAAATATTTAGAAAATAGATTAGATAATGTTGTAAATATATTTAAGGAATCACTTGTGTTTATCTTGATATTTTATAGTAAATTTTGTAACAATATATTATGATAATTCATGAAGACACGGTAAGAGATGATGTTTTTAACTAAGGGTTAAGGGACAAAATATATGGTTATGTTGACCTAGATTTTTTTGAAGTCTATTATTTAAGATTATTTCAACCCAAAAACATCTTATCATTGAAATAAATTACATTGGGAACATTTGGAAGCAAAAATCCTTTTAAAATAATTTATTATTTCAGACTTTCCTAAAGTTCCAATCCTCCCTCTCATAAAAGTCCACCAGCTCTACCCATTTAATCAATCCTCTCATGCCACATGGATTGTCCAAATTATACCCAAAAAATCTCCCAAAATCCTTAACTTACTCCTATAATCCTTACCTTGGATACAAGGCAAATAAAGAAATCATATACGCTCAAATCAAAAGAAGTTACCCGATTTAGAGGTAACATCTTCTCTCAAGTTCTTTGCTATTATTTTCTTTCTCCAATACCTATGATCTTATTATTATTTTATTACATAAAAAAACTATATAATCAATATAATATGATGTTCTATTGATAATATTTTGAAATACACATACACACACCTCCATCTAATGGATACAAACATATTGTTTCTATATACAACGAACTAGTGCCACATGAAAGGAGGATTGTTCGATTTTCCCTAACCACCTCTCCTGGTGTCCATTATGATGGTAATGCATTTATATATGATATATTATATATATATATATATGGTCTCTTTTATTCTATAATTCTTGTTTTAAAACATAATTTTTTTTTATGATGTTTAAATTTGATAATTTCATTTGAGGAAGTGCAAACTACCACCCCCACAAAGTGAAATGACTCATTCATGCCATACAAGGTACATATAAAGGATGGATTTAATGACATTATGTAAAATATATATCATATTCTATTATACTATAATTATAATACATTTATGTATCAATTATTTTTCATTTATTTAATATGAAAAATAAATGAAAGTAGTGTTCATGAATACGCACAGCTTACCGTCTCCATTAACGGTGCATTTCATTTCTTATATCAAAATGTTATGGAATTTTATAAATACATAATATATATATATATATGATATTTAAATCATGAAAAATATTTTGGAGATAATGTAATTTTGACATCATGGATATTTTATAATTATAACAATATCATTGTCGACTCACATACCCAATATCAACAAGATGACCGATATTAACTTAAATAATTATGTAATTTTTATAACACGGTAATAAGTTATATAAAAGGAATAATAAACATGAAAAATGTTCTTTATAATTGATAAATTAAATTATGTTAATTATTTAGGATGAACAAGGAACATACTTGACGAATAAGACTCACGGTTAGGGACTTCATCTCAATATCCTTTCATTAAGGCATATTTAGATAAAAATACCAACTTATTTTATACTATGTATAATAAAACCCTTTTACATTTAATTTAATTTAAATGGAATCTTTATTCTATTAATCATTTTACGAAATGATAAAATTAATGTATTTAACTTATACGGAGACACCAAATCTCTACCACCATAATCATTATTTGGCTCCCTCTATAAACCTTAATGTTTTTAAAAGGAAATAAAATACATTATTCCATTTTTGGTGATTTGGTATTGAAAATGGGTTTTGAAATGGATTGAGTATTTCAATATCTTGATATGATTTCTTGTGATTTAAAATGAAATGATATTAGTTAAATGTTTATATTTGTAATATTTTATGTGTTATGATTATATAATGGTACATAGACATTTGACAGGTGGTTAAGTGATTAACCAATGATGGGTTGATACATGATAAACAAAATTATGGGTGGTTCCACGATATACCAATGACGAGTTGTCACATTATATCTTCTAATGCATTGGGTATGAAATTCTTCCATATGGATATTCTATTTAGTGATATGTGTTGAAGTCAGCCGTATAGTTATTCTATTGAAGTATGTTTATGTCCCAAGATACCGTTATATGTTATATGTCGGTTTCTATAGGAATGTGGTAATATGTTGATTACATAAAGGGTAACCAATGGTCTTATATTCATTGAAGTATATTTAACACATCTTAAATGTGAAAATTATTACTTTATAATAAATTATTCACGGTTTTCATGTTATCCCAAGAATAACTTTTTTCTTTATTTAAGTATCCCTTACTGAGATTTTTATGCTCATCCCATGTTTTTAATTGTTTTTCACTAGACATAGAGAATAATAGAGTCAAATATGGGATCATGGACAAGTTATGCTGTTAAAACATGAAACAATGTCATATTTCATTTTAAAGAGTTTTTGTTTTATGAGAAAATGGGTAGTGAGTAGAAGTGACTACCTGTAATATTCAAGTTGTTATGTATACGTTATAACCTAATTATTTGAACCTCTAAACCTGAAAATATCCTCGATGTGAATTAAAAATAAAATTAATGATATAACTCAAGATTATGTAATGTTTAAGGCTAGATCTGTATAGTTGGTATCAGTGGTCATTTTAGATAACATTAGAGGTTAGGGTGTTGTTTTAGCAAAAGTGACATGTTTTATATAACCATAGGGGTTAGCATATTATAAAGAGTCATATTTATCATATATAAATTTAATGATTTTATGATAACATGAATATGTATATCTTAGTGACTACCCTCCTCATAAGATATTATATGATGATTTTACTGATATTCTCACACTAACCATTTTGGTTTTAGTAAATGGATGGATCTAGAAGGAACCAATATAAAATTGGTTATGAAGGAAACTATGGGGTTTTTATGAATAAGAAACTGAATGAAATGGGAGTCTTAATTAGAACTCTTGTTGTTATTCTTAACCAGCTATATGGACTATCGATTGACCACTCAAACCTCAGTCATTTTTTTATGGAATCATATATGTGAGAAATGAATCCCTTTGAATGTTATTATAATAATAATTAATGTAAGTATATTTAAAAACCAATGTTCCAAGGATGTGGAAATAAACACCTAGTAAAACCCTTCAAATGGATGGAAAGATGTTATAGATGTGGTAATGAAAGTCATAAAGTAATAACCGTCCATGGAAAATGGAAGCATTTAGTTGACTCCAGGAAATGGGATGGTGTTCATTTTGAGGGATCAGTTGAATGTTTTAAATGTGGTGTGCATGGTAATTATAAAAACATATTTCCTAAGAAGAAGGTTCGGGAATCAGATCAGTAGAAACATATAAATATATGTTTACCAATACCAAATTTCATTCCAATTGTAGATTAGGAAACAAAAAAGGCTTGTGAAATATATGGATTATTTATTAGCTCATGTTTTGAAATTATTGAAATCTTAAGACATTATAAACGATTTTGTTTATATGAATGAAGTATACAAGAATAATATGAAAAAAAATATATAAAGGATCATTATGAATGTTCGATGATAGATATGTCTACATTCTAGGAATTAATGAGTTATGTAGGATCATTGGATGATGATATGCTTAAATGTATTAATGATGAGATAACATTGGATGACTTATGGTATTTTTAACCCTTAATTTTGTTATATAAAAATGTTAATTGATGAATAATTATCTTTTATTTTGTGGATATAGTTATAATGAACCATTAGAGTATATATGATCCCTGGATTTGAAGCAACCATGGGTATTAGTTTTTGGGATGCACAATTTGAGGTATGACATAACCTTTCTTGTTAAAACAAGTTATGGATATTTTTAATGATTTTATCTCATTTTTTTAATGTTATTATAATTATATGGTGTTTGAAGTAGGACAACAAGAATACCATGTGACATCTTGTCGTGTCAGACAAATCTGTGGGAATCGATCCTTCTACGAAAGTGCTGCTGAGATTTATTGACTACCATTAAACTACATGAATTCCTTGGTTAGTATGGATTATTCTTTTTAGTTAAATGAATTTATGGTTTATGAATATTTTAATTTTATAACTTATTTTATATCAAATGAATATCCTTAGTATTGGAAAATTATTTTTTGATAAAGTGATAAATGTTATTTTGGAAGACATTTGCTCTTTGGGGACCACTATATACCTAAAGAAAATAGAATGATATGGGAGTTCATTTGAGGAGTAATGGAAGAATTTTATATTGGATGAATCATGGTTTTTATTGGGGGAATATAAAGATTCAGGTTATTTAAGGAAATTATTAACCTATCACGGAGAATATGTGATTAGGTTAATTAATTTTCAGTATGTGAAATTCATAGTAATCGATGCTATTTGGAGATAAATTTTAGGATTTATTGTGGAAGACTGTGTGATCAAAATTTTCTGAATTTTGGGTTTCAATATTAGTTTGTATTATTATGAATAATTTTGAGGACAATTTGGAATTGAATGGTCTTGGTTGATCTTTGGGTATTGTTTTATGAAATTTTGGGATTAAGAGTAGTATTGATTTTTATAAAAGATTATCCATTTCAGGGATTATCTGATCTTGTACTAAAAATTTTGGTTTTGGATAAGGTCTATAGATATGGGAAATATATAGTTCATATTTTTGGATTATGTGATTATCTAGAAGTTGATTCTTGCACTTTTTATGTGACCAATTCATCTTGAATACTCATAATTTGGAGAAAATATGAGATTGTAGTAGAAATGTAGAAAAGGATGAAAGTCTACAAGACATGTAAGTATGATTTATTATGTTCTTATTAAAGAACATAGTTAAATTCCTCAACATTATGAAAATGATATAAAATAAAAAACATTGTTCATTTATTTTTCCTATTGTGAAATCAATGACCGTTAAACCTATCACAAGTTTTTAGTTTTCTGGAAGAGAAATTTCTCATGATCATGTTTTCTATCACTCTCCATCAGAACATGATGGTTAGTTTTTTTCCATATCCATGTTTTCCAACACGGAACCCTAGAATGTGATATATTAATTGACCTTTGTACTTATCATTATTTATTTAAAATTGATGGTTTTATAGACTCTTTCTCTAAGGTGGGATTTTCAATGATGTTTCTGAGCCCAAATTTTAAAATAGCAGCGAGGCAATTTCCTAAAGGGGGAAGGTTGTAACGACCCATATATTTATAGAATAATACCTTTTCATATATGTTAATATTTGTGAATATGATATTAATTTTATTCTATGGGGGATGATTTTTTGGATAGCATACATTACACACAACGACAGATATATTTGAAATCTTACACCACACACAACATTGAGTTATACTGAAAAATAATTTATTAATATTATTATTTTAAATGGTAGTAAACACATAGCAGTTTTGTTTCCTATAATGAAAATAAATATATAAATTATTATTTCACATGTTTTTTATATG
The DNA here is from genome assembly GCA_963277665.1 of Viscum album. NCBI lineage: Eukaryota > Viridiplantae > Streptophyta > Magnoliopsida > Santalales > Viscaceae > Viscum > Viscum album. The sequence continues at coordinate 1,288,629,853 of OY728158.1, forward strand.
TTTTATAACTATCCAATAAATTTTAGAGTCTTAAAATAAGATTAAATCTAATTTTATGCAAGAAATTGTCTAGTATTTTTAAAAGATCGGTTTACCACCTTTTGATGGAGAACCATTTTAAATAAAGTTTTATAAAACATTATATAATCTATATGAAAAAAATAAATTTCTTCTTTGGAAGAGTAAAATCATGGTTTACGTTGCATAATTTTTTGTTAATTTTCTAATAAAGTGTAATTTTAAATGATTTGTAAAAAATACTGCATTTTAAGTCAAACTACCGTTTTTATCTAATTTATTTTATAGTTATATTATACATTTAAAATATTTTAAAGTGTAATTGGATTATTTATTTATCATTTAATCCAATTTTGGTCATTTTAATTAATTTTACATTTTAATTGGATATAAAAACATGCCAATATTTTGATAGTTATTACTTCATAAAAAGCAACTTTTTGGTTTTGACAATGTATATTAATTATAAATTAATTATTGAAACTTTTGTGATTTGAATATTGAAAAACTAATTTCATATTTGTAATTAGGAGGTAAATTGTTTTTAAATATTTACCATTTTTTTGTCGGTATGAATAGTATCTTTAGTAATTATTTTATTTACCATGGTTAAAGTGAAAATATTTTAAATAAGGGTAAACAATAATATTATAATAGTATAAAACTATACTAAAACGTTATTTAATCCTATTTGATTATATATTCTTGAACATGGACATATTTGCGTCTATTTTGGGACCCCATGGATCCACTTGGGTGTAATAATGACATGTTATATTAAATAATTTAAATTAAAGAGGAAACTAACATAAACATGTATCTTTTAGTAATTTTTTATTGGGTCAAATAATTGATCTATTTGACTTTTAATAGTCATTATAAGGATAGATATATTTCCTACAAAATTATAGTTTATTCATAATTATTTGAAATTAAATATATAAATTTAGTTATGATAAAATGAGGAAGTAGTGATTACCTTATTAATGAATGATTTAAATAAATGAGATTATATATATTCAAAAAATTATTTTGTTATGCTTTGTGCCATCCACGAATTTTTTGGATGCATATAGCTTGTTATATTTAAATTAATGAAGTTTTTTTGAATGAATCATGTTTTAATGGATTTTTAAAAAGTCATGGTATGAATTGTATGAAAATTGACATAAATGATTTATTTAAAACAAACACTATTCTATTAAATGATATAATAGTCCTAAAAACCTAGGAAATCAGATAAATGACATAGTTAATGTTGAAAATGTCTTTAATTAACCACTTCTGGTTCACTTAAAATTTTATAGTAAATATAGTTACCTTATATTATGAGAATACAGGAAGAGATCGTAAGAGTTAATGATTTTAAATAATGGTTTAAGCAAGATATATGGTCACATCTGTGACATATACTTGTCTAACACCTATTGGTTGGAATGTTTTTGACCAAAAAGAATCTTATCATTGAAATAAATGACTTTGGGTCCATTTTAAACTGATAACTATTTTATAATAAATTATTATTTCTAGGCTTTTCTATTGTGACCCTCCTCCCTCTTATAAAAATCCACCACCTATAACCATTTGATCCCAACTCTCAAGCAACTTGAATCATCAAAATTTTACCCAAATAATCTACCAACATCACTCAATTCTTTCTAGAGTCCTTACTTTGGGTAGAAGGCAATTCATGAAAGCCTTTAGGCTCAAATAAAAAGATGTTACCTGATTTAGAGGTAATGTCTTCTCTCAACTTTTTTCTTTTTATTTTCCTTATCCACTCTAGGTGATCATATTATTCATTGATTATAGAAAAAAACAAGTATAATCAATAAAATATTATTTGTTATGATAATTATTCAGACTACACTTACACACACCTCCATCTATTGGATACGAACATATTGCTTCTGTGTACGGAGAACTACAGCCTCACAAAACGATGATTATTCAATTTTCCCATACCACATCTCATTATGGCCATTATGATAGAAATATTTTTATATATGATATATATTAAATTTATATTTTCTCTTTTATACTATAATTTTTATTTAAAAACAAACCATTATGTTTTCAATGATGTTTAAATACGATAATTTCTAATGGGTAAGTACAGACTAGGACCCCCTCAAAGTGATAGGAGTCGTTCATACCATACACGGAACATATAATGAATGAATTTAATGAAAATAAATAACATATATACCCCATTATACTATAATTTAATTATAATATACCTATTTATCATTTAGTTTTCAATTATTTAATATGGAAAAGAAAAGAAAGTAGCGTTCATGCGTACGTAAGACTTATATCTCAATGAAAGGTGCATTTCATTTATTATATGAAAATGCTACAGACTATTTAAATAACTATATATTGGGTATATAAGATATTTAAATAATTAATAATATTCGAGATATAAGGTACTTTTGACCACATGGATAATTTGTTAGTATAAAAAGATCAATTTTGACTAAAGTAACCAATGTCGACAAAACGAACAATATTTACTCCAATAATTATGTATTTTCTATAACATGGTAAGAGGATATATAAATGGAATAATAATATTTGAAAATTTTCCTTTTAAATTATAAATTAAACTAGGTTTATTATTCTAGAAGAATAAACAACATATGTGATGAATCCGACTTAAGGTAAGGGACTTCGCCTCAATCTCCATTAATTGTGGCACTTTTTCATAATATATGACTCCTTCTTTTACACATTGTTTAATAAATCCCTTTGACTATTAATTTCCATCAATGTGAATCATTTTTCTATGAATCTTTTTCTAAATGTCAACATGAATGTTTTCAACGTATTTGGAGAGAATGACCTATCCACCACTGTAATCGTTATTTGGCTTAATTTATTAACCATAATTTTTTAAAAGGAAAAAAAATCCATCATTACCTTTTTCGGTGTTTTGGTATTGAAAATGGGTTTTAAATGAATTTTTTATTTCCATATCTTTAACTGATTTCATGTGATTTCAAATAAGTTATTATAAGTGAAATGTTGATATTTGCAATATTTTATGTTATACGATTACAAAATGGCACTCTGACATTTTATGGGTGGTTACAGGATAAACCAATTATAGGGGGTTGTGTGATAAACCAATTTATGGGTGGTTTCATGATAAACCAAATATGGGTGGTTACATTATAGCCTCCAATTCATTGGGTAAGGAAATCGATCGTATGACTAATTCATTTTGTGATATTTGTTGAAGATGACCGTATGGTAATTTCATTTAAGTTTGTTTATGTCCCAAGTTACCTTTTTTTGTTATATGATGCTTCTTATGGGCCTGTGGTAATCTTTTGGTTACAAAATGATAAGAAATGAGCATATATTTAGTGAATTATTTTTACACTTTATAAATGTAAAAAGTATTACCTTATAATTATATATTAATGGTTTTAATGTTATCCCAAGACTAAATGTTTTATTTCTTTATGTATCCCTTACTGAGATTTTTATTCTCATCCCAAGTTTTGAAATATTTTTCACAGGACCTATAGAATAAGAGAGTCAAGGATGGGATCAAAAATAACTTATGTTATTAAAATGTTAAATGATTATATCTTTCATTTTAAAGAGTTTAGTTTTATAAAAAAATTGATAGTGAGTTGAAGTGTTTACTTTTAATATTCAAGATGTGATGTATATGTTATGGCCTAATTCTCTAAATATCTAAATCTAAAATATCTTTGATGTGAATTAAAATTCAAATTTTTGACATAACTCAAGATTATATATGTTTTAAGGCTGAGGCCTTATAATATTGTTACATTCCAATTTCCAATCTAGTATAGGTAATGGATATAACATCCCATTAAACATCTACATCTCAACCATAACATACTAAAAAACCAAGCATTGAGAGATATATTCAGCCACATCTATTTCCATTACATCCCACCAAAAATAATCTTTTAAGTACACATACATCCTTTTCCTTCCATAGTGAAGTGATAATGACGAACTATTGGTATAATACAATATGTCCTTATTTAATTATGGTATGTGTGGAATAAAAAACTAATTTTTAAACATTATTATTCAATCATAATCAATGTTGAATTCAGGGACATTTCTCACTTCTCTTTGTAGCTTTATATCTTCCTCCTGCACCTCCTTAATCCAAACTTGAATCAATGGCTGAACATTCATTTGAAAAAAGATAATATATCTCCCCTTCCATTAAAAATTCAAGTTATATCCATTTACAATCTATTAATATTTCATCTTTTGGGATCCTTATCATGTATATGCTTGCAAGGTCCTTTCAAATCAAAGAATCTAACACCTTGTTTACTTTCTTAGGGTGGTAATGTATTGAGAAGTCATAATATTTAATCAACTACAACCATATTCTTTGACATGTATTCATCTCTTTTTTGAGAAAATATACTTTAAACTTTTATAAACAGTATAAATACCACACCTTTCGCTATAAAGATAATTCCTCCCTATCTCTAGTGAAACAATTTCCCTATCTATCTCCAAATCATGAGTTGGGTAAATATTCTCAAGGATTTTTAATTTTAATGAGGTACAAGTTATCATCATATCATTTTTCATGAGAACAAATCCAATCCCCTTTTGGATGCATCACTATAGATGAAAAGCCATTCTCCACTACTAGGGAATGTGAGCATAAGAGCACTAGATAGACTTATTTTTAGTTATTTAAAATTCACGTCACATTCCTCTGTCTACATGATCATAACTCATTTCGGAGTCAAATGGGTCCATGAATTAGATAATCATAAAAAATATCAAAACAAATTTTGATAATATCCTGATAAACCAATAAAACATCATATCCAAGTTACCATTGTTTGTATCAGTCAACATTGAATAACTATTATTTTTTATGGATCCAAAGATATCCCCTATCTTGAGATTATCTGACAGAAAATGATAATTTTTGAATCCAAAATTCCCACATGGAAATTTTTTCATAATGATTCTCCTTTATCAGGGTCTTCAGTAAAATTCTGAAGTGATATTCCTGATCTTCCTATCTTTTTTTAATAGAGAAGAATATAATCTATAAAGACTACAACAAGCTGATCAAGAATGTATCTAAAGACTCTATTCATTAGATCCATGATGATATCATGGGAATTATTAAGACTAAAGGCATTAAAATAAATTCATAGTTACTATACCTTGTATAGAGTGTTGTCCTTGGTATATCCCCCTTATTGTTCCTTAATTGATGATATCCTGAATGAAGATCAATATTTGAAATGTATTGAGCTCTGCGTAGTGGGTCGAATAATACATCAAGGTGAGGAAGAGTATATTTGTTCTTGATAGTCATATTATTATGTTCTTGATAATCAATGCATAGTATCATTGATAAATCATTCTTCGTAACAAATAGAACAGGTGCACCCCAAGATGACACACTTGGGCGTTATGAATCCCTTGTCAATATTATCTTGGAGATTCCTCTTCAATTCCAACAAATAAATTGGGGACACTCTATATGGTGTCTTTAAAATATGAATACCCCCCGGGATGAGTTTTATTGACAACTGCACCTCACAATTCGATGGAAGACACGAAAATAATTTTAGAAAGACACCATCAAACTCTCATACAGTGGGTGTATTCTTAATTGTGAGTTTTTCACCAACAATTTGATATATATAACCATATATTATAGGAATAAAGACCCATAAAATGAAATAAATTTTAACTGTGATTTCATACTAATCCTTGCATCGATAGATCATCATATATTGATCTGTAATTTGAAATGTGTTTTCCTTTCCTTGAAAATTGATATGAGATCCAAATAGGGAAAGCCAATCCATGCCAACAATCACATCAAATTACACTATAGAAATTATCACACGGCTTGTAGGAATCATTTTCCTATAAACAACAAATGTAGATGATTTATAATCGTTTTATGTATTTATTGTTCCATTAGGAGTTGTCATATAAAATTCAACATATACATGTTCAAGTAATATGAGGACACCCTTAGAAAATTCTTCCAAAATAAAATAGTGGGTGGATCCAAAGTCAAATAAAACTTTTTCTACTTTAAAGTGGATAGTATGTATACCTCTCACCTCATCATCCTCGTACTTCACATCACTGATAGTGATCCCTTGTGACTTTCTATTGTATTGGGAAATAAGAGTTTTCTTATTGTGATCATCATCAATAACCCTTGGATTATGGAATTTATTGTAATAATGCCCCATTTATTTTCACTTGTAACATTGAAGTGCATGAGGTGAATTCTATGTAGACTTTTCCCTACTCGCATCATTAGACATATTTTTCCCATCACATCAGTATTTAACTACCCCATAACTATCTTTCCAACATTTAAATCATTTACTAGTCCCTTTAAGATAATTTCCTCCTTGTTTATTTTACACATTGAACTTAAGGGAACACTCATTTTATTTTTTAGGGTGGTATTTAGATTTTCCCATGAATTCCATTTCTTTATCAAATTCATATATATGAATCTCCATATCAACCTTGAGAGAACATAAAATGATTTCTTCATAGCTATTGAAGTCCCCTATGGATAATTCCCTTTGGAGACTTTGTTTTACACCACTAAAAATAGATCAATTTTACTCCCATGCTGGATTATAATTCTAGAAGCATACCTTGAAAGTCAGGTAAAAGATTCTACGTAGGTACCAACTGATTCATCTTCCATTTTATTATGTTAATGAAACTACTTCACCATCTATTTTCTATGAATACGATGAAATTACTTATTAAAAAATATGTTCTTAAACTTATCCCATTCTATGGATTCAATTTCATCTCATTTCCTTTTATTTTGGATAAGGATCCACCATTGATCATCTCCACTTTCCAAATGATACACTTCTAAGATAAATTTATCATTTTCTGAATATTGAAGAATTGAAAATTTCTTTTTATTGGTATTGATCCACTTTTCAGCCACTAATGAATCCTAATACCTACTGAGAGAAGGTGGACACTGCCTCATAATTGAATAAATAGAATGTTATTCCCTTTTTTCATTTGGAAGTACTTCATGATTAATATCTTGAGAATATTTTGTGATCATAAATAAAATATTTTTGATTCAAAATCCCTAAACATTTGGTTTCTCATAAGGACAATCATTTCATTGTCTGTCACATTCAGTATTAATATGGTTCTTTCGGGTTTCGTTCATTTACTAAAACAATGAAGCGTACTCTGAGTGACAATACTCAAAATGGAAAAAACATAAAATTTAATATATATATATATATATATATATATATTTCTGAATATTTAGTTTTTTATCCATGGTTATTCACGATCACTTCTAACAAACTATTAATTTAAATAATAAATTGACATATCCTTTGGGTTCTTACTAAGGTATTATCATCCTAGTTTCCTAAGGATTATTATACATATTCTCTGATACCAACTATAATACCACATAATTTACATATATTGATATTAATTCAATGTTAGGGAATATTAATTTTGAAATAAAAAAAAATCTATGATATGAGTACATAGGTATTGTGTACTTAGTAACTTGAAAGATAAACAACGTGTTCATAAGTCATCTTCACCATTTCCCGCTAATTTAATTATAACTAGACCCTTTTTAGATATCATACTTAGTAAACTTATAAATGACCATGGAAAAAGAAAAATTTGAAAGGTTTATCTGAGATGACCAATAAGGATAAAAAATGGAGATATGAATCATATCATAATCATAAGACATAAGAACATTAAATTTGAAAATCATGTCCTGCATATGAGAGATTGTTATATCATGCCATGGGATAAATCATGGAATTCATAAAAAATCAATGAACATAATATCAAAATTCATAACATAAGGCATGAAAATGTGTTTCATACATATATTCATTGAAAATCATTTTGTATCAGTCAAGGATCATTTCCAAGGCCATCATAACAGACAAAGTCCATTACTAAACCGTGTTCAGCCCTCGTTACAACCATGTATTACCGAATCGAGATCATTTCACATTCAAGACATGACTATCTCATGGGATATAAATCTTTACCCGATGAATTTGTGGGAGATATAGGTCCCACAAATCTCATAATGAAATAATTCATACTTCTAAAAAAACAAAAATCAATCATCATAGCATAACCAAATTAATAAAATGGGTTTCTTAAACATCATTCCATCATAATCCATACAAAAAAATGGAGTAAATAAAAATACTTCCATAACAAACACAAGAATAATGTTGTAATAATAGGTATATAGACATAACCCTATTAAATAAAGTCATAATATATGGAAAATAATTTTGAGAAAACACTTGATATTAATTTTTGAGGAAAATATCCTTTCTTCTTCAAAGACATTTTCATTTCGCAAAATTTCATGTAATTTTAATATAAATAAATTTATTTAAAAATAAATATGGAATCATGTAGAAGAAGTCCCATGGAAATATGGAATTATAAAGATATAAAAATTTGATCATTCCATATAAGTTAAAAAACATTCATGTCGCACATTAGTCAAAAAATTCAAAAAGTACCTCGTATCGAATAATAACAAAATATTTCATTCATAATGTTTAGTAAAAATTCATCAATGGGTAAAATAATCTTTAAAAAATATATAATAATTAAAATTTTAATAAATTTTTAGGGAACATGAATGTGGATGTTAAATATTTCCCAATAAATATTTACAAATAAACAATCTCAGATAATAAAGAGATTGAAAAATTATCCCTCACCTTAGGTCTGATATACATCATATGTATCAAAACCTCATATATAATGATTTCAATAATTTCATTAAATTATTATAGAATCATAGTCATTTTTATGATATTATATATGATAATATTAACATATTTTTGTCAGTAACTTTACATTATTACTCGTCATTTAGATATTAACTTCCATAGGTTCATATGCAAGTTTTGACGAATATGTTCTAGTTCTCTTTCTTAGATCATAGTAATATAATAAAAATGATATTAACATAATATATACAATATTTATTCCTTTTTTAAATTTATATAATCATGATTTAATAAAGATCATGTAGAATGAATCGCATCACATCTTGGATATGAAAGGTCGTACATACATATATGCAATGTTATCATTCCCATAATTTTTAATGTTATTGAAGTGGATGATATATAATACTTCAGAAAAAATAGCATTGGTTAATAATAATATATAATTATTGTTTCTATAATTATACCCATCCAATTAAGGTGAAAATGAAAAACAGATTACACCAAGATGTGGAGATGGTAAGTCGTACGTACGCATACATGATGATTTCATTATTTTGGGATAGATAGAAGGTGGAATATAGATGTTTCATAATTATAATAACATCCTAGAATATATGTGATTTAGGAGTTATTAATTTATAATGAAACAACACATGAAGAGGAAGTAGAAGAAAAATGGATTTTTAAAGGATCCGTAGATGAGATTACCTCTTCTTCGACGTGCTTCCACTAAATATCCACTTATAGAACTAGTGTTGGGCTTTGAAAAAGACCAGAACCTATAGAATATCAAAAAAGAAGTTAATAAGAGAAAACTTTCTAGGGATTTCTAATCTTGAAGGCTCAGATTTAAGTGAATTGGTGAGGGAAGAGGTTCCCTATTATAATTGAGGTGGGGGAACATTTGGGATTTCCAAAAAAATTATTAATTCATAATAAACTCATACCCTAGAAAAAGAACTTGAAAGTGTCCTAATTTTTAATAATAGATGTCTGAGGGATTTAATATCATTATCAACTAAAATAAAGATAATTGTTTTGTGAATTTAAACATTATTATTTTAATCAACACTTGTTATAATTTTTATGTTTAATGAAGATAAAAAATATTTCTATATTAAAAGGGTGAAATATTTAATTTTTTATCTTAATTTGACCATAAATAATTACATTATAAAATTTTATACCATTCAATATTTATTTTATTTTTTAAAATATGTTTTATGAATTTTAAAATAGATAATAAAACAATATTTTGATAAAAAATCGATTTTGTAAATTTTGACACTACATAATTCATTGATATTTAAAAATAGTATGATAACCAGATAACATAGAACAAAAAATTTATTATATTAAAACATTTACATATTAATATAGAAATTTCACTGTACAAATTAATTAACCAAAATTATAAATATTTTAATTTTTTAATAACATTTATTTTCAACCTCTATGGATAAAATAATTACTACATCAATTTTGTGTAATTTTATAGTATACCTATTTCATTAATAAAAATTAAAACTTATATTATATGAGTAATATAAATCTCCTAGATATCATATGAATATATTTAGTCAAATTTGTGTTTTGGAAAATACAAAATCAATCATTTTATCATTATTAAATTATGAATGTGTCAAATTTAATATAAGGGTCACAATATCTTTTATAAGGATCCAAATTGTCACTAACTCAACCCTTATATGGTTATGAGAGATATATACTAGACCAAGAGATTTGGTAATGTGATTGGGCCTTTTGTGGTTATTATAATTTTAATAAAAGCTTTTATTTATTCCTTATCAATTAGTTATTTTTTACATCATCATAGAATTAGTCTTTAAGGTAATTATTTATTTTTCTAAATCTCTCAAATAAATTTCCAAGGATTAAGATAAACATATCAGCTTTCAAATGGGTCTTTATAAGTGAATTTAACTTCTTATATAACCTTATAAATAAATTATTGTGTATTTAAAATCTGAGTTAGATATACTTAAGTTCTCATTAAATAAATTAAATTAAATGTCCTAATCTCATCTAAGTGGCTTTAAAATGGCACAATTTTAACCCAAGGAGGATATAGGTTGAAACAGAATCATAAAATGTTATTAATAAATGTTTTAGGGTAATTTTTTAATATTATTCTTAAACTTACATACCTGATTTACCCTTTTACCGCATTGATTGAAATTTCTGATGTTCCTATTCATAATGCCCAAAAATTAAAAAAAAGATATGTATATAATTTCGAACTATTAATCTCAAATATGGAATCCATTTTTCAAAATTCAAAACAAATAAGTTGAAAAAATTAATTTTAAATTAATCCCATTATTAGAAAGAAGTAAAATGATTTAAAAGATAAAACATTGAAAATGATTAAAATGTTTTTATATCTGAATTCAATGTAAAATTTATTCTAATGACATAAATTTTATTTAATTAAAACTATAATATATATATTATTTTATTTAGTTAAATATTATAATTTAACCATATAAATTATTTTGATAAAAAAAGTTAATTTCAATTAAAAGGCAGTGTATCTTTTCTACTCATTAGAATTGGTATGCTTTTTTTGGAAAAATGATAAAAAGGAAAAAAAAGTAAATTTTTATTTCCCTCTTCCAATGAATATATTTATTTTTCATATAAAACTTATTAATGTGTCAAAATATTATTTTAAAAGGGGTTCTCCATTAAATAAAAGCAAATTACCCTTTTAAAAATTATAGGCTTTTATACATCAAAAAGGGTTTATTCATACCTCATCAATAAAATATCCATTACAAGAATATAGATAATATTTTATTAATTATATAACGTATATATTGTATTTAATTAATTTAATATTAGTAATTCACTCAATTTAATGAAAAAAATAAAAAAATAGAGTTGATTATATTTTTCATAAATATTTGGTAGCGAAAGACATCACCAGTAATTTTTATAAGTTCGTTATATTAATTTAAACCATCCAAATAGCTTGTTTATAGTCTCTATTTTATATTAATGGCATCTCACAGTTCTTCTAAACTCTCAATTTCATGTAGTGAAAGCAATTTACGAATCAAAATTATTTAGAAAAAATATTTCATGGGCACATCTAGGTGTTACCGAAATTCTATGCATAGTTATTCTCATAACCATAAACATGGTTCCATTGGAGAAATATTTAATTTTAAATCCTTCATAATTTTTTGTAATGAAAATGAGACTTTTCCAAAGAATATCATCTTGGAGTGTCAAACTAAGTGAACTGTAAAGCTAGTTGTTGTTTTTCGGGATTCCCCGAGTCATGCCCAGGACACATTGTCAGAGTTTTTACCCCTAGGTCTGTAAGTTCCAGAACCATGACTAAATGTAGTATTATGACAGGGATGTGTTTATTTGAAGTTCCACATAATCTCTACCTTACCAAAATTCTAGGATGTTTCTTATATCCTTATCCTCAATGTTTATCTTAGGGTTATATTCCTTAACATATGTTTTATAAAACTAGTTTCCAAGGTTTCAACTATATTTCTATTGATACAAACTATAAGGACCCTAACCCTAGTAGTTAAAAATGATGTATTACATTATTACATTGGTATCAATATAAAAAATTCATATCCCAATGGACTTATTAGTTTAGTTGTTTTTGAATACCATATTACATATGTGATCTTGACACTACAACATGATATTAATTACAACATATCAACATATTTTGAATATCACAGAAAAAAGATTTTCTATACAAGTCATTCATAGTAGTCATCTTCGCGTCCTAAAAAACATAAGAAAGGAGTGATCTTAGATGCTCTATATGGGTATGTAATATATAATAATCCTAAATAATCTATAAGGAAAAGTGAATTAATGAAAACACGTGCCATTAAAGTAAACTTCAGCATAATATGGACGAAATATAAACTAATTAAGTAATTCCATAACAATACTTAACCATGGATATTATACTATTCAAATAATCACATGCACTATAAATGTCTAGTTTCAAAATGATTAAATTGCATAACTATGGATATCTAAAACATACCTTCCAGGAATCATGCCATGAATATATTAATTTCAATACTTCAAGCTAATAATATAATAAATGGGTAATGACTCAGCCAAAAACATATGTAATTTTTCACACGATACCAATCGATGCACTGAGGGGCTATATAGGGCCCCAAACAACACGTACTATGTCTAATTCATTATTAATTTTAATGGGGTGAAACAAAATAAATATATAAATTCATATTGAAACTAACATATGAAATGTAAATAACTTTCCCTAAACAGTACACAAAAATACTATCCATTTTTATTAATATGGTGAATGGAATACATGTAGCGCATTGACAATCAAACAAATCATAAACCATTCTATAAAATATCATAGATGATATCAAAAATGATTAATCAAAATTACACATATTAATCTATTGGAATCGCCTATTTTGATAATCCCAAATCATGTTTCATTTATATGATAATCATGTTTCATTAATATTTATAGATTCTATTAGGTAATAAATATATAATTTTTAATCTCACTGCTCTCTCTATTAATTTTACATTGTAAATTTTTATCTATGTAAAAGGTTACCACTGGAAGGTCACTGCTAGATGGTTATCGATAGAGGTTACCGATGAAGGTTACTGATGGAAGGTTACTGATAGAGGTTACTGATAGACATTACCACTGAGGAACCTCACCCCTGAGTTATCAAAGCATTCTCATAGTTATGATTCTACCACTCAAAGGCTACTGTTGTCGAGTTACCACAAGAGGTAACATTTATAAGGCTACCGATGAAGGCTACCGATGAAGGAAACCGATGATGGCTACCGATGAAGGCTACCGATGAAGGCAATCGATGAAGGCTATCGATGAAGGCTACTGATGAAGACTACCATTGAGAAGGTTACCACTACCAGTCTATCGATCCCCACTCTTCTAAATCATACATTTTCAATTTCTTATGATTATTCTAATGTTCATATTTGGTAAATTTAATGCTTTTAAAATTAATTAATGTTGATTGTTGAAATATCAAGAGACCATATCTGGAGAAATTATGAGGTACGAGGAAGAAATACCATGGTTATCTTATTCCTATTGTTGGACCTCAAATATAAAATAGAGACCTGAGGAAGAGAATCTTGAAGAGGATGCATGAGAGAGAGAAACTACAAGACTGACTAGAAGAACAAATATAACACACCAACTTTTACACTGGGCACTCAAGAGATTTATGAAGATTACTTTGGAGAAAAATCTCTAGACTGCCTTCTTTGCTTCATTAAATATCTTTCAAACCATGAAGTACAAAACCTGAGTACCAGGAAGCCAGAACCTAAAGTTGTGGCATTCTGTTTTGGAGGCAACTTTTAGAGAAAGACTAGTACTACAGTTTTATTACTCCACGGAGTCATGAACTGAATTTCAAACACATGGATCCTTCTAAACTAAATATTTATAACATTATTTCTATTTTTTTTCTTCTGTTACATTTATGAGAAGTGAGTGTTTTCATTTTACACACAATATCTCTTGTACTTGAACTGGAGGATACATAAAATACTCACCCCAAACATTACTTACACTTTGTTTCATACATATAATATTGGAAGAGGCTGGGTGTGTCCTGATTGTGTGTTTCTTCCCCAAAGAACTGTGGAAGAGGGTGTGATCCCGGGAATGTTTGTGAAAACTATTTTAAAGACCGATAATGGTTGGGTATCAAGTTTATTGATTATATAAACTGTTTGGTGGCTGGTATTCAACAACTGGAGAGGATTAAGTCTCAGCTTGAGATTGAACCTCGTATTCAACTCTGTTGTTTTCCTTCTTCTGTAATACTCTTCTTTTCTACTTTTCACTACTTATAAATTCAAAGAGAATATAGGGAGTTATTTTTTGGGATGGTGGAGTTTGAATATGAAAAGTGTGCGAACCCAAGATTGTGCATATCTATTCTCGTCGATGAATAAAGAAATCAAGCTGATTGTCATGTGAAGAGTGTGGATTATGTTTGGAATAAGGATATCTTTAACCTGTGTGCCAAAAAAAGGTCTGATGTCTTGAGGGATACGAAATTAGAGAGAATCTTTGCGGATGCAGTTAAAGGTGTAGGAAATAATGTGTTTCTTGATTGTGAAACTATTTCCTCGTGACGATTCATTCGCAAAGGGCATGTTTCACATGTCTCTATAAACCTGAATGCAGTTGTGGAGCGGATTAGGCTCGGCATACATTCGATCATTGCGAGAGTGGTGATTCCAAAAGGGTTGAATCCATGGAAGTTCAATGAAATCTTGGTCAAGATTGCTGAGATTTAGAGTTTCAATGATTGGAAGATGACAGATATGGGTCATGGTTTCTAACATATTTCTTTTCCATCAGATGAGCTCAAGTGTTGTTCTTGGTGTCTTGGGTCGGTCCCTCTCAAGCTGGGCTTTCATCGAATTCATGAATGGGACCAGAATTTCGATCCCAGTACTGTGAAGAATACTTTTCACAAATCTGGATTCATGTATTTAATATAAATTGGCTCTATTGGAATCCTCAAATCCTTTTGGACATCACCTCATCGGTTGGAAACCAAATTCAACTCGATAAAGAGACTAAGAATCCTAGCTTTGGACACTATGTGAGAATTTTAGTTGAATTTCATATGGTTGCCACTCTTGTTGTGGAAGTGGTAATAACTACCAAAGATGAAAGTCTCAACCTTGGGATTATATATGAGATAAAACCTAGATTATGTCTGAATTGTCACTTCATTGGTCATATTCTCTCTGTATGCAACTGAAATAAAAACTGCAATCTTGGTAAGGGTCGAGGGCATGAGCCTGAAAAATGTAGGAACATCAAGAGCAGGGCTATGACACTCAATATTGTTAGTAACTCCACTGATGATAAGTGATATATCAATGTTCAATCCAGGGATTCTGGAAAATATGATATGGTGTATGATGGATGCCTTATAGATAAGAAACAATGTAATGACGTTGATGATAATGGAGTGAAGGCCAGATCTAAGGTTGATGCAGGTTTCATGGAGCCCGATCTGGGTCATTTTGGACCATAAATCACTTTTGGGGAACCTTCTAATGGGGAGGTCTCAAAGGGTAATGGTAGGGGCAACTGAAAGTTGTAGAAATTGCTCCCATGTTTGTTGATTTTGATGCTTCTGTTGTGTATACTGCAAGCGTAGAACCTGCTCAGGGTACACTGTCTCAGAATGAAGACGTGGCTGATACCTTTGGCATGGTCCCTACCCAGATTGATGTTGTTGATGTAACTACTGAAAGAAAGGATGTTGTTGTGTCAACTGAAAATGTTGAACCTGCTGATGGTACACAGATATAGGAAGCAGAACTAGATACTACTTCGGACATTGTCCATACTGCTTCTATAACCATTTAAAGACTTGAAGTAGAACCTGGTTACCATGTGACTCAGAGTTCTGATTCAAGTACTGGAGTAGCCCCTTTGGTAGCCCAAGATCATGATCCGGGCCATGGAAATGACCCTGAAAATGATGTGGAGCATGATTCTGGTCCTTCTGAATTGGGAGAATTCTCACATGTTCATTACTCTAAGGCTGCAAAAAGAATATTACATGCTAGCCTGCTGACTGTTTCAGCTGATTCGGTCAACAGATTCTCCTTTCTTAACTCTGTGGGGGAGGATAATAGAACTGAAGATGATGATCAAATATCAAATGGTGCTGGTGTTACTGGCCTCCTTCCTTAGAAAAAATATTCCAAACAGACTTATGATGGGCCTAGCACTAGGCTCAGATCAAAAAAATGAAGATCCTATTTTGGAATTGTCAAGGGATGGTGAATCCTCCCACGGTCAGATCCCTTAGATATCTTATTATGTCCAATAGGTTGGTTCTTGTTGGTATTGTAGAGCCAAGTATGAAGTTTGAGAAATGGAGTTCCTTTATATGGTCGTCAATTGGATATTCTCTAGTTGCAACCAATCAATTTACTAGAAATTTTGAATCTATGTGGGTGTTGAAACATGATAGTGTTGAAGTTAATTCCATTTTGACTGATTTTCAGTCTGTCACTCTCTCATGTCACAACAATAATGTATCCATCAAGCTGACATTTATTTATTCTTTCAATCAATACACAAGAAGACGAGAATTATGGAGAAGCTTACCTGATATATCTAAGAGCATGAAGAGAAATTGGGTTCCTCTTAGTGACTTTAACACTGTCCTAAGGCCTGATAAAAAATTGGGGATAACATATATAATGCATTAGCCTCTGATTTTTTAGCTTTCATTGACAAATGTATCCTTGCCGAGGTTCGAATTTCTGGTCCTGATTACACGTGGAGCAGGTACACTATTAATGGGAGACATGCAAGTAGGCTGTCCAGGTGCTTCATTCATGTGGATGATAGGAACATGTGAATTTATGTGGTTGAGAGAACCCGACCATGTTTTCATTCTGATCACAATCCGATTCTTCTTGATATATTTTCGAATAAAGTCATGTCAGCCCCTCTACCATTCAAATTCAATAATTCTTGGGTCATTATACCTGGATGTAGAGAGATTGTTTTGGATTCATGGAAAACTAGTTTCTTGGGTAGCTCACTGCACATTCTATATTGCAAGTTGAAACTTGTTATGGCCAGGCTGAAGCAATGGATCAAGGAGTCCTTATCCTCTATTGATAGTGATATAAGAGAGGCTGAAGTTATCATCTCAGAACATCAAGATTCTGGTATGTCCCAGGAGGTTCCCTCCCTATAGGAAATAGAGGCTAATTTAAGACTCGACCAACTTTTGTCCCTTAAGGATAATGTAATGCCCCAACCCCAGTTACCCATAGTAGGTGCATTATTACATAACATTGGCATGATCCTAAAAGATCAAGTCTCAAAATAATGATTAGTTTAGTAGCCTTGGTATCACTAGATACATTCATAAAGTTTACATTACATCATAAAAGTGAAAACTACAACAACATATTGTTTTCATAGTCATATCTCCTTATACTATCCCTACAGGTCATTCATTAAATACTTCTTCACATCCTGGGAATAATAAAACATAAAAAGGGGTGAGCTCAAATGCCCAGTAACGATAACAATATAGCAGAAACTTTATTAAATAAGCATGAACATTTTATGCAATGTATAACTAAAACAAAATCCTTTTAAACTTGAACATCAGCATAATATGGAAAAAATAAAATGAAATAATCTCATTTACTTATTCATATGGATATTATACTAATCTAATAATCACATGAAATATCAATAACTGCTTTCATAATGATGGAATGCATAATGCCAGACTATCATAACCACGTAGCCAAGGCCTCATGCCAAGAATACAAATAATATTTTGTCAAGTACTCATGCCAACACACTAGGTTGTCTCATGAGACCTACTGATGCATCAGGGAGCTATAGAGGGGTCTAGCCATCCCTTATTAAGTCCAATGCATTCCTCATATGAATAGGTTTAAACATAACATAAACATTTGTATTAAAACTAGCATGCGAAATTTCAATACATTATCCATCAACCATGAATGGTATAAAAATAACACATCCACTTTCAAACATATCACAAAACCTTCAATACAATATGGAAGTTTTATATCATCATAACATGACATCTAATAAGCATAAAATCCATCAAAGGATGTTGACATTGATGAAATAAAAACTATTCTAGAGAAACATCTCTTTTTTAAAATCATTTAAAAGTCACATAATTATAAAATAAAACATTTACATTGAAAATATCCTTATAAGCTTTTAAGGGAAGCTTTTACAATTTTATAATGGCAGAAAATAGCTGCACCCTCTGTATAAGTTAAAAAAAGACATTCTTACCTTAATTCTGTCAAAAAGGTTAAAAAGGACCTTGTTTGGAAAATGACGGAATGATTCCATTATAAACTTATTATAAAAAGTCAAAAAGGGTATAAATGACTTTATCCCATATTCTAAAAAATAGTAATAATGTTTTGAAATACATTTTTATGAAACATGGATGTGGATGATTAAGAGGTCCCAGTAAATAATTAGGTATAAACAACCTTGAACAATGAAGAGATTGTGAAATAAAACATTACCTTGTACATTTCCTTGGTTGAAGGTCTTTTAACCTCCCGTATAATGGTGAAATAATTTTTATTAAATTATTCAAGAATCATATACATTAATATGATATCATATACGATCTTTTAACATTGCATTGTTAATAATATTTTAGTATTATCGTTGTTTCGGGTGTTCACTGAATAGTTTTATTTTATATGTTTTGTTACGTAAGCTGTGTTTACTATGGGTAGGTTGCATATTATTCATATACATAATGATATCAAGTCTATAAAAATTATTTTTAATCATAAAATGACAATTATACTTGAATGGATAGGATGGGGAATGAATATCATCGCGTTCGTGGAGACGGTAGTCCGTACCTACGCACGAGGGACAATATTATTATTTTGAGATTAAAATAATATATAATTGGGTGGTTTATCATATATAAAGAATAATTATCATGTTATATTGATTATTTACATGAATTACACATCATTATTATACCCATCCAAATAATAGTGTATTGAATATCAATTACACCACGACGTGGAGACAGCAGGACGTATGCACGCACATATGGTGACATGTCATTTAAAGGATGGATAGAATATTGAATATGGGAGAACATATTTATAATAACATCACAATATATTGAAGATACTGGAGTTATTATTTTAGAATGTAAATAACAAAGAAAGAAGATGTTGAAGAAGAAAGGAACTTTGAAAGAGGGTGGAGAAAACATTACCTCTTTTTCAGGTTCTTCCTTTTGATTTGATCAAAAGGGCTCCTTGAGATGGCTTTCTGATCAAACTAAGACCTCTAGTTTGAATTGAGGGTAGTTTAGAGAATATTTGGAAAGGGTTTGTCTGAGCCAAATGGCTTTGAAGGTCTGAATTAGTGAAAAGGAGGAGTGCCCTTTTATAAGAGGGGTGAGGGGCTCCTTTGGAAAAGCTAGAAATATTATTTTATAATAAATTCATATTAGGTTTGTAATGGAACCAAAGCGAATTATATAAAGGGTAATGTGGGGATAGGTCTAAAACAACACAAAAAATAGGTAATAGATAGGTTTGGGGCATATTATTAACCTTTTCATTTAGTTTTAACTATTAGTTAATTAGTTTGACATTTACCATGTCTCTTTTATTTTTTTTATTATATAGTTAATAAACATACAATATACCTCCAAGAGACCCCCAAGTGGTACATTAATGATACACCAATCATGATACAAGTCCTTTGGCCGAATATTAGATTTTTAGGAATTGAATATCAATTAATAATATAATATTTGTTTTAAAAACTCTTTTATGTCAATTTTGACAATATTTGGAATTTTATTTTTGTGAAAATTATAACAGCATGATTACATCGAAAAAAGTTAATTAAATCAATCCTAACATGTCATATTATCCTATAAAATTAGTTTAATTCATAAAATGTCTCAAATTACTTCTATTGGGATATTTATAATATCAATTATTTTAATATTTCATTAATTTTGTAATTACTGCATCACCATTGTGTCATAAATAAATTATATTATTTAATTTCTAAACATTATAAATAAAATACCATTATGTATGAAATATTTTCATCTTTTTAGTTAATATTTACAATTTAATAACCCTATATTAAAAAAATTTTAGTTATTAAACCTTGATTTTAACTCTTTTTACTCTTCATTGAATTAAATAATACTAAATATCCCAATATAATCCAAGTGGACTTAAATTATAATATTTTATTCCTAAGGTTGTATTTGGTCGATATACACTTTTCCAATAGAATTAGGACATGTGTTAGGGTAATATTAATAGCATTTTTACCCTTAATTACCCTATTTACTTTTAAACGTGGTAAATAAAATTAAAAAGTTACTATTCACCAAAAAAGTTTAATCTTATTGAACCACATTTTACTCCTTGATATTAACCGTGTCTCTCGGATATTCGGAATTCCACTAACAGAAGTGGTAAAATTATGTTTTATGTGAATTTGCAAATTCTCCTAGGAGGTGGGTAAAAGGCAATGAAAAGTTCAATAAAAATTTTATATATCTAAAATTATTCTAAACTAACTACAATGAATTACATTGAACTTATATAGGTATTATGTATCTATTTTGACGTTAATTAAATTTCAAAAAAATAAATAATTATATAAATAAAACTTCATTTTTAAACTAAAACTCAGTGTTTTTTCACTATTCATCAAAATTGAAGGTTTTTAGAAAAATACCAAAAAATCACACTAGGCTAATTTCGATATTCCGAATCCAAATATGAAGTACATTTTGAAAGATAAAATTTAAAAATTTTAAAAAAGTGGGTATTTCTATTCATAACGGCTAGTTTGATTGGTTGGGGTGTGTTTTAGAACTCACAGTTTCGTACAACACACACTATAGTATTATTCAAGGAGAAGCGTACCGTTGAAGTTTGGGGTGTTACATTCTCCCCACCTTCAAGTAGTTTTGTCCAAGAAATTTCTAGAATACTACCACATGAAATGAATCGGGTGATTCTTAATCATAAGTTCCTCGGGTCCCACGTTACCTCTTCCATTTTATGGTTTCTCCAAAGAACATTAACCAAACGAGTCATCAGGGTTCCTAGAACTTATTCTCTCATATCAAGAAAATTTATAGGCTCTTCTCAATAAGACAGATCGAGTTCCAGTTCTAATTCCTCAAAGGTGAGTACATGTGTTGGGTCAGGCACTTATTTTCTCAACAGTGATACGTGGAACACATCATGAACTTTGGAGAGACTTGGCGGCATTTCCAAATGGTAATCTACAACCCCAATTCGTTCTAGAATTTCGAAAGGTCCTATATACCTGGGACTCAATTTACCTTTCTTACCAAAACGTATAACTCCCTTCCATGGAGATACCTTCAAGAAAACATGATCTCCTACCTGAAATTCCAAATCCTTCCTTCGGTTATTGGCATAGATCTTCTGCCTACTTTGAGATGCTTTGATGTGGTTTTGGACTACTTTTACCTTTTCCATCGTTTCCTCCACCAGTTCTAGGCCTACATGTTTTCATTCACCAAAGCCATCCTAACAGGTTGGTGTGAGACATCTCTTTCCTTATAACGCTTCATATGGTGCCATCTGAATAATTGAATAGAAGCTATTGTTATAGGAAAATTCTACCATAGGTAATTATTGATCCCACATACCCTGAATGTCAAGTGAGAATGATCTCAACATTTCTTCTAAGGTTTGAATAGTTAGTTCTTATTATCCATCTATTTGAGGGTGGTAGGCGGTGCTCAAATGAAGTTCAGTATCTAAATCCTTCTAAAGACTCTTCCAGAATCTTGAAGTAAAACGAGGATCATAATCTGAAACAATCGATAGAAGTACTCCATAGAGTCTCACAACTTCATTAATATATTGTCTTACTAGACGTTCAAGTGGTAAATCCTCCCCAATAGTATGAAAATGTGCTGACTTGGTAAGACGATCAATAATGACCCATATTGAATCATTCCTTCAAGGAGTCTTTGGTAGTCACAAGACAAAGTCCATCGTTATATTATCCCATTTCCACTCAGGTATGGGAAGAGGTTGCAATACTCTTCCAGTTTGTTGCCTTCCAGCTTTCACTTGTTGACAAACCATACATCATGACACAAAATCAACAATCCCCTTCTTCATTTTGTCCCACCAAAATGTTCCTTCAAATCTCTATACATTTTGGTTCTCCCATGGTGAATAGTGAAATTTGAAATATGAGCATTAACCAACAATTCTCTTTTTAGATCAGGTATATTGGTAACATAAAGTCTCTTCCCAAACTTCAAAATCCCATCTTCATACAAAAAGTCATTCAATCTCCCATCATTCACAGCTTTAATCTTCATTTGAAAATCTTCATCACAAGTCTGATAACTCTTTATCCTTTCTAGTAAAGATGTTTTGGCAACCATTTGAAAAGGTATTGATGTTTCACTTTCCATGGTGATTCTGATATCCATCATTACTATATCTATGTATATAAGATCCATTTCTACACTCATCTTGTTCAAAAATCCATGATCTTTTCTACTCAAAGAATCTGCCACCGTATTTGCCGTCCCCGGGTGGTAGTGTATCGGGCAATTATAATCCCTGATTAGTTCGAACCATCTCCTTTGCCTCATGTTGAGATTTTTTGTGAGAAAATATACATCAAACTCTTTTTATCTGTATATATCTCACATTTTTCACCATAGAGATAATGTCTCCAAATCATCAAAGCAAAGATTACAGCTACTAACTCGAGATCATGAGTAGAATAGTTTTGCTCATGAATTTTCAGTTGTCGTGATGCATGGGCAATAACTCTATCATTCTTCATAAAGACAAAACCTAGACCTTTCTTTGATGCATCACTATAAATAACGAACCCATCATTCCACGATGGTTGAGTCAATATAAGGGCATTGACTAATATTCTCTTCAGTTCTTCGAAACATTCTTCACACTCTTTTTTCCAAACAAATTTAACCCCTTTACGTGTGATATTTGTTAATGGGTTAGCCAACCGGGAAAAATTCTGGATGAAATGTCGATAATAACCTGCCAAACCAATAAAATTCGCTACCTCAGTTATACTAGTAGGAACTGGCCATTCATGGATTTCTCTTTTCATAGAAGGATCAACAAAGATTCCATCTTTGGAGACAATATCGCGATGAAAAGAAATCTACTGAATCTAGAATTCACACTTGCTAAACATCCCATATAATTCATGTCTTCTAAGAGTCTTCAGGAGAATATGCAGGTTATTTTCATGATCTTCATAGTTTTTGGATTATACCATGATATAATCAATAAATAACACTAAAAACTGATCGAGATATTCCTTGAAAACTCTGTTCATTAGATCCATGAAAACAGAGGGTGCATTAGTCAGCCCAAAATACATTACTATAAACTTGTAATGCTCGTACCTGGTTCGAAATGTTTTCATCAGAATTTCTTCCTTCTTCAAACACAACTAATGGTATCCAGATTGAAGGTCAATCTTTGAAAAGTATTGAGCTCCATGAAGTTGGTCAAATAAATCATCAATGAGAGGTAGGGGATAGTTGTTCTCTATTGTTATAACATTGATCTCCCTATAGTCAACGCACAACCACATAGATCCATCTTTCTTCTTAACAAAAAATATAGGGGCTCCCAATAGAGAAACACTAGGGTGAATAAATATCTTATTACTCAATTCCTATAGTTTTTTCTTTAGTTTCAATATATCCACAGTGGCCATTCTATAAGGGGTCTTCAATATGGGCCTTGAACCCAGAATTAAATCAATGGAAAACTCAAATTCTCTTTCTGGAGGATGTCCAGGAAAATCTTCTAGAAACGAATCTATATATTCATTCACAATAGTTACTTCCTCTATTTGAACATTATTTTCCTCACCCACAGTCATTTCATTCTCTTCCACCCCAATAATTGAATTTTGTTGAGCAACTATGGGTGGATCTAGATAATAATTATGTGGTGACGATTCTTCTCTAAAGATAAGGTTTTCCTTATCATCATCATCTGAAGTCATAACCTACTTCTTTTTAAAATAAAAAATTTCATCATGGTCCAAAAGACAATCCATACCGAGGATTATATCAAACTCAATCATAGGTATGACGATGAGATCAGCGGATAAAGAACATTTATGTGGTCTAATGGGGACTGATTCACAAAATTTCTTAGCAATGATACTTCCCTTAGGGGATTTAACTGACAAATCCCTTGTTAAATCAAATTGGGAATATCTAATTTTCTTAGAAAACTGGGAAGATATGAAACAGTGAGATGATCTAGAATCAAATAATGCATTTTATAAACTTGAGAAAACCATTAAATTACCTGCCACCACGTCTTTCAGAGCCTCTACCTCAGTAGTAGTGATAGCATAAGCATGCCCTTGATCCCTTGGCCTTTTCAGAGGTATTTTCCCCTGACGCTTAGGACATTCATGTTCATAATGTCCCATCTCTCTAAAATTATATCATTCCATGTTGACCACAACTCTCTTTCCCTTGCAATCAAGAGCTTGGTGTCCTTTTTCACCACACTTGTAACAAACTCCCATTCCCATCAAGCAAGTAACGAGGTGTTTCTTCCCACATTTACTAAAGGATGGATAATAAACTTTTACCTTCATCTGATTATTTCCATTTCCAGAGTGGTCAACAGATCTCTTCTTCTCTTGCTTTGCTTTAAAGTCGTAAGACTTAGAGAATTCCTTTTCTGTCTTGATAGCACACGAGACAATATCTTCGTAGGACAAGAAGGTTTATGAGACTAATGCTCGATGGGGAAATGGTTTTAACCCATCAAAGAAATGATCAATCTTAATTATTGGGTTACATATATAATTTGTTGCATGTCTCGCTAACCTTGTAAAGTTAGCCTCATAATTTGCGACATTCTCATCATCCTTTTGCTTCAGACTCAGAAATTTCCTTTCTATATCTGCTCGATGGTCACGAGGAATGTATTTTTTCAAGAAAAGCTCTTTGAAATCCCTATATTCAATATTTGATACTTCATCATCTTCCTTCGTGTTTTTTATCAAGGACCACCATTGATCAGCATCTCCAGTGAGGTGATAAACTGCCATGACAACTTTTTCCCTTTCACTACTCCCCAGAGCCAGAAATATTTTCTCTAGGAAACTTATCCATTTATCACCTACTAATGGATTTTTACTCCCATTGAATGTTGGTGGTGTTTTCCTCATGAAGATATCTAACATTGATCCTCCACGCTGCAGATCCGGGTGCTCCATACGGGTAAGGTTGTTATTTGTAACCAGAGTGAGTTTTCCCAGTATAGTGATTATCAGATCATCACCAGTTACATCACCAGATCCACTATAATTATCTTGAGAATGAGGGAAATCCATACATGGAGTGCGTGCATTGATACAGTTTCCATTTCTTCAACTAGGCACCATTTCTAAATAATGGCATAAATTAGATCAGTTTATAAATCAAAATACATAATTCCAATCTTCTAAAACACTTAACATAAATTGAACAGTTTATGGATATAATCCATAATCATAATAATGTTTTATTTGAGGAAGTATATACTCATAATCCCTTAATAATGGCTCTTAATGAATATTAAAATTATCCTAAGCAAATCCCATGGGAGAGTCATAACCAATTGTGTAGCAAAGCCTGTTGTCGTGCACCAGTTCCCGTTCAAGTCTAGCTCAAAGTGGTGTTTTCAGGTTTTACACCTAGGTACATCTGTGGCAGAGCCGCCTCTACCTGCTCGTATCTAGAAAGTAATGTAATGCTCAGAAAACTCACAAAATCTCTACAATACCAAATTTCTAGGAATTTCTTCTATACTAATCCTCAATGTTCATCTTAAGTCTGTGTGCTCTAATCAGAGATTATCTAAATCTCTCTTCCAGGGTTTGTACTAAACTTATTCTGATACCAATTGTAATTCCCTGACCCCAGTTACCCAGAGTTGGGGAATTATTACATAACAATGGCATGATCCCAAAAGATCAATTCTCGAAAGACTGATTAGTTTAGTAGCCTTGGAATCACTAGATACATTCACAAAGTTTACATTACATTATAAAAGTGAAATCTACAACAACATCTTGTCTTCATAGTCATTTCTCCTTATACTATCCCTGAAGCTCATTCATAAAATACTTCTTCACATCCTAGGAAAAATAAAACATAAAAATGGGTGAGCTCAAATGCTTAGTAAGGATT
This sequence comes from Viscum album, assembly GCA_963277665.1. NCBI lineage: Eukaryota > Viridiplantae > Streptophyta > Magnoliopsida > Santalales > Viscaceae > Viscum > Viscum album. The sequence goes on from OY728158.1 coordinate 1,288,656,506, forward strand.
ACAATATAGCAGAAACTTTCATAAATAAGCATAAACATTTAAGGCAATGTATAACAAAAAAAATAATTTTATACTTGAACTTCATCATAATATGGCTGAAATAAAATGAAATAATTCCATTTACTTATTCGCATGGATATTCTACTAATTGAATAATAACATGAAATATCAATAACCACTTTCATAATGATGGAATGCATAATTACAGACTATCATAACCACGTAGCCAAGGTCTCGTTCCAAGACTACAAATTAGATTTTTTCAAGGCCTCGGGCCAAGACACTAGATTGTCTCAGGAGACCTACCAATTCATCGAGGATCTAAAGCAGGCTCCACCCGTCACATAATGCATTCCTCATATGAACAGGTTTAAACATAACATAAACATTCATAGTAAAACTAGCATACGAAATGTCAGTACATTCTCTATAAACCATGAATGGTATAAAAATAACACATCCACTGTCAAACATATCAGAAAACTATCAATACACTATGGAAGTTTGGTATCAGAATAACTCAACTTCAAATAAGCTTAAAATCCATCAAAGGATTTTGAAAGAGATGAAATCAAAACTATTTTTGAGAAATATCTCTTTTTTGAAATCATTTAAAAGTCGCATAATTATAAAATAAAACATTTACTTTGAAAATATCCTTATAATCTTATAAGGGAATCATTGAAGATTTTATAATGGCAGAAAATGGACGCACCCGCCGTATAAGTTAAAAAAAGACATTCTTACCTTAATTCTGTCAAAAAGTTTAAAAAGGACCTTGTATGGAAAACGTCGAAAAGATTCCTTTATAAATATCGTATAAAAATTAAAACACGTGTATAAAATACTTTACCCCATATTCTTTAAAATAGTAATAATTTTATGAAATACATTTTTAAGAAACAAGGATGTGGATGATAAAGAGGTCCCAGTAGATAATTAGGTATAAACAACATTGAATAATGAAGAGATTGTGAAATAAACCCTTACCTTGTTCTTTTCCCTGGATGATGGTAGGTTATCTCCTATATAATGGTAAAATTATTGTTATTAAATTATACAAGAATCATATATATTAATATGATATCATATATGATCTTTTAACATTGCTTTGTTAATAATATTTTTTTATTATCGTTGTTTCGGGTGTTCACTTACTCGTTTTCTATTATATGTTTTGTTACATAAGTCGTGTTCATTATGGATAGTTTGTATATTATTCATATAAATAATGACATCTAGTCCATAAACATTATTTTTAATCATTAATTGGAAATTAGACTTGAATGGATACGATGTGGAATGAATCTCATCAGGTTCGTGGAGACGGTTGTCCGTACGTATGCACGTGCGACAATATCATTCTTTTGATATTAAAGTAATATATAATTGGGTGTTTATCATATATACAGAATAATTATCATTTTATATTTATTATTTACATGAATTACACATCATTATTATACCCATCCGAATAATAGTGTATTGAATAACAATTATACCATGACTTGGAGACGGTAGGTCGTACGTAACCACGTATGGTGACATGTCATTCAACAGATAGAAAAAATACTTAATATGGTTGTAACATATTTATTATAACATCATAGTATATAGAAGATACTGGAGTAAATATTTTAGAATGGAAATAACAAAGAAAGAAGATGTTGAAGAAGAATGGAACATGAAAAAAGGGTGGAGAAAACAATACATCTTCTTCAGGTTCTTCCTTTTGATTTGATCAAAAGGGCTCATTGGGTTGGAATTATTATCAATATAAGACCTCTATATTTAAGTGAGGGAAGTTGAGAGAATATTTGGGTTGGGGTTGTCCGAGCCAAATGGATTTTATGGTGTGAATTAGTGAGAAGGGCGTGTGCCCTTTTATAAGAGGGGTGAGGGGCTCCTTTGGAAAAGTTAGAAATATTATTTTATAATAAATTAATATTCAGACTCTAATGGTTCCAAAGTGGATTATTTAAAGGTTATGGTGGGGATAGGTCGAAAAAAACTCAACCAATCAGTTTTAGACAGGTTTGGGGCACATTATTTACCTTATCTTTTAGTTTTAACTCTAAGTTAATTAGTTTGACATTTACCATGTCTCTTTGTATTTTTAAATAATATAGTTAATAAACAAATATATACCTCCAAGAGAACCCCAAGTGACCCATTAATGATACACCTATCATGATACAAGTCCATTTCCCGAACCTCAGATTTGTAGGAATTGAATATAAATTAATAATATAATATTTGTTTTAAAAACTATTTTATGTCAATTTCGACACTATTGGGAATTTTATTTTTGTGAAAAACATAACAGCATGATTACTTCGAAAAACGTTAATTACATCAATACTAACATGTCATATTATCCTATAAAATTAGTGTAATTCATAAAAAGTCTCAAATTACATCTATTGGGATATTTATAATATGAATTATTTTAATATTTCATTAATTTGGTAATTTCTGCATCACCATTGTGTCATAAATAAATTAAATTATTTAATTTCCAAAAATTATAAATAAAATACCATTATGTAGGAAATATTTTTATCTTTCTAATGAATATTTACAATCTAACATCCCTATATTAAAAATGTTTTTGTTATTAAACTTTTCTTTTAACTCTTTTAACACTTCTCTGAATTAAATAATAATAAATGTCCTAATCTAATCCAAGGGGACCTAAATGATACTATTTTATTTCTAAGGTTGTTTTTGGTCGATATACACCTGTACAATAGAATTAGAACATGTGTTAGGGTAATATTAATATCTTTTTTAACCTTAATTACCCTATTTCCTTTTAACCGTGGTAAATAAAAGTAAAAAGTTACTATTCACAAAAAATTATTTTAATCTTATCAAATCACATTTTACTCCTTGATATTATCCGTGTCTATAAGATTTTTGAAATTCCACTCCCTGAAGTGGTAAAATTATGTTTTATGTGAATTTGAAAATTTTCATAGGAGGTGGGTAAAAGACGGTGAAAAGTTCAATAAACTTTTTATATATCTAAAATTATTCTAAAATAACTCCAATGAATTACATTGAACATATATAGGTATTATTTATCTATTTTGACCTTAATTAAATTTAAATAAAAAAACAAATATTAAAAGAAAAGTTTGTTTTTAAACTATAACTCAGTGTTTTTTCACTATTCATCAAAAATTAAATATTTTCAGAAAAATACCAAAACTTCACCCTAGGCTAATTTCAATATTATGAATCCAAATATGATGTCCATTTTGAAAGATAAAATTTATAAAATTTCAAAAAGTTGGTATTACTATTCATAACGGCTAGTTGGATTGGTTTTGGTGAGTGTTAGAACTCGAAGTTGTGTACATCACACACTATAGTGTTATTCAAATAGAAGCGTACCATTGAAGCTTGGGGTGTTATAGATAATCTGGCTCAGAATCAATCCAATAATAGATGGCTGAAGGAAGGAGACAGGAACTCCAAATTCATTCATTGCATTATCAAAGAAAAAAAGGCCAGGAAGAGTCTTAATGCTCTTAGAATTGATGGGAAACTCTTTGATTAAGAGAATCGTATTGTTGAGGCTGTGACAGATTACTTTGAAAAGGTGTACTCAAATATTGGAAATGAAAATTCTGATAAAATAATCCAATTTTTTGACCCCTCTATTAAAGATAACCAGATTCAGAGGCTTATTGATATCCCTATGGAAACGGAGATACATGATGTCCTCTTCTCACGGAACATTGATAGTGCCGTAGGCCCAGAAGGATTTACTAATAAATTCATTATGTTCTACTGGGATATTGTGAGAACAGATGTTACAAATTCTGTGAATGAATTTTTAGATCATCTTACATGCCGTTTGGGATGAATTCAAATTTTATTACCTTAATCCATAAAAAGGAAAATGCCTTGGACAATAAAGAATTCAGACCTGTTGCCATTGGGAATACAATACCAAAGGTCATCAGTAAAATTATAGCTTAGAAGTTGGGTGAAATTGATAAAGGGATCATTTATGGGAATAATTATGGGTTTGTACCTGGGAGAATCATCCAAGACTATCTATTTACTGCTTCTGAATGTGTAAATGCTATGAAAATAAAGGTTAAGGATGGAAATATAGCTGTTAAGATTGATATTTAAAAATCTTTTGACACCATAAGACGGAGTTTTCTGTTTACTGTTCTAAATATGAATGGCTTCTTATAGATATTTCTTGATCTAATTGGATCCATTTTATCCCGTGCAAGGCTGTCTATCTTGGTCAATGGATCTCCAGGATGCATTTTTCAATGGACAAGAGTGGTCAGGTAGCATGATCCCCTTTATGGTTTTTTGTTTGCTATTGCATAAGACTATCTAAGCTGGTGCCTCACAGATCATGCTAATTTTGGATAGTGTCCACCAATGAGACTCAGAAGGGATTTGAGTGCCACTTCACTTTTATTTTATGTTGATGATATTCTACTATTTGGGAAGGCAATTGATGCTACCGTTTCTTAGATTAAAGGAATTTTCTCTCACTATGAAGAGGTTTTTGGTTAGGTATTTAATTAGAGAGAGTACTATGTGCCTTTTGGGGATAGAATAACTACTTCAAGGAAAAATAGAATTGCTATGAAGTTGGGAGTTAAAAGGGGTTCTCTCACTTTCACATATCTTGGTGTACCTCTTTTTTAGGGCAGGGTTAAAAGATTTCACTAAAAAAATATTACGCTATGAATCATCAATCAATTATCATGATGGAAAGGTAAAAATATGTCCCAATCTGGGAGAATCTATCTAGTTAACTCGGTGATTAACTCAATGTTTGTTTATTCCTTTTCTATATTCAAGTGGCGGAGATTGCTGATTAAAGAAATAAGTGAAAAAATTAGAATCTTTGTTTGGACTAGCTTAATTAATGAGAAGAAATTGGTCATCAATTTCTATAAAGAATGTATTAAGCCAGTTCAAATGGAAGGATGGGTCATTAAAGACATTCGAATCTTCAATGACACTCTGATTGAAAAGTTTGTCTGGAAGATTTTTTCAAATCCTCATCCCTCCATGGACTTTCTGGCAATTAGATTTATTGGAAAATTATAGAATGGATATGCCAACTATATGAGATCCTCTGTCTGGTCTGCTATTAAGCAAACCTATTCTGATCTTATGGCTCGCTCGAAATGGTTGGTCTATAAGTAGTCAAAACTAAATTGTTGGACCACCTCTTGGTTATCAAGACCCATTTGTGATGACATCATCATTCCCACATCTCTAAAACATAAATCAATTGCTGATTTTGGTGCAGACCTGGTCCTTCCTGAAATTCTTCCCAATGACATAAGAATGGAAGTCACACAATATTGCTTCATTGACAATGATGATCTAGTATGGACTCTGGATATGAATGGAATTTTCAGCATAAAACAATGCTATAAGTCTCATTGTGGTACCTCGATTCACCCCCTAGAAGGGTTATGGATTTCATAAAGCCATTTATTCCCCTTGAGCGGTCACTGCTCAAATAGAAAATATGGAAAAACATATTGCCCTTGAAGTTCTTGTTGTAGCAAAATGGGTTGTACCTTATCCTGATCTTCCATGTCTTCTTGGTAGCTGATGAATCCATCTCCCATGATTTCTTCTCTTGCGACTTTTCTCGCAAGTTATTGTGTTACATGCAGTAGATTTTTCAATGCAACCTTCATTTTCACTTAGTTGATGAGTTAATGCAGTCCATTGGAATGGCCAATTTTAGTTATCGGGTTCATGGTCTTCAATTGGCTACAATTGCGGCTATTATTGAATTCATTTGGAATTCTATAAATGACATTCTGTTCAACATCATTCAGTCGCGGTTTCACAATGGTTTCTTAATGATGCATTGTCCCATTTTCACGGCTTCCAACATCCAAGAATGTTTTATGAGAAATGATGTTTTTGACCAGGTTTTGTTCAGATCTCTTGGACTTACTGGTAGGATAAAGAATCCACTTATGGTGAAATACATTCGATGGATTCCACCTCTTCTGTGGTGGATTAAGGTCAATGTTGATGGGGTTGCCCAAGGTGATCCAGGGCCCACTGGATGTGGTGGTGTTTTCCGTACTTCTCGGGGTTTTGTCAAAGGCTGCTTTTTTCATTTTATTGGCAATGGATATGCCATTGAAACTAAGCTCTAGGTTATAATGAAAGCGATCGGGTATGTTGTCCATTTTGGTTGGAATGAATTATGGATAGAATCTGACTCATCTGTTACAGTTCAAATTTTTAAAGAGCACTAGAGGAATGTTCCATGGAGGATTCTCCCAGTCTGGATTGATTGTCTTTGGCTTCTTGGATCACTCTCCATTAAAGTAACGCATGTTTATCATGAAGCCAATCAAGTGGCATATTCTCTTGTGAAAAGGGCAATTAATGAGGTCACCTCCTTTGGGTATTTTGTGTCTCCTGACTACTGTGATCATCTTGTTCAGGAGAATTATTGTGGTTAGGTGGTTTCTCGTATTTGTAGAGTGACTCTGTGATACATTGTATTTTACTTTTATTTTATTTTATTTCCTCAGGAGTAGGTTCTCCTGTATCCTATATTTCTTGGTGAATTCAAAACAGAAAACTATTTTACATTGACTTTGATAGTTTGTTTTGGTTGCTGTGTATATATGTTTAATTTAGTAATCCTGTTTCAAAAGATAGATAAGTGATTCACACTAATTCAACTAAGGACTAATCAACCATTGAGAAACTTATTGACCAATTGAATATTTATATATCTACTTCCTTAAATATCTGCGTTGTTTCATATTTGGGGATTGCTATCATAATGTTTTTTAATATAAATTTTATATAGGAACTCAATTAATCCCTATATTGAGTTTCCACTCTGACCAAAATTTGGTGTCAAATGTGGTTTTTATTTCAATTATCAAAACATTTTTAAAGGTTTTAATATTCCTTTCAACTGTGATTTTTGTTGTATCATAAAAGTCTTAGAATTTCTATCATATCAAAATTTTTTGTTCTTTAAATTCTAATTAACTACAGATAATTGAGTTGAGTGTGTGGCTACTAACATGCCACCTTTCATTAATGTTACTAACTATTTTTAGGGGAAATTGAATATGAAATTTTATAAAGAAAGGATGGGTATAAAATCTGGGAGACAATTAAAGAACAACATTCATTACCTACTACTATAGGGGACATATGGACTCAGTTGACTAAAGATACATGTAATAATAACTCCAAAGAAATGAATGCCTCATACTGTTCTATAGGTGATTATAAATTCAATAGAATATCTGATTGTAAAATTGTATATGAAATTTGTGATAATTTCACTATTTCCCATGAGGGAACATCCATTATTGAAGAAATGATATTAAATACTTATACTATTAAATATGATAATTTAAAAACATATCCCGATGAACCTATATATGAAATGTATCTCAGGTTCATTGAAATAGTAAATACCATGACTCTTCTTGGAAAACTAGTAGACAACAAGGATCATATTATGAGATTTCTTTATTTCCTACCTTACAGATGGAGAGGAACTTCTCATTCCATCCGAGAATCCTACGACATAAGCAAGCTAGCAGCAAAAGAACTAATTGAAAAAATCATGAAGAACGAAGAAGATCATAATGTGAATCAAGAAGAATATGATCCAAGAATGAAAAATGTAGCTTTCAAGACATCTACCTCAGAGATAAAAGGCAATGATAAAATTGATGATTTTGTAGATAGTTCCACTAATGAAGATTCTGACTCTAACAGTGATGATGAGATTTCTCATCTTGCTAGAAGGCTCAAAAAGTTCTACCAAAAGAAGAAGTTAGTTAGAAATTCCAATTATAAATGAAGGGTTGATAGTAAAGGACATTGGAAAAGGGACATAAAATGGAATGACAACATGAATGAGATAATCAGTTATGAGTGTAAATGAAAAGGTCGTGTGAAGGATGATTTCCACAAGTTTATGTTTAATAAGAAATATGAAGACAAAGGCAAGGGATATAAAAAGGATATGAAATCTACTGGGAGTGATTCAGAAGAAAAATCTAGATTATTTGACCCTTCTAATACAAAGAAGAAGAGTCATGCAAACATGTGTTTAATGACATAAACATACGAGGGAACACTAAATTCTCTTATACATAATACATACTTTTCTATGAATGAGAGTGAATCAAATAATGATGTAAATATGACTATGGATGAACTATTTGAATAATTTTTAATGATTGAGGATTCCATTAATGAACTCAAGGATAAATACAGATTATTGAAAATACAACATGTTTTAAATGCCAATTATAATTTTGATTAGGATATTGAAAAGGAAAAATTTGTTCGGCTATTAAAAGAATATAATGAACTAAAATTATCAAATGATAAATTAAAAAGATATCATGAGAAGTTTATTGTTGTTATAGATATTGTGACCCATTTTATAGGGAAAAAATTTGTTCCAAAATACATTATCGATTTAGGATATCAACCAGGATAGAGAATGATTATTAAGAACAAATTTGTTAGAAATTTTGGACAGTTCACTGCTAGTACAAGTTCTAGAACATCTATTGAAAACAATTTTTTAAAGGACATAACAAAGTTTCAATGTCTCAAAACATATCTATTTATTATTGGAAACTTATAAGACATATATGGGTTCCCAAATCATTACTTTCTGACATATTTGGACCCAATAAAATATGGGTACCAATGTTACCTTAGGCTTAATCTATTTTGTAGTAAAATTATTTAAAGAGCTCCTATAAAACCCCATGGTACTTCAATAGTGGATGTTCAAGACATATTTCATGAGAATATTCATGCTTCAATAGCCTAATTAAATTTGATGGTGGACATGTTACATTTGGTGATAATTCTAAATGGACGATCACCAGCTTAGGCCAAATTTTGTAACCCTAATACTATATTAATTTCAAAATTACTTTCTGATGATGTGTTAAAATAAAATCAACTTTCTATCTCTTAGTTGGGTGATGATGGATTTAATGTTATGTTTGAAATTGATGCATGAAATTTTTTTAGTTGTAAATATAATTTAATATTCACTACTCCTAGAAATGAAAATGTATATGCTATTGATTTAAACACTTTATATAAGAAAACTTTTGCTTGTTTGAATGCTTTTCATAAGGAATATTGGTTGTGGCAGAGAATATTGGGACATGAAAATGTGCAATTACTTAGGAAACTTACTAGGAAAGGGTTAGTTGGTAACTTACCTATATTGGAATTCCCACTTAACAATGTTTCTAATCCTTAAAAAAAGTTTAATCAACACAATTTTCTTTCAAACCAATGAATGAAGATTCAACTTCTCAATAGCTTGTGTTGGTTTACATAAATTTATTTGGAGCATCGAGAGTTTCATGTTTACTTGGGAAGGACTAAGTCCATGTTCATGTAGAATAATTTTTAGATACAATTGGGTATACATTATATCTCAAAAAATTGTATCATGTTCCTAAATTATTAAATATTTCAAGTCATTAAAAAATCTTAGAGGATATAGAATTAACACTTTGAGAAGTGATAATTGCCGTGAGTTTGAAAATCATGTTTTCAAATCATTTTTCTCACATAATGGCTATAATAACAATTTCTCTTATCCTAGAACACATTGTCAAAATGAAGTTGTAGAAAGATTAAATAGGACACATCAAGAGATTTCTAGGACTATGGTAAATGATTATAACCTACCTATCAATTTATGGGCTGAAGCTGTTAATATAGCTTGTTACATCATCAATAGAGTCTTAATTAGAAATGTTATTAAGAAGACCCCTTATAATCTATGGAACAATATGAAGACTAAGGTTAATTAATTTAGAGTTTTTGGTTGCAAAGTCCGTATCCTTAACATTAGGGATAATCTTTACAATTTTTCTTCCAAAAGTGATAAAGTGGTTTTTCTAGGTTACTCAATCTCTTGTAAATCCTATACATTATTCAATAAGAGAACAAAATGCATGGAAAAATCAGTTCATGTAAAATTTGATGAGACAGATCCACATGAACCTAAAACCCCTCTTTAATATCTTAAGGGAGATATATAAAGTTTGGACCTTAATGATAAAAACAATGAACCCCCATTGAAAACTACTAGTTCTGGGAATATTCCAGAAACAAATAATGTTGAATTTGAACCCATAGACAACCATGAAGAGTCTAGTGAAACCCTTTATAGAGGTATTAGATCTCTCAAGAATCATCCTTCAGATGCTTTTGTAGGTGATATAAATATTGGGACACAATCTAGATATTCTCTGAGAAATTAGGTTTATCATTATGATTTTCGTTCACAGTCTGAACCCAAAAATATTAATGATTCTATAAATGAAGAATTTTGGATGATGTATATTTAAGAAGAATTAAACCAGTTTGAAAGAAATAATGTTTGGGAATTAGTAGAAAGACCTAAGGATGCTTTGACCATAGGCACTAAATGAGTGTTTAGAAACTAAGTTGATGATTCTGTAAATATAGTCATAAATAGGCCTAGATTAGTTGCACAAGGATATAGTCAAGAAAAAGAAATAAACTATGAGGAAATCATTGAACTTTTAGCCAGACTAGAATACATTAGGATACTACTAGCTTATGCAGATCATCATAATATCATTCTTCATCAAATGGATGTCAAATCTCCATTTCTAAATGGGTATATATTAGAGGATGTGTTTGTTGAACAGCCCACTCACTTTATAAATACCCATTTTTTAAATCATGTTTTTAAACTGTCTAAAGTTTTATATAGTTTAAAACAGTCTCCTACACCTTGGTATGATAGACCCAGTTCTTTTCTTATTTCAAAAGATTTTACTAAAGGAATAGTTGATCCTACTCTTTTTATAAAATGGATTTCTAAAGATTTTTTAATAGTACAAATTTATGTAGATGACATTATTTTTGGATCTTTTAAAAATTCTTTACATACTGATTTTTTAATGATGATGCACAATGAATTTGAAATGAGTTTAATGGGGGAACTTAAATTTCTCGTTGCATTTAAAAATTTTCAAAATAAAAAATGGTAATTTTTTAAATATATCTAAATATACTAAGGATATTTTGAAATGTTTTGGTGTGTATAAAAATAAAGATAGTGATACACCTATGGGTACCACTTGTAATTTGGATGCTGATGAAACTGGTAAACCAATGGATCAAACCAATTATAGAGGAATGATTGGGAGTTTTCTCAACCTTACTGCTAGCAGACCAAATATAATTTTTAGTGTATGTATGTGTTCTCATTTTCAAGCCAATCCCAAAGAGTCTCATTTATGTGATGTTAAAAGGATTTTAAAATATATCAAGTATAAAACAAACGTAGTACTATTTTATCCAAGAGGACAACAATTTGATTTGAAAAGATATTAAAATTCTGACTTTTCTGGTTTCAAGTTTGATAGAAAAAGAACCGCTAGAACATGTCCCATTTTCGAAAAGTAACTAGTATCATGGTGTAGTAAGAAATATAATTCTGTTGCATTATCGACTGAAAAAGCTAAATATATAGCTGCTAGAAGTTTTTGTGCTCTAATTATGTGGATGAAACACCCTTTACTGAACTATGGATATATATTCAAACATGTCACTATAAATTGTGATTACAAAAGTGTTATTAACATCTCCAAAAATCTAGTATCACATTCTAGGACAAAAAAATTGATATAAGACATCACTTATTGAGAGATCATTATCAAAGAGGTGATATCACTCTTGAATTCATTGGCACTCTACATAAATTAGATGATATATTCATAATACCTTGTAATTAAAAGAGGTTAAATTACATCACACATGAGTTAGATATGGTAAATTTTTAGATTAGAACACCTCACCAATAGACCTCACCATTAGAACTCACCGTTAGGACCTCCCCATTATACCTCACCATTTGACCTCACTGTTGGGACCTCACTATTGGACCTCACCATTGGACCTCACAATTAGGACCTCACCGTTGGACCTCAGCGTTGGACCTCACCATTAGAACCTCACATTAGACCTCACTGTTGGACATAACCGTTAGGACCTCACCGTTGTACCTGACTGTTGGACCTCACTGTTAGGACCATAATATTGGACCTCACCATTAGGACCTCCTCGTTAGGACCTCACTATTAGGATTCATCACCGTTAGGACTTCACTGTTGGCACCATACCGATAGTCCACTTTATTAAGGTTCAGGACATAGCATTTTTCTACCGAAATCTGAAACATTATTTATCATATTTATTTATTTTACCTGGTATGTTTTTTGGATACCTAAATGATAAAAACAAAGTAAAACCCACATTTTGATATACTTCAATCCTCTCATAAACAACATTCTCCCTATCCTTGGACCCTAAGATTCTGCTAAAACCCTCAAACCACATCAAATCTCAATGGCAAGACTGAAGAGACTAATGGTTGGGGATGAAATAGATGCTCTAAACCCCTAAAGACCTCGATCTGGGTCTAGTAGTGGAAGCATGGCTGTTGTGAAACTGATAAATCCTCATTTGTCAAAGAGGGAAATAGTGGAAAAAAAGAATTATGTTAGGAATGGATGATGTCGAGAATGTCTCTGGTGCTGAAGGCTCTCGAATCTCAGGATTTGATAGAATGTTTTGCAAATAATAAAATACCGTATTACCTGAATCTAGTAAAAGAATGTTATGAATTTCCGATGTTTGATCATAATGAGAATGAGAGTAGAATGATTTCTACGGTAAATGGAGTAAGTTTGAACTTCTCTTCTATTGAATGGGATGTATTTTTAAGAGTTTGACATGGAGGAATTTTTTATTATTACTCTTGAATGATGCCTTCCACCACTGAGTATTTATTATATGAAGAGACTATGGCCGAACGGATAAGAAATGGAATCCCTAATAAAGAGATATTTACTGAGATGGATAGAGAAAAAAAATTACTTTTTAAAATTGATCAACATGTCATGTGTCCCAAGAGAGGGGACATTTCTACTTTAAAGCATCAAGACATATTTTTTTGTATCTTTTGAAGTATGGACAAAGGATAAATCTCTATATGTTGTTGATGATTGAGTTAGAGGATATGAAAAAGACTTTTTCTAAGTCAAATCATTTATTTCATGCCAATTTTATATCATTAATGTTAAAAGTGAAAGGTGTTGTTGGAAATAAGGAGGAAATAATATTCGTAAGGGGAAACTTCTGCATTTAAAAAATGATTTGCATGTTTATGAAGATAAACTAGAACCCTTGGATAAGGGAGAGGGTGAATTATTAGGCTAAATTATATGAGGAATCAAATCATGTACCAATGCTAATAATCCAATGTATAAAAGATATTTTTGTTTAAAGCCTAATGAAGTGGATCCAGTGTACTCAGATGAAGAAGAGGAGGTTGCTATTGTGCAAGAGAGAGACAGGATTCTCTTGATGATGACAGGAGTGCTCCTGATCATCCATCAAGCCCCTATATTGGAACTATATCTTGTTGTGAGCCTAGTCTACTAAAGGGATTACCCAAAAGAGATACTATCCTAATGGATACTTATGTGAGGAAACTTGGAAAGAAGAAGAAGAAGGGAATTTCTTAGGAGACATTACTGTTGGAGAGACCTCAGAGGAGGAGGATGGAGTTTATTCTAGCTATAATGAATTTGAGTCAGCTATTGATGAATTTGAAGAGGAATGCATATGTCTTATTCCTTGTATACGATATATAGAAGTGGGAGAGAGTGAAGAAGAAGTGAATGTAGAATCTAGTGAAGATGAAATTTCTATGGTTGTGGTTGAAGATTCTATTGAAGATATAGTAGTGGACTCTCCTATTTATGTCGTAGATCAAGGAGGAATGGAAGAAGATATTTTAGTTTTCTGGTATGATCCAAGTGAGGGAGAGGAACATGTTTCCAAAAGTTCAATTTTTTGTTTCTCATGAAATAGAAGATTGGTTACAAGACCCTGGATTCATGGTTTTGGTCTTAGAATATAATTATTTTGAAGATGAAAAACCTAACAGTTGACCTCCAACTCATTCTGTTTTTGAAACCACTATTCTAAGACAAGTCGTTCATCTTCCTCAGTATTATGTTATAAAGGATGACTTAGAGTAATTAAAATAATATTTAAAGATACAAATTTATTAGAGATCCATTGTGATAGAGAGATCAGTTGTTCTCAATCAAGATCTTGTGGCATCTAACTTGGAAAGAATAATCTTTAACTTTCACTCCAATAAGATACATGAATTGTGAAAATGCCTAAATCAAGTCAGAACCTTGGAAGAATTTTCGGATTCTGTGAAATAGTCAATTTTGAGTTTATAATCATATATGGATTCAATATCTCAATTAGTCAAAGACCTTATGTTTGTTAACAATGTTGTTCATCAAATGGTCACAGTGTTTGAGGACATTAAGAAGTATATGAAGACACATGTGACTGGTAAGTATGATTATGTGAAGTGGATGATCAGTGGACTGAAAAAGTCTTCTAAGGAAATAATAGCTTTTACCCTAGAACCTCTATGTGACACTGCTTCCTCATCATCCTCTCCTCCTGTTGATCTAGATGTTTTCAGATTTGTTGTTAGAGAAGAGTTTTAGAAGCTCATTGGTGCAAGTACCTAAGACCCTTAGTCATTGACTCAGGTCATTTCCACTACCAAATACATTCATACACTTGGATAATATTACTTGAGGGAGGATGACCAAGAATAGAAGGCAATCAAAGAGCATGCTGACTTCTATAATAAAATGTTTTACACTAAGCATCAGATGGATGGTCACTTAATGATACTATTGGAGAACATGAGGATCCCACCTGTCACTTAGTATATTAAGGATCATCTTATCCAGCTTAAAGAGTTGAATAATTAATTTGAATAGTTCATGGAGAATAAGGATGATTTCATATCATCTATGAAATGATGGTGAAGCATCATTATGGATTTCATGAATCTCCCTTTTCCCTTTTTCCATGTGGACTGCATGCCCATTATTGTTCCTCCTGCCATACCTTCTCCCTCAACTGCATTATTCTCTACAAGTGATTCCCCATTTATTACTCCTGCTCCAGCCATCAAAATCATGAATCATATGATTCCTTGGAGATCCACTCATTATCAGTCTACGGATTCTTCTATAGCATTTCCTCCTACCTTGCTCACTTCTATCTGAAGGGCAGTACCATCATCTTATGAACCTACCTCCTCAACACTCAAAGACAAATCTCTCATGAGCATCTCAGATGTGGATTGAATGTGGGTTTTCATAGTTGATAGGGATCATTGTAATCTTTTTGTATATTGTTCTCTTATTTCATTAATTCAAAAATATTCCTTTGTCTATTTTTGTATTATGTTCATTTTTTAATCACTTAGGGGATGAAGTTTTAAGACTGGATCCCTTGAATATATGCACTAATATAAGACTGAATTCCATAAATATATTATTTGATATATTATCAACAGTAAACATGGTTCAATTTTATGTTATTTTAACTCCTGATGCATAATATATGTATACTAAAATCTCTTAAAAGATTATCAAATGTGCTTAACCATGATTAGAAAATTCTTAAATATAAATATCGCCTACATAATTTAGGATTATCAAAAAGGGGGACATTTTTGGACTCGCCTGTTTTTATAATCGCAAATCATGTTTCATTTTTGTGATAATCATGTTTTATTAATATTTATAGTTTATATTAGGTAACAACTATATATTTTTTAATCGCACTTATCTCTTGGTAAATTTTATAGTGAATAATTTTATCTAAATAAAAGGATACTGCTGGAAGGTTACCGCTAGAAGGTTATTAGTAGAGGTTACAGATAAAGGTTACCGGTAGAAGGTTACTGATAAAGGTTACTGCTGAGGAACCTCACCGTTGAGTTATCAATTAAAGCGCATCTCTATGACTATATCACTGAAGGGCTAATATTTTAGAGTTACCACTATAGGTAACTTCTATAAGACTACTGATGAAAGCTATTGATGAAGGATGCAGATGAAGGCTACTGATAGAGACTAATGATGAAGGCTACAGATGAAGGCTACTGATGAAGGCTACTGATGAATCCTATCGATGAATCCTACCATGGAGAAGGCTATTGCAACTAGTATACCAATACCCAATATTCTACTCAATACTTTTTCAATTTCTTAAGATTATTCTAATGATCATATTTAGTCAGTTTAATTCTTCTAACAATAATTAATACTTATTGTAGGCATATCGAGAGACCGTATCTAGAGAATGTATGAAGTAAGGCAAGAACAGTGTGTGGTTTAATTATACCTATTTTTAGACATCAAATATAAAATAAAAGATAGAGGAATAGAAGATTCAATAGGATGTATGAGAGAGAGAAACTACATGACTGACCTGAAGAACAAAGAGAACATACCAGCTTTTACACTAAGAAATCAAGAGATTCACGAATATCATTTGGGAGAAAAAACAAATTACTATCTTCTGTGCATTATAAAATCTATTTCAAATTCCAATGTAGAACACCTCAGTACCTCGAAGCTAGAACCTAGAGTTCTTACACACTATTTTGGAGACAAATTCTAGAGATTGACTCAAAGTGCAATTTCTTCACTCCAAGGAGTCAAGAGTTGAACTGATAACACACAGAGTGTTCTAATCTCTATCTTGATAACATGATATCTATTGTTTATTCATATTTTAGATTTCTAAGATGTGTGTGTTTTTATATTACACACATTTTGTGTTACAATTTGTTTCCCACTTGTATCCTTAGAAGAGGCTGTGTGTGGCTTGGTTGGGTGTTTTTTCCATGAAGAATTGTGGTTGAGGCTATGATCCCTGGACAGTTTGTGAAAAATGTGTTAAACACCTATACAAGCTATGTATTAATTTTATTTTTTATATAATCTGCTTGGTGGAAAGTGATCACCATGTGGAAAGGATTAAGTATCAGCTTGATACTGAACTACTTTTTTATATCTGATGGGTACCTTCTTTTGTAATACTCTTCTTTTCTATTTTCTGTTCCTTATAACATAAAAATAGAAAGTTGTTTTACATTAACTTTGAAAGTTAGTTTTCATTGGTGTGTATATGTGTTTAATTCAGTAATCCAATTTCAAATGTCAGATAAGTATTTTACACTGATTCAATATAGGTCTAATCAACCATTAAGAAATTTGTTGACCAATTGAACATTAAAATATCTACTGAATGAATTAACTATGATGTTTCAAATTTGGTGGTTGTTATCATAATGTTTTTTAACAGAAATATTCAGTAGGAACTCAATTCTCCCCCCTCTTGTGTTTACACTCCGATCAACATAATCAACAAGAATATTGATATAGATGAAAATACTCATATAAACTCATCGAGTAATTCTTGGGAGAAATACTCTATTACTATGGAAATAATAATTCTTTTGAAATTGTATTTTTATAAAACTAGAAGTGAACATGGATAGTTTTTTCATAATAAATTGAGTTATTTTAGAGAAATAATGGTGTCTTAAAATAAATTCTAGTGTGAAATGGAAAATAGGTAAGAATTTGAGAAGTTCCTTTGAATTGGGCTTGTTTATTAGGAATAAATGAGAAGGGAACCCTATAAAGAATTTATTATCCAATAAATAATGATTCATTGATATAGAAATATCATTTTTAAAAATATATATATAATTTAAAATAATTATATAATAATAATGAATAATTAAATTGGTTTATTGTAGAACAAAGCATAACCTGAATGAAAATTGTGTTTCGAGAAGAAGGTCATTACCACATAGTAATCAATCAAACCATATGACCCCTAAAATTAATGATAATAAAATAAAGAATTTAATACCATTAATATAACTATATTAATTATATGTAACATTGATTTTTAGTATACATACACCACATACAATAAATAAGTGGTGAATAATTGAAATCTCATATAAATAAAAGTGAGATGAAAAACCCCTTACCATATGTGTGAATGTGTTCCCCACTAGACCATAATGTCCATGATACTAAAATTATATCAATTAATTATCTAATAATGATTTTTTTATAAATATATATGATTTATTATAATTTTATTAATTCCTTTTATTTTTGTTTGATGAGTTGTAAGATTTAATTTTATTGCTTAGGAGGGCTCATTTCCTTGGTTTTAATGATCAATATACTTGTATATGAGTATATAAGTTCATACGAAATGGATATAATTATCCAAAATTTAATATATATGAAATTAAATAACATAAGTAAGTATAAATGGTTATTGATATATTTTCTTCAATATTGTATGAGGATGAATTATTAGATAAGACATTTGGTGATAATAGTTTACATTATTATGTTAGTTATTGATCATATCGAACTCATTTTATATTATTGTGTATTATTATGTAAAAATGTTAATTCAAAAATATATTCAGGGTTTTAATACATATATTAATTTATTTTTTAACAATAAAAAGGGTTTCATTACCAGCATTGAAGTACAAATTGAAGAACAAAAATCCCTACCCCCTTAAGGTTGTAAATCATCACCTTAGAGACGATGATTTCATTTATAAAATAAAAGAGAGAAAGAATGGAGTTTAATGAAGAATTTCATATTAAAATGATATCATCCAAGTGTATGAATTATAATTTATTTATTTGGATTATTTGGATAGAGGTGCTCTGGAGCGAATAATAAATGAAGGGAACTTGAAAACAAATTAAAAGGAAAAGGAATGGGATTTTACCTTGTGAATACTCCTCCTTGACAACCTACTTAAGGTGATTGTTTTTGGTATTTTGATGAGAATAATATCTCATGGATGTTTTAGAGAGGCTTGGAATGAATATTGGGATGAAATTTAATAAGTTTAAAATTTTGGATGGTGTAAGAAGAAGAGGTGTGGAGGGTAGAATTTATAGTAGAGGAGTTGGGGTGATTTCTCATTATTTTATTATTTTTCACAAGATAAGAAATAGTGTTGATTCTTGTGAATAATATTAGTAATAAGTTCATATGAATTAAATACAATGGTTCGTACATCATTCATTATATTAGATCTTATAGTGTGTAAATAATGTAAATTACTATATGTTACTATTCCTAAAAATTCAACTATTTTATATAAATCACAAAAATTAACACTATCCTTTTTTCAGTGTGTAGAATAAAAAAAATGTATTATATTTCATGAAAATAATTTTCAATTTATTATAATTTTATTTTTATATTAAAACCATCATTTACTCAAAAAATATAGATTTTAAATCTATTAATGACTTTATGGAATTTTCAAAAATAAACTTCGGTCTCCTAAAATAACAATAAAAATTTTTTATTTAAGATTAAAATTTATGAAAATTAATTTTCATTCAAATAATTTTATTAATTATAAAACTGTAATTAAAAATTTTTTACACACGAAAATATAAACAATTAATTAATAATTTATAAAACATTCTTTTACCCTTTCTATGATATAATTATATCATACAATTATTTATAAGATGCTTAAATTTTATTTATACTTTCGGGGGTGAGGTTACTATTCATATTTTTAGATTACAAATTCTAAGTGTATTATTTATATTCATAAGGGTAACATTACTATTCAAAAGGTTCAAGTTACTATTCATCAAAAACAATTATATTGATCCTATCAGACTCTAAATATCTTACTCATCACAACCATGTTTGTCCATTTAAGAAAATTCAATTCACATAAGTGGACAAATTATGTTTAATGGATATGTTATAACTATATTGTTTAAATAATTTGGAAAAATATGTTATTTCACAGAGACTCAATGTTGGGTGCTGTACATTTAATATTGTTTTTTGTAAATCCTTGGGGTGTTACATTACCAAAACACTCTCCAATTTGGAAACTTTCAAATGGTTCTCCCCTCCCCTCAGTAATAATATAAGGATAATGAAATCCATGGATTATCCACCAATTTTGGATTATATTGGAGTGCAACGATAGAAACACTAAGATCATCCGTCTACCAATGGGTACCCCATTCTTCCTAGCTTAGGATTATGCCTAGGATTTGGTGGAAGAATACTAAAGTGGCGTTTTAGGAAATATTCTTGACACGTGGATGAACCATGTGACTCAACATCCCCATTGTCTATGAAAATAGTGGAAATGATTCATGATTTAGGCGAGTCATTAGGGAAGCATCAACATCTTAGTGGTGACCATTCCATTAGCGGGGTAGATGTTTTTGATTAATATACTCCATCATATGATAAATATTTTGAGAGAAGAGTATATGAGAATTCTTATTTTTCTTCTTCATTATATCATCCTATTGTTTCCCCATTCGAAGTATCTACTCTAGTAATCACAGAGGATTAGACATGGAACATACTAATCTAGAAGTATATTTAGAAATTAATCACTACAACTCCTCTAAAAAAAATTCTTGAACAAAAATAAAATCTTCTCTAGATATATCATGATTTGGGGGTGGTTGGATTGGATGGCCATCCATTATATGAAATTATGTGATAAATCATCTTGATTCATAATGGCTTCGCTATTAGTGAAATGGAATGGTTGATTTTTGTTGGACTCATATGGCTAAACTAATAAGGGTAGCTTTAGATGCATTGGAACTATTCTGTCAAATCGTATCATATTTTCACTCCCAAATGGATATCTTGAATTTTTAGATAGAAAGACATGGGGAGATCATATATCACTCAAATTATTAACTTTTTGTAACATTGTCCTCTTTAACAACTACCTAAAAAAAAGAGTTCAGTAGATATTTACTCTTAATGAGGCTCTTCTCTCTCTAGTAGTAGTAAAAGAACTATGGTGGGAAGAACTTTGGTTCTCCATTGACCCTTCTCATTAGACTCTTAATAATTTGTATAGCTTAGGCAATCAAATTTTATTATAGTTTTATCATCACTATTTTTGTCAATAGAATATTTATTGATGCTATGATATGTGGATATCCATCCTTCTCCATTCTATCAACTAAATGAACCTCCAAGAATTATAGGTCATTGTCTAGTTTACTTTTATTAATGATGTTCATGATATTTCATTGATTTGATGTCACATATATTATCAACGATACCCATCCTTTGGATAATATCATGTAAACCTAAATTATTAGATTTTTATTTTTAAACAATAAAAATGTTTCCTCTAGAAATGATCATAAATTCCCACCATCAAAATATTCCATATTGATATATCTAATCATGTTATATTGAGATTAAAAGAATCCAAAGTGTTTGATTTGGGTATAATATGTGTCCCAAAGGGAGAGCGCTCTACCTTTGGCTGAAGTCAAGGAAGTTAATGAGAATATATTTATTTTTTATAACATCATATGGTGGGCCCCAAAATATTTTTATCTTTTCATTTATATTTCCCTTAAATTTTCTAATGATTAATATGTAGAAAGACTTAGCCAGAGTGTACATGGAAATTTCTCAGGCAACCATTTTAATGTTTTTCTTCCTAATTTTTTTTTCTATTATATTTTTTATAGATCAAAATTTTATAGATCACACAGAGTGTGTCTAGAGATAAAGGAATCAAAAATTTTCAAGGATTCTATTATTGGTTTTTTAACTTGTTGAGTATTATGTCTCTTTATTTCTTTCATAATACACAATTAATATGATTTAATTAAGTTCATTATATATAATACCATCTATTTATGTAAATTAAGGTCTTTTAGCAAGGATATTATATTTATAAGGTCTAATGAATTTAATATTGGAAGATCAATTATTTGCATTTAAATTATTCTGGATCAGACCTTAAATTGTTACAGTTTGAGGTCATTTATGACAAAAATTATATTTATATAATTTAATGTATTCTGGTATGGAACTTATGTAGTTATAGTTTATAGTCTTATAGATCATACTTTTTATTGATTTTGTATAATAACATTATGTTTAGACATTTTTTATTTTTTATTTTATGGCCTTATGGCATGGAACTTCTATTATTTTAGTTTAAGGTATTCTAGATCATGCCTCATGATTTTTTTATTTTAATGATTTTATTCCCAAACCATCGGTTTCATTAATTTATGGTCATTCATCTTAGACATTTCCTTTTTTTAGTCTATGGTCTTTTATAGTAGACCATTTCATTCATTTTTTATGGTCTTCTAGATCGAAACTTCTTTTGTTTTATTCAATTGTATTATGGCTTATACCTTTTATTACATTAATTTTTGGCCCTCTAGCTCGTACTTTCTATAACTATATTTTAAGGTCTTTTGGTTCATACATTCTATTTCATTATTTTAAGGTCATTTGACTCGGACCTTCTATTGTTTTTGTTTATGTGTTTTTGGATCGAATATTCTGTTGATGCAAATAATGGTCTTTTGTCTCAGACAATTTATATGCGTGATTTATGGTCTTTTAACATAGACCTTTTGTTTCTATAAAGGATGGGTATTCATGAAAGGATCGAGAAACCTTCACCAATTATGGTATTTAAAAGAACGAGTGTCACTAAATGGTTTTGAAAACCTAAATTCTTAATTGATATTCAGAATAATGATTGTTTGTGAAGGGTTTTGGAACCCTATATTTTTATAGAAATCATGATGGATGAATATTTGTGACAGTAAATGACCCCATTAATCAGTACCTTAAAGGGTGGTGGTGGAAGATTAAATATTAGGGTTATTAATCACACATGGATTATTAAAATATGGGTTGTGTAAATCTTGGGTCCAATATCGTGAATAGATGAATCATTAGATGGGTTATACATACCAGGGGTGATCATAGAAACCCTAATATTATGATTTCTGACATGGTGTCACCATTAAACAAGAGGATTTGAGTTCTTTTTTATAAGGAGGCGATCCCTCTAATTTTTAGGTAAAATACCTTTTGGATAAGTCTATAGGGCTTACATGAATTTTCACGTAGCTTTTATCCCCACTCTTTTTAGAGGGAAATGAATGGTTTGTGAAGACTCAACCCTCTGATTAATGAAGGGTTTCATGGAGAAAATAACTATCTAGGAAAGGTTTTGGAGTACAAGAGTACATTTTCTTTTAATGGGGAGGTTTTGTCTCTACACCATGCGTTCTTCTTTCATGAGGTGTGGTCCATCAAAAGGTTCAAGAATGGTGTGTCATGTTCCTTCATTGATAATGGGTACAGTATGTGGTGGAGAAACATCGAGGACGTTGAATTTTCTTGAATTGTCTAGTTACACGGATTGTAAATCATGGTTCAAAGTGTTTGAGTGATGATATGGTACAGGAAAATTATTTCGGGGATGTCCCATAACACTCTCAGGTGCTGAGTTATTTCCCAATGACATCAAGATCACAAGAATCTATAATCTCTTCATATAGGGCCATGGTGTGACTAGTTGGTCAGAAAATGCCATTATGCATCAATATCATGGTCATACCGAGAGATACATTTTCCTTTCGAAGGGCCATGAATGGTGTTTGGTGACCCAAGGTGCTCAAATCCTGAAGTGTGATTTATGGAAAATTTAATATTCAAGAACATTTCTAGTATCGTAATAGTTGTGTCCCCTTCTAGTGAACACATTATCATAATGATGAGATGTGAAAAGATGTTACTCTGGATTTTTCCAAAACTAGGGGTTCTAGATAGCATGGAATGGATTCTACTGAGGCCATAATGTGGTCACTATTTTTTTATACCTCATTCATTTATTCTATAATTTTATCCAAAACTTTGTAGATGAATATTTTAGCGAGTGGAGACATGAATTTACCCAAGTCACCATTTTCATGTTTTCAACCTGATAAGTTTTATATCTCTTTTACTAGTAGTTCACAGACTTTTTATTGAAACAATTAATGGATATAATTTATGGAAATTAATCATTGAAAAATGTGTAGGATGTTTTATGCTCATAATACACATTGAACTAACATAACATGAATTTTACCCAAGTTCCTAATTAGAATGACCATGGATATGAACACCTGAACATCCTTCTGAGCATGAGATTAAAATATTGTGAATCTTGTCACGAGATTCTAAGGTCATGAGTAATTACAAGGGAAAATCATGCTAAGGATGGCCTAGAGTACCCTTAGGTGACGAAACCTTCTACAATGATGTATGACTCACAAGGAAAAGAAATCCCTTCATATATATCAGTGATATATCTTCCTAGTAGGTCTAAGACCTTATACATAAATAGATAGGTCCAAAGTAGAGATTAATTTTTACAGTCAATGGATATGATAGTTTAGTCAAAAATTTAGGCATCCAATAAATGATTTGTAAATTATGGGATGATGGGATCAGAAGATTATGGTACCACCCCATTCTTTAGTTTATTGGGGTCTGGTTCGTGTGGTCCTTTCATGAAGAGTGATAATGGTTAATGGATTACACATTCTAATGTCATGTAGTGGGGACACAATTTTCATGTATTTTTAATGTCATGTGACAAAAAAATCATGAAGTTTAAATTTATGTTATATGGATTTAATCCTTTATTTAGAGTTTAAAATTATTATGTAAGGACATGGCAACCAAAATGAAAAAAATGCAAGATTTTCTTGAGGGAACATTGCACCGGTTGAGGGATTTATATTCAGGTAACATATTTTACCTATGCATAGGCTTTTTGGTGTGTAGTCATATTTCAAATACCTTCTTGTGCATATTTATTATATAGGAAATAAACTCATACGTATATTTGACCAGTATGTAGGTAAAATGAGCTTGTATGACCTGGACCATTCTTAAAAATATGAATATTTTGTTTCTATCATGTTGTTTAATATCTTGAATATAAGAAACTTTTCACAATGGTCTAGATCATGTCTAGTTATGCATAAATTTATATCATTTATTATGTTGTGGTTGATGCAAGGATTGGATATATGGGTGTTGCTATGTATCCTCTGATGTTATGAATCAATCCATATATAGTTCTTGTAAGAATGGTCCCTATGATGGTATGAACCATAGATAGGGAAATTAATTGTTTTTATAGAATTGATGGACCAAAGAATAATATATCTAGGCATAACTCTGTATCCGTTAGTAATATTAATCTATACACACAAAGTTTTGGAATGGGAAACTCTCTACGTAGTTATGATCAGTAAACAAAGTTTTCATTTTTCCTGTTTAATGTTTTATCTGTTAAAACTATTGGATATTCAAGAATCAATATGTATCCTATGATGACTGGTATCAAGACACACATAGTTATTGAATGGGAAACTCTCTATAAAGGTCGGAACCATATGCATAGGGGGAACTTTTCCCATTTATTATTACAATTGGACCATTATTTAATATCCATAAATTACAACTTATCTTGAGATAATGTGAATTAAGATGTATATAGTTCTTAAATGGGAAACTCCCCATAGATGTCTGACCATTAAATAGAGGGGTAATTTTTTCCATTGATTATTGTAGTTTTTCCAGGGATTGGATATCCAAGCATCTCTATACATCCTATGATGATGGGATTAAAAATACACATAGTTCATAAATGGGATACTCTTTACGCATGTCTGAAATATATGTTGAGGGTGTATTATTTTCTAGGATTGTTGTAGCTAGGCCAATGATTGGAGATCCTGATTTCACTATTTATCCTTCCATTGTAGGAATCAATCCACATATAGTTCATGAATAGTGGTGTGGTGGGATTCCAACACCATGGATAGTGGTCATCTCATGTGAGGCCCATGATAATGCACAGTTTTATGTGATTGAAGAGACAACAACCATGCGGTTTAACGTCATGAGAAAAGGACTTATGATGTGATATTTAATATCTTTCATCCAGAATAATGATAACCCAATTGTGTGTTGATATATATTTTTCATGCTAGAAATCCCTTACCAAAATTCATAGTATCATGTGATCTATGATCAATGTGAGAAACATGAAACAAAAAAGGTTCTTGTCACCATGAATACAAAATTAAGGATGGGATATGAGAATTTTTTATCACGTGTTGGCTAGGAAAATATATAGGATCCATGAATCTCTTTGTATCTCATTAGAATGAGAATAATGTCGTTCGTACTTTTGAGTAACAAAACCATTTAGTGTCATGGAGATAGGATATCTTCCATGAAATTTAATTTAATACGGTAAGGATGAAGGTGAATCAATGTGAAAGAGGTTAAATAATTTTGATTCATGCATTTTTACTACATGAGGTGATGAATTTATAACAATTTTTAGTTTAAGGGCTTTCTAACATGACTTGTTTTTCTAGTAAAATTTAATGATACCAGGATGTATAACTTATGATTTAACATTATGTGGTCAGGAAATGTTCACTAATAATTAAAATCATGTGGTCAGGACATGTTTGAGAAGTTTAACATGATGTGACTAGGATAAGTTTTTCTAATTGTACATCATGCAACCAAGATGAGAGATTCTCAAGGAAAATGATAAAAATTATTTCTTATAAAACCTCACATTTTTTGGGGTATGTAACATGTTCCCTATATATCATGTCAAGTGAAAAAGTCCATTTTGATAGACCATATGTATTATAAACATCCCGTCACATTTTTATACCATATTTAGAATTTTTTTCCCAGTATCATTAGGATCTTGAGAGACAATACTATTTTTTCTTGATGGAAAGAACAAAGGTGATCCTTTTTTAAATAAATCATGTGTCCCAATTATGAAAGACTTACAGGTTTGAAAAAGTATGAAACCTATTATAATCCAGATTCTCAAATTCAACCAACCACTTTTGGGATTTCTCATAACCTAAGAGCTTTTCACGAATATATATTTCATTTGAGGAAAACTGGAAATTTGGGGGAACTAATAACATTGATTTTTAAGCCAATTAATATGTAATTTCATTCATAATAGTACATATGTTGGTATAGTTTTCCCATAAATCATTGAGGATCATGTTCGGTCAGTAATGCTTGTCCCTATTCAATAACTTCTAGAGTAAATTTATAAGAATCTTATGAAAGGACCCTATTTCACCATTTTACATTGAATGATAGAAGGATGAGTTATTAGACATGATATTTTACTAATGGTAAAATTTCATAACTCTATTTAATAGAAGTTGTTGTTTTTTTCTATCAATATTTTATGAGAGACCCTTAACCTATTTCTAATATTAGACTTCATCAATTAATGTTATTCTTCAACTTGATTTACTTGAAGGGTATTTTGTATACCATTTGGAAATGATATCAATGGATGTAAGGATTCCCTTACAATGCATGGGTATGGATTGATGATATGGCCCCAAAAAAATCCATTCCCCATGCGGTAAACATCCTAGAATATTTTTTTGTATGTATAATTCTCGGTGGTTGATGTATTATATTTTCATGGATCAATCAAGATTGAAATTTCTTGGAAAATACTAAATATAAATGTAAAATTATTTTCATGTAGTAACCTAGGCTCTTGATTTGGTGGGAGAATATGGTCTAAGATAGAGGAGAACCACGTGGGTCTGCAAGGAATTCTTCCATAATGGTGGGAATCTATTTTTTACTATTCATATGAGGAGGATTTTATCTAAGCCTCTATTATAGATATATTTATCCCATTGGGACCATATAGTTGGATAATGTTCGTAGATAAGTTCCAAATCTATTCCCTTATGGATCAGTCTGCTGATAGATTACCATTTGTTAGATAAATAATTATGGGATCCATCCATCAATGGGTGGATAGCATTAAATCATAATCTATGGTAGTGTTTACTTGATTTAGTTCTTCAATTTCACATAAGATAATCCATGAGACCATTCTTTAGTGCGTGATGTAAAAGATGACTTCCTCCTGATCGGGGTCATCTAGTAATGTCATTGCATTACCCGATGATTACATACGATAATTTTAAGATCCAAGGAAATGATGTAGTATGGGATCAAAATGGAACTCTTCCATTATTCCAATAATGTAGCTAATGAGAGGGGAAAATTATTATTTTTTATTTAGTATTCACAATTTATCTAATTTATCAAAAACTAGAAATATCCTTTGATTTTAATGTATGATATTTTATTTCATATGGATAGTTCCAAGACATCGATGAGGGATTATTATTCTACCTCATTCTTTCTATAGCATTCTGATGGTTAAAAATACTATGGAAATATTCATTTTCTGGAGAAACAAATCCAATCCCTAAGACAACACAATTGAGTTTTATTATTTCTACACACCATCTAGTGGGACTTTTGTAGGCACCATCAAAATACATATCCCATGTCCAAGGAGTGTGAGGGGTATAGAAAACCTCCTCATCTAGAGGTTCGGTGTCAACGGGTGTACGTTATGAGGTAGGACGTGCCACCTGGAAATCATTATGGGATTTCCCATTCATTAACTTATGTTACATGAATTGGATGTCATAAATTCTCAGATTGACTACCCATCAAGCTAAATACATAGTTAGTATAGGATGACCAATGATGTATTTGAGTGGATCAATAAAAGAGACTAGGTGTACCTTGTGGTTATACAAGTAATTCCTCTACCTTTTCATTATACATATCAGTGTGAGGATGTTTTTCTCAAAATCATAATATAGGGTCTCAATACATAGCCTCATTATATAGAGCAAATAGAGTATTTTATCACTCCCCACAAAATTTTTTTATGTGATTAAGGCCCCAAGATATCCTTCCATGGAGGTAAAATATACGATGAGAGGCTCTCCTTCCAATGGAACGCATCATGATTGGATAGTATAGAAGGTACTGCATGATACTCTAGAAGGATTCATGGTGGTCCTCATCCCATAGAAAGGTGATTCCCATCGATATTATCTAGGTAAATGTGAGAGACTCTCCATTCAAGTTGGATATGAAATAAAAAATTTATGTTTGGTGACCGTTGATACAGATATGTTATTTGAGATTATTAGGGGGTTGAAATTTCCATTATTTCACTATTTGTTTTTGGGTCGAATTCAATGCCATGGTGGAATACTACAAACCTAAGGAATTGTATATATTTAACTTTGAAAAACAATTTCATAGGATTTATCTTTAGACCAATTTTTCACAACTTTCCAATTAGTATTCCAATATCGATGAGGTGATTGCATCACTGGTGGGATTTTACCACCAAATCATTGACATAACATTCAGTTATTCTCATGAAGAAGGGAATAAATAAATGAGGCATGGTGTGTTTATAAGTAGAACTATAATTATTTAATCCAAAGGGAATGACTTGATTACCCAATATCCCATAGGGTTCTCTGAATATATTGTAATCCTCATCTTCAGGGGCCGTCTTTATATGATTGGACCCTATGTACTCATCCATAAAAGAAAGGGATTGGATGATTTTATTTCATTGATCAAAATTGTTGTGATTGAAAATTGTAAATCAACCTTTATGAAGTGTTTATTAAGGTCTCCTAAATTGATTGAGACCCAAATCCTCATATTCATTTAAATGAAGAGGACAATGTTTTTGTGACATATTGGGTATTTCAATTCTGGGAAAAAATCAGAATTAAAAAAATTTATACTTCTACCTCTAAATTTGGAGCATGATAGGGTGCATCTTCTCTAGTACCTTCTTAATACCCCAATGGTGATCAGGTTTGTTGAGATAGTGAATAGGTACATGTAGATTCAATTCAGGCATTTCATTATAATTCCAGGAAAACACATATTGACGTTTCTTTAGAAATGTGATGTCTATTTCATACTCTTCCAAAGGCATATTAGCACTAAGAAATATATGCCATGGGTCTTCTTTTGTCCCCATATTTAATTGTGTAATCTCATCAATAGTGGTGTATATGCCTTCCTTAAATATTGGAGGGGATTTCCTGAGGGAAAACTCTTCACTTTCCATCTATGAGACTATAGAGAAATTTTCAATTGATGTTGGAAATATGAGGACACCTCAGTCATAGCTGGGATGAGAGTGTCCTTGGAAAGAGATATTTTCATCCACTACGTCCATATTCAATGAAGATATATTCTAGAGAAGTTATTTATTCATGTTATCATAGGGGAATGAATGAGCTTCGACATGTGGGATAATTTCTACATCCTCAATAAGGTTTATGGTAAGTACATAGTCACTATCAATAATACTCTAGGGAATTGTTGTGGATGTCCCTATGATCATGGGGATAAAAATTTTATATTTTTTTCCTTATTTCCTATTTTACATTCCCTTTGTAGGAACTTTCACAAAAAAATGTGGCTTCACAAATCTCTAAGGAGAAACAATCACCATGTAGTATGCTGAAATTTCAGTCAATGGTGCATTTCAAACATTGATGGAATGTTGAAGGTATCACCACATGGTTGTGATGCTAGAGAATTCTGATTTGGACATTGTATTGGGTGTTTTTCTGGATAACCATGAAATCATGGCTAGATGTGAGATCCCTAAACTGAGCTTTGAGCATGATCTTCTTGAGACGTATTTTATCATGCTTACATACCCTTCAATGGACAACATTGTGGTAGGTAGATACCCTTTACTATATCCCAATTTTTGGTGGGTTTGAATTAGGATGAGAATGATCTCAGAATAATTTTCAATTAGATCCCTTTGGACTTCAACATTTCTGAGGCCACTGGAAACATATAATGGTCTGATGTGTTCCTGGATGACATCTTCATTATCCCGATCAGTGAACAAGCTGGGGACATGAAACTTTGATGGCATGGTATCAAGTTGATAAAAATCATATATTGATACATCTAAATCAATCTCATATTTTATCATGAGGTCTTCAATAAGTGCCTCCCTAAGTTATTCAGAAATATGTAGTGCATCCATTATCGAGAGCTCGATTGAGACAACTTCCAGTTGTTTCAGAAGGTAGTACTTTTGTGCCAGTGGAGTTTTCATATAGAGGTGGGGTTTATTTTTATTATGTTGATCAAGATCTGAGTCATTATTGGTTAATAATACTAGAGAATGATCATCAGTTGATGGATCATCTTCAACAAGTGGAATAGGTTTCTTTGCCCATTCTTATTTTCTAGCTTCATCAAATAGTCAAATCCTCACAAAATGGTCATGTAAAATATCAAGGATGGGGAAACCAATAGTGGTATATCAGGAACCTACATGTTACTATTGATTTAATGTGAGGGATTACTGATGGGTCTCATATGAATATATATCATCTATACTTATGTGACCACATTATTGTATCCTACCACTACCACACATTCCTCTGTATCCTAGGCTCCTATACCTGTGGCCTCCAGCGCCCCAGTCAGGTATGAGGAACTCATACTCGGAGGAATATTCATCATTATAAAATAATTATACCAATTTTACCACCTTAAAATTTTCAACTATGAGATCATATTCCTATGAGGTATCTTTTTGGTGGGGTGCTTCTCTTGCTTTGGATGTTTCTAGGAAGAAATATGAAAGATTCAGAGCTTTCATAGGAGATAAATATGACTCTAAATCTTTCATTTCTTCCTACAATACATGGTTACAACCAGCATTTCACACCCCCAACTATCCTTTATTGATCTTTACAATTTTATTTGACTTTTAAAATTTTGTTGGGGTCCAAGTTGATTCTTGGATGATATTGTTTTGAGTTATGTCATAAAATGTGCATTTCTGAGTTAACGTCACCGGGCACATGGGAGGAGTGTATTTTGAAAACCCTACATGGCTTTTCCAAGGCATTTTCACAGTCTTCCTGCCTTCATAAAAATTAATATCGGCATAGATTTTATTATTGTTAATAATTTTAATTTTTTTATTAAAAATGAAATGATAAATTAATATCGATATTATTATTATTATTATTCCAGCAGGTGTGTGGGCACCGCACGGTTAGCGAAGGTCAAGCGGTCCACCCGGGAACCCGTGCGACCACTTCTAGATCGGATAGATGCTACCGCATGGTCCACACATGAGTGCTCGAGTTGTACGCGGGCTGCAAGGTTTCACTAATCAATTAATAAGACTACGTAATGAAAAATGAGGTAAAATTAAAATTTGTTTCATAATAATACTAATAATAAATTTTTCTATAGCTATTATTATTATTATTGTTGTTGTTACTATGAATCATAAAAATAATGTTAATGTTAATTAAAGTTATTATTAAGAAGTATTTAAATGATATATTATTATTATTAATATTATTATTACGATTTTTCCTATTTTTACTATTATAAAAATTATCCTTTTTATTAATAACATCATTTATTTTTATTAATATTTTAATATTTTTGTTAGACTAGCTTTATTTATTTTTATTTCATTTTATTAGGGTTTCTTGAATACACCTTCCCCCATATTCCCACATAGCCTTCCCCTCCTTCCCTCCTCTCCCATCACACCCCAACACTAGCGCACCTCCCTCACATTCTTCTGGCATCCCTATCCCCCTCCGAAGACCTCCAACCCGGTACCCTATTAGCCCCATCACGCCCAGCTCCCGGCTCAGCCGCACCCCACAACAAACCTGTTTGACCACAAGCAGAAACCCTTCGTGCCTCTACCTCCTACCTGCGACCTCCAGTATGACACACCCATCCCAGTCGATCGTCCAGCCCGCTCCCTCCTTCCCTCAGCCGACATGCCCCCCTTCTCCCTTGTTGTTTTCCGAAATTTCTTTGGCCAGTAGTGACTTCTTCCGGTGACAACCCCCATCCTCTCTAGTAGTCTCCCTCCCTCCATTGGAGGAGTTTTATTTTTATCCAAATCATATATTCTAGGGTTTAGTTCAAAAATTAATGGTCTGAGGTTGTTGTTTAGGGATATTTTGGGTCCTCGCTGGTGCGGTCGAGGTGTGAATAGTGTTTCACCCCACTTTTGGGATGTAATTCATCGTTTGTGGTGAGTTTCCCCTTTACCACAAATCTTATTGGGATAGTATTCATCTATTTCATGTTTTCATGTTATTTTTGATAATGAATTGGAGACTTGCAATGTCTAGAATATGGTATTTTATGTGAAATTATTTGTAAATGATTTTTTCCTGTCAAATTTTGTATATTATGAGTGTAAAAAGGTTTTTGTTGTATTTACTACATGTAGTTTATAATTTTTAATAAATGATTATATTTAGAAACTGCTTCAAATCAAAATTTGAATGTCTTGGTTTGAGGTTGGGCTTTATGAGAGGGTTTTTGGGTGTGTTTTGACGTAAAATTCTTGCAGTGTTATTTAAAATTTATTAATAAACTTTTAAGTGATTTATTAAATATTATATATAGCGAGGATTATATTTTATAAATATTTTTGAGGTGCACTTTGTTTAAAAATGTTTTTTGATATATAGTGTATTTTTATTAAGTTATGTAATTTTTTATTTTAACTGTGCATGTGGTACTCATTCTGATTTGGTGAGTTGCGAGTGCACATTTAATTATAAGGAGGGGTTATTAATAGTTTTGGGTTTGTAAAGTAATGGGTTTCACTTTAGAATTTGTTTTATAAAATATAATGTGGTTTATTTAATAGTGTATATGGTGTTATTTGTGTGTTGAAAACATATCTAGGTGGAGTTTTCATTGTTTGTTCATTTGAATTGTTTTATGTCTATGTTTATGTATTTTAGTTACCTTTCCAGTTGCGGCATGCTAACATGATTTTTCCAGGGTCCTACAATCGTCATCTTTCACGTGCTTGTGCATAAGTGTGAGGCGTGTCATGTCATTGTGATTGTTTTGCGAGTTGAGGTAGGTCAACCACTAAACTCACCATTAAAATTTGAATTTATTTATTTCCGGATATTTTATTTATTTTCTTAAATGATAAATAGTATTATATAAATAATTTTGGAATAATTACTCGATGTAAAAAGATCTGTATACTTTTTACACATCACTTGGAATATTTTCTTGGTGAATTGAAGCACAAAAGTTGAAGAATTCCCATTTTACCCATGAATGTAATGCATGGAATTTCATGTGTAGTTATGGTTCAATGATAAATGATTTCTTATCATGTGTGAGAAAGTGATTGTTTCTCTTCAGAAATGGGGTTATTCATTAATGTTGGTTAAGGACTGTTTTTCACTTTGATAAAATAAATTATTTTGGGAAAACATTCATGGAGGTTACTTAGGGTAGATCCTTTTGTGTACGTTGGTTGCATGAGATGTGTGTGTTGTTTGGGAAACATGAACGGTTACTTGATTGACTTTTTTGATTCAACCCTATTTATTATACATGTTGACATGGGAACCTGACATAATATGTGAATCTTCTAAGAACTATTGTTGTACTTGTATATATTACGCACTGGATAATGGCCTAGAGTAGAGAAATGTTTTGTTATTATGATTGCTATGGGATTGGGCCCCTCGACTCGGCAAGGTAAATTGACGGTCGGGTGTTATGTAATTATTACACCATCAAGAGAAGGCATGACTTCAGGAGGAGTCACATGTATAGTAGGTTCTGTATTGATCAAAAGATCCTAGGTTCAACCCATGTTTCTTTTAGTGATTCCATATATATGGTGGAAGATTGAGATGCCAAGTTTGGTTTCTTGCCCGTGTGTGCTGCTTTTTTCCATTTCCCTTAGTGTGTGTTGTGTGTTATTTGTGAATTTAATTTTGGCTAACTCCTAAAATTTGGATTTCTAAATTGATCGTAAAAATGTTTTAAAATGCAATGCACTTGTTTCTTTCAAACATTAATCATTTTATTAAATTTAAATGGTCAAAGGACTCTTACTTGTTTTAGAAATTTAAGTGAGTGTGGAAACCAATATTTTATATAATTTAGTTCAAACATAAAATTTGTTAATAATTTATTTAATGGTAGTTCATTGGGAATAAATTTTTGGGCATGTCTACTGAGTTTTAAGACTCACATATATAGTGTTTACCTATTTTTAGATTTGTTGTAGGTTTTACTTGAGCATGCTCGTTGTGGGTGAGAGTTGGTTGTGGAATGGTGAGAGACTCTCATAGTTACGAGGAGTTTTGGTCATGGTCAGGTTAGTTGGTTGTGCTTGATCATTATTTATTTTTGTGTTGTTTATTTACTTTCTGTTATTCTAATCTTTCCACTAATTTATTTATTTTCACTGGTAAAACTCATTCCCAGTTTTCCTATATTGATTCCATGGCGCTTGTCACTAGCCCAGGAGGATTGGGAATGCCTCTCGGGCCATGTCTCGGACCTGCTTGAGTGACCAGTCCAGGGTCGACCCGAATTGGTTCATGAAACACCATTAGAGGGAATTTTTTATGTGAACTACATAGGAAAAATGATAATTATCTGTTTCTGATGCTATGAACTCATGTTTTTCTAAGCTTAGTCAACTATCTTTTGAGTAATCCAGTTGTCAAAAATCTACCAATATCGGGCTGGAACATTTTTCCAATCACATTATTCTTCATCCTAGCTAATCGTTATGTAGGTAACTTATTCCCGGACATTTTCCATCATCACCAGTCTAAAATTGAACATGATTTGGATTACAAAATTGATAATGAAGCCATGCTGGATTTTTTAAAAGAGCCTTATATATAAAAGGAAGAATTAGGAGTGGTTAGTAAGGTTGACTCATTGGGATTCTTGGGCTATGGAATCTAGAGAAGGTTATTAACCATAGGGATATAGAATTAATAGGGGACATGTTCATTCCAAAAAGAGTATATTTTTTAAAAAATTCCTTAAATCATGGGAAACCATGATATATTTTCTCTTCTAGAAGAGAGTGATTTTTGGGTTAATACTTCATAATAGGAGGTGTTGGGGATTTCAGGGCCTACATAGGTTCTTATATGGGAAACTCTATCATTGTGATTGTAATGGTTCCAATCATTGACTTTAGGAGCCCCTTCCTCAATTTAAATGGAAATATAAAAGATTTCACTCAGGTATAATTAATTAAATCTTACAAATGTTGTTTTTTTCTGTGAACTCAATGAACCGTCCTAGATACTTCATCAGGATCCGATCAGACTATAGCTAATCTCAGAGATTTTCAATGCAACTTTTCATAAATTTTTCCAATTGGATATATATGTTGAGGGAATAGGTTAAACCATTCCATTATTCTATAGTGTTTTAAACCCTCTCAAATTCTCATTTCTTGTAGTTCTTCATGTCGATAATCATTGTAATATTTTTTGTATAGATAAATAAGTAATTGAATTGATGATGAAGTTCTTCACATCCGATAAAATATACTTATGGGAAGGCTATTGTTCCAAAAAAAGGGTTGGTCATATCAGATGCTTTATGAATCACCCCATTTTGGTCATATCCTACTAATCTTAAGTTCCAATCAATAGACCGCAACAGGACATGAAGTGAGTAACGTGCTATTCATGGTCTCTTTCATCATGAATTGTTGTGAATGTAAGATTATAAAAATTGGGAATGGGAAAAGGTTAGAGACCATCAATTTTCATATATTAATATTATATCACTTTTGTGGAATACATAATATGTTATACAAACAAAATCCCACAGACTATTTTAGTATAGTGCCTTTTGAAACATGGAAATGTTGAAAATTTTACATGAGTGAGCTACATTATCTCCCACTAGGTTCTCCAAGAATAGAAACACTCTTAGACATATCATAAGAGAAATATATCTTTATATCCTAGGGAAGGAAACATAAAAAATGAGTGATCATTGATTCTTAGTATGGTTAAATAAGGGATGCATGTAAGAATAATCATGAACATGTGGGTATGAGAACATGATCATGCAAATAGAGGAGAATACACTACATATTAAAGTTCAAAAAAATGAATCATGTTATAAATCTTGAATGTTCATTAGAAATTAAGCATAGTGAAATAAAGAGCATAATCCATGAAATCATAACACATGAATAAAACATGGAATTTTGGAAGACACATAAGAATATATAATGATTTCCATAGCTGTCAAAGAAATTAATTAGAGGCCATATTAGTGGATAGAGTGTTTTACTGAATTGGGATCCCACCCCCATTCTGTCCCTATAATACTGAAATGAGTTCACTCCTCATTCCAGCCCTAAAATAATGATCAAAGGTCATTTCTCATTCTATCCTTTTAATACTAAACTGAGTTTATTTCTCATTATTTCATTTTCCATGGAATGAGATATAAATCCATAACCAATGCATTGGAGGGTGATATAGGTCACACCCATCTCCTAATGAAATAATGCATACATGATCCACAAAATCATACTCAATAATTTCATAACTGATGACATAAAATGGGAAACATAAACATGTAAACATTTTCTAACCGCTGAAAAATATACATGTTTCATAACAATTGTATCATGAGCATAACCTGTAAAAATAATATGGTTTGAAAATCATATAAATCTGGAAAGAGAAATGGGTTTCATAAGAATCATACCAATAAAACATAAATCATTCAACAAAAGAATATTAATTGAACCCTTCGATTATTACATAGAAGGTAATTAGTAACATCCAAAGATGTAATATTATATGGGAAATAACATGGAAGGATCATTTGAAGACAATTCTGTCACGACCCGTCCTTGGGGCCCGTGCCGTGACTACCCCAAGCCTGCCTTCCATAGGCCAGGGGCTGGCGACTAGCACCAAGGCGTAAATCCTGGAAAAAAGGGGAAGTCATTGCCTTTGTAAATAAAAACAAGCACCACAGAGTAAGAAAGCGGAAAAGTAAACACTATGTAAAAACAGATTACAACTGAAAGTGTGGAAAAGTAAATGTGCCAGTATACAAACCCCAAACTGAAAGTAAAGTACAACTCAAAAGGGAAAACAACAACTATAATGTAAAAGCCGCTACACCAAGCTGTCCACTGGAAATCCCACCTGAAGGGTGGGTACAGATAGCTCCACTGCTCCTCGGGTCCCGCTGTCCACTCCGAGCACGTCCCGCCCAGTGGTCCACCTCCAGGTACCGTCCTGCTCTGCGAGCCTCAACCACGATCAACGCTATCCATCGTCTGCAACCAACACAACGTAGTGCATGCATAGCCCGTGCAGGGGTGAGTATAAGCTACTCAGTAGGGATCCCGAAATCCACAAAGGATAAACCACAAAAAAAGATACAATCACGAATTATCAACTGACACTGCTTAGGTATATGCCCATACATATACCTAAGTCATCAATTCCAATATGCTCCAACCTCCGAGCCCAAGTACAACTCAGTCCACACAGGAAAGTATACGTATTCCACACAGGAAATCAAAACGTAATCCACATAGGATAGCACAACACAATCCACACAGGAAAGCAACAGGATTCATCTCACACAGGTATACTTCTTCGAAAGACGACAGAGATGATCACTGATCCATCTAATTCGTCGGACCCACAAAGGATCGATAGGTACTAACCCCCACAAAGACCCACACAGGATCGGACCCGAACAGGATCTGTAGGCGCTGGTTCACACAGGACCGCTAAGCACAGACCCACACAGGATCAGACCCACAAAGGATCGGTAGCACTGATCCACATAGGATCACTGAGTGTTGTAGTCGTCGTCGTCGAATCCACTGAGGATCTCTGCACAGCTGTTGTCGCAGTCACAGTAGCAGTCGCAGCCAGCTCTAGGCTTCCCGCACACAGCAAGCTCGTTCGAGAGGGTCCTCTCCACGAGCCGAGAGGATGATAGATCAACTGTCACATAGTCCAGAGTTGATGTATCCAAAAGTTCCGTATCGTCAATAGGAACTCAACGCAACAGACGGCGCGTCAATAGGACGCCTGGTCTGAGAGTTATTGGCCTTTTCGTTCCAGGGGCCCGGTTGGTTTTTAAGGCAAAACCAACCTGACCGTACTCCACCTACGTCCAAACCTCGGGCGGAGTATGCCAAAAGATCCTTCTCACTAAGAGGAACTCAACAAACCCGACGGCACGTCAATCGGACGCCCGTAGCTCAAGATATGAGTGTTTCCGCTCCGAGGGCCCGGTTGGTTTCATGTACGAACCAACCCGGACGAACTAAAAGTAATCGAAAACCTCGAGTGCGATATACTAAAACGATCGTCTCGATCCATGGATCGCATCGCTGCTGACGGCGCGTCGTTTGGCGGTCTGTAGCCCGAGTTATGTACTTTTGAACCAAAACAGTTCGGTATCGGGTGTTTCGGGCCCGGGCCGACCCGGCCCGAGACCCCCCGGTTGGCCCGAACTGGGTCAACCCACCCCGAACAGGGTTGGCCCGGCCCGGAGCAGCCCGACGCGGCCCGGCCTGGCAGACCGGCCAGGAGCTGGTCCGGCTCGAGGCAGGGCGCTGGGCGCGCTGCCAGCTCGGCCTTCGACCGAGCTGATTGAGAAAACGGGGGGCGCCTACCCCCTTTTGGAACCGCCCCCCCCCCCTCATAATGGGGGGTCGTTCAACCGGCCGGGGGA
Organism: Viscum album; assembly: GCA_963277665.1. Taxonomy (NCBI): domain Eukaryota; kingdom Viridiplantae; phylum Streptophyta; class Magnoliopsida; order Santalales; family Viscaceae; genus Viscum; species Viscum album. The sequence goes on from OY728158.1 coordinate 1,288,695,827, forward strand.
ATTTAATTCCCCCGACCTTCCCCAATTCCGGCCGGCCCGACCTGGCCGGCCGGCTCCTCCTCGATGGGACCGACAGTGGACGGTCCCTTTCCAGCTCCGACACTGGCGGCCCGGCTGGCCGCTGATCACCAAGCTCCGCCGCGGCCCGGAACAGGCCGCGGCCCTTGACGTCCGGCGCGGTGCGACGACACTGCGCCCCTCGGCCGCGGCCCCTCTTCGGCCACGGCGCCTTCGATTTTTTTCAACGCAGCGTGACGACGTCGGGTTCTTGAATTTCTTTCCACGGCGCGGCGCGACGGTGTCGCGCAATACTTGCCGTTTAATTCCCGCGTGGTGCGATAGCACCACGCCATCCCGTTCCATCCGCAAGGGAACAAATATGAACATAGGAGGGGGTTCGGCCATGTTTGTGCGGTCCGGCCCCCTCTCATTAAATGATAACATTTAGTCGATATCCTCAAAGTTAAACATGCTAGAAACAAGAACGGAATAAATAAATAAATAACCAAATTCCCCTACCTCGGTTTCAAGAGCGGAGCACGCCAACAATCCGCGGAAGACAAGCGTCGCGGAGGTCAGGCGTCGCGGGAATTGTACTTCGATTTCGTTGACGTCGAGGTGCATCCGAAGAGGTAGAGTCGCTGGAGAAGCTTCGTAAGGTGATCAAGAAAGCCCGAGGAGGAAGCAGCGTCTCCTTTCGTTGACATGGGAAGAAGATCGATAGAACCGGCGTCGTCAATCTTCGGAAACACACTGGTTGCGAAGAAGAGAAGAGACGGTACATCTTTCTCTTCTTATGGTGACGTCGTTCTTCGTCGGAGCCTAAGTTTTCTTCGTGTTCTTCTTCAAGGTTGAAGAAGATGAAGAAAGCCTCCCAAACCACTCAAGGTGGCAAAAGAAATCTAACTAAAATAAAATAAGTCTAGGGCTTATTTTATTTACACAACTAAACCACTTTGAATTTCAAAAGTTTGAAATTAAGCCACTCAACTTAATTAATAACAAAAGTTGTCAAAATTAAATAGTGTGGAGTTATTGGGGAGATTAAAGGGGAGTTGAAGAGTTAGGGTTCCTATGGGCCCCACCACACTTAATCCTGTCAAGGGAGGTTAAGTGGATGTGGGTCCCACCTCTAACTCCCTTTGAGAGAATATAACCAACATGGATAAAAATAAATTGTGTTTCCACAATTTATTTAACTTCATTTAATTTCCCCCAAAACTAACACTCAACCCGCATAAAACGCAACCTCGGAAAAGGTCTCATTAAGAGAAAATCGGCGCTGCGAGTTCATCGGTGCCCTCAGAATTCGATTCCGGGCACCAGTTCAAATTTTAGAAAAACCTGCTAGTTCGTTCATTGAATGTACCCGAGCCAATCTTCAGAAATTGATTCCGGGCACACCAGGCCTCAGAATCAGGTGTCGTCAGAAACCGCGCTCTTGTAAAATTCTAAAGAAAATTAAGAAAAAATTTCCCTTGAATTTTACGGGTCTTTACATTACTCCCACCTCATGAATTTACGTCCCCGTAAGGATACATCAAAACTAGGGAAACAAATGAGGGTACTATGGATGCATCTGAGCCTCCCGCTCCCTAGTGCTCCCCAAGAGGTTCCCGTGCTGCCATCTGATGCACACTAGAGGAATTGACCGTCCACGTAGGACCCGCTCCTGTCGATCCTCGATCTCCATCGAGACCTCCGTAAAAGTCGCCCCATCGTCAACGTCAAGCTCCCCATGGTCAATGATGTGTGTCGGGTCGTGCACGTATCTCCTCAGCTGAGACACGTGGAAGATGTCGTGCACCCGGTGCAACTGAGGTGGTAGATCCAGGTGATAAGCCACCTTTCCAATCTTGCTGAGGACCTGGAAGGGTCCGATGAAGTGCGGAGATAACTTGCCGCCTAGGCCAAATCTCAGTATACCACGTCGAGGTGAGACCCGCAAGAAGACGTGGTTACCATCCTCGAACACTAGTGACCTCCGCCTCCTGCCAGCGTATGACTTCTGCCAGCTCTGAGCTGTCCTCATCCACTCCTGGATGACCTGAACCTTCTCTGTCGTGGTCTAGACCATCTCCGGTCCCACAAGTGCTGACTCCCCAGGGTCTGTCCAGCACAAATGAGATCTACAAGGTCGGTCGTACAACGCCTCGTACGGTGTCATCCCGATGGTGGAGTGGTAGCTGTGTTGTATGCAAACTCCACCAAGGGTAGGTGGTCCTCCCAGCTACGACCAAAGTCGAGGACACATGCGCGGAGCATGTCCTCGAGAGTCTGAATGGTCCTCTCTGTCTCACCATCTGTCGGAGGATGAAAGGCTGTGATCAGACGTAGCTGCGTCCCGAACGCCTCCTGCAATCCCTTCCAATGCCGGGAAGTAAAGCGAGCATCTCGATCGGAGACAAAAGATGATGGCACACCGTGAAGCTGTACAATCTCCTGAACGTAAAGTCGTCCCAAACTATCTACTGAGCCCTGCTCTCAGATGGGTAAGAAGTGAGACGACTTGGTGAGTTGGTCGACCATCACCCAGATGGAGTCATGACCTCTGGAAGTGCGTGGAAGTCTAGTCATGAAGTCCATAGATATCCATTCCCACTTCCACTTCGGGACCTCCAAGTGTTGTACCAAGCCTGCTGGTACCTGGTGCTCAGCCTTCACCTGCTGGCAGGTGAGGCATCGAGAAACGAACTCTGCCACAACCTTCTTCATGCCCAGCCACTAGTGCTGTCGTCTGAGATCCTGGGACATCTTCGCCACCCCAGGATGTACCGCCAAAGGAGAAGTGTGAAACTCTCTCAGCACTTCCTCCCGTAAAGCGACTGGTACCATGGTACGTCCTCTGAAAAGGATGTCGTGCTCTGCTCCAAAGAGGAAACCATTAGGTGCATGTCCTGAGGATATCTGTGCACGCCGCGTCTCACAGTCAGTGTCCCCATGCTGTGCCTCTCTGACCCGCTGTAGAAGTGGAGGAGTGACTGTGAGTGATAGAAGGAAGGCTGCTCCATCTCTATCCATGAAGGATATCTGCAAAGAGGCTAGCTGCTCTGTCGCCTACTCGAGTAGCTGAATGCCCTTCCTCCTGCTGAGGGAATCGGCTACTACGTTCCCCTTCCCAGGAGTATAGTCTATCTCAAAGTCATAGTCCTGGAGGAACTCGAGCCATCGCCGCTATCTAAGGTTCTGGTCCTTCTGTGAGAAGATATACCTGAGACTCTGATGATCAGAAAAGACTGTAAAGCGCTCGCCGATCAGATAGTGTCGCCATGTCTTCAAAGCGAAGACCACTTCTTCTAACTCCAGGTCATGGATAGCGTAGTTCTGCTCATGCGGCCTCAACTGAAGTGATCCATAGGCGATCACTGCCCGCTCCTGCATCAGGACACATCCAAGTCCTTCCCCTAATGCATCGTAGTAGACTACGTACCCTACTCCCTCCTCAAGCAACCTCAAGATTGGGGCGCTGGTCAATCTCTATCTCAGCTCCTGGAAGCTCTGCTGACATCTGTCTGACCACACGAATGGTTTCCCCTTCTTCGTCAAAGCTGAGAGTGGTCCCACAACTCTAGAGAAGTCTGGCACGGATCTCTGGTAGTATCCAGCTAATCCCATGAAACTTCGCACCTCCGTCACGCTCCTGGGTGGCTCCCAAGCTAACACTGCCTCGATCTTCGCAGGATCCACTACAACTCCCGCCTCAAAGATGACGTGTCCCAATAAGTGGACCTCACGTAACCTCAACTGGCAATTCGAGAGCTTACCATAAAGCTGGTGCTCTCGGAGTATGTCTAGTACAACCTGTAAGTGGTAGGCGTGCTCCTCCTCAGTCGTCGAGTAAATCAAAATGTCGTCGATGAAGACCACGACAAATCGATCGAGTTATGGCAGAAAGATCCTGTTCATGAGGGCCATGAACCCTGCTGGAGAATTGGTTACACCGAAGGGAATAACCAAGAACTCATAGTGGCCATATCGTCATCTGAAGGCCGTCTTCTGTATGTCCTCGTCTCGAACTCTGAGCTGGTGATAGCCTGACATGAGGTCTATCATCAAGATCCACAGGTGCTCCCTTGGGCTGATCAAAGAGGTCATCAATCATCGGTAGCGGATAATTGTTCCTCACTTTCACCTGGTTCAGGCGACGATAGTCAACACAAAGTCGCAAGCTTCCGTCCGCCTTCTTGGCGAACAAAATCGGGGAAGCCCATGGTGAAACACTGGGTCAGATTAACCCCTTGCCCTGCAAGTCCTCCAACTGTACCCGTAGCTCTCGAAGCTCAGCGGGGGCCATCCGATATGATGGAGCTGATATCGGAGCTGTCCTGGGGTACAAGTTAATATAAAAGTATACCTCCCTACAAGGAGGTAACCCTGGGACGTCGTCGAGAAAAACGTCCGCAAACTGATCCACCACTGCAAGAAAACCAGGACTCCGCATGTCAACTGCTCCAAGGATGAGGCTAGCCAACTGATGAGTGATGGGATGTCCTCTCCTCCACGGAAGTCCATCCTGTGCTGTAAAGGCTCCCTTCTCGCCGGTGAAGGTGAACCTGCTCCCGTCGGTGCGTACACATCGCACCTTGCGCCTAAAATAGTCAATCTGTGCATGGTCCGTAGATAACCAATCCATGCCCAAGATGACATCGTAAGGCCTCGACGCTGCTACAAGAAGATCTCAGCCGAAGCTCTCGCCTCCTAGAGTAAGCTCACACTGCCGGCACCAGTGCGCAATCGTCGAGTCTTCTCCCGTAAGAGTCTCTAGCTGTAAGGATCGAGCCAACGGCTCTGTCGGAATCTCCGAGCTCCGACCAAGGGCATCGGTTATGAAAGAGTGACTCACTCCTGTGTCTATAAGTACTGCATCAAGGGTGGAATAGACATAGATAGTACCTCGAATCATCTCTGGCGTGCCGTGGTCGTAGGCCTCTGCTGCCTGGAGTTGTGCCTGTCTCTGCCCGCCAGCTCCCTGTGGTCGGGGTCGACCTCCTAGTGGTGGTGGTGGTAGAGCCTCAAAGCGTCACCCACCACCTGCTACTCGGCCAGCTCCTCTGTCTCCTCCGCCTCCCCCCTGCAGACCGCCGCGGTCGTCCCTCTGCCTCTTCCTCGGTGGTCCCTCAAACGTCTGCTGCTCCTCGGCACGGCGGGTCGGGCAGTCACGAGCCATGTGGCCCTGCCCGCCACACGGGTAGCACTGTCTGCCTCTCGAAAGACTGGCTCCGCGCTGTCTGCCCCGCACTGCTGAGCCAGTGTCCTGAGGTCGTCTGCCTGAGGGTCTGGTCTGCCTGGACCCAAGAGTCATCCGTTGACTGCCTGCTGCAGAAGACTCTGCTACGTGCCGTCGTGCGGTGGGTCTCGGCGCTGGTGTAGACTCATCAAGAAATCTCTCGATCAAAAGGGCCCACTCCAGTACTCCTATCTGAGTCGGAATGCTGAGGGAGATTAGCGATGCCATGATCTCGTGTCTCAATCCCTGCTCGAAGGTCCGGTCTCGGAAGAATGGGTCTCGTACCATGTCGAGCGAGTAGTGTGAGAGATTGGTAAATCTCGCTGAGTACTGAGCGACCGTCATGCTGCCCTGCCGCTGCTGAAGAAGCCCCTGAATGCACACCGCACAGAGGGTGGCTGGGACGAACTCCGAGCGGAAGAGGCTGTCAAAGTCCGTCCAAACTATAGATGCCTCATCGTGCACCTGGAGTATCAAGCTCCACCATCGGCCCGCTTCTACGTGCAGTAGGCTCACAGCGAGGACCACCATGAGGTCTGCTGGTGTCATCACTAGCCTGAAAACTCATTCGACTACCTCCAGCCAGTCCTCGACTGCCGGGGGGTCCGTCTCCCCACGTAACCTAGGCGGTCTCTGGCGCTGAAACTCATGCAGTGCACTGAGGCGACGTGCATCTTCAGCGGCTGGTGCTGGAAGTATTGGTGGCTCGGCGGGTAGTGCTACCGCCTGTGCCACTGCTAACAAAGGGCCCTACACCGAGGCCTCGTCGCTCGGTGGGCTGTCGTCACGCTCGACTCTCGGAACCCTAGCTGGCTGCCATCGTGGCGCCATCCTGAAAAGGAAACAGGTGCGCCACGGTCAGAACAGTATAACTGGTGAGCTGATATAAAATAATCACAAATAAAACTTGAAACACACACGCAATCAATGTTTTCGTGCATTAAGTCAGAAATCAGAAGTCAGGGTCCTGGTGTACGGATACGTCGGCCGCCGCACCAACACTGGACTCCCTGGACTGATAACCACACTCAATATGCTAAATACTATTTCTTCACATAGAAATGATCAGAGTTCGCAGTAGAACTGAACTCCTCTGATACCAATTTGTCACGACCCATCCTCTGGGCTCGTGCCGTGACTACCCCAAGCCCGCCTTCCATAGGCCAGGGGCTGGCGACTAGCACCAAGGCGTAAATCCCGTTAAAAAGGGGATGACATTGACTTTGTAAAGAAAATAAGCACCATATAGTATGCAAGCGGAAAAGTAAACACTAAGTAAAAACAGAGTACAACTGAAAGTGCGGAAAAGTAAATGGGCCAGTATACAAACCCCAAACTGAAAGTAAAGTACAACTCAAAAGGGAAAACAACAACTGTAATGTAAAAGCCGCTACACCAAGCTGTCCACTGGAAATCCCACCTGAATGGTGGGTACAGATAGCTCCACTGCTCCTCGGGTCACGCTGTCCGCTCCGAGCACGTCCCGCCCAGTGGTCCACCTCCAGGTACCGTCTTGCTCTGCAAGCCTCAACCACGATCAACATTGTCCGTCGTCTGCAACCAACACAATGTAGTGCGGGCATAGCCCATGCAAGGGTGAGTATAAGCTACTCAGTACGGATCCCGAAATCCACAAAGGATAAACCACAAAAGAAAGATACAATCATGAAGTATCAACCGACACTACTTAGGTATATGCCTATACATATACATAGGTCATCAATTCCAATACACTCCAACCTCCGACCCCAAGTACAACTCCGTCCGCACAGGAAAGTATACGTATTCCACACAGGAAAGAAAAACGTAATCCACACAGGATAGCACAACACAATCCATACAGGAAAGAAACAGGATTCAGCTCACACAAGTATACTTCTTCGAAAGACGATAGAGATGATCACTGATCCATCTAAGTCATCGGACCCACAAAGGATTGATAGGTACTAACCCCCGCAAGGACTCACACAGGATCGAACCCACACAGGATCTCAAGGCGTTGGTTCACACAGGACGGCTGAGCGTAGACCCACACAGGATCGGACCCACACAGGATCGGTAGCACTTATCCACACAGGATTGCTGAGTGCTGTAGTCGTCGTCATCGAATCCATTGAGGATCTCTGCACAGCTGTCGTCGCAGTCACAGTAGCAGTCGCAGCCAGCTCTAGGGTTCTCGCACACAGCAAGCTCATTCGAGAGGGTCCGCTCCACGAGCCGAGAGGCTGATACATCAACTGTCACATAGTCCAGAGATGATGTATCCAAAAGTTTCGTATCGTCAACAGGAACTCTATGCAACAGACGGCGCGTCAATCGGATGCCCGGTCTGAGAGTTATTGGCGTTTTCGTTACAGGGGCCCGGTTGGTTTTTAAGGCAAAACCAACCTAACCGTACTCCACCTGCATCCAAACCTCGGGCGGAGTATGCCAAAAGATCCGTCTCACTAAGTGGAACTCAACAAAGACGACGACGCGTCAATCGGACGCCCGTAGCTCAAGATATGAGCATTTCCGCTCCGTGGGCCCGGTTGGTTTCGTGTACGAACCAACCCGGCCGAACTAAAAGTAATCCTAAACCTTGAGTGCGATATACCGAAACGACCGTCTCGATCAAAGGATCGCATCTCCACTGAAGGCGCGTCGTTTGGAGGTCTGTAGCCCGAGTTATGGGCTTTTGAACTGAAACAGTTCGGTATCGGGGGTTTCGGGACCGGGCCGACCCGGCCTGAGACCCCCCGGTTGGCCCGAACTGGGTCGACCCGCCCTGGACAGGGACAGCCCGGCCTGGCGCGGCCCGGCCCAGCTGGGCTCGGCCCAGCTTGGCAGACCGGCCAGGCGCCGGTGTGGCTCGAGGCAGCGGGCTAGGCGCGCTGCAAGCTCGGCCTTCGGCCGAGGTGATTGTGAAAATGGGGGGCGCCTACCCCCCTTTGAAACCCCCCTCATAATGGGGGGCCGTTCAAATGGCCGGGGGAATTTAATTTCCCTGGCCTTCCCCAATTCCGGTCGGCCCGACCTTGCCGGCCGGCCCCTCCTCGATGGGACCGGCAGTGGCCGGTCCCTTTCTGGCTTCGACACCGACAGCCCCGCTGGCTGTCGGTCACCAAGCACCACCGTGGCCCGGATCCGGCCGCAGCCCTTATCGTCCGGCGCGGTGTGACGACACCGTTCCCCTCCGCTGCGGCCCCGCTCCGGCCGCGGCACCTTCGATTTCTTTCATCGCGGCACGACGGGGTCGCGTTCTTGAATTTCTTTCCACGGCGCGGCGCGACGGCGTCGCGCAATACTTGTCGTGTAATTCCGGCGTGGTGCGACGACACCACGCCATCCAGTTCCATCCGCAAGGGAACAAATATGAACATAGGAGGGGGTTCGGCCGTGTTTGTGTGGTCCGCACCCCTCTCGTTAAATGATAACATTTAGTCGATATCCTCAAAGTTCAACATGGTAGAATCAAGAACGAAATAAATAAATAAATAACAAAATTCCCCTACCTCGGTTTCAAGAGTAGAGCACGCCAACAAGCCGTGGAGGACAAGCGTCGCGGAGGTCGGGCGTCGCGGGAATCGTACTTCGATTCCGTTGACGTCGAGGTGCGTCCGAAGAGTTAGCGTCGCTGGAGAAGCTTCATAAGGTGATGGAGAATGCCCGAGGAGGAAGCGGTGTCTCCTTTCGTTGACATGGGAAGAATATCGATAGAAGCGGCATCGTCGATCTTAGGAAACACACCGGCTGCGAAGAAGAGAAGAGACGGTATGTCTTTCCCTTCTTATGGTGATGGCGTTCTTTGTCGGAGCCTAAGTGTTATTCGCGTTCTTCGTCAAGGTTGAAGAAGATGAAGAAAGCCTCCCAAACCTCTCAAGGTGGCAAAAGAAATCTATCCAAAATAAAAAAAGTATAAGGCTTATTTTATTTACACAACTAAACCGCTTTGAATTTCAAAAGTTTAAATTAATCCACTAAACTTAATTAATAACACAAGTTGTCAAAATTAAATAGAGTGGAGTTATTGGGGAGTTTAAAGGGGAGTTGAAGAGTTAGGGTTCCTGTGGGCCCCACCACACTTAATCCTCTCAAGGTAGGTTAAGTGGATGTGGGTCCCACCTCTATCTCCCTTTGGGAGGATATAACCAACATGGATAAAAATAAATTTTGTTTCCACAATTTATTTAACTTCATTTAATTTCCCCCAAAACTAACACTCAACCCGCATAAAACGCAATCTCGGAAAAGGTCTCCTTAAGCGAAAATCGGCGCTGCGAGTTCTTCGGTGCCCTCAGAATTCGATTCCGGGCACCGGTTCAAAAGTTATAAAAACCCGCTCGTTCGTTCACTGAACGTACCCGAGCCAAACTTCGGAAATTGATTCTGGGCACACAGGGCCTCAGAATCAGGTGTCGTCAGAAACCGCGCTCTTGTAAAATTTTAAAGAAAATTAAGAAAAAATTTCCCTTGACTATTATGGGTCTTTACAAATTCATTGGGAAAATATATTATATTTTTTGAAAATTGATCTTTAAAACATAAAACATTTTGAAAACCATTTCTATTGAAAGTACATTAAAAATTATAAATATGGCTCAAAAATATGTTGAAATGATTTTTAATTGAAAAAATATAAAATACGATTGGAAAAATTTAAAAACCTATTTTCCATGAAAATCTACAAAATAAGCTTGAAAGCATTTTGAAATTCATTTTCATTGAAAACTTTTAACAAAATCTTAAAATCATATTTAATACATTATCATTGAAAAACGATTTGAAAACCTAGAATGGATGATTTAAAAGAAAAAAATCATTTTACTTGAAAATGATCCTCAAGGATCATTTTGAAAACATATTTTAAACGTATTTTTTCAAAAAATGTTGTTTGTGAAAAAAGAGATTTCTGACCGAGGAGAGATATATGGTCAGATATTCTTGTGAACATTTTTTTAATTATCAAAATTAATAAGAGTTGAAAATGGTAATAATACATTGATATATCTTTAATACATATATTATAATAGAAATAAATAGTGTTATTGAGATATGGATCATAATATTTAATCTAAGAAGAATAATCATTAACAATCTTCAAAAGTGATGTGATTGTTTCAATAAACTCTTATCAATTGTTATCATCAGATCATACCCTTGAAGTTAGAAAGTGAAATTAAATTTATATTATAATATCATGAAAATAAGTATATACATGTTAAAACATTTTAAATTGATGTATATACACATTGAAAAAAATTAGTTTCATACCAAAATATGAGTCTCAATGAATGAAAATTGAGACAAAACTACTGATTTAGAAACTTTTGAAATGTAAACACCATGAATGAATAGCCAGAAAATTGATATGTAAATACCCAAAAAAATTATGAAAAATGTTTATATAATACATTTGTGGGATGTATATACACCAAATGAATGAAAATAGTGGTGAACATTGCATGTCTCTAATGGAAATAAAAAGTGAGATAAAATCCCCTTACCTTATGCCTTGACTCTCTTCTCACTCATAAAAGCGTACTTTACCATAAATGTGTGTTTATTATATATATATTTTTAATAATAATATTATTATATAAAATACCATATATTGTTTTATTATGAACATATATTTCCCTCTTGTTAACAATCCTATATTGATATATCACTTCAAGTAATATTCTTTTTGTTCTTCGCATGTGTGTTTATTTGTAATATATTTGGTACTTATACTTATATCATGATTTAAATAATATGAAACATGATATAAATATAATTTATATTAACTATATGTTTAATATAATAATCTATATAATATATAAGTATTAAATTGAAAGCACCATTCCTGGAGACGACATGTTGTACGTACCCATGAATGATTTTTCCATTTTTTTAATGACAAATTGAAAGAAAAATTTATATTAAATATATTAATTTATGTGTATCTATATAATTATTTTATTATATATTTCATATAATATATATCATATAGTTTCACTAGTCCCATACTTTATACATTCCATGTAGTGTGTTAACAAATCACATAACTTTGAGAGGGAAGTAGTCCACATTTTCTCAAACAAAATTATCTTATTTAGAAAAAATGGAATGTATAAATATATGGAGATTAAAAGGATTTAATAAGATTAAATAAATAATGAATATAATATATAACAAATATAAAAATATTGTTATTCCTAATGCCGACCATGCACGTAAGTAAAGGAAAAATGATCAATCATCATTTTGTGGGGCTGTAGTTCACCGTACACGTAAACAGTATGTTCGATAACCATTAGATGTAAGTGTTTTTTAGTGTATATTAAACCATTATAATAAATAATTCCTAGTCTATTAATTATTATGGTGTTTTTTATACAATAATGGAATAATAATATTTGAGGGAGTGGAGAATAAATAAAAGAAAGGAGTTTGAGGGTGGGGGTTACAACTTAATCAGTTAAATCCTTTTGGTTCTCACCAATGGGATACAATAGAAGGGTTTAATCCCAAATTAAGGATTTAAATAAGATGTTTGGTATTTTTGGAGTCTATTTATTCAGATTTTTGATGATCCAAAGTCTCTTTAGATGTCTGAGGAAGGTGTAGAGTGCTTCACTTTTTATAGTGGAGTGTGAGAGGCACTCATGTAAATACCAAAATGTATTCAATAATGGGAGGTATAAATTTTCTAATTTTAATAAAAAAATGGAAAAATAACGGAGTAATTTTGTTCAAAAAAATAAACCACTCAAAAAGATCATATTTGAACAATTTTCTTCCTTAACTTATAAGATTCACCAATTTTATCATTTAGGTATTTTTTAAAGATTCTTATTTTATTACCTAAGTAATTTAACCATTAAGAATAAATAAAAATTGAGATTTACTATATAATATACATTAAATTAATTATAAATATTATTCATAATTTAAAAATTTTCATGTGTTTTGGAGATTAATTTTTAAAACAAGCCCATGTGACCCACAAAACACCTCTTAATCCTTGACCATGATAACAATGTTTTTATAATATTTGGTAAATATATTGATTATCATACATCAATTGGTCCATTAATATCAAAAATTTAATATTTTGTTACCCATAAAATCTCTTCGAATAATAGAGTAGTATTTTTAATTTTAATACATTTAAAAAACATTTCGTTTATTGTAAAATAACAATAATGTCAATTTTGATATTATTTATTTATTTCTAATTAAAAAATATCAAACTCATTTTTGAATTTAAATAAATAAATAATACATATATAAAAATGATATATTAATCATTATAAATAATTGAAGGTAAAAATTCAATCAATTCACCTCACATTTAACATTTATAGTATAATTTATTCATGTGTATTTTTAACTAAATAATAAATGTGTTGGTATTGTGAAAGAATTTTAAGTGATTAAAAAATTTAGAAAAATTATTGATAATTTATTTTTATAAAACTCACCCATTTATCATTCAAAATAACATCTATAACTAAAAATGTTATGTTTTTAACATATCTTACTATTTTATAAATGATAATGGTAAGGAAGGTTCCCTTTTTCTCCTTATCCTTACTTAACATTTTATATAGTGCACTTCCATTTAATAATACTCCAATAACCCATAAAATTCCATCTAAGATTGGATATGGTTGAAATATTTTATCCAATGGATCTTGGAAAACTATCTAGGTCATATAGGTCATTAAAATTAATGTTTGTTTCTTAATTTTGCTTAATCCTACCATAACGAATCTGATTAATTATAATCACTTTAATTAATTTTCTTATTCAAAATTTATGTTGATATTATTAGAATACAAAAAAATACTGGTTACACATTTTTATATCTACTTTTTCAAAATTATAATAACTAATGTGGGAAAACAACATTTAATGATAATCCCACAGATGTGGAGAGAAAGCAGGATTTTAATGTAAAAATATTCGAATTTTCAATATGATTATATATCTAATTTAAAAATAAAAAATTTCACCAATGACCAACATTGGATTAATATATTCATAATTAAACCATTTTTTCATTAAAAACAATTTAAAATATAATTTTACAATAATCATTATTTAAACAAAAATTCTATTATTAACTAAATCGCAGTATTTTTTAATATTCACCACAAAATGATATTTCTAGGAAAAATCCCAAAAAATAACCAGATGATAATTTAAATATTCTTAAATCAAATATTAGGTTCATTTAACCATATTATATTTTTATTATTTTCTAAAATTAATTTTTCTATTCTTTATAGAATGACATAAAAATAATTTTCAATAATAAAATATTATTTTAAAACATATAATGACTTTACCAAAAAAAATATATTTCATTATAAATATGTTTTATTTATGATAAAAAAATATCAATAATATATGAAAATATGATAATACTATTAATATTATGAATTTTATTATCCTGGTTATAATTAACTCATTCAATTAATTATAACAATAAAATTTGGATTTGTAGAAATTGTGTGATGCATGTTATGTATGCCAAGTCTATATTGAGTGCAGTGCTAGAAAAATTGATTTCATGTGAAATTAAATTTTATCTAGTTTAATGAAATACATCAATAAATTTAATTCATTATAAGAGGAAGAAAATATTTCTCCAAATATCAGGGTGTAACATTTTACCCCTTGATATGAATTTTTACGTAAAAATTCATCTGGGTTATCAATGGTTTAATAATTGAAACATTCATTTATAGAAAGACACTTAGTAAAAATTTATAGAAAAAAATACCTAAAAAATGAAATTATGGAACCTTAATGGTTACCAAAAGTAACATATAATGACATTACCACATAAGAGAACATAAATGGGAAGTGAAAACATTGACAAGGAAGAAAAATCATACCATCAAGTTATTATAGAGTGGTAAAGAACAAGGTCATGGAAATGGTAACAATCAAAAAGACATAAATCTCTGATAATCGATGGGAATTCACAATCATCTAATATAGAGGTACTAGAGATTTTTTGGATGATGGTCCATTTTTCATAAGTTAAAAATTTCTCATGAAATGATATACATGCATTATTTTAAAAACAATTCACCCTTTTTGTTCCATGATCCTCTTCCCCTATTTATCTAAAAACAATGGTGAATATTTCATTCCTGAAGTACTAACATATCTTGAGACCCATTTTATTATAACCCATCAGTTATCATCAACACCATGTAGTTTTAACAAGCTATCTTATATACATAAATCCAAATATTGATAGATAACAATATAATCTTACTAAACTTATCAAAATCATAAATTAAACATTATATAAATGGTTAACCATTTAATCCTTACAAAAAATGAAAATTTATCTCTTTAGAAAAAAATTCATAAACTCTGTTTAATATTGATCCCCATATTTCACAATTAACCACTTTGATTTCACTTTTCAAACATGTGAATACCCTCATCGTATATTCCAATAATTACCATAAATCCATCTTGAAATCATGCATGATTCCTTATTCAATGATCACATGATCTATTCTTTAAATCCAAGATTTTTTAACATCAACCTTTATGAAATAGAGAATGTGGTCAATAATTAGTTAAGGGTAATCCACACTATCCATTTTACTTATTTATATCTATAATATCCTTATCAAAACATCATTATCTCAATGTCAAACATTAATTGAGGGTCAAATTCTATAAATAAAAATACATCCTTTCCATGAAATCACTTTTATTTGTCATAATAACCATTCAATGTTTCATTTTAAATCATTAATGACAACTTATAATGAAAATAATTATATATTTCATTATTCCTATAACATTATCTATGAATTAAAAAACATAAATAATTCATTCATCCAACATTATTATTAAACCATTAATCAAGATTTATATAATTATTTATTAATACATCTTTTCGAGAATATTAAATATGAATCTTGTCTTAAGGATCCAAAAACTCAATCTAATCATGTTTGTTATGTTTAATGTAAAGTATTCTGGAAGATCATCACAAACCTTTTATGTGTCGTTTTAGTCACTTTGTCTCCAGTAGTATTAACCATACACATACCAGCTTCCGGATTATATTTATGGGATTTCCACTTGGGAAATTTATTCGAATAATTCCCATAGTTCCCAATTTTGAATCATTAAATTTTAAAAATGTTCTTTCTAGTTCTATCTGTTTACTAAAGAGAGAAATAATAGTGTGATAAACACTTATCATAGTGGAAAACCATGTAATCACAAATATGAATTATGTAAAGGATGTAAAAATTATTACAAATTCCTTAAATATTGACACATCGGGTTTATCATATGTTATTTATATCCATGTTATATTAAGATCCTTTATGATGGTTTGTGAAGAGTTTGGGAATTTCTAAATCATATCCCCCGAGAGTGTCAAACTAGGTTTGAAACACGTACTGTTTTCATGTACCAGATTAACCCGAGTCATTCCTAGGACAACTTTTTAGAGTTTTTAACCATAGGTAAATATTTTCTAGGGCCACATCCACATGTAGTACACATAAATGGATTTATTTCTACCAAACCAATCAATATATCCTTTACCAAAATTCCAGGATATTTAAATTTGATTTTACTTTTCATTATACTTATCCTTGGACATATCCTTAGGGTTCTCATTAATTTCTTCTCATCCAAGCATCGAAAGGATATATATATTTTTAATCTAATAGAAACTGTAGTGAACCTCTCTTTTCGTACGTTAACATTACATCACTTCTTCAGAATACTTACAAATGCACAAACACATTATTAATTAATTGAATTTTGAATCATTGAATCATTAATACTTCTACATGAGTTAGCTACATTATCTCCCACTAGGTTCTCCAAGATATGAACCCCTCTTATACATATCATACAAGAAATATATCATCATAACCTGGGGAAGGAAACCTAAAAATGGGCAATCTCAGATGATCTATAAGAGATACAAAAGGTGGTATGTAAGCATAATCATGAGAATAATGGTACGATAACATGTTCCGGAAATTATAAGACCATACCCAACATATCAAATATCATAAACATGAATCATGGAATAAATCATTGCAGTTCATAATCCACAAATCCTAATGAAATAATGAATACAATCCACGAAAGAAAAAAATATGAATTAAACATGGAATTGGGGAAGACACATAATAATATATAATTATTTCCATTCAACTCCAGGCATTTATGACATGGCCATGTGAGAGGAAAAAGTCCATTAAAAAACTAGGTTCACACCCCATTCCATCCTTGTATTATTGAACTAAGTTCACTCCTCTTTCAGTTCATATAATACTGAACCGAGTTCATTTCTCATTTCAATCCATTAATACTGAAAGATTTTTATTTTTCATTCTATAAGTGTCTATCTCATGAGATAAAAATCATTACCCAATTCATTTTTTGGATATATATGTCCCACCCATCTCATAATAAACTCATGTTTACATGTTTCACAAAATCAAAAACAATCATATCATAACCCATGAAATGAAATGGGTATCAAAAACATGTAATCATATCATAACTAGTGTAAAATGATACATGTTTAATAACCATGTCATCATATGTATAACTCATGAAAACAATGGTTTTAAATAACATATAACCAATTAAAGTGAAATGGGTGTCATAAACATCATTACATCAAAACATAAACCATTTAAGAAATAATTTCAATGGAACCATAGTATTATTTGATAGAGGGGAATGAGTAAGATCAAAGGATATTATATTTGATGGAAAATAACTTGGAAGGTTTTTTTTTAAAATATTTCTTGAGGAAAATATCCTCTCTTGTTTAAATAATTCTCCTTAAAATATAAATCCATTGAAATTAATTTCCATTGAAAATACTTTGAAAATCTTGAATGAATGATTGAAAAAATTTCTAATAAAATTATATTTAAATGTTATTAAATAATCTTGAAAACTTTTTGAAAACCATTTTCCTTGACCACTAATAGAATAATATTAAAAACTTTTTGAAATAAATTTATCATAAAAACATATAAAAGAGCTTCAAAATACTTTAAAAACCTTTCTCATTGAAAATAGATTTTAAAACATACAAAGGATTATTTTAAAACAATAAAATATTTTTAAAATACCTTTTTCGTAAAAAATAGCTTCGTGGATAATTTGAAAACATTTTTTATATCAATTTTTGAAAATATTTTTTTTGTAATAAAATCGATTACGGACTAAAAAGAGAAACATGATAACTATTTCATAAAAATGTTTTATTTGTTATATTAAATACCAATGTGTGGGAAAATGGTACTAATACATGGATATATATTTATTAAATAGAGGATAAATAAAATCATGAGTTTTTTAGAGATATTGATAATAATACTTCATTAAAGAAGTATAATCATTAACACAATTGGAAAATTATAAGATTGTTTCAATAAACTCTTACCACTTGGTAACATAGGATCATAATCTCAATTTAAGAAAAGAAAATTAAATTAATATTAAAATATCACTAAAATAAGAATATTCATTATATAAAATCTAAAACAGAATTATATGAACCTCAAAAAATAATTTAGGTGAATAAAAAAACACGAGTCTCAAAGAAGGCAATTTGGGACAAATCTATTTTATTTATTAGGTAACTTTTGAAAATTAAACCCAATGAAAGAAATATCATAAAATCGATATGTATATACCCACTAATTTTTTAAAAAGATTTGTTAATAAATTCATGGGATGTATAGATACCGCAAAAAAATGAAATAGGGGTTAACATGACATGTATCTCACAAAAATAAAAAGTGAGATGAAATCCCCATACCTTTTGTCTTAAGTCTAATCACACTCATACAAGATTATTTTATACTAAATTTAAGTTTAATATACATATTTTAAAGAATAATATTCATATATATAATACCATATATGTATTTTTTACGACCTT
This sequence comes from Viscum album, assembly GCA_963277665.1. Classification (NCBI taxonomy): domain Eukaryota; kingdom Viridiplantae; phylum Streptophyta; class Magnoliopsida; order Santalales; family Viscaceae; genus Viscum; species Viscum album. The sequence continues at coordinate 1,288,713,988 of OY728158.1, forward strand.
ATATTACCTGCATGTTAACAATCATATGGTAAGGTTTCACTTCAAGTAATATTCGCTCTGTTCTTCACATTTATCTTAATTTGTTATATCTTTAGTACATAAAACTATATCATGATTTCTAGAATGTAAAAAAGTATATATATATATATATATATATCAATTATAATAATTATATTTATATTATAATAATCTTTAGAATATATATGTTTGAAATGGAATTCCCTGTTCTTGGAGATGGTAAGTCAACGTATACATGAACATTGATTCATTTTTTAATTGTCATGTTTAAAGAAATATGTAAATGAAATTTATGTATACAATTTTTTTTATTATATCCTATATATCATATAATCTCACTAAAACCATCATTAATACACTCCATTTAGTGTGTGAACGAATCACTTTGCATTGAGGGGGCAGTAGTCCACACTTCCTCAAACGAAATTATAATATTTACACCAAATAGAAAGTATAAATACATGTTGTAAAATTATTTAATAATATTATTGGTATAATAAATATAATATATAACATATATTAACAAAGTGTCCAATATAATTTCTACTTTGAGTGGCGTTAAATGAAAAATGAACAATCATCATTCTGTGGGGCGGTAGTTCACCGTACACGTAAACAATATGTTCGTTACCCATTAGATTGAAGTGTATGTAAGTGTAGGTAAATTTTTTTTAAAACATTAATATAATATTTAGGATAATATATTTTTTATACAATCTGGGAATAATAATAATATAGGGAGTGGAGAATGATACAAAACAAAGGAGTTTGAGGGAGGGTGTTACCTCTTAATCGGGTAAATCCTATTGGTTTTCCCAAAAGAACATGCATAGAAGAATTTATGACCAAAATAAAGATTCTAGGAGTAATTTACGGATGTTTTCATAATATTTAGTAATATTTAGGATGATTCAATGTGGCTTGATAGGTGTGAGGAATGAATAGAGTTCTTGCCTTTTTATATTGGTGGGGTAGTGGCACTCTTATAAATAACAAATGGTATTCAATAATGGGATGTCTCATTTACCGAATGTGCATCCAAAATGGAAAACTAATTATGTAATGTGAAATTATGGTTAAATTAAATATAAAAAACAAAAAATATGTTTATTTTAATAATTTGGTTCATTAACTTGTAAGATTTCCCAATTTTATTTTTTTGGTTTTATTAATGCATCTAGTTTTCTAATGAATGTAATATAAAAATTAATTCTAAAATATATTTAGATTTATTATATCATATATATCCACTGAATTTTAAATATTATTCCAAGTTTAAAAAATAAAAAACACATTTATTTTGGAAATTAATTTTAAAAACAAGTGCATGAGATCCGCAAAACACTATGTAAACACGGACCGTGATAACAATGTGTTTATAATATATATATCAATGTATTACTTAAAAAAGACCAATTGGTCAATTAATAGACCATACCCCAAACATATGAACCCTTCTCATGGTTCCATGGTTGATGTAGAAGTTTACATGCTCATGAGAGCGAATTTCGTTAAAGATATCCATTACCCCAAGTGGCTGGCCCAAATTGTGTCAGTAAGGAACAAGAACAAATAGATCTTGGTAACCATCGACTTCCAGGATCTCAACAATCCATGTCCGATGGATGATTTTCCCCTTCCAAAGATGGAATTATTGATCGATGCTATAGCTGGGTTCCAAGCCCTCTCATTCATGGAGGAGTACTCTAGGTATAACCAAATCATAATGGCCCCGGTGGACGAGTAGTCTACAACCTTCATGACACCACAAGGTTCTTTTTGTTACCATGTCATGCCATTTGGATTAAATAATGTGGGTGCCACTTATCAGTAGTCTATGCATCACATATTTATGTCGATCCTTGGAATGTTGGTGGAATGCTTCGTAGATGACCTTCTGGTCAAATCTCACCAGCGTGTAGACCTTCTCAAAGACCGTGAAAGAGTGTTCGACTTCCTATGTTCCCTTCACCTGAAGATGAACCCATTAAAGTGTGCCTTCAGGGTCACCTCTGGTATGTTTATTGGCATCGTTGTCATATACATGGGCATTTAGATCATTCCAGGGAAGATCAATTCCCTTAACCAGATTTCTTCTTCGAGAAACATTCTAGAGCTTCAGGGCTTCCAAGTCCACTTAGCCTACAGACACCGATTCATTGCGAATTTGTCCGGCATGTCAAATCCATTTTCTTGGATTATCAACAACGGTGCCATCAATGAGTGGGACGAAGAGTATCTGAATTTTTATGAGGAAATCGACCAGTATATGCACTAGCCTCCAGTCATAATTCCAACCATCTCTGGAAAGCCAATGGTCCTTTATGTGACCACCCTAAACTGATCTCTTGGTGTCGTTCTCGCTCATTACAATAACAATGGAAGGGAGAATAGTCCCTATTACCTCAGTCACATGCTCCTTTATACAGATACCAGATACTACCCTATTGAGAAGAGTTGGATTGCACTCTTATTCACAGTACAGATGTTGCGACATTACTTATAGCACCACGAGGTACAACTGGTGTCCTGAGTAGATCCGCTGATGTAAATCCTGAACTACCCCATGTTGATCGACTGTCTATCTCGTTGGGCAGTGATTCTCCAGCAGTTCAACATTAGGTTTTTTCCTCAGAAGGATATTCAAGGGAAAGAATTAGTAGACTTCCTTGCAGTTCATCCATCCCCCGTGGACTAGTCTTTGGACATTGATTTACCTAAGGAGGAAATCCTCCGGTAGACCAAGCCATCCGTTGTTTGAAAATACATTTCGATGGTTCTTCTCGGAGCCTCACCTGCAGAAGGCTTAATGACCCAATGCTCAAAAGAAAAGGCATGGGTATCAACTTCATTACCCTAGCACAATATATTCTGTCGTACTTATTCTTGTTGTTAGAAGGCTAGACCAACAATGAGGCGGAGTATCAGGCCCTCATTGCTGGCCTTGAGTTGGCCCTTGAGATAGAAATTTCCCATTTAAATGCGAAAGGGGACTCTGAACTAGTAATCAAGAAGATTAATGGTGACTATGTTGTAAGTAATCCATAGCTTGTACCATTGTTGGAATGCACTCTCCGGCTAATGGCCCAATTCCCATCTCGGCCTGATGTTACTCATGTCCGTCGATCTCAGAATGGTCGATCTAATGCTCTTGTCAGCCACGCTGCATCACTTGCAGAGCCAGAGTAGGATGATTTTATTATCCACATGGAACACTGAAGATTCATTGCTTCTATCACTCTAGCAGACGATGACAGCCTTCAGGTAAGCCACTTTACCATCAGTGCTTCCACGTCTGGACCCGCAGGTCCCCTATATGTAGCGATTGAAGTGGCTCCTAACTAGAGAACCTATTTTTTCAAGAACCTCCAAAATGGTAATCTCCCCAAAAATCGGGCTAAGCGTGAGTGAATCCAATTCCATGTATTAGATTTCACCCTTCAGGACAGCCCTGGTCATGAGTAGTTCCTCTACAAGCATGAGTTTGACGGTGTTCTCCTTTGTTGTATTCAAGGAGTCGAGACTTCCAACATCACGCATGATGTTCATGCCAGTTCCTATGGGGCTCATCAGACTAGGCTAAAGCTATCTCACCAGATCCAAATACTGGGGTATTTTTGGCCCTCCATGATACATTATTTCATCATGTTCACCATAAAGTTCCATGCTTTCCATCTTCATGATAACTTCATGCATCGGCTGCCAGAGCCTCTCCACTCCACCAAGTACTCTTGCCCATTTTTGGTATGGTGACTCAATGTCATGGGATCATATACACCAGCTTCAAATCACCAGTGTAGATTCATCTTGAATGTTACCAATTTTATCTCCAAGTAGGAAGAGGCAGTTCCACACAAAGAGGTCAAGGCTCATTCAATCGTTGGCTTTGTGAGCTTCAACAACATTTATTGATTTAGAGTCCCTCACGCTGTCCTCAACGATAACGTTATGAACATCTGAGCAACTAAGCTGATGAAATTACATACTATGTACAACATCTGCTCTAACTATACCTCCACATATCAGGCGCAATCAAATGGAAAGATCTAGGAATTCATCAAATCCCACTCTAACATTATACTAAAAATTGTTGGTCAAAATAAGAAATGTTTTCCAGACATGCTCCCAAATGCCCTCTAGGCTTATCGGACGATGACTCGTAACTCCACCCAAGTGAGCCCATATTACCTGGTATACAGAACAGAGGTCATACAACCCATCGATATTTAATTTCCCTCACTGCACACAGCTATCTATGATCAGAAAGTGCTAAATAAATTAGTTGAAATCCATCTATCTAGCTTGGAAGTACTCAACGAGAATAGGCTTCATGCCCTGCATAATATAGAAAGACATCAGAACAAGATAGATAGATATTTAAACAAGAAAGTTCACCTCTAATCCTTCTTACAATGTGACTAGGTATTGGACCTTAGGGCACCAATGATATGTGGATGGCAACCACCTAAGTTGGAGCCCAAATGGGAAGGACCCTACATCATTCACAAGGTTTACTCCAATGCAGCATACTCACTTGTTACCATGTATGGTGAGCATATAACTCCTCCCAACAATGCCATGTTCCTCAAGAAATAATTTCCTTGAGCCCCCATAGTCCACGATGACCATAAACTGTACGGTATTGCACGAAGCTATACTGAATTACGGTCCTACATGACTTCAAACTTTCGGGTCCTACATGACCCTAAAATATACTGTCTCGCATGACCATGAACATCATTAGGGTCCTACCTAAAATTAAACTATACGGTCCTACATGACCATAATCTGTACGGTCTCGCACAACCCGAAACCGGATTAGGGTCCTACATGACTTCAAACTGTCTGGTCCTAGATGACCATAAACCGTTAAATGTCCAGTATGAAATTAAACTATGTAATCTTTTTTCAAGAAATTAAACTGCATCTCATGATATATGAATGGGTTGATTCCCATTATCATGGGATACCTAGGAATGCTGGGATTCCTTATCCTGAGTCCATCCCCATGCTCTTTGCATTTGGGTACCCCTCCAAGGTGTTGTTACCTCGGAGGATCTCATGTGATGCCGCCTATGATCCTTTGGCCCCACTTGTGGAAAGATTATGAAAGTCGCACCATGTGCCCCTCCACATTCTTCGAATCCTCCCACGTACTTCTCGTGTGATGTTAAACTACATGGTCCTTTCAGAACTATGTATGGCATGATTCCCATCCTCATGGTATATATTGGACTGCCCGTACATTTCATCTGTAGGCCTAGACACAGACTATGGGACCTCCCATTGAGATGAAACACATGGTGTGGTGCATACATTTTCCCACATTCACGTCTAGTTCATCATGATCACACAATGTTACAATATGTGGATGTTGTGTTTTGAACCTGGTTAATAGCAATCCATTGTAGTTTTCACAACCCTCATATGTCCTAAACAAAGAGTGTAGTGGTTCATTCTGCTCCACCGTCTCTCCAAACCTCGGTCTACCTCAAGCAGGAGTGTAATTCCAGCTATCATACCCTTATGTGATAGGGAGAGCCTAGTCCCATTACTTGTTTCTCACACCGAGCATTTCTCACGTGGTGCTAGGAGCTATGATGAGGCAATGCCTGCATGAGAGGTCATATGTCTACAGTTGGCCGGGATGCCCAGCCTCAAGTCCTTCGACCCCTTCGTCCCCCTGGCCCGATTTCTCATTTGGGATTGTGCGATGTGGTATGGACTCACATCCTTATTCACATAGGGATACTGTGTCATGCCACACAGATCCCCTTGAGACATCCCTCACTTCATTTATCATCTGTCCTACGAGCACCAGCCCTACAATGCTTTGTGAGCCCAATCATTTGGGCTTCCATCACCTTCTATAAAAAAGGTCCCTTGAACAGCGCCGGATCTCAGCCTCAGGGTCCTCCTACCATTTTGGACCAATATCCCCAAAGATATTTTGTGGAAAATTGATACAATTATCATGCTATGAATATGGTCAATGATCGATGATCAATTGTTTTCCCAGAACTCTGACCACAAGGGTGGATATTCTGTTGCGAACCTAGTCAACATTTGTCCTCTATCATTGTTTCCGCTTTTTGGTCTTCCATATGTATAATGATTCTCCCTCTCTGCTCAGTTTTTCCACGCATATGAAATTAAACTAGGCATCTACAATTTGAGATCTAGGACCATAAACTAAGATCACCATCATCCTCACTGCAAGACTTTAAACAGCTAGCCGGCTGTGACATTCTCTTTGGGGCCCACCTTTGGTCCCTTGGCCTTTTTGGGCCCCAGGCCCAAGTTCTCACTTAGGGTTGTACGGTGTGGTAGAGGATTATATCATCATCTACGTCGGGTTAATTATTTTGTCGTACACGTCCCTCATTGGGGTATCTTGCTCTTATTTGTGTCCTTGTTTCATGATGATAAACAGTGCATCATCCTTTTTGAGAAAAACATGTGGCTTGATTCCCATCCTTATAGGATAGGTAGGACTACCCAAACCGCTAATCTTCGGGTCCTGCCCAATCTCTTAGAAACCTCTCTATCATCCTATCCCCTTGGCCTACGTTCTTATATGAGAGGGGTATACGGTGTGGTATGGACTCCCGTCCTTATTCATGTTGGGTTTATAAAAACCACACCACATACCTCTCACTCCTAAGAAACCTTCACTCCCTTTCCCTACTCTCATCTCTTTGAGTCAGCTGCCCTTAATTATAGTACCTAGACCATCTTCAGTGATTCACCATTGTGTCCAGGAGGAGTCTAGTTTAGAGCCTAGAGTGTCAGATTCTTCTTGGACATGCTTTCACCCATTTTTCAAGATTCGTGTTCCCCTTCATTTGGGCTTCCATTATATTTCACATTCGAGGGGACCACCAAATGGCATAGATGTTAGGACTATGGGATCTCCTACCATTAAAATCCAATTTCCTCGGGGGTTTCAGACAAAAAACTAAAACATGTCCCGTGTTGTGAACATGGTCAATGGTCGATGCTCATTTGTTGTACCCATTTCAGGCCACAGAATATAGATGCTGTTTTTTGGAAATGGTCAATAGTAATCATCCATCATCATGCCAACCCCATGACGCCTTGAATGTTGGTTACATGATTAACATTATTTTCAACCCCATCATGTCCAAGTTGAATTTCTACACTCCTAACAATATCCCACATTGCACATTTTCATGATAGTATGAAAAATTCATTGTAAGGCGTCATTTGGGGATCCTCACCGTCTTCCCCTTTGCGTGTATTCCAAGTATTTCAAAAACATCTTCCTACATTGTTTCCCACATTTAGTTTGACTCACCTGGTCTTAGGAATTGGAATAAGGTCTCCACCTACTTGGTAGAGTTCAGCTTCTCCATGGTCCATTAAGAACTATGTATGGCTTGATTCCATTCCACGTGGGATATGTAAGAATGCCCAGAAATCTCATCTTTCAGTCCATCTTGAGTTCCACTAATTTAACTATCATGTTCATTATTTTAGGCCCCAACTCTTATAGGACCGCATAATGTGGTGTGTGTGGGATTATGCCTTCGTTCACATCAGTTTTAAAATTGTTTCATCATGTATACCCCTTCATGGAGCTAGTCCCTCACACCTCCTGTCCCACATGACATTAAACTGTATGTCGTCCCGCATGATGTTAAATTTTATGTTTTCTTAGATTACATTATGTTCCACTATCTAGAACTATGTATGGCTTGGTTCCCAACTTCATGGGATACATAGGAACACTCAAACATCTCGTCTTTGGGTCCAACACAATTTAGAGCTAGTCTCTCCTACCCCATATTCGATAACTTTTTACAAAAACATTCAGCCCGAGGTTTATTTCTTCGAATCGAGCATGGTGTGATGTGTACCTCATCCTCATTCATGTCAGGTATGATTTATCATTTCGTGCTCATTCTAGTTTGAACCTCATTTTCATGTATATGTATAAGCTGTATTAATTTAAATCATTCTGCCCAGTACCATATGACTTCAAACTATTGCGTCTATACTGTACGAAGTTAAAATGCATGCTTCGTCCCATCAGATGACCCAAAACTGTGACATTATCATCCTTGTTACACAATGAAAAACAATATGACACCATGACATCCTCACTCGAGGGTACATCATGTTTGGTTTCAATCACAAACCATACCATTTTGTAACACCTGCATATGGCTTCATTCTTGTGGAGATTCAAGGAATTTCTATCCTAGATCCATCGCTTCACAACAAAATTCATCCTAATTGACAAAGAAGATCTATCAAATGCTGTTTTTTTAGGACTGAGGGCTAGACCCGCATAACGTTATCATCCCTGGAATTGGTACCTTTCTGTTCCACCCCAAGAACTATGTATAGATTGATTTCCATCCTCATGGTGTATGTAGGAATGCCTGATCCATTTTCTTCGGGCCCAACCTAATTTTATTTTTTAGTCCTTCCAACTCAAACCTCCCTGAGGAACACATGGTGATCTGGACTCCAGGTCATCATTCACGTCAGATTTTGTAATTACCTCAACATGTGTATCTTACATTCCCTACCGTCTATATTCTGAGCTCTATGACCATAAACTAATTCCACTCTAAGTCCTTGTCGTAGGACATTAAGCTTCACTTTTTAGGACTATGTACAACTTGATTCCCATCATTATTGGATATGTAGTAATGCCTAGACACAATGTCTCTGGGTACGGCCCCGGGAATCTAAAATCCTTTCCTATGTCTTTTGGCCCCAAGGCCCGATCCCTTTTTGGAACATGTTGTGTGGCGATTACCTCATTGTTTCTCATTCACTTTGGGTTTGCAAATAGTTGTACCGTGTGCCCCCCATGTATTTTCGCCACATGTTCTGAGTCCTATGACCCTAAACTAAGATCTCTCTATGGGAACTACATTTCACATTTGTTTACTGCACCACCCTACCCACTGTCCATTAAATTAATTCCCCCATTAATGGCCCATCCTATGATTATTATGTTGGAAGTGTGCAACCCCATGAATGTTTTCCTTGGATGGGGAATCAACTCCCACTATCGAATACGTCTTGTTGTCATACTCAGATGTGTTGTAGTAGTTCCTGAAGTGTGGAATTTTCATAGGGACATTCCCTCATTCCATGTCCAAGCTTCATGAGCCCATCATTTGGATCCTCATCCTATTTTAGGTCTGAGGGGACCCCCTTTATGTGCTGGTCTTATTCCACACTGGCTTACCTACCATCTTGGGCCATCGTCCATGAGGACCTCAGATGACATTTGCGACAAGTTCCATATTTCGAAAATGGTCATCCATCGATCCTCATTTGTCTGACCCCATTCCAGGATAATGTTGTAGAGACCCGAAGATTTATGTACATAGATATTACATTACTTTTGAGGAATACATAATACATAACAAAAACAGACACACAAGGACCGTAATAGTTTAGTGTCTTTGGAAACATGGAACGTAATCTTCTTATCGTGGTGAATGATCTTAAAAATCTCCCATAAAGATCGTCCACTTCTTGATTCCTTACCTAAAACCATTCTTTTAATCCCGGGGGAAAATAAAACATAAAAAGGGTGATCTCAAATGATCAGTAAGGGTATGCATGGATAATATAAAACATACCATATACATTTGAACTTAAAAACATGAACATAATGTTTAAACATCAAAATCTTGAGCAACGACTTAAAACATGGAAGTACATAAGGCATAGATCATAATGGAACATAAATCATGATAACATAGCATGGGAAAAAACATGTAATTGTGGAATCCATTATGCAAATGTAATGATTTCCATAGTATCCAAGGCATTGCTGCCAAGACAATCTTAGTGGACAAAGTCCCTTTCTAAATTGAGTTCACTCCTCATTCCAGTCCTGTAATACTGAACCAGATTAACTTATCATTCCATCCATGTTTATATCATGAGATATAAATCTTTACCCAATGCATTGGAGGGATATATAGGTTTCACCCATATCATAATGAAATCATTCTTACTTGTGCCACAAAATAAACAAAAATCATTCATAAAAAACCCAATAAATAAAATGGGTTTCATAAATATCATACCATCTTCACATAATCCATATAAAAGAAATGGATATCATTTCATAATAAGAAAATTGAAACCATGTAAATCATATATACATTATACCTGAAACATACACATATGAAAAAAATGTCATTATAGATGAAAAATGGTTTTAATAAAACACTTGAAATGAATTTTTGAGGAAAATATCCTTTTTTATTCAAAATCATTTTCTTTTCACAAAATGTAATGAAATTTTAAAAGAAAAGGATTTTTTTTGAAAATAGTCATGAAATATTTTGGATGAAGCTTCATGAAAATAAGTCTTTCTAAAACCGTAAAAATCTGTTCGTGCCGTATAAGTGAAAAAAACATTCTTTTCGTACTTTTGACAGAAAATTCAAAAAGTACCTCGTAACATAAACAAAAGAAAGATTCCTTACATACCATGTTGTAAAAGTCAAAAATTGGTAAAAATGACTTTAGACATACATTAATACACTTTTATAAAACATGTACATGTATGATAGCAATATCCCCAGTAAATACTAACGAATAAACAATCTCGGATAAGAACGAGATTGGAACAGTTATCCCTTACCTTAGGTCTGATATGCTTCGTACGTATCCAAACCTCCTGTATAATGATTTAAATAATGTCATTGACTTATTACTGAATCATATTCATTGTTATGATATCATATATGGTTCACTTATGACTTTATATTACCCGTTCTTTTGTAAATTCAATGTTAAAGAGCGTTTTGGGTAAAATCGTTTCATTTGTCATCCGTGTTTTGACTTGTAATTATTCATATGATTAGTTAGATCATGATTAATTAATTCTAGAATATAAAACATGATTTATATATAATATATATTCAGAATATACATATATATAATAGATCTATAAATGGAATGAAATACACTGTTCATGGAGACGGTAGGCTGTACGTACGCATGAACGTTGTTTTAGTTTCCTCATTGAATTGAATGGAATTAATTGGATGACATACATATATATATACATAAATACAGTATCATTATTATGTCATATATTTCATGATTACTTATTATATATACGTTATAATCATTTATGAATGGTTAATCATTGAGAATGAATATCATCGCGTCATGGAGATGGTATTCCGTACATATGCATGAGCGATGATATTGTTCCCATGATTGTGGAATTTTATTGGAGTGTATGTATAATACATTACAATAATCATATATAGTTATTTATTTTCACCATTATACCCATCCAAGTAAGGTGGTGGATGAAAATAGATTACACCACGGCGTGGATATGGTATTCCGTACGTATGCACATGCGGTGATTTCATTTTCCGTAGGATGGATGGATGGTGAAATAGGGTTGTTTCATACATATAATAACATTTCAGTATATTAATGATACTTATGTTATTACTTAATATTTAAACAACTAAATAATAAGAAGTGGAAGAATAAATAAAGTTGAAAGAATCGGTAACGGACATTACCTCTTCTTTGAAGCGCCTCTTTGAGACCTCCTTTTAGGGCACTAAAATTGGTCTTTGAAGAAGACCAAGACCTCTAGGATGTTTCTAGGGAAGTAGAGAAGATAATTGTTCAGGGGTGTCTGAGCTTGAAGGCTCAATGTGGTGTCAGGAAGAGAGGGAGGAGGTGCCCTTTTATAAGGGAGAGAGGGGCACCTTTGGAATAACTAAATATATTATTTTATGATAAAGTTATATTTGGCTTTTTAATAGCTCCAAATTGATTTATTTTGAATATAATGTGGGGATGGGTCGAAATAATCTCATACAATAGAATTTAGACAAGTTTAGGTTTCTATTTTAACCTTATCATTTAGATCTAACCTTAAGTTAAATACTTTTACTTTTACCGTGTCTTCTTGTTTTTTTACACTATAAGGTTAATAAACTTACTCTAACAAGCCAAAATAACCCCAAGTTGTTTATTATTAATATATATAACCTTAGATAAGTCATTTGGCCGAACCTTATAATTTTAGGAATAAAATAACAATTAATAATAAAATATTTGTTTTCAAAACTATTTTATGTCAATTTTGACAGTATTTGGTAATTTATTTTTGTGAAAATCATAACAGAATGAATAATTCGAAAAACGTTAATTAAATAAATACTAACATGTCATGTTAACCTATAAAATTAGTGGAATACATATAAAGTTTCAAATTACATTTATTTGGGTATTTATAACATCAATTATATCAATATTTCATTAATAAGATAATTACTGCATCATCATTGTGTCATAAATAAATTAAATTATATTAAGTCTAGAAATTACAAATAAAATACAATTATGTGGGAAATCATTTTAGGTTTCTATTTCATATTCATAGAAGAATTTATCTTATGAATAACCCTATATTAAAAATTATTTAGTTATTAAACTTTGATTTTAACTATTTTAACCCTTCTTTAAATAAATTAATAATAATTGTCCTAATCTAATCCATGTGGGCCTAAATGGTAATATTTTATTCTTAGGGTTGGTTTTGTCCGAATTACACTTATCCAATAGAATTAGTACATGTTTTAGGGAAATAATAATATCATTTTTACCCTTAATTACCGTATTTACTTTTAACCGTGGTAAAAAAAAGAAAGAAGTTACTATTCACCAAAAATTATTTTCATCTCATTGAACCACATTTTAGTCCTTGATATTAACCGTGTCTCTCGGATTTTCGAAATTCCACTCACAAAAGAGGTAAAATTATGTTTTATGAAAAATTCATTTTTTTAACTACTACTTAGTGGTTTCACTATTCATAAAAAAATGAATGTTTCTAGAAAAATACCAAAAATTAGGCCTAAGACATATATGATATTATGAATTCAAAAATGATGTCTATTTTAACAAATTCAATAACATATTAGTTTCATTTATTAATTTAAAAATTAATTCCCGTCGTCAAACTAAATAGCGTGTTTTTTAGAGATAATAACTATCAAAAGATTGACACTTGTTTATGTCTGGTTTAAATGTGAAATTACATCCAATTACCAACATTGTATTAAATGGTAAAAATATATTATAAATATACTTTAAAACCACTCAAATTAATATTTTGTCACTATTAATTATTTTTATTAAAAAAATTAATTAAAATTTAGTAATTTTCACTATTCATCAGAATATGAAAGTTATCCGAAAAGTACCAATATTTCACCCTAAGATAATTTCAATATTCTAAATCCAAAAATGAAGTCCATTTTGAAAGATAAAATTTATAAAATTTCAAAAAGTGGGTATTACTATTCATAATGGCTAGTTCATAATATTATTATTATAATATCTCGTTTAGTGAAACTCGGTATTGCGTACTACAAACGCTATCGAGGAAGGTCTTTATTGCGTATAATGCAAGCCAAGTCAGGTATTCTTGTTGTGCAAGCTCCTTTTGGTGTATCTCACAACACAAGATATTAATGAATTTAAAAATAATATTTTTCATAAAATCTCAGGGTGTTACATTCTACGCCTCTTAAAAGAAATTTCACCCTAGAAATTCGTCGGGGTTATAAATGGTTTACTACTCAATTTTTTTTAATAGAAACCCACATCGTAAAAAGGAATACCAAGACATGGATTTAAAAACAAAAGTATGAAATGTAACGGTTACCCAAAATAACTCATCACTGGGTTTTCACGTAGGAGAACACAGGTGAAAATATGGATACAGAAGAAAAATATAACCATCAAGATCTGATGGAGAGTGGTAGATAAAATGGTTATGAAAAATACAACAATCACAAAGCCATAAATTTGTGATGATCTAGGGTACCATCTAATTCATCAGATATAAGGGCACTATGAAAACATTTTTGGTTTTCAAGATCATTTCCCTAAAGTTGAAGAATTTGAATTAGAATAAATACTTACTTTATTTGGGTAAAATCACACTTTTGTTCGTGCCTTGAACAATTTACACTTCATCTCTTAATGAAATAATGTTGAATTTGTTATTCGTGAAGTGTTAGCAGATCATGTGATAGAATGGAGGGTCATTCCATATGTCTCAAAAAAAAGGATATCAAAAGTTATTAAATATATATAAGTCGATCTATAGTGAGATTAATCATATATGGTTCCTAAATTGGACTTATACTTCATATATCATACTGATTAATATAATAAAACTAGTTTCTACTAAACAGGGACTTCCTGTAGGCCAGTGGTAGGCGATAAAGGCTAGTCGCACTTCGGTTGTGGGTTCGATTCTCATAGCCTTGTCTGACGCGATGGGCCCCATCCTGTAGGTTTTCCTTTTTCTAAAACTACATTACTATAAAATCCCATCAATAATATCGAAAAAAACTTCTATCCTTAAACAATACTAACTTATGTTTAATATAATCCATTCCAATCTATAGGCTTATCCATAATACTGCAGTCCACTCTCACATTTTAGTGAAAACGATTACCAGAGATTTCATATAACAAGAATGTTAATACCATCGTTGATCCCCATATATCATAAGATATGTCTTGTTGGTCACATTCCAAACATTCGAAGGCCTTAATCATGTATTCTTTTGAAAAATGAATACCCATTGAATCTTAGTGAAAACATGAGTGCTGTCAAAAGTTAACTCGTTTCACATACCAAAACCTCAAACCATGATATAACTATTTTCTTATATTAGTCATGAGCTCATGAATACTGTCAAACATTTCATTTTCTCATTATCCCTTCATTATGCGCATATCATCTATCTTCCAAAAATATCTCAATCACATTACATGGTTACCGGTACCATAAAATTATTGAAAACCACAACAGACCAATACATAAATATTCCAATATCCCACGATACTATATACAACATTATTATGGAATCCCATTACGTAAACACTTAATCATTCCCCCACATCATTGTCATATTCAACATCTCCAATTGTGATGGCATGTAACTTCCCTTTGTCCTTTACCTTAAGTGGTTGCTCACGTCGATCATCACTAACCCTTGGATTAGGGAATTTATTAGCATAATGCCCCATTTCCTTGAACTTGAAGCATTGAAGTGTTGGTGGGGCATTCTCTGCAGTCTTTTCATTATTCACATCATTAGAAACCCTTTTTCCATTACTTCGACACTCAACTGCTCAATTACCTTATTTTCCACACTTAAAACATTTTCTTGTCCCTTTAAGACAATCTCCTCCATGCTTCTTTCCACACTTTGAGCATAAGGAAACATTCATCTTCTTTTCACCATTATTCTGAGAATTCTCCTTGAACAATATCTTTCGTTTCTTGTCAAAACTATGAGATGGATAAGTAACACCAACTCCCATTTCTACCTTGATAGCACACTATAAAATTTCATCACAGCTATTGAAGTCTCTTATAGCTAATGCTTTTCGAAGATTTGGTTTTAAGCCACTGAAGAATCGATCAACTTTACTTTCAGGTTGGATGATAAAGCCAGATTCATACATTGAAAGCCTTGTCAAATTCTCTTCGTATACACCAACAGATTCATCAACCTTTTGCATTAGTTCAAGAAACACTTTCTCCATCTTTGTTCGAATAATACGAGGGAAGTACTTGTTGAAAAATAAGTTCTTGAACTCGTCCCATTCCATGGACTCAATTTCATCTCTTAGCCTCGTATTATTGATAAGATTCTACCATTGATCAGCTTCACCTTCCAAATGATATACATCTAAGATGAATTTATCATGTTCAGAACATTGAAGAACTAAAAATATCTTTTCAGTGGTACTAAACCATTGTACAACAACAAGTGGATCAGAAGACCCACTGAAAGAAGGTGGACGTTGCCTCATGAAGGACTCAATAGAATATTGTTCCCTTCTCTGGACATTTGGAATTCCAGAATGATTCATATCTTGTGTAAGTATAGCAATAAGATTTTGCACTCCACCTCCCATAACATTTGTTTGTTCAAGAGGACAATCATTGCATTGTCCATTGCATTGATCAACATGGTTACTTCGGGTACCAGCCATCGTCTAAAACCCAAAAAGAATAGTGTGAGAGGAAAAAATCATTCTAGGTAAAACAACATAATAAAGGGGGAGTACCGTCAATATCTAAAATCTTATGTTTATTCTAAGATCGTTACCGTAATTCTAGAAATATAACCTATACTTATAATTTAACCATAGGGACATCCCTAGACATACCTTAGAAATATCTATAGGGATCTCACTAGTGTTCTCGCATCCTAATTTCCAATGGTTGACTAAACCATTCCTCTGATACCAACTGTAGAGACCCGAAGTTTGACGTACATATATATTACATTAATTTTGCGGAATACATAATACATAACAAAAACAAACACACAATGACCGTAGTAGTTTAGTGTCTTTGGAAACTTGGAACATAATCTTCTAATCGGGGTGAAAGATCATCAACATCTCCCATAAAGATCTTCCACTTTTTGTTTCCTTACCTAAAAACTTTCTTTTAATCCTGGGGGAAAATAAAGCATAAAAAGGGTGAGCTCAAATTCTCAATAAGGGTAATCATGGATAAAATAAAACATACCATATACATTTGAACATAAAAACATGAACATAATGTTTAAACATCAAAATATTGCGCAACGACTTAAAACATAAAAGTACATAAGGCATAGATCATAATGGAACATAAATCATGATAACATATCATGGGAATAAAACATGTAATTGGGGCATCCATTAATCACATTAATGATTTCCATAGTAGCCAAGGCATTGCTACCAAGACCATCTTAGTGGAAAAAGTCCCTTTCTGAATCGAGTTCACTCCTCGTTCCAGTCCTGTAATACTGAACCGGATTAACATACCATTCTATCCATGTCTATCCCAGGAGATATAAATTTTTATCCAATGCATTGGAGAGAGATATAGGTCCCAACCATCTCATAATGAAATCATTCTTACTTTTATCACAAAATAAACATACATCATTCATAAAAACCCAATAAATAAAATGGGTTTCATAAACATCATCCCATCTTCACATAATACATATAAAAAAATGGATATAATTTAATAATAAGAAAAGTGAAACCATGTTAATCATAGATACATAATACTCGAAACATACACATATGAAAAAATGTCATCTTAGATGAAAAATGGATTTGATAAAACACTTGAAATGAATTTTTGAGGAAAATATCTTTTTTCCTTCAAAATCATTTTCTTTTAACAAAATGTCGTGCAATTTTAAATGAAAATGATTTTTTTGAAAATATTCATGAAATATTTTTTATGATGCTTCATGAAAATAAGGCTTTATAAAACCGTAAAAATCTGTTCGTGCCGTATAAGTTAAAAAACATTCTTCTCGTACTTTTGCCGGAAAAGACAAAAAGTACATCGTAACGTAAACAAAAGAAATATTCCTTACATACCATGTTGTAAAAGTCAGAAATGGGTAAAAAACATTAAACATAAATGAATGCACATTTATAAAACATGGACATGAATGATAGCAATAACCCCAGTAAATACTTACGAATAAACAATCTCGGATAAGAACTAGATTGGAAAAGATATCCCTTACCTTAGGTCTAATATGCTTTGTAATTATCCAAACCTCCTGTATAATGATTTATATAATGTCATTGACTTATTACAGAATCATATTCATTGTTATGATATAATATATGGTTCACTTATGACTTTATATTACTCGTTCTTTTGTAAATTCCATGTTAAAGAGCGTTTTGGGTAAAATCTTTTCATTTTTCCTCCGTGTTTTGACTTGTAATTATTCATATGATTACTTAGATCACGATTAATTAATTATAGAATATAAAACATGATTTATATATAATATATATTCCGAAAATACATATATATAATAGATCAATAAATGGAATGAAATACACCGTTCATGGAGACGGTAGGCCGTACGTACACATGAACATTGTTTTCGTTTCCTCATTGAATTGAATGGAATTAAATAGATGGCATAAATATATATATATATATAAATAAATCCAGTAACATTATTATGTCATATATTTCATGATTACATATTATTTATACATTATAATCATTTATGAATGGTTAATCATTGAGAATGAATCTCATCGTGTCGTGGAGACGGTATTCCGTACGTATACATGAGCAATGATATCATTCCCATGATCATGGAATTTTATTGGAGTGTATGTATACTACTTTAAAATAATCATATATAGTAATTTATTTTCACCATTATACCCATCCATGTAAGGTGGTGGTGGGAAATAGATTACACCATGGCGTGGAGACGGTATTCCGTAAGTACGCATGAGCAGTGATTTCATATTCCGTAGGATGGATAGATGGTGAAATAGGGTTGTTCCATACTTATAATAACATATAAATATATGAGTGATACTGATGTAATTACTTCATAATGAAACAACTAAAGAAGAATAAGTGGAAGAAGAAATAACGTTGAAAGAATCGGTAACGGACATTACCTATTCTTTGAAGCGCCTCTTTGATACCTCCTTTTAGGGCACTAAAAATGGTCTTTGAAGAAGACCAGGATCTCTAGGATGTTTTTAGGGAAGTGGAGAAGAGAATTCGGCAGGTTTTGGACAAGATTGAAGGCTCAATGGGGTGTGAGGAAGAGAGGGAGGAGGTGCCCTTTTATAAGGGAGGAGAGGCGAACCTTTGGAATAACTAAAAATATTATTTTATTATAAAGTAATATTCGGTTTTTTAATAGCTCCAAATTTATTTATTTCGAAGCTAATGTGGGTATGGGTCGAAATCCTCTCATCCAATAGAATTTAGACAAGTTTAGGTTTCTATTTTAACCTTATCATTTTGATTTAACCATAAGTTAAATAATTTTACTTTTACCGTGTCTTTTTGTTTTCTTACACTATAAGGTTAATAAACATACTATAATAAGACAAACGAACCCCAAATTGTTTATTATTAGTATATATAACCTTATCTAAGTCATTTGACCGAACCTTAGATTTTGAGGAATAAAATAACAATTAATAATATAATATTGTTTTAAAAAACTATTTTATGTCAATTTTAACACTATTTGGTTATTGATTTTTGTGAAAATCATCACAACATAATTAATTCGAAAAAAGGTAATAAAATCAATACTAACATGTCATATTAACCTATAAAATTAGTGTAATTCATAAAAATTCTCAAATTACATTTATTTGGGTATTTATAACATCAATTATGTCATTATTTCATTAATAAGATAATTACTGCATCATCATTGTGTCATAAATAAATTAAATTATCTTAAGTCTAAAAATTACAAATAAAATACCATTATGTAAGAAATCTCTTTATCTTGCTAATTAATATTTATATCTGAATTTATCCTGTGTATAACCCTATATAAAAAATTATTTCGTTATTAAACTTTGATTTTAACTATTTTAACCCTTCTTTAAATAATTTAATAATAAATGTCCTAATCTAATATAAGTGGGCCTAAATGGTCATATTTTATTTCTAAGTTTGTTTTTGGCCGAATTACATTGATCCAATAGAATTAGGACATGTGTTAGGGTAATAATAATATCATTTTTACACTTAATTACCCTATTTACTTTTAACCGTGGTAAAATAAAGTAAAAAGTTACTATTCACCAAAAAAAATTCATCTAATTGAACCACATTTTAGTCCTTGATATTAACCGTGTCTCTCAGATTTCAAAATTCCACTCACAGAAGCAGTAAAATTATGTTTTATGAAAATTTAATTTTTTTAACTACCACTTAGTGGTTTCACTATTCATCAAAAATTGAAAGTTTTTTGAAAAATACCAAAAATTAGGCCTAAGAAATATTTGATATTATGAATTCAAAAATGATGTCTATTTTACCAAATTCAAAAACATATCAGTTTCATTAATTAATTTAAAAATTAATTCTCGTTGTCAAAACAAATAGTGTGTTTTAAAGAGATAATAACTATCAAAAGATTGACACTTGTTTATGTCTGGTTTAAATGTGAAATTACATCCAATGACAAACATTGTATTAAATGGTAAAAATATATTCTAAATATACTTTAAAACCACTCAAATTAATAATTTATCACTATTAATTATTTCTATTAAAAAAGTTGTTTTTAATTAAAATTTAGTAATTTTCACTATTCATCAGAATATAAATGTTATCTGAAAAGTACCAAAATTTCTCCCAAAGATAATTTCGATATTTCGAATCCAAAAATGAAGTCCATTTTGAATGATAAAATATATAAAATTTCAAAAAGTGTGTATTACTATTCATAACGGCTAGTTCATAATAATATTATAATAATATCTCGTTTAGTGAAACTCCGTATTGCGTACTGCACACGCTATCGAGGAAGGTCTTTATTACGTGTAATGCAAGCCATGTCAGGGATGCATGTTGTTGAAGCTCCTTTTAGTGTAGCATACAACATAAGATATTAATTAAATTAAAAATAATATTTCTCATAAAATCTCGGGGTGTTACAAATGCGAAGTGGATACTGTGTTTCGAACATGAACAACAGTTACCCCCTATCATCACGCCACCATAATTGTGGTCCAGATCTCGAGCATCATGATTCAAATATTTCCACTTCCTTATATTCAAGTATAATTCCATCATACGCAGCTTTACTCTTTCGTGCATCTATGTGCATTATGTTGGCGGTTCAGCACCACTGGTACGTTATTCACCTAGTGTCCCATTACCTCTAACATGTGCATTCCTATGCTAGGAAAGTCCCATCACTAATCCTTGTTTCCCACATAGAGCATGAATCACATGGGATTAGTAGTTCTAGTAAGATGTGTACAGGCACATCCATGCCACACATGCCTTTCATCGTCCTGCATGACATTAAACTGTGCTCTCAGAACTAGGTGCGTCTTGATTCCCATCCTAATTGGGTACATAGGAATGTCCAGGATCCTTGCTTCACGCCCAGCCTAAATGTTACTTTTGGTCCCATGACCTGAAAAAACATCCTTCAAGGGTACGTGGTGTGGTTTGGACTCCTCATCTCCTCATTCACATCAGTTTTATAGCTACCATACCACATATTCCTTTCATGGGATCTTCCCATTTACTCCCCATCCTATCTTATGACGTTAAACTGCACAAGTCCGTATTTCCTAAACCGCGATTCTACCCTATAAATGTTCAGGATGCCCCAAGATAATCATGGGATGCACCAGATCCCCTACCAAAGAGGTCATTCTTAGAAGTATGTTTGATCCCTGATTAGAAAGATATGCCGAATTTATGTGTTTCCACCATGAAGGCGTGATTTCAAGATCATTGGAATCCATTCGAACTACCCATCACTCCACACTCCACGCTTGGTGTGCCCTTTATTCGGACCCACATCCTTCTTTACATCTAAGAGAACCATTTTACAGTATGAATGCAGAGCCTACGACTCACCTACTATCATGGGCCAATGTTTTAGAAGACTAAAGAGTAGCATTTGAGTCAATCCCCATTAACGAATATGGTCAATGGTTGACCCTCATTTGTTACGTCCATTTCAGGTTAACGCAAAACGATACTGTGTTTTGAACACAGTAAATATTTATCCTTCATTATCATGGCACCCCCATAGTGATCCAAAATTTGTGTATCGTGATTCACATTTTCAGGTCCCCTATGTTCGCATTAATTCCAGTGCCCCGACGTCGCCCTGCTCGATCACTAGAGCACATTGAGAAGATGGTACGTCGATTGTCCTGAGGTCCTCTTCCTCCAGCTGGGACTTTGCCTTTCTTCCCAAAAGTCCATATGGGTTTTTCAATCCTCAGATTACTACAGCTTGGATTTTACTTTTATATTCAGGTGGATGGATAATGTGTTCATCCCTTTTTTCTCGCATCGGGCTCCACCCACGTGAGTTTAGGGTCAGATCTTCAGATGTTCGATGAATATAAAAAATGATATAAATCAAAAACGAATAACTTAACTCATGCATGAATCCTGTATAAATAGTAAACGAATTAAATTGTGTTCAAAAGTTACATTAATCACAGTACCTAAGGGTCGACCCCATCCATGGACATGTTGACCCCGTCAAAAGAGAGTTGCAGCTTCTCCACCCTCTGGCTCTTGGCATCTAGGATTAGTTGTCGTCTATTCAGTTCCTGCTCTTCATCGACCACAATGGGGTGTAGTTTTTCAGTCGCAACCTGGGCCCTCTCCTCGATGCTCTAGAAAACATCCATCTCTATAGAGGCTAGTTTCATCCTTTCTTCTACCACTTCCAGCTGGGCCTTCAATCATGACATAATCTCTGACTGTGCATTGAGGAGAGTAGGTAGTTCATCTTCCCAAACCTACAGCTGCTAAATATTTTTTTATCCTCCTGGAGCCTCTTGATGTTTGAAACTTTTTTCCACTTATAGCCTACACTAAGGTTGCAGTCATACTCTTGAATATTCTTCACCATGAGATCTCTGACGAGCACGTGAGGATGGTGGGAATCAACTCCCCCAGTGCACAGTTCGCATAGTTGCGAACAAACTCTCTCCATCTGGTCTATCCATTGTGCTTGAGGGGTGTCATCTATAAAGAATTTGATCAACTTCCATGACTAGAGATGGAATATCTTTTTATCCTCTTCATCAGAGTCCATTATGATCTAGTATACAGGGTTAGTAGGCCCGTACGTAGGGAACGCCCCGAAGAACTCATCACCAGGTTCCGCATCTATTGTCTGATCTGGTATGGTAGGAACCAGGATGTATGATCGACCTACATCATCAGATACCACTTCAATAATCTCAAGCACAACCCTACCAATATTCCCACTCATGATTCGGAGTGCCGCAGATTGGTAAGACTGGATATCTGCCTCCTCGAAAACTAGTATTCCCCTAAGAAATGCACGTCAAATAATACCAACCAAGCATGCCATGGTAGCCCATGCCATTTGAAAAACAATACATACCAAAAGGCACTAATGTCAGTTAGGTTGTCTAATGGGTGGTATTCATGAGTTTTGTAAATGAGACTTGTAGAGATCAAATTCTCAGTCTAGTTCCTGGGTTATTGTTGTGGGGACCCTATGTTGTGGCCCTCCGTATATTTTCGGAAAGTCTGAAGGTTCCGGAGGAGAAACCTATGGTATCCTGGCCCCATTGGATGTGGTAAATGCCATAGCCGCAGGCATGGATCCTGAAGTCCCCCTATCTATGTCCACTGAGGGGTGAGAATGGGTTCTATGAATGAGGTTATCCTACACTATTCAAACAATGGTGAGGGGTCAAAAGTAGTTTGGAAGCGGATCTCATGGAATAGAATTATGATTTTACCTCAAGGGCCTCTATAAATGATTTAAAATCTGATCCTAGATTGCCAACTTCTCCCTCCTCTATAGGGATTCCTCTTGCATCCTCCTCCCCCTAGAGGATTCATCCGATTATTCTGGTAGAGGGAACTGTTCCCTCAAATCAGCGGCTGACAACTACAGTTGAGCCATTCAATCCAACAACACTTTCAATAAATCTGTCAGTGCACGTGGAACACCCAATGAGTGCACAAAGTCCTTCATCATGGCTAGGTATTTCTCTGCCTCATCGTGGGAAGGGGAAAATCAAGCCTTGATAGGGCAGATTCCTGGTAAATCCATTCTGAGGTGGTTCAAGTGTTTCCTATTTCGGATAGGCCAGTGAATTTTCTATTGAAATCCCATATGTCCCACGCATAATGGAAGGAATAATTATCATGTTAGACTATATGGTGAAGTCTCCTCCCCAAATACTGTGTGGATATCATGTACAATCCTCTTGGAGACCTCCCCTTGGGATAACTCTTCTCTTCTAGGACCACTGAGTCTGCTTCTACTATTGGATATACTTTCGTTGCCTCCCCCAGAACCAGTACAATCCTCACCTCCATTGTAGCCCTAACACTTTGAGATGTCCTTGCTTCCTTCTGACACCGACCTTGAGGATGAGGAGGCACAATATCACCAACCCAAAAAGTTTTCTGCTTCTGCATCTCTCCTAGGTAGGCCGCCTCCTAGATTTTGGCATACTCCTTCACCAAACCAAAGATGGATATAGGCAGAGGAAGTTCATTCCGAATCTTTCCATCTTCCTATGTGAACATGAGGCACTTTTTTCTCATCATGCATGGGTGCTCCTCATTTCACTCCCCCAAATAGACCCACAGGGTTAGTCACTACATGCACCGAAATTACCTTTCAAATCAATATAGGGTGTATGGATCATAGATGGGATCACAGTCCACCCGTTCCACTAGGAGTACCCCTTGACAGGCTAGGAGGTAGGATTGATGCCCTTTCATTCCCTAACCATCGTCGGTAAATACACCCATTGGCAACAGGAATGGGTGAATGTTGAACTTCTCTACCTTACAGAACCTGTTCAGTACCGAAAACATAGTCTTCTTGGTAGGAAATCTCCCTACGACAGTCAAAATGGATGGGAAGAAGTTCGATCCTAGAGGGGGGATGGGATTCATAAATTCAATTACCCCCTGAGGTGCGCCTCTATCCACCCATACAGGAGTTGTAATGGACAACATATTCTCTGTGTATTCTTCCCCACACTAATATGACATGACAACTTGTATAGCTTGGCAAAAATTGGGATCCTGAGGTTGAACCCCCCTCCTATCGCCAGCATAGACGCCATGATAAATGTGCTCAGTTTCACACCCATGTTTGTGTCCCTCACTAGCAGGATCCAGCTACATATGAGTTCCACAATAAAGGCATCCATCCTGACTAACAAATGTACTCAGTATTGACAATGAATCCCCATGTCTTCCACTAGCTTTCCTCCATGAGCCTCATGTACGATTTCTCCATGTCTCAGTGGTCCCCATATGGGCATGTTAGAGGCTTTACTAGAAACTTATTATCTTTCAGATAGTTAAGGAAAATCTTGGACCACCGTCTAAAGTGGATGTCCCTCACCAAATTTTTATCCTCTACTAGTACACGGTTCATCAATGCCATCACTAGTGGTTTCATTTTCTCTGGATCCTCTAACAGACCCCTAATGGGGACGAAGTCATCATAAATCTCCCCTAGTATTGGGAACCCTATGATCTGATGCAGGTCCCAAAAATATTGTCGAACTCTCTCTGGTGCAAGTGGAAAGTATTGATCCTTGAAGAACATCTTCTCAGAAAATCCAGCATCGTCTTCTTCAGCTAATAAATATGGAATTGGGAGGACAAAGTCATCTTGTATAGGCCCACTATCCTCATTTTGCCCAAAATTCTTCACATGAGGCACCTACCAAGTAGGCCCTTTTCTAGTCATCTGGGAAGTATCTTCCCCGGCACAAATCTCATTCATCGAGCCTCCCCTTACCTAGGTTCCATAGTGCTACCGTCAAGACATTGTCGTCCAAAGGGGGGGTGGGGGTTCTCCAGTGGAATCTCCTTCTATCCAATGATTTTCATGTGATTGTATAAGAAGTTGACATTATCATGTGTGATGTCCTCCCGGGTATGGCCATCAACTTCCCTAAACCAGTAGTGCTATCACAATGTGCTTCTGAACCAGTATGCTAGCTCATCCCAGCTCGCTTTAGGGATGAAGACGTTATCCCTTAGTCCAAATCCATTCAGAGGAAACCTCTTACACAATGGGTAGTTCTTTTTTCTTTCCAACAGCAGCTCGACCATAGAATTATTGTGGGAGTGGCTCCGCATGAACTCCCTTATGCCCATGTTATCCTCTTTCTCCTCCCTCCAGGCAGCATCCGGAAAGACCCCTTGGAATCCTCCCATTGAGCCATTCAGGTTTAAGTTTGTGCGTTTTTGGTTCTGGTTTGCAAAGCTCTTTCATAGAGCACAATTATAGAGGTCTTTCGTGAAGATTATTCACAGAGCCCCAGCATGGCCTTTATATTCGAGCCACCGAGCACACTTTTTCAAAGTCATAGACTCGTTGTGCACTGCGAATTTGAAGGCTCAATTCGTGAAGAGAAATCATAACCTACATGGATCTTTGCAAATCTAAAGTGCTAAAATTCATAATCGTGGAGAGGAGAAATGAAAAAAGAGGGGTCAACTCCCCTATTTTTAGGGGAGGACCCCCTGATGCTTCGTGGATTGTCTAACTACGGTGAGCTTCGTGGCGCAGTCAGCCTGCCCATAAACTCACTACTTTGAGAGCCTCCTTCGAAAGTAATCTTCACAAGAATAATTTGTGATTTATGAGAGAGTTTGGTGATTGACCCTAGGAATATAACCCTCGCATTCTCCTCGGCTTCAAGTCTAAGGGGGGAATTTGTTGGCGGAAAAATTTTCAAAGAACAAGATCAAATGAAAAGAATTAGGGGCTGCCTCACAAAGACAATTCGCGGAGCACCCATGGTCCCACGGCCAGCTTCTAGATCCTCCTTCGCATAGCCTCCACAAAGTAAGAAGGTGAGATGATCCAAGAACCAATTTGATGTTTGTGAACCCACAATGGAACAAGGAGGCGTGATGATCTGTGAACCAATTTGATGTTTGTAAAGCCACAACATAGCAAGGTAGTGGGATACTCTGTGAACTGATTTGACGTTCGTGAACCCGCCGTGGAGAAAGCTCTGTCTTCTTGGTGAGTGAGGTATACTTCATGGTGCCTCTTGTATATAAATACCATGATCCCCTCAATCCCAAAGGAAGCATCCTCCAACCATTCAACTTCTTAGCTCCCAAATCGTGAAGCAATATCTACTCTACAAACCATTATGTCTTCAAGGTATTTTGGATCGAGAAGTGCCTCCCCCATTGCACTTATTCGGCCCCTCTTCAGGGAGGGATTCCCTATACAGAGCCCACAGGCCTCCATGAAGGAAGGGGATCCCGAAGGGGAATCACGTCTTCATAGATCACTTATCCTTCACGAAGAATAATCCATGCACATGTGACACAATCACTAAGGTAGGGTCACTATGCTTTGTGAATCACATTGCTTCTCAATTCTATACTTCACAAGGCACCCTTACTTCATGAAACACTACTCTGTGAATTCATTTACACTTTGAGAATCACCTACCATATGAACCTATGTCTTAATTTTAGTTTATTCCACTTCCTATCATGAAGCTTACCACTTCGTGAAGCCCCTTCACTTCATGGAGGATGACAGCTTCATGATTCTTCTTTCTTTGAACCCCTTTGCACCACAACTCCTTTTCTAGTGTGATCCTCCAGGTATGCACAAAGTGATTTCAATGTCCCTTGTGTGGTTCTTCCCATTTCATTCCTTTGCATCATGCTTCATCACATAGGCATGCTAACAACTATTTCTTCTTCACATAGGCATGGTAACATGGACCCCTCAATGGATCACTCCCTGAAACCCCTTATGCACGGCATTGCAGATGCCATCCCTTCCCCATGGGGTGGGAGGTATTAGTTATGTATGTTCTAAGGGGAGTGGAGTGAACCCACCTCATCTGAGATACAAGATGTTAATCTGCCACGAAACATCGTCCTCAGAACATGATGTTAAACTGTGACCTCACCTCATGCATCGTAAGTGGGGTTCCCCCTCCTTGAACAATCATCGCACACACTGTTCTCTAAGAGGGTGAAATCATTCTTCATATAGAACGAGGCCCTCTTTATTAGAGGGATGTATTTCTGTGAGGATAGGGAAACCACCTTGTTGTAAGCCCCATGCTTTTCTAGCTGGAGGTAGCCTCCCTGATCCTCCTGTCTTACTTCATGCCAAGGAACAGAGAGGGGGTATGGGCTCCAGATCGCTCCTTTTATCGGTGCCAAATCCCTCTCCCACAGGGCTTTGTCACCACCCGGGCCTCCACATAGGAGTACGTCCTTATATCAATCACCCCGGGATACTAACCACACGTAATCCCCTATTTCCTCACAAGAATGTGGACCACACAGAAGCCCATGTTTCTATTTTGGTCCACTAAATTCATGTAATCCCCACTCCACTTCCCAAAGACGCACCTCTCATGATATGATCGTCAGGTCTTTGTTGCCTCTTGTTTCTCAAATCGAGCATGGGTCGAGTGGGATTTGAGAAAGCACCGACCATTAAATCCTCTCTGGGCAGCCTATAGTGTAAGCCCCAAACACTTCATCTTGATCTACACTGACTTTGATCCTTTCCACGGTAGGGTACGTGCAAATCCTTCTCTGAGGTTCAAGACCAACACCTATCGATCCTGACCATCATAACATCGATTCACTAAACACTCCTTCTAAACTACTTAGACATTGATCTTTTCCAAGGTACGGTATGTAGGAAGCCTCCATGATGATCAAGCCCAAAAAGCATTGGTTCTGAGCCCCGTCATGTCAGACAACCTTCCTATCACATGAAATTAAAACACATGCCCCTATCCATCCTTCATGACGTTAAACCGCATCCAGCATCCTGAACTACATGGACGTTTTTCCTGGCCAAGGCATGGTATGTAGGAAGAATCCTCGAGTTTCAAGCCCATTTAACGGTAAGCCTTTGTGACCCCATCCAACGGTAATCCATTTTGACCCCATCCAGTGGTAAGCAGTTGTAACCACATCCAGCAGTAAGCCATTGTGATCCCCTACACATCGGTAAGACATTGTGGATCTCACGAAGCAGTAAGAAATTGTGATTCCATGATAGAGGTAAGCCATTGTCGACCCAAACCTAGAGGTAAGTAGTTGTTGTCCCTTCTTTTGGGACCTATATCATTGGTCTTTCCCAGTAGCATAATGCCATCCACGGGCTGCTAACCATTTGTATGCCCCAATATATCATCGGATCACTGTCCTCTACACACACACAAATTCTATACCCCCACCATGAACTCCATGGACTTTTATTCCTTGCCACGGTGATGAATAAGATGTCTATTTGAGGCTCAATCCCAACACCACCATCGTCCTTGAATCGAATCCATCCCATTCTCTATCCAGTTCACTTAACAATCCATTATCCATCATGATTCTAACATAGGCCACCACATCCCAATGAGTTCATGCTAATTCATCTCTTTACTAATCCTAGAAGTAACTGGGTAATTAACAACGTGTTATCCCCGACATCAGTGTTCCCTCCAGGGGTATCACCCATCTGATCTACTCTAGTCAGTGTTTTGATTAGTCCAATATGTCCCCACTAGATGTTAAACTCGTGTCATACCCTGTGATAAACATGGGACGGTGAGGAAATCCTCAGATACAATCCTACGGAATATAATTCCCCTCTTTCGACGTGCGATTCCTCTGGCTTCTAAAACCTCAAGAGGCTATATAATAAGGGGATGAAACCCAAAAAAACTAGTGTTCCAGTGTCCAGACAAGACAATGATGTCCAACGTGACTACTCCCCTGACTGAAGGTTGCTTGCCTGACCAGACCCCTTGGAATGTCCATAAAAAAATCCATGTAATTAACCAGCGTCCATTATGAAATGACACTAGGAAGAGTTTCATGAATAACATATTTGTCTATAAGGGATACCCATACTAGATGATGAGTAACAAGGAGGAATCCATGGAAGTAAGAGCCGACATCCCATCATCTCATTTCAAACATGTTGAAAATGTCACCAAATAAGCGATGAATGTCGCCTGCCATTGGAAAGCAAGAATGCGGGGGAAACAACCACACGTTTTCCATGGATGGATGTGTGAACCCTAATGAAAGCATCAAAAAAATGGTCAAAAAATTGAAGAGATTATGCAGGAATTTGTAATCCTATGATGAAAATTTTATGATTAAGAGGAACTTTTTACTCCCAAAACTATATCGAGAAAGTAGATAATTTAAGATAATAATTATGTGAATGTGGAGAATGGTGGTCGAGTAGAATAGTATAAAAAGTAATATCTAAAAGACAAGGATTTAATGGTTGCTGATCACCAATAAAGTGGTTATGATTGTTTCCATAAGACAAACTATCTCTCTATGGTTAAAGGTTGATTTGGGTATAAATATAAATCAAAATTTTTGAAGAACCCAAGGAACAACCGATGTCACAATAATAACACTTAGTAATGTACATTGTATGTAGTTATATTATTAGGGAAATATGGGACCTTCAAAAATTTATATTCCATATCCCAGTGGTATTAAAGTTAATGAGGGAAATAAAGGACACCAAAAGGGTAAATTATTACAAGAATGAATATGATGGTATCTATTTTTTTTGGTATGGAGGATTTTGATATATGAGAAGATATTTATCATCAATAATGCAGAGGAATATGTTAAGGAAGAACCATGATGGTTTTATGTAGTATATGAATTAATCACCTAAGGAGTTGAAAATAAAAAATCATTTTGTGTCATTTCAAGATGAATTTTATCCATTATACATTAGGAAATTTAAGTAATACAAATAATTATTAGGTATGATGTCAAAGACATATATCCAAAAGAAATGAGTTTAGTAGAGAGAAGTTTTAAATATTTTCATAAAAGAAATAGGTCATGTTCTCTATGAAATAAACACAGTGGATACAATTCCCATATGATTAGAAATAAAATTATTGGTACATTAATAATGTATGGAAAGGTAGGTGTCTTCAAATATGGTAACTATTAAGAACTAAATATTGTTCACTCTAGAAAATCCATGTTTTGAGGAAAGGATATGATATGTATAGATTTCATTTTAGTAGAGGGTATCAGTCATAACTTTTTATGTGTCAAAAAACCATGTGACTCAAGACATAAAATAAAAATTAACAATAAGATGTGTATTATCAAGGGAAAATATATTACAGTAGTGAGAAAAAGTAAACACACAAAGGTGAATCTATACCTTGTGAGTGGAGAAGAAGATATAAAATTTCTATAAATGGATGATGAGAATAGGTTGTGGCATAAAAATTTTGGTAATTTGAGATAACCATACTTGGACTATCTTGTGAATAATGATTGATATTGAGATCTGCAAAAAATATCATGTGATCATACACAAACAAGATATATATTCCAATTAGAGAATTTAACATGAAGGAGTTACTAGGAAAACTAAAGAAAATTGATATGTACATTGTAATTAGTGAATATTGGTGTCTGTAGAACTGTATCACTAAAATTCATTGATGGGAAGACATACCATGTCCTATTTATAGTTGATCATAATAGAATAGCACAAATATTTTTCATTAGTATAATGTTTTAGGTTTTTAATCTCATAAAACAATACTTGAGAGTGGTTAAAGGGATTCATGTACAAATGATTAGAATGTTTTAAAAAAATGGGATGGATTTTATAGATTTAAAAGTCGAGGATTGTATATAGCATCATGGAACAAGGAACCATGTCTTAGTAGTGAAAATTCCTCATAAAAATGGGGTGGTAGAGAGACGGGATAAAATTGCCAATAACATGTAAATAACTAAACTCATTGAAAAATAAGTACTAGATATGTTTTGGAAAGAAACATGAGAGTTCATATCTATCATATATTATTTGTGTTCAATGTAAGAGTATAATCCATATGATCTATGCTATGGAATGAAATATTCATAGAAATAATATTTAGTATTCAATATTATGTGTTTCATTCTGAATATGGAGAATCAAGGGATGATTATATACTATGGATATGAAGGGATATTTATTAGATAGTAATGAAAAATCAATGGATATAAGTTCATAAATAATAGTATTGTAATGGTTTTGAAGGCAAAAGATATCTTTATGGAAGAAAATCAGTAGAATCATATGAAATAATTTGAATAGAATTATGAGGATAATGATGATGGGGTTTCTAGTTTAAGGGTACTCAGATGGTAAATATTGAGTCATAAGAAGAAACATGTGATGAATCATATTAATTAAAACATATTTCTATAAAGAAGTTGAATATATATAATATAATTGTTAGTTATAATATAATTGTTAATCAAAAAGTTCTAGTTTAGACATGGAGAATGATGTATATATAAAATAAATGATTCCTATCACAAGTAGATCCATAGTGATTTGAGGAACCATTGAGATATAATAACTAGGTTCACATAATGATTTATTATTTTTTCAAAATTAAAAATAATCATACGTGGGAGATTCTTTTAGGGCTGACAGATCAAAATGTCATCAGGACCAAAGATATCTTCCTAAACAAACTAAATGAACGTGGCAAGATTATTTGAAAAAAAGCATGACTTCTGTGCTTGAAATACTCCCAGATCAAGTAAATCTATGGGGATGATAAATTTTTACCTATTTCAAGGCCGATGACTATTCATCTATCAATACCCATGGATTTTCAATGTAAATTCATTGTTTTCAATATGGATATAAAATATTATTTTATTAATGGAATTTTATAGGAAGAGTTATTCATATAATACAAATATTTTATTGTTTTTCCATGATGATGTGAAATATTTTTATCAGCTATAGAAGTAACTATATAGGTTGATGTAAGCACCAAGAGTGTGGAAATATTGTCCAGATTAGAATTTGATGAAGCTTAGTTTCTAGCGTGATGATATTTCTTACAATATTGAGTTACAGTAATAAAAGGATGATAGAATTGGGGTTATGTGAATAACCTAATCACTAAGAGTTCAAATGATTTATGGTGTGGAAATTTTAAAAAAATTAAAAATTAAAGTTCTAAATGTTAATTATTAGTGACCTGATAGTTTTCCTTGGTTTATAGGTGATTCAAGTAAAGCATTGATGTTTTCCCCTAAATAAAAATATGAAAGGGAGGTTCTGAGAATATTTGAGAAAGATAATTATAAGGGGATTAAAACTCTAATTGTAACCCAGATGAATCATTCAGGATACGATGAAGGAAATTAAATCAATTTCATTGAGTACAACCAAGTCATTGGGACCCCGTATTAGTTAACAGTGAGATAAAGAAATATTGTTTCTTCAAACATTTTAGGAGGCACTGTATGAAAGAAATCACAAGGAAAGTCACTCACTAGTGGTGAAATAATTATAAATTTAAATCAAGGGCATGGTAGATTTATTTTTTCTATTTAATGAAAAATCACAACATCAGTTTTCGAGAAATACTGATGGAAATTTGAAATGTTAATCTGATGACCGAAATTCAATGTTATGTGGTGCATTCTATCTTGGTGAATTATATATTTCTTGGAAAAGAAATAAACATATATTAATTTGTATGGTCACTCTAGAAGATAAATATATAGAGGATATTAAATATTAGATATAGTTAATATGGAAGAAGTAGAAACATGATGTCATGTTTGTTGAAGTGATGTATCTCGTTGAAATCTATTTTGATAATTAAGAATGAATAAATCTTAAAAAATAATGTATATAACTTATGAAAAATTAACATTTAAATAAATTATCCTTTTATCATAGAGAAATTTGATAATGGGATTTAGAATTTATTGCACGTGTCTAATATCATGAGATTTTAAAAGTAAATACTATATTCATTGGTGTAGACGATATGCATCCTTGAGTGTAAATGATTGAGATAATATTATTATTTTAATCTGTCCACTAAAACCTAACAGTTAATTAAGTGGGTATGAAAAATAATAAAAAATTTATTAAATAAATAAAAAAGGTATATTTCAACTTAAATGTATTTTTAAATTCTGATATGATAATCATATAATTTTTAGTAGTCATTTAATTCATAAAAAATATGTTCTCTTGAAAAATTATTTTTCATTATTTTTATGATTGAAAATTATATTAAACTTCGAAAATGATTTATAATTTATTTTTTTAATGTGAATCCCTTTTTGTAAATGATAATTTGAAAAGTATCATATGATATATTTTGACAATTTTCTAACAATAATGATTTTTAATGAATAGTAATGAATACATATTTGTAATTGAAAATAAAAATTTTAAATTATTTATAAAATAAAATTAATTTTTCTATTAGTTTTAAAATTTAATTAGATAATCATTATTTAGTATAATCAAATTATTATTTTTAAATAAATTTTATTCCTAAATTTAGTTGAAAAATATATTATAAAGAAAATGGTATTTAAAAACAACTATTTTACATCTTATATTCTCAGTTTAACATTAATTTTGAATCATACAGTTTTATGATTTGAATTTTGAAAAAAATTATTATATATTTTAAATCATTGGGTCTAATTTTAATAATTAGTTCGCTTTTATTTTTGAAAAAAAATAAATAATAACCATTGGAATTTTCATTTCCATCATTAAATGTAAATCTTGTTATTAAGGGTTAAAAATGATATTATAAGGATTATAAAATTACCATAAAAATTTCATTTTTATATAATTTATGATTATTTATGAAATTCAGTGTTTCAGAATGATGGAAGAGTTAAGAAATCTTGGGATTTATATATGGGATTTTCATGATCATCGTGTGTTGTCTTCTAAAGGTCACATCAAATCAATGAGGTTTTGAGAAATATTAATGTTTCTTCGTGTCTATATATTGGCGGATTTTGACCACAATATTTTCTAACACTTGAATAATTTCAAGTCATTCAAATCACTTAGGAACATTTTAAAATTTCTTTTCTTGATGAAGCAATCGAAAAATCAGATTTCCATTGAAAAATACATGTGTCTATAGGAAGATTTGAGCTCCAAGATAAACCAAAAGTTATATTAATTTTATCAATTCTATGAATAACTTAGAAGTTTCATGGAAGTTATGTGTTTGGGGAAAAATAATTTTTTTTGAATGTTTGGAGTTCCCTGATAAAACATTACAGTTGCACAAAATTATTGGAAGTGTTGTGAAATGTTTAAAAGGTTTCATGAAAGTGAAATTTGAGTTAACTAGAAATAATTTTAAAGACAATAGATGGTTAATTGAATTTAATCTCATGGGTTAATGTTTTGATTCATGACACATCAAATGGGTTGTAAATAAAATTGATTCATGTAATAAAATAAATAATATTTTGGAGCATTGAGAACACATCGGTTGAAATATGAATGAGGTTTCAATGTGAGATTATTAATGGAACAATAGGGATAGTTATTACATTCTAAAACTTTTAATAGTAGTGTGAAATATTAGATTTGGTATATTAGCACATTTCCATTTTTTCTCCTCAGACATAGACCAGTGATAGAGAAACAAGTTAAATTGATGTTTCATGTGTATGTTTTAATCTATTATTATTCATTATTACAGGAATGTTATTGGAATTTATTTTATAATGAAACAAGATCCAAAATGACGTATTTTTTTAATCAATTATACCCTGATTCACACGCCCACTCATTGTATGTAATTGGGTACATATATTATATATCCAAAACAACATTAGGTAATTTACATATCTTAGTCAAGTGATTTTATGTATTATATTTCAACATCGAAAATACATTGTATTGGATAAAGATATGTAATTAACATAAAATATTAAACCCATTTCAATTTAATAATATATGTTTATAAAATTTAAGATTATGAGAAGTCTTTTTAGATATATGAAAATACATAGTTTTAGTTCAATCTTCATAATGAATATATTATCAATCCCAACAAAACCATGTGAGAAGATGTGATGATACACCTACCAATATCATTTTTGAACCCACTTTTAGTATCCAATAGAATATAGAAATACTGCACCTAATAGTTTTGTAAAACCAATTTTTTGAAAAATAATATTTATTCCACTTCTAAAATGTGAAATACAATAAAAGAAAACAAAATATCGTTACCCTTCAGGAATTAAAAGAACAAAAGATCAATAATGAATCATGGTTTAGAGTTATAGAAAATTATAATGGAAATTAATATTGAATTATAACTATTAGAGTAATAACCATGCATAGATTTGTGTTTATATTACTATATCTTGAAAAAATCCCTTACAGTTTGTAGCTGTACGAAAAATATAAATGTTGAATGTTTGTTTGAAGGATAGAGGAGATGAATTAAAGGAAGTATCCCAAAATTGTTTACAAATTAGAAATAAATAAAATATTCAAATCCATCATCTTTTAGTGATATTTTATTTTTATTGTAATATATTATTTTTCACATTTTTAAAAGAACAACAAATAAATATATTAGACAGTAGTTATATGAACACTAAGTAGTCAGTAGTGCTGATATAACATGTTACTAGAATAAAAGACACTACTGAGTACATAATACCCACCAATTGGATATTAAGTGAAACTCCAACAAATACCTCATTTACCCATTATTCCATTTTTTCTAAGTTACCTCTAATCACACTAAAACAGAAATAAAATCATAAATATCACTTAATTTATATAAAAGTCAGGTATATAAAACACATAAAAATAAGGGACATTTTAGAATTCATTTATTTTGGTTTCTTATCATAAAAAATACTCAGTAATAATATTATATAAATATCTTATTCCATTGAGATTTTTTATTAGTTTCATGTTAGGTTTTATCATTATGATTTCCTAGTTTCATTTAAATTCAAACCATAGGATTGAATTTAACATCTAATATCTTATCACATCTATTCTATTTTATCTATAATCAACATTGTCTACATTAAAACTACCAGTTATTTTTTCTCATGGATAATATTTGGTCCAATTATGGATGATTCTTAAGTATAATCCCAACAACCAATAATATTATAAGGCCTATAATAGAGAACCTAAAAATTTAAAATTTTAGATCGTGATAATATATATTATCATAATAACATTAAACATGTTATAGCTAATCCACACAATAGCCACCCAAATCAATAATAAATGGCATAGTCATAACATAAATTAAATGAACATAATACATGGATTGACCAGTTGTATGTTATTGGTAAAATATAATCACTTCGAAATGATTACCAATATATTACTGTAGTTGCTTAAAAACCTCGACATACATATCAAGTCATGATCAGATACAGTACACATTAATTCCACATGAGGATTTACAGTAATTTATTAATATAAATTTCATGATTATCCATATATGAGGAATCAGGAATTTGAATATACTAGAAATCATAAATAGATATTTAATAATATCCCTCAGCATATATTGACCCTTTAATGATATATATAGTAGATGTTGTGTTGTATATCATTCTGTCATCAAATTTCTATACTGGTAATTATTGTGGTTGTATGATCTCATTGGACTATTGTTGTTACACATTCAAATGTTCTAAAAGGATGAAACCATAGAAAACCCCAATGTTATATTGCAATATAGTAGGTCCCCAAAAAAATAATAGGAATATGAGGATACTTTTTAATGAATCATGGATTCACTACCAACCTAAATGAGTTATATTATTTTATCACATATTTAATCAATCTAGAAGGAATAACATAACAAAAATAGGTATATAATAAAAATTGGGGACCATGCAACCTACAAGAATGTATCTCACTATGATTGTTTTTCTTCTCTGATAATCATATTGACATGATAAAAAAATTAGAGGGAACTTGGCCCAATCCTAAATAACCGATGTCATTTTGGAATAAATAAAATTCAGCCCATATTGATCTTAATTGCTATCCAAATTTTATTTATAAATTAATGAAACAGTCATCCATATTCCTTTTCCTCTTGAACCTTATGGGGTAGGGTATTTTGACTAATGTAATTGAATAAAATAATATTTTTTTAGTGAAAATATTTCATCACAATAAAATGAGTTTAAATATTTTATTCATAAATTATATCTCATGTTTATATCTCACGATGATAAGATATACCTAGGACTTTTATTGTTCTATTTTAACACAAATATTTTATTATAATGGTAGTGAATCAAATATTTTAAGGTAGCTACCACTGTATCCAAATATAGACCATGTATCATGTAGTTTTATTCATGTGGTTAAAACTATAATGAAATATAGTGTAGCACATATTGATACTACATAGGCACATATACATGGAATTTTAAAAGCAGAATCAAAATAAAGTTGAACCCCTCACATAGGTGAATTAATATATTGAGACGATCTATCATAAAAAATTTAAATTCTAATAATATAATATCACAATTATTTTAAATACATAAATATTACTTCCTTCATTAATATGGTGCCCATTATAGTGGAAGTAATATATAAATTATAGATGAAGTGATGATAATATACCAAAATTCATAAAAAATTATAATTTTTTTAAAAATTCATTGGATCCATTTAAGACATAACTACCTCATGTTTATTTATAAAAATTAATAACAAAAATTTTTAGACTATCTCCCTAATAAATTTTGGTTCCTATATCTAGAAAGATCAGTCTAAAAACAATTAATATAGTCAACGTTCTTATAGGTTGTATAAAATGGAATGATGCTGTCTTTGATGATTCTCTATTAGTAAAAAATACAAATATATTGAATCCAAATAGATTAAAATAATGGTGTCTATAAATTTATGAAATCTGAGATTTAGGTGTGTGATGATTGGTGGTTCCTAGCTCACGGGAAACACATCATTGGGCTAAAAAAACTTGATCTGATGAATCATCTGCAATATTTTCAATGACATGAATGTCCAAACCAATGATGTTTCTCCACAGGATATTGATGTTATCTTACTCAGAATTCATAGAGTATATTTTAATGTTATTCATAAAATTAATTTATTTAATATTATAATAATAGGTTACCTTAGATTGTGTTCTTTCATTGTTGGAAATATTGATCCTCTTAAAGCACCATTTGGAATATATTCATTGTGGTTATAGGATTAAACTATAAAATCACTCTACCAGTGATCCACATGCACTTATTTTATCTCTAACAAGAACCAATATATTTTCAAGTGAAATCATGATCGATCAATCATCATGCGTTGTTCTCCATTATGACTCATCCTTTGTTCTAAATGGAATTCCTCTCACTCAAGATAAAATGAGATAAATATGAGTGAAGACATAAATTTTTTGTGACCAATGAATCTCATTTCGTTATTAACCCAAAAATTATATATAACCAAATATTTATAAGTATATGGTAATGGTTATAATATTATTTAATTTCATACTTGATGATAAATAATTTAATAATAATTATTAAACCACATGTCATATAATAACATTATAGTTGTAATTATTTTATTGTGTGATCTAACAAGTATGTTGATGAATGTTATTTTCTTGATTTAAAGTAATTATTCATCACAGAAAATGATCTTATTATAATTTAATTCATCATTTTTTTAGAATACCCAACAAGATATTTAATTAAAAAACCTATTTTTCAATAAATTAAATAATATTTATATTCACAATCTCGAAAAAAAATATTCTTTAAATATTAACAAAATAAAATAAATTGTTTATTAACAATAAAATATGTATTTATTACCTTATGAATATTACTAATTAATAAAACCTGCTTACAAATATTAATTATTCGAGATAATAATATTTATTCAGATAGTTAAATTAAAATTGTATTTAATCTTGATCAATGGAAACACATAGCGTGTCAACCAATATAATTCATTCACTTTAGAATTAGGCAGCCTTTCAAAAAGTTATCACTATCTAAAAATGGGTCACGAAACCTGTGAGAAAAAACTCTGTGTCACAACAATGAAAAGAACATTACAACCATCACTATACAATAAAATTCGAATTTCAAAATATATAATCAATCAGCTTGCACATCGGTTTCAAAAACAAATATTCTTGATACATTTTTTGTTTGAGTATAGGAAAAAAAAACTCATCACACCATCTTCACATAATTTAATACAATGGTTTAATTCGAATCAATGGGCTGAAATATCAACATCAATAAATTTGGAAGGGAAATATATTTTGTTATCTTATTCATTAATAAAAAATCACTCATGAAACACACAAAATATTTAATTTATCCATAAACCTTATCATTATCATTTATGAAATTGATCTTATTTCATGAGTTGTTACATGAATTAATAATAATTTTATTGTCTAACGACCATTACACATACTTATATATAGAAATATATAGTGACACCAAAACATTCCAAATTTTTAATGGTGGGTCTGTTATCATATTCTCCCTTATGGGAGATTACCAGATGTGAACTTCATGAGAATAATCCACATATGCAAATGGGTAATCATCCATGAAAGTCGCATTTTGTGTCCCCCATCATAGAATGTTATATAGTTATTGAAATATATTTTGGAATATCATTATGGTATTTCAAGGTATTCATC
Source organism: Viscum album (assembly GCA_963277665.1). Lineage (NCBI taxonomy): Eukaryota > Viridiplantae > Streptophyta > Magnoliopsida > Santalales > Viscaceae > Viscum > Viscum album. The sequence continues at coordinate 1,288,754,140 of OY728158.1, forward strand.
ATATTGGGGAACCACTATCACTTTATTAAAAAACTAATGCCATGAAAATTAGTACATTAAATTTACACAAAACAATGAAAAATATGTAAAAATATGTATTATTAATATTAAATTGTTCAAACATACAAGTAATATATTTATAATTAGTTAGTTCTTGGACACCAACTACAAAAAACTCCCAGTTTGAATAGAATCAACTATCAATGACTTTAAATTCACTATACCTCATTTGTTAATAATGTTTATACTGAGACATATGTTTTAAAAAGGGGTTTATTATGTTGTATTTTAGAAAATAATTTTCACTATGAAATCACCACTTTGATAAAAATCATTCAAAATATGATAATTCCAATGTATGTTCCTTTTCTGCTGATGTGACCTTAGTGCATTGGAAGGGATCACCACTATATTATTATCACGAAAGAGTGTGATAAGATATTTAATTTATGGTACCAAATAGAATATTTTATTTTTTTAATATCAAAACTACTTATTTATCTTCTTTAAAAGCTGCAAATATACTCATACCCTGTTATATAATATTAATCTACAACATGATTTGAGCTCTACTATGTCACATCACTTCTATTCATAGCGAAGATGTATCACATCTATGACCTTAGATCATCATTGTATATTAGGAAACTGATTATATATATCCTATAATGAATATTTCATCATATCCATCCTTGGATGTGAACATATCGGTAATTCCACTTTTTTGCATAATGCTTGTGCTGATTGTCATCCAATAGTGGTCAATTGAGTCATCTTGATATCTTCCTATATCACAGATTGTATAGGGGACATCTATTCTAGTACATATCATATCATACATGATTGAACCAATTTATGGAATAAATATAATAATTTTTATACCTTATATTTCATCACGTGTTTTGGGAATCATTTTTTCTAGAAAGATGAGTCCCATGTGAAATTAAAAACAATCCCTTCTAAGATAATTCTATACCGATCCTCTTTATTATGTTTTAAATATGTGCATCATGAAATAGGTCAAGTAGTTTCTTGGATATATAAATATGGGTCTTGATCCCATGAATGTTTTTTGCATCACATAAGTCCTTTATATAGAATCATTTATTCAACTAGGTTTTAATAACAAGTATTACTACTATTTTTTTTTGTAGGATGTCATCATTATTAATTATAATGAATATAACCACACTCCCCCTAAACTATTTTTAGAAACAAGGATCGCATTAGTTAGTTATGAAACCAAATTTCATTATGGACTCATCAAAATGAATATTCCATGAATTGGATTATTTTATTAATCCATAAATAGATCATTACATTTTTTAAACATTATTGGAAACATTTTTAGTCAAAAACACAGTTGGTTGTATCATGTAGACATCATACAAAATATTCCCTTTAAGGATGTCTATTTTTACATCCATTTTAAAAGTATCATAGTCAGGGAAGGACACAATGGAATGTATAATTCAGTTGTATTTAAGCATAGTAGTATTGAAAAATTATCACCATAGTCAATGTCTTAACACTATTTAATCCCTTTTGTAATCACTCACACTTTACAAGAACTGAATTTCAGATAAATTTCATGTTTCTCCTTGAATACATGTTTACAACCAATTGTCCATACATTAATTGGAGTGTCAACCAAAATATAGAATTGGTTTTGGTACATAGAATCTACTTTATAATAAATGGAATTTTCCACTTAAAAACATTTGTGCCGCATATAACTCCCATATAGGTTAGAGTATCCTTATTATCAAATAATAATTTTTAACCATCCTCAGGGACCATAAAAAACTATTTTCTGCATCTCTAAATTCTCTTGTAATCTATTACAATACTTGAGTCTCTGGAATATATTCATTCATGGGTATTTGTGGAATCTATTCATTTAAAAACATTTGTATATATTTAGCATGTACTTCATCAATTTATATCTCACTTCAACTATCTATTTTAGAGATATAATCCTCCTCATGGAATTTTGTAAACCTTTCCACCATCACCATTTAACTAATGGATTGTATAGGTATTTCCATTGATGTGTCCTTAGGATGTACTATGAAGATACAATTTGTGCCTTGAGGTGCAATTTTTCTACTTGATGATGCCTTAACAAGAACCTCCAATCCCCACATATGAATGTATTAAAACACAATTTTATTTCCATCCCACAATTAGTATGGGATTTTATCTTCCACATTAATTGGAACATGGTTTAGTATTTATGCTACTATTTGTAATGTGATTCCCCCAAATGATAATGGAAAACTGGAATGAATCGACCTTTATCTCACCAGGTCATACATGGTGCAGTTCTTCCTTTCTCATAAAATGGTCCTCTAAGGTGTATAAGTAAAGAAGATTTAGGATATAATCCCAAAACCCCATAAATAATCCGTTAATGTTATATTAATATGTTCTTTATAATGATCTAATCAGAGTTCCATAAAGGAATATTACTTATTCCCAATCAAGTAGACATATCCATATCTACTAAAATCATTATCAGAAATTATGTTATACGAGTACTCACCCCTTAAATCAATTATACATGGTCCACACACATCATTATCAACTTATTAAAGAATTAATTTTCACCTTTCACCTTTTCCACTATATGTGTATACAGACATTTTTCATGTAAACATTCACAACATAAACTATGTTGTTTTAAATGAATAAAATATTAATATCCACCTTTTTAAATTTATACAAACACGTTTTTTACATGTCTTACTAAGTTACTCCCAATTTAGATGTGGTATGAGTCAAATGATGAAGTTTTTTTATTAATTTTCAAAACATGGTTTGTGTAATATAATACATAATGGCCTTTATTTAAATATTTATAACCAAAAAAACATGTATTTATAAAAAATAAACAATTATTCCTTTAGATGTAAATAAATATATCTATATATTGTTTGAATACATATATAATGTTTTTTAATATATGGTACATGATAACACCATTAAAACCAAGACCATTATTGTTGGAAACATGTGGTGGTAGTCAACGATAACTACAACATTGAGTTTTTCTCTATTTTCTACTCATAGATCTACCTCCCTATTGCAATTTCTTTATCAACTTGGTTTGTGTACTTTTATTATTTTTTAGAAATAAAAGATATATCCAATACCCAAATTTTATAGATAAATAAATTTCACCTGAAAATAAATTCACCAAATTCTTATCATTTCTTTTTTAGATGGATGTATTGTTTCTTCTTGTGTCCTTTCACTCACCATTAAAAATAAATTTCATCTCATTCCCTTGATTTCCCATTGACATTTCTCTTATAATAATAGAATGAAGAAGATTAGGGATTAAGGATCTTCGCTTTCCCATTCCATTTGTTCAACAAAAAGGCTGATGTTTTTTTTTCATCTCCTTATCAACATGGTGAAGAAAATTGATTAGATCTAGGAGAGTATTACCAATTTTACTCATATTAAATGTGACAACGACTCTATAGATTCTATACGGTAGTTATTAATGAATGATATCGTTGTGTAGTTCCTCATGGGTTTCAAACACAAGAATGTTTAGAATCTCAATGTAAAAAAAGAGCATGACTACATGATGCCAATATTTATCACCCTCTTCATGATTACTCTGAAATAGTACATGGGAAATATCAACCCGTTTTGGCATTGATCACTTTTTCTAAAGACCACAGATATTCTCTTACATTATATAAGGATCCATGTTTTTTTGTGAGACATCATGATTTCACTAGAAATCGGTGATAACAACAAGCATTCCACATCAACAACATCACTAATTTTTTTCATATATAATGGAGTCTCCATCAATCATCTCATTCATAGGACATTTAGGGAATGATTATTTTACAATGTAATATTTTTTTTCATGGTTCGACACATCCCAATGTCATCTTAACTACTCATAGATGTTACTATATATTGGGAGATATTATTTCACCAAAATTGATCACAAGTATAGTGTGGATGAGAAAAATTTAATTAATTATTCAATTAAAAATACTTTATTGTTAGTACTTTTATTCATTACAAGCTATATGATAACTAATAATAATAAATTTTGCTAAATATCTTACTATTTTATCATGTGTAAATAATTATCACCATTAAACTTGGAATATTGAGTTTTTTTGACATTATAGTGGTAAGAATCCATATTTCTATCCGTAATGATCCATATTTTGGCCATAAAACCCAAAATAAGGTATTTTGGTTGGTGATATTTTTATCTACTAGCTTATAGTTTCCTAATCCATTGACTAGACTCCCTTCCTGAAAGAGTAACTGGGATTTCATCAATATTTGCCTTCAAATTTTCATTGAACATACTCTGGACGTTAAATAATATAAATATTTTGTTAATTCAACCCACTATGTTTGTTAGTATTTATCTATAATTAAAAGTTCCAATAACAATGGCAGAACATAATGTTTCACTATAGGTTCTTCTTAATTTGGATGATGAAATAAATTATGATTTAATATTTAGTTGTGGGATTTTGTTTATTATGCATAAGTATTATCTTTTTTATCCTTTTAATGACTTGTTGATATTAAGTGGATTTTACATAATTAATTAACCATTTTGGGTAAAACATTTATGTAGTTTAAATAATTCTTTATTCCATATTTTTAAATTACTTTATTTAGTAATTTGATCGTGGTCTTCAATCCAGAGAATAAATAATGCATAACACAAAAATAAAAATATAGATAAAATACCTGATCATAATCTTATTTAACAATTTATTTTTTTAGGAGATAATAAATCAACCTTTAACATTTAAAAATAATCAATGTTTCAGTCTTGATATGAGTAGCAGCTTCACTTATCCACCTGTGTATCACTTGGGATGGAATCATCTTTGTACTTTCTTGAATTTCCACCACAATCCTTAGGATAGTACAATTATTTCAAGTATTTATATATCACATGATGGTTAGGGGAACCAATGGATTGGTCAAGGGGAATTATATAAATAACCTTAGATATGCATGTATTACATAATATGTAGAGTGGGAGGACTCATGGACCAGCATATTTAATTTAGTAATAAATTATTTCAAACCCATGAAATAAATTTAATAAAATAATTCCAACACATACAATTATTTTCAACAAACACATGATTGGACATAAACATGTAATAATTACACATTTATAATAATTTGCTGGAATTCATTCAAATTTTTTCTTAAATAAGATTAAATGTGCATGAATTAATCTAATTAAATATCTTATTAATCAATTAAATAATTTTGTATTATTTCATACAATCGTCCAAAAAACAGTCATCAATTGTGATTTAAAATAAAATATATTTTTATTTCATTTTAATCTCAATAAATCATCACACAAAATTATATGTAGAATCTACCCAATGGTTACTTGTTTGAACTATTCAGTATGGTTTAATTGTAAAATTGCACCTGTATGAAATATTATGTACATGACATGTGTCTTAATTTCATGGAATCTACAATCAACTTAAAAACCCATGGAACAACTAAAAATTATGGGGTATCTAAAATTTAATGGAAATAATATTTAATATATAAAAACAATACATGATTCATACTCTTGAATAATATGAAAAATTAAATAAATATTTAATATCATATAAAATCTAATGATCGGTGAGTATTTTAAAATTAATGACCCATGAAACTCGAGTTGATAAGGTTTATGGAATAATAAATCATTTTAATTTATCTTTCAAAAATAGATAAATTACACAATGTATACAAGAGAACTACACATCATAAACTTTTCTTTATAGAATATCTAAAGTAGATGACTAGGGACTCGTCATGTACTTCACATGAACATTTTCTATGAACATAGTGTGTACTTCTTATTACAAAACTGCCAGTCTTTATGCATCCAGTATTAAATAGACAAGGTGTATAAATTTCATGATGCAGTTTAACCCTGTGTTCTCAGTCTTGAAATAATGAAAACTACATGATGTGTTGTCAATGTACATGGTGTGTTTTCCAACAACACATAGTGCACCCCAATAATTTCATGTTCCACCCTGGCTTGTATAAACCTGGGGAATTAAAAGAACTCATCCTATATTAATTACACGACAAACCAAAATCCACATAGACATCATTTTGTAATGAACAAGGATACATCCTGTGAAGATAATGAGTACATGTCGTGTAGTCATGTGTTATCTAGCCATGATCATTTTAACTTTTTTATAGGATCTTTATATGTTGAATTCACTATTAATTAACTATTCAAAGTAATATTTTAAAGGGAAATATTGGACGAACAGATTTTTATGGTCGATCAAGAATTTATTAAAACATGATATTAATACTAAATTTTAAATGCACAGTGATAAATATTGAAATTAAAAAAAATTAAAACATGAACTATTTTACACTAATCCATGGTTATATTAATAATGGAAGTGCATCTATGACTATAAAAAATGGTTGATTCGATGGATCATTTGAAATATTATCAATGATTTGAATTCCAAGTAAAAATAAATTACTTCCTCTATATATTGATGTTATGAAACCTAAAACCTAGAGAGTGTAATTTAATGTTAAATTTATAATTAATTTATCTTTTATTAAAATAATTGGTTAATATTACATAGGATCATTCTTTGATCATCGTGTTGATCTTTTGAATAACCCTTTCAGATTATATTCATTAAGTATTTAGGATCCAAGTGTTGAAACTCTCTAGAGGTGATCCACATTTTATCCTTTGATCATCAAACAATCACCATTGGAACATCAGGTGCATGTACTACATAACAATCACCTAGTGTTGATATTCTGGATTGATCATCATTTTAGCATGGAGGATTTATTTTCATTCTTGAGAAGACGAGAGGAATTGAATTCATGAGGGAAATATGTTGTGTGAAATGACTCTAAATTCTTGATTAAGCCAACAAAATATGCAAGAATATCTATTTATTAAAATATGGTTAAGGTAATAATATTATTTAATTTCATAATATCCATTAAATAATATAATTATCATTATTATACCCCACATCATATAATAATAATAATATTTTTATTTTTATTGTTTTTCAGCATGTGCTAACATCCTTATTGTTGAATGTTATTCAGTTGCTTGCAAATAAATATTCATCAATTTATGGGATATTTGTTTCTCTAATTTCTTGCATTTATTGAATAAGAACATAAGTATTTAAAAAAATATTTTATTCATCTATAAATAAAATAAATATTTTATTCACAATTCAAAGAACAAATATTTTTTAAATATTCACATAATAAAATATATTATTTATTAATGAATGAATAATAATTTAATTACCTTGAAAATATTTTTAATCAATACTACTGGAATAAAATTATTTATCAAACTTGAGAATAATATTTATGCCAATAATTAAATTCAATTAAATTTAATCGAGATCTATGGTATCACATTTTCTGTAACTTTTTTTTATTAACACATATCGGTATTATGTGAAATATTGTGAAGTAAAATATTACTATCTAGAAATTGGTTAAGGCACCCAAGAGAAAAAATAATGTATAAATATTGAAAACCACATAGAAAGATATTGTAATAGTGTGTGCAAATGTTTTCATATGAAGTAGATCGGAAAGATAGTATCCTAAACTAAACACTAGATTACGACTCTGTGGGTTTACCTCCACTATGAGGTTATTTATAGTAATAGGGGGAACATACCTTGCTCTTAGTGTCCAAGGGCAGAATCCCCTTGGGAAATATTTTGGAAACTATATAAAAGATTACTCAATGTATAAGTTATAGATGATGACACCAACATGGCATTGTAGTAGTTTGAACATCGTCATCACACTACAGCATAGATGAAAATGTGACACTGAAAACACATTGTAGAATCTCATACTTTAGAGGCAATTGTATTATATCATCATGGAATTATGGCTAAATCAATTGCAATACCCTGGACTTTGATGACTGAATGACTATATTAGTGTGGACACATACGGATACGAAACTTTATCATTTTGGTCTTTCAATGTTTTTAGTGTGATAGTGGTTCATCTTTTTTTATACCTTCAATGATCATTGTTCTATATCATGAAACTCTATAAAACCTCCCTGTAATCCTACTCTTGATTATAGTGATTTGTTTTGCATCTCTATGGACATAGGGATCATTTCCCGAACCGCTAAAATCATTATTTCTATGTTTATATTTTTCTTCTAATTCATTTTTTATCCTTACATCATTTGAAAACCATTATCTCATCATGAATCCATTTTTATACAAAAACAATAATCATATACCTTGTTCTGAATATCTTGTTTTTTAATTTAATGATGGATTTTCAAGAATCCTAGGTGAATATTGAATTATTCTATTTATAGGTATTCAATTACTGGAGGATGTAGATTAAATAATACCTTTACTATTGTAAATATAATTTATTATTTCTGGGTTTAACATTAATGGATATGGAGTAGACATAGATGGATCCTCTAGATTAACACGTTATGGGAGTTGTGTGCATTAAATTTGAAAAAACACAACATTAAACATTAGAGAGAAGAAAAACATTGTTATATTTATTAAATACCTTATGGATATTTATGATAACCATTCTAAATCAAAAGAAATGTTGCTAATGTGACGACTATTCGATATGAAAATGATTGAAGGTAGAATTTTTAAAGATCATGTTAACAAATTCAAATTCGTCAAAATTCAGTTAACATCCGTGGGAATTGTGTTCTTTGATGAGGTGTGGGAACTTTTTTTACTTTCATTATTACCTGATAGTCAGGAAGCAACTACAACGACTATGAGATTTTCCTTAGGGAATATAATTCTAATTTATGTTCAATACATGATCAATATTGATGATATTTGATGAAGTGAATTGAGTGGATTATTTTATTCTTATATTAATGTTGAATTAATGGGAAAATTTGCATAGTGAGATAATGGATAATTATGATCAAACCCAAGAGGATTGTACTGAGACAAGGAGAAGGGTCTTGGTCCAACCTTATGGATTTTTTCAGGAAGAATGGTCTGGATAAGAGGGAGTTCAAAGAAAAATAGAAGGCTCCTAAATCCAATACATAAAATACCGTGGATTAAATTACTATTGATATGTTTATCTTAAGAATGTATATCCATATTTAATCTCTGATTTTATACTTAATGTAATCATTCCATTCCATGTTGGAGAAGGGTCTCTAGAAAAAATATCTTCCTTCAAATTTTTTCCTAGTGCATCGTGCTTATAATGAACCCATTGAGATCATGGGGATGGTACATTCATGGATAAATAAAAACTATTAGAGTTTTATATTTCTAGAAAATTTGAGATATATCACTTGATTAGGAATAAATGTAATTTGTTTCATGAATCGTGATAATGTACGTTTCAGTAGCACATTTTCTAGTGGTACATGGAATTTCTATAAGGTAGACATGATCAATTTGTAGGGAAACATAATTGTTGACCTTTCCTTTTTTGATAATCCCAATGATGTTTTTATAATCATATGTTGAAAATAATATCCAAATACTCTTTGGAATATGTTAATATCTATTTATCTATGTTCATACATACTTTGAAATAATTCTAACTCAATCTGGATATGTTGTACATAAAATAGATAAGTGTAAGTTCACTGTTATGCACATAACTACTATTACAGACAAACAGACACTTGGTCTTTAGTAAAGAACATAGCTACCAATATGAGTGATTCCACTGATATGAGTGAGTCCATCGATATGAGTTAGTCTACAGATATGTGTAAGCCTACTGATAATCAAAGGTCTATAGTAAGTTAATGTCTCCGCTACTCAAGTCTACCGATATGTGTAAACCTACCGATAAACAAAGGTCAACGGTTAGAAAATGTCTCTGCTAGTCAAGTCTATCGATACAAGATACTGATACAGACAAAGTCACTGATATGAGATGCTACTGATATGAGCGAGTTACTGATAGACATGAAGAGCTACCGACAGACAGCTACCGATACAAGCTATCGATACAACCAGACAGACGAACGACTACTGATACAAAGCTACGGATACAAAGATCACCAATATAAGTGGTCACCGATATAAGTAGTTACCGATATGAGAATGTTACTGATAGACCAAATCTACCATAGGAGTTACCGGTATATAGAGAAACTGTTACACAGAGTAACTGCTACCGATACAAGGAGCTACCGGTACAAGAACAAAGACCTACCGATAAGAAGTTCACCGCAATACAAAGTCCACCGCTACAAGTCTACTGACAGAGAGCTACTGAAAGATGACTATTAAAAATTCACCGTTACTCAAACTCTATACTTTGTCAATATTATTAGAATAATGCTAACGGTCATATTTGATGATTTTAATGTAGTTAATGATATTTAATGATAGTTGTTGGCATGTCATGGAACTGTACCACATACCTGTCAAAGGTAATCATTCCCATTGTGTGACCTTAAGGAATAAAAAGGGGATATAAAGCTATTGAAAAATAGGGAAGTGAAGCCATGAAAACATGTATAAAGGAAGAGAATATACACACACATTCAAAGAAGAACACACTGAGAACTAGAAGAACTCTCATACTCATCAAGAACAGAAGTTCAAAGAAGAATCTTAAGTGCTACAAAGAATACTCTCCTACTCAAGATGAACACCTACACTGGAAGTGGAGAAACATAACTACGACACTCTGTTTTTCTTGACAAAAACCCGGAGAAGGACTCGAATCTTCAACTACTTCAAACCAAGGAGTCTTGAGCTTCACTCACAACACATAGAGCATTCTAAACCCATCTTATATTCTTTAGCTCTGTTGTGTTTCATTCATTTACATTTTGTGCAGTGTGTGTACTATGTATATTCCATACACACACTGACTCTTGTGTTGAATTGGAGGATTTAATCCACACTCTCTCTTTCTCTATACTCTTATTTCCCACAGTTGATAGTGGTAGGGGTCAAGTAGAACCTGGATAGCTTGTGTGTTGTTGTATTGTTTTCCCACAAAGAACTGTTGTAGAGGTCTTAGTACATGGACAGTCTTTTCACCATTGTTTTCCCTGATCCAGGGTGTGGATCAAAATTTATATAAATTGTTTGAGAGTAATAAGTCTCGGCTTGAGACTGAACCTCTTGTTTTAAAACCGATGTGATTACTTATTTTGGTTTTAACATATATTGAATATTTTGCTTCTATGTAATTTAAATATAAATATTTTTTAAAGTAACTCTGATAGTTGAACTTGCAAGTGTTTATACTTATTGTAAACTTGTAAGTTAGTATCAAAAGATAACATAATATTCAGATTATGTTAACCGAGAAATAATCAATCTTTGAGATACTAATTGAACATTTACAATCTTTATAAATTCACTACAGTTTGACTTGTTTTAGAAATTGTTGGATTTTTAATAATAATATTTTTAACAGAAATTTTGTTTTGAACTCAATTAACCCCCCACTTGATTATCCACTCCGACCAAAATTTGGTATCAGAGGGTTGTTTTTTATTTATAAAGGATATCAAAATACTATGTTTTACAACTGTGATTTTAGTTGTATCTTAATGATCTTAAATTTCTGTTAGTTATAAACTTCATCACGTTAAATATAATTGCTAAAATCTAATGATGGATAATAGACTAGAAGATGCATCTACTAATAGGCCTCAAATATTTAATGGTGAAAATTATGCCCAATGGAAACTTAAAATAAAAATTCATTTGGAATGTATAGTATTTGACTTATGGACTGCTATACAGACTCAATATAAGATTCCATAAACTGAAAGGACCACTTGGGATGAACCTACTGAACTGCAAAAAATAATAATTTTAAAGCAATGAATGCTTTATACTATGCTTTAGGTGATGAAGAATATAATAGAATATCTTCTTGTAAAACAACTTATGCAATCTAGGACACTTTGGCTATTTCCCATGAAGGAACAACCAATGTTGAATAAATGAGACTAAACACCTATACTATTAAGTATGATAATTTATAGATGATGTCTGATGAACCTATTTCTGACATGTATCTCAGATTAAATGAGATTTTCAACACTATGAGCTCACTTGGAAAAGTTATTCCTGCAATGGAGAAGATTATGAGAATACTATGGTGTCTACCTAAAAGATGGAGAGGCACATCTGTCTCAATAAGAGAATCATGTGATATAAGTTCACTGCCTATTAGATAATTAATTGGTAAGTTGATGACGTATGAATAATAGCTTAATGAAAACAAGGAAGAATATGATGAACCAAAGAGGAATTCAGTAGCATTTAAATGTACTTCCTCAAAGAGAAAGGACAAGGAGAAAGTTCACATACAGTCTGAAAGAAAAACAAGTGAAGGTTCAGATTCCGATAGTGATGAAGAGATGGTTCAGATAGCCAGACGGTTCACGAAGTTCTACAGGAAGAAGAAATTCCTCAGAAAACCAAATTTTAAAGGAAATTATGACAACAAAGGTCATTGGAAGAAGTATTGGAAGAAAGATGATAAGGCTGATGAGATAGTTTGTTATAAATGAAAAAATAAAGGACACATTAAGGAAGACTGCCTGAAGTTAATGTTCAAGATGAAATATGACTACAAGGACTGAAAAAATAAGAAATACATGATGACAACATAGATTTCTTCAGAAGACAACACAAGTGAGTCTGATGTTTCTGATTTTGAAACGAATCATGCTAACATGTGTTTCATGAATAATACTTATGAGGATCCTGTTTCACCTATGCTGAATGATTATTATTCTGGGAATGAAAGTACTGATAAAAATATGTCTAAAGCTGAATTGTTTGAATACTGTAATATTCTAGAGGAAACATGTAATGAATTGAAGGAAAAATACAAGACCTTGAAGAAATAGAATGCTTCGATGAGCTTTGTTAAATCTGTAATTGATATAGAAAAGGAAAAGAATGCTCAATTACATAATGAAAATACTGAACTAAAATTGGACAATGATTAATTAAGAAAGGACTTAAAGAAATTCACAAATAGAAATAATACACTATCTCAAATTTTAGGAAAACAAGTGGAACCAAAATAAACCATTGGAATAGGCTATTATCCTGGACAGAGACAAATTACTAAAAATAGATTTATTCCTAAATCTAGAAAGAATGTTGCTAGTTATAGTTCTTGAAATACATATGCTTCAAAGAGTTAGTCACATAGTTATAGATAAAATAATGTTTATCTTTCATAATATTTTGAATCTATTTATTTAATGAGACCCATTAGACAAATTTGGTTTCCAAAAATTTTGCTTGCTATCCTGTCTGGACAAAAGAAAATCTGGGTACCAAAATCATCTTATGTTTAAACTTGTTTTGTAGGAAACCAACTTTAAAAGTTCCCTTAAGAAGGTATGGTACTTGGACAGTGGATGTTCAATGCATATGACTGGTGATTACTCATGCTTCAAGAGTTTAATCAAAGTTGATGTTGGCCATGTCACCTTTGGTGATAATTCAAAAGGAAAAATCATCAGCTTAGGCCTGATTGGTAACACTAATTCGATTTTAATTTCGAATTTTTTATTTGTTGATGGAATTCAGTATAAACAGTTATGTATTTCTCAGTTTTGTGTTGTTGTTTTCAATGTTAAATTTGAAAATTATTCTTGTAATTTTTTTAATTATAAAACTATTTTAGTATTTTCTGTTTTGAGAAATGAAAATTTTTATGCAGTTGATTTGAATTACATGGCTAAAAAAATTACATGCTTGAATTCTTTTTATAAAGAGTCTTGGATATGAAACTAAATATTAAGACACTACAATGTTCATTCACTTAGAAAACTGACTAAGAAAAATGTTGTTAGAGACCTACCTAAACTTGAATTCCCAGCTGATAGAGTTTGTAATCCCAAACAAAATGGAAAGCAACATAAAGTTTCTTTTAAATCAAAGAAAGAAGTTTCAACTTCTCAACCTCTCTAGTTGGTTCACATGGACTTGATTGGACCCTCTATAGTTTCTAGTTTTAAGGGGAAGCATTATTTATATGTCTTAGTAGATGACTATTCTAGGTACACTTGGGTATACTTCAAAGCTCATAAAACTAACGATTTTTCTTAATTTATAAATATTCCATGTCTGTGGAAAAACATAGTGGACTTAAGATTAAGACTTTGAGAAGTGATCATGGATGTGAGTTTGAAAATCATGAGTTTGAATTTTACTGCTCACATAATGGATATAGTCACAACTTCTCTGCCCCTAGAACACCTCAGTAGAATGGTGTAGTAGAAAGAAGAAACAGAACTCTTCAAAAGATTGCAAGAACCATGATTAATGAGTATGAACTGCCAATTTACTTTTGAGCTGAATCTTTAAATACAACTTGTTATATTTTTAATAGAGTCATGACAAGACCTGTTCTAAAAAATACCCCTTATGAGTTATGGACCAATAGGAAACCTAAGGTTAATTACATTAATGTTTTTGGTTTCAAAGTATTTATTCTCAATAAAAAACATAATCTTTACAAGTCTGCATCCAAGTCTGATCATGTAATTTTCCTAGGTTATTCAATTACTAGCAAAGATTATAGAGTTTTTAATAAAAGAACCAAATGTGTGGATGAATATGTTCACATAAAGTGTGATGAAACTGATCCACATGAACCCAAATCATCCATTTCAAATCATTAAGAAGATTTGTCTATTTTGAACCTTAATGATAAAATCAATGAACTTGTTGTAAAGACATCCAGTTCTGCAAAATTTCCAAAACTTGTTTCTATAGAGCTTGAATTTAGAGAAGAACCTTAAATTTCTAGTCCTACCTTTACTAGATCAACTTGGATTCTAATGAATCATCATTTAGATGTTGATGTTGGTAATCACGATAGTGGGACACAGACTAGAGCTTCTCTATGAAAGCTGGTTGAACATCAAGAATTTATTTCACAGCAGAACCTAAATTTATCATTTATTCAATAAATGATTAATTTTGGGTAATGGCTATGCAAGAAGAATTAAATCAATTTGAAAGAAACAAAGTCTGGGAATTAGTTGATAGACCTAAGGACACCTTGACCATAGGCACTAAATGGGTCTTTAGAAATAAAGTTGATGAGTGTGGAAGTATAGTTAGAACCAAAACAAGGCTAGTTGCAAAATGGTATAATCAAGAGGAAGGAATATACTATAAATAAACCTTTTCCCCTGTAGCTATATTAGAATCTATTTGGATTCTACTAGCCTATGATGCTCATTTGAATTTAATGTTATATCAAATGGATGATAAAAGTGATTTTCTAAATGGTTTTATAATTGAAAATTGTTTTGTTGAACAACCACCTTGATTTACTAATCCTCATTTTCCAAATTGAGTTTTTAAGCTATCCAATGCTTTATATGGGTTGAAACAAGCTCCACGAGCTTGGTATGATAGACTTAGAAATTTTCTTATTTCAAAAGCTTATACAAAAGGGATTGCTGATCCAACTCTCTTTATCAAAATAATTTCTAAAGATGTTTTGATAGTGAAACTTTATGTTGATGATATTATTTTTGGATCTTCTAAAAATACTTTGTGTATTCATTTTTCAAAGTGTATTTAAAATGAATTTGAAATGACTTTAATGGGAGAACTCAAATATTTTCATGGATTTCAAGTTATTCAAAATGAAAATGGCATTAGTTTAAATCAAATTAAATAAACAAATGATCTTTTAAAATTCTTTAGTATAGATAGTATTAAGGAATGTGATACACCCATGAGCACTACATGTGTGTTGGACATTGATGAATATGGGAATGTAGTTGATCAAACCAATTACAAGGGTATGATTAGAAGTCTACTTTTCCATACTGCTAGTTGACCATATATTATGTTTTGTGTGTTTATGTGCTCAAGATTTTTAGCTAAACCAAAAGAATCTCATTTGCATACTGCTAAAAGAATTTCAAATTCCTTAGACATACTACAAATTTAGGTTTGTTTTACCCGAAAGGACAATCCTTTGAGTTAATAAGTTATTCAGATGCTGACTTTGCTGGTTTCAAGTTAGATAGAAATGAAACTTCTAGAACATGTCATATTCTAGGTAAGCCCATAGTATCGTGGTGTAGTAAAAAGAAGAATTCGATTGCATTGCCTACTACTGAAGCAGAGTACATTGTTGCTGGTAGTAGCTGTGTACAAATTCTGTGGATGAAACATAATTTGTTGGACTACAAATATTAGTTTAATCATGTATCAATAGATTGTGATAACACAAGTGCAATTAACATCTCTAATAATCCAGTGTCTCAGTCTAGGACCGAACACATTGATCTAAGGAACCATTTTTTTAGATATCATTACCAAAAGGTGAAATTACTCTTGAATTTATAGCTACTGAACATCAATTAGCTGACATTTTCACCAAGCCTTTATGTTCAGATAGGATAAGGTACAATAGACATGAATTAGGAGTGATAGACTATGTTCATATGGAACCTCAACATTATACCTCACCGGAATGAAACCTCACTATTATACCTCACTATTATGAAACCTCACTGTTATACCTCACTGATATGAACATCACTGATATACATCACTATTAGTGGACCTCACCGTTATGAATGCTCGCCGGTATATCCTACCATTAGTATGCACGATTTTAAACTTATGTATTTAGTCGTAAGAATCTGTATCATTTATACTTTATTTATTATTGTTTAATTATTCATTTTATGTTTCCTAAATGATAAAACTAAGTCTTAGTTACTTCTCAATCCACTAAACTCTCCTCTCTCAAACACAAATACTTGAATCCCCGAATCTCACAAAAACCCTATGTTCTTCAATCCAGAGATGGAAAAAACAAAACTTCTGACTGTTAGATATGACTTTGATGAGCTGAATGTGAAGAACCAGAAGACAGGACCTGAAGCAAGTAGCAGTGTTAGTAGAAAAAGGTCAGGGATATGTCCAGTGGACCCACTTTTACAAAATAGATATATTGTAATCGAGAAAGTACTATGTGCGGAATGGTTGTTGTCTATTAAGTCTTTTGTTCTTGAGGTGCAAAAATATCAAAAATGGGTTGAATTCTTCACGAATAACAATGGCCCCTACTATCCAATGCTGGTAAAATAGTTCTATTATTTTTTGAGTTTCGAAAATCCGATAAGGAAAATAGAATGATTTCATGGTTAAATGGCAAGGAAATTGCCTTTTCATCTATTGAGTAGGCTAAATACATGAGAGTACCACATGAAAGAGTTTTTGGATGTTCATCGAAGACAGTACCATCTACAAGTGATATATTTGATTATGAGACTGCCTTAGAGGAGCTCACTGGTAGTGGTAAGAAGAGAAAGGTGGTGGATGCTATAATGGATGGAGATAACAAATTGTTGTTTAAATTTGTGCAACATGTGCTATGTCCAAGAAGAGGGGAGTTTTCAATTTTGAGATATCAAGATATCTATCTTTTACATAACTTGAGACACGGTGTGAAGGTGAATCTATGCCGGTTACTAATGATTCAAATGGAGGATATGACCATATCCAAATCAAATACCAATGGTTTTTTCTTTTCCAAGTTGATTTCAGTTATGATTAAAGTAAAGTAAGTAGCTGAGTCTCGGGATGAGACAGTGGTGGTAAGAAACAACTTTTGAATCACAAGCACAGTGTGTAAGTACATGAAGATAAGCTAGAACCCATGGAGTGGGGAGTGGGTTAGTGATGATAAGAAGTTATATGATAAGTTTAATCATGTGGATCATCCTTCTAAGCCTTAAGATGTAAGGGATATAGTTCTAGGACCTGATGAGGTGGAGCCATAGTATAGTGATTATTTAGAAGAGGAGGATTCCTCTGGAGCATATGTAGGAGATCTAGACTTGCCTCCTAGCCCAACTCTTGAAATTGTATCACAAGAAAAGGGAAGTGAATCTTTGAACCTACCTAGTACAAAAACTATTTTGGGTTTAATAAATGAAGAGGCACCTTTGGATGAGGAAGACCCGCATAGATTATATCAAGAAGAGGTTTCCCCAAAGAATTAGGAAGAAGAAAGAGAATCTGAAACTGAAGCATCTGCTTCTAACACCTTGAGTTTTAGTCCTATGATTGGAAGTTATGATTTACCTTTAGAGGATGTTCTTGTTGAAGATGATATAACTGCTCCTATTCCTGAGGAGCCTCCTACTGTTGAAGAAATGGAGATGGTTGTGAATGATTCTTCTAAGGAAGACCGATAAGCTGATTGTGCTATTGCTGTACAGGAGAGTGCACCAGTTTAGGCGGAGTATCCAACCATATTTGGCAGTGTTTCTGTGGATGTTGACATTGATGACTGGGCAGAGGACCCAAGGTTTGTATTCTATGGATTGCATTATCCATATTCGGATAATGAGACATCCCTCACTCGACCACAAGTTAATTATGATATTTTGTCTAAGATATTACCTGAGAATGTGGTAAGAAAAGACGATCTGGATCAGTTAAAGTCTGATCTAATGGCATCTTTTGTGGAAGAGATAAGAAAAATGAAATCATCCTTAGTGTCATCCATTAAATCGGTTATGAATGAATCATTGGACGATATTGTGTCTGAAAGAGCACTTGTTGTTGTGCGTGAAAATATACTAACCAAGGATGACTTATAATCTTTGAAGGCTGAGATGAATGATTTTTTGAGTGCTTCTGTTTCATAGTTGAAAAGTATCTTTATTGAAGATATGATAAATATGGAAAAGTATTTTGACCTCTCTCTTGGTTGTAATGTTTCAACTGCTATGGTAGAGATAGTGGACGAAATCACAGCTTTCCAGAATCTGGTTTTTCGCTTGGTAGAGGATGTTGAAGTTACAAAGATATTCTTTGTCTCTATGGAATCCTATATGAATTATAAATCTCAAGAAGACAAGGATCTGGTTTATGTGAAGAGTATAGTTAGGCAAATGGTATTAGTTTTTTTTGTAGTTTAAGCATTCCATAACAAAGAATGTTAGCACACATGATTCTGCTGTAAAAAATATTATTAGTGGGATAAATAGGAGTTTCAAGGAAAATGTGACTTTTTCTATTGGTTCTCTTACTTCAAGACCTTCAATAGAATTGGATCAGATTAGAGCATTGATGAAGGTGTAGATTGGTTCAGCTTCAACCAGTAGCTCTATGGGCTCATCATCCATGACCCATGTGGTATCTACCACTAGATATGTAATGAATATTGTTCAAGATTGTATGAGAGAACCTTCTGCCTTTCAGAAAGAAGTAAAGGATAAATTTGACTCTTATTTTCAGAAAGACTATAACAAGAATCATCTCACAAATCAATTCAAGATTATTTTAGAAAACAAGAAGCTACCACTAGTCAATCATGAATTCTGAGAACAAGTCAAGAAATCATATAGAGTTGACCCCTGCACTAGAAAAATTAATGGAGAACAAGGACGATTTCCTTTCTACTATGGAAAGAGGAGGAGGAATTATAATGGATTTTAGGAATCTTTTGCAGCCATTTTTTCATGTGGATAATACTCCTATCATTGCACCTCCAGCTCTACCTGGCTCTTCTCAGTCTTCCTCTATTGCTCAGATGACTCCAGTCCAAGGCATTCGGAGCCTCCCTCCAATGATCACCAAGAAAGCTACACATTACAGTCTGTGCACTATCTCAGTAGCTCAGCCTCCTCTGATTATCTATGGTATTCCTAAGCCTCCACCTGTATCATCCTTTCCTGAATCCTATTCTGATCCCAAGGGAAAATCTCATGCTGAGGATGTGGATTGATTAGTGTCTAGGATCTTTGATAGGAATTACCTATATTTCTTTTTGTTTCATTTATGTTTTCATTTATGTGATCTTACTTTATTTCTCCCTCTGTTACTTCTTTTTCCTGTCTTTCCTTTTTGTACCACTTTTTTCTATTCACAAAGGGGGAGAAATAATATCTACGAGAGAACAGGGAAATCTGATATGAAATATCATTAGGTTTTTTTTAGCATAATATATTTCCCTCTGGTACATTTGTTTTTTATTTTACCTCTGATACATTTGTTTTATAATATAGTGTTTAGTCTGATACAATTTCATTTAGATACCATATCCTCTGATACTTTAAAAATCTCACATTTGAAAATGTCATCACTCACAGTGAGAACTAAGATCCATTGTATTTTATACTGATACTTTACAGATTATTTTGGATTATAATACAATGAGTTGTGATTATCAAAAAGGGGGATATTGTTGACCTCACCTGTTTTGATAATCCCAATTATGTGTTAATATGTGTTTATAATCCTATGTTGATAATAATATCAAAATAATCATTTGAAGATGTTAATCTATGTTAATCTATGTTCATAAAAACTTTAAAATAATTTTTACTCAATCAGGATATGTTGTACATAGAACAAATATGTGTTAAGTTCACTGGTAAGCACATAGCTGCTATTATAGACAAAAAAAACATGGTATTTGGTACAGAACAGAGCTACCAATATGAGTGAGTCCACTGATATGAGTGAGTCCACCGATATGAGTAAGTCGACCGATATGTGTAATCCTACTGATAAACAAAGGTCACCGGTTAGAAAATGTCTCTGCTACTCAAGTCTACTAATATGTACAAGCCTACCAAAATACAGAGGTCTCCGGTTAGCAAATGTATCCACTAATCAAGTCTATGGGTATAATCTACCGATACATACCGAGTCACCGATATGAGCAGCTACTAGTATAGGCGAGTCACTGATAGACAAGAAGAGCTACCAATAGACAGCTACCGATACAAGCTACTCATACCACCAGACAGACGAAGTACTACCGATACAATACTACCGATACAAATTTCACTGATATAAGTGGTCACAGATATAAGTAGTTACTGATACGAGCATGTTACCGATAGACTAAAGCTACTGATGGAGTTACCGATATATAGAGCTTCTGTTACACGGAGTAACTGCTACTAATACAAGGAGATACCGGTACAAGAATAAAGAGCTACCAATAGGAAGCTCACAGCTATACAATGTCCACCATTATAAGTCTAATGACAGAGAGCTACTGGAAGATGACTGTTATCCAGTCACTGTTACTCAAACTCTACACTTTATCAATATTATTAGAATAATGCTAACGATTATATTTGATGATTTTAATGCAGTTAATGATATTTAATGATAGTTGTTGGCATGTTAGGGAACCATACCACATACCTTTCAAAGGTTATCATTCCCATTTTCTGACCTCAAGGAATAAAAAGGGGATATCAGTCTACTGAAAAAGAGAGAAGATAAGCCACGAACACATGTAGAAAGGAAGATAATATACACACACATGAAATGTTGAATAGACAAAGAACTATAATAACTCTCATACTCATCAAGAATAGAAGTTCAAAAAAGAAGCTTATGTGCCAAAAAGAATACTCTTCTACTCAAGCTGAACACCTACACTATAAGTGAAGGAACATAACTGCGACACTCTAGTTTTCGTGACAAAAATCATAGAAGGAATCAGAGCTTTAACTACTTCAAACCAAGGAGTCCAAATCTTCCCTCACAACACATAGAACATTCTATACTCATCTTTATTTTTTTAGCTCTGTTGTGTTTCATTCATTCACATTTTGAGCAGTGTGTGTACATTGTATATTCCATACACACACTGACTCCTGTGTTGAACTAGAGGATTTAATCCTCACTCTCTCTTTCTCAATACTCTTATTTCTGACTGTGGGTAGTGGTAGAGGACAAGTAGAACCTGGATATCATGTGTTCTATTTTATTGTTTTCCCACAAATAACTGTGGTAGAGGTCTTAGTACCTGGATAGTCTTTGAACTATTGTTTACCCCAATCCAGGGTGTGGATCAAAAGTTATATAAATTTTTTGAGGGGACTAATTCTCCACTTGAGAGTGAACCGAATGTTTTAAAACTTCTGTGCTTACATATTTTGGTTTTATCCTATATTGAATATTTTAATGCTAAGTACTTTAAATATATATCTATTTTAAAGTAACTCTGATAGTTGAACTCGCAATTGTTTATAATTATTTCAAACCTATAAGTTAGTCTCAAAATCTATCTTAATCTTCATATTAGGTTAACTATGAAGTAATAAATCTTTGAGAGACTAATTGAATATTTACAATCATTATAAATTAACCACAGTTTAACTTGTTTAATAAATTGTGGGATATTTAATAATAATCCTTTTAACAAATTTTTTTATTGGAACTCAATTAACCCCCCCCCCCCTCTTGAGTATCCACTCTGACAAAAAATAATGATACCCTATAAAAAATGAATGAAAATGGCATGGACCTAATTTCATAAATAAATTTCATCATGGATTCACAACTATGGTACTACAAGAGAAGAAAAATGGGTGAGAAAGGGATAAAGGTTATGACAATAAAAAGAATGCTACCAGATCTAAATTTTGTTGATGTTAGAATAAGAGAATATAATAACCTTATAAATTAGAAGAATGTAACCATTCTAAAATAATGTAAAACATAAAATATTGGCATGATGTACCTATTACACACTGATATATGGGGGTCTACAATAGTACATTCCTTTAGAGGGACACAATATTATGTGACAATTACTGAGGAATCAATTATGAAGATTTTGGTTTAATTTAAGATAATAATATATTATTTATTTTAGGTGTTTAAAAATTTGAAGAACATGGTGTAGAACGGGTCCGGAACAAAGATAAAATGATTGATATATTAAAATTGTGGTATGTATGTTAGAAATGATTTTAGAAAAATCATTGAAAATAATGGAATTCAATGGGAGAATAAATTTATATGTACACCATAATGTAATGGTGTAGCTGAAATGATAAATAAAACATTTATTTAACATTCTATGAGAATAATTCTACACTCGGTGTCACACAAGACTTTATATAAATAGGCTGTAAACATGGCATCTTATCTCATCAATAGGAGTCTAATTGTACAAATGTGAAAATGTGTACCTATGGAGATATAAACTAGAAATTATATAATCCTACAACATTTATGATCTTTTTTGGTTTGGCATTTGTAAATTTTGATGTTGATGTAAGGGAAAATTTTGATTCTAATTCCAAAACATGGTTTTTATTAGCTATGTTACTAAGGTTTTTGGCTATCACTTTTAAGACAATTAGAATAGGACAATCCTATGTTAATGGAAAATGATATTTAATGAAGATTTCAGATACAATTTTAATAATGGAACTAATGTTGATAATGGTAAAAATGAATTAGGGAATTATAAGTTAGACGAGCATGAAGGTGTACCCGATCAAGTTACATCAAAACCAGTAGAGCCTACACGTCAAGTGGAGTTAAGAAGGTAATAAAGGGTGAGATCTATTAAGCAGAGTTATTGAACATCCTCACATTAGAACTAGATTTTTTTAAAGAGGTAATGCAACTAATGGATTCAAACAAGTGGGAGCTGGATATGGATGAGATTCAATTATTACAAAACAACAATACATGGGATCTAACACCTCTCCAATATGTAAAGAAGTCATTTCAGAACAAATTGGTGTACCTTTTCAATGAATAATATTATGGTTAGAGAAGTAAAATGGAAATTATAGTGGTAAAATGTTTAAAAAAATGAAGGTATGTAATTCATCCAACTTTTCTAACATATAGTGAAGCTTACCACCATCCATGTAGTTCTTATAATTGTTACATAAGAAGACTTATATCCTAAGCCCCATGATTTTAGGATTGATTTTATTCATAGACATCTAGAGGAGGAACTCTCTCTGAAAAAACCAATGTGATAAGTAGCGTAAGTGTAGGAATACATAGTGTGACGAATATAAAAGATTTTATACGTGCTGTTTCTCGAACCTAGAAAATATATCAACTATTTTGATGATTTAATGACTAAAAATTGATAAAATCAATGTGGGAAGGATCAATGTTTTTAAATCAAATATTTTTTATGGATATATTTTACTTATTCTCTCTGTGCATGAAATTCTCATTGCATGATCTTATACATAGAGGATTATTGAGATGAAAGGAAAGTTGAATGAGGAGTTCAAGATGAATGATTTTAGAGAATCTGGAATGAATTTGTTGATGAGGATCGTGATAAACCAAAAATGAGAAATCTTGATGTTATCATTAGATGAATACATTTTTAAGGTTCTGAACAAATATAGTATACTGGAAGCATTTTCAATCTCAATACCATTGGAAAGAACTTTCAAATTATCAAAGGATGAATCCCTAAAGATAGAATGAGAGGTTGAGTAAATAGAAAAGATACCATATGAATTATCATTTGTAAGTATGATATATGGAATGGTATGCGCGCTATCTGACATTTCTCATGAAATGGGAGTTGTGGGAAGGTAAATTTATATCCTTTGAAAAAAATATTGGGAAGATGTGATATGGATAATGAGGCATCTGATGGTATAAAAGGAAGTATTTATGTTTTATGGATACAAAAATCATTACCGGGGTATGTTGATATAGAACATTGAGAAAATATCAATTGCAAGAGGAGTACCAAAAGATCTATATTTACCTAAAGAGGAACTTTATTAAGGAGAATATCTAAATTGAAAAAGGTGGTGAAATTACCCACACATATATTGAATATATTTTTGTAATATAAGATTAAAAATATAACGTTCTTTTGAAGAAATTATTTGATGAGACATGGAGAATGATAGATGAAAATATATTACAATGTGACAGTAATATTGTAATAGATCTAGAAAAGAACCTAGTGGTTGATGCTCAGATAAAGCACATTTAGTTGAAGTACCACTTTATTAGAGGATTGATATTTCATGGGTTTTTGATATTGTAAAAGATTCATGGAACCAAAAATCTAAGAAACACACTGATGAAGAATATGGTAATAATGATGCTGATGATCTATTGGGCCTCTATCAGTCTCCACTGATGATAGTGGATGAAATGTATAATATGTGTGACCACTGTGGTAGTAAAAATGATAAAATTACTAGTTCTTCATGAATCATTAGATTAAAATTGATGATTTGAATGAAATAAGACACTGGTGAGTGATGAAGAGGAGGATCTCATATAGAGTTTTTTCTATATATCAATAACATCGAAGATGGATAGCATAGAAGATCAAGATCTAAATGGGATATTGTTGGAATAGTTTATCCTGATATGTTTGGATGATGTGGGGCCAAATTCTATTATACCAAATTGTACACTAGACCATAACTCTATGGTTGGACCATTATAGTGTTATTATTTGTGGTTTCATTGGGATACATTCCACTATTATTAGGATCTGAGGCCAAAGTCCCATCCTATTTTTTATAACGTTTAAATAATGACTCACTATAATAGTTCTGACCTGTGAAACAAATAGAAAATTGTAGTAGTGTGAATATCAATATATAATTATAGAAAGACTAACATGGAAATTTTTTCAGTATGATATAGAATCGTGGACATTAGAAATTAAATATTATAGTTATGTTTACTTTTGTGTACTAAATTTTTGACAGTTTTATCATGGGTGGATCAATACTATAGTAGTGTGGAAACTGGTTGTTCTGAGACTATATCCTAGGATTCTAATAATTCGATTGGTGGAATGATGAATTGTTTTCATTATTAGATCATTCGAGATATGGTTTCTATAGTGTAAACCCCAAAAAACCAACATTATAATCCTGATTAGAATTGTAGTGAATTGTTATACAGCTTTGTAGATATGGGGGTCATTTCTGAACCCATTTAAACTAGTGTGATCATTTTCATCATCATCTTCTTATTTTGTTTGTATCTTTTCATCATCTTAAAACCTTTCTTTCGCCATGAATCTCGAAGTTTTCACAATATAAGGCTCACTATGTAACATAATCAATTTTTTATAATATCTCATTTGACAGGTTTCACACACTTCACATAAACCAATATTATCAATAGATTTTTCTTTGACTATCTAAAAGAGACATTGTATTACACCATGTCCATGGAATTTAATTTCATTCTTCTATTCCAAAAATGGGATGAGATATCAACATCCATAAAGATATAATGGAAAACCATTCCTTTAGTTATTCATTAATGTCTAAGGACAATTACACATTCTTACAGATAGAAATATTTAATGACAAAAAAACAAGAAGAATTCCTATTAGGGATTTTGATTCCATAATATATCATCACAGATATTATCAAGTGTAAATATCATGAGAAGGAGCCTCATCTTCATAAATATTACTCTCACATGACAATCACATTTCTTCTGTCCCATTATAATCTATTACATAACAGTCGAGCTACATTTAAGAATATTTTTGTCACATTTCAAGGTTCCTATCATAGAGGAAAACATATATAACCTTTTCAATATAATAGATACCAATGAAAATTAATAAAATAATGTCATTTAGAACAATGAAATATATATAATATTTTATTTTATTAGTATTTATATATTTGAATATATACGAAATAAATGTAAAATTAGGTAGTTCTAGGAAATCAACTTCAATAATGACCACTTCCAGGGAATTCATCAAATTTAATTTAATTGATAAATATTTATAATATTCATAACATATATAAAATTAATTTATTGTAATGTGATCCATACTCACTCAATATAGATGATACATAGATCAAAATTCTATAGTTGGTACCTCTACAATTTTTTTGTACTTTATTAAAACCACTAGGAAATGATTTTTTATTTTTTATTTAATATATGTTTTTTAGTCAATATTTCATTCTATGATAATGAAATTTATATTTACCTGTGGTTTTAACTACTAGTTGTAATGTATTTTCAGAAAGGAATGATCTAATAGCTGCCTAATCCACTAAAATAAAATTGTACATCAAATATATAAAAAAAATGAGGCCACCAAGAAAGTATAACAAAAATAATAACTTTCATACATAAGAAAACTGTTATTAATTTTTATACAAAAATAAATTACTTCCTAGTGTAGAAAATTAAACATTTCACACAAATTAACACACCCTTGAGTATTGCATAATATAATGAGATGCATACCTCTGACCCTTCATTACTCGCCCATGTTCAACCCCATTAACAAATTCTCTATTATAATGACATATGATTTTACGTATAATTCTTTAGAATATATCTTAAAGTATTCAGGGAGTCGGGTGCTGAGTCGGCATGGGAATATGGGTCCCATGGTGCCTCGATGTGGTGATATTAAAATTTTAAATATATTTTGTCTCATTTGTGAAATTTCACTCCATACATAAATAAATCAATATCAAATTCACTAATCAGATATCTAAGACCATAATTGAATTTAGAATGTAATGTTAACCCTAGGAGAGACCTAAAGTCATATGTGCCAATAATTTTGATCGGGTTCGTTTCGTGATGGGGCCTTATGATGTGGATTTATGTAATTTAATAAATAATTAAAACATAACCTAAAAATGCCCCCACCACCAAGTTGGATCACCCCACACCAAAGGAGTAGAGGCCCCTCTCCTCTCAACCCCTTTGGAGATGAAAAAAGACAACACAAAATCTGCCTTCCATATCTTCATATTTGGGACTCAAATTTAGGGTTGTGAGTAGTCTATCCTAATAAGTTTTCCTGAATGGATGTGATGGTGGCTTCTATTATATATTATGATATATGAGGTGGAATTAATAAAGAAATAGTCTTGTGGAGTGGTATTGAGATGACATGGGATATTAATGTTTTTCATGAAGAGAGACGCTAGGACTGTTACTCCTCGGTAAGACTATGCATCAGTTTTTCCTTACCACTTAACATTGGTAGAGATATGACTCTCTACATAATGGGTTTGGGTTTGTGACCTTTTTGTTTTTTTAGTCTGTAAATCCCCTAATGGATTAGGGTGTGGGTTCCCCCATGACATTCATGATGGTAGAGTATGCACTCCCCTAATGGACCAGGGAGCGGGTGCTCTATCCATGGAGTCAAAACTCCCCTATTGAACAAGGGTGTGGGTCATCCATATATTATTTATAAATTACATGGGAACTCCCCTACTGGGTATGGTGTGGGTCCTCTATTATAGGATTTAGTGCTCCCTTGTCATTCTAGGTCGTGGGTCTTCCATTTGTGTGGTTATGGTAGATTTGGTACTCCCATATCTTTCCATGCATTGGGTCCTCAAGCACAGGGTTGGTAATCCCCTTTCATGTCAGTGTGTGAGTCTCTAATAGTGAAAAACATAGCAGAGATGGCACTCCTCTTCCATTTTAGGGAGAAGGTCCACTAGCCACTGAGTGTTACTCCCATAATGGGTTAGGGTGACGGCCCTTTATTTATGAAGTAGTAATCCCCTATAATATCTAGGTATAATTCATCCTTGAATAGTACTCACCTATCATACTAGGGTGTAGTTCCTCACTTATTGAGTAGTACTCCATCATCTTTGAGTAGCAGTGAGGAGTGGGTCCTCCATTTATGCTGAATATCCCACGGTTGTTGGACAAAATTATGAAGATTAGGCCCTACCACATGATATGGATATACCTATACAGGGGATAGTTCTCCCTTGATGTACTTAGGTGTGGGACACACCTTACATGAGTGAAAA
Source organism: Viscum album (assembly GCA_963277665.1). Classification (NCBI taxonomy): domain Eukaryota; kingdom Viridiplantae; phylum Streptophyta; class Magnoliopsida; order Santalales; family Viscaceae; genus Viscum; species Viscum album. The sequence goes on from OY728158.1 coordinate 1,288,782,747, forward strand.
TGGTTTTGTGGATTAGTTAGGAGTAGTACTCCCTCGACTGTGGGGTAGTGCCATTGCATGAGTCCCTCCATTCTCTCTTATTAGAGACGATGAACACCATGCATAGTCTGGAACAGTGCTCCCTCAACTGTGTACAATGGTGAGGGGTGGGCCTCTTCACATGAATTTTTTTATCTTACGTTAGGTGTGAGGTAGCGGTAAAAGATCCTCTGGGGTTAGGAACCAGAGCGTGACCTAGTAAGAAGTTCCCAATTGATCATGTACTCCAAAAAAATACCATTAGGAATTGTAGAGTTTTTCTTAATGGAGTGAATATCCAAGAAAGTTGTCATCTGGGATGGTTGAGCTCTTGGAGATTGTTCTCCTAGATTCTCCATATAGTTAGATCCTACAAAGATAATCTTACTACTAGCTATGAGGTTGGAACCACATTAGACATAGTGTTTGAGATGATTATATTTGAGTGATTTCTGGGAGTCCTTGGGGTTTTTTTCACCTATCGGGGATGAAACCTATTATATACTGAGATGACGTTTCATGTACAGCCATGGATAGTTCAAGTTGGATTTTCTCCATCGATTGGGATTCCATCTAGAAATGTCAATCTTACTATTTCATTTCAGTTTCTCCCTTTTAATTTTACGGTTTTCTGGGTGCCGTCTAGGTATTTTTATTCTCACCTCAACATGGGATTTTCTTGATCATGTTTTTGTATTGTGTATAACACATGTTCTTAACTGGATTCCAAAGAGGACCCATGGAAGTAAAATCATAGTGATCTATATAGACTGAGGTGTTTACCAGCGCATTGCTAGGGATATTTCCGATAATTGTAGTTGACGTCGATCCCCTCCTTCTGAGAAGGTTGGATGATTTTATAGTTTTATTTGGTGGGAGTTATTTCCCCCTTTTATTCTTTTAATACTTTTATTTTACAATGGTTGTTGGATATAGCTGTATGCATGTATTGGTGGAATTTGGTTTTTACATTTCAACGTTTTGGGATCTCGGAGATGTGTACATGTATATAGGTACATAGGAAATGCCTCCAATGTTATTGATATTCCTTGTGGATGATAGTGTCCATCCCATATCCTATTGGATTTTTTCATGGAGAGTCGCAATATGGGCCCCATTGGGTTATGTTATGATAGATTTGTATCATTGATGGTCGGTTCCCCATTGTGAATATAGTTCCATGATCATTGATTGGATTTCATAGCGATGGTGATATGATGTATCAAGTTTGAATATCTAGACATAGGTTCTTGTATGGGTGTGGTGACTGACTAATCCATTCAGCAAGACTCCTATAGTGTTTTTTGGAGTCAAAACATTAGGATACTGGTAAATGGGAAATGAATGTTACAACATTATATATTACTGGGATTTTCTTTTATTGTCTTTCTTGAGATAGCTCTCCAAATTTACCCTTTGACCACTGTGCATCTTAATTCTATTTCCAGATTCCTCTTTGAAGATAGCCATATAAGATTCCATTTAAATATCATGATGAAGAACTTCCCCATGATGAGGCTTCAATATAGGGCATTGATTTTGAGGTGTTATCTTCAGGTGGTCTGCTGGTGATTTCACCACCCATTTATCGTCATGATTTCTTGGTAGTTTAAGAAGATGGATTGTACAAGCTGAGTGAGATATATTAGTTATATAGGAAGTGAACTCTATGATATGGGGGTGATATAAACCCCCATGCAGCAGATTAATGGCTCGAGTATGTTATGTGAATTTTCAAATAGTGGGGACACCTCTCTATCATATGGGGGTCGTAACAATGAGAATTCTACTAGAATCAGTCATATTATAGTGGTGTCTAATGATTTAGACTCATGATTAGGTGATGCTAAGTTCGGAGGAGTTTCAGTCACACTTCAAGGAAGATTTTTACACAACCACATTGAGATTAGTGCCTATCAAGAAGCATCTGTAGCTTCAACAATGAAGTATGATAGAGGTAGAGTTTTAGGCGAGGGTCAAAGAACTATTTTAATACTCCTTGGATATGGTTTGAGATATGTCACTCAGAGATTGGAAATTTGAGAAGGGATTGAATTGGGATATCGGGACATATGTGATTCCTCTATGAATTCCCACATATGATGGAGTGCTGGAGCGTGATTTGGTGGTGGAAATTTTCTTGGATAAGGAATAAGTAGATGTGACACACAGTATTGGAAATAATGTTGAGTAATCGGCAAGATCTAGAAGATGATAGGTAATAGGGTCACAACATAAGAGGCATACCCATACTCAGACAGATATGTGTGGGTCTATGTTTAAGAGAAACGTCGAGGATCAGATCATCCATAGGCGAGTCAGTGTTAGGATTGTGAGGACCGCGGATATCTAAATAGATATTTTATGACCCTCCAGGATGTTGAGAGTGATATAGATGACGGGATGCCTTTGAAGAGATAGTTTGTGGATTTATATGTTCTGTGAGGTGATGGAAAATCCCTAGGAGAGATAAGAGCGGAATGAGGTGGCATCCAGTTTGAGGTGTTTCCACCGCTACCACTATGTGGTCCACACCATTCATAGAGAGATGGAGGATATGGGTGAGGACAACCGTCGTCCATATAAGCCATTGCACCAGAATCTCCGATGATAAATTTTGGTACACCTTGTGTACTTTCTAATTTTTTGAATTGTAATTGTTATATGTTGTTGTGGGTACTCATTGATATCTTCTCATGCTTGAGGTTTAACTTGGTTGATGTGGGGCATTGGTAAGACACTGTGTTGGTAGTTGCAACAGAGGTCCTTGTAAGACCAAGTACATGTTCCATAAACCCTTTGTTTTTCATGTATAAAGTCAATTTTCTAGTGTCATATTTATACATGAAAATGTTTTGAAGGAGTTGGAATGGTTTTATAGAGCATTGAATGCATGAGTGATATGGGATGATTTTTCTATCAAGAGTCACTTTGTTATGTGATAAAAACCGTGTGGGAAGTCTGTGCCACCCAAAGTGGACAATTGCAAGGTGCGGTATATGAGTTCCTTATACTTCTGTGTTCCTTGTGAGGTTATGGGATGAAGCTTCAGAGCTAGTCATCACCTTATTGGAAGATCTTTCCAACTCAAACACCTTTATCATGGAGGCCCTGGAATAGGTGGATCCTTAATTAGAATTATTTCGTCGATAAAGAGTAAAAAACTATGATTTTATTCAGCGCAGATTGGTTTCCTAAAATCTATACTAATATGGGATGCCACAAGTGGGTGTGGTAGTGTTTCTGTTTTGGTGAGTAGTCTGATAGGAATAGGTTTTTAGATGATCATCCTGGTAAAACCAAGTGTTTACTCTTAAGAAACCCTTTTTATCATGAATACCCTCACGTATTTCTCATCGACCCTGAACACAATAATCTTGACGTGGAAATTGTAGCATCCATCTAAGGGACGATGTGAACTAGAGGGTTCCTTTATTGTCTGCATCATGTTAGCAATGTGGTGTACCGCTAGACCCCATTATTGAAAATGTACCCTAGATATTTATTTTTCACACCTTCGGCTTCTATGGATAAATCTACACATTTTTAAATGATGTTGGCATTGTAAAAGCTGAAAAATGAGTGGGTTGATCTTGGGGGTTACTCTATGAGTATACTTGTATTCATCACATGAACCCTTTATGAGCTCGCTAGAATGGGAGTCCAGTGGGGATCTTAGTTGCTTCCCTTATTCTTAGACATTCACTTTTTGGGAATGAAATTTCCTAAGGTGGTGTTAATTTAATGACTCGTGTTTTGACCAATAATTCTTTAGAATAATTTAGAAAATATTCCTAGAGTTGGGAACTCAGTCCGCACAAGAATTTGGGCCTGGGGTTCAATAGTGCAGTGTTATTAAAAATATTATTTATATATATATATATATATATATATTCGTGCACACATAGTTTCACTTGAAATATAAATAAATCTAGATCGATTTCTCAGATCATATTTCTCAGATAATGGTTGAGTCCAAAATGTTTTTTTTATTCAAGGTGTGTCCTAATGTCATCTATGATAGGAGTAATGATGGGGGACATTTTTTGATGTGGAATTATGAGGTGGATTTAATTAATTTTATAGTTAATTATATATCTAACCTAAACTAATTCCCTCTCCCATGTTGGAGTTCACCAGAAAAAATGAAGTGTGACTCCTCTCTTATCATCTCCTTCCCTTTTGTGACGAAGAAAAAAACAACAAATCCATGAGGTGAGGTGTTGTGGATCTCTATTTTTGATGTAGATCATTATCAAATCAAGAACCATAATGATGCAGGAATGATTCTTGGTCCAAATCTTTTGTGTTTCTCTGCTGAGATAGGTATATTTGTGTTTTGGCCACGATACCTTTAGTTTTTTGTTTTTTAAGATTCTAGAGCCCTATTGAAATTGTTGATGATCCCCTATTAGTAGATATGTGACTTTTGGGGAAGAAAGTGTTGAATCAGGGTTCTTTTCAGGTAATTCCTAACTGGAATTTACAACTACACAAAATGTAGTTTAGTGACACATTAGTTGTAGATCTTTCTATTCGGTGAAGAGGCAAATTTTTGACTAAATGTTGTATATGGATGTTACACTCCGTGAAGTTCCCTAAACTGTGTGACCATGATACATGGCTGAGGTATGTCGTGTGAAAATACATGGCCATGTACTAACACAAAACCAAGATACATGGGCATGGGGTCTGCCACACAGATATGTGAAAGCTACATGGGTAGGAAGTCATTTATCTAAAAACACCATCTAGTATGGGATACACAATGTGTGTGGGACATGGTATGTTGGTTTGTGTATAGAATGAACATGGATATGGGCCCATAGATGAGGGACACAACATGTACCACCTCTACGTGTTGTTTAACCCTTCATTAGTTGGAACCTTTGTGGAAAAATACACGAGTATGTGATTGTATGGGCTCAAACACTGTGTCTTCCCTGGTGCATGCTATGTAATACTAGAAGATCCTTCGGGGATCTTCCCCCTTCCATTTCTCCTTTATTGGGGCTTATAATTTATGATTTTGAGTAGTCTAACTTCAGAGGTTTTCTGCATAGGTTTTGATGGCATCCTCTATTACGAATTCTGATATACAAGGTTTTGTAAATCGAGAAATACACTTGTGGAGTGGTAATGAACCGATTTTGGAAATTGGTGTGGTTCATGTAGAGAGATGCTAGTATTTTTACTCCCCTGTTGTAATAGGGAGTGTGTTTTCATTACCTCTATGAATATGTGGAGATGGAGTTGTGGGTGATGGTTCATTACCTTTTGGTAGTTTCCTCGGGGGTTGTTACTCCCTAAAAGGACTATGCTATGGGTTTCCCCATGACGTTCCTAAAGGTGGAGTAGGTACTCTTCTATTGGACAAGGGAGTGGGTCCTCTATCCACGGGGTCAGTACTCCCTTGTTGGACCATTGTGTGATTCCTCCATATACAATGTATAAAAAGAGTTGTTACTCCCTCACAAGGTATGATGTGGGTACCCTATTATATTAGTTGATATTACACTATTATTCTATGGCGTTATTCCCCCATAACTACTGTTTTGACATAATTGATACTCCACTACTATGTTAGGGAGAAAGCCCTCAACCAATGGGTCAATACTCCCCTACCGTGTCTTTGTGCGGGTGTCCAATAGTGAATGTGTTGGAAGATTACGTATTCCCCCAATCATTCTAGGGAGTAGTTCCTCTGGCCACTGAGTTGTACACCCCTACTGGGATAGGGTGCGGGTCTTTAATTTTGGAATTATTACTCCCCTGTCATATCATAGTGCATATCCTTTATGAGTAGTACTCTCTTATCAAACAAGGTTGTGGATCATTTCTTATGGAGTCGTACTCCCACATCTCATAGTATCAATTGGGAGATGGTCCCCCACTAGATTTGGAGCTCCCTCAGCTGTTGGATATAGTTACGAGGTGTGGGAACATCCACATGATGTGAATGATACCTAAATAGGTGTTAGTTCTCCTTCAACTGAAGTAAGTGCAGAGAGCTTCTTACAAGAGATACATAGGTTTTGTGGATTAGTTAGAAGAAGTAACCCCTCGACTATATGTAAGTGTCTAAGTGTGTGTCCCTCCATTCTATTTTGTTAGAGAGGATGCTTGCGATGAATAGTGTAGAGAAGTTCTCCCTATTCTATGTATAGTGGTGAGGGTTGGGCCTCTTCACTTGGGATTCGTTAGCTTATGATGGGAATTACGTAGTGATGAAAAAACATTCCGTGTAAGGAACTATTGAGAGACCTAGTAAGACGTTAACGATTTAGAAAGTTCTATAAAATGTACCATAATAAATGGTAGAGTTATTCCTGATGGATTTCATCTCATGGATAGGTGCCATCTAGGCTGGCTGAGCTCATGGTGTGTATTCTTCTAGTTTCATGTTATGGTTAGAGCCTACGAAGAGAATACAACTGCTAGCTATGGTGTTGGAACCTCATGAGACTTAGTGTTTGTGATGAGTATATCTGGGTGATTTTTGGGAGTCCTTACATTGTTGTTAAATGTAGGGAATGGTAACCGGTTTAGACCAAGATGAATTTTCATGTGTAAATGAGGATGTTTTGAGATGTTTTTTCTCTCTCAATTATGATTCCATGTGTCTAGGTCGAGATGAATGTTCCATTTCAGTTGCACACTTCTTATTCTAGGGTTTTGGATCAACTACTAGGTATTATTTACTCACACCTACACAAACATTCCCCGCATATTTTTTATGTCTTGTGCAGACCACAAGTCTTCCAATAGAGTACCCGGAGGACCCGAGTCAGGTGAATTTTAATGAACTAGATATAACAATGTGTTTACGGGAGCTTGGATGAAGAGATTTCTGGCAGCTGCAGTTCACAGTGATCCCTTTCTTCTGAGAAATTTGGTTTCTTTTACATTTTTTTGTGCATGTTATTTTTTCCTTTTACACATACAGTACTTCCACTATACTATGGTTACATGATATAGATATATGCATCCATTACATTCCTTTGGTTTTTTAATTTTAGAATTTTGTTATCTTGGAGAAGTGTGCATGTGTACAGGTACATAAGAAATCCCTCCCATGTCAGTGATATGATTTCTTAGATGTAGTCTCTTACACCTAGCCTACTGGAGGTAGTTTTGGAGAGTTATAGCTCAGACCCAATTAGGTGGGGTCGTGACACCCACTCCTCCCCTACAGTGACTATATTTAAAATAGTTAACCATTCATTAGTAATTAGCCTATTTAATAAATAATAAATAATTTATAATTGAAAATATATATGATTTAATCAAAATTGAGTTTATTTAATGGTAAAATAATGATTAATTGAATGACATATTTATGTCAACAAAATATAAGGATCCATTATGTGATGCATGAGACACACTACTCAATTAAAGTCATAAAATTGGTCTAATAGATGGATGGTGAATTGGTTTATCTCATACTCAATATTTTATCACTGAACACAAACTAAACAATAACTAGGACCAATATTACTATGATATTCTCCTAATTAGTGACTCAAAAATTCCAATGGGAGAATTTCATCTTACCATGGAGAACATTAATCATATTTAGAAAATAATGATAGATATTTTCATATAGAAATATATTTAATGAAATTATAAATCTATATTTTCATTTTCAGGCCTATAAATCAGTTTGAAATAGTAAATAATAAATCATTTGATCAAACCCTAAAAAACATATTGATGTTAAAATTATAGTTTTCCATTAAGAATCCATTAAAATATTTACTGAACAAAAAGTAACTACTAAGATGAAAAATATTAGTGTAAATTAAGGAAATTTACCTCCACTTAAAAATATAAAAGTGTTTTTTTAGGAACACATTCTTCTATATTCTAAAACATATCATCCGATGCACTCTCCAATGTCAAGACCCGATCATTCTATATATTAATAATTGATTTCTGATCATTAATTGTATTATTTAGTGCAAGAATTTCCTTTTATATATAAGGATCAAAAAAACCCATAACCCCCATTGTGATGAAATAATTTCTAAATATTTATGTACCTTTATGGAAACTTTCCAATGAGATATCCCACAACCCATCCTCCTAACATGAGCATAATGGTCTTTTCTAAAAACCTGATTCATGGTGTCCTCATGGGATATTGAAACATAAATGGCATGGTTGGACTGCTATTCTTATTTTTTACACTATAAATGGGAAAAAATATTATAATTCAATTTATTAACACTTAATAATAAATAAAACATTTTACCCCTTTGTTTTATGGGGGGATATCAATATAACTAAACATATTGTTTTGAACATAAAACTACAACTCAGTCCTTAAATAACAAAGACAAACCTCATTTTCCTTTTAGAAAAATACATAACTGTTATTTAGAAAAATTAAATTACATGATGTTTTATAAATATCTATTGTATTTAATTGAAAGTAACCTATCCTTTTGTGTTCTATAAAAACCCATCAATCTAGAGGTGTTGGTAGTGAGTTTCTTCACATGATTGATATTATTTCTCATACAAATTAAATGATGAAACTACATATAAATAAAACATTAAATGATTATAAATCAACGATATTAATATATATAAATTAAATAATATTCTTTATGTTATTCATTATAATGATGGTAAATGATTTTCTTCCCATTGGTCATGGGAATTCCCTCAGGGAATTCCGTATACATATATGACATTGATAGAGATGTGTCGATCAATTTATTCCATAAACACCACATGAAATAATTCTATTTTCTTCCAAACCTATTTATAGTACATGGATATAAAATGGATTGAAGAACATTAAAATTGAACATAATCTATAAATAAATAAAAAATATTTGTTAAACTATTAACACATTGAGTAAAAATGCTTAATTTTATCATATATGAATACATATAATTTTTGGCGCCTTTAAATGAGAGCAAAAAACTCATTTTTCTATGATAATGGATTTCTCATCAAATAAAAATAATTAATAGTGAGGTATGCCACGTATCATACTAAATTACATATTAACTACCAGATAATTTCATTTTCATTTTGAGTGGGTTCCGCATATTCATCGAAGGGAACAATTAACAGTAAGATAGTGAAATTCCAAACATCAGGACGATTGATTCCTGTATACATTATATTGTTATTTTAGTCTATTTAACATATAAATTTAAGACTTATTATCCATATTTTAGAAATTAATGTTGTCGCATTTAATTATATATTGATTATTGTGACCCAACAATTCAATCTTGATGGAAACTAACTACTATCTGGACTACTAGATGATTCCATTCTTGGTGTCCTATTTGATTGCATGAATTTTTTTTGATGTCATCCCTATGGATGAAATATTATTTTGATTAGATGAAATAGTATAAAAGAAATGTGCATGGAATGTGATGAAGTGAACCCTGTTTCAAGGATATAGAGTGAGAATTCTGTAAATTAATTAAGGCATCATCACTAAAACTCCCCCAAAAAAACATAAAAATAAATAAAACCCTTTAATTTAATAATATCAAAATCATTATAGGTATTTAATGATTAAATTTTTTTATATTTTAATATTAAAAACAATAAAAATTATATTCATGGTTGTTTATATTTTTATGATGTTCCATGGTTAACATCATTTCTATTAATTCTTATATGTTTTCCTTCTTATTATCTTTCACATGAAATAAATTCTCAAAATCTTTTGGTAAATCAATTCAATCTGTTTTTATTGATATGTTTCACTATCGAATATTAATTCACCTCCATCACCCATATTATACCAGTCTCTCTGTTTAATGTAGAAGACAACACTCCAGCCATAATCCACCATATTATTAATATATATTTCCCATTTTTATTTTTAATCCATAATACATAGATATTATTATTACTAATCACTAGAATCTATAAACTGAGAGAAACCAACATAATTACATTGTAATTATTTATTTTGTATATCCCTATTACTATTAAACCAATTACATTTAAATAACACAGCTGAAATTTTATCAATGTAATTTAACATCATAATATCAACCATAGTTTCATAATAAATTTTATTTTCAAGTATGAATATAGCACTATTTTTGTATTTATTTAATGTGAAATACAATATGAAACATATAACCACTAATTTTTAAAAAATGGAATTTCCTATCTTGATTTAAAGGGAATCGAGCTAAATATTCAAAAAAATTTAATATTTTAGCTCAATTATAATAAATTATTATGTATTAATGTTGATATAAAAAAGTGTTTCATAATTTAGGTAATTTTAAATATATTAAATCCACATTTTAAATTAATAACAAACATGTTTGGAAAAAAATTCAATAATTTCATTGTCAATAACTTTTCTTATCATGTTCTCATTCATAGTTTTACTCATAAGGTTTCACCTCATTATTATCATTATTTATTACCCATAGAGATAAAAAACATCAATATTTAGTATCACATTTTTTTCATTCCTTACTTTTATATATTTCAAAGAAAATGATTCCACTTTTCCAACATATTAAACTAAGGTATTAAATATTGTTCTCTAATTATTAGCCTGAAATTGACATGGACTATTAATAAAATGCCCCAACTGATTGAATATTGTCATTAGAAAATTTTAATACCTTGAAAATATGGTAAGACACAATTCAAAAATGTAATATTCCCAAATAGATCTTTCTGTATGAGAAATATTTTTAACAAATGGTTCAAATGAAAAAGATACCATCTAATAAATAGTAATAAAATAATATATAATGTTTATAAATACATGAATATGAAAAATGGATTTTTAATTGAAAACATAATAATAATATAGCTCTCCACGAGATACATCCATCGATAATGTTTGGGGCTTCCAATTTTATCTTCTATAATCCAATTTCACATCAGATAAATAATCAAAGTTAAAATAATGGTTGAAATAAAAAATAAAAATGACATAGAATACATACAATTCTTTCATGATGTTTATCCAATTAATTATGGTTCAATTTATTCTTACAGAGTTTCCTAATGAATGTCAAAATGTAGATTATAATGGATACTATTTTACTAATTTATAAATTAAAACTTTTAAAAGGCAGAAACTGACCCATCTATACAAGTGATTAATATATGAAAACCCTTATCTTTGTTTAAGTTAATTAATGATTTATTACATTAATTTATATATAATTCAACCAATAATATATATAATTATAGTGTCAATGGTTATTACGTACATTACAAGACAACATGAAAAAGGAAATACGTCACCTTAACTTAAAATTTCATTAATCTATGTGTACTTAAAACTACATGGGATTACTTGGGGAAATACATCAGAAATGGGTGATCTATATAGCCTAGTAAGGGAATACTAATGGCATAAAATTAGAAGGACAATAAATGATATCCATTGGGAGTATCAAGGGGTAATAAAAGGTGTGGTAATCATAAACATGAATAATATGGCATGATATAGAAATAAAACATAAGTAAATCATGAAAAGTTTGGAATCAACTTAAACCACTACATCATAATCATATGTCTAGGATAACTTCCCTAACATCATGATGAAAAAAATCCCATTAATGTAATTAGGTTCACTCTATATCACAACATGATGTCTCATGATACTACACATTATTGAATGTATTGGAGCACTATATAATTCCAGACACACCTATCACTTTCATTTCATTCTCAGGATTATGTGTGAAATGTAGATCATACAACATGGATTAATTCATCATAATATTTCAATTAATGAACATGTATTCTGTAAAAAAATATGTTTATGTCGCTTGTAAAATAAGTATAAGTGTATAGTGGTGAATACTGTTTCTAGTAAATAGACATGGTATTCACTACACAAATATTTTGGCATGGAAATTACCGGAAAATTTTGGAAATATAAATACATCATTTAAATATTCATCAAAATGGTTTTTGAGAGATTAGGGGGTATATAATCATTTTTACATAAACATTTATGTTTATTTTTACTTAAAATATATATCTTAAAATTAGGAATTTGTCTATAATGCATAATCTAATAAATACACTTTAATAAGGAGGAGGATTAGAGGATATCTCACTTGAGTGTGTGGATCCAATACCATTGAATGGGATTCATGAGAGATTAAGGGTTCTTCTAGAGGACTCTATAGATGGTATGAGTGAGTAGCTATGTAGAAAAAGTATTTTTAGTTATGTTATATGGGATATTTGGTGGGTTTATATATGTAAAGAGTGGAGATTTCTTTATTATTTATAAAACATAGGTTTTGTACTATATATATAATAACCAAAAAACCACCAATCTAATATTTTTTCTAATGGTCACTAAAAGAGGATTGTTTTCAGTATAAATTTATAAGGCCACATTCTTAACATAATAAAATAATACCCTTTCTTAAGGGGAAGTGACTCATACTCCAAAACAAATGCATTCAAAAACTAAAATTATAATAATGGTTTTGAAGGATTCATAATGGCTTTATAAAATTAATAAAATATACATAAAATCACATTATGTTAATTGGTAAACATATATTTTTCCATGGATACATTATATTGTTTTTTTTCAATACTTTTGGGTAATTATGATCTTATAATACACATAATATTCTTATATGTTATATAATTATTACCCAAAAAATCAACGTTCTCATAATATTAATAAAAACTTACCATTATATATTTTCAATGTTTTTATTACAAAAATAATATTCATCTTATCAAAAAAAATTTATAAATATGTTTATTTTTACTTTTAAAATAATAATCAACATTTTTTTGTGAAATCCTATTTTTTCGACAATAATTGTTTTCAAACACATATAAAAAAAACATTTGGCATACTTAAAAATATATGATCATTTATATTTGTTTAAATTTTTATTAATAATATTATTTATTAAAAATATACATTTATTCATCAAAATATATTCTTTAATTGAATTCATGAATTTCTGAAACAATATAATTTTTGTTTTATTGTATCAAAATAAAAATCAATTATAATAACAATAATATGATGAAAATTTATTCATTATTCTATAAATATTAATTTAATTATAGTTATTACTAGGGTATTTAAACATAACACTTTAATAAACCATAAAACACCCTAAGGGTAAGGTGTGAGACTGTGAGACTTTAATGGGGTGGTTGGGAGAACATGGTTTGGGTGGTGATCTCTATGAGTTTAAATATCATTCCTAAATGGTTTCACTCTTACTTATGTTGTTGGATCTCAGCTTGGGTTAGTGAAGGGAATAACCTAGTGATTCTATCACCTTCATAATCTGTGGCAAAAGGGCTTCAAAGGGTATAGTCCAACTGGTTGAGGTAATCATTTCGTTTTTCATTGATGATCGGATTTGTTAAAACCCTATTTTAATACTAATAAAGTGATCATTTCCAAAGGATATATTATATATAGTAAATATTCCTAAGATTATTTCCAAACCAATATAGTAAAACAAAATAAGTTCATGACTTTTATAAATCTATAATATAATAAAACATTTAATTAAATAACTTTAGGAATTTTAATTATAAATGCTTTGGTAGTTAAAAACTCCCCCCTTAAAAAATACCCCCCCAATGTTTTATTTCCCACACTAAAAAAGATGATGGTATCTCTGTTTCATCACCTCCCCTAGATCCCACATCATTTATTCAAACATTTTGTTTCTCCACAACACTTTGACAAGGTGCATTGTACTATTTTGTAGAACCTTGTCTCTATGATCTATGATTCTCACAAACTTCTCTTCACAGAAAGATCATTCTTCAATGGTACCACCTATGGATTGAGTACATGTAAGGGGTCTAGTATATTCGTCCCATAGAGGGATACATAGAATAAATTATGTACTTAAGATAGGTTAGGTAATAGTACTAGTTGAAAGGTCGTCACTTTGATGTGGTCAAGTATCTCAAAGGGACCGATGTATCTAGCAATAATGTTTACCTTATTTAAAAATATAATTACTTTCTTCCATGGAGATATGTATAGGAATACAATGTGTCTAATATCATTCTCTATGTATCATTTATGATTTTTAGCATAGCTATTCAATCAACTCTAAACATCCTTGATGTTCTATTAAACGGTCTTAACCTTTTCCACCATTTCCTTGGCCATTTTAAAACATAGCGGTTTTCATTCCACAACATCATCCCAACATAGAGGTGTTATGAACCAATTCCCATAATGTGAATCTTAAGGATCCATTTCGATTCTTGAATGGAAACAACTATTGTATGAGAAAATGACCAGAGGAATATGTTGGCCACATCCTCAATTTAATTCAAATAATAATGCTCTCAATATATCCTCGAGTGTCTGGATAGTCCACATAGATTGACCATTATATTGGGGTTGATAATCTCTGATATAGTTCAACATAGAATATAGATAATGTTGGTGACTCTTCAAGAACATAGATATAAATCTTGGATTAGAATAGGAAAATATTGATTGTGGTGTTCCAGGTAGCCACACTACTTCAATAATGTATTTTCAGGCAAGGTGCTAGAGTAAGAAGTTCTATTGAATTTAAATGAAGTGATTATTCATTATAAAATTATCCATAAAGACCTAGATAACATTATTTCCTCTTGATTTCTTTAGAAGACCAGTGAAACAATCGATAGAGTTATCTCATTTCCATGTAGGTATGGGAAATTTTTATATCATCCCCTTAGATATTTTCCATCCCGCCTTCACTTACTAACATTCATGACCGAATTATGTATATTCTATGATAACCTTATTCATATTATCACACCGGTAGTGATATATGAGATCACGAAACATCTTTTCACCTCTTAGATGGATGAAGATTGTAAAATGTTGTGCATCATCCAACCACTCCATCTTTAGCTCGATATTTACGGTAAATATTACTGTGATCCAAATCACACAAAACCTTCTTCATTAAAATGGATATTTTAGTATTTACCTTTCCTTATATTTACCACTTTATTTTGAATTCCCACATCCTCTCTTTGAGCATCCTATATCTTTTCCAGAAGGGACTTTTGTGAAATCATCTGTGAAAGTATTGATCATGTTAATTGCATTATGAATCCCATGTACATCCTTTATAACTTTAAAAATATCATATAATTCACAATTCTGATCAATGATAATATTTTTGGATCCTTTATACATATATTATATTCCACTTTATTCACTTCTCTAGGATAGTATTGGATTGAGCTGTCATAATCTCTTATTATCTCTAACCAACATCATTGGAACATTCCCATCTCTTTATGTTTGAACACAAACATGGGGTTTTCTTGAACTCTATATATTTCACACATCTCCACAAATAGATAATGCCTCAATATTTTCAAAGAGAATATCACAATATCCAAATCATTATCACGTTTTTAGTAGTTTTGTTAATGATCCTTAAACTACCTTAGATCATATGTTATCACTTTCTCATTCTCCATTAACACATATCCCATTAACTTCTTTGAATAAATTATGAATAACATGAATATTTATCCACATGTGGGTAGTGTGAGTACAATTGTGGCAATAATACACCATTTCAATTCCTTAAACCACTCTTCACACTCATCATTATAATAAATCATGACTCCCTTCTGAGTTATCTTGGATAGAGGGTATGAAAATCATAAGAAATTAATCACAAATCAATGTTAGTACCTAGTTAATCCAAGGAAACAAAAACTATCTATAAAATATGTTGTCCTTGGATATATTTAAATTGCTTAAATTTTTCATGGGCTCATATATATCTCATTACATTTGATGATATTCTTTAAAAAATATACTTCTATCAAGCATAACTCATATTTAATGTAATTTTCATAATGAATCCACATTGTATAGTCTTTATAGTTGTTCTAATATGCTACTAATACCATCATTGGTTTTAGATAATTTTAGAATATCATCTTTATACATTTCCAAAAATGATTCATGTAATAAATAATGTCTATATTCATCATGTCTGGGAATATTTACATAGGATTAGTGAGTTCTAAAGGAATTAAAATGAACTCATATCACCCATACCTAGTTTGAAAAGTAGTTTGGGGATATCCTCCTTCAACCAAACTTAGTAATATCCCAACCATATATATTCCTTGGAATATTATTGTGGTATATGTAGATAATCAATTAATTCATCAATATGTGATAGAGGATACATGTTATTTATCATAATCTTGTTGAGATCATGATAATCAATGTAATAGAATATTTACTAATCCATATTCTTTATGAAGAGGACTGGTGGTCCCCATGGTGAAGCAATTTCCCATATAAACTCTATACCCAGATCCCCCTATAGTTGTTTCTTCATCTCCCAAATTTCCACAATAGTCATTCAATATGGATTCCTAGATAATGGTAACACCCAATGTAAAATCTAGATTGAAAATTCAACCTCTTTTCATAAAGGAAGACAAGGAAATTCTTTAAGAAACACATCATTGTATTCCCTAATAATGGTCATCTATTCAAGGAAGACCCTTTCCTTATACTAAATAATTGTAGCTATATATTCTTTCTTATAGTGAAATAATATCTATTCTTGAGATGATGGTGCTAAATAAGATTAAATATCTTCCTTGCTCTTGTACAGAATCGAGATCGATTGTTGATATGGAGAGTTATTTCCTCTTCATGAAATATATGTTGGATCTATATAGGAAAATAATATTTATACCAGAATTGCATCAAAATACCCCAAATAGAGTTTGACAAGGTTCAAAAAGAAGTTATACCAAAAAATTATGATAGGGGAGGAGTTATATACTTGGGATGTTTTAAATTTCTAAATTTACATTTTCACTAACATCTCAACATTCATTCATTGTGGTTGTGTTTGAATATATCTACATCACATTAATGATATAAAGAATGTGTAGAACCAAAATCAAAATTTATTTTCTCTATTTAGGAAAGAATAACATGTGTACTTTCTGCCACATCATTTTCCAGATCCACCATAGCTGTTGAGATGGAAAAAACATTTCCTTGTTTACTCATATATTGTTTGTAATCTCAAGAAACCTAACTCATTGTGCTATGGTTTCAAAGGAACTCTAGTTCATTGTCTTTAAATAAATTAATAATGAACTGATAGTCTACTGGATCATTCATTTCCTCCATTGCATTAGTGGGTTTCTCTTATCCACAATATCTAGATACATTTCCTTCCTTCCCACACCAAATGGATTTTTTCATTCCCTTTATTACTTTTTTGTGTTAATCTTTATACACCTTTGATATGTGGGATGTTGAAATTTCTGGCCACCATTTGATTTTTTACATTGGAAAACTAAAATTAAACAACACATTCAACTTATTTTACCTCAGAAAACATTGCCTAACACCATCTTGAATATTTGGAAACATCAAAATATTTCGTCGTAGAAATCAGAGTCTCGAATCACCAGGGCTTTTTGTCAAGTAAGTTTTATCCCACCAAAGTAGTCAACCTCAAATTCAGGGGTAAAGACAATGCCAGAGGTGTATCATGCATCTATTGTGATGTTTTACTTCAAAAACATGAAATGTTCTACTTGTTTTTTCTATAGGAAAAGGGTATCTTTTTCTATATCAAGTATAAGAGTGAGAGAAATTTTTTTTCCAAAATTAATTTTATGGAATTCCTTCAACCTGATTGTTTCGATCTCTTCCTCATGCTAAGTATTCATAATCAAAATCCACATATGATCAGATTCCCCCTCTAGATAATAGATATCCAATAGAACCTTATCAGGCTTATAATAATTAAGGATGGAAAATATCTTCTCAATGGAGTTGATCCATTATTTTTTAATTAAGGGATCAGTTGATCCATTGATATTCGGAGGCCTTCTTCAGATAAAGCATTCAGTCACAGCTTCTTATCACTTGTGGGGATTCAAACACGCCCCCCCCCCCCCCCGATATACTTTTATATTCATAACCTGATTCATCTAAGAGATTATCATCATAAATTTAATGATTACCACTCTGATCAGGTTGAGCATCTCATTAGGGGAATTCAACACATTTCCATACACAGTGGTTGTTTACTTTTTTCCTCTAATTTCTGGCCATTGGCGTGAAAAAAATGAAAAACAAATATTAGTATTTTTAAATTACTAAACACTTAAATGAGGAACCCAATGACATTAAATGGATAAACTATAATTTAATTATATTTCATACCATATGAATTTCTCATATTCAGTCTTTGTTATCCACGATCTATTTCCAAACATATACTCTTATGGGAATTTTTATGTTCCCTTAGAAATTGATCATAAGGATTTTATGAATTTTCAAATAAATACTCCCTTGGAGTGTAAAACTAGGGGTAAAACATTGCACATTTTCATACACTAGTTCCTGGTCGAGTCTAGCTCAATGTGATGTTTTTGGGTATTACCCTTATGAACATCTATTCCAAATCAACAGCCACTTGTAGTATCTAGATAGTGATGTATTTTATTGACAATTCACATACTCTATAATAACCCAAATTTAGGGATATTTACTTATTCATAGTCTTATCTCTAATTCATTCACTATATTTTTCTAATCCTAAACCCAAAAAATAAATAATGTTTTCCATTAATAGAACCTATAAAAACTATGATACTTATTCCATATTAATTCATGATTTATTAGATAAAAGTAAAAATAATAAAACCTGTAATATCAAAAAATATACTGTACTTTGGAATTAGGTATTTTAGGCAACAAATTAAAACACAAAATAAATCATATTTATGGAAATCATCATTAAGATGGTCATACATAAAACTACATTGGTTAACCTGTGGGCGTACATAAGAAAGGGGTGAGATATAAGTACAATTAATGGAATAAACAAGGCATAACATGAATAACATTATACATGTTATTAAATGGTAATATAAAAGGGGAATAAATGGGTTATAATCATAGACATCAATAATATGGCATGATATAACAAGGTAACATATTGTTAACATGGAAAATATAACAACAACATAAAACATTACATAATAAACATAGGTCAAGGATAACATACAAGGCTTCATGATGGAAGTATGTCCATAAAAATTAATTTTCAATCCCTTTACCAACATGACATATCATGAGACTAAACATTACCCAATTTATTGGGGTGATTTATAATTCCGGAGCACCCATTAATTTCACTTCATTGTTATTCCTAAGTGTGCCACATATATTATATAACATGGATTCATTCAACACCATATTTTATTCCATGATAAAGGAGTGTTTATTAAATAAATTAAAGTACCAATTAATATAATTATATGTTTACAAAGGTGAATATACTTGATATAAAATGAGTATGTTATTCACAACTGAGTTGTTTTGGTATAGAAAATCACGGTGATATTTTGGCAGCATTACACCATCGCTTAAAAATTCATAAACTTGGACGATAGTTTAAAATGGATATATAATAATTTTTACATAAAAAGGGTAGTAATATGGACATGAAAATATATACTCCATCATTGATAATTAAAAATATAAGTAATAAGATTGTGAATAATCATTTATAAGGAGAAGGATGAGAGGATCCCTTACTAGAGTGTGTGACGGAAAATGTTTAGTAGAGTCTTATTGAGAGATTAAGGTAAACTTTTATGGACTCTAAAAATGGTAAGAATGGGTAAATATGTTATCTATGAATTTTTTGGGAAGAATAATGGGATATTGGGAGCGTTATTGTTGGAAGCGAGGTGGGATTTCTATATTATTTCTTAAAAATAGGTTTGGGACCCTATATTTTAAAATATACCAGAACCACCAACCCTCCCTGTGTTATTAATAAAGTTTTCTACAAAAGGGGAGTGTTATTAATTATTTCATAATTTCATAGGCTAAACGTAATAATATAATACTTTTTCATATGTAGAAGTGAGACATTCTCATGCAAAAAAATAATAATAAAATATATTAATTCTTTGGAATGATTCCTAATGGATTTATAAATTTAAGAAAATAAAAATAAAATATAATTATTTTTAATTGAAAACATATATTTGGTCATGGATAAATTTTATGTTATTTATTACATCACTTTTGGGTCATTATGATGTCATAATAAACATAGTATACATATATGATATTTCAATGTTACCTAAATAAATGATATTCTCAAAAAATTAAGAAAAATTAACAATTGGATTATTTAGATGTTATGATTCCAAAAATTATATTCATTTTTTAAAAAAAATTATAAATATTTTTAATTTCATTTTTAAAATAATAATCCACATTAATTGGGAAATGTTGGTTTTTTGAGAATAACAGCTTTCAAACCACTATATAATTTACATTTTTCATTAGGAAAATTATATGATCATTAAAATTTGATAAATTGTTTTATTAATAATATTATTTATTTAAAATATCTCTTAATTCATTAAATTAAAATACTAAATTGAATTTTATTATTCAAAAGAAAATTAAATTTCTGTTTTATTGTATTAAAATAAAAATCATTTATAAAGTAATAATAATATAATTAAAATATATTCATTATTATGTAAAATATAATGTACTTACTAATATTAATAGGTTCTTGATAAATAGCCCATTAATACTCCAGAAAACACCATAAGGGTATGTTGTGTGACTATGATATTTTCATGGGGTGGTTCCATGAAAATGTTTACATTGGGGATCTCGATGAGCTTGAACTCCTGGGAATAGTGTCACTCATGCTTAAGTTGTTGGATCTATTTCCTAGACTGGTCAAAGTAATAGCCCAATGATTTTACCTCCCTCGAAATCTCTAATAAATGGGCTTCATAGGGTATGATCCTACAATTTTATGAAATCACTTCATATTCCTATGTCGATTGGATTTGTTAAAACCCTATATTTATTTTAATCAATTGATCATATTTGAATGGATATATTATTAGTAGTAAAGATACTTAAAGGTATTTTAAATCTAATATAATAAAATCAATTTAGTGCATGTGTTTTCTATAATCAGAATACTTAATAATACATTGTATTAAATTTCAAGGGGAATTTTATTTGTAAACTTTCAGGTCATTAAATCATGAATTTTCAATCTATATATCATAGAATGGTTCAAATTAACAAATTTTGAAAAATTACAACAATATACATCAGTAAAATTGATACATGTTTTGTAAATTTCGATGGAAAAATCTTTATTATGATATCAAATTGTGAAAATAGTCATTGGATATATCCAATTCCAATTTGACCATGTATTACATTCATTATTGATTGATTCTATGTCCTTATTATCATTTAAATAATCCTGTGATATTCCCTATTCATTATGGAATTTAAATACCACTGTGTCACAAAACGTTTCTCAATTTCCCTAATCTCATGATTAAAATCTATGAAACAAAATTAAAAATATCTACATTTGAAAAATATACTTTTTTTCCTTTCATTTTTTCTCCATTTGTAACTGAAAATGTTATAAAACTTTTTGTACTTATTATTTGGCTAAAAATATGTCTTGAATTATTTACCGATATATGATAATTTTTTCATGATCATTGATATCGATTATAATTTTACGTGAATCCTAAAATGAAATTTTCCATTGAAACATGACTCGTTAAACTGAAATTTATTAGATATATCAAGGAAGAAATTATAAAAAAATGATACAACACTTTCTACTGTAAGGTATCTATTGAGAATCAAAATCAGTGATAATAAATGGAAAGTACAAACTTATGTGTATTTTCTAACTAAAAAAATTTCACAGTCTATGAAATTCAAAAATGGTCCACATAAGGGTAGAATGAATTTTGAAAATTTTATCAGTAGATGCATCATACGTTTTTACACCATCATTCCATGACTACTATAATTATTGAATAAGTGGATAATAGTAGAAATTAATGTAATTTTCAGTAATTTGGTTTCCATGAGTAATCGCTTTTTTGATCAATGTTGTTTTTTCATATAAATCCATATATGAAGATTAAAAGGGATTAAATCAACTATCCAAAATCTATAATTTCTCATTAATGTACCAAAATGATTAAATACATTGGATTCAAATCACAAGAATATATTTCTTGAATCCTAATAGAAATATAGATGTAATAATTCAATGATTTCCATGCTTTTTTAATCTACTGTATGTCCCAAAAACTCATTATTATTATAAAAATCTTGTGACATCATATTTTATCAGTTTTAGTTTACATAAACTATATTTTAAACCACATTTATATGGGAATGTAATGTAAAACATCCACCACACTTTTCATTATATTTTTATTAATGATAATACAATGATTCAAAGAGAAGTGAATAATTCATGATTTTAATATACAAGTACAATTACATTTTCACTTTTCTCTATTAAAATATTTTTTAGAATAAATCATGAAATCATTGGGATATTTCTCTATCATTGTATAATTTAGTCTATGATTGATAATAATCTTTTTAATCTCGTAAAATGATATATATATCTTATCTTTAATAAATGAATCACACAATAATTACAATATGACAGACATTCCATTATTAGTGATTCCACATAAACACTTATTGTTGTGAAACTTTAACAGAAAAGAAAATTTTATAAATTTGGAATATCACACATACACTTTCTGATTTTCATCTACAATAAATTTATAAAATTTGTTTGTTTGATAGATTTAATTTTCCTTTTATTTGTATCCTAATCATGATCTATTTGATATATTTTCATCTTTTTTGGGTTTTCGTAGTGTTCTGAAATTATCAATTGTATTTCAAATATCAACAACTAAACTCTGTGATGTATGTCATTGTTGACGTGGGTTCCCTAATATTCTAGAAGAATAATTTATTAGGTATTGAATTTCAGTGTCCGCTGTTGGAAATTAGCTTGTTAATTTTTGACTGTAAACATAACTAACTAAATTTTTAGTGAAGTTCAATTCTCCATGCCAAAAAAATTAGACATACTGAGGAGGAAATTTTTTCAATATCATGTTCTGAAATAATTCTTCTCTCTTAAACCATTATATGAATTTTAATTTAGTAAATGTACATTTGATTCTTCCTTCCATGAATATATTTAAATATTTGAAATACAAAAAAACATGTTCAAGCACATATAATATAGAGATGTGTTTTGTGGTTACACAATCCAACTTTTATTCACATGTACATGAATTTATGCACTATCAAATATTTACTATAAATATATTATTATAAATAAAAATAAATTTAATTTAATTTCAAAATAGAATATCATTAAATTTTTTAAATATTAGAAAACATCTAAAACACAGAATTTAGTCATTTATATGAAATATTTCTTATAAATATATATTAAAATTTTATGTAACCAATAGAACATGAAATAAATATTGTTTATGAATATATAGACCCACAATTTATACCAAAACATGAATTTCACGATTTAGTTCAAAATTTATAATAACAAATCACAATATAACACATGTAAATTGAACTAAAAAATATTTCAACACAAATAAATATAATAGTAATTTTTCTAATTATTTTAACAACAATTTAATGAATTATTTCAAAATTTATACAATTTAAAAGAGTTAACATGTAATTAAGTATTCTTAATAGTGACCCAGGCTACTTATAACTAGATATTACATAATAGTTTATGAATATTCAGTACAATACACAAACCCAAACCTATAGAACTAAATAGTTTAGTGCCTTTTGAAACATGAAATAATTATATTATATCTTGGAAAATGATATTCAATGTTTCCCTCAAAGAAACAACAATTTAGTTCACTTCATAAATATACCCTAGATAGAAACTTTCTTCACAACCTGTGAAAAGGAAACATATAAAAGGGTGTGTATATATTATTGGTGAGGGTAAACATAAGAGATATCAATCTATGACCATATAATATCATGAGATAAAAATAATGGTATGTGACACAAAATATAAATTATTAAGTTCATACCCAACTTGTCATATATCATATACATAAGTCCTATCATAAAATGTTTTCATATTTGAAAACATGCACCATAAGTGTGGTGAATTAGTATAAATCAATCATGATCTATTATATAATATCATTAAATTGTGACACCATTATTTATATATAAAAATAATAATTTCATGTGTCATGGTTTACCACCAAGTCCATAAACATAGTGGATCAAGATGCACCCATTTCCCATAGTAGATTAGTACAAACTCATTTCCCATAATGGATTAGGACACAAATATTTCACATTGTGGATCTATCTGATCAACATTTTTCCCATTTTTATGTCATGAATTATAAATATTTTCCCATTGAATTAGAGGGAGATATAGGTCCTACCCATCACATAATGAAAATAATACATATGTGTTCCAAAATGTTATAAAAAATTAATCAAATAATAACCCATGGAATTAATTGGGTATCATAAATTATTTATCATATCATATCCTGGGGAAAAGATCCATGTTTCATAATCATTTCAACATATCAGAACCCATGAAAATAAGTGGGTCTCATAAGCATTTTATCATGGTATAACTCACCAAAGCAAAATTGTTTCCACAAAAATAATTACGGATGAACATAAACCATTCAAAGATTGAATAAGAGTGGTATCCTTTTATTCTAAACCAATTAAGAAATTGGGGACATCAATGGATTCAATCATAGATGGAAAATATTTCTAAAGATATTTTAATTAATTTTAGGAGGTATATATCATTTTCTCATAAAAATTATTTATTGAAATGTAAATTAATTTGAAAATATTTTACATTAAAAATATCATTATAACCTATAATATAATGGTCAAATCCATTATTGGTCAAGACTTCATA
Organism: Viscum album; assembly: GCA_963277665.1. NCBI lineage: Eukaryota > Viridiplantae > Streptophyta > Magnoliopsida > Santalales > Viscaceae > Viscum > Viscum album. The sequence goes on from OY728158.1 coordinate 1,288,807,594, forward strand.
AAATTTCTCTCATTCTATAAATGTAATAATGAATATTTCTTTCACATTTTCTATAAAATCTAAATGGTTATTTTTTAGGAAAATGACGTGAATATTCCTGAAATATTTTAAATAAAATTAAATAATGGGTAAAAATTCTATTTCTAAATCCTTATAATCTGATAACATATTTCTGAAAACATATGTCTGAAACATGGTTTTCAAAATAAAATAAACTTTTAACCAATGTAAGAAATACAGTCATTTTTAATAAAAACAATTATTACCTATCTTAATATCCAATGAGTGGATAATTGGTAGCATTACATGAAGATATAACGAATAAACATAGGTTTTTATAATTCATTAGAAGACTTGAGAGGAGGATCATTATATTTTATCATTGGAGACTTGATCATAACCAATATTAATAAATGATGAGATTGTAACATTTAATTATTACAACATTGGTAACATTGAATAGTAATCCCAGTGACATAATAACACAAAATGGGTATATAAATATCATTAAGATAAATAAATTCACGATATTAAATGTTAATGATAATTTATATACACCCCATAAAACAATATAGGTGCATGACATAACATACATCTCAATGATGGAATTTGAGAAAAAAATCCCTTACCAATTTAGTAACTATTGAAACATAAAACTAAAGAAAGTGAGATCATTAAATAAAAAATTAAATAACCATAAATTTTAGGAGAACCCAAATGAAATAAATTCATTTTCAGTATATACATCACCTAGAATAAATAGGTGGTGAATATTGCATCTGAACAAGAAAAGGGAAATGTGGGATTAAAATATAATACATTAATCCTCGAATAATATAATATTCATTAAAAATTAATTGATAATAGAAATAAATTTATCATACATGAACAATATTCCCATATTAGTATGTATATTAAACCATATATTATTTTCATATAACCTTTTATTGCACTCTTATTAAATATTTCATGTTAAAGTTAAATCCCAGGTAGTAACGTGTTTGTTTTTCTTATATGTTTTGATTTGTTATATTTTTCCTAATATATTTATCATGATTTAATAATCACAAGAATTATACAGAATTATAAAAACATCATATATATTGATTATATATGTATTTAGATTAATTTTTAGTATTTACTGATAGTAAATGTAATACACCTTTCATGGAGATGGTAGGTAGTACATACGCAAAATAAATGTTTCCATATCATTATCATATTAAAAGAAAGAGAATTAAATTATATATATATAATCATTAATGTATAATTTTTATGTCATATATTTCAAATTTTTTATCAAACCAGTAATTAATGCATTCTATATAAATCATTAATGAATCAAATCGCTTTTTGGGGCCACAATCCATTGTACAAATGAACAATGCTATCATATTCCACCAAAATAGAAAGAATGAAGGTATATATGATATAATATTTCAATAAGAATAATAAAATTATAAATAACATATATAACATATATAAAATTTATATAAATTTATATAAATTTTTATTCCTATTAATGAAAGTTTGTAATTGAAAAACGAATGACATCGGCTCTTAAAGAGTTAATTCGTCGTACACACGAATGATGATTTCTTAACCCATTTGATGGAATTTTATGTGGTTGTAGGTCATAAACCTAACATAACAATATATATGTAAATTTATTTAATTTATTTTATTATAACATCATGTTATATCAATAATTTATGGAGGTAGAGGAATATATAAAATAAAAATTCATGTTGAAGAATGTTACCTCTTCTTCAGGAAACTTTCTAACATTTTCTCTTAAGCATTTCATAGATGGATTTATGCCCAAAATATGGATCATTAGATTGTAGGATATATGTTTTGATTTTTTGGGGGAGATATTGAGCTATGATAATTTCTTTATATGTGTTAATAATATTGGAGAGTGAGTTCCCTTTTATAGTGCAAGAGAAGTGGCATTCTTGTAGGTACTCAGTATTATTCACCACTAGGATTTCATTATTACCTAATGTGGCTAAAAGCAGATAATTAAAGGGTTTTAAGGATGATATGGATGATCCAAACCTACATTAATCAATAAAATACATGTTATTAATATTTCATTCCATGACATTTAAGTATCCCTATTTTAACAATTTTGGTTTTTCAATACGTTAACTATTTTTATAAAAAAGGTAACTTATAATTTAGAAAAAATAGTGTGATAATTATTATATAATTTAGACCCAATTATTCTAAATATTTTATCTAATTTATATAATCTAAATCCTATGTTTTTTGATATAAATTTTAATATAAGTGCATGTCACATTAAAAAACATCAATCAAACATGAACTGCGCTAACTGGATTTTTCCATTTTACATTCAATATAGTCATTATAAAGTAAATATTGGTCTAATAATGAGACATATTGTATATTTATAAAACATTAAAATATAACTTGGCAGAATAGAGTATTTTTATTAATTTTAAATCATTTCCTAAAATACCATTTATTATAAAATAACATTAACGTCAATTTTGACATTATTCAAGTAATTTTAATTAAAAAATAATTTAAATTATGGAAATGGAATATATGAATCTAAAACGTACATAAAATGATATATTAATCTAAAAAAATAAATTATGACTAAAATTCATTAAAATTACCACAATTTTTATATTTTTTGTTTCATTTATTTTAGAGAATTATCAACAAAATATTTACTGTGTTTATATTTCTAAAGCATTTAATTTAATTAATTTTTCTCCAATAAATTAACCTAAATTATTAGGATATAAAAAATGAATTTATATTTCAAATTAAATTTATAACTGAGCATAGATCTATTACATAAACTAACGTTTTATATAAATTAAAAGTAATAAAATCATCTTTTTTTCTGTTGCATTACATAACTAACCATACTGGCCACAGTAAAAGTAAACAAAAAATGAATTTCTTTATTTTAGAAAATTTTATTTTAAAAATATATATGTACAATTTATATAAAATTAAGATAATAGTTTAGGTTAATTTCTATCTTATCATTCTAGTTTAACCCTTAGTAAACCAATCATACATTAACTATGATAATTAAATTTATGCTATATTCACTATGAATTTTGTTCAAAAATCATGGTAATTGTACTATAAATTATAAATTATGGTCATTAAATTTTTTTTGTCCAATTTTAAAAATTTTATTCACTTAATTGGAAAATATTAATTTAAACATACCCCCTTAGATGTGATGGGAAATACGTTTTCAAAGTGAAAATGTTCAAATTTTTAAAAAGTTTGTATATCAAAATTATATATAAAAATCATTTAATAAAATAAATTGGATTAAAATATATATAATTGAAATAATCAAACATTAAAAAATCATATATATATTTTAATTTTATTAATAATTTAAATGAAATTTCATTTTTCAATTAAAATTTAGTATTTTCACTATTCATCAAAAAGATTCAACATAGGATAATTTTAAATTAATGATTTAAAAAATAAATTTTAATTTTCTAAATTAATTTTCTAGAATTTTTAAAAATTACTTTTTTTATTGTTATCAAAAATCCATAAAAACATTGTTTTGAGAAAATAATATTTTTGAATCATATAAGGACTTTACAAGATATTATATATTCAATTATTAATTTGTTTTCATTATATACAATAATTATACTTAATATTAAAAAATTAGTTATTTCCATTCATATTTCTTGTTTTAGCAGCTACGTTATAATAATCACATTTAAATTAATTAATAATATTTCATAGTTTTTTTAATGTCAATATTTCCTGTAACACAAGATAATTCGGTGTTACATGTAGAAAAATAATAACATGGTTTTATGTATAATGAAAACTAAATATGGTTTTTTGTAACTCTAGTACTCAAATAAGTTTAATTTATTATAAAAAACCCATAAAAACACTTGATGTTACATTATACCCCCTTAAAATGAATTTATCCCTTGAAATTAATCGTTTTTGATAAAAAAACATGAGGTCACATATACCTCAAAATATCCTCAAGTTCCCTTGTTACTTACTCAAACTGGAGGCTTCAGCACAATAAAATTAAAAATGTGACTTTTTTGTTTTCTGTAGTACTTTCTCTATATAATCTACAATTTCTAATGGATATTTCTTAGAAAAGAAAAAATGTTCCATCAGAAGGAAATCTAAGTTCAGTACATGTGATGGATCTGGTATATACTTTCTCAAGTGTGATACATCGAAAACATCATGTACGTGATAGAGTTTTTATGGAAGTTCTAAGTGAAAATCTATTATCAAAATACAAGCTAGTATTTTAATGAGGCTAATATACATAAGGACTAGTGTTATACTCTTGCTACCATAGATTAATTCGTATAAAGATCTTCCCACTAACATCAAATTATGGATCACGATGATGTCTAACAATAAAAAATTTCTATCGATTTTTTTCCTTACATGATATTGAATGGATATATCTTTCTCCTATATATACCTATCCTACTTTGGATACAATATCATTATTTCTACAACATCATTATTATTCGGTGGAGTTCTACACGTTAATCCACAAAAAATCTTCATAATGAGCCACATTGATACACGAGTAAAAACTATTTTTTCTAGAAATCTCAAATCGATGAATATATTGATCACAAAGACATTTTAAATCATTTATAAGAAATACTATAGTATCATTTAATAATATTTCCACAAATTTTAATGTAATTGCTCCTCAAATAACTTTTCCAATATATATAACACCAAAGCGTTTCGTTTCCATAAAATTCTCTTAAAATATAAATAATATTAACAAAATACCATCACATAAATCTTCACAAGGCGGTGTCAACATTTTTAATGTAAATATATCCTTAAACACATAAACCCATAATGGTATTCATAATAGTTAAGTTAATCGTACCTAGAGACGTGATTGATTCCAAAATATAATTCATCCTTTATTCTTTAAATAATATATTATTTTATAAAAACCATTTTTTATGACGTTTTGGTTCATCATTTTATAAATAAATTATAAAATATTATTTTATTATTCAATATATCAATGTATAAGATGATAATAACCAGAAATTTCACTAAATGATGAACAATAATAGTTTCCAATGAATTATTTATAGAAAAATTAAATCTGAAATTCCCAAACAAAGAGGATAAGTGTGCCCTTGTTGTCATGATTATTTTGATACATTATGATTTCATAATATTCCACTTTTTCCATTATATTTATTGGTGGTTGTGACTTATCATCCACATTAGACCTTTGATTGTGCAATTTATTAACATAATAAAAAAATTCCTTGTACTTGAAACATTGGTGGGTTGGTGGTGAATTAGTAGTTATCATATTCTCTTCCATTGCGTCAACCATCCCATTAATCATATTTTTTACATTCATGAATGTTATGACCTTAATTTCCAAAATTAAATCACATCCTTGTCTCATTTAAGAAATTTTCATGATTCTTCACTCCACATTTTAGGCATACAAATTCATTGAATTTCATTAAACCATTTATTCTTTCACGAGACATAGACTTCCTTTTCATATCAAAACCAATTAAATGGTAGGAATATCAAATTTCCCTGTTTAACTTTTAGTTAACATCGAACTATTTCTTAATAGATAATAAAGTCACTTATAAATAAGTTCTTTTGAAGAAATTGTTTTAGTCTACTATATTATCTATCAATTTATCTATTAGGGAAGATGATCATACTAGAAACATATCTTGAATATATTTTAAAATTAGCTTCATCGGGTCTAATAGATTCATTATACATTCTTATATGCTTGATTAATTCCTTCTATATCTTACTATATATAATATGAGGGAATTAATTAAAAAACCCACTTGAACTCTTCCCATTCAATTGATCCAATTAATTAATGTTCCCTCATGTTCTTAATAAGAGTCGTCCATTGATTTTTCACCTTTAAAATGATAAATAGCCAAAATGATTTTTTCATTATCAGAACAATAATGAATGGAAAATATATTTTTAGTGATAAATATCCATTTCTTATCCACTACTAGATCATTTGAAACTCTAAAATAAGGTGGGTATTGCCACATGAAAGAATCAATAAAACATTTTTCCTCATTTTTCACATTTAAATGTTAAACATGATTTATTTCTTGGAATTTTTTTTGATAATATTGATTATATTTTCCACCCTAACACCTATATTCTTTGGCTACTCAAGAGAAAAATCATCACACTATCTATTTCATTCAATATTAACGTGCTTCCTCCATGTTTTAGAAATTGACTAAAACCAAAAACATAGTGTGAGAGACAAAAATCATAGTGTGGCACCACATTTTCATGAAAAATAACATATATAATGTGTATATCATAAAAACGTATTCATTAATCTATGACACATTAGGATTACTTTGGATATTAATAATTATTAACTATTTAAATGGTTTATGATGGTTCTTAAAGTGTTTTTTGAGTTTCCAAAGCATATCCCCTAGGATTTTCAAACTAGGTGTGCAACAAGTCACAGTATTGTTCACTAGTTCCAGATCGAGTCAATCTAAATACGGTGTTTTCAAGGTTTCTAAAACTCAGTATATCTTTTTCATATCCACATACTCTTTGATTGTCTAAAATGGATTTAATTTCATAAAAACCAATAACTCTATACTTTAAAACAGTCTATTATATTTTCCTATATATTCTACCATCCTTATTCAAATCATTTGATACATCCCTCGACATATCCAAATGAAATATAACAAGGGACCTCGATAATGTTTTCTCAACCTAGTATCCAAAGGATAAAATACCAATCCTTGGATACAAAAAATAGAGACTTAGGATTCTCATATATGGATATTACATCATTTCGTATGAATATTAATAACATTATACAAATACACACCTGATGACCATAATAGTTTAGTAACACTATAAACATAGAGAAATAACCCTTTATCTTGGTGAAGGATCATCAATTTTAATCACAAAGGTATTACTAATTTGTACACTTCATAGTTATACCCATCATTAAAGTGTTCATTATAACCTTGGGAAAGGAAACATAAGAATGGGTGATATTGGAAAATTAATAAGATTAAATAGTATAGATATCAATCTATGGTCATATGAAATCATCTGATAAGAATAAAGGATTGTGATCATGAAAAAAACATATAATGTTTGTACCCAACCATTCAACGATCATAAACATGAGTCACACAATAAATCTTTATAAATTTTGATAACATGGACCCTAAGGTTGATAAATTATCATAAATCATATTGAACCATAACATAATCTCCTAAAATTGTGGTTACATAACAAATTTATGAAAAGAACCATTTTGTGTGTCAGTATGAACTACCAAGTCCAATGACATAGTGGATCAAGAAGCACCAATTTACTATAGTTCATCTAGACACACCGGTTTCCCAGAGTGGATTAGGAGACACCTATTTCTCATGGTCAATCAATCCCATTAACAACATTCTAAATTTTATCTTATGACATATAAATCATTACCTATTGTATTGAAGGGAGATGAAAGTCCCACTCATAACATAATGAAAATCATATGAATGTTTAAAACAAGATCATAAAACATTTATTATATCATAAACCATGAAATGAAATGGGTATAATTGTTTTTTAATAATATCATAACTTGTGGAAAAGAGATCAGATTCATAATCATTTCATCATATCATATCCCATGGACAGAAGTGGGTTTCATAGAAATTTTATCATGGTATAAAATGTAGAATAGAAATGGGTTTCAAAAACAACCTATCCTCATAAACATAAACCATTTAGAGAAAAACATAAGAATTTTATACTTATATAATATCACTAATAAGGAATAGTTTACATCAATACATGAAATATTATATTCAAATAGTTTTAAAATATCATTAAAACATTTAATTATGAATATATCCTTTACTCTTGGAAAAAAATGATTTAAAACATAATCAATCTAATACTATTTTCTCAAAATTATATCTATAAATATATAAAGAAGTATTCTTTGAAATTATTGGTCATGATATTGTAAAATTTCATTTGTTTGGTTTTTGTTAAAATCAATATTCCTCTAACATTTTAGTAAAATCTAAGTCAACATTATATTGGAGAATGAAATTAAGATTCATTGCAAAATATTTACGTAATAATTAAATTATAAAAATTAATATCATTTAAATATTATAATAGTGATAAATATTTTTTGTAAACAATATTGGAGAACATGGTTTTTAAATGAAAATATAGTTTCTACAAAATACATAAATAAAGTCATATTTTTTTAAAAATAGAATATTAATTATATATAGTAAAAAATAGTGGAAAGTTAGTACCATTACTACTAGATATCCTGAATAACCATAGGAGAATAAAATTCATGTGATAGTTTGATAGTTATATTATGACATTTCAACATTGGTGACTTGAACATAAATAATCCCGATAAAAAATTAGATTGTAATATAAAATCATTACCACTTGGGTAACCTTAAATCACAAACCCAAGGATTAAATAACGTAAAATGGAGCATTATATAACATATGGATATATAACTTAATTATTTTACTTGTAAATAGTTATGAATATACCCCAAACGAAATAATATAGGTGCATAACATAATGTATGTCTCCAAGAGAGAAAATTTAGGAAAATAACATTTATCAATTAGGTAACTCTTGAACCGTAAACCTAATGAATGATATATTGATAAAAGGGAATGAAAATGACCATAAATTATTTTATAATAATCATTAAAAACATTCATGGTAATTATAAACATCATATAGAAGAAGTAGGTGTTGAATAAAGAATGTGTCTCACAAAAGTAAAAAAGCGAGACATAAATCCATTGCTTGAGTCGTGACTCCAATTTTGATCATTGAAAAATCATATATAATAAATTTATGTTTATTATAAATACATCACTAAAACATATTCATAAATATATCATACCATATGTTATTTTCTTATCGCCTTTTATTACCCAGATATTAAATAATTCATGTTAAACTTACCTCTCGGGTAATAACCAATTTGTTTTATTATATGTATTGATTTATTATTTCTTCATCTTCTTACATTAATCATGATTTATTCATCAATATAATGATAATAATCATATAAAAATTATCTATATTAATTATATATGTATTTATAGAAATCCATAATATTTGGGGATAAGAATCAATTTACACTGTTCATTGACATGGTATGTCGTATTTATGCACGTACAAAGATTACATTTCATTATCATTTTAAAACAAAGAAAATTAAATGATATATATATATTTATATATTATCATAAATGTGTCATTTTTATGTCATATATATCAGATATTTTTATTAAACCCAAGTAACACCCCATGATTTTAAGAACAATATCTCTGTAAAGTAATTTAATAGCTTGCGGTACACGCAAAATCGAGTTCGAGCGCATTAGGACGTACCAAACTAGCCATTTAAAAAAAAGCGGTTATGAATAGTATATACTAAATTTTTTAATTTTAAATACTCCATATAATTTTAGAATCTATATTAAGGGTTTTTTAGACATAATATTATAAGAAATTTATTTTTTCAGGTAAAAGAAGTATTTTTCAAAAATTAAAATTTTATCTCCCTTTAACATAAAACCCTTTTTAAATATAATATTTGAAACATTTATATATTATATTTTCAAAAATAAACTGATTTTTGTGAAACAGGACCTAAAAATCTAGATTAGATAAATTTTTTATACTTTTCTGATAACATTCATTTGTTGATAAATATTGAAAAATACTAAAATTTAATTGAAAACTACATTTTTAATCGAAATAATTTATAGTGTTAAATACTAAATTTGAATGGTTTTTATTTATAATTTGATTATATTTTTATAATTTAATCCAATTTTGGTCATCATATGTAATTTCACATTTAAATTATACATTTACATATGTTAGTATGTTGATAGTTTTTACATTTAAAAAACACTAGGTCTTGTTTTGAAAATAGGAATTCATTTTAAAATTATTAATTCAACCTAAATGTTTTTAATTTGGTAAAATATACATCATTTTTAGATTTGGAATATCAAAATTTTCTTCAGGTGAATTTTTGGTATTTTTCTGAAAACTATCAATTTTTTTTGAATAGTGAAAAACACTGCGTTTTTGTTTAAAACCAAATTTTTATTTAAATAATTTGTATTATGATTTAAATTTATTTTATTTTTAAATTGATACATAATAAATATATAATTTTAATGCAACTCATTGAAGTCATATTATAATAAAATTAGATGTATTAAATTTTATTGAATATTTTAACATCTTTTACCCACCATCTGGACACATTTGCAAATTTGCATAAAATGTAATTTTACAAATTTTATAAATTAAATTTCAAAATAACAAGAGACACTGTTGAAATAAATATGTATAATGTGGTGCAATAGGATGACAATATTTTTTTGGTGAATAGTAACGTTTGAAATTTATTTACCACGATTAAAAGTAAATATGGTAATTAATGGTAAAAATGATATTATAATTACCCTAACCCATGTCCTAAATTTATTGGATAAGTATAATTCAACCAAAATAAACCTTAGGAATAAAATATGATCCTCTTTAATCCACTTGGAGTAGATTTTAAAATTTATTATTATTATTTTTAAGAAGAGTTTAATGTTTTAAAAATAAAATTTTCATAACTAAACCATTTTTAATATAGGTTTAAACATAAGATAAATTAAATTATAAATATTGATTAGAAAGCTATAAAATTTCTAAATCATGATATTTTATTATAATTTATAGATATTAAATAATTAAATTTATTTAAGACACAATGATGATTTCGTAATTACCTAATTAATGAATGATAAAATTAATTAATATTATAAATATCAAAATAAATGTATATTGAGACAATTGATGAATTAAAAAAATTTAGAGGTTAATATGTCATTCGAGGGTTGATTTATGTATTTTCATTAATGTAATAATGTTTTTTTGACTTTGACAAAAACCAAATACTAAATAGTGTCAAAATTGACATAAATGGGTTTTTAAAACAAATACAGCATTGTTGAATGATATAATATTCCATAAAAATGGGGATCTTCCAAAAAACTATATAATGATAGATATGTCATTAATGAATCAATTGATGTTGTTTTGGTCATTATATAGTATGTTTATTAATAATGTAATATAAAAATACAAGAACACATTATAAAAGTTAAACAATTTAACTAAGAGTTAAATCTAAAAGAAAAGGTAAATATGGTGACCTAACTTGTATAAAAGAAATTTGTTTAGAGGATGGAGGCCTATACTCACAATATTCTCTAAATAAATCCATTTGAATCCATTATAAACCGTTAATGATTTTAAAAAAAATAAATTTTCACGCTTTTCCTAATGTGTCCCTCACCTCTCTTATAAAAGGGCACATACCCATATCTCCAAAGAACACCTTCAAAAACATTTGGATCAGACAAAAACTACTCAAATATCTTCCCAAATACACTCACTTCAATTTAGAGGCCTTACATTGATCATAAAGATGATATGTGGATCCATTTTCATCAAATCAAAACGAAGCTCCTCAAGAAGATGTAATTATTTCATCACCTCTTTCAAAGTTCTTTACGTCTTCCACTTCCTATTTCTTTGTTGTTTCCATACCAAAATAATAATTCACCTAAGTTATACATAATTTGATGTTATTATAAATATTTTACAACCACATTCATTATTCACTCAAACCTATGAATGAAAAAGTCACCATACATGCGTATGTACGGCTTACCGTCTCAACGTCGTAGTGTAGTTTGTTATTCAACACTTTATTATCTGGATGGGTAAAATAATGAGAATAATTGATGTAAATAATAAATATAAAATGTTAATTATTTTAATATATGATATACCATCCAATTAAATATTATTTCACTATCAATATAATGATATTGTTGCTCGTGCGCAGGTATGACTTACCGTCTCCCTGAAGCGATGAGAATCATTTCCATGTTCACCATTCAATGGTGATTATAAAATTATATATTAATAATATTTAGGTAAAATGTTACATAATAATTCTACTTTATATATATATATATATATTTGTGTGTGTGTGTGTTTACATATATTTTATTCACTTACGTCTGTTCAATACGATATGAAAACGAAAACAATGTTTATGCATATATCCATCCTACAGTTCCATAAACGGTGTTTTCCATATAATATATCAATCAATTAAACATATTTATATTCTGAATATATATGATAAATAAATAATTTTTTATATTCTGGAAGCAATTAAATCATTATATAAGTGATATGATCCGTAATAAAAAGTCAAAACATGTAAGATAAATAAAGTTATTATTACCCAAAATATTATTTCAACATATAAAATTTTATTAAATGGGTAGTATAAATCCATAATTGAATAATGTATGATATCATAAATATGAATATTTTTCGGTTATAATTTAATATCATACTATGCTCATTATAAAAGTGGTTAAACGTACCCTGAACAAGAGGAATGTATATGGTAATGTTTATTTCCTCAATCTCATTATCATCCGAGATTGTTTATCTGTAAGTATCTACTAGGATATATTAATTATCTTTTCATATGTTTAATTATAATGTTTTATAAAGGAATATTTTATTTATTTATGGAATGGACTACTTAACTATATCATTATTTTTAATGTTTTTAATGATTTGGTTTTCTAAATATTTATACCAAAAGTTTCAATGTGGAATGGGACACATTGTTTTGAAAATATAATTTAAATTAATTATTTATAAATTTTGTTACTTTTAAATTATTTATTTAAATGAGGTATTTCTCTCAGTGTGTTTTATTGATTATTTTCAACTATTTCAACTTCCTTTATTGGATTTTATTCTTTATTGAGACCGATTTACTATAATACAATATTTTATATTGAATTTAATGAGTTATGATATGTTTGGGTATGGATATGCTATTTTTATACCATTCATGGTTTATGGTAAAAGTATTAACATTTCTTATTCTTGTTTTAATATGAATGTTTAATTTATGTTTCAACATTTTTATATGAGGAATGTATTAGACTTAGTAAGTGACAAGTGGAGCCCTCTATAACTCCTTGATGAATTGAAAGGTCTCATTAGAAAAACTGGAGCCTTGGCACAAGGCCTTAACAATATATTATTTGTAGTATTGGTACAAGGCCTTGACTAAGTGGTTATGATGTCTGACATTATGCATTCCATCATTAGGAAATTAGCTATTGATATTAAATGATATTATTCAACTAGTAGAATATCAATGTGAATAAGTAAATGGAATTATTTGATTTATCTTTTCCATATTATGATGAAGATTTTGATTAAATGTATTTTTTTATTCTTATGCATCGCCATAAATGTTTATGCTTATCTATGATAGTTTTTCTTATATTGTTTTCCTTACTGAGAATCTAAGCTCACCCTTTTTTTATGTTTTATTTTTCCCTGGAAGTGAAGAAGTGTATTATGATTTATATGCAGGGTCAATAGATGGGAATAATAGAGTTCTCAACATATTATTTATTTTGTGTTTTATTTTTTAAATTGTAATGTAATGTTCATATATTTAATCTATTTACCAGGACTGCTAAATTGTTCGGTCCTTCGAGGCTTGATTGCTTATAATAATGCTAATATATTAAAGTAACGCACCGACACTGGGTAACTAGTGTCGGGGAGTTACAGTTTGTATCATAGGATATTTAGAAAAAACCATGGAAATAGATTTAGATAAACTCTGATTTGAATCATTTCTCTAAGATAGACCTTTCATATTATAATAGAGGAACTTCCTATAATTATTTTTAATGTAGAGCTTTTTTTGATTTTCCATGATATACTTCTCGGTCTAGATACAAGCAAGTAGAGGTGGCACTGGTACAGATGTACATAGCAGTGAAAACTCCAACAAGGTGTTCCAGCCTTGACTTGAGATAACTTGGTACACAATAACGAGCCATACTCCACTCTTGGTTATGAAAATACATAGGTATATTATTAAGATAAATCACATTTTTTTACAAACCATTATGAATTATTTGTGAGTAAATACCTCCGCAAAGAAAACGTTTTCCATTGTTATGGATTATTTTTATAAACTGTTCAATTTATGTTAGGTATTTTACCAGTTTGGAATTATGCATTGGGATTCCTAAAATAACCTAGTGTATTCCATTGTTTAGAAATGGTGCCCAGAGAAGGAATGAGAACCCCAGAAATATACATGATCTAAAGTGTAAAAAGGATCATATCTTTCACAGTCTCAATCAAGCATTTAGAAAGAAAATAGTATCCCACATATTCTCATCATGTGAAGAAATTTCATCATGTGATAATAAGATAAGTAAATAATTATATGAGTCCTCTCTCTTTGAATGGAAGCTAGAGGAGAAAAATATTATAGATAGAAATATGGATAATGGGATGAATAGATAGAATGATTTTCACATATGTGATATCTGTGGACGGAATAACCTAGGTAAATGCTTTAAGGAAATGTGATTTTTTTATAAGTGTGGAGAGAAAAGAAAACCAAGTACGTTATTGTAAGGGTAAGAAAAATGTTTCAAATGTACAATTGTTCATCTACAAGGAGTAGGGTCACTATGAGAATCAATGTCTGAATCATCAGAGTATATCACAAATGATGTTGTTGGATAATAATAATGTTATGATAATACCACAGATGAAGAGGAATGACTAGTGTTCTTATATTATTGTTAAAGAATTATGTCATTTGAGTGTTGTATCAATAATTTACTGGTTATAAAAATTATAGAGTATATAAGGATTGTACTGTAGTACTATTTCATTAAGGATTTGAGATTATGTTGTACTATGAAAAGTGACTCAATAACTAGTTATAATTTTTGGAAAATACATGGTCTCTGGAAAGATAAACCTTAATATGGTCCTAATACTGAGGTATCGATTTTGGAATAAGAGATGATTGATTTTGATAAATTATATTTGATATTATTGACTACATTGAAAAACATTAATTGTTTTTTTTCCATCATTGTTGGAGATTACATGATTTTTGGATTTAAGATGTATATTTAGTATTCTATGTTTTAAATAAGAAATAAGGAAGTAGATACCTATTCAAATATGGTTTTTTGGTAATTCATTTTATTACCACATCTTAAGAGAATACATGATGAAGGTGTTCACATGTATATTTTGTGACCTTCCTTATAAATCATGGATTGTGAGTTCGAACAGAAGTATTATGGATAACTCTAAAGGATGCAATGAGTTATGTTTTACATTGGATACTATTATTAAACATAATATGTTTCTTAATATTATTTCTGGATTGTTATAAAAAGAAAAACCCCAAGGTCGGGCGACAACCTGTCACGTCTGAAAGGGCCACGAGACATAAACCCGCAACCGAAGGGTGACAATGGTGAGTCATATACTACTAGCCTATGTGATGTCCTGGATTTTATAATGTAGTTTAATTAAAATGTCTGATAGAGGAATTATAAATTAATTTTTTTATGAACCCTATATAATAAGGATTAATAGAATACTTTCGTGTTCTATTATATTTTGGAGTGATAGATGAGTTTCTGGCTAAAATTATTTAAAGGACGGAATTCTACTTGTCAAGTGTTTTTTCATATTATTATATTTAGAAATTAATACTTAAATATTAGGGAAATTATCTCAAAAAAATGTAATCCTAATATCTTCTGTTTTGTTAAACTGATGATATTTTAACTCATCATAAATTTATAGATTTGGAGCCCTCAATTTTCCATTTATTGTTTGTGTGTTTATGATTGATGGCCTCAATAATACCCTATAAATATTTAGTCATTTACTCCAATTATGTTTCTCTAATTTCCACCAATGATCTCCTATTAAAAACCCCATTTTTTGGTGAATTGTTCATTTCCCAATCCCTCTTATTAATAGTAAATTTTATTAACACTGTTTTTTATGTTGGTTTTCCACAAAGTTTATTCTATTTTTACCATTTTATTTTTGAAGTACAAATTAAAATTATGAGGAAAAAAGTTATTTAAGTATGGGAGAATGTAACACACAAGGACTTCATAGCACGATATCTCTTTACAGTAATTCAATAACTTCCGCTACATAAAACACTGAGTTCGAGTGCACCACCACTTATGAAACTAATCAGACATAAAGACGTTTTTGAATAGTATTAACATCTTTTTGAAGTTTATATAATCCATATAATTTTATAATCCTTATTATGCATTTCATACACATAATATAAGAATAAATACATTTTTTCAGATAAATAATGTATTTTTTTTAAATACAATTTCTCAGACATTAAATGGAGAACCCTTTTTAAATATAATATTTGAGAATTTTATATATTAAATTTAACAAAATCAACTTATTATATAGATTTTGGACATAAAAATTTTTTTTTGATAAATTTTGGGTACTTTTCTGATAATATTCATTTTTGATGAATATTGAAAAATACTAAATTTTAATTGAAAAGAACTTTTCAAATTATAATAATTTATAGTGGTAAATTATACATTTGAATTGTTTTGAAGAATAATTAGATTATATTTTTATAATTTAATCCAATTTTGGTCATTGGAAGTAATTTCACAATTAAATTATAGATAAACCGATGTCAATCTTTAGATAGTTTGTACTTCTTAAAAACCCTCTATCTTGTTTTGAGTAAGGGAATTCATTTTAAATTAATTAATGCAAACCATATTTTTTTAATTTGGTAAAACAAACATAATTTGTGATTCAAAATATCAAAATTTTCTTCATCTGAATTTTTGGTATTTTTCTAAAAACTATCAATTTTTTACGAATAGATTAAAACACTGCGGTATAGTTTAAAACTGAGATTTTATTTAAATAGTTATTTTTTTTATTTAAATTTATTTTACCTCAAAATGGATACATAATACCAATATATGTTCAATGTAATTCATTGGAGTCATTTTATAATAAAATTACATGTATAAAATTTTATTGACATTTTAATATATTTTACCCACCTTCTCGGCACATTTGCAAATTTGCATAAAACGTAATTTTACAAATTTTTTGAATTGAATTTCAAAAATCCAAGAGACATGGTTGAAATCAGTATGTAAAATGGTGAACAGTAGGATGAAAATATTTTTTAGTGAACAGTAGCTTTTGGATTTTATTTACCAAGGTTAAAAGTAAATATGGTAATTAAAGTTAAAAAATGATATTATAATTACCCTAACACATGTCCTAATTATATTAAATAAGTTTACATCAACCATAATCAAACTTAGGAATAAAATGTGATCCTCTTCGGTCCACATGGATCAGATTATGATGTTTAGTATTTTTTTATTTGTAGAATAGTTGAAAGTGTTAAATTCAAATTTTCATAAATAAAAAATTTTTAATAGAGGGCTGTACATAAGATATAATTGAATATAAATATTAATTAGGAATATAAAAATATTTCATATATCATGGTATTTTTTTATAAATTTTAGACAATAAATAATTAAATTTATTTATGACACAATGATTATGCAATAACTATTTTATTAACGAATGATTAAAATAATTGATATTAATAATATAAAAATAAATATAAATTGAGACTTTTTATGAAATGGACGTATTTTGTAGGTTAATATTACATGTTAGGGTGGATTTAACGTATTTTTTTGAAGTAATCATTTTTTTTGATTTCACAAAAACCAAATACTAAATAGTGTCAAAATTGTCAAAAAATTAGTGTTTAAAACAAGTAAAATATTATTTTATGATATAAGATTCATAAAAATATAACGATCAGTCATAAGACTTATATAGTGATATATATGAAATTAATTAACAACTTGTGGTTCTATAGCATTTTATAGTACGTTAATTAATCGTTTAATATAAAAATACTAGAAGATATTGTAAAAGTTAAACTATTTGACTAAGAGTTAAATCTAAAAGATAAGGTTATTAAGGTAAAAAAACTTCTTTAAAACCTATAATTTGATTGTATTTTGACCCATCCTCACTTTATGAAATAAATAAATCAATTTTGATACATTATACACTGAAAAGGCTTTTATAATAAAATAATATTTGAAGCTTTTCCTAAAGTTACCCTCAGCACTCTTATAAAAGGGTACTTCCCCTTCTCTCAAAATCACACTTTCATAGCAATTTGGATTTTCCAAAACCTGATCAAATATCAACCCAAATACCTTAAATTTAATCTAGTAGTCGTACTTTGATCAGAAAGCCAAGCTAGGAAGCCGTTTTGATAAAATCAAAAGAAAACACCTGAGGAAGAGGTAATAATTTCATCACCTCTTTCAATGTTCGTCTCTTCTTCCAATTCCTCATTATTTGTTGTTTCTATACCAAAATATTAAATCTAGTACAGTCTACATAATGTGATGTTATTATAAATATTGTAAAACCAAATTCATATTTCTTTCCATCCTATAAATGAAAAAGTCACCATACGTGCGTATGTACGACTTACTATCTCCACGACATGGTGTAGTAAGTTATTCAACACTTTATTATTGGGATGGGTATAATAATGAGTATAATTGATGTAAATAATAAAGATAACATATTAATGGTTCTTTATACATGATATAACATCTAATTATATACAATTTCACCATCAATAGAATGATATCGTCGCAATTGCGTATGTACGGCTTACCGCCTCTACTAATAGATGAGATTATTTTCCACGTTCACCATTCAATGATGACTATAAAAATATTTATTATTAATTACTATGTAATATATGACCTAATAATAATATGGGAAATATAGAGATATATATATATATATATATATATATATATATCTCTGTGTGTGTGTGTGTCATTATTTTTGTATTTACATATATATCATTCTCTTATTTTAGTTCAATACGATATGAAAACGGAAACATCGTTTATGCGTACGTACGTCCTACTGTCTCTATAAGAGGTGTTTCTATTTAATATATCTATCAATTATTCATATTTATATTATGAATATATATGATACATAAATAATTTTGTTTTCTGGATGAAATTAAATCATGATATAAGTGACACGACCAAGGATAACAAGTTAAAACTTGTACGATTGAGAAAGAGATTATTACCCAAAATGTTATTTAAACATAGAAATTTTTCTTAAATGGTTAGTATAAATCCATAAATGAATAAATTATGATATCATAAAAATTAATATGGTTTTGGTATAATATAATATCATAATATGTTCATTATATCGAAGTTTAAATGTACCCTCAACCAAAGGAAAGTATAAGGTAAGGGTTGTTTTTTAATTCTCACTATTATCTGAGATCGTATTTCTTTATGTATCTATGGGGTTATATTTATCATCTTTGTCCATTTTCATTAAAATGTTTTAAAAAGGAAAGTTTTTTTTATAGAAGGTACTCATTATGTAGATTGTCATTTTAAATGTTGTTATCTATTTTTTTCTAAATATTTTAATTAATGTCCAGGTGATCAAAATAAATTTAAGGATTTATTTACGTAAACATGATTGTTTTAAAGTGTTAATTTTTTTCAAACGTTTCAAAGTGTAATGGGACACTTTAATTAAAAAATATCTTTTAAATGACGTCCTTTATAAATTGTGTGACTATCAAATGATTTATTTAAAAGAGGTCTATCTTCCAAAGAGTTTTATTGATTATTTCCAACAATTTCAACATCCATTATTGGATATTATTCTTGATTGAGGTTGATTTACCATAATACAATCTTCAATAAAATATTGAATGATTTATGATATTTTTTACTATGGATGTGCAATTTTTATACCATTCATGGTTTATTGTTAATGTATTAACACTTTGTATGATAGTTTTAATACGAATGTTTATATAATGTTTCAACCATTTCATATGAGGAATGCATTGGATTTAGTAAGTGATGGGTGGAGCACACTATAGCTCCTCGATGCATCGGTAGGTCTCATGAGACAAAATAGTGTCTTGGTATAAGCCCTTTAAAAAATCATATTTGTAGTCTGGGCACGAGGTCTTGACTATGTCATTTTGATGGTCTATAGTATGCATTCCATCATTATGAAATTATCTATTGATATTGCATGTGATTATTCGACTAGTAAACTATCTATGTGAATAAGTAAATGTATTATTTGAATTTTCTTTTCCATATTATGATGATGTTTATGTTTAAAAGTAGTTTTTTTGTTCTTATACATTACATTAAATGATTATGATTATTTATGATAGATTCTTCTATATTATTATCCTTATTGAGCATATAATATCACCCCTTTTTAGGTTTTATATTCCCATGATGAGAAGGGGTGTATTATGATTAATATATATGGTTAATATAGTGGAATAATGGGGTTCTCCAAATATTATTTAAGTTGTGTTTTATTTTAGAAATTGTACTATAACGTTCATATATGAAACATATTTTCCATGGCTGGTAAACTGATCGGTTCATCAAGACTTGATTCGTTGCAATAATTCCAATGTATTAAAATAATTCACTGACTCTTGGTAACTGGGGTCAGATTGTTACAACCCTTCCTTAATACATTCCATGTAAATCGTGAATAGATCACCTCACTTCGTGAGGTGATAGTCTATCGTATGCAAGAACAATGTCATCATAGTCCCAAAAAATTAATATCCAAAATTAATGTGTGATATAATAATTAAAAATAATAATAATAAAATAATAAATATCATATATATCATATATAAACTATAAATCCATCATTATTCTTAATAGCGAATAATGGTATTGTAAAAACGATGTACATCGGTTCGAGAGGCAATATTATGCCGTACACATGAACAATGATTTCATAACCCATTGTATGGAAGTGTGTTTGGTTCATGGTTATTAAATTTAAACAATAAAATATAATTATATTTAAGATAAATAGGTTATTATATCAAAAATTTATAGTAATAATAAATTGAGTTCGTGGAAGATATAAAATAATAATGTCCGTTGAAGAACATTACATCTTCTTCGAGTATCCTCTATAGGATTGACCTAAAGTCTCTCTTGGTTTAGATTATACTGAAAATAATTCCTCTAAGATCAGATTAGGGTATTTGGGAATTTATTTTGGAGCATATGTTTGCAAAAAAATATCATGATTTGTGTGGATAAGTGGGGAGAGTGAGTTCCCTTTTACAATTGAGGATGTGTGGTATTCTTATAAATTCAAAAAAGTAAAAACTATTAGGAGATCAATATTACCTAAAGTTTATACAAAACATATATTTAATGGTTTTTTAGGGATTATATGGTCTATAAAAACATCAATAAAATGTAACACGTTTTTTAAACATTCCATTTCTTAAATTCTAAGTATTCTTATTTTTACAATTTTAGTTTTCCACTACGGTAACTAGTGTTCTATCCTAGATAAATAATTTATTAAGTCTAAATTATACTGATAAATATTATATAATTTTTAACAAGTAATTCTAAATACCATATCTAATTTATAAAATATAAATCTATTGTGTTTTGGAAATTAATTTTACCTTTAGCGCATGTAAGGTGGAAAAACACCATTTTAACATTATGTGTGCTAACTGAGTTTTTCTATTCAATGGTCAATATAGTGATTCTAAAATAAAAATTTGTTAATGAATGAAAAATATTATATTTTTACTAAAATTTCAAATTAACTTAAAAAAATATGATGTTTTTAGTAATTTTAAATCATTTAATAAAATATCATTAATTATTAAAAAACATTAAAGTCAATTTTAACATTATTAATTTAATTTGAATTTAAAAATATTAAGAAAATGATGGGAATAGAATATATAAATTTAAAAAATTTGTAACATAATATATTAATCTAAGAAAAAAATTTAAGATAATAATTTATTAAATTTACATCAAATTTAGTATTTTTATTATCATTTATTTTACATAATTAATAGATAAATAATTATCGGGTTATTTTTTCTTAGGATTATTAGGTGGATAATTTATCTCTTACAAAATAAAAAAAATTATTATGATTGAAAAAACTCATTTAAAATAAAAAATAACATTTATAACCAAACAGATAGTTTTTATCCATATCCCAAAGCATCATAGAAATTAAATGTATGAAATGATTTATTTTTTCCCTTTTCCTTACTTAGCTTATAATATGGGTAATAATGAAAGGAAACTATAAATTAATTCCAATATTCCAGATACTTTTATGTCATAATAATAAATAATCTCTTGAAATAATATTAATATAATATTTTGGGTCATTTTTAATATTATCTTTCTAGTTAACACCCTGAAAACTCCATTTTTTACTTTAACAATTGTAATTAATTTTTATAGCATTAAATATTCATTTTAGAAAAAAGAAATTTAACTTAGTAGAAATTATTAATTATTAAGATTCCAAATATATAATCCATTTTTTTTAATTAAACCCACAAAAGTGGAAAATTGTAATTTAAAACCAATCCCCCAAACATAATGAGAAAGCAAGTTTTTAGTGAAAATGTTAAAATGTTTAAAATGATATTTATGTCTACATTCAATATAAAATATAATCCAATTACATAAATTGGAATAATAAAATTTTACATTAACTAATTTAACATGAAAAATTTTAAATATAGATTAACTTTATTAAAAAATTAAACTAAAAGGAAGTTTTCTATAATTTTTTTGATTTTTTTGCTATAAAAAATGGAACTTTTCCGAAAAATGTCAACATTCACACTAAGAAAATTGTGACACATTGATTTGAGAATTATTTCTCATTTAATAAATATTATTTTTTAAAACTGTAAAAAATTACTTTTTTTTTATTTTCAAAAAAATAAATAAATGACATATTTATGAGAAAATTGAATTTTTGAAACATATATACACTTTTCCAAAACATATGTATTTTCTATTTATATATTTTCTTTATATAATGACATTAAAATTAATATTTAAAAATTATTTTTTAATATTGATATCTATAGGGTAATCATTTAGCTTAACATGGTCTCGTTTAAATAAATTAATAAGGTATCCTTGTTTTGTTAATAGTCAGTCTTGTATGTAAATAATGTTAAGCCGGTGTTTAATGTAGCCTAATATTAAGTTAGTGTTTCATATAATCGAATCTATAAAAGTTGTCTTTTTTTTAATTCCATTCATCAATTAATTTTAATTTAATTGAAAAAAAATCATAATAACTCAAGTTGTTTCATTCCTTTTATTAAAACAAATGGATATAAAATATTTATCGCTTAAAAATTCAAGTAGAATTATTTTATATAAATTGAACTCATTTATAAAATCATGAAATTCATAATAATCATTCAAACAAAATAGTAGCTCACATCTTTCATTAAATTATGAAAATATATATCATAGTTTCCTAGCGGTAACCTATATCAAACTAGAATAAAAAAACAACACCATTAATGGATCCCAAATAATACATTATTCACCGTGAACCAATAAATCAAATAAAATAAAAGTATTGAAGGATAATTATAAGAGGTGTATTACTAATCCTAAATCTATTTATTAATGTTTCTTAATGACATAGTATAAAATCATCTACATGTTATTATTGTGAAACAAATTTTTTGAGAGCTCACTAAAAATCATAGTGAGGGTTTGAAAACATGGTGAATGTGACATAATATGATAGTTGGATCAGATATCTAGACATAGATTTAATCCCACATAAATACATATAGGGAAGATGATATGGTGTCGAACTGAATAGAGGAGGAGGATGAGATGGTGTTATATATTTGAGCAGTGTTTATGGGGAGGTCGAGCGGTGGTCCGACATTGAGTAATGGCAAGGGAGTCCATAAGGGGGGTCTCGTGTCGAGTGACTTTTATTTTCTCAATTTTTATATTTTGTGAAATAATATATTTATTGTAATGTATAGGTATTTTTATGTTAAAATTAAATATTTCACACATAACGACCAGTATATATTGTTTTTAGGTATTATTTAAAGGAAACCCTTGTTTTTCAAGTGTTTTGTAAGGGTGCATGTCATTTTCCACATAATAAGGGTAAAGGTGTTTTTGGAATGAATCATAATGGATAGTTAACAAATACATTATTTGCCTAAGGGTAAGTTTGTGAATTATAAGGGTAGGGTCTTGAACTCATGTTCTATGATATAGTACTCAGGGCACTATATAACGGTACCCATATCTCACGTAAGGGTACATTGTAAGGGTAGATTTTAAGGGTGTTGATGTGCTGCGTAAGGGAAACATTCATGCATCAGGGTGTTCAATAATGGTAACATAATATTTTTTAAATCTGGATAAGTGTATTTGAGAACTACATAGTGGTAAGATTCTAAATACAAAGTTTAAATTAAGGAAAACTATGAGATTCATAAGGGTAACCTGAAAATTTTAAAGGTTTTTTAATGGAAGGATCAAGGTACGTGAGGGTAACACTTACTTCCAAATGTTTGTATAAGGGTAAACTATTACTATTATGGGATGGCCTGGAGTAGTGTAAGGGTACAACCATATTACCAATACACATCACCCTTTTTTGGATAAATTGTTTTTAAACATCTTTTCTCACTTCCCCTTCACTAGCTTGACCATGTAACCTTTTCGGATGGTTTTAAATTCAAAAATATTAGAATATAATTTATTTGGTTAGTTTCCCCATATGAGAAATTAATTATGAATAAATGAAATAAATACCTTTAAGAAATTTTTGTATGAATAGTAAACTATTAATTTTATTATAGTTTTAAGGATATTTCCATGTACGCAAATTCTTATTTCTAAAATAGTTGAGCCCTTTCATCCCTTATTTTTTGTTAAACCATTTTGTCTGAGAAGTCTGGGGATATCCTCTTTTAAGAATTGGAGAGGACTTTATTAATGAAACAATCTTAATTATCTTCGTCTCTAGGAACAACATAACTACCCACACTCTTCTTTCTGTGTACTATGTTCTAAAGGGGATGTATCTAGGTATTTATTTTATATGAGTTTCAAAATCTAATTATTCACATGTTTTTAGAATTTAAAGAAATGGAATTAATAAATTATAAAAATCTAGATATTATAAAATCATGAAAAAGAAACTTTTATCCAATGTTTCCTGAATTATCTACATAGAGAAGTAATATCATATGTGAACCATCATTATAATGTTTTTTTTGGAAAAAATGATGTTTTATTAAAATGATAATAACCAATAATCATTTAAACTAATAATTAGAATTATTTTTTTTCCTAATATTATTCTAGAGAGTTGATTTTATTATCACATGTGAATGTGAAATCATTATCTAAGATAAAATCTAGAATTATCAAGAGAGATGAAATTTTTAATTGCATGTAATTTTTATTCATTTTTGAATTATTGTAATAGAGAAGTTTTAGGAATCAGTGGTGAACTTCATGAAACGATAAAAATTGAATTATGACGTTTTAAAAACTATTATAATAAGGCCTCAGAGGAGTTTTTATTCAATGTAGATATTTCGGCTACCGCTTTAAAACCCCACAAGGTGGATTATCCTTGACGTTCACATCATACTCAAATGTAGGAAATTCCTTACATTGTTGAGGGCATGTTTGTTATTTGTATTGTCGTCTAAAGGTACAAGTTAAAGATCATAGACTATATTTATTTTGGTAGCATGTTTTCATGGTTGGTATATTCACACTCATGATATGCTATGTGTTCCTTAAAATGATAAAATTATTTCCTTGTATAATATTTTTGTATATTATAGATTGTTGTTCTATGCATGGAATTGAAATGATAGGTGGAATCATTATAGATGTATATAACTATAGGTGGAGCATGTTTAGATTTATCATGTGATTTGATGATAAAATCAATGTATATGATGAGGTATGGTGGCCTATTGTAGCCTAACCTTGGTGTATGATGATCACATGCCATCAGGACCATGTGGATACTATTAGGTGTGATGATCTATCTGACCTAATATGTGAGATAGCGATAGGGTATGATGGCATAATTTTTTCTGACCTAGAGGCCCAAGGAATTTATAGATTGTAATAGGCTCTTAGTCTGGCTCCATTGTTTGTGATATATCTATGATTGTTCTAATATTTCCATTAGGGAGCTGAAGCAGGTAAAACAAGGGTTTGTGCAGGCTTGTTTATTTCAGAAACACTCAGTATGATTATTATTTATGTGAACATTAATTTACTATTATTTTTTACACTAGTATTCATGTGAAAATGTGTTATGGGCCCCTTGGTGGTGCCCTATTGTGTCTTGTACTCACACCCTACGTGATAATTCCATTATGCTTTTAGATTATATGATTGTGGGTTCGAAAAATGGTAATGGAAACGTAGTAGATAATTGTGAGGAGTAGAATGGATCAATAGTTATAACATGGATAGAATATTTTCATTACCATGAATATATTTATTTATCTATTTACATTCCTCAATTTATACTCTAGGTTGAATTGACACTTTGGTGGATCGTTTGTCACTGATATGACATATGTACTCATTTGATAAATTATTTTCTTATGAATTACTATAATGGTTTTTTTATTTGAATTATTATTAACATTTTCTTCATGAAATGATATTTATGGAATGGTCTCCCCATTTATAGACTTAGACCCTTTATTCTAGTTGGAATCCTCTAGTATATGGGAAGGCACACATGAGGCTTTGTGACATTTTGTCATAGACCCACTAGTTCTGGTTAGGATGGTACACAATTTTATTAGAGAACAATTTTTACATTTCATTATTATTTGACATTGGACATGGTAGAAATGAGATATCTATATGGTTCTCAGTAGGGTAATTTCCATGTTCCTGGCAGGTATATATGTAACAACCCTACAAGTTTCCATAGATTGGTTTTCTATTACCGATTCATGTGTTTTTATGTGCATTCAAATTTCATGATTAGGAACATAGCTTAAATTCTTTATATTTACCATTTGTTTTGATTCATATTAATTATTTAATTAAATGCAATTAATTTTCCTATCTGTTTGGGATAGTTTCATTATTGTGAAATATTCCATGATGTTTTCATATATCTTTGAGGTAATTAATTAATTAAACTGAGAATTTTGTATATTATTTTTTATATATTTGACATTGACTAACCTAAAAGGATGATTCATTGGTTTGTGTTAGGAGGGTAATACCATGGGTTGGTTGTATACTCATGGGATAACCTTGTGTGATTCCCAAGAATGGTTAATCTTTTTTGTGTGTTCCTAATTTTTGTTTTTGTTTTAGAATATGTCCCCTCAGATGTGTTTGATTGGATCACCAACTGATGTAGCTTATTATATTTATATTCCATCACCAATCTTAGAATAGGATATACCTCATCATACTCCAATACTATCAAATATGATCCAATCTAGACAGTCAACCTATCTGAGATTCTTTTGAATTTTACACGTCTAAGGAAGAAACATCCAAAATACCATAACTAATCATGATTATGATTTCAAAATCTATTATCTCTATAAATTAAAAGTAATTCATGGCCCTCATGATAAAAATCTCTCATTGGAATTTATTAGGATCATTTTTAATCTATTCCAATATCATGAGGAGGTGTGAGTGATTTTAGAGACCTTCATATTCCAAGAACTCAACAAGAGAAGGTAGAACACTCCAATTCATGTCGGTAGATAATATGTTATTACTTAGATGACCATTAAGTAGTTATTTCATGGGTAGTAAATTCCTATAAAAAATAATTCATAATATTCATAGGATTTCGTGGTATTACAAAAACATTAAATGACTATCATTTATTATTCTACTCAGTTTATTAGGTTACATAACTATTCTACCTTGTTTGTGAGGAATGAGGCACAAAAAACTGGAATTTTGAGGTAGGACATACAGATGAGCTTATACAACAAGGTAGGGTCATTTATCTAATGATGTACAATCAAGTGCTTCCGAAGAACATTGTTATTAAAAGGGTCTTGAGGAAGGTAGGGAAGCATGTCTCCTTTTAGCTCATATAGAGAAAAAGAATGACCATTACCTTACTTCCAAGAGAGTATTATTGTAGTAGGAAGATGAAGGATGATTAATCACACTAGAGTGGTGGTATAACGTTTGTGGTTAATAGGGGATCTTTAGTACCTTCTAAGTGGGAAGGATGTCCTCAGTGTAAAAATGTCTGTTGTGGGAGAATTTTTGCAATTCGTTCCAAAATCATGTGATCAAATTTTATAAATATGGTAGGATGAGACATATGTTGTGATTATACTTGAAGGCATCATGATTTTGGTCTCATGAGGGATCAATACATTCTTAGGAATCGATCCATATGACATGCCAAGGACCTCATCAAAGGATATAGACATCCCATTGATATTCAATGGAGATGATATATGATAATTTTACATGCTGGAATAGACTCTCACATATGGTAGTGAAGGACCATCTATTTTATATAATATAGTTTTGATCAGATAAACGTTATATACTTCCTTGTTCGATAACAGCGTTTCCAATTATTTTATATCTACGAAAGTAGTTCCTGGAGATAACTTATCAATCATGTTGTTCTCTTAGTTACATTCCCTCAAAATGTTGTTGGGAGAAAAATTGGACCATCTTCAATATTGATCAATGTTTCATATATATTTTCCATCTATAGAAATATGTGGGGATTAATGATACTGGAGATAATGAGCATCGATGTGATTCTTGATATGGACTGGAAGACCAACATATGAGATCACATTGATTACAATCATATATAGGTTTCATTTATTTTTTTAAAAGGGAAACATGTACTTGTTTGCCATATAATCGATGTTGGGGGTAGGTATAGTTGTTGTGGGCTTGATTCAGCATAGTAATATCATAACATAGATGACAGTATTTCCTCCTTCAGTAATATCACTATCAGTCCCCTCAAATTTTCATCCAGTTATTAATATTAATTATGACATCTTTCAAAATTAATTTATAAGAAAAAATTTTGATAAAGGATGTAAAATTGTGATATATCTTATGTATGGTGCACACACCACTTTGATACTCCAGTATCATATGTAACCAAATGAGCTAAAGTAACTAAATGTGTAACTTGATGCTATTTATAAAAAGAGATTCATTATGTCAATAATATCACTATGTTGTTCACCTATGTTAATTTCCAAAAATGAGAATAAATATATTCAAATATTATTGGATTATTGAAAGTTGATTCAGGTGATGACGAAGAAAAGAAATATTTTTTCATGGATCAATGATCTTTTTAATTAGTTATGAGGAGTCGAGAAGTTCTCCATGATTGATCTTAGAAAGAGTTATCACCGGCTATGAGTTATAGAGGATGGAATCTCTAACACCCCGAGATTTTATGAAAAATATTCTTTTAATTTCATTAATGTCTTGTGTTGAATGCTACACTAAGATTACCTTGCACTATACGCAACACCGAATTAGCTTGCAGTATACGCAACACTATTCTTGGATCGTGTTACACACAATTTTGATAATAGTTATTCTACGCAACATTGAGTATATATATATATATATATATATATATATATTCAATGTATAAATGAAATATGGTTGGATTCTGTTATACGAAACAACGAACGATTCTTGCACAACACACACCCCTGACTTGGCTTGCACTACATGCAATCACAACCTTCCTCGATAGCATGTGTTGTACGCTATACCAGGTTTTACTAAACAACGATATATTATTATAATATTATTATGAGCTAGCCGTTATGAATATTATTAAATAAATATTTAATTTTATAACATTATTATTCATCTTACACATTTTCTAGAACATTCTATATGAACAAAATAAGTTTTTCGGGTAAAATACGTATTTTTCAAAAAAAAATGCAGTTTTTCTGCCTTTTGATGGCACACCCACTTTAAATCTAGTTTTTGACATGTTTATAAGTTCAATTTGACAAAATAAAATTCTTCTTTGGAATCAAGAAATAAAAATTTACTTTGGATAAAATTTTCATATTATTCTAGTAACTTTCATTTTTTGATGAATAGTAAAAACACGCTATATTTAAATTAAAAACAACTTTTTTCATCGCAATAATTTATATGGTTAAATTAAAATATTGAATGGTTTTAAAGTATAAATAGAATATATTTTTACCATTTAATATAATTTAAGTCATTAGCAATGATTTTACATTGAATTCGTAGGTTAAATCAATTCAATCTTTTGCAATGTTTTAATCAAAAACCCGTTTTCATTCAACAATGGTATTAATTTTAATTTACTTTCTGCAAATTCTGTGTATTGAATTTGAAAAAATTGATTCCATATTTTTAATCATTGGGTCCAAATTATGTTAATAGGCTACTATATATTTTTTGGAATTATGAATAGTAACTACGATAAATTTTATTTACCATAGTTAAAGGTAAATCAGGTAATTAAGGGTAAATATAATATTATAATATTACCCTAACACATGCCAAAATTCTATTGGATGGCTAAAAGTATACCCATATCATCTAAATGTAGGATAGGATTAATTTTAGGGGTTTTTGACCATGAAAATAATTTAATTGTTATTAAAACCAAAGAAAGTGACAACATCTCACTCTCTTAAACCTTATAAATATAATAATTTTAATTTAGTGATAAACATCATAAAACTTCGAAAATTAATAGTCTCCAGAAAGAACCTAAAATTATATAATCATGATAATTTATTTAGAATTTTTAGGGATTAAATAATTGTCATTAATGGTGATACATTAATTATACAAAAATTATTTATTAAGTGGAAAATAAGTAATACAGTTTTTATTGAAATAATAATACCCATTAAAAGGACCACTTACCTGCCCAAAACTTATTTTTAGTGTATATATACACCCTAATCATCCAATGACCTAATATATAACGGTTTGGATCCTTATAAAAGTAATTATGACACTTATATTATTTTATTTTAAATGATGCCAAAGTTGTCAGCTTCATAATTTAATAAATATAACAATTTAAATATTGTTATTTTAAGATGATAAATTAGAGTAAAAGTATTATTGTGAAAGGTAATAGATTTATCTTAATCATAGGATTTTATTTGTAATTTTTATGCAACAAATAACTATATTAAATAATTATACATAAATGTTGTAGTAATTATTTTATTATGAGATAAACCAAATAAATTGTTTTAAAAATAATAAAATAAATATTATATGAACTATTTAATGTGATCCACTAATTTTATTGATACATAAGACTTTTTATGAATCTATTAAAGCTTTTAGTTCGAACATATCTTCTGTATATATTTTATTTAAATTCAAATAAATAAATATTGTCAAGATTGACACTATTGCTATTTTATAAAAATAACATATTATAAAATTGTTTAAAAATCACAAAAGTATTTAAAAATTATAAATTTAAATTTATATGGTCTATAATGTTATGAAGTAAACAATATTGGAAAATTCATAACAAATAAGTAATTATTTCTTATAATTTAAAATTTAGAATTTTATTACAACAAATAAACTTAAATAGATTAAATAAGGATAAATCAAAATGATAATGTTTAAAGTAAGATCCAAACATGTCTAAATTTGATTGGTTTAGTAGATTATAACCCTATATCATCTAATCTTCGAATATGAGACATTTTTTGAGATTTTTAAGTGGGGTTTGATTTATTATAAATTAATATTTTTAAGAATTCCAAAGGTGCCTTTCTCCTCCCTTATAAAAGGGCACCTCCTCCCTCTCTTCCACACACCACTTTGAGCCTTCAAGCTCAGCCAAACCCTGCCAAATGCTCTTCTACAATTCCCTAGAAACATCTTAGAGGTCCTGGTATTCTTCAAAGTCCAATTTTAGGTCCCTAAGAGGAGGTCTCAATGAGGCGCTTCAAAGAAGAGGTAATTTCCATTACCGATTATATCACCTTTATTTCTTCTTCCACTTCATCTTCTTAGGTTGTTTCATTATGAAGTAATAAAATCTGTATCACTCATATACTGATATTTTATTATAAGTATGAAACAACCCTATTTCACCATCTATCCATCCTACGGAAAACGAAATCACCGCGCGTGCGTATGTATGGAATACCGTCTCCACGCCGTGGTGTAATCTATTTTCCACCACCACCTTACTTGGATGAGTATAATGGTGTAAATAATAACTATATATGATTATTGTAAAGTGATATAGATTCTGAAATAGTATACATACACTCCAATAAAATTCCACGATCATGGGAACGATATCATCGCTCGTGCGTACGTACGGAATCCCGTCTCCACGACGCGATGAGATTCATTTTCAATAATTAACAATTCATAAATGATTATAAAGTATATATAATAAGTAATCAAGAAATATATGACATAATAATGATACTGGATTTATGTATATATATATATATATGTATGTATGTCATCCAATTAATTCCATTCAATTCAATGAGTAAATGAAAACAACGTTCATGCGTATGTACGGCCTACCGTCTCCATGAACGGTGTATTTCATTCCATTTATCGATCTATTATATATATGTATATTCTGAATATATATTAAATATAAATCATGTTTTACATTCTGGATGTAATTAATCATGATCTAAGTAATCATATGAATGATTACAAGTCAAAACACGGGCGACAAATGAAACGATTTTACCCAAAACGCTCTTTAACATGGAATTTTAAAAAAGAACGGGAAATATAAAGTCATAAGTGAACCATATATGATATCATAACAATTAATATGATTCTTTAATAAGTCAATAACATTATGTAAATCATTATACAGGAGGATCGGATACGTATGAAGAATATCAGACCTAAGGTAAAGGATAATTTTGCAAATCCCATTTTTATCCGAGATTTCTTATTTGTAAGTATTTACTAGGATTATTTATATCATCCATGTCCATGTTTTATAAGTGTTTTCATGTATGTTTAAAGTCCTTTTTACCCATTTTTGACTTTTACTACAGGGTATGTAAGGAATCTTTCTTTTGTTTACGTTACAAGGTACTTTTTGACTTTTCCGGCAAAAGTATGAAAAGAATGTTTTTTTAACTTATACGGCACGAACGGAATTTTATAGTTTTATAAAGCCTTGTTTTCAAGAAGCATCCTCAAAACGATTTCATGAATATTTTCAACAAAATCCTTTTCTTTTAAAATTGCATGACATTTTGTGAAAAGAAAATGATTTTGAAGAAAAATTAATATTTTCCTCATGAATTCATTTCAAGTGTTTTATCAAAACCATTTTTCATCTAAGATGACATTATTTATTATGTGTATGTTTCATGTATAATGTATCTATTATTTACATGGTTTTACCTCTCTTATTATGAAATGATATCCATTTCTTTTATATGGATTATGTGATGATGGGATGATGTCTATGAAACCCATTTTATTTATTGGGTTATTATGAATGATGTATGTTTATTTTGTTGAACAATTAAGAATGATTTCATTATGAGATGGGTGGGACCTATATCTCCCTCCAATGCATTGGGTAAAGATTTAGATCTCATAAGATAGACATGACTGGAACGGTAAGTTAAACCGGTTCAGTAATAAAGTACTTAAACGAGGAGTGAACTCGATTCAGAAAGGGAGTTTGTCCACTAAGATGGTCTTGGAAGAAATGCATTGGCTACTATGGAAATCATTACATGTGCTTAATGGATGCCACAATTACATTTTTTTATTCCCATGATATTTTATCATGGTTTATGTTCCAATATGATCTATGCCTTATGTAATTCCATGTTTTATGTTGTTGCTCAAGATTTTGATGTTTAAACATTTTGTTCATGTTTTTAAGTTCAAACGTATATGGTATGTTTTATTTTATCCATGCTTACCCTTACTGAGAATTTGAGCTCACCCTTTTTATGGTTTCTTTTCCCCAGGATATAAAGAATGGTTTTAGGTAAGAAAAAAAGGGGAAGATCTTTATGGGAGATGTTGAAGATCTTTCACCACGATTAGAATATTACGTTCCAAGTTTCCAAAGACACTAAACTATTATGGTCCTTGTGTGCCTGTTTTTTTATTTATTAAGTATTCCACTAATGTAATTTAATGTCCATGTACGTCAAGATTTGGGTCTCTACAGTTGGTATCAGAGAAAAGGTTTAGTCAACCTTTGGAAACTAGGATGCGAGAACTTTAGTGAGATCCCTAGAGATATTTCTAAGGTATGTCTAGGGATGTCCCTAAGGTTAAGTATACATATAGGATATAGTCCTATAACTATGGTAACGATCATAGAATTTAACCTAAGATATTAGATATTGAGGGTTCTCCCCCATTACTATGTTTTTTTCCCTAGCATGATTTTTTCCTCTCACACTATTATTTTTGGGTTTTAGAAAATGGCTGGAAATATGAAGATTCATGATAATGGAGGATATGACGGACAATGGAATGATATTCTTAATGAGAAACCAATTGAAACGGGATTTGGAAGTCCAAAAATTGTTATTATGCCTATTCAGCAATCTCATAATATGATCAATAATATCAACTTTGGTATGTTTCTCTACTCAGATAATAAGAGAAAGATGGAGTTTCATGATGATCATAGAGGAATGAAAGTTCAATTTCCCTCATGTAAATCATGTGGGAAGAGGCATCAGGGATATTGTTTCAAGGGAACTGGAAGATGATTTGGGTGTGGAAAAGAAGGACACAAAGCCAGTAAGTGCAAAGGAAAAGGTTCAGTTAACACCATGGACAAGGATAATGGTATTGCTACGACATCAACAATGATTAGATGCGGAATGTACGAGCATTATATAAACCAATAGCCTAATGTAAAATCTCATGAAGAGAATCAGCATGGTCACATGGGTAGTAATTATGTGGATGATGATGAGGAGACTGCAAATGATATACGAGCTGAAATAAGTGTTGAAGCTCAGTCGGTTGT
Organism: Viscum album; assembly: GCA_963277665.1. Taxonomy (NCBI): domain Eukaryota; kingdom Viridiplantae; phylum Streptophyta; class Magnoliopsida; order Santalales; family Viscaceae; genus Viscum; species Viscum album. The sequence goes on from OY728158.1 coordinate 1,288,842,624, forward strand.
TTTAGAAGGTAGTGGAGTGATTATATGTTTATCGAGAGTTATGTTTTATAGTTAATGGTACTATGGAATAAATAATCATCTAAGGATTGTTACACTATTGTTTTTCCTAAAATTATTTGAAATTATATGTTGAATTGTACCAGTAACCATGGATTGTTATTCAGATATTTTTGTAAAGTAGATGATATGCGCATAATGAAGGAATAAGAAGAAAATGAGATGTTTGATTGTATTCATGAGCTCATGATTGATATAAGGACTAAGTGATATCATGGTTTGAGTATATATTATTTTGAGCATTTTGGTATGTGGAAAGTGTTAACTTTTAACTGCATTCATGTTTTCACTAATGTTCAATGGGTATTCATTTTTTAAGAGAATACGTGATTAAGTCCTTTGAATGTTTGGAATGTGACCAACAAGACATATCTTATGATATATGGGGATCAACGATGGTATTAAATCTCTGGTAATCATTTTCACTATATTATGAGAGTGGACTACAGTATTATGGATAAGTCTAAAGATTGGAATGGATTTTGTTGGACATAAGTTAGTATTGTTTAAGGATATATGTTTTTTTGATATTATTGATGGGATGTTATAGTAACATAGTTTTAGAAAAAGGACAACCTGCTGGATGGGCGATAGCCCATCGCATCAGACAAGGCTGTGGGAATCCAACCCACAACTGATGTGCGACTGGCCTTTATTGCCTACCACTGGCCAACAAGTAGTGCCTAGTTAGTAGAAACAAGTTTTATTTTATTTTGCGGTTTGATATATGAAGTATAAGTTCATTTTTGGAACCAAATACGATTAATCTAACCATAAGATGGACTTATAACTTTTTCTAACCTTTTGTTTGAAAGAGAAGGAATGACCCATCATTCTATCATATGATCAGCTAACACATCATGAATAACAAATTCAACTTCATTTCCATAAGGGATGAAGTGGAAATTGTTCAATTCACGAACAACAGTGAGATTGTACCAAAATCATGCAAGTATTTATTTTAATTCATCAATATTAGGGAAATGATCTTGAAAACCAAAAATGTTGTCCTAGTTCCCTTATATCTGATGAATCAGATGGTAACTTAGATCATCACAAATCAATAGCTTTTTGATTGTAGGTTTTTTCATAGCCATGTTCTCTACCACTCTTCATCAGAACTTGATGGTTAGATTTCTCTTCCATATCCATATTTTCACCTATGTTATCCTACGTGGAAACCCAGTGATGAGTTAATTTGGGTAACCGTTTCATTTCATACTTTAGTTTTTAATTCCATGTTTTGGTATTCCTTTTTATGATGTGGGTTTCTATTAAACAAACTTTCGTGTAGTAAACCATTTATAACCCCGGCGAATTTTGAGGGCGAAATTCATTTTAAGGGGGGATAGAATGTAACACCCTGAAATTTTATGAAAAATATTCTTTTAATTTCATTAATGACTTGTGTTTTATGCTACACCAAGATTACCTTGCGCTATACACAACACCGTATTAGGTTGCAGTATACGCAACACTATTCTTGGATCATGTTACACACAATTTTGATAATTGTTATTCTACGCAACATTGAGTATATATATATATATATATATATATATTCAATGTATAAATGAATTATTGTTGGATTCTGTTATACGAAACAATCAAGGATTCTTGCACAACAGGCAACCCTGACTTGGCTTGCATTACATGCAATCACGACCTTCCACGATAGCGTGTGTTATACGTAATACCAGGTTTTACTAAACAACGATATATTATTATAATATTATTATGATCTAGCCGTTATGAATAGTATTAACTAAATATTTAATTTTATAACTTTATTATTCATCTTACACATTTTATAGAACATGGTATAAGAACAAAGTAAATTTTTCGGGTAAAATAAGTATTTTTAAAAAAAATGCAGTTTTGCCTCCTTTTGATGGAAAACCCACTTTAAATATAGTTTTTTACATGTTTACAAGTTAAATATGACATAAAAACAATTATTCTTTGGAATCAAGAAATAAAAATTTACTTTGGATAAAATTTTCATATTATTCTAGTAAATTTCATATTTAGATTAATAGTAAAAACACGCTATATTTAAATTAAAAACAACTTTTTTCATCGCAATAATTTATATGGTTAAATTATTATATTGAATGGTTTTAAAGTATAAATAGAATATATTTTTACCATTTAATATAATTTATGTCATTAGCATTGATTTTACATTGAATTCGCAGGTTAAATCAATTCAATCTTTTGCAATGTTTTAATCAAAAACCCATTTTCATTTGACAACGGGATTAATTTTAATTTAATTTCTGAAAAATCTGTGTATTGAATTTGAAAAAATGGATTCCATATTTGGAATCAGGGGTTCCAAATTATGTTAATAGGCTACTTTTTATTATTGGGATTTATGAATAGTAACTATGGTAAATTTTATTTAAAATAGTTAAAGGTAAATCAGGTAATTAAGGGTAAATATAATATTATAAAATTACCCTAAAACATGCCAAAAATCTATTGGATGGATAAAGTTATACCAAAATCACCTAAAGGTCGGATTAGATTCATTTTATGGGTTTTTTACCATGAAAATAATTTAATTGTTATTAAAACCAAAGAAAGTGACAACATGCCACTCTCTTAAATCTTATAAGTATAATAATTTTAATTTAGTGATAAACATCATAAAACTTCGAACATGAATAGTCTACAGAAAGCTAATAAAAATATCTACATAATGATAATTTATCTAAAATTTTTAGGTATTAAATAATTGTCATTAATGGTGATACATTAATAATACAGAAATTATTTATTAAGTGGAAAATAAGTAATATAGTTTTTATTGAAATAATAATACCCATTAAAAGTCCCTCTTACCAGAAAAAAACTTATTGGTAGTGTATATCTACACCTTAAGCATCCAATGACCTAATATATAACCGTTTGAAGCCTTATAAAAGTGATTATGACACTTATATTATTTTATTTTAAATGATGCCAAAGTTGTCACTTTCGTAATTTAATAAATATAACAATTTAAATATTGTTATTTTAAGATGATAAATTCGCGTAAAAGTATTATTGTGAAAGGTAATTGATTTATCTTCATCATAGGATTTTATTTTTAATTGTTATGCAACAAATCTGTATATTAAATAATTATACAAAAATGTTGTAGTAATTATTTTATTAAGAGATAAACCAAATAAATGGTTTTAAAAATAATAAAATAAATATTATATGAACTATTTAATGTGATAAAATAATTTTATAGATTCATATGACATTTTATGAATCTATTAATTATTTTATTTCGAACATATCTTCTGTATATATTATATTTAAATTCAAATAAATGAATAGTGTCGAGATTGACACTATTGTTATTTTATAAAAATAACATATTATAAAATTGTTTAAAAATCCCAAAAATATTTAAAAATTATAAATTTAAATTTATATGGTCTATAATGTTATAAATTATGAAAGTTTGGAAAATTCACGACAAATAAGTAATTATTTGTTATAATTTAAAATTTAGAATTTTATTACCACAAATAAAGTTAAATATATTAAATAAGGATAAATCAAAATGATAAGGTTTAAAATAAGATCCAAACATGTCTAAATTTGATTGGTTTATTAGATTACTACTCCATCACATCTAATCTTAGAATATGAGTCATTTTTGGAGATTTTTAAGTGGGTTTAGATTTATTATAAATTAATATTTTTAAGAATTCCAAAGGTGCCCCTCTCCTCCCTTATAAAAGGGCACCTCCGCCCTCTCTTCCTCACACCACTTTGAGCCTCAAGCTCGGCCCTCCCCTGACCAATTATCTTCTCCACTTCTCTAGAAACTTCCTAGAGGTCCTGGTCTTCTTCAAAGACCAATTTTAGTTCCTTAGGAGGAGGTCTCAAAGAGGCGCTTCAAAGAAGAGGTAATTTCCGTTATCGATTATTTCACCTTTATTTCTTCTTCCACTTCTTCTTCATAGGTTGTTTCATTATGAAGTAATAACATTAGTATCACTCATATACTGATATGTTATTATATGTATGAGACAACCCTATTTCACCATCTACCCATCCTACGGAAAATGAAATCACCGCGCGTGCGTACGTACGGAATACCGTCTCCACGCCGTGGTGTAATCTATTTTCCACCACCACATTACTTGGATGGGTATAATGGTGTAAATAATAACTATATATGATTATTTTAAAGTGATATTGATTCTGAAATAGTATACATACACTCCAATAAAATTCCATGATCATGGAAACGATATCATCGCTCGTGCGTACGTACGGAATACCATCTCCACGACGCGATGAGATTCATTCTCAATGATTAACAATTCATAAATGATTATAAAATATATATAATAAGTAATCATGAAATATATGACATAATAATGATACTGGATTTATGTATATATATGTATGTATTTCATCCAATTAATTCCATTGAATTCAATGAGTAAACAAAAACAACGTTCATTCATACGTATGGCCTACCATCTCCATGAACGGTGTATTTCTTTCCATTTATCGATCTATTATATATATGTATATTCTGAATATATATTATATATAAATCATGTTTTATATTCTGGATGTAATTAATCATGATCTAAGTAATCATATGAATAATTACAAGTCAAAACACGGGCGACAAATGAAACGATTTTACCCAAAACGCTCTTTAACATGGAATTTACAAAAGAACGGGTAATATAAAGAGATAAGTGAACCATATATGATATCATAACAATTAATATGATTATATAATAAGTCAATAACATTATTTAATTCATTATAAAGGAGGTTTGGATACGTATGAAGCATGTCGGACCTAAGGTAAGGGATAATTTTGCAAATCTCATTTTTATTCGAGATTGCATATTCGTTAGTATTTACTAGGATTATTTCTATCATCCATGTCCATGTTTTATAAAAGTGTTTTCATGTATGTTTAAGGTTATTTTTACCCATTTTTGACTTTTACTACATGGTATATATGGAATCTTTGTTTTGTTTACATTACGAGGTACTTTTTGACTTTTCCGGCAAAAGTACGAAAAGAATGTTTTTTTAACTTATACGGCAGGAACATATTTTTACGGTTTTATAAAGCCTTGTTTTCATGAAGCTTCCTCCAAAATATTTCATGACTATTTTAAACAAAATCATTTTATTTTAAAATTGAATGAAATTTTGTGAAAAGAAAATGATTTTGAAGAAAAATGGATATTTTCCTCAAGAATTCATTTCAAGTGTTTTATCAAAACCATTTTTCATCTAAGATGACATTATTTCATATGTGTATGTTTCAAGTATAATGTGTCTATGATTTACATGGTTTCACCTCTCTTTTTATGAAATGATATCCATTTGATTCATATGGATTATGTGATGATGGGATGATGTTAATGAAACCCATTTTATTTATTGTGTTATTATGATTGATGTATGTTTATTTTGTTGCACAAGTAAGAATGATTTCATTATAAGATGGGTGGGACATATATCTCCCTCCAATGCATTGGGTAAAGATTTGTATCTCATAATATAGACATATCTAGAATGACAAGTTAAACCGGTTCAGTAATACAGGACTAGAACGTGGAGTGAACTCGATTCAGAATGGGTGTTTGTCCACTAAGATGGTCTTGGCAGCAATGCCTTGGATACTATGGAAATCATTACATGTGCTTAATGGATGCCACAATTACATGTTTTATTCCCATTCTATTTTATCATGGTTTATGTTCCAATATGATCTATGCCTTATGTAATTCCATTTTTTATGTCGTTGCTCAAGATTTTGATATTTAAACATTGTGTTCATGTTTTTTAGTTCAAACGTATATGGTATGTTTTATTTTATCCATGCTTAACCTTACTGAGAATTTGAGCTCATCATTTTTATGTTTTATCTTCCCCACGATATAAAGAATGGTTTTAGGTATGAAAAAAAGGGGAAGATCTTTATGGGAGATGTTGAAGATCTTTCACCACGATTAAAAGATTACGTTCTATGTTTCCAAAGAGACTAAACTATTACGGTCCTTATGTGTCTATTTTTGTTATTTATTAAGTATTCCACTAATGTAATTTAAGGTCCATGTACGTCAAGATTTGGGTCTCCAAAGTTGGTATCAGTGGAAAGGTTTAGTCAACCTTTGGAAACTAGGATGTGAGAACTTTAGTGAGATCCCCAGAGATATTTCTAAGGTATGTCTAGGGATGTCCCTAAGGTTAAGTATACGTATATGATATAGTCCTAGAACTATGGTAACGATATTTGCATTTAACCTAAGATATTAGATATTGAGGGTGCTCCCCCTTTACTATGTTGTTTTCCCTAGTATGATTTTTGCCTCTAACACTATTCTTTTTGGGTTTTAGAAAATGGCTGGAAACAGGACGATTCATGATAATAGAGGGTATGACGGACAATGGAATGATATTCTTTATGAGAAACCAAATGAAATGGGATTCGGAAGTCCAAACATTATTATTATGCCTAATCATCAATCTCATAATATGATCAATAATCTCAACTTTGGTAAGTTTCCCGACTCAGATAATAAGAGAAATATGGAGTTTCATGATGACCGTAGAGGAAAGAAACTTCAATTTCTCTCATGTAAATCATGTGGGAAGAGGCATCAGGAAGATTGTTTCAAGGGAACTAGAAAATTCTTTGGGTGTGGAAAAGAAGGACACAAAGCCAGTAAGTGCAAAGGAAAAGGTTCAGCTAACACCATGGACAAGGATAATGATATTGCTACGACATCACCAATGATTAGATGTGGAATGTACGAGAATTATGCAAACCAATGCCCTAATGGAAAATCTCATGAAGAGAATCAGCATGGCCATATGGTTAGTATTTATGTCGATGATGATGAGGAGACTACAAATGATATATGAGCTGAAGGAAGTGTGGAAGCTCAGTAGGTTGTTTTGGAAGTTAGTGGAATTATTGTATGTTTATCGAAAGTTTTGTTGTATAGTTAATGGTACTATGGAATAAAGAATCATCTAAGGATTGTTTCACTATTGTTTTTCCTAAAAGTATTTGAAAGTATATGTTGAATAGTACCAGTAACCATGGAAGGTTATTCAGATATTTTTGTAAAGTATATGATATGCCCATAATGAAGGAATAAGAAGATAATGAGATGTTTAATTGTATTCATGAGCTCATGATTGATATAAGGACTATGTGATATCATGGTTTGAGTATATATGATATTGAGGATTTTGGTATGTGGAAAGTGTTAACTTTTAACTTCATTCATGTTTTCACTATGGTTTAATGGGTATTCATTTTTCAATAGAATACATGGTTAAGGCCTTCGAATGTTTGGAATGTGTCCCACAAGACATATCTTATGATATATGGGGATCAACGATGGTATTAAATATTTGGTAATCATTTTCACGATATTATGAGAGTGGACTATAGTATTATGGATAAGCCTAAAGATTGGAATGGATTTTGATGGACATAAGTTAGTATTGTTTAAGGATAGAAGTTTTTTTTCGATATTATTGATGGGATGTTATAGTAAGATAGTTTTAGAAAAAGGAAAACCTGGAGGACGGGCGACAGCCCATGGCGTCGGACAAGGCTATGGGAATTGAACCCACAACCGAAGTGCGACTGGCCTTTATCGCCTACCACTGGCCTACAGGAAGTCCCTGGTTAGTTGAAAGTAGTTTTATTTTATTAAGCGGTATTATATATGAAGTACAAGTTCATTTTTGGAACCAAATACTATTAATCTAACCATAAGATGGACTAATCACTTTTTCTAACCTTTTGTTTGAAAGAGAAGGAATGACCCATCATTCTATCACATGATCTGCTAACACATCATGAATAACAAATTAAACTTCATTTCTTTAAGGGATGAAGTGGAAGTTTTTCAATTCATGAACAACAGTGAGATTGTACCATAATCATGGAAGTATTTCTTTTAATTCATCAACTTTAGGGAAAGGATCTTGAAAACCAAAAATTTTGTCCTAGTTCCCTTATATCCGATGAATCAGATGGTACCTTAGATCATCACAAATCAATTGCTTTGTGATTGTAGGCTTTTTCATAGCCATGTTCTCTACCACTCTCCATCAGAACTTGATGGTTAGATTTTTCGTCCATATCCATATTTTCACCTATGTTCTCCTACGTGAAAACCTAGGGATGAGTTAATTTGGGTAACCATTACATTTCATACTTTAGTTTTTAAAGCCATGTTTTGGTATTCCTTTTTACGATGTGGGTTTCTATTAAACAAACTTTCGAGTAGTAAACCATTTATAACCCCGACAAATTTTGAGGGTGAAATTCATTTTAAGGGCGGTAGAATGTAACACCACAAGATTTTATGAAATATATTATTTTAATTTCATTAATTTCTTTTGTTTTATGCTACACCAAGATTACCTTGCACTATGCACAACACCGTATTAGCTTGCATTATACACAACACTATTCATGGATCGTGTTACACACAATTTTGATAATAGTTATTCTACGCAACATTGAGTATATATATATATATATATATTCAATGTATAAATGAAATATGGTTGGATTATGTTATATGAAACAACGAAGGATTCTTGCACGACACTCAACCATTTTTTGGCTTGCATTACACGCAATCACGACCTTCCTCGATAGTGTGTGTTGTACGCAATACCAGGTTTTACTAAACAACGAAATATTATTATAATATTATAATGAGCTAGCCGTTATGAATAGTTTTAACTAAATATTGAATTTTATAACATTATTATTAATCTTACACATTTTCTAGAACAGGGTATAAGAACAAAATAAATTTTTCGGGTAAAATAAGTATTTTTCAAAAAAATGCCGTTTTGCCACCTTTTAATGGCACACCCACATTAAATCTAGTTTTTGACATGTTTATAAGTTCAATTTGACAAAATATAATTCTTCTTTGGAATAAAGAAATAAAAATTGACTTTGGATAAAATTTTCATATTATTCTAGTATCTTTTATATTTTGATGAATAGTAAAAACACGCTATATTTAAATTAAAAACAACTTTTTTCATAACAATAATTTATATGGTTAAATTATAATATTGAATGGTTTAAAAGTATAAATAGAATATATTTTTACCATTTAATATAATTTATGTCATTATCATTGATTTTACAATGAATTCGTAGGTTAAATCAATTCAATCTTTTGCAAAGTTTTAATCAAAAACCCATTTTCATTCGACAACGGGTTTAATTTTAATTTCATTTATGGAACTTCTGTGTGTTGAATTTGAAAAAATGGATTCCATATTTGGAATTAGTGGGTCCAAATTATGTTAATAGGCTAATTTTTTTTGTGAATTATGAATAGTAACTATGGTAAATTTTATTTACCATAGTTAAAGGTAAATCAGGTAATTAAGGGTAAATATAATATTATAAAATTATCCTAACACATGCCAAAATTCTATTGGATGGCTAAAGGTATACCCATATCACCTAAAGGTCGGATTAGATTCATTTTAAGGGCTTTTGACCATGAAAATAATTTAATTTTTATTAAAACCAAAGAAAGTGACAACATGTCACTCTCTTAAATCTTATAAGTATAATAATTTTAACTTAGTGATAAACATCATAAAACTTCGATAATGAATAGTCTCCAGAAATATAATAAAATTATATACATCATGATAATTTATTTACAATTTTTAGGGATTAAATAATTCTCATTAATGGTGATACATTAATGATAAAGAAATTATTTATTAAGTGGAAAATAAGTAATATAGTTTTTATTGAAATAATAATACCCATTAAAAGGCCCACTTACCTGACCAAAACTTATTAGTAGTGTATATATACACCTTAGGCATCCAATGACCTAATATATAACCGTTTGGAGCATTAAAAAGGTGATTATGACACTTATATTATTTTATTTTAAATGATGCCAAAGTTGTCACCTTGATAATTTAATAAATATAAAAATTTAAATATTGTTATTTTAAGATGATAAATTCGTGTAAAAGTATTATTGTGAAAGTTAATATATTTATCTTAATCAAAGTATTTTATTTTTAATTTTTATGCAACAAATTAGTATATTAAATAATTATACAAAAATGTTGTAGTAATTATTTTATTAAGAGATAAACCAAAAAAATGGTTTTAAAAATAATAAAATAAATATTATATGAACTATTTAATGTGATCCACTAATTTTATATATACATATGACCTTTTATAAATCTATTAAAGCTTTTATTTTGTACATATCGTCTGTATATATTTTATTTAAATTCAAATAAATGAATAGTTTCAAGATTGGCACTATTGTTATTTTATAAGAATAACATATTATAAAATTGTTTAAAAATCACATAATTATTTAAAAATTATAAATTTAAATTTATATGGTCTATAATGTTATAAAGTAAACAATTTTGGAAAATTCACAACAAATAAGTAATTATTTGTTATAATTTAAAATTTATAATTTTATTACCACAAATAAACTTAAATAGATTAAATAAGGATAAATCAAAATGATAAGGTTTAAAATAAGCTCCAAACATGTCTAAATTTGATTGGTTGATTATATTACAACCCTGTCTCATATAATCTTATAATATGAGTAATTTTTTGAGGTTTTTATGTGGGGTTAGATTTATTATAAATTAATATTTTTAAGAATTCCAAAGGTGCCCCTCTCCTCCCTTATAAAAGGGAACCTCCTCCCTCTCTTACACACACCACTTTGAGACTTCATGATCGGACAAACCCTGACCAATTCTCTTCTCCACTTCCCTAGAAACATCCTAGAGGTCCTGGTCTTCTTCAAAGACCAATTTTAGTTCCCTAAGAGGGGGTCTCAAAGAGGCGCTTCAAAGAAGAGGTAATTTCCGTTACCGATTCTTTTACCTTTATTTTTTCTTCCACATTTCTTTCTTAGGATGTTTCATTATGTAGTAATAACATCAGTATAAATCACATAATGATATGTTATTATAAGTATTAAACAACCCTATTTCACCATCTATCCATCCTACGGAAAATGAAATCACCACGCGTGCGTACGTACAGAATACCATCTCCACGCCGTGGTGTAATCTATTTTCCACCACCAAATTACATGGATGGGTATAATGGTGTAAATAATAACTATATATGATTATTTTAAATTGATATTGATTCTGAAATAGTATACATACACTCCAATAAAATTCCATGATCATGGGAATGATATCATCGCTCATGCGTACGTATGGAATACCGTCTCCATGACGCGATGAGATTCATTCTCAATGATTAACCATTCAAAAATGATTATAAAGTATATATAATAAGTAATCATGAAATATATGAAATAATAATGTTACTGGATTTATATATATATATATATATATATTTCATCCAATTAATTCCATTCAATTCAATGAGTAAACGAAATCAACGTTCATGCGTACGTACGGCCTACCATCTCCATGAACGGTGTATTTCATTCCATTTATTGATCTATTATATATATGAATATTCTAAATATATATTATATATAGATCATGTTTTACATTCTGGATGTAATTAATCATGACCTAAGTAATCATATGAACAATTAAAAGTCAAAACACGGGCGACAAATGAAACGATTTTACCCAAAACGCTCTTTAAAATGGAATTTACAAAAGAACGGGTAATATAAAGTCATAAGTGAACCATATATGACATCATAACAATTAATATGATTCTATAATGTGTCAATAACATAATTTAAATCATTATACAGGAGGTTCGGCTATGTACGAAGCATCTCGGACCAAAGGTAAATTATAATTTTTCCAATCTCATTTTTATCCGAGATTTCTTATTCGTAAGTATTTACTGGGATTATTTCTATCATCCATGTCCACGTTTTATAAAAGTTTTTTCATGTATGTTTAAAGTCCTTTTTACCCATTTTTGAATTTTACTACATGTTATGTAAGGAATCTTTCTTTTGTTTACGTTACGAGGTACTTTTTGACTTTTCCGACAAAAGTATGAAAAGAATGTTTTTTTTAACTTATACGGCACAAACGGTTTTTTACGGTTTTATAAAGCCTTGTTTTTAGGAAGCTTCCTCCAAAATATTTCATGACTATTTTCAACAAAATCATTTTTTTTTAAATTTCATGATATTTTGTGAAAAGAAAATGATTTTGAAGAAAGAGGGATATTTTCCTCAAGAATTCATTTTAAGTGTTTTATCAAAACCATTTTTCATCTAAGATGACATTTTTTCATATGTGTATGTTTCAAGTATAATGTATCTATGATTTACATGGTTTCATCTCTCTTATTATGAAATGATATCCATTTCTTTTATATGGATTATGTGATGATGGGATGATGTTTATGAAACCCATTTTATTTATTGGGTTATTTTGAATGATGTATGTTTATTTTGTGGAAAAAGTAAGAATGATTTCATTATGAGATGGGTGGGACCTATATCTCCCTCCAATGCATTGGGTAAATATTTATATCTCATGAGATAGACATGGCTGGAATGACAAGTTAAACTGGTCCAGTAATACAGGACTGGAACGAGGAGTGAACTCGATTCAGAAAGGGACCTTGTCCACTAAGATGGTCTTGGCAGCCATGCCTTGGCTACTATGGAAATAATTATTTGTGCTTAATGGATGCCACAATTACATGTTTTATCCCCATGCTATTTTATCATGGTTTATGTTCCAATATGATCTATGCCTTATGTACTTCCATGTTTTTTGTCGTTGCTCAAGATTTTGATGTTTAAACATTGTGTTCATGTTTTTAAGTTCAAATGTATATGGTATGTTTTATTTTTTCCATGCTTACCCTTACTGAGCATTTGAGCTCACCCTATTCATGTTTTCTTTTCCCCAGGATATAATGAATGGTTTTAGGTAAGAAAAAAAAAGGGAAGATCTTTATGGGATATGTTGAAGATCTTTCACCACGATTAGAAGATTATGTTCTATGTTTCCAAAGACACTAATCTATTACAGTTCTTGTGTGTCTGTTTTTTATTTATTAAGTATTCCTCTAATGTAATGTAATGTCCATGTATGTTGAGCTTTGGGTCTCTACAGAATCCCAAATACATTTTTTTAGAGTTGGTTTGGGTTGTATGAGTACATGGTGATGTTGTTCAGACTGAAAAACATTTTTAATGTGTTCTGGGGTCTCATGAATATAATCCTCCACCAATACCTAGAGACATTCATCATGTTATTTCTCTAGGAACATCCTCAAAAACGTTTCAAAATAAAAAACTAGATATCTTTAATTAGTATTGAATATACTTAAAGACCATCATATTTACACCATATTTCAAATTGTAACTTCTAGACTATGTTGGTGAATTTGTTGGGGAATGTGGTGTCTAAAACAATTATATCAGCAAACCTAGAGACTTGGGTGGAAGATATATACTAGACACACCCCTAGAATGTATTTGATATCAAGAGTTGTCTATGCATAACATGATATTACTAATATTTAATCCATTTATTCTATCAATTATCAACAACCATGAATTTACTAATTAAGAAGGAAGTAAAGTTATAGTGGATGGATTTGTTTGAAGAGTAATTTATTGTGTTCAATATGAGGTTAAATACAATGCTATTTTTTATTTCAATATCCCATAATCTTGTACTATCTCTTGGGGTCAGAAAAGGTGAGTAATGAGACCTTAATAACACCTCATTGTATACTTAAGGCTTCCTACTAGAAGTGGGGTGTGGAATTTATTTTCAGAGACTATACCCTCTAGTATAAAGTGTCATAGTAGTAGAAAAAATCATTAAACAACTGAAAAAAATAAATATAAACACATAGATGAAGACAATAATAACTTCCAATAGAATAATTAAATAAATAATAAAAGACTAATAAAATTACATAATGGAATTTAACCAAATATCATTCTAGAACAATATAAGAAAAATACTAGAAGACTCAAATAAAATAATCAATGTCCCTGGTCATAAACCCCATGTAGACCCCATATGGAAACTTCGACCCATCAAAAAACATGTAATCAACTGTAAGGTCCTTATACAATTTCCATCCCAACATCCACATAATCTGGTCAGGTACCAGATGATTTCATGAATAGGTCCCGACTATAACTCAATAGTTCGACAACACCATGTCTATACTAAACTAGTATAATAATATATTTATACAATAAAAATATAAACATGTCTATAAATTAATTTAATAATTAATAAAATACAAAAACAACTTTCTTAAGCTTTGTGTTGGGATCTCTCTAAGCATTACATATGACCCTATCAACCACAACCATATAACCAAGGTAAAATAACCAATATCAGTTCCGTGATAAAATATATCTATGAATGTATTACAACCATTCCACTCACAACTATATAACCATGTTATAACCAGAAAATCTTGGAAAAATCCGTATAAGCGTTACAACATCTGAGATAAAACACTATAATCATTACAACATGGGACATGTAATAGATTTCTCTCTATTAGAATTATAGGATGGGACAAGGACGAGCCCTCTAAATATCATAATTACAGCATATAAGTGTTCATGTTCTAGGTCCGAGTTTCATTTATAATCAATATAACATCGAATAGAGTCCTTATCATAAAACATGGATATGAAAACATTCCATCACAATTCACAATGGATAATGTTTTGAATTGCAATCAATCTTCCATATTCCAATTTAAATTTAATTCTAAATTCATTAAAAATTAGATAATTAATAAATAACCGAAAATTTTGTGGTTTTATAACATGAAATCATCCTTGGACACATGTCATGATAAACATACTTTAAGATAGTATCCAATTCAATTATATTCACTAGTTTTCTCACCAATGGGATTCTATAATATATGATGTAAGCCGACTAAAAAATGGACTTCAATGAATAATATCATTAATTTATTGAATTTATAGGGGAACACACTATGTTGGAACTACCACAATGTTTCATAAAATTGAAATTTAACAAATCATAGAGTAATGATTTCGACCCTACCTCTAATGGAAGATCTCACAATGCTTCCAATGGAAAATGACAACAAAGAAGAAAGTGATAATGATTGAAAATATGTTTCTAGATTATAACTAATTAGGATTAAAACCAAAAACATAATTTTCCAAAGTATTTAACCACAATAGTTGTAGATGAGGTAAGAGAAGGAAGAAACAAGATCAAAACTACTTTACAGGACCACTCAAACACAGGAGATGTATAGAAGGGAAGATGTCACCCTAAAATCACTTGGTAAAATCCCTAGGTTTGAGAGGAGAGGAGTTTTATAATATTAGTATAAAAATCATCCACACAATATGTTTAAAAAATTGTATACAAAATTTAAACATTGGGTAATGTTATTACACAACATGTAAATTTTTTAATGGAATATGATAAAAAAGCTCATAGCATTTGATTTAATTTATTAAAACCATTGAAAAAATAAATTAAATGTAATCTCTTTACACGTCATGAAAATGTTCTACAGTTTATTTTCTAATCATTTTTCTTCTAAACAATAAAAATATCTTTAGATGTCTTTAAACTCACTAAGAACCCATGAAACACATAAACAATCTATTCTAGGACTCCATTAAGTCAAAAAATCATACATCTTTTATCTTTAGGAAATTTTCTCTAATAATGATCTCCTTGTAGATACCCAACATCCCTTCTCAAGTTTCCATACAACCCAACACTGCATTTATTCAGATGATGAATGATCACGATGAAAACAAAACTAAAAGTAAATATTAATGAAAAATGAATACTGATACATACATGAAAAATATGAGATCTTACAACATACCCACCTAATAAAATCTCATCCTCGAGATACTCCAAGTGCCAATATGAGGTATTGAAAAACAAATACAGCTATTGCACTCTCATTTAAGTCTCTCTCTCCTATGTTTCCACATAATCTTTCCCATTATGGAACTACACCAAAACAAATGTTATAGTCCATCCCCAAAGATATTTCTCACATTGATCCACAAACCAAATCAGTTTCTCCTCAAAGGGCTCATCAGCACAAAGCTCAATGACTACCACATATATCACATGTGAAGGTTCTGGATGATAAATTTGGATTTGTGACACATGGAACACGTTTTGCATGGAACTATAACATTTTGGAAGGGTTAAATGATATGCCACTGGACAAACCCTTACTGCTAATTCAAACAACCTAAAAACCCATGGTTCTTTCTTTCCTTATTTCTTGACATGATGTTTTCACAACCATGGAAAATGCTGGAGGAAAACTTGTTTACTTACCTCAACTTCTAGAGGACATCTATGGCTATTATCATATGATAATAGCATGTTTTTCACGGTCAACTACCACTGCATGATCAACTGAACATGTTCATATTTCCCTTATACGAGGCTATGAAAAAAAATGTTCTGACTCACTATCTTCCATCCAACATAGTGGATAACAGAGTGGACTACCATTCAAGTCCTCAAAAGGATCCTTTTGTATATATTCCTTGACGAAATTATTAAATGAATACTCTATGAGTTTCCTATGTTCCTCCCATTAACCACAAAAATCCCTAACATATGGTAATAAAAATCCTAAAAAGAATAAATAGTCCACTCATATTGACAAGTAATCTGGATGATAGTTTTTCTTAAAAGAATTAGTGATCACAGTGATTTCTAAAGGCCCTTTTAGAAATCTGATATGAATAGTGGATTTTTTTGAAACAATACTACCCAAAACACTGTGCAACAATACCACCTCGTAGATGTACATATTTCCCAAACCATCAACTATGATGGTTCCTCTAATATTTAATAAGTGGGATAACATAGTTAGTTGATAAAAAACAACCCATACTACATCATTCATAGGGGTACATATAGGTATACCTTTCACAAAATCATTTGTGACACCACCCCATTTCAACTTAGGAATGGGTAAAGGCTAAAAAAGTAAAGTAGGCCTCAGATTCTCTTCATTCACCTACTAACATGTGAAGAATCTTACAATGATTCATTCCTCCTAATTTTTAATTCTTGACCACTAGAAAAATCTATGTTGATAGTGATAAATAGTTTTTAAACTAGAATGCACCACCCAACATGATGCATGAAACCCTATCATCATCCCAATGTGTAAGCCTATAAGAACCCATAATCAGATATAAAAAATTTGAGATTAGGCATAGTTGAGAAACCATCCTGATGGCGACTCCCCACTATATGATTTTTATCTCATAATGAATCACTCTAGATCAGAAAACTGCTCAGCCTAAATATAGTCCAAAATCATGGGTGTAACAGATGTTGAAGTCAAACCTACTCTATGCTGGTATTTCTATACATGAAAATGTATGTCTTCAAAGTGGTCCATTATTGGAATCTCATCACAAGAATCCCATACTACCATTGTCTATTTCATTTGTCTCAAATATCCATAAATTAGGTCTCTCTTTCCCAGTGTACAATCTCATTCAACGTCAAAAGGCTTTAGATACTCGACCCACCTCCTCTATCGAAGGTTCAAGTATTTTAGTGTAAACATGTAGCTGAGGATCATGTGATTTGTGTAAACAAAAATCCTCTCACCCATGAGACATTATCTCTATCATGTAATGGAAAGCACCACCACTTCTATCTCTCTATCATGAGTAGGTTAATTCCTTTCATGCGGTCTTAGATTCCTCAAACCATATGCAACAACTTGATCCACCTAGAGCAGAACTACTCTGAGTCATACTCCAGATGCGTCACAGTACATGGAATATGCTTTACCCAACATAGGTGAAGTGAAGATAAGTGTTGAGGTTAGACTATCATTCTTCTATTGAAAATATCTCTCTTAAGAATCAGAGCAAACAAACTTGACCCCTTTCTTAATTTTCCAAGACCTTGATGATGCCTATTAGGAGAAAACTTGGATGAAATGCTCGTAATAAAATTCTAATCCTAGAAATCTCCAAATTTAGAATATCTCCATGGAATGTTCCCAATATATCACATCTACAACTTTTTCTGCATCTAATGGAAATCTTTCCTCTGATATGATGTTCCCAAGAAGTGCACTTCATTAATCTAGATACTAAATTTTGTTGGCTTGTAGTAATTGATGATGCTCATTAAATATCCATAGAATTATGATAATATATATATGATATTCAACTTTTGAATCGAAGTAATTTAATATATTATCGATGAAAATCACCACAAACTAGTCCAAAAAAAGGATGAAAGATCCTATTCATTGAGGCCATGGATACTGCAAGAGCATTAGTCAACCCAAATGACATCTCTATGAATTCATACAAGCCATTCAAGCACTAAAAATTAGTTTTAGGTATGTGTGATGGAATAAATATTATTTTATGATATATTTATATCAATTAATTCTTAGATAATATCTTAACACCTCTCAATATACTTAAAACATTATCAATGTGTGGAAGAGGATATCTGTTCTTGAATGTCATTTGGTTCAACCTCTGATAATACACACATAAGAGCAATGATCCATCATTCTCTTTGGAGAAGAGAACAGTAAAATCCCAAGGAGATGTACTAGGATGTTTGAATCCTTTAAATTCTATATTATCCAACTAACCATCAATTTCCGAATCACTTCTGGTGATATATAGTAATGTGGGATAAAAACTTGATCTTATTCTTGTTCCAACTCAATCCTGAAATCAACCTCTCTCTCCTGAAGTAAGTGATAGAAATAATCAAGGAAAAAATCATGAAAATATTCTACCACTATTTGAAAAGAATCGTTTTGTATTATACCATTATCTAGAGCTTGAATGGTGATCTGATCCATGAGAAAACCAAATCTACATTGAATTGGTCTCACTCAACCATCCTAAATAACCACTCACCATGGTGAGAATATCTACTTCCTTCTGTATATAGGAATGTAAATCTTATCCTACAATTGTAGAGATGAGTGTGGTATAGAACTAACCAATCCATGCCAATAATAAATTTAAATAATTTCATATCTAACACAAATGGTTTTCAAATGAAATGGTAACTACCAATCTCTATAGAACATGCCTTGAAACGTTTGATATTTTTGAAATGCACTTTGAATAGTGTGTCAATTGTTAAAACCCCATCTAATATTTCGAAATACATACCAATTTTTTTAAAAAATAATATATAGAAAATAATGCGATTCAATTGTATCAAACAAAATACAATATAAGTTAATTGTATATGTAAAGGTAGATGGTCCTTCATCCATGTTTGTTGAAGTAGTCTGAATAATGTTAAACTGACCTATCCATGTTCCATATAATTTATTCAAACTACCAAAAGATATTTCCCTTGGATTGTAATATTTATCATGTGTTGGGGTACCACATTACCTAGATCGTCCTAAATGGTCTATGGACCTCCAGCCACTAGCTTGTAGAGGGAAAGCTGATGTCCTTAGTAATTCAATTGCATATCCTGATAATCTACCACTGGTATGGTTTGGAAATTTTGTAATGAAGCTCTGATGATGACCCATCCTACAACAGATATGACACTTGGCTGTGGGTAAGGAAACTGTGGTCACTTATCGCCAAACATGTGACATTGTGATAACTAGAACAAAACATAATCCTCAGATGGTTTTACACCACTCTGACTATTCATCACACTACTAACATGGTAAAAATATTAATAGAGAATATTCTTACCACTCACAGAATAATTCCTATATCACCCTACTAAAACAAAATGGCCTCTAATCGATGCCCATTTCATTTTCCATTCCCTGGTGAGTGCTTGATTAATGACATATTTATTGATACTTAAATATGAAATGTTTTCCTATGAACTGATCTCATTACATATATTGTCTTTGAAACTCCTCACCCTAAAGATATCATCACCTTCCAATGATGTTGAAAATTTATGTTGGTTGGTAAAACATCAATCATAGTTTCTTGCTAAAAACCATCCAACATCAGATGCATGAAATCATTATTTTTTCAACCCTCAAGATTACAAGATAGAAATAGATCAAGAACATAATCATTAATCCATTTAAGATACCTTATCCGATTACCTATCTTTTGCTGGAATATCCGATCAATGCATGGTAGGTTCAAGAAGTATATACGCAGTAAGATTCACCATTTTATATGTCTATGTTTCAATATTATTAAAGGTATTCTAGACTAAATCAATCCAAAAATTATCTTCCAAGGATCCCCCTTCCCCAATAAACATATGTGGATGATGCTTTTGAAACACAATTTCGAGCTCATACATCAATGAAACAATGTAAAAATTTTCCCTTTCTATGGATCTCATGACCATATAGAATATTTAGTGAATCTAAACATCCATATTATCATCAGGAACTATAGTAAGATCAGGTTCATCTTTTTTACGATTGTTCTAATTTCCACTATCATAATTCTCAAGTTAAAGATGATGAGGAGGGATTTTCTCTAGTAGAAAAATACACATTTTATAAAACTAACCAGGAGTAATTTAAACCAGAATAGGTGACTATAATTGAGAACTACTAACTATTTCTCTCCCTAAACATGAATTAAAAGTATTTTAGTTAGACATGATATCTCATTTCATTTCTCTAGTGAAATAGAGATCACATATCATGGAACAATATGAAAGTATATATCACATGAAAAAAATATGAACCTATAATGAAAAATGCATGTTAATATATCATTATGTTTTTATAATGATTCATGTATCCTTATCTCACACCATACTGTGACCTCAGTAAATATAATGAAATAGTAACATCATAGAACTATAACCACACCCAACATCTAAATCACCCATATTAAAATAGAATCAACTATAACAAGAACAAAGCACGACAACAATCCCATTCCTATGGACATGGATTTCCTCATACATGGGCTAACAACTACCACTCCTATAAAATATGATATTTATGATGTGGTGTTTGCGACGGGGCCCCATCATAAATGCCCCAATCTAGAAAATGGCATTGAAAATATTTGGTTTTGTAAAATTTCATCAAAAATACCTTTCCTATGTTTATTAAATAATTATTTTGTGATGGGCCTGTCGGAGGAGGAATTTCCAAGTTTTTAAAACATTTTTTTGTGGAAGGCTGTCATAAAGACTATTTTCGACAGGATTTTTCACAATAAGTTTTAAAAAAACAACAATAATAAAAATAATAAAATGATATTAATATTAATGAAAAATTAAAATTAAAATTTGTAAAATAAAATAATTTATAAAATATTCATATAACATTCATATAATAATAAGAAAAATAATATTGATAATATAATAATATTATTAAAATTAATATTAATATTAATAATATAATAAAAAGTTATAAAAAAAAGAAATCATATTGAAAAAAAGAAAATAAAATAATAACAAATTATAAAAAATTATCTAATAAAAATTTTATATAATGTAATAAATAATAAAAAATCAAATAAAGTATAAAAAATGTAATATTCATAACAAAAAATGACTATATAGAAAGGTAAAGAGTTAATATTAACAAAATTACATTCAAATGTTTTCTCATAAAAAATAAATAGGTCACTGAGGGGGAGGGTTGTTTGAAGGAGATGGAGGAGATGGTGTAGGGAACACCATCCGTAAACCACGAGTGAGACATCACATGAACTCTAACTGCTCTTTCTCTTGCTACTGCCACCATCAACACATCTCCTCCAACATCTACTATTGTGGTTGTTGTGGTCGTAGGAACCCTTTATGATGCTATTATTGATATTAATTTATTTTATCCTGCTCCCTATGCACACTCTCTTTAAGATGAATTAGAGCTCATAGCTACTCCTATTATAGTGGATTATATGAAGATTACTCTTTATGGGACCCTCTTGTGCAAGATGCTAACATTACAATGAATTCATAATAAACCACATGAATCAATCAAGTGTCAATACCAAAAACTCGGCCACACCCAAAAGCATTCTGGGCCGCCTGCATCGATGATGTCTCATCAAATAGGTGGGCACTGGTCTTAGTATAGTTCTCTTCTTGACTCTTCGTCTTTTTATACGATGTTTCATCCTCGTATAATTCCTTAAATTTTATTTTAAAATTAAAATAGTTAAAATATTATTCTCAGTTAAATTTTAAACTCAAAAATAAAATATAATGACCATAATCTAACATTGGAGAGCACCTCTAATATCTCCAGTGGTCATAACACTATATATCCTCTTATAAATTCCAAACTCTGAAATATCAGAATGTTTCAACTGCATATATGAATATAAAATACACAGTTTAAATTTAAATTTATATGAAATATTTTAAAAAAAGTAATTACCATATTCTCCCTATGCGTACTAAATATACGACTACCAGTTTGATTTGTCACCTCTTGTCTCCCCCGTTTTTTTCAACTAGGTGATGAAATCCTCAAAAAATAGCCACCCAACCAGTGTAAAAATAATTTATTCCAAACCTGAGAAGAAATGTAATCAGTTTGGTGAGTGTGATAAGACTCAACAAACTCAATCACTCCTTCTTTCTCCATTGAATTCCTTCTAAAAATGTGATAAAACTGACAAATATGTTGACGCATAATCCACTTCCATTCCTTCTATATATCCTCATGCACGCACTCATTGATGGGATACCATAAATACCACAAATAATTTATAATATTATGTAATTAATTAAACTAATTTCGAAATAAATTTTATTTATTTATGTATTCACCAATGATCGAACATACAATGTTTCAAATTAATTGGAATCTGAACCCATGAGGCCCATGTTTTAGAAAAATAATTGTCAAATATAGCACTCCCACATCCAGTGGCTACATGTGTAATGCTATGAAAAAATAAAAAATAATCAAATTATTATAGTATAAATAAATTATTGAAAAATAACTAAAATACACAAGTAAAAATTTCTTTGAAAGGATGTATTGAATCCATGATGTGGACATCACTCAGGGATCGAGTTAGGATTCATCAAATACACAAGACAACACACCCTCCAAGTCCCCCCAGAATTACTTGTAGTTGGAGGGTTAAATGACCCAACATCCACCTCATCCAAAGGCAGATCACCTCCCTACAACATACGAAACAAACCCCCATTCATCTGAAAAATGAAATGAATGTTGTTATAAAACAATTGAAAACAACAATTATATATAGATATCTTAATATTTGATTATATCCAACATTTAACTATGTCAATGTTCATATTCATCCCCATCTTTAAATATAACAATGTCAAAGACTTCATATTACTCCTCCTCATAATTAGTTTTCATATGAGTTTCAATTTCATCATTTTTGTCATTTCAAAATCATTTGTACCATCATTATCATCATCGCCACCATCAACCCTTAACTATGGGGTATCATTATCGATACTCACATCTCTTCATTAAAAAGATGAATTTGGTACAATATCTTGAAAAATTTCAATTCCTTTCACTTCGGTGGACCCATATTCACATTGAGTAAAATGATTTCCTCGAGATTTATTTTTTATTATGCTCCACCAATCACTAAAATCCCTTATAGTAGCAGAATATTTTGAATAATAAATCTGAAGTCCTTGAGTAGCCAATAAAAGTGGTTTATTGACAACAAGAAGAGTTTTATATTTATTATTAATGATTCCATGGGTTAGATGAACACCTAAGAATCTCTCAGTATCCATTGAGTGATATTTAAACACCATTATTCAATGATATCCTAGATAACACAGTTCAATAATTTCTTCCAGCATACAGTAAAAGTCAACTTCTGTGTCTCTACTCTGAGATCCTCTCAAGAGCACACCACTATTCGTTGTTTTTTATTCCCCAATGGGAATTTGTTTTTCGATGTTCTTCAAGAAAAGCTCCTATAATTTTTGGATGTTGTTTCTTGATATTATTATCATATAACTTAAAAATAAGATAATATTGATTTAATATAATAAAAATTATAGAATAAATGATAGGAAAACACACCATAAAAATGGTTTCATTTATCACAGTTGATCTGAATGTATGTATGATCTTTGTTGATTTCCCTTTTATTCATCAACATTTACCTCCTTTCGACCAATACAGTTGTGTTTTGAGGGATATTCAGATTGAATGTAATGAGGGCATGAAAATGAAATTTCATTTTTAAAATAATCTTATGAAATTGAAGCTTCAACTAATGCTTTGTTTCATACATTTTTCTTCTATGTATGTATGAACCTCTGGAATAAGTTCATCCATTAGAATTGTACTGGACCTCTACATTTTTCAAAATACTGAAAATGTAAAATAAAATGATTCATTGTGTCAAACAAGCCAGTGGGTAGATTTTTTCCAGTTTACATAAAATTAAAATAACATCTTCATGTAGTCTTCTTAATGCATCATAGTCACTAGTCTCTACACAATCATCTCGAAAAAATATGATATTCCTGTTAGTAAATCACAAATCATAGAATTCAACATAATTATAAATCTAATCCGTTGAAGTATTACCATTATAACATGACATTCATGACTTTTTAATCTAGTAATATGACCATTTATGACACATCTTCCCATATTGGAAGCATAACCATCTAAAAGTCTAAAATCTGAATTCCAATGACAAGATAATAATCAATTATCTTTGGAGAGTATATAAGATACTTTTGGCTTCAATAACTTTTTTGTTCTGTCCATTTCAAACTGTTCAAGTTATCGTTGCCTACAAAAATTGGACAAGATCTAATTATTAATTAACATTATCATTTGTTTTACCAAGTGTATCCAAAACTATATGAAATAAATTATCAAAATAGTTCTTCTCAATATGAATGGAATCCTACATGTGTTAGACTAACAAATTAGATAGATATAGAAGATTCCAAAAAATGTATTATTTTATCCAATTATGTTCTTTTCTAAAGCCTTTAATTTTCTATTGGTATAATGTTTGTACAAATGCGATGGGAGGTAATAAAGAGACATTTGATTTTAACTCTATACCTAAGATCATTTTTTGATTTCCAACTCTTTCATTTAGGCCTTTTCTGAAATGAAATACATTTCTCTAAAAAGAATGATATTTTGGATTGAATCTGCGACGAAAGTTGAAAAAACAAGGTTTTTTATATTAATGAACACAAACACATTGTTATCTATCATACAGTACGAACATGATTTTTGACCATGTATACTCTATAATGATAATAATCCGTATGTTGTGAAGTCACTAATTCTCCATATCTATGTAGCTTTCAGCAAGAAATTTTGTTTCACATCAACATCAAATGTACTGTATCCATTAATCCACAATGAATTTAACTCACTAATCAATGGTTTCAAATAAACATCAATATTATTTTCCAGAATTCCTGGATGTAATAAGGTATAAATGATATAAGTTTCAATTACCAGTATCGAATGAGGTAAATTGTATGGAGTAATAAAGACAATCCAATATGACTACTGACTACCGTAAGAACTAAATGGATAGAAACCCACAATAGAAAGACCCAATCACTTGTTTCAATATTCTAACTAGAAAGATATATGCACTAGGATAAAATGTTTCAATGAGTCACCATCATATGGATGATTTAAGGTTTTACCAGTTAGAATGTATTTTTTGTTCCCAAACGTCAATATCAATTTGTTATGAGAAATAAATAAACATTGAAATATGTATGTAAGTGGGAAATATCTCAATTTTCTTACAGGAATCATTCTATACTTCCCATATTGAACCACATTATACTGAGATTGTACACATGTCGAAAAACTATACAAAGACTCATTTTCACCATAATAAAAGATGCAATCATTTGAAGATGAATGAATCTTCTAATAACCATGTCCTAGATTACAAACCAACATCTTTCTCTCATATAAATTTGTAAAAAAAAATTCATTCAGGTAGATGTGTTTTTACCAATGATAATATCTGATCAAAACAAATATTTGAAATTCCATTGTATGATTTAATAGCCATAAATTTAGAAACATTTTCAAATTTTCTTATCTTACAACCTGGATATAAGTTATACTCAAGAGACCTAAACAACTAATAATAATGAGTTGGTTCCAAATTAAGAGTTAAATAAAAATCACCCTGTGTTTTTTCTTGTCAAAAATATGGGCCGACCATATCATGTACTAAATTTTGAAACCTTACAGGATTTGAAAACAAATTATTAGTATCTATTATAAAACATCGTTCATATTGTTGATACAATAAAAAATAATCTGTTTCAAAACCATAAAGCAAGAAATGACTCCCAACATTGATATATTGTCCTACATCCTCAAAGCACATGTTTTACATGGACACATAATTGTCCCTTCTGAAACAAATTCCATTTTTGATGATGTAAATGTTAAGAAATATTCAACACCCTCAATATATACTTGATTAAAACAAGAAATTTTTGGATTCTTGTGCTGATTTATCCATGTGAGATCATCTAATAATGATATTTATCGATGTAATTATTCTATATTTCTCTAAAAAATATAAAATAATTAGTTTTCTTTATAATTTATATAAGTAAAACACAATCCAAAAAAGAGAAGACATTTAAATTTCTTTTTCTATTAAATTATACAAATTTATATTATTTCATACCTATTTATAGTATTTTGTATTCTTTAATACTAATCTACAAAAGCTAATAAACATTTATTCTAATTACCACTAATTAATTTTATATATATCTAATTTTTACTAATAATAATTATTTACAGTGGACACAATATGCATTTTATTGGCGGAATATCTTTTTCCCGATGACTCATCTATACTTCCTCTAACTAAAACCATTATGAAAAATCCACTCAGATATGTAGATATCCATTTCTATATGCACAAAGATAGAGATTTCAGTTGCAAGAGGTCCCTTCTATCAAACATTGTGCAAACAGAAAAAGATATTTGTACGCCTAAGTAGATTTTTCATAGTGATTTTAGTCGAAGATAATTGAAAGGAGTCATTAGAAAAAAAGAGCCTATTTTTTCCAATAACTCATCTTATTATATCCTTCACCAATTGAAACTTGTATGCAAAATATGCTCCGACATACACATATAAATTTTTGTATGCAAGAGAATAGAGAGTTGGAATCCCTTTCCATGATGCTCTCCATTATCATGAATATGAATGTGGATATCCATAAGTGAGGATGGATCATTCATTGTGATTTTAGTGGGTGAAAATTGCAATGGGATAAGGCATCTGGAAAAAGGGAGACACCGATCAACTTGAATATTTTCCAATTTATTACAATTTGATAAAATTTATTATAATTTTATGATAATTATTATTAATTATTTATTATTATTGGTAATTATTGTTAATTGTAAGAATTTATTACTAGTAATTACTAATTATTTCAATTTATCAATAACTATAAAAAATTATTACAAATTGCTAAAATTTATTTCTAATTATTGCAGTTTATCATTAATTATTACCATTTAGTACTATTTATTTAAATTTGTTATTAATTATTACAATTTATTAGAAAATTATTACAATTTATTAATAATTATAAAAATTTAAAACTAATTATTACAATTAATTACTAATTATTACAATTTATTACTAATTAATATATTTATTAGTAATTATCAGAAATGGTTACAATATATTACTATATGGTACAATATATTACTAATTATTGCAATTTTGTACATGTTATAAGGAGTTCATATTAACTTATTACTAATTATAACAATTTTTTATTAATTATTAGCATTAATTTCTAATTATTATAATTTATTATTAATTATTATTAATTATTACTAATTATTACTATTTTTTGAGTAATTAAGATAATTTGTTGTTAATTATTACAAATTGTTTCATGTTATTTCTAATTATTAGAATTTATTGTAAATTAATATAATTTTTCATTGATCATTGTAATTTATTACAAATTATTGAAATTTATTACAAATTATTGTAATTAATTACTAAAAATTGTAATTTATTACTAATTATTGCAATTTCTTACTAATTATTTCAATTTATTACTAATAATTAATTTTTTATAGTATACGTTGATAATAATTAGTAATTATTGATAATTATTACTCATTATTATAATTTATTACTAATTATTAGTATTTATTACTAATTATTAGAATTTTTTACTAATTTTTACTTATTATTACTAATTATTACTAATTATTACAATTTAGTACTAATTATTACAATTTATTACTAATTATTACTAATAATTGCAATTTATTACTAATTATTACTAATTATTAAATTTTTTTGCAAAATATCACAAATTGTTACAATTTATAAATAATTATAAATAATTATTACAATTAATTACAAATTATTACAAATTATTACTAATCATTACTAATTGGTACAGTGTAATTCAAATTTTTGTAATTTATTAATAATTATTAGAATTTGTTACACATTTTTACTAATTATTAAAATTTATTACTAATTATTACAAACTGTTGAAATTTATAACTAATTACTACAAATTATTACTAATTGTTTTAATATATTAGTAGTTATTGCAATTTATTACTAATTATTACAATTTATTACTTATTATTATAATTTATTATTAATAATGAAATTTTATAATAATTATTAAACTTTATTACTAATTATTAAATTTTAATACTAATTATTACAATTTAATAAAATTTATTAATAATTGTTATAATTTATTAATAATTAATTCATTTTATTACTAATTATAAGAATTTATTACGAATTAGGACTTATTGTAGAAATTTACTATCAATCATTGCAATTTATTACTAATTTTTGCAATTTAGTAATAATTATTACAATTTGTTAATAATTATAACAATTTATTACTAATGAATACAATTCATTACTAATTAATAAAATTTATTAAAAATATTTTTATTTTATTAATAATTATCACAATTTATTACTAATTATTCTAATTTAATACTAATTATTAAAATTTATTACAAATTATTACAATATATTACAAATTATTTCATATTATTAAAAATTATTACTTTCATTACTATTTATTACTATTTATCACAATTTATTATTAATTATTACAAATTATTAAAAATTATTTCATTTTGTTACCAATTATTACAATTTATTACTAATTATTTAAATTTATTAATAATTATTAATTTTTTTACTAATTATGAAAATTTATTTCTATTTATTAAAACATATTACTAGATGTTGTAATTTATTTCAACATATTATAATTTATTATAACTTATTATAATTTATTACTACATATTATAATTTATTATTAATTATTATTAATTGTTTCAATTTATTACTAATTATTATAATTTATTACTCAATATTCGAATTTGTCACAAATTGATTCAATTTATCACTAATTGTTGGATTTTATTACTAATTGTTGTAATTAATTGCTAATTATTACCATTTATTGCTAATTATTGCAATTTATCACAATTTATTGCAATTTCTTACAATTTATTACAATTTATTGCTATTTAGTGAGATTTATTACAATTTAATACTAATTATTACAATTTAATACTAATAATTAAAATTTAATACTAATTATTTCAAGTTAATACTAATAATTACAAGTTAATACTGATTATTACAAATTTATATAATAACCTTTAATTAATACTAATTCAATCTTTTCACACATAATTATTTGTAACAATAAACATAAACTATGTTAAATAAAACTATCAAATAATAATTTTATTTGACTATAGATAATTAACAATAATTATAACTGATATAAAATAAAACGAATTAAGTAAAAAAATAAAAGAAACTGATAAATACAACAAAAATAATGCATTTGAACAATATAAGTTGTGAATAATGCCTCGAATTAAAATTTTTAAATATGAAAAATTTTGGGATAAAATTTACTACTAGAGAGAGATATAAGAGTAGAGAATTTAGTGGAATAGGGGGAAAATAGGTGGTAGTAAATATAGGTTAGATTATTTGTGACGAGATTATTTTTGACGGTTGTCCCCTTGGAAATAGTAATATTTGTGATGATTCCTGTTGAACATACTAACATTTGTGATGAGTCCCATTACAAAAGACCACATACTAACATAGTATTTTAAATGAGATATATATACCATCCTAAATACTCAAAACACCATCGAGTATTGGTGACAGGTTATAATAGCCCGTTACAAATACCCTTTCCCCCATTTTGGTGCGCAAAGTGTGTCAAAGCTTTTGCAAAAAGAACCATCGACCTACCGTAAAACAGATTATTTTTTGTGACATGTTTGTTTTCCCAATGGAAAAAATTATCCAAAGGACTATTTGTGATTGGATACTTGACCATCACAAATAGCCGGTCACAATTGCCTAATTTTCCCATAGTGTCCCATGAACAAGATCATTTCCATGTTCAGACACATCCTAGTCTCCTTTATACCTTTCCCAAACTGTAAGGCAAAACAAAAAAACCATGTCATCTGATACCACTTTGTTACATCCCCTAATCTGGCACATTCTCCCATGGCTAGAAAGGTTTGGTTATGAGGCCTCAAGCGCACCTCCCCATATGCGAGATTCTTCCGACTAGCAGTGGGGGTGTGAAATTTATAGTGAGGAGACAATACCACTAGGTATGAAGTGTAATAGTAGTATAAAAAATCATAACAGAATGAAAAATAATCAATGTAATGACATAGAATAAGACAATAATAAAATCCAAATGAATATTCTAATAAATAGTAAAGGAATAATGTAAGTACGTGATAGAATATTACTAAATTTCATGCGAGAAAAATAATAGAAAAATACTAGAAGACTCAAATAAATGACTTAATTTCCTGGTTCTCGAACCCCACATCGGTCCCATCTCCAAACTCCAACCCATATGAAAAGCAATAAAAAACAATGTTCATTTCG
Organism: Viscum album; assembly: GCA_963277665.1. NCBI lineage: Eukaryota > Viridiplantae > Streptophyta > Magnoliopsida > Santalales > Viscaceae > Viscum > Viscum album. The sequence goes on from OY728158.1 coordinate 1,288,873,593, forward strand.
CTTTTCCAATCCTACATCCACATAATCATTCCGGGTACCAAACTATAGCCCAAATTGGGTTTGTATACATCTCAGATGGTCGACCCCATAATGTCTAAAATAAACTTGTTGGGTAAGATGTGTATGCAGTGAATAGGTAAAAATAATTATAAATTAATTTATTTTATAATAAAAAAACATCAACATGCTTCGAATTCATGCCAAAATCTATCTGATCATGACTTACAATCAATCCAACCAATATCATATAACTGAGGTAAAATAACCTACTTTGATACCATTCTAGAATATCTATGAGCATGTCTTACAACGGTCCCAAACTAAACAATTTAACCATGGTATAACCACAACAATCCAGGTAAAATCCTAATAAGAATTATAGAATCTAGGGAAAGACCTATTAGCAGTATAGCATGGGAAATGCATTTCCCTCTCTTAAAAATTATTACAGAGTGTGACTTGGTCGGGCCTGGTTATTATCAACAATAAAACTCATAAGTGTGAAAGTGTTAGGGTCAAGCCCAATTTATAAGTATCAAAACATGTAACAAAATCCATATCATACAACCTATATATCAAATTATCACATCAAAATTCTCATTTGTTAATTATCAAAATTACGATTCTTCTTTCATATGCCACTTGCAATTTAATTCAAAAATGATTTTCAGTTATATCAATGAGCAATAATCGATAATTTATGGATTCTATAACCATAAATTTCACTAGGATACATGTCCTGCTAAACATACATTAAACCAATAGGCAATTAAATCATAATCCTAGGTTTACTCACCAAATGTGTATCCATAATCCAGATCAGAATCTAGTAGAAAATAAATGAAATCAAGTAATAATATCATTCATTCATTTAATTTTTTTGGTTCACATTATGAAGGCGTTATCACAATATTCCATAAACATGATATTTATCAAATCATAGGTCAATTATTTCAACCCCCATCCTTTTACTGGGGATACAAAAACACTTACAATGGCCAACACCCCTGATGAAGAAGGTCTGTATGATTTCTATAAAATTGTAAGATCAAAACTGGTGAAGATGAAAAAAAATAATGTAACTGGTCAATGTATTTCACCACAAATGTAAGTGATGAAGGAATATATGAAAAAAAGACCAAAATCACTAGCCATGGATCGATCAAAGAAACAGAATGTTCATAACGGATGCTGGTAACCCAAAATAACATGGAGAAAGCCCAAGGGTCATGTAGATGAGTCGGGTAGTGGAATAGATTAAAAATTATCCTCAGAACATTTTCTATAAAAAATTCTGGTATTTACACATCATGTAATGTGACTACACATCATTTAAATGTTTTTAATTGAATAGTCCAAAAAAACCATCACCTTACATTTATTTTAACAAAACCCTCGAAAAATTACATGATGTGTATGTTAGAGATGGTGGCCAAGAATAAACTACATTGAACATTATTCATTAATAAATACCTTATCACTCTTGATTGTTCTTCTGCGTGACAATGCATGTGATAATGTCCTAAGTACAACTGTTTCATTACAGGGTCATAGCGTATCCCTGCTGTGATGAGAACCCGGAAGTGCCATAATAATGTTCTTGAATATATGTTCTACGGCCAGATGATGTTATTTGAGGGACACAAATAATACATGCAATTAAGGGTGAGGACTCATAAATCTTTGGGGCACCATCTCATGGTGTGATCCCTTAGTAATATCTAGGGGGATATTATGCGAACGAGACCCGCCAGTAGGAAATCCAAATTTCATAGTGTCATAGGATGTTCCTATCTATGGACGTGTTTATTGGTCCTTAGACTTTAAGATCATTTTTAATGGGTATTAAAACTTACGCACTTATATGTATTGACGGAAACTATGACGAAACACTGTTCGCAGTGAGGTAGGACAAATTGGGTGCGACACGAGTAATACTGCATTAATATATAATGCAAGAATAGATTTGTCCCTTATGTTCCACAATGGAAGTAGATATCTCATGCCCTTTTATGGAATTGATATAGCCTAAAATCCATGGCCATGGTATGGTATGGGTGAGTTCAATTCCAGAAGGTCAAAGAAGGAATAATCAAGCACATGGGTTGATTGAACTAGGATGAAACCCTCTTCATTCGGGATATCATGACAAAGGGATTATATTACACGGTATGCATTCATATGAGCTGACACGTCAATGGGGCGTCAACTTCTTTCTCTTGGGTGCCTTGACCCATTGCTGGACAGTAATCTTGGACTTTACGCAAGCCTACCAAATGCTAACGAGAAAGAGGCTTAGATGGTCATACACTATGTGTGTCCATGTATCTTAGTTAAATATTATTTTAACAAGTTAAATATTAGTTTAACAAGTTAAATAAAGATTATTCCTGACTGGGGTTTAATAATTATTTAAGGATTCTTGATTGCATTTATTTTGATACTAGTTTTTCAAGAAAATATGTTGGGGATGAAATAATATATATTTATTAGCGATTAATTCAATTACATTTATTTAAGTAATAAATAGCCATTACTGAAGGACTAATAAATGTGGTGGAAGAAATAACGAAAAATGGAAAATAAAATTACATACTGTGTATATTTAATATAAACTCCATGTAGTTTTATGGAAAATGATTACACTCAGTGTATTAATGAATACATAGCGTGTAGTTTTTTCAGTCGTGATTTTGAGTAAATAATATCGTTTTATTAAATGATATTTATTATAATCAGTGTGGGTTCATGTCATGGAATTAATCATTCGACATGGGGGGGGGGGTTCAATAAGAGTTAATGAAATAAATAAAATGTGTAACACGTTTACTTATTTTCATAACTCTATAACCTCAAACCTGATTATAAATATCCTCAAAACCCCAACACTTTTTCCCAATCGTTGTGTACAACAATTATGGAGAGCTATCTCAAGGCCAAAAGAAATTCTTCCTCCAAGAATGCTCTCAAGACCGAGAGAGATCCACCACCACCAGATCAAGGCGATCGAAGGTAGATATCGCAAGCAAATTTTCCTCTTCTCTTGCACCCGGAGATCCCTTCGGTGATGTCCAGAGATATCTGTAGAACATGTGGATCACCGCTAGTGGAATCCTACAGTTTGATTCTACGACGTAACGATGCATTACACATGATTCTAACTGGAGATATCAACGAAGAAAGAATTCCATAAAGGAAATTCTTTTCAATTATATATAAATTAATTATAACTAACATATGTTGATCCGATCTCTAGGGTTTCAGGACTCCCTCTTTTGTTTTTCGTTCTTCAATATATTCCGAAGATCTGACACTTTACATCGTGACAGATCTTGGATTGATCATTGTTAATACTAAAATTAATGTTGGGAACTCCCACCAACGTGCTTCTGCTACGCTCGGAACATACAAGTAGAATCAGAGCGATCCTATCATTGATTATAATTATTTAGTTTTGTATTTGGGATTTACAGATTTAATAATTTAGTTGTTTCAATTCAAGTTATTCATTATTTAAAATCTGAATCTTGATATATGTTCCTCCCCTCTCGTTTCTATTTCTCCTTACAGAAATGATTTTTTCTTTTAATTCTGATTAAAATATAATAGAGGAACTCATGTGGAGGTGCCAAACGTTCCTGGCCATACAACACCAGAATACATGACGTGTATTCAGAAGTACACACTGTTTAGTATAGGTTCAATGCATCCGTCTGGTCTGCCAAATCAGGCCATGTATTGGATCATATCTAAGTCATTTATGACACCGTGTGTTGACTAGGAACAGGTGGAACACGGTTTCTGGATGACACTCCATGTGGTCAAACTGAACACGACGTGTAGTCCCTTTGAGCTGGGATTGGGCAGTGTACCTCGTATACGGCTTTCCCAGCTGGAAACCATGTAACACCGATACAACCCTATGTGTGTCTAACTTAACACTTCGTGTACTGCAAAATTTTTTGAAGTACATCAACAATCCATGTCCCCGGTTGTGTACATCAGATAGACCAAGAAGAAAATTACACGCTGTGTAGTCAGAACTACATGTTTTGTACTCAACCAAATAACACAAATTTATTAAAATTAATATTATATTATAAAAACCCTTGGAACGTGTACCCTAGTGTAGGTGTAAAGCTGAGGCAAAACATGTGATAGGTGTTTTATATATATGAGTTTAATTTAAAATATGTGCAATGAACGATAATTCAATAGGTTGCCTCCATGGTACAAGTTACGTACAAAGATAATCTTAAATTAATTTATTTGTTTAAAATTATGATGGATGAGAATCTCAAGGAAATTCCGAAATGGGTTTAAGATAATAGGATTGATTAATTAAAGATAATTAATTGATTTGAGAATAATATATCTTAAACCAAAAAAAAATTAATGAATTGAATGCTAATTTTATTTATACGTAAATATCTTTGCATGTATGGATGATCATGAGATAGACCAAGACCTTTTTATGTTAATGGTTTCTTTTAGTTTATTTATCTAAATAAAATTTTTTGGCCTGTGAGAATTCTCCTCATTAATATGTAGGGCATGTGTGCCCAAGGATTCATTTATATAAAAACCCCCTTTTACCCCTCACCTGCATGTGAGATAAATGAATATGTAATGGATGGAGATCCGAAAATAGTGGAGGCGGCTCATGTTAGGATCCAAGGTGAAACCAATCTAAGGAGATTAAAAGGTGGACAGGTGGAAAGATGTAGACACGTACCTGAAAGGTTAAGGGTGTTTTCTACTCTAGGTCTTGGGTTAGTTTATCAACCGTCAGATAAACTAACCAATTGAAAAATCTCATGATCAGACCATTTATTTTATTTCTGTTCGTTTCATGGTTTATATTTATTGTGGGTGTGTTTTCACGTTCACACAATTATTGAATTTAACAATCATGCAAGATAGAAATAAAATAATATCGGATTATACATAAATATAATCTTAGACATGGTTAGTCACTTAAATATATCCCACTTAATGTTAACAAGCATGTAATTAAAGATAATAAAATGGAAATTTAAGTATAAGGATAAAATCCCTCAAAGGAATATTAACTCGGTATAGTCTTCCATATTCTTGGTTAGAATCAAACCATAGTTCAAAGTTCATAACCAACCTTAGTTGGGGAGCTTTCAATTATCAGGGAATTATAATTCATAGTTTTGGGTTGACTCGAATTGGTTCACATCAAGGGTTGACTGCCATAGCAGGACTTGGTGTGACAAGGAGGCAAAGGTTGAGGATATCCAAAATAAAAGGATTTCAAGATTGGGGAGTCCACTCAGCGGATCAAAGAGCTGCGAGTTAATGCAGTTGGCATTCATAATGCCTACCTAAAACCCTTCAAGTTGCTTGACCATCCCTAGTTGGGGTAATGCGAAGGGAAAGTGGATCCTCTCTTATAGATTATTCAGGAAACAAAATATTCCGAAGTCAATGGTGAGGGTTATTGTATTACGATAAAATAGGGGGAGACAAATAAGTATTAATTTATTAATTTGTCTCATTTTATAATAATGTACTAAACCTTTTCTCAGTGTAATTTGTAGAAATGTCAAGAAAAATGACTTTAAACGTATCATTGCGAACCATACTCAAGAAGTAAAACCTTCTCACGGACACCAATTTCCAAAAGTGGATGAGGTGTTTACACGTCATCCTTTGCCATTAAAGGAAATTGTATGTGCTGGAAGAGCCTATTGCAGTTGCGCCAAGAAAGTATGCCAGTGATGAGGAACTGTCTCTCTACATGAAACACATCGATGATGCCACAAGTTTCTAGTGTTTCATGCTATCATCCATGTCTAATGAGCTCTTGAAGAAACATGAAAACATGGACGCGTATAGGATAATGTCTCACCTTAAGGATCTCTAACAAAAGGAGGAGAGACAAGAGATATATGAGATCTCTAATGGATTGTTTATAACTAATCTTGGAGAGTCTCTACAAGCTGGGCCTCATGTAGTAAAGCTTATTCACTACATCAAATGCATGAACATATTAGGGATTAAATTCCTCTGATGAGTTGTGTACAAATCTCATCCTACCATCACTGCCCAAGACCTTCTATAACTTCATTTTCAATTATAACCTGAGAAATAAAGAGAAGAGTATATTAGAACATCTAACCTTAATTCTCCAGGTAGATAAGGACATGGGGCCTGACAAGCCTGCAGTCCTTATGGTGAATAAGAAAAGGAAGGACAAGGCAAAGAGTCCAAAGACTTGTAAACGGTCTGAAGCCCCTGAGCATCGTCCTTCCAAGAAGGGGAAGATCTCGAGCAGGGCATGTAATGGGATGCAGTGTGTTTTTCATTTGGAAAGCAAGGCCACTGGAAGAGGAACTGCACCAAGAAGTGTGGGGACTCTAAAGGTGTGTTCATTATCGAGAGTAATCTATCTATTTCTACTCATTGGGTATTAGATATAGCTTGTGGGGCACAAATATATATTAAAATAAGGAACCAAGTAGATTTAGAAAGACTACTTGAGGAGAGGTGGATCTTCGAGCTGCCAATGGCGCAAGGTTGGCTACATTGGCTATTGGTGATTACCACCTCTCATTGCCGACTGGGATGATTTTGGTTTTACAAAACTATTATTATGTGCGTAGTGTTACCAGGAACATAATTTCAGTATCTTGTTTGGATATATATGTATTTATTTTTATGTTTGGAAATAAGGGTTGTCTCTTTCATAAGAACAATGTATGTTATGGTATGGTGAATTTAAATAATGGTTTGTATGTATTAAATTATGAAAATCAAGTGTTGGAAATAAATAACGAATCAAACACACATGAATCATACCTCACCCTGTTATATCATCACCGTTTCAGTCATATAAATGAGAAGTTCTTGAAAAAGATCTTCCACGAGGTCTATTTAGACTCTACTAAGATAAAACCACCAGATAGATGTCACACTTGTTTACAAGGTAAAATAAACAATCCGCCTTTTGGGGGATAGGGTGAAAGGACCATAGAGATTCTGGGATTGGTACACATGGATGTATGTGGACCATTTATAGTAGAAGCTAGAGGTGGATATTATTACTTCATTACATTTACTGATAATATAAGTAGATATGGATATGTCTACATAATGAGGTATAAGTTGGATTCCCTAAAGAAATTTAAGGAATTCAAGAATTATGTGGAGAATCAACTTGGCAAGAAGGTAAAGAAACATTGATCGGATCGGGGTGGAGATAATCTGAACCAAGAGTTCATCGATATTCTATGGGAGTCTGGGATTCTATCTCAGCTCACTCCTCCATATACACCACAGTGGAAATGTGTTAGTGAAATGAGGAGCCACGCATTGTTGGACATGGTGAGGTCAATGATGAGTCATGAAGATCTTCCATTATCCTTTTGGGGATATGCATTACAAACTGCATCATACACATTAAACCGAGTACCAACTAAGGCGGAAAATGGAATTTCATCCAAGTTATGGAATGGAAAGAAACCTATTTGGTCACAAACATATGTATGGTGATGAGAGTCGTTTGTTAAGGCCTTATCAGGAAACAAACTATATCATCGGGGCACGAAGTGTATCTTTATAGGATATCCCATGGAAACGAAAGGATATTACCTATATAACCCTTCAGACAAGAAAGCGACTTTCACAAGACAAGAAATTTTTCTTGATAGGGAGGACATCCTCAAAAAGTATAGAGGGGGTAAGATTGACTTCAAAGAAGTTGATGCTCATTATACACTAGAGTTTGTATAGGAACAAGTTCCACAGGTCCCCGTGGAAGAGGATCTAGAAACACATTACTACATAGGAGCTCGTGAGATGTAAGGGAACTAGAGAGATTTGGTTCCCTAGTCACTGAGGATGGTGAATCATTATTGTTGCACAATATCCTACATGGAAGTAGTAGAATTCTTGGAAGATTCAATATGGCTAGAAACTATGAATTCTATGGTGGATTCAATGTATCAGAACCAAGTCTGGGTTCCGGTCGACAAGCCTGTTGATGTAAATCCTGTTGGATACAAATTGGTATTCAAGAGAAAACTGGATATGGATGGTCAAGTTAGCACCTATAATGAAAGGCTAGTGTCTAAAGGATTCAAAGAGTGTCAAGTAATAGACAATGATGAATCCTTCTCTCTAGTTTCTAATTTTAAATCTATAAGAATCATACATGCCAAGCAGCTTACCATGACTACAAGATAAGGAAAATGGATGAAAAAACAAAATTCATTAATGGAAACCTTCTAGAAGATTTATAGAAGACACATCCAAATTGGTTTGTGACACAAGGTGATGCCAAACAGGTTTTCAAGTTATAGAAATCCATTTATGGATTAAAGCATGCATCCAGGTCATAGAGCATTTGATTTGATGAAGCCATAATGGAATTTGGTTTCATTAGGAATGACTATGAGCCTTTTGTTTATAAGAGGTTTAATAGGAATGTGATTGTTATCCTAGTAGTATATGTTGTAGACATATTGGTTATTGGAAACGATGTACCAATATTACAGTAAATTAAGGACTAGTTGAAAAAGTGTTTCTCTATGAAGGACTTGGATGAAGTAGCCTACATTCTAGGGATCAAGATCATTCATGAAAGATCCAAGAGGCTGCTTAGACTAAGTCAGGGAATATACATTGACCAGACTAAAGAGATTTATTATGGAACAATCCAAGAGGGGATTAGTTTCAGTGTCACAAGGCCTACATATTTCTAAGAAAATCTTTCCACAGACACAAGAGAAAGAAGGATAGAATGAGTAATATCCCATATGTTTCGGCTATATGATCCAACATGTATGCCATGTTATGTACCAGGCTTGATGCTACATATTCCCTGAGCATGATAGGAAGATATCAAACAGATCCAGGAGAACAACATTGGACTATTGTTAAGACTTTATTTAAGTATATGAGAAGAACTAAGGATATGTTCCTAGTGTATGGAGGAGATGAGGAGATTGTCATAAAAGGGTATGATGATTTTGGTTTTCAGACAGATCAGAATGATCTGATGTCGCAATCTGGATATGTTTTTTGTCTCAATGGAGGAGTTGTGAGCTGGATGATTTCAAAGAAGCCAATTTTCACCGATTCTACAGTAGAGTCTGAATATATAGAGGCTTCTGATGCAACCAAGGAAGCTGTCTGGATTCGGAACATTGTCTAAGAGCTTGATTTGGTTCCTAATAGTAAATACCCTATCACATTTTATTGTGATAATACCACAATGGTGGCTCTTGAAAAAGAATCAAGGCCACATCAACAGACAAAGCACATACTCCAGAAGTATCACCTCTTGAGGTATTTCAATCAGAGGGGAGATGTTTCAGTGAGAAGAGTGTCCACGAAAAAGCACATGGAGGACCCCATGACTAAAGGCCTATCTTAGATGAAGCATGAATATCATGTCCGAGCTAGAGGGTTAAAGGTTGGTAGCAGTTGGCCCTAGTCCAAGTGGGATTCAGAAGTACACGCCCTGTATTCTGGGTTCAAATAATCCGTTGGAGTTTGTGACCTAGAACCAACTACTTTGTATATTATACATTAATAAATACCATATCACTCTTGGTTGTTCTTCTTTGTGACAGTGCATGTCATAATTTCTAAAGGACACTTATTGCATTAAAGGGTCATAGCGGATCCCTGCTGTGATGAGAACCCGGAAGTTCCATAAAACCATTTTTGAATATATTCTCTATGGCTGGATGATGTTATTTGAGGGACACAAATAATGCTGGACATTAGAGGTGATGGCTCATAAAACTTTGAGGAACATTCTCAAGGTGTGCGCCCTTGGTAATATCCTAGAAGATATTATGAGAACGAGACCTACCAGAATGAAATTCACATTTCATAGTGTCATTTGATGTTCCTATATGCGGACATTTCGTATTGGTCCTTAGACTTTAAGATTTTTAATAAATGGGTATTCCAACTTCTGCACTTAGATGTATTGATGAAAACTGTGACGACACATTGTTCACATTGAGGTAGGATATGTTGGGTGTGTCACGAGTAATACTGCAATAATAGATAATGAAAGAAGGGCTTTTTCTATTCTGTTCCATAACCGAAGTAGATATCTGAGTCCCTTTGATGGAATTGATATATCCTAAAATCCATGGACATGTTAAGGTATGAGAGATTTTAATTTCGATAATTCAGAGAAATAATAATAGAGCACATGGGCTGATGGAACTAGCATGCAACCCTCTTGATTCGAGATATCATGACAATGGGATTATATTACATGGTAAGCATTTGTATGAGGTGACATGTCATTACAGCGTCAAACTCGTTCTCTTGGGCGCCTTGACCCGTTGCTAGACAGTAATCTTAGACTTTATGAAAGACTACCTAATGCCAACAAGAAAGAGGCCTAGAGGGTCAAAAAATATATGTGTCCATACATCTCAGTTAAATATTAATTTTACATGTTAAATAAAGATTATTTTTTACTTTGGATTAATAATTATTTAATGATTCCTGATCGAATTTATTTCGACACTAGTTATTCGAGAGAATATATTGTAGATGAAATAATATATATTTAGTACTTAAGGAAGTTTCATTTATTTAATAAATAAATAGCAATTACTCAAGGACTAATAAATGTGGTGGAGGAAATAAAGAAAAAAGGAATATAAAATTACAAGCTGTGTATATGGAATATACACGCCGTGTAGTTTTATAGAAAACGAGTACACGCCGTATATTAATGATTACAAGGCGTATAGTTTTTCAAGTTGGAATTTTGAGGAAATAATATCATTTTATTAAATTATATTTATTATATTCATCCTGGCTGCATGTCAAGGAATTAATTATTCGACATGGGGGGGGGGGGGGGTTTAATAAGAGTTAATTATATAAATAAAACGCGTAACACATTTATCTATTTTCATAACTCTATAACCTGAAACCCAATTATAAATATCCTCACAACCCCAAAACATTTCCCTAATCATTGTGCATGACATTTATGGAGATTTCTCTCTTGGAAAAAATAACTCCTTCCAAGAACGCTCTCAAGACTGAGAGAGATCCACCACCACCGGATTAGGGCGATCGAAGGCGGACATGGCAAGAGAATGTTCTTCAATGCTAGCACTTGGAGATCCCTTCGGAAATGACCAAAATATGTAGAGCACATGTGGATCACCTCTAGAGAAATCCTACACTTGGATTCTCCAATGCAACGACATATCACACAAGATCGTGACCGGAGACATCAACGAAGAATGAATTCCATCAAGGTAATTCTTGTCAATTATAATTAAATTAATTATAACCAACATATGATGATCCCATCTCTATGGTTTTGAGACTCCCTCTTTTGTTTTTCGTTCTTTGTTCTATTCCGAAGATCTAGAATTTTACATCATGACGGATCTCAGATTGATCATTGTTAATGCTAAAATTAAAGTTGGGCACCCCACCAACGCACATCTGCTGCGCCCAGAACCTACAGTGTAATCCATCTACACTTTTTGTAAATGATCTATAGATAAATTTTCATCTCATTTTCATTTTAAACAAGCGAGACCACTTTTAATGTTTATCAATTCTATGAGAATCCATGAAAAAAAAATTATTCCCATACTACATTACTTCAAACTCGTTTACCTCCCCAAATATTAAGACATTTTCTCCAAAAAAATTTCTCATCATTGATACAATCTAGTCTTTCTCAATTTTGCATGCAGCCCAAGACTGTTTTTACTCAAATGATAGATTAATCTATGAAGACATACCGAAAAGAAATGATTAACTAAATACTCCTAGAGAGACATACCTAAAAAAAGATGGAAACTTATATTTATAATTCCCAAGCTAGTGGTTGGAGATTCTATATACTATGACACATAAGGTGTTTTTCTAGGACAGGTGATGATGTAGTGGGATTATGTAGTGTATTATTAGTCATTCTTATTATGACCAATTGAGAGAAACTTCACTACTCATATATTATACATGGAATCTTTGGATCATGATTTGATGTGTTGGAGACACTGTATATTCTGTGAGAGATTTGAAGTCTATACTAACCACATGAGACTTAATGTCAAGTTGACAATGTTTCACTTGAATTTAAAGAAGATTTTCTCAGTTGATTACTTGAATATGTTTTACTTCGAGATATATTTTTCACTCGGGAAAGGAAACGTCATTTCAGAATCTAATAACCTTAAAATGTAGGTTGAGAAGGAGGATTGTGAGACGCCATTAGAGTTGTAATGATTAATTATGTGTTTGTTAGAAGAGTGGGGGATGTATTTTTATGAAGATCAAGGGTTAATGAACTATTCTCCCATGGTGATATAATCTTCTTATGTAGACAGGGTGAAGGATAGATAGAATTCAAACCTATAGGGTTTTGTGATGGGGGGAATAGTTAGCAGAAGGTGACCCAATAGAAGATAGGTCATTGAGTAATGATGATGTCATCCAAATACATGGGAGATTAAGGGTATTAGATTTCATCAAAGAGGAGTTGATGAGGGATTTTAATAAATATAATTAGGTGTTATATCTAGTTTTAATGAATATGTACCATTATATTAGGTGATATTTCATGTGTGATGGGATGAAAAGGAATACTGTAGGTTTTGTCTCTTAGTGCCATAGATTCTTGAGGGTAAACACCATGCATTAGAATCCTATTGGTTTGCCCCATCCACTTAATATTCCCATGGGTAGGAAAGATGACATCGTGATAGATTTTTTATAAGATTACCTAGGACTCCTAGGAATCATGAATCTATCTAGGTGATTTCGAATCAGCTAACTAATGATGATTACTTTTTACTGAGTATAGATAATCACTTAGTAGATGGGCTGGTAGATCTATTCATCTATTAGATCATATGCCATGATTGATTTCCCTAATGGGTTTTATCTAATAGAGTCAAAAGTGTAATTTTGAGTTTTTTTAAGGACTTGAAAATATATCAAGGGGTATATCTCAGATTGATCACAACATACAATCCTCAAAGAGATGGAAAATCATAGTGAGCAATCTGCATATTGGAAGATAGACATATAGATTTTGTTCTAGACTATAATAGATATTGGGATTGGAATCTATGATTGGTAATGTTTTCATACAATAATATCTTCTAGGATTATATAAAAATATCACCTTTTGAGGATATCTATACATAGATAATGGTGCTAATAATTGTGTATGCATGAGGCAATTTTAGAAGTAGTTATTTATATTATGGTCTAAACACCTTGGTGTAGCTGTAGTTGATTAGGATGTGGTTGGTGAATACTTATAACAATAATATTTTGTATGTAGATAAAAGGATTTGAATTTTGGAGTTCATTAAAACTAATCAGGTTTTCATACGAGTGTCACCTTGGTTGGTGAATAGTTTTTTATAAAAGAAGTGGAAGATGGTACCATGATTTGTTGGAATCATTAAGATCATAGAATCGGTTGGAACAGTTTAACACCATCTTTAACATCCCGCACATTATCTAGGAATGCATTATTTGTTTCACATTTATCATTTTTGGATATATATATATATAAACCCTATCATGGGCATGTTATAGACTGTATGGATGTTGAGTTAGACATAGAATCATCCTTTGTGGATTTCCTAGTAAGGATTATTGATTGGATTAGTAAGGTATTGTGTGGGGGGGGGGGTGGAGATAGTACCACATGTCTAGATCCTATGGTGTCATGTGTGTATCCTGGAGGAGATGTGAGAGCGGTAGTTTGATGTTGGAGCATTGTGTCTCGAGTGGTTTAAACATGACCACTAAAAATATTTATCCCAAAAAATAAGTCTATAGTGGGATGAATTATAATATTATCAATTTTAGTTGTTCCAAAATCATTCTCTTGGTTTTAATTGATTATTATTTTATGTGAAAAAATAATTGTAAAACCCCATATTTATTTATGGCCTCGCAGATTTGGATAAAGGTTGAAAATATTTTTCAAATGTTATGTATGGGTAAGGGACATTTTAATACCATATGTAAGGTTAAAAGTGTTTCAAGGAATCTATGTTAGTGTAGATCCTCAAATACTTGTGTTGGGTAATGGTAAGAATGTGTTCCGTAAGGGTTAGGAACTAAACATTTGACCAATGAAAAGGAACCCAGAGAACTACATAGGGATTTATGAAGCTCATGTAATATTTCTATATGAGTGTACTTGTGTGCTTCGTAAGGGTAACCCGCTCATGTAAGGGTGTTGGATAGGGTTTTCCCGAAATTTTAAAAATTATTTTATAGGTAAGTGAACATTGCGTAATAGTATGATCCCAATTACAAATTCATTGTAATGTAAACCTTTGAGATGTGTAAGGATGACACTTAATTTCAAAAAGTTATATAAGTGTATGATCAATCTAAATAAGGGTAACCCCTATGTATCATGTGATTCGTAAATGTAAAAGGTTACCCTTACATAGTGGCCTAGAGCTACATAAGGGTAAAACTATACTACCCTTACACACCACCAATTTTTTTGTAAATTGTTTAAAAAATATCTTTTCAGTTATATCCTTCCCACATATCAACAATTTAACCTATTTAGATGGTTTTAAATTATAAAAATTATGTAATTTAATTCTTTTGGTTTATTTCCCCCTAATTATAAATTTTTTTAATAATTTAATTCTATTACTATAACAATCTATTTGGAAGAAAATAAAATTATTTTGGGAATGTATAGGAATTCATAATACATAATATGAAACAGAGAAGAAATAATATTATTTTTAATCTGAACATGAGATGAAAAATTCATAGTATATAAGGGGGGGATTCATTTTTTTATTACGAAGAAGAAAATAGTTCTGTTTAGGATCTTTAACATATATGTGGGGGGGATAATGTGTTGTATAAATTTCTCAATCTAGAAATTGTGTATCTATGTAAAAAAATTATCCAATAGAATGATTATAATTTTATTAAATATATAGAGATAATAACATAGTCATATAGGCCTGGGAACCACTATGAATGGAGTATGAGTGATTTATTCAAAAGTGTTGTCTGGATAGTGAATCATGAGTGTCAATGAGATCTATCCTACTTGGAAACACATTTAAATTACTGTTATTACTATATTATGTTTATTATTATTCTATTGACTTCTTGACCATTATATTATCATAGGATGGGTGTGTTGGGACCAAGCTGATGATGAAGGTGGTGGTTTTCTTATGTTGTGTTTGTTATCTATGAATAAGGTTTGAAGATTGTATGTCACCTAACGTTAATTTTATAGGTTTACATAATGTTTTTTGAGAAAGAAATAATCAGAATTTGTGTGGTAAAAAAGATAATACGAGCCTGTTGTTTTATGAATTCCGAGTCTATTTTTCTAAGAATTTGATGTTGGATGAAATGGGTGTATGTTTTTTAAAGAAATCTGAGCAAGATTTTCAGAGGAAATGGAACCTGTTTTATAGAGAAAATCAAACCTATTTTCAGATGCATCAGACTAGGATTTTTTAGAAGAATATGAGGATGGTATGTAGGGTAATTAAAGGTGTATTTTTTGAATAATTGGAGCAATATTTTTAGAGGAATCAAAGAAATAATTTCATAAGAGTATTACCCTATTTTTCATAGGAATCACAGGCTATTCTGAGAGATAATTGGAGGGTAATACTTGGTTGTTGTGGTTCATAATTAGAGTCATTATTACTGTGATATTCTTAAAAATAACGATGCTTTACAGTTTTGTACATATCATAAATCATGAGTTAATGAAAAAAGTCGTGATGAAATCATGTTGGAAGAAAGGAGTTATGTGTCATGAAAATCTGTATCGATTTAGAAGAAGTGCCAGTTCTAATAAAAGAGATTCTAAGTAATGTGTTGATGAGAAGAGTGTAGTTCTGCTGATAGAATGTGATCCCAAGATAATTGATTTGCAACATCTTGGTGATTGTATCCAAGACTATCGGAACATAAGATGGTCATTTCTATAAAGCCTCTTGCCCTAGTGTTTCTAACCTTGTATTCATATGTTGTCTTCATATGTGGTTCAAGAGAAGTGATGAATAAATGTATTGTCTCAAGTAAGACAAGAAAAGTGAAAATAGGTAGAGATTTCTGAATGAATCATTGATAGAGAGATGAACCAATATTGCAAGATTTTGATTCAAATCTTTTATAATGAATCGAATTCAAAAAATGGCATGGGAGAATCCAAACCTAATGTTTGAACTTGTTCGGTACTATCAATATTAATCAGTCTCAATAAGCAAAGTCTGAAGAATATGATGTAAACATAATAGAGGCTTCAAGATGAATCCAGATGTGTTGAAAAATTCATTGTTTCATCGAGATTTAGGGGGGAATTGAAAATTTTGAGTGGGATTGAAAACATGTTTCAAATTCCCATTTATCCTTTTTGGGTCACTTATAAAAAGATATAGAAAGCACACTATATTATGAGGTCTGTAAAAGAGTATTTTTCATCATGGAAGAGAGACATGATATAACATTCCATAGAGGTAATGTTATTTTAGTCTCATTACATTGATTATATCTTTTTAGGAAGAATAAAAAAAGTTTTTTGGTATTGGGTATCACCGTACAATGTTTCTCAGATTATAAAATAATTGGAATGGAGTTTTCATACTGGGTTTTACCATACTAAAGATTGACGGACTGAAGGGAAGCCTATTTAAGAGGAAATGACAAGTAATTATAACCCTAAATTTGATAATTAATGTTTAGGAAGTTATTACATTTCGTCTATGAAAGGAATTTTAGAATTGTGTTACACTTTAATATACTTTTTGATTTAAAAAGAAGTGCGGTTAATGTTACGTGTTACAAAAAGAAGTTGTTTAATGATATTATACTAAGTGGGTGCACACACACTAGTGAAATTATTTCAAAGTGATACACGAGTGTAAGGGTAAATCATACTCATTTTAATCCTAGTATTTTTTCTAGTGGATAGTTTGTTATTGGATTATTTCTAACCATACTAAGGACGTAGCTATTATTATTGAATAGTGAACCTTGTAAACACCAATGATCCTATGGATGTGTTTTTTTTATATTTATAAGGGAATTAAATCTTTAATTAGAGGTGAATGTTGTTTCAACATAAGGGAAAATTAAAATAAAAGGGTATCAATGATTCATCCCCTCCCCCTCTCAGTGATACAATATAAACATTGAGATCATGCAATTGGTATCAGAGGAAAGGTTAGAATTTATTTTCTTTACTGATGGATGACTTGAATTATGTGAACATAACTGGTATTCCAGTATTTTAGGGGGTGCATTATCATATCAGGAATGCTAAAATTCTTTCATATATTATGTTTATCAGTTATGATGTTATTGAAGCTGCAACAGTTGGGTTACCCCCCATTGATGATAAAACTCCACTTACACATGTTCACAAGAGATTTCTTGAGAATGATGGATGGGATAAGAATTCTATATTATCATCACATTCTAAAATTGAATTATTGAGAGTGAAATGTGTTTTCATAGTCAAAGGTATATGGAAAAAATTAAAAAAAATTTACAGAGGAAGCACAAAAGTCAAGAAGGAAAAGATTCAAATCTAGTGGTTAATGTATAATGACATGAATATGGGTTAACATGAATCTGTTTGGGAATTATTTACTAGGGTTAATGTTATTGTAAGTAATATTAGATGAATTGGTGAGATGTTGAAGGATTCTATAGTTTTTGAAAAGGTCTGGAGAACCATACCTGAAAAATTTGAGGAAAACTTTTCATTATTAGAATACAAATATTCCGAGACATCATCTCTAGATAACTTTTATAACAATCTTACTACTTATGATATGAGAAAAGGAAAGCTATGAAGTCCATGAAAAAGTTTATAGAGAAATTTATTTTATGTAAATGAAGAATGATAACTCTATGAAGATTCTATTGGAAGAAGTAGGTGGTGATCCTGATTATGAACATGAGGTATCTAAAAATCTTAATGATATTTTTTCCCTGTTTTCTAACAAAGTAAAAAGGTAAAATGAAATAGAAATAGAAACATCCTTAATTTGTTTTGAATTTTGATGCACTAGTCACATTGTAGATAATATTTCCCCAAGAAGAAATGAACTGGATAGTGATAAAGGAGGAAAAACCCAATATGATCATGTATGAAACAATGTGATAATGGAAAATAAGGGAAATAAACGAAATTATTCTATTATAGAAGAAGATTATTATTATCTAAAAATGTAGAAGAGGAAGGAATTGATGTTGAATCTGAAAAGATAGTTCATTATGGTATGGAAAAATATTTTATTGTAATAGTGAATAATGATGAATATGGAATCATCATATCTAAGGATGACAAAGAAACTCATCTTTAAATTAATTTGAAATAAAAGTGGAAGGAATGTTGTAGAAATATTTGGAGACATGAAATGAAGATCCAGAATTTGGAAGAAGAATGTTCTTCAGTGTGCTCGCAATAAGGTATTAATGAAGAACTTTTGAAAGAGGTTAATGATTTAAATAATACTCTTAAAGATGAGAAGAATGTTGATGAGAATCTGGAAGTAAGGTTGAAGGAAAAATAAGAATATTTGATTCTTGTCTAACAAAGAGTCTCGAAAGGTGAATTAAGAAACACATGTTTCCAAATCTCTCTCATATAGGTTGGGGAATTATATTGACAAGATAATTAGGAGAAGGTTTAACAAACGGGTCAAAAGAAGAATGTAGTTTTTTCTATAAGGATGAAATATGGGAAAATTATATATGTTACCAAGACCATTAATGATGGAAATTATGAATTTTTAAGGAAACCAATGTCAAAAAATTACTTTAAACAATATGAATCTTGGATGGTTTTAAATAATTCTCAATCTAATAAAGTTAAAAATAAGCAGAATTACCTTGTTGATAATAATAAGGATGGTGTCTTAAGAAATAATGTGGTTGAGAAACATATGCATGATATTGATCAACATAGAATGTTTATAGGAAAATACTACTTCTATGGGTATTGATAGTATTGGGTATGATTTAGTTATACAATAAGTATGTGTTAGTTTAACCAGTAACATTACAATTATCCATTAGGTATAGAAAGGCATAGACTGAGGGGGAGTCAATCTACTCAAATAAAGAAGAATACAAAGGTTGTTGAAAAGAAGGTTTACAAGAACGAAGTTAAGATTGAAAATAGCTTCCCACCCAAAGAAACAATTTTATAGAGATTTTAACAACCATTAAATCTTGAAATAAAAAATCATGTTTTGTTGCTAGCCTAAAAAATATTCTTAATTATCAGAATCCGAAGGTGAAGAATGAAATTAATGAAGGAAAATCTATTGTTGTTGAAAATGAATTGAAAGCCACAAAATGATAATGACTATGGATACATGATAGTGGGTGTTCATCACACATGACACGAGACCTAAAATTGTTGAATATATGAACAATTTTTAAGAAAGAATTGTGATATTTGGAAATGATTAAATATTGAAGATCAAACCTGTTTAGTTAGCCATCACTAGGAAATAAAAGATAAAATTCATATAAACATTATATGTTGATGGGATG
Organism: Viscum album; assembly: GCA_963277665.1. Taxonomy (NCBI): domain Eukaryota; kingdom Viridiplantae; phylum Streptophyta; class Magnoliopsida; order Santalales; family Viscaceae; genus Viscum; species Viscum album. The sequence continues at coordinate 1,288,893,156 of OY728158.1, forward strand.
AAGCACAATTTGCTAAGTGTTACACAATTTTTTGTGGAGGGTAAAAGTGTTATCTTTAAGAAAGATGTTTTTTTTTCGAAAATCTATGATATTGTAAAAATTGTTACATGATTCCAATGAACAAAATGAAATTTGTTTCAGGTTGGTGATAAAAAAACTCATGTTACAAGAACATGGTGAATGAAAATTAGTTTTGGCATAATGTCTTGGACACATGTGTCATAGAAACATGAGAAAGATATCAAGAATAGACCGTTTAGAGGTATTTTTAATTTCCAAGATGAATAGATTGGTGTTTCCCTATCTATTGGAAATAAAATATTATGAATATTATGTATACAACTGCTAATATTTGTTCTAAGAAACCCCTGTAGCTGATACATTCGGATATATGTGGCCCACTGAGAAATACATAAAAATGAAGATAACTATTTAATCACATTCATTGATTATTTTACACACATTACCTATGTCATATAGGAAACACAAATCATATGCTTTGAAAATGATTAAAAGTTTTAGAAGGAAATATGAGAAAGAATTTGGGTATCCAGTGATGATGTTGAGAACTTATAATAGTGGTGAGTATAACAGTGAATAATTTCAAGGCTATATTTAGAATAATGTAATTCATCATGAATATAGTTCCCCATATAAAATCTAACAATAGGGGGTTTTCTCAATGAAATAACAGAGGCTTAGTTGAAATGGCTTGAACAATGTTACATGAACCTGGCCATTCTCAATACTTATGGAAGCAAGATATCACTACTCCTTTTTATCTTCAAAAACAATATTTTTACAAGACACAATCATATATGACTCCATTTGATTTTTAAGGTAGTAATCTACGTCAAAATAATGTTGTAGTTATATGGAGTGAATGTATTATAAATAATAAAGGTGGAAACCATGAAAAGATAGAGGAAATATCTGAATATAGAATTTTTCTAGGATATGCCCTGGAAGGGAGAGGTTATAGATGCTTCAATGAAAAAAAAAGAAATTTTTTTGATTCCATTGATGTTAAGGTATTTGAAGAAAGTGGGAAGATGAACCAGTTGATATTGAATACAAAGATGAGAAAGATGTTGAAACTAATTATTATAAGAATAGAAACAATTGTATCCCTCCTCTAGAAGAATAATCCAACTCGGATATTTCTAGTGATTAGGAAGATAATCATCTCTCTCATCCTAATATGAGAAAATAAGTGGATGTTAAGAATATATTTTCTAATCAATATCATAGGGGTCAAACCATAATAACAACAAATTCCATTGCGCATACTTCATTATATTCAAAAGTAGAACCAAATGATGTGAACAAATTGTTTAATAATCTGGAATGGGTTCATTCCATGAAAAAAGAGTTGGATCAAATTGAAATGAACAATATATGAGAACTTGTACCCAATCATGAGAAAAAAAATAATATTAGCAGAAAATGTGTTTTCCAAAACATGTTGAATGAAGAAGGTGAAGTTATCAGAAACAATGAAATATTGGTTGGAAAAGGGTATTATCAGATTGAAGGAATTGATATCAATGAATCCATTTCTACATCAGACTGATTGGAAACTATAAGTGTCATTCATGATATTACTGAACAACAAGGATACAAGATCATTAAAATGGATTTTAAATCCGCAATTTTGAATGGTGATCTAGACATGGATGTTTATATTGAAAAACCTAGTGGCATTATTATTTGGAAAGGTGACAGTTATATTTTTTGTTTAAAGGATTCCTTGTAAGGGATAAAAAAAGCCCCAAGGTCATGGTATCCCATATTTGATACTTAGTTATGTAAGTTGAACATCAAGAAAGGAAGAGTGGTTAAAAATATGCATATCATAGAAAGTAATGATTTTTCCCTCATTGTAATAGTTTATTTTGATTATATTATCTTTGCTGCGAATGACGAAATAATTTTGGATTGATTTTATAAATATATAAACAATGAATTTAAAATTCCCATGATGGGTGTAATGAAATACATTCTTGGGTTACAAATCATATAATAGAGTGAATAAATTTTTCATTCCCATGAAAAGAATGCTAAGGAACATCCAAATAAGGTTTCCATATAAAATCAATACCTATTTTCACACCCATTTTAGTGAGAATAAAGTTAGGTAATGATTGAGAATGGAAGGATGTAGATCTGAAAGAATATCAGAAGCTAATTAGAAGTTTTTTAAATTTTAGTGCCTCATGACCGACATAGATTATATTGATACCATGTGGGAAATATTACAAAGGGAATCTGATGAATCACATCATATTACTAGAACAATAATTCTCAAATACATCAAAAGCATAACATAATTTAGAATCAAGAATTTCAGCTTAGATAACATTGACTTGTTTGAGTATTTAGATACAGATTAGGAAGGAAATATTGACGATATTGGATCCACATCTGGTGGAGTATTATTTATTGGAAAACATTGTTAAAGCTAATATTCATTAAAATTTAATTTTTTAATTCAAGGGATAGATGAGGCTGAGTATGTTGCTTCCACTAAAGCTTCTAATCTACTTTTTTAATGAAAACTCAGCTGGAATATTAACATGTTGTCATGAAGTTACCCATACAATTAGCGTGTGATAATCAAAACACAATAAATATCACCAAGAATATAGTTCACAATTTAAGTTCAAAGCATATTGGTGTTAAATTTAATTTCCTCAAAGAGAATGTGGAGGAGAATGAATTGAAGATTGAATATGTTTCAACATTAATGAATGTTGTTTACATTTTCACAAAACACTTGACAACCCAATAATTCTCAAAATTGGTGTTGAATATGGGTGTCCAAAATCATTAATATAATTTAAAATGTATGTTTTTATATCCCTCAGTCTTCATAAATTTGGACTATTTTTTCAAGGGGGAGAATTGTACTATTTCCTAAATCTTTTGAATAAAAGAGTGTTTTGGGTAAGCTATGAATTCATCATTGTTTTAAGAATTAAATTTTATAACTATTTGTTGGAGTGGTTTTAGGAAAGAAAATTTCATTCTTACATGAATGTTGAATAAGGGATGTGTTAAAGAAAGAAAAATTCATAGTCACTAAATTTAGACATCATGGTTTTGCTATCAATGATTCATTTTTTCCTCAATGAGTTAGCTCATGTAGGCTTATAATTTTTGAAAATTAATTGATTTCTCGAGGATTAAATGATATGTGATTTATGAAAACTTGGTTGACAATAAAATCTAAAGGGATAGATTGTTAAGACTAGGTTGATGAAGAAGTTGGTGGTTTTTGTATGTTGTATTTTTTTTATCTAAGAATAAGATTCAAATAATTGAAGCCATATCACTTTTCATTTAAGATGATCAATTCATGTTTTCTGATAAAGAATGAATTGGAATTTGTGAAGCATGCAAGATAATCATAGCCTTTTAAAAAATCAGAGACTATTTTTTGATGAATTCAGTGTCTGAAATATTAATAGTATATTTTTTTGATGAAATTGATGCCCAGTTTTCATAGAAAATGGAAACTATTTTTTTTAGAAAAAAGAACTTATTTTCAAAAAAATCAGAGTCTTAATTTTATAAAAATTATAGATTTATTTTTTATAGGAACCGAGGTCTGAATTTCAGAAGAATCAAAGCCTATTTTTCATTGGAATTGAAGGATGTTATTCATGAAAATTCAAGTGGAAGACTTTGTTGTGGAGAAGGATAATCAGAATCTCTATGACTATGATGTCTGTAAATATGACGATGCATGGCTATTTTTTACTTCTAAAAAATCATGAGTTAATAGAATAACTCATGAATCATGATTGTGGGAAGAAAGGAGTTGAGTGTCAAGAAAAAGTTGAACCGATAAGGAAGCGGTTTCAGTGCCAATAATTGTGATCCCAAGAAAATTGATTCTGATAAGAGTGATATTGTGAAGATGGAATGTGATCCCAATAGAAAGGATATACTCCATCAAGATGATCATATCCCAGATCATTGGAACCTAATATGATCATATCAAGAATGACTCTTTCTATAGTTGGTCTAACATTGTATTCATCTTTGGGTTAGGGGAAGTGAATAAGAAGTGTGGTTTCTCAAGTAAGACAAGAAAGGAGAAATGATATGGAGATTGAGGAATGACTTGATGAGGGAGGGAAAACCCAATATTACAATATTTCTATTATAATATATTCTATGAATATGATTTAGAATATGAAATGGGAGATTAAGAACCAAATGTTCAGAATTATATGGTTTTGTCAGCATAATCATTATCAACAATCATAGTCCTAGGAAGATTAAGTAATGGGTGTAGAAGACTCATGAATAATCCATAAGAATTTTTAAAGTCATAGTTTCTTCAATATTTTAGAGGGAAATGAATATTTTTAGTGGTAGGGAAAACATGTTTGAAATTCCTACCTAACATTTTTGGGATACCTATAAATGGTGACATAAAGTACACAATACAATGGGGTTTGTCAGAGGAGTACTAATCAACCCTAAGGAGAGAGATTCTAACTGTCTATAGAGAGAAAGTGATCTAGCTACCGTTCATTGATTATATCTTGTTAGGAAGAATCACAATGGTATTTCAGTACTAGGTGTCACCATACCGAGTTTCTCAGATTAATATTGAATCATAATGGAGTCTACATAAAAGGTTTTACGATACTAAATATTGTCGGGAAAAAGGGAAGAATATTCAACATTAATAAATATGGAATTTAGACACTATGTTTCTTAAAATTATTCTCGGAAATTCTTACCATTCTTTTAGGCAAGGAATATATGAATTATGGTACACTTGGATATTCATGTTGAAGAAAACATAAGTGCAGGTAACATAATTGGCTATAACCAGTAGTTTTTTTAACACTTTATGCTATGAGGTTGTACACACACTAGTGGGATTGTTTCATAGTTCTACATGAGTGTAAAGGTACATCCTAATCATTTTAATCTATGTATTTTTTCAAGTGGGTTTTATTGTATTGGATTATCTACATCCATATCAATGAAATAACTATTCTTTTCGAATAGTGAACCTTGTAAATACATATGTTCATTAGGATGTTTGTTTATTGATGTGATGAGGGAATTAAATTTTTAACAAGTGGAAATGTTTGGTTCAAATTATGGGAAACATAAAACAAAAAGGGTCTCACTGATTCACCCCCTCCCCTCCCAGTTATACATTATCCAGATTGGGCTCTTAGAGGGTGTAAAATATTAAATGGCATGAATTATATTTGAATATTGCATCACTATAAAGTCATTGTAATTACTAGAGAAGAGTTTTCCAATTGAGGAGTGAATAAGATCCTAATTGAGGTGGAATTAAAAACCATATCAACTGATTCATTCCCCCTCTTAGGGAATATTCATTTATTTGGAAAAATAATTTGTATCCAATCAATGTTATTGGGTTAATTATTTTCCCCCTCTCTCTCATATTCCATGGAAATGTTTTTCTTCTAAAAAAGAATCCATATTATTTATGGAAATATTTTAAATTTATGGAAAAATGGATCCAACACTACTTTTGATCATTGATGATAGATGTGTACATGGAATTTAAGTATGAAATCTAAGGTAGTATAGAGAGTAGAGAGGTATCAGTCAATATATCTCTCACCCAAGTCATTTGGGGTCCAAATAATATTTTTTCCTATGTATACCATAGTTTATTAGACATTTTTTAATAGTATTCTCTTATCATCCTAATAATAGTCCCCAAAATTATCTATATCTTACTTTTTTAAAATTTTAAATGACCTAAAATGAAAATATAATTATTTTAAATAATTTTTATGATTATACATAATGGTTCACTATTTAAAATGGACACTAATTACCCAATGATTGTGTATCATTATATATTAGCTAAATATTAATCTACTTTAACAATAAAAAATCCATTAAATTCATAGTAGTTTCCCCGTTTATATCTCTCTTTAACATGTCATAATATATAAACATTTATAGAGATACAAAAAACAAAGAAAATGTAAATAAAACAAGATAGTACAATAAAAATATATGAAATATTATTCTACTATAGATGTCTGACTGTGAAGAATACAATAATGGTGTGTCAATATAATGAACAAGTAAGTATGAAATCAGGAATATGGTATCTATAATGAGAATAAAGAAATAATGTCAACATGATTGTAAACAATATATGGATATTCATGATAGATAATATATATTTGTTTTATTTCAAAAAATGGGACATATACATCATAATAGTATACAGTAAACATAAAAGAGGAATAATATCTATTTAATGTTTGAAATCAAGGACATTTCTGATTATACATACCCTAATAACATTGATTCCTAAGATAATAACCCATGATACATGACATTGTGGTTGTAAAAAACTACCCAGGAGGAATAAATGATAATCTCTAAAGATATAAATATAAAAATATTGAATTAAAGGGATATATAATTTTAAAATAAATTAATATACAATAATACATTCATATATATATATATATTTATATTTGTGTGTTACGAATTAATAGTAATGAACATAAGTACATCAAAAGTCATAGCTTATTAAAGAATTGAATAACAAGAAGAAGATTTACTATAAGGTATATATAATAATTAAATGGCTGTAAGTGTATAATTAAATGATTTTAAATCCCTATAAAGGGGGGATATATAAGATAAAAAAATAATAAAATTTTAATTCCCCGACCCTTGTTACCCAGATTCAATGCATTATTACATATCATTGGCATGATAAGAAAAGATCAAGTCTTGAAATACTGATTGGTTTAGTAACCTTGTAAGTACTAGATACATTCATAAGGTTAACGTTACATTATAAAATTGAAGGCTACAACAACGTTGTTTCCATGGACAACACTGAGATCCCATAGACTATCCCAATAGGTCTGTTATAATATACTTCTTCGAATCCTAGGAAAAATAAAACATAGAAAGGGGTGAGCTCAAATGCTCAGTAAGGATAACAATATAGTGGAAACTATATCAAATAAGAATAAACATTTAAGGCAATGTATAAATCTCAAACAAAAGACTTTTAAACATTAATTTCATCATAATATGGAAAATATAAATCGAAATAATTCATTTACTTACCCACATAGATATTCTACTAGTTGAATAATCACTTGCAATATTAATAGAAACTTTCGTAATGATGGAATGCATAATGCCAGACTTTATAACCACATAGTTAAGTCTTTGTGCCCAGAATGAAAATATTATTTTATCAAGGCCTTGTGCCAAGACACTAGTTTTTCTCAGGAGACCAACCGAATCATCGAGGACCTATAGCGGGCTCCACCCATCACTTACAAAGTCCAATGCATTCCTCATAAGAAAAGGTTTTAACATAACATAAACATTCATATTAAAACTAGCATACTAAATGAAAAAACATTATCTAGAAACCCTAAATGGTGTAAAAATAACACATCCATGGTAAAACGTATCACAAAACCATCAATACAATATAGAAGTTTTGTATCATAAAAAATCAACATCCCATAACCTTAAAATTCATCAAATGATATTGACATAGATGAAATCAAAACCTTTTTTAGTGAAATATCTATTTCTATTTTGAAATCATTTAAGAAAAAATATATTTTTATAATATTCTTATACAATTTTAAAGGAAGTTTTGATGATGCTATAACGGCGAAAAATAGCCGCACCTGTCGTATAAGTTAAAAAAGCATTCTTATCATAAATTTTTCAGAAAGGTCAAAAAGTACCTTATTTGGAAAATGATAGAAAGATTCCTTTCAAAACATATAAGTTCAAATAAGGTTGTAAATTAATTTAACCCATTGTCTAGTAAAAAGTAAAAATGTTGTGAAATATATTTTTAAGAAGCATGGATGTTGATGATAAAGAGGTCCCAGTAGATAATTACATACAAATAACTTCAGATAATGAGAAGATTGTGAAATTAACCCTAACCTTATACTTTTCCTTGGCCGAGGGTAGGTTAACCTCATGTATAATGGTAAAATAATTGTTCTTAATTTATAAAAGAATCATATACATTAATATTACATCATATATGATCTTTTAATATTTCTTAGTTAATAATATTTTAGTATTCTCATCATTTTGGGTGTTAACTAATTTGTTTTCCTTTATATGCATTGTTAAGTAAATAATGTTTGTTATGGATAATATGGATCTCATACATATTAATAATGATATTATGTCTTAGAACATTATTTTTAATCATTTAATGAAAATTATTCTCGAATGGATACGGTGGGGAATGAATCTCATCGCCTTTGTGAGATGGTAATCCGTACGTATCCATGAGTGACAATATCATTCTTTTGAAATTAAAATAATATATAATTGGATGGTATATCATATATATCGAATCATTATTATGTTACATTTAATATTTACATCAATTACAAATCATTATTATTCCCATCCAAATAATAACGTATTGAATAACAATTACACCACGATGTGGAGACGGTAAGCCGTACGTATGCACATATGGTGACATGTCATTAAAAGGATGGATAGAATAGTGAATATGGTTGTACAATATTTATAATAACATCATATTATATATAAGATAGTATATTTATTATTTTATAATGGAAACGACAAAAAAATAGAATGTGGAAGAAGAAAGGAACTTGAAAGAGGTGATGAAATATTTACCTCTTATTTGGGTTCTTCCTTTTCATTTGATCAAAATGGCATCATAGGTTGGATAGATAACTATATTAAAGACTCTATGATGGAGGGAGGATAGTTTACAGGGTATTTTTGCAGCATTGGCCCATCCAAATGGCTTTGAAGGTGTGAAATAGAGAGAAGGGAGAGTTCCCTTTTATAAGAGGGGTGAGGGGCACCTTAGGAAAAGCTAGAAATATCATTTTATAATAAAATAATTTTCCTTTTCTAATGGCTCGAAAATGAATTATTTAAAGGCTAAGGTGGGTATGGGTCTAAAACCACTCATCCAATAGGTTTTAGACAGGTCTGGGTCACTATATTAACCATATCTTCTAGATTTAACTTACTGTTAAATAGTTTGACATTTACCATGTCTCTGTATTTTTTTAATATATGCTTAATAAAAATAATATATACTTTATAGGGAACCCCAAGTGGTTCACTAATGATACAATTATCATTATATAAGTCTTTTTGCCGATACTTAGATTTTTAGGAATAGAATATCAATTTATAATATAATATTTGTTATAAATACTCATTTATGTCAATTTTGACACTATTTGTTATTTTGATTTTTATATATTTATAACTACATTATTACTTCGAAAAAAATTAATCTAACCAACCATAATATTTTATATTAACCATGAAAATTAGTGGAATTCATAAAAAGTGTAACACCCCAATCTTCTACGGTACGTTTCCCTTCGAATAATGCGATAGCGTGTGTTGTACGCAACCTCAAGTTCTAACACACACCACAACTAATTAAACTAGCCGTTGTGAATAGTAATACCTAATTTTTGAAATTAAATATATTTTATATTTGAAAATGGACTTCATTTTTGGACTCGGAATATCGAATTTAGCCTAAGGTGAAATTTTGGTACTTTTCGGATAACTTTCATATTTTGATGAATAGTGAAAATTACTAAATTTTAATTAAAAACAACTTTTTTAATAAAAATAATTAATAGTGATAAATTATGAATTTTAGTGGTTTTAAAGTATATTTAGAATATATTTTTACATTTTAATATAATGTTGGTCATTGGACATAATTTTACAATTAAACCGAACATAAACAAGTGTCAATCTTTTGATAGTTATTATCTCTTAAAAACACGCTTTTTGTTTTGACAGCGGGAATTAATTTTAAATTAATTTCTGCCACTTCTGTGTTTTGAATTTAGGAAAATGGATTCCATATTTGTAATCAGGATGTTTAAATTGTGTAAATAGGTAACTTTATTTTTAGACAATTTGAATAATTACTGCGGTAAATATTTTATTTACCATGGGTAAAGGGTAAATCCGGTAAATAAGGGTTAAAAAAATAATATTATAATAATAATAAATTACCCTAAAACGTGTCCTAACCTTATTGGTGGACACATACCCGACCATGGGCATCCTTGGGTCAATTTGGGGACCCCTTGGAGCCACTTGTAAGTGATAATGACACATTATATTAATAAAGTTACAATAAAAATAAAAATGGCATAAGATTACATCTTTTAGAAGAACAATTTTTACATAGGGTTATACATGTTGGATTTTCGATTATAAATATTCATTAGAAAGATAAAAAGATTTCCTACATGATGATATTTTATTTATAATTTTTAGACATCATATAAGTTAAATTATTAATGACACAATAATGATGCAATGTTTACCTCATTAATAAATCATTTAAATAAATAAGATTATAATGATTAAAATATTATATAAAACCTGTCCAATTCTTATTGGTTGATGTTATTTAGAATATGAGTAATCTTATCTTCGACCGAAATGATTTTTGGTCCATTATAAACCGAATACAAATATATTATAAAGTAATACTTTCACACTTTCCTAAAGAGCCCCTCCTCTCCCTTATAAAAGGAGACCACTTCTACTCATTCCTCACACCTCTCAAGCCACTTGGCTCGTCCAAACTCTGCCCAACTAAGCTCCCCACATCCCTCTCCTCCTCCTTGAAGCTTACCCTTAGGCAGAAAGCATTTCAATAAGTCCTTTGGTTCCAACCAAAGTGAGTTACCTAAATTAAAGGTAACGATTTCTCTTAAATTATTTTCATTTATTTTGCTTCTCCAACCCCCAAACTCTTTTTATTTCCCTTCTTTTGTAACAACACCAGTATCCTAAATATACTAGGATGTTGTTATAATAAGTATTAAAACTACACATACACACAACTCCATCTAATGGATGATGAACATAATGTTTCTGTGGATGGCAAATTAACGCCTCACGAAACGATGATTGTTCAAATACATCTTACCGCCTCTCATGGTGGCCATTATGATGGCACTGTAATTAAATATGATATTAATGATATATATTTTATATATAAGCTTCTGTAATTCCATTTTATTTCATACCATTATTCGTTTCATGTTGTATATACATACGATAATTTCATTTGAGGAAGTGCGGACTACGGCCCCCTTAAAATGATATGACTCGTTCATACCACACATGGAACGTATAAAGGATGGTGTTAATGAACTTAAGTAACATATATAAAATATTATATTATACTGGAATAGTAATATACCTATGTATCATTTGGATTCAATTCTTTTAAAATAAAAATTAAATGGAAGTAGCGTTCGTGCGTACGTACGGACTACCGTCTCCACGAACGTGATGAGATTCATTCTCCATCGTATCCATTCAAGTATAATTATCATTTAATGATTTAAAAATGATTTTTAAGGACTTGATATCATTCTGGATATGAATAAGATACAACAAACATGACTTATGTAACAAAACATATAAAAGAAAATGAGTAAGTTAACACCCGAAACGACGATAATTTTAAGATATTATTAACAAATCCATGTTAAAAGATCATATATGATATCATATTGATATATATGATTCTTGTATAATTTAATAACAATTATTTCACCATTATACAGGAGGTTAACCTACCCCAACCAAGGAAAAGTACAAGGTAAGGGTTATTTCACAATCTCTTCATTATCCGAGGTTGTTTATATGTAATAATCTATTGGGATTTCTTTATCATCCACATCCATGTTTCTTCGAAATGTATTTCAAAACATATTTATTATTTACAAGAATATGGGTTAAAGTCATTTATAACCTTGTTTGAATTTTTATAAGAGGTTTATAAAGGAATCTTTCCGTCGTTTTCAAAACAAGGTCCTTTTTAACCTTTTCGACAGAGTTAAGGTAAGAATGTTTTTTTTAACTTATACGGCGGGTGCGGCTATTTTCCGCCGTTATAAAATCTTCAAAGCTTCCCTTACAAGCTTACAAGGATATCTTCAAAGTAAATGTTTTATTTTATAATTATGTGACTTTTAAATGATTTCAAAATGAATAATTTTAGAATTTTAGAAAGGTACTCTTTATCAAAATCAGAATTTTAAATGATTTAAAGATTTATATTTATAAATCTTTTTAATTAATGTCTTCAAAATGGGTTTTAAGGATTTATTTATATGGACATGAATGTTTTTAAAAATGTTAATTCCTTTCAAAAGTTTCAAAGTGGTATGGGACACTTTTATTCAAAAATCTCTTTTTAATTACTTCCTTTATAAATGTGTGACTTTTAAATGATTTCAAAAAAGGAGATATTTCTCTCAAATAGTTTTGATTTCATCTATGTCAACATCCTTTGATGGATTTTAAGCTTATTTGAAGATGATTTATTATGATACAAAACTTCTATATTGTATTGAAGGTTTTGTGATATGTTTGACTGTGGATGTTCTATTTTTATACCATTCATAGTTTATGGTGAAAGTATTGACATTTCGTATGCTAGTTTTAATACGAATGTTTATGTTATGTTTAAAACTTTTCATATGGGAATGCATTGGACTTAATATGTGACGGGTGGAGCCCGCTATAGCTCCTCGATGCATCGGTAGGTCTCATGAGACAAACTAGTGTCTTGGCACAAGGCCTTGACAAAATCTTATTTGTAGTCTTGGCACGAGGCCTTGGCTATGTTGTTATGATAGTCTGGCATTATGCATTCCATCATTATGAAAGTGGTTATTTATTTTTCATGTGATTATTCATTTAGTAGAATAACCATGTGAATAAGTAAATGACATTATTTCATTTTATTTATGCTATAATATGTTAAATGTTCAAGTTTAAAAGGCTTTTGTTTTAGTTATACATTGCCTTAAAAGTTTATTCTTATTTATGAAAGTTTCCGCTATTTTGTTATCCTTACTGGGCATTTGAGCTCACCCCTTTTATATGTTTTATTTTTCCCAGGAAGTGAAGAAGTAAATTATGAATGACCTGCAAGGATATTATGTGGGGATATGAGTGTGGATTATGGATACTTTATGTTGTTGTAGTAGTTTTTCATTTTATGATGTAATGTAAAACCTATGAATATATCTAGTGTTTCCAAGGCTACTAAACCAATCGGTCTTTCGATATTTGATCTTTCTTGTGATCATGCCAATGTTACGAAGTAATGCACCGACTCTGGGTAGCTGGGGTCGGGGCGTTACAGTTGGTATCAGAGGGAGGTTTAGTACAAACCATGGAAGCTAGATTTAGATAAACTCTGATTAGAGCACGTAGATCTAAGATTAACTTTGAGGATTAGTATAGAAGAACTTCCTAGAATTTTGGTATTGTGGAGATTTTGTGAGTTTTCCGAGCAATACATCCCTGTCTGGATACGAGCAGGTAGAGGCGGCTCTGGCACAGATGTATCTAGGGGTAGAACCCGAAAACACCGCTTTGAGCTAGACTCGAACGGGAACTGGTGCACGACAACGGGCCTTGCTGCACTCTTGGTTACGACACTCCCGGGGGATATGCTTAGGATAACTCTCATTTTCTTTACAAATCATTATGAAGGGTTTATGAGTATATACTTCCTCAAAGAAAACATTTTTATGATTATGGATTATATCCATAAATAGTTCAATTTATGTTAAGTGTTTTATAAGTATGGGATTATGTATTTTGATTCATAAACTGATCTAGTTTATGCCATTGTATAGAAATGGCGCCCAGTAGAAGGAATGAGAACTCCAGAAATACACATGATTCAAAGAGAAGGAAGGATCATATCTTTCATGGTCTTAAGCTAGAATTTATAAGAGAAATAGTCTCCCATGTATTATCATCATATGAAGAAATAATATCATGTGTTGATAAGATAAGTAAAGAGTTTACTGAGTCCTATGGCTTTGAAGGGAATCAAGAGAAGAAAAGGATGGAAGAGAGAAAGATGGATATAGGGAAAATGGAAAAGAAGAATTTTCCCATATGTGGTAACTGTGGAAAGAAACACCCTGGAACTTGCCTGAAAGGAATGGGAGTTTGTTATAAGTGTGGAGGAAAAGGGCACAAAATACGTGACTGCAAGGGTAAGAAAATGGTTTTAAATGTACACTGCTTCATTTGCAAGGAGTTTGGACACTACGTGAACCTATGTCCCAGTCATCAGACTATGCCGAAAATGATGTTATTGGATAATAATCTAGTTATGATACTACCACAGATGAAGAGGAATGATTAGAGTTCTTATGTTGATTATGTCAATTGAGTGTTGTATCAACAATGTACTTGTTATAATAATTATGGAGTATATAAGGATTGTACTGCAGTACTATTTCATTAAGGACTTTAGATTGTGTGGAACAAAGAAAAGTGACTCAATAGCAGGACAAATTTTTGGAAAATATATGGTTGAGAGAAAGATAAATCATAATATAGTTCTGATACTGAGGTAGTGATTTTGGAATAATACATGATTGTTTTGGATAAATTAAATTGGATATTCTTGACTTCCTTGGAACTGATTAATGATTTGTATATTCCATCATTTATGGGGTTTAAAACATTTTTGGATTAATATCCAGCATTCTATATGGAATAAGGGAGCATGAATGTAATCAATAAGGAATATGGTAATTCAGGATGTTTCAGAATATTAAAAGAATACATGATGAAGGTATTCATATTCTATTACGGGGTAAAAAGGATATATATTATGTTTACCTTACTTATAAATGTTGGACTGTGAGTTTGTATAGAAGTATTTTGGATAGTTCTAGTTTGGATTATTTTGGATTGCCATAAAAGGGCAACACGGAGGTCGGGCGGCAACCCGTCGCGTCCGGCAAGGCTGCGAGACTTGAACCCGCAACCGAAGGGCGACAAGGGTGTATCACCTACCACTATCCCACGAGATGTCCTAGATTAAATAAAGTAGTTTTTTAAAAGATCTGGTAGATGAATTATAAATTCGTTTATTTTGGAACCCTCTATGAATAGTATAAATAGAATTTTTTTTACGAGTGAATGATGAGTTTTTGGTAGAAATTTATTAAGGGATAAAACTCTAATTTTAAAGTAAGTATATCTCCTTATGATCTTAGCCAATATCATAAATAAATTCCTCATCATTAAGAAAAGGAACTTAGAACAAAAATGTTGTCCTAGATGGTACCTTAAATCATCACTAATTTATGGCTTTGGGATTGTTGGCCTTTTCATAGCCATGTTCTCTACCACTCTCCATCAGATAATTGATGGTTATATTTTTCTTCTATAACCATATTTTCCTACATGGAACCCTAGTATGTGTTATTTTCGTTAATCTTCATTCTTTCCACTCTTTATTTAAAATAGAGGCCTCATTAATTCATTTTTCGATGTTGGATTTCAACTAAGATATTTTGAAACGTCAAAAATATGTTATCCTAGTACCCTATGTTTTGTTGAACTAATGGTATTTCAAATCATCATAGATTGATGAGTTTAAGGACCTCAATTTTATACTTGTTTGTGATTGATGACCTCAATCACTACCTATAAATATTTACGTTTTTCCTCCAATTATATGTCTCTAATTTCCACCAATGTTCTCCTAATCGAGATCATAATTTGGTGGTGACCCTTTCATTTCTCTTTTCCTCATATTAAGAATAAATTTTAGTAACCCAATTTCCGATGTGGGTTTTCCCATAAAGATATTTTTTATTTTCAACCTTTTATTTTTGAAGAACAATTTCAAATTGCGAGGACGCAATTATTTGAAGGAGGGGAGAATGTAACACCCCAAGCTTCTACGGTACGTTTCCTTTCGAATAATGCGATAGCGTGTGTTGTACGCAACCTCGAGTTCTAACACACACCACACCTAATTAAACTAGCCGTTGTGAATAGTAATACCTAATTTTTGAAATTAAATATATTTTATATTTGAAAATGGACTTCATTTTTGGACTCGGAATATCGAATTTAGCCTAAGGTGAAATTTTGGTACTTTTCGGATAACTTTCATATTTTGATGAATAGTGAAAATTACTAAATTTTAATTAAAAACAACTTTTTTAATAAAAATAATTAATAGTGATAAATTATGAATTTTAGTGGTTTTAAAGTATATTTAGAATATATTTTTACATTTTAATATAATGTTGGTCATTGGACATAATTTTACAATTAAACCGAACATAAACAAGTGTCAATCTTTTGATAGTTATTATCTCTTAAAAACACGCTTTTTGTTTTGACAGCGGGAATTAATTTTAAATTAATTTCTGCCACTTCTGTGTTTTGAATTTAGGAAAATGGATTCCATATTTGGAATCAGGATGTTTAAATTGTGTAAATAGGTAACTTTTATTTTTAGACAATTTGAATAATTACTGCGGTAAATATTTTATTTACCATGGTTAAAGGGTAAATCCGGTAAATAAGGGTTAAAAGAATAATATTATAATAATACAAAATTACCTTAAAACGTGTCCTAACCTTATTGGTGGACACATACCCGACCATGGGCATCCTTGGGTCAATTTGGGGACCCCTTGGAGCCACTTGTAAGTGATAATGACACATTATATTAATAAAGTTAAAATAAAAATAAAAATGGCATAAGATTACATCTTTTAGAAGAACAATTTTTACATAGGGTTATACATGTTGGATTTTCGATTATAAATATTCATTAGAAAGCTAAAACGATTTCCTACATGATGATAGTTTATTTATAATTTTTAGACATCAAATAAGTTAAATTATTAATGACACAATAATGATGCAATGTTTACCTCATTAATAAATCATTTAAATAAATAAGATTAAAATGATTAAAATATTATCTAAAACCTGTCCAATTCTTATTGGTTGATGTTATTTAGAATATGAGTCATCTTATATTCGACCTCAATGATTTTTGGACCATTATAAACCGAATACAAATATATTATAAAGTAATACTTTCACACTTTCCTAAAGAGCCCCTCCTCTCCCTTATAAAAGGAGACCACTTCTACTCATTCCTCACACCTCTCAAGCCACTTGGCTCGTCCAAACTCTGCCCAACTAAGCTCCCCACATCCCTCTCCTCCTCCTTGAAGCATCCCCTTAGGCAGAAAGCATTTCAAGAAGTCCTTTGGTTCCAACCAAAGTGAGTTACCTAAATTAAAGGTAACGATTTCTCTTAAATTATTTTCATTTATTTTGCTTCTCCAACCCCCAAACTCTTTTTATTTCCCTTCTTTTGTAACAACAACAGTATCCTAAATATACTAGGATTTTGTTATAAGAAGTATTCAAACTACACATACACACAACTCCATCTAATGGATGATGAACATAATGTTTCTGTGGATGGCAAATTAACGCCTCACGAAACGATGATTGTTCAAATACATCTTACCGCCTCTCATGGTGGCCATTATGATGGAACTGTAATTAAATATGATATTAATGATATATATTTTATATATAAGCTTCTGTAATTCCATTTTATTTCATACCATTATTCGTTTCATGTTGTATATACATACGATAATTTCATTTGAGGAAGTGCGGACTACCGCCCCCTTAAAATGATATGACTCGTTCATACCACACATGGAACGTATAAAGGATGGTATTAATGAACTTAAGTAACATATATAAAATATTATATTATACTGGAATAGTAATATACCTATGTATCATTTGGATTCGATTCTTTTAAAATAAAAATTAAATGGAAGTATCGTTCGTGCGTACGTACGGACTACCGTCTCCACGAACGTGATGAGATTCATTCTCCATCGTATCCATTCAAGTATAATTATCATTTAATGATTTAAAAATGATGTTTACGGACTTCATATCATTCTGGATATGAATAAGATACAACAAACATGACTTATGTAACAAAACATATAAAAGAAAATGAGTAAGTTAACACCCGAAACAACGATAATTCTAAGATATTATTAACAAATCCATGTTAAAAGATCATATATGATATCATATTAATATATATGATTCTTGTATAATTTAATAACAATTATTTCACCATTATACAGGAGGTTAACCTACCCCAACCAAGGAAAAGTACAAGGTAAGGGTTATTTCACAATCTCTTCATTATCCGAGGTTGTTTATATGTAATAATCTATTGGGATTTCTTTATCATCCACATCCATGTTTCTTCGAAATGTATTTCAAAACATATTTATTATTTACAAGAATATGGGTTAAAGTCATTTATAACCTTGTTTGACTTTTTATAAGAGGTTTATAAAGGAATCTTTCCGTCGTTTTCAAAACAAGGTCCTTTTTAACCTTTTCGACAGAGTTAAGGTAAGAATGTTTTTTTAACTTATACGGCGGGTGCGACTATTTTCCGCCGTTATAAAATCTTCAAAGCTTCCCTTACAAGCTTACAAGGATATTTTCAATGTAAATGTTTTATTTTATAATTATGTGACTTTTAAATGATTTCAAAATGAATAATTTAAGAATTTTAGAAAGGTACTCTTTATCAAAATCAGAATTTTAATTGTTTTAAAGATTTATCTTTATAAATCTTTTTAATTAATGTCTTCAAAATGGTTTTTAAGGATTTATTTATATGGACATGAATGTTTTTAAAAATTTTAATTCCTTTCAAATGTTTCAAAGTGGTATGGGACACTTTGATTCAAAAATCTCTTTTTAATTACTTCCTTTATAAATGTGTGACTTTTAAATGATTTCAAAAAAGGATATATTTCTCTCAAATAGTTTTGATTTCATCTATGTCAACATCCTTTGATGGATTTTAAGCTTATTTGAAGATGATTTATTATGATAAAAAACTTCTATATTGTATTGAAGGTTTTGTGATATGTTTGACTGTGGATGTTCTATTTTTATACCATTCATAGTTTATGGTGATTGTATTGACATTTCGTTTGCTAGTTTTAATACGAATATTTATGCTATGTTTAAAACTTTTCATATGGGAATGCATTGGACTTAATATGTGACGGGTGGAGCCCGCTATAGCTCCTCGATGCATCGGTAGGTCTCATGAGACAAACTAGTGTCTTGGCACAAGGCCTTGACAAAATCTTATTTGTAGTCTTGGCACGAGGCCTTGGCTATGTGGTTATGATAGTCTGACATTATGCATTCCATCATTATGAAAGTGGTTATTGATTTTGCATGTGATTATTCGTTTAGTAGAATAACCATGTGAATAAGTAAATGGCATTATTTCATTTTATTTATGCTATACTATGTTAAATGTTCAAGTTTAAAAGGCTTTTGTTTTAGTTATACATTGCCTTAAAAGTTTATTCTTATTTATGAAAGTTTCCGCTATTTTGTTATCCTTACTGGACATTTGAGCTCACCCCTTTTATATGTTTTATTTTTCCCAGGAAGTGAAGAAGTAAATTATGAATGACCTGCAGGGATATTATGTGGGGATATGAGTGTGGATTATGGAGACTTTATGTTGTTGTAGTAGTTTTTCATTTTATGATGTAATGTAAAACCTATGAATATATCTAGTGTTTCCAAGGCTACTAAACCAATCGGTCTTTCGAGATTTGATCTTTCTTGTGATCATGCCAATGTTACGAAGTAATGCACCGACTCTGGGTAGCTGGGGTCGGGGCGTTACAAAAAGTCTCAAATTATATTTATTTGGATATTTATAATATCAATTCTTTTAATCATTCATTAATACGGTAATTACTACAACATCATTGTGACATAAATAAATTTAATTATTTAATGTCTAAAAAATATAAATAAAATACCATTATGTATGAAATATTATTATCTTTCTAATGAATAGTTATAGTTGAATTTATCTAATAAATAACCCTATATTAAAAATGGTTTAGTTATTAAACTTTGAATTTAACACTTTTAACTCTTCTAGGAATTAAATAATAATAAATGTCCTAATCTAATCCAAGTGGACCTAAAGGATCATATTTTATTCCTAAGATTGTTTTTGGTCGAATTACACTTATCTAATAGAATTAAGACATGTGTTAGGGTAATAATAATATCATTTATACCCTTAATTAACCTATTTACATTAAATCATTGTAAATAAAAATAAAAATTTAATATTCACCAATTTTTTTCATCTTATTGAACCACATTTTACTTACTAATATCAACCGTGTCTCACAGATTTTTGAAATTCAACTCACAGAAACAGTAAAATTATGTTCTATGTAATTTTGCAAATGCTCCTTGGAGGTGGGTAAAAGAGGATAAAAGTTCAATAAAATTAATATATATCTAAAATTATTATCAACTAACCCCAAATAATTTCATTGAACATATAAAGTTATTATGTATCTATTTTTACCTATAATAAATTTAAATAAAATTAATAATTAATTGAATAAAAATTCGGTTTTAAACTATAACTCAGTGTTTTTCACTATTCATCCAAAATTGAATGTTTGTAGAAAAATATCAAAAAATCACCCTAAGCTAATTTTGATATTCCGAATCCAAAAATGAAGTCCATTTTGAAAGTTATAATTTATAAAATTTCAAAAACTATGTATTACAATTCATAACAGCTGGTTTGATTGGTTGTGGTGTGTTAGAATCTCAAAGTTGCGTATAATGCATGCAATTGCATTATTCAAAGGGAATCATATTGTGGAAGATTAGGGTGATACATTCTCCGTTCCTTCAAAAACATTCCACCTATTTCTAGAATTTTACTACATAAAAAGATGTGGGGGTTCTTTATCATAAGTTCCTCAGGTTCCCACATTGCCTCTTCCATCTTATGGTTTCTCCATATAACTTCTACCAGACGAGTCATCCCGTTTCTCCACACTTGTTACATTATATCAAAAACCTTGAAATCCTATTTGTAATAAAAATGACCAGGTTCTATTTGTAATTCCTATTTGGTGAGTAAATGAGTTTGGTTTGGCATGTATTATCTCAAAAGTGATACGTGGAATACATCGTGATCTTTGGAGAGACTTGGCGGCATTTCCAAATGGTAGGCTACATCCCCCATTCGTTATAGAATTTCGAAAGGTCTAATGTACATGGGAAATAATTTTTCCTTCTTACTGAGATGTATAACACCTTTCCATGGAGATTCCTTCAAGAAAATTTGATCTCCTACAAGAAATTACAAATTCTTCCTTTGGTTTTCAGCATATCTCTTCTGCCTACTTTGAGCTGCTTTGATGTGGTTTTGGATTACCTTCACCTTTTCCATTGTTTCCACCACTAGTTCTGGGCCTATGAGTTTTCGTTCACCAACATCATCTCAACAGGTTGGTGTGTGACTTCACTTTTTATATAACGCTTCATATAGTGCCATATGAATACTTGAATGGAAACTATTATTATAGGAAAATTCAACCATAGGTAAATATTAATCCCACAAACCTTGAAAGTCAAGTGAGCATGATCTAAAAAAGAATACTAATATTTGAATATTCAATTCTGATTGTCAATCACTATGGGGGTGTTAGTGTGCTCAAATGAAGTTCAATATCCAGGGCTTTCTGAAGAAATTTCTAGAATCATGATATAAAATTGGGATCCTGATCAGAAACAATCGATAAGGGTACTCCATGAAGTCATACAACATCATTAATATATAGTCTTGCTAGATGTTCAAGTGGTAAATCTTCTCTTATAGAACGAAAATGTGATGACTTGGTAAGATGATAAAAAATGAACCATTTTTCATTCTCCCTTCTAGGATTCTTTGGTAGTCCCATGATAAAGTCCATTGTAATATTATACCATTTCCACTCAGGTAGGGAAGAGGTTTCATGACTCTTCCAGGCTGTTTCCTTCCAGCTTTCACTTGCTGACAGACCATACATCTTGACACAAAATCAGTAATCTACCTTGTAATGTTGTCCCACCAAAATGGTCTGTCCAAATCTCTATACATTTTGGTTCTCCAAAGGTGTATAGAAAAATTGTAGCTATGAGCATAATCCAATAATTTTCTTTTTAGATTAGGTATATCGAGAACAAAAAGACTCTTCCCGAATTTAAAATTTCCATCTTCATATATGAAGTCACTCAATCTCCCATCATTCATAGCTTTAATCTTCTTTGGAAAATCTTCATCATCATTCTGATAACTCTGTATCCATTCTATTAAAGACGATTTGGAAACCATTTGAAAAATTATTGATGTTTCACCTTCCATGGTGATTCCCATATCAATATTTACTAGATCCATGTATATGGGATCCTTTTCAACCCTCATCTTGTTCAAAACTACATGATCCTTTCCACTCAGAGAATTTGTCACCTTATTTGACTTCCTCATGTGGTAGTGTATAGTGGAATCAAAATCCTTGAGTTGTTCAATCCATCTACTTTTCCTCACGTGGAGTTCTTTCTGTGAGAATATATACTTCAAACTCTTGTGATCAGTATAAATCTCAGATTTTTCACTATAGAGATAGTTTCGGCAAATCTTCATAGAAAATATTATAGCTGCTAACTCAAGATCATGAGTATGGTAGTTTTTCTCATGAATTTTAGCTGTCTTGATGCATAGGAAATAACCCTATCATTCTGCATAAGGACACAACCATGTCTTTTCATTGAAACAACACTATAAATAAAAAAACCATAATTCCTCGATGGTATAGTCAATATAAGAGAATTGACTAATCATCTCTTCAATTCTTCAAATCATTCTTCATATTCATTTGTCCAAACAAATTTCAACTCTTTACGTGTGAGGTTGGTTAATGGGTTATCAAATCAGGAAAAATTCTAGTGAAACGCCGATAATAACCTCTTAAAATAATAAAAATGCATACCTAGGTTATACTTGTCATTGCTACCCATTCATGGATTGCCCTTGCCTTAGAAGGATCAATGGAGATTCCATCCTTAGAGATGACATGGATATGAAATGAAATCTCCTAAAACCAGAATTCACAATTACGAAACATCCCATATAATTCATGCCTTCTAAGAGTCTCTAGGATAATGCTCATGTTATTTTAATGATCTTCGTAGATTTTGGAATATACAATGATATCATCAATAAATACCACTACAATGTAATCATGATATTCCTTTAAAACTCTATTCATTAGATCCATGAAGACATAGGGTGCATTAGTCAACCCAAAATGCATTACTGTATACTCATAATGCCAATACGTGGTTGAAATATGTTTTTTTCAGAATGTCATCCTTTTTCACACACAACTGATGATATACAGATCGAAGATCAATCTTTGAAAATTATTGAGCTTCATGAAGCTGGTCAAATAAATCATCAATGCGAGGTAGGGGATACTTGTTCTTTATTGCTATAGCTTTGATCTCCATGTAGTCAATACACAACCTCATAGATCCATATTTCTTTTAAAAAAGGGTAGGGGAACCCATGGATAAACACTAGGGAGAATAAATCCATTACTGCTCAATTTATATAGTTGTTTGTTTAGTTTCACTAATTCCACAATTGTCATTCTATAAGGGGTCTTGGATATGCGCCTTGAACAAGGAATTAAATTAATGGAAAACTCAATTTCTCGTTCTGGAGGATTTCCAGGTAAATCCTCTGGAAACACATCAAGATATTATTGCACAATAGGTACATCCTCAATTTGAACATTCTTTTCCTCACCCATATTTATTTCATTCTATTCCTCCCTAATAATTGAATTTAGTTCATCTACTAGGGGTGGATCTAGATAAGAATTAAGTGGTGACATTTCTTCACTATAGATAAGGTACTCCTTATCATCATCAAAAATTATATCGTCCTTATTCTTACAATAAATTTTCTCATCATGGTCCGAAATCCAATCAATACCGAGGATTATATAAAATTCAATCTAGGGTATGATGATGAGATCAGTAGATAAAGAACATTTATATTCTCTAATGGGAACTGATTCAAAAAACATTGTTGCAATGATACTTTCCTTAGGAGTTTTTATTGACAACTCCCTTTTTAAATAAAATTGGAAATATCTCTTTTTCATAGAAAACTAGGAAGAAATGAAACAATGTGATGATCCAGAATCAAATAAATCATTTCATAAACATGAGGAAACCACTAAATTACCTACCACCATGCCTTTTAGAGCTTAAACCTCAGCACTAGTGATATTATAAGCTTGGCCTTGATCCCTTAGTATTTTCTAAGGTAAGATCCCTTGAAGCTTAAGGCATTCATTTTCATAATTCCCCTTTCTCTACAATTATAGGATTCAACAGTGACAACCTCATTATTCCCCTTGCAATTATGAGCTTGGTGGAATTTTTTCACCACACAAGTAACAGACTCATAATCCCTTCATGCAAGTACCAGAGTGTTTCTTCTAATATTTACTACAGGATGTATATTCAAATTTTCCCTTCTTCCCCTTATTTCCATTTCCAAAGTTTTCTTCTGATCTCTTATTCTCTTGCTTTTCTTTAAAGTCGTAAGACTTAGAGAATTATTTTTCTATCTTGATAGCACATGAGACAATATCTGCATATGATGAGAAGGATTGTGAGACTGATTCTCAATAGAGAAATGGTTTTAACCCTTAGAGGAAATGATAAATCTTACTTCTTGGGTAACATATATAATCTGCAACATGCTTCAGTAACCATGTAAAGTTATCCTCACACTTTGGGACATTCTCATCCTTTTTTTCCTCAGACTCAGAAATTTCCATTCGATACCTGCTCTATGGTCAGGAGGATATTAATTTTATAATAAAAGCTCATTATTCTCCCTACATTCCATATTTGGTACTTCATCATCTTCCTTTGTGTTTTGAATCAATGACCACCACTGATGAACATCCCCGGTGAGGCGATAAACTGCCATAACAACATTTTCCATTTCACTACTCCCCAAGGCGAGGAATATTTTCTCTAATGAATCTATCCATTTCTCAGCTACTATTGGATTTATATTCCAATTTAATATTGGTGGTTGTTTCTTCATTAAGAGATCTAACATTGATCCTCCATGTTGTGGATCAGAGTGCTCCATATGGGTATGGTTATTATTCAAAACTTGAGTGAGTTGTCCCAGTATGGTGATAAGCTGATCAACAATAATTGTATCACCAGCTCCACTAAAATTAACTTAAGAAGAAGTGAAATACCTACATTGAGTGTGTTTATTTATATGGTTTCCATTCCTTCCACTAGGATCCATTTCTATACAATGTCATAAACTAGATTAGTTTATGAATCCAAATACATAATTCCAAACATGTTAAACCCTTAACATAAATTGAACAGCTTATGGATATAATCAATAACCATAAAAATGTTTTCTTTGAGGATATATATACTCATAAACCCTTCATAATGGTTTGTAAATAAAATGAGAATTATCCTAAACATATACCCCAGGAGTGTCGTAACCAAGAGTGCAGCAAGTCCCGTTGACGTGCACCAGTTCTCATTCGAGACTAGCTCAAAGTGGAGTTTTTAGGGTTTTACCTTAGATGAATCTGTTCTAGAGGCACCTCTACCTGTTCGTATCCATACATGGATATATTTCTTGGAAAATTCACAAATTATCTACAATACCAAAATTCTAGGAAGTTCTTCTATGCTAATCTTCAAAGTCTATCTCAGGGTTATGTGCTCTAATAAGAGTTTATTTAATCTAGTTTATAAGGTTTGTACTAAAATTCCTATGATACCAACTATAATGGCCCGACCCTAGTTACCCAGAGTTAGGGAATTATTAAATCTCATTGGAATGATCAAAAGAGATAAATTCTTGAACGACCAAATAGTTTAGTAGCCTTGGAACTATTAGATACATTCATAAGGTTTAAATTACATCATAAAATGGAAAACTACAACAACATTGTTTCCATGGACAACACTGAGATCCCATAGACAATACCTATCAGTCAGTCATAATATACTTCTTTGCATCTTGGAAAAAATAAAATGTTGAAAGCGGTGAGCTCAAATACTGTGTAAGGATAACAATATAGCGGAAACATTCCTAAATAAGAATAAACATTTAAGCTAGTTTGTAAAACTAAAACAAAAGCCTTTTCAACATAAACATCATCATAATATGGAAAATATAAAACAATATAATTCCATTTACTTACTCATATCGATATTCTACTAGTCGAATAATGACATGAAATATCAATAGCCACTTTCATAATGATGGAATGCATAATTCTAGACTTCATAACCACATAGTCAAGGCCTTGTGCCAAGACTAAAAATAAGAATCATTCAAGGCCTTATGCCAAGACACTAGTTCGTCTCATGAGACTTAACAAGGTATCAGGGAGCTATAGAGGGCTCCAGTAGTCACTTATTAAGTCCAATTCATTCCTCATGTGAAAAAGTTTAAAAATAATAAAAACATTCGTATTAAAACTAGCATACAAAATATCAATACTTTATCAGTAAACAGAGAAAGGTGTAAAAATAACACATCTATAGTCAAACATATCACAAAACCATAAATACAATATGGAAGTTTTGTGTCATTATAAATCAACTTAAAATATGATTAAAATCCATCTAAGGATGTTGACATAGATGAAATCAAAACCATTTTAGAGAAATATCTCTTTCTATTTTGAAATCATTTAAAAAAAATATTTTGAAAATATTATCATAAGATTTTAAGGTAAGATTCGACGATGTTATAACGGCAGAAAATAGCTTCACCCACTGTATAATTAAAAAACAAGCATTCTTACCTTAAATTTGTTGAAAAGGTCAAACAATACATTGTCTGGAAAATGACGGAAAGATTTTTTTCAAAAGATATATGGTCAAATAAGGGTATAAATGAATTTAACCCATTTTCTAGTAAATAGTAAAAATGTTTTGAAATACATTTTTAAGAAGCATGGATGTAGATGATAAAGAGGTCCTAGTAGATAATTACGTATAAACAACCTCAAATAATGAAGAGATTGTGAAATTAAACCTTACCTTGTACTTTTCCTTGGTCAAGGGAAGGTTAAACTCGTGTATAATGGTTAAATATTTGTTATTAAGTTATTCAAGAATCAAATACATTAATATGATATCATATATGATCTTTTAATATTGATTTGTTAATAATATTTTAGTATTATCATCATTTCGGGTGTTAACTGATTCATTTTAATTTATATGCTTTATTACGTAAGTAATGTTTGTTATGGATATGATTTATCTTATTCATATTCAGAATTATATTAAGTCTTTAAACATTATTTTTAATCATTTAATGAAAATTAGTCTTGAATGGATATGATGGGAAATGAATCTCATCTCGTTCAGGGAGACGGTAATCAGTACGTACGCATGAGTGACAATGTCATTTTTTTATATTATAATAATATGTAATTGGATGATATATCATATATAAAGAATAATTATCATGTTAATTTTATTATTTACATCAATCACACATCATTATTATAGTGAACCAAATAATAATGTATTGAATAACAATTACACCACGACATGGAGACGGTAAGTTGTACATACGCATGTATGGTGACATGTCATTCAAAGGATGGATAGAATAATGACTATGGTTTTACAATATTTATAATTACATCATAATATATTGAAGATACTGGAGTTATTAATTTATAATGGAAACAACAAATAGAGAGGAAGTGGAAGAAGAAATGAACTTGAAAGAGGTGATAAAATATTGACCTCTTCTTTGGGTTCTTCCTTTTGATTTGATCAAAATGGATCCATAGGATGGATTTATGACAAATGAAATGCCCCTAGGGTGAATTTAGGATAGTTGAGATGGTATTTGTGTAGGTTTTGGTTGATCCAAATGGCTTTTAATGTATTACTAAGATAGATGGGGAGTGCCCTTTTATAAGAGGGGTTATGGGTACCTTAGGAAAAGCTAGAACTATTATATTTTAATATAATCATTTTCGGTTTATACTGGTTGCAAAATGAATTATTTAAAGGATAAGGTGGGGATGGGTCGAAAAAAAACTCAACTAATAGGTTTTAGACAGCTTTGGGTCACTATATTAACCTTACCCTTTAGATTTTACTCTTAGTTAAATAGTTTTACATTTACCATGTGTCATTGTATTTTAATATTATATGGTAAATAAACATACTATATACTCCCAATAGAATCCAAAGTGGTTCATTAATGATACAACTATCATTATATAAATATTTTTGCCTAACCTTAGAATTTTTGGAATATAATATCAATTAATAATATAATATTTGTTTTAAAAACTCTTTAATGTCAAATTTGACACTGTTTGGTATTTGGTTTTTGCTAAATTCATAACAGCATTATCACTTTGCAAAAAAATTCATCTCACCAACCCTAATATGTCATATTAACCTAAAAAATTAGTGTAATTCATAAAAGGTCTCAACATACATTTATTTGGATATTTATAAAATTAATTATTTTAATCATTCATTAATACTGTAATTACTGCATCATTATTGTGTCATAATTAAATTTAATTATTTACTGTCTAAAAATAAAAATAAAATACGATTAGGTAGGAAAATTTATAATATTTCTAATTAATATTTATATTCTAATTTATATTATGTGTAACCCTATATTAAAAATGGTTTAGTTATTAAACATTGGATTTAACACTTTTAACTCTTCTTTGAATTAAATAATAATAAATGTCCTAATCTATTCCAAGTGGAACTAATGGATCATATTTTATTTCTAATATTATTTTTGGTTGAATTAAACTTAAAAACTAGAATTATAAAATGTGTTAGAGTAAAAATAATATCATTTTCACCCTTAATTACCCTATTTACTTTTAACTGTGGTAAATAAAAGTAAAAGTTACAATTCACCAAAATTATTTTCTTCTTATTGAACCAATTTTTACTTACTGATATCAAACATGTCTCTCGAAGTTTCGAAATTCAACTCATAGAAGTGGTAAAATTAGGTTTTATGTTAATTTTCAAATGCTCCTAGGAGGTGGGTAAAAGATGGTAAAAGTTCAATAAAATTTTTATTTATCTAAAATTATTATAAACTAAATCCATGAATTAAATTGAACTTATATAGGTATTATGTATATATTTTTACCTAAAATAAATTTAAATAAAATAAATAATTATTTAAATAAAAATGCGGTTTTAAAGTATAACTCACTGTTTTTCACTATTCATCAAAAATTGAATGTTTTCATAAAAATACACAAAATTCACCCTATGCTAATTTCGATATTCCAAATCAAAAAATGAAGTACATTTTGAAAGATAAAATTTATAAAATTTTAAAAAGTCGGTATCACTATTCATAACGACTAGTTTCATTGGTTGTAGTGTGTTAGAATCTTAAAGTTGCATACAATGCAAGCTATAGACTTATTCAAAGGGAAGCATAATGTACAATATTGGGGTGTTACAAAAATAATTTAATATAATTTGGTAATGAAATAAGATTTATATTATTGTATTTATGGTGAAGAAATTATCAAAAACTATATAATGAATTTATACATTTTTTTGATAATATTAAGAAGACATTAAAAACTATATTAGTGTCAATAGTTAATAAATTGTGTTTTGATATTAGTTTATTTAATGTTTAACTTTAGGAAAAAATGAAATCTTTAAATTTAATGATGTAAATACATTTTTGTTTTCAATTATTCTAACAGATTTGGAAGGTAGTTTTTAAAGTCAGTTCTTTTAAAAACTGATATTGAAAACACATAACATTATTAATGGATGATGTCTTTTAAAAATAGATAAAATACCGAATGTTGTAATGGAATTTATATGTTAGTAATTATATAATGGATGTATAAAATAATATTTTTTTAATAAAATTATTATACGAAATCAGCAACCCATACCCTAATGTAGCTGTTGAATATAAGAAGTATGACTAATACAAAACATTTACTTCAAAAAAAATATTCAAATTAAAATAAAAATCAACTTTTTACATAAGTATAAAAACTAATATTAAAAACTAAAATTAAATCCATCACATATAATATTCTATAAATGTTTCTTGAAAATGACTCAACTCATGTTTATTACAATCACAAGCATCATTAATAATATTAAAATATTACTGAAAGTATTTTAATACCTAATATACAAATAATAATATGAAAAATAAAAAATATCATTATAAAAAGTAACATTTTTTAATTATTTTACATTATTGGTTTAACTTATTTCAATCTTATATCTCCTTTTGTAAAATACAAATTCTATTACTCCTTAAACATGTTTTAAAAAATAATAATTTTATAATTAAATAAAAAGGATGATGTATATGTAAAATTATAGTAATTTTAAATTAATTTACCTTTTCTTATATGTGACAAGGTTTTTTATCGTTTTCATGTTTATAATCAACAATAATACCATTCCCTTTTTGAAAATGATATGTAAGAAATTAAATTAAATTAAATTAAAAAAATAATTAATCATATATTAAAATGTACATCTCTAAAAAATATATCATCTTTTGTCACATGTCACAATTTAAAGAAATTAACCAATAAAGTGTTTTCACTTTTAAAATAATATTCCCTACTTTTAATGACCACCAATTTAAAAAATCATTAACCTTATTGAATGTTAAATAATTGGAAATAAAAATATATATATTATTCATAACTCTCAATATATGAACACATCTAATATTTAATTTCAACATTATTTTATAATTCAAAAATATATTCTCATTATTTATCATCATTCATAATCCATGATCGCGGGAAAAAAATTGGGTGTCCAAGAAACCATAAAAAAATTTACCATTTATTACTCCATTTTTATAAACACAACTAATAAAATTCAAGTATTATTTTAGATAAGTCAAATAGAATAAATATATAATATAATTTAATCAAGTTACATGAAAAATATTTGCAGCACTATATTTCCAAACATATATTATGTGACAATCCCAATGATATATCTCTTGTAAATAATCACAATAATAATGACACCAAACATTTTAGCACTTTTTGTAATTTTATATGTATTCAACTACTACGATTTATAACTTGTTTGATTGGATGGTGTAGTTGTATCAAAAGTGAAAGTGCTATCAACTAATTTTATCTTTCCATACAATATTTCTTTATCTTTGTTTTTTTCAGATATATTTTTGTTTAAATATGTAATGATAATAAAAAGAAATAAATTTTCATACCAAAAGTTTATGCTACAACTAAAACAATTTAATATTTCTTACTTTTATCTAATCAAAAATCAAAATGATGATTTTCACTAGGCTTATATATCCATAAAAACTCTTAAATTTTGTCAAATTTGGACCCACAAGATTACAATTGTCATTAAAATGAACAGATACCCTCTATTCCTATATATAATTAACCAACAATTTGGTAATTTTGTGAAACCAGGATTACCTTCCATTGAATCTTTCTCTTTTACTATGGTAGTAAAAGACACATGTATTGTAGGAAATGACAATGGAGGAGTTGGATCAATAATATTATTCATTACTACTCTTTCTTGAACTAAAATCATAATCATTGGATGTAACTAATCACCCATATTATTTACAGTTTTGTGTACAATAGTATTTGAATGCAGATCTCCAATATATAACTCAAAATGCATATTTTGGTATATAAATGTAGGTGGATGACCAGGATATGTATAATGGGTAGATCGGGGAAGCTAGGGAGGCTAAG
Organism: Viscum album; assembly: GCA_963277665.1. Taxonomy (NCBI): domain Eukaryota; kingdom Viridiplantae; phylum Streptophyta; class Magnoliopsida; order Santalales; family Viscaceae; genus Viscum; species Viscum album. The sequence goes on from OY728158.1 coordinate 1,288,924,796, forward strand.
GACATTGGGGATGTTCTGTTTAAGTTTTCATTTTTTAATATATATCATATACATCTCATTTAATTTAATATTCTATCGACTGATTCATTTATCATAGATTAGACAATAAATATTAAATTCCTATCTAGTATTATATCTCCCTTGATGTCATTCAATGATTAATACTAACATCCTAATAATAACACCTAATTCATATACTCTTACATGAATGGTGGGTTCATTATTTCGTAAAGTAGTACCTAGAATATCCATCCTTACTTCAAGGATAAAGGCCCCCTTTGTAGATTTATCATTAACGGTATTGTGAAATAATATATGAAAATTTTATGTTAGTGAAATGAACTTATAAAAAATTAGTGTTTGAGAAAAATAATAATTATTTTCTTATAATTTTATTAAATACTTCTCATGATGGATCCATATGAAACCTCAATATTTATATCATCCTTTCACTTTTCTATTTTTAATAGTGAGAATGGGAGTTTTAGGGTTAAGTGATACAAATTTTTAGAAGTCATTAGATTTATCACATAATTCATCAATCATTTCCGCAATAAATTTCTTTTCCTATACCTAATACCCACCCCATGTTAAATTATTCTGGTATACATTCTATAAATATATATCTTAGTTTGATCTCATAAAATCATATTATATAAAATTAAATGATTAATATTTTAGGTAATTGATAATTAATATTAAAATTAGTTTTATAATCAATAATTATTAGATGAGAAAGGGGTCCTCTTTCTATCTGCAAATAAACACCTCTGAGGTATCTATATTAATAAACCTATATTTATAGAATGGGTGTCAATTATCTTATTTTGTGAAAATATAATGTTAGTTATATTTTGTTTCAAAATTTCTCTATCTAAATGGTTAAATATACATCCCCCACATTTTATTTTATTTCATATCTTGAATGTTAATTGGAATCTATATTTAAATGATTAAATTTGTTTCCCTAAAGTATATAATATTTTATTAATTAAATAAAATAAATTTTATGAGAAATTTATCATTATGGATTTCCGCATATAATATTTCATTCACTTGTTGATGATCCCCTAATCAACAATTAAAAATTCAATCCAATAATGTCAATGTATCACCATATACCTCTATGATTACATTACATTTAGACTTGATGGATTATTACCATCATCAAATTCAAATCTATACATATTTACATCATAAAAAAGTGAATTTTTTGGTAAATGTTTAATCTCACATCTTTATATTTTTGGATTTATATTTTCTAGAGAGAAAAGACACTTCCATTAGAGAATCACTAGTCATACTGCATATAATTTTTTGAATAAAATTAGTTTCATTTAATATTTTATTTATTGAATTCATCTTAATATAAATAATGTATGCTTATCATGGTCATATGTTCATTCCCTTTATGTATATCCTTTAAATAAATTAATAAAAATATTTCTATCATTTAGTATTTTACTAGAATTAAATGGTTGTTAGAAAGAAAATTTATTATTTTTAATAATAGAAAGTTAACTATATCTATTATATTAACTAATACAGCGGGAATAAAATGAATATCTACAAATAATAAATACAATGAAAAGATTGCAAAAAAATAATGATGTTAGGCCTCTCTAGCCATAAAATAAGTAAATAAAGTTGATAAAGATAGAAATTATATAAAATTGAAAGAAATTTAAATATATAAAAATTTAATTATCCATGTAAACAATTGTGACATTACTTGAGTATGTTTTATTAAAATTTATTGGTATCAGGATTTTCCAACTAAAAAAGTGTAATAATAAATAATGGATATAGAAACAGATTAAAAATGGATTAAATTACAAACATTAATAGTTTTAAATATTATGGTTTAAAAAATGTTTTTACATGTGTATGTTTCATAAAATGCTAAATATGTCACGTTATTTTTACCAAAAAATGTATAAGTAAAACTGGTGAATATAAGATTTAATAAAAACATTATAATAAATAATATTATCTAACTAAATAAATATATGAGATATATTTTATAGGATTAATTTTCACGAAACATAGAAAATGTATATTTTTCTAAATAATTAGGAGACGAAAATGTTTTTTTCTCATACCCCTTATATGTGATCATTTTGTATTACATGGACTACAGAAACATGAAATTAGTTATAATGCTTAGGTAATCATGTGAATGATGAAGAAATCTCACATAAAACAACAACATCATCAATATTCACTCCACCCAAATGAATTGGTTCCTTGAAAAATTATGAATTATGAATTATTTAATGGATCAATGACAGAAATATCTATTTTTTGAGAATCATCGTAGTAAAATATTCTTATTTTCAACAAAATATTTTCAAATAAGCAATAGAAAATATAAACTCATCTTGTTTCAAATCACTATTACTAACAATTTAGGTACATAAAAATACAGGTACTTGTAATTTAGTAAAATCATTCATCCATATATACTTAGAAACTCTAAAATATTTTATTTCTCTATAAATTGGATTTTCAACTTTGGAACTTAAAACATATAGTGCTTTTTTGATGATCATTTATCAGCTATTTTTATTGAAACTCATTTCATCATGATTTTATGGTAAAATGTGTAATAATTTGTATTAAGACCTGGCCTTGTGGTATATTTAATCTTGGTTCCAAAGCTATCCGTCTAAATGTTTCTAATGCAGATAAATCAGTATTATCTTGATCCTTAAACACTTTGAAAAATATATTTTTAGGTTCATTCTACCACCAATTCTCATTTCGTTTTGGATATTATACTTTTAATCTAATAATAAGTTCTTATATTTATGGTTAACCCTCACATATGTTGCTAAAATTTTATTAATGTGCATGTATCATATCATCATAAGAAAATGATAATACTATTAATTAATCGTTCCCTTTACCTTCACTACCCCTATAAAATATCGAGATATAAGGAGAAAAAATGTACATCTTCATATAAATATTTACTAATGAAATCAATAATTTATTTTGAAACTAATTTTCTATCAATAATGACTTATATATAATTTATATTTTCAAAAACCTAATGAATATTTTCAAATATATTTCATAAGGATACATACATTATAAATAAAAAAACTAACACATTCTTATCCCTCACACCAAATAAATCATAAGATGAAACATGATATCAAAAAATAATTTTGGAAAATACATTTTTAGATAAAAATGTATGTGGAAGTCAAAATTCTATAACACATATAAAAAATGGTGTTCTATAGATTTAAATAAAATGAAATTAGAATGTTACACAACTTGAGGATAAACATTATAATAGGTATAAAAATGTACCGCACAGTGTAACTAATTTTAATTATTATATCAATACCATACAATCATGAAATTTTATAACTATTAACTTTATATCTTTCATTGAAATTACTTTTTTCACATTTTAATAATCTCCACTAGGTACATTAACACCATAGAAACACTGTTAAAATATATCTTCTCACTCTTTCATAATGCTAGGGATTCTAGAGGTAGACATGTTTTTTTTTCATTTCATAGATATAGATAACTCTAAAAATATTTCCAGTAATATTATATGAAATTTTACATTCAATCCATATTTTTTACTCTCTATTTCTCTATATCATTGTTTAACCAAAGAGTCACATATTTTATTCTCAAGTCACATAACATAAATGTTTTTTACCAATAAATTCTCTAATAAAGATTATTGAATGGAATGGGACTCTTTATCTATGTAATTTTGTGTGTGTAAAAGTTCATTTCATTTTAAATCCAAAATTAGTGTCTTTGTCCTTATCAAGATATTCAGAATTTGAAAATCAATGGGGAAAAAATTCTCCTATAAACCATTAAATGTCTTTTTGAATCATTCATAAAGAACACCACATTAAAAAAATATCTAATTTCCCGTGTATATTGTATTTATTTAATTCTAAAGTTCATTATATGATGATCCTCCTTCTAATTTTATACAGTCTTTATAACATTTAACACTGTATCAAGATAAGATTCCATATGCATGAAGGTTATTTGGAGTGAAAGTTTCCATTATGTATAAAAATATATATTCTTTATTGAATGAATCAAAAACTATTATACCTGCTTCCCATGAAGAATTTACATCATCAAGAAATTGAGAAAAATGAAAATGAAAATATTTTATATTGTTTTTTGTATAGAAATCAACAAAAACACCATTATATATTATCTCACCATATATATTTATGTGGCTATGTTGTATACTACTAGAATAAACGTACATGAAAAATTTTATCTATGGTGGATCTGATATAAAATCATTCCATCTATGCATAGTCCCATTCTAATATACATAGCTTCAATTTCAAATTTATAGAATGTATTATTAAATCTATTACATTGTGTGAGATTATGGGGTCATGTATATTTCCATCAGATATTTATTCACATTCATGTCATCTTATACCAATTTTATCATTTGAATTTTTAAATAGATGCATCAAATGAAGAATTATTGTAAGATTATAGATTTATTTAATGGGAGTTTTGATACACATTATTGAGAAGGAATCACATTTATATTTCTCATCTTTTTATATCATGATATGCCACATTTTGGATATTCTGATAAATTTTCATATTTATTCCAAAATGGAACATAGTGATTAGTGAATGAATTTATTCTCATATACACTAATTCCATCGAACAAAATAATTTTTTTGTAAATATTTGAATCTTGAAGCCTTTTGCAGTCAAAAAGTATCTCTTTCAATAGTTAAACCATAATAATGATAATTTTTTCTCTCCCATAATTTTTTTCACTCATGTTTACCACTCTCAAAACTAATGATAACATTTTAAATTTGGTGTAATGTGGGAATAATGGTTTCTCAGAATTTCTATACAATAATTCAACACATTCTATTTTTTCAATTTTTTACAATGCATGTATCATGAATTAATTCTTCACGACGATAGTTTTTTCATGTTGAATATTTTTACCAACATTATATCTTGACACATTTTTTATTTTACCAGGAAAAATTCACCTTTTACCCTATCATTAAAAATATAGAAAGTTATGTTTTTTTTATTTTTTATATTAAAAAATTTTCTCATATTCGAAAACATCATACATTGAAAAAATATTAGAAAACTTTTTTCTTGATTTTGTATAGAAAATTCCCTGATTTTCCAACTCTTTTGAGGTATTCATCACTAGTTTTTCATGAATTTATAATATCTTGATCCATTAAATACCTAAAATTATAATATAATAGATAAATTTATTAAATCAAATAAAAATCTAAACATATATATAAAAAGATGAATTTAAAACATATTAACATATAAATATACTAAAAGAATAAATTTAATAAAAATGGATTCAAATTATATATAAAAAAGGAAATCATAAAAAATAAATAAAAGAAAATATTAAATAGTGATTCATTCATAATAATTTAATTTAATGAAATAGTTATAAAAATAATAATTAACATAATAAATAAAAATAACAAAATATAGTAAATTAACTAATTATTAAGTCATAAACATGTAAAATAATAATCAAATTTCAAAATATAAGCATTAATATAAGAAAATAAGGAATATAATTTAATAAATTGATACAATATTTATATCAATAATAAATAAAAGAATATAACTTTAAAAAATTCATAAAATTATATCTCTTAAATAATTAATATAATGTCTTAACCCAAAAAAATGAAGATAAAAAAGAGTGTATATATTAAGAGAAAATACACAATATTAGGAAAAAATAATATTACATGAAATTAAATCTGATCCCGATCAACAAAAAAAAGAAATACAATTTTAAAAACATAATCATTTCATTAATATTGTATAAAAGAAACTAAATATATTATTGGAACTAAGTTTTTATTTAAACTATATATCTATTAAGATTAGTTAATAAATAATAGTGAATTGTTTTAAGGTTACAGGAATTTAAGAAAAATAGTTGTCAATAATAAATAAATGAAAATAGTTTTAAAATAAAAAACACATAATAAATTTTCTGAATAATGAACATATAAATTTAACTCCCAATATGTGAAAATATATGCAATATATAGGTGATAAAAGAAAGAAAATGTTAGTAAGAAACCACTAGATTGATTTTAATTATGTGAGAGAATAGTTGAAAAAACAATTCTTATGACAATGGTTCAACTAAGAGGTAAAATGTGGGAAAACTTGTGTTTGGTGAAATATAGAAAAAACTGATGAAAAGGTAATAAACTAGAATGAAAATTAGTTAACCAGGAGATGAAAATAGTGAATTGGGAAAAATAATGTAGATTTTGGGGTTCAAAACTCACCAAAAATAGGGCATCTGAAAATGGTGGTGGTAAAATTAGAATCATTATTCACTCGAGGCTTAATTTTAAGAATTTTTCATCATTGGTTCCTCTAAAACCTATTGATAAGAACTAGGTTATAACCTCTGTTATTAGAGTAACTGACATTAAAACCAAAAACCGATGATTTCTTCACACAAAGATATTTGTATCAATGTGACACATTTATTTCATTATTCTATATATTATAAAAAATTATTTAATTTAAATATTCGGAAGTGTTGGTAATTAAATAACATTTTCTTGAGAATTTTACACTTTTTTCACGGTTATTGTGTACAATTTCTTGGAAACTGTGTGTTGAACCTTATATAAATAATTTTTTAGTTCATTATTATCATAAAAGGTTTTTCCACACTATTATTTCATATATTATCCTAAACATTGTTAAATCCAAAAAAAAAATAAGGCCTTATGTGTGTCGGGGTAACGGTGAATGACTTTAGATCAATTAGGGAAAATCATCTGATGTCACTGTGAATTATTCATTAGATTTTAGTAGTATCTTATAAATATTTGTAGATTGGTTTGGTATAACATGAAAATAATCTTGTGAGTATGTTTTTCTTATCTTGGTGAACATACATAGTCGGTTTATGGTTTACTATACATTATATCATAGCCATGTGAGTTTCCCATAATTTATTTTATAATGAAATTACCCATTCGATCATCTTTTATATCATTAGATCTCCTCCCCCTTTATAATTATTTTGATGAAATAGTATCATGAATGATATGCACTTTATACCGTCTAATTTTATTTTAGATTGATCATTTTCAAAAATTTCAAGTGGGATTTTCAAGTCAAACCCTATTTTATCTATATTTTCTCTTATATAACTCCCTATATCCATTGTATCTTATTTTTATTTCCTCTAATGAATAATAAACATTTTATTATATATATTAATGGTTTTTTATTGGAAATAATTAGGTGTTTTGGTTTTTTAGGCATTAGATGGGTGTATTATTTCTTAATTAATCATTCAACATCAAATGTGATTTATTATGGCTTAAAAGATTGATTTACATTTGGTCCAATATAGTTTTTTTGTGTGTTTTCTTATAAATTATATATCATTGGAATCCTGGTGAATTAAAATTCCTTGTTTAAATAAATTAATCTTAAAATTGGTAGTGTCTATGGGTTTCCTAGCCTCTATAAGGGTTCAATCACATAATAAAAATGGATTTGATTATTTCATCATATAAACTGTAGAGTTATTTTTGGTAAATGAATCCAGAAATTTTATTAGAGGATTTTTTATGCGTAATATTATGGTTAATAGATTTTAACACATTTTGGGTCATGTGAAATGGAATTATTATATTTATCACAAAATAGTTCTAAATGTGGAAAATGATTTTAATTTCTCCAATGGATTGAATAAAAGGGGTGTTGGTTCTAAAATGTATTTATAAATGGTTTTCAATTATTTGATTCCAAATGAGTATTTAAAGAATATTTCAAATGGTTTTGAGGTTTTATTATCTTTCATATAACCCATGTATTTTTTCGAAGCCTCTATGGGGATTTTAGTACGTTTTGTAAAATGTGTCATACCATTGGTTGAGCCCCTTCGCTTTGATTTTTTGTTGTTAGTTGAGTCCCTTTATGGGATGTTAATATTTTCATATCGTTGTTGATTCTTATGAATTTTTTTTTGAAAATGGATTTATTCTTTTAAATGTGTTGGATAATAGAAGAGATTTATAGTTATTATTTAAATTTTATGAATTTATGATCATTTTATTGTTGGTTTTCTCACAACCTTAATATTATATCATGGAACCGTAGGATTCTATGTAGAAGGTCTTGATGCATATTACTCTATCTGGTTGTGTGCTACCTAGCTAGTCCCCTATAAAAGTTTCCACTAAGGGGTTACGTTGTACTTGATGAATCAAGATAGTAGCCAGAGGTATGCTTTTGTTTCACATAGGGGATCCCTATAGAAAACATCCCTGAGGAAACCAAATCCAGTATTGTTCATGTTGAATTCTGGTGTGTTTCCCATGATATCATATCCCTATTGAGGATATATTATGTCATTCCTTATGCAGTTTTTTGTATCCTCATTCCTTGAATGATTACATGAAATCACTATTTGATTGTTTTTTAATACCATTTAAATATTCAAATATTCTTCTCGTGTTTATATTATGTTTACTTATGGATTTGGTTTACTTTAGAAAAAATGTTTTATTAAATGGGATTTAAAAAGGATACTAATTTATTTTTATAACATGTTCTTTTAGTGGGAGATGGATTTTTTCTTATATTTAATGCAAAATCATTTTTTGATATTTGAAATGAGTTTGATAAATATGTTTTTGGTCTTATAACTTATTTCGAACAAGTAGATAAATTTTATTTTAAATTGTTTATATTTTTATGTATTATTTTATATAACGTTTTTTAATATACATGTAAAACTAACATTACTAAAATGACTCTTTAATGGAAATGAAAAAACAAATTCAGTGAAACCTATGAAGTTTGTATGGCTCAAAATCTATATACACCATTGGTTATATGAAACTCTTATGTTTTATTATAGGTGTGGAGATTAAGTTATTATATATTTTTTGATTATTGTAGTTTTATATCACATTTTTACTTTAATGGTAAATTTATGACATGGTGAGTTACTATGTTCTAGCCAAAGATGGATTATAGTGATTGGGGTATATTTTTAAATAATTTTTTGGATATTTATGTATTGAACTATTTGGGAATATTTTATTAATTCCATTCTACCAATATATATATTTTATGTTGATCATGCTATTAAATATTAAATTGGGTTTGGAATGTTATTTTTAGTATTACTTCGTATTACTTTGTTAATTTTTTATTTATATTGGTATTTTAAAATTATATAAATAGGAATCCAATGTATCGATGGGTCTTATCAATTAATTAGTATCTTGGGATGTCTATTTGTTTTATTTTATGAGGTTTAAATTGTTCCCGGTGTAAATTGTTGATACAGAGACAATAGTTTCTAGCCTGTACGGATTACGAAAGCCCATCAGGCCATGCTCTAAGATGGGGTAAGTGATGTTTTATGTCAGTTAAGGACAATTCACTATAGAATGGTATTTATTCCAATGGTTCATAATGGATTAGTTTCTTTAGAATCCATATTTATATTTTTTACTTTAGTTAGAATGATGATAAAAATGTCAGAAATATATAGGTAGGTGTGGGGATTGTTTCATGAGGTCTTTCTCACAATAAGACTTGAGTTATTGAGGGAAGATCAATTATTAATCATAATTTCAAATTCATGTTTGGTTAGTTTTTAAATGTTTTCATATTAAATTTTGATGTTCTTATCCCTGTTTTCTATACTAGTGATTTTGGGGATACCTTGGAGATATTGAAGTGAAATTTTAGGAAATACCTGAGTTACTCCATCAACTCACATAGTTCAAAAAATCATGTGTATCCCATATAACTATGTCTATTGACCATTAAAGTGGTTTCTACATGGTTGGAATCCAGTTCACCAACCTATGAGGCCAATATGTTTAATTTTTATCTTTCAACCTAGATTTTTTTACATTATTGTCCTTTCCTTTCGAATTTATACAAATGGTTCCAACCATTTTGGTGAAGTTGATTAAAACAATTTTATAGAAATTTGATGTCTTTGAATGGTGTTTTATTGGTTTGTTATAAATTTTTTATTTGATTTTGGGTTTTAATATTTGGTTTTTTGTTACGGAACATTATTTTTTAAAATAAATAGTGGATTTTGATGTTCATTAATGGTTTTAAAAGTGAAATATTTTTCATTTATTGAATTTTCTAATTATTTTCAATAAAAAGATGGAATTTATTAAATGTGTCGGTTATTGAAATACAATGTCATGTTTTATTTAGAAGTTCCGTTTTTATTAACAATTAAAATTTTGAAAGATATTTATATCATTATTATGTTTTTAAACTAAATTAGAATTGATAAAATAACTTTTAAATAAAATAGAGCTTGACAAAATTATAATGGATTCTGGTTTTAATGTAAGCTAAATGTTTTTTAATGAAAGTGTTTACATTGGTGAATGTGTCATTAAACTTATTTTAAATGTGTTAAATTTAGGGAACTAGAATTGTTGGACTATTAAAATAAAAATGAAGTTGTTTAATATTATTGTATGGTTTTAAAAGTGTGCGTGTATTTTAAAAAAAATTATATTTTCCACTTTCATGAAAAGAAGATTAATTTTAATGAAATTGAATTTTTATATTTTTTTTTCTTTTTTACCCAAGGACTTCTGTTATTGGTTTTTTCTTTAGTGTAATTGATCTAATAAATTCTTATATTTAGAAAATAATGAGATATATTATTTTTCATAGTATTTGGTTAGGCCTATTTGAAAACACCTAGAAGAATATAATAAGTATATTTTCATGTTTTATATATAAATTAATCCTCATAAATTCGTGTGTATATCACTTGGGAGTGGCTCTTTCCAGACTATAATAGGAGTGGGGGATTTATAACCTCGCCTTACTAGGGCCTTCTTGAGATTACATCCTCATACAGTGATCAGCAATACTATTTGATAAATTATGTGGATATAATTTTTTTAGAAATATGTAATGTTGACTAATCAAATGAGTGGGGATTTTATAGTTGTTTAAGTGTTTGTTTATTTAATGCATTGTTATCATTGTGTCAAAATTGGATGGTGAATATTATCACGGTTTTGTGTAGGGTATCCCTTGATTATTTTTGGTTCCTTGTTAATAAGGTGTTAATGCTTTTGAACATTTTTTAAACGTTTGTGGTCAAACCCTTATTTATTATTAAATCAAAACAAATACCTCTTTAAATTGTGTCGGTTTAGATCATATTGGTGATGATTTGACATAGTGAATCGGGTATAATGTCCTAGATCTCCTATGAATTCTATCGCATGAATAAAGGATTGAGACTATGTCATTGTATTATTGAAGATTTTAATTGGATGTGGTATATTTCCTATTTTTATGATGTTGGATGGGATGAATTTTATATCCCCATTTAACAATGAATTCGATAACCTTTATGTTACACCTTCTTTGGGGTTATGAAGTCAATACTAAGATAGTTATCAATTCCTTCAGGATTTCGGTTTTAGTTTCATTTTTATGGGGTTTCACTCTCCCTTAGGGGTGTTTATAATTTTAATCACCTTTTTATTGAAATTCAATATAGTGTTAAGACTGATAATATATTTCAATTTTATTAGATCATTAAGTTTGATGGTTGTGATTTGGTCATGCTTGGATATGATTGAAGATATTTGAGGATTAAATTCATTTCTTGTGAATAGTATTTTCTTTATCTAGTGTTCTAATATCATTAGACCTATTTATATATTCTTGTACCTCCCACAACATATATAGGTATTATGGTTTTATTTTTTACCTTTCATTTACCTTTATCACTATCTTTTTTGGGGAAATAAGTTGAATAATAGAGATAATTTCAACACGTGTATATCACTATTATTATATATTTTAAATTTTTTTTGAGTACGGTAATGAAAATTAATTTTTTGAATAATTTCACCCATTTTATGGTAATAACACATGATTTAGGTTAATTAATTTGATAAAAAAAGGCAAGTTCTTTTTAAATTAATTTTATTATTTCATAGTTTCTCAACATGGGAAATTAATAGTTTAGTAAAAAATATGTTAAATAAAGTATAAAATATATAGACAATATGTGAGTATGGGTAATAGTGCATGGATAAGACATAATGTTGGTAAACCATGTGTAGTTATGTTGTTATTAGATGTGTATCCTACATGTTTGGTGCACGACATGGATAACTATACAAAAAAACCATATGACTATGTTTTTCTTGTCTAGTGGATCATACATTATTGTAAATGAGTTTTCAAATGTATGTAGCAAACTCTGTGACTTTCCAAGAATTCATTTGAATCATAAATTATAGTATTCACCTCCTTTAATTTTATGGTATTTTCCCATATTTTTTCTTCACTTAATTCATTTATCTTCCTGTAGGGGATTCTATTCCACAATTTCACTTTAATGTTTTACGGCTCCTTTCTCCATATTTCATGTGGTTTCTCAAAGAAAGACTATTCAATCTCTTTGTTTTCTCTCCCTCCCCTCATTCCATTTAATATTGTTTTTCCTTCCAACTATGAATCAAAATCTCAGTACATTTAAGATTCCAGATTAGTGGTTTTTCTATCATAGAGGTTTTGGTTTCTAGGTTCCATTAAGGGAGTAGAATTACTTATTTGATAATTCTACATTGAATGAGATGTTTTTAGTATTCTATGAGGCGTTTATACTTTTTACAATGTAGGTTTTTTTTATTCCATCAAATTCTATACCATTGAATGTCTGATATAGAAAAACAACTACTTTTCTTAAATTATTATTATATGTGTATGGGGAAATGTGTTTCCTAAACATTTTAAGGGATATTCACTTGACATTAAGGGGTATAGTTTTCTAGTTTTTCCAATATATATTTTAGGGGAAGTTGTTATGAAATTTCATAAGAGTGTTGTTTAAAATTAATTTTTTAGATAGTGGCCTTGGGCCCAATTTTGTTTATGAAAAATGGAGCTATGGTTAGTGGAATATAATATTATTAAATAGTGGAAATGATTTCAGTTTCTACAATGGATTAAATGAAATGAGTTTTTTTATAAAAAGAATTTATTAATGGTTTTCCCTTTTTTGAATCGAAATTATAATTGAAAGGGGGTTTTACATCTTTTGATGGTGGATAGAGTGTCTTGTCACATGAAACATGTTTTGAAATATTTTATGGTACTTTTATAACATTTTATCAAATTTTTGAGACCCTAAATTAATAAAATTGTATTTTATTTCCTATTATGACTTGAGGAATAATTTGTTGTTAAATTTTTATTATCATATATTTTTTGTTCTTATATATTTTTCTATGAAAATGGGATATTTATGGCATCTGTATTGGAAGTGAGAGTATATATACCGTTATTATATTAATTTGATAAATTTATGTCTATCAGGTTTGTTTTGGTGACAAAATCTATTGTGTTATAATATGTGACCCTAGTTATCTATGTAAAAGGTATGGATTCATGTTACTCTAGAGAAATGTGCACTCACAATATTTCCTTAGGATAGTAGTTCTACTTATTCGTATAAATTATACACAGTGACCCCATAGGGAAATGAGAGTTAAACTATCATTTCAGTAAAGGGTACTATGTAAACATGTGACTTGAGGATACAAGGAGTAGTACCTTTGAAGTTATATCCTAGTATGTTTCCTATGGTAACTGTTTTCTGTTGATGTCTGTATAGGTGATTTTGTATGTCATGTTTGTATCCCCTAGATAATATGATCCTGATTTTTCTTTCATTTCTATAAGAACATTTTAATGAAAAACAACATAAAATAATTACACGAAAAAGATCCAAAGGAATAGTTTCCCAGGAAAATTATGACCATACATATCATTTAAAAAATAAAACATTAACATTTATTTAATTACTTCTTCTCAAGAACAGTATTAGCCCTCAAATTCTCAATAGTAAAAGTAGTCACCCGCGGATATACATCAATGAAATAAGTGAAATACAATCCAATTAAAAGAATAGATAAGAAAATGAAACATTATAACATGGGGTGAGAATAAAAATAACATCATAATCATAATCTTGAGATCAAGCATTAGATAAAGGGACGGAATTTGGCAATGCATAAAAATGAATGATCATGTATTTTTAGTCAAATACCTCAAATAGTTGTGAGAAAATCTAGCATCAGATTCATTCATATTTCATATTTATCATGGTATCAAATATGTTACCCATTGAATTGAAGATCTATTTAATTTCGAGATCACCCATCACATCATAACCATTACATTACACTATATAATTTTGGGCGCACATGTAACAACCAAACACGTGCACTACCATTCATTCCATTTAAAACATATATCATTCGTGGATATAAATTAACCAGAGGAAGGTAATAGGTTTCATTTCATAAATTATAAATTCATAATATTTGGGTTCCCAAATGAAATAGCTAATAAAATACATGATATAATAATCATTAACCTTGTGTAAAGAGGTAATAATATCAGAAAGTAAAATTGGGATTGTTTTGAAAGAAGTGTTTTTTTTGGAAAACATTTTGTCTATCATAAACTCAATTATAAAACATTTATATCCTAAAAATTTAATATAATGATGCAGAAATTATATTTATGGAATATCCATACTAAAAATTGGGTGAAATAGGGAATCCCCAAAGAATGAAAGTTGGGTTTGAGAATTACTGTTACCTTATTCCTGGATGATTTATTTACATTAATATCATATATAATAAAATTTTATTCCTTAATTATAAAAAATAGAAACTTTTCTACATTAATTAGATTCATTATAGATTTATTAAGTTAATTTATGGTCTTTTCAATGATTTATATGGGTTAATTTCATCATTCGAGAATGTTTGATACCTTAGTTTTTTTCATCTCACTTGTATATGTTAATAGAAGTTTTTGTAATATGAGGATACATATCAATAATTATTATTAAATTTTATTAATGATAAAATAGTTGATTAAATGATCTTATAAATTATTTGGTAATATGTTATGAGGATGAATAATTAGATTATAGTTAATGGTGATTGTTTTAGGTTTATTTTGGGAATTTCCCAATAAACAAAAAACTAATTTAGTTTTAACATTTAGTGATATATATTAGTTACAAAACATAAATAGGTTTGTAAAAAAATTTATAAAAAATGTTTCAAACACTATTGATGGTGTTAATTGAAAATGAAAGTGCATCACCCATGATGTTGGTAAAATGACACATCATGAGAAATGATTTCATTTATAGAAAACATAGAGTGAGAGGGGGAGTTTCTTGATGGATCTTACATTAAAAGGATATATTAATAATATATGTTATATATTTTCTTTATCATTCTATTTGGATTAGGGGTGTTGAGGAGAGAATAAAAAAAAGAACATGAAAAGAAATTAAAAGAAAAGAAAACAAAACCTACCTCTTGAATTTATCCTCTTTGAGAACATCCATAGGGAAACATATTTAGCCTTTTGATGACACCAAGAGATCTTGGACATGGGTAAGGTGATAGAGAAGAGTATTGGGGATAATTTGGGAAAGACTCAAAGCTTTTAAGGTTAAAGGAGAAAAGGGGGAGATGGGTGGTATTTATAGTGGAGGAGAGGGGTGTTTTTCATTAATATATTAATTAGTTTATTACTTTGACTCAAGTCTATGAATAATTATAGAATTATATATAAATATGTTACAATAATGAAGGAGGGTTCGAGATTTTTGGTATAAATCATTCTTACAAAATTTATGACACTATTATTCATGTATTTATCTTTTATTTTTAATTATCATTATTTACTATTCATAAAAAACACATGTACTATTGAAAATACTAAAATTTGACCCTAACCATTTCTCAGCATGTAAAAGTGAAATATGAAATCCATTTTATGAAAATGATTTATGAAATATGAGTAATATATTTTTTAATTTAAACCATCATTTACATGGAAAATTCATATATTAAAATTTTAATTTCTTTTATAACACTTTGAAATATTTCATAAAGAATCATAAAATAATATTTAAATCATAACACATCAATATAATAATTTCTGAATACATTTTATGAAAATATATTTTCATTTAAAATTTTAAATTAATCATAAAAGATTAATTAAGTATTGATGAATTAGTAAATTAATGACACCTAACTAATAATTTTTAAAACATTTATTTACATAGACTATGATATAATTATACCATACATTCATTTATAAGATGCCTAAAATTTATTTATACTTTCATTCATGAGGGTATTATTCATTTTTCTGTTTTACTATTCATAAAGGTCATATTACAATTCCTAATGTCATGTTAAAATTTAATCTAAATTAGTCTATTAACTTCTTAAAATACGTCTAATTTCATTAATTATTCATATAAAAAGTGTTTATTATGATCTATAAGTGATTTAATGTGATTAATAAATTATAAAATTACTATATAAATGAACAAATTCCATTAATAAAGGTTTGGGTCATTACACAAATCTCTTTTTTTAAATTTCACCCTCAAAATTTTGTTTTACATAAACAGGTGATTTTACTTCTCCTTTATTGCCTCCCCTAATCCCCATGTCGATTATTCATATATATGGTTCCTCTAAAACATTTTGACAATGAGGGTTGTCTTGTTTATGTTGAACCTTATCTCTCTAGTCTAGAATCTTTACAATATGGTCCATATAGGTGAGATCATATTATTGTTGTACCACCTCTAGGTTTAGTATGTGTGGGGAATATGTTAGGTACATCATTATGAGTGATATGTGGAATAAATCATGAATATGATCTAAATTATATGGAATTGGTAGCCGATGGGCCAAAGATTCTATTAAATGAAGGATCAAAATAGGGTTAAATAACTTTGGTATTAGAATACCTTTCCTTCCAAACTGCATGTCTCTCTTCCATGATGATATTCTAATAAAGAAATTATCTACAACCTCGAACTATCTATCCCTTCAACGGTTTTTAGTATATCCATTTTACTAACTTTGATCAGCTTTAATTTTTTATTGGATGGAAGGAGCCTTCTATGTCTTCTCTTACACAAGATCAGTTCCATGTAAATTTTTGTCTCCAACTTCATCATAACTGGTTGGAGTTCAACATCTCTTTCCAAACACAGATTCAAATGCAGAAATCTAAATACTTGAGTGGAAGTTATTATTATATGAGAACTCAACCAATAGGATACTCTAATCCCATCCACATTTGAATTCAAAATGGAAAGCTCATATCATATCATTATGTGTTCGAATATTCTTTTCAGATTGGACATAAGTTTAGGGGTGATCAGCCATGCTGAAATTTTATTTTAACATTAATGCATGTTAAAGACGCATCCTTAATTTTAATTTGAACCTGGGATCGCGATTAGTGATAATAGGGATTGGAACTCCGTGATTTCTGACCACTTCCTTCACATATATCATAGAAAGTTGTTCAAGGGAAATAACATATTTAATAGAAGTAATGGGGAAGTATTGGTGAGTCATTCCACCATAACCCATATTACTTAATTTAATTTGGACATCTTTGGGTGACCCATGAAAATGTCCATAGTGACATTATCCCATTTACGCATGGGTATAGTCAATGGTTGCATCAACTATTTGAACGTATGTTTCTCAACATGGACTTGCATAAATATCAAGAAACTTGATATATACTCAATAATATGAATCTTCATGTTATCCCATCGACAGTTTTCTCGGAGATCATGACACATCTTGGTACTCCTAGTATAGATTTAGCATATAGAGCTATGGGGATCCTCAAAAAGATCCTTCGTTATCCCATGTGATGAAGGAACATAGAGCCTCACTCACAATTTAATCACAATATCATCATCGATTTGGAACTTTCCGAGTTTTTTTCATTTTCTTCATTGACATTAGTTTTTAACTCTATATTAACGCTTTGTTCCCCCACAATAATCTCT
Organism: Viscum album; assembly: GCA_963277665.1. NCBI lineage: Eukaryota > Viridiplantae > Streptophyta > Magnoliopsida > Santalales > Viscaceae > Viscum > Viscum album. Next base: position 1,288,942,759 of record OY728158.1, read on the forward strand.
TGGATCGATGGTTGGAAATAATTTTGTAAAGTTTGGATGTTTTCCACTCCCTTATTTTTTAAAAATATATCATTTTCATGTCCAAGAAGATGGTCTCTTTCTTAATTTATAACATGGGTAGAGTTTTAGGTTATTTTCTACTAAGAGCATTTGCTACATTGTTCCCCTTGCTATTATGAGAGTTAATAGAGTAATCACAGTCTTTTATTAAATATAACCATATCCTTTTACTATATTTGATCACATTTTTTTTTGAATATATACATTAGTCTCTTGTGGTTAATATATATTTCACACTTCTAACAGTAGAGGTATTGCTACAATATTTTCAATAAAAAATCACAAAAGCTAGGTCCAAATCATGAAACAGTTAGTTATTATAATGGATCAACAACTTTCCTAAGTAATAGGCTATCATATTACCATTTTTATAGAGAAAACAACCCATGAATTTTCTCGAAGCATTACTAGATATCACAAACAATATATCCAATTTTTGGTATTGTGAGTATAGGTACACTGATCATCCTCTTCTTTAGCTTTATGAAGCTCTCCAAAAATTCTTCATTCCAAAAATACATTAACCCTTTCCTTGTTAAATTAGTTATCGAGCTTAAAAATCATTGAAAATTTCTCAAAAAATGTCGGTAGAACCCATCTAATCCGAAAACAACTACGAAATTTTGTGACACTAGATGGCCTGGTCCATACCTCAATTCACATTGTTTTGAGGGGCTGTATAAATTCCCTCAATTTTGATCACATGTCCTATGTATGGGACTTTATTCTTCCAAAACTAAAACTTTATGAACATTGTGTACAATTTATTTGTCATAAATTTCTCCAACATAGGCTATTAATGTTTTTTATGTTCCTCCTTTCTATTATATTAGATGAAATTTTCATCAATATGCACTACCCCACATTTTTTTAATGTAATGTATAATGACTCTATTCCTCAACTCCACGAGATTTCAAGGGAATTAATAAGTCTAAAGCGCATCACATAAGAATCATAGTTCCCAAAACATGTATGCAAGGATGTCTTTTGAATATATTCCTTCATAACCTTTAGCTAATGAGATCTAGAATAAAGATCATCCTTTCAGAAGTACTGAGATCCTCATAGCATATTGAACAATTCATCAATCCTTGGAAGATGATACTTGTTCTTTATTGTGATCTTGTTGAATTCAGGATAGTTGACACACAAACACATTCATACATCATTCTCCTTGAAAATTAGTAATTGTATACACCAAGGTGATGTAGTAGGGAATATGAACCCTTTTTCCAAATTATCTTGAAGCTAGTTATTTAACTCATCGTTTTCGATATGAGCCATCCTATAATACGAATTTTAGATAAAAGTAGCTCTGGGTATGAGTCCAATTGATAACTCTGCCTCATAATCAAGGGTATGTTCATGTAACAATTCAATAAATATATCAATTTATTCTCACATAAAAGGAATTTCCCCTATGTGTATACCATCCTTTGACTAAACAATTTGAGTGAGGTATGAATCTTCACAGGGATTCAACAACCCCACTATTGAATGATTTTCCAAAGTACATTCATGGTATTCCTGGAATTTTTTTGAGGAGCACGGGATGGTACAGAATATTAAAAGATATTTACTTTTCCAAACATTTTATATATGATCGATATAATGATATCTAGTCCATTCCCATTATAGAATCAAATTCAACCAAAAGAAGTACGAAGATATTCACTAGCACATTCTTACCATATATTACATTAGATGAAGAGTCCATCACTTGGGTTGCAATTATTGCACCACCTATTGTTTTTATAGATATATGTACTCAATGGTTTTGGAGATTTTATTCAATAATTTTAGAAATATTTTAAGATATTACGGAATGTGTTGAACTAGAATAAAATAATAATTTTTACACTCTTGAGTGAATTAAAAGTGTTCCTTGAATGAATTTGTTTTACTTCTCTACTTCTAATGTAGTGAGGATATAAGCCTTTCCATTTTACTTTGAATTTATTGGATATTGACATTGATTACCCTTGAGGAATTGATGCTTAGTGCACTGGATTTCATAGATCCACTTCTCCCTAAAACTGTAGCATTGGAAAAGTATCATCTTAGAGGCTATCCCCATTATTCATCTACCCATGTTTTTTTATGTGTGTGGTATAGTTTTCATTCCACCTTTCTCATTTGATCCTCTATCTTAAATATCAAAATTTCATTTCTTATGACCATAGCAATGGGTCTATTCCCCAAACTACATCTAAACTTTTAGATCACATGAAACAAAATTTTCATATCTCTAAAAGCCTCTAATTTCCAGATCCTTTTGAATGTGTGGTTTTAATCCACTAAACAATCTATCAATTTTTCTATCCTTTTTGATAACAAAACCCAAAGTGTACGTTGCAAGAATTGTGAAACTATCTTCTTAGGTTGTGACAGATTCATATTCCTTTTCTCTAGATGAATTAAATCCATATTTACCTTTTTACTATGATTTATTTGGAAATACTTATTATTAAACATTATCTTAATGTCATCCCACTCCATCTCTTTAATTTCCTCCTTTTTCTTGGTGATATTAATCAAATACACCCATTGATAGTCCTCTCCATCTAAATAGTAAATGGATAGAATCTCTTTCTCTATCCCTAAATAGTGATGTATGTGAAATATATTTTCCATTGATTTGAACCACTATTATTTGACTTGTGTATCAGAAGATCCACTAAATTTCATTGGAAATTTTCACATAAAACACTCGATAGCCAATTTATCCTTCTTATGTGAAATCAAACATTCCAAATTATTGATGTTATTATTTATAAATAGACATAGATGGGTAATCATTTCCATGAAATCTTGAACTACACCTCCCATGTCATTGGGTATACATTTGGGTAATTGGGGAATTGTACCTCACATGGGTTGTTGTGCTGGTTTTTCATAGTTCCCAATATTTTCTAAAATTGGAAAGTATTGAACAAACACAGGTCAAAAAGTTAAATATAGTTTATTCCTTTGTAAAATAAACTAATAATTTATACATTATGGGATCCTTGAGTTAATAAAATATGCTTGTCAGCTTATGTATACTTAGTCTCAAACTATGGGTCTTCACTTAGGTTCTCTAATCCTACTTCTCAATTTAATTGAACAATGATCTATTACAAACAATAGTGAAACTACTTTTTGTTAAATTACAATCACATAAATTTAATGATAAAAGATATAAAATAATTACATGAAAAGGATCCAAAGGTTTAGTGTCATTGTAAAATTAGGATCTTAAATTTCATTTACAAAATGAAAAACATAATTTTATTTAATTATTTATTCTCTAGTTCTTAATTGGTCCTTGAATTATACTTAGTACAAGTAGTGGATCGAGTATATACATCAAATAAAGGGGTGAGAAAAAATCCCTATAAGAATATATATAACAACATAAAACAATATATCATGGGTTGAGAATATTCATAACATCATAATCATAATCATTTGAGGAAGCATTACACAAATGCATGGAATGTGTCAATGCATAAAAATAAACCATCATCTCTTCGTTTTCAACAACCACAAATAGTTAGGAAAAAAGATAGAATAATGCTCATGAATATTTCACTTTTCTCATTATATATATCACATTATCCAATTAATTAGAGTTATATATAAACCTGGGTGAACCAATCACATTATTATATTTACATTGTGCTATATAATTCTCAGTACCCCCATCACTTCATTACATTTACATTATCATGAATTCCACAAAGAATGTATATCAAACCTCGAATAAAATGATCCATGGAAATAAATTTTTTCAATATCACAAATCATAAATTCATATAATTTGGGTTCCCAAATGGAAGATGTGATAACATACATGATAAAAGAATCATCAACCTTTAGTGAATAAGAAACAATATTGAGAAGTAAAAGGTGTGTTTTTTTAAAAGAATTGTTCTTTGGGAAAACATTGTGTTTGACATGAACTCATTAAAAAAATCTTATATCTCATAAAAGTTAATATAATTATAAATAAATTATATTTATGTGATATACATACTGAAAATGAGGAAAAATTAAGAAAATCCAATGATAGAATGTTGGGTTAGAGAAATCAACTTACCTTATGTCTAAATACAATATTCAATTTAATATCATGTATAATAACATTATATTAATAAATAAAAATAATTATACATTTTATAAATGAATTTTATATATTTTGGTTTTATTAATTTCATTTATGGTATTTTTTTATAAGTTATAGAGTTTAATTTCTTTATTCGTGAGTATTTGTTTTCATAGATTTCATGACTGGCTGACCTGTATATATGAATAGAAGTTCTTGTAAAATGTGGGTAAATATATAAAATTGTTATTATATGTTATTAATGATATTGTATATTTATAAATGATCTTATAATGAATTTTGTTTTATGTTATTAGGATGAATCATTACATAAAAGGTAATAATGACTGTTTTAATTTAAATTTGGATGTTTTTGAATGACAAGGAACTCTTTTTGGTTTATCATTTAGTATAATGTTTATATGTTAGTTACAAAATGTAAAGTGGGGTTTAAAATATATTTTAAAATAGGTTTCAACCATTATAATTGGTTTATTAATATCCTTGAATTTGTTAAAGGAAAATGAAAGTGCCTCCCTCCCAATGTTAGTAAATGGACACATCACACATAATGATTTCATTTTTCTGAATAAAATAATGAGATGAAGAAGTTTAATGATTTATATTAAATTAAAATAATATAATTATAATATATTCAATTTAATTTATTTATCATTTAATTTTTATTATTAGAGGTTAGGATATAATAAAAACCAAATAACAAGAAAAGAAATTAAAAGAAAAGAATGAGGAATTTATCTCTTGATTTTTTTTTCATTGAGAACCTCCTTAGGGTAATAGTTTTTGTATTTTTATTATACCAAGAGCTCCTAGATGTGGGAAAATGTCTAGGGAAGTGTATTGTGAATAATTTTGGCAAGGATCAAATCTTGAGATGTGTGAGGAGAAAAGGTGGTGATGGAGATATTTATATTGTTGGAGAGGTGTGTTTTCACATTATTATATTCATTAGTTTATTATTTTTTCTTAAGGCAATGAATAGATTTATAATTATCTAAAATTATATTAAAATAATTAAGGAGAGTCTGTGATTTTGGTCTTACATTACCCTAACATCATATATGACACCATAATCCATGTATTTATCATTTATTGTAAATTATCGTATTTTACTATTCTAAAAAAATTCATCTATTTTATAAAAGGGCCAAAAAATCACCGTAACCTTTTTTTGATGTATACAATTAAAAAATTAACCGAATTTTATTAAAATAATTTTCAAAATATGAGTAATTTAATTTTTAAAACATTTATTTACATAGAATAAGAAATAATTATACAATAATTTAATATATAAGATGCATAAATTTTATTTATACTTTCTTAGGTGAGGCTACAATTCATTCCCATTTTTCTTATTCATAATGGTCATATTAATATTCCTTAGGTCAAATTAACATTTCATTTATATTGGTTTCCTAACTTCTAGAAATACTCTTTATTTCATTAATTATTCAAATAGAAAGTATTAATTATGGTGAATAACTAATTTTAGTTGATTTATATTATATGAAGTTACTATAAGAATGGAGAGATTACATTTTTAAATTTTGGTTTGTTAGACTAGAAATAATTGATTTGATGAATCCATTGTGTGATTATTTATTTTGTAAAACATTGTAAATATTATTGGGTACTTCTTTTGATTATTTTTATTTCAGTTATGGATTCATTTTACATTAATAATAAAATAAAAAATGGTTTAAATGGGTTTTGATAAGGAAAATGATTTATGTATCATTAAAATGGATATTTTTAAAATGATTTGAAATTTGGGAGAATGTTTGTAGCTTATTTTCATAAAATAAACATAATGTGATATTTTTTATATTTTTAAAAGGGTTTTTTCAAGAATATTCTGAGATTAATTTTTTTATTAAACTATGGAAGATGTTATTGAGTTGGTTTTTTATTGTGGTATTTTTTAAACCTCACATTTTCATAAAAAAACATATTTTCAATTTATATATATAACCTATATTAATGAAATAAATTTTGAAATGAAATGGAACCAAATATTTGGAGAAATCATACTAGGAGTTTCTGGCTTAAACACTACACACACTATTGGGTGTATGAATATATTATTTTTTATTTCAAGTTAAAAGTTAATATTATTTTCTAGATTTGGTTTTGTTTGGGCTTATCTTTGAGTTGGAATATTACTTATCCAATTGGGACATGGGTACTTAATGTTGACCATTGCGATATGACTTGTAGTTAATTTGGTTTATTTTACATATTGTTTTGGGATCATGTTGTTTTTTCCAGTTCAGTTAGGTGTTTTTTAATTTCCAACACCAATTATACCAATTTTATATTTATTATTTTATTTTATAATGTTATTTTTTTAATATATTTTTTTTTAGTTTTTTAGTTTATCACTACATTTATTATTTATTTATATTGAGACTTTTTATTGTTTTAAATGAACATCCAATTTATGGATGGGTCACTTCAGATTCTTAGTAGATTTAATTTTTTATATTATTGTATAATTGTCAAATGATTCCAAAGTTCATGTTATCGATTCCCATAGAATAGTTTTTATCCCATTAGGATCGACAACTACCTTAAGGCCATTTTGTGGACAGAATAAGGTGATGTGTCGCGTTAACTCGGGGTAGTTCATTTCATTAATCAATATGAAAACTCAGATAATAAGGTTTTTTACATGGTTTATATAAATAAATGATGTGACAAATAAAAATTATAAAGTTTTACTAAAATTTCAATAAAAAAAATAAACTCCCACAAAATCTCCCCTTGACACCATTTAATAAACTCCAATTTCAAATAATTGAACGAAAATAGATTTTTTATACAACTGATGCTCTATATTGTAGAAATATAAGATAATAGAATACGGGGATTTTAAAGAGGTAATAACATTGATATTGATGTTATCGATATGTGTGATGATCAATTCTTATTAAGGTGCAACTAAGTTATTAAATATTAATGTCCCTCTTATTTGAGAGAATCCATGTCTAGAAACTAGGTTGTGTTGTATAAATCGTTATGAATAATGGTATTCTTGACAATCCAAAGGCACAAAAAGGATTTATTGTGAGGAATTAGATCTATTCATATGGATGGAGTAACATACTATGACAACTAAATGTGTACTGTATAAGTCTCGATTGAATTTTTGTAACTTGTAGTTGGATGTTTTGAATCTAGTGTAATGATTGATTTGTACGGAAGACTAGTGGGATGTTTTGTAACTATGGTAAAAATAATGGTTATGGGATGATTCATTGATAACCCATTTGTAATTGACGATAAGATAATTATTCAATAATATATGTCTTGGGATATCAACTAATCAAAATAAGTGTTAGGTTTCTAACATTAAGGTAGAACCTTGAAATTACATTATGTGCTAGTATGTATATATATTATAAAATTTATGTCTCTATTTCATATTTTTTAATGTTATCCAATCCATTTGTATTAAGTTGAAACAAAGGATAAAATTTTAAATGGAGTAAAATAGATAAAAGATAAATTAATATTTTGTTAAAGAATAAGGTACTCCTATTTCACCACCTCAAGTAATTTCACTGGTCTGTTATGAGAAACAGTTTAATGTGACATTGAATTTGGAAATAGATTTTTATTTTTTCTTTAATAATATCATTATAGGATATGGCTATAGATGAATCGTTATAGGAAATGAACCCTAGGATGTGATTCTGTGTTCTATATTTCAACTTATGTTTTTTATTTCTTAAGCAATACTTCCAATGTTTGGTAGCCATAATAAAACCCATATTTTGTTTTGGGTATTTTTGAACCCTAAGTATACTAGATGTAGGTGATATAGATGGTTGGGTAATCTCTCTCTCCTGATCTGTCTTCCAGACATGATATAGTGATGTGTTATATATTGATGAGTTATATAGAATTGGTGATGAGGTTGTAGATATGTTGTAGTGGTTAAGTGTTAATGGAATGTGGTATGTGTTTTGTGGATGTGTTATAAATTATGTGGATGTGTCATGAACATGTCATATGAGGTTATGATATATGTATATAGAATGGATGAGAGTGATATGATGTTTATTAAGAGACATTAGGGAGACTAAATCAGCGAGGATGTTAGTGTGGGTCACCTTCTTGATATATTTTTTGGATTACGTTGTTTTACATGTGTGTATTTTTTATATGTAAGCCATCAAAATATCATTTATAGGTGACAATTTATAATAAATGAGTTAGTTTTATTATTTATTCACTGTCACTTTCCAAAGTTTCTTCCATATTAGTATGAGAGTACATGAGGTGTGGCCTACTAGTTATACATTTATTCCCAACCCTATATCTATATATATTATTTATATATATATTTGATGAAGGTAGTGGTTGGGATAGACCTTAAATTCTCATCACATAGAGTTTAGTTCCAGTTTGGCCTACTACCTAGGGATATAATTTATTGTTCTATTTATATTTTGAGTAATTTCTCTTTTTTTGATTAAAAATCTTTTCAAATTATATTATTACGATCATATGTTCTTATATTTTGTTTAGATAGTCTTTATTGGTGCATTATTTTATTATTATTGGGATTATAAAGGATAATACATCCAATGATATGAATTTTATACCCTCAATATTTGTTTACATCCCATATCATATTACATGTGGTATTTATGGGCTGATCATGTCATGAATGATCACCCATGAGTGCATCTAGTATGTTCTGGCTGCGAAAAAGTGAAATCTATTAGTTTCATTAAAATATAATGGAAAATATTTGTAAAAATAATTATTAAAATAATTAGTTTTTTAAAAGGAACCTTTTTTCTTTTGAAGGAAAAAATATTCTGCATTATAATAAGATGATTTTTGTTATAAAAATAGAGAAAATATTATATTTAAAATTATGTTTTTATTTAATTTTTTTTAAATAAATATGGTTTTTTGTTTATATTTTTTTAAAAAGGATGAATCGGTTTATTTTTTTCTAAAAGTAAAATTTGAAATTATTTGAGTGAAATTACTATTTTAATTGAATTAATTTTAATAGTGAAGGTGATTTTTTTATTTCATTAAAATCAATAAGTAATGTTTTTATTTCATGAAAATAAAGAGTGTTTCTTATGATCTTATGATATTCTATAGAGAAAATAAATATATTTATGGTTTTTATGGTAATGTTGTTAATTTCAATCATTTAAAAATGTAAAAAATGAACATATTTTATTTTTTATTTAATTATTATATGATGTAAAAAAAGATATTTATATTTTAAAGAAGTATATAATTTTCATTTTTATATTGGTTAAAAAGGATTTTTTAGTGATAAATCATATTATATTAATGAAAATCAAATTAATTTAAATTTTAAATTTTTTAGTTTATTATGAGATATATACATATTTTATTGAAAATAATAGATTTAGTTTTTCTTATTTTAGAATATGTTTTTTATATACTAAAAAAAATTTATATAAATTATAATTTTTATTATAAATGATATATTTATATTTATTTCTATATAAATTTAATGAGAGATTAATTTTTTTATGTATCAATTTGATGATTACTTTTTTTATTTTATTCCAATATTTCCTACATTAATTGAGAAGAAAACTACCATACAATAATGGACCTTGTATTTTACACATATTATTACATGATTTGAATCATACTTATCCATTAAATTCAACCGAAGGATCATAAGTTATAGTGTCTTTAGAAGATTTGATAAATAACTAAACAACATGATGCGAAAATAAAAAATATTTTATTCAATCATCATTAGGAGATCATAACTCCCAAAGAACCCTTAAATATTCATGGGATACCTAGGGGAATACATGAATAAAGGGATAAGCTAAAAATCCCAATAAAGAAGTAAACATATTAATAAATCTTAGAACATGTGTTAGAATGCCTAACACAATGTTATAAAAATGCTTGGAACATGAATAAAAATATGGAATAGTAAAATATAGAATGTGGGATCATATAATAATTGAATCATATATATTAATTTGGAAGAACATAAAAAAAGACTTTGGCATGATTCAAGGTTCGTAGCACATGAAGGAGCTCGATTCATGGCTAACCACCAAGACTATTGCAGATGACATCTTGTGAGACTAAACATTACCCAATGCATTGGAGCACTATCTGGGTGAATCCATAATAACATGGTCATGAATACTTATTAAACGTAATGAATAATCAAAAAGTAATAAAATATAAACATAAAGGTTACCCATGTAATGAATTGGGTGTCATAATCATGAAAAAAATTCATAACTAGTAGGAATATCAAAATTGTGTACAAGAAAGAATGGATTTAAATCATATATGTAAAATAATAAGAAAAATAGGCATAAATCATGATATGTTTTGAAAAAGCGAAATGAAAACATTTAAAACTCGTACCTCACTCGTGTATATGCATGACATAATAATTCAAATCTATGTTTCAATAGTGTTTTAATTGTTTGAGTAGTTAATAATGAAAATTACTTCAAATATGATAAACTTACAGAGGTGGAGGTATAGGTAGATTCGAAGGCTAATGTAGAGGAGGAGGAGGAGGCCGATGAGGAGGATACACATGAGGAGGTGGATTATCAGTATAACATTCAATTATTAAAGATTTTACTAACCACTCAGAAAAAATCTATTTTCTGTATAGAAAACATCTCAAGATTGAAATATTATTTTATAAATTAATGTAATGAATCTGAATAAAGTGTAAATAAAGTAATCTATCTCTATATCAAAGAAAAATACCTTGTCAACTACTTGTTAGGAATCAACATTCAATATATTAAGACAAAACTCGACTGAACTATAACACTAACACAAGAAATTATTACAGTAAAGACTCCATTCCCCAAACACTCTTGAACATGTTACCATTTAGTAAGATAAATCCACTATAATTCATTTTTCTAATCCAATGTAATAAATGCAACAATGATCATCTTTTGAGTTTTTTACCTCCCAGAAACAGTCAAAATAATTAATTTAAATGTAATACAAATAATTAAATGAGAACAGAAAGTCATCATCAGCGTTGTGGTCACTATAATACACTTTATCCTATTATTTGGACAACTGGAACTTTGTATGAGCCTTCAGGACCATCTCCTAGTTCCATACCATCACTGTAGGACTATTGTAATCGAAAAACTAAAAAAGTGATATTAAGTAAGTAAATAAAGTTATTGGTGTGTTCTATTAAGATCAAAATGATGATTCATTAGATAATTTCTTATTAATAGATGAAGATTTGAATGGAAATATATTTGAAGCAGAATGTTTGGGGCATTTCCAATTATTAATTTTCACTTATAACATTGTCATGATTTCATCACATCCAAGGGATGGTTATTCAAAGAGAACCAAAAATATCAATATGCGGAAATATTTTTTAATGGAAACAATCATTAAAACTCATAATTTGGGAATTTCTTTTACTAAAAAATAGCGAAAATCACAGAATGGTAAATCTATCCAACTGGAGAAAAAATGAGAAATCATAATGTGGGAAAACTAAACTATTGGAAATTACCATTACATTAGAACATGGATTATCTGTTTGAATGTATATAATTTTCCTATCAGGAATTTTGATTTTATGATCTAATAATATCATTATAGTGTATTAATAAACTACAATTTAAGTTGACATAATAGTCGAGATATATTTTTTGATAGGACATTTGAAAATAACATATTATAGAAACTATTTTTCGAAATTGGATAAGTACTAAATGTCAAACTTTTAGTCAACCTTGTCTATTATTTTGTTCATGTTATCCTTTATCCAAATATGAAGATATGTGACATCAGTTGAAGGTGGTGTAGAGTCACCTGTTTGTAAATTGAAATATCAAATTCATTCCATCCAAATCAAGTGAAAAACCTCTACCACATTCCCAATCACAATATCATATCTGTAATTCATATCCCATCAAATAAGTATTGCTATTAAAATTTAGGTGGTAAACATAAAATAATATCATAAAAAACATGTAGTTGTAGACTACCCAGGAACATTGGAAGACCTCAATACCGTCAATACCATGGTTTTGAGTTAATATAACTATATATAGGCATATACCTCTAGAGTGGTCTCTTAAAGTATAAAGCCCATCCTATCTTCCTTCATTGAATTAATAGTTCCTAAACAAACAAATAAATTATTTTAGTAACTTCAAAATCCATTGGATTCATATTGTATCTCAAACTATAATACTAATATGTTTTATATTTTTAATAAAAATAACACGTGTATACTATTTATGCACATTATGTATATATGGATGACTTGGAGATCATATTTCTCCTGGTTCTAAATAGGATAACTCAAGCAGTGCAAGAGAAAAAGACAAATGTAATGTTAAGATCAATACATTTGAGGGTTTCTATAAGGTGAAGAAGTATGTTTCCTATGATGAAAGAAATTAGTTTTAGAATATTGATACTACTAGAATCATAAAATACCTGAGAAGAAAATGATACAAGGATATAAGAAAACAGAGACCACGATTGGGATATCAAAATAATGTTTTTTTCAGGAAATGACCACATCTTAGTACACAAAACATATTGATTATTTGTTGCAAAAATTTTATTCATGGCTATGTCAATGTTAATGTAATTGTTTTTATACCTTCTATCATTTCTATTCCACCACATGAAACACCAGGCATGAGTAATATATATCTAAAATAGATTAAAAAATTGTGTATATCCCTAATAGGTGAAACAAAATCAAGAATAGTACTGAAATTGACTACATTAATATACACTTCAAAGAGATAACACATTATTCTCTACAAAAATTAGTCACTATGAAACTACATGAAAGTATTTATTTCATCATACAACACGTCAACTAATGTGCCGCTTCCATTAAATAAAATCCCATTCATTACATAAAAAATTAAAGATGGTAATAAAGGATAATTATTTTCCATACCTATTTACAGATTTGATTATACAAAAAAAGAAGTGTAATGTAATGTATAAATTTGTATACAAGAGTGTAATGTATACAGTACAGCATATTGTTGAAGTGTATGGAACATTCTATATTTCTAAAATTTTTATAAAAGATTGTAATGTAGGTTTAAAAATTTTATGCCACCAAAAAATGTGCATGTAGTATTAATCAATGTGCAATATTGAAGGGTACGTATACAGAAGTGTAATTTCTGCCACTATTTATATCAAATGTTTTTGTTTTGTTCTATAAAAAAGTCTTCATTTGATTGGATGCAACATCCATATTGATCTTGATCCAACCTATACAGGGAGGTTGCAATGAATAAAAGATGATGCCATTATAATAAATGAACTAACCTTGAATTCCATATATTTATTTACCAGTGAGATACTAGATAGAGTTACCAAGAGAGTCAGTCTTCAAATATGAACCTAGATAGATGGCAACAAGAAATGTTATTCCTGGAACCTGATGATTGGATTCATCCAAAAGTCACTGGATAAGGTTTTTTAAGGTACATATTATGCTGATATTTACCAACCTAGAAGCAATAACTTATGTCCCTTCCTGAGATCTCGTAGGAATGAGTCCTCAAGTATCATTCCGAATCTTCATCTTCAGCCACACTAGACATCACATGACCTATAATATCAATGGGAGGGGATGAAATTCCCATCATCATAACCTCACCCAATCATTCATGGGATGATGAAGACCCCATGAATAGATGTCATCCTCAAGCTCTTCAATGAATTTCATCCCATCTGTGTGGGGATAAAAGAATCCAACCATTGAATATCCCATCATGGTAAGACATATCCAATCTATAATAAGACATTTCCAAATCATTTTACTGGTGGCGAGCTGTTGATGGAGTCTCCAGGTCTCCATGGGTTTGGGTAAGATGGAATACTTTTTATCAAAAGGTTCTCTTTTGTGCATTCACCACGTTTGCATAGAAGTACTTATGAAAATTAAAAAAATTCACATGAAATGTTGTTTAATGATCAAACTATATGCTATAAAATGATAAAAAACACACCCATAAAACTAATATGAAACAAAAAACAGTATTTTAACTTTATGTTTACTTATATTTTGAATTTAATGGACTTTTTAACATTAGAGTGTCTTTGTTAACAGATGGTTTTATTTATTTTCATGCACCATGTTTTCACAGAAATACCTATATAGAATAAATAAATTAACTGAATTTGTTTTAGAAAATCTGTTTATATGCTGGAAAAGGATAAAGTGTCACCCATATGGGAAATATACAAAAAAAAAATATATTTTAATAGCAAGTTTACCTATATTTTTTATTTAAGGGATTTTCTAACATTGGTGTAATTTTGTTAACATAAGGTTCTATTTGGTTTCATGTGATATGCTTTCATATATTTACCTATAAATAATATTAAAAAGTAAGTGAAATCATGTTGTAAAATCTGCTGATATGTTTAAAATAGATAACAAACAAACCCATACATGTAATCTAGAACATAGAACACTGTATTTTAACTTTGAGTTTACCTATATTTTTCATTAATTGGATTTGATAATATTTGGGATTGTTTTTTAACAAATGGTTTAGTTTGGTTCAATGTACCATGTTTTCACAGAAGCACATCTACATAATAAAACAAATTTATGTGTAATGGGGTTTGAAAATCACCTTATATGATGTATAATGATAACAAACTCACCCATATAGGTAAACATATCATTCCTTATATGTGCATTGGTAAGATTTATTTTGTGTATGTTATATTTGACATCCAATTCCTGTGACATTATAAAATAATTAAAATTAAACAAATTTTAGTGCTGTAAATAATTTTTAATGATCCACAGATCCAAAATGTGTCACTACTTCCAATTTAATGATGGCTATTTCTCAAAATTGAAGTCTAAATCCTCTATGTGTCCTAGTTTGTTGGACCAAGACCATCCCAACACTAGTGATGTTTACTAATTATTTATCACCAAATATCATTCTATAATAGTGGTAATGATCATAACATATGTATGCATTTTAAATTTGTATAAAAAAATAACTAATAAATGAATTAACACACTATTTAAATATTAACCAATAGTTGTATAAGTTTCTAAGACATCATCAAAATAGTATTAAACATTCCTTTTATATTAATCGGAAAGAAAATTTATTTTTACCATTGAGAAATAATATATATGAGGTAACAAACAATTAAAAGAAGAATTAATATTAATGAACAATTAAGCATGAACAGTGTACATGTGAATTTGAACATATTGGATATATTCATGAAACAAAAAAAATATTAATTTTTTTTTTCTCATAAGCAATTAATTTAAAAAATAATGTTGTGAGAGGTAAGAAAAACTGTAGTTTTATGAAATAATATTCACATTATACATTCCAAAATAGTGTATTCCTGCAAATCTTATGTTACTTCGCCTTGTCCCCTTGTATGCTGGATCAAAACCCGGCATTAAAATTTATTATATTAAATATATTGAATGAATAAATTATTGGTATAGAATATTATAATAAATGTAGATTAAATATAGAAACCGTTAAAATAGTATAAAATAGAAAGGATAATAACATTGTACCTTTTTTTGAATCTTCATCTTCAAGATCATCCAAAACAATCAACAATATCTGTAAATAAACGAAGGGATGCATGTAGACCTTATTCTTTAAGGATATCATTTCAAGATTTGAACATCCTTGTATACATTGAGCACCTGTATCGAGAATCGATAATGTCAAAAAGACTACAGGAAAAATACATCCAAGAACATCCCTGACATGTTTTTAGAACAATATAGACGTGTGAGTGGGAATGGAGACGTATCCAAGAGAGTTGGTTTCCTGAAATACATTCCATGAAAATAGATCTTCTAGGACAAGATTCATATTTTCCAGTACATTATAGTTGGAAAACCCACAATGCCCTGATGATCAACCATTACTAAAAGAGAAATTAATTTCTAAACATAATGACAACTATGAAACACCTAAAGACAAGATGTATTATAACAACATAAAAATATTAACATAATAAAATGTCCTTTGTTACCAAAATCATGAGACTATTCAACATTACATCAAATAATAATTTTTCTTCATCATTCAGAAAAAATGTATTATTATTCTACTCAATATGATGAAACATTTCCTCCCATTGTTCTCAGAATTATTTTATGTAGTAGTATGCCTAAATTATATACGAACATGGATTAAAATTTATTCTCAATAGATTAAATAGTAAACATAATGTAACTAAAATTTAAACTAAGAAAAGAAAATTAAATAAATGAAACATGAATTTTTAAACAGCCATTATAATATAGTATATTATGTTCGTAAAAAATAAAACAATAATGAATGTTCTCACATATGGGAAAATTTGAAATATTGTTTTAAAATCTGATAACAACTAATGTTTTTAACAACACATATGTTCCCTTTAGATTTAGACTATCTGCATCATACTATGTTAATTATATGATCCCAATAGTTGTTTTATTTATTCTTGCATTGGACCAATAACGATGGGTGTTATTTGAGAGTAATATAGTTTCCTACTGGACATAAGTAATTCTTAGAAAAGTGTAAATGAAAAATATGTTCAATTTACATTCTATTCTTAAAAATGTTACCTATGAACATTTGTAGAATAAGAGTATACTGAATAAAAAAAGGATTATACGAAGTTGAAAAGAACCTATCGCTAAGTGGGCCTATTGAAGATCAGTTGGTATTTATTGTCTCTCAATATAGAATATTGTAAATAAATGTTGGATGAAAAAATTTAGTAGAACCCTAATTACTGAATCAGGAAAAAAGATGGATTGGAAATGGATTATAAAACATTATGGGAAATTAGTATGAATAGAGTCAAATTAAAAGATGAAAAGTAGAGATAATTTTTACAGAGTAGATAGGCATATGATATTATTGTATTCCTGATGCGTTTGGTAACAGGCTGATTCTATGCAATGTGGAAATCGTGACCTATATTTGTGAGCTATGAAGGAATAAATATTTTTAGTTTCAAATAATATAGGATGTACTAACTACTACAACACCTATGTAATCACATCTTTCATATACATCAATATTTACCTGATCCCAACTCAAAAAGAATTGAAACAAATACACACTAAACGCTATACTCTTATAGTCTCAAAATTGAAGCAATGTTCAAAATCATCCTCATTTACTACAAATATCACCGAAACATTTCTTCCCACTGTTCTCAGACTTCATCAATGTAGTAGTAATAAAAAGTTATATATGAAGAGTAATTAAAATTTATTTTCAATAAAATAAAATAGTAAACATGAAATAACTGATATTTCAAATAAGAAAAGGAAATAAAATCAATAAAACCTGAAAGTTGAAATATCCATTGTAACAAAGTAGATTAGGTTTTGAAAACATGGAAATATAAATGATTGTTTAGACATATGGGTATCAAGTCTATTAAAATAAATCAAAATATAAATATTATAATAACACATTACTATATAAATACATATCAAAATTTAACTTACAAGGAAGTCGTTCTGAAGAAGAATTGATTAAACGTTGTATAAGAAACATAACTACTAATTATCGGTTCATCTTTATCATGGATCAAGAAAAGCTAAAACAAAAACATAAATCCCATTTAAATAATAGACTCATTCAAATCATTATGAAAATTTAATGAATTTCTCAAATTTAGTAATATTTCATTCAACAACTTCATTTTTCTATGCTTTTTAGTAATCAAAAATTTGAACACATTGAAGTCAAATTAATGTTCTTTCAAGTAATACTATAGAAGAACATGATTATCATTGCATCATTAACCCCTTGAGTTCTATAAAATATAAAATTGAAGAGTCTTTAACCATATATGAAATTAAAATGAATAATTAGCTGCTAAAAAAATATAATCATACCTTATTGAGCCATAAATGATATGAATATATTATGTTTGTCCTCCTCCATGAATTTATATCGAAGACATTCATTCCATAATTCTGAGTCATGCTTGAAGGTGTTGATATTCTCCGATAACATGGCATCACTGGTGAGAAGATAGAGGATAAATAAATAGTAGTTGTTTAAATCGACGAAGAAGGAATCGATTATCAACGAGATACCCAAAAACTATGCTAGAGGGAGGAGAAATGTAAAGGAGGTGCTAAACTGTGCTTAGAAAACCAAAGCTATGAATAGTTGATGATGGAGAACATTGATCGCCAGCACAATTTTCTTCATTTACATAGAACCTTATAAGATGGTAGTGAATTAATCACAACTTACAAAATTCAGGGTCAAACGTTGAACTTTCCAATAAAATAGAAAGCAGGAGGTGGTACGAAGTGATGGGTTCATACTATATTAAAAGGGGAATGATACGAAGGAAGGAATTTCGAATAAGGGCTAACGAGAGTGGGACATGTTGAAGAGATATTGTGAGCACAAGATCTTGTGAGGGAGAGGGAGTGGGATCAGTTCTGATGGAAATCGTTATTAAAGAGAACAAAGCTAATTTGAAATATTCAGTGTGAAATTGAGAGCATGAAATTTCAAGCAAAGTGGCTCTGATGTAAATCACAAGCCCAAGAAAATATGATGGAATTTAGAGCAAGAGAAGGAGCACGACAGTATTGGGATGTAATTTAAAGAGAATGATGTGAAGGAGGGTTGTGACAGTACTTATCCTATAGTAACATACATGAAGCTTTGGAGGAGTCATCGTAACTGGGGGATGGAGGATGATGACGGTGGGGGATTGCAGGAACCGTAGGTCACAAAGAGGTGAATCCCAAGTGGGAGAAGTTACACCATAGATAGTTGAGTTGAAATCCAAAGAAGAAGAATGTGGTCGATGTAGTGTAGGTTGAGCAAGAGAGGGAGGAGGATGGAGGTGTGGGGTGAGGGTAGTATTGGCTGCAAAGCACAAAACCCTCACCAGGAAAACCCAATCGTGAGTGGGAGAGTGAGGAGCAGAATGGTAGAGCAGCCAAGAGGAGGGGCGACATTGGTTAATAGAGGAAGGGCACATATGATAAATTTGATGTGCGGGATCGTGACATTGAGACACAGTGGATTGAATTCTAGAATTAGTATTTATAGTAGAATATTCTTTATGAATATTTTTAAATAAATCATTTTAGTGTGGTTTAAAGAAAATATAATGACTATTTAAAATGGAAAAGGAATAATTGTTTGTATAAAATCATAAATGAACCATGAAATGTTTTCATGTTAAATTATTTTATTTTAGAATAATAATTTGGGGTTAATACAGATTGTGGATAGCACTTGAAATTGGGAATGAATTTGGGAAGTTCACATTAATTAGGGCAGCTTATTGGGATTAATTGAGATGAGAAACTTCTTAATGTGTCAATTTAAACATAAAATAAGGATGTACTGATTTAGTTAAATTATTTTGGAACACATAGAAAGAATTTATAAAAATTTCAAATAAATACTATAGAGTTAGAATTGTTTTGAGAGAGAAAAAGCATAATTCAATGTAAGGAATGGAGATTCATGTAGTGTAACATCGCAAGTAAATAAAGAATATTACATTTGAATGTTTTTGAATATTTGTGAATTAAATATTAATTTTACTTTAAATGGGATGCTATGTTCGATAGCGTACCAGATACACAACAACATGTTTCTTTGAAATCTTACATTACACACTAATAATATAATATTATTATTTTAAATGGTCACTACCACAAAACTAGGCAAGGCATGTGCCTGTCTTTATCAGCGCTAACAGAGAAGTGCTGATAAAGGGGTAGGAATTTATCAGTGCTAAAAAATGCACTGATTAATGTACCCTTTATCAGAGCATTTTTTTGCACTGATAAATCGTACATTTATTAGCTCTTTAAATATCCCTTTATCATCACTTTTCTTAACGCTGATAAAGGTGACATTTATAAGTGTTTTTCTTAGTGCTGATAATATTTATTGTATACATTAAATAATAAAACATGTCATAACTATGTATATATATATATATAAATAATTATAATATTAATAATAAATATATTTATTAGATTTATTTGATTTATTAAATCATTATATTTATTGGATTTATTAATTCATTATATTTAATATATATATTTATTATATTTGATTATATTTAATTTATTTGTTTGATTTATAAATATATAATTCTTTTTAATATAAACGAATAATTAAAATTATTGAATATATAGGCATTTTCTAATGAATAGGGGTCAATGAATATATCATTTTTATATTTTATGTGATCATATATGTCAATGAATAATGTTCATTTATAGATTATAATTACATATCACATTGATGTGTTCTTGATTTATAATTCATTATGTTACCCATATAATATATATGTTCTAAAAAAATTTACACTTATAATTAAAAATACATTATATTTAAAATATATATATATATATTTAATTATATTTTAAATGATATATATATAAATATACCTTACAAATAATTTTAAAAGTATAAATTAAGATATATTTATTTAGAGTTATAACTATTATTAAATATATATATTTATATATTTATCATAAATATCATTATAAATAAATATATAATAGTATAAACAGATTATTAAATTTATACAATTATCATCACTTTTATTAGCGCTGATAAAGTAAGGATTTATCAGCGTTACAAAAGCGCAGATAATGTGGGTCTTTATTAGTGCTAAAATGAAAAGCACTGATAAAGAAACCCTTTTTCTGTTCTAAAAATGCACTGATAAAGTCCTACCTTTATCAAAGCTAAAAAAGAATTGATAATGGGGGTCTTTATCAGCGCTTTTCATTTTATCACTTATAAAGACCCCCTTTATCATCGCTTTTTACTGGCGCTGATAAAGGTCCCCGCGGGATGTATAAGTGCCTCTGGGTCCTCCTCCTCCCTTCACCCTGTCATGCTTTTGCGGAAGCCCTACACTATGCCTATGTCATTGCCTCCTCTCCACCACAGCCTCCTTCTCCTCCTCCTCTATCAGGGCCACCACCTCATTCTCCTACTCCAGCACCTACTTCTCCTCCTCCTCCTCATGTCACGACTCCTCCTCCATGAACCCTGTCAATCGCGGACGCCCTACTCTATGCCTTCGACGCTACCTCCTCTCTGACACCGCCTCCTTCTCCTCCTCTTCTGACATGGCCACCGCCTCATTATACTCCTTCGGCGACTACTTCTCCTCCTCCTCTTTCCATGGATCCTCCTACTTCTCATCCTCCACCGCGGCTCCTCATCCTCCTCCTCCTCTATCGTGGCTCCTCCTCCTCCTCCTCCTCCACCACCGCAGCCTCCTCATCCCCCTCCACCACCTCTTCCTCATCATTCTCCTCCTCCTCCTCCTCTGCCTAGTTTTCTGCCTCCACCGCCTCCACTCCCTCTGGGCTGCCTCTGCTGCCTCCGTGTTGCCTATGCGCTGCCTCCACGCTACTTACGTTGTCTATACTACCTCCGATGTCGACACCTCCTCCTCTGCCACCAGGTCCTCCTCCTTAATGTGAGTTAAATTGAATATTCATGAATTAATTATGTTTGAATTTATTGTCAATATTGAGATTAGTTATGATTTGGCATGATTCATATGTGTGATGCTTGTGTGTGTGACACATGTATATGTGGCTGGATAGTTATTTGATCTTGATTTGCTCTACCCACTATAATGTTGTGATAGAAACTTGAATAGAGAGAGTATTATTTTTGAAATTTTGTAACACTATATTAGCATTTCACTCCGTCTAGTGGCCCTTACTATGGATCTTTTTCTAATTTTGGATACTATCCTATAGTCAAGCTAGATATGGTTTGAACCGTCCGTGTTGGTGAATTCATGACATCAGGTGAGGCACGCCAATGGGATGATACCTATATTTAGTATGTTCTATATTTTACACTATATTGTGCACTATTTTCATTGGGTTCGAAAAAAATGAACCTTAATTGGGTTTCTACCAATTCCTGCCCACTGCCCACTCTCTCTAGGTTGGGTCATATTCCAATTTAAATATAACATCCTTTCTTATAACATAACAGTGCCACAAACACCTCCCACTGGGTGTGATTCAAAAATCCTCTAATTCCACAACATAGTAGCTTTTACACTCTCACTTATGGTGGGTCTCACCATCACATCACAAAAAAAACAATTTGAGGAGGGAATCTCTATAGGCAAACTCTCTCAAAAATACTCCAAACCAATACTATGTGATCCCCATTTCTATATTTCACATCATATTATCATACAGAAAATGATCTAAGGAGGTAATATCAATATAAAACCTCTATCAAAAGTCAAAATGAACCATCAATAGGTGTATACCATGGAAGTCACACACCAATCCCCTTTGGCCAATGCCTTCTCACTCAAAGTAGGTTCCTATAAACGACTTATCACTTAAATAAAGGCCATACATCTTGTATCATTCTAAAAAACATATAAATAGTAATCTAAGGAGGGTATCTAGATAGCCAACCTCTCGTACTGGAAAAAACACATCATCAATTGGTGGGCCCCAAGGATGATCAAACTTCAACAAGGTGAAAGTCAAATGAAGTCCCAATCTCTTAGTTAGTCTGACCATAAATGATAAAAGTCCCCATCCATTTATCCTTGCATAATAATCTCCTTAAAACCATCTTGGTTATACATGAAAATTATTCCCAACCTATAAAAATTATAATTCCACCTATAATGGAATCTACTAGTTTCTACAGACCTAACCCATATCTACTCTTTGATACCAACACACACTCATATCTACATGGTAATGTCACAACCCACATGTTATACTTGATCTACGCCTTGATAGTCTATTCTATATCATCTTCTAATTCCCACATTAACACTCATTAAAACTAAATAATGACCATCCTATTAAACTCTCACTAACAGACTTGAATAACATATGCTAAGTCATCTAGACTATTACCATGACCCTCACTAAGGTACCATACCATATCTCCCACTAGAGATCGCTTAATTCAGTTATAAGGAGAAAATCCACTATGTCACACTTCACCAATACCTATATGGAATATCTTACTCATCACACACACCATGACTCTTATATATTCTTAAGAGGGTTTTCCCCATCATACGTGACATATAAGACTGTATTATCCATCTTCTTTAGGCCTAAGATTCCAATACATGCTCAAATAGCCGTATAAAACCTAACTAGGATATACAAATATCATACGAAACCTGATCCTCTCATAAACACAACTAGAAACCTCACCTCCATGGAGAAAAAAATCTCTTGATGATCACAAAATCACAAACATTCAATAGAACACTCACTCTATCTCTTGTTGGATCAAAAAAACACTATTTATTTACCTAGGTGGCTCTTGATTTCTATCCCTTTCACTAGAACACATATACTCATGCATGAATGCACAATCATGCATAAATTGAAACATGGTTTTGTATTATAGGGTCTGGCTACCTCAAAAAATGGAGTAACCCCCTCACAAAGATCAACTCATCCTCAACCAGGATTATACATGACTTATCTAATCTTGAACCAATGATTGAGACCCAATCTCAAGGAAAAATTACCAAATAATTAATTGTAGAATCTTATAATAAATTATTCAACTTAATATAATTAGGAATAATATTTTAAAAACTCCATAGGAAACACAACACCACCTAAACCACACAAAACATGGTGTGTTCATCATACAAGGATAAATTCTAGCCAATACCAACAAAATCTACATCATCAGAATTGATTTGACGATGATATAGTGAAATCATTACCAAAATCCAAGTTAAAATCATCCCAAATCATAGGGAAATAAAGGATAATATTAATGAAGGAATTATGAGGGAAGAACTCACTAACTCACTATAAAAAAATCCCAAGAACCAGCCCTCATCAGGGGGATCGAAGAGATAATGAGAATGGATGAATCCCTAGACCCGCCCAAGATTTTCTATAAATGAGAACGCCCCCACCATTTTTGAAGTATATTTTTTTATCTAAATTAAACTCATATTCGTTATACGCTATTCTATATACCCATACTTTGGATTTCAAATAGGCTTAATATAAATAAATAATGGTTGAATGCCAATCGGTTGAGAAAATATTATGAAGAAGGCATGAAAGTGTTCATCAGGTTTTCAAAAGATCAAGCATACGACCCTTATCAAATCTTTTTTCCGTGTTTAGTCTGTTGTTATTCAAAAAACATTAGTCCAGATGAGTTGGAAGAACACTTGATCTATCACGGAATAGATCAGAGTTATACATGTTGGAATAAACATGGGGAAACAACGAATGTAGGTAGTGGCTGGGATAACACTGTGCTTTATGGATCATCTGATATGATTCCATGTATGAAAAATGAAGATGACTATATGGAGGATTTGACTATAGATGTGAATGATAATGAAGATCTTATCTAGGAAATGACAAGGACCATCTATGATGAACTTCTTGATTGACCAAAATTGTTTAACAAGTTAAAAAGTTGTGTAAAGACTCCATGTATGCTGGTTGTACTAAATATACAGCACTGTCAGCCATACTGAAGCTGTATAATTTGAAAGCAGACAATGGGTGGAGTGATGCCATTTTTACTGAAATACTTTCTCTCCTGAATGACATGCTCCTAGAAGATATTGATCTCCCTAGCCGAACATATGACGCTAAACAAATGCTACGCTCGATGGGTATAATCTTTGAAGGAATACATTCATTAAGGAATGATTGTATACTATTTCTTGAGGACCCCAACTCACTTAAAGAATGCCCAAAGTATGATTCTTCTTGATACAAGAAAGATGAATCCAGTCCTACTAACGTTTTATGGTAAATTACAATCATTCCAAGGTTTAGGTGCCTATATGGAGGTGAGGAGACTGCAGGAAAATTGACATGGCATGTAGATACAGGAATTAAAGATGGGATACTATGTCACCTGGCAGACTCTCCTCAGTGGAATATAATTTATCATGAGTATCTTGAATTTGGAAACGAGTCAAGAAACCTTCGTCTTGCGTTATCTACATATGGAGTAAATCATTTTGGTTTTCAAAGAAATAGTCACAGTACATGGCCGGTTATGTTGGAAAATTATAACTTACCACCTTGGTTATGCATGAAATGAAAATACATCATGTTATATATAATTATATCAGAACCAAAACAACTGGGTAATGATATTCATGTTTATTTATCTCCATTTATTGAAGATTTGAAATTATTGTGGGATTCAGGTGTTACATTGTATGATGCTTACAAAAAGGAATATTTCACTTTGAGAGCCATGTTTTACAGAATGATAAATGACTTCTCTACTTATGGAAATTTGTTTGGATATATAATTAAAGTATGTCAAGGGTGTCCCATTTTCTAACAAGGTACACAATCAATTAGGTTGAAACATTTATTGAAAAACGTGTTTCTAGGACTTCATAGATTTCAACCCCGAAGACATAAGTACAGATCTTGGATGACATCATTCGATGGATGTTTAGAAGAGAATATAGCACTATTTCCACTATCATGCAATCAATTGTTTGAGAAAGATAGAAATTTGGACAATACATTAGGGAAACCGGCTTCGTAAAACCGTACGAAAATTGGTTGGAAAAAGATATCCGTTTTTTTTAATTACCATTCTGGAATTGTCTGTAGGTCAGACAATTTTTTTATATTATGCATGTAGAAAAAATGTATTTGATAGTCTTATCGACGCATTGCTAAATAAACCTGGAAAAACAAAAGGTGGAATTAAGGCCAGGTTTGACATGATTTAGATTAGAATATGAGAAGTGTTTTCACTAGTAAAGGGTGAAAAATTAACATTTCTTCCTCCTTCTACTAACACTCTTTCTAGGCAGGAGAGATATTAGTTTTGAAACTTCTTGAATGATGTAAAGGTTCCAGAGGGATATTTTTCAAATATCAGGAACCTCGTGTCAAAGATCTATTTGATGTTAAAAGGTCTGAGATCACATGAGTTCTATGTTTTGATTCAATATCTCATTCCTATTTCTTTGTGTTGCATTTTGACCAATCATGTCCACCATACATTAATGAAATCATGTTTCTTCTTCAAAGTTATATGCACCAAAGTTATAGACTTGGGGAAATTGCCAACTATGGAAAAATAAATTTCCATCATATTATTTGAATTATAAATGCTCTTACCAACTTAATTTTTTGATATTATGGTTCAATTGAGGTCCACTTGGTGATAGAGACTCAACCATGTAGTCATGTACATTATAGATGGATGTACCCCCATTGAATGGCATATGATGATTTTGAAAGGGTATGTCAAAACTCAAAGTCGGCCAGAGGGTTATATTGCGGAGCTATATATTGTTGGGGAAGACGTTGAATTCTATACCGAATACCTATCTTGTGTGGAAAGCATTGGCCTACTGAAATCTCGTCACATTGGGTGGCTTGAGGTTGAATGAATTTCTGGAAGACAGGTCTTCAAAATCAATATTACATATCCGGAGTAGGCCCACCATTATCTTATTCATAACAATTTCAACATTGACCCATATGTTGAAACCCAAAAAGAAATTCATAGGCATTTAAATCCACCTAGGGATGAAAAATGAATATCAGATACACATAATCGACAGTTTATAGGATGGTTCCAGGACAATATTTTTGAGAAGTCAGATAAAAATCCAGAGTCAATTTCAGACCGACTTTGATGGCTTTCTGGAGGACCAAGTGTGTTTGTATTATCATACAATGCTTTTATAGTTAATGGTTATACATTTTATACTAATGAACAGGATGAAGACGGTACCATGCAGATTAGTGGGGTTAAAATTCTGGCTGAAGCGATGCATGTTTCCGGTGCTAAGGATAGAAATCCAATTTATGCGAATATGTCATACTTTGGAATCATCAAACAAATATGGGACTTGGATTATATGGAATTCCAAGTTCCGATTTTTCAATGAATGTGAGTTGATAATAGGATTGATATTAAAATAGATGAATTATGATTCGTGAAAGTTTATTTCAATAAGGGGAGAAAGAAGAACCATTTATAATGGCATCATTGGCAGTGCAAGTATTATATCTTCTAGATCCTGCAAACCGAAACTGGTCAATTGTTTTGTTATCGACCAAAACAACTGAAGGGTCAGATGAAAAATCAACCGAGGTTTACCGTTTCATTGGGACTTTTCAATCATTTCACAGTGGTCTCAATGTAGACAACATTTTGTATGTTAGAGTAGACAACAATGAAGGGATATTGATAGTCGATAGAGGGGTCAAATCCCTTCAACCTTTAAAAAAAGAGTTTAATAATAAGGTTATAATTTTATTGTAATATAGATTTTGTTACATTATGTTATTATCTATTCTATGTAGCTTTTATGTGATCTAGATTATATGTTATACAACTTATGCAGATAATAACTTCTTCACATGTTGATGCACCCAATCTTGAGACACAATAGGTTTTTCAACCTGTTGCAGCTGGTCCCACTGCTGTGGAACATCAGGTCTTTCAACCTGTTGCAGATGGTCCCACTGCTGAGGTATAACTGGTTTTCTCAACTTGTTGCTGCTAGTCCCACTGCTGAGGTACAACAGGTTTCTCAACCTATTGTTGCTGGTCCCTGTGTCGATGCTAGTTCATCGGAGGAACATAATGATGATGTAGAAACCGAGGAAATGGTAGGCAATGAAACCCAGACAGCACAAAAAAACATGTGTGTTGTAGTTTGACAGTTTTATCCAAAATCCTTAAAGAAAAAATCAAAAGGCATCAAATATGAGATGGGATGGAATAAGAGAGGCCAACATGTAAACCCCAACAAAGAAATGTTTAGTAGGTACATTGGAATCTTCACTCGGCAACGCGTGCCGATTGATACAGAGTCATGAAACCATGTTGTCAGCGGGCTAAAAACATTAATGTGGGAAGATATTATGATAACATTATGATATCATTTATTTAATTTATTAAAATATAATATTGACTAATTCTACATCATATCATGCACATTGCATTTATAGTAGATGATTCGCAAAATGAATATGTATTAATACTAGTAGGAAGGGTTCATAAAGGCTTTCACACCATTTTAACGAAATGTCATCTGAAAGATGCTGAAGGGAAAATCAAGTCACACACACCTCCTCTTTATGAACAGTTGATATCCCATGGAGCATGGGATGCGTTTTATAACCTTCATGCGGAGCATAATTTTCAGGTACATTTTTTTTGGTAAAATGTTGTTTAACGTTTCTTGTAATAATGGGTTGAAAAAACAGCATACCCCTACCATAAAGCAATGATGGGGTACGCGTCAATTGAAAAACAATTGGTACATATTTAAAAAGTAATGTAATAATTTTATATGACATAAAACAACACTGTAACAATGTTTCTCTGTTTATATGCATATTGATGAATCAGAATCCCAAGACACTTCCATCCCACACCATGTTCAATGGAATGAAGCTCGTGTTAATAAAGAGGGGAAACTGGTAGATGAAAACACGCAAAAAGTGTGGAAAACATGTGTTATTATGACATAATATAAATTTATTTTGCTTTAAATTACTATTACATAATGATGATTACTTATTTTCCCATATTTGCTTTTTGAAATAGTCATAGGAATCAACAACACCCACACCAGATTCAAACATATTTTCAGCGACCTTGAAACAGCTAGAACAGTAAGGTCGTGTCAGTGGTGTGGGTTTTAGGGTGACACCACAATAATATTTTCAGAAAAAAAGAGGATGAACAAACTAAAGAAATGAAAATGATGAGAGGTAGACTATCTAAATTGAAGATAAATTACTATGTTAGGGAGAGTTTCTAGAAACTTTGATGGGGGAGTGGCGAAGAGAAGAAACAACTCAAGAAAAACCCACACCACCCCCACCATCTTTGAGGTGAGCCATTCCCGTCAAAGACCTGACTTAACCGAGGTAATCAATGTTATATTATTTTTTTCAGTGAAATGTGAATCACATAGACACTGATACCTTTTTTGTAATGATATTTTACCGGGTGAAATTTAATGTGATTGGTATCTATCATCTCCCACCCATCGCCTTATAGAGAGGGCTATGGTGTTCAATATGCAGAATGACACGCTACTCTCAAGACCATTTCCAACTGGTCTTGTAAAATTGTTTATTAACGTAGCTTATGAGGTGATCACCGAGCTACCCATACCAAATGACGATGATGACATTCCAACAGTGGAAAAAGCTATTGTAACATTCGTTTCATGACCGTTGAATCTTGTAAAAAAACATGTCGACTAAGAGGTATTCATTTCCAATTCATTTGTCAAGAAGAACCTTCAACATTTAATTATAAAAGGGTCGAACTGATGATTGTTATTACAGAAGGAAAAAAGTAAGGAGCCAAAACGAAATAAAGGCTCAAAAGGATCAACCAAATGATCGAAATGATTAACTGATGGAACCTTCACCCCACCCATTCTATATCCACATTTAATATCATTGCAAGATTATGTGGATACAAAAATGAAAGGTGGAAATAATCACACAATTGTTTGTGAAATTGATATGTGCGGAGAGGAAACATTATATTTTGATAGTTCTGATGTTGTAGCTAAAATCATCACATATGACTGGCTAGGCGTATCAGCTATAAATGTATACATGAGGTATGTTTTCATGATTTGATTTTTCAAAAGATAATATAATATGATAATTATGGCTAAATACAATTCATATCATTTGTAGGTTTAAATATGAAAAAAAATTGAAGGGATTTCCCCTTGAATACAAATTTGGTATCGTTATTCCTCACACCATGTATACAATACAAAAAACAATTAGATTCCGATTTTATGGCTGAATTAATGACAAACCTTCTCAGAACGTTTCAATGAAAAATTACAACTCACGGGATCTTTTTAATACCAACGTTGTAGGGGTAAACCTATACATTTTAATCATATTAATTGTATTTTGATTTATATGAGTACTTATTCCTTTTTGTGTTTTTAGGCAGCATTGGATGCTCGTTGTAGTCAATTTGGATACTCCAAAGATTTATTTTCTAGATTCACTGCATGGATATCCAACAAATCGACCACACATTATGGAGATTTTCAATTTTTAATAAACTAGATCCAACATTTTAGAACTAAATATATTGTTATATAATTTATATTATCTTTTAATGATGATTCTGTTATAATAGGGTAGTGTATGAATATCGTCTAAAGGATGGAATGAATCCTAGGACTAAGGACGACAAGGCCCATGAGATCTACAAATGGTCAAGTATCAGGGTATATATAATTATATTTAACTATCCAAATACATATCAAAACAGATTAATTATTTTTCCCAATGTTTCTATAGTGTCCGAAATAATCAAATGAAAAGGAATGTTGTTATTATGCCTGTAAATTTATGAAAGAGATCATATTTCATGAACAAACAAGCATTCATGAAGATGTTTTTTTTAAAATAATTACTAGTTCATTGAAAATATTTATTAATCCCTAGTGTATTTATATTTTTCATGTACAACTATGCATGTCAGAAAAACTCTTATTCCCCAGATGATATAGATGTATTTAGAAACGAATGGGTAGTGTACATGATAGAAGAATGTAAACAAATAGGACAATGTAGGTGAATTCCTACTACTTATGTTATCTTTATATGATCATTAATATCTCTATTTTTTACACTTATTGAGCATCTATGATCACCCTTTATTATGTTTCATATCATTAGATTATGAAAAATGGTTTTGAAAATGATTTGAGTTTCCTGTAAAGAATAACTTAATGATAGACCTTTATGAACTAATGACATATGGAAAACCTAGAAAATGCATTCGAATTGTTTTTATACATTTGGAAAACAATCCATGATTCATTGTTGACTTTTAAGAATCAACTGCACCTCAATCCGATGTATGGTGTGACCAGTATGGCTAAAAGTATTTGATATCAGTTTCAAATTGATATTAACTTTAGAAAACAACACAAGCTTCATATAGAAAACCAAGAAAACACATTAGGATTGTTTTTATACTTTAGGACAATGATATATGAGTCATTTCTGACGTGTAAGAGTTAACCGCACCTCAATATGATGCACGGTGTAACCAGTATGGCTAAAAGTGTCTGATATAGGTATGAAATTGTAATTAACTTTAGGAAACAACACAAGTGACATACAGAAAATTGAGAAAATGCGTTTAGATTATTTTGATACTTTAGGAAAATGATACATGAGTAACTTGTGATGTGTGTGAATCAACCGCACCTCAATCTGATTCACAATGTTACCAGTATGGCTAAAATTGTGTGATATCGGTTTGAAATTGATATGAATTTTAGAAAACAACACATGTGACATACAGAAAACCAAGAAAATGTGTTCGTATTGTTTTGAGACTTTTGGAAAATGATCCATGTGTCATTTGTGATGTGTAAAAATAAAATTCACCTCAATCCGACGCATTGTGTGACTGGTAGGGAAAAAGTGTCTAATATCAGTTTAAAATTGACATTAAATTTAGAAAGCAACACAAGTGACATACGAAAAAAAGGCATTCAGAATTTTTTTGATACTTTAGGAAAACGATCCATGGGTCATTTGTGATGTTTAAGAATCAACCATACATCAACCTGACATATGGTGTGACTGGTATGGATAAAAGTGTCTGATATCAGTTTGAAATTGACATTAACTTTAGAAACAACACAAGTGACATACGGAAAACCAAGAAAACATGTTTGGATTATTTTTATACTTTAGGAAAATGATCCATGAGTAATTTGTGACATGTATGAATCAACCGCACATAAATGCGATGCATGGTGTGACTGGTATGGGTAAAAGTGTCTGATATCAGTTTGAAATTGACATTATCTTTAGAAAACAACACAAGTGACATATGGAAAACTAATCAAACACATTCAGATTGTTTTGATACTTTAGTAAAATGATCCATTAGTCATTTCTGATGTGTACAAATCAACATCACCTCTATCTAATGCACGGTGTGACCGGTATGGAAAAAAGTGTCTGATATCAGTTTGAAATTGACCTTAACTTTAGAAAACAACACAAGTGACATACAGAAAAATGAGAAAACGCATTAGGATTGTTTTGATACTTTACTAAAAATACCCATGAGTCATTTGTGAGTTTTATGAATTGACCGCACCTCAATCTGACCGACGGTGTGACTGGTATGGCTAAAAGTGTCTGATATCAGATTGAAATTGACATTAACTTTAGAAAACATTACAACTGACATACGGAAAACTGATAAAATGCGTTCGGATTGCATTGATACATTAGGACAACGATCCATGAGTCATTTGTGATGTGTAAGAATCAACAGCACCTCAATCCGACACACGGTGTGACCGGTATGGCTAAAAGTGTCTGATATCAGTTTCAAATTGACATTAACATTATAAAACAACACATGTGACAAACAGAAAACTAAGAAAACATGTTCGTATTGTTTTGATACTTTATGAAAATGGTACATGAGTCATTTTTGACATGTAATAATTAACCTCATCTCAATCTGATTCACAATGAGACTGGTATGGCTAAAAGTGTTTGATATTTGTTTCCAATTTACATTAACATTAGAAAACAAGAAAAGTGACATACAAAATACTGAGAAAACGAGTTATTATTGTTTTGATACTTTATGAATATGATACATGATTCATTTTTGATGTGTAATAATCAACCGCACCTCAATCCAACACACGGTGTGACCGGTATGGCTAAAATTGTCTGATATCAGTTTGAAATTGACAATAACTCTAGAAAGCAACAAAAGTGACATACGACAAACTGAGCAAACACATTCGGATTTTTTTGATACTTTATGATAATGTTCCATGATTCATTTGTGACATGTACGAATCAACTGCACTACAATCTAATGCATGGTTTGACAGGTATGGTTAAAAGTGTCTGAGATCAGTTTGAAATTGTCTTTAACATTAGAAAACAACAAAAGTGACATACAAAATATCGATAAAATGCATCAGATTGTTTTTATACTTTAGGAAAACGATCCATGAGTCATTTTTGAGGTGTAAGAATCAACCTCACCTCAATCTAATGCAAAGTGTGACCGATATGTCTAAAAGTGGCTGATATCATTTTGAAATTGACATTAACGTTAGAAAACAACACATGTTACATATGGAAAACTGATCAAACATGTTCATATTGTTTTGATAATTTAATAAAATGATCCATGGGTTATTTTTGAAGTTTATGAATCAACTGCAGCTCAATCCGATGCATGGTGTGACCGGTATGGATAAAAGTGTCTGATATCCATTTCAAGTAGACATAAACATTAGAAAACAACTGTACTGACATACAGAATACGGAGAAAACGTGTTCGGATTGTTTTGATACTTTAGTAGAACGATCCATGAGTAATTTTTGACATGTATGAATCAGCCACACATCAATTCGATGCACGGTGTGACTGGTATCGCTAAAAGTGTCTTATATCAGTTTCAAATTGACATTAACTTTATAAAACAACACAAGTGACATAAGGAAAACCGAGAAAACGTGTTCAGATTGTTTTGATACTTTAGGAAAACTATTCATGAGTCATTTTAGATGTGTTCGAATTGACCGCACCTCAATCTGATGCACGGTGTAACCGGTATGGATAAAAGTGTCTGATATCAGTTTGAAATTCACATAAACTTAAGAAAACAACACAAGTGACATACATAATTCTGATCAAATGTGTTCGAATTGTTTTGATAATTTAGGAAAACGATCCATGAGTCATTTGTAACATGTTAAAATCAACCGTACCTTAATCTGAGTCCCGATGTGACCGGTATGGCTAAAAGTCTCTGATATCAGTTTTAAATTGAAATTAACTTTAGGAAACAACACTACTGAAATAAGTAATACTGATAAAACACATTTGGATTGTTTTGATAAATTAGGAGAATGATCCATGAGTCATTTTTGATGTGTAAGAATCAACCACACCTCAATCCGATTCTTGGTGTTACCGGTATAACTAAAAGTGTCTGATATCAGTTTCATATTGACATTAACTTTAGAAAACAACACAAGTGACATACAGAAAACCGAGAAAATGCGTTCGGATTGTTTTGATACTTTAGTAAAATGATTTATATGTCATTTTTGAGGTGTAATAATTGACCACACCTCAATCTGACACATGGTGTTACCAGTATGGTTAAAAGTGTCAGATATCAGTTTGAAATTGATATTAACTTTACAAAACAACACAAGTGACATATGACAAACCGAGAAATCATGTTCGGATTGTTTTGTTACTTTAGGAAAAATCATCCATGAGTTATTTGTGATGTGTAAGAATCCACCACACCTCAATCTGACTCATGGTTTGATTGGT
The DNA here is from genome assembly GCA_963277665.1 of Viscum album. Lineage (NCBI taxonomy): Eukaryota > Viridiplantae > Streptophyta > Magnoliopsida > Santalales > Viscaceae > Viscum > Viscum album. Next base: position 1,288,977,356 of record OY728158.1, read on the forward strand.
ATGGAAAAAAGTGTCTAATATCAGTTTCAAATTGACATTAACTTGAGAAAACAACAAAAGTGACATACGGAATATCGAGATAACGCGTTTCGATTTTTTTGATAATTTAGTACAATTATCCATGAGTGATTTTAGACTTGTAAAAATCAACCTCACCTCAATCCAATGCATGATGTGACCAATATGGATAAAAGTGCCTGATATCAGATTGAAATTTACATTAACTTTAAAAAACAATACAAGTGACCTATGGCAAACCGAGAAAACGCGTTCGGATTGTTTTGATACTTTAGGACAATGATCCATGAGTCATTTGTGATGTGTAAGTTTCAACCGCATCTTAGTAGGATGCATGGTGTGAATGGTAATGCTTTTCATTAGATAAAGAATAAGTATTTATTAAATGAGAAAAATCATCCAAAAACATATTGATTTTACTTTATTCCCTTCCATTTTTATCAGAATGAAAACATTTGAGTTTATCATTTCCATATTTTAGTTTCACATTTCCATTATAATGTATTCTGTCATATTAATTTTTTAATTTATTTCATTATTGTATTACTAACATAATATTTAGTTTCTAATATAGGTGAATTTTTTTCCTTGATTTTGACTGCTTTGTTCGACCACAAATACCGTGGACAAAAAATTTTGATAGAGGATCACAAATATTAGAGGATGAAACATTAATGTTTAAAACTATTGTTGGATAATTATAATTGTAACCATGTAAAACATTTTTTGAAATGTATATAGCAGTGTGGTTTTTTGTATTCATGATGTTTAGTAAATGTATGTAGCATTGTTTGTCAAAATATTGTGTGTGCTTTGTTTCCTTTTGGTTCTTGGTTCATGTGCAGGAGATATTTTGTGAAGGTGTGTAGGTGTGTAGGTTCTGGTTGTGCATGTGCAGGGGAAGGTTCTTTTATCAACTCTTTATTGAGCGTTGATAAAGGACTCCATTAATAGTGAAAAAAGAGTGCTGATAATGGGCCCTGTTATCAGTGCTAGAAAATAGTTGTTAATGCCAGCATAGATAAGGGTGGGGGTCCCCTTTATCTATACTGGCATTAACAGTTCTTTTCTGACGCTGTTAATGTATGTTTTTAGTGCTGAGAAAAGGCCAAGTTGTAGTAGTGGGTAGTTAATGCCTAGACATTGTATTGGTAGGATTGAATAGAACTAAATACAATAAGACTATACATTTTTGTAAAATGTTTTTACATTTACCCAATAAGTGTTAGATGATTAAAATGTGAATGAATCTAATTTTAAGCATAACTTTTTTAAAAGGCCGATTTACCGCCTTTTAATGGAGAAACCTTATTAAATCCAATTTTTGTCACTCCAATTTGTTTTATTTGACTAAATAAAATTCTTCTTTAGAATTGGTACATCAAAATTTAATTTTTATGAAATTTTGTTATTATTCTGATAACGTTCAGTTTTTAATGAATAGTGAAAAATACTATATTTTAATTCAAAAGTGCCTTTTAATCTAATTTATTATATGGATAGTTTATCTTTTTAATTGGTTATAAAGTGTAATTAGAATATATTTTTACTAGTTAATCCAATTTTGGACATTTTAATTAATTTCACTTTGAAATGACACATAAAAAAGTGTCGATCTTTCGATAGTTAATATTTCTTAAAAACACTCTATTTGTTTTAATTGCAGGAATTAATTTTAAATGAATTTATGAAACTTTTGTATTTTGAATTTGGAAAAATGGATTCCATATTTGAAATTCGTAGGTCCTTATTGTGTAAAATGGTAACTTTTATTTTTAGAAATTTTAAATATTCACTTCAGTAAATATTTTATTTACCCTGATTAGAGGGTAAATATAGTAAATAATGGTAAAATATAATACGATAATAATAATAAATTACCCTAACATGTGTCCTAATCTTATTTTCTGATAAATATATGACCATGGTCATCCTTGGGTTGAATTTGGGACCCCATGGAGCCACATGAGAGTAATAATGACATTTTATATTAATTAATTTAAAGTAAAGACAAAAATGACAAAAACAAATATCTTTTAGTAAATAAATTTTTACATGGGGTTATATAAGTTATATTTTCTACTATAAATATATTTTACAAATCATCAAATATTACCCACATCATGGTATTTTATTTATAATTTTTGGACATCAAATAAATTAAATTATTTATGACATAATAATGATGTAATATTTACCTCATTAATAAATGATTTCAATAAATAAGATTATAAATATTAAAACAATATCCAAAACCTATCCAATTATTATTGGATTATTATATTTCGACCATGATTCATCTTAAATTTGATATTAATGAATAGTTTACCTTTTGAAACTGACTATGAGGTTATAATAAAATAATTGTTTCAAACTTTCCTATAGAGCCCCTCCTATCCCTTATAAAAATCCATCACCTATAACCCATTTATCACACTTATCAAGCATTTTTCTCAGGAAAACTCTACTCCATTATTCTCCCAAGATCCCTCTCTTCAACTTATAAGCCTTACCTTAGGCCGAAAGCACTTCAATAAATGCTTTTTGTTTAAACAAATGGAGTTACCAGATTTAAAGGTAGGGTCTTATCTTAAGTTATTTTATTTTATTTTACTTATCCATCCACCTAAACTCTTGTTATTCCTTTATTTTGTAAAAACAACAATATCCTCAATATACTAGGATGTTTTTATGAGAAGTATTTGAACTACACTTACACACACCATTATCTAATGGGTAAAGAATATAATGTTTCTATGGCTGGAAAACTAACGACTCACGAAACGATGATTGTTCAATTATCCTCTATCACCACTCATGGTGGCCATTATGATGGAACTGTATTTATATATGATATTTATTATGTTTATTTTTTCCTTATGATTCTTTATTTTCCATTTATAGCATCCCTTTAGTGTTTCCAGAATGGGTAAACGCGATAATTGCTTTTTAGGAAAGCCCCCACAAACTGGTATGACTCGTTAATGAATTATGTGGGATGAATAAAGGATGGTGTTAATGATGTTATTTATGAAATTATAATGGAATTATATTATATAAAATTATCATTATGTTTTCATTCCATTAAAATACGAAATGGAAATAAAAGTAGCATTCATATGTACGTCCTGCTTTCCGTCTCCATGAACGGTGCATTTCATTTCTTACCTCCAAATGTTATGTACTAATATAAATACATGTATATACTGGATATATATGATATCTACATCATTAATTTAATTCTTAAGATAATGGATATTTTACCACATGGAAAACATGTAATTATAAGTTGTTCATTTTTACTCAAGTACCAAATATCCACGAAACAACCATTAATTAATTAAATGATTACATAAGGTTTATAACATGGTAATAAGTGATATAAAATTAATAATAAACTTGAAAAAAGTATTAAAAGAGTATAAATTAACGTTATTTTGATATTTAGGAGATTAAAAAATGATCGAGTCAAGTCGGACATGATGTAAGGGACTTCGTATCAATCTCCTTTCATTGAGGCAGATTTTTTATTATTATTAACATTATTTTATATGGCGTATAAATACCTTTGACTTTTAATTTCATTCAATGGGAATATTTTTCTATGAATCACTTTACTAAATAACAAAAAAGAATGTTTCTTTTTAATGTACACGGTGACAACGACCTTTTCGTGGCCGTGAGTATTATTTGATCTTTGGCGTCCAAAACAAGCCGTAATGACTTTTAAAACAAAAATAAATACCATATACTCTTTTTATTTATTTTGGTCTTGAAAATTATTTCGATAATGGATTTTTTATGTCAATATATTAAAATGATATATTTTGATTGAAATGTGGCAATGTTATCTTTCCTTTATTAATGTTTTATGTGTTATGAAAATTTTATGGTCTATGGGCATTGTTTATGCATATGGGTGGTTCTGTGACAAACCTAGGGTGGGTGAACCTGCGATAGCTCTCCAATGCAATGGGTAACGTGACGGAGGTAAATGTGTATGTTTCTCCTAAGAGATTCAGAGAATATACTATGATGGATAATTCAAATGTAACTCCCTACGTAGCTGTGATTGCTACAATGTATATATGATATGGATTCCACAAGTTACCTTATGGTTTAATTTTTCTATTTTGTTCATCATATATCTTATGATTTCATGAGCCATGTTAAAGATCTTATGTTATGTTCATAATGATGAACTAATGTTTTAATTCTTTGTTTTATAACACTTACTGAGCTTTTTATGCTCATCCCATGTTTTGAATAGTTTTTCACAGGACTTAAAGATGAATAGGGTCAAGGATGGGATCATGAAAAATTCATGCTGTCTGAAACATGGAACTAGACATGACCCTTTTTTCATGAGTTTTTGTGTGTGGAAAATATGGAAACTGAGTGGAAGTGTCTACTTTGTAATCTTTTGAGATGAAATACATATGTATTAATTATCTAAAACTCTAAACTTGATAAGATCCTCAATGTGAATTATCCATTTAATTCAAGATTATGTAATGTTTTAAGGCCATGTACTTACAGTTGGTATCAAAGGCCAGTTTAGAAAACTTGAGGAGTTAGAATATTGTTAAATTAATGTCCATAAATAAATTTATGATACTATTGAAAGGATATAGCCTTTATGGATTACCATGTTGCTTTGACTAAGATATTTCTGTGTTCAGAATGGTTATTCATAGAGGAAACAGAGAAACTTTTTTTGCGATGACATCAGGAGGAAGACAAACTTCCAAATCCTTAACCTAATATGGTCAGAATTATAACTGAATAGTTTGTTTCAGTGATGGAACGGTTGACTTAGGAAATAAATTTATTTGGTATCCATGCATGAGATCAGCCAGATCAACCACAGTGGAACAAGTTAGTAGTAAAGCATTTCATGATACAACATCTCCCATCATTTAGAGGATCATCTTACGCTGTGCTAGAAAAAGGTTGGATTAAATCACTGAAGAAATTTTTTGATGTCATGGGGTGCTCAGAACACAAAATATTTAGTCTTACTCTTTATAGTTTTGAAGGTGAAGCTGATCAGTGGTGGTCGATGGTGCAAAATATCAGGGATAATGAGAATATTGATGCACATGATTGAGATTAATTCAAAGGTATGTTCATTGAGAAATATTTTCCTAAGGTGGTTTGATGTAGGATAAAAAACAATTTGTAGAATTGAGGCAGGATGATGACTCAGTGGCTTCTTATGAATCAAAATTCACTCGACTCGCAAGGTATGCTCTGGATTTCATATGAGATCTTGAAAGTAAAATTATCCATTTTTTTACTTTGGATTAAACGAAAGTATAGAAGGGATTTAGCTTCTTATGAGTTCAAAAGTTATAAAAAACTTTTTCATTGTGCAGAGAAGGTGGAAATTGAGTTTTCCGATGATCAGGTGTTCATTGACAAACAACAGAATAAGAGGTCGAGGTGGTAGGCAAAATGGATTAAATCACCAAAAAACGACTGATGGTAAGGAACATAAATTTATAGTTTGTGAAAATTGTGGAAAAAAGCATATTGGGGAATTTCTTTTGAATTCTAGTAAGTTCTACCGATGTGGTAAAATGGGACATAAGTCTCACAATTGCACTGAAAAAGATCAAGGTAATGGCAATAAAAAATATGATTTACAGTTTGTAAAATGTTTTAAGTGGAATAAAATGGGTCATTATGCAAATGATTGTCCAACGATGAACTCAACTAAGGGAATGCAACCAAACTACAAGAATAAAAGGGTGGTGAAATCCTTTGAAAATACTTCAGCATATGTGGGGCCATCAAATGAAGTAGTATCAGGTACACTGTTTTTTTTGTTCAGATTATGCCAATGTGTTGTTTGATTCTGGGTCTACACAGTCATTCATTTCTAAGAATTTTCTAGTAAACTGGGAATTCCATCTCAAGATATGAATATCGAACTTATGGTAAAAACAACTGGAGGAAATAGTGAGACCAAAAGAAAACATAAGAACCTTCCGGTCCTTGTGTGCAGAAAGAATCTACCTGAAAACATTAATGTTTTTCCTCTAGTAGAGTTTGACATCATTTTGGGTATAGATTGGATTTCTATTTATCATGATAAGATTAACTGCAGATCTAAAGAGGTTTCTTTTCCGAAATATTTTCAGTTTGTGTACAAGAATGAACCCTTACTATTAATAATATATCAGGAATCTAAGAAACTAGTAAAAGATGAAAATGACTATTAACTTTATAATATTTTTTAAAATAAAGGAAGTGTTGAGATTAAGGATGTGCCAATAGTAAATGATTACCTTGATGTTTATCCTAATGAGTTTCCTAGTATTATATATGATCGAGAAGTTGAATTAACTATTGACATAGTTCCATATGCTATACCAATATAAAAACCCCCTTATCTAATGGCTAAAATTGAACTTTTATAGTTAAAGAATAAATTGTATGATTTATTAGATAAAGGGTTCATTCGACCAAGCACATATCTATGGGGCTCTCCTGTCATTTTTGTTAAAAAAAAGATGGTTCAGTGAGACTTTGAATTGATTATAGAGCATTGAATAACATCACTATTAAGAACAAGTATCCTTTGCATCATGTTGATGATTTGTTTGATCAGCTCCAGGGAGCTCATTATTTTTCAACGATTTATATGAGGTTGCGGTGCCATCAATTGAAAGTAAAGGAAGCAGACATTCTGATGACCCTGTTTTGTACTAGATATAGACATTATGAATTTGTAGTTTTGCCTTTTGGGTTAACCAATGCACCTTCTGTATTCATGGAACTTATGAATAGAATTTTCTATGAGTTCTTGGATAAGTTTTCAGTTGTGTTCATTGATGATATTTTGATTTTCTCAAAAAGAAAATATGAATATGAAATTCATTTAAGTGTTTTCTTGTAATTATTAAAAGAAAATAAACTGTATAGAAAATTCTTCAAGTGTGAGTTTTGGTGACAATAAATTTCTTTTCTTGGTCACATTGTACAATAAAATAGCATAAATGTTGATCCTGATAAAAAACATTTGTTGAAGAATGGACAAGACCCACAAATATATCTGAGGTCTATAGTTTTCATGGATTTGTAGGTTATTACCAAAAGTTTTTTAAGAATTTTTCACACCTATCTAGTCCAATGACAAAATTAACTCGAAAAGGTGTTAAGTTCATTTGGACAAAAGAATGTGATGATTATTTTCAGGAATTGAAATGTAGATTGGTGAATGCTTCTGTTTTGGAACTACCTTCCAGAAATGGTGAGTGTTATTTACAACGATCCTTCATTGAAAGTACTTGGTTGTGTCATTATACATAATGATCAGGTATTTTCTTATGCTTCACCTCAACTGAAACCGCATGAGTTAAATTTCCCAAAACATGATTTGGAATTTGTTGCTGTTGATTTTGATTTAAAAATTTAGAGGCATCCTTTGTATAGTGTAAAATGGGAAATATATACTAACAAAAAAGTTTAAAGAATATATTCACTCAGAAATAATTAAACATGAGATAGAGTTGATGGTTGGAATTAATTAAGGATTATGATTGCACGATCCATTACCATCCAACAAAAGCAAATAAAGCGACTGATGATTTGAGTTGAAAAAGTAATGCTTCATTACCCATGCTATTTTTGGATCGAGATCCATTGGTTTTTTATTTGAAAAACATTGGCATAGAATTTTTTGGTGCAGGAAAGTCTTATGTTTTGTTTCAGGTTTCAGTGGAATCATCTCTGTCAGACAGAATTAAGCAGGCATAGAAAGAAGACAGTGAATTAAAGAAAAATGTAGAGTTGGTTCAGAAGGGTAAGTTGCCTGAACTTAGCATTGATAATGACTGTGTTTTGAGGTTTGATAAGAGATTATGTGTGCATTTTTATTCACAGTTGAAGAATTTGTTTCTATGTGAAACTCATAGTTCTTCATTTTCAGTTTATCCCGGCAGTACAAAGATGTAAATAGATCTTGGGGTGTATTTCTAGTGGGATGGAATGAAATGAGATATTGTATAATTTACTCTGATGTTTTTGACTTGTCAGCTGGTTAAAGCAGAGTGGTAGTTACCTAAACGTATGCTTCAGTCTTTACCGATTCCATAGTGGAAATGGGAAAATATATCCATGGACTTTGTTGTGGGATTTCCAAAGACATCTAGAGGTAACAATGCACTCTGCGTTATTATTTATTGATTCACTAAATCAGCTCATTTCATTCCTATTCGAGATACTTTTTCTCTAGATCAACTTTCTCGGTTGTATGTTAAAGAGATAGTCAGGTTTCATGGTGTTCCCCATCTCCATTGTATCTGATCGTGATCTCAGGGTCACTTCTAACTTTTGGAATGTTCTTCAGAATTCATTGGGTACTGAATTAAATTTTATTACATATTTTCATCCTCAATCAGATGGGTAGTCATAATGAACAATTCAGTCATTGGAGGATATTCTACAAGCTTGTTCACTAGATTACCTAGGAAGTTAGGACCAACATATTTCTTTGGTTGCATTTTCATATAATAATAGTTTTCATTCCAGTATACAGATGGATCTATTTGAGGAATTATATGGAAAGTGTTGTGGAACTCTAGATTTTTGTGATGAAGTAGGTGAAAGAAAGCTGATGGGAGCATAATTGGCAGAAAAGATGGTAGAAAAAGTTCAGTTGATTCAGAAGAATGTGAGAACAACTCATATCAGGCAGAAAGGCTATGCGGATAACTGGAGTGAGGATCTATTTTCCAAGATATGTGATCATGTATTTCTCAAATATTATCCATGGAAAAGTGTGATGAATTTTGGTAAGAAGGGAATGTTATGTCTAACGATCCATGGAACTTATGAAATCCTAGAGATAGTTGGAACAGTTGCGTACATAGTGGCTTTACATCAATGATTATCCATGGTACACAGTGTTTTTCATGTTTCAATGTTGATGAAGATTATGCCAGATCCATCTCATGTTTTTGAACCCAGAGGTAGTTCAGTTAGAAGAGAATCTCTCAAATGAGGAAAAACCAGTCTAGATTATTGACTGTAGAGAGAATGTGTTGCAGAATAAGATAATTTTTCTGGTAAAGGTTTTTTTGGAAAACTATATGGTTGAAGAGGAAACAAGGGAATCTGAAAATTTTATGAGGGATAAATACCCCAACTTATTTGATAAATAAATAAAAATTGGGAGGACACAATTCCCAAAAGGAGGAAAGGATGTAACATCCCAAGTAGAGAAAGAATAATAAATTTGAATGTTTATTAATATTTGTAAATAAAATATGAATTTTACATTAAAGGGGATTCTATGTTCGATTGCATACCTGATACGCGACACCGGGTTTCTTTGAAATCTTACATTGCACCCTAAGAATATAATATTATTATATTAAATGTTAGTCAATGACAAGCCATTATATTAGCGAGAATTAATAGAGTTAACTAAAATATGATTATACTTGTTTGTAATTTTTTTTGCATTTTCCAATAAATATTAGAGGCTTAAAATGTTAATGAATCTAATTTTAAGCATAACATTTATTAAATGGTCTATTTACCGACTTTTAATGGAGAACCCTTTTTTAAATACAAATTTTATTCACCCTTTTCTATTCTATTTCACAAAATAAAATTCTTCTTTAGAATAGGGAAAACAAAATCTACATTGGATGAAATTTTGGTATTTTTATGATAATGTTCATTTTTTATTGAATATTGAAAAATACTATATTTTAATTCAAAAGTGCATTTTAATCTAATTTATTTATATGACTAGTTTATCTTAAAAATTGTTTATAAAGTGTAATTAAAATATATTTTACTAGTTAATCCAATTTTGGACATTATAATTAATTCCACATTGAAATTGGACATAAACAAGTGTCAATCGTTTGATAGTTATTATTTCTTAAAAACACACTATTTGTTTTAACAACAGAAATTAATTTTAAATTAATTTTTACCACTTCTGTGTTTTGAATTTGGAAGAATAGATTCCATATTTTGAATCATTAGGTCCAAATTTTTTAAATAGGAAAATTTTATTTTTATTCATTTTAAATATTTACTTTAGTAAATATTTTATTTACCATGATTAAAGGGTAAATATAGTAAATAAATGTAAAATATAAAATTAATATAATATTAAATTACCATAACATGTGTCCTAATTATATTTGATGATAAATATCCGACCATGGTCATCTTTTGGATGAATTTGGGACCCCATGGAGCCACATGGGAGTAATAATGACATTTTTATATTAATTAATTTAATGTAAAGTCAAAAATGACATATACAAATATCTTTTAGTAAATAAATATTTACATGAGGTTAAATAAGTCATCATTTAACTATAAATATTATTTGTAAAGATAAAAATATTTCTTACATCATGGTATTTGTTTTTTAATTTTTTTACATTAAATAAATTAAAATATTTATGACATAAGAATGATGCAATATTTACCTCATTAATAAATCATTTAAATAAATATGATAATGAATATTAAAACAATATCCAAAATCTGTCCAATTATTATAGGATTATTTTATTTCAACCATTATTCTTCTTAACTTTGATATTAATGAATATTTTTCCTTTTGAAGCCGAATATGGGGTTATAATAAAATAATTGTTTCAATCATTTCTAAAGAGCCCCTCATATCCATTATAAAAGCCCTCACTTCTAAACCATTTCTCACACTTCTGAAGACTTTGGATCATGAAACCTCTGCTCCAATAAGCTCCCAAGATACCTATCTTCAAACTAGAAGCCTTTCCAAAGGCATAAATCACTTCTAGAATCCCTTTTGGTTCAAATGAAATAGAGTTACCAAATTTAAAGGTATGTCTTCTAGTAAGTTCGTTTGTTTTATTTTACTTATCCAACCCCATAACCTATTTTTATTATTTTCTTTTGTAATAATACCAGTATCCTCAATATACAAGTATGTTTTTATGGGATGTATTATAACTACACTTACATACACCTCCATCTAATGGGTAAAGAACATAATGTTTCTGTGGATGGAAAACTAATGCCTCACGAAACGTTGATTATTCAATTATCTCCTACCGCCTCTCATGGTGGAAATTATGATCGAACTGTATTTATATATGATATATATTATGTTTATGTTATCCGTATAATTCTTTATTTTTAATTTATATCATACCATTATGGCTCCCATAATTGGTTAACGCGATAATTAAATTTTAGGATGTGCGGACTACCACCCCCTCAAAGTGATATGACTCATTAATGCCTTATGTGGGATGAATAAAGGATAGACTTAATAATGGAATTTATTATATTATACTGGAATTATAATATACACTGGTATCATTATGTTATCATTCCATTATAATGCGAAATGGAAAAGAATGTAGTGTTCATGCGTGCGCACAACTTACCATCTCCATGAACGATGCATTTCATTTATTATCTCCAAATGTTATGTACTAATATAAAAACATATATATACTGGATACATATGATATATATGATATTTAAATCATCAATATCATCCTGAAGATAATTTATATTTGACCACATGGACAACTTAAAATTATAAGGTGTTCATTTTTACTCAAGAACCAAATATCGACGAAACAACCGTTAATAACATAAATGATTAAATAAGGTTTATAACATGGTAATAAGTGATATAAAAGGAATAATAAACATGAAAAATGTTCTTAATATATTAGAAATTAACTTTAGTTTATTATTCAGGAGATTAAAGAATGATCGAGTTAAGTCGGCCATGAGGTAATGGACTTCGTCTCAATCTCTTTTTATTGAGGCATATTCTGTATTATTCTCATCTTTCTTTTATATGGTGTATAAATATCTTTGACTTTTTATTTCTTTCAAATGGAATCATTTTCTATGAAGTGTTTTACTAAATGACAAAAATGAATGATTCTTTTTAGTGTACATTATGACAATGACCTTTCTGCCGCCATGACTATTATTTGATCATTGGTTTCCTAAACAAGCTAAAATTTATTTTCAAAGAAAAATAAATACCATATACTCTTTTTATGTATTTTGGTTTTGAAAATGCTTTTGATAATGGATTAGTTATGTAAATATAATTAAATGATATATTGTGATTAAAATGTGGAAATGATATCTTTCCTTTATTTTTGTTTTAGGTGTTATGAATATGTTATGGTTCTTGAGCATTTTTTATGAATACGGGTGGTTCCGTGATAAACCTCAGGCGGGTGAGCCCGAGATATCTCTCCAATGCATTTGGTAACATGACAGAGGTAAATGTGAATTTTTCTCCTAAGATATTTAAGGAATATACTCTAATGGGTCTTCTAAATGTAACCCCTTATGTAGTTGTGATACCTACAATATAAGTATGATATGGATAACACAAGTTACCTTTATGATTAATTTTTTCTATTGTGTTAATCATATATATTATGAATTCATTAGGTATGTTAAAGATCTTATGATATGTAAATAATGATAAACAAATGTCTTCATTCTTTGTTTTATAACCCTTATAGAGCATTTTAGGCTCATCCTTCATTTTGAAATGTTTTTCACGGGACATAAAGATGAATAAGGTCATGGATAGGATCAAGGAAAAGTGATGCTCTATAAAACATGGAACTGGACATGACTCTTTTTTTAAAGAGTTTTTATTTTTTGGAAAATTGGAAACTAAGTGGAATTATATACTTTGTAATCTTTTGAGATGTAATAGTGATGTCCAAATTTTTTAAAACTGTAAACATGAAAAGATCCTCAATGTGAATTATTCATTTTATTCAAGATTATGTAATGTCTTAAGAACGGGTCCTTACAGGTATAATCCCTTACCTTGTGTCTAAAATGGATCTTCACATGACCTTTATGTCTTAATAATCAAATTATATTCATTAGTTAATAATTATATAACAATTTATACATGTATGTTTTTTATAAAATTATTATGTTCATTTATGGTCTATTGGATGAGTTATATTGTTCAATTTTAATATTTTGGGAGTGATTGTTTTATTAGTTTGATTATATAAGAGTATGGATATTTATGTATGGTGGAAATATAAATATATAATTAAATTTGTATGTTATTAATGAAAATAAAAATGGTTAAATGTTCATATAAGTCATTTGGTTATTTTGGGTGGGGATGAATCATTATATAAGATGTTAGTGATAATCATTTGGATTATATTGTTCAATTTTTTCTCACAAAGAGCTTGTTTTGTTTCATTATTTTACATCATTATTATATAATGATTCAATAAAATTAAATCTGATTCAATAAATATATTATACTTTTTTAACTATAGGAATGTTTTTATGAATATAATAGAAGGAATTAATGAAAAATGAAAATTTTTGTCCTTGAAGGAGAAAAATTAAAACCTCATAAAATTCATTTTCATTACTAGAATAGAAGTGAGAGGAGAGGGCTTTAACAATTTATTATTCAACAAGTGTAATAAAATTTTATTATATGTGAGGTCCTGCAGTTATCATACCATTTGTATTAGGGGAGGTTATGAGAGAATAAATAAATAACTTGAAATGAAATTAAATACAAAGGAAAGAGGTATTTACCTCTTGAGTTTATCCTCCTTGAAAACCTCATTAGGGAATGTGTTTTGGTGTTTTGATGAGACCAATTGTAACACCCCAAGATTTCATAGTGTGTTATTTCTTCAAAATAATTCAATAACTTGCACTACACGCAACACCGAGTTCAATTGCACCATGACTTACCAAAAAAAATCCATTAAAAGAGGTCATGAATAGTATTAACTAAATTTTAAACTTTATAATTTTAGAATCCATATTATGAGTTTCTTAGTCATAATGCAAGAACAGATTCATTTTCAGTATTGCACTTTTATCAACTTTTAGTGAAACCTTTTTAAATACAATATTTTAAACTTTTTGACTAAATGGAGACATCAAAAAATTTAAAATGAAACTTCACAAGCTTCCACGGTATGCTTTCCTTTGAATAAAACAGTAGCGTGTGTTGTACGCAACTTCGAGTTTTAACACACACCACAACCAATCAAACTGGCCGTTTTGAATAGTAATACCTAAATTTTGAAATACTATATATTTTATATTTTGAAATGGACTTCATTTTTGGATTCGGAATATCGAATTTACCCTAAGGTGAAATTTTGGTACTTTTCGGATAACTTTCATATTTTGATGAATAGTGAAAATTACTAAATTTTAATTAAAAACAACTTTTTTAATAAAAATAATTAATAGTGATAAATTATCAATTTGAGTGGGTTTAAAGTATATTTATAATATATTTTTACAATTTAATATAATGTTGGTCATTAGACAGAATTTTACAATTAAACTAAACATAAACAAGTGTCAATCTTTTGATAGTTATTATCTCTTAAAAACACGCTTTTTGTTTTGACAGCGGGAATTAATTTTAAATTAATTTCTGCCACTTCTGTGTTTTGAATTTAGAAAAATGGATTCCATATTTGGAATCAGGATGTTCAAATTGTGTAAATAGGAAACTTTTATTTTTAGACATTTTGAATAATTACTACGGTAAATATTTTATTTACCATGGTTAAGGGTAAATCCGGTAAATAAGGGTTAAACAATAATATTATAATAATACTAAATTACCCTAAAACGTGTCTTAACCCTATTGGTTGATCCATGGTCGACCATGGGCATCTTTGGGTCGATTTTGGGACCCCATGGATCCACTTGTAAGTGATAATGACACTTTATTTTAATTAAGTCAAAATGAATACAAAAATGACACAAGCATATATCTTTTAGAAAAACAATTTTTACATAGGGTTATACATGTTGGATTTTCGATTATAAATATTCATTAGAAAGATAAAAAGATTTCCTACATAATGATATTTTATTTATAATTTTTAGACATCAAATAATTTAAATTATTAATGACACAATAATGATGCAATGTTTACCTCATTAATAAATCATTTAAATAAATAAGATTATAATGATTAAAATACTATCTAAAACCTGTCCAATTCTTATTGGTTGATGTTATTTAGAATATTAGTCATCTTATATTCGACCTCAATGATTTTTGGACCATTATAAACCGAATATAATTATATTATAAAGTAATACTTTCACTCTTTCCTAAAGAGCCCCTCTTCTCCCTTATAAAAGGAGACCACTTCTACTCATTCCTAACACCCCTCAAGCCACTTGGCTCGTCCAAACTCTGCCTAACTAAGCTCCCCACATCCCTCTCCTCCTCCTTGAAGCTTCCCCTTAGGAAGAAATCATTTCAAGAAGTCATTTGGTTCCAACCAAAGTGAGTTACCTAAATTAAAGGTAACGATTTCTCTTAAATTATTTTCCTTTATTTTGCTTCTCCAACCCCCAAAATCTTTTTATTTCCTTTCTTTTGTAACAACACCAGTATCCTCAATATACTAGGATGTTTTTATAAGAAGTATTCAAACTACACATACACACAACTCCATCTAATGGATGATGAACATAATGTTTCTGTGGATGGAAAACTAACGCCTCACGAAACGATGATTGTTCAAATACATCTTACCGCCTCTCATGGTGGCCATTATGATGGCACTGTAATTAAATATGATATTAATGATATATATTTTATATATAATCTTCTGTAATTCCATTTTATTTCATACCATTATTCGTTTCATGTTGTATATACATACGATAATTTCATTTGAGGAAGTGCGGACTACCGCCCCCTTAAAATGATATGACTCGTTCATACCACACATGGAACGTATAAAGGATGGTGTTAATGAACTTAAGTAACATATATAAAATATTATATTATACTGGAATAGTAATATACCTATTTATCATTTGGATTCAATTCTTTTAAAATAAAAATTAAATGGAAGTAGCGTTCGTGCGTACGTACGGACTACCGTCTCCACGAACGCGGTGAGATCCATCCTCCATCGTATCCATTCAAGTATTATTATCATTTTAGGGTTAAAAATAATGTTAATATCATTCTGATTATGAATAAGATTTAATCTATCCATTACAAACATTTCTTACGTAACCAAACATTTAATAAGAACGAATCGATTATCACCTGAAACGACGATAATACTAAGATATTATTAATAAAGCAATGTTAAAAGATCATATATGATATCATATTAATGTATATGATTCTTGTATAATTTAATAACAATTATTTCACCATTATAGAGGAGGTTAACCGACCCCAACAAAGGAAAAGTACAAGGTAAGTGTTATTTCACAATCTCTTCATTATCTGAGGTTGTTTATACGTAATAATCTACTGGGATATCTTTATCATCCACATCCATGTTTCTTAAAAATGTATTTCAAAACATTTTTACTATTTACAAAAATATGGGTTAAAGTCATTTATACCCTTGTTTGACTTTTTATAAGAGGTTTATAAATGAATCTTTCCGTCGTTTTCGAAACAAGGTCCTTTTTAACCTTTTCGACAGAATTGAGGTAAGAATGTTTTTTTAACTTATACGGCGTGTGCGGTTATTTTACGCCATTATAAAATCTTCAAAGCTTCCCTTACAATCTTATAAGAATATTTTCAAAGAAAATGTTTTATTTTATATGGATCTTAAATGATTTCAAAATAAAAGGAGATATTTCTTTAAAAAGAATTTTGATTTCATCTATGTCAACAACCTTTGACGGATTTTAAGATTATTTGAAGTTGATTTATTATGATACAAAACTTCTATATTGTATTGAAGGTTTTGTGATATGTTTGACTATGGATGTGCTATTTTTATACCATTCATAGTTTATGGTGAAATTATTGACATTTCGTATGCTAGTTTTAATACGAATGTTTATGTTATGTTTAAACCTTTTCATATGGGAATGCATTGGACTTAATAAGTGACGGGTGGAGCCCGCTATAGCTCCTCGATGCATCGGTAGGTCTCATGAGACAAACTAGTGTCTTGGCACAAGGCCTTGACAAAATATTATTTGTAGTCTTGGCATGAGGCCTTGGCTATGTGGTTATGATAGTCTGGCATTATGCATTCCAACATTATGAAAGTGGTTATTGATTTTTGCATGTGATTATTCGATTAGTAGAATATCCATGTGAATAAGTAAATGGAATTATTTCATTTTATTTATGCCATACCATGTTGAAAGTTCATATTTAAAAGGCTTTTGTTTTAGTTATACATTGCCTTAAATGTTTATTCTTATTTATGAAAGTTTCCGCTATATTGTTATCCTTACTGGGCATTTGAGCTCACCCCTTTTCTATGTTTTATTTTTCCCAGGATGTGAAGAAGTAAGTAATGAATGACCTGCAGGGATTTTTTGAGGGGTTAATAGTGTGGATTGTGGAAACATTATGTTGTTGTAGTAGTTTTTCATTTTATGATGTAATGTAAAACTTATGAATATATCTAGTGTTTCCAAGGCTACTAAACCAATCGGTCTTTCGAGATTTGATCTTTCTTGTGATCATGCCAATGTTATGTAATAATGCACCGACTCTGGGTAACTGGGGTCGGGGCGTTACAGTTGGTATCAGAGGATGTTTAGTACAATCCTTTTAAGCTAGATTTAGATAAACTCTGATTAGAGCACGTAGACCTAAGATGAACTTTGAGGATTAGTATAGAAGAACTTCCTAGAATTTTGGTATTGTAGAGATTTTGTGAGTTTTCCGAGCAATACATCCCTGTCTGGATACGAGCAGGTAGAGGCGGCTCTGGCATAGATGTACCTAGGGGTAAAACCCGAAAACACCGCTTTGAGCTAGACTCGAACGGGAACTGGTGCACGACAACGGGCCTTGCTGCACTCTTGGTTACGACACTCCCGGGGGATATGCTTAGGATAACTCTCATTTTCTTTACAAATCATTTTGAAGGGTTTATGAGTATATACTTCCTTAAAGAAAACATTCTTATGATTATGGATTATATCCATAAATAGTTCAATTTATGTTAAGTGTTTTATAAGTATGGGATTATGTATTTTGATTCATAAACTGATCTAGTTTATGCCATTGTTTAGAAATGGCGCCCAGTAGAAGGAATGCGAACTCCGGAAATGCACATGATCCAAAGAGAAGGAAGGATCATATCTTTCATGGTCTTAAGCTAGAATTTATAAGAGAAATAGTCTCCCATGTATTATCATCATATGAAGAAATAATATCATGTATTGATAAGATAAGTAAAGAGATTACTGAGTCCTATGGCTTTGAAGGGAAGCAAGAGAAGAAAAGGATAGAAGAGAGAAAGATGGATAAAGGGAAGAGGGAAAAGAAGAATTTTCCCATATGTGGTAACTGTGGAAAGAAACACCCTGGAACTTGCCTGAAAGGAATGGGAGTTTGTTATAAGTGTGGAGGAAAAGGGCACAAAGTACGTGACTGCAAGGGTAAGAAAATGGTTTCAAATGTACAATGCTTCATTTGCAAGGAGTTTGGACACTACGCGAACCTATTTCCCAGTCATCAGACTATGACGCAAATGATTCTATTGGATAATAATCAAGTTATGATACTACCACAGATGAAGAGGAATGATTAGAGTTCTTATGTTGATTATGTCAATTGAGTGTTGTATCAACAATGTACTTGTTATAATGATTATGGAGTATATAAGGATTGTACTGCAGTACTATTTCATTAAGGACTTGAGATTGTGTGGAACAAAGAAAAGTGACTCAATAGTAGGATAAATTTTTGGAAAATATATGGTTGAGAGAATATAGTTCTGATACTGAGGTAGTGATTTTGGAATAATATGTGATTATTTAGGATAAATTATATTGGATATTCTTGACTACCCTGGAACTGATTAATGATTTGTATATTCCATCATTGTTGGGGTTTAAAACATTTTTGGATTAATGAAGTATATCCAGCATTCTATATGGAATAAGGGATCATGAATGTAATCAATAAGGAATATGGTAATACATGATGAAGGTATTTATATGCTATTACGGGGTAAAAAGGATCTATATTTTGTTTACCTTCCTTATAAATGTTGGACTGTGAGTTTGGATAGAATTATTTTGGATAGTTCTAGTTTGGATTATTTTGGATTGCCATTAAAGGACAACCCGGAGGTCGGGCGACAACCCGTCGCGTCCGGCAAGGCTGCGAGACTTGAACCCGCAACCGAAGGGCGACAAGGGTGTATCACCTACCACTGGACCATGAGATGTTCTGGATTAAATAATGTAGTTTTTATTAAAAGATCATGAATTCGTTTATTTTGGAACCCTATACGAATAGTGTAAATAGAATTTTTTTTACATTCTATTATCTTTTAGAGTGAAAGATGAGTTTGTGGTAGAAATTTATTAATGGATAAAACTCTAATTATAAAGTAAGTATATATCCTTATAATCTTAGCCAATCTCATAAATAAATTCCTCAATATTAAGAAAAGCAACTTTGAACAAAAATGTTTTCCTAGATGGTACCTTAAATCATCACTAATTTTTGGCTTTGGGATTGTTGGCCTTTTTATAGCCATGTTCTCTACCACTCTCCATCAGATAATTGATGGTTAGATTTTTCTTCCATATCCATATTTTCCTATATGGAACCCTAGTATGTGTTATTTTCGGTAATCTTCATACTTTCGACTCTTTATTTTAAATAGAGGCCTCATTAATTCATTTTTCGATGTGGGATTTCAACTAGGATATTTTGAAACGTCAAAAATGTGTTATCCTAATACCCTATGTTTTGTTGAACCGATGGTATTTCAATTCATCATAGATTTATGAATTTAAGGAACTCAATTTTATACTTGTTTGTGATTGATGACCTCAATCACTACCTATAAATATTTACGTTTTTCCTCCGATTATATGTCTCCAATTTCCACCAATGTTCTCCTAATCGAGATCATAATTTGGTGGTGACCCTTTGATTTCTCTTTTCCTCATATTAAGACTAAATTTTAGTAACCCAATTTCCGATGTGGGTTTTCCCACAAATATATTTTCTACTTTCAACCTTTTATTTTCGAAGAAAAATTTCAAATTGCGAGGACGCAATTTATTGAAGGAGGGGAGAATGTAACACCCCATGATTTCATAGTGTGTTATTTCTTCAAAATAATTCAATAACTTGCACTACACGCAACACCGAGTTCAATTGCACCATGACTTACCAAAAATAAGCCATTAAAAGAGGTCATGAATAGTATTAACTAAATTTTAAACTTTAAAATTTTAGAATCCATATTATGAGTTTCTTAGTCATAATGCAAGAACAGATTCATTTTCAGTATTGCACTTTTATCAACTTTAAGTGAAAACTTTTTAAATACAATATTTTAAACTTTTTGACTAAATGGAGACATCAAAAAATTTAAAATGAAACTTCCCAAGCTTCCACGGTACGCTTTCCTTTGAATAAAACAGTAGCGTGTGTTTTACGCAACTTCGAGTTTTAACACACACCACAACCAATCAAACTGGCCGTTATGAATAGTAATACCTAAATTTTGAAATAATATATATTTTATATTTTTAAATGGACTTCATTTTTGGATTTGGAATATCTAATTTAGCCTAAGGTGAAATTTTGGTACTTTTCGGATAACTTTCATATTTTGATGAATAGTGAAAATTACTAAATTTTAATTAAAAACAACTTTTTTAATCAAAATAATTAATAGTGATAAATTATCAATTTGAGTGGTTTTAAAGTATATTTATAATATATTTTTACAATTTAATATAATGTTGGTCATTAGACAAAATTTTACAATTAAACCAAACATAAACAAGTGTCAATCTTTTGATAGTTATTATCTCTTAAAAACACGCTTTTTGTTTTGACAGCGGGAATTAATTTTAAATTAATTTCTGCCACTTCTGTGTTTTGAATTTAGAAAAATGGATTCCATATTTGGAATCAGGATGTTCAAATTGTGTAAATAGGTAACTTTTATTTTTAGACATTTTGAATAATTACTACGGTAAATATTTTATTTACCATGGTTAAGGGTAAATCCGGTAAATAAGGGTTAAAAAATAATATTATAATAATACTAAATTACCCTAAAACGTGTCGTAACCCTATTGGTTGATACATGGTCGACCATGGGCATCTTTGGGTCGATTTTGGGACCCCATGGATCCACTTGTAAGTGATAATGACACTTTATTTTAATTAAGTCAAAATGAATACAAAAATGACAGAAGCATATATCTTTTAGAAAAACAATTTTTACATAGGGTTATACATGTTGGATTTTCGATTATAAATATTCATTAGAAAGATAAAAAGATTTCCTACATAATGATATTTTATTTATAATTTTTAGACATCCAATAATTTAAATTATTAATGACACAATAATGATGCAATGTTTACCTCATTAATAAATAATTTAAATAAATAAGATTATAATGATTAAAATATTATCTAAAACCTGTCCAATTCTTATTGGTTGATGTTATTTAGAATATTAGTCATCTTATCTTCGACCTCAATTATTTTTGGAACATTATAAACCGAATATAATTATATTATAAAGTAATACTTTCACTCTTTCCTAAAGAGCACCTCTTCTTCCTTATAAAAGGAGACCACTTATACTCATTCCTCACACCCCTCAAGCCACTTGGCTCGTCCAAAATCTGCCCAACTAAGCTCCCCACATCCCTATACTCCTCCTTGAAGCTTCCCCTTATGCAGAAATCATTTCAAGAAGACCTTTGGTTCCAACCAAAGTGAGTTACCTAAATTAAAGGTAACGATTTCTCTTAAATTATTTTCCTTTATTTTGCTTCTCCAACCCCCAAACTCTTTTTATTTCCTTTCTTTTGTAACAACACCAGTATCCTCAATATACTAGGATGTTGTTATAAGAAGGATTAAAACTACACATACACACAACTCCATCTAATGGATGATGAACATAATGTTTTTGTGGATGGCAAACTAACGCCTCACGAAACGATGATTGTTCAAATACATCTTACTGCCTCTCATGGTGGCCATTATGATGGCACTGTAATTAAATATGATATTAATGATATATATTTTATATATAATCTTCTGTAATTCCATTTTATTTCATACAATTATTTGTTTCATGTTGTATATACATACGATAATTTCATTTGAGGAAGTGCGGACTACCGCCCCCTTAAAATGATATGACTCGTTCATACCACACATGGAACGTATAAAGGATGGTGTTAATGAACTTAAGTAACATATATAAAATATTATATTATACTGGAATAGTAATATACCTATGTATCATTTGGATTCAATTCTTTTAAAATAAAAATTAAATGGAAGTAGCGTTCGTGCGTACGTACGGACTACCGTCTCCACGAACGCGGTGAGATCCATCCTCCATCGTATCCATTCAAGTCTTATTATCATTTTAGGGTTAAAAATAATGTTAATATCATTCTGATTATGAATAAGATTTAATCTATCCATTACAAACATGTCTTACGTAACCAAACATTTAAGAAGAACGAATCGATTATCACCTGAAACGACGATAATACTAAGATATTATTAATAAAGCAATGTTAAAAGATCATATATGATATCATATTAATGTATATGATTCTTGTATAATTTAATAACAATTATTTCACCATTATACAGGAGGTTAACCGACCCCAACAAAGGAGAAGTACAAGGTAAGGGTTATTTCACAATCTCTTCATTATCCGAGGTTGTTTATACGTAATAATCTACTGGGATATCTTTATCATCCACATCCATGTTTCTTAAAAATGTATTTCAAAACATTTTTACTATTTACAAGAATATGGGTTAAAGTCATTTATACCCTTGGTTGACTTTTTATAAGAGGTTTATAAAGGAATCTTTCCGTCGTTTTCGAAACAAGGTCCTTTTTAACCTTATCGACAGAATTGAGGTAAGAATGTTTTTTTAACTTATACGGCGGGTGCGGTTATTTTACGCCATTATAAAATCTTCAAAGCTTCCCTTACAAGCTTATAAGAATATTTTCAAAGAAAATGTTTTATTTTATATGGATCTTAAATGATTTCAAAATAAAAGGAGATATTTCTTTAAAAAGAATTTTGATTTCATCTATGTCAACATCCTTTGACAGATTTTAATATTATTTGAAGTTGATTTATTATGATACAAAACTTCTATATTGTATTGAAGGTTTTGTGATATGTTTGACTATGGATGTGCTATTTTTATACCATTCATAGTTTATGGTGAAATTATTGACATTTCATATGCTAGTTTTAATACGAATGTTTATGTTATGTTTAAACCTTTTCATATGGGAATGCATTGGACTTAATAAGTGACGGGTGGAGCCCGCTATAGCTCCTCGATGCATCGGTAGGTCTCATGAGACAAACTAGTGTCTTGGCACAAGGCCTTGACAAAATCTTATTTGTAGTCTTGTCACGAGGCCTTGGCTATGTGGTTATGATAGTCTGACATTATGCATTCCAACATTATGAAAGTGGTTATTGATTTTTTCATGTGATTATTCGATTAGTACAATATCCATGTGAATAAGTAAATGGCATTATTTCATTTTATTTATGCCATACCATGTTGAAAGTTCATATTTAAAAGGCTTTTGTTTTAGTTATACATTGCCTTATGTGTTTATTCTTATTTATGAAAGTTTCCGCTATATTGTTATCCTTACTGGGCATTTGAGCTCACCCCTTTTCTATGTTTTATTTTTCTCAGGATGTGAAGAAGTAAGTTATGAATGACCTGCAGGGATTTTTTGAGGGGTTAATAGTGTGGATTGTGGAAACATTATGTTGTTGTAGTAGTTTTTCATTTTATGATGTAATGTAAAACTTATGAATATATCTAGTGTTTCCAAGGCTACTAAACCAATCGGTCTTTCGAGATTTGATCTTTCTTGTGATCATGCCAATGTTATGTAATAATGCACCGACTCTGGGTAACTGGGGTCGGGGCGTTACACCAATAGATCCAATAAGTGGGTAAGGGTCTTGGAGACACTATTGGACCAAATTTTGTCAAATATCAAATCATGGAAGGTTTGAGGATAATAGGTGGTGAGGGGTGGTATTTATAGTGAAGGATAGATGTATTTAATAATTATTTTATTCATTATTTTATTATTTTGGATCAATACTATGAATCATTCAGTCATTTTCACCAAATATATTAAAATAATGATTTGGAGTTTGGTATTATGGTTTCTTACATCAGCAATGACTCAAGGGATAATGTATTTAACTTATAATGTATAAATATGGTAAATTACATTATTTTACTATTTGTAAAAAATTTGTGTGTTTTAGGAATATTATGAAATTAAACCAAACCAATTATCAACATGTATAATTAGAAAATGAAATCTAATTTATATAAATAATTTCTTAACTATGAGAAATTTATTTTTCAAATAAAATCATCATTTATTTGAAAAATACAAATTTTATAATTAGAACTAATTTTATAACAATTTCAATAATCAACCAGGGTCTCATAAAATTATCCTATAATAATAAGATGTAAAAATATAAATTTATTAATATATTTTATAGAAATAATTTTTCTCTTAAAAATTTATATAAATGATAAAAATTAAAATAAATCCTCTTGTTTTATAAAAATACCAACACTTCATTAATAATTTCAAAAACAGTTATTTATGTATACTATGAAAAAATTATTCCATATTATCATTTATAATATGCTTAAATTTTATTTAGACAATTATAGGTGTGGTTCGTTTTCCATTGGCTAGTTTAGTATTTATAAGGGTCGTATTACAATTTCAATGGTCCTGTTACTATTCGCTCGGTACATGTTCCTAAACTTCTAGTAATTCCTTTTATTTCATTAATTATTCATTTATAAAGTTTTTTTTCTATATGTAACACTATGTGATTTATACTATAATTAAAAATATTAAGAATGTACCTTTAGATTGATATAATTTAAGCTCTTTACATTCTACCTCGTTCGGAAATTTCACCCCCAAAATTTCATTTTACATTCTAAATTGAAAACATGTGTGGGTGACTACCTGTCATCACTTCCTCAGGTACCCATGCTACTTCTTTTTACTTATGGTTCCACCATAGTACATTGACCATGTGTGTAGTCTTGTTGCATATATATTTACCTCTATGACCCTAGATCATTCACTAGTTTCTCCTCATGAGGGAGATAATTTTACAAATGTACTTCCTCTAAATTCATTTAATGTGAAAGATAGAGTATGCTCCTCCTAAAGAGGGATACATGAAATATTTCATGGTCCTGACACATAACAGGTGGAAGTGATAGCTTATAGGACACAATTCAAATACAATAAAGAGTCTTGAAGGGTAACATGTACCTGAAACGTAGCTTTCATTTCTTTCCCTATATCCTGATTCAATTCAATGGAGATATGTGGAGGAATATAATGTATAAAAATTTAGACACATGGTCTGATCGATGGTTGTCTATATATATATATAGATTTTGTCTTTGGGATTCTTTGATGTGATGATGAATGGTTTTCACCTTTTACACCACTTCATTAACCATTTTTTTCCTACTAGATTATGTGCATCAAATTCATATGACATTTCCGCTATTCAAAATATTTTCTTATAAATGAATTCATAAGGATCTGTTTGGATGCGCTACTGGAAACTATTGTAGTAGGTGAATTCATACATTGGAATATATTGGTCCCATACTCCATTGAATCCCATAGAACATTCTCTCAACATGTATTCTTATGTGTAATAATTTCACACAAGTTTTAGTTTAGATTGATGATGATAAGATGCTCTAAAATTCAGCACAATTTTTGGAGCATGTTGGAGACGTCTCAAAATCATGGTGGTGAATCTCATATCTCAATAGGATAAAATCGATATAGGTACTCCTTGTAGTGTTACCACTTCATGGTTGCATATCTGTTCAAGTTGATTCAGTGAGAATTTCTCTCGAATTTTGATAATGTTAGATGTCTTTATATGATGATTCAAAATTACCCATATATAATTATTTCCTCTGTATTTCCTTTGATGTCTAGTAATAATTTTCATTGTGATTTTCCCACTTTTTTATTGGTAAGGGTAGTGGTTGTAACATACCATTATAAATTTTCATTTCAACCTTTACTTGTTGTCATAACACACACTTGGATTTATATTCTGTGATCTTTTTATTTCTTATTTTCACACCAGTTGGTCTCTCAAAGATCTCAACAAATCATACTAGTCCCTGGATGAATATAGTATATTAAGTTATGTGCATTGTTTAGAAGCTCCATTTTTATCTTTGGATGGGATAAAATACATAGTCGTGACCCAAATCTCATGACTCCTTTAGCATCAATTTTGAAGTCAGAGGATTTAAATTTTATCATAGATTCCACCTTCTTTTGGATTTCAACATCATTTCTTTTAAAAAATATTGTCCACCACAAAAATATCCCCTCTTTTTGGTAGTGTCAGAACCGATACAATGATAAGCCTCTTTTTGAGATCCTTAATGATTTATATACATTATTGAGTCCAAAGAAACATCACACCCTTCCATGTAAACTTAGTTATTGGGTTTTCCAATCATGATGTTTTATTCACAAATCATATTTTATACCCCTCAATACCAAGGAGAAAATGGATCTCAATTACAAATGTTGTATTGGGTAACTCTTAATTTTCACTTATCTAGGATGGGTACATAGACATCCCTTTGTTGGTAATTACATGCCCCAAGAATGATACATCCTCCATATATAAATCAAATTTAATATAATTTTCATATTGTTTCTACATTCCCAATGTTTTTATCATAGTATTCAAATACTCCTCATACTTCTCCTTGGTTTGGACTATATCAGAATTTCAAAAATACAGGCTAACAAAATAAATTTAAGGAAATATCAAAAGATACCGTTAATTAAATAGAAGATTATTACTAGTGAATTAATTAGTTCAATGAGAATCACTATGAACTCATAGTTTCCATACCTTTTTTGAATGTTAGTCTTGGGAATATATTCCATCCTCACATTTAATTAGTGATATCTCGACTAAGGGTCCACCTTAGTGAAATAATTGGCCCCATGTAATTGATCAAACAAGTCACATACCCTTGGCAGGGGATACTTTTTCTTTATCGTGATTTTATTGAACTACTATTTATCCATCTAAAGGGTCATTGATCCATCATTCTTCTTGACGAAGAGGACTGATGCAACCCAGGGTGAGGAACTCATGTGTATAAAACCCCTATCTTGATTTTTCTATAACTGCTTCTTCTGTTCTTGTATATCTATAGTCTACATTCAATAATGTGTCTTTCATATAGAATGATATCAAGGAATAATTTCAACTGAGAACTCAACCTGATGATTAGGAGGAACCTCTGGGAATACATCAATGTTATCCCTCATGATTGGCATGTATTCAAGAATTATTTTCTACATACTCTTAGGAATTTGAGTTATATATTCATTCTTACAGGGTATCAATATATATAATTGTGATGATTATTATAAATGAGATAAAACTTTATACGTACACTTTTATGGATTTTTAGGATGCTTTCAGATGTGAATAGTTATCTCCATTTCCTAGAAGTTGATGTTGGGTTTATATATAGATATCCAATCAATGACCAATATGGTACCAAAAACTATAAAGGGTGTGGGACAAGATTTTTTTGTAGGTTTATTCCAGAATCATTAACTGGGGAGGAGTTATTAACATTTGATGAAAAATTTGTCATGTTTTATGTTCTCACAGATAACTCAACCTCCATATTTTTTGGTGGTGATTGAATTGTTCTACAAGACAGGAATGATTAGAATGAATGCATAGAAATAAAATTAAATATTACATTCTATGTTATAGAATGAATAACCTGTGTACCTATCCCCAAAAAATTGTTAGGTTCAACTCCAATAGTAGTGATATCATATTCCCTTCCTTGTTTTCATTGAAGTTGTTGTGCGTGATTGAAACTAACTATCCTTGTATTTGTTAAATGGATTGTATAATTCCCACATTTCTTGTTGTTAAAAACTAAACTAGAAGATGAATGTTGACATGAACCTCCCCATCTTCTTCTACATTTGTGGGATTCAAGATATCTCTTTGGTAGATATTTTCCTGATGCCCCATTATTTCACATTTGAATCATTTTCTGGTTCCCTCTAGACAGTTCCTAGGAAACTTATTCCAACAATTTTTAATAGTGGATATTGGGATTTGAATGTATCATGTGATTTATCTCTTGATCCACCCATATTAGATTCTATTTTCCTATTTTTTCCCTGGGCCCATGAGACCACTGAGAGTCTCTGATCTCCATTATAACCGAAAAGAGAATAACTAAAAATATATTAATAAATTGAAAAGTCTCATATATCCAACACTATTATATAGACATAGATTTAGTATTATAAAAAATTGATACACCTTTCTTTTGGTTTCCATGACAAATATTGATGCATATCTTTCTATCCTTATAGAGTTTTCTTCACATCCCTCAATAGAATCATCTTCTTTTTCCTAATGTATGTGGAACTGTCATTATATCTTGATATAGATGTCATAGATAAAATATTTATTGGAAAACATTTTCTCTATTTCCTCAGAGTCCATGTAATCAATTTCCTCCTAGGAATTCATGTTTTTTATTAGTGTCCACCACTAATCAGATTCTCCATCAAAATTATAGACTTATAGCACACATTTCTATTCTTTTGAGAACTGGAGGATATATAATATCTTTTCAGTGGAGTAAATAAAATGTTCCGAGAGGAGGGGATCATAATATCTACTATACATGGGAGGAATTTTTCAAATAAATGATTCGATTACAACATGTTTTTTTGTTGGAGAAGGGGTAGTTTTACATGATTAATGTTGTTGTTCATAATGTGGACAAGCTAGGAAAGTACTATCATAATGTTATGAGCACCCATTCCCACTATATTTGGCATATCGTTTGGAAAATATTCACATTTCATATCACATTGATTATTGTTCCATGTGCTTCTATTTCCATCCATATACAAAGAATAATCTAGTGTTGGTAGGTACATGAATACTTAGATAATAATCATAATAAAAGGAAACTTAAAACATAAATGGATAAACATGTAAAGGAAAATTATATCATAACACTTGATTCCCTAGGTTTGAATCAAGGTTATCTAAGATCAATTTCCTAACATATAATCTTATGAACATTTATTTTTTCCCGTAATAATGGTTCGAAATAAGATTATGAATTAATGTCAAACCATGTTGGTAGTAAGGCCCGTTTTCATGTACCAGGTTACCTAGTGTCAGGATCAAAACACCTTGTTAGTGTTATTACTCCAATGTACATCTATACAAGAACCATGTCCACTTGTTGTATTCATACCCAGATTTATTTTCTTGATAAACAACTTACTCTATACTAAGAAGAATGCTTTCCCAAACATTGTTTAATCTGAAGGGTTATTAATAAAGTGTACTATTCCAAATATCATAAAATAGAAAAACATTTCTTTTGATACCAACTATAATGGACTTATCCTTTTACACATATTATTACATGATTTTAAACAAACTTATCCATTAAATTCAAAGCCGGGATTGTAAATACTAGTGTATTTGGAAGATTATATTTATAATTAGACCACAAGATACCAAAATAAATCATATTTTTTTAATATTAATAATGGGATCCTAAATCCCTTTGATCCCTTATATCTTTATAGGATAACCTAGAAAATACATGAACAATGGGATGAAATGAAAATCCTAGTAAGGAAATAAATGATGAATAAATCATAGAACTTGTGTTAGAAGGCATAAAAAAATGATATAAAAAGGCTTGAAACATGAATACACATATAGAATCATATAATATAGAACAAATAATCTTATAATCATTGAATCGTAGTAATATAAAAGCACCTAAAACATGGATTTTTCATGATTCAATTATCAGAGCAGATGTAGGAGAGTGAATGTTGGGTGAACACCAAGACCGTTACACATAACCTCTCATGAGACGAAACACAAAAAATTGAATTGGATAACTATCTAGGTGCACCCATCGTAATTGTTTCATGAATAAGTTTTCAATATAAAGAATCATATGTATGGAATCAGACATAATCGAAAAGGTTACCCGAGGAAAGAATTGGGTATCATAAACCTGACAAAATGATTAACTTGAAGGAATATCAATATGGTGTCCATTAAAGAAAGGATTTAAACTATACATAGACAATAATAAGAAATTGTTTTAATAGATTGTGATAATTGATATAAATATAAATTTAATACTTTTAATACTAGTGGTTAAAAAATCCTTAAAAATAACACATTTTAGAGTGGTGTAAAGAAAATATTATGAAATCATTAAAACCGAAAATGAATAGTTTTTTGTGACAAACTAGAAATAAACCATGTTTTTTCCTGATATAATGATTGATTTTAGAAAAACAATGTTGGATTAAAAATATTATTAAGAGAACATGGAAATGGGTATGAATTTGAGATGTCCCCTTTAATCGAGTTTTCATATCAGGAAGAATTGTGAAGGGAACCATCTTAAAAAAATGTATTCCCCAATCAAATAAGGATGTAATAAGATGGATAAATGATTTTCTAACAAATAAAAAAATTATAAAAATTATATAAAAATTAATAATAGTTTCATTTGGTAAAATAAACTTAAAGCGTAACCCTAAGAATAAAAGGAGGTTCAGTTTAAATACCTTACCATATGTTTGGAACCCTTTAACACCTAATCTTAATGTCCTAAATAATTTAATAAGATTAATTAATTAATAATTAAATAACCATTTATATATTTAATATATATATTATAATTTTATAAAATTAATTTTTGACTTTTTGATTAGTTATAGTTTTTAATTTCATCATTCAAGAGTGATTGTTTCTTTAGTTTTCATGATTAGTTTGCTTATATAAATGTATGGATGTTAGTGTAAAATTGAAATATAAATATTTAATTGAATTTATAAGTTATTAATGGACATGAAAAATTTTAAGTGATTATATTATTCATTTATTTATTTTGGGTGAGGATGAATCATTAGAAAATATGTTAGTGATAATAGTTCATTTAATTGTGTATGGTTTTCTCTCACAAAAAAGTAGTTTTATTTTATTATTTAACATCATATGTATATAATGATTCCAGGACATTTAACTAATATATAATAAATATATAATAATTTGATTTAACCACATTAATGGTGTTATGACTAGGCTTCATGGCGATAATGGATGATTAAAACGTGCCGTCCTTGAATGCGATAAATTAACACCTCGCGAATGAAATTTTCAAAACTAGATTAAAATGGAGATGAGAGGGATTTAACAATTTATTATTCTAATAGAATATTAAAATTATATTATATTTGAGGTAATGGATTTTCCATAACCTTTAGATTATGGTAGTTGTGAAAATTATAATAATAGAACATTAAAATAAATTAAAATAAAATAAATGTGGAACTTACCTCTTGAGTTTCTCCAACTTGAAAACCACTATTGAGAAAGGGGGTTGATCTTTTGATGAGAAAAAGATCACTTGTTCAGGAGGAAGGTTCATGGGAAGAGTAGTGGGAACATAGAATTATATTTCTCAAATAATGGAAGGTGTGAAGAGAAAAAGTTGTGAGGGGTTGCATTTATAGTGGAGGAAAGGGGTGTTTTCTCATTAATTTATTCATTAGTTTTAACATTTGGTTCTTGACTATAAATGGTTTGAGAATTGTAACAAAATATATTAAATTAAAAAAATTTAGTTAATGATTTTTCTTCATAAATTAGTGATTATCAAGTAATAGTGTATTTAACTTATAATGTTTGAATACCGTAAATTAATGTAATTTACTATTCATAAAAAATTCGACTATTTTAGAAAAACCAGGAAAATTTTCCCTAATAATTTTTTAATCTATATAATTCAGAAATGAACTCCATTTTTTAAAAATAATTTTATAATTTGATAAACATGTTTTTTATATAAAATCAACATTTACTTGAAAAATGCATATTTTAAAATTTTAACACGCTTTATAACTATTTGTAAAATTAAATAAGGCCTCATAAAAGTATCTTACAATCATAAGATATAAAAAAATTAATTTAAGAGTATATTTTATTGATATAAATTTAATTTTAAAATACATTATTAGTTATTAAATTTAAAATAAATAGTTATATTTTATAGAAATATTGGCACATAAATAATTGTTTCTAAAACATTTATTTACTTATACAATGATAATATTGTATCTTATTACCATTTAAAAGATGATTATATTTTATTTATACTTTTATATGTGATATTAATATTACTTTGGATGGATTACTAATCATAAGGTTAATAATATCATTCCAATGGTCGAGTTATTTTTCCTTAAGTATATGTTCCTCAACTACTAGAAATATTTTCTATTTAATTAATTATTCATTTATAATGTTTTTTCAAGTTATATATATAATATTAAGAGATGTATACTATAAAAAATAAATATATGAATGAATTTTTCCATTGATATAATTTTGGGTCGTTACACAAACTCAAATCATAACAACCCCACATATATCCCCACCTCTTCTCGCAGCTGGTATAGGTTAAAGATATCAGATAGTATCCATACATTATAGCATGAACTCACATAAATAATTTCAAATTCCACATTTCTAATTATGGTTTCAAACTTGCACTATCTGGTCAAAATAATAGAATATTATCCTTTCATAATTCTCCAATATATATTCATGGTTGGGGTTTGAACACCTAACGTGCCAAGATAGGCCAGTTGACAAGGATGCTTCAAGCATTGTGGTTATTGTTGTTATTATTCCTGTTATTCTTAACATTATTATTTAAATAGATTTGAAGGCAACAAACCAGTTGTTCATAACGTTTTTTAGAATATGTGAGGTCTCTAGATAGATCTTCCTCATGTTTACATATACATGTACGGAAATTTTACTATTTTTTCATCCATATAATGTAACTAACTATTATTAATATTAATAAAATGTAAACAATATATGGAAAACATGTTTTTAATTTTTTAAATAATGTAAATGGTTGATTCATAATGGTATATGGGGAATTTTAAAAAAAATTAATAATTATTTTATTTTAAAATGAAAAATGTGACATCAATTTTTTATTTTATGGAACACAATTTTTTTACAAAAAAAATATATTTCTAAATAATAATAATTTTTTGGAAATTTGGATGCTTTCAAATTATTAAAGTAAAATAGATTTTATAAGAAGAAAATATTATTTTTTGAAATATTTATAAAATAAAATAAAATTATTAATAAGTAATTTTAATATTTTAATATCAAATAAACTTTTTTAGGTATAAATAATTAATTATTATATAAATTTGATGTTATATTAATATTTCTTTCTATAAATTTGTTAAAATTAGAAATTTTAAATTTTTTTTAAAAATAATACTAAAATGAAAAATAAATTTTTTATTAAATCTATTATATATAATATTATCCAATGAAAAATAGAATTTATAAATTGGGTTTTTTATTATATTTTATAACTTGAATGAAGGGAACAATGAATATTTCTTACTTTTTAAAAAATTGTGACTAATTTTTTAATTAAAAAGACTATTTTTTGGAATATAGTGATTTTATAGGAAATGAGATAAACGATTGATTATAAGTTAATTATTTTAAATATAATAATAATAAAGATGAATTTTTTAATTTTTCTAAACAAATGGAATGTTATTATTTTTGAAACTCTTGCATTCAATAGAAAATTCACTACAAATTTTTTTTATATTTCTTTTTAAAACACATTAAATAACTATAAAAAAATATTTTCTATTAATTAAATAACATTTCCTTTAGAAACACTGTAAATATATACTACTCATCTGATAAAAATAATAATTAAAAAATATCTTTGACACTTATATTTTAAAATTTAACAATTTAGCATAAAAATATTTCTTTTAAATTTATATTTTCAAATAAAAAAAATTTATAAATCGAAACGAAAATATTAAATCATCTTTATAAGAAGAAAATATTTAAAAAATAATATAATTTTTTATTTCAAAAATATATCATTGGATTAAAATTGAGACATAATTTTTAAAAAATATATCCATTTTTAAGATAAATTTGTATTAAAAATATTGAATTAGAATATGAGTTTTTTTTGTTTTATGAAATTAAAATGAATTTTTTTGTAAAAATTATATTTTATATAGTTTTTTTATTGAAAAATAACAGTCTGTTTTTTATATTTAAACGATAAATATATTTTAATTTAAAAAGAGTTATTTTTTTAAAAGTATTCAACAATTTCATTTAATTTAAAAATTTTAAATTTATTTCTCAAAAGGATAAATTTAATTTTTTAAAAATAATATACCATAAAATAGCCATTTTGAAATTTTCAATCAATTTTTCATTGAAAAATAACAAAAATCCCTTTTATTTTTATGAATACTTGTTTATTTAATTTTTAAGAAATTAAAAGTTATTAGTTATTTTTAATGAATAATGATGAAATATAATTTTGTAAATTTTATATTCAACCATAAAAAATATAGATTACATGGTTAAACAAACTTCTTACCTATGTAAAAAACAAAAATTTTAAAATGAAAAAAATCAAATTATAATAGAATAGAAAAATGTAAAAATATGTGTTAAAATGAGGTGTACTGAATTTATCAAACCTATCTCACAAAAAAATTAAATATTTACCACTTTTAATCCATTTATCAATGAGTTTTGTTACAACATAATTGAAAAGGTAAATAGAATTTACAACAATTAAATTTTCTTCACTAATAAAATAGTGTCACTTACGAAAACTTTTCCCTGCAATTAAAAAGAATTTTATTCACTAAAAACATCACTAGTATCTCCTAAAACCACTTACCACATCATATAATCCTTATTCTATCCAAAATTTAAAACTATGTTCCTTAATGTGTTACCCAAGCGAGAACATCAAAAGTGATATTTAATGTTCTCAACCTAGATCATTTATTTATTTTCAACTTGTACCACTCCAAATATTCAACATCCATGAATGCATGATAACACTAGTATTATTAATATTCCAAAATTTTATTATAGTAATATAATATCACTTATAAACCTTCTTCCAAAACAATTTGAAAAACAAAGACATCAACCTAATTACTTGCACACTACTACTTACATGACACGATGTGATTTATTTTTTGTCACCAACACTCACAAATTATTACAAAAATTGGAATTTTTACAATAATACAGTTCTTATGTATCAATTTTATTTCTTAAATTATAATGTATCATTTTTATTCATTCCATCCCATTTGTATATAAAGAGAAACATTTAATTCACGTACATTCGGACTACTACCTCCATGAATGATGAATTTTCTTTTCATCACCACCCTCTATTAATGCTCCTAAAAATTAATTTAATGAAGATATTTTATGTTTATAAAAATTTTCATCTTCATTGAATGTTATATTAACATTTTATAGTTAAATTTCCTTAATCATTAAATCATTAAACTATGCACTCATTTGGGTTAGTTCTACCGACTATATGAACTATGTGACAATATTTTTATTTATGAAGGGATAAGGAATGATATATAATGGTTATACCATGTAATAATTAAATATTTAGTATTATATAATTATATTGATAATGTTTTATTTATATTTGATATATTTAATAATAATCACCTTTCTATTATTAAACAACCAAATCTATTTTTTCACAATTTCCATTTTTACAAGACATAAATTAATCATTCAAAAAATGAAAATGGGATATTATAAAACATTATAAAAAAATTATTCAAGTAGCTTATATAATATATGAATTAAATTTTTCATATAAAAATTGAAAAATCCATTATAAATCTATTGTGAAAAAAGGAATCACACTTTCTAGTGATTAATGATGTATATAAACTGTAAATGACAAATATATCTATAATAAATTGAAATAAATGAAGGTTAATAGTTAAAATATATATTTTAAAATTTTTGGGAAATTTTCATAATATATTTATGATTACTATATATTATTCTAGGTGGAATTCAAGTAATAAAAAATAAAGGGTAAGAGGTTATTTAACTCAAATTTAATTTCTGAAGTCATATTTCATATTGTGCACCATAATATCAATGTTTTGGAAGGATTAATATAGAATGGTAATATATTAACATATTCATGTATTTCATGGTGATAAAATAGAAAAATATATTTTTTTTATTTTAATTTATTTTCATTCTATGTATATCAATGTTGTTTGGGTTTTTTCTTCTCAAATTATTATTATTGATATATGATTCATAAACAAAAGTTTTTTCATTTTAGGGTATATATATTATCCATTTATATCTTCTTCCTATAATAGTCATTAAATTTATGGTATTTAAAAAAACATTATATCTTTTTTTCTATTATTATTCTTATTATACCAAAATTTAACTATTATTTTTAACGTAACTCCCTTTATTGAGTAATAATACTTCTTTTTGAACTTATATACTCCAATATTGGATATGTCAACTCTATGATTTTATTTTATCATACATTCTCTTCCACTCTTTGAATAAATAATTTATATTTCAATTATTTTATTTTAAATAATTTCTTACACAAATTATATAACTATTAAGAACAATTACCATAAAATATAAAGGAAATTTCCCAAATTTATCTAGAATTCCATTTGATATTAATTTTCTCATTTATATTGGAAAGAAAATCAATTTTTCTTCATGTTACACTCATATTTATTTTATCCACCTTTAAAATGGAAGTCTTTTTACTGTACTTATGATATGTAATTCCACAAAACATATTTATAAATATTAATAAATTACATGCTTTCAAAATCATATGTTTTATATTTCACTCCACAATCATTTTTTGATAATAATTATGAATATTAAAATATTTATAATTGAAGAACGTTTTTTTAGAAATGTTTTAAAAAAATCAATGCACATGTTTAAAACCACTATGTTTTATTCCAGGCTTTTTTATTTTTGATTTCCTACTAAATATTTGTTTTCAAAATTCCTTCTTTCAATTTCTGAAATTATCCTTTTTAAAACTTTCTCATAGCCAATTATTTATGATAAATTTTATAAATGTTTTATAAAGAGGATTTTATAGTTTCTCTAGCTTTTTCCTCTTCATATATAGACATTCAAATTCCATGGATGTTATTTTAAAACAGCACAATCTAAATAATCACATGAAATAGTCTTTTGGGTTGATTGAATTTTTGGTATCAACCATTTATATTATTGAGAAAAATGTTTTCCGGATACCATCTAGATATGTTACGAGGCCTATTTTTCATTCCATGGGTTATTTCTAATATGATGAATGGTAGTTTTCAAGGTGCACATATATGCAAGGATGATCGACTGGTGGGATTGTGAATCACCCTAAATGTATTTTTTATGTTTATATATATATTGATATAATAATATTATATGTCAACATTATTAGATTATTCTTTATTCATAATTGTTTTCATGTATATGGTCATGTTATGCTTTGTTGACAAGGTTTTCTTTTGAACTGATCATTTATATATTTTTTAAATTGATAGCCTATGGACATGGTCATTTATAGTTTTATTTAGATTATTGTTCATAAAAATGAGCATATATAGATTTTTATACAAAATGGTTTATAAAAATTATCACATATAAATTTTTTCAAATGTTTCAATGTAGAAATGATCATATTATTCTTAGTTCAAAATGTCATTATTTACTGTACTTATGCAACATTAATATTCCATATTAGAAGGAAAATAATACATATATATTTTTTATTATCTCACACTCTTATTTCATGGTATATGTTTGATTATTTGAATTTAAATGGTTTTTTATCATTTTTTATAGACAACTGTTATTAATATATGATCTTTTTTATATAAGATATTTCTACCCTACTGTTGTTTCCACAAATTCTTAAAATTTCTCACTTGATAAAATATTTAAAATTTTCCCCTTATTATGTGTTTTAGATCAATCCATCCTTATTTTTTCGCTCCATGGGTTATACAGATGAGTTTAGAATAGGAGATCAGAAAAAGTGGATATAGTGTGGTTAAATTATAGAGAAATGTTCTCAAGTATCATAATTTTTTTTTCTTAATTATCTAATAAAAAAGAAACTACTACGTTAATTCTTGTTATTGTATGATAATTTATGTGATTTAATGTTTATCATATTATAAATTTATAAAATAAGGGAAGGTTCATCCAACTATCTCTCAAAGTTAGTGTTTAATGAACATGTTTTTTCACCAGACATAACAGTCTTGTTATTGGGTGGATTAGATTCATTTAAATATAACAATTAGTAAATATCATCGACCTATGAAACAAATCACCTCAAAATTTTACAAATTATAGATTTATTTTCATGTTAAAAAAAATTAATCCCAAACTCGACTCATGTATTGCCCTTTTTTCTCTTACGCTTATACATATATTGAGGGAAAAGAAACCAAAAATTCAAACTATATCACTTGGAACCTCTCAAAATATTATAATTTATATGGACCATAATTAAACATTTAATAAAAAAGATAAAATACCTAAAAACATACATATCATGAGATATTCTTATAAACAACACCCTCACCCTGAAAAGGCTAATATATAATATAAAAGGAAAGAAGACATAACTAAATTAATCTAAAGTATAATGATTAATTGTATAATAATATTTAATATTAAAATAAACATTGGGTATTGAACTTATATATATAACTAATACTATCACAAACATTCCCCTAAATAGCTATTCTTCCACAATATATGAATTATCCCAATGATACATCCAATCTACACTTTATACTAATTTTATATCATTATTGGTCACTCCCAAAATGTCACATAATATTGAATATCCAACTGGACCAAATTAATAAAATAGTATTCATTTTGATGATATCTCTAACATAGAGAAATAAATAATATCTCATGAAATTTCTCTATTTTGGGTAAATGTGAAAAATAAACTCCACTTCACCCATGATCCCCTTACCATAAATGATCCAAAATAATATGGAAGAAAGTGTACTACCCCTAAAAAATATCCACTACCCATGATGAAGTTAGAATATGTTGGAAAACATATCATAATCTATGAACACCCCAGGAATCCTTTATTAATCTACATATTATTAATTATCAACATGTAAAATATTCATTCACTCAAGAATCACCTTCAAAATCTCTATCTCACTTTGTAAAATGTTTAGTCCACTGAACATCATTTTACAGAACTAAATATATCATTTTGGTGATCTATACATTTTTCAATATATTTCTTAAATCTATTTAATTCCAATGGGTGAGTGATAGTTATTATTATTAAAAAATTAGTTAAATGGAAATGATTTACCAAATATTTTTCTAAAATAGAGAACAAATGTTCCAGTCATGTCCTCCAATGTTTGGATAATCCTTTCAATTTTCCCACTTTACAAAGGAAAAATGATATTTTAATGTATTAAATTGATTGAAAATATACAATGAGACCTACATTAAAATTTATTTTAATTTATGAACTAGTTTAAATATGATTTTCATCAAAACTATGTGGTGTTAGAAAAAATAATCCCTTAAAATCCTTGCCAATTCACCTGTTATTCTCAAACAACTAACCATTAGAAAACTAATAAAATAAAATTTTTGATCCAAAAAACCGAAATGGATTAATATCCTCTCAATTCGGGAGGTATCCCATTAGAATATTCATTGATATATCTAACCAATTTCACTATAGATTATCACAAAGATGAAAATAATAATCAAAACGTACTGATAAACATTTATCAATTAACAAAAAATATATCAATATATGAACACTATCATTGAATTATTTATACCAAAAAACAAATAATATTCATTTACATCATCTCCTTAATTGGAAATATTTATATTAATGTCCAAAAGAGACTCATTAAAATATCATAGGACAACATATTACATAACCCATGAAAAAATAACATCCCTCAAAACAATATTAGAAGTTCTCCATTCATTTACTATCTATAAATAGAATCTTTATGAACTATGATATATCTATAAAACACTTCCTTATATTATTTTAGATGAGACTCTTCCACCTAGTAAATAAACTTATATTGAATTATCACCTTGTATATGCGTACTCTATTACCATCTACTTCCATGTACAGATATATAACAACCCAAACTCCAGAAACTAGGGGATAGTAGTAATACTAGAATATTGGTACTAGAAACAAGATTTCATGAAAGATCCAATAGTTCAGAAGTCTTAGAATAATACATACATATATCAATTAAATTTCAAAACATAAGATACTACATAAACATGTTTTGAGAATATGAGTAGTCATTTCATGATATCCTTAAAATCCACACATTGTTCCCCTCTATGTTGTATATGGAAATGTAAAAAATGTTGGTGAGCCCATAAAATACATAAGGAGTACAATTCAGTGGAAT
This sequence comes from Viscum album, assembly GCA_963277665.1. Classification (NCBI taxonomy): domain Eukaryota; kingdom Viridiplantae; phylum Streptophyta; class Magnoliopsida; order Santalales; family Viscaceae; genus Viscum; species Viscum album. Next base: position 1,289,017,928 of record OY728158.1, read on the forward strand.
ATTTTATAACATAAGAATTTAATAACTGAAACATTATGAATAAATGAAGAAAATTAATCTATAATCAATTTCAATGGAGGGAACAATACACGTAGTAAAATAAATTAAAACATGGATAAAAATAATGAATGATTTCTTAATGATGTAATTCATAATATTGTACATCAAAACATATTTCCTGGCCCTTGAACAAATATTTTAATTTTTTAGGAAAATAGGTATACATAAAAACCCAAACAATTTGATCTCACGAAACATGTCAATGCATTAAGGGGCTACATAATTCTAGGTGGCACTCGTCAATTGATTATGTACAATTCATGAAATATAAGAGTTATAAAAACTATTCAAATCATTATCTATGGAATATTTATAAGAATAAAAACATGCATATCCATATATTGATAAATACAAAACAAATACTTCTCCATTTAATATAAAAATGTATATTACTAGGAGAATATACATTAATAAACATAGAAGTGGCGGGGTATTGTCAATGTAATATAAAGTACCCTTATATAAGAAATGTAGTGGTGATGGTAATTTCAATGTACCAGGTTATCCATCGAAGATAGTAATATGGTTAAAGTGTTTTAATTTGAAGGATACCAAGGTAATGGTGGGAAAATCTTTTATCATGGTTCAAAAATAGAGTGTGAATATGTTTATGAATTTCTCTCATAAGTTTTAATCCACATGTTTTCTCAATGTAAAATTCTTTGTGGGTTAGGTGATGATTGATTCGATGATTAACCAAAACATTTTAGGGATATTTCACTTAGTTTAATTGTTCCAAAATTAAATCCACTATACATTTTGTATTTAGGGATTTTTTTTCTATGAAATTGCATGCACTTTTATATTCCCAACACTTGGTATTGTTTTCCAAGCACATAAAATATTTAGTATTAAAATGGTTTTATTAAATCATCAACAAAAAGAATAGGTGGGATAGACAAAATATTATACATTTAAATCCATTTAATTACATGAGTAATATTGTAAACATATTCTTTTCAAATGTATTTTCCTGATAAAAAGTAATTGGCTTTGAATATAACGTGATCCTTAATGAATAATTATTGAGACATAAAAACTTTACTTATGTTTTGGGACATAATTTAATAAAAACATTATGAAATAGAGGGAATACTATTGATAATAAAATTACATGAATAAATTAACTTCATGATATAATATATCAAATAAGTATTATATACACTTGATAATGGGAATTATGCGCACAATACTAAATATGTCTTAAAGAGAAGAATTTTATATGGGAAACCGTTTCATATTGAACTGACATACACTGAGCTACATTAACCATTTGTATAAAAAATATACATTTTAATCAATTAGTTTATAACCATACTCAAATCTAAATTTATTTATAAACAACATAAATTTTCATTATATAAATTAAATTTACATTTTTTCAAGTACATTATTTCTAATTTTGATCTTTTTTACAAGTTCCATAATAGAGGTATCCATATTCATTTTTTCTTCAAAATCGAATCATTATAGTTCAATAAATATATTATTAATAATATGTAAATATTATTTATGATGTTCCCAATACCTTTCATGATGGATTAATTATTTATCATTGAAGATGAAATTGAAACCAAGCTTTTCTCTTTGAATCATGATGATCAAAGTTTGATTTAATAAAAAAGATATAATTTTCGATATGAAATATCCAAAATTATAAACAAATAATTATTAACAAATTTATATGTCATTATACTATAAATAATGTTCCTATATTCATTCACAATATAAATTCATAACATTGCACAAGTAGGTTGTTAAAGTAACCTAACCTTAAATATACAATAATTTAATGGATGATAATGAGGTTAATTTTTTGTAATATCCTTATAAAAAAGAATATTGAAATAATTTTGTTTTTTTAGTATTATATATTATAGTTATAAATAAATTATAGGAATATGTAATTGAAATGAAAATAGTTTATAATTTGGATAAATGAATTTTATATTAATACATTAGTTTTTAATGATTGAATTAATGATAATCGTTTATTTATAATATCATTAATATGTTCTTCATTTTTTCATGAAATAAAATTAATAATATCATGAAAATAATAATCTATTATTAAATCCGTTCTATGAACAAGCTACAAAGGGTGGTGTTGAAACATGATTTTTTTCTCATTTTCCCTATAGTCTGCACATATGCATGAACGATGATTCTATTTTTTAATGGATGTGATAAATGAATATAAAATAATAAGAACCTAACCATTGTAATATTAAATTAAATACCATATAATTTTATCATTATATATTTGTTTCTCTAATAATGTTTAATGAATCTAATTGGGATGAAAATATAAGTAGTTTATAATACTCATATCCGTGAATGGAATTTTTCATAAATGTATCCTTAAAAATGAAGGACATATACTATATGATGGTTCTATAATATTTTTAAAATGGGATATAAGTATAGGTTGAGAGAGAGGGTATATTTTCAAGTGGAAATTATAATGGAATCATAGTGTTAAAATGGTGGAGAAGCTACTACTTTAAATGCGAGGAGAAGGTTATTTTTGAGAGAAACCCATACTTGTTCAATATTATACAGTAAATATTAATCGATAAATGACCAAATAATTAGAAAATATAACTTCGTAGAAATATTGGGTATAAAATAACACCAAATAATAGTTTCTAATACATCTTTTATTATTTTATTTATTTTTACTTTAACATATAAATTTTATCATAATTTAATTTTTCCTTTTTAATTTAATTCGCATAATTTGTAATTAATTTTAATAAAAATTTCTATGATAAAACCATTTATCTAATTTCATCCAGTATTTATTTTGAAAATAATTTTATCCTATAAAATTCATAACTTTTATAAAATTTAATTTTAAATAAACACATGTAATCACGTAAAATGAGTTTCAAGAAAATAGTATTTTCAATATTTAAATGTATATAAAAGATAATATTCTCATGGTCATTAATTTTAATGATATAATTGATTTATTATAAAAAATAAATCATATGAGGCTTCCAAGGTAATATAAACCTAAATCACCCTTTAAAATTCATGTTTCAAAGAAAATACTAAAATTAGTATTATAGTTACAGAAAATTTTTAAATTGTTCTAAAAGTATTACACATAGTATTTATATGTTCAACGAATAATTTTAAATTTATATTTTTATTTATTCAGTTAATAATTTATTACTATTTTTTTTTCATAAAATCATGTTGATTATTATATAATGGTAATGTTATAGAATTTAATGTTTCATGAAAACATTAAATTTTTTTTAACAAAAATTACAATTTTAGAAAAATCTCTAAAATTCATGTTCAACTAATTTTGATATAATGATGCTAAAAAATAATTTAATTTAAATATTTTAAAATACTACATTTTAAGTTTTATAATTTTATTGAGTAAATGATCTTTTCTATGTGACAGTCTAGGATATATTGTTTTCTTGATATAGTAGCACATCATCTATTACATTACCCCCCCAAAAAATAATCACATCCTTGAAATTATAGTATATATCATCTATTTAACTAATGTGGATACTTATTCCTCATATATTCTTTATTCTCCAAAGTTTACCCAAATGATTTTTTATTTCTTGAAGGTAATTTCACCAATCAAGTTGTTTGAATCGAAAATATTTTCCCTCTAGTGTTAATAATATGGATATGCTCCACATTATAAGACATACCCTGATCTAAATGTATTATCTTATATATTAGAACCTAAGTTGGTTCTAGAATGTATCTCCTCGATAATAAATCATAGAATTCATCACGTATATTGGAAATATTTTGTATCATATCCTATTCATATGATTAAAATATAATTATTTTTACCATTTCGAAAAGACCAATATACATAGGGATTAACATCCATTTTAGAAAAATATTAGAACACACTCTCATAGTTAATCCTTAAGAATAAATGATCTCCAATATTAGCATATATCATTGTTATTATATAGTATTTTATAATATGAATATGAATAGCTGGTACTTTAACAACATTCTACTATATTAGATCTAAGAGAAAAAAATTTCATTATCCAACTATATCCAAGAAGGTTGGAGTAAGGAAAATATTATCATATAATGTTTCATATATTTCCACATGGATTCTTGAAAAGAAAATTTATTATTGAATAATAATTACACTATATGTAGATACTAATCTCACATAATATGTTAGTCAAGTGAACATGATCTCTGGATATCCCACAATTTCTAGATAGTCTAATCAAATTTCCCATTAGTCTAGGGATGATAATAGGTTCTAAAATGTATCTCAGTGTCAAGATCACTTTAATGTATCTTCAATAATTTTTTTGTGATCTTATGGTTATGATAAGATATAATCAATAAAGGTTCCCAATAAATACATATGATTTCATTAACATGGAGTCAGAAAAGGTGCTCAATGGTTTTATCTTCTCTTATAACTATCAAAAAACCTGACTTATTAAGATGATCAAAAATGATGCACATAACATCATTATTCATTTGAGTCTATGGGAGTCCATTGAAAATTCCATTTCAACATGTTCCACATCCTTATAGGTAAAGGAATATGTTTCATTACCCCCCTTTGGATGTTGTCTTTTTTCCTTTATTAAATAGAATACTAAGAATATAGACTCATAGTGTACATTTTCCCTCATTATAACATTCAACTAGAAATGTTATCATAAATTCATATTCATATTATTTTTTTCTAGGGTGTATTTATAAATTTGATATATGGGATTAATCTGGTAGTTCCATATTTAATTATGGTATTTATAGAAAAATTATGTTCTTCTTAGACATCAACACTCCATCCCTATGGTTGAAAATTTTCAATTTCACATAATTTACAACTTTAATCTTTTTATATGTTTTCTTCATCCTTCCAATACTTCTCTACAATTTTTAGTAAATATTGTTTAATAATTTATTGTAAACGATTCTATGGAAACCCTCTTCTTAAAATTTGTTGGAACCATGGTCTTCTATTGATGATTTGGAGTATGGTTTTTGTTTGTTTTCAATCCTCAGTGGAAGTTCAGAATGTGTACAAGCAAAGAGATCATACAGTTCAAACAGACAACAATATTGAAGGTGGCGCCGTTTCCCAGTGATTGCCAAATTTTTGGGCCTAAAAATCGACAAATGGAGAAAAGTGTTTTTGGTAATGAGACTTCTGTGTCGTGTACTTGAAGGAGAGGAATCTTGCGCACCATATGTTTTTCAAGATCAGAACATGGGAAAATGGAAAAGGGATAAGGGTCGCGAAAGGTTTGGGCTGGTCGCGCAAGTGACCTGTGCGCCGTGAAGAGACCCGCACGCTGATGCCTAGGAGGATTGGAAACTTGTGCGTCCATTGTTTATCAAGATTATAACATCAAAATATGGAAATGGAAAGAGGTTTGTGGAATTATTTTATTGGTCGCGCAAGTGTGTAGTGCGACATAGGCTAGGGAGGATGAGTTGCGTGCTGGAACCTGCGCGCCGAGGGAAGACTTGAACGCCACCGCACAGGGGGTCTAATTTTACTATAAATAATGGACCCCTCTTCATTTGTAAAGAAGTTCTAGACTTAGAGATTTTTTGAGATCTCGTCGCACAAGTGGTTGAGTCGGGCAAGTAGTAGTTGGGTCACACAAGTAGAGGTTGTGCGCTGACTATTGGCTACGCGTCCAATGTTGTTTGGGATTTAGAGGTGCTGAGTCACGCACGTTTGAAGTTCAAAGAGGCAGTGTCGCGCAAGTTGTTTGGAGTCACATGCACTCCAAGTTTGTACCGCTCAAGTGACTTGCACGCCATTCCTGAAAATTGCGTGCCAGAGCTTGGAGAAGCTCGCCAGGGTTGTTAAAGTACATACGTCCTTTTGAAGCTGCACGAAAGCTGTAGGATCATCGATAACCTCAGCACAAAGTGATATTCGTCTTCAAGTGAGAGTTGTACTTCAACAGAGCATCTACATTCAATAGAGGATGAATTCTTATGCAATGATGAAGAGACCTTCACGTCTATAAACTGAGTGGGACTTCGCCAATGGTAGTGAGCCAGTGGGAATCAACGGGAGTGACCCGAGGGAAGCAGTGATCTATCCCTGAACCTTTATAACGGCAGTGAGCCTGGGACAGAGTGATTGTGCCCAAACCTTTTTAATCCACAGCTAGTGAAGATTAGTGGAATTTGGTACGACGAACAACTTGTCGGTGTATGCTCCTTGGTTGTAGCCCTTAGTGGTGATCCAAGTAAAAAGTGGCGTGTCTTCTCTGTGCATGTGAATGTCTGCTTTCTAATCATATTCATCATACAAGTTCAACAAGTTCCTTCCAACGTGGGAACAAGATCCATCACATGAAAATAAAATGTTTTCACCCTGATTCACCCCTCCCCTCTCAGGGTGTCCCGGGGGCCTTCAAGTGGTATCAGAGGTTAAAGGTTGCTGGTGTTGAATCTGTCCTTTATCATCATGGAGAATGATATCAATGTAAGGGTAGTCCCTCACTTCGATGGAAGTAATTTACATATCTGGAAGAACAGAATGAGATCTCATCTAAGATATCTTGGAATGGATGTTCATTTTTCTTTTGTGCAAGGAATACAAGTCACTGATCCATTAGGCCTGGCTATGACTGAAACAGACAAGAAAATTCGCGATAAATGTTGCTGGAACAGACAAGAAAATTCGTGGGAAGTTGGCCTGCAGTTCATATCGGCCAAAGAAGAAAATGGAATCTCACCTTCTTGATCTGATTCATACAGATGTATGTGGGCCGATAAATGTTGCTCGAACTCATGGAGAATGGTACTTTGTCCTTTTCATATATGATTACAGTAGAATGGCATGTGTGATGGTCATTCACAAGAAACAACTAGTCCTTGACTTCATGAAAACATATCGGCGAATGGCCGAAAATGATACTGGACGGACAATCAAAGTGTTGAGATCTGACAATGGAGGAGAATACGTGTCCATTGAATTTGAAAATTATCTGGAGAAGCATGGGATACAACATGAGGTAGCTGTTGTGAGAACTCCACAAAAAATGGAGTTGTTTAACGTAGGAATCAACATGTTAACAACATGTCACGAACTATACTGATTGAGATTCGTAATCCATGACATTACTGGAAAGAGGCTCTTCAAGTTGTAGTGTACATTCAGAATCGAACAGGACTTTATATGGGTGAGATGAAGACACCATATGAATTGTGGAATGGATGGAAGCCGTATTTAAAATACTTTCGTGTCTTTGGAAGTAAATTCTTCATCAGGAACAAAGAAGGAAATCAAGGGAAGTATGGCGACAATGCAGATGAAGGAATTTTCCTCGGCTACTCAGTGAATAGTAAAACCTACAAGTGTTTCAAAAAGAATTTAAAAAGGATTGTGGAAATCAGTGATGTTAATATAATTGAAGAGAAAACCATAAATGCTTCAAGGACGTCATATGCTGATGTGATAGAAAGTCAGGAAGAAAGTGAACGTGAAGAAAATACAAATGAAGAAATAGAGGAAGCTGTAAAACACATTCAACAATCACATCATGATGTTGACTCAGAAGAATAATCTGAAGAAGAATCTATGGTTGAAGAATATGCAACTGAACCACGCAGGAGAAATCGAAGAGCTGAGATTGATCCATCCAACATAATTGAGGACAAGAGTGCACCCACTCAAACAAGAAGGATGGGGAATAACACGCAATTTTCATTTTTATCAGTTGTAGAGCCATCCTCATTCGAAGAAGCTGCAAATGATGAGCCTTGGCTGAAAGCCATGAATGATGAATTAGATCAGATTGACAAGAATCAGACATGGGATCTTGTCCAGAGACCCAAATGTCACAATGAGATTGGTACTAAATGGATCGTCAAAAATAATTTTGATGAGAATGGAAGTTTCATTAGAAAATAAAGCACGACTGGTATGTAAAGGATACTCCTAGATTAAAGGAATTGATGTTTTAGAAACCATTGCTCCAGTGGCTAGACTGGAGTCAATCAGGATTTTCCTTTCCATAGAACTCCAAAGAGGATATGAAGTATTTAAAATGGATGTCAAGACAACATTCTTGAATGGTGTACTCGAAGAAGAAGTCTACATTGAACAACCAGTGGGCTTTGTTTTGGGTACTGATGAAACGACGGTCTGCAAACTGAAGAATGCTCTATATGGTTTGAATCAGGCACCATGGGCGTGGTACTCGAGGCTGGATTCATATCTCAAGAAGCTGGAATTCAAAAGATGAGGAGTAGATCACAATCTCTATGTGAAGAATTCTCCAAAAGATCAATTCATGGTTCTAGTCTACGTTGATGATATCATATTTGATGGCAGCAGGTAGAAATCAGTGGACGAATTTTCCAACCACATGAAATAATATTTTGAAATGACTATGATTGGGTAGCTTACATATTTCTTGGGGATACAGGTGATTCAAAAGAAGGAATACACTTTCATTTCTCAGCAAACATATGCAAGAGAGCTGCTGAAGATGTTTAATATTCAAGACTCCAAACCAATGTCAACTCTGATTTCAGTTGGAACTATACTTAGAATGCATGAAGATGAGGCCTATGTTTATCCCACCATGTACAGGAGGATCATTGGGAGCCTACATTACCTGACAGTGACACGACCAGATATTTTCTTTTCCACATGCCTTGCGGCCCGCTTTCAGTGTAATCTAAAGGAGGAACATATGTCGGCAGTAAAAAGAATAAAGAGGTACATTCAAGGTACACATATCTTTGGTTTATTTTTTGCTGCAGGTAGGTACAATGAACTATCATCATTTTATGATGCTGACTAGGCTGGTGATGTAGTAGACAGAAAGTCCACTAGTGTTAGATCCTTCAATATTGGGCCGAAATGTGTTGTCTGGTTGAGCAATAAATAAGAAAGTACTTCTCTTAGTACTACTGAAGCTGAGTATATCTCTACCACAAAGTCATGCACTCAACTACTATGGATGAAGCAACAATTAACAGATATTGGTGATGAGGTAAAGAAACCAATGGTGATTTACTATGATAACAAGAGCGCAATTGATCTTACAAAGAATCATATTCAGTATTCCCGTACAAAACATATTGAAATCAGGTATCACTTTATCAAAGAAAAAGTTGACCAAGGGGTGATTAGAATGGATCATGTGGGAACTAATGAGCAAGTGGCTAATATCCTGACCAAGCCACTGTCAGCGGCTATGTTTGAGAAGCATCGGTTGAACCTCGGTGGTCAGCCACCTCCCAGTGCATAAGGAGGTTACGCAATACCCCTCTACCCGATTATGATAACTATTTTTATCAGATTATGGATGTGATGCAGGTTTTTGGGGGAGATACTATCTAGGGGGAGAATGGTTTGAGATGAACATTGAAAAAATTACCAGGCTTTGGGTTTATTGTCAATGGGGGAGAAAGGAATAAATTCAAGCATGTTCAGACTTGTAATATTCCTGTGACACAATGCACATTCAGTGTTAGGATGAGAAGGATAAGAATGAATTCATCAATCATGTAATGTATCTTGGTCGTCATTGATAATTCCAAAACACTAGAACCCAATTCAAGATTTCTCTCTTATTTTATACACCGATCATTTCTCACGTAGACTTTTAGTGTTGGCTGAGTTGATTCTTGCGTTGTTGGTTTGCACATGGATAAAGGTCTATTGAATTTATTTTATGATTTCTAACAAACCCAAAGGGGGAGATTGTTGGAACCATTGTATTTTATTCATGATTTGGAGTATGGTTTTGGTTTGTTTTCAATCCTCAGTGGATGTTCAGAATGTGTACAATCAAAAAGATCATACAGTTCAAGCAGACAACAGTATTGAAGGTGGCACTATTTCCCAGTGTTTGCCAAATTTGTTTGCCTGAAAATCGACAAATGGACAAAAGTATTTTTGGCAAAGAGACTTGTGTGCCGTGTAATTGAAGGAGGGGAATCTTGCACGCCATATGTTTTCAAGGTCAGAACATGAGAAAATGGGAATGGGATAAGGGTCGCGCAAGTTTTGGGCTGGTCCCGCAAGTGACCTTCGCGCCGTGAAGAGACTTGCATGCTGATGCCTAGGAGGATTGGAAACATGTGCGTCTATTGTTTTTAAATATTTTAACATCAAAATATGGAAATGGAAAGAAGTTCGCGCAAGTATTTTTGTGGTTGTGCAATTGAGTAGCGCGACATACGATAGGGAGGTTGAGTTGTGCGCCGGAACCTGCGCGCCGAGGGAAGACTTGCGCGCCACCGCGGAGGGGGTCCATTTTTCCTATAAATAGACGAACCCCTCCTCATTTGTAAAGAATTTCGAGACATAGATATTTTTCAAGCTCCCATCGTGCAGGTGGTTGAGTTGCGCAAGTGGTTGTTGGGTCACGCAGGTAGAGGCTACGCATCGAGTGTTGGCTGCGCGTCCAAAATGGTTTGGGATTTAGAGGCGCTGAGTCGCGAATGTTTGGAGTTCAAAGAGGCAGTAACGTGCATGTTTTTTAGAGTCTCTTACATGCCGATTTTGTACTCAGCAAGTGAATTTCATGCCATTCCTGAAACTTGTGCGCAGGAGCTTGGAGAAGAGCGCCAGGGTTGTTAAAGTACATCCGTCCTTTTGAAGCTGCACGAAAGCTGGAGGATCATTCGGTACCCTCAGCGCAAAGTTTGATTCGTCTTCAGGTGAGATTTGGACTTCAACATAGCATCTATATACAATAGAATATGCATTCTTATAAAATGATAAAGAGATATTTAAGTCTATAAACTGAGTGGGACTTCACCAACGACAGTGAGCCAGGGTGAGTCAACGAGAGTGACCCGAGGGAAGTAGTGAGCTATCCCTGAACCATTGTAAAGGTAGTGAGCCTGGGATAGAGTGATTGTTCCCGAACCTTTGTAATCCACAGCTAGTGTAGATTAGTGGAATATGGTATGACCGAAAACATGTCGGTGTATGCTCCTTGGATGTATCCCTTAGTAGCAAACCATGTAAAAAGTGTTGTGTCTTTTCTGTGCATGTGAATGTTTTGTTTCTGAGCATATCTATCATACAAGTTCAACAAGTTCCTTCCAATGTGGGAACAATATCAATCACATTAAAAGAAAATGTTGTCACCTTGATTCACCCCTCCCCTCTCAGGGTGTCCCGGGCTCCTTCAAAATTCACATTCCTATATTTACTAGATCTCTATATATAGGATCCTTGTTAATCCTCATCAGTGAAAAAACACGTTTTCCCTCCTACTGATTGAATTAGCTGAATTTTTTTCTTCCCAGGGTGGTAATGTATCTAGAAATAATAATACTAGAGTATTTCCAACCATATTATTTTTTTCAAGTTCTTATCCTTCTATGATTATACATACCAAAAATTCTGATGTTCAATACATATATCACATCATCAGATTGGCCCAACATTTTGAATAAAACGTGGAAGAAGTGGTTGCATGTTAATAGATCCAAATTTTTTATTAGAAGAAGGAAGAATACACATGATTAGGGTTTCAAATGGGTGGAGATATAATAAATATTCCTCCCCCTTTGAAAAAATAAAAACTAGTTCTACTAGGTATCCAATCCATCCGCACCAGTACCTAGTGGCCTTCCCATAAGCACTTCCCAATAACCACCACCTCCAAGCACCTATTACACTTTGACTAGTTACCCATTGTATATTGATTGACATTCACCACCCACATTTTTACACTGAGTTATGGTTGATGTTAAATATAGTACACAATAACCATTAAATTATATTTAAATTCAACACTGATCTTTAATTCCACAATTTAACTTCCAAAGGATCCTATAAAAACAAGATAACAACTAAAATAATCCTCCATCCATGTCATAATCTTAGAAACCTCAACTAAAATCCAAAAAATAAATTTCAAATTTGTTATGTTTCCACTAATTATTAATCCATCTTCAATTTGATGACCAGTAATGACATTTTTTGTTATAATATGTTTACGATTAAAATTCTAAATCCAAATAAGAAACCTAATGAATCTATAATGCTTTTTACCATTCATAATTATCAGATACACACTTTAATTCTAAACCATCTATCTATTTATGATCATATCATTTCTATACCTAAAATAGTGAAATAGTCCAATATTAGGGAGACCCTCACTAAATTTTATCATAGTCCTTTGTATTCCCCAAAGGATGTGTCTAAATGTCCATCTCAACATTGTCAATCATCAGTAAATAATCATAACAGATACTTTGTGGCATTGACTGCCAACAAAAATTCAACATCCTAAACTATGTGGTAATATATAATATTTCCACCACCATAAGGATTTCTCAATCCCATTAAAATTCTTGAATTTATTAATCATCAGTTATATACTCAACTTGTTAAAATTGTTGATCTATATGAGATCATGGATTGATTGAAATTAAATCTACACACCAAATAAATTCTCCAATATCTAATCGATACCCCCATTTTAGAATATAAATCCATATAATAATACTTCAATTAATTTGTACAGGTCTTCATACTATCCCAAAAAAAATTGATATTTTCATTGAATTATTCAATCAACTGATATAACTCTCTAGCTTCCCATAAATCATCAATTTAACATTCTGACATTATTGATCATAATAATATAATACCTAATTTGGTATCCTAGAAATAACTAGATATATATATGATGTTCATATACAAGCCCTAATTAAAAACATCAATAACCACTAGTCTTTGTTTTCCTCACAATTTACATATGTATCCCATCACGACTAACCTAAAAAGTTGTTGTAACAAAAAAATATCCAATTCTGTTATCCCATAAAAAAATTTCACTTATTCCTAATCTAAAAAAACGTCTATACATTAAATCCATTATAAAAAAATGATAACACTCATGAAACTATCTCTCTCTGTCTTCATAAACCCATTCTATAAGCCCCACTCCATGTTGAATGACATCCTAATGCTATAAAAAACCCTATCATGTTTCATTAAACTTTTATCACCATAACACCACAATCCTTATAGATATTTCTCAAAATTAGTGACCATAATCACTATAATGTGATTTATTTATTTGATCCCATGGTAAACTCTATATTTTCATACTTTTAGTTGTATATTGTACTAATTCCTAAATCTCTATAGATAGTGTACCAATTGATTTCTAAAAATAACTCTATGTCACATAACCCCACCACATAGAACTAAAAACTATAGGGTGATCTCAAGATATTACACATTAATCAAGAGATGATAATCCAATATTCACATAAGATAATCACATCTATATACCCATTAAAATCATTAATCTTTAGTTATTATAAAACCAAACTATGAAGACAATGTCTCTTACACTCTTTATACCTATATCCACCGATTTTAACTCATTAATCCACACTTAACCACTCTCAATGAAATTTTATAGTAAACTAAAATACCATAAATTTTCAAAAGCAATCTATTATAACCATTTTCAATTAAAAAATATCTTCTTTACATTTATACGTGTTATACTATACCCAAACACACACCCAAGTGTTATTATCAATTAAATCACATCCAAATCCCATGAGTTTGATTTGAGTAGTCATTGAATAAAAGATTCTTAAACCCCATATCGATATATAGTTTTATATCCTGTTCTCATATATTATATTTGTTTGAAAAATATAAAAACCAAATCCATGTTTAGACAATATTTTATAGTAGTATGCCCCCCCATACAACCACAATTCATTAACAATCATTTTGGTTACATACACCTAAATGTGACGTTAGTCGCACTTACAACATAACCCCCTCATAGATTTTCCAACACCATCTGAATAAAGTTATTATATATACTATTAAAGTTTAATGAAAACTAAATAATAACTAATATCACAATATTATACTGATCTATAGCTATACTATTAAACCTACCACATAGATACTATTGAAACCCACTCTCTTGGTCTTATAGTAAAAGGGATTTCACTAAATCACTGTCATAAAAATACATAAATATCATCATCATCGATAATAATATTATCCATGAGTACGTATACACCTACAAGGATTCCATGTTACACAAATTTTATCCTATTGGTTGTTGTCATATTCTATTATTCATTGTATCACTCACTAAATAAACCAATTATCATTCAGTTAAGATGTTCAATCACCACACGTTCAAAAAACCAATAATGTTTCGGAATCCATACATACATAAGGAAAACATGATTCTTAAACTAGAATTTGATCACACATCACCCATTTTTTATTATAACATATAAGTAAACAATAAACCAATGGTAACCCCTTTCCCTTAGGATACCCACGTATAATAACATATATATACAATACAAATAAGAAAAATACACTATTACTATATGGCCCCGGCCTTAAACATTAATTAGTATTGAATTAAATGAATAATTAACATGGAGGATATTTTCAGGTATAGTGTTTTAGAGAATTAGGACATAACTATTACATCTCAAAGATTACAAAGTAGACACATCTATTCAGTTTCCATTTTTTCTACAAAATATAAACTCTTGAACAAAAGAGTCAGGTCTAGTTACATGTTTTAGACAACATTACTTTTCCTTGATCCCATCCTTGACCATATTTCACATTATGTCATGTGAAAAACATTTCAAAAAAACTTGGGAGGAGCATAAAAAGCTCAGTAAGGGATGCACAAAGAAGGAAAACTGTTATTTTTTCAAAACAACAAGTAAACCATGAATACATTATCAAAGTAGAAAAATTCACCTTTATGAAGTATTAAATACACTCCACTGAATAAAATATCATTACACACCCTTTTGTAACCAAAATATTACTATAAAGATCATATAAATAATATATAACATATAAAGGTAACTTGGGACATAAACATACTTAAATGGAATAACCATATGGTCGAATTCCACACAAATCACTAAATGGAATAGTCATACGACCGAATTCCATACCCAATGCATTGTAGGTTATAACATAACCACCCATCCTGGTATTCACAGCACCACCCTTCATATGGTTTATCACGTAAGCACCCATCAAATGTTCAAGTACCATTATAAAATCATAAGACATAAAATAAATATAATGGAATGAAAAAATTTACACATTTGAAGCACAATATATAACATAAATATATTGACATAACAAATCCATTATCAAAACCATTTTCAATACCAAAATTCATAAAATATTATATGGTATTAATTTACTTTTAAAAATATTACGGCTTGTTGAGGAAGCCAAAGATCAAATAATACTAACGGCAACGGAAAGGTCATTGTCACCATGTACGTTAAAAAGAAACATACATTTTGTCATTTATAAAAACTCTTCGTATTGAAAATATTCCTTTTGAATAAAAGTAGAAGTCAATGGGGTTTATACAACGTATAAAATAAATTCTTGTATTAGAACAAAATATGCCTCAATGAAAGAAGATTGAGACGAAGTCCCATACCTCGTGTCCGACTTGACTCGACCGCTCTTTAATCTCTTGAATAATAAACTAGTGTTAATTTATACTTGATTAAGAACACTTTTCATGTTCATTATTCCTTTTATATCAATTATTACCAAGTTATGAACACTATTTAATTATTTAAGTTAATAACGATCATTTTGTCATTCATTTGTGCTTGAGTCAAAAATAAACTCCTTATAATTAGAAGTTGTTCATGTGGAAAAATATCCATTATATCAAGAATTATAATAATTATTTAGATATCATATATATCATATATATCCAGTATATACATGCATTTATAATATTACATAACATTTAGAGGTAAGAAATGAAATGCACCTTTCATGGAGACGGTAATCCGTATGTACACAAAACCCTACTTTCATTTATATTTCATACTTAATGGAAAGAAATCATAATGATATAAAGTAATATTATAATTACCATATAATATCATATATAATATAATAATATCCATCCTTTATACATCCCACATATGGAATTAAATAATCAAATCACTTTGAGGGGGCGGTAGTCCGCACTTCCTAAAATGAAATTATCGTGTTTACCCATAATGGAAATCAAAAAGGTATTATATAAATGAAAAATACAGAAGCATAAGTAAAAAATAAACATAATATATATCATATATAAATATAGTTACATCTTAATGGCCACCATGAAAGGTGTTTAAATAAGATTGAGCAATCATCATTTCGTGAGACAGTAATTCGCCACCCACAGAAATAGTATGTTATTTAACCATTAGACGGTGGTGTGTGTAGGTGTAATTCAAATCCTTCTCATAACAACATCCTAGTATATTTAAGATACTGGTGTTGTTACAAAATAAAGGAATAAATAGAGTTTATGGGGTTGGAGAAGCAAAATAAATCAAAAGAACATAAAAGAAGACATTACCTTAAAATCGGTTAACTCTTTTTGATTTGAGCCAAAGGCTTCCTTGGGATGACTTCTGCCCAAAGTGAGGCATTTAAGATGAAGGTAGAAACTTTTATAGGGTATTTGGGCATATTTTGGCCGAACCAAAATGATTTCAATGTGTGAATAAGGTGGTAGAGGTGGGTGCCTTTTATAAGAGGAGAGAGGGGATCTTTTGGAATGATTGAAAATATTACTTTATTATGAAAGGAATTTAGGATTTTAATTGTCCCAAAAAAATATATTTCCAGGATAAGGTGATAAGGGTTATAAATCCCCAAATCTAAAAGGTTTTTGACAAGTTTATGTCTTAGATTTTACCGTATCTTTTCATTTTATTTAAATCGTTCATTAATGAGGTAATCACTGCATCATCATGGTGTCATAAAAAAATTTATTTTTTTAATGTCTACAAATTATAAAAAAATTCCTTGTTGTAGGAAATCATTATATATTTCTAATTAATATATTTATAGTCAAAAATATTACTTGTATATCCCCATGTAATAATTTTTTTAGTAAAATAATACATGTTTGTGGCATTTTTATTTTACTTTAAATAAAAGGTATAAATGTCATTATCTTACCCAAGTAGCTCGATGGGGTCCCAAATATTGACCCATGGATTTCAATGGTCTGAAATGACTCATCCAATATGGTTAGGACAAGTTTCAATATATTTTTATATTTTTATAATATCATTTTTACCTTAAATTACCCTAATTACCTCTAATCGAGTTTAATAAAACTCAAAAGTTACTATTCACCAAAAATTATTTTCATCCCATTGAACCACATTTTACTTACTAATGACAACCATGCATGTCGGATTTTTGAAATTCAATTCACAGAAGTGGAAATTTTTCATTTTCATGAAAAATTAGTTTTTTAACTACCACTTAGTGGTTTCACTATTCATCAAAAATTGAAGTTTTTCAGAAAAATACCAAAAATTAACCCTAATATATATTTGATATTCCGAATTCAAAAATGATGTATATTTTAAAAAATTCGAAATATATAAGTTTATTTAATTAAATAAATAATTAATTCCCATTTTCAAAATAAATAGCGTGTTTTTATGAAACAATATATATCAAAAGATTGACACTAGTTTAAGTCTAATTTCAATGTGAAATTAATTCCGATGAACACCATTGGAATAAATGGTAAAAATATATTCTAATTGATCATTAAAAACAATTAAAAAAAATAATCTAATCATATAAATAAATTAGATTAAAAATAGGTTTTGAATTAAAATACAACAACTTTTCACTTATTCATTAAAAATGAACATTGTCGGAAAAATAACAAAAAAATACACAAAGTAAATTTTGATGTCTCGATTCTAAATAAGGATTTAATTTGGTCCAATAAAATTTATAAGAGTTACCAATAATATTTTTAAAGAGGGTTCTCCATCAAAATGCGATAAAAAAACCTTTTAGTGAATATTAGAGTATTTATGCTTAAAATTGAATTCCTTTCCTATTTTAAGCCTTTATCATTAGTTGGATAAATGTAAAAACATTTAAAAAACATTTATATAATATTTTAGTTATTTCTATTCATTCCCACCAATACAACGACTACGTGTTAACGACCATTTAAAATAATATTATTATATTACTAGTGTGCAACATTAATTTCAAAGAAACTCGTTGTTGCGTTTCGGGTATGCTATTGAACATAGAAACACCTTTAATGTAAAAATAATATTTAATTCTCAAAAATTAATATATATGAAAATGTCTTATTCTTTATTGAACTGGGATGTTACATCCTACCCCCCTTTTGGGAATTGCATCCTCACAATTTTAAAATTGGGCTCGGAAACATCATTGGTAGTCCCAGACTAGAAGAAGAGTTAGTAAACATATCACTTTAAAAGAAAGAAAGAGAAGTGAAAAAGGTCACATGAGTTAACCCATTCTTGGATTCCATGTAGGAAAACATGGATATGGAAGAAAAAATAAATAGTCATGTTCTAATGGAGAGTCATTGAAAACATGTTTAAGAGAAAGATAACCACCATAAAATCACAAACATGTGATGGGTTAAATGATATTTGATTCCCCAGTAGGAAAATTTAACACACAACCTTTTTGTTTTAAGTTACTTTTAATTGAATAATTTATTTATGAGTTTAACTAAAACATAAGGAAACATACTAACTTGTCATGTTGACTTTCAACTTTTACTATATTTCTGACACAAACTCATATTTTCTCCAAAAGACGAGTATTTAGGATAACTTGTTCAAATTAAGAGTGCATTAACCAACTTCTTGAAAATCCCATAATCCACAAAAGAGAACAATATATTTCCAATGTCTTTTGACCTTAACCAAAACCAAAACGAAAAAGGTTAGTACAAGATTAGATAATCCAAAAAACGGATAATCCTTTATAAAAAGAAAATCTATTCTTAATCTCCAAAATTTTACAAACAATACCCAAAGTTCAACAAAGACCATTCAATAAAATTCTATCCATAAAATTCTTCAAAGTAATGAAAACTAAGATTGAAACACAAATATCTGAAGGATTTGATCACATTGTCTTACAAGATAAATTTTAGCATTTATCTCCAAATAACATCAGCTGCTCTTAAAGTCTCGTATTGAAAATTAATTAACCTAATCCCACATTCTCCACGATAGGACATTCATTTTCATAAATAAACCAAATCTTAATATGTCCACAATAAAAATATAGATTCTTCCAAAATAAAATTCCACTGTTTCTCCTCAATTGAAATCCCAAAGTATTCTCTTTTCTATGGGCATATATTTTTTCCATGAAAGAGAGAACATCATCTAAAATAACCCAATTTACATAGTCACCAAATCATTTTCCTACTATAAGGATATCCATTTAATAAAACATAAGTTCCTAAAATTAACTTATTCTTGATCCATAAAATCATTTAACTAAAAAGAATAAGTCATACTAACCATGTACTTCACGTAGGCGTGTGGTAGGTCACTCACCCTTGTCACCCTTCGGTTGTGGGTTCGATTAATGTGGCCTTTCCGGACTCGACGGGTTGTCACCCATCTTACGGTTGTCCTTTTTTATAATTCTCAATAATAACCCTAAAATGTTTTAACCTCAATGGATTCCTTATACCTCTCATTTTCATCAAAATTCATTATGATCTCAACATCTTAATTCTTGAAGTCTTATTTCACCATAATAAGATAAAATAAAATGATCCCCCAAAAAGAAGAACATCATACCTTGATCATGGTGTCCATTTGGTTTCATCATCATCTTGTTCATGTAGGTAAAAGATCCATGCATCACAAAAATGACTTAGAGATCCTTCAAAATCATTTGCATCCTCCATCCAAATACACCTTGTACAACATGGGTAAAGTTGGTGTTCACAGAAAAACAGTTTTGGAAAATAATCATGTATGACATATAATTTCAAAACATTTGATAAGACATGATTTCTATAAAATGCTCTTACTGAATTTGAGTTGAAAATTTCAATTATAAGTCCTTTTAGAATACCATATGTATGTTCTGAGAGACTATATTTTGAAGGAAAAAATAAATAGGCTTCACAAGGGTCTCCTTCTTCAGCACCTTCTTTAAAATCATAATATGCTTAAAAATCATATGATAAGGTAAAATATTTGAAAATGCCTTGATAATATAAACCTTTCATGAAAATATTAAAATACTGTGAAAATAGGATTTGTCTGAATACAACCCATGATCCACGATAATAACGAAGTATAGTGGAGGTTTTTGATATCTCAAATAGCTTCTTTCAAGTGAGTTGTATGCTAGAAAAAGATTCACAATCATTTGAACATGACTTTTCAATAATTATTGCAAGCAAGTCATTAGGAAGAGATAATAATGTCATTTGAGATCCTCCTACTTCAATTTCCTTGATCTGAAAAAGTTATAAAACAAGGATTCAACTAAGATAATAAACATAGGGACTAATCATGTGTTTAACAAAAACTCTTAATCCCTAATGTTGTCTAAACCGTCCTTTCATACCAACTATAAGGCCCCCGCCGTAAACATTACTTAATATTGAATTAAATGAATAATTCACATTGAGGTTCTTTTCAGGTTCAGAGTTTTAGAGAATTAGGACATAACTATTACATTTCAAAGATTACAAAGTAGACACATCTACTCAGTTTCCATGTTTTTTACAAAATATAAACTCTTGAAAAAAAGAGTCACGTCTAGATCCTTGTTTTAGACAGTATGACTTTTCCTTGATCCCATCCTTGACCCTATTTCACATTATGTCCTGTGGAAAAACATTTCAAAAAAAACATGGGATGAGCATAAAATGCTCAGTAAGGGATGCACAAATAAGGAAAACTGTTAGTTTTTCAAAACAACAAGTAAACCATGAATACTTTATCAATGTAATACTTTTCACTTTATGAAGTAGTAAATACTCTCCACTGAATAAAAGATCATTACTTACCCTTTTGTAACCAAAATATTACCATAAAACCCATATAAAGAACATATAACAGATAAAGGTAACATGGGACATAAATATACTTAAATGGAATAACCATACGGTCAACTTCCACACAAATCACTAAATTGAATAGCCATACGGCCGACATCCATACCCAATGCATTGGAGGTTAAAACATAACCAACCATCCTGGTATTCATGGCACCACCCATCATATGGTTTATCACGTAACCACATGTCAAATATCCAAGTAACATTATAAAATCATAAGACATAAAACAAATATAATGGGAAGAAAAAATTTACACATTTCAAGAAAAATATATCACATAAATATAATGAAATAAAAAATCCATTATCAAAACCATTTTCAATACCAAAATACATAAAATAGTATACGGTATTTATTTACATATAAAAATATTACAGCTTATTGAGGAAGCCAAAGATCAAATAATACTCACGATGGCGGAAAGGTAATTGTCACCGCATACGTTAAAAAGAAACATAATTTTTGTCGTTTAGAAAAATGCTTCGTATAGAAAATATCCCTATTGAGTATAAGTAGAAGTCAAATTGGTTTATACAACATATAAAATAAAGTCTTGTATTAGAACAAAATGCACCTCAATGAAAGGAGATTGAGACGAAGTCTCATACCTCGTGTCTGACATGACTCAACCACTCTTTAATATCCTGAATAATAAACTAGTGTTAATTTCTACATTCTTAAGAACCATTTTCAAGTTAATGATTCCATTTATATCACTTATTACCATGTTATGAACAATATGTAATTATTTAAGTTAATAACGGTCATTTTGTCGATCATTGGTACTTGAGTCAAAAATAAACTCCTTATAATTACAAGTTGTTCGTGTGAAAAAATATCCATTATATCTAGAATTGTATTCATGATGTAGATATCATATATATCATATATATCCAGTATATACATGCATTTATAATATTACATATCATTTAGAGATAATAAATGAAATACACCGTTCATGGAGACGGTAATCCGTACGTACGCATGAACACTACTTTCATATCTATTTCGTAATTAATGGAATGAAATCATAATGATATAAAGGTATATTACAATTCCAATATAATCTCATCTATAACATCATAAACTCCATCCTTTATACGTCCCACATATGGCATTAACGATTCAAATCACTTTGAGTGGGCGGTAGTCTGCACTTCCTAAAATGAAATTATCGCGTATACCCATAATGGAAATCATAAAGGTATTCCATAAATAAAAAATACAGAAACATAAGGAAAACATAATCATAATATATATCATATATTAATATAGTGACATCTTAATGGCCACCATGAAAGGTGTAAAAATAATATTGAACAATCATCGTTTCGTGAGGCAGTAATATCACTACTAGAAATCTGGGCTTTTGAGCACCTGTACCTATAGCGACCGCCAATGGTAGTCACTAGGTTTCCCAAAAAAATGGTGCTGCCCCCCCCCCTCGAACCCTCCTCTGCCCAGCCTCACTACGCGCCCTCCCCGTCGCCGCACTCCCTCCCTCGCTGCCCTCCTCGGTCGTCGCGCTCCCTACCCCGCTGCAACACACCCTCCCTTGACGCCATCCCACGTCGCCCTTTCGGCCTCCGCCCTCCACCAACCACCCTCCGACACCCTGCCCTCCACCCTACATCGACTACCCTCCAGCCACCCTCCACCCTGCCCTCCATCTCCTCCGAGCGTCCTCCGCCTCCACCCTCCGGCTCTGGCTTCCCTCTTCCCTGTGGACGCCCTCCGGCCTCCATTTGCCCTCAAGCCTCCCGCCACCCGCCTCCGGAAGCCCTCGAGTAGCCCTCCGGCCACCCTCCGGCCTCCCTCCGGCCTCTGTCCTCCAGCCTCTGGCCTCCTGCCGCTCTGGCCTCCGACCTCTCTGCCCTCCAGCCTCCATCCTCGACCCTCTTCCCCCTCGGCCCTCCCCCCCACCACCTTGCACCCCGAACACCACCCCCCCCCCCCCCCCCCGCACTTTGCCAACCCCCATCCCCTCCGTCTTCATCCCCTCCCTCACCACACCACTGCCGCTCGGTCCCCTCCATCCCCGCATGACCGCTACTCATCCCCTCGCCGTTGCGGCCCATCTACTCTGGCTCCCCCTGTCCTCAGTCCCCTCCCTCATCGTCCCACCATCGATGCACTGTCGCCACCTCACTGCCTCCTCTCCTCTGGCTCCACTTCACCGCCACCGCTTGTCCCATCCCTCGCCGCACCGGATCCGGCTCCAGCTCCCCTCCGTTGCCTCTCATCTCCCTCGCAGCACCGCCTTCGGTTCCCCTCCCTTCCAGGTTTGTAGCGCAATCAGGTATGACATGGGATTTCACTTACATTATTATTTTATAAATGGTTTACAAACAATTAATTAGTATTTATTTTAAATATATTTGATATGAAAAATGAAAATGTAATAAGTCTTGTGTAAATGTTTGTTATAAGGATCTTATTATGGATAAGAGTTGGATTGATCTACCAAATTGAACGTCTAGAGAATATTTCAATGCAATTATGCAGTTTATTGACTTCACTAGAGGATTTGAAAGTGACTATATTAGTTTTCCATGTAGAAAATGTGCTAATAGATATCAATTTAAATGAGATATTTTGAGGGAGCGCATATTCTTTAATGGATTTCTGAAAAATTATAAGAGTTGGACTCGTCATGGAGAATAATATGTTCTTTGTCAAAATATGGATGTAGTTCAGATGGATGTTGATGCACAGATGAATGATCCAATGCATGAAATGCTTAGTGAAATGGTACATGGGTTGGATCCTGAAGGCATTGACATCCAGAATCTTGAGACCGGTGAGATAAATCTTCACTCTGGTGCAAATCGTGATTCGAGGAGGTTTTATGAAGAAATTGATGATGTAAAAACAGAATTATATCCCAGATGTACTTATTACAATAAATTGTCATTTATCGTGGAGTTGTTGCATTTAATGACTTTGAATCATTAGTCAGACACATCATTCGACATGTTGTTGGTGTTATTGAAAAAGGTTCTTCCTGTCGACAGTAAGATTCCCAAGTCATATTACCATGCTCGTAATCTGACAGAGAACTTAGGTTTTACATATGAGACCATAGATGCATGTGAAAACATTAATATGTTGTTTATAAAGGAAACTACCCATTTGGATATTTGTATGGTTTTGGTGCTTCTAGGTGGAAAGAGAATAGGGGAAATCAGACTCATCAAAGATAGATTGTGATATAGGGGAAAACGATTTTCGTAAAGAAAATGTGTTACTTTCCCCTTAAACTGAGGATGAAAGGATTTTTTATGTCATCTAATGTTTCTAATGTAACTAGATGGAATGCCGAAAGAGTTCATGAAAGTGATATGTTAACCCACTCGGTAGACTCTCATGCATGGAAGGATTTTGATAAGAGACATCCCGACTTTTCCAAAGATGTTCGTAATGTCTGATTGGGATTGGATGCAGATGGTTTTAATCCATTCACGTCTATGGTTGGGGAAACTCATAGAACATGGCCAGTGGTGTTGGATCCGTATAATCTTCCTCCATGGCTTTGTATGAAGTGGAAATTTATTTTACATTCCACTCATATTGATAGACCTAAATGTCCAAAGGATAAGATTGATGTTTACCTTCAACCATTGATTGATGAGTTGAATGAATTTTGGGGTGATGGGGTGATGACTTATTATTGTGAAACATATGAAATGTTGAAACTACAGGCTGCTTTATTGTGGACAATCAATGACTTCCCAGCTTATGCAAATTTATCAGGCTGGAGTACGAAAGGGGAATTTTCTTTCCCTTATTGCAACAAAAGTAAAAAATCTGTATGGATTAAGCATTCCAAAAAATGGGAATAGATGCGTCACATACATTTTCTCCCCCCTCAGAACAGGTCCTTAAAGGACAGAGTGGCATTTGATGGTTCTAGAGAGTTCAGAACAGCACCAAAGATCATGACAGGAGTCGAAATCTTATCACAGATTGAGGAAGAAAAGTTCTGCACGGGATATGAAATTCAGGATTTGGTGGCTCCTCTGGTACGTAATATCCGAGCTTCGGGTAGGCAGCACAGTCACAATTGGAAAAAGAAAAGAATTTTTTATAGTCTTGTGTATTGGAAAACTAACATGCTAAGGCATAATTTGGATGTCATGCACATTGAAAAAAATGTCTATGATAACATATTGTGGACCATTTTAGGTGTCATTGGAAAATAAAAGGACCATGTTAATGCACATCGTGATTTGGAAGAAATGGGTTTAAGGAAATAGTTGCATTTATAGTTAGCTGAGGGAAACAAGGCATATATGCCTGTTGCACAGTATACGATGACTAAAAAGGAGAAAGAGACATTTCATTCCATTTTGATGATACGCAAGGTGCCTGATGGTCACTCTTATAATATTTCAAAGTGTGTGAATCTGACGAGCAAGACATTGCAAGGGTTGAAAAGTCATGATAATCACATACTACATCAGCAGTTGATTCCAATCGCAATTTGTGATTTTTTTTCTCCCAATGTTGTTTAGCCGTTGATTGAGATGAGTAGTTTTTTTAGACAAATTTGTTTTAGAAATCAACGAATGAGTGATTTAAAAAGTTTACATAACTGAATTTTACTTATGCTTTGTCACATTGAGAAACTATTTCCCCCCTCATTTTTCGATGTTATGGTCCACTTGAAAGTGCACCTAACTGATGAAGTAATGGCTGCTGGTCTAGTGCAAATCATGTGGATGTATCCTATTTAGCAGTATTTGAGTACATTGAAATGATTTGTATGCAACCGAGCTCATCCGGAGGCATCAATAGCCAATGGTTATTTGATGGATGAGTGTACAACTTTTTGTGAAGAATATCTTACGAATGTTGAAACAATATTAGATAAGACCTCTCAGATTCATGATGGTCCATTAAGAGAAGGAACTACATATGATATGGACAACATCGAGTGGATACAATTGCATCGATATATCTTGTTCAATACTCCATCAGTTGCACCATTAATGCAGTAAGTATCTTATCACTTTTATTGTTTAAATTTTACATGTTTCGTTTGCATAAGTTGATCATTTAAACATCGCATTATCATTTTCAAGAAACACAATAATGAGAAAAAAGAATAGATGTATCATGCAATTGATTTTCAAATTCAATAGTCTCATTACGCATCATTTCATGATTGGTTCAAGGATTATGTATGTATAAATTGATTTTCATTATTAGTGAAATATTATACTAATTTATTTTTGCATATATCATTATTAAATTCAATGAATTATGTAGGTTCATAAGCTAAGGTAGTTAGGGGACACCATGCTAACTGAATAATTTATCAATCTGGATGAGGATCCATCTATAATGGGTCGTCATTATAAATCTATAGATGCTAATCGTTTTCTATTTCACATTAAATATGTTAAAGACAAATGAGCAACATAAAACATTGGAATCAGTTGTCCATTTTTCGATTATGGTTATTAATATGGTCAATTGATAGACATCATTGAAGTTGTATACACACATGGGTTGAAGTACATTTTGTTAAAGTGTAATTGGGTTCATCCAGTGCGTGGATGTAAAGTCGATCAATATCAGTTTTCATTGGTCAATTTTAACTATACATTTTATAGAAATGAACAAGTTGATAATGAACCTTTCATTTTGACATCAAAAGTGGAACAAGTATTCTTCGTTACTTTTCATTCAAATCCAAGTTGGCAAGTTGTTGTCAAAATTTATCAGCGAGGAGTGTTTGTATTTGAATAAGATTAACCCGAGACTGTTCCTTTTGTTTCCCAAAAGCATGATCAACATACCGTAGTTCAACGTGAAGAAGATATTTATTGGGTTATAGTGGCTGTTGAAGGAGAAAAGGTCGATTTTCATACTTAATGAAAGGTATAATTTTTTTCCTGCTATTTAGCCTAGGATATCATAACTTATCTAACCATTTTATAAATACTTGTATGTTTTAATCATCAATTTTGGAAGTTTATTCAGTTATAAATATTTAGGGTGATTTAACTCATGTTATATTGATGTTACTATCGGTGTATCTTCCCATTGAGGAATTCTTCATTTGGTTCATGTGCTGCTTGAATTTTTATTAATTCAATTTGAAATTTGGCTATGCATTGATTTGTTTTGTACATAATTTGTATATCTGTTTTGTTAACATTGTAATTTTTAAAAATTCATTCACAACTAATTATTCAATCCCTTTTTTGTTTTATTAACAACTGTATAACTTTGATTTTTTTAAAAAACAATCCAATTTATCATATGGACACTTTGGATAGTCCTCGTACTATTGTTTTCCATGAATGTAGGCATGTCAGGGGAAGAGGCAGAAAATCCACATCATCCATCTAAGGCATCTACGTCTTAGGGTCGAGGTATGTTTGAATATCATTATCTCTATTTTTTATGTAATTGATAAACATATATATATATATATATTTATAACATCGATCAATTTATATATAAAATTGTTTTCAACAGGATCAGACTTGACTGCTTCTTCCTCTCATAGGAGAGGCCCTAGTCTTGGAATATTATCATGGAATTCCGACACGACTTTTGAGGTTTCATTTCATGAGGTATTTCATCCTGTGGGATGGAATGCCCCTGTATTTATTCATCAGCTGGGTCATATCATATGTGACCCACATCGATTTCCATTAACCATGCGTGATTGGGCTTCTATCCCTCAGGACAAATTATATATTCTTTGGAGGGAGGTTCAGGTAGTAAGACCATTTTACATTATTCCCTATGTATAAACAATAATAACATATGTGAATTTTTTAATAGAAAAATATGAAAGTATGTCCCGATGTGTTTTGGCTAGTGTGTATGAGCAAATTCCATAAGATGTGGAAAGACTATAAAGGAAAAGTCAAGGGGGACCACTAGGTACCAAATATGTGTGCCCCAGACATTCTGGAAAAATTCCCGAGAGGTGTCCTCTCAGCTCAGTGGCGTGATTTAGTTGCATATTTGTCTACTGAGGGTGTTGCAGTTTGTATATTTATTTTGGTATATATATTTTCAAGAATGTGTGATTTGTTTGAAATTTGAATGAATTGAATATATGAGGTGTCAACACGCCATTCTGAGAATCAAGCGTTGCAGGGACCACCTCACAGGATCGGGACTCGTCACGTGTCTCTGATACGACATGAGGTATTTATTATTCATTTTATAATTTTTTAATTAATACGGTTTTTTGTTTATCTTCTATTCATATACAGTTGCGGGAGCAAGGTGCACCGACTAATAAAATGTCAGTGTGGATGAGGACTCGTGATCGCAATGATCCAGAGGCTGCAACATTGATAGTAATCACTTGTAATCATTTCCAATACTTATATAAAATCTATATATTAATATTTATATATATATTTTTTAAATATTTCACAGGCTCAATTTGAAGCTGAGTTAGAACATCTTCCAGAGGACCGGCGACAACTTCCCATGCGAAGGGAGGAGATCTTTCATCGCATTATTGTTCGGGACATGCATGGATATAGTTTGACCTATGGAACATGGATTCCTCGTTTTGTAGTGTCACATGCTGTGGTTGTTGGTCTTGCTCTTGCTCAGATGACACAGCGGTTGTCGGATTTTGAGGCACGATTGCGCGCTTCCGAGGAGGTAAATGCGCAATTGATTGCTGAGGTTAGAGCACTATGGCAATATGTGCGTCTAGGTGATGGTGCAGGGGATCAGATGATGTTGTTTTATACTATATTTAATTATTTAATTTATATTGTTTTTGTTATGAAAATATTTATAATGATTTTTTGTTGTAGGCCCCTGATCCACCTGATGGAGGTAGTATTCGTGACCATGTATGACACATCATATTGACTAGGTGTGTTTCTATTTTTAATGGTGGGGTTCTTATTGATATTTATGTTGGGTTGGTAGTGAGATTTTTTGTGATTTGGGGGTATCAGGTGTGTTTTGGCCTGATGTAATGTTTGTGCGCACGAATTGAGAAGTAACCATGAAACTGATTAATGACTTGGATATTTTTTGTTCATTTAATACTTCAATGTTCTCAATTGCATGTTCTGTAATATTTTTGAAAAAAACATGAGATTACTAATATAAAACATTAAACTTTCTCTTCATGAATGAGTTGAGTTCACTATTTTTAGTCCCCGGCCCATCCCTGACAGCCCTCCCCGCACCCCGGACAGCCTTCCCCCACTCCAGAAAGTCCTCCCTGCACCCCGTACAGGCCCCCCCGCCCCTCGTACGCCCCCCCCCCCCACCCCGGACAACCCTCCCCTCTCTCCGGACAGGCCCCCTGCACTTCGGAAAGCCACCCTGCCCCCTGGACAGCCCTCCCCGCACTCTGGACAGGCCTCCCCGCATCCCGGGAAGGCCCTCGCACCCCGAACAGCCCCCCTGAACCCCGTACATCCCTCCCCGAACTTTTTATAGCCCTCCCCACACCTCGGACATCCCCCCCCAGCCCCGGACAGCTCTCCCCACACTCCGGACAGACAGCACGTCATTCTGAGGTGTTGTTTGACCGCGGTGACCAGAAACACGTTTCTGGAGTCATAAAACACCAGAACGGAGTGAGACGATCTAATTCAAATCCATCATGCTCCTAATGACTTGAAACCACATCAAAACAATAGGAATATTATTCGTGACTTGTAGGAGGGGACAACATGCCCATCGGACGTGCGGTGCGCACGATATGACCGATTGTGTCGTTTTTAGCAGCTCGGTGCGCGCTAGAAGGGAACGTTGGGGGGACAAAACCACCCAAACGACCTCATAATTCCATGAAAAGCTACGCCAACCGCCTTTGAGTGAATTGTGAAATGTTCAGGTAGACGGCACGTCAATCGGAGGTGTCGTTTGACCGTTGTGATTGGAAACACGTTTCCGGAGTCAAAAAACACCACAACGGAGTGAGATGGTTTCATTTGGAGATAACATGATCCAAATGACCATAAACAACACTAAAACAGTAGGAATATGTTTCGTGATGTGTAAGAGGAGACGGCACCCCTATCGAACGTGCGGTGCACGTGGTACGACAGATTGAGTCGTTTTCAGCAGCTCGGCATGCGCTAAAAGGGCGTGTTGGGGGGCAACCCCCCCCCCCCCCCGAACGACCTCGGAATGCCATGAAACCGTACACCAACATCATTTGTGTGAATTGTGAAATGGTCGGGTAGACATCATGTCAATCAGAGGTTTCATTTGACCGCGGTGACCAGAAATGCATTTTCGGAGTCATAAAACACCAAAACGGCGTAAGACGGTTGAATTCGGAGAAAACGTGCTCCAAATGATCTAAAACCACACGAAAACAATATTAATATTATTCTGGACATGTATGAGCAGATGGAACACCCATCAGATGTGTGGTACGCACGGTACGACCGATTGTGTCGTTTTCAGCAGCTATGAGCGTGCTAAAAGTGCGCGTTGGGGGGTCAAAACCACCCGAACGTCCTCAGAATGCCATGAAACCGTACGAGAATAACCTTTTTGTGAATTTTGAAATATTCATGTAGAATTCATGTCAATTGGAGGTGTTGTTTGACCGCGGTGACCGAAAACACATTTCTGATGTTATAAAACACCTGAATGGCGTGGGGCTGTCGAATTCGGAGAAAACATACTCCGAATGACCTCAAACAACACAACAATTGTAGAAATATTATTAATGACAAGTAGGATGAGACGGCATGCCCATCGGACGTGCGGTGCACGCGGTACGACCGATCGTGTCATTTTCAATAGCTCGGCATATGCTAAAATGGTGCGTTGGGGGTCAAAACCACCTGAATGACCTCATAATACCATGAAAGCGTACGTCAACGGCCGTTGTGTGGAATTTGAAATGGTCGGGCAGACGGCATGTCAATCAGAGGTGTTGTTTGACCGCGGTGACCGCTAACGCGTTTCCGGTGTCATAAAACACCAAAAGGGTGTGAGACGGTTGAATTCAGAGCAAACGTCATCTAAATGACCTTAAACCACAAGAAAACATTAGGATTATTATGCGTGACGTGTAGGAGGAGACGAAATGCCCATAGGACGTGCAGTGCTCGCGGTACAACTGATTGTGTCATTTTCAGCAGCTTGGCGCGCGCTAAAACGGCCCGTTGGGGGGGGGGGGTCAAAACCACCCAAACTCCCTCAGAATTCCATGAAACGGTACGACAACAGCCGTTGTGTGAATTTTGAAATGGTCTGGAAGACGACACATCAATTACATGCATATTTTGACTGCGGTGACCGGAAACGCGTTTTTGGAATCATAAGACACCAAAACGGCGTGAGACGGTCGAATTCAGAGCAAAAATGATCTGAATGACCTGAAACCACATGAAAACATTAGGAATATTATTATTGATGTGCAAGAGGAGACGGAATGCCCATCAGATGTGCGATGCATGCGGTATGACCGATTGTGTCGTTTTCAGCAGCTCGGTGCGCGCTAAAAGGGCGCGTTGGGGGGTCAAGACCAAAAAAAAGACATCAGAATTCCATGAAACCGTATGAACACATCCGCTTTGTAAATTGTGAAATAGTTGAGTCGAAAGAATGTCAATCAGAGGTGTCGTTTGACCGCGGTGATAGGAAAAGAATTTCCGGGGTCATAAAACACCAGAACGGTGTGAGATGGTCGAATTCGGAGAAAACGTGCTCTGAATGAACTGAAACCTCACGAAAACATTAGTAATTTTATTTGTGATGTGTATGAGGAGACGGAACGCCCATCGGACGTGTGGTGCATGCGGTATGACTGATTGTGTCGTTTTCAACAGCTCGGCGCGCGCTAAAAGGGCGTGTTGGTGGGTCAAAACCACCCGAACGACCTCAGAATGCCATGAATGGGTATGAAAACGGCCATTGAGTGAATTTTGACATGTTCGGGCAGACGGAATGTCAATCAGAGGTGTCATTTGACAACGGTGACCGGAAACACGTTTATGATGTCATAAAACACCAAAACAGCATGAGAAGCTCGAATTCGGAGTAAACATGCTACGAATGACCTAAAACCACAGGAAAACATTAGGAATATTATTCGTGATGTGTAGGAGGAGACGACACAACCATCGGATGTGCGGTGCGCACGATATGACCGATTGTGTCGTTTTCAGCAGCACGATGTGCGCTAAAAGGGCCTGTTGGGGTGTCAAAACTACCTGAACGACCTTGGAATTCCATGAAACCATAAAAAACATCCTTTGTGTGAATTGTGAAATGTTCGGGAAGATAGCACATCAATCAGAGGTTTCGTATGACCACGGTGACCTGAAAAGTGTTTCCAGAGTCATAAACCACCAAAACTGCATGAGACGGTCAGATTCGGAGAAAATGTGCTCTGAATGACCAGAAACCACATAAATACATTTGGAATATTATTTGTGACGTGTAGGAGGAGACGGCACGCCCATCGGACGTGTGGTGCACACGGTACGACCAATTTTGTCGTTTTCAGCAGCTCGGCGCGGGATTTTTGTTTTACGTTTAAAAAACATATTTTACAAAAACAGGCCAGGATAAAAATATTTTCAAAACTGTGCCTTAAAGGAGGCATCATGGATGTCGCCTTTGCAGTTCGGGTGCAAGGCAGAATCCGCGATACTGCCTTTGCACTTTGGGTGAAAGGCGGCATCGTCGATGCTGCCTTTCCCCTATTTGTTTGAAAATTTTTATTTTTTATTTTTTATTTTTGTTTTGTTTATATATATATATATATGCAAAACAAAAAATTTCAGCAGAACTTATCTGCTATAAATGATCTAGTGCTAAGGCCATTATAGCAGTCTGGATACTGAAAGAAACCCTCACTCATGCCTCCTTTTTATAAGAGGGCCTGCCCTGAAAATCTTTCTGCATTTTAGATGTGGAATTCTGGTTCTCCATTTTCTGCGCAGTACATTCTGCATTTCTGATGTGGGATTCTGTTTCAAGTACGTGACTTTGAAATACAATAAAATACAAACTATAAGACCAATATAAATTAAATTTTGAACATTGATTAAACATATAATAAATAGTTGAAAACAAAAATAATTTCCTCAAAAATGTTGATGAAATATAATATATAACCATTCAAAACCGCCTACTTGAAACTAAAAAATGTTTCAAGTATGTGAATATAAAATACTATAAAATATAAAATATAAAACGAATATAATTAAAACATTAAAAATTGATTAAACATATAATAAATAATTGAAAACAAAAGAAATTTCCAAAAAAATGTTGATGAAATGTAATTTATAAGCTTTCAAAACCGCCTACTTGAAACAAAAAATGTTTCAATTACGTGAATTTGAAAGTCTATAATTATATTACTAATTAACCAATTAATTAGTTATAATTATTAAATATATTACTCATTAACTAAATAATTATTATATATGTAATAATTATATTACTAATTAAATAATTAACTATTATATAATTAATAAGTATATTTTTAATTAATTAATTAATTATTATATAATTAATAGTTATATTGATAATTAACTAAATAATTACTCTATAAGTAATAATTAATAGGTAATAATTAATAATTAATATTTATAATTAATATATATAATTAATATTTATATTTATAATTAATAATTATAAATAATATTATTCATTATAATTATAAATTCTAATTATTCATTATAATTACTAATTATAATTATTCATTATAATTACTAATTTTGATTATTAATTGTTAATTTAAAATATAATTATTAATTATATAACTATTATTTGTATAATAATTAGTTACTTAATTACTAATTATTAATAATTAATTATATAATAACACATTAGTTAAATTGTAATATAATAAGCTAATTGGTAATATAATTATTTACTATTTAATAATTAATTAGTTATTTCATAATATAATTATTAATTATATATTAATTAATTAGTTAATTAGTAATATAATTATTAATTATATAATTTTTAATTAGGTAATTAGTAATTATTAATGTTTTATTATTATGTTCGTATGGTTATATAAATATATATAAATAAAACCTAATTTACCCCCTCTTGAGATTCCACTCCGACTAACAAGTAATAATAGTATTTTGATTTCAGTACACATAAAACATGTAAATAATAATGTACAATCATTGAATATGTCTGTGGTAAGGAGATTCTGTCCCACATGGTGGTCTGTGAATAGGACATCCACGTCTAGTGCACAGTGGAGTCTGATGACCTAGAGAAGGCTGATCCTCGGGCACTGAAACGTCAACTATTTCATCCTCCATCTGTGTGTCAGTGAGAGGAGTTGTAAACTGC
This sequence comes from Viscum album, assembly GCA_963277665.1. NCBI lineage: Eukaryota > Viridiplantae > Streptophyta > Magnoliopsida > Santalales > Viscaceae > Viscum > Viscum album. The sequence continues at coordinate 1,289,052,203 of OY728158.1, forward strand.
ATCTCGTACTGCCATTCAGATCCATCTCCCACTAGGGTGGTAGAAGGGCCTCCCTCCATCACAGAGGGGAATGAATCATGTGATGGAGCTATACTCCAAGACGACGATGGCTCTATAATCCAAGGTTGTGAAGGATCTGGAACCCACGATGGAGAGAACTGTGGATGTCCTGTTAGGAAAGACGGATCCCATGCCACCTGAGGCACATCCTGAATAGGCTGATCCTGGACTACTAGAGGCCTGACCTCTGCCTGTAGAACAGGCGAGGCCTCACGTGCAGCACGACGCTGTCTACGTCGCCGTGGTCATGGCTCCTCAGCACCAGCAGCAGCTGTAGGATGTTCCTCTGGGGAAGGAACCTCCTCTCTCCGAGCTAGACGCGCAAAGATGCTCCTGGAAAGTGCACGAAAAGATTCCCTTGACTCCAGCGTTGTAGCATGGACGACTGCCCGACTAAAGACCCCCTCCTCCTCTTCATCACTCATGCGAACAAGCTTCTATGTGTGACTTCCCTGTAAATAGATTCAAATGGAATTAGAAAATAATTCAATAAACAAACTAATAGAAATTTATTGACTTACCATCCTCTGCATCCCAATGCTGGCTTGGGTAAGATACTGTATAGACTTCAGTCAATACCATGGTGCATAGTCAACCTGCTCTGAAAGAGAGAATCAATTTGTAGGAACACCATGAATATGTAACTCTGCACGTCTGGGTCAGCAGTCGATAAAACTCGCATGTACTTGGGACCAATCATAATTTTGCCTCCCTGTCAGCTTCATCCCATGAAGCTGGTCTATCTGTCTCGAAGGTAATGGAATCGGCTGAGTATAGAAAAATTTGCACATGACCCTGTCAGGCAGCTACCACTCAAAAATATGAAAGTGAATGAGGGGCACTATATCCATAGCATCCTCAAGCACAAAAGTGCAGTATGCTGGCAACTGGTCCATAATACTCCAGTAGAGAAGCCATTAAATCTGAAATGACAAGTGATTTTGTCAAAAAAACACCCAACTAAAAATCAAAATTGATGCTGTTATTAAATATGTTAGACAATGATATATTGTATACACATACCTGATTAGGTATGAGATAGTCCAATTGTAGCCGATATATGCCCAAATGTTGTCTCGTAACCACGTTAAAACTATGTCGGTGACACCACCTGTAAAATACAACGATAATGAAAAATAATGAGAAATTATATTCAATAACTCATAGTAGAATCAAAAAACAATAGAAATGACTTATCATAACATCATCCATGCGGAGTGTCATGCAATACCTTCATCTCGACCGGTGGACCAGCAAGTTCAGAGCGGAATGCTGGGATGCCCTCCCATGCCCATATCTGAATAAGGATAACGCATCCTCCGAGACCTGTACGGTCCCTATGGGATAGCCTGCATAATGATCTTTACGTGTATGCCATGCAGGCTGATCCCCAACTATACATCCCATCCTGATCAAAGTCCTCTAGTAGGGGTAGATACATCATATGCACATGCATCCCCAAGTGATCATTACACATGGTCCCACCAATGAGTCGTAAGATATATGCACTGGCATAACACATGACGATCTGCTCATCATCATCATCCTGTAAATGTGGAATATGTGACTCCAACCAACGCATAGATATGGACGATCCATCTGTAGCCCTATGGTCGGACAAAATATCAATTCCTAACAAGCATTGAGCAAGGTCTGGCCAAGCTGCATGAGTGAGTCCAATAACGGGTCTCCCCTGGATAGGCAGACCAAGAAGCACTGCCACATCCTCGAGGGTGATGGTCATATCTCCCTCAGGCAAGTGGAATGTGTGTGTCTCTGGTCTCCATCTCTCAATGAGGGAAGCAATTAGGTAATGATCTACAAATGTGAAATCTGATACGGCAAGGCCATAGAAGCCAGCACACTGCAAGTAAGGTCTAATGGCATGTGGAGGCTCCATGTGATGAAAATGGTGCATTCAACGCACCTTCACAAATCGATATGGACGACCCTCTAACATGTCAATTAGTAATGATTAACTAATTATGGATTGGGTTAAGATAAACCATGTCAATTAGTAATGATGTTTTTAGAATTTATCTAATTGTATGTATTCAATATCTTATGATAATTATAATGATACTATAAATTTGTTATAGAACAGTTTGCTAAAATGTCCTACATGTTTAGATTGGGGTTTAGGTTGTAGGGTTTAGTGTTAAAATTATTAATATTAACATCCAGGAAACATGTTAATGGGTAAACTGACATTTACTTTTCAATATGGGTTAAGTGTTCCGCTTTCGGATTTCTTAAATAAATTCTATTATCTTAGATTTTAAGTTATTTCTTGAAAGCATGAATATTAATATGAAATAAGTTATATTATCTAAAATATTGAGTCTTGAATTTGGTCACACATATTTTGGGGGATCTTAATGATTATCTACTTATGGATTGGATTAAGATAAACCATGTCAATTAGTAATGGTGTTTTTAGAATTTATCTAATTTTATGTATTCAATATCTTATTCTAATTATTATGATACTATAAATTTGTTATATAACAGTTTTCTAAAATATCCTGCATGTTTAGATTGGGGTTTAGGTTAGAGGGTTTATGGTTAATTTTTTTAATATTAACGTCCATGAAACACATTAATGGGTTAACTGACATTTACTTTTCAATATGGGTTAAGTGTTCCACTTTCGGATTTTTGAAATAAATTCTATTATCTCATATTTAAATTTATTTCTTGAAAACATGAATATTAATATGAAATAAGTTATATTATCTAAAATATTGAGTCTTGAATTTGGTTACACATATTTTGGTGGAGCTTTATGATTAAATACTTATGGATTGGATTAAGATAAACCATGTCAATTAGTAATGAATTTTTTATAATTTATCTAATTGTAGGTATTCAATATATTATTCTAATTATTATGATACTATAAATTAGTTATAGAACATTTTTCTAAAATATCATGCATGTTTAGATTGGGGTTTAGGTTGGAGGGTTTAGGGTTAAAAGTTTTAATATTAACGTCCAGGAAACATGTTAATGGGTTAACTGACATTTACTTTTCAATATGGGTTAACTGTTCTGCTTTTAGATTTTTTAAATAAAATCTATTATCTCAGATTTAAAGTTATTTATTGAAAGCATGAGTATTAATATGAAAAATTATCTTAGATGTTTTGGGTTTAGAAAACCGAGGAATAAAGAAGAGATAACGAAATTTAGTTTACAATATGGGAATGTCACAATGAAGACAATATAACATTATGGATGAGACTGTGAAGTCGACCCAACAAAGTTAAGGCATCATTTTCGGTTATGACCATCTTTACGACATATTTTTCATCGCAAACTCTGTCCTTGTTCTTGAGGCTAGTCCATCTCATTATGCATCCTACTCGCCATTGGTCTCCCATGAGGACATAACTGATTCATGTTCGGTATCACTATCACCTGGCCATCAGGCATTGGGAAATAAAGATACTCCCCAATAGGTGTCCATGCTGCAACATAATAGTTAGCAATGATATCCATCTGGTACACTGGATCAGCATAAGATTCCCATGAGATGTTCACAGAGGCACATGCTGCGATGGAATGTGTACATGGAAACTGTAAGGCCTGAAAGTATCCACATTGGAATTGCCTTGTTTCCAGTAATACCACCATTTTTTCAGTGATGCAATTTGTGATGGGGTATGAACGCTCTTGAACATCAAATCGAGAGTCTTGTCTTCGAAACAGACAGACGTGATAACCAAAAGCTTCTTCAATATTTTTTTTAAATCTCTCGTTGAAAGTGTGTTCTATATCCTAGCCCTTGATGTATTCCGTCTGATGCTAGTTTTTTCCTATCCACAAAGTACTTCACGCATCGATATAATTTCCCCTGAACTAAGGCAGTTATAGGTAGCTTGAGAAGTCTTTTGAAGATACCATTGATGCACTCCACAAAGTTTGTCTCCATGTGTCTGTACCACTTCCCTCGTCGTATGCCAATGTCCATTTCGCTTTTGGAATCCGTGTCATATAATCATAAAATTCTTGATTATCCTGATGAATTTGTTCAAAAGTTTCTTTAAATCATCATTGGTCCGACTCATATGCTACAAAGCATAGATGATATTTCACATAAATTGATTTTATCTTTATATTGAAACAGTAAAACAGAACGAATAAAATACGTACCAAGCCTCGTGATTTCCTTCTTCATCGATTCGTTGTGGAATTTTTTATGCACATAGCTAGAAATGTGTCTAATGCAGAACCTATGATATGAATTTGGGTATATCCATGTATCAGGTTCTGCATTGATTGCCTCATTAATTGCTCGATGGCGATCAGATATCAAACAAACTCCCTGAATGTTGGTGAAATGGTTGCTGATACATGCCAGAAACCAACTCCATGATTCATAGTTTTCTTCCTCTACAATGGAAATGTCAAGCAGAAGAGGTGAACGATTTCAATCATGGGTTGTCGCAATCAAAAATATGCCCATGTATTTTCCATATAGAAATCATCCATCAATCTGAATAAATTGTTTGCAAAAACAAAATGTGGAGATACAAGGAAGGAATACCCAGAACAACCGATGAAATCGAACACGAGATGGATGAAGTCGATTATCACGAGACACATGTTCCTTTGTATCCAGATGGAAGACAACTTGGTTATGATGCCTCGGTATGGCTAGAAATTGCGGCAATACTCAATATGAGTCATCCCAATCACCATATACCTTCACAATTGCCTTCTGTTTCACCATCCATGCCTTATTATAGGAAATATTATAACCGAATGTCTGTATAATCCTCTCTTTCACAAGGGATATTGGAACATATTGAAATGTCCTAATCATCTCAACAACAATAGATGGCAGAAATTCTACATCCAATTAAGTATGATCTTGTGTGAGACTTGGCTAGCCTCAATCCTTGAGATTCTCCAACCTCCAAATGTAATGTCCGGAATAGCCCTTAAGCAAAATCTACAATCATCCCCATACTTCACACACGATATAACATATTTACTATGGCATGATTCATGAACTACATAGTTGAAGTGTCTCTCAATATGAATTCTCTTTAACGTGCTTTTTAAGGCATCTTTACTAGGAAAATTCCTTCTAATATATAAGGTTTTGTCCACCTCACTAAACCTATCGGGTATAACTCCAGGGAACATAGTTGTCGGTGTGAGAACATTATTATGGAATTCAGGCATGCGTGTCACTGCTTCTGACCAAGATGAAAAGAGTGGTTGATGATTTATTGACCAAGGTTGATGTACAACAATTGCATTTCTCAAAACCTCCTCTCTATCTTCTGTTGGTCCCTCCTCATCAGCACTGTTGTCTCCATCTAATCCATCATTACGAAACTCCTCATCAGAAGTCGGATTGACATGTATATCTAGGAGATCATCTAGGTTTTCCTCTTCTGCTACATCATTTGGAATATGCTCAATTTCATGGGGTAGGCATTTTTCAACCACTCTTGTAATTCTACATCTTTGTACAAGTGGACGTTGTTATTGTACAGTAGCAACAACAACATATAACTCCATCATGGTACCATCTAACCGTTGAGAAAATAAATTAATTGCTTGGACCCACTGCGCATCAGTAACCAATGGACAAGCTATATGCCACAGTGTTGTTGGAAATTGCAAATGTCTATAGATCATAGACATGGTCTCTTGATCGGGTCCTAGATTTAAGGAAACATGAATTCTCTCTTCAAGGTCATTTATGGTAACACAATCAACTATACTAACCACCGTAATTTGTTGTGTACTGTATGAAGCTCCTTGCTCAGTTTGAATAATCTCCCCATAACAGTACACACAGGAAAACATGGCTCTCTACGTCAAAAATGTTTCTTTCATCAAAATTATGATAGTGTTACCAATATTAACAATTATGTATGACCATATGATGATTATTAGAATGTAATTTTTGGGCGCCTTTCTATACCCTAAACTAAGCTATTGATGTTTGACCGTATGATATTTATTAGAATGTAATTTCAGAGTGCCTTTAATTTACTTTGTTTGTTCTTCTTCATTTCACATTATATGTTCATCAATATCGTTAGCTAATCATTATATGGATCCATGTTTTAATCCTATGTTATTTATTAATTATTATTAAATTAACTAATAATAACTAATCATTAATTATTCTATTATTCTATAATTAACTAATAATAACATTAATTCGTTAATTCTTCTGTCCTTATTTGATTCTATAACATTATATTTATCATTTATCATTGATAAATATACTGATTTGATTTTTCTTCTCTTATAAATTTTAGTAGTTTATAATAAAAATATGAAACATCTTAAGCATATTCCCTGAGAGTGTCAAACCAGGATGCAACATGGCCCGTTATCATGCACCAGTTCCCGTTCGAGTCTAGCTCAAAGCGGTGTTTTCGGGTTTTACCAATATGTACATCTGGGCCAGAGCCACATCCACTTGTTTATATCTAGACAGGAATTTAATTGCGTATATAACCACATAATCTTTAAGCTACCAAAATTTATAAATACTTATTCTTAAGTTAATCTATACTTAATCTATACTACCTAACAATAATTATTTAAAATAATATATAACTAATTACAGAAACTCAATAACCAATTATTAAGAACTACCTAAACTACTTAACAAATGAAAGATTTAAATCTAAAAAAAATAAATTAATTAAATAAAAGCATTAAATTAAATAAAGAAACATACCTCTAAATGAAGCTTCGTAAAAACTCGCACAGCAAAGGAATTTTTTTTAAGAGAGAGAAATTCAGAGAGATAAAGTGAGGAGGGAGAGAGGAAGGCAATGATCAAGTGAGGAGAGGGGGGGGGCTCCCTTTTATCGGGAGTTCAGGCCAAGGAGGGATCGTGGAAGCCGCCTTTGCCATGTCATCGATCCGGGCCAAAGGTGGCACAGGGGAGCAAAGGCAGCATCGCAGATGCCACCTTCTTACACTATAACAAAGGCAGAATCTGTGATGCCACATCTGTAGCATATTTTTTTTAAAAAAATTGACCTAGGAAGTATTTCAATTTTTTTTATAAAAACGTATGTAAAAAAAACTCACTCGGTGAACGCTAAAAGGGAACGTTGGGGGGTCAAAACCACCTGAATGACCTCGAAATTCCATGAAACTGTATGAAAATAGCCGTTGTGTGAATTGTGAAATGGTTGGGCAGACGACATGTCAATCGGAGGTGTTGTTTGACCGCGTTCACCTGAAACGTGTTTCTAGAGTCATAAAACACCAGAACGTCAGGAGACGGTCGAATTCGGAGAAAAATTGATCTGAATGACCTGAAACAACACGAAAACATTAGGAATATTATTTTTGATGTGTAGAAGGAGACAACATGCCCATCGGACGTCCGGTGCGCATGATACGACCGATTGTGTCATTTTTAGCAGCTCGACGCACGCTAAAAGGGCGTGTTGGGGGGGGGGGGGGGGGGGGGGGGGGGTCAAAACAACCCAAACGACCTCGAAATACCATTACAGAATACGAAAACAGCCTTTGTGTGAATTGTGAAATGTTCGGGCAGACGACAAGTCAATCGGAGGTGTCGTTTGACCGCGGTGACCGGAAACGCATTTCCGAAGTCATAAAACACCAGAATGGCGTGAGACGGTCGAATTCGGAGCAAACATGCTTTGAATTACCTGAAACCATAGTAAAAAAATAGGAATATTATTCGGGACGTGTAAGATGAGACGAAACACAAATCAGACATATGGTGCGTGCAGTATGACCGATTGTGTCGTTTTCAGCAGCTCGACGCGCGCTAAAAGGGCGCGTTGGGGGGTCAAAACCACCCAAACGGCCACAGAATTCCATGAAACCATACAAAAATAGTTTTTGTGTGAATTTTAAAATGGTTGGGTAGATGGCATGTCAATAGGAGGTTTCGTTTGACCTTTATGATCGGAAACGCGTTTCCAAAGTCATAAAACACCAGAACGGCATGAGACGGTCGAATTCGGAGAAAACGTGATCTGAATGACCTGAAACCACACAAAAACATTAGTAATTTTATTATTTACCTGTAGGAAGAGACGAAACACCCATCATACGTGCGGTGCGTGCGGTATGGCTGATTGTGTCGTTTTCAGCAGCTCGGTGCGCGCTAAAATGGCGCGTTGGGGGGTCAAAACCACCTGAACGACATCGGAATTCCATGAAAGCATACGAAAACAACTGTTTTGTGAATTGTGAAATTTTCGGGTAGAAATCACGTCCATCATAAGTGTCGTTTGACCGCGGTGACCGGAAACGCGTTTCCGGAGTAATAAAACACCAAAACGGCGCAAGACAATCGAATTCGGAGCAAACGTGATCCGAATGACCTGAAACAACATGAAAACATTATGAATATTATTCATGACGTGTTGGAGGAGACGTCATGACCATCGGACGTGAGGTAGACAGGGTATGACTGATTGTGTCGTTTTCAGCAGCTCGTCGCACGCTAAAATGGCGCGTTGGGGGGTCAAAACCACCAGAACAACCTCAGAATGCCATGAAACCATACGACAACAGCCATTGTGTGAATTGTGAAATGGTAGATCAAAGAATACATCAATAGGAGGTTTCGTTTGACTTTAGTGACCGGAAATGCGTTTCTGATGTCATAAAACACCAGAACGGTATGAGATGGTCGAATTCGGAGCAAATGTGGTCCGAATGACCTGAAATAATAGCATTTCATAAATTGTGGGTTTAAAATTATTATAGCACCATGATTTGATGTCAGATTTAATTTTATTATATGTATAAAATAACTGAATAATCATTTCTAATTTACGTTTGTTTTGTTTTGTTGTTTTTTTCTCTTATTGTAGGTTTATTGAAGCAGAAGATTGAAATGGATGGACCTACTCGGATCATTGAAGCACGTTTATAAGTTATTGTTTATGAAGATCTTAATGTTTATGCTGTTTGAAATTACTTTCCATTTTTTATGATTTTTACCTTGTTTTATCTCTGATTTTCCACCGTGAATTTAAAAAAACACAATTCGTACATTTCATTAAAAAAATGAAAATCCACAAAAAATACCACAAATTAACCCTAACACATTTTTATGTTAATTTTTCTAAAAGATAAGTTTATATTGAAATAAAAAATTTATAAATGTGCTAGAATTTATATTTAAAATAGGCTCTCTATTAAGAGGTATTAAAATTACCTTTTTAGAGAAATACAAATTTTAAGCATAAAATTTGATTTATTATTACCATATGCTTAACAAACCTACTGGATGGATAAGAAAAATATTTTATTTAATATTATATATATATATTTCATTAATATATGTTTATATATATATATATTTAATATTATATATATTAAAATATTTAAAATTTATTATATATATATATTTCAAATATTGTATTTAATATTATATATATAAATATTTTATTATATATATATATATATATATTCTTATTTAATATATATATATATATATATATATATTTTCCTAGGAATATTTTCTTAAAATTTATTTCCCTGACTAGCGACTACCTTTTGCGGTCGCTATAGGCTGCCAGCTAGGCGACATTGGCGACCACCATTGGCAGTCCATGTAGGCTGGAATTTCGGTCACCTACAGCGACCGCCATTGGGGGTTGCTAATGGTGACCGGGCAGGCCGCCTTAAGCGACCGCTAGGCGGTCGCCGTAGGCCGGAATTTCGGCCACCTATAGGGACCACCATTGGAAGACGATGTTTTCCTATTGCGACGAAGCTAAAGCAACCGCCAATGGAGGTCGCTCAGCGGTCTCTAGGGACCTATAATGAGCGCCAATGGCGGTTGCTAATGCCCTATTTTTTAGTAGTGAATTCGCCACCCAAAGAAACAGTATGTTATTTAACTATTAGACAGCGGTGTGTGTATGTATAAATCAAATAATTCTCATAAAAACATCCTAGTATATTGAAGATACTGGTGTTGTTTCAAAAGAAAGTAATAAAAAGTGTTTAAGGGGTTGGAGAAGCAAAATAAAACAAAATATCATAAGAGAAGACATTACCTTAAAATCGGGTAACTCTTTTTGAATTGAGACAAAGGCTTCCTTGAGAAGACTTCATCCCAAAGTGAGGATTTTACGATGAAGGTATGAAAGTTTAGAGGGTTTTTTGTTGGAGTTTGTCCGAACCAAAAGTATTTTAATTTGTTGATAAGGTGGTAGAGGTGGGGGCCTTTTATAAGAGGAGAGGAGGGGCTCTTTTGGAATGATTGAAAATATTACTTTATTATGAAATAATTTTCGGATTTTAAAGGTCCTACAAAGATATATTTCTAGGATAAGGAGATAAGGGTTTTAAATCGACCCATCCAATAGGGTTTTGACCAGTTTAAGTCTTATATTTTACCTTATCTTTTAATTTTATTTAAATCGTTCATTAATGATGTAATCACTGCATCATCATGGTGTCATAAATAAATTAATTTTTTTAATGTCTAAAAATTATAAAAAAATATCCTGTTTTAGGAAATATTTTTAGATTTATAATGAATATTTATAGTCAAAAATATGACTTGTATAACCCCATGTAATAATTGTTTTAGTAAAACAATACATGTTTGTGACATTTTTATTTTACATTATATAAAAGGTATAAATGTCATTATCTTACCCAAGTGGCTCCATGGGGTCCCACAAATTGACCCATGGGTTATAATGGTCAGACATGACTTATCCAATAGGTTTAAGAAAAGTGTCAAGATATTTTTATATTTTTATAATATCATTTTTACCTTAAATTACCCTAATTGCCTCTAATCGCGGTTAATAAAACTCAAAAGTTACTATTCACCCAAAATTATTTTCATCGAATTGAAACAAATTTTAATTAATAATGAAAACCATGTATGATGGATTTCATATATTAAATTCATAGAAGTGGTAATGATTCATTTACATGAAAAATTAGTTTTTTTAACTACCACTTAGTGGTTACACTATTCATCAAAAATTGATGTTTTTCAAAAAAATAACAAAAATTCACCCTAAGCTATATTTGATATTCCAAATTCAAAAATGCTGTCTATTTTACAAAATTACAAACATAAAAGTTTATTTAAATAATTAAATAATTATTTCCCATTGTCAAAACAATTAGCATGTTTTTATGAAACAATATATATAAAAAGATTGACACTAGTTTAAGTCTAATTTCGAAGAGAAATTATTTCAATGACCACCATTGGATTAAATGGTAAAAATATTTTCTAATTGAACATTAAAACCAATTCAAAAGATAATATAATCACATAAATACATTATATTAAAAAGGGGTTTTGAATTAAAATAAAACATTTTTTCACTTATTCATTAAAAATTAACTTTTTCGGATAAATAACAAAAACATAAACAAAGTAAATTTTGATGTCCCGATTATAAATAAGGATTTTATTTGGTCCAATAGAATGTATAAGAGTGAAAAAACTATTTTTAAAGAGGTTTCACCATCAAAAGGCGATAAATCAATCTTTTAGTGAATATTAGAGTATTTATACTTAAAATTTAATTCTTTTCTTATGGTAAGCCATTATCATTTGATGTATTAATGTAAAAACAATTAAATAACATATATAATCATATTTTAGTTATTTATATTCATTTCTGCCAATACAATGGATATGTGTTAACTACCATTTAAAATAATATTATTATATTACTATTGTGCAACGTAAGATTTCAAGGAAACTCGTTGTTTCTTATCGGGTAGACTATCGAACATAGCAACCCATTTAATGTAAAAATAATATTTAATTTGAAAATATTAATAAATATGAAAATGATTTATTCATTATTTACATGGGATGTTACAATTACTCAAACATAAAATATAGATTACCAATTTCTTAAGTCATATCATATTTTCACCGGGTCTCTCTAAGTATTCTATAAACCATACTCTATGCTATGTCATAAGCATGTTAGCCACATCAGTGCACCTATCTAAATATAGTATGGAAACCCATATGAAACAAAATCCATTCTACAGATTCTATATATATTGAGAATCTATATACCATGGTATACTTACCATACCTATAGTGTACTAACCCCTTTTGGGTCTCCAGATACCAGTCTACCCCCTAATAGATCAATTTCATATCTATGTCCATATTTATGAAATTTCTATAAGATAATTTATATCAATGAAATTTTAACAAAAAATAGACCAGTTATGTATATCTCCACCAATATGTTATTATTAAAATAACTAAATATGTATTATTTGTTATTAAAATTATTAGAGGTTGGTGTATATTCTTAACTAGTATCTCCATTATAGAAAAATATACCCATATCATTTAAAACAATGTACCATAGATGATGTTTGCAAAGATACCTTTTTGAAACACCATCAAGGAATAAAAATAATATACTATTATAAAAAATATAATATTTAGAAAAATAATCGTAGCTATAGAATCAAAAACCAAGAAACATAGTATCAGAACCTTGAAAAATTGGACTTCATCTCATGATTATACTCCCCAAGATTAAAAAAATCGTCCATTGAAAGTTTTGAGTGGTCTTAGATCCGTCTTTCATATCCCTTAATGGTATGATATATCAGAAAAAAGTATTAGATGTTATCTTTTAAATCCTCATTTAATTTTGGTTCACCGAAAAAGTAATTGAACTAGGTAACAACAATACAATTCAGAAAAAAGGGAACATTGTATCAGTGATTTTTTGCATTGATAATGGTATCCATTAATAGTTATTTTAATTATTGCTTATAAATTTCCCAAATTCATAATATTTTTTCAGCATTTATAAATGTATGAACTAAATAATTGAAAATCTATTGTAGGGGTTGGAGACATCAAGATCTATAAACTTAAGAATGAAACAAATACTCCACCAATGAACACCAAATCATTAAAATAAAAAATATAACCCAAAGAATGATATAATATACATTTATGTTCAAATAGGAATAGGGGAAAATTTCTTGATAGATAAAAACATTGATAAAATAGCACCTTTTTTCCACTCTAGCTCCAACTAATCACCATACAATCGGCTAGTAACATCCATCCTAATTACTTATTAAATTATTAACATCTATAAAAAATAGAATATATATAAACTAAGGTGAGAAAAAAGTATATTTAGTAGGTTACTATTTACAAAATATCTTGCAAGTATTGATTAATAATTATAAATACACAATAAATAAGAAATTAAGTTAACTTATGTTCAATACCAGGTTATCTACAACAAATCTAAACAAGGGTTTCTCACCCAAATCACAGAAAATGAATAATAAAGAAAACATGATGATATATCATTAGAGGTATCCAAAACCTATTTCCCCAAAAATATAATAACACTCACATGATAATATTACAAATATTGAAACTCATATACCTTCCCATATACTTATATCACAACCAAATACAACAAATGTATTCAATACCTAGATACTATATCAACACACCACATATAGTTAAGACAACCACATATTTCATATCACAAACACATACCACTAACCCATATACACCACTCAGAAAACATCACCATAGGAACTACCATATACCCATAATATTTTATTATGGAAAACATGGGATATAGTAGTCATCCATTCCAATCACCCATATATATTGTATTGGGAATTCACCCTTTACCAAACCCAAAAATAAGCTTCAGTTAGGATAACTGAATCGAGTAATTGTATTTAAGTTAAAAACATAAGATGTTATAAAATAACATGAAATAATGAACTATGATTATCAACCTAATAAAAAAATCTACATTATCTCATCATCCTTTCATCACAACGAAACATCAACAATTACTGCCATTATTAGAACACAAAATGTAGAATCCAATACAACACAACTTCTTATCATTTCATATTTTGTTATCAATTCTACATTAACCATTTTTATCCATATTTCATATTTATCATAGATATTATTTTATCACAAAACCAATTTCACATTTACATTGTCCAATAATGTCAATTAAATTCCATACACTAATGATCGCAAATCATTAGCTCAAATCATCTCCTCGTCTATTCGTCATAAAACCCATTCATATTTTAAAATATTAAATTCATTCATTAGTTTCATTATATATTATAAAATCTAGAAAACTAAACCTACCAACTATTAATACCCAAATCACTCCATATCGATAAAAAATAACAGTAACACCACTTTCACTACCATTAAAAATTCATCAACAAAACCCTACAACAGCTACAATCAAACGATTAAATTAATTTGTAATTTTTAAATTTTTTATCATAAATTAATTTATCATACTAATTTAAAATATTGTTCAAAACATTTATAATTATTCACAATTTTAATATAATTATTACCATAAAAATAACGAAATAACAAAATCAACAGAAATAGAAATCATGTAAAAATTTATGATGCACTCCCATAAAATTAAATTTAGATATTATTCTTTATTATAGAAAATTAAATATCCTTAAAAAATATAAACCAATAAATTATTAAAACAAAACCCAAAAATAAATTAAAAGATATAATTTAAATCACATAAATCAATCAGATCTTAAATAGACACAATATTTAGGAGAGATGAATGTTAATGATCACACAACCACAATATCATAATAATTATCTAACAAAACTATAATTCATTATACATACATTAGTCCTTCATCATATTCACACATACATCTATATTGTATCTCTTAATCAAGTAATAAAAAAGATAATATGGGGAAAATAATGAATAAGATAACCACAAATATTAGGAATGTTTTTGCACTAAACCAAAGAATCATTAATAAACAATGGTATCTAAAATAAAAAAGAGAGAGACAAAAATTATTTTAGTATATCAAGTATAAAAACATCAGAAAATTAGAGATAATAGGGTGAATAAATGTATATTCAATATTCAGGGGAAAAAACACAACATGTGGAACCTAAACTATGGTGTGTTTTAATATGAATAATATCAATTTAAAAAACATGGTGATTAAAAATGATTAACTTTTAAAATCGGTATCATCCAAGCTAAATAAAGAATATTACTTTTTCATATTTATTAATATTTGTGAATAAAATATTAATATTACTTTAAAGCCGATGCTATGTTCGATGGCATACCTAATACGCAACAACGAGTTTCATTGAAATCTTATGATCCACACTAATAATATAATAATATTATTTCAAATGGTAGTTAACACGTATTCGTTGTATTGGAGGGAATGAATATAAATAACTAAAATATGATTATATATTATTCTCAAATATTTTTACATTTATTCAATAAATGATAGATGCTTAAAATGTGAATGAATTCAATGTTAAGTGTAAATATTCTAATATTCTTTAAAAGGCCGATCAACTACCTTTTGAGGGAGAACCTTTTTTAAATACACTTTTTGACAATTTTATGTGTTATATTTGAAAAAAAAATTTAGAATCGGGATATCATAATTTACATTGTATACATTTTTGGTATTTTTACTATAAATTTCATTTTATAATGAATAGTGTAAAATACTGTATTTTATTTCAAAACATCCTTTTAGTATAATTTATTTATTGTCACGACCCATCCTCGGGGACCGTGCCGTGACTACCCCAAGCCCGCCGTCCATAGGCCAGGGGCTGGCGACTAGCACCAAGGCGTAAATCCCGGTAAAGGGAAGGCATTGCCTTGGTAAAGTAAACAAGCACCACAGAGTAAGCAAGCGGAAAAAGTAAATATTAAGTAAAAGCTGGTACAAGAGTGAAGTGCGGAAAAGTAAGTGGGCCAGTATACAAAGCCAAACTGAAAATAAAGTACAACTCGAAAGGGAAAACAACAACTGAAAGGTAAAGTCGCAACGACGAGCTGTCCACTGGGAATCCCACCTGAAGGGTGGATACAGAAAGCCTCCACTACTCCTCAGGTCCAGTCGACCACTCCGAGTACATCCTACCTAGTGGTCCACCTCCAAGAACTGTCCTGCTCCACAAGCCTCCACCACGATCAACGTTGTCCGTCATCTCCAACCAACACAACGTAGTGCGGGCATAGCCCGTGCAGGGGTGAGTATAAGCTACTCAGTAGGGACCCCGCGACCCCCGTAGGTCTCCCAAAATCCACAAAGGATAAACCACAAATGAAAGACACAATCACGAAGTAACAACCGACACTACTTAGGTATATTCCCATACATATACCTAAGTCATCAATTCCAATATGCTCCAACCTCTGAGCCCAAGTACAACCTAGTCCACACAGGAAAGAATACGTATTCCACACAGGAAAGCAAAACGAAATCCACACAGGATAGCACTAGACAATCCACACAGGAAAGTAAAACAGGATTTATCTCACACAGGTATACATCTTCGAAAGACGATAGAGATGATCACTGATCCATCTATGTCGTCGGACCCACAAAGGATCGATAGGTAATAACCCCCGCAAAGACCCACACAGGATCGGACCCACACAGAATCTATAGGCACTAGCTCACACAGAACCACTGAGCGCTGACCCACATAGGATCAGACTCACATAGGATCGGTATCACCGATCCACATAGGATCTCTGAGTGCTTTAGTCATCGTCGTCGAATCCACTGAGGATCTCTACACAGTCGTCATCACAGTCACAGTAGCAGTCGCAGCCAGCACTAGGGTTCCCGCACACAGCAAGCTCGTTCGGGAGGGTCCGCTCCACGTGCCGAGAGTCTGATACATCAACTGACACATAGTCCAGAGTTGATGTATCCGAAAGTTCCGTATCGTCGACAAGAACTCAACGTCGCAGGCGGCGCGTCAATC
Organism: Viscum album; assembly: GCA_963277665.1. Taxonomy (NCBI): domain Eukaryota; kingdom Viridiplantae; phylum Streptophyta; class Magnoliopsida; order Santalales; family Viscaceae; genus Viscum; species Viscum album. The sequence goes on from OY728158.1 coordinate 1,289,069,070, forward strand.
AGACGCTCGGTCTGAGAGTTATTGGCTTTTTCGTCCCAAGGGCCCGGTCCGTTTTAAAGGTAAAACCAACCCGACCGTACTCCACCTGCATCCAAACCTCGGGCGGAGTAAGCCAAAAGATCCGTCTCACTAAGAGGAATCCAAAAAATTCGATGGCACGTCAACTGGACGTCCGTAACTGAAGATATGAGCGTTTCCGCTCCGAGGGCCCGGTTGGTTTCGTGTACGAACCAACCCGGCCGAACTCAATGTAAACCAAAACCTTGAGTGCGATATACGGAAACACCGTCTCGATTCAGGGATCATATTGCAACTGACGGTGCATCGATCAGAGGTTTGTAGCCGAGGTTATGGGCAAAAGACCGTAGATGGTCCGAAAACGGGGGTTTCGGGCCCGGACCGACCCGGCCCGAGAACACCCGGTCGGCCGAACTGGGTCGACCCGCCCCGGTCCGGGTCGACTAGACTCGGGTCAGGGTCGGCCCAGCCCGGCGTGGCCCGGACCGGCTGGGCGCGGCCCGGCCTGGCGGACCGGCCAGGCGGTCGGCCTGGTCCGGGCACATCGCGGCCAGCGCGCTAGCCATCTCGGCCTTTGGCCGAGCCGTTGGTGAAGGGGGAGCTGGGGGGGGGGGGGGGGGTGCCTGCCACCCTGGTGTAACCGCGGCTGCCAAATAAGGGGGACGTTTTGTTCAGCCAGCCGGGGGAATTAATTCCCCCAGCTCCCCTTTGTCCGGCTGGCCCACACCGGTCGAACGGTTTTGCCGACAAGGACTGGCGACGACCGTTCCTTCCTCCATCGCCGACATCGGCGGCTCGGAACCGGCCGGCCGTCACCCTGCTCCGCCGCGGCCCGGAACTGGATACGACATGATTCTTCCATCACGGTGCGACGACACCTCACCCCTCCACCGTGGCCCCGCTCCGGCCGCGGCATCTTCGGTTTTCTTTGACGCGGCGCGACGACGTCGTGTCCTTGTTCAATCTTCACGGCGCGGCGTGACGGCGCCGCCAATTACTTGCCGTGCGATTTCCGCGTGGTGCGACGAAACCACGCCATTCCGTCCAAACCACAAAGTATCAAACAAGGATAAATATGTGGGTCAGCCGTGTTTGTGCGGTCTGACCCCCTCTCGTTAAACGATAACATTTACTCAAATATCCACGAAGATCGACAAACTAGAATCATGAACGGAAATAATTAAATAAAATAAAACCCCTACCTCGGTTTCAAGAACGGTGCACGTCAACGAGCCGTGGAAGACGAGCGTCGCGGAGGTCGGGCATTGTGGAAAACGAACGTCGATTTCGTTGTCATCGAGGTGCGTCCGAAGAGGAAACGTTGCGGAAGAAGAATGTCGTGGAAGAGGTTCTCTTCGTTCTTCGGCGGAGATGTTCTTCGTTGAATAACGTTTTTCTTCTTCGGAGTCCGAGGTGTTCTTCACGTTCTTCGTCGAAGAATAAGATCTTCATGCTTACCAAAACCTCTCAGTGACAAAACTCTAACAACAAAATAAAATAAGCTCCTTTCTTATTTTATTAACACAACAAGCCTTTTGAAATTCAAGAGTTTGAATTTCAAAAACTCACATTATACATACCACATTAATTCCATATGTTTAATAAACTTAAGGTATCAACATTTAATGGGAGTTGAGAGGGTTTAGAGGATATGAAGGCGTGGGGTTCGTGTGGGCCCCAGCACCCTCATAACCTCCCAAGGGAGGTTGGGTGGTTACCCAACTTCCATCAAGAACTAAACACTTAGAGTAAAAATAATAAAAATTGTAGAATAATTATAAAATAAAATTCCACAATTTTTATCATCAACTCTTGTGAAAACACAACTCCGGAATAGGTGTTCCTAAGCAATTACCGGCGCTGCTGTTCCATCGGTGACCTCAGAATTCGATTATGGGCAACGGTTCAAAAGTTAGAAATTCCTGCCCGTTCGTTCACTAAACGTACCTGATCTAAACTTTAGATAGAAATTCCGGGCACTCCAGGCCTCAGAATCAAGTACCGTCTGAAACTACGTTCTTGTAAAATTCCAAATAAAATTAAGAAAAAAATTCCCTTGAATTTTACGGGTCTTTACATTACTCCCACCTCAGGGCTATACATCCCCATAAAGATACATCATAAATAGGGAAACAAATGAGGGTACTGAGCATGCATCTGAGCCTCCCGCTCCCAAGTGCACTCCTAGAGGTTCTCATGTTTCCATCTGATGTGCACGGGAGGAATCGCCCGTCCACGTAGGACCCGCTCCTGTCGATCCTCGATCTCCATAGGGACCTCCGCAAAAGTTTCCCCATCATCAACGTCGATCTCCCCATGGTCAATGATATGTGTCGGGTCATGCACGTATCTCCTCGGCTGAGATACGTGGAAGACGTCGTGCACCCGGTGCAACTGAGGTGGTAGAGCCAGGCGATAAGCCACCTTGCCAATCCTAATAAGGACCTGGAATGGTCCAATGAAGCATGGAGACAACTTGCCGCCTCGGCCTAATCTCTGTAATCCACGTCGAGGTGAGACACGCCAGAAGACGTGGTCTCCATCCTCGAACTCTAGTGGCCTCCACCTCCTGTCAGCATAAGACTTCTGCCGGCTTTGAGCTATCCTCATCTGCTCGTGGATGACCTGAACCTTCTCAGTCGTGGCCCGGACCATCTCTGGTCCCACAAGTGCTGACTCCCCAGGGTCTTTCTAGCACAAAGGAGATCTGCAAGATCTACCGTACAACACCTCGTATGGTGCCATCCCGATGGTGGAGTGGTAGCTGTTGTTGTACGCGAACTCCACCAAGGGTAGGTGGTCCTCCCAGCTGCGACCATAGTCGAGGACACATGCGCGGAGCATGTCCTCGAGAGTCTGAATGGTCCTCTCCGTCTGACCATCTGTCTGAGGGTGAAAGGCTGTGCTCAGATGTAGCTACGTCCTGAATGCCTCCTGTAACCCCTTCCAAACCCGGGAAATAAAGCGAGCATCACGATCAGAGACGATAGATGATGGCACACCGTGAAGCCGTAAAATCTCCTGAACGTAAGGACGTCCCAAGATCTCCACTGAGCACTGCTCTCTGATGGGTAAGAAGTGAGCCGACATGGTGAGTCGGTCGACAATCACCCAGATGGAGTCGTGACCTCTGGAAGTGCGTGGAAGTCCTGTCATGAAGTCCATAGATATCCCATCCCACTTCCACTCCGGGACCTCCAAAGGCTTTACGAAGCCTGCTGGTACCTGGTGCTTAGCCTTCACCTGCTGGCAGGTGAGGCATCGTGAAACGAACTCTGCCACAACCTTCTTCATGGCCGGCCACCAGTGTTGTCATCCGAGGTCCTGGTACATCTTCGCCACTCTAGGATGTACCGCCAAAGTAGAAGTGTGAAACTCTCTCAGCACCTCGTCTCGTAAAGTGACTGGTACCAAGGTACGTCCTCTGAAAAGCATGTCGTGCTCTGCTCCAAAGGAGAAGCCATCAGGTGCCTGTCCTGAGGATATCTCTGCATTCTACGTCTCACAGTCAGTGTCCAAACGCTGTGCCTCTCTGACCAGCTGCAGTAGTGGAGGAGTGACTGTGAGAGACTGAAGGAAGGCTGCTCCATCTCTATCCATAAAGCATATCTGCAAAGAGGCTAGCTGCTCTGTCGCCTCCTCATGTAGCTGAATGCCCGTCCTCCTACTGAGAGCATTGGCTACCACGTTCCCCTTCCCAGGAGTATAGACTATCTCAAAGTCAATATCCTGGAGGAACTCGAGCTATCGTCGCTGTCTCAAATTCAGATCCTTCTGAGAGAAGATGTATCTGAGACTATGATGGTCTGAAAAGACTGTAAAGCACTCTCTCATCAGGTAGTGTCACCATGTCTTCAGAGCAAAGTCCACTGCTGCTAACTCCAGGTCATGGGTAGCGTAGTTTTTCTCATGCGGCTTCAACGGACGTGATCCATAGGCGATCACGGCCTGCTCCTACATCAGGACATTTCTGAGTCCAGTCCTTGATGCATCACAATAGACTACGTACCCTACTCCCTCCTCTGGCAACCTCAAGATAGGGGCGCTGGTCAATCTCTGTCTCATCTCTTGGAAGCTCAGCTGACATCTGTCTGACCACACGAAGGGTTTCCCCTTCCTCCTTATCGTTCTGCAAAGCTGTAATGTTTTCTCCTTTGCCGAAAACGGAAATCTGGTCTCATCCCCTGGATGAACCACGTTCTTTTCTAATATAGTCAATCTTGTCATGATTGGTTAATTCATGGCATGGATGATGTCGTAAGTCCCTCGACACTGCTACCATGAGATCCAACTGTTACTCTCACCTCCAAGGGTTGAGTCACACTTTCGGCATCAGTGTGTGGTCACTGGGTCTCCTCCATTAAGAATCTCACAAGTGAGGGTCAAGTCAACAGTTTTTAACTGGAACCTCTTAGTATTAACAACAAAAGACCAGAAAGAAAACGTCACTATTACAAGCGTCTCTTATTACTTCTACTCAAAGTACATGGAAACAAGGCAACACAAACTACGAATCTAGAGGCCTTATGGGAAAAGTCCTCTATTGCCTGGAGCTAGTCCCCATACTAGTCCACCCGCTTCCGAAGCTCCATGATCGCAAGCTTCAGCTGCCTGAAGCTGTGCTATCCCTTGAGGACGGGGTGGAACTTCTGGTGGTGGTGGTGGTAGACGCTCAAAGCGTCGCCCACCACCTGCTGCTCGGCCCAGCACATCTGCCTTGTCCGCCTCCTCCTGCGCACCGCCACGGTCGACCCTCTGCCTCTTCCTCGGTGGTTCCTCAACCGTCTGCTTCTCTTCTGCATGGCGGGTCGGGCAGTCACGAGCCATGTGGCCCTTCCCGCCGCATGCATAACACTATCTTCCACTCGTAAGACTGGTTCTGCTGCGTGTGCCTCACACCTCCGAGCTAGTATTCTGTGGTTGCCTGCCCTTTGGCCTAGCCCGCTTGGACCTCTGCGACATCTGTCTACTGCCGCTGCAGAATACTCTGCCACGTGTCACCCTGCGGTGGGTCTCGGCGCTGGTGTAGACTCAGCAAGAAATCTCTCGATCAAAAGGGCTCTCTCCAGAACTCATGTCTGAGTCAGAATGTTGAGGGAGGTCCAAAATGCCCGGATCTCATGTCTCAATCCCTGTTCAATGGTCCGGCCCGAAAGAATGGGTCCCGTACCATGTCGGTCGAGTAGGCGCGAGAGATCGGTAAATCTTGCCGAGTACTGGCGACCGGTCAAGCTACCCTGCCGCAGCTGAAGAAGCTCCTGGATGCACACCGCACAGAGGGTGGTCGGGGACGAACTCTGAGCGGAAGAGGTCCCTCGATGTCTGTTCAGAGGAGAGATGCCCTATCGTGCACCTGGAGCATCAAGCTCCACCATCTACCTGTTGCTTTGCGTGCAGTAGGCTCGCTGCGAGGATCACCATGAGGTCTGCTGGTGTCCTCATTAACCTAAAAACTCTCACCACTACCTCCAACCAGTCCTCGACTGCCTGGGGGTCCATCTCCTGCGAAACCTGGGTGGTCGCTGGCGCTGGAACTGATGCAGTGCACTGAGGTGACGTGCATCGTCAGCGGATTGTGCTGGAAGCATCGGTGGCTCGACAGGTAGAGCAACCGCCGGTGCCACTGCTGACAAAGGGCCATGTACTGAGGCCTCGTCGCTCGGTGGGCTATCGTCACGCTCGACTCTCGGAACCCTAGTTGGCTGCCGTCGTGGGGCCATCCTGAAAATAAACTGGTTGTGCCACAGCCAAACAATATACCTGGTGAGTTGACACAAGTAATCACAAAGAAAAATTGAAACACACATGCAATCAATGTTTTCATGCATTAAGTCGGAAATCAGAAGTCAAGGTCCTGGTGTACGGATACGTCGGCCTCCGCACCAACACTGGACTCCCTGGACTGATAACCACACTCAATACGCTAAACATTATTGCTTCACATAGAAAAAGATTAGAGTCCAATGTTCTGTGGTAGAACCAACTCCTCTGATACCAATTTGTCACGACCCGTCCTCGGGGCCCGTGTCGTGACTACCCCAAGCCCGCCTTCCATAGGCCAGGGGCTGGCGACTAGCACCAAGGCATAAATCCCGGTAAAGGGAAGGCATTGCCTTTGTAAAGTAACAAAGTACCACAGAGTAAGCAAGAAGAAAAAGTAAATACAAAGTAAAAGCAGGTACAAGAGTGAAGTGCGGAAAAGTAAGTGGGCCAGTATACAAACCCAAACTGAAAGTAAAGTACAACTCGAAAGGGAAAACAACAACTGAAAGGTAAAGCCGCAACGATGAGCTGTCCACTGGGAATCCCACCTAAAGGGTGGGTACAGAAAGCCTCCACTTCTCCTCGGGTCCAGTCGACCACTCCGAGTACGTCATGCCAAGTGGTCCACCTCCAGTTACCATCCTACACCGGAAGCCTCCACCACGGTCAACACTGTCCGTCGTCTGCAACCAACACAACGTAGTGCGGGCCTAGCCCATGAAGGGGTGAGTATAAGCTACTAAGTAGGGACCCCGAGACCCCCAGAGGTCTCCCAAAATCCACAAAGGATTAACCACAAAAGAAAGACACAATCACGAAGTAACAACCAACACTACTTAAGTATATGCCCATACATATACCTAAGTCATCAATTCCAATACGCTCCAACTTCCGAGCCCATGTACAACCCAGTCCACACAGGAAAGCATACATATTCCACACAGGAAAGCAAAACGAAATCCACACAGGATAGCACTACACCATCCAGATAGGAAAGTAAAACATGATTCAGCTCACACAGGTATACTTCTTCGATAGATGATAGAGATGATCACTGATCCATCTAAGTCGTCAGACCCACAAAGGATCGATAGGTACTAACCCCTGTAAAGACCCACACAGGATCAGACCCACACATGATCGGTAGCACTGATCCACACAGGATCGCTGAGTGATGTATTCGTCATCGTCGAATCCACTGAGGATCTATGCATAGTCGTCGTCACAGTCACAGTAGCAGTCGCAGCCAGCACTAGGTTTCCTGCACACAACAAGCTCATTCGGGAGGGTCCGCTCCACGAGCCGAGAGGCTGATACATAAACTAACACATATACAAGAGTTGATATATCCAAAAGTTCTATATTGTCGACAGGAACTCAACGTCGTATACGGCGCGTCAATCAGACGCCCGGTCTGAGAGTTATTGGCCTTTTCGTCCCAGGGGCCCGATAGGTTTTTAAGGGAAAACCAACCCGACCGCACTCCACATGCGTCCAAACCTCGGGCGGAGTAAGCCAAAAGATCCGTCTCACTAAGAGGAATCCATCAAAGTCGACGACACGTCAACTGGACGTCCGTAACTCAAGATATTAGCGTTTCCGCTCCGAGGGCCCGGTTGGTTTCGTGTACAAACCAACCCGACCGAACTCAAAGTAAACCGAAACCTTGAGTGCGATATACCGAAATTCCCGAATCGATTCAAGGATCTTATCGCAACTGAAGGTGCGTCAATCGGAGGTCCGTAGCCCAGGTTAGGGGAAAAATACCGTAGAAGGTCCGAAAACGGGGGTTTCGGGCCCGGACCGACCCGACCCGAGACCACCCCGGTCGGCCGAACCGGGACGAACCGCCCCGGGTCCGGGTTGGCCTGACCCGACGTGACTCATCCCGGCTGGTGCAGCGTGGCCCGGCCTAGCGGACCGGCTAGGCAGCCGACCCAGTCTGGGCACAGCGAGGCCAGCGCGCTGGCCAGCTCGACCTTTGGTCGAGCCGTTGGCGAAGGGGGGGGGGGGCGCCTGCCCCCCTGGTGTAACCGTTGCCCCCCAATTAAGGGGTCCATTTTGTTCAGCCGGCCAGGGGAATTAATTCCCCCAGCTCCCCTTTGTCCGGCCGATTGGATCTACCGAAAAGGACCGGCGACGGCCGGTCCTTCCTCCATCGCTGACACCGGCGGCCCAGAACCGGCCGCCGATCAACCTGCTCCGCCGTGGCCCAGATCCACCCAAAGATTGATTCGTCCGGCGCGGTGCGACGGCACCGTGCCCCTCCTCCGCGGACCCTCTCCGGCCGTGGCGTCTTCGGTTTTCTTCGACGCGGCGTGACGGTGTCACGTCCTTGTTCAATCTTCACGGCGCGGCGTGACGGCGCCGCGAATTACTTGCCGGGAGATTTCCGCGTGGTGCGACGGCACCATGCCATTTCGTCCAAACCACAAAGTATCGAACAAGGATAAAGAGGTGGGTCAGCCGTGTTTGTGTGGTCCGGCCCCCTCTCGTTAAATGATAACATTTAGTCGAATATCCACGAAGATCGACAAACTAGAATCATTAACGGAAATAATTAAACAAAATAAAACCCCTACCTCGATTTCAAGAACGGTGCACGTCAACGATCCACGAAAGACGAGCGTCGCGGAGGTCGGGTGTCGCGGAAAACGAACGTCGATTCCGTTGTCGTCGAGGTGCGTCCGAAGAGGAAATGTCGCAGAATAAGAACGTCGTGGAAGAAGTTCTCAGTGTTCTTCAGCGGAGATGTTCTTCATTGAAGAACGGTGTTCTTTGTTGGAGTCCAAGGTATTCTTCACGTTCTACTTTGAAGAAGAATATCTTCACGCTTCCCAAAACCTCTCAACAACAAAACTCTAATAACAAAATAAAATAAGCTCCTTTCTTATTTTATTAACACAACATGCCTTTTGAAATTCAAGAGTTTGAATTTTAAAAACTCACCTTAAACATACCACATTAATTCCATACGTTTAATAAACTTATGTTATCAACATTTAATGGGAGTTGAGAGGGGTTAGAGGATATGAAGGGGTCGGGTTCGTGTGGGCCCCACCACCCTCATATCCTCCCAAGGGAGGTTGGGTGGTTACCCAACTTCCATCAAGAACTAAACACATAGATTAAAAATAATACAAATTGTAGAATAATTATAAAATAAACTTTCACAATTTTTATCATCAACTCTCGTGAAAACGCAACTCCGGAAAAGGTGTTCCTAAGCAATTACCGGCATTGCAGTTCCATCGGTGCCCTCGGAATTCGATTCCAGGCACTGGTTAAAAAGTTAGAAATTCCCGCTCGTTCGTTCACTGAACGTACCCGAGCTAAACTTCGGATAGAAATTCTGGGCACTCCGGGCCTCGAAATCAAGTACCGTCTGAAACCGCATTCTTGTAAAATTCCAAATAAAATTAAGAAAAAAATTCCCTTGAATTTTAATGGTATTTACATATATATGGTATGTTTATATTTTAAATTGGTATTAAAGTTTAATAAAAATATATTTTTACCATTTAATCCCATTTTGGTCATTTTAATTAATTTCATTTTGAAATTGGACATAAAGAAGAGTAAATCTTTTAATATATATTGTTTCTTAAAAACACGCTATTTGATTTGATAGCTGGAATTGAATATAAAATTTGTAAATGAAAATTCTATATTTTAAATTTGGTAAAATTGATATCATTTTTGAATTCTTAATATAAAATATAGCTTAGGGTGAATTTTTGGTATATTTCAGACAAATGATCATTTTCAATGAATAGTGAAAATTACTGCATTTTATTTCAAAACTGCCTTTTCATCCAAATTATTTATATAGTTAGATTGTCATTTTAATTGGATTTAAGGTTTAATTTAATTATGTTTTTCTCATATAAAACAATTTTGGTCATCTGATGTAATTTCACATTTAAATTGGATGTAAAAAAAAATCAATCTTTTGATAGATTTTACTTCTTAGGAACCCATCTTTGGTTTTTACAATGGGAATTATTTTAAATTAATTTCTACAATTTATATTTTTGGAATTTGATAAAATGGATTCCATATTTTGAATCAGAAGGTCCGAATTATGTAGTTATGTCTCTTTTGGTTTTGGACATTATGAATAGTAACGACGACAATTATCTTTAATTATCATGTTTAATTAGTAACCCGGTAGTTAAGGGTAATAAAATAATATCATTAAAATATAAAATGACCCCAAAATGTGTCCTAATGCTACTGGTGGTATCATGAACGACCATGGGATGCCTTTTTCCATCCTTGGGTCCCCATGGAATCACATTAGTGTGATCGTGACCTTTTATCATTTTATTTTTTAATGAAAGGAGAATATCACAAAAGTATGTAACACCTAAGTAAAAAAAAATTAGTTCTGTCCATGTATATGACCTCTTTGACTATAAATAGTCATTGAAAAGATAAAAATCATTCCTACATCATAGTTTTTTTATAATTTTTAGACACTATATAAATTACTTTATTTATGACACCATGGTGATGCTGCGATTACCTCATTAATGAACGATTTAAATAAAATAAAATGATAATGTAAAATCTAAGACTTACACTAGTCAAAAACCTATTGGATGGGTGAATTGATATCTATTATCACCTTATCGTTGAAATATATATTTTCTGGACCTTTTAAAACCGATACTCATTTTAAAATAAAGTAACATTTCTGGACATTCCAAGAGTGCCCCTCCTCCCTCTTATAAAAGGCCCTCAACTCTACCTCCTTTCCCACACCTCTCAATCAATTGGATTAGAAAAAATCTGCTCATTTCATCTCTTCACATCCCACTCTTCATCATAGAAGCCTTAACATAGGCAAAAATATCTTCAAGAATCCCTTTTGGTTCAATCCAAGGGGAGTTTCCCGACTTAAAGGTAAAGTTTTGTCTAATGTTCTTTTGTTTTATTTTGCTTCTACAACCCCCTAAACGATTTTTATTCCTTTATTTTTTAACAAAAACTGTATCTTCAATATACTAGGATGTTGTTATAATAAGTATTTGAGCTACACTTACACACATCTCCGCCTAATGGATGAAGAAAATTCAGTTTCTGTGGATGGCGAATTATTGCCTCACGAAACGATGATTGTTCAATATTATTTTAACACCTTTAATGGTGGCCATTAATATGTCACTATATTTATATATGATATATATTATGTTTATATTTTCCATATATTTCGGTATTTCATTTATGGCATACCTTTATGGTTTCCATTATGGGTAAATGCGATATCTTCATTTTAGGAAGTGCGGACTACCGCCCCCTCAAAGTGATTTGATTTGTTAATGACATATGTGGGATATATAATGTATTGGGTTAATTATATTATAGTGGAATTATAATATATCTTTATATAATTATTATTTCATTCCATTAATTAAGAACTAGAAATGAAAGTAGCATTCATGCATACGTACGGCTTACCGTCACCAGGAACGGTGCATTTCATTTCATACCTCTAAATGATATGTAATATTATAAATGAATTTATATATTGGATATATTATATATATATGATATCTAAATCATGAATATATATCTATATATAATGGATATTTTACCACATGAACAACTTGTAATTATAAGAAGTTTATTTTTCACTCAAGTACAAAAGATCGACAAAACAGCTGTTATTAACTTAAATAATTACATGATGTTCATAAAATGGTAATAATTGATATTAAAGGAATACTTTACTTAAATAAGGTTCTTATGAAATTAGAAATTAACTCTAGTTTAATATTCAGGTGATTAAAGAATGACCTAGTCAAGTCGGATACGAGGTAAGAGATCCGACTTCTCTCTTTCTTTTCAAGTAAGCACTTTTATGTCATTATTTCATACTCCATGTTCTTATGTTGTAGGATGTTATTTTATATTCACCATACTTTAATTTTTATTTTAATATGATGATATACCCCCTCTTACTCTCATCAATTCATTTTAAGAATTTTTAAGTGGCACCGTTAAGCTGTCGAGTTTTCGTAAGGGATTTTTCGTCTCACTTTTATTCCCGTGAGATTTATGCTACATTAGCCACTATTTACATTGAGTGGTATATGTACTACCCATTATTATACTATTTATGTAATATATTTTATTTTTTGGGTATTTACATCTTCATTGTATGACCCTTCTTCCTTGGGGTGTACGTTTCGAAAGTTACCCAAATCCGTAAAGGAACCATTCAACCTCTTCATTTTAAAATAATTTTTTTTATATGTATTTTAATCTTTTTATTATGGGATATGTTCTCATATATCCTTATTTCTGTAAATTTTATGTCCAAGTGATGAGATACCCCTTTTTTATCTCTCATGATCTCATTTTATGAATTCTAATGTGACGCCGTTAGGCTATCGAATTTCTTTAAGGGATCTTCTTAACCCACTTTCAATTATTTGGGTTAAAGATCTACTTCATGATTTTATTATTCCAAGATTATGTGGGGAATATCTATGATGTAATTTCCTCAAACCTTTATGTGGATATACTATTTCTACACATAATCATATCATTTATAAATTCATAGATCATTTTTACGAACTTGTATGGGAAATCATAACTCAATCTCATTTCATTGAGTTAAATATCTATGTAATTGGTTTTGTTTTTTCAAGAGTATGTGTGAATGAAAACTTATTGTTTTACACTTGATATCCACTTATATTGGGTGTATTTATACTCGTTACACATAATTATGTCATTGATTTCTCCTTTCAATAATGACATGATCTTTGAATGGGATTGCATCTCAATTTCTTCTCATTGAAACATTTCATAATGATAAGCACTTTTATTTTTTTATTAAGTGTTTATACGACCCCTTTGACATTATATATTCATATTATGTCTATACTAAAGTCATTTAAATCTTATGAAAATGGTCTACTTTCATGTGGCTTATAATTTAAATGGAAAAGGACTCTTTTATTAAAACATTGTTTTAAATGGTTTTAAAGATTTGTTCTTTTAAAATTTTATCATCCATTTCCATGTTTTAAAAATGTTTTTAAGGAATTATTTATATGTACATGAATATTTTAAAACCATTAAAAAAATTTCGATGTGGTATGGGACTTCCTCTCAATCTCCTTCCATTGAGGCATATTTTGTTTTATACACAAAATTATTTTATACGGTGTATAAACCCCTTTGACTTTTACCTTTATTCAAAAGGAATCTTTTTATATGAATCATATTAATAAACGAAACAATGGAATGTTTTTGTCTTACATATTAAGCGACAACTACTTCTCTACTGCCATGACCATTATTTGAGTTTCGGCTTCCTCTACAAGCCATAACATTTATTAAATGAATATTAAATATCATGTTTTACTTTTCTTTTATTATTGTATTGAAAAAGGTTTTGATAATGTTTTCATTATATCAATTTTTTGTATTGATATATTGTGATTGAAAGGTAGAAATGTTATGTTTCCTTTATGCATGTTTTTGTGATATGATTATGTTATGGTTTTGAAGATTTTTTATGAAGACGGGTGGTTCCGTGATAAAATAAGGTTGGGTGAGCCCGATATAGCTCTTCAATGCATTGGGTAATGCGAAGGAGTTAAACACTAAGGTTTCTCCGAACAGATTTTGGGATTATACTGTGATGGGTATTCCAAAGGTAACCACGAGGGTTACTCCCTACGTAAAAATGTTATGAATTCCTAAATTTTCATTTATGTATTATGATTTATATGAGTTATTCATAAATCTTATGATTTAATGATTTATGTTAAAGTTCTTATGTTTTATGAGTAAAGTATGATTTCATTGATTCTTATGAATACATGGTCTAATGTTTTGTTTTCGTATTGTAATAACCCTTACTGAGCTTTTTATTTTCATCCCATGTTTTTGAAATGTTTTCTATAGGACTAAAAGGTGAATATGGTCAAGGATGGGATCAAGAAAAGACATGCTATCTAAAACATGGAACTGCACATGTATCTTTTTAAGATTTTTTTATGGAAACTGAGTAGAAGTGTCTACTTTTTAATCTTGTGAGATGTAATAGTTATGTCCTAATTCTCTAAAACTCTAAACCTGAAAAGATCCTCAATGTGAATTATTCAATTTAATTCAATAATAAGTAAGGTTTTAAGGTTGGGTCCTTATAGTTGGTATAAAAGGTCGGTTTAAATAACTTTTGAGGTTAGGGTATTCTTTAAGCATAAGTGACATTACAATAATGGATAGGATTTCAGAAAGAGTCATAGTTTTTAAATAAAGTAAATGAGTAAGTATATCTTAGTTATTTTCTTCCTCATTAGTACATGATGATTTTGTTGATATACTCACACTGACATTTTTGGTTTTATTAAATGGATGGATCTAGCGGGCACCAAAGTTACAATGGGTTTGAAGAAAATGTGGTGGTTCTCTGATTAAGAGATTGGATGAAATGGGGGATTCAATGAGGAATCTCATGGTTATTCTAAACAAAATATCAATGAGTCATGATTAAACACTTGAACCTTGGTGAGTTCTCTGATGCATCATGTATGAGAGAACCAACTCGATGTGGAAGTTCATGAAATAATTATAAAGGTAACCATTATGGTTTATATGATCCTTAATTTTGAGGTAATTATGGGTTACTATATGTTCTGATAGAAAATGAATGTCATGAGATAAACATGAGGTTAAACTATGTTATGTATATTTTTTGAATATTTTATCTCTTTTTGGGTAATGTTTTAAGAATTATTTAGTTTAGGAAAAAGGACAACACACAGACCGTGTGACAACCCATCGTGTCGGACAAAGCTGCAGAAATCAAACCCACAACCAAAGTGTGATTGGTATATATCGCCTACCACTGGACTACGTGAAGTCCCTGGTTAGTTTAAATAATTATTTTTAGTTATATAATTTTATGAATGAAGAGTAAGTTGATTTTGGGTTCTCTATACAAATGATTAACCTATCATGGAGGATATGTGATTAGGATAATTACTATTCAATATAAGACATTAAGAGAAGCTGGTGTTATTTGGAGATAAATGTTAAGATTTATCATGGAATACTATGTGATTAAATCCTTCAAATATTTTGGTTTCAATCTTAGTTTTGATTAATTTGACGAATTTTATGGATAATTGTTTATGGAATGGTCTTTGTTGAAATTTGGGTATTGTTTGGAAAATTTTGGAGTTTAAGAATAAATATTTTTTTATAGAAAGGATTATCTGTTTTTGGGGATTATCTGATCTTGTACTAACCTATTTGGTTTTGGTTTGGGATAAGGTCTAAATAAATGGGAAATATATAGTTCTCTTCTGTGGATTAGGTGATTCTCAAGAATTTGATTATAGTACTCTTAATGTGAACATGTCTTCCTAAATACTCGTATTTTGGAGAAAATCTGAGTTTGTGTAAGAAATATATTAAATATTGAAAGTCAATATGACAAGTAAGTATGTTTCCTTATGTAAATCTCATAAATAAATTACTCAATGAAAAGAAACCTAAAAATATGTTGTCTGTTAATTTTCCCTACATGGGAATGAAATACCGTTTAACCCATCATAAGTTTGTGATTTTCTGGTGGTTAAATTTCTCCTAAACATGTTTCTATCACTCTCCATCCGAACATAACCCCCTTTTCTTCCTTATCCATGTTTTCATGGAATCCTAGAACCTGTTGTCTCCAGTGACCTTGGTATTTTTCATTCTTTATTTTAAAGAGATTGTTTAATTTACTCCTTTTCCAATGTGGGGCTTTCAATGAAGTTTCCAGTCCCAATTTTAAAATTGCGAGGACACAATTCCCAAAAGGGGGAAGGATGTAACATCCCAGGTAAATAAAGAATATTAAATTTTCTTATTTATTAATATTTTTTAATAAAATATTAATATTAATTTAAAGGGGATGCTATGTTCGATGGTGTACCCAATACGCAACAACGAGTTTCGTTGAAATCTTACGAAGAACACTAATAATATAACAATATTATTTCAAATGGTAGTTAACACGTAGCTATTTTATTGTTGGGAATGAATATAAATAACTAATATATGATTATATATTCTTGTCAAATATTTTTACATTTATTCAATAAATTTTAAATGCTTAAAATGCGAATGAATCCAATTTTATGTGTAAATATTCTAATATTCATTAAAAGGCTGATTAACCGCCTTTTGATGGAGAACCCTTTTTAAATCCTCTTTTTGACAATTTTATATGTTATATTTGAAAAAATAAAATTATTTATTAGAATCGGGACATCAAAATTCACTTTGATTAAATTTTTGGTATTTTTCGGATAAAGTTCATTTTTTAATGAATAGTGTAAAATGCGGTATTTTAATTCAAAACCTCATTTTAGTCTCATTTATTTATATGGTATGATTATATTTTTAATTGGTTTTATAGTGTAATCAAAATATATTTTTACCATTTAATCCAATTGTGGTCATTTGAATAAATTTCAGTTTGAAATTGGAAATAAACAAGTGTCAATATTTTAATAGATATTGTTTCTTAAAATCACACTATTTGATTTGACAGTGGGAATTGATAATAAAAATAATTAATGAAAATTATATGTTTTAAATTTGGTAAAATTGATATAATTTTGGAATTTTTAAAATCAAAAATAGCTTAGGGTGATTTTTTTTGTATATTTCTGAAAAATGTTCAATTACAATGAATAGTGAAAAATACTGTATTTTAATTCAAAACTGCATTTTCATCCAAATTATTTAAATAGTTAGATTTCCATTTAAATTGGTTTTAAGGTGTAATTTAATTGTGTTTTTACCATTTAATACAATTATTGTCATCGTATTTAATTTCACATTTAAATTGGACGTAAAAAAAATGAATATTTTGATAGATTTTACTTCTTAAAAACCCATCTTTGGTTTTGACATCGGGAATTATTTTAAATTATTTACTATAATTCCTGTGTTATGAATTTGATAAAATGGATTCCATATTTGGAATCATAAGGTCTAAATTATGTAATTAATACTCTTGTTTTTGGACATTATGAATAGTAATGACGGTAATTATCTTTAATTATCGTGTTTAATTAGTAATCGGGTAGTTAAGGGTAATAAAATAATATCATAAAAATATAAAATGACCCCAAAATGATTCCTAATTCTACTGGTGGTATCATGGAAGACCATGGGATGCCTTGTGCCAACCTTGGGACCCCATGGAATCACTTTAGTGTTATAGTGACCTTTTATCATTTTATTTTTTAAAGAAAGGAGAATATCACAAAAGTATGTTACACCTAAGTAAAATAATGTTAGTTTTGTCTGTGTAAATTATATATTAAACTATAAATATTCATTGTAAATCTAAAAACATTTCCTACATCATATTATTTTTTTATAATTTTTAGACATTAAATAAAATAATTTATTTATGACACCATGATGATGTAGCGATTACCTCATTAATGAACAATTTAAATAAAATGAAATGATAATGTAAAATCTAAGACATAAACTTGTCAAAAACCTATTTGATGGGTGGATTTCGAACCCTTATCACCTTGTCCTTGAAATATATCTTTGTGGGACCTTTTACATCCGAAACACATTTTAAAATAAAGTAACATTTCTTGACTTTCCAAGAGTGCCACTCCTCCCTCTTATAAAAGGCCATCACCTCTACCCCTTTTCCCACACCTCTAAAGCCATTTTATTGGACAAAATCTGCTCATTTCATCTCTACACATCCCACTCTTCATCATAGATGTATTACCTTAGGCAGAAAGCTCTTCAAGAAACCATTTTGGTTAAATCCAAGCGGAGTTACCCAATTTAAAGGTAAAGTCTTCTCTAATGTTCATTTGTTTTATTTCGATTCTTCAACCCCCTAAACTCTTTTTATTCCATTCTTCTGTAACAAAAACTGTATCTTAAATATAATAGTATGTTATTATTATAAGTATTCGAGCTACACATAAACACAACTTCGTATAATGGTTGAAGAACATACAGTTTCTATGGATGGTGAATTATTGCCTCACGAAACGATGATTGTTCAATATTCTTTTAACACCTTTAATGGTGGCCATTAAGATGTAACTCTATTTATATATGATATATATTATGTTTATTGTTTCCATATGTTTCGGTATTTTTCATTTATGGAATACCTTTATGGTGTCCATTATGGGTAAATGTGATATCTTCATTTTAGGAAGTGCAGACTACCGCACCCACAAAGTAATTTGATTCGTTAATTCTATATGTGTGACATATAAAGGATGTGGTTAATGATATTATATATATATAATTAGATTGGAATTATAATATACCTTTATATCATTATGATTTCATTCCATTAAATACGAAATAGAAATGAAAGTAGCGTTCATGCGTACGTACGACTTACCGTCTACATGAAAAGTGCATTTCATTTCTTACCTCTAAATGTTATGTTATATTATAAATGAATTTATATAATGGATATATATGATATATATGATATCTAAATCATGAATATATTTCTGGATTTAATGGATATTTTACAATATGAACAACATGTAATTATAAGAAGTTTATTTTTGACTCAAGTACCAATGATAAACAAAATGCCCGTTATTAACTTAAATAATTTCATGATGTTTATAAAATGGTAATAAATTATATAAAAGGAATAATTAAATTAAAAAATGGTCTTAAGAAAGTATAAATTAACTCTAGTTTATTATTCATGAGATTAAATAATGATGGATTCAAGTCGGACATGAGGTAAGGGATACGACCTCTCTCTTTCTTTTCAAGTAATCTCTTTTATGTCATTTGTTTTATTATCCATGTTCTTATGTTGGAGGATTTTATTTTATATTCCCCATACTTTAATTTGTATTTTCATATGATGAGATACCCCCTCTTACTCTCATCAATTAACTTTCATAATTTTTAAGTGGCGCTGTTATGCTGCCGAGTTTTCGTAAGGGATTTTTCATCTCACTTTTGTTCCTTTGAGATTTATGCCACATTTTCCACTATTTGCATTGAGTGGTATATGTACTGCCCATTATTCTACTATTTATGTAATATAATTTAATTTATTGTTATTTACGTCTTCATTGTATGACTCTTCATCTATGGAGTGTACATTTCGAAAGTTTCCCAAATTGATAAGGGAACCTTTCACCCTCTTCATTTTAAAAGACTTCTTTTTTAGGTCTTTCTATCTTATTATGATGGGATATACCCTTATATATCCTTATTGCTGTAAATTTTATGTCCAAGTGATGAGATACCCATTTTTATCTCTCATAATCTCATGTTATGAATTCTAAAGTATAAGGCCCCAGCCTTAAACCTTATTTAATCTTGAGTTATTACAAGATTACACATTGAGGATCTTTTCGGGTTTAGAGTATTAGAGAATTAGATCATAAAACATGAAATACATTCCACATATAAATAAATTGGTTACATAAAGATAGTATTATTCTTTCCCATCAGTGGAAATATATTTAAAATAAAACATGGATTCTTTCTTGACACTTCCTTGACACTATCATCATATCATGTACCTTTCCCTTGACCTGTGAAAAACATTTCAAAAAACCTGGGATAAGCATAAAAAGCTCAGTAAGGGATATAAAAATATGGAAAGGAAACATGGGTACATATATACATAAGAATGAAATCATACTTTACCCATAAAACATAATCACTTTAACATACCTCATCAAATCATGAATAAATAATAGAAATCATAAGACATAAAGGTAAATTGAGGAATTCATAACATTCTTACATATAGAGTAACCCTCTTGGTTACGTTTGGAATACCCATCACGGTATATTCCATAAATCACTTCGGAGAAACCTTAACGTTTCACTCCTTCGCATTACACAATGCATTAGAGAGCTATATCGGGCTCACCCGCCCTTAGTTTATCACGAAACCACCCGTCTTCATAATAATGCCCAAGAACCTCAACATAATCGTATCACATAAAACATGCATAAAAGAAACATAACATTTCCACCTTTCAATCACAGGATATAAATACAACAAATTGATATAAAAACATTATGAAAACCATTTTCAATACCAACACAAAAGAAAAGTAAAACATGGTATTTATTTTTCATTAAAAAAGGTATGGCTTGTAGAGGAAGTCGAAACTCAAATAATGGTCACGACGGCGGAGAAGTCGTTGTCGCCGCATACGTATGACAAAAACATTCCATTTTGTCATTTAGTAAACGCTTCATATAAAAAAGATTCCTTTTGAATAAACATAAATGTGAAAGGGTTTATACACCGTATAAAAGAAGTTTGTGTATAAAACAAAATATGCCTCAATGAAAGGAGATTGAGACGAAGTCCCATACCTCGGGTCCGACTTGACTCGATCGTTCTTTAATGTCCTGAATAATAAACTTGAGTTAATTTCTACTTTCTTAAGAACCATTTTCAAGTTCATTATTCCTTTTATATCACTTATTTCCATGTCATTAACACTATGTAATTATTTAAGTTAATAAAGGTCATTTTAACGATCATTGGAACTTGAGTCAAAAATAAACCCTTTATAATTACAAGTTGTTGATATATCCATTATATCCAGATTTATAATCATGATGTATATATCATATATATCCAGTATATACATGCATTTATAATATTACATATCATTTAGAGGTAAGAAATGAAATGCACCGTTCATGGAGACGGTAAGCCGTACGTAAGTTTGAACGCTACTTTCATTTCTATTTCATATTTTATAGAATGGAATCATAATGATATAAAGGTATATTATACTTCCAGTATAATATATTATATTATATCATAGTTCCATCCTTTATACATCCCACATATGGTATTTAACGAATCAAATCACTTTGAGGGGGCGGTAGTCCACACTTCCTTAAATGAAGATATCGCGTTTACCCATAATTGAAACCATAAAGGTATGCCTAAAATGAAAAATAAAGAAGCTTAAGGAAAACATAAACATATTATATATCATATATAAATATAGTTACATATTAATGGCCACCTTTGAAAGTGTTAAAAGAATTTTGAAAAATCATCGTTTCAGGAGGCATAAATTCACCATCCACGGAAACAGTATGTCCTTTAACCATTAGATGTAGGTGTGTGTAATTGTAGCTCGAATACTTATTATAACAACATCCTAGTATATTTAAAATAATGGAGTTGTTACAAAAGAAATGAATAAAAAGAGTTTATGGGGTTGGAGAAGCAAAATAAAACAAAAGGACTCAAGTGGAGACATTACCTTAAAATCGGGTAACTCCCTTTGGTTTGAGCTCAAAGGCTTACTTGGGAAGACTTCTGTCCAAAGTGGGGCTTCATGGAGTAAGAGAGGGATGTGGAGAGACAAAATGGGAAGGTTTTGGCCGATCCAATGTCTTTGGGAGTGTGGGTAAGGAGGTAGATGTGGGGGGATTTTATAAGAGGAGAGGAGGGGCACTCTTGGAAAGTAAAGAAATGTTACTTTATTTGAAAATGATTTTCATATTGAAAAGGTCCCACATTGATATAATTCGAAGTTACGGTGATAAGGGTTCGCAATCCACCCATCCAATAGGTTTTGGACTTGTGTAGGTCATAGATTTCACATTATCATTTCATTTTATTTAAATCCTTTATTAATGAGGTAATCGCTGCATCATCATGATGTCATAAATAATTTAATAAATTTAATGTCTAAAAATTATAACACAAATATCATGATGTAGGTAATATTTTTATCATTCTAATGAATATTTATAGTCCAAAAGACAATTTATGTAGACAGAATAAAAAATATTTTACTTAGGTGATACATTTTTTATCACATTTAACATTCTTTAAAAATAAAAAGATAAAAAGTCACTTTCTCACAAAAGTGATTCCATGGGGCCCCCAAGTTTGGCACAAGGCATCCCATGGTCGGCCATGAGACAACCAGTAGCCATAGGACACATGTTGTGGTCTTTTTGTCTTATTATGATATCATTTTATTATCCTTAACTACCTGATTACTCATTAATCAAGATAATTAAAGATAATTACCGTCGTTACTATTCATAATGTCTAAAAACAAGAGTATTGATTACATAATTTGGACCTTATGATTCCAAATATGTAATCCATTTTATCAAATTCCAATCACAGAAATTGCAATAATTGATTTAAAAATAATTCACGTTGTCAAAACAAATAGCGGGTTTATTTTGAAACAATATCTATGAAAAGTTTGGCATCAGTTAATGCCCAATTCCAAAGTGAAATTAATACTAATGACCACCATGGGATTAAATGGTAAAAATATATTCTAATTTAATTTTAAAACCAATTCAAAAGATAATCTAATCATATAAATAAAGTAGATTAAAAATCAGTTTTGATGTAATATACAATATTTTTCACTATTCATAAAAAATGAACATTGTCAGAAAAATACCAAAAATTCACACAAAGTAAATTTTAATGTCCCAATCATAAAGAATAAGTTTATTTTGACAAACGTATATTATAAAATTGTCAAAAGATATATTTAAAAATGGTTTTCCATCAAAAGGCAGTTAAACAACCCTTTAGAAAATATTAGTGTATTCCATGCTTAAGATTGGATTTATTTTCATTTTAAGCCTCTAAAACACTATCTAATTCATTAATAGACATGGATAAAAATATCTATTATTCATTACTTACATGGGATGTTACATCCTTCCCCCCTTTAGTAAATTGTGTCCCCGAAATTTATTTACTTATCGAATAAATGGGGGTACTTATCCCTCATTTCATTTTTAGATTCCCATGTTTCCTCTTCCATCATTTGGTTTTTCCACAAAACCTTTACCTAATTATCCACCTTATTTCGTAACACTTGCTCCATGTGGTCAAGAATCTGGCCCGGTTGTTCCTCATAAGATAGGTTCTCTTATAACTGAACTACCTCTGGACTCAAAACATGAGATTGATCTGGCATATACATTCTCAACATTGAAACGTGAAAAACATTGTGTACCTGAGATAAACTCGGAGGTAAAGCCCCCCGGTATGCAACTGATCCAACTCTCTCTAGAATTTCATATGGTCCAATGAACCTTGGACTCAGCTTTCCTTTCTTACCAAATCACATCACACTTTTCCATGGTGACACTTTGAGAAAAACATGATCACCTACCTCAAAAGTTAGATCCTTCCTCATGTTGTCTACATAACTCTTCTTCCTACTCTGAGCTGTTCTCTTGTTTTTCTGAATCATCTAAACTTTTTCTGCCATCTCTTTTACCAATTCTGGTCCCATTAACTTCCTTTCACCCACTTCATCCCAGAAAGCTGGAGTTCGACACCGCTTCCCATATAATGCCTCAAATGGTGCCATCTGTATACTGGAAAGAAAACTGTTATTATATGAAAATTCAACCAAAGAAAGATGTTGGTCCCAACTTCCCTGATAATTCATCGAACAAACTCGTAGCATATCCTCCATGGTATGAATTTTTCGTTCTGACTTCCCATCTGATTGAGGATGAAATGATGTACTAAAATTTAATTTAGTACCCAATGACTTCTGAAGGCCTTTCCAAAAGTTAGAAGTGATCCTGGGATCACGATCAGACACAATGGAGAGGGGAACTCCATGTAACCTGCCGATTTCTTTAAGATACAAACGGGAAAGTTGATCTAGGGAAAAAGTATCTCGTATAGCAAGGAAATGAGTAGATTTAGTCAAGCGATCAACAATAACCCAGATTGCATTATTACCTCGAGATGTCTTCGGTAATCCCATAACAAAGTACATGGATATATTCTCCAATTTCCACTCTGGCACTGGTAAAGGCTGAATCATCCATTTCGGTAACTGCTGCTCTTCTTTTACCTGTTGACATGTCAAACACTTCACAGTAAAATCAGCAATATCTCTTTTCATTCCATCCCACCAGTAATACTCCCGCAGATCTCTATACATCTTAGGACTGCCAGGATGAACTGAAAACGGAGAACTATGAGCTTCACATAACAACTCTCTCTTCAACTGTGAATCACAAGGCACACACAATTTCTTCCCTAATCTCAAAACTCAATCATTATCAATGTTTTATTCAGGAAACTTACCCTTCTGAACCAACTCTACCTTTTTCTACAACTCACTGTCTTGCTTCTGTGCTTGCTTGATTCTGTCTGATAGAGATGATCTCACTGATACCTGAACCAAAATAGAAGAACATCCTGCACCAACAACTTCTATGCCAAAGTTCATCAAATCCTTAACCAAAGGATCATGTTCCAAACACAACATTTCTAATGAAGCATTACTTTTTCGATTCAAAGCATCAACCACTTTATTTTCTTTTCCCGGATGGTAATGAATTGTACAATCATAATCCTTGATTAATTCCAGCCATCTCCTCTGTCTCATGTTTAACTCTTTCTGAGTGAATATATACTTTAAACATGTGTGACCAATATATATTTCACACATTACTCCATACAAATGATGCCTCCAAATTTTTAAAGTGAAAACAACAACAGTTAATTTCAAATCATGTGTAGGGTAATTTACCTCATGAGTTTTCAACTGTCGTGAAGCATAAGCAATTACCTGATCATTCTGCATTAGGAATCAACCAAGTCCTTTCAATGAAGCGTCACTATATATAACAAACTCACCATTCCTGGAAGGTAGTGCCAAAACTAGAGCGTTCACCAATCTTCTTTTCAATTCCTGAAAACAATCATCACATTCTTTTGTCCAGATAAACTTAACACCCTTCCAAGTTAGCTTAGTCATTGGACTAGATAACAGTGAAAATTTTCTAACAAACCTTTGGTAATAGCCTGCCAAACCAAGGAAGCTACGAATCTCAGTTACATATGTGGGTCTTGGCCAGTCTTCCACAACTTTTGTTTTTGCAGGATCAACAGTTATCCCATCTTTAGAAACAATGTGACCAAGGAATGAAATTTTTGCAACCAAAACTCACACTTGCCGAAATTTCCATACAGTTTATTTTCTTTTAAGGTTTGCATGATAACCCTTAAATGACTTTCATGCTCCTATTTACTTTTAGGAAACACCAAAATATCATCAATGAAAACAACCAAAATTTTTCACCTAAGTCAACTGAGCCATCACTGCAACAAACTGTTTAGTTCTGATTCTGACCATCTCAGGATACTGATTTGAATGGTCATTTCCCTCTGTATCCCTTCCCAGAAAAGATGTTCTGTTTCCTCTATGAAAAACCATTCTTATCACATAAATATCTTAGGCGAAGCAACATGGTAATCATTAAATGCTATATCATTTTAATTATACCATAAATTAACTTATAATTTTACCCTTTAATAACTCCTAAAGTTGTCTAAACCGACCTTTGATACCAACTATAAGGCCCCAGACTTAGACCATACTTAATCTTGAGTTATTACAAGATTACACATTGAGGATCTTTTCAGGTTTAGAGTTTTAGAGAATTAGATCATAAAACATGCATTACATTCCACATATAAACAAAGTCGTTACATAAAGATAGTATTCTTTTTTCCCATCAATGGAAATATATTTAAAATAAAACATGGATTCTTTCTTGACACTTCCTTGACACTATCATCATATCATGTACCTTTCCCTTGACCTGTGAAAAACATTTCAAAAAACTTGGGATGAGCATAAAAAGCTTAGTAAGTGATATAAAAATATGGAAAGGAAACATGGGTACATATATACATAAGAATTAAATCATACATTACCCATAAAACATAATCACTTTAACATACCTCATCAAATCATGAATAAATTATAGAAATCAAAAGACATAAAGGTAACTTGTGGAATTCATAACATTCTTACGTAGGGAGTAACCCTCTTGGTTACGTTTGGAATACTCATAATGGTATATTCCCTAAATCTCTTCAGAGAAACCTTAACGTTTCACTACTTCGCGTTATCCAATGCATTGGAGAGCTATATCAGGCTCACCCGCCCTTAGTTTATCACGGAACCACCCGTCTTCATAATAATGCCCAAGAACCTCAACATAATCATATCACATAAAACATGCATAAAGGAAACATAACATTTCCACCTTTCAATCACAAGATATCAATACAACACATTGATATAAAAACATCATGAAAACCATTTTCAATACCAAAACAAAAGAAAAGAAAAACATGATATTTATTTTTCTTTAAAAAAAGGTATGTCTTGTAGGGGAAGCCGAAACTCAAATAATGGTCACGACAGCGGAAAAGTCATTGTCGCCGCATATGTACGAAAAAAACATTCATTTTTTCATTTAGAAAATGTTTCGTATAAAAAAGATTCCTTTTGAATAAACATAAAATTCAATGGGTTTTATACACCATATAAAATAAGGTTGTGTATAAAACAAAATATGACTCAATGAAAGGAGATTTGGGACGAAGTCCCATACCTCGGGTCCGACTAGACTCGATCGTTCTTTAATGTCCTGAATAATAAATTTGAGTTAATTTATACTTGCTTAATAACCCTTTTCAAGTTCATTATTCCTTTTATATCACTTATTTCCATGTCATGAACACTATGTAATTATTTAGGTTAATAACGGTCGTTTTAATGATCATTGGTACTTGAGTCAAAAATAAACCCTTTATAATTACAATTTGTTCATGTATACATTATATCCAGAATTATAATCATGATGTATATATCATATATATCCAGTATATACATGAATTTATAATATTACATAATCATTTATAGGTAAGAAATGAAATGCACCGTTCATGGAGATGGTAAGCCGTATGTACGCAAGAACACTACTTTCATTTTTATTTGGTAATTTATAGAATGGAATCATAATGATATAAAGGTATATAATAATTCCAGTATAATATAATATATAATATCATAGTTCTATCCTTTATACGTCCCGCATATTTTATTTAATGAATCAAATCACTTTGAGGGGGCTGTAGTCCACACTTTCTTAAATGAAGATATCGCGTTTACCCATAATGGAAACCATAAAGGTATGCCCAAAATGTAAAATACAGAAGCTTAAGGAAAACATATACATATTATATCTCATATATAAATATAGTGACATCTTAATGGCCACCTTTGAAGGTGTTAAAATAATGTTAAACAATCATCGTTTCAGGAGGCATAATTTCACCATCCACGGAAACAGTATGTCCTTTAAGCATTAGATGTAGGTGTGTGTAAGTGTAGCTCAAATCCTTCTTATAAAAACATACAAGTATATTGAAGATACTGTAGTTGCTACAAAAAAAAATGAATACAAAGATTTTAAGGGGTTGGAGAAGCAAAATAAAATAAAAGGACTCAAGTGGAGACATTACCTTAAAATCGGGTAACTCCCTTTGGTTTGAGCTCAAAGGCTTCCTTGGGTAGAATTCTTCCCAAAGTGAGGCTTCAAGGAGTAGGAGAGGGATGTGGAGAGAAAAAATGCACAGGGGTTGTCCGAGCCAAAGGCTTTGGTAGTGTGGGTAAGGAGGTAGAGTTGGGGGGCTTTTACAAGAGGAGAGGAGGGGCACTCTTGGAAAGTAAAGAAATGTTACTTTATTTGAAAATTATTTTCGGATTCAAAAGGTCCCAAATTGATATAATTCGAGGGTAAGGTGATAAGGGTTCGAAATAAACCCATCCAATAGGTTTTGGACATGTGTAGGTCATAGATTTCACATTATCATTTCATTTTATTTAAATCCTTTATTAATGAGGTAATCGCTACATCATCATGATGTCATAAATAATTTAATAAATTTAATGTCTAAAAATTATAAAAAAAATATAATGATGTAGGAAATCTTTTTAGATTTCTAATGAATATTTATATTCCAAAATATCATTTATGTAGACAAAATTAAAAATATTTTACTTAGGTGATACATTCTTTGTCACATTTAACATTCTTTAAAAATAAAAAGATAAAAAGTCACTTTCTCACAAAAGTGATTCCATGGGGCCCCCAAGTTTGTCACAAGGCATCCCATGGTCGGCCATGAGACAACCAGTAGCCTTAGGACACATTTTGTGGTCCTTTTGTCTTATTATGATATAATTTTATTATCCTTAACTACCTGATTACTCATTAATCAAGATAATTAAAGATAATTACCGTCGTTACTATTCATAATGTCCAAAAACAAAAGAGTCTTGATTACATAATTTGGAACTTCTGATTCCAAATATGTAATCTATTTTACCAAATTCCGAACACAGAAATTGCAATAATGTTTTTAAAAATAAGTCCCGTTGTCGAAACAAATAGCGGGGTTTTTTAAACAATATCTATGAAAAGTTAGGCATTAGTTTATGCCCAATTCCAAAGTGAAATTAATCCTAATGACCACCATTGGATTAAATGGTAAAAATATATTCTAATTTAACTTTAAAACCAATTCAAAAGATAATATAATCCTATAAATAAAGTAGATTAAAAAGTAGTTTTGATGTAAAATACAATATTTTTCACTATTCATAAAAAAAATGAACATTGTCAGAGAAATACCAAAAATTCAGACAAAGTAAATTTTGATGTCCCAATCATAAAGAATAAGTTTATTTTGACAAACATATCTTATAAAATTTTCAAAAGATATATTTAAAAATTGTTTGCCATCCAAAGGCAGTAAAACAATCCTTTAAAAAATATTAGTGTATTCCATGCTTAAGATTGGATTTATATTCATTTTAATCCTCTAAAACACTATCTAATTCATTAATAGACATAGATAAAAATATCTATTATTCATTAATTACTAGGGATGTTACATAAATTTACGACGTTAGGCTGTCGAATTTCTGTCAGCGAACTTCTTAACCCACTTTCAACTCTTTTGGTTAAACCTCTACTTCTTGATTTTATTATGCCAAGATTATGTGTGGAATCTATATGTTGTAATTTATAAAAACCTTTGTGTGGATATACTATTTCAACACATAATAATCTCATTGATAAATTCTTATGTCATTTATCCGAACTTGTATGGGAAATCCTAACTCAATCTCATTTCATTGAGTTAAATATCTATCTCATTGGTTTTGTTTTTCCAAGAGTATATTTGAATGACCTCTAATTGTTTTACACATGATATGCACTTATATTGGGTGTATTTATACTCATCACACATAATTATGTCATTTCTTTATCCTCTCACAAATTACATGATCTTTGAATGGGATTACATCACAATTTCTTATCATTGAGACATTTCTTAATGATATGCACTTTTATTATTTTATAATGTGTATATACAACCGCTTTGACATTCCATAAGAATTTTATGTCTATACTAAAGTCATTTAAATGTTATGAAAAGGGTATACTTTCATGTGGCTTATAATTTAAAAGGAAAATGACTCTTTTATTAAAACTTTGTTTGAAATGGTTTTAAATATTTGTTCTTTTAAAAATTTATCATCCATATCCATGTTTTAAAAATGGTTTTAAAGATTTATTTATATGGACATGAGTGTTTTAAAACCATTTCAAAAGTTTCAAAGTGGTGTGGGACTTCGTCTCAATATTTTTCATTGAGGCATATTTTGTTTTATACACAAATTTATTTTATATGGTGTATAAATCCCTTTGACTTTTACATTTATTCAAAAGAAATCTTTTTATATGAACAATCTTATTAAATTACAAAAGAGAATATTTTTGTCTTACGTATTTGGCGACAATGACTTCTCCAGTGCCATGACCAATATTTGAGTTTCGGCTTCCTCTACAAGACATAACTTTTTTTAAATGAAAAATAAATACCATGTTTTACTTTTCTTTTATTTTGATATTGAGAATCGTTTTGATAATGTTTTTATTATATCAATGTGTTGTATTGATATCTTGTTATTGAAATGTGGAAATGTTATGTATCTTTTATGCATGTTTTATGTGATACGATTATGTTATTATTCTTGGGAATTTTTTATGACGACGGGAGGTTCCATGATAAACTAAGGGCAGGTGAGCCCGATATAGCTCTCCAATGCATTGGGTAATGTGAAGGAGTTAAACGCTATGTTTTTTCGAAGAGATCTAGGGAACATATTGTGATTGGTATTCCAAACGTAACCATGAGGGTTACACCCTACATAAGAATGTTATGAATGCCTCAATCTACCTTTATGTCTTATGATTTCTATGAGTTATTCATAAATATTGTGATTTAATGAGGTATGTTAAAGTGCTTATGTTTTATGAGGACATTTTGATTTCATTGATTCTTATGAATACATGGTCTAATGTTTTCTTTTTGTATTTTTATAACCCTTACTAAGCTCTTTATGCTCATCCCTTGTTTTTAAAATGTTTTCCACTGGACTTAAAGGTGAATTAGGTCAAGGATAGGATAAAGGAAAGACATGCTATCTAAAACATGGAACTGGACATGTTTCTTTTTAAGAGTCTTTATTTTATGGAAACTGAGTAGAAGTGTCTACTTTTTAATCTTGTGCGATGTAATAGTTATGTCATAATTCACTAAAACTCTAAACTTTAAAATATCCTCAAAGTGAATTATTAAATTTAATTCAATATTAAGTATGGTTTTATGGCCGGGTACTTATAAAATCACTCTGGTCATTTCCCCTTACAAAACTAATCATTCAATTACCCTTGAAATGGACAGACACAACTATATTATGCTCTTCCCATCTCTTCATTAAATATTTGACACTAACACAATATAGTTATCATCGAACACTATTTTTTTCTCTACAATATAGTTAACCAAAACCATTTTTATCATTGCAATTTTCTGCGTGGATTTGACCATAACATAACCCCGAAACACATCTACCACACTACAATGACCATTAACTGGTGTATATAAAACCATTGGAATTGGATCTCTTTTGACATCAAATCCAAATAATTAGAGTGAATAAGGTTCATTGAAGTAGTGAAAATATATTGTATCAATAATGGGATAAAACATAGCTGAATAAAGATAAAATTTATCATGATTGATTTCAGGTTCCCGTGACACTAAAAAATCTATCACGTGTAAATGTTCATGTGCTACATCACCATATCACCATCTTTGATATTTTCATCCACCTTGTCTACACTCATCCTCTAATCCCTAATGAAATTAAATATATCTTCATTATCTTCTACTTGATCCATCCTGCATATATAATTCTAATACATGAGGTCCAAACTTCTATTGATAAGGTCATAGAAGAAATTATTGTTGAACCTATCTGGTCAAATTAGGCAACAAACTATCCACTCAACAATGACCTGAATATAAGAATAGACATCAATACTTCCAATTTATGTGAAAACTGAAAAAATAATAAAGGATACCAATGATAAAGGTAGGGGTCCAAGAATAGACTTCTACAAGATATAGGATAATAGGAGATAAGGGAAGCTCCATGGAAATCAAGGCATTTATGAACATACAAAGTGAGAGATACTATCACATCTTCACTTCTAAAAATGAAGGATTCTCTCTTAAGATGAACAGATCCCTACCAATGTTTTCTTAATCAACCCATACTTTTTTATAACCCCATGAAAATGTTAAAATGACCTTGGATCTTCAGATGAAAACACTACCCAAAATTTCATTCTATCACCACATCATCATAAATAATATTAACATAGCAGAATAAAAGATTCATGTATATTATTCTTAATTCTCTAACACTACAAATCCTATAAGGAAGGGTGTGAGGCTCTTTTTACAACTCCACCTTTAGAATTTAGGATAATACCATCTTCTATAAATTAATCATTAACTTCTATTAAATAAATAAAAAATCATTGTGATCACCATGATATAGGATCCACAACATCCATGATGGGCCTTCTAAAAGATTTCAACTAAAGGGGTATAATTAATATTTCTCTTACAAATCAACCTGATGTAAATCTTAATACTCTCTAGAAACCTCTCCATATCCTTACCAATAATAGAACCCTCATTATTTGGCTAACTCTAACATTTAAATTCATGAAATATATTTAAACATGAATATTCATCTTCAAGATCTGCTTACCTGTGATCAACTAGAGAAAACATTTTTACCTCACTAACCAAAAAAATGTTTTTCATCATTTGAATCCATCTCTATAAAAATAAACAAACTACTAAGATCATTATATGGGTTTCTATTAAGTTATTTTAAATTTATGTAAGGTACTTATATTTCTTATTAAGACTAAAGAAGTTATTATGGATTATATTTTCAGTCAGTAATAAAAGGGTCACGAGATTCTGAGGCAAGGATAGCCTTATTATTGATGTAATAAAAATATGAAATATATTATATCATCAGAATGTTTTTTGGGGAAATAAGGAAAAACTGCCAAATAGAGTGTCGGGTCCAAAATCATGGAAAACTATTGAGTTTGGAATGTGGGTTTTACCATAGGTGTGAAATAAGATTTATTGGTTTCCTTTGTTTCTAGAAAATAATTTCATGGTATAATTAGTAATTTAATAAATAATATATTTATTTTATCTATGTGACGAAAAAATTTCTATATAAAACTAATTATTCCAAATCCCTAGGTTTATCCATATAACCTTAGTATAGAGAGAGGAGCATGGTGGAGTGTTGGTGGACAATGGGATTGTGGATTAATTATCAGTGTTCCATTAGGATGGCCAAAGACATTAGTGTTCACATATCTCATCAACAAAGACAATGGGAAATCCTTTTTCATCAGCAATTGATCCATCTTGAGGTAGGGAATTTTTATCATTTATTTATTTCCTCATTTATTATCCCATTTGGAACACAAATTGGATCAATAAATATATTGAATTCTGTGTCAATAATGTTGTGTATGTTTGGGTATTATCTTGTTATATTATAGAAAATTGATTCTAGTTTTACCTATTTATTCATCATTCTAACAGAAATTAATTGAGAAAAAACTGAATAATGGATGATTTGTATTCCTCATTTTTGGTTTGGGTATTTATCCCACATTCTATTCAAGTTCCTCGCTAGTATTTATTTGTACTAGTGATTTAACCAATACATTGTGGACAATAGTTTCACATTATATATTTGGAATAATAGTTTTTCAGTACAAGAATGGGTTTGTGAGTGAGAAAGAGATCAAGGTGAAATGATTATGTTGTATGCGGGATGTTGGACCAGGATTGAATTGGGCGATTTGTGTTATGGGAGGTGTATAATGATGAATAAATTGATAGATAACCGTTTTCCATGAGAATCAGTGGATGGAAAACCATAAATGGAAAAATATGGGCATTATTTAACCTAGATATTCAATATTTAGGTAATATTATTGGCGTACACAGAGGCAGTTTTTGTTCATGTGAATTCATGGAGCATTTATGAAATTTTTGGAAAATAATCAACAAAATGATGTGTATTTCGAAGAATGTTTGTTGTGTAGTCCCCCTTCTATGATGTAAGGTTTTACACATAGTAAAAAATATCACAAACCTTGTGAAATGTGTCACAATCCATGTAAAATTAATGTGTCACAGTCCAGGTAAACTGATGCTAGCTTCCCTATGTGTACCTTGGATGGTACACAAGAATGGACACAGCCTGGAACACATGCATGTTTAGAGTACACACGAATGGACTCTTACTTAGATATATCCAGATACACAAACACTACCTAAGTAAATATACATCACCAAATTTTCATTGGAATGAGATGATATCACTTCTTGTGACGTCCCCACACCATCATTTCGTGTATCTTGAGAAACATTTTATTTTCATCAAAAGGTACTTCGGCTTGGCAAGACGATGTTCCATGTGTAAAAATGACATCTACATATTGTGTTCCCCTATTGGGAACACAACATCTTTTGGGTAAATTCATTATATCCATGATAAATACATGATAAATGATATCATTTTTTAGAAATGTTTTTACCCATATATATATGTCATATACTATATTTTGTGTAGCTTATATCCCTCATTCTTCTCAGTTCAAATCAAGTATAAACATGGGAATTTTTCTATAGATTATTTTAGGTTATACTAGTAAATATTGAGTTAGTTCACATGGTCTATATCGATATAGTTATATAGTACCATTTTTCCCCATATTATGTCTCAAATCCCCTCTACGAGATAATTCTCAAATAGATTTCACAGTGTCCATCTATATGACTCGGGGTCTTATCCTCTATCAGTACATCATTCACCCTAGTTAGGGTTCATAGTATTGGTGTGACCAATGTGAATAGGAAATATGTCCCACATCTAGTATGTTAACCCCATATGGTTCATGGTATGTTCATACAAATTATCCCTTATTTATCAGGTTATTTTAGTAGGGTTGGTAGTGTCCCCTAATAGTCCTAAGTGGGATATACAATCTCCGTGTCTGGATCTTTGGAGTTATAGTCCTTATATTATATTGAAATACCCAATGAACATAACCTATTAGTTGAGATATATTAGTAAAATGATGGATCATGGAGTCGATTCTTATAGAAAAGTGTACCCGTGAATTATTGAGTGAAATATTATAGCTAGAAGTATGGTTGAGTCCTCTTTAAGTCTTGGAGTCTATATTAATTATACATAGTTATTTTTTTCTTGTTATTATGTCTCATATATTGATTAACAGTAATTTTTATGATATAATCATAATCTTATTGGTTTATGTTTTTTGGTTTTGATGTTTCCAACTTGGTATTGTTATAATTACCCCTCTAAGGGATCTTCCCACACTTGTATTATCTTATGTAGAAGATTGGCCTTTTATCATGTCTTATGAGGTTTGGGTTTTTTAGGATCATATTTTTTGTTTTATTGAATCTTTTTTATCCATTTTTCATTTTAATGATGTTCCATGTTTCTTAGATGGTTTGACTTTAATTATATATTTGATGGGTTTGTATTTGGGACTTATGATTTCAGGTACATTTTTTGTATTATGATTGTGACATCTAGATGTATGCATTATTTTTTATCATTTCTAATAAATTAAAAAAATCTATGGTTATTTAGGGATATTTTAATGTATATTGGGGAATTAAAATGATTCTTCCCAAGTATATAAAATTACAACTCAGCATGGTCACCAACCCATCGCCTATAGGAGGTGGGATAAGGGTTTCGCATTCGAATTTTCTCTAGTGAGGCAGGCCCTTGTGATTTAGATCTTTCTCGAGTAGTATTAGAGGATTTTTCATCCTATTAATAGAGTTTTTAGATTTTTCTACCAATGTAGTTTTTTTGGGAATATGGGAAATGATGTTAAAGTGTATTGAGTTTGGACTACTAGCTAGGTAATCTAGTGTTAGCATGGTGGTTGATATATTTATTCAATAGGACTATAAAAACCCATTTAATGAATTTGTACATATATACACTGGTAAGAGTAAATACATTAGTATATTCATCATATAGGAAAGTGTTGTATTTCCATGTCCTTCTTGAGTTTCCTCTTAAGATATTAAAATTGACATTGGTATATCTGAGCTTATTTCTGAATATTTACACGATGATATCCAATAAGGTTTTTGTAGTTTGGTCTAGAGTATAACCTGATGTGTGATGATTCCTACATGAGGGGGCCTGGCCACTAGGAATTTTTCCTTCTACATAGATATAAGGTGGTTCTTCAACCAACTGATCAGTTTATAGACCCACCTATAATGGATTATGTGGATGCATCATGTCAGACTGATCAATGGATGGTTGTATTATAACATAATGATTCTGAAAATGGATTAAACATATTTTATGATATTAGAGATTCATTGGGTTACATGGTGATCATGACACATATATAGCAGTTTTGTGTTGCAATTCATAGAATAAGCGGTGGAATACATTATAAAGGAATCATGGATAAAACGTTCATCAAGGAAGAGTTTTTTTAGGCTTGTTATATATGTAGATATTTTAGATTGGATTAACCATCAACTCATTATGAAAATTGATATATGGTAGATAGAGCACTAATAAGAGGTAGTGTTTGGAACATGGAGGTCCTCATCACATTGGTAATGGTAGAGGATCATGGAGAGTAGGAGGAGGTGGATGTCACTTTGATCTATTTCCACATCCACCACACATAGGTTGTCTATCGCAAGATCTTGGAGATAGTATTAAAGGAAATAAAATGCTATAAGCACTAGATTCTTATGACCTATATGATCTAGGAGGACTGATCTATGTATTTCCTAATATATATATAGTTTTTATAGACACATACCCAATCCACTAATTTTTTACTATATCCATTGTTTGAGACAAATATACTCTTTTTTATCAAATCTCTCTACCCTACGTTTTAAAGGATTTTGGAGAGAGAATCGGTGGAAACAAGTCTATTGGAAGATTGAATTGACTCTTTTAAATAAGGAGAGTCCCTTATTTTGAAACATTCTATAGAGGTAGTGGTCCCATACATCTTTTTTCATATAATGGACCAATTATCTACCATATATTCTCAGTTAAATATTACCAGAGAGGGTTACCATATACCTAAGTTGTTGAATAATGCTTTCCTTATTCGATACGAAGTGATATCAATCATATAAGGATGATCCAATGTGTATGTGGAAACAACCGATTTCTTATTAGTTGGACTGTATTTCAATAGGAATATTGTATTCTATGGGATTTTTTTCTGATGATTTGGTAGAGGTAGTAGGATGTATTCCCTGGGGATGTTATAGGATTACCTACCCATATAGGTTTTGTTTTCTAAATACACATTCACCCTATAGTAGCTAAATATTTTCCCAAGAATATCTGATGACCACATGTAGTTGGTAGAGTTGAAGGTGGGGTTGGATAAATTAGTATCACATTAGACTAGTTAGATGCACTATCTTCACCTCAGTTGTCCTAAGATGTTCTCCTTGTATGTGGAGGAGAGATTGATGTTAGGAGTGAATTAAAATATTCTAAAAAAGTACATTTCAAGGAAAATGGTACAACCCTAATAATCGATGACTTGTTTGCTCAGTGGTTAGGGGTGAGGTAGTTCTCAAATTCCGACATTATGACTGATTATCATGAGCTCCGAGTATGAGAAGTGGATTTTGAGAAGGTTGATTTATAAATATGCTATGGTTTTTTAGTTCTTTTTGAAACATTTTATCATGTGGAATTACCCAGTGTGTTGTGAGACTTATTAAAAGTGTCCTTCAAACCCTTATATTATTTGTTCATGGTAGTCTTCTCTAGTGAAATACAAGTCTACTAAGAGTTAATGGTAGATCATTCAAGGAACATGAGGATTGTTCTAGAAATGATTCAATTGTACCAACTTTTCATGATGGTATCAGAGTTATGGTTCAATATTTAGCAGTTCCACAACATGGGATAAGTCAATTATGATATAGGAGAGATTTTTGACCCGTTTAGGGCCATGTTTTTTCTAGCATGGAAGCCACCCAAATGGTGGAAGCATTAGTATATAATCACAATGTGGCTTTATGTTTATTGTTGTTGAGAGTGGTGAAGAATTAGCAGAGCACTTTATAGTTGACCCATGAAGATGATGTAGGTATTTTGTGTCACTAGATAATGTTTTATAACCCTATTCTTTTTCCAGCTAGTTAGGGAGGTATAGAAAGGGGGCACTGAATGAAATATATTTTGTGAATAAATACATTTTGGACATGTTGTTTATGGATTTTATAAAGGTGGTACCAATTTATCCACTCAAAGATGAATGATGATACTAGTCACAATATGAGAAGAGGTGTTTTGGAGGTTTATAAACCTTGCAAATACATGAGGATATACCATGATCCTTTGGCATCAGTTTTTACATCAAGTTATTTTGTAGCTTGTTGTTTATTTAAATCACGATTCCTCACATATCATTAGATGAATCTAGATATTTTTATATGGAAGTTGAAATGTGATAATGTATTTTTGGTTTTCAAGATACAACATACACATATAGTGTGGGGACGTTTTGTTATCTGAGTTATTGTTGACTGACTGCCCATGTTGTCCCACTTCATGAGAACCCAAGTGTAGATCTTAGAAGAGAGTATGGTATTACAGTGCATCCATGAGGTATTTTAGATTCATGTAATTCCATCGATGGTCATTTTAAACTATAATTCTATATTCATGTCCAGATTATTGAGAGGATAATGGATGATTTTATAAACATTTATTCTTCAGAATGGATTCTCAACCCAAATATATTGGATAGGAAAAAATGTACCATTTTAGTTCTGGTGAAAAATTTCATGTTTTTTTGGGATATAGTTAAAAGGATTATATACCATTAGTTGAGTTTTTGTATCATGACATCAACCACTATAAAATCGGTGGGGAACTATTTGATGACTTATTCCATATGCCCTATAGGTCACTACAATAATAATTAGTACTAATTGAATATAGTTCCTATGATCCTGTAGATATTTATGGAAATCATTATATAAGAATTAATTTTATCTTGGGGAAGATGAACAAACCATCATAATTTAGGGAGATCCTTTTCTACCAATTGTACTAATGTTTATGTTTGATGGGGAGACCATGGGTTCAAGGAGGTATCCTTTAATAAAGGATTGTGAGGATTTTTCTAGGATGGTAAAATATCTATAGAGTTCATGTGACAATTTCCAATTTACAACATTGGTTTAGAAAGGTATACTGTTGTTGGAACCTAAAACTGTAGGTAGAATTGGTGCTTTGTGTCTTTCACAAGTCATAGATAAGAAGATATATGCAGGAATTATTGCACAATGTCGACCATGATGACCTGGACATTGAGGGAGGAGTTACCTTTCGAGGAGTTCAAGGAGCTCTGGTGTGTTTAGATTTAGACCAGGGAATAAAATTCATTAAAAATTGTTTCCTTGGGGCATGTTCTTGTGGCTAGCTCGAGAACCTCTATCTGACTCATCGGAGTGTGAGATCCAGATGTGATCTTAGTATCTTCACCTATATGAGGAGGTATTTCAACTTTTTAGGAAAAATATCCTTGATGGTTTGGAGAATGTAATATCTCTTTTCTTCTAGTGAGACTTTGGAAAATATTACTGAACATTTCTAGAGTTAGACACTAAGGCGATGCAATATTCTAGGGCCAAGAGATCCGTGATATTTGTAAAATAAAAATATTAAAATATTATATAATGTTCATAGATTTGGTGAAATAATATAATTACACATCAATAGTGTCTTTAGTCAGAAATAGCACACCACTATTGATTTCAAAACGTGGGTTTTACCCTAGGTGTAAAATAAGAATTGTCATTATATGACGTTTCGGGAAAACGTAGTTATGCATGAAATAGAATTTTCATATATTATGTAATTAATTTATTATAATTTTTTTCTCCATGACCATAAATCATCGATATAAACATAGTTATGAGAAATATCTAGGTTTACCTACATAAATATGACATTGATACCTAAGTTTAGAGGAGAAATGGTGGATGTTAGTATTATTGATTACTGACCTGTTTACCTCATAGATCACCAATGATATTGGTGTTCAATGATAGAGACAACAATATCAATTTAGAATCATTATTCATCAGTGATTGATCCAACCTATGTCAAGGAATTTATATTCATTAGTTTATTTCCCCATTTATTAATCCTATAATGAATGAAAATCAAATCGACCAACAGATTGATTTGAGAGTTGATGATGTTGTGATGGTGTGGGTTTTATCACTATAAGTTATGGGGAATTGGTTCTATTTGTTTAATATGATTTCATCATCCTAATGGAAATTAATTGACGATAACCCAGACAATTTTCTAGGTTCATTCTTCATTTTTTTTTCATTTCTCTCTTAAACTATTAATGTTAGTCACTAATATTACTTTTGACTAGTGATTCAACTAATAAATGGTGGATGATCATTTCACATTTGATAGTTAGTGAAATTAATTTTCATGGCCTGATGAAGTTCAATATTGAGGGAGTGATTGTGGTGTGATAATGATGGTAGCATGAATATATAGATTAAGATCAAATTTTGGGATTTTTGTTTTTTTTTCATGCGGTGGTGATGTGGTTTAAAGGATAGTCAATTTACTGGTGAATCAATCTTTATAATTTGGATGATAGTGAAGAACAGTTTACATTA
Organism: Viscum album; assembly: GCA_963277665.1. Taxonomy (NCBI): domain Eukaryota; kingdom Viridiplantae; phylum Streptophyta; class Magnoliopsida; order Santalales; family Viscaceae; genus Viscum; species Viscum album. The sequence continues at coordinate 1,289,108,926 of OY728158.1, forward strand.
AACCAAACTCCAAAATATATGAGTGAGATTATCAATATATATGGAGGTGTAATTAGTGTCAGAGAATTCATGTCGAATTTCTATCCTTCTAGAAAATTCCTTACTACACACCGTGTATTCTGAATGGAACATGTAGTGTAGTCCCTTTTCTGCGGCACAAGGGTTTACACAATGAGAATCATATCACCTGCATTGTAAAACATGTCTACTATCTTGTGTCCTCGTTCTGGTTGCATGACATGTGATTCAAAGGGTACCCGATCATGAGCATAGATATAAACATTAGCATGGGTAGAGTACACAAGCATGACCCGATACCTAAACATAGACTCATACAAGAGCACGACCCGATGTACACAGGCATGGCCATGTGTACATAGTGAAGAGATATTGGTTCATTCAGAACCAAATCTTCCCCTACATGTCATGTATTTATTGAAATATAGCACATACATTATAAGGTACATTGTCTAGTTAGGATTGGATTGCTAGGGCTGAATGGACATATAGTTAATGTGTTCCCCATTATGAAAAACCTTGTATTTTATTTGTTAAATTCATGTAGTCTAGGAATGAGGTACAGGTAGTTCTATGTGTAGTGATACACACCATGTACGCTAATATACACATCACGTACTACTTTAAGGGAGGGTTGGATCCCTTGTTCTTCTCTTTTCAACTTTATTATGTGGGTTAGTGTTTTCCCTTAGAAGGTTTCCTAGTAGAAAAATAACGGTTGAGTGAGTTTCCATGGTTTATCCCTATGAGGGTAAATTATGGAAATATGTGCTCAATAGAGAATTGTGATCCCCTCATCCGGATGATTCACATATAGAGGTTTCAATTTCCCTCTATAGGACCCAGGCTGTGATTCTCTATTATTCTTTTGTTCACCCTATGTAGGGTTCATGGTATTGTAATGTCTAACATAAAGAAATAATTGATACCATATCTATTATGTTGACCTTATAGGGTTCATAGTATCATCATACATATGATACGTAACATAGCGGGAGAGTCTAGTATGTTACATGGTGTCCTTTAGTGGTTCGGGGTGTGATCCCATATCTGGGTGACTAGATCTTCAATGTTCTTTTGTGTGTCATCTATGGTCCAAACTGATGAGCATGAACTCTCAGGTGTGTTCTAATAGTGACAAAAATGCTCATGGAGTCCATTATAACAAATGAGAATTAACATAAAACTATGAGTAGAATCCAGCAGCTAGTAGAGTAGTTAAGGCCAATTTCAGAAAAAGATTCTATCTTGAGTTTATCTATTTTTTATTGTTCTTATTAAAATTTCTCATATCCTAATTTTGATTACATTTTATGAGTTTAATAGTATATTAATGATTTTTTTTATTTTGAAATGTCCTACTTTGTATTATTATACTCACTCCCACAGACATATCATGCCTTATATAGAAAAAAAGTCATTTTATGGTGTCCAAGATGGACCAAGAGTAGGTATAACATTATTTGTTCTTGACTGACTATTGATGGACTTGGTGTTTCATTTTATAGTTGTTCCCGTCTCTTATGTAGGACAAACATTATCTCACATTTTGGTTGGTTGATTTTTGGCACAAAAGTTTTTTGATCAATTTATCAAACTCTGAAGAAAGATATAGATATAAGAATTCATTTTCATTCAGTTGTACATTATTTTCAGTACTGTATTGGTATTTAAAGATATGTACAAGGGTACATGTACATTAGGCTAATGCCTCCCATGTGCATAATATGTTTACTAGCTGTTAGACACTAGCACCTTGCCGATTGGATGTGGGAGAGAGGGGTCACACTTTGTTTATCACTAGCTAGGTGTTTTATGTGGGATGAGTCATGAAAATATTAAATTCATTAAATTTTATATATCTTTATTATTTTATACTCAATCTTACAAAAGTATGATTCCTGTACGAAATCTCAGACTCTACCTTATAATAAAAAAGGTCTTGCTCAAGTATGTTCAATAGTCTATCATGTCAGAGTGACTACCCAAACAACTTTTATTTTTTACATTTTTATAATTAAAGGTTTCTAATTTTTAATTGTTCCCTCTAATAGGATTTTCAAAATTAAAGAATTTAGATTTTTTTTGTTTTAATAATATGAGGTATCATTTTATTATTTATACTATCTAACCTATGTCATGAAAATAAATTAATATTTATAAGAAATGATATTTATTGAATTAAATTTATCATTTTAGTCATTTGTTTTATTTATTAAATTTTAGTATTGGGAAATTATAATTTCTTGAAGTAATTATTACTTCAATATTTTTATTAAATGATTCTGTAATCACTGTTTTATTTTATCATTATTATTTATTTTCTATACTTGCACATCCAATAGTGAAATTTTTTTATTAATTGTTTAATTTTTATTTAATTTTAAATACTTATTTTGAATATATATATGGTATGTTTTGATAATTTTTAGACACTTTTAGGTGATTATAAATACCTTCATATAGCCTCACTAAAGTTCTATTTAGCTTTATGTGGAGAATTGAAAACGGATACTACACTGATGGAGGTTTCTCCCTTTACACATACATGAGTGTATAAAATCATATCCCTACATCGCACGTCTCAAAGAGATTACCATTTTCTGAGACGAAACATATTACCCATATGTGAGCTCAGATTAGTTTCTATCCAATAAGAGATCAATAATATAATTACCCTTATGTGAGAGATTTAATCTTACAATTAAAAATAATGTTTATTTATCTCATTATCTTTAGACAAACCCAAAATTAATTACATTTAAATAGTGACAAAAAAACTATACATATAAGGAAAAAAATATCTTAATAATACAATATAAATTTCCTATACAATATAATTTCAGTCTACATTACAGTATAAGGTATCATGTTTTAAACCTGATATGTTTTATTTATTCTTGGGGCATTTTAGATGTCTTCTTGTTAATATGAATTGTTTAAATAATTGTTTTTTAATCCATTAGATCATATTATTTTTTAATCATTTGAAGTGTTTTTTGATAGTTATAAATATAATTAAAAATTAATCAAAAAGATAATTATTTTTACATATGAACATATAGTTGATGAATCAAAAATTAAAATTTTTTAGAATTAGTTCATTTTTAATTTTAGTAGTTTATAAATTTATGTTTAAAGATAATGAGCATATTAAAAGTTTTTTATTGTATTTAATGTTGTATTTTTTTTATTAGAATTATCATCACACATCGATATGGAAAGAAATGTTCAATTTAAATTTAGAATATTTGAGTTTTTAATCGTGAAATATTATATAATCTTTTTGACATATTAATATGGGGTAAATTTTTAATCCATTCAAATGATTTTTAATTTTCATTTTTAAATTTGATATAATAATTATTTCAATAATAATTTAGAAAATGAAATTTCTCTCTCAATTATAATTTCAGATATTATTGATATTATTATTTTGAACTATTCTAAGAGCTTGAATGAGTTTTAAACACAAACAAAATTATTTCTAAATGAATTGAGGATACAATGATAAGATGATGTTAATACAACAGCGAAAGAAATCCATAGAATGTGCTGTGATAAATAAAGTGATAATATATATTTCATGAAGTATAAATTCAACTGAAGTGATGAAAGCAACATTCAAAAGAGATACTTCATTGTTTCTTCATTCCTTATTGATGTAAACTTCTAGATCTCCTCGAATATATAGTTTATATAATTTAGAGGGATGAGAATAATTTTTCTGCACCAGAAAATCCATACAGAACAATTATGTGGGTTATGATGTATTTAATATTTACTTCTAGGCTGAGATTTATCTAAATTAAATATTTTGACACAATATATTTACTACCATTAAAAATTATTCCTCATTTATGCTAAGATGATATAAAATTAGTACATATGTTATTAGTGATCTTATCTAAATTTATCATAGGTTATGGTTGATCGATCATAAAATCTTATTTCTATTTTTTTAACAAAATTTGGGGTTATAAACTGAGATGAGTCACCATTAGAAAATCCCTAGGTTGATATTACTCACATTTTAAAAGGAATGTTTTAGAATATTTCCCTGTCAAATATCTCAAAGTATTTAATAGTTTTCATAATCTATAGGTTGGGTTGTGAAGAGCAGACCAAAGTTAATTTGGATATAAACCACTATAATATTTCTTATATTTGTATCTTTATATTTCTACTCTTACTAATCACAAATAAAATACACATAATCATTTAAGAAATTATTTTTTTAATATTTTGAAAATAAAAAATTTAAAAAATATTTTTAATATAGTGATAATTTTAAGAAAATAAATTTAACCACATCTTTTCTATTGTAATTATACTCCATGACCTAATATATATATTATTTTACATGTTGTCACACAAACTTTTATATAATAAATTTTTTTCTATAGTCTCGATCACATGTTAAGATTCTATAAATTATTCTTACGAAATCAACATAATCCCCACTTCTTCATAATTTCAAACACAACTCTAACTCTCAAATAAATACTTATAGTCAAATCTATAATGGCACATATATGTTGGATCCCAACATGGGATATAAACTAGAACTAATCATATAAAACATACAACATCAGATGAAATACCCTATATAATATTAGGAATGAAAAAATAATCCCCTTATAAAGGCTAAATCTACAAAATAAAACAACACATAACCCAAAAAAAATATAATATTTACATGTACGGTTATATTGAGACAATTAAAATATCTCAAATGAAAAATACCCATATAAAAAACATCTAAGGGAGTATCTATGAATCCAATGAATCACCTTTTAATGTGCTAGTAATGTCCATCTAGTCCATGAAATCCATCCATTTTTTTCTAATTAACATTATATAGAAGTATATGAGGGTATATAAGTATACCCAATAGGTTCCTACATATAAAATATCCTGCTAATGTGGAAGAAACATATTAAATCTATAATAAATAAACATAGAAATCATTTAATGTCATACACCATGTAAAATACAACCCATCTCACCAAGGCTCGTTCAAATAATCCCTATATGATGTATAATATTATAAAAATGATAATATATTAGAGGATTAATCCCACAACCACTTTCCCACTGGTCTAATCATTCTTATATGAAAACGACTTATATCATAGATCTCACATCCCCTATTATTTATATATTCCATCACTATATACCACATCAACGTAACTTATCCCTAAACCAAAACTACATAGTATATTCTCATACCATGGAATCATGAAAGATACCATGACCCCATAACACTACCACATATCAACCTACTCCTGCCATAACCACATAAACACTGAAAATTACCACATTATACCAAGAAGGAATTGTGAGAGAGGAATATTGTTCTTTAAACTCTATCACTGAAATCCTTGATAATAGGGGTTCACCAGGTTTTTAAAACTACATATGGGAAATGTTCATGTTACCAGACTCTGGTGGTCATGTTTAAGAAATAAAAAACAATTTGATAATATATAATAAAGCCAAATCCTAACCAATGACTCATAACCTAACAATAAATACAATAACATGTTATAATCTTGTCATCACCACAACACATAGATAATTTGTACCACCTATACAGACACTATATGCTAACACCACAACCACATAAATGAAATTGAACTTCTTTCCATTTTATATTTCATTATAAATTTCACATTTTCATTTTTTCAATATTTTACATTATTTTATTAATCATGATTTCTTATAACATTTTTCTCATTCACATTATTCAATATTTAAAATTCAATTAAATATAAAATTGTTTGAAAACTATTTGTTTTACATAGTTCCTTATCTATTTATGAACACTCATTCTCATCCACAAATATTTAATTATTTCATTAGTTTTAAAAAATCAATAACTATAGAAACTAAAACTACCAAAGTACATCAATATATCTAAATACTAAATCACACAAATACTTTTTCCACTACGATAAAAAATTAAACAATATACTTTGAACAAAATATTAATAAAACCATTAATTTTATTATAATTCTTCATTATGTTACAATATTTCAATTTAAAAACAATTTTAAAAGATTTTTCGTCATATATAACAATCAATTTCAATTATAACAACATACCCATCATAATAATAATGAAATAACATATATGAAAATTTAAATCATATAAATAATTTATAAGACACTATCCTAGTAATTCATTTCCTTTATTCAAATTTGTTAAGAATAATTCAATTTTATTGCCCAAAATAAAACTAAAACATGCATAAAATGCACCAATAAATTTAAAATTAAATAGATAATATAAATCACCTTCCTCAAAAAAAGATTGAAATGATACAATACTTTGAAGAGACAAAAAACCTATGATATATTATCAAGAATCACAACATAATCCTCTAACAAACTAATAATAAATATATTAGACATCAATCCATAATCAAACATATGGCTCGATTATCACCATGCATCCCCCTGAAAGAAGAAAAAATGGAAGGTTGCGAAAGTAACGGACAATATCACTATATATAACAATGATATAATCACATAAATAAAATAATATATGTGTTTAAAAAGGGAATATAGTATCACCAAGGAAGAATCACATGGTTTCCTTGGGTATTAAGTTGAATGGATATACAAAAAAATAGAAAAGAGGGTAACCTTATTTATATTTAAAACATATTGGACTAAACCATGATATTGAAGAACCAAACTGTAATGCAGTTTCAATTTATCGATATCAATCCCAAATCCATTGTGATTTAAAAATGCTAGATCAAAAAATATATCTTATAATTTAATTTACAAAATGCTCCATTATTCAATACCATTCCATGTTAATAAAAAATAATTACACAATCTTACGAACTCCTCCTTTAATGCATAATACCACCTCGATGTAGTGATCAAAAAACCATGTAATTTTCACAACTATGAGGTCAACCAAAACCATTTTCGTCGTACATATTTTTAGTTCGGATTCTACCAAAACTAAATATCAAGAAATACACAAAAAAAGTATGTAAATCACAAAAACAAAATTATGGTATATAACCATAATGAAATTATACCCCAAAATGGATAAGATCAACCAAAAATATTTTTTATAAAACAAGGAAATAAAACTATAACAAGAGCCATGTAAATGTTGATTTCAAAAAAAATGAGGTGAAGACCAAACCATGATATTTTTTTCTCTTCAAGGGTCAAAACCCATCTATTCACCAATAATTCACTTCAAAATTCACTTTAACTATCTCTAGAACATGAAAAACACAATGAATTCTGTTTTGAGAATATAATACTCTAAAAAACACAGAAATTAATGTTGTTAAGTCTCATTAGGTTAAAAGTGTTTATCATTTAACAACACATTATTGTTATATATTTTTTAGAATACACGTTATGTGTTTTAAGAAACATTAAAATCATATAAATTTCTATAATATATGTTTTGTATTCTTATAACATTTTCAACAAAGTTAATTATTTATTGAAATTTTTCAATCAGAATTTATAAAAAATGTCACATAAATTAGTTTTATAATTACACTAATTATACATTTAGTATATTTATATTAGCAGAAAATATATAATTTATAAAATATAATGGAAAACATAATGATTTTTAAATATTTTTCAAAAAAAATAGATAATTTATAAAAACAATGTTTTGAAAATTTGTAAAATACTCAAAATTATAATTTTAATAAGGAAAATTATTAGAAATAAAAAATCCATACTAAATAATTCAATAATGTTAAATACTAATATAATTAAAGGACCATCATATCAAACAAATGTCATCCCTTTATAATGTCTAACCATTATCAACCCCACGACATCAATAACAATTCAATAACATATAATCCAACCAACATCATTATTCTATCAATGCATCAATGTTTTAGATAAAAATAATAAAATAAGTTGTTTCTTGATCATGTAAAATGTTATTACTAAACCTATTATATAAGTTTACCACTAAAATATAAAAGAAACCCCAATTTAATGTCTATTACACCTAAGAAACAAAACAATAATTATAATAATATAGCTATAATAATAGAATTTATAACTGGTTTCCCTATGATTATATGTAATAAGATATGAAATAGTGTTAGTTGGGGTTTTAGAAACCTATTTTCACACCCCTTATTTCATCCACTTCTACATAAATCTCCATATCATTAAACCACATTCCAAAAAAATCCTTGATTCATCACTTTTATTATCTACTAAATAACATCCCATTATCCACCCACCCCCATTATTGATATATCCAACAATTATTTTTACCCACATACACCCCTTCCCCTAGTGATACCACTAAAACACTAACAATACTATCATTAACACTGAGTAATATATTATGAAGTATGGTCTAATCACAAGGAATGAATATTTTGTATCTCTAAAATTTTGAAAAAATAAAATATAAATCAAAATAATTTAAATCAAGTGAGGAAATGCAAGGATTAATATATGAATTTAGAAGTGGATGTAGAGTACTAGATAAAAAATAAAGGTCTTAGTTGATGGTGAATTAATAGAGGTCAGACTGATTATAGATAATAAAAAAATTATGTTCATAAATAAAATAAATCATGATTGATCTTATGGATATAAAGAAATTTTGTTAGGGATAATCAATGTTTCTGGTAAAAACAACTATATTAACTAACCATGACCTAAAATTGATATTTTTAAAAATAATTATTGCAAAGACTAACTATTCCTTATAGAATATAAAAACACACAAAAATATTGAATTTCACTCAATAAATTCACATTAAAACATCCAATTTCATCACCCCTCGATACATAGAAAATGTAAAAAAATTGCCCAAGAAGAATAAAACTAAGGAAACAAAATGAAGACACACACTATTATCTTACTAATAAACAAACTTAAACATGTGAATTTACTAATGAGGTGTGAGTTAATATTCAACATATTGTATAATGAAAACATCAAATTTCTTATATTAAATTTAAATTAGGTATTAGATAAAGAAATGTAATGGAAGAATACTGATGAAGAAAACATGGAACCCCGAAAATTTGAGCATGAATAACAAAACAAAAATAAAATTGATCTCAATTTTGATCCCCTAATGGGATTTAGATTTACATGTTTAAAGAAAAAAATAAAACTATTAAAGAAAATCTTCTCAAAAAATAGTATAATATATGATGAAAATGAAACATTATAGAGTCTTCACTTTCATGAATCCCCTCTTCTCCATATCCATATTCCTTCAATCTTCTCCTCAAGAATAATACCCCCATTTTCTTATTCTATACCTCATATATCTCCATTTTTAATGATATCACCAGCCCCATTTTAAAAATATTCAATGTACCAAAAATGTTGGAATCATACCTCCACATATCATTGAAAATATCTCAAGAATCATGCCTCTAAATTCCATGTGGCGTTCATAACTATTAAAAAGCTCCCTCATGTTACTTGAGTAAATATTCCCATAAAATGATAATATCCTGACATTATCTTTATTCATCATTCAAGATTATCTAGTACGATTCAAAAAGATCTCTTTCCATCTTTTCATTTTATTTTAATTTTCTTATGAATATTAAGTGTTCTTGTTTCTATTAGTTGTCATTGACTATTTCTTTTTTAAAAAAATTCTTCAAGGTATTAGAAATTCCTCATAATAGTACTAACTATCTTCAACACCTTTGGTGATTCAACGTGAAATTGAATTGCATAATGAAAATATATCTTTTTAAAACCCACATATCCTTAGATAAAGAACTTAATTCATATTATTAAACTACTATAATTCCATTTATAGTTTTAAAAGATTAGACTTTGCGTCTTAAAATTATAAAATCATCTATTAAATTGAAATAAATTCAAGTGAAAAAGTTGCTAGCATAGATTTCAAAAGCCCTAATTGCTTATTCAAATTATACTCATCTTTCTATGTCAATACTAGCCATAAGCACCAAACCCACACTTCTTATTTGGAAATCATATCAGCGGGATTAATCTCCAAAAAATGAAGTAGATGATTGACAACATGGGTTTACCCATAATCATATTTTTTATTATCACAAATTTCTACAAGAGTAATATAGATGATTAGATTCTTCACCAAACATGATATTGATTTCAACAATTAAAAATCATTTGGTTCATCTTCAACTTCCACAGTATACTCATTAGATTTTTAGTCAAACAAACTTGATTCATATTCAATTAGAAAATATGAATATCCTTGTTTAATTATTTTTATGTGAAGTACCCAGCATATGGGTTATGCTCATTTAGGAATTAAATAATGAATCTAATGTCAATTTCCTCCCATTATTATAACTTATGTATTGGGGATGATTAATTTACCCTTTTTTTGAACGCCTTAAATAATAAAAATACTAAAAATAAAATTTCCATCAGAATTTTGAGTGTTTGAGTTTACACAGGATTCGAAAGTCTTCATTTTTATCAAGTATGGTACTTTTTGAAATTAATTTCTTCTTTATGAACAATTAGATGTAGCTAAATAAATCATCATTGACTTACCATTAAGCTCAAACCCCAATTCATGTTTGGTATCATCAGTCAAAGAATATCAAGTGGTCTGTTCCTTCATAGTATTTCACCAATTCTTCATTATCTTTTATCAATGTATCTTGAATGGTGCTCCCAAACTAATTTCAACATCGATTATTTTAGAAAATTCAACTATTTTTTCCATGGATCATATCTCTATAAGATTTTCCCTTTTCTTTTCAAATTTTAATAGTATTACTGCTCAAAATGAACTCTTTGTGGGTTCATTTGGAACTCAACATCAAAAGAACACTAAAATGTTTTTTAATTAAACTAAAAATATTGAAATCCATTTAGAATCAACCAAAAAAAATAAAAGAAATTAAAATTAATTTAAGTGCAACATTATTTTTCAGTCATTTCTAAATGTTATAAATAAATCTAACCTCATTCCAATAAGAATTAGAATTAAATTCTACGTCATTGAAAGTGTTATTTCCTAAACATTATCCTACTAAATGTTTTAATAATATATTTTACTTCACATTCCATAAAAAAATAGAAAACTTTTATTCTAATAATATAAAAAATATCAATTAAAACAAAAAAGCATATATTTATTCAGAGAATATAATTTTTAGTACAAAATGATAAACAATCAATAAATATTAATTAAAATCACATTAAAACATAAATATTTTCATTATTTACACAATATATATGTGAAAAACATGTATTTAAATAAATACACAAAAATGTTTCCCATATTTAATTAATTTTATTTTTTTATTTAATCAATAAATCAAATATAATGGAAGTTAAATCATTAAAAAATAATGAAAATGTAATTAAAAATCAGAGGTTATTATAAAAATGTATCCCCAATAGAATCATAAAAGTATTTACTTATAATTTCTCTCCATAAAGAAAGTTTTTTTCCAAGACTCATTTAAATATTTTTAAAAGAATAATTATTTTCAAAATTTCAAAAATCATCAAGTAAAAATCACTTTGGATTCCAATTTCCTTCTAGACTTCTCTTTTTCATGTTGTTAAATAGACTCATATATTTTGAACCTCATCATATTTAGTCTTTATAAATTAGATGAATGATTTCTATAATAAATTTAATAACATAATTCATTCATGAAATTGTATTTATATAAAAAGGGTTTTTAGAAGGATTGGGAGTAAATTTAATATCACATTAAAAATGAAATGATAAGGAGTTTAAAATTCAATTAAAAAGTTAAAAAATAATTATGATTACAAATATTACTCCTAAATATTTGAACAAATGATTTTTTTAGAGAAATGTAAATGATGCTACAATACTGAATCCATGGTAGAAAAGAAATAATTAATTGATATAATAGGTATGAAATAATTATCCATAATTAGAATAAAAATTATAAAAACACTAAAAAATCAAATTTAATCCTGAAAATATTCAATTTCTAAAAAGTGAGTTTTGATGTGCATTAAATGAATTAAATTTAAAATAGTAAAAAAACTAAAACCCCACACATAAAACAAAAAATTATTCCGAATGTTGAATTCCATGTTAGTTGGAGCATTCAAAATAATCAAGGGTCAAAGATATTTTCAAATTAGTAGTTTAATGTTATATTTGAAGGTAAAAACTATGTTAAAAATAGTATTTTCACAGAAATTAAATATTGTTTTTTAAGAAAATTTTAAAATGATTTTTTTTTTATTTTTTTATAATAGAAATATTTTTATTAAATCATAAAAACTAGCACATTTAGTAATATTTTCTAGCAAATAGTACCTTATAAAACATGTTAAAAACATCATAGAAAATTCCCAAAAAATATTAAATGTTTTATGAAGGGTTTCAATTCTAATTCAAAATTATTTTTAGAATGAAAAAGAATTAAAAATGTGTAACTTCCAAAAATTCAAAATAGAACGAACCTTAATTTAGTAATAATTTTTCAGTAATCCCCTCCACCAAACTATATGGGAAACATTGTTCTCATTCTAAGCAAGGATTTATTGAAACAATTTTTTGTAAACGTTTTAGGCATGCCTTTAGTAGTGTCAAACAATATGAAAAATTCAATAAAAAAAGAGAGAACTCAAAAATTTACCGCAATATTTATTAGTTTTCTCCAAATACTAATTATTATAATCAATATACCTTAAGTGTTCATCCTATAATAGTATTTTATCACTTTGATACTTAATAAAGTAAAAAATGAAACAAAATAAACTTATTGAAAATAAAAATATGAACCAACAAATATGATCTGTTTTTTAAAGAAACAAGAAGCCATTAATGGTTTCACATGAAGAGTTGAAAGTGTTGACTCATAAAAAATAATGGATATGGAAAAAAATAATAAGAGAGACATTATTGGAAAACAAAAACCAGAAAATATTGAAATTCCTTGTGTTTCCACCAATGAAAATCTTTGTTTAGAGTTTTCATCAAAACTTCCCCCTCTTTAATTTTTTAATAATGATAATTTAAAGGGTATGATTTATTAATGATTGGTAGTTCATTATTTTTTGGGAAATATGAGTGTTATTTCTTATATTTTCTAAGACACGAGAATATAATACAATTTATTTGATGTCTTATGTAGTCTTTAAATTGTGGTCTTTTTCTAGTACTATTTCAATATCTAGAATCACATTAATAGTATGTATGATAGTTGATATCTTCATAGTGAGGTCATCAATTTTTTAGAACCATATTAATAATGATCACCCACAAATAATACATCCAAAGACTCAAATTATAGAATAGGAAATCATACATACTAGTCATTTTATTACATTGATAAACTACCACCGTAATTATTGTTTTCTTATCATCACTAGGGGAATAAATGTAAATATATCCAATAATAAATTATGATTATAAACCTAAAATTCATCTTCCAAAAAAACTCATATTTTCTGAAAAATATCATTTATACCTCTTCGTAATTTGATCTAGATACTCACGCTTAATACTCTCAATAAGTTGCGTAATAATTCTATAAACATATATATGGAAATAAAAATCATCCTAATTTTAATGTGTCTTGATATACTTTTTTATCTTCAAAATAACTAAAATAGATTATGAAATTCAATAAGAATGGTTTAGGAACTAAATTAATGATTGATTGAGGAGATTGTTTTCTCATGAATAGATATCTTAGAGTAATGTAAAATAACCTAAGAAACATGTTTAACAAAACATGTCATTTCATGTTGACTCACTTCATGACTTATAATAATAAGTTTCAAAATTATTCCCTCAATACTCATTAATATTTCAGGTTCTTTGGGGGATTTTTATTGAAGACATGACACCTAAAAATGTTCTTGAACAATTATTTGTAACATTTCCTCAAAATGACCATTGGTATATGTCCAAATCTAATCCATAAAACGTTGTTCCCATAAATTTGTCAATTGAAAAATAACTTTAAATATGGAGCCCTTAATAACATGTAATTCATCTTGTTTATCACCATTTTTAAAACTAATTTTCACTTTTAAATATGAAAAAACACCACATGTATTAATGAATATCCAACCTAAAATTCATGGCCAGTTATTTTACTAATCCATGTCACAATCTAGAAAATCTTGGGGTAATTTAATATACCCAGCATTGACTACAAATTCATCCACACTTCAAATGGGTTGAGGAATTGATGTATCACCAAGCCATAGAGAAAATAAAAGAAATATTAGAGCCCCAGACCCAATTTAACCAATTTCCACTAATTTATAGTTTTGAAATTAGCTCCTAGGTGATAGAAACCATTTTTATCCTCACATTACCCTATACTTCATGTTATAAAAATGATTTTGGGGGCCTTTTATTTTTTGAGGTGGCAAATTTTGTAGAACTATGGTATATTCCATAGTTATTCTTATAGTGGTCATCTCTTTTAATTTAAATTTATTATCATAAACTTTTTTGATAAATTTGGAATATGATTGGATTTTGTTTAATACCTCAAAAATGGTATTAATAGAGTTAAACATTTAAAACATATATAAATAAAATAATTAGGTTCATTATTCATTGATTTAAACCATTAGTAAAAGATAATGTGATGGGTCCTAATGAAGGAAAATAGGATATAAATTCTAATTCTTTTCATTAAAAAATTTCTTATTCAGTTCTATGATCAGTTACTAGTTAATATTTACTATAATATTATGATTTTCATGTGTAAAAGCATATTTTATCTTAGTTTGGATGTTTCTGCTAGATTTTCTAGATTTATTATTATCCAGAATAATTTTTATGGATGAAAATAAAATTTTTGTATTCTATCCAAAAGTATTTACTATAGATTTTTCTTATATTTTTAGACCGTAATGTTTTGTGATATAGATCAAATTATCTTTTGGATTCGTCTCAATTAAATTGGGCAGTATTCGCTTCTCCATAAAACAAAAGTATCTTGAATGTTGTCCCATTTATAATTCTAATCCCTGGATCTTAGAATTTGTTTCAGTTGATGAGAAACCAATTTCACACAGTATTTGATACATAATTACATTTATTTAACCTTTTGAATAGTAATATACATCTCAATGAATATTTTTATTTGAATTTTTAGGTTGTGTTTTGAATCTAGGGGTAGTGGAATGTCTTAGAACACCCTGCGCTATACATGAAAACCATAGGTGGGTTTTAAAGCCTTAATTATTTTGATTTGAATATGGGTTATCAAAATATTTCATTATAGATCCATATATAGAAAATCATTTTTAGGGAGTTGGAAGGTAAATTAATTTGGGTAAAGTATGTTCTAGAGTCCCCAAACATGCCACATATTTGGAATTGTTCTCTAAGTGAATTTTCATTGAAAATTCTGGCATCCTAAGGATGAATTCATAGGGAATATTTTATTTATTTCCTATAAATGATCCTTCTTATAAATATATTTTTAATATTTTTTATAATGTTTAATGAAAATTTTCCTCAACTCTTCATTTTATGATGTTACAAAAATTCCCACTAGATTATCGATCTACTATGGATTGGAGGTATGGCGTGAGATTTTTAAAAAAGTATTTTATCTAGATATTATCAGTGACTTTATGATTAGGACGTTTCTTAAGAATACCTCTAATAATTTCTCAAGATTTTAATAAAATTTACTTATTTATAGAAAACCCCATAAACTAATGTCCCACCTTGGTGGTAATGTTTATAGGGTATAATATCATTACCAATGAATTTAATAATTCTTCGCACATATAAAAAATATCATTATTTAATTTGTATAAACATATTATATAATTTATCATTATAAAAAATAGGAACACTTTCATCCTATATTCTCCCTCACTAAGAGCATGTATAATTAATTTTTGAACTACATTTTAAAAGTCTCTAACAATCTCCAGATAATCCTACATGTTCTGACCATTAAAAGAGGGCAACATAGGGTGGTATGATAGTTTAATCTTATAGTTCCAAGTCCATGAGGATAATTGTATACATATAGAGTCAGTTAAAAATATGTGAAAAATACCAATTTATGGGCATCTCAACAAGACAGTTTCATGGATGAGGTGTATTAATTTTTTGAAATTAAATAATGTTCTCAAATCTATCATTTTTAATATTCACCATTTTAGTATTCTTATATTTTTGAAGGACACCACAATACTATTCTATTTTAGGGTATTAATTATATAAGTTTAGATATATTTTATTTTCTGTTGTGCATGGATTTTCAAGTGAAAACAGTTGACAAATATCACACAAGTAAAATTCAAGTAGTTTTAAAAATTTATGTTATGATTTTATTTTAAAAACATATTTTTTTTTGTGGTTTTCTTTTTTTACTTGGATACATATTCCTTCATTTTCAATGCAACTAATTTTTGAAGAATATTTATCTTGAAATATCATAATAATACTATATATAAATCCAATATAGACTAATATTATGGTTTGTAGGTTTAAAAAACAAGTAAGTAATATTCTATACCTATGAAAAATTCCAAACAATCGAAAAACCAAAAATAGAAATATTAATAATATAGGATATAAATTGAAAAAATCAACAGTGAGTTTTTCAGGAATAAGGATATGTTGAGAAAGTGAGAAAAACAAGGTTTTTAGAAGTTACTGAATGTTGTAATATTGGTGTAATTTATTTTAAAAAATAAATTCTTTTTATATATAAAAAATATCTTTAGAAGCTAAATTTGTGGAAAAATGGAGTTTGGGACATCTCTCTACTATAAAGCTCTCCATCACTAATCAATGAACTTACTATAAAGACTGATATTTCATCCAATAATTCATGGAATGAATTATTCTTTAATGAAAATGATAAATAAAACCCATTTACAAAAATATTGATTTGTTAAAATCTTTCATGGTAAATAAACCACAAACCTCACATATTGGTTCATGAACAATGTAAAAAATGATAGTCATAAAGAATAGAAATGATGAAATTGAATGAAGATCTATACTATTTTCTAACTAGTTAAACCATTCTTAATATTCTAAATTTATTGCCATAGAGTGAATTTATATTCCCCTACAAGTAGAATAAGAACTCTTAATTTTGTTTGTTTTTATTTTCATTTTTGATTTAATAAAGAGAAGTTGCAGAAGAATACTAGCGAAGACAATAGACAACCCTAAAAATCTAGGGAATAATAGTAAAATATATATTCAACTCCACAGAATCCAATCCCTCAATGTAATTTAGAATTACATGTTTATAGAAACATAAAAAATATTCATGAAATATATCAAGAAAGTTGTATAATAAAATAAGAAAAAGAAACATTAAAAGGAATTTTCTTTCAATAATTCATATTATACAGCCACTACATCCTTGGATTTGTTTCCCATGAATACATCACACATGCATCTTATTCCCACCATCTTCCTTCCCCTCCAATAATGATTCCTCCCACACCCATTAAAAATTGAAAATGGGCTTATAATATAAGTATAACTAGATTCATATAGAATCAACTAAACCTAAATTCTTATGTCACTAGACACCACATCGTTACTGTCACTTTTATATTCTCCATATGGTGCCTCGAGTAGAGCTACCATGAAAAAATTGATACCCTTTCATGATCTTGATTTGTCATTTAATTTTTTCTAACAACCTCTTAAAATATTTAATTCCCCTTTTTTATTTTAATTTCCATGTGACTATTAAGTGTTCAAATTAATACTAGCTTGATTACTCTATTGTTTTTAATCATTTTATTATATTACTAAAAAACTATATTTCATAGTGTTAACCATCTACGACTCATTCGGTGCTTCCTTTTTTACTAGAATTACGTTTCTAATATTTCTTCTTCAACCTCCTAGGAACTCATCTCAATCTCTTCATGTATTTAATCCAACTATTGGAGTTCCATTTCATGATTACCAATATCATAATCTATATCAAAAAAATCACATCATTATTAATTTAATTGTAATTTAGTAATGTGAAAAAATAAAAATAATAGATTCCTGGAGATATATTAATATCATTTACAATAACTTATTCATTTAGGTCAGTACACGACAAAATATCACCCTTTATTCAAGCTTTAAAATAGCAGGTTTGATCTCCCAAAAACAAATCAAACAATCAACAACTTCATATCCTCAAAAATAATTTTCATTCATATTTATTCTTTTCCACAAGCTCAATATAACTGATTGAATTATTTATAGAACAATATTTGGATCCCCACAATGATACTTCTCATGATACATCTTCAACTACCATGAAAAGTTTTCCTCAATTTCAGTCATCAGACATGGATTTTTAGGTTGAGCATTCAAAAACCATATTTCGATGATTTCAATGATGATAGATAAAAAATTTTGATCTCATTGAGTCATTAAATCATGCACCTAGAATGCATTCACTTAAATTCTCACAACTAGTCCATTGGGGATGACCAATGACTCCTCCATTTTGAAATTATCTATAAAAAAATGGAAGTGATCAATATTTCTTCATCCTTCAGTTCCTTATAAACCATATGGGATTGGTTAGTCTCTAGTTTCCTCTGGAATAAAACTGTTTATGCATCATTTCTTCTTTTTTATTTCTTTTACATAACTCACTATATCACCCTTCACTCACAAAAGTGATGAAATCATATTTGTTTGGTTACATATCATCGGTTGAAGTTAAATATGGATTTTGTTCTACAATAATTGTTTATTAAATATTAATATTATTTCTTCAATCAGTATTGGATGGTTCTCCTCAACACTGTTTGGAATTGAGGATCTGAGTAAAAACTATAATTTTCAGTCATGGGTTATCCCTACCATGATCATTCATAATTACAGGTCATCTACATCAACTCAAGTGGATTTGTTTTATTGAGTCTTAGATGATATTTAAAAAATCAATGACAACACTACACCAGGGGGACAATTATAACTATGTGAGATATATGAACATTATTTCACCTCCAATAACACTATGTTAGTGGATATGTAGTATATCAAGGTTTTTCATTTTCTATTTTTAAGTATATTACTACCCAAAAGGAGCTCTATGTGGAAACCACATGCCCATTTTTCTTTGTAATTGAGCTATATAAACTGGAATAAAAAAATAAAACAATGAAAAAAAACTAAAATACAATGAATATCCTTTATGAAAAAATGTAAACATCTAAAAAATATTGGGCCATAAAATAGATATAAATATTTTTTAATAGGAAATATTAAAACATTAGTCATATATAATTAAAAGTATTAATTCCAGAATTGTATCCATTTAAAAATAATAAACATACCTTTCAATTAACATTCCACAAAAAACAATTAAAATATTTTCTCTTAATAAAATGAAACAAATGTTCATCAATTAAACACAATAGAAAATAATTTTCCTAAATATATTCCATGAATTTGATTTTTTAAAAATGATATACCCTAAATAAATATTTATTTAGAATACATTAAAAATAAAATGGCTATGATAAAACAAAAAATAATGTGAAAAAATGTATTAAAATAAACCCACATCAAATATTAAACACCAGACCACTCAAGTAGCCAAACATTATCTTCTCACTATGTTGCATCCCTTTCCTACACATAGGTGTGAATCCACATTCACTATTTTTATTTAATTTTGTTATTTTTTTCAATAACTATAAAACCAATACAATTATATTGTCATGTAATATATATAAAAAATTTATTAATAAATTGAATGTATTGGATGTTCAATTGAACCCCTTCCACTCTTGAATACGCTATGGGGCTAATATTTGGTTTCAGAGTAGACTATGATCTATGATTTTTTATTTGACTGACCACAATTATTTCCTTTGTATAATATCATTTTTCAATTTTACTTAATTTTATTTTTATAGATATCTATAAATTTTTATAAAGTACCTCAAATAGACCTCTATTCATTAATGGTGAAATCTATTAATAATTAAAAATTAAAATGAAATTACATACTGAGAAAATGGGTTTCGACATCTTGGGAATGACTGATGATAAAGATGAAATAACTAAAAAATACTATAAAATTTTTAATTGATATAATTAAAGAATAATTCCGTTATAACTATAAAGATATGAATTATTTATACTATTTATTAGGATATGTTGAATTTAGTATAATTTATAATTATGATATTGCTTACTATTATTGTGATACTCTAACTATGTCTCATTAAAAAAACATAAATATTAAAGATATTTTCTTAAAAACAAGTGATATAAAATATTATATATTCAAGAAGATGCCCAATAAATTGATATTTTAATGTCCATATCAGGTATAAGGAAATTTACATTATTATGGATGTGCATGGAAAGACTAAATATGGTGAAGAACAATTACATAGGATCTTTAGATGTCAACCTAAATAATGCAGAGGAATTGTTTTCTGTATTTGAGAGTTAGGTGATGTTAGAAAGTTTCTAGTAATGAAACTAATTGTAGAATTTATAATGTTTGAGGAGGAACTATAACATAATAATGAGGATGTTGAACCTAATAAATATTTCTCCTTTATGAATCTGGGTGAAAATATAAAGATGTAATTATGGATAAGGGAACTTGTGGATGTGATTATGACACTAACAGTGATGAGTTAGTGGCCAAACATGCCAGATAATTTAGCAAATTCAATCGGAAGAATATATTTTTTTAAATTTGAATTTATAAAGGAAAATATGATAGGAAATGAAAATGGAATAAGTATGATTTATTTTATGAGGTTACATCTTACGTGTTCAAAAGAAAATTTCACAATAAGGAAGAGTGTCCAATGTTGAAATATTAGAAGGAATATAATGGAAAGTGGAGGAAACCTTAAAAAATCATGAACGAAACATATACTCTTCCAAAGATTGTTTTATTGACTCTGAATTTATAAAATAAGATGATGGAGAGAAGGCTAATCAGTGTTGTATAGCCACAACACATGAGGTAATAACTTCCACCACAGCATTATCAAAAATAGAATTTAAGGGTGATTCTAATAGGTCTAATAAGAATACTATTTATGTTTTTTTAATTAATGAAAATGTCATGAATAAACTAAAAGAGAAATAAAAAATTATAATGAAATATAATACATAAAAAAATTCTATACTGTCACATATTAGTATATGAAATGAATATAATGGTGGGTACTAATAGAATATAATGATTTAAAATTAGTTAATGAATTACGTAAAAAGGATATCAAAGGGATCCCTAAATTAAATGTATATCTCAATTGAATTTTTTGGTAGTCATGATATACCAAATATTTCAATTATTTTTTTAATCATATAGGTAAAAATATAAACTATAAAAACAATATATTTTTTATTTCCAATCATATAAAAAACCCCTTAGTATATAACATAATGGGAACATCATAGTAAAGGGAAAACCACTCATGAAATAAAAATCCAATTTTTATTATTCATGTGACATTTTTATTCAATATTTTAATATGTGCTGAACATCATAAGGATCGAAGAACCACTAATATGGGATTAAATTAGTTGTTTCAATTTTTAAATAACTCTTTTTTTGGAAACTTAAACCATGAAAATTGTTTATTTTCATTCTTATCAAATTTTAGTAAACAAAAATTAATGTATAAATATAAAAGTAAAAATAGAACGAATGAAATACAATGTTCAGCCTCTTAATGATAACATATATCCCTTCTATAGCCACTATCATGGGTTTATGGAAATTTTTATAATGAAAAACTGAAAACAACTTTTTCCAACTCACATTAGACACCTTCTGTATCCTAAAAAAAATGATTATATTAACTCCCATCAGTTTATTAAATATTTCATTACTAAAATTTGAGCCACAAACAAAACAATGAACAACAAAATTCATCTCTATAAAGGACTATCATGAAATCTATGACTGAAAGGACTCCGTCCAATAAAGATACGTCTGATGGAATCATACTCCGAAATCCATAGACCTATATCCTATAATCTACTCATATAAAAAAATAAAACATCTCAATCAACTTCTCAAAATATGAAAATGACATACCATGTGTGATTCCCTATATCTGGTAATTTGAACAGGTATCAATCTGATCTTTTGATCAGAATCATCTAAACAAAAACACTCCTTCAACACCAAAAAAATTAATTTGAAATATCACTCCTGAAACCAATTCATTAGAGTATCATGTTTTCTGAATTTTTACAAAGTTTCAAGTACCATTGTACTTTATTCCTCTATTTATATGTACATTATATTTAATAAAGGTGGAAAATTGAAATTTCATTCTCATCCAAATTCAAAATATCTAATTTTCATGTTCACGTAGACATCATTTCGACTGATTCAACCATTCTCATCTCTTAATGGTTTATATAAAAACATATTATTTCATAAAATATCTTCATGAATTTTATATAATTACTGAATAAGTACTTTTCGAATTCTATTTTGGGGAATTTATAGTGCATAACTTCTTAGTTTGAATCACTATACATCATTTTTCTTCTCTTAATCCAATTGAAATATAAAAACAATTTTAGACTCAAATGATCATGATTCAACTGTAAAAACTCAAATCATTACCTATTATCCCATTAAAAATGAAATAAAAAAATGATTTCTTCAAATCATTAAGAAAAATGATAATAATTTAATACATTACTGAAATATCTAATGAATTTAGATGACTAAAACTATTGTCATGAAAAAACATAATCCTTTTAAAAAAAATCTCTATCTGGGGAATTTGAACTCTTCGAATTATTCCATAAACAATGGTTAGGATCTCTCTTCAGTATGATCTTGTTCTGTCTAATGAAACAAACTCAATATTCTCTTTAATCTCAATCCAAAAAATAGTATTGTAATCTATGTTAGGATACCTACGTGCAATGACTTATCGATGTCAACCACTCATCAAATGGATTTATGTAATCATATTGTATAATGTATCATATTCAATTAGCAAGTCTAATGAATCTATATCATCATCTAGTATGATTAATTGGAAAATGATTCCATGTATAAAAACAAACATGTGTAAATTCAGTAACTTCCTCCAATATGAGTGAAATCTAGAACTATTAAATCATTAAATAACTATATAATATGACCAACTTCTTTGTTGATGAAACATTAGAGTTCAAAAAAAATTATTTATATAAAATAAAGAATCCTTGTTTATATTCTCTCAGATTTAGAAAAATATTTTATTAATTTATTATGTTTTCAATTGTTCGTCATCAACATCAAAAATAGTTATTTCTTTGATGAATCTATATGTGAATATCTCATTATGGATCATTATCTATATATCGTTTAATCAGATACTTTTCTATCTCTTTAAATTTCATCTAATTCAAAATTTTAGTTTTTTGATAACTTTAACGCATGGTACGTTGGGATCTAATGATCAGAATCCAAATAAACATCGAGTCTAGAAAACATTGATTGAGAAAAAAAATATTCTTTTCTTAAAGAGATTATATCATGATATTTTTCATGATATTTATAAATTTAGGATATTAAAAGAATAATTTTACTAGTTTTATATGTTCTCCGACTTCTTATTATATAATTACTATAAGAATAATAACTTCTATAAAAATAAAATTCTAATGGATAAACTATGGAAGAACACCCAATCAAGAATTCGATCTCTAACATTGAAAAAACACTATATTCAACCCGATTCCCAGTAATTTCTCAAAAAACAAGATACAAACATCCTGTATCAAATTATTCTATTTATTTATAAATATATTATTTTAATAAAATTTTTTTTCATCAAAAAAACATTTAAAAAACATCAAAATCAATATTTTTATTTATTATAGATGTTTTTTTTTCCAAAGTCATTGTTATCGAACATATATGTATCCATGAATATCTAGGTACCAAAATCACATCTTGTATGACAAATTATAGGAATCTTATTTGAAAAGATCTTGCAAGGGATTATGGTATCTAGACTGTTGATATTCCAGACATATTATTTGATACATCCTACAATTAACTATTTTATTGAATATAGAAGGTGTGCATGTCACTTTGGGTGGAAATTAAATCGAAATACTGACTTTCTTTGATTAAATAGGTAACTCTTAAACTGTTCTTATTTCCAACTTTTTATTTGTAGATCATTTAAATTATAATCCCCTTATCATTTCTCAATTATGGGATTATTCTCTTAATGTTAAATTCAAATATATTTATTGTAAAATATATGATTCAAAATATAATTTTTCCTTTATTTATTGAATAAATAATAATATGTATTCCATCAATATAAATTCCCTATTTTCATATAATATTTCTTCTTTAAATTCCTTTCTTCAAGAACCATAAATGTTGAAAAGGATACAAGGCCACTACAATTTATAATCCTATACGAATCTAGTTATAAAATGATTAATCAAGGGTCTATCTAAGCCATCATTCCCAAAAGATAATGTTTGCCTTATTTTTCCAAAATTGATGTATCATAATTATTATTTCAAACCAAATAAATATGTTTCTATTTAAACAAACCTTGATTTTCTTCACATGGATTTATTTATTATACCTAGAGTTT
Organism: Viscum album; assembly: GCA_963277665.1. Classification (NCBI taxonomy): domain Eukaryota; kingdom Viridiplantae; phylum Streptophyta; class Magnoliopsida; order Santalales; family Viscaceae; genus Viscum; species Viscum album. The sequence continues at coordinate 1,289,133,509 of OY728158.1, forward strand.
CTATTTTAGCTGGAATAAATTAAGATTTTGTGATTGTTGATGACTGGTCCACATTCATAGGGTTATATTTGCTGGCTCATAAAAGTGAATCATATAATTTTTTTTTGAAAATATAAAAAAATCATTAAGAACCTTAGTGAACTTACCATTAGAATGTGAGAAGTAGTCTGCTTCATAAATCTAAAAATTAATATTTTTATGCATTATCGTCACAAATAGTTCTATAATAACAACTTATCTACATTTAGAACTCTTAAAAAATTATAATAATTAAATAAATAAATATAAAACATTAAGAAAATTTTCAAACTATTCATAGTGATTATGGTCTACTGCACTATTTTTAGGTTAAATTAGTAAATATATCTGGATATGTAATTAATATAGCCTTAATAAGGTCTATTTAAAATAATAATTTATATGAATTATTGTGTAGAAGGAATCATATTGTTAATAACTACAATGTTTGGATTCTAATGTATTCAGTATCAATAAATAGAGAATACAGACATGTTTTCAGCCTAGAACAGTGAAGGTATTTTCCACTGTTATTAAACAACAAGTAAAGTGTACAGTGATTTCAATAAAAAACTGTTGATGTGGAAGAATCTATTCATTTCACTTTTGATGGGATAGATTCTCATGAGCCAAATGATTCTATATAAAATCTAAAGGATGATATGTCTGATTTGAATATAAATAATACCTGAAAGGCTATTTTTGATGTAGATTATTTAACATAAAAATTACCTAGGGTAGGCCAAAAAACCCTACCTAACCCAAATGAGTACATGGTTAAACAAAGTACATCAATTCCCAACCCCAATATAATACAGAAATATAACCCTAAAATGTAAAGGCGTTCTGGAAAAAGTGACTCAAACCTAAGATTCACTGAGATATATGGCTGAAAATTATGACTTATTGTGTTATTTTGAACCTATTAAAATTAATGAGGAAATTACAGATGTAAATTTGGTAATGGATAAAAAAGTGGAATTAAATAAATTTGAGAAAATTAAATTATGGGATCTAGTTGAGAGTCCCAAAGACTTCTTGAAAATTTTCTCTAAATGATTATTCATAATCTAGTTTAATGGATATAGAAAAACAAATTAAAAAAAATATAGTCTAGTTGCAGAAGGTTTTATTTAATATAATGGTGTTGACAATGAAGATACATTTATACTAGTAGAATGAATTGAAGCCATCATAATCATATAAACGTATGAAAAAAATCAAATTTAAAACATTATCAAATACATATCAAGAGTTTATTCTTAAATGGATATATTATAATTGATTTTAATGTTGAACAACCACCATAATTTTAAAACCCTAAATTTTAAATCATGTTTTTAATATTTCAAAATCCTTATATGATTTATAACTAGCTCCTATATCGTGGTATTATTGACTCTACATTTATAATAAAAAAGGATTTTATAGTGTTGTAGTTGAACCTAACTTATTTATTAAAAGGATATAAGATATTGATTTTCTTTCTCTAATTTATGTTGATGATAAATGATTTGGATCTTCAAAACATTCATTATGTATTTATGTTTGAAAACTTATGAAAAAATAATTTGATATATGTTTTTTGAGAAAATTGAATTTATTTCTTAATTTGAATTTTTTTATTTTGTGAATAATTATTTCAAATAAATTTAATTACAATATGTATATTTTAAAATGTTTTGTCATGGAAAACACTGAATGTGGGGATACTCTAATGGGTACAACCTATTATCTATAATTGTGTGAAACCATGAAACCAATGGACTGAACTATTTATAGATACAATATTGGTAATTTATATATTTAACTTCTAATTGTACTATACTTTTATTAAATGTATGTAGGCGTGATCAATATCATTAAAATACAAGGGAATCATAAAGTATTTTTGTTGAAATAACTTCTAAATTACACAAAATCACAACTATTTTTATTGTTCTACTCTAGAGGGAAAATGTTTTATTTAGTTAGTTATTAAAAAACATGTTTTGGTGGTTTATGTTATGATTTAAAACCACCTATGGTACATTTCATGTTTTGGTAAAGTCACATTTATCATGGTGTAATATGAAGTATAATTATGTTTCCCTCTCTATAGATGAAATTAAATGCATAGTGGCTAAAAGTTATTGTGTATAGATTTTGTTGATTAAATACTCTCTACTATATTAAGAATACAAATTTAGTCACATACCTATAAAATGTGATAATTTAAGTGTTATTAATATTTATAAAAACATTTTACCACATTCCAATACAATGAATGTAGATATAAGAAATCACCTTTTGAGATTCCATTTTCAACAATTTTATATTACTCTTGATATCATTTTTATTGAGTATCAATATGCTTATATTTTCAAAAATCCTTTTATTGTTGAGATATTAATTTATATAATACATGATTTATGAATGACCAATTATTCTTGATACTTTATATTCTCTAATGATTCAAAACTCTGTATTAATTTCATGAAATATATTTCAAAATTTTTAAATAGCATATTTTTTAATGTAAGGATATTAGTTTTAGGATAAACATGATTTATCCCTTATGTCCAATTAAGCTAAAGTCATTAGATTCAAATTTCAATAAATGATGGTTTTAATAAAGGATGAGATTCCACGGAAACTAGATTTTGTGGACTATTACTTCTTTGGACTCTTACAAACATAAAATCTATCATTCATATAATTTCTACGATAAATGCTAATTTCCATGAAATGTTTAGCATCCATGATTAATTTTATTATTTATTATTATTGTAACTTATTTTATTGATTGTTTTGATTTTATATGATTCTATAACATCCTGATATAAAATTTTTATTATACCCACTATAAATCCTAACACTTCTAAAGACTCTTCAAATCTCTCTTTCCTCCCTTTTGACCAAATACACAACCTATAGCCTCATAAATCTATATCTCAATATAATGAATCAATTTCCCCTATGAATCATCTTCATCATAGATATTATGATCTATAAATATATGAAGATATGGTCTAATAATTTATGTTAAGCCTCAAAACCCAAATCTATCAACTCAATAATTAGTCCTACAAAATTTCATAGATGACAACTTTTTAATGTCTAGTAGATTATTGGTTTCTAAATATATTAATGATAAAGGTTAGACTTAATGGATTATAAGAAACAACCAATATTTTTATCAATAGTTAGTGAAACAATTATACTCACATGATGAATTTGGGATGTGTTAATGTAAATATTTTATACTAATTAATTTTAATATAAAGGAACTTCAGTTTTCCTAAAAATAATAGAAAAGATTCTTAATGGTATCTCATTAATCTAAATGAAAATAGTATGAAATATTTTATCTAATTGGAAATTCCTGAATTCAGATGGGAATGTATGATTAATTGCATACTAGAAATTAATTTTTTAGGATGACAAAGAATTTTAAAAATGATCATGAATTTTGTATACTATGGATGTTTATTTGGTTCTGCATCTATCCTAGGAAAATGAAAATTGTGATAGTAAGACATCATTATGTGAATTTATTAAATATTTTAACTAATTTGATAAATTAATCCATTATAGATATTAAATGAGGAATATAAAAGAGTTGAGTAAAACTGAATGAAACATTAACATCATACATTACAATAACATCATATTTTCTTTGTCAAATTATAAACTGATTATCCCTAAATTATAGAATATTTCTTCCTCATTTAGAGTTATTTTTTGAGTCATTCCACTAGTAGAAGGATTGAGATAAATTATAATCCTTGGAAAAATTAATGGTTTTTAATTACTAAGAAGATTTTTTAGAATGTTGATCCTATTAAAAACCCCATGAGACATAAAGATATAATAGACAATTGTTTAGAACCAAACTATATAGATGAGTACTATTTTGATGAATATTTATTTTTCTAACATGAATATAAATAAGTTGTTTTAGATGAAGAAGTCTTGAGTGTACTTAAATATGAAAGGGTTATTTCTCACTATATTTCTACGAGAATAACTAGTGATCATAGTATATCTTGGGGATCTATATAATCTCCAAAATCCCTCACATAGTATGAAAATAATTTATATTCAAATTAGTTTATAGTTTTTAAGCATTATATTGTTTATTCTTATGTAGAATAATATTCTGAGTCTATTAATGATGATTTTGAAGAATACATTGAACAATATGTTGAGAATTTTTAAGAAGTATCTAAATATTAATCTTTATTCTATACCATTGGGTAAAATAAAAGTAATAAGTAAGGGATAATTTCAATTAATGGGAGAAATCAAGTGCCCATTATATATTGGTATTGATTATTCGGACTTTGAGCCTCATGATTATGGGGAACATGATCATTCTATTGGAGGAAGTCCACCTAGACATGATTTAATTTCCTTTTATGTTCTGGCTAGGTTCCCTAGACCCAACTCTTTTAGGTACTTTTATTACCATTACATGTATATAGTTTTCAAAACACATGTGTTTATTCTTAAAATAATATAATTAATACTTATAAATTCATCTTTATATGGTAATGTCATTAGATTTCCTATCATATCAAAAGGTTGTACTTGATCCCATATATAATGATTACCTTAAATTACTATGATGTCATTAAAAAATATAAGTCTTATGGTGAAAATATTTCAAACTAATGGGATGTAGAAGATATTTGACTATTAGTTATGGGGTCTTATAAAAATTGATATTATTCTCATAAGATTTACACTTGGTTATATCGAGTAGATGATATCATCAAGACTAACAGGTCAATAGGAACACTATATGTATTAATTCCAATTAGTTATTCCTATCTATATACATGTGTATCATTATTTTTAATCAAGATTTTTATCAACCTGTAAAATTTAATCATTTACATTGCTACATAGAAAAAATAATGATAATGTTATCATCTCTAGGTATATTGTGTTTGGTACATCATTTTTTGTATGAAATTGGTTGAATGTTTTAGCGAGAATTTGTTTCCATCATGATTTTTTACATATACCTCATGGGACCAAGTTGAAATTGTTTTTATTGTCTTCAAAAAAACATTTCCATGCTAAAAATGTTAATTACACCATTTAATGTCCTAAAATAGATAAAGCATCAAAAGGATGTTGACACGTGTGAAAAAAAAATTATGGGATATCCTGAGAGAAAGATATTATATTAAATAGAACATGTTCATAGGAGGTTATCATGGATAAGAAAATCATTATCACCATAGGGGATATGATGAGTTACTAGAATATTCACACAATCTATGATTAAAATTTAATGTTATCAAGAAAAGAACCTAGAGGGTTACAGATTATGTGTATCCATATGATCCACCATTTTGGTGAACAAAAAATTGGATCAAATTGGTTCTCCACATATAGGTGTTAGTGAACATATGAGTATAAATAGTTGCATGTTATAATAATTCAATTATATTATTAAATAATTGAATAATAATGACTGATTTATATCTTTAAATGTTTTTTATCGTAAAAGAAAATTGATGAAGACATGATTTTTTAAAATGATCATAGTATGCTCAAGGTTTATTAAATTATTTAGAGAGTTTATAAGCTATTATAATAGTTTTTATTTTATCACATAACTTGTTAATGTGTTACAAGTGAGTGAAAAAAAAGTTTATTATGTTTATAACAACATTAATTAATTAAAAAGTATTTACAAGGTTCTAAAATATAGGTTAACAAATTCTTTGGAGCACAGTACAATTTTGGAATGTATAATGTGGGAATAAAATAACATTTATCCACATATACTGTAAAATCCATCATTTGAAATAATTTTTAGCTCTCCTATAATATCTATCTTGTTATGAAGAGATTAATTGAAGGAAGAACATGGTTAGATAGATTTGGCCTTCTCAATGAAGTCCTCATTTTACATGCGATTGACGTAACATTCTAAAGCTTTTCAATTTCATATTATAAAACCTATGAATAAAATATCAACAATATAGAAGGTTTTTCACAAATATAGATGATCATTAGGATTCTTATATTGGAATATTAGTTCCAATACAAACCAATATTGAGTGAATCAATTAAGTTACATCCAATAAATATGGGACCTTTTTAATGCTTCGTTTGATTTTCTTTTTTTTTACCTTTAATTTCATGTGGTGGTTTGGGAAAACTGAATAAGGTATTTTATTGATTTATTTTCTTAACATTAATCAAAATGTAAATTTTTTATTTTTAATGTTTCATGATTCTCTATAACCATGGTTCCTTCAACTGTAATTTGATAACATGGTATTCTTTAAGTTGAAAACATTAAAATTTTAGTAAAATTTTATATGACTTGGTAATAGTGTTTTGATACAATCCCAAAAAAACTAAAAAGGTATCAATTCAATTCCAATTGATCTTCTTGTAATCGATTGATGATCAATGATTTTTTATCATATGGTGTGATTGGAATAAAAATATGTTTATATTACATTAATATTTATTAGATATATTTATAGTTATATGAGTTTGAATTTTGGATGGGGATGTAATATAATGTTTGTAAGATGGGGTTAGATTAATATTAAAGAATTATATAAAAACAATTATTAATGTTTTCAAATTTATTTATAAATCTACACCACTTAATTGGGTATGAACTAGATTGACCAATCATATTTAATGCGAAGGGGATGTTTTGGGCCACCTCATTCATAGGTGGTGTCGAAAATATATATATAGATTATAAATATATATTAAATTATAATATGTTACATATGTTTCATCTTATAACTATAACACCCAGATATATTAAAGTGTTAAAATGGATAAAGGTCACCACCAATGACAAATTGGGGAACCATTCATTTTAGGAGCCTACCAGGTTATAACTCCATTGATAAAGAGGGTTTTCATGGATCATTGATTAGGATGTGTGACCTCCTCGGATAACCATCAAGGTGTTTATGTGTGATGAAAATCACACTGGAAAAAAACTTGTTGTACTGTGAGGACAATCATTAGCCTGATGGCCCGTTTAGGAATTTGGATATTCCTGGGGTGAGGAAAACAGGTGTTTTATTTGAAACTAGGGTGCATGTGTGGCTGAGTTGTTACATTGTTTTTAGAGTATAAATTTACCCAGAAGTGTAGTCGAACTTATTTGGTTGAGATTTAGGGTACAAAAAAATTACTTCTTCCTCTAATAGGGTGGGATGAATATAACACCCCTTGATGTTATAGGGTTAAATGTATAAATCCCACTACTTATGTCCACCATGTTTACCTTTATTTGAGAGCCTATATGATTAGAAATGGATTCTTATTATTATTTTTCATAAAGTAGTTATTTGGATGGGTGTCCTCCATGAAATTTTCCTTGGCTATGTATGAGTGATGAAAAAGAACACAAGAGACAACCTGTGTTTTACGGCACATATTAGCATTTGAATGGGACATAGGGATGGGAAAACATGTGTCTACATAGAAACTAGAGTTCCCATGGGGATGAATTTTTACAATAACATTATATATCTATATGTATGTGAATGTGTGTTTTGTTTTTATATGTATATTGTGTATATATAAATATTTATCACACTAAATTGAGACAGCCATACATGATTAATCTCATTATTTACTTTTGAATTGAAAACCCATGATATATAAAAAAAATTATGAACAATTAATTTCTTGATATTTTATGAAAAATTATGGAAAAATAAATCCAAGGAATATATATACATGAAAACATAAATAAGTGCTGAATACACATCATGTATCAATGAAGAAAAATTAAGATAAGAACCCATTGTCTTTAATCCATCTTATCTTAAAATGATATAACATCTTTTATAAAAAATAGTTATCTTAATAACCGATTTTATAACCTTATTGATACCTATAATCCTATATAACCATCATTTATAACAAATAATCACAAATAGATTAGATAGTTATATTTTTTTAATAATTGAATTTTTCTTGATTAGATTTTTTAATACTAGTTTCATAAAGGAAGTGTTAATCATTGTTTATATATTCAAAGATAATTTTTTGAGATAATTATAAGTTCTATAATAGATTTTTTATAATTATTTATAATTCTCTTACTTTATTTCATAATTATTTTATTTATGACTCAAGTTAGCAATGTCGTTGTCAAGCATGTCTCTGTAATAAATAACGAAAAAGGGTGGTACAATAATAATAATTTGAATGTTAATATAACCAATCTAGAACCACAACACAAGTATTATTTTCCCATTAATTTGGAATAATAGTAGTAGATATTTTTCCATCGTTATCTGTTGTATAATTTTCTATCATTATTCGAGTAGGTAGTTAAATCGATCAAAACAATAAAATATTATAATCTATTGTTGAGTATGACTATGAAAGTTATCATTTTGGAATAATATCATTATTAAATAATCATAACGATATTATTAATATGTTTTTAGTTAGTTAATTTTATTTTATTAGGTTTTTATAAGGAAAACATTTCTAGAAGAATAAAACACATAACTTTCCTGGAAGATGTAGTATGCACGTAGGAATGGTGGACATGTCAATTTTACATTGAATGGGATGTAGATAAGGAATATTTTTTAATTTAAGAATCTTTATAATGCTAATAATATTTTAATAATCAATAATAATATATTTTATAACTATCCACATAATTCAGTTTTTAAAAGTCTATCAATCGTTTCATTCAGTACGTAGTCTTCACGTACACAAGATGACATCTCCAGTTTTGGAATGGTTTTTGAGGACGGTAATAAATGGATATTGAATTTGTAAAATAAAATTTAATAATATTAATAACACTAATTTTATCAAATTTATTTGTAAAATATTTATTAGTTGGTACAAGAAGAAAATGATTAAGAGAACTTTGTTGAGAACATAACATCTCTCCTAGGATGTTCTTCCATTGGTAACACCATAAGGCACTATAGAATTTTATTTTTGAAATAAAAATTAATATTGGAAATGTTTAGAGAGTTTTTGTGATAATAGGGATTATTTTTTATTTATCTAATGATTTATAATTATTAGACCAATTGGGTAGAGTTGTGCTCCTTTTTTAGGTGAAGAGAATGAAATTTTTATATATTAATTTTTAATCTAAATATCGAATATGTTTCACACGAAAAGAGGAACAAAATTTGGAAATGATGGATTTTAGGATGTTTTACAGAAATTAATCCCTCAAAAATTCAATTTCAAACATTTTTAATCATGTTTTGAAGTATATTTCACTTATATTAGTCAATTTTAACATTTTTAGTTTTTCAAAATGTAATTGATTTTTACCTAAGCAATTTACTATTGATTCCTAAAAAAGATCTAAATATTAAATAATTTGGACAAAATTATTTCAAATTTTAAATCATTTTTAAAAAAATATATAAATGTAAGAAAAATTATTTTTATCAATAATGCATGTAACACGTAAAAACCCATTTTAGAAAAAGTGCATTCTTATGAATAAAAATTGTGTTAATGATAAAATCATTAATATTATTTATTTATATTAAATTAATTTCATTATTTTTAACTAAATAAGAGTTCTTTAGTTTTCAATGAAACCAAAATATAATACCACCTTATATATAACTAGATAAAAGAAAAGAATAAAAAAATAAACTCAAATATTACATAACTTTCCGAAATGTTAAAAATGAGTTTTTTAAATTAACAGAGTTATTTTTAAATTATTTATTTAAATTAATAAACACATATTGTTTATTTAATGTGGGTTTCTAGTCATTAAAATTAATCTTTCATTGTGAATTATTTAAAAGATGCACTATTTTTAAAATACACACGCACTATTCACCCAAAATTCAACCATTTTAGAAAAAAAACTCAAAAAACTTCTTATTTTATTTATAAAATGATAAATTAAAAATTATATTAAATAATATAAATTTTAAATTATAAAAATTTTAAAACAAATCTTCTGTAAATACATAATATAATGAAAAAAATATTTATTGAAATGATGTTTTTATGTGTTCTTAGTATAATTGTATATAAATGGAAAGTTTAATGAATGTTAATATATTAGTTATTAAATAATAATATTTTAAAATGGATAAATTTAATTTATTTTGATATAATATATATCACATAAATAATAGTTATTTGAGAAAGAAATATCCTTTTTAATATTAGATCATTTTAAATATTTATCCTATAAATATAAGTAATATTAGTTGAGTAACAAACTTTTATTTACTGGAGGCTTTAATATTTATAATATATTATAATACTGTATATCTAATTTATAAAAGCTTATTTTATTGTAATGTTTCATATGAAGTAATTTATTGAAATATATCTTCCAAAATCTCAGGGTGTTACAAGTATGATATTCATGGAATGATAAGGTGTCCAATATTTGAAAAAGTTGCACACTTAGTTGGGATAACAAATTTTATAACATAATTTTTCTTAAACATTATAAATTTTTACCTTGATGAAATTCATATAGTTCATGAACAACAAAATTTGAAAGGATTTTAAATGAATATACAACAGATTCTTTATTTGTGATTGAATAATAGATTTGATAAAGGATAATATCAATATTTTATTTTAATTTTTGAAAAATATAATAATGAAATTGAATTGAAGATTAATTTTCTACAAAATACCCTTTAATAAATGTTTTTATATTATAAATTTTATTTATTTTGTGCATATTAAAATATATATTATGTATAGTTTCATTAACATGTAACAAGATATAGAATTTACTAACAAATATAGATTCAAATATAGTTCAGACAAGATTGGAATTGGGATAGTGGAAGGCATGTCACCAATAAAATTGGGAAGATTAATATTTATTCCTCCTGCATCTGAAAAAATTTCAAGAAAAGAAATATTTTAGTTATGAATCTTATTAAATAATGTAATAATTTCATAAGGTTATTCATCAAATATCAAGAATAATATGTTGAATAATTACAGTATGTTAAATGGTTTAAAATGACATGAGTGTCATGTTTTGAGGTAAGATTTGTTTTTTTATCTATACACTATATTTTTCTATAATAAAATAAACCAATAATAAATATTATTCAATTATTTCCCAAGTAAATATCTAATACATTAAATAATCACTAAAATTTTAAATTAATGTAGAAACAGATATTTGTCATATTTTTTGAATTATAGATGTTCTTACCACCATTATGTTTTCATATTATGGTTCACTTAATGATTCACTTAGTTATATAAATATGGTTTTTTGCTTATTACATTATAGATTGATTTTGTATAGTACATTAATATATTAAAAGGGTTATTCAAAAATTCAGGTTATATATAAATATATATTATATAAAATTATATTTTTAAATAATACATTGATTTTTATAGTAATTAAATAATAAATATAGATTTCATTGGGATTCAAAGACATTATTTCACTTTGAATTTAAATATTGAAGTGTTTTTAGGAATAGATATTTTACAATACCATTATATATTAGGAGAAATATCACCTATATATTATGGATAATAATGTGAAGGTTTCAACATAAATTAAATATCCCATGGTTATTAACAGTAAATTTAATCTAATAATGGATACAAAAGGATATCAAATATAGATAATAAATAGTTTATAAATTGGTTTCAAGAGAATATTATTGAGAAGTAATTTTAAAATACTGGATCAATTATTATAATAATATTTTGAAAATCCAATAGAACAAGTGTCCATGTATTACCTTATAATAATTAGTATGTACTTGAAAGATATTAATAATGAATTTATTCACACAGCCAATTAGTCTAATAAATTTCATATTTCACCACCTACAATGTTAACCCACACACTAGATGAAAAGTAAATTCAATTTTCCGAAAGAAACCTTATCAAAAGGCTAAAAAATACTAGAAAATTACATATTAGTACCAATATATAATTAATAGGACATTGTTTCAGAATTTGGAAAAAATCTTATATTTTTTCTTAGATATATTTTATTCCACCTTTCCCCCTTTTCCCTACAATCCATGCATACCTTCTGTCATGGAAAATTTTTCGTTGCTTATATGTTGTTCCACAGAGATAAAAATTTCAACTAACATCACCCTGCAACACATCCTCATTCCACCCACCATTACCAATATTTTCTAATCCATCATTACCATAATATATAGATCAACCACATCATACCCATCAATTAGGTCTACAGTCTTTTTTCTATCAAAGAACATTCAATGTATCATGATCTATACATACCAAAATTATAAGTCTTTCAGAAATTTCATAATTGAATATTACATAATATAATCATTAATAAAAATTATAAATATTACCCATTGTGTTATAAGGATTATATGATTAGAGACTATAAATTCAATATAGAGGAACATTATGATAATATGATTATAAAAATTTGAAGAGATTTTTTCATGGATGAAACAATTACTATGTATGTACCAAGGATAAAAATTCAACCCATGTGAATGATTCTTGATTTTCAATAATTTAAAAATATATAACATTTTATGTGTAATTTTCTTATGCAAATGGGATGACACTATGACTATAAAAAATTTGACCGATTGGGATTTGTAAAGGTAAATTAATTTAAAGTATAATTCTTCAAAATGGTATTATAATTTTATTATATACTAGATTAAAAAATGGGTAAATTAATTTTTTCAAACTAAAAAAGTGGTATTATTGAATGAAATTTTCAATGAGGATAATCCTTTAAATTGGAACTCACATTTATTTCTTAGTGAATCCAATGTAAATGGTGTATTCTATGTCATTATGGTCAATGAAGAGAGTATTTGGATGATTTATAAATAATAAAATCCCTTTAAACAATAATAAAATGAAAAATGGTATACGATATCAATACTATTCATCTGACCTTATATATATACACAAATATTTTTTTTATTTTCCAAAAACCATTTCATTAAGACAAAATTAATGTATACAAATGTATTTATCTATATTATAATGATGATAAAAACTTATGAGCTTACCAATTATAACCATCTTTGGGAACAATATAACATTAACCATGATATCAAGAAATAAGATGATGGAATAAAGAAAAAAATGTCTGAAACATGAAAATTAAAATTAGACTAACGAAAAACATATGCATCATTACATTATAGTGTTAGAATGGCTATTAAATGAAAAACTATAGTTAAATCATTAATGGTTGTATAGAATATGGGTGGTCAAGCAATTGAACAAAAAAAAACAATTTTTCAAATTTATATCATATTTTGTAAGCAAATGATAGTAATTTATATTGATACTTGGAAAACTTTTATTCCTAAAATGAATTCAACTATTTTGGGAAAATATTATGCTAAACCTTTAGTGCAATTTCACTTTTTTCATAAAATTTTATAATGCAATATGGTATGATTTTCTTTTTTCTTTAAACAGTACATTTATACAAAATGTCTATAAGATGATATATGTATTGAGGGTTATTTGAAATATTCATAGAGAATTTTAAATAACTCATTCGAAAAAATATCTTATCACTGAATTAGCTATTGTAATTCTTCACTCGTAGACTATATATGCAAGAATCCTAAAACAAAAAACATGGTATTCTATTATTAGCCATCATGATGAATTTACATTTAGAAAAATATATTTTTTTAAATAAATATATTTTTAATTTCATGTATAAAAAATATTCTTTATAAATAATTATTTATAAAAGAGGGAATAATTTTATCAAATAAAAACATATTAAAGAAAATCACCATACAGATATCATAATTCTCGAATGGGGTATGATTCAATTGAAAAAAAATATTACATTATATTAAATTTAAAACATTGATGTTACATAGAAAAATAATTCCTTTTGTTTATATATTGATATACTAATTAATCAGTCAAAAAATCGACTTTATCTATCTCACATCATGTGTTGTGGATGCAAGATCTTGTAATTTAAAAAGGAAAACCGATATATGCAAACATTTAAAAAATAATAGGACAAACTGAGTTATGAAATAAAATGGAATTTATTGTATTTTATAATGTTTATACATAAAAATACTTAGTTTCCCTGTTTATCTTTTTAAGACATAAGATGAGTCAAATATTTTAAGATTATAAGAACTACTTATACTTTCATTGAATCATTCAAAAAAAGTATTGCCACATTAGTGGGGTGGGTTTAAGAGCCCCAGTAAGAGAATATTTTGGGAAAACATTAACAAAGTCTCATTATAGTATGAAAATTAAATATTTAAATAGAATGGTTCTGAAGTTAGAGAAAAAATAGAATAGAAAATATGAATTATTTTAAATTACCCATTGAAATTAATAATAATAATAGTCATTTCAATAATATCCAATTTAAATATAGCCTCACACCCCTATTTTAAAGGTAATCATTAACATAAAATTCCTGCCCTGCGTGAGATAAACATATTTTACCCAATAGATTATATTAATAATAAAAAGGTATTTTATTAGTTTATTGTTCTAAAATATTACCAGGTAAAATTGATCATGATTTATATTCAATAACACACACCCACCACATTTTTGGAAGATGTATAATGGATAATATTCAATATAGTAAATGAAAAAAATAAACAACTAACATCATATTGCATAAGATTTGGGGTTCAGGTGTATTATTATTTAATAACCAAGTTACATATATATGTTAGTAATGTTGATATTAAAATATTGTAACATGTCATTTTAACATTCAAATTATGCTTATTAGATTTTATAATATATGTCGTAATAATGGAGTATGTTCTTTCCAAATTCTATTTTACATAATATCTTTTGATATGACTAAAATTTTCCTAAACAAATATAAGTAATAAAACTATATAAAATAAAAAAATTCATGTGTATCAATTTTTATATTATAGAAGAATATTCATGATTCATTTATGACCCCCATACATCTACCACACATATCAACATGACATTTCTCTATATATAAAATATTTTGAAATAGGGATACTTTTGAAATTTTATTTAGTGAAAATATATGCTAAATAAATGCCCTTGAAATTATTTTTCATGTGATTATAAATTAAATTCTCAAACTCAAACACCTAGAAGCCATCATTTTCAATGTATATATCTGGTTTGTTTTCATAGTTATTATCTCTAATATTTTATGTACTTTTTTTATTAGAGTTTAGATATATAAATTTTTTGAATAAATTTATATAACAATTACATAATATTATATAATATTGATAATATATTTTATGTTGTAATACCAAATTTTAAATAGACATAAAAATAAATAATGAACTCAAATGATATCATAAAAACAGCATTATATGTTTTCAATTTTATTAAACTAAAATTAATAGTTAACTGAATATTTTAAATGCCTATCATGGAAATGTAAAATAATATAATAAAATTAAAGTTATGATGATTTTATATTTTTTAACATTAATTAATTAGTTATTATTAGTATTTAGGGAACATTGATTGCTCATTAAAATATATCAAATTAATCTAATGATATATTTTAGGTAATTAATTCATTGATTCAAAAAAAAATAGCCACACATGATTTCATTTTTAAATAAATAATAGTATATTTTTAAAAAAATTATATTATTTGTCAATTATATATTTTAACATGTCTATTTCTATGACTGTGTTTTTTTTATGTATCAAAAATTATATGTAATGAGGAAACCATGAAAACATAAGTAACATATGGATGTATATACATCGATATCTACCATGTTTTATATAATAATATTTTACTATTGTTACATATATCGTAATTTTTTTTAAAATTTATATTGTTTTTTATGTTTCAAAAAATAATTAATAGAAAAAAATATGTCTACTATGTTTGTTAATTTGTTAAAAATTATTAATATATTGTAAAACTCATATCCCCAAAAATTTATTTACAATATATATCAATTTTTAGTCACTAAAATTTAATATAAAATATTTATCAACCTTTTATACATCAATATATTTTCAATTCTATATGTTTTATAGTAATTAAATATATTTTGATATTTAAATAAAATCATTTTTACTTTAGTGTGAATCTTACATGGTGTTTGAATTTTTGAAAACATATTGAAGTGGTGTATTTTATCTCATTTTCAATTATTTCTAATCAATTATTTAAGTTCAAGTAATTTTTCTTTTTATATGTGATATGCTATATTTTTTGTTCAATGTTTACTTTTATAATTATTAGTGTTTTTTATGTCCTAAAAACATGTCTAAAATGGACACTACTAAGAAAAATAGCACCATTTGTTTTGAAAAGTAATGAAACTAGTAATTTAATCATTTCTGAAGTGTAATAAAAAAATTGAAAGTCAATATGACTTGTGGTGTTTCTAAAGAAATCATTTGATGGATTTTTTTTGAATGTAACCCTTTTGGTGTAACTAATATGATCAAATGTGACATTGTAACCCCATCTCCCATTTAATAAGTTCTATAACAAAAATATGAGTGTATAGAACATAAAATTGAGATTAATTAGAATCAATATTGAAAGAATAGTATTTATAATATAGAATAAATTGGCTAAATATATAATATAGTGTAATATATTTCATATATATCATCAAATAATGTTTTACTATACAATTAATATAGAAATAAAGTAACTATTCATAAAAAACCTCAAAATCTACATATAAATAAAATATAGTAAAATTACCCATTATACCCTAAAATAGTATACAACTAATCTTATCCCATATCCCTAAAATCTTATGGGTTTATATTTAGTAACCCAAACTACTAAATCTATCAAAATTTGGGTTCCTTTATATCGTGCCCCAAAAAGTATTAGAAAATTACCAATGTTGAAAATCATGCCACTAAATTATTATTTTCATTATCACATCAGTAACCATTCCAGTCATTGTAAGAACCAAGATCATCTATTCAGGTATGTTTTTCCTTTTCTGGTTGTTTATTAGAAAAAGAGGAAATTCTGGAAATTATAGAAGTACACACCATGTACTTTATAAGTACACGTTGTGTACTCCGTTACAAAAGGTAGTCGGGTGCCGGCCGTGTAGCGGTCATGCACACAGCCATGTGGGGATGACTTGGAGGCCGCCTAAAGTGGAGTATAGAAATGGTGAGTACAAACCGTGTACTTTAAAAGTACAAATTTTGTACTTTCTTTCTGTTTCATTAAACACAACGGGGTCACGTCTAATCATCAGAACCATATTCTTCTAGGTTTCCTTCATTTGAGAGAACTCGTACGATCGCGATCCTTATCCGAGCCCCTTAGCCACAATCTGATCTCCGATTCGACCGCTGTTAATTGTGTGGGGATCACCTTGGTAAGATATCTCTTCTTCTTGAGCTTTGTTTCATGTTTTGTCTTCATCCTCAAGTGATCTTTTATTTAAATATGTAGATGTTTTTGTAGATCTACCACATTCTAGGTCGATCCAAGGCCTGACGCCGTAGTATATCGTTCTCACCACATCTAGGTAGGTGTTTTGTGCCTTTCCGTTGAAATTTAGTGAGAATTTTGTGCAATTTTGACCATCCCTTGAATGGGGAATTGTGTGTTTACCTTTTTATGCCTGTTAATTTCCTTCCATGCTTGTATGCTTGTTTAGAGGTTAATTGGATATGAATAGGGTTGATTAATATGCTTTGGTTGGTTTACCCACGCATGTTTTGTTTACAACAGTTGGTCTGCTTAGCCTGTTTATTCACCTTGCCTTTTTTCCATGCCTAATGTTTTAGTGTGGAGTGTTTGTATTCTAACATGCTTGATATGTTATAGACAGGTTAGGGAAGTAGTTTTGTCGATTTACTTAATCCATATTTCATTACTGTGCTCATTGACCTACTCAAGGTCGTGAGAGCCTGGTGTAGTAGAAGATAAGAGGAATTAACCGAGTGAGCTTCCTCATAGAGTCTTTAATAACATTATGATATAAGGGTTATTGACAGATTGAGCTTCCTCAGAGATCCTAGGAACACTTGGGTCAATAAGTGGAATTGACCGAATGAGCTTCCTAAGAGAGTCCTTGCCTGCTTTCGACTATAAGGGGTATTGACGGTGTGAGCTTCCTCAGAGAGTATTTGAATTACTTGAATGACTTTGGGATATAAGGGGAATTTTCCAAGTGAGCTTCCTTAGATAGTCCTTGACCTTGGGTCTATAAGGGGAATTGATCATATGAGCTTCCTCATAGAGTCCTTGACTACCTTAGATTATAAGGGGAATGGACTGTGTGAGATTCCTCAAAGAGTCTTGATTTACCTTTGACTTTAAAGGAAATTGACTGTGAGCGCTTCCTCAGAGAGTCTTCATATATTCTTATAACTGAACTAGATGGGTTAGGCTAGGTGTACTTCTCTGAGGGTTACTATGCTTGATTAGATGTTTTTGATATGTGGAATTGTTTCTGTTGAGTATTTTCTGGTTTATTGCATTGGTGCATTTACCTGCCATATATTCACTGACTGTTAGGAATGTAAATTTGGGTTGTTTCCTATAGGTATTTAGTATCACACCCTATTTGGGCCATTTATTTGGGCCCAAACAGATTATATTGTTTTAGGTATAGACAAGGGCAAGTTCCCTTCTACATCAGGTACATGACTTTTTGTCGAGCTGGAGAGCATGGGACCAAGCTCAGTCTTGCGATGCTGAAGAGTTGTTTATTTTTTTCACTTTGTATTAGTACTATTTTTATTTCAGCATTGGGAATTGTTTGGATATTTTCCAAGACATATGCATCATGAATAATTATATACCTATGTGCTCTAGTTGTTTATTATTTCAGTGTTCCATTGATTACTGTTGTTGGATATTTACTGCTTCCGCTATTGTGTATCTGTTTTCCGTCCACTATGTTACTCTGCCAATGAGGGTATAGATTCCCCACAATCACACTCAAGACGCTTTCTTCTAGTCGGAAGCCTCTAGCGTTCGGGGAAATTCTCTTAAGGCCATGTGACCAACCGGGTACAGGGCTCCTCTTGGTGGCTTCCAGAATCGGGATGTTACAATGTATTATCAGAGGATTTCTTTTCTCTTGAATTACTATTTTGGAGCCTTTAGCCAGAAATAAGATAGAATAAGTACTTGGTTATAAGTTGTGCCCGAGAGTAGCTAACTTGTATATTGGGAAAAGCCCATCAACCTTGTTTAATGAAATTTTGCTGGTTTTGCAACTTTATGGTTGATTTGATTTTCACCATTGGGAGATTAACATATTTTGTGTTGTTACCGTTAATGTTATTGAGTTTGTATTTATATCACAACCCAATGAGATGAAGGTGTTACATCTCATGCATAATATATGCACTTGATTGAAATCACATGTCATGCATTATTTCCATGCCATCTAGGATGCATTAGCGATTTCATGTTGTTGTGATAGATGTGTAGAATATGCATGCTATTTTGATAGATGCTTTGATTAAAAAATACATGTTGTTGGATAAGGAATTGTTTGTGTAAGGTTTTATTTGAATGAACGCCAAACTTTGGTTCTTGAGGTGTTATGGGCATTCATGGAACATAATTTGGTGGGTCCTTGCCATTTCTAATTTGTTATAACATGTATACGATCCCAAACATTGATTCGTGGGGAGTATGGGACCTCACAGATCAGAATTTGGCACATTCAATGTTGGTTTTAGTGTTTTTTTGGGTTCTGGAGTAGTTTCTGAGGCTTACTATCTGGAAAATCCCAGAATACATGACGTGTAATGGTAAGTACACCCCATGTGTTCTTCTGTTCAGGAAGAAACTATTTTTCTTATGTACACATCGTGTACTTTATGTCTATTTCATGTAGTATCTAACCATGTCATAGGCTATGTGGGTAGAGACATGGGATAGGTAATTTTTTATGGGAACATGTTGTGTACCAGTTGAACATGCCATGTGGTGTTGAACGAGTGTCCGCTCGTGTAACTAAAAACACAGATGAATAAACATTAAGTTATACACGCTGTGTTAGGATTGAACACACCGTGTAGTTTGACCCAGGTACCTGACCGTGTCACTAACAACATGAGTTAGTGTTATCCTTTCACATACATGTTGTGTCCACATTGAGCACGCTTTTTAGTGTGAGTTGTGTGTCAGGCCGTGTCACTAAAAACACGGGCAATGTGAAGCTTTTCTAGTACACTATGTGTCTACCGTGAGCACGTTGTGTTGTATTGTCTTATAAGAGGTGTGTGGATTAACCGTTTAGAAATAATCGGGCATGGAAGGAGTATTCAAGTACACTCCGTGTGTTAAGACACCACGCCATGTGTTTGGGGTGTTACACGGCCAATTTAGTCAAGAGTGAATGCCCATGTAAATGACATACGAGAACATGCTGTGTAGTAATTATACACTACGTGTAGTCATGTTTTATAAAACATTATTGCTTTATTTCTCCTGTTCCATTTTTACACATATGATTTTTAGTCCATGATAATATTTTTTTAAGGTATGCGCTTGACATTTAAAATTCATTCCATCGAGAAATTCTCTGATTGTACGCCAGTTTCCAGGCAGTGATCAGACACAGAACATAGCTGACCATAGACTACCTGTAGATCCTCCTATCATGCCAGTATAAGCACCAGCCGTTATACCTGACATATGTGCCGATAAATAGTTCAGATATGGAATTTTGAGGATGATGTATACCTTTCTGGGAGTGCCGCCTACAGCCCTGTTGATGGCATATTTGTCGCTGGTCTTTCAACAGTTGCATCCTCCCACTTTCTCAGGGGATGGATGACCCAAGGCTGGAGAGTCATGGGTAGAATCCACATTGACGTTTTTTGAACATCTAGAGATACCTCCAGAGTAGAGGGTGAATCTCGCTACCTACATGCTTTGAGACTCTGCCAAGAGGTGGTGGGATGTGATCTCACAGGCGGGACACCAGCAGAATATGTCTTGGGATGGGTTTCGGCGCATCATCTATGATTACATCTATCCGAATACCATGAGGGCTGATCGAGCCCGAGAGTTCATGAGTCTGGAGCATGTTACTCCAACTGTTTTAGAATATTCCTCTCACTTCACAGATTTGCAGTGTCTCATGTATATTCCAGGAGGTGATGATTTGTTCGTTGCATTGATGTTTGAGGATGTTCTAAGGCACGACATCTGATCTCGGGTGAACATCATTAGGTTGAATTCGATATCCTCTATAGTCAACCAGGTGCTGATCACAGAGCGCAATCTGAGGGATTTTGGAGTTGTGATCCCATGAGGTTCGGCAACCATAGTTAGTATACCTCTTACTGGTAGCAAGAAGTGCCACAGGGAGACTGCATGAGGAGATCAGAGTAGGCGGCATGAATCTTCTGGTATCCAATTGGTGTGATACATGTGAGGGAAGAGTGGGTATACGAGGACACGATGCCTGAGAGTCCTAGTGGAGTGCCGATTATGTGTAAATATGGGTCACCTACAACGCTTCTATCAGTTCTTCTTGCCAGCAGCTGGTGAATTGGGTTCTTCTATGACTCCTCATTCAGGGGCAGCACCACCAATTTCTCACCAATGTGGGAAATGGAGTTCTTCCAGCCATTCAGGCTGAGGTGGAGGTCGTGGTTGTGGTATCCAATCACCATGTTTCCAATAGCATTAGGTTGGATCAGCTCAGAGTGGTCAGTCATGGTCATAGGGCCATGGTACAGGTCAGACTTTTATAGTGGAGCTGACCCAGCATGAGTAGGATCATGAACCCTCTACCATTCGAGGTACAATCTTATTAGCCTCAGTTTTAGCTTCTTATATTTTTGATATGGGGGATTTCCATAGATTTATATCTGTAGATGTTGTGGAGAGTGATGGTCTCTGTATCTTTTATTCTATTGATATCTTGATGCTAGACAACCCGTTGAGGACTAGAACAACTAGTATACGTCAGTGTAGGGATTTCCCTCTGCAGGTTTGTGGGTGTCACTTATTATGGGACCTCTATGTCCTACAGATGACATGATATGATGTAATTCTTAGGATGGACTGGTTAGTTCCATCCCAGGAAGTCATCGACTATTATTGTCATAGGGTGAGTTTCACGTCACCAGAAGGTGAATCTTTTCTTCATAAGGGTGACTGGGATGTCTAGGCGATAAAAGTGGGACCCGAGCATCATGGGTTGGGAGGATTTATAGCCCTGATTACTAGTCTATATCAATATGACCGAGGGACTTCACAGTTAGACTTTCCTCTAGTGGTGGATCATTAAAGAGATTTTTTTCAAGAGGACTTTCGATGGTTTCCTCAAGAGCGTGAGGTAGACTATTATATTGAGTTTGTGATAGGTGCGAAAGCAAAGTCCATTACTATTTATAAGATGGATACACCTATGTTTAAGGAGCTCAAGAAGCAGTTGGATGAGTTGCAAGCAGTGGGTTTCATCCGATGTTGTACTTCTCCTTGGGGTATGCCTGTACTGTTTGCAAATAAGGCAGACAGTACTCTCAGGCTTTGTGTGGAATATCGTAAGATGAACCATTTGACAGTCAAGAACCAATATCCCTTGCCTAGTATTGATGATCTCTTTGATCTACTTTAGGGATCCCGGGTGTTCTCGACGATTGACTTGAGGTCAACTTACCATTAGTTGGGCGTTAGACCATGAGATATAGCTCTTACCACCTTCCGATGTTGGTATGGCCTATATGATTATATGGTTATGTTGTTCGGTCTCATGAATGCACCATATGTTTTCATGACACTGATGAACTAAGTGTTCCATCCATAATTGGATTCCTTCATGGTGGTTTGCAATGACGATATCTTGGTGTACTCTCACACTCGACACAACCATGCTACCCATCTTGGGAACAATTTGAGTACACTGAGATAACATCATTTATATGCTATTCTCTCAAAATGACACTTCTTGATAGATCAGATTCACTTCATGGGACATTATATCTTCGATATGGGAGTATCAGTAGAACTAGAAAAGGTGAGAGCAGTAGATTCTTGGGAGCATCCAAAAACATCATTGAGGTGAGGAGTTTTCTAGGGCTGGCTGGATACAATAGATGGTTCATACATTACTTTTCAGGCTTAGCAGCACCACTAATGGGTCTGACCAAGAATGGTGTGATGTTTACATGGTTAGATTCATCTAAGTCATCCATTCAGGGGATGAATGGAAGGTTGACTTCAGCACCGATACTAGTCCTGCTAGAGTTGGGCATGATCTATAATGTTTACTATGATGGATCATGTATCAGGCAGAGAGTTGTTCTTATGCAGGGAGATAGAGTCGTTGTGTATGGGTCTTAGCAGTTCAGGCCACACTAGAGGAATTACTCAATGTACGATCTTCCGTTAGCTGTAGTTTTTTATGCCTTACGTTTATGGAGACATTATCTTCTTGGAGATTACATTTTGGTTTTCACCAACCACAAGAGTCTCAAGTACATATTCACTCAGCATGATCTGAATTTGAGACTGTGAAGGTGGGTTGAGTACCTTCAGTACTTTGACATTGAGCTTGCATGTACACCTGGGAAAGGCAACACTATGGTTGATGCATTTACTAAAAGGACATAGATACAGGAAGTTCAGGAAGCTAGTATAGAGTGGTAGCTTATGGATTTGTTCTTTGAGATTGATTTGGAGGTTCACGACAGTCAGGGGAAGACGTTTCATTATTTTATAGTTGTTACCTATACTCATCTTGATCAACTGAGAATGAGGCATCTATCAGATTCATAAGGCCTAGTTCTACGGGATAGTGTGTCAATATGGGACCTTTTTCTAAGATGCACCGTAGGGGAGGATGAGATCTTGAGTTTCCAGGGGCTCATATAGGTGCCAGCAGATATAAAGGGGAGATGATGCAAGATTTTTATTCCTCTGTTTGGGAAGTTCACCCTGGTGTCAACAAGATGTATAGTGATCTACACTACCAGTATTGGTGGCCAGGTATGAAGAAGGATGTTGTTGGTTTCGTCATGGGGTGTTGCACCTGTTAGCAGGTGAAGGTAGAGCATCGGTGGCCAACAGTGCTGACACAGTACTTACCCATTCATGAGTGGATGTGGAACGATGTCAATATGGATTTTGTAATAGGGTTGCCTAGGTCACCTCGATGGAATGATGCAGTTTGGGTGGTTATTGATAGGATTACAATGGTTTCTCACTTCTTGACGATCAAGGAGATCTTTAGTGTTGTTGAGCTGGGACAATTGTACATCTATGAGATTTCACATCTGCATGGAGTCCCACACTACGTTGTTTCAGATAGGGATGCTTGTTTTACATCATAGGTCTCTCATGGGATTTAGAAGGCTTTGGGTACATAGGTACTTTTGTGTACAACTTACCACCTCCAAACAGATGGCCAGTCCGAGCATACGATTCAGGTGCATGAGGACATTATTCAGGCATGCATCTTGGATTTTTGAGGTTCTTGGGAGAAGCAAATACCTCTGGTGATGTTTTCCTACAATAATTTTTTTCATGAAACTATTTAGATGGAACCTTATGATCCTTTGTATGATAGGCTAGGCCAATCACCCTTATATTGGCTGGAGGTAGGAGAGGCTGCTTTGCTGGGACCTCTTCTTGTTCAGGAGACCATAGAGAAGATCGAGTTGATTCAGAAGATGTTGGCTATTGCACAGTCTCGACAGAAGTCTTATGTTGATCAGTGGGGATGACCTCTGTAGTTCGAGGTTGAGGATCATGTTTTCCTACATGTCTCACCGGGGTTGGGACACAGAATGATTATGAGATAGGGTAGGATTTCATCAAGGTACGTCGGACCATTCAAGGTTCTGGAGAGAGTTGGGATGGTTTCCTATTAGTTGCAGTTACCCAAGAGGTATCGGGCTATGCCTGACATTTTTCATGTTTTTCACCTCCATCGTTATTTTTTAGACCCATGTCATGTCATTCAACCTGAGGAGGTTCGGTTCGAAGTGGATGCCTCGTTTGACGAGAATTCTATCTGGATTGTTGATCATAGTAAAAAGTTTCTTTGTGGTCGGTATGTTCCTCTAGTACGAGTGCTATGGAAGAATGGGCGGGTGCATGATGAGACTTGGGAGAAGGAGGCCGATGTATGAGCATAGTGGCATGAAATGTTCGGGGTTTCTTCTACTACGATGTACTAGTGAAATTATAGGTTGAGTTTATTTAAGGGGGGAAGTTTGTAAGAACCTGTATCTTCTTTTCAGGTATGTTTTTCTTTTTCTGGACGTTTTTGAAAAAAATAGGAAAATATGGAAATTTTTTAAGTACACAGCATGTACTTTATGAGTAAACTCCATGTACTCAGTTACCACAGGTAGTCGGGTGCTGGCCATGTAGCGGCCCTGCACACGGCCGTGTGGGGGTGACTTGGAGGCCGCCTAAAGAAGAGTAGAGAAACATCGAGTACACATAGTGTACATCAAAAGTAAATGAAATGTATATTATTTTTTTTATTAAATGTTTCGATGTTGTGTCTAATCACCAGAACCATATTCATCTAGGTTTTCATGGTCTGAGAGAACCTGTACAGTCACAATCCTTCTCCAATCCCCCGATTCTCCATATGATCTCTGATTCGACCGCCGTCGATTGTGTTGGGATCGCCTCAGTAATCTCTCTCTTTTTCTTGACCTTCGTTTCATGTTTCCTATTCTTGCTCATGTTATCCTCCTTTGAATTTTTTAGACGTTTTTATAGATCTACCACATTCTAGGTTGAGCCAAGGGTCGATGCCTGAGTATGTCGATCTCACAACACCACGATTGGTGGTTGGTGTCTTTCTGTTGAATGTCTTGTAGTATTATGTGCAATTATGACCAATACCCTTGAACGGGGTATTGCATGTTTACCTTTTTACCCATTTTGAATGTCTTCCATTCTTGTATACTTGTGTAGAGGTTAATTGGATATAAATATGGTTTATTTATATGCTTTAGATGTTTTACACACGCATGTTATTTTTTAGACTGTTGGTTTTCTTAACATGTTTTCCCACCTTGCATGTTTTCCATGCATAGTGTTGTAGGGTGGAGTGTTTGTATTCTGATATGCTTGATATGATGTAGACTGGTTATCCAAGTAGTTCTATAGGTTTACTTTGTCCATATTGCATTGCTGTGCTTGTTGACAGACACAGGGCCGTGATAACCTAGTGTAGTAGAATATAAGAGGTGTTGACCAAGTGAGCTTCCATAGAGAGTCTTTGAGGACATTATGATATAAGGGGGATTGACTGAGTGTGCTTTCTCAAAGATCCTAGGTCCACTTGGGGATATAAGGGGAATTGACCGAGTGTGCATCCTCAGAGATTCCTTGACTACTTTAGACTATAATGGGAATTGGCCATGTGAGGTTCCTTAGAGAGTATTTGAATTACTTGAATGACTTTTGGGATATAAGGGGAATTAACCGAGTGAGCTTCCTTAGAGAGTCCTTGACCATGGGGATTTAAGGGGAATTAACTAGGTGAGCTTCCTCATAGACTACTTGACTACCATAGACTATAAGGGGAATGTACTTTGTGAGCTTCCTCATATAGTATTGATTTAAATTTGACTATAAGGGGAATTGATTGTGGGTGCTTCCTCAGAGAGTCATTATATATTCTTATAAATGAACCAGAGGGGATAGGATGTGTTCAGTTACTAGAGGGTTACTATGCTTGATTAGTTGTTTTTGATTGGTGGAATTGTTTATTCTAAATATTTTCTTGTTCAATACTTCTCTACTTTTATTGGTTATATATTCTTTGACTATTAGGCGCAGATCTTTGGGTGGTTTCCTACTGGTATTAAGTCTCATAGACTATTTGGGACATGCTTTTGGGCCCAAATAGATTATAATGTAGCAGGTATAGACAAGGGAAAGCGCCCATCTACTTCAGGTACTTGACTTGTTGGGGAGCTGGAGTGCATGGCACTAGGTTTAGACTTGCGATGATGAGGAGTTATTAATCTGTTTATTATATATTGTGGTTTAGTACTATTTGTATTTCAGCATTGTGACTTTTTTCCCCTTTTCCTAGCCATATGCATCATGCATCATTATATATATATATATGATCTATTTGTTTATTATTTCAGTCATATGCTGTTTATTGTTGTTGGATATTTACTGCTTCCGCTATTGTGTATATGTTTCCTTTCCGCTGTGTTACTCATCCAATGGGGGCATAGTTTCCCAACTATCACAACTAAGACCCCCACTTCTAGTCGGCAACCTCTAGCATTTGGGGAAATGTGTTTGACGTAATGTGACCAAATGTGTGCGGGGCGCCTCTAGGTGCCTTATGGAACTGGGATGTTACAGTCACCAAAATTATCCACAATTGGTTGAGGAGATAAGTCCTACTCAAGTGTCCATATAAAAGACATATAATCTTCTAAGATATTGGGTTATACTAAACATTCATGTACTTGAGTAGTGATTCTCATTTTGAATGAATCTATGTTATCAATAAAATGACATAATAATCAATAGTGATTTAAATAATCTATAACACCATGTTACATTACCACAACATTAGAGATATCCACCATCCCAAATAGGGAACTCATATTATCATATATATTGGATAAGTGAATCATAGAATCTCTTGTCAAGACTTTATCAGTATTGAAAAAATAATAACCACTAATTTTTCTTTAGTAAAATTATATTCAAAGGATACACATATTTACCTTACTAAATCGGGATGGGATCATACCTATTTACCAAAACCATCACATAACTCATTTTCTTATAATCTAATATCCCAGGGAGAAACATGTAAAAAAATTTATTGGAAAAAAAATTACAAATATTTAGTTAAGATCATCGAATTTACTATGTTTGCACTATCCAGATCACACCTTTTGGGAATCTACTTAAAAAATAATATTTTCATACTCACAGCAACATTAAGAACTGACATCCATGTCATTAACCACTATTAAAAACCAATAGTGTCTTCACCATAAGAAATATTTTGAGCCAATATCATGGTCTTATACTATACCTCAGGAATACATAGTCTACATCAAAAATCTTCACCCAGTAGTTTTGGATATCATATAGCTACTCTCTAAAACTATTTTTTAGTTTAACAACAAAACCAATTTATCCCCAAGAATTAATCCATTCTTATTAAACCATTACATGATCAATACTTAAAAATAATAAAACAATAAAGAAATTAACCATATTGTCCTATAAATACTTAACATTTATAACAATGTTCTATCAATATTATGTAAAACTACTTTGAAATGTAATTTGATAATTATTCCACAACTATCTTAAATCAATATCCTAATATGACGTCCTACTTTTTCTATTTTTTATTATATTTACTAATATTAATAATTATGAGGTAAAATAGTAACTTTTTGATTTTTTTAAATTTTTTTTGATATATAACAGTTTGTTTATAGCCATAAATATTGTTCATGATGACTTTGTAGATCCATTTTAGTATGGTATTTTGTGTATCATTGTTCAGTAATGCACTTGAAGACTATACAATGGATCCATTAATTAAATAATTTTGACATAGATCTATGCTTTTCATGTCTATACTTCCAAAGATCCATCATGATCAATTTATGGAATATTATAAAAATTCAATTTGATATTTTAGTATGATACCATAATTTATGGAACATGATACACATATTATATTATATATTTTTTTAATATAGGTGCATTTTATGTGTGATACAATATTTTCATTTGATTATTTTTATTATATTTAGACATCATAAAAAAATTTAGCATTGAAATTAAAAAATAATGGTATTGATACTATTTTTGAAGGATGTGTTATAAATATATATGGAATATTTTATTATAATTAGCGATGATCCTATATAGGGTTTTTATATTATTAATAATATTATTTTTATTTTATTACTATTATTAGATTTTCTAAATTACAGAGGATTCCCTCTCTTATCCCCATTTTGGGAGGACAATTCATAAGATGAGGGATGATATACCTCTCCCCATTCGTTCATCTTCCTCTAGACTCACTGATATAACCAATCATAGAAGGAGATTAGTTCTCAATTATTCCCCTACTTCCTCCTAATCTTCATATTTTTAGATTTCTCTAATGTTCCCTATTATATAAGGTTGATATAATTATTAGGATTTTCCTTTTTCATGGGAACACCATTTCATTTTATATAAAATCTAGTTTTAGGAGGATTCAAATTTTATTTCTATCACCAATGAATCATTACTCGATGAAGTCATCATGGTCTCATCAATTTTAGGTAATTGATTGTATCCTTATCATTTTAATTGGGAAAACCGTAGATGATTACTCTTTTCAAATGATGTTATTATATATATATAATCAATATTGAATGTATATAATAAATTTAAATTGAATTTTCATATATTTTTTATAAAATTGTTTATTACATTTGGAATTTATCTTCAATAAAATGTTTTAATTTCTACACATTTTTTGTTTTTTAAACAACATTATCGATGGAATGTCTAGTATGTTTTTGTTATAAAATAACAAAAAATATTATATTTCAATTAGATATTATTATATAAAACGATATGATATAGGGATTCATTAATATTTCAAAAGTATGAAAACCTATTTTTAAAGAAATGAAGTTGCTTTTCTGGTAAACAGATGGGGGTTTAAATAAAACCTGGGTATTATTTTATAAAATCTATTTTTTTGGGAAGCTAATGTTTTAAAAAAAAAATCATATTGGGTTAATTGTTATTCAAGTAAATTTAAAAAAAAAAATTGGGTTATGGTTTATTTAGAAAATGTCATTTTCTTATTTTTATATTATCATTCGATTCATAAAGGATAATTTGGATTAAATTATTTCATTATGTATAATTTTTCACTATATTATTTGAGCCCAGTTTTAATTATTTTTTAACTAATATATGTGATTGGATATTGTAATTTAATAATATGGGATATGATTTAAATATTTTACTATTTTTGAGTGGTGTTTAAAGGTGAGTAGAGTGTTTATTTAATGTAACTATGTTATTTAATTATATTTCACTACAAAATTAATCATGGGAATATAGTGGATACCTATTAAGGAATCTATTGATATATATAAAACAATGTGATATTATTTATTGCCTAATGTTTCCCCTAATTTAGTTTACAAACATATTAGGATAGGCTATTATTTGGATCTTGATTGGGATTGTTCCATTTGGGCCTTTTAACAAGTTTAGAATATTAAATGTCCATTGAATTCTCTATGAGTAAGAGATTATAATATAACTAGTGTCATGTGAATATATTATTATATGTTTTAATGCAGTGATAATTTATTTACCTTCCATATTACCATATGTAGATATCGATTAATACTAAAAAGTAAATTTATTATAAGTTATTCCAATTGAAAACATTCCTTATGAACAACTTCTTATTTTCATGCATGGATAAAATGTTTAAATTTTTTTAATAGATACAATATGAATAACCAATGTTTCTTTTTTCCTAAAAGATTAAAAATATAATATTATTTCTAGTTGAAATAATCATTTAAGTATTTCAAAATAAAGGGAATATATAATTACTTTTTTGGTTTATTATTTGGGTCTCACTCACACCCTACATTCACACCCTTGTTTATATGTTACATTTTTTATCTTGATTTAGTTTTTCATGTATGAATAATTTTTAGGTTCTATTGGCATAAATTATTAGATCATATATAGATCTATGGAGGTATCGATATATGAATTTGATCATATGTTATAAGGGAATTATTAGTATCTTCATTTCAATTTGTGTTTTAGTCGTTTTATTTATCATATATACAATTATTATATGTCATTATATACTTGGAACATGATATAGTTTTTGATGGATGACTTCATTTCTACTTTGTTGATCCATTATGTATTATTCATTCCTTATTATTTATAAAGTGTAAATCAGTAATATTATTTTACATATAATTCCATTTACCCTTATGTCAACCATTGGTGAATGGGAATAAGCCCTAGGTTTAGGGAATATTAGTTCATGTATGTCATCTAGAAATTCTAGAATGATCATTACACCAAACATAAACTTCATAATTATCATATACCATAATACAAAATAAAATTTTTCCAACCCTCTTGATATATCATATAAAACTGTAAATGTGGACCATCCTACCAGAAAAATCAAAAATACATACACCAGGAATGAATAGAGTAAAGGAAAATACCTCTTGGAGTACCATAATTATTTCATTACCCATTACTAATGAACATACAATCATCTGGAGTTCCAACCAATAACGGTCACATTCATCTAAAACAAACAAATAAATTTTTAAAGGTCTTCCGCCATATGAAATAAACTCCAACACAAGGGTTCGATTCATCTGAAAGACATAAAACAATATATACTAGTAAATAGAGTGTATAAACCTATAAAAAACATCTAGATAATCAAATAAAATTCTACACTGTAGAAAAATAATATTAATATTTACAAAGGTAATAAAATAATAAGGCCAAATCACATACCTCAGAGTCAGGTCAAAAAATATGAAGAAAAAAACTCTAGAAACCATAATTTTGAAAATACTCTAAATATTAAGCTCTAAAAATTCAACATCATACCATACTAGAAAAAGAAACTCCCCATTCTTGAAAATCAATCCACTAAAAAAGAAGGTAATATCTACTAAATTCCATGAATTTCATTCAACCACAACTTTTACTCTAAAAAGGGAGATAAAATATATAAGATAGTAATGAATTATTTTGAAATGATAACCCAAGGTCCCATTAATAATATAAAACATTAACCTTCAATTCAATCAAGTCTTTCCATTTAGGGGTTTCCACTAGTTAAGGCTTCCTCTAATTACACTACCATAACCCCAAGAGTTATTGAAACATGAAATCCACCATAAAAGTGCTTCAAACCATCGACCATCTAGTCAAAACAAATATCCTCAATTAGTAAGGATAAACCCATAAAATCCCAATAATATAAAAACCATGATCTCTACATTCTCTCCATATTCACAATATTTCATACCTGAAAACCCAATGAATATGTCAAAGAAAAGCAACCAAACCCATTAATTTTATTTTCATCGTTAATATTATCCTAATAGAATACCATAAACATCCATAAAACTACTAAAAAATAAAATAAAACAATAAACTAAATCAAATATAGAAATTATAATTTCATCGGGGAAACATTCTCTTAGATTATCTCTTAAAAATTTTGAAGCCTTCAATGGTCATACACAAAAGGAAATAAAAATCTATAAAAAATATATAATATAAATTTTAGATCTCAATAAAATACTCAATAAATGGTACATCCTTATAAAAATCTAACTATCCCTAATTAATCACATGAATTTTAATGAAAGCATACTTCCTTTTAATTTATTCATGAATGAATATTCATAAGCTCTCCATATCTAAGAAAAATGATCCAACTGATACACCACCTCTATAAAATTATATAACACATCAAAATGCCTAATAAACCACAAGGATACTAACTAGATCAACAAAAATAAACTTTCCCACAATACAAATAAATTATTAAAATGTTTCATCACTAAACTCAAAATCTAGTGGATTCTACATCTGATCTATATAATAATTGTATTAACAAAAAGGTTCCCTATATATTTCCCAGTCAATTTAACACAACCTTATTTCCTCTACACCAAATTAGTTCAACTTACATAATTCTCACTAATATCAACCTTGTATAATGGAAACTAAAAAGGCTGCCTCTAAAACACCTCATATAGTTCCATTCCAATCATGGATTGATAGGTATTGTTGTGAAATGTATCTACCAAAGGAATATAATCCATACCTGAGAAAAAAAATCCAAAATCATCTGAAAAATAATATTCTCAAACATCTTAAATGTACTATATGACTAACTATTTATTTGTAGATAAAATACAATGTTAATACCCAAAGGAGTGCCAAAATAATTGAAAATTTAATTCCATATCTGATATGAACACTAAGAAATATTATCAGATGATATTTACTACGAAACTTAATAATAATTTTCTACCTCTAACACATATGGTAATGATATATAACTCAATAAATATTTCTCTATATGAAGTAGAAAATGATCCTACATTTTTTGTTGGAAAGGTACATTATTTAAAAATATTTTGATGATATTAAATTTACTTTATTCTCATATATTTATTTCTTGTATATGTAATAATATGTTTTTAAATTATAGTGTTAAATAATTTGATAGTTTGAATATTTTTTGAAATGACCAAATTAGGTCTTTAATTTACATAAATTATTTTTGGAATAGATTACTACAAGTTATTCATTATCATTATGTGAAGGATTATATAATGTAATTTATCATTGGATTTCATGATGGATAAGATCATTTTTAAATAATGTTTTCATGCTGGGAGTATTATTACCAATTTACCATACCATAAAAATCATGGAGAAATTAAAAATAAATGAGTGTATTTGAGCTAATTTTTCTTGTTGTTATGTTGTATTTTTCATCTACATTTTGTTAATCTCCACCATCTTATAAGTCATTTCCTCTACATATTAATGATTCAACTACATTGTAATGTAATTTTACCTTATATGTGAGTGAATATTCGGTTGAGTATGTGTGATTTTCACCTATGAATGTGTCATTTTCTAGTATGTATTCCTCATTCCATCGAGAAAATTGACCAAATTATGATAAAAATAAAACCTAAATGGACTCATATGTAATTTAATATATGGATTTGGGGTGAAAATTTAGCATACATGAAACTAATAAGAGGAATACATGTATATCATAATATGTAGAATATTTCCTTCAAGAAAAAGAATAAAAGGTGCATATTTTTAAGAAGATGGTATTACGTAGATACTTAAAGTTTTCATGAATAAAAAAAATTCAAATAAACAACCAGAATATTATTTTAATTGGATTACATTAGACAATGTAAAAGTATGTTTTGAATCCATATAAATAATTAGAGGTTTAAGGAATAGTGATTCTTGTATTCTTCGAGGCTTGTTGGAGTTATGTGCACTAGTGTCACTACTACTTTACTTTTAATTTTATTTTTCTATATTTTTCAAAATTACAGAACCTCCCCCATATGTCTATGTAATATATAAATTTGGGGGGACATGAGTTATTAAGAAAGGGGTGGTTTTAAATTTTTAATTATTGATTCACTGAATGGTGAATAAAAATCTCATTCTTAATTAATTTTGGTTTTCAATGATTTTTTAACACTTTTAATGTAACTATGTTTATGTTTTTGAAAATTTTCCTTATTTCATACATACTTTGATAACATTAAATCTACCAACAACAAATTTAAATTATCAATAATTGAACATTTTGTAATGGGTGGTGAGTGTTTATAAATTTTTTCACTTGTTTGAAGGGAGTGAGTTACATATAAATTTCAATGGGGCACAATAAAATGGTTGAGAATTTTATTTGTAGTTTTGGAGTGTTTTATTGTTATATTATCTTTTATACATTTGACACATGTAGTAAGGGTGGATTATAATTTAATAATCAAATTAATATAATTCTCCACAATAATATTCAACCTCAGGTGTTTAAGGAATCGATTAAGTAATATAGAATTTATCAATTAATAAATAAAGAATTGAAACTATTTTAAATACAATTATATTATTAAAAAAGGAAGTCCATCCATGACTTGATCACCACATAATCATATATTTTCAATATATTTCTCAATTTATTGTCTATATTTTTTTAAATTAAAATAAAATCAAAAAAATTCCTTTTTCTATGTGAAAAATGATTTTTGAGAACTCATATATAATTAAAACTATATAGTTACTACTAAAACTATAGTTAACCTAGGAAATAATTTACTTTTCTACACCACATAAAAAAGCACATTTATAATCATTATAGGGACTTGACCATATCATCGTGGAGCCAATGTATATTATGAATACATTGGCATTATTACATGGAAATGTAGCCTAATAGAATGATCAGTTTTGTGGAATTGGTAAAATAGATTCATACATTAGTCTTTTATTAAATATGAATACACTATTTAAAAAAGAAGTTATTTTTTTCTGGATAACTAATTTATTCCTTCTATATTATCCATCCATATGATTCTTAGTAGAGTTCATTGAGTCTTTGGGAAATAAAATATGACACGGGCGAGATCAAATTCTCATTAATGGATAAGAATTGTGTAATAAATAATTAATTAATGAGAATAATCAAGTGGTAAAGTAATATTTGATCATTAATTCCATATAAACCATAAACTAAATGGATAAACATTTTGGAAAGGTAAAAACTAAATTCAAATTCCATTTAATTACAGAAATGATAATTAATGGTCATCTATAGATAATTTAAATTAAATATGCACATGGATAATAATAACTGAATAAAAAAGAAGGTAATAATTAACAACTGGACATCATGTTTCCCAACAACATGATACATTTACCATAAAGAGTGTTTAAAATGTACTGGGTAAAAACCCATTATATTAAGGTGGACAACTAATTTCATCCCATGAGACTAACGATGCATCTTGGGGCATGCATTAATCAGTGCCTAACCTATAGTTCGCTCATTAAACAGTCCCTAAAAAAAGGCTATTATTTCCAAATCATTATCAAAAAATCGATTTAAATACATAACAATGTGGTTTATCAAAAATCTATATTAAGTAATGGATAATATTTTATCTATATTTCCCCGATAAATAAAAATTCTATCAATGTGAACTTGAAATAAAAAAGTTGTATATGTTTTATGAAAACAAATTATCATGCTAAATGATATGAATTGTTAGGGGAAATTCAATGTTCAATGATCATATAAAATATAATATTTCAAATGGACTAAAATAAATCATGGTAGTTAATTTCAATATCATCCTTGGTCAAATAAATAATAAACCATCTAGAGGAAGAATAGGGATGATATCAATAAAAAATCCAAATTTTAGTAAATTAAATTTCTTTTTTCATTTATAAATGGAAATAATATAAAAAAATCATTTAAAAACATTATATTTAAAAATATATTTTTTTATTTTGAAAAACATGCAAAATTATTTTATTTGGAATTTACAATTGAAAATTGCTTCATAAAAAATTAAACATTGAAACTTGTAATTGAAGAATCACATTATTGACAATAAGTAAGTCCATACATGTTATACACGGTAAAATTAACATTCATTTTGCACTGTCAAATCATATAAAAGTTATTTGTTTAGAATCCAAAAAGGTGATTACATTGAAAACATTTTTAAAATAAAAAAGTGTAAAAAATACTATAATAAATCATTTTTAGAAGTTTGAGAAAATATTTAAAAACTTTTTATAATATATAGTTTTTTGATGAAAATAGGTTCTCCTATAAAAGAGTTAAATAAAGTAGTGTTTTATTAAAAACATTTTGAAAAAAAATTTGAGTACCAAAGATAAAAAGAATTGTAATAATACATTAAAATTGTAATCATTATTTATTGGATAATAAAATTATAGGGTGTATTAATAAAATTACCTATAATTTCTTTTGATGGGAATTCAAGTGTTAATAATTCCAAACATAATGATATTGTGAAATAATCCCTTGAAAAGACCATAACATTGATGTGAGGCTCAATAAATATATAGATTCTATGTGTAAAATGTAAAACCACCTAAAAAGTGTAAATAATATAATATATATTAAAAATTTATTATGAAAACAATCTTCTTATATAAACACCACTGAGTATGTAATATAACCCAATGAAATGGAATCAGGTTATGAAATTTTATTACCACTTGGTAACACTTAATTCAAATTCCCTCTGATGAAATAATTAATATTGAAACTAAAAATACCATGAATTTAAAATAATTCATGATATAATATATCAATATTGGGTGTTTATAAAATGCAAAAAATTTGTAAATGGTCTATATTTAATTTATCTCACAAATGTAAAAAGTGAGATGAAAATCTATTACATTGCGTCCAACCTATCTTGTATTTAATTATATTACTTAATAATACTTATATGTTAATTAGTTACATTATTTAAAACATTTTCTTATTTTATTATTAAATTTACATAATTTTTTATAGTTTTATATAAAAATAATTAAATAATTATGTTTATATCCGATGTTTTGACCAAATTCGGTTCATGTGTCTAAAATGACTTTAGTAGGCTGACTATGATAAAAGGTTAATTATATAAACAATTAAATAATAATAATCAGGTCATAATTATAGTATTTATACATCACTTATAGTTTTAATACAAATTATGAAATATGGTAGTGAAAAATTAACCAACGTTACAATCAAGGAGACGGTAGGCCGCATGTACACATAGGTAACATTCCCATTTTTCAATGATAATTATTCAAAGATGGTATGTAAGATCATATATTTAAATAATGATAATTATATCATTAATAATATTTTATATAATTAAATATACTTACTATATAATTCTGGTGATTTAACATGAATCACACCATGTTGAGTATGCGGTAGTCCACTCATCCACAAACAACATTATCACCTTTTTAGTGGGTGAAAAGGGTAATAAAAATTGATATATTATATTTATGGAGAAGTAATTATTTAATTAATATCATTTATATTTCATTTATGTAACATTTTTTCAAATAATCCCATCATTAATACATTCCTTGTAATGTAAGAATGTATCACATCACTCGGAGGAGATTACATTCCACATATCTACAAAAGAATTCATCAAATCCCCACAAATTTAGTGCATAACAGTATGTGTTATCTAAAAATTATAAAAGCAAAAACAAATTATGAATATCATATATATAATATATAGAATATATATAAAATAATTCCCAACCATTTTAGGTGGTAGAAGAAAAAAACTAACAACATCGTTTCGTGGAGTGGTAGTTTTCCAGTCACATAAATGGTATCCTTATTCCCCATTAGTTGAAATTGAGTGTAAATTCAGTTATAAAACTAATAATAAAAACATAGTTGTATATTAATTATACTTATGATATTATATATTCAATTATTTTGAATATTTGTGGGGTGTATAATAAAAAGTAAATCAAAATAACTTGAGGATGGATGTTACCTGTTATTCAGGTAAATCATTTTGGTTTACACCATAGATCTTCCTTGGATAGAGTTATTTCCATGTTTAGGAATATATGTTAAGGGGAGGTATCATGAGAGATTATTTGATGAAGTTTCTAGGTCATTTATCCCAAATTTATATCGTTTGGTACCTTATTATGCTATTTTCTCAATTAATTGTTGCAACTACTTTTATTTACTTTTACTAATAATTTTGGTGAAAACTAAGTCTAAAATTATAGAAATTATAAATTAGTATGATTAATAATATTTAACCATTTTATAAAAATTCAAATCAAATATATTTTTGAAATTAATTAAAAATTAATCTTTTATTATAGAACGATAAAGTGTGTTTTAAAGTTGAAATGTTCAAAAGTTTGAGATGTGTTTAAATCAAATTTCAATATAAAAAATATTACAATAAAATAAATTTTATTAATTGTTATAAATTGATAAAATTTATTTTAAAACCAATATAAAATATAATTTATCCTTATAAATATATTATACAAAAAAATTTTATTTAAAATTCAGTAATTTTTACTATTCATCAAACGTTGAAACTTCACAAAAAAAATCCAAAAATTATACTAACAAAATTTTTATGTTTATATTCAACAAAATGAAGTTTATTAGGAAATATAACATTTATAAAATCTTCAAAATAGGATTTAAATTAGTTTCAACATTAAAATGCTATAAACCTGCCTTTGAAAAAAAATTATCTTTATACGAAATATTTGGTCTGTTCATATATTATGAATATAAAATATATATGATAAATATAAAAAATAATTTACATAACATAATAAATATATGAATTAAATTAATTTCAATTAATAATTGTATTTAATTTAATTTACATTAATAAAATATCAATGTGAGCATTAAAATTGTTTTCTATAAAGGTATTCCCTTTATATACAATTCATCATTACATGCATTTCAAATTAATTTTAAACCAATGAATTAATTTTATATTCATGAATCCATAGATTCTCAAAATTTAGTTAATATGATTTATAACCTCTAATTTGACTACTAGGTTACATCTTGTTATATTAGATAATAATATTTTAATAGTATATTGTTGTTTGGAAAAACTCGGTCTTGCATGTAACAAAAGTCGTCAATGAAAATAATTATTGCATGAAACGCAAGATAAAATAGTGTTTCTTGTATTGGAAGAAATATAATTAATTGATTTAATTTAAAATATTAATTATTATTTTTTTCTTTGGAAATTATATTCCCTAATGAACTTGGTGATACATGTCATACATGCCGTCAAATATAATGTTTTTACTTTAGAATTTCACAGTGTTACATTCTACCCACCTTAATTAAATTGTGTCCTCATAATTAAAAATTTACCTTGGTAATAATTTTTATTATTTTTCTTATTTTTAAATCCCTCATAGTCAGAAGGGTTCATAAAAAATTCCTTTGAAAATGGAGAATGGGAAGTAAAAAAGGCCTTGTGTACTGACATTTAACAAGGTCTCTAAGTTAGTCAAAATTAGTGGATAGTAGAGATAAATAAATAGATTAAAATTATACATATTCACAGTTAGTGATTATGTTAATGAATCACAAACAAGTAATAGTAATGAATCATCGATAATATTTATTCATCCAATTATTAAACTAAAAAATGATAAATTAACAAAAATATCATGTAGGATAGTGGTAGGTGTGAAACCCCTACCATCCATTGGTCATGGGTTCAGGACCCATGACATTAACAGAGATGACAGGATATCACCCATAATACATGTTGTTATTTTCAAAAACCATAATAATATAATTTCAAAAAATATATTTTATGAAAATCCATGAAATCAGGTTAATCCATAAATAAATTTTTAACTATGGTTTTCAGTACAACCACAATTCAAAAATTCTTCACATGTTTTATTTCAAAATTGGTCTTTACTTGGTTAATATTTTAACTTAGTTCATTCATTGTCATTATCTATGCATATTATTCCTAATGGCTTGAAAAGAAATTGTTAATTATCTGAAGAATATCCCCTGACAGTGTGAGATTATGTGCACAATAAGTCCTATTATCATGCACCAAGTTATGTTGAGTTTGTCCCAATGCACATTTTTGGATTTTTTACTCTTAGGTACATCTATTCCAAAAGCACGTCCAATTATAGTATACAGATAGGGTTATATTTCTAGAAATCCCACACAATCTATATCTATCAAAACAATTAGTATTTTTTTCTATATTTATCATAAATTTATACCTTAGGGAAATGTTCTATAATATATGTTTCCCTAAATCTAGTTCCCATGGATTATACTAAAATTCATTTTGATAACAACTATAGTGACCAGACCCCCGAAGCTCATAGCTGGTTTCTACTATGATTAAATTTAAATGGCTAAAATGAAATTAATCCCAAATGACCAATCAGTTTAGTATTTTTGGTAAACTAGTTACATATATGAATCGTATATAATAAATGAATACATTAACTACGAAATAATTTTCCTTATTTATTGGATAATATGCTCATTATATCTACAAATCCTTGTATATATTTCCTAGTACACATCATGGATTCTATGGGAAAGGAAATAAAATAATTGTAAGCTCAAATGATATATATATGTTAAGAATATTGGAATTAATAATGAATCACATAGAATAATCAATATAGAAAAGGTAATAATTGAACCCAGATTCTATATAATGAATAAATATCTTGGATAAAAAATATAGCAAGGTAAAAACTGAATACACATTCTATTTAATCAGTAAATTTAGTATGAGATAATATCAATATATAATGTAAACTAAATATTCCTATTCATAATAATCACTTAATCAAAATGATGGCAATGATTAATTATTTAACATAATGTTTCCTAGGAACATGATACCTTTACCATAAATACACTTTAAAACATACAGGGTAAAACCCAATATATTAGGCTCGAAAATTAATTTAATCCCATAAGCAAGATGATGCATTATGGGGATTTCGTTTACCGGTCCCCGACTTATAGGTATTTCATTAAATAATCCCTAACACATTCCTTTAATTTCTAATGAATTATGGAATAAGTGGCTTAAATTTATAAAAAACTGCCATTTAAAATGTGAATATTGTTTAAATTATATGTATTTATCAATATTTCTATTTTAATTAAAATAACTATATAGTGAATATGATATGTACCAATGTAATATGGTTTATCAAATAATATGATCCATGGTAAATGATATAGGTAATTTGGAAAAATTCAATGTTTAATGATCATATGGAATTGAATATTTCAAGGGGTATAAAAGAAATCAAGGTAGTGAATGTAAATTTATCCTTTTTCAAATAAATTATAAACCACCTAGAGGAATATTATGTATTGTATCAATACAAAATATCCCAAGTAGAGTAAAATAAAGGGTTTTTTCATTGATTAATGTGAACAAAATAAAAATATCATTTAAAAAAACTCTTGAAGAACATGTCCTTTTTATTTATTTATTTTAATAATTATTTTCTTTGGAAATTGAACATGAAATAATTTTCATTAAATAATATTACGCTAAACATGAGAAGTACTCATCTAAAATATGATGGTGGGTAAATCCATACATGTCATACAAGGTAAAAAGATCATTCTTTTTTCACGGTAAATGGTTAGAAAAGTTCAATATTCAAGAGAAAAAAAATATTCCTTTGAAAACTTTTTTAAAATACAAAAATTGAAAAAATATATTTAAATAATCATTTTTGGGAGGTTAATAGGTTTTTGAATTAATTTTTGAAAAAATAGTTTTTCGAAAGAAATTAGGTTCTTCGACTAAAATGAAAAATGATGTCTGATTTTTTTAAAATCAATTTATAAAACATTCTTTGTTCCAAAGAGAGTGAAAATAGTACAAATATATTATAAATGGAAATGAATATCTATACAAAAATAAATTTTCTTATCGAAAACTGTCAAATAATTCACTATTATGGAAATTCATGTGTAAAAGTCATGAAAAAATGATATTGTGACATAAACCCTTGAAAATACCATAACGTTGATATGAGAATAAATCAGGGAATTTTTTATTTGGGTAAAATTTAAATCCATGTGAAAAAGGTTAAATACTAAAATATATATTAAAAAGTTATTACACAAAAATAATTCAAATATTAATAACAATGAGGAAGCAATATAATCTAATGAAAAGGAATCGAGTTATAAAATTTCTTTACCACTTTGTAATGCTTAATAAGAATCCCTTTATATGAAATAATTAAAATTGAAATGAAAAATACCATGAAGATAAAATAATTCATGAATTTTTATATAAAAAATTTTAGTATATACACCACCAAAAATAAGTAATTGGTGAATTTGAAATTTTTGTCACAAATGATAAAATGGTTGATGAAATGCTTTTACCCTAACTCTAACTTCCCATATATGAATTTATCTTCCAGAATAATAAAATAATGATAACTATTTAGTATATTAATACAATTTTTAATTTTTAATTTTTTTACCTAAGATATTAATTTTTTATAATAACTAAAACAATTATGTTTACATCATGGTTTTTGATCAAATTTGGTTCATGTTTCTAACATTACATTAGGTGGATGAATATGGTCATTTTTGTCATTATATAAAAATATCCAGAATAATATTCATGAAATAAGTAATATAGATATAAATAAATTATTCTTCTAAAAAAATCATTCAATGTTTTTATGTAAAATGTACCAACATTACAATTAAGGAGATAATAGGTCGTACATACAATGAGTAATGATCTCCTTTTTCAATGATGGTTATAGAATGGAAGTATGTAGCATTATGTTTTTTGGAATTATAATTATGTCAGAAATACCATATTATTTAATCATATACAATTATATATATAATTATTTATATGTAATGGTAATCACTACACATTGTGGTGACAGTAATCTTCACGTCCTTGAACAACATTTTCACCTTTTTAGCTTGTGAAAAGGGTAATAAAGAAAATGAAATTTTATATTTGAAAAAATATAATTATTTCAAGAATATAATAAATATTAAATTTAAATAACATATGTTAAACAAAAACCATACATAATATAATGCATATAATTCTCAAATATATCACATCACTTTTAGGAGGCGGTAGTCCACATGTCCACAGATGATGTTATAATATTTAAATTATTGGAATATATAAAAATATATGTTATATAAAAATATAAGAAGAATAAAAAAATTAAAAAATTCATATATATATATATATATATACAATATATAATTAGTTCTTCCATCGTAATTACAAAACATTTCAGTTGGTCAAAGAAAAAAATGGCATCATTTCATGAGGTGGTAGTTCACTATACACAAAAAGGGTATGTTGGTTACCCATTAGATGGAATTGTGTGTATTTTTAGGTAGAAACCATAGAATAAAAAAATATCATTATATTTATTCTACTAATTTTACTATAACAATATGGAATAATAAGACTTTTGGTGGTGGATAATGAAAATTAAACAAAAGAACTTGAGGAACAATTTTAACTGTTTTGTGGGTGACTCTTTTGGGTTTGAATCAATGGTATTCTTAGTATAGATTTATGCCCATGTTGATGATTCCAGGTTTAAGGTAGGGGACTTTTTAGTTTATTGGAGTAGATTTCGGGTGATCCCAATTGATTAAATGGTGTGAAAAAGTGGGGGGGTGAGTCATGTTGCTAGAGGCGGAGTGACCTTTTAAAAAAAATAAAGAAGAAATTTCGAACACATTTTTTCTATGAAATGTGACAAAAATAATATATTAAATTAGATAAAGGTGATTTTAGAGTATAAATATGGCAATAAAATGGATTTTGGAAATTTTTATATGTCATTTTATCATTTAGGATTAAGGTTTAGTTCATTGTTATGATAATTTTTCTCTTAGTATTTTTGATTAATTTGAATTACATTCACTAATATTTTTAGTCCAAAATATGTTGATATTATTATAAAATATAAATAAAGATTATTAAAAATATGGAATCTATATTTTAAAATTTTAATCACTTAATTGGAAAAAATAATTTAAAATTATTCCACTATATGGGGAGGGAAATAGGGGTTTAAAGTATAAATGTTCAAAAGGATGAGATGTTTTTATATGGAATTTCAATTAAAAAATGTTTCTAATGAAATGAATTGATTAATTTATGTAACATTGATCTAATTTTTCTTTAATCTTAATTTAAAATATAAATTTTCATTACAAATAAGTTAGATGAAAATGTCATTTTGAATTAAAATTCAGTATTTTTCATTATTAATGAAAAAATGAAATATCATATAAAAATACAAAAAATTCACCCTAATTTTTTTATGATTTTAAACATAAAATTAATTTTATAATGACATATAATTTCTATAAAAGTTCAAAAGTTAGGTTGTAAGATACGCTCATTATTAAAATGTTCTAAAAGGGCCTTTAGAAAAATATTGATTTTTATACGAAATATTGGGAATGTTCTTATCCAATGCGTATCGATTCTATGTGTTGAATTTAATTTTTTTTAATATAATATAAAAATATATGGAATTAATATCACTA
The DNA here is from genome assembly GCA_963277665.1 of Viscum album. NCBI lineage: Eukaryota > Viridiplantae > Streptophyta > Magnoliopsida > Santalales > Viscaceae > Viscum > Viscum album. The sequence goes on from OY728158.1 coordinate 1,289,178,197, forward strand.
CCTGGTTTTAATTAATTTAATTTTTTATTATAATTCTTCTTTGTGAGCATAAAAATAGTTTTCTATAAAACAATTCTCTTTATATTCAATCAGTTATTGTGTCAATTTATAATTATTTTTTGACAAATGATTTCATTTTATATTTTTGAAACCATTTATTTTCATCAATTGGTTAATACTATTAAAATTTTCTAATTTAACCGTTATTTTATATCATATAATGTTATATAAAAATATTTTAATAATATATTGTTGTTTGATAACACTCGGACTTGTGTGTAACTTAAGTCATAAAAGGAAGTAGTTATTGTGTGGACATAATAAATATCTAGGTTTCATGTATTATATGCTTTATCATATATTTAATTTATTTAGAATGGTGATTATATTGAAATGTCTCAGGAAATTATATTCCCTTACATGCTTGGTGTTGCATATTATACAAACAATCTAATACAATTAACTTACTTTATAATTTTTTGGTGTTACAATCCAATATTAATTTATATGGATTATTTGAGAAAGCATATCTTATAAATTTGATTATAATGACCAATATTAATAATATATTCCCCATATATAAATAAATTTAAAGAGCATTGTCATATGGTATTAAAAAATTAAACAAAAATTATGACATCGAGGATGTTTCCTTGAATAAATAAAGTGAAAATTCAATTTTTCACTATAAGTTTTCCACTATGGAAGACTACACCAAATGAAAACCAATTGAACTATGTTCACCCCAATTCATTAATTAGAATAATTACACTACCATTCTTTTGTGGAAAAATTATTTCAATTTGAAAACTATACTAATCTAATTTGTTACCGGGGATTCATGGTCTTTTAGGTGAAGACCAAAATTATCATATATTGAATTTCACACTAGTCTATAATACTCTCAAAGTATTAAAAGTGGAAGAACATGAAGTCAAGTATTGTTAATTATTTGTTTCAATTAATAATGTATCCAATGGATGGTTGTAAAACCTACAACTATGTGAATTTCAAGATTAGGAGGAAAAAAACTGATATTTTTATCATATATTCTTACATACCTCTATAGGAAGAACTAGTAGAATATTTATATATGTTATCATATAATCCACTAGATAGAAATTTTATGAGTACTATGTGATATTTAAGATATTGTGTATTATTTGAAAATAAAAATCTATTGAGGTGAATCACTTGCTAGTGTTCTTTTTTTAATGATTTCATGTTAATGATAAGAACATAACATATAAATTAATTCTATTAGACTTATTAGAAAGATCACGTTTAAATTCCTTGGGGGTAATTGAAAGTGCATCCCAACACTCACATAATTTTGGCATAAGTGGTATAAGAACAAGTGGTATACATCAGGTAAGAACATATGAATAATATATTTTATGAAAATCAAAACATTGAGAGATTTTTGGTCATGTGAGGAATATATATATGAAGTAAGAAGGTGAGAAAAAAGAACCAGGCAACGTATGTTGTTTATGTTCATCCCCTCACTTTCTTACAGAAATGTTTTTTTGTGGTGGAAGGAATTAAAATTTGTACTGAAGCATTCTGTGCATAGAAAATCCAATAACACATTAAAGGTTAGAAAAACAATTCAAAAAAACAATGTATATGTGATAATAAATAAATATAGTCTAAAAACATATCAAAATTAGTATATAAAATTACATTTTAGTAGTAAAACCACCATTCCAAAACCCACAACCCTTAAAACAACCATCCAAACAACATTACACCAAATTTATATACTAACCAAAACCTCTTTTACAAAAAAAATAAACACTTTTAACTAATCTCACTAAATTAACAACCACCATTACAATATTAGTCATTATATGTGCTTCCAGACACTACAAATAAAGGTATGGACATAAAAATAATCTAATAAAAATGGTGGATATTCTATCCAGAAACCATGGGAAATAACCCTATTAGTCCAAACCCTAATAAAGATGTGATAATTGTGACTATAAGAAGAGGCATGTAAATACATCTACCAAAAACACATGAATATGAACCAAAACATCCCAAACTATAGGAAAACCAAGCTGAAAATTATAGTGTAGATTCAAGACAACCACTATTGATAATAAGAGAAGAAATAAGAACTGGAGAGAGTTGGAAGAAGATGTGAGAAAAAAAGAGCCACCAAGTATAGAGGTATAATGGGAATAAGAATGTATTTTCACAAAAAAAAACCTATCAATAATGATACAATCCAAAATGAATTTTTAGGAATAACATTATGATAAATTCTATATTTATTATAGAAGGTTGAGATTAATATTTTAAATATGTAATACCTCAAAATAATCTATAGTGATGGTATGTTCCTGAAGGATACTTTCAAAAGAAATGGGTGGCTTAAATGTATTAGAGTGGATAAATTAGAAATAAGTGTCTCACCATTGTTCAAACAATAAAACCCCACAAATTTTTATGATCATGGGATATTTTCTATTCCTTTCACCATTGGTTATTTAACCTTTTCATATTATTTATTATGATTTAGGTGATTCCATTAATTTTATACAGCACTCATTTTTTATTTATATTCATTTTTTGATTATTAAAGCCAAAAATACTAGTGGTATTACTTGTAAATAGATCAGCGGTCTTCCTACATAGATTCTAGGAGGATCTATAAGTTAATGATTAAATTTTGGCATTCCCAAAAAAAATTATGTGTTGAACAAGGAGGAATACAGAGAAATAAGTCACTCGCTAATCATTTTCCGCATTCCATTCTTAAAGATAGTCAGTAAAATAATCAGTGTATATAAATTTATACTCACAATTGTTTTTGGAGATAGTTTAGAAAATTTCATAAATTTTTACTCCATAATTTCACCTTTAAATGATTATTGTCTGATTAAACTTTCCTATATTAAATATGATGGAACTTGTGAACATCTAGGTATGTTTTATTAAGTCACATATTTATGAAAATAACTAATTTTTTAAACCAACATGTAGAAAAATGATATTCATGAATATGAAAAAACTATTTCAAAATTGGATGAAGTGGTGACCCCTAAATTATATAAATTAATTAACAGTGTGTTTAATAATGAGGTGTCCTATATTCTAGCTTCTGTGTAATAAATCCATGATATGGACATAAGGAACACAAATTCTAATTCATCCTTATAGAAACCAAAAAACATAGATTTAAAATCATCATCCTATAATTTTAACTATGCATAATTACTAGATGGATAACAATTACATGTGATAAATGAACGTAACTTACCCAAAAACAAAGAATACAAATTGATTGAATTGTTTTGGGTAAATTTATCATCAATTGAGAATTTATGAGAAATTTAGGGATTAAACTGAAAAAAGGACATGCATATGATTTTACAACAGGATAATTACATACCTATTTGAAAACTACAAAGGTGGAAGAATCCCATCATAATGAATATTTGTAAGAAATAGATTGATAATATTTTAGATTGAAGCATTATATAACCCATTTAAGTCTCCCAATGGGTATTCCCAATTCACAATTTTACTAAAAAACAACACAACCATTATAAGAAGTGAATATGAATAGTTAATACCTATATGAATTTGAGAATATTTGGAGATTATGTAATTATTATTTGGATCTAAATTAGTTTGCAATGAAATATCCTTTTCTCATTCCATTTATTGAAAAATCGATGTATATATTAATCAATTCTCACTATTTTTTTTCTTGATGGAATTCCATATAAATTTTCAATACATATTTACATAGAGGAAGATTAGATGATTTTTATATGTCTCTTTGAGTCCATTTCATTTATAATGATCACATTTGGAATGTGTAATCCCATAAGTACACTTCATAGGTCCATAGTGAGTATATTATATTATCACATTGAGTAATTTTTGGAGGAATTTCTGGAAGAATTCCCTACTCATCGATGATTATTTATATCATTTCATGAAAAATCTATAAACACATTTTAAATCTATAATGGAGAAGAACTTGGTTTTTTAAATGAAAAATTTCCACATTATGTTGAAATGTGGAATCACCATTCGTCATGCCATTTCATAAAAATTAATTGAGGTGGATAAATTAAAACTAAATGTAATAAAATTGTTTCTTTATCAAATTTTTTAATACATATTTGATGTAATATATGATATTTTAATGATCCAACCCATGCTACCACCTGAACTTGCACTTGACCTGGTTCTCCACTAAACCCGAAGGGAATTCTAAATCCCTATGGCATAGAATCTAGTTCTTGGGAATAAAATGTTACACACTTTTGAAAGATTTCTCCCTAAAGTATGCATAAAAGTATAGTGAATATATAACTTATGTTCTATAATGAACATTCTATAATTAGGATTTCTTTGAATCATAAAATAATCATAACCAAAGTTAATAAACAATATTACCAAATGATTCACTATAAATATTAAGGATTGAATCTATTTGTATAAATATAAAAAACATCCAAAACATTACCAGACGAAATGGTATAACCATGTATATGAATATAACAAACTTCAATGTAAAATAATTATTGTTTTGATTGATACATCACTAGAAAAAATAAAACAAACCAAAATCTTAACTCCATACAACCGCAGGTTTCCCTCGACATAGAAACATCACACCACTAACCGAATCAAATAGTGATCTACATGAATATAACATAGATCTTATAATATATATATAATCTATATATCCCAATATGTCACCACTGATCGAGCCTATGAAGTTACATTATATAATAATAACACAAATGCTGGTTTGAAATACAACAATGAAATATATTTACTATTTTCATTTCAGGATAATAATAAATCAAATACATCTCTTTTATATATGATACCGGTTTTTCATTACTAGGAAAATTAAATTTACAATTGGATTTAAAATTCTGAAAAACTCAAAAAGAAATGAAACATAAAGCTATTGGAGAACAAAACAAACCATTTCCTATTTTCCTTAAATGTAAAAAAATACATTAAAAAACATATCAAATACCATTTCAAAAATTAACAATCAGAAAATATCATTTTCATTAATTTAGAATATCTATTTCTTAATATTGTTTTAGAATACTATTTCAAACCCACCATGGTGTAACAGAGTAGTTCACACGAAAAACCTTCACTACTAAATCACTAAATAACACAAACATACAAGAAAAATGTGTCAAAATGAAAAAGAGATTCAGGACACAAGAATCTAAAATAGTCCCCCTATATCAAAACACTAATCACAAAAATTGTGTCATGGGACATAACCTAAGTCTTATAGTGATATGATTTTATACCATAGATAACCCTAAATAACCAAACCATATTAAATTTGTACTAACTTATAACCTAGGTTATGTCCACATTACAAAATGAAAAATAATAATCTCACACTATCATGATTGGATTTCATAACACTTTAGTCTTTTTTAAACATGAGGGGACACTAACCCATGTGCTCTCTAGACATGGCCAACATAAATCTAAATATTCTACATTGATACCCTAGATACAATGACTAAAATAATTTGAGGTGAGAAAACAATTCAATCCAATATCATTATATTCATCAACATGACCAATAAATAAATATACCTCACCTTCAATTAAAATAAAAAATCACCTTTATTCAAAATAACAATTCTAAAAACCAGAAACACCACCCATTAAGGGTAACTAGTACATGCATAAATCCAGAGGGTCTCACAAACATATTCCATCCATTATTATATATCAAATAAAGCACTAAAGTAAATCATGGCATTGAATTCCATATCCATTTAAAATATATGAAATTAAATTTCAAATCATTTATCAATAGAACCCACGAAAACACCACTTGGAAAAATATTTAATAAATCTGTATTCTATGGATTTAAAAATTATTATCCTGAAATTTATTTCAAAAGACAACCCACTAGTTTCCCAAAACAAATAAACATATTTAATATCATTTATTATTTAAAAAACCAATGCTAAATCCACTTATATTCTCTAAAAACTAATAAAATTTACTTCTATATAATTTAATAAGTTCTAGGAATGTGACATAATTAAATTCATAAGATAAAACCTAGGAAATGTTAAGAAAACTATTTATGCAATGCCCAACACTCATGGAAACCCACCATGAAAATATTTAAAAAATGATACATATTTATTACTAAATATAAAATGAATTTATAAATAAAATGAATTCAATGAATTTCATAAAAAATGAAAATCATAGAAACACCTACCTTAAAATATATATAATACATTCACCTTTAATATATAAGACAAAGAATATCTAGATACCATCTTATCGAAGAAAAAATGGACAAAATCCAAAGGAATATTGAAACCAAAACATTAAATCTCTATTGGAAAAGTTATCAATGTTTTTGTGAAATGGATAATCTAAAATTCCAAATCTATAACCACTCATGTATATCTATAAAATCCATAAAATTCCCTGGATTCCCACTACACCATTAGAAAGGAATAATGAAATTAAACATAATATATATAGTGTAAAAAGAATATAAAAATAAAAGGGGTTATATAATAGAGTAACCACCCCTAAAGAATTATATTAACACTACCGTAAATAGTTATCTTTCTATCAGGTGTACTTGAAATCAAGAAAATGAATATTACCCATTCATATGTCTCAAATTATATCATTTCCATTAACTGGGATGAAACCAAAAATATAATAACAAAGAAAATACCTCTCCATAATAGAAAAAAATATATAGTTTTGAAATATACTAAACATTTTAAAACATTACACTTTATTTTGAAACCACATGAAACAAGTTTTCTAGTTTATGTAAAAAATCAATAAAGGGTTAACCTTAACAAAAAAGCCACCCAAAATCATTTCTGAAAAAAACAACCCTTTACATGAAATCCTCTTTTATATAGAAAACTTTTCTAAAATTTAGAATGTATTCAATCAGTTTAGAAAATCAATTTATGAAAGACAATATTACATTTAAAATTAATTCCACCAGGATTAATTCTAAATCAGAAAACATTTTTCACGAAAATCTCACATTGTAATCTTAAATTTTATCTCGTGCATGATTTGAAAACAAAAAAAATTCATAAAAATTTTTACTACGCTTTTAATCATTTCATAAATTTCATTTTAAAACCAACATGTTTCGAATTTTCAAAATTAAATCAATCATTTCCAATATTATTTCACAACAATACATTATGATTCCATGTAATCTAATACCATTTCATATGAAAAATATAATTTCACAAAAACACTAAAATAAATTACATCACACAAGAAAAAATACATAACTATTGGCATAAAAATCATGGAATTACCCTAAACCAATGACACCAAAACAAACAAACCATAACAACGTATTGAAAGAATAATCATTATCTTTTATACATTGACATCACAGGTAAATTCATGAACCAATACCTCTAAATAATAAAACCACAATGGGATGTTGAACCATACATGTATTCTATAAATGGTTAGAGAAAATGTTCTAAGAATTAATCAGTTCCTAAAGTGTTTTAAGAATTGAATATTTCATCACTAAAATGATTTTTAATCCATGAAAGACAACCTCATATCTCTAGTCCTACCTTTATTTTACATCCCAAATCCAATAGAATACCCTCAAGGAACCCTTCACCATGCCATGGAGGATCAAAAAACCATAAAAATAATATTCCAATTAAAAAAATATGAATAAATGAAAATCATTACAATCCATGGAAAATAAAATCTCATGGTTGAATAGTGATCTCAAGACTCTCCTTGAACCAACTTATTTATTTTGAAAATCTTACTCCTCGTTAACAAATACTTCCAAAATAAAAAGAATGATTTTAAAAGTGAAAAAATTATAAACAAATTTTATAAATGCTAGGATCAGATATTATTCTTAATGAACATGAATGATATTCCACTAAAACCAATATCCAACCCAGTCCCCCACTAGGTCTGATTGGAATTCCTAATTTCAAGGGCTATAAACATGTGTCTTAATATCAAAGGGAATGTAATTCGGAATGAAATCTCCTTAAAATCATAGTTACTAGAAATTGGGATTCTATCCAATGTTTCAAAATGTACCATGTATATTTTTGATATCCATTCACCATCAAAAAATAATATATAAAAAATTCAATCTAGACAAATGATTCAAAATAAATAATAATTATTAACTAATTTTTATAAATATATAGAAAAGTCATAAACATTTCCATATTGTAAGGAAAATCTGGGTAAAAAAATGAAACAAGTAAAATGTAAATGAATAAATGTCTATGGTTGATAAATCACTAACCAAAATAATAGAAACCAGAAGATTATCACCATGAAAACCAGGGTTTCCCTCCACATCCAAAAATTCCATCACCAGAACAATCAAATAAGGACAAATCTAAAGGGAACCTAGAAATGTAATATATATATAAATATGTATGGATGTATGTATGTATATATATTTATGTGATATAAAACATAATTGGTTTCCACCCACTATTTCTATTTAACTCATATACATAAGGATATCATAAATACTAGTTTGAAAAATAATAAAAAAAAATTCCAATTTTATTTCAAGACTAAAAGAAATAAAACGTAAATTATTTCAAAAGGAAACCATTTATTATTTATTAATCATGCGAACTCTACACTTATAATTAAAATAATATAAAACATAAAATATGAATTTTAAATCTCAGGGAGAAAAAACAACAAAATTTCTATTTTCATTATATTAATGAAACCAATTCAAAAGTATTTCAAAATCTATTTTGAAAATTCTAAATCATAACTACCCATTTTTTTCATTAATACAAAAATTTCAGAATATATTTTTCAAAGAAAAATTCAAAAACCACCAATGCATAATATAGTAACACACACCACTAACTGAAACTATTATTTCACTAAATTCTATAATCATGAAGGACAATGGTGAATCACATACTATATTAAAAAAACATATTCTGAAAATCACCATGAATCAAGAGATGGAATGATTAAGTCAATAGCATAAGGAGGTTAGAGCTATAACTTTAACCACTAAGAATTGGTCACATGAGTGGGAGTGAATAATGAGTTAAAAGTGTTACAAATAATGAGGGGTAAAAGTTTCAATTTAGTAAATTTTTTATTTTGGGGAAATCCCATGGTTTGGATACAAAGTTGACGAAACAATGCTCCAACAGTGAATCATATACTAGAGTTACAAAGGAAAATACCTGGGTTTTTCATACTATTACATTAATAATTTTTAACCAAACAAATCACACCCAAAGGATAAACATGTATCATGGTTCCTGGAGAAGGTTCGATGATAAGATAATCTTTTCTCAAACTGTGATAAAAGACACTATCAAATTACCATCTATATATACATGATAGCCACATATTTAATAGAAATTATATTCCTAAATATGTACCACCAAAAAACCACATAAAATTAAAAAATTCTTTCTAGAAACATTTTTAAAAATCATTATGTATCAAGGAAAAATAGAAAATCATAAGTAATGTAAAATAGAAGACCACAATAAGATGGGGTTGTTACAAAACTGTTTGTTTTTTAAAAAGGTTCATTAGTAACTCTAATAGCTTTCTCTTACCCATTCTAGCATACATTTTTAAGATAATGTATTTTATTTTGAGGATGATTTTTAAGAGGTAATTTTGGAGTTTAAAAGAATATTAATCACAACACAAGTGATTCAAAAACTAAATAGGGTGAGGAATTGTGATCTATATTGTGGCACTTCCATCTATACTATGAATGAAGTATTTTCCTAATAAACTAAAAAAAATCTTAAGGTATTGTTTATGACTCAAAAATAACAGATTCTACCCATCTCAATTACAAAACAACAGAAAAATGATTTTTATCGGATGCTTTTTCTATAGATAAATTCATATTATATTTTTTAGGAATTGAAGTTGTAGTTTTTATGATGATGAAACCCTTAAGTATTTCATGAAGTATCCTAAATCCAAAACCATACTTGCAGGGTGGATGTTCCTACAAGAAGAGTTCATTCTAGAGATAATTGATAATAAGCTATATGATAACCATGCAGTTGATCGCCCAAAAATATTACCCAAACCAAAATAAATTTTTATTATAAACTAAGAAATTGTGAAGGAGCATATTCTAGGAATGAAATTTCACTTAATTAAAGGATTTTTCCTATTTTATGTTGACATGGAAATTATCTTTTAACATCATATGTTTCCTCCAAATTGAACCCTTAAAAATTGTGAGAAAAAAATATGACTAAAAATTATACTTATGTGAATATCCTTATATTTAAGAAAATATAAATGACCATGTTTTAGAAAAATTATTTCTTGGGAGTGAAATTAAATCTTATTTTCTATTTTTTTGTACTCTAAATTATGAGGAACAATTATGGCACAAAAGGATTACTATGAATGTTTTAGAATATATAAGTTATTAGAATACAATATTCAAAGAAAAACATGAATTGTTTAAAAAATGATTGGAATATCAACTCACTGGAAAAATTTCAAAGAGAAGAAGAAAATCCCCAAAATCAAATTAATTTCTTTTGAAATTTTTGAGTTCTGGGAGATGGATTTAATGGATCCCTTTACCAGATCATTTGGTAGAACTTATATTTATCATGTAGTTGATTATGTCTTAAAATAAATTTAATCTATGGCCACAAAGACTGATGACGCTAATATTATATTTTCTTTTGATAGGAATAATATTTTTATTGGTTTGGAATCTCAAGTTACATCCTGAGCAATCATGTAACAAAATTTTAAATCAATACCATGGATTCATTAATGAGAAAGTATAGGGTGAACCATCAGATATAAATACCCTACCATCCTCAAACAAGTGTCCAATATGATGTATTTATCAGGAAAATCAATGAAACATTGGATAAAGTACTTAAACCAAATTCAATATATGGGATCCCAAGTTCAAAATACTCTTTATAGTGTTTTTGGGCAACATACAATATCATCATTATATTCATAATGTACATACTGCTTCAGAGAAATAATTATCACCTTCCTATGGGGCTGTAACATATGTAATGTTAGTCATTGAGAGAGATAACTTTTGACATTTAAATGGCTATGAAATATTGAAACATTCACCTATTGTAGTTATATAACAAAAGGCATAAGCTAATTACTTATAAAAAACTTATTGTGGGGAGGTACATTTATAGTTACTAACGTATATCACTTCAGTGTTGTCAATATCAGTAAATAATGAAATAAGATAACATTCACTATTGATGAGCGTAATTTGGATAAATACCATGGAGACAGTCACTATGATCTAGTAGAGACGATAACACTCCTGCAACTTGTTTATCCATAAGAGCCATCGGTTAATACCTCTCCTTAACTCTAGATTTATTTTTGTTATTGAAATTAATTCATACTATACATGATGAATTTTTTATAGTAAAACTATGAACGTGTATTATTTAAATATAGTGGATGGAACCATTCTATTTTAGAATTTTCAATTTTTCTTTTTTAATTTTCAACTATTTTGGCTGTTTAAATTTGTATTGTGCTTATATATTTTTTAGAATTCCTTTAAAAACAATATTTTCTATTTTATTATCCATATAAATTAATAATATTTTTCAAGGATGATAAACTTATTTAATGAATCTATAAACATTAAATTAATTTGTAAATTACAATGTTTTCATAGTCTAAGTGTGGGAATTTCATTAAGAGATCACTAAATTATAAATCCCACTTTATGATATAAATCCCTCTATTTAGAAAAATTACATGATATTATTTTAAACCAACATTGAAATATTATTACTATAACCTCAATTATTTAGAGAACTTATACAAGCTAGAATAACTATAATTTTCAATGTTATCTTACTAAAAAAAGATCACATAAAGAATTAGGCTAAATATGATTTAATAATTCTGTTTATTTTTCATCCTTACATTAAAATAACATTAGTTTATGGGTAAAATTGAAATTTAACCATTATATACCTTATCATCCATGAATAAACTTTTCATGAAGGTACAATATAAGAAACAAATATGTAACTACATTTCTTTATAATTTGATGCATGATCTTGGAAGATTTCATGTGTAGGGGAGCAGTAAAGTGAACAAGGAAAAGTTTTTATAATAGATATTTCTGATCTATAGTGAAGAATATTTATGAATTTTGTGATACAAATTTTTGAGAAAAATAATAATCAGAATGATAGGAGATTGAAAACATGTCATTCAATGTTGATAGTAGAATTACACTATCATTTTAATGTGAAACATCCCAATATTCTCCTTAAAGTCAAAAATATGTATTGAGTTTTATATAAACAATCCACCAGATAGAACTATTAAATATTAAAGGAAGGTAGGAATAATTTTTTTTATTTTTTATGTTCTTTAACAGTGTATTTTCCAAGATGATTATGGGGAAGTTATAGGGAATATTGTCTTTTAATGTAGGTAAAATCTTATTGAAATTGTAGTAATAAATTTTCATCCAAAAAATATTATTTTCAATGGAGTTATTATTTTTCATGAAGAAAGTACATGAATCATATAAATAAGAGAAAACAATACCTATTGACTAGGGTTAAGGAGGACCTCACAAGTACAAATATGAATTCCAATTCCCTAAACAGCTTTAGGAGGAAACCCTAAGAATAAAATCAATATCAAGAAAAACAAGATAAAGAATTCTGAGAAGGATAATGTTTATATTCAATGAAATAACATCATTTAAGAATTTCTTATAAAAACCAAAAAGTTGGATCTAAATCATTAGTAGATTGAGAGAAGGGTTAATCCAATCTTGAAGTAAACTATTTATCATTTATTTTTCAACAACATTGATCCAAAACTACTAATTTTTATTGTATTTTTTTCAATGGAACCCCAAAATAATAAGAAGTGGAACAACACTATAAATTCCCCATTATATAAAAAATTCTTGACTCGTCTACTAGAGATAAATAAATACATAATTTTTATAGTGAACCATGATTAAGTTGTAAATATAAACCATTTTCTTAAAATCCATACTTTACTATTGAGTGAAATATTTCTAGAGAGGCATGTGTAAGTGTGCATGATGGGATAGAAGTAAAAAATAATTTAATGTAATTAAGGAATAAATTGGGATTATGATTATTAGTGTCCAATGAAAATATTGGGAAGAATTTTTTTTAATGGGGATCCCACCAACACTTGTATTTGAATTTAACATGGGAACCCTTTTATGGATAACCTATCTAATTGTACAAGGATTAAGAAAGGGGGAATTTGTATAGTCGATAAATTCATAATTTTTTTCATATTCAACTAATTTTAATCTATAATGATTTTTTATTATTCTATCTCAAATACATTTTGAAATTTAATTTTCAAATAAATTTATTGTGTGAGTATTATTTTAAGAGGACAAATTTGGTATTTAATTTAGATATTGTTTTTGAGTGGATCTATACTGATTAATCGTTATCTTTTCATGATGACTTTAAGTATGGAAAGTGTCATTGGATGTCATTATTGATAATATATATTTTGAAGAATATATTGGTTCTTAGAGGATTGTTATGGATTCAACATCCAATAGAAATTATAAATAAATGGAAATATAAGGAATGTGTGTGAGTTATTTTAGCTCAGTCTATATAGAATTTTCAATTGTGTATGGGTGACTTCCATTAGTGTATAAATAATTTCCTCTTTGTAAATGTGAACGATCTTCCACATACATTAAATTTTACCCTTTATATATAATTATAATACTGTATTTATGTTATATTTTCAATTGTGAATGTATCATTTTCTAATGCATATGTGTCATGCATGTATAGGAATCAATATTTGAATGACCATAAGAAGACTCGAGGGGACCAACCAATGGATAATGTTGAGGCTTTTTTTCCCACAAAAGTATTCATGTAAATAATCAAGGAATCTAAATGGATCATAATAAGAAATATATTTTGATAATGAATATGGAAATAAATTCATGGATTTTTAAGGAGATGATAATGTATGGTTTTTAATGATCTGAAGATTGAGGAAATTCCCAAAAGATTCAAAAAGACAATATTTATTGGTATTTTATTATCTGAAGGAAAACGATGATAAAAATCTATAAAAAAGTGTTCTTAATGAAGAATAATCAATTTATTGTTCATGGTTTTTTATATTTATATAGTCTGTTGTTACTACAGATTTCATTTTTACTTTCATTTTTATACAAATTTATAAATAAATTCTTCCCACTACTTCATATTTATTACCCATAAAGGGGAGGGTAGAACATTAGTTATTGTGGAAGAGAATGTTTTCCCAATTTAATTCATGAGTTATACACTGGATGAATAAAACCAACTTGTGTTAATTGTATTTTTATATTTAGGGATTTTTAAACATTTTAATTTATTTGTGATTAAGGGTTTAATATTGATTGTCTTTCACATATTATTTTGATAAATATTGATCACAAACACCAACTACAATATTTCCATGATGGGACATGTTGTATTGGGTGATGAGTTTTGATAAATTGATTCCATGTTTGTAAAATCAATGAGTTTATTTTGATTTTATAAGGAGAACTATAAAATTATTAGGCATTACCTTAGTAGATTAGGATCAGTTTATTATTCTAGTGTATTTTAAACTTTTCACACACGCAAGAAGGGATTAGCCAATAAGTAATCACATTTAGATCATTCTCTAGAGTAATATTTAACTTCCTGTGTTAGTAGAATCAATTTACGGATATTTCATTATCAAAAAGTAAGAAGAACATTATAATTTATTAAATTACTATGATAACATTGAAAATAGAAATCCAACTGTAACCCAATCACCCATTATAAATATTTTTTTCAATATCTTACTTCATTTTGTTCTTTCATTTAAATGACAAAACAATAATAAAAAAAGTTTTTTTATGAGATAACTATATTTTTAGAAAACCTTTAATATGGAAAACAATAGTTTTACTACTAATTCTACCATTAACATATGAAATTAATTTTTTCCCTCACCCCATCATAGGTTCAGAGTCATTCAACTAGTTCAAAATCACCCATATAGCATGATAACCTCGAGATGTAGGTGGAAACCCAGTTGTAAAATGTTGGTAAATAACCTCCCAATTCCATAGTGTAATTGACAAAAGATATAAAAACATTATGCAGAACTTGATGATCAATAATCAACTATTAAAATTTAATAAATGTTATAATAAACGTTTTCATAGAGTACATCATCATATACAACCAAAAATATTTCCTCAATGTCTTATATATCTTCTCTATACAAAATTAAAAACCTTAAGTTGATCCTTGATAGACCCACAATGTCTTATCTTGCTTACAGTATTTGATAAATAAGTTTCCATAATATATAACTAGGATCTCCCCACCTAATAATTCCACATCAATCAAGTCACCCAATAAAATTTGATCATGTTGAGCTTTGCTCTCGAGATCCCTTGATTGAGACTCAATCACTAGTTACATCGAGGAAGGTTCAATGAATATCGAATATTGTAATGATTAACTATACAAAAAAATAACATAACGATGAAAATTTGTTAACTCAACCATCAAACTCCACTCATCCATTGTTTCTTGAACCACAAAGACATATCATATCCTAAAAAGAATATGAATCCACATTTTCATTTTTAGGGTAAATATGATCACAAAATCCTAACCCTAAAAGAAATAAATCCATCAAGACTACCTTAAATTTAAATCCATATGTAAAAATATATAACATAAATTCAAATGATTAATACATAACCTAAATTTCACCCTAACAAGATAGTATCTACATATTTTCAACATATACAGTACTACATCCCATTATAGACTATATGTGCCATAATTATGATTAGGATGGGTTTATTTTCTAGAATAATAAGTTGTCTTGGAATGTTCTTTCATTGAAACACAACCCAAATTATGATGAGAAGAATCACAATATACCTCATAAACATTTCTCTTCATTAGAAACCTCAAAATGACCACACTACTCAACATCAACTTCAAAATCTATATATATCTCTAACACACCTATATAGAAAAAATGTATGAACCTTTTTAATAAAATAAAATAAAATATTTATATAACCTAGGGATTGTATACATAGATAATACATTTTTTGTGAAAAATTATTACATTAATCAAACCCTCACCTAAGGATCGCAAAGGTATAATTCCTTTGGAAACATAGAAATATAAAAACTATTTCAAGTTATTTATACAACCTCCAACACATAGTTCTCCTTAACTAAAACCATTCTTAAACATATCACACATAATACATATACAAAGAACCTGGGGAAAAGAAACATAAGAAATCATGATATCAGATGTTCAGTAATGGTAAACAAGGGAAATACATAAACATAACATTAGCATAAGGGTATGAAAACATGATAATAATTTAAGAAAACCATACCTTTTATATCATATAACATAATATTTAGTAATGGGATAAATTGTGGATGTTCATAAGACATGAATCGTTAGGATATAAAGTAACATAATCCATGAGATCATAACACTGTAATAAGACATGGAATTATAGAATACACAAAAAAAATCACACCCTTGGTAGATAGGTATTATTTCAAAAACTATTATTGTGGATTGGTTAAAGTCCCCAAACTATCATAGTAGTCAAGGTTTTCTCCCAAGTCTATCGTAGTAGAAAAAGTCACTTACTAAAATGGGTTCACTCCCCATTTCAGTCATGATTATATCATGAGATATTAGTCGTTGCCAATTTCATTTGAGGGAGATATACATACTACCTATCATATAATGTAATTGACATAAATTTATTACATAGGATCATAATTTTTTTACCATATCATAACCCATCAAAAGAAATGGTATTTAAAAAACATTCCTCATATCATAACCCACGAAAGTAAATTGGTTTCATGAAACATTACATCATTAAATAATACAGAAAATGGAAATGGGTTTCAAAATCAGGTCATATATTCATCATATAATACCTAATGTAAAATGGAAAAGTTTCACAAACATATATTCATCATAATATTGAACCGCGTAGGGAAAGAATACAGATGGTATAATTACATCGTATCCTCAAAAAATATTAATATACATCAATGGATGTCATCTTAGATTGAATATTATTTTGATATATCATACCAAACATTTATTGAAATAAAATTATTCTATAGTGACCCTTGTCACATAAATATATAATTACATGATTTTTATTATAATAAATCAACATATTACAACCAATGATCATATTGTATGGGGTCTATAAAAACAAGGTACAAAAAACATAAAATATGCGACTAAATAAAAAAAATTTACTTTTCTAATATTCATAAAGAGATCCTTAATTCCATTTTTCTCATAAATAATCAAATGATAACCTAGGGAAAACATGAATAAATGAATGATCTAAAAGGATAATATGGGAATAATCATAAGAATAAAGCGTTTCACATGGGTTAGAAGGAATGCCATATTGAAATAAAAAGGCATGGAACATATGGAATCATGACATATAAACATAGGATCACATAAACATGGACTCATAGTAATGAGGAAAAAACATAATAAATTACTTTATAATTATTCATGGATCGTTGCACATAGTTGATCACTAGTTAAGGTTTACAACTAAGACTGTTGCATATGGTACCACGAGTCAAGGATAACCACTAATACTGTTTCACATAACATCTCATGAGACTAAAAATTACCCAATGCTTTAGAGAACTATATAGTCACAACCATCACATCATTTTCATGAATATACATTCCACATATAGAATCATATATAATCAATCATACTTAAACATAAGGGTTACCCATAGAAAGAATTGGGTATCATATTCATGTCCTAAAGAATAAAAAATGAATGTATCATTAAAGTATCCATGAAGTTATTTAATTAGATTATAAGTGGACATTATTAAGTTATAATAGACATATATCATGATAATTTATTTCAATTTTTGGAGATAATATAAAAAATATCATTTATGAAACCTTAGAATTAAAACATTTTAGTGAAGATTAACGAAAATATCAAAGGTCAATTAAAACGAAACATGGAATATTATTTTTTATAAAATAAAAAGTGAAAAAATAATTTTTTAATAAAAAAATGTGATTTTATAAAAATAATGGTTGCTAAATATATATAATTGAGTGTACCTGAAATTTTGTAAGAATTCTGGAAGTTTTTCTCAAATGGGTTTCCATATCAGGAAGTATTAAGGAGGGAACCACTTAAAAACTTGTATATCACTAAAATAGATTGATGAATGGAACATGATACATGATTTTGGATAATGTACACAAAGTTTTGAAGATTTAGATAAAAATAATAAATGAATAAATTAGGGTAAAATTAAAGATATAGTAACCAGAAAGCATAATGGTGGTTTATGTAGAATCTCATACCATATGTCTGATATTGTACTTACCATTATTTTAATGTACATGATAACCAAATTTCATTCATTAATTAGTATTTATAGAACAAATTATTCATGTAATTAATTTATTGTTATCTTATTATGTTCATTCGTGACCTTTTTTATGGGTTAAGAGGTTCAATTTCATTTTTTGAAGTGTTTGATTCCATGGTTTTCATGATTGGTTTAATTATATATATGTAAAGAAAAAAGAAATAAGATGAGAATGGTTTTCCAAAATAGATGTTTTATGTCATTATTGAACATAAAAAATATGATAATGTTATAAAATTCATTTGGTTATTTTGAGTTAAGATGAATCATTATATAAAACTTAATTGATATCCATTTTGGTGAATTGGATATATTTTTTTACATCGAACACGTATCACTTTATTAATTAATATCTTTTGTAAAAAAGATTTTAAAACCATAAATGAGACATAATAAATATATTATAGGCTATTTCAACAATAAAAAGGCTTCCATGACTATAATTTCTGATGGTAAAAGAAATTGGAAACCCATCATCCTTGAATGTGATAAATTAACACATCTTTGATGGTATTTTTATTTCTAGTATAAAATAAGGGTAAATGATAGATAATAATGAATTATTCTATTATCATAACAAAATGAATTTACATGTATTGTACTAGATTTATAATAATATTTTGTTGAAAGTTGGTGGGGAAAGAAAAAGAATGAAAGGAACTTGATATAAAATAAAATAAATGAAAAGAGGAATTTAACTCATCAATATATATTCCATGAGAATATATTTAGGGGGAGTATTTTTTATTTTTTAGATACAAAGGGATGTTTGATGTGGAAGATTTTCATAGGATGATATTGGAGTCGAATTTAGACTAGTCATAAGGCTTCAGATCTGTGTAGAGTGGAGGTAAAGAGGGGTGGAATTTATAGTAGAAGCGAGGAGGGGTTTCCCATTATTTTAATCATTAGTTTAATATCATTTCTCAATACTATGAATATCCTTGATTGTTGTGACAAAAAATAGTAAAAAGGGCATGTGATATTGAAGCAATTTCCATTTAAATAATCCATGACTTAAGAATAATGGAAAAAATCATTTATTTAACATTTATTATAAATTATTGTATTTTACTATTCACTAAAAATTTATGTATTTTAGAAAAATAAAAAATCACCACAATCAATTTTTTACATTTTGAATTAAAAAAGTTGCCCCATTTTGTGAAAATAATTTTATGAATATGATATTATTAATTTTTAATTAAAATCAACATTTATTTAATATATTTATATTTTAAAACTAAAACTAATTCACTAAAAATATGAAAAAACATTGAATTAATATTAAATGTATCTTATAATCATAATCCAAAAATATAATTATTTATGAATACATTTTATGGAATCTAACTTTCTTTTAAATTATTAAATTAATCATTAAATTTTAATTAAATATTCCAGAATTACCAAAATACCAATACATAATTATTAATTTTTTAAAATAATTACTTACATATACTATGATATAATTATATCATATTTTCACTTATAAGATGTATAAATTTTATTTTTTAATTTCATAATTGAGGTTACTAATGAATTCTTCGATTTACTAATCATAAGGGTCACATTAAAATACCAAAGATATAGGTACTTTTTAATCAGTATACATTCCTTAACATCTAAAGATACCTTGTGTTTTACTCATTTTTTATTTATGAGGTTTCTATTTTTTTCTATAAGTAATATTATGTAATTATACAATAAGACATAATTTTAAGATGGGAATTCCATAGATAAAAAAATCATGTCAATACATTCTTCCCCCTTATGAAATTTATCCCTCTAAATTTTGTTTTAAATTATAAGTCGTAAACAGGTGTGGGTACATTTCCTTTATTTACTCCTCTATTACCCATCCTACCTCTTCATACTTATGGTTCCCCCATAATAGTTTGACCAAGTTAGTAGTCTTGTGGAATAACATTTTATCTCTATGGTCCAAGATCTTTACTAACTCATCCTTATAAGAATGATCATTCTCCAATTATACCACCAATGAAGATAGTACATATGAAGGGTCTGGAACATACATTCTTAAGAGGGATACATGTAATAAATCATGTACAATTGAAGTGTTTGGTTGAAGTACTAGTCAACTGGCAACAACAACAATACTATTTAGAATCATGAAGTATCCGATGTACCTAGGACATAACATTCCTTCCTTCCCAAACCTCTTGACCATATTCCATGGAGACATATGGAGGAATACCATGTCTCAAAAATTGAACTCAAGGTCTATCGTTGATTATCAACATAACTCTTCTATTGACATTGGGATGCCTTGATGTGTTGTTGAATGATATTCACCTTTTCCTCTATTTTCTCAATCATTTCATGTTCTAATAGATTACACTCACCAAATTCATCACAACATTCCAGTGTTATCCACCTTTTCCCATAAAAGCCATTATATGGTGTCATTCAGACACTAGAGTGGAAACTATTATTGTAAGAGAATTCAACTAGTGGAATATTTTTTCCCCATCCTCCTTGGAAGTATATAGAATAGTATCTCAACATATCTTCCAATGATTGCATAGTTTGCTCAGATTGACCATTAGATTGAGAGTGATAGGTTGTGCTGAAGTTTAGATTAGTTCATAGTTCATATTAGAGACTTATCCATAACATTGTGGTGAAACATAGATATCTATATGATATAGTAGATGTTGGTAACCCATTAAGTCTGACCCCCTCCTCACATTGATATATATCTATGCAAGATGATCAAGTGAGAAGTCCGATCAAATTGCAATAAAGTGATCTATCTTTGTAAAACAATCAAAAATGACCTATATAACAATTTTTCCTCTCGATGTCATGGAATTCTACGGATAATGTCCATGGTGATGTTCTCACCCATCCATATTGGTATGAATTGTGTTTGAATCATCCCCTTATATTTTTTCATTAATCCTTGATTTTTATACATACCAGGAACTTTGATGTAAACTCAACAATCTCTTTCTTTATATTGTTTCAAAAAAATTCTTTTAGAGATCTTGATACATTATTGTGCTACCTTGGTGAATAGAAAATGTTGAGCTATCTATATCATTTAGAATCTCCTTCATTATCTCTGGATCAGATGGTTCACATAATCATGACCCAAATATAATAAATACATCCTTGTAAATCTTGACCTCTTAGGAATTCCCATTTCTGATTGCTTCCACACATTTCTGAATTTCCACATCATTTCACATAGCATCATTTATATTCTCCCTAAGATATTGATGAAAAATCATTTCAAATAGGATTGATGATATTCCTCACATAATTATTCCCATATCTATCACATGTAAATCCAATAATAGTGGATCCTTTTCAATTCTCAGAATAGATAATGATGCATTATCCATTCCACTTATAGCATCTGACACCTTATTTTCATTATCAAAATTGTATTGGATTGAGTAGTCATAATCATGGATGATATATATCCTTCTTCAACAGTGAATATTATGATATTTCTATGTGAATATATAATTGAGACCCCTGTGATTAGTTTATATCTCACACATCTCCCCATATTGATAATACTACATGATTTCAATGCAAGGATAACAACTGCCAATTCCAAATCATGTTTGGGATTGTTTTTCTCCAGGATTCTTAGATTTTTGAGGATTAAGGTTTCACTTTATCATTTTTCACCATCACACAACCTAATACCTTCTTTGAAGAATCACTATACAACACAAATATTTATCCACATTTTGGATGTGTGAGTACTGGTGCAGTGATAAGCCTATTTTTGGGCTTCTTAATGTTTTCCTCACATTCTTGAGTCCAGAAAAACTTCACTCTCTTCCATATCATCTTTGTCATTGGGTATTACAATCACGAGATGTTCTTCTCAAATTTTTATTCATTACAAGAAATACTAAGAATTTTTTGGATATCATATAAGGATGTTGTCATAGGCCACTCTTTTATTACCATTATATTATATGGGTCCACATATATTCCTTTTCTAGAGATAACATGCCCCAAGAATGATGCTTCCTCCATCAAGAACACACATTTTCTATAGTTTTCATGATTCTTATCACTTCTCTAGTTTATTAACATGGTATTCAAAGGATCCAAATGTTTCTCCTTGCAATTGGAGTAAATCAGAACACCATCAATAAAGACTACCACAAATTCATTGAGGTAATATCCAAAGACTATATTCTTTAAATATATGAATATTTCTGGAGAATTAGTGTGTTCCAAGGTCATCACAATGAACACATATTGTCCATACCTCATTCAAGGAGACATTTTTTGAATATCTTAATTCTTCACCTTTAAATGGTGATATCCTAAACATTAGTCCTCATTAAAAATATAATTGTCCCCATGTAACTGATCGAACAATCTATCTATCTGAGGTAGGGTATACATATACATTATCCTGATTTTAATGATTTTATGATAATCAATGTAGAGGTGTATTGATCAATCCTTCTTCCTTTCAAAAAGAACTGGTACACCCCATGCTAAAGCACTAGGGTATATAAAGCCATTCTCCAGATTCTACCATTACTATTTTTCATCTCTTCCAAATCAATAGGGGACATTCTATAAGGTGTCTTTGATATGGTTAGGGATCTTGGAATATGTCCAATTGATAAATCAACCTCTCAATCGGGAGGAAGATCGGGAATATTTCTGAGAATACATCAATGTTAACCCGAATGATGGGAATATAATTGAGAAGTATCATCTTCTTTATCTTAATCATTTGAGTTGGATATTCTTTCAAAAAAGGAAACTGTATCCACAATTGAGATGCTTATTTTGAAGGAGATTCAACTTCCTCATTATATTTGACCGTATTAGAGGATATTTTGGGATGTGAAGAGTGTTATATTTTTTCTGACAGATAATATGGCATTATATAAAGATAGTCGATCCATGACCAAAATAGAATCAAATTCTACCAATGGATCTATAACAATATTGTTTGGGATGGTCATTCAAATGACAATTTTAAGGGAGGAGTGATAATCCAAGGACACAATAATTTTTACCATTCTCTGTTCTTATAGATAATGCAACATCCATAATTTGTGTTATTGTTTGAACAGTTCTTCTAAACACGATGATATGAAAGGAGTAAAACCTAAATCAATTAATATATTCTCTATTCATGAATGAATAAATCACATACCTTTTAGCACATTGTTTTTCAGAACCACCTCATCATTAGGGATAGAATAATATAATCCTTATTTCCTTGGAGGTTGTTGCTTATTTCCTATGAAAACCCTTGGCAAAGGGAAATTGTTCACATAATGACCATGTTACTTGTTATTGTAACACTACACTACATGCTGAGTATTGATCTTAACCATCCTTTCTTCTTACACATTAGTGGGATTATTCATATACAATCGGTTATTTATAGCCACATGTCCAATTCTATCACATTTGAGGTTATTATTAGTTCACGTTATATATCCAAGGGAGATTCTTCTAAAAATTAGGATATGTGGGATATTCAATCATATTTTTATCATGGTATTAATTTTCCGAACCACCCTTAGTGGACCCCATTTTCCCCTTTTTTTTAATTGGGACCATGAGACCATTGTGAGTCCCTAATCTCCACTTAAACCTTTAGGGTTTAACAAAAAATCTCTCTATAACTGACAATTTTTGGAATCAACAACACTTTTCATATGGACATCTTTAGTCTTCTACATAAGAGATATACCTTTCTTTTAGTGTTCATGACATGGTTAGAGGTGTATCTTTAAATCCATGGGAATTTGGCGTCATACACCCTAATAGGCTCATCTTACTTTTACATAATTCTCATGAACCCTCTTTTCATCTAGAAATGGAGGGTATGGGGAATATATTTATTGGAATTTTTTCTTGATTTCTTCTAAATAAAGAGAATAATTTTCCACCAAGAATGTATTATTCTTAACAAGTTTCCACCATTGTCAAAACTTCCCATTAAAATAATAGGCTGCCAATATAAATTTCTCTTCTTTTCAGAACTAGAGTACAAAGAATATCATTTGAATGGAGTTAATTTACTATTCCATGAGTGTGGGATTAGAATATCAACTAATCATGGAAGGCCTCTACCACATTAACGCTTCAATAGAAACATGCCCTTTCCTTGGAGGAGTTTTGTATTCCACATGATTCAATTTATTATTCATAACATGATCCTACATAAAAAATACTATCATATAGTTTTGAGAACCTAATCCCAGCATATCAGGAATATCATAAGAGAAATCATCACATTGCAGATCATAATGATTTTTTGTGTGTGTTCTTATATTTCCCACCATTAACTATGAAAGGTACTGTATAATTAGGGTGCTTGAATACAAATAAAATATTCATTAAAAATTATTCTTTAAACATAAAATGTTAAACTATTAATGGAAAATAAATCATAACCCTTCATTCCATAAATTTAAATATTGGTTATACATTATATATTTCATATCTTTTATTTTTATGGTAATTTTTTGTTGCCTTAATAATTATTTTTAATGATCGTATGAACTTACCCAACCATATATCACGAGATTGTCAATCCAGGAGTTGATTAAGGCCCATTATTGTCCAGCCGCTCCCATTCGAGTGTAATTCAAAGTGTTGTTTTCATGTTTTACCGATGGATACATTTATTCCAAATCTACATCCACTTCATCGCATCAATAAAAGGATATATTTTTACGATAAACCAGTTACTCTATTCTTACCAAAATTTAGGGATGTTTTCTTATACTTAGTCAAATCCCTGAGGTTCTTACTAAAGTACTATATTCTAAATATCCAAAATAACAAGACCATAATATGATACCAACTACATAGACACTATGCTGTTATAGACATCATTACATGGTTTTAAGCATATTAAAACACCATATATGAAGCCTAGGATCATAAATTTTAGTGTCTTGGATGACTAAGTACATAAAATGAAAAACATTGGACTAAATAAAACATTAATTTATTTAATATTATTAAATATGTATTAAATTCCATTATTCACAAACATTTTTATAGGATATCATGGGGACGACAAGAAAAAATAGATGGGCTAAAAATCCAATAAGGGAACAAACATATGAATAATTATTTATAACATGGGTTAGAAGGCATTGAATAATTTTATAAAAAGACGTGGAACATATCAAATAATGACATATAAAAATGGGATCATATAAATATGGATTAATTGTCATGTAGCAGAAATATTAAACATGACATTTGGCATGATTCAAGGCTCATTGCACATAGAAGAGCACAAGTCAAGGTTAACCCCCAAGACTGTTGCACATGGTGGCATGACTAAAGTAAAACTACTGAGATTGATGGAAATAATGTCTCATGAGACAAAACATTACCCAATGCATTCGAGTGCTATCTAAGAGAACACATCATAAAATATTCATGAATATTTTTTCCACATACATATCATTTATAATAAATCATAAATAAACACAAGGGTTACTCGTGGAATGATTTGGGTATCATATTCAGTCATAAAGAAAAACAATGGGAGTTTCATAAAAGTTTCCCCGATGAAAAGTAATTATATCATGAATGGGTATTCATAACATTGAATAGTCTTCTATCATGATATGTGAGGTCAATTATAAGTGATAAAATGAATATGGTCATTTAAAAAACATTATAATAAAAAAAATTAGTACAATTTATGAAAAATAACAAGGATCACATAAAATAGAACATGGCAAAATATTTTATATAAAACCATACGTTAAATAATAAGGTTATCATAATAAAATTATTTGTTTTATAAAAATAATGGTTTATTAAAATACAATATAATGTTCACTTGAAATTGGGTACGAATTCGGGAAGTTCAATTAAACCTGTTTTCTTAATATAATGTATTGAGGAGGGAACCACATACAAAATTTATATTCACAAAATAGAATGATAAATGGACCTCTATAAATGGAATTGAAGCATATATAGAATATTTAGAATATGTACATAAAAAATAATAGTTGACATCATTTGGGTAAAATGAATGATAGGGAAACCTGAAGGGAAAATGGAGGTTCGGGTAAGGTCCCATACCTTTAGTACAATGGTTTCTGTCACCAAATCTTAATGCCCTAGAAACCAAATTAAATTAATTAATTAATATTTTTATAACCTCTTCTTCATTTAACTAATTAATTATAACATTA
This sequence comes from Viscum album, assembly GCA_963277665.1. Lineage (NCBI taxonomy): Eukaryota > Viridiplantae > Streptophyta > Magnoliopsida > Santalales > Viscaceae > Viscum > Viscum album. Next base: position 1,289,204,945 of record OY728158.1, read on the forward strand.
ATAAGTTCATTCATGATCTTTTTTGATGGGTTAAGAGGTTCAATTTCATTGATTCGGAGCCTATGTTTTTTTCATTTTCATGATTGGTCTACTTATATACATGTAATGATAAACATGTAAAATAAGAATGGTTTTACAGAAATGAAGATCTATGATATTAGTGAACATACTTAAGATTACAAGGTTATAAATTTTTTTGGTTATTTGGAGTGAATATGAATCATTTTATAAAACATTAATGATAACCGTTTTGGTTAATGGGCAGTTTTTTATCACATTGAAGACATTATAATTTATTAATTAATATTATAATGGGTAAAAAATATTCAAGAACCTTAAAATAAAAATAATACATATATTTTATTATATTTTAACCAAAAAATGTTTTCAGGACCATAATTTATGATATTAATAGAAATTGAAAACCTGTCATCCTTGAATGCGATAAATTGACACAACTCTGATGGTGTTTTCATTTCTAGTATAAAAGAAGGAGAATATAGATATGATGATGAATTATTCCATTATCATGATGAATATATATTAAATGTAAATTAATAGAGTTATCAGAACATTTCTATGAATGGAGGTGAGGAAAGAAAAATAAATTATCATGAATCAAAATTTAATAAATGAAAAGTGGAATTAACCTCCTGAATATATATTCCTTGAGAACCTCTTTCAAGAAGTGGATTAGATCTTTTGAAGGGAAAAAGTGATTCTAAAAGTTGTAGAGGGGATTAGGGAGAGATATAAGCATAATTTTGACTAGGGAAAAGGTTTGATATGTGTGAGGATCATTGGTAAATAGGGGCAGTATTTATAGTTTATTGGAGGAGGGGTTTCTGTTGACGCTCCTTTCGTCACAGAATCTAAAAATCGGAAAAGGGGAATATCTGAGTCCAATGTGATTCATCCTTTGAAGAAACATCAAAAATCGACAAAGGGATGAACAAGGAGAACATTTCCCATAGGTCGCGCAAGTTCCCTCATGGTCGCGCAAGTACACTTGCGCGCTGCCTAGTGGTCGTGCAAGTACTTGTGCGACGCCTTATGGTCGTGCAAGTGACTTGTGCGACCTAAGTGATAACCGCCCGGTAACCGCCCGGTAACTGCCCAGGGTCTTCTTTTGCCTAAAAATAGACCCTGTGGGCCCCCCATTCAAGAGGATCTTTTTCCAGAAACTCGGATTGAAGCTCCCGACGCCCAAGTCTCTTCTCAAAGCTTTCGGAACACTTCTAAGGTAATTTCTTACCTAGAACGGAAGATCTAAAGAGAAGAAGGAAGGCCTAAGTGTTGAAACTTATCAAACACTTGTGCGCCGACTTATTTCCTTCAATATAACTTGCGCGTCCAATTTCTGGAAGAACCTTGAGAACATTCTAAAGGGATTAAAAAAGAGTCGCTCAAGTATTTCATTGCTGGTTGAAAATTGCGCAAGTACACTATGTGTCACGCAGGTATACCTGCGCGACCAACACTTGCGCGCCCACAGAAGACTTGCGCGCCTTGCAAGACTTGCGCGCCCCTATCTTTTTGGGTGCCCATCTTGCCCATTTTTACCTCTCTTAAGCCATTTCACCTATCCTTTTCAAGATTCAGTCTTCAAGACACTCTTCAAAGCCATTTATGGCGTGATTTCTTGATTTGACTTTCTTATCTGAAAGGAATTCTGTGGAATCTCTCTCAAAGTCTAGTGATTTAAATATCCTTATGTCACTAAAATACGGAGAGTTCATTCATTCAACCTCATCCTTTAAGATGAGAGAATCTTAGCCTGGGTATCCTTTTTAGGAATAATCCCCAGTTATAAATCCTTTAATTTGGGCATCTTCCTCAGGTGTAAGCCCCAAATTCTTAAAGTTCCCAAATATGGGCATCCTCCTCAGGAGTAAGCCCCAATCAAATCCTTTAATCTTGGGCATCTTTCTTAAGAATAAGCCCCAAACCTTAATCCCTAACCTGGGTCTCCTTTTTCAGGAATAAAGACTCAGTCATAACCTTGGGCTTCCTTTTAAAGAATAAGCCCCAAGTCTCCTAACCTGAGTCTCCTTTTTTCAAGAATAAGACTCAGTCATAACCTTGGGTCTCCTTTTCAAGAATAAGCCCCAAGTTCCCTTAAATTTATCTTAACCAGTCATAATTTACCTTTGATTTGGGTTTCCTTTTCAGGAGTAAAACCCAATCATAAGTCTCCTCCTAACTTGGGCATCCTCCTTAGGAGTAAGCCCCAAGATTAGAGTATTCAAATCTCCATGAAGCACATATAACTTTATGGACCCTGTTCATGGATTTTCTCCCTAAAAGTAAATCCTAAACCTTCATCTATCTGGGCAGTCATCCATACATAAGCCCCAAACAAATTCTTATGATTGCATCTTTCATGGCACAATTGTCTAATTTTTACCAATACCTCTTGTTTCTCACACCGAGCATGAATCACGTGAGCTTAGAGGGTAAAAGTAATTATGACATTTCATCTTTGAGCCATCAATCATAAACATCATACTCCATTTCTCGAACTACGTGGGTTCTGATTCCTTTTCCAAAACAAAGGATACGTAGGTATCCCATTTATGGGTTCGATCCCAACTTTGAAATAATCTTTGTCCTTCTGAATGATGATAAACTTCAAGTGCCCCACTGAGTGGCTTTAAAACCAGCCTGGTCATCATAATGACCAAGAGACTTTTATATAAATGTTTTGAAGGATACCATTGACCAAGAATCTCTAAACAGATATAGATGATTCTCTATTGATGAAGAACCACGAATACATATAAAAGATTCTCTAAATTTCTTGCATATTTAATCATTGATTGTTAAAACTAAAGGAAAGCACATTTTATACTTGGTAATGTAATAAGGATTCACGAACATAACTTAAATCTATAAAGAGAGTCCCGGAGTAGACAATAATTCCCCTAAAAAAGGTGTGATGAGTCCGACCTCCCATCCTCTCGACCAATGAAAATTCCTAAGACTCATTAGTCCACAAGCCAATGAGCGTCTGCCTTTGGAAAGATGGTCCAAACGGATGTGGAATCATTGGATGTTTCCAGTTCTACGAACAAACCCGTTAGAAACCGATCGGAACGTTTGAATCTCCCGTCCAGGAGGTCATCCCCGGATTCCGTGCGAAACAATAATGGTGAACCCGACGTGAATCCTTAACCAAGTTAAAGTGATGTTCTTCTTATTTGTTAGGCCCCTTGGGCCAACAAAGAAATCATTGACATATGCTCATCCAAAAGATGCAGTGGCCGGATTCATCTTGATTATGTCTGTTACATGGAACATGCACCCTTTTCTCAAGATCTTCTCCAAAATGGCTTTCCTTAAATTCACCCCTGTGAATACTGCTGCTGTGAACACCTCTACTGTGAGGTCTGCTGCTGTGAAAACCAATGCTGCTACTCCTACTGGAACGTCATCCGCCCTGAGGATGACATCACCAACTCAGCGTCTTCAACGCTGGGTTTCTAATGCACTGGTTAAGGAGTACCGTCGCAACAGTACTATCCCAACTCTGGAGGCCGCTCGTCAAGCCCTCCAAGTTAACAATTCTACCTGGTTGTCCGGAAAATGGCGGCCAGCAATCAAGAAGCAGGTGGTGCTGACTACCGTCTCCAACCGTTTCGGGTCGTTATCCCCGGAACGCAATTTCCATTCACTCCCTTACTCTGAGGAAGTGAATGAGCAGGTCCCGTAGGGCCTTAATTCAAAAAGACAGGAGTCCTTCTCAAGGGATCCCATCAACAATCGCCGCCAGGCTCGTGCGGTAGTGCGCCCTCAACATGATGAGGGTACCGACTCCAGGCATTCAGCTCAGGTTCCTCGAACCCGAGCAGGCAAGATGAACCGCCAGAGACGGAATCCGGTTAATAATAAGTAGGTTGTCATCCCTGCCATCTACGGAGAAGTCCACCAACCTAACTTGTTGGCAAACGAGCAGGCATACACACCTGTTCGTTTTAATTCCGCTGTCCAGCAGACTCGTTTGGCAGCATGAAGCCTATCCCACCAGGCAATTCCGGCGGAGTACCATAGGCAGGAACATACACCTGCTTATACATCACTAGTTAGTTAGCAGGCTCGTCTGACTACATATGATGGATCTTGTCAACCGCGTTTGGCGAAGTGTAATCAGCAGGCACATACACCTGCTAATACTAATCAGGCCTACCAACAGTCTCGCTTGGTAGCGCCCGGAGAAGTCAGTCGGGAAGTCCCGACGACAAACAAGAGGCATACTCAACTCTCTGCCTCCACACTTGAGTACTGTTAGGATTCACTGACAGGAAAAGGAGGACAAGAGCAGGCACATACACCTACTCCAAGCCCGGAATGGATGTATATCCCCGTTCTGGCGGCTGAAGTCACCAAACATATTTTGTCAATGGTGAAAGAGCAGAAGAAAATTCCTGCTCATATTCTGGATGTTTTCCAGGATATCATAACAGCTTCAGCATCATCTCAGGGATAGACACATAAATCTATCCCTAGAAGTGGATTGACACATCAACGATTCACTCCGGAACAGACACACACATCTGTTCCAGTCCAAGAGGGTTATCGGGCGTACTCCCCCATATCATACAGACAATCAAGTCAGGCACATACACCTGATTTGAGTGGAGATCGTCAGCCTAACCTGACCATCATTCCTGATCAGGCACATACACCTGCTCAGAGCAATCACTTTCGTCATCAAGTGGATTCTAAAGCGAGTAAGAAGGCATATAAGAAAAAGATCCGCCCAGCACAGTCAGGAGATCAAAGGCCAATCTGCAACAAGGCCTTGCTCGATGCTAGAGTTCTTGAAGCCCTCAGACATTTATCTGTCGGAATTCAAGATTCTACTCCCTCAGTTCCCAATAACGGGAACATTAATTCTGAAGGTCTTCAACAGAAACTTCCTCATGAAGACTTGCTTCATGAAAATTCAGTCAATCTTGAAGTTTCTTCTTCAGATGGGAGCCACAGGAACCCTCTGTGTGGTCAGAAGACCAAGGAGCAAGAGATTTCATCTTTTGCTGTAACCCATTATGGTGGTCCTCCCCATGATGATGAACTTCGCTGCGAAAGTCCTCTCCGTAGTAGTGATTCACATTGTCTCGAAAATTCTTCAGAAGGCAATGTAGTGACGAGAAAGACCTCCTATCTCGAGGAACTTGCAAACGTAAAACCAGTCATGTCTGATGCTTTACTATCGGCAGGTGAAACTCTTTCTCTATCAGAAGATAGCCTGGGGTTCAGGTTATTCTCCGAACTAGCCCTGGGTCATTCATCTTCCAGCATGAATAGTGATTTCTCTACCAATCTTGTTGAATCCGATGAAGCAACAAGGAAACACCAACTCTGGTCCAAACAGGTAGAAGAATCTTCATTTAATGATAAAGAGGAAATGCTGAACATAAGGAAAAAACTAGCAAAAGGTGAAGTGCCAGTCATGTTTTGGCCTTTGGCTGACTCCCAGTACGACATTCCAAAGATGTTGACGGATGATGGAATCCATGATATTCGTCTCAACATATGGAAAACTCTTTGTTAATTAAAGAAGAAGGTATTTTCTTACGATGAATATGAAAATAATCTTAAGATAATAGAAGGGTTACAACGCCAGATTGATTTGGCATCTCTATCAGTCTCTCGGTATCCAAAGGCTGAAAAACAACAGAGAACCCTTCAACGTTCATTCCTTGGCGCACTAAGAAAATTGCGTCAGTTAATTGCCAATGCTCCATCTGATGTTCATATCAGAGGATGGGGTGTTCACGGAGCACTACATTTCACAGTGCTTTCCGGTCAGCAAAGCCCGCCGAAAATGGTCTCATGCAATGTTATTGCCCATGGCCGGCCAAAGTCAATGGGCTTTGTTCATAATCAAAAACCTGCTCAAGAACAGGCTTCAACTAGTTCCTCTCAAAATCAAGTATATAGAGAACATGTTGTTGAATTGCTCCTACATCAAGAAGAAGAGAATATTGCACAAGCCTCTCGTCTGGAGCAAACACGTCATCAAATGACAAAAGTTTCAGAAATCATCCATCGGTCTGTTGAACCAGGTGATAAAAGTGGATACAGGTTAATGCAACCAGCTAATTTCCGAACTAAGATTCACAAGATCAAGAGAGATTTTAAGAAAATCTCAGACATAGCATGTCAAGAGACACCCCACCTTGCCAGACTGGGGACTTCTCTAACCCAACCCTCAGAGTCAACAAATGGGATTTGAGGAGTTGAGCGGAAGCAGCAGGAACACCCCCAGTCCACCAGACTGGGGACTTTTTCAAATCCTCAATCCCTCCCTCAGAGAAAGTCAGTATTCTCTCGATTAGGGAATAAGCCTCAAGAGGAACGAAGATCCAAGCTGTCAGGAGATTCTCTCCAAGTGATGGTTCTCCAAGAAGTTCCTGAAGGATCAAGTCAACGGAATGCCATGTCTCATCATGGACATGGAAGAAGACAATATCATAGAAATGCTGATAGAAAGGATTCCATGCAATATGAATCCATTAATGTCATTAATGTCGTTGCTGCTGATTCACCCGATGAGGCTCAATCAGAGGGATCAGACGAAGAGATTCCTGCTCAAGAAGTTGCGCATACAGACCTAAATGAAGAAGGTGTGCGCACACGTAATCAAAGGCTTACCCAAAATCTGGGTATTCCTTCAAGTAACCCACTTCCCCCTCTCCGAAAAGGATCCAATAAGGGGAAAGGAAAGAATCAGGTTACTTCTCACCCTTCCTCTGAAGGCGGTCAATCGCTCTCATTAGAGCAAAGGTTTGCACAACAGGAGGAAGAAATGAAAGAATTAAGAAGGTTGAATGCAGAACTATTTCAGAGTAGTCTTCTTATTAAGAATGCTAAAGTCCGACAGCCGAAGGAATTTGTTGTAACTACTGAGATGGATCAAGAATATCCTCCTTTATCAGTACACCCACAGAGGTCTAATCCTACGGGTCAAATGCAACAACGGTTGGCAGCACTACCATCAGTTGCAGCACCAACCACCACGTCTGTCCAAGCTCCATTCATTGCACCTACCCAAAACCAAGTTCAACCTGACGTTTCTCAAAAGTTAATAACTACTATTGAGTCATTAACAGATCGGTTAGAAACTATGGAAGGGAAACGGGCGCAAGTTCAACCTGAAAAGAAATTTTACCCTAAATGGGTAGATTCAATTTCTCCTCCATCCAGTTTTGGAAACCCTATTTTCCCTACTTTCAATGGATCAGGCAACCCTGAACAACATTTGACTCATTACGTGTCTTGTTGTGATCCTATGATGGGAACTCCAGAGCAGCAAGAAGTAGTGAAACTCAGATGCTTCGTGCGAACCTTGCAAGGACCCGCTTTTGTCTGGTATACGAGCTTGCAATCCCGGTCAGTCATCGGATGGGAGGATCTTCGTCAAAAATTCCTTCTTCAGTTTAGCTCAACTTTGCCAAAAACGACAGTTTTCGATCTTACAAACTGCAAGCAAAGGGAAAATGAAAGAGTCTCTGATTTCATTGCTCGTTAGAAGGGATTAACGTATTCCTTGAGTTTAGCACTCCCTCAGGAGGAATTGTTGCCAATCTGTGTGGCAAATTTGCGTGACGAATTACGCACACCATTGATCCCTGTGAAATACACAGGTGGGTTTCGAGACCTTACTTCAATCGCTCAACAGATTGAAGATTCCCTTATACAGGCTAAGGTTAAATCTCGTGTAATTCCATCAGCTCCAGGAAGAAGAATGGGTAAAGCAGAAACTGCTACAGTTATGCTTAAACAGGCACCTGTACCTATTTCTACTTCAAAACCTTCATCTTCTCGAAGGGCTCCACCTCCTGAACGCCAACAACAAAGGCTGTTTCGTCCAAATGATCAAAAAGATCAACGACGAAAACAATTTGAGGATATGAAGAGTAAAACATACTCTTTCCGAAGTGAGCAAGTTCCTGGTAACTTCATTTCAGCTCTGGAAAATAATTTGGTTCAATTACCAGTGTCGAAGAAGCCAAACAAGGAAGGAGATGAAGACCGTCCCAATTGTTGTCCCTTTCATCAAATGTTGGGGCATCCCATCCAGGAGTGTTTTGTCTTTAAAGACCTCCTGCAAAAGATGGTCGAATTGGGACAAGTCAAATTGAAGGGTTCTTCAGCTCATGTAGCGTGTATTACCGCTACAGATCCAGAGGAAGGAGGTGAGTGGCATGAAGTCAAAAGCAAAACTGCGAAAAAATATGATGATTGGATGGTCAGAAAGACAATCAATCGGACCCATTCCATTTTGCGAACACAATTGAAGAAGCCAATTGTGTCTCCTACAAAAGTTGCAGTAAAGCCTCCATCAAAAGACAAATCCTCAAAAGGGCAGCGCAATTCAAAGAAGAAAGAGGAATCAGGAGAAGATGAGTATGTATCAAAGCCTAAATTGTCTTTGATTCTGGCAGATTTCATGCCATCTACTTCAAATCCACGGGCACCGTCCTACCAAACGGCACAGCCTAAACAGGCTAACCCGGCAGAGTCTTTATCAGACGAAGAGTTAATCTTTGGTTCTGTTAATATGATTCAATTAACAGATTCATATTCCAGTCTTGATGAGCCTGAATTCCCTGTATCAAATAAGGGAACCCGAGGCAGTTCTAGAGGTTTAGGATATAGGGGAAGACGTGGATCTTTCTGAAGCCACTATTCTAATTTTACCCCTGCTAGCACTGTATATGCAGCAGAAACTCGGGGTTGAGCCCTTCAGCGAGCTCAAAAAGAACAAGCAAGTTCTTCTGCCAATGGCCAACTCAGTTTCGGCACAGTTATTTTGGAAGACCGATTAAAAGTTCCATCTTCTTTATATCAGCAAGTAAATGGATCTAATCAGTCTAATTTTCCAAAACCAAGGATGTTGCCAACTTCAATACAAGATGCATCAGCTTCCAAAGCATTTTCTTCCAAGGTACCTGCTAAACCGCATATTCCTATTGGGAAACGCAGACCTCTAGATCAAAAGTATGATATATTGAAACACTTGGCCCAAGTACCAGCCAATTTATCAATTTTGGATGCTTTGAATCTATCAAGAGATCTTCGGGAAGCACTCATCGAAGCTTTGTCAAGTCCTCAGGAATTTGAAGCTGAAATTGCTGCAGCTGAAATCTATCACATAGAGAATAATCCTGCAAAATGCCATGCAGTGATATCTTTTACTGATAAAGATGATGATGATGTTGTGAATGGGCACATAAAACCTTTGTACTTATCTGACAAAGTCAATGGTATAGATGTTCGAAGAGCTTTCATTGACAATGGTTCAGGAGTCAACCTCATGCCCATTCGCACACTTCGTCGATTGGGCCTCACGGAATATGATTTATCTCCTTATACCATGATGTTGCAAGGATATGATAAAAATGAACAAGAACCACTGGGATAAGTTACGCTCAGAACTCAGTTTGGAGATCTTGTTTCCAATTCGGATTTCATGATTGTTGATCAAGACTCAGCTTTCAATATCTTGCTTGGAAGACCCTGGCTACATCAGCATGCAGCTATTCTGTCATCATACCATCAATGTCTCAAATACTATTTCGATGGTCAAGTTGGGACATTGTATGGTGATAAGGCCCCGTTCAAGACATGTGAGTCTCAATACATTGAGGCGAAATTTTATCAAATGAAGGGAAGAGAAAAATCTACAATGAAGGAAATTACCAAAGTTAATGCTCCATATGGTTTGGAAAAAATTCCAATAAATCCATTTTCACATGTGATTACAGATTATGTGTTACCTATCAGTCAAATTGACAAAATAGGCCCAAATCAAAATACTCTTATGGAAAGATCCATAATGTCAATTACGGCAATCGAGCCAGACAACATGGGAGAAATTGGTAACTTACCAAGCAGTGATGAAAGCATAAGTGGTGACGTCTTCATTTCGTCTGCTGAAATCCAACAAGACTATATTTCGCTAATCAGGCCAGAAGAAGTTATAGCAACACCAGAGTTGAATATTGATGTCTATTCTCAATCCATCATCTCCTCTTTATTTCCCAAAGAAGACCCTTTATCATCAATAGGGTCGGAAATGGAAGCTTCTTCTTCAAAATGTGAAAATTTTGACATCTCTTATGATCATGAGAATTTCGTTTTTTCATCTACTTTGCAAGTAGAAACAAAAGAAATAACACATGATGAAGAGGAAGCGGAAGAACTTAGAGATGCTCCTCCAGCATTTGAAGAGGGTATCTCTACCACTGTGGATGAACTCAGAGAAGTAAATATGGGTACAGAGAAAGATCCACGCCCCACTTTAATTAGTGCGGCCATGACCCTTGAAGAGCAAGAGATGTATATTTATTTTCTAAAGAAAAATAAAGATATTTTTTCTTGGAATTATACAGAGATTCCTGGCCTTGATCCTGATGTTGCCACCCATCATTTGGGCTTGCCAAAAGAACATCGAGGATTCAAGCAAGCCGCGAGAAGAACACACCCAACCTATGCTTCCAAAATCGAGGCTAAAGTGGATAAGCTTATCAAAGCTAACTTCGTCAGAGAAGTTCAATATCCCAAGTGGTTGGCTAATATTGTCCCTGTAAAGAAGAAGAACGGACAAATTAGGGTTTGCATCGATTTCAGAGATCTTAATCGGTATTGTCCTAAAGATGATTTCCCAGTTCCGATTACAGAACTCTTAATTGATGCGACGGCTGGCTATGAAGTACTTTCTTTCATGGATGGATATTCTGGATATAATCAGATCCGAATGGCCCCAGAAGATGAGGAATATACAGCCTTCAGAGCTCCTCAAGGTGTGTTTTGTTACCGGGTGATGCCATTTGGTTTAAAGAATTCATGTGCAACATATCAACGCGCCATGCATCGTATCTTCTAACCTTTTCTAGGGAAATTTGTTGAATGCTATGTAGATGATTTGGTGGTTAAATCCAAACAACGTTTTGATCACTTGGCTGATTTGGAAGTCGTATTCCACAAGCTTCCACAACACAATTTGAAGATGAACCCCTTAAAATGTGCTTTGGGGGTAACCTCAGGAAAATTCCTCGGCATTGTTGTACGCCATCGTGGTATTGAAGTCGATCCTGAGAAGACCAAATCAATCCTTGGTATGTCACCTCCTCAGAATTTGAAAGAATTAAGAGGACTTCAAGGACACTTAGCCTATATTCGGCGTTTCATCGCCAATTTGGCAGGCAAAAGTTTACCCTTTACCAAATTATTGAAGAAAGGAGTCACTTACCAGTGGACGAAAGAATGTCAAGAAGCATTTGATATTCTCAAGAAATACCTCTTGAGTCCACCAGTACTCATGCCACCTGTTGAGGGTAGGCCTCTTATCCTCTATGTGACAGCTTTAGAGCGATCATTGGGGGCCTTTCTCGCTCAAAAGAATGATGCTGGGAATGAAAATAGTCTCTATTATCTCAGTAGAACTATGCTTGAAGCAGAAACCCGGTATTCGAGTATTGAAAAGTGCTGCCTAGCATTAATCTTTGCAGTTCAGAAACTGAGACACTACCTGCAACATCACGAGGTCCAATTGGTATCTTGTAATAATCTACTCAAATTCATCCTTAGTCGTCCAATGCTTACAGGAGGTCTGGCAAGGTGGGCGGTTATTCTACAGCAGTTCGACATCCAGTATGTGTCTCAAAAGTGAATTAAGGGCCAAGCTCTGGCTGATTTCCTGGATGAACATCCTTCAGTGGAAGACACGTATTCAGATATCGAACTCCCTGATGAGGAAGTTTTCTCTATTCAAGAGAGTCCTCAAATATGGGAAATGTATTTTGATGCCGCTTCTAGAAGTCCAACAGGGAAGAAAACGGAAAATCCTAAATTCAACAAAGTTGGTTTAGGAATTGTGCTCATTTCTCCAGATAAGGCAGTGTTACCTTATTCTTTTTTGTTGTGGGAAGGTGGTACCAATAATGAAGCTAAATACCAAGCTCTCATTACAGGCTTGGAGTTAGCGCTTCAAGCACAAGTGAATCACTTAAAGGTGAAAGGTGATTCAGACCTGGTAATCAAACAAGTCAATGGGGGTTATGCCATCAGAAAAGAAGAATTAATCCCTTTGTATGATTATGTCAGAGAGTTAATTTCGGAATTCCCTTCAGAACCGACATTTTCTTATGTCCCAAGATCACAAAATGCTCAAGCTGATGCACTGGATAATATAGCCACAGCTTTAGCAGATCCAAATCGGGACGAGACAACCATCTGTATTGCCCACCGTCGTGCAATTTCACCTTATGTTCAAGTCAGAACAGAGGAAATTAATGAAATTAGTCCCATTCCTGAACCGTATGGTCATACTACAGGATGGATGTCACCTATCAAGGAATACCTTCAAAATGGAACACTTCCACCTGATAGAGCCGAGAAAGAACAAATTCGGCGACCTGTGGTCAATTTTACTCTTTATGATGGTCCAAACCACCTCGAGAAAATTCTCTACAAATGTGGTTTTGATGGAGTTCTCTTCAGATGTATTGATGGTGAAGAGACAATGGCTGTCATAAAAGAAGTGCATGCAGGAGTCTGTGGTGCCCACCAGTCTGGACATAGACTGTCTGATCAAATTCGAAGGCTTGGATACTTCTGGACTTCAATGATACAAGATTGTGTTAATTTCACAAAGAAGTGTCATTCATGCCAGGTATATGCCAACTTCATTCATCAACCTCCAGAGTTGCTTCATACAGCTAAATACTCATGGCCATTTTTTACATGGGGAATGGATGTGGTGGGACCTTACCCTTCAGCTACGGCCAAGCAGTTTAAGTACATTCTTACTGCTACTGATTTCTTTTCCAAATGGGCAGAAGCAGTACCTCTCAAAGAATTCAGTTCTAAATGAATTGTTAGCTTCATCAAGTCTAACATCATTACTAGATTTGGTGTCCCTCATACCATATTGACGGACAAGGACACCAACTTCTGTTCTTCTGAGGTAAAGAAATTGTATCAAGAATACAATATTAAGTCCAACCATTCATCTCGATATCATGCAGCGGCTAATGGCCAGATAGAGGCCTTCAACAAGACTCTTTCAAATATACTGCAAAAGACGGTGGATAAAGATAAGAGGTCATGGCCTGATAAACTCTTTCATGCTTTATGGGCTTATGGGACTACCACTCGCAATGCAACGCGGTCTACTCCATATTCATTTGTATATGGAACAGAAGCAGTCTTTCCAATTTAAGTTCAATTCCCCTCACTCAGAATAGCCATTTGTGATCAGTTATCAACAGATGAGCAATCCCAAAAGCGGTTGAATGAATTGGAACAGTTAGATGAGAAAAGATTGTGCACTTTGAACCACTTGGAAATCTATCAAAATCGGATAGCACGAGCTTTTAACAAAAAAGTTCGTCTTCGTTCATTCATTCAGGGAGAATTGGTATTGGTTCTCAGAGCACCAATGATACCAGGAAAGAAGCCTCCCAAGCTTGAACCAAAATGGGAAGGACCTTATTCAATACATAAGGTCTACTCCAATGGAGCGTATTCTCTGATCTCAATGGATGGAGAACACATCACGACTCCAACTAATGCTAGATTTCTGAAGAAGTATTTTGTATAAACACAAAATATTGTTCCCAGATCCAAAACAATCACATTGGTTTACTATTATGTCTGAGATGACATTAAACTATATTTTTGCCCGAGATGACATTAAATTATATTGTGTCCTAGCAACATGACATTAAAATTTGTGGCACTTTCATCTTCCAGCATGACATTAAACTAAAAAAAATCCCCAGAACTGATATCCTCATATTGGTTCACCTTAGTCCTAGCTACATGACTTTAAACTGTACAGCACCAGTTCGTCCTTTCTATATGACGTTAAACTATACAGCAATGGTCCAGTATGACTTTAAACTGCAACTTCGTCCCACATGACATTAAACTGTGAAAAAGTCCCCTAAACCGTCCAGCATGACCTTAAACTGCATCATCCCTGGTCCATGTATATGACCATAAACTATTTGCAAATCCTTTATGTCCAGCAAGACGTTAAACTGTGACGTCCTAACTACATGATGCTAAACTGTATGAAAGTCCCTCACGTCCGGAAAGACGTTAAACTATATAATCTCAAAAAGTCCAGTATGAAATTAAAATGCACCATCCACAGTCCATGCATATGACCTTAAACTATTCGCACTTTCGTCCGACATGACGTTAAAATGGTACACTCTTTTGTCCTTACTGCATGACATTAAACTGCACAATCCCCCTTTCGTCCAATATGACGTTAAACTGTATTGTTCCCATCGTCCTAACTACATGACGCTAAACTGTACAGAATTTCCTTTTTATGTCCTACATGACATTAAACTGTTTTTTTGTCCCTGCTACATGACATTAAACTGTGCAGCACCAATAGTCCTAACTGCAAGACTTTAAACTGCATAGTCCCTTTTTTATGTCCTACATGACATTAAAATGTGCATCGTTAAGGTTGTTGTTACCTCTTGTTTCTCACACCGAGTATGACTCACGTGAGCTTAGAGCGAACAACAACCATAACACTCCCTTTGGGCCACTAACCATGTGTAAGTCCCAACAACATTTTTTATTAAATCATTGTCCACCAGAACAATTTGATCATTAATTCATTCTTTAATTGAACTACACACACATTGATCCTCTCCCTCCAGGCTGGGTATGTAGGCAACCTCCCAGGGTTCAAGCCCAAAAACAATCTCTTCACATCGGTTCACCACAACCTCATATAATGTTGATTTGTGAAACCGCCCCTGGAATCAATATCTTTACATTGATTTACTTTCGCCCTTGTTATATGACGTTAAACTATACAACACTTTTGTCCGGTACGACAATAAACTACAATATTCTTTGATTCCCTCATTTGAGAAGGAACCATTATTGACATTAATTTTTTAAATCATGTTTCATTTTCAAAAGACTACGTGCATACATGGTAATGCCTAAACTTTTTATCTCAGGTTAAACCATCATTGCACTAAAGTCCCCTTTCACCCTTCACATGTACGAACCAAATTTGTACAAAGGGTAGTTCTAGAACTACGTGGACTTGATTTCCATCCTTATGGGATACGTAGGAACATTCGAGTGTCCCTAGAATCCAGTCCCAAGTCTTTTGGGCCTAACCCCAAATTTCACTTTCAGTCCCTTGGCTGAAAAGTCCTAATGAAAACACACATTGTGTATTCATTATTATGGTCCAAATTCTATGACCCTAAACTAAGATCACTCATACTTTCGTCCTGCACGACATTAAACTGCATTTCAAGAACTACGTATGGCTTGATTCTCATTCTTATGAGATACGTAGTGAAGTCCAAGTTTCAATTCAGGACCCAGCCTCAACATGATTATGGTTTTCATTGGCCCATGTATCTCTATATACACTGGACAATACCCATCTTTATGTGTTATAATCCTAACCTTAAATATTTTCAGATATTCATAACCCTTTTCATGACTTCTAGTCACAAAAATGTCAAACTTCTGAGAATTCTTTTGCCTGACTATGCAGCATGTGCCCATAGGTGGCCTTGCATAAACAGTCCACATAACAAACTTGTCAGCCAAAAGATGCTATTCATTTGACCATGCAGCCAATGCCCATAGGCGGCCCTGCATATTTCAACCCCCTAACGGGTTTTGTTAAATAATAGTAACTTCATTCTTGGGAAGAATGCCTCTTTTGTCCTTATTTGTCATAAACGACAGTATGTAGGGATCTGCAAAAAAATAGCCATCCTTAACAAATTTGTCCCATATCCTTTTTCATGATCTGAAAGTATTCAAGTCTATGGTTTATTCTTCTTCCCTACGTTTGGGTCAGACCTTCGTAGCAGTGAAATTCATCCAGTTCTTCGATATTCTTGTTCGGAAATATCTTCTCCATATTCAAGTACCTCTTTCCATACAACAAACTCTATACTTTAGAAAATTTGAATCTCCATAAACTTTCGCAGGATTTTAGCACTAGGAAAGTAAATTTCTGGGAGTTCTTTTGCCTGACTATGCAGCACGTGCACATAGGTGGCCTTGCATAAACAGTCCACATAACAGACTTGTCAGCCAAAAGATGCTATTTATTTGACCATGCAGCCAATGCCCATAGGTGGCCCTGCATATTTCAACCCCCTGACGGGTTTTGTTAAATAATAGTAACTTCATTCTTGGAAACTACTTCTTCTAATGCCTTTTAGCTCTTTTTCATATCATTCCTCAGATTCAAATATTCTTAAGCCATAGTTTACATATTTTCTCTCATACTTGAGTATGGTAATTTTTTTTCAGATAAATTGTCAAGGAATTGAATCAATTTTAATCCATTTTTGGTCAAAGATATTTCGACCTTAAACATTAGCCCCTTTATGTCCGGCATGATTGACTTTAAACTACCCACAAAAGACAAAGGAACTCTGAATAAAAGTCAAGTTCCAGCACACTTGCGCACTGCCCTCTGTGCCCTAAAGTCTTGCGCTCCCCCTTTTCCATTGGATGGATTCAATTTCCTCAGAGTCAAATCCTCATTTCTCTCCAGATCCAACTCTGAGGGGGGACTTTTGTTGACGCTCCTTTCGTCACAGAATCTAAAAATCGGAAAAGGGGAATATCTGAGTCCAATGTGATTCATCTTTTAAAGAAACATCATAAATCAACAAAGGGATGAACAAGGAGAACATTGCCCATAGGTCGCGCAAGTTCCCTCATGGTCGCGCAAGTACACTTGCGCGCTGCCTAGTGGTCGTGCAAGTACTTGCGCGATGCCTTATGGTCGTGCAAGTGACTTGCGCGACCTAAGTGATAACCGCCCGGTAACCACCCGGTAACCGCCCAGGGTCTTCTTTTGCCTATAAATAGACCCTGTGGGCCCCCCATTCGAGAGGATCTTTTTCCAGAAACTCGGATTGAAGCTCCCGATGCCCAAGTCTCTTCTCAAAGCTTCTGGAACACTTCTAAGGTAATTTCTTGCCTAGAACGGAAGATCTAAAGAGAAGAAGGAAGGCCTAAGTATTGAAACTTATCAAACACTTGTGCGCCGAATTATTTCCTTCAATATAACTTGCGCGTCCATTTTCTGGAAGAACCTCGAGAACATTCTAAAGGGTTTAAAAAAGTGTCGCTCAAGTATTTCATTGCTGGTTGAAAATCGCGCAAGTACACTATGTGTCGCGCAGGTATACCTGCGCGACCAACACTTGCGCGCCCACAGAAGACTTGCGCGCCTTGCAAGACTTGCGCGCCCCTATCTTTTTGGGTGCCCATCTTGCCCATTTTTACCCCTCTTAAGCCATTTCACCTTTCCTTTTCAAGATTCAGTCTTCAAGACACTCTTCAAAGCCATTTATGGCGTGATTTCTTGATTTGACTTTCTTATCTGAAAGGAATTTTGTGGAATCTCTCTCAAAGTCTAGTGATTTAAATATTCTTATGTCACTAAAATACGGAGAGTTCATTCATTCAACCTCATCCTTTAAGATGAGAGAATCTTAACCTGGGTCTCCTTTTCAGGAATAATCCCCAGTTATAAATCCTTTAATTTGGGCATCTTCCTCAGGAGTAAGCCCCAAATTCTTAAAGTTCCCAAATCTGGGCATCCTCCTCAGGAGTAAGCCCCAATCAAGTCCTTTAATCTTGGGTATCTTTCTTAAGAATAAGCCCCAAACCTTAATCCCTAACCTGGGTCTCCTTTTCCAGGAATAAAGACTCAGTCATAACCTTGGGCTTCCTTTTAAAGAATAAGCCCCAAGTCTCCTAACCTGAGTCTCCTTTTTTCAAGAATAAGACTCAGTCATAACCTTGGGTCTCCTTTTCAGGAATAAGCCCCATGTTCCCTTAAATTTCTCTTAACCAGTCATAATTTACCTTTGATTTGGGTTTCCTTTTCAGGAGTAAAACCCAATCATAAGTCCCCTCCTAACTTGGGCATCCTCTTTAGGAGTAAGCCCCAAGATTAGAGTATTCAAATCTCCATGAAGCACATATAACTTTATGGACCCTGTTCATGGATTTTCTCCCTAAAAGTAAATCCTAAACCTTCATCTATCTGGGCAGTCATCCATACATAAGCCCCAAACAAATTCTTATGATTGCATCTTTCATGGCACAATTGTCTAATTTTTACCAATACCTCTTGTTTCTCACACCGAGCATGACTCACGTGAGCTTAGAGTGTAAAAGTAATTATGACATTTCATCTTTGAGCCATCAATCATAAACATCATACTCCATTTCTCGAACTACGTGGGTTCTGATTCCTTTTCCAAAACAAAGGATACGTAGGTAGCCCATTTATGGGTTCGATCCCAACTTTGAAATAATCTCTGTCCTTCTGAATGATGATAAACTTCAAGTGCCCCACTGAGTGGCTTTAAAACCAGCCTGGTCATCATAATGATCAAGAGACTTTTATATAAATGTTTTGAAGGATACCATTGACCAAGAATCTCTAAACAGATATAGCTGATTCTCTATTGATGAAGAACCTCGAATACATATAAAAGATTCTCTAAATTTCTTGCATATTTAATCATTGATGGTTAAAACTAAAGGAAAGCACATTTTATACTTGGTAATGTAATAAGGATTCACGAACATAACTTAAATCTATAAAGAGAGTCCCGGAGTAGACAATAATTCCCCTCAAAAAGGTGTGATGAGTCCGACCTCCCATCCTCTCGACCAATGCAAATTCCTAAGCCTCATTAGTCCACAAGCTAATGAGCGCCTGCCTTTGGAAAGTAGGTCCAAACGGATGTGGAATCATTGGATGTTTCTGGTTCTACGAACAAACCCGTTAGAAACCGATCGGAACGTTTGAATCTCCCGTCCAGGAGGTCATCCCCGGATTCCGTGCGAAACAGTTTCCCATTATTTTAATCATTAATTTAAATTTTTTTCTCAATAATATAAATATAATTTTTTCTCATGACCAAAAAAAGTAAATAGAGAGTTATATTTCTAACCAATTTCCATTTACATCATCTATGACTCAAATATAATGCAAAAATTCATTTATATATCATTTATCGTAAATTATTATATTTTACAGTTTAAAAAAATCAATTATTAATGAAACACCCCAAAAATTTACCCTAAGCATTTTTCAATGTGTAGAATTATAAAAGGAATTGATTTATTTGAAAATAATTTTTTAATATGGAATATTTATTTTTTAATTAAATTCATAATTTACTTGAAAAATAGAAATTTTAAAATTAAAACTACTTCTCTGACACTTTGAAAAATTAATTAATGTCTCTTAAAATTACCTTATAATCCTAATTCATCAAAATACATTTTTATGAATACATTTTATGAAAATAAATTTTTATTTTAATTATTAAATTAATCATAAAATTGTAATTAAATATACATGTGTTACAAAAATACCAACACATAATTATGAAGAGTGACAGATCTATGAGGTTGTGCATTGACTATAGGGAGAACAATGCTATAAAAATAAAGAACAAGTATCCCCTACCACGAATTGCTAATTTATTTGACCAACTTCAAGGAGCTCAATACTTTTCCAATATTGACCTTCAATCTGGATATCATCAGTTGTGTGTGAAGAAAGAGGACATTCCGAAAACAACATTTCAAACCAGGTACGGGCATTACGAGTTTACAGTAATGGATTTTGGGCGGACTAATGCACCCTCTATTTTCATGGATCTAATGAACAGAGTTTTCATGGAATATCTTGATTACTTTGTAGTGGTATTTATTGAAGATATCCTGGTATACTCCAAAAGCTACGAAAATCAGGAAAATCACTTGTGCATTATGTTGAAGACTCTTAGAAGACATGAATTATATGGGAAGTTTATCAAGTGTGATTTCAGGCTTCAGGTATTTCTTTTCTTGGCCATATCATCTCTAAGAATGTAATATATGTTGACCCTTCTAAGATAAGAGAAATCCATTAATTTCCAGCACCAAAAAGTATAATTGAGGTATGCTATTTTATTTGTTTAGCCGGTTATTATCTGGGTTTCATCTAGAATATTGCCCGATTGGATAACCCATTAACCAATCTCACACATAAATGGGTGAAATTTGTTTGGAAAAAACTATTTGAAGAATGTTTTTAAGAATTGAACAGAAGATTATTCAATGCTCTTATATTGACTCTACTATCGGGGAATGATGGGTTTATTATTTATAGTGACGTTTCAAAGAGATGACTTGGTTGTGTCCATTACCAGAATGATTGGGTTTTCCCCATGCATCATGACAACTAAAAATTCATGAGAAAAACTATCATACTCATGATCATGAGTTAGCAGCTATAATCATTAATTTGATGATATGTAGACAATATCTCTATGGTGAAAATTTTGAGATATATACCGATCAAAAGAGATTGAAGTATATTTTCTCACAGAAATAACTCAACATGAGGAAAAGGCGATGGATTGAAAAACTCAAGGATTATGATAGAACTATAGCCTACCACTCAGGGTAGGTAAATAAGGTGGTAGATGCTTTGAGTAGAAAGGATCCTAGAGTTTTGACCAAGATGGGAGTTGAAAAGGTTCCTAAATACATGGATCTAGTAATTATATATATCGGAATCACCATAGAAGATTAAACATCAATACTTTTTCAAATAGTTTCCACATTATCTTTACTAGAAAGGATAAAGACTTCTCAGACCGATGATGAGGAGTTTCAATAGAAGATTAGAGATGCGAATGATGGGAGATTGAGTGACTCTATATATAAAGATGAAATTTTGAAATTTTGGATGATACATTGTGTTCTTGATATACCTGAACTAAAATAGAATTGTTGGATGATGCTCATAGTTCCAATTTATCTATACACCATGGGAGCACCAAAATGTATAGAGATTAAAAGGAAAATTTTTTGTGGGGAAACATGAAAAGGGAGATTGTTGTTTTTTTGTAAAGATGTATGATATATCAACTAGTGAAAGCTGGAAGGCAACATCGTGTGGGTGTATTAGAAGCTCTACCCATACCTGATTGGAAATGGGATAATGTTACAATGGAATTTTTCATGGGACTACTAAAGACTCATAGAAGGAATGATGAAATATGGGTAATTTTTTATCATCTTACCAAGTCAGCACATTTTCATTATATAAGAGAAGACTTACCTTTTGAACTTTTAACAAGACTATATATTAATGAAGTTGTGAGACATCCTGGAGTACCACTATCGATTGTTTCTGATCATGATCCACATTTTACATCAAGATTCTGAAATAGTATCCAGAAAGCCCTGGATACCTAACATAGTTTGAGCACTACCTACCACCCCCAAACTGATAGAAAATAAAAACGGACTATTCAATCCCTAGAAGACATGTTGAGATCATTCTCACTTGACTTTCAAGGTACGTGGGATCAACATTTAACTTTGGTAGAATTTTCTTATAGCACTAACTTCCATTCAAGTATTCGGATGGCACCATATGATGCGTTTTATGGAAAGAGATGTCACACACTAACCTACACTAGTACAAAAACATTTTTTTACATCACCATTTTTCACGTCGGTTTTTTAGAACCGACGTGAAAATATATAAAAATCGATTTTTCACGTCGGTTATATAAGAACCGACGTTAAAAATCCAGTTTTTTTGATTTTTCACGTCGGTTATTATATAACCGACGTCAAAAATCAACGTATATCACTTTTCCACGTCGGTTATTAAATAACCAACGTGAAAAATCCTTTTCCAGGAAAATATATTAAAATTTTCACTTATTTTTCACGTCGTTTATTAAATAACCGACGTGAAAAATCAATTTTCGTGACTTTTTCACGTCGGTTATTTAATAACCGACGTAAAAAGTTATTTTTCACGTCGGTTCTTTCATAACCGACGTGAAAATGTTTACAAAAATGTATTTCATTTCACAAGCTTTAATTTGACAGGTCACGGAGCTCAAACAGTGTTACGGATTAAAAGTTATGGCCTTCAGAAATTGATCATCTCTAAACGATATCTTAAGGATGTCCAACTTCTGAAGGCCATAACTTTTAATCCATAACTCTGTTTGATCTCTTTGACCTGTCAAATTAAAGCTTGAGAAATGAACTACATTTTTGTAAACATTTTTCACATTGGTTATTAAATAACCGACGTGAAAAAGTCACGAAAATTGATTTTTCACGTCGGTTATTTAATAACCGACGTTAAAAGGTATTTTTCACGTCGGTTATTTCATAACCGACATGAAAATTGTTTGCAAAATTGTATTTAATTTCTAATTCTATAATTTGACAGGTCACGGAACTCAAACGGAGTTACGGATTAAATGTTATGGCCTTCAGAAGTTGATCATATCTAAACGATGTCTTAAGGATGTCAAACTTCGGAAGGCCATAACTTTTAATCCGAAACTCTGTTTGAGCTCCGTGACCAGTCAAATTAAAGCTTGAGAAATGAACTACATTTTTGTAAATACTTTTCACATCGGTTATGAAATAACCGACGTGAAAAATACCTTTTAACGTCGGTTATTAAATAACCGACGTGAAAAAGTCATGAAAATTGATTTTTCACGTCGGTTATTTAATAACCGACGTGAAAGAGTGATGAAGATTGATTTTTCACGTCGGTTTTATAATAACCGACATGAAAAATAAATGAAAATTTTAATATCTTTTCACGTCGGTCATCATAAAACCGACGTGAATGAAAATTTTAATATCCCACGAACGCGAAATTTCAATTTTTTACATCGCGGCATCGAAGTTTTGAATTGCCGCCTAAAATTTTTAATACCGCATTTTCTCATAGAATCTCAATTATATGTTTCCATTATACACCCATCTTAATTTTACGATCATTTATTTCAACCATTATCGTTCCCCCAAATCTACTCTTTTCCTCTCAAATGCGAATCAATTATTTCTTCTTTCCGCGATCTCGTCAAGGTATATTTACTCATGCATGCATGGTTTATGGTTTTTATGATTTGTTTTCTTAAATGACATACCATTTTACGATTATTTCATTCAACCATCATCGTTCCACCGAATCCACTTGTTTTATCTTCAACGTGAATCAATAATTTCTTATTTCCGCGACCTCATCAAGGTATTTGTAATTATTTTCCCATGATTTATATTTTCTATGAGTAGTTTTCTTAATTGATATACCATTTAACGATTGTTAATTTATTATAATGATTGATTATTCTTTATATCATGATAAAACTACAAATCCTCCTACGGATTCAAAAATTCTTTCTAATATGAAGCTACGATTGGCTCATTCAATCTTTCTTCGAAAAAAATCTCAAACTTCTGATGGTCATATCTTTTGATCCGTAAATCCGTTTGAGCTCTATGACCTGTCAAATGAAAGCTTAGAAAATTTTCTACAAGATTGTAAACATTTTTTACGTCGGTTATTTAATAACCGACGTTAAAAATAACTTTTAACGTCGGTTATTAAATAATCGACGTAAAAAATGACTTATAACGTCGGTAAAAAACCGACGTAAAAAATGGCTTCTTATCGCCATTTCCAGAATGTATTTCCCGTCGGTTTTTTAAAAACCAACGTCAAAAACTATATTACCCCATTTTTTACATCGGTTATTAAATAACCGACGTAAAAAATCATATTTTTAACGTCTCTTGCAATAATGTCGCCTAAAAACCGACGTTAAAAAGCAAAAAAAACCGACGTAAAAAATGGTTTTTGTACTAGTGCTATTGGGATGATGTTAGAGAATGAAAACTCACAGGCCCAAAAATTTTGGAGGAAATGATCGAAAAGGTGAAGGTAATCCAAACCCACATCAATGTAGCACAATGTTGGTAGAAGATAAATTCCAATAACCAAAGGAAATATTTCGAATTTCATGTATGAGATCATGTTTTCATGAAGGTATCACCATGTATGGGTGTTATAAGTTTTGGTAAGACGATAAAATTAAGTCCGAGGTACATTAGACCTTTCCAAATTCATGAAAAAATTTGGGTTGTAGCTTACCGTTGGGAAATACGGCCAAGTCTCTCCAAAGATCCCAATGTATTCCACATATCACTGTCTAGAAAATACATGTCTAACCCAATGCAGGTACTCACCTAGTAGTAATTAGAACTGGAACCCGATCTATCTTATTATGAAAAGTCTATCAAGATTATTGATACAAGAGAAAAGCTGCTGAGAAATAGGGTGACTCGTCTGGTAAAAGTTCTATGGAGAAAACATAAGATGGAAGAGGCAATGTGGGAACCCGAGGAACTAATGATGAAGAACCACCCGAGACTTTTTATTATGTAATATTCTAGAAATTTAGAGGATGAAATTATTTGAAGTAGGGGAGAATATAACACCCCAAGATTCTACGATATTCTTCTCTTTGAATAATACAATAGCATGTGTGGTACGCAACTTTGAGTTCTAACACACCGAAACCAATCAAAAAAATCGTTATGAATATTAATACCACTTTTTTAAATTTTAAAAAATTTAACTTTCAAAATGGGCTTTTTTTATTCGGAATATCGGAATTAGCTTAGGGTAAATTTTTTGTTTTTTTCTAAAATATTTCAATTTTTTATGAATAGTTAAAAACACTGAGATATAGTTTAAAACTAAATTTTTTTAAAATAATTATTTATTTTATATAAATTTAGTTTAGATCAAAATAGATACATAATACCTATATAAGTTCAATTTAATTCAATAGAGTCAGTTTATAATAATTTTATATGTATAAAAATTTTATTGAACGTTTTACCGTCTATTACCCACCTCTTATGAGCATTTGAAAATTAAAATAATACAAAATTTTACATATTTTGTGAGTTGAATTTAAAAAATATGAGATACATGGTTGATATCAGTAAGTAAAATGTGGTTCAATAAAACTAAAATAAATTTTGGTGAATAGTAACTTTTTAGTTTTATTTACCACAGTTTAATGTAAATAGGGTATTTAAGGGGGGAAAAGATATTATTATTACCCCAAAACATGTCCTAATTATATTGATAAGTTTAATTCACCAAAAAAACCTTAGGAATAAAATATGATCCTTTAGGTCAACTTGGATTTGATTAGGACATTTATTATTATTTAATTCAATGAAGAGTTAAATTTATTAAATTTAGTGTTTAATAACAAAACAATTTTCAATATTGGGTTAGACATGATATCAATTGAACTATATATATTAATTAGAAATCTAAAAATATTTTCTATATAATTTTATTTTATTTATATTTTTTAGACATTAAAAATGTTAATTTTTTTATGAAACAATGATGGTGCAGTAATTACATAATTAATGAAATATTAAAATAATTGATATTATATATATATAAATAAATTTAATTTGATACTTTTTATAATTTCCACTAATATTATATGTTAATATGACATTTTAGGGTTGGTTATATTAATATTTTTCTAAGTAATAACGTTGTTATGAATTTAGAAAAAAATTACCACATAGTGTCAAAATTGACAAAAAAGTGCTTTTGAAACAAATATTGTATTATTAATTTATATTCTAATCCTAAAAATCTAAATTGACTTCTAAAGACTTCTATAATGATATTTGTATCATTAATGAACCACTTGGGGTTCCCTTTGAAGTTTATATTATGTTTATTAACAATATAATATAGAAATACATAGATAAATGGTAAATGTCAAACTATTTAACTAACAGTAAAATATAAAAGGTAAAGTTAATATATTTCCCCAAACCTCCATAAAACTGATTGGTTGGGTGATTTTAGACCCATAAACAAGTAATCCTTTAAATAATTAATTTTGGAGCCATTAGAAACCGAAAATTATTTTATTATAATACAATATTTCTATCTTTTCCTAAGGTGCCCCTCACCCCTCTTGAAAAAGGGAATCCCCCTACTATCTTATTCACTCCTTCAAATCCATTTGGCTTGGCCAACCACTTCCAAAATTCCATATCAATTGTCCTCCTTTAATCCTAGATTCCATACATTAGTCATAAATCCAACCTATGGATCCCTATTGATCAAATCAAAAAGAAGAACCATAAGAAGAGGTAAATTTTTCATCACCTCTTTCAAGTTCCTTTCTTTTCCACTTCCTCTTTCTTTGTTGTTTCCATTATAAAATAATAACACCGGTATATTCGATATACTGTGATGTTATTATAAATATGATATAACCATATTCATTATTCTATCCTTACATTGAATGAAATGTCACCATACGTGCGTATGTACGACTTACCATCTCCAGGTCGTGGTATGGTTGTTATTCAATACATTATTATTTGGATGGGTAGAATAATGATGTTTAATTGATGTAAATAATAAATATAACATGATAATTATTCTTTATATATGATATATTATCCAATTATCTATTACTTTAATATCAAAAGAATGATATTGTTTCTTGTGTGTACGTACGGATTACCGTCTCCACAAACGCGATGAGATTTATTTCCCATCGTATCCATTCAAGTCTAATTTTAATTAGAAGATTAAAAATAATTTTTAAATAATTAATTTTATTTTGAATATGAATAACAGACATCCTATCCATAACAAGCATTAGTTACGTAACAAAGCATATAAAAGAAAACGAATGAGTTAACATCCGAAACATCAATAATACTAAGATATTATTAACAACGCAATGTTAAATGATCATATATGATATCATATTAGTGTATACGATTCTTGAATAATTTAATAAAAATTATTTCACCATTATACTTGAGGTTAACCTACCCTCGACCAAGGAAATGTACAAGGTAAGGGTTAATTTCACAATCTTCTTATTATCCAAGAATTTTTTTACGTAAGTACCTACTGGGACACTTTTATCATCCACATACATGTTTCATAAAAATGTATTTCAGAACAATTTTACTATTGAATAGACTATTGGTTAAATACATTTATACCCTTATTTGAATTTTTATAAAATGGTTTGTAAGGAACCTTTCCGTCGTTATCCAAATAAGGTACATTATGACCTTTTCGACGAAACTAAGGTACGATTGTTTTTTAAAATATACAGATAGTGTGGTTATTTTCCACCATTATTACAATGTTGAGGAATCACTTACATTATTATAAGAATATTTTCAAAATAAATGTTTCCCTTTATAATTATACGACTTTTAAATGATTTCAAAATAGTAAGGGATATTTCTCTAAAAAAGTTTTGATTTCATCTATATCAACATCCTTTGATGAATTTTAAGCATATACGAAATTGATTTATTATGATACAAAACTTCAATATTTTATTGAAGGATTTGTGATATTTTTGACTATGTATGTGTTATTTTTATACCATTCATGGTTTATGGATAATGTATTGACACTTATTTTCCTAGTTTTAATATGAATGTTTATGTTATTTTTAAACGATTTCATATGAGGAATGTATTAGACTTAGTATGTGATGTGTGGAGCCTGCTATAGCTCCTCGATGCAATGATATATCTCACAAGACAAACTAGTGTCTTGGCACAAGTCCTTGACAAAATCTTATTTGTAGTCTTAGCACAAGGCCTTTACTATTTTGTTATGAATGTAGAGCATTATGCATTCCATCATTATGATAGTATATATTGATATTTCATGTGATTATTCGACATATATAATATCCATGATTGTAAGTAAATTGAATTATTTTGATTTATATTTTCTATATTATGATGATTTTCATGTTGAAAAGGAATTTTTTTTATACATTACCTTAAATGTTTATGCTTATTTATGAAAGTTTAATCTATATTGATATCATTTATGGGCATTTGAGCTCACTCCTTTCTTTGTTTTATTTTTCCTAGGATGCAAGGAAGTATATTATGATTGATCTATAGGTATAGTCTATGGGATCTCAGTATTGTCCATGGAAACAATGTTGTTGTAGTTTTCCATTTTATGATGTAATGTAAATCTTATGAATGTATCTAGTACTTCCAAGGATACTAATCTAATCGGTCTTTCGAGACATGATATTTTGGGATCATGCCAATGATATGTAATAATTAACCGACTCTTGGTAACTAGGGTTGTGGCATTATAGTTGGTAATAGTGGATTTTTAGTATATTCCTTGGAATCTAGATTTAAGTAAACTCTTATTAGAGCACATTACCCTAAGATAGGCTTTGAAGATTATTATAGAATAACTTCCTAGAATTTTGGTATTGTAGAGATTTTGTGTGTTTTCCAAGCAATGGATCCCTATATGGATATCAGCAGGTAGAGGCAGCTCTGACACAGATGTACTAAGGGGTAAAACTCGAAAACACCACTTTGAGCTAGACTCGAACAAGAACCGGTTCACAACAACGGGCCTTGCTACACTCTTGGTTATGACACTCCTCGGGGATATGCTTATGATAATTATCATTTTCTTTACAAACCATTATGATGGTTTTATAAGTATATAATTCATAAAAGAAAACATTTTTATTATTATTAATTATATCCATAAACTGTTCAATTTATGTTTTGTGTTTTGCAAGTTTGGATTTATGTATTGTGATTCATAATATAATCTTTCTTATTCCATTGTTTAGAAATGGTGCCTAGTGGATGGAATGGAAACCATATCAATGCACTCACTCAATGTAGGTATTTCCCTTATAATCAAGATAATTATAGTGGAGCTGGTGATGAAACTGGTCTTGATCAGCTTATCACCATAATGGTACAACTCACTCAAGTTATAAATAATAACCATACCCGTATGGAGAACCCTGATCCGCATCATGGAGGATCAATGTTATATTGATTCATGAGGTAAAAACAACCAACACTAAATGGGAGTACAAATCCATTAGTAGTTGAGCAATGGATAAATTCCTTAGAGAAAATATTCCTCGCCTTGGGGAGTAGTGAAAGGGAAAAGTTGTCATGTTAATTTACCGCCTCAACGGAGATGTTGATAAATGGTGTTCATTGTTTCAAAACACAAAGGAAGATGATGAGGTATCAAATATAGAATTGAGGGACTTTAAATATATTTTCTTAGCAAAATACTTTTCTCGTGACCATCGAGCAGATATGGAATGGAAATTTATGAGTTTGAGGCAAAAGGAGGATGAGATTGTCGCAATGTATGAGCCTAACTATACATGGTTAGTGAGGCATGATGTAGAGTATATATGTAACCCATGAAGTAATATTGGTCGTTTCTTCAATGGGTTGAAACCATTTCTCTATAAAGCATTATTCTTAAAATACTTCTCATCATACTAAGATATTGTCTCATGTGCTATCTAGATAGAAAAAGAAATCTCTAAGTCTTATGACCTTAATGAAAAGGAAGAAAATAAGAGATTTGTTGAGCACTATAGATATAGAAATATGGGTAAGAAGGGAATGTTTGAATATCCATCCTACAATAAATGTGGAAAGAAACACCCTTGTACTCACTTGATGGGAATCTAAGTCTGTTACATGTGTGGTGAAAAAGTTAACCAAACTCATGATTGCAAGGGGAAGAAAGAGGTGGTCAATGTTGAATGCTACAATTTTAGAGAAAGGGGGAATTATGGAAATGAATTTCTTAATCACAAAGGGAACCTACCTTAGAAAATGCCAAGGGATCAAGGCCCTACTTATGATATCACTATTGCTGAGGTTGAAGCTCCGAAAGACATGTTGGCAGGTAATTTAATGGTTTCCTTGAGTTTAGAAAATGATTTAGTTGATTATAGGTCATTGTATTGTTTCAAATAATCCCTGTTTTCTATGAAAATTAGATATTTCCAATTTTATTTAATAAGGGAGTTTTCATTCAAAGCTCCTAATGAAAGTATCATTTCAACAAATTTTTTTGAATGAGTCCCCATTAGGGCATATAAATGTTCATTATCTGCTGATATCATCATGATACCCATGATTGAATTTGATATAATCCTTAGTTTGGATTGGATTTGGGACCATGAAGTGAAAATTTATTATAAGAATACATAGGTTACAATTTCTGATGATGATGAGGAGTACCTTATCAATATAGCAGAAAATTCACCACCTAATTCTTATCTAGATCCACCCCCAAGAGCTCAAATAAATTTAATTATTATGGAGGAATAGAATGAAATCACTATGGTTGTGAAAATGAATGTTAAAATATAGGATGTACTTATTGTAAAAGAATATGTTTTTGTTTTTCCTGATAAATTACCTAGACATCCTCCATAAGCAGAAATTGATTTCTCTATTGATTTAATTCCTAGTTCAAGGCCCATATCGAAGATCCCTTATAGAATGACCACTGTGGATTTAGTGGAAGTAATGAAACAACTTGAGGAATTGAGTAATAAGTTATTTATTATCCCTAGTGTTTCTCCATGGAGATCCCCCATCATTTTTTAAGAATAATGATGGATCTATGAGGTTGTGCATTAACTACCAGGAGATCAATGCTATAACAATCAAGAACAAGTATCCCCTACCACACCTTGATGATTTATTTGACCAACATCATGGAGCTAAATAATTTTCAATGTTTTACCTTCAATATGGATATCATCAGTTGTGTGTGAAGAAGGAATACATTCTAAATACAGCATTTCAAACCAGGTACAGGCATTACGAGTTTACAATAATGCATTTTGGACTGACTAATGCACCCTCTATTTTAATGGATCTAATGAACAGAGTTTTCAAGGAATATATTGATGAATTTGTAGAGGTATTTGTTGATGTTATATTGGTATACTACAAAAATTATAAAGATCATGAAAATCACTTTTGCATTATCCATAAGACTATTAGAAGACATAAATTATATGGGATGTTTCGAAATTGTGAATTCTGGAATTAAGAGATTTCTTTTCTTGGCCATATCATATTTAAGAATAGAATCTTCGTCGATCCTTCTTACACAAGAGAAATCCAAGAATGTAATGCACCTACTAGTATAACTGGGGTTTGCAGTTTTATTGGTTTAGTAGGTTATTATCATCGTTTCGTCCCGATTTTTTCTCGATTGGCTAACCCATCAACTAAGATCACACTTAATGGGGTGAAATTTGTTTGGACAAAAGAATGTGGAGAATGTTTTGAAGAATTGAAGAGAATATTAGTCAATGCTCTTATATTGAATCAACCATCGAGGAATGATGGGTTAGTTATTTATAGTGATGCTTCATAGAAATGACTTTGTTGCGTCCTTATGTAGAATGATAGGGTTACGGCCTATGTATCACAACTACAAAAAATTCATGAAAAAAAACTATCCTACTCCAGATCTTGAGTTAGCAGTTTTAATCCTTTCTTTAAGAGATAGAAATATTATTTCTATGTGGAAAAATTTGAGATATATACCGATCACAAGAGTTTGAAGTAAATTTTCTAACATAAAGAGATCAACATGAGGCAACGACAATGGCTTGAACTACTCAAGGAATATGATTTCACTATACCCTACCACAGAGGGAAGGAAAATAAGGTGGAAGATTCTTTCAGTCGAAATGATCATGGAATTTTGAACAAGATGAGAGTTGAAAAGGATCTTATATACATGGATCTAGTAAATATGGATATGGGAATCACCATGGAATGTGAAAAATCAATAATTATTAAAATGGTTTCCAAATAATATTTACTAGAAATGATAACGAGTTCTCAAACCGATGATGAGGAGTTTCAAAAGAATATTAAAGTTGTGAATGATGGGAAATTTAGTGACTTCATATATGAAGATGGAATATTAAATTTTGGGAAGAAACTTTGTGTTTTCGATATACCTGATCTAAAAAGATAATTGTTGGATGATGGTCATAGTTCCAATTTCTCTATACACTCTGGGATCACCAAAATGTATAGAGATTTTAAGGAACATTTTTTGTGGGACAACCTGAAGAGGGAGATGTATGATTTGGTGTAAAGATGTGTGGTTTGTCCACAAGGGAAATCTGGAAGGCAATAACCTGGGGGAGTCTTGCACCCTCTTCCCATACATGAGTTGAAATGGGATAATATTACGATGGACTATGTCATTAGACTACCAAATAATCCATGAAGGAATGATGCAATATGGGTCATTGTTGATATTCTTACCAAGTCAGCACATTTTCATGCTATAAGAGATGATTTACCACATGAATGTGTAGAAAAACAATATATTAATGAAGATGTGAGACTTCATGGAGTACCCCTATCGATTGTTTTTTATCGTGATCCACTTTTAAATCATGATTATAGAAAAGTCTTCAGAAAGACCTAGATACTAAACATCGTGTGAGCACTGCCTACAACCCCCAAACTGATGGACAATCAGAACAGACTATTCAAACCACAAAAGACACGTTGAGATCATACTCACTTGAATTTCAAGGTATGTGGGATTAATATTTACCTATAGTAGAATTTTCATATAACAATAGCTTTCATTCAAGTATCCAGATGGAACCATATGAATCGTTATATAGACAGAAATGTCAAACACTAAACTGTTGGGATGATGTTGCCAAAAAAACTCATACGCCCAGATATTTTAGAGGAAATGATGGAAAAGGTGATGGTAATCCAAACCCACATTGACGCAGATCAAAGTAGGCTGAAGAGAAATGCCAATAACCGAAGGAAGGATTTGGAATTTCATGTTGGAGATCATGTTTTCTTCAAGGTACCTCACTGTAAGGGTGTTATATGTTTCAGTAAGAAGGGATAATTAAGTCCCAGGAACATCGGGCCTCTCTAAATTCTAGAACGAATTGGGGCTCTAGCTTACAAATTGTAAATTCCACCAAGTCTTATCAATGTTTACGATGTATTCCACGTATCACTGTTGAGAAAATACATGCCTGACCCAACGCATGTACTCACCTATGAAGAATTTGAACTGGAAAATGATATGTCTTATTTCGAAGAGCATGTCAAGATTCTTGATACAAGAGAACAAGTTCTGACAAACAAGACCACTCGTCTAGTAAATGTTCTATGCCGAAACTAGAAGATGGAAGTGGCAATGTGGGAACCCAAGGAACTTATGATGAAGAACCACCCAAGTATTTTTATGAAGTTATATTCTAGAAATTTTGAGGAAGAAAGTTTTTGAAGGAGGGTATGATGTAAAACCCCAACCTTCCATAGTACGTTTCTCTTTGAATAATATAATAGCATGTGTTTTATGCAACATCGAGTTCTAACACACCACAACCAATCAAACTAGCCGTTATGAATAGTAATACCCACTTTTTCAAATTCTATAAATTTTAACTTTCTAAATGGACATTATTTTTGGATTTGGAATATCAAAATTAAATTAGTGTTAATATTTGGTATTTGTCTGAAATCTTTCAATTTATGATGAATAGTCAAAACCACTGAGTTATAGTTTGAAACCAAATTTTTATTAAAATAATTATTTATTTTATTTAAATTTATTTTAGGTAAAAATAGATAAATAATACCTATATAAGTTCAATGTAATTCATTGGAGTCAGTTTATATTAATTTTAGATATATAAAAATTTTATATAACTTTTTACTGTCTTTTACCAACCTTTCGAGGAGTATTTGCAAATTTACATAAAACATAATTTTACCACTTTTTTTAGTTGAATTACAAAAGTCCTAGAGAAATGGTTGATATCAGTATGTAAAATTTTGTTTAATAAGTTGAAATTAATATTTGATGAATAGTAACTTTTTACTTTTATTTACCATGGTTTAAAGTAAAAAAGGTAATTAAGGGTAAAATGATATTATTATTACACTAACACATGTCCTAATTCTATTGGATAAGTTTAATTCAACCAAAAATAACCTTAGGAATAAAATATTATCCTTTAGGTCCACTTGGATTAGATTAGGACATTTATTATTATTTAATTCAAAGAAGAGTTAAAAGTGTTAAATTCAAATTTTAATAACAAAACAATTTTTAATATAGGTTTACAAATAAGATAAATTCGTCTATAAATTTTCATTATAAAGATAAAACTATTTATTTCATAATTTTATTTTATTTATATTATTTAGACATTAGATAATGTTATTTATTCATGACACAATGATGATGTAGTAATTACCTAATTAATGAAGTATTTAAATAATTTATATTATAAATATCCTAATAAAAGTGATTTGAGACTTTTTATAAATTCCAATAATTTTATAGGATAATATGACATATTAGTGTTGGTTGGATGAATTATTTTTGAAGTAATAATGCTGTTATAAATTTAGAAAAAACAAAATACCAAATAGTGTCAAAATTGACATAAAAGAGTTTTTAAAAAACATTTATATTATTAATTGATATTCTAGTGCTAAAAATCAATAGATAGAAAAAAGACATATATAATGATATATGTATCATTAATGAACCCCTTGGGGTTCTCTTGGAAGTATATTGTATTTTTAATAACCATATAACATAAAAATACAATGAGACATGGTAAATGTCAAACTATTTATCTAAGAGTTAAATATAAAAGATAAAGTTAATATAGTGACATAAACTTGTCTAAAAACTATTGGTTTAGTGTTTTTCAACCAATTCCAAACTTATAATTTAAATAATTTATTTTTTAGGGATTAGAATCTGGAAATTAGTTTATTATAAAATAATATTTCAAGCTTTTCCTAAGGTTCCCCTCAACCATCTTATAAAAGGGAACTCCCCTTCTCTCTAATTCACACCTTCAAAGCCATTTCCTCAGACAAAACCTACCCAAATATCCTATAAACTATCCTCCATTCATTGTAGAGGCTTTCCATTAGTCATAAAGCCTACATAAGGATCCATTTTGATCAAATCAAATGGAAGAATCCGAAGAAGAGGTAAAAATTTCATCACCTCTTTCAAGTTGCATTCTTCTTTAACTTCCTATTTCTTTGTTGTTTCCATTATAAAATAATAAATACAGTATCTTCTATATAATGTGATTTTATTATAAATATGGTACCACAATATTCATTATTATTTCAATCCTTTGAATGGAATGTCACTATAAGTGTGTACGTTCGACTTACCGTCTCCACATCATGGTGTAGTTGTTATTAAATATATTATTATTTGGATAAGTATAATAATGATGCATAATTTATTTAAATAACAAATATAACATGATAATTACTCTTAATATATGATATACTATCCTATTATCTGTTATTTTAATATCAAATGAATGATATTGTTGCTTGTGTGTACGTACGGATTACCGTCTCCACGAACGTGATGAGATTCATTCCCCATCATATCCATTCACAACTAATTTCCATTAGATGATTAAAAATAATATTTAAAGAATTGACATCATTCAGAATATGAATAAGATACATCCTATCCATAACAAAAATTACTTAAGTAACAAATAATATAAAGGAAAACGAACCAGTTAACACCCGGAACGACGATAATACTAATATATTATTAACAATGCAATGTGAAAAGGTCATATATGATATTGTATAAATGTATATAATTCTTGTAAAATTTTATAACAATTATTTCACCATTATAAAAGAGGTTAAACTACCCTAAACCAAGGAAAATTACAAGGAAATGGTTAATTTCACAATCTCTTTATTATCCGAGGATGTTTTAATGTAAGTATCTACTGGGACAATTTTTTCATCCATGTCCATGATTATTTAAAATGAATTTCAAAACATTTATACTATTTACTAGACCATGGGTTAAAGTCATGTATACCATTATTTTACTTTTTATAAAATGTTTTGAAAGGAATCTTTTCAGCCTTTTCCAAATAAGGTACTTTATGACCTTTGAGAGAAAATTTAGGTCAGAATTGTTTTTAAACTTATACGATGGCTGTGGCTATTTTCCGCCGTTATAACAACGTTGAAGCTTCCCTTACAAGATTATAAGAATATTTCCAAAATAATTGTTTTCTTTTATAATTATATGACATTTAAATGATTTCATAATAGTAATAAATATTTATCTAAAAAGAATTTGATTTCATCTATGTCAACATCCTTTAATGAAATTTATGCTTATTTGAAGTTGATTTATTATGATACAAAAAATCCATTTTGTATTGAAGGTTTTGTGATATTTTTTACAGTGGATGTGTTATTTTTATACCATTAATGGTTTAGGAATAATGTATTTTCATTTTGTATCCTACTGTTAATATGAAAGTTTACATTATGTTTAAACCTCTTCATATGAGGAATGCATTAGACTTAGTATGTGATTGGTGGAGCCTGCAATAGCTCCTTGATGCATCGATAGGTCTAATGAGTAAAACTAGTGTCTTGGCACAAGGTCTTGACAAAATATTATTTGTATTCATGGCAAAAGGCCATGACTATGTGGTTATGAAAGTCTAGAATTATGCATTCCATCATTATGAAAGTGGATATTGATATTTCATGTGATTATTAGACTAGTAGTATATCCATGTGAGTAATTAAATGGAATTATTTTGATTTATATTTTCTATATTATGATGAAGTTTATGTTGAAAAGGCTTTTGTTTTAGCTTTATACATTTCCTTAAATGGTTATGCTTATTTATGAAAATTTTCTCTACATTGATATACTTACTGAGAATTTGAGCTCACCCTTATCTATGTTTTATTTTTCCCAAGATACAAACAAGATTATTATGACTGACCT
The DNA here is from genome assembly GCA_963277665.1 of Viscum album. Classification (NCBI taxonomy): domain Eukaryota; kingdom Viridiplantae; phylum Streptophyta; class Magnoliopsida; order Santalales; family Viscaceae; genus Viscum; species Viscum album. The sequence goes on from OY728158.1 coordinate 1,289,241,555, forward strand.
GTAGTTATAGTCTATGGGATCTCAGTTTTTTCCATAGAAAAAATGTTCTTGTAGTTTTCTAATTTATGATGTAATGTAAACCTTATGAATGTATCAAGTGCTTCCAAGGATACTAAACAAATCAGTGTTTCGAGATTTGATCTTTTGTGATCATGACAATGATACGTAATAATGCACCCACATTGGAAAACTAGGGTTGGATCATTACAAAAATTCAATATAAAATTTAGTAAATGATCTACATTGGATTAATAAATATGTTAATTTTTTTAATTTTAGTTTCTAAACAAATTAATGAATTTATCCATATATATTATTTATATGAGAGAGAATTTTTCAATAAAAACCTGTATTATTCACAATTCACAGAAATGTTAATATCATAAGAAAATTAAAAATGTAACTTGAAGATAATATTTACAAGAATATTTCAAAAATTAAATTTATTTATTCAAATGATTTTACTAAAAGTTTTAATAATTAATAATATTAGTTTCCCACAAAATAAATAATTTTTTGAAATTTTATTTTGGAAACATATAATGACATTATACAGAAAATATGTACTTTTTATCAATAAGATTTATTTATATTAAAAAATTATACTTAACATTTATATTTTATTTATTACTATTAATTCATACAAGTTTAACAACTATTTAATAACATTAGTTTTAAAATAATTATGTTAATATTTTATTATGATTCATTAAAACTCATTGTTTTGTGTATTAGAAATTATCTAAGAAATTATATTTATTCAAAAAATATATTTTTCCTAAAATAAAAATGTGTTACAATATACCCCATTAAAATGAATGTTTAGATAAAAATTACATCTCATTGGTACCAAAATTTGGGATACTTATGCCTGATTACATCCTTAGGTTCCAATGTAATATCCGCAAACTGGTGGTTTCACCCAAAAAATATTTGCCAGTTGAGTGGTCCTATTTTATAGAAAAATGTCTCTATAATCTGAAATTTTAATTATTATTTCCTTATAAGTTAGATAATACTCTAGTGTAATTACCACTGAGTTTATTACAAGTAAAGTTTTAGGTATGTACTTCTTAAAGAGAGATACGTGGAAGAAATCATGGACTTGAGACAGTTTGGTGGAAGTGTCAATTGATATAGTACCATCTTCATACAGGAAATAAATTCAAAATTGACTGAAATAATTACTCACTAGTTTTCCCTTATTTCAAAATATCGTTACCTTAAACTATGTATAAATTCATAGAAACACCTTATCACTAACTTAATATTTCAGTTCACATTGATGATTATTAGCATAACTTTTATGTTGAAATAGTTATGCCCTTATTTGTTGCTGAATGGCTCAAAAATTCTCTTCAATTTCATAAAATATTTTAGGAACCAATGTATTTCCTTATCTAATGGGATTCTAGCATGTTATATCTCTACACATATTTATATATTGTTATTCTAAAGGATTAAATGAATACTGATTTGAAAGCTATTATTTTATTCAAACTAAACTGGAGTAATGTGTTGATCCCAACGACCTTTAAAATAAAATAAAAAATATCTCAAAAGAAAATATAGGCTTTTAATTATTCTCTAAGAGTAACCATTTATATGAGGATGATACATGGAATTGAAAATATAAACTATATAACGATCTTACTGAATTGTTCACCAGAACATCAATGTAAACCTTGGATCCCAACTAGAAATAATATAATGTGGTACTCTGTGAAACCTTCACACATCCTTAAAGTATATCCTGGAAGACTCCTCCAAATATAAATATTCTCTTATATTGATGAATCATGCAATTGTTTAATTTAAATCCAAATTTAATGGTTACATTTATATGTAATAGGGATTCGTAAAAAAATACAAGGTTATGTTTTTTGATTTTTATTCTATTATGGTTAATGGTTATAATGTACCGTTAGACTTTTATCTCTTTTCTTAAAATTTATGATATTCCAAGAACTAAGATACATACTTTGAAATTTGTCTCTTCAATAGTCCTAAAAATTATCTTTCATGTATAAAAATTGTAGTCGCCATTTACTTGTGGGTTTAAGCCTCACGACCTTACCTGATCCAATAGGTTTTCACCCAGATTATGGTTTATTTTTTCCCAAACTATACATAATATAATTCTTACATGTTGAGAAATTGTAATAACTAATAATTACCCTAACATTAAAGATATGATATACATTAATGGTTGAAAATATCTCTAATCATCATCCAAATAAAATGTAAAAGAATTTTTCCTCAAATATTTTCATTCACTAAAACATGTAAAAATCAGTGGGTTGTATTATAATAAGTGCCTTGGAAAATATCATTTATCATGACACAAATCTATCACATAAAAAATAAATAGGGTTTTCTAATACATTTAATTTATGATTATCCTTAAACTCAAAAATTCATGATGGTGTCTATAACTCATAATTTATTCATACAGGGAGAAAAAAATACTTCCAAAAGATAATTCACCATTTATTATTTAAATAAGTTCTTATATTATATGAAAAATGTTCCATTAAAATCATGGGTTCGTACTTTCACATATATAATTTAAAATTTTATTTTGTGTCCACAAAAATTATAGGGAGATAATCAATGGTCAAAATCACATCAAGATCCACTAAAGGATAAAAAATAATATATTCATAGGGATACTTTATGCAAAACCAATCATGAAATTCCTAAATAATGAGAAGAGTATTAGTGTGAAATAATTATGATGATTCACATAATCTATTATGATTCCATAATATTTCACTTTTTCATTTCCTTTAGTGTTTTTTTTGGCTTATCATTGACAACAACCCTTGAATTTTTTTATTGATTCGCATAATGCCTAAACACCGTGAACATGAAATGATGAAATGAAGGTGGTAAATTATGTGTAGTTTTTATCTAAAATAATAATTTGCTAACATCTTCACATAATTTTATAAATCTGTTTTTGTGATGATCTTCAACCCCACAATTAAAATATTTACCAGCCCCCTTAAGACAATTTCTTCCATTATTTCATCCGTACTTTGAGCATGAGGGAAAGCTCAAATTGTTTAATCCATCATTTTTTATAACACCCTAGGATTTTAAGTGAAGAAAATATTATTCTATATTGTATATAACACAAAACACATATGTCATAGAGTAATGTAAAACCATTAGGATATATGGGGTATTTAGTTTTAAATAAATTTGATCTCTTTAATAGCTTTTAGAACACTCAACATTGAGCCTAACTGAACCATAATACAGAAGACCATTATAACCAATACTTTAAAATGGAGGATATTAATAGTAAAAAAAATTATTAAAATATATTGTTTAAAAATGTATAAAAAATTTCATTGTTGACATATTTATTAAGAGGAAAATAATATTCCTTTGAATGAAAAAAAAAACATTTTCCAAAAAATAGCATTTTTCAAAAAGTTGTTTTTGTCAGGGCTTAAACATAAATTTTAATATTAATTTTTACCACTTTTATATATTTCATTTAATAAAATGAAAATAATGTTTTGAAATCATCCAATCGAAATTTAATTATGATTATTTTTGGTGTTTTTCTGAAATAGTTTTTTTGATGAATAGTTAAAATGGTGAATTTTATTGAAAACAATATTTTCATTCAAATTTTTAATTTGTTAAATAATATTTTAAAATTATTTAAACTAAATTTAGTTTAATTATATAAAATTTTAACTAATTTAGGTTGCTGGAATAAATTTCATATAAAATTTTGATATAAAAACCTTATATATATATATATGAGAAGTTTCTCTTTGGAAAGCCACTTTTTCATCGCATTTGTGGGTATAATTTACAATTGGGTTTTGTCAGTTCCTTGAATTTAATTTGAAATAATGGATTATTTATTTTAAATCATCATTGTATAAATTATCTAATAATGTCAAATTAATTTTTTACCATAATTAATAGTGCAATGAGTAATAATTAATTATCATGGTTAAGGAAACAATTGATTTAAAAGGGGGTTAAATAAAGAAGATAATGGTTTAAGTGACCTATCAACTTGGCCAAATATTATTTTCTTACCATATTTCAACCATAAAACCTGTAAGGTTGTAGGATTACCTTTGTTTTGAAGGTATCAATCCATGAAGTGGAAGCCAATGGTCCGTGGATTTAAAAATTTTCAAATGTCAATCAACGTTACAACATCATTGATGACAAAATAAAATCTTTAATAGTTCTCTATGATCAAGTGGGAAGATGATTTATCAAAAAATAATAAACCATAAATATCTTTTTTGATCTATAGTCGTTCTTTATATCTTCTTCTGACTGACGATCACTGCTCAAAGAATCTGAAGTCAAATACCTCTATACTTTCCCAACAGACATCAAAAATATATAGGAGTTTTGATCATTGAATTATGTTTGCAATCATGGAAATCCAACAATGCCTTCAATGCCCCGCCAGTCACCGAATAAATATACCTTCGATGGAGATGGTGACATTGATTTTATATCCTGGATCTAGAGCCTTTCTCCTTAAAAATAAAGAGAGGAGAGAGAATCCATCATGTTCTCTCCATGAATAGTCTTTAGTGAGAGCATCTTCTCATACTTTTTATACTGTGTCATGAAAATAACCATAAATATCCCCCAAAACTCAATTATTTTAAAATTTAGATAAAATATATTATTACTACTATATTGATTCATAAATTTAATTTATATTTTAATCATGTTCATTTAATTTAAATGATATATGACATGAAAAAACCAAAGAAATTACCTCTACTTCACTATCCCATAAACATAACTACGCCTTGAATATTTTAAATTAATATTCATTCATATAATATTTTCCTCATATTTACTTTAAAACATGTTAATAAATTTAATGAATAAATTCAATTCCAAATATTCATAACTTGAATAATATATACTTATTTATTCACTTGGTCAACAAAAATAGTTGGACAACACCAAGATCCCAATAGTGGGGCCCATCATCTCCTATATACATATTTACCAAAATAAGGAATATTCTCATATATGTTATTATGTGTGACTCTCTGTTCCCTTATCTTGATAGAATTGAATATTATTCAATGATCAAGTGCATAGTATATCAACCCATAAAGGACCCAAAATAAATAATGGTAGTAATTTCAATGACAAACAACCAATGAACATGAACTAAGTAATAAAATCTATTTGTCATTAGATATCTCATAAAGTAGAGTGCACAAAAATGTCATCATCCATTCTTGTATTATTATTTTTTAATATAACTATACATATTTTTAGTGGACTACTATGGACATGGATTTATCAATATATTACAATCATGATAAACTGGGCACAATATATATTACTTCCTCAATATAAAAGAATAAATTCAATATTGTCCATTCAACCAATGCCATTCCACCAATGATGTGTCCAACACAAGCTACATTTCCATGTTTTAATTATCATGGTTTTTTTATGTCATCAATTTATGTGATGTAATGGAACAAAATGATAATGTTCACATGTCTATAGACCAATACCCTTGTCTATAGATAGGAACTACCAATAACACAAAAACATGAAATATGCTTATTGGCGGGCCCATTCTCATTATCTCACTACTAAATATAAAAAATTATGAACTTCATTAGAAGAAGTTTCAATTCTTACAATCCCCTGAACAGACATTTCTAAAATCTGCAGTGTCCAATTAGGATGATATATACAGAACATAAGACACAAGTATAAGATTAATATCATAATATCTCAAGGTTATCATTATTTACTTGGATCTTCTAAAACCTTTTCATATGACAAATAATCTGTGGAATTTACTATTTAAATAGTGGATGCAGAAATATGAAAACTACAATGGTAAAAATACATCATGCAAATCGAACTTTATACATGAAATAGTAAAAAATAGTATAGTTCAATTATAGTATAGGGAACCCACTATTACAATAATCCCAAATTCAATAGATCCAACATGTTAACAAACCATGTTAGATATCACAAGATTAATATAATATTTATTCTAGGTCATGGCTTTAGATACTGGGTCTGCCACAATTTTTTCAAGTCACAATTATTCTATATACAACCATATCTCATTGAGTAAAAAATCTGAAGTGGTGGTGACCCTGAGAGCATCACAATTTTATATTGTGAGAACATGACATCATGGATAGTAAGAATATCAAAATTTAAATTATTATTATACAACACTTACTATGTTTGATTCAATGAACATGAAAAAATCATTGTGTTTAGCAACTTCTTTGTTGCCTCAGAAGTAACAATTTACTCACTATTTATAGGTTTTTCTACCATTTACTTGTTGAGCTCAACCTGATCATTAACATTCATTGACTATGATGTTAGTTCATATTTATCTATGTAATTAATGTTTTATCCCATTAAATCTTATATATTAAAACTTCGTAGTGTAGGCACATATCATTTTTACTTTCCCAAGAATAACTAGAGATTTATGAATGCTTCACATATATTTATTTGGGATATAACAGATATATTTATACCATAATGTTTATATATGAAATATTATTTACTGTAAATACCATGGAATATGTGATTGATCCATCACAAAATCATATGGAATCTAACTAGCCACATTAATCTCATCTCAGGTACAATAAATGTCACTTAGAGAGATTTATTCCATCGGGAATTAGACACAATTCTCTTTTTAATTCTTCCATGTTGTATTTTTTAATATTATGTTTGTATATATATGATTGACTTGGTTGGAGAAACCATAATATCTTCTTCAATAGACCATGTTCCGAAGAACTGAGGTTTCGACTTTTTTTTAATATCAATAGAGATACATTTATTCTCATCTTAGCTAACTAGAAGTCCAAAATCAGGTTCCCATATGTTACAAAACATATTTTTCATGGAAAACATTTGTTCTCCCTATAAAATTTTGTAGAAAAATTGAAAATATTCATTCCAAATAAATATTATATGATCTTGTTTCTTAGTTATATCTTAATCTAGGTTTTAGTAACGTTAAACATTTTATTTTCATTATGTGATGTCGCAATCTCTTTTTGGTTTAATTTTATTTACACCTTCCTTGAAAGTTGGTTTTGACATCCACTTCCCAATATAATGATCAAATGAATGAGCTGAGTAAAATTAAAATGGATTATTTCATAACAACTTGGTGTAACCAATTGATCATTATTAGAACTACATTAATACCAACCATTTATAATCTCATTTTTAAACCAACCATATTATTCAATCTAAAAAAAATTCAATTTCATACATGAAATCCATTTTATAATTATAAATGATCTTTTAAATATATTATAATTTACATATTCTTTATTCTTGTATAGATTATTATTCACAATGATTTATGGATCCCTCATCACGGTGAATAGAAAACCATAAATATGATTAAATCCTTCATATGGAGTATCTGTTTCTGGAACATTCTTCTTCCACATTAACATGGGAAACATCTTCTTATACACACTACATGATCATCTATAGGATTGATTAAATTCAATTCAAATTGGATCATGTTATATAAAAAGTAATGTCCACCCTTATATTGAAATGGAGTCTTTCACAAGACTATGCCTTTTAAATATTAGGCCCAACTTCTTTTTTATTCTATTATGGATAATCCCCCATTTAAGGGATTAAGGGGAACCCGTACATGACCCGTAGGCCCATGGACCAAGGCCCGACACACCCTCAATACATGACCCGAAGTCCCAGAGGCATACCATGTCCAATACATGACCCATAGGCCCAACCCACTTGAACTACCCCTCCCTAGCTTTCTGCATCATTGATCACCTAGTTCCCCACCTTGCATTACTGATCGGCTAGAATTTCCCCGTACAACGATGCACGATGCCTAGTCTCAATGGTGGCTGCCATACCCTCTCATGCTTCCAATCCAGTTAGCTCTACAGCTGGTGGCTACTACTCCTGTTGATATAATCCTCTTCTGGGGCATGTTCTGTGTGAACTGGGCTACTCCATGGTCTATGTGACCCGAAGGCCCTGGGGCCCGAAGGTCTTTGATGAATCAAAGGCCATGGAGACCTGTAGGCCCAAACCAGTGGCCCGAATTCCCAAATCGGGTGAATAGTTTTGGCTGCTACAGTAACTACTACAATATCATAAAGTATCTGCTATAGTATGGAATAGTAATTGCTACAGTACCCCCCCCCCCCCCACGAAATTTTCCTCTGCTCGGTTTTGAACTCGGGTCTCTATATTTCCACATTGATACTACTTATAAAATGATTCTAATGTACAAAATGTGAATTTAGTAATTTCTCCATGCAAAATTTTGTTGATTAATGTTAACATGTAAAAATATTCATTGATCCTCCATATTAACATCAATTTTGTGATATAGATAAGGTAATCGGAATTTAAGAATTACTTCATGATATATATTTTATTTATCGATGAATGCTTGGACAAGATATTCCTCATCATGTCAGACTGATGAAACTTATAATTTCTAACCATGCATATCCCATTAATCACTTTAACATTCCTTAAAGACTAAAAGAAATATTATTAAGTATATTTACCACTATCTTGCATAGGGAATAGTTAATTCTCACTAGATGAAATAATTCCTTAAACATTATGGAATACCTTTTTATCAAATGTTTTCTTTTTTTCAAAACAATTTATATATGTCGAAGATACCAAAGGTGTTTAGATTGACACGTTATAAATACCATACAGGGTATATCTGGGATACCAAATTTACTTTTTATTGAAAAAAAACTATCTTTCCATAAATCGGTATATTTGTATTATATTTTATAATCATCAGGTATTTTCAATGATTATAGTATCACTGAAATAATTGTTGAGTATTATAAACCATAAACTATATTTATTATTAATCATGGAAAAACATATACATATTTTAAAAGGACATGTGGGAAAAATTGGTGTAATACCCAATAAAAGTTCGACTGGAATCATACACAAGGGAATTGAGAAGTCATATACATCTCACCACTAACTTATGAAACACCTATTATTAGCCTCTTGAAGAATACACCATAATCCTTTTAATGTTAATATTAATTAATTTTTACTGTATTTTGATACACATATGTTATTGTAATATTGTATGTAATACCCAAGAATTATTTTAGAAAAATTAATTGATGAATGTATACTAAATAATAAGTGGGCGTCTGCTTATTCAATTCAGTTCATAATGTTAATATTACATAGAATTGTTTCTTGATATGTGAAGCAAATAACCTCCCACAATATACACATTTTTATTGATTTACCACATGAAAATACCTATGGAATCCCAATTTCCATTGAACATACCTCCTTTTTCTTTAACTTTTTTCCAAATAATTAATGATTAATCTTTTCATTCTGTTCATATTTATTGAAAACCCATATCAAGAAGGTAACAAAGCATTTTATTCATACTGTTCATTTTTTAATCTAAACCTAAACTATATAAAACGGTTGAAAATGATATTAAAATAGGATGTATTGAAAGATTACTATATTCCTTTAAATTTATAAAAAACCAATAAAATCATTAACTATTCTTATATGTGCTTCTCTTTATCCTTGAATAAATGACCAATATTATATTTTAAATTATATCATCCATTTCATGATGTAGTGTCCACATCAGAAATTATACATTGATGATAGAATAATTACTTAACCATCATATGCGTCAAACAAGAGTTTTCTCTGAGCATTTTTAACTCCCTGACTTCCTGATGTGTCTTAACGGGTATTGGGGAAACCTACACCTTGAATTTCCTATATCATTGTATTGTGCGTAAGTGCCTATAAAACAGTTAGAAATTCAAGCTATTTTTGGAATTTAAATTGACAAATATTATGTCTATATATATTTTTCATATTACATTACATATTATACAAAATAAAATTCTAACAGATTAGTACTTTTAATCTTGATTTCTGATTTAGACATCATTGATTAATTTATTAAATTTTAAAATATCTCCAGCTATTTAATAAAATTATTGGAACCCTTTGTACATTAAATATAATAATCTTTTATTTGAGTATTATAGTGGTATAAATTCTTGAAATTCCCCCCATAGTCTACAAGATTGGGCTAGGCCACTAATCTGAGATTTCAAGGTAGGAATTTATCTGGAAAACACCATAAACTTGTGCTTCCTTAAAATATTGAGTGAAGTACCAAATTTTAAAAACATAAACTTTTTTTTCAATGCTTTCCTCTAATGATTTATCATGTTATCTTTGTATACATATTTTCTTCCAACTTTAGTTAAGGAATCCAACCATTATTAAAACTACTCCCCATTAGTAAGAGGAACCCTCAAATTGGTTGAAGATCACCCTAAACACCTGGTGTTGCTCAAATTTGAATGATGGAAGGTTATTACCAATTAACATTTATTTGAAGGTTTTATATATTTAATTGACTACATAAATATTATTCTATATGACAAACATACTATATGATCTCACTCACAATTAGTCGAGAAATAAATCTAAAAAAATAAATGCATCACAAGTTCATTTTAGATGTTCTTTCTTTTTTATTATTCTATGTGATTATGCATAATACTAAGCATACATAAAACAAAAAACTATGCATGACTAAAATGATGATATGATATGATGTTGATTCTAACGATTGATCTATTGAGTGAATAATGGATCAATATAGACCCTATGGGTAACTAATTTTTCCGCATCACCTGTGACTTGAGTTGCAATACTCACCCCCCAAATTCATGAAACATATTCCATGTGTGCTGCCATTGCTCAGTAAGGTGTACGTTGTTACTTGTCTTTATCATTATACAACACTAAATGCAATGGGAGCGGTGGTCTCGTGACTACAAAAAAATGTGAAAATAGAAATGTTTTCCCTAATAGATTTATTGAAAAAAAAAATATTATTAGAGAGTAATTTATACAACTATACTCACATTCATGCAAGGGGTAATGGGACATTGAGTGTTTCTTCCAATAGAATAAACTTTTAACCTTTATTTGTTTTTTTTCATTTAGAAGTCTCAGAGGCCTTGTATTTTTTTCATTTATTTCTCTACATATGAATTTCAAAAAATATATTTTTGGAAAAATATAAAAAATTAATATAATTTTTTTTAAATAATAATCCACAACACTATGGAGTGAAATTCCTATTGAGAACCCTATTTCTGTAATCAAAATCTGGCCAGAATTCAAGGGTTCATCAGAATTTTCACATCCAACTGCCTTCAAGTATTTCATCATATAATTAAATATATGTTCTCTTCCATTAAAAAACCAAAAAAATTATAGTTTATATATGATTTGAAGTTGTGAGTGACTGTATACTAGTCATTAGACAGTGAATTAAAATATGGTATATAGCATTGGGAATCAAATTATTCCCTCTATTAAATTTAATGAAAATTAATTATTTCCTTTGGATTGAAATCTTCACACATCGCTATACTGTCAATTGAATGTACCAGAATATATAGTGAAAGCCAGTGGGCAAGAGATTTAAATATTTTAAACAAAATATCAATGTGACATTATCATCGCTGGTGAATCACATCGCTGGTATGGCTCATGGATCGTACATGAATAAGATTAAGAACTACATAATATACCTTAAATATATAGTTTTATCTGAAGTAGTGATCGAAATTTTCTTTTCACTGACGATCTCTAAATGATGAATATGATGTTTATTTCCACTGGATCATCCACACTCAAATAAAATATCATTTGGAGCAGTGATAGGCTGTAACACCCCAGGTAAATAAAGAATATGGAATTTTTATATTTATCCATATTTGTGAATAAAATATTAATATAACTTTAAAGGGTACTCTATGCTCGATGGTGTACCCAACACGCAACAACGAGTTTCATGCGAATCTTATGTTGCACTCTAATAATAAAATAATATTATTTTAAATGGTAGTTAACACATAGCTGTTGTGATGGCGGTAATGAATAGAACTAAATAAAAAATGATTATATATGTTTGTCAAATATTTTTACTTTTTACAATAAATTTTAGAGGATTAAAAATGCGAATGAATCCAATTTTAAGCGTAAACATTCTAATATTCTTTAAAAGGTCAATTAACCGCCTTTTGATGGAAAACCTCTTTTAAATCCACATTGTTACAATTTTATATGTTATATTTGACAAAATAAAATTCTTCTTTAGAATCGAGACAACAAAATTTACTTTGTGTAAATTTTTGGTATTTTTCCGAAAAAGTTCAATTTTTAATGAATATTGAAAAATGTTGTATTTTAATTCAAAAGCTCTTTTTAATCTAATTTATTTATATGATTATATTATCTTTTTAATTAGTTTTAAAGTGAAATTAGAATATATTTTTACTATTTAATACAATAGTGGTCGTTGGAATTAATTTCACTTTGAAATCACACTTAAACTAGTGCCAATCTTTTGATACATTTTGTTTCATAAAAACATGCTATTTGCTCTGACAGCGGGAATTAATTATTAAATTAATTAATGCAACTTATATTTTTTGAATTTTTTAAAATGTACTTCATTTTTGAATTCAGAATATCAAATATATCTTAGGGTGATGTTTTGGTATTTTTCTGAAAAACTTCAATTTTTGATTAATAGTGAAACCACTAAGTGGTACTTAAAAAACTGATTTTTCGTTTAAATGAAATTTTACCACCTCTGTGTTTTGAATTTCAAAAATATGACATACATGGTTCTTATTAAGAAGTAAAATTTGGGTCAATGAGATTAAAATAATTTTTTGGTGAATAGGAACTTATTATGTTTTTAATCGCGATTAGAGGTAATTAGTGTAGTTTAAGGTAAAAATAATGTTTTAATAATATGAAATGACCTAGAAACATGTCCTACCCTCATTGGATGTGTCATGGACGACCAAGACAATCCATGGGTCTACTTGGGGACCCCATGGAGCGACATTGGTTGGAAAATGACATAAATACCTTTTTATTTAATGTTAAAGTAAAAAAAACACAAAAATGAGATGTTTAACTAAAACAATTTGTAAATGGGGTTATACAAATCGGATTTTGGACTATAAATAGTATATGAACAGATAAAATGATTTCCTACATCATAGTATTTTTTTTATAATTTTTAGACATTAAATATATTATATTACTTATGACGTCATGATGATGCAGCGATGACCTCATTATTTAACGATTTAAATAAAATGGAAAGATAATATAATATATAAGACATACACATGTCAAAAACCTATTGGATGAGAGGATTTTTAATCCTTATCACCTTATCCTCAAATTATATCAATGTGGGACCTCTTAAATCCGAATATCATTTTAAAATAAAGTGACTTTTCTTTACTTTCCAAGAGTGCCCGTCCTCTTCTCTTATAAAAGGCTCCCACCTCTACCTCCTTACCCACACTCCAAAAGTAATTGGCTTGGCCAAACCCAACCCATTTGGTCTATCCATTTCCCTCTTTTACTACTTGAAGCCTCATGTTGGGGAGAAGTCTTCCCATGGAAGCCTTTTTGCTCAAACCAAAGGGAGTTACCGGATTTTAAGGTAATGTCTTCACTTCAGTCCTTTTGTTTTATTTTGCTTCTCCCACCCCCTAAACTCTTTTTATTAATTTCTTTTGTAACAACTCCAGTATCTTCAATATACTATGATGTTTTTATAAGAAGGATTCGAGCTACACATACACACACCAACATCTAATGGGTAAGAACATACTGTTTCCGTGGATGGTGAATTTCTGCCTCACGAAATGATGATTGTTCAACACTCATATAACACCTCCAAAGGTGGAAATTAAGATGTCACTATATTTATATATGATATATAATATGTTTATGTTATACTTAATCTTCTGTATTTTTCATTTTTGTCTTACCTTTATGGCTTCCATTATGGGCATACGCGATATCTTCATTTTAGGAAGTGCGGACTACCGCCCCCTCAAAGTGATGTGATTCGTTAATGCCATACGAGGGACGTTTAAAGGATGGATGTAATGTTATTATGTATGATGTTATAGTGGAATTATAATATACCTCTATATCATTATTATTTCTTTCCATTAAAGTATGAGATAGAAATTAAAGTAGCGTTCATGTGTACGTACGGCTTACCGTCTCCATGAACGGTGCATTTCATTTCTTATCCCAAAATGTAATGTACTATTATAAGTACATGTATATAATGGATACATATGATGAATGATACATATAAATGATGAATATAATTCTGTAATTATAGTATAAATACCTCTCATTTAGTTTTAATTCCCATAATATGACAAAGAAATGAATGTAGCGTTCATGCGTACGTACAGCTTACTGTATCCATGAACGGTGTATTTCATTTCATACCTCTAAATGATTATGTGATATTAAAAATACATGTATATTATAGATATATATGATATATATGATATCAAAATCAGGAATTTCATTCTGGATATAAATAACCTTTGACCACACGAACAACATGTAATTGTAAGAAGTCCAATTTCGACTTAAGAACCAAATATCAACAAAAAAACATTATTAACTTAAATGATTACATAATGTTTATAACATGGCATTAAGTGATATAAAAGGAATAATGAACTTTAAAAAGGTTCTTAAGAATATAGAAATTAACTGAAGTTTATTATTCAGGACGTTAAAGAATGATCGAGTCAAGTCGGACCCGAGGTAATGGATCTTACTCCTCTCTTTCTTTTTAAGTACATTCTTTTATGTAATTCCTTTTAAAGCTCATATTTCTTGTTATTGGGATGTTCTTTTATATTACTCTTACTGTAATTTTTATTTTTCATATGATGAGAGACCCTATTCTCTTTTATCAATCCATTTTGGACGTTTTGGGTGGCGCCGTTAGGCTGCCGAATTTTCATAAGAGATCTAACCTCTTTCTTTCTTTTTAAGTACTCTCCTTTTTGTCACTTCTCTTAAGCTCATATTTGTTATGATGGGGGATGTTCTTTCATATTCCTCTTGATTTAATTTTTATTGTAATATGATGAGATACTCTATCTGATCTCATTAATCCATTTTGGAAGTTTTATGTGGCGTCGTTAGGCTGCCGACTTTTCGTAAGGGATTGTTCATCTCACTTTTATTCCCGTGAGATTTATGCTACATTTTCCACAATTTCCTTTGAATGGTGTATGTACTGCCCATTATTATACACTTTGTGCAGTATAATTTCATTTATGTGTATTCAAATCTTCATTGTATGACCCTTCTTCCATGGGGTGCACGTTTCGAAAGTTACCCAACTCGGTAAGGGGACCTTTCACCCTCCTCTTTTTAAAAGACTTCTTTTGTTATGTCTTTTAATTCACATACTATTATGTTGGGATATTTTGTTTTATATCCTTATTGATGTAAATTTTATGTCCAAGTGATGATATTCCCTTTTTATCTTTCATCAACTCATTTTCTGAATTTTGAAGTGATGTCGTTAGGTTGTCAACGTTTTGCAAGGGAACTTCTTAACCCAATTTTTATTATTTGGGATAAGCTTGTACTCCTTGAATATGTCGTTATATGAATATGTGTGAATAACATCTGATTTTTTACACTTAATATCCACTTATATTTGGTGTATTAGTTTGTCACACATAATTATGTAATTGATTTATCCTTAATTTAAGGATACCTTCTTTGTAATATATTTCATCTCATTTTACATTTCTTTTGAGACTTCATTGTTGTTATGCACCAATTCACTCTTATATAGTGTGTATATTGTCCTTTGAGATATTATATCATTAATCACTTTATTCTCATGATATTATAAAGTTCAGATTAAATGTTATTCCGCTAATATTTGTATTCAAGAGTCTCTCATTTTGTTAAAAACTATTTAACAAAAATATCGTTTTAAATGTTTTAAAGATTTATTATTCTAAATCTTTATCTTTAATGTCCATTTTTTCAAAATGGTTTTCAGTATTTATTTATATGGACAATAATATTTTAAAATTATAATTCCATTAAAACCTTCAATGTGGTATGGGACACTTTGATTCAAAAGTCTCTTTTAAATGGTTTTTGAAAATGGATTGAATAATTCAATATCTGGGAATTACTTATTGTGATTTCAAATGAAATGTTGTTATTGAAATGTTTATATTTTAAATATTTTATGTGTAATGATGGTAGTTGGAAATTTTATGGGTGGTTACGTGATAAACCATATGATGGGTGGTGTTGTGAATACCAGGACCGGTGGTTACGTTATAACCTCCAATGCATTGGGTATGGAAGTCGGCCGTATGGCTATTCCATTAAGTATGTATGGAAGTTGGATGAATGGCTATTCCATTAAGTGATATGCGTGGAAGTCGACATTATGGTTATTCCACTTAAGTATGTTTATGTCCCAAGTTACCTTTATATGTTTTGTGATCTTTATATGGGTTTTATGGTAATATTTTGGTTACAGAAGGGTAAGTAATGAACTTTTTTTAGCAAAGAGTTTTTACTACTTCGAAAAGGTGAAAAGTATTTCTTTGATAAAGTATACATGGTTTAATTTTTGATTTGAAAAACTAACAGTTTTAATTCTTTGTGAATCCCTTACTGAGCGTTTTATGCTCATCCCAAGTTTTTGAAATGTTTTTCACAGGACTTAGCATGGAATAGGGTCAAGGATGGGATCAAGGAAAAGTCATGCTACCTAAATAATGGAACTAGACATGTTTCTTTTTAAGATTTTTTTATGGAGACTCAGTAGAAGTGACTACTTTGTAATCTTTTGAGATGTAAT
Source organism: Viscum album (assembly GCA_963277665.1). Lineage (NCBI taxonomy): Eukaryota > Viridiplantae > Streptophyta > Magnoliopsida > Santalales > Viscaceae > Viscum > Viscum album. Next base: position 1,289,258,371 of record OY728158.1, read on the forward strand.
AGTTATGTCCTAATTCTCTAAAACTCTAAACCTGACAAGATCCTTAATGTGAATTACTCATTTAATTCAATATTAAGTAAGGTTTAAGGTTGGGGCCTTATAGTTGGTATCAGAGGTCGGTTTAGATTACTTTAGAGGTTTGGGTATTCTTTAAGAATAAGTGACATTACCATAATGGTTAGGAATTCAGAAAGAGTCCTAGTATTAGATAAAGTGAATGAGTAAGTATATCATAGTGTTTATCTTCATAATTAGTACATGATGGTTTTTTTGATATACTCACATTAACCTTTTTGGTTTTAGTAAATGGCTGGATCTAGCAGGCACCAATGTAACAGTGGATGTTAAGGAAATTGTGACAGTTTTTTGAGCAAGCAACTGAATGATATGGAGCTACAATGAGAACTCTTGTGTTTATCCTCAAACAACTATCTGGAGTCATGATTGAACAACTAATCCTTGGTGATTTCTATAAGGCATCATATATGTGAGAAAAAAATCCCTACGGAACTACGGGTAATAATCATAAAGGTAAGTATGTTCAAAAACCTATGTGTCAAATATGTGGAAAGAAACACCTAGGAAAATGTTTCAAAGGGACAAAAATATGATATAGATGTGGAAATGAAGGTCATAAAGCAAGAACCTGCCATGGAAAAAGGAAGCAACCAGTTGACTCAAGGAAAGGGAAAGAAGTTCATTCTGAGGGATCAATTTAATGTTTTAAATGTGGTGTGCATGGTAATTATGCAAACACATGTCCTATGAAGAAGTTTCGTGAATGGGATCACCAAGATCGTACAAATATTCATTTACCAATACCTAATTCCATTCCGATTGAGGATGAAGAAACTGATAATGACCAATCAAAGGTATGGATTATTTCATAACTTTTGTTTTCCTATTTTGGAATCCTAGGATATGATTCATGATTTTGTTTTTAGGAAATAATTATTTCAAAATAAGTTGGAAAGGAATGGTTAATGGATCCTGAAGAATGTTGAATGAGTAAGAAGTCAACATATAAGGGCTTCAAGAGTTATGGTGAAATTCTTAAGAGTATTAAGTCTCTTTTGATGACGGGGTTACATTAGAAGGCTTTTTATAGTATGTGTAACCCTGATGTTTAATATATGAAAATTTTATTCAAGGAATAGTTTTCTGTTCTTTTATGGACATAGATATAAAGAACCTATTGGGTTTATATGATCCTTACTTGTGAGGTAATTTTGGGTTACTATATGTTATGATGGAAGTGAAAGGGATGAGATTAAATTGAGGTTAAAATGTGTTATGAAGATTTTATCTATTTTTGGGGAATGATTTGAGAATTATATAGTTTTGGAAAAATGACAACATGCAGACCATGTGACAACCCGTCGCATCGGAAAAAGCTGCGGGAATCAAACCCACAACCAATGTGCGACTGGTATTTATCACCTACCACTGGACTACGTGAAGTACCTGGTTATTTTGACTGATTCTTTTTAGTTAGGTGATTATATGAATTAAGATTAAGTTGATTTTGGGTTATCTATAGAAATTTATTAACCTATGATGGAGGATATGTGATTAGGTTAATTACTTTTCAATAAGAGACATTAAGAGCAACTGATGTTGTTTGGAGATAAATGCAACGATTTAACTTGGAAGGCTATGTGACTAAATCCTTCAAATATTTGGGTTTCAATATTATTTTGGTTTACTTTGAAGTATTTTATGGAAAAATTGATTATCGAATGGTCCTCGTTGAACTTTGGGTTTTGTTGGAAAAATTTTGGAGATTAAGAATAGATTTTCTTTTTATAAAGGGTTATCTTTTTTTGGATTATCTGATCTTGTACTAGCCTTTTTGGTTTTGGTTTTGGTTAATGACTAAAGACATGGGAAGTATATAGTTATCTTTTGTGGATTAGTTGATTATCTAGAAGTTGATTATAGTACTCTTAATGCGAACAAGTCTTCCTAAATACTAGTCTTTTGGAGAAAATATGAGTTTCATTAAGGAATCTAGTAAAAGTTGAAAGTGAACATGATAAGTGATTATGTTTACTTATGAATAAATTCCTCAATAAAAAGTAACTTAAAACAAAAATGCTGTCTATTAACTTTTCCGACTGGGTAGTCGAATACCGTTTAACCCATGACAAGTTTGTGATTTTCTTATGGTTAACTTTCTCCTAGACATGTTTACTATCACTCTCCATCAGAACATGACCCTTTGTTTTTTCCTCCATGTCCATATTTTCATACTTGGAATTCTAGTATGGGTTAACTCGGGTGACCTCCGTACTAATCTTTCTTTATTTTAAAGTGATTGTTTTACTGACTCTTGTTCCGATGTGGGACTTTCAAGGATGTTTCCAAGCTCAATTTTAAAATTGCGAGGACGCAATTCCCAAAAGGGGGGAAGGATGTAACACCCCAGGTAAATAAAGAATATGACATTTTTATATTTATCCATATTTGTGAATAAAATATTAATATAACTTTAAAGGGGACGCTATTCTCGATGGCGTACCCAACACGCAACAACGAGTTTCTTGGGAATCTTACGTTGCACTCTAATAATAAAAAAATATTATTTTAAATGGTAGTTAATGCCTACCTGTTGTGATCGGGGGAATGAATAGAACTAAATAAAAAAATGATTATATATGTTTGTCAAATATTTTTACATTTTACAATAAATTTTAGAGGATTAAAAATGCGAATGAATCCAATTTTAGGCGTAAACATTCTAATATTCTTTAAAAGGTTGATTAAACGCCTTTTGATGGCGAAAATCTTTTAAATCCACTTTGTGACAATTTTATGTGTTATATTTGACAAAAATAAATTTCTTCTTTAGAATCGGGACATCAAAATTTACTTTGTGTAAATTTTTGGTATTTTTCTGAAAAAGTTCAATTTTTAATGAATATTGAAAAATGTTGTATTTTAATTCAAACCCTCTTTTAAATCTAATTTATTTATATGTTTATATTATCTTTTGAATTGGTTTTAAAGTGAAATTAGAATATATGTTTACCATTTAATCCAATAGTTGTTGTTGGAATTAATTTCACTTTGAAATCAGACTTAAACTTGTGTCAATCATTTGATACATTTTGTTTCATAAAAACACGCTATTTGCTCTGACAGTGGGAATTAATTATTAAATTAATTAATGCAACTTATATGTTTTGATTTTTTTAAAATGGACTTCATTTTTGAATTCATAATATCAAATATATCTTAGGGTGATGTTTTGGTATTTTTTTGAAAAACTTCAATTTTTTATGAATAGTGAAACCACTAAGTGGTACTTAATAAACTAGTTTTTCGTTTAAATAAAATTTTACCACCTATGTGTTTTGAATTTCAAAAATCCGACATATATGGTTGTCATGAAGAAGTAAAATGTGGTTCAATGAGATTAAAATAATTTTTTGGTGAATAGTAACTTATTATGTTTTTAATCGCGATTAGAGGTAATTAGTGTAGTTTAAGGTAAAAATAATGTTTTCATAATATTAAATGACCTAGACACATGTCCTACCCTTATTGGATGTGTCATGACCGACCAAGAAAATACATGGGTCAACTTGGGGTCCCCATGGAGCCACTTTGGTTGGAAAATGACATAAATACTTTTTTATTTATTGTTAATGTAAAAATGACACAAACATGAGATGTTTTACTAAAACAATTTTGAAATGGGGTTATACAAATAATATTTTTGAATATAAATAGTAATTGGAAAGATAAAAAGATTTACTACATCATAGTATTTTTTTATAATTTCTAGATATTAAATAAATTAAATTATTTATGACATCATGATGATGCAATGATGACCTCATTATTTAACGATTTAAATAAAATGGAAAGATAATGTAATATCTAAGACCTAAAAATGCCCAAAACCTAATGGATTAGTGGATTTAGAACACTTATCACCTTATCCTCGAATTATATCAATGTGGGACCTCTTAAATCCGAATATCATTTTAAAATAAAGTGACTTTTCTTTACTTTCCAAGAGTGCCCCTCCTCTCCTCTTATAAAAGGCTCCCACCTCTACCTCCTTACCCACACTCCCAAAGCCTTTGGCTCAGCCAACCCATGCCCATTTTGTCTCTCGACTTCCCTCTCTTACTCTTTTAAGCCTCACGTTGGTCCGAAGTCTTCCCAAGGAATTCTTTTAACTCAAACCAAAGGGAGTTACCCTATTTTATGGTAATGTCTTCACTTGAGTCCTTTTGTTTCATTTTGCTTCTCCAACCCACTAAACTCTTTTTATTCATTTCTTTTGTTACAACTCCAGTATCTTAAATATACTAGGATGTTTTTATAATAAGGATTCTATCTACACTTACACACACCTATATCTAATGGTTAAAGAACATACTGTTTCCGTTGATGGCGAATTTCTACCTCACGAAACGATGATTGTTCAACACTCATATAACACCTTCAAAGGTGGACATTAAGATGTCACTATATTTATATATGATATATAATATGTTTATGTTTTACTTATGCTACTGTATTTTTCATTTGTTTCTTACCTTTATGGCTTCCATTATGGGTATACACAATATCATCATTTTCGGAAGTGCGGACTACCGCCCCCTCAAAGTGATGTGAGTCGTTAATGCCATACGTGGGACGTATAAAGGATGGATTTAATGTTATTATATATGATTTTATACTGGAATTATAATATAACTCTATATCATTATTAGTTCTTTCCATTAAAGTATGAGATAGAAATGAAAGTAGCGTTCATGCGTACGTACGGCTTACCGTCTCCATGAACGGTGCATTTCATTTCTTATCCCCAAATGTAATGTACTATTATAAGTACACGTATATAATAAATATATATGATGAATGATACATCTAAATGATGAATATAATTCTGGAATTAAAATATACATACCTCTCATTTAGTTTTAATTCCATTAATATGACAAAGAAATGAAAGTAGCGTTCATGCGTACGTACGGCTTACCGTCTCCATGAACGGTGCAATTCATTTCTTACCTCTAAATGATTATGTGATATTATAAATACATGTATATTCTAGATATATATGATATATATGATATCCAAATCAGGAATTTCATTCTGGATATAATGAACCTTTGACCACATGAACAACATGTAATTGTAAGAAGTCCACTTTCTACCTAAGAACCAAATATCGACAAAACAAACATTATTAACTTAAATGATTACATAATGTTTATAAGATGGAAATAAATGATATAAAAGGAATAACGAACGTGAAAAGGGTTCTTAAGAAAATATAAATTAACTCAAGTTTACTATTCAGGACGTTAAAGAATGATCGAGTCAAGTCGGACCCGAGGTAAGGGATCTTACTCCTCTCTTTCTTTTTAAGTACACTCTTTTATGTCATTCCTTTTAAAGCTCATCTTTCTTGTTATTGTGATGTTCTTTTATATTACTATTACACTAATTTTTTTTTCATGTGATGAGAGACCCTATTCTCTCTCATCAATCCATTTTGGAAGTTTTGGGTGGCGTCGTTAGGCTGCCGAATTTTCGTAAGAGATCCAACCTCTCTCTTTCTTTTTAAGTACTCTCCTTTTTGTCACTTCTTTTAAGATCCTCTTTGTTATGATGGGGGATGTTATTTCATATTCATATTTCTATGCATTTTATTGTAATATGATGAGATACATTATTTGATCTAATCAATCCATTTTGGAAGTTTTAAGTGGTGTCGTTAGGCTACCGAGTTTTCGTAAGGGATTGTTCATCTCACTTTTCTTCCCGTGAGATTTATGCTAGGTTCACCATAATTTCCTTTGAGTGGGTTATATACTACCCATTATTATACACTTTGTGTAGTATAATTTTATTTATGGGTATCCACATCTTCATTGTATGATCCTCCTTCCATGGGGTGTATGTTTTGAAAGATACCCAACTCGGTAAGGGGACCTTTCACACTCCTCTTTTTAAAAGACTTCTTTTGTCATGTCTTTTAATTCACATAATATTATGTTGGGATACGTTCTTTTATATCCTTATTTATGTAAATTTTATCTTCAAGTAATGAGATGCCCTTTTTATCTCTCATCAACTCATTTTCTGAATTTTGAAGTGATGCCGTTAGGCTGTCAAATTTTTGCAAGGGAACTTCTTATCCCAATTTTGATTCTTTGGGATAAGCTTGTACTCCTTGAATATGTCGTTCTATGAATATGTGTTAATAACCTCTGATTTTGTTACACTTAATATCCACTTATATTTGGTGTTTTATTTTTTCACACATAATTATGTAATTGATTTATCCTTAATTTAAGGATACCTTCTTTATAATGGATTTCATCTCATTTTACATTTCTTTTGAGACTTCATTGTTGTTATGCACCAATTCAATCTTATATGGTGTGTATACTGTCCTTTCACATGTTATATAATGAATCCATTTATTTTCATGATATTATAAAGTTCAGATTAAATGTTATTCCGCGATTATTTTTATTCAAGTGTCTCTTATTTTGTTAAAAACTATTTATCAAAAATATCGTTTTAAATGTTTTAAAGATTTATTATTCTAAATCTTTATCTTTAATGTCCATGTTTTAAAAATGGTTTTCAGTATTTATTTATATGGACATTAATGTTTTAAAATTATAATTCCATTAAAAGCTTCAAAGTGTTATGGGACACTTTGATTCAAAAATCTTTTTTAAATGGTTTTTGAAAATGGATTGATTAATTCAATATCTGGGAATTACTTATTGTGATTCCAAATGAAATGTTGTTATTGAAATGTTTATATTTTCAATATTTTATGTGTAATGATGGTACTTGGACATTTTACGGGTGGTTACGTGATAAACCATATGACGGGTGGTGCCGTGAATACCAGGACTGGTGGTTACGTTATAACCTCCAATGCATTGGGTATGGAAGTCAGTCATATGGCTATTCCATTAAGTATGTATGGAAGTTGGCCGAATGGCTATTCTATTAAGTGATATGTGTGGAAGTCGACCTTATGGTTATTCCACTTAAGTATGTTTATGTCCCAAGTTACCTTTATATGTTATGTGATCTTTATATGGGTTTTATTGTAATCATTTGGTTTCAAAAGGGTAAGTAATGAACTTTTTTTCAGAAAAGTGTTTTTACTACTTTGAAAAGGTGAAAAGTATTACTTTGATAAAGTATACATGGTTTACTTGTTGTTTTGAAAAACTAACAGTTTTCATTATTTGTGTATCCCTTACTAAGTTTTTTATGCTCATCCCATGTTTTTTAAATGTTTTTCACAGGACATAGCGTGGAATAGGGTCAAGGATGGGATCAAGGGAAAGTCATGCTACCTAAAAAATGGAACTAGACATGTTTCTTTTTAAGAGTTTTTTATGGAGACTCAGTAGAAGTGACTAATTTGTAATCTTTTGAGATGTAATAGTTATGTCCTAATTCTTTAAAACTCTAAACCTGAAAAGATCCTCAATGTGAATTACTCATTTAATTCAATATTAAGTAAGGTTTAAGGTTGGGGCCTTATATCATCAATTTTTAAGTGCTATCACAACAATCCAATGAAGACATCAATTCCCCAATGTTCATTTTATCAATGTACCTTGGATGCATGAGGTAGAGCTTGATCTAATCTTCTGGATACTTAGCTTCTCTTCCAGGAAAGTGGGGGAGGATAGAGAATATATCAATATCCCACCATGAATAGTCTTTGGTGAGAGCCTCTCCTCACTATATTTATTGGGTGTTATGAAATTACCATGAAATAGATCCCCCAACCCCTGAATATTTTTCAAAACTATATAAATGAAATTAAATCTACTATATTGAGTCATAAATATTATTTAAAAATTTATCACATCATTATAATATAATAAACATAATTCATTATTATACTTGAGCCGTAAACCTGACTCTTCATTCCTAAAAATATTAAATGATCATTTAATGTTTTGTACTAATATTCATTTAAATAATATTTTCCATGAATTTTCATTGAAACATGTCAATATATTTATTAAATAAATTCAATGAAAATCATTTTTAACTGGAATAATATGAATTTATCTATTCCATTGGTGAACATACATCCCTGCATAAAACTCATATCCTAGTAGTGGGGACCACCATGTTCATTATACATATTCACCAGAACAAGGAAGATTCGTGAATAGGCTATTATGTGTGAGCCTCTTGGACCCAATGTCGATAGTATTGTATAATTTTCACATCCCAAGAGATATGTATAATAACACAACAATGCCTTTAAAGAGATAATAAAAGTAAAACCAATGTCAAACAACAAACAAACACATATTGTGTAATATAATATTTTTGTCTTCATATATCTCGTAAAATAGGTCAGACAGCCATGTCATCATATTTTCATACATTATTATTTATTGATCTAACTGAATAGATTAACCTTGAACTACCATAACCATAAAATTTTTAAGGTACTTTAAAATTGATCAACCAAGCTCAATATATGTTACTTCCTCAACATGGATGTGATATATTATGTCTTGACCTTTCAACCAATGTCATAAAACTAATGACACACCCGACACAGCTACCTCACCAGGATATCATTATCATGGTTTTTGTCTTGCATCAAATTATGTGATCAAATGGAACACACAGATAATGATCTCCTGTCAGGGGACCGATACACATGTTTGTGAATATAAAGAACCAATGACACCCAACACATGGGGTGTTCATATTGATGGGTATGTATTCACGATCTCACCACTAGAGATAACTGAGTATAAAAATAATGAGAAGAAGTCTCAATGATTATGATCCCCCACAACGTGATATTAAAACATCATCTATGTCTAGTGAGTTTGATATATCTAAGGAATAAGACAAAAGTTTAATATTAATGTCATAGTGTCTCAATGTTCTAATTATATTCTACGATCTCCTATACCATTTTAATATGACAAATAATCTAAGGAAATTACCGTTATTATAGTGGGCGCATAAATATATACACAATAATGGTAATAATACAACATGAGTATTATATTGTATTCATGAAAAGTTAATCAAAGATATTTTTCGTGGACAGTCTATGGAACCCACTATTAGAATACTGTCTAGGATGTATTCATGATAAAAAGTTGGGACTAATGGAGTCTTTTTAAAAATTCCTTGTATGTCCTCTCTCCCACTTATAAAAGGCCACCACCTCTACTCCCCTATATAGGCTTACAAAAACATTTTCTGTAAAATCCATACCCAAATAACTTACTTACTTTCATTTCATTATCATATAGCCATTTTTTATCAGAAATTCAACATAGGATGACTTTTGGTGAAAACCTAAAGAAGCTGTTCAAATAAGTGGAAACATTCTAAAATGAGAGTTTTTATTTTTTTTCTCTTTAACCACATTAAAATAGTTTTAAACCATTATTATATTGTAAAATCAATATATTTGATATATTTATATGTTATTATGTTATGGGAATGAACAATATCCCTCTATCCTTCCATCAAATGGAAATGAAATAATCTACATGCGTGTGACAAACTACTACCTCATGAACCAATATAATATATTTTATTTCAATGCCTTTATAGTATAAATATAGCAGTTAATTTTACATATTTAAATGATATTTATTATACTATAACACTTATGTAATTAATATATCATATATACCTTTTTAATTTTCATGTCGTATAATATATGATAATGTTTCCCATGTGTACGGAGGACAACACCTTGTGAAGTGATGGGATTATTTTTTGATATATACATAACATTGATGGTAATATAGAAAACATTATTGAGTATATGTGATATATATGTCATCATATGGATTCTTTAAAATTAATATATAATACACTTCCTTACCCTTCACCCATTAATAAAATGATAAAGTCTCTCTTGTTTATGTACATACTACCATCTCAATGAAGTGATATAATCCATTATACATGTCCAAATATCAATAATAATTAGAAAAATGAATATAATGAGTTATAATTTGATCATTCATGGAAATACACAAATAATAAAACAAGAAAGGTAACATCTAAAATAATGAAAATGTGGAAATATTTTTATGAAAGGGTGATAAGATATTATAATAGGATCATATATGTTATTAAAAATATAACTATGGTTCTTGTATAAATTAATAAATTACATATAACCATTATACATAAGGTTATTTAAGGTTTGACCAAAATGAAGCATGAGGTAAAAGATATCATGTCCATATCCCTTCATTGATGCATATTGAAATATAATTCACCTAAATAATTTTATATATGGTATATACTACCCCTTTTATGATAACCTAGATATTCAATTTAGGTATGGATCTTTATTCAAGGGTGTTTTGATGAAAAATACAGAATTGGGAAATTTTTTATGTACACGCCATGTTTTCTTGAGTGCACACTGTGTACCCAGTTTCCACATGTAGTCATGTACTAGTCGTGTTACATTTGGGTACATGGCTGTGTAGGTGTCCTGACAGACCACCTAAACGGGGGTTGGTGGTGGCTAGTACTCAGAGTGTACATCAAATGAACATGCATGGTACTTTTATTTATAATTGATGAATCTGAGAGAGGTCACATATCATCTCTAAAACTCCCTTCTCACTGTGATTAGTATAGGAGATGGACGAATGACTGATGAACTTCGAGCTCGTCCTGATTCATAGTCTGACATCTGATTGAGACATCGTCATGTGAATTGGATTCCCACCGGTGAGTTATCCCTTTACGTAGAGACATTCTTCTTGATTCCGCCTCTCTCATGGGTATTTCTAGGATGATCAATTTTTTCCCTATTTGTATATCTACGTCATTCTAGGAAGATTCAAGGACTAAAAGTCAATAGTGTTGATCTTACGACATCAGGGTATGTGGTTTGTGCCTTTCATTGATTTTTATTGGATTATATATTCCTAAAGTTTTTAATAACAACGTTTTGGGTATTGTGTGTTTTGGAATTTAACCCTATTATTTACCTATTGTGGTTTAATTGATTTAACTAGGTTTTTTCATTTCCATAAGGTTTGTTTTCTTGTTCACAGGACACCCCATGTGTGTGTTTCCCTTGATTGAATGTTTATGGTCATTTGGCCTAGGTTTCCTATGATGCAAAACTTATTTCCATGCCTTGATATGTTCTGTATGGTGTCTGATTGATTATATGAATTTCTTGTGTCATTATTGTGAATGTTTTCCACGTAGTAGTTATTGATTAAATGTGCCTCCTCATTATGATATGCGCGTTGATCTTCCAATGGACCATGAGAGCCTTGGTCTTGGAAAACTATGGGGGTTTCCATGTTATTACACATGATTGTGAGATCCTTAGTGTAGATTATGAACCAGGGGTATTAACTGTGAGAGATAACCAAGAGGTCATTTTTGAATATTTTTTCTATGTTGAGCCAGGGGTATTGAATGTGAGAGCTACCCAGAAGTCATTCATAAATAATTTATGCCATGTGGTCCTAGGGTTGTTGACCATGAGAGCTACCTAGGTGGTAATTTTTAACTGATTATTTCTATGTCAAACCAAGTTGTTATACCATGAGATATTTCCCATAAGATTTTATTGATGGTAATTAAATGATTGTGATGAGATTCCAAGCCCAAGAACAGGCTTGGACTCAGTCTTATGTGATTCATTAGATTTTATTCTAATATCCTTGTTGTTACTATTATAAGAGGGATACAAAGTATAGTCTATATACCGGGATTCATTATTCACTGTTTTGAATAATTAGTAAATTAAAATGAATGTAAATGAAACCTTAGGATTGTTTACTTTTGATTACTTTATAGTTTATTTATTTATTTATTCATATTACATGATATTTAAATTCTCTAATAGTTAGGCCCAGATATTTAGGAGGTTTCCTACAAGGTTTCATATCATGCCCTATTTGGGTCATTATTTTTATCCCAAACAGATTATATGGTTAATGGTATAGATAATGGAAAGGTCCCTTCTTCATCAGGTATGTGATTGTTGTTGGACCTTGAGAGCATGTTACCAAGATTGGGATTTTGATGCTTTTGGAGTTTACTTGCTTTTGAGTACATTGGTTTCCAAATATTATTTCCATAATTGTGAATTTTTTTGCCTCTTTTCAAGTTACACGTGGTATGCATAATATATATGCTCCAGTTGTTATATTACAATCAGTCTTCTATTGTTTACTGCTCATGTATGGTATTACAATTTCCACTATTTTTTACTATTTGTTATTCCACTGTGTATACTCAACCAATGAGGTAATATATTCCCCAGTGTCTTACCTTATCCCTTTTTTCTAGTTGGAATCCTTTATAATTTGGGGAAATTCACTTTAGGTTATGTGACCAATTAGGTTCGGGGAACCATAGGGTGGCAACCGAAACTGGAACGTTAAAAAGTGTTATTAGAGGGATTTATTTTCTTCTTTGTCTAACTATATAGAGAATATAATTAGAAATATGAAGGATTATATAGTTATTAATAATCTTTTCTAGGAGTGGCTAAACCATGTATAGGGAAAATCAAATTTACCTTGATTATTGCAATTTTTATGTTTTTCATTTTGTTATAGATTATTTGATTTCACCATTGGGTGATTCAATTGTTTTGTGTTGTTATAATTCATATATTTTTTTATAAATTTACTTTGAATCCTGATTATATGATGATATTTCTTCTCATGCATAATATTATAATTTTCTAGAGATCGTGTGTCATTTATTCTTTTCATGCCATTTAGGATGCAATACTGATATCATGCTATTATTATAGATGTTTTTGTATATATAAATGCTATTGTGATAGATACCTTGATAGAATACATAGTATTTTGATTAGGCAGTGGTAACTGTAAATTTTATTTTGAATGGATGCCAAGATTTAATCCTTAAAGGTGTTATGGCCCCTCTTGGATTATAATTTACTAGATAAAAGTTGAAAATTAATTGATTTTTTTCATGTTATGATGTGAAAAAGGATGAAACAATTTGATTCATGGGAATTATGGGCCCCCACAGATCACAATAATAAATTACATTAAATAAAAATTATGTTTTTAAGGGTTTTCCATATTTTAAGAGGCTTACTGACCGAAAACCCAGACAACATGACATGCGATGTTATGAACACATGCCATGTGGACTTCTATTTTGAAGGAAACAATATTTCATAAGTACACATGATGTACCATATTTACTTTCTATGTATTTATTAACCATGTGATTGACTATGTGAGTAGAGGCATGGGGTTGATAAACATTTTTTAGAATACGCCATGTACTTGGATTACACATTGTGTTGTAAATAACTTGTGTTCAGCCATGTGAAAAATGGCATGGGTGGTTAGAACATAAGTATTATATATCGTATCTAGAGTGAACAGACCATGTAGAGTTACCGAGGATAGAACCATGTAGTTATAGTCATGTAGAACAACCTGGGAAGAAGGGGAAATTCAAGTACATGCCATTTCTGAGAAGGCGCACGCTATGTGTTATGGTGTTACATGACTAGGTTTGGAAGACGTACATTCCCATGATAAAAGCTTAAGGGAAAACACCATGTAGAGTTTATACACACCTTATGACACTGTTTTGTAAAAATTGAATGCTTTCTTTATCCTATTCCATTCATGCACATCTATGTTGTTTCCTTTGATTATAGTGAACTTAGGTGTGCACTTGAACTTGTAGTGTCATGCGGCCAAGACATCCTCTAGTTTTATTCCAAATAAAAGGCAATGATCAAACACCAAGAAGGGTAGATTAATGACTACCAGTAGATCCTCCCATCATTCCCATCTTGACACAAACTAGTATAAAGGATGTGGGTACTGATTCATAGTTTTGTGATGCCATTTTGATGATGGTGCAAACTTTACAGAGAGCAGCACATCCTGCCCCAACTATGTTAGAGTTGATATGGGTGCTCCAGAAATTGAATCCTCCTACTTTTTTAGGTAATAGAAGATGAAAGGCTGTATAATCATGGTTGGAGGCTATGATTTCCATCGTTGAGCATCTATTGATGCCACCAAAGAGGAGGGTGAAGCTCGTGATGTGCATGGAACGTGATTTCAAAAAGAGATAGTGGGATGTAATCTCATAGGTGGGACATCATCAGGATATGACATGGGAAGAGTTTCATAGGATCTTCTATGATTACTTTTATCCAAATACATAGAGGGAAAATCGATCCTGAGAGTTCATGCATCTATAGCAAGGCTCTCTTTCTGTGATGGACTATTCTTCTCATTTTAAAGAGCTTCAACGATTCACACTTGTTCTCAGAGGTGATGAGTTGTCTTTGGCAAGGAGATTTGAGGGTGACCTTAGTAATGAAATCCACCCATAGGTGAATGTATTCATTATGAATTTGGTGATGGCTATATTTAAGTGTTCACTGATTACCAAGTACAATTTGAGGGAGTTGGGAGCTGCAAGCTAGGGTGGTTTAGCATCAAGGGCTGGTACTCCTTCATTCGATAGAATGAAGCTATGTAGAGAGCCTTTGTGCGGTGTTTCTAGTAAAAGGGATATATCTTCAAGTAGCCATGTGATGTTCTGGCAGTACGAGAAGAGTGGGGATATGAGACCTCAGTTCTCGAGAGACCCTGTTGTGTGCCATTCTTGTGGCAAGATGGGTCGTATTCAGTGTTTTTCAATTTTTTCTCACTATCATCTAGTGAACATAGATTTGTTATGAATATAAATTCAGGAGAAGGACCACCAATTTATCCTCAATCACGGAATTAGATTTTATCAGGTTGTTTAGACCGGGGATTTTTTTTATTGTGGTAGCCTGCCAACAGTTTTTCAGCGACCATAGGGCAGTTCAGCTCAGGGTAGTTAAGTAGGTTCGTAGGACCGTCGTATAGGTGATACATTTTCAGTGGAGAAAACATAGAACGAGTTGGATTCTAATACCTCTAAAGTTAGAGATACGATTCCAGTTGCCTTAGTTTTAGAATCTTCTCTTTTGATATAGGGATTCCAATAGATGTATTTCTGTTGTTGTTGTGGAGATCCTTGGGCTCTATATGTTTATTTCTGATGATGTTATGACATTAGAAACTCTTTTGGGAAGTTGTAAAAATTATTTTACATCAGTGCAAGGAGTTCCCTCTTGAGGTTGGTGACTGTCACTCTTTATGGAACCTTTATGTCATAGAGATGAAAATATTTGATTTCATTCTCTAAATGGACTGGTTGGTCTATTTATAAGCCCTTTTTGACGGCTATAGCTTCATGTTGAGTTTCACATAAATAGAGGGTGGGTATTTTATTTATAATGGTAAATGGAAAATCCAGGCGTGTATAACTGAACCCAAGTATCATGGAATCGGAGGAATTACAGTCAAGATTGTGATTCTATATCTAGATGACCAAGGTACTTCACATATATACCTTCCTCTAGTGGGTGATCATTTCAGATATGACATCCTAAATGAATTTTTATGATTACCTCCGAAGCAAGAGGCATATTTTTCTATTGAGATTTTTCCAGGATTGAAGCCAGTGTCCATTCCACCTTTTAGGATGGCTACACCAGAGTTACAGGATCTCAAGAAGTAGAAAAATGAGTTACCATAAAAGGGTTTCATCTAATCTGGTACTTCTCCTTGGGGTTTTCCTATCGTTTTTTCAATGAATGGGGATGGTACCATTATAATTTTTGAGGACTATCATAAGCTAAACTAGTTTACTATTAAGAACCAATATCCCTTGACAATGATTGATGATCACTTTAATCATCGTTGAGGATCCCAGGTGTTCTCAAAGATTGACTTGTGATCCATTTATCATCAGTTTCATGTTAGACTACAAGATATACATCTTACATTCTTTTCAGTAGTTATGATCTATACATTTTTTTTGGTTTTGTCATTCTATCTCATTAATACGCTAGTAGAATTCATGGAACTAATAAATAGAGTGTTCTATCCTTACATGGATTCCTTTGTGGTTGTTTTTGTCGATGATATCTTGGTGTAATATCAAACTCAACAAGACTGTGCCATAAATCTTTAGATCATATTGAGTGCACTGATAGAACATCAGTTATAAGATATGATCTCAAATATCATCATTTTGATGGAAAAGATTCATTTCTTGGGTCATGTCATCTCTGAGACAGGAGTATCAGTAGACCGATAGAATGTGAGAGTAGTAGTTTCATGGGATAATCCTAAGATAGTCTTTAATGTATGGAATTGTCTGGGGATGGATGGTTACAACATTTTCTGTATAAAGATGTTTTTTCACATAGCAGTTCAATTTAATGGCCTAACCAAGATGGGTGCAAATTACTTGTGGACATATTCCTATGATTCATCCCTTTAGGAGTTGAAAGGGGTTTTTTCATCTACACCAATACAAATTTTTCTAGAATTGGGCATGACTTACACCATTTACAATGATGCCTCAAGTATTGGTCTAGGGGTAGTGCTTATGTAGGGGGAAGAATTCACTATGTACGTGTCGTGGCAGTTGAAGCTACATGAGAAGAATTACCAAACGCATGATCTTGAGTTGACTGTAGTTGTGCATAACTTATGATGTTGAATACATTTTCTGTTGGGAGGGAATTTTGTGGTATAAACTGACAAAAAAAACTTAAGTATATCATTACTCACTGTGATCTTAATATAGAGATAGAGAATGGGGTTGTGTACATTTGGTCCTTTGACTTTTTTCTTGCCTGTACACATGGGATAGGCAATTCAATGGCTGATACATTGAGCAGTCGGACTCAGATATAGGAATTTTAGGAAGCTACCTGGGAGTGGTAGTTTATGGTACTACTCTCTAAGATTCATTTGTATGTACATGATAGACAAGGTAATAAGTTTCTATTTTTCTATATCTCTTACCAATACTCTTATGGATTGGGTGATAATGAAGAAGCTATCATATTATGAAGGCCTAGTCTAATGGGAGAGTATGTCAGGAGAGGAACCTACGTCTAGGTGGACAATAGGTGAGGATGAGGTTTTCTGTTTTCATGGGAATGTATGTGGGTAATCAGACATACATGAAGAGATGTTACCAATTATTCATTCTTTATTTTGGGATGATCATCCTAGTTTTACCAAGATATATTGAGATCTACACAATCAGTATTTGTGTCCATGTATGAAGAAGGATGTAGCTGGCTTTGTTTTTCTTTTTTACACTGGCCATTAGTTGAATGCAGATGATCAACGACCGAAATGGATTTTTTTAGTAGTTACCATTACCTAGTAGAAGTGTAATGATGTCTCGATGGATTTTCTGATTGGATTGCTGAATTTTCATTTTGGGAATGAGGTGGTTTAGGTCATTTTTGACATGATCACAATGGTTTCACAAATCTTTATGATCAAGGAAAGCTTCAATGTTGATGAGCTTGTAAGGTTTTACATCCGGTAGATTGTATGTTTTCCTGGGGTTCCACACTCTATTGCTTGAGCAAGGGATGCTCTGTTCTGATCCTATGTTTGGCAGGGACTACAGAGGGATTTGGGTACATAGGTACATCTGAGTACAACATACCAACCCCAGATAGATTTCCAGTCTGAGTATACAATTCTTGTTTTCGAGGAAATGATTAGATCAGGCGTCCTAGATTTTAGGGAATCTTGGGAGAGATAGATAACCCTCGTGGTGTTTTTTTACAAAAATAGTTTTCAGGTAATGACTACAATTAAACCTTAAGAGGATTTTTATGGTAGGTCATGCCAATCACCGCTATATTTTCTGGAGGCCAGAGAGGTAGCTATGATGGGACCTCATCTTTTCCAAGAGACCACTGAGTAGGTGAAGTTGATTTTGAAGAGGATGGATATTGCCTAGTCTTGGAAAAAATCATATAATGATCGATAGAGAAGGCCTCTGGAGTTTGAGGTTGGGGATTATGTGTTATTACATGTCACAATGAGGTTGGGAAAGAGGTGTAATAGAAGGAAAGGGAAGATTTCACTAAGATACGTTGGGTCATTTGACATTGGAGAGAGTTGGGCCAGTTTCATATTAGTTTCAGTTTTCTCAGAGGTAATAGGTAATGCATGTAATATTAAATGTTTCTCAGCTAAAACATTACATTTCAAACCCATCTCATGATTTCCAACATGGGGAGGTTGAGTTTTAAGTGGGTTCATCCCTTGGAGAGAACCCTTTTCGGATAATGGATCATAATTTAAAGGTTATCCATGGCTGGTATGTAAGTCTAGTGTGGGTATATGTAATCACATGCATTTATATGAAGGTACTTGGGAGAGGGTGGTTGAAAAATGATCACAGTGTCCAGTGTAGTTTGAAGTTTTTTCTTAGCCACCCTTAGAAGGGAAATTCCGGTAAAAATTGCTTATGGGGGGAATTTTATAAGAACCTGGATATTCATTTTAGGTGTTCATATTTATGTTAATTTTTTTGGAGTAAAATGGATGAATTGGTAAATTTTCTAATTACAGGTTGTGTACACTTAAGTGTGTGCCATGTACTTGGTTTCTGTGTGTATCCATGTACTGGTTGTGTAATAGTGAGGTACATGGCTGTGTAGGTGACCAGGAAGACCCCCTAAAGCAAGGTCCAATTGAGGACAGTACACAGTGTGTACATTAAAAAATGAAGCCCTATACATTTCATTTTTAGTTGATGAATTAGGGAGATGTCATGTATCTTCTCCATATCTCCCTTCTTCTCCCCATGTTTCACATAAGAGAGCGATTCAAGACTAATGAACTTTGAGATCCTCCTCGTTCTTCATCTAGCATCCGATTGAGAAGCTATCACGTTCATTGGATTCCCGCCTACTAGTTCTTTCTTTACATATATCCCTTCTTCCTGATTCATCTTCTCTCATGATTATTTAACTGATGATACTTTTCACCCATTTTTTATAACTACTTCATTCTAGGACGATTCAAGTTCTGGTGTTCAAGAGTGTTGATCATAAAACATCAAGATAGGTTCTTTGTGCCTTTATTTGATTTTCTTTTGATTATATATACTTAATGTGTTGAATACTAATGTTTGGGGTATTTCATGTTTTGTAATATAACTCTATTGATAACCTTATATGGTTTACTAGGTTTAAAGGGGTTTCTTTTATATGTGTATGGTTTAATTCCAACTTCATGAGAGACCTCGTGGGTGTGTTTCCCATGCTTGACTATTTATGGTCGTTTGGCCTAGGTTATCGATGTGGAATGCCTTGTTCTCATGCCTAATTTTTTTAGGATGGTGTTTGATTGATACATGAATTTCATTTGTTATGCTTGTGAATATTATCCATGCAGTAGTTATAGATTACATGTTTTTCCTTTTTATGATATGCACGCTGATCTTCTAGTGGACCATGAGGAATTGGACCATGAAAACTATAAGGGTTACCATGTTATTACCCATAACCGTGAGAGTGCTTTTGTTGTCTTTTAACCAAGGGTATTGAATATAAAAGGTACTCAGGTGGCCTTTTAGGATTATTTATTCTATGTTGACTGAGGGGGTACTAACTGTGAGAGCTACCCTAAGCTCGTGTATAAATAATTAATGTCACATGGTACCAGGGGTATTGACATTGAGAGCTACCCAGGTGGCCATTTGTAAATGATTAGTGATATTATAAAACAATGGGTTAGACCGTGAGAAGTTTCCTATAGGGTTGTTTGTGGATAATTGAATGATTGTGATGAGTTTCCAAGAAAATTCAAAAGTTTGGACTTAGTCTTAACATATTGTTTAGATGGTCTTCTATGACATCTTTTTTTACAATTAAATGAGTGATGTCATGATTAGGATATATCCCGAGATTAATTAATCAATGGTTCAAAAAATTAATTAATGAAAATGAATGTAACTGAAACTACATGATTGTTTACATTCGAGTACTTCCTAGTTTACTACATCATTTCTACATATTAACGGATATATAAATTCACTGATAGGTAGGCACAGATCATTTTGTGGATGCCTACTAGGACACCTCTCAAACCCTATTCGGGTCATTCATTGGAGCCCAAACAGATTATATTGTTTCAGTTATAGATAAGGTCAAGCATCCTTCTTTATCCAATACATGAGTGTTGTTGGAGATAGAGAGTATGGCAACAAGTTGAGGCTTGTGAAGCTATTGGATATTACTTACATTTTAGTACTTTAGTATTTGTATTTTATTTTAACCATTGTGAATATTTTTTCATGCTTCCTAGATATATGTGCATGCATTATATATATATATTCTCCAATTGTTCTATTACTATCAATCTTCTGATTTTTACTTCTATTTTATGGAATTACTTCTTCCACAATTATTTACTATTTGTTATATTGATTTTTATACTCTACCAATGATTGAATAGTTTCCACAATGTCTTACATTTCCCATCACTACTATTTGGTAACCTCTGGCATTTGAGGAAATATGATAGAGGTTATGTGACAAACTAGGTTAGGGGCACCTTAAGGTGGCACCCAGAACTGGGATGGTACACCTTTGACATGTAATATCATGGTTCAATATTAAATAATGTTATTCAAAGTATAATTTTTTATTATTTCATCCAAGGGGGATTCAATTGGAAATTTACAAGAGGTAAATAATTTCATAATTCAACTTCATTGTAGTGAGTTTTATTACTATTTCACTCACTTTGATATTCATTGATTATGTGTGTATAGATTGTTGAATATATTTTGTTGTATATCCACTTATATTATGTTGTTTCATGTTTTTTTATTATATTTGATTAAATGATAAATTCTCACTTCAATGTTGTGATATTTTTAAAGTTTTATTACATAACCTAATTTTAATTTTCATTGTATATTCTTGAATTTCTATTAAAGGAAATTATTTGAACATTGTATTATAAAAAAATTATTTTTATTTTCCACTTTTTATTCTTGATTTTTTTAATTACTTATTCCCTTTTCCAATACATTGGTAAAAAAATTGAATAGGAAAATGTTTTTAATAAAATCCTACTTCATTGATATCATTTATTGAAAAAAAAATTCATAAAATTCTTTTTCTTCTAAAAATATATTAAATTTTTTTTTTCCATTTAAAAATTATTTAATAATTAAATTATTACCAATTTTTTACTTTATATAAAATAAAATTTGAATTAATATTATATTTTTTCTTAAAAAAATTCCCATTTTTATTTTATCAAAAAAAGAAAGAATTTTGGTTCTAATGTTAATGGAAATAAAATTAATCCCTAGTCATCATGACCAATCACTTTTATAAGGATTATTTTATAAAATTCAAAGGATAATTTCATATTAAAAAATCATCATTTTTTCTAACAATAATTTTTAAAATATTTATATATTTTCAAATTGAAAATATTATTTTCAATAAGATTGTTTTAAAAAACTATTGGTGGTATTTCAATTCATCAACGAAAAATAATAATAATTTAATTATTCTCCACTAGAGATATTTTGTATTGATATAATATTTATTAATTCTATGGATGTTTTATGATAATTTTGAATAAGGAAAATATTGAATTTCAAATTCTTTATTCATTATCATTCTATTGAAGTATTTACTTTTTCAGGATCATTAAACATTTAATTTCCCCTAAATATCCATAATATTGAGAATGGTACCGTTTATTTATAAAACTATATATCATTTGTATATATATTGTTATACATTGAATGTTATTATTTTAACATGGGAAATATTGATAAATATATATTCTATACTAAATATGGATATTGGATGATATTAAACCTTATTTAAAAACTAAATTGATTATTCAATATATAAGTAATTATTTGGATATGATGTGAAGAATGTGGCCTGGAATTATATAACCCCTTGATGCATCAACATCAGAATTTGTGTCTTATATCCATCACAACCAATTCATGTCTTGTCACATAAAATAATTAGTGTGTAAGGGTGTGTATAAAGCCATCCATCCTCCCACTGGGATGTTGGGCATAACCCCCACCCCCTTGTTTCAATATATGTGTGTCGGCATAGGGTTCTCAAAAATGGGTGGGTACAAAAATAAATCACATGGAATTAACATGTATATTTGTAATCCATATAACAAATTCCATCATATGGTTTCACAATAAGTACTAACCATATAACAAAAGAACCATATTCTTTTTTAATTCAACATCCACAACATTATAGTTCAATCAATTAGGAACAAGTCAATTTTCATCGTTTCAATACATGGCCTGGTAATTTTCTGATTTCCTTTACCAACCCATTTCTATTAAAATAGCATGTTCATTACAAATTTTCTATCAAATTAATTTTTATTTAACAACCCACCATTTAATACCGTGAACTATTTCAATTCATTCATCTGATAACCATAACAATTAAGGAAATTTCATTTATTTTTATCAATTTTAATTCCTTCATTACATAGGAATCAATCACAATAACACGTTACACAATGAAAAGCATAAAAGACACCCCATCAACAATGCCATTATCAACCTGATACGAGAAAACCCTAAAAATCCATCATTGATCGTCCTTGAACACTCTTTACATCTCATTGAAAATATCACCACACATAAAATAAAACATATCCACTACTCGTAAAATACATAAAACCACCAACCTGCACTACACATACACATTCATCAACACATTCAGTGTAAAACACCTATAAATTTTCAGATTCAGTCAAGGGGCCTTATCATGTTATGATTCATATTTAGGGATATTCGAACACAAGTTGAATTTTATAGGGGAATCTATTTCATTAACCATATATAATTGATTATCCAATTCTATTTATTGTGGTAAAAGACAATCATAAAAATAGAAGATCCATAGATCCACAATAAAAGTGAAAATAATGGCTCCAAAAATACATGATTTTTAGTGGGTGGATAACCTGTATAATTCACAATATCAATAATAATAATATTTGGTAAAATAATATGAATCATTACCCATTACCCTCTAATTTAAATTAAAGTAATCAATTTGTCTTTATTAATCTATATGAAAACATATTCTCAAGAGAAAAACAAGAACAAACTCATCTTTCATGATAGACTTAGTGTGATATAAACAAAATACAATAATGAAGAAATATGATTCACATGATTTTCTATAAAAAAAAATGGGAGTCTCTATCATAGGATTGAACTACTACAGGAAGAACATGACCCAAAATCATTAACATTGGTTCATGACTCCAACGTAAAAGGTTTCTGTACTGCCCTTCATGTAATGAAATCTATAAGGGATAAAGTAAATATATTCATTTTAAAATTAATAAATATAGTGTTATCAAGAGTTTAGATAGATGGTATGATTTGAATTGTATATTAATCCATATTTCAAAAAATTCATAGGTGGATGGCCTTTTTAAAAGCTAGATATTTTTAATATTTAGGGTATATAAATATCCTCTTTTGGAACGGATCATAATTCAGTTAATTATGGAATTAAAACAATTTTACAATAAAAAGAACATAAAAAGGGAAAATTGTAAATTATATAAATACTAGAAAAATGATACCTCTATAATCTACCATCTGGCCCTACCACCCGATGATACTATTAAAATTTTCCACTAGAAGAATCCATAAAAACATACCTCCAGAAGCTACCATCAGAAGCTAACATAAAAAAATACTGCTAGATATTATTTCCTGACTATGTATAATACCACTGAAATCTACCATGATAAGTTATTGTATTAATTAAACTGCTTCTGTTCAGATCAACCGTCAAAGGGTACTATATGACTATATCTATTATCTTGTAGAGCTACCATCATGAGTTGCCTCTAGACTATATGTCCTACCATCATGAGCTACATTATCAGGAGATACTTTTAGGTTCTACCATCAATAATTACCAATAAGATCTACATTAATATGATGTTTTCTACCATCAAGAGCTATATCAAGAGATACAATCAGGAGCTAACATCAAGAGTAACTACCATTCTTTAAACACCCAATATTTTATCCTAGAAACCACTAAATTCCTTAGGACCACCTCTAGGAATCTATACCACAAGGTTTAATAAAAATTGATAATTTGTAAGGTCTAGGTTCAAATATTAGATACCTAAAAACCTATTTTCAACCAAAAGATTAAAAAATAACATAGGATATATGGAAAAGGTGCACAAAAAAACCCCCTAAATACCTCTCAAGGATATCATTAAATATAAAACCCTAATTCTAACCAATCCCAAAAACCATACTAAAACAACATAACATCCTTCATTACCACAACCCACCTCTATTCCACATTATCACATTCATAATCATTTCAACCCCATATTTTAGAAGATAATTTTTTTACAAACAACACATAATAGTTCCCCATGTACAAAAAAATTAATTACATCTCATATATCAAGATACTATCTCCATTGTGAGGAACATAGTAAGCCACACAGTTTCAATCATGATAAGTTACAATGCATCCTGATTAGGTATCATGATTTCCATTATTTATGTTCATTAAATATTTAATTACACTTCATATCATCAACGAACAACCACATATCACCAAAAATACTAAGGAATAAAAATCACATCATAAAAAAAGTAAAAATAATACAATATTTCAAAAACTCAGGGTAATGTGTATGAATATATATCTCACACTCCCATTTACTATTATCCATGCTTCCATTTTTCATCAAATCACTTTATGATGATGATCTTAGTCCAATACATTTCACTCTATGAATTCCACATCATCCTAGATATCCAACTCTCCCCAGTAAGGGACATGTGAGTCTTTAGGGATATAATGATGATGCAAATAGATATACAATCTGTCATGAATTCGATCCAATTATGGAATAAATATCAATTGATATGTTATATCTATAACACACCCTATAACTTTGGAAGTGCCAACAAACTAAGGTGAGAGCTCACTCCCCAGAAAAGTATTCACTTCCCACTTCGAGGGAAGACCTTCAGTAATACGTAGTACCTAGCCTCATACACCATGGGAATCCTCCTTTGATTAGAATATGGATTCTTCTGGTACTTTATTACTTTCAATATCTCATGAAAAAGCTAAAACATCTCAGTTTTTTACTATATCACATTGGGGAGGGGAACTAATGACTCCCCAACCTCTGAACAATATAATGTAGAATGGCTTGGATGACAATATAATGTCTCAATAGGGAGAGGTTGATAGAAGAGTGGTTTTTGATAATAAAAATAAAACAAGGATAGTGCTTTGACCACTATTTTCCAACATCCAAAATGCATTCTTACCTCATATCCTCCAGCGACTAGATAATCCACCCCTTCTTCCCAATCATCCCATAGAGTACAAAAACATGCTTTTCTAAGGAACTAATTTGAAACACCTAGGGTATATGTTTAGTATAATTTAAATTCTATTTACATACCATTATAATGGATTTGAGTAAATGATGATAATGAATAAATTTTGTTAAATATAATCTGTATTATATTGAAAATAATGTGTCTTTCTTTATAAAAACTACAAATGATATTATTGTTTTTGCACTATAGTTATTTTTTGTCACTCTATGTTTTTTGTATTTCATCAATGGATGGAAGTTAAAGAAATCATGTTAATATTAAATATGATTGAAAATATGGCGATTATTTGAAACCAAATGGGAAGATGAGGGGATAGAAAGATATCATGGCTGTTATTAATTAATTTTCCTAAAATATGATAAACATCATATACCTTAATCGACTCTCAGTCCCACCAAATTAGGGGAAAATGTATTTATCCAAGAGCTAGAATGTTGGAAACCAGTGATGAAAGAAGGATTTATTATTTCATTTCATAAATGCTGAAGGGGACACCTATGAATGTGTATCAAAAGATTATGAAAATATATTATTTGTTCAATGTAAGGGTATAAAAGGGAATAATTATTTGACAAAAAATATAGAGTGTAATGGATGAGAATAAATATCATCATATGGATCCCATAATATTTTTTTGTATTAAATATTGAGTACGAAGATATTATTTGAGTCAATGACTATGTCTAAAGGTTAACTCCTAAACCAAGTAATTAACAATATTTATGTAAAATGGTTGAAGGGTTTATTGGGCCTACCTGATTTACATTATTGAATAACATTACCAACAATATTTTGGTATAGGAATCATGAAGCATTTAATGATTCGATAATATTTTTGAAGAATATATGTATTCATTAAAAATCTATATATGGATATCATCATGGTTAAAAGAGTTTAATATTGATCATATGTTCAATGTTTTAATCATCTATTTTCGGTTTTACGTAATGGGAGTCTAACAAGATTAATGATATTCTATGATATATTTATAGTAATAAATTGTTTTTTTGGAAAGCCTATTTGAGGAGCAATCCCTTCATATTTTTTTCGAAATTATTTTAATGGTATTTCAATCTTTTAAGGTTAATATGATCATTAATTAAATGGTAATAATATTCATATTAGATTATTAATCTTTGTGAATAATTCTTACATTGAAAACCATAGTAAATTTTTTTAATGATTAATTTTATATTAAGGATATACATCGTAGTTGTTTTGGTAGGAAATATAAGATTTATATTAACATTCATTAAAAAATTAAAACACACATGTTCAGTGAAAACCTCTCACAATCAACAAGGCTGTGAGGCATGAACCTTGGTCGAAGTGATGATAAGGGTTTAACTACTACCACTGGCCTATGTGATTACCCGATTAATATGTCAATTTTATTAGCCAATCAATTTGAAAAATATATATTAATGATGAACCAATGGATTTAATGTTCTGTTTTAAATATTAATGCATCAAATTGGATAAGTGGTTTAAACCATATTGGTTCTGGAAAATAGATAATGTCATACTCAATGATATTTCACTCTTAAAATTATAATGATCTATTTAAAGTGAATTTTTGTTCTTCGAGCATAAAAAAATCATTTTTAGAAATTCTTTTATTGGGTTAAGTGATGAATTTTAAATTAATCCAAGCAAACCCAATGGATGAAATTATTCTAATTAAATTGAAACATATCCAATAAATATATTTTTCTTACATTTTTAGATAGTAATTGAATTCCTCAACACTAGGAAAAGGTACATGAATCAAAAAGAATTTACTATTATCTTTTTTTTATATTAATGAAAATTTTTCCTAGCACATTGTTTATTGTTTTGGTGGTCGTTATCTTCTCTAGATCGCCCACATTCTTGTTATCAATGGACTTTATCACTCGCTATAAATCCATGGTAGTTAGTATTCTCTTCCATTTCCATGATTTCATTTCAACCGTATGTTATCATACATGGAATATTAGTTACGTGATTATTATATATGGACTTTTTTACTCCCATTTCTCTCTTATTAAGGGTATTTTTTATTATCACTTATTATGATATGGGTTTTTTAGTAATGATATTTCCTAATTCCAAACTCTTGATTAATCCTATCAAGTTTAAATTTAGAGGATTAAATTTATTTAATGTGGGGAGTAATAAAAAAATAAAAAACTAAGAAATATTTATTATATATAATATAACAAATGAAACATTGAGCTTTAAAAACCCAATAAATATATTACTTTAAATTTAATCTCTTCGATATCTTGTAGAACACACAACAAAAAGTTTAAATGAATCACAATATAGTATACCAATATAACCATGAAATTGAATTATCAGTAATGAATAGTATTAAATTTTTTTAAAAAACTGTGGCTATATATTAAATTTAAATTATATAATATACATTTAAATGAAAAATAAATGTTTTATGAAAAACATTTATTTTTCAAAAAGATCGTATTGTCGCACATTACACACATAATTTAAAATTAAACATCACTACATTTAGAGAATATATTTTTTAAAATGAAATTAATTTCATAAATATTAAAATAAAAATTATCTTAGGATCAATTTTTTTCATTTTTCTGAAATGTTTCATTTATTGAAGAATAGTGAGAAATGTCTAATTTTAATTAAAAACGCCCTTTTTTATTTAATTATTTATAATGTTAAATAGTATTTTTAAATTTTTATAAAATAAAATTAGTTAATAAATATATATTAATATGATTAATATCATTTTATTCATTTTCATTTTTCTTTTTGATATAAAACATTATATGTTTTGAACCTTTTTTCATTGAAAACCCGCATTATTGTTGGGTATGCAGGGATAATTTTACATAAAATATTACCACTTATATTAAATGAATTTTGAAAAATGGATTCCATATTTATAATCATAATAATTAATATTAAATAATTATTTTAACTTAATTTTGGACCAAAATGAATAGTGAAAATGGTAAAAATTATTTATTGTGGTTATTGTAAAAATGGATTTATCGGGGGTTAATGTCAATATATAAGGGTTAAAATCTCCTAAAATATTTCCTAAAAACAATTTTTTGTCCATATTTATAACATAAAATGTCTACCTATTTATAATACTACATTTTTTACCCTTTTTAATGTGATAAATGGGGTTACACCTTTTTCTTTTCAAGAACTACAAGTGTGCTACTCACCACACTTATATATAGTCTCCCCCTCTCTTATCATATTAACAATGTAAAAACATTTTTTATCCTAATACATACCCAAATGAATTCCCCTAATTAACACACACCTCATATAATGCATCTTTTTGGATGAAAATTAACTTAGGAAAACATTTAGTGAAAACCTTGGCAGTATACCATTAAAAGATGTAATGATCTTCAACATGTGTTTTTATTTTATTTCTCCCCCACTTACCTCAATTATTATTAAAACATGATAATATACTAAGTATAACATATTCCATATACTAATATATTTTTTTAAATAATTATATTACTTAAATTCATCCCAACTTCTATCAAATTGGTTAAGAAATCATTTTTCGTGTGTACGGTGACTACCACTTCACGAACCAATGTCATTATTTTATCCATTACAACCTATCACCATGGGGTATAATGATGGATATAAAGTAAATATAAGAATTTTTTTAACATAATTATACCTCTAGGGACCTTATATCATATATAATTATTTATATTCCAATCCCTATGGGATATGATAACATCTCTCTTGTGTACGATGAACTACATCCCCACGAGTCAATGTAATTCATTTTTCACTAAAATTTTAAATTTAAGGTAATATGAATAAACATAATGAATATTTATTATATAAATTATATTATAATTATATTAATGAAATATTTATTTTTCATAATGGATAATAATTCATTTTATTTCTTATGATTCCACTCACAAAAAGATCATAACAAACATTCGTGAACATATGAACTATCGTCTTCACGAAGCGATGTGACTCTCATTTTATCATGACACCGCATATATGATATATATAAGTATATTTATGTAAATAATATTATATAATTTTCATTATATAAAGAATAAATATTACTTTATTTCTTTCAATATTTATCATTGAAAATGGAAATGTTGCTCATGCGCTTGTACAACCTACCATCTCAATGATCGTAACATACTTTATTTCTCAAAAATAAATTTATTTATTTGCTTTAAATGATTAACTTATGTATCAATATTATAATTATTATTTTATTATTATTATTTACTTCCTTGATTCATTTTTGTAGTCATTAATATTCCTTTGAACTATTAACATTCTTATGTACATTACATTTCCCCAAATATTCCATATTATTTATCATAGATATGTTTATTTCATAAACCATTTATTATTTAAACATATATTATTATGAATTGAAATTAATTTTTTTATGGAGATATATTGATAAATTCATACTACATACTTTATATGGATATTTGATGATAAGGAAAATTCCTCATGAATTAAATCAGTTAATCAATATTTATGTAATGCATTAGAAATAAAAACACATGTGTGTCCCTATAATAGATAACTCCTCAATATATTGAAAATATTATAAGGAAAATTAGTAATCTATCATAAAATCAGTTGGTAAAAAAAATGAGTTCATACCTAATAATTTTAAACTGTATTTTGAGCAGTCATAATAATAGAGGTATCATGAAACTATGTTCATGGAGTCCAATGATTAGGAATTTTATTTCATTAATAATTCAATTATAATTATCCATGAGTTTTTTGAAATGATATTGTCTTTGTATTCGTTTCATTATTAGTTATTGATTATTGGTGTGTGTTTCCAGTTTTTTTACATTAGCATATTTATTATGCATTATCCAATTATAAGAGTCGCATTATTGATTAAATGTTGTGTGTTTTTTTATTTACCGTTCTATATTGATTTTAATCTATGATATTTTTTCATTAATAATATCTATGGATACACTTTCTTCTCAGTTGGATGATTACATGGATTTTTTGTTTAGTTATTTACCCTTCAATATTGATTATTCTTGTTGGTTCATGAATTCTTCCTCTATAATAATCCTTTACAGAAATTTTGATCTCACCAATATTTTTTCCATCCCCAATAATTCAGAAAGTTTACTATAAATTATATGCATGTATATAAAAGAAGTAATAAATAATTTCTCAAAAAACAATTATATTGTAATTCGTGTTTTCATATGTTCTGGAAAACTCAAGAATGTATCTATTTTAAAAAGACTACTAACCTATTTTTTTGGATGATATTCCTTTTATAGTATGAATATGTACTAAGGAAAGCACTAGAACCAAGATATTTGGGTCAAGGTCACTACATGACGTCAGAAGCTACAACTAAAATTTACTGTCATAGGATACCAACAGGCTAAGTCTGTTACCGCAATAAGATACGGTTAGATGCTACCATAAGACTTAGTATACTACCATCTGGATCTACAATTAGGGGTAATTGTAATTATATACCATCAGGATATACCATTAAGGGCTACCAGTAGACAAATATTTAGACTAGAAGAAGTTTCCTTTAAAATATACTATTATGATATATTGTCTAGATCTTCCATTACCAGCTTCCTCTAGTCTAATTCTACTACTATAATGAGATATTTTATAGAGATACAGTTAGGAGTTACCTTTGGGAGTTACTTCCAAAATATACAGTCAAATCTTACCATCAGGATCTACCACTACAATAAGTTTTCTTCTTTCACGAGATAATGTCCATTTTTCCTCCTAATCACCTAAAATCTCCTGGTGACCTCTTCTATGAATCACTACCACCAAATTTCTTACAAATTGATAGGATGGATGGTTTTGTTTGTTACACTGATTGACTTAGTGTGCATTCCACTTATGTTACATCAATTGTAATAACATATAAAATACTATTTAAAGATAATATTGGGTATATTCCAAAACTCATTTTGGAAAATCTATCATTAATTTTTACCAAATATTATATCATATATAAAAAAATTTGAAAAATCATCCAAAAATTATTTTGTATATCATCTAAAAATAAATTTTTTGGTATCATTAGATGTTTCTAAATCTTTATTATTGTTAAAAATATACTTTTTTTATCATGTGACTATAGTGACCATGTGTGGATATACAGAGAAATTAAATCACTTTTGGAGAATACATAAAACATTATACAAATTGATAACCAAAGAATGTACTAGTCTAGTGCCTTTGAAAACATGGAAACATTAAACTTTGTATAATAATGAGATACATTATCTCCCACTAGGTTCTTCATTACTATAACCCTTCTTAGACACATCAATCATAATAAATATCTTCATAACATGGGAAAGGAAACATAAAAAGGGATGATCTAAATTGATCAGTTTGAGTAAATAAGGAATGAAATTAAGAATAATCATTAACATAAATTGATTTCACTCCTTGTTCAAGCCCTATTATTCTGAATTGAGTTCACTCCATTTTCAATCCATGTCTAACTTATGAGATATAAATAATTACCCAATTCATTGGATGGTTATTTAGGTTACACCCATCACATGATAAAGTCATAAATATGTGTTCAACAATATAATAAAACTTACATCATACTATAAACCATAAAAAGAGATGGGTTTTGTGAACAACATATCATATCTAATTTAATAAAATGGATATCATAAATATTTAATCATATCAAAACCTTTGGAAAATATATATGTTTCATAATCAGTTCGACATAGAATTAACCATGAAAGGAGGTGGGTTCCATAATCATTCGTTATGGTATATCCCTTTAAATATAAACAAGAGTCATAATCATATAACCCAAGGAAGATGAATGTGTTTCATAATCATATAAACTGTTTATGAGGAATGGGATTCATAAATATATATATTTTGAAAGAGAAATATTTTTTCTTAAACATCATTCCATAAAAACATAAACCATTCAAGGATATAACATGAATGGAACCATTGGATCATTCCCTATAAATGATCAAGTAACAAAAATATATATTGTCTCATATGAAATATAATTATCATGTAAGACTAAAAGACCACCCTTGAAGAATATTTCATTTCTTCTTTGGAATTTTTTTTAAAAAATAATATAACAATTTGAAAATAATTTTCCTTGAAAAATATATTTAAACATATTAAGAATGCATGAAAATGATTCTAAAATTATTTAATTAAAAATTTATTTTAAAACCATTTTATTAAAAAATAACCTTTTATACATGAAAATAAAACATCAATTATATGAAGGAGGGTAAACACGTGTGTATCGTAGGAGGTAAAAATAATATTCATTTTTCATGGTACACGTTTAGAAAAATACTTTGTCTAGAAAGTTACAAGAATAATCCATTGAAAACATTGATAAAAAGAAACATGATAAAATTTACATTAGTTATTATAATAGATAATTATAATATTCTTGGAATCCATTTTTTGGATGAATGGTTTTGAAAGAACATAAATGTTTTAGTAATGATATTGGTACAATCATATTTTCATAAAACAATTTTCTTAATTACATTAATTACCATAGAGTGGGAAAATGGTACAAATAAATGAATACATAAATACTAACCATTGTAGAAAAAAATTAATTATTTTTTTTGTAAATATGAATCAAAATATTTCTTTAATGAAAACAAGATCTTAAATAATCTAGATAAAGAGTTAGATTGTTTCAATAATCATTACCGCATGGTAAATTTCAATCATACTCCAAATGTAAAAAAATTAAATTACATGGAGATGAAAATATATTTAGAACAAGTTTATTTGTGATATAACATTTTAATGGATGTTTTGGAACCTAATATATGATTAGAGGTGTATAACATGTCTTCTGTCTCAAAAAAGGAAAATTGAGACCAAATTAATTTAACGATTTGGTAACATTTGAAACATAATGCCCATGATATAAATATAATGAAATTGTTCTATAAATACCAATAAAGTTTTGTATAATAGTCATATAATTCATTCACCTTCATTAAATATAGCATAATAAATAAGTGAGTTATAAATTAGGCATGAATCTCATTGAAATAAAGAGTGAGAAGAAACTTAAGTCCAATTTGTCTCATGTGTCATTTTATTCATGAATAGTAAACTTATGTTGATTAATTACTTTATTAAAAACCCTTTTAAAGTTTATTATAAATTTTACTTCACTTATTAACTTTATTTATAAAACTACTTAATCAATTTTGTTTTAGTATAGTGTTTTGACCAAATTCGGTTCACATGTTAAAAATGACTTTGGTTAGCCTACTATGGTCAAGGGGTTCATTATATAAATGTATCATGCATAATAATAATTAAATATTTATCATATTTATAAATTAAATATACTTAAAAAAACATTAATTAAGGTGGTGAATAATGAATTGAGGTTACAATCATAGAGATGGTAGGTTATATATTTGCATGAGTAACATTCCAATTTAACAATGATTTTTATGGAAGTAAGATAGGTAATATTAATATTTTCATAATTATAATTATATAATAAGTATCATTTTAATTAGTCAAATGTACTTGTATATAGAATTTATGTTATGTAAAAAGAATCACATCGTGTCTAGGAGGCGGTAGTCCACATGTCAATGAACGATGTTATAACTTGTTTGTGTGTAAAAGCGTAATAAATAAAATGGTATATATTATATTTGTAGAATGGTAATTATGTCATTAATATCATATATATGTTTTTTATGTAACATATGTTTAATTAAAAAATTATTTTATGCATTCCATATATCGTGTGAATGAATCTCAATGCTTTGAATGGGCGGTAGTCCACACTACCTCAAACAAAATCAACATATCTACATCAAATAAAATTTGTAAATATAAGTTTGGTAAAAGTATTTAATAAAAATAAATAAATGATTAATTTCAAATGTATTATATATATAAATATTTCCAATTATAAATTCCTCTATGGGAGGCGGTAAAGGTAGAACGAACACTCATTGTTTTGTGAGACGATAGTTTGTCATACAAATAAATATTATATTTGTTACCCATTAGATGGAGTTGTGTTTACGTGTTGGTCTAACCATTAACATTACAAAATATTAGTATATTTAGGATAATTTAATTGTTTTATAATAATTTAAAAATATTTATTGATTTTTTGGAGAAGGAAAATGAAAGAAAGGAGCTTGATGAAGGGTGTTACCTCTTAATCAAGTAAATTCATTGGGTTTTCACCAATATGATTCCTTGGATGACTTGCTACCCAAAGGGAGGATTCAAAGTGTGAGGGGGATTTTGGGATGATATTTGAGTAGATCTTGGATGATCATAAGTTATTCGATAGGTGTAATGATGTGTAAGAGATGATGCCTTTTAAAGTGGTAGAGGATAGACACTTGTAATATTTTTATAATGGAATTCCATACACCATTTTCATATGTTAAGTGGATTCCATAATGGAATAAATTCGAGAGAAGGATGAATATGGTAGAAGTTTTTTAGAAAATGTATCTTGGATAACTGTTGAGGTCATATTGGGTTTAAAATTTAATGTTTAACATCTTTTTAAGCTTAATGTTACCTTAATCTATGTAAATAATTATAATTACATTCACTAATAATTTTAATCAAAAACTAATTTAATGTTATTAAAAATTATAAATTATTATAATTACAAATATTAAACCCATTTATCCAAAATAAAATTACACAAGTGGTAGAAATTAATTTTAAATTAATCTCATAGTCTCCTCAATAATGTTTGTTTTTAATTTACAAACATTCTAATGTATACTTACTTTTTATTCCCATGTTCATAATGAAATTGATCAAAATTAACTAATTTTTTTTTAATTTATAAAAATGTTAATTTATTGATCTTTTAAACAAATTTTATACATAATTTAACAGTAAATAAATTAGATGATAATGTAATTTTGAACTGAATATCTGTATTTTTCACTATTCATATAAAAAACGAAACATTATAGGAAAATAACAAATATATTACCTAACCAAATTATTGTGTTCTAATTTACAAGATGATATTTATTTTGAAAATTTAAATCAGTAAATGTTCCCAAAATTGTATTTCAAATGAGTCCTCCATTACAATGTGGTAAAAATTCATTAATAAAAAAATTAGTTTTTACACATAAAATTGGGGATTTCCTTATCTTATGTCTACCAAATCTATTGTATGAATATCAAAATTATATCAGTTAAAATATAAAATATATATTACATTAATATCACTCACTAAATTTTATTTATTTCTATGGTAAAATATCATTGTGACCAAAATAATAATAATAATTTCATTTATTTTCAATGAGTTTTTATTTTCATTTCTAATAAATTGGTAACCTGGGAGTCCCTATTATATTTTTTTAAACCATATATTTTCATATATTTGTTAATACCATTCATACCCATTAATTTCATAGCTAGATTAAATTATCATTTTTTAAGTAATAACATTTTATAGACACACTAACATTTGGTAAAACTTGGCCTTAAATGTTACACAACCCATCAAGGAATTTCATTGTTTTGTGGAAAGAAGGATAACCATGGTGTTCCATGTATATCAAGATAATATTTATATTGTGTTTTGGTAAACAATTAAAATGTTGTTGTGTATTAATCAATCCAACTATAGTTCTTTCATATAAAATAAATTATTTTTAATGTTTCATCAAATGTAAAATTTCAAAAAATGGTAAATTAATTTGAAACAAAATAATTCAAAAAATCTCTACTTGTTACACTCTACCCCCTAAAAATGAATTTCTCCCTCAAAATTAATCTTTTTTGTTAAAGGTTTAAAATTTTAAAGATTCATTCATAGAAACCACCAACGCAAAAATGGATAATAAAACATCATTTAAAAAAGATATTTTGAACCATAACGGTTACCCCAAGTTACTAATAACTATATTCCTACATATGCGAACATAGGTGGGAAGTAAATACAAGGATATAGAAGAGAAATATAAACATCAAGTTATGATTGAAAGTGATAGATAATATGTTTAAGTGAATGTTAACAATCACAAAGCCAAAATCGATGATGACCCAAAGCATCATTTAATACATCAAAAATAAAGTCATTTGACAAATATTACTGGTTTCAAGATAATTTTTCCTAAATCTGAATAATTTTAATAAAAATACATTGTCACATGATTTAATTCCCTTTTATAACTAAAAACTCACCCTTCAGTAATGTCTTGACCAATTTAAACTTCTCATTATCTTAAATGGAAGGTGAATATTCTATTCCGGAATCACTAACAGATCATGATATGCATTATATTTCATCCCATTTTTCATTTGTTATCATCAAAAAAATCTTGTTATATCAGGTTATACAATATGTATAAATCGTCATGTGGAGAGAAAACACTTTAATCTTATCTACTATTTCCAAATATTAACATAAAATTTCAATATATGGGAAACCATATAACCATTCTAAAAGATGAAAATCTAAAACATTATAAAACACTTCGTGAAATCTTCTTAAAATTGATTCCCCAATATATAACAATGTCGTTCTTGGTTGTCACATTCTAAACATGTGAGTACCCTCATCATATATTCTCTTGGAACGTAATCATATCCTAAATTATAATAAATAATTCTGAAAAACATACATGCATAAATTTTACATAGATTTCTGGATATATTCCATTATTCCATGAATTTTTAATCTTCATCGAAGATACGATAAACTACCAGTCAACAAGTCGTTATGTTGTTCTGAGGTAATCACAACCATCCAATTTATTTATTCATATCCCACATATCATTATCCAAACAACATTATCATACCATAAAAACATATTAAGGGTTATATTTCCATTAATAATTTTTTTTATATGGAAATAACCTTTCCATTATATCACTTTTATATTCCATCAAAACCATTCAATATGTTCCTGTAAATCCATAGAGAAAAACGGAAACTGAACAATGCTTATATATTTCACTGGTAAAATAACTAGATTATTGAATCCAAATAGTTAAAAATAATTATTATTCCACTTTATATGTCTTTGTTTACCAAGGCTACCTCATCTTCTTACACAATACCACTTTCCTTTCACATTATATCTGTAATATCATCATCGCCAATAATATAAACATTACTCATACCACCTTGATGATTCTCTTCAGAAGCTTTCTAGTTAGGGATTTGATTTGCATATCAAATATTGATTCCACAATTAAAAAACAAAACCTTCTATGATGATTTAAGTATTCCAATATTCTCATCTATTTCATTAACTTATCTCTTCATTTTTTAATGGTATTTAATTTCTTTTTGTCTTTCTTTTCCATTATCAAAACATCTTCTTATTTCAATAAGACATTAAATCTGGTGACTCTTTAAAAATCCTTGAAACAAGGTAAATACAATATTCTTTTCTCTATAGTCTTCATTACCCAAAATACTAGAAAACTA
Organism: Viscum album; assembly: GCA_963277665.1. Taxonomy (NCBI): domain Eukaryota; kingdom Viridiplantae; phylum Streptophyta; class Magnoliopsida; order Santalales; family Viscaceae; genus Viscum; species Viscum album. The sequence continues at coordinate 1,289,296,194 of OY728158.1, forward strand.
CTTATTTTTCTTCTTTGGGAGTTTGAGATTTGGGTAAGCTACACATTGGTAATCATGTTCCATGATAACAGATTAGGAATGATCACAATATCATTCACTCTAGTTATCATCCCACTTGGATTTATTGGAACCATGGTCTTCTATGCATGATTTGGAGTATGGTTTGTGTTTGTTGTCAATCCTCAGTGGATGTTTAGAATGTGTACCCACAAATACATCATACAGTTCAAGAAGACAACAGTTTTGAAGGTGGCTCCGTGTACAGGATGAAGAGGAAACTTGTGCACCATATGTTTTTCAAGATCAGAACATGGGAAAATGGCAAAGGGATAAGGGTCGTGCAAGTTTTGGGCTGGTCGCGCAAGTGACCTACGCGTCATGATGAGACTTGCGTGCCGATGCCTAGGAGTATTCGAAACTTGCACGTCTATTTTTTTTCAAGGTTATAACTTCAAAATTTAGAAAAGGAAATATGGTAGCGTAAGTATTTGTGTGGCCGCACAAGTGATTAGCGCAACAGAGGCTAGGGAGGATGAGCTGTGCGACGGAACCTGTGCACTGAGGGAAGACAAGCGCGCCACCGCGCAGGGGGTCTAGTTTGCCTATAAATAGAAGACCACCCCTCCTCATTTGTAATGAAGTTCAAGACTTGGAGATTTTTTGAGCTCTCGTCACGTAAGTGGTTGAGTCGCGCATGTGGTTGTTGTGTTGCGCAAGTATAGACTGTGTGCCGATTGTTGGCTGCGTGACCAAGGCAGTTGGGGAGTTAAAGGCGCAACATCACGCAAGTTTGGTGTTGAAGGAGGTAGTGTCACGCAAGCAGTTTTGGTGTCACCTGTGCGCAGAACATGTACTGCGAATGTGACTTGCGCACCAGGATTGAAACTTGGGCACCAGGCTTGAATAAGCGCACCAGGGTTGTTAAAGTTCATCTGTCATTTTTAAGATGCACGAAAGCTGGAAGATCGCCCGGTACCCTCAGCACGAAGTGAGATTAGTCTTCTGGTAAGAGTTGGACTTCAACAGAGCATACCTATATGACAGAGGATGCATTCTTATGCAATGATGAAGAGACCTTCACATCTATAAAATGAGTGCGACTTCACTAACGGCAGTGTTCCAGTGGGAGTCAACGGGAGTGACCCGAGGGACGTAGTGAGAAATCCCTAAAACTTTTGTAAAGGCAGTGAGCATGGGATAGAGTGACTGTTCCCGAACTATTGTAATCCACAACTAGTGAATATTAGTGGAATTTGGTATGACCAAAAACATGTCGGCGTATGCTCCTTGGACGTAGCCCTTAGTGGTGAACCAAGTAAAATGTGTTGTTTCTTCTCTGTGCATGTGAATGTTTGCTTTCTGATCATATTCATCTTACAGGTTCAACAAGTTTCTACCAACATGGGAACAAGATCCATCAAATTAAATGAACAATTTGTCACCCTGATTCACCCCTCCCCTCTCAGGGTGTCCCGGGGTCCTTCAAGTGGTATCAGAGCGTAAAGGTTGCTACTGTTGAATCTGTCCTTTATCATCATGGAGAATGCAGTCAATGTCAGTGGAGTCCCTCACTTCGAAGGAAGTAATTTCTAGATCTGGAAGAAGAGAATGAGATCTCATCTAAGATATCTTGGAATGGATGTCCTTTTTTCTCTTGTGCAAGGAATACAATTCACTGACCCGACATGCCTGAAAATGATTGAAACAGAAAGGAAAATTCTAGATGCAGATGCTAAAGCACAAGATGCACATACTGCAGCCCTTTCTGATTAGATCTACCTTAAGGTGATGAATTTCACCTCAGCAAAATCCTTGTGGGATAAACTCAAGAATATTTTTGAAGGACATAGCAATGTGAAGGAGGCGAAACTAAAATTGATGCACAATCGGTTTGATGATCTGAAGATGCATCCAGACGAGATTGTAGACTCATTCTTCAATCGAGTTACTGAAGTGGTTGGAGAAATTCAGGGTCTAGGTGAAGAAATCAAAGATATTATATTTTATCGAAAAAATTAAGAAGACTTCCACCTCTGTACAATGCAAAGGTGTCAGCCCTTGAGGTAAGAGATCATTCAAAACTTTCTCTGGATGATCTACTTAGCGGCTTGGTAGCATATGAAATGAGAGTCAAACCAGAAGATGCTACGACTCGTGTGAGCAAGGAAATGGCATTCAAGGCCATGGATAAACTGAAAATATCAGAAGATAGTAGTGTTGAAGATTAATAAGAAAAAGAAATTATTTCTCTCATTGCAAAGAAGTTCCAGAAGGGGAAAGGGAAATTCAAAGGGAAGTTACCTCTCGCATGTTTTCATTGTGGAAAAGTTGGGCACATTGCCTCTCAGTGCTTGAGAAAGATCAATGATGAAGATAGTGAAGATGAAAGATTTGAGAAGCCTCAGAGAATGTTCTTTAAAAAAGGAGACTTTAAATCTGGAAAGAAAATGGAAAGGAAGTGTTTTGTATGTGAAGAGGAAGAAGATGATAATGAATTATGTGATGAAGAAGAACCAGAATTCAAAACTGGGAACCATGCTTCCATGATGGCCACTGTTGAAAATTCAGAAGATAATGGTGGAGTAGAACAAATGAGAACTTGCGTAGATCCCGATATGCAACTTAAGGATTTCGTTAGTAATATAAAGATTAAATGTAAGAGTTGCAATAAGTGGAAATCAATTGTAGAAGAATCAAAAGAATACGTTGATCAACTTGAAGCTGAAATTGAATGACTGGAAGAATTTGTGAAGGTACAGTATAAAATAATTGAAAGTAATACTGATGTAGTGGATCTGAAGCTGAGAATTGAAGAGCAGTCAAAGGTCATCAATGACCTCACCTCCAGACTTGATGAAAAATCCAACACTGCTGAGGGTCTTGAAAAGGAAGTTGTTACTCTAAGGAGTAAACTTGAGACTAAATCAATTCCAAATGAATCGAGGAAGAAAATACAGTTTGGAAGATTCTCACATGCAGAATTACTAGCAAGAGCCAAGTGTGGTTTAGATGGGGTTTGAAAAATCTTGAGTGATCAAAGACCCGCTTGCATGTGAAAGAGTGGAATTGGCTGTGAGGCTAAGACATCAACTGCTGGAAGTGAAAATATCCAAACATAAAGATAAGATGAAAGTTAAACAAGTTAAAAAAATACCTAGAGTGCTGAAAAATGAACCCTCAATCCAAACTAAAAGGAGAACTAAAAATTATCCTCAAACATTCAGGAATGAAAGACAATCTATCTTTTCTCCCAAGGAAGAAGGTATTAAGAGAAATTCAAGTGAGAAGACATTTCCTCTCATGAAGTGTCAGTACTGTGGCTATCTGGGCCATACCATGTCTTATTGCGAAGAGGCAAGAAGCTATCTGAATGGAGAAGATATAGAAGTTCAACAAATGAGAAAAATTCATATCCTAATTCTTATAGAAGAAACAATTTATATGGATATTATTATCGTTGTTCTAACTTTGGTCATAAGGCTGATAATTGCAGGAAGATAAGGGACATGGAAACCTCATACCGAAGTTCAATACAAGTCAAGTCTCGTCAGCAAGACAGTGTTTCTCTTTCAAACAAGTTTTCTCCTCTGAAAGAAGATTTTGACTATGAAGAACCTAGGTATGAAGAAGAGATAATTGAAAGGCCATTAGTACTATATATTCAATCCAATGTCTCATGGATGGAAAGGAATAATATTCAAAAATCCAACCTTGTTGAGGTGGCCCACAATGCTACAAAGAACAACAGTGCCTGGATTCTAGATAGCGGTTGTTCATCTCATATGACATGTAATGTGGGCATGCTAATGGATATCAAAAGGACAGTTGATGGTACAGTACGATTTGGTAATTATGGGGCTCTGAAAATTAAAGGGAGTGGAATTACCAAATTAGCTAATAGAGGACAATAGAAGACTAAAGTCCTTTACATAGATGGCCTATGTCATAATCTCCTCAACGTGAGTCAACTCTGTGACTCGGGATTTATAGTTACTTTTAATTAGAAAGGACGAACAATCAAGGGAAAGACATGAAATTCACTTATGAAGGGATGCATAATAGAAGGCAACTTGTATCAGGTTGATAGTGAAGAAAATGTATGTTACATGACTGTTAAAGAAGATAAAAATTAGTGGCATAGGAGACTGGGACACATAAATCAACAATACATAGAGAAAATATCAAAATTGAGAATTGTCATGGAAATTCACAACCTGATGTGTGAGAATGAAAAAACTTGCGATGCTTTCATTCGTGGGAAGCTATTCTGCAGTTCATAATGGCCAAAGAAGAAAAGGGCATCTCACCTTCTTGATCTGATTCATACAGATGTATGTGGGACGATAAATATTACTGGAACTCATGTAGAAAGGTACTTTGCCCTTTTATTAGATTATTACAGTAGAATGGAATGTGTGATGGTCATTTACTAGAAACGACAAGTCCTTGACTGCATGAAAACATATCGGCGAATCATCGGGAAGGATACTGGACAAACAATCAATGTGTTGTGATCTGACAAATTAGGAGAATACACATCCATTGAATTTGAAAATTATTTGGAGAAGCATGGGATACTGCATGAGGTAGTTGCTGTGAGAACTCCATAACATGATGGAGGTGTTGAATGTTGGAATCGATAGGTGAACAACATGGAACAAACTATGCTGATTGAGAGTCGTATTACACGACATTACTAGAAAGAGGCTTTCCAAGCTACAGTGTACATTCAGAATCTAACAGGACTTTATATGGGTGATATAAAGACACCATATGAATTGTGTCATGGATGGAAGCCTTCTTTAAAATACTTTCGTGTCTTTGGAAGTAAATGCTTCATCAGGAAGAAAGAAGGAAATCAATGGAAATATGGTGACAATGTAGATGAAGGAATTTTACTCGGTTAGTCAATGAACATAAAAGCCTACAAATGATTCAACAAGTGTTTTGGAAGGATTATGGGAAGCCGTGATGTTATGATAATTGAAGTGAAAATCACAAATGCTTCAAGGACGTCATATGCTGGTGTGATTGAAAGTCAGGAAGAATGTGAACGTGAAGAAAATACAAATGCAGAAATATAGGAAGTTGTTCAAAACACTCAGCAGTCACATCATGATGTTGACTCAGAAGAAAAATCTGAAGAAGAAACTGTGGCTGAAGAGAATGCTACTAAACCTCGCAGGAGAAATCGAAGAGTTGAGATTGATCCATCCATCATAATTGGGGATAGGAGTGCACCCACTCAAACAAGAAGGATGAGGAATAACATGAAATCTTCATTTCTATCAGTTGTAGATCCCTCCTCATTTAAAAAAGTTTCAAATGATGAATCTTGGTTGAAAGCCGTGAATGATGAATTAGATCATATTGACAAAAATCAGACATGGGATCTTGTCTAGAGACCCGAAGGTCACAATGTGATTGGTACCAAATGGATCTTCAAAAATAAGTTTGATGAGCATGGAAGTGTCATCAGAAACAAGGCATGACTGGTATGTAAAGGATACTCCCAGATTGAAGGCATTGTTGTTGAAGAAACCTTTTCTCTAGTGTCTAGACTGGATTCCATCTGGCTTTTCCTTGCCATGGCACTGCAAAGAGGGTATAAAGTATATCAAATGGATGTAAAGACATCATTCTTGAATGGTGTACTCGAAGAAGAAGTCTACATTGAACAACCAGTGTGTTTTGTTTTGGGTACTGATGAAATAAAGGTCTGCAAACTGAAAAAAGCTCTATATGGTTTGAATCAGGCACCACGGGCGTAGTACTCATGGCCGGATTCATATATCAAGAACCTGGAATTCAAAATAGGAGGGGTTGATCACAATCTCTATCTGATGAATTCTCCAAAAGATCAATTCATGGTTCTAGTCTATGTTGATGATATTATATTTGTCAGAAGCATGAAGAAATCAGTGGATGAATTTTCTAACCACAGAAAATCAGAATTTGAAATTTCTATGATTGGGGAGCTCACATATTTCTTGGGGATGTAGGTGATTCAAAAGAAGGAATACACTTTCATTTCTCAGGAAAAATATGCAAGAGTGCTGCTGAAGATGTTTAATATTCAAGACTCCAAACCAATGTCAACTCTTATTGCAGTTGGAACTAAACATGGAAAACATGAGGATGGGGAATCTGTTGATCCCACCATGTATACGAGGATCATTGGGAACCTACTGTACCTGATAGCGACACGGCCAGATACTGTCTTTTTTACATGCCTTGCGGCCCGCTTTCAGATTAATCCAATGGAGGAACATATGGCGGCAGTAAAAAATAATCATGAGGTACATTCAAGGTACACATAACTTCGGGTTATTTTTTTCTACAGGCAGGGAAAGTGAATTATCAGCATTTTCTAATGCTGGATGGGCTGGAGATGTAGTCGACAGAAAGTCCACTAGTGGTGGAGATTTCTATATTCGGTAGAAATGTGTTGGCTGGTTGAGCAAGAAACAAGAAAGTAATTCTCTTAGTACTACTGAAGATGAATATATCACTACCACAATGGCATGCACTGAACTTCTATGGATGAAGCAAAAATTAACAGATATTGGTGATGAGGTAAAGCAACCAATGGTAATTTAATGTGATAACAAGAGCACAATTGATCTTACGAAGAATCATGTTCAACATTCCTGTACAAAACATATTGAAATCAGGTATCACTTTATCAAAGAAAAAGTTGAAAAAGGGGTGATTAGAATGGATCATGTGGGAACTAATGAGCATGTGGCTGATATCCTGACCAATCCACTATCCGCTGCTGTGTTTGAGAAGCATCGGTTGAACCTTGGTGTTTAGCCACCTCCCAGTGCATAAGGAGGTTACGCAATACCCTCTCCCCGTTTTTGATAACTGTTTTTATCTGTTTATGGATATGATGAAGGTTTATGGGGTATATACTATCCCGGGGGGAGTATGGTTTGAGCTGAACATTGAACAAATTACAGGTCTATGGATTTATTGTCAATGGGGGAGAATGGAATAAATTCAGGCAAGTAATGATTCTGTGATGAGAAGAATGAGAAGGAAAACGCATCTATGATGAGAAGAATGAGAAGGAAAACATTGGAACCCAATTCAAGCTCCCTCTCTTGTTTTCTACACCGCGCATTGCTCACGTAGAATTAGAGTGTTGGGTGAGTTGATTCTTGCGTTTTTGGGTTTCACATGGATGAAGATCTGTTGAATTTAATTTCTGATTTCCAAAAAACCCAAAGGGGGGGACTTTTGGAACCATGGTCTTCTATGCATGATTTGGAGTATGGTTTTTGTTTGTTGTCAATACATAGTGGACGTTTAGAATGTGTACCCACAAAGACATCATACAGTTCAAGAAGACCACAGTATTGAAGGTGGTGTTGTTTCCTAGTGTTTGCCAAATTCTTGGGCCTGAAAATCGACAAATGGAGAAAAGTGTTTTTGGAAAAGAGACTTGCGCACCATGTACTGGATGAAGAGGAAACTTGCGCGCCATATGTTTTTCAGGATCAGAATAAGGGAAAATGGCATGGGGATAAGGGCCGCGCAAGTTTTGGGCTTGTCGCTCAAGTGACCTGTGCACCATGAAGAGACTTGCCCGCCGATGCCTAGGAGGATTGGAAACTTACATGTCTATTGTTTTTCAAGGTTATAACTTCAAAATATGGAAAAGGAAAGAAGGTCATGCTAGTATTTGTGTGGTCACGTAATTGATTAGCACAACAGAGGCTAGGGAGGATGAGCTGCTCCTGAGAACCTGCACGCTGAGGGAAGACTTGTACACCACTGTGCAGAGGGTCCAGTTTGACTATAAATAGAGGACCACCCCTCCTCATTTGTAACAATGTTCAAGACTTGTTGATTTTTCGAGCTCTCTTCACGCAAGTGGTTGAGTCACATAAGTGGTTGTTGGGTCCTGCAAGTAGTGGCTGCGCGCCAATTGTTGGATACGCAACCAAGGCAGTTGGGGAGTTAAAGGCACAACGTCCCCCAAGTTTGGTGTTGAAGGATGTAACGACCCAAAGTATTTCAATAGAAAATTCCCTTCTTATATCTATGTCATAAAAACGCAAAATAATGAACTACTAAGTGATAAGTGACCTTTAAACATAATTTTGTCACCCCTATGTTTGGAATTTTAAAAATCCGACATACACGGTTGTGTTCAAGATAGTTTTTGGAGTCTAATGAAACAAAAATAATTTTTGGTGAATAGTAACCTACCCTTATGAATAGTAACCTACCCTTATGAATATTAATATGACCCTTATGAATAATAAATAAGATTAACATTACCTGTAAATAATAAAATAAAATTTAGACATCTTAGAAAGTGACAATTTGACCTTAGTAAACATTTTTGGTATTTTATAAGTCATAAATAAATAATTATAATTAATTAATTAGTATAAAAGAATATTTATTTTCCTGTAATATATTCATAAATTATTGAATCAATGTCTAATAATTTTTAGATAATTATATAAGACCCTAAGTAATTTTTTAAAGAACTATAAATTCAGTTTTAATCTTAAAAACTGTTTTTTTAAGAAAATTATGCTTTTTATTAATTTTTAAATTAATAATATTTAGAAAATTATTTTTAAAAAATGGGCTTCATTTTGGGATTCTACACGTCAAAAAATGGTTGGGTTAAATTTTTGTGATTTTTTTGAGAAACTTGAATTTTTTGTGAATAATAGAATACATTAATTTACCATATAAATACATTTTAATTAAAACCCACTATTCCTAACATCACAAGTGATGTAAGCACCCAAATCCGGAACTCACATGACTTTTTTACTATTCTTGGTCATCCAAGACTCACTATTCCTTTTATTAGGTGAAATTAATAAACTAATAAATTTTATATTAAGGAAACCCCTCTCCCCTCCACTATAAAAGCCACCCTTCACTCCCTCTTTTCCTCACACATCTCAAGCTCCAAGCGTTATCTAAACTCTGCTCAAACACCTTCCCTAGCTAATCCCCCACGTCCAAAAGCTTCTGGTCTCATAAAAAGACCAATCCTAGCTTCCTTAAAGAGGATCTCAACATAAGGATTCTAAAGGTAATTTCTCTCTCTCTTCTCCTTTAATTTCCTTTCAAGTTGAAGGTCCTTTCTTGATCTCTCCCTACCTATCTTCATCCAAATTGTTCTGTAAATCCAGTATTATATATATAATGTTATATTATGATTCTAATGTTACATTATATCACCCCACACCCTTTCCCTCTTCCATTTATTTTATTAAAGTGAACGTTCTTCATGAGGTGTTAAATTTAACACCTCCAAAAACGACATGTTCTCTTCTTCCATTTCTACCTTCAATCTGGTCATGAAACCATTTTATGGTTGAACCAGAATATTATATATGTATTATGTTCTATTTTAAGTTCTGGAAATAACCTATGGCCTTATTTCTAAGTTAAATGTTAAAACAAGATCGTTGTGATCCAAAAACCACCCAAATTAACCAAAATAACCATCATTAAATTTTTATCTAATGATTCTTCCACTTGGATCTAATATAATTCACTATAAAATTATTAAATCTACTGTAATATCATTAATAACATGTAGTATCAGTTCTGGATGTTTACCCATGATCTACCCAAACATCAATTTAAGAATACAGGTGGACCGCTCAAGAAAACCATAAAAATGAACATCCCTGAACAATGTTTTTAAACTCTATAAGTCATCCAAAGGAACATAATATGAAATAATGAAACTATAATGAACCCTATTAATGTATAAAAGGTTCTGGAATTTCTAATTAATGAATATAATGTCATTATATAGGACATTAAAGAGAAGGAGGCATTCGAGTACAAGGTAAGGGGAAATCTCGAACCCAATTTTCTTCCTTCGGGTTCTCCCTCTTTCACTCCATTTTTGATATGGTTACTCCTCAAAGATCATTTGTTCTTCATTTACTTCACTTTTCTGGTATATAAATGTTTATCACTGGTTTTTATGTCCATCAAAATGTTTTCCAAAAGAACTCTTCTTTCAAGATATCACCTTTTACCTCTCATTCAAGGTTGTTGGTTCTTGTATCAAGTATGTTGTTCCCTCTTTCTTTTGGGAACCCAAATCTTATGAATGTGTTATTATGAGATGAAACCCATTCCTTTCCATGGGTTATTTATGTACATGTTTGATATGTGTTCTATGTGTCAAGCATGATATTGATAATGTTATGATGTGACTGGTGCGCCCGGAATTATATAGCGCAATATTAATATTTAAATGTGACGGGTGCGCCCAGAATTATATAGCGCTCCAATGAATTGGTTAAAGTGATGAATCTCATGAGTAAATGTGAAATGATGTGTTAACATTATTCTAGATTTTTTCACAAGTATGTGTGGTAGTTAACCACTAAGACATGATGTTTCATTTTTATGCACTGCCACATTTCAAGTTTATTATTTATGCTCCTCTCACATTCATGATCTTTTGCCTATGTCATGATTATGCTCACCCCATGATATATTGTTCTTATATAACTTCTTACTGGGCTTTATGCTCACCCCTTTTGATGTATATCCTCAGGTGGCAACATGTACTAAGGAGGGTACAAGTGCTACTAAGAAGCTATATAAGAAGAAATTGAATAAATGTTTATGGTTGATGTTGTATTTGTTATGTATGGTCCTAGTTTTCCCCTGACACTAAACCTCTGGATCCTCCATGTGTAATACTATTGTGTTGTTTATTTTTAAAATGATGTAATAGTAATGTAAGAAATTTTTGGGTCACTATAGTTGGTATCAGAGGAAAGGTTTAGTTTATTTGGGGATTAGGATTAGTGAACCCTATAGAAAACCTACAACATGAGACTAAGTACAAATATTCACACAAGGATATTTACCTAGGGATCCCATATGTTATGTTTTTGGTAATTGTTTAAATGAATAAGTTATTCATGACTTGTTTAGTTATTTTTTGTTCTAACCTTTTCTATTTTAGAAAATGGTGTGAACCAGGAGAAATCAGGCCAACAAATCTTGTGAGGGACAATGCAATGATTGCCTGAACGACATCCCCAATGATTTTGGAGGTGGAGTTCAAAACTTCATGGCGATGCTTACCCAATTATATCGGGTTATGAATAATAACCATATTAATGGGGAACGTCCTCCTTCACCAAAGAGATAGCAACTAGCTATCAAATGTTTTATGTGGCAATGACCACTAACGTTTTGTGGATCATCTGATCCACTAGTTGTGGAACAGTGGGTAAACTCCATGGAGAAGATATTTTCTGTTCTTCACTATTCCGAGACGGAGAAGGTGACTCTATCCGTTTATCGTCTGGCTGGAGAAGCCGATCAATGGTGGGCTTTGATTGAGAACACCAAGCCAAGGGAGGGAATTGAAGAGATGGAATGGGAAGACTTTAAGATAATGTTTCTTAATAAGTACTTCCCAAGAACTCTTCACATGAAGATGGAGAGGTAATTCATAGAGCTCAAGAAAAAAGAAGGAGAATCTGTCACAACCTATGAAGAATATTTCACAAGGCTTGCAAGGTATGCTTCAGGTTTTGTTATCAACAATGATAGCAAAATTGATAGATTTTTTAGTGGATTAAAACCACATATTCGAAAGGCTCTTGCAATTCGAGACATTGGGAGTTATGAAGAAGTTTTTCGGTGTGATCTCAAAGTGGAGATGGTGTTTGGAGAATGGTCCCATGGCTATGGTGATAAGAAAAGAAAGATGGATTTTCATGATGGTGGATCTAGTGATAAAGATGGGAAGAAAATAGAATGACCCACATGCCAAAAATGTTGGAAGTTGCACCATGGGAACTGCCTCAAAGGTACGGTGAAATGATTTAAGTGTGGGAAGGAAGGACAACAAGATCACGAGTGTCGAAAAGACATGAAAAGCAAGTATAATGTAGCCGATGAATGGAGAGAACCACTCATGGTTCAATGCTACAATTGTAGGGAGATAAGTCACTATTCAAACCAGTGCACTAAACCTAGAGCTCTCGAGGGTAATCAGCGCCAACAACCACCAAAGCCAAAGGAACAAGGGAAGGCTTATGCCATCACTACTGCAGAGGTGGAACATGATAATGAAGTCGTAAAAGGTACACATCTGATTCAATCAAGAATGGAAAAGGTCTTATTTGATTCTTGTTCTACGCATTCCTTTATATCATGCAAGTTTTCTAGAACTGTAGAATCGAAGCCCCGAAACCTTGAAGTAGAGATATCTGTAAAAACACCAAGTGGTGAAATCATTGCAACCCAAGTGTTTGACTCTTCTCTTATTGACGTATGTGGGAAGATTCTCCCGGAAAATCTCATAATACTTCCCTTGGTGGAATTCGACGCTATAATGGGAATGGATTGGCTATCGTTATATAAAGCACATATCAACTATCGGGAAAAGGAAATATATTTTCATATTCCGAACCATCCCATGCTCCTCTACAAATGCAATTAAGATCATGAATATCCTTTGAAAAATCCTTCAATGGTGTGGTTGATGATTCCCTATGAAGAAGCATACCTCGCCCAAATGTTTGAGTCAAAGGAAAGTTCCAACCTTGAGGAAATGCCCATCGTATGGGAATACGGTGATGTATTTCCCGAAGAGTTACCCAAAATTCCCTCGGACCGTGAGGTAGAGTTCTCAATTGAACTCAAACCCGGAGCTACTCCTATCTCGAAGTGCCCCTATATGATGGATCCTATCAAACTAGAGGATTTAAAGAAGCATATGCAAGAGCATCTAGACAAAGGGTTCATATGCCCTAGTGCATCACCTTGGGGTGCGCTAGTGCTCTTTCTGAAGAAGAAGGATGGTACCATGCGGCTGTGTATCAATTATCGGGAACTCAAGAAGATCACCATAAAGAACAAGTATCCTCTCCCAAGGATTGATGACTTGTTCGATTAGTTAAGAGGAGCTCAATACTTCTCAAATGTGGATCTTCATTCTAGATATCATCAAGTAAAGGTGAAGAAGGAAGGTATTTCGAAGACTGCCTTCCGTACAAGGTATGGGCACTATGAGTTTTTGGTGATGCCCTTCGGACTTTCTAATAACCCTGCAATCTTCATGGATTTGATGAATAGAGTCTTTAGACATTACCTCGAAAAATTTGTGGTAGTGTTTATTGATGATATTCTCATATACTCCAAGAGCAAGGAGGAACATGAAAAACCTATAAGACTTGTGTTGGTGACATTTAGAAAGGAGAAGTTGTACGCCAAGTTCAACAAGTGTGACTTTTGGATGAATTAAGTCACGTTCTTGGGACATGTGATCAAAAGCGAGAGTATTTCTATGGACCCTTCAAAGACAAAGGCGATTGAGGAATGGCCCAGTCCCTCTAGTGTCACAGAAATCCGTAGTTTTCCTGGATTAGTTAGGTACTATCGACGTTTTGTGAGAAACATCTCACGATTGTCAAGCCCGATAACTAAGTTAACAACGAAAGGGGTAAAGTAAGTCTGGACAGAAGATTGTGAGGGAAGCTTCAAGGAGCTAAAGAGAAGGCTGATCACTGCACCTGTACTCACACTACCGAAAAGTGGAGAATGTTTTGTGATATAGAGTGATGCATCAAAGAAAGGGTTGGGTTGTGTACTCATGAAAAATGATAATGTGATAGCCTACGCCTCACGACAGTTGAAGATCCGTGACCAGAACTACCCGACACATGATCTAGAGCTGGCATCCGTGATTTTTGTCTTGAAAATCTGGCGGCAATACCATTATGGTGATAAGTGTGACATATACACCGACCACAAGAGCCTAAAGTATATATTCACATAAAAGGAGGTCAACATGCGTCAAAGGATATGGTTAGAGCTAATCAAGGATTACGATTGCTTTATTCACTATCATCCTGGAAAGGTGAACAAGGTAGCTGATGCTCTAAGAAGGAAAGAACCTGCTACTCTATCCATGTTGAGGATTGAGAAAGACCCTATCTTCTTGGATATTCAAAGGATGGATTTGGGAATCATAAGGGAAGGGGATACATCCTACCTTGCCCAAATAATTGCGAAACCATCCATCCAACAGAAGATTAAGTAATCACAAAGGGATGATGTGGTGATACAAAAGAGGGTGAATGCAGTAAAGGAAGGGAAGCTACAAGAGTTCCATATCAACGATGATGGTGTGAATTGGTTTGTAACGCGGCTTTGTGTGCCTTCATCACCCGGGATAAAGAAGGAGCTATTGGATAATGCACATAGCTCAACTTTCTCTATTCATCCTGGAAGTACCAAGATGTATCATGATCTCTGAGAACACTTCTAGTGGGATAACATGAAGAAGGATATTGAGGAATATATATCATGGTTCTTGGTTTGTCAGCACGTTAAAGCTGAGCGGAAAAAGTCCAAAGGTATGATGCAGCCATTGCCTATACCCATGTAGAAATTGGAAAATGTTACTATGGACTTTGTCACGGGTCTCCCAAAAACGTCAAGAGGAAATAATGCGATATGGGTTGTGGTTGATCGACTCACCATGATAGCCCATTTTATCGCTGTTAGAGAAGACCTCTCACTTGAACAACTTGCAAGGATATATGTGAAGGAAGTAGTGAGATTTCACGGTGTTCCACTCTCGATTGTCTCTGACCATGATCCAAGGTTCACATCTAAATTCTGGAGGAGCCTTCAACATGCTTTGAGTACTGAATTAAATTTCAGCACGGCCTATCACCCCCAAACCGATGGCCAGTCTGAAGGGACTATTCATATGCTCGAAGATATGCTAAGAGCATGCTCTCTATAATTCAATGGTGGATGGGATCAGTACCTCCCATTGGTTGTGTTCTCATACAACAATAGGTTCCACTCGAGTATTCAGATGGATCCGTATGAAGATCTTTACGGGAAGCGATGTGGAACTCCAACTTGTTGGGATGAAGTTGGAGAAAGAAAGCTACATGGACCCGATCTTGTGCAAGAGATGACCGAGAAGGTTCAAGTCATCCACAAACACATCAAAGCTGCTCAAAGTCGGCAAAAGACCTATGCTGACAATCGTCAAAGGGACTTGGAGTTCGACGTTGGAGATAGTCTTCCTTCGAATATCTCCATGGAAGAGAGTCATGAGATTTGGGAAGAATGGGAAGCTAAGCCCAAGGTACATTGGCCCCTTTGAGATCCTTGATCGTATAGCAGTCGTGGCCTATCGTCTGGCACTTCCACCGAATATGGCTCAAGTTCATGATGTGTTTCATGTATCACTACTGAGGAAGTACATACCATACCCCTCACATGTACTAAACTCAGATGTGGTACAACTGGATGATGATCTCTCCTATGAGGAGAATCCGGTAAAAATTTTGGACTGAAGTGATAAGGCTCTACGCAACAAAACAACCTGCCTTGTCAAGGTGTTGTGGAGGAACCATATGTTTGAGGAAGAAACTTGGGAACCAGAAGAGGCAATGAAGGAGAAGTACCCACACCTGTTTGTGTAAAGTAAAATTTCGGGGGCGAAATTTCTTAAGGGGGGAAGTATGTAACGACCCAAAGTATTTCAATAGAAAATTCCCTTCTTATATCTATGTCATCAAAACACAAAATAATGAACTACTAAGTGATAAGTGACCTTTAAACATAATTTTGTCACCCCTATGTTTGTAATTTTAAAAATTTGACATACACGGTTGTGTTCAAGATATTTTTGGAGTCTAATGAATCAAAAATAATTTTTGGTGAATAGTAACCTACCCTTATGAATAGTAATATGACCCTTATGAATAGTAAATAAGAGTAACATTACCTATGAATAATAAAATAAAATTTAGACATCTTTGAAAGTGACAATTTGACCTTAGTAAATTTTTTTTATAAGTCATAAATAATTAAATATAATTAAATAATTAATTTAAAATAATATTTATTTTCCTGTAATGTATTCATAAATTATTGAATTAATGTCTAATAGTTTTTAGATTATTTTATAAGACCCTACGTAATTTTTGAAAGAACTATAAATTCAGTTTTAATCTTAAAAAGTGTTTTTTAAGAAAATTATGATTTTTATTAATTATTAAATTAATAATATTTAAAAATTATTTTTGAAAAATGGACTTCATTTTTGGATTCTACATGTCGAAGAATGGTTAGGGTAAATTTTTGGGATTTTTCTGAGATACTTGATTTTTTTGTGAATAGTAGAATACATTAATTTTCCATATAAATACATTTTAATTAAAACCCACTATTCCTGACATCGCAAGTGATGTAAGCACCCAAATCCAGAAATCACATGCCTTTTTTTACTATTCTTGGTCATCCAAGACTCAATATTCCTTGTATTAAGTTAAATTAATAAACTAATCAATTTTATATTAAGGAAACCCCTCTCCCCTCCACTATAAAGGCCACCCTTCACTCCCTCTTTTCCTCACACTTCTCAAGCTCCAAGCCTTCTCTAAACTCTGCCCAAACACCTTCCCTATCTCATCCCCCACGTCCAAAAGGTTCTGGTCTCAACAAAAGACCAATCCTAGCTTCCTTAAAGAGGATCTCAAGAGGAGGATTCTAAAGGTAATTTCTCTCTCTCTTCTCCTTAATTTCCTTTCAAGTTCAAGTTCCTTTCTTGATCTCTCCCTACCTATCTTCATCCAAATTGTTCTGTAAATCCAGTATTATATATATAATGTAATATTATGATTCTAATGTTATATTATATCACCCCACACCCTTTCCCTCTTCCATTTATTTTATTAAAGAGAACATTGTTCATGAGGTGTTAAATTTATCACCTTCAAAAATGACATGTTCTCTTCTTCCATTTCTACCTTCAATCTGGTCATGAAACCATTTTATGGTTGAACCATAATATATTAAATGTATTATGTTCTATTTTAAGTTCTGGAAATAACCTATGGCCTTATTACTAAGTTAAATGTTAAAACAAGATCGTTGTGATCCAAAAACTGCCCAAATTAACCCAAATAACAATCATTAAATTTTTATCTAATGATTCATCCACTTGGATCTAATATGATTCACTATAAAATTACTAAAGCTACTGTAATATCATTAATAACATGTAGTATCAGTTCTGGATGTTTACCCATGATCTACCCAAACATCAATTTAAGAATACAAGTGGACCGCTTAAGAAAACCATAAAAACGAACATCCCCGAACATTTTTTTCAAACTCTATAAGTCATCCAAAGGAACATAATATGAAATAATGAAACTATAATGAACCCTATTAATGTATAAAAGGTTCTGGAATTTCTAATTAATGAATATAATGTCATTATAAATGACATTAAAGAGAAGGAGGCATTCGTGTACAAGGTAAGGGGAAATCTCAAACCCAATTTTCTTCCTTCGGGTTCTCCCTCATTCACTCCATTTTTGATATGGTTACTCCTCAAAGATCATTTTTCTACATTTACCTCACTTTTATGCGATATAAATGTTTTCACTAGTTTTTATGTCCTTCAAAAATTTTTCCAAAAGAACTCTTCTTTCAAGATCTCACCTTTTACCTCTCATTCAAGGTTGATGGTTCTTGTATCAAGTATGTTGTTCCCTCTTTCTTTTGGGAACAAAAAGCTTATGAATGTGTTATTATGAGATGAAACCCATTCCTTTCCATAGGTTATTTATGTACATGTTTGATATGTGTTCTATGTGTCAAGCATGATAATGATAATGTTATGATGTGACGGGTGCGCCCGGAATTATATAGCGCAATATGAATGTTTAAATGTGACGGGTGCGCCCGGAATTATATAGTGCTCCAATGCAATGGGTAAAGTGATGAATCTCATGAGTAAATATGAAATGATGTGTGAACATGATGCTAGATTTGTTCACAAGCATGTGTGGTAGTTAACCACTAAGACATGATGTTTCATTTTTATGCATTGCCACATTTCAAGTTTATTATTTATGCTCCTCTCACGTTCATGATCTATTGACTATGTCATGATTATGCTCACCCCATGATATATTCTTCTTATCTATCCTCTTATTGGGATTTTATCTCACCCCTTTTGATGTATATCCTCAGGTGGATACATGTACTAAGGAGGGGTCAAGTGCTACTAAGAATCTATAGAAGAATAAATTAAATAAATGTTTACGGTTGATGTTGTATTTGTTATGTATGGTCCTAGTTTTCCCAAGACACTAAACCTCTGGATCCTCCATGTGTAACACTATTGTGTTGTTTATCTTTAAAATGATGTAATAGTAATGTATGAAAATGTCGGGTCACTATAAAGGAGGTAGTGTTGTGAAAGTAGTTTTTGTGTCACCTGCGCGCTGAACTTGTACCACGCAAGTGACTTGCGCGCCAGGATTGAAACTTGGGCACCGGTCTTGGATAAGCGCGCCAAGTTCGTTAAAGATCATATTTCCTTCTAAAGTTGCACGAAAGCTGGAAGATCGCCCGATACCCTCAGCACGAAGTGAGATTAGTCTTCTGGTAAGAGTTGGACTTCAACAGAGCATCTATATACGACATAGGATGCATTATTATGTAATGATGAAGAGACCTTCACGTCTATAAACTGTGTGGGACTTCACCAACGGCAGTGATCCTGGGGGAGTCAATGGGAGTGACCCAAGGGACTTAGTGAGCTATCCCTGAACCTTTTGTAAAGGCAGTGAGCCTAGGACAGAGTGACTGGTCCCGAACTATTGTAATCCACAACTACTGAAGATTAGTGGAATTTGGTACGACCGAAAACTTGTCGGCGTATGCTCCTTGGACGTATCCCTTAGTGGTGAACCAAGTAAAAAAGTGTTGTCTCTTCTCTGTGCATGTGAATTTTTTTTTCTGATCATATTCATCTTACAATTTCAAAAAGTTTCTACCAATGTGGGAATAAGATCCATCACATTAAATGAAAACGTTTTCATCCTAATTCACCCCTCCCCTCTCAGGGTGTCCCAGGGTCCTTCATAATTCTCTTCTGAAAATTGTCTATCTCAATCAATGTTAATCAAGTTCCTTCAAGTTCCTTCCATTAACTATAATGATAAGAATATTTTAAGAATTACTTATCATAGAAGAAAATTGCATGGTCATTAAAATATTTAATTATAGGTCGTATAAATCATGAAAATACCCTTATTCTAGACACCATATGTTTATAATAGGTTATTTATAGGTGACATCAATTTAAATCCTTCATGATGTTTAATGAAGTGTTTTGTGAATTCCTAAAGAATATCCCTCAAGAGTGTCAAACCAAGTGTGCACTCAGCCACATTTTCCTATACTAGATTACCCTAATTCGGACCTATAATGTCTTATCATCATTGTTACACCTTGGTACAACTAATCAAGAGCCACACCAACATTTAGTATCCATGTAGGGATTTATTTCAAAGAACCCACTAACACAATCATTTATCAAAATTACAAGAAATTTTCCAAATTATTACCTTGTCCTTATAATTATCCTTAGAGAAATCCCAATACATACCCTTAGAAAAATAACTATGGATATCACTAAATTTTTCTCATCCTATTTCCATAGTTTACCTAAAAATTTACTCTGATACCAACTATAGTGACCCAAAAATGAAATACATAGAAATTACATCACTTTTTCAGAATACATAAAACATTATCCAAATATAAATCCAAATATCAAACTAGTCTTGTGTATTAAGAAACATGGAAACTTAATTATTCATCAATTAATGAGAAAAATTATCTCTGACTAGGTTCTTCTCGGCTAAAAAACCATATTAGACACTTAAAAAATAATACATATCTTCATAACCAATGAAAGGAACGATAAAAAAGGGGTGATATTTGATTCAGAGTGAGGTTTAACAAGGTAGATATGTAAGAATAATCATGAGAATTAGGGTATGTTGACATTATCAAGAAAATATAATATCATACCTCGCATATCAAAGATCATAAACCTAAATCATGGAATAAAGATTGGTAGTTCATAATAAATCAATCATATTGAAATTAATATCATAATCCATTAAATCTTAACATAAGAATGAAACATAGAATTTTAAAAAACTCATAAGAATATATTATAATTCCACAAATGTCATGGAAATGCTACCAAGGTCATGTTAATGGATATTTTTCTTTACTGAACAAGTTTCACTCCCCGTTCCAGTACTATATTACTCAATCGAGGTCACTCTTTATTCTAGAACTATATTACAAAACTATGTTGACTCCTCCTTCATTCCCTATATTAATGAACTTAGTTCACTCCTCATTCCATCCATCTAATACCGAATGGATATCACTCCTCATTCGATCCATGTATATATCCTGAGATATAATTCATTAACCTCTGCATTGGAGGGGGATATTGGTCCCTATTGTCAAATGATAAAATCATGCATATATATTCTAAATGATAATAAAACATACATCATACAATGACACATAAAAATAGATGGGTTTTATAAAATACATATCATAACCTATAGAAAATATATAGTTTTCATAATCATTTCATCCAAGAATGACCTACAAAATTATGTGGTTTTTATAATCCTTCATCATTGTATAACCTGTTGATGATGATTGGGATTCTAAGAATATAACATGTTGATAAGAAACGTGTTCATAAAAATATAACCCATGGATGGGGAATGTTTTTTATAAACATATAAACTATGATTAAGAAACATATTATCATAAATATAATTCCATAAAAACATAACTCATTTAGAGAAATAATATAAATGACTCATTTAGATCATTTCCTAAAAAGGCATGAGAAACATCAATGTATTTCATCTTAGATGGAAAATAATTTATATCTATATTTTAAAAATCTTTTTTTGAGTAACATATCTTATATTAATTATAAAATTATTTTTAAAACATAAAACCTTTTAAAATTAATTTTCCTATAGAAATCCATTGAGAAAAGATTATGAAATCACGATAACGATTTGAAAACCATTTCTATCAAATTTTAATTTTAAAACATTATCTTAAAAATAATCATTTTAAAGATGAAAAGGATACATAAATGAAATTATTTCATGTAAATTTGTACCTTCCACACAAGGTAAAAAATATAATTCTTTTTTTACGGTAAAAGGATAAAAAACTTCTTTGATCAAAAAGAAATAAGAATATTCCTTGGATAACATTGGTAAAATTAAAAAGATAAAAATTTCTTTGAATGATGATAAGATATGAGTATAAAATTCATGGAATCCCTTTTGGGAAAGCATGGTTCTAAAGGAATATAGATTTTTGAATGACGAGAGAGGTAAAGTCATATTTTTAAAAAAACATCTAAATTATATTATGTACAAATGAGTGTAATATGTTACTATTACATGAATACATCAAGAATAATTGAATGAGAATTAAATTCATGAGTTTTCTTGAATTATGGATCATAATATTTCATAAATTAAAACATGATCAGAAACAGTCTCAATAAAATAGTGAGATTGTTTAAATAAAATCTTCCTCTAATAACTTGGAACCACACTCTCCATGTAGAAAAATGAAATAAAATTGATCTAAAAATATCATGATAAATATTTTTATTCATGATAAAAAATATCAAGGGTTGTTTATACACCTCATATAAAAAATATAGGTGTATAACATTCCATGTGTCTCAAAGAAGGAAAATTTAGAAAAATTTATTCACCAATTTTGAAACCATGGAAAAGTTATCCCAATTAATGGAAGATCATAAAATGGTTTTTTAAATTCTGAAATATTTATGTATAATAGAAATATTATACATTCATGGAAATTATATACACTTCACAAAAGAAATGACTAGTGAATAATGGATGTATCTCACAGAAATAATGAGTGAGATGAAATTCAATTACCTTGAGTCTTACTTTTCATGGGCGACCTTATAATATAGAATAATAAACATTTGATAATTAATTAAATACTTCATAACCTTTTTGCATGTTTGTTATTTATTTTAAATAACTTATTAGCATGTTTTTTTACAATTACTTAATCAATATAGTATAAGTTGGTTGTTCTAAAAAAACATTTTAATTTGATAAAAATGAAATTTCTTGGACATCTATTGTCAAAGGGAACATTATATAAATGTATCTAGATTAATAATAACTACATAATTATCATATTTATGAATTATTAATTCTTTTAAATCAAATAATTAAATATGGCTGTGAAAAAATGAATCAACATTAAAATCATAGATATGATAGGTCGTATGTATGAATGAGTAACATTCCCATTTTTAATTGATCATTATAGAATGTAGGTAAGTAACATTAATATTTAAAAATAATAATTATATTAAGAATAAAATATTTTTTAATCACATATACTAATATATATAGTTCTTGTGATGTATAAAGAATGACATCATGTCGAGGAGGTGATAGTGCACATATCCATGAATGATGTTATCAATTTTTAATTGTGAGAAATGGGTAATAAAGAAAATGGTATTTATTATATTTAAAGAAATTTTATGATGTAATTAATTTAATATATATTTCTTTATTTAAAATATGTTTAATTAAAACCTTCCTCTATACATTCCATGTATCATGTCAATGAATCATATCGCTTTTAGGGGCGGTAGTCAACACATCTTCGAACAAAATAGTTATATTTACATCAAATAAAAAATATAATGATATGTGTGGGAAAAGGATCAAAAATTACTAAATACATAGTAAATATCATATATATATAACAAATAAATAGGCTTCTGATAAAATTCCATACAAGAGAGGTGGTAACGGAAGAACGAACAATCATTGTTTTTTGAGATGGTAGTTTTTCATACACATAAACAATATGTTCATTACCCATTAGATAGAGGTGTGTGTAATTGTAGGTCGAAATGTTTTCTTAAAAACCAAATAGTATATTTATGATACTGGTTTTTTTATAATAATTGGACAATATGAATTTATATTGTGGTGAAATAAAAGAAAATAAAGGATCTTGAGGGAGGGTGTTTCCTCTTGTTCAGGTAAATCCTTTTAGTTTTCCAAAAATGGATTCCATGGAAGGATTTCTTAAAATAGTAGAATTTAAGGAGGAAGGTATGATTTTGGGGAGGATATTTCAGTATAGCTTTATAAATTTTAAGTGTTTTAAGATGTGTAAAGAAGTATAGAAGAGGAGGCCTTTTTATATAGGAGGTGGAGTGGCACTCTTATAATATTCTGAAAAAGGAATTCCATACACATTTTTCACATGTCTTGTTGAACCAACAATAAAAAAATGTTGACATAAAGGATAATAGTGTAGAAATATGGCCATAAAATGGCTAATGGATAGGATTCTAGGTCATCATGGGTCATAAATTTTAGTTTTTGTCCTTATTTAAATTTAATTTTACCATAATAAAAATAATTAATTTTTATTAAATTCACTAATTATTTTGGTAAAAATATTTGTTTACCTTATTAGACATTAATGTTTATGTTGATTCCAAATATGGAATCAGTTTTTATAAATTATAATCACAATATTTTTAGAAATTGATTTAATATTAATCTCATAGTGGGGTCAAAAATACGGTGTTTTAATGTAAAAACATTCAAAAGTTTGCTATGATTTAATAACCAATTTCAATTGTAATATGATCTAAATAATGTAAATTTTGTTAACTGATAAAAACATTATCTAATGAAATATTTAAAACAATTTAAAATGTAATTTATTTTTATAAATAAATTAAATGAAAAAGAAATTTTCAATTAAAATTCAAAACTTTCACTATTCATTAAAAAACATCACATAAAAATTCCAAATATATAACCTAACGAAATTATTATGTTCATTGTTGAAATATGAAATTTATTTTTACATATTGAATCTATTAAATTACCAAAATAGTAGTTTTAAAATGGGTTCTCAATTAAAAGATGGTAATAATGCTTTAATAATAATATCTGTTTAAGCATAAAATTGGGTAAATTCTAGTTTTAGGTATATCAAATATATTGGATAAATATCTAAAATATTATATTAAATATTTAAAATATATAATAAATTAATATCACTCAATAATTCTAATTAATTTAATTTATTATGGTAAATAACATTTTGTCCATAAAAATAATAATATTTTCCATTAATATTCAATCAGTTTTCATATTCATTCCTAATTAATTGGTAACCTAGGATTTCATATTATATTTATAGAAAACATATGTTTTAAAAAATTATTTAATACTTTTCATTAACGTTTATATAAATGTTAGGTTATATCTTAATATACTATGTAATAACATTTTAATGATATACTACTGTTCGATAAAACTCGATCTTTCTTATTACGTAAGCCATTGAGGAAAGTCTTTATCGTGTGTACCAAAAAATAACCTTGGTGTTTTGTGCATACAATGCTCAAAGTTTGTTCTATGTATTTCATTAATAACTTTTTTTTGCGTAAAATGAAATCCAAACATAGTTATTTAAAATAAATTAATCTATTTTTAGTGGCGCATGAAATGAATAATATAAAAAAGGTTAAATTTGTTTGAAAACTATTATTCAAAATCTATCAGGGTGTTAAGGTGAGGCTTTGTAGCATTGAAAGTAATAATTTATTCCTCATTAAATAAATATAAAGAAAAATTGGACTCTATAAAATCATTAATATTAATCAATTTATAATTTTATCTCGTGAAATTACCATCAAATATGTGCATCTCTATACAGTTGTTTATTATATATATTATATACAAGTATCCCTAATTATATAATCCCTTTATCCAGGTATTAAGTGACCAAGGGATATTCAATATTTACGACTCGTATATCTGACTCATTCCTTACTGATTCCTTAGGGATAAAATGACTAGGTCAACTAAAACATCACATTCCATTAATATATTTGAATGATCATATCAAATACCCCTCATCAAGATTGATATGAAAATCACATGTCCCTTATCTAGGTGTGACCAATCTCTTCATTCGTCTATCTAATACGAGGCTCTAAAAATATCATTATTTATAAAAGATAAAAATCCACTTCATGTGTATACATTAAATGAGAACATAACCTATAATACTAGTGATCCTACTATAAAATTCTTACACAACATCCCTATGTTGTGTCCCATTGAAAATTCTATTACTTTTTCATTATAATAGAAATAGTTTAGAATAATATTTAAATGTGAAATTTCAAAATTTAAAAATATTAATATTAAATAATGGATATGATTTTGAATTTTATAAGGTAAAATTTTTATAGTGCGATCTTTTGTAATTTTTCAAAAATTATGATTTTTTTGTTGAATGGAAAAAACCAATTCATACAAATAATGTCATTTTTTTGATGTTATATTGATAGAAGAATGAATTTAATGTTATGATAAATTTTATAGACCAAAATTATATTTAAAAATTAGTATAATTCATATAAAAATATATTTATAAACATTGAAATAAATGTTTTACATTTTAATATATTTCTTATGTTTTTATTGTAATACAAAAAATGTTTATTTTCTTTTAATTGTGTAATTTCAAGGTAAAAGTATGTTTTTGATCGGTTACAAAATGGGCATTTTCCTGATAAAAGTTTTTTATTGTGGTTTACGTACAAATATTAAAGTTAATTTTTACAACTTCAAAAAATTGATTCTTAGAAAATTGATTCCATATTTATTACTAACATGTTCTTATTTTTTAATTAAATATATTTCATATTTTTTTATAATGAATAGTAACTATCGTAAATATTTATCGGTACAGTAAGAGTTGGAATTGGTCAACGAGGGAGTTAAACATAGAGATGAGGTTTGAATTATCACAAAACACTTAAATAGAGTTTACCAGTTGATTGTATTACATCATTACCCTTATTACATTAAATATTTGGTACTTTTGAGCCACTTTACTTGATTGATACATATATTTTATAATAAGGGTTCATGTATTTTGATGTTTCTTCCCACCACAATTATAAAAGGGTACCTCATCTCATACTATATGAAAACATAAATAGAACCTTATACAGACCAAAATAAATCAAAAACCAATAGAAACTCTATTGTTCTAGGCCTGTAAGGAATTTTTCACGAAAATACCAATCTTAAAGGGTCTAAGGATTAATTTAAAATAGATTTTCCGAGGAATTGTTTTATGTTCTTATCTATATTTTTTAAATTCCATTATTATTTAACTTTATCCAAACAATATATAAGCATATTAACATAATTACATCATCATATTTAACATTCTAAAATTTCATTATGTTAATGGTTCATCTATTTTCTATCTTCATTTCAACCTATATAATATCCAAAACATCGCTTGGTAATACATACAAAATACATTCTTTACGTAGTGATGAAATTAACTATACCTCATAGCCTCACATCGATTTTTATATAATATTTAATAAATGAATATAAATGATATTTATGACATAATTATGATTCAATAAATATATTATAGAATCTACATTTTTTCCCTTCCATCTATTTGAAAATCATGATGTTGCTCGTGCGAATGTCTGGACTGCCACATCTATGAAACGATGTAATTCATTTTTAATTGACACCTTACATAAATTGTAATAATGATAGTTTTTCTGGATAAATATGATATTTATAATGTTATTCTAATTCCCTATAGTTAAACCATTTTATCGTTTATTTCTATTTTCATTTATTATAAAGATGAAAGTGTCGATCAAGCATACATATGTACTATCATCTTCATGAAACGATGTATTTCATTTTCATGATGATGTTAATGTATGGTTATAAAAATATGTTGAAAATATAAACTTGTTAATTATAAATGTTTTAATATTTTTGATATTATGAAACCATGACCAAGGTTCATTGATTGAAACCATTGAACGGAAACATATATGGAAAACAGAACAATTAATAGTAAAATATTTATATAAAATATTATTAATTATTAATCGGTTTGAATATGTTTTAAATTATTAGTTTATAGTACGATAAATCAAAATATATTTCTGATATAGATTTAAATGGTTTAAATTTATTATATATAAGACTATAGTGTGTCCTGCCAAACATAAGTCCAATATAAGGGTGTATTTCATAAACTCATTCACATTCAAGATTGTATATGTAAATCTTTCAGATGGGAGGATTATAATTTCATAATATTATTAAAACATTATATTATATTCCCCTTTTTTATTTCTATTTTTCTCAATTATTCTTTCCATTTTATATTGTTTTAGTCCTAAAACTACTGAAATAATTTTTCGGTGAAAACCCGACCATATGATTTGATTTTAGTTTGGAATATTTATCTTACATATTTATATATTAATTATTTTAATTCAAGATTGTTATTTTATAAAATTTAATGATTTATTATGGTAATATATATTTATATTTTACATTATATTCAAATTTTTAAGAGTAAATTTTTAATGTGTTTTGTTTAATAAATTTATTACATTTTAAAAATGATAAATGAATGATTCATTCAATGTTTTCTGCATGTCCACTTTTTTCCACTATCATAGTAATTATTCATTATTATGATTAATAAAAAATAATAGATTTGGATTCAAAAAATATCCAATTACCATTATTTAAATAATTCATTGTTTAAAAATATATTTGTAATAATATTTTATTTCTTCTTATTTTCAACAAAATTTATAATCTCTTTATGAATTTTTTTTCAATATCAACATCCTTTAAAGATTATTTCTCTTTAATAATGATATTATACAATAATATCAACCAATTTATTTCTCTAGATATCTTATAATAATGTTTTCTATTTATTGACTCTTGAAAATATTGAATATTTGTTTTCTTGTTTTTGAATACCAATATTTATCTGTATTATTTATTGTATTCTTTATTCTCTATTTTTTATATGATGAATAAATTGGACTAAGTATGTAGATGATGTGGCCCAATACTTACTCTCCCATTGATACATTGGGTCTCATGAGATAATATCTATTTGGTATTTGGAATATGACTTATCATTATATATATAATTTCTTTAGACATGTCCCTGATAATAAGAATATGATGATCGACATTAGGAACACTATATTTATGAAACATATTATTATTATATAGATGATTATTTATGTTCCTATTACAAATATTGATATATTTCCATTTCCTAAAATTAGTTATATGGAATATTTATTTATTATTTATCTCTATTATATTATTCATGTTTCTATTATTCTATGATAGATTCTATTTTACACATTCCATTACCAAGCATCTGAGCTAACCCCTCCTTGTTTTTTATATAGGGTACCATAGATTGTAATTTGAATGATTTTATGGCTACACTAGAATAAATAACAATGTTTCCAGTTGAATTTTATGTTTTATTTTGTATTTAAAATTAAAGGTGAGAATCATGTATGTATCTAGTTTCACATGACAGCTAAACTATTAGACTATTTTGGATTTGATATATTGTAGTTTATACCAATTTATTAAGATGACCACCAATTGTGTATTATTGGAGATGGGATTATTAAAATTGGTATCATATCATGATTAGTTGGAACCTTGTGAAATAGATCTAAGAGAACATAGTAGAACATCAGGATAACATTATGATAATACTGTAATATATGCAGGATACTCCTCTAAAATATATTATTTTCATATGAATAATATTTCATTATAAAATATTAATTATTTTATAAGATAATATTGTGACAACTGGGTCCCGGTGACAGCACAGGCACCCCGCCTTAACATGGTCGTCGGGTCCTGGCCCACCAGGTACCACCAGTTGCCCCGCAGACACCTGGGGCCCACCCCATGGTCCACTCACGTGCCTGAACGTGTCATCTGACTAATGACAGTCCTCACATGCCAACACTTGTCCTTTCCAGTGTGCTTTGTCCTCACTCACACACACCCTGGGAAACTTCCCAGAGGGTCACCCATCCTAATCACTACTCCAGGCCAAGCACGCTTAACTGTGGAGTTCTAATCAGGTAGGCTCTCGAAAAAGAAGGTGCACCTTGTTGACATGAGTCATATCATTTAGTCATTTAACCCTTTATCATTTGGGTATGTTACAATCACCCCCCCCCCCTTTAGAGCACAACGCCCTCGTTGTGGGCCCTACAACTCAACCCAGGAAGTGCACCGCTCTTAAGACTGGGTTCGTCCTCTGATACCAAATGTGACAACTGGGTCCCGGTCACAGTACAACCACCCCCGCCATAACATGGTCGTCGGGTCCTGGCCCACCAGGTACCACCAGATGCCCCGCAGACACGTGGGGCCCACCCCAGGGTCCACCCACGTGCCCAAATGGGTCATCTGACTAATGACAGTCCCCACAGGCCAACACTTGTCCTTTCCAGTGTGCTTTGTCCTCACTCACACACACCCTGGGAAACATCCCAAAGGGTCACCCATCCTGATCACTACTCCAGGACAATCACGCTTAACTGTGAAGTTCTAATCAGGTAGGCTCCCGAAAAGGAAGGTGCACCTTGTTGACATGAGTCATATCATTTAGTCATTTAACCCTTTATCATTTGGGGATGTTACAAATATAATAAATGACATTATTTTTAAATGGAACCTAGTGGAAGGAATCAAAATTAATTCAATACTCGTAACATGTGTAGGGATTTCCCTCATGACCAGGTAAATGAATTCAATAAGCGTGGTGTTCTAGATGAGTTGATTATAAATAAATAGTGTTATTTGACGCAGTTCATTAACAATAATATGATTAACCAATCTAAAAATCACAAAGAAATTACATTTCTTCCATGGATAAATTTATACGTCTAAAAAAAGATTCACAACCTAGGCACTGATTGGTTTAGTTTCCTTGAGACCAGATACAAAAACATCTTATTTTTCATTACTTCATACATTCTCTATATAATTAAGCCGCACTATTCTTCTTATATACATCTCATTACTGATACTTTTCTTCATAACCTAGGGAAATAGAAACATAATAAATGGAATATCTCAGATGCTTAGTAAGGGAAAACAAAAGTGATGACAGTTCAATATCATAAATGATCACAAGATGAGCATATGGGTTTAATAAAGACACGTTTTAAAATTTATATAGAAGAGATTAAAGATCACAAATAATATATCATTGAATAATAATTGACTTAACCATATATGTTAATATTAAAAGTAAGGAAACACGAGTAAAAAAATGATCTATTTGATCTTAACATAGTCATGATATTAAGAATAAAATTATGAAAAATATTTCATCTTTCCTCCAAAAAATAGTACAAGGATCATTAATTTCATGATCCCTACCACTATTTCCCACCCATAAAATAGAGACCCTATCATTAACAACATATTCCTGTTGGATCAGATTATACCAAATATACACAAGAGGGGAGTGAGTTGTGTCTTTTCAGAAATCATCGACAGATTGTGTTCGGCTTTTTTACATTAATCAGATGAATAATGAAAAGGAAATATGAAGTGCAAAGACACATGATGTATAGTGGTTCGGGGAACTGAAATCCCCTAGTCCACTCCACCAACGCTGTACTCCATGAGCTTGGTGATTTTCACTATCTGGTCCTCATTTCAATAGACTTTTCAAAGAACCGATTACAGGTAGTTGACACCATTACAAATTAAGAAAAAAAGACGTCTGGTTCACTTCACAGAACATACATAGCTTAGTATGAGAATCCAATCACTCAAGAATAGAAAAAAAATATTTTTGTATTCTGAAAATACTTTCCAGATGTTCTTTATGATTGAAACAACATGCAATTGATAGTAGATAGATCGTCACCTTCAAAAATAATGATCTTCACATAAGATTTATTCATAGTCGATCTCGTTGCAATAGATATTGAAATATAATTCACAATTTAAGCAGTAGCAGATTCACAATAGATATTTGATGTAGAAAAAGTGAATCTTCTATCGAGTTCCTTCCTCTTCAATAAATAGAGATTTGATGCTCCTTTTGACTTAGCAGATCTGTACGTTTCGACTAGTCTCTGTTTTTCTTTTTCCACTTTTCTTGAATGATAGATTGATCATCATAATAATTTTAGATAAAACACACATATATATAATAACGACGAGGACATCCCCTGCAAATTTAAATCCCTAACAGTCACCTTTTGACTCATGAAATTAAAACATTGGAATTTATAGAGTAGTCATAACCTCCCTGAAGACCTGGCATAAAAAACTCCTTTTAATTTGATCCTTAAATCATTGATAAAATGACTTTGAATTGATCAAGATGATACTTCAAAAACAACTTTGAATTCGTCTTGAAATCCTCCTAATAATCAGTTTGCAGACCATTGCATAAAAATATAGTTTTTTTAATTCGCTGGTGCCAAACGTAAGGTTGAAAACGTGGCCTTCAAACGTAGGGTTAACAACATATGGTTGATTACAAATGTAATTTTTTCCATCCATACATTTCTGTTCAACTTTCAAACGAATGATAAAAGATTGATACTTTTAGTTGATCCATACTTTTCCAAGAATGTATGGTTGTTCACAAAAGTAAAGTTAATGAACCATAATTTTGAGAAACAAACGTAAAATTTAATACTTACGTACGGTTCTCCTTCCCTTCTTTTTTGATATCCCAAACGTTGGGTTCCTTCCTAATGTAGGGTTCTTCATCCATACTTTTCAGAAAAAGTATGGTTGATTAACCATACTTTTCCCTTATCTCAAAAAGTATACATGATTTTCATCCTTACGGTACGTTTCACTACGTAGGGTATGAAAAATGTTTCCAAAACACGCTAATGTAGATCCCGAATAAGTAGGGTATGAATAGTGTTTCCAGAACACGCTAAATACAAATACTTTAGTAATAAATTCTCATTATTTCAAGAGTAAAATAAAATAATAAATTCCTACAAAATACTTAACAAATAAAATCATTAGAAAATAATTAAGGATATTTATGAGCATCAAAATTATCATAAAGGGATAGAGTATTGATTTCAATAATTTCCCCCTTTAAATAACAATATTATGTTTTGTTGAAAACAACACTTGCTCAACAATATCCCCCTTTTTTATGATCACAAAACCCATAAAAAAAATTATGAAATTAACGTTCAAAATTAATTACATATAGTTTTGAATTTTGAAATGATAAATACAATAATATTTTATCCCTTTAATTTATCCATTTTTTAATTTCTCCCCCAATAAAATAAATTTAAAATAAATATAAAAATGTTGTGAGTATCCAAATTTCTCCCCCTTTTTATGATACAAAAAAGAATGATAGAATATGGAATATAACATAGATTAATGTAGCACTGAACATAACTATATTCTATTAATAATTGTTTAGTAATAATTTAATCTGGATTACTAGAATATCAAAATAAGAACAGTAAAACAAATAAATATAATGAAAAAAAATTCAATAAAAGAAAAAAAATTATAAATACAAGAATCAAGGTTTTGTCAGTTTTCAGGTATGGTTTATCTTCTCTGGACTGCATACTTGATTTCGTTTAACTGTTCTCTCATCCTTTTCATTAATCCATCACCAAGATTAATAATAAGATCTCTGGCCTCCTAAGTTATATGAATGTCTTCAATGAGATTGACTCTGGAAAACTCGTGAAGTCATTATTCCTTCTCCATAAACAAAGACAGCTTCTCTATGAATTTATTTAAGACAGAACTAATTTCTGGCTCACTGGATGTCAACTGATCAACCAAAAATTTCTGATTGTCTAACAGAACAGATAAAGGAGCATTGTTGCATTGAAGATCTTGCAACCTGTCATTCATGTTTCTCATTGCATCCGTGATATCTTATAACATTCTGATTAAATCAGGTGACGTAACTAATCCACTAGCATAACTATTCCCAACTGATGCAACTTGTGTTTCCATAAACAATTTAAGATCTGATAAATCAGACTTCATAACCATTTCATATTTCAATTTAGCAATAACATTCAGCATATCCTCTTTAAAAATTTCAACTTCATTCCTTGAAACTGTACTCTCATTAATCCTTTGAAATTTCAACTGTTCTAATGCTAAGTCTCTTCTCAGAGTATCTTTCTCAGATTTCAGTTGAGATAAATTTCTACGCAGCTCTTCAACATGTTTATTCCATAAATCAGAGGCACCCTATGTTTGATTCTCATTCTCATGTTCAATGTGATGCAGCAGTACTAAAGGTAGAAAAACTACATCAGACATGTCTATCTACTTTTCCTGAGTAGATTTTCCATAGATTTTTCCTCAGAGTCCTCTTCAAGATCTTCCACCAAAAAATCCTCTTGAAGTACTTCTGTGTGAGCTTCAGAAACATGCTCATCACGAACATTAGCAATTTGTTCTTCCATTGGATTTTCTATAATTCTATCCTCTGAAGTTTCCTGAGGTATGTCCACTTTATCCCCAGGCTCTACCTCCATATCCTATTGATGAGTAACTTCAACATCATCTTAAACCAGTTGTTTTGATCTTCCAACTTCAATTATTTCAGGGTCATGGTCTATAATAGCCACATTCTATTCTTGGTATTATTCAACAACATTTTCTCTGACAAAGCTGTAAGAGAGTAAATCTCTTGTGTTCAATTTAGGGGAAGTATGTGGCGCAATCTCAGTTCTTTTCCTCTGATAATGAAGTCCATCGTGACTTCATTCTTCCTCGGTATCTTCCACTTGAAATCTGATCCTTCTTGCTGCAGTGCTGACTCATGATTCAGCTTGACCCTCCTTCGACTTAAAAGAATGAGCCTGATCACTCTCTGAATCATCCTCAGCTCCAACTATCAAAAGTTTTCTTTTTATAGTACTCTATAAATAGTCAATCATTCTTAATGTTCCAGAATTAAACATATTACTTTTATGAAAACACACTTTGGAATCCACCATTCTAACCATATCATTCTTAAACAACAGTTTGGAGATGAATTGGCTAATGGGGTAAAAGTTCATTTGGGCATCTCTCTGACAACAATATCATAGGTATCTTACCATATACCTAGGAAAATTGAGTTTAATATCACTGAGCAAAAGATACATTATATACATATCGAGATATAATATCTTTTCCATCTCGGGCATCTTCGGTGCAATCCCTATTTGCACAAATTTTACAAAAAAATTCTGCTCTGGCTCCAGATCCTTTATGAACATCTTCCTTACAGATGTAGTACCAAAAATTAAATACATTATGTCCTCTGATTTATGCACAGAATCTGCATTATTTTTCAAATCTAAAGGAAAAACTCTCTCATGAGGGATGTTCAAAATCTGACCAATTTCAACTGAAGAGATCGAAAAATCTCTATCCTCTATCTTAGCCAGCATAGTGTCTTCATTATATCCCAGACTAAATTGTAAAGACTTGAAAAAATGTCAAATCTCTACCTCATAAAAAAATTATGTATTGTCATTGTTGAATGTATGTTCGAGATTCTGAAATGGCAGTGCTTGTTTCAACATGAGATTTGTCTAATACACCCATTCGAGATCAATCGCATTTCCCTATAATATTTTCCTTCCTTCGGAACGTTGTTTCTTGGCACTACTGGTTTCGACTTCATCATCTCTCTTAGACATTGTCATTTCTGCGAGAATCTCTAATGGTTTTAAGAATAGGGTTTCCAAGGTTCGAAGATTATGGTTTTTTTGGTTCACATATTAGGGTTTTCGAGGTTCGAAGATTAGGGTTTGAAAGGATTTTGGTAGAAATGAAATGGTTTAGGAGACGAAATTTTTCTGACAACCTTGATTCGCGTGTTTTTATTAATCATTACATAGATTTTGAACATAAAATAAAAATGATTTCGCAGAGAAAAAAAATTATTTTGTTTGAAAAATAAAAAACTATATTATTTTAAACAGAATTAAAATATTGAAACTGCATAGAAAATTAAAATAAATCTTTATTTAAAATTAAATAAACCTATATCCCCCTTAATAAAGTCAAACCTTGTAATGGGAAGTGGTTTAGTAAAAACATCATCTAATTGAATTTCAGTACTTACAAATTCCATAGATATATCCTTTTTAAAAACATGATCTCTAAGAAAATGATGTCTAATATCAGTATGCTTGGTCCAAGAATGATTAATAGGATTTATTAAAATATTTATTGCACTAGTATTATCACATAAAATAGGGGTATTATTAAAATTTTTTCCAAAGTCCATAAGAGTGTTTTTCATCCACAACATGTGTGCACATCAACTGCCAGAAGAAACATATTTTCCCTCAGCTGTTGAGAGGGAAACTAAATGTTGTTTCTTACTTGACCATGACACTAAATATTTCCCTAAAAAGTGACAAGTTCCGGATGTGCTTTTCCTATCGAATATGCAACTCCTAATGTATGCATCTGAATATGAAATTAAATTAAAATGAGATGATTTGGGATAAAGAAGATATTGGGAAATAGTTCCTTTTAAATATCTGCACATTATTTTAACAACAGTTAAATGAGATTCTTTAGGATTTGATAGAAATCTTGAACAAAATAATTTTGAATACATTATATCTGGCCTTCTAGAAGTAAGATATAAAAAACTACTAATCATACCTCTATATAACTTGTTGTCAACTAATTTTCAAGTTTCATCCAAATCATGTTTTATATTAGTGAAAATAGGAGTTGAATATGTATTGATTTTTTCCAGTGTAAATTTCATTAATAAATATGTAATGTATTTTCTTTGGTTCAAAACTTTTCCGAAATCTTTTTGATAAATTTGAATACCTAAAAATAAATTTAATTCTCCCATCATACTAATTTCAAATTATTTTTTCATTAAATTTGTCAACTCATGAAAAAGGGTTTTATCAGTTGATCCAAAAATTACATCATCAACATAAATTTGAACCAATAAAATATTAGGATTTACAATTTTCTTGAAAAGTATTGGATTTTCCATCCCAATAATAAAATAATTTTCCAATAAAAAAGGGATTAATATTTCATACTAAGCTCTAGGTGCTTATTTAAGGCCATAAAGTGATTTAGTAAGTTTAAAAATAGAATATGGTTTTTGAGAATTTTCAAAACCTGGAGTTTGCTTAATATAAACTTCCTCCATTAAATAACCATTTAGAAAGGCGGACTTTACATCCATATGAAATAATTTAAAGTTCATATGAGATGCATAGGCTAAAAGGATCCTAATGGCTACTAATCTAGAAATTGGTGCAAAGGTCTCATCATAATCTATACCTTCTTATGGATTATATCTTTTAGCTACATTTCTAGCTTTATTTCTAGTTATTATTCCTTGATCATCCTACTTATTTCTAAAGACCCATTTGGTTCCTATCACAGGATAATTCTGCAATCATTCAACTAATTTCCAAACTTCATTTGATTTTAACTGGTTTAATTATTATTACATTTCTATCATCCATATTTCATCATCTAAAGATTCTTTTATAGATTTGTGTTCTAATTGGGATAGAAAGGTAGAAAATTCTACAAGATTTCCTATATTTCATCTAGTTTTTATTCTTGTTTCTAAGTAACCTATTATAGTTTCTAAAGGGTGATTCCATAGGGTTCTAGACTGTCTAGGTAGTACACTAATAGGTTCTTTAGTATCATGTTCTTCTGAACTAGAATGAATTTCATTTATATCTTTTTCAAAATAATTTTTCATGTTCTAAAATCTCATGTTATCATTAGAGTCAGAATCATCCATTTGGTCTGCCCTTTTCTCAAAGGGATCAGACCCATCAAATTTTACATGAACTGATTTTAAACAATCCTCAACTTTTAATTATAGACTCTATAATATTTGGAGGTAGCAGAATATCCTAATAAAATGCCTTCATCAGATTTTGGAACGAACTTACCAAGATTAACCTTGCTGTTCGAGATGTAAACCTTGCATCCAAAAATATTAAAGTAGTTAACATTAGGTTTTCTGTTATTCCAAAGATACAGGGTGTATTTTTTAAAAGATGTATAATTAAAAATATATTCATTATATAGTAGGATGTGCTTATAGCTTCTTCCCAAAAATAAGTCAGAAAACATTATTCATTTAGCATAGTCCTATCCATTTCCTGAATAGTCCTATTTCTACTTTCAACAATTAGATTTTTTTGAGGTGTTCTTGGTTGCAGAGAATGTGTGTTTAATACCCATATTTGAGTAGAATGAATCAAATTACTAATTCTCAAATTCTCCACCATGATCACTTCTTAATGAAATTATTTTAACACCTTTTTCATTTTGAATACCTTTGAAAAAACATTCAAATAATGTAAAAGCTTCATTTTTAAATTTCAAAATGAAATTCCATGTAAATCTAGAATAGTCATCAACTAAAACAAATACAATTATTTTACCAGAAAAGCTAGCTACTCTTGAAGGTCAAAACAAATCCATATGGATATGTTATAGATGTTTAGATGTAGCAATTCTATTAACAGATTTCAATGATGATTTTTCTTTCTTGCCTATTTGACATGCATCACAGAAACTGTTACATTCAAATATGAGACTAGGAAAATTAGAAACTAATTGTTTCATAGATAATTTATGTAAAACATATACATTACAATGTCCAAGTCCCCTATGCCAGATCCAAGATTCATTCAATTTATCAGTTCAACTATTTACTTGTTGTTTACAATAGGAATTTAAATCCAGGGTATACACATTGTCAGTTCTAGATGCTCTAAATTTAAGCAATTTATTCTTGAAAACAGAACAACAATTGTTAGAAAAATCAACAGCATAACCATCATCACATAGTTGAGAAGTGCCTATCAGATTGTATTTCAATCATTGTACACAATGTACTTGTTGATTGAAACATCTTCTGGATTTCCAATTTTTCCAATACCAATGATCTTCCCTTTGGAATTGTCACCAAATGTGACTAGTACACCATCTTATTGTGTGAGTGTAGAGAAGATTGATGAGCTCCAAATCATATGACTTTAGCAGCCACTATCCATGTACCAGATGACCTTTTTTCTTCTGTGACCTGATCTCTGCAAGTCTATTTATACAATTTGATTTGGTACCCATATTTTGTTGGTTCCAGGGGTGTTAGCTAGCCAAGATCTAGGAATCCATACATTCTTTGTTTTTCTAATTTCATAGGAGTCAAATAAATCATTCGATACAAAATCTTTCTTAAAACCACTTATTTGGGGTTGTCTTAAGAAAAAAAATTTAGAAGTATATCCTCTTATTAAACAGTAATTACAATCTAGTCTTTTTGTAATTGGAATAAAATAATTCTTGTATAGCTTGGGTTTTTCACCTTTATTAAAAATTCAAAATCCTTCCTTTTTATTGAAATTTTTCCCAAGAATTTCATTTAAAGTATTTTCTCCTTTAGTAAAAACAAGGGTTGCAATTTTATAGTTTTCTACTTCCGTTTGCAGATATTTTATCATTCATTCATAATCTGTATTGTTATTTTTAATTGAGTTAATCTTCTCAGTTAACACTTAATATTGCATTAGCATTATATCTCTTTCATCTGAAATGGCTTTTCAAATTTTATTTAGAGACTTATGCTTCTTAAACAAAGAATCATATTTTTCTTCAAACTTATTTTTGTAGGATGAAAGTTTTTCATTAATTTAACTAGATTCAGAACTAGAGTTAGAAGAGTAGTAAGATTTTACCTCATCTGTGTCTACCATAAAACACATGGTATCTTTAAAATTTACTTCTTCCTTCTCTGAGTCGGATTCAGAAGTGCTACTGGAGTCTTAAGATACACTCCATGTACCTTTCATGGCATTCTTGTTCTCATACTCATAATCATTTCTTTTGAAGAATTTCTTTCTCTTTTCTTCTTTTAGGTGAGGACAATCAGGTCTGATATGTCCCATTTTTTTCATTCATAACATCTGACTTCCGTGTCATACTTTTTGAAGGATTTTTTGAATCCCTTCTTCTCTCTATAGATTTTACTGAATCTTCTGGCTAGTTAAGCCAGTTCTACATCAAAATTTGATAAATTAGAACTTTCTGATTTCTCTTTTACACTTTTCTTCATCTGTCTGTTTTTTCTCTATGATGACACTTTTAAGGCAGTGTAATCTCTCTTAATAACCAATTTGTGTTCATTACCTTTATCTTACATCTCATATTCATATATAATTAGTGTTCTAATCTATTCTCTAATGGTTAAGTTCTTGATAGGTGTTGTCTGTCTGATTACAACAGAGATTCCATTCCACTTTGTTAGTAGTACTCTTAGTACATTTAAAGCTTTATTAGCTTGCTTAATGGGATATCCCAACGCAGTTATGTTATTGACAATCTATTTCAATCTTCCATTCATTTGATTAATACTTTTACCTTAAACCATTCTGAATGTATAAAATTTAATCTTAATAGTTGCATATCTCATTTCCCTTATATTGTTAGTTCCTTCATAAGAAACAACAACACTTTTCCACATTTCGTATACTATCTGGAATTGAGATACTCTATTGAATTCATCAGGTCCTAAACCATATATAATTGAATTCATTGACTTTGAGTTCATATCATATTCTTCTCCAGTTGCTTCACTCCATGTTTCAGGTTTTTCTGGTATTTTATATGGAGTCAGAATCATCGAATATACTTTATATCCATAATTTTTCAGATAAATAATCATTTGTGACTTCCAACATCAATATTTTTCTCCATTGAAGTAAGGTGATATGACCATAGACATTCCCTCTCATGTATCAGTCATCCTACTCTTTGTATAATCACTTACAGCTTGTTAAGGCTTTATCAGAATGTTCATCCTCTGATACCAATTGTTGGATCGGATTATACCAAATATACACAAGAGGGGGGTGAATTGAGTCCTTTCAGGAATCTTCACGAGACTGTGTTCTGCTTTTTTACGTTAATCATATGAATAATGAAGCGGAAATATGATGTAAAGAGACACACAATGTATAGTGTTTCGGGGAATAGAAATCCCCTATTCCACTCCACCAAATCTCTGCTCCATGAGCTTGGTTATTTTCACTATATAGTCATCATTTCAACAGACCATTCAACAACTGAGTATAGGCAGTTGACTCCTTTTTAAATTAAGGCAAAACAAAGCCTTCAGGTTCACTTCACAAAACCTACACATCTTAGTACGATAATTCGTTCACTCATGAATAGAAAATAAATATTTTGTTTATTCTGAAAATACTTTCCAAATTTTCTTCGCAATTGAAACTACATGCAATTGACAATAGATAGATCATCACCTTTATAAATAATGATCTTCACATAATAGTTTTTCTGATTCGATCCCATTGCAACATATAAAGAAATATAATTAACAATTTCAGTAGTAGCAGATCCACAGTAGATCATCGATGTAGAAAAAGTGAATCTTCTATTGAGTTCGTTATTCTTGAATAAGTAGAGCTTTGACGCTCCTTTTGAATCATTAGATCTGTACATTTTGAGTAGTCTCTTTTTTCACTCCTTTTGAATGATAGATTGATCATCATCATAATTTCAGAGAAAACACTCATATATATAATAATGACGAGCATATCACCTAAAAATTTAGATCTATAAAAGTTTCCTTTTGACTCGTGAAATTCAAACATTGGAATTTACAGAGTAGTTGTAACATCCCTAATGACTAGGCATAAAAAAACTCCTTTTAATTCGATCCTTATATCATTGATAAAACGACTTTGAATCCATCAAGGTCATACTTTAAAAACAGCTTTAAATTTGGCTTGAATTCCACCTAATAATTAGTTTACTGACCATTGCATAAAAATATTGTTTTTTAAAATTCTCTGAAGAAAAATGTAAGGTTGATGACATGGCCTTCAAACGTAGGGTTATAAACGTATGGTTGATTACAAACTTAGGGTTTTCCATCCATACTTTTGTCTTCATATTTCAAACAAATAATAAAATATTCATACTTTTACTTGATCCATACTGTTCCAAGAACATATGGTTGTTCACAAATGTTAGGTTGATGAACCATACATTTTAGAAACAAATGTAATATTTAATACATACGTACGGTTATCCTTCCATACGTTTTTTATATCCCAGACGTATTTTTCTTCCTCCATACATTGCTGATAATGTATTGTTGATTAACAATGCTTTTCTCTGATCTCAAAAAGTATTCTCTCTTTTCATCTTTACGCTCCGTTTCTCTACGTAGGGTATGAACAGTGTTTCCAGAACATGCTAAAGCAGATCCTGAATAAGTAGGGTATGAACAATTTTTCCAGAACACGCTAAATTCGAATACTTTAGTAATAAATTCTCGTTATTTCAAT
The DNA here is from genome assembly GCA_963277665.1 of Viscum album. Classification (NCBI taxonomy): domain Eukaryota; kingdom Viridiplantae; phylum Streptophyta; class Magnoliopsida; order Santalales; family Viscaceae; genus Viscum; species Viscum album. Next base: position 1,289,337,406 of record OY728158.1, read on the forward strand.
AGTAAAATAAAACAATAAATTCCTACAAAATACTGACCAAATAAAATCATTAGAAAATAATTGAGGAAATTTGTGATCATCAAAATTATCATAAAGAGATAGATTATTAATTTCAATAATCTCCCCCTGTAAATAAAAATATTATGTTTTGTTGGAAGAAAAACTTTCTCATCAATTCCTTCATAATTCTTAACATACATTTTCAAAGATTACAATTTATGGATTTATAAGTCTAGTGTATATAGAATGTTAGATATACAAATAGATCTACCTAAACATAAAAAAGTCATCTTTATTGAAGACAACACATAATTCTCTTAATTACCATATATATTTTAAAATAGTATAAGATGTCATTCGGAAATATATAAGGAAAAGGGTGTGGTTGAGATCAGGAGGGGCCCGAAAAATTTAGTTTCCCCAGACCAATATCAGAAATTTTTCCCTAAAAGAATTAAGACCTACCGTAAAAAAATACAAATTGTTGCCCTATGATTGTATTTTTTTTCATTATTGAGTGTCGCCCTAGCCTAGGGGCTCTTTGGGCCAGCCCAAGGGCCAGCCCTGGATGAAATCACATTAATGGAATAAACAAGGTAATAAATCATAATTTGAAATTTAATAGACAAAACATGATATCATAGAGTATAATCAAAATAATGGTTATAGGGAATAATAAATTGATATCATAATTTCATAAACATATGGAAACATCATAAAAATTGAAATATAAAACATACTGCACGTGTAACTCCGAAGACCATCATTATAAATTGGACAATGTCCCATTGTGGATTTAAGCATATTCCATACTCCCTTACATAACATCTCATGAGATATAAATCATTAACTGGTTATTTAGAGGGATATATAATTTCATTTATAAACCCAAGAGATTAATTTGATAGATAACTAGGTATATATTTAAGTTAAATGTATGAAAAATATATGATGTATATGAGATTAATATTATATACAATAGATAAAAAAAGTGAATTGTAACTGATAAGCCATGGAGGAGGTAAAAAATCCCATAACTTGGGTTACAGATTCAATATGTGCACATGCATAAAATCATGAATAATAAAATTATGTTTCTTAAATATTTGTTTCAAAACAAAGTCCTGCACTATTTCATATTCCATCATCTTTAATGGTCATATTTTTTTTATAATATAGTTTTCTTTCCGATGGTGGTAACATAAGGGTTCGCAGTCAATTTTTTATAACTCCTCATCTATGTTTAATAATATAAAAGGAATTATAAAATAAGATAATAGTATATTGAATCTAATAAGATATATAGAAGTAATTTTTATATATTAACTGTATTTTTAAATCCAAACATGATTGGTGGTGATGAAAATTTAATTACATTGATCGTGGAAAAAATAGTTATCACATATTCATAATTAATGTTTCCATTTCTCAATGAAGGATAGTGAAATAAAGTATATAATAATTTGATATTTAATAATAACATTTTTCTTCTATATAAGATATTTATTTAAATATTACATCCTTTTTTTCATCCATTAACTGAGGTGATGAAAAACATAAGATGTCGCATTGTGGTGGCAGTAGTCTTCACAATGCACTGACAAAGCATTTGTTTTCCTCATCATATGGAGTGGAAAGACTAATGGTTACCAATTTAATTTAATAACATCTATGTATTAAAAGAAATCAGATTATTATTTTGATGGATATAATATGTTTTGAATACAAATATTGAAAAATAAAAAATAATAAGAAGATAATGAGCATTATTCAAGACAACGTTCATTATCTCAAGATCAAATGGAATGTAATGAAATATTCAAAATCCCAAAACTCCTTTACCATCAACCATGACCATGGGGAGTATTTACAATCCACATTATATCCATATTCTCCTATATCATCACATTATCCATTTGATATTTTTAATTATTCTAAAGATGTGATGGTTGATTAATCTTTATAGTAAGGTATGTTTTTGTTTCATTCATCGTGATTCCCTTATCCCTCAATTTAATGTTCAGTAATATCATGTCCTTCTTAATTCTTATTATAGATAAGGTTGTGGGATATTTTTTACTGAGATCATCTACCACTTTGTTTTCCTTCCTCTGATGGTAGTGGATTGAGAAATCATAATCCAAGATCATCTCCAACCATATTCATTTGTTCATGATAATATACTTTAATGTGTAGATATTTCACCCTCTTGTGGTACATATATATATATAATTATCTTCATATATATAATGAATCAAAATTTTCAACATAAAGATTATTACAACCCACTCATGATCATATTTCAGATAATTTGGTTCATGCACCTTAAATTATCTTGACATATAGGCTATCACTTTATCATTATTTATGAGTGCATATCCTAACCCCTTTTTTGATGAATCATTGTAGATCACATATTCGTCCCATATTTTGGGTATAGTGAATGTAGGTTCTATGGTTATCCTCTTCATCAACTCCTATATAACTCTTAAAAATATTCAATTCAGACATACATCACTCTCGTACATATATTCTTGGTTATAATGATTGAATATCTTGAAAAGTTTCTAGAAAATTTCCAATAGTACCCAAATAATATGAGGAAAATATGGATATATATCACATACAGTGGTCTAGGAAAACCTTTAATCAACCAATTTTTCTATGTGTCTAATAATAACCCATTATATGTGATAACATGCCCCAATAATGCTACATAGTCCATTGAAAACTCACATTTAATATAATTTTCATATAAATTCTCCATCCTCAATGTTTTTGAAAAACCATTTGAACACTCCTTCTCACATCTCAAACGGACAAGGTCTGAAACATGACTATCCCACTCCCCCCAACTATAGGCCAGATGCTGGAGACCAACATTGAGAAGGCATATCCAACAAAGGGGTGGCATTATCCTTACGTACATGAACTCACACACACATCTCCATGACCATAATATTATGAAATGTAAAAAACTAAAAAATGGATACATAAATCTATAATCCCACATAATAGTTAGATAAAAAAGTAAAAAAAGAACGAAAAGGGGGAAAACAAGCACTAAAAAAATGTAAAAAGGCCAACCTACTCCAAGGGTGAGGAATAAGTCAAATCAATGATCTTAGTAAAAAACTCAGTTATACAGGCTCTAGCTAAGCTCAACCAACTCCTTGTTCTACAAAGACATTGTAAAAAGGGTCGGTGTCTATGTAATACTTGATATGTTAGTGAAAATTCAATACCGAGGTAAGTACAAAATAACTTGGTAGGACAACCAAAAATAATAAACACAATGTACCAAGTAAAGTTATATCAATTCAAGATTTAAAAATAAATGAGTAATAAAATCGCCTAAATACACTCAAAAAAGACACTATTCTAATATGAAGTCCCAACCAACTTCCAGCCACATGATTCTCCGCGATGAAATGATCATTACTGGAGAATCCACTCCACGAGATTCTCTCATTAGAGAAACCCGATGAAGAGGTCTAGATCATTGGGTACCTTTCAATGAAAGCTCGCTGGTATATGTAAACCCTGTTACAAATAATGTGGGTCATTCCTAGAAATGTCAGGGGACACCACAAACCCAATTTGGACAAACCCTCTATGTAGGGGATCATATGTCAACAACACCACCAACCATACCTATATGTCCTACTAGATGGACGATCAACACCATAACCAGGGTGATCACATTGATTCTACAAACTCAATATAAGGCTCCAAGGATATAGAGGATAACAGTCGAGTCTCACAAAGGGGCACTATAGCTCAATCTGAGTCTCAAACACTAGAGGGAATCACAATCCTATTTTGTTGTTTTAATATTACACTATACCCATTACCAAGATAACAAAATCAACAGATATTGGACCAAAATAGGAAAACAATGATCTAAACACACTCTTTATGGGAAAACTCGGTGGTACTTGGGGTACACGACATGTCTAGATATCTCCATGCATAACCTTGTGAAAAATCATCAAACCATACATAGGACTCTATAAACATAGCGTGTAGATTAATTACATGACTTTGAGAGACATCATCTCCCACATGTATTTTATTTTCATGTATATGTATAATGTCATTGTCTATGTCCTAGTATTGTGTATTTCAAGCATTGTCTGTGTCCAATACACAACATTCTATCTTGTTAGGTCCTTTTTTTCTGTGTCTTTGTACTCTATAAAGTACACATTGAGCCTCAGGAAAGTGATTACATGGGATGTGGCCATGTCACATGGACTGTGATACATAACTCTTTCCAGAACCCTAGTGAAAATTCTAGGGGGACCACATGGTGTGTAATTCCATATTACCTGTTGTGTTTTTCATGATTTATAGATACACCTACATTTTTCCCTATGCTTTTTTTTAGATTCCTCTCTTGATAAAACCATAATATCATTATTTGGTCTAGTGTGTAGTTTCATAATATCAAGACATTGGGCCCTATATACTCAAGGAGAACGATTCATTGAGAAAATTCATCATGTTTTGAAAAAACAATGAAAAATGGGAACCCAAAATCCATATGTTCCCCACGTGGTCATCCACCGACATTATCGGCCCATGACTAAATCATCAATCATGAACAGAACATGTGGTACTAATATATTTTTCTAAGGAATGACCTTGAAATGATCTAAAATATGGTATTCGTTGAACCATGGGCCAAATGATAATGCTTGTAATGAACATGTGAAGAACGAGGTAAGAAATTTGGATTCTATAAAAGGGTGAAATTAACCTTGACCGTAGTTTGTTTAGACATGATGCATTATTATCAAAAAATATAAATGAACGGGGATAAAAAAATGAAAAAGTAAAAATTTTCATAAATCTAAATATAATATAGATGTGCATATCAATTCTGTTTGTCAAATTAATCAACATTCATATGGGAATAAGAAACCTACTAGAAATTACAAATAAAAATATTTTCCTTGTAGTTTGGATCAGTCATTCATGAGTAATAGTTATGCCTCCATCATATATGAGATTCACAGACTCTATTAGTGTATTGATCCACGGTCTAGCCCAATCTATCATCTTTTTGGAATAAATATTACCAACAGTTGTCAGAAATCACCATCGTTTGAGCGGCCAACTATGCGGAATTTTAATAACCATGTACTTAATGGAGAAATTAGCTCCCTAGGTCAAAAAAAAATAATGAAATTTTTTACTTTATTTCAATAATTTATCCTACACCAAATGTTTCCCAAACGACCCACATCGAAAATGGTAATGTCAGGCCTATTGTAAAAACTCTTCTTGAACTCAACAGTGCCCTATAATATCAGATTCATGCCATCATTCAGTATTCATTCCACTTTTCAAGAAAACTACATGCACGTGCTATTAAATCTATTTTATATACTTCAATAATTTATTCTTGGAACACCTGGCCATGGAACCACATTTCATCTCATTTCCTATTCTAACAAATAATCTGTATAATATCCAAAAAATATACATGTAAAATAAGAGACATTACATTCCCCCACCATATGAAATTTTCTTCCGAAAATAGAAAAACCTACTCACAAAGATGAGTGTATAAGGATTACATCTGGGTATCCCACTACTAGGTTCTCTCTTGAATATTCTCATTCTATCATTGGTTATTCACAAGGGGAATGAAATTCCCCTGAAGGATGCTCTTTGACTAAACCTCCCTCTCCACATGGTACTCTACAAAGGTATCTATATCCTCGATGTTCAACTCACAATAGTTTATAAGGTGTGACAGGTCATACACATTCCACTTCAAATAAATTACATGGAATTCATCATGTAACTAGTGTAAATATGGTGGTATACCTATGTGGTATTTCCCCTCACCAACTATACAATGTATCCAGAATGCACCAATGAATATCTGGGGAAACTTGATGTTGTACCGAAATATTTTCAATCTATGTTGAGGAGATAGTCTAAAGAAAATACAATCAACATCCTTGAACACCTGAGGTATCCATCACCATTAATCATATGAAATTTGACGCTTCTGCAGTCCTCATCTACTCCTGGATGATCTTTTCCTTTTTTGTAGTAGCTCACAACAACTCAAGGCCCATGGGTGATGACTCTATAGGATCAGTCCAATAATGTGGTGACCTATAAGGTCACCCATATAAGTCCTCAAATAGTGTCATAACAATGGTGGAATGGTATCTATATTTGTATTTAAACAACAACTAGGGTATGTGACCTTCCCAACTACGTCCAAAGTCCAACATGGATGCCCACAAAATATCCTCCAAGTCTAGAATGGTCTATTATATCTATCCATTAGATTGGGAGTGGAACATTGTGCTCATGAGTAACTGAATCCCAAAGTAATATTGTTAACATCACCATAATCTGGATGTGAAGTGATCATTATGGTCATAAATGATCGTTGAGGGAACTCATTGGAGTTAAACAATCTACTAAACATAGAAGCATCCCAGTCACTCTAATGAACTCTATTGTTGAATAGATTGGAAGTGGGAAGACTTGGGGAGTCGACCATTGATCACCCATATGGAATCATGTCCCCTGAATGTATGGTGTAAACCTATCACGAAGTCCATGGATATACCATCTCACTTCCACTATAGAACCATAAGGTGTTTAGAGAATACCACTGGAACCTGGTTCTCTGTCTTCACCTAATCACTAGTGAGGAATTGAGTGACAAACCCTACAACTCCCTTCATTATACCTACTCACCAAAATTGACATAAAAGGTCATGGTATATCATTTCCACACATATATGTACTGCCAATGGGGATGTATGAAACAACCACATCCCGTCACCCGTCAAAATCAATGGTATCATCATCCACCCTCTGAAATATATATTCATCTAACCTCTTTCAGAATAACCATTAGGATCAAGTCTAGTTTCTATCTGAACTTTTAAGGTCTCAAATTTGGTATCTCCACATTGGGAATCTATGATATTCTGTAAAAGTGGTGGGCTAACAACCATTTACTGAATATATGAAGCACAATACCTTTCCATGATCAAAAACTGAAGCAAGGAAAACTTGTAACAGCCTGAGTTTTTGTAAATTATTTTTTAAAATTAATGTAATATTTTTTATTTTTTTCAGTTTACTATAAATTGAATATTGTTTTTTATATGAAATAATAATGTTTTTTTTGGAATTATACGCATTAACAAGTTAAATGTTTACTACATGAAACAATTAGATTAAACATTGGTATAACAAACATAATGTTTGTCTTTTGTTAGAAAAAAATTCATAGTTCTTTCGATATCTTGTGTAACATGCAAGGAAGAATTTTATAGAACTCCAATATATTATTAATAATATTATTAAAAAAAATTTATAGCTACCACGTATCCATTTGAATGGGTGTTAAGAATAATATTATCTAAATTGGGAAAATTAGGTTAAGAAATGAATATATATTGAACCCTTGATTATGAATTTGAGGATGTAACTAAAAGAACTATGTTGAAATAGAGAAATTACATTTCTAAGAAAACTATTTTTCAATTTCCAACCCCAATTTTATCTCAATAAATTAAAAGTTCAATTTTGTTAAATCTTTCCAAACATTTTATATATTTAATATTCACTCAATATGTTGATACTCATCCAATATATTTTATAATTATAAAATAAACATAAATCCAATTTTTTGAACAAAATATACATATTTTTTTATAATAGGTTGTTTTATCGCCTTTTAATGGTGAACCCATTATAAATTTAATTTTTGGATATATTATCATTTTTAATTGCATAAATAAACTGTATTTTTTAAATTTTAAAATCAATATTTATATTTGGTGATTTTTTTTATTTTCCTAAAATGCTTCATTTTTTGTTAATAATGTTTACAATGAATTTTAATTCAAAACTACTTTTTCATCTAACTTATTTATATAGTTAAATTATGTTTAAATTTTTTATAATTTATAAATAGATAAATTATACATCACTTAATCAAATTTAGTTCATTGATACAAATTTCACATTCAAATTGTATTTAAAAACATCTCAAACCATTGGACCTTTTCACTTTAAAAACATTTTGTCTTGTCCCATCTATGGGATTACCTTTTAATTAATTTATGAAACATCTATTATTATAAATTGATAAAATAGATTAAATATTATTAATCCACATTAATTATAATTTCGAATAAGTCAAACTTTTTAATCAAAAATATTAATGAATATAGTTAAAATTAATTATGGTGATTAAGGTAAAAACAAAATTACTTAATGGTTAAAATTAAATCATAAGTGAAAAAGTGACTTATAAACCTACCCAAAAGGCATTAGAAAGAAATATTTTAAACCAATTCACCTATTATATTATATTTTATCAATTATTTGAGCCATGTTTTTTAATGATGTCTCTAAATAGTTTTTTTATTTTTATATTTTCTAGAATGTCACTCCATCTCTATTATAATACCGAACTCACCCCCTCACATCATCACACCACTTAATACACATTATCTCATCCAAAACATGAAAAAAAATATGATCTAAAAATTATTAATGTCCACATAGAAGCATCAGTTGGAAAAGAAATCAATCCATGGAACCCCTTTGGTCAAAACCTAATGGAGTTTTTCAAAGATGAGGTAACAACCTTCCTCAACCTCTTTTGTATTGTTTTCATTATTAACCCACCAATTATCCTAATTCCTTGATTATATAATATAATAAGTATCCTAAATATACTGGTATGTTTATATTCTATGGTTTTTATCAACACATACATAGACATTCATTTAATGGGTAATGAACTTACCGTTTTGTTTTCTGGTGAACTACCACCTCACAAAATGACGTTTTTCATTTTTGCTTTACCACATATCATAGTTGAGAATTATGATTGAAACTTTATTTTTATATGATATATATGATATATATGATATTTATAATTTATTTATTCTTCTATAATTATTATATAATATTTACCTTCTTTCTTTCCATTTATTGTAAAAATAGTAACTTTGTTTGTGGACGTTTGGACAACCGCCTCCTCAATGTGATGTGATCCATTAAAACTTTTCATGAAATATATTATTGATGGTCTGAGTGAATTCATAAGATATATATGACATAATAATAACACTATAATGAAATTATATATATATATGTATTTACTTTACTTTATTTCTTTAAATACGATAATAAAATGGAAATACCATTCATGCTTACATTAGACTTCTCATCTCCATAAATGTTGTATTCCCTTTCATATTTCTTTATTTTATAAATTATTATAAATACATATATAATTAATGTATATTATTATTATATAATGTTTTATATTCTATAAATAATTGAATTATGATCTATGTAAGAGGATTAATAATTACAAGTCTAAACACAGATGATAAACATTGTTGTTATTAACCAAAATGTTACATTACCAAGGAACTGTTAATAAATGTGTAATATAAAGATATAATTGAATCATATATTTGTATGATATATATGAATATGGTTATATGGTATATATTTAAATAAAATAATATTTATTATACAAGTGGTTTGAATGTGTATGAATAAAGTAAGGACTTAAGATAAGGTAATTTCATCTCACTGTATATTTCTATGTGATATATGTCATATTCCCCATTAACATACTTTTTGTTGTGTATATACCACCCTATAAGATTTTATATCATTATTTTAAATTATTAAATGATCGTTAATTCTTTAAATGATCTTATACTCTAATGGGGGTCAAGATTCTTATGATTCTCATGTTGTAAGGGTTTTATCATATCATTTTCTATTTAGTGAAATATACTAATTATTCACCAATAATATTTTTTGTGTATATACATTAAATGAATGAATTATATTATTATTATACATATATTTATAGGTATTTACATATCCATTTTAAGGTCTTTCATAAAGGGGGTTTATGGGTCAAAAGTTTCTGAATCGGTAAAGTAAATTGTATCTCAATTTTCCTTCTTCGATACACATGTCATGTTATGGAACTAATTTTTTATTTTAGGTGTATATAATTCCCATATACATGTTATATCCTGAATCTCATTCTTTCATGATAAATTATCCTTCATGCAATTTTAATTTATCATGAATATTATTTGTAAATGTTAACAAAGTGGTAATAGTTTTTTCTACAATATCATAATTTATTGGGAATGTTTATGATTATACTTAAAATTTATGAAATATTTTAATCCATCTCTCGTGATCACTCATGATTAATTTTACCCTCTGTTTATCAATGATATCTTCTTGTATTATTACCATTCTTCAAATATTTGGTAATTTATGTAATTAAGAAAATGTCTTTATTGAAATTTGACTTAAATTATCCTTTCAGTTGAAAATATATGTTAATTAAATGTCGTTTTTAACAATGTTTTAAAAAATGTTTAACTTTTATCCTATGATGTGTAATGGAAAAATTTGACCATGTTTTACAATTTTAATGAAAGAATAAAAGGAATATAAATTTTGTTTATCAATCAAGAAACTCTTTTGATATTTTTAAGGAGTTAAGGTATTATTCGGAATTTATATACTTACCATATCTTATGAAATTAATTTACATGCTGCCCAAATTGTATATTTATAAGTTTATTTTTAATTAAATTTATTTACTAATAATCTAGAAATTTTTAGATTCCAATATGTTTTTCAATGAAAAATTATTTCAAAAATGTTTTCTGTTTAAAAACTATATTAAATGATTTTCAAAGGATCCATTATATGTTTCAATTTTTTTAAAAAGTATATAATTATAATTATTTCATGTTTTTTTATAAGTTCTCAAAGTCACTTTATTAAAAATGATTTTCAAAATGATTACAATCCTTCTTCTTCATTTTCAATGTTTTTTAAAGAAAAAGGTTTTCTTAATGCATGAATTTTTAAATAATAATTTATCAAAGTGGAAAGTTATATTCCCGAAGAAATGTTTTAAATGATATTTTATATCGTTATTTATAAGAAAATGATTTTTGAAATGGTTTTATGAAATGGATTTTCAAAGAAAGGATATTTTTAATTAATTAATATTCCATGTGATATTTCAGAATTATTCCCAATCTAAGATGATATAATTTGTTATATTTTATGTTTTAGTGGTGATATTATCCAAGGATACCATTCATATTAATTCTTGAACTATTTACATTTTGATGGAATGATGATTATGACACCTGTTTCTATTATATGGGTAATATTCTCTTGAAACATTATTCATTTATTGTTTTATGAATTGATGAAATTATTATGATACATATATATGTTACATAGGTGTTGATATGATGATATTTTTATGATACCCATTTCATTTCATGGCTTATAATTATAATTTTTTGATACTCGTCTCTTTTATGGGTCATGATATGATAAATGTTATGTTATCTTGTAATATATACATATATGATTTCAATATAAAATCGGTGGGACCTGTATATATTTCAATTGAAGTGGGTAACAGTAAATATTTTATGACAAAAGAGGGTACACTAGTTGACATTTGAATCCTAAAATAATATCGCATCTTAAGAAACATCTAATATGGTATATGGGATGGCATACTAGGCTCGAACGAAGATGGAATGTTATGCTCGAAACAATAGGGTACATGAGAGGGCATCTTAATCCCAAAAGAAGAGAGTATATGGGAGGGAATCCTAAGCCAAAAACAGTAGGGTACATGGGAGGGAATCGCATGCCTGAAAAATGATTGCACATGATAGGGAATCAAAACCCCCAAACAAGAGGGTACATGGGTGGGAATCCTATTCCGGAAGTAGGTACGTGGGTGATTATCCCAAGCCTAACATGTTATCAAATTCTTGGTACATTTCCTTGATATAGGATTTTCTATGCATATGTGTATACCAAAATTCCATGTCTTATTATTATGTTATTATTTCGTGGATTATTCCCAAGATTACCATATATTTCTTATATTATAAACTACCAATTATTATGCCATGACTCTTGATTATGATCTTTGATATGAAGTGTATGATCTTCTAATGTTATGATCATGTTATCATACCCGTACACTCGTGTTATGCATATATATCTCTCTTGTTTACCCATATAGAGAATCTAAGATCAATATTTTATTATGTTTCCATTCCACGGGTAATGAAGATTGGTTTTAAGTAGTACTAAATTTGGAAGATATTGATGGGAAATATTAAATATATTTCACCATGTGATATGATTATGGTTATATGTTTCAGAAAAAATTAACTATTATAGTCCTTGGGCATGTATTTATGTAATGTGAAAAAATATCCATAAAAAGTGTGGTAATATCCATATGTGTTGATAATTGGTTCCTATAGTTGGTATCAAAGTAAATTATTATCCAACCATTGGAAGCTAATATAATAAATACTTAGTGCGATCCCTATGGTTATTTTTTAGGGTATTTCTGATGATGTCTGTGGAGAATCCTCAATTATCATATATTTAAATATAGGTTTCCTGATTTAGGAATCCTGTAAGTAATTTATCATGATTATGTGGTTTTATTTTATGAAATATGTTTCCCACCCTATACTTTATTTGTTTAGTCAATGGGGGGAACTAGAAGCAACATGGTAAACATTGAATGTTCCACATATGGAATGTCTGGGAATTATGAAAATCAATTGCCCAAGTGTAAATCTCATAAATTGAATATGGAAGGTCGTATGAGTATTAGTTAAACTGATAAAGATAATGGGACCTCAGTTGAAATGTTAATGTTATTGAATTTTATAATAGTATTGTATACATTAAATATTAGAAAAATGATTAGATTTATTTTAAGGAACCTCATGACCTGATTAATATTTAATATTCTAGGAAAGTAGTATTACAGAATAAGATGATTAAGCCTAATTAATGTTTTAAGAATCATGTTGTATTATTCAACTGTATATGTTTTAGAATTAAATGATTTTATTATAATTATGATGAAATATATAAGGATTTGTATTGTATGATTTTTATAAATGATTTAAAAGTATATTTTTAATGGTACCAAATAATTTTAAATGTAATGTAATGGAATGGTTTAATTATGATTAATCTAAGGTAACCCTTAATGTGTTCCCAGAATAAAAAAATTGTGAATAGCTTAGATACAATGATGAATGATAAGGAAAAATCAAGTTGGATAGTACTAATGACCATGGCCCTTGTTATTAAAATTTGAAAAACTTTTCTATGTTATTAGGGAATAAATTTAAATATTATTTCATTTAAGGAATACAACCATTAATATTCTTAATAAATAATCATGCATGTTTCCAAAAAGTATTTATGGTAATTCCTATTATTACCATGTTTCAAGAGAATACGCTATGAGGGTATTGACATGTTTGGAATGTGACAACATAGATATAAATTTTTATATATGGGGGATCAATGTTAACCTTATTCTAAATTAGTTTAAATTAATCATTCTTAAGTGTTATAAGGTTAACCACTTGTAAAATGTTCCCTTTTAAACATTGGATTATGTATCTAAAAATATAATATTTTATCACCGTATGAGGATTACTGAATAATTTATAACATGTGAAACCATTTTTTGGTAAAAAAAGAAATATGTAATGAACTATTATTCTATTTCTGGATCTCATGACCTACTAATTCTTTAGGAATGACTTATTTATCTTCATTTTTGGGAATATGGGATGAAGTGGAAATTGATCAAGGTAAAAAAAGGGTGACATTTTTATTAACTCAGGTAATTATATATTATCATGAATATTATCCATCTTTAGAAAATGGGTCTTGAAAAAAAATGTCATGATATCATCATTTTTTGATATCAATGATCTTTTTCAAGACACTATGAGATACACAATTTTTATCATTAACCTTATCCTAATCAAATTCTATATCACCATCTATCAATAATTGATAGTTATATTACTATCCAATGTCAATGCTTTCAATTTCTATAGATGTTCTCTTATGTGTAAACTTATTTATGAGTAAATTTCTATAACCTTTATTTTTCAAAATTTCTTTTTTAAAGGATTTTATTGTATTTATTTTTATGATGTGAGTTTATATGAAATGAACATTCAATTTTAAAACATTTGATAACCTAGAGGAATTTCAATAAAGAAAATCATTTTAAGTGGGGTATAATGTAACACCACAAGATTTTATGAATTACTCATTTTCAAAATTAATTTAATGTTTTTTATATTTTTCATTTCATGTAACACTGAATATAGCTTCGGTTAAATGAATGAAATATGATTTCCTTAAATAACACACAACGCCAAGTTAATCATTCACTATAAAAACACATAGACTAACTTTTGGTACAAAAAACACCATGTTTGGCTTTAGTTATAGACAATTTGTAGTTCCAACAATATACTTTGGAACATGAAAGGATGCTCTTTACCAAGGTAAAATATATGATTAATAATTTTATTAAAATAATATTTTAGTTACCACCTAGCCATTACAATGGAAGAATTTTATAATATTAGCTAAATTGAAATAATAATATTTACCCATGTATTTAAAATTAACCATTTCATTATCAATTATTTGATATAAATGATAGAACTTTGTGAAAATAAAGAAATTAGTTTTTTAAAATATGTATTTTTATATTTACTAACATACTTTTAATCTAATGAATTAAACCAACCAATTTTTATGATTGAGTTTAATAAAATTTATATATTTTATATTTAATCAATATTTTGATACTCATCTAATATATTTGGTTTGTAAAATATAATAATAAATCAAATTTTATGAATAAGAGATGTATTTTTAGAAAAGATAATTTTACTGCATTTTATTAGTGAGCCCATTTTAAATATAATTTACTAAAAATTTTTATTATATAATTGGAAAAATAAAATTAATTTTGGATATCAAAATATAAAAATTTACTTTGTATGAAACTATTCGAATTTTCTTGAAATGTTTCATTTTCAGATCAATAGTGAAAACACTAAATTTTAATTCAAAAGTGATTTTCATATATTTTTTTATAGGTAAATTAGGTTTTAATTTTGTTTAAAGTATAATTATATCATTAAAAAAATAATCCAATTTAGGTTTTTGGAACCAATTTCATATTGGAATTGGTTATAGAAAATTTTCAAACTTTGGACCCTTTCGCTTTAAAAACTCGTCGCCTCGTCCCATCTACGGGTGTAAAATTAATTTCATTTCTTCCAAATATATTATTATAATTTGGAAAAAATATTTTTAGATTTTTAATAACCCTAATTTATAATTTATAAGATGAAAAAAATTAGTTTTTTACATAAAATATTTTCTAATGTAATTAAAATTAATTATAAAAATTTAGGTAAAAACATGATTAATTAATGTTTATACTTTAATCATAAAAAGAAAAATTACATATACAAATGTCCAAAAAGAATTATCAGGAAATATTTAAACTACACAACCTATTTTATCTAATTGAAACTATTATTTGGTGCACATTATGTAAGGTATACCTTTAAATAATGTCTAGCTTTTTATATTTACAATAATGTTGCTCCTCCTCCATTATAAAAGGGAACTCACCCCCCTCACATCCTCACAACAATCAATTCACACTTTATCATCCAAAAGCATCACAAAAAATATCAAATAAATCCCTTAGATTAACATAGAAGCCTCACATTATTAAGAAATCCAACCAAGTAAGCCCCATGGTGCAAACCAAAAGGATTAACTAAAAGATGGGGTAACATCCTTCCATAGGCTCTTTTGTTTTATTTTCATTATCCACAACCCCAATCATTCATCTTCCATTATTATATAATAACCTATATATCCTTCATATTCTGATATTTTTTTATTATAAGGGTTATATATACACTTACATACATATCTATCTAATGGGTAATGAACTTATCGTTCATGTGTATGATGAACTACTACCTCATGAAATGATTTTATTTTATTTCCCATCACAACATCTCATGGTTGGAAATTATGATGAACACTATATTTTTATAATATATATATTGTATTTATGATGTATTTATTATTATTAAATTATTATAAAAATCATACCATCATTCTTTCGATTTTGTGTCTAAATGATAACTTTGTTTGTGGATGTCTGGACTACCGCCTCCTCAAAGCATTATGATTCATTAACACTTTACGTGGAATTTATTAAGGATGTATTTAGTGAAATTATATAATATATATGAAATAAAAAATCAAATGTACCGGTATAATATATATATATATATATTGGTACGATATTCAATTTCATTCTTTTAGCAGGATAATAAAACAGAAACAACATTCACATAAATGTATGATATACTGTCTCCATGAACAGTTTATTCCATTTCTTATGTCTATATTTTATAGATTATTATAAAAACATATATACATTATATATATATATATATATATATGATATTTATATCAGGATTTATATTCTGAAAATAATTAAATCTTTACTATGTAAGTGGATCAATAATAACAAGTCAAAACACGAATGATAAAAAAAGTGGTTATTACCTGAAACATTACATTAAAATAGAATTTTATATAATTTGGTAATATAAGGTCATAAGTGAATCATATATTTTATTAAATATAGTAATATTGTTCTATTTTATATTTTTAATAAACTCAAATTTAGTAAACATGAGGTTTTAATGAATATGGAGAATCTCAAGACATAAGGTAAGGGGATTTCAACTCACTTTATATTTCCTTGAGATGCATGTAATATTCACAACTCAAATATTTTTTGTGGTGTATATACTAACATATGAAATTTTATATAATTAATTTCCATTATTTAATTATATTAAATTTCTAAATGATGTTATTCTCTCATTTGGTTTACAATTTTATGGTTACTTAATTTGTGATGGCTTTCTCATCCCACTTTTTATATCCATCATATTAATTCCTTATTCACAACTCATTTAATTTGTGTGGTGTATGTAATGACCATTACTGTATTTTATGATTTTTTTAAACAAATTTACATTTATTTTCATTTTAATTTTATGATATTTATTTATTGGAGTTCATGGTTCAAAAACTACCAAATCGTTAAAGTAAATGTTGGCTCAATTTTCCTTATTTGAGATTCATTCCATGTTAAGAACCTGTATTTTTCTATGGGGTGTATATACTACCCTTTTTCATGTTATATCATGAAACCAATTAGTTATAGATATATTAATATTCATGTAATGTTATTCTCTAATTTATAGTTGGATTCAATATTAACAATGTAGTAATATTATATTTCTACAATCTTATATTTTATCAGGATTGTTTATAATAAGGGTTAAATTGTAGAAATATTATGATCTATATCACATTAAAACAGATTATGTTTCTTCTTCTATGGTTATCCAGTATATCTCCATGTATTAGTACAATTTTACACTACTTAGTCTATAATATTACTAATAAAATGATTTAATGGAATCCCAAAATTAATTCCTTTTCGATAGGAAATCTATATTCTTTCAAGATCATGTTTTAAAAAAAATTAAAAAATGATTTTATATGATCATATTTCTTTTAATGGAAATTTTTACTACTCTTTAATCTGTTTATAAACTGTTTTTAAAATAATTTTCTTATCATTTTCCAATTAAGACACTTTTCTAAAAAAATACTATTCAAACGTAATGTTCGATATTTATTGACTTACCCATTGTTATGGCCATCATTTCATTGAATCTTCCATTGAATGTTTACAATGTAATTTTTAATGAATTTATTCTTAATATTTTTTATTTTAATTATATTAAATTGGTTTTCTATTAAAATTGTTTTCTAAATTGTCTTTTTGTTCAAAAATTATTTTAAATGATTTTGAAATCTTCACTTATAAACTTTGAAAATGTTTTCTCAAATGAAATTATTTCAATGATTTCAATATTTATTTATATTTTTTCAAATTCACATTCTATAAAAGGGTTTTCAAAATGATATTAATCTTTCCCTTTATGATTTAAATTTATTTTTAAGTAAATTTATTTTCAAAAGGCCTTATGTTTAAAAAAATCCTTTTTAAGGAAAGAAATACATTTTCTTCATGAAATGCTTTTAATGAAATTTTAACGCTTTCTTTACAAGAAAGGAATTAATGAAATGATTTTATGAAAATGATTTTCAATGAATGTATATATTCCTTAATAAATGTTTCATGTTATTTTCAAAAACATTCCCCATATAAGATAACATACTTTGGTATATTATATGCTTTCATAGGGATATGATCCAAGGATACCATTCATATTAATTCTGGAATGGTTTATATATTTATAGAATGATTATTGTGACATAATATTTCCATATATGTTTTCTATTCTTCCAAAACATTCTTTTTTCACTGTTTATCATTTGATGAAATGATTAATATAACTATCTATTTTCCATAGGTAATTTTATGATGAAATTTTTATTTTAACCCTTTCATTTCAAGGGTTATTATATGCTGTTTATATGACACACTTTTTCATATGGGTCATGATATGATAAATTTTCTATAATCTTGTGGCACATATATGAATGAATTTTTTATGTGATGGGTGGGACCTTTATATCCCAAAAAATGAATTAGATAATGATAAATTTTTAACATGATTGAAGGGAACAAAGGGGGGAATATCATGTTTGAAACAAGTGGCTATCTAAATCCCAAAACAAGAGGGTTCATAGAAGGGAATCCCAACCCTAAAATAAGAGGGTATATTAATCCTAGAATAAGAGGGTACATGGGAGGGAATATTAATCCCCAAATAAGAGGGAATCTTAATCCTGAAAAAATAGATTATACAAGATAGAATACCAATCCCAAAATAAGAGGATAAACATGTGGAAAACCTATGCATGAATCAAGAGGGTACATAGGACGGAATACCAAGACCAAAACAATATGGTAAACTAGAGGGAATCCCATATTCAAAACGGGTACATGGGTGATTATCCTGAGATTAACATGTTCTCATGATCCTGGTAGATAACCTTGATGTAAGATTTTATATTTTCATATGTTTGAAACCATTCCATGTCATATTCATGTATTGTTCTTTCATGGATTATTATCTCAATTATCTTATAAATAATGTCTTATGAATTACAAAATATTTATTCTAGGACTCTTAATTATGATATTTGATATGTAGAGTATGATCATATAAAGTTATTATCATGTTATCATACCCTTAAAATCAGGATATACTTTTATATATCCCTTATATACACATAATGAGTATTTGATATCACTCATTTCTTATTTTTCCTTTCCTCAGGTTATGAAGGCTTTTTTTAGGATGGAGTATTAATAAGGGAAGATATTTTAGGGATATGTTGATGATATTTCACCAAGTTAGATGATTATATTTCTTTGTTTCCAAAGAAAATAAACTATTATGGTCCTTATGAATGAATTTTTTTAATGTAAAAAATATTCATAAAAAATTAAGTAATAACCATGTCTGTTAAAACTAGGTAACTATATAACATATCTGAGACCTCATTTACCAAATGATAACAAGATATCAGGATAAGAAAGTGTGATGCCATAATTCCCTTCCCAAAAGTATAAATAAACTCAATGTCATAGTCCTGGAGTAACTCTAGAAAATTCCCATATATCAAGTTAATATATTTTTATGAGAATATATAATTTCTACTATTGTGGTATGAGTGAAAGATAAATTGATCGCCCATCAGGTAGTGTTTCCACATATTCAAAGAAAATACTACTACTTTTAAATCAATATTATGGGACATGTAGTTCTCTTCATGTGGTCTCAACTGATGTGAACAATACGCACTAACTTGCTACATATGTATTACAACACAAAACAATGTTGTCCCTGATGCATCTTATTACAATTAAATCTCAAAGCTGTCCTCTGGAATCCATAATTTGGCAGTGCTCATCAACCTCTGCAACATCTACTAAAAGAAGTTCTAGACACATTTCATTCAAAAGAAAGGGTACCCCATCCTAGTTAAAGCTATCATGGGTGATGAAACTCTAGAGAAATTGGGAACAAACCTCTGATAGTACACTACTAACACATGGGTACCCCACCCCTTGGTAATACCCTTGGGTGGCACCAAAGAAAGAACAAACTAATCCTTTACCATGTCCACTACTACTCCATCCTGTAAGATGATGTGTTTCCTAAATTGGGAAAATTGAATCCAAAACTAACACTTTGAGATCTTAATTTAAATATGGTTCTCTCAATGTCTATCCAAGACCAACCTCATTTTTCTCTTGTGATCCTACTCAAAAGCCGAATACACTTGGATGACATCGATAAAAACCACTATAAACAACTCCATGAAAGATTGAAAGAATTAATTTATGAGTCTCATGAACATTAATATGGAATTATTAAACAAGAGATGCATCCACATGTACTCTTATTGACCTTAACGACATCTGAAGGTCGTCTTTAGTATATCATCATCTTGTACTTGCTACTGGTGATTTCTTATGTGAGGTTAATCATTATAAATCATATCGCCCCTCCCAACTGATCAAATGTGCCATTTGTCCTTGGTAGTGAATAATTATTATTCAAGGTCACTAGATTCCAAAGCTAGTAATCCATACAAAACCATAATCTCTCAGAAGTATTATTAGAGAAAAACACTAGTGATGAATAGGGAAAACACAAGGTCTCAAAAATCCATTTCCTATAAGTTGCACAACTACACCCTCAACCATTGAATCTCTGCCGGACCCATCCGATATTTTTGGTAATATATCATTATCATGTAGGGATTCATGTAAAATCATAATTTCAGGATTATTTGTGGAGATAAACCTGGTAATTCCTCAGGAAATATGTACTCATACTCTGCAACAACCGCAGTAAACGGATAGCCCAAAGCCACCACTACTCGAAGAATCATGTTATCAAACTGGCGAGTAATTGGTTGTATGCTCTTATGCCTAAGCTCATATTTCTCAACAAATATAATGTCCCAGGATTTTCATACATTCACATTACATATTTTTATAGAAATATTCATTACATTACACAACACATTCTTGAGGATTATAATAGTTTATTCCATTTGGAAGCATGGATTACATTCTTCTAACTTGTTAAAGATCATTAACATATACCATGAAGATATTCGCCTTTATTACTCATACTCAAAGTCATTATTTATAACCTAAGAAATTGAAACATTAATAATGATGATCTTAGGAGGTCATTAAGCATAAAAAAAACTGTACATTAACATAAAAATGTAAAAATATGAATACAACTTATGAAAAATCATTAAATTTATAATTTATATCAAAATTAGGATCCATAAAATAATTCATTGTAATTCATAAGAGATTAATCATAAAATTTCATGATTTCTGAGAAAATAGAATTAGAATTAAATATGGAATTATGGAAATAAAATAATCATAGAAACTAATTTACATTTTATGAAAGGCTCATTATCAAGACCTTCATAATTGACAAAGTCAATTACTGAACTAGGGGTCCATCCCATTACAACCATGAATTACTTAAATAGATTTACTTTTCCTTCCATCCCTGTATTTCTAAAGTATATTTACTTTTAATTATTGCCCTATATTACTAATCCATATTTACTTGTTTTTTCAGTCATGTCTATATCATGAGATATAATTAATTACCCCATGAATTGGAGGGAGATATCGGTCTCAACAATATCATAATGAAATAAATCTTACTTGGGCCACACAACATAAATTATTAATCATTTCATAAATGAGGAGACAAAATGGTTATCATAAATATCCTTCCATCATTATCGATATAAAATAAATGAACTTCATAAAAAATCATTCCATCATAAATAAAATCAAATGATAGTAATAATAGTGATATTAAGATAAACCTATTTAAATAATGTCATCTTTGAGGGAAAATAATTTCGATAACACACTTGGAATTAATTCTTGATAAAAATATCCTTTTTTTCTTTAAAAACGTTATTCCGAGTCCCGGAGTGCCCAAAACAAAATTTTGAACATCTTTTTAGGTACATTGAGTAAACATGCAAGCATGATTTTCTGTCTTTTGAACCGTTTCTTAGATAGAAAATCTGAGGGAACCATTGAAGTCATAGTGCTTGGATTCTCTTTGAAGAATATTTAGTAATGTTGGTATTGGTCAAATGAAAAGGATCAATTTTTGACTTTTCAAAAAAAACTCTTTGAGTTATTTTATTATTTCTCAAACAATTTAGTAATAGTTAGTGTGGCTGTAATGTAAAAAAGTTCCTTAAATGACAGTCATTTAATGACAAATAAATTTTTTTATGAAACTGAAACACACCTTTTTTTATACGTTAATTAATTAAGATTCAATAATAAACCATAATATTGATCAATATTTGGGGATTAATTATTTTTTTAGTTTATTTGATGGAAAGAGATTTCACAAACCATGGGAGGAAGCTCTAACAAAACACCGACAATGTTACCCTACAATGAAGAATGGGGATTGTTCGGTGGCCATTAGAGAACATGAACCATAAATCGACGAACAACGATGAATGACATCGAACTCGGATTTCATACATTGTCCGCAAAGTATTCCACAGAATCCATGTAGGGGATTTATGTGTTTTATATCCATCTTTTTTTTATTATTCAATAATATGAAGAACATGGATCAATCGTCCAGTGAGTTAATTTGTGATTCATTCATTATTATGGGAGGTAGTTTCAAGGTTTCACTTTGGGGGTTTCTTAAATCATTATAATAATTATTTCACCCATAAGATAAAATTACAACATAGAGGGGACATGCCAATCTAAAAAAGGAACAAACCAACTGCTTCTATTCAGTTTTGTGTGTTCTTTGTGGGTGACAGAGAAACAATGCAGCACGGAGATTTTCTGGACTTCGCAGGAAGGCGGAAACATGGTAGGCATGTAGGCGCAAACATGAAAGCAAAAGGACAACCATTGTGCCTTAGGTGACCCGTGGAAGCCACCACTAGAAATTGGTCCATGTCGTCCACATGGAGATAGTAATGCTCATAGGATCCATGTCCAGTCATGCCACGACTGGTGGAGAATGCGACAGTGATGCGCTGCGTGGGAGAGGAACAACCCGCTATGGTCGCTCGACTAGATCCTAAAAGTAGGCAGAGCCGGCCGTTCCGAGAGGTGGGGAGGCGTCCCACTGGCGTTCCTAGCTAGGAGAACCAAATTCACTATGTTTGGTCTAGTAAAACTGGCCTGCATACATGCAAGGTCTTCCAGGAGGGCTGAACCCACCGTCCGAGCCAGGTCAGCCAACCGGGCCGAACACGCCGACCGAGCCGGGTCCGCCAGCCAGGCTGGACCTGCCAGCATGGCCGATTCCACTAGACGAACTGGGTCCACCAGCCACGCTGGGCCTGACAGCTAGTCTGGATCTACCTACTGGGCTTGACACATTGGCCCAATGGGCCGGCTGGGCTGGACCCCTACCAGACCTGGACCCGGCCAACCCTATATCACTAAATCTAACAAAACTCACAAACTGAGCGCCCGATTGATACGCTGAGTGTTATGTGAGAACACTTGTGATGAGGTAGTCCTTTTGAGATACTTAACATGTGTTTGGAAAAAATCAATAGTGCGGTCGGGTTGGATTAGTCTCGAATACAACAGGGGCCTATTTACCTTTTTTCTTATAACTTTCAAACTGGGCATCTGATTGATGTGTCGTCTGTCGCATTGGAACCCTTCGGACAAGGAACTCAATTTGGATACATCATATTTGTAATTCATGAATGTTGTGGTATGACCAATGTTATGAAGAGGAAATTATCAGAAACTCTAGCGTACCAAGTGTGGGAATCCGGTTGGTAGTTGTCATGTGAGAGTGACCCTCTATCGATCAATAACTGTGTGACCCTTCGTGTATTAACAATAGCCTAAACCATTATGGATCAACATTGTAGTGACCCACCAAAGATCAGTAGTAGTGAGAGCCTCAATGGATCAAAATTAGTGCGGCCCTTGTGGATCATCAGTATCGCGACACGATGTGCACCATCCGTAGAGAAACCAATCATGTTTCAGTGGAAGAGAGTACCTTTGTGGATCAGCAATAGAGAAACCATTCTTACAACTGTAGCTGATATAACCATCATAATAAAAATATTTGTCTTAAGATTAATCATCATATTCCTATTCATTATGTTGTATAAAAGGTTATAGTTTTCTTTTACATTATGCTTTGTGATTGAGATCGTGTTTTGTGGGTTTTCAATAGAGGATGTCTGGAATACCTTATGGGGTCTCAGGGTCTCTACTGGGTATTGTAATACTTACCCATGCATAGTCTTCCCACACACCTGGTTGTGTCTTTTAAAGACAACAGACAGTTCAAGAGAGACGTGGGAAGCCAGTGGACGACGATGCTGAGAGGTGATTGATAGATTTAAGGAATTTAAGTGATGATAGAAGATGATATGTACCTACCCTATAAGAAAGATCCTTCATATATGAACTCTAAAGAACCTTTTTACCATTTTGTTGTACATTTTTTTCATTTGGGTTTTTATACAGTCCCTTTTGTTTTTTGTACTTACATTTACAATCCGCAGTTCTACTTGTTGGATTTCTTTGGTTGTGTATCCAGTATGTGTGTGTACATGTTTAATGGAAATGCCTTCCCATTTTCGGATATTCCTTTTTGGTGGTAGTTGCTGACCTCTGGCCTTTGGAAGGGTAGTTTAGGGTAGTCACAACACAGTCCTCGGGATATCGGTCAGGACAAAGTGGTATCCGAGGGTGGTCTATTCTACCAGTAGAACTAGGAGTGTTTATTTCTAAAGAGAGAAATAGAGTTATGTGTCTTGAGTTTGGATTTTTTTCTTTGGAGTCTAGAGATGGTGTGGTGGCTGATGTATCCTTACACCAGGACCCCGAATTATATATTTCAACTTGGTACATGAAAACACTAATTGCATGTGTTTTAAAATGATTTTCTCTTGATCACAGTTGAGTGAGCTCACTAGGTATGAGATTTTGACTGTGGCTTATCTTTATTATTTTTCAAGATTCTTCTATGTAGACAGCAAACCAGGATTCCATTGTGTGACCATGAGGTTGGTCCACAAAGTGATGAGGCTCTAGTAAAATAATTGTTTCCCGAGATGGTACCTTCGGGCGGTGTCCCAATGATACCAATGAATTTTGTTCAATAGTTACTACCAGTGCTACTAGTAGAGGAAACATATAGGCTCATTTCTTTACATGAGTTTTAATGATAGATACCCCTCAGGATCCTAGGAGAGCCCAAATCACATGTGGATAAGGATTGTCTGGAGGTGGTGACTAAGTTTCCATCTAGCTAGGAAACCATTATTTCATATGGAGGTCCTAACGGTGAGCTTTCTACATGCCTTGGAAGGGCCATTATAGCATTTAGATTACCCCGATATTACGATGAGGTGGTTTTCCAATAGATTGAGATTCAGAAACTTCCTCATAAAAAGGGTCTCTTGCTATAATAAGCTAAGGGGTTTGTGTTCACAAGAGCTTATGCAGCTTCAATAGGACGACAAGTTGGATGTTTTTCATTTCTCAAGGAATACCGATAATTCAATGTAAATGATGAATATGATACAAATAGTTCTTTTTGGCTTGGACCTTCATGTGATATGTGTTTAGGGACATCTGAGCTATAATTATTCCTATATGAATTCCTACATATGTTATGGTGATAAAGGGAACCATTGTGGTTGAAAATTATTTACCTAAGAAGATACAACCAGTGAATGTCAATAGTTGGAATGTAGGAGACTGATGTTAGTTGAAGAGACATGGATGTGTAAAATGTTTTAGGAAGAAGAAGGGATATGGACATATGAATCTATAGGGAAGCAGGCATGAAAGAGGAACTATAAGATAAATAAGAGGCGGTTTACATTTCATCTTATTACAAACATCACCACAATGTCATCCCCACCAGGCTCAGGGATCAGGAGGACAGGGGAATGGAGTAGATGCATGCGTTCAAGGAGTATGACCCAAGAGATACAAGAATTATTTGAGTTATAGTTTTTGTCCACTACTAGGTGTCATAATAATAGACATTGGTACTAATCATCTATTCTTGTCATGAATTATCTTCATGACCTATAGCTTCTGGTTAAACCATGGAATTGATGCTTATAGTTGGAGAAACATATGGGAGGATACTTTCTAATCACACTTACACTGATGGTGTGATCTGACCCCAGATGGATGAGTTTCAGTTGCAACCTCTTAGTGGAATCATTATGGCCATACGATGTTATTTTGGGTATGGACTCGTCATCTGGTTTTCGTTCCCTTATTGAATGTTTTAGAAAAAATGGATGAGGTATATCTTTAGCATTTTAATGGGTTTTTCCTTGGTCGGTGGAAATGTATTCCCATACAACACTAGATAAAACTAATACCATGGAGGTTGTAGCCAATCAATCATGATTCCTCTAGCCTTACCCTTATGGCAGTATATTTTTTGAGTTTTAAGCTTCCAATAGTAGTGGTGGAGTGTGGGAACATCCTATATAAGTTTTTTCTAGGATTACCTCCCCACAGGGTGGAGGGACTTCTGTATCATTCTACACCACAAGATGGGACTGATATCAGCATCAGTATATTAGAGTTCCTTCGTAGAGCTTCTCAAGAAGAGGGTGTAGGTGGGGGAATTGCTGAAGAAGGGCATAGTGAGACACAGTGTTTGAGGATTTTTATATATTACCGAAACCATTACCAATTGGTCTTGGAGAGCAGGTAACCACAACCAATGGGTCGATGGGTACATCAATCAGTAAAAGGGGTATCCTTTAACGTGGATGGAAAGGTGCTTGTAGTATTTTCAATATTTGAGATAGCAGTGATGGTTGGAGTTCCTCTAGGACTATGACCATGTGTTGTATATACTATTGGGAATGGGGACTTGGTGGTAGACGTGATTAGTAATAGTTCTGGTTTATAACTACTGAGTGAGGCGACATAGTAGCTTGTTGTGATACTGATATCCTTCTTGGATGATGATGGTGTAGCTTCCCTTTAGTCTATGATTGTCACTCACCCACTCCTTCAGTGAGTTAGGGAGTCACAACTTGTGCATGTTGGCTACGAGGCCTAACATTCTTCGATATCTGTAGAACAAGACCCAAATGAATTTTTGATAGGTGGGGTAAATTAAATCCTTTTAAAAGGATGTTCCATGGTACCAGTGTCTTTATGGGAGGAGGCATTGAGGGAATAACATACATCCACTTCAGAGGTACATCATGGTGTGGAAAAGATGAAACATGACCTCTAACATCAGTACTGGTTGTGAGGGATGAAGGAAGTGATGGAAAAGTTCATTTCACGATGCCTCACTTTTCAGAAACTAAAATATGCATATTGGGTGCCAGCACACTTGAGCATCGCTTTTCACCCCCAAAAAGATGGTCAGATATAGCAGAACATTCAGACCATGGAGGACATGCTTCATTCATGTGTCCTAGATTTTGATCACAGATTGGAAGGCCACCCACCACTGGGGGAGTTTGCATACAACAATAACTATCACTAAAATTATGGCATTTATCCATTTAACGCCTTTTAAGTGCAGCCATGCATATCAACACTATGATAGAATGACCTAGGGGAGTTAGTACTCATGGGTCAAGAGTTGGGACGAGATACTATTGAGAGGGTATAGATCATCCATGAGAAAATGAGGACTGCACATAGTATACAAAAGTATTATGCTGATAGGAGACGGAGACCCTTAGAGTTGAGGAAGGAGATCATAGTTTCATTTGGATATCACCCCGGGGAGGATTATAGAGAATTGGAAAGGGCAGAATACCATATCAATGGTTCATCAGACTTTTTCAGATCCTAAAACGAGTTGGTGAGGTTGTGTATGTCCTAACTCTTTTCCCATAGATGCACCGAGTGCACGATTTTTTCCATTTTCGTAGTTGCAGAGGCACATGCATGATCCATCACATGTCATCGACTAGGGAGAGCTGTACGTTGATGATGGACATTGATCAATGATTTCCCAGTAGAGATAGAGGATCGATAATTTCAAGTCCTATGTAGGTGTCATATTTCTCTAGTGTGTGTCTGATTGCAGCATGGGGATCTTTGAGATAGCACAAGGGTGCAAGAGGCCCAGATTTGTTCTCAATAACACCATTAATTTGTATAGTTGTTGTTGTGGATTTCAGTAACATAAATCCCTAAGGTGGGAGAATATAAAGACATACAATGTAATGAACCATAAATTTCATATAATTTTTATAAAATTATTTGTGATTATTACGAGTCTGTGAAAATTGATGGCACTAGATTCCAAGGCCCAGTGTGCCCGTAACGAATTTTCAAACTTTTTTTAAGGTGTGTTTTGTAATAGTGCGGGAGACATTTTCTATCTTTTGAACCGGTGCTTGGATTCAAAATATAAGGTCACCTTTGAATCTGTAGTGTTGGGATTCCATTAAGGGATGCTTAACTTCAACAACATTAGGTCAGGTGAAAAAATTAGTTTAGAAAACTTTTTAATGAATAATAAAATTACATAAAATTGTTATTTTATATTTCTACCTACATTGAGCAGCGGTGGCGGGACCGATGATTTGTCAAGCCATTTTATGGCATGACTCATTTTTTGTAACCAAATTGTTTCGAGTTATGATTTTCATTCATTAATGCTCCTCATTAATCTCATGTTGCATTAATCATCCTTTCGCTTATATTTAAATGAGGATAGGGCTTGGGTTTTTTACACGGATGTGAGAAACCACTAATGAATTGTCATTGCATCTCCCACTGATGAAGAATGGAATCTTGGAAGGAAACATATAAGGACTCGATCCGGGATCAATGAATGTCAGCGGCTTCATCAAGCATGGATTCTTCTTCAACAATTTTTATTTCACCTCTAATTCTGAGGTAGGAGTTTTTTTAATTGAAGTGAATTTATTTCATTTCTTTGTTCATAAATGGAATGATGAACCATTGAGGTATTTAATGATTTATAGTTTATCCATGATGAATTATTTTCAACCTGCTTGTTATGATTCTACGGTGGAGGGCGTGGGACAAATGAACAATTCTCGTACACTCTACCACTTCGTTTTTGTCACATTATTCATGGGAAAAGTTTGAACATTATTGGAACTTCAATCTAGGGAAAAAAGTGACAGAAGAATCCATGGAGGCTAGTAGGAACATTCGAAAGAGAAAACATACCACTAGTCCTCACACGGTGGCCCGAGGATGTTCTGCCGATGCGGCGGTACTAGTGACCGGAGTCGGTGGGAAACAACGGCATCCGACCGCTATGGCAGTACCCGACAGTTGGCCCTCGGCTAGCTGCAATGGCAGAAGTCAGTGCACCATCATGCATTGCAGTGATGAGTTCATGGCTTTGAATCCGCAATAGAGGAGAAGGGGAACTACACCCTTCGGGTCCCGCTAACAGGGAGGCAGTGCCACGTAGTGCCTCTATTGTAGAAAGTTGGCCATATTTTCAGCCATTTGGAAAGAGGGAGCCACTGCCTCCATGCGGGCCACCCAACTGGGGGCTGCGCTAGCCAGTGGGCTGGGTCAGTCCATGGCCCAGCAGGACAAGCCCTCTACGGATCGACTCCCGTTGACGATCCCAGACCGGGTTGGATCAACCTGAACCAGTTCAGGTCAGCCCAGGTTGGGTCACCCCAACCTGGTCAGACCGGACTAAGAACCTTTTCATCTAGATACGCTTAATGATATGGCCCTTTGGAAATAATCTACATGATTTTTGGAGAATGTTGAATTACAGCCGACAGGGATTGAACCTGAATCAACCGGGCCATCGACACTAAAATGCCTATAACTCACAGATCATGAGTCAGAATGAGGCACAGTCTATTGCATTGTGAACCATACGACATGGAAGTAATTTGGGTTACACCTTTGTGGAACATCGTGGTAGTTAAATCCTGACTGATAACATGAGGAGAAGATACTACAAAACTCAACTTCACTGAATGCAGGGAACCCTATGGTTGGATGTCAATTGAAGAGGGACCATGTGTGGATCAGCAACATAGAGAGCCTATTTGGATCACCATCATAGAGACCGTGTGTGTATCATAATTATAGAAACCATGTGTGGATCAACATCATAGAGACGCTATGTTGATCAACATTTTAGTAACCCTTTGTGGATCATCATTCTAGCAACCCTATGTGGATCAACATTCTAGTGGCCCTATGTGGATCAGCAGAGCACGACCTGACAAGGACCATCTCTAGATAGGCATGTCACTGATCAATGACTTACAACCATGTGTGGATTGAAAATGTAACAACTTTTTCGTGATTCAGTTTTGGAACATCCAAATACAATAAAAGGATAAATCTTAAGTATAATAATATTTATTCTTGATCTATGAGTTGTATATCCAGATTGAGTAGATTCTTTTACTTTGTTCATTTTGATTGAGATCTTTCATTGCGGTTTTTGTTTGTGGAATTATGAGAGACCTTTGGTGGTATCGGGGTCCCTACTCGGTAATATTATAATCACCCCTGCACATGATTCACCCACACCTTGTTGTGTCTTATATAGATGACTAACAGCTCATATGAGACTATAAGAGCCAGGACCAGGCGGTACACAGAGGTGACGAAGTGATGTGCACAGTTGTGAAAACCAGATGTACCTACCCTTCAACTAGGATTCCTGGTGGATGACATCATGAGTTGTTTTCTATTCTATGATGTATTCTATCTTTTAGTTGGGATTGTATTCTGGCACCTTTACTTTCAGTACACACTTTTACTACTGCAGTTTTACTTCGTGGTTGCATATTGTTGTATTCTGGGACTGTGTGTTTTTACATGTTTAAAGGAAATGGCTTCCAATTATAGGGATACACATTTCTGTTTCTAGTAACCAAACCCTATCCAACGGGAGGTGATCTTTGGGTAGTATCCCAGGGGATAGATCATGAAAATGTGGTATCAGAGGGGTTGGTTTTATCGAAGAACTATAACTCTTATCTTTCCAATAGAGCAATAGTGTTAAGTGTTTTGAGTGTGGTTTTCAGTTCGTGGAGTCCAGTGCTGGTGTGGTGGCCAAATTATTTATACACCAAGACCCTGAATTCTGATTTATGAATCTTTGCTCGAAAACACTGATTGCATGTGTTTGGGAAATGTTTTACTTTTGACCACTTTTGAGTCATCTCGCCAGGTATATTATATTGAGTGTGGCACACCTATTTCCTTTCAGGATTCCACCACATAGACAACCATCCCGGATTCCATAGAGTATTCATAATGATGGCCGACAGAGAGATGAGGCTTCGGTGCTGATCACTCTCACGGTGATGGCACCATTGGGTGGTGCTCCAGCAGCACCACCACCCATTTGGCAGCTGTTTCCACCAGCCCTATAGGTGGACGGTGCACACCGACTGAGCTCTTTTTATGAGTTCTAGTAGTAGAGGCATCTAAGGATTCAAGGAGAGATATATCCTCATGAAGGTGAGGAATGGATGGAGGCTATGGAACCGGTTTTCGGACTAGTTGGGACACCAGCAGATCATATGGTGATCTTATCTACTATTCTTCTTCCAGGGAACAGTAGGGAGATGGTGGAGCCTGATGATCCAGTTACATGATGAGGAAACACTCACCTGGATGGACTTCGAGATCCTTTTTAGGGCGGTGTTCATTCCAGTGACTCTACGCTATGGACATATTAATGAGCTCCTACACTTAAAACAAGGAAGCCTAACAGTAGGCCAGTACTCTACAAGATTCACTGACCTCCCATGATACTCCACTGACATGGTATAAGACTCCTTATTTAGTGAACGAACCATTGAGCATGGTCTCAGTTGGGAGATCATGGCGTCAATGATATCACTCAATATCCCGATGTAGGTTGTAGTACTCGAGCAAGAATTATTGGTGGAAATAATCTTATATGAGTAGGAACCGACGGTGAGATCCACCACTAGAGAACATGTAACCGTGTTATCTGCAACATGCAGTAGGTAGATGATGCAAAGATCCGTGTGTGCTTGATCTTCCGAAGGATAACCCCAGTTTGTAGGGTCGGAGGTGTAGGGCTCATGAGGGAGAGCAAGACAGCTGAGGATTAGACTGTACATCACGTGTGGCGGGCAAGGCCACATGGCTCGCGACTGCCTGACCCACCATACTGATGATCATCAGATGGTCAAAGGACAGCTGTGACAGAGGCATCAGTTTTAGTGAGGTGGTTTGTAAGGCAGCGGATGTGGCAGAGGAGTAGGTCTTATAGCAGGCAGTGGGAAGTGATTTGAGGTTCTACCGCTAACAACTCCAAGTGGTACACCCCCACCTCAGGGAGCAAGAAGATAGGGTTGAGTTTAGCTTCCTGCAGATGGGGCCTACAACCACAGTTCCCTAGAGATTATTCAGTTAAAATTTGTGTCTAATCATCCCTAGATTTATTTTTTATAGACAAAGGTTGAAATCACTCTCTCATTTCCACGACTCTCATTCGGATCCTGGAGATTCCAGTAGATCCATGGACTCAATCCTTATGATTGGAGACTTCTACATGATATTATTTGATGATTAATCACTGGTTCAAGAAGTGAGAGCGTACTCTTGGAGGTGAGGACATTGGATGGGATCTACAAGTAGTTGAATTGATGCCTTAAAATGTCATCTTGGGTATGGAATAGTTATCCACTGTCTAGGATCATATTGATTGTTTAAGGAAAAAATAGAGTTGTGCTAGTGAGGATGTGACCTGGTCTATCCTTCCCCGGTGAGAATGGAACCTTTGAAGCATAGGATGGACTTACTCGGAGGAGGGTGCAACCGATCACTCGTTAATTGGATAGCCTTACCCTCAAAGATGTTGATGTGAGGAGTACTAGTTATCCTGTACTGGAGGACCAGTATGTTGATGTCTTTCCATATGATGTTCTAGGACTACCTCCTTGCATAGAGGTTGACCTCTTCATCAACATGTACCCCTGAACAATGCCGATATCAACACCATCATATCAGATGGATCCTGTGGTGCTTCATGAGTTGCATGAATAGTTGGATGACATGTAAAGGAAGGGGTTCATAATGCCTAGTGTTTCTCCAAGGGTGTCCCCGATTTAGTTTTCTAATAAGTCAAATGGGAGTATGAGGCTTTGTGTAGACTATCGATGCCTGAACCCGGTGACCGTAAAGAACAAGTATCCACTCTCCAGGATTGATGATAGCTTCATGCAGCTGAAGGGAGATCGATTGTTTTTGAAGATAGACCTCATATTCAACTATCATCAAATTAGTGTACGAGATGAGTATGTACTGAAGATAGCTGTTAGATGTTAGTATGGTGACTATGAGTTCTTGGTGAAGCACTTAGGCATAACCAATACTCCGATAGTGTTCAGGGGGATCGTGAACAGGATCTTCAAGAAAAACCTTGATTTCTTCGTGGTAGTTTTCATTGACGACATATTGATATACTCAACATCATAGGAGGAGCATGACCGCGTTGTCGAGTGGGTCAAATTAGTTTTTTAATTTTTACTAGAATTTCTGCAGTATAGCAGCAACCCTAGGTTGTCTCACGACGGAGCCTTAGATCACTAATTTTAAAAGAGGGTTCTAATTATGAAAGTAGAAGGTGAATTATGTTTTTTCAAACTTGTGGGTTTTATGATTAATGATGATAATAGAAAATGAAAGCGATAAAACAAAGTAGAAATGAACAAGATTGATTAATCGTGATCAACCCGGGGAAGTCTCGTGATGCTCATCCTTCATCGCTTCAAGGGATGGGGTTATAATCATTTAATCCCTAGTTTGTAACACCAAGAACCAGAATGTTACTGAGTTTATCATAGGATACCTCCTAGGGTTCAGTCGAAAACACATAATGATTCACCAGACACCGCCGATGATTGGGTGATTTGTGTTCGATATCATAACTGAAACTCACCATGGAAACATATGAAGAATTTGATGTGCTCTCCAGGTTTTCATGTTATTTCATTGTGATACCATGACATAAATGTACATGGCCTTGACAGAGCTTGTGTGAGTTCTATTGACCAATATTAATCACATAAGAACCACAATTGAAAGGGGGAAAAGAAAGTGGTGAACGGTGTGTGAAACATCACATGAATGGGTACCCCCAAACATGATCATATGAGTTGAGCATGACATACCAGTACATAACTCAATAAAATAAGAATAGAGGAAGAGGAAAACCAACATACAACCTGGAATTAAAAATATCATTCAAATTAATACAACTTTGAAGCTCGAGATTACATCACATTCCTCCCCGAGTGATTACAAGGGCTTTAGAAACCCATGGGTGGTGAAGAAGAAGAAGATGTTGAAGTAGCACCTCCCATAGCCTCCAGAACCTCTAGGGATGTTGAGAAGACTCCTTGGGGACTCCAAAATGGCAGCACCTTGCCTCTTGGCCGAACTTGCAAATGGGGAGCCCAAGGTGCCATTTTATAGGAAAATTGGAAGGTGGTTTTAGGCACAATGATTTCTTCAATCCAATTGTACCACGTGTTTCGGCATTCAGAAAGTTTTATATTGCTTTGAAGAAAATAGAAAAGTTTTATCCCTACATCTTTCCTATGTCCACCGAATTTTTGGAACCCTTTGGACAACTACAACTCATGATATTGATAAAATACAGAACACCACATTTGACTTGGTCCAAATTTGGTGGCTTGGACAGATCAGTTCGGATGTGCCCCATAGAACCGGAATCAGCATTGGGCTCCTTAATATGAAATGTATCCTCTTCCGTTCTCGACAGGCCCAAAAAATTTCAGCCCATTTGGAAGAACGGATTTCGTGTTCTATGCAAAACAGTGGATAGATATCCATGGATCCATGCAATTTTGGCACATTTTTCTTCCACTTCATCAAAGGCCCTCCAAATCACCTCCACCTACATTGAAACAATAAAAAAAAGTAACATTGCCCATTATAATATTTATTAACATTAATTGATTTATTCAAACATGAAGTGCAATTTATTATTATATTTGGAAAATTCATCACAAAACTAGTTTAAAACTTCGGTGTAAGGGTGGAATAAAACAGTGAATCGTGGTACGATCACACCCCCACACCTAAAAAATTGCACTCCTGGGAAAAGTGACATGTCCAAATACAATGATTCATATATATATATTTCCCAAATCCTGAAGATTTATCATTTGAGGAAATTTTATTTAAAGTAAAGTGATCAATGCACAAACCACACCAAGGAGTTCTTCCTAGTGAAAATAGAAAAAGATGTCTTATAGGTCATATCATAGTGAAATTCAAAAAGATTCATGATACCCAATTGAGAAAGGAATTTAGAAGTAAACCATAACACTAAATCTCCATGTGTGTGTGTGAAAACCATTCCATGATATTCTTTCCACTTGCTATCCAATAAATATATGTTATTTTAACATTTTTCAACTTAAATGATTTTGTCACCGAACCTATCCTACATCCTTTGCAATAATATTTCAAGACCCACTCATTTAAGCATTCCCAGAAGTCAAACCATAATCTCCCAACCTAGATATCCCCATATGTTTCACATTTCATCACTCCCCTCATTTATTATATTTTTTTTGAAGTTTAAATTGGAACAAATCTCACACTTATCTCTCAACCCTTGTTTGATCTCCTCACGACACTAATTGAAATAGTTATAACAAGATCAAAGGCTGAGGAGGAGTGGTTTTTGACCTTCCTAAGACACAACACTTTTTTTGAGGGCGTACAACAGTCGAACATTAGGTACACACACATAGGTTAATCTAGTACAGTAATGAAACAGATCGGATAAGGAACAAACGTATGGAAATATAATTTAATGATGAAAAATATTAACCCAACATATATTTACCTTATATTAAGTATGAAATAATCACAATCTATGGTTTGGTGAAAACATTTGTGGAGATATTAGTGATACAATTTTCCAAAAAACTACTCACACAATGGTCATCAATCATCTCAAAGGTTTCACATAGATATAACCATTTATATCATTGACAGAAAATCAATTCACTAAAAATCACTCCTTGATGGTAAACTCATACACAAATTCATTTTAGCCTTCGTTATGGTATTTTTACTTTCCCCACTTTATGGTCACCATATCATGGAATTTCGAAATTGTTGATGGGGAAAAATAGAAATACCATAAAGAGGGCCAAAAAGAGAAAACAAAAGGAGAAAAAGATGAAAAATCCTAACTAACTCAGGAATGTATCCACCCCCACACCAAGAATGTGCAGTGTCCTCACTGAAAGAATTGAAAATGTGAGAAGGAAGGATAAAACTTGGTGTGTTTTATTGGTATGATGCATCGAGAAGGTGGATTTTCTCCAACATATTCTTTGTAAAATCCTCATATAAGTGTTTAAGTCACTTCCCATTGATGGTAAGACTTCGTCCACTCTGATCATGCAAAACTTGAATTGCACCAAAAGGGTAAACATTAGTAACAGTATAAGGACCGATCCATCGAGAACGAAGCTTACCCGGGTGGAGCTTAAGCCTGGAATTGTACATGAGGACCTTCTCACCAATATTGACCTTCTGCTGGTGAATCATGCTATCATAAATATCCTTTGTCTTCTCTTTATATATTCGGGAGTTTCCATATGCATCAGGTCGAATTTCTTCCAACTCTTGAATTTGCAGCTTTCTTTCCTCACCTGCATCTGAAAGGTTCATATTACATTGTTTAACAGCCCAATATGCATGGTGTTCTACCTCCACTGGGAGGTGACAAGATTTTCCAAACACAATCCTATATGATGACATTCCGATCAGTGTTTTAAAAGTAGTACGGTATGCCCAAAGTGAATCATCCATATGCAAACTCCAATCTTTCCTATTTGGTTGTACCATTTTCTAAAAGATTTGCTTAACTTCCCGATTTGAAATTTATTCTTGTCCGTTATTTTGGGGATGATATGAATTGGAGACTTTATGAACAACCCCATACTTACGAATTTTTTTTTCATGTTACGATTGCAAAAATGTGAACCCTGATCACTAATGATGAATCTTGGAAGACCAAACCTACTGAAAATCTGGGACTTCACAAAATCAACAACCACTTGAGAGTCATCGGTCCTAGTGGCCTTAGCTTCCACCCATTTTGATACATAGTCAATAGCAAATAATTTGTACACAAAGCCAAATGAATTTTGAAAAGGCCCCATGAAGTCAATGCCCCATGCATCGAAGATTTCACAGAATAACATAAGATGTTGGGGAATTTCATTCCTCTTAGAGATATTCCCTGTGAATTGACATCGAGTACATGATTTACAAAACCTATGGGAATCACTATACAATGTTGGCCAATATAATCCTGAGTCAAGGACCTTTCGAGCTGTACGTTGAAAGCCAAAGTGGCTCCCACATGCCAAGGTGTGGCAGAAGGTCAAAACAGAGGTGAACTCATGGTCAGGGACACACCTACGAACAACCTGGTCACTACAAATTATCCACATATATGGGTCATTCCAAATGTACCATCGAGAATCATGTTTATGTCTTTGGGATTGTGATGTCCTAAAATCAGTGGGGACCCTAGATGTTGCTAGAAAATTCACACTGTCCGCATACCAGGGGGTAAGGTCCACAACATCACAAAGGTTCTCATGAGGGAAGAATTCTCCAATGGGTAGGGGTGAGTCAACATGATGGTCCAATGGTGGGTAAATCCTACTAATGTGGTCAGCTAAAACATTCTCCACACCTCTCTTATCTCCAATCTCAAGGTCAAACTCTTGGAGGAGGAGCATCCATCGAATGAGGCGGGGCTTGGCTTCAGGTTTCTTTTGGAGGAAACGAAGGGCAGCATGGTCAAAAAACACAATCACTTTTGACCCAAGAAGATATGAATGGAATTTTTCCAAGGAAAACACAATAGAAAGGGGTTACTTATCTGTGGTTGTGTAGTTTACCTGGGCAGGGTCAATGGTACGTGAGGCATACGCAATAACATGAGGATCCATTTCAACCCTTTGTGATAACACTGCCCCAACTGCAAAGTTAGAGGCATCACACATAAGCTCGAAGGGGAGATCCCACTTAGGTGGTTGGATTATGGGAGGTGATGTGAGACTCATTTTTAGTGAATTGAATGCATCCTCACAATTTTTATCAAACAAAAACTCAGAATCGTTTTGTAATAACTGAGATAAGGTTAGTGCGATCTTACTAAAGACTTTAATGAATCGGCGGTAAAAACCAACATGACCCAAAACAGACCGCACCTCACGAACACATTTTGGAAATGGAAGGGGTGAAATTAATTAAATTTTAGATTTATCAGCCTGAAATCCCTTATTTGAAATGATATGCCTAAGAACTATCCCCCGCTCAACCATGAAATGACATTTTTCATAATTTAAAACAAGATCTTTTTCAATGCAGCGGTAGAGGACAGAACCTATGTTTTCCAAACAATCATCAAAAGAGGAACCATAAACTGTGAAATCATCCATAAATACTTCCATACACCTCTCAAGGTACTCAGAAAAAATACTCAACATACATCGCTGAAAAGTACCATGAGTATTACATAGACCGAATGTCATCCTTCTATATGAAAATGTGCCAAATGGATAGGTAAATGTTTTCTTTTCTTGATATTCAGGGGCTATATGGATTTGGAAATAACCCGAATAGCCATCAAGGAAACAATAATGGTACTTACCAGCCAATCGTTCTAACATTTGGTCAATGAAAGGTAAAGGAAAGTGGTCCTTCCGCGTGGCTTGATTCAGTCGACGGTAGTCAATACAAACTCGCCAACTGGTTTTCACACGTGATGGAACCAATTCATTCTGTTCATTTGACACAACGTTTATTCCTGTTTTTGAGGCACAATTTGCACTGGTCTAACCCATTTACTATTAGATATATGATAAATGATCCCTACAGCAAGTAATTTACTAACTTCCAATTTTACCACTTCAAGGAGAGTGGGATTCAACCGGCGTTGAGATTGTATTATGGCTCATAATAAAAAAGTATACGGTGCATACAAATAGATGGGATAATCCCAGGAATATCAGCCAATGTCCATCCTATTGACTTTTTACATTCTCTCAAAAGTTTGAGCAGTTTCAATTCCTGTTGTGGAGAGAGGTTATTGGAAATAATGACAGGCAATTGGTCAATACTCTCAAGATATGCATATTTTAAATTAGAAGGAAGTTGTTTAAGTTCAAACACTGGTTGTTTCTAGATTGAGGGAGGGGATTTAGCGGGAGTGAGGTCCATGAAACTATCTATCTACTCATGTTTATTCTCAAAGGAAAGGGAATATATTGAAATGAGATTTTCAGAATCATCGATAGTCATGGGTACCTCAGAATAAACACACCCATCAATTAAAGCACAAAATTTACATTTTTTTGAACCCACACAACATTCAAAAGAAGTACCAAAACTCAAATCATCCAAGGGTGAAGAAAACAATAATGAATCAGAGTTTTGGTTGAGGAGATAATTGTGTGTGTGTGTGTCATTTGAGAGCACTTCCATAGAATAGACATTAAGAGTGGAGTGCTCTTCAATGGGGTGTTTTATAGCCTCAAGGAGGTTAAAACTTACCTTTTCTCCTCTGAATTCCATGGATAGCATACCATTATAAACATTGATGATCGTCTTTGCTGTTTTTAGGAATGGCTTCCCAAGTATCAGAGGGGCATGTCCTTGGGTTCGGGTATCTTCCATCTCAAGAATGTAGAAATCAGTGGGGAAGATGATATTCTTCACTCTAACAAGGACATCCTCAATCACTCCTTTTGGATGTCTTTTACTCCAGTTGTCAAGTTGCACAACAATTCCTGTTGGATGAAGCTCTCCAACCTATAAAGAAGTATACACGGAGAGGGCATTACATTAATGGAAGCACCTAAATCTAGCATAGCATCAGAAAAGAAGGTATCCCCTATGGTAAAAGGTATGATGAATGTGCCGTGATCCTTGAATTTGGTTGGCATTGCTGGTTGAATCAAGGCCGAGACATTCCTTCCCAGTTTGACTCTCTCTTTCCCCTTCAGACTTCGTCGATGGGTGCAAATCTCTTTATGAAATTTGGAATAACGGGGAATTTGCATGATTGCATCCAACAATGGAATATTAACTTGAACTTTTTTAAATGTATCCATTATTTCATTGTCAATCTCATAATCAAATTTTTTATTAGAATTAGAGTGTCTTTGAGGGAAAGGAAGAGGAATGTGTTGTTCATTTGAATCATCAATGACTATTCGATTACTATTTTTGTCTTGTTTCTCTTTACATGAAGTTATTGAGTTTTCGGAAATAGATTTTTCATGAGGGGGACATACCTGCTGTGAAGAATCAGTAGAAGGAGAAACTTCTTTACCACTACAAAGTGTAACTGCACATACATTACCTTTCTCTTATGGATTGGAAATGGGTTGGGATGGTAGTTGTCCAGAACCTTGCATCTTAAGCTCACCGATGGTGTTTACCAATTTCCCCACTTGGGTTCATAGGTCTTGAATAGCTGATTCTATGGTCTGTTGGAACTGAAGGTTCTGGGTTGCCATTGGTTTCACCATGTCCTCGAGGCTTGGTTCAGATTTGGGAGGAGGAGGAGGATGATTGTTTTGAGAAGTTGAAGGATATGAAGGTTTCATACCCTGGCCTTGTTGATACCAAATCTTCTTTGGGTAGCTTGAGTTTCCTCCTTGTTGGTATTGGGGTTGTACTTGCCACCCTGGATTTGGATTTAGCCTGAATTGTTCTTTATTGAAGGGAGGTTCTTGTTGGAATGGATGCCCTGGGAACACAGCTTCACAGGAATCAAATGAATCTTGAAGTTGTGGGCACTGGTCAGAAAAATGAGTGTTATCAGAACAAATCCCACAATGTAATGGAATAGAAGTAGAGAGTGAGTTACCTTGTGCTTGAGCTAATTTCCATAGAAGGGTATGAATCTCATCAAGTTTAGTATCTACCTTTTTTCTAGGTCTGAATGTCTTACCTCATGAACTCCTCAAGTTGGTGCAATAGCTCGTGTACCAAATTGTTGTGCATTTTGAGCCATGTTGGCTATTAAGTCATGAGCGGCAGAAGGCGTTTTGTCAACTCGGGCACCACCAGCTGCAACATCAATCATTCCACGATCCGTGGGGATAAGTCCCTCATAGAAGTATTGAATTAAAATTTGTTCACTAATCTGGTGGTGGGGGCAGCTAGAGAAAAGTCTTTTGAATCTCTCCCAGTATTCATGAAGGGTCTCTCCTTGCGATTGCCTAATTCAACAGATTTCATTCCTAATTGATGCAGTTCGGGAGGCAGGGAAGAACTTCTCTAGAAAAAGTCTTTTTAGGTCATTCCATACCCCAATTGTGGAAGGCAAATAGTATATCCAATATTTGGCTACACCATCAAGGGAGAAAGGGAAGTCCCTAAACATAATAAAGTCCTCAGACACATTTTGGGGTTTCATGGTAGAGCACACTATGTGAAACTCCTTTAGATGTTTGTGGGGGTCCTCACCGGGAAGACCATGGAATTCTGGAAGAAGGTGGATGAGAAATGATCTAAGCTCAATGTTGGCTGCTTCCTCGGGGTATTGGATGTACCCAGGTTGGTACTCTACATCAGGGGTAGTAAGTTCTTTTAAAGTTCGATTATTTGCCGCCATGTTTTCTTAGGTTTGATTGGGTTCAATTTTGGGTTGGTTTAGAAACACTTGAGGTTTCACAAGGGGTTCCTCAATGTTACTTTATTTACCTTCTCTAAATGCCTTGATTTGTGTGTGAAGTGACTTTTCAATTTCCGGGTCAAATTTATGTAGTGTTTCTTTACCAGATCTTGTTATGCAATAATGATGTCTAGTTTGATTGATTGATTTTTTTGTGTTTTTTTTATTTGAGATGGATAAAAAAAACATAATAAGTGTTAAAGAAGAATATAATGTTATACTATAGAAATATATATGGAAATGGAGAAGAAGAGAGAGAGAGAGAGAGAAAGAACACACCAAAAACAACAAAGAATAAAGACAAAACCCAAAAAAAAAATCAAATGGGGGTGGGGTATTTAGAGGAGTACTAATGAAGAAGTAAAATAACCTAATAAAAGTAAATAAAGAAAAAAAATTATCTTGGCTCTCCGGAAACGATGCCAAAATTTGACCGCGTTGTCGAACGCGTCAAATTAGTTGTTTAATTTTGACTAGAATTTCTGCAGTATAGCAGCAACCCTAGGTCATCTCTTGACGGAGCCTTAGATCATTAATTTAAAAAGAGGGTTCTGATTATGAAAGTATATGGTGAATTAGGTTTTTTAAAACTTGGTGGTTTTATGATTAATGATGAAAATATAAAATGAAAGCGATAAAACAATGTAGAAATGAACAAGATTGATTAAGCGTGATCAACCCGGGGAAGTCTCGGGATGCTCATCATTCATCGCTTCAAGGGATGGGGTTATGATCTTTTAATCCCTTGTTTGTAACACCTATAACCATAATTTTACTGAGTTTATACTACGATACCTCCTAGGGTTCAGTCGAAAACACATAACGATTCACCAGACACCCCCGATGATTGGGTGATTTGTGTTCGACATCATAACTGAAACTCACCAAGGAAACACATGAAGAATTTGATGTTCTCTCCAGGTTTGCATGTTATTTCATTGTGATACCATGACATAAATTTACACGGCCTTACCAGAGCTTGTGTGAGTTCTATTGACCAATATTAATCACATAAGAACCGCAATTGAAAGGGGAAAAGAAAGTGGTGAACGGTGTGTGAAACATCACATGAATGGGTACCCCCAAACATTATCATATGAGTTGAGCATGACATACCAGTACATAACTCAATAAAATAAGAATAGAGGAAGAGGAAAACAACATACAACCTGGAATTAAAAATATCATTCAAATTAATACAACTTTGAAGCTCGGGATTACATCACATTCCTCCCCGAGTGATCACAAATTGTTTAGAAACCCATGGGAGGTGAAGAAGAAGAAGATGTTGAAGTAGCACCTCCCATAGCCTCCAGAACCTCTAGGGATGTTGAGAAGACTCCTTGAGGACTCCAAAATGGCAGCACCTTGCCTCTTGGCCGAACTTGCAAATGGGGAGCCCAAGGTGCCATTTTATAGGAAAATTGGAAGGTGGATTTAGGCACAATGATTTCTTCAATCCAATTGTACCACGCATTTCGGCATTCGGAAAGTCTTATATTGCTTTGGAGAAAATAGAAAAGTTGTAGCACTAACTCTTTTCTATGTCCACCGAATGTTTGGAACCCTTTGGACAACTATATCTCAAGATATTGATAAAATACAGAACAACGCATTTGACTTGGTCCAAATTCGGTGGCTTAGACAGATCAGTTCAGATGTGCCCCATAGAACCCGAATCAGCATTGGGACCCTTAATATAAAATGTATCCTCTTCCATTCTGGACAGGCCCAAAAAATTTCAGCCCATTTGGAAGAACTGATTTCGTGTTCTATGCAAAAAAGTGGATAGATATCCATGGATCCATGCAATTTTTGCCCATTTTTCTTCCACTTCATCAAAGGCCCTCCAAATCGCCTCCACCTACATTGAAACAATAAATACAAGTAACATTTCCCATTATAATATTTATTAAAATTAATTGATTTATTCAAACATGAAGTGCAATTTATTATTATATTTGGAATATTCATCACAAAACTAGTTCAAAACTTCTGTGTAA
Source organism: Viscum album (assembly GCA_963277665.1). Lineage (NCBI taxonomy): Eukaryota > Viridiplantae > Streptophyta > Magnoliopsida > Santalales > Viscaceae > Viscum > Viscum album. The sequence goes on from OY728158.1 coordinate 1,289,381,207, forward strand.
GGGTGGAATAAAACAGTGAATCGTGGTACGATCACACCCCCACACCTAAACAACTGCACTCCTGGGAAAAGTAACATATCCAAATACAATGATTCATATATATATATTTCCAACATCCTGAAGATTTATCATTTGAGGAAATTTTATTTAAAGTAATGTGATCAATGCACAAACCACACCAAGGAGTTCTTCCTAGTGAAAATAGAAAAAGATGTCTTATAAATCATATCATAGTGAAATTCAAAAAGATTCATGATACCCAATTTAGAAAGGAATTTAGAAGTAAACCATAACACTAAATCTCCATGCATGTCTGTGAAAACAATTCCATGATATTCTTTCCACTTACTATCCAATAAATATATGCTATTTTAACATTTTTCAACTTAAATGATTTTGTCACTGAACTTGTCCTACATCCTTTGCAATAATATTTCAAGACCCACTCATTTAATCATTCCCAGAAGTCAAAACATAATCTCCCAACCTAGATATCCCCATATGATGCACATTTCATCACTCAGATCATTTATTATATTTTTTTGAAGTTTCAATTGGAACAAATCTCACACTCATCTCTCAACCCTTGTTTGATCTCCTCAGGACAGTAATTGAAATAGTTATAACAAGATCAAAGGTTGAGGAGGATTGGTTTCTGGCCTGCCTAAGACACAACACTATTTTTTGAGGGTGTACAACAGTCGGACATTAGGTACACATGCATAGGTCAATCTGGTACAGTAATGAAACAGATCGGATAAGGAACGAACGTATGGAAATATCATTTAATGATGAAAAATATTAACCCAACATATATTTACCTTTTATTAAGTAAGAAATAATCACAATCTATGGTTTGGTGAAAAAATTTGTGGAGATATTAGTGACAAAATTTTCCAAAAAATGACTCACACAAAGGGCATCAATCATCTCAAAGGTTTCACATAGATATAACCATTTATATCATTGATAGAAAATAGATTCACTAAAAATCACTCCTTCATGGTAAACTCATACACAAATTCTTTTTAGCCTTCTTTATGGAATTTTTACTTTCCCCATTTTATGGTCGCCACATCATGGAATTTCGAAATTGTTGATGGGGAAAAATAGAAATACCATAAAGACGGCCAAAAAGAGAAAACAAAAGGAGAAAAAGATGAAAAATCCTAAATAACCCAGGAATGTATCCACCCCCCCACACCTAGAATATGCAGTGTCCTCACTGAAAGAATTGAAAATGTGAGAAGGAAGGATAAAACCTGGTGTGTTTTATTGGTATGGAGCGTCGATAAGGTAGATTTTCTTCACCATATTCTTTGTAAAATCCTCATAGAAGTGTTTAAGTCACTTCCCATTGATGGTAAGACTTCGTCCACTCTGATCATGCAAAACTTGTATTGCACCAAAAGGGTAAACATTAGTAACAGTATAAGGACCGATCCATCGGGAATGAAGCTTACCTGGGTGGAGATTAAACCTGGAATTGTACATGAGGACCTTCTCACCAATATTGAACTTATGATGGTGAATCATGATATCATGAATAGCCTTTGTCTTCTCTTTATATATTCGGGAGTTTCCATATGCATCACGTTGAATTTCTTCCATCTCTTGAATTTGCAGCTTTCTTTCCTCACCTGCATCTGAAAGGTTCATATTAAATTGTTTAACAGCCCAATATGCATGGTGTTCTACCTCCACCCGGAGGTGAAAAGATTTTCCAAACACAATCCTATATGGTGACATTCTGATCGGTGTTTTAAAAGCAGTACGGTATGCCCAAAGTGCATCATCCATACGCAAACTCCAATCTTTCCTATTGGGTTGTACAATTTTCTACAAGATTTGCATAACTTCCCGATTTGAAATTTATGCTTGTCCGTTATTTTGGGGATGATATGAAGTGGAGACTTTATGAACAACCCCATACTTACGAAATTTGTTTTCATGTTACGATTGAAAAAATGTGAACCCTGATCACTAATGATGAATCTTGGAAGACCAAACCTACTGAAAATCTGGGACTTCACAAAATCAACAACCACTTGAGAGTCGTCGGTTCTGGTGGCCTTTGCTTCCACCCATTTAGATACATATTCAATAGACAATAAGATGTACACAAATCCAAATGAATTTGGAAAAGGCCCCGTGAAGTCAATGCCCCATGCATCTAAGATTTCACAGAAAAACATGGGATGTTGGGGAATTTCATTCCTCTTAGAGATATTCCCTGTGAATTGACATCAAGTACATGATTTACAAAACCTATGGGCATCTCTATACAATGTTTTCCAATATAATCCTGAGTCAAGGACCTTTCGAGCTGTACGTTGAAAGCCAAAGTGGCTCCCACATGCCAAGTTGTGGCAGAAGGTCAAAACAGAGGTGAACTCATGGTCAGGGACACACCTACGAACAACCTGGTCACTACAAATTCTCCACAAGTATGGGTCATTCCAAATGTACCATCGAGAATCATGTTTAAGTCTCTGGGATTGTGAAGTGATAAAATCAGTGGGGACCCTAGATGTAGCTTGAAAATTCACACTATCCGCATACCAGGGGGTAAGGTCCACAACATCACAAAGGTTCTCATGATGGAAGAATTCTCCAATGGGTAGGGGAGAGTCAACATGATGGTCCAATGGTGGGGAAATCCTACTAATGTGGTCAGCTAAAACATTATCCACTCCTCTCTTATCTCCAATATCAAGGTCAAACTCTTGGAGGAGGAGCATCCACCGAATGAGGCGGGGCTTGGCTTCAGGTTTCTTTAGGAGGAAACGAAGGGCAGCATGGTCAGAAAACACATTCACTTTTGACCCAAGAAGATATGAACAAAATTTTTCCAAGGCAAACACAATACAAAGGAGTTATTTTTCTGTGGTTGTGTAGTTTACCTGGGCAGGGTCAATGGTACGTGAGGCATACACAATGACATGAGGATCCTTTTCAACCCTTTGTGATAACACTGCCCCAACTGCAAAGTTAGAGGCATCACACATAATCTCGAAGGGGAGATCCCACCTAGGTGGTTGGATTATGGGAGGTGATGTGAGACTCATTTTTAGTGAATTGAATGCATCCTCACAATTTTTATCAAACACAAACTGAAGATCCTTTTGTAATAACCGAGATAAGGGAAGTACGATCTTACTAAAGACTTTAATGAATCGGCGGTAAAAACCAGCATGACCCAAGAAAGACCGCACCTCACGAACAAATTTTGGAAATGGAAGGGATGAAATTAATTAAATTTTAGATTTGTCAGCCTGAATTCACTTATTTGAAATGATATGCCCAAGAACTATCCCCCTCTCAACCATGAAATGAAATTTTTCATAATTTAAAACAAGATCTTTTTCAATGCAGCGGCAGAGGACAAAACCTAGGTTTTCCAAACAATCATCAAAAGAGGAACCATAAACCATGAAATAATCCATAAATACTTCCATACAACTCTCATGGTACTCAGAAAAGATACTCAACATACATCGCCGAAAAGTACCAAGAGCATTACAAAGACCGAATGGCATCCTTCTGTATGCAAATGTGCCAAATGGACAGGTAAATGTTTTATTTTCTTGATATTCAGGGGCTATATGGATTTGGAAATAACCCGAATAACCATAAAGGAAACAATAATGGTACTTACCAACCAATATTTCTAACATTTGGTCAATGAAAGGTAAAGTAAAGTGGTCCTTCCGCGTGGGTTGATTTAGTCGACGGTAGTCAATACAAACTTGCCAACTGTTTTTCACACGTGTTGGAACCAATTCATTCCTTTCATATGAAACAACTTTTATTCCTGTTTTTTTAGGCACAATTTACACTGGGCTAACCCATTTACTATCAGATATATGATAAATGATCCCTACAACATGTAATTTACTAACTTCCAATTTTACCACTTCAAGGAGAGTGGGATTCAACTGGTGTTGAGATTGTCTTACGGATCATAATAAAAAACTATATGGTGCATACAAATAAATGGGATAATCCCAGGAATATCAGCCAATGTCCATCCTATTGACTTTTTACACTCTCTAAAAAGTTTGAGCAGTTTCAATTCCTGTTTTGGAGAGAGGTTATTGGAAATAATGACGGGAAATTGGTCAATACCCTCAAGATATGCATATTTTAAATTAGAAGGAAGTTGTTTAAGTTCAAACACTGATTGTTTCTGGATTGAGGGAGGGGATTTAGCGGGTGTGAGGTCCATGAAACTATCTATCTGCTCGTGTTTATTCTCAAAGGAAAGAGAATATATTGAAATGAGATTTTCAGAATCATCGATAGTCATGGGTACCTCAGAATAAACACACTCATCAATTAAAGCACACAATTTACATTTTTATTAACCCACACAACATTCAAAAGAAGTACCAAAACTCAAATCATCCAAGGGTGAAGAAAACAATAAATAATCAGAGTTTTGGTTGAGGAGAGAATTGTGTGTGTGTGTGTCGTTTGAGAGCACTTCCATCGAATAGACATGAAGAGTGGAGTTCTCTTCAACGGGATGTTTCATAGCCTCAAGGATGTTAAAACTTACCTTTTCTCCGCTGAATTCCATGGATAGCGTACCATTGTGAACATTGATGATCGTCTTTGCTGTTTTTAGGAATGGCCTCCCAAGTATGAGAGGGGAATGTCCTTGGGTTCGGGTATCTTCCATCTCAAGAATGTAGAAATCAGTGGGGAAGATGAGATTCTTCACTCTAACAAGGACATCCTCAATCACTCATTTTTGATGTCTTGTACTCCAGTTGTCAAGTTTTACAACAATTCCTGTTGGTTGAAGCTCTCCAACCTGTTGAGAAGTATACACAGAGAGGGCATTACATTAATGGAAGTACCTAAATCTAGAATAGCATCAGAAAAGAAGGTCTCCCCTATGGTAAAAGGTATGGTGAATGTGCCGGGATCCTTGAATTTGGTTGGCATTGCTGGTTGAATCAAGGCCGAGACATTCCTTCCCAGGTTGGCTCTCTCTTTCCCCTTCAGCCTTCGTCGATGGGTGCAAAGCTCTTTAAGAAATTTGGAATAACGGGGAATTTTCATGATTGCATCCAACAATGGAATATTAACTTGAACTTTTTTAAATGTATCCATTATTTCATTGTCGATCTCATAATAAAAGTTTTTCTTAGATTTAGAGAGTCTTTGAGGGAATGGAAGAGGAATGGGTTGTTCATTTGAATCATAAATGACTATTCGATTACCATTTTTTTCTTGTATCTCTTTACATGAAGTTTTTGAGGGTTGGGAAATAGATTTTTCATGAGGGGGACATACCTGCTATGAAGAATCTGTAGAAGGAGAAACTTCATTACCACTACGAAGTGTAACTGCACATACATTACCTTTCTTCTATGGATTGGAAATGGGTTGGGATGGTAGTTGTCCATAACCTTGCATCTTAAGCTCACCGATGGTGTTTACCAATTGCCTCACTTGGGTTCGTAGGTCTTGAATAGCTGATTCTGTGGTCTGTTGGAACTGAAGGTTCTGGGTTTCCATTTGTTTCACCATGTCCTCGAGGCTTGGTTCAGATTTGGGAGGAGGAGGATGATGATTGTTTTGAGAAGTTGAAGGATATGAAGGTTTCATACCTTGGCCTTGTTGATACCAAATCTTCTTTGGGTAGCTTGAGTTTCCTCTTTTTCGGTATTGGGGTTGTACTTGCCACCCTAGATTTGGATTTAGCCTGAATTGTTCTTGCTTGAAGGGAGGTTCTTATTGGAATGGACGCCCTGGGAACACATGATTTGGGAGAAAGTGGTTATCGCCTACAGCTCACAGAAGATGAGAAAACATGAGCAGAACTACACTACCCATTACCTGTAGTTAGCTGCAGTGGTCTTTGCGCTGAAGATGTGGTGGCACTACATGATGTGTGGATGTTTTATAGTCTACTTTTATGCCAAGAGTCTCATGTATATCTTATCAATGAATGAACTGATCCTAATACTATGATGATAACTATAGTTCCTCTAGAACTAAGACTTTGAGATGGTCTATACTCATTAGAATGGAAATTTCGTAGAGGAAGCACTCAGTATGAGGTCATGTCTACATTTACAGAGTGAGGTGACAGAGAAGATATTCGAATTGAAGTTATCTTTTGTGGATAGGGATGGAGTAGCTTACCTATAGTCTTTTATAGTTACTTCCACACTCCTTCAACAATTCAGGGAGGCACATCATGGGGACCTAGACTATGAGGCCCAACCTACTTAGATATCCTCATGACATGATCCTGATTTATTTTATAAAGGTGGGGAGCACATCATCCTCATCATAGGATTCACCAGGGTTCCACTGACACTATAGGAGAAGGTGTTAAGGGAGTTCCACACCTCCCCATTGAGTGTACATCATTGTGTGGAAAAGATGTACCAGGACCTTCGACATAAGTATTTTTTGCCACGGATTAAGAAAGCAGTGGTAGATTTCATATCATGATGCCTAACTTGACAACAAGTAAAGGCTGAGAATCAGGTACCAACAGTCTTAGCTCATCCACTTTTGGTACCGGAGAAGAAGTGGGATGGTATCTCCCTATACTACATGAAAGGGAAACCACATACGTCCAGGGGCGACGATTCCATCTGGGTGATCGTTGACAAACTCACCATGTCAGCCCACATATACCCATCTGTGAATAGGGATTTGTATAGATATTGGAGAGTCTATGCGTACTGAAGATTTTACGGCTTCACCAGGTTCCATTGACGATCCTCTTAGATTGTGATGCTCATTTTACATCCCATTTGTGGAAGGGTTTATAAGAGTCATTTGGGACTCATCTATGTTTGAGCACTACTTTCCATCCTAAGATATATTATAAGATGTAGCAGACCATATAGAAACTTGAGGACATTCATTGTGCTTATTTTCGTGATTTTGGCCAATTTTGGGAGGACCTCATTCCACTAGTGGAGTTTGCATAAAAAATAGTTATCACCCCCCCATAGGTATGTATCTATTTGAGGACGTGTACGGGTGACCTCAAACATCACCACTATGTTGAAAAAACCTAGGGATTTAGCACTTATGGGTACAGAGTTGGTACATGCTACCACCGAGAAGGTGCATATCATACAAAATAGTATGGAGACTGCATAGAGCAGGTATATATTGTATGCTGACAGGATAATGAGACCCTTGTAGTTCTAGGAAGGAGACCATGTATTCCTATGGGTCTCACCCAAATGAGGATTAAAGAGGTTTGGTTGGGACGACAAGTTATTTCTGAAGTTCATCAGAACATTTTAGATCCTCAGTAGAGTAGGAGAGGTGTCATACCATCTAGATATTCCCCCATTGATGCACCAGGTGCATAATTTTTTCCATGTCTCGCATTTGAGGAGGAATGTGCATGATCCATCACACATTATCGACTAGCTGAGCTAGACATTGATGATGGGGAGACATTTGTAGAGTTCCAAGAGGAGAAATAGGATCGACAATAGCGGGTCCTTTGTGGAAGGTCTATTCATCTGGTGCGAGTTCATTGGAAGCATCGGAACCTCCATGAGATTAACAAGGAGTGGGAAGCTCAGATACGTGCTCAATATCCCAATTTATTCTAATAGTTTTTTCAATGATTTTGGGGATGAAAATCTCTATGGTGGGATATGTAAAGACCAATAAATTCCGTATAATGTTTTTATATTATTTGGGATTATTATGAGTTTATGAAAATTGACATCACCTGATTCCGAGTTCTAGTGTACCTAGAATAGATTTTCGAACTTTTTTAAGGTATGTTCAGTAAATGTGCGTGTGGAGTTTTCTATCTTTTGAACCAATGCTCGGAATAAAAATCCAAGGGCACCATTGAATCTGTAGCACTAGGACTCTCTTGTGGGATGCTTAACTTCAAAAACATTAGTTTGCGTGAAAAATTTATTTTTGCGGACTTTTTAAAGAATAATAAAATAATATAAAATTGTTATTTTATTTTTCTACCAACGGTTGAGCTGCGGTTGCATGAAAGCTGAGTTGTGAAGTGATTAATTGGATTTACTATTTTTTTGTAACCACATTATTTAGAGTTAAGAGGTACATTCATTAATGAACCTCATTAATCTATCGTTCAATTAATAATTTTTTCCCCTCTATTTAAATGATACTTGATCTTGGGTTTTTGACACAGAAATGAGGAACCTCTAACAAAGTGTTGGGGATTCTTCCAACGACAATGAACAGAATCATGGATGGAAACATTAAAGGAATTGATCTGAGATCAATGAACGAAGATTGATTCATCAAGTATGGATTCCTTTTCCTGAACCTCGACGTCATGTCCCATTATGAGGATGCGTTTTTGTTTAAATTCATTTGAATATATTTATTTTACTTGTTCTTGAAAGGAATTAAAAATCCTGGAAGTATTGAATGGGTTATAGTTTATCTATGATGAAGTATTTATTTCCCGCTAGTTATGATGAAAATGTGGAGGGAACGAGCCAAACAAACATGGACCCAACACTCCGTCGCTTTGGTTTTGTCAGGTTATTTGTGGGAGAAGTTTGTACATGAAGGAAAATTGAATCTGGGAGCCACGTAGTGACAAAAGCATCCTAAGAGGCCCATAGGTGCGTTCAAAAGAGAAAATGACCGCCAGATCTCACCTAGTGGCCCACATAAGTTCTATCGGCATGGCACAAGTGCGGAAGTGCCCGAGAATGGTGTCTTCATGTGATGATGGCTGCAGGCATCGACTGGCCATATTGGTATCAGGCAGCAACAAGCCCTCGTCTAGTTACATCCATGGAAGGAAGAACATCCTCACGTGTCATGGTGGGGAGGCCTTGGCTTCGAAGCCTTGGTAGAAAAGAAGGGGACTTGTGCCCAGAAGGTCCTGCTAACACGGAGGCACCACCACGTGGTGCCGCCATTTCAAAAATACAAATGGATTTTCAGTAATTAGAGAAGCGGGACTGACCCCCCTCTTCATGGGCCACTCAGTCGGGGGTCGCACCAGCTCATAGGCTGGGCCGCCATGTAGGTTGCACCTAAATGAGGTGGGTCAAGCTGATTTGTGGCCCTGCGGGCCGATCCTTCCACAACCAAACTCACTCGATCCGGCTCAGAGTTTTTGGGTTGGGTCAGGTCTGGACAAACTGATCTGTGTCGAGCTAGGCTTGGTCAGGGTGGATCGGCTCAGATAGGACCCGAACCCTTTTCAGCCAGATTCACTTAAAAGGCCCTATCTCACAAATCAAACATCTGTTTGACGAACCCTATATGGCATTGGAACCCTTAGAAAGAGAAATCCCATTTGAGATACTCCCCCTAATATTTGGATAACATTGGAGTATGTCTAGGTTGGATCGAACCCGAATCCCACTAGGCCCTTGGCACTCAAATTCTTATAACTCACAAACAGAGAGTCTGAAAGACGTGTCTTCTATCACTTCAGAACCCTTAAGACATTGAGATACTTTGGTATACTTATTTTTGGAATGTCGTGGTAGTTCATGAACAACCTATATCTTGAGGAGAAGACACTGCTGAACTCAAGTGCACTGAGTGTGGGGAATCATGTGGCTGGTTGTCAATAGAAGAGAGACACTGCGTGGATCAGCATCGTAGTGACCATGTCTGGATCAGCATCATAGAGACCCTATGTGTATCATAATCATAGAGACCATGTGTGGATTAGCCTCACAGTGACCTTGTGTGGAGAATCATCATAGATACCCTGTGTGGATCGACATCATAGGGACCTTATGTGGAACATTATTATAGCGACCATGTGTGGATCACCATCATAGCGAACCTCTGTGGATCAGCATCATAGAGATCCTGTGTGTATCAATGTTCTAATGACCCTATGTGGATCAACATTATAGAGAATCTTTCTAGATCATCCATGCGCAACATGAAGATGATCAGACTTAAAGGGGCCTGTCGCCGATCACCGACATACGACCCTATGTGGATAAAAAATGTAACAACTTCTTCGTGGTTGAATTTTGGAACATCCTAACTGAATAAAATTATATATCTTATGACTAATCATCATTATTCATGATCATTGAGTTCTATTCCTAGATTATAAAGAGATTTTCTGCGATGAATGTCTGAAGAATGAGGGAAGAAATCCACACGCCATAAAAGTGGGGAATGAACATCAGTCATTATATTTATGGAATCAATTTTTATTATTGAAAAAGAAGAATGAATAGGGATAAATAAATGAAAAAATAAACAATTCCATCAATTTAAATATACCAATAATGTTTGTTTCAATTTTATTCATGGAATTTATCTATGCACATCCAATATTAAGAAAATGGATAGAAATTACAAATCAAAACATCCTACATGAAGTTTAGATCAATTATTGATGTAGAATTATTTCATTGTGGACATTTATGAGATCTACAAACTTCATCGGTGCAAATACATGATGTAACCAAAATCTATTATTGTCTGTAAAGAAAGCTCCCAAATGGTTTTTTGAAATCTATTGGGATTTAGAGGCCAACCCATAGTAATTTCTATTATATTGTACTTAAAGGATAAATCATTTCACTCTTAAAAGAAAAAAATAATAATAATTATTTAATTTACTTCATTAATTTATTCTCATGAATAATTTTTTCACAAACGAACTACACGAACAAAAGTTATGTCACACCTTGGATAAAACCCATATCCTGAACCCAATGTTGCCCTTTTATTTCTGACACGGTCCCCCCATTCATCTATTATTCCACTTTTTCAGAAAAACTATGTGTTCATACTATTTAATATATATAATATATTTCAAAATTTTATTTCGGTCACTTTGATATTGAGAATCACACGTAATCTCAGCACCAGGTCTCAAAAACAATCCTTATAATACCAAAAACCAATACAAGTAAAATATGATACATAACAGTCCTTATAATCCACATTTATTTTAGAATATATTATAATATCACATAAAAATACTACGTTAATTTTATAAAGGTACTCTCAAAACAATATATTCATTAAATCCATAAACATCACTAGATAATTCTTGAGTCCAAATGGAATGACTATGAACTAATAGTTCTCATAACATTTATGAAATGAAGTCTTGGAAATATCCACATTATTTACCTTTAACTAATTATATCTGAAATAATGTTCTACGATATGGATGTTTAGAACTCAGCATAACTAATAAAAAAAGTCATCAATACATATAATATAATAATATTTCATTTTCAAGATATTATCGAATCCATGATAATTGATACATTGATTCATAGAACCATCATTCTTTTTGATAAAGAGAATAAGTGTAAACTATGTTAATGCACTCAAGCATATGATATTTGTCTCTAGATAATATTTTTATTACTTCTTTAGTTCATCGTTTTCAATGGGGGAATTTTATATGAATTATTAGATTTTATTAGAGATCTTGGTATAAGTTAAATTGATAACTCAAACTATTGGTTGGGAAGAATACTAAGATGTTTTATGGTAAATACATAAATATAATCCCTTAAACTGGGAATTTTATCTAGAGTGTTAATATCATTTAATTAAATCAATTAATCTAGTTATTCATTCTCATAAAGAAATAATATCCAAGATTCTAAATAATATCCCAAATGAGATTCATATACCTCCTAAAACTCAAATAAAATAATAGGGAATCTAGGATATAGAAATTTATTTCCTTCTCTCGATAGTTGTTTTGGGATCTATATAGATCCAACAAGTCCATTTCCCATTATAAAAAAAATTAATAAGAGACTGAATATTTTTTGTTGGAGATTTTTCCCACATATATCAACATTGGAAGATTTTTGTACATGAGATGCAATAATCCCCCTAAAAGATGTTTTTATTGATAAATTAACGTTAATGTTTTCAGATGGTTATGAATAAATATACTAAACATTAATCATTTCAATGAGTGTGAAGATAAATAAAAAAATAGTACAACCAATATTCATTAATGAAAAACTATAGTATATTTCACCATGTCATTTCTTTGGTCAATATCTGTAGTATTAATTGTATAATCCTTCCCCTTTTCTCTTTTTTTTGTTGTTTTTTTCATTGAAAGTAATTTAAAACCATTGCATTAGTGTACAGGTTTTCATATTTTTCTTGTTTCATACAATTGAAATATTTGCTAGCTCTCTTAGTGGGTTTCATTATCTCACTTCTATACAAATTGGCTTGAGTTCCATCCTTTACACCTTTTGACAACTTTCTAGTCCCCTGTAAAAAATTTCTGGGATACTTCTTTCTACAAAAATGACATGCGGATGTTGAATATTATTGTCACCATGAGTTTTAACTATTGATTCCCCAGAAATAATCACAATTCTATAATTTATTTCTTTAATCCCATAATACCATTATGAATCTCCAATATCTATATCAATATTTAAGGTACATCAAAAAAGGTTCTAGTGGTCATGAATGAAGATGACAATATATAGATTTTGGAAATTTGTTTTGACATCGATTTGAAATAATTTGAAACTAGGAAAAGCACCTTATGCCAATAATATCCAAATTTAATCTAAACAGGAATCAAGTGAAGAATATTCTTCAAAATAAATTTTTTCCTCTTGAGAATAATCATGTACCACTTATCTATATTTATTCTAAACTCCATTTCCAAATATCAACTTGTTTGTTTCAAAATATCCACTTTGTTCCAATTACATAAGAATCTTTTAATAAAACAACTGAGGTTCACACACTATTCCTAATAAACTGATTTAATTTATTTTTTATGTAGAGAATATAAGTATAATCATCAAAATATTCATCAATATTTGTCAGTAAAAATAAGAAATAATTCCTGATAAGTACAAAAATTATTAAAAAATACTCTATTTTGAATGTTTTATTCATTACCTCTAAAAAATATCAATGGGATAATCTCTATGGGTTATATATAATTATTCATGAACATGTTCAGATTGAGAAGAAACACAATCCCCATAAATATAGAATCATATTTGTATATCCTTTTACATAAAAATAAAATTCTCTAAATTCGTATTACATTTTTTCAATATCATTATATATTTTAATGAAATTTCATTGATCAAACATAATATGAAATGATTATTCATCATCCACAACTATTTTATTGTATACACTATATTGCATGCTAATATTCAGAAAACATAATAAAAAACTTCATCATACTTATAGTCAAATTTATCTAAACTATACAAAGTATTATGAATAAAATCATTACATCCAACGCCACTAAAATAACCAATTTTATGATTTTGTTCTATCCAAAGTTAATAAGGTGTCTTTTTAAATAATAATATAAAAATAAATCTATTATAAACATATCAGTAACTATTAATTTCTTTTTCCTAGAAAAAATTATTTAAGAATAACTTATTTAAAGGGTTTGAATCATTTTGTGAATTGGTCGATTTTTCCCTCTACGAAACCATTTTATTTTTGTGTCCAAAGGGATGAAAATTGTAAAAAACCCAAATTTCCCCACAAAACAAGATAAATTCATGATTTTATAATTCACCTCCATGATAACATATAATTTACTTAATAAAATACTTTTCACAAATTGTACTAATTTACATAATGTAATAAATTAATATAACCTTTCATATTTAAGAGTAAGAAATTAAACCCATATAATCCTTGAAAAATCATCTATATAAACAAGACAATATCTTTTACATATTATTTTGAATTTTCACAAAATTTAGCATTACCTCCATCACATTAATTTTATGATAGAATGTTTAAAATATCACCAATAATGTGTCTTGAGAATCCGTCTTCCCTATACAGAACTATTATTTTAAGGCGCCCAATATATATTTCCCTTAAAAAATTATTTAACAAAGAATTGGTGCACATAAAAAAATTCGATATAATAAGAATATTAACTTTTGAGAAACCAAACATATTTCAAACATTTGTTAACAAAAAATCTAAAATATATTAATTTAGAAATATAAAACTTACTATGTCCCATATATTAGGGAAATATAAATTAATAGTGATTAGAAGAATAATCTTTCTTATGAAATATAAAACATGTTTCTGATGATACAATACCAATAAAAATTTTAATAAAGAATTGTTTTGATATTTTTTCTAAATTATTCTCATAACCATTATCGATCATCCTTTTATTCATTTTATTAAATCACATCCGTTTATCAATGTTTTATCTTCCATTAAAAAAATGAATGGATTTGATTCTAAAATTTAAAATTAATTATTGAGGAGTTATTTACACATAGGAATGGAATCCAAATTTTTATTTCAAATTTATGATATTTATAACTGAACAATAACTCTATATTTAGTTTTTCATTTTATGAAGGACCATTTTGTATATTTTCCTTAGAATTTTCCATAACTATATGGGAAAACATTTTTTCATATTGAATAAGTTTCAGATTTTTTCCTTTTTATAAATAATATCATTATGTTGTATTTTATGGTTCTTATATAAACTAGTAAACGTTTCAACTTTATGTTCAATTATATCAACTTCATTTTGAAATTACTCAAAATCTGGTTTATTTTATTTAGAATCAAAGGATGAATAATATGTAGTATCACCTAACTGAATTGAATAAGCCATAAAAAAAATTGAAACATCCTTTTCTGAACTAGAGTCCTTAATACTACTATAATTTTCAGTATAACTTCATATGGAAACCATTTTATTCTTTTATTTCATATGTTTCAATGCCTTATATTTTTTCTTAATCAGTCTCAAGTATTTGTGGTTGATGTTCCCCCTTTTCTTACACTAATAACATGTTACATCTATATAATCACTAGTATTAAAATTACCTTGATTATTTTTTTGGATCATCATTATGATATTCTTTCTGAGGTATCCTTGAGTAACCTATCTTCCTTATATTTAAACATTTCGAAACATATGATATATGATTCTTATCACTACTCTATAAATCAAAAGCAGAATAGTAATAATTAACATTTGATTTAAATGAAATTTGTTTTCTCTATGAATTATTTTCATTAGAAATATTTTTATGATCTAATTAATATTTATTAATGATATTATAATATCATCAATATTATATTCCTTACAATTCTTACTTTCTTCTATATGGGCCTTTTTAGCATTCCACTTACTAGGAAGATCAATAAGAAATCTTTCGAAACTAATTGAATTATAAATACATTATCCAACAGACATCATAACATTTAAAATAATAATTAATCTATGAAAAAATTAATTCATTGTTTCGTAATCACCCATTTTCAAAATTCATGATATTCAACTCTTGATAAACAAAACATAGTTATACAATGATTATCATAACTAATATGTGTAACTGCTATATTTTTAAAAATTCAATGATAAGTTTTACATGCATAAACATTACTATAATCATACCATTTTGTTGCACATTATATGATATTCCTCCCCTTGTAATTCATAATGTTAAATATATTATCTTTTTCTATTGCACCTTCAAGAAGCTTGTAATGAATTTCCATTATCATCCAACGATCAAGGATATATTTTGTCAAAAAATATTACATCCAATAATTAAAGTATCTATAGTCAGTTCCAACAAAATTAGGTTGTTTGAGGAATTCATCCATCATTTAAAATAGTTCCCCCCATCTTAAAAAAAGCATTTCCCCTTTATAGTTATGTTTGTTATTCAATATCCCAAATATATATATATATATATATATATTAAGTTATGGGTCAATATTTGATACAAATTTTTCTTTGGATGTTTATATAGAAATATCATTTGTATGGCTGAATTGGAATTTTAAAATCGATTAACGATTTTAAGGGGTATGTTAGAGTTATTATGTTAATGTGGTGTAAAATAAAATAAATATAACACAAGATATTTTTATAGTAGATTAGATTAAAATGATCCTACTTATACTCTTTAACCCTCTAATGATATGAGAGTTATGGAACCCAGAATAACCTATATAATGGAATATTACAGAGACTTATTTCCACCTGGAGTCACAACATATTTTCAAATAATTTTTCCAGAGGCATAAAACCGAAACAAACATTCATTTATTCTACCAGGATGCACAAACTAAATAGCCAGTCTTTTTCCTATGGAGGCACATCTCAATTCATTACATTTTATTAGGAGTCATGAACCAAAATACTATCTTTTAGTGGGTTGTATAACCTATTTAAAATAACCTCAAAAAATATGATAGAATCTAGTTTAACCAATAATTCATATGTATATATTCAGTATTTTAGTGTTGAAATAGTAGTGAACTCTCCAAAGACATATTATTAAATAATTAATGTCTTTTTATGAGTAGTAGGTGATTTTAAAAGTTTGGAGTCCTTGTACAGTTCAACAATTTCATAAATCACTTATATGATATTGATCTATCAAAATCTATATATAGTGTTCTTCTATAAATAAATTATTCAACACTAGAATCTCTTTATATTTTCTCTTTCCCAAAATAAAAAACAATTTCTTGATTAAATGGGCATGGATATCATACTCATATAGACCACATCATTACTATAAAAATAAAAATTCATGTTGAATAGTTATAAAATGTTTTATAAATTTTATATTTCTAAATAATAATTTTAATTCATATTTAATTCCCTTATAAAACTCATATAATGCATATGAGAAAAACTGTTCATATTTAAATGACATTAACTGTTGAAATCCCATTCTCCAAAGAAATCATAGTCAAACTTCAAACCATGATAAAATAATATAATAAAACAAATTATAATTAATTATCAGGTATTATAAATAAATTATAAGTAATATAGAACAAATAAAATATTAATTATATCCCTCAAAATGTTCATAAAATGGAAAAGTGAAATGTTACGTAAAATAGTGAATATTTCACAATTTTACAATAACCTATAGAAAATCAAAATTACATTTCATAAATCCACATATGTGTTTCAAGTAGAATATTTATATCGGGGATTCACATAGGTGAATATATGTAGGCAAATCTATGTTAGTAAATTCACGAACATGATTGAATGTAGGCAATAATTGAAAATAGTGGACACAATAACTTATATGTTATAAGACTTAAAAAATATATTTATGATAGTAGAATCATGATTATATCATATTTAATAATATTAATACTATTTTATTATATTTTTTAAAATATATAAAAATTTGAATTGGACTTATATAGCTCAAGATATCATCAAACTAAATTAGAAAATTTATTATATAAAACTATGGAATTATAACTGAGAATATACAAATATTTAAATATAATATGGGTAATTATAAAGATCTATTCAGAGTTTTATTTCTTCTAAATTAATATATATATATATATATTTTATATTTCAATCTAATGAAGAAAATGATAATTTAGAGTTCTTTTTTATCTCTAGACTATTAGGGAGATCATATGGTTGTTCTACAGTTCATATTTTAAAAATATGAAGAAGAAAAAGAATATACATTGTTATAGTCAAAATAAATCAGATAATTCTATTCACATTAGGATCCAAGTTAGTTTGACATGGTTAAGTGACATGGTCAGATGACTCGAACATGAATTGCAAATTTTTTTAATTTGGTTTTTGGACACAGTCATGTGACATGGTCAGTTGAATCCTATATAGTTTGTACATTTTAATCATGATGTCAGGTGACACCATCAGTTGACTCCAATACATTCAATAAATTGTTTTGTGGTCATGTTACATAGACAAGTGACATGGTTAATTAACTTCAATATTGTATGTACATTTTTTCATGTAGTAATGTGACACAGTTAGGTGATATAGTCAGTTGACTCCCATACAGTCATTACATTTTGTATATACAGTCAGGTGAAATGGTAAGATAACATGGTTTGTTGACTCCCACTAGACATGTACATTTTTTTCATGCAGTAGGTCGACATAGTCATGTGATATTGTTAGTTGGCTCCCTTTAGGTGGGTTCTATTATTTTTCAATATTTTTAATTTCTATAATTTTCAAACTTTTATGTCCAAAATATGTAAAATGATATTATATGGGTTCAAGTGACTTATTTAACAAAGGAACACTCCATAAAACACTTTTAAGAAGTTAAAACGTATAAAAAGAGATAAAAATTTTTTTTAATAGTATCATCAAATGAAATTATTCATAATGAATTTTGAAAATTGATGATTTTTTATTTTGAAATGAATTTTATGGATGAATTTAAATTCTTCCTTGTTTTAAATTTTTTCAAATAAATGATAGTATTTTAATAAATCAATATAATCATGATAAATAATTATTTAATATATCTGGTTCAAAATCTTTTATAAGTGAAAATACTACCATGAGTACTACTTGCAAGTTACATTAGGATAAATATGGAAACTATGATTATCTTAGAACATATTGAGGAATGATTAGAATTGTATTATATTTCAATTTCTAAATTCATCATTTAATTTTTTCAGTTTTTATGGGTTCCATATATCAATTTTATCATATGTAAAGTAACATTAAATATCTTAAATGGATCATTATATAGTCTAACGTATCTTTAAATCTTGTATTCTTTATCCTACTAGAACAAAATTTGATTTGATAAGTTATTCTGATTCTATTTATGATAGAAACAGTATATATAGAAAAATCAGTTCATGTATGTACCATTTACTTGGTAAATAATTAGTTCCACAGGATTTAAAGAACCAATATTCTATTTCTGTTTCAACTTCAGCATCTAAATATAATGTTGAGGCATCATGTTTTATGATTCCATGTGTATTAAGAAAAATATTTCTGATTTTTTTTGATTCTGTTAAGATTCATATTTTTTATTATAATAATACTATTATTATATCCAAAAATCCCTTACAATAGAATCTAACTAAGAACAATCATGTTAAATTTTAATTTCTTAGAGATCATGTTGAAAAAGGAAATATAATTATGTAATTTCTTTTTACCGAAATTTAACATGTTGATATCTATACTAAGCCCTTATATTTAAATAATATTGAAAAAGTGAAGTTATAAAATGGTATAATTTAGGATTAAAGTATCATGGAACAAATTTGGTTGAAATTTAAGTTTGTTTTTGAGATGAAATTTCAATATTTATTTAAAAATTTTAAAATATGGAATCAATTTACATATTACCTTTACTTATATTATGTATATATTTCTACATTATATTACTATGTAAAGACTTTTCATATATACTATATAATGTTAAATTACTATATAAATATTTAGTTATCATAAAATAGTATTTGGATGAATGTTGTATCATTAATTGTTACACAAAAAATATGAAATTGTACTCATTGAATAGTGGAATCTTGATACAAGTATTGAAAATGGAAGGATTTTTTGGGGCTCCTTGATATATATTTTAAAAAATGAGTATTTCAGAATGTAATGGGATACACTATGTTTTTTATGTATGTTTTCATTTAAATGAAATTAATATTTTGTGTTTCAATATCAAAAAGGGAATTAATCTACTACACCTTTACCCATATGATAACATCCAAATGGGAGATATTATATACAATTATACTTTTTTAAATTATAAAAGGGTGAAATTTTTATTGGATCCATGAAACACTTTATGTTTTTATAATTAGAAAACCCTATCAATTTTCTATTTAAAATTAATAATAACTAATAATATGTATAATATGATTAATCATGATCATATCATAGTATTTATTTTCTTAAAATTTATTTAGTTTTTTAGTTTTTCTTGTTCCAAACATATAATAAAAGATTCATGATTAGTTCCTAGGAAAATTATGTCATTTGAGACTTTAAAATATCATTTTACTTAATCTACAACAAAAATATATAAAATTCTATAAATTAGAAATTTTGAAAAGACTGGAACCTACAATATGGGAGTCAATATAACATTTCACATGACCGTGTCAACCTACCGCACGAACAAAACATCCAAACCATATGGTGTCAACTGACTATGTCACCTAAAAACATGAACACAATGTGCTAACAATATGGGATTAAATTAACCATGACACCTGACCGTGTCACTGAACCGCTTGAACAAAATGTACTGACCATTTGAGAGTTAACTGATTGTGATACCTAACCACATGAACAAAAATCCTTGCTCGTATGTAAGTCAACTAACCAAGTCACCTAACCACATTAACAAAATTTTCTAACCATGTGGGAGTCAACTAATCGTGTATCCCAACAATGTCAACCTACCACACTAACAAAATGTACAGAACATGTTTGAGCCAACTGATCATGTGAGATAATTGTTTTAATGTGTCATGGAACCTAACAAGAGTATAATTAGATCATTTATTTTTAAAATAACATGGTCTAAAAAAATCAAAATTAAGTGATTATGTTTGAATTTGAAATATAATAAAGTTATATACATCTAATTAGAATAAAAAAATCCCGGAATTTATATCTAATATTAAAAATATTCGATTAAATTATTTGTATGTTTTCAGTTATAATTCTACAGTTCTTTATAATAATTTATATAATATATTTTTATTATATATTTAGGTATAGAAGTTTGATAATGATGATTCAGGGTTATATGCTTACATAATAATTATTTCACCAATTTTTTACCTTGAGATAAACCATATTACGCTATCTTGAAGGTATGTTATAAGTAGGAAAATTTATAAGTTAAACTGTCCACCATTTTCAAGAATCATCTACATCAAATTGGGTAAAACCATATAATTACATTGACATAGAAACATAGATTCTCCTATGTGAATACCCCATATAAATATTCTACATGAAACCAATTTTGGTATTTTCCTATCTGGATTTGTGATTTTCTATAGTATATTGTAAAATGTGAAAATATACTTTATTTTCCATAATCTTTTACATTTCTATTTGATATATGTTTATTATAGATATAATTATTATTTTACTTTTTCAACAATTAAATATTAATTTTTTAGAATCCACAAGAATTTATTTTAAACAATTTTATTAAATTACTATCACTTTGAATGAGGTTTAAATTAAAATTCATCGGAAAATGAGAGTTCCACATTAAATTTTGTTCATATGTGAATAGTTTCTATCACATGATTTAGTATATTATTAATTTTATAACATGTTTTAAATATAAAACATGATTTGAATGTTATATATTATGGATGTGACCCACATTAGTAGGCTTTTTAGGCATATATGACAATGAAATTGGTTGATATATTGAGATAAAGGGACTATGATAGTCTTTTAGTGTTGAATATGTTTTTAATACATGAACTCTAAATATGAATTTATAATAATTTATATCATAGAATAGGTTGATATCATTTATAAACTATACATTAACTGAAAACATTGCTGATCGCCTATTCTCTCAATCAGACATTGACTATTTGATCATTTTCTGTAGGAGAGCTCACTATTTCTTTGACATTCAAACGCTAAATTTTAACCTATAGTTATTTCGATCTACATATTAAAATCTTGTTTTTTGTGAATATTATTAATGGGATATAATATCCATTAAAAGATAGTATTTCTGGTTAAGAATCCGAATAAAAATTCAAGAATTGGGTTATAACTCTAGGAAAATGGAAGTTTGTTTGGGTTGTGCATTTATGTAGTAAAAATGAAGGTCTCTTTTGTGTTTCAGACTCCAGGTGAAAAAAAGGAATTTTTATAAGGTTGTGACTCCAGATAAGAAAAATTCATTATATGATTCCATTATGTTGGTTATAGTTGGTTCCATCACACTTATATCATGAGAGGGGTGTATATTAGATATATAATCATTTAAATTTGAACTACTTGAAATTTATTTATGTGTTTTTTACTTATTTTATGATTCAATTACATAATAACCTTAATATACCCCTTAAATTCCTTAATCAATTTTAAAAATCAAATTCACCACTATTGGAAAACATTCCATCTTATCTCCTTTGTATAAACCTATTTTTGGAAATCAATGTCCTAAATTGGGAAATCGCGCCATATACTCAATCTTACCCCACAAAAAAGTGGTTGATATTACATTTGGTGTTAATAATAAAAACAGGGACATATAAATAAATTCTTTTGATGTTACCCTAATAATATATGAAAGATTCGTTTTATTTTTTCCGGACTGAAAGTATTCCCCACTCTATTTTAATATGAACTATTAGAGGGAAATAATTACTTATAAATAACCTATTTAATTCATCCAAAACTATATATTATGTGTCTCACATATCCTTTATATTCCTGATTAGTTTTCACTAATTATCAGATTCTCCCCCAAGGTGTTAAATATCCACTATGACCATATATTTCTCAATGAATTGAAGGAATAAATATATCTTATTAATCGATATAATCCATTGATCAATTATTATAGGATGAGAAGATCCTCTAAATATTATAGGACTCTGACATTTAAAATACTCAATTGTATCATTTTCTTTTAGAAGATGTTCCATACAGGTACAATTATTATAGAAAACATGATTGCGTTTTGCAATTACTATCATATGTTCCACAAATCCTGATCTTATAATGTGATCCATTTCACCAGTTCATTCATTAAATTTCTCATTTCACATGTTGTTAACATCATTCCTCCTACAACCAACTATTAAACAAAATATAATATATTTAATGATGAGAATACAATGATTAATACATTTATAAAATTCAAACCATAAAATTATAAGATATAACTCATAAATTACAAAAAGAACATAACTTACGAATCACAAATTTTAAATCAATATTAACCATTGTGATCTTATAATTATGTTCCCAAAACCAATTAATTTAAAAAAGTGGGTAACTATTTTATAATTATTTTTAAATAAAATGTGATTCAATAAAAAATCATATCTCATAGGAGTGCCAAATATGGTTCTTCGAAAGGGAACATTCACCATGCATCAAAATTATGATCTTTTCATACTTGAACAACTCTTTTTTAGGTTTAATACTCCTAGATAAATCTGTTAGAAAACCATATCCACTTGTTGTAAACAAAATAATATATTTTTGTAGGAAGAAAATATAATTTTCACATTACCTCAATTCTAGGATTTTCCCACTCTTAGGATTAAACCATAAACATCTTTATAGGGTCCTCACTAAAAAATTTTCATCCTAATATACAAAATATAACATGAAATTATTTTGTTGCCTACTGTGATAACATAATACTTACTCACATATTATTTCATAATAATTTACATAATTTTCTATCATATACTATCATAGGATCCATAGCACTAGTTTATTTGGAATATTAGAAATGAAAATAAATTAAGAAAATATAAAAACGTCATCTTTATTTTCATTTAAACATTGTTCTCCTAACACCCATAAATATTGTGAAACTTAATTGGGTATCCTAAAAAAATACATACGGAAAAGGGGAAACATAAAATCCAAATAAGGGAATTCACATGGAAATAAATCATAATACGAGAGTCAAAAGTAATAACATGATATCATAAAGAGTATAATCATAAACATAGAGACATGAAATAAAGAAATGATATCAAAATATCATAAAATTATTGAAACAACCAAAAACATGATATATTAAACATAATTCATGTGTCACCCCCAAGAAAATATTAATAAAGTGGAAAAAGTCTCATGATGTATTTAGTTTAACTCCCAAATCCCTTACATAACATATCGTGAGATAAGAATATTTACCCATGGACTTAGAGGGGTATATATTTTTGGGCCCATTCATCACATAAATAGAAATCATACACATGTATTTCACATTTAAAGAATAATTCACATGTAAATCAAAGGCTTGATCAAAATATTTAGAAATTTGTGGGTTTCAAAATACTAAATTAAGACACACCCAAAGGCTAAATATTAAGTATTCAAATTATAATAAATTATTAAACCATTTTTAAATTTAATAATTTTATAATGGATATTGTTATTGATCATATAGTTCTTTTCAAGAAAATATATGAAAAATGTCTGGTGAATAAAGAAAAAAAATTCCACATTGGTGGTACTTTTGTTAAATAGTTAAAGGATTTTTTAATGAATAAAAGGGCTTATAATTTAAAATAAAACCAAACCAAAATGGTTCTACATAAAATAAATATGGTTTTTAATAGATATAAATTTTCTAAAATATTTTTTTGGGTGATGTTATACATGAAAGTGCAAATGGGAAAGTTATCTTAAATTTGGTGTGAGTAAAAGTGGGAATTTGAGGGGAAGGAAAAACATATATCACCCCAATAAAGGAATTAAAATTAAACTATGTATATATTTTAGGGAAATATATACCAAAATATAATATGTGAATGATAGTAATATTGAATAAAGGGGAGAAAAAATAGATATCTTGTATCCAAAAATTTGCGAAGGATGTATGGAAGATCCCTTACAACAACATCCATATTAATTCTACATAGGTTCTAATCTTCCTGAAAAACTAAATTACATTTATTAAATATTTATATAAAAAATTTATAATGAAATATTTCATATTCCTATGTCCTTTAATTTTCATTTATTATTTATTTATAATGTATATTTCTTGTCTACATCTGTTATTAGAGTTTTTTAATTAAATTTGTTTACTCATTAACTATGTTGACCAAGGTACAAATAAATAACAATAGGCTTAAAATATATATAATAGTAATTTTTTATAAAAAATTTCTATATATAAAATATATTCTTCAACCCACAATGATGGGTGATCATAACAAATTAAACAGATTTCTTGTGGAGGTGAAAATTTGCGCATACATGTGATTAATGATTCCATTTATCAATGAGTTACAATGAAATAAAGTTTATGATTATTTTAAATTAATAATTATAGTTATATTATACATATTTTTTATTCATCAATCATATTTTATTTTCAACCATTAATTGTAGTGATGAAAAATGAAAGATATTGTTTTTTCGAGGCGGTTGTCTACATAACACACAAATGATTCTATTGTTTTCCACATCATGTAGAGAAGAATAAAAATAATTATTATATTGATATAATTTAATTACATTATAATATATATATATATATAATTTTAATTATAATTTGATCTATAAAAATATAGTTTCAAGAAAAATGTTAAGAAAAATATCATAGAATTATATAAAACTTATGTTGGATACTTGATTTTGATTGGAAAACTCTATAAAATTGAAGGTATTATGATATATTAGTGTTACCAAGGTCTTAATAATGCATGATATAATTATAGTATATGATATTATTTCAATTGTTTCACGTAAATTTTGAATGGGAGGTGCAACCACTGAGATGTTGATGTGATCCCATTTTATAAGTGAATAAAAGGAAACCTTTAGGAATACCATATAAACATAAATGATAACATTACACTTTTCCTTTGTCAAAACATCCAAATTTATGAACTAATTGAATGTGTAGTGTATTTGGGTGAATAATAGCTCAAAAATTTGTACCCATGCATATTGAAAACATGTTATAGGGGTTTTACCATTATGTTTTTTCATTTTACTCATTGACTTATTAACTAGATAACAAGTTATTCTTAGAATATATTTAAATATATTCCTCGATACATATCTCAAGTGATATAATATTTATTTTAATGAATTTTAGGGTGATATAGGACCCTTCGCATCATTATCATCCATACTTATGTGTTCCACCTAAATTAAATCACTTATCACA
Source organism: Viscum album (assembly GCA_963277665.1). NCBI lineage: Eukaryota > Viridiplantae > Streptophyta > Magnoliopsida > Santalales > Viscaceae > Viscum > Viscum album. Next base: position 1,289,406,865 of record OY728158.1, read on the forward strand.
TCATAAAGGACCCATGTAATTGAAATGAGACTCAAAAAAATTACCAAATGATAATACTTCACTTTAATAGAAAAATGATCCCATGGAAATAAAATGTTTTTCATGCATCTAATAAAATCATCACTAATTCCATCATTATTCTTAACATGATAAACCCCTTGACAATAAATATTCATTCTTTGACATCAAGAATCATTCTATGTATGTACCATTCAATCAATTTAATAAATCATATGGTTTTTCCATCGTATATATAAAGGTTATATGATTACGTTACTAATTTACCAACTAAATTCATTTATAGAACCTAGGTTATCACCCTTTTAACAAGGAAATTATACATAGGGTATTTATAGTGGAAATTCATTGTGTGATGATTCCGGATCACACATAGTGGATAATTATGCAAGACAATTATAGTGATAGATCATTCCTATAAAAGAGGACATTATAGGGTTCATATTGAGATATTAGGTGGATATTTTCATTTTAATAATATCTATGATCAAGAATAATTATTTTTAAAGGGTGTATATTGAAATGAAACCAATTTTTCAGTAGAAATTTAAAAATATTGTTTTGAAATAGGAAACATCCATGATATTTTATTAAATAATTTTAGAGGGAAATATTTTATAAATAAATAATAAGAAGATTATATTTAAAAACAATTATTTATTATATAGTATGTATCATAGAAATAAAAAATATGGAAGTAGGAGGTTTAAACATGAAAAAAATTAAAAAGGGATTCTATTTACACTTTTATGAAAATGACCCATCATCAATTTTAAAAAACTTTTTAAAACATTCTGAATAATATTGATCTATTAAAAATGACCTTAATAAATTATTAAGATGCATATATGGTCTATTTAAAAATAATATAATTAATGAGGACATAAAAAAGGAGATGTTCTTTAATAGATAGAAAATACATGTCCAATTTCACTTATAATAAACAATTTTTGTAAAATATGTTTCTAGGGGGAATAAAATAGTGAAGGAACATATAAACCCATTAAATATAAATTATAAATTATGATGTTTCTTAAAAATAATAAAAACTCACTAGATATATCATCTTTCCAACTAATAAATATTCTAAATTCTCTTTGGAAATAAAGCCCTTATAGTTTCCGTAACATGTTGATCAAAACCACATTCAAATTTGGTATCTTTTGATCAATATAAAATTTCATTATATGGATCATCAAACCCCATGAATATGATAAAATCCACTAATTAGGTTGTAATCAGACTATATTAAAGGTATCATGGTTCATATTAAAAAATATGTCTCATGAAATTTAATTTGAGATCACATTCATCATTCCCTGTTTCCCTACTTAGTCGAATTAACTCTAAGATACTATTTAAAAAACAATAATATCTTGATAACCTAATTAAATAAATATTAAAAATAAAAATCCTTTAATACATTACATTAGTAATTATTCTCTATATTTTTTTTTATTAATTACCTATTGTCAATTTGGGGTATAGATAATCTTGATCTTTTTGAACTACATTTGTAATAACAATTGTTTTTTTCATTATCCGAAATTTTATCATTAAAATTTAGATATAATTTCTATAATAAATGAAATATAATTATATATTAAGTATAAATTTCCTTTTATGAGTACTTTAGTCTTTAACTTAACAAAAATAAATTGATAATGAACATTTTTCAGTGATTTTCAACAAACAAATGGGGTTTTCCTAAATAATAAGTTAAACATTGTAGTATCTTTTACAAAAAAAATTAAATTATATAAATATTTATATCATTCTGAAAAAAAATTTATATCTTCATAATAATAAATGATATAACTTATTATCATTGTTCAATTTAGTATTCAAACCACCCCAAACATGAACATACCACAATTAAGAGATGATTATATGTTGATTTTGTTAAAATATCCTTACATGAGTAGCATAATTATATCATTTATGTTCTGTTAGTTTGTTATGTAAAAATTATAAAATAATTATTTAAATAATTAATGGATATTAAAATAAAACATGATTTCAATTAACAATTTTCTACTTAGAATACATGTTTAAAATGATTGTATTATTAGTAATAATTTGTTGATCAAATAAATAAAATGTTGAAACATTATCATGCTAAAACCTTGTTGATATAATAATAAACATAATATATATCTATCAAACCAATTACCATGAATATCTATGTATGGTGGATTTGAAATTAATAACTGGAATAATTCATCCCATAGAGGTGGTAGTACACATTTACGCATGATTGGCAGTTTTTTCTATAGAATGGTAGAAATGAATAATATATTTTATTATTTAATATTATAAATATTTTTTAAATATGATAATTAGTTATTACATTTAACATTATTTTCAGTCGTATATGGTGATAAAGGGAAAATCAACATGGTTTTCTGTATAATAGGTTGTACACGCACATAAAAATGTTGTTTTTTCTTTTGTTAGGAAAAAATGGAACAATGGTTAACGATTTTACCATCATTTTAATAACATACCAGTATAATTATTCTAAAAATAAATTCATATTTTAAATTATGGAATGAAAATTTATAATTATTTAATGAACTAAAGGAATGAAGAAAAGGGGCTGAATCCGTTAGAAATCTATAGCTAACTACTTGGGCTATCTTCTTTTCAAAGGTGATTAAACCTTTAATGGATGGTATTTTGAAATGATAAAACATTTTTAAGTGGGATTTTATTGTTTATGAAATTTTATGGGTAGTATTTTGGATGAACTAATGCAGTTCTGGTGTGAGGATATGTGGGATAACTTTTTTTTTAAATGAAAAGATGTTGTATTTTTTGTAAATACCAAAAACATTTCTTTAATGGAATTTCACAATCAATGAAAATGGATCCAAAATTGATAAATAATATATGAAATCATAGAAAATGTTGAACCACATCTTAAAAAATAAATTAATATTTTTTTCCATGATGGGCCTCTTACCTCTTAGGTTACTCATCTTTTTACAATTTTTGTTTTCTCAATGAAACAATTTTTAACTTTAGTAAATAATATTTTATTATATAAAATAAAATGATAATTATTAAACAATTTGAACCTAGTGATTCAGAATTTAAAATATATTTTTTATTTAATTTTTAACAAATATAATATATAATTTTAATGTGCTAAATGTCTAATGTAATAATGGTTTTTTTGAAAAATATAACATAAATTATAAAATATTAATTATGGGTTTGTACATAAAACAAATATTATTAAAATTATAATGTCACTTATAAAAAATATTTTTTTTCTCACAAAATGGTTTTATTAATTTATAATTTATACACAGATAATATTAATGTCATAAAATTCATATTATTAATAAAAATAGTATTTCACGGTTTTCTCTAAAAATTAAATCTTTTTAAATGATTATCCATATTTAATGAAATTATTATTTTTAATTATAAATATAAAATAATTTATTTTTATATAATTAATATTATAAAATTTATAATCATTTTACAAATTAAAATAATAAATATAATGAAAAACATGTTTTATTTATAAATGATGTTTTTAATCATTAAGTGTTCTTTTTATTATTTCATATCAATTTTTAATTTAAAATATTTAATATGTTACTTCATATATAATTATATTTTAATATTTTTATATTTAATATATTTGGATAAATATACCATACATAATAAAAAATTTCTTTGAAAATAAAATCAAATATTTCAATTTTAGTAAAATCGCTTTTAAAAATACTTTTATTTAATTACATTATAGAATTTAATTTGTTTAATCCATTGATATTAATGAAATTATTAGATTTTATATATATACATCATTTAATATAGTAATAATATTCCTATTAATGGATATATAAATTATATATATATATATATATATTGCATATATATATATGTGTGTGTATATATTGCATATATATATATATATATATATATTGTATAAATATGTATATACTAATTTAATATAATTTCATAATAAAGTATGAGTTATATTATTTTAAATTATATATGAAATAATACACTATATTAATGAAGTCAAGGTAGAAGATGATTTCCCTTCCAACCTTCATTATTACATTAAATCAGGGGTTTTATCCCCCATTTGTCCTTATTTGGGTAGTGATTTTAGTGATAATATAATGGTTAGCGAGGAAGACCCAATGAATTGTGTTTTCCAATATTCATGTCATCAAGGATTAGATTAATCACGAGGTTATGACCGATGTGACAATGTTAGGATTTATGGTTTCTTAGGGAAGACATGGTGACCTGGGGGGGTCTGTCAGTTGGTGTGGCCTCCAAGGGAACAACCTCATGTGACGATTTCGTAGGTTTCATAGTGTTATATGGGGAAGTTACTGGAAAACAGGATATAACAGAGACAATGGAGATCACCGGCTTACAGGGTTTCATCGGTGCGATGCATGTTTCAGGTGGGAAACCTCTAGTGATGAAATGATTATGGACCATGGTGAAGGCGATCATTGATAGGGTAGACTAGATGAGGTGACATGTAGTATAAAAATGGTTGGGTGTCAGTGGTGTTGTATGTAGTTGTGGGATGCACCTATGCCATTGGGCTAGGATGGATCTACAAGCCTGGGCCTATAGGATGATGTGTGGGGTTTAAAACCCAATGGTAATTCAATGGATATGTAATGGGTCCCCTCCTACTAGAATAATAATATAGGTATCTATTTCAACAAGTGGGGTGGGGGGGTTCCCCCTACATATTAAAAAAATCACAACTTTATTATACATATTGGATATATTATTAATGCAAATATTTTAAATTATCCAATTTGCAATGACCATATTTTCAACAACCATAATTCATTCCTATATATAGTCTTACTAAATCATTCATTTCATTCACTCATACTTTTCAAGGAACAGGTCGTGTTTCATATTATATATATTTCATATTTATTTCTCACTTAATTGAGAACTTCCTAATTATTGTCTTTGTTTGGTAATTAGTGATCGTCATCGTTGAAAGTGATACATGATATTTCATATTCATGAATATTCTAATTTTTATATCTATATTTCATTTTTAATGAAATTTTAATGGATATATTTCATCCAATAAGGGTAATAATTCATGTTGTGAACTAAATAGTCTTATGTACTTTTTTTTAAATTCTAATTTATGTAAGATTAAAGTGTTCTTTGTGTGGTTGATATTATATTTGTAGCATTTTCATATCATGTTTGAATAAATTTGGAATAATATATTTATATGTTCTTTAAAATTATATGTATAAATTATAAGACTAATAAAAATAATAATTAAAATAATGGAATATAAAACCCAGGGTGTTACCTTTCAGGTAAATAATTTGTTTCCTGTCGATTTTAATATTCATATAAAAATATAATTATCTATGGACATTTAAATTATATATAAAAACAATAATATAATATTGATAGTGATATTACGCAAACAATATTTTGAAACATATCTCTCTTTTGAGAATACACATTTCACTAATTTACGGTTTTTCTCGAAAGAATTTGGCTAAAATTGTACCATTATTTGATATCAATATTTGAGGCCATATGTAACCTAAATATCACAATGAACATCTGTTCTAGTTCTCGCAATGGTTTTCCATTGTCCCCTTGATCATTGATGTTAGTGATGCTCATCATCATGGTGAGTCACTGGTTTAGGGAATTGACATGGGTAATGATCAATTTCTCTATATATAATATATTGAATTCATTATGGTTCTTTATGAGGAATTCTATTTATTTTTATTTTATTAACCATACTCTTTATTTTACTATTGTAGGTTGATGATATATAACCTCGCCTTCCATAATTAAATTATATTCCCTTCCCCATGATGAAATACTCTTGGTGCTTTTTCCACATGTTTAAAATATTAAAAAATGAATATTATTTCCTTCATAATATTCATCACTTTATCTTTTATGATTCTCAATATTTCTCTAATTTGTATATTAGGACCTCAACAAGTACTTGCATTGTAAATCATCTTTAATTATAACATGTTTAAAATAATTACAAGGTCTATCACTCCAAACCTTATTATAATGGATTATCTATTAAGGTAAACTTTGTTCTGTCATAGGTACTCGTGGTTCCTTCTACTTCTAACCATTACTATACCAAAATGGTTGATAGAAGTGACATGAAATTGACAATATGGTGGAATTATCATAATTATAAAATATATTTAACACTATAGAACCTTTTTATTTATTATTATTAGGTTATAATATAATTCTTTTGTTAAAAATATATCAAACTTGGTATAACATAGGATACTATAAGTTATTTTATCTTATACTTATTAATAAAATCACTCACTGTAAATTGATAATAAATCCATCATAATGGTTAATAAAGAGCATGTGATCAACCAAAGCATATCCCCCCAATAGTGTGCCTCTATCTTTGTAGTCTAAGGATCACACATCATACATTAGGATGATGATTAAGTGAATGAAGAACCAGCCATTTTTTTTGTTACCCCTACGTAAATATATACCATATCTACATCCACATTATAGTATCTAAACATGGTTTTTAAGTGAAATAACATACTAAAATCATTACCAATATTTCAAGATATCATCATACACATAAAGGTATATTAGTAGTTTTCACTATGTTTCTCACATCCTAATCCAAAAAAATAACTAAAATAACCAAAAAAATAATTAAACCCTACTTTCATACCATCTATTGTGACCCATGTTAGACAATACATTATTTTATTACATTTCCAAAAGTAAACCATTACATCTCAAAAATAATCACACAATCCAAAATATATGAGATTTGGTCTCATTAAGGACTAGTTATATAATAATATTCCTTTATAGAACTTGTGAAGCTTTATAATTAATTGACTCAAACTAGACTCCTTTCATAAAACTAATAAGTTATACTCATATTCATAACCTGGGTAAATGGAAGCAAAAAAAATAATTGTGTTCAAATTCTTAGTAACATTAAAAAAATTTAACAGATATATAATATCATAAGTTAACATAAGATGGGAATATCTGTATAATATGCAATACCTCATAGAATAATTATATTAATGATCAGAAACACTTTAAATTTATTATAACTTATTTCATATTGTTTCTAGAGTATTTATTATGATTCTTGTGAGTTATAATGGCATGATGGAAACTATGCATAAGATAAGTTGAACTAGATTTTATAGAACAAATTCCATTTCTTGTGAGTAGTGAATAACCGGTATTATTACACCGACATGACGGTATAACATTCAGTAGCTCCCATCTCCATCAATATTCCACCGACTAGTCCGTGGTGGAAACCAGGTTGCCATTATGTGATGCAATCATGAAACAACTACTACCATACACACCAGCCACCTGGTGGTTGAATTATAGAATGAAGTTCCCAAAATGTATTTTCCCAATTGTGAAGTAGGGGATGAATCAGTAGAGGTTTTTTAAATTTTATTATTTTGAAGTCAATTTATGTTGACCTTTTTAGATCTAATACAATCCTAAAATTACTCAACCTATTCTGAATGTAATAAAAATAAATTGCACAAGAACAAGATATTTTCACAATTGTGGATCTTAGAAGGAGGTTAATCCTTTGTATGATTAGATACACACCCTAATCACATATTCACCAATATAATCACATGTGGTTACAATATATATTTTATCACTGGTATAGAGTCTATCTATTTTTTATAGAGTCCCTTTGGAATAATAATTTCACACTATCTGGGTAAAAAATTATTAAAAACCACACAAAAAATGCAAATTTTTTTAATATCGCCATATTTTACAATAATTGAGGAAGATATTTCTTTTGATCCTTCATGACAAATAAAATATTTTATATTCACATTGTGAGGAAATCCATTGAACATGTTCTTCCTAAAAATTCTTCCTCTTTACATCTCAAATATCTGTTGATCATATATTAAGAGAAGTTATTTTAATATGAATTAAATAATTATGGAATAAGATAAATATATTTGGAAAACATCCTGTAAAAAAATATACTTCTTCACGAATTGATGTCTACACTCAGATACACAACTTCATAATAAATGAAAATAATTTTATTGTATTAGAAGTAAGATCTAAAAAATGAGAAATAAATCATTTTATCATAATAATATCTGCATTGAACATTAGCACAACATATGACTTTTGTATTATATATTTTATCCATGAAGAATCTCGTCATTCTATAGGCATCCATGTAGTGGTTCTCTAATTGATTATTTCATTAAAATTATGTGATCATTCAATGAATTTATAAACTAGTTAAATACCATGATCAATCAACATCAATAAGTAATCCCCACATAATACTCAAATATTGCACTATCTGCATATCTTTTTCACATACCATTCAGGAACAACAGCTTGAATATTCAACATATGGTCATAAAAATATAAAATCCTAGTCACCACCTCAATAGTTTAGGTAATGAATCCAACCATTATGCAGTAAAATTCCCCTTAGCATGTGGAATCATCTATCATAAAAACATTTCCTATCCTTTATTCTACATCCATTTCATATTCACCTATAAATAAGCATCACATAATCCCCGTAGGAGCTACATTTGTAAAGTAGCAACATCCACAATGGAACACATATAAAGCATTTCATTTTCAAGGAATTATAGGATTATTAATCTTCCGTGAAGAAGAGTCCCTCAGGGATCAAATATGCTACACTTCTCCTCTAAGAAACTATTTTTATAGTTCATATGTCTTCTTTATTATACAATATTCTAATGTCCAATTTTTTTTTTATGATTTTCATAAATTCATACTTAGCCACATTTCAAACTCCCAAAGTGAGTTGGATGTTCCTGAAAGGAATCCATGTTTGCAGGTTCTCAGTCTGGAAACAATCATTTTTGAGTGGTTAATTCATGAAATCCCATACATGGGATTTTGAAGACAATCTACCACATCGATCAAACTTCTTAAATCCAATATATTGATTAGATTGGATGGCCACCGTTATTTCCATCATTTTAAAATATTGGTGAACAGTTCTCCTGAAGAATTGTCCCACATTAAAATATGCATATGAATATTCATTAGTAAAACTGACGAGTCTATCCTTGGAGTATCCAAAAATATCAAACCCACTTCCTCTAAGGTATTTTTCATTGTGGAAGTACCTATACCTTCTATTTGGGTGCCCTCCTTCACACACCCATTCCACCTTATGGATTTTTCTATATGATCCTAGTATGTGGCCCGTCTTAGGGCATACAAAACCCTATAGTCCATTCACTACCTCCATGGGATGGCTATCACACCATGGTAAACCCCCCCACCCATATGATTTGTTAATGGCTATCAATTTGGTGCTTGTGAGGTTGGCACGTGTTTTTTAGTAAGGACACAATTACACATAGAAATTTTATATGATGAAAATTAAAATTAAAAGCCTTATCAATTTAAATTTTATACCAATATCAACTCCTCAAATAGGCAACATTTCATTAGACCAACATATTCCAGAAATAAATTACGTGACCTTATTTTGTGGTAACCATGTTTACACTATTTAGCGCATATTTTCAACATTTGATATCACTTCAAACAAGAATCTGAGTTTAAATAAAAATAATAAATATCCAATAACAAAATACAATACCATATAATTTTTTTTTTCCAATAATGACTTCTAATTCTATAATATTAATCCATAAAAATTCTTGAGGAATCACCGCTACATCCATAAAAATTCCCCTGGAATCACCACCGCATCAATTATCACCAAAGAAATATTGAAACACATGGAAAAAACATTCATCACAAAAGTTAAAAAATATTACCCTTTTTTGATATTTTATTAGTATCACTTCACATAAATCCTTTCACATTAAATTATATTTGTGTGTATCATCATTACTCCCCCTTAATTACAATAAAATGAAATGGGAATTCAGGTCTTCTTATCTCAGTATTCTTCTCAAAAACCTATACTCATGTTTTCCAAAAGGAATGAATTACAAAACATAATACATGGAAAATATCCTATATTTAATCATATCTAAGTATATGTGGGGATACTCATTCCAGAAAACAAGATATATATTACCTAGGGTATCTGATTAATCTTAGTAATATCTAGGCATGTAAAATCAAGATCATAATGTCTCAAGAGAAATATAAAATCCATCACACACTTTATCAAACAGATCAGAATGTTTGGGTGCATAAGAATAATTTCCCTTTTCTCATCATGTAATCAACCATAAACTCCCCATAAATAAATGAAATTCAGAGTGATATAGGATGGTGAATAAATGACCCAAACCTCGTGAAGCATCCCCTCCTGATTTTCAATATCATTCATCAATATCAAATTAAATGAAATCCACAATGAATAACATTTATCCTTCAATTCCCTTCATTGTTAGCACAATACACAAAATAATAAAGAATAAGGTGGTACCTATGGACAATATCCATGTGGTGGGAGAAGGAGGAACTAGATGTTTCATCCTTAACACAACAAACCACTCTTTGGTAATTGTATTGGTGAAAATATATACAACCCGATCTTTAGTAGAAATTTATTCAATAATGATATCCCCACCTACCAACTTTTATTTTATAAAATGACACCTAACATAAATATTAATTACTATTGAATTTTATAATGTATTTTATGATAATACAATAGCACATTAATCATCACATGAAATTTTTAGTTGTCTCTCCGTATGAATTTTCAAATCATTCAACTATAGTGGCATCTAAAAAATCGTTGTACTTGAATGTGTAGATACAATATATTCAGCCTCATCCATGTTCAGATTTACTAAATTATATATCTTTTTATACCCAGTAAAACATCTTTATCCCATTAACATGGTTCCACCTAATGTTGATCCCATTCCTTTTTCATCACCTACCCAATTAGAATTTATAAATCCCGATAGTTTCATAAATACATAGTGTCTGTGCAGAACCCCATATTTTATAGCTCCTTTCAAATATCATAAAATTCTTATAGAATCCAAATAGTGATACTCTTTTAGGTCATTGTGAAATATTTCATGAAGATTCATTTCATAAGTTATATCTAGCCTTGATTCTCTTAGAAAAATAAGACATTGGAGAATTTTTATGAATTCTTTTTGTTTAAAACTGTTTCAAGATTCATACTTTCATAATTTAGTTACACCTAAAATGGGCATTGAAGCATATTTTTTGTTTTCCATTTTAAGAATTGTAATCAATAATCTTTAATACATTTCCAAAAACAAAAATATGAAATTTCGTATTTTATCAATTTAAAATCCCCAAAAATATGTCATCTGAACAAGCATTGACATACCAACATTTATTTTCAATTGTTCAGAAAAATCTACACGTATAAATTCATTGTTGCTAGAAAATATGATGTTATCCAAATATTAAAGGACTCTGAATATACCATTTGAAATTCCCCTCACATAATATTTATCGCTATCTTTACATATTACAAACTTCATATCCCTTAGACAACTATATAATTTTTAATACTAGTCTTTTCGGCCCATATAAACCATTCAAAGCTATCCTTAATCATCATACCATGATTTCATCATTTTCTAAAACAATAAAATCAGGTTGTTCAATATATACTTCTTCCTCAAGTTCACCAGTTAGAATGGAATAATTCACATCCATTTAACAAACATTATAATGTTTGTTTGCATCTTCTACAAAGATCATTATAATTTTTTCTTGTCTTCCTACTGGTGAAAAAGTTTCTTTAATGTTAATTTATTCTAGTTGAGAATATCCATTACACACTAGTCTAACATTATTTCTTGAAACTTTACCTTTCTCATGTAGCTTATTTTAAAAAACCCACTTAGTGACTATAAAAGTTTTATATTTGATTCTTGATACAATATCCAAAGTGAATTTCTTCTCAATATAATCGACCTTATTATTAATAGATTGTATCCATTCTTCATTCTCAACTTATTCTAACACAACATAAGGTTCAATTTGATAAATAACTGATGTTTGGTCATAGATTCTGAATATTATTCTTTTTTTAACTAGTGAAAATTTATTACCAATGATATTTTAGGCCTAAATATGTTTCTCCAAATTTTTTTCTCTCCTTTTCATCTACTTCATCTTCATCAATAGTATGATCAAAATCAATATCAGTAATTTTTTCCTCTTTCTCAGCAACATAATCATTCATTTGTACCATTTTTATACCATTTTCTATAAGATCTAAAGAATCTGTATCAATTATAATATTTCATTTGATCTCATTTTTAATAATAATTATATATCTATAGTATTTAAACTAATAAAACAATTTTTTCCAACATCTATAGCCACTACCATTAGATAGGTAGCCAATGATAATTCATTCATCATCTTTTTCTTCATATCTTCTCAGATTGATGTTCCTAATCATCATAATGAAAGGGCTTCCAAAAATAGTAAATATTTAACATTTTTCTTCTATTACACATTTCATATGTTGTATTTTGTGTTTCTGGGCTTAGCCTAAATCTTTCTGGTAAGTGTATGGAAGTAAAAACATCTTCTCTCCATAAATACTTTAAGTTACATCATTTGTCAATCATTTTTTTGCCCATCTCAACTATGAATTTTTTCTTTCATTTAGATACCCCATTTGTTTGGACTATATGGTGAATTGTACTAATACTTGATTCCACATTCAAAAATATTACATTCAAAAGGATAATATTTAAAATCATTACCATTATTTGATCTCGATTTCTTGACATAGATACACACATCATTCTCAAATTTACTCATAAATATTTTGATCATTTTACTTTTATCTAACTAATACATGTGAATTGTGACATTAGTATGCCAAGTATTATAATTAATAAATGTAACAAAATATAAATCACTTGTGTTACAATTTATTATGATTGGGCCACATATGTTTTTGTTGATATGTTCAACGATTCTAGAAGATAGGATGTCCACCCCTTCGTGTTAACATTAGGCCAATTAACCTATTTCAGGTTTCAAAGATTTCATCACTTTCTCTCATTATCCTACAAAAATCCGTCATAGTATCATACTTCAATATAGTACATATACTCATTTGACCAAAATGGATGAGCCTTCCAGGATATATGGTGTTTTAATCCCTAAAACTCAAATAATAGTAATTGGATAAATGGAAATTTTGAAAAACATTTTCATTGATACTTTTTTCATGAGTGATAATTATTCCATACATTGTGATTTTTATGATAAATGAATCGATCTTGAACAACACCTCATTCCTATAATCATAATGTTGTTAGACACTACGAAAACGATTTTTCATTCCTTCATGAAATAAAACATTAATGGACATTTTATTTTTGGCTTCAATCGTTTCATTCACAACTCCATTAATTTTTAGTGAATAGTCATTTCCAAAGGTCACTACTCCATCATGATTATCAATTTTGCTCTAAATTTCTATGTCACCAATCATGTGTGATGAGAATACACTATAAAAAATACATGACTAGGTTTTTCTACATGTTATCAACGAAACATTTATGAAAAATGATGTTTATTCATTCATTTTTAGACTGTATTTACTTCAATAATATATGTTATTTGTTCTAGGATATTACTCATGGTATTTTCAATAATGTGGATGTGTTGATCAAATATTTAATATATTTATTCTAAATAGGATATTTTTTTGTGTTAATATTGTATGATTTCTTAATAAATCTTATCATACATATTTTCTCACTTGTAATCAGAATATCTCCCCCTTGGTTCATCTCTCATTTCTAGTAGGGAAATGTTATTCCAACTATAATAATATTTATGCCAAAATAATCCACAACACTAATAGTGTCATATGCACCCTAATCATCCCAATTGATAATATCTTTATCTTAAATATTTTTGTTGTTGCGTTTAAATATGTTCAGATTGACTCTGTTCTGTGGGACAATCTTCTTGAAGAATTTCATTCTTCAATTAAATTAAAACATTATTTCTCAAAAAGAAATCTTATTTCATAATTGGAATTATTTTATTATTTAGAACTTTGATGTATGAGATAATAGATTTATTTTTTCATTCATAGAGAGATGAGGTAACCTACTTCTTTGAACGACCCTTCTCACTAGTTTGTTATGATTCTGACATGACCTGAACATCCTTTCTAAAATATTATCTAATTATTTTTTAATAATTTTTGTGCTTCATGAAATTTAGGATGAGTCTTTCTATGTTCTTCTTCAATGAGAGTAAGTTATTCTTCAAGTTCCTTTAATATCTATTTAATTTCACCCCTTTCATTTTTTATATTTTGATTTCTTAAATGTAATGAATCTATTTTTTGTACATATTCTTCCTTTGCCTTAGTAAATCTTTTTTTCTTTCAACCACAGTCCCTTGACCTTCTTAGGCTGAGTGTTTTTCTCTGGAGAAGCTTATAATTCATTTTTCCACATATTCTATAGAGATGTTCATCTACATTTATTATCATTAATATTGGATGTGTAAAAAAAGTTTATATAAGATACATGATGGTAGATTCATCTTAGTATTGGCTACATGTTGTGGAGTATTCATCTTATTTCATTCAATGTAAAATTGTTGAATTAAATTTAAAGAATTTACTTTTTCTTACATAAAATTTGGTTTTTCCTTTATATCCCTTCCCTAATTTTTTCAGTTCATTTTCATGATCTTTCTCAGGATCCATGAACACATTTTTAGGAAAATTTATAACAAAATATCAAATTTCATTATAGTTTTAGCACCTTGGTGGTAATTCAATTATAACCCTAAAATTTGCCATATTTAATATTTTTGATAGAAGTGAAAAGATTTTCATAAAATATTCATCTTCATTTTCATCATCAGATTCATTTGATTTAGACTTTTCATCATCTCTATTTTTGATCCTACTGATTGCTTCAAAAGACATCTCATTTATATCTTCTTCTAGAAAAATTTGATCTGTCAAATTCCATTTGTAATGACTATGTTATACTATTCTAATAGAGTACGATCATTGATTACATATAATGATGATAGTTTAGGATCAAACATGTTTGGAAAATCTATTGTAATTTTTTTGACAATAGTTGAATCATCTAGCTTTTCACCAAAACCCTAAATATTATTGACCTTTTCATTTACTCTTGTAAAGTATTCATCAAAATTTTCATCTCCAACCATATTAATATCTTAACATTTTCTTCTCCAAATTTTCAATTTTGACTACATATATTTTACGTTACCTTCGTAAATAAATTCTAATTTATACAAAATTTCCTTGGAATTTTGGATTCCCATAACCTTTGTGTAAACATTTTCTAAAAGGGACATCAAAATAACATTTTCATAAATTCCATCAAATTTCATATTTACCATAATGGTAAATTATATACGATCATCAACTATAATAGTTTAGAATCCAATAGTTACTCCATCTTTAACTTCAAGGATGAGAGATAAAAGATAATGAAACATCCAATTCTTCCAACTATGATAATTCATTCTATTGAATATAGGATCACCCTTACTACTGATTGAATTAGATTATCAATATATAATAATTACTAGATCTTAATAGAGGGATCTTGGTTCTCGCATACACTAATGTATATTGACTAAAATTATTTATTTTGATTTACGATAAATATATCAACATGTGAGAGACAAAATATTTTATCCAAAAAATATCTACATTGTACTTTAGAACCATTACTCACATTTCAATCATTGATGATCTTTGTGAAGCAACCCATCGGTTTATAGGCATCAATGTAGTGCTTATTTTACTAGTTATCAAACACAAATTACATGAACAAGAAAATAATATTTAAATCAGCTCACTTCCACAAGAAATCATCATATTCAAGTCATATTCACATAATAGCCATATAGTAGGATATCCATATATTATTATTATCCAAATGGTATGCAATACTCCATAAATTTTCAAATCATAGCCGCAAATTATATTTTCTTGGTTACCACATAAACATTCTATATAGAAAATACAACCATATGTTAGTACGATCGAACTTAGCACGTGTCTTTATCTCCCTGAAAATCATTTTTTATACCATTAATTACAAATTCTATAGCTTTACCCACAAAAAATATTCATCCTTAAAGTACCGAAATCCGCAAAGAAACAGCCACAAATAATTTTATTTATAGTTATTCATGGGATTATTTATCCACCACAAAGCAGCATCCAACATGGATGAAATCTAATACAATCCTGATCCTAAAAATTATTTTTGTTGTTTTTATAGCTTTCTTAGAATAAAATATTATCATGTTCCCAAATAATTTTTATTCATGCAGAAATTCATATTTAGCTGCATTTTGAACTACCAATGTTACTTGGATATTTATGCATGGATTATGAGTTTTCGATTGCTCAGTATAAAAACCCACATTCATCAGTGGTTCATTCATGAAGCCTCATATTAGAGAGGTTGATGATGATATCCCATGTCGATCATATGAATGATATTCCAACATTCAAACATATTAATATATCACCATTATTTTCTTCATTTTAAAAGATAGGTGATAGTACCCTCAATATGACACCCAACATCGAACACCGTATATATAGAGGCTCTGGTATAATAAATATTCCACTCCTTAGACTGGTCATAATTCATGAACCTCATTTTGTTATCTAGCCTTACACTATGGAACCACCTCTACCTCTAATACTGGCGTTGTCTTAGGCCATCCCATTCCACCTTTAGTCTTCCTCTCGAAAGGGCCTATACATGGGCATGGTAAGGTATTAAACACACCCCTGGTCTCTTTGATAATCCATCTTGGTTAAGCTATCTAATAGGGGTCTACCCCTTTTCCCCCTACGACTGGTTGAGGGCTAGCCCATTGGGGTTTTGTGGTTGGCCCATAATTTTTATTAAGACATCCATTATACATAGAAATATTCTAAGTATAAAATGAAAATCCAAATCATTATGAATTAAAATACCAAGCGAATATCTACTCTTAAAATTCCCAAACATGATTTAATGAATCTTCAGGGAAAATAACTAGAAAGGACTTATTTTGTAGTAACAATGGGAACACTTCTTAACACGTATCTTCAACATGTAAGAACACTTCAATCATCATAGTTTTAATACCAAGTAGAACTGTCAATTCACGACCTTTAATGAAATATAAAGAAGAATAATCAAATTGTGAAATCCAATTCTATAATATAGATCCCTAAAAATTATCTATGCATCCCCACAACATCCATAAAAATTCTCCAGGCATCACCAAATTTTCCAAACCCACAAAACATATATTGACATGTTGGGACAAAAATGATTCACTATGGTTCATCATATAATATATTTGGATTCATTATTAATGGAAACAAATGGTATCTATTGTATCATTAAATCATGGTCCATCCATGAATTTCCTAGAGACCTTATAATCCTATAAAAAGTGGACTAGGGAGGCTTGAATCATCATAAAAAATTAAAATTGAAACAAAATACCAACTAATATTTATCCTCTTATTCATATTTGAATAGAATCAATGTCCTAATATTCCGCATCATTTCAGAAATAAAATCAAGAGAATATCATTTGAGGGAGTAATGAGCAAATAAACCCTCCCAAGGTCTTCATATTTATCTAATTTCTTTGTGTTCTATCAAGATTCATAAATACATTATTTCATTGTTTCCGTCATTTTCATTATTCATGATTATTTTTATTTTTCAAATAATCTCTTTCCCTTCTTTTATCAACTATAACATCACTCTCTTTATTTTCGTGAGAGTTGAGATGGATTTGTAGAGGGTCTACCAAAACACTGAACATCACTTTTCCCCATCCTTCTCATAATTAGTTTCTTGGTTTTTCTATTAAAAAGAAATGGTTCTTCCAGTTTTTGGATACTCCTTTAAAAATTAAGGGATTCATTTTCTTGTTCTCAGTTCTATTTCAAACCAAGGGACTCTCTCTTATTTGGTTATTGGTTCCCATTAATACTAAAGTGTTATATATCCATTCAATACTTTTTTAGGGGATGAAATGTAGGGGCACCATTGTGTGCTATTTCTGAACTCCATTATCAATGTGTGCCTTTTTTAATTACTCTATGTAATTAAATTTCACAATGAATGTAGTTATTTGTTTAATTTTTAATTTTCTCTTTGATTTATTTTGGTTATTTTAAAATCTCAAATGATATCATCATATTTTTTATACCATTATTTTGAAATCATTTTAATTTTAATTTTTTTTGTTTATAAATTTATCATTTTAAATGGAAATTCAACCACTCCTATTACCATATATCTATAACCAAAGATTGGTATCAATGAATTTTATTCAAAATTTTATTTTTTAAAAATTGATATTATTTTTAGTATCTCCTTTGGAAAATAATTTTCTATTTCTTTCCAATAATGGTACATAAGGGGAATTTTGTTTTTATCAAAATCATAGTTTTTGTAAATTGATTTTTTTTCCTAACCATAAATGATTTCAAAGATAATTCAGTTTATTATGACATCTAATTCTTATTTTCATTATCAGGTTTTTCATGAAACCATATTTTCTTATTGGAAAACATTTATTTCAATTTTAATTAAAATAATATTATATCTTTTTTGGAAAATGGTTATGTATGGTTTTAACCATACCACCGATCCATATGTTAAATGGACTCTGCATGAAACTTTATCATATGAATTAGATGTAAATTATATGAATTATATACAATGTGGTCTTAATATATATGGGTTTAATTTTATTTATTTGTGTAAAAAACTTCTTTCATTATGAAGATTAGTAGAACTAACACATGAAGGAATAAATAAAGTTATAGAAACTAGATTTTACACACATCACTAAGGTATAAAAAGTATCTAACATCAAGAAAAGTAATATATTACTCACATGTTTTCTCATTTTTCTGACATTATAATGAATGAAAATATCTTCATGATGTCATTTCAAATGAAATTATAATGAAGAAACTACTATGTGTCTTAAATAGTTCATGGGATCCCAAAATTATGGAAATCCAAGAATATAAGGAAATTGAAAATATATTTTTTATATAAATCTTAATAGCCTTATTAAAAGATGAGATAGTTATGAAACTCCGATTGATAAAAGATGTAATGAATGAAAACAAATCAGATGATGACCTTTCTTGAAAACCAATTAGTGATTATGATTATTTTGAAAGAGACATCATTAATGAAGGTGAATGTGAACAATATGTCCAAATGATGAAAAAACGTGTGAATAATAATAAATCATCATAGTGTTCTAGAAACCAAGATAAAAATGAATCTCCCATTATGATGTGTTATTAATGAAACAAAAATTTTTAATAGAAGACATTATTTCTTAATCATCAAAATTATTATTAAATACAAGAACAAATTTGAATAATTCTATGAAGGTCTCTACTTGGAGTGAAAGAGATAACTCTATGTTCTCATTCTTTTTAAGGGAATCATGTATAATACTTCTCATTGTGGATGTTGAGGTATATAACAATTTAAATTATAAATATTCATCCTCATATTATTCTCAGTATTCCTATAATTCTAGTAACCTAACATGAGAAGAACTAAAATAAATTCATGATCCAATAAGAGATGGTTTTCATAAACTATCTTATTTATATAAAAATAATGATAAGAAATATTTGAAATTTTTCTAAAAAAATAATCATGTTTTAAATTAAACATTTTTCACATAAATTGAAATTATTATTTGTTTTTAAATTTTTTAAAACTCTTTCTAAATTTGAAAAGGTGAATAAAATATTGACATGATCCTTCTTTCATAACATGTTAATAAAAATAATTATAGTTTTGATTTCTAAAATACTATTGTATGTTCTTCAAAAACCACAATTTTTATGAATGGTGTTTCTTAAAATAAATTTTGAAAATATATTCCTAAATAAGTGAATATAATATATGAATGATATTGAAAAAATACTTGATATAGAAGTTATAATTCACTTAAAAATTATTCTAATATTTTTTTTTAAAATATAAACAAGTTTTTTGCCAATAAGTTTTTACATTACATAGTTTATTATCCTAAATTTGTTTCCATTCCCAAATCATCTTGGGCTAATAGTTATGGGCCCTCAAGGGAAATGAAAAGAAATAATTATTGATATCTTCAATGACCATTCCACATAAATTTATTAAATTACCTTATGGTGCATAATCAATAATGGAAAAACGGATAATCCTACTCTAATATGGTTATTTTAAAATGTATAATCCATAGAGTTACATGTATTAAAAATAGATAAAGTATCCATTTTTTATATAATCTAAATTTTTATTTTAGGTAAAATTATTTTGATGAACATTTTATTTTCACTTCATTATTATCTAATAATGTTTTCAATGATTTATCTTATTATATATTTAAAATATCTTCTTTATGTAATTTTTTAATTGTACATATTTTGAAAATATTCTTCTAATAAATTTAAAATATTTTATAACTCCATAAATATATTTATATGTGGTTCCAAATTCTTTATTTTCAATTGTTTTTTATTTATTATGAAATTCATTTACATGTCTTGTTCTTTTTAATCACAAGGCTAATTTTTGATATATATACGAATTCACAAACTTAATTGTTTGTCTCATTTTGTTTCGATGCATGTTATTTTTTATATCCCCAAACATAGATATGAAATTTTCTTTATAAGGGGGAGTTCAATATTTTTATACATGTTTTTTATTTTTTAAAATTATTTTTTTTTCATTTTAATCTCATAATTTTCAAACCCAATTTCATTGAATGTTAATTTTTTATTATCTCAATGGGATGGAAAGTTTTAAATAGTGGTAAAAGATAAATTTATATTTATTTAAAATAGTGTTTCATCAAGGGTAGAGCATTAATTCAATATATAAAAAAGGGTGAAAGGTGGGTACAAAAAAAATTACAAAATCCTTTATTTTTATTTTTTACCTCTTCCTTATGTTTTTTTATATCTATCATTTTTATCATCAAAATAGGGAAGATTTGTTTTAATTAGAAGTTTAATTTTTTAAATTATCACATATACGTTATTTTTTACTGATTTTTTTCATTTTTTGTAATATTATTTCTCATGTTTATATTAAATTATTACTGTAGGAAGGAAAATGACCATAAGATGGGATCAAAGTGATCTTGAAGGAATTATTCCAAGTCATGTGAATCCAAAAATAACTAAACAGATGGAAGGAGTGATCAAACTAGCTGGTATAACAACTAGTATCTCCTATATCCAACCAAAATCCATTAGTTAGCTATTGAAGGCCACCAGGTAGTAGGTGGAGGATTAATTTATACAATATATACATCATTAAACAGTATCTTGCACATGGAATCAGGTGGAAAGCAAGTAGTGAAATTACAAAACATTCTAGGTTTCATTAATGGTTGTAAAAATGGTACCACATGGCTCATTAAACCATAGATAGACCACAGATGACCTCAACACCCTAAAATATATAAAATAACAGAAAGAGAGGAATGTATCTTAATCTTAACAA
The DNA here is from genome assembly GCA_963277665.1 of Viscum album. Classification (NCBI taxonomy): domain Eukaryota; kingdom Viridiplantae; phylum Streptophyta; class Magnoliopsida; order Santalales; family Viscaceae; genus Viscum; species Viscum album. The sequence goes on from OY728158.1 coordinate 1,289,428,455, forward strand.
TGTGAAATAAAAACATAATTATCTATACTCTTATGCTTCCTCTTTATCTTAAAAAAACTAAATGTTCTAATATTACTCTTCCTTTCACAATGAAGATAAACATAACATAATTTGTGGAAATTCATATTATATAGAAACTTATAATTTCATGTTCTATATCAAATTTCTTCATGTTACATCATAATTAAGCAATCTATTCTTTCTTTATTCCATTTTATCTCTTTATTTTTAATCCATGTTTTATTGTATAGCCCGTTTGATATCTCTTTCTTAATTGAATCTTACCTCTTTCTATCACATTGTTACAAATTCTAATATATTAATGATAGTTGATACGGACTTGTAATTGGTCTTCACAAAGTAAAACCATCCCTTTTCTCCATGATTCCCATTATTGGTTTGCTGATTTTCCATTAAAATGTAAGTGTTATTTTAGTTTATTTATTATCCATTGAAAATAAAGGGATTTATTTTATGGTTTTGCTTCTTGTTAAAAATAAGGGAGTATTTTCTATTTTATTTAAGGGTTCTCATCCGAACTAAGGGTTTATTTATCTCCTCAATCCTTCTTTATGGGAATATATGTAGGTTCAAATTTTTCATCTATTTTTGATAACCATTATCAATGTGTTCATTATTTATTTAATTTATTCATTTATTCTTCCTATATTATTGATTTTTTTATTTTTTTATATTTTTTATTTCCCTTTACTTTGATTATTTATAATGGCATCATGATATTATCATATCTTTTAAAGGAAAATTATGAAATAATTTTAATTTTGATTTGTCATATTTCTGTATTAAATTAATTATTTATAAAGAAATTCACCCCCACCAACCATTCTATACATCTCTGAATAGTATAGTAAGGATATATTATAAATTCATATAAAATAAATAAAATATATAAATTCATGATATTTGACTTAAAATTACATAATAAATAAATCAAAAGAGTGTGGAAACATGATTAAATATACATCTCCCATAAGTTCTTATCATAATGATGTGAATACTCATAAAATAGTTATACATATTTCAACATTCACATAAATAATAGTATATATAAAACTAATTTCATAATCCATACAATTAATAAACCCACATAATTTTACAAACCCAACTCTAGTAACCTGGAGTTGATTCATATTTATTACAATAGAATAGATAAAAGGGGTTAGACCTTAAAGGGATAATCAGTTTAGCTATTTTGGTGAACCAAATACCTTAATTATTCCCATGTTACATTGGTAATAAAAAATATTGAATAGTACGTAAAAAAATAAAATAAAATATATCCTTAAAAATTCCATCAATGAATTCCTCTTCATAACCTGGGAAATGTAAACAGAATAAATGTGATTGAAAATTCTTAGTAATTATTTCATGTAAAAGTACATATAATGAATCAATAATGAAATATCAATATGTAACATCAAATAACTAAACACACATGAGAGTTAATTAATTTATTGTAAATCAAAAATGGATTATTAATAATAAATTTGACAATTTAAATAACTGAACATACATTCCATTTAATCAATAAAATGATAATTAAATGCATACAGAGATAATTTCATTGTTAAAATTTCATGGATGATAATAATAAATTTCTTCCCCATTACGGAAATACTTAATTATTAGAAATAATGATCCTAATAATCATGATACCTCTACCACTATGAAATTTTATAAATTAGTATAAAACTACACGTAGAAACCCATTTAATTTAGCCAAATTATTTGTCTCATGAAACTTATCGATGCATCATTCAGATATATAATTTTGACCCCACCACATTTATTAAGATTCCATGTATATAAAATAATCAATTTAATTCATTAATAATACTCCTTGTCAACAAATATTCACATTGAGTAGTGAACACAAATTTATTAATATCTCCCTAGTTAATCAAATTACCTTCAGTGTAATTATCTTATGTGAGAATGGTATACAGTCTTGGAAATATCCATATTAATGATACAAATAATATGGGTAAACATGGATTGAATCATTAGAAAACATGAATAAATAGGTATTCATGTAATATATCTCACGGAGTGGTATATACACAACATGAAAGTGATTATTTCATATCAATATATATGTCTTGATAAAATGGATGTTTAGATAAAACACCTTATAATTAACATATAATTGAATTGAAAACTAGTTAATGAATATATTTTTTGAATCAAAGATAAATCCACATAGAAAAAGGGGAAAAAATGTCCTAAGATAATCAATAATCATTATACAAATTATAGTATAATATCAAAGGATAATGAAAGGTTAATATAATCCAATTATGAAATTCTTTGCCACTTGTTAATTTTTATTTAAAATCCATTGGATGAAATAACTAAAATTTAATATTAAAATACCATAATAATAAAGGATACATGATATTACAATTAAACAGTGTATTATTATCAGCATATAAAATAAATTATGCACATAATAATAAAATATTCCTCAATAAAAGGAAATTGAGATGAATTCCCTTTCTTCAAGTATTAATTTAGTTGAATTTGTTTTAACATAATTTATTATAATTTTAACCATGTAATTAATTTATAATGAAAGAATATCCATACTTCTAGTATCATATATGATCCACTAATTACATTTTATGAACCATTTTTTAGTATGATTTCAATATTTTTAATTTTTGGGTGTCAATATCATTGTTTTTTCAGGTCTATTTTTTCAGGACTGTTCCAATTCTTATTAATAAGATCTATATAAATATTATAGATAATTATATTAATATTTTTAATGTCATGTTTACTCATTATATAATATTTTAAAACCATTTATGAATGTTTTACATGGACAATCAATCACATCATTTTGTGGATATGCTAGGTAATACATATGCACGAGAAACAATATCATTTACTTAATGAGTGATAAGTATTAGGAAGTTGGTGACAGATTAGTTTTATAGAATCAATATCATCTCATTTATATCACATATTTTCATTAATTTTATCCTTATTAAAGTCCATGTAATGCGTAACTAGAAAATGAATCACATTGCTTCATGAGGTGGTAGTCTGTCTTACACCTGAGGGATGTTATCATATTTTAAATTAAATTGAAAAACAAATGGTATTTTTGATATTAAAATTAAATAACTATAATAATAACAAATCTATCATAATTTTTTTTAAAAACATCATCACAGTCATCCTATAATGGAGGTGAACGAAAATGAATTAAATCGATTCGTGAGGCAGTTGTTCGCCTTACACACGATCAAAAATTTTTTCCCGGTTGATCGAAGAGTATATGGATGTAGGTGCATCCATAAAAATAATAGAATAATACTATATGGTAGATATTATTTTTAATATAACTTCATGACTTAATTATATTTTATATATTTTGAATAAGAAATAAAAAAATATCATTTAGGAATGTTAACTCTTCTCTAGATGACCTTCTTAATTTTGCAACAAAATCCTTCCAACAATAGATTTATTATTAAACTAATGCTTAAATATAAGGGGAGTGAAGTAGGTAATTTATTTTGGTAGTGATAAACCAATAAAAATGACTGTTGGGATGTGAAAATGGGATGAGAGTGGGTATCTGTTTTTAAGAGGGGTAGAGGGCACAAATGGATGTTTTTAAAATAAATAATTACCCATATTTTTATCATGAAAATCCTAAAATATCATTTATTATAAAATATTAGAGGTTATATAGTCTAAATATGTCCCAAAATGGGTTTTTGAGAACATGGTTTGTCATTTAAAGCATTATCTTATTTGTTTAACCTTTGGTAAATCAGTTTTTACCCTAACCACGATAATTGAAATTTATTACTTCTCATATTCATAATTGTAATCCATTTAGTTTAAATTATAAGTTAATAAAAATTATTCTGACTAAAAAATGTAATATATTTTTCAAAATTAAATTAATAGAGGTGCTAGAATCCATTTTAAAATTTTACTCATTTACGGGACAAAAAAGAGGGTTTCCAAGGAGAAATATCTCATAAGAATGAAACGGTTTTTATTGAAATTGAATATAATTCGATCCCAATGACCAATGTTAGGACACGGCCTGTGCCAGGTCTTGAGCCAAAACTACCCCAAGCCCGCCTCCATAGGCCAAAGACTGGAAACTTGCTCTGATGGCCCAACAAACTCAGGGAGCCCTTTGTCTAATAACATTTACACAAACACAACCCAAGAACACAAAAAGAGGCAACCACAAAGTAAACTGCTATATCAAAAGGAGCGTTGATTGTAAAGGGACCCAAAATACAAGCCCATTTGTAATGTACAAGTACAACTGGAAATTATAGATACAACTAAAATTATAAGTAGCTCCTAGATCGTCTACTGAGGGTCCTACCTAAAGGGTAGGAACAGATCATATCCACACCTCTCCATGTCATCGCATCTCCTCAGTGTACCACTTTGTCTTGGATCCCTCTAGTCCCAGCTCTACTGCTCGTCGTCTGCATAAGAAACAACAAGGTGTAGGCGAAGACCGTGTAGGGGTGATTATGACGATACTTATTAGAGACCCCAAGACACCCGTTGGTCTCCTAGAGTTCTACAAAGAAAATACCGCAAAGCAATACATCAACTCTACATAGGTATATGCCTATAAATATACCTAAGTTATCAAGATATACTCTTGTCGTACATTATAAATGAATACCACAAAGGTATAAGTACCACACATGTAACACTACACAGTTAGAAGTACCACATAGGAACAACATGAAGGTAAATTTACACAACACAAGTCAGCTCACACCAAGTATCACATTTAGTCAAGGATATAAGGGTTATCACGTCATAGAACTCCTCAGATGCTGGAAAACTCATTCTCTATCGAGTACAGTGGTCATATAGGGTCACACATAGCTGCTTCCCACTAACCTTGAACTGTTATGGTACCCATCCCTGATGGGTACTGTGGGCATGTCGGGTCACATAGAGTCGCTTCCCATTGTGGTCATGCAGGATCACAAAGTGTTTCTTCCCACCTTGGTTGAACTAAGGTACTTCTCCTGAAAAGTACCATGGGTCTGTTAGGTCATACAGAGCCACTCCCCACTATGGGCCTGCTGGGTCACACAGAGATGCTTCCCACTGGGCCAAACATCAAGATGTCTTCTAGTCTTAGCCAACGGCTGGGTTCCATATGTAGTCTTCATGGGAGTACTGCTACTCAAGCAACTCGTTACATCTTTATATCCCAAAAAGTCACCACAAATTATATTCTATGTTAGTAACTGTAGCATCGTCATTCAAAAAACGCAAACTCTTGAGTTTCTGGGGAACTTCTCCTATATCGAGTACAGGGGGCATGCCTGCTCACATAGAGTCGCTTCCCACTACCCTTAATCTATTGTAGAACACATAAATAGTTTGTATTGTGGTCATGTCGGGTCACACATACCTACTTCCCACCGTGTCCATACTATGTCACGCCGAGCCGGTTCCCACTAGGCCATCGTATAGATGTCTTCAGGTCACATCCAGCTACAGGGTTCTCTATATAGTTCACTTGGAAGAACCGCTCCACAATCCATTGGTCATATTACTACTGGTACAAAGTCTCAAAAGGAAGTAACCCGATGTTTCACCATGTTATAAGGGATCCAACGCAATAGACGATGCATCAATCAGATGCATGGTCTGTGAATTTTTGGCATTTCAATGTCCACGAACCTATTGGATTCGGGTGCAATCTAACCCTTTTGTACTCAAAATTTCTCAAAAAAACTCATAGCATAAATAAGAAGGCTTGTCTCACTCCAAGGGTCCCAATTTTGTATATGGTTCATCAAACAGATGACTGGTTCTCAACATATTTCCCTTTCTGATCCTGGGAGGTAATGGGTTTGTGTCTGGTCCGTCTCGGTTGGACTGGTCCGACCAGGATCAGAATTGACCGAATTGGGTGGACCTAGGTCGACCCAGCCTGACTTTGGTCGACCCGGGCCACCGAGCTATGGGTCGGCTAGCTGATCATAGGGTGGCCTACTGGACAGACCCAGCAATGCGACCTGCCTGGAAGCGCGGGCCACCAGGGACACTCGGACATGATGCATCTGGGTAGGGCTGACGTGGCACAGATCCACATTAGCGGGTCATCCCATGGGGGTTGACCCCAATGTTGCATCGTGGGTCCTCCGTAACGTGGCCGATGGGCCGAGGCTTTTCCACTAAGTGTGCCGCTGGTGTGCGCCCCATCCATAGGCTTCCAGTCGATCAACGACCCCTTTCTCCTACCACAACCAACACAGGTCGCAGACTTGCTTCCGCATGGGCATGCCACCGAGGGTGAACCACACCTCTGCTCTGCCGTCTCCGTTGCAGCCAGCCATCATACCGGTTAGCCTCTCCTCCGATTGCAGCAGTTGAAAAGCCACAACCATCCATGTTCATCAGAGGCGCGTGATGGTGCGCCATGCCTCCTCCGCGACTTGCTAGTGATGTCCACTCCGATGAATGTCATGGCTTTATTCCATAACCTCCTATTACGGCATGCATTTTCGCACTATACACCACATAACCGATCGATTACATCGTGCTGTCAGTATTCCATGGAGGCAGAAGGATGTATCAAATATAGCAGAGGGTTCAGACCAGTTTAGTTAGGCCCACTCCCTCCACGTTAGCCCATAACATGAGGGGGGTTAAGGGTTTAATGACAAATGAATTTAACAACCAGATACATCCCACATTATTCACCAGAAAAACCTTTCGCAATAACGATTGAATCACGGGTCAACTCGTTTGTCGGTTAACCTGCTTTCTTTGTGTTATTGAATGAACGGGGAAGTTAAAATCAATTAAAATCATAAATGAATAAACCCCCTACCTCAATTTCATTGGATAGAATCCGCATTTGAGGATGTGTCGGTGTTCTTCATCCCCACAACAAGACTCTAATGGTGTTGTAGGATCATCATACTTCGGATTGTGGTTTGGGTTTGCTCGTCACCACCCGCTGGAACCAGCTCCGTCCACCAATTGTTGGGAATGGCAAAACATTACCAGAGCATCGTGGTTTGGTGAAGCTGTTCCAATTCCCCCCCCCCAAGATCTAAATAAATAGGAGAGGGGGATGTTATTTAACAATCGTGTAATTTATGAAGGTTTATTTCATAGGAACCTTCCGAAATTAAATGAACTTTTTAGTTAGTTTTTGAGGTTTCAAGCCATTTAATGGCTTGACTCACCACTTTTCCCACACTACCACTTGTCCGTTGGTGGAAAAGAAATAAAATTGTTAGATTAGTTTATTTCATATCCTTTTAAAAGTCCCAAAAAATAACTCTTTCTCTGTACCTACTACTGTCAAAGTAAAGCCTACCTTAAGAAAATAACGGTGCTATGGTTTTAACAGTGCCCTCATATTTTTAATCTGAACACTGGTTCAAATGTTAGAAAACACTGCTCTGGCATTTACTAAACGTACCCGCGTAAAAGTTTGAAAAATTAGTAACAGTTACCTTTGACTCGAGTCAGTTGAGTTTCGGCTCTTGCTAAATGAAACATGCCCCAATGAATCCAATGGTACTCTCAAAAATCTAATACGAGTTACTATTTAAAAGTTATGGATTTTACAATAAAATAAGTGTCACTTAATTATTTTATTTCTAGCCAAAAAGAAACATTCATTACTGGCCCAATTCGGCTAATGGTAGAATCTTCTAAAATAAATCATTCTTTCACAAGTTCAGCGGTGGTCTCAGATTTTTAATCTGAGTGTCCATTTGTGAGTTATAACCATTTGTAAAATAAAATAATTTATTTAATTATTTTCTTTATGTTTTTGTCATTTTTGGGTTTTCTCACAGGAGGTGTGAACCGACTAAACTTATGTCGTGCCTAGGGTAAATCTGCCATCCGGAATGCAATGGTCCCCTCAGAATTTTAATCCGGGAAACCGCATAATAGTTATTCCATATTTTTAGGAAAAATGCTTACAAATGCTGTATAAAGTTGATCAAAACTTTGACGGACCATTCCAAGCACTCCAGGCCTCAAAATCACGCACTGTCAAATTTTTCAATCTCGAAATAATTCAATAAATTTATAACAAACTTTTACAGAAATTTCGGGACATAAATTTCGTCCCACGATTAAATATTTTCATTCCAAAAATCCACAACATATACTAAGGAGACAAATGGTTTTACTGAGCATGAATCTAAGCCTCCCACTCCCATGTGCTCTCTTGTGGGTTTTCGTTCTATCAGTGAATTCACACCAGAGGTATCAACCGCCTATGAAGGACCTACTCCTATCGATCTTCAATCTCTATAAGAACCTCTATAAATGTCGCCCCATCATCTAAGTCCATCACACCATGGTCGATCATGTGATATCGGCCATGAACGTATCTCCTCAACTGGAATACATGGAAGACATCGTGCATACTTTCCAACTGTGGTGGGAGGCTAAGCGGTATGCTACCTCGCATATCCTCCAATGTAATATAAAAGGACTGATAAACCCCATTGATAACTTGACACCTAAGACAAAACTCTATTTTCCCCACCGAGGAGTGACTCAAAGGAATACGTGGCCCCTCCTTGAAATCCAATGGTCTCAGTATCCTGTCGACATAAAACGTCATCCCACTATGTGAATTCTTCCCTTCCTGGTAAGTGATACATCATGATATTACTCTGCTACTACTTTCTTCATCCCTGGACACTAGTACTTATGTTGGAGGTCCTTGTACATCTTTACCACACCAGGATATACCGCCAAAGGGGACGTCTGTAACTCCCTCAACACAACCTCCCAAAGCGCCACCGGTGCAATGGTAAGTCATCTAAAGTGGACAATGTGCTCCCCACCTTCATAAAATCATAAGATGCATACCCTAAGGATATCTGAGCACATCTAGCCTTGCAGTAAATGTCCCCAAGCTACGCCTCCCTGACTCGCTAATGGAGTAGGGAGTGATAGTTATAGAATAGGGGTAAGATACTCTATATCTATTCATGAAGGATATCTACATCATGACTAGCTACTCTGACGCATCACTCAGCAGTTATAGATTGTGTATGCTACAACATTCCCATTCCCAGGATTATAGACGATCTCAATGTCATAGTCCTGGAAAAACTCTAGCCATCGTCATAGTCTCAGATCATGAAAGTTCTGCTGACACTTCTCCATCTACATGAAAGGCTTCCTCTTCTTCTCCAATGCTACAAGGGTTCTGCTACCCAAGAGAATTCTGGTTCCAAACTCCGGTAGTACTCATTCAAAACAAAAGTCTCTCTCCCTTAGGGGTGGTAATCCTAGAAACATCTTTTGAAAATATGTACCCACACTTTGCCACTATTTTTGGGATCTGAAAATCGAAAACTCCCGCTACCATGATGGTAAGGTTGCCCCACTAAACAGTGATCAGATGCACTCTCTTATTCGTCTGTTAATCCTGTGCAACCTGGGTTTCTTTTTTTCGACCAAGGAAAACCACATTCCCACATTGTAGATAAACCAAAACCTTTTTCCTAATATAGTAAATATTAGTATGAACTGTGGATGTTTAGTTATACCCAAACTAATGTTGTAAGGCCTCGAAGATTCCACCAAGAGGTTCCAACCGAAAGTCTCGCCTCAAAGTTCAGATCACACCATCGGTGAAAGTGTGATTACCGAGTATCCTCCCAATGGTATCTCCAGACATGAGGGTCAGGATAGTGGTTTAACTAGATACTCTAGGTCGTAGACAATATTCGTGTAAGATGGAATGATTGGTACATATGCCTATTTATACTACAGCTAGTAGTAGACACAGACGGTACCTCTAATCATTCCTAGAGTCCTTGGGTCACACTCCTTGATTGCATGCAGCTAATCCCTTTTTTTCCTCCATCTCCCTAATCCTGGAGTTGCATGCATCCCAAGCTATCATATGTATTGAATTTATTTAAATGGAAATAAATTATAAAGTCTCATCGAGTTACTTAATTACCTCCTAAAAAAGTTTTATCCATTATTTTTTGCATCATTCCTTTTAAACAGATAATTGTAGTTCTTATTCATAGCATCCTCTAGTTTCCATGTTGTTTCCTCTATTTTCTCATTTCTCTAAAGTACCTTTACTAGTTGAGTTAGATGATTTCCCAATACATTCTCTCTAGTTTTAAGATCCTAGATGGGTTATTCGTATTAATATATATCAGGATCCAATTGTATTTCATCTAAGGTGATCACATGTGTCGGGTTTGGCATGTACTTTTTTAAAATTGATATATGGAACACATTATATACATTTGAGGGATGCGGTCAAATTTAAAAATAATAAGAAACTTATCCAATTATTTCTATAATTTTAAATATTTCTATGTACATGGGGATCAAATTTCCCTTCTTGCAGAACATTATGACACTCTTCTATGGAAGAGAATTTAATAAAACATTATCTACTACATGAAATTAAAAATAAATCCTCATATTTTTAGCACAATCATTGACTACTATGAAGCACTTTAATTTGAACATAAATTGTAGAGACCCAAAGCTTGATGTACATGGACATTACATTACATTAGCAGAATACTTAATAAATAACAAAAACAGACACACAAGGACCATAATAGTTTAGTGTCTTTGGAAACTTGGAATGCAATCTTCTAATCATGGTGAAATATCTTCAACATCTCACATAAAGATCTTCCCCTTTTTTTCTAACCTAAAACCATTATTTATACCATGGGAAAAAGAAAAAATAAAAAGGGTTATCTCAAATGCTCAGTAAGGGTAAGTATGGATAAAATAAAACATACCATATACTTTTGAACTTTAAAACATGAACACAAAGTTTAAACACCAAAATCTTGAGCAACGACATAAAACATGGATGTACATAAGGCATAGATCATATTGTAACATAAACCATGAAAAAATAGCAGGGGAATAAAACATGTAATTTTGGCATCCATTAATCACATGTAATGATTTCCATAGTAGCCAAGGCAATGCTGCGAATACCATCTTAGTGGACAAAGTCCCTTTCTGAATCGAGTTCACACCTCATTCTAGTCCTGTAATACTGAACCGGATTAACATACCGTTCCAGCCATGTCTATATCATGAGATATAAATCTTTACCCAATGCATTGGAGGGAGATATAGGTCCCACCCATCTCATAATGAAATCATTCTTACTTGTGCCACAAAATAAACATACGTCATTCATAATAACCCAATAAATGAAATGGGTTTCATAAACATCATCCCATCATTAAATAATCTATATAAAGAAATGGATATCACTTCATAATAAGGAAAGTGAAACCATGTAAATCATAGAGACAAGATACTTAAAACATACACATATGAAATAATTTCATTTTAGATGAAAAATGGTTATGATGAAACACTTGAAATGAATTCTTGAGGAAAAAATCCTTTATTCTTCAAAATCATTTTCATTTCACAAAATGTCATGCAAATTTAAAAGGAAAGGATTTTGTTGAAAATAGTCATGAAATATTTTGGAGGAAGATTCATGAAAATAAAGCTTTATAAAACGGCAAAAATCGTTTCGTGCCGTATAAGTTAAAAACAATTTTCTCGTACTTTTGCTGGAAAAGTCAAAAAGTACCTCATAACGTAAACATAAGAAAGATTCCTTACATACCATATAGTAATAGTAAAAAATGGGTAAAAAGAACTTTAAACATACATGAAAACACTTTTATAAAACATGGACATAGATGATATAAATAACCCCAGTAAATACTTATGAATAAGCAATCTCGGATAAAAATGAGATTTGCAAAATTATCCCTTACCTTAGGTCTGATATGCTTCGTACGTATCCGATCATCCTGTATAATGATTTAAATAATGTTATTGACTTATTACAGAATCATATTAATTGTTATGATACCATATATTGTTCACTTATGACTTTATATTACCCATTCTTTTGTAAATTCCATGCTAAAGAGCGTTTTGGGAAAAATCATTTCATTTGTCGCCCTTGTTTGGACTTGTAATTATTCATATGATTAATTAGATCATGATTAATTACATCCAGAATGTAAAACATGATTTATATATAATATATATTCAGAATATACATATATATATAATAGATCAATAAATGTAAAGAAATACACTGTTCATGTAGACGGTAGGCCGTACATACGCATGAACGTTGTTTTCGTTTAATCATTGAATTGAATGGAATTAATTGGATGAAATACATATATACATATATACATAAATCTAGTATAATTATTATGTAATATACATGATTACTTATTATATATACTTTATAATCATTTATGAATGGTTAATCATTGAGAATGAATCTCATCTTGTCGTGGGGACGGTATTCCGTACGTACGCATGAGCGATGATATCATTCCCATGATTGTGGAATTTTATTTGAGTGTATGTATACTATTTCAGAATCAATATCACTTTACAATAATCATATATAGTTATTATTTACACCATTATACCCATCCATGTAAGGTGGTGGTGTAAAATAGATTACACCACGGCGTGGAGACGGTATTTCGTACGCACACACGCGCGATGATTTCATTTTCCGTAGGATTGATAGATGGTGAAACAGGGTTGTTTCATACTTATAATAAAATATCAGTATATGAGTGATACTTATGTTATTACATCATAAAGAAACAACCTTAGAAGAAGAAGTGGAAGAAGAAATAAAGGTGAAAGAATCTGTAACGGAAATTACCTCTTCTTTGAAGCGCCTCTTTGAGACCTCCTCTTAGGGCACTAAAATTGGTCTTTGAAGAAGACCAGGACCTCTAGGATGTTTCTAGGGAAGTGGATAAGAGAATTGAGCAGGGTTATTCTGAGCATGATGGCTCAAAGTGTTGTGTGGAAGAGAGGGAGGAGGTTCCCTTTTATAAGGGAGGAGAGGGGAACCTTTGGAATTCTTAAAAATATTAATTTATAATAAATCAAACCCCACTTTAAAACCACCAAAAATGACTCATATTAGAAGATTAGATGATATAGGGTTGTAATATAATCAAAAAATCAAATTTAGACATGTTTTGATCTTATTTTAAACCATATCATTTTGATTTATCCCTATTTAATCTATTTAAGTTTATTTGTGGTAATAAAATTCTAAATTTTAAATTATAACAAATAATTACTTATTTGTTGTGAATTTTCCAAAATTGTTTACTTTATAACATTATAGACCATATAAATTTAAATTTATAATTTTTAAATATTTTTGTAATTTTTAAACAATTTTATAATATGTTATTTTTATAAAATAACAATAGTGTCAATCTTGACACTATTCATTTATTTGAATTTAAATAAACTATATAAAGAATATATGTTCGAAATAAAAGCTTTAATAGATTCATAAAAGGTGATATGTGTCTATAAAATTAGTGGATCACATTAGGTAGTTCATATAATATTTATTTTTTTATTTTTAAAACCATTTATTTGGTTTATCTCTTAATAAAATAATTACTACAACATTTTTGTATAATTATTTAATATACTGATTTGTTGCATAAAAATTATAAATAAAATCTTATGATGAATATAAATCTATTAACATTCAAAATAATACTTTTACTATAATTTATCATCTTAAAATAACAATATTTAATTTGTTATATTTATTTAATTATGAAGGTGACAACTTTGGCATCATTTAAAATAAAATAATATAAGTGTCATAATCACTTTTATAAGGCTCCAAACGGTTATATATTAGGTCATTGGATTCTTAAGGTGTAGATATACACTACCAATATGTTTTGGTCAGGTTAGTGGGCCTTTTAAAGGGTATTAGTATTTCAATAAAAACTATATTACTTATTTTCCACTTAATAAATAATTTCTTTATCATTAATGTATCATCATTAATGACAATTATATAATGCCTAAAAATTTTAAATAAATTATCATGATGTAGATAATTTTATTATCTTTCTGGTGACTATTCATTTTCAATGTTTTATGATGTTTATCACTAAATTAAAATTATTATACTTATAATATTTAAGAGAGTGACATGTTGTTACTTTCTTTGGTTTTAATAACAATTAAATTATTTTCATGGTCAAAAGCACATAAAATGAATTTAATCTGACCCTTAGGTGATATGGGTATACGTTTAGCCATCCAATATAATTTTGGCATGTGTTAGGGTAATTTTATAATATTATAATTATCCTTAATTACATGATTTACCTTTAACTACGGTAAATAAAATTTAACGTAGTTACTATTCATAATTCCCAAAAAAAAGTAGCCTATTAACATAATTTGTACCCACTGATTTCAAATATGGAATCCATTTTTTCATATTCAATACACAGATGTTGCAGATATTAAATTAAAATTAATCTCGTTGTCGAATGAAAACGGGTTTTTGATTAAAACATTGCAAAAGATTGAATTGATTTATCCTACGAATTAAATATAAAGTCAATTCTAATGACATACATTATATTAAATGGTAAATATATATTCTATTTATACTTTAAAACAATTAAATATTATAATTTAACCATATAAATTATTGCGATGAAAAAAGTTGTTTTTAATTTAAATATAGCATGTTTTTACTATTCATCAAAATATGAAAGTTACTAGAATAATATGAAAATTTTATCCATAGTAAAATTTTATTTCTTGATTCCAAAGAAAAATTTTATTTTGTCAAATTGAACTTATAAACATGTCAAAAACTAGATTTAATGTCGGTGCGCCATCAAAAGGTAAAACTGCATTTTTTTAAAAATACTTATTTTACCCAAAAAAAATTATTTTGTTCTTATACCATGTTCTAGAAAATGTGTGAGATGAATAATAATGTTATTAAATTCAATATTCAGTTAATAATATTCATAACGGTTAGCTCATAAAAATATTATAATAATATATCATTGTTTAGTAAAACCCGGTATTGCGTACAACAGACGATATCGAGGAAGGTCGTGATTGTGTGTAATGCAAGCCAAGTCAGGGTTGCGTGTTGTGCAAGAATCCTTCGTTGTTTCGTATAACAGAATCCAACCATATTTCATTTGTACATTGAATATATATATATATATATACTCAATGTTGTGTAGAATAACTATTATCAAAATTGTGTGTAACATGATCCAAGATTAGTGTTGCATATACTGCAAGCTAATACGGTGTTGCGTGTAGCGCAAGGTAATCTTGGTGTAGTATATAAAACAAGACAATAATGAAAATTAAAGAATATTTTTCATAAAATCTCGGGGTGTTACATTCTACCCCCCTTAAATTGAATTTCTCCTTTGAAATTCATCGGGGTTATAAATCGTTTACTTCTAGAAAGTTTGTTTAATAGAAACCCACATCGTAAAAAGGAATTCCAAAACATATCTTTAAAAACTAACGTATGAAATGTCACAGTTACCCAAATTAACTCATCAATGGGTTTCCACGTAGAAGAACATAGGTGAAAATATGGATATGGAAGAAAAATCTACCCATCAAGTTCTGATGGAGAGTGGTAGAGAACATGGCTATGAAAAATCCAACAATAACAAATCTATTGATTTGTGATGATCTAAGGTACCATATGATTCATCGGATATAAGGGAACTGGGACAACATTTTTGGTTTTCAAGATCATTCCCCTAAAGTTGATTAATTTAAAGAAATACTTGCATGATTTTGGTACAATCTCACTGTTGTTCGTGAATTGAACAATTTCCACTTCATCCCATAAATAAATGAAGATGAATTTGTTATTCATGATGTGTTAGCAGATCATGTGATAGAATGATGGGTCATTCCTTCTCTTTCAAACAAAAGGTTAGAAAAAGTTACAAGTCCATCTTATGGTTAGATTAATCGTATATGGTTCCAAAATTGAACTTATACTTCATATATCATACCGCTTAATAAAATAAAACTAGTTTCTACTAACTAGGGACTTCCTGTAGGCTAGTGGTAGGAGATAAAGGCCAGTCGTACTTCGGTTGTGGGTTCGATTCCCACATCCTTGTCTGACACGATGGGTTGTCGCCCGTCCTGCAGGTTGTCCTTTTTCTAAAACTATGTTACTATAACATTCCATCAATAATATCAAAAAAAATTCTATCCTTAAACAATACTAACTTATGTCCATCAAAATCCATTACAATCTTTAGGCATATCCAAAATACTGCAGTCCACTCTCATAATATAGGGAAAACTATTACTAGAGATTTAATACCATCGTTGATCCCCATATATCAAATGATATGTCGTGTTGGTCACATTCCAAACATTCAAAGGCCTTAATCATGTATTCTCTTGAAAAATGAATACCCATTGAACCTTAGTGAAAACATGAATGCAGTTAAAAGTTAACACTTTCCACATACCAAAATCCTCAAAACCATATATACTCAACCCATGATATCACTAAGTCCTTATATCAATCATGACCTCATTAATACAATCAAACATCTCATTATCTTCTTATTCCTTCATTATGTGCATATCATCTACTTTACAAAAATATCTGAATAACCATCCATGGGTACTGGTACCGTTCAACATATACTTTCAAATACTTTTAGGAAAAACAATAGTGTAACAATCCTTAGATGATTCTTTATTCCATAGTGCCATTAACTATACAACATAACTCTCGATAAACATACAATCATTCCACTACCTTCTAAAACAACTGACTGAGCTACAACACTTCTTTTAGCTCATATATCATTTGTAGTCCCCTCATCATCATCCACATAAATACTACCCATATGACCATGCTAATTCTCTTCATGATATTTTCCATTAGGTCATTGGTTTTCATAATGCCCGTACATTCCACATCTAATCATTGTTGATGTCATAGAAATACCATTATCCTTGTCCATGGTGTTAACTGAACCGTTTCCTTTGCACTTACTGGCTTTGTGTCCTTCTTTTCCACACCCAAAGAATCTTCCAGTTCCCTTTAAACAATCCCCCCGATGCCTCTTCCCACATGATTTACATGACGTAAATTGAACATTCTTTCCTCTATGATCATCATGAAACTCCATCTTTCTCTTATTATCTGAGTCAGGAAACTTACCAAAGTTGAAATTATTGATCATATTATGAGACTGCTGAATAGGCATAATAATGATGTTTGGACTTCCAAATCTCGTTTCATTTGGTTTCTTATGAAGAATATCATTCAATTGTCTGTCATATCCTCTATTATCATGAATCTTATTGTTTCCAGCCATTTTCTAAAATCCAAAACGAATAGTGTGAGAGGAAAAAATCATGCTAGGGAAAACAACATAGTAAAGGGGGATCACCCTCAATATCTAATATCTTAGGTTAAATTCTATGATCATTACCGTAGTTCTAGGAATATATCCTATACGTATACTTAACCATAGGGACATCCCTAGACATACCTTAGAAATATCATTAGGGATCTCACTAAAGTTCTCGCATCCTAGTTTCCAAAGGTTGACTAAACCTTTCCTCTAATACCAACTTTAGAGACCCAAATCATGATGTACATGGACATTATATTACATTAGCGGAATACTTAATAAATAACAAAAACAGACACACAAGGACCATAATAGTTTAGTGTCTTTGGAAACTTGGAACGTAATCTTCTAATCGTGGTAAAAGATCTTCAATATCTCCCATACTGATCTTCCATTTTTTTCTTACCTAAAACCATTCTTTATATCTTGGGGAAAAGAAAACATAAAAAGGGTGAGCTCAAATGCTCAGTAAGGGTAAGCATGGATAAAATAAAACATACCATATACGTTTGAACTTAAAAACATGAACACAATGTTTAAACATAAAAATCTTGAGCAACGACATAAAACATGGAAGTACATAAGGCGTAGATCATATTGGAACATAAACCATGATAATATAGCATGGGAATAAAACATGTAATTGTGACATCCATTATGTACATGTGATTATTTCCATACTAGCCAAGGCATTGCTGCCAAGACCATCTTAGTGAATAAAGTCCCTTTCTGAATCGAGTTCACACCTCGTTCCAGTCCTGTAATACTGAACCAGATTAACTTACCATTCCAGCCATGTCTATCTCATGAGATATAAATCTTTACCCAAGGCATTGTAGGGAGATATAGGTCCCACACATCTCATAATTAAATCATTCTTACTTGTGCCACAAAATAAACATACGTCAATCATAATAACCCAATAAATGAAATGGGTTTCATAAACATCGTCCCATCATTACATAATCCATATAAGGAAATGGATATCATTTCATAATATGGAAATTGAAACCATGTAAATCATAGTGAAAATATACTTAAAACATACACATATGAAATAATTTCATCTTAGACGAAAAATGTTTTTGATAAAACACTTGAAATGAATTCTTGAGGAAAATATCCTTTCTTTTTCAAAATCATTTTCAATTCACAAAATGTCATGCAATTTTAAAAGAAAAGGATTTTGTTGAAAATAGTAATGAAATATATTGGAGGAAGCTTCCTGAAAAGAAAGCTTTATAAAACCGTAAAAATTTGTTTGTGCTGTATAAGTTAAAAAAACATTCTTCTCGTACTTTTGCTAGAAAAGTCAAAAAGTACCTTGTAACGTAATCAAAAGAAAGATTCCTTACACACCGTGTAGTAAAAGTAAAATATGGGTAACAAGGACTTTAAAAATACATGAAAACACTTTTATAAAACATGGACATGGATGATATAAATAACCCCAGTAAATACTAACGAATAAGCAATCTCGGATAAAAATGAGATTTGCAAAATTATCCCTTACCTTAGGTCTGATATGCTTCATACATATCTGAACCTCCTGTATAATGATTGAAATAATTTTATTGACTTATTACAGAATCATATTAATTGTTATGATATCATATATGGTTCACTTATGACTTTATATTACCCGTTCTTTTTTAAATTCCATGTTAAAGAGCATTTTGGGTAAAATCATTTCATTTGTCGCCCTTGTTTTGACTTGTAATTATTCATATGATTACTTAGATCATGATTAATTACATCCAGAATGTAAAACATGATTTATAGATAATATATATTCAGAATAAACATATATATAATAGATCGATAAATGGAATGAAATACACCGTTCATGGAGACGGTTGGTCGTACGTACACATGAACGTTGTTTTCATTTACTCATTGAATTGAATGGAATTAATTGGATGACATACATATATATATATATATTCATAAATCCAGTATCATTATTATTTCATATATTTCATGATTACTTATTATATAAACTTTATAATCATTTATGAATTGTTAATCATTGAGAATGAAACTCATCACGTCGTGGAGACGGTATTCCGTACGTACGCACGAGCGATGATATCGTTCCCATGATCATGGAATTTTATTGTAGTGTATGTATACTATTTCAGAATCAATATCACTTTACAATAATCATATATAGTTATTATTTACACCATTATACCCATCCAAGTTTGGTGGTGGTGGAAAATAGATTACACCATGGCGTGGAGACGGTATTTCGTACATACGCACGCGCGGTGATTTCATTTTTCGTAGGATGGATAGATGGTGAAATAGGGTTGTTTAATACTTATAATAACATATCAGTATATTATTGATACTTATGTTATAATTTCATAATGAAACAACCTAAGAAGAAGAAGTGGAAGAAGAAATAAAGGTGAAAGAATTGGTAAGGGAAATTACCTCTTCTTTGAAGCGCCTCTTTGAGACCTCCTCTTAGGGCACTAAAAGTGGTCTTTGAAGAAGACCAGGACCTCTAGGATGTTTCTAGAGAAGTGGAGAAGAGAATTGGGCAGGGTTTGGCCGAGCTTGATGGCTCAAAGTGGAGTGTGGAAGAGAGGGAGGAGGTGCCCTTTTATAAGGGAGGAGAGGGGCACCTTTGGAATTCTTAAAAATATTAATTTATAATAAATCTAACCCCACTTAACAACCTCCCAAAATGACTCATATTCGAATATTAGATGCGATAGGGTTGTAATATAATAATCCAATAAAATTTAGACATGTTTGGATCTTATTTTAAACCTTATCATTTTGATTTATTCTTATTTAATCTATTTAAGTTTATTTGTGGTAATAATATTCTAAATTTTAAATTATAACATATAATTACTTATTTGTTGTGATTTTTCCACAATTGTTTAAATTATAACATTATAGACCATATAAATTTAAATTTGTATTTTTAAATATTTTTGTTATTTTTAAAAAATTTTATAATATGTTATTTTTATAAAATAACAATAGTGTCAATCTTGACACTATTCAGTTATTTGAATTTAAATAAAATATATACAGAAGATATGTTCAAACTAAAATCTTTAATAGATTCATAAAAGCTCATATGTATCTATAAAATTAGTGGATCACATTAAGTAGTTCATATAATATTTATTTTATTATTTTTAAAACCATTTATTTGGTTTATCTCTTATTAAAATAATTACTACAACATTATTGTATAATAATTTGGTATACTGATTTGTTGCATAACAATTAAAAATAAAATCATCTGATGAAGATAAATATATTATATTTCACAATAATACTTTTACTTGAATTTATCATTTTAAAATAACAATATTTAAATTTTTATATTTATTAAATTATGAAGGTGACAACTTTGGCATCATTTAAAATAAAATAATATCAGTGTCATAATCACTTTTATAAGGATCCAAATGGTTATATATTAGGTAATTGGATGCTTAAGATGTATATATACACTACCAATAAGTTTTGGTCAGGTAAGTGGGCCTTTTAATGGGTATTATTATTTCAATAAAAACTATATTACTTATTTTCCACTTAATAAATAATTTCTGTATCATTAATGTATCACCATTAATGACAATTATTTAATCCCTAAAAATTCTAAATAAATTATCATGATGTAGATAATTTTATTAGATTTCTGGAGACTTTTCATTTTCGATGTTTTATTATTTTTATCACTAAATTAAAATTATTATACTTATAATATTTAAGAGAGTGACATGTTGTCACTTTCTTTGGTTTTAATAACAATTAAATTATTTTCATGATAAAAAGCCCATAAAATGAATCTAATCCATCCCTTAGGTGATATGGGTATACCTTTAGCCATCAAATAGAATTTTTCCATGTGTTAGGGTAATTTTATAATATTATATTTTCCCTTAATTACCTGATTTACCTTTAACTATGGTAAATAAAATTTACCGTAGTTACTATTCATAATTCCCAAAAATAAAAAGTAGCCTATTAACATAATTTGGACCCACTGATTCCAAATATGAAATCCATTTTTTTCAAATTCAATACACAGAAGTTTCAGAAATTAAATTAAAATTAATCCTGTTGTCGAATGAAAACGAGTTTTTGATTAAAACATTGCAAAATATTGAATTGATTTAACCTACGAATTCAATGTAAAATCAATGATAATGACATAAATTATATTAAATGGTAAAAATATATTCTATTTATACTTTAACACCATTCAATATTATAATATAACCATATAAATTTATGCGATGAAAAACGTTGTTTTAAATTTAAATATAGCGTGTTTTTACTATTCATCAAAATATGAAAGTAACTAGAATAATATGAATATTTTATCCAAAGTAAATTTGTATTTAATGATTCCAAAGAAGAATTTTATTTTGTAAAATTGAACTTATACACATGTCAAAAACTAGATTTAAAGTGGGTGCGCCATCAAAAGGCAGCAAAACTGCATTTTTTTAAAAATACTTATTATAACAGAAAAATTTATTTTGTTCTTATACCATGTTCTAGAAAATGTGTAAGATGAATAATAATGTTATAAAATTCAATATTTAGTTAATACTATTCATAACGGCTAGTTCATAATAATAATATAATAATATATCGTTGTGTAGTAAAACCCGGTATTGCGTACAACACACGATATCAAGGAAGGTCATGATTGTGTGTAATGCAAGCCAAGTCAGGGTTGCGTGTTGTGCAAGAATCCTTCATTGTTACATATAACAGAATCCAACCATATTTCATTTATAAATTGAATATATATATATATACTCAATGTTGCTTAGAATAACTATTATCAAAATTGTGTGTAACACGATCCAAGAATAGTGTTGCGTATTCTGCAAGCTAATACGTTGTTGCGTATTGCACAAGGTAATCATGGTTTAGCATACAAAAAAAGACATTAATGAAATTAAAAGAATATTTTTCATAAAATCTAAGGGTGTTACATAAATAGTCTCTACCTTTGTTGTTGTCTCTATAAAAATTTATGGCCCTATGTTTTTTCATTAACCAGTATAATCCCAATATGTTGAAGTATGACATATTATTCCATATAATGCTTCAAATGGAGCCATTTGGATCCTTGAATAAGACTATTATTACATGAAAAGTACACCAATAGTAAATACCAATACCATAAACCTTGATAATCATGTGATATCGACCTTATCACGTATTAAATTGTTTGAATAGTCCTTTTGGAGTATCCATCTATGGAGGAAGATAGAAAGCACTCAAATTATACATAGTATCATGATTCTTCTAAAGATTCTTACATAATTTGGTTGTAAAATTGGGATTATTAATAGCTAAAATCAAGAGGGGTTCTCCATAAAGTCTAATGAAATAAATAATAGAGAGCCTTGTGAGGTTATCAAGAGGTAAATATTCACTTATAGTGATGAAATGTGTATAGTTTTTCAGGTGATCAATAATAACCTATATTTTATCATTTTTTCTAGGGTTAAATGGTTGTTTGGTAACAATGTCCATATTTATGTTATCCCATTTCCATATAGGAATAGGAAAATGTTGCATGAATCCTCTAGGATGTTGTCTCTTAGCCTCAACCTAAGGATAAATTAATCCTCTTGTTACATAGTAAAAAATTTCCAAGTTCGTGTTATCCCACTAATAATGTTCCATCAAATAACTATACATATTGGGGCTACTAGAGTGTATAGTAAAATTCAAGCTATGTTCTGCATCCAGAAATTTTGTTTTATTATATTTAATTGTGGAAAACATATTATCTTTCAAAATTTCATTATTCAAATGAAATTTTGTTTCCAACATTCCATCATTCATATGGCATCCCGCCTTTTTATTACATAACTTTTCATTACATTTTACAAATAGAGGATCTTTAACGTATAGTGTCTTTGAAATTTAGAACATAATACATGAAAAACAACATAAAAAATTATTCTAATCCACTTGAAAGGATTCATCATAAGTTCATTCTTTTAAAATTACTGCATCCCCTAACCTGGAGACATACATTCAAAGGAAAGCGTGACCAGAAGGCCCAGTAAGGGTAAACAAGGGAATCAGTTTACTTGTGACATCAAAAAGAACCTGAATAAAAACATAAGGACAAGAGAAATAGAATTATAGGCATATCATAATAAAATTAACTTAAATAATAACTTGAATATGTTTCTATAACATTTCATTTATACATTCATGAACATATCACCAAGATTTATCCCCGAGGTGTCATAAAAATTACCAAGGTTATTCACTAATGTATCGTGAAACTTGTCATATCAAGAGATTATTTTTTTACCCAATGCATTGGAGCGCTATCAAGGAACACCCTTATTATGTATTTACTTTCATGTGATCCAAATAGGTCATAATCAAATATTTCATAAATAACCCATAGAGAATAAATGAAATGGGTTTCATTTCAAAATCGTGACATTTTAAAAGTTCTTAAAAATAAGACCATTATATCATTTTTAACCCATGGAAAGGGAGTGAGGGTTATATGTTTGTCCAATAAAGAATTAAATATATCCTTTTTATATATTTATGAACACCCATTGAAAGGAAATAGGTCTGGGTATTCACCAAAATAAACAAAATCATTTCTTGAGAGACAGAGATATAAATTTTGAGAAGAAATTTATGTAGCATAACAGCTATATAACATGGTTTTAGAAAATAATAAAAAGAGGGGGTAAAAGGGTAACCCACTTATGAATAACTCATATTATAATATAAATATAGAATAACATGGAGATAATAACATGGTATTTATATTTTAATGACATACCACACGAGAAGGAATAATGAAACTAAAGGGAAGATGCGATTTCTTTTGAGAGAAATTAGGCAGCCTAACGACATCACTTAGAAATTTAGAAAACAAATTGATGAGAGGAGAAAGGATATCTAACAAATTATACATGAAATGGACTGTAATGAAAGAATATATGAACATTTCCTCGACATAATGATATGGAAACTAGAAGATACAACATAAAGGAATTCATGACTTAAAAGAGGTGGGTGAAAGGATCCCTTACCTTGAAAAGTGACTTCGAAATCCGGAAGGTTGGGACCTTTTGAGGCTTGAGGGAACCTTAGGAGGACTCCTTGGGAGGTAAAGAGACATGAAAATTATTTAGGATTCTTTTGGAATTAAATGTATGAGGGAAATGGCTTGGTCTTTATAGGAAAATTGAGTGAATAAATTATTAATTTCCAAGGGACACCTCATCAGAGGTATTTGTAAAACCATCGACTTTCCCATAGTATTTTCCCATGGTATTGGTCACATGGGACACCTCATAGCATATCATACTATTCATGAGTCGACCATATAGCTTACATCATTATT
The DNA here is from genome assembly GCA_963277665.1 of Viscum album. Taxonomy (NCBI): domain Eukaryota; kingdom Viridiplantae; phylum Streptophyta; class Magnoliopsida; order Santalales; family Viscaceae; genus Viscum; species Viscum album. The sequence continues at coordinate 1,289,453,124 of OY728158.1, forward strand.
ACACCAATAATGATGTTATTAAACACCCGAAACTCACAACTACATTTTTACTATTCACCGAAAATTCAAATGTTTCAAAAAAATCTAAAAAATTAACCCTAACCTAATATCAGTGCTCTAAATTCAAAAATGAAGTCCATTTTATGAAAATTATTTTATAAATATTTTAAGATTTATTTTTAAATAAAATCATTATTTATTCAAAAAAATAAAACATTAAAACTATAACTCATTTTGTAACTCCTTAAAAAAGTAATCATGGTCCCATAAAAATATCGGATACCCATAAGAAAATAAACCAACAATTTATGATTAAATTATATAAAAATAAATTTCCATTTTATTTTATTAAATTAATTATAAAATTGTTAATAAACTATTAATGACGTAAAAAAAATTCTGTAACATAAACTATGTTCGTTGTTTCCTTTTTAAGATGTCTAAAATGTATTTATACATTGATTGGTGATGTTTCAATTTGTTTGGAAAATTACTGTTCATTACTATTCATATGGTTCTCTTACTATTCCTACTTCACTATTCACTAGAAACCAAGTTGATCTTATTAGAATCAAAATTTATCACTGATCACAACTGTAGAAGACCATTTTATTAAAATAATTTCACATTATTAATTATTTAATGAATAAAAAACATTTTAAATTTCACCTTTTTCTTCAATTCTTCAATAATACACATCCTATATTTTTCCTGATATTTAAAATTCACCAAAATTTCCATAAGAAGAGATAATAATTTTATTTATATAAAATGATTACACAAAGCACCTAAGGTCTCGTTAGATATCCCCATATAACACCAGTATATGACCTAAGTGTAAGGTGTGCTATGGTGATAGAATCTAGGGGTGGCTTGGACAACATTTCCCAAGTAGTTATTTCTATCAGTTGGAACTTCTCCCTTAGGCTATTCCGTTCAAGTTTGATACGTTGATGTTTGACTTGAGATATGTCCATAGAAAATCCCAGTGATGATACCTCCATCCCAAGCTCTGATAGATGTGATTCATATGGGTTGAGTCTACTGAATGGGGCCATTCAATATGCTTTCTCTATTAATTGACCAAGATAACCGTATTTATAAAAACACAATGTTAAAATTATAGTTTCGAACGGTGAGATAATAGTCAAAACCCAACAGTCTAATTTTAATTATACCCACTTCATTAATTAAAGGATATAGTTTTTTTCAGTATAAAATAAAATAATACACTAAATTAGAAAACAAATATAATTAAAAAGTTTGGGTTGTTATGTTCTTCCAACTTTAAAAAATTTCATCCCCGAAATTTTATCTCATACCCTCTGATGGGAAAAGGCATGGGTACTTTTGTCTCATAGACTCCTCCAGTTCCCACATGGCTTCTTCATATTTGTGGTTCCTTTATAACACCTTAACAAGGTTGGTAGTCTTGTTGCGTAGAACCTTGTCTCTATGATCAAAGAGCTCCACCAGCTGCTCCTCATAAGAGAGTTCATGTTCTAGTTATACCACCTCTATATTTAGTACATGTGAAGGGTCAGGTATGTACTTCCTCAAGAGGGATATGTGGAAGACATCATGAACTTGTGCTAGATTTATAGGAAGTGTAAGCCGATAGGACACTGCTCCCACACGATCAAATATTTCTTATAGTCCAATATACCTAGGGTTGAGCTTCCCTTTCTTCCCAAAACTCATGACACTCTTCCAAGGTAAAATTTGAAGAAATACATTGTCACCAACATCAATCTCCAAGTCCCTTCGACGATTGTGGGCATAGATCTTTTGCCGACTCTAAGCAGCCTTAATGTGTTGTTTGATGGCATTGACCTTTTCTGTCATCTCTTATACAAGATCAGGCCCAAGAAGATTTCTCTCACCAGCTTCATCCCAACAAGTAGGAGTTATACATCACTTTTGATATAGAGCTTCATTGATTTCCATTTGAATGCTCGATTGGAAGCTATTATTGTAAGATAACTCAACTAAAGAGATATGTTGATCCCATCCACCATTAAATTCCATTGAGAACGTTATCAGCATGTCCTCAAGTGTTTGAATAGTCCTTTCAGATTGGACATCAATTTGGGGGTGATAGGCTGTACTGAAATTCATTTCAATGCTCAGAGCTTGTTGAATACTTCTCCATAATTTTGATGTTAACCTTGGATCATGATCAGATACGATAGAAAGTGGAATTCCATGCAGCCTTACAACTTCCTTCACATAAATCATGTAAAGTTGATCAAGAGAGAAATCCTCCTGAATATATATAAAATGGGCAGTCTTGGTGAGACGGTCCACTATAACCCGTATCGCATTATTTCCTATGGATGTTCTCAGGAGTCTAGTGATGAAGTAAATTGTGATATTTTCCCACTTCCATGCTAGTATGGGTAGTGGTTGCAATACCCCTTCAGGAAGTTGTCTCTCTTATTTCAATTTCTGACATACCAGACAAGTTGAAGTTTTCCATAATCTTCCTTCTCATATTATCCCACCAATAATGATCACGAAGTTCCCTATACATTTTTGATCTACCAAGATGTATAGATAATATTGATCTATGAGATTTATCCATCAGTTCCTTCTTTATTTCCGGAATAGATGGAACACATAGTCTTGTAAGAAATTTTTGTACACCTTCATGATCAGTATTAAACTTAGGAAACATCACATCCTTCAAAGCCTCAAACTTCTTCATTAACAAAGGATCTTATTTCTAAGCATTCTTGATCTTATCTTATAGCGACGGTTGAGAAATAATTTGGGTTATGGTTGATGATGTCACTTCCTTTATAATTCCCTTGTCCATTTTTACTAAGTCATTGATCAATGATCTCTTTGAATCCTCATAATGGACAGAACAACTGGTTCTTTCCGGCTTAATGCATCAGCGACTTTTTTTGCTCTTCCGGGATGATAAAGAATTGAACAATCATAGTCTGTATGGAGTTCCAACCATCTCCTTTCTCTCATTTCAATTCTTTTTGTGTAAAAATATACTTCAATCATTTTTGGTCTGTGTATATATATCACATTTCTCCCCATAGAGATAGTGCCTCCATATCTTCATAGCAAAAACGACCACCACCATCTCCAGATCATGCATAGGATAGTTCTTCTCATGATTATTCAACTCTCGAGATGTATAAGCAATGACCTTGTCATTTTTCCTGAGGACGCACCCAAGCCCTTTTGGAGATGCATCGCTAAAAATAACGAATCCTTCTCCACTTGAGGGCAGAGTTAATACAGGTGCAGAAACCAATCTCTTCTTAAGCTCTTGGAATCTTTCCTCACACTCCATTGTCTTGATGAACTTAACCCCTTTTCTAGTTAACTTGGTTAATGGATTAGAATGTTGTGAAACGTTTTTCACAATCCTCCTATAATATCCTGCTAGTCCATGGAAACTACGAATCTTAGTTATTGTGTTGAGGCCACTCCTCTACAAATTTTGTCTTTACAGGCTCAACTTTGATTCCTTCATTGGTAACAATGTGCCCCAAGAAAGAAACTTGTTTTAACCAGAATTCACATTTATCGAACATTCCAAAAATTCACTCCTTCGGTAGTGTTTCCAAAATAACCCTTAGATGATCCTCATGCTCCTCACAAATTTTGGAATATATCATTATATCATCAATATAAACTACCACAATGTTATCAATGTAGTCTTTAAAGACTCTATTCATCAAATCCATAAAAAAGCAAGTGCATTAGTCAGTCCAAAATGAATAACAACAAACTCATAATGCCCATATCTTGATCGGAAGACAGTTTTTGGAATATCTTCTTTCTTCACCCTCAATTGATGATAACCAGATCGAAGATCAATCTTAGAGAAGAATTGAGCCCCATAAAGTTGGTCAAATAAGTCATCAATTCATGGAAGAGGGTTTTTGTTCTTTACTGTGATTCCGTTCTGTTCTCTATATTCAATGCATAGCTGCATTGATCCGTCCTTCTTCTTCACAAACAGAATAGGTGCTCCCCAAGGAGACACACTCGGTCGAATAAACCCCTTCTCCAAGAGATCTTGGAGTTGATACTTTAATTCCTCTAGATCCATATATTACATCCTATATGGGGTCTTTGATGTTGGTTTATATCCATGTAAGAGTTCAATGGATAAATTTACATCTCTTTCTGGGGGAGGTCCAGGCAACTCCTCAAGAAATACGTCAACGTATTCCAGGACGATGGGTACATTTTCTGTCCTCAAACTCTCATTTCCTTCTTCTTCTTCACCAATGAATTCCATAAAAATGATATTGGATGTTCTTCTAGATAAATATCAGGTTTAGATATCTCTCCTTGGAAGATAACTTTATGTTTTCCATTCAAGACTGCTGAAATTTCCTTACTTCTACATTTGATCTTAGCATTATACTTTGTGAGCGAGTCCAACCCTATTATAATGTTGAATTCTAGCATGGGAATGAATACTAGATTTTCGATAAGATTTTTCTCACCAATGTAGATAATATAGTATATAAACACTGATGATGCTTGGATAATCCCACCAAAAGTCTGGACTGATAACTCTAATTCCAGAAAGTCAAGGGTTGATTCTGAATTCTTTGAAAACTTGGAGGAAATAAAGGAATACGTATAACCAGAATCAAACAAAGTACTTTATAACTTTGAGACAACAACAAGAGTACCTTATACCACATCATTTGGTGCATCAACTTCAGCTGTCGTGACATCAAAATCACGACCTTGCTCCCTTGGCCTTTGCTGAGGTTGATGGTGGTTCCCCTCCACTGCCCTTGGATTTGGACAGTGAATAGAAAAGTGCCAAAGATGTCCACACATAAAGCACTAGACATGAGGTAGGGCATCCACCATCTTACCCTTGTCATTTATGATTTTATGTTGAGGTTTCACCTCACTATGACAATTCCTAGTAATATGGCCATCTCTTCCACACATGTAGCATTTTATTCTCCCGAGAAGGCAGTTCCCTGAATGCTTCATCAAGAATTTATTACACATGGGACGTTGCACTTTCTTTCCTCCTCTTCCTTGATCAAGTTCCACCCTAAGATTTTCTCCATTGATCTATTTTTATCGTTGGATTTATGAGACTATTGAGTCTCATCAAACTCCAGTTCGACTTTCATATCACCCCGCACGATATCCTCGTAGCTATCATAGTCTCGGTTGGCTAGATTCTTCCACAGATGAGGTCTCAATCCACAAAATAATATATCAACCTTAAAATTTGGATCCATGGAAAATCTTGAGGTATATCGTGAAATTCGGGTGAAGTTCATCTCATAGCTTCTAACAGATTCGTTCTCCTTATGCTTCAGCTCAAGAAACTCCTTGTCCATTCTTGTTCTCATAGATCAAGTGAAATTCTTACTAAAGAAAATCCCTCTAAACTCTTCCCACTCCATAGTATCAACCACCACTCTTTGCCTTGTATTTTTAATCAGCTCCCACCACAGATCAACTTCTCCTTCTAAGCGATAGACATCCAGGGTGACCTTATCTTCCTCTGAGTAGTGGAGCACAGAAAAGATCTTCTCGATATAGTTGGTCCACTGCTCAGCAATCCATGGTTCAGTCGATCCACTGAAGGTTGGTGGTCTTTGAAGCATAAATTACTCAACAGAATGTTGTTCCCTTCGTAGTTAGATAGGTCTCTCAGCATGATTGAAGTTATTTCCAATTACTTGAGTCAGTTGGTTCATCATTCGCATGACTGTTTCCATTCCGGATTCCATCAGAGGGCCGTCAGTGCATGGTCTATTGTGGTCACCAATTTTTTTGGTTACTCCTATTACGCACCATTTTCTAAAAGAATAAAACATTAATTAGAAACTTATTTAATTTACAAATCATTTAACTATAAATTATTTTTGTCTTAAATTTTTTTAAACAATTACATTTCTCAATAAATCTTTCATAATGATTCATAAAAAGCTCATGATTAACCAAACATATCCCCTGGGAGTGTCATAACCAAGAGTGCATCACAACCCATTATCATGCACCAGTTCCCATTCGAGTCTAGTTCAAAGCGTTGTTTTCTGGTTTTACCCCTATGTACATATTTGTGAGAGCCGCCTCTAACTACTTGTATCCTGACAGGGATGTATTTGTTTGATAAACCACTTACTCAATATTTACCAAAATACAAAAAAGTTTTCCAATATTTAAACTTTTCTATAGGATTCTTCCTAAATATTTAATATCCTAATTTCTATAAATAACTAATCTATCCTTTGATACCAACTATGGCATCTCCCCTTTTTATTACATAACTTTTCATTACATTTTACAAATAGATGATCTTTAAAGTCCAGTGTCTTGGAAATCAGTAACATAATACATGAAAAACAAAATAAAAATATCCTATAATATACATAAAAGGAATCATCATATGTTCAACCTTTGTACAATTGCTGCATCTCATAACCTGGAGACATACATTCAAAGGAAGGGGTGAGCAAAAGGCCTAGTAAGGGTAAACAATGGAATCAATTTAATTGTGAGATCAATAAGAACATGAATAAAAACATAAGGTCTTGTGAAATGGAATTATAAGAATATAATAATAATAATAATGTGAATAATAAGTTTAATATGTGGCTACAACATTTAATTTAAACATTCACTAACATATCAAGAAGGATTATCCTCGAGGTGTTATAAAAATTACCATGGTTATTCACCAAGGTATCATGAAACTCTTCATCTCTAGAGATTAATTATTTACCCAATGCATTAGAGATCTATAAGGTTGAAACCTTAATATGTATTTAAATTCATGTTATCCGTGTAGATCATAATCAATCATTTCATAAATAACCCATAGAGAATAAAATAAATGGGTTTCATTTCATAATCGTGACGTTTTAAATGTTTATAAAAATAAGATCAGCATATCATTTATAACCCATAGAAAGGGACTTAGGGTAATATCTATGTCCATTCTAGAATAAAATATATCATTGTTGTATATTTATTAACACCGATAGAAAAGAAATAGGTCTGGGTATTCACATAAATAAACAAGATAATTTCTCTAGAGAAAGAGATAGAAATTTTGAGACGAAATTTCTGTAGCATAATAGATATATAACATGGTTTTAGAAAACACTAAAAAGAAGGGGTACAAGAGTAACCCACTTATGAATATGTAATATTACATTATAAATATAGAATACCATGGATTTAGAAAAAGGTATGGATATTTGAATGACATACGACAAGAAAAGGAAACATAAAAGGAAAGAGAAGATGTGATTTCTTTTACTAGTAATCTGGCAGCCTAACGGCGTCACATAAAAATTCAGAAAACAAATTGATTAGAGAATAAAGGGTCTATAAATAGTTAGAAATAAAATTTTCATCAATTTGAACATATAAGCACATACCCTCAACATAAAGAGATGGAAACTAGAAGACACAACATAAAGGAATTCATGACTTAAAGAAGGAGGGTGAATGGATCCCTTACCTTGAAGTGTGGCTTCGAAAGAATTACGGTTGGGACCATGGGAGGATTTAGGGAACATTGAGAGGACTCATTGGGAGGTATGGAGACCAAAAATTTGTTGAGGATGATTTTGGAATGAAATTATGGAGGTAAATGGCTTGATATTTATAGGAAAAGTGACTGAATAAATTATTAATTTCCAAGGGACACCTCATCAGTGGTATTTGCAAAACCATGGGCTTGGCCATGGTATTTTCCCATGGTATTGGCCACTTGGGAAATATCATAGCATATATAACTGTTAATAAGTAGACCAGATATCTTAAAGCATTATTACACCATTAATGATGACATTAAACACCAGAAACTCAAAACTGCATTTTTAACTATTCACCAAAAATTCAACTGTTTTAGAAAAATCTAAAAAATCCACCCTAACCTAATATCGATGCTCTGAATTCAAAAATGATTTCCATTTTATGAAAATATTTTATTAAATATTTTAATTTTAATTTTTAAATAAAATCATTATTTATTCCAAAAATACAAATTTAAAACTATAACTCATTTTGTCACACCATAAAAATTAATCAAGGTCCCTTAAGAATATAGTATACACATAAGACAATAAATTAAAAATTTAGGATTAAATTTTATGAAAATAAATTTCTATTTTAAATTATTAAATAAATTATAAAATAGTAAATATAATATTTAGGGTGTAATAAAATACCACAACATAAACTATGATTATTTCTTCACTTTTAAGATGTCTAAAATGTATTTATGCATTCATGGTTTATGTTTCTATTTTTTTGTCAAATTACTATTTATTATTTTTCATATGGGTATATTACTATTCCTACATTACTATTCTCTAAAAACCAAGTTGATATTATTAGACTCTAAATTTATCACTGATAACAACTGTAGTGGACCGTTTTTTGAAAATAATTTCACATTAATAATTATTTCACGAATACAAAAACATTTTAAAATACCACATTTTCCTAAATTCATCAATAATACACATCCTATATTTATTCATATAATTGAAATTCACAAACATTTCCATAAGAATGAATGATAATTTCATTTATATAAAATTATTACACAAAGTAGCTAAGGTCTTGTTACATATCCCTTTATAACAGTAGCATAGGACCTAACTGTATGGTGTGATATGGTGATAGAATCTTTGGGTGGCTCGGACAACATTTCCCAAGAAGTTATTTCTATCATCTTTAACTTCTCCCTTAGTCGTTTCCGTTCAAGCTTCATATGTTGATGTTCGAATTGGGCTTGGTCCAGAGAAAATCCCCATGATGCTACCTCTTTCCCTAGCACCGATATATGGGCTTCAAATGGATTGAGTCTATTGGATGAGTCCATTCAATATTCTTTCTGTATTAATTGTCCATGATAACTGTATATATAGAAAAAAAATGTTAAGATTATAGTTTCCAACGGTCATATTAACCAACTGTTATATAATAGTCAAAACCTAATGGTCAAATTTTAATTATACCCACTTCATAAATTAAATGATATAGTTTTGTTGAGTTTAAAAAAAAATAACACTATAAATTAGGAAACAAATATAATTAAATAGTTCGGGTCTTTACAATTTACATCATTAATTTTCTTCAAAAAATTATCATCGTCAGATTGATAACTCTTTATCATTTCAATAAATATGGTTTTTCAATAATTCAAAAAAATGAGTGATATATCCCCATTAATAAACTTTTCCATATCCATATTTACTAGATCCATAAAAATAGGATCACTATCAATCCTCATTGGGAAAAAAACAACATGATCATTCTTTATCAAGGAATCTGTTAACCTGTATTCTTTCACTATGTTGTAGTTTATTAAGAATCATAATCATTGAGGTGATAAATCCCTCGAATTTTCCACATGTCGATCACTTTCAGTGAAAAGGTGTATTTTTATCTTTTATGTTTTATTTATATTGTAGAGACTCGAAGCTTAACGTACAAGGACATTACATTACTTTTGCGGAATACTTAATACATAACAAAAACAGACACACAAGGACCGTAATAGTTTAGTGTCTTTGGAAACTAGGAATATAATCTTCTAATCGTGGCGAAAGATCTTCAACATCTCCCATAAAGATCTTCTTTTTTTACCTAAATCCTTTCTTTGTATCCGGGGGAAAAGAAAACATAAAATGGTGAGCTCAAATGCTTAGTAAGGGTAATCAAAAGAAATATCATTCACATCATATTCATAAGAACATAACATTTTAGAAATCTTAACCTGCAAAAGAGATCATAATATCATAACATGGGATAAATAATATTACTAAAATGTAATCCCAATAATCTTTGTGGAATACACACATAATCATAGAGAATCATTTCTTATTAGTCAAGACTCATTGCCAAGACTATCTTAGTGGATAAAGTCCATTTCTGAACCGAGTTCATTCCTCGTTTTAGTCCTGTTTCACTGAACCGGTTTAACATGTCGTTCCAGCCATGTCTATCTCATGAGATATAAAATCTTTACCCAATGCATTTGAGGGAGATATAGGTCCCACCCATCTCATAATGATACCATTCATATGTGTGCCACAAAATCATAAATCATACATCATTGCATAACCCATGTAATAAAAATTCGATTATTAAAGAACATGACATCATAAAACAATTCATATAAGATAATGTAATTCATAAAAAAAATTCCCTCACAACATTATCAAATAAATGTAATAATATGGATTTAAACAGAACCCTTTTTTATCTTGGATGGAAAATATTTTTGATAAAACACTTGAACTCCATTCCTGAGGAAAATATCCTTTCTACTTAAAAAACACTTTTCCTTTCTTAACATGTCATACAATTCTAAAATAAAAGAAGTTAATTAAAAATAAACTTGAAAACTTGTAAAGGAATCTTCTTGGATATAATGTTTTAAAAATCCATTCATGCCTTCTAAGTTAAAAAAACATTCTTCTCGTACTTTTGTCGATAAAGTGAAAAAGTACCTCGTACGAAAAACGACAAAATATTGCTTTCATATCATTTACTAAAAACTCACAGAAGGGTAAAAATGGATATAAACTATTTTATAAGGATATAAATATTACATATTGTGGAAACATGGATGTGGATGATAAATATTTCCCAGTAAATTCTGATGTATAAATAATCTCGGATAAAAATTGAGATTGCGAGATTTTCCATTACCTTAGGTCCAATGTGCTTTGTAAGTGTCTGAACCTCCTGTATAATGATTTAAATAATGTAATTGACTAATTACAGAATCATATTCATTGTTATTATATCATATATGGTTCACTTATGACTTTATATTACCCGTTCTTTAGTAAATTCATGATAATGTAGCGTTTTGGGTAAAATCATCTCATTTTTTGTTCATGTTTTACCTTTTAATTATTCATATGATTACATAGATCAAGATTACATAAATCAAGAATATAAAAAATGAATTATATATAATATAAATTCAAAATATACATATATATAATTGATCGATAAATGGAAAGAAATACACCGTTCGTGGAGACGATAGGTCGTACGTACGCATGAACGATGTTTTCGTTTCTTTATTGAATTGAGTGGAATTAAGTAGATGACATAAATATATATATACATAAATAAAGTATTATTATCATGTCATATATTTCATTATTACTTATTATATATACTTTATAATCATTCATGAATGGTTAATTTGGAGAATTAATCTCATCGCGTCATGGAGACGGTAGTCCATACGTACGCACGAGCGATGATATCGTTCTCATGATCGTGGAATTGTATCAGAGTGTATGTATACTATTTCAGAATCAATATCACTTTACAATAATCATATATAGTTATTATTTACACCATTATACCCATCCAAGCAAGGTGGTGGTGGAAAATAGATTACACCCTGGCGTGGAGACGGTATTTCGTACGTACGCACGCGCGGTGATTTCATTTTCCGTAGGATGAATAGATGGTGAAATAGGTTTTTTTCATACATATAATAAAATATCAGTATATGAGTGATACTGATGTTATTACTTCATAATAAAAAAACCTAAGAAGAATAAGTGGAAGAATATATAAAGTTGAAAGAATCGGTAACGAACATTACCTCTTCTTTGAAGAGCCTCTTTGAGTCCTCCTCTTAGGGCACTAAAATTGGTCTTTGAAGAAGACCAGGACCTTTAGGATGTTTCTAGGGAAGTTTAGAGGAGATATTGTCAGGGGTTGTCCGTGATTGAAGGCTCAAAGTGGTGTAAGGAAGAGAGGGAGGAGGTGCCCTTTTCTAAGGGAGGAGAGGGGCACCTTTGGAATAACTAAAAATATTATTTTATTATAAAGCCAAATTCGGTTTCAAATAGCTCCAAATTGATTTATTTTGAAGCTAATGTGGGTATGGGTCGAAATAATCTCATCAAATAGAATTTAGACAAGTTTAGTATCCTATTTTAACGTTATCATTTAGATTTAACATAAAGTTAGATAATTTTACTTTTATCGTGTCTTTTTGTGTTCTTACACTACAGGGTTAATAAACTTACTATAACAAGCCAAATGAACCCCAAGTTGATTATTATTAATATCTATAACCATATCTAAGTCATTTGGCTGAAACATAGATTTTTAAGAAGAAAATAACAATTAATAATATAATATTTTTTTAAAAAACTATTTTATGTCAATTTTGAAACTATTTAGTAATTGATTTTTGTGAAAATCATAACAGAATGATTAATTCGAAAAAAGATTATTAAATCAATAATAACATGTCATATTAACCTATAAAATAATTGTAATTCATAAAAAGTCTCAAATTACATTTATTTGGGTATTTATAACATCAATTATTTCAATATTTCATTAATAAGATAATTACTACATCATCTTTGTGTCATAAATTAATTACTTTATTTAAAGTCTAAAAATTACAAATAAAATATCATTATGTTGGAAATCTTTTTAGATTTCTAATGATTTTTTATAGTCGAATTTATCGTATGTATAACGCTATATTAAAAATGATTTAGTTATTAAACTTTGACTTTAACTATTTCAACCCTTCTTTAAATAAATTGATTATAAATATCCTAATCTAATCCAAGTGGGCCTAAATGGTCATATTTTATTACAAAGGTTGTTTTTGGTCGAATTATACTTATCCAATAGAATTAGGTCATGTGTTAGGGTAATAATAATTTTATTTTTACCCTTAACTACCCTATTTACTTTTAACCGTGGTAAAAAAAAGTAAAAAGTTACTATTCACCAAAAATTATTTTCATCTCATTGTACCACATTTTTGTCCTTGATATTAACCGTGTCTCTCGGATTTTCGAAATTCTACTCACATAAGCGGTAAAATTAAGTTTTATAAAAAATTCATTTTTTTAACTACCACTTAGTGGTTTCACTATTCATCAAAAAATGAAAGTTTCCAGAAAAATACCAAAAATTAGGCCTAAGATATATTTGATATTACGAATTCACAAATGATGTTTATTTTACCAAATTCAAAACATATCAGTTACATTAACTAATTTAAAAATTAATTCCCGTCGTCAAAACAGATAGCATGTTTTTAAAAGATAATAACTATCAAAAGATTGACACTTATTTATGTCTGGTTTAAATGTGAAATTACATCCAATGAACAACATTGTATTAAATTGTAAAAATATATTCTACATAAACTTTAAAACCACTCAAATTAATAATTTATCTCTATTAATTATTTCGATTAAAAAATTAGTTTGTAATTAAAATTTAGTAATTTTCACTATTCATCGGAATATGAAAGTTATCCGAAAAGTACCAAAATTTCACCCTAAGCTAATTTCGATATTCCGAATCCAAAAATGAAGTCCATTTTGAAAAATAAAATTTACAAAATTTCAAAAAGTGGTTACTACTACTCATAACGGCTAGTTTTATTAATATTTTAATAGCATATCGTTGTTTAGTGAAACTCGGTATTGCGTACTACACACGCTATCGATGAAGGTCGTGATTGCGTGCAATGCAAGGAAATTCAATGATGCGTTTTTTGCGAGCTCCTTTTGGTGTAGCATATAACACAAGACATTAATGAAATTAAAAAAAATATTTTTCATAAAATCTCAGGGTGTTACATTCTACCCCCCTTAAAATGAATTTCGCCCTCGAAATTCATCGGGGATATAAATGGTTTACTACTCGAAAGATTCTTTAATAGAAACCCACATCGTATAAAGGAATACCAGAAACAATCTTTAAAAACAAAAGTATGAAACGTAACGGTTACCCAAATAAACTAATCACTGGTTTTCACATAGGAGAACATAGGTGAAAATATGGATATGGAAGAAAAATCTAACCATCAAGTTATAATGGAGAGTGGTAGAGAAAATGGCTATGAAAAAGCCAACAATCACAAAGCCATAAATTTGTGATGATCTAGGGTACCATCTGATTCATCGGATATAAGGGAACTAGGACAACATTTTTGGTTTTCAAGATCATTTCCCTAAAGTTGAAGAATTTGAATTAGAATAAATACATACTTTATTTTGGTATAATCTCACTCTTGTTCGTGCCTAGAACAATTTACACTTCATCTCTTAAAGAAATGAAGTTGAATTTGTTATTCGTGAAGTTTTTGCAGATCATGTGATAGAATGACGGGTCATTCCATCTGTCTGAAACAAAAGGTTAGCAAATGTTATTAAATATACATAAGTCTAACTATAGTGAGATTAATCATATATGGTTCCTAAAATGGACTTATACTTCATATATCATAATACTTAATATAATAATGCTAGTTTCTACTAAACAAAGATTTCCTATAGGCCAGTGGTAGGCGATAAAGGCCAGTCGCACTTCGGTTGTGGGTTCGATTAGCACAACCTTGTCCAACGCGATGGGTTATCGCCCATCCTGCTGGTTGTCCTTTTTCTAAAACTACATTACTATAACATCCCATAAATAATATCGAAAAAGTTTCTATCCTTAAACAATACTAACTTATGTCCAACATATTCCATTCCAATCTTTATGCTTATCCATAATATTGCAGTCCATTGTCATATTATAGTGAAAACAATTACCAGAGATTTCATATAACAGGCATGTTAATACCATCTTTGATCCCCATATATCATAAAATATTTCTTTTTGGTCACATTCCAAACGTTTGAAGGCCTTAATCATCTATTCTCTTGAAAAAATGAATAGCCATTGAACCTTAGTGAAAACCTGAGTGCGGTCAAAAGTTAACTCTTTCCACATACCAAAACACCAAAATTCTATATACTCAAACCATGATATAACTATTTCCTTATATCAGTCATGATCTCATGAATACTATCAAACATTTAATTTTCGACTTATCCCTTCATTATGCGCATATCATCTACTTTCCAAAAATATCTGAATAACCTTTCATGGTTACTGGTAACATTCATCATACAATTTCAAAACATAAGGAAAGACAACAGTGTAACAATCCTTATATGTCTCTTTATTCCATAGTACCATGATAATACTTATAGAACATTACACTTGATAAAAATGTAATCATTACACTACCTTCTTAAACCATTGATCGAGCTTCAACAATTATTTCAACTCACATATCTTTTGTAGTCTCTTCATCATCATCAACATTAATACTACCCATACGACCATACTGATTCTCTTCATGAGACTTTCCCTTAGGGCATTGGTTTTCATAATTTCCATACATTCCACATTTAAAACATTTAACCATTATTGATTTCGTAGCAATACCATTATCCTCATACCTGGTGTTAACTGAACCTTTTCCTTTGCACTTACTGGATTTGTGTCCTTCTTTTCCAAACCCAAAGCATCTTCCAGTTCCTTTGAAACATTCTCCTTGATGCCACTTCCAACATGATTTACATTAGGAGAATTTAACTTTCTTTCCTCTATGATCATCATGAAACTCCATCTTTCTCTTATTAGCCGAGTTAGGAAACTTACCAAATTTGAGTTTATTGATCATATTATGAGATTTCTGAATCTACATAATAATGATGTTTGGGCTTCCAAATACCATTTCATTTGGTTGCTAATGAAGAATATCATTCCATTGTCCATCATATCCCCCATTATCGTGAATCTTCATGTTTCCATCCATTTCTTAAAACCCAAAAAGAATAGTGTGAGAGGCAAAAATCATGCTAGGAAAAACTACATAGTAAAGGGGGAGTACCCTCAATATCTAACATCTTAGGTTAAATTATAAGATCGTTACCGTAGTTCTAGGACTATATCATATACGTATACTTATCCTTAGGGACATCCCTAGAAATACCTTAGATATATCTCTAGGGATCTTACTAAAGTTCTCGCATCCTAGTTTCCAAAGGTTGACTAAACCTTTCCTCTAATACCAACTTTAGATACCCAAAGCGTAACATACATGGACATTACATTACTTTTGCAGAATACTTAATACATAACAAAAACAGACACACAAGGACCGTAATAGTTTAGTGTCATTGGAAACTAGGAATATAATCTTCTAATCGTGGCGAAAGATCTTCAACATATCCCATAAATATATTCTTTTTTTATACCTAAAACCTTTCTTTGTATCCTGGGGAAAGGAAAACATAAAAGCGTGAGCTCAAATGCTCATTAAGGGTAAAAAAAGAAATATCAATCACATCATATTGATAAGAACATAACATTTTGGAAATCTTAACATGAAAAATAGATCATAATATCATAAGATGGGATAAATCATATTAGTAAAATGCAATCCCAAAAATCTTTGTGGAATACACACATAATCATATATAATCATTTCTTATTAGTCAAGAATCATTTCCAAGACTATCATAGTGGACAAAGTCCATTTCTGAACCGAGTTCATTCATCGTTTCAGTCCTGTTTCCCTGAACCGGTTTAACCTGCCGTTCCAGCCATGTCTCTCTCATGACATATAAAATTTTTACCCAATGAATTGGTGGGAGATATAGGTCCAACCCATCTTATAATTATACCATTCTTATGTGTCCCACAAAATAATAAATCATACATCATTGCATAACCCATGTAATAAAAATGGGATTCTTAAACAACATGACATCATAAAAAAATTCATATAAGGTAAAGGAATTCATAAAAATAATTCCATCACAACTTAATAAAATAAATGTAATAATAGGGATAGAAACACAACCCTTTATTATATTAGTTGGAAAATAATTTTGACAAAACACTTGAACTCCATTTTTGAGGAAAATATCATTTCTACTTCAAAACACTTTTCCTTTTTAACATGTCATACAATTCTAAAATAAAAGAAGTTATTTAAAAATAAACTTGAAAACTTGTAAAGTAAGCTTCTTGGATATAATATTTTAAAATTCCATTCATGCCGTATAAGTTAAAAAACATTTTTCTCGTACTTTTGTCGGAAAAGTCAAAAAGTACCTCGTATGAAAAATGACAAAAGATTCCTTTCATATCTTTTACTAAAAACACACCGAAGGGTAAAATTGGATATAAACTATTTTAGAAGGATATAAATATTACATATTGAGGAAAATGGATGCGGATGATAAATATTCCCCAGTAAATTCTGAAGTATAAACAATCTCGGATAAAAATTGAGATTGTGAGATTTTCCCTTACCTTTGGTCCAATTTTCTTCGTAAGTGTATGAACCTCCTATATAATGATTTAAATAATGTCATTTACTTATTACAGAATCATATTCATTGTTATTATATCATATATGGTTCACTTATGACTTTATATTACCCGTTCTTTTGTAAATTCATGTTAAAGTAGCGTTTGGGTAAAATCGTCTTGTTTGTTGTTTGTGTTTTAACTTGTAATTATTCATATGATTACTTAGATCATGATTAGTTAAATCCAGAATGTAAAACATGATTTATATATAATAATAATTCAGAATATACATATATATAATGGATCGATAAATGGAATGAAATACACCGTTCATGGAGACGGTAGGCCGTACGTACACATGAATGATGTTTTCGTTTCTTTTTTGAATTGAGTGGAATTAAGTAGATGACATAAATATATATATACATAAATATAGTAGTATTATTATGTAATATATTTCATGATTACTTATTATATATACTTTATAATCATTCATGAATGGTTAACGTGGAGAATGAATCTCATCGCGTCGTGGAGACGGTAGTCCGTACGTACGCACGAGCGATGATATCGTTCTCATGATAATGGAATTGTATTGGAATGTATGTATACTATTTCAGAATCAATATAACTTTACCATAATAATATATAGTTATTATTTACACCATTATACCAATCCAAGTAAGGTGGTGGTGGAAAATAAATTACACCACGGCCTGGAGACGGTGATCCGTACTTACGCACGCGCGATGATTTTGTTTTCCGTAGGATGGATAGATGATGAAATAGGGTTGTTTCATACTTATAATAACATATTAGTATATGAGTGATACTGATTTTATTACTTCATAATGAAACAACCTATGAAGAAGAAGTGGATGAAGAAATAAAGTTGAATGAATCGGTAACAGACATTACCTCTTCTTTGAAGCGCCTCTTTGAGTCCTCCTCTTGGGGCACTAAAATTGGTCTTTGAAGAAGACCAGGACCTCTAGGATGTTTATAGGGAAGTTTAGAGGAGATATTGGCAGGGTTGGCCGAGCTTGAAGGGTCAAACTGGTGTGAGGAAGAGAAGGAGGAGGTGCCCTTTTATAAGGGAGGAGAGGGGCACCTTTGGAAAAACTAAAAATATTATTTTATTATAAAGCCAAATTCGGGTTTAAATAGTTCCAAATTGATTTATATCGAAGCTAAGGTTGGTATGGGTCGAAATAATCTCATACTATAGAATTTAGAAAAGTTTAGGTTTCTATTTTTACATTATCTATTAGATTTTACATTAAGTTAGATAATTTTACTTTTACCGTTTCTTTTTGTGTTCTTACACTATAAGGTTAATAAACTTACTATAATAAGAAAAACGAACCCCAAGTTGTTTATTAATTATATATATAACCATATTTAAGTCATTTGGCCGAACCTTATATTTTTATGAATAAAATAACAATTAATAATATAATATTTGTTTTAAAAACTATTTTATGTCAATATTGACACTATTTAGTAATTGATTTTTGTGAAAATCATAACAGAATTATTAATTCTAAAAAAATTAATTAAATCAATAATAACATGTCATATTAACCTATAAAATTAGTGGAATTCATTAAAAGTCTCAAATTACGTTTATTTGGGTATTTATAACATCAATTATGTCAATATTTCATTAATAAGATAATTTATGCATCATCTTTGTGTCAAAAATAAACTAACTTATTTAAAGTCTAAAAATTAAAAATAAAATATCATTATGTAGGAATTATTTTTATATTTCTAATGAATATTTATAGTCGAATTTATATTATGTATAACCCTATATTAGAAATTATTTAGTTATTAAACATTGACTTTAACTATTTTAACCCTTCTTTAAATAAATTGATTATAAATATCCTAATCTAATTCAGGTGGGCCTAAATGGTTATATTTTGTTCGTAAGGTTTTTTGGTCGAATTACACTTATCCATGAGAACTAAGACATGTTTTAGGGTAATAATAATATCATTTTTACCCTTTACTACCCTATTTACTTTTAACCGTGGAAAAAAAAAGTAAAAAAGTTACTATTCACCAAAAATTATTTTCATCTAATTGAACCAAATTTTAGTCCTTGATATTAAACATGTATCTCTTATTTTTGAAATTCTACTCACAGAAGTGGTAAAATTATGTTTTATAAAAAATTCAGTTTTTTTTAACTACCAGTTAGTGGTTTCACTATTAATCAAAAAATGAAAGTTTCCAAAAAAATACCAAAAATTATGCCTAAGATATATTAGATATTATGAATTCAAAAATGATATTTATTTTACTAAAATCAAAAAATATCAGTTACATTAACTAATTTAAAAATTAATAACCGTCATTAAAACAGATAGCGTGTTTTTAAAAGATAATAACTATCAAAAGATTGACACTTATTTATGTCTGGTTTAAATGTGAAATTACATCCAATGAACAAAATTATATAAAATTGACAAAATAAATTCTATATATTCTTTAAAACCACTCAAATTAATAATTTATCACTATTAATTATTTTGATTAAAAAAGTTGTTTTTAATTAAAATTTAATAATTTTCACTATTCATCAGAATATGAAAGTTATCCGAAAAGTACCAAAATTTGACCCTAATATAATTTCAATATTCTGAATCCAAAAATGAATTCCATTTTGAATTATAAAATTTACAAAATTTCAAAAAGTGGTTATTTCTATTCATAACGGCTAGTTTTAATAATATTTTTATAGCATATTGTTGTTTAGTGAAACTCGGTATTGCGTACTACACACGCTATCGAGGAAGGTCGCGGTAGCATGTAATGCAAGGCAATTCAAGGATGCATGTTGTGCAAGCTCCTTTTGGTGTAGTGTACAACACAAGACATTAATGAAATTAAAAATAATATTTTTCTTAAAATCTCAAGGTGTTACATATATCTCATATCATTCACGCTAGAGATAATATCAATACATATTCAAAGAATAGATTACAAGTGACAACCCACGATCATGGGTTTGATAGTTCTATTTGTCAATCAAAAAATGTCTTGATACATATGAAATAGTTTTATTATTTTTCATAAGGACAAAAATCATTCATTTCATTGATTCATTATTATATATAACAAACCCATCGTTTCCTGATTGTAATGCCAAATGTTAAATAATAGACTATTTTCCTATTTAATTCATCAAAACATTATTCACATTACTTTTCGCAAATGAACCAAAATGCATTGCTTGTAATTTTCCTTAATGGGTTTTCCAATCAAGGAAAATTGTGAATGAATTGTCCATATTAATCATACAATCCAATGAAGCTATTAATATTAGTCATGTTCATTGGTGTATACCTTTCTCTGATAGCCTTTTTCTTCATGGGATCAGCTATGATTCCACAATTAGAGACAATATGTCCATGAACAAAAATATCATGAATTAGTAAACCACACTTAAAAAAATACCATATAACTCAATTCATTTAGGAGTACCAAGAATGATCTTCAACTCATTCTCATTCTCCACAAAGATTTTAGAATACACCAAGATACCCTCAATGATTACAAAAAACAATCATCATGATATTAATTCAATAATCTATTCATTACATCCATTAAAATTGAGGATAAATTAGTTAATATAGATGTCATTAATATAGACTCATATGTCTATACCTTGTTAAGAATGTTGTCTTCAAAATATATTCCTTTTTAATAATAAATTTATGATTCCCATATCGTAGGTCAATATTTAAAAATTATTGATCTCCATAAATTTGATCGAATAACTCATCAATGAGAGACATAGAATAAATTATATTTATCATAATCGACTTGATTTAACTATAATCAATTCAAATCCACATATATCTATTTTTCCTCATAACAAAGGGAACATGGGGCTCACAATGGTGTAAACTAGTTTTATAAATCCATTGTCAAACAAATCCCCTAGTTTCTCTTTCAAATTTGCTAACTCTATAAAAACCATCTTATAGGGGGTCTACGTTACTGATCTTGCTCTAGGGTCTAAATAAATTGAAAACTAGATATCAAAATTTTGTGGATGTCCTGTTAATTCTTTAGAAAAAAATGTTTTCATATATACTAGAAACACCCTCAACATGAATATTATCCCCTCTATACATGGATTGTGTTTTCTATTCTTCCCCAAAGAATCACATTCATAATATATAATGGGGTGCATGTGAATATGAATAGGTTACTAACCTCTTCCCCACTAAAAATAAGGAATCCCAAATCTTTATGTTGATTTGTAATTTAATTTTCCATATAAAGAATTTTTTCATCATCTTTTGAAATCCTGCATATACCAAGGATTATATCAAATTCAAACATTGGTATAATAATAATGTCTTAAAAAAGACAATGTGCGTGTGTGTCATAAAGGTGACTACCTGACACAACGTTATTTCAGTTAGACTTCCATAAGTAGTTTTTACTAACAACTCAATTATTAATTTAAAATGGAATTGGCTAAATTTCTTAGAGAATTGGGTAGATATAAAATAGTTTTCGGATAAATAATCTAATAAATCATTATATAAATTTTATGACATGATTAAAGTAACTTCCATAATATTATTAGGAACTTCCACCTCACCTGTAGTGATTCTTTAATGTTGGCCTTCCCCCCTTGGCCTATTATTTGATATATTCACTTGACGCCTAGGGAATTAGTGTAAATAAGGACCCATTTAGTAATAATTTAAGAACCTAATTTCATTTATTTGTTTATTCCCCTTGTATCCATGAGCAATATGACGCTTTTCTACACTCTTATATCAATGTTTCAGGTCCTTCAGTGTTTTCCTTGGATGATTATTTCCATATTTTTTACATGGTGGAAATTATTTCATTCTCTTATTCCCTGACTCAATCTTTTTTTTCTTATTATTCAGATTACCACTTATTGTCTTTATTTTATTTTAATGTGCAATACACAATGATTTCCTTTACTATTTTTATGGCTCATACAAATACTTTATCATATGATGAAAAGGTTTGAGAGACCTACACCATTCAATGACATGGCTTATTCCCTTTCAAGAAATGATAATTTTTTCTCTTTCTGTTTTGAATGTATTTTGTAGCATACCAAGATAACCTTATAAAGGAAGAATAATAAACTACAATAATTTCTACTTTCATTTTCTCTACGATATGGAAATTTCTCTTTAGTTGATTTTTTTACATGACAGAAATATTTTTCAAATAATGCATCATAAAACTATTTCTACTCCATGTGTTTTATTTCCACTTCCCCACTAGTATTCAGGATCAATGACCAATAGTGATCAGCATCACCTTTTAGTAAATACACTTCAAGTGTAAAGTTTTCCATTTACATTCATCCTGAGGCCATAAAATCTTCTCTAGAGATTTAATCCATTTATCATCAAGAATTGGATTAGTAGTCCCATAAAATGATAGTGGCTTCAGTCACATGAAGTGATATATCATAGGAGAATCACGTCGTGGAACATGTATCTCTATTTTAGAAAGGTTACTTTTTAAAACCCTGTTAAGATTCCCTAACATATACATATTTTTATCATTTCCAATACCAGATATATTGGATTCATTACTACGGAAATATATACATCATTCATGAGTTTTGATACCGTTATTTCTTCTAGACTCAATTTCTAAATAATGGAATATAGAATATTAGCTCAAAAAATTATAAATTATAAATAATAATTTATATTTACAAATATAGATTAACACTTAACAAAACATAAAAAGTTATATATTTTCATTCAAAAAATCATAAAGATGTTTTCCTTTTAGATATATTTATTTTAAAAACCTTTATAGTTTTTAAAAAATAATATATGATTTATCGTGAGAATATCCCATGGTATATTCAATCCAGGTGCATTGTAAGTCCCATTGTCATGCACTAGGTGATGATAAGTTCAAGACAAATGTGATTTTTTTATAGATTGTACCCCTATGATCATCTTTTCTAGAATATTGTCCACTTGTAGTATCCACACATGGATGTATAGCTTGATAAAACCAGATAATCTATTCCTTAATAAAAATTAATTATGTTATTATATAATTATCCTCAAATTATATCATAGGGTTATGCTTTCTAATCCCATAATATCGAACCACAAGATTATTCTAAATATCACTTGATACCAACTATAACAACCGTGATTAAATTAACCTATAGTTGTTGCATATTTATTACATTTGAATAGGTATAAGGGGGTTAAATCTCAATGGAAAAGTCAGTTTTACATTCTCTATATTGATCTTCTACCAATGTTACAAAGGAATAAGTTTAATGTTCCTACCTTTGGGTTGTTATATATTTTATTCTACTTAACAAAATATCTTAGAATCTCACTTTTCTAAAAAAATCAAAATAAAATTTCATCCTTGAAAAATTATTCAAATACTTCTTCTTCATATCTTGGGGAAAGGAAACAAAATAAAGGTGAGATAAAATGCCTAATAATGGTAACATAAAAAAGGATCATGAATATATAATTGATAATTAATACAGAAGATAAATAACTAAACAAACAATACATTTAATCAACAAATTCCCTTTCATAAATTAATAGCGTATAATAAATATTCCAATGTAAATATATAAACAAACATTCCATTTAATTAATACAATGGGAATGAAATAAATCTATAGATAATATAATAGTGAAAAACACATGGATAATAATAATAAATAAATTATAAATTTTGCAATTTCTTAATTATTAGTTATTATGATATAAGGAGTTATGATACCACTACCATAAATAAATTTCATAAGATTGATTATAAATATAGGTAGAAATACCTTTAATTTTGCCAGGTGATTTGTCTCATAAAACCCGCTGATTCATCAAAGGGATATATAATTTTGGGCCCCACCGATCATTGTATTCCCAAATCATTCAAAAAATATCAAAAAAATTATTTAGTTTATTAATAATATCCATTGTCAACAAATATCTACATTTATTAAAATATAAAAATCATTCAATGTTTCCCCAATAAATCAAATGAAATTCAATGTAATCATTGTACGTTAGAACATTTACAATTTCATACAAATTTATATACATGATAAAAAGAATACGGATATCCATGAATTGAAACATTAACTATCATGAATAAAAATATATTCATGTTAAATACATCAATGGGTACTATATACACCAAATTAAATTGAATAAATTTATATTAACAAATATGTCTCAATAAAATGATATTTTATAAAAAATATATTTCAACAATCATAACATTGAATTAAGAAAAAATGATGTAATAGATTATGTTTATCAAATTTAAATACACATAAAATAAATGAAAATATAATATAATATAATAAAAATTTATTATACACATAATTATAGAATATCAAATTCCAATGAATAAATTATATAACAAAATGAAAAAAAAAATTTATGAAATTATTTACCACATTGAAACATTATTATCAATTACCATTTGGGAAAATAAATAAAATTTAAAATTAAAATACCATAAATTATGAATAATTAATGATATTATATGTACAAGGGGGATTATCTACACATATAAAATAATTTAGAAACCCAACAATGTAATATGCCTCAATGAAGGAAAAATGAGATGAAGTCCCTTACCCCAAATTTTATATCAGTTGAAAATTATTATGACTAATTAATAATTGTTTTAATCATGTTAATAATTGATAATTGAACCCTATTAATAAATATAATATTATATATTATCCTCATATTACATTTTACTAAAATATTGTAAATAATATTTCATTATTTTCATTATTTTTGTTATTAATTGCCATGTTTTCTTATGTGCGTTTTTTCATAAAAGTGCTAATTTTTGTGCATCAGTTATATATTAATATTCATTATAATGAAATTATTGTTATAAATATCATATATAGTTATTATATGCATTTTTATAACCATTTATGTATGTTTTACATGGAAAATGAATTGCAACCCTTCGTGGAGACAGTTGGTCGTACATACGCATGAGCGAGGATATCCATACCATAATGAGTTGAAGGATATGGAATTGGGTGATATATTAATTATAAATAATAATTATATTATCATATATATCATAAATATTCATTAATTTTATCATTAATATATTCCATGTAAATTTTATGTGAAAAACGAATCATGTTTCCTCATGAGGCGGTAATATTTCATATACACGAGTAATGTAATCATTTTTTAAACGTAATGGAAAGTAAAGAGGTACATGTGAAATTAAAATTAATAAACTATATTAATATCACAAATATCATATTAATATGTTAAATCCATTATTATATCATTTAATTAATAGAGGTTATGGAAAACAAATTAAATCAATTCACAAGGTTGTAGTCTGATGTCCACATGATCGACATTTTTATTTCCCATTTCATAGAAGATGATATTAATATATGTCATGAAATTATAATAAAAAATTATCTTATGGGTGATAAGTTTTTTATTATAATATCATGATTTAACAAAAATTTATGGATTTTAATAAGAAATAAATTTTAAAATATTAATTAAAAAATATTACTTCTTCTTTGGACGACCCCCGTAGGTTTACAAAAAATTCCTTCCTATGATGGATTTATGATAAAAAAACATTCTTATTGTATGTGTATAGTTATATAATGAAGGCATTTTCATAGGCCTTGAATGATACGAATGGATTTTGGAGTGTGAAGAGGTATAAGAGGGGTCAAATTATATAAGTAGGGGAGAGGGAATACGTGGAATGAATTTAAATAATTAATTAAACCAATGTTTTTATCATTAAAAAACCTTCATAATGGGTAATTATCAACCCTTAGAGGTTATACAGTCACATTATTGCTATAAAAGTTGTTTTAGAAATATATTTCATATATTTTAACCCTTATCTTCTTAGTTTCCCTCTAGTAAAATAGTTTTTACCCAAACCATGGTAATTAAATTTTAATGTTTTTACTCTTCATATTAGTAAAAGAAATGTTGAAATTATTTTATAATATAAATTATTATAATTCCAAATATGAAATTTATTTTTTAAAATTCAATTAAAATAATTAGAAGAATCTAATTTAAAATTATACCTCTATACACGATCAAAATGTGTATTTCCAATGAGAAAATACTCATATGTATAGAATGTTCTTATATTGAAATTGGACATAAAATGGTTAAAAATGTCAAAATTAAATAAATTATATTATAATATATTTAATTTTACTATAAATTTAATTGAAAGTTTAATTTAATTTGAAAAATAATATAAACAAAAAAATCAAATTTCAATAAGAATCATTATTTTTCATTATTCTTCAAAAAATGAAATATTTCAAAAATATAAAAAATCATTTCCATAATATAATTTTAAGATGATGATATCAAAAAGGAATCAAATATTTTAAAATAAATATTATAAAGGTCCCACAATTTATTCAATCAAAAGTGAAAAAGAAGTGACGAAACAGTTTTCTTTGAAAAAATTTGTTTTTAGAAAATATTTCTATTACCTTCAAAAGATTTATATTTTAATTTCAAATAAATAGAAAACCAATAAATTTTTTGTAATATATATATACAAATATATAAATATATATATTACTATTAATACACTTCAAATTAACATCTATGTTATTAAGGTAATTTTTAGATATTATTTTATCAATGTATCTCATTTCATTTAGACCCAGTGTTGTGTCCATCACAAGATTATTAAGAGTTTCAATTTATTTTAAATAAAATAAATCATAAATTATTAAGGTGTTTCACTTACTAATAACTAAAATTTAATCATTAATACAATTTTTATGACATATAAACTTTTAAACAATGAATTTTTGGGTTATATTGGGCCCCACCTATCATCGTTATTAATTATGAGTGCCACTTGAAATCAATCACTTGTTGCATCTTAAAAAATAGGTAAGAAATAAATTGTTCTCAAAAAAAGTTCCAAATTAAAATAATTCACATTAATATCATAAATAAACCATTAAAAGATCTTGGGTTTCATTTAATACATCATAAATATATCATGCAATGATTATGGGTTTTATGTGGATTCGGAAAAGGAATTCATTAATAATTCAATAAATTATCCGAACATTATAAACCATTGGAAAAAAATGTGTATCCAATTTCATCAAGTAAAATTATTTTTAAATACTATTAAATCATGAAAATGAATATTATGATATTTCTATTATATATATAAAGGGTATAAAATTAATGTAATAATTTAACCATTAACATTACTGAAAATTGAACCTTTTCTATTTTACTAATATTTTGATCAAAACTACTTTTGAGTTTATTATGGTTTGAATTGAAGGAAATTTAAGAAAATTAAATGATATAGATCTTAAAACTCCATAAATATGGTAAAAAAATTCAATAGGTTGTAATCACACTATATTAATGGTATCATGGTTCAAAATAATAAACATGTCTCAAGAAATTAAATATGAAAAACAAAACCAGTTACCTTGTTTCCCCATATTATTGAATACACTCTAAGATCTTATATAAAAAACATAAATTTATTAATCAAAAAATTTAAAAACTATTTCCCCAATAAAATATTTTATAAGAAATATTTATAAATAATCTATACATTTATATCAATTTGTTATTAACTAATTTTGATGTCATGTGTGGGTAATCTTGGTCGTCTTGAACTAGTTTCATAATAAAAGTGTTGTTATTAATTCATGTTATAAATTTAATAATTATAAGTCAATTAATGTTACAATAATTTATGATTTAAAATATATATGTATTTGAAATTTCCATTCATGAGTAATTATGTCATTATCTTGAAATATCAAATCTAAAATGAACATTTTTAATGATTTTAAAACTATGATGGGTGTTTTCATAATTAATGAGTAAAAGATAAATTTTTATTATTTATTAGAATATAATATTTATATAAATCACTATATAAAATAGAATGAGTAATTAATTTTTTATAATCATCCATGATAAAATTTCTTATAATTTTTCATGTTTGCAGTCAAATCGACCAAAACATGAACATACCATTCTTAATGGATGATTATGAGGCCATTTTTTGTGATTTATTTACCCCAACTTCATAATACTATCATTTAGTGTTTTTTAGTGTGATATATCATAATTATAAAGGAATTACAAAAATTGTAATGTATATGAAAATATAAAATAATGGTAATTAGATATTTTGCATTTAATAAGATTGGTTTAAATGATTGAATTAATTGTAATAGTTTCTTCTCATATCGGTAATTAGATAATTGATATTTCATAAAAGAACAATAATTATTATATTCAAAAATATTTATCAATTAAACCCTTTATAATGACCATCCATGTTAGGATGTTAGGGAAATAAAAATATAAATTATTTGTCCCATGTAGGCAATAGTCCACATGTATGCATCTTTGATGAATTTTTCCCATTAAATGAGAGAAATGAATAAAATATTTTATAATTTCCATAATATAAAATAATTTTTATATGTAAAATTTCATTATTAAATTCATCATTATTAACATATGTGATATGGGATTACGGAAAATAAACATGTAAATTTTTTGGCAGTTGGATTGGCACAATCAAATGTCATTTTTTCTTTTCTAAAGGAAAAGGGAAGGGTGGTGAAATATTGTTCCATAATTATAATAACATACCAGTAAAATAAAGAAACATATATTATCATTTATATATTGATAAGATAAATTTTATATACAAAAAATGCACATAAGGAAAAAAAATAAAATAACCAAAACATGTTAGAAATATAAACATGATTACATGAGTTATCTCCTTTCCCAAGGGGGTTACAAATTTAAAGGATGGTATTTTCATGAAAAAAACCCATAATGGGGTATTGAAGTGTTTAAAATAGGTTTATATAAATTTTGGGTCTAATTAATTTGTCTTTCGTGTGAGATGAATCGAGGAGAGGATTTCCCCATTTATAAGTAAAATGAAGTGACATTTTTTGTAAACACCCAAAACATCTCAATAATTTAATTCCAATATCTATATAAATTTGACCAAAATTGAGAAAATGTGATATGACTATATACATGGATTATAAATACTTCAAACAATAAATTAAAAAAAAATTAACATGTTTTTCCCTTTAACCCCTAGTATTCTCATTTTTTAACCATTTTGATTTTCACCATGGTTACTAGTTTTATCCTCGTTAATTTATTATTTATGATCAAAATTAAAATGTTCCTTATTATAAAATTTATATCTAATGATAAAAAATTATAAATATATTTTTTATTCAATTTTTATAATTGATAAAATGTTATTTTAAAATACTAAATGGAAAATGTATTAAAATATTTTAAAAAAATATATAACTTTAATTCTAAAATCTGAAATATTTGTCTGAAAATTAAAACCAACATTTATTAAATCATGAAGTCGGTTTTAAAATATAAATATTTTTTATAAAAACATTTCATTTATTTCAAATTCATTCTTATATACTAATAATTTCATAAAATTCTTGTTATTTGTAAAAACTACAGTTTGTACTTTTCACAAAAAAGAAAGATTTTAAAAAAAAATCTGAAAAATTATTGATAAGATAATTATTATATTATAAATAAAACAATTATATTATCTTAATTTTATTAATATACTTAAATTTATAAATTTATTTTACAAAATAGAATATATTTCATATATATAAAGAAATTTTATTGAAAGGATACATTTTTAAACATTAATTGTTCTTAATATTATTTCAAATCAACTTCTAATTTAAAATATGATAATTTCTTAATTAATATATTAGAATATTTTAATGGTATTCATTTTAATATATTAGGATAAAATATAAAATACTTACTAAGTAGTTATTTGAAGAAAAAAATGAAATATTACTTATATACAAAATACAGTTTAAATTTAATACTATTATGATATTAATGCCTTTAATTTAATTTTATATTTACATTATATCATATTTTAATAAAAATAAAAATAATATTTATATATAACACATAAAAATATATATTTAGAATATATTTAGAATATTTTAATATCATATTTGTATTTCATTATGAGTTATGTTATTTTAAATTAACTACCTAAAATTAAAAGTCTTCAGTATACCTATTGAATATATTAAAAATAACCATATTTTCAAAATCCATATTTGTAATTCCTATATTTCTACAGACCATATTTATACTAGCCATATTTCATTCATATATATAGAGTTACTAAATCATTCATTTATTCCACACTCACTTCACAAGTTAAATATCTTAATTCATATTATAGGCTTTTAATATTGTTTTATCCTTACACGGTTATCTTTTATGTTAAAAGTTTTTTCCCTATTGGCGACTATCAATGATAAATATGATCCAAGATATTTCCTAGTCATAAAGATTTTATTTTTTTTCTCTATCATCACCTATTTAGTTTTACACTTTCAATAGATGTATTTTATATAGGGAATATTATAATACATGGTGTATAGTACATTGTTTTTTGTGCTTTCTATATCATGTCCCATATAGGAAATAAAAAAATATTTTGTTTGGTTCATACAGTATGGGGTACATTTTCTAATCATGTTTCATTCCTTTTGAAAGAAGATAGAAATTATCATTTAAATTATAGATATAAATAATAATAATAATAATAATAATAATGAAAATAATAATGAAAATAATAACAATAGATCCTTCAAATATATAAATTAATCTCACTTATAAATATTAATGGATTAGACCCCAATATTGGAAACCAATATTGGTCCTCTTCAAGTGATAAAAACCTCCATCATCCAATGGGAATAATGGACTATTAATAGATGAGAAATTGATTCAGCCCTTCAAGAAGATATTTCATACTTTAGGAAGTAATGAAAGAGATAATGCTATCATGGAAGTTTTTAACTCGAAGAGATATATTAAATAAAGTTAGTCATGGTTCTAGAAAAGAAATATTTTAGAGAAGATCAATAGTATGGATTGGATGTAGTTTAGAATTATATTCTTCAAAAAATACTTTCCTCGAGAGAAATTTTCATATATAGAAATAAAATTTTGTTATATAAGGAAAAAGTAAGAGGAAAATGTTCCTGAATATAATAAAAACATTATAAGGATGTAAAATCATGATATATATTTTTTATATAATCTTGGAATTAATTATAGAAACTTATTTTATGGGATAAAACATAAACATAAAATTGAACCGATCTCTCAAACAATTTTGGTATTTGAAGATTTAGTATAAATAACCATAAAAATTTGAGAAATAATTCTCTAAGTATTTTTCTTGTAGGTAATTGAGTAAAGAAATAGGAAAATATAAAATGTATGAAAAGAGGTGCGAAGATAGGGAATAAGGGAAAGGTGTAATATCCATCAGGTAATAGTTTTGGGAAGAAACACCATGACAAATTAATCATGTGAATCTGATATTTCTAAAATTATAGAGATATAGGACATTAGATCTATGATTTAAAGTGCTATAAAGAAATTATCAATGTCTAATACATCAACTATAAATATAATAGGAACTATAATAATGAATTCCCTAAACATCAATGTAATTTCCCTCACAAAATTCAATGTGAGAAAGGCAAAGATTAGGAAATAGCTGTAGAGTATGTTGAACTTCTCAATAACATGATAGTATGTACTTTTTTTATAAACTCATATATAGCTATATATTTATTCTATTCCACATCTGTGCACACTTTTATATTATTCAGGTTTTTTTGAACTTTAAATCATTTCCTAATAATATGATAAAATGGTTGTCAATCAAGACACATAAATTGATTTTTATTGTAATGAGGACATATCAAGTAGTGTATATTTCAATGTAGAGATATTCCCTTTATATATACTTTATTGTCATACCTATAATTTACATTGATAAAATCCCTAGTATGGATTAATTTTCAAAGAATAATACTAAAATTTATTTCTGAGAGAAGGATACTGCAAATTACGTAGGGCGATATGAATCCATTACTTTTATGATATAAACTTTATTATTTTATTATTTTAAAAATCATCCACTATGATCAAATCTTAATGAAAATTTGTTAAGATTCAAATAGAAATCACAAGGCATGGATGTAGAATACATCCTTAGAATAGATTTAGTGCTTCTTGTAAAGGAATTTATTAATTTTTTCCTGGAAATCGTACTTGGGCATCCTCCTAAGTGTGAAGTTCAATTTTCTAATAAACTTGTCCCAGATACAATACTTATATGCATGAATCCCAATAAAATAAAGCTAATGGAATTTTAAAATTTTAGTAAACAACTATAGGAGTTGTGTGATAAGGTATTTATACATCTTAGTGTTTCATATTGGGGAGTACATGTCTGATTTATGAAAAATTTGGATGTGTTAAGTTGGTTGTGAATAGATTATAGGGAGATAAATTCCATTGGTATAAAAATAAATATACTTTTACATGAATTCATGACATATTGGATCTATGCCAAGGAGATCGATAATTTTTAAAGACCAATATTCTAAAAATTATCATTAATTATGGGCGAAGAATGATAATATACTAACAACAAAATTTCATTTGAGGTATCAACATTATGATTTTATAGTAACATCCTTTGCATTGGACTGTGTGCATTTAATGTATTCTAGGATTATCTTGATAACTCCATCATGGTATTCATTAAAAATATTTTTTTATACTCTAAAATAAATTATGATAAGGATAGTAATTTGCTAAAAATTCATGAAACATGAAAGAAAATAAATTATACAAAAAATATATTATTTTTCAAGTTTGATTCTAGGAAGTTTCTTGTTTTCAATATTTTCTACAAGGATTGAATATTAAATCATCCAACAATGAAAAGGGTAATAAAATAATGTTCCAAACTAATGATATAATTACGATAAATATTTTCCTTGGTTTATTACGTTACTATCATGAATTTTTTCAACACATTACCTAATTTTCTAACTGATTAACCAATTTGACAAATAAAGGGATTATATTTACATTGTTATGGGAATGTGAAGAATTTTTTCGAAGAGTTGAATATGAGTTTGGTTAGTGCACCAGTTTCAACATTACCATTAGAAAAGGATGGGTTTGTAATATACAGTCACTAGTGGAAAATGGGTTTATACCAATGCATTCATGCCCACGGTTAATAAGAACCGTTGGGAAATTGTGGTTTATTCATATGGTTTTGTTAAAATGGTCAGAATACATTTCCGATTTCTGATTTTTTTTGGATCCCTTTCAATTTTTCACCCCTCGCACGAACCCTACACAACCTTGGCCTCCCAGCCCTCTCATCCCCTTCCGGACATCGTCCTCCTCAACCACCCGACCATCACCTCCGCCTCCCGACCCCCAACCCCTCTCGGCTCCCTCTCCTCTGGCAACGTTCAACCCTCCCCTCTTGGATCCCTCCCCGACGATGACGTCCCCCTCCCCTCTCGGCTCCTGGCTCCCTCTCCTCCGGCGATGTTCCCCCTTCCGATGACGTCCCATGTCCCCCTCTCTAGTCGCGCGTGATACCCCCCATGGCCGAACACCCCGCGTGACACCCCCCTCTCTCGCCTCCCTCCCCTCCACCATTTATCCCAAATTTCATGAGGGTTATTGATTTGTACATTCAGGTAAGAATTACTCTTCTTTAACACTTCAATTTCTTAGAGTTTTCCTCTCTCCGGTTTCCCAGTTTCATTCAGTTGAACCATAGGTGTTTTGAGGTTTCCTTATTCTAACTTTGATCCTTATTTCTAGGGGGTATCATGGTTCTCTCAGGTCATATGGGGAATGTTTTGGCATCTGATGCCGAATGCAAAGTGGTTTGGATAGTCTTGGTTCATCTGCCACTATTTGAGGATGGTTTATTCTTCTCTCTTTTTTTGGCCCAATATAATTTAGTTCTTGTAGTAATTTATGTGTCTATGAAAACTATATATTAGGTATGAATTACATGAATAAGACTACATTACATCCTACATATCTATTTGTGTGTGTTTTAGCTCATAACATATTATATGTTCAATATTTATCCTTTGGTATAATCATCTCATGTTTTTTTATTTATGGGTGAATGGAGATATGATAAGAAACATGATATTTTACAATGGATATATGGGTATAAAATATTTGTTTTATTCTGTTTCAGTATGTGCTATTATATTTTTCTAACATGGCCTAGTGTATGTTTGATTCTACTTTCATTGAATCTTATTTTTATGATTCATTTTTTAATTTTTAATTGATGTTAATTATATTAATCTCTTTTGGGTTATTTATCTTTCTTACATCTATTTATTTGATGTTTCATGGATGTCTAATGTATGGGTGACCCATTCTAGATTCTCAATAATTGATTCAATGCCACACATTCTTGAGGATGAAACAAACCAATTTAAATGAAACCAACATGAACACATTCAAACTGAATTAAATGAAATAAGACATAATAAAAGTTGGAAAAATCAAAATAATCTGAATTGTATTAACCTATAAAGAGTATAATTGAATATTCCTAAATGAATCTACAATTAATTAAATTACCATATACCGAACAAATAAATTAAAATTAAATAGATCTAAAACAAATCATATCGTGTTGTATCAAAACAAATCATATATAATCAGTGACCTCCCTCAATTAGGATGTCATCAAACATAACAAACCAAAATGAACCACAGGAAACCAAACCAAATATGATTATGAAGAGTTAACCCAAAATGTGTTGAACAAAATAAAGTGGCACCATACAAACCCACAACTGATGTATCAAATTTGGCCAAATATAATGAATTAAACCCTATATCACCGCAACCGAAATGAACTAAATTGAACTAAATCATACTAATGTGAACCAGATGTAATGAAACTGAATTGATTACAATCCCATCTTGAAGTGATAACTTGCATTCCCTTTCAAAAAGATATTCATCTCCATTTTCAATAATTGGCCCAATCAGTGAAAGATAATGTGTGCAATAGAAACGGTCAGATCATCTCACCAGATCAACAACATCATCAGGGCCTAATGGTGTGTACTCAAATTAAGAGATGTATAGTGGCATGGGGTGGAACAAGGCACCATAGACTACGGTGGTGTTGTGATAACTGTATCAATGGAGGTGATTCCCTATCTATCCAAATAAAAACTGTAATGAACCATTAAGTCTATAAGGGATATTTTCCTATTGAATATTGCTCAAGAGATACCAAAGGTATATAAGGGTCATTATGACTATATTAAGATGCTGAATCTCTACCACTCAAGCTACCATTACCAAAGTGCCAACTTAGATTCTTGAATGTGCATCCCCTACTGGAAAAAACCTCCCATTCAAAAATGTTTCCCTAAAATCATCCATCCTAAGGATTATATATATTTACAACCTCACCCAATAACCCCATGTTGTGTATTCTCCTACTATTATTTTCGAATATGAACTAACACTATTATGGGCCTTCTGGGAAGAGAACCAGTGAGGGCGTATAGTAGTCTGCCAAGCTCTACTACGATAGAGTAAAATATTGATCCAATATTTAAAAGAGATGAGCGATCGTATAGAAATCTCATTTCTTAACTTTTATTTCATTATATTGAGTATATCCCTCACCAAAACTAGATTCTATGGGGGTTATCGCATACATCCATGATGGGAAGAAATTTTTCTCACATTTCCCCAAGGGGTGGTATCCTGCTTATTCAATAGACATCCTAGAGGATATTTCCAACTTTGTTGTGGGACAAATGGAATGAGTTAGTTCCAAGGAACCAATGGATAATCAGTTCTAATAGAATATTAGACTAGTGGTATATAATTAACTAGGAAACCCATACTGGTTAATTAAGATGGATAACATGTAGGTGGTCAGAAAAATCTATGTAGCATTAACTAACCAAATATAGCCATGCTAATTAATTAGAGATGTGCCCATACGGTTCACAAGACAACATGGAAGCCATGACGACAGGTCTACCTTATCGCACAACATCCGATTGTCATGTCACATTCATCATATAAATGGTTTTAAACACAACCATTTGACTCTATCTCACAATGAATGACTCCATGGAAAGACTGAAGGGTTTTACATGATAATGATCATGAATCACCACAAGACCCTTCATTGGTGATGCGACATAGTACCAAAATGTAGAGATATTATCTTCAATGACACTCTTACGAAGTTTCAAGACCCCTTGCCTTTTTCAAATAAATAATTAAAAAAATGTGTAAATGGTGGATGATTCTTGTGGAGTTTGATACGTTGGAAATTACCCACTTGGTTAGTCAACACCCCATTGGTTGGACAAAGTATAATAATTGGGGTGTAGGTGGAAGTTTATTGTGGTCAATGATCATTATGTGACACCCCATGAATAAATCATTGTTGGATCATACGTAACACATTACTACAATTCCCTACAGCTAATCCATCCTGAATCTATGAGATACACACCACAAAATATGGTGTATAAATATGGTTTTGAGGCCCCTATATCCCTCCCCCTTAGCACAAAAAACGGAATCTATGCACTTGAACAACTAGGCATCCTCAACAGATCACATACATTGTTGATTTCTCATAGCAGCCAATCTCGTGATCACAATGATTACCCACTAGGTAAAATATAGAGAACAACTTAAGGGTTCACGAGGAATGCATAAACACTTCATGAGATAACATGATGTATTGCGACAGAATTTTGGCCTGAAATCCCGGTCATGTGAAGGAGGTCCTGAATATATGATGAATCATTTGAATCATTAACAAGCTAATACTAGAAGAATATAAGGAATATAGGTAATAAAATATGGAATAAAGATTAAAAGACATGATACTTAAGTAAATAACATGTACAATGATCCTCATAAACATCACACGACTCACGCAGATCATGTGAAAGCATTAGAACATGTCACCCAAATCATGCAACCCTCTCTAGATATGCCATTTGGATCATGTGATGTCCACCATACATTTCTATAATGTCTCATGACAGCCCTCAGACATTCCACCTAATTATTTTGAATCTCTATGGGTCGTCCATATAGATCATAAAATTTCCACATACAGGTCACCAAAATTATGCAACAACCCTATTGTCTATTAGTTAGGTCTCACAATGTCCTCCACACTTACTAGATAGATCATTTGACATCCTGTAAGAATATCATGAAGGTTTCTTGATGAAAAAAGGTCATGTCACCCAGATTTCACTAGATCAATGTCTTTAACATAGTCTTGCGGATGAATTTTGAAGTTCTATCCTCATGAATTAGGAATGAAATTTCATCACATGGTATATGATAATCCAATGATAGATGATATAGGTCTAACAATAGTGAGAGGTACAATTAATATTTATTCATCATTATATAGTGTTTTATTTGAAAATATTTCCACCAATTATATTATTTAGACCTATATTGAGTACATGATAAATCATTTTATTGAGTTTATGCATTTTGTGATTTAAATTGAAATGCCTTTAGATAAAAGGAGAGGGAAATGTCTCAAATGCTCTTCTTATGATTTTCCTTATATGATATCATTCATTTCTATGTATTTTATACTATTGATATGGAACAAATGGATATTATTATTAATATGGATGGATGGTTTATTAATAATTCCATGATCAACTAGAACCCAAATGAATGAAATTGTCCAAGATAATATAAAAAAACAAGACAAAAAAATCTAATGGAAATTTCCCAAACAAACTTGAATTGAACAAAACCAAAAAAAGCCGATCCTCGATTCAAAATAATTATATACCATTTATAGGAGGATTAATTGTTAATTAATAGGAATGTACTTTTTGATAGTATCATTTTGAAACATGGATTTGTTTCCCCCTTGCTTGTAGGAACATGATTTGACCCATGTGGAATTGTGGTTCTCATATGTTGGGTGGTGACATGTATAGTAATATGAGATAGGTATGTTTTAGTTTAGTTTTTATTTTATTTTCTTTATCGCATTGGCCACTTTGGTCTTTTACTAGTTTCTATGTACAGGGAGTAGTTATATTCTATGAAGGAGTCCCGAAGGGGTTCAGATTGTTTCAGTATGCCGGCTTTGATCCGTGATAAGATTCAATGATTACTAATTGTCTCACACCTCATATATTTTGGGGATTTCAATGTTTTTTACTCCATATTATGTTTTTGGTAGAGCGTTGGATTGTTTTGTGTTGGTTAGGGTGGATTTTCTTCTCAGCTACCAATCAAGGTATGGTTTTAATGTTGTTGGTTGATTTTTCACTGGTTATGTACGGTCATTTATGTGTTTTAAAGTTCTTAATATCCTTTATGTAGTTCGTTGATCCATGCTCGTTGGTTTCGAGTCACGAAGTCAAGGTTGACTCGCCTGCGTATGCATAAGTAAGTAAGTATATGTATGTGGGTTTCCCTGTTACGTGTATAGTCAACCATGGAAATGATTATACACCTATGGGGCGAGGTGTGACCATGCATATATATAAAAATTCATACGCAGGTGAGTGGAGATCGGTATATGCATATAAGAATATGTGTAAGGATCCCGTTGCACATGCTCATGGCCATGCCAGTGTGTGCATAGGGGCTAGGTGTCCTTGCATGTGTGTGAAGGTGCGTATACCCAGTGGGGGAGCAGTAGTATTAAGTTAGAAAGCTCTAAGATCCGAAGTGGACAGCTTGGTTCCACCTTGAGGTAGAGTCCCTCTCATAGGTTCTTTAATTTAATAATTCTTTAAATTGAATTTAGATTATTTCTTAATTCTACTTAATTATATTGAATTGAATATCTTGAATAAGTTTTCTTTAAAAACATTGTTTCATTTGATAAATAAACTCATGTTTTTATAATAAAACCAGTTTTAAAAACAATGAATAAAAAATATATATCTTTATCATACCAGAATCCCGAATCAAGAGTCTGTTTTTTTATAACATAAGAAAGATTTCTATAATGTAATGGACAACTACATAAGATTTATTTGGAATCCTAGCTATAATATGCTACCTCGTGGATGTTTTTGGACTAGGACAACACGCCGCGGTCATGCCGCGGTCACGCCGCCGTCATGTCGTGATTTGGCTCTTCTCCAGGACGATGCCCCGTGGCGGTTCGCCGTCTTGTCGGAATTAGATGTATGATACCTAGATAGAGTTTTAGATACATTACCCACCCATAGTTATTGGGGAGGATGGAGATAACTAGAATGTTTCCCTGCTTCCTCCTGCTCCCTTCGCTCCTCGTTGGAAGATGTTGCCCCGTAGATGTCACTGGACCGGGCCACCACACTGTGGTCATGCCGTGGTCATGAAGCGGTCACACCGCAATCACGCCGCAGTCACACCGCGGTCACGCCGTGATTTGTCCATGCTTTAGGATGACACCCCACAACAGTTCGTAGTCCTGTCATAATTCTATCTATGAGACCTAGATAACATTTTTGATACATTACCCACCCTCCTTCATTGACCCCAGACAGCCCCCCCACCCCCTCCCTGGACCCCAGATAGCCCCCCGAACAACCCCCCCCCCCCTATCTCCTCCCTGGACCCCGGACAGCCCCTCCAACCCTCCTCCCTAGACCCCAGATCCCAATCTAAGCTCTCTTCAAGATTCACCCTAAACCCCAACAGAAAAGAGAGTTTTAGAGCTTTGGAAGAATATGAGAGAAGAGTGCAAACCCTAATTGAAAAGAGGAAGCAAGAAGAGTATTAGAGTCACCCAGATCTTCAATCCGCACTTGATGGATCTCGAAATGATCAAGTGACATGTACGAGTCACACCCACCATAAACTGAGGCACGGTGTGGCCGATACCACTCAAAATTTCTCACATTTATTTGAAATGGATGACATTTTAAATGAAAACACAACTGACATACAGAAAACCGACCAAATGGATTCAGATTTTGTTGACACCCCCTCCCCCGTGGAAGGTCCCTCAACCCTGGAAACCCCCACCCCCATGGATAGCCCCTAACCCCTGGACACCCCCACCCCCGGGACACCCCCAAACCCTTATATGTCATATTATATATGTGTTATATATAATCCATAATTTTGTATGAAACATAATTCATTTTGTATGTTTTATTGATTCATAATTCAGAATTCATTACATAATTTATTCTGCATGTATTCAGTTGAGAATTCGATTATGAATTCTATATTGCATTGGGTAATTGGGTTCATATACATGATTTTAAAAATAGTTCACATGTTCATGATTTTTTAAACAGATTTCAGATTTCCTATAACCATGCTCTAAAAACATTTAGAGTAGTTCACAGGCTACAAAAATAGTTCACAAATTTCTTGATTTTCTAAACATATTTCAGATTTTTAGTTTTCTGTAAACAAATTCCAGATTTGGACAACCCAACGCTTTGATGAATTCACAGCTTATCCCTTTTTCTAGCTCTTTCTAAATACATACTTCCCTTTTAGAGATCACTCCCCCAAAAATTTAGACCCATATCAAACTATAAACACAACTCTCATTTCCAAAACCACACAATAGATGTATCCTGAATCATTAAGAACCCACACTGTGTTCTATCCTCTGTCATTCTATCCTCATTTTAGTCATTCCCTGAGCACCCATCTCCATTCGTCATCATGTTTCCACCTTAATTCATTTCAATGCCTTCACTACCAAAGGCATTACAGAACCACCCAAACCCACCAATTAGAATCTGTACCCGACCCTAGTGTAGTTCAATAGTCAAATACTCTACTAAATCAAACCCACATTTGCTTCCTACCGCATGCAACAACTCACCTAAGATACCCACACCTCATATTTATTTTCGAAAACACCCCAATCCTATGCCCATAATCGTCTCAATAATATACCCAAAATGGTTTTCTATTTAAACACACTATGAAAACTAATTGCACACATCATGGATTCCTCACTAGAATCACAATGCCACCCCAACCAATCCAATCACAATGCCACCCAACCAATCCAAAACCAGTTCCACAAACCTATGAGCCTTCTAGAACAAGGATTGTATCATTTCAACAAATACATCACTCCCCACCATAGAAGTTTCATCGTCATCAACTCACCCAAAAAACCTCAACAACTATTTCAAACTATGTGAGTGCCTCAACACATTACAATGTTAAATCCACTCTATCCTAAGTGATCATTCAACTAGAGGGGTGTTTCACTCATCCAGATCTCCCATTAGATCACTAATAACATCTAAATATAGTCACAAAATTGAGATAACTATATCAAAACATAGTTTCAATTCATGATCTATGATATCATATGTGTCTCCTCCTTGGACTAGAGTCCTGACCAGAAACATCCTCAAACCTCTTGAGCAAAAACCAACAAAACAGAGGATGATATAGCCTTCAGACCACTGTCTAAATAGCTGATCTAAAAGCATCGATCAACTCACATAAAACAAATAACAGACCCTATCCATGGTCCCTTGGATATTATCCTCCAAAAACAACCACAATTGGCTCTCTTTGACCAACCTTAGTGCCAATCCAAAACACGGGGCTCCCATGGTCCTTAATTTGACAATATAAAGTGATTTCCCACTACAGCGTCCTCAGGTGGACCCAAAATCTTGGCCCAAGCCATTCAAAAAAACCTCAACTGGGAAAAAGTCCGCAGTATGAACATACACCCTATGTGGGCTACCTCTAGTACATACAAAGCACAAGACACACCCAGCGCAGAAATATCCCAAATGCCCCTAAATGGCCTCAAACTGATCATCGATCAACAACATCTCCAATTGATAATCTATCAACAATGCACCCAATGGGGTATATAAAAGAAATGAATAACCAATGAATTAACAATGGTCCCCATGACAATCATAAAAGTTTTACCTTACAAGGTCTCTATAGTACAAGATTGACCACTCCACATGGACATTATTAATTAGCAGCTATAGAAAACACTGGTCACTGAATTAGTAAAAATCCCACTACAATATACTCAAGAGTCCCTTTGATGCATATAAATATCTCAAGGAAATCATACCATAACTTCTATCCCACGACATCATCCCATCTCAATGGTTCGAATAGTTCCAATCCCAGAAAAAGAGGTAATCCTCAACTATTCTAAACTTGAGAAACATGTACCAACATGTCAGGATAAAACAAGATCTCTTCATATATTCTACATCAATATAATTATCAGGATCTATTTTAAAGAAAATTGAACAAAACTAGTTATATTTCACAATCCATTCCAACTAAGTATCTCATAACCCTCACAGATGATTCTCATCTCACATCCCAACCTACTGGAAGATTCTAAATCCAATCCATGAAGAAATATTGATAAAGAATTCTCTTGGTCCAAAACACCAAAGAGGCCACATTCAAACACAGAAAGTATTCCACCATAGAAATTTATATGAAAAACTGATCAAAATTGAATACTCATAAGTAGAA
This sequence comes from Viscum album, assembly GCA_963277665.1. NCBI lineage: Eukaryota > Viridiplantae > Streptophyta > Magnoliopsida > Santalales > Viscaceae > Viscum > Viscum album. The sequence continues at coordinate 1,289,495,744 of OY728158.1, forward strand.
TTCTGACTCCAAGGTTAAAATAGGGTAAACACAACAAAGAGAATAAAGTCCCCAACCTGTACTTTAGGTATATGATATGTAACCCAAAATTTCCCCTCGTTCCATGTGACATAGACTGCTCAGTGTTTACTTTTCCGAAGTACACATCATGTGTTCCGGTATATGATGTTTACCCCCACCTGGGTACATTCACATACAAGGCCCCACATAGCATGAAAAAATTCCTACTACTTGGAATGTATCACCCCACACACAATCTTTACCCCACATATGGTTCCCTTGTATGTACCTATCCACATATCCCCCCCCCCCCACACAAGGTCTACCCACGCACAATGCATATCCATGTACCTCGCACTAGATATAGCTTTATACCGTACATGGTCATATGCCACCAGCACACCCCGAGTCACCACTAGATGGCATGTAACCCACCCCCTTGTATAAATCATTTAGTTCCCAAAACCCATCTTTCTCAAGTACGAAGATCACATGATGTGCGTTCTCAAAACCACACATCATGTACATGAGTTCTCTGGAACTAAACCTCCCAAAAATATACCAAAACACTTAATTTATTCAACTTATCCATAGATTGAATCCTGAATGGGTCACCAAAAACCCAAAAAATACTCTTAAACCATATAATAAACTACCCTATGAAAATTTGTGGTGGAGGCGAGGGTGCTTAGTTGGGGTGATGTGGGGAGGAGGGGGTTGTGTAGGGGGTTGGTGGGGAGGAGGTGGGGGTGGCATGTAGGCTGGTAGGGGGAGGGGGTTGTGCAGGTATGGGCGTGGTTGTGTAGGTGGGGGGGCTGGGCGGATAGGGGAGGGGGGCTGGACAGGGGGGGGGGTTGTGCAGGATGGTGGTGGTGGTTTTGCAGGTGGGGGAGGGGGATGTGTAGGTGGGGGAGGGTGTGGGATGTTCATAGGGTTAGGCTAGGTAGGGGGGAGGGGGATGGGAGGGGGGGCTATGCAGGTGGGTGGTGGCTGTGCAGGTGGGGTAGTGGGGGGGGGGGGTTGGGTAGGTGGATGGGTATGGGGATGAATTTGAGTTATTTAAACACAATTAGGGAACTGAAAAACGATTTCGTAGGACCCGAGTATATCGGATAAGGCACATTCGTGGAAGAATCTATAATTCTAGCCATATCCCTACTTAGACTATCAATGATGTAGAAACTGTGGAAGACCCATTTAATGAGTCCAGCAGGAGAAGGAAAATCCCCATGCATAATCCAACCAGGTAAAATTACCATGGAATGTAATAATGTTATATCCATCATAGATCAAGATTAATATGTTATTATGTTGAGAGATATCAGACCCTTGTACTTGTATTTAATGATAAATGTTATCAATATTTTCAAATATTACATTGACTATGATTTTTGATTTAATATCATTCCAATGATGACACATTATCATATGTGATATGACTAGTACAATATAGAACCTTCCACATAGATACTACAACTTTGTGTCCAATGAATGAAATGTCTATAAGTCCAATTCATGCTCAGGTACCATTACAATATCACCCTCCCTATTTGATCAACAAGAAAACATTTTTTTGGCTCTTGGTCTCTCTACCACATCAATACATGAACCATACAAGGGGAAGGGATGTGAGTAAGCCTTCAAAAATGAGATGATTATTTCTATGTGTTTCTTGTGTGTGTTTTTTGTGATTTCAGGTGATTGAAGTGAGTTTTTGTGAGTTTTCTATGTGTGCAGTGTGTTTTCTGTGTTTGTAGGTTGCAGAGTTCCTAAACACAGAGAATGAGTATTTTTTGTGATTATAGTGTATTTTTGTGGGATTGCACGTTTTTCACACAGATTGCAGCCTTCAGTTGATTAAAGGATGTTTCATTTTAAATTAATGGGGGTCTAAGCCAAGGGTTTCAAAACTGTTGGGTTATACCCCTGGGTGCTGCTGCATTTTCCAACGGTTCAAAACTGTTGTGTTATACCCCCTATATGTTTATACCGACGGTTTTAAAACCATTGGCATACACCTGTGCACTAATTATCCCAATAGTTTAGCTGAACTGTTGCTATAACAGGATCCAATTTTATGCCAACAGTTCATTTGAACTGTGGGAAATTGAAATCCACAACCTTTTCCTAACGGTTCAATGTGAACCACTAGTATAACGCTTTCCCGACGCCTCACACACCAAAGGATTCTAAAACATTTGGGATAAGATTTCCCAACGGTTTGAGGGCCTTTCGCAATGGTTTAAAACCATTGGGAAAACATGGATTTCCAGTAGTGAGTGACTCAATGAAGAAAAATTTTTGTTAGGTATTTATACAAAATTATAGAGTCGCTTCTTATTCATTATGTAAACAGAAGATCTGTGAATACATATATTAAACTCATGATCTTGTGTTGAAAGATAAAAGTTTTCTTCGAAGATATGACAAAATTATTTCTATTTAAAAATATGTGACATATATATAGTAAAAGTTTGAATTTAATATTTTCTTAATAATAACTAAATATAATCCAAAGAAGATACTTAGAACTACTAAAGGACTATATTTTGTCGCTACACTACCCCCAGGAGATGAAAATTAGTTGGATAATGAATTTATTATGAGGAACCATGAAGTAACAAATTTGATAAGAATTAACAAGTATTATATATTCATGAATTTTTTAAAGTTTGATATTGTAATTTCTAGGTGAGGGGAAGAATATTTCATTTTCTAAGAAATTTATAAACCATATTTATTAGAAAATATAGAGAATTTCTCGATAGATAATAAGGAATTATTAAGAAACATTGAATCATTAAATCAAGGGATATCACTAGACATTATCCATAAGGTTGGTGTTTTGAATTTTGGGGAGAGGTTATGTGTTTCAACCTTACCGAATACAAAAATGGCTCTACTTGATGAACTACACAGCTTATATTTATCTATAAACTCATGTTACACAAATATATATATGTATTTAAGGGAAAAATCTTATAGGATGGTATATAATTGAAATTTATGGACTCTATGTCCATTTGATTGGTTATCTAAGAGGTAACTATTGAAATACAACATCCTAGGTGATTCCTGCAAACATCCTCATATGCTAATATATAAGTGGGACAATGTAATAGTGGAATTTATCATTATACTTATAATTAATACAAGAAATAATGATCTCATATGGTTCATTTTTTTATCACCTTACTAATTATGCAGATTTATTTAGATTAATGGAAGATATACCCCTTTTTATTTATCCACCCTATATAAATTATGTTATGAGACCCCACGACATTCTTCTATCAGTTGTATTTGATCGGGAATGTTCATTCACATTAAAATTTTGGAAGATTCTTAAAAAGGCTCTCAATAATGTGAAAATTTTGAGAACCTTCTAGCATCCCCAAATTTACGGGAATATTTAATGTATTATTTAAAAATTATAATACATGTTGAGATCAATATTCATGACTTTCAATGATGATTCAATTAGTATCTGCTTCTGGAAGAATATAATACAATATTATATTTTATACAAGAAAATTGATTGAAATTTATGAAGCATCGTATGAGAATATATATCATACACAAAATTTTTACCAAAAATTAAGGGAAAGGATGATATTCAAAATAGAACATTTGGAGGTTACAACTATGAAATTATGGGGCATTCAAAATCAATAAATGCATCTCAATATATTAAAATGTGATATATTGATAACAGAAGGTAATATTTATAATTTAATTTTGGGTATAATATTTTCATAAACATTTATCCATTGAAATGATTTAAAATATTTGGTAAAAACCATATGTTAAGAAATAGGTATATTATTACTATTGAATCTTTGAAGCTAAATTTAGTTATGCCTTACCAATTTGTTATGCCACTGATCCTCTCTACAGGACATGAAAAGTTCCATGATTTTAATTAAGGAAATAGATTTCATATAAAAAAAATTTACTCACCTATGTGATAATATATTTGAAACATGACTTTAATTATAATTAATATCCTTCCCATATATTCAAAACTATTAATAATTCAGAGAAAATTGGATATCTTGACTGGAGAAATTCATTAGTGAAATCGAAAACTATACGATGGAATATAGGAGCCCAAAAAAGCCATGTTTTTTAGGATTGGAAAAATATTAAACTTTTTAGTGAAAATTTAATTATGGGGGTATAATTTAATACAATATACCCTATTATAAAAGTAAAACACTACATCCTTAAACTATTTCCAAATGCACATTATATAACTTTATCATTATGATAGAATTAATTCATGTTGATTTTTAGAAGTAAAATTTCTAAATTTTATAATTTTATTTTGATACCTTGGATATAATTTTTCAGTTTATATGTTCAAATTTATCTTATGGTTAATTTTATGGTTTTTTCAAAAATATTTTATTTTGTGGATGAATAGTTTAAAATATAGATTTAATAAAAAAATATTTCTTTTATGACTTTATCATGATATAAGAATGTATGTAATTTTTTTGAAAAATTTTAAAGAACAAATATATATATTATAATTATTATATATCATTTTAAAATTTAATTTTGAACTCATAATTCTATGATTAACATATATTAATGATAGTAATGTTTTTATTGAAATAGAAACTTTTTTGTGATTTTCATTTTATAATGTAATTTCAAGGTAACAATGTATTTTGTTTCGGTTTGAAATTAAAATAATAAAGCTTTTATTTAATATTTTGAAATTAATTATATGGAAACAAAAAATAAACTTTACTTCCAGGTAATATCCCTTTTAATGCATCAAAATAGGCATTTATTTTAAAATTTGTTTTTTTGTTGCATTTTGAAAAAATATTTTAAAAGTATTTTCTACAAATTTTTTAAATTTAATATTATAATATTTATTTTATTTTTATATTCATCATATTATAATTTTTTACTCACATCAATTTTATCTTTTTCATAATTTATAGGAACCATTGAAAAAAATATTTCTCTGGTAAGGGTTAAAGGGGGGTAAAACTAAAATATAAGCTTTAAATGATCATAAAACACATTGTATTAGTTTATTTGTAGATTATAGTTCGATATTATCACTATTATATTTTAATATATTACAATTATTGATCCTTTTTACTTGATTAAGGTAGATATTATATATTAATATTTCATGTTTTTACAAGTTTTTCACCCACATCACTAATAAAATGACACATCATCTCATCTCGTGTTAACAATTATTGAGAAAATTATTTTAAAAGAATTTAAAATAAATACATTCCAACTCTATTTTTTTCTAAACCTGTCGTTCTAGGTTTCACCCAAAGACATATCCTAGTAGACTTAAGGTGTAATTTAAATACGGTTTTCCAAGGATGTTGTATATGTTATTACAAAGATTTTTTGAGTTCCGATAATCCTAAAACTTATATAAATATAATATAATAATATTTAAATAAGTATATTAGTATATATTCTTTATTGGGATAATTTTATGATAATTTTACAACCATTTCCTATCTTCATTCCATCCTATGGAAAATGAAAACAACAATCATGTGTACGTATAAACAATAGTGTCCATGTAGCGATGTAATTGATATTTACTTACAACATCACATTGATATTTTTAATGATAAAATTAATGAATATATATATAATTTTTTGACCTAATTATGAATATATAAATATAAAATATTATCTACTTTCTCTCCCTACAATCAGTTGTAAAATTTTAATGTTGCTCAAGAGTACGTGTGGACTACCAACTCAATGAAACAATGTGATTGGATTTTCAATTACTCCATTCATAAATGGTAATTAGTATGTATTTATTGAATAAATATTTTATTTATAATAATTTAATGAATATTTTTTAGTAATTCATTTTCGAATTTATTTTATTTTCACCCATTAAAAAGATGAAAAGGTAACTCATGCATATGTGTTGACTACTATCTCAGTAAACGATGCACTTCATTTATACTACCTATTTTAATGGATTGTTATAAAATTTTATTTAATTTATAAACATGATAATTATAAATTAATATTTATTATAGATATGGTCAAATTAAGGACTTGGTTTGAGGTTGAAACAAATTGAACCAAAACATTAATGGAAAATTAAATGGTTAACACTCAAATACTCATTTTAATAACAAATTATTGATAAATGGGCTAGAAGAAAATATTAGTGAATAATAAATAGTAATATTAATAAAAAAATGATTTTTATATTGATTTATAATATGTTAAAATATATTATTCATAATGTTAGACAATGTTTAACAAGTGAATGTTTGATGTAAGAGTTTATTTTACAATATCATTATAATTCTAGATTGTTTATGCATATGATTACATTGCAATAATTATATAATATTTCTCTAAAATCACCATATTTTTCATTATTCTATCGTTTATTAGGGTACATTCAACTATTATTTCAATTTAACTCTTTCTTGTACTCAGACCCACATAAATAATGTTTTAAAAAAAATCAACTTTATTCCTTCTATTTTTTCAAAAATAATTCTCTTCTATATACATATTCATTGTTTTATTTCAAGAATGTTATTTTATATAAAAAATTATTTCTTTAGGTAATTATTTTAATTTTTAATTTCTATACCATTTTTTAAATTAATCTGTTTATCATATCTCGTATAATTCATTTTTATATATGTATTAAATTTAGAAAACAATTTTTTTAAATTTTTACCACATGACAACTTTTTCATATTATCATATACATTTATAATTATCAAGATTAATATTAAACTATCCATGGGTTTTCAATGAAAATAATAATCCCATTATTTTTAGAATTAGTATTTTTAAAATGTTTCTAAAAGAATATTATAATTCTTCTAATCTTCAAAAATAATTTCTAATATCATTATAATGGTCTTTCTTATCAAATTCATCATTTTTAAAATATTATTACTCTTAATAGGGGATATACTCAAATAATATCATCCACTTAATTTCACTGTATAGTTTATTATCGTGATACTATATTTATAAAATGGGGAAAATATTTACATTTTGTGTGATAGGTTTATAATATCTGTATTTATGTTGGTCATGTGTTTTATTTTTTATTCTCTCTTTTAATGTCATGGATGAATTTTATTTTATAATTTATAAGTGGTACATAATATTAGATATTAAATATATGCATAAATTGGTTACATTAGAGAAATTATCTTCAGTATTTTTTACATACCATTCTTATTTAGGTATGATGACTTGTAATTAGGCCTTGAAAGTATTGTTATGATATCCAACATTTTGAATTCTATAATTATGAAACCAATTATCATTATACATGTGGTAATTTATATTTTTATTTCATTCATATATATATTCCCATTTTATGATGTTATTATATTGCATATTTGATTATTTATTGTCCTAACTATAATATTAATGTTTTATTTATTATTTTATAGCTTCTATTGTATGCTTTCCCTTTCTGTGCATCTGATCTCAGCCTTTATTATGTTTTATTTTCCAAAGGGTACCAAAAAGTTTACTTTTAATGATTTCAGGTATATAACAAAATAAATAAAAAATTTATCATTGTAATTTTATGTATTATATCTTGTATTAAAATTTAATTTGATAGACATGTATCTATATAGTATTTCAAGACAACTAAACTCATAGAATCCTTATGATATGATCACATTTATTTCTTACCAATGATGAAAAGAAACCATCAGTTCCTTATTATTTGAGTTGGGGTTGTTACATTATTAGTAACATACCCATGCAACCCCATATTAGATAATCCACACATATTTCATAATAATCATATCATTGTTTAAATGTTATAATACAATGTATTTCTCGAACCATGGGTATGGTCATTCAATAATAAACATGCACCCCTAGTATAGCAAAGATATCACATATGATATTTCATGTGGTTTAATATATGGTTCAAGTAGTGTCAAAATATAACTCTATAAAAAATCATACCATCATTAAAATTAACATTTTACCATAGCCTCTAATAATCCATGAAAAAAAATAGTTAGAGATAAATCATATCCATATTTTAGAGGATAATTATCATTATAATTGACATGATTTTGGTATCAATCATGAAAAAATGATAAATTAAACATATCCTTTTATATAATATGATAAATCTCATATCATTACACTCATTTAACAATAATCAAAAAATAACACATAAGCGTCCATATTATAAAATCCTATATTATAGAGCTCTAGACCATAATAGAAGACTTTTATGAATTTCTGCACTACTATAGAATTATCGAACTCATTAAATATCTATTTAATTCCTCCCACATATCTATGTGACCTTAGAAAAAACCCCTCCAGATAAACACCCTTAGTGAGAAACATCTATGAAGTATTTTTTTTTCGAAAAATGGTTAGGCTTATGAAACATATTCCTAATGTTCAACTCTTTTTATATAGTATTAAAACTAATTTACATCAAAATATCTAATTTTACACTGTCAATAACTTTTTTTTCTACAAATATCTCTTTTAATGTTCATCGCCACTATCATAGAACTATTCCATTCATAATTTTCCTCTGAGATCATTTTAGGAACTAAATTTAACACCTTTTAAGATATAATGTGACATTTACTTTATTTTGATAACTAAATGTAAATATTATATTTACTAACATACCATAATTTATTTTTGGCTATAAATTATAATTAAATATGAATTTAACCAATTTAATCTTTTTTTACCTTAAACTTATATATGTTCTAACATACTCCCATTATCCTCTTAGTGACTATATTCTCTCCAAAATATTCTGTTTAGACATAAAAAATATTATGTGTCTAGGAAATAACACCAAATTTCTCTAGTGATAAAAATTAATAAATAAATTAATTTAACAATATAATATATGTTATTTTTAATGCCTAAATAATTATTAAAAAATGATTTTATTATTCTATGAAATATTCCCCTATAGGGTTGTGGGATAATGTCTCTAATATTCTAAAAAATGTGTAACAACTTTTATCCTAGATAAAACTCTTTGTATCAATGTGTAATTTCTCAAATATGTTATAAAATAATATAAAACAGAAGCTTATCTACCACAAACATCTTATCCTACAATGAAAACAACAATTTTTTTCAATAATAAATTTTATTACATAGAGGGAAACAAAATAATAAATACATAATTATTATTTTCATCCAGTTTGTATTTAATTTTATTTAATCCATATAACCCCTTGACGTGGATACCACTTAATATATCATTTTAACATGTACATTAAACAACATTCATCAATCCATCTTCATATTTGAACCCTCTGACATATCTACAACATGTGTATAATATATAGTCGATAACATAAGCACTTAAAAATATAATAATTCAATTCAATAACATTATCAACTAATGTGGACTCATACAATAGTTTTTTGTAACCCTTTAAAAATTCTAGATAGGTACTTATCTAATGGATTATATTTCCACAAAGAAATAATTTCCCTTACTTATTTTTATTTTGTTTAGATGGTGGTTTGGACTCTTTATGAACTCTGTATAGGGAAAATGCCTCAGGGTAACATTTTAGTATTTTTTTTGGATTATTGTGTTTCTTGACAAAGATGTTTTTTATTATCAGTTGGGGAGATGGGGAGTTTTTTTACTATGAATGTTGAAAAATATACAAGACACAAGAATGGATTCCATGTAAGCGGTACAGAAAATTATGTACATAAGGTGACATCATATCATTGTGCTTGGGTAATTTTTTGATTCTAAAATTTTGAGTTTGTTTATCATAGTGAAAATTGAATTTCTCTAAAGGTATTGTGAAAATATTAAAAAGTTATCCTTTTCATTAAGATGGACATTGTGAATTTTGTTTTGTGATTGTTCAATAAAGATGATGGTGATCTACGTGATAATGACAGGCAATGTGAATGATAATGGTTAGGATCATAATGAGTCGGAAATCCTTGTGGCATGAAGGTTTTTATAGAAATATCTGAAATTACTTAAAAGAATCATAAATAGAAAATTTTTATGATCCTTTGAAAAAAGATAGAATCGTGGAAGAAATGATGGTGCATCATGAAATTGGGATGACGTTGAAAAAGGTTTAGGTAATGGGTATAAATTCCCATAAATATGCCTCTATACCCTTCAAAAATCTAGTGAGACTCATTAAATATCTAAAATCTCCAGAATCGAGAATATATTTCGCGAAGGAGGTTATTAAATGAGATTCATGTGAAGTTGTTATTGGAGGCTCAAATAGCCAAATGAATGTTCTAAGCTTCACGAAGGTAACGTAATTCATGAAGGCTATGTAGGCTTTGTTAAAGGAAGTAGCATAATGAATTCTAGTTGAGCTTCAAAAAATATGTGTCCTTCACAAAGGTGAGGAGATCTTTGGAAAATGAAGGTGTTCTTTATGATGTCTATGTGAGATTTGCAAAAGGTAGGAGATTCAAAAAATTAAATTTCAACATAATGAAAGAGGATCATTGCGATGGTTGTGAGAATCACAGATGTTTCTCAGAAGTCATTTCCCAGTACATCTGTGTTAGTGTGGTATTCATATATTGGATTGATGTGTAAAAAAAGAGCATCAAAATTAAATTGGGGATGTATTCATTACAAATAATGAAGGTACCAACATGTACATAAACTATTGGTGAATTGCTTCCCAAAATAATGAGTGAAGGAAGAGGAATAGGGTGATCCTTTCCACAAACAATAATCTGGATAAAGAGACATAGGGATTGACCCTTTGGAATACTGTGAAAATACCCGAAACCATATAAAGGAAGTGATCCTGGGTTTTAATGAGATCTAGCTCAAAGAACCATTATTGGTAGTGATCCTTAGTGTATTTGGTAAATTCATCACATTTCTATTATATGCTCCTTGGAATTAGCCCTGTGAGGTTGAAAAAGAAGAAAATATGTTCTATTGTGCTTTCATTCCATTATTATATGAAAAAAATCATCATCAGATAAATATGAAAAGAATAAAATATGTATTAACACTTCATTGAAAACAAGGTGACCCTTACAATAAACATGTCAATATCAAATGGAACAATAAGAATTTCAGAAAGAATAGCCATACCGTGATTTAACCCCCTTCAAGATGTCTATGCCGCTTTTGGACCGAACAACACTATTCTATTCTTTTTTAAAAACAAATTACCCTTTGTTTTTGTACCATTAAAAAGGAACTCAAACCTTTTCCTCCCATGTTCTAACTATAAATCCTCTGAAAATTTATAAAATCAAGAGAAAAATTGAATTAATTAGAGAATAAATTCATAAGAAACTATTATAACCATTCCTAGGATAATAAATTCATTGGCCTAAAAAGAAATCATACATAGGTACTTCACATTGGAAGAATAATTCACATGTAAATCAAAGGCATGATAAAAATCTTCATAAATATGTGGGTTTTAAAATACTAATTTATGATACCACCGAAGGATAAATTTAAATAATTCTCATGATATGAAATTATTAAATCATTTTTAACTTTAATAATTTTATAATGGATATAGTTATTTATCATTTAGTTCTTTTCAAGAAAATATATGAAAAATGTCTGCTGAATAAGGAAAAAAATGGACCACATTGGTGGTGCATTTGTGAAATATATAAAGGATGTTTTAAAGAATAAAAGGCCTTATTATTTTCAATAAAACCAAAAAAATGGTTTTCCATAAAATAATTATGTTTTATAAGTGTTATTAATTTTCTAATATATTTATGTGGGTGATGTTATACATGAGCGTGGAAATGGAAACGTTATCTTAAATTTAGTGTGCACAAAAGTGGGAATTTTGGGGGGAACTAAAAACATATATCACCGTAATAAAAGAAATAAAATTAATCGAGGGATATATTTCAGGGAAATATATGCCAAAATATTAGATGAAAATGATAATAATATTGAATAAAGGGGAGAAAAAATAGATATCTTGTAACCAAAAATTCATGTAGGAGGTATGGAAGATCCCTTACCATGAGTTCCATATTAATTATACATGGGTTCTTATCTTACTGAATAAATAAATTAAGTATATTAAAAATTTACATAATAAATTTAAAAATCAATATTTCATATTCCAATGTCCTTTAATATTAATATATTATTTATTTCTAATATATATTTCTTGTCTACATCGGTTATTAAGGTTTTTTCATTTAATTTGATTACTCACTAACTACGTTAACCAAGGTAGAAAGAAATATAAATTAGGCTTATACTATATATAATATTATTATTTTTAAACAATTTATATATATATATATAATATATTTTTGAATCCCAAGATAATGGCTGATTATATCAAATTAAACACATTTCTTGTGGATGTGACAATTTGCGCATACATGTGATTAATGTTTCCATTTCTCAATGAGTTTTAAGGAAATAAAGTTTATGAGGATTTTAAATTTAATATGTATAGTTATATTATATATATATATGTTTTTCATCAATCATATAATTTTTATCGTCCATGAATTGTAATGATGAAAAATGAAAAATATTGTTTTTGGAGGTGGTTGACTACAAAACACACTAATGATCCTATTGTATTCAACATCATGTAGAGAGGAATAAAAAATCATTATTTTATTGATATAATTACATTAGATTATAATATATGTTTTTATTTAATTATAAATCTATGTTTAAAATATAGTTTCCAGATAAATGTTATGAAAAATATCATAGAATGATATAAAACTTCGGTTTGATACTTGATTTTGATTTGAAAACTCCTTATCATTGAAGGTATTATGATATATTAATGTTACCAGAGGCTTGATAATGTGTGATATTATAATTATATACGATATGAGAATAATTGTTTCACATAAATATTTAATGGGTGTTACAACCATTGAGATGTTTCTATGATCCCATTTTATAAGTGAATAAAAGGAATCATTTAGGAATACCATATAAAACTAAATTATAACATTACACTTTTCTTTGGTCAACGGATCAAAATTTACAAACGAATGGAATGTGTAGTGTATTATGGTGAATAATATCTCAAAACATTCTACCCAAACATGTTGAAAACATGTTATAGGGGTTTTACCATTTTGTTTTTTCATTTTACTCATTGACTTATTAACTAGTTAACAGGTTAATCTTACAAGATATTTGAATATATTCCTAGATACATATCTCAAGTGATATAATATTTTTTGTACATATAGGAACCTTCTCATCATTTTCATACATACTTATGTGTTCCACCTAATGTAAATCACTTATCACATCATAAAGGGCCCATGCAAATGAAATCAGTCTCATAAATATTTCCAAATGATAATCATTCACTTTTATAGCATAATGAACCCATGGAAATAAAATAGTTTTCATGTATATTCATTTGAATAAATAATTACCTACTCCATCAATAATCATAACATGATAAACCCCTTGAAAATAAATTAGCATTCATTGACATAAATAAAGATTATAAGTTTTTACCATTCAATCAATTTAATAAATCATATGGTTTTTCCATCATATATATAAAGGGTGTATGATTAAGTTAATAATTTACCCACTATATTATTTTATGGAGCCTTGTTGATCACCCATTTAACAGGGAAATTATAAATAGGGTATTTATAGTGGAAATTTATTGTGTGACAATTCAGGATAACACATAGTGGATGATTACGTAAGAAACTTTTAGTGATAGATCATTCCTATAAAAGAAAATAACATTCTAGAGGTAATATTGAGATATAAGGTAGATGTTTTCATTATAATAATATCCATGATCAAGAATAATTAATTTTAATGCATGTAAATTTAGATGAAACCCATTTTTTAGTAGCAATAGAATTTTTTTGTTTTGAAATAGGAAACATCCATGATATTTTATTAAAACATTTTAGATGGAAATATTTTATACAGAAAGAAGAATAAGATTATATTTTATAAAAAAATTATGTAATATATAGTACGTATCAAGGAAATAAAAAATATGGAAGATTGGGTCTAACACATGAAAAAAATTTAAAAGGGATTCTATTTACTGTTTGATGAAAACAACCCATCAATAATTGAAAAAAACTATTTAAAACATTCTGAATAATATCAATCTATTAAAAAATGACTTTAATAAATTATTAAGGTTCATATATGGTCTGTTTAAAAATAATTTAATGAATAAGGACATAAAAAAGTAGAGGTTCTTTAATAGAAAGAAAATACATGTCCAATTTCACTTATAATAATCAATTTGGTTATAATATGATTCTAGGGGGGAATGAAATAGTGAAGAAACATATAGACCCTTAAATATAAATTATAAATTTTGAAGGGTTTTAAAAATAATAAAAACTCACTATATAGATTATCTTTACAAATAATCAATATTTTAAAATATTTTTGGAAATGAAGCCCTTACGGTTTTGGTAACATGTTGATCAAAACCACATTCAAATTGGGTATCTTTTTAATCAATATAAATTTATGTTAATTTCATTATATGGATCTTAAAACCCCAGGAATATGATAAAATCCACTAATTAGGTATTAATCACACTATATTGAAGGTATTGTGGATAATATTAATAAATATGCCTCATGAAATTAAATTTGAGACAACATTCATTTTTCCTTGTTCCCCTACTTAGTCGAATGAAATCTGAGATACTATATAACAAACAAGAATATCTTAATATCCTATTTAAATACCTTTTAAAAATAAAAAACCTTTAATACAATACAGTAATAATTATTCTCTGAATTTATATTTTTTATTTATTAACTATTGTCGATTTTGGGTGTGGGTAATCTAGATTGTTTTGAACTACATGGGTAATAACAATGTTTTTATTCATTATCCAAAATTTTATCATTAAAAGTTAGGTATAGTTACTATAATATTTGACATATAAATATATATTAAGGTTAAATTTCATTTTATGAATGCTTTAGTATTTAACCTAACTAGATGAAATTGATGATAAATATTTTTTAGTGATTTTCAACAAACAAATGGTTTTTTCCTAATTAACAAGTTAAACATTGAAGTATCTTTTACAAAAATTAACATTATATATTTATTTTTATCATATTGAAAAAATAATTATATATACATAATCATCAATGATATAACTTATTATCATTGTTCAATTTAGTATTCAAACCACCTCACACATGAACATACCACAGTTAAGAGATCAATATATGGCGATTTAGTTGAAATATCCTTACACGAGTATCATAATTATATCATATAGGGTTTAGTAGTTTGGTATGTAAAAATTATAAACTAATTATATAAATAAATAATGGATATTAAAATAAAACACGATTTCAATTAATGATTTTCCACTTAGTATACATGTTTAAAATGATTGAATTATTAGTAGTTATTTGTTGACCAAATCATTAAAAGGTTAAAACATTATCATACCAACACCTTGTTGATATAATAAACATAATCTATATCTATCAAACCCATTACCATGAATATAAATGTAACGTGCTTATGAAAAGAATAACTCGAATCAATTATCCCATGGAGGTGGTAGAACACCTGTACGCATGATTGTCAGTTTTTTTCATAGAATGGTAGAAATGAATAATATATTTTATTATTTAAGATTATAAATATTTTATAAAAATAATAATTATTTATTAAATTTAACCTTATTTATAGTTTTATGTGGTGATAAAGGGAAAATAAACATGGTGTTCTGTGTAATAGGTTGTACTGGCACACAGAATTTTTGTTTTTTCCTTTTTTAAGAAAAAATGGAAGGACGGTTAAATATTTTACCACATTATAATAACATTACAGAATATATATTATAATAATAAAATCATATTTTTTATTATGAAATGAAAATTTATAAGTATTTAATGAACTGAAGGAACAAAGAAAAGGGGATGAATCCATTAGAAATCTATACCTCGACACTTAAGGTATCTTCTTATCAAAGGTGATTGAAACTTTAAAGGATGGTATTTTGAAAAGATAAAACCATATTAATTGTGATTTTATTGTTTAATAAAAAATTTTGGTATTTTTTTGTATGATCTAATGAGGTTCTGGTCTGAGGATAAGTGGGAGAGCTTATTTTTAAAATGAAAAGAAGTTGCATTTTTTGTAAAGATAAAAAACATTTCTGTAATGGAATGTCACAGTCAATGAAAATGGATCCAAAATTGATAAATAATATTTGAGACAATACATAATGTTGAACCAAATCTCAAAAACTAATTTAATATTTTATACCATGATGTCCCATTTACATCTTAGGATACTCATTTGTTTACAATTTTGGTTTTCTCAATAAAATTAGTTTTCAATTGGGAAATTAGTATTTTATTATATAAAATAAAATGGTAATTATTAAAAACATTGAACCTAGTGATTCAAAATTTGAAATATATTTTTTATATAATTTTTCACAAAGATAATATATAATTTTAATGTGATAAATTTCTAAGGCAATAATAGTTTTTTGAAAAATAGAACTTAAATTATAAAATATTAATTATGGGTTTTTATATTAAAACAAATATTATTAAAATTATAATGTCACTTATCAAAAATATTGTTTCTTTTAAATTTTTTTTATTAATTTATAATTTATATATTGATACTAATAATTTCATAAAATTCATATTATTTGTAAAAATAGTATTTCATGGGTTTCACCAAAAATTCAATCTTTTTAGAAGATTATCCATAATTCATGAAATTATTATTATTTAATTATAAATAAAAAAATTTAATTTTCTCTATTTAATATTAAAAAATTTATAATTTTATAAAAATTGAAAATAAATAATATTATGAAAAACATGTTTTATTTAAAAATTTTATGATTAATCATTAAGTGTTCTTATTATTATTTCATATAAATTTTTAATTTAAACTATTTTAATATTTTAGTTCATATTTAATTATATTTGAATATTGTTTTATATAATATATTAGGGTAATTATACAATACTTAATAAAAAAAGTTCTTTGAAAATAAAATAAACTATTTCATTTTCCCTAAATACGCTTTAACAAATACTTTTAATAAATCACATTATAAAATTTAATTTGATTAATCCATTGATATTAATATCATTATTTGAATTTTATATATAAACATCATTTAATATTGTAATAATATTACTATTAAAATATATATTTATTGTATATATATATATATTGCATTAATATATATATATATATATACTATATCAATATCTTTTTTAATACATTATGTGTTATATTATTATAAATTAACTACATGACAATACACTACAATAGTGAAGTCAAGGTAAGAGATGATTTCTCTTCCAACATTATTTTTTGCATTAAATCAGGTGTCTTATCCCCCATTGGTCCTCATTTGGGTAGTGGTTTTAGTTATAATCTAATGGATAGTGAGGGAGACCTCATGGAATGTGTGTTCTAATATTCTGTAATCATGGTGGAGATTAATCACGGGGTTGGGACTAATGAGACATTGTTAGGATTTATTTGTTCTTAGGGGAGACATGGCGACCTTGGGGGTCTGTTATATGATGTGACCTCTAAGGGAACAACCTCATGTGATGATTTCGTAGGTTGAATAATGATATATGGTGAAGTTACCAGAAAACAGGATATAACAGAGGTAGTTGTGATCATCGGGATGTAGGGTTGCATCGGTGTGATGCATGTTTCTGGTGGGCGACCTCTGGTGATGAAATGATGATGGACAATGGTTAAGGAGATCATTGACGGGGTAGGCTAGATGAGGTGACCTATAGCATCATAATGGTTGGGTGTCAGTGGTGTTGCAGGTAGTTATGGGATGAACCTAGGCCATTGGGCTAGGATGGATCTACAGGCCTGGGCCAATATGATGATGTGTGTGGTTTAATAACCAATGGTTATTCAATGGATATGTAATGGGTCCCCTCCTCCCAGAATAATAATATAGGTATATATTTCAATAAGTGGGGGCCAGATTCCCCCTACATATTAAAAAATAAGAACTTTATTATACCTATTTGATATAATATTAATGAAAATATTTTAAATGATCTCATTTGGAATGACTATAATTTCAACAACCATATTTCATTTCAATATATTGACTTAATAAATAATTCATTCATTACCCTCGTACTTTGTAAGGAACATTGCATGTTTCATATTATATATATTTTATATTGATTTCTCACTTAATGGTGAACTTTCTCATTATAGGTTTTGTATGGTTATTGGTGATCTTAAAGGTTGAAGGTGATACATTGTATTTTTAATTCATGAATATTTCAATATTTCTATCTATTTTACATTATTTATTTATGAAATCTTAATGGATATATTTCATCCATTAAGGATAATAATTCATGTTGTGAAAAACATAGTCTTATGTAATTTTTTAAAAAAATTCTAATTTATGAATGAATAAAGTGTCTTTTCAATGGTTGATATAATATTTTGAAAAATTTCAAATCATGTTTCAATAAATTTGGAATAATGTATATATGATCTTTAAAATTATATGTATAAATAATAATAGTAATTAAAATAACAATTAAAATAACGGAACATAAAACCAAGGGTGTCACCTTTTGCTGTATATGATTTTCATCCTCTCAATTTTAATTTTCATATACAAATAGAAATAACTATGGACATTTAAATTAAAATAAAAATAATAATATAATATTGAGAGTGACATTACGTATTCAATATTTGGAAACGTATCTCTTTTCCAAGAATATGAATTTCTCTAATTTAATGTTTTTTCTCAAAAAATATGGGCTAAGATTGTACCATTATTAGATATCAATATTTGTTGGTATATATAACCTAAATATGATAGTGAACTTCTGAACTAGTTCTTGCATTGGTTTTCCATTTTCCCCATGATCTTGGATGTTAGTGATGATCATCATCATGGTTACTCACTGGTTTAGGGAATTGACTTGGATAATGATCATGTTCTCTATATATAATACATTAAATTTTTAATGTTTAATTATGATGAATTCAATTTATTTTTATTTTATTAACCATGCTCTTTATTTTACTATTGTAGGTTGATGATCTATAACCTCGCCTTCCATAATTAATTTATATTCCATTCCCCTTGAGGAAATTTTCTTTTTCTTTTTCCACATTTTTGACATATAAAAAAATAAAATATCTTTACTTCATAATATCCATCACTTTATCTTTTATGATACTCAATCTTTCTCTAATTTGTTTTTTTGGGACATCAACATGTATTCACATTGTTAATCATCATTAATTATAACTTGTTTGTAATAATTACAAGGTCTATCACTCCAACCCTCATTATAATGGGTTATCAATTAAGGTAAGCTTTATATTGTGATAGGTATCTTTGTTTCCTTCTACTTTAAACCATTAATATACCAAAAGGGTTGACAAGAGTCACATAAAATTGACAATATGGTGGAATTATCATAATCCAAAAAGTAATTTAAAATTGTATAACATTTTTCTTTGTTATTATTAGGTTATAATATAATTCTGTTTGTTCAAACTATATCAAACATAGTATAACCTAGATTACTATAAGTTGGGTTATCTCATACTTATTAATCTAATTACTCAATGTAACTTGAAAATCAATCCATTAAAATGGTTCATAAAGAGAATGTGATCAACCAAAGTATATCACCTTAATAGTGTCTCCCTATCTTTTTACTCTAATAATGACTCATCATAAATTATGTTTATGATTAAGTTAATGAAAAACCAACCATTTTTGTGTGATTAACCAAAGGTAAATATATACCATATCTACATTCACAGTCTAGTATCTAGACATGTTTTTTAAGTGAAATAACATATTAAAATCATTTTCAATATTTCCAGACATCATCCTACACATTAACTTATCAAATTAGTTTTCACTATGTTTCTCTCATCCTAATCGAAAAAACAACTAAACCCTAATTTGATACTATCTATTATGACCCAGTTTAGACAAGGCATTATTTTATTATATTTCCAAAAGTAAAACATTATATCTCACAAATAATCACACAAACCAAAATATATGAGATTTTTTTTCATTGAAGACTAGTTATATAATAATATTTCTTCATATAACTTGTGAAAATTTATCAAAAATTGAGTCAAACTTGACTCCATTCATAATTATCATAAGTTGTACTCATATTCATAACATGGGGAAATGGAAGCTTAAAAATAATTGTGTTTAAATTCTTAGTAATATTAAACAATTTTAATGGAAATATAATATCATAAGTAAACATAATATGAGAATATGTGTATAATATGTTATACCCCATCGAAAAATTATAATTATGACCAGAAACACTTAAAAATTATTATAACTTATTTCAGCTTGTTTCTAGTGTATTTATTATGATTCATTCGAGTAATAATGGCATGATGTAAACTATCCATAAGATGAGTTCAACTAGATGTTATAGAAATAATTCCATGTCATGTGAGTAGTGAATAACCGGTATGAGTACACCAACTTGGCGGTATAACATCCATTATCTCCCATCTCCATCAATAATCTACTGACTAGCCAGTGGATAAAACTGTATAGCCAGTATGTGTTGCAATCATGCAACAACTACAACCATACACACAAGCTACCTGGTGGTTGAATTATAGAATGAAGTTCCCAAGATGGAGTTTCCCAATTGTGAAGTTGGGGATGAATCAGTAGTGGTTTTTTAAATTTTTATTTATTTTGAAGTAAATATAAGTTGACCTTTTTAGATATAATCCACTCCTAATATTACTCAACCTATCACGAATGTAATAAAAATAAATGGCACAAGAACAAGATATTTTCCAACGTTTGGATCTCAGAATGAGGTTAATCCATTCTATGATTGGATAAACACCCTAATCCCTTATTCTACACTAAAATCAAATGTGGTTACAATATATATTATCTCACTAGTATTGAGTCTGAATATTATTTATAGTGTCCCTTTGGAATAATACTTTCACACTATCTGGGTAAAAAATTATTAAAAACAACACAAAAAGGCCAATTTTATTAATATCACCATATTTTACAACATTTGATGATGATATTTCTTTTGATCCTTCAACATAAAAAAAATATTGTATGTTCACATTGTGAAGAAATCCATTGAACATGTTATTCCTATAAAATTCATCCTCTTTACATCTCAACTATATGATGATCATATATTAAGAAAATTTATTTGAATGTGAATTAATTAAGTATGGAATAGAATAAATATCTTTGGGAAACATCCTGTAAAAAAATACTTCTTCACAAATTGATGTCTGCACTCACATATACTACTTCATAAGAAATTCTAATAATCTTATTATATTAGATGTATGATCTGAAAAAAATGAGAAATAAATCATTTTATAATAATAATATGTGCATTGAACATCATCATAACATGTCACTTTTATATTATATCTTCTATCCATGAAGCAACCCATCATTTTATAGGCATCCATGCAGTGGTTCTTGAACCGGTTATTGCATGAAAATTATGTTGTCATTCAAAGAATTTATGAACTTGTTCACTACCATGATCAATCATCATCAATAAGTAATCCTTACACAATTATCAAGTATTACACTATCCATATATCTTTTTCACCTACAATCCAGGCACTACTGCCGGAATTTTCAACACATGGCTGTAAAACTATAATAACTTATTCACCACCTCAATAGTTATCTTAGAGAATCGAACCAAAAACCATTATAATTCCTCTTAACATGTGGAATCATATATCTTCAAAAAAAATTATCCTTTAGTCTGCATCCATTGCATCTTCACAAAACAATAAGTAGAACATAATCCATGTATGATATAAATCTGTGAAGTAGTAGCATCCATAATGGAACACATATAAAGCATTTCATTTTCAATTAATTACAGGATTATTAATCTATTATGAAGAGGAGTCCCTCATGGATCAAATATGCTACACTCCTACCCCTAGAAACTATTTTTATAGTTCACATTTCTTATTTATCATAAAATATTCTCATGTTCACAAATCATTTTTATCATTTTCATAAATTCTTACTTAGCCGCATTTCAAACTTCTAATGTGAGTTGGATGTTCTTGCAAGGATTCCATATTTTTAGGTTCTCATTCAGCAAATAATCATTTTTGAGGGTTTAATTCATAAAATCTCATACATGGGAGGTTAAAGACAATGTACCACATCGATCAAACTTCTTAAATCCAATATCTTGATTAGATTGGATGGCCACCGTTATTTACATCATTGTAAATTATTGGTGAAAAGCTCCCATGAAGAATTGTCCCACATTGAAATAATCATAAGTAGATTCAATAGTAAAATAGATGAGTCTATCCTTAGAGTATTCAAAAATATCATACCCACTCCCCCAATCTTTTTTGCACTGTGGAATTACCTCTACCTATTATTTGGGTTCCCTCCTTCACCCACCCATTCAACCTTATAGATTGTTCTCTATGATCCCAATATATGGTCCCTCTTAGGTCATACAAAACCATATCCTCCATTCACTACCTCTTTGTGAAGGTTATCCCACCAGGGTCGACCCCCCACCCATATGATTCGTTATTGACGATCAATTTGTGGCTTGTGAGGTTGGAACAAAATTTTTTTGTATGGACTCAATTAAACATAGAAATTTTCCATGTAGAAAATTAAAATTCTAAAACTTATCAATTTAAATATTATACCAACATCAACTCCTCAAATAGCCAACATTTAATTAAACTACCCTCTTCCAAAAATAAATTACATGGCCTTATTTTGTTTTAACCATATGTACACACTTTGTCGCACATCTTCAACATGTAATATCACTTCATAAAAACGTCTGAGTTTAAATAACAAGAATTAATATCCATTCATGAAATAAAATCCCATATAAAAAATAATTTCCCAATAATGACTTCTAATTCTATAATATGAATCCATTACAATTCTTGAGGCATCACCGCTAAATCCATAAAAATTCCTCTATAATCACCACTTCATTAATTATCACCAATGAAATATTGAAATAGATGGAAAATAATTCAACACTAAGGTTCAGAAATATCTCCCTTTTGAACTTTTATTAGTATCAATTCAGATAAATCCGTTAATATTAATTTATTTATGTGTGTATCATCATTACTCCTCCTTAACTATAATAAAATACAATGGGAATTCTGGTCTTCTTTTCTCAATATTCCTCTCAAAAACATATACTCATATTTTCCAAAATGAATGAATTACATAACAAGATTCATGGAAAATATCCTATATTTAATCATATCTATGTCTATGTGGGGATACGCATTGCATAAAACAAGATATATATATCATAGGTATCTAATTAATCATATAAATATCAAGGCATGTGAAATCAAGATCCTAATATCTCAATGGAGATATAAGATCCATCAAACACTTTATCAAACACATCAGAATGTTTTGGTGCACAAAAATAATTTCCCATTTTCCCATCATGTAATAAACCATAAAATCTCCTTAAATAAATGAAATTCCAAGTGAGATAAGAGTGTGAAAAAATGACCCAAAAAACATGAAGCATCCCCTCCGGATTTTCAGTATCATTTATCATCATCGAATTAAATGAAATCCACAATGAATATCACTTACCCTTCAATTCCCGACATTGTTAGCACCATACACAATATAATAGGGAATAAGGTGGTACCTATGGATAGTATCCATGGGGGAGGAGATGGCGGAACTAGATGTTTCATCCTTAACACCAAAAACCTCTCTTTGGGAATTGTATTGGTGAAAATATATATAACCTGATCTTCAATAGAAATTTATTTGATATTGATATCCCCACCTACCACCTTTTATTTTATAAAATGATACATGACACAAATATTAATTAATTTAGATTTTTATAATGTATTTTTTGATAATCCAATTGCACATTGATCATCACATGAAGTTTTTAGTTGTCTCTCCATCTCAATTTTCAACTCATTCAACTATAATGGCATCTAAACCATCGGTGTATGTGTATGCGAAGATATAATATATTAAGCCTCAACCATTTTCACATTTACTAAATTCAATATATTTTTATACAAACTAACACATCATTATCCCATTAATAAGGTTCCAACTAATGTTGATCTCAGGCCTTTTGAATCAGCAACCTAATTAGAATCTATAAATCCCTACAGTTTCACATATACATATTGTTTGTTCATAACTCCATATTTTTTAGTTCCTTTCACAAATCATAGAATTATCTTAAAAGCCAAAAATTGATCCTCTTTTAGGTCATTGTGAAATATTGAACAAAGATTCATTTCATATGTTATATCTGGCCTTGATTCTCTTAGATAAATCATACATACGACAATTTTTAAGAATTATTTTTTATTAAAATTATTTCAATATTCAAAATTGCATAATTTAGTTCCAAATAAAGTGGGAATTGAGGCATTTTTTCATTTTCCATTCTAAACATTTTAATCAATTCTCTTGAATACATTTCCAAAGACATAAATATGAAATTTGGTATTTTCTCAATTTGAAATCCCAAAAAATAAGTCATCTGACCAAGCATTGACATCTCAACATTTATTTTCAATTTTCCAGCAAACTATTCATATAAAAATTCATTGATGCTAGAAAATATGATGTTATCCAAATATTAAAGGACTCTAAATGAACCATTGGACATTTCCCTCACATAATAGTTAACTCTAACTTTTCATTTTAAAAACTTCATATCCCTTAGACAACCATATAATTTTTAATTCTAGTATCTTTGGCCAAATTAAACCATTGAAACCTATCCTTAATCTGCATACCACGATTTCATTATTTTATAAAACAAAACCATAAGGTTGTTCAATATATACTTCTTCATCATGTTCATCATTTAGAATGCAAAATTTCACATCCATTTAAAAAAAATATAATGTTTGTGTGCATCTTCTACAAAGATCATTATAATAGTTTCTTGTCTTTCTACGGGTGAAAAAGTTTCGTTAATATTAATTTATTCTAGTTGATAATATCCATTGCACACTAGTCTATCACAGTTTCATGATACTTCACCTTTCTCGTTTAGCTTATTTTTAAAAAACCACTTAGTGAAAATAAATTTTTTATAATTTATTCTTGATACAAGATCCATAGTGGATTTCTTCTCAATATAATCAACCTTCTCATTCATAGCTTGTATCCATTCCTCATGCTCAACATATTCCAATACTATATGAAGTTAAATTTGATAAATAACTTAATTTTGATCATAAATTCTCAATATTATTCATTTTTGAACTAGTTAATATTTATTACCAATGCAATTTTATGCCTCAATATGATTCTACAATTTTTTATTACTTTCTCTTGTTTTCAACTAATTTATCTTCTTCACTAGTATGATTAGAATCAATATCAGTAATTTTTTCCTCTTTTTCAGCAACATATTCATTGTTGTCTTCCATTTTCCTACCATTTTCTATATGATCTAAAGAATCTATATCAATTATAATATTTAATTTTATCTCATTTCTAAAAATAAATATATAATAATAGTCAAGAAACTAATGAAACAATTTTTTAAAACATCTATAGCAAGTATCATTAGATTGGTAGCCAATGAAAATTCATTCATCCTCTATTTGTTCATATCTCTTCAGATTGATGTTCTTGATAATTGTAATGAAAGGGCTTCCAAAACAGTAAATATTTGTCACTTTTTTTTCTATAACACATTTCATATCTTCTATTTTGTGTTACTAGGATTAGTATAAATATTTCTGGTATGTGTATGGAAGTACAAACAACTTCTATCAATAAATACATTATGTTACATCATTTCGCAAACATTTTTCTACCCATCCCAATTATGAATTTTTTCTATCATTTAGATATCGTATTTTTGGCACCATATGGTGTATTGTACTCATACTTTATTCCACATTCAGAAATATTACCTTAAAAATCATATGTAAAATCATTACCATTACTCGATCTCGATTTCTTGACATAAAGACTCACATCATTCTCATATTTCCTTATATATTTTTCAATCATTTTACTTTCCTCTGACTAATGCATGTGAAATGTGATATTAGTCAAGAAAGTATAAGAATTATCAAATTTAATGAAATATAAATCACCTATGTTAAAATTTTGTATCATTGTGCCACATATGTTTGTGTAGATAACTTCAATGGTTCTAGAAGATAGGATGTCCACCCCTTTGTATAAACATTAGGCCAATTACCCTATTTCAGGTTTCACAGATTTCAACCCTTTTTTTCTTTAGCCTAAAAAAATCCCTCATAGTATCATACTTAAATATATTTTATATACTTCTTTGACCAAGATTGATGAGCCTTTTAGGATAGAGGTTGTTTTAATCCATAGAACTCAAATAATAGGAATTGGTTGAAACACAATATTGAAAAAACATATTCATTGATACCTTTTCATTGAGTGATAATTATTCCATACATTTTGATTTTGATGATACATGAATCCAACTTGAACAACACATCATTCCCATCATCATAATGTTTTCAGACACTATGAAAAATATTTTTCATCCCTTCATGAAATAACACATTAATGTATATTATATTTTGGGCTTCAATAGTTTCTTTCTCAAATCCATCAATTATCAGTGAATAGTCATTTCCAAATGTCACTACTCCATCACGGATCTCAATTTTTCTCTAAATGTCTATGTCACAAGTCATTTGTGATGAAAAAACACAATAAATAATTCCAAAATAGGATTTTATCCAACCTATCAACAAAATATTTATAAAAAATGAAGTTTATTCATTTATTTTTTAGAATCCATTTCCTTTAATAATATTATATATTTGTTCTATGATATTACTCATGGTATTTTTAGTAATGTGGATGTGTTGATCAGATATACAATATATTATTTCTAAATAGTCTATTTTTTGGTGTTTGAATATTGGATTATTTCCTAATAACTTCTTTCTTACAATGAAAATTTTCTCACTTGTAATCAAGATACCCCCCCCTTAGTTCATGTCTCATTTCTTGTAGGGACACTTTATACCAACTATAATAATATTTATGCCAATATATTCCACAAATCTAATAGTGTCCCTTTCATCCTGATCATCCCAAGTGATAATAGCTCTATATTGAATAATTTTGTTGTATTTAAATATGATGAGATTCTCTAGGTTCTGTGGGAAAATATTCTTGAAGAATTTATTTCTTTGATTGAATTAAAATATTATTTCTCAAAAAGTAATATTGTTTCATAATTGGAAAGATTTTATTATTTTGACATTTATTGTATGAGATATTAGATTTATTTTGACATTCATAGATAGATGAGTTAACCTACTTCATTGAACCCCTTTTCTCACTAGTTTGTTATGATTTTGACTTGACGTGAACATCCTTTCTAAAATATTATCTATTTATTTTTAAAAAAATTTATGCCTCACGAAATTTAGGATGAGTCATTCGCTGTTCTTCTTCATTGAGAGTAACTAATTCCTCAATTTCCTTTAATATCTATTTCATTTCACCCACATTCAGTTTTTATATTTTGATTTCATAATTGTAAGGAATCTATTTGTGATGACCCAGACTCTCTTGGTCCTTCCCTTTGCCAAAATCCGGGACCTAATGTGGTGGCATCTCGGTGAGACCGATCGGTGAGGCCGATCGGTGAGACCGATCAGCGCGACCGATCGGTGATACTGATCGGCGTCACCCAGCCTTGTCGGGTTGTTTCCAGTAACGCTCCTTTTTGCGCAAATAGGGGTTTAAACCATATTTTGACTCGTTTAAGCATGTTTTAGAGACCCATAACGCGCATAAGAGTTTTAATTAAATACTTAATCAATTCATGAGTCGTCTTAAACCACCAGACCCACTTTAATGACGAGTGGAGCCGTGTGGTCAACCCACGACCCCCGCGCCTTACGAGGTCTCGCATTTTCACCTCAACAGTCCCCGACTCTTATAAACTATGGGTTATCATGGTTTCTCTTTCCTTGATCATGGAATTTCACAAAAAGCTTCTGGTGCATCGGGCGCACCACATCGTTATCCGTGAAGTTCCACGCCCGACCTAAACGTTGATCATATATCAACAAGTAGGGAATTTATCCTTCGTCTCTGTCTTTTTTGTATCATGCGGGGTGGGCGTGCTTCTGATTCTGTGGAATTGGATAAACCAGAACTAATTAAATATAATGAATGAATCCTGTAAAGAAATAAGGGGTGGTTTTGATTGTTGATGCTATTTTATATTATGATCTTCTTGTTGAGTTGTGTTGGCTTATGCCTTCTGAAAATTGAGGCCGTTGGTGGTCGTTGTTTGTGCATTAATGAACCCAGGTGATGTTTAAATGGCTTGTTGTGGTTGTAAACTCCTACTGTGAAATGTAAGTTGGTTAATCATGTATACCTGGCTGAATGAATTGAAAGCATCAGGATCAATCCTTATGTGATAAACCCGGTTAAAACACACGAAAATTGAATTTATGGAATGTGTTAAGTCGTTTATATCTGAAAATACTAGCATGCCCCTAACTTGTGATGGTGGTGGTAGTTGGTTGTTTTCCTTTCAATACGATTGCTGGAGACGTGAGAGGGGATGGGATCCCATGTCTTTATACCATCGGTGGATGTGTGAAGTTGGGGATGGGATCCCCTATTGGTATGGCTTCGGTGGTTGTGAGTTTTAAGACCAGGTGGGTACTTGATTATATCACAAACTCGGGTGGGATCCTTTGTTGATGAAAAATCTTTTGGGAGGGCACACAGGGTAGTGTCCCGGGTTGTCTTTGGTTCTAGTACTTCGGGGATCTCACTTTTTCCTTGTTGTTGTAACATTACATGAGAATGTTTAAATTGATGTTTGACTATTTACTTTCCTGGACTTATGCCTATGCCTACTAGTTTCCCAGTAGTGCTTAAACATAAACATTATTACTGAACATGAAACAAGAATGGGACAAATGGGTTTTGTTGGTGAGAGTCGTAACTTGTGACTTGGATGTAGTGGTGTTGTGTTCTCTAGGTTGGTTAGAAAATCCTAGACTTGGGTGAGTGCTTGTTACCTATATCTATACTTTTAGTTTTGTGTTTCTTATTCGCGCCCAACCCAAGTTGAGCACTTAGTGCCGAACACCCCAATTTCATGGGGGAGGGTGTTTTCCCCAACACTATTCTTGGTGGCTGGTTATTAGCTCCTTTTCTGCTCCCTTTCTTAGATAGCCCAAGTGTCTTTGGGTAGGCTGTGATGGCCTGAGGGCCATTATTAGCCCAAAAACCTTCAGGCGGGGTGGTGTGGTGGTTGGCTAGGTGTGTGCAGCAGGTGGTTTCCAAAGTGTTTTCGGGATGAGGCCCAGGTGTCTTCGGGCGTGGCAGTGGATTTTCTAGCCAAGGTTTCTTCGGGCGTGGTGGTGGTTGTTATGGCCTAGGTGTTTGTAGGTGTGGTTACATGTGACCGTTGTGGCCCAGGTGTCTGCGGGCGGGATTTCGGCAGTGGTACTGCGTGTGGTTGTGGCCCAGGTGTGTGCGGGCGGGTGTGGCAGTGGGACTGCAGTGAGAATGGCAGAATTGGTCTGATGCGTAGGATGTCTCAATAACCAGTGGGAAAGTGGCCCGGGGTACCCAAACATCGATGTGCTCCTATTATATATATTACTTGACTTGCGTTATTTGGGGAGTGTTCCCTAGTGAGGCGTGGGTGGATATTTTACCTTGGTAGGCATTTAGTTTTCTCCTTTCTCACGGTACTTTAGCACGTTCCCCCACTTGTGCACGAGAGTCTTTGGTTTTCCCAACTGAGTGTACTTGTATACTCACCCTATATATATAAAACTGCTTTTAGGTTTCCAGGAGGACTTCGGGGATCACGCAGAACCATACTA
This sequence comes from Viscum album, assembly GCA_963277665.1. Classification (NCBI taxonomy): domain Eukaryota; kingdom Viridiplantae; phylum Streptophyta; class Magnoliopsida; order Santalales; family Viscaceae; genus Viscum; species Viscum album. The sequence continues at coordinate 1,289,525,668 of OY728158.1, forward strand.
GCTCGGACCTTTGGGGCAGTAGCAGTTGTTGTTTTTCTTCTATGGTACTTAACTTTGTAGTCACCCTTTTGTACTTTGTGGCTTTACATTTGGAACATGCATGTGGGAATGGTTTACTTTTGGCTTTACTTTTCTTTTACCTTGGTGTTGATGAGTTTCATCACCTTATCTCTCAATCTTATAAAAAAAAGGGGAAATGCCTTCCATTTGTGACAAATTTCTATACCCTTGGTGCTAGTTGCCACTCCGGGATCTATTGAAGGCGAGTCTCAGGGGTCATTATCTATCCTTCAACTTAAATAAGGAAGGGCATGACAATCTATTAAGCCTTCCCTCCATTTGGAGAAGGCGGGTCGTGACAGAATGGTATCAAAGGTGATGGATGAGAGATAGGATGGAGTCTGGAGTTGGACAGAGTGAGGATTGCATGGGATGGTAAGGAAACAGTGCTGGGTAACCTTGCCGCGTGAATTAGGCCGGGGAAGACCGGCTAGGACACGGGATTTTAGGGCCCCCCGTGATCCGATGCAAGGACTCTAGACCGACCAAATGGCCAAGTGAGACCACACTGATTGCAGGGTAGAGACCCTAGGAAAGGTACATGCATCATAATTACTTGTGTTCTTGTGTTTCTGGGATGTCTTGTGAATTAAGAATAAATTTAAAAATTTATGAAGTTTTAAGAATGATATTCTGCACTACTTGGGCTTAGGAATTCCTTGTTTACCTTGAAGCTATAAAACCTGGAAGGTGACCACGTGTGGTACAGGCAATCGAGGCACCGGAGACTACCTTGGCCGATCGGCAGAGAGCTGATCGAGAGGAAGAGGGCGACCAGCGGCAGAAGACTCTTCGGGCCTTCCAGTGACAGGCCCTCGAGAAGTATGAGGGTATCACCTCTGATATAAAGATGGAAGGCTGGCTAGAGGAGCTACTTAAAGCCTTCGGCCAGATTTGGGCCCCGACCGAGTACTGGGTTCCTCTGGCCATTAGCCAGATGTGGGGAGCGGCACGTTAGTGGTGGATGCTTTACCTGGGGGAGAGGAGAGAGTCTGAGGTGGCCTGGGCGGATTTCGAGAGGGAGTTCTGGGTAGAATTCCTTTCTTCGACGATGAAGGCAGAAAAGAGGCAGGAACTACTCCCCCTCCAGTAGGGGAGTATGTCTATGAGGGAGCTAGGGATCAAGTTAAAGGACCTCCTACATTTTGTTCCGGACCTCTTTCTCGATGAGGACTCTCAGGCAAGACGTTTAGAGGAGGCCCTCCGACCCTCCCTCCAGTATGTTGTTACCCCCTTTACCCTTCCGACGTACTTGGAGGTCCCGAAGAAGGCCGAAGTGGTGGAGAGGATACATGCTCTAGGAGGAGTGTCATGAGAGGGGATCTAGCTGGGACCATCAATTGGGAAGGCCATCAACACCAGGCCTCCAGCGTCAGGACCCTCCAGGTTCTGACCTGCAGGGAGCAGACTGCAGCAGTTTCAGTTTCGATCCCCTGGCCCTCACCCTTTTCCTTCGGGCCTGGGACCGCGGTGCTTCATCTGTGGGAGCCCTGGGCATCTCCGGAGTCAGTGCCCCGACTAGGTGCAGTAGAGCAGTGGCATTCATCCCCAGCACCCGCCCCAACAGTAGCTTCCAACCAGACCTTTCCAGTAGCAGCAGCAGGGACAGCGAGCTCCCACTCCTCTGAGGGCAGACGTAGGAGGAGGAGGCCGACCTCAGTGCGCTTCTCAGGGACCCCGACCAGGTCGTGGTCAAGGAGGTGGCCGACAGCCAAGAGGCAGAGGAGTTGGGCGTGGACAAATCCATGATGCAGAGGCAGCAGTTCCAGTAGGGCCAGAGTTCGTTCGAGGTACGATCAGTCTGTTTAGCACTCTTGCTTATGCATTGTTCGATACTGGTGCTTCTCCCTCCTTTGCTGCACCCAGTCTAGCCCATTACTTGGGTCTAGATGCCGAGAGACTTCTAGTGCCCTTGGTGTTGAGCACACCATTCGGAGGTCAGACTGACTTGTTGTTCGTTTGTCAGGGATGTAGACTGATGATAGGGCCACATCAGTCTGTTAGGGATATTCTTCTGCTATAGATTCAGCCATACGATGTCATCCTAGGCATCGACTGGCTATTTTTTGTGTGTATCGTCATCAACTGTTTCCAAAGAAGGGTGGTGTTCTCAGTCTTGGACGGCCAGCGTGTTACCTTCACCGGCAAGCGGAGCAGTCTAAAGGGAAACAGGAGAGAGGAACCTGTCCTCTCCTTGTTGACCGAGCTGAAAGTGGAATCAGTAGATGCTGAAATTTTGGATGTGCCAGAGATAATCTGTGAGTTTATGGACATCTTTCCTCAGGAGGTGACGAATCTACCCCCTCGACGTGATATCGAGTTCAGGATAGACCTGCAGCCCGGCTCAAGTCCAATCTCGATGGCTCCTTACCGGATGGCACCTTCGGAGCTACGGGAGTTGCGGATACAGATTGATGATCTGATGAAGAGGGGTTATGTTCGTCCAAGCGCATCACCATGGGGCGCTCCAGTCCTGTTCTCAAATAAGACATATGGTGGCCTCAGATTGTGCATAGACTACATGACGCTGAATCAGGTAACGATCAAGATTCGCTACCCTCTTCCGAGAATAGATGATATTTTCGACCAGCTGAAAGGGGTAGGATGGTTCTCGAAGATCGACCCGCGGTCTGGGTACCACCAGCTGAGGGTAAAAGAGGGAGACATCCTGAACACAGCGTTCAGGTGCAGGTATGGACACTTCGAGTTCGTAGTCATTCCCTTCGGTGTTACGAATTCCTTGGTTGTGTTCATGGGTGTTATGAACTCCATCTTCTGGGAATACCAGGATCGGTTCGTATTTGTGTTCATCAACGACATCTTGGTCTACCCCAGATCAAAGGAGGACCATGCAGAACACCTGAGGATGGATTTAGAGGTCCTCCAACAGCACCAACATTATGGGAAGTTGTCGAAATGCAATTTCTAGGCACGAGAAGTGCACTTCCTATGGAACATGGTGTCCGAGCTGGGAGTAGCGGTGGACCCATAAAAAGTTGAGGCAGTTGTTTCTTGGGCAGCACCCAAGAATGTGGCAGAGATCCGTAGTTTCCTCGGGCTGGTAGGTTACTATAGGAGGTTCATACCCAACTTCTCCCGAGTAGCAGCCCCTTTGACGGCTCTGACCAAGAAGGACCAGGCTTTTGTATGGAGTGAGTAGTGCCAGTCAGCCTTCAGCTATCTGAAGGAGAAGTTGGTCAGTGCCCTAGTGTTGAGATTTCATGAAGAAGGGGCGGCTTATGAGGTGTTTTGTGATGCTTCAGGACAGGGCCTGGGATGCGTGTTGATGTAGCAACAAGGGGTGATCTCTTATGGGCCCAGGTAGCTGCATTCCTATGAGCGTAATTATGCCACCCACGACCTGGAGCATGCCGCGGTTGTTTTTGCACTAAAGTTATTGCAGCACTACCTCATCAGGGAACGCTTTCTGTTCTTCACGGATCACAAAAGCTTGAGGTATATCTTCTCCCAGAGGGACTTAATCTTGCGACAACGGAGATGGGTGGAGTTCCTCCAGGATTTCAACTTCGATATCTCTTATACTGAGGGAAAGGGAAATGTGGTGGTCGATGCCTTGAGCAGGAGGACGTAGAAGGATGTGGTCCAAGAGTCGGCGGACGCTTGGAAGGAAATGGAAGAGTTGGCTACCTTACACCTTGATACAAAGATGGATAGCGGCAGAGGGTTCCTATATCAGATGATAGTGCATTAATCTTTGTTTCGACAAGTGGAGGAGTCTCAGTGGGGAGACCCGGAGTGCGAAGTGATGCGTGACCAAGTTGACCAGGGCAATGCTCTGGAAGGATGGACAGAGGATGGTTAGAACCAGATGCTTTTATAGAAAAGGTTGTTTGTTCCAGGTGTGATGTGCCGAAAAGTTCTCAGTGAGTTCCACAACTCACCCCTGGTGGTACACCCAGGAGTTTCCAAGATGTAACAGGGACTGAAAGGACAGTTTTGGTGGCCCAGAGTAAAGAGAGCGGTGGCAGAGTTTGTGGCCAAGTGCTTAGTGTGTCAGCAAGTGACGGCTGAACACCGAGTTCTAGGTGGCCTACTGCAGTCTCTAGATGTCCCCGAGTGGAAGTGGGATTACATCTCGATGGATTTTGTCATGGGACTACCCAAGGTCCAAGGGGGATACGATGCCATCTGGGTGGTAGTGGACAGGTTGACGAAATCGGATGACTTTCTAGTAATCAGGGAGTCGAGTGCTGTAGATGCTTTGGCATGAAATTACGTGGATTAGGTGGTGCGGTTGCATGGAGTTCCGAGGTCTATAGTCTCGGATAGGGATGCACAATTTACCTCGCGAGTCTGGAGAGGATTGCAGCATGCTTTTGGCACCAAGTTACGGATTTGCAGTGCTTTCCATCCCCAGACAGATGGACAAACAGAGCGCACCATCGAGACCTTGGAGGATATGCTACGGGCATGTGTTATGGACTTAGGAGGATCATGGGTATGACACTTGCCCCTGGTAGAGTTCGCCTACAATAATAGATACCACTCTACCATCGGTATGGCCCCGTTTGAAGCCTTGTATGGGAGGCCATTCCATTCACCTATATATTGGGCCGAAGTAGGTGAGGCTGGAATCCGTGGCCCGGAGGTGGTGCGGAACATGACAGAGAAGGTTCATCTCATACGGGAAAGGATGAAGGCAGCACAGGACCGACAGAGGACATATGCTGATACCAGGAGGAGGCCCTTGGAGTTTGAGGTTGGAAACCACGTGTTCTTGAAGGTCTCCCCTCAGCGTGGGCAGCGGAGGTTAGACAAAGGGAGTAAGATTTCTCTCAGGTTCATCGGACCCTTCGAAGTGTTGTTACGGGTCGGAGAAGTGGCTTATCAGCTAGCGTTACCATCACCGCTACTGAGGATACATGATGTCATTCATGTGTCCCAGCTCTGTACGTACCTACACGATGATTCACACGTCCTTGATTGGGGTGAGTTGGACATCGAGGGAAACATGACCTTTGTGGAGAGCCCAGTGATGATCGAGGGTCGCAAGGAGAAGGTGCTTTGTCGGTGAACCATTCCCTTGGTTCGCGTGTTGTGGAGACATGGTGGGCTTGAGGAGAGTACTTGGGAGAGGGAAGCAAAGATGCGTACCCAGTACCCAGAGTTGTTTTAAGATTTGTTCCATGTTGTACCTATTGTGATAGAACGTTTTGTCTTTTGGCTATGAAATGTACTAGCTTCATTTCCTCTGATTGTGTGTGAAAAGCCTTGGCTATGGGTGAAGAGAGAATCCGACCCGTAATCAAGACACATTAAGGTGGATGAGATTAAACCCATGCGGGCGAGTCAGTGCCGCCCAAAGCAGATAATATCTTGACATGGAGTGAGGAGAATTCCCATCCCACATGCATGGGCAGTTTGGCACGATATGTTTCTTGGTTCGTGACAAGAAGTTCTTCTTAGTTTACAATGAGGTTCACTCTTTAGAGGTATCTTTCCAGGTGGGTGTTCGGACCCGCCCTTTCCTTCTAGGTTGTTTAAATTCTCAAAGAAGAGAATAGTTTGAGAGGTATCTGATGTGATGACCCAGACTCTCTTTGTCCTTCCCTTTTCCAAAATTCGGGTCCTAAAGGGGTGACGTCACGGTGAAAACGATCGGTGAGGCCGATCGAGGAGACCGATTGGCGCGACCGATCGGCGCAACCCATCGGTGAGATCGATCGGCGTGACCGATCGGTGAGACCGATCGCCGTCACCTGACCTTGTCAGGTTGTTTCCAGTAGCGCTCCTTTTTGCATAAATAGGGTTTTAAACCTTATTATGACTCGTTTAAGCGTGTGTTAAAGACCCATAACACACATAATAGTTTTAATTAAATACTAAATCAATTGATGAGTCGGATTAAACCACCCAACCCCCTTAAATGATGAGTGGAGCCGCGTGGTCATCCCACGACCCCCGCGCCTTACGCGGTCTCGCGTTTTCACCTAAACCGTCCTCATCTCTTATAAACTAAGGGTTAGACGTGGTTTCTATTTCCTTGATCATGGATGTTCACAAACAGCTTCTGGTGCATCAAGCGTGTCGCATCGTTATCCATGAATTTCCACGGTCGGCCTAAACATCGATCATCTATCAAAAAGTAGGCAATTTCTCCTTCGTCTCTCTATTTTGTGTATCATGCGGGGTGGGCGTGCTTCTGATTCTGTGGAATTGGATAAACCATACCTAATTAAATATAATGAATGAATCTTGTAAATAAAGAAGGGGGGGCTATGATCGTTGATGTTGTTTTATATTATGATCTTCTTGTTGAGTTGTGTTGGCTTATGCCTTCTGAAAATTGAGGCTGTTGGTGGTCGTTGTCTGTGCATTAATGAACACTGGTGATATTTAAATGGATTTTTGTGGATGTAAACTCCTGCTGTGAAAAGTAAGTTGGTTAATCACGTATACCCTGCTGAATGAATTTAAAGCACTAGGATCATTCCTTCTGTGATAACCCCGGTTAAAACACACGAAAATTGAAATTATGGAGTGTGTTAAGTCGTTTAAATCTGAAAATACCGGCATGGCCCTGACTTGTGTTGGTGGTGGTAGTTGGTTGTTTTCCTTTCAGGATGATTGCTGGATACATGGGAGGGGATGGGATCCCCTGTCTTTATACCCACGGTGGTTCTATGAAGTTGGGGATGGGATCCCCTATTGGTATGGATTCAGTGGTTGTGAGTTTTAAGACCAGGTGGGTACTTGTTTATATCACAAACTCCGGTGGGATCCTCTGTTGATGAAAAATATTTTGGGAGGGGACACAGGGTAGTTTCCCGGGTTGTCTTTGGTTCCAGTACATCGGGGATCTCACTTTTTCCTTGTTGTTGTAACATTACAAGAGAATTTTTAAATTGATGTTTGACTGTTTACTTTCATGGACTTATGCCTATGCCTACTAGTTTCCCAGTAGTGCTTAAACATAAACATTATTACTGAACATGAAACAAGAATGGGACAAATAGGTTTTGTTATCGAGAGTCGTAATTTGTGACTTGGATGTAGTGGTGTTGTGTTTTTTAGGTTGGTTAGAAAAACCTAGACTTGGGTGAGTGCTTGTTACCTATATCGATACTTGTAGTTTTGTGTTTCTTATTCGCGCCCCACCCATGTTGAGAACTTAGTACCAAACACCCTCATTTCATGGGGGAGGGTGTTTTTCCCAACACTATTCTTGGTGACTGGTTATTAGCTCCTTTTCTGCTCCCTTTCCCAGATAGCCCAAGTGTCTTCGGGTAGGCTGTGATGGCCTGAGGTCAATTATTAGCCCAAGAACCTTCGGGCAGGGTGGTGTGCTGGTTGGCCAGGTGTGTGCGGCAGGTGGTTTCCCAAGTGTCTTCGGGATGAGGCACATGTGTCTTTGGGCGTGGTAGTGGATTTTCTATCCCAAGTTTCTTCGGGCGTGGTGGTGGTTATTCTGGCCTAGGTGTTTGCAGGCGTGGTTACGTGTGACAGTTGTGGCCCAGGTGTGTGCGGGAGGGTGTGGTAGTGGGATTTCGGTGAGAATGGCGGGATTGGTCTGATTCGTAGGATGTCTCAATTACCAGTGGGAAAGTGGTGTGAGGTACCCAAACATTGATGTGATCCAATTATATATATTACTTGACTTGCGTTATTTGGGGAGTGTGCCCTGGTGAGGCTTGTGTGGATATTTTACCTTGATAGGCGTTTGGTTTGATCCTTTCTCACGGCACTTTAGCACGTTCCCCCACTTGTGCATGAGAGTCTTTGGTTTTCCCTACTGAGTGTACTTGTATGATGACCCTACGTTTATAAAACTGCTTTCAAGTTTCTAGGAGGACTTCGGGGATCACGCAGGACCATACTAGCTCGGACCTTTGGGGCAGTAGTAGTTGTTGTTTTTCTTCTTTGGTACTTACCTTTGTAGTCACCCTTTTGTACTTTGTGGATTTACTTTTGGAACATGCATGTGGGAATGATTTACTTTTGGCTTTACTTTTCTTTTACCTTGGTGTTGATGAGTTACATCACCTTATCTCTCGATCTTATAAAACAAAAAGGGGTAATGACTTCCATTTGTGAGAAATTTCTATACCCTTGGTGCTAGTCGCCACTCCGGGATCTATTGAAGGCGGGTCTCAGGGGTCATTATCTCTCCTTCAACATAAATAAGGAAGGGCCTGGTAATATGCTAACCCTTCCCTCCTTTTTTTGAAGGTCGGTCGTGACACTATTTTTATACACATTCTTCCATTTCCTCATTAATCCTTTTTTTCATTCAATCACATTCCCTTTTCCTTCTTAGGCTTAGTGATTTTTTTCAGAGAATCTTATAATTCATTTTTCCACATATACTCAAGATCAATTCATCTACATTCGTTATCTTTAATACCGGATGAGTAAAGACTTTTTTCAACATGATTCATGATCTTAGATTCATCATAGTATTGGATACTTATGGTGGAGTATTCCTCTTATTTAGTTATCTCTAAAATCCTTCAATTAAATTTAAAGAACTTTTTCTTTATTCTATAAAATGTTGTTTTCCTTTATATCCCTTCCCAAATTTTTTCAATTGATTTTCATCATCTTTTTTAGGTTCCATGAACATATTTTTCAGAAAATTTACAACATAATATCTAATTTCATTATATTTTAAGCAAATCGGTGTTAATTTGATTATAACCCTAAAATATAATATCTTGAATATTTTTTATACACATGAAATGATTTTGTTAAAAAATAAAACTTCATTTTCATTAACCAATTCAATTGATTCAGACATTCCATCATCTCTAATTTTTATCCTACTGATGGCTTCAAAAGACATCTTATTTTTATCTTCTTCTCGAAAAATTTAATCTTTCAAATTTCATATGTAATGAGTATGTTATAAAATTCCGTTAGAGTATGATAATAGATTACATCTAAAGATGATAATTTAAGATCAAACATGTTAGGAAAATATCTTATCATTTTTTTGTTATAGTTGAATCATCTGGGTTTTCACCAAAATCCTAAATATTATTGACATTTTCATTTACTCTTGTAAATTATTCATCAAAATTTGCTTCTCCAACCATATTAATATCTTCACATTTTATTCTCCTAATTTTTAATTTTACTCCTTGGATTTTACGTTACCTTCACAACTACATCCCAATTTATCCAAAATTTCCTTGGAATTTTCGAGTCCCATAACATTTGTGTAAACATTTTTTGAAAGGGATATAAAAATAACATTTTGATAAATTCCATAAAATATCATATTTACCTTATTGGAAAATTATATACGATCATCTACTACAATAGGTTGGAATCCAATAGTAACGACATCTTTATCTTTAAGGATGAGAGATAGAAGATAATGAAACATCCCATTCTTCCTACAGTGATAGTTCTTTCTATTGAATATTGGAACACCCTTACTATTAATAGAAATCAGATTATAAATATATAATAATAAGTTTATCTTAATAGAGGGATCCTGGTGCTCGGATTCTAATTGAAGGGCCCATGAAGAATTTTCACTACTGAAAAGGGGGGATGAACTAGTAGGCATTTTTTTTCAATTTTTCATTATTTTGATATTAATATATATTGACCTCTTTGGTCTAATACACTTTTAAATTAAATCAACATATCAAAAATGAAAGAATTTTTTTTTCACAAAAACACAATATTTTTATATGTTTATGCCATCTAATGAACCACTACATGATGTGATTTTCTACACTCAGAAATCAATGATTCTCTAATATTATCAAAAGGTATTACAACATACATTTATTCACAAGCATAGAGTCCCACTATGATTTCTAGAGTCCCACTAGAGAAAAGTAATTAAATTTTACGATTTTAAAAATGATTGAAAAAACACAAGAAAGACCACTTATGAATGTTGAATTATTTTTAAAAAACGTATGATTATCTTTATTTTGAGCCTTCAATATAAATAAAATATAATATGATCATATTCTTAACAACTCCATATAAAAAGTTCTTCCTAAAAAATTCTTCCTCTTGAATTCTGAAACCTAGAATATTTACATAGTATTATAATTAATCAACATGTACATTAAATAATTATGGAATACCATATATATCATTTAACAAATTGTCTCTACAAAACTATACTACTTCATGAATTGAAGTCTGCACTCGCATACCCTACTGTATAATAACTGAAAATATATATTTTTGATATATGAGAATGAAATCAACATGTGAGAGACAAAATATCTTATCCCAAAAATCAATGCATTGTACTTTAGCACCATTCCTCACATTTCAATCAATGATGATATTTGTGAAGCAAACCATCATTTTATAGGCATCAATGTAGTGGTTATCTTACTAGTTATCGCACAAAAATTACATGAACATGAAAAAAAATATTTAAAGGAGTTCACTACTATAAGATATCATCATCTTTAAGTCATATCCACATAATAGTCAAATAGTATGCTATCAATATATTATTTTCATCTAAAAGGTATGCAAAACTCCATGAACTATCAAATCATAACCGCAAATTATATTTTATTCGTTACCACGTAAACATTCTGTATAGATAATAAAACCATATACCAATACAATCATTCTTAGCAAGTTGCGTCATCTCCAGAAAAAACATTTTTAATCCCATAATTTACATATTCTATATATTTACCCACAAAAAATATGTATCCTTAAAGTACCAACATCTGCAAAAAAACACCCACAAATATGATTGTTTATAGTTGTTCATGTGATTATTTATCCACCATAAAGCATCATCCAATATGGATGAAATCTAATATAATCCTGATCCTAAAAATTATTTCTCTTGTTTTTATAGCTTCCTTAGCATACCATATTCTCATGTTCCCAATGAATTTTTATTCATGCAGAAAATCACATTTATGTGCATTTTAAACTCCCAAAGTTACTTGGATGTTCATGCATGGATTCTGAGTTTTAGATTGCTCCGTCTAAAAACCCTCATTCATCAGGGGTTAATTCATGAAGCCTCATAATCAAGACATTGATGAATATCTTCCATGTCGATCATATGGGGGGAATTACAACATTCAATCAGATCAAAATTTTACCATTATTTTCATCATTTTAAAAGATAGTCGAATATTGCCCTCAATATGCCATCCAACATCGAATTTCGTATTTGTAGAGACTCTGGTATAATAAACAGGGAACACCTTGGACTGGTCATAATTCATGAACCTCATTCGGTTATCTAGCCCTGCACTGTGGCACCACCTCTACCTCTAATGCGGGTGTTAACTTATGCCCACCCCTGCCACCATTAGTCTTTCTCTCGGAAGATCCTATACATGGGAATGCTCAGGTCGTAAACACATCCATAGTATCTATGACCATCCATCTTGGGTAATCTATCCAATAGGGGAGACCCCTTGTCCCCCTATGAGTGGTTGGGGGCTAGACTATTACATTTTGGTGGGTGGCCCATATTTTTTAGTGAAAAAGCCATTTTACATAGTAATATTTTATGATTATATTGAAAATCCAAATCATTATGAATTAAAATACCAAACTAATATCTACTCCTAAAATTCCCAAACATTATTTAAATAATTTTCAATGAAAAATAACTTGCAAGTCCTTATTTTTTAGAAAATATGAGAACACTTCTTAGCACATATCTTCAACATGTAAGAACACTTCAAACAATCATCAGAGTATTAATACCAAGTAGAACTGTCGATTCATGACATTTAATTCCATATAATAAATAATAGTCAAATTTTGAAATCCTATTCTATAAGATAGATCCATAACAATTCTCTAGGCATCACCACAAAATCCATAAAAATTCTCCAAGCATCACCAAATCACCCAAACCCACCAAACACATATTAACATAATGGGAAACAAATAATGTACTATGGATCATAATATAATATTTTTGGATTCATTAATGGTGGAAAAAAATGGTATCTCATGTATCATTAAATCATGGTCCATCAACGCATTTCCTGGACACCTTATAATCTGATAAAAAGAGGACAAGAGGGGATTGGATCATTATAAAAAAAAGTACAATTGAAAAAAAATTCTCACTAATATTCATCTTCTTTTTCAAATATGAATATAAACAATGTTCTAATATTCCTCATCATTTCCCAAATAAGATCAAGAGAAGATCATATGTGGCAATAATGATCAAATAGAACCTTCCAATGTCTTTATTCATCTAATTTCTTTATGTTCCATCAAGATTCATAAATCCTTTATTTCTTTGTTTCCTTCATTTTCATTATTCTCAATTATTTTTCAATGTTGTATAATCTATTTCCCTTATTTTTTCAATTGTAACATCACTCTATTTATGTCACTTTTTTATATTTCCTATATTTTTGTGAGAGTTGAGATGGATTTATAAAGGGTTTACAAAAACATTGATCATCTCTTTTCCCCATCCAACTCATCATTAGTTCCTTGTTTTTTCAATTAAAATGAAATGTTAATTTTGGTTTTTGGATACTCCTTTAAAAATTAAGGGATTCATTTTCTTGTTCTCAGTTCTACTTAAAACCATGGGACTCTCTCTTTTTTGGTTATTGGTTCCCATTAATACAAAGGTGTTATATATCGTTTCAATACATATTTAGTGGATGAAATTTAGGGGCACCATTTTGTGTTATTTTAGAACACTAGTATCAAACTGCACCTTTTTAATTACTTTATGAAATTAAATTTCACAATGTTTCTACTTATTTGTTTACTTTTGTATTTTCTCTTTGATTTAATTTTATTATTTTAAAATCTCACATGAAATCATCATATCTTTTATTGAATCATTTTAAAATAATTTTAATATTAATTTTTTTGTTTTTTTATATCTTTAACATTTTAAATGGAAATTCAACCAATCATCTTATAATAAGTCTATAACCAATGATTTGTATCAATAATTTTTTTTTAAAATTATATTTTTAAAAATTTGATATTATTTTTAGTATCTCTTTTTGAAAATTATTTGTTACTTCTTTCCAATAATTGGTACCAAAGGGGAATTTTGTTTTTCTCAAAATCATAGTTTTTATAAATTGATTTTTTTCAGAAATCAAAATGATTTCCAAGATCATTCGGTTTATTATGAAATCTAATTCTTCTTTTCATTCTTCATTTTTTCATGAAGCCAAATATTCTTATTGGAAAACTATTATGTCAATTTATATTAAAATAATATTATAACCAATTTGTAAAATGGTTATGTATGGTTATAACCATACAACTGAACCATAAGTTAAATGAACAATCCATGAAACTTTATCATTTGAATTAGATTTAAATTCTATGAATTCTGTACAATATGGCCTTAATATATATGAGTTTAATTTTATTTGTTCTTTAAAAAACAACTTTCATTATGAAAATTACTAGAAATCACACATGAATGAATAACTAAAGTTATGGAAACTATATTTTACATATATCACTAAGGTTTAAAAAGTATCTATCATCAAGTAAGGTTATATATTACTAGCATGATTACTCATTTTGCTGACATTATAATGAATGAAAATATCATTTTGATGTCTTGTCCACCTAAATTATAATGAAGAAACTATTATGTGTTTTACCTAGTTCATTGGATCTCAAAATGATGGAAAACAAATAATATAAGGAATCTGAAAATATTTTTGTTAGATAAATCTTAATATCCTAAATAACATATGAGATAGTTTTGAAACTCAAATTGAAAAAAGATTTAATGAAAGAAAAGGAATAAAATGATTTCCTTTCTTAAAAACCAATCAGAGATAATTATTATTCTAAAAAAAACAGCAATAATGAAGTTAAATGTGAACAATATGTCCAAATGATGAAAAAAACATGTGAATAAGAAGAAATCATCATAGTGTGCTAGAATCTAAGATCAAAATAAACCTTCCAATATGATGTGTTATGAATGAAAAAAAAAGATAATATAGGATATTAAATCCTAATCATCAAAATTATTGTGAAGGACAAGTACAACTTTTTATAATTCTTTTAAATTCACCACTTGTATTGAAAGAGATAACTCTATGTTCTCATCATTTTTAAGGGAATCATGTATAATATTTCTCATGGTGGATGTTGAGGTATATAAATTTAAATTATAAATATTCCACCTCATATTATTCTTAGTATTCATATTATTCCAGTAACCAAACATGTGAAGAACTAAAATAAATTCCAGATCAAATTGGAGATGGTTTTCCTAAGATGTATTATTTATATGAAAAAAATGATAGGAAATATTTGAAAATTTTTTATAACATGAATCATGATTTAAAGGAAAATGATTTTCAAATAAATTGAATGGATTATTTGTTTTTAAATATTTTTAAAACAAATTTATGTTGAATTTTTGAAAACAAATTTCAATAATATAAAAATAACTCTTTCTAAATATGCAAAGGTGAATAAAATATTGACATTATCCTTCTTTCATAGTATGGTGAAAAAATAATTATAGTTTTGATTTTTCAAATAATATTGTAGGTTCTTCAAAAACAACTATTTTTATGAATGGTGTTTCCTAAAATAAAATTTCAAAATATTTTCACAAATAAGTGAATATAATATATGAATGAAAACAAAAAAAAATACTTGATATAGAAGATCTAATTATTTTATAGGTTATTCTAATATTTTTTTAAAATATAGACAGGTTTTGTGTGAACATGTTTTTACTTTATAGTGTTTCTTATCCTAAATTTGTTTCCATTCCAAAATCATCTTGGGCTAATAGTTATAAGCCCTCATAGGTAAAGAAAACAAATAATTATAGATATTTTTCATAACCATTCCACATAAACTCATTTAATTACCTTATGGTAGATAATCAATAATGGAAAAAAAGGATAATCCTACTCAAATATTGTTATTTTAAAATGTATAATCCATAGAGTTACATGTATTAAAAATAGATAAGGTACCTATTTTTTATATAATCTAAATTTTTATTTTATGTAAAATTATTTTGATGAACTTTTTATTTTCACTTCATTGTTATCTAAGCATGTTTTCAATGATTTATCATATCGTATATTTAAAATATCTTCTTAATTTAATTTTTTAATTTTATATATCTTGGAAATATTCTTATAATCAATTTAAAATATTATATTACTCCATTAATATATTTATATGTGATTCTAAATTCCTTATTTTCAATTGTTTTTATTTGTGATGGATTTTTCGTACATCTCTTGTTCTTTTTAATCACGGGGCTAATTTTTAATATCTATAAGGATTCACAGACATAATTTTTTGTATCATTTTGTTTTGAAGAATGTTATTTAATATATCCCCATACATTAATATGAAATTGTCTTTTGATGGTAGAGTTGAATTTTTCTATACTAGTTTATAATTTTTTAAAATTATGTTTTTTTTCATTTTATTTTCATTATTTTCAAACCCAATTATATTGAATGTTATTTTTTGATTATCTCAAAGGGGTGGAATATTTTTAATAGTGGTTAATGATAAATGAATATTTCTTTCAACTAGTGTTTCATCGAGGGTAGAGCATTGATTCAAAATATGAAAAAAGGTAAAATGTGGGTTCAAAAAAAATAGAAAATCCTTTATTTTAATGTTTTACATCTTCCTTATGTTTATTTTTATATCTATAATTTTTATCATAAAAATAGGGAAGATTTGTTTTACCAAGAAGTTTACTTTTTTTTAATTATCACAGACACTTTATTTTGTTACTGAATTTTTTCATGTTTTGTTATAGTATTTCTCATGTTTATATTAAATTATTATAGTAGGAAGGAAGCTGACTATAATATGGGATCAAAGTGATCTCGATGGAATTACTCCCAGTAAAGTGCATCCAAAAATAACTAGACAGATGGTAAGAGTGATCCAAATATCTGATATAACAAATAGTATCTCCCATATCAAACCAAAATCCATCGGTTAGCTATTGAAGGCCACCAGGTAGCTGGTGGATAATCTAGTTACACAACATATAATTCGTTAAACACTATCTAGCACCTGGAATCAGGTGGAAAGAGGGTAGTGAAATTAAAAAACATTCTAGGATTCATTAATGGTGGTAAAAATGGAAGCACATGGCTCTTTAAAATATCGATTAACCATAAATGACATCAACACCGCAAAATATATAAAATAAGGGCAAGAGATCATCGTAACAATGTCAAATAATAACATAATTACCTATACTCTTCTACATATTCTTAATCTTAAAAAACAAAAATGTTCTAATATTACTCTTCCTTTCATAATGAAGATAAAAATAACATAATTTGTGGGAATCGAGATCATATAGAACATTAAAATTATTTGTTCACTATGAAATTTCTTCAAGTTACATCTTAATTAATTAATCTAATCTTTCTTTATTCTATTTTTTCTCTTTATTTTTAATCCATTTTTTATTGTATAGTCCCTTGGATATATCATTCCTAATTTAATCTTCCATTTTTCTATCACATTATTACAAATTCTTATATATTAGTGATAGTTGTGATGGATTTGTAATTGGTTTTCCAAAAGTAAAACTATCCATTTTCTCCCCGATTACCATTATTAGTTTGTTGATTTTTCTAATAAAAAGTAAGGGTTCTTTTAGTTTATTGATTCTACATTGAAAATAAAGGGATTTATTTTCAGTTTCTTGATTCTTGTTAAAAGAAGGGGACTATTTGCTTTTTTTTTGTTCAGGGTTCTCATCCAAACTAAGGATTTATTTATCTCCTCAATTTTTCTTGATGGGAATAGATTAAGGTTCAAATTTTTCTTCTATTTTTCATAACAATTATCAATATGTTACTTATATATTTAATTTCGTCATTTATTCTTCCAGTATTATAGAACTTTTTTATTTTTATATATTTTCTATTTCCCTATACATTGCTTATTTATAATGGCAGCATGATATTATCAGATATTTAAAAAAATTGAAATAATTTTAATTTTGATTTGTATTTTTTCTATATTGATTTAATTATTTACAAAGAAATTCACCCCTACACCGTTTCTATATATAGCTGACCAATATAATAATAACACATTATAAATTCATATAAAATAAATCAAATATATTAAATCATGAAATTTTTCTGAACATTACATAATATATAAATCAAAAGTGTGGAAACATAATTCAATATACATCTCCCATAGAAGATTAACATAATGATGTGAATACTCATAAAACAGTTATAAGTATTTCAACAATGGCAAAACAAATAGTATACATAAAACAAATTTCAAGATCCATACCATTAATAAAAATGCATAATTTAACAAACTCGACTCCAGTAACCAGGAGTAGATTCATATTTATTATATTTGACTAGATACAAGGAGTTAGACATTAAAGGGATGATTAGTTTAGCTATTTTGGAGAACCAAATACATAAATTATGCCCATTTTACATTTGGAGTGAAAAATATTGAATAATACCTAGAAAAATCAAACCAACTTCATCCTTTAAAAATCATTCCAAGAATTTCTCTTCATAACCTAGGGAATCTAAACAGAATAAATGTGATCTAAAATTCTTAGTAATTATTTCATGTAAAAGTAACTATAACGAATCAATAATGAATAATAAATATTTAATGGTAAATAACTAAACACACATTAGAGTATAGTAATTTATTGTAAATGAAAATTGGATTAGTAATAATAAATTTGACAATTTAAATATCTGAAAAAAATTCCATTTTATCAATAAAATGATAATTAATTGCATATAGAGATAATGTCATTGTTAAAATTTCATGGATGATAATAAAAATTTATTCCCCATAAATGATATGTTTAATTATTAAAAATAAGGATTCCTAGCATTATGATACCTATTCCATTATGATATTTTAGAAAACAGAATAAAACTACAGGCAAAAACCCATTTAATTTATCCAACTTATTTGTCTCATGTGACCTATCGATGCATCATGTAGACATATAATTTTGAAACACTCCACATTTATAAAGATTCCATTTATATCAAATAATCAATTTAATTCATGAATAATATTCCTTTTCAATAAATATTCACATTGAGTAGTGAACACAAATTTATTAATATCTCCCTAGTTAATCAAATTACTTTTAATTTAGTTATCATATGTACGAATGGTATATAGTTTATGAAATATCCATATTAATGATACTAATAATATGTATAAAACTAGATTGAACCATTAACCAACATGAATAAATAGTTATTCATGTTAAATATATCATGGGGTGGTATATACACAACATGAAAATGATTTTTTCATATTAACAAATATGTCTCAATAAAATAGATGTTTAGATAAAACACCTTATAATTAACATATCATTGAACTGAAAATTAGAAAATTAATATATTAAGGGTATAAAATATAAATCCACATAGAAAAATTAAAAAAATGGCATAATATAATCAAGAATCATTATACAAATTATCGTATAATATCAAAGGAAAATGAAAAAGTAATATAACCAAATTATGAAATTCTTTACCACTTGGTAATTTTCATTTAAATTCCACTTGGATGAAATAATTAAAATTTAATATTAAAATACCATAAATTATAAAGGATAAATGATAGTACATTTAAAAGGTGCAGTATTAACACTATATAAAATAAATTGTGCACATAACAATACAATATTCCTCAATGAAAAAAAATTGAGAAGAATTCCCTTACCTCGTGTTTTAATTTAGTTGACCACGATTTAATATCAAGTATAATAATTTTAACCATGTTATCAATTTATAATGAAAAAATATACATACTTATAATATCATATATGATCCTCTTATTAAAATTTATGATCCATTTGTTAGTATGATTTCAATATTTTAAATTTTTGGGTGTCAATATCTTTGTTTTCTCAAGTCTATTTTTTTAGAATATACCAATTATTATTCATAAGATCTATATAAATATTCTACATATTTATATTAATGTTTTTAATGTCATTTTTACTCAATATATAAATTTTTAATACCATTTATGAATTTTTTACATGGACAATGAATCACATATTTTGTGGAGATGGTGGTAATACGTACGCATGAGAAACAATATCATTTTATTAAAGAGTGATAAGTATTATGAATATGGTGATAGATTAATTTTAAAGAATCAATATCATCTCATATATATCACATGTGTTCATTAATTTTATCCTTATTAAATTCCATGTAATACGTAACTAGAAAATGAATCACATCGCTTCACGATGTGGTAGTTTGCCATACACATGAGGGATTTTGTCATATTTTAAATGAAATTGAACAAAAAATGGTATATGTGATATTATAATAAAATAATTATAATAATAACATATATATCATAATGTTTTTTAAACCCATCATTATAGTCATCCTATAATGGTGGTGAATGAAAATGAATTAAATCGATTCGTGAGGCATTAGTTCGTCTTTCACACGATCAACAGGTTTTTCTGATTTGATCAAATAGGATATGGATGTTGGTGATTGCATAAAGTTGATAGAATATTATTATATGGTAGATAATATTTTTATTCTCACTTCATGACTTAATAATATTTTATATATTATGAATAAGAAATAAAAAAAGATAATTTAGGAACATTACCTCTTCTCCAGATGACCTCATTAATTTCACAACAAAATCCATCCAAGAATAGATTTTTTATCAAACCAACACTAAAATATGAGGGGAGGGACATAGGTAATTTATTTAGGAAGTGATAAACCAATAAAAATGTCTTTTGGAATTTTAAAATGGGATGATATTCAGTATCCTTTTTTAATAGTGGAGATGACACGCATGTATTTTTTTAAAAGAATCTATTACAACCTGTTTTAATCATGAAAAAGCCTAAAATATCTTTCATTATAAACCATTAGAGGTTATAAAGTCTAAATATGTTGAAATATGGGTTTTTGACGACATGGTTTTTCATTTAAACTATTTTATTATTTTTTTAACCTTTGGTAAATCAGTTTTTACACTAACCACGCTAATTAAATTTTACTACTTCTCAAATTCACAATTTAAAACCATTTTGTTGAAATTGTATTGTAATAAAAATTATTATGATTAAAAAAAGGGAATATATTTTTCAAAATTCAATTCATAGAAGTTTTAGAATCCTTTGTAAAATTATTCTCATTAACGGGAAAAAAAGAGCGTTTCCAAAGAGAAAAATATCATAAGTATGAAAAGTTTTTTTTTCAAATTTAATATAATCTGATCCCAATAACCTATTTCATGACCCAACCTATATCGAGGCTCAAGTCAGAACTACCCCGACCCCGCCTCCATAGGCCATAGACTGGAAACTAGCTCCGAATGAAAACAAACACGGTGAGGCCTTTGTCTAATAACATACACACACACACACAACCCAAGAAAATATCAAGCAACAACCATGTAGTAAACTACTATAGAAAAAGGAGTATTGAATGTAAATTGACCTGAAATACAAGCCCAACAAGAAATTACAAGTACAAATGGAAAGTGCATATACAACTAAAATTATAAGAATATTTTGGATCACCCACCAAGGATCCTACCTAAAGGGAAGGAACAAATCTTCTCCACAACTATCCACGTCATCTCATCTCATATGTGTACCACCTGGTCCTTGATCCATCTAGACTCAGATCTTCTTCTCATCATCTGCATAAGATAAAACAAGGGGAAAGTGAAGTCCGTGTATAGTGAGTATGACGATACTTATTAGGGACCCCGAGACCCCAATAGGTCTCCTACAGTTCCACAAAAGAAATACAAAAAAGAAAGACATAAACTCTACTCATGTATATGCCTATACATATACCCAAGTTATCAAGATATACACCACTAATACATGAGAAATGAATACCACAAAGGTAACACCACAAAGGTAAAATTTCCACACAAGTAACACCACACTAGTATAAGAACCACATAGGAAAACCAAGAAGGTAAAAGTACACAACACAAGTCATCTCACACTAGGTATCACATTAAGTCAAGGATAGAAGGGTTAGCACATCATTAAAATCCTCAGCTACTGGAAAACTTTTTCCCTATCGAGTACAGCGGGCTTGTCGTGTCACACAGAGTCTCTACCCACTAACCAAGAACTATTACTATACCCATCCTTGATGGGTACCGTGGCCATGTCAGGTCATAGAGAGCCACTTCCCACTATGGGTAAGCAGTGTCACACAGAGCTGATTCCCACCTTGGACGAACTGAGGTACTCCTCCTCTCCAGTATCATGGGTTTTTCTGGTCAACAGAGTTTCTCCCCACGGTGGGCCTGCTAGGTCACACAGAGCCTCTTCCCGCTGGGCCAAACATCAAGCAGTCTTCAGGTCTTAGGCATCCATAGTGTTCCATACATTGTTATCTTGGGATTATCTCTCCACAAGAAACTTGTTGCATCTTGATATCCCTGTAATTCACCAAAAAGTATATTCTAGGGTAGTAATTATAGCATCGTCAGTCAAAAAACACGAACTCTCCAGTTGCGGGGGAACTCCTCCTCTATCAAGTATAGTGGCCCTACTAATTCACAAAAACGTCACTTCCCATATACCTTAAACTATTTCGATACTAAGACCTTATGGGTATTGTGTTCAGGGAAAGTCACACAGAGTCACTTTCCACTATGCTATCATCCAACTATCTTCAGGTCTTAGCCACTTGTAGGGTTCTTTACGTAGCGCACTTGGGAGAACCACTCCTCATGTCATTAGTCATGTTAAAACTGGTAAAAATTCTCATAATAATGAAACCATATGTTTCTCCACGTCATAAGGGTTACAACGCAACAGACGACGCGTTAATCGGACACTCAGTCATTGCATTTTTGGCATTTCAGTGTCGAGGGCCCAATTGGATTCGGGTGCAATCCAATCATGTTGTACTCCAAATTTCTCAAAAATAAACTCATTGAGTAAATAAAAAGGGCCATCTCGCTCCTAGGGTTCCAATTCCGTAGACGCTTCATCAAATGGATGACCGGTTCTCAAGATAAAGTCCTTTTGTGTTCTTGACCAGAACTGGGTTTGTGTCCGGTCCACCTTGGTCTGACCGGCCTCACCAGGTTTGGCATGGGCTGAACCGGGTTGACCTAGGTCGAACCAGCCCAACTCGGATCAACTCGGACCGCTGGGCCCAACCTGACCTGGCTGGGTCATGGGTCAGGAGGCAGGGTCATGGGTCGGCAAGCTGAACAGAGGTTCGGTCTGCTGGATAGACCCAGTAATGCCACCCACCTGGCAGAGCGGGCTGCCAGGGATAACCGGACACGATGTGTCTGGGTATGGATGACATGGCATGGATCCACGTTAGCATTTCAATCCACAGGGGTTGACCCCAATGCGGAATCGTGGGTCCTCCAAACCATGGATGACGAGTCATGGATTTTCCACTGGGGGCGCCGCCGGTGCGGGCCCCGTCCACCGGTAGCAAGTCGATCCGGCGACCCCTTTCTCCCACCGCAGCAAACACAGGTTGAGTACTTGCTGGAGCATGGGCGTACTGTCCGGGGTGCACCCCAAATCCACTCTATTGGCTCTGTCGCGGTCATCACCATGTCGGCTGACCTCTCCTCTAGTCGCCACAGTTGACAAGCCACGACCATCCTTGTTCATCGGAGGCATGCAACGGTGTGTCGTGCCTCCTCTACGACTGGCCAGTGATGGAAACTCTGAAGAAAGTCGTAGCATTGTGCCATAACCTCCTCTTTCAATGTGCTTTTCCATGATATTCACCACGTATCCATTCGGTTTCATCGCACTGTCGGTATTCCATTAGGGCACAATGATGTAACAAAAATAGCGGAGGGTCCAGACCAGGTTTGTTAGGCCCGCACAAGTTCTTTGGAGAGCGTCCACATTTGAGGACACGTCGACATTCTTCATCCCCAAAACAAGCCTCAAATGTCGCCATTGTATTTTCATTCATTGGATTGTGGTTTAGGGTCGCTCGTCACCACCCACTGGAACCGGCTCCGTCCTCCAAGTGTTGGGCATTGTGACACTTTACCAGAGCTTCATCGCTTGGTGAAGTCATGCCAATTAGTCCCTCCAATCTACTTATAAATAGGATTGGGTGAGGATATTTAATGACCATGTAATTTAAGAAGGTTAATTTAATATTAAACTTCCTAAATTAAACGATGTTGTTAGTTAGTTTTCGATTTTTCAAGTCATTTAATGGATTAACCCTCCACTTTTCCCACACTACCGCTTGTCTGTTGGTAAAAAAAATAGTGATATTATTTCATTTCATTTCCTTTTATAAGTCCCAAAAAATAAATTCTTCTCTACACCTACTTCGGGGAAAGTAAATCCTCCCATAAAAAAATCTCAGTGTTGTAGATTCAACGGTTCACTCATGTTTTTAATCTGAGCACTGGTTCAAATGTTAGAAAATACCACTCTAGTGATTAATAATCATAACCGAATAAAAGTTTGAAAAAATAATAACATTCACCCTAGACTCGTGTCAGTCGAGTTTAGGCTCCACCTAACTGAAAAATTCCCCAATGAATCCAATGTTACACTCAGATTTCCAATACGAGTTACCGTTTAAAATTTATGGATTTTAGAATGAAATACTTGTCAAGTAATTATTTTAATTATGGACAAAAACTAACATTCACTAGTGGCCCGCGCCACCAATGTTAGTATTTTCCTAAAGAAATCATACCTACACATGTTTAGCGGTGGTCTCAGATTTTTATTCTGAGTTACCATTTGTGGGTTATAAGCATTTGAAAAATAAAATAATTTACTTAACTATTTTATTTACGATTATGCCATTTTTGGGTATTCTCACAGGAGGCATGCGCTGACTAAACTTAAGTCGCGCATAGGGTAAACCTGTTATCCAAAATGAAATGCTGCCCTTAGATATTTAATCCAGGAAACCTCTTAATAGTTATTCTATTTTTTCCGGAAAACTGCTTATGCATGCTATTTAAAGTTTAAAAAAACATCGATGGACCATTCCAGGCACCTCAAGCCTCAGAATCACACACCGCCAAATTTTTCAATCTCGAAATAATTCCATATATTTAAATAAATATAGAAATTTTGGGACATTACATTCTTCTCACCTCTAGTAATTTTCATCCCCAAAAGCCACAATATAGACTAAGGATACAAATGGGGGTACTGAGCATGAATCTAAGCCTGGCGCTCCCATGTGATCTCTTGTGGATTCCTGTGCTGTTAGAGAATGTGCACTAGAGGTATCAACCACCCATAAAGGACCCGATAACATTGATCCTCAATCTCTACTGGAACCTCTATAAACGTCGCCCGATCATCTAAGTCTAGCATGCCATGGCAGATGTTGTGATATGGGCCATGCATGTATCTCCTCAACTGGAATACGTGGAAGACATCGTGCACTCTCTCCAACTATGGTGGAAAGGAGAAGTGGTATGCTACCTCACATATCCTCTAATGTAACAGAAAATGTCCGATAGACCTCGATGATAACTTGCCACCTCAGCCAAAGAATTGTTTTCCCCCTCGAGGAGTGACTCGCAAGAATACGTGGCCCCCTCCTGGAACTCCAAGGGTGTTTGTATCCTGTCGGCAGAAAACGTAAACCAACTCTGTGCAGGATTCACTTGATGACAAGTGAGACATCGTGATACGACTCTGCCACTTCTTTCTTCATCCCTAGCCACCAATACTGATGTCGGAGGTCCTTGTACATCTTCACAACATCAGGATTTACCGCCAGAGGGGATGTATGGAACTTCCTCAACACCACCTACTGATGTGCCACCAGTGCCATGGTAAGTCCTCTAAAGAGGATGATGTGCTCCCCACCATTAGAAAATCAATCTGGTGCCTTCCCTAAGGATATCTGAGCATGTCGAGCCTCGCATTCAATGTCCCCAAGCAGTGCCTCCCTGACTCGCTAATGGAGTATGGAGTGATTGTCATAGAATATGGGTAAACTGGTCCATATATATTCATGAATGATATCTACAACGTGACTAGCTACTCTGACGCCTCACTCAGCATTTATAGAGTGTGTATACTATCACATTCCCCTTCTCAGGAGTATAGAATATCTCAATGTCATTGTCCTGGAGGAACTCTACCCATTGTCATAGTCTCAGCTCTTGAAAACTCTACTAACACTACTCCATCCACATGAAAGGCTCACCCTTCTTTTCCAAAGCTGACAAGGGTGCCGCTACCCTGGAGAAGTCTGGTTCAAAACTTTGGCAGTACCCAGCAAAAACATAAGTCCCTCTCCCTTATGAGTGGTAATCCTAGAAATATATTTTGAAAAGATTTCCCCACACCTTCCCACTACTTTTGGGATCTGAAAATCCAATAATCCTACTTCCATGATGTTCAGGCTAGCCGAATCAAGAATGATCGACTTCACTCTTGT
Source organism: Viscum album (assembly GCA_963277665.1). Lineage (NCBI taxonomy): Eukaryota > Viridiplantae > Streptophyta > Magnoliopsida > Santalales > Viscaceae > Viscum > Viscum album. Next base: position 1,289,551,107 of record OY728158.1, read on the forward strand.
ATGCATCAGTTAATCCTATACAGCCTGTGATTCTTTTTTTTGACCAAGGAAAACCTCATTCCCACATTGTTGATAGATCACAATCTTTTTCCTAATTCAATCAATATGACTATGAACTGTGGATGTCTAGTTATACACAAACTAATGTCTTAATGTCATGACAATGCCACCAAGTGGTTCCTACTGAAACTCTCATCCCAAGGTTCAGATCACACCATTGATGTATGTGTGATTATAGAGTTTCCTCCCAAAGTTATCTCAAGACATTAGGGTCAAGTCAGTTGTTTAAATGGATACTCTTGGTCTTAGACAATATTTGTGGAAAGATGGAATGATTTTGACCTATGTCTATTGATATGACAGCTAGTAGTAGACACAGACCATACCTCTAATCATTCCTGGAGTCCTTGGGTCACACTCCTTGATCGCATGCAGATACTCCCTTCCCTTTTCCTCCAGCTCCCTAAGCCTGGTGTTTCATGAATCCCAAGCTATCAAAGGTATATAATTTATTTAAATGGAAATAAATCATAAAGCCTTAGGGAGTTAGTTTATTACCGCCTAAAAAAGTTTCATTAATAGTTTTTTTGGATATTACATTTTATATAGATAATTGTAGTTATTATTCATAACATCCTCTTCTTCCCATGTAGTTTCCTCTATTTTCTCATTATTCTAATGTACCTTTACCAGTTGAGTCAGCTGATTTCTCAATACCCTCTCTATAGTGTCAAGATTTTTGATGGGTTCTTCGTATTAATGTAAATCAGGTTCTAATTGTATTTCATCATATGTGATCACATGTGTTGGGTTTGGCTTGTACTTTTTTAAAATTGATATCTGGAACACATTATATACATTTGAGAGATGCGGTGTCATTGAAAAATGATAAGAATCTTCTTCAATTATTTCTATAATTTTATAGATTTTGATGTACCTGGAGATCAAATTTCTCTTCTTGCAGAACATTATGACACCCTTCCATTGAAGAAAATTTAATAAAACATTATCTAATACATGAAATTTAATATACATCCTCATATTATTAGAACAACCATTTTCCTACTATGAACCACCTTTTTGTGAGCATGAATAGTCTCTAGCTTTTCTTTGGTCTCTATAAAATGTTACAGTCCAACAGTTTTATTTAACCAATATAATCCCAATATGTTGAAGTATGAAATATTATTATATATAATTCTTCAAATAGAACCATTTGGATCCTGGAATGAAAACTATTATTATAGGAAAATTACCCCAATGGTAAATACGAATCCCATATACCTTCATAATCATGTGATAATGACCTTATCTTGTATTAAATTGTTTTAATAGTCCTTTTGGAGTATCCATCTATTGGAGGATGATAGGAAGAACTCAAATTAAACAGAGTATCATGATACTTCTCATGATTCTTACATAATTTGGATGTAAAATTGAGATTATTATTAGCTAAAATCAAAAGAGGTTCTCTATGATGTCTTATAACATCAATAATAAAGAGCCTTGTGAGGCGCTCAAGAGGTAAATATTCACATATAGTGATGAAATGTGTATATTTTTTCAGATGATCAGTAATAACCCATATTTTATCATTATTTCTAGGATTATATGGTTGTCTTGTAATAATGTCCATAATAAGGGTATCCCATTTCTACACATGAATAGGAAAAGGTTGCATGAATCCTCTAGGATGTTGTCTCTTATCCGAAACCTATTGATAAATTAATCATCTTGATACTTAGTCACAAATTTCCAAGTTCATGTTATCCCACTAATAATGTTCCCTCAAATAACTATACATACTGGGGCTACCAGAGTGTATAGAAAAATTGGAGCTATGATCTGCATCCAAAAATTTTCTTTTAAACCTAGGTAAATGTGGAAAAAATATTATGTTTCAAAATTTTAGTATTCAATCGAAAAGAAATTCTTCCAACTTTCCATCATTCACATCATTAATTTTCTTCAAAAAATTCTCATCATCAGATTGATAACTCTTTATCATTTCCAATAAATATGGTTTTTCAATAATTTAATAAATGAGTGATATCTCCCCATTAATAAAATTTTCCATGTCCGTATTTACTAGATCAATGAAAATAGGATCACTATCAATCCTCATTGGGATCAAAAAACCATGATATTTCCTTATCAATGAATCTATTAACATGTATTCTTTCACTAGGTGGTAGTTTATTAAGAAATCATAATCCTTGAGGTGATCAATCCCTCACCTTTTCGTCATACTGATCTCTTTCAGTGAAAAGAAGTAATTTTATCTTTTATGTACTATTTATATCTCATATCTTTCTCCCTAGAGAAAATATCTATATTTATTCAAAGAATAGATTTCAATTGACTACTCAAAATCATGGGTTGGATAGTTTTGTTTGTAAGTCATAAACTATCTTGACCCATATTCAATAGTATTATTATTTTTCATAGGGACACAACTCAACCCTTTCATTGATTCATAATTATATATAAAAAACCCATAATTTCCTGATTGTATTGTCAAAAATCAAATAATTGACTATTCTTATATTTAATTCATAAAAACATTATTCACATTACATTTCTCAAATGAACCTAAACCCTTATCATGTTAGTGTCGTCAATGGGTTAGCCAATCAAGATAATTTGTGAATGAATCGTCTATATTAACCATACAATAAAATGAATCTATTATGATTAGTTATCTTCATTGGTGTACACCTTTCTTTGATAGCCTTTTTCTTCATGGGATCTTCTACAATTCCATACTTGGAGAAAATATGTTCATGAATAGAAACATCATGAATAAATAAACCACACTTAAAAAAATCCAGTATAACTAAATTCCTCTTGGAGTACCAAGAATGATCTTCAACTTATTCTCATTATCCTTAGAGATTTTATAATACACTATGATACCCTCAAAGAGTACAAAAACAAATCATCAAGATAGTCCTTCAGTACTCTATTCATAACATCCAATAAAATTGAGGTTAAATTAGTCAATATAAATATCATTAATATAACCTCATAACGTCTATACCTTGTTAATAATGTTGTCTTTGGAATATATTCTTTTTTTACAAGAAATTTATGATTCTAAAATTATAGGTAAATATTTAAAAAATGTTGAGATCCATAAATTTGATCGAATAACTCATCAATGAGAGACATATAATACATTTTCATTATCATAATCGATTTGATTTTCCTATAATCAATTAACAGCCACATAGATCTATTTTTCCTCATAACAAAAAAGAGAACTTGGGGATCATAAGGGTGAAAACTAGGTTATATAAATCCCCTGTCACACAAATCCCCTAGTTTCTTCTTCAACTTTTCTAACTCTATAAAAACCTTCGTATAGGGGGTCTACGATATTGGTCATGCTCTTGGGACTAAATCAATGGAAAAATAGACATAAAAAATTTGTGGATGTCCTTTTAATTCTTTAGAAAAAAATGGTTTCCTATATAATAGAAACACCCTTAACATGGATATTATCCTCTATATTTATAGATTGTGTTTTCTCTTCTTCCAAGAAGAATCACATTCAAAATATATAATGGGGTGGATGTGAATATGAATAGGTTAATGATATCTTCCCACTAAAAAATGAATCCCACTTCTTTATAATGATTTATAATTTATATTTCCTTATAATTATTTTTTTCATCATCTTATGAAATCCTACATATATCAACGATTATATCAAATTAGAACATTGGTATAATAATAAAGTATTAAAAATGATAATGTTTGTGTGTTTCATAATGTTTATTACCTGCCACAACTTTATTTTAGTGAGACTTCACCAAGTAGTTTTGACAAACAACTCCCATATTAATTTAAAATGGAATTGTCAAATTTTCATAGAGAATTGGGTAGATATAAAATAGTTTCAGGATAAATAATCACATAAATCATTATATAAGTTTGAAAATGTGATTAAAGTAACTTCCACCATATTATTAGGAATTTCCACCTCAACTGTAATGATTATTTGATGTTGGCCTTCTTTCCTTGGCCTCTTATTTGATATATTCCCTTGATGCCTAGGACATTAGTTTAAATAAGGCCCCAATTAGTAATAACTTAATCACCCTATATCATTTATTTCTTTCTTCCCCTTGTATTCATGAGAAATATGACTCTTTTCTACACACTTAATTCAATGTTTCTTATCCTTCAGGGTTTTCCTTGGATGATTATTTCCATATTTTTCACAATGTGGAAATTATTTCATTCTCTTCTTCTCTGAATCATTATTTTTTTTTCTTATTATCCAGATTACCTCTTATTATCTTTATTTTACTTGACTATGTAATACCCAATGATTTTCTTAACTATTTTTATGGCTCAAAAAACTACTTTATCATATGATGAAAAGGTTTGAGAGACCTACGCCCATCAATGAGTTGGCTAATTACCTTCAAAGAAATAGTAAATCTTTCTCTTTGTGTTGAGTATATAATATGTAGCATACCAACCTTACCTTATAAAGGCAAAATCATACTCTACAATAATTTCTTCTTTCAATTTTTCTCCGATATGGAAATTTCCCATGAATTGATTTTTTTACATGATATAAATATTTTTCAAATAATGTATCATAAAACTATTTCTACTCCAAGAGTTTTATTTCAACTTCCCCGCTAGTATTTAGGATCAATGAACAATTGTGATCAGCATCACCTTTTAGTAATGACACTTAAAGTGTGACATTTTCCATTTTCTTTTATCTCGTGGCCATAAATATCTTTTTAAGATATTTAATACTTTTATCATCAAGCATTGGATTATTAGTCCCGTAAAATGATATGGGATTCAGTCACATGATGTGATATATCATAGAAGAATCACATCATGGAACATGTTTCTATATTTTGGAAAGGTTAATTTTCAAAACCTGGTTAAGCTTCCCTAACATAGACATATTTTTCTCATCTCCAAAACCAGATATATTAGATTCATTAGTAGGGAAATATATACATTGGTCATGAGTATTGATACCCTTATTTATTCAAAAATCCATTTCTAAACAATAGAATATACTATATTAGCTCAAAAAAGTATGAATTTTAAATCATAATATATATTTGAAAATAAAGATTAACACTTAACAATACATAAAATGTTATATATTCTTAATCAAAAAATCATAAACATTTTTTCCTTTTAGATATATTTATTTTAAAATCCTTCATAGTTTTTTACATAAAATATGAATTATCATGAGAATATCCCATGGTATGTTCAATCAATGTGCACTTTAAGTCATATTGTCATGAACTATGTGATGATCGGGTAAAGAAAAATGCACTTTTTTTAGAGATTGTACCGCTATGATCATCTTTCCTAGAATATTTTGCCACTTGTAGTATCCACACCTGGTTTTATAGCTTGATAAAACCACATAATCTATTACTTAACAAAAATTAAGTATGTTATTATATAATTATCCTCAAATTATGTCGTAGGGTTATGTTTTCTAATTTATTATTTCCTTGATATAGAACACTTTGATTATTCTAAATATCATTTGATACGAGCTGTAACAACCCTCATTTTAGTAACATGGAGTTGCTACAAATTTATTACATTGGAATAGGTACAAAGGGGTGAAATCTTAATTGATAAATCAGTTCTACATTCTCTATATTAATATTCTTCCAATGTTACAAAGGGATATATTTTATATCCCTATCTTCATGTTTTTATAGAATCTCTTCTTCTTAACACAAGATCCTATAATATCACTTTTCTCAAAAAATAATTCCATAATAAAATTTAATGAACATCATCCTTGAAAACTAACTCAAATACTTTTTCTTCATATCACGGGGAAAGGAAACAAATTAACGATGGGATCAAGTGCGTAATAATATTAACATAAAAAAGGATCATGAATCTATAAAGAATAATCAATATGGAAAGATAAATAACAACACAAACAATACATTTTGTCAATAAATTCCCTCTCATAATTTTATAATGAATAATTAATATTCCAATTTAAATATATAAACACACATTCTATTTATTTAATAAAATGAGAATGAAATAAATCCAGAGATAATTTCATAGTGAAAATCACATTGATAATAATAATAAATAAATTATAAATTTTGGAATTCCTTAATTATTAGATTTTATCATATAAGTAATCATGATACCACTACCATAATGAACTTTGATAGGATTGTTTAAAACTATAGGTAGAATCCCCTTTAATTTGGCCAGGTGATTTGTCTCACAAGACATATTGATTCATCAAGGGGATATATAATTATAGGCCCCACCCATAATGAAAATTCATGAATAATATGAATAATCAAAAAATATCTACATTTATTAAAGAATAAAAATATTTCAATGATTCCCCAATAAATCAAATGACATTCAAAGTAATCATTATACATTAGAAAATTTACAATTTCAGACAAATTCATATACAAGATAACAAGAATACGGATATCCTTGAATTGAAACATTAAATATCATGAAAAAAATTATATTAATGTTCAATAAATCAATGGGTACTATATACACCAAATGGATATGAATAAATGTATATTAACAAATATGTCTTAATAACATGTTAATTTAGAAAAAATATATTACAACGGTCATAACATTGAAGTAAGAAATAATGATGTAATAGATTATGTTTATCAAATGTAAATACACATAAAACAAATGGAAATAAAATATAATATAATAAAAATTCATTATACACATAATTATAGAGTTTCAAATTCTAATTAATAAGTAATATAACAAACTAAAATGAAATTTTTATTATGAAATTTTATACCACGTGGAAACATTCTTATCAATTACCATTTCAAGAAATAATTAAAATTTAAAATTAAAATACCATAAATTATGTATAATTCATGATATTATATGTAAAATGAGGATTATTTACACTATATAAAAGAAATTAGACACACAATAATGTAATTTTCCTTAATGAAAGGAAAATTGAGATGAAGTCCCTTACCCCACATTTTATATCAGTTGAAAATTATTAAGACTCATTTATAATGGTTTTATTCATATTACTAATTAATAATTTAACCATATTAATACATATAATATCATATATTATCCTCTTATTACATTTTACTGAATGATTGTTATTACTATTTCATCATTTTCATATTTTTAGTTGTTAATTGCTATGTTTTCTTTTGCATGTTTTTTTCATGAAAGTGATAACTATTGTGCATAGGATATATATTAATATTTTCTATAATGAAATAAGCTTAATAAATATCATATATAATTAGTATATACATTTTTAGAAACATTTATATATATTTTACATCGAAAATGATTTGCAATGCTTTGTGGAGATAGTTGGTCGTACATACACTCTAGCGAGGATATCCATCCCTTAATGAGTAAAAGGATGTGGAATTGGGTGATATATTAATTTTATATAATAAATATATTATCATATATATCACATATATTCATTAATTTTATCATTATTTTATTTCATGTAATTTTTATGTGAAAAACGAATCATGTTTCTTCATGAGGCTAATATTTCATATACAAGAGTGATGTTATCATATTTTAAACTAAATGGAATGTAAAAAGGTACATGTGACATTAAAATTAATAAATTATAATAATATCATAAATATAATATTAATATGTTAAATCCATTATTATATAAGCATATTAAAGGTGGTGATGGAAAAAAAATTAAATCAATTCACAAGGTTGTAGTCTGATGTCTACAAGATCAACCGTTCTATTTCCAATTTGATTGAAGATGAGATTGATATTTGTCCTAAAATTATAATAAAAAATTAGCAGATAGGTGATACTTTTTTATTATAATATCCTGATTTAATTTTTTTTGGATTTTCAATAAGAAATAAATCTAAAAATCTTATTTAAAAAATATTACCTCATCTTTGGACGGCCCACGTAGGTTTTCACAAAATTCCTTCCAATTATAGATTTATGATAAAAAACATTATCATAGTATAAGTTTAGATGTGTAGGGAAGTCATTTTCAAAGGTATTGAATTATATGAATGGATTTGGGAGTGTAAAGAGGGATGAGAGGGGTCGAATTATATAAGTAGGGGAGAGGGAACATGTGGATTGAATTTAAAGAAATAATTAAACCCATGTTTTTATCATTAAAAATGCCTTCATAATTGGAAATTATCAACCCTTAGAGGTTATATAGTTACAATATTACTATATTAGTTTTTTTAGAAAAGTTTTTCTTATATTTTAACCCATATCTTCTTAGTTTACCTCTGGTACAACAGTTATTACCCTAACTAGGGTAATTAAATTTTAATGTTTTTACTCTTCATATTAGTCAAATAAAATTAAAATTATTTTATAATATAAATTATTATGATTCCAAATATTAAATCCATTTTTTAAAATTCAATTAAATGAATTAGAATAATCTAATTTAAAATTATACCTATAGACACAATCAAAAAGTGTGTTTCCAATGAGAAAACTTTCATAATTATATAATGTTCTTATATTAAAATTGGACATATAATTGCCTGAAATATTAAAATTAAATAAATTAAAATATAATTTATCTACTTTTAATAGATAAATAATATAAAATTTAATTTAATTAAAAAAAATAATGTAAACAAAAAAAGAAATTTTCAATAAGAATAAGTATTTTTCATTATTCATCAAAAAATGAAACATTTCAAAAATATACCAAAACCATACCATAATATTATTTTAAGATGATGATGTCAAAAAGGAATTTAATATTTGAAGATAAATATTATAAATACCCAACAATTAATTCAATCAAAAGTGAACACGAAGTGACGAAACCGTTTTCTTTGAAAATAAGTGTTTTTAGAAAATATTTCTATTACCTTCAAACAATTTATATTTTTATTTCAAATAAATAGATAACAAATAAATTTGTTTAATATATATATATATATATTTATTATTATTTATACACTCCAATTTATCATCTATGTTATTAAGGCCATTTTTAGCTAATATTTCAACAATGTATCGCATTTTATTTAGACCCGGTGTTGTGTGTATCACAAGCTAATTAAGAGATTCAATTTATTTTAAATGAAATAAATCATATATTCTTGAGGTGTTTCACTTACTAATAAATAAAATTTTATCATTAATAAAAATTTCATGACATATAAACTTAAGACCAATGAATTTTAGGGTCATATTAGACCCCACCTATCATCATCTTTAATTATGAGGGCCTAATGAAATCAATCACTTGTCACATCATAAAAAACATGTAAGAATAAAATTTTTATTAAAAACCATTCCAAATTAAAATAACTCACATTAATATAAAAAATAAACCATTAAAATATCATTGGTTTTTTAACACATCATAAATAACTCATGGAATGATAATGGGTTTTATGTGGATTCACATAAGGATGTCATTAATAATTCCATAAATTATCCTAACATTATAAACCATTCGAAAATAAATGTGTATCGAATTTCTTTGAGTAAAATTATAGGAAAATACTATTAAATCATGGAAATGAATAATATGATATTTCTATTATATAGATAAATCATATACAATTAATGTAATACTTTACCCAAAAACATGATTGGAAGTTGAACCTTTTTTATTTTGTAATATTTTGATAAAAATCGGTTTTGAGTATATTATGTTCTGAATTGAAGGAAGTTTAAGAAACTTACATGATATAGATCGTCAAACTCCATAAATATAGTTAAAAAATTCAATAGGTATTAATCACACTATATTAATGGTATCATGGTTCAAAATAATAGACATGTCTTAAGGAATTAAATATGAAACACAAAAGCAGTTACCTTATTTCCCCACATTGTTGAATACACTCTAAGCTCATATATAAATTACATAAATTTATTAATCAAAAAAATTAAAAAAAATTCACATATAAAATATTTTATATTCTTTATTTATAAACATTATCTATATTTATATTAATTTGTTATTAAAAAATTTGGATGTCAGGTATGGGTAATTTTGGTCATCTTGAACTAGTTTCGTAATAAAAGTACTATTATTAATTAATTTTATAAATTTAACAATTATAAGGTCATTAATATTAAAATAATTGAAGAATTAAAATAAATATGAAATTGAAATTTCAATTCATGAGTAATTATGTCATTATCCTGAAATATCAAATCTACAATGAACATTTTTAATTGTTTTTAAACTAGGATGGGTGTTTTCATAATCAATGAGTAAAAGATAAATTTATATTATTTATAAGAATATAATAATTATATAAATCACTATATAAAATTTAATGCGTAATTAATTTTTCAAAATCATCCATGATAAAATTTCTTAGCATTGTCCATGTTGGTGGTCAAACCGACTAAAACAAGAACATAACATTCTTAACTGATGATTATGGTGCCATTTTATTAAAATTTATTTACACAAACTTCATAATACTATCATTTGTTTAGTGTGATATATCATAATTATAAAATAATTTTCAAAATTTTAATGTAGATGAAAATATAAGATAATTTGAATTAAATATTTTCCAATTAATAAGATTGTTTAAAACGATTGAATTAATTGTAATAGTTTCTTATCATATCAATAATTAGTTAATTAATATTTCATAAAAGAACATAATTATTCTATAAAAAATATATATCAATTAAACCCCTTTTCATGACCATCCATGTTAGAAGGTGAGGGAAATAAATACATAAATCAATTGTCCCATGGAGGCAATAGTCCACATGTGTGCATGGTTGATGATTTTATTTTCCATAAAATGAGAGAAATGAATATTATGTTTTATAATGTCCAGAATTTAAAATAATTTATATATGTAAAAGTTATTTATTAAATTCATCATTTGTAAAATCTTTGATATGGGTTTACAGAATAGAAACATGTCATTTTTGGGCAGTTGTCTGCACAGAATCGAATGTCATTTTTACGTTTTTAAGAAAAAGAGAAGGGTGGTGAAATATTGTGCCATAATTATAATAACATACCAGAAAAATAAGGATAAATATTTTATGATTTATATATAAATAAGATAAATTTTATAAATAATAAATTCACATAAAGAAAACAATAAAATAATTAAAACATGTTAGAAATCTAAACATTATTACCTGAGTTATCTCCTTTGCGAAGGGGGTTAAAAATTTTAAGGATGGTATTTTCTGTGAAAAAACCCATAAAGGTGTATTGAAGTGTTTAAAATAGGGTTATTTAAATTTTGGATCTAAATAATCAATTTTTCATTTGAGGTGAATTGAGGAGAGGAATTCCCCTTTTATAAGTAAAATGAAGTGACATATTTTGTAAACACCCAAAACATCTCATTAATTGAATTCCATTATCAATATAAATTTGTCCAAAACTGAGAAAACTTGATAAGAGTATATAAATTGATGATAAATACTTCAAACAATCAATTTATAAAAATTAACATCTTTTTACCTTTAACTTTTAGTTTTCTAATTTTCTACCATTTTTATTTTCACCTTGGTTACTAGTTTTATCCTAGATAATTTATTATTTATTATAAAAATTAAAATATTCCTTATTATATAATTTATATCTAATGATAAAAAATTATAAATATATTTTTTATTCAGTTTTTTTAATTGATAAAAATTTATTTTAAAATACTTAATGGACAATGTATTAAAATATTTTAAAAAAATATATAAATTTAATTCTAGAATCTAAAATATTGGTCTAAAAAATAGAACCAACATTTTTTAAATTATAAATTCACTTTTAAAATTTATATTATTCTTATAAAAACGTTTCATTTATTTAAAATTCATACATATATACTAATAATTTTATAAAAGTCTTGTTATTTGTAAAAACTATAGTTTGTACTAATCACAAAAAAGTAAATTTTTTAAAATATATATAAAAAATTATTGATTATATAATGATTATATTACAAATAAAACAATTATATTATATTCATTTTATTAATATTCTTAAATTTCTTAAGTTATTTTTCAAAATAAAATAGAGATTATAAATAGAAACTACTTTTATTGAAAAGAAACATTTTTAAACATTAATTGACCATAATATTATTTCAAATCAACTTCTAATTTAATTAATGTTAATTAACTAATTCATATATTATAATATTTTAAATGTATTCATTTTAATTTATTTGATTAAAATATAAAATAATTTACTAATATGTTCTTTGAAGAAAAAATGAAATATTACTTTTATACAAAATACTCTTTAATTTTAATAATATTTTGATATTAAAGCCTTTAATTTAACTTTATATTCAGAATATATAATATTTTAATAAAAATAATAAAAATATTTATATATAACATATAACAATATGTATTTAAATATATTTAGAATATTTTAATATCATATTTTTATATTATTATGAATTATTTTGTTTTAAATCAACTACCTAAAAATAAAAGACTTAAGTATACCTTTTGTATATATTAAAAATAACCATATTTCCAACATCTATATTTGTAGTTCTTATATTTCTAATGAAAATATTTATACTAGACATATTTCATTCATATATTTAGAGTTACTAAAACATTCATTTATTCCACACACACATCACAAGGTAAATATCTTAATTTATATTATTGGTTTTTAATAATGTTTTATCCTTTCATGGTTATCTTCCATTATAAAGGTTTTTTTACTATTGGTGAAATTCAATGACGAAGATGATCCAAGATATTTCCTAGTCATATAGATTTTATTTTTTTATCAATAATCACTTATTGATTTCTACACTTTCAATAGATGTATAACATATAGTGTATATTATAATACATGGTGTGTAGTACTTTGTTTTTTGTACTATTTTTTTCATGTCCCACTTAAGAATGATAAAAAATATATTTGGTTTGGTTCATACCTTTTAGGGTAAATTTTCTAATCTTGTTTCAATCCTTTTGAAAGAAGAGAGAAATGATCATTTCAATTATAGATATAAATAATAATAATAATAATGAAAATAGTAATGCCAATAATAAAAATAGATCCATAAAATGGATTAATTAATCTCGCTTATATGTATTAACCGATTATTCCCCAACATTGGGAAACAATATTTTACCTATTTAAGTGATAAAAACATCTATCATTCAATGGGAATAATGGGCTATTAATAGATGAGAAATTGATTCAGCCCCTGAAGAAGATATTTCATACTTCGGGAAGTAATGAAAGAGAAAATTATATCATGAAAATTTATAATTCTAATAGATATATTGATTAAAGGTAGTCATGGTTCCAGAAAAGAAATATTTTAGAGAGGATAAATAGTATTTATTGGAAGGAGTTTAGAATTATATTCTTCAAAAAATACTTTCCTTGGGGGAAATTTTCATATATATAAATGAAATTTTGTTATACAAGGAAAAAGGAAGAGGAAAATTTTCCTGAATATAATAAATACATTATAAGGATGGAAACTCATGATATATATTTCTTATATAATCATGAAATTAATTATAGTCACTTATTTGATGGGATAAAACCTAAACATAAAAAAGGAATCGGTCTCTCAGAAATTTTCAGTATACGAGTATTTAGTATAATGAACCATAATAATTTGAGAAGTAATTCTAAAAGTCTTTTTTTCAAGGAAATAAAGTAAAGAAACAAGAAAATATGAAATCTATGAAAAGAGGTATAAAAAAAGGGAACAAAGGAAGGGTGTAATTTCAATCATGTAATAGTTTTGGGAAGAAAGACCATGATAAATTAAACATTTGAATTAGAGTTTTCTAAAATTAGGGAGATAAAGTCCATTAGTTCTATGATTTAAAGTGCTAGAAAGAAACTAATAATGACTAATACTTCAACTATAAATATACGAAGAACAATAAGAATGAATTCCCAAAACATCAATGGAATTTCCCTTAGAAAATTCAAAGTGATCAAGGATATGATTAGTAGATCACTGTATAAGGTGTTGAACTTCTCAATGACATGATAGCATGTAATTTTATTATAAACTCATAGTTATCTATTCATTTATTCAATTCCACATCTATGAAATCTTTTATATCATTCATGTTTTCTGTGAACTTTAAATCATTCTATAATAATATTAAAAAATGGTTGTCAATAAAGACACATAATTTGATTTTTATTGTAATGGGTACATATAAAGTAGTTTATATTTTGATACATAGATATTACCTTACAATATACTTTATTGTCATACCTATAATTGGAATTGATAGAATCCCTAGTATGGATTAATTTTTTAAGTATAATACCAGAATTTATTTCTGATAGAAGGATACTAAAAATTATGAAGGGCTATATGAATCCATTAGTTTTAAGATAGAAACTTCATTATTTGAATATTTTAAAAATCATCCAGTATGATCATATCTTAATGAAAATTTTGGAAGATTAAAATAGAACCCACCACGCATGGATGTAGAATACATCATTAGAATAGAGTGTGTCCATGTTGTAAAGGAATTCATTAATGTTTTCCTAGAAGTCTTACTTGGGAATCCACCAATGTGTGAAGATAATTTTTTTTTAAAATCATCCTGGATACAATACATATTTGCAATAATCCCAATAAAATATAGCAGGCGGAATTGTAAAATTTTAATAAAAAACTACAGGAGTTGTGTGATAAGGTATTCGTACATCCTAGTGTTTCATATTGGGGAGTACATGTCTGATTTATAAAAATTTTGATGGTTTTTGGAGGTTGTTCATAGATTATAGGGAGATAAATTTTATTATTATAAAGAAAATATACTTTTATAGGCATTTATGACATATTTGATTAATGCCAAGAAGATCAATATTTTTTAAAGACCAATATTCTCTTAATTATCATTATTTCTGGGTGAAGAATGATAATATACTAAAGATGAAATTTCATTTGTGGTCTCAACATTATGAGTTTATGGTAATGTCTTTTTCATTGGATTGTGTACATTATTTTTTAACAGACATTATGACAAATTTATTCTAGGAATATGTTGATAACTTCATTGTGGTATTCATTGACAATATTTTTATATACTCTAAAATAAATTTAGATAATTATATTAATTTGTTAAAAATTCATGATAAACTGAATGAAAATAAAGTATATAGGAAATTTATTTATTATCAATATGGACTCTATGAATTTTCTTGTTTTCGATATTTTCTCCAAGTATTGAATATTAATTGATCCTACAATGACAAGGGTAATCAAATATTGAACCAACCTGAAGAATATAATTAAGATACATATTTTCCTTTTTTTATTAGGTTACTATCAAGGATTTTTCCAATAGTTTACTTGATTGGCCAGCCCATTATCCAATTTGACATATAAAGGTATTATATTTACATAGTCATGGGAATGTGAATAATTTTTTCGAAGAGTTAAATATGAGATTGTTTAATGCACTAGTTTCAACTTTACCATTGGAGAAGGATAGGTTTATAATATATAGTAACGCAATGATGAAAGGTCTGTATTAGGTATTTATATGAAATTAATCATTCTTTTCTTATTCATTTTGAAAACTGAAGATCTGTGTATATATATATTAGACTCATGATCTTGTGTTGAAAGATAAAATATTTCTTCGGAGAAATGACAAAATTATTTCTATTTAAAAATATGTGACAAATATATATATAGTAAAAGTTTGAATTGAATATTTTATTAATAATAACTAAATATAATCCAAATAAGATACTTATAACTACTCAAGGACTATAATTTCTCAATACACTACCCCCATGGGATGAAAAATAAGGTAGATAATGCATTTATTATGAGGAACCGTGATGTAATAACATTGATTAGATTTAACATGTATTATATATTCATGAATTTTGTAAAGTTTGATATAGAAATTTTTAGGCAAGGGGAAGAATAATTCATTTTCTAAGAAATTTCTAAACCATATTTATGTCAAAAATATAGAGAATTTTTGGTTGGATAATAAGGATTTATAAAGAAACATTGAAGCATTAAATCATGGGAAATCACCGGACATCATCCACAAGGATGGTGTTTTGAATTTTGGGGAGAGGTTATATGTCTTATCCATACCTAATCTAAAAAACGGATCTTCTAGATGATCTACATAGCTTATATTTATCTATACACACATGTTACACAAAGATATATATATTCATTTAAGAGAAAACATCTTGTAGGATGGTAGGTAATTGAAATTTGTTGATATTGTGTTATATGACTGGTTATTTAAGAGATAAAAGTTGAAATACAACATCCTAGGTGAATCATAAAACATCCTCCAATGAAAATATAGAAGTGGGACAATTTAATAGTGGAATTTATCATTATAATTATAATTAATCCTAGAAATAATGGTCTTATATGGTTCTTTTTTATCAACTTATTAATTATGCACATTAATTTATATTAATGGGTGATATACCCTTTTTTAATTTATCCATCCTATATAAATTATGTTATGAGACCTCACGACATTATTATATCAATTGTATTTGATCGGGAATGTTTATTCACATTGAAATTTTGGAGGACTCCTCAAAATGCTCTCAATAAATTGAATATTTTTAGAACCTTCTATCATCCCCAAATTGATGGTAATATTGAAAGTATTATTTAAACATTAAAATACATGTTGAGATCAATATTCATGACATTTAATGGTGTTTCAATTAGTATCTACTTCTGGTAAAATATACATATAGTAATATATTTTATTCAAGAAACATGATTGAAATGTATGAAGAATCATATGAGAATATATTTCATACACAAAAGTTTTACAAAACATTATAGGACATGATGCTATTTGGACTAGAACATGTGGAGGTTACAACTATGAAATTATGGGGCATTTATAATCAAACAAAGGCGTCTTACTATATAAAAAACTTGATATATTGATAATAGAATGTAAGATCTATAATTTAATGTGGGGTATAATATTTTCATTAAAATGTATACATGGAAATGATTTAAAATATTTGGTAAAAACTACAAGTTAATAAATAGGTATATTATTCTTTTTGAATTTTTGAAGATAAATATAGTTATGTCTTACCTATTGGTTATGCCACCCATCCTCTCTACAGGACATGACATGTTCCATAATTTTAATTAAGGAAATAGATGTCATACAAAACAAATTTACTCACCTATGTGATAATATATTAGAAACAAGACTTTAATTATATATAATATCCTTCCCGTATTCTCAAAACTATGAATAATTCATAGAAAATTAGACATCTCTACTGGTGAAATTCTTTATTGAAATTGAAAACTATAAGAGGTAATGTGGGAGCCCAAAAACCCACGAGGAAAGAATACCCTTGTTTTTTAGGAAATAACTTATATTTAAATTTTTAGGGAAAATTTAATTATGGGGGTATAATTTAAAACAATATATCCTATTATAAAAGTAAAACACTATATCCTTGATCTATTTCCCAATTCACATTGTTTAACTTTTTCATTATAATAGAATCAATTCATAGTAATTTTTAGAAGTAAAATTTCAAAATTTTATAATTTTATTTTGATACATTGGATATCATTTTTGAGTTTATATGTTCAAATTTATCTTATGGTTAATTTTATGAATTTTTCAGAAATAATTTATTTTTTGGATGAATAGTTAAAAATATAGATTTAATAAATAATATTTATTTTATGAATTTATCATGATATAAGAATGTATGTAATTTTTTTGAAACATTTTAAAGAACAAATATATATTTTTTAATTATCATATATCATTTTAAAAATTAATTTTTAACTCATAATTATATGATTTACATTTTGTAAATCTAGTAATGTTTTTATTGGAATAAAAACTATTTTTTTCATTTCATTTTATTATGTAATTTTAAGGTAATGATATATTTTATTTCATTTTGAAATTAAAATAAGAATCCTTTTATTTAATCTATTGAAATTAATTCTATGGAAACAAAAAAATAAACTTTACTTCTAGGTAATATCCTTTTAAATGCATCAAAATTGACATTTTTTTTAAAAATTGTTTTTTGTTACATTTTGAAAACAAATTTTTAAAGTATTTTCTAATTTTTTTTAAAATTTAGTCTTATAATACTGATTTTATTTTTATATTCATCATTTTTTAATTTTTTACTCACATCAATTTTATCTATTTCATAATTATTAGGAACCATAGAAACAAATATTACAACGGTAATGTTTAAAGGGTGCGGGGGGGGGGGGGGGGAACTAAAATATAAACTTTAAATTATCATTAAATACTTGGTATAAATTTATTTGAAGATTATATTTAGATATCAACCTAATTTTAATTTAATATATTACAATTCTGCTCATTTTGACATGAGTAAGATGGATATTATATATTAATATTTCATGTTTTTACAATTTTTTCACCCACCTCACTAAAAAATGACACATCATCTCCTCTCTTGGTAATAATTATTGAAAAAAATATAATGAAATTTTTTTAAATAAATACTTTCCAAATCTTTTTTTCTAAACCTAGAGTTCCTTGTTTCACCAAAAGACCCATTGTAGTACACTTAAGGTGTAATTTAAATGAGGTTTTAGAAAGGAAGTGGTATATGATGTTACCTATATTTTTTGAGTTAAATTCATCTTAAAACTTATATAAATATAATATAATAATATTTAAATAACTATATTTGTATATATTATATATTGGGATAATTTTATTATAATTTTACAACCATTTACTCTCTTCATTCCATCCTATGGAAAATGAAAACAACGATCATGTGTATGTATAAACAACAGTCTCTATATAGCGATGTAATTGACATTTTCTTACCGCCTCACATAGATATTTATAATGATAAAATTGATGAATATATATGATTTTTTTGAAATAATTATGAATATATAAATATAAAATATTATCTACTTTCTTTCCCTACAATCAGTTATAAAATTTTAATGTTGCTCATGATTACATGTGGACTACAAACTTCAAGAAACGATGTGATTGGTTTTACTTACTCCATTCATAAATGGTAGTTAGGATGTATTTATTGGATAAATATTTTATTTATAATATTTTAATGATAATTTTTTGGAAATACTTTTCTTAATTTAATTCATTTCCATCCATTAAAAATATGAAAAGGTAACTCATGCATATGTGTTTACTACTATCTCTCTAAAACGATGTATTTAATTTTCACTAACTATTCTAATGGATGGTTATAAAATTATATTGAATTTATAAAAATGATAATTATAAATTAATAATTATTATAGATTTTGTGAAATGAAGTTCTTGGTTTAATCGGACCAAAACATGTATGAAAAATCAAAACGGTTAACACTCAAATATTCATTTTAATAACAACTTATTAACAAATGGGTTAGAAGAAATTATTAGTGAATAGTAAATTGTAATATAAATATATAAAAAATGACTTTTATATTGATTTATAATAAGTATAAATCTATTATACATAATTTTAGAGAATGTTTAACCGAGTGAATGTTTTAGGTAAGAGTTTATTTTACAGTCTCATTATAATTCAAGATTGTTAATGTATATTATTACATTGCGATAATTATATAATATTTCTCTAAAATCCCCATGTTTTTCATTATTCTCTAGTTATTTTTGGTGATTTCAACTATTATTTCAATTCATATCTTTCTTGTACTCAAACCCATAGAAATAATGATTTGAAGAAAATTCACCCTTATTCCTCCTATTTGGTCAATAATATTTATCTTCCATATACATACTCTTTGTTTTATTTTGAGAATGTTATTTTATATAAATAAAATATTTATTTATGTAATTTTTTTTAATTTTTAATTTCTATTCCATTACTTAAATTAATATGTTGAACCAATCTCGTATAATTTGTTTTTATATTTTTATTAAATTTAGAAAAAATGTTTCTTAATTTTTACCGCATGACAAATTTTTTATATTATCATAAACATTATGAATTATCAAGATTATTATTAAACTATCCATTTTTTTCAAAGAAAATAATAATCCCATTATTTTTAGAATTATAATTTTTAAAATGTTTTTAAAATAATTTTATATTTCTTCTTATCTTCAAAAAAATTATAATATCATTATAAAGGTCTTTCTTATCAAATTCAACAATTTCTAAATATCATTACTCTTACTAGGGGATATACTCAAATAATATCATCCACCTTATTTCACTTTATAGATTATTATCATGATAATATCTTTATAGAATGTGGAAAATATTGACATTTTGTATGCTAGGATTATAATATGGGTATTTATGTTGGTCATGTATTTTATTTTTTATTCACTATTTTAATTCCATAGAATCATTTTATTTTATATGTTATAAGTGAGAAATAATATTAGATATTAAATATATGCATCAATTAGTCACGTTAGAAAAATTATCTTCGGTATTTTTTACATACAATTCTTATTTATATATGATGTCTTGGAATTAGGCCTTGAAAGAATTATTATGATATCCAACATTTTGTATTATACAATTATGTAACCAATTATCAGTATACATGTGATTATTTATGTTGTTATTTCATTCAAGGATATAATCCAATTTTATGATGTTATAATATGGCATATTTGAATATTGATTATCCTAACCATAATATTAATGTTTTATTTATTATTTGATAGCTTCTATTGTACGCTTTCCCTTATTGTGCATCTAATCTCAGCCTTTATTATTTTTTATTTTCCAAAGGGTACCAAAAAGATTAATTTTAATGATTTTAGGTATATAATAAAATAAATAATAAAGTTATCACCATAATTTTATGTATTATATCTTTTTTTAAAATTTAATTTGATAAACATGTCTCTTTATAGTCTTTAAAGACAAGTAAACATATAAAACCTTTAGGATATGATCACATTTATTTCTTACAAATGTTGAAAAGAAACCATCGGATCCTTATTATTTCAGCTGGGGTTGTTACATTATTAGTAACATACCCAAACATCCCCATATTAGATAATCCTCACAGATTGCATTATAATCATATCACTGTTTAAATGTTATAATACTTTGTATCTCTCCAACCATGGTAATTCCCATTCAATAATAAAAATGCACCCCTATTATTCCAAAGGCATCACATATGATATTGCATGTGGTTTACTATATTGTTCAAGCACTGTAAAAAACCCATTTTGTACCACATGAGAAAATATTATATCTCTCTAAAAAATCATTCCAACATTAAAATTAACATTTTGTCATAGCCTCTAATAATCCATGAAAAAAACAGTTAGAGATAAATCATATCAATATTTCAAAGGATAATTATCATTATAATCCACATAATTTTTGTATCCATCATGAAATAATGATAACATAAAGATATCCTTTTATATAATATAATAAATTTCATATCATTCAACTCCTTTAACAATACTCAAAAAATAACACATAAGGTTCCATATTATAAAATCCTATATGATATAACAGTGGAAAACAATAAAAGACTTATGTGAATTTCTGTACTTCTATAGAATTATAGAACTCATTAAATCTCTATTTAATTCCTTCCACATATCTTTGTAACCATTAGAAAAACCCCTCCAGTTAAAAACCATTAGTGGAAAACATCTATGAATTATTTTTTTCAAAAAATGGGTAGGCTTATGAAATGTATTTATAATGTTCAACTATTTTTATATAGTATTCAAACTAATTTACATCAAAATATCTAATTTTACAGTGTCAATAACTTTTGTTTTCTACATAGAACTCTTTTTATGTTCATCTCCACTATCATAGAACTATTCCATTCATAATTTTCCATTGGGATCATTTTAGTAATTAAATTTAATACCTTTGAGGATATAATGTGACATTTACTTTATTATGATAACAAAATGTAAATATTATATTTACTAACTTACCATAAAGTAAATTAGGCTATAAAATATCATTAAATATTAATTTAACTAACTTAATCTCTTTTACCTTAAACTTCTCTAGGTCCTAACATACTTCCATTATCCTCTTAAATACTATATTCTCATAAAAATATTCTATTAAGATATAAAAAACCATACGTGTCTTGGAAATAACACCAAATATTTCTAGTGATAAAAGTTAATAATTAAATTAATTTATCAATATCATATAAGATATTTGTAATGCCTAAAGAATTATTTAAAAATGAAGACATAATTCT
Source organism: Viscum album (assembly GCA_963277665.1). Taxonomy (NCBI): domain Eukaryota; kingdom Viridiplantae; phylum Streptophyta; class Magnoliopsida; order Santalales; family Viscaceae; genus Viscum; species Viscum album. The sequence goes on from OY728158.1 coordinate 1,289,573,309, forward strand.
ATAAAATATTCCCTTATTGGGTGGTGGGATAAAGTCTCTAATATTCTAAAAAAATTGATAATCACTTTTATCCTAGATAAAACTCTTTTTATCCTTATTTTATTTCTCAAAAATGTTATAAACTCATATAAAATACAAACTTATGTACCACAAAAATCTTATCCGATATGGAAAAAAAAACAAATTTTTTCAATAATAAATCTTAGTATATAGTGGAAAATTAAATAATAAATACATAATTCTTAATTTAATCCACTTTATATTTAATTTTATTTAATCCATCTAACTCATTGATGTGGTTACCACTTAATCAATCATTTTAACATGTACTTTAAACAAAATTCATCAATATATCTTCAGTTTTGAACTCTCAGCCATATCTACAACATTGGTATAATGTATAGTCGATAACATATGCACTAAAAAATAGAATAATTAAATTCTATAACATCATCAACTAATGTGGACTCATACAAGAGTTTTTTGTAACCCTTTAAAAAATCTAGATAGGTACTTATCTAATGGATTATATTTCCACAAATAAATAATTTCCAATAATTATTTCTCTTTTTATTGGATAGTGGTGTGGACACATTATGAACTCTGTTTGGGGAGAATACCTCAGGGTAACATTGTAGTATTTTTGGGTTTATGGTTTTTGTTGACAAAGTGGGTTTTTATTATCATTTGGGGAGATGGAGAGTTTTTTGACTAGGAATGTTGAAAAATATACAAGACATAGGAATGGATTCCATGGATGTGGTATATAAAATTGTGTACATAAGGGGACAATGTTTCATAGGTCTTGCCTAATTTTTGGAGTCTAAAATTTTTAGTTTCTCTTTCATAGAGAAAATTGAATTTCTTTTATGTTATTGTAATGATATGAAAAGGTCGTGATTTTTATTAAGATGGATATTGTGAATTTTGTTTTGCAAAGGTTCAAAGAATATTATGGTGATCAACGTGATAATGATGAGCAATGTGAAAGACATTGATTCAGAGCATAATGAGTTAGGAATCCTTGTAGCATGAAGGATTTTATAGAAATATCTAAAATTACATAAAAGCATCATGAATATAAAATTTTCATGGACCATTGAAAGAAAGGGAGAATTGTGGTAGAAATTATGGTGCATCTCAAAATGGGGATGATGTGGAATGAAGGCTGGAGAATTTGTGGAAATTCTTATAAATAGGCCTCTAAACCCTTCAAAAATGTAGTGAGACTCAACGAATATCTAAAGGCTCCAGAATCATGAATGTATTTCACAAAGGAGGTTATTGAAGGAGTTTCATGAGAAGATTTTCTAGGAGGCTCTAATATCCAACTGAATGTTCTGAGATTCAAGAAGTTAATTTTATTCATGAAGGCTATGGAGGCTTCATGAAAGGAAAGAGATTAATGAAGTCTAGTTGAACTTCACAAAAGAGGTGTGCTTTACAAAGGTCAAGTGATATTTGGAAAATGAAGGTGTTCTTCATGAAGTCTATTTGAGATTTTCTAAAGGTATGAGCTTCACAAAAGACTATTACAACATAATGAAATAGGATCATTATGATGATAGTGAGTATCATAGAAGCTGCTCAGATGTTATTGCCCAATACATCTATGTTAAAGTGGTATTCATATATTAGAATGATGTGTAACAAAAAAAGAGAATCCATATAAAACTGAGGATGTATTCATTAAAAATAATGAAGGTACCAACATGTACATAAACTATTAGTGAATTACTTCCTAGAATAATTAGTGAAGGAAGAGGAATAAGGTGATCCCTTCCACCGACATTAATCCGGATGAAGAGACATAGGGAGTGACCCTTTCGAAAACAGTGAGAATACCTTAAACCGTATAAAGGAAGTGAGCATGGGGTTTGATGAGTTCTAGCTCGAAGCACCATAATTGGTTTTGAGCCTTAGTGGATTTGGTAAATTCATCACATTTCCATTATGTGATCCTTGGACTTAGCCAACTGAGGGTGAAAAAATAAAAAAATATGTTCTGGTGTGCTTTATTTCCTTTATTTCATGAAACGAATCATAATCATATAAATAAGGAAAGAATATGATTTTCAAAAAAAACATAATTGAAAATAAGGCGAACCATTCAAAAAATATGTCACTATATAATGGTGTAGGAAGAATTTTAGAAAGAATATCTATATCCTGATTCGCCCCCTATCACGATATCTACGCCCCTTTAGGACCTAACAACACTCATATATTCATTTTGCAAAAAATTACCCTTTATTTTTCTACCATTATAAAGTAACTAAAACCTTTGACTCCCATGTTATACCTATAAATCCTTAGAAAATTTAATAAATCAAGAAAAAAAATTGAATTCATTAATGATTCAATTCATAAGAAACACTTAGAACCATTCCTAGAATAAACAATTCCATGGCCTAATAAAGATGAAGTGGTAACTCTAGTCTCTCTAATTCATTTACATGTCCAATACTATTTTCTATATAAGTAGAGTCTAAATTTTATAAGGTTATTTTTAATCTAATTCCCTTTAAACCTCAATAGAATCCTTTTGTACATCTCGTAAAAATAGTGATCCAACATTAAACAACTTTATTATTTAGTTACATGAGAAGGTATCACTCTAACATATATAATTTTTATTTTGATCTTATGAGTGACTCTTAGGTTTTTGTTCTAGCTTAATAAATTATTTCCATATTAATTGAGGATTGATCTCAACGTGATAATTGATTAGACAATTTTTATTAATCTATATATAACAATTTTATCAAATAAGTATCATGTGTTATATTCATTTAAAAAGGAATTTAATTAAATATACTCCCACAAAAAAGATGAATCATTTTAAATACCCCATATACATTATTGGTCCAAGATCATTATTTCACTATGTAATGACCGTTCTTTGGGGTTAATTATATCAATTTACCTACATGTGTAAAAATATTATGTGAATAATTTCAAAAATGAATCTTGTACATTTCATAAGATAACTATTTATCAAAATTAATCAAATGGTTAAATTCCACATTATTCAGCATGTATCCCTCCCAAGGGTTTCTAAACTAATTATAACGTAAATAATATTCAAAAAATTGGGTGAGTATCACTTAAGGTAACCTCATTACTAAATTTTCTTATATAAGATAATCTAGGGGTATTGTGCTTTTTCATGAACCTACATGGATAGATGATCAAGATCTTGAATAGTGTTTTATTTAGAAGTAATGTTAAAGTTATTATGTTAATGGGGATTTAATATCTCTATATTATCCTATATATTCCATTTAAATATATATCAACATCTACTAATTTACTATTTAGTCCCCATTCCTTTTGAAAAATCAATATGGTCAACCCATATTAACATGAAACTCTTTACAGAACGAATAAGATATTTCACTAACCCAATATAACAGCCAAGTATATCCACACATATAAGAATGAATCACATTCATAAGTTACCTAAAACCATTCCATGTAAAGTATTAAAATAATATAAATTTTAAACCCCCCCCCCCCCACAAGAAAAAGCAGGTATAATAGGTAGAAACCCCCAGTTTTAAATAAAATGCTTAACCCTCAATGATAGTTTATATTCCAACCCAAATTTCATGTACCCATGGGTTTTAAATGATAAATACCTATATTCTATCACAATTATAATACCTTATATATATAAACTATAATTAACCACATAATTCAAGTTTATTCCCTACAACAAGCCAAATTCAATGTAATAAAATACAAAATCATTTATCATAACTATAATGTAAGACCAAAGAATAATATACAATAATTTAAATAAGAATATTGAAAATTAACTAAATAATACATCACAATTCAAAATATAAAAGTTATATTTATAAATATTAAATAATCTAATACTTCTATATAAATGAAATATCGTAAATAAAGACATGAGAAAAATATTTATGATAAATTTATAAACTTGTAAAAGTATAAACACATATTTAAGAAAAGATAAAAATGAAGAAAATACCTTAATACAATAAAAAAATTATATAATTATTAACATGGTTTTCATATGAAAACCATCATATTCCGAAATATTATATTTTTCATGAACACATTTATTATCTAATAATAATCATTTCATATTTTATGTAAATACATTACATAATTTCATATCACATAATTGATTTTATTTAAATCGTTAATCACATCATCTAAATAACCTTTTTGAATGTTTTAAATATAATGCATGTAATTCCTTAACATAAAAAAATATTTACATTTATGACATATTTATAAATATATATATAAATATATTTATATATTAATATTTTATCTTTATTATAATTCATAAACACTTTATAAATTACCCACGATGTAGATGAACAATAAACCCATATCACATCTAGAAAACATTTTTTCGATCATTTTAAATCCCTATTTAGATGAAAATTGGAAAATTGAGGGGCCATATTTCTGAAGGCTTTTTAGAATTTTATGAAAAAAAAAATTCTATTAATTTTCCAACAAAACGTATTTCACCATAGGGTGGTGTTACCTAGGAATAAATATTTTAATGAGATGTTTAATGAATATTATCCAAAACCTTAAGTATTCTTGTCATGTGGTCATAATATAGTTCATGTTCATTTTGAAATTCCTTTCTAGTCACCATATAATTTTGGGAAGAATGTTTTGTTAAATCGAATTTTCTTATACAAGCCATTATTAAGAGGGATTTAGAAACTCAGAATTACATTGAAATCACAATGCGATAAAATTAATGTAGTTGTGACACCATCTAGAACCCAAATTTGTGTCCAATTCCTATTAATTGAAATCCCTTCAACTGTTTATAATATAAATCTTTTTTACATCAAATTTGGGACAACATCACCTGAAATTTTAAAATTCCACCACACCCCCATAGAAAAAGGGATTAGAATTTGTAATTTTTTTTACCCCAACCACAACAAAGATATATCACACTATAGTTTTGGTCACCATGATATTCAATCAATATGATTATCCACTAATGAAAAATAAGAAAGAAAGAACAAGAACACAAAAATGAAATGAAAAAAATAACAAAACAAAAAAGATTACATTACTTTAAAGACATATTCATTTCATTCAAGGAATAAATATATCACGTAAAAGGGAGACATGTTTTGGAACCCTAACCAAATTAATAGAATAAAAATTTCTAATTTTTCTAATGAAAATATTATTCTATAAGCATCATCTTATGATGTCTCATAAATATAGTACTAAATAACTCTAAATTACTCCCCAAAACCCAATTAATATTTTTTTAATCTATTTATTCTCTTCCCAGACTATTTGTATTACAATCTACAACCTCTTACCATTGGGACCAAGTAATTTGGAAAATTTATGCTTTAACTCATAACTAACACACCCAACAAAGGTGGAACCAACCCACAAATTAATGTGTCGACAAGATGGTTAGGTGGTATCACTCTCTTCCAAAAAAATTGGTGGACCCACCAATGGAGATGACTACCATTGATTACCCAATGTTTCATATTCCATGCACTAAAAATTCTATTAAATTTTAATGTTAATGTTACATATCATCGTAAAGATACCTTACAAAATTACTTTAAAAATGACCACCAAGAAAAAAAAATTACATAACTTCTACAGGAAAATACATACATATTCTATACCTCCTTCACCCCATCCCCTTCCTCTAGAATATTCCATCCATATCTGAAACAAACCTTATGGAAAAATCACTCCACCCTATGGAATGTTAATTATAAAAATTTCATACATATGGAAATTTCATATAATGAATTCCCACATCTGGTCACCACTATTGTTGATGTCATCTCTAAACTAATTCCACTAACTTTATTCCACTAAGTTAACTCCACATACCGGAAACCAAATATCCCAAGAAAAGGTAATCATATCTCTATATAGTTCTACCAAGGGTAATTCCCAGAATGTAACATCTTAAAATCACAACACCGAATCAAAAATGGTTTTCAAAGAAAAACCCCAACAATATACCACTTGATAATTATTCACATAGTTTAATACATAAAATATTCCACTCAAATACCTTTTTAAATTCGTTCACCAAATTCCACTAAGATAACATATATACTCTCTTTTTAATTACTTTCATGGTCCTCTATAATTATTCCATTATCCACACCATAATAAATAAATTCCACCCTTAGTGTAGATCCAAAGTAAGTCAATCGAAGAATAGATAATTATTTTACCCACTCATTTACGTTCTTTTTTTCTTCTATTTCTCTTCCTATGTGGTTTCCATAATAATTTAATAAATCAAGTATCACATATATTATGAGATGTTATTATGATTCTGGGACCACCATTTTCCTCTTATAATCCATCCTACAAAAAAACAATTTCGCCATATATGTGAACGTATGACTCACCATCTCCATGAAGTGGTGTAATATGTTTTTTATAACTATGTTATTTGGATTGGTATAATGATTAACACAATAGTTATTAATTTTAAATATGAAATTATATAGATTCTGTGTAATCAATATACAATGCATTTCTTAACCACTTTAACATTAGGGGAATGGTATTGTTGCCCATTAGTACGTACGGCCTACCGTCCCCATGACGTGATGAGATTTATTTTTCATTTTAACCATTCAACAATGATTATAAAAATGTATATAATGAGTAAATATAATATCTATGAACTTAATATTATCCTATAGATATCGAATATATATCCTATTCAAAATAACTAAGATATTCATGACAAAATATCCATTGGAAAATAAAGTAGTTAACATCTAAAACAATGGTAATAATGACATATTATTAACAAAAAGTACTAAAATAATATAATAGGATAATATATGGTATTATAAATATAATTATTGTTTGGGTCTGAGTTAATAACATTTTTTAAACCATTATACACGAGGTTAAAAGATGTTCACGGAAAAAAAGAAAAAGCAATATAAGGGACTTCATCTCAATCATCTTTCAATAAGGCATAGTTCGATGTTAAACGCACACCATCATTTATGAGGTGTATACAACCACAATCAATTATCATTTAATTAATTAATTTTTTATAATGTAATTTAATGTTTGGATAAATATTATTCCCTCACTGGGTTTATGATTTAAATTTTCAATGTGGTATGGGACACTTTGAGTGTTTAATGAATTAATAATTTCTCCATTTAATCATTCTTGATATTATCAAAAAAATTATTAATATTGATATAGAATGATTATAAAGGAATTTTTATTTCTATTTTGACTTTCATTCAACTATTTTCAAAAGGAATATGTTTCTGTTATTATGTATGAAAATATTTACCTAAATCATAATTTTAATTTTTTTTAAAATTATTAATGTAATTGATTCTCATTCATGTATATGTTTTTGAAATGGTTTTTATGAAATTGTTTATAAATAAATAATGTTTTATGATGTTATTTTCTAAAATTTTATAAAATGATTCAAAGTGGTATGGGGAACTTCGATTCAAAAATCACTTTTTTATGTTTTCTTTATTAAATGTGTTGATTTTAAAAAATTTATTTAATTGTAAAAATTGGATATTAATCTAATGAAATTTATAATGATTTTATTATATTATTTTCATTGATTTATACATCCATTGTTGAATTTTATGCTTAATTGAATTTTATTTCTAATCAAACAATCTACCTTATTTTATTGAATGGTTTATAATATATTTCATAGAGGATGTTTTCTTTTGATACCATTCATAGTTTATAGTAAATATTTTAACCATTCAAATGATAGTTTTAGTATAAATTTTTATGTAGGTTAAGTTTCACCCATTTCATATGAGAAATTCACAGGACTTAGTAATTTATAGATCAGGCCCCCTATATCACCTCGATGCATCGACATGTCTCAAGAGAAAAACTAGTTTGTGTTTTTAACCATTTATGACCGGTGTCTCGGACAAGTCCTTGAGGGTATGTTTAGGATGTTTGACATTATTCCTTACCTAATTATGATATTAGTTATTGATATTACATGTGATTATTCAACTAGTATAATATCTATTTTAATGTATATTTGGAATTATTTTCATTATTCTTTTCATAATTTTTCTTTTGATTATGTTTCAAAGACTTGTTTTTTAGATATTCACCTTTCCTTAAATGATTATTTATGATAGCATATATTGTATAATTTACTCTTACTAATCATTTGAGCTCACACCTTTATTATTTTTTATTTTTCCTAGATAACAAGATCTCTATTCTGATTCATATTCATGGTTAAGCTAATAGAATAATAGTGTTCTCAAAGGAATTTTATTGTTGTATTTTAAGCTTTGAATTATAATGTAAGTAACATGTGTGTAGTTTATTTTCTAAGATTTCTACACTTATCAGCCCTTTTAGATTTAACACTTGTATCTTTTCCAATATAATAATGTGAGACACTCACTTTAGGTTTCTAAGTTCGGGTTCATTATAGATAGTATCATAGAATGTTTGGAAGAAACTATAGAATTTATATTTAGAAAAAAATTATTAGGGAACAAAACCCTAAGATATACATTGAGAAAAATTGTAGAAGAAACTAAAATATATTTAGTACGGTATATATTATGTGGGTATTCTTAAAAATACATCCTTTTTTGGATTCTACAAGTGGATGTGGTTCTAGAACATATGTATTGAGGAGTAACAACTCCTAAAAGGTGTGTCATGTCTAACTCTGTGTAACCTTGTACATGAAAATGGGCCTTACTACACAACAATTTTTACACTCTGGGGGGATATTATTATGATAATTCACATTTTCTCTAAAATACCTTATAAAGTATTTAAAAGTAAATATATCCCCAAAGATACCATATTTATGATTATTAGATTAGATATGAATAAAATTTTCAATTTATGTAATGTATTTTAGTAGTTTAAGGATTAAAATTTATGTTATGATCTAATAAACCTCACTGATTCACAAGATCCAAAGATTAATAAAGACCATATATATCTTTGTATTAAGCCAATATTTTTAAAGTATATTGTCTACCATGAATTTTAATCATTTGAGGACATATTACCATGTGATAATGGGACATGTAAACCGTACTCTATGTATTATTACTTCGGAGGGAAGCACAAGAATAAGATTAAAACTGGTAAAAATATTGATAGTGAGAATATTTAAAAGTGGTATTTTACAAAATATAATAATTTTGAAAATAATCACCTCATTTAATGCTTAAAAGGAATGATTGTTTTTTCAAGTGTGAAGAGAAAGTCCATTGTGTATTGTCTTTGATGGATAAGAAAAATGTTTCTTAGTTAGAATGCTTAAACTAAAAAGAGATGTAACTCTATGAAAATCAATGTCTCATGTGTCAAAGGAATATACACCAAAATATGCTAATATATCGTGGTTCAGATTATGATTCAACCAAGTATAAAGAGGAATTATTAATTTGAATATATTCGGATTCATGAATTATGTCTGTTTATTATTTTATCAATTACGTTATGGTTATAAAAATTACCTAATATATAAGGATTGTACTACATTACATATTCTTTAAGGATGTGGAAACATGAACGTTTTTATTATAATTTTTAAATATGATCAAGGTTTTAATATATTTGGTATCGGAATATTATATATACATTATGTTATTTGGGAATCTAATATTAATTTATTTTTGAAATTTAGTGACCCTCCTTATAAATTTTTGGTTATTGAATTTGGAAAAATGTATTTTGGATGAGTCCTAATGTAAATACTTATGAAATAGATTATGTTGGAATTTGGATATTATTATTTGTGGATAGAGTATCATTTTTCATATTGGATAAAATTTTCTAACCAATTTTGTTTTAGTAAATATTTATGAGATGAAGGAATGCATCGTTGGTCTAAGAATTCATAAAAGTGCTTCAGGCATAAAATATTTATATTACAAAATGATGTGAAAATAGATCGAATCACAACTAAAGATGAGATTATGATATGGAAACTAATTACTTAAGTTTGTTTTCTAAAGTTCTTTTCTATATAGTAAGGGACTCCCTCTACAATATGAAATTAATTTCTAAAACAAAAACATTATCAATTTACTTTTCATTCTGAAAAACTGATGACATCTTTAACCTATCACCTATATATAGTTTTGTGAAGGTTGATAGTCTAATGTCCATGTTCTCTATAATTATCTATCTAAACATGATTTTAAATTTCTATTCTTTGTCTCAAATTCCACATCATGCTAAATTTATCCTATTCAACATTCTAATGTTGTGGTGCCTTCACATTTTACTTTCATTCTTTTTGAAAGTATGTTTTATTACCCCTATTTGTAGTGTTGGTTTAGGAAAAAGGAATTTTCATGCATCTACCTTGGATTTTTGAAGAATAATTTTAAATTTTGACAAAAACATTTATTGACATAGGGTAGAATGTAACACCCCATGATTTTATGGAATGTACCTTTAAAAGTGTAATCTCTTTTCTAGCTTGCATTGCACGCAATACCTAGTTTGAGCATAACATGATTTATTAGCCGAGCTGTTCAAATAGTGTCTATGAATAGTATTAAAAAATTTATGAAATTTATATAAATTACATATAATTTTAACATTCATATAGTGTTTTTTAGATAATTATAAAAGAAAAAAAATCCATTTTCGACATAAAACCCATATTCAGAAAATAAAAATTATACCCCCTTTCAGTGGAGCACCTATTTTAAAACTAAATTTTAGAAATTTTATAATTTTCATTTTTCAAAAAAATAAATCTTTTTTAATTCGAAATCTCAAAATTATTTTAACATTAATTTTTTTCTTAGATGATTCATTTTTTAATGAATAATGAAAAATTACTGAGTTGTAGTTCGAAAACTTATCTTTTGTTTCCATAATTATTAAACATTAAATTGATTTTTAATGTAAAAATTTATGAAGTATATATATATTTATAAAATATAGAATATTTTAATCCTTTTTATATAGAAATTTGAAATAAAAACATAATAAACTTTTTAACATGCTTTTTACGTGCCTTCTCACCACATCTGTGGGATTAACACTAAACTAAATTTAGCCACTTATATGAATTAAATTTGGAAAATATTACATTCATGGTTTTAATAATTATGATATATATATTCTAATTGGGAAAATTTAATTTTTTTTATTATGAATAGGGACGTTTATAAATAGTTATTTACAACAATTAATGGTAAATCGGCTAATTAAAGGTAAAAATTATATTATAATATTCTAAAATTACCCTAAAACTTATCCTAATTTCATTGAATGAGTGGTTTTGCACCAAAATAATAATTAGGCTTAAATTATATCCTTTTGATGCACTTCGGTGATAATATGAAACTTATTATATTTTATCTAATGATTAGTTAAAAATGTCAAACTCATAGTTTTAATAAGTTTCTTATTTTTAATATAAGGTTATAGATAAAATAAATTCTACTATTAATAGTAATTTCAAATATACTAAATTTATAGTTATCATGATAATTGTTTTAGAGAAGAAAAATGTTAATTAGATAATTTCATAATGATGATGCATTAATTGTCCAATCAATGGTAATATCAAATAAATGATATTAAAAATATTTAAAAAAATATAATTTTTCATAATTAATTACATCCAATAATTTTATAGATAACTTAGACATGTTAGTTATATATTAGATGTTTTTTTGAAGATATAATTTTATGATAATTTGAAAAATACAGACAATGAATAGCATCAAAATTGACAAAAATGAATCTTTAAAATAAATAATATTTTATTAAATGATATATAGTTCAAAAAAATATAAAATTGTTCAATATGACTATAATATTGTTAAATATTTCATCCATGATCCGTTTGGTGTTAGTTTATCATTTTACACTACATATATTCACCCAAAAGAGTAAATATTTTAGTTGTCAAGGTAAGATTGAAATGGTTTAACTAAAGGTTGAATCCAAAATATAAGGTAGGTAATGTAGCCTAAAAATTTCTAAAAATATGGGTTTGGATTATTTTGAACCAAAATCAACCTAGATTCTAAATAACACACTTTTAATCCATTTTTAATATATAATTATTTTATATTAAATTAATATTTTATATGATTCCAAAAGTTACTCTCATATGTCTTATAAAATGGAACCACACCCTAAGTTTCTCAAACCACATTAAGCCTACTAGCTTGACCAATCACTAACCATTTTTCCTCCAAATATCATTGATATGTAATAGAAGTAACATTATTCTAAAAACTCCAAAACGGTCATTCTTAGGATGAGATCCAAAAGAAGTCCATCAAAAAAGTGGTAATTTTTTTATCAACTCATTTAAATTATTTTCTTATTCTACTTCCTCTTCATTTGTTGTTTCCATAAAAAAGTAATAAATATTGTGTCATATATATTTATAGATTTTATAATTATTATTGGACAAAAAAAATCCACTATTTATGCATCCAATGAAAAATAATATCATCACGCGTGTATGTGTTTGACATATTGTAAGTATAATGTTTTTTATTTTGTTTTAATCACCACATTATTTTGATGGGTTTAATGATGAATATAATGGATATAAATAATAAAAATCACATGATATTTATTCTTTATAATTAATTTTCCATCCAATTTCATACCATATTATCATTAAGGGAATGATATCTTCACTTTTGGGTACTTAAGGCCAATTGTCTCCACGATGTGATTAGAATCATTCTCCAAGTTAATCATTATAGAATGATTATAAAAAATTTTAAATTGAGTAAGTATAATATCTATGAAATGAATAACATTAAGGGGATATGGGATCCATATCCGAATTAAAATAACTAATACATTCATGACAGAACTTTCCTAAGAAAATACATTAGTTAACGCAAAATATAATGGTAATAACAAAATTTTATTAATAAATGGGTGATATGATAATATAATAGTATAATATATGGTATTATTAATAGAATTATAGTTATATTATATGTTAATAACTTGTTTAAACACGTTATATATTAGGTTAAAATATATTCTCCTGTAAGTAAATGTGTGGTAAAGGAAATCATCTCAATCATCATTCATTGAGGCATAAGTTGATGTTATACAACCATGTTATTTTATGAGGTGTATATACCACCCCGTTGAATTATCATATAACTAATTAAATTATTATAATGTTATTTACTATTTTTATTAATAATTTTCTTTCATTTGGTTTATGATTTAAATGTTCAATGAGGTGTGGGACACTTTAAATGTTTATAGAATTTACGCTTTTTAGATTTCAATATTCATGATGTTATTTTACATATATATTTTAATAGATATAAAAGGATTATAAATGAAATTTGATTCATATTTTTATGTTCATTAAAAAAATTAAAATGGAATTTTTTAAGGTTTTAAATAAGGGATGCCTTATGTAAAACATAGTTTAAAATATTTTTAAGATTTATTTTTAATCATTCTCATGCATTTATATGTTTTCAATATGGATATTATGTATTTATTTATAATGGCATGAATCTTTATGAAAATTTATTTTTAAATTTATGTCTTTTGGAACAATGTTTCGTGGTAATCATATATTTAAAAATGTATTTTTTAATGTTTCTTTCATAAATGTGAGGGTTTAAAATAAATGATTTTAAATTATAAAGGGGTATTTCTCTAATGAAAATTTTAATGATTTTATAATATTATTTTAAACTGTGTCAATAACCACTTTCAGATTTTATGTCTAATTGAAATTTATTTCTTATTATACAATCTACCATATTCTATTGATGGAATTATGATATGTTTGATTTTTGATGTTCTTATTTGATACCATTCATGGTTTATGGTTAATGTATTGATATTTCATATGGTAATTTTTATAAAAATGTTTATTTTGGTTATGTTTCACCGTTTTCATATGAGGAATTTATTAGACTTAGTAAGTGATGGATATGACCCACTATAGCCCCTCGATGCATGGGTAGGTCTCATGAGACAAACTTGTTTGGGTTTTTACCCATTTATGTATAGTGTTTTGGCCAAATCCATCACGGTATGTTTACGATAAGTAAAATTGTCAATTCCCTCATTTTGAGACTACTTATTGATATTTCATGTGATCATTTGACTAGTAAAATATCCATGTGAATGTTTATATGGAATTATTTGATTCATTCTTTCCATATTATTAACAATATTATGTCTAAAGGGAATGTATTTCAGTTATAAACCTCTCAATTAAAAATTAACTATGATATCTTTATCTGTATTGTTTACCCCTACCATGAATCTAAGACAACCATTTAATTTTGTTTTATTTTCATATGATGCCAAGATGTGTATTTAGATTGATATTTAGTGTCAATAATGGAGTATAATGCTATTTTCAATAAATTTTATTTGTTTTATGTTATATTTTAAAGTGTAATGTAAGGTTCATGTATGTAATCTAGTTTCCAATACTTCTAAACTAATCATTCTTTTGGTGTTTTTAAATTGAATATATGTAAATGTAATAAAGTGAGGCATCAGTTCTGGGATACTCGGTTTATGGTTGTTACATATAGTAAGGGTGAATCTCTCTCTATCGAGATTCATCAAGTGCAATTCCAGTAAAATAACTTCTACAAGTCTCAAAACTTATCCAAAAAATATTTATCACAGGAAAACCTAAAAATATCCATCATTACAAGGTTATACCTCATGGTTATTGAAATTACAATGCTAATAATGAAATAGATCATTTTTAACCAAATATATTGTTTCCAAGAATTTTCATCGATTCCCAAAGCATCCATTTCAATTTATGATATATTTTGGTATCATAAAACTTTTTAGACTGCAACCTTTTTAGGATAACTATTTCATGGACTTGCAATTTTAATAATTGAAATGCCGATTTTGTATGGTCCAAAATATAGTTCTTTTAAAAAAAGTTTATCAAGTATTATTTATTCATTCAAAATAAATCTAAACTTCAATAGATATGTACTAATACCACTATAGGGTATGATTAAATCCCTCATATAAACACATATAATTAGAAATCTATGTGAACCAATCATTAAAATCCATTTCACTAACTCTTTGGGCTAGACAATTCTTTGCTCTGAAAATGGTTATCTTAAGAAAATTGTTACACTTCATCACCATTCATGTGTAATATTTCCAATAAATTAGTAAAATAATGAATAATTATCTAATAAAACAAATGGGTTTCAATGGGATGGCACACATACTAAACATAATGAGAAATATTCTACAAAATCTAAAAACAACCTTTATCCATCTATATATTTGGAATGAATAATAAAATGAAAATTAGAATAGTTCACCTTAGACCATTTTATGAATTATTCAAAAAAGTGTTTGATAATGATCATTGATAAGAAAAATTTTTATTCCTCCTTCTTATAGTATCAAGGGATTCCATGAGTCTCAAGATTCTTGGGAAGGTTCTCTGTCAAGCAGTGGCTTTTCTGAAAAAAAAAATTAAAATATAAAAAGTAATCTATTTTTTAAAAATATTGGTTTAATGAGTTTTAATAAAATATTTACATAGTTATATACTACACCAAAAATAAATATTGAACCACTATTATATAGGACTCCAAATTACTCAAAACATTCAATATATTTAAGGAGTGTTTAATAAATATTCAATAAAGATTCCACGTTATGAAAAGTCTTCTTCAATCACTCATCGATTATTTTATCATTAAGATGAATTTTTAGGATATTTAAACTCATAAAATTATTTATTATATGATTAATAACTGAATTATGATAGATTAATTTAAGATTATCATGAATGTGTGCATTATCATGAAATTCATAAAATCCCATGAAGTGTGATACTATGTAGTGAAACTGATTACATATGGTGAATCCTGGAATAAACCTTGATATAGTTTAAACCATTGTTCCACATTTGTTCCATTAAATCACGGTACTAATAGATTTATTCCCTCTCCTATTAGTATTTTTCATTAACTTTATCTGGTTATGTCGTGTTTTTTTTCACTATCACTAATATATTGAGAATGAAATAAACAATATGTAAACATCATAATTCTTAACATAATTTACTACCCAATTGGAATTTTTATTCAATAGAACAATTTTGGGGTAAAAAAACTTCAAATAGACATCCTCTTATTATAAAAGTTGAATAAAAGGAGAAAGTGGGAAATCATTGAATCCTTTATAAATATATCTCTCAATACTTCACATGCCTTCTTATTTTTCCAATATAATATTGTCTATGTGAGACTAATTTAAATAGAAGATGATTTATACAATATAGTTCTTCATCAGTGAAATATATGTTAAAAATATTGATTTCTAATAGAAAAAATGGGATCACTGCATTTTTTAAACCAATGTCAATGATTCATTTAATGTTATTGTTGTCGATGATAAATTATATAAATACTATGATGTTTAATTTTTCAATTATAATAACCTTATAAATTTCTATAACAATGTTGATGAGGATGAATATTATGGAACTAAATATGATTATATGGTTGATTTCAGCCACAATATCTGTCACTAATGAATTTTATGATGCTACAAAAGTATGTCATTTCAGGGATATGTGGTTGTGAGTGTAATAATTGACAATTCTAACATTTAGTGAGATGCCTTAGACATAAACTATTTGGTTATGTTATACATGTACATATTTTTCATACATAAAATGAATATTTATTACATTAAATTAGTCAAATAATCATAAGGTAAATTTATTTATGGGCATCGTATATAATACACAAAAAAACTTATAAACATTTATTTAATTATATTTCAGCAAGATTTCTAATATTATAAAGAATTATTATACCTCATTACCTTTATGACCTTAATTTTACCATAATAAATTTACATATTGAAAATGTTGATTTATATATAAGAATATAGGGTTCATCAGAAGGAAAATATAAAAAGAGTAATCAAATTATTGTATCGTAATATTTTTTATTTTTCCACAGCATCACAACATTGTAAAAAATATATAAAAAATTATATGATATATGAGCAGTAATTATTATATCAAATGAATACAATAAAATTATAATAATTTATGAAATTTTTATTCTAAAATAACCTTAATATCTTTGAAATCATTTGAAACATGTGATCTTAATATTAAAAAAAGAACATTTTGTTTAATAGTGTATACTACATAGAACCGCGAATAAAATGACTCACAAAATAAATTTTTTAAATATGACCATTATAACCTAGAAAATAAATTTGAATCCAGTAAAAATACTAAATAAATTAAGAAAATAATATTCTTTACAGATGTATAAAATAAATTATTTGGTTAAAAAGTTCATTGAAATAATAATAAGAATCCATTTAATGTATCTCAAAACATATTTTCTGGTGCACAATGAGTTTTTATATTTTTAAATTAAATGAGTTATAATTGGGGAATTATTTTAATTATATATATCTATATGTGTGTGTGTTCAATAAATTTTCTATCATTCCTCAACTATATTTACTATGCATGAGAGGAGAATAATCCCAGTTTTATGCATACAAACATTGTTTGTTAAATCAATTTTATTTCATTTTATGTGCTTGTTATGAAAAATAAATTTTACTAATTTCACAATATTTAATTGAATAAATGATAATTAGTTTTGAATTAATCATGTTAAAATTATCTCTGAGTTATTTTTCTATAATCTTCTGATATGTTAAATTTTTTTATGAATGTTGAAAAATAATATTTTTTTTATTCAAAACTGTAATTTTTTTCAAAGAATTTACAAGTTTCATTTTGTTTGAAAATAATTTTAAAAGTATAATTATTATAATTATATTATATTTATTCCAATTTATTTCATTAAAATAAATTTTTCTGTTCGAATTTAATATTGAAATATTTTATAATTATGAAAATGTTTCATTAGGAAAAACGTTTTTCCATCGCGTCTGCATGTTTAATTATAAATTAAATCCTAAAAATTGTGTGATTTAATTTTCAGAAATTTTTTAAATTTTTATACGAAATAATTATTTCCATTATTTAATAATTTATACTTTATTTTTTTAATAGGTAATATTATAAAATCAATGATTAATTTCCATGATTATGGTGAAAAAAGGTTTTTTGTGGGGTTAAACTAAGAATAAAATGGTTAAATTACATAAAAACATTTATCATTTATATTTTATGGAAATATTTTGAAATTATCCCATATTAGGCTGGATAATGATCCATTGTTATTCTTTTATACTATAAAAATGTTGGCAAAAAAATTATTCATTTCTAAAATTTCAATTGTCTCATTTCCCCAATATATAAAAGGACTCCTCTATCCTCACCACTTCACACTTCCAAAACCATTTCTTTCATATACATACTACCCAAATCACATAATTTAATCACACCCCATATCCTAGATTGATTATATTTATTATAAATCTAATATTTGATGGATTTAGTAATAAAACTAAATAGGTTACCTGGAAAAGAGGTATAGTTCTTAACTAAGAGATTTCATTGTTTTTATTCTATTAAGTACATAAAATATAAATAAATTATTGTAAATAATAATAATTTTATCTAATATAACATTATATGTTATTATTATAATTGAATAACCTATACACATCTCCTCTTTCATCATATGTGAAATAAAACGGTCGATCATGTGTTTGGCAAATTTCCTCCTTGTGAATTGATGTAATTCATCATCCACCACCCCCTCTTATAGATGGATATAATGATGGAATTAATGTTTATATAATATATGTATGAGATATTTATACTTATTAAATTATAATATCATTTCTACCTTCATACCTTTCAATCCATTGGAAAAAGATAACATTGCTTGTGTGTACATGAGGACACCACCTCCATGACAGGATGTGATTCATTTCTAATTTACTGTGTACGTGGATGGTAACATGGATGGAAATTTAGAATATATATGATATATATACAATTATAATTTTTATTTAATGTTGAATGGTAATTTAACATCATTTCTTTCTATTTGTTAAAAATTGAAAGTAGCATTCATGTGTATGTATGTCCAACCGAATCCATGGGCGGTGTAACACATTTTCCTATATCTAACTTTTATACACTATTAAAAATACATATATAATGAATATATATTATATTTATATAATTTTTAAAGTTATATATTTTATGGATCCATGATCAATGTTCATGTACCAAAACTTCCAAAATAAAACATACATTAAAAACAATGTAGATATCACAAGGAATAGTTTTTTTAAAATGTTTGGGCTGAAGCATCATTTATTATTAATGTAAATAAAAGACCACTTTAACATGGTAGAGGGAGACCCATTACATATCTTGAAGTCCAAATGGGAATTTATCCAATTACATGTCCCGTAGGAACAATTTTTTGGCCCAATGCCCATTATGTGAACAGTACTGCTACAGCACCTACACTACTACAATGCCGCATAGTACCCTCCACTGCAAAAATACCCTATTGCCGCTATAGTTACCTATTGCTGCTATAGTGACCATCATTTCTACAATGTCGTCGCTTCTACAGTCGATATAGTGATGCTACAACGACTTGTTCCCAATGGGTTTTGAAGCCTCATTTTTCATATAGGGTTAATGGGTGCTTACCACTAAGGAATAGTGATTTTGATATAGATTTGTAAATAAACTGGTGATAAAAATTTATAAGAAAATTAAAAATTTTATAATAAATATTATTATGTTTATTTTAAATATTTATAATACATATATTTTTATTATACATGAGGTTTGGAAGGGTGTTGAGGAAATCAGACTTGAGGTATGTTTTTCGTGTCTCACTTTTACTTCTATGAGACATATATCATATTCACTATTTTTTTGTGTAGTGTATATAACACACATTTTATATGTCTTATCCTGATTATAATTGTATTAATTTTATTTAATGTTTAATTTTATGTTATTTCAGTCATGGGGACTACAATTCAAATGTTACAGATTTAGTGAGTTTTTATTTCAAAATCTCATCATTTTGGGGATTTTTTATGTTTAAGCCTACAATAGTGGAATAGATTGATAATTATATCATAAACCAAATCTATATTATTATTCTATATTTGTTCATGATATTTTCAGGAAATATTAAAATTTCTCTTTCATTTGTATTTAAAATTTTTAATAATCATTTTTAAAGAATTATGACTTTATTTACCTCTTTAGTCAAAAATATTTATTCATACATATCCATGTTTTATAAAAAATTGAAAAATGTTTTTAACATTATCAAAATGAATTATTAATTAAATTTTTACCCATTTATGGATTTAAAAAATGGTTTTAATGGAATTTTTTTTTTCATTTTCTAAATGGTATACTTTTAATGTTTTTACAATAATTAGAAAAGAGTACTTTTATAACTTATAGGGAATATAAAAAATTTCCTTCCATCATGACCACTAATTATTTTGAAGATTACATTACATGTTTCTAATGTTTTCTTCAATGAATTTTTTTTCTAATATTCTACTGATTTCATGTTTTTGAATTTTGTTTTCAAATTGAAAATGATAGTTTCCTTAACAATTTCATAATTGAATTTTTATATCATTTCTATTCATAAAAAATAATAACCCTCATTTTTATTAAAATCCATTGTTAAAATAATATAATGATACCAGCCAAATTATTTATCTATATAGTTTGTGACCTTTCTAATTGGGAATTATGATTTTTATACTATTAACCACAATAATCTATTTGGTTTATTATTATATTAACGGATTTGGAAGAGTATTAATTTCCATATGATAGTTTTAGAAGACGAATGATTTTATTCATCATGTTTATTTATTGGGGAAATAATTAACATTTCATGCCATATTTTTCATTATGAATTTTTACGTTTATTATGTTCCTCTCCTTTAATATACAAAATATATTGGACTTAATATGTGATGGTCGATGCCCACTATATCACCTTAATAAATCGGTATATACCATGATACAAACAGGATGGGGTATTTGGCTAAGGTTATAAGGCCCCGACCTAAAACCTTACTTAATATTGAATTAAATAAATAATTCATATTGAGGATATTTTAAGGTTTAGAGTTTTAGAGAATTAGATCATAACTATTAAATCTCAAAAGATTACAAATTAGACACTTCTACAAAGTTTCTTTTTTTACAAAACATGAACTCTTGAAAAAAATTCATGTCTACTTCCATGTTTAAGACAGCATGACTTTTCCTTGATCCCATCCTTGCCTCTATTCCAAAAATTGTCCTGTGAAAAAAAATTCAAAAAAAACTTGGGATGAGCATAAAAAGACCAGTAAGGGATACACAAGAAGGAAAACTATTAGTGTTTCAAAACATCAAGTAAACCATGAATACATTATCAAAGAAACAGTTTTCACCTTTAAGAAGTATTAAATACTCATCACGGAAAAAAAGATCATTACTTACCCTTTTGTATCCAAAATATTACCATAAAACCCTTATAAAGAACACATAACATATAAAGGTAACTTGGGACATAAAAATACTTAAATGGAATAACCATACAGTCGAGTTCCTCACATATCACTAAATGGAATAGCCATACGGCCGACTTCCATACCTAATTCATTGGAGGTTATAACGTAACCACCCGTCCTGGTATTCATGGCACCACCCATCATATGGTTTATCATGTAACCACCCATCAAATGTCCAAGTACCATTATAAAATCATAAGACATAGACCAAATATAATGGAAAGAAAACATTTCCACATTTCGATCACAATATATCACTTGAATATATTGACATAACAAATCCATTACAACACATTGATATAATAAAACCATTTTCAATACCAAAATAAAATAAAGGTAAAACATGGTATTTAATTTTCATTTAAAAAAAGTTATGGCTTTTAGAGGAAGCCGAAACTCAAATAATGGTCACCGCGGCAGAGAATTCATTGTCGTCGCATACGTACGACAAAAAAAAATTCCTTTTTGTCATTTAGTAAATTTATTTGTTTAAAAAGATTCATTTTAAATAAACATAAAAGTCAAAGGGGTTTATACACCATATAAAAGAAAGTTGTGTATAAAACAAAATATGCCTCAGTGAAAGGAGATTGAGACGAAGTCCCTTACCTCGTGTCCGACTTGACTCGATCGCTCTTTAATCTCCTGAATAAAAAACTAATGTTAATTTCTACTTTCTTAATAACCTTTTTCATGCATGTAAATTATTTTATATCACTTTTTTCCATGTTATAAAGATTATTTAAACATTTAAGTTAATAATGTTTGTTTTGTCAATATTTGGTACTTATGTCAAAAATAGACTTATTACAATTACAAGCTGTTCAGGTGGTCAAAGGTTCATTATACCCATAATGATATTCAAGATTTGGATATCATATATATCTTATATATCCAGCATATACATTTATTTATAATAGTATATAACACTTAGAGGTAAGAAATGAAATGCACCGTTCATCGATACGGTAAGCCGTATGTACGCATGAACTCTACATTCATTTCTATTTCGGTATTGATGGAGTGAAATAATAATTATATAAATGTATATTATAATTCCAGTATAATATCATATATAATATCATTAACTCCATCCTTTATACATCCCACATATGGCATTAACAAATAAAATCTCTTTGACGGGGCGGTAGTCTGTACTTCCAAAAATGAAATTATCGCGTTTACCCATAATGGAAACCATAATGGTATGCCATGAATGAAAAATACATAAGAATAAAGAAAACATAAACATAATATATATCATATATAAATAGAGTGACATCTTAATGGACACCATGAAAGGTGTTAAAAGAATATTGAACAATCATCGTTTCGTGAGGCAGAAATTCACCATCCACAGAAATAGTATGTTCTTTAACCATTAGACGGAGGTGTGTGTAAGTGTAAATCAAAACCCTCTCATAAAAATCATAGTATATTTAATATACTAATTTTGTTACAAAATAAAGTAATAAAAAGAGTTTAGTGGGTTGGAGAAGCAAAATAAAACAAAATAACACAAGTGAAGACATTGCCTTAAAATCGGGTAACTCCCTTTGGGTTGAACCCAAAGGGTTTTTTGAAGAGATTTATACCTAATGTAAGGCTTTTAGGATGAGGAGAGAGATGTGGAGAGATAACATAAGCAGATCATGGCCTAACCATTGTCTTGAGATGTGTGGGTAAGGAGGTAGAGGTGGGGGCCTTTTATACGAGGGAGGAGGGGCACTCTTGGAAAGTCATGAAATGTTACTTTATATTAAAATTAATTTAGGATTTTGAAGGTCCCACATTGATATATTTCAAGGATATGGTGATAATGGTTATAAGTATACTCATCCAATAGGATTTTGACAAGTTTATGTCTTATATTTTACATTATCTTTTCATTTAATTTAAACCGTTCATTAATTAGGTAATTGTTTCATCATCATGGTGTCATAAATAAATTTTTTTTAATGTCTAAAAATTATAAAAAATATCATGATGTAGGAAATCTTTTTATATTTATAATTAATATTTATAGTCCAAATAATGTCTTTTATAACCCCATGTAAAAATTGTTTTAATTGTACAATACGTTTTTGTGACATTTTTATTTTAAATTTAAATAAAAAGTTATTAATGTCATTTTCTTACCCAAGTGGCTCCATGGGGTACCCAAGTTGACCCTTGGATTTTATTGGTCCTACATGACACATCAAACAAGGTTATGACATGTTTCAAGGTAATTTCAGATTATTATAACATTATTTTTACCTTAAGTTACACTAATTACCTTTAATCGCGATTAATAAAACTTAAAAGTTACTATTCACTAAAACATTATTTTCATCCCATTGAACCAAATTTTACTTACTAATGACAAACATATATTTCGGATTTTTTAAATTCAATTCATAGAAGTGGTAATTTTTAATTTACATGAAAAATTAGTTTTTTTAACTACCACTTAGTGGTTTCACTATTCATCAAAATTTAAGTTTTTCAAAAAAAAAACAAAAATTCACCCTAATCTATATTTGATATTCCAAATTCAAAAATGATTTCTATTTTACAAAATTTAAAACATATATGTTGAATTAATTAATTTTATATTTAATTCCTGCTATCACAACATATAACGTGTTTTTTAGAAACAATATATATCAAAAGACTGACAATTGTTTATGTCTAATTTCAATGTGAAATTAATTATAATGACCACTATTGGATTAAATAATAAAAATATATTCTAATTTAACTTTAAAACCAATTCAAAATATAATCTTATTATATAAATAAATTAGTTTAAAAATAGGTTTTGAATTAAAATACAACATTTTTCACTTATTCAATAAAAATGAACTTTATCAGAAAAATAAAAAAACATAAAAAAAGTAAAATTTGATGTCCCGATTCTAAATAAGGATTTTATTTGGTCCAATAGAATGTATAGGAGTAACCATAACTATTTTTAAGTAGTGTTCTCCATCAAAAGGCGATAAATCAACCTTTTAGTGAATATTAGAGTATTTATGCTTAAAATTGAATTCTTTTTTGATTTTAAGCCTTTATCATTTGTTGGATAAATGTTAAAACATTTTACAAACAAATATAATCATATTTTAGTTATTTAAATTCATTCCCGATAATGCAACAGCTACGTGTTAACTACCATTTATAATAATTTTATTATATTACTACTGTGCAACGTAAGATTTCAAAGATACTCGGTGTTGAGTATCGGGTGCGCTATCGAACATAGAAACCCCTTTAATGTAAAATTAATATTTAATTCAAAAATATTAATATATATAAAATGCCTTATTCTTTATTTACCTAGTATGTTACCATTGTCTTACCCATTTTTGTAAGAATTATTGTCATGAGGCCTTGCTTGTATGTTTATGTGGCTTGAAATTATACATTCCCTCATTTTTAGAACAATTATTAATGTCCATATGAATATTAGATTTGTTAGAATATCAATGGATACATTTTAAGCTATAATGATTATTTATATTACATTATTTTGATCATAACATATTTCTAGCATATTATCCATCATGTTCATGTCATTAATTAAATGTAATGTGTTTTAGTTATTTACCGTTCCATATTTATTATGTATTATTTTTTCATGATAGCTTCCACTGTACGAAAAACACTACAAAACATTTGAACTCAACAATTGTTTGTTATTTCCTTTCCCCAAGATTCCAGGAACTGTATTTTGATTGATATATAGGGATATTCTAAAGGGTATACTGGTGTTCACAAAGAAAACACTATATTGTATTTCACTTTTTAAATTGTATTATGGATTCAAGTATGTGACAATTTTTTAGGTCTACTAAAATATTATTCCATTTGGTATATGATCACTTGTATCTAGAAGCAATGTAATAATGTTACCACTAAATCTATGACACTAGTGTTAGGGACATTATTGTTTGTATATATGGATTTTTATTAGATACATTTGAAATTAGTTTTAAGAAAACCTATATTATAGAACATAACCATGTGACTAAATTTGAGGATAAGTCTATGTATAAGATAACATCTTAACGTTTTTTAAGGTACATGTTTTATGGTTTTAATATATTTACATCAAATTATTGATACTAAAGGTGGAAGTGGATCTAAAAAAGTTATACCTATGGGTAATTACTCTAAAAGGGGGTATTGTTATTTGACGTAATCATCACTTGTTTCATGATAGCTGTACTTACTGCACACCTAGTTTTACACACATAGGGGGTATGCTTGTGTTAATTTACATTCTACTTATGAACTATAAAGAATGATTTGAATATATAATAAAAATTAAAAAATAGGTTTAAACTAAGATGTATTAGATTTCAAATAAGGTTTCTTGATTTAGATATCCTAAAAATAGTTATTTGATTTTTTTATTATGACTATTGTTTCTCAAACTATTATTTTTGGTTTTAGTCTATAGAAATATCCATATGGAATCATGGTAGAATTGAAAATTATTAAAAATGTGGTAATTATAATAAACCATATTAACTAATGACTAGTGTAAAAGATATCATTATTATGGATATTCAGTTATCCGAAAATATGATTACTAAACTAAACCATATCCAACTGTCAGAATCACTGAAAAAAAGAATAATATAGTTTATTATGAACATGGGTGGTGGAGACAACAGTGTAATTGTGGATGAATATCTTTCATGAATGAAATGTGGAAATAGACACCTACTATAATTTTTCAAATAAATAGGAAAAAATATATCTTGAAAAATTTTCATATAGAAACTATTTACTAAGAAAAATTTATGAGGTTAAAAGAGAGAAATATATTTCATCATAAAGATCCATTTATTGTTTAATTTATTAAAAGTGGGGATCCTGAGAATTATCTAAGTCAACTTTCTCATTTAAAGGATAACTCCTGGACCAAGGAGGGTCATATATTTAATGTAAAAGGGTTAAAGCACTTATAAATTTGTATTATATAATTATATTGTAGAAGTATGTTTATCAACGTAGTTTTAGTTATAAGAATCAAGAAATATATTGGGATTTTAAAAAATACATGTTTTAATCTACGATCAATATAAGGGTTATGGATACCATCATGGGTATATTATATTAACATTGATAATTAGTTCAATGTCATAAAAACCCCTTTTGATATCTTATTAAATGGATGTATAAGATGATTTATATTATTTTTAGAGAAATATGTGGTAATATAACCCTTGATATTGTTATTGGTTGTAGAGAAAAATTTATTTGAGTAAGAATGACATTTCATTATTTGGAAATAAGTTTAAAGGTATTGTAACCTCTAGGGTTAATATTTTTATTCATGTTAAGGTTAGAATATTTAATTATGATTATCTTATTTTCTAGAAACATTGCTTGTAAAGAAAATCATTTTGGTTAAAATTTAAAATGATGGATAATTTTTTATTTGAGTATGTTTATCATATTTTTTGAAAATTTATAGTAACTATACTAATAAGTTTGTGGAAATAAGGTAAACATTCATTTCGGGTGAAACATTGTTGCATTTGGCAGGTCTGTGGTGCTTAAACCTATAACCAAAGGGCAATAGAAGTGACATTCATACCACTAGACTACATTCTCAATTGGTTAAAATGATATTTTTTGTAAAATAGTTTTATGGATAAATATTATGTTGATAAATTATTTTTTACATTTTTTGATTTTGAGGCGATTAATTTTATTTCGGGGATGTTTTATTAGGCTGACATACATATATTACCAATTTAATTAATATAAACAATTATTTGGGATGAATAACATTCCAGTTTTTTTAGATGTAAAGTGATGTGTTTTAGGGGTAAATAATTAAGGAATGTATTATGATGACCTCTGGGTTCTACTATTGTGTATTAAATATTAATTTATTGTGTTGGATATTTTGTTCGAGCCACTTCGGTTTTGGTAAATATTTTGAGGCATACATAAGGACTTTCCACTCTATTATCAATCTTAGAATCTATTAAAAGATAAGTTTTGTGCATCATGCATAAAAATTAAATATAGATATTCATTTATTAGATTATGAAATTATTTGGAAATAGATCTATGTATAAACAAAGAATGAAACTGATATTAGGAAATAAAAAGATACTAAGTAAGTATAGTTTTTGGTGTTCTCTATCAGTATTGTAAAATAATCCCTCAACCATAGGAATAGGATATAGAAATAAAAATTTCATATTTACCTACATTTCTAGTGAATCTATGTTATTCTTCAAAATTAATCAGTTCATGGTTTTGTGGTCATTAACTTTCTCTTGATCATTCACATTATTGTGGTCAATGATCTCTATCACTCTTCAAAATTATATATTATTTTCTTCAATGTCCGATTAATATTTTTTTTATGAAAAATATTTATGTGTAATTATAAATTACATTCATTTTTTCCTTTATATTGTAAATATATAAATTTAATAATCTTTTTTTTAGGATGAGGGATTGAAATAAAAGTATTTTCCAATATCTTGCCCATGATTTTTCAGTGCATGTCTAAATTTGAGGACAAAATTTTTTAAAGCTTG
The DNA here is from genome assembly GCA_963277665.1 of Viscum album. Taxonomy (NCBI): domain Eukaryota; kingdom Viridiplantae; phylum Streptophyta; class Magnoliopsida; order Santalales; family Viscaceae; genus Viscum; species Viscum album. Next base: position 1,289,601,409 of record OY728158.1, read on the forward strand.
GAAGAATGTAACGACCCAAAAAATTATGATATACTTCCTTTTATATATATTTAATCTCTTTGATAGCTTACAATATATGAAACCCTAAGATACTAAAATAATAACATTGTGTTCGGTAATGTATATGACACGCAACATTTAGTTTTAATTAACCATATAATATATTATTTAAATATGACCATTATAACCATTCTGTTAAATTGTTGAGAAATAATAGTTCTTAATAAAATAAGAAAATAATTTTGTTTAAATGTGTATAAAATAAATTCATTAGTTAATAATTTTTTATAATTAGAAATAAAAATCATTTTGAAGTAGAAGAGATGTTTTTTTCGAAAACCCTGTTTTATACATGCAATGTATGTATATCACAATAAATTTAATTATTCAGTATTGGTGAATTATTTTAATTAAATTTATATATTATATAATCAATAAATTTTTAATCATTCATCATATATTTTTTTAATGAATTAAATACGAAGAAACCAATTTTTTAATTAATAATTGATTTTTTTTCTAAAAACATCTTTATTGCATTTTTTGATCATACATATAAAGTTACCTTTAAAAAAATAGAAATTATTTTGAATAAATTAACATAACTTTTGATATAATAATGTAAAAATTTTCTTATTGTGACATTTTAATAACTTTATAAAATGATTATTTTTTAATGAATAGTGAAAAATATTGTTTTTTATTGAAGCGACATTTTTAATTAAAGAGTATTCAATTTAATATTATTTTTAAATTTTCTAAAGAGTAAAATTAGTTTAAATATGTTATAATTAATCAAATTCAGGTCATTTTAATCAATTATAGATTATATTTTAAAATGAAACATTTTAATAATTTTGAAAAAACATCATTTGTATTTTTATTTGGTTAACTCAATCGTTTTAATCTTAAATTAAATTATTTTAATTATATGAGTTTAAATTTAAAAAACGTTTTACATAATTTTGACCATTATAGCATATATTTTTTATAATGTCAACTTATTTTTTTGACATAATGAATGGTAAAAACATGAAAAAGAACCACAGTTATGGTTAAAACTGAATTATCAGGGGTTAAACAAAGAATATTAGGGTTAAAAATATACCAAATAATTTATCAATTTATATTTCATTGAAATATTTTGACCTTATAGAATATATGGATTTATAATCTTCGTTTATTTAAACTTGTGTCATGTGAAAAACATGTGAATAATATATTCATACTAAGAATTCCATGTTTTTTCTCCCCCAACTTCTAAAAGGGAAACCTGTCTCCTCTCTTCTTCACAGATCTTAAAAAATTTATTTTTCCCAATAAATATACAAATAAATTAATTATATCCCTACCAACATCTTGGATTCATTTCCTTGATCATAAATCCATTCTGGTAAGGCTTCAGGTATAAACTTAAAGAGGTTGTCTGAAAAAGAGGTATTGTTATTAACCGTGCCTTTTCATTTTATTTTTACATTTAACCCCTTTAAATATCAATAAAATATGATAAAATAATAACAATAATTTCTATAATAAACTAATATTTTATTTCTTTAATTTAGCAACCTATATATATTTCAGATTCCATCAAATGGGAAAGGAATCATTTGATCATGAGTGTGGCAGACTATAACCTCACAAATTGATATATTTTGTTTTCCATCACCACCTCTCACAGCTAGTTATAATGATGGATTTAGTATATATATATATATTACTTATTAAATAATTAATCCTCTTAAATTATAATATCATATTTAAATTGATACCTTCTAATCAATTGGAAAATGATAATGTCGGTCGGGTATAAGTGTGAACTACCGCCTCCTTGAAGCGATGTGATTTCATTCTTGTTTTTTATTTACATGGATAGTAATAGGGATTCATATGATGAAAATTTATGAATTATATAATATATTAATTAATCTCAAAAGGTGAATTATTATTTATATTTCTTTCATTCTATCCTTTAAAAAATTAAAACAGCATTCATGTGTCTATACATCATACCACCTCCATAAATGGTGTAACTCATTTTTTATCTATCTCTTATAGACTAATATAAATACTTATATAATGAATATATATATATATATATATTTCATGGTTAAAATATTTGAGATTAAGGAACCATTATCATATTATAAGATCGAAACTACCTAACCCAGTCATACTTGGGAAACGAAGTAGTTAACACTCAGAATAGTGTTTTCAATAAATATTTGTTAATAAAATGTGATAAAAAAGAGATTAGAAAATAATATGTGGTATAATATATATTACTGTCATTATTTAATAGATTTATTACAAACTAATATTTATTATAAAAAAAGTTTCAGACACATACAAAAGAAATAACACCCAAGGTTTGGGCCTCTCATCTAACTTTTATTTCTATAAGACATATGTCGTATTCACTGCTTAATTTTTGGTTGTGCGTAGTTAAACTTTTATATTTTATATCATGATTATATGTATATACCTAATATTTAAATGTTTCATTTTTATTTATTTATTTCTTTGGGATTTTGATTTAAATTTTATTGAAGTTGTAATGATTTATTTGACAATCTCATCATTACTCATGATATCTTTTGTTTAGTGCCTCATTTTGAGAATAATTTTATATGTGTATCTTAAAAAATTTCTTATATAATGAATATTCCTGATATTTTCATTAGAACTTACCATTTTACTATATTTGGGACTTTTAATTATTTATAAATATTTTCTAAGTGTATAGGAGGTTATTTCCATCTTTAGTCAAAAATCCTTTTTGATCTATATCTATAGTTTATAAAAACAAATTAAATTATTTTAAATCAGAAAAAGATTTATTAAATAAAAATTGACCCATTTTTTCATTTATTAAAAATGTTTCGGAGGATAATTTTTTCATTTTATGAATGATATACTTTTAAACATTTTACAACAGTTTCAATATAGTGATTTTTTAACTTAAAAATCCTGTAAAGAATTACCCATAGTCACCGATACTAATAATTTAAAGAATCATTTATAGGTATACATAGTCATTTTTTTAAAAAATATTATTCTTAATTTTCATGAAATTATTAATATTTGAAATTAAATTTTAAATGAAAATGGATGTTTTCCAAAATAATGTTTTAATGGAATTTATATGGTTTTCTATTCATCAATGTCAACAAAAAATTGTTTAAACATACTCAACATCTGGAATATGTTTTAATAATGTCATCATTATTATTTTACTAGATGATTTATGATCATTTTGGATGGGATGTTCTTTTTGGTACCATTGATAGAGTCAATATTTTCAGTATTATTAATATGTTTTCAATGAATTAATACCCCTTAATTATAAAATTTGATTGTATTTCCATCATTTATGTGTTTTTAGTGTATTTTGGGCATAAATGTGAAAATGGGGTAATTCTGTAAAATTGACAGTTTTATATGGATTCTGTTTTTCGGGCATAACATTTAAAATATTGGTACAATTTAAGTGAATCATTTTTTTTATTCCTATGCTCATGGGATTCAAATATTTCTTCTGGACCAAGACCCAATTTGAAACCCAATGTTACAGAAAAATCAATCAAATAGAGAAATCAGTTTTTCTAGCAGAATGGACCCCACCGCATGAAATCTACAATATCTCATTCAACCAACCTCTAAATAAGGTTATTCCATATGTTGTCGATAGAGGACATTCAAGGGATGGTGCACAATAAATTTCATAAAATATGAATGTCATTAAGTCATCTTTTGGGAACATCCATGTGGGGTGGGCAGAACAGAGGTGAACTTCTGGCTGACAGAATCTGGATCATAAAATTTTCGCTTCTTTGTTTTCTTTCCCTTGTTCTTATTAGTTCTGTAATTATTTATTCTTACTTCTTAATCACATTTACCCTTACCATGGTGGGGTAAATCTTTTGTGTGATTGTGGATGGGAAGTTTTGCATTTTGTAACTCTTGAATTCGTGCACTAAATGTTCTAAAGTCCTTTTCTGTATTCTGCGAAATTGGTTTCAATTTCATACAACAGTTTGTATTATCATGTGCGATTGTATTTTGATTTTAGATTATGTTGTTGCTATTACTTTGGTCAATGGTCAATTTCTACCTACATTAGGTTCTGATTTATATACGATGGAATAGATCAGGGCTTAGTGGTGAAGTACTTGGTGATCGTCAGTACGTGTGAGAGAGGTAATTCATATTCATGATTGTCTGGGACAAACAAGGCCTGATTGGGAATTGATTAATCTAATTGAGGGTATTATCTAAAACTCTATCACATATTGGAAGAATATTAGACCAATACAAGATTTTGTTTAGTTTTAGGCTTACCATTTCTAATTGAAAAAAGGAGTGAGATGAATCGATTGAGTAATCTCACTTTTATCGATTTAGCATAAGAGAATTGTATAAATTGAAACTATGACAGAATTACAATTGGAGAACCGACCCTAACCTAATCACCCTTCTCATATAATAGTTTCAATCCCTTGTTTTATAAATTTTTTCTCAATATTTTTCATAATTAATTTTCTTTGTTTTCTTTTCAAAAATCAATGAATTTCCAGAAAAACATCCTCACTTCTTTCTCTTATTTTAAGGTGACAACTTAATTTTTTTGAACTACTATCTGAAGACAACCTATTTTAACCGCACTACTACATTTTTGATTATGTAATATTTGTTTTTGTCACACCCCACGACAGAAATGTGTCAAAACTTGGCGTCTTTTCCGGGGAGGTAGTGCCAACATTCCTTTTCTTTTCTTTTCTCTCTTCTCATCTTTTCTATTCAAAATTGCATGTCTAGAACCTCAAAAAATGAACCTTTAACTATAGATCTTGAAATTTAAAGAACCTTGTTGAATAGACTTAGAAACATTAATTTGGAATATGAATTTGAAGAAGTTCCCCTTGCAGAATCAAGTGAAACTTCTAGTGTTCACTCTCAGCCTGTCATCATGGCTGAAAATCAAAACCAAACACTTAGAGACCTTTGTACACCACAATTTTCAACCAAATGTCATGATATAAGGACTTTTTCTATTCCACGCACCATTGGATTATTAAATTTTTTAATTATTTGTGTGATTTAGGTGCATCAATTAATTTATTCCCTCAGTCAGTATATACTTCTTTACAGATGGGGGACTTGAAGCCCACAAGAGTGGTGGTCCAGCTTGCAAATAGATCCACAGTTTTCCCACCAGGAGTTCTGGAGGATGTCTTGGTAAAAGTAAAAGTTCTTTTATTCCCTGCTAACTTTTACGTGTTGAATATGGAAGATGATAGGATCCCATCACACCAACCCATCATTTTTGGGAGACCATTCTTAAATATGGACAAAACCATCATCAATGTCTGTGAAGGGACACTTACCATGGAGTTTGGAGACAACACTGTCCACTTCAATATTTTTGAATCCATGAGACACCCATCAGAATATCATTCACTCTTCACACTCTACTATGAATATGGCATAGAACCAATTGATGAATCAGGTGTGTTTCATGAATTTTTATCATTAGGATATAATTTTTCCATTTAAAATATCACTAAACATATGGATGACCAAACTCTTAGAGGTTCTGATTTCCTGTTGGAAGAAGATGTAAAATCTTATTTCTCTGATAATTTGTTAAATGATGATGAAGATGATATGATTTCTTTTGTGTAGGATGTCAAACCATTGGAAGTGGAGAACCTCAATTTAGTTTCATCCCTTGAGCATCATCATGATCTGGAATTAAAACCACTCCCCACTGATTTAAAATATGTTTACCTTATGGAGGGAGAGAAATTACCAGTAATAATTGCTAATAATCTATCTGAAACTCATGAAAAATCATTGATTGATCTTTTGAGAGAGAATGTCCAAGCAATAGGGTGGAGTTTGGGTGATATCCCAGGAATAAACCCAAAAATTTCCTCGCATATTATTTTTCTTGAGGGAGATTCCAAACCTGTCAGACAACCCTAAAGGAGGCTGAACCCCACCCTAATGGAGGTTGTGAAAAAAGTGATTTAGAATCTTTTAGAAGCTAGGATCATCTATCCCATATCAGATTCAAAATGGGTTATCCCCACCCTTGTAGTCCCAAAGAAACCTGGCATAGCCATTGTGAGGAATGAAAAGAATGAATTAATCCCTGTGAGAATTCAGAATAGCTGGAGAGTATGAAAAGATTTTAGGAAGTTGAATCATGTCACTCAAAAAGATCATTTCTCTATCCCTTTCATTGACCATATTCTAGAGAGGTTTTAAGGTAGAACTCATTATTGCTTTTTGGATGGATTTTCAGGTTATTTTCAGGTTCCCATTGCTCTCGAAGATCAAGAGGAGACTACATTTACTTTTCCTTTTGGAACTTTTGCATACAAAAGGATGCCCTTTGGATTTTGTAATGTTCTAGGTACATTTTAGAGTTGTATGGTAAGTATATTTTCTGATCACATTGAAGATTGTTTTGAGGTTTTCTTGGATGACTTCATAGTTTTTGGAAATTCTTTGGACCATTGCTTGAAAAATCTTGAAAACGTTTTAAAAACTTGCATTGAAAAGAACCTTGTTTTGAATTTTGAAAAGTGTCATTTTATGGTTGAGAGAGGAATTTTCCTTGGGAACACCATTTCACAAAAAAGGAATTGAATTAGATATTTCAAACATTGAAGTGATAAATTCTTTTCCTTGCCCAACTTGTGTGAAACATGTTAGATCATTTTTAGGACATGCAGGATTCTATAAGAGTTTCATCTATGATTTTAATAAGATTTCTCTCCCTCTCTCTAGATTACTTTTGAAATATGATGATTTCAATTTCAATGGATCATGTTGAGAAGCCTTTGATGAGTTGAAAAGGAGATTGATTACACCACCAGTAATGCAACCACCCAATTGGGAAGAACCATTCGAGCTACTTTGTGATGCTTCAAACCAAGAAGTTGGAGCAGTAATTTCTCATAAAATTGAGTTCAGGCCACAAGCCATTGAATATGCCTCGAAAACCCTAGATGCGGCCCTATTCAACTACACAACAACAGAAAAAGAGTTTTTAGCAGTTGTTTTTTCTTTAGAAAGATTTAGATCGTATCTACTTGGAACTAAAGTCATTGTGTTTTCTGATCATGAAACTCTTAAGTACGTGATGAAGAAGGTAGAAGAAAAACCGAGGCTAGTGAGATGGATGCGACTACTACAAGAATTCAACATAGAAATCAAAGATAAGAAGGGATGTGAGAACCAAGTGGCTAATCACTTAAGTAGACTACCCAACACTGCTAAAGTTGAAATTCTAGACACTGATGCAATAAATGATCTCCTTCCAGGAGAGAAGTTGTACTTTATTGAAGGATAAGTACTTTGTTATACTAACATGGTCAATTATCTGGTAAAATCTCAGGTCCCATCTCATTTAAATTCTCTCCAAATTCACAAATTGAAAGCTGAATCTAGATATTACATCTGGGATGATCCATTTCTATGGAAGATTTGCAATGGACAAATAATAAGAAGATGCTTGCCTAAAAATGTAATTGATTATTTCTTTATGTTTTGCCACACATTATCTTGTCGAGGACACTTTGGACCTCAAAGGATAGCAAGGAAGGTTTTAGAATCTTGACATTATTGGCCAACAATTTTCAAAGATTCTCATCAATTTTTCAAACTGTGTGAAAAATGTCAGTTTACATGAAATATTTCAAAGAGACAAGAAATTCACCAAAAGCCACTTAATTTTTGTGCAATTTTTGGAGTTTTGGGGATATAATTTATGGGACCTTTCCCAATGTCATTTGTAAATTAATATATTCTTCTTGTTTTTGATTATGTTTCCAAATGGGTGGAAGGAAAAGCCACCAAGACTGACGATGCTAAAGGTATTTGTGATTTTGTCAGGGCTAACATATTTTGTAGGTTTGGAGTTCCCAGACCCATCATTAGTTATCAAGGGACTTACTTTTGAAATTGTATAATGGAGACTTTGTTGAAAAAGTTTGGGGTGCATCATAATGCATCAACTCAATATCATCCAAAGACTAATGGTCAAGCTGAAGTGTCCAATAGAGAAATCAAAGCAATTTTGGAAAATAATGTAAATCCAAATAGGAAGGATTGGAGCCAAAGTTTGGAAGACACATTATGGGATTACAATACATCCTACAAAACCCCAGCTGGATTGAGTCCATATAGGTTGATTTATGGGAAAATCTATCACATACCTGTGGAATTGGAACACAAGGCAGACTGGGCTGTGAGGAAGAGGAATCTGGATCTTGAAAGTACTGGGAAAGAGAGAATATTGTAGTTATAGGAGCTGGAAGAAATTAGAAGGGAAGCATTTTAAAATTCATGAATTCACAAAGATAGGACAAGAGTGGGTCATGAAAAACTGATCCAACTAATAAACTGTCATCCTAGAGACAAGGTGTTGTTATTCAATTCAAGACTCAAGTTGATGCCAGGTAAACTTCATTCCAGGTGGGAAGGTCCATTTATAGTTACTCGTGTATATTCTTTTGGTGTTGTGCATATTTTAAAGGCTGGAACACAAGATCCATTTACTTTCAATGATCATAGGATGAAGAAATTCCTTGGGACCATGCCATTAAAGCCAATGGAGGAGATCACACTACTCCAACATGTTTATCAATAAAATCCACTAGGTCATACCTCTCCTTTACACTTTCTTGCTTGTTGTGATTCATTTTTAAAATCTTCTAACATGTTAAATCCATTAGAATTCCTTGCAGACACTGCATCATTTAAGTGTGGGGGATGGAACCTTTGTAGTTTAGGATTTCTATGTGTTGTTTTTTTTTCTTATTTGTTTTAAAAACATGTGTCTGTTTCAAATTTTGTGTGTTTAATTTTCAGTATTTATATATTTTTTAAAATTTTGTGCTGAAATGATCATCTTTGACATTTTTGAAACCCATTTCCATGGGAGAAATAATTTATTCCTTGAAACCGAGCTTAAATAAATGCTCAAAATGACATAGTTTCAAGTTTGATTCTTTGGAAATTTCATTAAAAATATTCTATTTTTTTAATCTGATGCCACATATCACTATCGTTATATTTGAAATCACTTTCCCGTGAGCCTTCTGAACCTATTATTTTCATATTCTTTACATTCACCTCACCTCTTGAGAGAACCAAACCATGCTTTTTTAAACTAGAATTTGATTTATTCCTTTCAAAACATGAGGGTTTGGGGTACATGTGTTTTAAATGATTGAGGCATTTCATTGGTTTTTAAGACCCTTTTCATAATAATCCCTTTAATTCTAGCCTACCTTGTAAATTTAATCCTTGTAGCCCATAGAAGTCATGAACATACTGTTAGGTTAGCCACATTACAAGACAATTTTCCTTATCCAACCTGCTCTTGAAGTGAAATTGCATGATCTAGTTGAACTTCAGTGTGGGGGAAGATATCTTGTGTGGTGCTAGCTCATTTTCTGAATCATTGGGTGGAAAATAAAATTCTAAAGAGATGATATTGTTAAGAAAAAAAATTGATGAATGTTGTTCCTTTTCTGGAGATTTCCTGTTGAGAGAAGTTGTGCCTTTCTGGAGCTTCTGATAAAGAAATAAAGTTGTGCCTTTTCTGGAGCTTTCATGAAATATTATATTTAAGAAGATTGAAATGTTTGCTACTGAAATGATGAACTATGAGAAAATAACTTGATATTCCATGAAGAAGGAGGTCATTTTTTACTAAGGGGAGTGAAGAGGAGACCATTCTTGTGTGAAAATTGGAGTAATGCAATTTTTCTTTAAAAAGAGCCAAGCCCTCTTCATTTAGCCTCTGAATTTTCACATTTAAATCCTACCAACCTAAAGCCACAGAACAACCTTGAAAAGTCCTAATGATAAACATATGTCTTTAAATCACATTGGGTGGAGATTTAGGAATTTATCAAGCCTAAGGTGACCCTTTTATGAGTTTGGATGAGAAAGAAATTGCTAAAAAATAGAAAATTTTTATGATGAGAGATAATGAATGTTAGGTAAGTGTTTTCTGTGCATGGGATGAGAAATGAAGAGTAAATATATTGAATTATCTAAAATTAAGAACATGAAATAATAGAGTTTGAGGAGGCATGGTGTATTTTGTTTCCTGTTTTCAAATTGGTGGATCTCATGGATATAAGTTTTGAATTTACATTGATTTTATTTTGATTCTGACTTTTCCAGTATTCCAAGTGATAAGTGTGGGGGAATTTATAGAGTTAATATTTTCAATATTGTTAATATATTTTCAATGAATTAATCCCTAAAATTATTCTATTTGAGTGTATTTGCATCATTTGTGTGTTTTTGGTGTATTTTGGGCTTAAATGTGAAAATGGGGTAATTCTATAAAATTGACAGTTTAATATGGATTCTGTTTTATGGGCATAACATTTAAAATACTGGTCCAATTGAAGTGAATCGTTTTTTTTTTGGATTCCTATGCTCGTGGGCTTTAAATATGTCTTCTAGAACAATACCCAATTCGAAACCCAATGGTACATAAAAATCAATCAAATAGAGAAATCAGTTTTGCTGGCAGAATGGACCCCACCACATTAAATCTACAATATCTCATTCAACTGACCTCTAAATGAGGTTATTCTAGCTGGTGTCGATAGAGGACATTCAAGGTACGGTGCACAATAAATTTCATAAAATATTCTTCTCATTAAAGCATCTTTTGGGTGCATCCAAGTGGCGTGGGCAGAACAGAGGCAAACTTCTGGCTGACAGAATCTGGATCATAAAATTTTCTCTTCGTTGTTTTCTTTCCCTTGTTCTTCATAGTTTTGTAATGAGTTATTTTTACTCTTTAATCCCATTTACCCTTACAATGGTGGGGTAAATCTGTTGTGTGATTGAGGATGGGAAAGTTTTCCATTTTGTAACTCTTGAGTTCATGCACTAAATGTTCTAAAGTCCTTTTCTCTATTCTACGAAATCTGTTTCAATTTCTTACAATGGTTTGTATTATCATGTGCGATTGTATTTTGATTTTAGATTCTGTTGTTACTATTGCTTTGGTCAATGGTCAATTTCTCCCTCCATTAGGTTCTAATTTATAAACTATTTAATAGATCAGGTCTTAGTGTCTACAACTCTATCACATATTGGAAGAAGATTAGACGAAGACAATATTTTGTTAAGTTTTATTCTTACCATTTCTATTTGACAAAAGGAGTGAGATGAATACATTGAGTAATCTCACTTTTATCAATTTAGAAGAAGATATTTAAATAAATTAGAACTATGATAGAATTACAAATAGAGAACCGACCCTAACCTAATCACCCTTCTCATACAATAGTTTCAATCCATTGTTTTATCAATTTGTTCTCAATATTTTTCATAATTAATTTTCTTTGTCGTCTTTTCAAAAATCAAACAATTTCCAGAAAAACAACCTCAATTCTTTCTCTTATTTTAAGGTGACAGCTTAATTGTTGTGCACTCCTCTATGGATACAACCTACGTTAACCACTATATTTCATTTTAGCTTAGGTAATATTTGTTTTGTCACACCCCACGATAGGCATGTGTCAAAACATGGCACCGTTGTCAGGGAGGTAGCCCCAACATTTCTTTTCTTTTCTTTTCTCTCTTATCATCTTTTGTATTCAAAATTGCAAGTCTAGAACCTCAAAAACAGAACCTTTACCTATAGATCCTGAAATTCAAAGAACATCATTGAATAGACTTAGAAATATTAATTTGAATCTGAATTTGAGTAAGTTCCCCTTGAAAAATCAAGTGCAACTTCTAGTGTTCACTCTGAGCCTGTCATCATGGCTGATAATCACAACCAAACACTTAGAGACCTTTGTACACCACAATTTCCAACCAAATTTCAACATCCAGTGATGTTTTCTATTCCATGCACCATTGGTTCATTAAATTTTTCTAATGCTTTGTGTGATTTAGGTGAATCGATTAATGTATTGCCTCACTCAGTATATACTTCTTTACTGATGGGAGACTTCAATCCCACAAGAGTGGTGGTCCAGCTTGCAAATAGATCCAGAGTTTTCCCAATAGGAGTTCTACATGATGTCTTGGTAAAATTCAAATATCTTTTATTCCGTGATGAATTTTTTGTGTTGAATATAGAAGATGAAAGGATCCCATCACATTCACCCATCATTTTGGGGAGACCTTTCTTAAAGACGGCCAAAACCATCATCAATGTCTATGAAGGGACATTTACCATGGAGTTTGGAGATAACACTGTCCACTTTAATATTTTTGAATCCATGAGGCACACATCAGCTGATCATTCACTCTTCACACTCTCCCATGATGATGGCATATAACCAATTCAAGATTCAGTTATGTTTCATGAATTTTTATCATTAGGAGAGAATTTTTCCATTAAAAATATCACTAAACATATGGAAGCCCAAACTCTTGGATGTTCTGATTTCCTGTATGAAGAAGAGGTAAAATATGATTTCTTCGATAATTTGTTAAATGATGATGAAGATGATATGATTTCTTGTGTGCAAGATGTCAAACCATTTTAAGTGTAGAAATTCAATTTAGTTACATCCCTTGAGCATCCTCCCGATCTAGAATTAAAACCACTTCCCACTGATTTAAATTTTTTTTACCTTATGGAGGGAGAGAAATTACTAGTATTAATTTATAATAATCTATCTGAAACCCAAGAAAAATCATTGATTGAGATTTTGAGATCGAACGTCAAAGCAATAGGGTAAATTTTAGGTGATATTCCAGGAATAAACCAAAAAAATTACTCGCATAGAATTTTTCATGAGGGAGATTCCAAACATGTTAGACAACCCCAAAGGAGGTTGAACCCCACCATAATGGAGGTTTTGAAAAAAGGGAATGAGAAGCATTTAGATGCTGGGATCTTCTATCCGATATTAGATTCAAAATGGGTTAGCCACATCCATGTAGTCCAAAATAATACTAGCCTAACCATTGTGAGGAATGACAAGAATGAATCAATCTCTGTGAGAATTTAGAATAGCTGGAGAGTATGTATAGATTTTAGGTAGTTGAATCATTTCACTTCAAAAGATCATTTCCCTATCCCTTTCATTGACCAGATGCTAGAGAGGTTGGCAGGTAGAAGTCATTATTGCTTTTTGGATGGATTTTCAGGTTATTTTTAGGTACATATTGCTCCCAAAGATCAAGAGAAGACTACCTTTACTTGTACTTTAGACACATTTTCATAAAAAAGGATGTCATTTGGTTTTTGTAATACTCTAGTTAAATTTTAGAGGTTTATGGTATGTATATTTTCTGATCACATTGAAGATTGTTTGGTGGTTTTCTTGGATGACTTCACAGTTTTTGGAAATTCTTTTGACCATTTCTTGAAAAATCTTGAAACATTTTAAAAACATGAATTGAAAAGAACGTTGATTTGAATTTTGAAAAGTGACATTTTATGGTTGAGAGATGAATTGTCCTTGGGCACGTCATTTCACAAAAAGGAATTAAAGTTGATAATTCAAAAATTGAAGTGATAAATACTTTGTCTTACCCAACATGTGTGAAACATGTTAGATCATTTTTAGGACATGAAGGATTCTACAGGAGGTTTATCAATGATTTCAGTATGATTTATCTCCCTCTCTATAGATTAATTTTGAAAGATGCTGATTTCGATTTCAATTGTTCATGTAGAGAATCCTTTGATGATTTGAAAAGGAGATTGATTACAGCACCAGTAATTCAACCACCCAATTGGGAAAAACCATTCGAGCAACTTTGTGATGCTTCAAACCAAGAAGTTGGAGCAGTACTTTCTCCGAGAGTTGACGGTAGGCCACAAGTCATTGCATATGCCTTGAAAACCTTAGATGCGGTCCAGTTCAACTACACACCAATAGAAAAAGATTTTTTTAGCATTTTTTTCTTCTTTAGAAAGATTTAGATCCTATCTACTTGGAACTAAAGTCATTGTGTTTTCTGATCATGCAGCTCTTAGGTACTTGATGAAGAAGGATGATGAAAAACTGAGGCTAGTGAGATGGATTCTACTACTGCAAGAATTCAACATAGAAATCAAAGATAAGAAGGGATCTGAGAACCAAGTGGCTGATCACTTAAGTAGACTACCCAACACCACTGATGTTGAAATTCTAGACACTAAACCACTAAATGATCACCTTCCAGGTGAGAAGTTGTACTTGATTGAAGGAGAAGTACCTTGGTATGCTGACATGGTTAATTATCTTGTAACATATCATGTCCCATATCAAATAAATTCTCACTATATTCACAAATTGAAAGTTGAATCTAGATATTACATCTGGGATGATCCATTTCTATAGATGGTTTGCAATGAACAAATGATAAGAATATGTTTTCCTAAAGATGAAATTGATTCTGTCTTTAAGTTTTTTCATACATTATCTTGTGGAGGACACTTTGGACCTCAAAGGACAGCAAGGAAGGGTTTAGAATCTATACATTATTGGCCAACACTTTTCAAAGATTCTCATGAATTTTGCAAACGATGTGAAAAATTTTAGTTTACATGAAATATTTCAAAGAGACAAGAAGTGCCCCAAAAGAAACTTAATTTTTTTGAAATTTTTTATGTTTGGTGGATAGATTTTATTAGACCTTTCCCAATGTCATATGGAAATTCTTATATTCTTCTTTCTGTTGATTATGTTTCCAAATTGGTGGAAGCAAAAGACACCAGGACTGACGATGCTAAAGCTGTTTGCGATTTTGTCAGGGCTAACATATTTTGTATGTTTGGAGTTCCCATAGCCATCATTAGTGATCAAGGGACTAACTTTTTCAATAGTAGAGTGAAGGCGTTGTTGAAAAAGTATGGGGTGCATCATAAAACATCAACTCTTTATCATCCACAGACTAATGGGAAAGCTAAAGTGTCCAATAGAAAAATCAATGGGATTTTGGAAAAGACCGTTAATCTAAATAGGAAAGATTGGAGCCAAAGGTTGGAAGACACATTATGGGCTTACAGGACAGCCTACAAAACCCTAATTTGAATGAGTCCATATAGGATGATTTATGGGAAAATCTGTCACCTATATGTGAAATTGGAACACAAGGAATACCAGGCTTTGAGGAAGATGAATTTGGATCCTGAATGTGCTGGGAAAGAGAGAAGATTACAGTTACAGTAGTTGGAAAAAAATAGAAGGGAAGCATTTGAAAATTCTCGAATTTACAAAGACAGAACAAGAGTGGCTCATGAAAAGCTGATCCATCCAAAAGACTTTCATCCTGGAGACAAGGTGTTGTTTTTAAATTCAAGACTCAAGCTAATGCCAGGTAAACTTTGTTCCAGGTGGGAAGTCCATTTATAGTTACTCATTCATATCATTTTGGTGTTTTGCATATTTTGAAGGATGGAACACAAGAGCCATTTACTGTTAATGGGCATAGGCTGGAGAAATTCCTTGGGACCATGCCATTAGAGTCAATGGAGGAGATCACACTCCTTAAACATGTTTATCAATAAAATCCACCAGGTCGTACCTCTTCTTTACACTTTCTTTCTTATTGTGATTCATTTTTCAAATCGTATAACTTGTTAAATCCATTTGAATGCATTGTGGACACTGCACCATTTAAGTGTGCGGGAGGGAACCTTTGTCGTTTAGGATTTTTATGTGTTGTTCGTTTTCCTATTTGTTTCAAAAACATGTCTGTGTTTCAAACTTTTTGTTTTTAATTTTCAATTTTTTTCTATTTTTTAAACTTTTTTTCTGAAATGATTTTCTTTGAAATTTTTGAAACCCATGTCCATGGGAAAAATAATTTATTCCTTGAAATCGAGCTTAAATAAATGGTAAAAAGGACATTGTTTCAAGTTCCATTCTTTGGGAATTTCATGAAAAATACTCTTTTTTTAATCCCATGCCACATATTACTGTCTTTATATTTGAAAACACATTCCCGTGAGGCTTATAAACCTATTATTTTCATATTATTTACATTCACCTCACTTCTTGAGAGAACCAAACCATGCATGTTTTAACCAGAATTTTATTTATTCCTTTCAAAACCTGAGGGTTTGGGGTACATGTGTTTTAAATGATTGAGGCATTTCTTTGGTTTGTAATCCCCTTTTAAGATAATCCCTTTCATTCTGGACTACCTTGTAAATTTAATCCGTGTAGCCCATAGAATCCATGAACATCTTGTTAGGTTAGCCACATTAGAAGCCAATTTTACCTATCCAAGCTACTCTTGAAGTGAAATTGCATGATCTATTTGAACATAAGTGTGGGGAAAGATATCTTGTTTCGTGCTAGCTCATTTTCTGAAACCTTGCGTAGAAAATAAAATGCAGAAGAGATGTTATTGCTATGAAAAAAAAATAATTTTGGTGAAAGTTGTTCCATTTCTAGAGATTTCACGATGAGAGAAGCTTTGCATTTCTGGAGATTATAATGAAGAAAAAAAGTTGTGCCTTTTCTGGAGCTTTCAAGAAATATTATATTTGAGAAGATTGAAATGTTTTCTACTCAAATGATGAACTATGAGAACATTCGTTGATATTCCATGATGAAGGAGATTATTTTTACTAAGGGGAGTGAAGAGGAGACCATTCTTGTTTGAAAATTAGAGTAATTCAATTTTACTTCAAAATGAGCCAAGCCCTCTTCATTCAGCCTCAGGATTTTCACATTTAAATACTAACAAAATAAATCCACAGATCAATATTGAAAATTACTCATGATAAACGTATGTCATTCACTCACATTGGGTGGAAATTTATGAATTTAACAAGACTATGATGACCCTTGTATGAGTTTGGAGAGGAAAGACATTGCTAAAAAATAGAAAATTTGTATGATGAGAGATAATGAATGTTATGTATGTGTTTTGTGTGCGTGGGATGAGGAATGAAGTGTAAGTATATTGAATTATCCTAAATTAAGAACATGAAATAATAGATTTTGAGGATACATGATGTATTTTGTTTCTTGTTTTCAAATTGGTGGATCTCATGGATATGTGTTTTGAATTTACTTTGATTTTATTTTGATTCTGACTTGTCTAGGAGTCCAAGTGATAAGTGTGGGGGAATTGATAGAGTTAATATTTACAATATTATTAATAAGTTTTAAATTAATTAATCCCTATCAATTATTCAATTTTAGTGTATTTTCATCATTTATGTGTTTTTTGTGTATTTTGGTCTTAAATGTGAAAATGGGGTAATTCTGTAAAATTGACAGTTTTATATGGCTTCTGTTTTTGAAGAATAACATTTAAAATATTGGTCAAATTGATGTGAATCATTTTTTTGGCTTCCTATGCTTGTGGGCTTCAAATATGTCTTCTGGACCAATACCCAATTCGAAACCCAATGGTACATAAAAATCAATCAAATAGAGAAATCAGTTTTGTTGGAAGAATGGAACCCACTCCATTAAATCTACAATATCTCATTAAACAGACCTCGAAATGAGGTTATTCCAGCTGGTGTCGACAGAGGACTTTCACAGGATGGTGCACATTAAATTTCATAAAATATGAATCTCATTAATGCATCTTTTGGGCGCGTCCAAGTGGGGTGTAAATAACAGAGGTGAACTTCTTACTGATAGAATCTAGATCATAAATTTTCGGTTCTTTTTTTTCTTTCCCTTGTTCTTCTTAGTATTTTAATGAGTTATTCTTACTCCTTATTCTCAGTTACCCTTACCATGGTTGGGTAAATCATCTGAGTGATTGGGTATGGGAAGGTTTTCCATTTTGTAACTCTTGAGTTCATGCACTGAATGTTCTAAATTCCTTTTCTATGTTCTACGAAATCGATTTCAATTTCTTAAAACAGTTTGTATTATAATTTTTGACTGTATTTTGATTTTAGATTCTGTTGTTTCTATTTCTTTGGTCAATGGTCAATTTCTCCCTTCATTAGGTTCTGATTTATATACGATGGAATAGATCAGGGCTTAGTGGTGAAGTACTTGGTGATCGCTAGTACGTGTCAGAGAGGTAGTTCATATTCTTGATTGTCTGGGATAAACAAGTCCTGATTAGGAATTGCCTAATCTAATTGAGGGTATTATCTACAAATCTATCACAAATTGTAAGAAGTGTAGACCATGACAAGATTTTTTTTAAGTTTTATTCTTAACATTTCTATTTGACCAAAGGAGCGAGATGAATCGATTGAGGAATCTCACTTTTATCGATTTAGAAGAAGATAATTGGATAAATTGGAACTATGAAAGAATTAAAAATTGAGAACCGAACCTAACCTAATCACCCATATCATATAATAGTTTCAATCCCTTGTTTTATCAATTTGTTCTCAATATTTTCCATTATTAATTTTCTTTGTTTTCTTTTCAAAAATAAAACACTTTCCAGAAAAACAACCTCACTTATTCCTCTTATTTTAATGTGAAAGCATGATTTTTTTGCACTCCTCTATAGCGACAACCTAGGTTAACCACTCTACTGAATTTTAGCTTAGGTAATATTTGTTTTTTTCACACCCCATGATAGGCATGTGTCAGAACATGTCATCGTTGTCGGGGAGATAGCGCCAACATTTCTCTCCTTTTCTTTTCTCTCTTCTCATCTTTTCTATTCAAAATTGCATGACTAGAACCTCAAAAATGGAACCTTTACCTATAGATCCTGAAATTTAAACAACCTTGTTGAATAGACATAGAAACATTAATTTTCAATCTGAATTTGAGTAGGTTCCCCTTGCATAATCAAGTGAAACTTCTAGTCTTTAATATGAGCCTGTTATCATGGCTGAAAATAAAAACCAAACCCTTAGAGTCCTTTGTACACCACAATTTCCAGCCAAATGTCACGATCTAGGGACATTTTATATTACATGCACCATTGGTTCATTAAAAGTTTCTAATTATTTGTGCGATTTAGGTGCATAAATTAATGTATTGCCTCACTCAGTATATACTTCTTTACTTATGGGAGACATGAAGCCCACAAGAGTGGTGGTCTAGCATGCAAATAGATCCATAGTTTTCCCAGCAGGAGTTCTGGAGGATGTCTTGGTAGAAGTCAAAGATCTTTTATTCCATGTTTACTTTTATGTGTTGAATATGAAAGTTGATAGGATTCCATCACACTCACCCATCATTTTGGGGAGACATTTGTTAAAGACGGCCAAAACCATCATCAATGCCCATGAAGGGACACTTACCATGGATTTTGGAGACAACACTGTCTACTTCAATATTTTTGAATCCATGAGGCACCCATCAGAAGATCATTCACTCTTCACTGTCTCCCATGAAGATAGAATTGAACCAATTGAAGAATCAGTTATGTTTGATGAATTTTTATCACTAGGAGAGAATTTTTCTATTAAAAATATCACTAAACATATGGAAGCCCAAACTCATGGAGGTTCAGATTTGCTATTAGATGAAAAGGTAAAATCTGATTTCATTGATAATTTTTTAAATGATGATGAAGATTATATGATTTCTTGTGTGCAGGATGTCAAACAATTGGAAGAGTAGAACCTCAATTTAGTTTCATCCCATGAGAATCCTCCTGATCTAGAATTAAAACCACTCCCCACTAATTCAAAATATGTTTACCTTTTAGAGGGAGAGAAATTACAAGTAATAATTTCTAATAATCTATCTGAAACTCAAGAAAAATCATTGATTGATCTTTTGAGAGAGAATGTCCAAGCAATAGGGTAGAGTTTAGGTGATATCCCAGGAATAAACCCAAGAATTTTCTTGCATAGAATTTTTCTTGAGGGAGATTCCAAACCTGTCAGACAACCCTAAAGGAGGCTGAACCCCACCCTAATGGAGGTTCTGAAAAAATATATTGAGAAGCTTTTAGAAGCTGGGATCATCTATTCCATATCAGATTCAAAATGGGTTAGCCCCATCCATATAGTCCCAAAGAAAACTGGCCTAACCATTGTGAGGAATGAAAAGAATGAATTAATCCCTATCAAAATTCAGAATAGCTGGAGAGTATGCATATATTTTAGGAAGTTGAATCAGGTCACTTGATAAGATCATTTCCCTATCCCTTTCATTGTCCAAATGCTAGAGTGGATGGAAGGTTGGACCCATTATTGCTTTCTGGATGGATTTTCAGGTTATTTTCAGGTACCCATTGCTCCCGAAGATCAAGAGAAGATTACCTTTACTTGTCCTTTTGGCACTTTTTCATAACAAAGGATGCCATTTGGATTGTGTAATGATCCAGGCCAATTTCAGAGGTGTATGGTAAGTATATTTTCTTATCACATTGAAGATTTCGTGGAGGTTTTCTTGGATGACTTCACTGTTTTTGGAAATTCTTTTGACCATTGCTTGAAAAATCTTGAAACAGTTTTAAAAACTTTCATTGAAAAGAACATTGTTTTGAATTTTGAAAAGTGTCATTTTATGGTTGAGAGAGGAATTTTCCTTGAGCATGTCATTTCACAAAAAGGAATTGAATTTGATAATTCAAAAAGTGAAGTGATAAATTCATTGTCTTACCCAACCTATGTGGAACATGTTAGAACATTTTTAGGACATACATGATTCTACAGGAGGTTTATCAAAGATTTCAGTAAGATTTATCTCCCTCTCTCTAGAATAATTTTGGAAGATGCTGATTTCTATTTAAATGGTTCATGTAGATAATCCTTTGATGAGTTAAAAAGGAGATTGATTACACCACCAGTAATGCAACCACCCAATTGGGAATAACCATTTGAGCTACTTTGTGATGCTTTAAACCAAGCAATTGGAGTAGTTCTTTGTCAGAGAATTGAGGGCAGGCCACAAGTCATTGCATATGCCTCGAAAAACATAGATGTGTCCCAAATCAACTACACAACAATAGAAAAAGATTTTTTAGTAGTTGTTTTTCCTTTAGAAAGATTTAGATTGTATCTACTTTGAACTAATGTGATTGTGTTTTCTGATCATGCAGCTCTTAGGTACTTGATGAATAAGGATGAAGAAAAATCGAGGCTAATGAGATGGATGCCACTACTGCAATAATTCAACATAGAAATAAATGATAAGAAGGGATCTGAGAACCAAGTGGCTGATTACTTAAGTAGATTAACCAACACCGCTGAAGTTGAAATTCCAGACACTGAACCACTAAATGATTGCCTTCCAGGAGAGCAGTTGTACTTGATTAACGGAGAAGTACCTTGGTATGCTGACATGGTCAATTATCTGGTAACATATCCGGTCCTACCTTATTTAAATTCTCACCATATTAACAAATTGAAAGAAGAATCTAGATATTACATCTGGGATGATCAATTTCTAGGAAAGATTTTCAATGACCAAATGATAAGAAGATGTTTTCTTAAAAATCAAGTTGATTCTGTCTTTATGTTTTGTCACACATTAGTTTGTGGAGGCCACTTTGGACCTCAAAGGATAGAAAAAAAGGTTTTAGAATCTGGAATTTATTGGCCGACACATTTCAAAGATTCTCATGAATTTTTTAAATGGTGTGAAAAATGTCAGTTTACAGGAAATATTTCAAAGAGACAAGAAATGCCCCAAAAGACACATAATTTTTGTGAAATTTTTTAAGGTTGGGGGATAGATTTTATGGGACCATTTCCAATGTCATTTGTAAATCCACATATTCTTCTTTCTATTGATTATTTTCCAAATGGGTGGAAGCAAAATCCACCAGGACTGACGATGCTAAAGCTGTTTGCGATTTTGTCAGGGCTAACATATTTTGTATGTTTGGAGTTCCAATAGCCATCATTAGTGATCAAGGGACTCACTTTTTCAATAGGATATTGGAGGCTTTGTTAAAAAAGTATGGGGTGCATCATAAAACATCAACTCCTTATCATCCACACACTTATGGGAAAACTGAAGTGTCCAATAGAGAAATCAAAGGAATTTTGGAAAAGACTGTTAATCCAAATATGAAGGATTGGAGCCATAGGTTGGAAGACATATTATGGGATTACAGGACAGCCTAGAAAACCCCAATTGGAATGAGTCCATATATGTTGATTTATGGGAAAATCTATCAACTACCTGTGCAATTGGAACACAAGGCATACTGGGCTGTGAGGAAGATGAATCTGGATCTTGAAAGTTCTGGGAAAGAGAAAAGATTGCAGTTATAGGAGCTGGAAGAAATTAGAAGGGAATCAATTGAAAATTCCCGAATTTATAAAGATAGATCAAGAGTGGCTCATGACAAACGGATCCATCCAAAAGACATTCATCCTGGAGACCAGGTGTTGTTATTCAATTCATGACTCAAGCTAATGCCAAGTAAACTTCCTTCCAGGTGGGAAGGTCCATTTATAGTTAATCATGTATATCATTTTGGTTTGTGCAGATTTTGAAGGATGGAACAAAGGAGCCATTTACTATCAATGTGCATAGGTTGAATAAATTCCTTGGGACCATTCCATTAGAGCCAATGGAGGAGATCACACTCCTACAACATGTTTATCAATAAAATCCACCAGGTCGTACCTCTCCTTTACACTTGCTTGCTTGTTGTGATTTTTTTTCAAATCATATAACATGTTAAATCCATTTGAATGCATTGCAAACACTGTATCATTTAAGTGTGGGGGAGGGAACCTGTGTAGTTTAGGATTTTTATGTGTTATTTTTTCCTATTTGTTTTAAAAACATGTGTGTGTTTCAAATTTTGTGTGTTTATTTTTCAATTTTTGTGTATTTTTTAAAATTTTGTGATGAAATGATTATCTTTCACATTTTTGAAACCCATGTCCATGGGAGAAATAATTTATTCCTTGAAACCGAGCTTAAATAAATGCTGAAAATGACATTGTTTCAAGTTCCATTCTTTGATAATTTCATGAAAAATACTCTGTTTTTTGAATCCCATGCCACATATCACTGTCTTTATATTTGAAATCACGTTCTTGTGAGGCTTTTGAAAGTATTATTTTCATATTATTTACATTCACCTAACTTCTTGAGAGAACCAAACCATGCTTTTTTTAACCAAAATTTGATTTATTCATTTCAAAACATGAGGGTTTGGGGTACATGTGTTTTAAATGATTGAGGAATTTCATTGATTTATAAGCCCCTTTTTATGATAATCCCTTTCATTCTGGCCAACCTTGTAAATTTAATCCTTGTAGCCCATAGAATCCATCAACATCCTGTGAGGATAGCCACATTACAAGCCAATTTTCCCTATCCAACCTACTCTTGATGTGAAATTGCATGATCTAGTTGAACTTAAGTGTGGGGGAGGATATCTTGTGTGGTGCTATCTCAATTTCTGAATCCTTGGGTCGAAAATAAAATGTTGAATAGATGTTATTGCTATGAAGAAAATCATTTTGGTGAAAGATGTGCCTTTTCTGGAGCTTTCATGATGAGAGAAGTTGTGCCTTTCTGGAGATTCTAATGAAGAAAGAAAGTTGTGCCTTTTCTGGAGCTTTCAAGAAATATTATATTTGAGAAGATTGAAATGTTTTCTACTGAAATGATGAACTATGAGAACATTCCTTGATATTCCATGAAGAATTAGATTATTTTTTACTAAGGGGAGTGAAGAGGAGACCATTCTTGTGGGAAAGTTAGAGTAATGCAATTATGCTTCAAAAAGAGTGAATCCCTCTTCATTCGTCCTCAGAATTTTCAAACCTAAATCCTAATAACCTAAAGCCACATAACAACATTGACAAGTCCTCATGATAAACATATGTCTTTCACTCAAATCGTGTGGAGATTTAGGAATTTATCATGCTTTAGATGACCCTTGTATGAGTTTGGATGAGAAAGGCACTGCTAAAAAATAGAACATTTGTATGATGAGAGATAATGAATGTTAGGTAACTGTGTGAGTGCATGGGATGAGAAATGAAGAGTAAAAATAATGAACTATCTTAAATTAAAAACATGAAATAATAGAGTTTGAGAAGTCATGATGTATTATGTTTCTTGTTTTCAAATTGGTGGATCTCATGGATATGTGTTTTGAATTTACTTTGATTTTATTTTGATTCTGACTTGTCCAGGAGTCCAAGTGATAAGTGTGGGGGAATTGATAGAGTTAATATTTTCAATATTATTAATATATTTTCAATGAATTAATACCTGTCAATTATTAAATTTGAGTGTATTTGCATCATTTATGTGTTTTGGGGTATTTTGAGCTTAAATGTGAAAATGCGGTAATTCTGTAAAATTGACTGTTTTATATGGCTTCTGCTTTTTGAGAATAACATTTAAAATATTGGTCTAATTGAAGTGAATCGTTTTTTTGGTCTTCCTATGCTCGTGGGCTTCAAATATTTCTTCTATACCAAGACCCAATTCGAAACCCAATGGTACAGAAAAATCAATCAAATAGAGAAATCAGGTTTGCTTGCAGAATGGACCCCACCGCATTAAATCTATAATATCTCATTCAACCGACCTCCAAATGAGGTTATTATAGCTGATGTCAACTGAGTACATTCAAGGGACGGTGCATATTAAATGTCATAAAATATGGATCTCATTAAGGCATCTATTGGGCGCGTCCAAGTGGGGTGGGAAGAACAGAGGCGAACTTCTGGCTGACAGAATCTGGATCATAAAATTTTCGGTTCTTTGTTTTCTTTCCCTTGTTATTATTAGTTTTGTAATGAGTTATGTATTACTCCTTAATCTAATTTACCCTTTCCATGGTAGGGTAAATTTTCTGAGTGATTGGGGATGGGATGTTTTTCCATTTTTTTACTCTTGAGTTCATGCACTAAATGTTCTAAATTCCGTTTCTCTATTCTGTGAAATCGGTTTGAATTTCTTACAATGGTTTTTATTATCATGTGTGATTGTATTTTGATTTTAGATTCTGTTTTTGCTATTACTTTGGTCAATGGTCAATTTCTCCTTTTATTAGTTTCTGATTTATATACGATGTAATAGATCAGGGCTTAGTGGTTAAGTACATGGCGATCGCCAGTACATGTGAGAGATAGTAGTTCATATTCTTGATTGTTTGGGATAAACAAGGCCCGATTGGGGATTGCCTAATCTAATTGAGGATATTATCTACAACTCTATCACATTTTGGAAGAATTTTAGACCAAGACAAGATTTTGTTAAGTTTTATTCTTACCATTTCTATTTGACCAAAGGAGTGAGATGAATCGATTGAGGAATCTCACTTTTATCGATTTAAAAAAGAGAATTGCATAAACTGGAACTATGATAGAATTACAAAAGGAGAACCAAACCTTTCCAAATCAGCCTTCTCATATAATATTTTCAATCCCTTGTTTTATCAATTTGTTCTCAATATTTTTCATAATTAATTTTCTTTGTTGTCTTTTCAAAAATTAAACAATTTATAGAAAAACATCCTCACATCTTTCTCTTATTTTATGGTGACAGCTTAATTATTATGCACTCCTCTCTGGAGACAACCTAGGTTAACAACTCTACTGCATTTTAGATTAGGTAATATTTTTTTTGTCACACCTCATGACATGCATGTGTCAAAACTTGGTGCCATTTCCGGGGAGGTAGCGCCAACATTTCTTTTATTTTCTTTTCTCTCTTCTCATCTTTTCTATTCAAAATTTCATGACTAGAACCTCAAAAACTGAACCTTTACCTATATATCCTGAAATTCAAATAACCTTGTTGAATATACTTAGAAAAATTAATTTGAAATCTGAATTTGAGGAATTTCCCCTTACAGAATCAGGTGAAACATCAAGTGTTCACTCTAAGCCTGTTATCATGGCTGAAAATCAAAACCAAACACTTAGAGACCTTTGTACACCACAATTTCCAACCTAATGTCAAGATCCATGGATGTTTTCTATTCCATGCACCATTGGTTAATTAAAATTTTATAATTCTTTGTGCGATTTAGGTGCATAAATTGATGTATTGCCTCACTCAGTATATACTTCTTTACCGATGTGAGACTTGAATCTCACAAGGGTGGTGGTCCAGCTTGCAAATAGATCCACAGTTTTCCCAGAAGGAGTTTTGGAGGATGTCTTGGTAAAATTGAACGATCTTTTATTTCCTACTGACTTTTATGTGTTGAATATGGATGATTATAGGATCCCATCACACTCACCCATCATTTTGGGTAGACCTTTCTTAAAGACGGCCAAAACAATCATCAATGTCCATTAAGGGACACTTACCAAGGAGTTTGGAGACAATACTATCCACTTCAATATTTTTTAATCCATGAGGCACCCATCAAGAGATCATTCACTCTTCACAGTTTCCCATAAATATGGCATAGAACCAATTGAAGAATCAGGTATGTTTAATGAATTTTTATCATTAGGATAGAGTTTTTCTATTTAAAATATCACTAAACATATGGAAGTCCAAACTCTTAGAGGTTCTGATTTCCTGTTGGAAGAAGAGGTAAAATCTGATTTCCTTGATAATTTGTTAAATGATGATGATGATGATATAATTTCTTGTGTGTAGGATGTCAAACCATTGGATGTGGAGAACCTCAATTTAGTTTCATCCCTTGATCATCTTCCTGATCTAGAATTAAAATCACTACCCACGGATTGAAAATATGTTTACCTTATGGAGGGAGGGAAATTACCAATAATAATTTCTAATTAACTATTTGAAACTCAAGAAAAATTATTGATTGAGCTTTTGAGAGATAATGTCCAAGCAATAGGGTGGAGTTTAGGAGATATCCCAGGAATAAACCCAAAAATTATCTCGCTTAGAATTTTTCTTGAGGGAGACTCCAAACCTGTCAGACATCCCCAAAGGAGGCCGAACCCCACCCTAATGGAGGTTGTGAAAATTGAGATTGAGAAGATTTTAGAAGCTGGGATCATCTATCCCATATCAGATTCAAAAATGGTTAGCCTCATCCATGTAGTCCCAAAGAAAACTAGCCTAACCATTGTGAGGAATGAAAAAGAATGAATTAATCCCTGTGAGAATTCAGAATAGCTGGAGAGTATGAATTGATTTAAGGAAGTTGAATCAGGTCACTCAAAAATATCATTTCCCTATCCCTTTCATTGACCATATTCTAGAGAGGATGGCAGGTATAACTCGTAATTGCTTTTTGGATGGATTTTCAGGTTATTTTCAGGTACTCATTGCTCCCGAAGATCAAGAGAAGACTACCTTTAATTGTCCTTTCGGCACTTTTGCATACAAAAGGATGCCATTTGGATTGTGTAATGCTCCAGGTCAATTTCAGAGGTGTATTTTAACTATATTTTCTAATCACATTGATGATTTCTTTGAGGTTTTCTTGGATGAGTTCAATGCTTATGGAAATTCTTTTGACCATTTCTTGAAAAATCATGAAATTGTTTTAAAAACATGCATTGAAAAGAACATTGTCTTGAATTTTGAAATGATCATTTTAGGGTTGAGAGAGGAATTTCCCTTTGTCATGTAATTTCACAAAAAGTAATTGAAGTTGATAATTAAAAAATTGAAGTGATAAATTCATTGTCTTACCCAACTTGTGTGAAACATGTTAGATCATTTTTAGGACATGTAGGATTCTACATGAGGTTTATCAAAGATTTCAGTAAAATTTATCTTCCTATCTCTAGAATAATTTTGAAATATGCTGATTTTTATTTCAATGGTTCATGTAGATAAGCCTTTGATGAGTTGAAAAGGAGATTTATTACACCACCAGTAATGCAACCACCCAACTGGGAAGAACTATTCGAGCTACTTTGTGATGCTTCAAACCAAGCAGTTGGAGCAGTAATTTCTCAAAGAATTGATGGTAGGCCACAAGTCATTGTATATGCCTCGAAAACCTTATATGCGGCCCAGTTCAACTACACAACAATAGAAAAAGAGTTTTTCGCAATTATTTTTGCTTTTGAAAGATTTAGATCCTATCTACTTGGAACTAAAGTCATTGTGTTTTCTGATCATGAAAATCTTAGGCACTTGATGAAGATGGACGAATCAAAACTGAGGCTAGTGAGATGGATTATACTACTGAAAGAATTCAACATAGAAATAAAAGATAAGAAGGGATTTGAGAACCAAGTGGTTGATCACTTATGTAGACTACCCAACACCGCTGAAGTTGAAATTCCAGACACTGAAACACTAAATGATCGCCTTCCAGGGGAGAAGTTGTACTTGATTGATGGAGAAGTACCTTGGTATGCAGACATGGTAAATTATCTGGTAACATATCAAGTCCCATCTCACTTAAATTCTCACCAAATTCACAAATTGAAAGCTAAATCTAGATATTACATCTGGGATAATCCATTTCTATGGAAGATTTCCAATGACCAAATGATAAGCAGATGTTTTCCTAAAAATGATATTGATTCTGTCTTTATGTTTTGTCACACATTAGCTTGTGGAGGCCACTTTGGACCTCAAAGGATAGCAAGGAAGGTTTTACACTCTGGACTTTATTGGTTTACACTTTTCAAAGATTCTCGTGAATTTTGCAAACGATGTGAAAAATGTTAGTTTACAGGAAATATTTCAAAGAGATAAGAAATGCCCAAAAATCCACTTAATTTTTGTGAACTTTTTTATGTTTGGGTGATAGATTTTATGGGACCTTTCCCAATGTCATTTGGAAATTCTTATATTCTTCTTACAGTTGATTATGTTTCCAAATGGGTGGAAGAAAAATCCACCAGGACTGACGATGTTAAAGCTGTTTGTGATTTTGTTAGGGATAACATATTTTGTATGTTTGGAGTTCCCAGATCCATCATTAGTGGTCTAGGGACTCACTTTTTCAATAGGAGAATGGAGGCTTTGTTGAAAATGTATGGGGTGTATCATAAAACATCAACTCCTTATCATCCACAGACTAATGGGCAAGCTGAAGTGTCCAATAGAAAAATCAAATGAATTTTCGAAAAGATTGTTAATCCAAATAGAAAGGATTGGAGCCAAAGGTTGGAAGACACATTATGGGCTTACAGGACAGCCTACAAAACCCCAATTGGAATGAGTCCATATAGGTTGATTTATGGGAAAAGATTTCACCTACCTCTCGAATTGGAACACAAGTCATACTGGGTTGTGAGGAAGATGAATCTGGATCTTGAATGTGCTGGGAAAGAGAGAAGATTGCATTTATAGGACCTAGAAGAAATTAGAAGGGAAGAAATTGAAAATTCCTGAAATTAAAAAGAGAGAACAAGAGTGGCTCATGAAAACCTGCTCCAACCAAAATACTTTCATCTTGGAGACAAGGTTTTTTTATTCAATTCAAGACTCAAGCTGATGCCATGTAAACTTCGTTCCAGGTGGTAAGGTCTATTTATAGTTACTCATGTATATCATTTTGGTGCTGTTTAGATTTTGAAGGATGGAACACAAGAGCCATTTATTGTCAATGTTAATAGGCTAAAGAAATTCTTTGGGACCATGCCATTAGAGCCAATGGAGGGGATCACACTCCCCCATCCTATTTATCAGTAAAACCCACCAGGTCGTACCTCTCCTTTACACATTCTTGCTTGTTGTGATTCATTTTTCAAATCATATAACATGTTAAATCCATTTTAATTCATTGTGTACACTACATCATTTATGTTTGGGGGAGGGAACTTTTTATTTTAGGATTTTTATGTGTGGCTTGTTTTCCTTTTTTTAAACATGTGTGTGTTTCAAATTTTCAGTGTTTATTTTTCAATTTTTGTATATTTTTTAATCTTTTGGGCTAAAATGATTATCTTTGACATTTTTGAAACCCATTTCCATGGGAAAAATAATTTATTCCTTGAAACTGAGCATAAATAAATGCTGAAAATAACATTGTTTCTAGTTCAATTCTTTGGGAATTTCATGAAAAATACTCTGTTTTTTGAATCCCATGCCACATATCACTGTCTTTATATTTGAAATCGCATTCCCATGAGGCTTATAAACCTATTATTTTCATATTAATTACATTCACCTCACTTATTGAGAGAACCAAACCATGCTTGTTTTAACCAGAATTTAATTTATTCCATTCAAAATTGAGGGTCTGGGGTAAATGTGTTTTAAATGATTGAAGAATTTCTTTGATTTTTAAGCCCCTTTTCAAGATAATCCATTTCATTCTGGACTACCTTTTAACTTTAATCCTTGTAGCCCATATAATCCATGTACATCATGTTAGGTTAGCCACATTACGAGCCAATTTTCCCTATCCAACCTGCTCTTGAAGTGAAATTGCATGATCTAGTTGAACATAAGTGTGGGGGAAGATATCTTGTGTCGTGCTAGCTCATTTTTTGAAACCTTTGGTGGAAACTAAAAGGATTAAGAGATGTTAATACTATGAAAAAAAATCATTTTGGTGAAATCTATGTCTTTTCTGGAGCTTTCACGATGAGAGAAGTTGTGCCTTTCTGGAGATTCTAATGAAGAAAGAAACTTCTGCCTTTTCTTCAGCTTTCAAGAAATCTTATAATTGAGAAGATTTAAATGTTTTCTACTGAAATGATGAACTATGAGAACATTCCTTGATATTCCATGAAGAAGGAGCATATTTTTTACTAAGGGGATTGAAGAAGATACCATTCTTCTGTGAAAATTAGAGTAATGCAATTTTGCTTCAAAAAGAGCCAAGACCTCTTCATTCAACCTCAGAATTATCACATCTAAATCCTACCAACCTAAATCCATTGAATGATATTGACAAGTACTCATGATAAACATATGTCTTTGACTCACATCGGGTGGAGATTTAGGAATTTATCAAGCCTATGGTGACCCTTGTATGAGTTTGGATGAGAAAGACATTGCTAAAAACAGAAAATATATATGATGAGAGATAATGAAAGTTAGGTAAGTGTTTTGTGTGCATGGGATGAGAAATGAAGAGTAAATATATTGAATTATCTTAAATTAAGAACATGAAATAATAGCGTTTGAGGAGGCAAGATGTATTTTGTTTCTTGTTTTCAAATTGGTGGATCTCATGGATATGTGTTTTGAATTTACTTTGATTTTATTTTGATTCTGACTTGTCCAGGGGTCCAAGTGATAAGTGTGCGGGAATTTATAGAGTTAATATTTTCAATATTATTAATATGTTTTCAATGAATTAATCCCTCTCAATTATTCAATTTCAGTGTATTTGCGTCATTTATGTGGTTTTGGTGTATTTTGGGTTTAAATGTGAAAATTTGGTAATTCTATAAAATTAACAGTTTTATATGGCTTCTGTTTTTCTAGCATAACATTTAAAACTTTGGTCCAATTGAAGTGAATCATATTTTTTTGGCTTCTTATTCTTGTGGGCTTTTAATATGTCTTCTAGACCAATACCCAATTCGAAACGCAATGGTATAGAAAAATCAATCAAATAGAGAAATCAGTTTTGCTGGAAGAATAGACCCCACCGCATTAAATCTACAATATCCCATTCATATGACCTCAAAATGAGGTTATTCTAGCTGTTGTCGACAGAGGACTTTCAAGGGATGGTTCAAAGTAAATTTCATAAAATATGAATCTCATTAAGGCATCTTTGGGGCACGTCCAAGTGGGGTGGGCAGAACAGAGGCAAACTTCTGGCTGACAGAATCTGGATCATAAAATTTTCGGTTCTTTGTTTTCTTTCCCTTGTTCTTCTTAGTTTTGTAAAGAGTTATTCTTACTCCTTAATATTAGTTACCCATACCATGGCAGGGTAAATCTTCTGAGTGATTGGGTATGGGAAGGATTTCCATTTTGTAACTCTTGAGTTCATGCACTAAATGTTCTAAATTCCATTCCTCTATTCTGCGAAATCGGTTTCAATTTCTTACAACAGTTTATATTATCATGTGCAATTGTATTATGATTTTAGATTCTGTTGTTTCTATTTCATTGGTCAATATTCAATTTCTCCCTCCATTAGGTTCTGATTTATATATGAGTGAATAGGTCAGGGCTTAGTGGTGAAGTACGTGGCGATCGCCGGTATGTGTGAGAGAGGTAGTTCAAATTCTTGATTGTTTGGGATAAACAAGGCCCGATTGGGAATTGCCTAATCTAATTGATGTTATTATCTAAAACTATATAACATATTGGAAGAAGTGTAGAACAAGTCAAAAAAATTTATGTTTTATTCTTACCATTTCTATTAGACCAAAGGAGTGAGATGAATCGATTGAGGAATCTCACTTTTATCGATTTAGAAGAAGAGAATTGGGTAAATTGGAACTATGATAGAATTAAAAATAGAGAACCAAACCTAACCTAATCAAACTTTTCATATAATAGTTTCAATCCCTTTTTTTATCACTTTGTTCTCAATATTTTTCATAATTAATTTTATTTGTTGTCTTTTTAAAAATCAAACAATTTCCAGAAAAACAACATCACTTCTTTCTCTTATTTTAAGATGACAGTTTAATTGTTGTGCACTCCTCTCTGGCGAGAACATAGATTAACCACTCTACTGCATTTTAGCTTAGGTAATATTTTTTTGTCACACCCCACAACAGGCATGTGTCAAAACTTGGCGTCGTTGTCGGGGATGTAGCGCCAAAATTTCTTTTCTTTTCTTTTCTCTCTTCTCATCTTTTCTATTCAAAATTTCATGACTAGAACCTCAAAAACTGAACCTTTCCTATAGATCCTGAAATTGAATGACCCTTGTAGAGTATACTTAGAAACATTAATTTGGAATCTGAATTTGAGGAAGTTCCCCTTGCAGAATCATGTGAAACTTATAGTGTTCACTCTGAGCCTGTCATCATGGATGAAAATCAAAACCAAACACTTAGAGACCTTTGTACACCACAATTGCCAACCAAATGTCAAGATCCAGGGACGTTTTCTATTCCATGCACCATTTTTTAATTAAATTTTTCTAATGATTTGATTGATTTATGTTCATCAATTAATGTATTTCCTCTCTCAGTATATACTTATTTACCGATGGGAGACTTGAAGCCCACAAGAGTGGTGGTCCTGCTTGAAAATAGATCCATAGTATTCCCAGTAGGAGTTCTAGAGGATGTCTTGGTAAAAGTAAAGGATCTTTTATTCCCTATTGACTTATATGTGTTGAATATGGAAGTTGATAGGATCCCATCACAGTCACCCATCATTTTTGGGAGACTTTTCTTAAAGACAGCCAAAACCATCATCAATGTCCATGAATGGACACTTACCATGGAGTTTAGAGACAACACTATCCACTTCAATATTTTTGAATCCATGAGGAACCCAATAGAAGATCATTCACTCTTCACAGTCTCCCATGAAGATGGCATAGAACCAATTGAAGAATCAGTTATGTTTCATAAATTTTTATCTTTAGGAGAGAAATTTTCAATTAAAAATATCACTAAACTTATAGAAGCCCAAATTCTTGGAGGTTCTGATTTCCTGTTGGAAGAAGAGGTAAAATATAATTTCGTTGATAATTTGTTAA
Source organism: Viscum album (assembly GCA_963277665.1). Lineage (NCBI taxonomy): Eukaryota > Viridiplantae > Streptophyta > Magnoliopsida > Santalales > Viscaceae > Viscum > Viscum album. The sequence continues at coordinate 1,289,634,754 of OY728158.1, forward strand.
ATGATGAGGAAGATGATATGATTTCTTGTGTGCAGGATGTCAAACCATTGGAAGTGGATAACCTCAATTTAGTTTCATCCATTGAGCATCCTCCTGATCTAGAATTAACATCACTCCCCACTGATTTAAAATATGTTTACCTTATGGAGGGAGAGAAATTACCAGTAATAATTGATAATAATCTATCTAAAACTCAAGAAAAATCATTGACTGAGCTTTTGAGAGAGAATGTCCAAGCAATAGAGTGGATTTTAGGTGATATACCAGGAATATACCCAAAAAATTTCTCGTATAGAATTTTTCTTGAGGGAGCTTCCAAACCTGTTAGACAACCCCAATGGAGGCTGAATGCCACCCCAATGGAGGTTCTAAAAAAAGAGAATGAGAATATTTTAGAAGCTGGGATCATCTATCCCACATCAGATTCAAAATGGTTAGCCCCATCCCTGTAGTCCCAAAGAAAACTGGCCTAACCATTGTGAGGAATGAAAAGAATGAATTAATCCCTGTGAGAATTAAGAATAGCTGGAGAGTATGCATAGATTTTATGAATTGAATCAGGTCACTCAAAAAGATCATTTCCCTATCCCTTTCATTGACCATATGATAGAGAGGTTGGTAGGTAAAACTCATTATTTTTTTTTGGATAGATTTTTAGGTCATTTTAAGGTACCCATTGCTCCCGAAGTTCAAGAGAAGACTACCTTTACTTGTCCTTTCGGCACTTTTTCATACAAAAGGATGCCATTTGGATTGTGTAATGCTCCAGGTCAATTTCATAGGTGTATGGTTAGTATATTTTCTGATCACATTGAAGATTTCATAGAGGTTTTCTTGGATGACTTCATAGTTTTTTGAATTTTTTTTTGACCATTGCTTGAAAAATATTGAAAAGGTTTTAAAAACATGCATTGAAATTATCATTGTTTTTAATTTTTAAAAGTGTCATTTTATGATTGAGAGAGGAATTTTCATTGGGCATGTCATTTCACAAAAATTATTTTAAGTTGATAATTCAAAATTTGAAGTGATAAATCTTTTGTCTTACCCAACATTAATAAAACATGTTAGATCATTTTTAGGACATGCAGGGTTTTACAGGAGGTTTATCAAAGATTTCAATAAGATTTATCTCCCACTCTCTAGATTAATTTTGAAACATGCTGATTTCAATTTCAATGGTTCATGTAGAAAAGCCTTTGATGATTTTAAAAGGAGATTGATTACACCACCAGTAATGCAACCACCCAATGGGGAAGAACCATTCGAGCTACTTTGTGATGCTTCAAACCAAGCAGTTGGAGCAGTACTTTCTCATAGAATTGAGGGAAGGCCAAAAGTCATTGCATATGCCTCGAAAAACATAGATGAGGCCCATTTCAACTACACAACAATAAAAAAATAGTTTTTAGTAGTTGTTTTTGCTTTAGAAATATTTAGATCATATCTACATGAAACTAAAGTAATTTTGTTTTCTGATTATGCAGCTCTTAGGTATTTGATAAAGAAGGCTGAAGCAAAACCAAGGCTAGTGAGATGGATGCTACTACTGCAAGAATTAAACATAGAAATCCAAGATAAGAAGGGATCTGAGAACCAAGTGGCTGATCACTTAAGTAGACTACCCAACACCACTGAAGATGAAATTCCAAACACTGAACCACTAAATGATCTCCTTCCATGAGAGCAGTTTTACTTGATTAAAGGAGAATATCCTTGGTATGCTGACATGGTCAATTATCTGGTAACATATCCGGTCCCATCTCATTAAAATTCTCACCAAATTCACAAGTTGAAAGCCGAATCTAGATATTACATCTGGGATGATCCATTTCTATTGAAGATTTGCAATGACCAAATGATAAGAAGATGTTTTCCTAAAAACGATATTGATTCTATCTTTTTGTTTTTTCACACATTAGCTTGTGGAGGCCACTTTGGACCTCAAATGACAACAAGGAAGGTTTTAAAATCTGGAATTTATTGGCCAACACTTTTCAAAGATTCTCATGAATTTTGCAAATGGTGTGAAAAATGTCAGTTTATAGGAAATATTTCAAACAGATAAGAAATACCCCAAAAGCCACTTAATTTTTGTGAAATTTTTTATATTTGGGGGATAGATTTTATGGGACCTTTCCCAATGTCATTTGGAAATTATTATATTCTTCTTGTTGTTGATTATGTTTCCAAATGCGTGGATGCAAAAGCCACCTGGAATGACGATGCTAAAGTTGTTTGCGATTTTGTCAAGGGTAACATATTTTGTATGTTTGGAGTTCCCAAAGCCATCATTAGTGACCAAGGGAATCACTTTTGTAATATGAGAATGGAGTATTTGTTGAAAAAATATGGGTTTCATCATAAAACATCAACTCCCTATCATCCACAGACTAATGGGAAAGCTGAAGTGTCCAATAGAGAAATCAAAGGAACTTTGGATAAGACTGTTAATCCAAATAGGAAGGATTGGAGCCAAAGGATGGAAGAAAAATTATGGGCTTATAGGAAATCCTACAAAACCCCAATTGGAATGAGTCTATATAGGTTGATTTATGGGAAAAGTTGTCACCTACCAGTGGAATTGGAACACAAGGAATACTGGTCTATGAGGAAGATGAATCTGGATCTTGAAAGTGCTGGGAATGAGAGAAGATTTCAATTATAGGATCTGGAAGAAATGAGAAGGGAAGAAACTGAAAATTCATGAATTTACAAAGATAGAACAAGAGTGGCTCTTGGAAAACTGATCCAACCAAAAGACATTCTTCCTGGAGACAAGGTGTTTTTATTCAATTCAAGATCAAGATGATGCTAGGTAAACTTCGTTCCATGTGGGAATGTTCATTTATAGTTAATCATGTATATCATTTTAGTGTTGTGCAGATTTTGAAGGATGGAATGCAAGAGCCATTTACTGTCAATGGGAATAGGCTAAAGAAATCCCTTAGAACCATGCCATTAGAGCCAATGGAGGAGATCACACTCCTCCAACCTGTTTATCAAAAACATCCACGAGGTCGTACCTCTCCTTTACACTTGCTTGCTTGTTGTGATTAATTTTTAAAATATTATAACATGTCAAATCCATTTGAATGCATTTCGGACACTAAATTATTTTAGTGTGGGGGAGGGAACCTCTGTAGTTTATGATTTTTATGTGTTGTTTGTTTTACTATTTGTTTTCAAAACATGTGTGTGTTTCAATTATTGTGTGTTTATTTTTCAATTTTTGTGTATTTTCTAATCTTTTGTGCTGAAATGATTATCTTTGACATTTTTGAAACCCAATTCCATGGGAGAAATAATTTATTCCTTGAAACCAAGTTTATATAAATGATGAAAATGACATTATTTCACGTTCAATTCTTTGGGAATTTTAAGAAAAATACTCTGTTTTTTGAATCCCATGCCATATATCACTATATTTATATTTGAAATCACATTCCCATGAGGCATCTAAACCTATTATGTTTATATTCTTTACATTCACCTCACTTCTTGAGAGAACCAAATCATGCTTGTTTTAACCAGAATTTTATTTATTCTTTTCAAAACATGAGGGATTGGGGTAAATGTGTTTTAAATGATTGAGGCATTTCTTTGGTTTTTATTCCCCTTTTCAAGATAATCCCTTTCATTCTTGCATACCATGTAAATTTAATCTGTGTAGCCCATAGAAGCCATGAACATCCTATCAGGTTAGCCACATTACAAGCCAATTTTCCCTATCCAACCCGCTCTTGAAGTAAAATTGCATGATCTAATTGAACTTAAGTATTGGGGAAGATATCTTGTGTTGTGCTAGATCATTTTTTGAAAACTTGGGTGGAAAATGAAATACAGAAGAGATGTTATTAATTTGAAAAAAATCATTTTGGAGAAATATGTGCCTTTTCTGGAGTTTTCACAATGAGAGAAGCTGTGACTTTCTGGTGATTCTAATGAAGAAATAAAGTTGTGCCTTTTCCGAAGCTTTCAAGAAATATTATATTTGAGAATATTGAAATATTTGCTGCTGAAATGATGAACTATGAAAAAATTAATTGATATTCCAAGATGATGGAGCTTATTTTTTACTAACTAGAGTGAAGTGGAGACCATTCTTGTGTAAAAATTAGAGTAATGCAATTTTTCTTCAAAAAGAGCCAAGCCCTCTTCATCCAGCCTCAGAATTTTCACATCTAAATCCTACCGACCTAAATCCACAGAACAACCTTGACAATTCTTCATGATAAACATATGTCTTTGACTCACATTAGGTTTAGATTTAGGAATTTATCAAGCCTATGGTGACCCTTTTATGAGTTTGGATGAGAAACACATTGCTAAAAAATAGAAAATTTGTATGATGAGAGATAATGAAAGTTAGGTAAGTGTTTTGTGTGCATGGTATGAGAAATGAAGAGTAAATATATTCAATTATCTTAAATTAAGAACATGAAATAATAGAGTTTTATGAAGCATGATGTATTTTGTTTCTTGTTTTCAAATTGGTGGATCTCATGGATATGTGTTTTGAATTTACTTTGATTTTATTTTGATTCTGACATGTCCATGATTCCAAGTGATATGTGTGGGGGAATTGATAGAGTTAATATTTACAATATTATTAATATGTTTTCAATGTATTAATCACTCTCAATTATTCAATTTCAGTGTATTTTCATCATTTATGTATTTTTTGTGTATTTTGGGTTTAAATGTAAAAATGGGGTAATTCTGTAAAATTGACAGTTTTATATGGCTTCTGTTTTTCGGGCATAGCATTTAAAATAGTGGTCCAATTGAAGTGAATCGTTTTTTGGCTTCCTATTCTCATGGCCTTCAAATATGTTTGCTGGACCAAGACCCAATTAAAAACCCAATGGTACAGAAAAATCAATCAAATAGAGAAATCAGTTTTGCTGGCAGAATGGATCCAACCGCATTAAATCGACAATATCTCATTCAACCAACCACCAAATGAGGTTATTCTAGATAGTACCGACTAAGTACTTTCAAGGGATGTTTCACATTAAATTTCATAAAATATGAATCTCATTAAGGAATCTTTTGGGCGCGTCCAAGTGGGGTGGGCAGAATAGACGCAAACTTCTGGCTGACAGAATCTTGATCATAAAATTTTCGGTTCTTTGTTTTCATTCCCTTGTTCTTCTTAGTTTTGTAATAAGTTATTATTACTCCTTAATCTCAATTACCCTTAAAATGGTTGGGTAAATCTTCTGAGTGATTTTGGATAGGAATTTTTTCAATTATGTAACTCTTGAGTTCATGCACTAAATGTTCTAAATTCCTTTTCTCTATTCTGCGAAATTGGTTTCAATTTCTTACAATGGTTTGTATTATCATGTGCAATTGTATTTTGATTTTATATTCTATTGTTGCCATTGATTTGGTCAATGGAAATTGTTTCCCTCCATTAGGTTCTGATTTATATATGATGGAATAGATCAGGGCTTAGTGGTGAAGTACTTGGCGATCGCCGGTATGTGTGAGGGAGGTAGTTCATATTCTTGATTGTTTGGGACAAAAAAAGGCCCGATTGAGAATTGCCTAATCTAATTGAGGGTATTATCTACAACTCTATAAAATATTGGAAGAAGTGCATACCAAGACAAGATTTTGTTATGTTTTATTATTACCATTTCTATTTCACCAAAGGAGTGAGATGAATCAATTGAGGAATCTCACATTATTAGAATTAGAAAAGGAGAATTGGATAAATTGGAACTATGATAGAATTACAAATGGAGAACTAAACCTAACCGAATCACCCTTCTCATATAATAGTTTCAATCCCTCGTTTTATCAATTTGTTCTCAATATTTTTCATAATTAATTTTCTTTGTTGTCTTTTCAAAAATCAAACAATTTTCAGAAAAATAACCTCACTTGTTTCTCTAATTTTAAGGTGATAGCTTAATTATTGTGGACTCCTCTTTGGTGACAACCAAGGTTAACCATTCTACTGAATTTTAGCTTAGGTAATATTTGTTTTTGTCACACCCCACGACAAGCATGTGACAAAACATGGCGCCGTTTCCGGGGAGGTAGCACCAACATTTCTTTTCTTTTCTTTTCTCTCTTTACATCTTTTCTATTAAAAATTGCACGACTAGAACCTCAAAAACTGAACCTTTACCTATAGATCTTAAAATTGAAAGAACCTTGTTGAATAGACATAGAAACATTAATTTGGAATCTAAATTTGAGGAAGTTCCCCTTGCAGAATCAAGTGAAACTTCTAGTGTTCACTCTGAGAATGTCATCATGGCCGAAAATAAAAACCAAACACTTAGAGACCTTTTTACACCACAATTTCAAACCAAATGTTAAGATCCAGGGACATTTTCGATTCCATGCATCATAGGTTCATTAAATTTTTCTAATTCTTTTTGCGAATTAGGTGCATCAATTAAAGTATTTCCTCACTCAGTATATACTTATTTACCGATGGGAGACTTGAATCCCACAAGAGTGGTCGTCTAGCTTGCAAATAGATCCACAGTTTTCCTAGAAGGAGTTCTAGAGGATGTCTTGGTAAAAGTCAAAGATCTTTTATTCCCTGCTGACTTTTATGTGTTGAATATGGAAGATGATAGAATTCCATCACACTCACCCATCATTTTGGGGATACCATTCTTAAAGACGGCCAAAACCATCATCAATGTCCATGAAGGGACACTTACCATGGAGATTGGAGACAACACTGTCCACTTCAATATTTTTGAATCCATGAGGCACCCATGAGAAGAACATTCACTCTTCACAGTCTCCAATGAAGATGGCATAGAACTAATTGAAGAATCAGGTATGTTTCAATAATTTTCATCATTAGGAGTTAATGTTTCCATTAAAAATATCACTAAACATATGGAATCCCAAAATCATGGAGGTTCTAATTTCCTGTTGGAAGAAGAGGTAAAATCTGATTTCTTTGAATTTTTTTTAAAAGATGATGAAGATGATATGATTTCTTGTGTGAAGGATGTCAATCCATTGGAAGTGGGGAAACTCAATTTAATTTCATCCCTTGAGCATCCTCCTGATCTAGAATTAAAACCACGCCCCACTGATTTAAAATATTTTTACCTTATGGAGGGAGAGAAATTACTAGTAATAATTGCTAATAATCTATCTGAAACTCAAGAAAAACCATTGATTGAGATTTTAATAGAGAATTTCAAAGTAATAGGGTTGAGTTTAGGTGATATCCCAGGAATAAACCCAAAAATTTTCTCGTATATAATTTTTCATGAGGGAGATTCCAAACCTGTCAAACAACCCAAAAGGAGGCTGAACGCCACCCTATTGGAGGTTATGAAAAAAGAGATTGAAAAGCTTTTAGAAGTTGGGATCATCTATCCCATATCAGATTAAAAATGGGTTAGCCCCATCCATATAGTCCAAAAGAAAACTAGCCTAACCATTGTGAGGAATGAAAACAATGAATTAATCACTGTGAGAATTCAGAATAGATGGAGAGTATTCATAGATTATAGGAAGTTGAATCAGGTCACTCGAAAAGATCATTCCCCTATCACTTTCAATGACCAGATACTAGAGAGGTTGGCAGGTAGAACTCATTATTGCTTTTTGGATGATTTTTTAGGTTATTTTCAGGTACCCATTTCCCCCGAAGATCAAGAGAAGACTACCTTTACTTGTCCTTTCGGAACATTTTCATACAAAAGGATTCTATTTGGATTGTGTAATGATCCAGGTCAATTTCAGAGGTGTATGGTAAGTATATTTTACGATCATATTGATGATTTCTTAGAGGTTTTCTTGGATGACTTCACAGTTTTTGGAAATTCTTTTGACCATTGCTAGAAAAATCTTGAAAACATTTTGAAAACTTGCATTAAAAAGAATATTGTTTTGAATTTTGAAAAGTTTCATTTTATGGTTGAGAGATGAATTTTCCTTGGACATGTCATTTCACAAAATGTAATTATAGTTGATAATTTAAAAATTGAAGTGATAAATTCTTTGTCTTACTCAACTTGTGTGAAACATGTTAGATCATTTTTAGGACAAGTAGGATTCTACAGGAGGATTATCAAAGATATCAGTAAGATTTATCTCCCACTCTTTAGATTACTTTTGAAAGATCCTGATTTTGATTTCAATGGTTCATGTAGAGAATCCTTTGATGAGTTGAAAATGAGATTGATTACACCACCAGTAATGCAACCACCCAATTGAGAAGAACCATTCGAGCTACTTTGTGATTCTTCAAACCAAGTAGTTAGAGCAGTACTTTCTTAGAGAGTTGAGGGTAGGCCACAAGTCATTGCATATGCATCAAAAACCTTAGATGCGGCCTAGTTCAACTACACAACTATAGAAAAAGTGTTTTTAGAAGTTGTTTGTGCTTTAGAAATATTTAGATCGTATCTACTTGGAACTAAGGTCATTGTGTTTTCTGATCATGCAGCTCTTAGGTACTTGATTAATAAGGCTGAAGCAACACCAAGGCTAGTGATATTGATGCTACTATTTCAATAATTCAACATAGAATTCAAATATAAGAAGGGATCTGAGAACCAAGTGGTTGTTCACTTAAGTAGACTACCCAACACCGTTGAAGTTTAAATTCCAGACACTGAACCACTAAATGATCGCCTTCCAAGAGAGCAGTTGTACTTCATTGAAGGAGAAGTACATTGGGATGCTGACATGGTCAATTATCTAGTAAAATATCAGGTCCCCTCTAATTTAAATTCTCACCAAATTCACAGGTTGAAAGCTGAATCTAGATATTACATCTAGGATGATCCATTTCTATGGAAGATTTGCAATGACCAAATGATAAGAAGATATTTGGAAAAAAATGAAATTGATTATGTCTTTATGTTTTGTCACAAATTATCATGTGGAGTCCACTTTGGACCTCAATGTATATAAAGGAAGGTTTTTGAATCTAGAATTTATTTTCCAACACTTTTGAAAGATTCTCATGAATTTTGCAAACATTGTGAAAAATGTCAGTTTACAAGAAATATTTCAAAGAGACAAGGAATACCCCAAAAGGCACTTAATTCATGTGAAATTATTTAGGTTTGGGGGATAGATTTTATGGGACCTTTCCCAATGTCATTTGGAAATTCTTATATTTTTCTTGCTATTGATTATGTTTCCAAATCGATGGAAGAAAAAGCCACCAGGACTGACGATGCAAAAGCTGTTTGCAATTTTGTCAGGGCTAACATATTTTGTATGCTCGGAGTCCCTATAGCCACCATTACTGATCAAGGGACTCACTTTTTCAATAGGATAATGGAGGTTTTGTTGAAAAAGTATGGGGTGCATCATAAAACATCAACTCCCTATCATCCACAGACTAATGAGCAAGATGAGGTGTCCAATAGAGAAATCAAAGGAATTTTGGAAAAGACTGTTAATCCAAATTGAAAGGATTGGAGCCAAAGGTTGGAAGACACATTATGAGCTTACAGGACAGCCTACAAAGCCCAAATTGGAATGAGTCCATATAGATTGATTTATTTGAAAAGCTGTCACCTACCTGTGGAATTGGAACACAAGGAATACTGGGTTGTGAGGAAGATGAATCTTGATCTTGAAAGTGCTGGGAAAGAGAGAAGATTGCAGTGACAGGAGCTGGAAGAAATTAGAAGGGAAGCAATAGAAAATTCTCAAATTTAGAAAGAGAGAACAAGAGTGGATCATGAAAAACCGATCCAACCAAAATACTTTCATCCTGGAGACAAGGTGTTGTTATTAAATTCAAGACTCAAGGTGCTGCTAGGTAATCTTTGTTCTAGGTGGGGAGGTCCATTTATAGTTACTCATGTATATCATTTTTGTGCTGTGTAGATTTTGAAGGATGGAACACAAGATCCATTTACTGTCAATGGGCATAGGCTAAAGAAATTCCTTGAGACCATGCCATTAGAGCCAATAGAGGAGATCACACTTCTCCAACCTGTTTATCAATAAAATCCACCAGGTTGTACCTCTCCTTTACAATTTCTTTCTTGTTGTGATTCATCTTTCAAATCTTATAACATATTAAATCCATTTGAATTAATTGTAGACACTATATCATTTATGTGTGGGGGATGGAACCTTTGTAGTTTAGGATTTTTATGTGTTGTTTGTTTTCCTATTTGTTTTAAAAACATGTGTGTGTTTCAAATTTTTTGTGTTTATTTTTCAATTTTTGAGTATTTTTTTAAAATTTTGTGCTGAAATGATTATATTTGATATTTTTGAAACACTTTTCCATCGGAGAAATAATTTATTCCTTCAAACTGAGCTTAAATAAATACTGAAAATGACATTGTTTCAACTTCAATTCTTTGGGAATATCCTGAAAAATACTATGTTTTTTGAATCCCATGCCACATATCACTATCTTTATATTTTAAATCACATTCCCGTGAGGCTTCTAAACCTATTATTTTCATATTCTCTACATTCACCTCACTTCTTGAGAGAACCAAACCATGCTTGTTTTAACCAGAATTTGAGTTATACCTTTCAAAGCTTGAGGGTTTGGGGTAAATGTGTTTTAAATGATTGAGGCATTTATTTTGTTTTTAAGCCCCATTTCAAGATAATCCCTTTCATTATAGCCTACCTTGTAAATTTAATCCTTTTAGCCCATATAATCCATGAACATCCTGTTAGGTTAGCCACATAACAAACCAATTTTCCTTATCCGACCTGCTCTTGAAGTGAAAGTGCAAGATCTAGTTGAACATAAGTGTGGGGGATGATATCTTGTGTGGTGCTAGCTCATTTTATGAAACCTTGGGTGGAAAATAAAATGCCGGGAAGATGTTATTACTAAGAAAAAAACCATTTTGGTAAAAGTTATGCCTTTTCTAGAGCTTTCACGATGAGATTAGTTGTTCCTTTCTGGAGATTCTAATGAAGAAAAAAAATTGTTCCTTTTCTAGAGCTTTCAAGAAATATTATATTTGAGAAGATTGAAATGTTTGATACTGAAATGAAGAACTATGAGAACATTACTTGATATTACATGAAGAATGAGATTATTTTTTACTAAGTGGAGTGAAGATGAGACCATTCTTGTGTGAAAATTAGAGTAATGCAATTTTGCTTCAAAAAGAGCCAGCCCTCTTCATTCAGCCTCAGAATTTTCACATCTAAATCCTACCAAACTAAAGCCACAGAACAACCTTGATAGGTACCCATGATAAAAATATGTCTTTGACTCACATTGGGTGTTGATTTAGGAATTTATCAAGCCTATGATTACCATTGTATGAGTTTGGATGAGAAAGACATTACTAAAAAATATAAAATTTGTATGATGAGAGATAATCAAAGTTAGGTAAGTGTCTTGTGTGCATGGGATGAGAAATGAAGTGAAAATATATTGAATTATCTTAAATTAGGAAAATGAAATAATAGAGTTTGAGGAGGCATGATGTATTTTTTTTCTTGTTTTCAAATTGGTGGATCTCATGGATATGTGTTTTGAATTTACTTTGATTTTATTTTGATTCTTACTTGTCCAGGGGTCGAAGTGATAAGTGTATAGGAATTGATAGAGTTAATATTTTCAATATTATTAATATGTTTTCAATGAATTAGTCCCCCTCAATTATTCAATTTGAGTGTAGTCGCATCATTTATGTTTTGTTGGTGTATTTTGTGCTCAAATGTGAAAATGGGGTAATTCTGTAAAATTGACAGTTTTATATGGATTCTCTTTTTCTGGAATAACATTTAAAATATAAGTCCAATTGAAGTGAATCATTTTTTTAGGCTTCCTATGCTTGTGGGCTTCAAATATGTCTTCTAGGCCAAGACCCAATTCGAAACCCAATGGTATAGAAAAATCAATCAAATAGAGAAATCAGTTTTACTGGGAGAATGGACCCCATCGCATTAAATCTACAATATATCATTCAACCGACCACCGAATGAGGTCATTCCAGGTGGTGTTGATTGAGTACTTTCAAGGGATGGTGAACCGTAAATTTAATAAAATATGAATCTCATTAAGGCATCTTTTGGGTGCGTCCAAGTGGGGTGGGCAGAAGAGAGGCAAACATCTGGCCGACATAATTCAGATCATAAAATTTTCGGTTGTTTGTTTTCTTTCCCTTGTTCTTCTTAGTTTTATAATGAGTTATTCTTACTCCTTAATCTAAGTTACTCTTAACATGGTGGGGTATATCTTTTGAGTGATTTGGGATGGGAAGGTTTTCCATTTTGTATCTCTTGATTTCATGCACTAAATGTTCTAAATTTATTTTCTCTATTCGGCGAAATCGGTTTCCATTTCTTACAATGGTTTGTATTATAATTTGTGATTGTATTTATATTTTATATTTTTTTTCTATTTCTTTGTTCAATGGTCAATTTCCCCCTCCATTTGGATCTGATTTATGTAGTATGGAATAGATCAGGGCTTAGTGGTGAAGTGCTTGGCGATCACCAGTACGTGTGAGAGAGGTAGTTCATATTCTTGATTGTTTGGGATAAACAAGGCCTGATTGGGAATTTCCTTATCTAATTGAGGGTATTATCTACATCTATATCACATATTGTTATATGTGTAGACCAACACAAGATTTTGTTATGATTTATTCTTACCATTTCTATTTAACCAAAGGAGTGAGATGAATCGATTGAGGAGTCTCACTTTTATCGATTTAGAAAAAGAGAATTGGATAAATTGGAACTATGATAGAATTACAAATGGAGAACTGGACCTACCATAATCACCATTCTCATATAATAGTTTCAATCCCTTGTTTTATCAATTTTTTCTCAATATTTTTCACAATTAATTTTCATTGTTGTCTTTTCAAAAATCAAACAATTTCCAGAAAAACAACCTCACTTCCTTCTCTTATTTTAAGGTGACATCTTAATTTTTGTTCACTCCTCTCTGGAGACAACCTAGGTTAACCACTCTATTGCATTTTAGCGTAGGTAATATTTCTTTTTGTCACAACCCACCATAGGCATGTGTCAAAACATGGCGCTATTGCTGGGGACGTAGCGCTGACATTTCTTTTCTTTTCATTTTTCTCTTCTCATATTTTCTATTCAAATTTTCATGACTAGAACCTCAAAATCTGAACCTTTACCTATAGATCCTGAAATTCAAAAAACCTTGTTGAATAAACTTAGATCAATTAATTTGGAATCTGAATTTGAGGAAGTTCCCCTTGCAGAATCAATTGAAACTTCTAGTGTTCACTGTGAGCCTGTCATCATGGATAATAATCAAAACCAAACACATAGAGACCATTTTACACCACAATTTCCAACCAAATGTCAAGATCTAGGGACTTTTTCTATTCTATGCACCATTGGTTCATTAAATTTTTCTATTTTTTTTGCGATTTAGGTTCATCAATTAATGTATTTCCTCACATAGTATATACTTCTTTACCGATGGGAGACTTGAAGCCCACATGAGTGGTGGTCCTGCTTGAAAATAGATCCACAGTTTTCCCAGCAGGAGTTCTGGAGGATGTATTGGTAAAAGTCAAAGATCTTTTCTTCCATGCTGACTTTTATGTTTTGAATATGGAAGATGGTAGGATCCCATCACACTCACCCATCATTTTGGGGAGACCTTTCTTAAAGGCGTCCAAAAGCATCATCAATTTCCATGAAGGGACACTTACCATGGAGTTTAGAGACAACACTGTCCACTTAAATATTTTTGAATCCATGAGGCACAAATCAGAAGATCATTCACTCTTCATAGTCTCCCATGAAGATGGCATTGAACCAATTGAAGAATCAGGTATGTTTCCTGATTTTCTATCATTAGGAGAGAATTTTTCCATTAAAAATATCACTAAATATATGGAAGCCCAAACTCTTGGAGGTTCTGATTTCCTGTTGGAAGAAGAGGTAAAATCTGATTTCTTTTATAATTTGTTAAATTATGATGATGATGATGATATGATTTCTTGTGTGAAGGATGTAAAACCATTGGAAGTGGAGAACCTCAATTTAGTTTCATCCCTTGAGCATCCTGTTGATCTAGAATTAAAACCACTCCCCACTGATTGAAAATATGTTTACCTTATGGAGGGAGGAAATTACTAGTAATAATTTCTTATAATCTATCTGAAACTCAATAAAAATCAATGATTGAGCTTTTGAGAGAGAATTTCCAAGTAATAGGGTGGATTTTAGGTGATATCCAATGAATAAACCCAAAAAATTTCTCGCATAAATTATTTCTTGAGGGAGATTCCAAACCTGTCAGACAATCCCAAAGGTGGGTGAACCCCTCCATAATGGAGGTTGTGAAAAAATAGATTGAAAAGATTTTAGAAGCTTGGATCATCTATCCCAAATCAGATTCAAAATGGGTTAGCCCCATCTGTGTAGTCCTAAAGAAAACTGGCCTAACCATTGTGAGGAATGAAAAGAATGAATTAATCCTTGTGAGGATTCAGAATAGTTGGAGAGTATGCATAGAGTTTAGGATGTTGAATCAGGTCACTTGAAAAGATCATTTCCCAATCCCTTTCATTGACCAAATTCTAGAGAGGTTGGAAGGTATAACTCATTATTGATTTTTGGATGGATTTTCAGGTTATTTTCAGGTACCCATTGCTCCGGAAGATAATGAGAAGACTACCTTTATTTGTCCTTTCGGCATTTTTCATACAAAAGGATTCCATTTGGATTGTGTAATGCTCCAGGTCAATTTCAGAGGTGTATGGTAAGTATATTTTCTGATCACATTGAATATTTCTTGGAGGTTTTCTTGGATGACTTCACAGTTTTTGGAAATTCTTTTGACCATTGCTTGAAAAATCGTGAAAATGTTTTAAAAACATGCATTGAAAAGAACATTGTTTTGAATGTTGAAAGGTGTCATTTTATGGTTGAGAGAGGAATTTCCCTTGGGGATGTCATTTCACAAAAAGGAATTGAAGTTGATAATTCAAAAACTGAAGTGATAAATTCTATGTCTTACCCAACTTGTGTGAAACATTTTAGATCATTTTTAGGGCATGCATGATTCTAAAGGATGTTTATAAAAAATTTGAGTAAGATTTCTCTCCCTCTCTCTAGATTAATTTGGAAAGATGCTGATTTTGATTTCAATGGTTCATGTGGAGAAGCCTATGATTAGTTGAAAATGAGATTTATTACACCACCAGTAATGCAACCACCCAATTGTGAAGAACCACACGAGCTACTTTGTGATGCCTCAAACCAAGCAGTTGGAGTAGTACTTTCTCATAGAATTGAGGTCAGGACACAAGTCATTGCATATGCCTCGAAAAACTCAACTGCAGCTCAATTAAACTACACAACAACAGAAAAAGAGTTTTTAGCAGTTGTTTTTTCTTTAGAAATATTTAGATCATATCTACTTGGAACTAAAGCGATTGTGTTTTCTGATCATGCAGCTCTTTGGTAGTTGATGAAGAAGGCTGAAGAAAAACTGAGGATAGTGATATGGATGCTACTACTGCAAAAAATCAACGTAGAAATCAAAGATAAGAAGGGATTTGAGAACCAAGTTGTTGATCACTTAAGTAGACTACCCAACACTGCTTAAGTTGAAATTCCAGACATTGAACTACTAAATGATCGCCTTCCAAGAGACCAGTTGTACTTGATTAAAGGAGATGTTCCTTGGTATGCTAACATGGTCAATTATCTGGTAACATCTCAGGTCCCGTCTAATTTAAATTATCACTAAATTCACAAATTGAAAGATGAATCTATATATTAAATCTGGGATGATCCATTTCTATGGAAGATTTCCAATGACCAAATGATAAGAATATGTTTTCTTAAAAATTAAATTGATTCTCTCTTTTTATGTTTTGTCCCACATTATCTTGTGGAAGCCACTTTGGACCTCAAATGATAGCAAGAAAGGTTTTAGAATCTGGACTTTATTGGCCAACACTTTTCAATGATTCTCATGAATTTTGAAAATAGTGTGAAAAATGTCAGTTTACAGGAAATATTTAAAAGAGACAAGAAATGCCTCAAAAGACACTTAATTTTTGTGAAATTTTTGATGTTTTGGGGATATATTTTATGGGACCTTTCCCAATGTCATTTGGAAATTCTTATATTCTTCTAGATGTATACTGTGTTTCCAAATGGGTGGAAGCAAAAGCCACCAGAACTAGAGATCCTAAAGTTGTTTGTGATTTTTTCAGTGATAACATATTTTTTAGGATGGGAGTTCCCATATCCATAATTAGTGATCATGGGACTCACTTTTGAAACAGTATAATGGAGGATTTGTTGAAAAATTATGGGGTTCTTCATAAAACATCAACTCCCTATCATCAACAGACTAATGGGAAAACTAAAGTATCCAATAGAGAAATAAAAATAATTTTGGAAAATAATGTTAAATCGAATGGGAAGGATTGGAGCCAATGTTTGGAAGACACATTATTGGCTTACAGTACTGCCTACAAAACCCCAATTGGAATGAGTCCATATAGGTTGATTTATGGGAAAAGCTATCACCTACCTGTGGAATTGGAACACAGGGAATACTGGGCTGTGAGGAAGATGAATCTGAATCTTGAATGTTCTAGGAAAGATAGAATATTTCAGTTACAGGATCTAGAATAAATTAGCAGGGAAGCATTTAAAATTTCCCGAATTTACAAAGAGATAACAATAGTGGCTCATGACAAACTGATCCATCCAAAAGACGTTCATCCTTGAGATAAGGTGTTGTTATTCAATTCAAGACTCATGCTGATGCCAGGTAAACTTTGTTCCAGGTGGTAAGGTCCATTTATTGTTACTCATGTATATCCTTTTGGTGCTGTGTAGATTTTAAAGGATGTAACACAAGAGCCATTTACTTTCTATGGGCATATGCTGAAAAAATTCTTTGGGACCATGCCATTAGAGCCAATAGAGGAGAGAAAACTCCTCCAACCTGTTTATCAATAAAATCCACCAGGTCTTACCTCTCCATTACACTTTCTTTCTTGTTGTGATTCATTTTTCAAATCTTATAACACGTTAAATCCATTTGAATTCATTGCGGACCCTACCTTATTTAAGTATGGGAAAGGGAACCTTTGTAGTTTAGGATTTTTATGTGTTGTTTGTTTTTCTATTTCTTTTAAAAACATGTGTGTGTTTCAAATTTTGTGGGTTTATTTTTCGTTTTTTGTGTATTTTTTAAACTTTTGTGATGAAATTTTTATCTTTGATATTTTTGAAACCCATTTCCATGGGAGAAATAATTTATTCCTTGAATCCGAGATTAAATAAATGCTGAATATGACATTGTTTCAAGTTTAATTCTTTGGAAATTTCTTGAAAAAAACTTGATTTTTTGAATCCCATGCCACATATCACTATCTTTATATTTGAAATCACATTTCCGTGAGGCTTCTGAAAATATTATTTTCATATTCCTTACATTCACCTCACTTCTTGAGAGAACCAAACCATGCTTATTTTAACGAGAATTTGATTTATTCCTTTCAAAACATGAGGGTTTGGGGTAAATGTGTTTTAAATGATTGAGGAATTTCATTGGTTTGTAAGCCAATTTTCAATATAATCCCTTTCATTCAGGCCTACCTTGTAAATTTAATCCTTGTAGCCCATAGAATCCATGAACATCCTGTTAGGTTAGCCGTATTACAAGCTAATTTTCCCTATCCAACCTGATCTTGAAGTGAAATCGCATGATCTAGTTGAACTTAAGTGTGGGGAAAGATATCTTGTATGGTGCTAGCTCATTTTCGGAATCTTTGGGTGGAAAATAAACTACTGGAGAGATGTTATTTCTATGAAAAAAAATCATTTTTCTGAAAGTTGTGCCTTTTCTGGAGCTTTCATGATTAGAGAAGTTGTGCCTTTCTGTAGCTTCTAATGAAGAAAGAAAGGTGTGCCTTTTCTGGAGCTTTCAAGAAATATTATATTTGAGAACATTGAAATGTTTTCTGCTGAAATGATGAACTAGGAGAACATTCCTTGATATTCCATGAAGAAGGAGATTATTTTTTACTAAGGGGAGTGAAGAGGATACCATTCTTGTGTGAAAATTAGAGTAATGCAATTTTGCTTATAAAAGAGCCAAGCCCTCTTCATTCAGCCTCTGAATTTTTACATCTAAATCCTACCAACATATAGCCATAGTACAACCTTGACATGTCCTCATGATAAACATATTTCTTTTGACTCACATCGGGTGGAGATTTAGGAATTTATCAAGCATATGGTGACCCTTGTATGAGTTTGGATGAGAAACACATTGCTAAAAAATAGAAAATTTGTATGATGAGAGATAATGAAAGTTAGGTAAGTGTTTTGTGTGCATGGGATGAGAAATGAAGAGTAAATATATTTAATTATATTAAATTAAGAACATTAAATAATAGAGTTTGAGGAGGCATGATGTATTTTGTTTCCTGTTTTCAAATTGGTGGATCTCATGGATATGTGTTTTGAATTTACATTGATTTTATTTTGGTTCTCACTTGTCCAGAAGTCCAAGTGATAACTATTGGTGAATTTATAGAGTTAATATTTTCAATATTTTCAATATGTTTTCAATGAATTAATCCCTCTCAATTATTCAATTTGAGTGTATTTTCATCATTTATGTGTATTTAATGTATTTCAGGCTTAAATGTGAAAATGGGGTAATTCTGTAAAATTGACATTTTATGTGGCTTCTATTTCTTGGGCATAGAATTTAGAATATTTTTCCAATTGAAGTGAATCGTTTTTTTACACTTACTATGCTCGTGGGATTCAAATATGTCTTCTGGGCCAAGACCCAATTCGAAACCTAATGGTACAGAAAAATCAATCAAATAGAGAAATCAGTTTTGCTGGTAGAATGGACCCCACCACATTAAATCTACAATATCTCATTCAACCATCCTCCAAATGAGGTTATTCCAACTGGTGTCGATATAGGACATTCAAGGGATGGGGCACAATAAATGTCATAAAATATGAATCTCATTAAGTCATCTTTTGGGTTCGTCCAAGGGGGGTGGGCAGAACAGAGGCGAACTTCTAGCTGAGAGAATCTGGATCATAAAATTTTCGGTTCATTGTTTTCTTTCCCTTGTTCTTCTTAGTTTTGTAATTAGTTATTCTTACTCCTTAATCTCAGTTACCCTTACCATGGTGGGGTAAATCTTCTAAGTGATTGGGGATGGTCAGGTTTTCCATTTTTTGACTCTTGAGGTCATGCACTAAATGTTCTAAATTCCTTTTCTCTATTCTGCGAAATTGGTTTCAATTTATTACAATGGTTTGTATTATAATGTGAGATTTGATTTTGATTTTAGATTCTATTGTTGCTATTGATTTTTTCAATGGTCAAATTCTCCCTCCATAGGTTCGGATTTATATATGATGGAATAGATCATGGCTTAGTGGTGAAGTACTTAGTGATCGCCGGTACGTGTGAGAGATGTAGTTCATATTCCTGATTGTTTGGGATAAACAAGGCCCGATTGGGAATTTTCTAATATAATTGAGGGTATTATCTACAACGCTATCACATATTGGGAGAATTGTAGACCAAGGCAAGATTTTGTTAAGTTTTATTCTTACCATTTCTATTTGACCAAAGAAGTGAGATGAATCGATTGAGGAATCTCTCTTTCAGCGATTTAGCATAAGAGAATTTGATAAATTGGAACTATGATAGAATTACAAATGGAGAACCGACCATAACCTAATCACCCTTCTCATATAATATTTTCAATCCCTTGTTTTATCAATTTATTCTCAATATTTTTCATAATTAATTTTCTTCGTTGTATTTTCAAAAATCAAACAATTTCTAGAAAAACAACCTCACTTCTTTCTCTTATTTTAAGGCAACATCTTAATTATTGTGCACTCCTCTCTAGAGAAAACCTAGGTTTACCACTCTACTTCATTTTATGTTAGGTTATATTTTTTTTTGTCACAGCCCATGACAGGCGTGTGTCAAAACATGGTGCCGTTTCCGGGGAGGTAGTGCCAACATTTCTTTTCTTTTCTTTTCTCTGTTCTCATCTTTTCTATTCAAAATTGCATGATGAGAACCTCAAAAACTGAACCTTTACCCTTTTATCCTGAAATTGAAAGAACCTATTTGAATAGATTTGAAAAATTAATTTGGAATATGAATTTGATGAATTTCCCTTGTAGAATCAAATGAAACTTCTAGTGCTCACTCTAAGCCTGTCATCATGGATGAAAATCAAAACCAAACACATGGAGACCTTTGTACACCACAATTTCCAACCAAATGTCCACATCCAAGGACTTTTTCTATTCCATGACCCATTGGTTTATTAAATGTTACAAACTCATTGTGCGATTTAGGTTAATCAATTAATGTATTGCATCACTCAGTATATACTTCTTTACAGATGGGAGACTTGAAGCCCACGAGAGTGGTGGTCCAGCTTGCATATAGATCCCCAGTTTTCCCAGCAGGAATTCTAGAGAATGTCATGGTAAAAGTCAAAGATATTTTATTCCCTGAGGACTTTTATGTGTTGAATTTGGAAGATGATTGGATCTCATCACACTAAACCATCATTTTGGGGAGACCTTTCTTAAAGACAGCCAAAACCATCATAAATTTCCATGAAGGGACACTTACCATAGAGTTTGGAGACAACAGTGTCCAATTCAACATTTTTGAATCCATGAGGCACCCATCAGATGATAATTCACTCTTCACACTCTCCCATGAAGATGGCATAGAACCAATTGAAGAATCAGGTATGTTTCATGAATTTTTATCATTACGAGAGAATTTTTCCACTAAAAATATCACTAAACATATGGATGCCCAAACTCTTGGAGGTTCTGATTTCCTAATGGAAGAAGAGGTAAAATCTTATTTCTTTGATAATTTGTTAAATGATGATGAAGATGATATGATTTCTTATGTGTAAGATTTCAAACCATTGGAAGTGGAGAACCTCAATTTTGTTTCATCCCATGAGCATCCTCCTGGTCTAGAATTCAAACCACTCCCCACGGATTTAAAATATGTTTACCTTATGGATGGAGAGAAATTACCAGTAATAATTGCTAATAATCTATCTAAAACTCAAGAAAAACTATTTATTGATCTTTTGAGGGAGAATGTCCAAGCAATAGGGTAGAGTTTAGGTGATAACCGATGAATAAACCCAAAACATTTCTCTCATAGAATTTTTCTTGAGGGAGAGTCCAAACCTGTCAGACAAACCCAAAGGAGGATGATCCCCACCCTAATGGAGGTTGTGAAACAAGAGATTGAGAAGATTTTAGAAGCTGGGATCATTTATCCAATATCAAATTCAAAATGGGTTAGCCCCATCCACATAGTCCCAACGAAAACTGGCCTATCCATTGTGAGGAATGAAAAGAATGAATTAATGCAAGCGAGAATTCATAATTGCATGAGAGTATGCATAGATTTTAGGAAGTTGAATCATGTCACTCGAAAAGATCATTTCCCTATCCCTTTCATTGACCAGATGCTAGAGAGGTTGGTAGTGAGAACTCATTATTGCTTTTGGGATGTATTTTCTTGTTATTTTTAGGTACCCATTGCTCCCAAATATCAAGAGAAGTCTACCATTACATGTCCTTTCGGCACTCTTTCATAAAAAAGGATGCCATTTGGATTGTGTAATGCTCCAGGTCAATTTCAGAGGTGTATGGTAAATATATTTTCTGATCAGATTGATGATTTCTTGGAGGTTTTCTTGGATAAATTCCCAGTTTTTTGAAATTCTTTTCACGATTACTTGAAAAATCTTGAAAAACTTTTAAAAACTTTCATTGAAAAGATCATTGTTTTGAATTTTGAAAAGTGTCATTTTATGTTTGAGAGAGGAATAGCCCTTGGGCACGTCATTTCATAAAAAGGAATTGAAGTTGATAATTCGAAAATTGAAGTGCTAAATTATTTTCCTTACCCAACATGTGGGAAGCATTTTAGATCTTTTTTAGGACATGCAGGATTCTACATGAGGTTTATCAATGACTTCAATAATATTTCTCTACATCCCTCTAGATTAATTTATAAAGATGATGATTTCGATTTCAATGGCTCATGTAGAGAATCCTTTGATGAGTTTAAAAGGAGATTTATTACACCACCAGTAATGCAACCACCCAATTGGGAAGAACCATTCATGCTACTTTTTGATGCTTCAAACCAAGCAGTTGGAGCAGTACATTTCTCAGATAATTGAGGGCAGGCCACAAGTCATTGCAAATCCCTCAAAAACCTCATTTGTGGCCTAGTTCAACTACACAATAACAGAAAAAGAGTTTTTAACAGTTGTTTTTTCTTTAGAAAGATATAGATCGTATCTACCTAGAACTAATGTCATTGTGTTTTCTGATCTTGCAGCTCTTAGGTACTTGATGAAGAAGGCTAAAGAATAACTGAGGCTAGTGAGATGGATGCTAATACTTCAAGAATTCAACATATAAATCAAAGATATGAAGGGATATGAGAACCAAGTGGCTAATCACTTATGTAGACTACCCAACACCGCTGAAGTTGAAATTCCAGACGCTGAACCACCAAATGATCTCCTTCCAGGAGATCAGTTGAACTTGATTGAAGGAGATGTACATTGGTATGCTGACATGGTCAATTATCTGGTAACATCTCATGTCCCATCTTATTTAAATTCTCACCAAATTCCCAAATTTAAAGCTGAATCTAGATATTACATCTGGGATGATCAATTTATATGGAATATTTGCAATGAACAAATGATAAGAAGATGTTTACCTAAAAATGAAATTGATTCTGTCTTTATGTTTTGTCACACATTAGCTTTTGGAGGCCACTTTGTACCTCAAAGGACAGTAAGGAATGTTTTAGAATCTGGACTTTATTAGCCAACACTTTTCAAAGATTCTCATCAATTTTAGAAATGGTGTGAAAAATGTCTGTTTACAGGAAATATTTAAAAGAGATAAGAAATATCCAAAAAGCCACTTAATTTTTGTGAAATTTTTGAAGTTTGGGAGATTTATTTTATGGGACCTTTCCCAATGTCATTTGGAAATTCTTATATTATTCTTCTTGGTGATTATGTTTCCAAATGGGTGGAAGCAAAATCCACCAGGACTGATGATGCTAAAGTTGTTTGTGATTTTGTCAAGGATAACATATTTTTTAGGTTTGGAGTTCCCAGAGACATAATTAGTGATCAAGGGACTCACTTTTTCAACATGAGAATGGAGGATTTGTTGAAAAAGTATGGGGTGCATCATAAAACATCAACTCCCTATCATCCATAGACTAATGGGCAAGCTGAAGTGTCCAATAGAGAAATTAAAGGAATTTTGGAAATGACTATTAGTCTAAATTGGAAGGATTGGAGCCAAAGGTTAGAAAACACATTATGGTATTATAGGAATACCTATAAAAACCCAATTGGAATGAGTCCATATAGGTTGATTTTTGGGAAAAGTTGTCACCTACCTGTGGAATTGGAACTCAAGGAATACTAGGTTGTGAGGAAGATGAATCTGGATCATGAAAGTGCTGGGAAAGAGAGAAGATTGCAGTTAGCAAGGAAGTATTTGAAAATTCCCTAATTTATAAATAGAGAAAAAGAGTGGCTCATAAAAAAATGATCCAACCAAAAGACTTCCATCCTAGAGAAAATGTGTTGTTATTCATTTCAAGAATCAAGCTGATGATAGGTAAACATCGTTCTAGGTGGGAAGGTCCATTTATAGTTACTCATGTATATCATTTTGGTGCTGTGAATATTTTTAAGGATGGAACACAAGATCCATTTACTATCAATGGGAATAGGCTGAAGAAATTCTTTGGGACCATGCCATTAGAGCCAATGGAGGAGATCACACTCCTGCAACCTGTTTATCAATAAAATCCACCAGGTCGTACCTCTCCTTTACACTTTCTTGATTATTGTGATTCATTTTTCAAATATTATAACATGTTAAATCCATTTGAATGCTTTGAGGACAATGTATCATTTATGTTTGGGGGAGGGAACCTTTATACATTAGGAATTTTATGTGTTGTTTGTTTTCCTATTTGTTTTAAAAGCATGTGTGTGTTTCAAATTTTGTGTGCTTATTTTTCAATTTTTGGGTATTTTTTAAACTTTTGTGATGAAATTATTATCTTTGACATTTTTGAAACCCATGTCCATTGGAGAAATAATTTATTCCTTGAAACCGAGCTTAAATAAATGCTGAAAATGACATTGTTCAAAGTTCAATTATTTGGAAATCTCATGAAAAATACTCTGTTTCTTGAATCCAATGCCACATATCACTGTCTTTATATTTGAAATCACATTCTCGTGAGGCTTATGAAACTATTATTTTCTTATTCTTTACATTCACATCACTTCTTGAGAGAACCAAACCATTCTTGTTTTAACCCGAATTTTATTTATTCCTTTAAAAACATGAGGGTTTGGGGTACATGTGTTTTAAATTATTGAGGCATTTCTTTGGTTTTAAGCCCCTTTTAAAGATAATCCCTTTCATTCTGGCCTAACTTGTAAATTTAATACTTAAAGACCATAGAAGCAATGAACATCCTGTAAGGTTGGCCACATTACAAGCCAATTTTCCCGATCCACCTTCTCTTGAAGTGAAATTTCATGATCTAGTTGAACTTAAGTGTGGGGGAAGATATATTGTGTGGTGCTAGCTCATTTTCTGAAAACTTTGGTGGAAAATAAATTTTTGAAGATATGTTATTTCTATGAAAAAAAATCATATTGCTGAATGTTTCTCCTTTTCTGGAGCTTTCACGATGAGAGAAGATGTGCCTTTCTGGAGCTTCTAATGAGGAAAGAAAGGTGTGCCTTTTATGGAGATTTCATGAAATATTATATTTGAGAAGATTGAAATGTTTTCTATTGAAATGATGAAATATGAGAAAATTACTTGATATCCCATGAATAAAGAGCTTATTTTGTTCTAAGGGGAGTGAAGAAGAGACTGTTCTTGTGTGAAAATTAGAGTAATGAAATTTTGCTTCAAAAAGAGCCAAGCCCTCTTCATTCAGCCTCAGAATTTTCACATCTAAATCCTACCAACCTAAAGCCATGGAACAACCTTGAAAAGTCATCATGATAAACATATGTCTTTGACTCACATCGGGTGGAGATTTAGGAATTTATCAAGCCTATGGCGACCCTTGTATGAGTTTTGATGAGGAAGACATTGCTAAAAAATAGAAAAGTTGTATGATGAGAGATAATGAAAGTTAGGTAAATGTTTTCTGTGCGTGGGATGAGAAATGAAGAGTAAATATATTGTATTATCTTAAATTAAGAACATGAAATAATAGAGTTTGATGAGGCATGATGTATTTTGTTTCTTGTTTTCAAATTGGTGGATCTCATAGATATGTGTTTTGAATTTACTTTGATTTTATTTTGATTCTCACTTGTCTAGGGGTCCAAGTGATAAGTGTGGGGGGATTGATAGAGTTAATATTTTCAATAATATTAATATGTTTTCAATGAATTAATACCTCTCAATTATTCAATTTTAGTGTATTTTCATCATTTATGTGTTTTTGGTGTATTTTGGGCTTAAATATGAAAATGGGGTGATTCTTTAAAATTGATAGTTTTATATGGATTCTGTTTTTTGGGAATAACATTTAAAATATTGGTCCAATTGAATTGGATTGTTTTTTAGGCTTCCTATTTTTGTGGGATTCAAATATGTCTTCTAGACCAAGACCCAATTCAAAACCCAATTGTACCGAAAAATCAATCAAATTGAGAAATCAGTTGTGCTGGCAGAATGGACCCCCCGCATTAAATCTACAATATCTCATTTAACTGACCTCCCAATGAGGTTATTTTAGCTGGTGCAGACTAAGGACTTTCATGGGACGTTGCACATTAAATTTTATAAAATATTAATCTCATGATGGAATCTTTAGGGCACGTCCAAGTGGGGTGGGCGGAGCAGAGGCGAACTTCTGGTTGACGGAATATGGATCACAAAATTTTCAGTTCTTTGTTTTCTTTCCCTAGTTCTTCATAGTTTTGAAATTAGTTATTCTTACGTAGTAATCTCAGTTACCCTTACCATGGTGGGATAAATCTTCTGAGTGATTGGGGAAGGGAAGGTTTTCGATTTTTTAACTCTTTAGTTCATGCCCTAAATGTTCTAAAGTCCTTTTCTCTATTCGGTGAAATCGGTTTCAATTTCTTACAACGGTTTGTATTATCATGTGCAATTTTATTTTGATTTTAGATTCTGTTGTTGCTATTTCTTTGGTCAATGGTCAATTTCTCCCTCCATTAGGTTCTGATTTATATACGATGGAATAGATCATGGCTTAGTGGTGAATTACGTGGCGATCGTCGGTAAATGTGAGAGAGGTAGTTCATATTCTTGATTGTTTGGGATAAACAATGCCCCGATTGGGAATTGCATAATCTAATTGAGGGTATTATCTACAAATCTATCACATGTTGGAAGAATAGTAGACCAACACAAGATTTTGTTAATTTTTATTCTTACCATCTCTATTTGACCAAAGGAGTGAGATGAATCGATTGAAGAATCTCACTTTTATTGATTTACCAGAAGAGAATTGGATAAATTGGAACTATTATAGAATTACAAATAGAGAACCGGCCCTAACCTATTCACCATTATCATATAATAGTTTCAATCCCTTGTTTTATCAACTTTTTCTCAATATTTTTCATAATTAAATTTCATTTGTTGTCTTCAACAATTAAACAATTTCTAGAAAAACAATCTCACTTCTTTCTCTTATGTTAAGGTGACAGCTTAATTTTTTTTCACTCCTCTCTGGAGACAACCTAGGTTAACCACTCTAATGCATTTTAAATTAGGTAATATTTGTTTTTGTCACACCCCACGATAGGCATGTGTCAACCATTCACCATAGTACTCTAGATTGTTTACGATTATATTTATTGATTAGGGAAACTATTTACACTAATATTCTAGTTATCCAATATGAATATCTATGTTTATTTTTTATTTCATTAGGAAAAATAATAAAAAAATTTATGATAGTTTTTTAATACAATTTTTTACATTGGTTATTTTTCTCCAATTTTATATGAGTAGTGTATTAGATTTTTTTAGTGAAGGAGGAAGCCTTCCATATCACCTCAATGAATTAGTAACTCTCGTTAGACAAACTAATTTGGGTTTTCTTACTATGCCTTACCTATTTATTTAATATTTCTTAGCATGATACCTTTATAGTATGTGTATGATGTCATACATTATTCATTTCCTCATTTTGAAATTAGTTACTGATTTCCAGGTAATTATACTATTAGTTATAATATTTTGCGATAATATTCAAAGTCATGTAATTATTTATGTGGAATTAGATTGATCATAATTTTTTTGTGACATATTATTCTTCATGTTCATGTTATTGACTATATGTTATTCATTTTGGTTATTTAAATTTTCCTTTTGATTTTGTATTATTTATTTAAGATAACTTTTACTGTATGTTTACCCATACTGATCAATAGATCAATTCTTTTTTATTATGATTCATTTTCCTAAGATGTAAGGTAGTGTATTATTCTATAAATGAAAGTATATTATAAAGGTAATAATTAAGTTATCAGATAAAATAAACTAATTTATTATATATTTTCAATTTTATTGTGATATTCATGTATATCTCTAGTTTTCTATGACTATAAACTATTCATCCCTTTGGAATGTAATCGCTTTTATCTAGCACCAATGTAATAAAATGACCACTGACTCTAGGATACTAGGGTTATGGTATTTAAAAATATAGCATGAACATTAAAAATTTAATATTATGTGTATGTCAAGGATCATTTCCATGACATGAAAACATAGTGTTCTAAGCTCGAAGACTATACACCATACCAAATATGTCATGAGATACTAGAATTTCAAAATATATTGAGAGATATATTATTTTTATTCAAAAAAAAATAACACATACCTTAATATGTGTGGCACATTAATTTCAAGTGATCACACATCAGATATGATGACTTTCCATGATGCCATGTGGTATCATATTAATAATGTAGAACATACTCAAATCCTGTTATATTAAAAATCATATATGTCCCCAAAATATTATCATAATTATATGAAATAAATATTAAATCAATGGGGAAATAAAATAATTAAATAATATAGAGCCATGAGATAGATATCAATGAAAAAATAATAGAGAGTATAAAATAAGATGATGGAGTTCATCCTCAATCATCCACTTATTAGGGGATAGTATTGGATTCATTTTCATAGATACATATTGTTCCCCTTCCTTCTATTTCCATCAATGTGGATCTATCTGGAGACCCTCCCCATCCATAGTGTGTCCCCCTCTAACACATCCCTCCTGTCTTCATAGAGATGAAACCTCATGTGTTAGTGGATGGTTGAATAGAGATTTCCCTTACCCATTAACAACATGATGAAGCATTGAAAATCCATAAGTTGACTCCCTTCACCATGTTTTGAGTTGATCAAGCCTCCCACAAATATTATCATTATTTGAAAAGTCATAGAATCCAAAAATCCCTTTTATCATCTCAATTTGGAACTATAAATTATTCTGAATTTTACTTCTCT
This sequence comes from Viscum album, assembly GCA_963277665.1. NCBI lineage: Eukaryota > Viridiplantae > Streptophyta > Magnoliopsida > Santalales > Viscaceae > Viscum > Viscum album. The sequence continues at coordinate 1,289,663,347 of OY728158.1, forward strand.
TTTGTGATTGATTTTATATTTTCCTTGGAAAGGGAGGTACTTTCCTATGCAGGGCAGGCATTCCAGCTCTTATGTTGTTATATACATATTCTTCGGGTCAAGGACTCCACTTTTGAAACTATTTGGCTTCTTCTCACTAGCTTACCCCTTTCTCTACTCAACTTAGTGATTCTTAATTGCCTCGATGAAAAATTTGAAATATTTCTCTATACAAATGACATTATTCTTATGTTGGAGAAAACAATGGATGTATGAATTTAAGTTTAGGATGATCTATTTTATGTGATTTCTCAACGTATCTTCATTAATGGAAGATCAACTCTTTCCTTCTAAAAACCTATTTATTTCTCATATTTTCCAGTAATTGTTTTTTTTCTAATTTCCACCTTTATGGTGTTGGTTCTGGGTGTAGTGGAAGCATGTGTTTGGTGGTGCCAAAATAGTCTCTTTTCCATAATCTATGGTCAATGGGAGAACTATATGACCATGAATTTTTGATCCACAGATTTTAATGAATTATATATAAAATGGATAATTACTCCTGAAACAAAAGATAGGATCATCACATATTATTTATAACTAATTTAATAAAATTATAATTACCATTGAAAAAATATTTCTTCCTTAATGAATCTGATGACTGATCTATGGCCCCCCATCATTGTGTTATAGAAACCAAGTTTATATTCACTATACATGTGATCCAAATTTATTCCATGAATCTCTAGACATCGTCGAATGAATATCCATGTGCTAGCACGACAGATCGTTGCTCATGTGTCGTATGCCTTTGATCGCTTCGAGAACCTCATCCAAAGAGTCCTCCTTGATCTAATTGAGGTTGATTTCATTCAGTATATGGAATAATACATAGAGAGGTATATCAAGAATTTAGTAGATTCTACAAGATTTTTTTCCACATCCAACGAAATAAATTGTCCCTTATTCACAAAATAACATAATTTGGTATTTTTATTGCTATATTTAAAATAAAATAATTGCATAAGATTCCTTTGTAATTTTATTTAATCATTGAGAAAACAAATTTCAAATAATAATATAATTATTATTATTTCTCGACATGTGCATAAATTGAAAATTTTAATTTAATATAATTTAATGAAAAAACCATTGAATATTTATTATTTCTCACTTAACAATTAAACTCGGTTCGCCATAATTCCACATTATTTATCAAGACTTGAATAATTTTTCTTTATTTATTATGTAAATATCAAAACATTAATTTCTAATAAATAAATATTTAATTATTAAATATTCTCCCCATAATATATTCTCTTCAATAATTAGTGCTGAAATAAATATGATGAAGCATACATGAATAATTATTAAAGCAAATGAAATAATGATTTTTATTCAATCTGATAAATATAAAATTATAATATATTATTTAACTAAGATTTTAGATACACTTAGTGTGTGAACGTTTTGGGCTTTTTTTCACGGGAATTAGGTGAACCAGCCTAAAGTCTAAGGGTAGCATCTACCAACATGTCAAGGAAACCATATAGAAATAATTTAATGTCGAAATGACATGTTAAATCATAAGGATGATTAATGTGTAATATAATACCTTTATTATAATATCTCTAATCAACCAGGTTGTATGCTCATTATATCAACCTATGTGCTTGATATCTCTTTCCTTGACTTCCAAGAAATAGGACATTCCTATAGCACACCATGGCCACGAATTTATTTATTCTATGACATTTCCATCAATGGGACTAAGATAATAACTTCCATTAATGAACATAAGGGATAAATACTTTCTAAAATTATTAATTAATGAAATATTACTCATGATGCACAAAATGCATCCTACCTCACTGTGAACATCTTTCATCACATTTTTTGTCAATACATCAAATTATGAGACTCATGATATTCATTAATAATATTATTAAATTATAAATACCAATACACACGTCAATATATAGGAATATCCAATGACATGTATAAATGTTGATTTTCTTCTAGCAGGTCCCGTTCACATCATATCATACTTGATATTACCATGGGTGTACCCCATGAGAAGGTACATCAATTTCCTATGTGTATCCACCACTAATATAATGTATCATTTTATTCCCTCAAATGATATCATATTGGTATATAATATATACTAGAATAGTGTCATAACACTTCCGGGTTCTCATCATAGCAGGGAACTGATATAACCATTCAGTGTGACATCTACTCATAGGACTTTATGACAAACTATGTCACACAAAAAAACAGTCATGATGTGATAAGAAGTTCATTAATATTCAAAACAATTAATACATGTTTATCATAAAGTACATACAATGTTTTTCTATGAAACATACTCCAACAAACTCTCACTTTCATGAGAGCCAACGACTAACAACCTTCAGTGCCCTATATCTCACATGATGTACATTCTACTGATAAGATAGGCCTCTTGTAAAGGGGTCTGCCACATTCTCTACCATTGGCACTCTTCTCACCTTAACATCACCCAATTGCTAAAAATACATCAATAGGTGATACTTTTAGATTATATGTATTGTCTATTGGTGTCACCTTGGCTCTTTCTTAAGAGGAAACGATGTAGTATTATCATAATTCAATGTCATAGGATCTGTACTTCTAGGTAACACATCAAGATCATAGAAAATGTTCAGAATACAAATGAATTCATTGGCTTCATTATGAGATTCTATATGATAGTACTCCATTGTAGAATCAGTGACAACTAGATTATTTGAACTCTTCTAGCCCAAAGCTCCTTTTTTGAGACGGAAAAATTATCCTAATTACAATGCCAAATCAATATGATTTTTTTGAAAACTAGAATAAATATAACACATTGTGATAATCTCCACATTTACTCTATACACCATAAAAATATCCTCTATTCCATGAAAATACATAATGACATCTTTAACTACAGTCAATTAATTTTCTCCTAAATCAAATTGATATCTTTCTAAATTGATCAATGCATAGGCAACATCAAATCTACTACATAACCTGTCATTAATGATTAATATTATCCAAATATATTATAAGATCTTACTCATTCCCTATTTCCATCATTATTTCTAGGGATACAATTTCTTAGAAATATGTAAACAGTGTTACACTTGATCCAATCCCCTCATGGATTAGTCTATAGTAATCCCTTTTTTATTTGGTAAATATATGTAATTTTACTTAATCAATGAATCTTATTGGATTGACCACTAATGACATTGATCACTATAATATAGGATGCTTTACCTAAGTCCTTTCTATAGAGGAACATGTTTAACTAGTCCTTGACTGACTATAAGAATGGTTTGTTGGCTCCAATAAGTTAAATTTCATCTATATGTACTACTAGGATAATAACCACATTTCCAATAAAATAATTGTACACACATATGTCAAATTAATTTTTAAGGAATCCAAATTATTTAATGGATTCATTAAATAAAATTTTCCAGGACATAGATTATTTTATCAATCCATAAATGGATCTCTAAAACATTAAAATATTTTTCACATCACCTAGAGTCAAAAACCCTTTTTTATGTCATATATACATCATATTAAAGGATACCGTTTATGAATGTAGTTTTAGCATACATATATCATATATTATAATCATAGTAAGCTGCAATGTAATGTACAATTTTAAAGGATTTAAATCTAGAAATAGGTGAAACAGTTTCATTATATTCAATAATGTGGAGTTGTTTAAACCTTTTATCCCATAGCCTTATTTTATATTCACATAATTTACATTCCACATCCACTTTTCTCTTGAATATCTATTTTCTTCTAATAGGATTTACATCAACTGGATCATCGAATAGAACCGAAACATGGTTAAGATAGATGGCATCCATTTCAAAATTCCTGGATTCTTACCATATTATAGATTAAGATCTATCTTCTACCTCTTTTTAGTAGATATGATAATTATTATCAACAAATAATGAGTCACCATCCTTGGTGACATAGAATCCATATATCTCTGGCTCTCTTACTTCTCCAATTCTTATAGGTAGAAATTGTGTTACAAGAACTACTTCATCCATGGGGACCTATGGAATCTATTATTATACCAACTATTGTGTGTCTTGATCATCAACTTATTCAAAGTCAATGTTTCTCCCACTATCTATTTTGAGGATGATATCCCTCTCAAGAAATATGGATTTTATGGTAATAATGACATTATTTTATGTGGGGTTGTATAGGTAGTACCTTGTTTAATGTGTATGCCAAATTATGTAATGCATATCCCTAAATGAATAATTGAATATCTTTTTGACTCATTATCAACCTTACCATGTCTAACAAGGTATGGTTCCTCATTTCACTAACACCATTCCAGTGTGGTGTGTATGGTGGAGGGAGTGGAGATAGAATCTCAAAATCAAATAGAAATTTAATTAACTCTTGGTTAAGATATTCACCAATCCGATCTGATCATAGCTCATTTAACATATTACCAATCAGATTGTTTACTACATTCTTAAATTCCTTGAATCTCTAAAAGGACTCAGACATATACCCCATCATATTGACATAGATATATATACTCAATTCATCAGTAAAACTTGTGAAGTATGAATATTAATCGTTTGCGTCTACTAGAAATGGCCATCACACATCAATGTGTACCAATATTGGAAGCCATGTGTCCCCTTTACCTTGCCCATAGAATCTTGGTTTGGTCATTTTCCAATATTAACAAGCATGACATATATCTAGTGGTTTCATATTAAAAGAGTCTAAATAACCATCTTGACATAGCTTTGTCAAATGCTTCTCATTTAAACGATTGGGATGTTGATTTCATAGCTGATTGTTATATGAGTCATGTGAACATAATTCATTATTGATTTCAAACTCTTGGTTTTAATTATTTAATTCATAAATATTTTTATTCAATTTATACATACCATAACATATTTTTCCCTTATAAGAGAAACATATTTTATTTCCAAATTTGAACATAATCCCATTTTTATATAGTTATGATATAGAAATCATGTTTTTGGAAACTATAGGTACATAATAAAAAACATTCTAAACCAAAATCATTATCATGGACAATAATAGGTGGTAGTCAATAATGTCTAGGGAATCCAACCTCACTCCATTGGCCTCTCTTATATCCACCAATCCTCAGGTAATCATTCGAAATATATTGGGTTCCAGAATTTGGATACATATGATAGCCCCACAAGATGTATCTAATACCCAATGTGTATATATTTAAATATTACACTTCATAACAAAATCACCTTTATCTTCGAATTTTTTGGATGTAGTTCCTCTTCTAGTAGTCTCACATTCCACATGAAAAACATTCTACCTCCTTTTTCTTGATCTCCCTCTAGTTCTTATTCTTCTTTGTAGGATGGTTCCTAGTAGATTTTAGGCTATTTATAAATCTTGGGACCCTTTTCCATGTATTTCCATTTCCTTTTCAATATAATGACTATGGTTTAGTCATTCCCCATGTCCTAATCCACTTGAAGAATTAATGTGTGAAGTTCTGGAAGACTCTTCTCACTATTTATAACGTTTTAAATAAAAATAAAGTTTTAGATAGACTTGGGAAGTGAGGAATGTATGATATCTATAGACAAATCATGTGCTAATTTAATCCCTAAAATATCCAGACGTTCAATATAGCCAATGAAATTGACTACATGAGTCCCAGCTGGTGCAGACTCTCCATGATTAGTTGTGAACAAATCATTATTGTTCTCATACATGTATTCTCTCACATTCTCTTAATAGAGATCCCAAATATGATACATTATGAAATATGAAACCATATCATAATGTTTCTTCAAAATCTCATTGTACATGGATGATATCATGATGCACTATACATCTGTAGCATCATTAAAATGTTTCCCACAGAGAGATAGATTTTGGTCACTTGGCTCATAGTCAGGAACAACTGGTAATGGTTCTTCCATCACATACAATTTCCTCTCATGGTGGAGGATGACACATGTCTTCCTTTTCCATTATTTTAAATTTTTTCCAGTGAGATGCTTTTCCATTTCAATTATGGATCATAGTGATATGTTCAAGGTCATTTTATTTTTATATCCACAAGTAAGATATGAAAACATTTAGTACATTGTATAATAAAGTTTAGATAAATAAATTTATATTATATTTATTAGTCTCACTCTATTTTATCAATTTCCAATGGCACTCATCATTAGCTCTTATGTATCTTATTGCTTGTATATTATAGTGGTGAGGATCTATATTACCTTTCACATTTCCCCAAATTTTTTAGGTTAAGATACATGATTGGCTTTGGATAGGAATTCCAAATACAAATTACATTAACTCACTATTCTTTGATATGATGATTGGACTCCCCAATCCTAAAATCCTTAATTTAGGTTTCTTCAGCCTTTTCCTCTCAATTACACCCATAAATACTTTGGAAGTCAACCATAGATGTGAAATAAGATCAAAATGTTATTATTCTTGGATAATTAAAAGCACCACAAATTTAGATGTTTCATCACTTGGAATTATGGTTTGATTTGAACAGAATTAATGGGAGTGTATACCGACTTAATAATTTATTGAGGTGTTTTTTCCTTTTATTCGTAAATTTCCAATTTTTATCTTTATCACATGATTGTTAATATTATGTGGGATTTCTTATGTGATTAACCATGTATTAGATAATATTAATTCATAATCTAGTTTATTATAATTCTATCTTTCATGGTGGTTCACTTAATTAATTTATGTGATCACAACAAAAAATTAATAGTGAATTAACCATGAAACTGACTATTGGAATTGGAAAATGCATCCAAAATAGTCATTGAATGCTTCCATCATTGATCTTTTAGTGTTTCTCATTTTTCTTGATTTTATTTTACTGGTCTAAGAGCCCGAATGGAGTTAAAGATTATTATTTTTGGTCGTTTGAAGTTATTTTGGATAACTAGTTCACGAAACTTATTCACAGAGCTCCCCATGTGAATGTATATCCTCCATGGAATCACGATATCTTCCTGATACCTCATGAACATATGTCTTTAATGGTGAAAATGTTCCTTCCAAATCTTACATCAAAATTAAGTCCTTCGCATCAAAACATTTCCATCGTGATATGACTGCAAATGTATGTCATTCATAATGTATTTTTTCTATGGTAATCCAACCTTGAACGTATGTTCTTTTCAACATCACATTTTATTCACGATCTGATCGTGAAAGTTTGTTCTTCATGGTATCTGTTTTCCTTTGTGATCGAACCTCAAACATATGTCCTTTACTGCGTCACATTTCCTCTATGATCCAAACCCAGACGTATGTCCTTTGCGACGTCGGTTTACATTCATGATTTGGATGTCAATGTATCTCCTCTGAAAAATCTTGATTTATTCAAGGCACCCAATATTTCTTTACAGTGAGCTTCTTAAATTCTGCCATCCACCTTTTCATATAAATACCATTCTCAACCCCACATAAGGAAGCTTACACCACCCTTTCCATGACTGATCTCCCACTTTGCGATGCTCGAGAACACTATAAGGGTATGCCCTTCACAATGGCATCTTCACTTCACAATGTATGGATCTCCTTTGGGTTACTCAATTCTTAATGAATCATTCATCATTCATAGAGAACTCTCCTAATATTAATCTCTTCACTATGGTTAAGCCCTTCTCTACTAAATTTCTACCATCATGAAGCACCAATCATTTGTGAAGCCTCGTCTTTAATGGGATGCTATGATCCATGAAGAACAAGCCTTTATGAGACCCTAATCTCCGAGAATCTCCTTTACAAAGTGTGATATATTTGCCACCATCAATGACCCCTATGAAAAATTGAGTCGCACTACGAACATCTCAGGCCAGGTCACCGATATTTTTCCTTTCACACTTATGCGCACCCAACTTCCACCTATGGAATACCATGATTTGAAATAATCCTCCATACTACATGAAACACCTTTAGTCAAAATATTCCTCTCAGACTCATTACCAGTTCATGAGTTGAGATTCTCAAAATCAATTCCCTATGTACCTTGGGTTTAATCATTCCCTAAGAAACTCCTCCAATCCCCATCACCTGGTTCCAATGACTGTTTGAACTAGAAAGGGATACTCTTATGTTAGTCCCAACACCATCAATTAGTAGGTGCCTTATGCCTAATAGTTCTCACAACAAGACAATAAAATATATCATACTATACATATCAACAAATAGTATGCCTCTTATTATAATCAAGAGATTCTTTATGCGCAAAAAATAACATGCCAACGGCCACACAAAATGACCATAAACTATAGAATTACCTGTCATCAAGAATAGGAATCCATATGAATCATAAATATGATGTATCATCATAATACCGATAGAAAAAAACCACCAAGGGCACCCTATTAAGGTGTAACCCGAAACCATATTCCATCGACCAATCATCATGTTGAGAAGCCCTCATGGCCCGACATGCGGAATACACAATGGGATGTTCATTGCATAAACCCCACACAACTCTCCCATTTACATGACAAAATACGGAATCCATACCCCTTGAAATGAACATGGGATACTCTTGTGGCCTAATATAAGGAGGATGTCATTTGGATCTCCCATGCATAATACCTATACACTACTTCCATTCTATAGAATCTCTTAGGAATCCCATGGCCCTCATCCACTATTTATTCTTCAATGTGACACCCAAGCCTCCCTTGGCCCTCATTGATCATTGTCGCTCCTTAGTGGCACATAGGCCTCCCTTGGCCCTATTCCACAATTTTCACTTACTAGTGGAACATGGGCCTCCCTTGGACCTCATCCACCGTTTCTGCTTTATAGTGACACCTCGGCCTAAATTATCCCTCATCCACCATTGACGCTCCTTAGTGTCATCTATGATAGTAGCCATGTTTTATCCCTTCATCACCTCTTTTTATTGCATCTCTAGTGACACAATTGTCGAGTCCCTTGACGCCTCTTGTTTATCACCCCAAGAATGTCTCATGTGGGCTTATAGTAAGCATCGAACATGACATCCACATGGGACGCTAACCATACGTAAGCCCCATGCACCTCTCTATCAAACTATATAGAATTTTATCCATTCCCTTTCCAATAAAGGTACATTGGAAGCCCCCCTAAGGTTCAATCCCATCACAAATTAGTCCCGACCACTTCACATCGGTTCACCCTCGTCCTACATAACATTAACATATATGCCCCTTTGGTCCTGTATGACATTAATCAATAATCATTTGAACTATCTGGGTTTTGATTTGTGTCTCTTGGATAGGGTATGTAGGAAACCTCTCTAAGGATCAACCCAAAACAATGGTATACATTGGATTCACCTTCATGGGCCCCATTTCCTTATTATGCCCTTAGTGGTGTTAGACCAGTTCCCCATACATCTTAGAGCATAGGTCCCACACTCAATCCAAACTCATCTAACCAAGAATGTCTCTTTTGTAATGGGTCGCTAACCTTGGGAAAGCCCCAACATGTCTTCAAGTCGTTCTCTTTTCACACACCCTATTGTTATGCCCCATAAAAAACTACGCAGATTTTGATTCCATGTCTTGGTGATATGTAAGAAGCATTTTTTAGGTTGAATACCATCATATGTATCCCATACTTGTCTACCTTGAGCCCTTGTGTTTCTGGAAGGTCATTCCCCTTATCAGAGGATCCACTTCCTTCGGGTCCAAATCCATGCACCCATTCCCATGAGTCTCCTCCTTAGTTTTCCCATAACCCCATTTTATAATTAAGTGTAATTTTATTCCCTTCCAAGGGGTTCCGTAGGAAACCTCCCTGAGGTTAAAGCCAAATGTTGTCATCTTCACATTGGTTCCCCCCATTTTATTTCACCAACTTCATTAAAATCCCTCATCATTCATCCTGACTCATACCTAGGACACCACAAATCGATGAGATCATTCCATCCACTTCATCATTTCTCCTAGAAGCACCAGAAATGATAACCATGCATAATCTGTGCACATACAAATCATCCAACCAAGAGTGTCCCTCTTGCGAAGGGTAGCTAACCACATATAATCCCCAAACCACCCATTAATTCTATATGAGTGGTGATACATATCTTCTACACAATTATATAGGAAGCCTCCCTGAGGTTCAATCCCAGCCAATTGTAATCCTCAGAGTTTCCCTCTTTAGGGTCCACCACTCTGATATGTCCTCAGTGGTGTCCAGATCTACCTTCATAGTCTAAAATAATCTCTTTTTTGGATACAAAGTCCTAGTTACATTCTTTTTTTGGAATCCTGCTCCATCTATCTGGTGATCCCTTTTTGTAATCCACCCTCACGGTGTATCATCTTCCATTTATTGGATACACCCCCTTAGGTCCACTCTTTTTTGGAATTTCAATCAATCTATATGTTAAACCTTCAACGTGATCCCTATTAGGGATGTTCCAATATTATCCTTATCTATGGGGTATTCTAATATCTCTCATTATATCTCCTCAAGATTTTGACCTTGTAGACTACCCCATGTGGAACATCGGATGTCTGAGGAAAACCTCAAAAACTTTGCCTTTGGTGTAACCATCTTTGCTAGAAATTAATCTCACGACATACCCCATGTTAAACATGGAAACACGAGAAAATCCATGGAATTAATGACTATGTAATCATACACCCTTCAATCATTGTGGGATTCCTTGAGTTACAAACACTTTAGAAGACATCCTATTAGGAAGAATAAATGGGACCATCATTCATACTTCCAAATATGCCTCGCATGCCTGATGTTACCATCAACTTTGACCGAAAGTTTCTACCATTTCAAGACCCCATGAAATTTACAACTTGAAGTAGTGAAGTTAACTAGGATCCACAATGATATGGCACCACGAATGAGATTCACGAACAATGACTCAAATCAATAAGGGATACCCATACTTGTCAATGAGTTCTGAGGGGGTATCCATGAATGGAGAAACAAATATCCCATCATCCCATTTAAATTAAGGAAAAACATTACTAAATAAGTTATGGGTGTCACTTACCTTTGGAAAGTGGGAACATGAGGCCACAAGAATCAGGTCTCCATAGACGGTGTGTGTGCTGGTTGTGTAATGAATCAGAAACACTAAAAAAATAAAATAATAATTTGGCATGATCATGAGATTATACTAATTTTTATTTATCTATCGGTTGATCAACTAACCACTAACAAAGGGGAAAACACCTTGAACCAATTAACATTCATTTTTTAGTTTTCTACTTTTCCACCAATGTATCTCCTTTGATTGGTTTCAACTCGGCAATAAACATGAACCAACTCTACCCTCATGGTAGCTCCATCAATTACATATTTATTTTAATCTAGCATATTTGAGGGGGGAAAGGGGGTTACCTGAATGAACCCATGGGTATAAATGCCTTGTATATTGAATGAATATAAGGCACACATGGTAATAATTTAATTAAATAGTAAATCAAATAAATCCAATGACATAAAAAAGTCATTTCTAGCTCATGATCACCCACATGAATGCAATAAATTAGATATTTAATAATAATAAAATTCAAATCATAATTGTTCTTTTTTATTATATATCACACCCAAATCGATTAATTATTATCATTAATTATTATCATTAATTATTAAGCCAATTTATTTTAATTATCATCTATATTTCTTTGATATTCTCATCCATTATAATTTTAAACAAATTAACTAAATTCATTTTAAATTAACTTTCTACATAAATACAACATTGATGAAACATAGGGAACACCCGTCAAAATCATTCCAACATGTATTATTTTCATATAGATTTTATTATCTTTGAAATTTAGTAGATAAGACTTATCATGTACATTCATGATGTGTTGAATCAACATAATTATTACATGAATTACATTGTTTTATTATAACATGTCAAGGATTAATGCATGTACAGAAACAACTACAATACAACTAATTCATGATATGAATATCTTGATCATTACATAGATTTTAATGAAACACACATATATATATATATATATATATATTTGTGTGTTAAAACCCATCACAAGGCGTTTTCCAATAAACATAGTGACCACAAGCAAGAACATGTCCCTAGGTAAATATAATATAACAAATAAATTATAAATCGGTGTAATTGGAAAAATTACATAGAGTGTACATCCGATCTACATGGCATGTACATCTCTCACCATCTATCTGTGACACATTCCTAGTGACTCGGCATGTAATCTATTCCTTGTAAAATTTTGAGTACACAGTTTATCCAATGGTCCACCCACCATGTGAACACCGAGTTACACGTTCACTAGTCAAGTAGGACATGTATGGAATACATGGACCATCTATGACTCAAAGGGACTACCGGTCGTGTATGTGGTCTATGTGGCATGTAGTGTGGTGGACCATTCACTAATAAAGAAACCATCCGTGCATAATATAGAATTTATTTCCAAATCATTTCTGATGTGTTGAACATGATTACCCTGCTTGTAACTCTGCTTACACAGTGTGTAGTGAGTTTTTTCAAACCATAAACTTTGGAACCACTTGATGAGTTTCTATATTTAATATTAATCATAAAATTAAATGTTTTTTAGATCTATGAGAAACAAATGATAATGAAGAAGATCCCAAAATTCATATTAAAATAACTATTAAATATGAATTGAAGAACTAACATAAAATGATATAATCAAAAATTATCATTAAAATATTATAAATGATTATGTGACCCCTTTGTACTACTTAAAGGTTTTAGGAACAATGAATGAATGCATTGGGTAGTGTGATGCTTTTATTTTTATAGAAATCGATTATCAATCGGAGATCTATACAATGCTGAACATCATAATTCTTATAATTGAATCATAGAAATAGACAATGGATAATTATATCAGAACCAAGAGTGAGCATCATCAAATATTATTTATAATTTATTTAATTAAATAATAATTACATTCAATGGATTATTTCTTTGTTGATGAATCTGGTGAAATATTTTTGGTCCATAATCATTTTTTTGTAGAGACAAAGTGTAAATTTACTCTATTAGTGATCCACGATCCTCCAAACAATGTATAATGAATATTAGGATACTAGTATGGAAGAAACTTGTCCTTGCATCATCCTCCTTTGATCGCTTTGACAACAACTTCAAAATCATTCTGCTTCATCCGATGGAGGAGGATTGTTTGTTGTTCTTGGGAGCATTCCTAGAGAAGGGAGCTCTCAAGTATTGGAAGTATTTTCCAATACTGTTGTGCACAATCCCCAAAATGAATTTTTCCTAATTGAAAAAATAACATAATCATGTATTTATATTGTCAGTGGTAAAATAAAATAATTGCACAAGTGCCCTTAATTTTATTTATTTAATCCTAAAAAAACCATGGTAGATATTAATATTATTATTTTTTCTTGACATGCCCTTAACATAGGAATAATAATTAAATAATATTTAATTAATTAAAATTGAATATTTATTATTTCTCATTGAACCATTAACAATAGCCCTCCATTCCTCCACAAAATTTATCATCCCTTGAATATTGTCTATTTGGTTTTTAAATAAATATCACTGGATTATTCATTAATAAATTAATAAATATTATATTTACTAAATAGAAAATAAATATTTACTAAATATTCTTCTCACTGTATATTCTCTCGAATAACTTGTTCCTGAATAAATTTGACCAAGGAAACATGAATAATTATTAAACCATGTGATGAAATAATATTTATTCAACCAATTAAATGAAATATAATAATATATATTATAAATCTAGGATTCTAGATATAGCTAGTGTGTGACCCTCTAGGCCTCTTTCTTAATGGTATTTGGAAAACTAGCCAAAATTCAAAGGTTATCATCTTGAAACCTGCCAAGTAACCTATAGAGAATGAATTTAATTTCATAATTTTAGGTTACCTAATACATACACTAACTATTTAATAAAATGCCTTTATCAAAATATCTCAAATTTAGAATGTTTCTGAAATGTTCCATCAACCTATGTGGTCGAAATCACTTTCTTTAAAATTATGGAAATTGAACTTTCTTATAAAACACCATGGAAATGGATTTATTTAGGCTATATCATTTCCATCAATGGACTTGGGAAATCAATTTTCATTAATGGACCGATGAGATAAATCCTTTATCACATTATTCATTAATGCAATATTACTCATTACACGCCCAACGTATCCTACCTCCCTATGAACATCTACCACCAAGGTTTTCATGAATTGATCAAAGTAAATGACTCATAACATTAATTAATAATAGTCTTAAATTATAAAGACCAATACACATGTTCTCATATAGGAATTTATAGTGACACATATAAATGTGGATTTCGTACTGGTGGGTCTTGTTCTCATCATACCCTACTGGATATTACCAAGGGAGTACACTATGAGAAGGTTACAAATAGACCTATAAGTCTCCACCTCTAATAGCCTATATCATTTGTGTCCCTCAAATGATATCATCTGGTTATAGAAAATACTTTCCAGAATATTGTCATAATTCATCCAAGATCACATCATAGTGGGGGACATCTTTGACCATTCAGTGAAACAACTACTCTTAAGACATTATCGCATAATTTATTTAGAAGAAAAAAAATCATGATGTGATAAGTAGTTTATTAATATTAAAAAAATGAATTAATTCTTATCATAAAGTGAATACAAAATGGTTCTATGGGTCAAATCCAACACATGGACACTCCATCTATGTTTTTAGGATGAAATAATAATTGAATCCTCCCCTGATCTAACAGTGATGTATCTTCCCCTTTAAGGTGTCCATCATCAGCCCTACCTCTAAATATCTCTCTCAGGCCATATATATCTCCCTTGGACCTCTAGTCTTGTCTTTCAAGGTGTTCAGTATGGTCTCTTATGATACCTCTACTCCTTACATATCCTCATCTCAAATGAACGATTCCTTCATGATGATGTATTTGGAACCCCTCAATTGTTTGGATTATCTTCCCATGATTTGGATGGTTCTTCATGTGTTGATTCTGATAATCCTAGTTTGCTATAGTATGGACTCTCTGGGGTGGCCTCATATCATTTTCCACCTTTTCCTTTAGTTTATCCCTTTTCTAATTTATATGGCTTCCATCCCTCTCTTGAAGGCCCACCAGTGGGTATCAGGGATTTTCCTGACAACTCAGCTCTAAAGGCCCCTATTAGTGTAGATTCATTTTTTATCTCTTATAATAAGCTAGAATAGGTCTATATTTCTCCAATATTTCCTTTTTAATCCTTTCTGGGGTTAATGAATATTCATCCTCATCCCCTTCACTCTATTTCAAGAATAATATTAATAACAATAAACGTTTACTCTTATTCCTCCATCCTCTAGCATCACTTTTACCTTCTCCTTATCCATATCCAAATATTATGATATCTATTCTTAAACCATGGATTCCAAATTCTGAAGGCATATCCCTCATTGCAATCATGATATAATCCATCAGATGGAATACTATAGGGATCAGTAAGAAAGATAAGATTGGAAACCTTTTGAAGAAGGTAATAAGTGAGAAACTCTCTATACTTTCAATTTCAGAACCAAAGAACAATGCTAAGACCATATAATATTTTTCGTTCAATATTTATATAGAAAATAACTTGTGTGGATATCCAATCAACTCTCATATATAGATCTTTTGATTGGATCAACTCTAACTAAACCTTTTTATTTCGTCTTCCCAAGACATTACATTTGAGTTTCGTGGATTCCAAATATATTACATTAACACAATCATATATTCAAAATGTGATTTTGGAGAGAGGGAAGTGATTGGGAAAACACATTTGTCATTAAATATAGGGCCTACTCCATATATTTGAGGGGGGGATTAACACTTTTTTAGACCATACTATAAATAAGGGAGGATGACTATTTGTGATCAAATATATGAAATAATTTAACTCTATTCTCGAGAATAATAATATTCCTACTTTTGGATTCATAATGGACACCTACACCTGCTCTAATAACATAAGGGATTATAGCGTAATATGGTGTACAATAGATATATGTCTAGTTATCCTAAATGATATATCTAAATATTTGATTTCATTAATTAACCACCTTACTCATTCTTTATCTACCCATTACCCTATTCTTCATCAAATCCCCACCTCAATGGATATTTATAGAAGCTTCTTCTACTCTAATGGAAGGATGAATGACTATGGGTTTAGGGAAATGGTTATTTTTTTGTATTCAACTCTCATACATGGTATCACTAAGGTTATTATTAATAAAAAACTAATTTTTTTCAAAGGTAATAATATTTCTTTTCAGTATAACAAAACGTCCACAATTTAATGTATTGGGGGTCTTCCTGAGGAGATCATGCTTCTGGATAATAAGCTTCAAGACTAACGGGATAATAAATGCATTTTACTCTTATCACTTAAGTGTAATATTCTTTAATAAAATTTATTAAATGAATCGTAGGTGGATATAGAGGGATCAAGATCAATGTGGTTGAGGGAGGGTGATAAAAATAATATGAACATGTATAAATGGGTTAGAGAAACTCATTGGAATAAATAATATGACTTTGTAGGATGGTTCTAATATTAGAGATGTCAGTAACACCATAACTCTAGAAGTTACATTGTTTACTAATCTTATTCTAGTCATAATTCATGCTCTGAGAGTGCAATCCACTTCAAGGGATTTGGATGACATATTGTTTAGGAACATCCCATAATCTATTCATGTCGATGACAACCATTTTTTATATAGCTTTATCAAATAAAGATAGAACTAATGTGGCTATTGAAAGCCTCATTCTTGAATGTTCAATAATACCATATTGTTTTAAGGGTTATTTATAGTTTACTATGTGTTACTTTATCAAATAAAATGTTATAAATATTTTCCTATACTAATTTAAATGAGGAATCCTTTTTATACTCACAATGATCAATGTCCTTTTCCTCATCCCCAAGGAAAAATAACCTAATGGTTTTGGTTAGTTTTGTCTAATCAATCTGGGATAATTTCCAAAAATAATAATTTTTTGTGCTTAATAGGAGGTTTTATCATCACGTAGATTTCTCAAATTTGAAGAACAATATGTATTTCCCTAAGGAAATAATAATCATGGTTCTTTTAATACACTATAAGAACTGATTTATGATCTTGAGAGAAAAGGGTTCATATTCAAAATTATTACTATGATTGACATCATAAAATCATATGATATGATGGAGTGGAGAGATATTCTTATAATTTTAAGGCACTAAGGATTTTCAGAATGGGTTTGTGGCCTTTGCTTCGGATACTTCGCTACACCATGGTTTTCAGTCTCTCTCATGGGAAAGATATCTAGTATCATCAAATCAATTAGAGGCCTTCACCAGTGTGACCCCCTCTAACTTAGTCTTTTCATTCCATATATAGATATTGTCATATAAAACTTAAATACATTTATTTTTAAGGGTTTGGTTTATCATTTTAGTGGGTGTTTTAATTTTAAGTGAATTTATCACCTTTTTTTCACTGATAATTGGATGTTCATCATTGACTATTAAAATGATTCTATCCCAAAAACTCAAGTTGATCCAGAATGAGTACATCAATATAATGTGATAATATTTTAATAATTGTAAAATTGGTTTCAACATCTCCAACTCCTACCCCATCAGTCATTAAAAAAACTTCTGAATAGGTTACACATCACCAAAAGGATTTTTCCAATTAACTATCTTGTGTAACCTCTCTCTATGGGTATAATTAAGATATAAAATTTTGATAATATTAATAATAGATCCATGTTGATTATCAACTACAAATCACACTAGTTAATAGTTTATTTTACTCCATACCTATGTGTATACTCTCAGTTCGTAGGACCCCAAAATTTGTCATTAAATATATAGAATTGTCCCTCACCAACTAAATTTTGGATTCTCATCAATAGGGTAGCATCATTAGGCATGATGGACTAAATTAGATAATCATATTAATGAGTGGGGTATCTACCTTAGGTGTGCTTATGACCTTCTAATTTCTATGCAGGCCAATCTCACATGGGAGGTGATTTTTTGGAATTCATTCTAGGCCATGTCCATTAGTCAAAAAATGGTAACTCCACTTATTATTGTATTGAGGGGAAAACTAGATCTCTTATGAAGTGAAACTTGCATGAATCAATTATATTTATCCCAAATACTTCTCAATTGATAACTGGTATATGGTACATTTCCTTCTGGAAAACCAACTAGGATGGACCCCCTTGTTCTAACTTGGGTTCCTAGTCCCTGACATCAATTCCATGAAAGCCACTAAATTTCTTAAAATCCTATAGGTAGTTTTTAATATCATTCAAAAATAAATTTATAGAATCATTTATATGGTTTTCAAACTAGATAATTGGGCTTTTCAACCATCTCCTTTGGGAATCATTACTACTTCTTATTACATGAACCTAATCCACATTTTCCATCATACTAATGGTCTTTAAAACAAACTATCGAATAATTACATTCTTATCATGTCTTTTTCGGTTCAAAGGCTCTATAATCATAATCTTTCAATAGATGTTTAACATCGGGGGAAGTTTTTCAAAATCACCAATAAATGCATATGTCGTGAAACTAAAAACTATAAATCTCTTATGAATTTTTTTTAAGGGGGTTGTGTGTGCCATGTATGGTCCATTCATGGAAGACTCTTAGTGATAATTGTTGTTATGATTCAAATGATCACTTTCTCCATTCATGCTTCAATGCATACTATAGTGTTGAGATGAATTCTCTGGTATAATTCATTTATATTTTAGCAAGCTATTCGTTGTTATGCATCTCTCACCATTCTTCCAGCGACCAAGGGATAGTTTCTAATGGTTATTATTTCAATTCCAATCTTCTATATATTTTATAAACTATTAAATATCTCTATAGGGGTCTTATTTTCCTTATCCCCTGAGATGCTAGATCTCTCAGGATAATATTTCATCCACTTCTAAAAACAATGGGCCTTGGGTTTGTTAGAGAGATCGAAAATAGGTTTTAAAACTTAATTTAGATTGACACTATGCTAAACAGATTTTGAAAGGTGGCGGCCTTGTCCATGAAAATTCAGGTTCATTTATCATAAACTTCTCTCCCTTAAATGGTGTTATAAGTTCAGTCAAAGATGATGCACATTCCATGTAAATAGGACTGGGAATTTTTAGATCCAATAACTACTCCCTTTCCACTAATGAATCTTATTGTTATATTCTAGTAATCCCACTTTTGGGGACTCTTATTGAAACTATATAACTGTCTATCTTACTAGGACCCATCAGGGTTTGGGACACTCGAATATAGTGATCCTCCCCACAAAGTGTTATTGGAACAAGATGACTTACCTTTTTTCCTATAAAGGTGATCACTCAGTTCCACTGATCCTTTATTCAAATACCAATTACCATTCCCTTGATTATACTAATATCATCAATGGAAATTCCATTAGGATTCACCACTTCTAACTAATATAATGTTTTATTCTTGTATGTTTTGATCCTCCCCTTCCTTTTTTCATAATTACAAAATATATTTTTTCAATTAGTTATTTAAAATAAATGAAATTGGAAAATAATAAAGGATTTTATACTTAAACCTTATAAGTCAGGAATAAGAAATGATTTTTTTCCTAATATATAAATTAAATTACATATAAATCTCACTTGTGGCAGATAAAAGTCTTCCTAAAGTCTCTAATAATAGAGAATAAATTGAAATAGAATAGAATAATATTAATCCTTCCCAAAAAATATTTTTTATTGTCATTAGGATCTAAATAGAAATACTAATGGAGTTCCTCAAAAGATAAATTTGGAAATAATGAGAGAGAGGATTAAACATAATATTGGATTTCTATCATTCCCCAAATTCCGTATTCAATTATAATCCATGTAATGTTAATACAAAAAGATATAATATTTTATGATGGTACATCCAAGAAATGTGTACGATATAATTATTTATTGAAAGAAGATTAAAGATCTGTCAAGTCTAATTATCCTATGTACTAACATGAAAAATATTGGGACCCTTATATTTTATTTCATATTCTATCAAATAAATTATATAAGAGATGACGCATCAAAAAAAATTTGTTTGAGGAACATCCACGAAATTTCCATCTACATAAATTTTATCAAGTATGGGTAAATAAATAACATTTATAACATACCTGGTAATCATAGTGGGTTGTTTCCTTATATAATGTTTCGTAGATCTTAATTTCTTAGAGTGGAACAGTGTGAATCCTTCTGAATCACCAAGAAGAATATTTTATATTCAATGACATGTTGGGTAAAATTTCAAATTTTTCTTTGGTAGTTGGTGAGGGATCATCTAAATCTATTGCTTCCTCAAATTCATTGAATACTGCATGCTACTACCCAAATATTTCCTCCATGACCCCTACGAAAATATTGACATAGTATAACACCTCAATACCAAGGGGAATATTCAAGAACAATAAACTCTATATTGACCTTATCAAATTCAAATCAATGATTACTACATCAACTGAATGTTCATTTATGTAGATAACACATAGAGAAATATCAAATTATTCATTGAATTTATCATTAAAAAGTAACTTTGAATTAATAAATATACTAAATGAAATGGTGTTATAGGAATTAGACCTTAAAACAATTTCAACCAGAGTTGTGTCTCTGGAATTGTCCACCACATGAAAACATTACACTGCATAGAAATTAACATCCTGAGAATCATTTTTTCAAATAAAAAGATTAAGATTCATAATTTATTATTTTTATATAGAAAACTTATTTTTATACATGAGGAAACATGAAAAATGCATACATTAATAGTAAACCATTTTTTATGAATATTCAATTAATTTTACATTAATACATTCCCCAAAACCATAAAAATATAGTGTCTTAAAATTATGGATATATAAACAACTAATTTCATGATATATCATTAACATTTCTTAGAGATTTTTTCTCACTTAGTACCCATCAAATATATACACTACTTAATACTTTTCTATATACACTACCATAAAGGAAAGACAAGGGTGATCTCAGATGTTCAGTAAGGGTAAATATGAGAGATATTAATTTGTAATCATTTTTGAGAATATGATAAGTATATGGGTATGATGCCACAAAAATTACTTACAAAAAAATAGATGAAGTCATGGACCATAAATCATGAGTCATGATATATATATATTTTTATAACAAACTGACAAACAATTCCAGCCAGAAGAAAAGCCTCTGAAAATTTATTAAAAAAAAGGAAAAGTACAAAATAGGCGGACGGGGTCAAAAAAACAAACATTCCCTCATCTATAAAACAATAATGTTAAAGATCATAATATGACATGTCATCCCCATAATTAGAATCATCACATGTTTCCAAATCATATTGAGACTTAACTTGATTGAAAATCTTAAGAATATTAGCATCCACCTTCCATGGTAGCTTAGAAGACGATCTGGTAGACACAGTCTTAGGAAGAGTAAAATAATTATTTCGTGGTCTCCTCTTTGGAGGAGCAGAGGTAAGGCCCTCACTCTCATTGATATTTGTCATTCCACTTGGTAATTCATCCTTAAAAGAGGCAAGCACACCACTGCCTCAAGTCCGAATAGGGGTACCATGAACCCTATCTTCCTCTGAGACATTACCCCATCTATTAGACAAACTAGAGGATTGAAATAATTTCTGAATTTCCTGATGACAGTCAATATTTGGTTGTGCATCATTTGGATTGGAGAAATATAGAGGGGGATCAGAAGTCACAGTTTTCGTACCTTCATGAGAGAGTGCAGTAGTGTCCTCTATTATAGTAACCTCCTTGGCAAAGTCAACTAAATTATTTGAAGGCCCACTATAAGCTCTCACCGGCGACTCATCCACCAGCGGCCCCTTGCCTTTCAAATTAGGCTCCTAAGAAGCAGATTTTTCACCATTCAACACATCAACCACTGTGGGAAATGGCTCAGTGGGTGTGTCACCATTTTGATCAATGGTATTTGATAAATCCGAATCCTTCATCCTTGGATTCTTTGGACAGAGATTGGCAGGATGACCTTTCTTCCCACATTTCTCACATGAAACCTTCTTCCGACATAGCTCTAAAGAGTGACCTACATCCATGCATTCATTGCAAAAAAGTGGTTTTCTTTCATACTCAACATCAATTAGGATGTTATCAGTAGGGGTAGAAAGAGTTGCCTTATCGATCAGAGTGGAGCTATGGTCATCCTCCACTAACATCCTTGAAAAGTGTCCAAACCGAACATCCTCAATTTCCTTATCAAGACGAATAGGATTCCCAATCACCGTATCTATGTCATGTAATATTTTCAGATTCCAAAGGACCCAATTGAGTCCATGAAGATGAACCCAAACCTAAAAAAGGCATTCCTTGCATGAGGGACATTAAAATCCAAAGACCATTGATGTAAATGAAGCCATCAGGGTTTCAATAATAATGACCCAATACTCCATACTCAAAGCTTATATTCTTCTGAAGGGAAAAGACAGTGAAAAAAATCTCAACTAAGAGAAACACACTTCCATTTAGAGAAACCCCATAAATTAGAAATCCAACAAAAAAATTGTCAACCTTCCAAGGTTTTTCACCTTTAGGTAAAACAATGCGTGTAATCAAAGAATTTTTACCGATTTTAATTCTCTCCGCAAGCGCGGCAGCATTCGCTTCAATTTGTGTTGCTGATCCCTTATGAACGATTCTACTAGAACCGAAATCCTTGAAGAGAGCCATCAACCAGATGCCTTCACCATTAGACTTTGTACCAGAATTTGAATGAGATTTATTCACCACATCAACATAAGATCGAGATCTGTTTAAAACCGAAACACCAGGTAGGACCGCATCTGCCCGAGCTTCCTACAATGAAAAATCATCAAATCCCTTCACCACAGCTTCACTTTCCGGAGCATAGTGCTCCTTCGGAACCCCACGCTTTGGATCATCCTTCAACATCGGAGTAGGGAAAACCACCTCATTGGACTGATGGAAGACAAATCCCTGCGAAGCCCCATCAGATCTGGCACCTAGATGCAGATCCAAGGCCAACCCATTGCAGACCGGGATTATCTTCCACGCATCATCTGGGGAGTGGACACAATCTGTAGTCTGAGAAATATCCACAAGCGATAGAGGAATAGAGGGAAATGATGACGCCGACACATAGCCGTGAGAAAGAAGAAGATCAAACATGAGAAAATGTCTGATCGCCATGAGAAAGTTGAAACTCTAAAGGTCGTTGTCGAGGGATAGAGAGTTCGCAGCCCGTAGTGCCATCTATTCTTCTTATAATAAACTACAAGAGTTATAAGAGTGAAGAATAATCAATAATCATTAATGATCCATGAGAGCATATCATAAGGATAAAAAAAGTTCATAATAGTTTGTGACACAATCATAAGTATAGAAACTAATTTTATTATTCAATTATCACTTCCATGATCATCATCACATTATAGAAAATCCCATAATTGATTAAGTTTACTCCCAAACCTATTTTCATTCTAGTAATGGGATCACTCCCTATATTCTTTCAAAAAATCTAATGAGATATCCATATTTACACAATTTAGTGGATGGATATATGTAGAGACCCGTATCTTGACGTACATGGACATTACATTACTTTTGCGGAATACTTAGTACATAACAAAAACACACACACAAGGATCGTAATAGTTTAGTGTCTTTGGAAACTCGGAACGTAATCTTCTAATCGTGGTGAAAGATCTTCAATATCTCCCATAAAGATCTTCCCTTTTTTTACCTAAAAACCTTTCTTTATATCCTGGGGAAATGAAAACATAAAAGGGTGAGCTCAAATGCTCAGTAAGGGTAAAAAAAAGAAAAAAATCAATCACATCATATTCATAAGAACATAACTTTTGGAAATCATAACCTGCAAAAGAGAGCATAATTTCATAACATGGGATAAATCATAGTAGTGAAATGAAATCCCAATAATAATAACTTAAAACATGAAACTTTTTGGCATACACACATAATCATAGAGAATCATTTCTTGTTAGTCAAGACTCATTGCCAAGACTATCTTAGTGGACAAAGTCCCTTTCTGAATCGAGTAACCCTCGTTTCAGTCCTGTTTCACTGAACCGGTATAACCTACCATTTCAGCCATGTCTATCTCATGAGATATAAAATCTTTACCCAATGCATTGGAGGGAGATATAGGTCACACCCATCTTATAATGAATCCTTTCTTATGTGTGCCACAAAATCATAAATCATACATCATCGCATAACACATGTAAAAAAAATGGGATTCTTGAAACATCATGACATCATAAAACAAATCTTATAAGGCAAATGACTTCATAAAAATAATTCCCTCACAACATAATCAAATCAATGTAATTAAAGGGATAAAAACAGAACCCTTTATTATCTTAGATGGAAAATAATTTTGATAAAACACTTGAATTGAATTCTTGAGGAAAATATCCTTTCTTCTTCAAAATCAATTTCTTTTCACAAAACATCATGCAATTTTAAAAGAAAGAGATTTTATTGAAAATAGTCATGAAATCTTTTAGAGGAAGCTTCATGAAAATAAGGCTTTATAAAACAGTAGAAATCCGTTCGTGCCGTATAAGTTAAAAAAAAACATTCTTCGTACTTTTGTCGGAAAAGTCAAAAAGTACCTCGTACGGAAAAACGACAAAAGATTCCTTTCATATTAAAAACTCACCTAAGGGTAAAATTGGATTTAAACTATTGCAAGTGGATGTAAACAATATTAACTATTGAGGGAACATGGATGTGGATGATAAAATACACCCCAGTAAATACTTACGAATAAACAATCTCGGATAAAAATGAGATTGTGATATTTCCCTTACCTTATGTCCGACTTGCTTTGTAAGTGTCCGAACCTCCTGTATAATGATTTAAATCATGTTATTGACTTATTACAGAATCATATTCATTGTTATGATATCATATATGGTTTACTTATGACATTATATTACCCGTTCTTTTGTAAATTCCATGTTAAAGAAGCGTTTTGGGTAAAATCGTTTCATTTATCGTAGGTGTTTTGACTTGTTGTTCTTGACATCATTATTACTTATATCATGATTTACTTACTTCCAGAATATAAAATATGATTTATATATCATATATATTCAGTATATATATATATATATATAATAGGTAGATAAATAAAATGAAAAACACCGTTCATGGAGACGGTAGTCCGTACGTACGCATGAACGCTGTTTTCCTTTCCTTATTGTCTTGAAATGGAAGTAAGTAGATGACATACATATGTATATATATACATAAATCCAGTAGCTTTATAATGTCATATATTTCATTATTATTTCTTATATATACATTATAATCATTCTTAAATGGTTAACATGGAGAATGAATCTCATCGCGTCGTGGAGACGGTATTCCGTACGTACGCACGAGCGATGATATCATTTCTATAAATATTGAATTGAATTGGAGTGTATTATACAATATATCAGAATCAATATGATGTTGTAATAACTATGTATAGTTATTCTTTACACCATTATACCCATCCATGTAAGGTGGTGGTGGAAAATAGATTACACCACGGTGTGGAGACGGTATTCCGTACGTACGCACGCGCGGTGATTTCTTTTTCCGTAGGATAGATAGATGGTGAAATAGGGTTGTTTCATACTTATAATAACATATCAGTATATGAGTGATACTGATGTTATTACTTCATAATGAAACAACCTAAGAAGAAGAAGTGGAAGAAAAAATAAAGATGAAAGAATTGGTAACGGTAATTACCTCTTCTTTGAAGCGCCTTTTGGAGACCTCCTCTTAGGGAACTAAAATTGGTCTTTGAGGAAGACCAGAACCTCTAGGATGTTTCTAGGGAAGTGGAGAAGATATTTTGGCAGGGGTTGGCCGATCTTGAGTTCTCAAATTGGTGTGAGGAGGAGGGGGAGGAGGTGTCCTTTTATAAGGGAGGAGAGGGGCACCTTAGGAATATCTCAAAATATTATTTTATATTAAAGTCAAAATCGGTTTATAATGGTTCCAAAGGGTCTTATTTCGAAGCTAAAGTGGGGATGGGTCGAAATCCTATCAACCAATAAGATTTAGACAAGTTTAGGGTATTATTTTAACCTTATCAATTAAATTTAACTCTAAGTTAAATAATTTAACTTTTACCATGTCTTTTTGTTTTCTTTCACTATATGGTTAATAAACTTACTATAACATGCCAAACGAACCCCAAATTGTTTATTATTAATAAATATATATCCTTATCTAAGTCATTTGGCCGAACCTTAGATTTTTAGGAATACAATAACAATTAATAATATAATATTTGATTTAAAAACTATTTTGTGTCAATTTTGACACTATTTGATATATGATTTTTGTGAAAGTCATAACAGAATTAAATGTTCGAACCAAGTTGATTAAATCAACATTAATATATCATAGTAACCTAGAAAATTAGTTTAATTCATAAAAATCTCAAATTACATTTATTTTGGTGTTTATAACATCAATTATGTCAATATTTCATTAATAAGATAATTACTGTATCATCGTTGTGTCATAAATAAATTAAATTATTTTATGTCTAAAAATTACAAATAAAATACCATAATGTAGGAAATCTTTGTATCTTTCTAATGAATATTTATAATCTAAAATCCAACATATATAACCCTATTTAACAATTGTTTTTCTAAAAGATATATGCTTGTGTCATTTTTGTATTCATTTTAACTTAATTAAAATAAGGTGTCATTATCACTTACAAGTGGATCAATGGGGTCCCAAAATCGACCCAAAGATGCCCATGGTCGACCATGTATCAACCAATAGGGTTAAGACACGTTTTATGATAATTTAATATTACTATAATATTATTTTTTTAACCCTTATTTACCGGATTTACCCTTAACCATGGTAAATAAAATATTTACCGCAGTAATTATTCAAAAATAAAAGTTACCTATTTACACAATTTGAACATCCTGATTCCAAATATGGAATCCATTTTTCTAAATTCAAAACACAGAAGTGGCAGAAATTAATTTAAAATTAATTCCCGCTGTCAAAACAAAAAGCGTGTTTTTAAGAGATAATAACTATCAAAAGATTGACACTTGTTTATGTTCGGTTTAATTGTAAAATTGTGTCCAATGACCAACATTATATTAAGTGGTAAAAATATATTCTAAATATAATTTAAAACCATTCAATATTATAATTTAACCACATAAGATATTACGATGAAAAAAGTTGTTTTTAATTAAAATATAGCGTGTTTTTACTATTCATTAAAATATGAAAGTTATCGGAAAAATATCAAAACATTATCTAATGTAAATTTTTACATCCTGATTTAAAAGAAGAATATTATTTTGTCAAATTGAACATATAAACATGTCAAAAACTATATTTAAAGTGGGTGCGCCATCAAAAGGCGGTAAAACTGCATTTTTTGAAAAATACTTATTTTACCCGAAAAATTTATTTTGTTCTTATACCATGTTCTAGAAATGTGTAAGATGAATAATAATGTTATAAAATTCAAAATTTAGTTAATACTATTCATAACGGCTAGTTCATGACAATATTATAATAATATAACATTGTTTATTAAAACCCGGTATTGCGTACAACACACGCTATCGAGGAAGGTCGCGATTGCGTGTAATGCAAGCCAAGTCAGGGTTGCGTGTTGTGAAAGAATCCTTCATTGTTTCGTATAACAGAATCCAACCATATTTCATTTATACATTTAATATATATATATATATACTCAATGTTGCGTAGAATAACTATTATCAAAATTGTGTGTAACACGGTCCAAGAATAGTGTTGCGTATACTGCAAGCTAATACGGTGTTGCATATAGCGCAAGGTAATCTTGGTGTAGAATAAAACATAAGACGTTAATGAAATTAAAATAATATTTTTCATAAAATCTCGGGGTGTTACATTCTACCCCCCTTAAAATGAATTTCGCCCTCGAAATTCGTCGGGGTTATAAATGGTTTACTATTTGAAAGTTTCTTTGATAGAAACCCACATCGTAAAAAGGAATACCAAAACCAATCTTTAAAAACAAAAGTATGAAACCTAACGGTTACCCAAATAAACTAATCACTGGGTTTCCACATAGGTGAAAATATGGATATGGAAGAAAAATCTTACCATCATGTTCTGATGGAGAGTGGTAGAGAACATGGCTATGGAAAAGCTAGCAATCACAAAGCCATAAATTTGTGATGATCTAGGGTATCATCTGATTCATCGGATATAAGGGCACTAGGACAACATTTTTGGTTTTCAAGATCATTTCCCTAAAGTTGAAAATTTGAATTAAAATAAATACTTTATTTTGGTACAATCTCACTGTTGTTCGTGCCTTGAACAATTTCCACTTCATCTCTTAAATAAATGAAGTTGAATTTGTTATTCGTGAAGTGTTAGCAGATCATGTGATAGAATGACGGGTCATTCCATCTGTCTCAAACAAAAGGTTAGCAAAAATTATATACATAAGTCGATCTATAGTGAGATTAATCATATATGGTTCCTAAAATGGACTTATACTTCATATATCATACTGCTTAATATAATAAAACTAGTTTCTACTAAACAGGGACTTCTTGTAGGCCAGTGGTAGGCGATAAAGGCCAGTCGCACTTCGGTTGTGGGTTCGATTTCCACAGCCTTGTCTGAAGCGATGGGCTGTCGCCCGTCCTGCAGGTTGTACTTTTTCTAAAACTATATTACTATAACATCCCATCAATAATATCGAGAAAACTTCGATCCTTAAACAATACTAACTTATGTTCAACATAATCCATTCCAATCTTTAGGCTTATCCATAATACTGCAGTTCACTCTCATAACATAGTGAAAACAATTACCAGAGATTGAATACCATCGTTGATCCCCATATATCATAAGATACATTCCAAACATTCAAAGGCCTTAATCATGTATACTCTTGAATACCCATTGAACCTTGGTGAAAACATGAATGCAGTTAAATGTTAACACTTTCCACATACCAAAATCCTCAAAATTCTATATACTCAAACCATGATATCACTTAGTCCTTATATTAATCATGAGCACATGAATACTGTCAAATATTTCATTTTCTCATTTTACCATCATTATGCGCATATCATTCTTTTTCCAAAAATACCTCAATCACTTCGAATACCACATTAGACCAATACATAAATATTCCAATACACCATAAAAGTACCTCAACAACATTATTCTTGAATACCAATACATAAACACTTCAGTCCATCCACTTCAATGATTGTCCTGGAATAAGTCCTTCCTTGATTTAGAAGTAACTTTTTAGGTCAGGGCATTGAGTTGGGTAATGCCCATGTTCTCCACAAATAAGACATTGAACTCCATAACATTCTGTCACTCTATGACCCTTTTCTCCACACAGATAACATTGGTCCCTCCATTTGAGGTATTCCTCAAGGTTCTTCTTCCCTTCTTTAGAAATCTCAATCTTCCTTTCTTTATGCTCCTCAACATGCGAACATGCATAATAGTTTATCTTCCTCTTCTTTGATGAATTATTCATACCACTAAATTTCACCTTGTTAATCATATATCGCGATGACTGATTCGGCATAATCACAATATCTTTATCTTTAGGCATTACACAATTTTGTTGCTCATAGTCACCAATTTGTCCATTGGATTCAATGTTAACCTAATTCCTTCTGGTTCCCTCCATTAACTAAAACACAAAAAGAATCTTGTGAGAGGCAAAAATCATGCTAGGGAAAACAACATAATAAAGGGGGAGCACCCTCAATATCTAAATCTTAGGTTAAATTCTATGATCGTTACCTTAGTTCTAGGACTATATCCTATACGTATACTTATCCTTAGGGACATCCCTAGACATACCTTATAAATATTTCTAGGGATCTCACTAACGTTTTCGCATCCTAGTTTCCAAAGGTTGACTAAACCTTTCCTCTGATACCAACTGTAGAGACCCGAAGCTTATCGTACATGGACATTACATTACTTCTGCGGAATACTTAGTACATAACAAAAACACACACACAAGGATCGTAATAGTTTAGTGTCTTTGGAAACTCGGAACGTAATCTTCTAATCGTGGTGAAAGATCTTCAATATCTCCCATAAAGATCTTCCCTTTTTTTTACCTAAAAACCTTTCTTTATATCCTGGGGAAAAGAAAACATAAAAGGGTGAGCTCAAATGCTCATTAAGGGTAAAGAAAATAAAAAAATCAATCACATCATATTCATAAGAACATAACTTTTGGAAATCTTAACCTGCAAAAGAGAGCATAATTTCATAACATGGGATAAATCATAGTAGTGAAATGAAATCCCAATAATAATAACTTAAAACATGAAACTTTGTGTCATACACACATAATCATAGAGAATCATTTCTTGTTAGTCAAGACTCATTGCCAAGACTATCTTAGTGGACAAAGTCCCTTTCTGAATCGAGTAACCCTCGTTTCAGTCCTGTTTCACTGAACCGGTATAACCTACCATTTCAGCCATGTCTATCTCATGAGATATAAAATCTTTACCCAATGCATTGGAGGGAGATATAGGTCCCACCCATCTTATAATGAATCCTTTCTTATGTGTGCCACAAAATCATAAATCATACATCATCGCATAACACATGTAAAAAAAATGGGATTCTTGAAACATCATGACATCATAAAACAAATCTTATAAGGCAAATGACTTCATAAAAATAATTCCCTCACAACATAATCAAATCAATGTAATTAAAGGGATAAAAACAGAACCCTTTATTATCTTAGATGGAAAATAATTTTGATAAAACACTTGAATTGAATTCTTGAGGAAAATATCCTTTCTTCTTCAAAATCAATTTCTTTTCACAAAACATCATGCAATTTTAAAAGAAAGAGATTTTATTGAAAATAGTCATGAAATCTTTTAGAGGAAGCTTCATGAAAATAAGGCTTTATAAAACAGTAGAAATCCGTTCTTGCCGTATAAGTTAAAAAAAACATTCTTCGTACTTTTGTCGGAAAAGTCAAAAAGTACCTCGTACGGAAAAACGACAAAAGATTCCTTTCATATTAAAAACTCACCTAAGGGTAAAATTGGATTTAAACTATTGCAAGTGGATGTAAAAAATATTACATATTGAGGGAACATGGATGTGGATGATAAAATACACCCCAGTAAATACTTACGAATAAACAATCTCGGATAAAAATGAGATTGTGATATTTCCCTTACCTTATGTCCGACTTGCTTTGTAAGTGTCCGAACCTCCTGTATAATGATTTAAATCATGTTATTGACTTATTAAAGAATCATATTCATTGTTATGATATCATATATGGTTTACTTATGACATTATATTACCCGTTCTTTTGTAAATTCCATGTTAAAGAAGCGTTTTGGGTAAAATCGTTTCATTTATCGTAGGTGTTTTGACTTGTTGTTCTTGACATCATTATTACTTATATCATGATTTACATACTTCCAGAATATAAAATATGATTTATATATCATATATATTCAGTATTTATATATATATAATAGGTAGATAAATAAAATGAAAAACACCGTTCATGGAGACGGTAGTCCGTACGTACGCATGAACGCTGTTTTCCTTTCCTTATTGTCTTGAAATGGAAGTAAGTAGATGACATACATATGTATATATATACATAAATCCAGTAGCTTTATAATTTCATATATTTCATTATTATTTCTTATATATACATTATAATCATTCTTAAATGGTTAACATGGAGAATGAATCTCATCGCGTCGTGGAGACGGTATTCCGTACGTACGCACGAGCGATGATATCATTTCTATAAATATTGAATTGAATTGGAGTGTATTATAAAATATATCAGAATCAATATGATGTTGTAATAACTATGTATAGTTATTCTTTACACCATTATACCCATCCATGTAAGGTGGTGGTGGAAAATAGATTACACCACGGCGTGGAGACGGTATTCCGTACGTACGCACGCGCGGTGATTTCTTTTTCCGTAGGATAGATAGATGGTGAAATAGGGTTGTTTCATACGTATAATAACATATCAGTATATGAGTGATACTGATGTTATTACTTCATAATGAAACAACCTAAGAAGAAGAAGTGGAAGAAGAAATAAAGATGAAGGAATTGGTAACGGTAATTACCTCTTCTTTGAAGCGCCTTTTGGAGACCTCCTCTTAGGGAACTAAAATTGGTCTTTGAGGAAGACCAGAACCTCTAGGATGTTTCTAGGGAAGTGGAGAAGATATTTGGGCAGGGGTTGGCCGATCTTGAGTTCTCAAATTGGTGTGAGGAGGAGGGGGAGGAGGTGTCCTTTTATAAGGGAGGAGAGGGGCACCTTAGGAATATCTCAAAATATTATTTTATATTAAAGTCAAAATCGGTTTATAATGGTTCCAAAGGGTCTTATTTCGAAGCTAAAGTGGGGATGGGTCGAAATCCTATCAACCAATAAGATTTAGACAAGTTTAGGGTATTATTTTAACCTTATCAATTAAATTTAACTCTAAGTTAAATAATTTAACTTTTACCATGTCTTTTTGTTTTATTTCACTATATGGTTAATAAACTTACTATAACATGCCAAACGAACCCCAAATTGTTTATTATTAATATATATATCCTTATCTAAGTCATTTGGCCGAACCTTAGATTTTTAGGAATACAATAACAATTAATAATATAATATTTGATTTAAAAACTATTTTGTGTCAATTTTGACACTATTTGATATATGATTTTTGTGAAAGTCATAACAGAATTAAATGTTCGAACCAAGTTGATTAAAGCAACATTAATATATCATAGTAACCTAGAAAATTAGTTTAATTCATAAAAAATCTCAAATTACATTTATTTTGGTGTTTATAACATCAATTATGTCAATATTTCATTAATAAGATAATTACTGCATCATCGTTCTGTCATAAATAAATTAAATTATATTATGTCTAAAAATTACAAATAAAATACCATCATGTAGGAAATCTATTTATCTTTCTAATGAATATTTATAATCTAAAATCCAACATATATAACCCTATTTAACAATTGTTTTGCTAAAAGATATATGCTTGTGTCATTTTTGTATTCATTTTAACTTAATTAAAATAAGGTGTCATTATCACTTACAAGTGGATCAATGGGGTCCCAAAATCGACCCAAAGATGCCCATGGTCGACCATGTATCAACCAATAGGGTTAAGACACGTTTTAAGATAATTTAATATTATTATAATATTATTTTTTTAACCCTTATTTACCGGATTTACCCTTAACCATGGTAAATAAAATATTTACCGCAGTAATTATTCAAAAATAAAAGTTACCTATTTACACAATTTGAACATCCTGATTCCAAATATGGAATCCATTTTTCTAAATTCAAAACACAGAAGTGGCAGAAATTAATTTAAAATTAATTCCCACTGTCAAAACAAAAAGCGTGTTTTTAAGAGATAATAACTATCAAAAGATTGACACTTGTTTATGTTCGGTTTAATTGTAAAATTGTGTCCAATGACCAACATTATATTAAGTGGTAAAAATATATTCTAAATATAATTTAAAACCATTCAATATTATAATTTAACCACATAAGATATTACGATGAAAAAAGTTGTTTTTAATTAAAATATAGCGTGTTTTTACTATTCATTAAAATATGAAAGTTATCGGAAAAATATCAAAACTTTATCTAATGTAAATTTTTACATCCTGATTTAAAAGAATAATATTATTTTGTCAAATTGAACATATAAACATGTCAAAAACTATATTTAATGTGGGTGCGCCATCAAAAGGCGGTAAAACTGCATTTTTTGAAAAATACTTATTTTACCCGAAAAATTTATTTTGTTCTTATACCATGTTCTAGAAATGTGTAAGATGAATAATAATGTTATAAAATTCAAAATTTAGTTAATACTATTCATAACGGCTAGTTCATGACAATATTATAATAATATAACATTGTTTATTAAAACCCGGTATTGCGTACAACACACGCTATCGAGGAAGGTCGTGATTGCGTGTAATGCAAGCCAAGTCAGGGTTGCGTGTTGTGAAAGAATCCTTCATTGTTTCGTATAACAGAATCCAACCATATTTAATTTATACATTTAATATATATATATATATATACTCAATGTTGCGTAGAATAACTATTATCAAAATTGTGTGTAACACGGTCCAAGAATAGTGTTGCGTATACTGCAAGCTAATACGGTGTTGCGTATAGCGCAAGGTAATCTTGGTGTAGAATACAACATAAGACGTTAATGAAATTAAAATAATATTTTTCATAAAATCTCGGGGTGTTACAATATATAAAAATGTTCCCACTCATTACATCATTAATACTATATATAAGTGATTCATAGGAACATAAAAACATTTATCAATTCATTATAGTGTAATTAATTTGTGGGAGTCAATGGAGTATGAGGAAATACACTGTAAAATATCATCATATAAAAAAAAATTGATGGGTTTATAATGGAATATCCCAAGTAAATAATAACAATCCTAAATTGATGTTGACATATATTAAAAATATTTTTTAAAAATTCATTTCAAAAATGATTTTGAAAATCAATAGAAACACCTTTATCTATTATTAACATTTAAAAAATAAAATTCCCCCAAAAAATAAGAATATGATATTAATTATAAACACATTAAAACCTATTATGAAATTTCATTGAAAAAGAAAAAAAAAGAAATTCGAAAAATATAATCATTTATTATATGTTAAAATAGAACGTTATTTTTAAAATTCTATAAAAAGTAGAAAACAAAAGTATTGTTTGTAAAACATTTAACGTGATTCATTTCAATCCATTTCGAATAAAGTAAACGGGGGAAAAAAGAAAACTTCTATAAAAAATTCTTTATAGGTAAAAACTGACATAAATTTTTTTCTAACATGGTCATATAAGAGAAATATTTCTAACTAAAATAATAGATATAAAGTTTAATTTTAAAAAAAATTATCCTTTTGGCCTTTTTGAGCACTAAAGACTATAAAATGGAACCAATAATAGAAAAAAATATAAATTAGCATTGGATAAGAGAATAAAATGTGTTTAAAAATAAATATTAAATAATTTCCCTCAGTCAAAATTTAAGAAAGAAAATTATGAAAATAAATGAGAATATAACATAAAAAAATACCACATATTCTAATTGTATTCGTACATGATTTTAACCTCTTTTATAATAAATATTTATTTTTTATATAGATGTTTTAGTAATATATCATAAATATATTTCAATATATCATTCCCTTAAAATTTTAAATCCCTATTTAGTAATTTTTTTATTAAAATCATAATTTGTGTGTTAACTATTCTATTTACCATGCTTGTTTTAGTTCAATGGTTTCGATCATTGAACCATTATCATGGTTCAATTCTATAGTAAATTTTAATCATTTCATGGTTATCATATATATTAATTATATACTATTTTATGAAATTTCAGAAAAAATAGTGATGAAAAATTAATTACATTACTACAAGAAGATGCTAGTCCATATGTATGCATGAGCGATGTTTTCAATTTCCAATTATTGGAATGACAAAAGGTAAATAGAAATAAAACATTTATAGAATCATAATAGAATAAAAAAATTTATATATTCATTAAATAAATCTTTATTACCATCCATGTTGATCATGAATGAAAAATTAAGCATATCACTTCACATGGGTGGTAGAATATATATACGCATGACAAAAGTTGTCGTTATCCAATAGATGAGATTGGAAGAGGGTTAAAAAAAATTTATCTTTAAATAATTATAATTATGTTAGAAACATTATAAATTTCCTTAATATATATATATATTACTATTTTTGAGTGATGGTGATGAAAAAAGAATCATGCCTCTCTATGCAGAAAGTAGTCCATACGTATGCACAAGTGGTGTTTTAATTTACAATGGATGAAAAATATGGCGGAAAAGGTAAATAACAAAAATATAATAAAATATTATTATAATTTATAATTTGAAATGAATATAAAAACATGGTTATTATAGGTTTTAAGGAGTCATAAGAAGAAATAAAATCAAAAAACTCATTAAATAATTATACAACTTATTTGGAAAACCTTTTTTGGCTTACGCCTTAAGCCATCTAAGTTGGTATTCTGGTGAGAATAGAAATAGTACGATAAGGGGAGGAAATTTGGAATTGTATTTGGTCAAGTATTGGATGAAATCAAGAGAAAAAATGGTGTGGATAAGGGAGAGCCAGATGTTCTCTTTTACAACTGAGGGGAGTGGATAAATTATAATTATTCTTAAATTTTAAAAATTATAAGTGTATCTATCAAGGTAAAGTCAAATTAAAAAAACAAAATATAGTTTTTATTATGATAAGGGTCTAAATAATCACATAAAATAATACTTTTGATGAGATTTTCTGACCTTATAATAATGGTTTAACCTTAAATAACCTGTTTTATCATGTTATCGTAATGACAATATTTTGACCAAAATTACTATTCATAATGACCACAAATAAATCTGAATTCATTAAAAAAATTAAAATTACTAAAACCAAATTTGAAATAAAATATCCAATATTAAATTTTTATAAATGGAAAAAAATTTATATATGTGCACAGATTGAAATAAAAAAGACTTTTTAGAAAAATTTCTTCTTATTCCTAAAAAATAACTTATTAAAAAATAAAATATAATATGATTCTACTGAATAATATATTATATTATTTTAAATCAATTATATACTATGTTACTTTAAATAAAAATCCAAAAGATAATGACACTACAAAATTAATTGATTTAAATTAAAATAAATGATCGTTTTTTAAAAATCAAATATTCTCACTATTCAATGAAAAATCAATCTTTTCAAAAAAATTCAAAACAACACTCTAATATATATTTCACATGATTATTTCAAAAAATAATTCCAATTTTTTCAAATAATCATTTTAAAGTGGGGAAAAATATTTGTATTATATACACAAAAAATGAAATAAAACCCATTGTTGAAGAAATTTTATTCTTGATGCATAAAAAGATATTACTCTCATTACATTACTAAAAACAAAAATTAAATGAATATTAGTTTATTTTCATGGATATATAATATATTCATTTCATTATAATCAAAAAATATTATTTATTAATTTAATCTATAAAGATAAAAATACATTGTGAAAATAAATACAGTTTAAAAAATTTTCATTAACTTCAAAATATTTTATATTTATTTATTATCAATTGATAATAAATGTACAATTAATAATTAGTTTTACTATGGAATAAATTCATACAGAAATATCATTAGAATAATTTGGTTCATCTAAACTTAGTGTTTCACGTAAAGAAAGATATCAAAAACACCAAATTTCATATATTGAAATTGATATTCTAAAATATAATGGTGTTATATTTTACCCCTTATAGTAATTTAACCTAAAAAATTCCATTAATCTCATATAAACAGTTGATGATTCTTCTACCTCATAAAATAATCTAGTTCCAACATAATAACCTAATAAATATTGATTTTCCATAAAACCGTGACAAACTGAATGGTCATATTTTTTGTAACATTATCACTTAGATCTAGAATCTCCATCAATTAATTCACATAAGAAAGACCTTCATATATTAGAAAAGCCTATGAGTTTTCTTTTTATGAAGAATCTGGTGTGTTTATCCTCAATTGTTATACATGGAACACATTGTGAAATTATGAGAGGTTCGGGGGAATCTTCATGTGATAAGATATCATCCTGATATCATCACGGATCTTGAAGGAACTAACTAATATGGGGATTAACATTAAATTATTTACAAAAATGATGACCTTCATCTAATGAGTTATTTAAGGGAATATCAAATCATAAAATTAAAACACTACATCTCAATAGTGATTATAATTACTATTTTTATATTAGCTATGAGTTATCCTAATGTACTGTTGAATAGATCAGATCTTATCAACCATTTCCTCTGTTGGTTCAGTACCCAGTAGATTTTGTTCCCCAACTTTATTCTATAATTTTAGAGACCGACAATTTATTCAATATAGGGAACAATAAGAAGACACATTAATGCTTGATTGTAATATATTATTGTTAAAAAATCATCAAGAGGAAGTTGTCAGTCCCAACCACCTTTAAATCCATAGTGAAATATCTCAACAAATCATATATATTTTATGTGATCATTATAGATAGACTGTCTATTTGAAGATTATATATGGGGCTAAATCCAAACTCCATATTTAGGATTTTGGAAGATTCTCTATACCATCATGTTAAACCTCATACCACACTCTAAAATAATTAAATTTGGAACTCTAGGAAACCATAACATTTTCCGAATGTATATCTTGTAAAAATATTCAAGATATTAATATTCTATTATAGAAATAAAATGAGTTTAATTTATAAGGTGATCAACTATAACCCAAATAAGAACATGAAATTCATATATATTGGGGAGTCCAATGATGAAATATAAGGTGTTGTTTTCTCATTTATATTATAGTATGTGTAATTTTAGTAAAATTACCTCAGACTTATGACATTCATCCATAACATGCTGACATACTAGTCATCAAGATATATAATCTCCCATATCCCTTTTTATTATATCAAATAAGAAATATTCTTTAATATATCTATACATCAAAATAATTCCTATTTGAATATATAATGATTAGTTATGTGCTCCATCCATTAGTTCCCTCTCTAATTCTACTATTTTGGGGACACATATCAAATAATTTAACAAGATCATTCCATCAATATCATAGTTGAAATAATGACTGTTATTTATTGTAATTTATAGGTCCAGATAAAATTTGTGTATCAATTTAATTTTAAAATAAATGGATGGTTAAATATTTATCTTTTATGGATAAAATCTTTTTATTTTTCTTATAGTGTAAAGGTACATACTCTAATAATTCATAAGTATTGGATATATTTTAAACCTCAACATGGAAAAACTAGAATGGTCCTTCAAATATCAAAGACACATTCACCTAGTTCATCATCCAAGGGAGGAAATGTATTGATAAGTAATTCTCTTAATTCAACTCTAAACCTTTATTTTGGAAGATATTCAATACATTCTCAATAGATATATACTTCAATATTTTTTAATCAATGTATATCACACCTTTCAACATTTAGGTAATGCCCCCGTATTTTTAATGAAACAAACTTTAATTGTTATATCCAGGTCATGGATTGGGTGACTTTATTCATGAATCATTAATTTTCATGTGGAATATACTGATACCATGTAATTATACAAAATAATACATCACATTTGGTTCTTTAACGCATAATTATAAATCAAAAAATATTCTCCACTATAGGGTAGTGATAGAATGGGTGCACTAACCAAAATTATCATCATATAAATGAAAGTTTCTTCACATTTCTCTATCCAAAGGAACCTGGATCCCATCCACATAAACATGGTATTGGAATTAATAGTGGTAAATAATTTCTCTAAAAGAATTGGTATTATCTATCCAATCACAGAAAATAATATATTTAGGTCACCACGGTTAGTCTATGAATTTTCTAAATAAATTAAATATTATAAATCTCACCATATATAACCTCACTAGTGATCCGATGAACGAATAATGATACTTTTATTGAAAAATTTAAAAATTGCTAAATTTGGCATAAAATTTCTCATTGACCATTGTAATAAATAAAATCTCCAGTTGATCTTCATTCTCTTCCTTTATCTTTTAATATATAATAGTATCATATTTTACATTTTCCATAAATTAATCAAAGTAATATCTAAAGACTATTAATTATACATAGGAAAATATCATGGGAATTAATTATCCCAAAACAGGACACTATAAATTCATAATGACCATACCATGTAATGAAACCTTCATTGGGTATATCCTCATTATTGAAGCCAAATTAATTATATCCAAAATGAAGGTAAATCATGGAAAATTATTAAAATTCACGTAGTTAATCAAAAAAGTCATCAAAACATGGTAGATGATACACATTATTGATAATGATCTTGTTAATTTTAACAGAATCAATAAAAACAAACATTGAACAATCTTTATTATTTACCAAAGGAACACCCCATGGTGATGCACTCAGGTGAATAAATTCCTTTTACATATTCTACAATATTTTTTATTTAATTCATGAAACCTAATTTTGGCAATTCTAATAGAGTCATCAGATTTAATATATCACCTGGTATGAGTTTTATTCATAATTTAAGACTATGTTTCAATGGATGAATAGGTATATATATAGCTAATACATCAAAAATTCTCCCAACAAATAGAAAATAATAATTTTTCATTTTCTCCATAAATAATTTAGATATATACCCATCATGGAATGGTTGTAAGACCCATATAATAGATGTAATTTCCACTATAGGTTCATGGTCATCCTCACACTAATATAAATTCAAAAGTCAATGTAGAATATCAAATGTGACACACCTTTATAATAAATTTGTATGGGATATATATTAAGAGAGCCAAACCATGACCAAAATCACATAAAATTATAATAGAAGAATAATAACCATATATTCATGAAGTATATTACCAAAAAAATATATCATAAATGAGTTATTGACATGATATGTGACCCTTATAACATTAATATTTTTAATTGATAATTATACATCTAATCATTTTGTGGTGATGTGATAACCTACGAAAATTCATCAAGTTTTAAAGAGTGGTTACAACTTGAATAAAATAAGATATTTTCCATTCTATAGT
The DNA here is from genome assembly GCA_963277665.1 of Viscum album. Classification (NCBI taxonomy): domain Eukaryota; kingdom Viridiplantae; phylum Streptophyta; class Magnoliopsida; order Santalales; family Viscaceae; genus Viscum; species Viscum album. The sequence goes on from OY728158.1 coordinate 1,289,704,309, forward strand.
TAATAGTAAATGTACCTTTTATCACTTATTTCACAGAACCTACTTTGATTGTTTTGATGGTATGAGCTTTCCCTTTTTTCCATATCTTAAGAGTTTGATGAAATAAATTTTCATCATGAACCATTGGATTCATGAAATGGATGGAATAATTTTTACACTAAATCGAATTATAAGATTTCACTATGGGTGGTTCATTTAGTTTATCTTTCTATCCATTGGATTTATTGAATCATATTTTCATATTAATTTTTAATTCAATTTCTTGATGGACATCTTTTCCACAATTAAAAATTTTACTATCCCCATTAAAGAAAATTTTCCCATTATAATTTCAACATTTGTGATATAAATATTGATTATTTTTCTTTCTTATATGGGTTTTATTATTTTAATATCTCTGAAGATCTGTCATTATTTTTGTATCCTTAAAAAATTTAAAATAATGACAGACTCAACTCTACAGTTCTACCTTGAGGGCACACAACTCTATATCATTATATATAATAAAGTACCTTATTGAAAACTACATTCCAATATTAATTTTTTATCCATTAAATATTTATTCATCATTTACTTAGGTTAGATGATATAACTAGTAGAATACCATGAAAGTGTAGTAAATATTTCCTCATATGTACTAATTCATTCTCTATCCATTTTCTAAAAATAAATGAATTCCCATTCTATTGTTGTTTCAAGAGATAGAGGAAGTTAGTTAATGAGAAATAAATATTTATTCTCTTCTCATGTTATTATTTTAGTATCTTCCCCTTAGCTTGTATATTTTATAATATTTTACCATTGATCAGATTCACCAACCAAATGATAAATTATTAATAAATGTTTTTCATTATATGGATTCTAGAAAATAAATAATATCTTTTTAGTGGTATTAATCCATTTCTTATAAATTTATGTATTATTCTAATAATTGAATGAAGGTTAATACTATCCGATGAAAGTCTCAATAGTGTATTTCTTCTTCCTTTAGTAATTCTAAATCACATCATGATTCATATCTTGATATATTTATGTGAGAATGGGACCAAATGTTTCTTTATATCACCCATGCCATTCATTTTATCCAGAGGATAGTAATTATATTATTCTAACAATACATTATTAACATGTTTACTTATAGTTCTATCCATTAACTAAAACAAAAAATCATAGTGTGAGAATCAAGAATCATTAAACAGAGTGGGAAATCATATATCATAAAAATCATAAATAATATTTCATAAATTATAAATCATTATTATCAACATATTCCCCACTAGGTTCATCATGTCTCACTTTTCATTCATCGTATGTTGTCTTAGGTTATATCCAATATTTATTCTTAAACCAATATCTATAAATAATTAAACCCTACTCTTATACCAATAAAAATGACCCGATCATTATGTATATAAAAATTACGTCATTTTAGATGAATATTCAATTAATTTAATAGTAATACATTCCCTAAAACCATAAAATAATTTTTGGATTTAAGGAGTATAATTATAAAAACTTATTTCTTGAATTATTTTCAACATCAATTAGAAATTAATTTTCATACAGTATTCTTCTTAGTCATACCCTTCTTAATATCATTATTTATAAATTGGGGAAAATGAAAAATATGGAATTGTCATCTTTGATTCTCAGTAATGGTAAACATGAGAGATGTAAATTTAAGATAATTTGTGAGAATAAGATAAGAAAATCGGTATGTGAACATGATAACAACATTCAAAAAACATTCCCTATATATCATGGAACCTAAAAAATCAGTCATTTCCTAAGAGTTTATTGCAATAAAAGACCCGAGTTATGAGATTGTACAATCCCCCATAAAAAATAATAAGACATCAGACCAAATTATAATCCTTGGGATCAAATAATTAGCATAATAACATTTTATATGATTTTGTTGAATTAAAATCAGAATAGAAAATCATTTTATTTTTTGAGGCTAACTTCAAATACCATGATCACATAGTGGAAAAAGTTACATAATTCATTGGGTTTAATCCACAACCTATTTTCATTATTTCATGGGTTGAATCCCCATTATATTTTATATTATTTAATCAAATATCAATATTTATCCAACACATTGGATAGAAATATAATTCATTTAACACAACATAACGAATGAAAATCAAACATATGTGTGACAATATATCATAAAAACATCCATTGTTTCATTATAGTTTAATTAACCCATGCTTAAGAAATAGATGTTATGTAATCATCCTTACCACATCATAACAATTAGATATATAGATTAACAAAGTGAATTTTGAAATAAAATAATATAATTAGTGAATTATAAAAACATTTAATTTATAAATATGTAAAAGAAAAACTATTTTATACGACCATTTAAAATACTCAGAAAAATTCAAGAGAATCATCCCTCTTATTTAGGTAAATTTAAAAAAATCTATAAAAATAAGAAAACAAATTCATTGAAAAATATTTCTAACATGTAAAAAATATTCATTATAATTTAACGATGCACTGATGAAAAAATATGTCCATTTAATATATGTCAAAAGAAAACATTATTTCATTAATTTTATAAAAATTCAACAATGACATGTTCTGAAAACATTTAAAAATGTTCCTTTAAAACCATTTTAAATTATTTCAAAGGTTGTGAAAATTATCTTTTAGGATTATTTATATTTTTGGTAAAATAATCGAACTAATAATTTGAATAACTTATATATATATAACAAAAATATTTCCAACCAAAAGAAGATAAATAATGATATATTTGTCTTAAAAACATCATTTCTATGATTTTTTGTACAAAAGATTGTAAAAGAGTATCAATACATAAAAACATATGAAATGACTAGATGAAATTGAAATATATGTATTTTAAAATAAAAGTATCATATAATTTCAATCGTTGAAAATTTAAAAAATATCCCAAAAATGAAATGAGACTGTATCACAAACTGTTACCTTAGGTCCAAAATGTCTTCTTATATTCTCTTAGCCTCATGTATAAAATTATTTATCTTTTATACATCTATACTAGAAGAATATAATACTTATATTATAATATATCATTCAAATATAATTTCTTATTACTCATTTATTTTCACCTATACATTAATATCAACATTTGTTTGTTAACTGTTCTGTTTTCCATGCATGTTTCAAATAAAATGCATTATCTTCCTCTCTAAAAAATTGATAATTAATATTTCATCAATATTTCATTTTATTAATAAAAATATTATATATATATATATCAATATTATAACATGGTTCATCTAAACGTAGTGTTATATAAAATAAAGCTATCAAACACATAAAATTTAATAAAGTTAAATTAATATTCTATAATCTAGTTGTATTATATGAATTTCTTGCTTATAGAAACCCCAAGTGTTCATTATCCATATCTGCCTTTAATTTCCAAGGAGGTTATATGATACTATTTTATAATAAATCTCATAAATGATCTATTCAATTGAGTCTACTATGATTGAATTCAAAGTAATTCAAAGTTGTTTTATTAGCGACAAATCACATAACATCTAGTATTATCATCATAATGAACTTTTTAAAATAATCACTTGAATATGTTCACAATTTTTATTATTAGTGGAATCTATAATAATACATCAAGATCAGTTTCTCCCTAAAACCATAATACTAATAATGATTGGGGTGGAGAAATGTAACCTAATTGGATTACCCAAAAGCTTAACAATGTAATATAGAGAATCTGGTCAAAGAAGAAGAGGGGGATAAAAAATCCAACCCAAATTAGAAAATTTGGGGATTCCCATCCCCCTACAACAAAAACTAACCATTTTGATATATATATTTCCAATCTGATATAATCCAGTATTCATAATTCTAATCTCTACAAAATTATTCGACATCCTAAAAATAATGAAAAACACATAAAATAAAAAATAAACTAAATTTTACTTTATAAAAACTGATTATTTCCATTTTCTTGTGAATGAGAGTGAAAATCGGTTAAAACTCATAGAATGACCTGATGAGTGTGAATTAGAATTTAGGAAAAAAATATTAATAATTTTCTTTCTGTGAATTTGATAATTATATCTCCTTTAATCCTAATAAGGTAAGATAAAGTGAACTATGAAGATTCAACCTAAAAGAGTCTTTGAGAGGGATCCATACCTGATCATTCTTTGAGTAAATTATTAGAGGATTGTATAGCCAAATGAAAGAGAAGATAATGGAAGTACTGGGTGGAGGATATCTATCAGTAGTAGTAAGACCGAGAGGGAGATTATAGAGAACAATATCTACTATTATAATAAATTATCATTTAGAGGATTATAAAGTGACATATAAATCTATAAAAAATAACTAAAAAATTATTCATTATTTTTTCAAATCATAAGACATAATTAGAAGACAAGATGATACCCAGGAGAGGAATATTTCATGAAAAATAAATATTGTAATGAAAATTTACCCTTTCAAACATCATATGATATGAAATAATAAACAAGATTTACAGAAAAATAAATATGTTTATTAATCAGAAAAAAAATTTATAAGGAATATGATATTTTTGTGGAAAATGTAAGAGAATTTTATAAATTAATATTAAAAAAGGGAAATATTTTTAATTATAAATGGAGAAAAATATCTTTAAAAATTTTGTAACATGTGATGTAAAACATGATCAAGAGGAAATAATAAAGGAAAATTTAAATTCATAATAAAACAAAATTTACAAATTATTTCATGTGTTATTGAATTAAGATTTTTATAGAATATAAATGAAAAATGGATGATTAAAATAAAAAAGATGTGTTTAGGAAATAATGAACTTAAATCAAGTATTAAATTAATTAAAATGCATCCAAAATTATAGAATAATTAAATTTCATTATTTATATATTTATTATATAAACTTTCCCATATTCATTTTATTTTTTAATATTAATTTAATTTAATTTTTTATTTATTTATTAGATAAAATGTTTTCATATTGTTTATCTAAAGATAACCATTCCCTAGTTCCAAAATTTTGTTTCTGTGGACTTATTTATCCTTGTTCTTTATAAAAAGTTTCAACTATATATGTTTTAAGATAATAAGTCAATAACATTAAATATGTTAAATATTTTATTAGATATTTTATAATAGGTAATTATTGATTTAATAATGGATAAATTCCACAATATTCCTTTTTAGGATAACTAACCGGTCATGATGATTTATTTTAATATATTAATTTTCATTTTAATTTTACCGCTATAAATTCATAATTATGACATAAAATAAAAAAATATTATATTTATAAATGTATTATTTATTTAAACCATTCAATAAATATTGTGATATCTGTGAAACAACTGTAATAATTCAAGTGGTATACATCGGTGATTGTATATATAATGTTACAATATTGGAAGAAGGATAAATATAATATTTTTAAAATTAAATTTTTATTGGATCGTATTAATTATATGATGTTATTAAATTAAATATTTTTATTTAAATGCCTGTTAGAATTGAATGAAAATAATAGAGCTCGAATATGACTATGTTACATCATCTAGAGACCCCTCCATCACTACATAATAATTTTGTCAGAGGATTAAGATATAATCGAACTAAAACATCTCTAATGTGTATTAGTGGATTATGAGATTTATTTCGGAAGTTATTTAGAAATATTTATGTTTTTTTAAGTGATATGAAATAACTATTGAGTGGGGTTAGCTTTAGAGAATGCAGGTGCTTGCTTTTGAATAAAAATATGAATAAGAATCTATTCAGTTTTAGAACATTCAATGGTGACCATTTTTATGATTAAATATTAAATTGAATTTAATTAAATAGAAATCGGGGTCTTATAATATTCATTCTATTTTTTAAAATAAACATTTTCATATATTATTATTATAAAATAAAATTTATATAGTATTCACATATATAATACTAAAAATTAATAATTTATAATAATTTCATAATTCAACTCATACATAATATTTACATTCTAATTCTATAAAAATTAACACCATTTTATAAAACATTTATATATAAGATAAATTCATCAGATAAGTTGAACAAAAAGATACTAGGGTTATAGAAATAAATATGAAATACGTTAAAAAATAAGTACACTATTATAAATTATTTGATATGGTGGAACTAAAATATAATATATATTAATTTTAATATTTTTAATGTTATTTTGATATTCATATATTTGTATGATATTCATTTTACTCATTCTCTTATACATTAATTTTAACATTTACCTATAAATTTTGCTTTTATATTTTAATGATCAAGTTACTATTCCCACTATTATTTTTTCATTAGTAATCTTATTCATTACAATTATTATATTTCTTCTTAATATAATATATACACCCTTAAAATAAAATAATTGTATTATTTTATTTTCATTTTATGTTTCTATATTTCATTAATAGTTTTCCAAATATTATTTTTCATTATATGGTGCTTCTTAAAGCTATAGTGTCTCTTAGGGATCTTAAAGAGTTGGATTTCCAATTTCTATTCATAATATTAACATGAGTTTATTGTCCCATTTTTCGTTAAATAGTTATATGGGATTTATATATCATTAATTGAAAATTTTAGATTATGTGGAAATATAATAATATTTTATTAATATTGTGGTGTGACGCAAACATGTCATCAGGAGTGGAAAATGTGAATTTATTTCCCTAAGGGATTTAGTACAAGTATTATTGACCTAAGTCATCTCCATGGTATAGTTTTATAATCTATTTTTCATTCTTGAAAAAAGAAAATATATGGATTTTTATTTCATGAAATAGTAAACAATATAAAAAACATACTAATCTAAATATGATAGAAAAGTTAACATGTTATTATTTTCTTCAATTTTCAACATTTCTATAATCATAGTAAAAATTGAATCTCTTTCCCTTATTAATTGATTTAATTAAAGGTTTCACAGTTTCTCCCTATTTTCATACTTAATCAAGTTTGATGATGGTGGGAATGGTCTTAATGATTTATTTTATTTGGAATACTCTCCCTATAATGTAGGAAATACATAATGAATATATATTGAATTAACTAAGAATTACCCAATTCAGTATTTTTATTTACAAGAAACCATGTTTTATAAAATGATCAATTTTAAGTGTTTTTATTCACTAAAAAATCTCCACTTGATTGATTTCCAGTTAATTGATATGATCTAAATCCAATTTATAGGATAAAAACAATTCTTAATCATGAAAATAAAAAACAAAAAGTTTTAATAAAAAAACAACCGCATTTTAATTTAATTTTATAATTAATTATTGAAATTTTTTTACAAATAAACTAGATCAATATTTTCAAATTAAGTTCCAAGACTCAAGTATCACAAAGTGTTAACCTCTGATTCCCAAATTAATTATATGGTATTCCCCTCAATTATAGTTCAAATAATATTTGGATGAGTATATAACATATAAAAATGTTGTATAAGTAAAGAAAATAGCTGAAATCTATAGTAGTAGGACAATTCCTCTAGATCGTACTCTTTTTGTGTTAGTCATCACATAATAGATCATCCTAGTATTTATAAGAAATATATGTCTCCAAATTCTGGCCATCTCTTATAAAAATTCATGAACTATTATACTTTTTAAATTTGGTCCAATATTATCTTCTAAATTCTAGGGAATATTTTTTTTATTATCCTTCACTATATTTAAAAGAGATACAGACATACATGTGATTCAATATCTTAAACTCAAACTATATCATAATTCAATTTTCCTAAATCATCAAATTTATATAAATAGTATTATATATTTAGAATTTTAGATGACATTAATATTTGGATCTCTTATATATACAGGTTCATGGAGGGGTTTCACAACAAAATATTCACTCAAACCCTAGTTCATGTGTGATAAATGAGCTTCAACATAGGTTCTTTACTTCATCCATAAAATAATAATATCATATTTTATTTGTTCTCTTATTCCATCTTTTGGAATCTATATGATTCAACACAGTTAGGGTGAAACCTATGTTATTTCTTCACCACACATGCATGGAAATGACCATCACATCCATGCACTATGGCTTATCTATTTCATCATCAATATTCTCTTATTATTCTTTGGGTATCAAGACATGCAGTGGATAAATATATCAGAGATTGAGGTCATACAGTGGCGGTGATGGACTTATTTGGTGTCTTTTATAGTGGTGGATGTTGATGGATGGAGGTAGCCAGTGGTTGAAGGTGATGGTAGCACATGGGGGGTCACATATATCAATGGTAGGGATGCAGTGACACCAAATATAACATGAGACTATAGAATGTTGAAATTAAAGGAAGATAACATAAAATGAAGGTGGTTATGGAACTCGGTGCAAGTATCAAGAAATATAATACCCTAGAATAAGTACTTAGTGGTATGAGGAAATAGTGATGGTATCATGACACCATTGTAGTATAGGATGTTGAGTATTATGGTAGAATACAGTAGTATCATGGTGACTAGTAATTTTATATGAATAGAGTGGAGGAATAATTCTATAGTGGATTAATCTACTTTGTTTCATCATCAATCCAGGTCATCCATGAAATGAATTTATCTACCATTATGAATCCTTAGGAATCAAGGAGTTACCCTTAAAGAGGGGTTTGGATACCCTTTTGTAGTGAGGTTTTACCCATATGTTTCCTTTAGAAAAACAAGTTGACCTATGTGAAACTCTAAAAGCATGAGGTTACCATTATTGTGTAGCCATTTTACCATTACAAAATTGTTTTATTTTCAATAAGTATATTTAGTAAAAACAACATCACTGTACACAACACTAATAACTAAGGATTATCCATCTATAGTGGGAACCTTTAAGTTATGAAACAATATAGAATTTATAATTTTTTTTATGTCATGAATGATATATAGAAATTTATCTTACGTGGTTATTTAAAACAATGGGTTACTCATATGTAGTTCCTAAATATACTACTGTGTAAAGGTAAAATTCATTTTACCCTTACATAGGCCCTAGGTCATGTGTATGGGTAAGAGAAAACATTAAAATTTTTATAACCAAAATAAAACATCCAAATTCCACAATTTCATCTCTTTTACTCTAATTAATTATTTAAATTTAAATCTACCACATTTTCATAAAATAATAATTTCATAAGATAATAATTTTAATCATAAAAATTCACAATTAAAAGTTTTATATTTCTCCATTATAAATAATGTATTCAAATACCTCGCACATGAACTATACTTTTCCTCGAGAATTTTATCCCAACAGTGGATCTCATTTGGAACCTATGGTACAAAAATTTAAATTTTTATGAAGTAAAAATATTATAAATTTTAAACTAAACATTAAAGTTCAAAAATATATATATTTCACTATATAGTGTTCAAAGTAAAAATCGACCCCAATATTTGAGTTCTTCCATTTTTCAAAGGTGAACAATCTCCATTCTTTTTTTCAAATTTCTCAATTTATTATTATCACACATTCCATGTCATGTTCTACCTCACACTAACTTATTTTATTCTCTCATCAATTATTGTACAAAATTATGTAGTGTTATACTCATACCATGAGTGCCCTCTCAATTCCATATTCTTTAAATGTACCAATATTTTGTACATTTTAATATATAGAGATCACTTGGAACCTTAAGGATGGGAAATTTAGGTTCTAATGGATGTGACAATTTTAGTTGGTGGGTAATTATGTTAAAATTTTTAATGATAAAAAATAAGGATAACTCACACTCTAAATCATCATACATGATGTAAAAAAGTAAAATCTCTATGGAAATATCCCTTTTAAAAACTGAAAAAACCCTCATTCCAAATTCAATGTAAAGGTCATGATCAATGTAAGATCACTTAATGATGTAACCCCACTTGAATTTTCTCTACTTTTATATATTTTTTGTTTTTCAAAATTAATATTTATATTTTTTTAACTTTTTTTATTTTATAGATGGAAATAATCTCACATACACCACGTAACCCCATATGATAAAAACAATTAGACTGGTAATGGTGAATTTTTATTCTCCCAAGTCACAACCCATTATTTTTCATTTTTTCCTTCTTTTCGTTACTTTTTCAAGCATTTTAATCTTATAAAGGGAAAAATATATCTATTATAAATGAATAAAAAGACATTAAAAATAATAAATATATCACACCCACGCTTATTCCTTTAAAATTAGGGAATACCTTCATCCATGGCTTCCTCACGCCCATAATTCAACATTAAAATATCAGGTAATGTACATAGTAAATAAGAAAATATATAATTGTATTATAATGTGGATCATTCCTAATATGACCAGTCATAGATTTTAAAATAAATATATCGTTTTATGTAAAATGGGTTTTCAAGGATAAAGGATAAATCACTAAAAATTCCCCAATCATATTAAATGAGACTTTGAATTATTATAAAATTGAAATGTTTCAATGAAAGTTCATGTCGGTGGCATTCCCCATGTCCACTAAAGAAATATTATAATGATTAAATTTATAATATTGGGTCTATAAATCTTCTAATGAAGAAAATGTATTTATTATTATAATCAATGATGTAATGTATAAAATTATCAAACCAATCTTCCTAAATTTCCAAAATTCAGATCACCAAAATGGTTAGAAAAGTTCTTTTACATGAATAAACTAATCCACCTAAATATGAATTCATCAAACCACAAAATAATCTTCAATATAATATTTTATTCCCCATCATACTCATTAAATACCATTATCATTTAAAACTATAACATGAAATCATATGACTCATATAAAACTATTGTCTCAAAAATCTATTGAGAAAATAAATGTTCATTTTGGCATGAAATTTCCAGTTTGAAACTCAAAACAGTATTTTATGTAGTTTGAATATAAATATAAATGGTAAATCCCATATCTCTTGAATCAATTCCTATATTATCCATCTATTTTGAAATTTTCAGACTACTAAGTAAATTCCTTACAAAATGGTCTAACAAAAAAAATTCAAGTATTTCAATTGTAAGATCCATTTCATTGAAGTATAAAGGAGAAAAAGGGAGAAGTGACTACATATTAAACTCATAAATACTATGATAACATTAAAACATAGGCTTCATCCCAAAATCACTTTTTTTATCATTGTCTTAATATAACCTCATGAGAAGTGATCAATAGACAAGTTGGAGAATATTAAGCTTCCCCACTAGTTCTGATGGTATGATTCTATAGTACTTTCATCCATTTCCAATTGATTGTAAATGGGTTCGCATATAAAATTAATTTTATCTCGTATTAGCTTTAGTTTGAAATTGTAGAGAATTATTAAGTCCAATGATTGATTTTTCTAATTGGATAAGATTATCATGTTCCAAAAAGGTTATCTGTTTTTAATTTATAGAATTTTGGAAACCCACTCTTTTAAATTCTTCCATCTCTTATAACAGACTATTACACCTTTTTATATCACTCTTAATGTCTATATTCATCTTCGTGATATCCCAACATGCATGGTGATCCAACTCCACTCGTAAGTGGAATAAAATATTAAATATACTGATAGAAAATACTTTCATTTTATTTGTAGGATGTATGATATTACCATAAGGTTTCTTCTAATCTTTTTCTCCAGTAATTCTAAATTATTTTCACCTGGATCTCAAAAATAAATTTAACCTCTTAGATGGACACTTTATCATATATATTGTTTTAGGGATGGTTTAGTGTAGAGTTCTTGTGATAAACCCCATATTTTTTTGCATATCCTCCGTAATATAATTTAAAAATTGGTCTCTAGGCCACTGATGATAGATCTTAATCTTCCAAAACAATTAAAAATGATTGATCTGATAAAATAACACACAAATGTTAATCATATTTGATGGTAGCCTTGGATTACACGCATTTTGAGAATTAATTAACAGTAATAAAATTTTAACAATTAAAGAAATAAATGATATATTTTCTAATAAAATAAATTCCCCATACATAAAATATTTCACAAAAAATAATGGGGTTTTTATGAATCTCTTATCATTTTTAATAATTTCCATTAAATTGAAATTTTTATCATTTTTTACAATATTGATATGCATATTTGAACTTATTTGGAAAATATATTATATATTAAAAACATTTTATTCCATTCTTTTTAGTCCAATGTGGAATAAATAAATAGGTGTGTAAACCAAATTCAAAAATACATTCAATTTTACATATAGGAAAACAACTTCATATAACATGGAAATTGAAACATTTCCAAATAAATGGATCCAACCAAATACGAAATCTATATTTAGACATGATTTGTTACTTTTTATTAATTTTAATAAAAGATTATTTATGATATGTTACCAAATAATTCATTATTCTGTCATACCATGGAACATAACATTCTATAATGTAGTTTTCCCCAACATGTGATCGTTTAATGGGTCCTGTTGTGAAATTCTTTCTTCAGAACTGTTGGAAAATCTACTGAGGTGATCTGGAACTTAGTTTTTATCTCACTAATTTTCTTTTATCTCTATTTATAACTATTTAAAAGTGTATATTCCATAAAACCAACATTTTCATGGAATCATATTTCTTCATCAAGTTACTAAGGGCATCAGGATATGATAAGAGTATTACTGTAGTTCAAATAAAAATGATCTAAATTTAACAATTGAAAAAATTTGAAAGGAACTACTTTTCAATGGTTGTTTAGTTGAGATGATTAGAATCCAATGTCCTTGAGGAATAATCTATGACAAGGGGTTTTACATTAATTAATTGAGATAGGGTTTATCCCACATCATGGTTAAATTCATTACCATGTTTCTCAAATGGATGTTCCTGGTTTGTTGGTTACATTATCGGTGGGGTATACAGTCTTTGCTTAAGATTTTCAAATGATTCCCTAAAATCATCATTAAAATAAAGTTCAATTTATTTTAAAATTAATATTGAAAGGGGAATATAAATCTCACAAAAAAATATCAATATTCTATAGAATATTTCTTGGACTATGAAAGATCAAGTATATTTCACACAAGTGGCTCTTAGAAAAGATTTTAACACTTTATCCTTTTATTTATCTACCTCATTGATACTATAACTCTCATAACCATGAACTAACACTTTTTTAAATTTAAAATAAGATTATTTTCGATGCAATTTCTAAAAACATTTTCCTTAATTCCTTAGCAATGATAAAAAACTATTAAAACAAAAAAGGAACTAAAAAAACCACCATGAAATCCTCTAAATGAACTAAAAATATACTTATCGTGAAAATATGAAATTTACCTATGGAATTGAAAACCCCAAAAGGAATCCTTTTATAGTAAAAGGATTTATTACTACATGTGAATATTGTCCTCTCTTGGTCTTATTGAGAAATGGATACCTATAAATATTCTTGGAATCTACCAAAATATAATGAGTTCTTCACAATAAACTCTCCAAAACATGGTCAATTAATGGAATGGGAATGTATTATTTTCCGGTGACTTTATTTAGCTTCCTATTATCTATAAACACTCTCCAACTAATCTAAACTCTTAATGGAATAAATTAATATTTCTCATTCTCTAAAACTGTCAAATTTATTTCCTTTGATATAACATGAATATGGATGAAAAATTGTGAATTTAAAATTACATATATGATATATTCCACTAAAAATTTATTTATAAAATTCTTAATAACCTCTATTATAGTGTGTTTTAGTATAATTTGGGTATATCTAATTTTTATAGAATCTACCTTTATCAAGATTCCTTGTGACATATTTTAGGGTCAATTCTAGGGATGTCTCCTAAGATCAACCATATGTCTTGGATGTTTCTTTTCCCTAGTTAAATCAATTATCTTTCTTCAGTTATATTTAGGTTCTTGAAAATAATTAATGTAAATTTCTATCCTTCAATGAGGTATACATATTTTAAATCACATAGGAGAGGTTCTAATTATAGATTTATGGGTCCTTCAATAGATGATATTGAATTTAGATTCCCGGTATACAAATATTTAATATCCTATATATAATACATCATATTTATTTATTTATCATGGAATAATTTATCACGGAACATAGTTTTTATTTATTCTTCTAGCTTGAAATCATTATTTTACGTGTTTTGGGTAGTCACATGTTTAGTTCTATTTTCATTGGAAATTTATTCTTATAAGTCTAGTAATTCAAAGAGAATTATTAAATATTGAATTGGATCAATACCTTCTTCATGGGAAAGTGAAAATGGGAGTGATTTCTTAAAGGATGTTTCATGGGGTCAATAATATTGAATTACACAGTGTTTTTTATAATCTCCATGGTAAGGGTTCATTATGGTACATTTATTATTATCTTTACCGTCATAATGAATGGTATTTCCTATATTACAGGTGAATGAACAAGTGAATTGTCTCCATTTATGGAAATAATAGAGAATTATTCTAAAAATATAAATCCTTTAACTATAACTAGGACATTGATTAAGACTCCCACTAATTAAATGCCAGATCTATTTTCAAGTAAAACCACATATCTTATGGGATTTAATTATCATAACTAAAAATATGATGACAAATAGTGAGTAATTAAATTTATTAAAGAACCATGATTACATAAAGAATTGGAAAATTTTGAAGATCCAATAGTACAAGGAATAGAAGATTTCACTAGATCATGACACCTTTTAGGAAATGACGGGGTGATCAAAGTTGAGATAATCATTTATAGGATAACAATCCCAATCCCATAAATAATCTTCCTTATGAAGCAATAATCTTTGATAAATATTTTATACATGGGATTTTTATAATGATTTCCAATAGATTTATGTGTATATAATCATTTTCATCGGTTTCCTAAATCGCTATTTTATGTTTCTATTATTCCATATTATTTGAATGAGTAAACAAGTAAAAATATTTTGGTGGATTAACCTTTTCTCCCATGGTCTCCTTTTCTAGTGTGTTTTAAATATTAACATTCTAATCCTTTTACTCACTTATAATTACTTATTTTATTGTTCTCTTGTATAGAATATTCAATCTTCATTAATCTATTCTATGTTATTAGCCTAGAATTATTGAGGTTAATATTTAAATTTATTAAGTTTATATGGATAAATATCCAAAAAACTCTATGTTTTTGTCACGATTATACACTCTTCTAGATTTAGGACAATATTGGATAGTAATGTTTTAGTGATTTTGGTCATAATATCCCAAAAAACTTTCAAACATACTTGAAAAATATTTTATGTTTTCATTCACCGCTACAATCTCAAAGTATACCTGTTAGTGATCGATTGATAGTGTAATAGTAAATGGATTTCCATAATAATTTTTTTTGAATGGTAATGGATAATAAACTATTGTTTGCATGGATAACTATATGGTTGTTAGAAATGTATTGGGTTCTGTTATTTTTGTCTGTTTTGGGGATAATATCGGTTTTGGTTTGGATATATATTTCTATATTGAATTTTTTATGTTCTGAACCTGGTTGGTCTTATGGTTATTCATTCCATGGAAGATATTATTATAATTTTCATGGTTGGAACATTATTGTAATATTTTCTATCCTATCAATTTTAATATATTGATCATTAATTTGGTTGGATGATGAACACAATCCACATGCCTAAAATGGGGCCTTTTCTCAATAACTTACTTTACATCCATCTGCCTCACTAGAATAGTTATTCAAAAAACATTTGTCTCATGTAATGATTATTAATTATAATTTTCTATCATCTGAACAGCTCTTATACGTGTTCTTCTAGTTCCAAATTGCAGGGATATTTTTTTTAATCTTTTCAATGAGTCTCATTACTTTTATCGGAGATTTTTCAATCAAATATCCTTCGAATGATACATCAAGCGGATCATTTCATTTATATAACATTAATTGCTATAATAATGCTAATAAATTATGTTATTCCATATCTTGATGAGGGTACCTTTCACAAATATTCTTGAATATTTCCCAATAATCATAGTGGGTCTCTTAAATTTCTTTTTAGATGCCATATATCTCTTTCATTATCATTGTTCTCTGGGTGGTTGGGAATAATATTTGAATGAAATACCCTTGTAGGGTTTCCTAGTCATGGATCTCTCTGTGTTCTATGTTATAATACCAATCCTTGATAGTGCCTTCTTGTGAAAAGGGGAATTCACTCCCCCAGAATTGATCTTCATCCACTACTCATAGGCTACAACATAAACAAAAAAAGATGAATTCTTGAATATTCTAGTTGGTATCTTATATTAAAATACATTGTAATTTAGAAACCAATGGAATCATATAAACATTCAATTAAAATTAATTTTTAAATGATGTAATTAAAAATTTATTCTATTCTTGTCAATTTATGGGTCACAAAGGTCCCTTCAAATATGGTTTCGGCTTCGTATCTAGATATTGGGACTGAAGTTAGTACTAAAAGTATCAGTTGAGTATACTAGTTTAATTTGATCAAATTTATTATCAAAATTTAGGTTCCAAATTATAGTTAGAAGAAATATTTATTTTATTTGATCAAAAAGTAATAATTATTTATTAGAGGTCCTATTTATTCAAAATATAAGTTAGATTTTCACTCACCTGGTGGAACAATTACATGTTTTTATGGAAACCTATCATGGGGTGTACCAAAATAAAAACAATTCCACTAAGGTACATCATAGTAATAGTTGTAACCCATGTCATCTCCAAGGAGTAGTTATCTAATCTAGTTAGTAATGGGGGAAAATACAAACATTTTAATTTCTAGAACTAGTGAACAATGTAAAAAAAAATATTATAATCCAAAGATGAGAGAAAATCCATCATGTTTGGACATGATTTCTTTTTTTAATTCTATCATAGTTTTCCATAAAATGGAATCACATTCCATTGTTAATTGAATTAATGAGTGTTTTCATAATCACTTCCCATTTTTATCCTTGTTCTAGTTTGATGATTGTGAGAATAGTCCTAATAATTTCATTACTTTGGAAAAAATTACTTCTTACAAGAAAAATCCATAATGAATATCCCATGAATGACTTAGGAAATACCCAATTTGGTATTGTTATTCCCATGAAAAATATATTTATCACTATCCATTACCCATGTGTTTATTAATTAGTAATCACTCTCTATTTAACACTCATCCATTCAATATGTATTATCCAAATCCAATTAGAGAGAAAAAAACATTTCTTGATCAAGGAAATAATGAATTGCTATATTTAATCAATAAAAATCGCATTCAAAATAAATTATAAACATAAATATTGAGAAAAATTAACAAAGAAACTAGATTAATTTATTCAAGTTTATCTCTAAGACTCAATCATCACAAGTGGGTCACCTCCCTTTCCCCAATCACATATATGTTATACCCTTCTATTCCAGTTGTTAAAAATTAAGGATTATAATAAATATTAAAGACTGTAAAGAAAAAATGAAAAACAATATTTAAGGATAGTGCGATAATTATTCCATTATCCTCCTCTCTAAGTGTCTATCTTCATACAACATCTCATCTAGTTATATATAGGCAATATAAGTCTCCAATATTTGACCTTGTCTTCATAAAATTATTGAAGATTTATTATCTTTGAATATGGTCAATGATTGTCCATTAGATACTCAATAATATTTTTATATGATTATATTACATTATATCAAAGTGATATAGAGAGTTACCCATGTTTTGATATCTTAAATATTTATAATATATTAACACAATTTTACTTCATCATACAATTCTGATAATTTTTTTCCCACACGACACCTGAAATGGAATAATCCTTCGATATCTTCTTCATAGAGGTTCATGTAGGGGTGTCTTAGTGAAGTATTTCCCCAAAATATCATGTATGTGTGCAACATGGGATTTAACAAGAGTTAATAATATTGGCTAAAGTTTAGGGAGACCATTTACTCTTCTAGATCTTCTCCTAAATGTTTTCCCCAGTATGATTCAATAGGTTTGGAGTGAATCGCATGAATTTTATTGTAAAAAATATGTGTAAAACATTATAATGTCCATTAATCATGTTATAGTATTTTCATATCCAAGATTATATTTTCACCCTCTTGTTATCCAATCTTGTTATGGTGAAATGGAGCTGATATTGAGTTCTTATAGTGGTTTTGGTGTAATTCACTAGAATTTATCATAGTAATTTTTTAGTGTTGTAGGAAGGAAATTTTCAGAGGTGAAGGTATAATTTTGTGATTTCAAATCGTAGTTGTATGGACACAATGGTTATAATGATTTTATGCAGCGGTGGCATCTAGTGGTGGACGTTTACCAGTGTAGATGATGGTGGAAAAGGAACTCGGTGGAAGGAGATGGTGGTATAATGTCTTAAAGTACTCACTCAATGGTAGGAGATAATGGGGGAGGTGGAAAGACTCAATGGTATCATAGGTATGAATATTTTACATTATCATTTTTTGGTAGAATGGTGATTGGCATCAGTAGGTGAGGAATGTGGTGGAAGAAGGGTATAGTGGGTTCATCTCATTGGTTTCATCATCCACAATGTTCATCCGAGCAATGGGTTTACCTACCCTTATGAACCCTTAGGGAACTATTAGTTACACTTAGGTATGATCTTGGATACCCTTACATAGAGAGGTTTTACCCATACATAAACTTTATAAAAAACGGTTACCTTTACGCAACTCAGAAAACTCATGGTTATCTTTATCCAAAGGGTTCCATACCCTAATGCTATCATTATCATAACCATAAGTATATTTATGAAACTGAAGGATACCTTTTACATAAATCATAATAATTATGACTACATTTTTGTTGTAGCCACCTTAAAATTACACAACCTTAATGAATCTAAAGTTACCTTGAAAAAATTCTTGAAACAGAGAACTTTCCCTTATATAGCCATTAAAAATAGTGGGTTGCACGTAAGTAGAAATTGAAAACCCTTCTTTGTAAAGTTATAATGAATTTAACACATATATATTCCTTCTTCCATGCATAAGGGTTACCAAATACTTCCAAATTTTTTTATTTAAAATATAACATCCACATTCAAAACTTCAAACTCATTTACAACAAAATTACCTCCCGAATTCTAAATCACCAAGATTTTAATAAAATAATAACTTAGGAAAATTAATTGACAAAAATTTAAATTCATAACAAAAATGATAAAATTATTTCATGAAAAAATAAGGTAATATGGTTGAATATAATTTATTTATGATACACCAATATACGTAAATGATTATTTTATAAAGAAACAAATATAAAATTAATTCAAACAAAATAATGGGTAAAAGTTATATATAAATTATTGGTTTCCACATTCAAAATCTAATTAAAATGAAATTAAATTTTAAACTCTTATATATTAAAGGATAATATATATATATATATATATATCTCCCATCCTTACATTGATTAAATACTTATAATTTTTACTAATTAATAAAAAAATTACTATTTTTTTTCTTTTTACTAAACAAATATAATGTGAAAAATTGAATTGAATTTAATAAAATTTATAATAAGTAAGGACATGATATAAATCTATTTTAATATAGTAAAAATTTTCACTGAATCTACTCATTAAAGTTCCATTTGAACAAGTTAACAACAACTAAGGGTTCTAATCATTGGTTTCTATCACAATTACTTAAATAAAAAAATATTTTCTTATATAAAATGATACAACCTAGGACCACAATTTCAAATATAGTGAAAAAAAAAATTATACCAATTTTACATAACATGAATATTTATTACATTCATCCAATATAGGAATTATATGATTAGTTTAATTATTAATTCTATAAATGATATAATGAATTAAATATAAAAAAATAAATTATTATTCTATAAGTCTTGTTTATTTATAGTGATAATTATTATTTCTACATTTCATAATATTAATTTTCTCTATTGAAATGAGAGTGTAATATAATAATGACCTAAATTTTTATTAATTGGATAATGAGAAGGAAAAAATTATTAATATAATAAAAGTGAGGTATTATGAGAATCATTTAGTGCATCATAAGGTCATAACATAATAGAAAATTAAATATTATTTTAATTAAATGGTATATAAATTCAAGGATCATAATAATATGTCACAAACATAAAAAATTCCATCATAAGTGTAAGTCAATACACAATTCCCGGACATAACAATAGTGTTTTAGGCTTACAACACATGATCTATATAGGGAATCCCATGAGATATAAACATTACTTCATATATTTGTTGATATATAATTTTAGCCATGTATTTCACTCCATAACATGTATATACTTATAAATTCTCCATGAATTTCATATAGTCATATATTAAATATAAATTTATATTAAAATAGTCCTTAGAGAAGAAATGAGGTACATCTCCACATTTTAGAATATAATTGAATCTTGGGTCAAAGTAAGTATCATATAACACCCCAAAAGAAAAACATAATAAGTATTAATGTAATTAGGTAATGGGTAAATAAATGAATAAATATCATTATTTAAAGGATTCGGATCAATTAAACTGAAATAATATATATAGAAAAAAAAACAGAGTTTGGATGGAAAATAATTCAAAATATTATACGGTATTAAATAATCCTCAGTCAATTTGTAAATTATAAATATATATAAATACAAAAAAATATATTTATAAAAGAAAGTAGTTCTCTAGATAATAATATATAAGAAACATATAAACTGATAGTCTAGAAAATAACATTTTATGAAAAATGAAATTGGCCGAGAATAGTTCCATATAATCAATAATTGAAGGATAATAAATATATACGTTATTCCAAAAAACTAGTATAATTTTTGTAATATGTGAATTTTATTAAAAAAATACATGTCAATATTATAATATTCCATTACACAAATATAAATAATTTTTAAGATCAGTGAGGGAAGTACCCTTACAACTTTGGTAATATGAGATGAAAAAAATGTACTAAAGAGGGAATGGAAAAATATAAAAAAATTAAAATATAAAAGATAAAAAAATAAATTAGGAAAATTCATTAAATCAATTAGATTCATATTAAATTCTTGGTTAAATGAAAAAAATTAATTTAAAATTAATGATCATATTGAGAAAAAAATTCTCTAACCTTAGGAAATAGATTAACTATAACGAACATAAATATTTATAAATCAAAAAATATAACTCATTAATTAATTGTTTTAAAATCATATTTACTTTTATTTAATTTAATATTATCCATTTTTGCTTATTTATTTATTATTATTATTATTCATATTATATGAGTTATCAATATATTCAATCCATAATTACAAAATAATATCACTAAGAAATTATTGAAGCTTATTCTTTCAATATAAGTTAAAAAATTCTCTAAGTATAAAATTGAAACAGTAATAAATTTATAAAAGATAAATATTTAATTATATGTTCAACAACATGTATGATTTTAATTTATAATTTAACCATTTCTTTAAGTTATTGTTTTAATGACTTATTTAATATAATTATTTTGATTTTAATTTAACCATTCTAAATTAAAATCATTTCTCAAAATAAAGACTAATGATAAATTCTTGTTCAAATGAAATATTTCTAAAAATCCATGAAAAGTTGTGATAACTATGAAATAACATCATCCTAACATTTAATATAATCAAATCATGGTATAAAGACTATTAAATGAATCAACGTATAATATAATTAAATAAAAATAGGTATTATATATGTATAATTGAACAATATAATAATTATAATAATTGTATAATTTTTAGGTGTATTATTTAAATTTATAATGAGCAAATAATGGAATGGAATCCAAAGGGTGTTGATAAGACTATGTTAACTCGTATTCTAAACTCATCTTTCACTGTGTAACTTTTATTTCAATGAATTCAATTGTAGTGAGACCAAAACCTCTCAAAAATTTAAAATAGGCTGAAGAGAATTATTTGGAAAAATTTTGGGAAAATTAATAATATTGTTTTGGATGAGAAATGGGTGGAAAATGATGTTATTTATTAGTGAAGTCGAGGTTTATTATTAATATAAAACGTGTAATTAATTTTTTTATGATGGTCGATAGTGTTCATTAATGTGATTTAATAGTAAATGGCTTGTGATTTTACAGTACTGGGGGTATTCTAAATTTTTTGTATCTTATAGAAGGGTAAATCCCCATTAATTAAATTAATTATTTATTTATGATATTTTGATTTTGATATATTATTATTATATTCATGTTATTTAATTACTTAAAAAATTCAATAGTTTCCCATATCTATCATTATATATTATTATAGTAAGATTATTATTTTGACAACTATATCTATAATGTCCACATTATATATTAAAATGTTCATATTAGCTCTAAAAATCCAATATATGCCCCAAAAGATATCATACCATTCATTCACTTGGGTTTCTATTAAGGTTCAATACTCATTTTACAATATTCCTCTCATATTACTAATATTTATGTTTTTTAGTATGTGATTCATGCAACTATTATGTTTCTATTGGATATAAATTTTATTTTTATGATATATATTTTTATTTTTTCTTCCATTTTACATTTAGTTAATAAATGGAATGTATATTTCATTGATTTTTTATTAAATATTGTAAAAAAAATAAAATAATGTTTATTATAAGGTGTTTTGGGCCTTATAGATGTACCTGATCAAATATATTCAAGTGGAGGTGCATGAATTGTAATGGATTCAGCAGGAAAACAACGTGTCAAGAATATATGTAGAATTTATACTTCTTCCAATGATAAATATATCCAAACTGACATAACATTAATTGAAAATAATAATAAAAAATATTAATGAACACCAATCAGGTCCTTGGGGCTTGAATTCACTTCACATTATTATAATGAGAAATATATATTATAATGTAATGGACATAATCCTATTGCTTATAAGAAAAAAAATATATTTATGGTGTAGTTCATGAAATTAAATAATGAAATAAAAATATTCTAGGATTCAAATTTTGTTAATAGATGTTGATTTAATAAAGTTATATTAATTGGTAAGGAATAAAGATATATATAAACTATGTATTATTATCATCATAAAAATTAATTAATTTATTTTTACCCATATGTTAGGGGAATGTTTTATGATATATATATATAATTTTGTATATTACATTCCCCTCATAAAGAAATCATATCCTCGCAATTTTTTCATTTTGACGAACATCTATTAATATTTCACAAATATTCACTTACCAAAATGATAAACCCTAAACTAATTTTAAATTTTATTTATGTAAATAATAAATTCATAAAAAGACTCAAAAAATAGATTATAAATGGTTTCCATATGATTAAATAATTTTTGCGTAGTCTTTTTTTTAATTAGGTTTCCTCTTAAATTTTTATTCAAATTCAAAAAATACTTAATTCAAATCTAATAAAAAATAATGTCCCCTATACCCATGCATATAGATATAGTGGTAATGTATACATTACCTATATATTTTTAAATTTATTACATTTAATAATTTGAATAACCATATGTCTTCTATCTTAGGCAACTAGGTATACAATAAATGAAATAAATTATATTAGAAACATTTAACTCAGTATTAATATATAAGACTTATTTACCAGAAAGTGATCCTAATATGTTCTGTCTTTTTAAATATTAAAATTCTAATAGAAAACATAAATTTATAACCAAGATGATAACCCATAGAGAATAAATAAGTTACATATCATCCTTTTAGAATATAATTGAGCCACCAGATATAGTAGGAGTCATATAATCCATAAAAAGATGAATGAAATAAATAATAATAGATGTTAAATATATTGCTGAAGAATTTAGTAAAAAAAATTATGGCAATTGATATATATATCTTAGTAAAAGAATGAATATAATTAAATGAGTTGAGAAAAATTTTGGAAGGAGACTCTTTACCAACATCATATGGTATAAACTAAGAATATATTGATCTGAAAATGATAAATAATGAAACTAATTAACAAAAAAATATGAAAATATAATATTATTTTTTAAAATATTTATATATAAATATCCTATAATATGACAGACACGAGATAAATTTTTAATTAAAATAGAGGATATAAAAAATAATTCATGTGTGGTGTAAATTTATCATCAATTATAAATGAAGAATAAATATTTATATAATTAACTAACAAATAACCACAATATGGTCCACAAAAAAGTTCATTGATAAATATTTATAGATATTTAAATGAAATATTATATAGAGAGAAGAAATTTTAAATTGAAAAAGAGAGAAGCGTTCTTATGAAATTGGTGATATATAACATAAAAATTTACTAAAGAGAAAGTAGTAAAATAGGAAATCTAAATCCTTTTGGAAAAATTGAAATTGATATGTGGTGAAATAATATAGTGATATATTAAATTAATTTAATATAATTATGAAAAAAATAGAATTTTTAAATTAAAGATATTATATTGATAAGTAACCCCTACCTTATCATCAAACATTCTTATGACACACCTCTAAATTTTTAAATAATAAATAATAATTCATTAACTAATTATTCTAAAACCATATTCAATTTATCTCATTTATTATTTTTAATTTATATTAATTTGTTAATTTTTTATTACTTATATATCATTCATGGGGTTTATCCAAATATATTCCTTCCACTAATTCAAATTTTTATCATAATGAAAAAATCAATCCTTCCGATTTACCTTAATGTTCAAAAACTCTAGAAGTTTCAAGATAAACATTTAATAAAAGTTTATAAGTCCATTTCTCTAAATATTTTCTATAATTGGCATCATTGAAATATATAATTGAAGTGTTATATGGAATACTTCTTAAAGTAATTTCACAAACAATGTTGAATTATTTTTATATAGCTATTATCATATTAATTTTACCATTTTGGTATAATATTCATGATATAAATTAAAAAAATATTATTATATTTTCCAAAAAAAATATTATTTTTATTTAAATATTTAAATGAAAATGGTATACATGAAAAAGATATATCTATAAAAGTAGAAAATATTGAAAATGGTATAGATGATGTTAAAAGAATGAAATATTGGAAGTCAGATCAAAGTTTTATTTTCTTGATAAACATACTAAAAA
Source organism: Viscum album (assembly GCA_963277665.1). Classification (NCBI taxonomy): domain Eukaryota; kingdom Viridiplantae; phylum Streptophyta; class Magnoliopsida; order Santalales; family Viscaceae; genus Viscum; species Viscum album. The sequence goes on from OY728158.1 coordinate 1,289,729,433, forward strand.
ATAAAATATGTATTTCATTCTATTATATTAGTTAATTATATTTAGTATAAGCCATAAAATGAACAATGACCATATATTTGGCATTGTCACTTCTTCTGTGAGACCCTTCATATACTATATGACTATTAATTTAGAGTAATGATTTAAAAAATAATAGAACATATGAAACATGTGTTATATTCATTGGATAAGTAATTTAGGTTTTTTTGAAGTGATTAATTTTTTTGGTATGTGTTCATTTTAGTTTAATGGTAGTGATTATGTTGAAAATAATTAATATAGAATTAGTTTTTGTCTGTAAATCTCAATAGTGATTGTTTTTGTGATTAAATATATATTTCATTTTGATTTAATATAAATACTTATTTTATAATTTTTATTATATCATCAAGAATCACCGAATAAATTTTTAGATTCCTATAGAAAATACCTCATTTATTCCATACTATAGAATTTAATGATATATTTTAATATTTTATAAAAATATCATTCTCCATACCTTACCTAATATCAATATCCCGATTTCAAAAATAAGATTTATTTTATTAAAATAAATTTTATATATGGTAAATTTATAATTTATAATTTTAACTGAATAATAAAATAAGACACTGTTTATCTTGATAATGTTTTTGATAATTTGAATGATTAAAATGATAAATATATGTATCCCAATGATGATAAAAAGGCTCACAAAAATGTTACGAATATAGTGATTTTCACATCAATAGTGAAATCAATAGTATAGGTAAATTAAAAAACCAAATATTTTTTCATCGATATTGATTATTATCAAAATTTTGATGATGAGGATATTTTCATTGATGTTAATATCACTGTAAATTGTGACATGACCACTACTACGACCCTTGACATAATAGAGGAAAATAGTGATGACGATTTCACTGATGATGTTGAGGCCATAACCACTACTAATGATGGTGTTTTATATGAGGAGGAGGATGAATCAACAATAACCATTGTTGAGGATAACGATAAAATATTAGAGTAAAACAATGATGTTTTTTAACACCAAATCCTATAACATAACTAGATAAAATCTTGTAAAAACTAATATCATTAATAATGATGTTGAAATTAATCATATGACTAATTCCAAGGCCAATTTTGTTGCCTCTTATGAAATTAATTTCAAATATGAAACTCCCATAAGATGGATGATAATGAAAATGTTGATTCAATTATCGACATTGATACCACTAATAATAAGGATGGGGGTGATTATTATGAAAAAATTTATGTATATGATTATGTTTCTTAAAATACCAATAGTAGTCGTTATTATGTAGTAGAATATTAAGATAAAAATGATAATAATGAGGAAAACATTAATGTTATGTTTTTCATCTCTGATAAAGAAGTAATTGGAAAAAGCCACACAACCAATATAAAGGCCTCTATTACCAGGTATAAGGATGAAAAATAAGATGAAAATATATAAATTTCCATTGATGATAATTATATAAATGATTATTTTATTTTCAACACCAATTATTATGATTATTCCAATAATTATGATGATACAAATGATAATGAGGAATACCACAATTTAATCATTGATGGGGAATATGATAAAATGGATATAGATCATGTGGATACCAAATTTTGAGATAAAAGATATAATGGTAGTTATTTTTATAATAAATATTAATATAGTAACGATTTTGATGATGATGATGATAATAAAATATCCCTCAACAATAATAGTGATGATATAATAATCATTGATAATAGGGACATGCATTATGTTGATATAAATGGAATGGATAAATATGATGACTTTAATGATGAGGATGATAATTAAGTGAATGAGGAAATAGATGATGCTTTCAATTATAAAGTGTCCAATAATACCAAAAATAGGGAAAATGTATAAAACATTGACGACAACAATACCAGTAATGAATATGATAAATATTTTTACATGGGTGATGGTAATAGAAATACCAAATAGTACGACATAAAATATTTTGTGGATTCTTATACCATATTGATAGTGCTCATTCCAAAGTTTCAATTTAAAACATGATGATGTCATGTCCAAGGAAAAATCCAATAATACTAATGATAACAAAAACTAATAATGTGATTCCAATATCAATATCAATGTCACTATAAAAAATGTTAGTGATTATGGTAACAAAAATTTTAATGTCATCACCATCAATGAAAACAATTCAACAGGAATAATTTCTCACAACCTACACAATACCTTTAAAAATAGTTATAATTTCATGAAAATGATATTTTTGTTGAATATAATGACATAAAATATGAACATGGTGATTTCCATGACACAATATCTGTTGATTTTGAGAATAAAAAAGCTGACCAAGATGCCATAACCACCATCAATGATGGGATTGAGTCCATGGATAGTGAAATTTATATTGACTATGATATTGATATTTATTTCATTTATTAATTTTTAGTAGGAAATTTAAAATACAAATAACATTTAAAATTATGATAATAATTACATTTAAAAATCCAAAATGGATGGTCTTGAGAATGAGGAAGATGAAAATGAAAACAGTGTTAATAATGGTGATGTCAATGTCAACCCCACCACCATTGTCATTGTTCTCTCCACAACTGAAGAGGATTATGAAAACACTAATATTAATATTATTGATACCACTATCATATAAGATAATTACGAGAAGTGTATTTACATCAATTTCACTGCCACCAAGGTCTTGATATCAATGAATCTAACAATATAGACATAGAAAAAAATGATAATAATTATAAAGGTGGTGATTAAAAATTCAAAGATGACAATGATGTTGATAAAGATGTTGATGGTACTGATGTTTAAATTGTCATTAATGAAATTTTGAGATCAAATATTACACAATAAAGATATATATTATGATTAAGATGATAATTATTACGTTTTTATTGATTTTGGAAATAAATATAACACTACCATCAAATAATATAAGGTTAACAACATAAATGTAGATGACGATAATAATGCCTTGAAAATGGAACCAGTGTTTTCTTTCATCTTTTTTTACTCCATCAATGTAGTTTTTTAAAATATAAATAATGTTATTTACTTTTATGTAAAATTAAATTTAAAAAAATTAAAAACAAATGTATAATTTTATTAAACAGAAAATTTTATTTTATAAATTTTTAAAATATAATATTGATTTTTTATATTTATGTATATAAATATTAATATTTTAGTCTGTTTTTTTTATTTTATTAATTCTATTAATTTCAATTGTGGTTCTTTAAAGAAAAATATATTTTTTAATCAGGAAAAAGTATGAGTATTCAATCACTTTAATTAATTTGTTTTAATAATAATATATGTTTTAATATAATTATAGATTTTTAAAATATTTATTAAATTATTATGTATTTGATATATTTTTTATATAATAAATAATTTATAACTAAAAATGTATGATATTTATTTTTTAAAAGGAAGGAAATTTATAATTTAAATATATGGATTGAATTGACTTTAATAAAAATGTATTCTTCGTAATTTTTGAATAGGAAATAGGAATTTATAAATAAATTAATTTTAAAAAAAATTGTTTTTGTTTTACTAAAATAAATTTTAGTTGGTAATTTATTTTAAAAGAGAAGGGTAATTTTTAATCGAAAAATTTAACAAATAAATTTATCTTAATTAAATTACTAAATTATTTTTTAATAGAAAAGACTGCTTTTATAAATGATCATAGAGAGATGAGAAATTTCAAACCCTGTGAAAATTTTTAGTTTTATTTTTAAAATCATAAATTTCATCATGTTTTAGATCTTCAACTGATCTTGATGAGGTGAAGGAAACATCATAAATGATCAAAGAGTGGTGAGAAATAATAAACCTATATTATCTAAATAGGGATATAAATCATTATAAGACTGTTTAGTTATATATTGGGCAACTCACAATTTTTTGGTATACACCATAAGGGGATATATACTACTAGACTTTATGAATTGGGAAAATAATCACAAAAGATGTTGTGATTAAGACCATTCCATACAATCATATTTTAATAGAATTTTTATTTTTTTTTGTTTAGATTTAATGGAAATTCCAGTTTAATGTGGTTGATTACCTTAGAGAGTTATCAAAACTTGGAAACCATTAATATATTACCAGAGAGTCATTTTTTGGTTTCCCAATATTGTATTAGTATTGTAATATTATAGTCTTAGAATTCTATTACTTGAGAGTAATTTATAAGAGGTATATGTATCTAGTTGGACACAATTTTATGGTAAACACATTTCACATTGGGAACTATATGATTTAATCCTAAACATTGGACTTTCTAGAATTATTATTTCAAGTTACATTTAATCTTTTAACAGAAATAATATAATGGTTATCATTTACAAAATATATTTTTTTTAAATGAAAAATTTTGGTTTCAAAAATCTTTCAACTACATTTTAAAATAGAATTGTTAGTTTTTATGTTTTTCTTAACACATAATTTCTTTTTTACACGGATGATGGGGTCCATATATTTGTTAAATGGAAAAATATATTTTCATAGAAAAATATCTTTTTTAATTTTAAAATATGATTTACTATAAAATATTTGATTTTTTATTTTCATGGTGAAAATTTTTATTTATTTTTTATAGGGAATATATATTTTCATTAAAATATTTTAATAAAAAAAATACAGGATTTCTATTTAAAAAAAACTTTTATATTTAAATAGGGAAATAAATTTTTTTATATGAATCATATTTTATTTTGTTTTTTAATACAAAAATATTTATTAAACTGTTTTTTAGAAAAATCATATCATTCAACATTGTTAGGATAGTTATAATTTTTCTATATTTAAAGGAAATAATTATTTTTAATAATACAAATTTTAAATTATAATTTTTTTATTTTTTTTGAAATAATTATTTTTTTGTTTAAAAATGAAAAATCAGATTTTAAAAACTAAATTATAGTAAATAGAAGATTTAGAAGTAAAAAAAATTAATTTTCATACTTTAATTTATTATAAAAAATATTCTATTTTTATTTTTAAAAAATAAAGGTCCTTTTTAAATATGAATGTTTTTTTTTATTTTTTAAATTAATGAGGTGTTTTTTAAAATATTTTTAATTTTCTGTTTTAATTTTTTAACAAATTAATTCACTACCCTACCACACTAGAACCCTTCTTAAGTTGGTGCTGATATTTGAAGTGACCACCAAATCCTACCTTCAATAAGCCAAGGGTTAGTGATTAGCACTAGGGTTATAAAAAATTATAGGTATTTCCATAAATAAACGTATGATTGAAAATAAATCAACTAATCAACAATAAAAAACATATATAAGTAAAATCTAATATCGCAATAATAATATAAAATTCATATAAAATCATGAAATCATAAAAACACCAAAATGTTAGGCAATTAAACAATAAAAAATGATAAAAATAGAAAAGAACTCCTCTAACATCCACCAATCACAAAGACATGATGTGTTAATGTCAAGCGTGATTCCCAATGAAATAATTTAAACATATATGTATGTAGAGGTGAGTATATAAATACAAAAAATATGGTCCTATCCAAAATCTATCATTACAATATAGAGAAATCATCTTTGCATTTTAATGTATAAAAATAAAATTCCATCTTTAATCCCATCGTAGGAAATCCATATGCCAATATCACCATTATCATAATTTTTAAATCTATATAAATTATATGTATAACATAAATTATAATTAAAAAAATGAGGCCACCATGAACCCACTTCCCCATTAAACATGTTTTTATCATTTCTCAATTACCTAACTATTAGCTCTCTCTTACTATCCTATTTACCACCCCAAATTATTAAATACATAAACATTATCATACTATTATCCTACTTAATTGACCACATACCATAAACACAAAACCACAACCACCACCATAACCTCAACCATGTTAATGGATTAAATTTTGGACAAGATAATGGGATAATTTATCCATTAGTATCTATCATTTCCAAGATGTTTTGGGATATTTACCCAATACCCAAATCCATATAGGCATCATTATGTTATCCAACATGGGTGGAAAAACATAAAAATTAACAAATAATAATATTATATATATTTTTTTACAAATCACATCCCATAATCCTTATCCAATAAAGAACACTACTAAAACCATATTTTTATACTTATATTCAAAACTAAACATCTAAAAGATATAACTCTAGATAAAAAATATAATTCAATACATCCACAGTATGATATAATTTAATAATATTTCTTATTAAATTTTCCATTCAATAATAATTTTCCAATTACTAAAACATTCATTTAACACAATTGAGAATTTAAATTCTAATATTATATTTATCCATTTGGTTCTATATATATATATTTGTATGTATGTATATATCATATCTCATTCATATTTATTTAAATTGTTTTTTTATTTATTATAAATCAATTAACCCCTAACTTCATTATTCAACCCTTAACAACAATTATGCACTACTAGGTCAATGTCACATAATGAAATTCTCAACTCAACTAAATATATTCCAAAATATCTTATGAAAACTTTATGTGAAATTAATAAAAGATAAAATATAAAAATAAATATCATCACAATATCATAGATTTAAATTTATTTTATAAAATTTTTGATTCTCAAAAATCTATTAATAGAATTTAAACCATGAAAATTTAAAATAAAAAATAAATAAAAAATTCTTCCCCAAAAACCTATGTCAGATAAATTATTTAAATATCGTATCATCAATGGATACAATTCCATAATCAATCTCTCATTCCCTTATAAAAATCAATGATGTTTTAAATTCCATATTTACCTTATTTATCCTAAATCAAAAATATTCAAAGACTCTCAAGGATTTATATGTTATATTAAGAAATAACGAATAAACAAATGAATACCTTGATTTATGTTAATACAAACTAATAAATAATTAAAATAAAAAGGATATAAAATTAACACTCCATTGTAATGAACAATTCCCCAATATCATCGAAAAAATTCATTAGTGAATATGAAACTGAATAGAGGGGAAGTAATCTATCAAATTTATAAAGAAATTAATAATCATAAAAGTTAAAGTAGAAAACATATTTTTATGTTGTTATCTAGAATGGTCAAATTGTGATTAAAAATCTAATCATGGTAGATCACTATCACATCAACAATATCATAGACCATTCCCATTTAAAATAGTTTATCCAAAAGAACGTTACAATATAATATAATTCATTTTATATTAACATTTATGATCAATGATTTGACAAAAAATTCATTGTATATAGGATTTTATCAAAAATAAATATCCATATACCGTTTAAAATTTATACCTATAATAAATTAATCATTGTGTAATGAAACACTATAGTATAAAAAATAAATCATGTAAGAACTTGTTAAAAATATTGTTAAGAGAACTTCTCGTGACATATTTCAATGAATGAAAAATGTTCCCCTCTTACATATCATTGTGATGTTTACACTACAATTTCATAATTATAAATACCATATTGTGACATCTAAGATATAATATTCAGTGATGATATTTTTCTATATCTCATAAAATTTAGAAAAATAATACATGAATGGGATAAGTCATGATGTAATGTATTTAAATATAGAATAATTTTATTATAGATAGAAATTCACTTCAAATTAACCTCTTTATCTCCCAATTCATTATAACTGTTGTTAATAGATAAAGAAATACAGACATTGAAAATATGAGTCTTTATATTAGATACCTATTGAACAATTTAAATCACTAAGAGTCAAACCAAAACCCAAGATGTATGAGATTAAATACCCTGAAATAAGTGTAATAGAAGTTTCCTAGAAGACAAGACCTTATCCAAAAAAAGTATACAAAAATATGAAAAGAATATAATATTATAAAATTCAATATTATGGTTAAATTTTAGTTATATCATATGTTTTTCGGATCAAAGCACTACTGGATATTGAACCTATGTTGGAGTGTTTCATTTCCACATATATTCCTTAGAACCATCGTGCATCCAATAAACATTGACTGAAGAAATTATATTTCTATAAAACACCATATACTAAAAGTCCTAGATCTCTATGAGCTATTCTAAAAATATAACTACTTCCAAAATATCAAACTCAAAATAATTATTGAAATATAGTGAAGATATCTCTCATGTTGTTACATGAAAAAGAAATCATGAACTATCCCCATATTTCGAGGGGGAAATTTATATGTCACCACTCTAATATTATATAAGAGTTTAAAAGGTCTAGTAAACAATTTATAAATAAATCTAACATAATCATTCTTTTACTTCATAGTAAAAGTAGTGGATGTAAGGACCATAATATCCCCGAACTATAACTCCAGTGACTATATCCTCTAATCACTATAATATTTCTGATGAAGATATATTTTTTTGTCCAATCTAAAATAACATTATCCATATCCATTATACCTCAAGGAAATTTTAGCTAGATGATGTACACCTCACAAAACTCAGACCTGAACAAAGATGGTTTACATAGATACCCTTATAACACATCAAATAGGGTAACATGAATTGAAGAGTGATTACTATTATAATATAAAACCTTACCCAAATCCAATATTAATACCTAATATATACTAAATCAACAAAAAAATGTCTGAATAATTTACTCTTATGTATATATTTTAATAATTTTTTACCTATATATTTAAAGTTGAAAAATTACTATAAGTGATTATTAAGTACTAAAAGGAACATTTTAATCAATTCCCAAATCATGAAGTGATGTGAGGATCTAAATTAGAGATTATTATCCTAGATACATTATAGATACATTATACTTATTCTAGATATCTCATTACTACCATGTTAAGTACACTTGACTCTGTGAATTCAAGGAAATTAGATAACTTTATTATGAAATCAATAAATACATATATAAAACCATTTCATCCAAATGCTTGAGGTATTCCTATCATGAAATCTATAAATATACACCCACAAAAAATCCACAATTGAGAATATAAATGCATTAATAGATAATTTGAAATATAATACTAAACATTAACCCCATGATAAGTAATTCATTGATATGCGAAATGAGCTACAGATTTATTCACACCATTCCTGCATTGTTATTTCTTCAATGCATGATACATATGGGAAACAATTATATATACATTTTGAGTTATGCTATGGAAGTCTTGTTGAATATAATCTCACAGAGACAAACTAACTATCAATTACCCTATAATAACACTTTATGTTTAAAATAATTTTCCATCACTCTAGAATTTCTCTTGGAATAATTCAATATCTCTACAGCTCAACGTTAATATATATTTACATAGACACATCCACCAACTGAAATAAATGATAGTACATCATCATTTGGTAAAAAAAATATGTTACCATGTGCCTCTTCCTTGTATAAATAGAGTGTTATAATCTTATCTATTATCTTCCATTCATCACTATCCTCTCATGAAACATTTTCATACATCCTCATGATCAATATAGGAGCTATTGTGTTACCTTTCATTATAATATAGAAAATATTAATGAAATAATCCTATATTAACTGAATCCATATAAACTAATAAAAAATTTAGGTCTCTCTAGGATAATATTAGTTTGTCAAGATTCACCCTTGAAGACTAAAAAGTACTCTATGATGACGTAATGTCTTCACATTTTTAGATAAAACACCACATCTGTTAGATGGAGATCATGGTTAGAATAGATATTCTCTTTAAGATCTATATAAATAGACCTATAAGATATCACTTTTTTACTCATTAATCAATACAAACCCCATATTAAGATTATCATATCAAAGTAGACTTGAAACATAACTCGTTTCTCATGAATGAAATGGATAAAAGCACTGGTCAAATTCTATTTCAAATACTCAATGACTACCTAAAAATGATATATCCATAAAAACTATTATTAATAATATTCTGGACAGTAAAATATGGAATAATTAGTGAGATATTTAATTTTAACTTTTTATAATAATTGTTTTCGAAAAAAATTATAGATCAATAATGTTTTTAGAAATTTATCTAGAAATGACTACCACAATATTTAGTGGATCAACTATTATAACCTTTAGAGAAATGAAATGTCAAACTATATGGTATTAACATGATTATAAATTATACTTCGATATATTTTTGTACATATTTTTCCTCCAAAAAATTATAAAATACTCATTGGATTCCTACCATGCTCCTTCCTTGACATTGAATATTCAAGGATTTAGTTAATGATCACCAACACAAACCAATCCAGGTGCTTCCAAAACATCATATTCATTAAACCCACAAACACTATAATTATATTCATTACTCTTATGGGAATGAACAAAAAATAAAAATATCAATAGTGACACCACAAAGAATTATTTTAAATACACTCTTCTTTAACGCATATCTAATGATATAAAGACAATAGATTAATTACCAAGAATAAACTATATAAATTTCATTGATCAAATGGATTATCAATACTCTAGGTTAGATAGTATTTCTTTACTAAAACTATGTCCCATAACCAATAAAACATGAAAAAATATGAAAAACATAATATTCCTTCTCTATAAATAATATTTATTCCCCCTAAAGGGACACACTGAGTTCGAAGAAACAATTATATAATAGGTCATCAATCTATACATGAAATTCCCAAATATCTAATGTGTTCATCAAATAATGAGGCATGAAAATATGGGAATATAAGGTTGAAACTAAATCCTAAAATTGATCTCTAGTTAAATGTCTAATTTTACAGCCTATTCCAAAAAAACATTATTTAATTCCTCTGAAATCATAAATTCCACAACCATAAACATTTCATGAAGAAACCGACATAAAACCCAAAAATGATGTAGTATGATATTTGTATCTATAATTTATGTGATAAACCCACTCACAAATGTGTGTTTCACTTTCACCTAAAACCCCATAGAAATAAACACCTCATTGATGAAATAAATAAATTATTTCATATAGAATTCAAATTATATACAAAAAATGAAAAAACTATAGTCATAGGCCTGAAACTAAGAACAATCAAATCAATTAGTATTTTTTTATCAGAATATAACATTAAAAACAACTTTGTCAACCCTAATTGAACCCTAACTAACATTGACAGTATTATGGGTATATAAATCATTTCCACCCCAATCCCCAAGGCTCTAAATAAATAAGATATAGTAAGATATTTTGAATCTCCAGTCTCAATTATATCATAACCCAAAAAATATATATAGTACTTTTTATTATTGCAATATCACCATATGAAGAAAAATATATTGAATATTTCTCTCCACTTCATGTGCCTCCTCCTTCACATTTCTAATGTAAACCATACCCCTCTTATTTTCTCAACATGAAGTCATTATGGGTAGTTAATATAACTTAATATTCCTCTCTATTCTGAATGCCAAATTAGTTTTCTAAATTCTAGATAACCTAGTCACTATGGATATAAATATGGTGGTAACTACTTTTAGGGGTATATTTAAAATTGTTATATTTTTTCCATCATATAATTTCATACATCACATTAACTACTAATTTTTTTCAGACCATATACAACTAATTACCTTTTAATTCCAATAAATTACACACCATGATAGAGTTCATAGAAGAATTGTTAAAACATAAATATCTGGAAAAATTGGGAAAAGAGGGCTAAGAGAGAAACCTAATGGGTAAAATCCTTAAGTCTCCTAAAAAATAAAACAAATTTCCATAGTATCACTCCCCAAAACAATATGATGAATCTCATATGGAAGTAGATATATCTATGATAAAATATTCACCATCACTACATCATTTACTATAACAAAAATTTATTTCGACCATATGAATAGATTATCATGATGCAAAATTAATTGGAATAAATCACCCTAAATATGTTATACCATGAATACTCATATATAAAGAGGATATAAGAATTAATTACGATGTTTTTCTGAGTTTCACCTCATACAATAATATATTTAAACTCCCTTATCACAAGGAGAGAAGATTTGACCAATACATTAATCAATGGGCTGAATATAATAACCCCATCTTCAAAATTACCAATTAAATTTATACCCATAAGAAATTAATTAAATCATAAGAGAAATAAAAATACATAATAAAAAATAATTGAAAATAATAGTTGGAAAAACATTTCTTACCACATTCTCATGAAATTAATTCATTACTCCAAAATCATCACTACATACTCATCTTGTTGTCAATTAGACTGATGTGTCATGATCATAATGACCATGAATAAATATCTACAATGTATTGATAAAAAATGATACATTTCTTCAACTCTACCACACTTATAAAATCATTGATCAATGGAATAAATTTTGGCATAATATACCACGTAATATAATGATTTATTTATCACATAGATTTTCAATCTGATTTCAAATCCTCATTCTCCACAGTCTTTTAGACTTCAATAAACTAACAAAATAAGGCATACATTATAAATTGAAGCATTCGTAATAATTGTTTCTAAAAAAATCATATGAGAATCATAATTTTTTATTTCTAAATGTTAAAGAACGGAAAAATTTTAATAATTAATTTATAAAAAAATAGTTTATAGTTTTTTTATATTGTTTCATAATTGGGGTTTCTTTGAAATTATAAAAAAAAGTAATTTTTTTAAATTGTAAAAATATTACTAAATTTTTTTTAATTTTAACTTTTAAAAATAGAAATTATCATTTCATGGAAAAGGATAATATTTTTAAATTTTTTAATATAGAAAATATTATTTTTTTTGTTTTTAATTTGTTTCTAAAATAAAAAATGGATTTTATTTAATTAAAAAAGAAATATATTATTTTTAAAGAATTATTTGAATATCATTTTTAATGTTTATCGAAAAAATAGAATCTCATTATTTGGATATTTTAATGGATGAATAAATATGTATTTTTGGTTTTCTAGAAAATAATCAGAATTGTTTAGGTATAAAAAATTAAATTCTTTATTAAAATTTTAATTTTTTAGAATTTTTATTTTAATGATAAAAATAATTTTTCGAAGTTATATTATAGAAAAATAGGGGTTGTAAGTGAAAATTAAATATTTTTTGTAATTTTTGTACAACTAGAAGTGTATTTTTTGTATTTTTAGGTTATATATTATAATGTTTTTTGAAAATGTATTTTTAAATAAGATTATTTTTGTTAAGAATATTTCAATTTATTTAATTCTAAAATATAATTTCATTACATTTTTAAAATCGATATTAATTTTTGTGTTATTTTATAAAAAATAGTACTTTTTAATTCAACTAAAATTAGTACATTATTAAAATTTATTTCATTAATTCATTGGTAAATATGTTTCATTTTTATTTTTTATCAATATAAAAAAGTTGATTAGAAATTTTTAAAATAAAATGGAAAATTTTTATTATTTTGTAATTTAATTGAACCATTTTAATAAGTTAGAGGATAAATTTTTAATTTAATCTATTATTTTAAAATATAAATTGACATTTCAAAGTAAAAAGGTAGATGTATATGGATTAAATATGAGTTTTAATTTATTATTGAAAAATAATATAGATATATATATTAAATTATATTTTATTTATTTTTTAAAAGAAATTAAGATTGTTCTATTATTTATTTTATTTTTGATTCTCCTCCAGAAAATAAAAAAAAGTCTTTATTTATAAAATAAATAATGAATTTATTTCATTTTATTATAATGATATAAGTATGTTTTAATGGTAAAAATATATTTTTATAAATTTATTAAATATTTGAATGAAATTTTTTTACATGATATTAATTTTATTTAACAAATTGGATTTATTTTCTATTTTTTTGGGAAATTGTATTTTTTTAAATTAGTTTATATTAAAAATGGGTTTTTAAAAAAATTCGTTTGTTTTATTTAAAAAAAAATAAATAGTGGAAACTTTTTATAGAAAAGGGAGATTTCATTTCAAATCATAAATAAAAAAATATCTAATTAAAAAGTGGTATATTTTATATTTTGATAAGAAATGTGATATTTAATTTTATTTTAATAAATAAAATATATCTTTTTCAGAATTTTCATGCCAAACAAATTGTTTTATATTTAAAATATATTTTAAAATATTAAATAATAAAATTGTTTTTTTACATAATTTCAATGAAATAATAAATATATTTCCATCCTTTTTATTGGAAGAAACATATGGAAACATAGTTATATATGTGTTTATGTGTGTAATAAAAATATTTTGTAAGGAATGATTATATTTTTTTCTTGTTATTAAAATTGAATACTATTTTATTCAAAATTTTCAAATTATAAGGGATATTTATTATTATTTAATTGAAAAAAAAATATATGTTTGGTGAATTTTAAAGATAAATTATTGATTATTTTTAAAATTCTGGGATCTTAGTTTAAATAATAAATTCTTTTTTTATTTTTTTATAAAATAAAAGAGGTTATATTATTATACAAAATATATTATTATTAGGTTTTTATGATTTGGGAACTATAGTAGGTGGTATCACTGATCATTGAAGATTAATTTGGAAATTTTCATTCGAGGAACTTGAATTTGTACTCTTATGAACATATTTCTCTTATCAGGTTTGAGGTGATGCCAAATTTCAAGAAGTAACACAAGGAACATGTTGATGATCAAGATTATTCTTCTCTTGTAAATACATTTAAGGAGTATTTGTAAATTTTAATGTTTCTTTGTGAATGATCATTCAAAATATACTGATGGCACATGTTAATACCAATTCATCCATGATCAAGGAAATAATGAATTTTCGTGTGTTTTTTATTATCACAATATATATTTTTCACAGTGTTGAGGATCTATGGAAGACTTAGGATTTTATTATTCAAATCACTAATATTTAGTACTTCTCTGACTAGAGGATTAATACCCTTAGTCTTTGGTATTTTCATAACATTTTCTCTAATGATGGGATGGGGAGGATTTCTTTGGGATTTTTAATGATGAGTCTAAATTCGAGAATTCTTAAGATATTGGAATGAGATATAAATTACGATTATGCCAATATGACAATTACCCTTGATCTTATTTAGATATATGTTCATAGACTTAATTGGTTTTGGTAGCTCCAAAATATTCTTTTGGATATTTCTTCTTAATATGGTACATCTAATCAATCTAATATTGCGACTGACATAGAAGGATATAAAATTATACTCGTATTATTATAAAAATTTATTTTTTTGTGACTTCAATATATAAGGTTATACTAAAATATGTGGAGGATATTATTAAACTAAAAATTTATTATGATAGGATGCCTCTTTTTTATACCATTTTAATTCATTTTCCATTCTACTAGTTGGTGTAGAAGGATTGAAATCACTTGTATATATTTTCATATAGAGGGGAATGAAAATATTTATTGTAGAAAACCATAGGATAACTCCAAATAAAAAGAAAATCACCCATTAATATCACTTTTCAACAAGGATATTGTGACTGCACCTATACAGACTTCTTAGGGAACTAGTTTATTTAATTTTGTTACATAAAATGTTACAGGATAGATAACTATTAAACCCTAAAACTAATAATATTGGTGAATGTTAAGAATATGATAATATAAAAAAGGCTATAGTGAGTCCTATATATGACATTTTCGTATCTATAAAAACATTATATGTAGTTATTCTAGGTTCATTTGATTTCTTCCATATTTGTGCATAATGATGTTAGTATTGCTGACAAGGCCGTGCAAGAAAATATAAACACAATTTGAGAAAACATGATAATGATTTCTTAACTCTCAATAGTGTTGGGAAATATGAAGTCTATTATGGAGCATTGGTTGGCCCTAAGGTTGTGGATATACCAACTATTCCGGATAAACTATTTCATATTATCAAGAAAGGCCTCAAGACTGAATCAATGGCTACCAAACAAGATCCAAAAAATGTTTTTCTTTCTCAGAATTCTAGTTATGATATCCTTGAGGGGTTTTTTGGTCCGGAAATGGTATAAAATATTTCCCCTCCTCAATCAAACTATGCTAATTCATCTAGGTATTATGACACTTTTAAGGGTATGAAAACTACTTTTACCTTGGTAAATCATGAAAAAGTTTCTAAATAAAATAAATCTCCTACAAAGAGCACCCAAACAGTCACAAACTATACCATTATCCCATTAAATTAGAATTCTAGTCATCTTATTAGTTGGATTAATGAATATTACATGACTGAGTGGAATGGTGACTCCAAGTAAATTACTAGTTCTCTCGCAATAGGAAGTGATTGACCTCAAAGAAACTATGTTGGTTGGTCAAATAATGACCAATATAGGGGTAGATATTCTCCAAAATAAATCTCATTTTTATAAATATATTGGGATAAATAATTTTTATTACTCAGTTTCCCTTTGAATTTTTTTAGTTGTATAATCCAAATATTATATGGGTTATTGAACCCGTGGTTCATATTGAAAATTTTAATCTTATCAATTGGATGTCTCTGGGATAAGGGTATATTTCCTATAAACCTGTAATTTTTTCACTTGAAACTCTTAAAACATTACAAATAAGATGTATGAACTATTCGATATTCAATATTAGTTATAAAAAAATTATAATTATATGTTATTGTAAAGGTAATCAATTTTTGGTTTTAATGATTCAAGAATCCAACAGTTATACTAGAATGAAACTTCAATATGGGGAGCTTTCAACATTGTCTTATTCCATCTCTTCTATTATGATTCTTGTGGGGTACATTTATTACATACAAAACAATTATGAAATGTTTGTTTGTAAATTTTTTAAAATTTCTTCCTCTAAGTTCCCTATATTAATTAATTAATCATTCTTTTTATAGATTTCTTTATAAGGGAATAAGTTCACTTTGATTAGATACAACATTAATTGAAGAAAGGAAATTAACATTGATAGTGATTTTATTTATTTTAAGGGACATAACATAGGGCCTTCCTTTTAATAATATACCTTTCCAAAACATTATTCAAACCACTCACCTTTATTGTTGGGAAATTTCACATCTAATAGGGGTTCCCCTATATCATTTAAATTCTTCAATTCTTGGATCAAATTTTAATATTATAGATCCAACCTTGAATGAGAAATCCTATTTGAGGTTAATCCCTCTTAAAGAAATAAGATAAAATATAAAGATGTTAAATATAATATTAGGGACTTGGAAAAGGTTATATTCTCTATAATTGAATAGGACGTCTATAAGAAAATTATAGAGATTATTTAGTCAATAAAAATTTCCACCACATTTGATCTTTCATTAGTTGATAAAAGTTTTTAACAAACTATTATATGGTACCTTATGAATACTAAAAAATGTTTTCAAGGGAAAACAATAACTTAGTTGTCTCTAGAATGAGGATAGAAACTCAAAATTCATTCATCTCGGGAGCATGTAGAGAATAATTAAAAAATATCCCCCATTTAGCTTCATAGTGAGATATACAATTACAAAGAGTTCCATAATATTCCATTATTACCTACTATAAATCTAATTTCAAAGTTATTGACATGGATTATTATTATTTGGTTTTTGAATAAATAATTTCTCATAGTTCCAATTTTATACATAACACTTATCTCATTATTGTTCTACCTAAAGAGGACATTAATTATGCCCTTTTTTCCCTCATCAATGGAAGTGTATATTGTTTTTATATTTTTTAAAATATGTTTCTCAACTTATTTTTGGATTTTATTCACATAGATTTCAACCTAGATATTAAATATTTTTCAAAATAGAATTCCTATAACCATAATAAAACTCTTAATTTATCACTCTTAATCCCAAAGTAGAGCATTCTTTGAATACAAGTGATTACTGGATTATTCTACGATGGAATACCCTTTATAAGATTATTAAT
Source organism: Viscum album (assembly GCA_963277665.1). Lineage (NCBI taxonomy): Eukaryota > Viridiplantae > Streptophyta > Magnoliopsida > Santalales > Viscaceae > Viscum > Viscum album. Next base: position 1,289,747,359 of record OY728158.1, read on the forward strand.
AATGTGATTTTTAATATATTGGGGAATATCATAAATCTCATTTTCTCTCACAACCAATTTTATTTATTTTCAAAATGAATGTTTAGAAATTCTTCTATACCAGTTTTGAATGTTCTTAAATTTTTTAGAGAAAATTGAAATACCAAAACCATGATCTCAAGATGGATATTTATAAAGCCATTAAAAATATGATATTTTACAACATATTGAAGGTTCTAGAAAGGTATTTAATTTCCATCAGTTTTATCAATATGATCTTAGCATTCCTCAATAGCACCAAACCCTCAATTGTGTTAAATGGTTCTCTTAATGGACATTTTGGATATATATTAAGGGTAAGCCAAGGGGGATCTTTTTTTACACTTATTTTTTTCATAGTGGAATATTACCTAAGAAAATTTCACCTTAAAGTAGTGTATTATGGGGTGATCTCTCCTAAAAAAATGATTTTGGTAATAGCATGTACCCTTTAAATCTCTTTTATTCTAATCATATTCATATTTTCAATAATGTTGATTACCAATACCTGGATTTTATTAAAGCTATTTCTCAACACTATAAAACTATCTCATGTCAATCTATTTATTGTAATAATCCTCAATGTTTCTATGGATAGGGTATGATCCCTTTAAAAGAAAAAGGATTAGCTGTTTCAAGTGAGTTTGGAAGTAATAATTCATATTCTATAACTTTTAAATTCCTCTACTATCTAAAAAAGTCGTTCCTTTTTATTTAGAGGGTATTACCACTAAAATTAAAATGAATATTGAAAGATATAATGGTAATGATATCTCATGACCTAGACATATTTTACTGATTAATTTTATAATTAAATCTATGTTTCATATGTCTTCCATATTTTAAAATTGATTAGATACCTTATCAAGACATTTTAAAAACATATATGTTACGTTATTTGTACAGGAAGCATTTATGAAAATAAAATTATCAATATTTCATGGAGTTAATTTTTAAATCCAACTCCATTTGGTAGCATTGGTACCAAATGACTTATAAAATTTAATAATTCTATCATTTCCATTTTACTTTGGTCCCTACTATAGAATAATTCAACCTCCACCTTCCAGAAAAACGGTTTATTTCTATGCTATTGAAAGGAATAATTTCCTCTATGAACACTTTTATCCAACCAACACATTGGAGATTCCATAAATCGGTTAATTCAGAAATAAATTATATCCCCTCTTTGGATTCATCCAAGAATATAAAGCATGCCAATTGTTTATTGGATCTATGGAAGAGGTATACATAGTACCACCCAAACTAGATGATCTAAATAATAGTGCTACAATTGATTAACTATACTAACTTGATGTTTATCAACATATGGATTTTATTTAATAAGTATAGACTTACATATTTTATGATTTGAATTATCTCCTGTTTAAGTCTTGTAGGATGGGAAGACTAACTTTTATTCTTTATTACTCTAATATTTTTATAATATTAGGCCATCCTTCCAAATGTATTGGTATGTTTAAAAAATATTTAATTAATACCTCTTGATTAACTTTTTTTAGAATATATGTAATAATAAGTTACCCACCAATGATTTTTTATTTCTTAAAGACTCCATATTACTTTATTCTACAAATTGTTTTTGAGATATTATGATAGTTTTGTTCATGTGTTTCATCATTGTGACTGTTGTGAATTTTTTTAGGGTTTTCCTTCATATATTTTTTATTTCTGTCATACCTTGGTAAGGGGATTAAATTATTCATTGTATAAATCTTGTATATTTCATTTAGAATGAAAATGAACTACCTAATTTTTATCATGATTGTGGAAGGATTGTTTTATATTTGAAAAGAAAAAATGCATCATACACTTTGATGTAATACTAATAATAATTTGGGAGATACTTCATGTATTATAATATACATTAAGATAACTTATGATGTTTGAAATGGTACCATGAATAATTTTTCGGATGAACTGATTATATCATTTTTTATTGGTTTTACTTTCTTTTATATAAAACCCTATATTTGAAATTATATTTAATGGATACAACCACACCCTCCTTAAATTATATTCACTCTGGATTTTGTAACCTAGGGCCCCTGAGATTCATCATTTTTGGTAGGATATTTTGAAATAATGTTTTTTTTCTCTAAGGTATCCTTAGCTCCCCTCTTTAGCACTCACACGAATTTAGAGGCTGAGACAAGCGTGGTGATCTATTTTATAAAACAGACGTTGATTGTCAATTGTAATTATATATAGATGTATATGAACTCCATGTAGGGTGTCAGAATGGCCTGAAGGCCTTATTTTTTTTATTTTTGATAATACACCTTTCAAGGGGTGAGGTGGAACCTTAACAAGTCCCAAAGGCTTAGAGACAATTACATGACCTGTAGGCCTTAGAGGGAATCACCCAGACAAGACAACATGAAAGTGCTCTTCCCCAGCACATGTTATGAAATCAGAACACAACATTTGCAGGGATGGTCAGATAGTTGTCCTATGAAAATCTATATAGGCCCGGTACCAATGGAAAAGCCATCCCCTCTCATTCTTCCAATTCTGGTTAGCTCAACTCTAGTGGATGTTCCTGCCCTAAATCCTCCTCTAAAGCCCTATCCCTTATAGTTTGTCTAGTATATCTTCATTTCATGTTTCTTGAAGGCCTTGGGGTGGCCCTAAGGCCTTAATATGGCCCGAAGGCCTTGAGAATCAACAGGCCCGAAGGCCTTGGGTGGCATGAAAGCCTTATAGGACTCAAGGACCAAACCGGTGTCCCAAAGGCCCATATGGATGAATAGTTACAGCTACTATAATACTGAACTATTCCCACTACAGTGTCTGGTACATTATTTCTACAGTACTTCTATAGTTCAAATAAATCCTCCTCCACTCAGATTTTATCTCAGGCCTCTTAGATGCACCTTCTGAGTCCTCACCAACCGGGATGAGGCTCATGTGCTCCATGTAGGTTGTCAAAATAGTTAAAAATAGATCCAAATGTTTCTCAAGAAACTATACTCGACATTGATGATTTTTCTGTCTTAGATGGGCGGATACATATTCTTGTTTCTCACATCTACAAAAAATCTAACATAGTGGAAGACAAACTAGTAATGGATGGGATTGAATAGTAGCATCCCTTCTAGTTCTATTTCTTATGTGAGAAAATTATACCTTTTCATCATTCAAATATAGAAGGGGGTTTATATTTCTATTTTTCCTAGTTTTATCCTTTCATGGACTCAGATGAGGGATCTTAATGATTGAATGATATGGTTACTAGATCATTGGCACTCGAGGTGACCCATGATCGTAATTCCTAGAAATTCATACATATTGACCCCCTCTTCTAGATAGTATCCTAAGAATAATAGATGGGTTTTATGATAATATAGTCATTCTGAGACGGAAGAGCATTGTATATATGTATCTTACTCTTAGCATTCTAGAAGAAGGACTCATGGCGATAACCCCACTAATCTAGTATATTGGAAATTAAATTCACCCCAATGAATGGATCTTTTGGTAATAAATATATTAAGGATTTTCACCCCCCCCCCACCACCACTACCTTGAACACAATTGTAATGAGGCCCTTTCATCTGAGTGTAGTTGTAAACTAGTGAGAAATATAACCTTAAGGGAATGAAGAAGAAGTAAAAGAAAAGGAAGAAAGATCATATAGCCATTCAATGACATGGAGGGCCTTAAACAAGATAAAAAACCCATAAATAATGATGATTCAGTATGGGAATTTACAAGGGATTGGGAAGTCCCCCAAATTCACTGCCCTTTGTTAGTTCACTATGAATGACAATCCCCTATTAATTGAAAATTATAAATAATAGATGATGATTATTAAGTGTAATGATTTCCATTATGCATCCCTTGTATGTGGATTATCTCCTAGAACTCCCACAACTATTACAAGGACCACTTATATGTCCTCAAGAATGAAAATATTAAAATCCAATCATGTAGTAAAGTACTACACAGTATCCCATTATCATTTTTATTATAAGGCTCCACTCCTATTCCCTTATTAATATATACCTCCAACTTTTACATCTACATGATATATTTATGTAAGGATTTGCGAATTACATCTATAGAAATTATTTACAAATAGATTACTTTTGGGTATTTCAGCACATTCTTACGACCTAAGGAGAAAATAGATTCCAATTTAATCAAGTAAGACTCACATGTGTTTTTACTATTCATTGATCAATGAAACATTGTCCATTATACTACATATAAATTCACATAAAGCATACACACCCCAAAAAAAGGAAATATAGTAAGCTTGATAGATGGGTAGCCTATGTTGAAGATGTAGATACTTCCACCAGGGTATTTGGAAGCCCACATCAGAAGTGAAACTCATAACATATTTATATAATCATTAAGTCTTCATGGAGCTATAAATTATATCTTGTATTCCTTTCAAATTTGATAATATATGGATTTCCAATCTTGGTTATAGAGAAACTATTCTGCATGCCTGGAATGTGGGATTTTCTAGAATCCCCCTTTAGCTACTTACATATAAGCTGAAAATTATCAAGTTAATGGTGAGGTATTTGGGTATGAAAAACATTTTTCAGGCTATGTTATGACAATAAATATTCTAAAATCCATTTTATTGGATACATGAATATAAACTAGATCATAGAGATTTCCTTATAGGGATAAATTCATGCCCTTTCTAAGATGTTTAAGCTCCAGGGTATTAAAATTTGATGAATAAAAAAAGAAAAATGTTATATGGTTGTAGGTTGGTTAATGTAATACAAAACTATACCACTCTATGTACAAATAAAAAATATTAAGGGGTGGAATGAATTCCCTCAACATTAATGGATTCCACTTCACATCATAAATTGAAATCTATAATGAAGTGTTTGAATACTTTAAACAGATTTATTATGAAGATGGTTTTGATAATAACAACATGATGGTTGATAATATATAACTATACATTGATGTTCATTAAAATTGTGACATCATCTTGACTCCCACTAAATATGAATTTAGGATAGAAATCTTATTTATCATGATTGAAAGTTTTGTTGTAACTGATCAGTTCTCCAATAAACCTTTTGTGTTCCAATGGGACATTATCCATGTTGAGGGGATTAATTATACAAGGGAATTATTCCATTATCTATCTATTCCTTATGTTCTAAACTATAAATTAATTACACATATATGAAATAAATATAATTATTTTGAAATTAGAGTCTTTATTTTGATTGAAATTTATAACACCATACCTGAAATCATGAGAAAAATCATCTAGGCTACAATGGAGAAATTGGTATGACACATCATCAGCCCAAACATGTTTGGTTTTAAATGTAATAAGAGTACCAAAAACTATCATTTTGTTGATTAAAAATTTTTAAAACTAATAAAGAGAAAAATAATGTTAGGAACTTCACCATAAAGACTGATATCTCTTATGCTTTTATCACCCTGAAATAGATTTTCATTCTGGATGTTTTAAAAAAAATATGCCTACTACACTAATTTTATAAGACTGATCGGTATGAATAATAACTCTATTAGGATTTCATTTCCCATTACTAGATACCATAGAGGCTTTAACAAATAATCTAGGAGTGTACGACATGGAGATCCTCTAACAATCCTTCATTTTCCAAGGTAAAATACTATATGAGAAGATGAATTAATGAGCTTTCCAATAGTGGTAATTATAAAAACATTAATGATGGCCGACATATGTTCATTCCCTCTCACATTCATTAATATGATGATAATTTACTCCACGGGAAGGCCTGTAATAAACCATCTCTTCCATTAAATCTATATAAGACCATTATGAGGAAGTATATAGAAAATCGATTACCATGGAAAAATCCTTCATCATATTTGGAAAAGGATTCACAGTGACCATAAAAAAAGATTTCAAAAACCCTTGGATTGAATAGAGGGATTATTCCATTCGCATACTCTAGAATAACTATTTTTTTGGTAATGTTAGATGTTGTTAACTTAGGTATATTTTTTGTATAATTTTCAACTAGATTGAACGGTATAATGTCATGTTTATGTCCCATGCAGGGAGAGTTTTTTTTTTCTCAACTTGGTATTCACCTACAAATTTTTATATAGAATCTCTATGAACATATAACCAAGAAGTATCATAAAAATAATTATATAATGATCAAAAAATTTATTTTGACTGGATCTATACATTAAAAATCTCTTCATATGGGGGCCTTAGCATCGAATATCTCACAATTTATAATGATTACCTTCGTACCAAATTCACCTAGAAAATTATGACATATAATGATCTTTATATTGTGTTTCTATTAATAGGTTCACCACAAAATCTTTAAATAGGTATAAATAATATCTTGTCTCATCATTCTGGACTTTTATCAGGATCTCTTTCAATGATCTTATGGGAAAATAGAAATGGAAGGTTTTCATGCAATACAAACTCAATTATTGGACCACCAATTGGATTTTAAATCCACGGGTAGAAAGTTTGGTTTTCCCTCCCAACAACAAAACATATCCATTATTGATTTTACCTCTATTATCCTAAACCATGATGTTATGTTCACCCCTCACATATCACTCGAGATATAGAGATATGTATTTTTGAATATGTACAGTCTAATATAGAACCCAATAACAAATGATCAATCCAATTCCAGAGACTTATTTAAATTAAAAAATGAAGGAAACTCTATCACCCATAAATGAAGACTCAAATTATGGGCCTCATTTATTCATCCTATAAGACTACTATCACATTTGAAAATTTGGAGTGACAGGTTTCCTACCTATCATCAGATTAAATGGTTTAAAATCTAGCTGGCTTCGGACTATCACATCTACATTGTAGATATAGGTAATATTAAACAATTTTTTGTTAGCTATATCTTTATCTCCATTATTTTGGACTACATGGATGGAATGAATGAACTCAACATTTTTATGGGGAAACCTAGTTGTTGACTTTTTGAACTCTATCATTGTGGCTCTATGTATTGAGAAGGTTATCACACTACTTCTCATAGCTATTGGTTCTACTATAGCGCACACCTATACAATGAGAAAGGATATTATCTATGATAATCATACCTCCTCACATCATGTAATGATCATGTCCATTCATAATGATGGTATGTTACCTCCCATGTATTGAAGGCCACTTGGGATGGATTATATTAACTGGATTAACATTATTAACATATGGATCCATGTAAAATTTATGGTGTATATTACATCATACCATATCCCTTTGGTTGTGGCGGGGTCTTCGTCACTCACCAGGGATATCTTAATGGTCACTTCATTCATTACATTGGATTGGGAATTGCATATGAAATTGATATTTGGGCCATTATAGATGATTTCAATCATTTTCTTCTTTAAGAATGGATCATTATAGGGAACAAATTATGTTTAAATATGGTTATTTAATATGTGATGTAAAATATATGAAATTTTAAATAAAAATTGTTCCTCATTTTATTAAATATCATTACAACACTAACCACATAAACCTTATAGTGTCATGTGCATATAAGCTGGGCAACCAAGTTATATATGCTATGTTAAAGAGTTTGGTTATGGAGACGAGATCAATATTTTCTTTCTAGATATGTGACTACTACTCTTTATTTATCAATATAGACGTGAAGGGTTCAACCCAATCAAACTATTTGTAAAACCCCTCACAACGCCTAATTTCTTATCTTCTAATTTTCTTAATAAATTCTACAGATAGCTTATTTTGGTCAAGAACCATTTCTGTATGTTTATTTTTGTTTTAAAATATATTTCCAATATTTACTATTCAATTGAAATTTAATTTTTAGATTAAAAATTTTTATATTGTTTAATTCACTTTATAACTAAAATATTATTCAAAAATAACAAATTTCATATTAAAATAAATTATTTTTACTTAAAAATGCACAAAAATCATATGAAAAATATTATTTTCCCTTTAAAAAATTTAAAAATTACCTCTTTATTAAAAAATAATCATTCAAACTTTTTATTTTATAAAAATAAAATAAAAAAAATTAATCATTTTAGATACAAAATTATTATTATATATTAAAAATTAAATAAAATAAATTATCCTTTTAAAAAACTAATATTTTTTCAAGAAACTCTATATTTTTTAAATTAATTCTTGTTTTTATCCATTAACATAAACTAAAAAAATTAACATCAGAAAATAAAAATTTCCATGATAATTAAAAAACAGATGACATTATTATATAAATTCTGCATAATAACACAGCACTACAATACAATAACGTTGTATTTTTTTGGAATTGGGTGTTCTAAGAGGATGGTATATGGATGATAGGAAATAAAGGGTTAATTTTGGGCTCTTTGAGGTCCAAAGTGCATGTTGTGGAGTCTGTGGTACAAATCATTTATGTTCTTTGGAAGTGGTGAGTTGGACATGTTTTGAATTGGGTAAATTAAATATTAGTAACTATTTTTTGTGAGTTTCCTTGTTTTGGTGGATTTCCATACTATGGTAAAGACTATTTTAGAGGGTGTCATGGATGAGGAGGTCTTGGTGAAGCACTTATGTAATATGGGAAGACGTGTAATGCCTATTATGGTGTTCATCGTGGTGTCACTATGTGGTATAAGGTATTTTGGTAATGTATGATAACATTAAATGTCACCTTGTTATATAGTGACCATTACATACATTTTTAAACCTTTAAATTCTCAATTGTTCAGTTGTGGCATGTGGGGTGGGGGGGGTCATCACATCATGGTGCATCATTAAAGGGAGTTATGATGATTTCATAGGGTTTAACTCAACATGATCCAAGCCATGTCCCAATGACAGTTGTAATTTAGTGATCATCATGAATCTTTCCACCCAATAGTAGTGGCTATCCAAATCATTGTACCTGTGGGATTTCCTAGTTGGAAACAAGTTTGGAATAAAGCATCCCTGATGGTGGCTATGGGGGGGTTGTGTCGAGGTGTGGTTGGGATTCACATGATTTTTTGAAATTATGAGGATGCATACTCCATATTTTAGAATGGGTAGTTGTATATTGAAAATTAATGTGTAAATTCCTCAATTCCATGAGGGATTTTCATGGTTTTTCATAGACAAGGTATTGTATGGTCATGTTGGGTACTAACACACTATAGTGATGGTAAACACTATTTCGAAATGGTTTAAATTAAAATTGAGATCATGGGAATATTGTCATTTCAAATTGTAGGAATGATGGATTTAATTTTCAAAATGTGTCACAATCATTGTTGAATTCCCAACACTATGGTGAAGTCCCATCAAGATTATTCTATGAATTATGGGTTGAGCATCCTCGGTTTGACTTTACTGTTTTTACCTTGAACCTTAGCTAACCCCTAACCTATTTCATTGTCTTCAATTTAATTATATTCATGGTTTAATCATACTAATTCATGTGGATTGATTTATGAATATCTAATATAGTCTATTTTATAATCCACTCACTTTTTTATTCCCTCTTAATATATTTCTCCCTATAGGTTATAGTAGTGAGGTTTCTCTAGTTTTGTCAATATCCATATATATTATAGTGATGGTTCAACATGGAAAGGCCCTAAATTTGTGTCCTTCGAGTTAGGAAGTGGTTGATCCTTATTTATCACATCATTATCTAATTCTCTCATGAAGCTTTATATCATGGATGGGTATTCTAGAATTCTTGTTTTTATTCCCTTAGATATATGGTAATGACTATCTTAATGGAGATAATGAATCATAATAAAGGAATTTGGAGGGGAAGGGAGATTCATATGAATTATATATATTTTTTGATATTTTTTATGATCATTGTATGTTTATTATCATTATTGAGAACCATATTTCCAATGTGATATATGAAGTATTTCTATTATCAGGCTATTGTAATATCTTCTTATAAAAGGTTAAATATTAAAATATGGTAATGATCTTGTTCTGTGAAATAAGGATTTATTGTATTATCCCTTATATAAGAGATATAAAATTAAATTGAAGGAATATTATAAAAAGTTAGTTGTGTAGGAAAATTTTTGCTAGAATTTTTCATTGTATATTTCTGATATGTTTGTTTTATATTTGTTTAGAAAAGGTTGATGGGTTTTTAGGTGATATAGATGTGGTGGTACGGAAGGATTTGTGGAAATAGGAAACGTCGTGGAGGTTGTTGGAATAGGATGAGTAGAGGTTGATGTGGAAGTTATTTTCTTACAATGTTAATGTGTTATAATATATTATAGATATGGAATGTAAATAGAGGTAATGAATATGTTAATGGGTGTTCCCTAGAATTTAATAAGCTAAATGGTTTTAATGAATTTTTAATTCATGAAATGAATGGGTAATTGCATAATAGTAAACATTAAAATGAAGGGCATAATGAATGTGTTGTGGCAGGTAGATTGTTAAATATGGAATGGTAAATTGTATGAATAAATGGGCAAATTATTTATGTTTTGTAGTTTTTTGTAAAAAGTTGTGATGGTTTTTTGGTGGAGATGATATAAATTTCTACAGTATATAAGTGATGATGTGGTGGTTGTAATTGGGTGCATTATTTTTATTTTGTTATAAACCCTGAAGTTAGAAATATGTGTGGATGTATATATTATATAGATTCAATATGATTTATATACTCCCTAACCAATTAATATAACTTTATTGATGCTTAAATAATTAGTTTTCTAGGTGTTTTCCTTGAAATATTGGTTAGTTAGGGAATAGGTAGCTCACTACTCTACATCCCTACTCTCCCTTCAAGAAAAATTCTATTATGATTTCATGAAGTTATCATACCTATATTGTGATGTCCAAATGTTAGTGAGTGATAATTTGAAATGTTTTATAAAGTGATAGAGTATATAAACACAATACGGTTATTGAATGGTTGGAGTAGTGAAGGAGATTGATAACATTCATGTTCACAATATCCTACTATGTAGAGGATATGACATGTAGGTAAGTTTGGTTGATATGTGGACACAATGTGTGGTTTGATGTGGAATATGATAAATTTTATGGTGATGGTGTTATTAATCTTGTTATGTGAGTTGTTTTTTTGTGTACATACAAGAGATGAGAGAATGAAAACCTTTTTGGGGGGCTGAGAGAAAACAAACAGTGAGGGAGTGATTATTGGGTTCCCTCTTGATATATTGTTATTATATTATACATTAAACATGGATGTGATATTTAGTGTGTGATACTCAGTGTGGCTAGGTGATAGATGAGATATTTTAGGTGTGAGTTGGTTCTGGTATTTATTTATTGAGAAATTCTCATGTGGTAACGTGTAATATCCTACTGGTTATACATGCATTCTCATATATATATATATATATATATATTATTTTTATGTTTCATGGGGGATTCCATGACTAAGGTGGACATTACTACCTTGGTTATTAGAGATTGTGAGTATTCCCTTCCATATGATTTTCATTTGGTAAATTTTCATTTTAGAGTCTTTTATCTATATTAAATTTTTTATACATTGTGGGATACAATTTTATATTTCTTTATGGTGTTCATTTGTGTTTATTATATATATTCATGGGAATATATGGTTAATGAATCCCATTTGGATGATTCATATCCTTGATGATAGTCACCAACACGTATCTTATTAGAGTCAGACTTCGAGGGCCTCTCTTGTTTTCACTACAGGCATAAGAGGAGTTTCTAGTGGGGTGCATTATGACAAACACAAAAAAAATCAAATTTTCCTTTAAATACAAAAAATAAATACATTTTTTAGAAAAAAAGTCTATTTTTACCCCTTAATTGTTTTAAATAATAAAATTTATTTCTCTTTATAAAAAATACAGTTTTATCATAAAGAAAAAAAGTCCACCTTTTAATTTTATAAAAATCACAACCAAATTTCAATTTTAATTTAATTAATAATAAAAATAAACATCATTTGTATTCAATGATTATAAATAATTATTAATAAATTTATTAATATCTATAAAAATTAATAAAATAAAAATTTCATTAAAAAAATTTCTTTTAAAAATACATTTGAATATTCAAATAAAATGTTTCTAAATATATTAATATAAATTTTAAAAAATATTTCATTCTTAAAAATTCTCTATTCTTTTGATAGAACACATTTGTTCCAAAATAAAAAATTTACATTCAAATTATCAAAAAACATATCCATTTTCATGAAAGATTAAGTAAAAACACATTTATTTTCTTATAAAATGTTATATATCGTGTAATATTTTTAAAAAACTAAACAAAATTATTTTTTATTATAAAAATTAAAACAATTTCTTATTTTGTAATAAATTTAATAAAAATTTGATTAAATTCCATTCCCATTATAATAATATCATTTTAATATAATAAAATAAATCATATTTATCATTACAAAAAATCGTATTTTTGTATAAAAAAATACAAATATCATTTTATTAGTTTAAATTTTGGCTATAAATTAATATCCTTGATTTATAAAACACAAAAAATATAAAAAAATTATTTATTCATTTAAAAATAGTATATATCAGTTAAAAAATTACATAAACTCCTTTTACTATCCAAAATATTCAAACTTTTCAATTTGAAGTATAAAAAAAATATATTTGTTTTAATGGTTTTTAACAAACATTTCTCTTGAATATATTTTTTATTTCAATTTTTTTCAATTAAAACATTTCCCTTGTTTTTATTTTAAATCTATCATATATATATATATATATATATATATTACCAAAATATAAATTTTCACTTCAACATGTAACCATTTCATATATAATTCATTTATAGTTTTTAAGGGAAATATTTTTTTACATATTTTTAAAATATTAAGGGATATATAATAGAGTTTTTATTATGTTTTATATAAAAATAATATATTTTATTTTTAACAAAAAATATGAATAATTATTTTTAAAATTAAATGAAAAAGTTATTTTAGTTACAAATTATAATAACAAAATTATAATCAATCATTTATTATTTTTTAAAATTAGTTATTAAATAGTAATTAATATGAAAAAAATTTAATGAAAAAAATAATTTATATAATTATTCAAAAATTAAAATATTTTATTTACATAGAGAAGTTATTATTTCAAAAAAGAAAATAAATTTTAATTCAATTTTATTTTTTAATTGAAAAATTATTTTTTGCTTTTTAATGACAATTGAGGACCTTTTAACAATTCTAATATAAAAACCTGATTGTTTCAATGTCAATTATTTAAAGAAAATATTTTTATAGGAAAAATGAGATTGTTTTAACAATTCAAAAATGGAAAATGATATTTTGTAAGATATAAAAATTTATTTTTTATATAAATATAAAAAACTATTTATTATATCATTGTTATCAAAATATATATTTTATTTATTTAAATGTATAAAATTTTAATTTTATAATTGTATTATAAGGTTTTTATGTGAATGGTTTCTTATTAATTGTCATTGTTAAAATAAAAAAAACAATTAAAAGAAAAATTAATTTCATTTAAATTCATTTTATTTTAAATGAAAATGTTGATTTATTTTATTTTTTAATATAATATTTTATATTTTATTATAAAATAATATTTTATAGAATGAAAACCATTATTTTTTATTTTTAATAAAAATGGTAATCTATTTCAATAAGTGAAATTTTTTAATTTTTTATTATATGTTTTTTATATTGTAGGGAAAAAATAAATTATCAAATTTTTATTTGGTCGTGTGAATTTTTAATGAATAGGGATATTGTTTTTTAGATTATTAAATGCTTTATATTTTTATTTTATATTTATTTTAATGATATTTTATTAACCATTTTATCATTTAAATGGTGATGTTTGATTTTTAACCACAAATATTTTAATTTGGAATTATTTAAAGAAAATAAAATTTTAAAAATATTTCAAAGAATAAAAATTATTGTTTGATTTGTTAAACTTTATATTTCCAAATGGAGTTTTTTCCAATAAATATTTTTTAAAATGAAGATTGCTATTTTTTACTTTTTATGGAAATATGTTTTTATAATTTATAATATTTTATTACATTTTTTCAAAAAGGAAAAATACAATTATTCTATATAACCAGGATGTCTTTTTTAAAATTAAATTAAAAAATTATCTTAGTATTTATAGAAAATTAATATTTTGACATTTAAAAGTGAACATTATTAATACAATAAAAAACTTTTTTTTTAAAATGTCAAAAACATTATAGATATTTGTGTGTGTGTCTTTATATATTTTATTTAAATAAAAATCCTTTAGAAATTTCTCATATAATTTTATTATAATTTTCTAACTTATTTATTTTAATTTTTTAAAAAAAATCATTTTTTACTTTACAAATTATAAAATTTCCCTTTATAAATGATAGTTTCCAAAAGTGACATAAAACATTCAAAAAATTACAAAAAAAAATAAAATACTTCTTTATAATTTGAGAATGGGCATCAGGAGTGTAAATTAGTTGTGTAATCTCTCTAATTCCCTAATCTATGAAGATGATGGAATGTGATTCAAAATTTTAGGTTATTATATTCTATTTTCCCTCTATTCTCACGCAAAATGATCTACTCCTCCATGGAAGATTTGGTCTTAGATGATTCATTTTCAATTTATGTAAGAAGGATATTTTCCATGTTGTTTGATATTATGGATAAACTAATTATAAAAAACGGAATCATTACTCATTTTGTTACTAATAGAGATTCCATCAAAGAGAGAATTAGGATGTGTGGGAACTCAATTTTCTGTTGAGTTTCACTTTTGAGGGGAGATAAATATTTTTCTTTTGAGGAACTCTCATGGTGGATCTATGCTATTTGGGGATTTCCAAATTTGATTATTATATCCCTAGGTAGAGAGTTATTCATTTTTATTTTACCTTCAGATCAATTGATGAGAAGGCCTATATGATTTGGTTTTATCACTCTTAAGCTAGTTATTATGCATATTCGTGATTGGGATATTAACTTCAATCTGTCTCAGGTTGTGAAATCATTTTCTCAATTCTTGGAAAGGATTTTTTAACATGCCTGGATTATTTGGCACCCGATAATACATCCAGAAATTGATTCTTCATTTGGGGTCCTAGTTAAAATTGATCAATACACTAAATTATATTTTTTTGATCATTTTTCTTGGATACTTATAGATTAAAATTTTTGTTCCACTCTTATTGGAATTTTTTTCTTTCTACAACTAATGATTATATAACTGTGAGCATTGAGTATGAAATATGACCACCTTTTTCATTAAAGGAAAATCACTTGCACATGCTTAGAGCTCTTCCACGAGGCTTTCATCTACTATTAACACTTTATCATATTTAAATTTATATGGTCATGATACATATGCCTATAAGAGTAAAAATAATTTTGATATAAAAACATTAAGATTGTGAAGTTTAATTTGGATGAGCCATGTTATAAGAATTGTGATTTATTCAACACTTATCCAAAGGAGTATTTACAACCTCATTTATAGGTTGAAGTATCTATGGTTATATTCAATGGTAAGGGTATGAATTTGGAATCCATATAAGTTATTAAACATTAAGTAGGGAATATGGGATCTAATTTTACAATTATGCATTCTAGGGATTGAGCCATATCTTCTCACTGGGTTTACATATAGTGGTAGGATCTGTATAATAAGTTACTTTCAAATATAGAAGGAATTCAAAATAAAATTATAGAAAATTGATCTATTGAAGCTATGGGTCTTATCTATATGGATCAGGAGTAGGTGGGAAAAAAGATGAGAGGTAATCAGTGCAAATATGTTTCACCTATAAGGATGGCTTATTAAATTAAATTTATGAGGTAATAAAAGATGAATAAATTTTGGATTTCCAGTGTGATCATGAAGCTCCATCATAATGAAATGTGGATAATGATTTAGGGATGGACCATAAGTTTTCCTTTGCTATATTTATCAAAGGGGGGATGAAAGTGGTATATTCTTTTCTAATGTGAAGAAATTATAAAAAATGGTACACCTACCAATGTTTATAATCATGTTATAGATCCTAAATTGCTATAGGTTAAGGTGGATGTGCATGAGGCTAGGGCTGTTTCTCTGACTTTTAAATCACCTACTGGAAGCTTGGTTTCTTCCAGTGGAAAGGTGTGGTTTCTGCATTTTACAAGTAGCAAGATGACCATCTATATTTCTTATTTCTATTATTATTATGTATTTTATTGAAGATTTGATGCATAGATATATATATTATCAATCTTACATGTTAGGTAGTTCTATAGTGAATAATATGGATTTGAAAAACTCATCATCATCTTCTGTGCAACCCACTAATTGTAAGGGGAAACTTATAGTCTCTATATCCAATCCCTTTGAAACTCTTGACCCTATAGAAGATTCTTCTACTCATGAAATAATTTCAAATTCTATAAAATGTTTTAATTCCACAAAGGAACATGTTTTGGATTTTAATGTAGTGGTTATGACTTCAATAGTTTTTGGTTTCTCTATAGAGGAGGAATATGAGAATTGGAAGACTTTTAAATGCAAAGAATATGGTCACATCCTTGTGGTTAGGGGGTCAAGGGGCCTACATCCACATTTATTTTCAATCTCATACTCAATTTTAAAAAATATTCAACTTGATTACAGGGTTTTAACATGCTCTCTATTTTTTATGATTATGCATTCTTTCATGGTTTAATAAAAAGGGATTGATGTCTATAATTTTTTTTCTTCATGTTTACTTTTTTGGACAACTATTTTCTCTTTTATGTTCTTTATTTTGGATTATGGATTAATGGTAGGATTGTAATGTTAGTCCCTTTCATTCTTCTAACTCATTTATTTGTTCTTATATAATATGGGTCCTTGAACCTAGCCTATTGGATATTTAAATACTTCTCTCATTATATTTTTTTTAAATGTATAAAAATTATATTTTTTATAGAAACATACTATGTAGACTAATATTATTCATTTTAAGAGTTCATAATTTTTTTGACACAATTGATAAGGAAGAGAATTGAGTGAATTTTATAAAAAAAATATTATTATTTTTGTTTATTAAAATATGAATTTTATGGGAGAATTTTTAATAAATAATTAAATATTTTCTATAATCCATTATTATTATTTTTGGTTGAAATATGGATTTTATATAAATGAAATTTTATTTGGTCATTGTATAACATATAATATTTCCATGAAAGTTATAAGGTGTATTGTATATTAATTTTTAAGATTTTAATATAGTACCATAGGGGTTATAATTTAATAAATAGTGTAATAATTATTAAATGTTAATGGTTTATTTAATATAGTTAATCATTGGGGGTAAATTCATGGAAGAGGTGGAAATTACCCCTATAATAAAATAACCTGGTAATATAATTTTTCTATTTATTTAATACATTTTATATACTATCCTTAGTAATATATTCATTGGTTTATTTTTATTCTTGATTTCATGGTAAAATAAGAATGAATAAAGGGGTAAGGAGAATGATAAATAGATAATGGAAAATTAATGGTGGATAAATAACGGAGGATGGTGAACATTTAAGGTATTTTACTTAAGTCCTTCACTCCTTTTAGGTTCTTTATGTGTATAGAATGCCTATTTTATTCATTTAATGGTATAATAAACATAATAAAATGAAGAAAATATTATTTAAAATTTGAGAATATAAACAATTATGGGATTAAATCAGGCTTTATTCTTGGGTATTTTTAGTAAAAAAATTATTATAATCCAAATCAAATTTTTAATACAATATTTTGATTATTATTGATTTTTTTATTACAACATAAATTTTTCGGTGGTATATTTGATTATCAAATAGTATGTTGATGATGCATGGTGGCGTAATAAGATGATATACTTTTGTCTTTCCAGAAAATTCAATTATGATGTGGTATTTATTTATTTATTACATTCAACATGGGGTTATGGAATTTTTCTTAGGGATCTAACACCTCTCTAGAGGATTAAATTTTTAGATTAAATTTTATATAGATATAAGTATTATTTTATATGGGGCTTGAAACATTGAAAAAAGGGTAGTGTCAAACACTAGAAAATGATACCTCTGATCAAGTGACTTAAACGAGGGTAGTGTATAGTGTATGTAAGGTAGTACCAAATATGAAATCTTGTTTATGTCTACTATTATAAACAATATATTTCTCTCATTTTTATTTGGGTAGTATATATTATTGTGGAGGATGTCTATAATAGGTTATGGTATATAATAATAAACATTTGTTCTGAGTAATTAATATGGTGTATTTATTGGTGGTTATATATAATTTTAGGTAATGATAAGGTTTTATAATTATAAAAGAGTATTGATTCTTATAAATTCTTAGAAAGTAATAATTATTGATAGTTTTTTTGAATTATAGTTAAGGACAAAATTATTAAATTTGAAATAATAATTTAAATAACAATTAGGGATAAGGATATGGATATGTATGTGGATGAACAATAAGGTTAATTGTTTGGTATCATGATTTAATTCATTATTTTTAAGTAACAGTCAATGATTCTTCAAAATAATTACAAATTTTTTTATTGGGTAATTATCATTAGTGAGTCTAGATAAATATCAATAGTTTCTATTGATAAATTTGTGGTAATTATTAAAAACATTTGATTACCAATAATGATAATTATTAGTTCATATATCTCTATAAAGACTTTGATTAAGGGGTATAAAGTCTAAAGATGACTAAGATATTAGGATGGGAATTTCATGTATACTTATATATAAATGTTTTTTAGTGATGACATGAAATCATAATCTACTATGATACCACTCACTAAGAACCAAGGACGGTAATAACTAACATCTTATTGGGGATATCGATAACTATAATTTCATCTAGTTTATTATATAAAACACTTCACCCAAAATAATAATAGAATTGTGATGATAAGATATTTCATATTTGCAGTGAGAAAAATATATCTATATGAGTTAGAATTCATAGAATGTCACATATTGACCTTGAAATGGCCCACAGTGGTCGGTGGGATTCCAGAAGATTCCACCCAAGCCCGCCTTCAATAGGACAGGGGCTAGAGACTAGTACTATGTATACATAACACATATATGGGAGGCATCTGGATTATTCACCTATCCCCCCCCCCCACTCCAAATATATCATAGTAATGTGGGAGGTAATAAAATGGGTACTAAATTCATTCACACTCTCTAGAATCACCCAAATAGAATTTCAATACCTAGTTAAAGTTAATGGGAAAAAATATAGGACCCAAACCAACCAGAATTTCTAACCTTACAGGAAGAGGGAAAATTGTCTCACCACACAACCACTAATCTGAACACAAATCCCTCTACCCTAGACACTAATTCAACAATGAATCTACCACAACAGGTCTTCCTGGTTCTTTTTTATATATCCTATCATCTATATGATACACAAAATATGCAAAAATATCCCATGAAGGGCGGAGTATATAAATACCCATTATGATACCCTAAAACCACCAAGAAGTAAGGAAAAAAATATATTGTCATCTTAAACCCAAATCCAATAAGGTAACATGAAACAAAATCCATATATGATCCAAAGGACACTCATCATGTATTGTTTCAAGTTCATAACCATCCAATTGACTCGACATTCACTAACATTAATATATAACTCTCTAGAAACTCATAGAGTCAGTTACTTGGATGATTCTGGAGGATATTATCCCCAAAACAAATTTTTAAATAACAACTTTAGTCGATGAATACTATCCCAGCTGATCTCTATGGATGGGAAAATTTCTACTTTGATAGAGGATACCTATCCAATTTGAGCTCTACGGATGGGGAAATCATACTCCATGGATTGAGGATCCATTACATATATATTTTGTTGAATTTCCAATCTCTATATAATTCTATAGGTAAATTATCCTTGACCCATGCTTACTATTGGTGTCGAACATGAAATATAATCACAAAGTATTGACAATTAAAATTATTTTGTCATGATCAATGTTGATACATCATCTCTAGTTAAATCACCCCATGTTTATAACTTGAACATCCCATGTAATTTATTTTAATCACTAAAATTAAATAGTATAAATATATCATTTGATTGGAAGATGTGATCAAGTTCCACTCGTTTTTGGTGATCAATGATTATAAAAACCAACATCATATCCCTCTAGATTATCCACACATGATTCAAAAGTATATAAATGTGTCAAAATTTGGATTCTTAGGCGATATCACATATCACCAATGATCCTTACTACCTCTTATTGATCAACACAACACCATTCCTTTGATATTAAAAGGATAACTTGAAAAAACACTTGGAATAATATTCTTCTCTCTCAAGGATTTTGGAGAGATGATAGGAAGTATCTCAAATTCGAATGGACAAATTTTCAATTGAAAAATAGATTCCTCATACTTATATAGTGTGGTTATCATACGAGAACATGTATCTACACCCAACAAATACATATTACCTACTCAACCGTCCACAGAGGACGTCTTATGACCTATTAATTATACTATAAATGCAATTTATAATTTTATCACTCAGATTTAACATAAAAAATATATTATACGACAAATTTGATCCATTCAATCAGTTCATTATTTGTAACAATATTAAATAAATATTTATTATTAAAATTATATTCATTCATCAAATATTTTTCCTGTGTTCATTATATAACTTGTGAATAATTTCATTAAATATAATCAAAACCAATTATTCTAAACTCAAATAATATGAATTTATTTATTTTACAGTGATCGTTCAAACTTATATATCACCAAGACCCCACAGTGGGGTCCAATATATCTAAAATTCATATTCATAATAATATTCATTAATTTTGAATATTCTTAGTGTGTGACCCTATAGGCCCTTATCTTGATAGCAGCAAGTAGTACTCGAAGTCTCAATGCAATATCTAGAAACCCATAATGTCCCTTAACGAAAAAGGGTTTTGTCATAGAAATGTCATTCTTCTCTGAAATCATATCATGTAATTTAATATCTTTTTCTAATAATATCCCATAAATACGGACACTCACTTTTAATCATTATCCTATCTTGGTTTATTTATTCATGACCTAACTGGATGTATATACCATCAATCACAAGGTTAATGGATTTAATAAAGGTACAACTATCCTGTTCAATGGAGCATGAAATATTGCTTCCTTTTTCAAGCGAAAAATTCCATCTTGGTCATTCAACTAGTTCCATACCACTATTGATGCACCAAACACATTCTATATTTCCACATCATAAATTCCACGGTATTCATCTGGATTCAGAGTATACAATCAAATGGTATACATTTACAATGATCTCAATTCATTAGACCAACCCACGTTATTATAGATATTAATGTCCAATGATGGATAAAACATGTGGTGTTCATGTTGTCTAGTGAGTCCTCGTGATCACCTCAAACTGAGATCATCATGTGTTAACTTCATGTGAAGAAGACTAAATCCTTATGATCACCCAATACATGAGAGTTTAATATAATTTTTTCCCATCTATATGATGTTGATAGATCAAATGATATATATTAAATATTATTGTCACTGTATATTGAGTTTATAATTATAGTTGGGTATAACCTATTTTTACAATAAATAATATAAGGGAATTATTATGAAAATCATAGAGGCCTAAATATCATTACTATTATAGTAAGATAAAATCATGTATAACTCACTGTATACAGTATATGGTAATAAAAAATTATTGATCATATTGGTTCTTGGGAACCCACTTTCACAATAATCCCACTTTCACATGATCCAACATAATAATTATCCTCATTATAACTCACATGATATGATCTTGATTTATATGAGTAGTGGATTTAGTAATTGGGTCTACCACACATCCTTACATGGATACTCTACAATATAAAACATCATTTCCTTGAGTAAGGATCCTTAATTTATGATATCCCTGAGTATATACCTTTTTTCAACTATTATAATCTAAAAATCATTGTTAGTACCTTTTGAAAAATACAAATAATGGGAAAATTTGTTACATATTTTCATACTTCTTCTTGAGCTATATTAGAATCCTTATCATACTTTGTATTTTATGAATATGGAGTCCATTGGCCTGAAAAATCATCTCATCAACATATCCGAACTGTGATATTTGATTATATCGATCTATATCATGACTATTTTGTGTCCCCATATAAGTAGTGTCCCCTCCTCTCAACATACTTGGTACATATCCCTTACACTTTCTCAATTACAATTGAATAGTTAAAACATCATCCCATATGGATCTATAAGATATAAATAGTATCATCCCATATCAAATCATTGTATTGACTGGTGGCATGGAGCAACTTACCTTAGGTGGCACCACAGAGACACTAAATGATTGAAATAAATTCCAAAAACATAAGAGAACATTGGGAGGATGATTTTACCGAATGAAATACAACTACATGTCTAACTAAAATTTAATGACTGAAACATCTATGTGATGCATGAATTTTAAAAAATATTACTCGAAGGTAATATAAAATAAATAAAAATATCATAATAACAACTGAACAAAGATATATCAACCAATAAATAATTAATGATGACATAACCCAATGACACCAATATGGAATCATCCCAAGAATCACCTGAACTAACTCCATACACCCAATACACATGCCTCACCCATTGTATCAATATTCATCCCTAGAGAAGTAAGATAACATAATTTTTCATATTTCCTTGTAAAAAACACCTACAAACACACCAAAGTTACAAAGAAATGGGTTAGTGTATCCCTCAGTAGGAAATCATTAGATATTTCTCAACATATTCCACTAGGATAAGAATTTTTCTCCACATTTTGTATAAAATAGTTGAAATACAAAAACACATTATAAAACCCATTAATTGAAATCATTGAGAGGAAACAATAAGAAATTATTATCATTTATTATTCCTTGTAAGAACAATTCCATGTTCAATCTCACACACACATATACAAAATAATGTTGTTAATGTAGATAGTGGAACTTCTTGACCATGATCCATCACACTTTAACAGTGGTACATCATGACCATTATCCATCCCAAAGAACACACACCAACCAAATTATTCCATCTTCCATACCAATTATATTCACATTATAAAATTCCTCCATTTAAAACCTTTCATCAAACACTTTTCCTACATAAAAAAGAATAATTCTAAATAACAAGTTAAATGTATAAAAAATGACATTTTCAGAAATCCACTGAATTCACATGTTCCCAAAATAAAAACAAAGTGGCTTATTTTAATAAAAAACACAATTTTTTTGTATGAAAATATATGAAAACCCTTTAATAGAAATATACCTTCAAGTTCTAGAAAAAGTAGCTATGAGAGATATTCCTTCTACCTCACAACAAATAATGAAAATAGATAATGAAATAACAAAACTATCGTTACAAACTCAAAATCATTTCCCTTAAATAGATACAACAATATCTCCTAAAGAAATAGATAATAGCAAATAGAGATATCTATGATAGAATATATCTATATATCTGAGAGAAATAAAAGAAAAGTTGATCTAGATAGAACAGACAAGAAAAATTACCATTGATTCTGAATATCTAACATACATTGATTCATAAAGGGATTCTTTTAGATCAATGTGAATCTCTAAGGACACCTAGGATGTAATAGGAGTTATAGATCCTTAAAGAGGATAATAAGTCGGAGATTTTTGGGTCCTTTGATTGATTTAAATACTAGTTTTTGGTGTATTTGATGTGTGAATAACAATTAGGTTATAAGATTTTTAAGATTGTACACAAACCATGAATGTTCTAAAAAACCATATCTATTGGGATGCATGGATTTACCACATGGTTTAGAAAATTATGAACCTACAATATGTGTCTCAAGGCCCAAGCCTCACACTGTTGGCTCACTCTATTTAGAAAGTCACGCTCCAACCATGATTATCCCACTTCCTCCCCTTATATGGTATCTTCTATCATGAACATAGTTTAGAGAAATTGTGTACTAACCGTGCACCTACCCAATGACTCCCAAAATCCCCTTCCTAGTTTCCCCTAACCGTACACCTCTAGAAACACTTCCAAAATAATAAAAAACCATTTATATGTTCTAGAAAGTAGGACCAAGTAATATATATGCTAATAATAAATAATAAAAGTATAAAATATTTGAAACTAGAGATTTTATGTTCAACCAAAATTAGGATATCGGTGCTTCTTTGAGAGAGATCAGGCCATAGTTCAAGAATTCCCTTCTCAAATTCCCAAGTATCTTCCTATATCTTACCATGCTACCATAGGACTCGTACCAAACCAATACATTTACCATGATGGAGATTAAATTATCTATCCAAAATCCATATAAGAACATGAATATATATATATATAATTAAGATCAAAATGGTCCTATTGAATCATATAGTTTGGATTAGGCCGGAGCTTCTTCATTAATGATCCATTAAAAAATTATGCAAAAGAACTAAATATTTCTATTAAATTCCATTAATAAACAACATCACTACTCATTAAAGTATCTCAAAAGGACCAATTCATGATGGAGAAAATTGTAATTACTTACCAAAATGATGAATTCTTATCCTTGGAGAAATTCTAAAAAAACATGGTCACCCACCTCAAACTATAACAATCAATAATGTTGATTTTCATGTGACTTATGTTGACTCTAATCCATCATTTTTATTTTCCTAAACATAAGAATCTTATCAGTTGTATCATGCACAAGGATATATATAATAAGTGTATTCTCACTAATTTGCACTAAAAATAGTATAGAATGAAAATAATAATCACAAAAATATTATAAAGTATCGATGTGAATCGAAGTATAGAAATAGTTATAAGCTCCTCCAAAAATTATATACACCTCCCATGAGACTATGAAATCCATAACACAAGTAATAATCATATATTATTTTAATTTTCATTATTTTAATCCTTCCATACTTTTTATGATGATAAGTTGTTCTCATGGTCAATTAGGTTCCAATTGATTATTGAATGTACTTTAAAAAAGATATGTAAACATGGGCCCCAAATTGGACTCAATTAAAACATGAAATCCCTGTAGATTTAAAACTTTCAAGATATATATTATGGAAAAGTATTCCACAATATTATATTAACCAATAGGGATGAGGTGATTTTAATTCATCAGTTGATCCACTATCACCCATATGAAAACATATTTTGAACTATATTTGGTAGACCTATGAAAAAATCTACAGTGATATGCTCCAATTTCCACATAAAAATAGGTAATGATTTCAATATACCAGCTACTCATTGGTACTCCACCTTGAACAACTAACAAGTGAGGCATCTTGAGACACACTCTACAACCTTTATTTTCACACCATCCACAAATACTATGTTATCATTTCCTTATAAATATTTTTAATGCTTGGGTGAACATCACATCTTGAATATTGGTAGGTAGAAAGAATATGATCTAGAAAAGTTGAAGGAACTTCTCTACAATCTCTTAAATTAATAATAGATCTTTCATCTTGCATCCTTCTCTAAATGGTCTCCCTATAATTGATTTTTGACCTCAAGGATGGAAATTTAGGATACGATGTATAAGAATATTTAACCCACAAACTATAATCTAGAATAACTGAAACTATAAATAAATCCACAACATCACCTTGGTCAACAAAATCCAGATGCATATCCTATTTTACTATCATCTTTTACCATAAATCTAAATCATATTTATCCTACTGACTAATTTAATTCTTTCTTAATTCATCATCTATGGAATTACCTTTACCTGATGTATACATCAAGTCAAATTCAAAAATCTAAATGTATTCCATCCAACATTCGTACCTTGGGTTAATATCTCTTTGTGATAAAATGTTTTTAAATATGTTCTGATCTATGAACACCATAAATATCTCAAAAAAAAGATAATGATTCCATGTTTTCATGGCATGAACTATGGTAGATAACTCTAAATCATGTATCTGGCAATTCCTCTCTTTCACTAGTATATATTGTGATCTATAGGATTCAGTGTTTTCTCTTCAACTAAGAACACATCCCAACCCAAATCTGAATTCATAACAATAGAACACATACAACTATCATGACTCTAGAAATTTAAGGATATTTTTTGAAGTAAAACAAACCTTATGTTCTTGAAAATATTTCTTAAACCCATCACTCAATTTTAAATAACACACTTCCTTATCAAATTTTTCATTAGTGAGGAGATTCGGGAAATATAATATAAAAATCCTTGGTAATGACCATCTATGTCAAGAAAACTATATACCTCAAAAAATATTATTTTTTTCCAATGGATAAAAACTTCTACCTTTTTTAGATCTAATGAGACTCATATTTATTAAATCGTGTGACCAAATAAAACCCAACTCTTGTATATAAAATTCATACTTTGAAATAATAGTATAAAGGCAATGTTCCAACAATATACACAATGTTATTTCTTTTTATTGTTCATGATCCTATTTTTTCCTAAAATAAACAAAAATATCATTGAAGAATAGGAACACAAGGGAGTCAAGATACTTCTCAAATATCTTATTTATCAATTACATAAAATTGATAGGGTGTTTGTAGGACCAAAGATTATAAAAAAATATTCATAATCGCCATAATGACTCCAAAATGTTTTCTTCAAAATATCTATATTCCAAACCCAAATTTGATGATACCCTAATCATAAATCAATAATTGAGAACCAGGTGGAACCCATAAATTGATCAAACAAATTTTTAATTCATGTAATAGTATAATGGTTCTTAATTATATTTTTCATGAGATTATCATAATCCCAAAAAAAATAAAAAAAATTACATCTACCTTCTTTAAATAAAGACTTGGTGCTTTCTATAGTGATGTACTGTGTTGGATATGTTATTTTCCTTCCAAATATTATAGTTCAACCTTTAATTAACTCAATTCCATTTGTTTCATCATATAATACAGAATATAAATATGAATCGTCCCTATTAAGAGAAAAATTTTGAATTCCACTTCTCTTTTGTTGGAAATCCAAAGAAATTGTATGAAATGTCAACATGAAATTGGTCAAAAGGGTTACTAAATATCTTTGTGTGATTGAATCAGAAAATGAAAAATTAATTTGTACCATCTAGTAAAAGATATTCTCAACCAACAATACCAAGGGTATTTATCTACTCACCTTAATATATTAATCCCCGTTTAAGATATCTATAACGCCAAAAAGGATGTGAAACTAATGTGTCTTGGATAACAGTCGATCTGGGATTTATGAATGTCAACAAATACATTCCCAAAATAAGGTTATCGATATAAATATTAAGAACAGAAAATTACCATAAAAACACATCCTCATATATTTTTATAAAACATTCATTACACTTAATGTCTTGACATTACCATTGGATTATAAATGTCTAAAGCTTCAAGACACGAGTCACTGTTTCAGCATGAAAACCCATATGTTTCAAAACGTGAGTATCAGTATAATTGAATTACTCACTAGTATCAAACAGAACATTCATGATAGTAGAATTTTATAGAATCATACCTCTCACTGTTGAAGGATTTATTGATCCTATGTGATTATTTATTCAGCACCATATAACTACTTTCTTACTCCTCATTGGTCCTTACTTCCAATATGATATGTAATTTCTTGAGAATTAGTGGCCTCCCTAGAGTCACCATCGACCACTATGTTCTAAGGAAAGTTATTATTCAAGATAGTTAATCATGTTAAAGAATAAGATGTCTGAGAAACATAACTTTTATTCCCAGAATCTGAATTAATTTCACTATGACAATAACATTAGAGATATCCCATATTATTACTGTTGGGAAATATTCTAGGTGGGGTTGTAAAAACTAATATTATATTCCATATCAAACCCCATGGGGAACATCCACTCCAACTTTTAGAACATGTAGGAAACATAAATGATCAAAAAATTTAATACTAAGATGTTCCACTACCAATGAAGTAGGTTTCCCTCTTCTTCTGGTTCCTAACATTTGAATTCCCAACTTTTCCAAGGGAAACAAATTTACCTCATCCATCCAAATTTCTAGAGATATATTATTACACTGTTATCTCCCTAATGACCATCTTAGTATAATACATAATACAAAGGATAACTATCATTGAGTGAATCAATGGTCATATCCCATAATCAAAGATGTGTAAATTCAAGGACACACTATCAAATGCTTCTGAATCAAATCAATCTAAGTTCATAAAATTATCTTCATACTCTTTAATCAATAGATTTTCATTCTTTTGGATTATGAAATTTTCTTGTTCTCATATCATGAATGTGTGAGGATATAATATTTTGTTGTATAATTATTCAAAGTCTGACCATATGAGGCCTTTGTCAACTATAGGATTGATGACCATATCCCATCTTTAATTTTCAAAATACCCAAGCATGTATGTCTACAATTTCACCATTATCATGGTCACCATACCAAGGAAACCAAAGATATTGATTCTTTATATTTAACCTTGGTAAATACCTTCTAGGTTCTAAATCCCCATGAAATATTGTTGGATTTTATTTCTGAAACCTCATGTAATGATCCTCCTTTCATAGTTTTCAATTCTAATTTCTCCTATTAAGGGCTTGAAAATCCTGAATTAAGATTTTTAAAAGTTATTGGTTTAATTTTGTCTTAATAGAAACAATGGTTTCCTTGTCATATTCATATTTATTTCTATGACATCTACTGTGTTCAATATTTCTATAAAAGGATTAACAAACAACTTTGTCATCCATTCAAAGCTACTGGATGATTAAAACTATGTACATCATATACAAAATTATCATTAATACCAACATTTCAAAAACTAAACATTTAAACTATTTTTTAAAATCATTAAACATAATATTAACAATAAAATACTATTGGTATGTTTTTGTAATAATTCATGACACGATACACTCATCTGATAAACCCAAAATGATGATATGATAACATGCCTAGAAGTGTCCTAGAAAAATATTCGTACTCAAACCACACTGGTAACATGAATTTGAACATAAATATGTTAGTTACATCTATTTATTCTCTAATATTCAAGTTATTACATTCATATCCCACTAATAGAATCCCAAAATGATAGGAAAGACAAATAGGACTAATACCATTTGTATCACATCACTGAAACTTATTTTATTTAGAGGAGGAGATGTTCATTTCACCTTATGTGACATCCCCAAGACATAAATGGTTGAAAATAAATTCCAAGGGATTAAAAGAAACTTGGGGGTTAATTTTCCATAGATAATTAAACAACCTTTGAAGTATAAAAAAATAAAAACTAAACCAGTGATGTGAATCATGAGTATATACAATAAAACTCAAAGCTAATACATAATAAACCAAAAATATAATATCAATAAAATATACAACAAACATCACCCATCAAAGACTAAAAATGAAATGACACAAATAAATCAATGTGGCACAAGAATCTCCCAAACTAGATTCATAATCCAACTCCACATACCTCACCCACATTACAAATATGAGTCACTCGAGAAGTAAGAAACCTTTCTCTTTACTGTTTTGTGGTAAAAAATATCTGGAAATAAACCAAAGTTCCCATGTAAAGGGTAATTATATAACATGGTAGATGGTCTCTAGAGACATCCTAACACACACCACTAGGACATGTGCCAGCTAAAAATTTTATACAATATAGTTGGAAATCAGATAAATAATTTATACAAGGACATAAATAAAGTCATTGAGAGAAAAAATAAGTAGCTTATTATCATTTATTATTCCATAGAATATCCATGCCATTTACATTAACCCACACACATACACCTAGGTTTGTTATCTCACATTGATGGTGGTACTTCCTGACCATGCTCTATCTCACATTGATGGTGTTCCTTGAATACCATTCCCAGTCCCTAAAAACACAAACCAACCCAACTATGTGAAATTCCATACCAAATTAGATCACATAAACCAATAATTTTCTTGTAACATTTCTTCAATCACTTTTCATGAAAAAAACTAAAACCATAATTTCAAACAATAATTTAAAATTTCAATACAAAGGGGATTTTCCAAAATCCACCAAATTTTCATGATCACGAAGTAAAAAAATGGATTCCTTTAATAAATTGGAAAATATTTCCATTTGAAGTATAAGTAAAAAAAATTCAACAAAACCAAGACATCAATTTCTATGATCAGTGTAGTTTGAGCTAGAATCCACATACCACTCAATTGATGGTGAAAACTGAGAACAAAAAAATGAAAACACTAGATTCAGCTTAAAATTCATTTCATTAAATAAATATAACATAATATTATTAAGAAACACATGATAGAACATAAAATTATCAATAGAAGAATATATTTATTGCTCAAAGATATAGATGAAAAGTATATCAAGAGATAGAAATAGAGAATGAGCACTTATCGCGGATTTAGTTGATCAAACACACATTAACTTAGTAAATGTTCATCAAAAATATAATTAAATATCCATATAAATATAGGGAAGATATGGATTTTGAGATCCTAATATAGGATAAAACAATAAGAGTATTTGAGCCATAAACTAAGTTAATGGAAGAAAACAAAATTGGGAATTTAACGCACATAATATAGTCAGGGCACACTGTTTGTAAACCCGTGCACCAACCATGTGTTTGATACTAGAAAATGTCCATTTGGACACAAGATTATATTTCAATGTTTGGGAAACCATGACCCAAATTCAAAACACTATAATCTCCTGGCCATATCCTCACATGGTTGGCTCACACAGTTTGATAAATCATGTAACCACTATGTTGAAACAATTACCTAAACTGGTAAGGTCCCTCTAAACATGCACAAATTTTGAAAAAACAATGCACGAACTATTTTCACTACCATTTACTCCCAACATCACCCTGCACAATTTACTGTGTATAACATATAGTTTCCCCTAACGTTGATCAAAATTTTCAACATAAAAAAACCCAAATACCATCTAGAAGTTCCAAAAGCTCAACTAATGTATTTTATAAAATGAAAATACACAATAAAAGGGTAATGTGACTAAATTTTGAGGTGATAAATAAATTATATTGACCCACCATAATGTTATTTTGTGAAAATATTATCTAGTACATAACATGGAATATATAATAGATGTAGGTTTCTAACCTGGATGCCACTAATCCATGCCCTGGGCTAGTTGGCCACAGGACCTCAAGCACACATCCTCATATGCTAGTGGCTACGGAATAAAAATGTGGAACTATGGTGTGTGTATATAGTAATATTATTCCCTATTTTCACATTATATCACATTGTTGAATAAATGATGATAGGTAGTAGAAAATGTAATAAACAACTAGAAGCTGAATGATTAAACATTTAAAAAATAAATATTAGGAAGCTAAGTGAATAAGTGATACCAAATTTGATATCATTTTATTATTCTATGTAAAAAAGTAAATTAATTGACATACACGAGTATGTGAATATACAACATGCTAAAAAACAAATCCAATAGCATCAAAAGTATAGTCTATATCCTCTTCACTCGTACTCCTTTATAGTCATAAAAATGAAACATCAGAATATGGGTTCATCCAATTTTCTACCCCTACAATTGTAATTTCACTTCATTTACCACATAAATACCAAGTAGGGTGTGATATGTACATAGTATTACACCGAAAAAACTATCTACAACTATCAATTATATGAATATTAAATGATAAGTTTGTAGGTAAAGATAAATGTAAAAAATAAATAAATAAAACTCATCGGTCTGGGTTTCACATTGGATGCATGGAAAATACAAACAGATTGAACCTTAGAAGGATACATCTAAAAAAACATCAACCAATATAAATATAGTACATAAATGAATATATATATATATATGGTTACTTTATAAGAATATTCCCATACATGTATGGGAAATATAACTAGGCCTCCAGAAGTCAAGTGTATATATAGAAAAAATCAACAAATTTCATTTATCTTTGTAAAAGTATCCCTAAATATAGTAAAAATGAAATAATTTATTCTTTATATAAATGCATCTGGATATCATCCATGGTGATCCATAATAAAAAACCGAAGTATTTCTCTAGGATCACTATAAGTATCCATAACCTTAAAAGCTCATCCAAGTAAAATTGTAAGTGGAATCATATGCATCGCTCTTGGTATGGTCTAAAAAAATAATCCTCTTATCCCATCCACTTATTATATATAGGGAACCACGTATCTCTCATGGAATTATATAGAATAATTGCCTAATGAAACCATCCAAGGTATTCCCCTAGGCAATCAGGTATCTATCATGGGTATGGAACATAAGGCATCAACTCGGTGAGCATGTCTAAGGTATTCTAATAATAAAACCAAGTATCACTCCCAACATATTAAGATTCATTTATTAATTTTAATGTATAATGTTTTATAATACCATCCAATTATTCGTTAAGTCATGACCCTTTTATTTCCCTCAGGTTCATATAAGATCATGGGATTAGCTAGCATGAAATTTATACCACTTAGGAATGGTAGTATAATATTTTAATTTAATTAATTATTCATTTAGGATGTGTCACTGGAGTAGTATGACACATTTCAAAATAGTGAATGATTAATAAAATAATAATTTTATTGAAAATAACTAACCCACCTACCTTAGTTTGGAATATGGCCACTCATCCATTGTCATCATTAGAATCAATCTAAAATGGAAGAAAATTGAGAAATAGGAAAATTATATAGTCATAGAGGATATTATATTTCACTAAAGTATCTCTAAATATGGTGATAGATATGAAGAAAAGATTTATATTTATCAAATATCTTTCCAGGATGAATATAATGGAATGAATGGTGGTTCATTATGAGTTCTGGTGGAAGAGTAATCATAAATCCTAGCATAGTAAGGGAGAACTACATTGGGAGAGATAGATGCTTTGCATCAGAGGAGAATAAAATAAGGGGAATGTTAAAAAAGAAAAGATAGGAAAATCATTATTTACCCACTTTTTAAAGGGTCACATGTTTTTCCAAACTATTTTTTATCCATTGTCCATGGACTCCCCTATCAAGGGATCGGTGCACAGGTTCACTAACCATGTGCAGGTGATGAAAACTGCCTTGGCCACGTGGTATAAACAAAATTGATGACCATGAGGTATAGGCTACATAGTTAAGAAAAACGTTGTGGACCCATTTTGGAAACTATAGAATCCCACAATGATGAGTTTCATGGTAAGCACTGTCTATGCACTAATGGTGCTGCTGAGTCTACCATTCCAAATTTCAAAGATATGGATTCCAAAGGAGATTTAGAATCTCTTGACCGACTCCTTAATCACTTTACCACATTATATAGTAATGAAAAAAGTTTTTCAGTATACTTTTATGTGTTTATACCTCTTTAAAAATTCATTACATTACAACCTCCACTCTATAAATTAACTCATACTTGAGTTTCCCTTTATGATGGTGGTAAACATCATCAGAGAAAAGCTTCAGCCACTGAACATGTTTGTTTTCCTCTCTCTCTACTAGGTTTTACACTGTATATGGATATGATTCCATATTACACATACTATAGGAACTAACATTCATAGTAGGGCCTTTATGTCCAAATTAACAATATGTATAAGATATTACTCAAAGGATTCATCTGTATTGAGATTGATATCGGTAGGTTAAAATTAAAGATATTGGTTAGTGTGAAAAAAACCAAGTTGTGACACAAGAAACATTTCATGCATGTACCAGTACGTCTTAGGTAAGGCCTATTGATATTATTCCATCTTTACTCTCTCAAAGATCTCAAAAGTACTAACATAATGAGGTGATATCATTCCTTGTCTATAAATCTATCTATGACCTGATCTAGCTTAAAATCATAGAAAACCATAATATCCCACTTAAAACTCTAGAGGTATGCAGCAATGATATGTATAATACTTATACCTAGTCTGAGCTATATCCATACATTTCTTAATAATTTTTACCTACTCTGAAGACTCATGAATGAGACGAGGTCCCATTAGTTCTACCTTACCTACATATAAATAGCACATGGGTGAATAGAATGGTCTTCCATAAAAATCCTCATAAGTATCCATTTGAATAGTTCTTTAAAGTGGTTATTATAGGGATAATCAACAAGAGTTAGGAGATTCTCCAAATATCATTTTAAATAAATTACAAAATCTTGGAGTATGACCTCTAACACTTGTATTATAGGCATAGAATGACCGTTTCTCTAAGGGTCATATTTTGTACTTAGGATAATCTGTGAACTTAGTGATTTCTATATCCAACTCTAGAACCAAAACGTAAATAAAGAATCTCTATATGATATCATATAATGGGGTACACCATAAAGGAATACCATATCCCAAATATAAATTCACTTTATCTCATAAATTGAGAAGGTTTCTTGTATAGGTAGTATGTTTGGTACCTTGGTCAACCTATCTATGGTAGACCATACCATGCCACTACTACAAGGGCATATGGGTAATAGAATTATTAAATATGTTATAAAGTTTTCCAATTTCCATTCAATAGTGGATAGAGGTAGTAAAATTCAATCACATTGTTGGCAGTCCACCTTCGCCTACTAAACAGAGAACACTCTATGATAAAACATCCAATCAACCTCAATATATCATCCACCAATATTGATAAACTATGTCTTTGTAGATATCCGTAAGACCATGGTGTACTACCCAAATATAAGAATGATATTCCTACATTAATTATTCTCTAATTTCTGTAATCACCCAAAAAATTATATGAAAGTGCAGGATATCATCTTCATGGATAACCCAAACATACAGTGGTTCATCGCCATAGACACTCTCCCTAATGACTAGGGACTCAATATATAAAATTTGTCTCATCCTCAACTGTTCCATAATAGAGGATGTCCCTTCCAAAGAAAATAAAATAGTTTTCACACATTTTTATTAAACCTCCATGTGTATATTAGAATACATTTACATCAATAGCCACTCACTATTAGACTCTTAGATGGCCTCTATTTGAGTTTTCTACTTTAGTTCATTAGATATTGCATTTCCATTTCCGAGACTATATTCATGATCAAAGTCAAATGATTGAAGGTACTCTACCCACCTTCACTGCCTTAGATTCAATGAAAAATATGTCAAAAATTACATGATAATATTAAGATTCATGTAAATTATGAACCATTCTCCCAATAAATAATTCATCTAGTAGTGTGGAGAAATAACCACGACTTCTAGATTGAGTTTCTTCTTAGGATATTTGCACATGTGAGTTCTCAGCTGGTAGGACCTATATGTTAAAACTCAATATCCTTACATCAAAACTACACCAATAATGATTCGTGATGAATCATAGTATATTTTTTATCTTATTCATAGGATAATAAGTATTAGTGCTGAAGTTAGTCTTCCCTTCATCTCAGGAAAGGATACCTCTCAAGCTTTAGGAAAAAACCCCTTATTATTCAAAACTGTGATAGGAGATTTTAGGCATTAAAATACCTAAATAAAATGATAGTAATATCCATCCATCCCCATGAAAATATGTATGTGAAATACATTCTTTGGATACCACTAGGAAACTATGACACTCACCAACTATGGGTCAATAGACACTCCTTCCTCTAAAACGATGTGACCTAAGAAGTCAACTTTATTGATCCAAAAGTAGAATTTTGTGAGAATAGAATACAATTGGTGATCTATTATTGTATTCTGAATGAAATCAAGATGCTTGAAATGTTCATGTTGATTATAGGAATATAACAATATATCATCCATGTAGAACACCAAAAATGAATCAAGATACAGGTGGAAAACCAGATTTATTAAATCCATAAAAACATCTCACACATTTGAAAGGATGAATGGAAAAACCAAATATTTTTATAGGACATATCTACTAAAACATATTGTACATGGTATATATTAATACCTCATATGAAACTAATGGAATCACATACTTTAATCAATCTTAGATAAAACCATCACTCATTGAATTTTGTTGGAGAGATCCTGTATAAGAGGTATTTGATCATAGTTATTTACCCTAATCTCATTCAACTAGTGATAATACAGGAACAATTTAATGGTACCATTCATTTTTTCATGAAAGGGATAGGTGAACCCCGTGGAGATGTACTAGGTTATATAATACCCATTGCTTCCACGTCCTCCAACTACTTTTTGATCTTATAGAGATCTATATATGAACTCTTCTAAGGAGGATTGGGCACTATTGACACTATTACCAATAGATAGACGATAAAATATTCTTCTATCATAAGTGGTAATCCAACTGATTTTCTAGAAAAAATGTCACTTGAATGATCCACAAAAAAGGAAATTCCAAACCTCAGGTTCCCTGATCACTTATAAAGAGATTATCCATGTGGGGCGTCCCTCCACCTAACCCACAATCCTCATGTCTAGTTAGACATGAATGGACATTCCATTCACCCTTATGAACATAATTACAACCCTTAGGTGATGTAAAATACACCCTCGAGTGATAATAATTAGCATGGTCATTGTACGAAACCAACTAGTCCATTTTGAGAATGTTGTTTAATCATATCGCCTCAAGGAAAAAAAGATTCCAAATAAATAGATATCTACCAAAATCAAGGGGAAAATACTATCGCATGAATATTCTCTCTAATTATGCTCCCAGAGGAGTATATAGGGTCATAACACTATAAAATTATTTCATTTCAAAACCCATGATTTCCATGATTTTGTTGACATAAATGTGTGTGAAGAACCTATATAAAAAATTTAGAAACTAATGTATAGGATACTAGAATATTACAACTAATTTTAGAAGGCCTAGTGCTTTGATCCTTGGAAATATGATGTATTCTATAGATCTGGCCCAGCCTATAACCCTATAATGCAACCAGACTAACATGGGTACATCTACTGAATTGGTGTTATGCCTCTGAAGTCTGACTACTTCGGCCATGTCTAACTCCTCAGCCTAATTTTCCAGTAGTAAACGACGTCTCGACCTGATATGGGGATAATGATCCTATACATGAATGAGGGTTTCGTAATGATCCCTTATAAATAGGAATTAGAGGAAATGTTCTGAAAAAATATTGAAGGTGGCCAATCCCACCACAACCTGATCTCTCAATTAGGACCCTTTTACAGTAGGACTTCTTATGGTCTACCATACCACACAAGTGACACACCATATTAGTTTAAGTGTGTGCTATCTAACTGGACCTAGCCCCATGAGAAGACTCAAAATGATGATTCATTCTGCTAGAAAAACCATTTACCTATCTCAATGTTTAACCACTCAGAAACACACTGGTTGCATCCCTTAGGTTCTTCTCAGAGAAGAGAGAAAAGTTCTCTATATCTAAAACTAAGGCCTACCAAAACACATTCATCTGCTATCGGATGGTGTATGTAAGAACATCGTCAAACTATATCATAGTCAACAACCCATCATAGGACAGTATTAATGCCAAATTCCAAAACTCAATAAAATGATATTTATTCTCAATCACATAAATAACGCATTGTTGAAGGTTCATAACCTCCCTAGTGATATCTTTTATTAGCTTCATCTAAAAGACGTTGTCACAGAAGAATATCATATTTTCCTCCCAGACCATACTAAAATAATGTTCTTACAAAGAGATAAAATCCCACCAACCTTTAGAAGATTCATGAATCTTATAGGTGTATATCTTAACCCTCCACTTTGGAGGCAACTCCAAATGCTAAAATATTAATTACATGGCCTCCAAACATGAATCAATATTCTGAGGACCTCCACACCCCCACCCCCTAGAAAATGAGATGATGTTGGTGTTTAAATTTTAGCATTAACTCTTAAATAGTATGGGAAGGACATGGACCTCCATGTAAATACTACATAAAGTGAAAAAATATCTCTCGAAACTAAGCATCGGTTCCCAATGGAGGAAGAATTAGAGCCACCTTTCAAAGAAATATATGAGGTAATACTACTAGATTAGGACCCACCTCCTCTATAGCATAGTCTTCTCCACCCTCTCAGTGTTTGAATCAAGGTCGTCATTTTGGAATATCCTTACAATTTTTAGACTCATGCCACATATAATATTTTACAATATATAGGATCATAATAGAAAAGTATAGGTATACATACTTCATAGAAATGAGTCACACGTTTTTTACACTTCTAAAGCTTGGTCTAGGTGATATGAAAGGTAACAATAGATCAATATAGATATGCCATACTACCCACTATAATGTTTGGGTACAGTTATCACAATAAGCCACAGAGGTTCTGGTATATGGAGTGTTAATTGAAAGGTATCAGAGAAAACGTCCCTAACATTTAAATTTACATCCCCATTTAATAGTAAAAAATTAATTTAAAAAATTAAAATATATTTATGTTCATACTTATTTGTAAGAATGTAGATATCATTGTCGAGTATTATGTGTTATTGTTCTTAGTTTATAAATCTCATACTCTTTATAAATTGCAATTGGTATGTCATGTAACGGTAACCTGACCCTTACTTTCGTATCGGGGTGTTACAGGTCATGTAAAATTATTTGGTTAAATCAATTACAATTAACAACTTATTGAAGTACATTCCTCATAAATTAAAATTTACATTCATGTAATCAAAATCATCTAACAATTTTACCCATGGAACTAGTGTTACATGACTGAAACATGGTATAATTGGTCAATTAAGGTGTCATCATCAATCTATATGGAAAAACATAGTTTACATTATTGAAGAAAATGTAATTAATCTACTTATTTTTTTTCCTTAAACGAATTGTAAATAAATTTCTATTTATGATAATCAAGGAAGTCTCAACAATAATAATAATAGGTAATATCAATAATACATGGACCATGATAAACCAATATGGCATGGAATAATGTGTGGAATGTGAATTCGCAGGTGACTATAATGATTCATGAGACTCAAAATTCATGTTATAACATTCCAAGTAAAGTAAATAAATATTAATAATATCAATTTTAATAACTTCATAAGACATGTGTGTCACCCAATTGTAAAATTTGTAAAAATGTGACATTCACAAATTAAAACAATAATATCCCATCCCATGTAATTTGTGTTTCCCCTGTATTTGAGCTAGCTACTCTGAGGAAGGATCTCATTACCAAATTATTTAAATGTTCCCAATATCCTATTTAATACCCAAATAGTAATTAAAATTAAAATAAAACCTCTAATATAACATTGTATCATTCAGACCTGAAAGCCACTAATTAGTACCTCGGGTGGATTGGCCACATGACCTCAAGAACACCTCCATGTAAGTTAGAGGTTTCAGACCAGTAATGAGGGTATCAGGAGTGTCTGTGGGAACACTAGGACCTATTGATCATATTTTAGAACAGTAATAAAAAATGATGTTAATATGATGAAATAGTAATAAAAAACATGTAGAAGAATGATAAATCAACTAAAAAATAAGCTAGTAGATGAAAAATCAATATTACATACAAATCTGATGGTCATGTCATGATGATTTATAAAAAGGAAATTACATGGGATACTGGGTTAATATCATATAAAACATGCTAAATAAAAAATAGCAAATGACCAAAATCATAAACCACTAGCACTGTGATCATAAGTTCTGTCCTTGTCTCTGGTACTCGAACTAGTACTAAAAATAAAATATTTGAAGCTGGGAACTTCCCTTTATCTGCTCCTACCATCATGAAGACTTTTGGATACCATTGGAGGCCTGAAAAGGGTGTGATATATAGTTAGTAGGCCACCACTAATTGTTTATATAACTATCCAATATATTCATATAACATGAGCACTGTTAGGTTAGGCTGAGGGTAAAGTAATAAATAAATAAAATGCATCAATATAAGTTGTTAATGGGATACCAAACTTCCGCAACCTTCTTCATCCAAAGCTTCATGTCCCTTAACCATGGCAAAGTTATATAGAAATAGTGTATAAATGAATGTATTTACATTTATATATGGCCACATTATAAGTCTAATGGAATACATTTATGGTAATAATAATTAGGCTTTCATATGTCAGGTGTAAACACAGAAGAAACCAAATCATGATATTTGTATTAACATATACATTCTTAAAACTAGTAAAAATGCATTCATAGTAATTAATAAAGAGGAATATTGATCCCCTCAAAGGTGATCCATAAGAAGAAACCCAGTTATCTCTCTAGGGTCACTATAAGTATCCATAACCATAAAAAGCTATCAAATTCAACCTATAAGTGGCATCTTAAGTATCACTATTGGCATGGTATAAAGGCATAACCCTCTAAGACCTTAAATTTTATTCCACTAAGTTATCCATGTATTTATGAAGGCATGTTATATCATCATTACCCATCAATCCCATCCAATTTATTCCACTAGAGAATCAGGTATCATTCATGGGTAAGGTACATAAGGTATCTTCCTAGTGAGCCCATCCATGGTATTCTAATAAAGAAACCATATATTGATCATGGTGTGTTGAGATTCCTTATAAAATTTTAATTTATAAATATTTATGAATATATATAAGGATTCCTTAATCCAGGACCCCTTTATGACCCTCGACTTGATTTAATTCCATGGGTTTAGCTAGCATGAAATTCATACCATTTAAAAAAAGTAGTATAATCATTTAATTTATTAAATTATATAATTAGAAGGTATCGCTTTAGTTGTCTGGGATATTGAATAATAGTGAATGATAAATAAAATATTACTTTCAGTAAATATAACAATACTACCTACATTAGGTCGATAACTACCCACTAATTTGTTTTCAACATTTGAATCTAGCTAGAATTGGAGAAAACCGAAAAATAGACGATTTCCCTAAAAAACATGTCATATTAACTCACACCAATAGAAATAATAATATGGTAATATAAATTCATAAAATAATGAATCTGATCAGATAAATTACTCATATGAATCAAATGTGAAAAATGGTGGTTGATTCCAAGCTCAGACAAAAATATTAATAAAAAAGACTAGCTTAGGCGTGGAGAAGTCCAATGGGAGAGGAATCTATTACATGTCAGAGGTGAATAAATATGAGGGGGATATTAAAAATAATTTAGGTGGAAATATTCATTTACCCACTTTTTAAATGGTCACATGGGTTGACCCCACAGTTTGACAAGTCGTGTGCTAATAGTGTGAAAACTTCTTTCCAAGGACACCCCTTGTATATGCATGATGCACAGTTTAACTAATCATGAACAGTCCCTGAAAAATACATCTAACATAGTTTCAACAACAATCACACATCCATGCGTCCTAGTATACAGTATTAGGACAAACCATGTGTCCCCTAATGTGTATTCGATCACCCTAAACATCTGAGTTTCTTGGTTAGCACTAACCATGTTCAAACCATAAATCTCAATTTTCCATTCAAACTTTTGGAGCTATGGTGTATCACCCAGAGATTTTATGAAAATTATTCTTAATTTCATTAATGTCTTGTGTTGTACGCTATACCAAAAGGAGATTGCACAACACGCATCCTTGAATTTCCTTGCATTTCACGCAATCACGACCTTTCTCGATAGTGTGTGTAGTACGCAATACCGAGTTTCACTAAACAACGATATGCTATTAAAATATTATTAGAACTAGCCGTTATGAATAGTAATAACGACTTTTTGAAATTTTTATAAATTTTAATTTTCAAAATGGACTTCATTTTTGGATTCGGAATATCAAAATTAGCTTAGGGTGAAATTTTGGTACTTTTCGGATAACTTTCATATTCTGATGAATAGTGAAAATTACTAAATTTTAATTTAAAACAACTTTTTTAATAAAAATAATTAATAGTGATAAATTATTAATTTGAGTGGTTTTAAAGTATATTTAGAATATATTTTTACAATTTAATACAATTTTGTTCATTGGATGTAATTTCACATTTAAACCAGACATAAACAAGTGTCAATCTTTTGATAGTTATTATCTTTTAAAAACACGCTATTTGTTTTGACGACGAGAATTAATTTTTAAATTAGTTAATGTAACTGATATGTTTTGAATTTGGTAAAATAAACATCATTTTTGAATTCATAATTTCAAATATAGCTTAGGCCTAATTTTTTGGTATTTTTCTGGAAATTTCATTTTTTGATGAATAGTGTAACCACTAAGTGGTAGTTAAAAAAACCGAATTTTTCATAAAACATAATTTTACCACTTCTGTGAGTAGAATTTCGAAAATCCGAGAGACACGGTTAATATCAAGGACTAAAATGTGGTTCAATGAGATGAAAATATTTTTTGGAGAATAGTAACTTTTTACTTTTTTTCCCCACAGTTAAAAATAAATAAGGTATTTAAGGGTAAAAATGATATTATTATTACCCTAACACATGTCCTAATTCTATTGTATAAGTGTAATTCGAACACAAACAACCTTAGGAATAAAATATGACCATTTAGCCCCGCTTGGATTAGATTAGGACATTTTTTATCAATTTATTTAAAGAATGGTTAAAATAGTTAAAATCAATGTTTAATAACTAATGAATTTTTAATATATGGTTATACATAAGATAAATTCGACTATAAGTATTCATTAAAAATCTAAAAATATTTACTACATAATTATATTTTATTTGTAATTTTTCGACCTTAAATAAGTTAATTTATTTATAACACAAAGATGATGCAGTAATTATCTTATTAATGAAATATTGACATAATTGATGTTATAAATACCCAAATAAATGTAATTTGATAATTTTTATGAATTCCACAAATTTTCTAGGTTAATATGATATGTTAGTATTGATTTAATTAACCTTTTTAGAATTAATCATTCCTTTATGATTTTCACAAAAATAAATTATTAAATAGTGTCAAAATTGACATAAAATAGTTTTTAAACGTATATATTATATTATTAATTGTTATTTTATTCCTAAAAATATAAGGTTCGGCCACCTGACTTAGATAAGGTTATATATATTAATAATCAACAACGTGGGGTTTGTATGGCTTGTTATAGTAAGTTTATTAACCGCATAGTGTAAGAACACAAAAAGACACGGTAAAAATTAAATTATCTAACTTAATGTTAAATCTAAATGATAAGGTTAAAATAGGAACCTGAATTTGTCTAAATTCTATTGGATGAGAGGATTTAGACCCATACCCACCTTAGCTTCGAAATAAATTAATTTGGAGCTATTTAGAACCAAATTTGGCTTTATAATAAAATAATATTTTTAGTTATTCCAAAGGTGCCCCTCTCCTCCCTTATAAAAGGGCACCTCCTCCCTCTCTTCCTCACACCACTTTGAGCCTTAAAACTGGGCCAACCCCTAACAAATTCTCTTCTCCACTTCCCTAGCAACATCCTAGAGGCCCTGGTCTTCTTCAAAGACAAATTTTATTTCCCTAAGAGAAGGACTCAAAGAGGCGTTTTAAAGAAGAGGTAATGTCTGTTACCGATTCTTTCAACTTTATTTCTTCTTCCACTTCTTCTTATTAGGTTGTTTAATTATGAAGTAATAACATCAGTATCACTCATATACTGATACGTTATTATAAGTATCAAACAACCCTATTTCACCATCTATCCATCCTACGGAAAACGAAATCACTGCGTGTGCGTACGTACGGAATACCCTCTCCACGCCGTGGTGTAATCTATTTTCCACCACCACCTTACTTGGATGGGAATAATGGTGAACATAATAACTATATATGATTATTGTAAAGTGATATTCATTCTGAAATAATATACATAAACTACAATACAATTTCACGATCATGAGAACGATATCATCGCTCGTGCGTACGTACGGACTACCG
Source organism: Viscum album (assembly GCA_963277665.1). Lineage (NCBI taxonomy): Eukaryota > Viridiplantae > Streptophyta > Magnoliopsida > Santalales > Viscaceae > Viscum > Viscum album. Next base: position 1,289,791,290 of record OY728158.1, read on the forward strand.
TCTCCATGACGCGATGAGATTCATTCTCCACGTTAACCATTCATGAATGATTATAAAGTATATATAATAAGTAATAATGAAATATATGACATAATAATGATACTGGATTTATGTGTATATATATGTATGTCATCTACTTAATTCCATTCAACTCAATAAGGAAACGAAAACAGCGTTGATGCGTACGTATGGCCTACCGTCTCCATGAACGGTGTATTTCTTTCTATTTACTGATCTATTATATATATGTATATTATTAATATATATTATATATAAATCATGTTTTATATTCTGGAATTAACTAATCATGATCTATGTAATCATATGAATAATTAAAATTCAAAACACGGACGACAAATGAAACGATTTTACCCAAAACGCTCTTTAACATGGAATTTAAAAAAGAACGGGTAATATAAAGTCATAAGTGAACCATATATGATATCATAACAATGAGTATGATTCTGGAATAATTCAATGAAATTATTTAAATCATTATACATGAGGTTTGGACACTTACGATGCAAATCGGACCTAAGGTAAGGGAAATATCACAATCTCATTTTTATCTAAGATTATTTATACTTTCGTATTTGCTGGGTTGTATTTTATCATCCACATCCATGTTTCCTCAATATGTAATATTATTTCCATCCACCTACAATTTTTTAAATCCATTTTTACCCTTTGGTGAGTTTATAGTAAAAGATATGGAAGGAATCATTTATCGTTTTTCATACGAGGTACTTTTTGACTTTTCTGACAAAAGTACGAGAAGAATGTTTTTTTAACTTATATAGAGTGAATGGATTTTTAAAACATTTTTTCCAATAAGATTCCTTTACAAGAATTCAAGTTTATTTTTAATCAACTTCTTTTAGTTTAAAATTGTATGACATGTTAAGAAAGGAAAATGTTTTTGAAGTAGAAATGATATTTTCCTCAAGAATGGAGTTCAAGTGTATTATCAAAATTATTTTCCATGTAAGATAATAAAGGGTTCTGTTTATATCCCTATTATTACATTGATTTGATTATGTTGTGATGGAATTATTTTATGAATTCCTTTATCTTATATGAATTGTTTTATGATTTCATGATGTTTAAGAATCCCATTTTTATTACATGGGTTATGCTATGATGTATGGTTTATGATTATGTGTGTATGCCACAAAGTTTCATGTTTTAAGTTATGATTATTGAGATTACATTTCACTACTATGATTTATCCCATGTTATGATATTATGATCTATTTTTCAGGTTAAGATTTCCAAAATGTTAGGTTCTTATGAATATGATGTGATTGATATTTCTTTTGTTTACACTTACTGAGCATTTGAGCTCACCCTTTTATGTTTTATTTTTCCCAGGATATAAAGAAAGGTTATAGGTTAAAAAAAAGAAGATCTTTATAAGTGATGTTGAAGATATTTCACCACGATTAGAAGATTATATTCCGAGTTTCAAAGACACAAAACTATTATGGTCCTTGTGTGTGTGTTTTTGTTATGTACTAAGTATTCTGTAAAATAAATGTAATGTCCATGTACGTTAAGCTTCGGGTCTCTACAATTGGTATCAGAGGAAAGGTTTAGTCAACCTTTGGAAACTAGGATGTGAGAACTTTAGTGAGATCCCTAGAGATATTTCTAAGGTATGTATAAATATGTCCCTAAGGTTAAGTATAAGTATAAGTTATAGTACTAGAATTACGGTAACCCAAGATGTTAGATATTGAAGGTACTCCCCCTTTATTATATTGTTTTCCCAAGCAAGATTTTTGCCTCTCACTGTATTCTTTTTTTGTTTTAGAAAATGTATGGAAAAAAGATGATTCAAGATAATGGAGCATATGATGGACAATGGAATGATATTCTTCATGAGCAACCAAATGAAATGGGATTTGGAAGTCCAAACATCATTATTATGCCGAATCAGCAATCTCATAATATGATCAATAAACTCAAATTTGGTATGTTTCCTGACTCGGCTAATAAGAGAAAGTTGGAGTTTCATGATGATCATAGAGGAAAGAAAGTTCAATTTCCCCTATGTAAATTATGTGGGAAGATGCATCAAGGAGAATGTTTCAAAGGAACTGGAAGATGCTTTGGGTGTGGAAAAGAAGGAAACAAAGCAAGTAAGTGCAAAGGAAAAGGTTCAGTTAACACCAGGGATGAGGATAATGGTATTGCTACGACATCAACAATGGTTAAATTTTTTAAATGTGGAATGTACGGGCATTATGAAAACCAATGCCCTAAGGGAAAGTCTCATGAAGAGAATCTGTATGGTTGTATGGGTAGTATTTATGTTAATGATGATGAAGAGACTACATATGATATATGAGTTGAAATAATTTTTGAAGCTAGATCAATGTCTTAAGAAGGTAGTGGAATGATTACATGTTTATCAAGTGTAATTTTGCATAAGTAATCTCATGGTACTATGTAATAAAGAGACATCTAAGGATTGTTACACTGTTGTCTTTCCTTAAGTTTTCAAAGTGTATGATGAATGGTACTAGTAACCTTGAAAGGTTATTTAGATATTTTTGTAAAGTAGATGATATGCGCATAATGAAGGGATAAGGAGAAAATTAAATGTTTTATAGTATTCATGAGCTCATTACTGATATAAAGAAATAGTTATATCATGGTTTGAGTATATAGAATTTTGGGGTTTTGGTATGTGGAAAGAGTTAACTTTTGACAGCACTCATGTTTTCACTACGGTTCTATGGGTATTCATTTTTTTCAAGAGAATACATGATTAAGGCCTTCGAACATTTGGAATGTGACCAACAAGAAATATCTTATGATATATGGGGATCAACGATGCTATTAACATGCTTGTTATATGAAATCTCTGATAATTGATTTCACTATAATATGAAAATGGACTGCAATTTTATGGATAAGCCTAAATATTGGAATGGAATATGTTGGACATAAGTTAGTATTGTTTAAGGATAGAACCTTTTTCGATATTATTTATGGGATGTTATAGTAATGTAGTTTTAGAAAAAGAAAAACCTGCAGGATGCGCGACAGACCATCACGTCGGACAAGGTTGTGGGAATCGAACCCACAACCGAAGTGCGACTGGCCTTTATCGCCTACCACTAGCCTACAGGAAGTCCCTGTTTAGTAGAAACTAGTTTTATTATATTAATTAGTATGATATATGAAGTTTAAGTCCATTTTAGTAACCACATATGATTAATCTCACTATAGATGGACTAATGTATTTCTTTGATAATTTTTCTAACCTTTTGTTTCAGACAGATGGAATGAACCATCATTCTATTACATGATCTGCTAACACATCACGAATGACAAATTCAACTTCATTTATTTAAGAGATAAAGTGGAAATTGTCCAAATAACGTCCAATGGTGAGACTATACCTAAATCACGAAAGTATTTCTTCTAATTCCATTTTCATCAACATTAGGGAAATGATCTTGAAAACCAAAAATGTTTTCCTACTGCTCTTATATCTGATGAATCAGATGGTACCTTAGATCGTCACAAATTTATTTCTTTGTGATTTGAGGGCTTTTCCGTAGCCATGTTCTCTACCACTCTCTATCAGAACATGATGGTTAGATTTCTCTAACATATCCATATTTTCACCTCTGTGGAAACCCAGTGATTAGTTTATTTGGGTCACCGTTATGTTTCATACTTTTGTTTTTAATGATTGGTTTTGGTATTCCTTTTTACGATGTGGGTTTCTATTAAAGAAACTTTCTAGTAGTAAACCATTTATAACCCCGATGAATTTCCAGGGCGATATTCATTTTAAGGGGGGTAAAATGTAACACCCCGAGATTTTATGAAAAATATTCTTAATTTCATTAAGGTATTGTGTTGTACGCTACACCAAAAGGATCTTGCACAACATGCATCCTTGAATTTCCTTGCATTACACGCAATCACGACCTTCCTCGATAGCGTGTGTAGTACGCAATACCGAGTTTCACTAAACAACGATATGCTATTAAAATATTACTAGAACTAACCGTTATGAATAGTAATAACCACTTTTTTAAATTGGGTAAATTTTATTTTTCAAAATGGAATTCATTTTTGGATTCAGAATATCGAAATTAGCTTAGGGTGAAATTTTGGTACTTTTGGATAACTTTCATATTCTGATGAATAGTGAAAATTACTAAATTTTAATTAAAAACATCTTTTTTAATCGAAATAATTAATAGTGATAAATTATTAATTTGAGTGGTTTTAAAGTATATTTAGAATATACTTTTACAATTTAATACAATTTTGTTCATTGGATGTAATTTCACATTTAAACCATACATAAACAAGTGTTAATCTTTTGATAGTTATTATCTTTTAAAAACACGCTATTTGTTTTGACGACGGGAATTAATTTTTATAATAGTTAATCTAACTGATATGTTTTGAATTTCGTAAAATAAACATCATTTTTGAATTCATAATATCACATATAGATTAGGCCTAATTTTTGGTATTTTTCTGGAGATTTCATTTTTTGATGAATAGTGAAACCACTAAGTGGTAGTTAAAAAAACTAAATTTTTCGTAAAACATAATTTTACCGCATCTGTGAGTATAATTTCAAAAATCTGAGAGACATGGTTAATATCAAGGACTAAAATTTGGTTCAATGAGATGAAATTAATTATTGGTGAATAGTAACTTTTTACTTTTTTGTCCACGGTTAAAAGTAAATAGGGTAGTTAAGGGTAAACATGTTATTATTATTTCCCTAACACATGTCCTAATTCTATTTTATAAGTGTAATTCGACCAAAAACAACATTAGGAATTAAATATGACCATTTAGGCCCACTTGGATTAGATTAGGACATTTTTTATCAATTTATTTAAATAAGGGTTAAAATAGTTAAAATCAATGTTTAATAACTAAATCATTTTTAATATAGGGTTATACATAAGATAAATTCGACTATAAATATTCATTAGAAATCTAAAAAGATTTCCTACTTAATTATATTTTATTTGGAATTTTAATACTTTAAATAAGTTAATTTATTTATGACACAATGATGATGCAGTATTTATCTTATTAATGAAATATTGACATAATTGATGTTATAATTACCCAAATAAATGTAATTTGATAATTTTTATGAATTAAACTAATTTTCTAGGTTAATATGACATTTTAGTATTGATTTAATTAACTTTTTTCGAATTAATCATTCTGTTATGATTTTCAAAAAAATCAATTACTAAATAGTGTCAAAAATTGACATAAAATAGTTTTTAAAACAAATATTATATTATTAATTGTTATTTTATTATTAAAAATATAAGGATCAGAAAAATGACTTGTATAGGGTTATATAGATTAATAATAAACAACTTGGGGTTCGTTTGTCTTGTTATAGTAAGTTTATTAACCCTATAGTGTAAGAACACAAAAAGACACGGTAAAAGTAAAATTATCTAACTTAATGTTAAATCTAAATGATAAGGTAAAAATAGGAACCTAAACTTGTCTAAATTCTATTGGATGATAGGATTTCGACCCATCCCCACCTTAGCTTCGAAATAAATCAATTTGGAGATATTTAAAACTGAATTTGGCTTTATAATAAAATAATATTTTTAATTATTCCAAAGGTGCCCCTCTCCTCCCTTATAAAAGGGAACCTCCTCCCTCTCTTCCTCACACCACATTGAGCCTTCAAGCTCGGAAAACCCCAGGAAAATTCTCTTCTCCACTTCTCTAGAAACATCCAATAGGTCCTGGTCTTCTTCAAAGACCAATTTGAGTTCCCTAAGTGGAGGACTCAAAGAGGCGCTTCAAAGAAGAGGTAATGTTCGTTACCGATTCTTTCAACTTTATTTCTTCTTCCACTTATTCTTCTTAGGTTGTATCATTATGAAGTAATAAAATCAGTATCACTCATATACTGATATGTTATTATAAATATGAAACAACCCTATTTCACCATTTATCCATCCTATGGAAAACGAAATCATCGCGCGTGTGTACGTACGGAATATCGTCTCCACGCCGTGGTGTAATCTATTTTCCACTACCACCATACTTGGATGGGTATAATGGTGTAAATAATAACTATATATGATTATTGTAAAGTGATATTGATTCTGAAATAGTATACACACACTCCAATACAATTTCACGATTATGATAACGATATCATCGCTCCTGTGTACGTACGGACTACCGTCTCCACGACGCAATGAGATTCATTCTCCACGTTAACCATTCATGAATGATTATAAAGTATATATAATAAGTAATCATGAAATATATGAAATAATAATGATACTAGATTTATGGGTATATATATGTATGTCATCTACTTAATTCCATTCTACTCAATAAGGAAACGAAAACAACGTTCATGCGTACGTACGACCTACCATCTCCATGAACGGTGTATTTCTTTCCATTTACAGATCTATTATATATATGTATATTCTGAATATATATTATATATAAATCATGTTTTATATTCTAGAATTAATTAATCATGATCTAAGTAATCATATGAATAATTACAAGTCAAAACACGGATGAGAAATGAAACGATTTTACCCAAAACGCTCTTTAACATGGAATTTACAAAAGAACTGGTAATATAAAGTCATAAGTGAACCATATATGATTTCATAACAATTATAGTGATTCTGGAATAAGTCAATGACATTATTTAAATCATTATACAGCATGTTCGGACACTTACGAAGCAAATCGGACCTAAGGTAAGGGAAATATCACAATCTCAATTTTTATCCGAGATTGTTTATAATTTGGTATTTACTGGGGTGTTTTTTATCATCCACATCCATGATTCCTCAATATGTATTATTATTTCCATCCACCTAAAATTTCTTAAATCCATTTTTACACTTTTGTGAGTTTATAGTAAAAGATACGAAAGGAATCTTTTGTCGTTTTTCGTACAAGTTACTTTTTTACTTTTCCGACAAAAGTACGATAAGTATGTTTTTTTAACTTATATGGCATGAATGGATTTTTAAAAAATTATTTCCAAGAAGCTTCCTTTACAAGTTTTCATGTTTATTTTTAATCAACTTATTTTAGTTTAAAATTGTATGACATGTTAAGAAAGGAAAATGTTTTTGAAGTAGAAAGGATATTTTCCTCAAGAATGGAGTTCAAGTGTTTTATCAAAATTATTTTCCATCTAAGATAATAAAGGGTTCTGTTTCTATCCCTATTATTACATTGATTTGATTATGTTATGATGGAATTATTTTTATGAATTCCTTTATCTTATATGAATTCTTGTATGATTTCATGATGTTTAAGAATCCCATTTTTATTACACAGGTTATGTTATGATGTATGGTTTATGATTATTTGTGTATGCCACAAAGTTTCATGTTTTAATTTATGATTATTGGGATTACATTTCACTACTATGATTTAACCCATGTTATTATATTATGATCTCTTTTGCAGGTTAAGATTTCCAAAATGTTATGTTCTTATGAATATGATGTGATTGATATTTCTTTTGTTTACCCTTACTGAGCATTTGAGCTCACCCTTTTATGTTTTCTTTTCCCCAGGATATAAAGAAAGGTTTTTGGTTAAAAAAAGAAGATCTTTATGGGAGATGTTGAAGATCTTTCACCACGATTAGAAGATTATATTCTGAGTTTACAAAGACACTAAACTATTATGGTCCTTGTGTGTGTGTTTATGTTATGTACTAAGTATTCCGCAAAAGTAATGTAATGTCCATGTGCGTTAAGCTTCAGGTCTCTACATATGGGCTCCAAACAAGCTCTGTAATATTCAAAATCACTCTTTATCCCCTTTATCACATTACATAGTGATAAAAAAGTGGTATTTAATATGAGTTTAAGTGTTTATATATCTTCAAAAATATAGGACATTATAATAGATTCATCATAAACTCTTTCTAAATTCTAATAACTATTATAATCTTATATTATGACTGATACATGCCATATCGGAGATATTTATTCCCTGTGACATTAATAAAAACTATCTTTATACATATTTAAAATTTAATTCTTTAATACCATGTTAGTATATATACTTTGACTTGGTCTGATAAACTCATTAGATCTACCTTAGTAGATATTGTTCCATGTAACATAGGGTGATAATTTAAGTAATTTATTGAATATTTACTTCAATTATAGAATAAATTAACTACAATATTAATAAATTATTATAAATAAGTTATTAATATTTTTTAGTTAAAAAACATGGTGCTCCCACTCAACTATTATAGACACCAGACATACACTCGTTCCAAATGAATATTTTCTGATCATAATGCATCTATTTCTTATTAGAAACATTGGATTCATGCAACTTTTTGGGGGAATCATATAGAAACCTTCTAATAAATTTTTTTGACATTCAATGAACAATATAATGATATTAAAAATAATTTATGAAAATTGGATTTCTATGGTACTTAAACATGAAATTCAATGTATATATTTCTATCATAAACTATGTTTATACATTGTTGATTAAACGTTTTTATCTATAAATCACTCATAATTGGTATACAGATAAATATTCATGTATTTTTTACCTTTAATACCTACCAAAGTGTCGAGATATGAAAATTTTAAAATACCAATCTCTTGTACATTGGTGCATGAAATTTATTATTGAAATTAAATTATAATTCTCCATCATACTTTTTTTAATTTACTGTAAGATTTCATAATAAATTATTCTCAATGAATAATTTATCACCCAAAATGGTGAATATAATACAACCATTATTGTTTTATTCTTCCTAAGATTTATTTTTGTTTGGAACCTTCCTTTTCAAAATTTTCTTGGGAAATTTATTCTTCTTCTAATAACATGTGAATATCAATCCATGACATAAAATAAGTCAATATTATGCCCCATGTATCGAATATATATGTTCACCATTTTATATCAATATATTATTGAACTAGACTATAAAAATTATAACCAGGGATTTCTTTAATATCCTTATAAAACTTTAGAAAACTTACCTTAAATGCTCATTGTTTATTTAGAATGAAAGTTTCTTTATTTACATATCCATAACATATTTTTTGAATATTAACACCTTTTATTATGAAATAGGGTATTTATTTCATAATATTACTCATATGATATCCATTTTTCATTACATTTAGAAAATTATTATGGGTTAACACCTCTATTTTTGAAGAACATTTCCAAAAGACAATGGAAGATTTTGTATGACTCACGAAACATATCATTGATCCTCTTACACACATCATAACTCTGTTGTGCATTAGAAAATTTTAATATATTAATAAATCCACTATATATTTTAATGATAAATTTATTATTTAATAGCCATCATCGATCCTCCTTTTAATCACATCATGTATTTGATGTGTATAAAGAAATGTGAGTTTAAAAATTTCTCCAATCTATAATTTTATGATTGATGAATGCTTGTTCCATATATTATTCTAATCTTGGGAATGATGTTACTAAAATATTCTAATAATTCAGGTTACATTCTTAATTTTCAAATTCCTTAATAATATTAAATAAATCTCATGATGTATAATAATTTTCCTCTAGCTTCACCTCGGAATACTTCATGCTCACCAGATGAACAAATTCCAAAATCATTGTGTATTAACTTTATTTATAATGGTTTCATTGTGAAAAAAAGATAAGTAAATGTTTCTCTAATACGTAAGGTTATTTTATCCAAAGAGACTAATAATCACACTTTTCATAACTAGTCCCAATGGGGTATGTGTCATGACTCCCCAAGCCCACCTCTAATAGGTGAAGGGATAGTGACAATTGCAGAGTAATAATGTAACTTACATGGGAGGCCTCAACCTAAGTACCTTTTAACATGAAAAAATATCCAATCCTATATAGTTTTCAAATAGAAATATAACTTAACAACAATACATGCATACATATAAATCCCATAACTAAAGTATTGTAGGATGTAAAAGAAAGTAACATACAAAATACAAGATCACCACAAATAATCTGAATGCAATTACAACATAAAAATAAAATTTGGACTACTGTCAAGACCCCACAAGAACCCACATTAGTCTATATGGTCTCAAAATGCACTATCTATTCTTTGTATTTCTTGTACTCTATCAAGAGGTCGATTGTCTACACAAGACATGACATGTCCGGGAAATTCCTTTGTAGGGGTGAGTATAAAAATACACAATATGACACCTTGAAACCAAAAAAAAGCAAAAAATAATTCAATCAGATTCTCATAGGTATATTTCTACAACACATATAAAAAGAAAATGCAGATTTACTCAAAAAAGACACACAATCTCCAAGGTATGTCTCATCTTTAATATTTCATCCTAGGATTCCAGCATGAATATTCTACAAAGAACTCATCAGGATGAAAACAATGATGAGTCTGATAACACTGGTGATGTCATACAAGAGGTAATTATATTTGGTTACTCCAATTATAATTACATGTTGATGTTATGAAGAGATATAATACATAGATGAGAATCACACCCAAGTATATTGGGTATACCAATAACTCATTCCAGATAAACCCGCTAATTAGATGATCAGTACTCTTGTATTGTTAGTCCTAAAAATACATATAACTAAACCTTGTGAATAGAGATGAATAAAATATATCACTCTTGGATTCATGGAAGGACTCAAACAGCTCTATCCAAGATGTCTTCTTAAAGGGATCGCTATCCTATGAGATAGAGGTCATGCCATATGAACCCTCAGGGAATGGATATAGGGAACACATCCTAAGGAAACATGCCCAAGAAATAGATTGCAATGGATAAAATCCATTTTATAAAAGTACATTTAATTTAAAAGGGTTTCATGCCATGTCTCTTGACCCTGAGTCTTGGACATGTAAATGGCCCATTTCTCATTCCCATATCCCCATAATAGTACATTGAGTGTCGTGTTTCCCATGTACTCTACTCATGGGCCAATACATGAATTTTCATGTGTACTTTCTTAGGTTGTGTCAATATTAAGGATTACATAGTTTTCTGTTACCCATGTACCCCAACTCATGTATTTTTACCCTCTGAGGTGCACTCTGAGTTTACTAAGGGGTGACCACACACCATCTGATAAGGTCACACACAGTTTCATATTTTTTTAATGGTGCATAATTTTTCAAAATTAAAAAACTAGATTCAGTGTACATTATGATTCCCCCAAAATTTGATCCAGCTAATATATCATTGGGAAAAACAAGGAAACGCATCCTCTGACCATCTTTGTCGATGAAAAAATGTTGAAGAAAACAAATCCATTAGAAAATTGGATTGTTTGTCGTTCACTATTGTACATCAAAGAAAATAGTTCTCGATATGAAAAACCATCTGATTCAACACCAATCTTATCATCTCACCATCATCATGTCATGTCAGTCTCACATCAAAGATATTTCATCGTTTCACAATGATTCAAGTACAAAAGGATTCATTCCTCAGGATGTGGTAAACCATGGGCCAAATGAATAACATCCACAATGAATGAATAATCCGAGGAGAAAAGAAAATGAAAAATTAATATGAATGGACCCTGGTCATTGTTCATGTTTACTGAGATTCATTATCGTGAGAATAATAATAAAGAATAAAAAATAAAATATTAATTCTCCATGAACCAAATCAATTTAACCCATCCTATAAGATGACCAATTTTTTTAATCAATAAATTAGTCAATGGATTCATTTCTTCGTAGAAAATAAGAATTGGGAAATAATCCAAACAAAACAAACATTATACCTCAATTTGTATTGATCCCTGATGAAGAAATTAGTTTTTCTATGATTGTTGGATAGATCATTCAATTCTGTTGTGTGTCAATCATCAACCCACATTCTGGTCACGATTCATTTTATTGAGGTTCTCCAACTCTCTCCCCAACATCAACATAATAGCTAAAAGGTTATTTGGAAAACCTAATAATTTAATCATAGTTGTCTACATAAAGACTCACCATTTTTTGTCTCAAATAAATGAAAATAATATAATATAATTATTTATTTTATTCATTCCACACTCACAATGAATTTTCATACAAATTCCATATGTTGACAAATGTTATGTTGTGCCTAACGTAAAACCCACGTTATTAACTCAAATTTTCCCACATATTTCAAATATTGGACTCCTTTTAGAAGGTATTCTATTTTGTCAGGAAAATTGTGTTCACATTCATTTTAAGTATTTTTGATATATTTAAAGCATTTATTCCAGACATGTCAGGCCAGAAAATCGCATTTTTTCTCATTACATAGTCTCAATAATAGTCCATATAATATCCAAAAAAAAGACTTGGAAAATACGAGTCATCACATTCTCCTCAATTTTGGTGCTTTACATCCCTGAAAATTCAAAATAAGGGATACTAAAAGAGACTGGGTAATGAGTATCTATTTGAGCCTCATGCTCCCTTGTACTCTGATAGAGGTTCCTATGTTTCCACTACACAATCACTAAAGGAATCTCTCACCCTTGTTGGATCTTCTTCTACATATCATAAATGTCATCCAGGTAGTCAAGAAAGGTAGTTCCATCCTTGATGTCTATCATTACCATTGCAATAATGTGTGATGGGTCATGAAAATACCTCATCAGTTACGACATGTGGAAGACATTGTGAACCTAATCTAACATTGGAGGTATATCTATGTGGTACTATACTTTTACAACCCTACACATAATCAGGTATGTGCCTATGAATCTAAGAGATATCTTCTGGTCCTTACCAAATATCTATAATCCTCATCGAGGAGAACCCCTTAGGAACACATGTTTTCCTTCCTCAAACTCCAAAGGCTGCTACTTTTGTCAACATAAGACTTATGATTGCATTTTCTAGTCCTCATCCTCTCCTGGATGATCTTCACCTTCTCAGTAGTTATTCAAAACAATGCTATTCCAATAATGTATGACTCTCATGGGTCATTCTAGTAATGTGGCGACCTACAAGTTCACCTATATAAATACTCAAATGGGTCCATACCAATGATGTAATGATATATTTTATTGTATGGAAACTCCACCACTACTAGTTGATCCTCCCAAATATGGCCAAAATCCAACATGAAATCATGAAGAAAGTCCTAAAAACCTATATGGTCCACTCTTTCTCGATGTCTATATGGAGATTCTGTCACGAACCGTCCTCAGGGCACGTGCCGTGACTACCCCAAGCCCGCCTTCCATATGCCAGGGGCTGGCGACTAGCACCATGGCGTAAATCCCGGAAAAAGGGAAGGCATTGCCTTTGAAAAGTAAACCAGCACCACAGAGTAAGCAAGCGGAAAGGTAAACACTAAGCAAAAACTGTAACAAGCTGTGCTAAAAGTAAAAGGGGACGAAAATACAAGCCCAACTGTAAAGTACAACTGAAAGGGAAAAACAGCAACTAAAAAGAAAAGCCACAGCGTCGAGCCGTCCTCTGGAAGTCCCACCTGAGGGGTGGGTATAGATAGCCACTGCTGCTCCTCGGGTCCACCTGACTGCTCCGAGTATGTCCCGCCCAGTGGTCCACCTCCAGGTACCATCCTAATCCGCAAGCCTCCACCACGATCAGCGTTGTCCGTCGTCTGCATCCAACACAACGAAGTGCGGGCATAGCCCGTGCAGGGGTGAGTAAAACGATACTCAGGGGGGACCCCGAGACCCTCAAGGTCTCACTAAAACCAACAAGGATAACCACAAAGAAGATCTCAACAGATAACCTCTACATAGGTATATGCCCATACATATACCTAAGTTACCAAGTAACCCATCTCAATCATGAGGAAACACAAAGATCAAAGACTCAGCTCAAACCAGGATTTTCATTATCAAAACCACAACTGCCGAAGAACCTCGTCTCTGGAGTGTACAGTTGTACTGTCACGACTCTGAGGTACTGCTCACTGACCTAAGACTGCTATAGTACTCCACCTATCGAGTACTGCGGGCCAGCTGCTACAACCAAGCGCTCCCCCGTGCCGCTACAACCAAGCGCTCTCCCGTGCCGCTACAACCAAGCGCTCCTCCATCGTGGGTCTGACGCTACCACCAAGTGCTCCTTGTGCCACTACAACCAAGCGCACCTCTGTCGTGGGTCTGCCGCTACAACCAAGTGCTTCCCTGTGTCGCTACAACCAAGGGCACCTCTGTCGTGGGTTTGCCGCTACAACCAACCGCTCCCCTCTGCCGCTACAACCAAGCGCACCTCTGTCGTGGGTTTGCCGCTACAACCAAGCGCTCCCATGTTCCGCTACAACCAAACGCACCTCTGTCGCGGGTCTCCCGCTACAACCAATCACTCCCCACTAGGCTTTCTATAACACACCGAGTCGTTCGATCAGTAGTCGTCAGGTCTCAGTCGGCTACATGGTCTCCGTATTCCACACGCTCGTCTCCAGGAGGGTCCGCTCCACGAGCTGCTGTTCGCTTCTACAAGTATCTCAATGTCCCACGAAGAAGTATCTCAAAGTACCTCCTCGTCATAGGGGTCTCAACGCAATAGACGACCCGTCAATCGGACGTCCGGTCTGTGAGTTACTAGCCCTTTCGTCATAGGGGCCCGGTTGGTTTCGTGAGTGAACCAACCCGGCCGTATCTCAATTTTACCCAGAACTCTCACAGGGTATACTCATAGGGACCGTTTCTCAACGTGACCAACAACGCCGCTGACGGTTCGTCAAACGGACGTCCTGTCTGAAAGATATCAGCTTTTCTGTTCCAGGGGCCCAGTTGGATTTCGGGTACAATCCAACCCAGCCATATCTCAACTGCATCCAAAGCTCGGGCGATGGGTGCCAAAAGTTCCATCTCATCAAGAGGAATTCAACGAAACAGACGGCGCGTCAATCGGGCGCTCGGTCTGTGAGTTATTGGCTTTTTCGTTCGAGGGGCCTGGTTGGTTTCGTGTGCGAACCAACCCGACCACACTCCAACGGCATCCAAACCTCGAGCGGAGTAAGCCAAAAGATCCTTCTCACTTAGAGGAAATCAAAAAAGTCTACTACACGTCATTCGAACGTCCGGAACTCAAGTTACGAGTGTTTCCGCTCTGAGGGCCAGGTTGGTTTCGTGTACGAACCAACCCGGCCGAACCCAAAGTTCTCCAAAACCTTGAGTGTAATATACTGAAACGACCGTCTCGATCCAAGGATCGCATTTCTGCTGACGGAGAGTCGTTTGAAGGCCCCTACCTCATGTTATGGTCTTTTGACCAAAAGTGGTCCGAAAACAGGGGTCTGGGCCCGGGGCGACCCGGCCCGGCCCGGCCCGGCTCGGTTCGGCTCGGTCTGGCCCGATCGGCCGGCCGAGGCTCGGCCAGCGTGGCCGAGCCGAATTTCGGGCGAGGTGCGCAGCTCCCCCGCCCTTCGCCACTAATTTAGGCCGGCGGTTCGCCGGCCACCTCCCTTCCGGCGGCGCTCCACCGCCGCCTTCCGCGGACCACCGAACGCGCTCCGGTGGTCCGTTCCTTTTGTCGTCTTTGCCTATGGTCCCCCCGGGACCCCACCTTCACTGCAAAGGGACTCAAATGCCCAAATGGAATGCTTCGTCGTCGCCCGTCAATCTGCACGTCAAAACGAAACGCATCGTCTTCGTGGTTCTCCGGTGTGGCGTGCTGGCGCCGCACCCCTTCGCCGTGGCTCCGCTCTGGCCGCGGCGCCTTCGACTTCCTTCGACGTGGCGCAACGGCGTCGCGTTCTTGTTCTACTTCTCGGCGTGGCGTGACGGCGTCGCGTAATACTTGCCGAGCGATTCTCGCATGGTGCGACGGCACCACGCCATCCCGTTCCATTCACAAAGAGACAATCATGAACAAAGGAGGGGGTTAGGCCGTGTTTGTGAGGTCCGGCCCCCCTCTCTTTAAAAGATAACAAATAGTCGATTAACCACAAAATTCGACAGGCTAGAATCAAGAATGGAAATAATTTAATAAAATAACAATAATCCCCTACCTCGGTTCAGGAATGATGTTCATCAATGACCCACGGAAGACGAGCGTCGCAGAGGTCGGGCGTCGCGGGGAAAGAACGTCGACGTCACGAAGCGAGGATTCGATGTTCTTTGACGGTGATTTTATCACGGAAATCCGTCGCGGAAGAGATGACGCGGAAGAAGAACGTCGCGTCGTGGATACGGCGTCACGGAAGAACCGTGTTCTTTGGCGGAGAAGTTCTTCGTTGAAGAACGGTGTTCTTCGCGTTCTTCGTTGAGGTTGTAGAAGAAGAAGAAGAAGAAGAAGATGTTTCCCAACTCTCTCAAGGTGAAAAAACTCTAACCAAAAAAATAAAATAAAATTCATTCTTATTTTATTAACACATCAACACATTTGAATTTCAAGAGTTTGAAATTCAATATCCACACACAACTCACCTCATTAAACTCATTGCATTTAAGTCATAGGTTATAACTTAAGTTAACATAATTTAAGTGGGAGTTGAGGGGGGTATTGAGGATATGAAAAGGTGGGGTTTGTGTGGGCCCCACCACCCTCATAACCTCCCAAGGCAGGTTGGGTGGTTACCCAACTTCCATCAAGAGCCAACACTTAGAGTAAAATAATAAAAATTGTAGTGTAATTATAAAATAAACTTCCACAATTTTTATTATCAACACTTGTGTAAACGCAACTCCGAAACAGGAGTTCCTAAGCAATTACCGGTGTTGCGGTTCCATCGGTGCCGTCAGAATTCGATTCCGGGTACCTGTTCAAAAGTTAGAAAAACCCACTCATTCGTTCACTGAACGTACCCAAGCCAATCTTCGGAAATTGATTCCGGGCACACCGGGCCTCGGAATCAGGCGCCGTTAGAAACTGCGTTCTGGTAAAATTCCAAAGAAAATTAAGAAAAAATTTTCCTTGAAATTTCTAGGTCTTTACATTACTCCCACCTCAGGGATTTACGTCCCCGTAAAGCTTCAACATAAACTAGGGTCACAAAAGCGGTACAAAGAACGCATCTTGAGCCTTTCGCTCCCATGTGCTCTCCTGGATGTTCCCGTACTGTCAAAGAAAGTGCACTCGAGGAATCGATCGTCCTCGTAGGATCTGCTCCTGTCAATCCTCGATCCCCACTGGACCTCCGTGCATGTCGCCCTATCATCGATGTCAAGCTCCCCATGGTCAATGATGTGTGTCGGGTCGTGCACGTATCTTCTCAGCTGAGATATGTGGAAGAGGTCATGCACCCGGTGCAACTGAGGTGGTAGAGTCAGGCGATAAGTCACCTGGCCAATCCTGCTGAGGACATGGAAGGGTCCGATGAAGCGCGGAGATAACTTGCCGCCTCGGCCAAATATCTTTATACCACGTCGAGGTGAGACCCGCAAGAAGGCGTGGTCACCATCCTCGAACTCTAGTGGCCTCCACCTCCTGTCAGCATATGACTTCTGCAAGCTCTGAGCTATCCTCATCCACTCTTGAATGACCTGGACCTTCTTTATCATGGCCTAGACCACCTCTGGTCCCACAAGAGCTGCTATGATTTCTTCCTTGCCGATAAGAGAAATCAGGTCTCATCCCCTGGATGAACCACCTTCTTTTCAATAATACAGTCAATCCCGACATGGATGATAATAATCCATAACAAGGATGACATCGTAAGGCCTCGACGCTACTACCAAGAGATCCAACCGTTACTCTCGCGTCGAAGGGTTGAGTCACACTGTCGGCATCAGTGTGTGGTGACTCGGTATCCTCCAGTAGATGTCTCACAAGTGAGGGTCAAGTCAACAGTCTAAACTGGAACATCTTAGTAACAATACAAGAGAGGACAGGGAAGTAAATGCCCCACGAAAAGGTGTCTTTTACTACTGCAGCTCAAGTACAAAGACACAAATCATCCACAAACATACATCAAAAAAACTAGAAGCAACATGAAAAAAAGTCTCCAGGTTTGGAGCTAGTCCCGCTCCTGTCCATCTGCTCCCGGAGCTCCATGATCGTATGCCTCAACTGCCTGAAGCTAAGCTCTCCCATGTCCTCCTGTCCCCTGCGGTCGGGGTGGACCTCCTGGTGGGGGTGGTGGCAACACCTCAAAGCATCATCCACCTCCAGTTGCATGGCCATCTCCCCTACCATGGCCGCCTACTACTCGCGGACCGCCCTGATCGAACCTCTGCATCTTCCTGGGGGTCCCTTCATCCATCTGCTGGACATCCGTATGGCGGGTCAGACAGTCACGAGCCATGTGTCCAATCCCGCCGCAGGAGTAACACTGCCCTCTCATGGAAAGTCATTGTCCACCCCGAGTGCCTCACACAAACGATCCAGAGTCATACTGTCGACCACCTATTGGTCTTGTCCTCTTGGACCCCTGCGTCACCTGTCTACTTCCCGCTGCAGAAGACTCTGCCGCATGCCGGCAAGTGGTGGGTCCTACTTTTGGAGACTGCTCAGCAAGGAAACTCTCCACTAAGAGGGCTCGCTCCAACACCCATGCCTGAGTTGGAATGTTGAGGGAGATCATCGAAGCTCTGATCTCGTGCCTCAGTCCCTGCTCGATGGTCCGGGCCCGGAAGAACGAGTCTCGTACCATATCTGTGGTGTAGCGCAAGAGATCAGTAAATCTCTCCGAGTACTGGGCCACTATCATGCTGCCCTACCGTAGCTATAGTAGCTCCTGGATGCGTACCGCTCGGAGGGTGGCTGGGACAAACTCTGAGCGAAAGAGGCTGTCAAAGTTCGTCCAGAGAAGAGATGCCTCATCGTGCACCTGGAGCATCAAGCTCCACCATCGGCCTGCTGCTGCGTGCAGTAGGCTCGCCGCGAGGATCACCATGAGGTCTGATGGTGTCCTCACTAGCCTGAAAACTCGTAAGACCGCCTCCAGCCAGTCCTCGGCTGCCTGGGGGTCCGTCTCCCCGCGGAACCTGGGCGGTCGCTGGCGCTGGAACTGATGCAGTGCACTAAGGCGACGTGCATCGTCAGCGGCTGGGGCTAGTAGCATCAGTGGCTCGGCGGGTATAGGTACTGCTGGTGCCTCAGATGTCAAAGGGCCCTATATCGAGTCCTCGACACTCGGTGGGCTCTCGCCATGCACATCGCTTGGAACCCTAGCTGGCTACCGTCGTGGGGCCATCCTGAAAAGGAAACAGGTGCGCCACGGTCAGAACAGTATACCTGGTGAGATGACATAAAGTAATCACAAAGAAAACTTGAAACACACATGCAATCAATGTTTTCGTGCATTAAGTCGGAAATCAGAAGTTAGGGTCCTGGTGTACGGATACGTCGGCCGCCGCACCAACACTGGACTCCCTGGACTGATAACCACACTCAATACGCTAAACACTATTGCTTCACATAGAAAAGATCAGAGTTCACGGTAGAACCGAACTCCTCTGATACCAATTTGTCATGACCCGTCCTCGGGGCCCGTGTCGTGACTACCCCAAGCCCGCCTTCCATAGGCCAGTGGTTGGCGACTAGCACCAAGGCGTAAATCCAGGAAAAAGGGAAGGAATTGCCTTTGAAAAGTAAACAAACACCACATAGTAAGCAAGCAGAAAGGTAAACACTAAGCAAAAACTGTAACAAGCTGTGCTAAAAGTAAAAGGGGCCGGAAATACAAGCCCAACTGTAAAGTACAAATGAAAGGGAAAAACAGCAACTGAAAAGAAAAGGCGCAACGTCAAGCTATCCTCTGGAAGTCCCACATGAGGGGTGGGTACAGATAGCCACCACTGCTCCTCGGGTCCACCTGACCGCTCCGAGTGTGTCCCGCCCAGTGGTCCACCTCCAGGTACCGTCCTGCACCGCAAGCCTCCACCACGATCAGTGCTGTCCGTCGTCTGCATCCAACACAACGAAGTGCGGGCATAGCCCGTGCAGGGGTGAGTATAACGATACTTAGTGGGGACCCCGAGACCCTCAAGGTCTCACTAAAACCAACATGGATAACCATAAAGAAGATCTCAACAGATAACCTCTACTTAGGTATATGACCATACATATACCTAAGTTACCAAGTAACCCATCTCAATCCTGAGGAAACACAAAGATCAAAGACTCAACTCAAACCAGGATTTTCATTATTGAAACCGCAACTGTCGAAGAACCTCGTCTCTATAGTGTACAGTGGTCCTGTCACGACTCCGAGTTACTGCTCACTGACCTAAGACTACAGTAGTACTCCACCTATCGAGTACTGCGGGCCAGCTGCTACAACCAAGCGCTCCCTCGTGCCGCTACAACCAAGCGCTCTCTCGTGCCGCTACAACCAAGCGCTCCTCCGTCATGGGTCTACCGCTACAACAAAGCGCTCCCCTATGGCGCTATAACCAAGCGCACCTCTGTCGTGGGTCTGCCGCTACAACCAAGCACTTCCCTGTGCCGCTACAACCAAGTGCACCACTATCGTGGGTTTGCCGCTACAACCAAGCGCTCCCATGTGCCTCTACAACCAAGTGCACCTCTGTCGTGGGTTTGCCGCTATAACCAAGCGCTCCCCTATGCCGCTACAACCAAGCGCACCTATATCGTGGTTCTGCCGGTACAACCAAGCGCTCCCCACTTGGCTTTTTGTAACACACCAAGTCGTTCGATCAGCAGTCATCAGGTCTCAGTCTGCTACATGGTCTCCGTATTCCGCACACTCGTCTCCGGGAGGGTCCGCTCCATGAGCTGCTGGTCATTTATACAAGTATCTCAAATTCCCACGAAGAAGTATCTCAAAGTACTGCCTCGTCATAGGGGTCTCAACGCAACAGACGACGCGCCAATCAGACGCCCAGTCTGTGAGTTACTAGCCCTTTCGTCCCAGGGGCCCGGTTGGTTTCGTGAGCGAACCAACCCGGCCGTATCTCAACTGTACCGAGAACTCTCATAGGGTATACTCATAGGGACCGTTTCTCAACGTGACCAACAATGCCGCTGACAGTTCATCAAACGGACGTCCTGTCTGAAAGATATCAGCTTTTCCGTTCCAAGGGCCTGGTTGGATTTCAGGGACAATCCAACCCGACCGTATCTCAACTGCATCCAAAACTTGGGCGAAGTACGCCAAAATTTCAGTCTCATCAAGAGGAATTAAACGAAACAGACGGTGCGTCATTCGGACGTCCGGTCTGTGAGTTATTGGCTTTTTCGTTCCAGGGGCCCGGTTGGTTTCGTGAGAAAACCAACCCGACCGCACTCCGACGGCATCCAAACCTCGAGCGGAGTAAGCTAAAATATACGTCTCACTTATAGTAAATCAACAGAGTCGACAGCACGTCATTCGGACGTCCGGAAATCAAGTTACGAGTGTTTCCCCTCCGAGGGCCCGGTTGGTTTCGTGTACGAACCAACCCGGCCAAACCCAAAGTTCTCCGAAACCTTGAGTGTAATATACCGAAACGACCGTCTCGATCCAAGGATCGTGTTCCCACTGGCGGCGAGTCGTTTGGAGGCACTTAGCTCAAGTTACGGGCTTCTGAACGAAAGTGGTCCAAAACGGGGGTCTGGGCCCGGGGAGACCCGGCCCGACCCCCCTGGGTCGGCGGAATCGGGTCGGCCCGACCCGGGTCCGACCCGGCTCGGTCCAGCTCGGTCCGGCCCGACCGGCCTGCCGTAGCTTGGCCAGCGTGGCCGAGCTGAATCGCGGGCGGGGTGCGCGGCTCCCCCGCCCTTCGCCGCTAATTGAGGCTGGCGGTTCGTCGGCCGCCTCCCTTTCGGCGGCGCGCCGCCGCCGCCTTCCACGGACCACCGAACGTGCTCCGGTGGTCCGTTCCTTCTGTCGTCTTCTCCTATGGTCCCCCTGGGACCCCATTTTCACTGCGAAGGGACTCAAACGCCCAAACGGCCTTCTTCGTCGTCGCCCGTCAATCCGCATGTCAAAACGAAACGCGCCGTCTTCGTGGTTCTCCGGCGCGGCATGCTGGCGCCGCGCCCCTTCGTCGTGGCTCCGCTCTGGCCGCGGCCCCTTCGACTTCCTTCGACGCGGCACAACGGCGTCACATTCTTATTCGAATTCTCGGCATGGCGCGACAGCATCACGTAATACTTGCCGAGCGATTCTCGCATGGTGCGACGGCACCACACCATCCTGTTCCATTCACAAAGAGACAATCATGAACAAAGGAGGGGGTTAGGCCGTGTTTGTGCAGTCCGGACCCCCTCTCATTAAACGATAACAAATAGTCGATTAACCACAAAATTCGATAGGCTAGAATTAAGAACAGAAATAATTTAAAAAAATAACAATAATCCCCTACCTCGGTTCAGGAACGGAGTTCATCAACGACCCGCAGAAGACGAGCGTCGCGGAGGTCGGGCGTCGCGTGGAAAGAACGTCGACGTCGCGAAGCAAGGATTCGAAGTTCTTTGACGTTGATTTCGTCGCGGAAATCCGTCGCGGAAGAGACGACGCGGAAGAAGAACGTCGCGTCGCGGATACGGTGTCGCGGAAGAACTATGTTCTTCAGCGGAGAAGTTCTTCGTTGAAGAACGGTGTTCTTTGCGTTCTTCGTCGTGGATGAAGAAGACGAAGAAGAAGAAGAAAAAAGATGCTTCCCAACTCTCTCAAGGTGACAAAACTCTAACCAAAAAAATAAAATAAGACTCTTTCTTATTTTATTAACACATCAACACATTTGAATTTCAGGAGTTTGGAATTCAATAACCACACACAACTCACCTCATTAAACTCATTACATTTAAGTCATATGTTATAACTTAAGTTAACATAATTTAAGTGGGAGTTGAGGGGGGTTTTTAGGATATGAAGAGGTGGGTTTTGTGTGGGCCCCACCACCCTCATAAACTCCCAAGGGAGGTTGGATGGTTACCCAACTTCCATCAAGAGCCAACACTTAGAGTAAAATAATAAAAATTGTAGTTTAATTATAAAATAAATTTCCACAATTTTTATTATCAACACTTGTGTAAACGCAACTCCGGAACAGGAGTTCCTAAGCAATTATCGGCGTTGCAGTTCCATCGGTGCCCTCGGAATTTGATTCCGGGTACCAGTTCAAAAGTTAGAAAAACCTGCTCATTCACTCACTGAACGTACCCGAGCCAAACTTCAGAAATTGATTCCGGGCACACCGGGCCTCGGAATCAGGCGCCGTCAGAAACTGCGTTCTTGTAAAATTCAAAAGAAAATTAAGAAAAAAAATTCCTTGAAATTTACGGGTCTTTACAGATTCAATGTTGTTATCTATCATAACTATTTCCCAAATGCCACCTATAAAACCTTCCACAATTGGGGTGTAAATCAAGTGCCACGGTCAGAAACAATCATCGATGGACTCGATGGATTCAGACTATCCCTTTCAAGTAGAGGCTTCCCAAGATCTCACTGAATTCTTCTCTCAAATAGCTATGAAGTGGTCTGATATGGTGTGTTGGTCTATTATCACCCAAATGGAATCATTTCCCATATACATACATGGAAATCCGATCATGATGTCTTGGGATATCCAATCCTACTTCCACTCTAGCACCTCAAGTGGTTCAGTAAAACCAGGTGAAATGAGGTGCTTAGCCTTCACATGCTGAAAAGTAATGCATCAAGAGAAATATTATGAATCCTTATTCTTCATCCTTAGACAACAAAATTGCCTTCGGAGGTCCTGGTACATATTTTCTACACCTTGGTGTAAAACGAAATAATATATATGAAAGTCTCTCTGAACAGTCTCAAGAAACATCACTCATACCATCACATGTCCTTATAAAAGAACGACATGAACCCCATAATCAGAAAATCTATCAAGATAATACTCAATGTATATCTAAGAAAATAGGGTCACACAATCGGTATGTCATAGTTTTTCCTCCTAAACTCACTACAAGAGCATAGGGGTGACAACCATTGACTATAGGACAACTTCTCTGATTCATCATTCTATAACTGTGAACAAGATTTTCTACTGAGATATTATTATACTACATTACACTTCCTAGGAGTATATATAACCTCAAAGTCATTATCTTGGAAGAAATATATCCATCGCCCCTATCACATTTTGAGAACCATCTGATAGAATACATACTTGGGACACTTCTGATTATAATAGATGATAAACTTCTCCCCCATTTGGTAGTGTCACCATATTTTTAATATAAACACTACTAAAACTAAATCACGATTATGGGTTAAGTAATTATACTCATGTTGTCTCAAATGTCATAAACCATAAGAAATCATTTCCTTCTTATTCATCAGAATAGAACCATCCCAGTTCATGATGTATAACAAAACAATATGTCCTTTAAACAATCCTATGTCAATATCAATATTGGAGAAATACTTAAAATTTTCATCAGTTACTTAAATGCCTATTGGAACATATCTATCCGCACAAAATTTATCTCCTTTCGGGTCAAATATGTCATGGGTTCTGATATCCTAGAAAACAAAGTTTGAATCTATGGTAATAGCCTTCGAAACCAAGGGAGGTACACACCTCTATCATGTTCTTGTGTGGATCACAACATAACACTGTCTCAACCTTTTGTGTGTCCACTACCACTCCATATGTTGAGATAAAATGTCTTAGAATGTGGACAACCAAAATCAAGAACTGAATCTTTGAGAAATTTCTATAAAGCGGGTGCTCTTGGAGCATGTCTAGCACTATCCTTAGGTGTTTTTCATGAACCTCATCAGTTGTCATATAAATATGTATTTAATCGATAAATAATAACAAAAATCATACTATGAAAGGTTGAAATATGACGTTCATGAGTCACATTAACACTTTAGGGGATTTTTTCATTCCAAAGGGATTCAAAAAGTTTTCATAGTGACTATAGGAGCATATAAATGTCATGTTCAGTATATTATCATCTCGTACTCACTACTGGTCATAACCAGACCTGAGATCAACATTAAAGAACTGTGATACCCCTATAAAATGATCAAAGAGGTCATCGATCCTCGGAAGTGAAACTAATTCATCATGGTCAACAGATTCTAGCACCGATAATCCACACATATCCTTAAGATCCCATCTGCCTTTTTGGAGAACAAAAGTAGGGCTTCCCAGGGTGAAACACTAGGTCCAAAAAATCCCATCCTTTGTAAGCCCTCAAATTTTACCCTCATCTGATGATGCTCTATGGGATCCATCCAATATGTTGGAATAGATATTGGTTTCATCCCACATAGTAGATCAAATCCGAATACTCTCTCCATATGGGGAGTTAAAGCTGGAACATCCACTAGTAATACATCCTTGAACTATGCCACCACTTTAGGGAACTGAAAACTCATAGCATCCACTGAACCAATGGATATTCTATCAAACTGATGAGTATTCATCTACACCCTCCTATATAGGAGCCCATATTGCACCACCTGGGTTTTCATTTCACTGATAAAGTAGAACCTAGATCCATACCTGTAGAAAAACCACATCCATCACCTAAAATAGTTAATATGGGTATGAACTGTTGATAAATTTTCCATATCTAAGATAAAATTGTAAGGCCTAACTACTACTACAAAGAGATCACAATATAAAATCTCACCTCTAAGACTCAAGACACACTATCAACAAAAGTATTTGATCACTAAGTCATCTCTAGTAGGATTCTTCAAGCACATGGGTCGAGAAAAGGGCTCAAAATAAATGTTATGTCTCATCCAAGGTATGGGTTAAGAAAGGAATGTAAATAACTTATATATATTAGTACCAAATATTTGGTAGAAAAGACAAAGATCATACCTCATATCATTCTTAGATCCTCTATCTCGTAATCTTCAACCACCTACATCTATCCTCATCCCTACCCTCCATCTTCATGATTGTGTCGTGGACCACCCTATGGGTGGTGGTGGTACAAGCTCAATGTGTCTACTACCACCTACTACTCTACCAACTCCACTTACAAGTCTATTTATTAGTGGACCAACATGATCCTTCTTCTCCCTTTGAATTTATAGACCATCCATGGTCTCTCTATCAACTATATAGTGGGTCACGAAATCACACAAAAGATGTCCCCATCCATCACATGAGTTGAAACGCCTCTCCCTGGGATGACTGGGTCCATACTATGAGTCATGAACTATATATCATCTATTTGGGAACCTCCTCCTAAAATGTATCACACATCTAGGCCCCTCAGATTGTGGTTATCTCCCTTCAATCGAGGTATCTACTCTTTCAGGATTCTTTGGGTCAACAACTAGTTGTATCTACTTATCCAAAAAACTATCAATCAATAAAATACGCTTTAGCACACCATCATAGGTAGAATGCAAATATGTATAACACTAGAAAAAATATCTCTACACAAACCACTCTCAAAGGTAAGATCCATAAATAATTTTTCATGAATAATATCTATCGAGTACTTAGAGAGGTTGGTATACCTCAATGAATACTAGGCTACTGTCATGCTACTCTGTTGAATATTTATAAGCTCTTGGATATGTACATTTCCTATTATAACTTGAGAGAAATTATCTAGAAAACGATTAGCATACTATGACCTCATTAGAGTCACATCATAATATTAATGGGTCACTAAATCCCACCATCACCCTAGTGAGCCTTGAAGAAGGATCACTACCAGGAAAACAAACTTCTCTGCTAGTTTCCTGACCAGATGGAAAACTCCGGTCACCACCTCAAGCCAGTCCTCAGCCGCATGTGGATTAGTCTTGCCTCAGAACTTGAGGTGTATCATTCATTGAAACTAATGAAGTGTTCTCAACCTTCACACCTCATCTTTTAGTACTACAGTTAATATTTAATGATATATAGGTGGTGGTATAGTTGTTGAACCACCTAGTGGTTACATATTTAGAACTAGTCCCTATATTAATGCCTCCTCATTGAGTGGATCATCCTCATGATCCTAATAGTGAATCCAAGATCCCATATGTTGTAAATACATCCTGAAATAGACATGATGTTCAATGGTCAATGAATATATCTCGACAATAGACTTAATAAGGATGTGGAAACCACAACCCCCTCCAATATGATTCATTTTCCAATTTTCCCTACAACTAGTGTTCTCATGTACTAAGTCAAAAACATGACGATCAGAGTCTCAATGTATGGATACATCGTTGCACCAACATTGGAATCCCTATCTTGAAAGATGAACTCAAAACACCTAACACTATTTCCCCAAACCAATCTGATATATTGGTCCAAAGTTAGAACTTACTACATTGATACCACTCTGTTATAACCCATCTTAATGGGTCCCATGCTGGGAATCCCTAATCCCACCAAAAAGAGTCTTGGGGAAGGCGATCAGCATCGAGTATGTATATCACTAACATTGAAGTCCTTATCCAATGTACACACAGACACACACACACACATCTCCAAGATTATACAATCCTAAAATGTAAAAACAACTATATTACAATTCATGCATACAAATAAATCCCACAACTAGAGTACAGAAGGAATTAAAGGAATGTAATAGGGACAAATATAATCTCACTCCAAAGAGTATAAGAACCAATCCCACATGAATGTAAAACTGGGTCTACTATCAAGATATCTTCGGAACACACCTCGATCATTCCAGTATCACTACGATTTTTTGGTCCTGGTCTATTTAGCACTCTTTCAGAAGGTCGATCATTTTCACCAGACATGAAACATGTGGGAAAAGCTCATTCAAAAGGTGAGTCTAACAATACCCAGTAAGAAACTATGAATCCAAAATTAATACAACATAGAATACGCTCAGATATATATAGGTATATATCTATAACACATATAATAGGGACATCCAGAAATACTGAGCAAAGACACACAGTCTCAACGGTAATTCACAAACATTATATACCAGCCTAGGATTCTATCTTAAAGATAACATAAAAAAATCTTCCAATTCAACATACTCATGAGTCTGCTAACATTTATGGAATTCATATGAGAGTTAATGATCATTGGGTATCCCCATTATAACTATAATATGATGTTATGAAGAGATACTATACACATATGAGGATCACACCCAAGGCCATAGGGTATACCAACAAAAACATTTGGATCAACCCTCTATGTAGAGGATCAATGCCCATGGAATGTTGTTGATGATGATAACAAGAACTCCACATAGGGAATGAATATGAATAGATGATCTCACTCTAGCCCTCATGTGAAGATTCCAACAACTCTATCCAAAAATTAGTGCAGAAGGGATCACATTCAAATGAGTAGGAAGTGATATCACACTAACCCTTTGATAATAAATATGGGGAATTCACCCATACAAAACTTTCCCATGATAAAGAGGGAAAGGGATCCAATAATCGTTTTATAAATCACATGGCTTGTAGAAGGGTAACACTCCTTGTCCCGTGACCCAAGGTCATGGCCGCATAAATGGACAATGTCACTGGCTCGTATCTATGTAATAGTACATGGAATGTCAGTTGTCTATCTACACAACCTATGTATCATTACATGGCATAGACCATTTAATTTTCTAGTTTTTGTCTATATAGGTGAGTACATGGTGTTCCCCAACCCGTGTAGCCCAAACCGTTTCTATGTACAATCTGATGTACACTTGGAAATCATCAACTGGAGACCACACTTTGTATGGCTTCAGTTAATGACCATGTAGTGTGGAATTTACCATAATTATAGATCTTGAGACCCCATTCATTTTAATGACTCTATCCATTGATCCAGTGACCATATCACTTGGAAAATCAATGAAATTCCCTGTTTGTGCCTCACCTTCAATGAAAAACATGTTTTGACCATCAAATACATTCGTAAAACGAGTTTGTTATTTATTATTAATTGTGTACTAAAGAACATGATGTTGGGTATACAAAACCATTTGATTCACCGCCGAACCGATCATCTCATAATCATTATGTCATTTATTTCCTATATCTATGATATCATATCATTGTTCCAATACATGGGTGTGCAATAATTGATTAATCAGTATAATTTGAATTGTGGTCCCAATGAAGAACAATCATGATGAATGAATAATAAAGGGAAATAAGCACACGAATAATCAAGAAGAACAAACCTCGGTTAATATTTGTGTTGACTTAAATTCATTTAGTTGAAAATAACAATGAAGAATAAAAATTCAAAAAAGTTATTCTCTCAAAACCCAAATAATCTAACACATCTCCCAAGACAACTGATACATAAATCAATCTATTGGTCAATTGATCCACATTCATTATAGAATCTAAGAATGGGGACATAATATAGAGATATTAGACATCTTACATCAATTTAGATCAATCAATAACAATGAATGGAGTTGTTCAATGATCATTGGGGAGATCCATCAATTCTATTGGATGTCAATTGTTGATCCACGATCCGTTCGTTGATCTTATGAGAGAGATTCTAAAACGATCTCTCCCCAATAGATTAATGGTTATTTATCTAATCCTATAATTTCTAAATAGAATACTACATAAAGACTCACCAGTTTTTTTGTCAAAAAAATTGAAATAAAATATTTTGATTAATTATTTTATTCATTTCGTGTCTTTGATGACTTTCGTACAAGTTCCCCACACCGAATAAGTTTATGTCACACCTATGTTAAAACTCATTTTAGGAACTCAATAGTGTATGTAGATTTATAATATGATATTCAAATTATAATTTATACCAGCATTTCTAGAATACTATGTGACAGTGCTATTTAAATATATTTAATATATTTTTGAAATTTATTCTAGGATCATCGAGCCTCAGGATTTCATGTTGTCTCAACACATTGTCTCAAAAAAATACAATAACAAAAATAAATATATCTAAAACTTGAGCCATAAAAACACTAGGAATTTTCCTAAAAACTACACTATTTTCATGATAATGAATTATCTTACCACAGTTGTGTATTCGAGTCTTATATTTTATAATCATCAATTAGTACTATTGATTCAAGTATTATTGAACTATTAGTTGTGTATAAAGTACCCCGAATAAAATTCATTTCATAATTGAATAATTTATCATTGTTTACAATGGAAACATCATACCAATGTTTCAATAATACTCACTGAAATATAAAAATGAATCAATAAAAATGGCAATTAGAAGTTTTGTACTTCTCACTGAGGACATTTGAATCACTATTTCACAACCTAATGGAGAATTCACCTTACATAATATAATGTCTCAATACTTTCTCTATTACTATATTAACCTACATATATATTATAGGTGTATTTTATTTCATACACAAGATGTATAATATAAGTATTACATTTAATTGATGAATTTAGAAAATATAGAAGCAATTACTTGCTTCGTCAATTTAGTTCATTTTTATTTATCCTTTATATAGTTATATCATGACAAATGATTAATATAACATAATGTATTATTATTTTATTATTTTATTTGAATGATGTTTTCAAGGTTCATTTGGAGCACACTTTATATTGGCTATTTCATCTTTTCTTCAACATTCCACCAAATTAACTAAATTTTACTATATCTTTATGTTCTTATTTTTTCGACAGACCTACCCAAAAAGAAATGATTATTTTTCTCCACATTGTTCAATTTATATTCCTAAACTAATTTGAAGTAACTGGGTGAAAAGGATGGAAGGATGAATTTATTGAAAGATCAAGATTCAAAATTAATTCATCTTTAAATTTACACTTATACAGTATAATCATAATCTAAATTATTTCTTAATTAACTTTCTCATCATAAACATCTCAGAGATAATATGACATGGTAAAAGTTTCAAGTCCATTGGTTTCATAAAAAACTCACTAAAAATGTAAGATTTCATTATGATGTAAACATTAAATGCATAAAACATATGTCTCCCATTAAATTCTTTTTAACCTCTCTTCTTAAGGTGGAAAAATAGGTAGTGTGGTATCTGACACATACAATTTCTTGTATTGTAGTACCTTTCACAATAACTTTTACTAGTCTTAAAAATTCATGTTTTTATGACATTTTTTATCAAATGTGGATAAAGAATAATTTTGGGTACCTTTCATTCTTATACAAAATTAAAATTAATCGAATTATTACTTTTATTTAGATTACTAGTTATGATACATTAGATATTTTATTATTAAAAATGTCTCCCACTTTTTTATCAAATCCTAGAAGACCTCATCTACTGGATTTGGAATATTCTGTCTCTTGAATATTATAGCTGAAAGTATCCTCAAAACATCTCCTCATAGTCCATGATATGTAAACACCGCTACTCATAGGTTTTAAAGGTACGAATTTGTCTAGCTGAACACATTAACTCATCAATCCTAAAACATATGAGTGGAGTCCCATATCCAATAAAGGGTTACCTTTAATATCTCAATGCTTTCCTCTAAAATTGGACAAATCTAGATATAGATACATCATTGATGTAAATATTATTTAATTCCACGAATCAACCTTATAATAACTACTCAGTTGTAGAAAGCACCCTCAACTAGGGCTGACAAGAACCTCATAAAATCAATTTTTTTCAAATTTAAGCAATAGAATTCATTAATGACATAATATTTATTTTCATGTATTTTAGTTTTTATCATTTAATGTTTTCCATTTATATTTACACTTGATTGTCCCATGTGATCATGAACACATATTTTCAATGTTATAAATTGAAAAACATTCACACAAAATTTTCATTTTTTCTAGAAATGCTTGTAAATTATTATATGTGATGGAGTAAACATGAACATTAACAAAATAATAATGAACTATATGTAAATAAAAATAATAATTTAGTTGATCTTGAGTATATACTTTTATATGATATGTTGATCATTAATGGATCAACCATCACCCAAGTGGTGAATTCCTATAACACCCTAGGATTTCATAACAATATATATCATTAATATAATTCAATAACTTGTGCTACACAAAACACCGACTTTGAGCGCACCACGACTTACCAAACTAGCCGTTCAAAAAGCAATTATGAATAGTTTTAACTAAATTTTGAATTTTATATACTAAATATAATTTTATAATCCATATTATGGGTTTTTACACATGATATTAAAACAAATTCATTTTTTCATATAAAAGAAGTATTTTTCAAAAAATACAATTTTACCGAATTTTAATGGAGAACCCTTTTTTAATCCAATATTTTACACTTTAATATATTAAATTTGAAAAAATAAAAACCTTATATAAAATCAGGATGTAAAAATTTAGTTTTGAAAAAAATTTAGTACTTTTTTTATAACATTCACAATTTAATGAATAGTAAAAATACTAAATTTTAATTGAAAACATCTTTTTAATAAAAAAAATTTATAGTGATGAATAATAAATTTTAATTATTTTGAAGTAAAATTAGATTATATTTTATCATTTAATCTAATCTTGGTCATTGGAGATAATTTCAAATTTAAATTTTACATAAACACATGTCAATATTTTGATAGTTTTTACTTCTTAAAACAACACTTTCTGGTTTTGACAATGGGAAATAATTTTAAATTAATTAATTCCACTAATTTATTGATATTTTAGTAAAAAATACATCATTTATTGGTTCATAATATCAAAATTATCTAATGGTAAATTTTTGGTATTTTTCTGAAAACATTCATTTTTTGATGAATAGTTAAACACATTGCATTATTGTTTAAAACTGACTTTATATTTGAATAATAATTTATATTATTTAAATTTATTTTTGGTAAAAAAATAAATAATACCTATATATGTTTAATGCAATTCATTGGAGTCATTTTAGAATATTATTATATGTATAAATTTTTTTTGAACATTTTAATGTCTTTTACCCACCTTCTAGGCTCATTCATAAATTTGCATAAAACATAATTTTACCACTTATGTGAATTGAATTTAAAAAATCATAGAGAAACAATTGAAATCATTAAGTAAAATTTGGTTCAATAGAATGAAAATTATTTTTGGTAAATAGTATCTTTTGAATTTTATTTATCACAATTAATTGTAAATTGGGTAATTAAATTTAAAATTGATATTATAATTACCATAAAACATGTCCTAATTCTATTGGATGAGTTTATTTTGACCAAATTCAACCTTAGGAATAAAATATTATCATCATTTATCCACTGGTATTAGATTAGGACAATTATTATTAATATATTTAAAAAAGAGTTAAAAGTGTTATTCAACTTTTCAGAACTAAAACATTTTTAATATAGGGTTATACATAAGATAAACTGGACTATAAATATTAATTATAAATGTAAAAGTATTTCCTACATCATGGTATTTTATTTATAATTTTTAGACATCAAATAATTAAATTTATTTATGACACAATTATGATGTAGTAATTACCTTATTAATGTATGATTAAAATAATAGATATTATAAAAAAAATTAAATTGAGACTTTGGATGACTTAAAAGAATTTTATAGGTTAATTGTACATGTTAGGGTTTTTTTAATGTATTTTTTCTATTTAATCATGCTTTGTTGACTTTCACAAAAACCAATTACTAAATACTGTCTAAATTGACATAAATGAGTTTTTAAAACAAATACAATATTATTAAATGATATAATATTCCTAAAAATCTAAGGATAGGAAAAAGGAATTATATAATGATATATATGTCATTAATGAACCACTTTAGGTTCTCTTGTCATTTTATAGTGCGTTTATTAACCATGTGATATAAAACTACAAGAAGACATTGTAAATGTTAAACTGTTTAACTAAGAGTTTAATCTAAAGGATAAGGTTAATATGGTGATGTAAATATGTCTAA
The DNA here is from genome assembly GCA_963277665.1 of Viscum album. Lineage (NCBI taxonomy): Eukaryota > Viridiplantae > Streptophyta > Magnoliopsida > Santalales > Viscaceae > Viscum > Viscum album. The sequence continues at coordinate 1,289,824,988 of OY728158.1, forward strand.
AACCTATTGGTTGAGAATATTTCGATTTATCCTCACATTATCCTAGAAATAAATTATTTTGGAGCTATTATAAACCAACAATTATTATATAATAAACTAATATTTCATGATTTTCCTAAAGTGACCCTCACAACTCTTATAAAATAGCACTTCTGCTTATCTCAAAATCACACAACCAAATCCTTATGGCTCAGCCAAACCCCACTGAAATATCGTCCCAAATACCCTAAAATCAACCTAGTGGTATTTTTATGATCATAAGGATGGCCTAAGGATCTCTTTTGGTCAAATCAAAAGGAAGAACCTGAAGAAGAGGTAATAATTTTATCACCTCTTTCAAAGTTATTTTCTCCTTACACTTCCTCTTTCATTGTCGTTTCCATACCAAAATAGTAACCCCAAAACATTATACAAACATTGATGTTATTATAAATATGATACAACAAAATACATTTTTCTATCCATCCTATGAATGACAATGTCACCATACATGTGTCTGTACGGCTTATCATCTCCACGTCGTTGAGTGTTTTTTATTCAACACTTCATTATTTGAATGGGTATAATAATGAGTATAATTGATGTAAATAGTAAATATAACATTTTAATTATTACTTATATATGATATTCCATCCAATTACATATTATTCAATAGAATTATATATTCACTCATGTGTACGTACGGCTTACCGTCTCCAGGACCTGATAAGATTCATTTCCATATTCACCATTCAATGATGATTATAAAAATATATATTAGTAATAAGTATATAATATATGACATAATAATGGTACTATAAACATATATATATGTTTGTGTGGGTGGTTGGGTGGGTGTGTGTATTTACATATATCTCATTCATTTACATCCGTTCAATACGATATGAAAATGGAAACCGTGTTTATGCATACGTACGTCCTACCATCTCCATAGAGAGTGTTTTCAATTTCATATATCTATCTATTATACATATTTATAGTCTGAAAATATCTATGATACATAAATAATGGTTTATATTCCAAAAGTAATTAAATCGTGATATAAGTGATACGATCAAGAATAACAATTTAAAACATGTACGATAGAGAAAGCGATTATTACATGAAATATTATTTTACCATAGAAATTATTATTAAATGTGTATTATGAACCCATAAATGAATAAAGTATGATATGATAAATATGAATATAGATTTGGTATAATTTAAAAACATACTATGGTCATTATACATCATGCTAAATGTACCCTTGATTAAAGGGAAGTACAAGGTAAGGGTTATTTCCTCAATCTCATTATTATCTGAGATTGCTTATCTGTAAGTATATACTTGGACATATTTGTCATCTTTTCCCATGTTTAATTAAAAAATTTAAAATGGGATATTTTTAGTTTTTATGTAATAAAATATTCAACTAGATCATCATTTTACATCTTTTAAAAGATGTATTTTCTTAAATCTTTTAATTAATGTCCATGTTTTCAAAATGATTTTATGGAATTATTTACGTAGACATTATTTTTTAAAAGTGTTAATTTATTTCAAAATCTTCAGTGTGGCATGGGACATGTTGATTCAGAAATATATTTTAAATGAATTCCTTTATAAATTGTTCAAAGATTATATTATTTATTTAAAATGGGTATTTCTCTCAAAGAGTTTTATTGAGTATTTTCAACTATGTCAACATCCTTTATTGGATATTATTCTTGATTGAGGTTGATTTACTATAATATAATCTTCCATATTGTAATGAATGAGTTATGATATTTTTGACTATGGATGTGATATTTTTATACCATTAATGGTTTATGGTTAATGTATTAATATTTCGTATGTATGTTTTAATATGAATGTTTATGTTATGTTTCAACCTTTTCATATAAGGAATGCATTGGACTTATTAAGTGACGGGTGGAGCCCGCTATAGCTCATCCATACATTGGTAGGTCTCATGATACAAACTAGTGTCTTGGCACAAGGACTTGACAAAATCTTATTTGTAGTCTTGGAATGACACCTTTACTATGTGGTTATAATGTCCGGTATTATGCATTCAATCATTATGAAATTAGCTATTGATATTACATATGTTTATTTTACTAGTTGAATATCCAAGTGAATAAGTAAATGAAATTAATTGAATTAAATTTTCCATATTTTTCTATGTTTTTTGTTTAAAATTATTTTTTTATTCTTATAAATTTCCATAAATGTTTATGCTTATTTATGATTGTTTACGCTATATTGTAATCCTTATTGAGCATCTGATCTCACACCTTTCTTATGTTTTATTTTTTCAATGATTCAAAAAAGTGTATTATGATTTATATGAATAGTTATGATAGGGGAATAAGGTAGTTCTCAAAATATTATTTATGGTGTGTTTTATTTTATAAAATTTAATGTAACATTCATATATGTAATCTCTCTTCTAGGACTACAAATTTGATCAGTCCTTCAAGACATGATTCCTTGTAATCATGAAAATGTATTAAAATATTGCACTAACTCTAGGTAACTGGGGTCATGGAATTACAGTTGGAATTAGTGGATGTTTAGAAACAACCTTGGAAATTGATTTATATAAATTCTAATTTTAAAACATTAACCAAAGATAGACCTTGAGGATTAGTATAGAAGAGCTTCCAAGAATTTTGGTGATGTATAGATTTTGTGATTTTTCAAAGCTACACATCTATATCTGGATATGAGAATGTATAGTAATCTCTTGAAAAAATGTTTCTAGGGAGGAAAACTCGGACAAGGAGTTTCAGGAATGACCTGGGGTTTCATGGTACACAACAACAGGCCTTGCTGCTCTCATGGTTACGACACTCCTTGTGGATATGCTTAGGATAATTCAAATTTTCTTTACAAACAATTATGAATGATTTTTGAATAAATATCTCTAAAAAGAAAAATTTTTTATTATAGATTATATGCATATACTGTTTAATTTATGTTAAGTATTTTACATGATTGGAATTATGAATTGCAATTCATAATCTATCCTAGTGTATGCCATTGTTTAGAAATGGTGCCCTCTATAAGGATTGAGAACACCAACAATATGCATGATCCAAAGAGTAAGAAGGATAATGTCATTCATGGTCTTAAGCCAACATTTAGAAAGAAAATAGTCTCCCATGTATTCTCATCATATAAAGAAATGGTATCATCTCTAAATAATATACATAATCAATGCTCTGAGTCCTTTGTCCTTGAAGGGAAGCCAAAGAAGAAAAGGATGGTAGAGAGAAAGATAGATAAAGGGAAGAAGGGAAAGAAAGATTTTCCCATATGTGATAATTGTGAAAAGAATCACCTTGGTAAATGATTTAATGGAATGGGAGTTTGCTATAAGTGTGGTGAAAAACAACACCAAGTATGTGATTTCAAGGGAAACAAAATTGTTTCAATTGTACAGTGCTTCATATTCAAGGAGTTGGGACGTTGTGTGAGTAAAGCTCCAATCATCACAGTATACATCAAATGATGATGTTGGATAATAATCAAGTTATGATACAACCGCAGATGAAGAGGAATGACTAGTGTTCTTATGTTGTAATTGAAGAATTGTGTCATTTGAGTGTTGATTCAATGATGTACTGGTTATAAGAATTATCGTGTATATAAGGATTGTTCTGTAATACTATTCCATTATGGATTTGAGATTGTGTGTACCAAGAAAATTGACTCAATAGGAAGTTAATATTTTTGTAAATTACATTTTTGAAGGAATGATAAACCGTAATATGGTCCTGATACTAAGGTATGGATTTTGGAAAAAGAGATGATTGATTTGGATAAACTATATTGGATATTTTTGAATACCTTGGAACTAATTAAACATTTGTTGATTCTATAATTGTTGGATATTTCAACCTTTTTAGATATAAAGAGTTAATCCAGTATTCTATATTTTATAGAAGGAATAAGGAACTTCATACCAATTAAAATATGGTTTTCTTATAATTCATTTTATTACCACATTATAAGATAATACACTATGAAGTTATTCACATGTATATTATGGGACCTTCCTTGTAAATTTTGGACTGTGAGTTCGGACAGACGTATTGTGGATAAGTCTAAAGGTTGGAATGGATTAATTTTGATATTGGATACTATTGTTAATGTTAAATAATTTATTAAGATTAATTTTTATTGTTATAAAAAGGACATCCCTGAGGTTGGGTGATAACATGTCGCGTCTAGCAAGCCCATAATACTTGAACCCAAAACTGAAGGAAGGCAAGGGTGCATCACCTACCACTGGCCTACATGATGTCCTGGATTTTATATACATTATATACCATGCAATTACATACTCTTTCACCATAAATATAATAATATCGTCTCTCCTACATACGTACAGATTATTGTCTCCATGACGCAATGAGATTCATTTCCGCGTTCACCATTCAAGGATGATTATAAAAATATATATTATTAATAAGTATGTAATATATTACATAATAATTCTAATGTAAATATATATATATATATATATACGTACATACAAATATCACATTCACATACATTTGATACGATATAAAAACGGAAACAACGTTTATTCACACATACGTCCTACCGTCACCACAAATGGTGTCTTCCATTTCATATATCTATCTATTATACATATTTAAATTATGAATATTTATGGAACATAAATAATATTTTATATTCTAGAATCAATTAAATCATGATATAAGTTATACGATCAAGAATAACATGTTAAAACATGTACGACAGAGAAAGTGATTATTAACCGAAATATTATTTTAACATAAAAATTATTATTAAATTGGTAGTATAAAATAATAAATGAAAAATGTATGATTTCATAAATATTAATATGGTTCTGGTATAAATTAATAACATACTATGTTCATTATACAATAGGTTAAATGTACCCTTGACCAATGTAATGTACAAGGGTAGGGTTATTTTGTCAATCTCATTATTATCCGAGATTGTTTATCTATAAGTATCTACTGGGATTTATTTATCATATATGTCCATGTTTAATTAAAATATTTTTAAAAGGATTATTTTATGTATTATGGAAGGGAATCTTTAACTAGATCATCGTTTTAAATGTTTTAATGATTTATTTTTCTAAATCTTTTAATTAAAGTCCATGTTTTCAAAATGATTTTAAGGATTTATTTACGTAGACATTATTATTTTTAAGTGTTAATTTATTTCCAAAGTTTCAAAGTGTCATCGGAAACTTTTATTAAAAAAATATCTTTTCAATGACTTCGTTTATAAATTGTGCGACATTCAAATGATTTTTTGATAAGGGGGTATTTCTCTCAAAGAGTTTTATTGATAATTTTCAACTATGTCAACATACTTTATTGGATATTATTCTTGATTGAGTTTGATTTACTATAATACAATCATAGATATTTTATTGAATGAGTTATGATATATTTGAATGTGGATTTTCTATTTTTATACCATTCATGGTTTATGGTTAAAGTATTGACATCTTTTGTGCTTGTTTTAATATGATTGTTTCTGTTATATTTCAACCTTTTCATATGAGGAATTCCTTAAACTTAGTAAGTGATTGGTGGAGCCCACTATAACTCCCTGATGCTTCGATAGGCCTCATGAGACAAACATTTTTCTTGTAAAAAGGCCTTGACCAAATCTTATTTGTAGTCTTGGCATGATCCCTTCACTATGTGGTTATTATGTCTGACATTATACATTCCATCATTATTAAATTATCTATTGATATTACATGTGATTATTCGACTAGTAGAATATCCATGTGAATAAGTAAATGGAATTATTTGATTTTTCTTTTCCATAATAAGCTGAATTTTATGTTTAAAAGATTTTGTTTTATTCTTATACATTTCCTTAAATGTTTATGCTTATCTATAACAGTTTCCATTATATTGTTATCCTTACTGAGCATCTTTGCACAACTCTTTCTTATGTTTTATTTTTTCAAGGATGTGAAGAAGTGTATTGTGATTGATATGTAGGGTTAAGAAAAGGGAATAATGGATTTCTCAAAATATTATTTATGTTGTGTTTTATTTTGTAAATTGTAATGTAATGTTCATATATGTAATCTATTTTCAAGTACTACTAAACCGTTCGGTCCTTTGAGACATGATTTCTTATAATCATACCAATGTAATAAAATAATGCCCCAAATCAGGACAGCTAGGGTTGGGGCATTACAATTTTTGAGTCTTGTTTGATATGTTTCACATCTCACACCCATATCCAGTTTATACATGTCTCATTTGGAAGTTCCTAAATAATAACATTGTCTGCATCTACTTTTTCCTTTATAATTATACATGTATACTCATACACAGGTGAGTGAAAATAAGGTATGTGAAATAAAAATAAATAAATTTAATTGTGGACATGCATTCCCTACAATATATATTGAGAAAAAAATTTGATGCACAGTATTTCACATTTAATTACTTATTAAAATCATCACACACAATTACAATAAATAAATAAAATCCCAAAAATACATTGTATGATCGATGATCAACATGAACCGACATGAAAAATAAATGTGTAACTAAATTATATATTCAATAAAAATATATTAGGGTAAATTAAATATGAATTAAAATAAGTCATTATAGTTTTAATTCAAATAATATACATCACTTGATCCCTTTAAAAATTTAAAACCATTCCAAAAAATTATTTTTCAAATTTTTGTTTCTTTTAAATATTTATGTTCTCTGGGTGGCCCAAATACCATTATAAAAGTGTTTTTGATCATTTCTATGTTTGAAGGGGAACATGTGGGTTCAGTATATCTAGTTGGACTATAAGTTTGGATAGTGGTGGCTGCCCTGATGTGACATACACAAGGATTGTCATAGGAGCATAGCATGGGTGTGTCACAATAGCCCCATCAGATAATAAAAACAAATTATGTTTTTCTATAAATATAACTCACCACCATGAGTCATATTCAATGCTTCCCAACATGGAGTGTATGATTTATATATAGGTCAGTTTAACTACCCAACATGATCGTCCTTTTTATCATTTATTGTAGGTGGGCGATGAAAGTATCCCCATCTCCCAGCTATTTTTTTATTCTCTCTAGGTATAGTGTGAATGTTTTCACCCTTTTATTTTTTTAATTTTATTAAAATATATTCCATACTCTGATCCCAGATATTTTTTGTTTTGATTCATCAAATGTGGGGAATATGTGAACCATAGCCTCATGAACATAGTACCTAGCATACCCATTTTCAATGATTTTAATAACCTTACCATCAAGCATTATGAAATGGAAACAATTCCTACAACACTATCATGATGAGAATGTGGAAAAAATCATGTTCAAATTCTATAAAACCCATAAAGTAATGTTTGATATTTAAAAGGCCACAACTCATCCATATAACCTAAAGTCAATGTGCTATTAAATTATTTGTGAATTTTGTGACACTCTATTCACTAATTTAATGAAATTTTATTTTTAATATGCTTAAAAACACTCGATGACTCTGATTCCACTTGTTCGTATTGATCATGTTGCAGAATATCAAAATTTTGGGAATTTAAAATTTTTCATTGTGGTCGACTTCATGATGCCATCTTTAGAATAATAACAACCTTGTTAGAACCATGGTACCTTGTGTTATTTAATTTAATCAAAAAATTTAAATTGAATAAATACATCATTCAGTTGGAAGATACGGTCTAGTTTCGCTCATTTTCCGTGACCTCCGTTCGAAGAAACTGATGTTGGATGCCTCTAGATCATTCAAAAATGATTTAAAAGTCTATTAGGGAATCAAATATTAGATTATGGGTTCTATTTTGGATCAATGATGATCTTTATGACCTCTCAAAAATCACCAAAACATCGTTCCTTCGATCCAAAAACATGAACATGAAATTGTAAAATCTTGGCATGGGTTCTGAAAAACTGGTTCCCAAAGCTAGTTCTCAAAATGAACATAAGAATTCCTCCTCATATTCAATAAGGTTTTGATTAGTATAAGGGTATATGGTGGTGATTTGATGAGACTATACCACCGTATTAGTGTGCACAACAAGAATACAAAAAGACAATATTCATATACCATAGTTTATATAGAAAAAATAAATCAAATGAACATTATATGATAAAATAATATGCAGTAATGGCCCGAACAACAATGTTATACATTGAACTGATCACCATCTAGGATGGTTATAAAACATACCTAAATTGAAAAAACCCAAAAAAGGTGCCACAACATCTTCAACTTGTGCCTCATTTGGTATCCAAATTCCATCTGAGGTATCCAGTTCAATCATAAAAGACTCATCCTGAGACCTAATCGAAACCTATTCCTACTATAAACTTATCAGATATGCTCATGTACCTATGTGTAGTGGAAGCCAACAAAGGGTCTGAGTAAAACATAGTAGGACACTACAAATGATGCATAAAGAAAATACTAGTCCATAAATAGTGTATTCCGATAAACAATGGAATATGTAAATATTATAGAAAGGAGGATACAACTTAAGGAAAACAATAGCTCATTAATTAAAAATTGTCTCTCGAGATCTAAGGTAGCCCTCGGGCCACTAGAACCTTCATTGTACTATGTAAGTCATGTACGCCACAAAACATAGGGTGATACATACCATAGACAATAAATGTGGATTTCATTTATCATTTATCTATGGGATTAACAAACATCAATTTCAATGGTGCCCAGAACCTCATTCTTACACCCAAACCTACCCAAACTATCAAAACCAGTAAAAAGATTTAGATATGATATTATAATAACACATCATACTAATTGATCCTGAATCATCATTCTAGATCATACTCATACATTCAAATAATAGATCCCAGAGCATTAATCCATCATTTTAAACCATGGATTTAGAGAATTAATCGATATTATATTTCTATCTGGTATAATAGTATTCATAGAGCATCATTTTGGCCCTTAGATCATAAAGAATATTATTTATTCCAATATCCTGAGTATGACACCAACTTTCTACATTGCATTACCTTTTCCAAGATCATCAATCTAGCACCTTAATGATTCAATATTTTCTAAAATATGATATTTCATCTTGTTAACCATACAACATTAAAAAATTCAAAAATAAATACTTTTCAAACTATTACCATTTACTAAGATCCCTGTAGGAATTTACCAATAAAAAAAGTTCAAACCCACTATTTTTGTTAAATACTTAAAAATATCCACATAGCTATTTCTAGAAAGGGTTAAACACACACCTAATTCAAATCACATTTAAATTCATTTATATATAATGTTTTATAAATCCACTTAGAGTTTACCACATCTTATAAAAATCGGAATCATTTAAAAGCATAATTATTCTCTTTTGATACCCAAAACTAGTCCAAAAACACCATGAAAATAGTTTAAACCATTTCAAATTCCTCTTAGGTATTTCATTAAATATTATCATCGAAAAAATCCCAATTTATCCCTTCAACATATTATATAAAATTTATTCCTAAGTACTTTCAATTATAAATTAACCATTCAATCAATAAAAAAATTATCTTCACTATGTTATGATCATAACCCACTTAATTTACACATAAAAACCAAACATTCCATTTTCAAGGAACAATGCCCCACAAAGGATGTCGTTGATTTAGTCTCATAAACACTAACTGATCTGACAGGATTCATGGAAGGTCACTAGTACCAAATTAAATCCCAAAATAATTTACATAAACTGTAGGAGAAAATATACCACACATGGGATTAAAAAAACATACCAGATAAACATGTAAATCTAGTATCAATATTATGGGTAATGCAATTAGAACACCTACCTCATCCACAAATCTTCCAATAACATTTTTAAAGATCACCAGCCTTGCTAAGGCCCATCCAAGCCTTTTATAACTCCTTCGCATCCACATGAGTTTTTCTCAAACTCCAAAGTTCTAAAATCATGTAGAGAAACAAAAATTAATTAATTCGAACAATTATAATTAATTAATTGATCAATAAAACGCATACTAATGTTTTTTAACTCCTCGGTTCATCGCATTGTACCAAAATCAATTTCAAACACTCACTAAACGCATGTTCATTAACCTCATCCATATTTCAAGAAAAATACCGAGAAGGAAATATCATTAAAATAATAAAATAATATAATCAAACCAAGAAAAACTATTAAAACTCTGCATGAATGGAAACCCTAATGAAACAATACATAATGATATGTTGAAATCTCCTTTGGATCTGCTCTATGAAATCCAACAAAAAGACCTTGGAGAAATGGAAATTTCCACCATGTTTAGGTGGAATCTTCAATAGTAACTAAACTAGAGAACTAAAAAATTATAGGTGAAAAAGAAGAACAATAAGAAAAAAATCCATTATTTGAACATAACTCACCTAAAACTCCATGAAACCTCCATGATCACAAACCAAATAGAGGGGTTTGAGAAGGATCATGTGGGTTGGGAACCCCTTGGTTCATGTTCCTGTAATGGGGTAAAAATAGGGTAAATAGCCTAAAAATTGAGTGGGAGTTTTGGAAAAATACCCCTTTAAGGAATTTGTAGTCATCCAAATGGTTTTTCCAAATAGTTTTCGAAATTATGCACCAATCATGTTGTTAGAACTGTCCAATTCCAATACTCCCACATGATTTGGATGCATGGTTGACCGAAACATTTTCCGACCATGCACATGACACGAGACCCATTCTATAACGAGGTGCATTGTTTGTGTATAATTGTGTGCATGTTGGGAACCATGGTGAGGCCCTCTATGTCTTGAACATATATTCATAACAATTGGCTATAAATTATAATACACTAAGTGTGTGAACATCTAGTACCTTATCTTAATAGTAGGGAGTACTAGTCCTAGACCATGACCATACTCTAGAAACCCATCAAGGATCCATAGGATATAAGTTATAGTCATAGAAAGAACAAACTCTTATGAACACATGTCATGTAATATAGTCTCTTTGTCTCTAAATATTCCATAATACTTGATTCTCACATTGTATCATCATCATATATAACATTATTTTTTTATTAACTTACTATATGGTCATACCTTCAATCACTATGTCCATGGATTTATTAAAAGTATTGTAATCCTGGTCAATTTGGCCAGAGATATCACTTCCCTTCTGATGTGAGAAATCATATCATGTCCATTTGACTAATGACATACAAATAATTACACTCCCAATGCATGCTACATTTTCGTGGAATATATGTTATGGTTTTTTTCATTAATCAATGTATATGATAAAATGATAGAAATTGACCATGATCTCAAGTCATGTGAGAAATACACATACTCATAGATAGAAACAAACAATGAAGCAAGATACATGTGAAGTTCATTTGTAAGAATAGTCCTCATGATCTACTCTTCTCAGGATAATGAAGTGTGAACATCATGGGAGAAGTGTCAATTATTATGGTCTTATAATGCCTGATAGTTGAACATTATATATGTCCCATGAATTTAAAATATCTAGACCATAGTAAATATATTTAGGATTACATTCATTTTATCTTGAGGTTTTCGTTATAGGTTTTAAATAATTTAACCCATTTATATTTTAAATAATATTTTGAAATTTCCATGTAAATAGTGGGTGAAAATTTATCTGCACTTTTATGGTAAGATAACCTCAAGCATAACTCTATGTATACATGATATATTAATCACAAATTATTTCCCATGTTGGTTCCAATGCACCCACTTTCACAAAACATACATTGGTGAAATACCACTCCCTAGGATAATCATATCCCCAATGGGTAAGATATTTGCTCCACCTAGGAAAAATGAGTGAAGAATCCATTTTTGAAAAAAAAACTAAACTGATAACATTGTACATGACAAATCATATGGTAAAACAACTTATCATCTCTATAGGGGTACTTGATGTGTACCCTATCTATCCAAATTGAATTCTATCAAATGTATAAGGGGTATGGCCAATACACATGAAATGTGGGACATGAGGCCCCATTGATGTGTACACCTCAATACATGCTAACCGAGACAGATAGTGGCTGCAAAATTTAGGACATAGTAATATAAATATGTGATATTTAACAAATATTTAAACACTAGAATCCTAATCAACATGATACATGATGTGTTTTCTATAGAACCCGATTTTGTATAGTCATGAATTTCATTGAAACAAATTACTAGGATGTTTTTTTCATTTTCAATTCCTCTTTATTTTATTTTGTCATTAATCACACACATAACCCCCACTAATCAACCTGGTCATCATCAATAGAAGATCAGAAGTAATATTTTGTAGATTTTTCACTAGCTAATCGAAGAACTCCCACTTCCTATCATGAATTCAGCATCCCACATCCCAATCTGTCACGATACACCCTAAAATTTATTTTATCAAAATCGCACCACTATCAATCCACAATCGATGATTCAAAAACCATAATAATAATTTGGGGAACTAACAATCAATTTCATAAATAAATTGTTTTTTTAATTTTTTTCAAACCATGAAAAAAATACTGATGATGAATGTGTATAGAATGGAGGTAGAAATACATGAAACAAAAAGGTAATAATGAATTTTTGTCATCTTTTATTATACTTAATTCATTGGTGGAATATGAATGAAAATTTCAATATATATAACCATAATAATAAATCATGAGCTAACATCTTGGAAAACATTGATTTTGGAATTAATATTTTTATATTCTTAATCTTATCAATTACAAAATTAAGAATAAATCCATAAATCAAACACCACAACTTAAGAAAATATTGATATTTGATGGATAAAATTGTTTTATAGTGACATCATTGAATAATATAAGGTACATGTTACTCTCTCTATAAAGATTCATGATCATTATGTGGATAAGGGAATTTTGTTTTCATCATCGGTGGTACCTCAATCCTAAGTTTTCCACAAATGTTAATGCCCATCAAATCTCACCCTTTCTCCCTCCCTCACAATCTCTACAATTATGAAGTTATCCCTTTGGATTTTCAATATATTTATATAAATAGTAATCAACTAATTTAATGATAAATTAAATTAATATTTTATTTTATATATTTTATTCTATCCCAAAGCATGTGCATCATTCAAAAACATGATGCAAATGAAACTCATGTCCCACCTATAGTAATGCACGCATTTTGGAGTAAACACTAGTATAGGTTCTCACACTTGAGAATATGAACATAAGATATATCATAAAACACATATGTGTCAAATAAGAATTTAAAAAAATTAAAATACACCATACTAAGGTTCAAAAAATTCATGAAAATTACACCATCACAATAATAAAATTTATGGGAATACAAAAAAAATAAAGGGGATCAAACCTGACAACCAGTGTGTTTACCTTCTCAAATCCTTCAAATATTTCACCCATAAAATTACTAATCACTTGAAATGGTGAGGTTACTTAGCTCTCATCATGTTATCATGCACCCACATAATCTCTTACAGGTTCTCATACTGCTACAAGACACACACTAGGGGAATCACTCATCCTCAGTGGGACTTATCCTATTGATCCTTGATCTCCACTAGGTACTCCACCATGGTTCCACCATTTTCTATGTTTAGCTCACCAAGTCAATAATGTGAATTGTATTTTCCATGTATCTCCTCAACTATGAATCAATGAATACATCATGGACTCAATCTAACTATGGGGAAAAACCATGTGGTATGAAAGCATTACAACCAAGTGAATAATATAGAACAAATAGATGTACCTAAGAAAGATCTTGCGGCCTCTTCCAAATATCTATAATTTTTTCCCATGTTAGATACTTCAGAACACAAGATCACATTATTAAAACTCCAATGGACTCCATAAAATCTCTATATATGATTTTTGATACTTATGAACTCTCATATTCTATTCCGGAATAATATTAAACTTTTATTTTTCACCCACACCAATACTATTTCCATTAGTATTGTCTCTTAAAACTCAAAATAGTACAAAAGTGATCTAAAAGGCCTTTCATAAAGAACCAAAAAATAGAACAATTCCAATAATATAGGTACATCTATTGTTATATAATAACTACAACAACATAAAATGATCATTGGAGCTCTGTTCAAGATAAAATATAAAATACCTTAACATATACTATCAAACATTATCGGTTCTATTAATTTGTCCAGCATTCTATGGGTGAATGTGTGTTCCCACCCACAACTATGTCCATAATTGCTTTTGAAATTCTCTCTATAATAAGGATCTAAATCAAGTTTCATGGTTAATGAATATTTTTAAGGGTACTCTATCAATTTGGATGATCTATGACATGTACAAGGGTCCTAGGATTTATACTATTATATTCTCCTTAATGGGAAGAAAAATAGATAACTTAGGGAGTTCCCTAATGATCAACCAGATGAAATTATGGCATCTTGTTAACCGTATAAGCCCTTTTAAAAAATACTTATATATTCTATCCCATTTTTATTCTAGCACTGTGATAGGTTATTTCAAAATTGATTCACAAACATTATCTACAAGCAGTTAAGGCATCAAAAGACAACACCACAATATAAATCTTCATAGTTCGGCTATGGATCCCTATATATCTCTAACAAAAAAGATGTACCTATAAGGGAGATATGTGGAACTTTCCTTGTACCTCCTCCAAAAGTGTGACTATAACTGTATTCATCCCTCATAAAATGAATTTCATCCCCCCACCCTTATAGAATCCATCAGGAGCATGTACATGGGCATTTGTTCATACAATACCTCACATCCATAATCAACAATCTATGTCTCCCTCAAGCGATGAAGATGTGTAGGGGTCACAACTATCAACCCTAGATACACTAATCCATCCATCACAACAAAGTATAACTAAAACAATTCCAACTACATTTACCCCTTTCTTAACTTCTCAGAACAAAACAATTCTATTGAGAACATCAACCATCGCATTCTACATTCCAAGGGTATAAACCATATCACTGGATTAATCCTACATCAAATATATATATTGACATTTTCACAAGTTTTTATCTCTATGGGAGAATATCTATCTGAGGGACTTCGGGTCAGAATAAAAAACACATTTTCTAATAATGTAGTGATTCCAAGTATTCAGGGAATCTAGTACAGCTACTAGATTCATGTGGTGAAGTGTGTAGTTCTTCTAATAGGGTCTTATTTTCTTAGACACATACGTTATCACCTTCAACCTATATATAAACAAAAATTTGTTCCTAGATTTTTTGGAATCACATAACACTATGTGCCCAACCCCCTTCATAGGTAACCGTAGAATGATGGTTCTTTTCATCCTCTTACACAACTCCTCAAAGCCCTTATGGAACTTCTCTAACAAGAAAAATGATTACCCCATTGAGTTCACGGTAGTAAAAATTGTTGCAATCCTGAGGAATTCTGTCAAGAATCTATAGTAATATCCCGCTAATCCAAGGAATCTCTTCACCTCTTTCATAATATAGGTTGGATCCCCAGAAATCCCATCCTTAATCCTCACTAGTCCCATAGTATCACCCTCCTCTAGGATGAGTGGTGTCCTAAAAAGTGGACTTCTCAAATCTAGAATTGACACTTTGGGATTTTTCCATAATACTGATGCTCTTGAAGTATATCTATTTCCATCTTAAAATACATTGGTTTTTCTAAATACAATAATAAGTAAATGATAATTTCATCACTAAAACTACTATTTAACAGTCTAAGCTAGGATAAAAGATCTAATTCATGAGACTCATAAACATCTATGGGAAATATTCCATGCAAAATGGTAATCCCAAGTTACTCATAATGACTTTAAATACATTAGAATGTTATCTTTGGTATATCTTCCTTATGTATCCATAGATAGTGATATCATGGAATAAGGTCAATATTTGAGAATCACCTCACACATTTCAGTTAATCAAAGAGGTTTTAGATCCTTGGTAGTTTTTATTTATTCATTATTTTTACGTGATTTAGGAAATTATAATCAACACATAAACCTAGGATCTCCTCCACCTTATTTTTTAATTTAATAAGAGATTTATAGGGGACATACTTGGTCTAATAAAACATTCCCTATTAAGGTCCTCTGATCACAACATCATATCTAAAATATTGAATGAGCTATTTGATGTTATATATTAGCTATCAGAGCTGTCCCTATGTGTTATTGAGTATAGAATTCAACCTAAAAATGAGGAGGTAAACCTTTTATGTCTTTTGAAAAGACATTAAAGTGATAATCTATAATAGTGATGAATTTAACATCATGTAATTCTAATATACCAAGAGTTAGGCTATCCAACTAATGGTATATTAGCTAGAATATTATCCACCTAATCTCATCTTGATCTACTTAGCTTCCTTCCTACCGGTGAAGGAAAATATCAATTTATTTTCTTAGGTCCACTATATCCACTGATATAAAGATTTAATTTTGGAATGGATGATTTATAACTAGTGCATACCAAGAATTGCATCATATGGACTCATCATAACTATGAAATGGAAAAATTAAAATCTTTACCTAGAAACAACCAAGTTATACTACCAGCATAAGATTTAAATTGTGGTGTCCCCTCTGGTAGGAGTGTCTGGTCATAAGGGTTGTAGTAGTGGATCTATAGGTATCACATGTTCGTGATAATGGAATAAATATAAAATGGAATAGATCATATATATGTTTAAAAAATTAATCTAAGGTAGGGATGGAGAAAATTATACTTTGGATCATTCCAGGAAGCTTTGGGAAATATACCTCCAATATCAATAGCTTCCCTTATCCACGATCGCTAGCTCCTTGAGGTTAAATAAGAAAACCTAGTGGTCGTGGTGGCTGAATTGGAACATAGCATCAACCACCTACTATATCTCGCCCTACTTTGTAACTATAATGTTCACCATGTGGTTCCTTTAACTCATGTTGTTTCCACTATCTTGGTGGCCCATCTACATTATACCTATCCACTATGGAATAGTGGTTAGGAAAATCTAGGGTTATGTGACCTCACCCATTATAGGAATAAAATTTCATAACCCAACAACTAACTACAATCAATCTGAAACCCCAGGGTTGTTGACAATATATATTGAGACTGGATATATCGATGCTTCAATTTTCATGACCACGAAACACGATGTATTAAAACAATTGTTGATGCCTCTACTCTAAGGTGAATAACATTAATACTGACAAGCTATGTTGACTCTACTAAAAAACAATTCATGAACATGGTTCTCTCTAGCCTATGATATTGGTGTGGGTGAAAATTAGAAAAACATCATCTAGGATAACATTTTGATATCCTCATTTGAAAGTCATATCCCATAAGTATGCAAGGTAGACTATGTTCTGATAGTATCATTTGATGTTAGTAAACCATGATGTGTACTCATCAATTGAAATGATTCTCTACTAAAGCTATATAATCCCAGGTGTGCATACATATCCTAGAGTCAATGGGCTGTACTCATCCCTAAAGTGGAGTTAAACTCAATATTAGGGATAGTTGCCTCATCATGGGTGTGTGTCATCAATATCTATCATCACCCTTCTGATCCATGCAGAATAATATCCACGAGCACTACTATCTGATCCACAATGGTTTAGATGCGATAAAAAAATTATACGATGGACTATAACTATAAATTTTCCACCCATGAGTTTATATTAACACAAATCCTAGGTATTATCTTCCTCTAATAGTCATCATAAATTCTCAAACTCTGTGATTCATCATCCCATGATTACAATATGATATTCAATTCATCATGATGCAACAAATTGACCTATGCTATCTAGGGTAGGTCTACTCGCTTCTCGATGCATGTAAGTTTCACTCTTTTTACACCCAGAGGAAAGACTTCCTTAATAATCCCATGAACAAAGGCATCATCACAAAGATGATCCTTATCACGATCCTATAATTTTATCCCAATTGGTTTTCTATATGTAAGCATCCTAAAAGTCTAGATATACCATGGTAAAGAGGAAATATATAAAGAGTTGACTCAAGAAGGACATAAAAATCAAACCCCTTTAATATAATATATATATACCATTATTTTGAATATAACCATCTTCTTAGTGTACTAAGTCAAAAAGAGGGTAATGAGAATCATCATGAATTGATACATTAGCTTCTGCACCATCACTAAGGTATGAAAACATGTTCATGACATGAACCACTCAAACACCATTACCCTAATTCCCAAACCAATCCTTTCATAAAAAATAACTTTAATCCATTCCGTAATGCATTCCAATCTAATACCATTTTTTCACATTTTGACATACTCAGCACATCTCAGGCTTGAGGCTTGAAGAAAGCAACACCCCAAGCCCAACTCCTATTATTTTGAGCCTAGTGACTAGCATTAAGTAGTAATAAAATACATATGGATTGCCTTATATTAATTAAAATACACACAAACACACACACAACTCTACACATACTAGAGTAATGGATAAAAGAAAAAAAATAGACTTTAAATTCATATACAACCTGAAAATCCACCTAGTGAAAATGCCAACATATATCCAAAGTAAAGTGATAAAAATATATGACCAAAACCAACAATAATGTCCAACCTGATAAGAAGAGTTAAAAATATCATCATGAAACCACCAGAATGACCAATAAAATGTATTTCATAGCCGCTAATCATGACTAAGATGCACCCAGACCATGTCCTCCTATATCAACATTTTATAGTATGTCATCTTCATAGGACATCACACATGTGGGAAGATCCCATGAATGGGTGAGTATAAATTTACCTCATATGACACCCTAGACCATTAAAAAGTAAATAATTAATTTTACTTCCATATATAACCCATATTAAAGAAGGTATAAAGGGAGAACACTGAGATATACTCATAGGAGGAAAGAAATATTTGTGCATAGTCTCATGGTCATGGAAAATAAAATAACTCGGCATCCATAGAATTCATACTTGATGAAACTAAAAACTCATGAATTCATTCCATAAAATGATCAATGTTAGAGGATCTATACCCCATAATTATGGGTGAAATGTCAACTCTAGTGGAGGATCCTTGTCTCGTCTTATTTATATAGATGGGTAAAATTCTTCTCTAGTGGGGGATCATTATCATTTCTAGGTACTATGAACTAATGTAATTATACTATTTAGATATTAGATCCATGGCCCATATATTTCAGTAATATTTTTTATCTAGTTTATTTTTTAGGTATATGATCCTATACCCTTGCTAACATAGGTTAAATACTAGTCCCATGGAGAATCCCAATCCTAATAAGTGAGATATTAGCTCTAATATTGAAAAATGAGGGAAGAATCTATTTCTGAAGGAACAAACCTAGTTAAAAAATAATTCCACAAAATTTGTTATGTATCCCCACCATTTTACCCATATAGGGGAACTCAATGTTTACGGTGCCTCTCAAATTTGTTACCATCAAAGGGTACATAGGGTGTGTCCCACCAGACATGACACGTAGACCACATTGACCCCTATGTATGTACTCCCCAATACACACTGGACATGCCTGATAGGGGTCGCATGGAGTGTCACTTAGTTATATGACCATGTGAAATTTCACTCCCACAGAAACCCAAATCATAAAATCAATGAGATACTGAACATGTGATCTTTTGAACTATGTGTTATGTAATAATAAATTTCAAAGAAATACAGTTATACGATGCCTCTTACATTTTTAATTTGTACTTTAATGATTCTATAGTGACTTATACCGTTAGCTACCAAGAATATATTTATTCATCATCAATGGTTAGATAAAATTTAGATTCCAGACATTATTTACCATATAATTGAATCACAACAACTTCTCATTATCAATTCATCATCCAGCACACCACAACATATAATACAAACATCTCTCAATTCTTCCTTGTATTTCCTTGGTCAACACCGTAACTTTTAAACTTTTTAATCCATGATTCTAAAATCAAAAAAAAATTACGTGGAACTAATGAATGATTTTGAATCGCATTGGGTTAACAATTTTTGTCTAACCTCTAGTGAAAGGAATACCGATGATGAACAAGCATATAATGGATCTATAAATTCCTGAAAACAAAGTGATAATGAACCGGTCTTCTATTTGGTTCACCTTAATTCATTGATGGAAGATTAATAAAAATATTCAATATATATAATGGAAGAATAAAAAATAATGAGGTAATGGAATTGAAATAATCGATTCAAGATTAGTTTTTTTGGGACTAATCCATTATTGTGTTGGTTTCATGATAGAAGGTAAGTTCATAAATCCTTAACCCTACCCCACGAACATATCAATCATTGTTACATAACAAAATTTTGAGTTATTTTTTGCATAATCCATTGCATTCATTGTTTTTTTCATTTCTTTTTCTAATGATTACTTGCCCCCAATTCATCCACCGATTTCAATACCCAATAAATCATTTTCTTTCTCCCTCACTTGCAATCTCTAGGGTTGGGTGGATATCTATATGTGTTTTTAATTTAGAGATGGAAATTGGAATCCTCTAGGTTAAGTATTAGTGAAATAAATTTTACTAATATTTTTATTTATTTATTTTATTCTCTCCCACAATTGTGCATCATCCCAAATCCCAATATGAATTAAATGAATATTGCGCCTATCGTAAATCCCACTTTCTAGGGTCAACATTGGTCTTAATTACCCAATTTGAGACCCTAATCCGAAGATATAGAGTAAAACACCCATGATTCTCATAAATATTAAAATAAATAAAAATAATCCACACTGATGTTCATATGATCCTTGATAATTACAGCATCTCCAAAACAAAAAATTAAGGGTATTTATGAAGTATTTCCAAGGGTCAAACCATTAAAATTGGTATTTTTTGGAGGGATACTTGTTTTTAGTTTCTTTTAATTTATTTCTTCACAATATATATATAGTCCTTTTTAAACATATTTTTGGTAACATGTTGGTAGAATTAGGAATCTTAATGTAGATCATTCTTTTTTATCTCATCATTCAATAGTTATATTAGTATTCTTTATACACATTGATATGTGTTAGTCTAGAGAGGAAACTATTATGTATGTTGATACTAACCCATATACTCTATACATTATTTTATAAATTTCAATGTTTGAGTTGGATAAGGCATTGATCATTGATAGTTTTTCCTGTGGATCTTCAAGAGTCTTCTAGTTGTATTTATTTTTGATGTATACTTTTGGGATGTTTTTTGGTTTCCATAATGTAGTTGTATTGTTCTTTATTATGATATTTGGTCTTTACATCCATATTATTTTTTAAATTTCCAATTCATCTTAGATTATATTTATTGATTTTTGGTTATATTTAGTAGTAAATTCTTCTATTGTTTTAGAATTATATATCCTTTTTACTATTCAATAACCCCTTTTCTATTATAGGATTGTATGATTGTCATACTCAATCTTATTTCTGGATTAGGGGGAGTACCAATACTTTCAAGTTGTGACAATATGGTATCAAAAATAGACTTTGATCAAAGAGTTAGAGTTGTTAGTGGAGAGGTTTAACATTTGGATTATAATTTAATAGTATATCTAGACAAATAATAGAGCATAGAACAAAGAGACTGGTGAATGGTGTAACAAACTAAAACATTCTTATACAATGATCTTTATTGTTTCTTCACTACTACTAATGCATAATTTAATATTTTTAGAGTACATTTTTAGTAATAGAAATTCATCATATAGCCATTGGTCATTATTATTATATGTGTCATGGATATAATAATGATATACAAAACATGTTGGGGATAAGCCACTTTATTAAAAAAGAAAAAGAGAAGACCTCTTTGAAATTGTTAAGATAAAACACAACACAAGACTGAATACTCAAATGCACTTATCCTATATTTTAGTGTACCAATATCCCACTCATATAAAATCATAATAAGAAATAGAATATAGTTCAGAGGTGTCGTATCCTGAGTCTGAGATGAAGGCCTAGAATCCTTGAATCCATGGAAACCCAAAATGGGAGAGGCCCCTGGTCAACTTCCTCACAGGAAAAACCCTAATAAATCCCATCCACTATGTCCAAACAGTTCCAATTCCTATTGACCCCAAAACTACTGCCAATGACCACATATCCATGTCTATCTTCACATATCAGTAGTATCCCATCACTGAATACAACAAAGAAGAAACTATACCTCCCCATTATCTTCCATACTATTGACCATCACCAATTCCACCATAAAAAATACTTGATAACCTTCTGAATTTTCTGAGATATTTATAAAATAAAAACCCACCACAAATAAAAAATCTTTCCATCATCAAAATACCTTTATAGTTTCACTCACAAATTAATTTATTAAATAATTTTTTATCTATGTTGTTTAAAATTGATCAAAAGATTGGGTAACTATCTAATAAAATAAGTACTTTATTGCCTAAGTTAATTGCATATTTCACGAATCTCAAATGTTATTCTAAAAGCATTAAATAAAATAAGGAGTTAACATAATGATATTTTGAGACATAAATGTAAACTAAAATACTGTATCTGGTATCTTCTCACAAATTGAGGATGTATTAAGGGGTGTTGGAAATGAAAAATGGGGTTGACTAAACATGTATATATCATGTTAGAACTAGTGGAGTTGGAATACATTCTAATATCCAGTCTAGGTAGTATTGAGTGGAAATCATTAGAAAATCTTGATATTTTTAGAGTATAGGACCACTATAAGAGTGATCATGAGGAAAATGTATATGTACTTCTCAAACATTTTTATGACTTTGAGGTATATTCTACTATCTCTAATGTGTTATTTTCATATACATGTTATATATGCCTATGTGTAGAGTATGGGACAATGTTTTATGGTGGATGAACTACCCATAATTTTTAAGTGGCATTCATGATAAAAATTAACTTCCATTAATTTTTAACAACAACAAGATAATAGATCTCATTAACTACTCAGTCATATTGGATATAGTGGAGGTCAAACTAGTAATATTCCATAAAATAAGGCACCACCAATTAGTTATAGGTGATAATGTATAGTAAAATTGGACCATAAAAGTTTTGTATTCGAACATAGATATTATTATGTAGTGGATGCAGAGGATATGGTAGAACAAGAGGTAGAAGGTGGTATAAATTTCATATTTTTCCTAACCATAAAATAATCATAATTAATATTTTCACTTCACATTTATTTATAACCTCTATCCTTTTCTGGTGTTCATATATTCTTATAGATATAATTAATAGACCGCCGGAATTGACTACACCAGTTAGTGGATGATCTTGACTATTTAAAAAATATATCGTTAGTGTGATCTAGTTTTTAAGAATGGTCGGTTATTAAAGGATCTAGTTTTAGTATTATTATAACCAAATAATTTTATTCATAGAATGGATTACTTATAAATTATGAGATCTTATACAAATTTTAGTTAGTTATGTGTAATTTCTCTATCCTTGGTGGGGATCATTTTTCTTTTATTAGTGAGAGAATTTTTCATCTTGCTAATCAATATATTGACTCATAGTATATTACATTATAGTTGGGTTGAATGATTTTATTAGAATCTAATATATATTTTGAAGGTATTACAATGGTTGTGTTTTAATTTTGGGATAAACATTTAGTGAATCCATGGGTTTACTTCAGTGGTGTAACATTTAATATAGGATAAAATTATATCCCCATTTTTTACTTGTTGTCATAGTAGATTAATGTATAATAGCAGTGGAGTATAGGGACAAGAATTAAAATTGATCAATGGTTATAAAAATGATTTATATGGAATATCTTATCCCTTTGTGTAACTCTATAATTATGTCCCAAGTAGGTAGATGGTTTCATGGGTATTTTTATAGGCTGCAAACAAGTGAACTGGGTGATAGTAAACAATTGTTTTTATTAACATCTAATTGGATAATATTTATATTTATTATAGTTTGGTATGAAACATTTCAAAATAGGTTTATTTATGATTGGGTTTATTATAGTTAAATTAATAAAATATAGTTATCTCATGTCAATTAAATAGTAAATTTCCAGGCAATGTCAAAAAAACATTTATGTAGAGAAAGTGTTGAAGTAGAATAATGATCATCATGTGATCATATCTAATAGTGATGATATATTTAATTTTTTTAGGTGTAACACCCTTATATTTTATGTATTAGTTTGGTTTAAATAAAATTTATTTTTTTGATAGCTTTTGTTAAATGTAACTATAAGTTTAAACAAAAAATTATATATTATTAAAATATTATTACGTGATTATTATAAAATAACTATTAAATTAGAATACTTGAATATGATTAAATTATTTATGAGATATCTGAAAATATACTACTCAATATAAATTTATTAATTATTAGATATGAAAAAAGAACACAATTTTTTGTACATTTATTTTATTCTTAAAAACATATTTTCTTAAAAATTGATTTTATATCTTTTTGTGAGAACAAAATTATAATTAATTTATAGAACTTTTATAAATTTTCTACAATAAAATTATTATCATTTTATAAATCATGATATCAAAATTATCTTATGATTAATTTTTTTCATTTTTCTGAAATGATTGATTTTTTAGTGAATAGTAATACAACTTAATTTTATTAAAAACTGTATTTTTTTTAAACAACTAAAAATTACCTAGTCATATTCTAAAAAAATGAAAGAAAATTTGTTCTATTATATTATGAATAATAAAATTATTTTCATTAGAATCAATTTTATGTTATTATTTTTTTAACATTTTTATATATATAAATGATTTTTTTAAAACATTGATTTATACATAATTATATTATAATTAATATCTATCCCTTATTGTAATAAAAAATTATTAAACGACCTTTTTAGGTTTATAATGTCAAATTAATACTAAGATAATTTTTTTGAAATTTTTCTCATTAAGTTAGATTTTTGGGGAATTGTAAAAATATTTCTTTTTGAAATAAAATATATTTTATCATATCACCAAGACATTAAAATAATATAAATATTTATTAAACATATGTAATTACTAAATAATTCTAAAATAAGATGTATATTATACATATAATCCTACAAAAATATAAATTATATTTTATTCCTTGATAAATAAAAAAAATCATTTTGATTGTCGATGTAGAGCATGTGAGGCATGATGTGATAAGTAATTTATCAAATAATTTATTACATATTAAGTATTATATATTATTTTTATTGTAATATATGATTTTATATAGTTATATAACTATTTCTTTATCCAAAATCTTTTCTGGTGCTTGCGTAAGGCCCGAAAAGTCAAAATACCAAATTAAATAAGTTTCCATAGCATAAGTATGTTCTGATATACATATTGAACTAATATAAATGGTCATTTATAGAATAATAAACATATTTTAATTATTATAATTTATTTATAATTTCCGTGAATTAAATAAGTACCTTATGTTCTTGCACAATGTGGATATAGCATTAAATTATTTAATAGAAAAATAAAACTAAATGATTTTAAAATTACTAAAAATAATATATTTTGAAATAAATAATGTGTAACAACAAATATATAAATAAATATTAAATTTTATAATAGTTTTTATGGATTAATGTTTATTTACCCCTTTTCGTGATATATTTAATGTCGAATTAATTGAATACGGACAAAATTGAAAATAAATCTATTTTAATAAAATAATATTTTATTAATTTATTTAAAATCCAAAAAAAAGATTGAAGTAAGAAAATTTTGTTAGAATATTCTCTAAATTTTATTAATTTTCCATTTATGGTCCAATTTGTACATTATAGGTATAAATCAGGTCCATTTAATATAGAAAATGTTGTTATTGTTTTTAAATTTAAAATTGGTTGAGTTAGGATTAATCAACATGGAAATGTTTAAAATGACTTAAAATTTATTATAAATTATATTGGAGGATTTTATTACAACCCTATACTAAATTATATTCTAATACATATAAATTTTTTGGTATTTTTCATGAGAATATTTATAATAAATTAATATTTCGAAAAATGTCAGAAGTGCCCCTCACCTTAATTATAAAAGGGTACCTCCTCGCTCACCTATTACACCACTTTGAGCCTTATAACTTTCCCAAACCCTCCCAAATTATATTCTCCAGTTCTCCAGTCATGTTATGGAGTTTATTTTATTCTAAATTTACCAGCTCTAGTATAGTTAAGACGGGATGTAAAAGAGTTCTTTCGAAGAAGAGGTAATCACCTTAACCGATCACTTTGTTTTTTTACTTCATATTTACCTGTTATAAATTGATATTATTTATCATAAATTAATAAATTAAGTATAATAAATATTTTAAAATGTTATTATGATTATGAAAACCTCATTATTCACCCTCTTTACAATCAAAATAGTAGTGAAATTGCCACTCAGGCTTATGTATGGATTACAATCTCCGCATAATGATACAATTCATTTTTCAACACCATATTATTGTAAAATTATTATTATGGGTTTAGTGTTTATATATGATATTTATGACATAATTATACTTTAATAATGATAATATCACATCAAACAACTTAACATTCAATTCTTTGGGAAACGATGATGTCATCCATGTGTGGTTGTGGACTTCCAACTCTATGAAGTGATGTCATTTTTTTCATTTATATTTTACATAGATGGTAATGAGGAATAATTTTATTAATATATATGATATATATGACATATTAATTATCCTATAATTTTTAATTAATATTTACCATTTTTCATTCAATCCCTCGAAAAAGGAAAACAGTGTTGATGTGTGTGTGTGTCATACCGTCTCCATGAATAATGTTATTCATTTTCCTATATCTACTTCAATGAATGACTATAAAAATGAATAAAATGAATAAAATGAAGATTATTGATATTTATAAAATTATAAACATTTTTATCTGATGGTACCATTATAAAAATATAGTGACTGAAACTACCGAACTAGAACGTACATGAAAAAAAGAAGCAGATATTACCAGAAACAATTATTTTAATAAAGAAGTTTTTCAAAAAATGATATAAAATGATATAAGTAAATAATATATGGTATGATATATATGTATATATTTTTTTAAAATATGTATAATAAATCTATATTCATTATACATTGCTTTCCAATTTTTACTAAGGAATCCACACCTAAGGTATGTAATTTATGTTTCAAATCTATTTTAATAAATATTGTTTATATATATGAATTTATGTTATATAAATAATATGACCCATATATTATGAAACCCTTTTGTTTCATTATCCCTATTTATTTCACTATATTAATTAATTTAGTTTAGTTTACTCACTTTAATTATTTAAGTGATCAAAAGAGTTGTTTTTGGGAAATCAATTTTTTTATCCCAATAGTCCATAATCGATTTTATTCCCTATACATATTTTATATAAAGTTCTTAAATAATGGTTTTAATATTAACCTATGATTATTTAAAAAAATACAATTTTTTTAATTTTAAAAAAATTAAAATTAATCTTCTATTCAATTTCCAAATATGGTACTTTTTGACATTTTATAAAAAAAATGTGAATGTTTTATTTTCTAACTTACTTGGAATAAACAAAATTACCACCATCATGAAGCCTCAATACATTTAATCTTAAATTAAAATTTTAAAACATTCTTTTCAAAGAAACTAGATTCTTTATTATAGGCATAGTTTTTATTTTTTGAAAAATTTATTTTTTAATTTCCAATGGTATTTTCCTCAGAATTTGTTAATGATATTTTTATGGTATTTGTATTCATAAATGAAAACAACCCTTTATTATAATTCTTTTTTTATTGGGTTACGATCTAAGGATACCATCCAAATTATTATTGTATATTGATTATTATTATTATTATGATAAATTTTTATGTAACTCATTTCAGTGGGTTATGCTCTAATGAAATGGTTATGAAACCCATTCATTTTTATGGTTTTCGATATGATTAATGTTTTATAATAAAATGGAAAACATATGTATTGTTTTTATTATGTGATAGGTGGGACCTATATCACCCTTAAATTGATGTCATAAATTATTATATATCATGAGATGGTTGTGAGAAACATTTTGATGTTCTTGATCTGTTATGGGAAAAAATTCAAACTACTTGATCTGTCATGGGAAATAAGTTGATGTGATTGATCCACTATAGTAAAAAATTGTTGATTTGGAATCCAATGGTCTTGGAAGTTAATATTTACATAAAAATGGTTTCTATGCATTTTATGATGCTACCAATGTCACACCCAAAACTCAAACACTCCTTTATTTTATCCATTTTTTATTCTTAGTTTTTTTTTCAATATTTGGGATGGGGCCCAGTTGAATGTTTTCAATTTTTTTAAACATCAGGAGGGTATTCCAGGTGGAACATGGGTACCGTGCCATCAGAAGAAATCATGTGGCTCAAATTTATATCAGGTATTGCTTATTATAGAACCAACCACATGGAAATAAAATGGCCATGTGGTAGGTCCCAAGTAACTATGTGCTAATCAATCCTTGGGAAGAGAATTTTTCACTGTTATAGTACGGTTTGGAAAACTGTGGTGTTGTGTTGGGTCATTAAAATCATAAACCCTACTTCTCATCTCCCCGTTTTTATCCCATTTTAAGGATCCTCTTTCCTTTTCCTACCTAGGTTAACCTGGGGGTCTCCCCAAACCCCTATCTCTTTCTCTCCTTCTTCCCTTGATGGATCGTTATGGTTCTTAGATATGTTTACATTGATATTTGGTCATTTCCCCTCCATTTATCCCTTTATCTACCATTTTAGGGATTCCTTCTGGGGATTCTCTCTTGGATGAACCATATTGTTAGGGTTGGCTAATATTTGTGTGATTTATTTATTTTTTGGGCCTTTGGATCATCTGGGATGCTTTGTTCTTCCTATCCTTGGATTTATATCAAATACGCATATGGTTGAGGTAGGTGATTCCGACTTTTTCCATTTTGACATAATCCACGCACATTTATGTGCTTTCAATTAATATTTAAATTCAATTCAAACTATTATAATATATATGGATATATATAAATAGTGATTTATTGTTGGTATAATTTAATAAAAATATGTTTTGATTGAAATTTTTGTTCAATGTCAATGTTTATGGAACCTATGATAATTCTTGAAAATCCACTATTCCATTAAAGTGAGATTTGGGAGGGGTTTAATAAATTTTTACCCCTATTATGTTGTTATTATTTTGTTTCTTTGTGAATGTGGTTTGGTGTGTATAATTTTTCATTTTTATTGCATGATGGTTGTCTTAAAACACCTTATAAAGGGATTTCTGATTTTAAGGGAATGGTTTTTTTCTTTTTAAATAATGTGAGTGGCTAAATTTGGTTTCAAAGCAAGAGGTAATTTTTGGAAAATTTTATTTTAGTACTTTCATTGTTTTTATGTATTCCATTAAATTTTGGAACATCCATGGGTGCACTAGGTGCACTCATGTTTGTGTTAATAAGTGATGATGACTCCTTTAAAATTGTTCTTTCTTAAAACCTTAGTTTTTTGAATAGTTATTTTGTTTCTAAAGGATGTGGGTTCTCATGTTAAAATTCAAAAGAATGATTTAAAATGATATCTCAAAGGGTTTACATGTTTGGCCCTTGGTGTATGTATTGATGAATGTCAATCTTAAGGGTTTGTTAGGCTGTTTCGTAAGATTTTGTGTTTCTCTCAAGGTTAGAAATGATTTTATGAAAATTAATTATTTACATGGGACATATGGGCCCGTCTGTCACTTGAAACAAAAAAGTAATGTTTGGGTTTATTTTTAGATGGGAATGGGGTTTGATAAATGTGTGTGGCTGATTTGTAAACTAAAGTGTTTTATGAAATTAATTGGTTGTTTATATAGTATGATGTCCTGGTGGGAACCTCGAGGGATGTGAAATGTATACATATATAAATGGGGAACCTCTATTGAAGGGATTTCCCAATATGTGTTATCGAATATAGGTCCCCATGTTTATGTTAGGTAAATTCATTGACAGAATGAAAGATGAGTCACACATGCATTGGCCTCCTACATACACCTTTTTTACTACCCAAATGGGTTATAGGCCATCTTTTATATTATCAAGTGATTTTAGCATACAAGAAACGATTTGAAGGGTTGTACCCTACTAGAGTTGTATACAGGCCAGAAGGGTTATTCCACTGGTGATTTTAGGATAGGTCAGTCAGTCGGTGATTTAGTTAGGGGCTTCACCATTTTTTGGATGGTGGTTCTAAATTGGTTAAATCCATGGGACTTCTAGGGATGTTTACGATATCCCATAGTTATTATTTATATTTCTCATTTACTTTTATCTATATGAGTTTCCATCCTGAATTTTTTATTTGTTTCTTCTTAGAAAATCCATTGAATTTCTTGTTTTGGTTTTTAATTTTAAAATGAAAATTGGTTTTTGAAATAATTTGTGGTGTGTTTTTTTAGTAAAATATAAAAACCATATTTCTATAACTATACATCAAACTAGTGTAAATGGGCTATTTTGGGAAATGAAACACTTGGATTCTATTTTTTATCATTGGAATTCCTACTAAGTATTTTGTTTATCATGTATTGTTTATATTTTCAATTTAATGTTATGTTTTTCTTTGGTTCTCTTGCATTAGTTTCACATTATTAAAGAAAAACTGGTCTTTTGTTGGAGGTAACCAATTGATCAAATTAAGATCATGGTAGATTTTTTTTTTACTTATTAATTTTGTATATTTTTTCCTATTTGTTCAGTTTTATTTTGTTCATGGATCAGTTGTTTAATTATTTAGTTTTAGTTGTTTTATCTTGTGTCTTTTTTGATTCATTTTAGGTTGATTCTGGTTTCTGTCTCTTAGGAATAAATCATTCCCACTTTTATGTTATGATAATTGGAACTAGTTTTTGCCCATAGAGATCAAGAATTCACTTTGGGCCGAGAAAGGGACAACTCGGGTAACCAGTTCAGGGTCGACCATGGATGGTTCATGAAATATGGTGTTAGAGCAGGCCCATAATATTTAGGGTGTCTAGTAATTGAAGATTTTGAATTTCTGGACTGAGGAGGTAGGTGCGGGAAGAGCATTCTTAACTCGTTCTCACACTGATCCTTGAGTTACTAGGGGTAGTCCTGGATTTGAGACTTTTTTCTTCGGATGTTTTGAATTGAGGTATCACAATGGAGGCGATCCAATGTCACGTTGTGATCGCACATGGAGTAGTGACCCATGTAGATTCCAAGTGCAAGTTTCAATACCCTCTTAGCATTATAACATATGTGAGGCATGGACAACTAAAATATATGTGAGTTAGACATCGACACTAGTCTCTCTATCTAGTAGTTGGGTGTATGTTGTGATTTTTCTTGGTTTTAGTTTGCGTAAGTGAGTTTTTGAGGATGAAAATAGTTTTTAAATAAACTTTTTTCCCTTTAAAAGGCTTGGTGCGACCCATGGTGTTTTTTATGAATGTTTTCACATGTGGAGGTATGTGTGTGGAAAGTTTGTGTTTGCATTTATGTAAGGAAATAGATAGACATTAATGTGAGGGTTCATATGATTCCAAGGGTGGGGTTTTGAAATTTATAGGCTTTGGGAGATTGGTTTCTCTTTGAGGAGTGTATTTTGTTAATTGAAAATTTGTATTGTGTTTGGAAAATAGCTTTGAAATAAGATGAATTTGAACAGGGATGTGATTTTTTTTATTTAAATTTTGTCTAAAATGGGGTTTTTGAATTTGGAAAAGTGACCTTAAAAGAAATAAATTTTGAAATTTAAGTGAAAAGTGTGGCTTTTGAAATAAATCATTTTCTTTTGTTTGAATTTTTTCTGAGCCAATCATCTTGACTCGGGATGTTTATTTTGTTTGTTTATTGATTTGATGTTGGATTAGATTTTTTTGTTTATCGTGCTTCATAGAATACACCTCCCAGAAATCCCCCAAGGTTCTCCAATGATTCATGCACCAATTTTAGTTCTACTCGAATGTTATCTGTCTTTTATGGTGATCGATCTCCATTAGATGCGGAAGAGTGCCTTGAGGGGTCGATCTTGTCTTCAAGGTGTTGGGAACTCCAAAATCTATTAGAGTGCATGTTTGATTGGGTCTTTTTGAGGGTGCATATTTGTTTGAATGGGAGTTGTTTTCCCTTTCATCATTTCAATTTTTTATGACGTGGGATGTATTTAAATCTATCTTCCTCTAATGGTTCATACTAGAAGAGCATAAAACAACTAAAAGGGAAGATTTTGTGTGTATTCATCAAGGCCAATGGATAGTGAAATTCTATGTTTATTGTTTCAAGGAGATGGATTCTTTTACTCTGTAGGTGGTGTCGCAGAATCTAATGAAGAATTCTATTTTCCTTGGGGGTATTTTCCTACAGATCAAGGAGTGAGTCCTCTCTTCTAAGTCCAGTTGTTTTTGAAAGGATAGTGGATGAATCTTTTCTTCCTGAGTTGGTCTTCAGAGTGCTGGCGGTTGGAAATCTGGTGTCTATTTCTACTCATGAAGGTTCACCATCTGGTGAGAATTATATGCTTTAATACCCTAATTCTATTGGGTCTATTTCAATGGTTTTGGTTTCTAGATCATTAAATCATCCTCGTGTGTCCCACTAGTGTAGCCCGTTAGGGCATTCAATGTTGTCATGTCACATCCCTTTGAAGATGTGCCATCATTGTAGCTGTTTAGGTCTTATAGATATGTTTTTAATAAATAATCACCTAAAAAAGATATTATGACTAAGGGATACTCATACCTAATAGTTAGGTATGAGATTCTTCAGCTTCTAGAACCCCATCCAAATGTCTTAGGGTGAATCTCCTGCAGAGTTAGGAGTTTCCTGGTGTATGATAAGCCCCACTCCAGTTTTCTTTTTCCTACATTTTGTTCTTATGGTTTTCTTATGTTCATATATTATTGTAATAATGTCATGGACATGTTCTATTGAAAACAAAGATGATTTATTTATATTCATTGTGTTCCCTATGAATCACTCATTTACCATAAGGGATGATTGATCTATGGATTAGTATGTTCATTCGGGTCTTGGTTTTGGTTTTGGATTCAGTGAGGTGATCATTAGAGAAATGACTACATTTTGTGAAGAGGATTACTGGTAGTTTCAATATGTTGTTTAGTTTTTGTTTGAACTATTATTGTGCGTTCTCTCTTGTGTTGGGAAATTGGGTAGTGTGGATAATTTTTTATTCTAATAGTGATGTTTTTTTCTTTGTGCGAAGGGTTGTTGGTTCTTATAAGAAGTTTCCTAGATCAAAAATCCTAGCATATCTGGTTGTTTTTTAGTACGTTTCCTTCTTGATTCATTGTGGTGGATTTTTTCCCTCATTATATCAATGATGATTTATTTTGGGATTAATAGTTCCATAATTTTTGTTAAATATTTGGTTATGGTGAAAAATTTGTCTTTTTTCGGGTTGGTAGTTATGCCTTAGGACTCCCCTAGGGGAAATGCATTTTTTTTGAGGTTTCCTTGCTAGTTTAATTCTTTTGGTGGTAAGAAAACTATAGTTTTCTCCCATAAAGCATGGATTTTGGTCCCTTGTTGACCAGTCAGGTGTGACCTATGGAGAGAAAGGTCATCCCGGGGTTTATGGTTTTCCACAGTTTTGTCTAGGAATGAACTCTAGTTTTGGATAAATATCATCTTAGTGAATTTATGTGGAAATAACGTGTATGTGGTGGGGATAATTATTACACCCCAACCTCAAACACTCCTTTATGTTATCATTTAATTGTTCTTTGGTATTTTTGTGGAGGATCAGGTTGAGACCGAGTGGTAATTTTTTCAGTTTTTTAAAGTTTGTGTGGGTTTTCAAGGTGGTACATGTGTACCGCATGGTTTGTAGAAACCATACATCCATACTATGTGGAAGTTATGGGTTTGAATAGAACCAACCATAAGAAAAGTTCACAGTAGGGTAGTAGGTTCTAGGTAATTGTGCACCAATCCTTCAGTGGCAGAGAGTTTCTCCCAATTACTGCACGGTTTAGTAAACCTTTGGATTATTCTAGGTTATTAAAATTATATACCCTAATTTTACTATCCCCTCTTTTTCTCTCATTCTTAGGATCCTCCTCCATTATCCAGTCTATGCACACTCTGGGGGTCTCCCCCAACCCCTCTACCTTCCTCTTCATCCTCCATTGATGGACCTTAAAAGTTCTCAAGTATGTTTCCAGGGTTTTTGGGTCGTTTCCCCTCTCTCTCTCTCTCCCTTTCTCACATCTTCTAGGGTATACTTTTGGTGATTCTCTAAAAGATGAACTCTATGGTAAGGTTTGGTTAATATTAGGGTGATTTATTTATGGCCAGGGGGTGTGGATAGTTGGTGAGGGTTGGTTCTTCCTCTCCTTGGAATTATATCCAATATACACATAGTTGAGGTAGCTGTTTTAACTTTTTCCTTTTAGACACAATACATTTTATCTTATTTGCTTATTAATTTTAAAATGTCAATCTCACATATATAATATCTATGGATAGATTTATATGGCTATTTTTTAAGTGTATAATTTACAAAAAATATTTTTTAAAAGATATTTGTGTACAGTGTCTAGGTTTTTGGACCCTATGGTATTACTTGAAACCCCATTATTCTTTTAAAGTCAAACTGGGCGTGGGGGTTAAAATTATTTACCCATAGTACTTTGTGATGTTAATTTTTTTTGGGAATGTGTTTTGGTGTGTATGATTTTGAATTGTTATGGCTTTATGGTTGTGTTAAAAACCCTTGGAAAGGGTTTTATGGTTTCAGGGTTATGGTTTTTTTTATTTTTAAATAATTTGAGTGGTTAAATTTGGTTTCAAATAATGTGGTAGTTTTGATAAAAATATTTTTTGAGTGTCTTCTTGGTTGATAGTAGATCAATTGGATGTTTCCACATCTATGGATTCAACAGGTGCGCACATATATGTTCCCTAAAGTGAATATGGAACCTTTAAAAATATTATTTATTAAAACCTAGGTTTCAGGAATGGTTCTTTGGTTTCTAACGGATATGTATTTACTTTTGAGAATTAATAAGATTGATTTAAAATTAATTCTCAATGTGTGTGACCATTTGGCCCTTGGGGTGTGTTTCAATGAATATCAGGCTTAAGGGGATGTTCATAATTTTCATAAGATGTTCTCTTTTTTTTTGAATGTTTGGACATCTTTTCTAAAAATATATTGGGGACGTGGGACTTAAGTGATTTTTTGGCACTTCAAACTAAAAAGTGATGTTTTTTTTATTTTTATAATGTAATTGGGTCGGATAAATGTGTGCACCTAATTGGAAATATAAAGTGTTTTATAAAATGGTTTGAATGTCTATATGGTAGGACGACCCGGTTGGAACTTTTTGTTATACGAAATATATACATTTGTAAATGAGGAACCTCTATAAAATGTCAGTGTGTGAATCATATTATGGGTTATCTTTTATTAGTGTCCTTATTTGGGGTATCCATGTGTGGTGATGGAAGGTAAGAGGATTCATGAATGGGTTGGCCTCCTACTTATACAGTATTACTATCCCCATGGGCTCCTGGGAATTTTTTAGATGGTTGAGTGATGGTTGCTTATCAAGCCCAATTAGATTGGTTGGTAACCCCCTAGAGTTGTAGACATACCAGAAGGGTTGTGACACTATTGAGTTTTAGATACAAGATCCAATTCGTAATTGAATTAGGGGCTTCACCAGATGCCAGTGGGTGTTTCCAAATGGATTATGTCTAGTGGAGTTCATGGGATGTTTAGGATCTCCCATTGTTATTATTTATATTTCTTGTTTACATTATTCCATAATATTTTCCATCCTAAATTGTTTATCTATTTCTTTTTAGCAAATCCCTAGTTTTCCTTGTTTTAGTTATTCATTGTAAAATAGAAATTGGTTTTAGAAATAATTCGTAGCATGTGTTGTTTAGTAAATGTAAAAACCATATTTTAATAACATTATTTCAAACTACTGTTAATGGGCTATTTTTAGAGAAGAAACACTGGGTTTCCTTGGATTATCTTTGGCATTCCTACTGATAATTTTGGTGCCCAATCCTATATTATCTTTTTAGTTACATGTTTTTTTCAATAGGTTCTTTTGGTTTACATTCTCTTTGTCAAAGAAAAGATGGTCTTCTAGTTGGAGGTGACTAAGGCGCCACATGGAGATCATAGTAGCATGGTTTTTAGTTTTTTGTTTTGAATTATGTTCACTCCTGTTCTATTTTATTTTGTACCTTGATTAACTGTTTAATTATATAGGTTTAGTTGTCATCTCTTTTGGATGGTTTGGTTCATTTTTTTATCCTAGTTTTTATCTTTTGTTATTAAATCATTCCAACATGTATTTTTTTGATCCCCAAATATACTTACTAGCCCATGTGGAACGGGAACACCCTTCCGGACATGTTTTGTGCTGGCTTAGGAGACTGGTTCGGGGTGGACCCCTACTGGTTCATGACAACACACATTTAATGCATGAACTTAAAGTTAATTTTTGAGTTATGATGTGTCCTCATTCTTATGATTAATGCCTTTTTAAATGCTGATTTTTTATTACATAACTCATATTTATGATCTTTTCAGATTTGGTATAAACTTTTTATTTTATGACCATCATATTATACCATAATTTTTATCTTCTCTTTTTATATGATCATTGATTGATGTCTATCATGGTTACCTTTACTAAGCATCTGATCTCACCCTTATTTATATTAGCATTCACCATGTCTAAAATAATGTTTTAAGAAGGTTTAGAATATGAAGAGTACTATAAGGGGATATATTTATGGGTGATGTTGAAGATATTTCGTGTAATAATTTTATGGTATATCTAGTCTATAAAGACTCTAAACCTTTATAGTTCTGGAATGGATCATAATGTTATGTATTAAATATTAATCTACAAAGATGTAATATTTATGTATTAAATATTATGGGTCACTATATTATATTGGATTGATAATTGATTTTGAAACCAATTAGTTTCTTTTCATGAAATTTTATCCTTGGAAAGATGTTTATTCCAAGAGGAATATCTAGGAAATGGTAGATATATGAGCGATTACATTATAGACTTTTTATAATCTTAGGAAAATAATTTTCCTTTAAAAGAGTTTTCATATGATAATCATTTACATTTATCCATCGATGTGGAACCATAAAAAAATCTATATGGTTAACCATGCTTAATAAAATAGTTTGGGGTTGAAATTTTTAATTCAATTATTTCATGATTAGAAAAATTTCAAGAGAAAAAAAGTGGGTTATGTGAATTCGAGGAGGAAACCACCAATGTTTGATATTGGTGATCATATATTTTTTGTGGGTATCTCGTCATCTTGGGTAACGTATTATTCGAATAAGAAATAAACTTTCACCGAGGTTAATTTATCCATTTTTATCATGGGACTGTATTATTGAATTAAATCATCATATAAACCTTTTATTTCAAATGAGAATGACTCATAATGTATTATATGTATGTTTTCATTGGAAGTGAATATATGGTATATGTAATGTGATTTAAAATGGATACATTGATTTGAATGGCTATGAAACCTATATTGAAAATTTTTAAATGATTCAAGATTATATTAGAAATGTTATGATGGTTGTGTGATTGCTTTTGTGTGAGTTTTACATAGGAATAGTATATTAGACGAATATACCAGGGAGTGGAAAATGTGTAAGAGGGTTCAATACCTAATGTTATTTTATTTATTACTTTTATACGTAAAAATGTTTTTTATGGTTAGAAAAATATTTTTGATGCTTTTTGTGATGTTTCTTTCTGAAATGATTATATTTAACAATTTTAATGATAAAAAGATATAAAGTTTTTTGAATATGGGGACCCATATTTTTTATTTTTTAGATTTTGCCGATAAATTTATATAGAAAAGGAACTGATATAAAATTATTGAATTTTATAGGAATATTTAATTATTATTTAAAATAAATTATAGTTTTTTTAATTAATTAATCTGTATTCACTATTATCCTATTTTTTTTATTTTTGGTAGAAATATGTACTATATTATAATGAAATTTCATTTTATCATTATATAAAAAACGTGGACATGAACGTATGATGGTTATTTGAAAAAAGGTTTTAATTTTAATAATGTAGAATTTGAAGAGGTTAGTTTGAATAGTAAATAGTCTATTGTCTAAAGTATGGTGGTAGATTTATTTTAGTTAATTATTGGGTGGGATTAGAGAATTCAGAGTAGTGGTATAAATCAAATCTATAAATGGAGAACTTTACCAATTTATTTTCATTTAATTATGACATCCTATATTCTCTAATTTTGGAGAGTTTTTATAAGTTATTCATTTCATTCATGGATTGATGGAATATGAATTAATAATAATTATGGTAGAATTATGAATAGGGAAATAAAATAGAATAATGAAATAAAAATAAAGGATAGTTAATGGTTGAGTTTTGTAACTCTAGACCTTGTATTTTTCTTGGATTCATTGTGGATAAACAATATCTTTTTATTTGTAAATAATTTATTAAAATCAGCAATAAATAAAAAAATTTATTTTTATTTAAGGAATATATGGAATTTTGTGATTAAAGCATGGTCTTTTCTTATCTATTTTCTAATAATAGAAAGAATATTTTTCATATATCAAATAAATTTTTTAACTTATATAATTTTATTATTGAAGATTTTATATGAAAATATTAATCTATATTAAAATTTTATTTCACTATGTTTTATAAACATTGTTAAGTGGTGTTGTTTTGAAACTATTTTTGTTAGAAAAAATGTCATCACAATATTTTTTAGGTTGTATTTTTTTGATATGATTATTTAATGAACATCTTTCGATTATTACTAAGTCAGGAAGAATTTTTTTCTTCGAGGTTGGAGGAGTTTTGATAGTGTTGATGATGGATTTTTGTGATGAAATGTTTAAGGAGGTCGTATTATTTTGGTTAACACCTACGATGCATAATATTTTCTCGTATTAATGGATTTTTTAAGGGATTAATTCCCACTATGATGCATAATATTTTAGAGTTAATTTGTATGTATTTTCTAGATAAATATGATATTATTTGGGTTTCACAAGAAAGTGTAAAAGTATATGATTTTCCAGATGATACATAATATTCTTGGATGATGCATAATATTTCTCGAACCTTTTGTACATTTTTTTCTCCTTTATATATTTTAGAAGATGCAAAATGTTTTTGTTGATACATAACATTTTCTCGGGATTCAAGATACAATAAATAAAAAATCTTTATTGTGATTCATATCATATTTAATAATATATATAATATTTTTAAGAAGTTACATATGGTTTTTCCAAATTCATCATAATGATGTGTAACATTTTTATAAGATACATAATATTCCTATAGATATGTTTTAGTTTTTCTGAATCCTATTGTGATACATAAATTTTTGTACAAGGGAATGTTTCAAAAAAACATCAATTCAACTTCTTGATCATTAGTAGATTATAATATGCTTAATAAATATAATAACATGAGCTTAATGGTCATCATTTGAATAGAGGACCCAGACGTGATATTTTAATGATTCAAATCCTTAATTATTGTGCATTTGTTGGATCATGTATTTGACCCACCATTACACAATGAAGAGTGAAGTCACTCAATATAGATAACATAATTGTATTCACATTAAATTCAAATATGGGTTTTAATTTAAGAATGAGGATTTTATTTATTCTACGATATTTTGGAATTACAATTAGGGGAAGTATCACAATTAATTTCTTGGAGTTATCATATTTAATTATGGGAAATATTTTCACTTAATTATTCATTAATAAAAATATAAAACTTAAATAAGATATAAATCTATTCAAAATAAATATATTAGGATTAGTATCAAAAATTATATCTCCGGTTTTTTAATATACTAGGTAATATTTCTTGACATGCACTATTAATTTAGACAAGAATACGAATTTGTTTCATGAGGAATCTCACTACATGCCTGTGGAATCAGATTTGATTGGTACACCATCATTTAGGTAATTTATTTATATTTTAATGAAAGGTTCATTGTATTACAATTGGAGTATTGGTTTCCATATTACATGTGGATAAGTGTGTCCTTTAGTGAGTGTTTTAAACCTAGAGGGTCAGAATAGTTTCTCCATATTGTAATACAAGTAGTGTTATTATTATTTCTATTGTATCCAAAAGTTACATTTTCATACTCGTTGTACTATCATGGATAGGTTGAATAGAGTAAATTTCTAATATCTCACCTTTTATACATTAGTTCTTCATACTAGTTGTGACGGTGATATATAGTTCCTAATAAACTTATAACAAGATCATTGTTCATGGTCGATTCCAAAATAGAGATACAGTGATTCACACCACTCGGTGTATTTAACTATCGTTGTACAAAGAAGTGGTATAAGAGCTAAATTTTCATGGGGTTTTCTTCCCTCTCTAATTTTTTGGAAGTGTTTTTCATCTAAATGTGTGTTTAAATTTTCAGGTACAATAATTCTATGTTGTTGGAAAGTCATATGAAACCATATTTATGATCATTGGGGATGTACATTAATATAGCTTCCATTCATGGGACCTCAACGATCATAAAAAGTGGAGAACTATTATAAATTTCTTAAGGGAGATTAATGATGAATAAAAAAGAGTAAATTCATTAGGGGGATAATATACTAATATTTATTTTATATCATATACATCCTCACAATCCATGTGGAAAAAACATGTCAATATTTGTCAAGGATTCCCCAGAGAACCTGAAGCTATGTTTTAGTTACTATGGATCACATATAAGGAATTGATAATGAATCTTAATGAGTCCATTCACAAATTTATTTATCAAGTGAACAATATTGTTTAATAAATTCATATAGTTTGAGAAAATACCATTGATAAAAAAATCATGAAGGGGATCCTAGGGATATTACAAATGTGTTTCAATTTGAATGTTTGTGTACTTTAAGACAGTGACCCAAAGTAGGTGACTCTATATAGTTTTCAAAAAAATATTTTTATATACATTATGAGTAAAAATTAAAAATAATATGAAGATAGATGATTTTGAAGATGTATCATTCAAGGGGATGGAGAACCTCACAGTAGATAATGATCATAATGATAGAAATCTTTATGAGGTTCCACGTTTTATCTAACAAATTCTCTAAGTGCTGATGTTAAAATTAAAATTCATGCTCTTAATTTATTCCTTTTTTTTGAAACATTTGGAATTTCACTCCAATATTTCCAAAGAAATTATAAGATGATGATAACAAGGAAGAACCCAGGATGAAATATTTTAAGGGATAGAAAATAAATAAAATATCATTTTATAAATTCCCCATAAATAAAAACATTATTTCTAAAAAATATTGTAGCTATAAAGAAATTTAAGTATGAGAGGTTCAATATTATAAATAACTTCTTGAATAAGTTCCTATGATACAATAAATATACAACTAGTTGAGGTAAGTGAGAATAATGAATCAAAAGATTTTGGAGTTGTTGAACTTGAGGATGAACAAGAAGATACTATTTAATAAATTTTCATGTGAAGGGTTGAAATGATCATATCCAATTGAAGGTTGTGTGATTCCAAACAATATTTATAGTATAAATAATGAGAGAAATATTAGACAAAGAAATTAAATTGAATCGCATAAATATTGAATCCCATATAATATGGAGAAGTAGATTTAGTTATAGCTCAAAAATGAAGAGGAGGCTCGAGTTATTGATGGTATGAATAATATAGTGAAAGGAACTATCAAAAGAACTGATGAATTGAAAAATGGATTCATAATGATGTGTTGAAATTTTTATGGTTAAGAAAGACTTATTACATTGTGCATGGAATTCTGCAGTTTTAGAGCATAGGATATAAAATAAGTTAATGTGGTTCATGGAGATTCAATTAAAAAATAATCACTTTCCCAATTTTGTATAATAATATTGATAATGATAAATCCATTGAACATATTCATCATATGAAACAATTAGTGTTAGCTAGGGTGACATTATAAGAAACCACTCCTTAGAAGAAGTTTGTTTTATATTACTCAAAACAAACTCAAACAATTATAGTATATACATGCATTAATACACCATATATATAGTGTTATTATTGCATAAAAATGTGATATAAATAATATTTTTTATCCCTAAAAATGATTTAAAGGGTAAATATAAACAAAATTAGATGAGTATAATTTATTAATCTCAATATTTTTTAATCAAAATAAAATAGTGGTATGGTTATGGAAACAATACAATGAATTTATAATCTAGGGCATAGAGATATATATTGAAAGAGATCCAAATAATGAGACTAAAATCATTTTATACACCATAAAGTGGGGTAAAACATTTATTAAATTTTTATCCTAGTGTGATCAATATGATTCAATCTATTTGATGATGGAACCATATCATTCACCATCAACATAATGACAAAAATAAACATTGATCATGAAAGGAACAGACAACAAGGCTAATTTCACATAAATGAATTTGAAATATGACAAGGATAATTTCACTAAAATGAATTTGAATGTGATATATTTAGATGGAGAATGGATTATAGAATGTATTTATATGTCCCTCGTGATAAGAAATCATTATTTTGTCACATTCATACAATATGAAAAATAATGTGTCATTATCGTTGAAAATTATGAATGGTTGAATATCATTGGCTCCAAAAAACTACCAAATAAGTTGAAATTACATGAGTCACATAGATATATTGGTGGTTTAAGTCCTTATTCAAAACATTTTAATTGTAATAAAATTATAAAACTCAGGTTTTGTGTTTAATTTCAACAATAACACTTACATCATTAAAGGAATAAATGGAATTATTGAAATGTGTGGGACTATCACAAAGGGGAATATCAACCTCATTGGTGGATATTGAGACAACTTATTTCATTCCAAGGAGAAATCGAATGGGTTATGTCAAAAAATTCTTCATCACTTCAGCCAAAAGTCATTCTGATACTTATTGAAGAAAGAATAATCTGGTGATGTCCCTTTATTGTCACCTGTTTTCACTACACACGTGACATTTTCAAAAAAGAAAAAATAATTTGGATAGACTACAATCCAAAAGAAAAAAGTGATAACTGAAGAGCTAGTGTAAGTCAATGTGTCTGAGAGAAATCATTCAATTCCATGGATGGAAATAGATATAATATTTTCATTATATATTATTTCCATATAATGACATGACTAATGGTAATATCTCCCAAATCTAAAGTATTATGGTGTATTAATCATTATTAATGATTGTGGGCGAAAGTGATTAGATTGAAATTTCAATAGTATTAAACTAATAATGGTAAATAATTCACCAATAATTATGTGAAAAAATATATTGATAATCATGGAATGTGACACTCTATCTAACTAGTAAGTACTCCTTGACAAAATAAATTTATTTAGAGTAGGAAAAGAAAATTCAATAATATGTCCTAGACAATTATCCTTGAGAAACATATTCTATTTATATTGGAAATAGGTACTGATTGCTTCAGTTTTTATCTCTAATAAGGATTTTTATGTTTAAATTAAGACGATACACCTTGCAATATGAGGTATGATAAGTAACCGTTAATATATTAATTTCAAATTTTTGGAAGTAAATTATTTATTCACAATAAAAAGAAAAACTGTATGTTTTAATCTCATATTAATAAACGAATTTTAATAGGAAACACATCCAAAATAATGTTATAAAAGTGCTACAACAAATGGTATATAATCGTCATTGAATGTAAAGCGGTAAAGGTTCCCTAAAATAACAAAATTTTACAACCTAATGAGAAGATTTAAAAGTTGAAAAATAGTCAAATTTCATAATAAACAAATGTAGAAGTGTTCAAACAAAAAGGGAACATGGTGGTATATACAGCTTTAAAGAATACATAAATGATAAATAAAATACAATGGGTTTTGTATATGAAAACATGTAAGGAAAAAAAGGTGAAATGGGTGATGAAAATAA
The DNA here is from genome assembly GCA_963277665.1 of Viscum album. Taxonomy (NCBI): domain Eukaryota; kingdom Viridiplantae; phylum Streptophyta; class Magnoliopsida; order Santalales; family Viscaceae; genus Viscum; species Viscum album. Next base: position 1,289,869,075 of record OY728158.1, read on the forward strand.
TTTTTATTACTGCATAGATCTTGTGAAAAATACTAAGGATCAAGAATCAATTGAAAAACTATCTTTTCTTGAGTAGAATCTATTACTATTTAATGGGATATAAAATATGAAAATTTTGTCCAATAAATTTTTGAATATCTTTACAAATTGAATAGATTCAAACTTTAAAAATTCCTCTAAGGTAGAATGATAAAAACTTCCTCACAATCTCATGGATATTCTAAAACAAACCTAATAAATATGGACAGGTAACTCAAACAAATAATTTTTAGTGTATAAGGGACATTCCAATATTTAGTGGATATTTTTTATAAGACAGTTTCACCCATATCTTAGTTTCAAAAATTCATCTTTTCATTGAAATTCTGATAAAAAGAGGATTCAAGGTGTACCAAAGTGATGTAAAATTATTATTTCATATGATATTCAATAATGAGTAATATTACATTAGAAAAATGAAAATATTTATTTTACCTGTATATAGGAAAAATATTTCCATTAAAAAAAGTTTTTGTATAGACTAAAGTAGGTATTGAGAGCTTCGTATTCTGAGAATGAGAAATAATTGTGAAAGATGAGATTAAAATGAGTATGAGTTGATCAAAACCTATACATTATGAAGGAAAGTTTTTGAAAGATGTTGGTGATTATTTATGTATATGACATAACTTTTGGAGGTTCAAACAACTCATAATGCAAGAAATATTTAGGTGTGGTTTTTTATTTTCTCTGCTCATGGAGCGAACATGTATAGAGTATGGTGGTGAATATTGAGGTCACACGGAGGTATTTTTAGTATTTTTTTAATTATATTTCAGGTTTTTATCTTATCTATTCTATTATTTTCAATTTATTAGTTTGTTTTATGGGATAAAGCATTCCCAATAGATTTAGACTTGATATTTTGGGTTGTTCTACATCCTGTGGGGATGTGGAACCCCTTAGTGATATATTGTGAGCTTGTTTGGGTGTATAGTGGAAGGAAAACCTATGTTGGTTCATTAAAAAATGATATCATAGGTAGACCCTGTTATTATTGATGTAAGTGGTTTGGACTAATTATGTTGGAAATCTAGGTTGATTAATTTGTGGGTGCAAAATCATCACCCTCATGTGATGATACTTAAGATACCACGGTAGTCTAGTATGAGTATATCAAAAATTTAGGAATCTATTATCATTATTTTTGAGACACTAAGTCATTATTTTAGTATTTTGATATAAATGTTTTGGGTTTTTTATTTTATTCTTTATAATATCCATGATTAGAGAGTAAATTATAAGGAAGAATGAAGTCAAACAACTAGTGTCTATGACTGGGAAAACTGTGCATACACCATGAAGCCCTTTTAGGAGACTTCAAGTAGGATTTTCATGGTTATCACATGACTTTCCTAGTCATTCGACCAAACAGTTCATGATTTTAAATTTTCAAGATTTTTTTATTTTCATGTTCTCTATGTATTTTAATTTTAATTTTTATTTCAGTGATTGATTTTTGATGTTTTGACGTGTTTTTTATTTTCTATTTCATGATTTTATAATTTTAGATTTTTATATTAAAAAAATGTATTTTTAAATTGTTTGAAAAATATGTCGGTTTCTAAAACTATGGGTGTCTACAAGTATTCTATATTTTATAAATGAAAGATATTTTTTTAGAAAACATTGTTTTGTATTCGAAGGAACGATATATTTTAGAATAAAATTAATGAATTTTTAAAATTTAAACTTTGAGAGGACTTGGATAAAAATATTTATAGAAAGGGGGATTTTAGAAATTTTTTAATTTAGTGAATTTTTTATTCTAAATCATTATGTTTTAGTGAATAATGAAATGGATGAAAAATTATTTATCAAAGATAAATTTTTCTATGGACTTTAAATTAAATAGTCTATATTAATGGGATATAAAAAATGGAAGGATGGTAGTGATTGATTTTAGAATATTTTTGGTTTGGGAATTGTTTTATAGTGTTTTAAGATTGTTCTATATACTTCCGATTGTATTTTTTTATTTTGAAATTAAAATATGTTATAATTTTCTTTGGTGTTTCTTGATTTCCAATCTTTTTCTCATTGAGTTATATAGAACATAACAAGATATCTGGGGGTGGTTCCCCTCATCATGTCTTTTGGATGATAAAGTCTTATTTTAATGAATTTATTTATCTATTATAGATACATAGCCTAGTTATTGTCATTATTTTGGTAATCGAAGGACTTCATTAAGGAATTCTACAAAATTAACCCTTGTTATTTCATTAGATGAAAGGAACCTAAAAATCCATAGAGTGGATTAATTTTATTTTGAATATCTTCATTTGGTTTGAGATTCTTGGTACTCCTAAACTCAATTTTTTCGAATTCATGTTATAGGATCTAGGATTACGGTAGTGGAAGTCTATCATTCAAGTAAATCACAAAATAATCTTCTGTGGGAATGCTTCAAGGTGTTTTTTTAAACTCCTATAATTCTTTAAGACTATGTAGATAAGAATATATATATATATATAGTTATATAGTTCTGAAAAATTTAATTCAATGGTGTAAGAGAACATAAAGTGTTTCACTGAGATTGTTCTCTTCTTCATGGTCTAGCAGAAGATGAATCTTTTAATGCTTTATACATTAGGGGTGGCATCTAGCCATATCCTATACTGGCAGTTTCTTCACCCAACTATAAAATTTATAAATATTTGGAGAATAAGGTTGTTTAAATCAATTATAGATTAGCTAGAGAGATAAAAGTGGTAAGTATTTCAATTATCCCAAGAAGTGGTGTGGTTATTCTAGAAATAGCAACGGAAAAATGAGTTAAAAATGGCTTATTGGGTAGTGGTATTAAAATTTAATTCTTCTTCCTCTCTCTAAATTCATCTATAATTAAATAATTTGTGTAACATCAGTTTTGAAAGGAATAACATAATATGTAATTATGCCAGGAGGTATCAGATACCTATCACACATATTGTCATTTGGGATACTTGAAATTATTTTTATGGCTACTTATTAGAGGATATATATATATATATCAAAAATCACTCCTAGAAAGGTATTCTGGTTTTTTTTCAAGAACATGGTGTTGAAATAGGTTTCACATAAAGAATTTGTTTTGTAAATAATTTCTATTTTGGATAATGAGCTTAGTGTTGTTGTCTCTTATTTTGTATTTGAGGATACTTTTTTGGATCTTTATTGTTTATATTTTATGTTTTGGGTGATGTTGGAATATGGTCTTATAAATTTCATTTCCTTTCCTTCTTTTTGGTTCTCAACATTAATAGGCCCTTTTGATCTATAGTGTTCTATAAGTTTTTAGCGTAAGGGAAATATTTTATAATAGTGGGGTGAACACCGTAGGTAATATTATCATTAGAATATTTGTGGTTTAGTGAGCCTCATGTGGAGTTAAAGAACTTTGGATGAGTCCCCTTATCTCTTGAATAGATGATATTGATTAGTTGTTACCACCATACCCATCCATCCCATCAGAATAATTATCTATTTTTTTATGTTATTGTTTTATTTGGATATTTTTTCAATCCCCTGGTTCCATCTCAATGGGAACGATTATTTAGTAGGGTTGTTCCATGTATTTGATATACTTGTTCATGGAGTTTTTCCAATTTCATTTCTTACTATCAAATATTCTATTAGAACTACTATTAACTCATAGATGTTTAGGTTAGGATACTCAATAGTTTCCTATATAATTGAGGATTTGAAAGGTATTATCATATTTGAGTATTAATGATGTTCCTAGTTGGAATTTATTTCCCTATAATTTTTATTTTATCATAATTATTATGTTCATTTGTTTTTCTTCTATGGTTGAACTAACTCTATAGAAATTCTTGGGGAATAAAGTGTCATGGTGGGTAGAATTATCACACTCCCACCTAACATGAAAATACACTATAATTTTATTAATTTTTTAGTGGTGTTTATTTATATCACTTTACTATATAGTCCTTCCAAATGATTTTGTTTTTTGGGCAGGAATTACATGCCACACAATTAGTTTAACCATGCGAAAATCGTACTATGGAACCAAAATTTTTAAAAGATCTATAAAATATGTCATTCACATGGTTTTTCTTACCATATAGAATTCTCTAGGAAGCTATGTAACTTATTCCTATGTAAGGGGGTTCCCACTCATAGTTAGTTTTATGTTTGGCCAACTATGCATCCAAACCATTCGACAAGTCATATTTATTAAAAATTCCAAAATCACCTTTTTATCTTACTTGATATTAACCACAAATTACGCCCTTCTCCCACCATTCAGCTCATAAAAACCCAATGAGAACTTCCCCAAATTCCTACTTCATCCCATAGTGAATATTCAAGGTTTCTTTGAGGACTGAGCTAGAATCTCTTTGATAAAACTTATTCATTTGTCATTTTCCATCATTTCTCCTCATATTCTTACCCTAATGTGTTCATGTGTACTTGGATTTAGGTTCCTCCAATTTTAATTTTTTTATTTTGCTGTTTTATGGATTTCATCTGTCATATTCACTTTTTAGGACCTCAATGAGGTAGATTGAATCCACTATTTGCGATAGAGACAAATTTCTAACTAGTTTGAGGTAGGTTAGATGATGTATGAGACTTTAAATTCAAGAAAAAAATTATTGATTATTTTAAAGTATTTTTACCTTCTATTATGATGTAAATTTACTATATAAAATGGTTTTTATGAATATAATTATCCTCTTTCATGTTTTACAAACATTTTCCATGTTTTCACCTTGTTTTTCTGTAATAAAACATGTTTTGAAAACTTTTATGAGAGGTGGATCACACCAAGGACATGATAAATAATACAAATGGTTTTTTTCATGTAAAAGTGAAATACTTGAGGATGTTTCGGTCATCTGATAGATTTTTATGTTAAGTAAAACTAATATGTGTGATTCCCTATAATGATTGAAATTAGTTTCTCATTTTTTTTGACACATGATAGTGAATAACATACATATACATATACATATATATACTTTTGTACATACTCACACAATGTTTTATGAAAATGTACATTAGGTCAAGATTTATTTATATAAATAGTATGTTTCATATGTGTGTTAGTGAAAAGAATAGTATTGGAACATGGAAAATATATATTAAAAGTTTCTTTTTTAAAGATCAATATTTCATTGAAAATATTATGGCTCATTTTTCACATTTAATTGTTTTAATTAAAAATGGAAACCCCAATTAAAGAAGGACACTAAAATTATGGAACATGGATATTTGAAAAAAATTTGACATGTGTGTACCCTTGCTAAGGTGATTTTGTATTGTTTGTCTTTCATGGAAGGAAAAAATTAGGCTACACTTAAAAGGTATTTCAAATGTGAGAAAGTAAAATGCTTATTTAAGAATGAAATGTATGATATGTATCTAAATAATAGGTTAACAAACTAAAATATATTTATATTTCAATGGAATCCTTGGGTATCTAAGAGGGAAGTCTGGGTTCAGATGATTCACTAGCTTAGTGTTATAAACTCTCTTGTGGTTGTGGGTTTAATAGGTTCATATTGTGGTATTATCCCCTTGGTTAGGAAAATAGGGTAATACCGAGTGATAGGGAATATTATTTGGGATCTAGAACTATTCATTTCATATAGTGGTACAATTTTTCACTGTCTAATAATGTATAAGAGTGATCCAAGGTTCCCATTGTTAATTTTGTATATGTGTTCTATTTTTCTATGATTCTTTTGCACTATTCTAAAATAGTTTCCAATAATATGATTCTTATTGGGAATTTTACATTATCGTATTCCCTTCTAATAAATTATTTCCCTAAAAATAATATATTATTTTTCATTGGTTTTGAATTTTTAGAAAAGGTAAATGGTTTTTAGAATCATAAACGTGTTGATTATTTTTTATAAAGAATCAAAACTCATATTTGTATTAGTATATTCGTACTAGAAAGAATTTGTTTTATATTGAAATGTAATGTGTGGGGAGTAGTTTATTTTTTTCATACCAACTAAGTATATTTTTAATCACAATAATATATATCATTTAAGTTTCAAAATTGGTTTTGGCTTTGGGTCGCTCATAGAGAAAACATATTCCAAGGTTAGTGGTTACTCATGAGGTCGCATATAAGTTATTTTTGTTTTTTTAATATTATTTATAGTTTTTATATTATATATACTATTCTTATCTATTTATTAGCTTATGATATGGGAAAATCATTCACAAAAAAGATTTAATATTTTTTCATGGTGCTAGTTTATATCATGTGGGTATTGGGAATGCCCCTCAGGCTGTGTCATGAATCTGCTCTCATGTCCAGTAGTGGAATGACCTAAGTTTGTTCACCATACATCTAATTTTATTAATTTATATTTTTTTAATTATTTTAGAATTTACAAAATTAATTTTGGATCATATAATTCTTTTAAAAAAATTTAGGTGCAAAAAAAATTAAATCTTGATAAAAATAAATATTTCTCAAGAAATTTATGGTTTTAAAATATGAGTTTGTATCACATATACTTTTTCACTTAGATGATATTTACTGATTTTTAATTTATTTTATGAGATAGATTCTCCCCTGAATAATTTCATAAAATTTTAAAAAAAAATTGCTCACAAAATTTCAAATCTATAAACTCTTCCCCAACATATTTGAATTTATTTTTTTTAAAAAAATTCATCCAATTTAACCAGGAATGATTATTCAAAATATAAGGTTTCATAAAATAAACTCTATAATAATTTCTTGAAATAGAATACCCTATAAAAATACCTTTATATGATTATAATCAAATATTTATTGTGAGTCTTTGGTTTTAAGAATGTAAACTTTTCATCCAAATACTCCGAAATATTTGATTCTTGGCTTTCTTCCCTTAAAAATTTCCCATGGTGTTTTCTTTAAGAATAGTTTAGGTAAAATTATATTGGAAACATGATTTTACACCTTCTTCTCAGAAAATATTTTGGAAATAAATAATCAATTAACATTCTCATAGTAATTTCGTAAAATGTTATATTGTTCCGTTCTACTACACCATTTTATTATGGTGTCATAGGAGTAGAAACCTTTAAATTATATCTATTTTCTTTAAACAAATTATCAAATTCAATATTTGAAAACTCACCACCATTTTCACATATAATTTATAATACCTGAAATCCTTTTTTATTTTTATCCATTTTTAATATGAAAAAATTTTATTTTAGGACTCATATTTATTTACTATAAAATAATCCCATGTTATTCATTTATAAGCATTTAGAATAACAAACACATATCGTTTTACTCCCCGAAAATTATTTTTTATGCCAAAAATATTCAAATGTAAAAGTATAAGAGGTCTAGAAGTTTATACCTCATGAAGGGATTAAATAGATTCCTTATGATACATACCTTTTAAAAATGAATCATATACATAGGTATTGCCTACTTTTAATTTGGGAAAATCCAACACTTTTTCCATTTTTGGAAAGATTTTGTAGTGACCTAAAACTTTTGTGTCCCAATCTCAAATGTCACAAATCATTTTCATATTGTGAAACATCTAAAAAATCAAAACTGTTCTCAATTAACTCATAAAAATTAATTTAATAATTTTTATCTTTTATAATTTAATAAAATATTAAATATTCATCTTTCAAAATAGTATATGTTTTATTACCATGTGTCTCATTCATGTTATCTTCAAAAACAAATATGACAGTCATATTAAAGTATTCAATAAACCATCATTAAATAAAACCTCTAAAATTAAAAACCAAATTTCAAATTTCAAATTCCACAAAATCATTAACTTTTCCCATTTAGTAATCATCATATTTAACAATTCCACAATAGAACTTATTATAATTTACATATATAAAGATATCACTTGTCATATTTCATGAACACCCACTATCCATGTGCTATAAATCCTTTTTTATGCTTCCTAGAAATGTTTCCTATATGAAAAAATTTAAGAAGTATTTATTACCAATATAAAATTTAGTCTTATGAGATTAGTATCTAAATATTTGGAACCTATATGGATTTTATGAATGTATTATAAGAAAATTAAAAGATAATGATTTTGAAATTAATGCATGGGTGTAACTAAGAGACTGTGGAATTAATAAAGAATAATTGTTTTCATAACAACCCTTAATATGACATCTAATTAATGTAACACATTAATAATTTAAACATAATACTTTAAAAAATAAGTTTATATATATTTTATGTAAAATATTATCCTATCCAACACCATTTTTATTTTTTTCGTTTTATTTAAACTCATCATTTCATCATCACTTCCCAAACTTAAACAAATGTAGAAAAATTATATCTCAATCTAGTGATTTCATTTCTAATCCTATCATTTTCAATCAAAATAGAATCATAATTAAGTATTTTATCTTTATCAAATTTATATTGATAATAATTAAACATAATATTCTCAATTTGAACAATTTATAGATTAGTACATATTTTTTCATTGGATCTCAAAGGATTATATTTTAATCTTTTATTTTTCACAAGTACATCCTTATATTCATCTTGAATATTTTTTATAATATTGAAATATTCTTAATTTTTTCATTGAGCCTATATGAATATTTAATCAATTTATATTTATATGTATAAGGTTCATATTCAAAATTAGAAAAACAATTAGATTCATAAACATATAATGATGAACACATTAAACACTGGTTTTTCGATGTTTTATGAACTCCAAATTCATCAGTAGAATCAGAGTTTTAAGTGTAACTCCAACCAGATTCCATTTCATTGTTTTATATAAGATAATTTATTTATTATTCCTACCATTTTTATCCTCATAAAATCGGTCTTTATATGACCATTTTTTCAACACTTGTAACTAATAACATTGGAATCATAATTAGAAATATCAATACCTCTTTTCTTCTCCTTGTAATAATTTTAAGATGTATATTTTTTTCTTTGAGAGTATAATTTATTCTTTATATATAATCTATTTTCTATATGTGAAATACCATCTCCATAACCTGATTGTATCTCAATGTTGTAATTATAGGTATTAAATTTATATTTAAAAAACTAATTTCATGATTTTTCAAATTTCATGATTAATATTTTTTAATCCCATCTCTTATTTTAATAATGGTCCAATAAAAAAACTAATATATATTAATTTAAAATTTTTATTCCATATATTTACAATTTATTTTCATGAAAATTATTAGGTAATGATCATAAAACTCATTCATCTATATTTGATTTATCTAAATTTTCTCTGAAATCAGTATACAATTAACTATAAATTTAAATATATGAAACATTTCATTATATATTTCATATTTACGGATTTTAAATTCTTAATACTCATCCAATAACTTTCTTAACCTTTTTATTACAAATTAATCTAAACCAGTATGGGTCACTTGCAGTATTTTTTAAATGTCATGTGTTATTTATCATTCTAAAACATGATTTTATACATTAATACTAATTTATAAGTATAAAATATTTAATATCTTATAGTTTTGAACATATCTAACAATATAATTACCACCTAACTATTTGGTGTCAATTTTACTTAATTTGTATGGTTTAAAGATGATAATCAAAATATACGTTTTGAGTTTCTTAAGAAATGATTCTATGAAAGACTACCAATCTTCATATTATATTCCATTAATGAATATAGGTATTTGATGTTTCTCTACATCATTCTCAGTAATTCATTCCATATCAAATATTTATTTCCCCTTGATTTTTAAGTTGGTATTTTGTTTACACAAATAAATAGAAATATGCGACAATAAGGGACTAGATTTTACACCAATTTTTAGTTCCTGGTGACAGAATGACATAATGTTCAAGAGGGGTGAATTGAACTTTAAAAATATTTTCAATCCATTATTTGATTTATGTTAATTTAGGTTGTGGACATAAAAAAAATTGTCACATTAATTTTTATAGCGGTTCACATCTTAATGACCCTACATCTACTCTCCATCCCTCTTAAACATAGAGAGAGGTGAAACCCATTGAAATGAAATCAATGAATATTTATAGGATTCAAAAAACATACAACATCTTTTCTAGACCCTAGAGGAAAAAACCCTGACTGAATTTTTACACCTCGTGTCAAAAACCAATTATACAGCCTTTTTCGATAAAGATGCACTATATGAATAGCTCTTCCCTTTTCAATCGGGTGGAACAACCCAATTCCTTAATTTTTATGGGATTCATGACCTAGAGATCATACTTTTTAATTTTAGTATAACCCAACATGATTAATAATGGACATAAATATAAATAAGTTAGAACCACTAAAACCAAATAAATAATTCAAACATGAGTGTTGAGTAGAAGTGCTCTCTTTAGAAAGAAAGTGATAAAAAAGATGATTCCCTTATGATATATATTATATCATTGAAGTGACTTGTATATTGAATCTTTAAAGAACCATCATCCTTCAAGAAAACTTGAAATGGATATGCATAACTCTTAATATCAAGCCTCTATATGCACAACATATTCCAAATTTGAATATCAGGTCATCTCCTTTTTCTCAAAGAATCACACAGATGTAATTTGAATAAACTTCTTAATGGTTTTTTTATGTTTTTATATCACATAAATTATCTATAATGTGTATGAAAAAAATATTCAAATGGGATCTCTAGGATAATATATATAAAAAATACTATAACACAACATGTTTTAAAATTTAATAGAATACAAAAATATTCTTATTAATCAGACTTGGAAATACTCAAATTGATTGTGAAAAGTAAACTATTCACATTCTGACTATAATAAATTTAAATATATAATGCCCCAAGAATATTTTTCACATATTAAAACACACATGATCACAATTAAATAAAGTATAATACAGTATAAAATATCTACAAATAAACATTCATATTATTAAAATAATTAGTGAGTGTTTAAGGAATAATTAAATCAAGTTAAACATATGAAAAACATTCATAAATTTAAAATATAAAAGAATAAGTAAAAAATATCTTGTTTCAAACTATAATATAACAATTTCATTGAGTAACCATAGGAAAAAGTTATGTTCAAGACATTTCCAAATATTCACTCATGATAGGTCATAAGGTAGTTTTATTTCTTTTGTTGTGGTAAGATCATTTTTCTTCTTGTTGTCAGCATATTTTTCATATTATTGTCGATTTATATTTTCCCATGTTTCTAGATAATTTTTATTCTTATGATCAGTTCATTTTACTTCATATGGGTTGTTCATTTTTCTTCATATAGCTGGTTCATTTTTCTTCTTGTAGTTAGTTCATTTTTATTCTTAATGTAACTTCATTTTTATTTTTATTTTTGGTTGTGGAATTTGTAAAATTTCCACAAATGGTAAATTCTTGACTTTTCCAAATTCTCACATAGGTTTATTTCAATAATTTATTAACATTTTAAAAAACAAAGTTAGATAATTTAATTACATATTTAAATTATGTTGAATTTTCCACAAAAAATCAGTTTCTAATAAAAAATATATTCTTATAATCAAAACAAAAATAAATATTTTTGTTCAAGGATCCACTTGAATACATTATTCTTAAGAATTTATGTATATTATTATATTTGATCTGATGAATCTACCCAAAAATTTATTATATAAATAGTCTTTAAAAGATTTTATTATGATAAAATTGTAAAAACATCAAACGTCATATCAAGAATAATTCATGTTATATCACTTATGATTAAAATTGGTATATAAAACATAAATAATGTTATAGCTCTCACATTATCCAAATTTTTTATACACCCTTTAGTGTAACATGAATCAGTTCAACTTTTACAAAATCTTGTGAAGCTAATGCATTCTCTATGCAAGGAATATTTAAAATTGGTTAGTTTTAACATCATAATCTCAAAGTTTTCATAATGGTTTATTTAAGATAAATTACTTCCAAAAGAATAAACTAAATAAAGCCAAAATCAGTTTTTATTATATATTATACAAATAACCCATCATTACCTGAAAATATCAAAACAAAATAATGTTATTTTATTTTAAGGTCAAACTTAATGATATGTATATATATCATAAACTTATAAAATAAAAATCAAGTCTGTATTTCCTATTTTCTTCAAGAAATTTACTATTTTGAAGTTAGTTATGAACTCTTTTGGGTGTTTTCTATGTTCATATTCCCACACCAACATGCTGAAGAACCCTATCATGTTTCATATTTTTATTCAGATTATTATTACTAAACACATCCTATGTTTTATCTTTATTGTGATATCGATAGAGTACATGTTCATTCAACTTATTTTATATTATGTGGTAATAAATTGCTATAATTTTTTTGTTTACAATGGAATTAAGTATGCACATGTCATAAAAGTCATATTACAGGTTCCCCTCTAGATAAAGAGTCGATGGAGTTGTATATAGATGTACAATATTGTTACATTGATACTATGATTATAAAATAGTTGATTTCCACAAATTAAGAACCTTTCTCCTCAATGTTTAAGGAATTTTCAATTAATAATTCATATCTATGTACTATAACAATTATTTTAGGAGAAGGCTATGTTGATTTTTATTGGATCTAACCTACAGATCCCTTGGGATTTCATGATAGGGAGAGGTTGAGTTCATATCCTATTATTATGGATTTTTTTCTTCAAATCCTAATAATGGGATGGATTTAATTTCACTGGTTTTATCTCAATCTATTGATAGGAATCTGAATGAAACCTTCTCTATGGGTATACAATGTGGAAAGGATTAGGGTATTAATTGGAAACCTTTTAACTTTGATCCATCCCCTGGAATTGTACATAGAAATTAATTTAATAATTTAGTGTAATATTGCACTACCTATAATGAAGGATATAATTTTTTCCCAAGAATGAAGAGGATGTTTTCTATTATTATGAACATTGAGTTATGAAGTGAATAAGTAAGGGCTAATATGGTAATGAATATTTCTTCAAAGATATCCAATTGAATTAATTTCCTTGTAGCACCCTGACACATCTTTCCCCTCGAATATTGATCAAGGTTGATTGGCCATTGGACACCATTTTATTTAACTTCTTATATAACCAAACTTGGATACCGGTTTCTATAAATGGTATCATGTGTTATTTTATTCTAAATTTTTTTAGCATGTTTATTATTTTTTCTATTTTCAATTTATGATTATTCTTTTGCATGTTATTTCTTCCGCTATGGTGGGTTACAAGACCCATCATTTTATGGTCATTATTCCACTGATATATTTATATAGGCCATTAATATTATTACCACTATAGGGTATATTCTCCCCACCATCTCCTCTTTACAACCTCACCACTATTTGGAAGCATTTGGCGTATGAGGAGGTGCACTTATCGATTAGTGGAAAACTAATCATAAGCATTGTTCAGGTGGTAATATGGGTCGGGTTTATACAAATAGTATCAGAGTAGTTTATTATGATTAATTATTAGTAGAATTTGGATGGATAATAATGTTATGAAATTATTTTCTTTTAATTTAGTCTTTCTATTTGGTTTATGGAATAATGGGGATTATGATGTTTTTGAAAATGTGTACAGAGCTCGTGTTTGGGTGCTTGGAGCCCCATGCATGAGAAAGAGAACAAGTTTCTAGTGGTGGTTAAATGTTGTTCTTCATTTCTATTTTGAAATTTATTTTATTTCCACCTCGAGTGGCACATTGGGCTTTGATGAATTCCAGTTATGATATGTGACCCTTGGACATGTATGGAAAGGGAGGAGATATTAACCCTTGGCCCTGTATGGCATTGGATGATCTTTTATTATTTATTGATAGAACTAAGGGTTTAGATAAATATATATATATACATATATAAATTCCTATGATAAATTTCAGTTGATTTTCAGTGAGAACAATAATTTTACAATATGGGTTCAGTTGTTTAATGTGTCAAAAAATGATGAAAAATAGTTTTTTCCATCATATCATCACTTTGGTGGGATTCTATAGCCAACCCAGGCATGTGGTTCCAATGATATTTATGTGGGATTTTTTTTGATGTGTGATATATATGTATTTCTCAAGATCCTCTAGGAATAGGAATATATAATCTTAGAGGGGATCAATTTAAAGTAACAAAAAATAAGGAAAATAGTTTTTTATATATAGCATCCCTTTGGTGGCATTCTACTCGACTACCTTAAATGACATGTGATTCCCAAATCGAATGTGGGTTGGTGAGGATCCATGAGTTTGGGATCTATGTGATGTATGAATCTAATGTGGGTATGCATTCGTCCATTGGGATGGGTTACTTTTCACTGGTGACACTTATATGTGTATGTGAGGGGCCGTGTTGCCAGAAATCGTGTGACATGGTGCTATAGGTGAGATTAAGGGTAGTGAGATTACACTGCATGTTACCAATTTCACTATCTATGATAATATATATATATATATATATATATAATGGATGTATGATCATGTTAATGGTATTCTAAGGGTTTCCACCTAGTCTGATTCCAATGGAGTGTTCGGCTGGTAGTGAGTGCCCCTAGGTTGTAACCCCTAAGGGTTGGGATGAGGCCATAAAGGGTCAAGAAAATACTAATCCTTAGGTACAGGAATATGTACAAGATATAAGATTGTTATTTCATCCACAAGATATGTTATATTTTATGTTATGTTATAATAAGAAGCTCAGAGTGAGCCTGGTATGTGTTATACAGGGCATCGACCTGGGAGCTCATAAAGTTGAGCCTTCAATTGCATATTTTACTTAAGAGTTATAGTCACATCACCCAATAAAATTTCTGGATGAAGGTGGACCACTTGTGGTAGAGAACTAGTTTGAATTATAAAACCATATTTTATTAGCTTGATACACCCCCAAGATGAAGGGTGAAGCTGATGATGTACATGCTCATAGTAACAGAAAAGAACTGGTGGTACATGAAAGTTCTGGAAGGCAGACATGTGCGAATTGCCTATATATATTTTGAGGCAAGATTCTTCCATCAATGCTTCCTGGAGATGATTAGGGTAGAGGGGTCTGGGAGTTATTAAGCCTTCCATTGGGTGATATTTTTATCAATGACTATACAGCTACTATCACCTACTTGTCTCGTTTCACTCCAAGTGTGGTGGGTGATGACATTCCAATAGTGAGGCGCTTCGAGGATGGTTTATGGAACCCCATCAAAGTGTGGGTAAACATATTTTTGTTAGAATAATTATCATAAGTGTTGAATTCGGAAATGGTTTCCAAGGGAAATTTTATAGAATGGTCATATTTCAGCCAAGTGATGGCATCAGGTGATTTTACTGGTGATTCTTCAGATACCATGATGTGGGGACATGAGAAGTCGCAGTAGGGAGTTTAGGATAGAGGCTTGAGCATAACACTAAGTTTTGGGTCTTCTATTTTTTGATTCATGTGTGGGAATCTAGTACATGTGATGACCTAGTGTGATTGGGAACCGAATGAGTGTCGATCATTCATGTATGTTAGAAATATCAATTGGTTTTATAGGAATTATTCTCGAATAGTTGGAAGTCTAGGACATGGGTAGACTTATGTGTCTAAGGTCAGACATGGAGTGGTACCAGGAGACAAAAGCTAAGATTCAACTACACACGGAGGTCGTGGAAAAGATATTTAGACCTTACAGTGGGGTTAGTGACAGGAAGCTAGTGTAGCTCCATAGGAATGCCAGGCCTCGGGTAGTTTGATTTTAGGCTAGGTGAACACCATGGATCTACAAGGTTTGGAGTAGGTCGGGGAGCTGAGTATAGTCATAGGTACACCATGGTCATGATCGGGTGCTTGTATTGGCATTTTCCATTTTTAGGAATGTCTAGTTTAGTGTGCATGAGGTGAACGAGATGGGTTTGGACAAACTATATGTTGGCTAGTAGGTTGGAATCATCTTGGTTGAGTGATATATATATACATATATGACGTTATTTTAACTAGGATATATTATGTTAATTGATGTGATACATGTATTATCTAAGGTACGGTATAATGTGTGCATTAGTTAAAGGTAGTATTTATGTGAGGTGTGAGGTACTAACACTACTTTGGGGAATCTAGTGAGATGCGGGACCTCATGGGTTCCATTAGTGAAATGGGAATGAGATGGGTATTTGATGGGATGTGGGGCTTAATTGGTGTCATAAATACAACATGCATGATTTGAGTACCTAATTTGGTGTTGGAGTGATGACATAACTTAGGTGGAATTTTGAGTCTGGGGATGGCTAGTGGACCATATGTTTTATTTTAGTTTTCGGTTAGGATGCAACCTACGTAGGCAATACATATGTTGTGTATCACCTTGAGAGAGTTGAACTATGACATGGTGATCGAGGTAGATAAGTTTTTTAAATGGTATGTGTATGTTTGGTACCATCTCTAGGTTTTTCTTTACATATTGAGAATGATCTATTTTAATGTGGGGAGACGGTAACATCTCTCGTTTTTGGAGAGGTTCAAAATCCTAAATCAATTTTAAAAAAATTCATTTGGTGAAAGGTCCAACTCTTTTTCATGAATATCAGAACTCAATTCATTGAGCTTCCTTGACCCGAATAATTGTTTTAACCAATTTTTAATTCTTGTTAGTAACCTCCGTTTTTTGAGTGGTATTCGATTATATTAGAGGCCATAAACACATTTTTGGGAGAGCAAAAACTGAAGATAATAGATTGAATAAACTGTGCAGCCTCCCATTGAAATTTTATGGCCCTCCATTTTCACTGTACATTGTTTGAAAAACCATGGCGGTGGGTGAACATGGACGTGTATAAAATCTTCCAATTTTAATAGATGGTACACAAAAATTTTTCCCACTATTAGAAAAACAATTTGGTCCGACCGTGCATGGTGTTTTACCTAGACTATGCGTTCCAAATTGTTTGTTCATGGATAACCAAATAATGCAGGTCACCTAAAATTCAAAATTTTCATTTTTCCACTCCCTCTATTTATGTTTTATGCTCATCCTTTCTTCTCTTCCACACATGAACAGCAAAAGAGATCCTCCATTTCTTCTACCCCTTGGTATTTGATTCATCTTCCACTTATGTGCTCTATATTGATCATCATTGGTCTCATTGGAAGGTTATCAGTATGGCATAGAATCCACTTTCTTCCATTAATATTTTCTCTTGTTTTATAGATTTCTAAATTAATGCCATCCAATTTACCCTATTTTCAGGGAATTATTCTAAAAAACTAATTTCTTTGGGTGAATTCTTGAGTGATCCTTTGGTTTGTATGATATATACAATATATATTTAATTATTTCTTCTAAATTAACTAATAGAGCCCATAAGATGCCTATGGGAATGCTCTACTATGGCTACAAATGGTATGAGCCTAGTGAGAGGTTACACACCTTGGGAATATTAATTCAGGGGTATTTATTTATTAAATGAAATTTATTCTGATGCTTATAACGGTTCAATGGGAACGAGGTGGGATTGGTTTGAGGATGGTGGGGGTGATGACAATGTATCTTGAGGCAATGATGGTCTTCAGGTTGGGATGGTTCTTGATACATGAGGTGATGTTGATGACCAGGATGTGTTACATAGTCTTTGGATTGAGGTGGCAATTTCATCCAGCTATGGAAATGGTCTGCATGATGTTGGATTATGTTGACTATTAGGTTGATCGAAATGGTCATAAGGTCACGAGGTGTCGAGATGATGTGGTATGGGTAATATGTTGGTGATTTTGGCTCACCTTGATTGGTCTATGAGATATTTGAGTCATGTTCACATTGATAATACGCATATAATGAGGTGGCGTTGACCAATCATGTTGGTAGAGGTCTTTATTTGATGCATCTTAGGATGTTGTCGACCATCAGTATGGCTGGTTATTCTTATTGTTAAAATCCATGGGGATGGTAAGGATCCATTGGTTGATGGTGTTCGGACCATCAGTTGGGGGATGAGGCTCATCATATATGTAGTTCATTGTGAATATATTATTTAGGATGATACATATCACCATTCCTCCAGACATTGGCTATTGTGCTGACAGTGTTAATTATTTTGGGGATGGGATACACTTTCACTCGATCATCGAGCTTTAAGGGAACATGGATTCAATTGAGCTGAGGTTTGAGGGGACATATACTTTATTTGGAATGCCTTTTTCATTTCAGTTATGTAATTATGACTGGAGGTTTCAATTGGCATGAGGTGTCGGTGTTACATTTGTATAAGGTACCTGTGGGATCTCTGTCTGATTAATTGGGCATGTTTCATACCGGCTATTGTCAATATAGGTGATTTCTTCCTTTTATATGATTAGAACAATGATTTCTAGTTATTTAACTGATGTGAATATGATTTGTAATTTATTATTTAGAACACATTCTTTGTTATAGATGTATGATAGGCAGACAGTGGTGGTGTCCTAATGAAAATATTCTCACACCCCACATGGTCCCTTTGGGAGGTTTATATACATTATGGCTCTATAATCATGTAATGTTTCGATCTCATGAGTTGGACCTTATTGATCTAATTTTGTTGCTTATCATGGGATGGATGACAACGACCATGGGTTCCTACTTTTTCTAGAGTTTCTTTTTTATCTTTCTTTTGAATCATATTACTTATATAAATATGCATACAATGTTCATCCATAGATGACCCCTTTATTTTTTTTCTTTTATAACTTGACATGGATCCATGTTTCTAAAAAGAGAGTCATGTTTTCTTTTATTCTATAAATGGAATGCTCGATATTGTTGAATATATTTCCTACTATTTGTTTACGCTTTCTCTATAAGATGTAATTTCTTCCACAATTGAGGGTTATGGGTCTAGTTGTTTAATGGTATTTCTTCCATTGATATATTTATATAGAACATTACTATTATTACCACCAGAGGGTATATTCTCTCCACTTTCATCTCTTTAAACCCGCACTGCTAGTGGGTCACCTATGGAGTACTCGGCGAAATGCCTAAGGCCTAGCTTCCACTTGACCCTAAGCACTGTTCAAGTGGAAATGTGGGTTGGGGAACAACATTAGAAGGGAGATAATGTTCTGAATTCAAGGAGGAAATTTCAACTAAAATCTTGTTAATTTTAGTTAATAATAAGGGGAAGAAATAATGGCAAGTGATGGGGAAACTCTTTGTTATGAAATAGAACAAAATTGGACTATGTAATTACTATAAAAAACACCCCAAACCCATGAAAACTATATTAGTGTGTCTTTTAATGGGCTCCAAGAGCATTTCCCATAGAGGAACAATCATGGGAGAGCTTAAAAAATTATTCAAAAGAAGTATACTTGTATATGATTAACAGAAATAAATTCACTAAGGTCAAGTCTGGTCTAATGTTTGAGGCTATAAATTCCCATGGATTTGATGGTCTATTAGAGGGAAAGTCTTTTTTGGTGGGATCTAGACGTGATTCCATTACACATAGAGAAAAAGAAGTCACAATATTCTGGAACTAAGAAACTCTAATGTGTAATTCTCTATTGCATCCTATAGAGAGGACCACAATTAAAGTTGTAGATTATAATGATTTTTTGGGGAAGAAAACCTTACCAAGAGAGTATATTATAATATTTTTATTAAACAATGAGGTATAAAGACAAATCAAAGGTGATATGGTAGAGAATCAACCTTCTACGATCTCAGTAGGAGAGGTCGAAGATATGGATCTGAATCCTCTATGTGGGACTATAGAGAATGTCAGAAACATCACCTCACAACCTGAATGTAGAGGGAGTACGGGTAGGAAACTAGGAGGATTAGATGGACCATCCCTACCGATTTCTATCTTAATTTTTTTCCAAGAGGATATAGAGGATAAGTAATTTCTAGTTAAATTTACCTCTTAGGAGAATTATAATAAGATGTATGATAGAACCATTACTGTTACAAAAAATAAAGAACAAGGAAATGGAATGATTCTCATTATCACAACTTGTTTCAAGGATTTAATGAAGGAAGGATCGCTACGGAGAAGTATATAAAGACTAGGGACAATATGGCTTTTCTATTCAGGGGTATCATTCACAAGTATCTAGGGTGAAGTAAACTTCTTATCATGTGAAGCCCTCATCAGATAAGTGAATACAAAATCATAAGGTTATATTGGGATGGTTTATATTTTCTCATTGAGTATTCATGTTTTTTTATTCACATTACCATTCAACACCTAATTTTTTTAAATGAATAAGAATTTAAATTTAAAATATTTTTTTTCTACTATATATCTTATCTTGTTTTTTAGAGTTTTATTAGATGATGCATAGTTTTGTATAAATAAAACATTTTCTAGAGAATAACTAGCTATAATATTTTTTTATTGATTAAAATTTAAATAATTCCAAAATATAAATGATCAATAAATTCCTGGCATAAGTATTATCACCTTTATCTTATTAAAATATGTTAATAATATTCTTGAGTTAATGCTTTTTTTAACTCCTTGAACACTTTGAATATTTAAAACTAGTAATAAACACATGATATTGTTTTTATTGGAACATATACATTAACTTGTATTATGTTAAACATATCACTAGCTACTTATTCTTCTTAACCATATGAAATTTAATCATTTTTTCCAACAAATAATACTCACATATGTTAAATGACTTATAATAAAATGATCCTAACATCCTATTTCATTTAAAATATGGAGGAATTTCTAATTTATACAAATATGAATATAATTCCCAAATTATGTGGTTTTATAATAAAAAACCTTATTATTTTATGTATTATGGATTACCTTGTCAAATATAGAAATAAATAAAATATTAACCATATATAAAATTATATAAAACATTCAATTCAAGCGTATAGAGTAGTTGTTTATTAACTTTGAAATAAAAACAATTTTTATTAAATAAGAAATAGGTATAAAAATTTTATTTTTTGTAAAAAAATAAAATAAAGGTTTTTTATTTATAAAAAAAATCCACTAGGTAGGTCTGGATAGTATTTCACAACCTCTGATGAATCAAAATTTACATTATTCTAAACATGGATATTTACATCAACCTTAAGAAATTATATTTTGAAGACATTACATGTACACATAGGTGTGTGAGGAACAACTAGTGTCTAATACCCTTGATTTGAAATTAGAAATATGATCTTCTATGACATTCACTTTCT
Source organism: Viscum album (assembly GCA_963277665.1). Classification (NCBI taxonomy): domain Eukaryota; kingdom Viridiplantae; phylum Streptophyta; class Magnoliopsida; order Santalales; family Viscaceae; genus Viscum; species Viscum album. The sequence continues at coordinate 1,289,890,232 of OY728158.1, forward strand.
AATTATAATGATGCTTATCTCAAAAATTGGGTATGGTTATCAATTTATCATACCAATGGATATTATTTTCATTAAATGAATTCTTCTTATTGATTTATCTTAGTAAAAAAATAAACCAATGGGCTTTAATGATAGATAAAAGAAATATTTATAATGTGAGTAAAATGTTTTATAGTTATATAATAAGGAATATTAGTTAATATAAATTTACCAAAATTAGTCCCCATTATATCATATTTAGTGGTGTCTTAATATCAATGTTTAATCATGTTTCAAATTTAATAATCTCATATATAAATTAATTATTATCTTGGTATTCATATATTTAAATTATATCTCAAATAAATCTATGATTTTTAGGTGGAAAATAACATATTTAAATTCATGCGATGAACCATCCTAATTTCATTCCTATGGGAAACTAACTAATAAAGTCCCCTAGTCATGTGTGATCCAAAGTTTGTATCTAAAAATTTTACTACACTTTTAGTCCACTTTTTCATTATTCTAAAATCAAAACTAATTTATCATACAATACTACCAAAAGATAATATATAAGAACTTAACATTATCTAAACCCATCCATGTAGAGTGATAGGGGACATTGTAGTTGATCTCTTTTTATGGAATCTAACACTTGATATTTTTTATGTATTTTAAAATATATCACCATAACATTTGAGTATGCATCAAATTTTTTTACATAATAGGTATTCATTATATGTATACATGATTTGAATGATTATATCTATGTATCTCAACATTTTTAATGAGATCAGAAGTTATTATGATTAAGACACTATTAAGGGGGTTGATTAGGGTTACTCTATTTTAATGAATTTATTTATAATCAACTTCAGGTACTGATTACAGTATAATTTCTCTCATAAAATTAAATATCTTCCTCACCAAAATATAAATGAACCAATCACTCTATGTAATTTGGATTTATACATGTTTTGCCCCCATGGATAATGACTACACCCTCAGTGTGATCATTCAAATATAAATCATTGATGATTCACTAATATGATAAAGTGAATAAAAATGGGAAGAAACCATTCGAGACCAATGAACCACCTTATAAAATATGTATCCCAATAGTGTATATAGGATTTATCATGTTTAAAATTTAACATGAAAACTAGAAAAAAAATATTCATTTTTTCTTAGAATAAAATAGTATAAGTTAATAGAACTCCTACACACATGAATATTTAGATAGTATTAGTAACTTTTTGTATAATTATTTATAGAAGGATAATCATGATTTTAATGACTTCATGAGCCTTAAATGTTTTATAAAGTCATTAATATATTATTCGACATCATATTTTTATGTTTTGATTCACTAGAAAATCCCCAACACCTTTTATCTTATTAATCAGTTTTAAATAATAAATTATATTATCATACATAATTTCCAAAATTTAAATATTTTATATTCCTATAAAAACATATTCTAATAACTTCAAAATATTATTTAAATGTTGGTCAAAAATTCCTATGTATACATCACTACTTTAAGGAACATATTTTTTAAAATGGTTATTCTGGTTCAAAATTCTATAAATCAGGTTCAAATATTTCTTTAAATATCCATTATTTTAAATGGAAATTGTTCATTACAAATACCCCTAGTAATTTTTATAAAAAACACCACAATTTAAAATAAATTGATTTTAGATAGTATCTAGTGATTATTTCCCAGCTTTAATTCTCACTAGATGAATTTTAGAAATTTTAGATTTCTCATGGGGATTCTGATCTCACATACATTAACTTTGGATAACTCAGTACGATCTAGCACAACTACTTGAAATGATGAATATAACTTATATAACAACACTTGCACAAATCAGACACTTAAATATCCAGTTCACATCCTTTATTTCAATTGAAAAAAATTTCCTCTATATTTTCACAATTACATAAACATTTTAAAATCTGTATCTCAGTTACAGTGTCAAATAACTATTTATATATAGAAATTGGGGATACCATTTCATTATTATATAGACATTGAACTATGTTTTTTAATCATACAATAGAAGAAAACTTCACCAAAAAACTTCAAAACTTTTTAAAACACATTAATTTTCTTTATATAACTTAAAAAATACACTCATGATATTTCATACATTGAAAATAAAATTAAAATTTAATATAAAAAACATCATCATAATTCCTTAGGTTCTTCAATCACTCTAAATTGATTTATTGTTTATCCAATAACTCAACCCATTTCATAGTGTGTCTGTTATGAGTCACCCCCACTAGGACTCCACATAAGATTGTAATGAGTTCGTGTGTGTCTCTAAAATATTTCCATCAATAATTCACTGGTTGGTGAAAAATAGTAAGGGTATATCATTATAAATTTAGGTAATTAATTTCCATTTAAATAAAAATCTTATCACTATAAGTCATAAAAATTTATTTCCCCATAATAATTAATGAAATATATATATCAAATGATTATAATTTCATATAAATTCATGACTTTTTTCTTCAATAAAATGACAATTATAAAATCTTCCCAATACCTCTAGTGAGGTATCATGTAATCCACCTCTACCAAAAACCCTTTGTTTCCAGATCTAAGGTTTCCTGACACCACTACAAACTATATCCATATATTCAAATTTACATATATATATATATATATATATATAATTTAGGGTTTAAGGTATAAATTACTAAATGGAAGCCTCATTGGAACTCTCATGTGTCCATGTGAATGAATCATGATAACACAATCATCTATTTAATAAACAAGAAACCAATAGCAATCATATATACCGGAAAATACAGTCATTCTGAACACTTTTTTACCATATAATATAATATGTATAATTCCCATCACACAAGACATCACATACACCCATTAATAACACCCACCATACCCAAATAAATTTCCCCAAAACCAAGAAGATATCTACTCATAGGGACATAACTATAATATCCCCCCAATATTTCTCACTTGAAAGAACCACACCATAGTATCCTCAATTAGTTTTACATCCTTAAGAATCTCTCTAATATAAATCCAATAATTTTTCCACCCATAGGGACCCCACTACTTTTTTCATTGGCTGGGAAACTATACACCTGTATATATTATCATTATATTTATAATAACTCATATTTTCAATGTACTATTTTTCGATAATATATGGATTATTTACGAGACTAGGTTCTGAGACGACATACGATTCTCAGGCCTGGTGTGCCAGGAATACATGTTTGAAATGTATGAAATATATTAAATATCAAGTTTGTAGTTTATTAAAATGTATAATATCTCCTATATGGGAGCATAGATAAAACATTTGATGGCACCTTTAATTTCAAAATGCAGTTCTTACCCTAGGAATGACAGAATATTTTTTTATGTTAGCTGTTTCTGAAAATTTCATCACGATCATAAATAAATAAAATAAAATAATTTTTTTATATAGTGACTTATTTATCTTATCAGTGAATTCTTATTGGGTTTTTCCCGGGGTTGGACGATTATCTTTATAAAGCTAGATAATTCTACAGGAGATTTTTCTCGGTGAATGATAGTGAATCAAGATCGTATCATGATTCATTGTGCCAATGGGGTTCTTGGATCTTGTCAATTTCGGAAAAATAGAATCGTTATTCAACCAAGATCAATCCAAAATCTAGATAGGATTTTTTATTCTATTTTTTCATACTTTTTTCTGATTTTGGACAACTCCACATCAATTCCATGAATATAATTGATACATGCAATGTTAATATAGTTAAATCAATTGAATTGTTTGTTTTTTTCATTTTGATTTATCCCTCTTTATTTGTCTTCTTCTAGGACAAAGAATCAAGGTCAAATGAACAACTGAGATGATTGATCCTCCCTTTTATAGCTTATATACTTCTCCCTTATTTCCTCATTTGATCTTTTTTTTTATTTGTTCAATGGTTCGACCAGTACCTAATTTCTGATTGCTTCATGATCATTATTTACATAAATGGGTCGAACCTATGGGTACGGCTTTAAATAGTGGTTTTGGTTCAATAATGAACAATGGATAAAGATGATCAGAGGAAGTTTGAAACGGGTTTTTATTCATGTTCATCTCATTTTGGATGTTTCGTGATGTATGGCTTGAGTGGATGGTTTACCAAGTAGATTTGAAGCCCAGATTATGACTCATGATGAGGGAAAGGCACAACCAACCCTTGATCTAAAAGTTCTGGAAAGGTATGTGGATTTTCTGACATGTAGGATGGCATGGATGTGATCTCATTGGATCTGGAAAATTATGGGTGACACGTCTTGTATCCCAGTGTGGTACTCAGTGTGGTACCCCTTATATGGTTCTAGGGTTATACGTAGAAATAAATATCACATGTGTGTTACATTGTCACACGCTATATGACATGGTCACATTCCATGTGACCCCTCAGTGATGGAAAGGCATATACCTCAGTGGGTACATGAACATGGGATGGAGTATAAAACAAGGGGCATGTTGCGTACTCGGAAACAAACACAGCCACCTGTACAGAGGTTAGTACACGGACAAACCAACACACGAGCTTAGACATGCAATTTGGGTTGGGTGTTGTTGGTCTCTACACACTATGTACTTCTTCTACAAACCATGTATTTTTTTCTAACATGTCGTGTGAGGCTTCACCACACATTCAGACTTGGGGATACTTATACACATCTTGTGCCCCTAGGGAAAGACATGTACCCACTTTAAGAGTGTTGTAGATCTTCATTTACTTATTTTGAGATAGTCTTGGTTAATTGTATTTCCTTGGTCCATTACCTATAGGGTATATTGTGGAATTATATAAACTTCATAGGTTTTTGATCCCTTGAAGAGGTCAAGTCTTAGATAGAGTTGTGGTGTCCCTATTTGTGGCTAGAGTGTGTCCCCCTATCATCTTTGTTCCCTATGTGGGAGTTGTGGAATTGGAGTGACCTCCTTGTGCAGAGAATTGGTCATCTATCTACAAGGCCATATCAGTAGGGTTTGTGGTATCACTGTCATATGATACCATATGAATTAGGTTGATCCTGATTGGTTTAGTGTTTTCCCCCAGTAGTTTTGGGCATGACCTCATCTTTAATTATTGGGGTCTTCTAAGACTAGTGATATTTCTTATACGGGGTCCAATGATCTAGAAATTTTCATCGAGTTTCTATCATGATATTCTCTCTTGTGGAGTGGATTCTCTGAAAACAAGTGTTTCTTCAATTAGAAATATGAGGTTGGCAGTTGGTTATGACCTCCTAGTGGTATTTTGAATTTGAAAACTATATATTGGTGTTTGTTTTATAAATTTATCGTTATATATTTTATTGAGATGACTCAACTTGATACTTTATTTTTTTGGTTTTTGGGGTATCATAATAGGTGTTTTTATAATCACCCATGCCTGGTATTTTCCCTCACATGTCATCTATTATGTAGAAGATGAACCTCTTGACAGTGTGTAGGGAGGACAAGGAGCATATAGAGCATAGATGGAACCTGAAAAACTGAGTTGTTAATTGGGAGTTTTCATCGAACTTTAGTTCTCTCCCTTGTAGTAGTTTTGAATCATTAAAGTTATTGTTTTGGATTGTATTTATACCCTTTTTTGCATTCAGTACTTCATTATTATACTCTATTGTGGAATCTTATTTGTATAAATGAAATAGTTTTAGTTATTTTACATTTATGCATTGTGTGGGATCGGAGATGTGTGAATGTGTATTGGAACTTCAGGATAATGCTTCCCATTTGTGAGATGTACATACTAGGCACTGGTCTCTAGCTAGGTTCCATTTGGAGGCGGGATGGGGGTGGCCCGAGTCTACCCCCAGTGTGACAGTTCATGAAATAATAGTATCAAATAAGGTTCTACCATAGGACCAGATTCATTGAAATTGTTTTGGGGAAATAGTGTTTAGTGTTCCAAGTATGGATTTCAAGCCATGGACTCTAGTATTGGTGGGGTGGCTGATGTATCCACAAACTAGGACTCTTATCAGCATCATTTCTACTCATTACATGTAAACATTGTTTGCATAGAAATATTTGGTTTATGAATCATATATGAATGGGTTGTGTTTTCCATTTCCCTCTCGAGTCTGCACTACATATTTACTCTTTTGACTGTTGTACATCTTGATTTATTTCAATATGCCTCCACATAAATATCCAGTCATGATTCTACGATGTGATCATGATGATTATCCACCTATTGATAAGGCATCAGATCGGGGGTTGTACCAAATATAACACCTTTGAGTAGTTTACCATCAATCCCACCACCTGTTGAGTAGTAACTGTTGTTTGAGGTATTAGATGACGATGCACCTAGGTTGACTGTGTTTCATGATTTTTAGAGGCTCTGACCTCCCAGGTTTCTCGGTGATCCAAACACCCTAGGTTACTAAGGACTAGCTTGAGGAATTCATCCATGTTTTCCACCTTATAAGGACACTTCTAGATAAGATGGTATTCCTCACGATGATTCTTATTCAGGCCTCTAGTGGGATATTGTGAAGATTAGTAACTCAATCACATGACAAGATAACTATATCCAAGTCATACTTTTATAATATCTCAAGGTATGAGTTATATCTTTCCACTTCTTTATCATTATGCATTCAAGAGATTTTTTATTTTTTGCAGGGGATGTTTACCATGGGGGATTACTTGGTGAGGTTTACTAATCTCTCAAGTTACACCTTGGTGTGGGACCGGGTCATTAGATCTCAGACATTTGAGTGGAGATTATACTAGGAAATCATGTATTTATTAGAATCCCTTTGAATTCCCACCTATATTGGGGTTATTGGGGGATCCTTTGTAGTAGAGAGATTTCTTGTAGAGAAAGAGCCAACAGTGGGTGCCAATAGTGGAAAACTAGTAGCCAAGACCTCGGTAGTACGTAGCGAATAGTAGTCATAGTGATTCAAACATTCTATGTGCTTCAGGAGACAATCATAGGAAGTAGCTTCAGTGGTGCATGTCTCTAAAGGTTTATTGAATTAGTAGAGTGAGAGGTTGTGTTTCAACTATGATAGTTTGGGAAATCTATCTCAGTATTATCTAACCCTTCATGGAACTAATCATGAGCCAGTCAAGGGAACATCTAGAGAAAGATTGAGTTAGGATCATGCTATTCTGTAAGGAAGTGGATGTAGAAGAGGGGATGGATGGATTGAAGTTGGTGGTTGGATGTTCGATCTATTACCACCACCACCCTCAGTTAGTCCACACATGGCTCAAGGATCTAGTGGAAAATGATGAGGTCAGTGATATGCAATGGAGGCCTATGACCCAAAGGCTCCAAGGATGACGCTTGGTATGATCTCTTCCTTTTCTACTTGAGTTTTATTGTTGATATACATAGGTTTAATTTATTCTTTCCTTTCTACCAATATGGTTTGAGAGTTATAGATTCTGGTTGATCCATTGGTTATGCCCTTACGGTAGGAGACTCTAATAGGTGGTAACTCATTAATTTATCACATGTGCGCACATTGTGATCTGATTCTTGGATGTGAGTGTTTTTTATGATATCTCTCTGTAGTAGTAATGAGGCCTTATTACATCCTCTCATTTGTGGACTGGATATCCAAAATTCCAACATATATTTACGATTCTAGTTAGAGGACGTAGAATATCTATAGTGATAGAATGAGATTTACTTTTTTGAGTGAGAAGGAAAACAAGGTGGAGTAGGATGACCATATGCATATCCAAGTGAAACCGATTACTCACGAGTTTTCTAAAAAGACTCCTAGAGTGGTGGAAACATTGTGCTATAATTTTTCTCCAGTGGCGGATGATTATGATGAAGTATTTCTTAATGAAGTACCACATTTACCTACCCACGGAGGGAGAGACCGATATGTTTACTTGAATCCTGAGATGGCATTAGTATCTTCATGATCATATCAGATGATTCCTTTAGAGTGTCGAGAGATAAGAGTTATTTTTTTGGGCATACAGAAGAAGGTATTTGTGAGACCCAGCTTTTTCCCCTGGGAATCCATGGTGTTGTTTGCTAAGAATACATACGAGAGATATGGTTTATGTGTGTATTTCCAACACTTGAATCCGGATACTGTGAAGAATAGGTATCCAATACTAATGATCAATGACCTATTTTCTCAGTTGAGATGGGAACACTGGTTTTCAAAGACTGACCTCAGATCAGGATATCACCAACTATGATTAAAAATTGAGGATATACCAAAGATGGAATTCAGATATTTCTATAGTCACTATGAGGACTTTGTGATTTCATTCATCATGAATAATTCCCCATTATTGTTTATGTTACTCATGAAATATATATTTTATTCTTTCATATATTAGTTCATTGTGGTCTTCATCGTTGAAATCATAGTGAATTAATCATCCAAGGAGGATCATGTGAGACACTTGAGAATGGTCATAGAAACACTCTGAGAGCACCAACATTATGAAAAGATCTCAAAGTTTTAGTTTTGGATTCAATATATCCACATTCAAAGACATGTCATCGTTGATGTTGGTGTAGTTGTGGACTAGATGAAGGTTGAGGTAGTACTATCATGGGAACCACCCAAGATTGTAAATAAGGTATAGAGCTTCCTTGGGTTGGAAACGTACTATTAGAGGATTGTACATGATTTCACAAAACTTGAATCACTCTTGATAGCTTTGACAATGATGAGGATGCCTTTCATGTTGACAAAATAGTTCTACCAGTGCTTTCAAGAGATGATGTAGAGGTGGAAGAGCACTCCCCTATTGAGATTTCCAGAGTATGGTGTCTAGTTTATAGTGTTCTATGATACATTGGGAACCGAATGTGGTTGTGTTCTGATGTAGAGTTTAGAATTTATTGCATATGATTCACATCATTTGAGACCACATGATCATAACTACGCAAACCATGATCTTGAGTTAGAAGTATTAGTCTTCACCCTGAAGATGTGGGGACACTACCTAATGGGTGGGTGGTTTATCATTTACTCTGACCACAAGGGTCTCCAGTATATATTTTCATATAATGATCATAACATGAGACATATGTGATATCTATATTTCCACCATGAATATGACTTTGAGATTTTGTATACTCTTGAGAGGGGGAATGTGGTGGAAGATTCTCTTAGTATGAGATCTTTTTCTCATTTTTTGTCTCAGGCGTCAAATAATTTAGCCTCATTGTAGTTTTCCTTAGTAGAAAAGGTTGTTTCTTCAAATCTTTAGTATATGGTTGTACCCCACCACTTTTTATGTGTGTTAGATATGCGTAGAGTGAAGATACTTATTTTGAGACCTTATGTACAAATATATCCATAGTACATACTCTTAATGGATATTATGAAGGTGGGTATCACACTATCCATTTTAAAGGACAGACGATGGTACCTTTTATGTTGTAGGAGGACGTGATACAAGAGTTTCATACACCCCATTTTGAAGAACATCTAGGTGTGGAAAACGTTTTCTATGAACACTAATATTAATTTTGGTGTCCATATGTAAAGAAGGTAGTTTCATATTTTTTATCTCAAATCCTCTTTTTCTAACACGTTAAGGAAGAGTATTAGATTATAGAGGGTTTAGAAAAACACCATGAGCTGATAGAGTCGAAGTGGGGTTTGATAACCATGGAATTCATGAAGGGATTACCACATACATCTAGGGAACATGATTCCATATGTGTGATCATAGAATGACTCAAAACTTCAGACTACCTACTAGATATTAGAGGGTATAGTTCCATAGAGAGTTTGGGAAGCCTCTATGTTCAAGAGATTTTCCAACTCTATGGAGTTATCTCAATGATCACCTTTGTATTTGAGGATAGATTCAAATATAATTTATGGAGAGGCCCGTAGGAGAGTTTTGGGGATTAGATACTTGTGTTTACAATTTGTAACCCCCGGAATGATCTCCATATAGAGTGGATCATTCAAGTTGTGGAGGGAATTTTGTGGGATTGAATTTTGGCCACTTTTTCTAGTTGGGAGGATCACCAACCCTTGGTGGAGTTTGTGTAAAACAATAGCTACCATTTTAATATTGGTGAGGTGTAATTCATGGATTTGTGTGGGTGACCTTGTAGGTGACCACATTATAGGAATGATCAAGGTGGGCCAGCAATCATTGGTTGGGAGTCGGTATAATATTCTACATAGAGGGTTCAGATCATCTGAGAGTAGATGAAGACTGCATAGAGCTTTCCGCAGTCTTATGTGGATTGATGAAGGATACCTCTGATGTTAAAGGAAGGGAGACCATGTGTTATGAAAGGACTCAAATCAATGTGGATTGAGGATATTTGGATTTGGTGTCAAGTTATAAATTATATTCATTGGTCCCTTCCAAATACTACAAAGAGTTGGAGAAGCCGCTAACTACTTGGATCTACCATTGTAGTTGGACCAGGTATATGATGTCTCCCACATGTCATAACGGATGAGTTAAGTGCATGACCAGTCCCATGATATTAAATGGGGTGAGCTAGGATTTGAGGATGGAGATACCGTTGTAGAATTATCAGTGGATATCAAGGATTAGAAGGAGAGGATCCTTTATCAGTGAACGATTCCCCAAGTTTGTGTTTGGTGGAAACATAGAACAAGAGTAAAAACTAGAATTAATGTCAGTTTTTTTAAAAAATTTGACTCATTTTTTAGCCGAAATATTTAGGGATGATGTAAAAAATAACTTTTCAGAATCGGTTCTAAGTAAAGCAGACACCGAAAATTGAGCTTCTTCATCGGTTTTTTTAAAACTGATGCTGAAATGCACATGAGTGTTGTTTTTCGCTGTTGGTTTTCTTACAATCTGACGCTGAAAGTAGGATTCAGTGTTGGATTTTCTGAAAACCTACCCAAAAACCCATATTGTTTTTTAAATTTTTCAGCATCGGTTTTTATGAAAATCGATGGTGAAAGCTAAAAAAAATTAGATAAATCGAAATATTACACTTCTCAAATGATCATAATCACTATAATAAAAACACAGTATATCAAAATCAAATATCAGTACTGATTAACAAAAAAATAAAAAAACCTACTTCCTTTAATTTATTTAACCAAAAAATTATCAAAGATTTTTATTATAAAGTATAGTTCAAATATACATACCTACAATTAACATCATGCGCATTGTTCTTTAATGTCGAAGCATTCATTTCATATCATTTTTTTAAAACCCTAATTATAAAAAAAATTAGTTTTTTGATCACATGTTATTAGGAAAATGTAGTATATTATTCATAAACAATAGATATACATGCCTAAAATCATAATAAGACTAAATAAATAATTCCCAAACATAGATTGAAGATAGGTAAGTTCAGTTTGTGTATAAGACTCTATATTATTGAATGTATTAAATAACATTGAATGATATTAGATTTAAAATTGAACTCTATGATAGAGAATATAAAAAAATTAATATAACTAACCTCATAAAATTCAGTAGTTACCCTTGTTGTGATTATCTCGAACATGGATCGTAGAACATAATAACCACATTTATCATGTCCTTGCTGAATATGAAACTATAGTTATGAAACATTTACTTGATAATAAATATATATATATACATATAAAATTAGAATAATATCCAATATAAAAAATAATTACCTCTACATTCAAATAATTGATTTCATTTAGTTTCTTTATCGACACGTGTTCTTTGTTAAATTTTTTCCATTAACTGCATTTTGATATATATAAAATAATAATACATGTATAAAGAGGATAATTAAATATAATGATCTTATGAATTACAAAAAAAACATACATTTCTAATAAGGTTTAAAAACATTTACGAACACTCCCTAATAAAAATAAAATCCAATATAAGGTGCATTCACTTGGGAAAAATACACCTAACCTCCAATGCCCCTATAATAAAGAAATTCCAAATAATGAAATCATAATTATCATTAGTTCATAATTATTTTCCTATTATTACTTATATATAAATGGAAAAACCCAACATCTATTCTCATTATGTGATAATCTTTCACATATATATGCAACTCTACTAGGATTCTTTACATGTGGCACTTCCATGGAAATGTATTCAGGATCTATAAAACTGTAAACAGATTGGTATCATTTTGAACAAGAATCATGTGTACATAACTAATTTAAAATGGATATATATTTAGTGAATTTAAAACTTATTTTTATTAAAAATAATGAAAATTCAAAGACCAGTTTAATTATGTTGAAAACAACTGTAACACATTCAAGAATAGCTCTTCAAAATTAAATAGATTCATGATATTTTATTTGAGTAATATCAGTGGATAATCTCTTCCATATATATTGGATGTCATCTAAAACTCATAGATATTATTCAATTAATAATAAGCCTGAGGTAATCTCTTTATCCCATAAGAAATAACATATGTATCTATAGGCGATTGTTTTGAAACATGTTGTTTCAATTGTTCAAATTATTTTTCTTTAAGATAATCCTATATATGTTAAATTTCAGAAAACAAATATATATTTAATTTTCAATAATATGTAATTAGTAATAAATAAACCAATACCGCATATGAAATATAACAAATTTGACAAGTTGGTAAAACTAAAAAATGACCCAAACAATCCCCAAATCTGGTAATCTCTATAATAGAAAATGGTAGTAAAGTAATAGGATCAATACTATCGGGTACTCAAACTCTAACATTACACATCTTCATAGGTTTGTTATGTATAGAATCCTCCAAAAAATATATTATTTCTAATGCAACAATATATATATGAGGATATCCTGTGATAAACCCACAGTATACGGTTTGGTCTGAGCGAGGTGGTAGAGGATCAGATTAGGCATGTTGGGTAGGGTAGTTCATCTAGGATGGAGGTGGAGGATCAAAATAACTAAACTATGTAGGGTAATATGGTTGGGATGTAGGTAGAGGATCATTGTAAGCAGGCTAGGAATGGTAGTCCTAGTAGGGTGGAGGTAGAGGATCAAACTAAGTAGGTTGGTTAGGCGGGGAAGGCTGTACAGATTTTGACTGTCTTTCTAAGTGTTTAAACTAATCCTGATGTAGGGCTGCTTGAATTTTATCACCCATATATTTTTTCATCTCTTTCATCTTGTATTTTAAGGATTATATTTATGGGTATTTTGATTGCTTACTCTGAACAAAAACATTCCGAATACTTACACCTCTCTGATATCCTCTAACGCGGTTGAGGTGTTATATCATTCATAAAGAAATTAATAGGATGTCCATCCAACCATCATCGAGATGAGATCCATCTGTCTCTTTCTCTTGAGGTTTTTCCTAAAATGGAAATTGAAAATTTATATTAGTTTTTATAATTTATAAAATATAAAATATCATGGCAAATAATTTATATTAACTTACAATTTTATAAGCTACTTTTTGATATACCTCTATAAGATTCTATTCTTTTTTCATTTTATTTGCTCGTTTCCATTTTTCATGGCAAGTGGGAGGAGATAAGGGACCTAACTAGACCTATTTTAAAACACTACTAGATTGAGTTCATAAGGATTTAAATTTTTCTTCAATCATTTTCTACTCCAAATATGGATACCCTCTATATGATAATGTATGATGGTATACATTTTTCAACTGGTTCTCTTAATGAAGTCTCATGGAGGTATTTTATATAAAAATAAAATAATTTATAATTAAATAAATATATAATAAATTTTATAATAAAAAATAATTATCATTCCAAAAAGTTTTCTTCATGAAGGGTGTCAACCAATTTCTTCAATGTATCTTCATCTATATACAAATACATAATGCATGGGCTTTCAAATGTTTCCTTTCCCAAAACATGATTTTTGTCAGTTTTGTTTTAAAATCATTCCATCGACCCTCTACTAAAGAGTGATGTATTTTCTTAATTACTTTTGTTTCCTCAAAATTGAATGTCATCTGTAATTTAATAATTGAAATATATCATTTAAAATATTTTATATTCAACAAATGAGATAAAATAAATCAGTTGAGATATTTTAACGTCCCAGCCTCCCAAATATATTTTTTCTCAATCTTGTCCACGAAATTCTTATCGGGATATAAAATACTAATCTTACAATTGATCTAAATTCATATATAACTAATAAAATGAAATTAATTAGGTCCAGTTGCATTATTGTTGTCATAAAAATTAATATGTAATCTTTCATCTCTATGAGAAAGTGATAGTTTTGGTAAATATGAAATACCACATTTACCAACATGAGAACATGATTTCTCTATAGTAAAAAATAATTTCCCTCCACTGAGGATGAATCTGTAGTCCTACAAAAATAATAAAAAAATAAAAGTCTAATTTTATTAAATAACTATATTAATGAATATTTAACAATTTGAAAAAATATATATACCTCAGTAACTAATCCTCTCTCTATCTTTATCTGATATTAAGACAAGAAAGTGTAATAAAATTTTTGGTACCTACATTTTATTAGAAACCTATATATTTAGAAACAAGAATGAAAAAAATATGTAAAAAGAAGCATGCATCTTTACATTTCAAAAAAAGAAACAAAATATAAATAATTACCATAAAAATTAGGAGACTAATTCAGTGATTTCACATATTATTTCATCATGATAATTAAGTATTGCATCAACTATGTTTTTCTTGTATTCATTGTGATAATTTGGAAATCATGTAATCGATAAATAAGACTCATATAAATCAATATCATCATCTACATCATTCTCATCACCCAAAGGTTATTTTTTTCTTTCAATAATGAAGGAACACTGATCATTCGATGGATCAATGACATAAAATATTTGGTTTTGATATTTCTCCCTGATAAATAGTTCCTCATAGTAATTAAATATTTTCAAATAAACCAGTGTAAATAAACAATCATCAGGTTTCACACCACTATTGCTACCAATTCATTTATACTTAAACATAGTGACTTGAAATTTTATATAATAAATTTTTCATATATTATCAGGAACTCCAAAATATACCGATAAAGAAAAAAACGGATTTTTAACTTTTCCACTTGAAAAATGCACTACTTTAGTGATAACCATCACACCAATATTTTCAATGTCACTCTATTCATCCATATTTTTTGTATAGAATGTGTACCCATTAATATCAAAACAGGTCTATGTTATCACATTAAGAGATGTTCCCCCTTCCATCCATTTCAATGTTTCTGATGCAGAAATATTTTTTCTCACATTATCTTTAAACCATGAAGCAATTGTCTTTTCATGCTCAATAATCAACCAATTTTCATTTCGTTTGGGATATTTTCTCAATAATTTAGCAATATATGATGATATATATTATTGAACATAATATGTGTTGTTAAAAATATATAAATGTGTCTTCATCACTTCATAACATGGAATGAACTTTAACTTTATGCCTCAAATCCCTCAAATTTCACAATCAATTGTCAAATGTTGAGATATTGGGAGACCGTAATTCTCCACATCATACAAATATTCAGTATAAAACAAAATAAACTCTTCTGATACATATTTTTGAATGATAGAGGCCTCTGGTTTATAAGTATTATTAATATATCCATTTAAAAATTTCATATACATTTGAAAAGGATACATCCAATGTAAATAAACAGGTGTGAATATTCTTATCTCACACACCGGAAGAATCACCAATTTAGCCATTATATCAAAAAATGTAGGTAGAAAATACATTTATATTTGACAATGTATAATAGAAGAATCATTCTCCAACTCATCTAAAATTTTTTTATCAATAACTTTGATACAAATGCATTTGAAAAAATTACATAACATGATGATAGTCTTTCTAATAGCTGACATAAATAAACTATTTAATGCAACCAGTAGCATTTATCACATCAATACATGACAGTATTGAGATTTCATACCTATTAATTTTCAATCCATTACTGGCACAAAATTTTCCTTATTTGAAGAATATCCACTCGGTACTTTTATAAGATACAAACACTGAAAAATTTTAATTTTTCAATATTGCTTAATTTTTGACAAGATGGAGGTAAATATGTTTGGTTTCCTTTCAAAGTGGGTGCTAACTCCAAACATATTCAATTTTCTATAAAGTGCAATATGTAATTCAATCCATATTTTGTTTTCATTTTATGTCTTATAAATTTACAATCATTCTGTTTGATATATTTTTCTCAACATACGTAACATCAATGTTTTGTTTTATCTCATAAAATATACAATAAGGTTGTTCAAAATATATACCATTTCTTCCAAATATTTTTTGAAGACCATAACTAGTTTTCTATCCAAATGTCAAATCAAAATTTTTCACCCTATTGTAATATTTTTAAACTAATAATGGTTGTGGATGAAGATTGTATTCCTATAAACCATTAAATTCCTTTTTTAAATCTATCATAAGGATGATCAATACGTAAATATCTTTGATGTCCTGCATACACTGTCATTCTTACATTATACAATTGATAATATAAAGTCTCTTATTCACTAATTGCACAATATTTATTCCCCTTAACATGTATCTAGATATGATTCCATATGACATAAAGTCATTTATACTAAACATTATCTTAGCATGAAAATGAAAATACACCATCTTGTATGCATCAAAACCCAAAAAGCCTGCCTCCCATATACAATTCAAATCATCAATCAATGGTGAAAGATACACATCAATATAGTTTCTTGATTTTTTCAGTCTAGAAATCATCAAGATCATCATAATGTATTTTTTCTTCATATATATCTATGGGGAAAAGTTGTAAACTGCCAACAAAACAGACCATGAACTGTGTTGGATACATAAATTCCAATATGGATTTATTCTATCTGTACACACTCCAATTATGAGATTTCTAACATCCCTTACAAAATTATGAAATTTATTCTCAAATATCTTCTATTGTGTTGAGTCCGTACGGTGACATAGTTTACCATCAGAGATAAATTCATCTGAATTCTGTCTTTAAATTTGATCATCAATTGAATTTGAAAAAAGATGCTTCAAATGGGGAAATATGGGAAGGCACCACATTTCTTTAGCTGGATCTTTGATTTCAGTGCCTAAAAATTATTCAAATATAATTTATTAAAATTATATGAATGTATAATTAAAATAAAGTATTTTATTTAGCATCAGGTTAAATTTCAGTACCTAAGAATGAATAGTAATTAACTCTTTCTTCCATATTATTGTGTGATCTTCCACATGTAGGATAGTTTGATAAAAATTTATATTCATTCTTATACAACAGACAATCATTGGAGCATGAATTTGTCTTTTTATACCCCAATCCCATTGGGCATACTATTTTCTTCCCGTCATAATTAGAATCTGGAAGCCCATTGCCTTCTTTAAGTATCTCTTTTAAAAGTTAAAGTAAGTTATATAAACCTTTATCACTCCAAACATTACTTGCTTTCATGTTAAAAAATCTAAAAATTGCTCATAACACTATATATTTATGACAACCTAGGAATAATGGTTTCTTAGAATCTATATATAATCATTCAACACTTTATATTTTTTTAATGGTTTCAACACCTAAATCATGAATTAAATATTCAATACAATCCTATATCACATTTTGATTATTTTCATCAACATTATCTGTTGAATTTATAGTTATTTAACCATACCAGATCAAACATGTATAATTAAGAGAAAAACCATAAAAAATTAGATGATCCTTAATTAATTTTGAGTTTAACATTATTATATTCAAACACTTCACACATTGGTAGAAAACCAAATCAATGTTTTGAAGATTTTGTTTTTAAAATTCCAAGAATTCATCAACTCTTTTTTAATATTCCAAAGTGGTTATTCTTAAATTTATCCAATTACAATATTTTAAATACCTTATATCATAATATAATAGGTGAATATATTAAAACATATAAACATCGATATATATATAAATACTGATAAACTATAAATAGAAACACACATCATAAAAACTGTTCATACTCATATAAAAAACATCAGATATGAAACAAAATTACAAATAGTAATTTTTTTCATATTATATACATGTGTTTTATCGATAATATAATTTAATTATTTTCAGTCATATAACATTTATTATTTCATTTTACACAATTTTTACATCATTTCGGTGTTGTGTGTGTCAAAATATTGAAGATTGAATTAATTTATTTGTTCATTTTACATATTTGTTTCTAAAAAGTGGGTTATGTTACAAGTGAAACTCACTGGTCATAATATATATGGAATTCTCACATCTCAATAGTAAACCTCCAATGGATTGAAAAACGACATTAATACTCTCAAGTATCTACTGATGAGGATGATGTAATACTATAACAATAAGATCTATATCAACATATGATGATACATAATCATTCATACCATTTGGGTGTTCAACTAGTGGTCATTTTTGTAGAATCCTATTACAATAAAAATGTAGACATATAAATTACATGTACATCCAATCTGAATATACCACATAATATATTTAAAAAATTTAGATCATGTCACTACTATAATAATTTATTACATGTTTCATTAATTTTTATCAAATTAAATTAATTTATGATGTCTTGTATTATTTTGTATATATTTTATCATATTGATTAATTGTGTTGGGAATCAACCAAGAGTTTATAGTATGAATAAACAATTTTAACCTTATTAATTAAATTAATTTCTATATAAAGTGATAAAATAGTCATAAAAACATACTAGTATTATAATATATAAATTAATCTCTCTTTATCTCTAAATTTATTATTTAAAAGTGGTTATAACACTCTTCGTAAATATATAGAGTTATTATAATTATGAATTGTGATTCTATACGTGGTGGATTACTACTGGACACAACAATCCATTGACTATTTTTAAAGTAACCACCTTAAACTGACTATGAAATTATGTATCAACAATAAGGGATGTTCTACATTTCTATTGATAATTTATTTTACCATATATTCTTTTTAATTATCTTTGGAAAGGAACTTTATTTAGACAAATTTTATATCTACAAAACCCATCAATATAATCAAATCCACATAAATGAATATTTTTAGGATTATTATATTTAAAAAATATATATACATGATAATGATATAGCATAGGATGATAAACAATATTTCACTATAAAATATTATATTATTCATGACTATATAGAGATATAATGATATAAAATATATCATGACAGAAGGAGAACTAGTTGATATATTTATTGAAATAATTGTTTGATAATATTGAAAATTGTAACATGCCTAAATATGGGTGTCATAAAAAAAATTCGTGTCAAAAAAAGTGATATAAATATAACCCATAGAATTACATAGTGAATTTTTTTTTAGTATATCATATGGAATTATATATGTAAAAAGGTTCGGAATAAATAGTAATATTTTTTAAGGGGTGAATCAATAAGTTCACTTCCTTTTACATTTTAACATCAAAAATTTTTAACGCATGATAAAATGAATGAAAAGATTGATATTCACAAACCAATAAAATATCGTGGAACAAATACATTACGATAGATATATTTTTATGAGGTTTTAGTAATTAAAATGAGACTCTAAAACCATGGAATAATCTAGTAAAACTCATGATCAGACATACCACCAAATTAAAAAAATATCTTGAAAAATCAGGAGTTTAAATTACCCTCAATTCTTGATCTGAAGTTCTTCCTTTGAATGTGTTTCAAGAATAAACACTACCTGCAATATCTAAATGAAATTGATTGTAAAAATAAACATTATAGATTAAAAAACACAAATAAAACCACAGTTTATGTTGGAAATAAGATTTTGAGAAGAAAATGATAAAAATATGATGAAATAACCGAAGAAGATGAAGAATAAAGACTACAGATCATGAAAATCAAGGAAAATATAACCACAATGTAGATCAAGTTCATCTAGTTTCATTTAATGTGTCACGGTTCGGGAGGGATTTTTCATGATTGTAGGGTTTTGTAGATAAAAAAATGAGTATTTCAAGATAATGGGTGATTTTTAAAGACATTGGATGTTAGGTTTATCAACACTAGAATCAAAATATCCAACTAAATATTTTCGGCATCGATTTTTACCAAAACCAACAACAAAAATCTTTTTTTTTATTTTGGAATCAGTTTTTTACAAAACTGAAGCTGAAAATAAATTCTTCCATGTTTTTTGGAATAAGTTTTACTAAAATATGGTGCCCAAAATAGTGTATAAAACCTATTTGGAAATAGTTTGTTTAAAAACTAAGTCTGAAACTCTCCTTCACATTCTTTTTACATCAGTTTAAAAAACCGAGATCATTTCTACGACATTAAAAACACTATTTCCACTATTATAGAAATATTTAGAAGAGAACTTAGGAGTGTTGTAAAAATATGTGAGCCTAGTATTCTCATCATTTTAGTAGGTTTTTGTGTTTTTGGATGAAAATATTTATTGTGGGGTGAATGTAATGAATCATATTTTCTTGGTACTATTATAAGTTATTATATAGATTATTTTCAAGATCATACACAAAGACGGTGTGCTATTTTGAAGATCAGTGTTCCCATAATAAATGTTTAAAATATAATATATACATTAAATATCACTCGAATGTAGATTTCTAAAAAAGTTAGAATAACACATGAATTGGGGCCTATATCAGAAATATGAGCGAATAATTGAGTTAAGAACACTGGTTTTACTCTATGTGCAGCATAATATTTTTAATATGGGTAAATTTTCAAAACATCATCGCATTCATAAATAAATATTTAAAAATTATTTGTTTTGTTTATTTTGGTATAATGACTTATTTATCCTATACGTAAATGGTAATTGGTTTTTTTCCAGGGTAGGCCATTAAATCTGGGAGACCTAAGGACTATTGGAGTAGAGATTTATTAGATAAAAATGATGGATTGGGACTGTATCATGTATTGTTTCACCAATGGAGGTTATGGATCTCATCAAATACAGTAATACATAACCGCTCTTTATAAATGATTTATCCAAAATCTAGGTTGGATGTTTGTTTCTTTGTTTTCCATCCCATTTCTTAACACTATAAGAAATAGAATCAATTAATAAATATAATTGATTTTTGAATCATTGGTAGAATTTAATTTATGTAATTTATTATTTGTTTTTTTATTTATCCCTTTTCATTTGTCTTATTATATGAAAATGAATCAATGCAAAACTAACAACTATAGAGGTTAATTCCTCAAACTATGTGGACTATGGATTTATCCCCTATTTCGTTGTTCAATCATTATTGGTATTTTATTTGGCCAACGGTTTGACCAATAATAAATTTTCGATCACTGCACAACCATTCTTCCACACAACAAATCAAAATTCTGGGTTCTTCTCACAATGATGGTTGTGGATTGAATATTGATGATGTCAGAGGATGATCAGAGGAGGATTGGAAGGTGTTTTAAATTCTTGTTCTTCCCATTTTTTATATATAGTGATGGATGGATCATGTGGATGGTTTCCCAAGCAGATTCAGAGCATGGATTCTAGGTGGCAGCATGGGAAGGGCTAAGATAACCCCAATATACATTTTTTAGAGAGGGTGATAGCTGTGAGGATATGCATAATGATGTGGAATAGGTCCTGACAGATCTGGGAAATTATGGATTACATGGAGTGTAACATGAAGAGTCACACCATGTGGGACCCCCTATGCAAAGCTAGTGTTTTGTGGTGAGAAAAATACCACCCACCATGTGAATCCTTCATGACCGCTCATTATGTACCTCAAATGGTACATAGATACAATAAGGATAACATGTCTAGTGGAATGACCAGAACTCAAACATAGACATAACCACATATACATGGGTTAATACACGGGCATGCTAGTAGACGAACCCGTCTTGGCAACATGGGAAGGGCGGTGTGTTTCTCAACATGTTTCTTACTTCTTCTATACAGCATATATTTTGAGACATACATTCCATCTGGGGCTTTACCACATGGGTAGACTTATGGATAGCTAGACACGTCATGTACCCCTATGACACTCCATGTATGCCCTTCAAGCTTGTTTATAACTCTTCAATTCCTTAGTTTGGACCAGTCTTGGTTGAGTGTGTTCTATTATTACATTCACTCTATGGTAAACCATATAATTACATCCAATTCATAGTATCATGATCCCTTCAAGAGGTTGAGTCTCAGATTGAGTTTTGGTGTCCCTCCAATTGATTGGAGGGTGATCCTATATCATCTTTGTTCCCATGGGGGGTTTGTGGTATCACTATGACCACGCTGAGTGGGTTTTTGATTCCCCTTCTATCCAACCATATCTATTGGGTTTTCAGTATCATTGTCATATGATCTCTTACGTAGCATGTTGATCCATATTGGGATTATGGTGCCCCCCAACAGTTCAGGATGTGACCCCCTATCTAAGTATCAGTCTATTCAAATACCAGTGAGATTTCGTGGGTGAGGTCCAATGATGTATACATCTTCATCGAGTGTCTCTAGTTATAGAATGGATCATGGAGTGTATTCTCCCAATATGAGTGTTTCATCGAGGAGAGTCTTCTGGAAGGTAGTTGGTTATGGTCACTTGGGGGGTTGGTGTCTTTCCAGAGTATATCTAGGTGTTTTTTATACATTGAATTTTATATATTTTTTGAGATGAATATACTAGATAATTCATGTTTATTAATTTTGGGGTTTCCAACTAGGTATTTTTATTCTCACCCTTAAATAGGATTTCCCCTTACGTGTCATGTGTTTTCCAAACAACGACCCATTTGACAGTATCCAAGGGGGACAAGGAGTTGGTGGAGATTAGATGGTTCTTCAAAAATTGATGTCTTTATGAGGATCATGAATTTGATTTTATTCCGCACATTTTTATCAGGTTACACACTTTATAGTTATTGGTTGGGATTGTGTTTAGACACATTCACATATTCAGTACTTTACTATCATTCTCTTTTGTGGAATCATGGATGTATTAAATGAAATGGTTAATTTATTTTACATTTTAGACTTTTATGGGATTGATTATTTGTGTATGTCTACATTTACATTAGGGCAATGTATTCCATTTGTGGGTATGCATCCTTGGCACTGGTCTCTAGCCCCTGGCCTATTGGAGGCATCCTTAGGGTAGTCACGAATCAAAACCTGGTGGGTTGACTCAACATGGTATTCTAAGGTTCGACCCTAAGGGACTCTCCCCATACACAACTTATATTGGTTGGTATGTTTTACACCCTAAAGGACCCTCATTTTATTATTCAGTTTCCACCCTCGAGAACTCTCCATACCTCAACAAGAATCATCATAATCATAAAACACATATCCACCAACACATATCAAACTCGAATTCCACATAACTTAAAAAAAATCTATATCATATTAATTTATCATAACTGGATTCATACCCACACCATATTTTTAAATTCCCACCTGATCCACCAAACATACATGTTAATAGGGAATATATTCACCCTAAATAATATATATATATATATATATAATACTCCAACCTAGTTCTTCCATTACCTAGATCCTAAAAAGTAAATCACTATATCCCTAGTATTCCACATATTCTAATCACAAATAAGTTTAATTACCACTGTAAAATAATACCACATGATCCCCTAAACATTATAAGCATAGTGAATAAAATAAATAATTTATACATATAACAACCCTAAAAATGCACTCCCCAATATGGTGCTAAAAATATGATCATGAAATATTTAGAATTAATATTCAAAAACATGATCCAATTTAAGCCATATAAAACATCCAAAATCAAAAAAAAATATTGGATCACATATATACCCAAGGAATTTTTATGTTTAGAGTTTTATAGAATTAATGAAAAATCTTATATAACAATACACACATCATTAAATGATTGGTGTTTCCACTACAAATTAATATTCTTATTACACATCAGGAATTCATCATCTCCCAAATGAAACCCTTCTCGAAATATTTTACCTATCACATATCTTAATAACATGAAAAAAGAAAACATAAGAATGTTGAGATAAATTTCCCATAAAGGTTAAACATGGGAATTAATAACTGAATATCTTCAGAGATAAAATGATGAGAATAAGGGTTCTAAAACATATTCAAAGTGTGTGAGAATTTCATAAGAAAATTCATAACCATAAAAAAAATAATTAAACATGTCATGTGTAATTAATCATTAAAAATGAAAAGAGTCATAATAATCAATAATCCTGAGCCATGTGATGTAAATTTTGATCAAAGGAACCATTAAAGACATATAGAAAGAATAGAAAAAATGTGTTTTTATCTTGAAACATCATCTTCATCACTCATGTTTTCTCATGTTTGAAATAATTTAATTATAATTAAAAATATAAGAGAAAAATCCATGGTAATCTCTATCTTTGTATTTAAAGATAGAGAAATTATCTAATTCCTTAAAGAGTTACATTAGGCTCACCTGTCATGTATACTAAATTAGGATCATTGGTCATCATGAGGTAAGTCAGGATCACCCATCATCATGATATATATTGGGAACACCTATAATTATCAATAGTTCTAAAGTACTATACCTGAATATAATACATGTAATCTTTTATTTTGAGCATAAAAAATTTAAAATAACAAGAATTCCTCTAGACCTTCATTTAATAATGTAAAAGAAAGGGGTTTAATGATAATATCTTTGCAAAAATCATAATGATTCATCCAAAAGAAAAATATGGAATGTATCATAAGATAAAATTCCTAATTAAGTAGAGGAATCATTATAGAATATTGAAATGGATACAAATGCATTTGAAAGAACATTTAAATCATTTATTTGAAAATATTAAAAATACCCTTTAGTTATATAACTATTAAAAACAAAAAAATAAAAAATTATATATAAATGGTTTTATTTGAAAATTAACATGGAAAATTGTAAAGTAAGATTCATTGAAAACAACAGTTATGATTGTGGGAAAAGGTGGACAAGCCATATATGTTAAGAAACATTTCTTTAACACTTTGGTAAGGAAGTAGAAAAATGTTTCAAATATAATAGGTTTTAAATATTCTTTTTGAAATAATTTTATAAAAATTCATATGTAGTTAAAACGTTATTAAAAAAATTTGGTATGGTAAAAAAATTATGTATATAATGATCACAGAGAAATATTTTGGTTAAAAGTATTCTTAAAACACTAAAATAACATTTTTAAAGAAAACCATTTCCACCCATTTAAGACCAAATCCATTTGAAAGTTAATTCACAAAAAGGAACATAAAAGAATATAAGTATAAAAATAATTATTATTTTATATGTCAATTATCATTATATACATAATAAAATGAATATATGTGCCTTAATAAATACATGTCTCATATAAGGAAGTCTGACATGAGAAACCCTTACATCTTGGTTAATGTTTAATTTAAAAATCCATTGAATGAAATAACATAACATGAATCAATAAAATGAATAATTTTCATTAAATAATATGATAAAAAATTAAATGGGTAGTGAGTGAACCATATAAAATAAATCATGGTAAATAACATGAATTATGTCTCAATGAATTGAAATTGAGACAATAAAACCCCTTACAAAATTTATAATATTTGAATAAATATATCATAAATGTTATAAATTTAAAGGGACCTTAAATATGATGATTAAAGATTCATTCACTAAATAATATCTCAATTGTAATAATATACTCCTTATAAAATTAAGTAGGTGGAAAATACAATACATGTCTCAATGAAATAATATTGAAACAGATAATCGTTACAATGATCATATCATAGATTCTATAATTGACCAATGAAGTAATTATGTGTAACCATAGTAAAACAACATAAAATAAGTGTAAATAGATCATAATATAATCATACCTAATTTCACACATAATCATGGTACAATATAGCCAATGAAGTATAAGTATAACCCAATTAATGGAAATTGTGTTAAAAAACCCCTTACTTGGAATCCATAATTGTTTTGTATGTCCTTGAACTACTATATTGAAGAATTATTTTATTTATTTTATTTTTTTATAACATTTAAAAAGTTCAATTACTTATAATTGAAAAACTAATTCCCTTTATTTATATTAAATATTTAATTACATAACTGGTTAAGTCCACATTGGTTTTTTTTATTACATTTGGTTCATGATTGAGAAATGAATTTGGTAGCTTGACCATGGTCTAAGTGGGAATTGTTCTATCATCTCCAAAATAATAATAATTTAGTAAATATCATTTATATGCCTTAAATGAAATTTTATAACTATATATTAATTTTTTACATGAGAAACAAATCACGTAGCTCTGTGGTGGTGTAATCCACAAATATTCATGAATAATGTAATAATTTTCCAATGAATAAAAGAGTAAAAAAATTAAACAATATAATATCTTTTAATAATTATAATTTTTTCATTAATATCAAATATAAATATATATATTAAATACATCATTATAAATACCTATGAGCAGTGGTGAGGGGAAACAACACACATCTCTTCATGGAGGTGGTCATCCACACATACACAAGAATGATGTTTGCATTCCCCACGGGATGGAAAATGAGATGAAAAGGGATTTTACGATAAAAATAATAACATTTTTGTGTAGTGTATTATCTTATGTCATTATATGATTTATTTATAAGTTGATTTTATAGTGGTATAAAAAGAAGTGAACTGAAAATGATTGATTAAGTCAATTACCTTATCTTTGAAGAACCTCCTTTGGATCTCTCCTTAAGGGCCTCAGAGATCATATTTTAAGAATACCAAGACATATATGATGTATATAAATAATTTAATAAAGTTGTTTATATGTTTTTTTGGGCAAGGTTTATAAAAATGATTGGGGATGAGAGGAGAGGTGGTGTCCTTATATAAGAGAGGAGGGGAACTCTAGGAATTACTTAAACTATTAAATTAATATAAATTAATTTTTAGCATAATGTGGTGCAAAAATGAGTGATACAAATGATATATTTATAAAATAAGATAGTTATGAGTCTAAATCATCTCATCCAAAAATTATAGACGAGAATGGTGATATTTAAACCCTTATCTCGTATTTTTTACCCCATGTTAACCCTTTTATGATTTCTACGATATCAAATATGTTTTACTCCTTAGGGGCCAGGAAAGATACTATAAAAGGAAAAGTTATCCAAAAATAGAAAATGATTGATATTATAAAATATATCCCATTAAAATTTCAAAATTAATTTTCTTTTATGAATTTTAAATGATTTAATAAAATATTATTGAACATAAAATATCATTAATGTTTTTTTTGGTAATATTCACACAATTTGTCCCTATAAAAAACCTAGATAGTAATGTAATATAAATTTAAAAATTTAATAAATCAATAATACAATATATTTACATAAAAAATTCCAGGAACAACATAAATTACCAAAAAAATTACAATTAATGTTGTAATTTTCAACATTGTAATGTTATTTTGTTTTGTTTTTTTAATCCCAGTGTTGGGTGTCATATAAGCTATCGAACACACTATACTTTTAAAATTAAAGGGTATTATATTCTACCATTCATTAAAAACTTTTATACAAGAAATTTTATCTTCAGCTCAGTAACCAATAATTTAAAATTTGAAAATAACTTTATTCTAAACACACATCATAAAAATGGTTAATAATTTTTTTAGAAAATGGAGAATGTAATTATAAATGTCATAGAGAATAACTCATAACTAGGTGCCCAAATAAGAGAAAATTGAAAGAAAGTGAAAATATAAAAATGGAGGATAATATTAATGTTCAAATAATAATAGAGAGTGATATAAAACATTGATCATAAGAAAGTGAATTCTTGTGAATAAATTAAATATCAAAAAACTATAATCAATGAGGTTTGAAAATGATTATAATTTCATTATAAATTATTTTAATAAGGCGAAAAAAATTATTTATGTTGGATTATTTTATTATCTATAAGAAGTAACATTATAAAATATACTTATTTTATTTTATTCAAATATATAAATGTGATTTCATCCTTTGGTTGTGTGTTTTAACACATGTCATCCTATATCTCATACAATATTCCAAATGACGTTTATCTATGATAAATATATCTTAATGCTGAAATACATAAATTTTCATAAATCATAGGATCTAAACAAGAATAAAAAAAGATAATCCTCTTGTATTTATTAAATCCAAAATAGATAGAACTAGATAATATTATACATATAATGAATAATCCTTCATATGAATAAATAAAATATTAATCTCAGAAATTTCCATAATAACACCAAAGGTTCAACTTACAGCATTCCATAAATAAATAGATCTATTCCTTAATTAAATATAACAACCACAACATTAAATAATGCTTTAACCATAGAATATTTCTCAAACATTTCATCCTACATACAAAAAATCTAAAATAATTATTCCTAAATAATCCTTTATGTTAAACATAAGGATTATATATACCTCAACCATATAAAATATATCCCAAAATATCGTTATTCACTCTAAAATCCAATCACTTATAATTTGAAATTTTGCATGTATCATATTAAACATTGGATAGAACCAAAAATTATAAACTCAGCATAGTATCCATAACTATTGAGGTAACATGATTTGAAAATATCTTATTATATAAATATATCTAAAAAATTCTTTAATACCAACAATAAAAACCATAAACTCACATTCCCATATCTGATGCTAAATACATAATCTTTATAATTTAGGATTTGAACTTATAAACATGACCCGATTTTAGCCATCCAAAACATACAACATTAAATGAAAATATTAGATCACTTGTATACCCAAGAACCTTTTAGGTTTAGAGTTTTAATTAATTAGGATAAACACTTACATAAAAATACCGTTTTCATTAAGTAATTTTTTCCCTACTATAACTAGATTTTATTATTCCACATTAAGTCTTCTACATCTCCAATATGAAACTCTTCTAGACATATCTTATTATAAATATTTCTATATAATCTAGTTAAAATGAACATTAGAAGATTGAGTTCAAATTCTCAGTGATTGTATATATATTCATTAACAATGTAATATCATATGTGAGAAAAATATGTGCTTAATAAAATGAGAACATATTCAATGTGCATCAGCAATACATACTAAACTTGAGACCCATAAAAATTTTGATCATTAAAAATGTGACATGTAATAAATGTATAAAAATTGAATGATTTATAACAATCAATAATCATGAGTCATGTGATGTCCATCTTGATTAAAGGAACCATTAACAATTAATAGAAATCATATAGAAAACATGTTGGTATGTGGGAACTTTATCATAATCAAATTTTTTCACTCCTATCAAAAATAACTAGAGATCAGTTATATCCATAGTAGAAAACTCCTCAAGTAACATGTAATACACCGAACCAATGATTTCATGTTCATTTCCTGAAAACATTTTTTTCTTATAAAATAAACCAAACAATTGCAGAACACATTACCCAAATAGGGACCTTTAATCGGTCTTGGTTCTGGTGGATTCGACAACACCATACATTTATCATAGTTGAAGTAAAATAAAAAAAATATCCACTATTCTTCTAAAACACTAAATCCAAAAATGAATCTTATAGAAATATAACTTCTATGACACCTGTGAAAAATAATTTTCAAACTAAGGGTCAGAATTCAATTTCCCAATAAGCGGATTTTCAATCATTGAAATAATTTTTATAACATTATTCAAGGAAAATAACTTTGAGAAATGATTTTGAAATTTTTTTAGATAATAACATAAAATTACTTTTCCAAATACCATTTGAAAAATTAATTCAACTTACATACATTTAAATCATTATACCACTTTTGAAATTAATTACATATAAAAATTGTCTTAAATATAATCCATTTATATTTATAAACCATTATGAAATATTTTGAAAAAAAAATTATGAAAACTTCAAACGTTGAAGGTTATCTTGGGCATACCCAATTGATGACGGATGGTTTTTCAGCCCAATTCCCTACCATATTTACAACATTCAAGTACCAAATTTTATAAAAACATTTATATTATTCCGTTACTTATATATAATTTCATTAGAGATTTCAATTGTGAAAACATGTTATTGAATTAAAATACACATTATCACATATATAAATTTATATGTATGTGTATATATAAATATATGAACTTCTATAGCATATCACTTGCAAGTTTTGTTCCAATCAAAACTCTTAACACATAGACTTTTCATAAACATCCATGTATGTACCCAAAATTTGTTTAAAAACATGTTTACAAGTTTTTATAATTAAAAATATATAAAAAACACAATATTTATTTAATACATATTTGTTTAATGGGTTTTATGTGTGAAATAATTAATGTAAAAAATAGCAATAGCATATAATTTTGTCTACTTAAAAATGATCATAAGTGGATTATGATTATGTGATACAGAAAGCTTTTCAATGTAGCACTAAAATTAAACAATCATACATTTCATGGATATATATATATATATATGTACATTAATTTTTATGATCCTAACTTTAAGTACAGAGGTAAAAATATACACGTAATTAGATATTGATCTTGAAATTTGGATAAATTTTTTTTTGTGTTTGATTGATAAATATGTACCCATGTATCTTACACCCATGTAAGGTACATACATGATTTAATAAAGATGTGGAAATAACACTTAATTAAATATATGTATAGCATAAACAAAAAAATTAAAAATTAAAATAAACCACATTTTACAAACATACATAATCAATTCATGAATTAAATGTATACTTAGAAATCATACAAGTATAAAATATGGAATTGTAATAATTAAATAATTAAGAAACCTTGAAACTAATATTCTTAAAGTAGTAAAATAATACTAATATATATATATGTGTGTGTGTGTCTTGAGAAATAAGAAGAAATGAAAATTAAAAACAAATAATTTTCATATAGAATGAAATTTATCCCTTCTAGAATAAAAATAAAGAACTGGAAATAATTTTAATACAACCTTAATACAAGTTTCACAAAAATATATCTCTTTTAAAATACTAATTTTAGGACCATGTATGATCAACTAAAATTAAATAATTATGTCATATTTCTTACAGAAATAATATTTCAAAATAAAAAATTTCATGAAAATAATTATTTCTCCAATACAAAATTATTTGTAGAATGATCTTGTTTCTTCATGGTAGAAATATTCCCCTAACTCATATTCCCTACTTCCTATGATAGAAAGAAAAGTAAAATAAGAAGTGTGACTCTTTTCCTTGCCAATATCATGGAAACATGATGAAATTAAAAATACAAGGCTATGATACTCATTTCTTGGAGTATATCCTCCATATTTATAGAAGGAATGAAGGTGTGACTCAAAAACACTAAACACAAACAGTATCAATGAATTTTGAAAAAAACGAAATCATAGTATTAATTGAATGTTAATATTATGTATATTTTTATAATAAATTAGTAGCCACGTGATTGAATCACTTAAGAAAAATAAAAACAAAAAATCATATTCACGATGCAACACTCGACATCTATACAGAAAAGTTGAAAGAATTGGTATATTCATATCATGAACAACACTTCAAAAAAGACTTATACTGGTCTGAAAATTATAATAGAATAAATCGAATAAAAAATCCAATGATACAATGTATCAACATCTGAAAATAAATCTAGAGCGAGATTTTGATATAAAAAAATTAAATTTGGCCCACTTGAAAACCAAAAAATGAAATATTGAAGGATTTTGACATTGTATAAGAAGAAATAAAAATGAATGGGATAGCAAATTTTGACTTGAAGAAGAAAAATGAAGAAATTGAAAAAAAATATGGAACTATTGAGATGATTTTCAGAATATTGGTCATTAAACATATATAAAATTATAGATCTAGAAAACAAAAACAAGATACAACTACCTCATTAAAGACTAAAACATTAAACATGATTTAGATATGGTATTCCTTTAATCTGAGTTCAGACTTCCCAGTGGTAAAAAATCATTATCGTAATTAGTTTATCAATTCATTCCATAAATTTAAAAATATTTTTATTTTTACTGAATATACACATAATCCATAATTAGAATAATTTAGTATTTTAATATCAAAATAATCCATAGAGTCATATATGGCCATACATTTCTCGAATTTTAGAAATATATTTAATTAAAATATTTATTTAAATATCCTTTTTAAAAAAAATTGTTTATAAAGGAAATTACATATTATAAATAATTTAAATTTACCATTTTATAATATATTACCTTTTAATAATAACATAATTTAAAATATTATGTTTATATTTAAGTAATAAATTTTTTTTATTCATATAATTTGAATACCTATTCAGATTAAATAATGTTGTAATAATAATTCATATATTTAAAATTTCATACATTTTAAAAGAATATATTACCTTTCATATTATATAATATACAGGTTAATGAATTTAATATTCATCATTCAAAATAATATTATGATAATTCAAGCATAAATTTATAAAATAGTTTATATTTACTTATTATTATTTTTATAATAAAATAGCTAATATATTATATTATTTTTCAAAATCAACTATATAATGAAATTTGTAAATATTTTCTTTATACGTATTTTTTTTACATAAAAAAATTATTTTTCTTTATTATTGAATTAATATTATATAAATACACTAAAAATAAAATAAATAATTATTTTATTAATACTCGTGGTGTTACATTACTATTTCTTTCTTACCTTTAATTATAATAAACATTACCATATTAATTAGAGAGCTATAGTGTTCTCACACATCGTATAAGCTATATCAGGCTAGGTCGTCATCATGGTCTGTATCAAGATTACTCTTCATCATGGTATATATCATGCTTAACCTTTATTATTAATAATTTTAATTTACCACACATGAATATAACACATTGAATCTTCAGTTTTCATTTATAAACATTTTAAAACTACTTTCCTTCGTTTGTAGCTTGGTTTAGCCATGAAAAGTAATTATTGTCCTGATAATATATTTAAAATGATCATCATATGTTATCTAGAGATGGAATATGGTTGGTATCATAAGATTATATTTATTTTTGAGGTAGGGAAATCATTTAAAATATTTTTATATAGATGAAAATACAATTAAATAATTTATTTGAAAATGGAGAGAATACAATTTTCTTCTCATACCATTAAAAATTAAAATTTTAAAAAATATTACGAAATAGAATTTTTTTCAAAAATAACCTTATAGACATTTAAATTAAACATCAAATAAATAAATTATTAAGATACTTTGAAAATTATTCCAATCTATGAATATTTAAAAACATTCGTTTCATGCTTTGAAAAATATTGAAAAACATTCCATACAAGAAATGTTTAGTAGATTATTTTTTAAAAACTTTTATAAAATGTAATATATTTTTAATAATGAGATTTAAACAATAATATGACTCTATTAAAAAAATTCTTGAAAAAATATAAATAACATGGAGGAATAATTTCGTTAAACTTCTTCTAAAAACATTAAAACAATGTTCTAAAATAAAAAACCCTTTATAGAATTTTAAAATGAAAAACCATTTGAAAGTAATAACATAAGAGGGAATGAAGGGAAATAACATGATTCCATAAAAAACATAAATTTCATGAAATAATTTGTTAAAAAATTAATTTTGTAATAATTATATCATATAAAATAAATCTCGGTACATAACATAAATTATGTCTCAAATAATTGAATGTGAGACCATGAAAACCTGTGAAACTTTTATAACATTTGAATCAAAATCACATGGAAGAGAGAACATCCAAAGAAATTTAAATATCCTGACCAAAGATTAATTCATTATATAATAACTCAATATTCACCATATACACCTTATAAATAGAATTAGGTTCATAATATGAGAATTGTTTCAAATAAACAATGTTGAAGAGAATTATCCCTACAAGGGTCGTTTCATTAATGTAAGAAATAACCAAAACATTTATTATAAATAAAAATTTTAAAACCACATAAAATAATTTGAGATAAAAAATAATATAATAATTTTTTATGCCCCACATAATAATTTCATAATATAGTAAATTAAATATAAATATTACCCAATCAATGATAATTTAGTTAAGAAACCCCTTACCTCGATTCTAGACATGTTATGTAAGTCATTTTTTCATAGATATAGAAATATTATATAAATTATTTTCATATTTATGAAATTTATATAGGTTTATTTACTAATAATTAAGATATTTATTTCAATGACATATTTAATTACTTAATTTCATAAGTCTTCATCGGATGTTTTGAGGATATTTAGTTCCAAATTGAAAAACGGATTTGGTTGGTTGACCGTGATCGAAGGGGTAATTATTCATTGATATACAAAATAATAATCTGGCCATAATAATCATTTTATTCATTAAATACAATTTTATAACTATACAAAAATGGGTTACAAGAAAAGAGAATCGTATCGATTCGTGGAGGTGCTAGTCCACATATACGCATGAACAACAATTTCATTTTCTATTAGATGTAAGGGTAAGGAAATATAAGATACATTATCCTTAAAAAAAAGATAATTATTTCATGAATATAACATATATAAAATAAATCTTTAGTTATAAATATCCTTGATATACGGTGATGGGAAATGAAACACATAACTTCCATGAGCTGGTAGTGCATATGTACGCACAAATGATGTTTTAAATCTATATAGGATTGAAAAGGGGTGAAAAATGGTTTTACCATAATCATAATACCATTATAGTATAGTGTAGATATTGATATAATTAAATAATTAGGGTTTGAGAGTATTTTATGTAGGTAGAGGAAGTAAAATGAAAATGTACTCTTAAGGTGATTTCCATAATTATCATTTTATTCATTTTATTCATTAAATACAATTTTATGTAGGTAGAGGAAGTAAAATTAATGAGAGGTTTTATTAGGTTTTTATTTGATAATTGGACTATAAAGTGTAATGAATAGAGGATAGGTGGTGTCCTTATAAAAGAGTAGAGGGGGAAACCTTATAATTACATAAAGTATAAATCTAATATAAATTAAAGTTCATCCAAATGTGGCACAAAAATTATATATTTATATTATTTTATAATTTTCTGTCTAAATAATATCATACAATATAATTTATATAAGTTTAGGTGATCTTTTAAAGATTGTCACTTATTTTTAACCCCATTTAAACCCTTTTAATGGTTACTGAGATATCAGGAAAGTAACTCTTTAGGGTAAATAAATCTACAATAAAAGGATAAGTGACTCATAAATAGATAATCTTTGATATTACTGACTATATAAAATTCACTTTTTCAATAATAAAATATTTATTAATTTTAAATCATTTTAAATAAATATCATTTTACATGAAATACCATTAAATTCATTTTCATGAGTATTCACATATTTTAGATTAAAAATATCAAAAAATTAATTTAATAAAAATATAAATTTTTACAAAAATAATAAAACATTATAATTATCTAAAAAAAATATTTTAGCACAATAAATTATCCAAAAAATATCACTTTAAATGTTTCTAAAATAATTTATAAGATTTTTCTACACCTTTTACAAGCACTATGTTGGAATTACATAATCATTTAAAGAAATTATTTCATAATTATAATTTACAACTCAATTAACAGTGTAAAAAGATATTTAATATTTAAATTTACTGTTTATAACTAAACATACCCATATTTTATCACTGTGATAAAATATTATAGATATTCAGACAAAGAGAATTACATTTCAAAATTTTCATTTACTTAAAATAATATAAATGTCTTTATCAGGTACAAATTGCTCAAAATGACATATTTTATAATATTCTATGAATTTGGTAGAATTTTAATCTTATAATTTAGTTTAAAATATTTCTTGGTTGATTTTAACCCTCCTTTCCTAGTTTTAACCTTGTCTAACCTACTTTACCCTTATCGTGGTGACAATATTTTTACCATTGATACTATTCATTATGAATAAAAAAATTGATCTATTTACAAAATTTGTTCATGATTATTACAAATATTTATTAAATTTTATAAATTTATCCCCCTAATATTTCATGATATTACATTAAAAATAAACCCATAAGACCTGATAAAATGGTCTTCCAGAAAAATGCATCTTTAAATATAATAATATTTTTTTATCAAAATTAAAAACAAATTTGATGAAAATTAAATTAATTATATTATGTTAAATAAAAATTATCTAAGTGATTTTTAAAATCAAATATAAATAAAATTATTCATTTTAAATACTTGAATATAAGTGAAATCTTTCTATTAAATCAGTATTTTTCATTATTCACTAAAAAATCAATCTTTTCTGAAAAAATATAAAAAATTTACCCTAAGATAATTTTGATACGATTATTTAAAAAATTACATAATTTTTATCAAATAAAATTTCTAATATTGGTATAAATTAATTTTAATATTTATTCACAAAAAAATCATTTTTGGAGAAAATATATTTTTGAAGCATAAAATAACTTCATTAAAATTGGGATTCTTATTTACTCTGAATTAATGAATAAACTTTCATTCTTTTGGAGCATTATACATATATTTCATAATTTCATTACACTTATTCTTACCTATGGATTCAACAACTAGGTTATAATGGTCATATCTAATATAATATTGTTATGTGGTTCATTTAAGCTTAGTCTTATGTATCATATAGGCTATCGAACAATCTAATATTTATAAATATTGGGTATTACAGTTTAAAACAAGAATCAAATGGCATGGAATTATGTCAACATGTAATAACCCATTTAAAAAGAATACCACCACCATGAAACTCGGTGTTAAAAGGTAAATTAACTCTAAAATATGCCTGGCCACATGCTTATGTGGAATCACACTTATGTAATTAACTACTCCACAAACTCACACCATTTTCAACACTCAAGTAAATTTCTTCAAAAAGTCGTTTGATGCATTATCGAATTGAAAACACCTACACCAAAATTCATAATATATCTTATCTTTCTATATATACTTTTTCCCATGTTATTTCATCATTCTAGGCACAAATTTTAATACATGAACATAAAAAAATATTTTCCATTTCATTATTGCCAGATGTTGCAATGATCTAAGTTTTCTTCCTTTAACCTCTTTTGAAATTTCCCTTGCTCTTCTTCTATTTCATCTTTTGACTATCTGATTCAAGTGGATTAGTTTCGAGGGATGTTTTTTGTTTAAGAAGACATCTGTTCTCATAATTTTATGGATTTTAAATGGATTTGTATTCTATTTCAGTGGCACGGGTTTGACAAAGCTGTTTTCTATGGGTTTTCCAGTACTGACTTTATCATGGCCCACATTGGAGGCCCTCTTCTCCCTTAATCTGCTCTGGCTTCCAGGAATATCTCTATTTCCCTGGTCGGTGGGTGAGATGGTTTCCGAAGAGGTTTTGGGATGTGTTTTTGGGGGCGGTAGTGTGTTCCATGAGACGCGACTTGCAGTGGTTTTCACCCTTTCTTTAGGGTCTTTTGATGATGGTTCTTCATTTTTTCAACTTCGATTTTTAATGAAGATGGTGGATCTAATGTTCTTCATGGTTTGTTGTTCTTCTTAATTTCTCAAGTATTTTGTCAGTAAACTTATTATTCTGCTCTGGGGGAGCCGATGTCGGCCGACATTCGTGTCGGTCATTGTGTTCTGGCAGGATCTGAGGGAAGATCTGTTTGGGTAGGGACTCGAGGTTCTTAATGGCCATAAGGGTCGAAATATTCAGCAGACTGAGGCAGTGTTTGAAAATTGACAACTAAATCTTGAAAGGTGAACGTTATGTTTTGTATTAATGCAGCTCAGAAGGAAATGATTCATGGCGGTGATTATAAGAGATTCATTTGACGTAGTTACGTGCTATTGTTGGGTGAGTGTGATGGTCTTTAGGCTCAATCAATATGTGTGATGGTCATTTAGTTTCAAAATTTAAAATTTGGATTCTCCTGTTGAAATTTGAATTATGCTTTTCCAATTTCGGTGTTGGTTTGTAATGACATAGTTTGATTGTGTGGGTTCCCACTTCCCTTTTTAAAAGTGGTTTAAAAATAATAATAATAATCACTTTTGTGGAAGAGTAAATTTCATTAATTTTACCCATTAATTTTATTCCATAAAAATCATTAACTTTCTCTCACCCTTTATCATCTTTTATCCTTTTAATTCAACTAAGAGGACAACGATTTTATTTATAATAAATTATCCAAACTCTTTCACCTAATATTCCATGTCATCTCTACCTATAAAAAATTTGGTGTTATTAATTTATTATTAATTTTCAATTTAAATATGAAATAATTGAGTAAATGATTTTGTAATATAATTCCATTATCACCTGAAAATTAAAAATATACAGATGCATTTATATTCAAAATATTTCCCAATATTGAACATCATGTTTCAAATCAAATATCACACTTAAATTTCATTCTATGACCAAAAAAATTACCACTTGACCTTTCATATGTAAACAAAATGAAAATCCTAAAAAATTAAAAAATTGATATTTTAGATTATCTTCCTTTATCCAACAAAAGAATCCTGTAACTAAATTACTTGAACAAGTAATGATTTTGTATCCTTTCATCTCATTCTGAAAATAAACTATATACCTTATAAAACATATTTTCTTCCCCTTTTCCATATTACCAAATCAACTATAATCCCCTTATTTTATATAAAACTATCATTGGATTCCATAGAGAAATTTTTTTTAATATAAATTCATACAAGAGTTATGTATATTATACCCACTTTGACAATAAAGACAAAATAAAACTAGTACTTAAACATCATATCTAAAGTAATATTGTTACTTTGACTTTTATTTTTAGCCTTAAATACTCAAATATATCTTTATTTGTTTGGAATATTCTACACATATACACTTTCAATCTCCTAAAAATGATATCATAAACAACATAAATCATAATATTGGTAATTTTCTCCTCTCTTTTAGATAGATATTGTAATCAAATATTCCTTTTTTTAATTTTTATTTTTTGAGAAATTATCTTGTTTTGATTAATATAATCTATATGTATATTTAAATACATATGAGTCCTTCTTCATCTTGAAAATTATTCTTTCATTTCTAAATAGTATAAAATGTTTATGTGGATCAATAAATACATACTCCTCGTGTATAACATTAAACAATTCTATTTTGACATCCATTTTCAATGTTCTATATTATATATATATAATAAAACTATTAGAATAATTTTAATTGCCTAAATATTACAAATTCAAATAAAAATTCAGTTTCTTTAGCTCTTACAATTTTATTAAATAGTTCTCATAAATTAATTCCTTCTACTTACAAATACAATTTATGAACTAATCTAGATTTTTTTATAGCATCATCTTTATAATTTATTTTTTTTAATAACCACTAGGTTTAAATTATATTCTTTCATTGGTCATAAAACATGAGTCACACTGAAACTATTTCCCTAAGATCCCAACTAAACCTCACCTTATGTCTCATTCCAACACCAACCTAAGGATGAATTACTTTGATACAATTATTTCATGACCAGACCCAGCAGGGCCCACCTGGCTGGAAGAAGGTTTGTTATTAGAAACCCATGAATGCCTCTTAGAGTCTTAGGTTTGATGAATATAACTGAGATGGAATAACTAAAATGGGAATCCTTTTCATAATTTACCTTTATCTATTCACACAACTATATCGATGTCAAAGTGTAGTGGAATATAAATAAAAGACTATAATATATAGAGTAAAACAATTAATGCAACAACCTCTATAGAATACACCATAGTACTAAATTATAAACCAAATTAAAAATTCGAAAAATACATGTCAACCTATAAATAAAGTCCCAACCGAACAATAACTAGAAAAGAGGGAACATGGGAGAGAGCCTAGATCCTAATATTAAATTATGACCACTATATATAGTCAATTCACCATATATCACTAAGATCAACTGATATCTCCCTTGCTATATCCATATTTTTCATAAAACACAACATGTATGGGAAAATACCAAACTTGGGTCAAACCCAAAATGGATTAATATAAAGATCCAATATAAGTTATCTCATCCCATAAAATTATAGAAATGAAAACCTAATATATATATATATATATATATTATAAAAAATCCTAGATGAGAATTATTGGGGATATCCCTCTCCATAGACCAATCTATATTTGATGAGTCTTCCCACAACTCTTAAATTCATTCTATTATTCCCAATATCATAAATGGCTTCACTAGAATATATGTTAAAGGTTTTTTCCCTTTGTGTTGTGATCCACTTTCAAGGGAGGCACAACTCTCAGAGTGGACCCAATCAACATAAGAGATAGAAGATGGTGGAATACCACCTTCTAACTAGTGTACCTTTGTCTAGTTGAGGGGAGTGTCTTCTCATCCTAAATAAAGAGTATGGGGGACATATGCCCTCATGTGATAGGGGAGTACCAACATTGTCATATCTTCAATTATACTTCCCTGGTCACTATCATTTTCAAGCATCTTATAATGAAGATTTATACTCAAAACACCGCACATCATATCACATATTCCACAAGGAAGTTTACCACCACTTTCTACAAGTGAAATCACTCGAGATAAGCTAATTTCAAGACAAAATCCAATTCCCAAAGTATGATATATTAGAGGATAATCATTCTAGGAGAAGTTAAAGTCTGTATAGGGGTCCAAATTGTAACATCCCAAGTAAGTAATGAATAATAGATATTTTTATCTATGTCTATTAATGAATTATATAGTGTTTTAGAGGCTTAAAATGAAAATAAATCCAATCTTACGCATGGAATACACTAATATTTTTAAAAGATTGTTTTTATGCCTTTTGATGGAAAACCATTTTTGAATCTATCTTTTGACAATTTTATAAAATATGTTTGTCAAAATAAACTTATTCTTTATGATTGGGACTTAAAAATTTACTTTGTGTGAATTTTTGGTATTTTTCTAACAATGTTCATTTTTTTATGAATAGTGAAAAATACTGCATTTTACATCAAAACTGCTTCTTAATCTAATTTATTTATATGATTAGATTATCTTTTGAATTGGTCTTAATGTGTAATATGAATATATTTTTACCATTTAATCCTATGGTGTTCATTGGAATCAATTTCACTTTGAAATTAGACTTAAACTGGTGTCAATATTTTGATACTTATTGTTTTATAAAAACACATGATTTTCTCTGACAGCGGGAAATAATTATTAAATTAATTAATGTGACTTATATGTTATTAATTTTGTAAAATAGACTTCATTTTTGAATTCGGAATATCAAATATATCTTAGGGTGAATTTTTGGTAATTTTCTGAA
The DNA here is from genome assembly GCA_963277665.1 of Viscum album. Taxonomy (NCBI): domain Eukaryota; kingdom Viridiplantae; phylum Streptophyta; class Magnoliopsida; order Santalales; family Viscaceae; genus Viscum; species Viscum album. The sequence goes on from OY728158.1 coordinate 1,289,931,636, forward strand.
AAACTTCAATTTTTGATGAATAGTGAAACCACTAAGTAGTACTTATAAAAACTGATTTTTCGTTTAAATGAAATTTTGCCATCTTTGTGTTTTGAATTTCAAAAATCCGACATACATGGTTGTCATTAAGAAGTAAAATGTGGTTCAATAGGATTAAAATAATTTTTTGGGGAATAGTAACTTATTATGTTTTTAATCGCGATTAATGGTAATTAGTGTAGTTTAAGGTAAAAATAATGCTTTAATAAAATTAGATGAGCTTGACACATGTCATACCCTCATTGTTTGTGTCATGGCCGACCAAGAAAAGACATGGGTCAACTTGGGGACCCCATGGATCCACTTTGGTTGGGAAATGACATAAATAACTTTCTATTTAATGTAAAAGTAAAAAATGACACAAACATAATATGTTTTAAGAAAGAAAATTTTACATGGGGTTATAAAGATCAGATTTTTGATTATAAGTAGTCATTGGAAAGATAAAAATATTTCATACATCATAGTAGTTTTTTTATAATTTTTATACATTAAATAAATTAAATTATTTATGACATAATGATGATGCGGTGATGACCACATTATTTAACGATTTAAATAAAATGGAAAGATAATGTAAAATCTAAAACCTAAACATGGACAAAACCAATTGGATGAGTGTATTTCGAAGCCTTATCACCTTAACCTCGAATTATATCAATTTGGGACCTTTTGAATCCGAAAATCATTTTAAAATAAAGTAACTTATCTTTACTTTCCAAGAGTGCCCCTCCTCTCTTCTTATAAAAGGCCCCCACCTCTACCTCCTTACCCACACTCCCAAAGCCTTTGGCTCGGCCAACCCCTGCCCATTTTGTCTCTCCACATCCCTATCCTCATCCTAGAGGATTCACTTTGGGCAGAATCCTTTCAAAGGAAGCCTTTAGGCTCAAATCAAAAGGAGTTACACTTTTAAAGATAACTCATTCTATCATGTTCATTTGTTTTATTTTGCTTCTCCAACCCGCTAACCTCTTTTTATTTACTTCTTTTGTAACAACACCAGTATCTTCAATATACTAGGATGTTTTTATAAGATTTATTCGAGCTACACTCTCACACAACTACATAAAATTGTTAAAGAACATACGGTTTCCGTGGATGGCGAAATTTTGCCTCCCGAAACGATGATTGTTCAATACTCATTTAACACCTTCAAAGGTGGCCATTATGATGTCACTATTTTTATATATGATATATAATATGTTTATTATTTCCTCAATCTTCTGTATTTTTCATTTATTGCATACCATTATTGTTTCCATTATGGGTAAACACGATATCATCATTTTAGGAAGTGCGGACTACCGCCCCCTGAAAGTGATTTGATTCGTTAATACCATATGTGGGACGTGTAAAGGATAAAGTTAATGATATTATAAATGTTATTATACTGGAATTATAATATACTCTTATATAATTATGACTCCATTCCAGAAAATACAAAATAGAAATGGAAGTAGCGTTCATGCGTACGTACGGCTTACCGTCTCCATGAACGGTGCATTTCATTTCTTACCTCTAAATGTGATGTAATATTATAAATACATGTATATGCAGAATATATATGATGTATACATTATCCAAATCATTAATATCATTCTGGATATAACGAACCATTGACCAAATTAACAACATGTAAGTGTAAGAAGTCTATTTTTGACTTAAGAACCAAATACCGACAAAATGAACATTATTAACTTAAATGATTACATGATGTTCATAACATGGTATAAAAGGAATAATGAACTTGAAAAAGGTTCTTAAGAAAGTAGAGATTAAATCAAGTTTATTATTTAGGAGATTAAAGAACGACCGAGTCAAGTCGGGCACGAGGTATGGGACTTCATCTCAATCTGCTTTCATTGAGGCATATTTTGTTTTATACACAACCTTCTTTTATACGGTGTATAAACCCCTTTGACTTTTACGATTATTCAAAAGGAATCTTTTTTATACGAAGCATTTACTAAATGAAAAAAGGGAATGTTTTTGTCGTGACCATTATTTGAGTTTCGGCTTCCTCTACAAGCTATATCTTCTTTTTAAAAGAAAAATAAAAACCATGTTATACATTTCTTTTATTTTGGTATCTAAAATGGTTTTCATAATGATTTTATATCATTGTGTTGTATTGATATCTTGTGATTGAAAGGTGGGAATGTTATGTTTTTTTATGCATGTTTTATGTGATACGATTATGTTGAGGTTCTTGGGAATTATTATGAAGATGGGTGGTTCCGTGATAAACTAAGGGCAGGTGAGCCCGATATAGCTCTCCAATGCATTGGGTAACGCGAAGGAGTGAAACGTTAAGGTTTCTCTGAAGAGATTTTAGGGAATATACTATGATGGGTATTCCAAACGTAACCAAGAGGGTTACTCCCTACGTAAGAATGTTATGAATGCCTCAAGTTACCTTTATGTCTTATGATTTCTATGATTTATTCATGATTTGATGAGGTATATTAAAGTGCTTATGTTTTATGGGTAAAGTATGATCTCATTCTTATGTATATATGTACCCATGTTTCCTTTCCATATTTTTATATCCCTTACTGAGATTTTTATGCTCATCCCACATTTTTTGAAATGTTTTTCACAGGTCAAGGGGAAGGTACATGATATGATGATAGTGTCAAGGAAGTGTCAAGAAATAATCCATGTTTTATTTTAAATATGTTTCCATTGATGGGAATGAATAATACTATCTTTATGTAACCACTTTGTTTATATGTGGAATGTAATGCAAGATTTATGATCTAATTCTCTAAAACTCTAAAACCGAAAAGATCCTCAACGTGTAATCTTGTAATAACTAAAGATTAAGTAAGGTTTAAGGCTGGGGCATTATAGTTGGTATCAGAGGTCGGTTTAGATAAATTTAGAAGTTAGAATTCTATTAAATGATTATCCAAAAATATTTTTTTTAAATGATATAGTATTTGAAGATTTCCATGTTGCTTTGCCTAAGGTATTTATGTGTTATGAATGGTTTTTCATAGAGGAAACAGAACAGATTTTCTGGGAAGGCATACAAAGGGAAATGACCTTTCAAATCAGTATCCTGAGATGGTCAGAATCAGAACTAAACAGTTTGTTGTAGTGATGGCTCAGTTGACTCAGGTGAAAAATGTTAGTTGTTTTTATTGATGATATTTTGGTGTTTTCAAAAATTAAACTAGAGAATGAACGACATTTAAGGGTTATCTTGCAAACCTTAAAAGAAAAGAAATTGTATGGGAAATTCAGAAAGTGTGAGTTTTGGTTGCAACAAATTTCCTTCCTTGGTCACATTGTTTCTAAAGATGGGATAACTATTGATCCTGCAAAAACAAAAGTTGTGGAAGACTGGCCAAGACCCACAAATGTAACGGAGATTCGTAGCTTTCATGGTTTGGTAGGCTATTACCAAAGGTTTATTAGAAATTTTTCACGGTTATCTAGTCTAATGACTAAGCTAACTCGGAAGGGTGTTAAGTTTATCTAGACAAAAGAATGTGATGATTGTTTTCAGGAATTGAAAAGAAGATTGGTGAATGCTCCATTTCTGGCACTACCTTCCAGGAATGGTGAGTTTGTTATATACAGTGATGCTTCATTGAAAGGACTTGTTTGCGTCCTAATTCAGAATGATCAGGTAATTGCTTATGCTTCACAACAGTTGAAAACTCATGAGGTAAATTACCCTACACATGATTTGGAATTAGCTGCTGTTGTTTTTGCTTTAAAAATTTGGAGGAATCATTTGTATGGAGTAAAGTGTGAAATATATACCAATCACAAAAGTTTAAAGTATATATTCACTCAGAAAGAATTAAACATGAGACAAAGGAGATGGCTAGAATTAATCAAGGATTATGATTGTACAATTCATTACCATCCGGGAAAAGCAAATAAATTGGATGATGCTTTGAGTCAAAAAAGTAATGCTTCATTAGCAATGTTGCGTTTGGAACGTGATCCTTTGGTTAAGGATTTGATGAACTTTGGCATAGAAGTTGTTAGTGCAGGAAGTTCTTCTGTTTTGTTTCAGGTATTAGTGAGATCATTTCTATCAGATAGGATCAAGCAAGCACAGAAGCAAGACAGTGAGTTGCAGAAAAAGGTAGAGCTGGTTCAGAAAGGTAAGTTGCCTGAATTCAACATTGATAATGATTGCGTTTTGAGATTTGGGAAGAGATTGTGTGTGCCTTGTGATTCACAGTTGAAGAGAGAGTTGTTATGTGAACCTCATATTTCTCCGTTTTCAGTTCATCCTAGCAGTACTAAGATGTATAGAGATCTGCGGGAGTATTACTGGTGGGATGGAATGAAAGAGAGATATTGCTGATTTTACTGTGAAGTGTTTGACTTGTCAGCAGGTTAAAGCAGAGTGGCAGTTACCGAAAGGGATGCTTCAGGCTTTACCAGTGCCAGAGTGGAAATGGGAGAATATATCCATGGACTTTGTTGTGGGATTACCGAAAACATCTCGAGGTAATAATGCAATCTGGGTTATTGTTGATCGCTTGACAAAATCTGCTCATTTCCTTTCTATATGAGATACCTTTTCCCTAGATCAACTTTCCCGTTTGTATCTTAGTGAGATAGTCAGGTTACATGGAGTTCCTCTCTCCATTGTATCTGACCGGGATCCCAGGTTCACTTCTAACTTTTGGAAAGGCCTTCAGAAGTCGTTGGGTACTAAATTAAATTTTAGTATAGCTTTTCATCCTCAATCAGATGGGCAGTCAGAACGAACAATTCAGACATTGGAGGATATGCTACGAGCTTTTTCTATGGATTATCAGGGAAGTTGGGACCAACATCTTTCTTTGGTTGATTTTTTATATAATAACAGTTTTCATTCCAGTATACAGATGGCACCATTTCAGGAATTATATGGGAAGCAGTGTCGAACTCCAGCTTTCTGGGATGAAGTGGGTGAAAGGAAGTTGATGGGACCAGAATTGGTAGAAGAGATAGCAGAAAAAGTTCAGCTGATTCCGAAGCACATGAGAACAGCTCAGAGCAGGCAGAAGAGTTATGCGGATAACCGGAGGAAGGATCTATCCTTCGAGGTAGGTGATCATGTTTTCCTCAAGGTTTCTCCTTGGAAAAGTGTGATGACATTTGGTAAGAAAGGAAAGCTGAGTCCAAGGTTTATTGGACCATATGAAATTCTGGAGAGAGTTGGATCAGTTGCACACCGAGTGGATTTACCTTCGAGTTTATCTCAGGTACACAATGTTTTTCACGTTTCGATGTAGAGAAATTATATGCCAGATCCATCTCATGTTTTGAGTCCGGAGGTAGTTCAGCTGGAAGAGAACCTATCGTATGAGGAACAACTGGTCCAGAATCATGACCACAGGGAGAAAGTGTTACGGAATAAGGTGATTCATCAGGTAAAGGTTTTGTGGAAAAACCACATGATGGAAGAGGCAACATGGAAATCAGAAAATTCAATGAGGGATAAGTACCCCCATTTATTTGATAAGTAAATAAATTGCGGGGATGCAATTTTCTAAAGGGGGGGAAGGATGTAACATCCCAAGTAAGTAATGAATAATATATATTTTTATCTTTGTCTATTAATGAATTATATATTGTTTTAGAGGCTTAAAATGAAAATAAATCCAATCTTAATCATGGAATACACTAATATTTTTAAAAGATTGTTTTACTGCCTTTTGATGGATAACCATTTTTGAATATATCTTTTGACAATTTTATAAGCTATGTTTGTCAAAATAAACTTATTCTTTATGATTGGGACTTCAAAATTTACTTTGTGTGAATTTTTGGTATTTTTCTGACAATGTTCATTTTTTAATGAATAGTGAAATATACTGCATTTTACATCAAAACTGCTTCTTAATCTAATTTATTTATATGATTAGATTATCTTTTGAATTGGTCTTAATGTGTAATATGAATATATGTTTACCATTTAATCCAATGGTGGTCATTGGAATCATTTTCACTTTGAAATTAGACTTAAACTGGTGTCAATCTTTTGATACTTATTGTTTTATAAAAACACGCTATTTGCTCTGATAGCGGGGATTAATTATTAAATTAATTAATGTGACTTATATGTTTTGAATTTTGTAAAATAGACTTCATTTTTGAATTCGGAATATCAAATATAGCTTAGGTTAAATGTTTGGTAATTTTCTGAAAAACTTCAATTTATGATGAATAGTGAAACCACTAAGTGGTACTTATAAAAACTGATTTTTCGTTTAAATGAAATTTTGCCATCTTTGTGTTTTGAATTTCAAAAATCCGACATACATGGTTTTCATTAAGAAGTAAAATGTTGTTCAATGTGATTAAAATAATTTTTTGGTGAATAGTAACTTATTAAGTTTTTAATCGCGATTAGTGGTAATTAGTGTAGTTTAAGGTAAAAATAATGCTTTAATAAAATGTGATGAGCTTGACACATGTCCTAGCCTCATTGGTTGTGTCATGGCCAACCAATACAAGCCATGGGTCAACTTGGGGACCCCATGGATCCACTTTGTTTGGGAAATGACATAAATAACTTTTTATTTAATGTAAAAGTAAAAATGACACAAACATAATATGTTTTACGAAAACAATTTTTAAATAGGGTTATAAAGATCTGATTTTTGATTATAAATAGTCATTGGAAATATAAAAAGATTTCCTACATCATAGTTTTTTTTTATAATTTTTAGACTTTAAATAAATTAAATTATTTATGACATCATGATGATGCGGCGATGACCTCATTATTTAACGATTTAAATAAAATGGAAAGATAATGTAAAATCTAAAACCTAAACATGGCCAAAACCAATTGGATGAATGGATTTAGAAGCCTTATCACCTTATCCTCGAATTATATAAATGTGGGACCTTTTGATTCAGAAAATTATTTTAAAATAATGTAACTTATCTTTACTTTCCAAGAGTGCCCCTCCTCTCCTCTTATAAAATGCCCCCACCTCTACCTCCTTACCCACACTCCCAAAGCCTTTGGCTCGGCCAACCCCTGACCATTTTGTCTCTCCAAGTCCCTCTCCTCATCCTAGAGGATTCCCTTTGGGCAGAATCCTTTCAAAGGATGCCTTTAGGCTCAAATCAAAAAGAGTTACACTTTTAAAGGTAATTCATTCTCTCATGGTCATTTGTTTTATTTTGCTTATCCAACCCCCTAAACTCTTTTTATTTACTTCTTTTGTAACAAAACCAGTATCTTCAATATACTATGATGTTGTTATAAGATTTATTCGAGCAAAACTCTCACACAACTACATCAAATGGTTAAAGAACATATGGTTTCCGTGGATGGCGAAATTCTGCCTCCCAAAACGATGATTGTTCAATACTATTTTAACACCTTCAAAGGTGGCCATTATGATGTCACTATTTTTACATATGATATATAATATGTTTATTCTTTCCTTAAGCTTCTGTATTTTTCATTTATGGCATACCATTATTGTTTCCATTATGGGTAAACACGATATCTTCATTTTAGGAATTGCGGACTACCGCCCCCTGAAAGTGATTTGATTCGTTAATACCATATGTGGGATGTGTAAAGGATAAAGTTAATGATATTATAAATTTTATTATACTGGAATTATAATATACTCTTATATCATTATTACTCCATTCCAGAAAATACAAAATAGAAATGTAAGTAGCGTTCATGCGTACGTACGGCTTACCGTCTCCATGAACGGTGCATTTCATTTCTTACCTCTAAATGTGATGTAATATTATAAATACATGTATATACTGAATATATATAATGTATATGTTATCCAAATCATTAATATCATTCTGGATATAATGAACCTTTGACCAAATTAACAACATGTAAGTGTAAGTATTCTATTTTTGACTTAAGAACCAAATACCGACAAAATGAACATTTTTAACTTAAATGATTACATGATGTTCATAACATGGTATAAAGGGAATAATGAACTTGAAAAAGGTTCTTAAGCAAGTAGAGATTAACTCAAGTTTATTATTCAGGAGATTAAATAATGACCGAGTCAAGTCGGACCCGAGGTATGGGACTTCGTCTCAATCTCCTTTCATTGAGGCATATTTTGTTTTATACACAACCTTCTTTTATACGGTGTATAAACCCCTTTGACTTTTACGATTATTCAAAAGGAATATTTTTTATACGAAGCGTTTACTAAATGACAAAAGGGAATGTTTTTTTCGTATGTATGCGGAGACAACGACTTCTCTTCCGTCGTGACCGTTATTTGAGTTTCGGCTTCCTCTACAAGCTATACCTTCTTTTTAAAAGAAAAATAAATACCATGTTTTACATTTCATTTATTTTGGTATCGAAAATGGTTTTCATAATGTTTTTATATCAATGTTTAGTATTGATATCTTGTGATTGAAAGGTGGGAATGTTATGTTTCCTTTATGCATGTTTTATGTGATACGATTATGTTGAGGTTCTTGGGCATTATTATGAAGACGGGTGGTTCCGTGATAAACTAAGGGCAGGTGAGCCCGATATAGCTCTCCAATGCATTGGGTAATGCGAAGGAGTGAAACGTTAAGGTTTCTCCGAAGAGATTTTAGGGAATATAATGTGATGGTTATTCCAAACGTAACCAAGAGGGTTACTCCCTACGTAAGAATGTTATGAATGCCTCAAGTTACCTTTATGTCTTATGATTTCTATGATTTATTCATGATTTGATGAGATATGTTAAAGTGCTTATGTTTTATGGGTAAAGAATGATCTCATTCTTATGTATATATGTACCCATGTTTCCTTTCCATATTTTTATATCCCTTACTGAGCTTTTTATGCTCATCCCAAGTTTTTTGAAATGTTTTTCACAGGTCAAGGGAAAGGTACATGATATGATGATAGTGTCAATGAAGTGTCAAGAAATAATCCATGTTTTATTTTAAATATGTTTCCATTAATGGGAATGAAGAATACTATCTTTATGTAACCACTTTGTTTATATGTGGAATGTAATGCAAGATTTATGATCTAATTATCTATAACTCTAAACCCGAAAAGATCCTCAACATGTAATCTTGTAATAACTCAAGATTATGTAAGGTTTAAGGCTGGGGCCTTATACACATAGTGAGAGAACTTGCCTCACTACATGGCCATGTTCTTCTTCGGACATGGATTGGTAATCCATGTGACTCAACATGGCATGTACTTGTTATACACAGCATGTCTCAGCCACCCGGGTCATGCCCATTCTCTTTTGGTCATGCTAATGTACATTGTATTATGCTCGTGTGCATGTTTTTGTTTAGGTATCCTAGTTGTGTATTATTACACAATGTATCCCATGTAATATGGATATTTCTAGGTTCCTAGATATTTATGTTACCATGTAATCCTGGAGTACATGCCGAGATGGCAGCATTGGGTTACATGATGTGTGGTGGTTCCACATTGTTTAATATATTTACCATTTTCTAAAACCCAATCATCTATAGCTAGGGTACTACATTGTGTGTATTATTTATAGTACATGTTTTGTAGTAATGATTTTTTCATATAAAATTTAGTTTCTTCAAGATGATCTATATCCTCCATCATCACCTAAAATCTTGTCCTTACACCACCTGAAATTGGAGTGTAATGCCTCCAACAGTTAATTCCCAACCTATTGCTACAAGAAATTGGAATTTGATTATCCATCTGTGAATTTTTACAAATTCAATTTCATCTCCCATTATTTTCACTGCTCGAGATCCCAAATCCATAAACAATCACTTGTATTCCATCCCAATTCATCTTCAAATCATTATCCAATACATTTTTTCCTTAACTTTCACAAATCTGATTGTTTGATCATGCTCAAACCCTAACCAACATTGTAAAACTAAAACCCCATGAACTAAATATGGTGAAAATAACGAATTTTGGGGGTAAATGAATATAAATGAGTAAATCCATCACTTAATAAGAGATATAATTCTACAGTCACATAATCGGGGTGTCTAAGGTGATTGAAAGAGAAAAGGGGATTTAATCATATTATCAATACAAGAAAGAAATAGATATCTTGAAAATGATCAAATAAATCATAGATCAAGAATCAGATAAATAAATTCTTGACTTTCTAGCAAATTGAGGGTGTAAATCCATACATATAATTCTATAAACTAATTTAGGATAGATCATTGGTGAAGAATGAGACCTCCAGTGATGAAGAACACCCTCTTTGTTTGCTACTTCATAATCCAACTCAATCCGTTCATCATTCATCATTTGATCACAATCCATCAAAGAATAATTAACAATCCAACACTCAAATACTACATGGGTAATCCTCAATAAGATGATCGACACTAACCAGCCATAGTTTTCACCTAGGGTAAACCTCGTGTTCCAGAATCAACTATGCTCATAGATTTCCCATATAATGTCCCAAAAAATTGGAAAACCAAAAACATAAAAACAATACGTCTGTGTACGTTAAAATATAATAATTTTTTATGTATTAATTACAGGTTCTTGAGACACCCGAACACCACCCCAACTACGAGGAAAAATCCACATATATATATATATATATAGATATATTAAGTAATAATCCAAAAAAACAGAGTCTTAATGTGGATACTAGTTGTATGGTTTTTTAACCAAAAAATATCAATTTATTGATTAAATAAAAAACCAGAAACCATAGAACAAGAAATCTAGAGATAATTGTGCTGACGGACAAGTGAATCACCCCTAAAAACTAGATTACAATCTTTGGGAATATATTAATGACTATAGTAGAGAAATAGACTGTCATCTGGACCTCCTTTATTAGAAAGGATATATGTAGGAAAGTTACCCTCTATAAAAGAATGAGCCATAATTGTTGCCTTTAATTTTGATATTAGTAATTGTGAAATAAAACTACTTCTATTTAAATATAGTGTTTTCTCTAAGAAAAAATAAATTTGTATAATCTTTTTCTTTTTATTTATTTACAATCTATTTTTTATTTTACTTTTCATTCTCCTCTAATTATACCGTTGTTATAGAATACAAATTCCCTATATTCAGGTAACATTGAATATTTAATAGTTTTTGTTTTGGATTTATTTTACTATTAAAGGATTTATTTTGGAATATAATTCTTATATATGTGATTATTCCCTCTTATTGATATTCACTTCCCCCATTCCTATTGGAAGGGGGATTGAGCTGGAACTCCTAGCCGTACTGCTGACCTAGGTGGGGTGTCTATATGGACGTGTTGTATCCAATCCTTTCTCAAAGAAGTGAAATCATGATGGCAATGAATTGAGTTAGGAAGTATTTTTTTATATTTTTTAGATTCAATTATAGTGGTTATATAGTTGAGTAATGTATATAATTATATCATACATATGATGTTACCACTTGATATTATGTGATACTCTACTTATAAATGTTTTATGAAATAGCTCATGTCAATTAACAAAATTTTGGTGGTTTATGATAGGTAGGGAATATTATTTCTTAGTTTTATAGTATAATGGTGTATGATCCTCTACTAATAATGAGAACCAATTATTAACTAAGAGTATGATCTATTGTATTTTTTTGGTGTGTTCAATTTTATCATTTAAATTTATTATTTGGAGAGTGTTTGTTATGGTGATATTAATGAAACAGATTTGAGACATTTTTTGCAAACCCTAATAGTGATGTGGAAATAATTTGACAGTGGGTTTGAATGTGTGGTGAGGTTATGGTGATATAATATTTATTTTCTTATACATTATCATGGATGTACAAGTAAATAATTGGGTGTTTTTTTGTATTTGGGAATTCCTGTATGGTATTTTTATACACACCACTATATAATAACATATGTGGTGTCATGTGTGTAAGTATTCAAATGATTTTATTTTTATATTATACACTCATTTAAATAATATTTATAGGGATAGTAAGTTAGATTCTGGGGCATTTCATTGTTAAGATTCTTCAACAGAGGAAAAATTTATCTTATCTCCAAATATTAATTTTAATATCATTTTTTAAATTGATGGATTTTAATGTTACTTGTATTATTATGATTGTTAACTTGTGATCTTATGTGGAATTCATTCATTCATTTCATATTTTCATTTCTTTGGGTTATTGGTTTTTGATTTCTTAATGGTTGAATGTTAATTTGGGAAAATGTCTCCTATATGTTTATATATGTCCACTTTATGTGATTAATGAGCCTTAATCATATTACATAAAAGAATGAGGTTACACTTTAGACATCTATTATCATTAAAGATATACCTCAACTTGGGTGGGACTTTTCAAAAATAATAAAAAGTTAAATTAAATTAAATTAAAAATATATCATAAAATGTAAAATATAAAACAAAATATTCATTTTTTCCTTATTTTACTTATTTTCATTGACTATAAAAAACACATTTTTTATAGTAAATTTTTTTAAAAAATACAATTTCATTATAAACTAATAAAAAATATATAAAATTTATGTTTTTATATTATATTTTCTATTTTTTTAATTACAAAGACACATTAAAATTAATACTTAGTTAAAAAATAAATAAGATAAATATAAAAATATATTGTAAAAGGGAAAAAAATTAATACTAAACACATATTTTTTTGTTCATTTCACTTATTTTTCTTTGATTATGGTGCTATAAATCATTTTTTTTCAATTGTTCTATTTCACTCTCTTATATCCTTTTAATTTGACAACATTATTCTAAAAAATAATAAAACATATTTTTTTGATGAAGTTAACTAAAATATTTTAAAAATGTGAGAAATATTAAAATTTATAATAAGGAAACTCTAAAATTGAAATATAATATATATTTCATTATTGTTTTAACTATTTTCATTGATTCTGGATATAGAATACAATTTATTTCTTGATAAAATTCTAAAAAGTAAAATAAAATAAAAAATATAAAAATTTGTTATCCAATTGAAAAGTATGGATAAAAAAGTATTTCTGAAAATATTTTTCATTTTTTATCATAAAAATTTAATACATGTGCTTTATGATAACATCTATAAAAATAAAATAAAATATGATAAATATTTTAAAAAAAAGTATGGGAAGTGTTTTTTATATCAATTAATATTTAATTTAGGGAATAATGTCTGCAATAAATAAAATTTTTTGACAACACATATTATGTAGCATAAATCTAAAAATAGCAATGAACCAAAATTAATTTCATGAATACACATAAAACATTAAAATATTAATAATTGAGACTATATATGCATATATATTTAAATAATGAATTAAATATCTATAATTTAGCAATCATATATATTGTGATTATTTATTTAATTTACCCATTTCATACTATTATAATAAAAGATATTTTTTCTCCTTTTCTCACTATTCCTATAGAGTGAATATTTCTCTCAGCTATAGACTAAGGTTTTCTCTCGACCTTAAGTAATTAATTATAATAAATTGGGAAATATCTTAGGTTTAAACCAAGGATATGCATTTTCAAATTTCTAAAATAAGTTTCATAGTTGACTTACATTGAACTGATTTTAAAAAAATACAAAAGAAACTTATAAAAAAGGATATACAATTTTAAAATAGACTAGTTAAGGATTACTTTATTATAGTAAATAAATGAAAATCCAGATCATTCAAATAATCTAAAAAATGAGATAATTGATAAATATTAATAACAAACTAAAAATAGTGTAAATTGTCCATAATAGATTTGAGTATTTCATTATTTATATGTATGGATAAGGAAAGTCCATCTCATAGAATTTATTGATATTTTTTACATTAAGGTTTTTAGGAAATTTAATAAGTATAAATGTGATAGAGAAATAAACTCTACTTAATATCAAATGATTGAGATTTTTAATAAATTTACAATACAAATAAATATGGAGGACATAACTCTTCTTAGATGATTTGTACATTTTTCCAACACATATTTTAAAAATATCACTATATCAAAAACTAATGAATGTTTTTTGGTTAATAAACTAGCTAAATGAATCATGGAACAAATTCATAATACATCTCTTCACTTCATGACATGTCATTGTCTCTAAATTTAAATGATAAAGTGACAAATGGGTTTTATCCAAGGGAGAAATAAACTATCAATTATAATCAATGTAATGAGGCATGTATCACAGTTATAAACTAATATCTAACTATAAACTAGAAAATTTTATTAATACAATAATACTTATTAAATTGATATACCTTGTTATAAAATAAGATCCTTCAATAAGTAATATATAAAAAATTTATTCACTCTAATCATAGTAATAATTTACTTGATAATCTTATAAAAATACCATTGTGATATTTGAATATTGAATAATTAGAGAAATTGTTACAGTATGTTTTTTTATATGAATTATTTTTAGACTCATTATTATCTATTAGATTTCTTTTAATTACCACTATCAGGGTAGTGGAATGGTATTTTTTTAAATCATTTTTAGGAACTAAAAGAATGAACATTGATATCAATTTTCCTTGTTTATAGAATCTAAAAATGAGTAATTAACCTAATCTTAATTAAAGGTTATAATACCCAGATTATGTGGAATGTGAAAGAGAGTTTTTGAATCCATTTAAACAAAACATATTATAGACATTGATATTTTTTTGAATGACTAATATTTAAGAATCGTTAAAAAAATTCATCATTTATATGAAACTAATGTCAACAATTGGTCCACAATCCAAATATATAAATTTTTAAAATTCCACCTTCATGAATAATACTATGATTGGGGAACATATTTTAAGTATAATTCTTTATATAGGGGTTTTAAAGAATTTTATTTTTATCATTAATTAATAAAATCATAAATATATTTATTTTTTCAATTTGAGGGAGGAAATAAGCATTTTATTTTCATAGTTTTACTAAACACTCATCATGATAGACTATATTTCTATCACACATCTCATTTTTCATTTATGTATGACTATATGTTAGAGTTTATTCCAAGAAATATTCAATTTGATCCGTAGTATGTGAGTTTGTATCACCTTGTTAATTTGTGTCCTCTGTAACTGATTCGACCAAATCAATATTTTCCATATACTCTAATAATTTTAGAAAAATATCTTTAATGTTTTATACTAGATCTATTTAAAATTTTGTATCATCAGTAAAAGAATTGAATGTAAACCCTATATATCACCTTATAAGGATTAAAAACACTAAATGGGATAAATAGTTTTATTTAATTATTTAAAATAGATTTTCTATATTTCTAAACTAGAATAAATTAATCATTACAACACGAACTAATGGATATATAATTCCACAAACAAAAAAATAGTGTTGACTGATTTTATAAGATTCACTACTCAATTTATGTAACTAGTACTTGGTGAGTTATATATTCTATACAACTTTACATGGAATTTCAATTATTATAAAGGTCAAACAAATGAGGGTGTAAGGATTTTATTAAACTCTAAAAAAATCTTTTGAATTTATAGTTATCAGACTTATATTTATAATAAAAAAAAGTGGATGTGATACTAATTCAAAGAAAATATTATTCATATAATTAAATTATTCATCAATGATACGTTTATATTATTTCATGATTATAAAATTTCTATAAAAAATTAGTCCTTAGAGGTTCACTCACCTTCTCTATAATTGACTATCTAGGTTTTTATTCTGTAAAATAATAACAATGGACATGTTACAAAATCCATGCATATCTATTATGTGATTCATTTCCCTATCTATTTTATTTTTTATGTATTTTAATTTGATATAGAAAACCCAAATGAAATTTTTCTAATTTTTTTTATTTTTATTGAATATTTCATTTTTATGTTTCTAGGTTATATAAATTAACCAATATCTTAAAAATTTATAATTTGTTATAGATTCTTAAAATAAACACTTACTTTGATTCCTCTAAAATTGGTAGTAGTCATTATTATTATTTGTCGACCAAATAGATTCACCAATATATATGGAATCATAGATTCTATAATTTGGAAAACTTCAGTGTTAATCCATGTTTAGAAAAATAGTAAATTTTAAAAAAATATTGTATAACCTTTAGAAAATATCGTTTATTATTAGGTAGAACATTGGTCAATCTTTTGAAACCATTTAAATCATTGATTCACACTTAGAATAAATTTTAATTTCAAAATCATTATTATACAATATATAATATATTGATTTCACCATTACAAAAATCAATTACCTAAATCCCAAATCTATATATCCTTCAAAATTTTCTTTTCAATCTAATATAATGTTATACTCATTAGTATGCATACATTGGAATTTCAACTTCAATCTCACATAATATTAATTAAATATTATGTAACCATAAAAAATAATTTCCAATATTATATAACTTAAAACCAATATTACATATCCTTAGGAATTTTAACATCTGCTTTATTTATATTCAAACCAATTTCATGCAACCACTGTATTTTAAAATTTAATACTATTTAACATTTTTTCATCTCTACCTCAGACATTAGATTATTTCTCATTTCTCCATCTTATTGTAACCGTAAAATTTATTTTATGAGACACTAATATTTTTAAATTACTTCTCGGACATCTATAAAATATTAAGAAACCTATTGAAAATTAGTTTAAATTATTAATATGTTTAACAATATAATGTAGTTAATTAAAAACAGCATATGGTGACAATGTATTCATTTATATTTTCAATAATATACTTCATACTTGTATGAAAATCATTATACTACTCTACATTGACTCAATAAATACCATGGATGTTTTTGACACCAAATTATTTAAATTAATAAAAAAACAAGTAAATAATATGAAAACTTATTTTATATACCTAAAATTTATATTTATTAACAATGTAATGCATTTTTCAATTTCATTTTTCTATCCCATAAATTATATCAAAAATACATAAAACTAGTATAAAAATTTATTATATCTACGCCAAAAAAATTAATAATAACATATAAATAATGAACTTGTTAACATATAATTTTTAAACTTTTCTATACCACTAAATTTTTATTACTCTTCCTCTGAGGGTTATACCCATTTTATATTCTCTGTCTTTTAGTTCCTCCATCTTTTAATCTTCATTAAATTTATCGCCAATTTTTTAAAACAAATGTTACATTAGATTAATGTTATCCCCCCCTTGAAAATAATAAACAAAATATAAATGTATGTGTAAGAATCAAACATACCTCAGCGTTGATGAAATATGGTTTGTGTAAATATTAATAACACCAACCATAGAAATCCATCATTGGGAGTTGTTTTAAAAATATATCCACTAATTTCTCATTTTTATGAATAAATTAAATCTTTAATACTCTGTTTGTAACATTATATTTTAAGAAATTATAATTATATAAGTGTGATTTTGACATGAATTTTATAATGGAATTTTCTATATGAGAATTGAGCTTTTATTATGATATCCTATCAATAATATATATTTGACATCAATAATTATTTCTTTATATAAATTATTCATCCATATTATTTGTACGATATCTTGAGATGAAACAATATAATCAACATTTTTTATACTTAAAATAATTTATTGTTACTTATTTCTATGGAATAAAACATATCCTCATATAATAAATAAATAATCATGGGATGGCCATTTATAGTTATCAATGTTACATACCCAATTTTATTTATGGAAACAAAAAAAAATTTGATCCAACTTTCTCAAACTCAAGATTTTATTCAAGTGTTCCTTTCAAATACCTGAGTATTATATTATCTACCATAAATTATGATTGTTTTAGATTGTATTGGGATCTTAAATATCCATGAATATTTAAACTATATTATTATTCTAATAAAACATCTCTAATCCTTATCTTTTATGTTTTTTATATCATTATCTGGTTTAAATTGTGTTCCAATTGAAATATGTATAAATGGATATTTTGATTTTTCTCTTTGAACATTTTCCAACATCCCAAGGGAATATTTTTCTAAAGTGATAAATACAATTATAGTGGATTTGGTCACCTATAAAAACTATAAAAAATCATGTAACAAAGTATTTAAATCTTCAATTTATTCTCAATTTGAGTATAAAATTCCTCAAACACCTAATATTCTTCAATAGAATAAAAATTATTTATTTAATTTATTCAATCACAATGAGGGATGGTGTGTAAGTGTCTATTATATATAACTTTTAACTTCTATTTTTCTAAATTCATACTTGTAAAACATAAATATAGATTTTAATAATAATCTCATAGTTATTGTTTCAACCCATAAATATCTATTTTAAATTTTTAGTTTTTTATCATTATAAAGTATAAACCCATCTAGTTACTCACTATATACATCCTTGTCTTCATCTAAATTTAGAAATTTTTATTTGACATACATTTGGATAACCATATACCTTATTAAGGGTATGATTTCAAGAAATATTCTATTAATTTTTATTAATTAAACAAGAGGAAAAGTTTCATCAACTTTTATTTGATAAACTTTTGTATACAAATTGCAATCATGATTATATTTATTTATTATAAATTATTCATTATCATTTGTCTTATTTTGAATGACCCACTTTATGTCAATAATTTTCTTTAGCTTTATGGTTAGGATAAGTTCACATGTATCATTTTTTATCAATTATATTTATCTCCTCATTCATTTGATCCGACATTTTTTCTGTTCATAATGTAATTTTATAGGATTGGAATCAAAGTATGAAAGTAATCTAGTGTTACATGTTTTCTTAATTTTTATCCAAGTAATTACACCATAATTTTTATTTCTATTTATGTTTTTAGTATTCATATTCTTTTTATGAATCATTTTTCTTTTTTATATACTTACCTACATTATTAGCATTACTATAATTTTTTGAATTTGTATTTTTAATTTTAATTTCTATATATTAATTTTTCTATCAAAAAAATAAAAATATAATTTATTTAGTTCCATCATTAGTATCCCATTGTTTTTTATCACCTGAAGTATTCTCAACAATCTTGGAATTTTCATTGTAAAAAATATTTTCCTCATTATTAAAATAATGATAATAAACTATAATTATACATCTATGTCTAAAATTAAAATTTAATTTATTGTTGGCTTCTTTTTAATCAACATTTACACGGTGACCTGTCTAAATTGGGCCAAAAATAATATAATTATGTACATGGCCCACTATTGAGATTATTTTTCACTAAAAATATAATAAATTGTTACTTTGGTTGAAATGGTTCATTTGATATTCATTATTTTAGAAAGACTATTTTTTATTTAGTGTATGGATAATCAAATTCAACGATGATTCTTTTTTTAAAATATATTTTGAAAACATCGGAATGGAATACTCTGTACCGTTATCAGATTTTAATTTTCATAATAGTGTGAATTTCTTCTTTTTCAAGATAACATTTGTAATTCATGAATACATAAATATTTTTTCATGACCCATCCTCGGGACCCGTTCCGGGACTACCCCAAGTGCGCCTTGCAGAGACCTAGGGCTGACGACTTGCACCAAAGGCATAAATCCATAAGCTGGGAAGGCATTGCCTGTATAAAAGTAAAGAAACACAAGAGAGTACGCAACAGAAAGTAAAACACAAAGTATAACTGAATATAAAAGAGTATGCTGGAATGTAAATGGGACAGTATACAAACCCAACTGAACAACAAGTACAACAACTATAAAGGTAGTACAACTGCAGAAAGGTAAATAGAAACTATTGAGTCGTCCTCTAGGAATCCCACCTGAAGGGTGGGTACAGATGGCCTCCTCAACACCCCATGTTCGTTCGTCTGCTCCGATTACGTCGGGCCAAGTGGTCCACCTCCGAGTACCATTCAGCTCTACAACTCTCTGCCTTGATCAGTGTTGTGTGTCGTCTATAACCAACACAACGATGTGCAGGCATAGCCCGTGGAGGGGGGAGTATAACGCTACTCAGTAGGGACACTGGTACCTGCAAGGTCTCAAAATATCCACTAGGGATAAACAAAATAAAAAAGATACAATCACGAAGTTACAACCAACCCTACTTAGGTATATGCACATACATATACCTAAGTTACCAAACTCAGTCCGGCTCCAACTCTCGAGCCCAAGGACAAACCAATTCTATAAAGGAAGAGAGGTCAATCACCACGTTGATAATTTTTGAAAGACATGACTCATCTCACACAGGTATGACACAATTATAGAGAGATATAGATGATCAGATGTAGCCACTGGATCACCTAAGTTGTTGGACCCACACATGATATAGGACCAGCTAAGCTGTCGGACCCACACAGGATATAAGCCAGCTGTCACGTCTTAGCTATCAGACCCACAGAAGATACAGGCCATCTATCTCATCAGAGATATCGGACCCACATAGGATACAGGCCAGCTATCTCGTCAAAGCTGTCGGACCCACACATGATACATGCCAGCTATCTCGTCAAAGCTGTCGGACCCACACATGATACATGCCAACTATTTTAGAGTAATCAAGATGGTCAGATGTAGTCACTGATTCATCTAAGCTGTCGAGCCCACACAGGATATATCACCAGCTACTCTGTCAGAACTATCGAACCCACACAATATTTCAGTACAGTTGTCATCATCATCGAACCCACGTAAGATTCCAGAATGGTAGTCATCATCACAGCCACAACTAGCTCTAAAGTTCCCTCACACAGTACACTCGATTATGGGAGGGTCCTCTCCTCGAGAAAATGGGATAATATATCAACTATTATGAAGTTCTTATTTTATGTATCTCGAAGTTCTGTCTCATAAAAAGGAACCCAACGCGATAGACGGCGCGTCAATCGGACGCCCGGTCTGAGAGTTATTAGCTTTTACATTCCAGGGTCCCTGTTAGATTTACGCTCGATCCAAACTCTGTGGTTTTCAAAACTAGTCAAAAAATCACTTAGAGTATCGCAAAAAGAATAGCCTCATCGCGAGGGTCCCAGTTCCCTAGATGGTTCATCGATCGGTTGCGCGGTCTAGGAGTTATTCATGTTTAAGCGAAATGGGCCCGGCCCATCATGCCCAGTGGGCTGGCGGGTCAGCCCAACCTGGTTCGGAGGGTCCGACCCAACTAGGGGTCAGCCCGGCCCGATTTGGGGGGTCCAACCCGGCTGGTTGGTCGGCCAGGCCCAGTGGGGCGTGGCCCACCCATGGACCGGGCCCGTGGAGCGGGCCGGTCTGGTTCACCAGGCAGCCCTGAGCGGCACCGCCTCTCCCTGTCTGGCAGACCGAAGCCAGCCGGTTTAGTCTGGAGCAAGCGGCCCACACAGTAGGCCGTTGTCTCTCCCCCGCAGTGCCAAGCAGCGCTGTAGTTCTTCAACCCAGCCGCGACACGGCCGCCCGGTTTTCTAGTGAGCGGCCCGTAGTTGCCGGTCGTAGTCTTCTCTGCAGCGTGGTGCCAAGTGGCATCGTGGTTCTCCACCCCAGCCAGAAAGTGGTCATTTTTTTCGGTTCGTTCGAGCGGCCCATGGATTTGGGCCGCGGTTTCCTCCACGCGGTTGGCGCAACGGTGCCGGTCCTCCACTGCCGCGGCCCGGCCTAGCCGCGGCCTTCATTTGCCGCCACATTCGGTCATTGCAGCCTCTTCTGACCGTTGCGGTCTACATGGCTATGGCCTTCTTCTTCCGACATGGTGTGATGGCAATTCACCGTTCTGGATCCTCCTCTATCACCAATAAAACCAAAAATTATGGGGGAGGTTTGGGTAATGTTTGTGCGGCCCGAACCCTACTCTTTATGAAGTTAACAGTTGGAAATTCATATTCCATTATTAGAACGACGAATTTTGGAATTATAGACAACTCAAAAAACCCCCAACCTCGCTTTTCGTAGCTTGTTGATGAAGCCGCGGGATGGCGGTGTCGATTCGTCAATGTCGGGAAAGAAGAAGCCGATGATAGCATCAGCGTTCATCGTGGATAGAGCTCCCTTATTTGTTCTGGCTGGAGAAGGAAGAAGATATCCAAGGAGGATTTCGAGGAAGAATTCGAATATAGAACGACGTCTTCGGAATTCTTCGCGTTCTTTGTTGGAGGGTTTGTTCCACCAAGTTCTCCTAGGTTCTTCCTCCTCTCTCAAGCCCCACCAAAGTAATATTCCAACCAAAAATAATAATAAAATGTCTATTATTTAATTGATGGCACGTAATTCAAAATTGGATCTTTGAATTACATGGGCTCCCCATAATTAAACTATGGTGTTGGAATAATTAAATTGGGAGGTGAGAAACCAAGGGTTAACTCACATTCAAATGGGAGTTCAAGGGTTTAGAAGACGGGTGGTCCCCACCTAAAATATCCTCCCAAGGGAGGTTATGCTTGAGTGGGCCCCACCTCCATAACCTCTCATGGGAGGTCATGGTGTGGTGGACCCCACCCTTAACCTCGACATGGAGGTTTAAACAACTACAAAATAAAATAAAGTCACACTTTACTTTATTTAAATTATTCTTAAAAACTATGAAAACTAACTTCCATACTCCTTAGAATGCAACTACGGTGAAGGTCTCCTTAAGCGAATACTGGTGCTATGAGTTTATCGGTTTCCTCATATTTCAATTCTGAGCACCGGTTCAAAAGATAAAAAATCCTAAACGTACGTTTACTGAACGTACCCGAAACAAATTTCGGAAAATTATTAACAGCCACCCTAGACACATTGTAGTCAAGGTTAGGCTCTGCCTAGGTGAAACAATGCCCAAAAAACTCCACAGTACCCTCGAATTTCCAATCCAAGTTACCGTTTAAAATTTATTAATTTTACAATAAAATAATTGTCACTTAATTATTTTATTTGCGGCCAAACACTAACTTTCTATGGTGGCCCTCGCTGACCCAAATTAGTATCTTCTTAAAGAAAGATTACCCTCATGAGTTTAGTGGTGGTCTCTAATTTTTAATCTGAGTTACCATTTGTGAGTTATAAGCATTTGAAAATAAAATAACTTTATTTAATTATTTTATTTACGATTATCTCATTTTTGTGTTTTCTCATAGGAGGCCCGCGCCGACTAAACTTAATTCCCGCCTAGGGTAAACCCAATATCCTGAGCACAATGGAGGCCTTGGATTTTTGATATAAGTAACCATTTAAGAGTTATTCAACTTTTTCAGGAAAACTGCATACACGCATTAATTTAAGCATAACAAAACTCCGACGGATCATTCAGGGCACTCCGGGCCTCGAAATCGGGCGTCGTGAGAAACTGCAGACTCGTAAAATTTCCTAGAGTTTAAGAAACAAATTTTCCATAGAATTTCAAATTCATTACATATTTTGTGTATTTCTTGACATAAAAATAACATATGAAATTAAATTTAAGTCATAAATAAATTAATTAAATATATATATCTATATCTTTACATTTACCCATTATACCATGCCCATATTATTGAATTAGCTTGAGTGTTTTTTGGGTTATAATTTTAACTCTATTATGATTCTAAATCACTATTTTTTATTTTTAAAACATCCCATGTATATTTCATTAATTCCTTCTGTAATTTGGGAACTATATAAAAAAATATTATATATTAACTCTTCTCATATTATTTTGAACAAGGAGGCCAACTCATTTATGTTATAAGTCATTCTTGTCTTTCATGATAAAATAACAAGTGTTCTTATCACTTCCAACCTGATAAATATTTCTATTAGTTATTTGATACTTTATCAATTTATATTTTCCTCAAATTATTTGTATTATATATCTAATATTTTAAAATATAACCACTTTTACAATGTTTCAAATTTTATAATAACATAGAATTTTGTATTTCATCATATAAAAACAATATTCTTATAACTGAAATTCATTAAATACAAAATTCTATGTTATTATAAAATTTGAAACATTGTAAATTCAATTTTATCAGTATAAAGTTGTATTTTTAGAAAGGTAGTTTTTACACTTTTTAATAGAGAACATGTTTAGAAACTATGTTTTGAAACTTTTATAAATTTTATTATAAAAAATAAAATTAATTTTTAAAATTTTAATTCCAAAATTAACTTTAGTTATTTTATGGTATTTTTCTAAGTAGTTTCATTTTTTTATGAATACTGATAAATAAAGGATTTAATTGAAAACAGACTTTTAATCTAAATAATTTATAGTAATATATAAGATTTATAATACTATTAATCCAATTTACATCCTTTTAGTCAATTTAATTGTGTATTTTGATATAAAAACATTCCAATCTTTGGAACATTTTCACTTTAAAACCTACTTTATCTTCATATCTATGAGATAAAATTTAAATTAAATTCTTCCACTTATATGAATTAAATTTGGAAAATGGATACTATATTTGGATTGATAATTATTTAAAATTTATAATAAGTTATAACTAATTTTCTAACATCCCGGTTCTGGGTGTCGCCCAAAGCTGCCCCATACCAGGTTGGTCATATGGCCTCAAGCGCATTTCCTCTAATGTCAGAGGCTAGCAAATAGAAGCGAGGGACTTGGGTGTGATAGTGAGAAATATATTCCCTCATTGGCCGAGAATGCACAACGGAATAACAAATAATAATAGTAGAAAAATAAATAATATCATACATCAAGTAAATAACGAAATATTGATAGTAAATAAGCATATAAAGCACATATATAAATTATTCATGCAACATATGCCTAGGAAACCATCCAAAAAAGTCACAATTATGGAAATATACTACTAAACCAAAGTAGAAAAGAAAAAAACCCCATCATCATTGAAAGCCCCATCTTGGACTCATTCTCTCCAGCTCCATAGAAATTGGGTGACTAATTATAAAGGTAACTTTCCCTTATCTACAATTAAAACCATAAAATTTGTTTGTGTCTAAAAGAATGACCCAAACTGGGTGTGAGATGAATCCTAGTAGGAAACCACCACAATATTTGTGCCTAATAGTAAATGAGTATATATATAGTAGGAAATAAAATAAATTCATCAAAGAAACTGGGTGTCCACAAAAGTAAAAAAATCAAATAGTTTCCATTTACATTCATTAGAATTTAATGGTCATCCTTCTATCATGAAATTATCACTAGGATGTATCTCATAAGGCTACCTAATAAGACTGAATCCAAGCTTGTGCTTTGGGTTGGAAAATGAATCACTACCATTCAATATTTACATTAACCATTTAGGTATCTCACACAGTCTAACCCATATGGACAAGTAATTAAATTGAAAGGAAAAGACACTCTGAGAAATCACTCACCATAAATTAACCCTATGGTCTTTCAAGAATAACTACAAACTCTGTGGGGAAGCACTCAATTTCAATTCCCTATGTGTTCTCACAACGTAACTATAGACACTCTGAGGGATCACTCAACTTCAATCCCACCTATAGTCTCATAGTGTGTAATATAACAGACACTCTAAGGAAGAACTCATCATCAATTCCCCCTTTCATCTAACTACACTAGGTTCTCACATTCAAGTGTAATTCAAAAATGTATAAACGATATCAAGCAGAACAAAGTAATCTCGACTACTTCATGGCTAAAAAATTCCAATGTGTATCACAAGCATTTAACAAATGTCAAAGTCAAACAGTTCCGTCCTATCAAGCAAGACAAGGAAAACAAGGTCTGCCTCATAGGAACCTGGACCAAATGACCCTAAACATTCAAACAACTAAAATAACTCATGTTGTGTTCCAGAACCATTCAATTTCACATAATATCACATCATTAACCCTTAATCCAATAGTCAATCTAAGTCAGATAAAATAGGGTTCAATTTCCTTAACCTGAAATACCCGAAACATGGTTAATCGTAAATTTGGAATATAAAACTCAAAGAAATCCGTAAAAAGGAAACAAACCACCTACCTTGACGTTGTATTATGAAGTCTCTCAAATTTCAGCCATTGAATCATCCAATAAGTATGTAGATCTATAAAAACCATCAAAAACATTCAACCTTTAATAACTCGAGAGAGATGAGAAATCAGGAGATGAGATTTATGTATAATGGTGGACTCACTAGGGGGATTCCAACGCAAATGATAGGGTTTGATTCGAAGAACAGATGAGAGATTGGTGGCTCAGATAAGAATCGATGCTCTCAGTCACTCCAAGACGAACTAAGGCCATAAGACGATGATTGTGGAGATTACTCGTGACCCCAGTCCATTTAATCAAAAAATAGTGCATGACGTGTTCGTTTCATGTACATTTCATGTACAGGCCTCAAATAGTCCCTAATTTAAGCGGTCTCTAGGTCACCTCAAATAGTTGTGTACTCGGCTGTTACATGACTAGTACACGGCTATCCATGACAACCAGGTAAACAGTGTGTACACTGAAGTACATGGAATGTACTTTTGAAATTTCCAAATTCTCCCATTTTCCTCATAAACTCTCAAAAACAAGATCCATACCTAAAAAGAAGATCCGGTTTCTTATAAATTTTGTACCAATGTTATTAGCGAAAACAATTAATTTCAATCATAATGATTAAGGTAAAAATGAGTCTACTTAGGGGTTAATTTGAATAGATAAGGTGTGGAAATGAAACAAACCTTTTCCAAAACCCCTTAGATTACCATTTCAGACCTTATATCCTAGTTTATTAAATATGTTTCATTATTTTAAGTCACATGATGTAAGGAATACTTTCCAATAGTGTTTACTTTTTGGTATTTACAAGAATGTCACCCCTTATACTATAAAAGGGAACTCACTCCCCTATACTATTGATGCATCCCTATTCATTTGGATCCTAAACCACTACAAAAAATAACTTCCCAAATTCTATCCTCTCATCCTAGAGTCCATAATTTTGGAATAAATCTATACAACAAAATCCATTTGTGCATAATAAAATGAGATACCTGAACAAGAGGAAATGTTCACCAATGAATGTTTTTGTTGTATTTATTCCTAAACCCCCGTGAATTATTTTTGTATCAGGTTTATATAAAAATATAATTACCTTAAATATAATGATTTGTTTTTATGTTAAAGTTAATACCAGCAAATTCACATACTTCCATATAATGGGGTACAAAATCATCATTTCTGTGTATGGAGGACTACCGCCTCATGAACCGATGTCATTCGTTTTTCCATTACCACCTATCATGGTTGGGAATAATGACATAGATACTATTTTATTTGAAATATAGGATATTTATGATTTATTTATTTCTATATAATTATTATATAACACATACCTTCATGCTTTCTATATTTTGTGATTACGATAAGGTTGTTCATGTGTATGGCATAATACTACCTCGCAAAGCTATGTGATTCAATCACAATTTACATGGAATTTTATTAAGGATGGGATTAATAAAATTATTTGATATATATTACTTACTAATTATAATATAATTATAATATACATACGACTCAATTACTTTTAGTTCTTTAATTCGATAAGAAAATAAACGAAGTCTTCGCACATAAATACGACCTACCGTCACCATGAATGGTGAATTTGAATTCATTTCACTAAATATTATGAAATAATTTAAATATGTATATACCGAATATATATTATATTTATATCATGGGTTAAATTTTTAAGACTTTTAAATAATTATCTTAATAAGAGTAACATCAAATAACAAGTCAAAACATACTCAAAAAACAAAGCAAGTTATTACCCGAAATAATGAAAATTATAAAATATCATTATGAAATTGATAATAATATGTTATAAAATTATAATTTATGATATAATAAATATTTATATGGTTATTTTATAATTTAATAACATTTTTAAAACTATTATACATGATGTTAAATCACATACGCCCAAAAGGAATGTGTGTAAATTATTATGTCTCAATTTTATTTCATTGAGGAATATTATATTGTCATGCACCCAGTTACTTTTATATGATGTATATACTGCCCCTTTGACAGGTATTATAAATAGTAGATCATTATTCAAGGTATATTAATTTTTAGTTTTAATTATTTCACATAAGGTTATTTATATTAAATGTTACCAAATGGTAAAGAATTTCATAACTCAATTCCTTTTAATTAGATTATATTACTTCCTCATGGCTACAAGCATTTTATGATTATGTGTATAATGAATCTTGACTATCTATTTTTGTATTCATATTTTTTATGGGGATTTATATTTTATTTATATAATTCATTCATTTATTAATTCTCACTTCAACATTATTATCATTTTATGGTTTGTTTCATAATCTCATTCTAATTGAGATTGTTTATTCTTGAAATTACATTATTGTAAATAAGATTATCATTGTTTGATAAACCATTTAATTTTATTATCCACTATTTATTAATGACCTTTTTCATGTAATATTTCCATTTTACCACTATTGTTTACTTCAAACTATTATGAAATATTTTTTAATAAAACCCAACTTCATTTCTCTCTTTAGTCGAAAAACAGTTTTATCTGAAACCATTTATTCTAAAAATGTTTTCAGAAATGTTTTTTTACATTTTAAAGTGATGTACTAAATAAATTTATACAAATTTGGATTTGTTTGCCAAATTTATTGAAATAAATCTTCTTTTCGATGTCCATATAAGGAACATTCATAACCTTTTTATAGTGAAAAGGGAATATTATTTTTACATTATACATAATTACCCGCCATCACTTATTTGATGATTCCTTTTATATTGTACAAATATATTTGTAAAAAAAATTTTAAAAAATTAATTATCAAATAATTTTATTTTAAAAATATTTCTCGTAATGAAATGTATATTTTCCTCAAGAATTATTTTGAAAACATTTTTCAATTCATCAATGACAACGAACCTTATTCTTAATCCAATTTGACTTAATTATATTGATACAATTATTACTCTTCCTATAGATGGATTGTGATTATTTTGACCAAGTATATTATTAGAATTAACTTCCTTAAATCATTTTTGTATTTATTAAATTACCCTTGAGATATTCACCTTTTAGTGATTACTAAATAATGAATTTTTCCTAATATGAATATTATTTATCATGGATATGAATATTCCCTAAACCTTATACCATATTTACATACACTTTTTGCTTTGAGAGTTATTTAATTATCTAGGGAAATACCGATAAATGTGTATTTTTTAATCAATATGAAAATTTGATAAGGAACATTTTTTATGAATTAAATATATTATTCAATATATGGGAAATTCATTAGACTGGTATGGAATGGGTTGGGGACCATTTAATGCAAGCCTCTCAATGAATCTATAGTCTCATCAGATGGATTAGTTGGCTAGCCTTAGCTAAATGGGTTTCTACCCATTAGTTCTAAACCGTCTAATGAAAGGTATTGATGGTAATGGTTATATATATCTGTGAAAGATGGAGTGTCATAATTAAGAATTGTATTAATTTAGATTTAGTTGTTATTATCCATGATATTTTCACTATGAAGAAATATATGGATGCATTTCAATCTCATTTTATTTATTAAATCACTGGGTTTTCAGTTGTTTACCTTACTATATTGATTATCATATATATCGTTATTTAAATGACATTTTTGATCAATTATTTACATTTTCATATTGATTATTCCTTATATTTTTATTTAAATAGAATTTTTCCTTAGTTATTTACCATTCCACATTATCTATTACTTATACAGTTCATTAAATGGCACGTATGATCCATTATTTACATTGAAAAATGATTATGATTATTGATTCATTATTAATTCTGCTATAATTAACATTACTAATCATTTAAGGTCGACTTCATATTATTTCATTTCCCTAAGATTCCATGAATTGTACCTATAAAGACATGAAAGGAAATGAAAAACGGAATAAATTTATTCAAGAAAAAAGAAAAAGTGATGTGATTTGTGTATTAATTTTTAATACTGGACTCTTTTACAAATCTAGTTTACCAAGACTACTAAAAAATTTTACCTTTGGGAGGAGATTTCATTATTACGCATGCCAATGTGAATGTAGTAGGAACTATCTCTAGGAAACAGGGGTAAGGGACATTATAGTGTGTATCATAGTAACTTTAATAGAAACCATGGGAACTATATTTTAGAAAACATATATTAGGGAACATAACCCTGTGATAAAATTTTAGGATAGGTATATAAGAACATACTAAAGTTTTGGTATGATATAGATTACATGGTTTTACTTTCAATACATCTTTTTTTGAATAATACATGTGGATGTGGTTTAGGCACAGATGTACCTAGAGATAACAACTCCAAAAAGGGTGTGATAGGCTTGACTCGAGTGTTACTTGGTACACAATAATGGGTCTTACTTAAAACCTAATATGACACTCTTGGGTGATATGTTTAGAATAATTAACATTTTTATTAAAAAAATATTATATATTTGAAAAGATGTAGGTAAATAATGACCTAATTTAGACCCTTGACCAAGGTATGAACAAAGTGGATATAAAATGAATGATTTATTTATTGGAATTACATAATAGAAGTATATTATCAATAGTATTTTTCATATAGGAATCATGAAACATCTAAGGATTCTATTAAATTTTTGGAGAAAGTTTTATTTCATTAAAATGAGAAATTGAATTTCGGGTGACAACACATTGTATCTGGAAATGAAATATGACTTGAACCCAAAGGATGGTAAGTTTTTAACACCAAACACTAAACTAAGCAATGTTTTTATTAATATTTCATTATTTTAAGTTAACAAATTTGATGAATAAATGTTAATGATGAACTAGTAGTGTCACTTTAGAGGTTTATATATTAATGAATTACCCATATTTGTTTTTGAAAATTGTTCTAGACGTATGTAAATATCTGTTTTATGAATATTATAATTTATTAAAAGTTAATTTTAGTGATTCGTACATAAAAATTTATTTTTGGGTTATTCATTTCTTGGATAAAAGAGATAAATTTGAAATTTTTTGAAGAACATCCAAATGATGACATTATTATTATAAAATGAAAATAGAACATGTAATTATATTTTTTATATTCTTACAAAGTTAAATAATTCATTATCAATAGGAAAATGATTTAAAAAAATTCTATTACATTCATATCTAATAAATCAAATATTCCATTGGATCATCACAAATCTATGGCTTCGAGGCCCTCCATTTTCCATTAATCATTCACCTTGTTATGATCAGTAACCTCAATCACTGTATATAATTATTTATTCTTTTACTTTTGGTTCATATCTTCACATTCCACTAATGTTCTCCTACTTATTAACCTATTTATATGTTATTATATGATCCCATTGTACTTTATATTATCTCTTTTGAAGAGGATATTTTTTTAAATATTTTACGATGTGGGTTTTTCAACAATGGTTTTTCCTAATATAAAACCCTTTTTTACCATGTTCAATTTTTCTTTGTGAAGAAGTATTTTATTTAAGGTGGGGAGAATATGACGCCCCAAAATTCTATATAAATAATATTTTATTTAATAGTGAATATGACCTGAAACACCAAGAGTAGAAGGGAATATAAAATTCTAAGACCCTATGATATATTTTTTATTTTAAATAAAAGCTTTATATTTCTCTAAATTCACACATTACTGAGTTATCTTTTGTTTCACGCAATAAAAACTTTATTCTATAAATTGTGTTACACGCAAGACTTAGTTCTACTCTGTCACGACCCGTCTTCGGGGCCCGTGTCGTGACTACCCCAAGCCCGCCTTCCATAGGCCAGGGGCTGGCGACTAGCACCAAGACGTAAATCCCAGTAAAAAGGGAAGACATTGCCTTTGTAAAGTAAACAAGCACCACAGAGTAAGAAAGCGGAAAAGTAAACACTATGTAAAAGCTGGTACAATAGTAAGTGCGGAAAAGTAAAGGGGGCTGGAAATACAAGCCCAACTGAAAGTAAAGTACAACTCGAAAGGGAAAACAGCAACTGAAAGGTAAAGCTGCAACGACGAGCTTTCCACTGGGAATTCCACCTGAAGGGTGGGTACAGAAAGCCTCCACTTCTCCTCGGTCCAGCCTACCGCTCCGAGTATGTCCCGCCCAGTGGTCCACCTCCAGGTACCATCCTGCTCGGCAAGCCTCCATCACGATTAGCGATGTCCGTCGTCTGCAACCAGCACAATGTAGTGCGGGCATATCCCGTGCAGGGGTGAGTATAAGCTACTCAGTAAGGACCCCGAGACCCCCGAAGATCTCCCAAAATCCACAAAGGATAAACCACAAAGGAAAGATACAATCACGAAGTAACAACCGACACTTCTTAGGTATATACCCATACATATACCTAAGTCATCAATTCCAATACGCTCCAACCTCCGATCCCAAGTACAACCCAGTCCACACAGGAAAGCAAACGTATTCCGCATAGGAAGAAAAATGTAATCCACACAGGAAAGAACAACTCAATCCACATAGGAAAGAAAAACGTAAATCCACACCGGATAACACAACATAGTCTATACAGGAAAGTAAAACAGGACTCAACTCACATAGGTATACTTCTTCGAAAGAAGATAGAGATGATCACTGATCCATCTAAGTCGTCGGACCCACAAATGATCGATAGGTACTAACCCCCGCAATGACCCACACAGGATCGGACCCACATAGGATCTGTAGGTCGTGGCTCACACAGAACCGATGAGTGCTGACCCACACAGGATCAGACTCACACAGGATCGGTAGCACTAATCCACACAGGATCGCTGAATGTTGTAGTCGTCGTCGTCGAATCCACTGAAGATCTCTGCACAGTCGTCGTCGCAGTCACAGTAGCAGTCGCAACCAGCACTAGGGTTCCCGCACACAGCAAGCTCATTCGGGAGGGTCCACTCCACGAGCCGAGAGAATGATACATCAACTGACACATAGTCCAGAGTTGATGTATCCAAAAGTTCTGTATCTTCAACAGGAACTCAACGTCGTAGACGGCGCGTTAATCGGACGCCCGGTCTGAGAGTTATTGGCTTTTTCATCCCAGGGGCCTGGTTGATTTTTAAGGTAAAACCAACCCGACCGTACTCCACTTGCGACCAATCCTCGGGCTTACTAAGCCAAAAGATCAGTCTCACTAAGATGAAACCAACAAAGTCGACGACACGTAATTCGGACATCCGGAGCTTTAGATATGAGTGTTTCCGCTCCGAGGGCCTGGTTGGTTTCGTGTACGAACCAACCCGGCCGAACTCAAAGTATTCGGAAACTTTGAGTGCGATATACTGAAACGACCGTCTTGATTTAAGGATCGCATCTCAACTGACGATGCGTTGATCAGAGCTCTGTAGCCCATGTTATGGTAAAAATATAGAAGACGGTCCGAAAACGGGGGTTTCGGGCCCGGACCGACCCGGCCCGAGACCCCCCGGTCGGCCCGAACCGTGTCGACCCGCCCCAGGTCCGGGTCAGCCCAACTCGGCGCAGCCCGGCCTGGGCACAGTGCGCCCAGCGCGCTGGCCAGCTCGGCCTTTGGCCGAGCCATTGGCAAGGGGGGGGGCGCCTGCCCCCCTGGTGTAACTGCACCACCCCCCCCCCCCTCCCAATTAAGGGGGCCATTTTTGTAGGCCGGATGGGGTAATTAATTCCCCCGGCTCCCCTTTGTCCGGCCAGCCCGCACTGGCCGGCCGGTTCTACCGACAAGGACCAGTGACGGCCGGTCATTCCTCCATCGCCGACACCGGCGGTCCGGAACCGGCCGCCGGTCACCCTGCTCTGCCGCGGCCTGGAACCGGCCATGGCTTGTTTCATCCGGCGCGGTGCGACGAAAATACGCCCTTCCGCCGCGGCCCCGCTCCGGCCGCGGCATCTTCAGTTTTCTTCAATGTGGCGTGACGGTATCGCGTCCTTGTTCAACTTCACGGTGCGGCGCAACGGCGCCACAAATTACTTGTCGTGCGATTCCCGCGTTGTGCGATGGCACCACGTCATTCCGTCCAAACCACAAAGTATCAAACAAGCATAAAGAGTAGGGTCGGCCGTGTTTGTGCGGTCTGACCCCCTCTCGTTAAATGATAACAGTTAGTAGTATATCCACGAAGAACGACAAACTATAATCATGAACAGAAAATAATTAAATAAAATAAATCCCCTACCTTGATAAAAGAGATGACGAACATCGGCGTCGCGAAGAGAGGATTCGAAGACATTGATGGAGATTTGGTCGTGGAAAACCGTCGCGGAAGATACGTCGCGGAAGAAGAATGTCGTGGAAGAAGACGTCACGTTGCAAGTTGGTGTGGCGGAAGACAGTCTCCGAGGGCTCGGCATTCCACATCGGAGATCGTTCGTTCTTCGTGTTCTTCGTCAAGAAGAAGATGTTCTTCCCAAAATCTCTCAACGACAAAACTCTAATAAAAAATAAAATAAGCTCCTTTCTTATTTTATTAACACAACAATCCTTTTGAAATTCAAGAGTTTGAATTTCAAAAACTTACATTTAATTCACCACATTAACTCCATAAGTTATTAAACTTAAGTTAACAAAATTTGAAAGGGAGTTAAGGGGGTTTAGAGGATATGAAGGGGTTGGGTTCATGTGGGCCCCACTACCCTCATAACCTCCCAAGGGATGTTGGGTAGTTACCCAAATTCCATTCCAAGGATTATACACTTAGAGTAAAAATAAAAATTGTAGAGTAATTATAAAATAAACTTCCACAATTTTTATCATCAACTCTCGTGAAAACGCAACTCCGGAACAGGTGTTCCTAAGAAATTACTGGCACTGTGGTTCCATCGGTGCCCTCGGAATTCGATTCCGAGCACCGGTTCAAAAGATAGGAATTCCCGCTGGTTCAATCACTGAACGTACCCAAGCTAAACTTTGGATAGAAATTCCGGGCACACCGGGCCTAGGAATCAAGTTCCGTCTAAAACTGCGTTCTTGTAAAATCCAAAAGAAAATTAAGAAAAAAATTCCCTTGAATTTTACGGGTCTTTATATTACTCCCACCTCATGGCTTTACATCCCCGTAAAGATACATCAAAACTAGGGAAACATATGAGGGTACTGAGCACGCATCTGAGCCTCCCGCTCCCAACTGCTCGCCTGGAGGTTCTCGTACGGCTATCTAATGTGCACTAGAGGAATCGACCATCCATGTCGGACCCGCTCTTGTCGATCCTCGATCTCCACTAGGACCTCTGCAAAATTCTCCCCATCATAAACGTCTAGCTCCCCATGGTCAATTATGTGCGTCAGGTCGTGCACGTATCTCCTCAGCTGAGATACATGGAAGACGTCGTGCACCCGGTGCAACTGAGGTGGTAGAGCCAGACGATAAGCCACCTCGCCAATCCTGCTGAGGACCTATAATGGTCCGATGAAGCATGGAGACAACTTGTCGCCTCGTCCAAATCTCCGTAATCCACGTCGAGGTGAGACACGCAAGAAGACGTGGTCGCCGTCCTCAAACTCTAGTGGCCTCCACCTCCGGTCAGCATATGACTTCTGCTGGCTCTGAGTTGTCCTCATCCACTCCTGGATGACCTGGACCTTCTCAGTTGTGGCCTGGACCATCTCCGGTCCCACAAGTGCTGACTCCCCAGGGTCTGTCCAGCACAAAGGAGATCTACAAGGTCGGTCGTACAACGCCTCGTGTGGTGTCATCCCGATGGTGGAGTGGTAGCTGTTGTTGTACATGAACTCCACCAAGGGTAGGTGGTCCTCCCAGCTGCGACCAAAGTAGAGGACACATGCGCGGAGCATGTCCTCGAGAGTCTGAATGGTCCTCTCTGTCTGACCATCCGTCTAAGGGTGAAAGGTTGTGCTCAGACGTAGCTGTGTCCCGAACACCTCCTGCAACCCCTTCCAATGCCGGGAGGTAAATCGAGCAGCACGATCGGAGATGATAGATGATGGTACACCGTGAATCCATACAATCTCTTGAATGTAAAGTCGTCCCAAGCTCTCCACTGAGCTCTGCTCTCTGATTGGTAAGAAGTGAGCCGACTTGGTGAGTCGGTCGACAATCACCCAGATGGAGTCGTTACCTCTGGAAGTGCGTGGAAGTCCAGTCACGAAGTCCATAGATATTTCGTCCCACTTCCACTCCAAGACCTCTAAGGGCTGTACCAAGCCTGCTGGTACCTGGTGCTCAGCCTTCACCTGCTGGCAGGTGAGGCATCGAGAAACGAACTCTGCCATAGTCTTCTTCATGCCTGGCCACCAGTGCTATTGTCTGAGATCCGGGTACATCTTTTCCACTCTAGGATGTACCGCCAAAGGAGAAGTGTGAAACTCTCTCAGCACCTCCTCCCGTAAAGAAACTGGTACTAAGGTACGTCCTCTGAAAACGATGTCGTACTCTGCTCCTTAGGAGAAACCATCAGGTGCCTGTCCTGAGTATATCTGTGCACGCCGCGTCTCACAGTCAGTGTCCCCACGTTGTGCCTCTCTGACCCGCTGTAGTAGTGGAGGAGTGACTGTGAGAGACTGAAGGAAGGCTGCTCCATCTCTATCCATGAACGATATCTTCAAAGAGTCTAGCTGCTCTGTCGCCTCCTCAATTAGATGAATGCCCGTCCTCCTACAGAGATCATCGGCTACCACGTTCCCCTTCCTAGGAGTATAGACTATCTCAAAGTCATAGTCTTGGAGGAACTCGAGCCATCACCGTTGTCTCAGATTCAGGTCCTTATGAGAGAAGATGTACCTGAGACTCTGATGGTCAGAAAAGACTGTAAAGCGCTCGCCTATTAGGTAGTGTCGCCATGTATTCAGATCGAAAACCACTGTTGCTAACTCCAAGTCTTGGGTAGCATAGTTCTACTCATGCGGCATCAACTGATGTGATCCATAGGCGATCACGGCCCGCTCCTGCATCAAGACACATCCAAGTTCGATCCCTGATGCATCGCAGTAGACTACGTACCCTACTCCCTCCTCTGGAAACCTCAAGATAGGGGCACTGGTCAATCTCTGTCTCAGCTCCTGGAAGCTTTGCTGACATCTGTCTGACCACACGAAGGGTTTCCCCTTCCTCTTTAACGTTCTACAAAGCTGTAATGTTTTCTCCTTTTCCGAAAAGGGAAATCCAGTCCCATCCCCTAGATGAACCACGTTCCTTGCCTAATATAGTCAATCCCGTCATGATTTGTTAATTCATGGCATGGATGACGTCGTAAGGCCTCGACGCTACTACCAAGAGATCCAACTATTACTCTCGCCTCCAAGGGTTGAGTCACACTGTCAGCATCAGTGTGTGGTCACTGGGTCTCCTCTAGTAAAGAATCTCGCAAGTGAGGGTCAAGTCAACAGTTTTTAAGCGGCACCTCTTAGTATTAACAACAAAAGACAAGAAAGAAAATTTCACTATTGTAAGCGTCTTTTATTACTTCAACTAAAAGTACAAGGACACAAGGAAACACAAACTACGAAGCTAGAGGCCTTATGGGCAAATGTCTCTATGCCTGGAGCTAGTCCCATACTAGTCCACCCGCTTCCGGAGCTCCATGATCATATGCTTCAGCTGCCTGAATCTGTGCTCTCCCCTGAGGTCGGGGTGGAACTCCTGGTGGTGGTGGTGGTAGAGCCTCAAAGCGTCGCCCACCACCTACTGCTCGGCCTGCTCCTCTGCCTCATCTGCCTGCTCCCTGCAGACCGCCACGGTCGAACCTCTGCCTATGCCTAGGTGGTTCCTCAATCGTCTGCTACTCCTCTGCATGGCGGGTCGGGTAGTCACGAGCCATGTGGCCCTGCCCGCCGCATGCATAGCACTGTCTTCCACTCGTAAGACTGGTTCTGCTGCGTGTGCCCCGCACCTCCGAGCCAGTATCCTGTGGTCGTCTGCCCATTGGCCTGGCCTGCTTGGACCTCTCCGACATCTGTCTACTACTGGCTGCAGAAGACTCTGCCACGTGTCGCCCTACGGTGGGTCTCGGTGCTGGTGTAGACTCAGCAAGAAAGCTCTCGATCAAAAGGGCTCACTCCAGTACTCCTGTCTGAGTCGGAATGCTGAGGGATATCAGCGATGCCCGGATCTCATGTCTCAATTCCTGGTCAAAGGTCCGGGCCCGAAAGAATGGGTCTTGTACCATGTCGGTCGAGTAGCGTGAGAAATCAGTAAATCTTGCCGAGTACTAGGAGACCGTCAAGCTGCCCTGCCGCAGATGAAGAAGCTCCTGGATGCGCACCGCACGGAGGGTGGCCGGGATGAACTCTGAGCGGAAGAGTCCCTCAAGGTCTGTCCAGAGGGGAGATGCCTCATCATGCACCTGGAGCATCAATCTCCACCATCTGCCTGCTGCTGCGTGCAGTAGGCTCGCTGCGAGGATCGCCATGAGGTCTGCCGGTGTCCTCACTAACCTGAAATCTCTCACCGCTGCCTCCAGCCAGTCCTCAGCTGCCTGGGGGTCCGTCTCCCCGCGAAACCTGGGAGGTTGCGGGCGCTGGAACTCATGCAGTGCACTGAGGCGACGTGCATCGTCAGCGGCTGGTGCTAGAAGCATCGGTGGCTCGGCGGGTAGAACTACCGCCGGTGCCACTGCTGACAAACGGCCCTGCACCGAGGCCTCGTCGCTCGGTGGGCTATCATCACGCTCGACTCTCGGAACCCTAGTTGGTTGTCGTCGTGGGGCCATCCTGAAAAGGAAACAGGTGCGTCACGGTCAGAACAGTATACCTGGTGAGCTGATACAA
Organism: Viscum album; assembly: GCA_963277665.1. Taxonomy (NCBI): domain Eukaryota; kingdom Viridiplantae; phylum Streptophyta; class Magnoliopsida; order Santalales; family Viscaceae; genus Viscum; species Viscum album. The sequence continues at coordinate 1,289,970,240 of OY728158.1, forward strand.
AGTAATCACAAGGAAAACTTGAAACACACATGCAATCAATGTTTTCGTGCATTAAGTCGGAAATCAGAAGTCAGGGTCCTAGTGTATGGATACGTCGGTCGCCGCACCAACACTGGACTCTCTGGACTGATAACCACACCCAATACGCTAAACACTATTTCTTCACATAGAAAAGATCATAGTTCGTGGTAGAACCGAACTCCTCTGATACCAATTTGTCACAACCCGTCCTCGGGGCCCGTGCCGTGACTACCCCATGCCCGCCTTCCATAGGCCAGGGGCTGGCGACTAGCACCAAGGCGTAAATCCCGGTAAAAAGGGAAGGCATTTTCTTTGTAAAGTAAACAAGTACCACAGAGTAAGCAAGCGGAAAAGTAAACACTAAGTAAAAGTTGGTACAACAGTAAGTGAGGAAAAGTAAAGGGGGCCGGAAATACAAGCCCAACTGAAAGTAAAGTACAACTCGAAAGGGAAAACAACAACTGAAAGGTAAAGCCGCAATGACGAGCTGTCCACTGGGAATTCCACCCGAAGGGTGGGTACAGAAAGCCTTCACTACTCCTCGGTCCAGCCTACCGCTCCGAGTACGTCCCACCCAGTGGTCCACCTCCAGGTACCGTCCTCCTCCGCAAGCCTCCACCATGATCAGAGTTGTCCGTCGTCTGCAACCAACCCAACGTAGTGCGGGCATAGCCCGTGCAGGGGTGAGTATAAGCTACTCAGTAAGGACCCCGAGACCCCCGAAGATCTCCCAAAATCCACAAAGGATAAACAACAAATGAAAGATACAATCACGAAGTAACAACCGACACTGCTTAGGTATATGCCCATACATATACCTAAGTCATCAATTCCAATACGCTCTAACCTCTGAGCCTAAGTACAACCCAGTCCACACAGGAAATCAAACGTATTCCACACAGGAAGAAAAACGTAAGCCACACAGGAAAGAATAACTCAATCCACATAGGAAAGCAAAACGTAAATCCACACAGGATAGCACAACACAGTCCACACAGGAAAGTAAAACAGGATTCATCTCACACAGGTATACTTCTTCGAAAGACGATAGAGATGATCACTGATCCATCTAAGTCGTCGGACCCACAAAGGATCGACAGGTACTAACCCCCGCAATGTCCCACAGAGGATCGGACCCACAAAGGATCTGTAGGCGCTGGCTCACACAGAACCGCTGAGCGCTGACCCACACAGGATCGGTAGCACTGATCCACACAGGATCGCTGAGTGCTGTAGTCGTCGTCGTCGAATCCAGTGAGGATCTCTGCACAGTCGTCGTCGCAGTCACAGTAGCAGTCGAAGCCAGCACTAGGGTTCCTGCACATAGCAAGCTCGTTCGGGAGGGTCCGATCCACGAGCCGAGAGACTGATACATCAACTGACACATAGTCCAGATTTGATGTATCCAAAAGTTCCGTATCGTCAACAGGAATCAACGTCGCAGATAGCGCGTCAATCGGACGCCCGGTCTGAGAGTTATTGGCTTTTTCGTCCCAGGGGCCCGGTTGGTTTTTAAGGCAAAACCAACCCGACCGTACTCCACCTGCGTACAAACCTCGGGCGGAGTAATCCAAAAGATCCGTCTCACTAAGAGGAAACCAACAAAGTCGACGGCACGTCATTCGGACGTCCAGAGCTTAAGATATGAGCGTTTCTGCTCCAATGGCCTGGTTGGATTCGTGTACGAACCATCCCGGCCGAACTCAAAGTATTTCGAAACATTGAGTGTGATACACCAAAACTACCGTCTCGATTCAAGGATCGCATCGCAATAGACGGTTCGTCGATCGGAGGTCTGTATCCCATGTTATGGGAAAAAGACCAAAGACGGTCTGAAAACGGGGGTTTCGGGTCCGGCCTGAGACCCCCCGGTCGGCCCGAACCGGGTCGACCCGCCCCGGGTCCAGGTTGGCCCGGCCCGGCCCAACTCGTCCTGGGCGCGGCCCGGCCTGGGCACAGGGCGCCCAGCACGCTGGCCAGCTCGGCCTTTGGTCGAGCCGTTGGCAAAGGGGGGGGGGGCCTGCCCCCCTAGTGTAACCCCCCCCCCCCAATTAAGGCGGCCGTTTTTGTAGGTCGGCAGGGGGAATTAATTCCCCTAGCTCCCATTTGTCCGGTCAGCCTGCACAGGCTTGCCGATTCTGCCGACAAGGACCGACGACGGCTGGTCCTTCCTCCATCGCCGACACTGGCGGCCCGGAACCAGCCTCCAGTCACCTTGCTCCGCCGCGGCCCGGAACCGGCCACGACTTGATTCGTCCGGCGCGGTGCGACGGCACCGCGCCCTTCTGCCGCGGACCGACTCCGGCCATGGTGTCTTCGGTTTTCTTCGACGCGGCGCGACGGCGTTGCGTCCTTGTTCAACTTCACGGCGCGGCACAACGGCGCTGCGAATTACTTGTCGTGCCATTCCCACGTGGTGCGACGACACCCCACCATTCCATCCAAACCACAAAGTATCAAACAAGGATAAAGAGGAGGGTTGGCCATTTTTGTGCAGTCCGGATCCCTCTCGTTAAACAATAACATTTAGTTGTATATCCACGAAGAACGACAAACTAGAATCATGAACGGAAAATAATTAAATAAAATAAATGCCCTACCTTGATAAAAGAGATGATGAACGTCGGCGTCGCGAAGCAAGGATTCGAAGACGTTGACGGATATTTCATCATGGAAAATCGTCACGGAAGAGGCGTCGTGAAAGAAGAACTTCGTGGAAGAAGACGTCGCGTCGCGAGTCGGTGTCGCGGAAGACGGTCTCCGAGGGATTAGCGTTCCACGTCGGAGATCGTTCGTTCTTCGTGTTCTTCGTCAAGAAGAAGATGTTCTTCCCAAAATCTCTCAACGACAAAACTCTAACAACAAAATAAAATAAGATCCTTTCTTATTTTATTAACACAACAAGCCTTTTGAAATTCAAGAGTTTGAATTTCAAAAACTTGCATTTAATTCACCATATTAACTCCATATGTTATTAAACTTAAGTTAACAAAATTTGAAAGGGAGTTGAGGGGGTTTAGAGGATATGAAGGGGTGGGGTTTGTGTGGGCCCCACCACCCTCATAACCTCCCAAGGGAGGTTGGGCAGTTACCCAACTTGCATTCCAAGGATTATACACTTAGAGTAAAAAATAAAAATTGTAGAAAAATTATAAAATAAACTTCCACAATTTTTATCATCAACTCTCGTGAAAACGCAACTCCAAAACAGGTGTTCCTAAGCAATTATCGGCGCTGCGGTTCCATCGATGCCCTCAAAATTCGATTCCGAGCACCGGTTCTAAAGATAGGAATTCCCACTCGTTCGTTCACTGAACGTACCCGAGCTAAGCTTCGGATTGAAATTCCGGGCACACCGGGCCTAGGAATCAAGTGCCGTCTGAAACTGCGTTCTTGTAAAATCACAAAGAAAATTAAGAAAAAAATTCCCTTGAATTTTATGGGTCTTTATATACTCAATACTATCAATATTATTATTTAAAATGATAATTATCTCCTAGAAAGTAAATTATCCATTTTTAATTATATTAACTGACTTATAAAATTATATGGTTTAATTCCTTTGTCACCAATTAATTATAAGTTAACATAAAGACCAACTGAATATAATGGAAATGTTATTTTTTTGAAAAGATATTTTTATAAGATCAAGGAATTTATTCTTAAGAAATTAAATTAATTAATATTAGAGGATGATCTTAATGAATTTAATATGTTATATATTCAATAATGTTTTTTAAATTCATCCAATATATTTTATAGTAATAATATGAGAAAAAATACTATTTTATGAATTAAAGCTATATTTTTCTAAAGGACGTTTTACAACCGTTTAATGGAACACTTGTTTTAAAACTAAATTTTGAAACTTGTGAAATTTTATTTATAAAATAAACTTCATTTTTTGAAGTGTAATGTAAAAATTATCCTAGGGTGAATTTTTTTATTTCTATGGGATGTTTAATGTTTGTTGAATTTTGAAAAATATTGAATTTAATTGAAAACTAACTATTTATCTAAATAATTTAAAATATAAAATTATATTATAAATTGGAAATAAAGTTAAATTTTATCTATTATTAATATTTTATTCTAATTTTTTTCCTTAGAATAAATTTCATGGTGAATATTTATATAAAAAAATTCAAACTTTAGAGAATTTTCACTTTTAAACCTCACTTTGTCATCACATCTACAGTATAAATTTTAAATTAAATTCTAAAATGTTAATTATTTTATCATTTAAAATTACTTAAATATTTTGAATAATCATAATTTATAATATCTAATAATTTAAAATTATTTTCTTACAAAAGTGATTAGTGGAAACAACTAATGTTATTTATAACGATTATGGTGAAAATGATATTAATTAGTGGTTAATATTCAAATATATGGTGTAGAAATGACCCAAGCAAGTCCAAAACCCATTTTATAGCTATATTTAGACCATATCCCATATTGGATAGAATAGTTTTTATTATTGGAGTCACATGATGTAACACTCCAACCCAAGTTACCCAAAATTGGTTCATTATTTTAATAAATTAGCATGATTACAATGAATCAAGTCTTGAAGGACCAATCAATTTAGCAGTCTTAGAAAATATATTACATATATGAATGTCACATGGTACTTTCTATCATAACAAACAACATAAATAGTCCTTTGATATTGAAATCATTCCCCTCTCTTAATCCCACATATCAATCAAAATATTCTTTTTGGAATCCTTGGAAAATAAAACATAAGAAAGGGGTGAGCTCAGATGCTTAGTAAAGGTAAATAATTTAGTAGAAGCAGTATCCTTTTATGTAAAGATGTATAATAAAAATTGCATCCCTTTAAACATAAAACGTGAACATAATATAGTAAAAATAAGTCCAAAATTACCATATAAACGTGAACATGAATATTCTACTTGTTGAATAATCACATGTAATAACTAATTCCATAATGAGGGATTCTATAATGTTGTAAATAATAACTACTACATCAAGGCCTTGTTCTAAGACCTTTCACAAATATTCTACCAAGGCTTTGTGCCAAGACACCAGTTTTTCTCAGAAAACCAACTGATGGATAGAGGGGCTATAGCGGGCCCCTCCCATCACTACCCATGACTAATGAATTCCTCATATGAATAAGATGAAGCATAACATAAACAATCATATTAAAACTAGTTTACAAAACAATAATACTTTAACCATAAACCATGAATGGTATAAAAATATAAAATCCACAGTTAAACATATCACAAAAATAAAAATATAATACAGAAGATTGAATCATAATAAATCACCTTCAAATAAGTATAAAATCTAATAAAGGATGTTGACATAAATGAAAATAATTTAATAAATCCCATAAAACTCTTTGAGGAGAATATCCCTTTTACTTTAAAATAATTAAAAGCCATGAGGTTTTATAATAAAACATTTCTTTAGAAAATAACCTTGCAAGATTGTACTAGAAACTTAAAATGGTATGGTGACATAATAGCAGAAGATATCTGCTCACCTCATACAAGTTAAAAAAATTATTTCATTAATTTTTCAAAACGGTCATAAAGTACCACGTTTGGAAAAGGACTGAAAGATTCATTTAAAATTTATAAAAATTAAAAAAAATGGAAAAAATAGAATTAAAAATCCATAAAATTGTAATAAAAAAATTTATGAAAACTTTTTTAGAAACATTTACATGGATGATAATTATGTCTCGGTAGATACTTACACTTCAACAACCTCAAATGATAATGAAATTGTGAGATTAACCCTTTCTTTAGGTCTGATACTCTTCGTACGTGTCCAAAACTCATGTATAATGTGTTTAAAAATGTTATTAACTTATATGAGAATCATAATAATATTTATGATATCATATATGATTATTTTATGACTTTATATTACCCGTTTATTAACAATTCCAAGATAACGTAACATTTCAGGTAATAATCACGTTGTTTATCGTACGTGTTTTGGCATGTAATTCTTGATCATAATAAATATATCGTGATTTACTAAATTCCAGAATGTATAATATTATTTATATATCATAAATATATATATATATATATAATAAATAGATATATGAAATAGAATACGTTATTTGGGGAGATGGTAGTTTGTATGTATGCATGAATGTTGTTTCCATTTTCATATTGTATAAAAGTAAGTGAATGAAATATATGTGTGTATATATATAATTATAGTAGAATTATTATGTCATATATTTCATAATTAATAATAATATTTAATCATATAATCATTCTTGTATGGTGAACATGAAAGATGAGTCTCATCGCATCATGGTGACAGTAAGTCGTACGTACGCACGAGCGACGATATCATTTCCTCAATGGTTAAATGTTATGGAATTCGATGGAATTTGAATTTTAAATAAAAAATATCATGTTATATATATTATTTAAGTCCATTATATTCATCTTTATATTCATATAAATAATGGTTTTATGAAAAACAATTTTACCACAGTGTGGAGATGGTAAGTCGTATGTACGCACACATGATGGTATTTTTTTTCATAGGATGGGTAAAAAGATGAATATATTTGTACCATAATCATGGAAAAGTATAATATTATATTATATAATGGTTTGAGTGTTTTATTATGGTAATAACATAGTAAGATGAAGTATAATAAGAAATGAACATTGAATGAAGTGATAAAATGATTATCTCTTCTTTATATGTCTCCTTTTGATTTGCACAAAAGGACCCCTTATGTTAGATTGTTACCCAATGTTTTTCTTCTAAGATGAATTTAGGGAAGTTGTTAGAATATTTTGTTATGGATTTCAGAGCCAAGGAGCTTTGGAGGAGTGAATTAATGAGAAAGGGAAGTTCCCTTTTATAAGAGAGGTGAGGGGTACTTTTTTAAAAGCGTGAAATATTAATTTATTATAAAATTATTTTCAGATTATAATATCTCCATATTATTTATTGAGATTAAAAGATTATGATGTGTCTAAATCCCTTCAACCAATAGTTTTTATACATGTTTAGTTCAAAAATTAAACTTATCTTTTAGATCTAACCCTTTATAAAATAAGTTAACTTTTACCATGCCCTCTTGTATTTTTATACTACATTGTTAATATCTTTACTATAAAATTCCAAGAGAACATAAACTGTATCATTTATGAAATTTTCATCACTATCTATATTATTTTTATTAAATATGTATTTTAAGGTTTTTTATGTCATTTTATAAAATAGTATTTGTTTTAAAAACTCATTTTTGTCAATTTTGACACTATTTAGTATTTCATTTTTGTTGATGTTATTACAACTTGATTCCTTCGAACCAAAAGAATTAACTCATACCTAATATGTAAATTTAATCCATAAATTTAGTGGATTAAATAAAAACTTTCAAATTATATTTATTTTAATATTTATAATATCATTTATTTGATTCTTTCATTAATAAGGAAAATAGTGCAACATTATTATGTATAAAATAAATTTAATTATTTAATGTCTAAAAATTACCAAAAAAATACCATGATGTAGAAAATATTTTTACCTTTATAATTAATATTTATTGTCAAATATATTAGTCATATAACCATATATTACAAATATTTTAGTAAAAGATACATGTTTATGTTATATATATCTTTACATTAAATTAATTCGTATAACATGTATTTATCACACCCAAGTGGTCCCATCGGGTCCTAAAATTTTCATAATGATGCCCGAGGTCGGATATAACTCATAAAATTGGATTAAGACATGTTTTAGGGTTGTTTTATATTATTATAATATTGTTTTTTACCCTTATTTACCTGATTTACCCTTTAACCATGTCAAATAAAAATAATTACTGACGTTACTATTCATAATGTCCAAAAATAAAAGGTGCCTATTTATATAATTTAGACCTTATGATTCCAAATATGGAATCAATTTTTTGAAATTCAAAACACAGAAGTTGTAGAAATTAATTTAAAATTAATTTCTATTGTCAAAACCCATTAGTGAGTGTTTAAGACGTAAAACCTATCAAAAGAGTGACATGTGTTTATTTACAATTTAAATGTGAAATTACATCCAATGACCTAAATTATATTAACTGATAAAAATATAATATAATTATACTTTAAAACCACTCAAATGTATAATTTAACACTATAAATTATTTTGATTAAAAAATTTGTTTTGAATAAAAATTTAGTATTTTTCCTTTTACATGAAAAGAAGAAACTAATCAAAAAAGTACGAGAAATTTATCTAAACAAAATTTTTATGTCCCAATTCTAAATAATAATTCAATTTTTTCAAATTTAGTATATAAAAGTGTCAAATATTGGATTTAAAAATGGTTCACCATTAAATGGCGGAAAAACTTTATTTTTTGAAAAATATTTATTTTATTTGAAAAATTGAATTTGTCCTCATATTATGTCAAATACACACAAAATATGAATGTTAAAATTATATGGGATATAAAATTCAAATTTTGGTTATTACTATTCAAAACTACTTTTTAAATGGATCGTTTGATAGGTTGTGATGCGCTTGAACTCGGTGTTGCGAACATTGTACACTATTTAATTATTTAAAAAGGAAGTGTACTATGGAATCATGGGTTTCTAAATTATCCCCTCCTTCAATAAAGTGCTTATTTTCAATTTAAACTTGGGATTGACAACTAGGGGTTTGATATTTCAAAATATATTTATTGAAATCTGATATCCAAAAATGGATTAATGAGGCATCTATTTTAGAATAATTAAATGTAACTATGAACGTTACTAGAAATATCACATATAGGGGTTCTAAGTAGGAAAACATGGATACAAAAGTGAAAAAAACCATCAAGTTCTCATGGATAGTTAATATTATTATGAGACTGTTAACAACCATAAATCTATAAATATGCGATAATATAAGGGGCCATTTGATTCATCGCAAAGTAAAGTACGAGGAAAACTTTTTTGGCTTAATGACCCTATTACTAGTGTTGTATAATTAATTTAATTCATAGACTAGGAAAACAAGGGATATTACTTAATTTACATGTAGAGTTTAATCCTTTAACTAATTCCTGCCATAAACTCATCTTTCTCTTCAAAAGATAAAACTCAAAAATATGCTATTTTTTCCAATTGCATAAGTTTTAAAATATAAAAATATACCATTTAAATGAAGAAAACTATTTTATAATAACTGGGGACTTCCTATAGGCTCATTTGTGGTGATAAATCCCTGTCACACTTAGGTTGTGGGATATATTCTCACAGCTTTTTCTGACATGACGGGTTATCACCCAACCTAAATGTTTTCCTTTTTCTAAAAATATAGTATTATGACATTCCAAAAAAAAGTCTTAAGTAGTGTTTTAACCAAAAAAATATACTATCTAAAGTTCAAATTAATCCATTCTAACCTTTATAGTTATCCAAAATATTTATGTCCAATCTCTATCTAAAATGTCTCTAAATTACCAAAATCAACTGTAAAATCAGATTCCCCAAACAATGTAATGTTTCTCTTATTATCGTATAATGATTATATGATTACCTTAATCATATTGAAACCATAATTAATACGAAAAATACTACAGTACAGTTCTTATATATATAACATTCTTCTTATAACTATAATATAATTCTTGAATCCAAAAACACATATACATTAATCATTCCACTTCGAATGTGGTAACAAGGTAAGATTGACCTTAATCAATTTTATTTTTATGATCTATAATTCCTTGATTCTTTGGAAGATATTCGTCATAATTTCCCATACCTTTAAAATTATAACATTGCATAGCTTCTTTCTTTCCCTTAAAATCATGATTCTGGGGAATGTTTTCCCCATATTTGAATGAAACTCACATTCCTTTTAAGAAAGTTCAAGGGTGTTTCTTCCCACAATTATCACACAAGGGAAAATAATTCTTTACCTTTTTCCCTTTATCTATGTCTTGCTCCACAATTATCTTCTTCTCTTACTTTACATTCATGTCACAATACTAAGAGAATTATTTTTCTATCTTGATAGCACACGAGACATTATCTTTGTACGATGAGAAATATTATGAGACCAATGCCCGTCAGAGTAAATGTTTTAACCCATAAAAGAATTGATAAATATTACATCTTGGGTTACATATATAGTTTTTATCATGCCTTGATAACCTTGTGAAGTTGGCCTCATACTTTGCAACAGTTTCATCCTTATTCCTCCTTTGGCTTAGAAATTGTATTTCCATATTAGCTCGTTCTTCACGAGGAAAGTATTTCTCTATAAAATGTTATTTAAACTCCATCAATTCCATATTTCCCACTTTTTCATCCTCCGTTGTGTTTTGAATTAATTATAATCATTGATATGCATCACCTGAGAGTTGATAAACTTCCATGACAACATTTTCCATTTTGTTACTTCCCAAAGAAAGAAATATTTTCTCTAAGGAACTTATCCACTACTTAGATACAAAAGGATTTGTACACCCATTGAATTTAGGAGTTTCTTGTATCATGAAGTATTCGGACATTGATCCTCCATGTTGTGGGTTTGGATTCTCCATATAGGTAAGTTTATTATTTATTACCATTGTCAGATGTCCTAGTATGGTTATAAGCTATTCTGTTTAATTTTTGTCACCAACACCACAATTATTATCCTACATTGGAGGGAAATCCCTTCATGGATTACATGTGTTGATATGATTTCCATTTCTTCTATTTGGTTCCTATTCTAAAAAATGGAATACAATCGATTAGGTTGTGAATCCAAATTCATAATTATAAACTAGTAAAATACATAACATAAATTGAAAATTTTATACATATCTAATCAATAATCATAAATATGGTTCCTTTGAAGGAATATTTACTCCTAGATCATTCACAATGGTTTCTAAAAAATTATGAATTTTCATAATCATATCCCCAGGGAGTGTCAATCCATGGGCTCAGTAAGGCCTTTTGTCATGTACCAGGTTACCCCAAGCCAAGCTCAGAACACTTAGTCAGAGTTTTCACCACCTATGTACAGCTATTCCATAACCATGTTAAAATGTAGTATCTAGACAAGGATGTATTTTCTATGAATACCCACATAATCTCTATTTTAAAATTCTATGATTCTTTTCAATACTTTTCCTCAAATCCTATTATAGGGTTATGATCCTTAATCATAGTTTTCTAAATCAGTTTCCAAGGTTGTTGCTAAAATTCCTCTAATGGAAACTGTAAAGCCCCAACCCTAGTTACCTTGAGCCGGTGAATTATTTTAATACATTGTCTTGATTTCAAGGAATCATGTCCCAATAGACCGATCAGTTTAACAGCCTTGTAAAATAGATTACATACATGAACATTACATTTAACTTTCTAACATAAAAAACAATATAAATAATCCTTTGAGAAATCCATTCTTCCCCTAGCTTAACCCTGCTTATCAATCATAATACACTTTTCGGAATCCTAGGAAAATAAAACATAAGAAAAGGGTGAGCTGAAATACTTAGTAGGCATAAATAACTCAGTGGATGCGATAAAATTTTAAGGCAAGATGTATAATAAAAACAGAATATTTTAACCATAAAAAATAAATATAATATGGTAAAAATAATTCAAGTATTTCCACATAAACAAGAAAGTGAAAATTCTACTAGTAGAATAATCAAATGTAATAACTAATTTCATAATAAGGAAATTCATAATGCTAGACATAATAACTACTATGTCATGGCCTTGTACCAAGACCATTCATAAATATTTTGTTAATGACCTATGACAAGACACTAGTTTGTCTTAGGAGACCTACCAATGCATTGAGGGGCCATAGCGGGCCATGCCCATTACTAACTAAGTCCAATTCATTCTTCATATGAAAAGGTTGAAACATTACAGAAACATTTGTATTAAAACTAGCATATTAAATGCTAATACTTTAACCGCAAATGATGAATGGTATAAAAATAACACAAATGCAATACAATATAGAAGATTGTACAATAATAAATCAACTTCAAACAAGCATAAAATTAAAAAAGTATGTTGACATAAATGAAAATATTTTAATTAATTAATTAAAACTCTTTGATGAAAATACCCCTTTGACATTAAAAAATTTAAAATCTGTGAAATTTTATAATAAAACATTTATTTCGAAAATAACCCTGTAATGTTGTAAGGGAAGAATAACAATGGTAACATGACATAATGGCATAAAATAACCTCTCACTTCGTGTATGTTAAAAAACAATCTTTCTATAATTTGTCAAAAAGGTCATAAAGTACCTCATTTGGAAAACAAAAAAAAAAGACTCCTTTAAAAAAAATTAAATACTCCATCATGGGTAAAATGATTTTAAACATCAATATGATTATATTAAAATATTTTATGAAAACATTTTTAGAAAAAGACATGGAAATTGATGATAAAGATGTCCTATTAGATACTTACACATCAACAATAGTGAATAATAATGAGATTGTGAGATTAATTCTTACCTTAGGCCTGATACTCTCTATACATTTTTCTAAAACTCTAGTATAATGTGTTTAAACATATTATTAACTTATATCAGAATCATAATAATATTTATGATATTATATGTGATTCTATTATGACTTTATATTACTTTTTGGTTAACAATTCCAAGTTAATGAAACATTTTGGGTAATAATCACTTTGTTTATCGTACGTGTTTTGACTTTTTATTCATGATAATATTACATAGCTTATGAGTTACTTACTTATAGAATGTGTAATATTATTTATATATCATAAATATAAATATATATAATAAATAGATATATGAAATAGAATACACCGTTCATGGAGATGGTAGGTCATACGTATGCATGAATGTTGTTTACATTTTCCTATTGTATGTAAGTAAATAAATGACATATATATATCATCTAATAGAATTATTATTTCATATATTTCACAATTACAAAAAATATTTATTCTTATAATCATTCTTAGATGGTGAACATGGAAATGAGTCTCATCGCGTCATGGAGACGGTAAGTCGTACGTACGCATGAGCGACGATATCATTTCATTAGTGGTTAAATGGTATGGAATTGGATAGGATATTAATTATAAAGACAAAATATCACGTTTTATTTTTTATTTAACTCCATTATATTCATATTTATACCCATATAAATAATGTGTACATGAAAAAAAAATTTCACCACAGTGTGGTGACGGTAAGTCATACGTACCCACACATTGTGGCATTTTTCTTCATAGGATGGGTAAAAAGAGGAATATGGTTGTACCATAATCTTAAAAACATCTCATAATATATTATATTCTTGATTTATTATTTTATCATGGTAACAACTTAGTAAGAGTAAGTTGAAGAAGAAATGAACTTTGAAAAAAGGGATAAAATGATTACCTCTTCTTCAGGTGTCTCATTTTAATTTTCACAAAGGACTAATTAAGTTGGCTTTATGACTCATGGTTTTCATCTAAGATTAAGTGATGGAAGTTGGGGGAATATTTTGGTAGTTTTTGGCAGAGCCAAATGGTATTGTAATTTCTAATTAACGAGAAAGGTAGGTGCGATTTTATAAGAGAGGTGAGGGGTACATTAGGAAAAGCTTGAAATATTAATTTATTATAAAATGATTATTGTATTCTAATAGTTAAAAATTAATTTATTTCTAGGATAAGATGAGTATGGGTCAACCAATAGGTTTTAGAGATGTTTAATTCATAAAATTAACCTGACCTTTTTTATCTAACCCTTTGTAAAATAAGTTAACTCATACCATGTTCTCAAGTATTTTTATACAAAATTGTTAATATCATTACAATAAAATGAAAAGAGAACATAAAATATATCATTTATAACATTTTTATCACTATACAAGTTATTAGGCCTAAAAATATATTTTTATGATTTTTTATATCATTTAATAAAATAGTCTTTTTTTTAAAACTCATTTATGTCTATTTTGACACTATTTAGTAATTGATTTTTCTACAGTTATTAAAACTTGATTCTTTCAAAAAAGGAATTAAATTATAACTCATATGTCAATTTATTCCATAAATTTATTGTATGGAATCACAACTGTCAAATTATATTTATTTTCATATTTATAATATCATTTATTTCATTCCTTCGTTAATAAAGAAAATACTACATCATTATTGTATTATAAAAAAATAAAATTAATTAATATCTAAAAATTAAAAATAAAATCCCATGATTTAGTAAATAGTCATATATATATACATATATTGAATATTTATAGTCAAAAATATTAGTAATATAAACCTGTATTAAATTTCTTTTAGTAAAATATACATGATTTTTTAATATTTATGTTTACCTTAAATTAATTCTTATAACATGTCATTATCACACCCATGTGGTCCAATAGGGTCCTAAAATATTCCAAAGGATACCCTTAGTCATAAATATCTCATCCAATAGGATATGGATATGTTTTAGGGTTTTTTTACTTTATGATATTATTATTTGTTACCCTTATTTACCTGATTTACCCTTTAACCATGGTAAAAATAATAATTGCTTAAGTTACTATTTATAATGTCAAAAAATAAAATGTACCTATTTAAACAATTCAAAACTTTGATTCAGAATACATAATCCATTTTTCCAAAATCAGAACAAAAAAGTTGCAGTAATTAATTTAAAATTAATTTCTGTTGTCACGTCCAAAAAATGGGTGTTTAAGAAGATAAAACTTTCAAAATATTGGCATGTGTTTATGTACACTTGAAATGTGAAATTAAAACCAATGACCTATATTATATAAACTGATAAAAATATTATCTAGTTATACTTTAAAACCTATAAAATTAATAATTTTACCCAATATATTATTTCGATTTAAAAAGTTGTTTTCAATTAAAATTTAGCATTTTTCACTATTCATAAAAATATAAAATTCATCAGAAAAGTGCCATATATTTATCAAAAGTATGTTTTTACATCCCTATTTTAAAAAAGAATTTAATTTCTTCAAATTTATTATATAAAAGTGTTAAATATTATACTTAAAAAGGGTTCTTCATTAAAATGCGTAAAACTTTATTTTTTGAAAAATACATCTTTTATCTGATAAATTGAATTTTTCCTCATATTATGTATAAGAAACACAAAAGATTAATTCATAAATTATATGGGATATAAAATTCAAAATTCTGGTTAATACTATTCATAACCCCTTTTTAAATCTCTCTTTTGATAGGTTGTGGTGCGCTTGAACTCGATGTTACATACATCGCACACTATTGAATAATTTAAAAAATAATAATATAGTGGAATATTGGGGTGTTATGTATAAGATAAGGGATACTTCCCAATCGTGTCTACTTTTTGGTATTTATAAAAAATTTAGTCCTACTCCACTATGAATGGGCATCACTCCCCTCCCTTATTGACACCTCCCAAGACATTTTTATTTTGAAAAAACTACAAAAATCAAATCCAAACGTACCTAACCTCATCCTAGAATCAATAATTTTGGAATAAATCCATAAAATGTCCATACAAGGAAGGACTTTTGTTCAAACAATAAATAGATACTTGAAAAATAGTTAACGTTCATCAATGAACGTTTTTGTTTTATTTCTTCCTCAAAACCCTTAAATTATTTTTCATATAATGTGTGTATAATAAAATAAGTATATTAAATATACTAAGATTTTGTTTCATAAATTTTATTAGATAAATCTTTATATACTTCAATAAATTTGGTTAGGAAATCATTTTTCGTGTCTACAGAAAACTATAACCATGCAAACCGATGTTGTTCATTTTTCCATTACAACCTATCAAGTTTGGGAATATTGATGTAAATATTATTTTATATGTAATATATTATATTCATGATCTATTTACTCTTCTAAAATTTTTATAAAACAAACAACATCATGTTTTCAATTTTGTGGGAATATGATAACAGCATTAGTGTGTACGGAGGACTACCACCTTGCGATACAATGTGATTTGTTCAAAATTTAAATAAAATGATCTAAGGATGGGTTAAATAAAAATATATGATATATATTGCATAAATATGATATTTTTATGATAATATATATATATATAGGTTATATTTATTTCTTTAAAATGATATGAAAATGGAAGTAGCGTTCATGCATACATACGGCATATTGTCCCTATGAATGGTGTATTTCATTTCCTATCACTAAATATTATAGATTACTCAAAATACATATATAATGAATATATATGATGTTTAAATCATGTTTTAAATTCTATATATAATAATATTTTTATCGAAGTAAGTGTAACAAAAAATAAAAAGTCAAAACTTTCTCAAAATACAAAGTAATTTATTACCTGAAATAATGAAATAATATAATATTACTAAAAAATAAGTAATAATATGTTATAAAAGAATCATATATGATATAATAAATATTATTATTATTTTATTATTTAATAACATTTTTAAAACAACAATACAATAGGTTAAATCTAGTACAACCAAAAGGAACGTGCTTGGTAATGGTTTTCTTCTCAATTTCATTTCATTGAGTAATATTATATTATTATAACCCCAGTTTCTTTTATATGGTTTATATAGTCTCCCATTTACATGTAATATAAAAAATAATTCATTATTCATGGTATTTTAATTTTAAATTTTAATTATTTCAACTAAGGTTGTTTTAATTAAAAGTTACAAAGTGCTAAAGAATTTCATAACTCAATTCCTTTTAATTTGGTTATATTACTTCCTAATTATCCTTAATATTATATTATTTCATGTATAATGAATTTTGAATATCTATTTTTTTATTTACTCTAATTTTATTTAATAGTACCATTTTTCTACTCTTTGGTACTTGAAATGTTTTCGAAAATGTTTTCCAAAGAACTCGGCTTCATTCCTCTCTTCGGTCAGAAGCCTAATTTCTTCCAACTCTTTTCTTCTAAAAATGCTAACAGAATTATTTGTAAAATTTTTGAAAATATTTTATAAAAAAAATTTACCCATATTTATTTTTTTACCAAATTCCTTGAAAGGAGTCTTATTTTCAATTTTTGAACAATGGACTTTACTACCCTTTTTTACAATGTAAAAGGAATGAGCTTTTTAACTTAGAAGGAATTACACACCATCATTTCCTTGAATATTCCTCTGAAATTTTACAAATATATTTTAAGAAAATTGAAAGTGACTTTCAAATAAAATTATTCTCAAAAAAATTGAAATTAAAAGGATAGTTTCCTTAGGAATATGTTTTAAAGATAATTGTTAGTCCATTAATGAAAACTCCCCTTATTCTTACTCAAATTGATATATGTAATATTGATACCATACTTATTATTAATCAATATTGATTATGATTTTTTTTTTCAAATGATTGTTTTTATAGTCACTTTATTTATTTATTTTTTATTCATTAACATCCCCTTGAGTTATTCACATTCCAGTGATCCTTGAACATTAAATTTCCCCTAAATATACCCATTATTTATCATAGATATGATTTTTTACTATACTAAATACCATTTTAACATATGATTTATTATTTTATAGTTATATAATTATCTCGGGAAATATTTATAAATACATATTCTTTACTTTATACATAAATTTGATTTGGCCAACTATTTAGGAATTAAATATATTACTTGATGTATGAGGAATGATTTAGAATGGCATAAAATGTGTTGGAGACCATTCAGTGTAAGCACCTTGATGCATCAATTATCTCAAGGGACGAGGCAGTTGGCTAGCCTCTAGTAAATGGATTTCAACCAATCAGTTTTAAATCATATTGTTAATGGTCTTGGAGGTAAAGGTTCCATGTACTTGGAAGACATGACCTCTAATAATTAAGAATTACCTTCATTCAGAATCAATTATTGTTATCCATGATATTTTCACATGGAAAAAAAATTGTAGATGAATTTAATTCGATTTTATTGAGTAAATGGCATAATTTTTAGTTATCTTTCTTACCATATTGATTTTTACATATCCAAGTATTTACATAGAATTTGAAATTAGTTATTTACCTCTCCATATTGATTATTCCTTATCTATTTATATAAATGGAATGTGTGCTTAGTTATATATCTTTCCATAATGATTTTTTTTAGATTCATTATTAATTTCGTTATAATTATCCTAATTATCATTTGATCTCACCCTTATTTTTTCTTTTCCCCATGTTTTCAGGAGGTTTATAAAAAATATATGCAAGGATATGCTATATGGAATTATGTTATTCCAGAAAAGAAAAAAAATTATGTTTTACTTTGTGTATTTATTTTTAATAAACGAAATAAGTATGTATCTAGTTTAACATGACTATAAAACTGTATGATACATTGGGATGTGATTTTATTATATCTTATTCTAATGTAATTGTGGTAGGAATAGGCTTCAGGTGTAACATCCCAAATCCAGAATCCACCCAAAGGTTCCACAAACCTGGTTGGCCACATGGCTCCAATCACATCTCCAAAAATTCCAGATAATGTTGACTAGTAGCTAAGACCTAGGTGATTCATTAGGTAAACTATGCCCTCATTACCAAAGTATTTCACAAACGAAGTAAACCACATACTATAGAGAAAGTGAATAAATAAGTAGTCATGTGTAAGTAATACAATATAGGAATACATAAATAGTTTAGAGATGTCACATTTATAACGATGCATATGTTACATGTATCTAGAAAGTATACAGAATAGGTACAATTCCACACAATAAAAAACATGTCTTAAAATAATTAAAATATCTAAAAGTCCCAGTAGCATCGCAAGCCTCACCTTGTTCAAATGCTCTCCTGCTCTGAAACCACAGTCAACAACCTGTACCTGGGTGCTTTCCCCTATCATCACCTCCAACCATATAATCTATTTGGGTCCCCAAGGAGGCCCAAAAAGGGTATGAGATAAAAATACCAGTATATAACCACCCATGGTCTATACAATTCTAACAGTGATATACAAAGTTCTATAAAGTGTAAATAAAGTAGTAATGTAAAATTTAACGCTCATGCAATGAGTCTAATGCTATAAGTGAAATAGTCAAACATCCCATCCAGGCTACCTACAACATATGTCAATTCCTAACCATGTAGATATAGGAATGGAAACCAAGACACACAGTTATGCCATACTCTCTTCTTTATCAAATAACCAACGGCCACGATGTACATCCATCTATATCAAGTAACTCACTATCACATTGTTTAAGGAATTTTAGACCCAAGGTATCGATCCTAGGTTTCATGTACTGGGGAATCAATTAAATAAATCTACACTATGATGGGCCAGATCCAAGGAACATGTCCAAGGCATCCACATCGAGACCCATGGGAATCCCAGTGGAAACTCAGTCTAGCCACTGGTTGGAGTCCTAAGATCATGTATACCGACATGTCCTACATGGGTCCAAGCGATTTGGATCTATTGGGTAGCAGGGCCCAAGGAATCCAATGGAATCAATACCCAAGGGGAAGATTCAACCCAAGGAATCCACTATTGTATACCAGATTAATAGAGATAAGTCCATGGCATCTATCAAACCATTCATTCAATTTACGCCTTTAATTTTCATTTGAGTATACCCACACACCTAACTGATTACAATCCATGAGTATACCCACCCATGCATTCCATTTATCATTTACAAAAAATAATGGCATACCCTCCAATATTACACATTCAAAAATTCCATTAATCAAATCATATAGGTATAACCACTCATATCAATAAACATACAATTAAACAGTTCATGTGAGCATACCCTTTCACTTATCACCATTTTCCAACACACCCCTTGGGAATTTAATAGTTACCAAAAATTATACCAACTTTTTTATGCACATTCATTCATGCCAATTTATCAAAATAAACAGGAAATGACATGGAAACAAGAATCAAGGAGTCAGTACACCTCCTATGTGATCTATTCAACTCAATAAATAATTAATGGGCTTCCTATATCCAGGTAATCCTAAGAACACACCCCATGGGTGGTTTAAATAGGAATAAAAATGTTACTTCCTTAAGGCGCACCCCGTGGGTGAAAGTGAATTGAGAAAAGGATTCCAACACACTTAAATGGGACCTAAAGGCATCTTCACTAAGTCTGACTAAGCCTACTACAAGTCACTCTCTAAAAAATGGGGACGCACTGGAAAGTCCAATGGATAATGAAAGGGCCAAACACCCCAAAATCACATGAAAGGCCGAAGAAGAGCCTATTCCACCTACCATGGATTCGTAGTACAGTGCTCATCCAATCTAAAGTTCTAATTCAGCTTGGTTTTGTAGAAATCTGAAAAATGGATGAAGAATGAGAAATTTGGGCATATGAGCCTAAATCCAAATATTTCAGTCATTGTTTTAAAGAATTAAGAATGACTAAAATGGAATAGAGTATCAACATATGCAATTCCAAAAATATTGAATTCATAATAATCGAAGTCTGAATGACATTTAGATCTGAAAAAAATCATTTTAAAGGGTTTGAGGCTTCAACTATGAGAGAAAAGGGTTTTACTTATAAAAATAAGAGGCTACTACCTCTATTTTAAAAAAAGATCTATGGGTGAATACAAGACATGTAATCCCATTACATGCCATGTAATGCCTATTTTTCTTTTCAAAATAAAAACTTATACATGTTGTGAAAGGTCATAGAGACACCATTACACATCATGATATGAGATTACACAACGTTTATCACCCATTTACAGCATGTAATTAGCCTGAAGTCAGCCTTCATCCTCTTTCCCCTCTTCTTTCCCTAGTACAACCCAACCAGCCCACAACCTAGCTTATGGTCTATGTCAAAAGGTAAAGAAAACAACATTTAATAATAAATGAAAAGATCTACCACTCAAGAAAAAATTGAGATCATACAATATTCCCCTTATAGAAATTCATCGATGAATTTCTCTCTGAAGGGTGGTCAACATTCATCTGAGAACATCTCTAGTCATTGAGTATGTACATCAGAATCCCACCCCCAATTCATTTCCTATAAATGGTCGTGATACCATAGAACTAGTTCTAGAGGAACGGATAGGCCTCAGAAAACCATTGTGCTCCTATCAGTGATATGAATCAGATGCTCCTCAATGGAGGAATCAACCTAATGCTCGACCTCCTTGGGATGAAAAATGTGCAATGTGTCTGAATGATAATGGTGTAGCGGAGATATGTGGAAGACGTCATGCATGGCTCGGTACCTCTGAGGTAACTGCAACTGATAGGAAACTGACCAGACTCTCTCGAGAATCTCAAATGGCCCAACATATTATGGTGAAATCTTACCTTGTATTCAGATCTTATAGTATCCAAACCTATTTGAAACATGCATGAAAACACAATATCAACCCTTGAACTCTAGGGCAAATTTGTGCCAATCATCATAAGATTTCTGACGAGACTGTGTTATATCCATCGACTTCTAAATCAGCTGAACCAACTCAGAAGTCTCTTGGATGAGATGCAGTCCCATTAAAGATACCTCCCCACCCTCTAACCCCTATAGGGAAGAATGGTAGGGAATACCATATAAATCCTCATAATGTGCCTTTTGTATAGTCTTCAAGTAACTATTATTGTATGAGAATTAAACGAGGGGAATGTGCCTCTCCCAAGAGACCCCAAAATCAAAGACGAATACTCATAGCATGTCATCTAGAACCTATGTCGTACACTCTGAATGGCCATTAGTCTGAGGACTGTATGTTTTGTTAAGAAACACATGTGTACCCAACACCCTATGAAAACTCTTCTAGAAATGAGACTTAAATTGTGTGTCCTATTTGAAATGATAGTTCATGGGACCCCGGGAAGTTATACTATCTCATGAATATACCACCTTCAAATATCATCAACACTTAACGTCTCCTTGATTAGAAAGAAATGAGAAACCTTCATAAGACTATCAACAATGTCCCACACATCATCATTACTTTGAGGCGACCTCAGTAAACTAGTAATGAAATCTATCGTGACGACATCCCATTTCCACACTAGAATAAGTAACTTTTGTAAATCACATCTGGTCAGTGATGTTCTTCCTTCACCTGCTAACTGGTGGAACACCTCGTAACAAAACTAGCTAACTCTCTCTTCATACTTGGCCAACAGTACTAATGGTGCAAGTCCCAGTACATCGTAGTGACTCTATAGAGCACTATCTAATCTAAATAATGAAATTCCCATATCAATTCATCGCCTATATCCACTAGAATCCTAATGCATCCATAGATACACAAGATCTCATCCTCACCTAATGTCCAACCGATAAGAGGGTCCTCACCTGCCACACACTACCATATAACTAGGCCTTCTGAATCTGATAGATGCCTCATACTTACTCTTTACAACATGGTAGAGATCATAGAAATTGATGATATAAAATTTGTTACCCCTCTACTATGAACCTCTAGATTCATCTCAGAGAAGAATTCCATAAGTCTCTACTCACTACTGGCCTACTACACTTCTTGTATTTGAGTCCTCTTACTCAGTGCATTGTCCACTTCATTTCGCTTACCAGGCATATAGGCATCCTCAATGTCAAACAACTATAGGTACACCACCCACCAATTTTGACTCAGATTCATATCACACTACGTAAGGATGTACTTGAGGAAATTGTGGTTTGTGTTCACACCAAATTCTCTACCAATAAATAGAGTCTCCAATTGTTTAAAGAATGAACAAATGCATCTAACTCCAGATTGGGTATAGGGTAATTCCTATCATGTGGCCTCAACTCCCAAGACCCATATGACATGACTCAATCTCCATGAATCAGCACTGCTCCCATCCCGATACCTGATGATTCAAAATATTCAATGTAACTCCTACCTTACTCTATAATAATCAAGATTGGTGTTGATGTCAACCTCCCTTTAATCCCCTAAAAGGTTGTCTCACAATATTTTGACAATACAAACTTCACACCCTTCTTAATCAAGCCCTTTTACGGCGCTTCTAATCCTGAGAAGTCTTATATGATACTCTTATAATAACGAGTCAGCCCCAAGAAACTCTATATGTCATAAACATTCATAGGTTTCTCCCAAGATACTATTGATCCCACCTTTTTTGTGTCCACTGATACTCCTATCATTGAGATAATGTGATCTAGGAAGTGTATATGATCCATTCAAAAGTGGAACTTAAGGAGATTATCATATAACTAATACTCTCTTAGTGTATTCAAAAAAATCTCAATATTTTTGGCATGGTCATGTTGATTGTGAGAAGACACCAAGATATCATCCATGAAAAACACCAAAAAAGAATCCAGGTAAGGATGGAACACCCAGTTCATCAAAGCCATGAATGCCATTATCACGTTCGTGAGACCAAATGGCATGACCAAATAATCATATAGACCATAACTACTACAAGAGGTTATATGATTTATGTCTACAGGTCGATCATAAACCTAATGATATCCCTATCTCAAGTCAATATTCAAAAACACTCGAGATACTTGAAGCTGATAAAATAGGTAATCTATCGTAGCAAGGGATATCATTTCTTAACCATCAACTATTTTAGTTTCTGATAGTCCACACATATCCTAAGGGTACCATCCACTAATTTCATAAAAAGTACTGATGAACCCCATTGAGAAGTATTGGGTATGACAATCCCATTTACCTCAAAATCCTCTAGCATCCACTTGAGCTCCTAAAACTCTATCATAGCTATCACGTAAGGATAAATGGATACTAGTGCAACTCATATAACTAGATCAATAGTGAACTCTACATCTCTCTCAGGAGGTAAACTATAAAATTCATCAAGAAATATGTCCCTGAAGTATTCAAATATTAGAGGAAATTCCATCAGACTTGCTCATTCAATATCCAGAAACAAACTAGCAATTTGGGTTGTCATCCTACCCAACCCACAATGATCAGGTCCATCTCGGCTCACTTGAACATCCCATTCACCCTTTTCAGTAAACACTACACCCTATATTGAATTAAAAGTCACCCTTCATTGATATAAATCAATGTAATATTGATAAGATACTACTCATTCCATCCAGTGAATGATGTAAAAACATGTCACCTAAAGGGCATAAAGATCCCAAACAAAGTGACAGTCGCCTACCTCAATGGGACACTCCATACGAAGGCTCACATCACCCTTTATTACTCTCAATGATGTGTCTAGCATCATAACACCCTCAGAAAGAAAAAAACATGCCTATGTCTCTTAACCACTGATTCATATATTAAACTATGTGATCCACCTCTATCAAAGAGAGAATATGAAATAGTAGAAGCTACTAAAATCTTACCTATCACCATAGAATGTCTAAGATCTTCATCCTATTTTTTCGGTTTCATTACATATGTCCGGACTATACCATGACCATATAACACTTCCTAGATACTATGAGATGATCCACTCTACTATCTAGTTTTATCTACTATATGTTTTCCTCTACCACAACCACCACTAACGCAGCCTGACCAAACTACACTACTCCAACTTCGAGCCTGACGCGGAGCTGATGAACCATCTCCAGAACCCAAATTTTAGTTGGTATAAATTTTAGATCTGAAAACCTATTTTAGATGGTTTTCAGCTAAAAATGAGACAGAAAAGGGTTGTGCGTTGAAAAATATGAGGTTTTTCATCTATTTTTAAAAAACCTCAATAGGAACTTACACTATGTGTAATCCCATTACATGGAGTGTAGTGCCTGGTTTTCCATTTCTAATTAAAAACATATACAGGTAATGAAAATTCCTAGACAAACCACTACATGTTGTGACCTAGTATTACACAATGTGTATCCCCCATTCATTTCATATAATAAGCCTATAGTCAGCCTTCAGCCTCTTTTCCCCCGTCTTTCCCATGTACAACCCAACCAAACCATAGCCCATCTGAAGGTCTAAGAGAAAAAAAGTAAACAACATTTATCATGAATAGAAAACATCCACACCTCAATAAAAACTCTAGATCTTACAATATTTCACCCTTAAAGTAATTCTTCCCCGAATTTCCCACTGAAGGGAGGCCAAGATTTTTCTAAGAACAACTCTATTCATTGAGCACATACATTTTCCCCCCTCTCCCAAGTCTCGTCCTATAAATGGTTGTGATTCCATAGCACCTGTACTAGTGGAACTATTAGACCTCAGAGAATATTTGTTCTCCTATCAATAATATGAATCATATGCTACTCAATGGATGAATCAATCTGAAGCTCATCCTCGTCCACCTAAAATGCATGAGATGGGTCTGAATGATAATGGTGTAGTTGAGATATGTGGGAGACGTCATGCATGGCTTGGTGCCTCTGAGGTAACTAAAACTGATATGAACATGACCTGACACTCTTGATAATCTCAAATTTCCCGACCTATCACATGTTAAGATTACATTGTCTCCAAACCTACATGTGTCCTAACATCATTGAAACACGCAAGAAAACAAGATCTCCGACTTCAAACTCTAGAAGTCTTATGTGGCGATCAGCATAAGATTTCTAATGAGACTGTGTTGTAGCCATATTCTGTTGAATCAATTAGACCTACTTAGAAGTCTCATGCACAAGATGCGGTCCCAGTAAAGCTGCCTCCCCTACCTCTAACGAGAATCGGGGATAATTTCAAGGACTACCGTAAAATGACTCATAAGGTTCAATTTGTATTGTCACTTGATAACTATTATTGTAGGAGAATTTAACTAGGGGAATATTCCTCTCCAAAGAACACCAAAAATCCAATAGTAATGTTTTCATCATGTCCAATAGCACTTGTATCGTACTCTTGGACTGGCCATCAGTATGAGGGTTGTATGTTGTGCTCAGAGTCACCTGTTTACCCAGCACCCTTTGAAAACTCTTCATGAAATGAAACGTAAAGCATGCATCCCTTTTTAAAAGGATAGTATGTGGTCCCCCAGGATATTATATAGTCTAAAGAATATACAACCTTCCAATCTCATCAACACTTATGGTATCCTTTATTGGTAATCAATGAGAAACCTTTATAATACTATCAACAACAACCCACACAGAATCATTACCTCGAGGAAACCTCGATAAACCAATCATTAAATCCATCATGACATCATCTCGTTTCTACTCTGAAATATGTAACTCCTATAAAATCCCAATTTTTCGATGATGTTACACCTTCACCAACTGATAGGTGGAACACCTCGAAACAAAACCAGCTACCTAGGTCTTCATACTTAGCCACCAGTACTGATGGCACAAGTCACAGTACATCTTGGTGGCTATGGGGTGCACTTCCCAATATGAAGAATGAAATTCCCACATCAACTCCTCATGTATATCCACATGAACCCAAATGTGTCCCTGGATACACAAGATCTCATCCTCTCCTACCGTCCAACCGAAATGAGGTTTCGTGCTGGCCACAGACTCTTGTAGACCTAGGCCTTCTAAATTTGATTGTTACCACATCCTTACTCTATCCAGTAGGGTAGAGATTATAGCTAAAGATGATATAAAATTATTCCCTTGTCAATTTTTTACCTCCAGATGCATCTCAGAGAAAAATGTCATCAGTTTTCACTCACTACTATCATACTTCACTACTTGTAGATGAGTCCTCCTACTTAGTGAATTGGTCAGTAAATTACACTTACCAAGCATATAAGAAATATCAAAGTCAAAGGATTGTTGGTACTCTACCAAATTATGTTTCTTTAGATTTAGATCGCACTACATAAATATTTACTTGATGATTTTGTAGTCCATTTACACTAAAAAATGCTCTCCTAGTAAATAGTGTATTCAACATGGAAAAGCTTGAATAGACACAGATAACTCAAGATCGTGCCTAGGGTAATTCCTCTCATGTGTCCTCAACTACCAAGACCCATACTACATGACTCTATCTCCTTACATCAGTACTACTCCAAGCCTGATACCCGACACATCATAATACATAGTGTAGATCTTTCCATGCTCTAGTAGTATTTGGAATGGTGCTGATATCAACCACCCTTTGAACTCTAAAAAGTATATCTCTCAAGATTATGACCACACAAAGTTCACACCATTATTATTAAATCCCCTCAATGACATTTCTATCTTTGAGAAGTCATGTATGGAACACTTATAGTAACCAGCCATCCCCAAAAAACTATGTGTGTCCTACACGTTATTGGGAAGTTCCTAGGAAACTAATTCTCTCACCATATATGGGTCCACTAATACTCCAATCTATTAGATAATGTGACCCAAGAAGATGATCTAATCCATACAAAATAGGCACTTTGTGAGCTTATCATATAAGTATTACTCTCTCAGTGTATTCAATATAATCTTAAGATAGTTGGCATGGTTGTGTTGATTATGACAATAAACCAATATATCATCCATGAAAACCACCACAAAACAATCTAGGTAAGGATGGAACACCTGGTTAATCAAATACATGAAAATAATTGGTGCATTCATGAGACCAAATGGCATAACTAGATACTCGTATATTCCATTACCTACTACGAAAGTATGTATGAGGTATGCCTACAGGTCAAATATGAAACAGATGATATCCCAATCTCAAGTCAATCTTTGAGAACACTCGAGCTCCTCGAATTTGATCAAACAAGTAATATATATGTGTAAAGGGATATCGGTTTTTAACCATCAACTGGTTTAGTTTTTTATATTCCAGAAATATCGTAAGGATACCATCAACTTATTTCACAAAAATTACTGACAAACCCCATGGAGAAGTAATGGGTCTGACAAACCCCTTCACCTCCAAATCCTCTTGCGGCCTATTGAGCTCCAACAAATTTGTCATAGCTATCCTATAAGGAGGAATGGATACCAATGAAGCTCTTGGCAGTAAATAAATAGAGAAATCCACCCATATCTTAGGAGATAAACTAGAAAAGTCATCAAGAAATATGTCCTTGAAGAACTAAACCACTGGATGAATGTTTGTCTGAATCAATTTCAAATCATCCAAAAACAAACTAGCACTCTGAGCTATCATCCTGCCAAACCCACGATGCTCAGGTCCAATTTCTCTCCCCTGAATATCCCATTTACCCTTTTGATTAAACACTTCACCATCTAGTGATGTAAAGTTCACCCTTAGATGATATCAATCAACATAAGCTTGATAAGATACTTTCCAGTCCATCCTGATAAAGATGGAAAACACTATCATATCAGATTCATAAAGATCCCAAACAAAGTGACACCCACCAACATCAAGGGGGAACTCTATAAACTGTCTCACATCACCCGTTCTAACTCACAACAGTGTTTCAAGAGTCATGACATCCTCATAAAAAAACAACAAACCTACGGATCTTAATCACTGGTGCATATATAAAAATATGTGATGCAACTCTATAAAAGAGAGAGGTTGCAATATTAGATGCCACTATGATCATACATCTCATCGTAGACAGTTTAGAATCTTTCTCTTATGGGGTATGTTTCACCGCATATGTCTGGACTGTACCATGGCAATATGACACTACCTAACTACCCTGAGCTGATCCACCCTATTGTCTAAGTTTAACCTGTTTCTTTCTACCTATACCACAAAAATCACCGCCTCTCCATGATCAGTCTATACTACTATTTATCCCAGCCTAACATGGAGCTAAAGAACCAACTCCTGAACCTGATTTCTAAGATTACCCCTACCAATCACTCATGGAGGGTAGGTCTAGAAAAACTGCTGCATGTGACACATCCTGCTGAAAACCCGGCACTTGAATGGGTCACAGTCACACTTATTATTCATGTGTCTTGTCCTACCACACTGATGTCAAAACACCATGTTTCCTACACCCACATCCTGACTAGAACTCATGTCACAGGAAGCCTCAAAATAGTGCTCCCTACCTAATGATATAGATCCCCTAAGCCAAGAAATAACACTCCCCTTTTATGTACCCCCAAATTCCCTCAGTCTCTTCTCTGTAATAAGTTTCTAATTCACAATATTAGTGATATAAGTCAACCTGAACAGATTTACCTAAGACTTGATAGCATGTATGAGACCCTACTAGAAGCTCCTCTCCCTCAATAGCTCATCAGTAAGATACGGCGCCACAAAAAACTCTATCTCTATAAAGCTTTCTGATTATTCCATAACTATAAGCATGCCCTTTTTTGGATTTATATACTCTGTAGCCTACCCTGCTCACAGATTCACGAGGTAAAAGTAGTGAAAAAAGTGAGTCTGGAATTCAACCCAACCCCTATCTCACAACCCATCATCCTAGTTTAGAACACCCCACTAGTTCTTCGAAACTCCATGTAGTAGATAAGTAATGATATTGACCCTCCTCTCATGATGAATCACCAGATTCTCAAATATTTCCAACGTCGTCTATATCCATAGCTCTGCAGCCTGTTGACCACCATCCCCCCAAAAATGTGGAAGGATATTTCTGATGGAACACGTGCGTTAGCACAGCCATAGACAAGATAGGCTATTGTGCTCCCTGAAAAGTCTATATATAGAAAAAGAAGCCTTCACAAAGCTAAACATCAACACCAGTGTCTGTAACAGCCAATAGTGCATCATCTAGCACTAAATGAGGA
This sequence comes from Viscum album, assembly GCA_963277665.1. Classification (NCBI taxonomy): domain Eukaryota; kingdom Viridiplantae; phylum Streptophyta; class Magnoliopsida; order Santalales; family Viscaceae; genus Viscum; species Viscum album. Next base: position 1,289,999,846 of record OY728158.1, read on the forward strand.
TCAATCGGTAGCCTATGGCCCACTATCTCCATAGTATAGTCATCAACTCCCTCATGGAAAACCACTGGAGGATGTTGTGGTGAAATATCTCTACAATTCCAAACACATGCCTAAAAAATAACAACGTCAAATTAGACAGCCAAAAAGTGTATGACAGGTCAAAAGCCTCTTAGAAACCTATTCATCCCTGAACCTGCTCCCAAATCCATGACTGTATAAAGAACATACATCAAACTAATAGAAACTATGCCTCTTTCCCACTCAAAATTCAGATTTGGTTCAAGACACTATTCTCTATTTAAATCATCTTAATTCGAAATTCATTTTTTGAAATGATTTAACCAATGATCCACTAAGTTCGGATCCTAGTGGGACCATAAATTCTCTTGAAACAAAGTTTTATGTCCATATAATCAAGGCATATCAAATTCATTTTACCATTTTAATTTCTTTAGGGCATCATTTCCCAATCATTAAGGTCACATACTCCTTATGAATTGAAAGAAGAAATCACTCATATATTCATTGCACAAATTATATCACAACATTAGGCACAAATATCACAACATATATCACAAAATAAATTAATAAACAATTCATCCTCAAAGGAATAGAAAAGTTCATGGAAATCGATTTCCAAAAAGTAACTATATGATGCATGACATGTCATACCCTCATCTCATTAGGCTGAAATGGAAATAGAACCCAGAATTACATCAACAGTAACCTCATAGATCATCTGTTTCACCCAATTGTGAAACCAAAATAAATGTAACCATAAAAATCCTAAAAAATAGAAATTCATTCAAGGAAATTTTCTTTCCACAGTACGTGGGGTAGCTACTCCCGACCATATATTATTACCAAACATGATTTCCTTCTTTTCCATGTCTATTTTCTCCAAATAATATGGCAAACCAGGAAGAAATTCCATTCGATACCACCTTGTAACATCCAAGACCTGGATTCCACCCAATGGTGCCCTAAACTTGGTTTTCTACATGGCATCAAGTGCATCCCCTCAAATTCCTAAGGCTGGAAACTAGTAATGACATCCTTAGTGAGTTAGTGGGTAGATTACTACCTCATTACCATAGTATATTACAATGGAAAACACATACAATAGCCAAATCGAATAAATAAATATCCAACTGAAAGTAAGACAAAATAGTAATACAAAAATAGACCATAAATGTAACATATACAATGATGAAGTTGATACAGGTATCTAGAAAGTAGCTAGAATAGGTAAAATTAGAAACAATACAAAAAATGTCTTAAAAGAACCAAAATACCAAAATGTCCCAGCAACATCAATAGCCTTAACATGGTCATATGATCTCCTGCTCTGAAACCACGATAAACAACATGTACTAGGTTACTTACCCCTATCATCACATGCGACCATATAATATCTTTTCCTCCATCTAGAGGACCAAATGGGTTGTGAGATAAACATCCCATTAGGTAACAACCAAAGTTTTGTATAGTTCTAACAGAAATATACAAAGTGATAGAAAGTGTATGTAAGTAAATAACATAAAATCTAATTCCCATGGCATGAGTCTTCTACAATAAGTAAAAAAACAAAATAGTCCCTCTAGTATACCTATAACAATTATTGTCTCCTTACCAGGAAGCTATAAAAAAGTTAACCAAGTTTCATGACCACACCATACTCCTATCTGTATCAAGTAACTCACAGCCACACCATACATCCATATGTATCAACTAACCCATGGCTACACTGTATAATGATGTGTAGACCTATGATCAAGATCCAAGGTGTCATGTTCTAGGGAATCCATGATATAAATAGAGACCATAAAGGTCTTTATCCAAGGAACTCTTCCAATTCATCCACAACGAGTCCCCTGGGTATCCCAGTGGAAGCTCAGTCTAGTCACTAGTTGGAGTCCTATGTGCATGTATACTGACATGTCCTATATGAGTCCAAAAATTCCAAATCCATGGGGTAGAAAGGCCTAAGGAATCCCACAGAATCAAGACCTAAGGGGAAGATTCTACCTAGAGTTCCAACTACTGTGGTCCAGATCCATGGAGAGTAGTCCATGGCATCTATAAAACCATTCATTCAATTCATTCAATTTAATCATTTCATTTCACTGTGACTATACCCACAAACAAAACTTATTGGAATCCATGAGTATACCCCCACATGAATTCCATTTATCATTTACAAAACATATGGTCCTACCCTCCCATATTACCCATTCGAAAATTCCATTAATAAAATCATATAGGTATACACACCCTTCTCACTACACTTACAATTAAGTATGTCATGTGAGCATACCCACTCAAATATCACCATTTCCCAATACACACCATGGTAGTTAATAGTTACCATCAATTATACCCATTTTTTCATGCACGTTCATCGAAGATAATTTATCAAAATAAAAATGGAATAACATGCAAACATGAGGTAAGGAGGTAGTATATCACTTAACCAATTTATTCAACTTATTAGAACATTAATGGGCTTCTTCTAACTAGAAAATAACAACCACACACCACTTTGTGGTTTAAACTAGCATAATCATGTTCTTTATTTAAGGCACAGCCCATGGGTGAACTTGAATCGAGCAACAGGTTCCCACACACCCAAAGAGAAATTACGGGCATCCTCACTAGGACTGACTAATCCTACTACAAGTAGCATGCTCAATAACGGGGTCATTCCAGAAATTCATATTTGCGGCAAAAAGGTCGAATGCCCAAAAAGCACCAGAAAAGCCGAAGAAAATCATATACCTCTTATCATAGCTCATAAGAATAGTTATCATCTTGTATCAAGTCATAATTCTCCACGTTTTAGGAGAAATCAGAAGAACAGATGAAGAAAGTGAAATGAGGGCCTATGGGCCCAAATCCAAATAACACATTCATTGTTCTGAAGATTCTTCAATTGATAAAAGGTAATTGATTACTTACCAATGTGGTTACAATGTGAACAAAGGCATAAGAATCATATTTTTGATGAATTTTATATCTGAAACCCCCTTTTAGAGGGGTTTAGGCATCAAATGAAAGAGAAAATGGTTGTGCATAGAAAACTAAGAGGTTACTACCTCTATTTTAAAAAAATCAGGGCACGTAATTACAAGATGTGAACGCCCATTAGACTTTTTGTAATGCCTGGTTTTCATTTTTTGAAGAAAAAAATATAAATGTCATGAAAGTTCTTGTCCATACCATTACACACTGTGGTTGGGGATTTCACGACGTATATTCTTTATTCATAAAGTGTAATTAGTCTGTAGTTCGACTGAAGCCTCTTTTTTCTCTTTTTTCCCAAGTACAACGCAACCGGCCCACATCACGACTTAGGTTCTAATCCAAAAAAGAATTTAAACAACATTCAACCCGAAAACAAAAGATCCTCAACCCAAGAAAAACACGGGATCTTACATCGGGAATCATTGGTCACGGAAGCTATATTAATTCCCTATAAGTTACTTCAATAATAATCACTAACTATTTCACATTATTCTATATAAAAAATTAACAATTAACCATTTTATTTAATTAAATATGATAAATTGTGATAAAATCAATGTTTATGTGTCCTTATTGATCACATATTTAACATTTCAATCTATGATACTCAAATTTGTTCATCAAATTTACTTTCCTTTAAACCTTTTATAATTTTACTCACTTTAAATTTCATTATTATATCTACCTAAACTCACCATGTCTATTTTTTTAGGTGGACACTTTTTTTATTAGTTTACATAATGTTTATACACAAATATTCGACAACACAAGATGTGTCCTTGAAATTTTATAACAAGTTGAAGGTTTTTTCTAAAATTCATAGTTCTTATTTTTTCTACTTTGAGTTGTCGGATGCTTTTTTTATCAGATGAAATTTTTTAGTATTTATCATTTATTTTATATTGAATGTAAAAATTTTATTATAATTTTTATATTCCTATATTGGATAATATTTTTACTTTTTTCTAAATACATTGATAAAACAACAATATATTTTCCAATACTTGATGAATAACTTTTTTCTTCATTTGGTAGCATCACCCTAATACTTCTCCAATATCATAAATATGGAGTTTCTTAATCATGAAAAAAAATATTTATAATTTAATTTATTTATTTTGAATACAATATTTTTTTCTTATAATCTTAGAGTGATCACAGATTTTCATAATTGATTTATCATAATTGAATTTTAATTAATTCAGATGATTAAGAGATTCAACATATTTCAATGGAATTTTATAAATATACTTTATATATAATTATATAATTCTAACCATTGGCTATTTCATTTATATTATAAAATAAACACTTACATATTTCCAATAAATTTTACAAAAACATCCTTCTTTCTTTGAAAAATATCTTATATGCCTTGTCAATATCAAGAATTGTATTTAGGGAAAATTATTTACTCTTGACTAGCTTATATACTAGATCCATATCATGATTTCTATTCTCATCACACAGTATTTTCAAATTTTACCTTACTCAATTATAAACCAGTCATCCTAATAAAAATAATATTCTACCTTTTCATCAATTGAAATAATCATTTCACTTTATTGGAAAAAAAGAATATTTTAAATTTTCGCTCCTAATTTTTTTTATCAACACTATTTTCCCAGATATCAGTGAAGCCTTCTTCCATTGATAAATTTTTTGTTATTTTCATGTGTGATTACATCTTATCATTTACTTTTGACAATGGTTAATTTCTTTTATAGGGTTTGAATTTTCTATTTTTCCCAAATATCCCTAGGGGGATTCCTCATCGTCTTCTACCTCACTAATGACTAATGTAAATTTTATAGATATTTGACTAATCTAACTGTAGTTTTAAAAATTAAGAGAATGTATTCTTGTTTATTAATAATTTACTCTATAGAAGTTATTAGAGAATGTGTAAAAATTTATATAACAACTAGCCTCCTTTTTGTCTTCAGATTTAGATTAAATAGATCTTTTTTCGTTTATTTTTTTCACTTAAAGTTCCCTAAATGATATCTATTTATAACCCTTGACTTAATTCTTTTATATTATTCTTATTTTAATTTCATATTCAATTAATATAATATAATTTTAATCAAAATATAATTTTTACATGTCATGATATTCTCTAGTTAAAGCATTAGTGTTAAATTTACCTAGGATAATTTTCATAAGATTTTCAATAACGGTTATTTCTTCAAGCCTCTCACCATTTCTAGATATGGTACTTGAAATCATTATTGCCCAGGTAAATAAATCATTAACAATTTTTTTCTCTAATATCCAAAAAATAACATACTATATTTGGAAAAGTTGAAATTTTATTTCTTTTATCTTCTTGTATCCTCTATAGATTATGTGTATTTTGTTCCATATTCCCTTTCTATTTCACATCTCATGACATTCAAAAATTTTCCACATAATGAAGATACCAATATATTCTTTCCTATTCCATTAATCAAAATATTATATCTTTAAACATAGGATAAGTTTGTAACACTTTCAATAAATGTAAATACATTGTCAATAATATCCAAAACATTGATGCAGAGATATAAGAGACAGTTAATCATTATATACTTCAATAAGTGAAATATCCTTCCATAAAATATAGGGATTTCTTAATTTTTAATATATTTATGATGATCTATCACAATAGTCATTGATATATGATATTAATTAAAGAGTAAAAACTAATTTTTTATAAAAAAAACTATCCAGAATAAGAAATACATTTTGAAGAGAAAGTAATCATTGATACTAATTGCATGGCCATGTATGAGGATTGAGGAATATTATATGGTGGATGAATTAGTGTTCTTTATTATTTTAAAATGGATTTTATCTCATTATGGATTATAAAAAATGATTTAACTTTCCATTGAGACATTAAAGTGCCTATAATTGATAATGAGGGAGATTAAACTGATCATTAATTAATTAAATAATTATGTGGCTATTTTATCCAATAAATATTATGTTATATGAATATTTATAATACATATAAAGGCTTATTAATTTAAGAAAGTTGTTATAAAAATTTATCCAGAAAGAGACTATTGAAGTGGAAAATTGTTTACACATTTTCAATACATGTTTTTGATATGCCTTAAAGAAGAGGACTATATATTAATGATAATGTCATGTGATGAGTTAAAATAAAAACTATACGATGACACTTAGAGGATCATTATAAACCAAGGAACATTATTATGTTTTAATTTGTGTATTTATTTTTAATAAAAGACATAAGTATGTATCTAGTTTAACATGACTATTAAACTGTATGATACATTGGGATGTGATTTTATTATATCTTATTCTAATGTAATTGGGGTAGGAATAGGCTTCAGGTGTAACATCCCAAATCCATAATCCACCCAAAGGTTCCACAAAACCGGTTGGCCACATGGCTCCAATCACATCTCCACAAATTCCAGATGATGTTGACTAGTAGCTAAGACCTAGGTGATTCATTAGGTAAACTATTCCCTCATTACCAAAGTATATCACAAACGAAGTAAACCACATACTACAGAGAAAGTGAATAAATAAGTAGTCATCTGTAAGTAAGACAATATAAGAATACATAAATAGTTTAGAGATGTCACATTTATAACGATGCATATGTTACATGTATCTAGAAAGTATACAGAATAGGTATAATTCCACACAATAAAAAACATGTCTTAAAATAATTAAAATATCTAAAAGTCCCAGTAGCATCACAAGCCTCACCTTGTTCAAATGATCTCCTGCTCTGAAACCACAGTCAACAACCTATAACTGGGTGCTTTCCCCTATCATCACCTCCAACCATATAATCTATTTGGGTCCCCAAGGAGGCCCAAAAATGGTATGAGATAAAAATACCAGTATGTAACCACCCATGGTCTATACAATTCTAACAGCGATATACAAAGTTCTAGAAAGTGTAAATAAAGTAGTAATGTAAAATTTAACGCTCATGGCATGAGTCTAATGCTATAAGTGAAATGGTCAAACATCCCCTCCAGGCTACCTACAACATATGTCAATTCCTAACCATGTAGATATAGGAAAGGAAACCAAGACACACAGTTATGTCATACTCTCTTCTGTATCAAATAACCAACGACCACGATGTACATCCATCTATATCAAGTAACTCACTATCACATTGTTTAATGAATTGTAGACCCAATGTATCGATCCTAGATTTCAAGTACCGGGGAATCAATTAAATAAATCTACACTATGATGGGGCAGATCCAAGGAACATGTCCAAGGCATCCACATCGAGACCCATGGGAATCCCAGTGGAAACTTAGTCTAGCCACTGGTTGGAGTCCTAGGAGAATGTATACCGACATGTCCTACATGGGTCCAAGAGATTTGGATCTATTGGGTAGCAGGGCCTAAGGAATCCAATGGAATCAATACCCAAGGGGATGATTCAACCCAAGGAATCCACTATTGTATACCAGATTAATAGAGAGAAGTCCATGGCATCTATCAAACCATTCATTCAACTTACGCCTTTAATTTTCATTTGAGTATACCCACACACCTAACTGATTACAATCCATGAGTATACCCACCCATTCATTCCATTTATCATTTACAAAAAATATGGTCATACCCTCCAATATTACACATTCAAAAATTCCGTTAATCAAATCATATAGGTATACCCACTCATATCAATAAACATACAATTAAACAGTTCATGTGAGCATACCCTCTCACTTATCACCATTTTCCAACACACCCCTTGGGAATTTAATAGTTACCAAAAAGTATACCCACTTTTTTATACACATTCATTCATGCCAATTTATCAAAATAAACAGGAAATGACATGGAAACATGAAGCAAGGAGTCAGTACACATCCTATGTGATCTATTCAACTCAATAAATAACTAATGGGCTTCCAATATCCAGGTAATCATAAGAACACACCCCTTGGGTGGTTTAAATAGGAATAAAAATGATACTTCCTTAAGGTCCACCCCGTGGGTGACTGTGAATTGAGAAACAGGTTCCAACACACTTAAATGGGACCTAAAGGCATCTTCACTAAGTCTGAATAAGCCTACTACAAGTCGCTCTCTGAAAAATGGGGACGCATTGGAAATTCCAATGGATAATGAAAAGTCCAAACACCCAAAAATCACAAGAAAGGCCGAAGAAGAGCCTATTCCACCTACCATGGCTTTGTAGAACAGTGCTCATCCAATCTAAATTTCTAATTCACCTTGGTTTTGCAGAAATCTGAAAAATGGATGAAGAATGAGAAATTAGGGCATATGAGCCTAAATCCAAATATTTCAGTCATTGTTTTAAAGAATTAATAATGACTAAAAAGGAATAGAGTATCGACATATGCAATTCCAAAAATATTGAATTCATAAGAATCGAAGTCTGAACGACATTTAGATCTGAAAAAAAATCATTTTAAAGGGTTTTAGGCTTCAACTAAGAGAGAAAATGGTTTTACTTATAAAAATAAGAGGCTACTACCTCTATTTTAAAAAAAAACTCTGTAGGTGAATATAAGACATGTAATCCCATTGCATGCCATGTAATGCCTATTTTTCTTTTCAAAAGAAAAACGTATACATGTTTTGAAAGGTCATGGAGACACCATTACACATCATGATATGAGATTACACAACATTTATCACCCATTCACAGCATTTAATTAGCCTGAAGTCAGCCTTCAGCCTCTTTCCCCTCTTCTTTCCCTAGTACAACCCAACTAGCCCACAACCTAGCTTGTGGTCTAAGTGAAAAGGTAAAGTAAACAACATTTAACAATAAAAGAAAAGATCTACCCCTCATGAAAAAATTGAGATCATACAATATTCCCCCTTATAGAAATTCATCCATGAATTTCTCTCTGAAGGGTGGTCAACATTCATCTGAGAACATCTCTGGTCATTGAGTATGTACATCAGAATCCCACCCCCAATTCATTTCCTATAAATGGTCGTGATACCATAGAACTAGTTCTAGAGGAACGGATTGGCCTCGGAAAACCATTGTGCTCCTATCAGTGATATGAATCAGATGCTCCTCAAAGGATGAATCAACCTAATTCTCGACCTCCTTGGGATGAAAAATGTGCAATGTGTCTGAATGATAATGGTGTAGCAGAGATATGTGGAAGACGTCATGCATGGCTCGGTACCTCTGAGGTAACTGCAACTGATAGGAAACTGACCCGACTCTCTCGAGAATCTTAAATGGCCCAACATATTGTGGTGAAATCTTACCCTGTATTCAGATATTCTAGTATCCCTACCTATTTCAAACATGCATGAAAACACAATATCCACCCTTGAACTCTAGGGGAAATTTGTGCCAATCATCATAATATTTCTGACGAGACTGTGTTATAACCATGGACTTCTAAATCAGCTGAACCATCTTAGAAGTCTCTTGGATGAGATGCAGTCCCATTAAAGATACCTCCCCACCCTCTAACCCCTATAGGGAAGAATGGTAGGAAATACCATATAAATTCTCATAATGTTCCTTTTGTATAGTTTTCAAGTAACTATTATTGTATGAGAATTAAACGAGGGGAATGTGCCTCTCCCAAGAGCCCCCAAAATCAAAGACGAATACTCATAGCATGTCATCTAGAACCTGTATCGTACACTCTGAATTTCCATTAGTCTGAGGGCGGTATGTTGTGCTAAGAAACACATGTGTACCCAGCACCATATGAAAACTCTTCTAGAAATGAGACTTAAATTTTGTGTCCTATTTGAAATGATTGTTTGTGGGACCCCGTGAAGTTATACTATCTCATGAATATACCACCTTCAAATCTCATCAACACTTAACGTCTCCTTGATTAGAAAGAAATGAGAAACCTTCATAAGACTATCAATAATGTCCCACACAACATCGTTACTTTGAGGCGAACTCAGTAAACAAGTAATGAAATCTATCGTGACTATATCTCATTTCCACACTAGAATAAGTAACTTTTGTAAATCACATCTGGTTGGTGATGTTCTTCCTTCACCTTCTAACAGGTGGAACACCTCATAACAAAACTAGCTAAATCTCTCTTCATACATGGCCAACAGTACTGATGGTGCAAGTCCCAGTACATATTAGTGACTCTATGGAGCACTATCTAAGATAAATAATGAAATTCCCATATCAATTCATCGCCTATATCCACTGGAATCCTAATGCATCCATAGATACACAAGATATCATCCTCACCTAATGTCCAGCCTATAAGAGGGTCCTCACCTGCCACACACTACCATAGAACTAGGCCTTCTGAATCTGATAGATGCCTCATACTTACTCTTTACAACACGGTAGAGATCATAGATATGGATGATATAGAATTTGGTACCTCTCTACTATGAACCTCTAGATTCATCTCAGAGAAGAATTCCATAAGTATCTACTCGCTACTGGCCTACTACAATTCTTGTATTTGAGTCCTCCTACTCAGTGCATTGTCCACTTCATTTCCCTTACAAGGCATATAGGCATCCTCAATGTCAAACAACTATAGGTACTCTACCCACCAATTTTGACTCAGATTCATATCACACTACGTAAAGATGTACTTGAGGAAATTGTGGTTTGTGTGCACACCAAATTCTCTACCAATAAGTAGAGTCTCCAATAGTTTAAAGAATGAACAAATGCATCTAACTCTAGATTGGGTATAGGGTAATTCCTATCATGTGGCCTCAACTCCCAAGACCCATATGACATGACTCAATCTCCATGAATCAGCACTGCTCCCATCCCGATACCTGATGATTCAAAGTATTCAATGTAACTCCTACCTTACTCTATAATAATCAAGATTGGTGTTGATGTAAACCTCCCTTTAATCCCCTAAAAGGTTGTCTCACAATATTCTGACAATACAAACTTCACACCCTTCTTAATCAAGCCCTTATACGGCGCTTCTAAGCTTGAGAAGTCTTAAATGAAACTCTTATAATAACCAGTCAGCCCCAAGAAACTCTATATGTCATAAACATTCATAGGTTTCTCCCAAGATACTATTGTTCCCACCTTTTTTGGGTCCATTGATACTCCTATCATTGAGATAATGTGATCTAGGAAGTGTATGTGATCCATTCAAAAGTGGCACTTGAGGAGATTATCATATAACTGATACTCTCTTAGTGTATTCATAAAAATCTCAATATTTTTGGCATGGTCATGTCGATTGCGAGAAGACACCAAGATATCATCCATGAAAAACACCACAAAAGAATCCAGGTAAGGATGGAACACCCAGTTCATCAAAGCCATGAAACCCATTATCACGTTCGTGAGACCAAATGGCATTACCAAATACTCATATAGACCACAACTACTATGAGAGGTCATATGATTTATGCCTACAGGTCGATCAGAAACCTAATGATATCCCTATATCAAGTCATTATTCAAGAACACTCGAGATACTTGAAGCTGATCAAATAGGTAATCTATCGTAGCAAGGGATATCATTTCTTAACCATCAACTATTTTAGTTTCTGATAGTCCACACATATCCTAAGGGTACCATCCACTAATTTCATAAAAAGTACTGATGAACCCCATTGATAAGTATTGGGTATGACAATCCCATTTACCTCAAAATCCTCTAGCTTCCACTTGAGCTCCTAAAACTCTATCATAGCTATCATGTAAGGATAAATGGATACTAGTGCAACTCATATAACTATCTCAATAGTGAACTCTACATCTCTCTCAGGAGGTAAACTATAAAATTCATCAAGAAATATGTCCCTAAAGTATTCAAATATTAGAGGAAATTCCATCAGACTTGCTCATTCAATATCCAGAAACAAACTAGCAATTTGGGTGGTCATCCTACCCAACCCACAATGCTCAGGTCCATCTCGGCTCACTTGAACATCCCATTCACCCTTTTCAGTAAACACTACACCCTATATTGAATTAAAAGTCACCCTTCATTGATATAAATCAATGTAATATTGATAAGATACTACTCATTCCATCGAGTGAATGATGTCAAAACATGTCACCTAAAGGGCATAAAGATCCCAAACAACGTGACAGCCACCTAGCTCAATGGGACACTCCATACGAAGGCTCACATCACCCTTTATTACTCTCAATGATGTGTCTAGCATCATAACACCCTCAGAAAGAAAACAACATGCCTATGTCTCTTAACCACTGATTCATATATTAAACTATGTGATCCACCTCTATCAAAGAGAGAATATGAAATAGTAGAAGCTACTAAAATCTTACCTATCACCATAGAATGTCTAAGATCTTGATCCTATTTTTTCGGTTTCATTACATATGTCCGGACTATACCATGACCATATAACACTTCCTAGATACTATGAGCTGATCCACTCTACTATCTAGTTTTATCTACTGTATATTTTCCTCTACCACAACCACCACTAATGCAGCCTGACCAGACTACACTGGTCCAACTTCGAGCCTAACGCGGAGCTGATGAACAATCTCTGGAACCTAAATTTTAGTTGGTATGAATTTCATATCTGAAAACCTATTTTAGATGGTTTTAGGCTAAAAATGAGACAGAAAAGGGTTGTGCATAGTAAAATAAAAGGTTGTTGCATCTATTTTTAAAAAAACCTCAATAGGAACTTACATGATGTGTAATCCCATTACATGGAGTGTAGTGCCTAGTTTTCCATTTCTAATTAAAAACATATACAGGTAATGAAAATTCCTAGACAAACCACTACATGTTTTGACCTAGTATTACACAATGTGTATCCCCCATTCATGGCATATAATCAGCCTACAGTCAGCCTTCAGCCTCTTTTCCATCTTCTTTCCCATGTACAACCCATCCGAACCATAGCCCATCTGATGGTCTAAGAGAAAAAAAGTAAAAAACATTTATCATTAATAGAAAAGATCCACACCTCAATAAAAACTCTAGATCTTACAATATTCCACCCTTAAAGTAATTCTTCCCTGAATTTCTCACTGAAGAGAGGCCAAGATTTTTCTAAGAACAACTCTATTCACTGAGCACATACATTTTCCCCCCTCTCCCAAGTCTCGTCCTATAAATTGTTGTGATTCCATAGCACCTGTACTAGTGGAACTATTAGACCTCAGATAATATTTTTTCTCCTATCAATAATATGAATCATATGCTACTCAATGGATGAATCAATCTAAAGCTCATCCTCGTCCACCTAAAATGTATGAGATGGGTCTGAATGATAATGGTGTAGTTGAGATATATGGGGGACATCATGCCTGGCATGGTGCCTCTGAGGTAACTGAAACTGATATGAATGTGACCAGACACTCTTGAGAATCTCAAATGGCCCGACCTATCACATGTTATGATTACATTGTCTCCAAACCTACATGGGTCCAAACATCATTGAAACACACAAGAAAACAAGATCTCTGACTTCAAACTCTAGAAGTCTTATGTGGCGATCAGCATAAGATTTCTAATGAGACTATGTTGTAGCCATCTTCTGCTGAATCAATTAGACCTACTGACAAGTCTCATGCACAAGATGTGGTCCCATTAAAGCTGCCTCCTCTACATCTAACGAGCATAGGGGATAATTTCACGGACTACCGTAAAAAGACTCATAAGGTTCAATTTGTATTGTCACTTGATAACTATTATTGTAGGAGAATTTAACTAGGGGGATATTACTCTCCAAAGAACACCCAAAATCCAATAGTAATGTTTTCATCATGTCCAATAGCACTTGTATCGTACTCTTGGACTAGCCATCAGTAAGAGGGTTGTATGTTGTGCTCAGAATCACCTGTTTACCCAGCACCCTTTGAAAACTCTTCATGAAATGAAACGTAAAGCATGCATCCCTTTTTAAAAGGATAGTATGTGGTCCCCCAGGATATTATATAGTCTAAAGAATATACAACCTTCCAATCTCATCAACACTTATGGTATCCTTTATTGGTAATCAATGAGAAACCTTTATAATACTATCAACAACAAGCCACACAGAATCATTACCTCGAGGAAACCTCGATAAACCAATCATGAAATCCATCATGACATCATCTCATTTCTACTCTGAAATACGTAACTCCGATAAAATCCCAATTTTTTGATGATGTTACACCTTCACCAACTGATAGGTGGAACACCTTGAAACAAAACCAGCTACCTATGTCTTCATACTTAGCCACCAGTACTGATGGCACAAGTCACAGTACATCTTGGTGGCTATGGGGTGCACTGCCCAATATGAAGAAAGAAATTCCCACATCAACTCCTCATGTATATCCACATGAACCCAAATGTGTCCCTGGATACACAAGATCTCATCCTCTCCTACCGTCCAAACGAAAGGAGGTTTCGTGCCTGCCACAGACTCCTGTAGACCTAGGCCTTCTAAATTTGATTGCTACCACATCCTTACTCTATCTAGTAGGGTAGAGATTATAGCTAAAGATGATATAAAATTATTCCCTTGTCAATTTTTAACCTCTAGATGCATCTCAGAGAAAAATGTCATAAGTTGTCACTCACTACTATCCCACTGCACTACTTGTAGATGATTCCTCCTACTTAGTGAATTGGTCACTAAATTACCCTTACCAGGCATATAGGAAATCTCAAAGTCAAAGGATTGTTGGTACTCTACCAAATCATGTTTCTTTAGATTTATATCGCACTACATAAAGATTTACTTGATGATTTTTTAGTCCATTTACACTAAAAAATGCTCTCCTGGTAAATAGTGTATTCAACAAGGAAAAGCTTGAATAGACACAGATAACTCAAGATCGTGCCTAGGGTAATTCCTCTCATGTGTCCTCAACTACCAAGACCCATACTACATGACTCTATCTCCTTACATCAGTACTACTCCAAGCCTGATACCCGACACATCATAATACATAGTGTAGATCTTGTCATGCTCTAGTAGTATTTGGAATGGTGCTGATATCAACCACCCTTTCAACTCTAAAAAGTATATCTCTCAAGATTATGACCACACAAAGTTCACACCATTATTATTAAATCCCCTCAATGAAATTTCTATCTGTGAGAAGTCATGTATAGAACACTTATAGTAACCAGCCATCCCCAACAAACTATGTGTGTCCTACAGGTTATTGGGAAGTTCCTAGGAAACTACTTCTCTCACCATATATGGGTCCACTAATACTCCAATCTATTAGATAATGTGACCCAAGAAGCAGATCTAATCCATAAAAAATAGGCACTGTGTGAGCTTATCATATAAGTATTACTCTCTCTATGTATTCAATACAATCTCAAGATAGATGGCATGGTTGTGTTGATTATGACAATAAACCAATATATCATCCATGAAAACCACCACAAAACAATCTAGGTACGGATGGAACACCCAGTTAATCAAATCCATGAAAATAATTGGTGCGTTCATGAGACCAAATGGAATAACTAGATACTCGTATATACCATTACCTACTACGAAAGTATGTATGAGGTATGCCTACAAGTCAAATATGAAACAGATGATATCCCAATCTCAAGTCAATCTTTGAGAACACTCAAGCTCCTCGAATTTGATCAAACAAGTAATATATATATGTAAAGGGATATCGGTTTTTAACCATCAACTGGTTTATTTTTTGATATTCCAAAAATATCGTAAGTATACCATCCACTTTTTTCACAAAAATGACTGACAAACCCCATGGAGAAGTAATGGGTCTGACAAACCCCTTCACCTCCAAATCCTCTTGTGGCCTATTGAGCTCCTACAAATTTTTCATAGCTATCCTGTTAGGAGGAATGGATACCAATGTAGCTCTTGGTAGTAAATAAATAGAGAAATCCACCCCTATCATAGGAGATAAACTAGAAAAGTCATCAAGAAATATGTCCTTGAAGAACTAAACCACTGGATGAATGTTTGTCTGAATCAATTCCAAATCATCCAGAAAAAAACTAGCACTCTGAGCTATCATCCTTCCAAACCCACGAAGCTCAGGTCCAATTTCTCTCTCCTGAATATCCCATTTACCCTTTTGATTAAACACTTCACCATCTAGTGATGTGAAATTCACCCTTCGATGATATCAATCAACATAAGATTGATAAGACACTTTCCAGTCCATCCTGATAATAATGGAAAACACTATCATATCAAATTCATAAAGATCCCAAACAATGTGACACCCACCAACATCAAGGGGGAACTCTATACACTGTCTCACATCACCCGTTCTAACTCACAACAGTGTTTCAAGAGTCATGACACCCTCATAAAAAAACAACAAACCTACGGATCTTAATCACTGGTGCGTATATAAAAATATGTGATGCACCTCTATAAAAGAGAGAGGTTGCAATATTAGATTCCACTAAGATCATACATCTCACCGTAGATAGTTTAGAATCTTTCTCTTTTGGGGTATGTTTCCCTGCATATGTCTGGACTGTACCATTGCAATATGACACTACCTAACTACCCTAAGCTGATCCACCCTATTGTCTAAGTTTAACCTGTTTCTTTCTACCTATACCACAACAATCACCGCCTCTCCATGATCAGTCTGTACTACTATTTATCCCAGCCTAACATGGAGCTAAAGAACCAACTCCTGAACCTGATTTCTAAGCTTACCCCTACGAATCACTCATGGAGGGTAGGTCTAGAAAAACAGCTGCATGTGACACATCCTGCTGAAAACCCGGCACTTGAATGGGTCACAGTGACACTTATTATTCATGTGTCTTGTCCTACCACACTGATGTCAAAACACCATGTTTCCTACACCCACATACTGACTAGAAATCATGTCATAGGAAGCCTCAAAATAGTGCTCCCTACCTTATGATGTAGATCCCCTAGGCCAAGAAATAACACTCCCCTTTTATGTACCCCCAAATTCCCTCAGTCTCTTCTCTATAATAAGTTTCTAATTCACAATATAAGTGATATAAGTCAACCTGAACACATTTACCTAAGACTTGATAGCATGTATGAGACCCTACTAGAAGCTCCTCTCCCTCAATAGCTCATCAGTAAGATACAGCGCCACAAAAAACTCTATCTCTATAAATCTTTTTGAGTATTCCATAACTATAATCATTCCCTTTTCTGGATTTATATACTCTATAGCCTACTCTGCTCATAGATTCACGAGGTAAAAGTAGTGAAAAAAGTGAGTCTGGAATTCAACCCAACCCCTATCTCACAACCCATCATCCTAGTTTAGACCACCCCACTAGTTCTTTGAAACTCCACATAGTAGATAAGTAATGAGCTTGACCCTCCTATCATGATGAATCACCAGATTCTCAAATATTTCCAATGTCGTCTATATCCATAGCTCTGCAGCCTGTTGACCACCATCCCCCCAAAAATGTGGAAGGATATTTCTGATGGAACACATGCGTTAGCTCAGCCATAGGCAAGATAATCTATTGTGCTCCCTAAAAAGTCTGTATATAGAAAAATAAGCCTTCACAAAGCTAAACATCAACACCAGTGTCCGTAACAGCCAATAGTGCATCATCTAGCACTAAATGAGGATCAATCGGTAGCCTATGGCCCACTATCTCCATAGTATAGTCGTCAACTCCCTCGTGGAAAACAACTGGAGGATGTTGTGGTGAAATATCTCTACAATTCCAAACACATGCCTAAAAAATAACAACGTCAAATTAGACAGCCAAAAAGTGTATGACAGGTCAAAAGCCTCTTAGAAACCTATTCATCCTAGAACCTGCTCCCAAATCCAAGACTATATAAAGAACATACATCGAACTAATAGAAACTATGCCTCTTTCCCACTCAAAAATCAGATTTGGTTCAAGACACTATTCCCTATTTCATTCATCTTAATTCGAAATTCATTTTTTGAAATGATTTAACCAATGATCCACCAAGCTCGGATCCTAGTGGGACCATAAATTCTCTTGAACCAAAGTTTTATGTCCATATAATCAAGACATATCAAATTCATTTTACCATTTTAATTTCTTTAGGACATCATTTCCCAATCATTAAGGTCCCATACTCCTTATAAATTGAAAGAAGACATCACTCATATATTCATTGCACAAATTATATCAAAACATTAGGAACAACTATCACAACATATATCACAAAATAAATAAATAAACAATTCATCCTAAAAGGAATAGAAAAGTTCATGGAATTTGATTTCCAACAAGTAACTATATGATGCATGAGATGTCATACCCTCATTTCATTGGGCAGAAATGAAAATAGAACCCAGAATTACGTCAATAGTAATATCATAGATCATCTGTTTCACCCAATTGTGAAACCAAAATAAATGTAACCATCAAAATCCTAAAAAATAAAAATTCATTCAAGGAAATTTTGTTCCCCCAATACGTGGGGTAGCTACTCCCAACCATATATTATTACCAAACATTATTTCTTTCTTTTCCATGACTATTTACTCCAAATAATATGGCAAACCAAGAAAAAATTCCATTCGATACCACCTTGTAACATCCAAGACCCGGATTCCACCCAATGGTGCCCTAACTTTGTTTTCTACATGGCATAAAGTGCATCCCCTAAAATTCCTGAGGCTGGAAACCAGTAATGACATCCTTAGTGAGTTAGTGGGTAGATTATTACCTCATTACCATAGTATATTACAATGGAAGTCAAACACATACAATAGCCAAATCGAATAAATAAATATCCAACTGAAAGTAAGACAAAATAGTAATACAAAAATAGACCATAAATGTAACATATACAATGATGAAGTTGATACACGTATCTAGAAAGTATCAAGAATAGGTAAAATGAGAAACAATACAAAAAATGTCTTAAAAGAACCAAAATACCAAAATGCCCCAGCAACATCAATAGCCTTAACATGGTCATATGATCTTTTGCTCTGAAACCGCGATAAACAACATGTACTAGGTTACATAGCCCTATCATCACATGCGCCCATATAATATCTTTTCCTCCATGTGGAGGCCCAAATTTGTTGTGAGATAAACATCCCATTAGGTAACAACCAATGTTCTATATAGTTCTAACAGAAATATACAAAGTGATAGAAAGTGTATGTAAGTAAATAACATAAAATCTAATTCCCATGGCATGAGTCTTCTGCAATAAGTAAAAAAACAAAATAGCCCCTATAGTATACCTATAACAATTATTGTCTCCTTACAAGGAAGATATAAGAAAAGTAACCAAGTTTCATGACCAGGCCATACTCCTATCTGTATCAAGTAACTCAGAGCCACACCATACATCCATATGTATCAAGTAACCCATGGTCACACTGTATAATGATGTGTAGACCTATGGTCAAGATCCAAGGTGTCATGTTCTAGGGAATCAATGATATAAATAAAGACCATAAAGGTCCTGATCCAAGGAACTCTTCCAATTCATCCACAACGAGTCCCCTGGGTATCCCAGTGGAAGCTCACTCTAGTCACTATTTGGAGTCATATGTGCATGTATACTGACATGTCCTACATGAGTCCAAAAAATCCAAATCCATGGGGTAGAAAGGCCTAAGGAATCCCACAGAATCAAGACCTAAGGGGAAGATTCAACCTAGAGTTCCAACTACTGTGGTCCAGATCCATGGAGAGTAGTCCATGGCATCTATAAAACCATTCATTCAATTCATTCAATTTAATCATTACATTTCAATGTGATTATACCAACTCACATAACTGATTGGAATCCATGAGTATACCCCCACATGCATTCCATTTATCATTTACAAAACATATGGTCCTACCCTTCCATATTACCCATTCGAAAATTCCATTAATAAAATCATATAGGTATACACACCCTTCTCACTACACTTACAATTAAGCATGTCATGTGAGCATACCCACTCAAATATCACCATTTCCCAATACACCCCATGGTAGTTAATAGTTACCATCAAGTATACCCATTTTTTCATCCACTTTCATAGAAGATAATTTATCAAAATAAAAATGGAATAACATGGAAACATGAGGTAAGGAGGTAGTATATCACCTAACCAATTTGTTCAACTTATTAGAACATTAATGGGCTTCTTCTAACTAGTAAATCACAACCACACACCACTTGGTGGTTTAAACTAGCATAATCATGTTATTTATTTAAGGCGCACCCCATGGGTGAACTTGAATCGAGCAACAGGTTCCCACACACCCAAAGAGAAATTACGGGCATCCTCACTAGGACTGACTAAGCCTACTACAAGTAGCATGCTCAAAAACGGGGTCATTCCAGAAAGTCCTATTTGCGGCAAAAAGGTTGAATGTCCAAAAACCACCAGAAAAGCCGAATAAAATCATATACCTCTTATCTTAGCTCATAAGAATAGTTCCCATCTTGTATCAAGTCATAATTCTCCACATTTTAGTAGAAATCAGAAGAACAGACGAAGAAAGAGAAATGAGGGCATATGGGCCCAAATCCAAATAGCACATTCATTGTTCTGAAGATTCTTCAATTGATAAAAGGTAATTGATTACTTACCAATGTGGTTACAATGTGAACAAGGGCATAAGAATCATATTTTTGATGACTTTTATATCTGAAACCCCCTTTTAGAGGGGTTTAGGCATCAAATGAAAGTGAAAATGGTTGTGCATAGAAAACTAAGTGGTTACTACCTCTATTTCAAAAAAATCAGGGCACGTAATTACAAGATGTGAAAGCCCATTAGACTTTTTGTAATGTCTGGTTTTCATTTTTTGAAGACAAACATATAAATGTCATGAAATTTCTTGTCCATACCATTACACATTGTGGTTGGGGATTTCACGACGTATATTCTCTATTCGGAAAGTGTAATTAGTTTGTAGTTGGACTGTAGCCTCTTTTTTCTCTTTTTTCCCAAGTACAACCCAACCGGCCCACATCACGACTTAGGTTCTAATCCAAAAAGGAATTTAAACAACGTTCAACCCGAAAAAAAAGATCCTCACCCCAAGAAAAACATGGGATCTTACATTGGGAATCATTGGTAAGGGAAGCTACATTAATTCCCTATAAGTTACTTCAATAATAATCACTGACTATTTCACATTATTCTATATAAAAATTAACAATTAACCATTTTATTTAATTAAATATGATAAATTGTGATAAAATCAATGTTTATGTGTCCTTATTGATCACATATTTAACATTTGAATCTATGATACTCAAATTTGTTCATCAAATTTACTTTCCTTTCAACCTTTTATAATTTTACTCACTTTAAATTTCATTATTATATCTACCTAAACTCACCATGTCAATTTTGTTTTGGTGGAAACTTTTTTTATTAGTGTACATAATGTTTATACACAAATATTCGACAACACAAGATGTGTCCTTGAAATTTTATAACAAGTTGAAGGTTTTTTCTAAAATTTATAGTTCTTATTTTTTCTACTCTGAGTTGCCGGATGCTTTTTTTTATCAGATGAAATTTTTTAGTATTTATCATTCATTTTATATTGAATGTCAAAATTTTATTATAATTTTTATATTCCTATATTGGATAATATTTTTACTTTTTTCAAAATACATTGATAAAACAACAATATATTTTTCAATACTTGATGAATAAATTTTTTCTTCATTTGGTATAATCACCCTAATACTTCTCCAATATCATAAATATGGAGTTTCTTAACCATGAAAAATAAAAAAAATTATTTATAATTTAATTTCTTTATTTTGAATACAATATTTTTTTTATAATCTTAGAGTGATCACAGATTTTCGTAATTGATTAATCATAATTGAATTTTAATTAATTCAGATGATTAAGAGATTCAACATATTTCAATGGAATTTTATAAATATCCTTTATATATAATTATATAATTCTAATCATTGGATATTTTATTTATATTATAAAATAAACACTTACATATTTCCAATAAATTTTATAAAAATATCCTTCTTTCTTTGAAAAATATCTTATATGTCTTGTCAATATCAAGAATTTTATTTAGGGAGAATTATTTACTCTTGACTAGCTTATATAATGGATCCATATCATGATTTCTATTCTCATCACACAGTATTTTTAAATTTTACCTTACTCAATTATAAACCTGTCATCCTAATAAAAATAATATTCTACCTTTTCATCAATTGAAATAATCATTTCACTTTATTGGAAAAAAAGAATATTTAAAATTTTCGCCCCTAAATTTTTTTTATCAACACTATTTTCCCAGATATCAGTGAAGCCTTCTTCCATTGATAAATTTTTTGTTATTTTTATGTGTGATTACATCTTATCATTTAATTTTGACAATGGTTAATTTCTTTTATAGGATTTGAATTTTCAATTTTTTCCAAATATCCCTAGGGGGATTCCTCGTCGTCTTCTACCTCACTAATGACTAATGTAAATTTTTTAGATATTTGACTAATCTAACTGTAGTTTTAAAAATTAAGAGAATGTATTCTTGTTTATTATTAATTTACTCTATAAAAGTTATTAGAAAATGTGTAAAAATTTATATAACAACTAGCCTCCTTTTTGTCTTCAGATTTATATTAAATAGATCTTTTTTCATTTATTTTTTCACTTCATGTTACCCAAATGATATCTATTTATAACCCTTGACTTTATTCTTTGATATTATTCCTATTTTAATTTCATTTTCAATTAATATAATATAATTTCATTCAAAATATATTTTTTACATGTCATGATATTCTCTAGTTAAAGCATTAGTGTTATATTTACCTAGGATAATTTTCATAAGATTTTCAATAACGGTTATTTCTTCAAGCCTTTAACAGTTTCTAGATATGGTACATGGAATCATTATTACCCAGGTAAATAAATCATTAACAATTTTTTTCTCTAATATCCAAAAATTAACATATTATATTTGGAAAAGTTGATATTTTATTTCTTTTATCTTCTTGTATCCTCTATAGATTATGTGTATTTTGTTCCATATTCCCTTTTCTATTTTACATCTCATGACGTCCATAAATTTTCCACATAATGAAGACAAAAATATATTCTTTCTTATTACATTAATCAAAATATTATGTCTTTAACCCTAAGATAATTTTGTAATACTTTTAATAAATGTAAATACATTGTCAATAATATCCAAAACATTGATGCATAGATATAAGAGATAGTTAATCATTATATAATTCAATAAGTGAAATATCCTTCCATAAAATATAGGGATTTCTCAGTTTTTAAGATATTTATGATGATCTATCACAATAGTCATTGATATCTGATATTAATTAAAGAGTAAAAACTAATTTTTTTAAAAAAACTATTCAGAAAAAGTAATACATTTTGAAGAGAAAATAATCATTGATACTAATTGCATGTCCTTGTATGAGGATTGATGAATATTATATAGTGGATTAATTAGTGTTTTGTATTATTTTACAATGGATTTTATCTCCTTATTGATTATAAAAAATGATTTAACTTTCCATTGAGACATTAAAGTACCTCTAATTGATAATGAGTGAGATTAAACTGATCATTAATTAATTAAATAAATATGTGGTTGTTTTTTCCAATAAATATTATGTTATATGAATATTTATAATACATATAAAGGCTTATGAATTTAATAATTTTTTTATAAAAATTTATCCAGAAAGAGACAATTGAAGCGGAAAATTGTTTACACATTTTCAATACATGTTTTTGATATGTCTTAAAGAAGAGGACTATATATTAATGATAATGTCACGTGATGAGTTAAAATAAAAACTATATGATGACACTTAGAGGATCATTATAAACCAAGGAACATTATTATTGTGAATCTTAATGTGCAATGGCCTAGACTATTCTAACCTACTAATTTGAACCTTTTGGGTGTTGGAGGTGTCATGATTACATTAGAGGAATGGAGGTGGATCTATATCTAATATTTATCTTGGATGAGTGTGTTGTGGTGTGGTCCTGGGTATCGAGTTGTGAAGAGTTGGTTGGGTATGGATAGTTATGCATTTCAGTGTATCATGTCCTTGAGAGTTAAATCATGGGTTGGGGTTTTGTGTTATAGCATGAGGAAGTGTCATGGGTTGGGGGTGTGGCATTGAGAGTTAGGCACCATGTTATTTCATTTATTGAATGTATGGTTGATGTATAGAATGCTTTATAATATAATGAAGGCCCTTAAGGAGGATTTTAGAAAATTGAAAAATGTTAGCTTATGAATATTTACATTACATATTTTTTTATTACTCTCACATATTTCATTTTTCATTTTTTTAACCTCTTATGTTCTGTTTTTCTATATCATGAAGATGAGTTAGGTTGTTTGTTTAATTTTTCCACTATTGGTTGTCATGGTGTTGTCCCTTTTATCATGGTGTGATATTTGGTGGTCTAGTTTTGGGGGTTCATTGTATTTGAGTTTCATCATGCCATGATGATCTTGTCATTGTATGACATTTCCTAGATGATATAGAATTAAAATATTTTACTAATACTTAGATATGAAAGATAAGGTGGATTAGTGAGGTTATTTCTAGAGAATGTTTTTGATTTATCCCCATAACTACATGAAAATTTCCTATCATGTTTTGATGCCTTAAAATTATAGTTCATTTACAAATTACAAATCCCATTAAAATTCCATTAGTTTCTATAATTTATCCTCAAAAGTAAAGTGATCAAATTAGTGTCTTGGGATATATTTTACCTCTCTTTGATATCATTTATTCATGGAATTATGGAATCTTGGAAATTTCATTTGTGGTTAGTTTCTACCCTTTTATCTTGGATTTTCACACCATACTTCATCATGGAAAGGTTTTCGTAGTGTTTTGGTTTGATTTTGGTTACTCATGGGTTGTGGTTTGATAAGGGGATTTACTTGATATATATTATTAATGCTTTAATTAGTATTTTTCTTCCAAACAATCCTTCTTTCCATGCTATTTTGTAGTGGTTGATTAAAATTTTCGTTTAGGTAGGTAACATGATAATTCTCCTTTATTTTGTATGAATTATAGAAGTTACATGCTGTTGTTTTATTCTAATGTATTGTAATTATTAAGATAATAAATATACTAAAATGGACTAAAGGTAAATTAAAGGTAAAGGATGTTTGATATGGGTTATATTATTTCATGAAATTATTTACAATTGGTGGCTATTCATTATTATTTAAAAAAAATGTTACTGAATTTTATATATATATATATATATATATTGATTTAATTTATGGAATAAATTGTCATAAAAGTTTAATAATGTAAATAAGGTAATGACACAGTTGTGTGGAATCTAAAATTTAAGTATTATTTCTTGTGTAAGAGTAACTGAATTAATGTGAAATAATTATTTAATAGGAACTTTGGAAATTTTTTAGTTACTAAAGTTTTTTTAACTCTTGGTATTATTAATTTTATTTTTTTATTTAATTGGTCTTGATGGTATATTCTTGTATTTGGTTTTTCACAGCTAGAATAGGGTATATTCTTTCATTGAATAGAATTGGTTAATGGGTTATTTTGTGATATGGATGTTATGGTATAGTTGGTTTGTGAAAAAAGTGTGTTTTGTGGTGTGTGTGTGTTGTAATGGGATGTGTGGTAGTTAATGTGGTGTCTATTTAGTTGTTATAGGTATTTGTTATAAATATTTGATGGTAATATAAATGGTGGTAATGAATATTGTAATAGGTGTGTACTCAAATTGAATAACATATGTATAAGGCCCCAGCCTTAAAACTTACTTAATCTTGAGTTATTACAAGATTACACAATGAGGATCTTTTCAGGTTTAGAGTTTTAAAAATTAGATCATGAAACTTTCATTACATTCCACATTTAAACAAAGTGGTTACATAAAAGACAGTATTCATTCTTCCCATCAACGGAAACATATTTAAAATAAAACACGGATTCTTTCTTGACACATCCTTGACACTATCATCACATCATGTACCGTTCCCTTGACCTGTGAAAAACATTTCAAAAACTTGGGATGAGCATAAAAAGCTCAGTAAGAGTTATAAAAATATGGAAAGGAAACATGAGTTCATATATACATTAGAATGAAGTCATAATTTACCCATAAAACATAGGCATATCAAATCATGAATAAATCATAGAAATCATAAGACATAAAAGGTAACTTGAGGCATTCATAACATTCTTACATAGGGAGTAACCCTATTGGTTACGTTTTGGAATACCCATCACAGTATATTCCCTAAATCTCTATGGATAAACCTTAACGTTTCACTCCTTTGCGTTACCCAATGCATTAGAGAGCTATATCGGGCTCACCCACCCTTAGTTTATCATGGAACCACCTGTTTTCATAACAATGCCCAAGAACCATAACATAAACGTATCACATAAAACATGCATAAAGGAAACATAACATTTCCACATTTCAATCACAATATAACATTTTAGTATACTGAAATAATGAATCCATTCAAAAAGAAACCATTTCCAAAACTATTTAAAACATTTAATAAAGTGATTTTTGAATCAAAGTGTCCCATACCACCTTGAAGCTTTTAAAATTTTAAACCATTAATATCCATATAAATAAATCCTTAAAACCATTTTGAAAACATGGATATTAATAAGAACAAATAATTAAAACATTTAAAGTGATATTTTGGTAAAAGGGGTTTTACCAAAATTAGAGACACTAGAATACAATAATTGAGGAATAACATTTAGTCAGAACTTTATAATATCATGAGAATAAATGGATTCATGATATAATATTCCAAAGGACAGTATATACACCATATAAGAGTGAATTGGTTTATAACAACAATGAAGCCTCAATAGAAATGTCAAATGTGATAAATTCCCTTATAAAGAAGGTATCCTTAAATTAAGGATAATTCAATCTCAAAATTATGTCTGACAATTATAAACACACCCAATATAAGTGGATATTAAATTTAAAACAATCAAATGTAATTCACACATACTCAAAGGATTACATGTTCAATAACTACATGTTGAACCCAAAGAAATCGAAATTGGGTTGAGAAGTTCCCTTGGTAAAATTCGACAGCCTAGCGGCGTCACATAAAATTTTACAAAAATGGTTGATGAGAGAGATAAAGGGGTGTCTAATCACTTGGACATAAAATTTAAATCAATAAGGATATAGAAGAACATATCCCAACATAATATTATGTGAATTAAAAGACATAACAAAAGAAGTCTTTTACAAAAAGAGGAGGTTAAAAGGTTCCCTTACCGACATGGGTATCTTTCGAGACATGCACCCCGTGAAGAAGGACAATACAACATTGATGTAAATACTCATAAATGATATTATATTACCCAATTACTAAAATAATGGGTATTACATACACCACTCAAAGGAAATTGTGGAAAATGTAGCATAAATCTCATTGGAGTAAAAGTGAGATGAAAAATCCCTTACGAAAACTCGGCAGCCTAACGGCGCCACAAAAATGGAATGATGAGATCAAATAGGGTATCTCATCATATTAAAATAATGTTTATAGAAAGAAGAATATAAAAGAACATCCCCCAACATAACAAATAAGAGCTTAAAAGAAGTGACAAAAAGGAGAGTACTTAAAAAGAAAGAGAGAGGTTAGATCTCTTACGAAAATTCGGCAGCCTAACGGCACCACCCAAAACTTCCAAAATGGGTTGATGAGAGAGAATAAGGTCTCTCATCATATGAACAATAAAAATTACAGTAATAGTAATAAAAAATAACATCCCAATAACATGAAATATGATCTTTAAAAGGAATGACATAAAAGAGCTTACTTAAAAAGAAAGGGAGGAGCAGGATCCCTTACCTCGGGTCTGACTTGACTCGATCATTCTTTAATCTCCTGAATAATAAACTTGAGTTAATTTCAACTTCCTTAAGAACCTTTTTCAAGTTCATTATTCCTTTTATATCACTTATTACCATGTCATAAACATTATTTAATCATTTAAGTTAATAATATTTGTTTTGTCGATATATGGTTCTTAAGTCGAAAGTGGACTTCTTACAAATACATGTTGTTCGTGTGGCCAAATGTTCATTATATCCAGAATTGTATTCATGATTTAGATATCATATATATCATATATATCCATCATATTCATGCATTTATAATATTACATAACATTTAGAGTTAAGAAATGAAATGCACCATTCATGGAGACGGTAAGTCGTACGTACACATGAACGCTACTTCCATTTCTATTTCATATTTAATGGAATTAAAATGTAATGATACATAATATTATTTTAATTCCAGTATGGTATCATATATAATATCATTAAATATATCCTTTATACGTACCACATATGGTATTAACGAATCAAATCACTTTGAGGGGGCGGTAGTCCGCACTTCCTTAAATGAAGATATCGCGTTTACTCATAATGGAAACAATAAAGGTATGACATAAATGAAAAATACATAAGCTTAAGTAAAACATAAACATATTATATATCATATATAAATATAGTGTCATCTTAATGGCCACCTTTGAAGGTGTTATAAGAATGTTGAACAGTCATCATTTGAGGAGGCAGAAATTCACCATCCACAGAAACAGTATGTTCTTTAACCATTAGATGTAGGTGTGTGTAAGTTTAGCTCGAATCCTTCTTATAAAAACCTCCTAGTATATTTAATATACTGTATTTGTTACAAAAGAAATGAATAAAAAGAGTTTATAGGGTTGTAGAAGAAAAATAAAATAAAAGGACTCAAGTGAAGACATTACCTTAAAATCGGCTAACTTTCTTTGGTTTGAGCTCAAAGGCTTCCTTGGGAAGACTTCTGCCCAAAGTGAGGCTTCAAGGAGTAATATAGGGAAGTGGAGAGACAAAATGGTCAGGGTTTGGCCGAGCCAAAGGCTTTGGAAGTGTGGGTAAGGAGGTAGAGGTGGGGGCCTTTTATAAGAGGAGAGGAGGGGCACTTTTGGAATGTAAAGAAAAGTCACTTTATTTTAAAATGGTATTCGGATTTAAGTGGACCCGCATTGATTTGTTTCGAGGATAAGGTGATAATGGTTCGAAATCCACTCATCCAATAGGTTTTGGACATGTTTAGGTCTTAGATATTACATTATCATTCCATTTTATTTAAATCGTTAAATAATGAGGTCATCGCTGCATCATCCTGATGTCATAAATAATTTAATTTATTTAATGTCTAAAAATTATAAAAAAATACTATGATGTAGGAAATCGTTTTATCTTTCCAATGAATATTTATAGTCAAAAATATGATTTGTATAACCCCTTTTAAAAAAATTGTTAGTAAAACATTTCATGTTTGTCTCATTTTTACTTTAACTTTAAATAAAAAGATATTAATGTCATTTTCCAACCAAAGTGGCTTCATGGGGTCCCCAAGTTGACCCATGGGTTTTCTGGGTCAGCCATGACACATCCAATGAGGTTAGGACATGTTTCATGTTCATTTCATATTATTAAAACATTATTTTTACCTTAAACTACACTAATTACCTCTAATCGCGATTAAAAACTTAAAAAGTTACTATTCACCAAAAAATTATTTTTATCCCATTGAACCACATTTTACTTATTAATGATAACCATGTATGTCGGATTTTTCAAATTCAAAACACAAATATGGAAAATTTTCATTTAAACGGAAAAATCAGTTTTTATAAGTAACACTTAGTGGTTTCACTATTCATCAAAAATTGACGTTTTTCAGAAAAATCCCAAAAATTCACCCTAAGATATATTTGATATTCTGAATTCAAAAATGAAGTCTATTTTACAAAATTCAAAACATATAAGTCACATTAATTAATTTAATAATTAATTCCCGTTGTCAGAGAAAATAGTGTGTTTTTGTGAAACAATAAGTATCAAAAGATTGACACTAGTTTAAGTCTGATTTCAAAGTGAAATTAATTCCAACAACAACTATTGGATTTAATGGTAAAAATATATTCTAATTTCACTTTAAAACCAATTCAACAAATAATCTAATCATATAAATAAATTAGATTAAAAAGAGGTTTTGAATTAAAATACAACATTTTACACTATTCATTAAAAAATGAACTTTATCAGAAAGATACCAAAAATTTACACAAAGTAAATTTTGATGTCCGAATTCTTAAGAAGAGCTTTATTTGATCCAAAAGGATGTATAAGAGTGAAAAAAAACTATATTTAATGACGGTTCTCCCTCAAAAGGCGATAAGTGAACCATTAGTGAAAACTAGGGCATATACGCCTAAAATTGAATTCTCTCAGTATTTTATGCCTTTATATTTTATTGGATAAATGTAAAAACATTTAAAAACATATATAATCATATTTTAGTTATTTCTATCCATTCCCGCCAATACAGTGGCTACATGTTAACTACCATTTAAAATAATATTATTTTATTATTAGAGTGCAACGTAAGATTTCAAAGGAACTCGTTGTCGCGTATTGGGTACGTCATCGAGCATAGAGTTCCCTTTAAAGTAAAATTAATATTTTTTCCACAAATAGGGATAAATATAAAAATGTCATATTCTTTATTTACCTGGGGTGTTACATCCTTCCCACCTTTTGATAATTGTATCCTCGCAATTTTAAAATTGGGCTAGGAAACTTCATTGAAAGTCCCACATCGGAACAAGAGTCGGTAAAACAATCACTTTAAAAGAAGGAAAGAGAAGTACAGAGGTCACCCGAGTGAACCCACACTAGGATTCCATATAGGAAAACATGGAAATGGGGGAGAAAACATAGGGTCATGTTCTGATGGAGAGTGATAGAAAACATGTTTAGGAGAAAGTTAACCACAAGAAAATCACAAACTTGTGATGGGTTAAATGGTATTTGATTCCCCAATAGGAAAAGTTAAAAGACAACATTTTTGTTTTAAGTTACTTTTTATTGAGGAATTTATTCATAAGGAAACATAATCACTTATCATGTTGACTTTAATATTTTATTAGATTCCTTACACAAACTCATATTTTCTCCAAAAGATGAGAATTTAGGAAGACTTGTTCACATTAAGAGTACTATAATCAACTTCTAGAAAATCACCTAATCCACAAAAGAGAACTATATACTTCCCATGTAATTAGACATTAACCATAACCAAAACAAAAAAGGTTAGTACAAGATCAGATAATCCAGAAAAGGATAACCCCTTATAAAAATAAAATCTATTCTTAATCTCGAAAATTTGTCCAACAAAACCCAAAGTTCGATGAGGACCATTCGATAAACAATTGTCCATAAAATTCTTCAAAGTAAACCAAATTAATATTGAAACCCAAATATTTGAAGGATTTAGTCACATAGTCTTCCAAGTTAAATCGTAACATTTATCTCCAAACAACATCAGTTGCTCTTAATATCTCGTATTGAAAAGTAATTAACCTAATCACATATCCTCCATGATAGGTTAATAAATATCCATAGATAACCCAAAATCTAATTAATCTTAATTCATAAAATCATCTAACTAAAAAGAATCAGTAAAACTAACCAGGGACTTCACGCAGTCCAGTGGAAGACGATAAATACCAGTTTCACTTTGGTTGTGGGTTCGATTCCCGCAGCTTTGTCCGACGCGACGGGTTGTCACACGGTCTACGTGTTGTCCTTTTTCCAAAACTATATAACTTTTAAAACATTCCCCAAAATGAGATAAAATATTCAAAAAAAATCATAACATATTTTAACCTCAAGTTTATCTCATGCCTTTCATTTTCCATCATATCATAGAGTAACCCATAATTACCTCAAAAGTAAGGATCATATAAACTCTAATGGTTACCTTTATAATTATTACCTGAACTTCCACATCGATTAGTCATCTCGTACATGATGCATTACAGATCATACCAAGGTTCAAGTGGTTGATCATGACTCCTTGATAGTTGGTTTAGAACAACCACGAGTTTCCTCATTGAATCCCCTATTTTATCTAGTATATTAATCAGAGAACCACCATAGTTTCCTTCAAACCTATTGTCACTTTAGTGCCTGCTAGATCCATCCATTTACTAAAACCAACAAGGTCAGTGTGAGTATATCAACAAAACCCTCATATACTAATGAGGAAGATAAACCCCAAGATATACTTACTCATTCACTTTATCTAAAACTAGGACTCTTTCTGAAATCCTAACCATTATGGTAATGTCACTTATGCTTAAAGAATACCCTATCCTCTAAAGTTATCTAAACCAGCCTCTGATACCAACTATAAGGCCACAGCCTTAAACCTTACTTAATCTTGAGTTATTACAAGATTACACATTGAGGATCTTTTCAGGTTTAGAGTTTTAGAGAATTAGATCATGAAACTTGCATTACATTCCACATTTAAACAAAGTGGTTACATAAAAGACAGTATTCATTCTTCCCATCAACGGAAAAATATTTAAAATAAAACACGGATTCTTTCTTGACACATCCTTAACACTATCATCACATCATGTACCTTTCCCTTGACCTGTGAAAAAAATTTCAAAAACTTGCGATGAGCATAAAAAGCTCAGTAAGATTTATAAAAATATGGAATGGAAACATGAGTTCATATATACATTAGAATGAAATCATACTTTACCCATAAAACATAGGCATATCAAATCATGAATAAATAATAGAAATCATAAGAAATAAAAGGTAACTTGAGGAATTCATAACATTCTTATATAGGGAGTAACCCACTTGTTTATGTTTTGGAATACCCATCATAGTATATTCCCTGAATCTATTTGGAGAAACCTTAACATTTCACTCCTTCGCGTTACCCAATGCATTGGAGAGCTATATCGGGCTCACCCACCCTTAGTTTATCACGGAACCACCCGTTTTCATAACAATGACCAAGAACCATAACATAAACGTATCACATAAAACATGAATAAAGGAAACATAACATTTCCACATTTCAATCACAATATAACATTTTAGTATATTGAAACAATGAATCCATTCAAAAAGAAACCATTTCCAAAACTATTTAAAACATTTAATAAAGAGATTTTTGAATCAAAGTGTCCCATACCACCTTGAAGCTTTTAAAATTTTAAAACATTAATATCCATATAAATAAATCCTTAAAACCATTTTGAAAACATGGATATTAATAAGAACAAATAATTAAAACATTTAAAGTGATATTTTGGTAAAAGGGGTTTTACCAAAATTAGAGACACTTGAATACAATAATTGAGGAATAACATTTAGTCAGAACTTTATAATATCATGAGAATAAATGGATTAATGATATAATATTCCAAAGGACAGTATATACACCATATAAGAGTGAATTGGAGCATAACAACAATGAAGCCTCAATAGAAATGTCAAATGTGATGAATTCCCTTATAAAGAAGGTATCCTTAAATTAAGGATAATTCAATCTCAAAATTATGTCTGACAAATATAAACACACCCAATATAAGTGGATATTAAATTTAAAACAATAAATGGTCATTCACACATATTCAAAGGATGACATGTTCAATAACTACATGTTGAACCCAAAGAAATCGAAATTGGGTTGAGAAGTTCCCTTGGTAAAATTCGACAACCTAACGGCGTCACATATAATTTTACAAAAAGGGTTGATGAGAGAGATAAAGGGGTATCTTATCACTTGGACATAGAATTTAAATCAATAAGGATATATAAGAACATATTCCAACATAATATTATGTGAATTAAAAGACATAACAAAAGAAGTCTTTTACAAAAAGAGGAGGTTGAAAGGTTCCCTTACCGACATGGGTATCTTTCGAGACATGCACCCCGTGAAGAAGGACAATAAAACATTGATGTAAATACTCATAAATGATATTATATTACACAATGAGTAAAATAATGGTCAGTACATACACCACTCAATGGAAATTGTGGCAAATTTAGCATAAATCTCACGGGAATAAAAGTGAGATGAAAAATCCTTTACGAAAACTCGGCAGCCTAACGGCGCCACAAAAATGGACTGATGAGATCAAATAGGGTATCTCATCATATTAACATAATGTTTATGGAAAGAGTAATATAAAAGAACATCCCCCAACATAACAAATAGGAGCATAAAAGAAGTGACAAAAAGGAGAGTACTTAAAAATAAAGAGAGAGGTTAGATCTCTTACGAAAATTCGGCAGCCTAAGGGCGCCACCCAAAACATCCAAAATGGGTTGATGAGAGAGAACAGGGTCTCTCATCATATGAACAATAAAAATTACAGTAATAGTAATATAAAAGAACATCCCAAATACAAGAAATATGAGCTTTAAAAGGAATGACATAAAAGAGTGTACTTAAAAAGAAAGAGAGGAGTAGGATCCCTTACCTCGGGTTTGACTTGACTCGATCGTTCTTTAATCTCCTGAATAATAAACTTGAGTTAATTTCTACTTCCTTAAGAACCTTTTTCATGTTCATTATTCCTTTTATATCACTTATTACCATGTCATAAACATTATGTAATCATTTAAGTTAATAATATTTTTTTTGCCGATATTTGGTTCTTAAGTCGAAAGTGGACTTCTTACAATTATATGTTGTTCGTGTGGCCAAATGTTCATTATATCCAGAATTTTATTCATGATGTAGGTATCATATATATCATATATATCCATCATATTCATGCATTTATAATATTACATAACATTTAGAGTTAAGAAATGAAATGCACCGTTCATGGAGACGGTAAGCCGTACGTACGCATGAACGCTACTTCCATTTCTATTTCATATTTAATGGAATTAAAATATAATGATACATAATAGTATTTTATTTCCAGTATGGTATCATATATAATATCATTAAATATATCCTTTATACGTACCACATATGTTATTAACGAATCAAATCACTTTGAGGGGGTGGTAGTCCGCACTTCCTTAAATGAAGATATCGCGTTTACCCATAATGGAAACCATAAAAGATTGACATAAATGAAAAATACAGAAGCTTAAGTAAAACATAAACATATTAGATATAATATATAAATATAGTTTAATCTTAATGGCCACCTTTGAAGGTATTATAATAATGTTGAACATTCATCGTTTTGGGAGGTAGAAATTTTCCATCCACGGAAACAGTATGTTCTTTAACCATTGGATGTAGGTGTGTGTATGTGTAGCTCGAATAATACTTATAACAAAATCCTAGTATATTTAAGATACTGTAGTTGTTACAAAAGAAATGAATAAAAACAGTTTAGAGGGTTGGAGAAGAAAAATAAAATAAAAGGACTCAAGTGAAGACATTACCTTAAAATCGGCTAACTCCCTTTGGTTTGAGCTCAAAGGCTTCCTTGGGAAGACTTCTGCCCAAAGTGAGACTTCAAGGAGTAAGAGAGGGAAGTGGAGAGACAAAATGGTCAGGGTTTGGCCGAGCCAAAGGCTTTGGAAGTGTGGGTAAGGAGGTAGAGGTGGGGGACTTTTATAAGAGGAGAGGAGGGGCACTTTTGGAAGGTAAAGAAAAGTCACTTTATTTTAAAATGGTATTCGGATTTAAGAGGTCCCACATTGATGTGTTTCAAGGATAAGGTGATAATGGTTCTAAATCCACTCATCCAATAGGTTTTGGACATGTTTAGGCCTTATATATTACATTATCTTTCCATTTTATTTAAATCG
This sequence comes from Viscum album, assembly GCA_963277665.1. Lineage (NCBI taxonomy): Eukaryota > Viridiplantae > Streptophyta > Magnoliopsida > Santalales > Viscaceae > Viscum > Viscum album. The sequence continues at coordinate 1,290,035,439 of OY728158.1, forward strand.
TTAAATAATAAGGTCATCGTTGCATCATCATGATGTCATAAATAATTTAATTTATTTGATGTCTAAAAATTATAAAAAAAATACTATGATGTAGAAAATCATTGTATATTTCCAATGAATATTTATAGTCAAAACTCTGATTTGTATAACCCCTTGTAAAAATTGTTTTAGTAAAACATTTCATGTTTGTCTCATTTTTACTTTAACATTAAATAAAAAGATATTAATGTCATTTTCTAACCAAAGTGGCTTCATAGGGTCCCCAAGTTGACCCATGGGTTTTCTTGGTCGTCCATGACATAGCCAATGAGGTTAAGACATGTGTCAAGTTCATTTCATATTATTAAAACATTATTTTTACCTTAAACTACACTAATTACCTCTAATCGTGATTAAAAACTTAATAAGTTACTATTCACCAAAAAAATTATTTTTATCCCATTGAACCATATTTTACTTCTTAATGAAAACCATGTATGTCGGATTTTTGAAATTCAAGACACAAAGATGGAAAATTTTCATTTAAACGGAAAAATCAGTTTTTATAAGTAACACTTAGTGGTTTCACTATTCATCAAAAATTGAAGTTTTTCAGAAGAATCCCAAACATTCACCCTAAGCTATATTTGATATTCCGAATTCAAAAATGAAGTCTATTTTACAAAATTAAAAACATATAAGTCACACTAATTAATTTAATAATTAATTCCCGCTGTCAGAGCAAATAGCGTGTTATTATGAAACAATAAGTATCAAAAGATTGACACTAGTTTAAGTCTGATTTCAAAGTGAAATTAATTCCAACAACCACTATTAGATTTAATGGTAAAAATATATTCTAATTTCACTTTAAAACCAATTCAAAAGATAATCTAATCATATGAATAAATTAGATTAAAAATAGGTTTTGAATTAAAATACAACATTTTACACTATTCATTAAAAAATGAACTTTATCAGAAAGATACCAAAAATTTTCACAAAGTAAATTTTGATGTCCCAATTCTTAAGAAGAGTTTTATTTGGTCCAAAATGATGTATAAGAGTGAACAAAACTATATTTAATGATGGTTCTCCATCAAAAGGCGATAAGTGAACCTTTAGTGAAAACTATGGCACATACACCTAAAATTGAATTCTTTCCGTATTTTATGCCTTTATCTTTTATTGGATAAATGTAAAAACATTTAAAAACATATATAATCATATTTTAGTTATTTCTATCCATTCGCGCCAATACAACGGCTACATGTTAACTACCATTTAAAATAATATTATTTTATTATTAGAGTGCAACGTAAGATTTCTAAGGAACCCATTGTCGCGTATTGGGTACTCCATCGAGCATAGAGTTCCCTTTAAAGTAAAATTAATATTTTTTCCACAAATAGGGATAAATATAAAAAATTTATATTCTTTATTTACCTGGGGTGTTACAATATGGGCTGCTAATAAAATGTTAATGGTAGAAATGGATGGGTAATGGAAAATAATTAGTGTAGTTAATGCATAAATAATGGGATATCATTAAATATATAAATAAATGGAATAATAAATATAATATGGTTAGTAAATAGTAACTATATAAATTAATGAAAACTCTGAATAAATGGGAATGATATAAATGATTTTTTGGATCATTATTTTAGAAAGTGGGGTTCATTGTGTTGTGGGATTGGCATTGGTTTTTAGTGATCAGTAGTGATGATGTGGTGATACATGAGGCATATTATTGTATTTTATTGGTATTAAACCCTTGGTTTAGTATTTTTAATGTCTATATAAACGTTTTATTTTACATGTGATTTCTTATTCACCCAACCTAAGTCAGATAACCTTAACAATGCCTACATATTTGAGGGTTCAAGTGTTTTCCCCAATATATATATTGGTGATCGAATGGATGGATGATAAACCATATTAATCTCTCATACATTATATGTATTATCAATACTAAAGGTCTAAATTCATGATTTGTGGGTTATGACAGCTGTATATTAGAGTTTGATGATGTGATTTGTTAATAATGTGATAGGATAAGTGGTATATATTAGGGTTTATGCATTATAGGATTATAGAACTAGGTTTATGCCTTTCATGTTCATAATACACTAACATGATCAGGATTTGATATGTGTTCATTATGAGAGGATATATGGAGACGGTATGAAGTGTGATGTTGTATGTGGTGATGATGGTGATGTTTTTCTAATTGTGATGTAAAGTGTAGAGATGTAGTTATATGGACGGGATCGAAGTATAAGGATATTTTCCTTTTGAGTGTGATAGTGAAAAACCATTGAGTAAGTGGTTGTGAGGTGCCTCTTGATTTATATTCTTTTGATATGTATATTATACCTTGATGCATTATTGGGTGAGTGATAATTTTTGAGGTTTGGTGATAGCTGGCCTAGTTCAGTGTATACTAGTTATATTGTTTCTTCATTGAGGAATTAGCATTCTTATTTCATATTTTCTTGAGACGTCTAAAGTAGGATCTTTCTAAGAATATATGTGAGCTCATCCCTGTATAAAAAATATATTTTTTTCTTTCTAAGAGGGACTTTGAGATCAATCTCGACATTACTATATTAGATCTGGGAGTTGTGGTTTATTTTCTATCATAATATAATATTTTTAGAAATTTTTAATATTTATTACATAATATTAAAGGAGACCAGTTTTATTTTATAGTACCATATTTATTGGTGGTTTTTTATCTATTTATAGGATTTACATGGGTAATACCTTTCATTTGTATATTTTATAACTTCAAATATATTATCAAACCTATGGCCTATTAGATGTAGAATTCTAGGGTCACTATTATAATTACTATAGTCCCAAAAGGAGTTATCGGGGTTGGTAGGACATGAATATTTTTATCAATATTATGAATGATAAATAGGATGGATCTTGGAGTTAGGAATCCATGAATATTTCATTGGTTTTTTATGGAAGAAGTATTATTTAAAAGTACCATGTGATGAATAAAGGGATACCTACAATGACACAAAAAATTACCCCCCTCCCATGATTTGTATCACATACCTTCATATTACTGAACAAACAATTCAATACAATATTGATTTTAGGGTAGATACCTATCATAGATACATGTATCATGTTTTTTTCACATTTACAAAGATCAATGTGACTTTTCTTGAATTAAAATAAATCTAATTAAATAAATCCAAAATGGTTTTATTCTATTAGTATTTTTTCCATAAATTTTATAGAGAATCTAATTGGTTATTATTTGTACGTGGTTCATGTTAGTGAGGTGTAACAAGATGATTTAGTCGTCTATGTGGGGGGGTTACACAGATAAAGATGATGAATCTTAGAGGAAACTTTATGTTATTTATAGAATCATATTTTAGTAACATATAGGGGAAACTTCTCCGATTTAGAGATAGAAAATTCGTTCAAGGAGCTTGTTATTTTCTTTAATTTGATCAATGATAGGGTAGAGTATCGAGTTATTTTATTTCTTAGTCATTTAAGAGGAGTAATATTCTGGTGGTGGATTCTGTTCCATAGAGAAAGAGAATAGGCATAAGATTTGCTGGATTATTTCTATAGAAACTTACATGAAAATTTTATTTCATTGGTGTGGTGAATAGGTGGAAGGTTCCCTCTCTTTTGTAGGGGAGCCAAAAATTGTTGGGGTTTAGGATCATGTTCAACGATCTTCTTTACATTTTTGTTGATCATTTACTAGATGATGAGGTCGTAGTATAGTGTTCTGAGGAGGTACTACAACCCATTAATCATTGTGTGGTTACCCCATTAAAATTACTTATTTATCTAGAGCTGATGAATAAGGAAAATGTGATTGGGAGGATTCATGCATAGAAAATATCATCTAGTAAGGGGATATATTCGATCTCTCCAAGGATTGGGGTTATTTTAGGGGGCTCCCAAATTTCATAGTAGTATAGATTTTGACCAGTAGGGATTTAGTATTAGAAATTTTCTTCCTACTTCTCTAGGGATTGTATCTCTCATGCACTTACTAGTGTATTCATTCCCATATGATTTCATTAGAGAAGGTTTCGTAACTGTGACTTTTAGTGTATGTCCATTCTGAAATATTAGTGGGAAATAGGTAGTAAATTCTCTATTAAACCTCACCAAGAGTTTTATTAGAGGATGCCAAAATAATATGAACAACGTGACTTTATTCCATTTATGAAAGATAAAACATGAATCATAAAACCCATTTATGTTTTCCATCTTCTAATACATGGGTCCTGATGTGGTTTTTAGTATGGCTAAAAGGGTAAAGGATCCTTATGTGGGTATCTTTGTGCCATGGTGATTTCAAGGTCATATGGTCCCAATATTGTCCAATGTACGATTTTATTATTTCCTACTTAGTATATCACTATGTTTCTTTTTGGAGATTCTCGATCCTTTAATTTAGCATCCAGGGTTCATTCCTTGGGACTCAAGGTTTAGAGGCTTCCAATACCCCTGGTGTTTACTACACCTGGTGGACATAAGTAGAGTTTTCTTTATATGTGTTAGGTTTGTGAGTTGATAATATGGAAGCATCATCCATTCGGGATTTATTTATTATACAGATGTATTCATATGATGTCACCCATAGAATGGATTGGTTGTATTCTATACATATATTAATTGATTACTTCTAAATAAGAGTTGGGTTTGATGATGTGGAAGGTTGGTGTGTGGTGCTTATTGGTGGGAAAGATAATTAGATGGGTCATAATTATATAGATCCTATTTCTATTAGCTACCATAGATATTGGTGATTTTGATATAGTCATATATGATGTATTATTAAATATATGCTAAGCAATTTTTGGATATTTTTTTTAAATAAGTTGTTATGCAACCCCATTGATGTGATATCAACTTTAGGATAGAGTCACATTCAGATGCTTCCCGGATTTTAATGAATCATTTTCTGATAAAACCTTTTGAACTATAAGAGTTAGCAATTCAAATTGATGATTTGATGTAGAAGGGTTTAATCTAGCTCATTGTGTAGTTGTCAAGTGATCCAGTTCTATTTTCCAAGAAGTAATACAGTGGTTTTAGGTTTTTTATAGACTAACATTAGTTAAAGTATGTGATGTTCAAAAACTATTATCCCTTTATGAGTATAAATAATTTGTTTTATGAGTTGAAGGGGATATCTAGTTCTCGAAGATTGATTTGGAGTATGGGTATCATCATGGGATGGTGAAGGGGGTAAATATCATAAATACAGAATTTATGAGTCATTGTGGTTACATAAAGTTTAAAATTGTTCCATTTTTTTCATGAATACCTAAACTATATTATTTTTACTCTTTAACTTCTTATTTCATGAGTTTTTGGTTTAGTTCATTACATTGTTAATCCATGGTATTATCATGTACTTGATTTTATATAAGGATAAGTTTTGGAATCATTGTAATATTTTATATGTACTTAAAAGATATTAGATCTATGTGAATTTTTTCAATACTATGTTTTAAATGGGTGCGGTGTATTTTCATTTGCATGTGGTGTCTCAACAGGTATTAAAAGTAGATCATTCAAATATCGACAGGATGTTTTCTTTAGAAACACAAAATAATATTTTAGAGGTGCATATTTTTCTTGGTATTATGGTATATTATCATAGGTTAATGTTTAATTTCTTTCAAATTGCAACCCCATTGATATCCTCAAATAAAAAGAACCATGATTTTTTGTGGACTGATCAATTCTAGGAATATTTTGGACTAACTAATGGGGTTACTATTTAGTTCTCCCATTCAACAATTTCTAAAGGAGGGAGCGATATTTTTGGTGTTATGTGATTCTTATAATCTTGTTTTATCGTGAATCCTAATAAAAAAGAGTGAATTTATCTCATATATGTCTAGGTAGGTATGTCCCATAAATGTAAATATGCCACCCATGATATCTATTTAAAGGAATTATTGTTTTATTTGAATTTTACATGACATTAAATCATGAGTGAATGTTTTTTTGTATTTGTATATCACAAGAAATTGAGGTCTGTATTCTTTTAGTGAGATTTTAATATGTTCCAATAGTTTATGAATGATTTCTTTCAAGATTATTAGTTACAGATCATTTACACCCCAGGTAAGTTGAATGTAGTAGTTGATGTTAAGATTTTTAAGTCCCAAGGAGATATTTTTTGAGATTTAATATTCTATTGGAGTGTTTTGGTGGTCCATACATCAATTCATCTTGATAAGGATAAGGTTGGTGATAGAGGTTTCTTGTACCAAATTTCAATGTAATTTTACTTATTATATAAGTTGGAGGATTTTTAGTGAGAAAACATAGAGGTAGAGGTATTTCGAGATTGAATCTTTAATGGTGATTATCCTAAGGGAATGTAAAAGATGATTTCAATCTAATATTATATTTTTGGAGATTATTTATTCCATTAGTGATGTTAAAGGATTTTCTTCTTAAGATTCCTAACTCACCCTTCACAATGTATCCATGTATATCTAAGAAGTATCAGGACCTAATTATTCAGTTGAGGTGTCTAGGTATGATTTGTTTAGTGGTGGATTTTGAATTGATATTTTTGGTCTATCACATGTCAAGGAAGATAATCATGTCTCTAAAGGTTAATTGTAGTCATTGGATGGCCCCGAGAAGAAAGTAACAAGACAATGAGATGAATTTAATCACTTTTTTAATCAAACACAAGGTAAATGTGATGATATTTTGTTTATTATTGAATAGTTGATAAAGTAAACCCATTTTCAGGAAATCAGTGAGCCATGTTTTGTGGATGTTCTGATGAGGTGGTATGTAAATAAGATATTGAAGCTCCATAGAGTTTCAATGACCATTATCTCTAATCTGGAACCTCATTTTTTCTTATGAGTATAGAGGGATGTAAGACTTTTTTTGGATCTTAGATTTTCCTTATAACTACTTTACATCATTATAAAGATAGTCAAATAGATTAGATCATTCATGCAATAAAAGATATGTTGTGTGCATGCATCTTTTCTTTTAAAAAATCATGGGTTAAGAATATTCTTGTGGTTAATTGTTTCTATAGTAATAGCTATCACTAATACATTGGCATGGATCCATTTTATTTATTTTATGGGTGATCATGATGTTCTTTATTGTGACAGACTTAGGTTAGGTTGATTTAGTTCCTTAGACCAAATGTGTTGTAGAGAATGAAAAATAATAATTTTTTGATGACTTTATAGTTGATAATGGAAGTAAAGAAATGTTATAATTCTTATACATATTAAAGGATGAGTCATTTATAGTTTGAAATTGGAGACCATGTCTTCTTGAGGGGATTCCCTTCTCCTTGGACAGCAACAGTTTAGATGAAGGATTAATCTTTCTCCCCAGTTCGTCGGACCTTTTAAGGTATTGGGGAGCATCGGTGAGGTGTAATATTTTTGGTACTTCCCCATAGCCAAACCAAATACATAATGTTTTATAGGTTTTAGACATTAATAGATATATCCTCAATGACTCCCATGTCATCAATTATGGTATTTTTATATAAAGGTTTGAACTATTTTTTTAGAGTGGTTGGTTAATATTTAGGATTTTTTGGATAAGGTTCTTGTGCTAGTGAGGTATTCACCTTGTTCAAATTCTATGGAGGCCTGGTGTCTTGGATAATTGAATAAAAACCTAATTTGTATATTCACACCTAGTAACTTAAGATGTATTGAACCCTATAATTCCATGATGGTTATATTATTGAATCTATACTGAATGATTGTGATGCCCTTTTAATTTCATTTTGAAATCAATATTTTTTTCTGGTGTTGTTTGTGATTTGTTGATGATGTTCTTTTGTATGAGAGGTATCTTTTTAAGGAGTGTTAGGTTGGTATTTGATGGTTCCTTTCTATTTTAATTTTATTTCTAAATTATGATAATTTTTCATAGGATTCTAATGTAATGTAATTGACCTTTACAACCAATTACTATGCATAATTATTGTGTTAGAGGGGTCTAGAGAAGATTAGGGTAAGGGAGGTTTAGTTGGGTCTATGTTTTAGCCTTAAGTACTGTGTCATGGTACAACCCTCAGTGTGGCTACATGAATATTCTTTTGTATAAATTTAATTTTTAAATCTATTATGTCACACCATGGAGGATCATGACCTGGCACATGGTTTTGTATCATGACATTAAGAAGTGTCATGACATATTTATGAAAGTTATTTTTTCTACCTCGATTTGGATTCAACTATTTTAAAAGAACATGTCATCACACTTAAATTAATGAATAATATGGAACATGATGAAAAGGGTATGAATGAAATTATAGCATCTCTCTTAGATAAGAAATTATCAAAGTTGATGGGCTTGAAGACTGCTAAAAACATAAAGAAGCTTGAGAGAGTCCAGGAAGGAAACTCTAATGTTTTTTAAGAAATATAATAAATCTAGATTGGAAAATTCTAAGATATGAATGTGGAAAATGATGAATATATTAATGATTTTTTATAATATTATTTGAGATTTTTAGATAAAACATAGTATTTAAATAGTCTCTATAATGTTTCTTTGTTTTCAATAAGAAGATAAAAATAATTCCTAACCATATTTTTTTTAAGGTATCCTCATTAAAATATATAGACCTGAATCCAAATCATATTAATAATTTACATATCATTTTTAATACATATGAAATAACTAAGTCCTTTATTTTCCAAAAGAGTGTTTATAAGGGATAAGGTATTTCTTTTGAGACTATACAGGTACTTAAAATTAAAGAAAAAATAGATAAGTTAACAAAACATTATGTAATAGATAAAAACATATTTAATAAGAATGAGAAAATAATGTATCATATATTAATGAACTTATATAAAGGTAATAGAATATTACTAGAGTAAATGTCATTAAATTTGTTACCATGTGGTGTTATTGAATACTTTTTGATCGATTCTACAAAGAAAAGCCTTCATCGAGTATAGGGTGATGACTCTAGAAAATAATAACAATTTTATTCATAAATATAAATCGGTAAAGTCCTAAAATTTTCTGAAATACATAAAAACATTCAAAACAATTATTAGAAAAGAAGTTTCAATTTGAGAAAATGTTAATATAAGAATGAAAGTACCATTTATTTCAAATAATATGAATAAAAAAATTTAATAAATATCAAACAAATTTTTTTTATCATGATGAATATAATAAGGATTGTTCAATCATTGATGAAAATATAAGGTTATTTAGTAATATGGGTGATTAAAAATTTTATACAGTGTATATGATTAAATTTAACATTAAATATTTCCTTGATTAAAATATTAATTTTAAAGAGTATATGAATGATCTAAATAATGGATTAATGAAAATATTTTATCATATTTTGTTTATAAAGAATTCAGTTTAATCCCTCACATGTGTTAGTCATGAATAATCTATGATATTTGTAGGATAACTCATAATTTCATTAGATTACATCAATATTTATGAATTAGGATAATTTATAAACATTGTTGATAAATTAAATTTTAAAAATAAAATGAATAGTCAAATATAAATATTACATTTATTTGTTTATGTGTATAAAGAAATTTGATCTCAATAAGTGTTTCGATTTGTAGGGATTTTCATATTTGAGGGAATAATTTTTTATCTGAGAAACTTATATAGTGTTGGAAAGAAAACATTATACCTTTCCAAACACAATGATATTCCAAGAAAACTACATAGGTTTACTATTCAAAAGTTTATATTACATTCTATTTCAATATATCCTCTCCTTTCCATTTGAGAATATTCTAAATTCATAATGGATGATGCATCAATTATATAGGTCATCATCCACACCAATGTAATGTGGTTTCTAAACCTAAGAAGTTGTTGGCTATGAACACCACTTATTTTAATGATATAAGAATCTAATTCAAGCTTTGTTGAGTCTAACATAATTTCACAGTGCTACTTCAAACTATGTACTCATGCCAGTGTAATGTGGAAATTTGACCTGAGACAATGTTGCAGGTGTTGGGAAAAAATCCCTCAAGGTAACATTGCATTATTTTTGGGTTGATTGTGTTTGTTGACAAAGAAGGTCTCTATGGAGAATTGTCGAGTTCTCGAGAAGTTGTTGACAATCCATGTTGAAAAATAACAATGACAAAGTAATGAACGATCTGGAGGCGATACAAAAGTTCCGCACAAGGTGGCGTTGTTTCCCAGTGTTTTCCAAATTTTTGGGGTCCAAAATTTTGAGGTTGGTGAGCATCGTGAAAATAGGATATCCATGAAGATCATATTTTAATATGGCAAAGGCATGAGTTTCACGATGATGGGATGCATGGATTGGATTTCGCGAAGACCAGAAAAATGGAGGTGGTGATGCTTTGCAATTACAAAGAGCTTCGTGAACGGCAGTGTTGAAAGGAAACACGAGGGAGATTCGTGGCGGCGGCGTGAAGTAATTAACGGAATGCTCCGCGATTACGACGAGCTCCGTGATCTGTGATTTTTCGTGGTGCTTCGCGATTTTGAGAGATTTCTGACAGAAATTTCGGAGCATCCCGAATGGAGATGATGTGGCACTGACTTTGCGCGGAAGGGCTGAGGTTTGGTGGAATTGCCTATAAATACAGGTTGACCCCCTCGAGAGAAGTAGAGAAGTTTCAGAGAGAATATTTTTCTCTCATTTCGCGAAGGTGGTTCGCAAAGATAGTATTTTTCGTGAAAGAAAGGTGCTCCGCGGCGGCTAATCTAGCTCTGCGAAAGTAAGTACACTTCACGAATCCGCGTGCTCTAAAAAGTGTGCTTCACGAAGAGACAGGAGCTTTATGACGGCCTAAGCATTGAGAAGTCTTGAGCTATGTGAAAAGTTAAGAGCTTCACGAAGGCTTCTTTGAGCTTCGTGAAATTGGGAGCTTCGCGAAGTAGGGTGCTTTGCGAAGGTACTTTCCAAAGGAATTTCCAGTTGGTCAGTGGCAAAGGGGTACTAATCAATGGATGAACTTTTGACTTCATTAGATCATCTATATACAGAGGAGGATGCATTCATCAGTGATAATGAAGAGACCTACAGGTCTATAAACTGTGAGTGGGTCCCTTCCAAGTGTAGTGAGCAATGGAAGAGGAAGAAGGTAATCCTTTCTACCGGCAGTGAGCCAGAGAGATATAAATAGGGAGTGACCCTTGGGAAAGTAGTAAGCTAACCATAAACATTGTAAAGGTAGTGAGCCTGGGCATAGAAGTGATCTATCCCGAACATTATTGGCAGTGAGCCTTAGTGGATTTGGTATAGCGGTACATCACCGTTATATGCTCCTTGGACGTAGCCCAGTGAGGGTGAACCAAGTAAAAATCTTTGTGTCTCCATGCTTGCTTCCCAGCATTGTATTCAAAGCATCATCATCAGATAAAGAAGTAAATAAGTGGTCATAATAAACACACAAGTGCAAACAAATTGACCCTTGTAATAAAGAGGTCAAGATCCAGTGGGGCGGGAAGAATTTAGAAAAGAATATCTATACCCTGATTCACCCCCCCTCTCAGGGTATATAGGCCCCTATTGGTCCTAAAAGCAGGGACATTATAACAAGAATTGTCATGCTCTATGTTTTTAGAATTTGAACAGTTATGAACTTGGGTAATCTTCATCCACTCAATATAATCTTTCATAATACCTCATATTACGTCTAAAACCAATGTTACCTATAGTATTGAACCTCCCGTTATATCTATAACGGATGGACTCTACATCGACTGAAAGAAACTATGTTAAAACTAACTACATATTAGGAAGCCAAAACATCATCTAAAATCCAATAATTGTATTCTCAAATAAGCTAATACATCTTTTATCTACTAAGAATCTTATTGTCAACCTCGGATGCATATTACATTAATTCTAAAATGTTACGTCATATAATAACATAGTGTATATTCATTTCCAATGTATTATTAGGATAATAAAATTTCACAAAGATTATTTTGGATGTTGAAATGAGGCAGTACATCACATCCAAATTACTTATTCTATCCATTAAAAAAGAGCAAAACCCAAACACACATTTGTGTAACAAAATTAGAAAAGTCCAAAACCTTCCTACTATATGAAACACATCTTTTATGATAGAATATTTGAGATTTTGGGGGATGAAATGATAGCTACTAGGTTTCACATGTGTAAATATTTAGCCAATACAATACCACATCAATTCATCCAAGTTTATACGAATCTAGTGAAAAAGAAAGAGAAGAAATCAAGTATATTATTCAAAACATAGAAATTAATTCCAAGACCTTGGGAAAGGGGAGATGTTAGATATTAATAGTTCATTATAATTTTTACATAGTTATATTCTATGTAATTTTAGTTTCATTATTCACATATTCATTCTATTAAATTACTCTTACTTCATATTCCTCTTTTCAATTCTTTTCATTGTGTTCTATAATCTCCATCATGATAGATAAATAAACTAAGGTAACTCCCAAGTGGTGATCTTATAAAGATACATAGTCCCAAACCACTTATATATAATTTTTTTATTAACACTTGAAGTTCGATTATGATATAAAGTTGTGGGAGGTTAGTTGAACTACCCTTACTATAACTATACTTCGAGGTTATTATAAATTTTTAAATTATTTTCCCTCTCTAAACATTTTTATTTTGACATATGATAGATCCATAATGATTGTGGTCAGAATGGGTGTGATCGAAGAATGGGGAGGTGTGTTAGGGAGTGATCTTGATCAAGGACATTTTTATCTTTCCAAAATAAAAATAGGTGTATATATATTTTATCAATAAATTATATAATTAAGGAATAATAAAAATATAAGGGAAATAGTGGATATCAAATAAATGACATTGATTGTCATCATTGAATGGAAGTAGGGATAATAAAATATACAGTAGTGGATTACATTAAGGAATGACTTTTAGAGTCTAATATTTCTTCTCAATTATTCAATTTTCAATCTGTATATGCATTTTTACCTTCCCATATTGCATATTAATACACACAACCCCTTATTTACTCATTTTAATTATTTTAAGAACAAAAAAATAAAATAAATAAATAAAATATAATCTCACTGAATTTAGTTACAATCATATTTATAAAGGACCTCAATCAGCCACTAAGATACAGTAAGAGTTTATAATAAAAAATTTATTAAGACCTTTTATCATCCTTTGAACAGTTTAGTAAATTTATTAAGGAATTGAGTTGGTCATTCATTAGTCTTTCACTTTATAAATATCTTCTCTACTTCTCATTAAATAGAAATTGTAAAACAATAAATCTTTTTAAATCTCACCCCTTTACATTAGTTAGATAGTGGAAGTAGTTGCATTGAATATTTAAGGGGTATGAAAATAAAACCATAAGGAGGATTCATTTAGAGAAATAATCAATGATATCAAAGAGAACCATGAACATGAATTCTTAAAAGGTTTTTCAAATGAAATTTGGGAGATATTGGATAACTTTTCCTTACCATGAGTGAAAAAGAATGAAATATGAGCCATTTTCTTTTTCTTCCGTTTTTAAATGAAATATATGGGTGTGATAGAATTATATTATTATATGATACTTTACCATTCTAGTCATATTATAAAGGGGCATTATAATGAACATGAGTTCTGGTTCAAAAAATTTAATAGAGTATCACTTTAATTATATTTGATTTAATTTAATGATAAATTTCTTGATTTTACTATAACTCTATTTGTGTCATATTTTAATATTTGTTCGATCGATTCATATCCTTGGACAATAAAATAGAATAAGATTCCACCATCAATGAAAATATATAGTTTTCATTGGAATATCTGAGGGACTTCATGGTGAAGTGGCTACCATCTCAATAACACCAAGAATATCAAATGATGGAGGACCCCATGACAGATGATAGGTTTCCTCTTTACTTCCTCCTCCCTCCCTCTTAACATCCTTTCTCTTATTATCTCATTTTGGAGTTTGGGATATTTTTTCTTTTCATTAGGGATCTATACTATTAGTGACCACTTATTTGAATTAGGAAAAATAAAGTGTATAGGTTCCTATATTATAATCCTCACCCCCCCCCCATGAATTGGGGATGACTGGATGTAAATGACCGGTTATATGTAGTCATAATACAACACTACTTTGGTGATGAGTCAAGACCTCTTTATCTCCTTATTTCTATTTTTTATTTTACTTTTCATTGAATAAATTTCTCAAGTTTACTTTGTTTAATTTTAAAGGTTCTAGGAGGAGGATGTTATGGGACTAGACCATTCCACCAATGAGAAATAACCAAGATTTATTTCTTTATCCCACTAGTTTTTAATTAACTAATGATTGATTTTTAATCATATTTAAAGGGGTAATGAAATTTAATTTTTAGTAATTTTTAACATTTTCAACTTTTTCATTATATTTATATTTTCATTCTAAGTTTTATTTTTAATAAAGGATTTTTAAATATTTTAATACTCAAGCATATCCTATTTTTTATTTCTCAAGGGTCCATAATTCATTGAAAAAATATGGATTCTCTTATTTGAAAGTTGGAAAATGGATTTAAACTGAAATGGATTTAATTTTAACATAATTAATATTGATTGCATTTTATCAATGAACCGGAATTTATGTGAATCACTTTATAAATAAATTTAATAATTCAATAATAATCACTAAAAAACTAATTAAATATAATATTTTAAATTGGATTATTTTGAGTAATTGATATTTAAATAGAAGTATCTAAAAATTCATAAACAATAGTGCATATATGTGTGTGAAAAATACAAAACTATAAATAAGAATAAAAACATGAGAGTTACATGTCCAAACATAGCTTCCATTCCTAGGTTATCGAAAATAACCGAATGGTGCCTATTTTATGGAATTAATTTGTTCCAAGTTTGTTAAGACCAACTCCTGAATATGTGATATAGAGAAGAATGAATTTAATAAAAGTGTATAAATAAATTATTGTGTATTGAGAGACATGAAGGAGAGGGTGGATAATTTACTTTAATAAGTAAGAGTAAAATGAATTTATCTAATCAATTTCACCATGATGAATCATTTTTTGTGAAATTATCGAGTAAGTTGATATGCTTGAATAATAAGTAATTGAAATGGTGTTCCATGTAAATATTGAAATTAATTTAATGATTTAAAAATTAACATTAATTATTCTGGGATTTAATAAGGGGAAATTAAGACTATGTGAATAATATTTTATAGATACATTTCTAGAGGAAAATAAATAATTAAAAGTGTGTAGGAGATGAAATTTTTTAAACTTATATCATAGGGACTAATCAATGGAATTTATAAACCCCTATTTAATCTTGGTGGCTGACTAGGGTTATTTCCTATAACTCAGGATAATAAATTCTATGCTCTTTCAATCTATTTATTTTCTTTTTGTTTTTATTTTATAATAATTTAATGAAATAAATATAGGGGTGGTTCCTGAAAACATGCGATGTTAGAAGGGAAACATCTGTATAAAAATGAAATTATAATAAGTTATAAGAAATATTACACTACATAATATATTCATCTATGTGATCCATCATCATATCTTTTTTTTCTTCACTTTTACCCAATGATCACACTCAATATCATTTATGTGAGAATACACTATTTTTTATATGTTGTAAATGCCCAATGTACTCAACAATCATTGATTATTTCACAAAAACACATCCTTTTAGGATGGTATTCTAAGGAGATCCTCCTATGAGATAACTCTATAAATCACCTCCCTAGTGTGCAATGATCCCTAGGGAATCATTAGTTCATATAAGTTATCAATTAATGAATTTATAAGTTACTCTTTCTAACTACTAACAATAATGGTGTAGAAAGTGAGTTTTCTAAAATTGAAGCCATATAAAGGATTTTTAGGAAACCATCAAGAGAAATTTAAAATACAAGAAAATTAACACTTCGATCAAATAAATCACACCAAGGTTATTAAATCTAGTACTGTGTATTATTTAAGAGAATAAAATAATTTTTTTCCAATTTTTTCAGATTTGGGTGTATGAAAATACTTGGTCTTGGAATTCACACTCTAAATCATAAATTTTTATTTAATTATGGTCAAGTACATCAGTTTATTAAATATATAGGTCATAAAAAACATATTTTAACACAATTACTCAAAATCATAAAATGGTAATTGATGAATAAAAAAATTTAGTCAATGAATTATAAATCATACCATCCATCAACACACAATGATCATAAATGAAAAAAGATAAAAGATCAAAAAATTAATAAAAACGCATAATGGACTAATATAAATGAATAATATCACTAATAAAAATGAACCTTCATTATATATCTTGGAAAATGAAGAAATAATACATCATTTTAATCATTAAATAATGAATGAATATTAAAAAACCCTAGCCTCAAAAACAAAAAAAAAACTCCAACTAAAGAATAATATCTAAGATGAGATGCCAATATGAAAAGATGATCTCCCTAATTCAATCAAGGAATTAGAAATAATCATAATTTATTGGCTAAAATACCATCGGTTATATCTTCATATCTTTCATATATTTCCTCTTCAATCTATGAATCGAACAACTCGAAGATAGGCATCTAAATTCCAGTCGCATTCCACCAAAAATATGTAAAATATGTCACATTCAAATAAAATGAAAAATATATGGTAGATTTGGACTTTTAAATTCTTTAATATTTCCTTAAATTTTAATAAGAGGTATTTATAATACATGTGAGAGTCATCATTGCAACATCAACCTTGATTGGGAATGACTGTGTAACTGAATCCCATGATGTAACCAATATATTTCAAATAAAATCAAATACTTAAGCCTTACATCTCATCACCACTACAACACAATTACTATATTTTTTCCAAATTCATATCTTAGGTTATTCTCTATGATTTTTATTTTTCCACGACGTCCATTCCATTAACCACTATTCTAAAACCATGCTAAATTCATTCACATCACCATGGAATGCAAAGCATTAGTCTTGTATGATGATTTTCAAAAACATAAGGCATGCTCTACTAGATTATTTTTAGTTGGATATATTTATTAACTTCTTCCATTCTTGAACACATGAAACAACTTACTGAAGGCCACACCATAATATTAATCACATTGTTTTAGGAATTTCCCTATGATCCATGACTATCCTCCTCTATGAAATAATAGATTCTATTTTAGGATCCAACCAAACATCTTCATGTTCAGGTAATTCACAATGGAAAAGTGATTACTATTAAAAAATAAGGATCCCAACAAGTTATTTATATTTCTTTTTAATTATGATGACAAAATTACTTTTCACTTTTTGTTACAAGATGACTCTTATATATCAACTCACGAGTCTTCCATATTAGGGTTTTTACTTCTAGGTCAAAGCAAGAAACCCTTATATATTTAGAGGATTTGATAATATTTATGTATTAAGGTCTTTTGTGGAGTAACCCTTACTTGTGGTCTTTTTCGAATTTTCTACCTTTTTCTTCTAAAATTTACAAAATAAAAAACAAATCCATTTCCTTCCATATATCATTAAAACACATATAATTAAGTAAAACTAATTGATTTATTAATAAAAGTAATGAAATTATAAAAAAATGATGTATGTAATCCAGTTATCAAATTACCCCAAACATATAATCTTAATTGTCCTAAAGCTTGAATTTCCACATTATCACAATGAAACCCCATACTACCAATATTTAAACCCTGTAGTGAAAAAAATAAAATAATTATCAAAAAATAATAAAATTTTAAGAGTTATAAAATACCTATAAATTCAACCACTTTGTTTTCAAGAAAACAAATCAACCATGAATTTTAATTTTCCTATTGAAATTAAGATGCTTTTGTAAACTTACATTCACCCATTAAAACATATTATTAATACACATGAGACATGTGATATACCTTCCTAGAAACATTTTCTCTCATAAATATAGGTACATTTTAAAAGATATATTCTCAAACATTGAGTACAACCCTCTTAATCATAGGCCTAAAACAATCTAAATCTCCACCCTGTAAATAAAATAATTACCATTAATCCTGAGGGATTTAATTAATGGGTCACATGTTTTTTTTGATGAGGGTAGGTATGTAATGAATCAAGAAAAAAATCACAAGGCTCAACAAGGTGGTTAAATTCTAAATTATAATATATTTTAAACAATAATAATATCAACGAAAAAAATAACCTCCTCTAAAAAATACTTCTAAAATGATATCACCCGAAAAATAATCAATCCTCGTCTCATAGGCCCACTTATCATTAGAATAATAAAATTAAAAAAAATCAACATCCTTTCATTAGAAATTTTTTATTCAAATGTTTTATCATTATTTTTTTATAAATTATATTTTTTTCATTTACAGGGTAGACAATAAATATAACAAAAGGAATTGTATTCATATTTTTTCCATAAGAAATGATAATGAATCACGTGTTTACTTTTTAAATATAAACCATCCCATTTAAAACCATTAAATAACCTCTTCCCCATACTTATCCTATTATAAATCATACAAAAATACCAAGAGTGTGGTAGAAAAGATAAATAATCTTATAATATGGATTCACTATCAAGGTTAAAAATAGAATCTATGGCCTTAAAAGAAATATAGAGTGTAAAGTTAGGTATCATAAGTATAATAGGTTCAAATAATAAATTCATTAGTCATATAAATGTTACATTCTTCTTTCAGACCATTGAAAATATTATAATGAAATTTCTAGTAGTCTACATGTCCCATACAACTCTCAAGAAATATGAAATAATAAACAATATATCTAAATGATTTAAAATCCTATCAATAATGGGAAAAATGGACAATAAATTGTGGCATCAATAATATTATAAAATCAATCAATATATACTTACAAAAAATAAAATCAAAAAAATGTTGCAGTGATTTAATCTACATAGATCAACCAATATTCTTGAATCACGATTCATCAAATCAACACTCACATTATTATCCTTACTAACATATCCTTCATATTATTTATTTAATATCATATAAAATGTTTTCTAAAACATAGAATGATGGTATTCTTAAGAAATTATTGCATTATAAATAAAAATTATAGTAGTTTATCAATTTAGGGATTTTAAATTACCCAAACTCCAAATCATATAAACAAATACAAGGAAAGTTAAATTGGTCTTGAATTTAAAGTAATAATACTTGATACAATTGAACACTTCCCCATTAGTTTTTATTTTATCTTGTTCTTTAATTAATTATCATAGTGGTTCTATAAATTGAAAATAATCAAGTGATAGTGAAAGATCTGAAGCAGTAAAGATCAAATATTATTAGTGTTATTGGGTCTATATCCTAAAAACTCTGAAAACTATGTTCTAAGTAAACCAATTCCTATGAAATCATAATAATATCAGGTTTCTTCCATTTGGTTCTTTGTTTAATGTATTTAATCATGATATTAAATAACCTTGTAATGTAAAAAATAATGTAATGAACTTACCTAATATGGATAAACATTTGGTTATAGTTGACATTCCCCCACATAGATGAGACTTATTCCTTTCTCTAAAATCAACTTCACTATTTATTTTGGTACAATATTATCTAGTTCTATATAACCAATACACAAATTTTTAGACAATGTTAAAATGTAAAATGTGTAATTATGGACTAACCAAATTTATTGAAACCATTTTCACTCCTCTTTCATAGAAAATTCTATAAAATCATCAATCCTATTAAGTATCCAACATTTAACCTCTTCCTCAATTTAAGAATTTTTTCATTATAATTTATGGAAACAAATTATTCCCTCAAATGAGTGGCAGCAACATCCTCTAATTTATGTTTTCTTCCCCCACTTAAATACATATCCTTTTCATAAAAACCCTTTATAGAATTATAGATATTAAACATAACATTTTCCCCACCAACCCTAAAAGATAACTAACCAATTTTAACAACAATCAAGGGTCTTCCCATTGATAAAAATAGGCATTCAATAATAAAGTGTGTTTTCTCTTCATCTATCTCAAATAAAAGAAAAAACACCAAATAATAGAATTTATCCAATTTGAAAAAATATTGAATCAAAACCGATGTATATATAACTATTATATAAAAAATTTAGTAAAACCTTTAATGGGCTTCATCACTTTTAATTTTAAGCTCTTGAATACTTAGTATGACATGATATTCACACTCACACTTAGATCATACCAATATTTTCCAAATGTATGATCAAATATTTTTGTGAGTTTAAAAACAATATGGAAATTTTCTCTTCTATGGTAAAATCCTTGAAACCATGAATGATAATTTTCCCATGAGTGGTATTATACCCATATCCTCTAGTTTAATCTTATTTGAAACCAAATCATTCATTAAATTCACATATGTGGGAATATTCACTAAAGAACCCATAAAAGGAATTTTAATAAGAATATTATTAAAAAATTCTAGAAACATTTTCAATTTTAATTTTTACTTTGCTTTATCCTTTCAAGTAATGGTAGGGTCAGTTTTTAAGGTGATGGTTCTTCCTCAGTAACTTCTTTGTCAACTTCCTTTTACTTATCCTTCCTCTTTTCCTGATGTTTTTTTCTTTTATTTTCTTTTTTATCAGGTTATTTTCTCATTTCTATATCATTATACTCCATAGTTTTTCCAATCCTCAATGTGATATCCTTTGATTCTATAAATGGGTTATCCTTTGTGTCACCTGATAGAACTAATTTAGGCATCTCCATGAGTTTTTTTATTTCCACAACATGCAATTCTACATTCCTTATAGATATATTGTGATCTTTGGATAAAATTTCAATTAATTAATGGAATCTCTGATGGTTTTCATGAATATTAACAACTTCTCCTCTAATTAATTGATTGAAAAATTTCCCAAATACAAATCTCTTATTATATGAAAAAATAAACACATTATACATATACATTGATACCTAGTGAGATAACACAGGCACAATACACATATATTTTATGACACTTCCATGATCTAGAAATTACACCTCATAAATTATCAAAATTTGAAAACCCAAAGTATTAGAGTATTGGGAGATTAGAAACATGATCTTCTTATTTTACAATTATTCTTCAATATTTCACATAAATAGGCTTCTCATGTGATACTATTTTTATCACATCATACATAGTAAACATCATTATAAATCAAGGAATATAAACATAAGAAATACTGAGCTAAAATGATCGATAAGGATAAATATTAAAGATATAAATTGAATATAATATGTGATAATAAGATGAGAATATGGGTGTGATAGGATAATCAAAGTGGATAGACATAACTTATTAGAATCATTCCCAAAAAAATATCATAAAGCATTATTCATGAAAAAAATAATGAGTCACATGATTCTGGAAATAATATAGATTAGTTACGGTCAATGGGGAATAACATGTGTATAATAAATCATAACACTATGAAAATAGCTAATTATAGTCATGTGCATGGATAAAGTTGTGAACATAAGGAATCATCATCCTCTCCACACATTACCTTCTGAACATAGTTAAACATAATCAAGTCAACACTTTACCTAGTGAAAATGCATAAATGAAAAAATCTCCACACATTAGGTTACACCCAAAATATTTAATAATACTTTCTTTTAAAATAAATTTTAAGTGTTTGATAGATTTCTTGACATGAAACATTAATCTTAAAACGTAAAGTGATATAAATACTATTATTTGAATATGAACATTAAAAAATAATCATTTAAATTAGAGGTATGAATAAGAATAAACACATTATAAAAAATATTCATAATGGAATTATATATTGTAAATTCATTTATAAATAATTAAATAGTTTTCGTAAGTCATTTTACACTTCAAATATATTTTTTCATTAAAAATGAATTTTATAATTTTTTTGGAGAAAAAATATATATTTAATTTATAAATATTTGGTAAATTAAATTTTATAAATATTATCTCATTGTCAGTATTATACTATCAATACAATTATAGGGTGTAACTTTGGTATTTTTTTAACAGATTTTCTTCACTATGAATAGTGGAAAATACCATTTCTTTAAAACAATCATTTCATTTCATAAAGAATTACTATTATGTTGGTAATTTTATCTTATATAAATATAAGTAACTTTTGATTAGAAAAAATATAATTAGTTACATAGGAATCATCACTATTCTATGTTTTGGTATGATTTTATTTTTTGGCTTAAAAACACATTTTTTTTAAATAAACTATTTTTATGTGAACGATGTGTTTTAAACATAATTAATTAAATTAATCACAGTTAATGAATTATATAAATTTAATTTATAAACTATATATTATTTAAAATATTTTAACGTTAATTTAATAGTTTTTACATGCAATGGTATGAAGCTAAACTCACTCTTATGCTTAAAAATGTGTTTATCTAAAAATAGTTTTCATTGGGTATTTTGTGCTTATATTAAAATGAATTTATGAAACTTCTAGAAATATATTACATTAATATTGATTCCATATTTTTAATAAACATAATTTATATAGTATAATATGTTCAATTTAATTTTTTTTATTATAAATATTAACCATAGTAAACATTTTCATCCTCTATAAGGGTAAAACTGGGTTAATACAATGGGATAAGACTTTAAAACAACAATAACACATTCAATTATCTTATTGTACATTTTTTGTTCGACGAAATGTTTTATTAAAAAATGATGTAATTTATTTTAATTTTTTATTTTGAAATTGGGAACACATTCTTGACTTTTATGAAGATGAGTTATATTTGCATCAAATTAAAAGCTCATTTTCAGTCATTGAATTTAATAGAATCATTGGAAGATTTAATTTGGTTTTTATTTGATAAAATGGTATATACTTTTAATTTTTTATTATTTAACTAAAAAATTGGAAACTAATATATATATTTATATAAAGGTAAAATGATTTTAACACTAAAATCATGTATTTGCCTAAAAATTCCTTTTTATGGGTTTTGTGTTTTTATATTAAATGTAATTTCTAACATAAAATAAAAATAATTATAATAAAACAGCTTGAAATTTGAAATCAAAATTTCCAAATTTGGTTAGAATAACACTTATATTTTTTTCATCTAATTATTTAATCATGGTAAAAATATTTTTTATAGCAGTTATGGTTAAAATGAGTTCAAAATGGTTTGACATGAATAAAAGACTTTAAATATATCCAAAAATTCTATACATATGATTTTTTTGAGTATATTTAGACATCACCAGAAATAATAATTAAATAATAGGTGTATAGTTTCCACTAAACTTGATTATGATATATATACATGCATATATATATATATATATTAATCTTTTAAGTAATTCTAAGTATATCTTTTCGCTCCCTTATAAAAGTATACCACCTATCATATATTATCCACACTTAGTTGTCCTTATATATTATAATATAACTTATATAATTCCTTAACGTCTTCATTCACTACAGCCTAGATCTTATGGTCTTTCAAAAATACTATCCTTTCAAGGCTTAAGATATAATCCAATAATTCTTAACCGAGTACTTTTAACTTTATTTCTTATTCCACTATCTATAAATAATAGTTATCCATTATAAAAAATTGTAACGAGTATATTAAATATAATTAATTGTTATTATGATTATATAAAAACTATTATCCCCCTCCTTTTAATCCCATGGGAATAGAAAACCATCGTTTGTGCATACTTGTAGACTACCACATTCATGTGGTGTTGTGATTTCTTTTTCATATTCCCTTTACATGGATGGTAATAAGGATAGTTTTAATGAATATATATGATAATTAAGATATAATAATTATTCTCTAAAGTAAATTTATTAATTAATGTTATTTGATTCCATCTATTAAAAATTGGAAACATCACTCGTCTATATATATGGACTACCATCTCCATGAAGTGATTTAATTTATATTTCTCCAAAATTTTATAAAAACAATTATATAAGTGTATATTATAAAAAAAATATGATACATATTTAATTAATAATATTATATAGATGATGAAACTGAGACCAATTATCAATTATGGTAACCATATAACCAAAACCTACATGAAAAACAAATAATATTTACCCAAAACAATAATTTTAATAAAGAATTGATAATAAATGGATGATAAGATGTAATAATAAAATAATATAAGGAATTATTTTTATTAATATAATTTTTTAATATATATATATATATAATAAATTTTTATTTAATATAAATGATTTTTGAATTCTTATTAATCGATATGATACTTGAGGTAAGGGAATTTATAGTCTCACATTAATTTCTATGGGACATATTCTATATTCACCAATTGTTATTTTGTGGGTAATATACAACCCATTAATATATTTTATAATCATTATCATGAAAATCATAGGGATTTAAAAACCCATGTAAGGTTTTCCCTTTCATGACGATTTGATTCGGTGATTACAAAGGTGGTAATGGATTTATGTCTCAATCCTATTTTAATCAGGATTGTTTAATCTTGAATTATTATTGAGGATATTATATGATCCTTATTTGATAAAATAATTTCATTTATCTCATCATCTAGTTATTTATGTAGCTTAAAATGTTTCTAACCATTTTATCTCTTTTTTACTCAAAATAGTTCATAAAATATTTTTAAAAGAAGATGATCTTGTTTTTCTTTTTTCAATAAAAAGACCTTTTTCTTCCATAACAATGGTTTCTAAAATGATTTCTAGAATTTTTTTACAATTATTAAATGATTTTTTAAATTAATTTTTACCAGTGTTTTAATTTTTACAAAAAAATTACAAATAATATTCTTTGATTTTATGAACAATGTATACTATATAAAAGTTTTGAATAGAATATTTATTTTAATTATTACTACATGAAAAAAATTCTCAACCACATGACCACTCAATTCATTGAATCCTTCACAAGTTTATATGGTTTTTTTAAAATAAAATTATTTCCTTCACATTTTGGAAATATTTTGATTTAAAATAATTAATTTAATTTGTAAAAGGTATTATTCTCCAAAAATATTACAATGATATTTAAAATATAATTATTATCTATGATAAAATTCTTTTATATTAATTATGATTTTCGGGGGATGTGATACAATTATAACATCATTATTCTTTTTGTTGGTGTTTTATGACTATAATGATGATATTTTCATGAAACTCGTTTATTTTTCATGGGTTATGTTTTGATGGAATTAATATAAATCCCCTCATATTTTCACATGTTTTGTTATAATGATATGAAAAATGTTTTATGATCTACTGGAACACACGTAAAAGGATTGTGATTATGTGAAAGGTGGGTAGGGAATTTTATATCCCCTAATGAACTAGTTAATGACTAATGTCTTATGATATAATTATAACTTAAATGAGAAGTTAACTTAACAAAGTATTTGACTCTATCCACTATGATAGTCTTGGGGGTGAACCATAACTAAGGATATGATGGAATAGAGAGTGAACCCAGTCAAGTATGATAGTCTTGTAAATTATCCTTTACTAAGGAAATTATTTTATTTTCTTATGCATATGAAAAAAATATAGGTATTATTCTTATATTATGATATCATGGAAAATTATTTATTATTGATGATTTCAAACACTTACGAATTATGTACTTTGTTATAAAAAAACATTATTCCATGATTAATGATTAATTATAATTGTATTATTTTCTATTATTGTTTTATATTATGATAATTTTTTAATTACCTTATGATTATATTATTCTTAGTTATGGTCATTTATTGAATTCTATTGTGTTTACCCTTACGGGGCATCTGAGATCACCCTTTCTTATATATCCTTTCCCCAAGTCCGAAAGAATGGTTTTAAGTAGCGTATTTAAAGAATGGTACAAAATGATATTAAATTTATGATATATGTTGAATAATGTGACTAAATAATATTTATATGTAGCTAGAAACTAAATACACGAAACTTTATGGTTTTGTAATGGATTTTAAAGTTATATAATGGATATTCATCAAATAGGATTTAATATATATATACAAAAATATAGGTCACTATAGTTATTATCCAAGTAGTTTTAGGATTATTTTTTGATAATAATATTATATTTTTTTTAAACCTTAGTGAAAAATCTATATATATGACATTATCCTAATGTTTTGGTAAGGTAGAGATTATGTAGTTTTCCTATAAATACATTTCATCCTAGATACTGCAAGTGGAAATGGTTTTGTAACATATGAATCTAGTGGTAATAACCCAGAAAATAGGCAGTATAGTGTGTATTGACATTTATTCTAGTATATGGTGAATTTTCCATTACTGGTAACCTAGTTTGACACTACTATGGGGTATTCTTGGGTAAATTCATATTTTTTATGATCCATTATGAATTATTTTAATTGATGATAAAAAATGTTAAACCTAAGTTATCATAGATTAAAAATAATGTGTTATGATTTTGAAATCCCATGAAATAAGTTTCATGATATACGGTTTCTCAGCACTATTATTATTTCTCACACTATGATTTTTTATTTTATTCAATGGATAAAACCAGAAGGATTCATGATAATTATAAATGTGATGGACAATGGAATAATTGTCCTAATGAAAAAAAATTGATATGGGAGGTGGGATGTGTAACCATATGATTATGCTTCATCATTTATCCTAATATATGATGAACAACCTTAACTTAGATGGCATTTTGGAAAAACCTAAAAAGATAAAAATTAAGTTTCATGAAGATCACAGAGTAAAGAATATTATTCTTCCATCATGTCAAGAATGTAAGAATAAGAACTGAATGTGTTGTCTCAAATAAATGGGAAGATATTTTTAGTGTGGAAAAAAAGTAATATTGAAAGTAATTTCCATGTAAAGATGAAAATTTGGGATAATTAAATTGATAAGGATAATGTTTTCCCTTAGAAATAATAGAAATATGAATGTTCTAAATGTATAAATAATGGGTATTATACAAATCTATTTCCTATTGGGAAATATTGAGAAGTAGATAATAATGGTTGTTTGAGTAAGGGTTTTACAGTTGGTGATGAAGATGCTGAGGGTTGCATATGAAAGTTATTGAGGTATTAAGGCATAAGTTGGAAAACCCAATCTAAAGGATGAAGAAGGAAGTTGAATGATTGAGGGGTTTCTGTTTTGGGATTTAATAATTATATTGTAAACGGTTTTATAAGAGAAATTATAGTTTTAAGAATCAAAAAACATCAAAAGATTTTTAGGAAGTACTTTTTCTTAAGGATTTTCAAAAATATGTTGAATATTATCATTAAACTAGAAAAATGATTTAGTGGTAAGGATATATTTTTTTAAAAACATGTGTTTGAGGAAAGGATATCCCTTAATATTTATCTAATGTTGAGATAATAATGTTTAGTTGGTATTATGAGACAATTAATTATATTGGATATTTTTTATAGAGTTAATTTTTTAAAGAATTTCTATTTCAGTTTAGGTTTTATAGTGATTGTGGTTATTATCGAGTTTAAGAAGAATATATTATCAAGGTATTCATATTTTTGGTATGTGGCATTATGTACTAATTCATGTTTTTGGGGAAAAATATTGGTATTGATCTTGGAAAAAAAAGAAATAAATTATCAAATCATTCGAATTTTTTGTTTTTTAATTTTTTTCAGACAAATTTTTAAGGATTCTTATAGAGAACTATTTATATAAATGATTAAATTAAACTTTGGGTGTTATTTTTTAGTTTTTAAAATTTATTGTATTATATTTAAAAATATTGGATAACTTGTGCTAACCATTTTGGTTTTAGTAAATAATAAGTGATATAATGAATAAATTTTCATTATTTTATGGAGCTTATGATAAGTTTAAGGTTAATTTTAGTGCTTTATCAATGAGAAATTCATATTGAATGTTTATTTCTTGGAGTAATGGATGAAGTGTAAATTGATCGAAGTACAACCAAATAATGAAATTATGATTATAAAATTCAATGAAATCATGTATGTATATTTTCTCATATTATCTATCTTGATTCAAAAAGAAACCTTAAATTTTAATAAAAGTATCTTGAAATAAAAAAAATTATTCTTTTAACATAATTTATGTTGAATTTATGGTCTTATATACCCCTAACTGATTTATAGTTTTGTGGTCATTGACTTTCTCATGATCATTTACTTTATTTAGATCAATGTTCACCATCAATTTCTATAATTATATAAAAATTAATTTTTCAACCATGTATATAATTTTACATCCCACAAATATTATTCTATTTTAACACCTAGTTATTTTTTATTTGGGTTGACCTTCATGTTTCCATTCTCATGTTTTCAAAGGGATGTTTTATTATCCCTTTGTACAATGTTGGTTAAGAATAAAGGTATTCAAAAATATTGAATCTCTGAATACCAATATAAATTTTTATAGGCCAAAATATTTTTAAGGGGGTAGGATATTACACCCCAATATTTCTAAGTATATTTATCTTTAAAAAAATTGTAAATGTTGGATATCTTTCTTGACATGAAATACTGATCTTAAAATTAGTCGTATTTCAAATATTACTTTTCAATAATGACCATTATAACCTATACATTAAAATCATATTTATGAATAAGAATAACTAAATTCTAAAAAATATGTATAATGGATTTATATAATATAAATTTATTTATAAATAATTACTCAATTATCAGTAAAGTCATTTTATGCTTCAAAAATATGTTTTATTTAAAAATAAATTGTATACATTTATAGAGTGAATATTATAATTAATTTATATAACTTTTATAAATTTAATTTTATAATAAATGGATATAAATTTTGAAATCATAATATCCCAATTATCATAGGGTTTAATTTTTGGATGTTTCAAAAAAATTTATTTATCAGTGAATAGTGAAAATTCTGATTTTTATAAAAGAAAAATTTCTTTTCCAGTATTAGTATAATTAGGTTTTTTTATTAAAGTAACATAAAACTAATTTAATTATAAATTAAATAATTAATTACATATTTATTATAATTATACTTTATTTTTGTAAAAATCATTTTTTGTCTTAAAGACTCATTTTTCTAAAAACTATTTATATGCACACAATGTGATTATAAAATAAAAATATTAAATTAATCTCAATTAATGAATTATTTTTGTAATATTCATAGATTGTATATTCAATAAATTATTTTAAAATTCATTTAATTGTTTTTTCATTCCAATGGATGAAGGTAATCTCGAATTTATTTTAAAAATATATTTTTCTAAAAATGGTTTCTGTTATGTTTTACGCGCTTATTTTGAATTGAATTTCTGAAAATTCTAGAAATTGAATCATTTAAAGTGTATTATCAATTTTTAAGAATAATAGTTAATATAATAAAATAGATCAACTTAATTTTTTGTCATTATGAATAGTAACCATGGTAAATATTTGTTCCCTCATTAAAATAAAATTTAGTAAAGGGGGTTACAAATGCAGGATATTACATTGAAATAACCCTAACATAGTAATTTATACTATTTGATGAGTGTTATTTTACCAAGGGTATTATTAAGGTGTAAAATTATGTATTTTAAAAAATTATTTTTAAATAAGGAACCCAATTTTGAATGTTTTTGAAGATATGTTATATTTTATCCAAATTCGAAACTATTTTTATGTCATTGAATTTAATTGAATGGTTGGAAGATTCCATTTATTTTTTTCTTTCTCCATAAGTTTAAAAAACTAATTTTTTATTATTTAAACATAAAAATTCATATAAACCAATTTATTACTTTATATAAGGGTAAATATATTTTTAATCTTTTATATAACAGTTTCTTAAAACTATTTTTCATTTTTTTTGTTCTTATATTATAATTATTTTCTACGTCTTATCAAAATTAAATCTGATAAAGTACATTCAAAATTTTAAATCATAATTTCCCCCAAAAAAATTTGATCCCCATTTTTTTTGTTATGTAGTTATGTTGTAATGGTAAAATTTGGAGTTATCACTATTAAGGTTAAAATGATTTTGAGGTGGTTTAACTTGGAGATAATACTTAAAATGTATTCAACAATTTTCCAAAAGTGATTGGTTGAGTTTATTTCAACCTAATCGCAAATTATTTTTTAATTTTTGGTTCCCTTTTCCACTTTAAATTATTATGATATATATGTGTGTGTGTGTGTGTGTGTGTGTATTATTTAATCTTTTAATTAATTCCATGTGTGTCCATTCCCACCCTTATAAAATGATACCACCACTCCAATCTAATCCACGCATAATGATCCTTATAGCTTAGAAATACATACCATGATACATTCTTATATTCTTTCCCCATTTCCTATAGCATATGGTATTTTCAAAATACCATCCTTTCAATGATTAAGGTGAAATACAAAATAGGTTTATCTTTTAACCTAGTACTTTAAATTTTATTTTTTATTCTACCTCTTTTAAATATATCATATCAATTATAAAATAATTAATTATGTACATTAAACATAAAAAAAATTATTATGTTTATCGAACAACCGTTATCCACATCTTTTCTATCATATGGGAAAAGAAAACATTTCTCGTACATATGTGTGGATTGCCGCCTCCACAAAGTGATGTAATTTTTTTCATTTTAGATTTACATGGATGGTAATAAGGATATATTTATGGAATACATATGATATATATCATATAATAATTATTTTGGAAATGTGAATTATGATTTAGTTTTCTTTTTTCATCCATAGAAAAGTGAAAACATCCCTCATTCATATGTATAGACTACCATCTCTACAAAGTGATTTACTTCATTTTTCATCACTACTTTATATGAATAATTATAAAGTTGCATATTATGAAAAATTAATTTAATTATTTCCTTATTAATATTTTTATATGAAGAAACCATGTACAATGGACAAGAACGAGAACCATATAATCAAAACATAAATGAAAAATAAAACAATTATCACATGGAATAATGATTTTAAAAAAGAATTGATAACAAAATGATGATGAGATTTTATAAGTAAATCCTATATGGTATGATGTGTATGGATATTTTTATTTAATATATGTATCAAAAATATATATTTATAATATATGATATTTTAATTAACATAAAGAAATAAACTAATTAAGGTAAGAGGATTTATCATCTCACATTTATTTCTATGAGACATATTCTTTATTCACAAATTATGTATTTTACATGGTTTATTTACTAACCCTGAATTTATTTTATAATTAATACCATTAAAATTATGTGGATTTAATAAACTGTAAATTCTTATCTCTTTCATAAGGTTTGGATTCATAGATTGTCAAATTAGTAAGATATATTTATTTTAATCCCATTTTAATAAGGATTGTTAAATATTGAATTCCCATTAATGAAATTATATGATACTATTTTTACAAACCCCTTTAATTTTTATTATCCTCTAGTTATTTCTATAATTTTTTATTTTTATTACAATTTTCCCATCTTTGGTAATATAAATGGCTCATTAAATGTTTTTATAAAAATATGATGTTTTTTTCCTCCATATCCATTCTATCTAAAATGTTTTCATGAATTATTTCACTACTATTCAATTATTTTAAAATTTATTTTTACCATTTATTAATTTTTACCAAAAGGCTTAAAAATAATATCCTTTTCATTTTATGAATAAGGTATTTTTTAAGAAAGTTTTTTATAGAATCTTTGTTTTAATGATTACACAATGAATGAAATTTACAGTTTCCGTTACCACTCAATTTTTTAAATATCCCTTTATAAGTTTCTATATTACTATTCAAAGAAATAGTGTTCTTAATATTTTGGAAATTTTTTTATTTTAAATAAGTGATTTCAAAACGAGAAATGAATTTTCTTGAATAAGTATTCAAATGATATGTAAATAAATTTTTCATCTATGATGAAATCCTTTGATGTTAATTTTGATTTAATAGGGATATGTTACAACTAAACCATCCTTATTATTTCTTTGGCTGTCTTGTGGTTATGGTGATTTTATATTTATGAAACATGTTTATTCTACATGGGTTATTATATGATAAACATTTAATGAAACCTTTTAACATTCTATGGGTCACGATATGTTGATATGATGAATTATTTAAAATCCTATACATGAATATGAATGGATTATAATTATTTGATAGGTGGAAACATAAATATATGTCCCTCAAATTTATTAGGTAGTGATTGATATCTAATTAAATAATTAAAACTGGAATGGGGAATGAACCCAGTTCAGTAAGGGACTCCATCCATTACGATAGTCTTGAGAGAGAAACTTTACAAAGGATACAATGGGGTGATGAGTGGTCCCAATATGAAATGATAATG
Source organism: Viscum album (assembly GCA_963277665.1). Classification (NCBI taxonomy): domain Eukaryota; kingdom Viridiplantae; phylum Streptophyta; class Magnoliopsida; order Santalales; family Viscaceae; genus Viscum; species Viscum album. The sequence goes on from OY728158.1 coordinate 1,290,067,797, forward strand.
TAGAAAATTATTCTTTTCTAATGATATGATTTTATATGCTTATGTGCAATTAAAAAACTTATGTCATATACTTATGTTATATTCTCTTGGAACATGATTGATTATTCATGATTATATATACTTATGACTTTGGTCCTTTATTATGAAAAACTCTTATTCCATGATTTGTGATTAATGATATTTGACATATTAGGTATGATTGTTTTAAGTTATGATAATTTTATCATACTCTTGCGCATATCTTATGTTCACTTACGATCATTGATTGATATCTATTATGTTTACCCTTACTGACCATATAATCTCACCCTATCTTATGTTTCTTTCCCTAGGTTCTAAAGATTGGTTTTAGTATATAATGTCAAAAGGTGTAGAAAATGTAAAGTTATTTTTTGAGAGGTGTTGAATAATATACCTAAATAATAGGTTTATGTATATATTCTACAAAGACACTAATCCCTTACTATTATAGAATGGATTATAAGGTTATGTAATGTATATTAATCTAATAATATGCGATTTATGTGTATGAAAATTAGGGTTCTATATACTTTACCTGGTCAACATATCCAAACACAATCACATCCACACTTCACCTTGTGAAAATAGCCAAAAGAAATCATGTCCATGCTTTAGCATGTGAACACAATGAAATGCAATCATATCCATTCTTAACATTGTGAATATATCCCAACACAATAATTTCCATGATTTACATTGTGAATATATCCAAACACAATCATGTTAATGATTTACCCTTTGAACATAATAAATGAAATATTTTCCATGATTTACCTTGTAAAAATAGCCAAACACAATTATCTCCACACTTTAACTTGTGAAAATAGCCAAACGCTATGACTTCCATACTTCATATCATGGGATATAAAGCATTTCCTAAATAATTATAGGGATATATTGGACCCACTAGTCATATAATAAAAAATAATACATATATATTCCCTCCATACATGAACAAATTCATAAATTTATCAAAGCTTAATTAACTTTTGTTAATGAAATTGGTTTCAGGAAAACTACCACATAACATTGTCATAAGTCATCCAAATAAATAAGTTGGATGGTTTTATTTTTTAATATCCCCCATCGGGAATAAAAAACATTAAAGGATGTCTATATAGATGAAAATATCTTTTCTAAGAACATCAGAGATTTTTATTGAACAAAAAAGAAAAAATATCCTTTTATTTTGATAACATTATTTTCAAATGAAAAATTAAAAAAATGTGAATTAAATTTAATTTTAAAATAATTAAAATATATAAAGTAATATCCATTAAGAAAAATATATATAAAATCTGAAACATTTGTTCTTATAAAAATATTTTAAAATAATATTTTCTTCATACATTTATACAAAATGTCAAATTAATAAAAATAACGCATATTAAAAAGATTAAAAACATTCCTGAAAAACCTTGTAAATAAAGTAATTGTTAATATAAAATGACAATAAATTATCATTTAATCCCAGATAAATAATTCCATAAAACAATTTAAATAATATATACATATTGGAGAAATATTTTTGATTGTAAAGAGGTGATATAGTCAGTTTCACTTATATGAAACCTTATTGTTGACTTATCAAACAACAGGAAGTGAAGTGAAAATAAGACATGTAAAAATGTAAAATAACCAATGTATAAGAAAATGGATGTATTTTTAGAGGCATAAAATAAATAATTTTCTTAAATAAGAATTTATATATAATGAATATTTAATTGAAAGTGTGATTAGAAAAGAATCTCATACATCTTGATAACATTGTATACAAAATACCTTGAAATATAGAGCCTTATATGGTATTTTAAATTACTTTATTTTCAAGAAAAGTATTATAAAAAACACATACATGGGTAGAATATTCACCACAGAAATTAACACAAGTGGTCAATAAAAATTATTTCTCAATTAATGAAAATTGAGTTAAAAAACCTTAACCACAAACATCTTCTTGGTTGAGATCATTCTAAATCAATGTATAATAAATTTATTTTTATTATTAAAATAAATTTTATACTTATTTTTATTTATTTTTATTCAAATAATTAATTTATAATTCTCTGTTTTCCATATAATAATTGTTTTTTGTTAAAACTAATATTTGAGTGTTAATTGTTTTCATTTCACACATGCTTCAATTTTTTTGTTCTAGTACATGCTCATTGTTCATCTATTTAAAAGATATAAAATGTTTATAAACATATTTCACATGTTTTTATGTATTTCTGGATTCCCATGGTCATTTTATGGAACTTATGGTGATGGTTTTTAGGGAATATTTAAAAATATCCTTCCTCAAGAACATCAATTTATTTTATTGATGAGTATAACTATATATATTGCTATTCTAGAAATAGGAATACATAAAAAAACAAATAATTTTTATATCATATTATCTTTATTTAAGTTTTCATATTAATTCATTTGCTAAATTTTATAAAATCATTCATGTATGTGGTAAAATTGGCCAAAATAATGGCACTTTGTAACAATCGAATCTGTAATAACATGTTATTTTATAGTAATAATATCACTTTTAAATAATATTAAGGAATAAAAAACATATTATTAAGGTGATAAATCATATTCAAAATGATAAATTGGATCAAGGTAATGGAAAATAAGGGTAATTAGTCACTACATACAAAGACTAAATCTCACCTTCTCATGGAAGACTTCTTAGTATTGATGTATTTGGGGATTACTCATGATACCATGATCTAAAAGACATATGAAAGAAATATTAGGGATTTAAATATGAAATATTATAGATATAAATTCATTCTTTAGTTTTTCATATAAAGGCGGTATAGGGGTCATTTACAACTGAGAGGAGTGTCATTTTTTTAAATACTTTTTTGTTAATATAAATGGAATGTGGTATTCAATAAAATTGGATCAAAAATTTTCAATTAATAAGGTCAAGATAATATAAGAACAGTAATAACCACATATTAAAATTAATATATAATATTTTTGATTTTTTTTGACTTTATCCCTTGATCTAACATTTTCTCCTCATTTTAACCTTTACCGTGGTGACTAAATTCTACCTTGGTAAATTATAATTATGCTTAAAAATTAAATTGAATTAATTACCTAATTGTGATATTATGATTTAAAATATTAAATCCATTATAATGAATAAATTTTATAATGTTTATTAAAATCAATTCTATATAAACACTAATAATTCAATAAAAAACAATTTTTAGAAAAATTTTATTTTTAATCATAAAAATGAATTTATACATATAAAGGCCAGATACTATAAATATTATTCATTCCCATTAAATATATTAACTTATTATTTAAAAATAATGGTTTATTTTACTTTAGAAATATAGGAATCCAATTTTTAAACACACTTTATTTTATTTTATTTTTTTGCAGATATTTACAATAAAAACAAATTGTGGATTTAGAGATCTAGTGTATTTTTAAGATTATGTAAAAAATAAATCATATTAAATGTCAATATAATAAATTTATTTAAAATTCCATATAGTGATCCTAACTACCATTAATCTTATCAAACTATATAGGATTCCCTTAAAAAATAAATAATGAAAATGGTAACCTAGAAATACTAATAGGGGAAAAATATGGAAATAAAGAATAACATGATAGTGCATAGAGATAATAAGAAATCATAAATAGAATGATCCTAGGCATGGAAATATGGCATAAAGAACTAAAATTATAAGAATTTAGAATCATGGAATTTTGGGAACAAAATAAAATATTAGATCATAAACATAAGTCAAGGGTCACTACCATGATCATCATCATATTGTAAAAAAAAGTATCATTGTGTATTGGGTCCACTCCCCATTACTATAAACATATTGGACAATGTACCAGGGTGGAATAGGTTCACTCCCTAATCTCTTACCTAACATATCATGAGATATGAAGCTTTAAGCAGTGCATTGTAAGGATATATAATTACAAGACCACCCTTTACATAACTAAAATCATACATATGCATGCCATATAATAAATAATCCATACATAAATCATAAGTATGATCAAACCCATGAGGAGGAAGAGGGTTCCATAATTCTATCCCAAGTAAACCCCAAAGGATACGTAATATGGATTACTAAGATAAGAAAGAATTAATTTTTTAAAAAATTTAATAATTGAAAAATGGACATGGCTCTTGAATACATAGTTTTAGTGTATAAAATTCATTAAAAGGATTTACGAGAATAAAGAATAAAAACAAATCATTTGGTTGATTCTTTGTGAAATAAGTAAAATTTATTTCTAAAGAAAATATTATTTTTTTTATAAAACTATAATTTAACCAAGATAAAGATCTATAAAAAATTATAATATATTCACGATTTAAAAACAATATGGGGGTGATTCTTGACATGTGATAATAAATATAAAAGATTCCTTAAATCGGGTTCATGTTAAAGTCGGAATTTTAATGGGAAATAAATAATTTATAACCCCAGGAATGAAAATTAAATTTTACTAGGTATATATTTAAGGGACATATTTTCAAAAATAGATGGTTTTAATGATAATAATATTTCATTAAATGTTGAAAAGAAAGAAATTGTGTAACTGACACGTAACAAAATTGGTATAGAATATCCCTTACCTCTTATATGAATGTGATATGCACTTACACATAACTAACTTAATTATTAAATTATGTTAATTGAATATATAAAAAAGATCCTTATTCATCTAAATTTAATTATCTGTGGTTAATTTATTATCTTTAGTTATTTAGTTTTAATATAGTTTTTCCTTATGTCTATTATTCTGATTTGTTCAGTTAATTTCTTGGTAATAATTTTGGTTTATTAAACTTGGTAAAAGTTGTTATAAAATAACATCATGATCATTGGAATTATTTATTTCTCTTTAATTTATTACTCCATTTCAAAAATAATAATATATTTTCAAAGTTTACCATGAAAAAGACCCATATTAAGAAAGGTGTCTTGATATGTCAACTTAAGGAGGATAAAGTTACTTCAATAATTTCTTGTTTATAAAATATATAAAATGTAAAATATTATTATCCAGGTATATTAACTGTTGTAAAAATTTCATATAATTTAATTAAAAATCCTCTTTAACTTTCCATTTAATTTGATGATAGAAAATTGAACACATTGTTCACTGTGCTTGTATTCCGCACACACGCATGAGGACGTTTTCCTTTTTCTCAACTATTTTGGAGGATGGAATAAAATAAATATAAATTAGTATAATAAAATTTTATAAAATTAAAAATTATTTTTTTATCATACCTTCATCGATATGAGAGATTTTAGGGGTGTAGAATAAGAAAATAACTTGAGAGGTTGTATTGACGGTATTACCTCTCACTTGAATGTTCTCCCTTGGGTAACTCCAAAAGGATTATTAGTTTGGTCTTATGGTGAGGCCAATGATCCAAATGCATGGGGAGTGTTCTTAGGAGATTCTAAGAAAAAAAATTGGATGATACAAATCTTTGGAATGGGTGGAGAAATGGAGAGGATGTGAGCTCTATTTACAAGTAAATAGAGTGGAGTGTTTGTAAAATCTCTTTAATTTTCAACAATGTCACTCCATTATTTATGGATAAATGCTCCAAAAATATCCAATAATGGTTTTTGAAAATAAATAAGGTTTTTAAACCCACCACCATCCAATATCACACATTTTTACCTATTTTTTACATTTTCACTATGTTAAACCACTTTTACCCTACATTACCTTTACTATGGTAACTCCACATTAACTCTTGGTAACAAATTTTATTGGAAAAAACAAAACTGAGATTATTTAGTAATTTTAATATTTTTATTTAAAAAATATATATAATTTTATTGAATAGAATTTCTATGATTTGGAGAAATTATTTGTCATATTAGCGCTCATGTCGTGTAACAACCATTTCTTGGAAAAAGGTCATTTTAAACATAAAATATAAGTTTGGGATAAGATTATCAATGTTTTTATTTTCAAGATAAAAATTGTTTTATTATAAAAAAAATTAAATTTTATGTTTCTTTCAAATAATAAAACAACCAAATTTTACCAAAATAATTTTTAATTAAATGAAAATACCAAATACCAATTTTATTAAAATTAATGTATTCTTTTTTGTTTTATATGGTTTAAAATTGGTTTTATATGGTTAAAATTTGTTTTATAAATTAAATAAAACACATTTAAAATTCATATTATTATTAAGTAAATTAATTAAAATGTTTTATAAAATTATTTTTCTCACTTATATAATAATAAGGTACTATAAGTCATTGTTTCAGAAAAATTGTATTTTCCACTATTCATCTAAAAATAAATTATTCAAAAAAAACCAAAAAAATTAGTCTTAAGATCATTTTCACATAATGAATCCAATAATGGAAGTCATTTTACTATATTAGAATTATATAAGTGGTAAAAATTAAATTTCAAATAATAAATTTACAATTTATTTAAAATTAGTTTTTGAAAATTAGATCTTTTGTACTAAAATATCAAATATATGTTTCTAAGTTATAACAAACATTTTTTAAATTACAAAATTAATTATAAAATAAATATTTTCTTATATATTAAATGTTCATTAATTTCGAATTCATAATTATAATGTGTGACTTTCATTAAAAATTTAATTATTTTCCTATAATATAGATATAAAAATTATACGACCAAACATTTTTTATTTATAGCATAACACCTAATATGTGAAATCATACATGATATAAGACATAAAAAATCTGGGGTTAAAAAAACTATCTAACTCAATATAATTCTTTAAGTATGAAATTCCCCATTCTAATGATCTATAAGGTGGTTGGAGTTAATTTTTTACTTTAATCCTTTGATTAGTGCATTGGGTTTCATAGTAAGAAAATTCATCACATCTAAAACATAAAAAATTTAGCGGGTAATTAGGAAGGATATTATTTTCCCTCATTGTATCCAACTTTTTCTCTTGATATATTATTTCTTGATTCCCACATTTACAAAAAGTAAAGCATATTTTAGTCTCCTTGAAGAAATTACCTCGGTACTTATTCCCTTGTTGTTGACATGTCAGATGTTGGATATTATTTCCCTCGTTGTCTTAATCACATGAGTTCCCATAATACTTTACCATTATCATATTTTGAGGGTTTATTATTTCAACTATTATAACATTTTTAATCATGTTTCATGATATTTTTTTTTGTAATTACCATATTTATTATTCCAACTCCCACTTCAAAGGATTGATCATATCGTCAATCATTGCATTATCCCACACACTTATCGTTAACTTGGTTCCTTCTATTTCTAGCCATTACTAAAACCAAAAGGGGTTAACATGTGGGATAAATGATTATCATCATGAAATAAGTATCCTAGATAACCAAATGAAAATTTAACATGAATATGTATCACTTTATTAAACCATCATGTTATCTAATAATTTGTTTAATTCATTCTATATCACTCTTTTTTAACTTATATCATTTATAGTTTAACTTATATTATTTTTTGATCAACTTATATCATCCTTGGTTCAACCTATATCATTTATTATTCATATTAGCTTACTTTAAGTTGGGTTCTATTATACTTATGAAACTATTCTCTCAAAGTAACTAGGAAGTAAATCCTTCATAGTGGTTTGTAAAGATCAAATAATCATCCCAATAATATCCCCATGGAGTGTCTAGTTAAGGGTGTAGTCTTATTCTGAATCATTGTTTATAGTAGTGATGAGAAAGTTAATTACCAACCATCCATTTTTAATTTTATTACCCCAAAGTGGATTTGTACCACAACCACATCCACTTTCCAGTATCCTGAGAGTGATTTAATTTCTAAGCACATTATATCTTTCAAATGTTACGAAAATTTCTGGATTATATCATATACTTAGGATTATCCCTTAAGATTTTTCCTAGTTTTTTCAAAACATTTATCTCATATTAATCTATAAAAATAAAAAGACCTCCATCTTAAATCATCTATAGTGGCCCAATCCTTATATACACTTTATTTCATAATTTTTATATAAATATCTAGAAAATAAAAATTGAGGATCTAGAGGTATTCTGTCTTTTGAATATTAGACACATAAATATATCACTTAAATGTAAAAAAAATACATTTTTATTTAAAACTAAACATATTCCTCCTAACAATCATAAATATTCTAAAACAATATTGGATACCGAAGGTAAACTCGCTAGTAAAAGGGTGATATTGAAATCCTAATAAAGGAATAAACATTTCAACAAATCATAATAATATATTCAATAGGTATAACATGATATAATGATAATAATCATGGAAAAATGAAATAAATAAATGAAATAATAAGATCAAGGAACAATGGAATATGTTGAAAAAACATAAGACATTACATCATAGACATAAGTCAATGATCATTCCCAAGACCATCATAATAATGTGAATAAATTCCTATATTTTATTGGTTACACTTCCCATTACAATAAACCTTATGGAAAAAGTACCATAGTGTATTGGGTTTTGTCCCTAGTCTCTTACAAAACAACTCAAGAGATATAACTCTTTACACAATGAATCAGAGTGATATATTAATCCACTACCAGCCATTATATAATGAAATTCATATATATATATTCCACATGAGAAAATAAAACATACATAAATCATAATAATTATCAAACCAATGAGAATAAAGTGGATTTTAAATTTTTTATTCAATTAATAACTGATGGATAAATCAAATGTATTACTATGTGAAGAAGTAACTAAATAAATTTTAACTTTAATAATTGAATAAAGGACATAAGTCTTAAACATGTAGCTCCAATGTTGAAAATTCATGAGAATGATATAATAGAATAAATAATAAAAATAAACTCTTTAGTGATGCATTGTGAAATAAGTAAAGGATATTTTTTTAAAAGAAAAATGATTATTTTTTTATATAAAACCAGAATTTAAAAAAAAAATAGGGATTTTCATAAAATAATGGTGTTTTTATAAGTTATTAATGGTTGAAAACACATTTTTGGGTGATATTTTACATGAGATAGAAAATTGAAAAGTCCTTTTAAATAAACATTACATTAAAGTGGGAGTTTCTAAGGGAACTAAAAACATAGATAACCCCACGAATGAAAAATGTTTTACTAGGTATATATATAATAGACATAAACAAATAAATTAAATATATTTATGAAAATAATATTTCTTAGAATGTATTAAAATAAACAGAACACGTAATCAAGAAATAAAAAGAGTGGTATAGAAGAGCCCTTACCTCATGTCAGAATGTGATCAACACTTGTTCTTAACTTCCTAAATAATTATGTTATGTTAATTAAATATAATTAAATAATCTTATTCATCTATTTTTAATTTTCTAAGGTCCATTTATTTTTTTAAATATTAATTTTTAATATAGTATTTTTTTTATATCGGCTACTTGAGGTACATCAGTTAATTTCTTCAAAACACTTTCAGTTTGTTGGTCGTGGTCAAAGGGGTTATAACATGACATCCTAATATAAATAATTTTGGAGTTTTTTTCCTTTATTATTCAATTATAATAATAATTTTTCATTTTCAAAAGTTATTATAAAATCAATCCAAATTCAGAATGGTTTCTTAATAAGTCCATTTAAGGTGGTTAAAGTCACTATCATTTTTCCTCGTTTATCTCACATAAATAATGCCCAAATATTATTATTCTATAATATTAGTGGTTTCTAAAATATCATTTTATTTAATTAAATAACATTTTTAACCTATCATTTATGGTGGTAGTGTAAAATTTAACATATCATTCATGGAGACGGTAGTCTATCCACACGCATATCAACATTTTCCTTTTACTTAATGATTTTGGAGGAAGGTATAAAATTGATATTAAATTGGCATAAAAACATAGTTATATTAAAATTTCTTATGTTATTATAACGTCATGTATAGAGTATATTTTAGGTATGTGGATGAAGAAAATAACTAGAAATGTTTGGTTGAGAGTATTACATCTCCATTGGCTAACAACTTAAGGCCCTTTAGGTTGGTCTTTTGGTGATACCAAGGAAAAAATGTTTGGATTATATGTTTTGGATATACTAGGTAAGATTTTTGGATGATCCAAAACATTGTACTGTGTGGACAAATGGTGTTGAGATGATATCCTTTTATAAGGAAAAATAGTGTCATTTTTGTAAAATCTCATTACTTTTTAATAATGTAACTCCATTATTCCAGTTAAAAGGCTCAAAAATTGGGTAATAATGGTTTGTATAAAGATAAAAGTAAAAAAATTACCTCTTATTTCCAATATCATACATTTTCCCCCCATTTTTTAACATTTTTCACTATGTTAATGTACTTTTACCCTACACACCCTTACCAAGGTAACTCCACTTTTACCCTTAGTAACTAAATTTTAAGGGAAAAAACTAAAATTAATATTACTTAATAATTTGAAAATAATGATTTAAAATATATATAAATATTATTATAAAATAAAATTTTTAAGATTTATTAAAATTAATTTTAGTATTAACACACAAAATGCTTAATATCCATTTATAAGAAAAAGTTCATTTTAATCTTAAAATTTAATTATGGTATATGATTATCAATGTTTTTTATTTTCATTAATTAAATTGGTTTATTATAAAACAATTCATTTTTATGTTTCATTAAAATCATCCCTAATCCAAATTTTACCAAAATAATGATTAATTTTAGGAAAAGACCAAAAACAATTTTTTATAGATTTAAAGTATAACTGTTTATTTTGTTTTTTTTTTATGTTTTATTTTTATTCCAAATTCAAATGGGTATCATGTATGTATAGAGTTATACATAACTGATAAATTTATAAGTCCTTTGGGATTTGACCTCTTGTATCTATGTCAATTTAATAAATTATGTATCGGCTCTAGGTTACTTGAGTCTCGTTCGTTACAATGATTGAGGTTGATAAGGATTACAGAGTTGTAGATTAAAGATCCTAATAAAATTATTAAGATGTATATTGATTATTTATAATAATTCATGGATATTAGTGGAACTGTTTTGAGATGTTTTTCAGATAAGATATATCTACTAGAGTTATTTTTGAATGTTTGGTTGGAATTTTATATTTACTCTAAGCTACATGTTTGTGAAGGAATAAGGAATAATTTATTTGTTTTAAGAGTCATTCATAATAATTAATAAGATTAATTGTTTTCCTCATAATATTCATTTTATTTTTTCAATAGAAAATTGAAAAATTTATTTAAACTCTTTTAAATCCATTGGACACTTTGACAGAGTCATTTTTTGAGTTTGTAAGGATGGATTCTATCTTTATTATAGTCATTGAACACTTCATAAGTTTCAATTTATGATTTAAAAAAGGATTAATTTAAACTTCATAAGAAAAATTTAATTATAACAATTTTAGGAGACTTCGAATATAAACTATTCTGAGTAAAATTAAAAATGATAATTCATGATATGTTCATTCATGATTTAGACAAAAAAAATCATTTTTATGAGCTGTAATTAAATCATAGAGAGGTGTATAAAACTTAATATGATTTAGTGAAGTGATATTTAGTTGGGATTCAAGGAGGATTGACACACTATGAATCTCCAGACATTTCAATATAAATATTTTTTTAAAATATCCTTGGATTTTTAGAGATTATGAAAAATAAAATATCTTATATATCGGGGATATTTAATAGAAGATCATTATCAATATTCGAATGATATTTTAATGAGGTAAAACTAGAGTTTTTTAGAAGTGATTGAATACATGTAAATGAGATGATCACTCTATCAAGAATCATGGGGAGTTTCTATATTTCATCATTGAAATATTATTCCCATTTTTCTATAAAATAAAATAATAAACATAAGAAATATCAGTGTTGAATAATTGAGAATTAGACCGTGTGAATGAATAAAAAAATATTATTTCGAATAAACAGGAAGAAGAAGATATTAGAAAGTGTTGTATTTTCTTTGATTATGTATGTTGATGAAGGATATTATATACTTAATCATTTGGATATTTTCTATTAATAAGGAAGAATATCAATTTATTCATGTATTCTCTCATGCACTTTTTGATCATTCTAAGAAACTGAGAGAGGAGTCTGACATGATGCTAATGTGTTTACAATATTCAAGAAGTTGGATAACTTATCATAGGAAGAAGTTCTGAACATTAATATTGATACATTTAAAAAAAATATAGGATACTATGTTGAAATTCCAGGAAAAAATATAGATTATAAAAGAATTGTGGCACTGGTATAAAAAATTACCTATCCAAATAGGGGATTGGATGATACCTACCAAAAAATTGTGTGTTTTTATAAACTTTTAATCGCTGTAAACTTTAAATAGTCATACAATGTATGTCTACTTAGATCCAAAAATAGTAAGTAGTAGGTTTCCTCATTGGAGTTGAACCAATTAAAAATTCATGTATTCTTTTATTTTCATTATAGTGGCATAAGAGTGATAAATATATAAAATTAGAGTAGATCGAGGCCTAAAAAAGTCACAATAGTTATTTTAAAGGAAATTATAAAATCATTTACCACTAATTCACCCCTCGACAAGTGTTATATCATTAATATAGTCTCTTCATATATGTTTAAAATCACAATGTAATTCTTAGGTATGTAAATCCATCTGAGGCTGAAATATAGATATCAAATACACATAATAGACAATTTATAATATTATTTCTAAACCACATTTTAAAAGCGATATCTGCAAATGTAAATTAAATTTTTGATTTACTTTGATGGTTATATAGAAGAACAAGTGTATATTTTTTTATTAAAATTGTTTTGTAATTAATAGTAATATATTATATATAATGGAACCAGGTCGACAAAGTGTGATGAAAATGGTTGAGTTACTATTATAGAAGAAGTGATGCATGTATCTAGTACCAAGGATATAAATATAATTAAATTAATATATTATACTATAGAATCATCAAAAAATATAAGACATATTGTACAACATTCCAAGTGATGATTTTATTATTCAAATGGCTTGGTTATATAAGTGTATTTCAAATCGATGTATTCAGATTCTAGAAAATGAACTTAGGTAACGGTACACTAATGAACCATTCATATTGGCACCATAGACAGTATAATTATCGTATTCCCAATATCCATTAATGAAAAATTAGTTAATTATTTCTTGTTGGCTAAATCAACTATAGGGTCGAAGGCAAATTTCATCGAGGATGTCCATTTCATTTGAAGTCCATCATACATTCAAAGTAGATCCAATTTAGATGAGGTCTTGTATGTCATAAGAAAGAGTAAGGAGGGAATTTTAATACTCAATAAAGTGGATAATTCTCATGAACCATTAAAGAAAAAAGATATTTAATGAAATTGGTAAAATGTATCTAATTATTTTTCTTATAAATAATGTGTTTCCAAAAAAAATTGAGTGTTTACTACTATATTTATGTAATCAAAATTAAATGTTTAACTACTTATGAAGATATTAGTTTCTCCACATTCTAAATCAATAAATTTTGAGGAAAATTTTATTAGTTATATTTAAATTGATAAAATGTTAAAAGGTGAGGAACAAATGGTTAAAAAAATAATATAATCAAAGAAGATGGTATTATTAAATATTATTAAGGTGATATATAAAAGGTATATAATTTGAGGCTATATGGAATGAACATGGTCAATATATTATCTCAAAAAAGACTATTTCCATTTGTTGTGTTGAGTTGAATACTCAAATGAACAAGCTAATTGATATAGATATATGGCACAATGTTGTTATGATATTGATGGTAATAATTTGAGAAGATTATTGGGTAACATTATGAAATAATTTTTCTACTGTATATATAAATAAAATAAAGAAATTTTTTTACTCTTTATTATACCTTGTAGGGTACATTTATATTAGATGATTATCAAATGAAATTAAAATTAATGGTCACTAGAATGGAATATATATAATTTTATACATTTCTTATGAAATATAATGTTAGGGATGATGATGGAAATATAAAACTACACCTTCCCACTATATGTATAAAAAAATAAACCAATAAACTCCAGATGAATAAATTATCCATTAAGAGGAAGATTAATTTAAGGTATATTGTAATTTGTAATATTTTATTTGACATTATGTGTATTAAACACTTTATTAAAAATTTATAATTAATAAAAATAAAATTAGTTCAAGAAAAATAGTTTGCATCAAAACCATAGCACCTCTACGATGAATCAAGGATGCGGTACACTTCACTAGAAAATAATGGTATATATTGTAAATATATAGAAACATTTTCATGTGATATGAAAAAAAATATGCTGATTTCTTTATATACATATTGATGAATCAAAAATATCAAGCCACTTCAATCCATTGTCATGTTCTATGGAAAATAGATTGTGTAAATATTGTGGGATAAATAGTACATGAAAACACATATAAAGTATAGGAATCTTGTGCGCGTATGATATAATATAAAACCTTTCTTATTTTAAAAATCATTATATAATAATAACTATGTATTTCAAAATATTTTTCGTTTGGTATGGAAACAATATTTACCATCGAATATACCTTATGAAAAATAAATTTCAGCGGCTTTGAACCACTTTAAATGTCTTTTCCTTATTAGAGGACGAGGTTTTAGTGTGACACCTAAAGAATACTTTTTGAAAGAATAGACCCTAGGGGAAATATAAGAAAGAAAATATACTGGAATTCATAAATTCATTAACATAAAAAGTTACTAGGAAGATAGATGTGATAAACAAATTTCTTTGAAGGGATTAATAAGAACAACCAAAACAATAGAAACCACATCATAAGGATCCGCCAACACTTCTTTGTGGCTAGTCATTACCCTCAAAGGTAATCCTTACTTGGGGTAATATATATTTTCATAAATAAAAATTAATTTAAATAAAACAACTAATGATACCTTTATTGTAAAAAAAATATAGGTTCAAATTGATTTTGAATTATATCTATTATCACACATGCATCCCCATTTTGGGAGGGTAATAGTTTATAAAATCTAAAGTGATATTCTATACAATAAAAAAAATAAAAAATCATGTGAGAGTTGGTACACATATTGCTCACGATCCAAGCATTGAGCTACATGTTCCCCTTGATGATATTTTTGTTCACATGGTCAAACATTCTATTGAAATTTTTTTAACATAATAATTTATTCATATAAAGATACAATATGATAATAAGGTATGTATTTTCCAATTTATCTTAGATAATGTGGATATTACAATTGTAACATCCCAGGTAAATAGATAATAAGACATTTTCATTTTTATTAATATTTTCAAATTAAATATTAATTTTACATTAAAGGGGTTGCTATGTTCGATAGCGTACCTGATACGCAACAATGAGTTTCCTTGAAATCTTACGTTGCACACTAGTAATATAGTAATATTATTTTAAATGGTAGTTAACACGTAGCCGTTGTATTGGCGGGAATGAATATAAATTACTAAAATATGATTATATATATTTGTTAAATGTTTTTACATTAATCTAACAAATGATAAAGGATTAAAATAAGAAAAGAATTCAATTTTAAGGATAAATACTCTAATATTCACTAAAATGTTGATTTATTGCCTTTTGATGGTGAACCCTCTTTAAAAATAGTTTTGGTCACTCTTACACATTCTATTGGACCAAATAAAATCCTTATTTAGAATCGGGATATCAAAATTTACTTTGTGTATGTTTTTGTTATTTTTCTGATAAAGTTCATTTTTAATGAATAAGTGAAAAATGTTGTATTTTAATTCAAAACCTATTTTTAATATAATTTATTTATATGATTAGATTATATTTTGAATTGGTTTTAAAGTTCAATTAGAATATATTCTTACGATTTAATCCAATGGTGGTCATTAGAATTAATTTTGCATTGAAATTGGACATAAACAATTGTCAATCTTTTGATATATATTGTTTCTTAAAAACACGCTATTTGGTGTGACATCAGGAATTAATTATAAAATTAATTAATGAAACTTATATGTTTTGAATTTTTTAAAATATACATCATTATTGAATTCAAAATATCAAATATATCTTAGTTTGAATTTTTGGTATTTTTCTGAAAAACTTCAATTTTTGATTAATAGTGAAACCACTAAGTGGAAGTTAAAAAACTAATTTCTCATGTAAATGAAACATTACCACTTATGTGAATTGAATTTCAAAAATCAGACATACATGGTAGTCATTGGTATGTAAAATTTTGTTCAATGGGATTAAAATAATTTTTGGGTGAATAGTAACTTTTAAGTTTTATTAATCGCGATTAAAGACAATTAGTGTAACTTAAGGTAAAAATAATATTATAATAATATGAAATTACCTTCACACGTGTCCTACCCTTATTGGATGTGTCATGGCCAACCAAGACAATCCATGGGTCAACTTGGGGACCCCATGGAGCCACTTGGGTAAGAAAATGACATTAATTATTTTTTATTTAAAGTTAAAATAAAAATGTCACAAACATGTATTGTTTTACTAAAACAATTTTTACATGGGGTTATAAAAGTCATAATTTTTACTATAAATATTCATTATAAAGATAAAACGATTTCATACATCATGATATTTTTTTATAATTTTTAGACATTAAATAAATTAAATTATTTATGACACCAAGATGATGCGGCGATTACCTCATTAATGAACGATTTAAATAAAATGAAAAGATATTGTAAAATATAAGACTTACACTTGTCAAAAACCTATAGAATGGGTATATTTCTAACCCTTATCACCTTATCCTTGAAATTTATCATTTTGGGACCTTCAAAATTTGAAACTCATTTTAATAAAAAGTAACATTTCTTGACTTTCCAAGAGTGCCCCTCCTCCCTCTTATAAAAGGCCCCCACCTCTACCACCTTACCCACACCTATCAAGCCATTGGATCGGCCAATATCTGCTCATTTTATCTCTCCAAATCCCTCTCCTCATCCTAGAAGCCTTACCGTAGGCAGAAATCTCTTCAAGAAACTTTTTTGGTTCAAACCAAAGGGAGTTACCCGATTTTAAGGTTATGTCTTCACTTGTGTTCTTTTGTTTTATTTTTCTTATCCAACACCCTAAACTCTTTTTATTCCTTTAGTTTTGTAACAAAACTAGTATCTTAAATATACTTGGATTTTTTATGAGAGGTATTTTATTTACACTTACACACACCTTCGTCTAATGGTTAAAGAACAAACTATTTCTGTGGATGGTGAATTTCTGCCTCACGAAACGATGATTGTTCAATCTTCTTTTCACACATTTCATGGTGGCCATTAAGATGTCACTATATTTATATATAATATATATTATGTTTATTTTTTCCTTATTCTTCTGTATTTTTCATTTATGGCATACCTTTATGGTTTTCATTATTGGTAAACGCGATAATTTCATTTTAGGAAGCGCGGACTACCGCCCCCTCAAAGTGATTTGATTCGTTAATTACATATGTGGGACATATAAAGGATGGAGTTAGTGATATTATATATGATATTATACTGGAATTATAATATACCTCTATATAATTATGATTTCACTCCATCAATTACGAAATAGAAATGAAAGTAGCGTTCATGCGTACGTACGGCTTACCGTCTCCATTAACGGTGCATTTCATTTCTTACATCTAAGTGTTATATAATATTATAAGTACATGTATATTCTGGATATATATGATATATATGATATCCAAATCATTAATATCATTCTGGATATAATGAACCTTTGACCACCTGAACAGCATGTAATTGTAAGAATTCCATTTTTGACTTAAGTACCAAATATCGACAAAATGAACATTATTAACTTAAATGATTACATAATTTTTATATAATGGAAATAAGTGATATAAAAGAAATAATAATCTTGAAAAAGGTTCTTAAGCAAGTAGAAATTAACACTAGTTTATTATTCATGACATTAAAGAGCGATCGAGTCAAGTCGGACATGAGGTATGGGACTGCGTCTTAATCTCCTTTCATTGAGGCATATTTTGTTCTAATACAAGTCTTTATTTTATACGTTGTATAAACCCCATTGACTTCTAATTTTATTCAAAAGGAATGTTTTCTATAGGAATCATTTTACTAAAGGACAAAAAGTATGTTTCTTTTTAACGTACGCAGTGACAACGACCTTTCTGTCGTTGTGAGTATTATTTGATGTTTGGAATCCTCAACAAGCCGTAATATTTTTTTAAAAGTAAATAAATACCATATACTCTATTATGTATTTTGGTATTGAAAATGGTTTTGATAATGGATTTGTTATTTCAATATATATAAGTGATATATTGTCCTTGAAATGTGTAAATGTTTTCATTCCTTTATAATGGTTTTATGTGTTATGATTTTATAATGGTACTTGGAAATTTGATGGGTGCTTACGTGATAAACCAAATGAAGGGTGGTGTCGTGAATAACAGGACGGGTGGTTACGTTATAACCTCCAATGCATTGGTTATGGATGTCGGTTGTATGGCTATTCCATTTGGTGATATGTGTGGAAGTCGATTGTATGGTTATTCAATTTAAGTATGTTTCTGTCCCAAGTTACCTTTATATTTTATGTGTTCTTTATATGGGTTTTATGGTAATAATCTGGTTAAAAAATGGTAAGTAAGTATCTTTTATTTAGTGAATAGTATTTACTACTTCTTAAAGGTGAAAAGTGTTTCTTTGATAAAGTATTCATGGTTTACTTGATGTTTTGAAACAATAACGGTTTTCCTTCTTGTGTTTCCCTTACTGAGCTTGTCCTGCTCATCCCAAGTTTTTTTTTTTTGAAATGTTTTTCATAGTACATAATGTGGAATAGGGTCAAGGATGGGATCAAGGAAAATTCATGTTGTCTTAAACATGAAACTAGACATGACTTTTTTTCAAGAGTTAATGTTTTGTAAAAAGAAACTATGTAGAAGTGTCTACTTTGTAATAATTTGAGATGTAATAGTTATGATCTAATTCTCTAAAACACAAAACCTGAAAATATCCTCATTGTGAATTATTCATTTAATTCAATATTAAGTAAGCTTTTAGGACGAGGCCTTTTAGTTGGTATCAAAGGTCAGTTTAGACAACTATAGAAGTTAAAAAATTGTTAAATTTAGTTCCATAAATTAATTTATGGTATGATTGAAATGATATAGCATTTAAAGATTACCATGTTGCTTCGCCTAAGATATTTCAGTGTTCAGAATGGGTTTCTTCATAGGAAACAAGGAAGCTATGTTGGGACGACATCAGGATGAAGAAAACCTTCCAAATCAGCAACCTGAGATGGTCAGAATAGGAACTGAACAGTTTTTTGCAATGATGGAACAATTGACTCAGGGTATAAATGGTGGTGGTATCCATGCACGAGATTTTCCAGATCACCCGTATAGGAACATGTCAGTGGTGGAACATTTCATTAGGAAAAATTCCCCATCATTCAAAGGATCATCTGACCCTGTGCTAGCAGAAGTGTGGATTAAAGCACTGGATAAGATTTTTGATGTCATGGGGTGTTCAGAACATCAAAAGGTTAGTCTTTATATTTACAGTTTTGAAGGTGATGCTGATCAGTGGTGTTCGATAATGAAAAAAATCAGGGATAGTGATGAGATTGATGATCTTCACTGGGATGAATTCAAAGGTATGTTTCTTGAGAAATATTTTCCTAAGGTTGTTCTTCTTATGATGGATAAACAATTCCTAGAATTGAGGCAGGAGGATGACTTAGTGGCTACTTATGAAGAAAAGTTCAGTCGACTAGAAAGGTATGCTCCAAATTTCATACGAGATCATGATAGTAAAATCAACCTTTTTTACTCAGGGTTAAAGCCAAAGTATCGAAGGGCTTTATCTTCTCATGAGTTAAAAAGTTATCAAAAAACTGTTCGATGTGCGGAGAAGGTAGAAATGGATTTTTCCAATGATCAAGTGTTCTTTGAAAAACAATAGAGTAAGAGGTCTAATTGGTAGGAAAAGGGAATGAATTCATCAAAGAAGTAAGGAGGTAAGAAAACCAAATATCCATCCTATGAGAAGTGTGGTAAAATTCATCCTGGAGAATGTTTATCCAAGTTTGAAAAGATCTTTCGGTGTGGTAATTCTGGTCATATTTCTCGTAACTGTAAGGAAGATGATCAAGAAGGCAATGAAAAGCCAACGGTAAGATGTTTTAAGTGTAATGAAATGGGTCATTATGAAAATGAGTGTCTAAAGAAGAACTCAACTGGGGGAAAGAAGCTAGAATACAAGTGTAAAGGGCTGGTGAAATCCTTTGCAACTACTTCAGTAGATGTTGGGCCATCGAATGAAGTAGTATCAGGTACACTATTTTTTGTTCAGATTATGCCAATGTTTTGTTTGATTCAGGGTCTACACATTCTTTCATTTCTCATAATTTTTATAGTAAATTAGGAATTTCATCTCAAGATGTGAATCCTGAACTTATGGTAAAAACACCCGGAGGGAACGTTGAGACAAAAAGAAATTATAAGAACCTTCCTATCATTTTATGTGGAAAATACCTACCTATAAACCTTATTTGTTTGCCTCTAGTAGAGTTTGATGTTATTTTGGGCATGGATTGGCTTTCTATTTATCATGCTAAGATTGATTGCAGAGCTAAATAGGTTTCTTTTCAGAAAGTTTTTTAGTTTGTGTACAAGAATGAACCTTTGATTTTGATAACATATCATGAAGATGAGAAACTAGTAAAAGATGGAAATGAATGTTTCCTTGCATATATTATTGAAAATAAAGGAACTGTTCAGATTAATGATGTGCCAGTGGTAAATGAGTATCTTGATGTTTTGCCTGATGAGTTGCCTGGTATTATTCATTATCGGGAAGTTGAAGTTATTGTTGACTTAGTTCCTGATGCTAAGCCAATTTCAAAACTCCCTTATCGAAAGGGTCAAGTTGAACTTTTAGAGTTAAATAAGCAATTACAAAAGTTATTAGATAAAGGTTTCATTTGACCTAGCACATCACTATGGGGTGCTCCTGTCTTGTTTGTTAAAAAGAAATATAGTTCAATGAGACTTTACTTTGATTATATAGCCTTGAATAACATCACTATTAAGAACAAGTATCCTTTTCCTCATATCGATAATTTTTTTGATCAGATCCAGGAGCTCAGTATTTTTCGAAGTTTGACTTGAGGTTGGGGTACCATCAGTTGAAAGTAAAAGAAGTTGACATTCTGAAGACTGTGTTTCATACTAGATATGGCCATTATGAATTTGTAGTTATTCCTTTTGGGTTAACCAATGCACCTGTTGTATTCAGGGACCTTATGAATAGAATTTTCCCTGAGTTCTTGGATAAGTTTTTGGTTGTTTTCATTGATAATATTTTGGTGTTTTCTAAATGTAAAGAGGGGAATGAAAGTCATTTAAGGGATATCTTGCAAACCTTAAAAGAAAATAAAGTGTATGGAAAATTCAGCAAGTGTTAGTTTTGGTTACAACAAATTTCTTTCCTTGGTCACATTGTTTCAAAAAGTGGCATAACTGTTGATCTTTCTAAAACAAAAGTTGTTGAACAATGGACAAGACCTACTAATATAACTGGTATACGTAGTATTCTTGGTTTGGAAGGTTATTACCGAAGGTTTTTTGAAAAGTTTTCACAGTTATACTGTCCAATGACTAAGTTAACTCGAAAAGGTGTTAAGTTCATCTGGACAAATGAATGCGATGATTGTTTTCAGGAATTCAAAAGAAGATTGGTGAATGCTCTAGTTTTGGAACTTCCTTCTAGGAATGGTGAGTTTTTTTTCTATAGTGATGCTTAATTGAAAGGACTTGGTTGCGTCCTAATGAAGAATGATCAGGTAATTTCTTGTGCTTCACGTCAGTTGAAAACTCATGAGGTAAATTACCCTACACATGATTTGGAATTAGCTGCTGTTGTTTTTGCTCTAAAAATTTGGAGGCATCATTTGTATGGTGTAAAGTGTGAAATATATACTGATCAGAAAAGTTTAAATTATATATTCACTCAGAAATAATTTAATATGAGATAGAGGAGATGGCTGGAATTAATCAAGGATTACGATTGTACAATTAATTACCATCTGGGAAATGAAAATAAAGTGGCTGATTCTTTGAGTCAAAAAAGTAATGCTTCATTAACCATGCTAAATTTGGAACGATATCCTTTGGTTTTTTTATTTGATGAACTTTGGAATAGAATTTATAGGTGTGGGAAGTTCTTCTTGTTTTGTTATAGGTGCCAGTGAGATCATCCCTATCAGACAGAATTAAGAAAGCACAGAAGAAAGACAGTGGGTTGCAGAAAAAGGTAGAGCTGGTTTAGAAGGGTAAGTTTCTTGAATTTAACCTTTATAATGATTGTGTTTTGAGTTTTGGGAAGAGATTATGTGTACCTTGTGATTCACAGTTGAAGAATGAGTTTTTATGTGAGGCTCATAGTTCCCCGTTTTCAGTTCATCCTGGTAGTACTAAAATGTATAGAGATATGCGAGAGTATTACTGGTGGGATGGAATGAAAAGATATATTGCTGATTTTACTGTGAAGAGTTTGACTTGTCAATAAGTTATAGTAGAGTGGAAGTTACCGAAAGGTATGATTCAGCCTTTACCGGTGCTAGAGTGGAAATGGGAAAATATATCCATGGACTTTGTTGTTGGATTACCGAAGACATCTTGAGGTAATAATGCAATATAGGTTATTGTTGATTGATTGACTAAATCTGCTCATTTCTATCCTATTTGAGATACATTCTCTCTAGATCAACTTTCTCGATTGTATGTTAAAGAGATAGTCAGGTTGCATGGAGTTCCCCTCTCCATTGTATCTGATCGTGATCCCAGATTTACTTCTAACTTTTGGAAGGGCCTTCAGAAGTCGTTGGGTACTGAATTAAATTTTAGTACATTTTTTCATCCGCAATCAGATGGGCAGTCAGAACGAACAATTCATACCATGGATGATATGCTACGTGCTTTCTCAATAGATTATCATGGAAGTTGGGACCAACATCTTTCTTTGGTTGAGTTTTCTTATAATAACAGTTTTCATTCCAGTATACAGATTGCTCCATTTGAGGCATTATATGGGAAGCAGTGTCAAACTCTTACTTTTGGGATGAAGTGGGTGAGAGGAAGTTGATGGGACCAGAATTGGTGGAAGAGTTGGCATAAAAAGTTCAGCTGATACAGAAACACATGAGAAAAACTCAGAGCAGGCAGAATGGTTATGCAGAGAATAGGAGGAAGGATCTATCTTTCGAGGTTGGTGATCATGTCTTTCTCAAAGTTTATCCATGGAAAAGTGTGATGTGTTTTGGTAAGAAGGGAAAGTTGAGTCCAAGGTTCATTGCACTATATGAAATTCTGAAGAGAGTTGGATTAGTTGCTTACCGAGTGGCTTTACATCCAAGTTTATCTCAGGTACACAATGTATTTCATGTTTTGATGTTGAGAAATTATATGCCAGATCCATCTCATGTTTTGAGCCCATAAGTAGTTCAGTTGAAAGAGAATCTCTCTTATGAAGAACAACAAGTCTAGATTCTTGACCGTAGAGAGAAAGTGTTGCGGAATAAGGCAATTCATCAGGTAAAGGTTTTGTAGAAAAATCATATGGTTGAAGAGGCAATGTGGGAATCTAAAAATTCTATGAGGGATAAATACCCCCACTTATTTTGATATGTGAAAAAAATTGTGAGGACGCAATTCCCAAAAGGGGGGAAGGATGTAACATCCTAGATAAATAAAGAATAGGACATTTTCATATTTATTAATATTTGCGAATTAAATATTAATTTTACATTAAAGGGGTTGCTATGTTCTATAGCGTTCCCGATACGTAACAACGAGTTTCTTTGAAATCTTAGGTTGCACACTAGTAATATAATAATATTATTTTAAATGGTAGTTAACACGTAGCCATTGTATTGGAGGGAATGAATAGAAATAACTAAAATATAATTATATATGTTTGTTAAATGTTTTTACATTTATCCAAAAAATGATAAAATCTTAAAATAAGAAAAGAATTCAATTTTAAGCATAAATACTCTAATATTCACTAAAAGGTTGATTTATCGCCTTTTGATGGGAAACCATCTTAAAAAATAGTTTTGGTCACTCTTATACATTCTATTGGACCAAATAAAATCCGTATTTAGAATCATTACATCAAAATTTACTTTGTGTATGTTTTTGTTATTTTTCCGATAAAGTTCATTTTTAATAAATAAGTTAAAAATGTTATATTTTAATTCAAAACCTCTTTTTAATCTAATTTATTTATATGATTAGATTATCTTTTGATTTTTTTTAAAGTTCAATTAGAAAATATTTTTACCATTTAATCCAATGTTCGTCATTAGAATTAAATTTACTTTGAAATTGGACATAAACAATTGTCAATCTTTTGATATATATTATTTCTTAGAAACACGCTATTTGTTGTGACAGCAATAATTAATTATAAAATTAATTAATGAAACATATATGTTTTTAATTTTTTAAAATAGAAATCATTTTTGAATTCAGAATATCAGATATATCTTAGGGTGAATTTTTGGGATTTTTTCTGAAAAACTTCAATTTTTGATGAATAGTGAAACCACCAAGTGGTAGTTAAAAAACTAATTTTTTGTGTAAATGAAACATTACCACTTCTTTGAATTGAATTTCAAAAATCCGACATACATGGTTGTCATTATTAAGTAAAATTTGGTTCAATAGGAATAAAATAATTTTTTGGAGAATAGTAACTTTTAAGTTTTATTAATCGCGATTAAAGGTAATTAGTGTAACTTAAGGTAAAAATAATGTTATAATAATATGAAATTACCTTGACACATGTCCTACCCTTATTTTTTGTGTCATGGTCGACCACTACAATCCATGGGTCAACTTGGGGACCCCATGGAGCCACTTGGGTAAGAAAAAGGCATTAATAACTTTTTATTTAAAGTTAAAATAAAAATGACACAAACATGTATTGTTTTACTAAAAAAATTCCATGGGGTTATAAAAGTCATAATTTGGACTATAAATATTAATTAAAAATCTAAAAATATTTCAAATATATTGATATTTGTTTTATAATTTTTAGACATTAAATAAATTAAATTATTTATGACACCATGATGATGCAGCGATTACCTCATTAATGAACGATTTAAATAAAATGAAAATATAATGTAAAATATATGACTTACACGTGTCAAAAACCTATAGGATGAGTATATTTCGAACCCTTATCACCTTATCCTCCAAATATATCAATTTTGGACCTTCAAAATCAGAAAATCATTTTAATATAAAGTATCATTTCTTGACTTTCCAAGAGTGCCACTCCTCCCTCTTATAAAAGGCACCCACCTCTACCACCTTACCCACACATATCAAGCCATTGGATCGGCCACTCTCTTCTCATTTTAAGTATCCACATCCATATCCTCATCTTAGAAGCCTTACCTTGGGTAGAAATCTCTTCAAGAAATCCTTTTGGTTCAAACTGAAGGGAGTTTCTTGATTTTAAGGTAATGTCTTCACTTGTGTTACTTTGTTTTATTTTGCTTCTCCAACCCCCTAAACTCTTTTTATTACTTTATTTTGTAACAAAACCAGTATATAAAATATAATAGTATTTTGTTATGAGAGGTATTTGATTTACACTTACACACACATCCTTCTAATGGTTAAGGAACATACTATTTCTGTGGATGTTGAATTTCTGCCTCACGAAATGATGATTGTTCAATATTCTTTTAACACCTTTCATGGTGGCCATTAAGATTTCACTATATTTATATATGATATATATTATGTTTATGTTTTCCTTATGCTTATTTATTTTTCATTTATGGCATACCTTTATGGTTTTCATTATGGGTAAACGCGATAATTTCATTTTAGGAAGTGCGGACTACCACCCCCTCAAATTGATTTGATTCGTTAATGCCATATGTGGGATGTATAGAGGATGGAGTTAATGATCTTATATATTATATTATACTATAATTATAATATACCTTTATATCATTATGATTTCACTCCATCAATTACGAAATAGAAATGAAAGTAATGTTCATGCGTATGTACGGCTTACCGTCCCCATGAACTGTGCATTTCATTTCTTACCTCTAAGTGTTGTATACTATTATAAATACATGTATATGACATATATATATGATATATATGATATCCAAATAATTAATATCATTCTGGATATAATGAAACTTTGACCACCTGAACAACATGTAATTGTAAGAAGTCTATTTTTGACTTAAGTGCCAAATATCGACAAAACAAACATTATTAACTTAAATGATTACATAATGTTTATTACATGGAAATAAGTGATATAAAAGAAATAATGAGCTTGAAAAAGGTTCTTAAGCACGTATAAATTAACAGTAGTTTATTATTCAAGAGATTAAAGAGCGATCGAGTCAAGTTGGACATGAGGTATGGGACTTCGTCTCAATGTCCTTTCATTGAGGCATATTTTGTTCTAATACAAGACTTTCTTTTATATGCTGTATAAACCCCTTTGACTTCTAATTTTATTCAAATGGAATATTTTATATATGAAGCATTTTACTAAATGAAAAAAGTATGTTTCTTTTTAACGTATGTGGTGACAATGACCTTTCTGCTGCCGTGAGTATTATTTGATCTTTGTCTTACTCAACAAGCCGTAATATTTTTAAAAGTAAATAAATACCATATAATCTTTTATGTATTTTGGTATTGAAAATGGTTTTGATAATTGATTTGTTATGTCAATATATTTAAGTGAATAATGTGATTGAAATGTGAAAATATTTTCTTTCCTTTATAATTGTTTTATATGTTATGATTTTATAATGGTACTTGGACATTTGATGGGTGGTTACGTGATAAACCAAATGACGGGTGGTGACATGAATACCAGGATGGGTGGTTATGTTATAACCTCCAATGAATTGGGTATGGAAGTCATCCGTATGGCTATTCCATTTAGTGATATGTGTGGAAGTCGACCATATGTTTATTCCATTTAAGTATGTTTATGTCCCAAGTTACCTTTATATGTTATGTGTTATTTATATGAGTTTTATAGTAATATTTTGGTTACAAAAGGGTAAGTAATGATCTTTTATTCAGTTAAGAGTATTTACTACTTCTTAAAGGTGAAAAGTGTTTCTTTGATAATGTATTCATGGTTTACTTGATGTTTTGAAACACTAACAGTTTTCTTTCTTGTGTATCCCTTACTGAGCTTTTTATGCTCATCGCAATTTTTTTTTTGAAATGTTTTTTACAGGATATAATGTGGAATAGTGTCAAGGATGGGATCAAGTAAAAGTCATGCTATCCTCAATGTGAATTATTCATTTAATTCAATATTAAGTAAGGTTTTAGGTCGGGGCCTTATAAAAATTAATGAAAAAATGTCTAAATGGGGGTACATCATTACAGAAGGAGAATCGGAATGGGAATGGGAATTTCATGTCAAGACAATATGAATGAAAAATAATAGATTGAAATAACCTTTTATGATTACCTTTTACCCACCAGTTGAATTTATTCTTTAATTAATATTAAAAGTCTATAAAAATACAATGTTACAATATAAAAATATGTTCTGCACTGAATATGAAGAAAATTTTCCTAAATAGTTCATTATTGACATGATTGGTCTTGAGAATATAAATTAAATTCTCAAGAATGAATGGATAGAAGCCTTGGGTGTGAATTTATACATGAGGTACATGTTCATAATCACATTTACTGATAATTTATCTACTATATTTATTCTATTTTAATACTATTCATAATTTCCACAGGAGAATATATCACCCCAATATAGATGGAATACCCAGTGATGAAAAATTAGTGTCAGTTAGTCCACATGTCACTTATAAATAAAATATATCAATTAGTGGAGATGAAATTTTAGTAATATAACTCTAATTATACATAGTGTTTAAAAATAAAACAACATATGACATACTCTACATAATAACTTTTATTCAAGGGTAAAATACTACATTTAAAAATGATAAAATGTATTGTTATTTTATTCAGTTACTTGTTCTATTTTGTTCTTTAGGAATCACAGGATGATTATTATAATTAATTTGGATTCCCCAAATATATTGTTTCGAATCCAATGTAAGGATATGCAGAAAATTGACCACTCATGATGTATCTTATGAATTTGTAACACAATACATTCAACATATTAAAAATAAACATCAAATCATATGTTTTATATTATGTATTAAAATAATTTTATTATAACCGATAGTTATTTATTTATTTTCAAACCCATGGTACTATGATGTATAATGTGTATAAGAAACCAATGGATTTCTATAACATGATATGTATTACAGTATATATAATAATATTTCACTATCAAAATGTATATCAAAAAATAATTATTTTTCTCAATTTTTCTAAAGTATCTATAATAATGTAATCACATTGAATCAAGTTATTACATTTGTGAATTTATGAAAGATTTAATATTCCATACACAAATTTTCATCCACATAGATCTATTTCTACTTATAATAACAATTTAATATAAAATATTTATTAACTTTTTTTATCTATATTAATATAGTACTACATAAACTATTGGAAATCCATATATTCAAACAATAAAAATATATTTATTTCAAAATGAGTGGATAGGTGAAAATAGAATATATTGAGTATCATTAGAGTTATAGATAAAAACATTGTGATAGAATTAATGTTGTCTTAGTAAGAATAATAAAGGATAAATAGGGTTGTTTAGTAATGGATTATATAGTAATGGTATGTGTGTGACATTGGGGAACCATTTTTTTCAAAATATGATTATTTTTGTATATTAGTGTTCATTTATATAATGTGATAGAGATATTAATGTAAATTATTTTCATATTATTCAAAAATAATTTATAAAATGTAGAATGAATTATGGGATGGTTTGTGATTGTAAAATTCTTATAAAATTTAAGGGTAGATTTTGTAAGACTATTATTGGAATAGATATTATATATGGTTGTTAGTATTATCCTTTTAAAATAAATCATCAACAACAAAATAACTATAGAAAAAATGAAAATGTTACGATGTGTATGTTAGAATACTAAGATGTGTGAGATTATCAATGAATCTATTTGAGAGAGAATTTGAGATTTTTTATTTACTAGAATATGATTGGGACTAGATTATTATGTTTTGGGCATGCTTGAATACCTAGGGGTACACCTATTAATATGGTAATCCAAGTGACAAATTCACATATTAAAGAGAGTAATGGTTTTCCAAAAAGGATATTTTAGTTCAAAACACATGTTACAAAATCATAACTAATAAAACTCACTTGATTTGTATTAATAATTTAATACAATGATTTAAGAAATTTTTATTTCTATGTAATTATTAACCTCACAAAAATTCAATGCACAACGTGGATGTTAAGATATGAAGTGTGTGTTATTGTTTAAAAGTGTTATTCTAGTTCAAAACACACATCACATACTTAAAAATATTCATACTCACTCATATTATCTTGATAATTTAGGAAAATGATCTATAATTTATTTTCAATGTCTTGGAATTTACCTTACATATATGATATATAGTGTGGCTAATATGATTAATAGTGTATCATTATAGTTTAAAAGTGATATTTTAGTTCAAAAAACATATCCAATTATCCAAATCAATAAAACACACTTATATTTTTTGGTGACTTAGGGAAAATATATTCTCATCATTTTTTATGTGTAGAAATTAACATCATATCATTCTAACACATGGTGCAGCTAACATGACTCAAAGCGCATGTGTCTAGTATAAAAGTAACATTTTATTTCAAAACATCAGTCACATTCTCAAACCTAGAAAATAAACATATCTTTTCTAAATACTTTATAACATTGATATTTCATTTATGACATATAGGAATTAATCTCGTATCAAAGTGTTACACAGTGTAGTCTGTAAAACTAAAAGTGCTTGTTTTCAGTTTAAAAATGACATTTTAGTTCAAAAAACATGTCATATACTAAAAAATAAGAAAACCCCCTCAAATTAGCATTATAATTTAGAATCATGATCCATTATTCATTTTGACTTTCTGGAATCAACCTCAAAAAATCTTTAAACATGATGAGGCCGATATGACAAAAAGTGGTTGTTTTGAGTATTAAAGTAACATTTTAGTTCAGAACATGCATCACATACTCAAAAACTATAAACCATGATTGGATTTTCTTGATAGTTTAGTTAAAATATTGACCATTTATTTAAGTTATAGGAACTAACCGTGTGCCAATCTAATACATGGTGTGTCTAGAATGACTAAAAGTGCATGTTTTCTATCAAAAAGTGACATTGTAGTTTAATATGAATGTCACATACTAAGAACCAAAAAACACAAACTCATATTTTCTTGATACTTTAATAAAAATATATCTAATTCTATTTTTTTGTATATAAATTTAAAGCACATCAACCTAACACAGGGTGTGACCATTATGGTGGAAAGTGTATGTTTTCATTTAAAAGTGAAATTTTAGTTCAAAACATACAACACATATTCAAAACAAAAAAAATATGATTTTATTTTTTTGATACTTTATAAAATATATATAATTCATTTTTCATGTAGTAATTAACCTCTCATTAATGTGACATAGTGTAGTCAATATAACTGAAAGAGAATATTTTAAATTTACAAAGTGACTTTTTGGTTCAATTAATGTTTCATGTGAGGAAAATAGATACAACACATTAATATTTTTATGATATTTTTTTAGAAATATCAATAATTCATTTTCTGACATGTAAAAAATAACCACACATCAATATAATACACTAGGTGAAAGTTGTGACTGAAAGTGTGAGTTTTCATCTAAAAGTGACATTTAATTCAAAATGTGCACCACATACTCCAAAGTGAGAAAACATGGTCATATTGTCTTGATACTTTTGGAAAAAGATCAATAATTCATTTGTGACATTTAGAAATTATCCTCATATCAATCCAATAAATGGTTTTGCTGGTATTACTAAAAGGGTGTCGCATACGCAAAATAGAGCAAATGTGTTGCAAGTGACATATTAAATTTTAATATGTTTTATTTATGTATAATTTTAATATATATATATATATATTATTTAATCATCCATGTTTTAATTTTTATTTATTATTTATTTATATATTTTTAAATTTTTATTTATTTTTTATTAACTCCACTATATTATAACTAAAATAAATATTTTTTTATCATAGGTATAACCTTCTTTTATTAGTTCTGGGGGTGTTGTTTTTCAAAATGGTAGCATGATCATGCCATATTTTAATAGGTTCCAAAGGATATCAGAATATAGTTCCACCTGGTATCCTATGAGTTAAATTATAATTTATTTGGTTATTTTAGTGAGTTATTCATATATAAGGACACAACTATTGCTAATGACATTCACTAACAATAGAGGTATAACTGATAAAAGTCTTATTTTATAATCACTAACTCAATAATTGATCAAATGAAATTTCACCAAAACATTTTTTATTGATAATTATTGTGCCTAAATTTTATCAAGACTTGATATATAGTTGATTTTTTTAGCGGTGATAAATCCAAAAGTATGCACCAATAAAATCTCAAACGTTAGTATTATAATTTTCCTTTATCATTATTTTATTTCTCCAATATGATTGTTTCTTATTCTTAGTAGGATCATCATGTTTTTCTGGGATTTTATTTTTGATATATTATAGTGTTTTCTAAACATTCTATTATTGTGTGTTTCAAGATTTTAATTAATCGAATGTAAACCTTAATTATTCAATGTGACACTCCAAGATGTTACTATATAATTATTTCTTAAGTAAACACAAGGATGATAGATTTCTAGACACAAAACACCAAAACAGAAATGAACATGAAAGATAATAAAATGGTATTAATTTATTCATTGAATTTAAAGGTAAAAATAAAAGATACCTCATTATAAAATAGACAAACAAAAAACAATTTTCAATTTTAATATTTTTCATTGATAAAATAAATTTGATTAAATGTAGAGACCTTGACACCAATATCCCAATGTCAGTGTCTACTTTATTACATTGGCATAAGATACCAAGAATCACATCTCAAAAGATAAAATTGTTTAGTAGTTTTGGTAAACATGATAATTAATTGAGTCCATCACACATTTAGAAACAAAAATTAAAACATATTTTTTTGAGAATAATATTATTCTTTCAAACATATACTTTCACATCAATTATAATACACTTTATGGAACTCTGTGGAATGAAAAAAACTAATGTTGAGATCCAATTATCAGTTATGATGAAGTACAGTAGAAGCTATCATGAATCAATTAGTATAATCAACATATAAAGGTATATAACTAAACCGGAATTCCATTTAAATAGATGGATAATTCCAAATCAATATGGTAAGGTAAATAACTAAAAACACATTCCATTTAATCAATAAACTGATAATGAAATATGTCCAGAGATAATATCATTTCCAAAACCTCATGGATAGAAAAAACTAACTTCTGAATGAATGAAATGATTAATTAATAGAAGTCATGTCTTAGTCACACAAAACCTCTACCGTCAAGACATTTCACAAGAAAATTTAAAACTACTGGGTAAAAACTCATATGGTTTGGCCAAATAATTTCATGGTAGCATTCTGATTCACCTCATGAGACTACTGATGCATCAAGGGGATGTCTATAACTAGACCCCACCGATATTTTTATTTCCAAATCATTCCTTAAATATTGAATTATTGTTTAAATTCATGAGCATTATTCCTTTTCAACAAATATCCATATTGAGTAAAGAATATAAATTTATCAATATTTCTTTATATAAACAAATAACATTCAATGTATAAAACCATATGTTTAAATGATATATGGTTTAAGAAATAAACATTTCCATGATAAATAATAAGTATATTTATGTACAATTTAATGTCTATAAGAAAGTTTATAATTCAAGGGAAATTTAACAACTACAAAA
Organism: Viscum album; assembly: GCA_963277665.1. Taxonomy (NCBI): domain Eukaryota; kingdom Viridiplantae; phylum Streptophyta; class Magnoliopsida; order Santalales; family Viscaceae; genus Viscum; species Viscum album. The sequence continues at coordinate 1,290,100,916 of OY728158.1, forward strand.
ATTATTCAAGGAAGTGAATCTTAGTACTTTCTTTCATTAAAATGATCACAAACCATAAAAATAAGAATAAGTATGGTTCTGATAAAAACATAAACCCATTGGAGTAAGAATAAATGGATTTTTACATAGATAAATACAAATACAATAAAATTATCTTTAAAAAAATTCTTGAAAAAAATATCCTTTTCACTTTAAACACTTTTAAAAAAATAAAACATTTAGAAAATAATTTTCTTTTAAAAATAACTTTTAATGATAATAATTAACATAATATTATAAATAATATATTCTTTAAAAATATCCTTGTAACCTTTCAATGTAAGATCTAAATAAATGACAGTCATTATTGTAGGTAATTTTATACATGTCATATAAGTTAAGAAGAAAATTCATTTTACACATTAAAAAGGATAGAAAAGTTCCATGTTTGTAAAATGACAAGAAAATCACTCTAAAAAATTTTAAAAAAATGGGTAAAAATTTAATATATTATTTTTAAATGTTTAAAAATATTTTTAAAAAAAATAGAAAATGTTGTTTTGGAAGAAAACAGATTTCCTACTAAAGCAAGAAATTAAGTCGTAATTTCTAAAAAATATTTTATCAATTATTTTACATAATTAAGAGTGGAAAAATGTTATTTTACTTGAAATATAATGAATAAATAGAGTATAATGAAATTAAATGGGTTAATTTATATAATTATCAAATAATTTCCTTTAAATGAAATTGAAGAATAAAAAATCTCGATAAGAATAAGATTGTGAAATAAACCCTTATAATGAATGTAACATTGAAGTTGGAATTAATCAATGAATAGATTATATATATCAGATATAAATACAAATTAAACAATTATAAATACTACATAATATAATCAAAAGTATTTAAAAACATAATCTTAGAATATCAACAACCAAGAAGAAGTAATATAACCCAATGAAAATAAATTTAGTGATGAAATTCTTTACCACAAGGTAATTTTCAAGTCAAATCTCATTTGATTAAATAATTAAAATTGAAACATAAAATTATATGGATTTTTAATTTATCATGAGATAAAATGTAAAAGGGGTAGTGTATACACCATATAAAAGAAATTAGTTTCATAACATTATAATATTCCTCAATGAAAGGAAATTTAGATGAAATCCCTTACGTCAAGATTCTTTTTTGTGAAACATGATTTAAAATCCAATTAGATGGTTATATTAAAATTATTAACATATAATAAAACTATATTAATATTTATAATATCATATATGGTCTTTTATAACATATTATTACCCATTTATTAGTAATATTTCATTATTTTCATTGTTTCAGGTGTTAATTGCCTTGTTTTATTATGCGTGTTTTATCATGAAAGATCTAGTTCGTGCACATACTATATAGATCCATAATATAAATAATAATCTTAATTAAATAATTTTAATATATATAAATCAATTATATTTTTAATAAAAATCATGAAATATGGTTAGGAAAAATGGATAATGTTATAATCATGGTGATGGCATGTCGTATGCACACATGGGTAATGTTTCTTTTTTCAGTGTAAAAAATAAAATGATTCATTATCTTTTAATATTGAAAAATGTGTCCTAAATATAATAATTATTTCTTTTATATCACATATATTATTTAAATTTATCCTTATTATAATTCCACGTAAATTGTTAGTGAAATATAAATTGCATCACTTCGCGAGGTGGTAGTCAACTGTACACGCAAGCGACGTTATCGTATCCACTATAGAATAAAAACTAAAAGGTTATATATAATATAATGACTATAGAGTTATAATTATGTTATTAATATCATATATATACTTTACATTCATCATCATACCCAACCATGAGAGGTGGTAATGGAAAAATGAATGACAATTATTCGCGAGACTCTTGTCTACCATGCACACGAATGATGATTTTGTAACCCATTTTATGGAAGTGGGGATGTTTTTAGGTCATTAATTTAAAATAAAAACATGTGAATATATTTAAGATACCTAATTAATTATTTTATCATTTATTAATAATAATTAAATGAGTTGGGGAAAAAATAAAGTAAAAATGCTTGGTGATAAATGAAATCTTCTCCGAGTATCCTAGTTAGTTTTTTTCAAAAGCCTTAATAAGTTAGATAAATACCCAAAATAGGGATTATAAGATTATATGATGGAATATAAGAATTTATTTTGTTTGGTCTTTTCTAAACCAAAAGTTTTTTAATGTGATATGGAGATTGGATAGTGGGTGTCCTATTATAATTGACGTGAGTGGCACACTTGTAATTTTTTAAAAAGATTCAACCATACCTATAATTTTACCATAAAACAAGACTCTAAAATAGATAATTATATAATAAATATAATATAAAGACTAAATATGGAAATAAAATAGTCATTTTCAAGTTTTTATGTCATTTTTAACTTTATATTCTTAGTTTAACCCCCCCCCCCCCACAGTAAATCCATTTTTACAAAATCCATGGTAATTAATTTTTACTATTCTCATAATTTATCTTTCTAAAAAAATTAATCTAACCATTTTAGGAATTATAAATTATTATTATTTAAAATATTTAATAATTTTTCTCAAACTTAATTTATATAATTTCATAAATATAATTTAAAATTAATCATGTAGATGCAATGATAAAGTGGGTTTTCAAAGAGAAAATGTTCGAAAGATGACAAAGTTTTTTATCAAAATTCAATATGGAAGTTATTCCAATGAAATAATTAGATTAATAGATATAAAATTAATCTTATTTTACTTTATAACCATTTAATAATATAATTTAACATTACAAATAATTTAAACGAAATGGCAGTTTTCAATTAAAATTCAATAATTTAACAATTCATCAAAAAATGAAACATTTTAGAAAAATCAAAAAAAATATCACCGTAATATAATTTTGATATGATGATTTAAAAAATTTGGTTTATTAATTAAAATAAACTTTATAAATTTGTTAAATTTTAATTTTAAATTATGCACACAGAGCACAACAAATCCCTCTTTTAAAAAATATACAGATATTCATAAAAACATTTATATTACTTTTAAATGATTCTTATTTTATTTATAATCAACATAAAAACATAATATTAATATTTTAGTTATTAATATTCACACCAAAAAATTTAATGGTTGGTCTTAGTGGTATACTATGTTACAATTTATTTAGACTTAGGTTTGCTTGATGCATAAGCTATCAAATACGATGTTCTTATTTTTGAATCTTTGGGTATAACATTATCCCCACATTAAATAAATTGGTTCCTCAAAATTTAAAAATTATATCAGTAATCAAGGGTTTAATATATAAAAATTATTTTTTTGAAAACCCTCATAATAAAAAGATTTAACAAAATATCTTTTTAATAAGAGAGAAAGGGAAGTACAATGGTCATATGGAATAATCACATAACTAGGTTTCTAAGTTGAACAATATAGGTGTAAAATAAAATCATGTAAATGGAAGCGAAATTAACACCAAGGTAATAATATAGGGTGATAGAGAACATGATTAGGAGGAATTTAACAATAAAAAATCCATATACCAAAGGAGTAAAAATTGTTATTAATATCAAAAAAACAATTATAATAAGGAAAAAATATTTCAATATATTTTTCCTAGAGTTGAGATATTAATTAAATATCTATGAATACAATGAAATATGCTGAGTTGATATCTTTTTGTTTCATAATAACAATTTCAAACATTGTTTGTGCTTTAATAAATTCCCAATTTATCCCTTTACACCAAGAAATGAAGATCTAAACAAATAATTTGTGATTGAAGCATTAAAATTCACTTTTAACAGATCATAAGATAAATGAAAGGGAGAAATGTCTTACCTTCTACCCCTAACTATTTTCCAAAATCAATATTTTTAGTAAAATACATCCAATGTAATATATTAATCTTTAAACCTAAAAATTAACACTACTAGTTCATTTTTAATATTTATTCATCAAATTTCCTAACTAAATCGAATGTCATATTAACTATGACATCAACATGGATAGTTGTATGCACTAAATCCTTATCTTCCTTTAATTTTGGGTTCAATCCATGTTGTCTTACCAGACATGATGGTCTGTCACATGGAATGCAGGTTTTACTTTTTCTAAAACCATACTAATATAATTCCTATAAAGGTCCCCCAAAAATGATGCACATCCATGAAATAAAATTAATCATTAAATAAACTTTTTACTATGGTTTAAAATACATTTTACTTATTTATTATAGTTATTTCCACAAATTATGATAATCACTTTTGACTATTATTTCAATGCCATTAATGATCATAATAACCCTAAAATCTATCAACATATTTAATATTATGTTTATAAAATCTAAATAAATTATAACTCAAATGAATTTTCCACTAAAACATATATTTACCATTAATTTCCCCAAAATGTTCTTAATCTTGGAAGACACCCTTCACTTAAAACCTAAAAATTGGGTTTTTATGACTTTAATCTTATAATCATTCATAAACTCATTAATCCTTGATTTTATTTAAAACTCTTAATTTAATGAAGGAATATATGCTTCTGGAATTTATTTGAATCATTAAATGATTCATGATTCTTATAAAAAAATACTAATTGTAAAAAAAAGCTTTTATAATATAATTCTGCAATGCCATTAAATACTTAAAATAATTTATTTTAACATTGGTCTTTCCTTGATCTAGGTTTTAACAATTAGAATATGTCATCGACATGGATAATTCCCCGATTCTCCATATTTAATACAGTAAACTATAAATGGATCCCAAGTATGAGATTTATTTTCTTCCATCATACTCTTCATTTTCCCTTGGAAGTTATATTATTTATTCCCAACTTTTTCACACATAAAGCATTTTCTTATTCCATTAAGACACCTTATTTTAAATCTAATAAAATTTAGGTTTACCCTATGTCATTCATTTTCATCATATATTCAAAACCTTAATAATGGTTTGTAAAGAAAATATGAATTACCCTAACCATATCCCTTGGAAGTGTCAAACCAGGTGTGTTTTAGGACCTATTTTCGTGCACCAGGTGACAATCTAGAGAATTAAAATGCATCTTTTTTAGATTCATTAACCCTAGGAACATCTATTCCAGAATAAAATCCACTTGTAGAATCTAGAGAGGGATGTATTTTTTGGGAAACTCGCATAATATATACCTTAACAAAACCTTATTATGTTCTTATAAACATATCCTCTAATTTTATCATAGGGATATTTTCTCTAGTCTATGTTTTCCTAAATCTAGTTCCCAAGTATTCTACTAAACTTCCTTTAATAACAACTCTAGCAACCTGGACCCTAGTATTCTAGAGCTAGTTTTTTCTTTATGACATTTTCATATTATATAATAAATTTCATCCTCATGCACTAAATAGTTTAATAGTATTTTTAAACTAGACACAGACTTGAGTATTTAATCACATTTGAAATCACAAATTACAATACATATTTTTCAAGAATCACATTATTCCCTATAGAATATCCTTTCAGATAAATAATAATACACTTAATGGAATATTAGGGAAAATAAATAAAATAAGTGTGATAATTAAAATAAGTGTGATAAAAAATGCTCGATAAAGATTAAGTATAATGATAGAAAACATGAATCAAAAAACATAATTGTCATGGAAATGTAAATAAATAAACACAAATGCCATTTAAATAATTAGATAAGTCCTAATCAGTATGGTAGGGTAAATAGCTATAAACTAATTCCATTTTATCAATAAATTGAGAATGAAGTTCATCCAGACATAATATCATGGTGAAAATATCATAGATAATAATAACAGAATTTTGAATGAAGGAAATTCTTAATTATTGGATGTCATTTCTCAATCACATGATACCTATATCATCAAGACCTTTTACAAGACAGTTTAAAACTTTTTTTGAAACTCATTAGTTTTGGATAACTAATTGCAAGCTAACATATTAATTCTCCTCGTGAGACTACTGATGCATAGAGGTGTTATCTATAACTAGGTCTCACCAGTGTCTGCCTGTATAAAACATTCATCATATATCAAATGATCGACTTAATTCATGAATAATGAGTTTTATCATCAAATATCACTATTTAGTAATGAATACATATTTATCAATATTTCCTCTGATAAAAAAATAGCATTCAATATAGAACATTATATGTATAAATGGTATACAATTTAAAAATAAACATATCCATGATAAATAAAATTAATATATAGGGGGAATCTAATGTCCCAAAAAAGTGAATAATTTAAGAGAAGGTTATTGAGTACAAAAATAAATCGATCAAGTTAATGTCAATATTTTCATTGTTCAAAATGTCCATAAAGCATGTAGAAAAAAATAAGGATCATATCAATACAACATATTCCCATTAGAGTAAGAATAAAGGTTTTTTCATTAATGAATATAAAGAGCATAAAATTACCTTTGAAAACATTCCTGATTAGAATATCATTTTTTTTTAAAAAAATAATTTTTAAAACATAAAAAAATTGAAAATTGGTTTCAAAAACTAAAAATTTAAATATTATTAGGAAAGAAATTTATTTAAAATAGCATTATATAATTGAAATGAAATATTAAAATAAATTATGCTCATGTCATCAGGTAATTCCCTGCATGTCATAAAATTTAAAAAACATTCATTTTCAAATGTAAAAATGATAGAAAAGTTACTTGTTCAGAAAATGAAACGAAGGTTACATTAAATAAATTTTTCAAAATTGGGTAAAATGGTTTTTGATCAATAATTTTTAAATAGTTAAAAAATGTTTTAAATATTTTATAAAAAAATTGGTTCGGAAGAAAATACATTTTCAACTAAAGAGATAAATAGTGTATGGTTTTCAAAAAAAATATTTTATCAAATTCTTTAGTAACAAAGACGGGAAAAAAGTTATTATTAATTAAAAATAACACTAATAACCACAGGATATGGAAATTAAATGGTTTTATTTTTATAATGATAAAATTATTTCCTTCAAGTGAAATTTAAGAATAAAAAATTTTGATTAGAATGAAATTGTGAAATAAACCCTTACAATGACCATAATTAAAAGGTGATAATTTAATTAATCAATCAATTCTATGTTTAAACATTAAATCAACATAAAAAAATTTAAATAAGAAATAATATAATGAAAATTCATTACACACATAAGATTATAATATCCATTACAATAAAGAAGTAATATAACCTAATGAAAAGAAATTAAGTTATTAAAATTATTTACCATGTGGTAATTTCCAAGTCAAATCACCATGGACTAAATAATTATAATTGAAAATTCAAATATCATGAATTATTAATGAATCGTGATATAACATGTCAAAGGAGTGTTATATACACCATATGAAATAAATTATGTTTATACAATATAATTCAATGAAATGAAATTGAGACGAAATATCTTACTTTGAACTTACATTTGGTTGAACATGATTTAAACTCATTTATAGTGGTCTTAAACGTGTTATTAAATTATAAAAAAACATATTAATATTTATAATATCATATATTATCCTTTAATAACATATTATCACCCATTCTTTAATAATCTTTCATTGTTTTCATTTTGCAGTTGTTAATCGCTTAGTTTTCTCATATGTCCTTCACCATGAAAGATCCAGTTCTTGTTCATATTATATAGATCCATAATATCCAGAATAATAATCAAGAGATAATTATAAAACTTAAACCACAATTATACTTCTATTAATAATCACGAAACGTGGTTACAAAAAATGGACAACGTTGCATTCATTGAGACTATAGGTCATACATACACATGAGTGATGTTTCCATTTTTAAATGATTGTTATGGAAATGAGGTATGTAATAATTTATATTTCCATAATTAAAATAATATCATATATACCATATTATTTATTTAAATATACTTATATAAATCAGTCAAGTGGTGTGGTTATTACAAGAGAGTCAAGTTACATTATGAAGTTAGTATTCCACACGTAGTGAATAATGTTATCATTTTTCAGTTTAAAAAAATGATATGTTATCCTTTAAGAATAATAAATATGTCATTAATATCATAATTATTTCATTTATATCACATATATTCATTAACTTTATCCTTATTTCATTCCACGTAAAGAGTTAGAGAAAGACAAATCACAATGCTTCGTGAGTCTGTAGTGCACCGTACATATCAGCGACATTATCGTATCCCCTCTGGAATGGATAAAAAAACATATATATGATATAATGGATCGAGAGGTATAATTATGTTATAAATATAAAATATAAACCTTATATCCATCATCATACCCAACCATGTGAGATGGTAAAGTAAAAATGAATGGCATTGGTTCGCAATGTGGTACTTCGTTATACACACGAATGACGATTTTGTAACCCATTAGATTGAAGTGGAGGTGGTTATAGGTAATTTAATTAACATAAAAACATATAAAAATATTTAACATACTTATTTTATTATATCATTATGGTTTAATAATAATTTAAGGAGGTGTAGGATGATATAAAATAAAAATTATTTTTGAAGAATGGTGCCTCTTCTTTGGGTATCCTTCTTATCTTTGCACTAAAATACTACCTAGGTTATATTTATGCCCACACCAAGGATTATATGATTAGATTAGGGAACTTATGAAGTTATTTGGGTAGGTATTTTATGAAAAAAAATCTTTTTATGGTGTGAAGAAGAGAGGATAAGAGGTGTCCTTTTGAAAGTGAGGTGAGTGGTACAATTGTAATATTTTAAAAAGATTTAATCATACCCATGTTTTTATCACTCTAAAAGACTCCAAAATTGTGTATTATAGAACTATGAAGATATAAAGTAGAAAAATTTTTATAAAATAGGTTTTGTACATGTTTTTATGTCATTTGTAACCCTAATCTTTATAGTTGTCCCTGGTAAATTCATTTTTAAATTAACCACAAAAATTAATTTTTACAGTTTTCACAATTAATATTGTTCAAAAATAAAGTTTACAATAATATACGTTATCAATTATTTTTATTCCAAATATTGAACCCTTTTTTCCAAATTTAGTTTATATAAGTAAAAATTTTCATTTAAAATTAATATGTGGACGTGAGGAGAAACTGAGTTTTTAAAGAGAAAATGTTCAAAATTTTACAATGTTTTTATGAAATATAAAATATAAAAATTATTCCAATGACCTAAATAGTATTAATTGATATAAAATGGATCTATTTTTACTTTATAAACAATTAAAAATATAATATTAAATTATAAATAATTTAAATGAAAAGGAAGTTTTCAATTAAAATTCATTATGTTTCACTATTCATTGAAAAATAAAACATTTCAAACAAATCCAAAAAATAAACCTAAAATAATTTTGATATGATGATTTAAAAAAAATAAGTTTACATTATTGAAATAAAGTTCTTAAAATTTGTAAAAATCAATTTTAAATTATGTCTTCAATGTGGGACTGATCTGTCTTTAAGAAAAATACATTTTTTTAGAAAATGTTTCTTTTTCTTTTAAATGATTCTTATTTTATCTCTAATCAATATATACGAATAATTTTTATATTTTAGTTAGTATTTTTCATACCCACCAAATTAATTTCTAACTTATAATGGTATACTATATCATGGTTTGTTTAGACTTTGGGTTGTGTGTCCTGTACACTATTGAATACAGTGTTATTATTTTTTAATTTTGGGGTGTAACATTAAATAACAAATAAGATCATTTTATTCTATAAATATATTTTCTTATAAAATTTTCCGTTTATTTTATTTTTCTTAAGAAAAAAATTATTATAGACATTTTATTGGGTTGATATGAATAATACATAATCACACACACACACACACATATATATATATTGATATAAATAATATATTACAAATAGTTTTATTCGTGATTGATGGAAAATAAAAATAATAATGGATAACACGTTGAAAAGATAATTTCTTATAAAAATAGTTTTTATTGTATTGTTTGTTTTTTTATTTAAATTTTATAATTTTATATTTTAAATTTGAAAAATTAAAATGCATGTTTGGATTTAGTATATTGATATTATTATATGATAATTTTTTTATTTTTCTAAAATAAATAATTTTTAATTTAATAGTAAAAATACCATTTTTACCAACATTGTAACTTAATAATTATATAAGAAAGACCTATAATTTTATAAACTTTTTAGTTGGTTAAATATGTGTTTAGTAAATAAATCTTTAAATTTTAAATTGCAAAATTGAATTTATAAAACATATGATTAACATTCTAAGAACTTAAATAATATTTTCAAATAAAGTATAGTTTTGTATTTTCATTTAATTAAATAATATTTCGGTAAAATTTGGTATTAGAGTGATTTTAAATCAAAATAAATTTTATTTGTTTATAATAACCTAGTTTATTTCATTAATACCATCTATATTGATAATTTTACTCTATATAAATAAAAAATTTTATAAATAAAATTTTTATAGAAATGGGTTTTTATGTGTTACATGTGCTAATATTAAATTATAATTTTCTTACGCATAGATATTTTATCTGATAAAATGGATTTTTTATTTAGAATAAGTAGGAAAAAATTATTTTATATTTTTATTTTATTTTTAGGTATACAAAATATTGAATTAGTTAAAAACTAGTTACCATGGTAAAACCAAAAAAAAGTTAAAATTCTATGAGTAAGGGACTTAAAACATGATATTAGAGTGTAGTCGAGGAAATATAAGAAAAAGGGTAAGGGTTTCGATCTTGATCACTCTTTATTTAGGTATTATTTAATGTTAGAGCCCAATATTAATATTTATAGTTCAACGAATTTCCATTTGACTTTTAATTTCATAACTTATTTTTGAACATGGAAACATTACTTCCATTTGTGTTATTCTTTGTTGTGGACTATGATTGACATATTACCTAAAATATAAGTGTTTTTCCTAACTCAATCTTCATTTTGGAGTTATGATAATTCAACATAAGATTAATCTTTAATTTAGATGGTATAACCTATTTTTATCATGTGGATCACTTTTGATTAAAATCATACGTATTGATGTGTTCTATTCCTTCTTGAAAATGAAACTATGTTAAGAATAACTCACATCCCCTTAAATAACGGTTTCCCCTCCTTATCTATAATTTCATTCCCACCAATGTTATCCTTTTTAATTGGAAATATAATTATGTGTTATCACATAACATTTATATTCACCTTCAAATATTTTCAAAATATATTTTTATAATCCTTTTTATGATATGGGATTTCAAAATAGGTGTTTTTTAACAAAAAAAGTATCCTATAAATCCAAAATTGTTACTTTTGGGTTACATATTCTCTTTATTTTTTATCTATTTTTCTCTATAATATTCTCGTGTATTTATCCCATATGTTACATATATATTTCTTACATATATAACTGTAATAATAAACCATTATTTTTTTGCGGTTGATACAAAATACCTGAAGACCTTTAATTCAGAAAAGCCTCAATCTGAGTTGGAAGCAGGAGACTCTGACTATGTGAATGAAATGTCATATTATGATTTTTAGTTTTGATGAATGAGGGAAATTATGGTTGTTTGACATCGTTCACCAATTCTATATACATTCATTCACTCTTTTAATAAATGGTCATAAGCTCTCCTTCTAACAAGACCTCTATAAAAAATCTCCCTTTAAAATGTACACTTTTATTTAAACTTGACTTAAGGGTAATTTTTGATTTCTTATATCATGAAAATTATAACCACCATAAAATGATTTTTTACAATAAATATTTTTTTTTGAAAACCCTCGTTATTTTATATAAACACTCCCTAGTTCAATTATGTTTTGAAGGGGAATAGTAATTTATTTCCCTCTATGAAGGATCTGATGATCATTTTGAAAAGCATCCCTAATGTTGTTCATTTTTATTCTTACTTCTCTTTGATCGCTCTCAAAAATATTCCTACATTGTAACTCAATGATCAAGACCCGTATTTCTTTAATAAAATGTGTGCATCTAAAATGATTTAATTACTTTTTCCTTTGGTAATTTTCATGATATATCCTTTAGTAATGATTTTATACTTTATAAGGAAACCAGATTTGTTCTCATGGGTGTTATCATTCATATCATTTATGTATAGTTCATTTTACTCATGTGGCCCATGTATTCATGTACATATTATGATTTCCATTATGTAAAAGGTGTCTCTATAGTTATATATCCTTCTAAATAATTTGGTAATATATTCCCCACATGAGATATGATATATGGTTCACAGGTGATTAGCCTAAAAAACTATGTTATGAAATGGAATGGATCCATATTTTTTATCCCTAGAATGCATTGGGTAAAGATTTATATCTCATGAGATGTTATATTTAGGATTATGGCGTGAACTAAATCCAATATGGGACGTTTTCCACTATTTAATGATGGTCTTGATAGTGATACTTGACTTATTCTAATGATTTTATGTTTTATGTTATTGTAATATATTTATTATTCCTTTAAATTATGATATCATTATTGTATTCCTTGTTTCCATGATTATCCCACATTGTTATGTTATGGTACATGTTTTTTTTTATTTTCATATTACATGTCCCTCCATTATAATTTATGGAAAAATCCTTTTGTCCCACGTTCTTTTTAATATGAAATTTCTCCCTACTCATGTTTTCTCATATGCTTATGATCTAACCCTTGATGTCATATTGATAATTTATTCCTTTACTAGGAATTTTATCTCACCCCTTTTTTATGTCTCCATTCCATTGGTTATAAAGATAATTATAACTTTTGTGAAATCTAGTAGGTGGTAAATAAGAGCTTGATTATGGATAAGGGTTCAAAAGTTTTGTAAAATAATTTTCCTATATAATTAGACCTCAAAGACAATAAAAAAAATGTTCAACGAAATTAGTGTGGTTATTGTAAGATTTAATGTTTATATTTTTATAATAATTTAAAATAAAGGTATTTTTATCTTGTATCACAAGATTTGGTATCATATTTGGTTTTATTTATTTATTATGATTAGTTTAGTTTTTTGGGGGGTTACGAAATGAAAACTTTAGTGAAATCCCTAAATATATATCTATGTATTGGATAACATCCTAAATTATTGTTAAATTTGATATTGTGTGGTTTTCATGAAATTATCATCCTTGTATACATATAAAAAGATGATGCATGCTCTGGAAACAATGTACCTAGGGATAGTAACCCTAAACAGGGTGTATTGGGTTTTAACTCAATAATCACTCAATACACAACAAACAGGCCTCACTACACACTTGAGTGACACTCCCACGAGATATGCATTGATCAATCACAATCTCCTTACAAGTTATTGTCAATTATTTATTATGTTAAGGAATTACGATAAGAATTAAGATAGAGACCATACAAAAAACCCATATTGAACCAATATTGATTTAGGTTGAACAAAAAACTAATGTGATGCTTTAAAAGAGTAAGTGTAATACCCTATGTGTATAGATAGGGTGCAAATTTTTGAATGACTTTAAAATTTTAATTGATGGAGGGTATGAATATTGAATCTTGATTTGAAATTTAATATTTATGGTTAAAACCCCTCAAACGGGGTATTTTGGTCATGGAGTAGAGGTTGGAAGGTCTTAAAGTGTAAAAGATGGGATTTATATGGAATTCAGGCTAGTCATGCTACATTATATAGCCACCAACTAGCGTGTACCATCCCATCATCTAGTCAGTCCCCTAATAAAGGCCAACTGGTGGGGTATTTTTTGGTTCTAGAGAAAATTTACTTCTTTTACCTATTGGTATTTTTGAGGGTGTATCCCCCTTCTCCCCCTTGATTTTGGGTTTGCGATATGGCGCAATCTCACCTTCCCCTCCTTTCTTACCACATTATTTTGGGTGTGATTCTTTGGTTTTTTCCATAGAGGATCAAGTTACAGACACATCCCCCTCTCTCATTTTAATTCCCTCATTTTAATGCTAATTTGGTGATGTTCAGTTTTGAGTTTCCAGAAATATTTCATGGAATAATAGTGAAATACACTATTTTTTAAGGGAGTTTCATGATTCTTGTAGAGATGGTATCTTGAGATTATGATCTTCTGCATCCATCCATTTAATTGTCAAAATTACATCATCAAATTTATTTATTTATTTATTTCCACTTAAATTAATTAGAATTAATTTTATAAATTGTTCTGGTACTAAGGGGTTTGTCTTGGATTAGCATAAGGGGTTTGTTGTGACCACTTGAGGGATATTGTATTTAGTTATGATTTGACATGGTGACATGGTTATATTTTCCCATATTGCGACATTTCATGTCACTTTGTTAATCTGGTTAATTAATTAAAATTTTATTATAATTATTTACTTATGTTAATGTGGTTTTTGATAGGTGGTTGGATGATGTATCCAGCATAGTGGGGAATTGATGCGCATTAGAAATTAACTCCAACATTTGTAAAATAAAAGTGAAAATGATTCTAAATAGCTAGGTGGACCTGGTAGTAGTCATATGGATTTAGGGGTTATTTTAATATGAATATGTGTTGTGGGACCACTAGTAGGGTGATAGACCATATTATTATATAAATATTTATTATTTGATTTAAATAGTTTTATTTAAATTAAATTATTAGAATTTTATAGGCCCTATGAATATGATAGTGTGTACGGTCCATGATGGACCTATTCCATTGGCTTGACTTATCAGACATTGACGGTATAGTCTTGAAATAAGAAAATAACTAGACACTTTTAACCTCTAATTGGGGGATGAGATGACCTAAGACAGATTTCCCTAGTTGTCCATGTGAGGAATCTTTAATCACCTTATTACTGATTGTATTATTGATCTAGGTTTAGTGAGTGGACTATTTTAGTTTATCCTATGTAATTAAGATAAGCCTTAGTACATCTTTTGTGTTATTCCTTTAAGTCTCTTTCTATTAGTCCTGTGAGGTTATAATATGTTAGAGACTGGGTTATGGGATGTGATTCCCTTATGTGATAGAATTTAAACCCAACATTATTTATTATAAAGGGGACCATAATTAGGGTACCCTTTCTATGTGATGATCTAGAGGACACAAATTAGGCTTACATTCTTATTTATAGATCCATGGGACCCAAATAGGTTACCTGATTCATAATTGGACATGGTTGGGTGTGTGAGACATCAGAAGAAGTGCTTATGGTGGTCACTTGGAACCTATACCAAAAATTTATACCTGAGGGGATATGGTAATTGGTTATGTTCTTATGAATTATAATATCTCTATAATAACTTTAAACTTACGCATTTTTAGGTTTTTTAGTTATGGATACCTAGAATAACTTCCTAGGATCGAACCTATGGGCCCAATTTTATGTAAGGGCGATGTTGTGGATGTCCAAAGGTGCTTCCTAAGATCTAGATTTTAAGGTTCATGTCATACTATTGTGATATGAATTAGATTTCATGATTTCATCATGGATTACTAGTTTTTATCAGGGGTTCAAGACATTAAGTGATGTGAATAATTCCAGGGACAATGAGATTCAACCTTGGTTATATATGTGACACCCTCAATGCCATAGGTCACTAGGATGCATAACATCTCTAGGATCCAGTTGTGTAGTCTTGGGGGATTATTTTAATTGTTTTTGTTTTTTCATTATTATTTATGTTTTTTCTATTTTTCCATGATATTCCAAGGTTTAACTTAGAATCCATCCAGTTGATTCTAATTTAATTACACATACCTGGTGTGGATGCCCCGGATTCTTGGGGCCTAGGAAGTTGGCATGATGACATGGAGATTATCCCATTCAATGATTTCAAGAGATGCCCAGAAATCATCTTCAATCCATTTATTGCACCTGGAGTGTGGAATGATTCATATTGTTTGGGACCTATATGTTGAGGCATTCATTATGAGTTTTTATTAGTTTGAGCCTATGTATTTGGGATGTAAGGGTTAAACACTTGGATCTGGCATTTATATGGAGGCATGATCATCATTATATGATCAGAGATGCCTCATTTTTAACCAAACTAGATATTTTCATTTAGGATCATGGACCTAAGGATTAAAAATGGTATGGTATTGGGTATATTGTTGGAAGGGACGATGAGGAATGCTCATAGGCATTATGAAATCAATATAAAGAGCCTATTTTTGTTTGTTTACTTATTTATTTTTAGTACTTTTTTATCTTGATCATGTCACATGAACATATCATTGAATTTATGGTATATAATGGGACCATGTTCATGGTTCCCTACTGATCTATGTACTCACACACTAATCGAGCTTCCAATACACATGGGTACCTGAAAAGCACTCACTTGCAGTAGGTTCAAGTTGGTTCAAGGATCGGGATTTCATGATCTTATTAGAGAAACTATATTTGTCTTAGGAGATTGAAGGTGAGTCCTATTATATGAAGGAAGGTCACATGTCTGTTTAATTTAATTACATACTTAGTATATATGATTAAGGTAATGAGGGAATAATTCATGTATAATAGTATGTTAGAATGGCCATTTGAGTCTATATTGATTTTTCATTTATTTATTATTATTGGATAGGATTTTTTTATTCTATATACTATGATGTGTATGATGCTTATTTATTTATTTTATTATTATGTGCTCTGATATATAGGTTATAGTCTTCCCATGGTACCTCCTAAGACTCCCACTTCTAGTCGATGGCCTTTTCCATATGAGGAGGTGCGACTGGGGTCATTTGGTATCCTAGTACAGTTACTATAGATTTTGATCTAGTCCAAGGAATTAAAAAGTGTTATTTAATCCATTTTTTATTTTCATTACTATTCGGTAACTTGGTATTTAGTATTGATTTGAATGTGTTGGAGCATGCGGCGGATATCGTGCAGATGCATCATGAGCACATTTTCTAGAAGGAATTATAGTTTTTGATGGATGGGGTTTCTATTATTCATATGTGATGTTACTATTGATATGATTTTACTTCATGCGAGTTTTATGATGTTCAATATTTATAATCTCTGCTATAATTATTATTCCTGGCTCATTTTCAAGAATCCAATTATTTTGGATTTCGGTCTTGACCTATAAATGTAAGAGGCAGATCGTGAATAATTTTCAACAAGTATTATTCACATGAAATATAAACCTAATAGTGTGTGATTTTGGTAACTTAATAGATTCTAATGTGGCATCAACTAGTCATATAGTACTTTCCCATATAATTACTTAGTGTAATTCTACTCAGTAGGTCCAACATGTATATGAATTTTCTTCTAATGATAAATTATGTGATTTTATGGGGAGATGGTCATAATGATGATGAAAAACAATACCTCGGTGTACTGTATATTTAGTGAACCTAGTAGGTTAATAAAAAATTTTGATTCCTTTATGATAAACCCTTTTTGAGTTTCCAACATTCAGGTTCAGTTACTTAAAGTTCCAATGACCACCTATATAGATATTTCCATTATATCATGGAATATAAATATACATGACCAATCCAACCGTTTTTTTTTTCATTATAATTAATCATATAGGATGATTCCATTAGTTATAGCCACTATTGACCAATAATTTATGATTCTTCATGGTGTAATCCCATAAGTACATGCACAGTGATAATAAGCACCTAATAGTTGGTGGTTTCGGGTATGTGATGTCATACTATGGTTGATGAGACTTGTGATTGGGAAGATGGTTTTTTTAATGAGAATGTTCGATTTGATGAGTTCTTGAGACCCCTTGGTGGGTAGTTTCCCACATGATATGTCATGTGGGGATTTAGATAGGTGTAGATAGTATTTTCCTATGATATATAACCTATACATGAGACCTAATTTATGTGATATATGGGAGAAACTTATGACCCTTGAGATTCAACTCACACATTAGTGGTCCTATGAAATGAATGATCATAGGTGACCTACTATAAGAGTTATCCTAAGTCGGTGTCTTCCTTGGAGATGGAAATCATAAATAGGTATTTTTTGGTATGGGGTCGGTGCATGAGATTTGTAACTAGGTATATAAAATAGGCATGGTGATTTTACCTTGGTTATTTATGAGAAAATCACATTGGGTATGGGAACTTTAGTATCGAATCATGTTTTTTAGGGCAGGATCAGATGAGTGCCATAACCTATTGTCTTTGTAAGATCTTATAGGTGTGGTGGGAATATAGATAGACACTTGTGTTTTATAATCATAATGGATGGTGGATAAGAATGTGGTTGTTTTAAAGAACTGATATATCATGTACCAAGGTAAGTATAGTTCTAATGGAATGTGACACATAGAAGCATGAATTTGGATTATTCTTTTTGGAAGTACTAGAGTGTACCCTTGTTCATTTTTAAATGATATTGAGGTAGTTCATGTGTTTCTTAAATTTTGTGCTATTTAAATTGAAAACAGTGATGGTCATGTGTGATATGTGGGGTGATTGGTTTTGAAAGGATATGATGAGCATGGATTAGGGAAACTAAAACAATTATTTTCATGAAGGATCCATTTTATGTAATGCTTTAGGAGCGGTGTGAGGAAAGTCATATGGTGTGGAGTGCACCATCATATGGAACAACCCTCACATTAGACAAATATCAATGGATTTTTTCGGTGATGTTATATAAGATGGTAATGTGTAATAAATTAAACTATATTTTTGTCTCTCTATTATGAGTGTGATCTTCGATGCTAGTCATTTTATTCTATGATTGATGGTGTATGGAAATCTATGATCGAGTTTTTTATCTAGTGATCTGACAGGAAGGACACACCTATGGTGGGGAGTGGCATATTGGTTTTGGTGATAAAACCCTTGAGTTAAGGGATTCATAGGTGCATGATACTTGACATTGGATGGTCATTTTGAAATTTTGGTTCTATAGTGAAAATAAATAACATTTCATCTAGATCCCTTGGTGAATTGTAGACAAAAATTCAGGTTTGATATCTAATGGAGTCAATAATTTCTATCCATATTGATAAGAGATAGAGATGATGTGAGGGTTCTTTAGATCAAGAATGTATCGATGCTCATGGGGTTACATGATGATAGTTTTAGTTGTTGGGAAACTAACCATTTAAATAAACATAGATTCATGTGACAACTTTGGTGATAATATTTGAATGATCAAAGAGTTTCTCCAAGGATAAATAAACTTTGATCTGGTAATTTTGGGTATATATAGAAATATGAAATTAGGTTTTTTTAGTAGACTGTCTATAGGAGGTTTGACCAGATTTCTTTACATGTAATTGGATTTTTTGAGTTATAAAACACATCAGATGCATTATTCTGGATATAAAGGGTGTTGTTCATGGATCAGCTGTAGATTTTTTGAAAAAAAAGTCACCTTGTAGGAATTGTTCTTGGATAATGGATAATTTTCCATTAATTTTTTAATTTTAAAGGGGGGTGGGTAATAGTGTTCAAATAGTTTTCTCAGGTATATTGAGGCATGTTCTATATGAAACTTCATCGATCAAATCATTAGAATTTAAATATGGGTGTTTCGATAGGTTATTTTGATGGTGGGTGACTTTGTAGATCTGAATCTACTGGTATGATCTATTTCCTATGGTGTGAAGAACCATAGAATGGGTGACCAATTGTATGAATACATGTGGGTGACTCAGGATAGATGAGTTCCATTGAGTGAAGTCACTGTTGTTTTGTAATTAATTTGAGAAATAGTTCATGTTTCAGTGGGTTAAGCACAATATGATGGGATTATAGTTAGGAAGAACATTGTGTGTTAATGGATGGGACACGGTGGTTTGAATGGGAATTTATGACCTAGTTAGGTTGGGATTGATGATATATTTCTTGATGAGACTTCTAGGGGATTAGAAGTTCTCTGGTAATAATATTTTAAAACCTCTTGAGAACTGATGGGTTGGAAAATCAACCAGGAATTCAAATTTTTTATTAGTAGAGAGGGAAAATTTTTAACTGTGATTTAAAATTTAATTTGGAAGGTTTGAACCTGTGAAATTTGGTATTTTAGACATGGAATGGAGGTCGGATGGTGGTCGGGAGTAGTGGAAGGTCTTTTGAGGGAAGCCGACCTTTTTGGGACATAGTCTATAGCCATCAACTAGACAGTGGGGATTGGAGTACAATGAGTGACATTGTCAGGGATACCAGCTGGGGGTGGGGTATTTTGGGGGAAACATTTATATTTGTAGTGGTAATCCCCTACCCCCACCCCCCACCCCATTTTGGTTTTGTAATCATGGGTAGCTATCCTCTTCCCAACCTTGGTTCGCCCTTGATATGAGGTGTGATTATTCATTTTTTCCTATGTAAAATAAACTTATGGACTCTTATTTCTCCCTTTTTTCTCTTGCCCTCCTTTTCATACTAATTCAATGATATCTAGTCTAGAGATTTTATGGATATTGAATCAAATAATGGTGAAATATCCCATTTCAATAGGGGGTTTCATGATACTTTCATAGATGGTTTCCCTAGATGATGTATGACTTCTTCTATCCATTGAATCATTAATGATAAAATGTTCCATGTATTTATTTACTATTTCCCATTTAAATTAATTGAGTTAATTGTGAAAATGGATCTGGTAAATACGGGTTTGTCCATGGTTGGTGTTGGGGGTCAGTTGGGAACCTCTCACAGACTGTTGTCTTTGGTTCCAACGAGGCATCGTGATGTGTTGATATTTTCACCAATTATTACATATTATGTGAATTCTTTAAGTTGGATAATTAATTATAATTTGATTATAATTAATTATTGTGGTTCATATAGTGTGATAATGGTTCTCACCTGATGTATCAAGCTTAGCAGAGCATGGACAACCCTTGGAAATAGTTATTAGAATTTGGAAAATAAAAGGGTAAAAGATTCCAAAAAGGTATGTGGTATGGGTTTTATCCCTATAGATATATGCATAATTTTTTATATGTATATGGGTGAGCAGGCCCATCAGTAGGGTGATAGACCCTATTATTATGATACTATTTAATTTTATTTAAATAATTTTATTTAAAATAAATTGTTAAAATTGTATGATAATCATGGATTAAAGGGACAAGGTGCATGGACATTGATGTGTAGAAGGAATTGGATTAATGAATTAGACATTTATGGTCAAGGCTTGGATAAAGAGAATACCCAGAAACATGGACAATCAATGAGGGGTTATGAGATGAACTAAGATGTACTTCCTTAGTGGGATATGTAAGGACTGTTGATTCACCATAGATTCAATTAAATCATTGATCTGTGTTTGGTGAGGGGACCATTATAGTGTGGAATGTATAATTAAGATAATACTTCCTCAATATCTAATGTTTTTTATATATATATTTCTCTATTAGGCATGTCAGGCCCTGAGATTCTAGAGACCAGTTCATGGTATGTGCTTCACCTAATTGGCGGGTTTTGACCCTAGTGTGAGTTATTCTAAAGGGCGACCCAAGTAGGTTTACCCTTCCATTTGATGACTTATATGACCCAAATTAGGTTACCATTATTTTTTATTAATCTTAGAGACTAAATTATATTCCCTTACTATTCATAAACCCTTGGTGGGTGTGAGATACATGAGAAGAAGTGGTTACGATTATCACCTTGGAACTCTAACCAAATATGTAATCCCAAGGGGTTGTGGATAGAGGTGATAGTTTTAGGGGTTTGAACAACAAATATCTTTTATTTATGGTTTTATATGTTTATTTTTATGTAGTTATGGAACCCCAGATGTACTTACTAGGACATGGACTATAGTCCTTATACAATGTTATGGTGGATTTTTGGATGCACAGAGGAGGTGCTTGGGATCTGAATTTTGATCCTCACACGGTACTATTATGATATGACTTGGATGTGATAATTTCTTTATGGACACCTGGTGTGTATCCTAGGATTTTCTAGTTGTGTCACATGAAAAATTCCTATGAGTAAATAACTAAACCTTATGTTTGAATGGGATGTTGTGTATTCCATGGATCTTAAGGACTCATAGTATGTTTATGATCCAACCGAATATGTTTGGGAATATTTATTATCATTAAAAAAATTATGAGATTACTAGGTAACCCTTTGGATATAGAATTTATATTCTAATGAAATTACACATACTTGATTTAGATTACTAGTATGATTTGGATATGACCATTTGGTACAGTAAAGTGGAGATAATTGAAATTCATTGATTTCCCAAGATTATTGGGAATCGAATTCAATATAATTATTACAACTAGATTTTGGAGATATTCTTGGAGTTCCTGGTGTAAGATACCACATTTCTCATGGTATGCCACTCTCTAAGTTTTTCAATAAAGTTATTTAGGTTGAGTTTTTCCTCATCATTAAATGTTAGTATTTTTTCATCCTGGATGATTATCTGTTTGAACGAATGCAGTCTTCGGTTGCCAGAAAACTTGATAAAACTGTAGAGGGTCCATGCTGAGAGCCTTTATTATGGAAAATGACTTAAATAAAATGGAATTATTTTTTTCCAAATAATGGTGTCCATGTTAAAATGGTACAAGGGTTACTAAGGGTTCTTGGTATGTTGAGAATACATAAAGGTTGTTTGGGTTTTTATAAGTAAACTGTCCTGATAAACTATCTGTGGAATAGTTACATGTCATGTAACTATAATAAACACCCTATAATTATTTCCATACACATTTTGGGAATTTATCCAGGTCGTGAACTGATTCTTGAAATTAATAGAGTGAACATCATTTAATTATATTACACATAATGTAATGTTTGATCAGAATAAATAAAAAACTAGTGCAACTGGTTTTTGGTGTATCCCTCTAAAAAAATTACATGACTTGTAATTATATTACACATTGTGTAATTTTTGGAGTAGTTTTTTAAAAGGTTGTCAAGTGGATGATTTTACATTCACCTTGAGATCATATCTCTCCTATAGAACTAGGGTGACCTTCCAAGGTATTTTGGAGAACCTCTCTTGATTTCATACATTCCATTTTTATAGTCAATACAGGGTATGTTTTTATGATTTGGTTTCTCTCTTCTCTCCATATGTTCTCCATCTATTTTCATGTAATCTCTTGGCTATGTATATTGTTGGTTTTTATCATAATCAGTTATGATCTGGGAACCTTCTTTCGATCATATTCTCCTTTTCTATTTTTTGATAATCTTTCTGGAAGTGTTGGTTGATCATTAGTTAAAGGTAAGTGTATAAAACATAACCTTATAGTTTTATAATTGACAAGTATGTGAAATATAACAATTTCACCAACATATTATGTAACTAAATTAATTAAATAATGAATTCAATTATTTATTAGAATCCCTTTGCATCATATATTATTTTGACTTGGATTGTGGCTACTGTTCAGGTGAGCGAACCCTTGATTAAAATGAATTATTTATTAGATTAAAGTGTGTTTATCATGGCATGGATTTTGGGTGATTTATTGATATAGATCCACCTTGTTATGGTTCTTTTATTGAGATAACTTTCATGTCATTGGTTATGACCAATTGATAGATGAATTTTTTAATTGAATGAAAAATTCATAATTAACCATTAATTCTTATGATGTGATGTTGTGATATACTTATCTTTATGGTATGTCTTGAAATTTTTATTATATAATTCTTATATATCAGGCTTGGACTTGAGATATTATGGAATGCTGATATATTGAGCTTGTTCCTGACTGATATAGTATTGTTGATAGACTGGGCTCAACCCATATTGATTCAGTAATGTTGATTTATTGGGATCAGCAATGATTGATTATTGAAATGATTATATATCAGGTATTAACCAAATTTGTGTAATTTATATACCTTGGTTTTATGGTTATGGTTGGCATGGTCCTAACACATCCTTATAGATATTCAAATATAGTGCTGAATCAGGTTATGTTTTTTCATGGTTATATTGTTTTGTGGGCATGGGTTGCAGAATTTCTTAGAGATATTCTAGCAAGGATCTAATGCAGGTTGATTTTCTATAAAATAAATTTTTTAATTAATTAATACAATTCTCTATTAAATTATTTTATACACTAATTATCAAACTAGTTTTTTTTTGAGATGGTGGTGTTGACCTATTGAGTTATACTCACACCCTATTCAGGCCGTCATTTGGAACTAGAGTAGATTATATGAATTCAGATTTAAGAAAGGGACACGGACCATGTTTTAGATTTTTTTCTTTCAGGATGGGCTGATGTTTGGATTTTGGACTGACAAGGGGTTTGGGATCTGGAAATTTTGATTCATTAGTTGATTATTCTTGTATTTTAATTGTATTAAATTTTCTATGATATTTAGTTTCATTCTAGCACATCATTGCATTAATCCATTTTTATTTATTGGATTATTTGTTTGGCTTTATTGTTGGTTTCAATTGTATCATATTTTTTTAATTTTTTTCACTCTAATATTTATTCATTTATTTATATTGGATTTTTTTTCATTTTGTACCTCTATAACTTGGGGTAATAGTCACCTCAGTATACTTATCAAAGCTACATTGCTAGTCGGTAGGCTCTAGCATATGGGGAGGCATGATTGAGGTCTCATAACCAACCCTTTATTTCTATGTGATAGAGTGATGAGTTGGAGGATGTTACAAGGGGTAGTTATAGGAAACAAGGTTGGTTTTCCATTTATTTACAATTAAGAAGAGGTATAAATGGGACTAGGAAGTTTTGGGACTTAATGAGCCTGTGTGGGAGTAGTTAACCTATGTATGAGAGAAAATATGAATTCCCAAGGATTGGATTGTTATTTATATTGTTTTCTTATTATAGTTGATGTTATTTCACCTTGGTTGATTCAAATGATATGTGGTGTCATCATGTTATGATATTATTGATTCTTGATATTTATACTCATGGCTTGGTATGGTGTGGGATGAGTATGAATGCATCATAATAGGCATATAGAGATATATATAAGTATGAATTTTTCATGATAGGGACATATTTATTATATGTGATATATGCTTTCCTGTTGAACTATTATATGAGATACCTGTAAGATATAAAAAATGAAATAAATGAAATATTATTTCATGCAAAAAAAACATGTAATCCATATTTAGATAGACCAGTAGTTAGTGGTTCTCTATTTCCGTCTCCTATAGAGGTTGACATTGTTGTTATAGTTAGTGTTATAAGGGGTGTGTTTGTTATATAGGGAAATTTTCTCCTCATCATATCCGAGTTGAGCTTCAAGAGAGTGAAAATAAAATGATCTTAAATCATCTAATTAGGATCATCTTCTGGTTTTTGAGGATCTATTAGATTTTCTTCTTTTAAATATCTTCTTTAGGGTCATGTTATATAAGTAAATAGATATTTTTCACATTATGGCATAAATGTATGAGCTTATGAGAGAGTTTTAGTTGCATCATCTGCCTACGTTTACATAGTTGGGAGGAACCTAGGTAATAGAGTTCTAGATCAAGTCAATCCAGATGCTATTTAAACATCTTGAGGCACCCACATATGGGAGGGTGATTCTTGCTGCTTATATGCCTCATTGACCATCCAAGCATTGGTGGGATGTTCTCGCACAAGTATGGAAGCATAATGAGTTATCATAGAAGGTCTTTGGGATGAATCTTCTGATCCACTTCTATCCTAATACATTGAGTGATGATAAGGATCATGAGTTTATTCACATGACACTAGAGGTCATGTTAGTGTTGGACTACAGTGAACATTTCATAAAACTATAAATCTTTGAACCATCTTTAGTATTTGATGATATCTCAAGGGTGATACATTTTCAGGATGGTTTTTGTAGATAGTTCAAGTCGCAAGTGAACATATTCTACCTAGGAAGTTTTGAAGATGTGATAAATCAAGAACTCATCATGGAAGGGCATCTAAGAGAGGCCCTGAGCATCGGTCATTTTGTTTCAGCTATAAACATTGTAAACTCTTCATCTAGTATAAATAAGCATCGATATGATAGTTTTCACCAAGGAAAAAGTGGTCAAAGGAGTTAGTTTATTGGAAAACCATCTCAGGAGTTTGTTCCGTTACAGTACTATCAGTGTGGCCAGATGGTCCACATATGACCAAATTTTTCATACCCTACATTGGAGTGTAATTCTTAGAGAATATTGGTTCATATATAGATATTTTTTGGGGGAATACAGTAGTAGAACAATGGTAGGTGAATGGGATCGGCACCATAATCTGGGAAGGACTTAGTTACTCCTTCTTGGATAGGTAGTTGGAGTTCCACTAGACATTCTGGTTGAGGTAGGGGAAGTGGTACCCCCATTGAAATAACAGCAGTACCAGTTAGAGAATATAACTCAAGGGAGTCATGCTTGAGGCCATGGTAGGGTGATGGATCAGCTTCACATTATACAAACTACCACAGATGTTGTGGATGCATGATCATCTACTGTTGGAGGTATGATTCTTGTATCATATACAATTTCTTTTGTTTTTTTATACAAGATCATATTATTCCTTTTTAACCACTCTTTTTGTAAATTTTTTGGGCTTGGATGTGGAAATCATATATATTGTTTTCACTATTGACACACTATTGGGATTGTTGTCAGAGAATATCAAATGTTTTATGGAATTTTTTCGATACATTGGATGTTATCATCTCCTTTGGGAAAATTTCATGATAGTAATGAAGAGGTTTGATTTGATTCCTGGTATGGATTGGTTGGTTTAATACCCAGATTATATCGACTGTTACAAGAGGAGAATTACCCTTTAGTCTGGTCATGTATGGCCAATTTAGTGAATATTGGATTGGCTCATGGTTCATATTTTCATTCTTACTCTGGATGATGGTAAAATGCAGCAGTATTCTTCTCCTCCTAAGGTAGATATCTTTCAGAATGCTTAACCTGACAAGTTTTATTACTAACCACCCAAGAAATAGATTATGTTTATAATGGAGTTAGTGTCGGGAGTAGAGCCAGTTTCTATACTACCATAGAGAATGGCACCCGTAAAGATTCATGAGTTAAAATTTCCATTGGATGGCCTAGAAAATGAAGGTTTCATACATCCTCGTAGATCCCCTAGGGGTTATCTAGTTATATATTCAAAGAAAGATGGTGTAACTTTGTGCTTATGTGTGGATTATCAAATATTGAAATATATGATATTAAAGAATTGATATCATCTTCCAGGAATTGATGATTTTTTAAATTAGATGATAGGTGCTAAGATCTTCTCCAATATTAACATGAGATATAGATATCATTAGATGTGGGTGTGACCATGCATCATACCTTGGTCTTCTTTTAGGAGAATCATTAGATTACATGTGTTTTTATTTCTTCCATTTGGTTTGACTAATGCACTGATGGTATTCGTGTACTAGATGAATCATATCTTTCATCCCTTTTTGGACCATTTTATGGTGGTTTTTTATGATGAGGTCTTAGTGTACTCTCATTCAGCAGATGGTCATGCCAAATATCTTGACATCCTCCTAATTACATTGAGAGAACGTCAGCATTATTCCAAGGTAACCTAATACATATTATGGATTGATAAAGTGCACTCTTTGGTCATGACACATTAGAGCCAAGAGTTTCAGTGGACACTGAGAAAGTTTCATCCATAGTATCTTGGGAGCAGTCCAAGAATGTATTCAAAATATAGATCTTTATGGGTTTAATAGGTTATTATCGGTATATTCTCTATGACGTCTCCCATTTGGTAGCACCAATGTCATCGAAGACCAAGAAGGGTGTGATGTTTTTTAGTTAGGTTCTTAAGAGATAGATTTTGAAGAGCAGGAAGGTAGACTAACCTCAACACCTATCCTCGCTTTTCCTATCCCATGTAAAGAATATTCCATATACTATGACACATATAGATTCATACATGGAGTAGTTCTATTGAAAAGGATTAATTGGTTTTGTATAGCTCCAGACAGCTGATACTACATAAGAGGAATTACCCTACTCATGATTTGGGGTTATAATATATGGTACATACTCTATGATTTTGGAGGTATTATCTCAAGGGTGAGAGGTTTTTGGTTTACAAGGATCATAAGAGACTTATGTACATCTTTTCTTAGAGGGGCCAAAACCTTCATCAGAGGAGGTGGGTCGAGTATTTGTAGTCTTTTGACTTCAAGTTATATTATACACTAGGAAAGAGAAATATCATTTCCAATTTCTTGAGCCATAAATGAAGGTAGAGGAATTATATGAGTCTTGCGATGTGTGGGAAGTAATTAACTTCTTTTCAGATAGGTATATAGATGTTCAAGAGTCTTAGGATTGTATATATTTGAATTTGAAATCTATTATACCCATGATTTTTGGACAAGATCAACACTAAGTGGTTATCTGATCCATAGGTCTTAGTTCGAAGAGATGGATTATATGGTGAGGAGACATCATCAAGATTGTCTCTTGGTAGTGTCAATTTTCTTCTTTTATATATCTGAGTATGGGTTC
The DNA here is from genome assembly GCA_963277665.1 of Viscum album. NCBI lineage: Eukaryota > Viridiplantae > Streptophyta > Magnoliopsida > Santalales > Viscaceae > Viscum > Viscum album. Next base: position 1,290,129,385 of record OY728158.1, read on the forward strand.
CTATGGGCTTATGCACAGAGATAATGAGATAGTTACATGATTCTAGAGGGGATGTACATCCTGGTTGGCCAAGATGTATCATGATCTTCATAGATTATATTAGTGGTCATGAATGAAGAATGGGTTATCAGTCATGGTGGAGAGATATTTCACTTGTCACCGGGTGAAGGAAGAGCATCAGAGGCCAACTAGACATTTACATCCTTTTCCCATTCTTGAGTGGAAATTAGAAGATGTCATTATGGATTTTATGATTGGATTACCTAGGAAACCCCATAAGAATGATGTTTTATGGGTGATAGTGGATTAATTGATGAAGGTATCCCACTTCTTTCCTATCATTGAGACCTTCACAATTGATGTTCTAGGAATTATTTACATGTATGAGGTATTTTGGATGCATGGTGTTTGGAGGAGTATCATTTCAGACATAGCTCATCATGTCACACCACAGTTCTAGAAGGGTATTCAGAACTCCCATGGATCATAGATTCTTTTGAGTATATCCAATCATCCACATATTTGTGGTCAATATGAGCAGAATATTCAAAATCTGAAGGATATGTTATGATCATGTGTTCTAGATTTCAGTGGTTTATGGGAGTAACATATGGCACTCATGGAGTTTTAATATAATAATAGCCTCTAGAAATCCATCCATATGGCACCTTTCAAGGCCTTTTAATGTATTTTGTTTCATTTTCCTCTTTTTTGGTCTGTGGAAGGATATTCGTTTCTTTTTCGTCCAAATATATTGAAGGAGATGTCTGAGCTCGTTTATTTGATCATAAAATGGTTGTTGACCATATAGAGTAGGTATAAATCCTATGATGACCATCATAGATGACCTATGAAGTTTTAGGTTGGTCATCATGTTTTCCTTCAAGTGTAACCTAGATTGCGGTAATTCCATATCAGGAAATAGGGAAATCTAGATCCTAAATTTTTCAGGCCATTTGAGATACTGTCAAGGGTCAGTCCAGTTGAATACCATTTATCCCTTCAACAAAGCTATAGTTCTATGCATGAAATTTTTGATATATAACAACATTGAATATATTATTTAGACCTTTATCATGTAATAGATGTATCTAGATTGAAGCTTAGTGTGGATGTGTCCTTTGAGTGGAATCTGATACGGGTTGTGGACTGTAGTGATAAGAATCTCTGAGGTAGGGTAAAGCCTTTGGATTGAGTGTAGGGGAAGCATTATTGAGTTTAGGAGGAAGCCTAAGAGAGGGAGTATGATATATGAGTACATTGTCTAGAATATTTTGTTAAGACCCTACAATGATTCTTGGAGCAACTTGGGCATGAGCTATTATATGGTGGGTAGGTTTCAAGATCCTATATTTTCCCCGGTACATCCCTCACTGAGTTTTTTGTTAAAATTATTTTAGTTTAGTGTTTCCTTATCTTTAAAACTTGGTTGTTTTTTTCAATTGTGTATTATTGTATCCTTGAATAAATAGGTATTGGTTTGTAAGAGAACTCGAAAAAGTTTGAGAGGATCTATGTTGAGAACCTTTGTTGTGGAAAATGACTTAATATCTGATGATGTACATTTTTTAAAATTATTTGATTCCGATTAAAAATTCATCAAGTGTTACCAAGGTTTCATGGTAATTTGAGAAGCATTAAATAGGGGTTGGGTTATTATAGTGAAATTGATCTAAAAAACTTTATGTATTATAGTTACACGTCACATAATGATAATTCATGTTGTGTAATTGTTTCCAGACACATATCATGAATGGTTTCATGTTGTGAAATGATTCAAAATATAAGGAGAGTACACATCGTGTCAATATATTAAAAATATTGTAATGTCTAATCAGAATTAATAATAATCTGAGGCGATGGGTTTTTAGCATATCCCTCTAAAAAGAATTACATGATGTGTAACTATATTACACACTGTGTAATTTCTCAATAATTTTTTTGAAAGGGTGAAGTGTGACTAATATTCCTTTCACCTTGTGTGAATCTCTATCATATCAACTGAGGGTGACCTTCCATGTGATTTCTTAGTACCTATCTTGATTTCAGATTTCATGTTTGTGCGACCAATCCCTGATATGTTGTTTTTATTTAGTTTCCCTCTTTTCTTATAATGTTCTCTAATGGATGCATTGGTTGATCATCAGTTAAAGGAAGGTGTTCTAAACCTTAATACTATAGTTTAATAATTGAAAAGTATGTGTAATATTGAAATTATGCCAACATATCATGCACAAAGATAAATTTAATTTTGAATTTAATTATTACTTGGAGTCCTTTAGGTTCCAATTTTCTTTCAACCTAGATTATAGATAACCTTCAAGTGAGTAAACCCTTGATTAAAAATGAAATCATTAATATCTAAAAGTGTATTTATCCTGACATGGATTTTAGGTGATTTATTGATACAAATTCACCTTGTCTTGGCTTTTTTACTAATATAATTGGAATTTCATTGGTTATTAATAATAGAAAAATGAAATGTGTAACTAAAAATTAAATGGTAATTTGTATAATTACCCAGTAAGACTTATGATGTGATGTTGTGATATCCTTATTACTCTAACATGTGTTTTTATTTCTATGATGAAATACTTATATATTGAGCTTGGCCCTGAGACATGGTAAAATGTTGATATACCTAGATTGTAATAGGTTGATGTTGTAATGTTGATATACCAGGATTAGCCCTGATTGTTGTTGTAATGTTGATATATTGGTCTCGGACCTGATTATTTGTTCAAATACTTATATAATTGGTTTGAGCTATATTTTTTTATTTTATATAACTTGTTTATAAGGATATGGTTGGAATGGTAAAAATACATGATTAGATATATTTTTTCGTGGCACTAAGTTAGGTTATATTATTCCACAGTTTTATGGTTTTGGTGGGCATGGTTATGAGACATGCTTAGAGATATTCTATCATGGATTTGAAGCAGATTGATGTGGTATTAGTTTAATTCTTTAATTTATTAATACACTTTTTATTATATTATTTCATAAAATTATTATTAGACAATTTAGGTTTATATAAAAAGGTTTTGACCTACTAAGTTATACTCACATCATATCTAGGCTGTCGTTTCTTACCTGAGAAGATCGTATGGATGCAGGTTTGGATAAGGGAAAAGAACCCTATTGTTGATTATTTGTTTTCTAGATGAGATGGTGTTTGGAGTTGGGACTAACATGGGGTATCGGACCAGGGACTTTTGATTCTACTATTATTTTACTTGTATTACATTTTTAATTATATTTAGTTACATCCTTGCACATTTTTACATTATTAATTTATTGTTATTTGATAATTCAGTTGGAGTTATTATTCATTTCTAGTGTATTTTATTGTATAAATTGTTTCTTAACTCTAATATATATTTATTTGTATTGTATTGTATTATTCTATTTTGTTATAACTATATAACTAGGGTGTATAGTCTCTCCACTATAATTATCACACCCCAGCTGCTAGTCGGGGGCCATTGGCATACGAGGAGGTGCACTTAAGGACGCATAACCAACCCTTTTTGTCCATGTCAGAGAGTTCTAGACTGGGGGATGTTACACAAGTAATATAGTTGTTGATTTCTTCATGATGATTTTTTTTCCAATCTAGCCTAAGTATTTTGTATTCCAAGGTTATATAAAAAGTTTTTCCATTTATATGGAGGTATGGTCATCACAACATTCTTGGAGACACCATGACACTGGATGAAGTTGGTATGATTGATGTGTATCATGGTTATAAGGATCAACAATAATATGGTATTGTGTGAATAGGTTTTCCTAGTCCCTGTAATGTTCCAAAATACATTAGTACATCGAGATGAAGTGGGTGTTGTTGGTTTTTTGAATATTATTTTCAGTAGTATATTTATTCTGAGATTTTCTCATGCGCATATAACTTCATTATCGGTTTAGTATGGGACTGCTTTAGAGATTACCTATTGAGTTAGGTACTCAAACTCTGATCGGGACACCCCTGCACTCTAATACATAAGAATCCCTCACTTATTATTGGATCAGGTTGGGATGAGGCTTGGTAATTCATAATCGACAGTGATAAGCTCGAGTTGGAATCGAAGATTGGATGTGAGGACTAGAGTAGGGAGTAGGGCCTCATTTCTATTTTATTTATTCACATAATTTATATGTATGATTGGATTAGTGGGATTTTTTTATGTCTATATACTTCCATGAACATATGAGTTTTTATTGCTTATGTATTCATTTATTATTATTGGATGTGTTTCTTACTTCTACATACTCAGATGAATATGATGATTAATTAATTACATTATTATTTCACAATATAATATATAGGGTATAGTCTCTCCATGGTACCCCCTTAAACCATTACTGGTAATCATAAACCAAATTTGTACGGGGAGGCATGTCTAAGTTCACATGGTAGTAAAGTCTGGTTATTGTTCACTATGATTCATAATGAGGTGTTAAAGAAATACATTTTGAGGTTAAGTTTTTTATAAGATAAATTATGATAATTATCCTGTAATTTTATTTGATAATCACTCACATTATACATTTATTTTTATTAATGGATGAATCCTGAAGGAATCAAGTTACAAATTGATGCCATGGAAAAAGTCCTAAATTATCCCAATGATAAACCTAATGAAATTAGATCAGGAGTCAGAAACCATGTGATTATGCCAAACCTTTTGTCAAGAATTATGATTGAAAACATTGTCTTAGTAGAGTTTCCAAACCCACAAAATAAATTAAGTATGTAATATCATATAAGTTCTAGTTATGTATATGATGAAGAAATGAATTTTTAATCCCCTTCTTATCAAAAATATGGGAACAAGAACTTAGAGGAATGTCTCAAAGTAAATGGAAGATGTTTGATATGTGGTGAAGGATGGAATTAAGTGAAAATCATACAAAGAAAAAGTAATTTTCCAGTTAACTTGATGGGGAAAAATAATGTTATTCCTATGCATCCAGTTGAAATTAAATATTTTAGATGTGAGGAAATTGGGAACTATACAAACCAATGCACTAATTCAAGGGATTAAAATAAATATTGAAACCCAAAACGACTTAGACTATGGGAACATGAAAACCCTATAAGAAAACTATTATTGAGGTGGATAATGATAATTAAGTAGTTCTAGGTGAACTTATTCATCACTGTAGATTTATGGATGTCTTATATAATGTATGTTTTGATTGAGTATGAGTTATTCAAATAAAAAACTTATTGGTAGCATTGTTGTATCTGAGGTATATGGGTATTATTCAATGTTTATGGGATAATGATTCATATAAGTCTTATTATCCTTCCATTATATAAATTTAATATGTTTCTAGAAATAGATTTGTTCTCTCTACTAAATAAAAAATAATTTTTTTCAAGGAAATTGCATTTTGTATCATCCTTTGATAGTTTATCAATGCAAGGATGATTTTAAACACGATTTGGAATAAAATTATATAATATTGATCATGATACTGATTAAAGGTAAAATTTTGACTCAAATGGTTATATAAAAAACTTAATATTAGGAATAATTATTAGTCTAAGGAAAAGGATAAGTTCCCTAAGTATTTAGGGTTGATATATCTCTAGATATTATATCTTGAGTCATGTATATATTTTAGATACCCTTATATAATTTTAATACTATATAGAAATTAAAATTTCAAGGGTTCATTTTTTTAAGTTGTGATAATGTAACTCTTGAAGATTTTAGTATACAAATGTCCTTTAAAAAACACTATGTTTACAGTTTTCCACACACACAACAACAAATCAAAACAAACAAAAAAACATTATTTTACTCTTGAAATATAGTCAATGAATTGGATTGTAAAAAAATTAGGTAACTATATTATGAAATAAATGTAGAAATAAAATAAATACAACTTTTAATACAAATTAATTGATAAAATTAATGTGGCTAAATAAATAGTGAAGTCATTTCATACTAGAAAAATATTTTCTTTTAAAATTTTATTTGTATGAACTTTATTATAAGAAAAAAATATATTAGATATTAGATATATGGTTGATATTAATAATATATATTTGTATATGAATAATTTTTTAGACATATTTTAGCAGTTATTGATAGAAAATTAGAATAAAAATGTATAACATAATGAAAAGATAATTTCCTATAAAAATAGTTTTTCATTATACTTTATGATTTTATTTAAAAGTTGAATTCACAAATTTTAGAAATATAATTTAAAAAAATGAATTAAATATTTGAATATAACTATATTATATTGGGGTAAATTTCTTATATTTTTTTAAAAAAATAGTCTTTAGGTAGATAGTGAGAAATTTGTATACCATAACTGTAATATTATAATTATATAAGCAAATCTAAGAATTGTCTACATCATTTAATTGAAAAAATATTTATTTATGAATTATAAGTAAACATCTTAAATATACTATATTGAATTTAGAAAAATTGTGATTAAATTTTTAGGAACATAATTAATATTCTCCAATAAATACTATTTTGGTCCTTTCCATTAATTAAATAAAATTTTAGTATTATTTTGTTGTGTATTTATTTTCAATCCAGTTAATGATTATTTATATTTTAATAAAAGAATTATATCATTAAAATAAATAAATTTAAAATTTTACCTTCCATATTGATTTTAAACTTTAAAATAAACTTTTTCTATAAAATTGTTATTACATATTATATAAGCTAATGTTAAAAATGTTTTTTTCATATAAAAACATTATCCAGTAAAATGGATTTCATATTTTTAATTATTAGTTCCAAATTATGTAAAAGGTTCTATTTAAAATTTATTCATAAAAATTGATTGATATAGGTAAAAACTAGTAACTGCAGCAAAAACGGTAAAAGTAAAATTTCTCAAAGAAAGGGACATAAAAATATGTTTAGAATATGTGTGAAAATGAAATGTTGAAGGATGATCAATATTACCTCATAAAAACACTCCATTATTTTTCATTTTGGGATCCATTATATTTAAATAATTATTTAAATTATTATAAAGTAAAGGGTATTTATTGAAATTCCATTCTCACTACATATAAAAGGGGACTTCCACTAACCCTTCAACACACTCCACAATTTCGATTTCCTCTTTAAAAACATACTTATTAACTTATCCTGTAATCTTTATTCACTTAAATAATCTTATTTTCATAATTAATTTTATTAATCCCTCTATTTCTGTGGAATATTTCAAGGAAAACAAAAAATTCTAAATGGGGTTAGAGAACGTTCAAGGAAATCAAGATAAAATTTAAGGGTTTCTGTCATAACCACTCTTTATTGAGGTATGATTTGATATTATGAACTAATTATCATTTTTATTGTATACATACTTCCACCTTTACTTATAATAACATAAATTATTATTTAACTTTGAAACTTCACTTCCATTCATTCCCATCCATTTTGTGGACTATGATTGATATCTTCACTAAAATAAAATGGATTTTCATAACTCAATAGTATTTCTTGAGTTATAATATTTCTCTTCAAGCATCATATTTCATTCCATATTATATTCCATATTTCTATATTTTATGATCACTTCTGATTCAAGTATTACTTATTGATGGGTTCTCTTCCATATTGAAAATACAATTGTGTTAAAAATAATAATCATCCTCTAAATAATGGTTTCCCCTCCTCATCCATATATTCCCATACCTCAATGTAGTCCTATCTAATTATAAATCTAATTATGTGTTAATTTATCTAACCATTATATTTCCATTCACCAATTTTTTAAATAAGGATTCATTATCCTTTTTATGATGTGATATTTCAACAAACATTTTTTAAAACATAAAAAGGGATTTTCTGAAAAATGGCCTCATTAATTTTGTTTTACATGTTATATTTATTTTTTCCCTTTTTCTTTATAAAATTATAATAAATTTATTACATAAGTTGTATATATTTACCTTACATGTATAACTTGTTTTATATACCATTATTTTCTGTGTGTTAATAAATGCTTTAAGATCCCTTCAAAATTATCACTTTTAAGCAAGCCCGACCTAGGTGCACTTTCTGGTTCCTTATTCCATGAAAATTGTCACCTCCAAAAAATGATTATCACTATTAATATATTTCTAAAACCTTCATTATTTTATGTAAAATCAAACCTATTTTAATATTTGTTTGAAGGGTTATTATAACATATTTGATTCCTTAAATAAATATATTATAATTGTGAAATGAATCACTGATGTGATTTATTTTTTTCTTACATATCCTTTATCATTCTCATGAATTTTTAAAAAATAAAAATCAATGATCATGAAATATGTTTATTTTTTAAAATATACACATCCAGAAAAATTTATATATTTCTCCTAATTAGTGTCTTTATGATATAGCCATCAATTATTCTTTGAAATAAGATTTTGAATCTGGTTACTTTCACATGTGTTTTCTCATTATTATGATTTATGTATGGCATTTATTCCTCATGTGGATGATATATATTTATACAAGTTATGAATTTAATTATGTTTTGGGTATACATATAATTATATATCCCTCCAATGTATTGGTTAATTAATTCATCTCATGTGAAACCATGTATAGTGCACATGTGGTTAAGCTAAGTACATTTAATTATATGATAGGTGGGCCCAAGATTATGTATCCCCATAATCCATTAGGTAAATATTTATATCTAATTATATGTTATTTATGAAATTAGGGAGTAAAACTAATCCAATATGGGACTTTTTGATATGATATGATAGTCATGGTAGTGTTCCATGAATTATACTTGTGACTTCATATTTTATATTGTTTCCATTTATTTATTATTCATCAAAAATTTGATAAAATTTAATAATTCCATATTTTGATGCTTATCTTTCAATTTGATGTCATGGTATATGTTTTTTATTTTTAGATTACATGTCTCATCAATATGATTTATGGATAACTCTTATTATCTAATATTCTTTTGAATAATAAATTTCTTCCTTCTCATGTTTTCTCATAGACATGTTATCTAACCTATGATGACTTGTTGATAAGTTTTTACCTTATTGAGTGTTTAATATTACCCCTTTATTAAGTCTTAGTTATTTAGAATATGAAGATAATTTTAACTTATGAGATGACTATAAGGGGTTCTATAAGAGTTTTATTATGGAGAAGTGATCATGAGTTTTGTAAAATAAGGTTCACATTTAACTAGACCGCAAAGACACTAAACTAAAAGGTTATTTTATATTTGTGTGGTTTTTGTGAGATTTAAATTTAAACTATGAGTAATGATTTAAAATAAAGTAATTTTTATCATGGGTCACTATAGTTGATCTCTAGGTGGATGATCATATGAAACATATGAACCCCAAAATTTGAAACTTGAATCAAACACTAGGATTGCGGCATTATAATTGAAATAAGAATGGTATAACTTGAAAAACCATCCTTTTATCTCCAGAAATCTCACATTGAAATATCTAACTCATTTTATAATGGAAATTTAATCACTGAACATTATCCTCTAAAGTGCATCTTGAAAAGAAACCTTATAGGAACATGAAATCTTTTAATGATTTATTGGGTTTGTGGTAATGGAACAATATGAAGGACCCCAGAACACCTTGAGAGGGGAGGGGTAAATCATAGTGTAAACATTTTATTTTAATATGGTGGATCGTGTTCCCATGTTGGTAGGAACTTTTTAAACAAGTATTATGGATTCGATGAACAATAAATCATTCACATACAGAGAGATAACACAACAATTTTACTAAGATCACCACTATGGGATAGTCCAAGTAGCATACGCTAACAATGTGTTAGTCATACCTAAATTTATTATTCTTCACTAGTTGTGGAATACAAGAATTCTGACACATCCACTCTATGTCAGGCACACTGACATTACAAGAATTTATGGATAGCTCACTTCCTCCCTCAGATCACTTCTGTAGACTCCCACTAGATCACGTGTTTGAGAGAAGTCTTACTCAATTTATCAACATTAAGGATGCTTCAATGGATCAGAATTAAAGTCTTTTTTCCTGTCTATCACGAGACTCTACTTGGACAGTATACCTGAGTTGATGCACTTTGAAAGCACTAGTCCCTAAAAAACTGATCGTCAAAAACTACCATTCATGAATCTCCTTAACAAAGATCAGCCCTTCGCGAAGCTAACTACCTTCATGTACCATCTCCACATACCAACTACATGAATTGATTATATATACAAACTCCACATACCTCCTTTGTGGACCGTTACCTCTTCCATGTACTATTCCTTCATCTCAAATGGATTCTTCTTCTATAGGTCATCTCTCATCCACAGTACCTTGATCTACTCTGTGGACCATTACCTCTTCTATGAACTATTCCCAAGAAATAATTCACCCTTCATTGAAGATTTCATGAATGCTTCTCCAATGCTAAATTTTTTCCCCACTCACCACTTCAAACTTAGTCGTATTCTTCACAGAGAAAGGATGTTCTATAATGAAAAAATCTCTAAGTAGTGATGAGATTATTGATCCATATATATGAAAATATAATAAAAAATACCACTAATCCAAATCACCCAAAACATTGATGTGGTACCTGCTTCTCCAAAAACATCTTCTCCCATGAATAGTTTTTCTCTCTGAGGTCCACATATCACCACTATTCCTTCACATCTCCACAAATGACTATCTCATTTCTGAAAATAATGATCCAACCTTTATACCGAAAGAATTTCGTGAACCATTATCCTCCCAAAAACCATAAGGCTCCGTGAAAACTATTTCCCTACATAGTGTGTGTATCGCGCTTCGTGATCTGCATAGCACTTCTATGTGGAATCCTTCTATTTTCATATTTTCATTGCTATTCTAAGTACCTATTACGGGTTCCTTTAACATTCTTTTGCAGTTCATGAACTATGTACTCGTATGAATTAAATCTTCCTTTTCCAAAAACAAACTCCATATTTTGAGGCCCAAATTTTGGGAAACAAAGGGAGACTTCATGAACTTAAACACCTACTTCAGAATGTACTATAAGATCACAATTCTTGAAAACTCAATGATCAACCTAATGTGTATTTAGAAAAACAATACTCCATTTCTAGAACAGAACATCCTTGGTTATAATAGTATCCCCCTTTGGGTTTTTTGGCAATCTGTAGATAAATTCAATAAAGCACGTGCCGCAATCAAAACATGATATGAGAAAAATAACCAAATCAAAACTATAAGTGTTTGTGGGCCTTTCTCAGTGTTGAAAATAAAAGGGTAATCATGAATTGGGTTCTTGTGTCTTGAAAATTCATTTATCATAACATTTAAATTTATCCATAAGTCCTCCCACATTAAAAATAAACCCAAATAACCAATATTTGTACATTATAGAGCCTAAAACACACTCCCCTATATCATATTTCCCCCATAAACCTATATCACTTCCAAAAACTATTAAAATAGTTAATATAAAATGGGATAGAGGACCGCTCGTGACCTACTCATGCACTGGGATGTGGTTGAACACCATGTCCAACCAATGCATCTTGAAGACATATGATAAAAATGGCTTGGTTAGTACATCAGCCACGTGATCATTAGTTCCAACATGATACATTATAATCATTCCTTATTCAAACTTTACCTTGATAAAATGATATCTGATTTCAATGTGTTCTATATGATAATGTTTAACAAGATTCTTAGTAAGATCAATTTTACTCTTGTTATCAAATTGAATCACCATTGGTGGTTTCACCTCATCACCAATATCTGTTAGTTGTCACTTCATCCAAAGTAGTTGAGTGAAGGACTAAATAGTGGATATATATAAAACTTAAATGTTACTGAGAGAAGTTATTTCCTATTTCTTACTCAACCATCCCATAAATTTCATTCCAATAATGAATTATCCACCACTTGTGTACTTTCTATCCACCATAACTCCATCCTATTCAGCATTAGAAAATACCTAAAGTTCATCATCTCTTCTGGTATAAAAGTATAATCCGTAATTATGAGTCCCTTGAGCATTCCTCATGATTCATTTAACTACTTCCATATGTTATTCCTTTGGATTAATTTGAAAGTGGTATGTTAAGAATGATGTAAAGACAATATCTGGTTGTCTTGTAGTTAAGTTTAGTAAGATTCTGATTATTCTCTTTTACATGGTGAGATCTATAGAAGTCCCATCCTCATGATTTCTTAGTTTAGTTCCAACTGAAATCTATGATAATTTTGGTTTGGATTAATCCATATTGAATTTCTTCAGTAACTCTCTTTTATACTTCTCCTAAGAAATGAAAGTGTATACTTTTTAGTAAATCACTTTCTTCCCAACAAGTATGTGATTTCACATATCATATACATTTCAAATTCAGATTTCATATGATTGGAAAATTCATCCACTAATCTCTTCCTTCTTCCACCAAATATAATATCACCAATGTATATAGGTACCATACACTTATCTTTATGAGAATTATTCACATAGAGGTTGTGACTCACTCCACCTATGTTAAATTCAAGATTCGTTAGATGGGTATGATTCCACAATTTATAGGAAGACATAATGTTCGTAATTCCTCATTCTTATACTATTTTTGGGAATTTTTCAATCCCTAATGATATTGGTTTAATCATATTTTTCTCATATTTTGTTTATATGAAGGTGGTTCCTCAGTTAGAGACCAAGGCATAACTTATTGAAAAAAAGGGGATACATGAGTCTGAAAGATGTAATTTTATTACATTATTTCTCATAAAAAGGAAGAAGATCGCTAGATAGATCATCCTGCCAAGTAATATCCTGCTTGAATCCTCTATTTTCAATAGCATCAGCAACCATATTTTCTTCATGGAAGGCATGGGTGATGATGTAGTTGATTTCCATGAGCAAGGTAAGACAGCTCATCCAAGGGGTAGTGAGAGACCATGCAAGGACCACCACTCCTTTACAAATAGCCCTGATAATAGTGATTGAATCACTTTCAATACAAATATTGTTCCATCATTTTTGTTTGGAAAATTCAACAGCATGGATCACACCCAACATCTCTGCTTCCACTGGTGAGGTCGTACCACAACCACCAACGAAACAGCCATGGAAATGACCACGAAAGTCTCTGAGGATAGCACCTCTACCTATCGATCCCAGGTTTCCTTTGGTAGCACCATCGGCATTCACATTGATCCATATCATAAGCATAGATTTCCATAATACCTGAAAAGTCCATCTAGGTGGCCTATAGATCCTTGAAATCCGAATAAGGTGTAGGATCCCAAAATCTCCAACAGAGTTATCACATAAAGCTTTCTGAGTCGCGGCAGCATCATGAATGGTAATGAGAATTCATGTCTGGATTGTATTAGTCCGGGATGATCAAGTATTATTTAGAATATTATTTCTATCATACCAGATCAGGTGGAGAATCTAAGCAATAGTGGCCAAAAAAAGATTCTTGATTGTGTGAGAATCTTCAATGTCAACACAACAATGAAGTTGTGAGCTAATTGATTCAAGAAGTATCCATCGGAAACCAAATATGTCAAACATATAATTATAATGATATGAAGTTGTAGTATAAGAAAGAAATAGATGATTATAATCTTCTCTATGTTGGTTGCGAAGGTGACATTTTGTGCAGAGTTGGATGCCAAAAGATTGCAAAAAAACTTCAGTGGGGACTCTATTATGTGAAAGATGCCAAATAAGAGTTAGTATCAAGGGCTTAATTCATGGCTTTCTAAAATATTTCAACCAAATAAAACTCAAATCAGAGGCAAGGAAGTTATGATAGTAAAAAATATTGGAATCAATAACATCATTATCACCAGGCCCCTATATGAGGAAATCAATAGAGTTGGAATAGGGATAGTTGCCAATGATATTACATATTTTTCAGGGTGGGAAATTCTTTGAGAGTTAAGCACATCCCTTATAGAATATTTGGTTTTCACAGGATGCTCAGTTTCAGTTAACCTGTCAATTAATGGTGCACCAGTCTAGTTACCAAGACAGAAATTCATGGAAGAATCAAAACTGACCATCCATCTAGAGTTTATAATAATGTTGGTAAGGGATTGTCTAATAGACAGCCAGAAGGAAGAAGAGATATAATTTAAATTCCCATTCATAAGTTTAGAGATGAATCTGTTATGGATAAAATCAATGGATTCAGAGTTGTTGTAAAGCAACCTCCAAGTGAGTCTAGCCTGAAGGGCATCATTAAAACGGCGAAGCTTTTTAATTCTCAGGCCATCCTTATCTAAAATATTACAACAAGTGTTATAAGGAATAGTCATAAGTTTTCTTTCCAGCATGTTATCGGTCCAAAAAAGTTTGTAATACAAACATTAATTTTTTTAAGTAAAACAGCGGGCCAACTGTAAACCATCAACGAGTAAACCATTTTGGAAACAATTGCTAATTTCACAAGACAAATTCTTCCATCCATAGATAGGGATTTACCTTTCCAATAGGAGAGATGATTGATGATTCAGTTGTCCTGAATTAAAGGCCCTATTTTCTTCTTAGGTTCTACCCCTAAGAACTTGTTTCACCTTCAATTCCATCCATTATAATCACAAATACAATAAATGAAATGTTAATGGAATAAGGTAGTTCCTTCTAGCACATCAATATAAACTCCACGGTTGAGATGATCTTCTCAAACATGTTTCGTCATTTGATCCAGTCTTCATGCATTCAAATCTAAACATATGTTCTAATTTATGTTGTCATGGCATGGATATCTTCACATTCTCTTCTGCTTTGTGTGGATAAGTCTTCTTATTAACAGCCATTATAGATGACACAATCTTACACCTCTTAAGACTACTTCTTTCTCTGTTATTAATGTTAAACATCCTTTTCCAATGTGACTAAACTTCATGCATCTCTCACACTAAACTTATTTATCAAATGTATTTCCTTTAATTAAAAACTGTCTTGAACTTTTTTTTCATCACATGGATGCTTCTCTTTTCCTCTTTATCCAGCCTTGGCTTGTGTATCTTCAAGCTTCCTCATTCTTTCCAAATATTCTGTACAAATAACTAACATTCATTAGGAATTATTGTATTAAGTTAAGATCTTCCACATTGGTTCATCTGAGTGTCATCCCTCATAGTTTTTATTTTGGATGAACTACCCTTCTACTTCTAGGATTTAAAATCCATGGAATTCTCATCTTCTTTACTTATGATCTTCTTGGGAGAATTTTTGTTCATAAAATTCTTCTGATTTTCTCCCAAGGAAGATTCTTCATACTTTAACATAATTTTTGGCCTTCTTCTCATACAAACAATTAATTCATGTTGACATAAGCATGTACCAACTTTATGACCACTTCCATTGTATACATCAAATATTTTATCAAGCTTCTAAAATAAGATTGTAGTAAAAAGATGATTATGGACCTATAGATGTTATTTTGTCACTCTATATTTCTCCCACATAAGTTAGAATTCCTTTTTGATATTAGATTTTTAGGATTGTACAAACTATTTAATGCACAATTACCAAATTTGTTACTTCACCAACATTGAACCACAAATCATATTTTTATTATAGCTCTTATATAAAGTTGTTGTCTCTTCTTGAGGACATGTTGAGCTCTCTATGGGAAATTGGAATCCATACTATTCTTTATATCCACCCTGGTAATGGAGGTAGGTTTCTTATTTTATTTCATTATCAATACTTTTATATTATTTTTATTACAACCTACACCCTTTTTTATAATAGTATTAGAGGTATTAACACAAGTTTGTTTGGATTGTACATGTTTCTTCTCAAATTCTTGAGATAGATCATCAAAATATTTCATGATATTTTTATCACATGTTGGAGGTATTTTAGATTTAGAATCTTCCAATGAGCATTGAGTAGAAAAAACAACTATTTACTTCTTTTGAGAAGTATTAATATGTGTCATCTCAAGATTAACAAAATGGGATTCCAAATATAGACATTGTATATTGAGGATGATTTTATGATCTTCAACCATGATGATATTTTCTTCAAAGACCTTTTTTATTCTAAAAACTTATTCTTTATTTATCTTAACTTTATTCTAAATTAAAGATTCCATTTCCTTAATCCTCTTTGATATTTCTTCCAATTTCAAACCATTGACGTCAATTCTATTTTTCAATTTCTCTTCAGGCACATGGATATTTTCTTCAATATTATTTTAGAAATCTTGTTTCTTTTTAGCTTATTTGAGGTATTTTGATGAACTTATTTGAATTTCCATATTTTCTACTTCAAATGTTCCAACCTATTTGGAAATCAGTAAACATTCGTCAATTTATACTTGTAATCCCTTTTCCAGTGAAATCAGCTTCACATTCTAACTATTTTATCTATGCCTGTATACGTTGAAATATCTTATAATCAAATTCAACTCTTTATTTAGGAATTTCATTAAAGTATTTTCATTATCTCTCATTTCCATTTTCATGTGAGTTTATAGATTGATCAGCATCCTTACCTTTCCTAGGATTTTAATTTTGGTGAAAAATTTCAATGGTGCTAACACATACCTCCCAGTCAATTAGAAATTTTTATTTTAATGAGGTAGAAATGTTGTCTGTATCATCGGTGGAAACCTAAGACACATTCTCATTACTTTTTGTGCCCAAAATATCTTATTTTTCAAAAAGGAATGGATAATCAAATGCTACCTCTTCTTTAGAAAATATGGAATTCTTCAACTGTCTCTTCTATTTATTTTTCATGTTCATCATGGTCCCAAGGGATATAGACTTTTTCTCAGAGATTACTAGATCTTCATCAAAACTGCATTTCATTGTTGACCTAGGAAAGAACCTAAAATCATAAAAAGATATCAGATTTACTATAGAGTATCCAACATATGTGAAACGTTGCTTTGATACCACTTGAAGGACCCTAGAACACCTTGAAAGGAGAGGGATGAATCAGGGTTTCATCATTTTCTTTTAATATTATAGGTCTTGTTCCCATGTTAGTATAAACTCATTAAAACTATATGATTGATTCGATAAGAATTCAAACATTAACATACCAAGAGAGAACACAAAAATTTTAGTAGGTTAACCGTTAAGTGCTAGTCCATGGATCATTAGTGAAAATATTTTGGTCATACCTAAATAAACTAATCTTCACTAGTTAAGGAATAAAAGAATTCTGATACATCCACTCCATGTTAGGCATATTTCCTATAAAATAATTTAACGATGGCTCATTGCATCCCTCAGAAAACTTCCATCAACTCACCCTATCTCATTACATTGAGAGAATCCTTACTCAGTTTATCGACATGAAGGTCATTTCAGTGGACCAGTATTAAAATCTTTGTCCTTATCTAGAATGAGACTCTTCTTACACCATAGAAGAGAGAAAATGAACTCTAAAAGCACTGGTCACTGAAAAACTGATGTTTAAAAACTACCTTTCATGAAGCTCATCCACAAAGATCAACCCTTTAAGAAGCTAAATTCCTTCCCACATCTCCTCCAAGTACTGCCTCTGCATACCGCCTCGGTGTACCTCCTCCAGGGACCATTACCTCTTCAATTAATTAATCCTACTTCATATACAGATTCTTATTTCATGGATCGTCCCTTATCTTTGGACCCTTCTTCTAATCTGTGAATCTTTACCTCTTCAGTGAACTATTCTGACGAACCAATTCACCCTTAGCAGAATCCCTCGTGAACTCCTCTCCTAAAGGGAATTGTTTCCCCATAAACCACTTCGAACATAGTTGCGTTATTCACATAGTAAGGATGTTCTATAATGAGAAACTCTTAATGAAATGAGGGGATTACAGATCCTTGTATAAGAAAATATTTCCAAAAATCACTATAATATAAATCACCCAAATATTTGATGTCGGGTCGGCTTTTCTATGGACTGCTTCTCCCATGAACCATTTTTCCCTATATGACCCGTGTACCACCTCTCTTCCTTCGTGACTCCTCTAATCACCACCTTATTTCAAAAAATGGTAGGCATCATGCATACTCCAAGCATTTTGTGACCCATTTTACTCTCATGAACCACAATCCTCCCCACGAACCATTTCCCTATGTGGTTCGCGTACTACACATCGCGATTCTCATAGTGCTACTATGTGGAATGCTTCCCATTACCGATTATCATTAATTTTCCATGTACCTATTATACATTCTGCAAACTACATACTCATATGCAGAAAACCTTCCCATTCCAAAAACAAACTCTAGATTTTGATGTCTGAAATTTTGGCAAATACTAGGAGATTGTGCTACCTTGAACACCTGCTTCGTCCTATATAATAGGATCAGTTTTCATGCAAAATACTTCATCAATCCAATGTGGATTGACACCAAACACAAACCATACTCCATTTCCATAAAATAAAATCCATGGTTCCAACACAATATTTAGAATATAGTGGTGGATTATCACTTCACTTACATGATCTATGGGTAAGTTTGAGTTGATTTTTTTATTCAATTTCCTCTTCTTGTGGCTACTTTATTGGTGGTATGTACCTTTTGTTATCAAATTTAGGATTGGTAACCTTATCTATATATCCCATTATATTATATTCATATATTAATTTTCACATATTTTTAGTGATTTACAATAAAATCCAACCAAATGAACATATAATTTGACTCTTATCCTAATAGAGATAACCTAGTTACTCATTGGTATTATGGTTTTTATTACCCTATAAAGATAATATATAGTTTGATACACATTTTAAACCAATCATTTATGTATATGGAATGAAACTTTCATGCATGTGATATATCTATATTAAAAAAATATTTCTTCTAGTGATAAATGTTACATAAAATAAAAAAATCACATATATTAGGATTTATATGGGATTTAGTGCATATTTTAACTCATGAAGAAGTTTTTATGTAGGGTGAAAATAAAAATATATATTATTAAATCAAATTTTTTAAAAAACAACCATGTTCAAAATCATTATTTTGTAATAAAAAAAGTGATTGAATCATTAAAAGGAAGTCATTATCTTACTACACAACACCACATAGGGGTCATCGCTATATTAAAATATCAACTAGAAATCTAATTTTATCCAAAAATATATACTCAAATATCACTACATTCAATACATTGGAAATAAAAACATTCTTCGGAGATCAATTTCTAGAAAAATAGGGATCCTGAATAAACCATACCCTTAGTTATGAGTAAACAAATATATACTATAATGTCTAGGATATGTTCTCTGCACATTAGATGATACAATACTATTGACCTTTATATAACAAAATAATTTATACAAAGTGACTGGTGTTAATATGGTGGATTCCTTACATTTTCAACCATTTCAAAGTTAATATAATGTCATTTTTTTAGTATAGTAATTTGTAGGTCATTTAACTAGGTATAAATAATTCAAATAGAGTTGATTCAAACCACTAAAATTATTAAAAAATAATCCATAGATATATAGTTATATGATTTATAATCAAGAAATAAAAATAACAGATCAAAATAAAGAATCTAGATAATGAAATAATGATACACATTGGTAAGTGTCCCTTGATAGTCATTAGTTATCTATCATAAGGGAAGTTGGGATTGATCATTAAATCCTTGAATTTTACCACCTAGAATCAAAATGGAATATGTGACCCTACTAGATTAAAAAAAATTATAATTGATCAATTGAAATTGGTTATCAATGAAGACTTGAAATTAATAAAATCATGTTCGATGTAAGATATGAATTCATCAAGAAATAATATCAATAAATTGATGTGATGAATATATTTTTTTATTTTTTTATTATCATCTCATTAAAGATAAATGAATTATTATAACTATAAACATTAGGATATGAAAAACTATTATAATATAAAATAATATTTATGAAATAAAAGATTGAGAAGAATCCAAAAACATCAAATCACCACATGATTTGAGTTATGGATGAAATTAACATAATTTGTGTTCCCTTAATTTATACGTTGGAATACCCATAAAAATCATTTAATAGGGAAAAATCTAGATTAATTTATTAAAATATTGTAAGTACAATTTTATAACCAAAAAATACTTACAATGATCTTGGGATTACATTAAGATTTACTCCCTATATTAATAACTAAGAATAAAGAGTATAACAAAGATAAATAAAAAATGATATATAAAATCTCTCAAAATAATAACAAACTAATCTTATATTTTCCTTACATGATAATTTCATATGTGATCCTTTTAATGAAAATTCATACCAATGATCTCTTGAAGAATTAATTACTATGTAATGGTGGGTGATTAGTTCTTGAAAAATATATCTAGATGAATTTAATAAAATTATGGAATACTTTATGATTTAATATTTACATAACATTTCTTTAAATTATTTTTATTTGAGATATATTTCAAATAGAACTAGAATAATTATAATTAAAAACTTCTAGCACAAATTATAGCCCATTTATTGTTGATAACTCAATTATTTTCATCTATAATTTCTTCATTTTGTATTCTGTCATTGAGATCCATATTGTGAGACCTAGAACATTATATAATCGAATTAATTATATCAACATCAATATATAATCCTATAAAATTTATTTTTTTAGTTTCCATTAGTTTTGGTGAATGTTATGATAAATATACAAAATTATTGTGTTGGGTAACATAGTAAAATGTTATAATTTAATGTTTAAGGCCCATAAAATGATAAAAATTAAAAATTATTCATTCAAAAATCAATAATGATATAATAAATATGTTGAATAGAATGAATAAAATTCTCACATCAAATCCACATCACTTTTACTTTTTCACTTTTAGACAACCCCACTCATTGAGCTCACACATTTGAGTACAATATTTATAAATACATAAAAATCATAATATGTTCATATAACAAGAGATTTAACATCATAAAAATAATATCCAAATTAATTTCACATGTAACATTCAATAATGGTTATCATGGATGCAAAAATATTATAAATTTATCAAAAAAGGTAAAATTAGAAAAAAAAATTATCACTTATTGAAAACTCAGTCAATTAATATTTCCCTTAATTAAAAAATTAAGGTCACATACTATATGTTGTGATAGTTTTTTTTTATATTACTATTTATATTCAAAATATAATACATTAGGTATCAATCATATGTCAATCAATTGCAGCTAATAAATAAATCAAATAAGAAATGAATGAGGGGAAACCATTTTGAGACATCAAGTTTTATTTATAAAACATTATTTATACCAAAACAATTATAAAGAAAACATGTAAATTATGATCATGTATATGATATAGATAGATTAAATAAAATAAATCAATCAGAATAAAATTCTAATAATTAATAACTTTTGAGTCATAGTAAACTGGTGCAAGAACCTGGGAGGGGCATGAATTATGTGTGGATAAATTATTTTAAAAAATTCCAATTTCTATTATAGTCTTTAACCCTATTTTTCATTTGATCCTATATTTCCAATTATGAAACATGGATCTATTTATCTTTTACTAAGAATTTAAAAACCATATTAAATACAATAAAGTTAAAATAACATATGCTATTTTTAAAAGGTTTTTGCACTCCTAAGAAACCTACTCCACAGTGTGCTCAAGAAGTCTTACTCTCATATTAACCATTTTAATATTATAATAAATCTAAGTGGGAGTTGGATATGGATTATTTTGAACTCAAGCATTTACCCTATGATTTAGAGGGGTTATGGTATCATGCTAAAACCACTTTAGTGTATAAAATCCCAAAGGACTTGTAGTATCCCATAGCACTTTATTCTTTTGATGAGTATATAAACATTCAACTACTAAAGTAGATCATCTTTCATCTCATTAATTAATTGCATCTATATAATAATATCTATTTCATTAAATTCTATTATTTGACTACCAGAAGGTACTCAAGGGTAAGTGCATGCAACTTAGTCTCTTCTTGTTTCATAACTTCAAAATCATATTTAAAAATCGGTCACTATTTTCTTCAACTTCAACTCCTATGATTTTAGTAACCTAGAAACTCAACACATATAAAGGATTAACATAGCTGATAGTAATAACAATTGTAGTATATGTCCCCCTCTAAATCATATTATTTTTTTCTCCGGATCACTACATCTGTAATATATAGTATCACAACTTCTTCATCTTAAATAAGCTTCAAGTGGATTTGACCTGCAGAACCAGACCAGCTTCTACTTCCTCTTATTATTTGATATTTAGTTAGTTTTCTCTTCAGTGTTATATCTGACTCCAATTCCTCCTCATAATTTTGTCTCATGTTACCATCTTTTAAATAATTTTAAGTTGTAACTCTCTCTTTTCTTTCTCATATTTTCATACATCGGTCACTAGTATTATATTTTATATATTTTATAATATAAAAATCCTTCCACATGATTTTGGTTCCATAATATCCTAAAATGTTTCTAAAATTATTTTTTGTATCTATCTCCCATTATCTTAGTTATATTATATATTACATAAATGGTTGTACTAATAAAGTACCAATAATTACTTTTCTCCCTTTTCTTTTTCATTTTCCCTCATTTTAAACTCGATTTAATAGATCTCCCATATAACTCTTTTAGCAAGATTGAGAATATTCAACTAAAAAATTCATAAATATTCATAAAAAATAAAAATCATATGAAATATTAAAATCATTAAACACTTAATTTTATGGTATGATTCATTTAATTTTCATCATGAGATCCCCAAAAAACAAATAAAAACATTAATGTCTGTATGTATTCTTCTGATATAATTTTACCTTCATCTTATTCTCATTTAGCCAGAAAGAAAACTAAATTTTTTTATATTTAAATCATTGAAGAATAGTTCCAAATACAAAATATTTAATTCAACTTCACATCACCAATGACTTCTTTAAAATATCCTAATTTAACATCATAGATTAAAGAAATGGTGATTGTCATCTTACTCGTACTTCAAAAAAGCTTATGGGATGACAAAAAAAATCAATCATTATTTTCAACGTCTTATGGAATATAACATTTTAAGATATTTTTTCTAACTGTAAATATTATTTAGATTTTTATAAAGTCTTATAGTATGATACAAATTCTTTCAAATGAATAAAATTTATTGTAAGATTTATCTAATGTCTTGTAGAATTAATATTAGAAAAAAAAATTAATTCAGTGGGAAAATTATCACTCCTTGTGAAAATACATGTAATGTTCACAATTCCTATAGAATTTTCAACACTTACCCATTTTTTAACTTCAACACTATAATTTTTAATTCACATAAAATGAAACCAGAACTTCCGTAGCCCATCTCAAGGCCTTGTCAACCACTTAAAACTAACTCAAAACACTGATGGGAATTTATCAACCCATATTAAACATATTTAGAACCACTTCCATGGTCTATTAAATAATATTATCTCAAATTTGATTATTTACAAGAATTTTTACTTTCTTCATAATTACATATTCACTTAAACTATCTTATACCTTTATCCAAATTATATTTCATCAATGATTTAAGCAACTAAAATTCTAGGATAATCCAACTAAATGGTTTATCCAACTTTATCCTCTAGTCTCATTGACTTCTATAACAATCATCAATCGCTCAAAAATCCAATTACATCACTTCTTTTGAAAACTATTAGAGAAAAGACATTACATGGTTCTTGAAATTGTCATTAAAATTTGGATTGGCTCATCAATAGTCTTATTTTACGATTTCTACATAGTATATATCAAAATAGTTATTTTGAGATATAATCTATTTATTATTACTTACTCATTAAAGTGTGTAAATGTATTTTATCTCCTTTGATTGGGTGGATACTTCATCCATCACCCATATTCAACACATGGATAACTCATTGACCTATTAACATGCTTGTTCAAAAAAATAAAATCCTAATTCAATGTTCACTATGAATGATCAAATATTTTCATACATTTTATTTGGAATTTTAATGAATTTAATCCCAAAATATTCATATTTTTAGGGTAAGTATCGCATATTTTTTATATAAGAGTATTTTGGTCCCAATTGTAAAAAATGTGTAATTGTTAATTAAATAATTATTTTTATTAAATTTTGGAATTATTTTGAAAATACATATATTTATTTTTTATTGATTTCACATGTCCATGATTTTAAAAATTGTAGTATGAAAGATTCCTTACAAATTCTTTATGAAATTTAAAAAATAGTACATTAGGGGGTTCAATGTGTATGTTTTTTTATAAAGTATGGTGTTAGGTAGGAATGAATTAATGGCTATATAGGGATAAATTGAAACATATGTAAGCATTTTTCTTACCTATATAGGTATTACTATTAGTTTTTCATAATGATGGATAGATATATTTCATTATAATTCTCCAACAATAAACATGATTTCTCCTTCCACTATAAGCATCATTATCCCCACTATATAATCATGAAACCTCACTTCATAAGGATGGTTCCATTCCCAAATTTTATAAATCATAAGAATAATTCAAATGTTTTATAAAAAATATGCTCATCCAATCTATCACTATATGAGATCTAGGCTAGCCATAAGATGCAGTTGGTTGATCATCACTGTGATTCCTGGAAGAGTGAACATTGAAGAGGGGAGAACTTAATGTAAAGAATAATTGGAATGAGGAATGAACTATTGTTCAGGAAAATACAATAAACTATATGATTAAATTAGATCCATCATATTTCTACATATATTATACATCATTTAAAGGGAAATAATAGAGTGGCATTACAGCCATAAAACTGGTGTGGGACACAATAGTATAGTCACTATTAATATTTTATGAAATCTGCGTTCATGGTAAGTAGTTTTGCTCATTATCTTCACCATATTTTGTATAGGGTTTTAATTAAAACCTTGTTCTTCACTTATTTTTTCCAAGAAATATTTGATGATCAGATAATTTCTATACTCATCGTAGGATTTTCAATCTTGGTGACAGCAATCCTCTACTCCATCACACTATGAACTACCACTGTTAAACTTACAATCCTCTATAGTGAAGTTGATATGAATATTCAAAATTCTATTTCTTTCAGGAATAAATTTTATTGTATCCTTTATTATGATCAATAAAGTCTTCAAAACACATGGGAATCACCATATAAGCACTAAAAATTTCGATATCATTATGTATGTATGGTGAAGATAAATTGATTTCTAGTTTGTTAACATGGAAGGACACTATGGCTACATACATGAATAGTTTTGTGATGTGGAATTTTATGCGATCCTAGATAAATTTATAAGTAAAGAAAAAATTATCAAACACATGAAAGGAAATACAAAAGAGAATATTAATAATATAATCATGTGAGATCACTAAATAACAAATTTGGAATATTTGACTGTCATAATATTTTAATGAGAATAAAGATATATTAAGGAAACATTGAACCTTGTATAATAGATTTTGGGGCCTACAGTAAAGTGGAGAACTCAAGTGTTGTCTGTAGTTTGGTTTACTATAGTTCAACGTTTTTTATTCTACTTCATTTTGAATACTTTTCTATTGTATTTTATTTATAACTTCCATTATATTTCAACCTCTATATGATTTTAGTAAGTTTTCATGTTTCACAATCCTATTTCATTTTTTTATCTCTCATTTTCTTTCATCACATATCATCGCCATAAACTGTTACACTCGTGATGGTGAGTGAATGACCTAAGGCTTCACCTTAGGGGATGCTTACTCTATGTTCCCAAATTCTCACTCTATGATTCTTCATTTTTATTTTCTATTTATAGTGATAGAAATATAAGTTTTATGGGTTGGTGTGCTGATTTTCCACCACACCATATAATATCTTTCAAACGCATTTTATTCTCTACCAAAAAACCATTACCTCCATTATTTTAGGAATCCTCTTCATATGATGGATTTATGTGTATATGGGTGATAAAATGGTATATGATGAAGTTGGATCTTGGAAAGTTCCACACTCTCAATTTAGGTGTGTTTATTAACCTTTACTATAAGATTAGGTGATGTTTTTGTGCCTAATATTTTTACTAGGAAGGTTAAACTTCACACTAAATCTAGGTATTAGTTATGTATATATTATGGGATGGGCTATCAAATAGAATCTAGAAAATAATTGTAAATAATCTGACCATCCAACCTCTCAGTCCAAAGAATTTCATACAAACCTCATTTATTCTCTCTGCATTTTTATCTAAATGTTTCTTTTATATTTTCCTTTCCATATCTAATCTCATATATTCTTTTTTAGTTTTCATAAATATAAAACACCAAGAAATAGTAAATTTTTTGGGGGTATTAAAAGATTGATTATAAAATATCATTAAGAGATATGAACCTCTTCATCCATTTTGTTTCATTGGGAAAATAAGAATAATATTTTATACCAACCTATAACAGGTTCTATCAAAAAAATTTGTATTTTTTGGGAAGGAAAGCATGTATCTTACTCATTATTTCTTTTAAATTTTTAAATATCTTACTAATTAAAAATAAAATTTAAAAAAATAATTATTATTTTACTCACCCTCACATATCGAAGAGATAGTTTCTTTATTTTTAGAGTGGTTAGGGGTGTTTGTAAATAAAACTATTGAAAGAGGGAATTCTAGGATCCCTTTAATGACTTGATAGATGGAATCTGTTTTCGATGTTTTCACCAGGGATATAATCTTCATGCTACGACATGCTTGCTATTGCCCCACATTCTTGTTTTCCAAAGGAATGCAATGTCTGTCACTTATTTAAGGACATTTTCTCCTTGATCGAAATGGGATGAATGGATGTTAGTCTCTCCTTCCATGGAATCCTCCTCGGAATTCATCTCCTATTCTGGGTCTCCCTCATAGATTTTAGACATTGTTCATGAATCTCATTCATGTTTCCATATCATTGTGGACTCTTGTTAATTACACTACTTCTGTCAGGACATTCCAAGGGGTCATGTTAGGGAAGCAACCTTCGGTTAGGGGAGTAGTCACATTGTGCATTGTTGGCCTGTCAAGATGCTGATACACTGGGGCACCTAGATTTATTCCTCTTATGATAGGATTATCAAGGGAATGGAAGCTTGAGGCATCCCACATAATGTGCGGGAGATTTTATGCCAGAGGTATGTCTCAACGTTTTTCCACATCTTCTCATGTCTAACACAGGGTATGTCACGAGTTTAACATCTAGCGGAGATGGACCAGACTGATTAGAATACTGATGGGAGTGGATCAGATGGGTACATCATTAGGAAGGAGCGCCTTAGATTTTTACTAGATTAATGGATCAAAATGTCCAATGAGGAAAGATCTGAGGATGCTTGGCTCCTTAAAAAAGATGACACCATGGTTTACCATTGGCTGAGATTGAACCTCAGGGAGGCTTCCTAGATACCTTGTGTAGAAGACATAGAAAAAACCCTTTTAGTTCGAGGGGGTGAATCTTGGGATCAATCTATACAAAATGGAAAACAACCTCAAGACATGTTGGGGATTACACATGGTTAGCAGCCCGGGTACTGCTAATAGCAGTGAGGAGGTGGATAATAGGATCTCACTGGGATGTGGCGGCCCGAGTAAAACCAGGATGGATGACGGATGATTTGATAACATGGATGAGATAAATGGGATGGAACTGACATGAATATGATGGTGATATTGGAATTGAACCTTCAAGAGGCATCCTATATATCTCGGGGGTATGAAATCAAAGTCTATGTAGTTCGATAGGTCGATGGGACACCAGAGGAGGTGACCTATGAGAATGGAGTGCATGAATGGGAACCCAAATGGAATAGAACCTATCGGCTTGGGAATGATCTTCCTGAAATAAAAAAGGCTCAAGGGAGAGAACCGGATGGGACATGAGTGATGGTATTGAACCTTAGAGAGGCCTCTTAATCTCCCCATGATAGGGAATCAAATCCACATAGTTTAGGATAGTGCATAGTATCGGGGTGTACACAAAGGATAGAAATGTAGAGACAAGCCAGGGATTACGCATTGTTAGCATCCCATCACTGGAGGGACGCTCTTGGTTGGGGGAGTGCGAATTGAGTGTGGGTCTTACACACAGTTAGCTACCTAGGACCTGGTATGTTGCCACTAAGGGATGGACCAAGGGTGTGAGCCCCAATAAAGTGGACACCTAAGTTTACAAGTGTTTGGGGTTGAAGCGTGGGGAGGCTTCCTACGTACCCTATATAGAAGGCTGGGATCAAAATCCATGTAGTTGTAGATCATATTTAACATCATGCGGGATGAGGGTGAGCCGCAGTGAAGTGGTTGGGACAGATGGGTGATGGGATCGGACATCGAGTAGGCTTCCTACATACATTACCTGAAACATAAAAAGATCAATGTCTGTGTAGTTTGGTAGGATGGGGAATGGGGCGTCAACACTAAGGCATCCCAAAGAGGGTTTCATGATGATGCTTACTATAAGACCACATGAGTAATGTTCACTATGAGAAACAAGATGCAACAAAGACCTGATGATCACGTTGTAAAAGGTGCATCCAAGAGGAAATGAGTGGGGATTACACATGGTTAGTATCCCAAAGAGGAAACAGGGGCTTAGGCTTAGTTAGCAGAGCAATTGGGAAGGAGGGTGTCCAAACGTACGAAGAGGATATGGCTATCATACTTAAAACGTCCATTGGAGGGTGTCGGTGCTTGCGTGGAGACTTCTTGAGGTGCGCAAGGTGACAAATCCAAATGAGAGAGGGGAGTGAGAAGGCTCTGGGGCACATCCCCTTCATGGTCCTCTTTAGACTTTCCACTTATGTGGTGATCATAGTTTAACATCATGTGTTGTAGACATGGATGTTTGGTAGTTTAATGTCATGCAGCCTAGATAGTAAGGATTCAATTTATCACCTCTAGGACATACATAATTGGAAAACTATAACCCTTGGTGAAGGGAAGGCACCAGAAACTCCATAGATAGGTGGGGTTGTGGAGTGATCCTTTGAGTGGCTCACATTATCGTGGCTATGCGAAGGATAAATAGTCGTTATCATGCCTATGAGAAGAGTCATAATGCTAGGAAACATGACTTGAAACACCACCCAAGGGACCTTGAAATCACTTCATACAAACTTAGAGGGCCGTACAGGAGAAGTATGTGCATGACAGGGGTGTCGAACGTAAGAGCGGCTCGGACATGGTGTCTTGTGCTAAGGATGACACATGGAGCGCACAAGGAGGGGCATGCGCAAAATTGAAGGGGTGTGTTGTAGAGACCTAAAGCTTAACGTACATGGACATTACATTACTTTTGCGGAATACTTATTACATAACAAAAACACACACACAAAGACCGATATAGTTTAGTGTCTTTGGAAACTCGGAATATAATCTTCTAATCGTGGTGAAAGATCTTCAACATCTCCCATAAAGATCTTTTTTTTGACCAAAAACCTTTCTTTATATCATGGGGAAAAGAAAACATAAAAGGGTGTGCTCAAATGATCAGTAAGGGTAAACAAAAGAAATATCAATCACATCATATTCATAATAACATAACATTTTCAAAATCTTAACCTGCAAAAGAGATCATAATATCATAACACGGGATAAATCATAGTAGTGAAATGTAATCCCAATAATCATAACTTAAAACATGAAACTTTTTAGAATACACACATAATCATAGATAATCATTTCTTATTAGTCAAGACTCATTGCCAAGACTATCTTAGTGGACAAAGTCCATTTCTGAACCGAGTTCACTCCTCGTTTCAGTCCTATTTCACTGAACCGGTTTAACATGTCGTTCCATCCATGTCTATATCATGAGATATAAAATCTTTACCCAATACATTAGAGGTAGATATAGGTCCCACCCATCACATAATGATACCATTCTTATGTGAGCCACAGAATCATAAACCGTACATCATAGTATAACCCATGTAATAAAAATGGGATTCTTAAACATCATGAACTCATAAAACAATTCATATAAGATAAAGGAATTCATAAAAATAATTCCATCACAACATAATCAAATAAATGTAATAATAGAGATAGAAACAGAACCCTTTATTATCTTATATGGAAAATAATTTTGATAAAACACTTGAACTCCATTCTTGAGGAAAATATCCTTTCTACTTCAAATACATTTTCCGTTCTTAACATGTCATACAATTTTAAACTAAAAGAATTTGATTAAAAATAAAATTCAAAACTTGTAAAGGAAGCTTCTTGGAAATAATGTTTTAAAAATACATTCATGCCGTATAAGTTAAAAAACATTCTTCTCATACTTTTGTCGGAAAAGTCAAAAAGTACCTCGTACGCAAAATGAAAAAATATTTCTGTCATATCTTTTACTATAAACTCACCAAAGGGTAAAAATGGATTTAAACAATTTTAGGTGGATGGAAATAATATTAAATATTGAGGAAACATGGATGTGGATGATAAAATACACCCTAGTAAATACCAAAGTATAAACAATCTCGGATAAAAATGAGATTGTGATATTTCCCTAAATTTGGTCTGATTTGCTTCGTAATTGTCTGAACCTCCTGTATAATGATTTAAATAATGTTATTAACTTATTCTAGAATCATACTTATTTTTATGATATCATATATGGTCATATTCTTAGCTTCTTATTAGTAATATTTCATTACTACTTGTTATTCGGGTGTTTATTACTTTTTGTTCTTATGCGTGTTTTGTCGAATAAATTCTTATTCTTCTTTTTAGGTTATAGATACCTCATTTCTATATTGGTATTATTTTAATATATTCATTCATTCAATTCATTTATATAATCATTATTCAATGAAGATCATGTAGAATGAGTCGCATCACATCGTGGAGACGGTATTCCGTACGTATGCACGAGCGATGATATTGTTCCCATGATCATGAAATTGTAATGGAGTGTATATATACAATTTCATAATCAATATAACTTTACAATAATCATATATAGTTATTATTTACACCATTATACCTATCCAAGTAAGGTGGTGGTGGAAAATAGATTACACCACGGCGTGGAGACGGTATTCTGTTCGTACGCACGCGTGGTGATTTCATTTTTCGTAGGATGGATAGATGGTGAAATAGGGTTGTATCATACTTATAATAACATATCAGTATATTAGTGAAACTGATGTTATTACTTCATAATGAAACAACTAAATAAGAAAAAGTGGAAGAAGAAATAAAGAAGAAAGAATCGGTAACGGACATTACCTCTTCTTTGAAGTGCTTCTTTGAGACCTCCTTTTAGGACACTAAAATTGGTCTTTGAAGAATACCAAGGCCTATAGGATGTCTCTAGGGAAGTGGAGAGAAGAAATTTTCAAGGGTTGGCCGAGCTTGAAGGCTCAAATTGGTGTGAGGAGGAGAGGGAGGAGGTGCCCTTTTATAAGGGAGGAGAGGGGCACCTTTGGAATAACTAAAAATATTATTTTATTATAAAGTCAAATTCGGTTTTTAATAGCTCCAAATTGATATATTTCGAAGCTATGGTGGGGATGGGTCGAAATCCTCTCATCCAATATAATTTAGACAAGTTTAGGTATCAATTTTAACCTTATCATTTAGATTTAAATTTAAGTTGGATAATTTTACTTTTCCCGTGTCTTTTTGTGTTCTTACACTATAAGGTTAATAAACATA
Organism: Viscum album; assembly: GCA_963277665.1. Classification (NCBI taxonomy): domain Eukaryota; kingdom Viridiplantae; phylum Streptophyta; class Magnoliopsida; order Santalales; family Viscaceae; genus Viscum; species Viscum album. The sequence continues at coordinate 1,290,161,034 of OY728158.1, forward strand.
CTATAACAAGAAAAACGAACCCCAAGGTGTTTATTATTAATATATATAACCTTATCTAAGTCATTTGTCCGAACGTTCAATTTTTAGGAATAAAATAACAATTAATAATATAATATTTGTTTTAAAAAACTATTTTATGTCAATTTTGACACTATTTAGTAATTGATTTTTGTGAAAATCATAATGGAATGATTAATTAGAAAAAAGTTAATTAAATAAATAATAACATGTCATATTAACCTATAAAGTTAGTGTAATTCATAAAAAGTATCAAATTACATTTATTTGGGTATTTATAACATCAATTATGTCAATATTTCATTAATAAGATAATTACTGCATCATCTTTGTGTCATAAATAAATTAACTTATTTAAAGTCTAAAAATTACAAATAAATTATCATTATATATGAAATCTTTTTAGATTTCTAATGAATATTTATAGTCGAATTTATCTTATGTATAACCCTATATTAAAAATTCTTTAGTTATTAAACTTTGATTTTAACTATTTTAACCCTTCTTTAAATAAATTGATAATAAATGTCGTGATCTAATCCAAGTGGGCCTAAATGGTCATATTTTATTCCTAAGGTTGTTTTTGGTCGAATTACACTTATCCAATAGAATTAGGATATGTGTTAGGGTAGTAATAATATCATTTTTACCCTTAACTACATTATTTACTTTTAACTGTGGTAAAAAAAAGTAAAAAGTTACTATTCACCAAAAATTATTTTCATCTCATTGAACCACATTTTAGTCCTTGATATTAACCGTGTCTCTCGGATTTTCGAAATTCTACTCACAGAAGCGGTAAAAAAAAATTTTATGAAAAATTCAGTTTTTTTAACTACCACTTAGTGGTTTCACTATTCATCAAAAAATGAAAGTTTCCAGAAAAATACCAAAAATTAGGCCTAACCTATATTTGATATTATGAATTTAAACATGATGTTTATTTTACCAAATTCAAAACATATCAGTTACATTAACTAATTTAAAAATTAATTCCCATCGTCAAAACAAATAGCGTGTTTTTAAAAGATAATAACTATCAAAAGATTGACACTTGTGTATGTCTAGTTTAAATGTGAAATTACATCCAATGAACAACATTGTATTAAATTGTAAAAATATATTCTAAATATACTTCAAAACCACTCAAATTAATAATTTATCACTATTAATTATTTCGATTAAAAAAGTTGTTTTTAATTAAAATTTAGTAATGTTCACTATTCATCAGAATATGAAAGTTATCCGAAAAGTACCAAAATTTCACCCTAAGATAATTTTGATATTCCGAATCCAAAAATGAAGTCCATTTTGAAAAATAAAATTTACAAAATTTCAAAAAGTGGTTATCACTATTCATAACGTCTAGTTTTAATAATATTTTAATAGCATATCGTTTTTAGTGAAACCCAGTATTGCGTATGACGCAAGCTATCGAGGAAGGCCACGGTTGCGTGTAAAGTAAGACAAGCTAGTTTTGTGTGTAGTGAAATATTCCTTTGATGATTTATATAACATAAAAACAAAATATTTCTCATAAAAGTCTCGGGTGTTACATTCTACCCCCCTTAAAATGAATTTCGCCCTCGAAATTCATCACATTGTTACAAAAAGATGAGGATACCTCTCCCTCATCATATCCTCAAGCTCCCATGTAGATTATTATAATTGGTGTTTCCTCCATAAAACTTCCACCAATCGAGTTGTCTTGTTTCGTAGGAATTTTTCGCTACGATCCAGAATCTCTATCAGTTGTTCTTCATAAGAAAGATCTTGCTCCAACGGTACGACTTCTAGGTTGAGTACATGTGAAGGATCAGGTATGTACTTTCTCAGGAGAGATACATGGAACACATTGTGAACTTGAGAGAGATTCAGTGGAAGTTCCAATCGGTAAGCTACCTTTCCAACACGATCCAGTATTTCGAAAGGACCGATATATCTAGGTCTCAACTTCCCCTTCTTTCCAAATCTCATGACCCTCTTCCAGGGAGATATTCGTAAGAACACTTTATCACCCACTTCAAACTCTAGGTCTTTTCTTCGGTTGTCGGTATAACTTTTCTGTCGACTCTGAGCTACTCTTATGTGCTGTTGAATAGATTGGACCTTTTCTGCCATCTCATCAACAAGATCAGGTCCTAATAGCTTTCTTTCCCCAACTTCATCCCAGGAAGTTGGAGTCCTGCATTTCTTTCCATAAAGAGCTTCATAAGGATCCACCTGAATACTGGAGTGAAAGATGTTATTATAAGAAAATTACACCAAAGGTAGGTGTTGTTCCCAACCACCTTTCAAATCCATAGAGCAAGCTCTCAACATATCTTCTAGAGTTTGAATTGTTCTCTCAGACTGACCGTCTGTTTGAGGATGATAAGTAGTTTTGAAACTCGACTCTGTATCCAGAGTATGCTGAAGACTTCGCCAGAACATCGAGGTAAATCTCGGATCCCGATCAGATATAATAGAAAGTGGTACTCCATGCAATATTACCACTTCCTTTGCATATATCCTGGAAAGCTGATCCAGATAAAAATCCTCTCTAATAGCAATGAAGTGTGCAGACTTTGTAAGACAATCAACTATGACCCAGATAGCATTATTGCCTTTGGATGTTTTAGGAAGACCTGTGACAAAGTCCATAGTGATGTTTTCCCAATTAAATTCAGGTATGGGTAATGGTTGTAACATCCCCTTAGACTTCTGTCTCTCAGCTTTAACTTGCTGACAAACCAAGCATCGAGAGACATATTCAGCAACATCACTTTTCATGCCATCCCACCAGAAGTACTCTTTCAGGTCCCTACACATCTTCGTGCTTCCAGGATGAATATAGAATGAAGAACTATGAGCCTCATCCAGCAGCTCCTTCTTTAATTCGGTGATGGGAGGAACACAAACCCGATTCCTGAACTTTATTATCCCGTCACAATCAAGGTTGAATTCTGGAATATTTCTCACCTTCTTTTGTAACTCTACATCTTCTTTTTGTGCCTCTTTAATCTTCACATGTATAGATGGTTGAACATTCATTTGAGAAAGATATGATTTTCCCCCTTACATTATAATTCCAAGATCCATCCTTTGTAAATCTATAAATATTGGATCTTTTGTGATCCCCATCATGGATAAACTGGCATGGTCTTGTCGACTAAATGCTTCTGCCACCTTGTTTGCTTTCCCAGGGTGGTAATGAATTGAGCATTCGTAATCCTTAATTAGCTCCAACCATCTTCTTTGGATCATATTCATCTCCTTTTGTGTGAAAATATACTTTAAACTTTTATGATCAGTATAAATATCACACCTTTCTCCATAAAGATAATGCCTCCAAATCTTTAATACAAATATTACCGCAGCTAACTCCAAATCATGAGTTGGGTAATTTTGCTCATGGATTTTCAACTGTCGTGAGGCATAAGCTATCATCATATCATTTTTCATAATATCACACTCCAATCCCTTCTTAGATGCATCACTATAGATCACAAACCATTCTCCACTACAAGGCAGTGTGAGAACAGGTGCACTGGATAACCTTCTTTTCAACTCCTTGAAATTATCATCACATTCCTCCGTCCAGACAAACTTAACTCCTTTCCGAGTCAACTTGGTGAGTGGATTAGATAATCATGAAAAATCTTTCACAAAACGTTGATAATATCCAGCCAAACCAAGAAAACATCAGATCTCAGTTACTGTTGTTGGTCTTGATCATCTTTCAATAACCTCTGTTTTTGCTGGATCCACAGATATCCCCTCTTTTGAGATTATGTGACCCAAAAATGAAACTCTTTGAAGCCAAAATTCACACTTGGTAAATTTGGCATAAAGCTTCTCCTTTCTCAGGGTCTTCAATATAATTCTCAAGTGATCTTCATGTTCATCCTTGCTCTTTGAATATACAAGAATATCGTCTATAAAGACTACCACAAACTAATCAAGATAGTCTCTAAAGACTCTATTCATCAGATCCATGAAGATAGTAGGGGCATTAGTAAGACCAAATGGAATCACTATAAATTCAAAGTGTCCATACCTTGTACAGAAAGCCGTCTTTGGTATATCCTCCCTTTTGACCCTTAATTGACGATACCCTGAATGAAGATCAATCTTGGAAAAGTATTGAGCTCCACGTAGTTGGTCAAATAAGTCATCAATGCGTGGGAGAGGATATTTGTTCTTGATAGTGATCTTGTTAAGTTCTCGATAATCAATGCAGAGTCTCATTGATCCATCTTTCTTCTTAACAAATAGAATATGTGCTCCCCAAGGTGATGCACTAGGGCGTATGAATCCCTTATCAAGATTCTCTTAGAGTTGCTTCTTCAATTCTTGCAACTCAATTGGGTCCATTCTATAAGATGTCTTTGAAATAGGTAAAGCACCTGGTATGAGTTCTATTGAAAACTCAACTTCACGATTTGGTGGAAGACGCAGCAATTCCTCCGGAAAGACATTATCAAACTCCCGTACAATGGGAATATTCTTAATTCTGAGTTTCTCAACAAGCATTTGAGATAAATAACCTTCATTCAGTGGAATCAAGACCCATAAGATGGAAGAAATTTCCACTGGAAGGTTATGTTCATCATGGCATTGATAGACGATCATAGATTGATCTATAATATGAAATGTGACTTCCATTCTTTGGAAATTGATATGAGCTCCATATAAAGAAAGCCAATCCATGCCAAGAATCACATCAAATACCACTATAGGAAGGATCACAAGATTTGTAGGAAGTACTTTCCCACAAACTTCAATCGGGGAAGAATTATAAACTTTTGATGCGACTATTGTGCCATTAGGTGTTGTCACCGCTAACTCAACATCTAATTGTTGAGGTAATATGGTGATACCCTTAGAAAAATCTTCATAAATAAATGAGTGGGTGGATCCAGAATCAAATAAAACATTTTCTTCTTTAGAATGGATGGTAAGTGTACCTTTCACCACATCGTTATCATACTCCACATCGCTGATAGATATTGCATGTGACTTTCCTTTGTCTTTAGCCTTAAGATTTTTTTGATGTCAATCATCATCAAAAACCCTTGTATTAAGGCATTTATTGGCATAATGCCACATCTCCTTGCACTTGAAACATTGAAGTGTAGTAAGTTCATTCTATTTGTCCCTTCCTTTTTTTGCATCATTAGACATCTTCTTCCCATCATTGTGGCATTCAAATGCCCGATGACCTTCCTTTCCACAGTTTGAAACATTTACTTGTCCCTTTAAGACATCTCCCTCCATGTTTCTTTCCAAACTTTCAGCATAAGGGAAAGATCATCTTCTTTTCAGTGTGCTCTTTAGATTTTTTTTGAATTCCATTTTCCTCTTCTTATCAAACCCATATGACTGATGGGTTACTCCAATCTCCATATCAACTTTGAGAGCACATCGAACGATTTCCTCATAGCTATTGAAGTCCCTTATGGCTAAGGCCCTTAGAAGACTTGGTTTTAAGCCACTAAATAATCGATCGATCTTACTCTCAGGTTGGATAATAACACCAGATGCGTACCTTGAAAGTCTTGTAAAATTTGCTTCATAGGTACCAACAGATTCATCATCCTTTTGCTTCAGTTCAAGAAACTCTTTCTCCATCTTTGTTCAGAGAATACGAGGGAAGTACTTATTGAAAAATAAGTTCTTGAAATCGTCCCATTCCATAGACTCAATTTCATCTCTTTACCTCGTATTCTTGATAAGATTCCTCCATTGGTCAGTATCACCTTCCAAACGATACACTACTAAGATGACATTATCATGTTCAGAACATTGAATAACTGAAAATATATTTTCAGTAGTACTAATCCATTGTTCAGCAACTAATGGATCAGTAGACCCGTTGAATGGGGGTGGACGTTGCCTCATGAAGGATTCAACAGAATGTTGCTCTTTCCTTTGCTCATTTGGAAGTCCTGCATGATTCATAGCTTGAGAAAGTTGTGTGAGCATGGCTAAAAGATTTTGCATTCCAGCTCCCATAACGTTTGGTTGCTCAGGGGGACAATCATTGCATTGCATGTCGCATTCCTCTTTAACACGGTTCCTTCGGGTTCCGGCCATTGACTAAAACCATGAAGAATAGTGTGAGAAACACTAATTATAATTGGAAAACCACATAATCAAGAATAAAATTTCACACTTAAGGTCTTATCCTAGGTTATTCATGGCCATTTCTAAAACACTAATATTGTGTTCTTTGCTTAGACTTATCCTTAGGGTTCTTACTAAGTCTTTCACATCCTAGTTTCCAAAGGTTGACTATACCTTTCCTCTGATACCAACTATAACTATCTTGAATTACTTCCAGTGGACTATACTTGATACATATCAAGGCACTCCATGGGCAGATACACCCCCTGGGTGGGACACACCACCATCCCCAGTGGCATCCATTTCCTCATGAAGCCCTTGGGCGGAGAGCCATGCTTCGTCCAAAGCTCACATGTGAGAGTTCCCAAGGATCGGATACATTCCTACCTCCTTTTCCTCTGATACCAACTATAACGACCCGTACTTTACATGCATTTTTATTACTTCAAAATTGAAGAATACTTATTACAACATATAACAAAACCATGAAAGGACCGTATAGGTATAGTGTCTTTAGAAACCGGGAAACATAAACAACTGGTTCATAAAGTGTCTACAATGTCTCCCATTTATTTCATCATATCTATAGTCCCTTTTGGAATATCTTACTTAATAACCTTCTTCCTGACCTGGGGAAAAACATACAAAAGGGTGAGCTCAAATGCTCAGTAAGGGTAAACAAAAGAAATATCAATCACAGCATATTCATAAGAACATAACATTTTGGAAATCCTAACCTGCAAAAGAGATCATAATATCATAACATGGGATAAATCATAGTAGTGAAATGTAATCCCAATAATCATAACATAAAACATGAAACTTTGTGGCATACACACATAATCATAGATAATCATTTCTTATTAGTCAAGACTCATTGCCAAGTCTATCTTAGTGGACAAAGTCCATTTCTGAACCGAGTTCACTCCTCGTTTCAGTTCTGTTTCACTGAACCGGTTTAACCTGTTGTTCCATCCATGTCTATCTCATAAGATATAAAATCTTTACCCAATTCATTGGAGGGAGATATAAGTCCCACCCATATCATAATTATACCATTCTTATGTGTGCCACAAAATCATAAACCATACATCATAGCATAACCCATGTAATAAAAATGGTATTCTTAAACATCATGAAATCATAAAACAATTCATATAAGATAAAGGAATTCATAAAAATAATTCCATCACAACATAATCAAATCAATGTAATAATAGGGATAGAAACAGATCCCTTTTTATCTTAGATGGAAAATAATTTTGATAAAACACTTGAACTCCATTCTTAAGGAAAATATCCTTTCTACTTCAAAAACATTTTCCTTTCTTAACATGTCATACAATTTTAAACTAAAATAAGTTGATTAAAAATAAAATCGAAAACTTGTAAAGGAAGCTTCTTGGAAATAATGTTTTAAAAATCCATTCATGCCGTATAAGTTAAAAAAACATTCTTCTCGTACTTTTTTCAGAAAAGTCAAAAAGTACCTCGTACAAAAAACGACAAAAGATTCCTTTCATATCTTTTACTATAAACTCACCAAATGGTAAAAATAGATTTAAACAATTATAGTTGGATGGAAATAATATTAAATATTGAGGAAACATGGATGTGGATGATAAAATACACCCTAGTAAATACCAAAGTATAAACAATCTCGGATAAAAATGAGATTGTGATATTTCCCTTACCTTAGGTCTGATTTTCTTCGTAAGTGTCCGAACCTCCGGTATAATGATTTAAATAATGATATTGACTTATTCTAGAATCATAATTATTTTTATGATATCATATATGGCCATATTCTTAGCTTCTTATTATTAATATTTAATTACTACTTGTTATTCGGGTGTTTATTACTTTTTGTTCTTATGCGTGTTTTGTCTAATAAATTCGTATTCTTCTTTTTAGGTTATAGATAACTCATTTACATATTGGTATTAGTTTAATATATTCATTCATTCAATTAATTTATATAATAATTATGCAATGAATATCATGTAGAATGAGTCACATCACATTGTGGAGACGGTATTCCATACGTACGCACGAGCGATGATATCGTTACCATGATCGTGAAATTGTAATGGAGTGTATATATACAATTTCAGAATCAATATAACTTTACAATAATCATATATAGTTATTATTTACACCATTATACCCATCCAAGTAAGGTGGTGGTGGAAAATAGATTACACCACGGCGTGGAGACGGTATTCCGTACGTACGCACGCGTGGTGATTTCATTTTCCGTAGGATGGATAGATGGTGAAATAGGGTTGTTTCATACTTATAATGACATATCAATATATTAGTGATACTTATGTTATTAATTCATAATTAAACAACTAAAGAAGAATAAGTGGAAGAAGAAATAAAGATGGAAGAATCGGTAACGGACATTACCTCTTCTTTGAAGCGCTTCTTTGAGACCTCCTTTTAGGACACTAAAATTGGTCTTTGAAGAAGACCAGGACATCTATGATGTCTCTAAAGAAGTGGAGAGAAAAAATTGTCAGGGGTTGGACGAGCTTGAAGGATCAAATTGGTGTGAGGAGGAGAGGGAGGAGGTGCCCTTTTATAAGGGATGAGAGGGGCACCTTTGGAATAACTAAAAATATTATTTTATTATAAAGTCAGATTTGGTTTTTAATAGCTCCAAATTGATATATTTAGAAGCTAAGGTGGGTATGGGTAGAAATCCTCTCATCAAATAGAATTTAGACAAGTTTAGTTATCAATTTTAACCTTATCATTTAGATTTAACTTTAAGTTTGATAATTTTACTTTTACAGTGTCTTTTTGTGTTCTTACACTATAAGGTTAATAAACTTACTATAACAAGCCAAACGAACCCCAAGTTGTTTATTATTAATATATATAACCTTATATAAGTAATTTGGAAGAACCTTAGATTTTTAGGAATAAAATAACAATTAATAATATAATATTTGTTTTAAAATACTATTTTATGTCAATTTTGACACTATTTAGTAATTGATTTTTGTGTAAATCATAAAAGAATTATTAATTCAAACAAAGTTAATTAAATAAATACTAACATGTCATATTAACCTATAAAATTATTTTAATTCATAAAAAGTCTCAAATTACATTTATTTGGGTATTTATAACATCAATTATGTCAATATTTCATTAATAAGATAATTATTGCATCATCTTTGTGTCATAAATAAATTAACTTATTTAAAGTCTAAAAATTACCAATAAAATATCATTATGTATGAAATATTTTTATCTTTCTAATGAATATTTATAGTCGAATTTATCTTATGTATAACCCTATATTAAAAATGCTTTAGTTATTAAACATTGATTTTAACTATTTTAACCCTTCTTTAAATAAATTGATAATAAATGTCCTAATCTAATCCATGTGGGCCTAAATGGTCATATTGTATTCCTAAGGTTGTTTTTGGTCCAATTACACTTATCCAATAGAATTAGGACATGTTTTAGGGTAATAATAATATCATTTTTACCCTTAACTACCCTATTTACTTTTAACTGTGGTAAAAAAAAAGTAAAAAATTACTATTCACCAAAATTTATTTTCATCTCATTGAACCACATTTTAGTCCTTGATATTAACCGTGTCTCTCGGATTTTCGAAATTCTACTCACAGAAGTGGTAAAATTAAGTTTTATGAAAAATTCAGTTTTTTTAACTACCACTTAGTGGTTTCACTATTCATCAAAAAATGAAAGTTTCCAGAAAAATACCAAAAATTAGGCCTAAGCTATATTTGATATCATGAATTCAAAAATTATTTTTATTTTACCAAATTCAAAACATATCAGTTACATTAACTAATTTAAAAATTAATTCCCGTCGTTAAAACAAATAGCGTGTTTTTAAAAGATAATAACTATCAAAAGATTGACACTTGTTTATGTCTGGTTTAAATGTGAAATTACATCCAATGAACAACATTGTATTAAATTGTAAAAATATATTCTAAATATACTTTAAAACCACTCAAATTAATAATTTATCACTATTAATTATTTCGATTAAAAAAGTTTTTTTAATTAAAATTTAGTAATTTTCACTATTCATGAGAATATGAAAGTTATCCGAAAAGTACCAAAATTTCACCCTAAGCTAATTTCGATATTCCAAATCCAAAAATGAAGTCCATTTTGAAAAATAAAATTTAAAAAATTTCAAAAAGTGGTTATCACTATTCATAACGGCTAGTTTTAATAATATTTTAATAGCATATCGTTGTTTAGTGAAACTCAATATTGCGTACGACGCAAGCTATCGAGGAAGGCCGCAGTTGCGTGTAAAGCAAGACAAGCTAGTGTTCTGTGTAGTGAAAGATTTCTTTGATGATTTATATAACATAAAAACAAAATATTTCTCATAAAAGTCTCAGGTGTTACATGTGTGCAAGATGAGAGGTTTCATGTAAGATGGGGTGGTTCTGTAGAAATATTAGTGGGTGCGCACAAGGGGAGACCATGCGTGCAATATTGACAGAGCACAAGGGAAAAATTACATGCAAGAGGAATATTTTGCATGAAAATGACTTAGAGTAAAAGGAAATGGGTGAGGATAAATCCCTAGGGGGGCCACCCTAAGGAGGATCCCTATGAGACGTTTCACGCAAAATCCAATACCATGAGGTTATGTCTTTTACATGGTCATGGAAGGGTTTTATTTTTTGCAGTAGAGTGTTGGTTTGTCTTTTGTAACCCACCCCCAAAGGGTGGGGGTATGATTCTATTTATCTTCTGAAACTTCGGCGACGGCACGCAAGATGAGTGGTGCGCAATAGTACTTTTGACATCACATTGGGCATGTAAAATCATTCAAGCATATCTAAATCTTATTCTTTGGGAAATATTTTGTCACGTCATTTCCTTGGCATGTTTTTAGAGGGTCACCACAGAATAATTTTTTTGATGTCACATTAGGCACACAAGATCTTACGCACATTTCTAAATTCTGTGCACTGGTAAATCTTCTTTCGCGTTGTTGCCTTTTTGGGTTTTTGAAAGGTCACCGTGGAATAATATGTATGATGTTGCATTGGTAATTCATGATCTTACATGAATTTTCAATCTTGAGCGCAACACATAAATCTTTCATGCAACTCACTTGGGTATCTCAGGATTTTCCACTGATTCAAAATATGCCTTTGGTTTTCTTAACAATGGTCCTTAATGGCCTTAACTAAAAATCAGCATCAAAAAATTTCCCCCTAAAAATTAGAGTTGAAGGGGGACCCAAAGGTAAGATTATATGGTAAATGCCAAAAATTAGAGCATTTGAAATTCAATTCATGTAGAAATGGAAATTCGACACACAAACCTCTTCCATACAGGCAAAAGGGCCAGTCCAAGCCTATAAATATGACTAAGGGCCCAAGGTTCTGTACTTTGAATTTCTTTCAAGATATTACATTTTCTCTAATGCATGAAAGTTATATCTTTCTATGCAAAATACTTTGGATCTTTTATACATCTTGCGCGCAGTTGTGGATTCTTTCATGCCAAGCTAGTTCTTGGGCGAAGTAGTTTGTCTTGCACACCAAAACCCCCCTCTTTCGCACAAATCACTTTTTGATTTTTAAAACATGATGGAAATGGCCACTAAACTAATTGATCAAGAGAGGGAAGATACCACTACTGCTAGGAGGACCCAGATGATCACAAACCCTCATATTCTTCATGTGAGGAGGGTCAGGTCTGATAATCAGATGCTTTTCGACATGCTAATGAATGCTCAAAAGGATTGTATCCTAAGTGAATGTCTATCTATATGGAATTTCAGTATTTTGGAAGTGGTTGTGATGCTAGGCCTTGATACTGACATGCCACAGTCATAGATAACATGCATGGATTTCCTTCCATAGTTTAACATTACGAGAAATGGTTACCCATCCAGGGAAACAGAAGACATGGAAATTTATGTCATGAATCTGAATACCATGATTATTATAGGAAGTGATCTGACTCTTAAGTAATCTCCATCTCACTATGTGAGCACCTTCAGAAGCTACAGTTATGATGAGACTAAAGGTTAACAGGAATGGAATTTTTGTTCTGAGGGAAATTTCATGAGTCATTGGGCTTGGGAATGCTGTGTACTACATGCATGCAAGGATTTAGGGGAAAAGATGTGGTCTATCAAGCTTTTTAAAGCAGTGTGGACATTGTAGTTTCACTTATACCATTATCAGGACCAGCTACTGGAGCTCTTTAGTCAGCGGTATACCGACACCAATACCTTCCACATCCACCATAGGGAGGTAGGCATCAATGTGTGGGACATTCATTGAACTGGGGGAATTACCCTAGAAGGGTACCAATACGATGAGTTCCTTCCAACGGAGAATGTTTGGGGGGATAGGACATGTACCATTATTCTAACATGGCATTTGTTGAAGCTGGTAAAGAAAAAGATTCAAATAAATCACATCCTAAAGGATATATCCTATTTTATATGGTTCATTATATTTCTAATGCCAGAAAAGGTAGGGAAAATTCTAGGTCGAGGGAATAAATTCCCGAACACATCATAGAGGGGGAATCTAGGATCATACTAGATGGTGCTGGAAGCATATGAGTACTGATCATGGGGCTTCTGTCTAAACGAAATATGGGACACGAATGTATGATATTCCAGGTTCTTTGATTCGTTTCTGAGTGTGTGGTTTCTTCAAATGAGGGAAACGAGGATGGGGGTTTGTCCAAGAATGCTGGTGATGGATGGAATCATGGCATCCAAGAACATGGTTAATTGAGGGGTGCTAGTATTGGTTAGGATGTACAGTGTTTTTGGATGCATTTCTAGAGGGAGACCGCCTAGGAGGATATGTGGACCATTCTAGATTCATCAAGACTGGGTTGAAGCTCATTGTTCGGGGTATGACTTCCTGAATTCCATTCTCCCTCCAGGTGACTATCTATGACCATCCTTACTGAGCATTACTTGAATCTGCCTGTTGAAACTCAAAGTGGAAGGAATCAAACTCAAGATCAGAAACCAAGAAAACTTCAACATTTATCCATTTTTGACCCCATATGGATAGATAGTAGATGATTGGTGAGGCCCATTGGAGTACAGGGAGTACTTGCTAAGAATCAGGGGTGGTGTGATGGTAGCCCAAATTGGTGGAAAAATCTTCTACAAACTGTATGTGTTGATGAGGTTTTCCAGGAAATTGGGAACAAGCAGCGGATGCTAAAGAAATTATATACAGAGGTTTGGGAAGAGCTACATCCTTTCATTCTTCACCAATTGTGGCTCATGTTCAAAACCATAGGTTTTGGAGAATTCATGACCCTTCCCCCTACCGATGTCAATGTTTTCCTATCAATGGAGTATGTTACCCATTGGATATCAATGTACCCAAAGTCGATTCTATAGAAATGCATCTAGAAAATCAAGGCATCCATCTTGGAGTCAGGACAGTGGGGAAACAGACATGGAATAATATAGATAGTTGCAACAACGTAGGCTGGAACTTCATTAGCAAGAGAATTGCAAGGTGAGAATGTGCCTCCACCTTCTGAAGAGTGGTGGTCTCATGGGAGGCCTTGTGGGCCATCCAAGGAACTCCCTGGGAAGCAACTAATTCATCTCTTAAAGGAAACTGATGATTACATTTTTCCCATCTCTGTGGTCTTCCAATAGGACAATGTGATAATCTATATCCACTAAAGAGCTATGGTGGTGGTTGTTGTGCAGTGGTCTCAACTTACTAGACATAGGGCACATTCAAGTGGTGGAGATGGTAAACCTTCATCACTGACATGCATACCTGATAGCCATGTATATGTATGCATGCCAAGGAGGTCTATATAAAGAACCACATATCCAAGTGAAAGTGATTATTGTACAAGAGCATGACCCCGAAAATCTATCATCGGAGGATGTCGATGATGAGGAAGAAGAAGAAGAAGAATAAAAATAAGAGGATGAGGAGTAGGAAGAATAGGAATAAATAGAGGAGATAGAAGAGGAATATGGAGAAGAGAAGGTTGGGGGTGAAGGTTCGGGAGGTGAGAGACCTCAAGAAACAGTTGTATGTTAGGGAATCCCATGTGAGAGTGGTAAGATCGTGGGATATGACACAGAATTGGCCAAACAACTCAAGGTGAGTCTCAACTCTCATCCCTACTAACCTTTCTCTTTTCTTAATTCAAATCCACTGACTAAACTTTGTTCTATTTAGGAAAACATTAATGATGATATCTATGAATCCTTCTCTATAGAGGATGAAGTTGTACCCTTTGATATTTAAGAACATCCCCATGAGCCTGCATTTGGGATCGAGTATGTTTGGGAACCAACCATGGTTTCAACGGTCGAAGGACCAGCTACGATTAAAGTGGGTAGTGAAGGACCATGATAAATGGATAAAATGGAGGGCTCGGAGTGTTGAACCATTTCATCTAACAATAGTGTGTTAGTGCCGATTATTTATTTAACAAGTGTTGAGGGATCTCTTGTGGAAGCAGCTCATACAGTAACTCAGGCATTGGACACTACTTCTCTCGTCTCTAGTAAGTTTTTTCCTTTATAGGCTCACGAATTTTATTGGAGGAATCGGCTGACCAATATATGGGTTCCCAATATAGTGATTGTAAGGCTGGAGGTTTGGAAAACTTTCAAGTCTAGAACATTTTTGGGAGCTCTACCGGTGATTGGACTAGCTCTCACATAGCCAAATATTCAAGTCAGCCTCACCCTAGCACCCGGTGAGCAAGAAGCTACAATAATGGGTGATTTTGCTGCCAGAGTTGAGCTCCAGGATAGCAGGGGTGAGGTTGCTGAAGGGGAAAGAGTTATAGAAGAGGACCCACCTATTGAACTCCTGGCTATTTTTTCAGAGTACAAGACTAAAAATGCTAAGGATATGGACAACTATGATCCCGACGTAGCTAAGGAGAGTCTTATGACACAACAAAAGGTGAGGAAGTGCATCAAACACTTCCTCAGTGAATCACAGGAAAAATGGTTGAGACGAATGGGATCACATTACACATGGTTTCCCTTTCTCTGTGCCGGAGGGGTGGTTTCTCAACGTCTTCATATAATGAACTCTGATTATATGGTTGAGAAGATATAGGAGAGTATCCAATGCTCTGATATTTCCCACTATCGAAAGGAGTCATAGAATACCTAGATGTTCCTTAAAGCTGGGCAAGAAATCAGATGCTTTGAAGAGAAAGAAAATGATAGAGCATGATTTATCATGATCCATTTTGAGATCATTGAATATTAAAAGGCCCAACTGGAAGATTCTTAGGAGAAAGTGGTACAGGAAAGACATAAAATGATTTAGCTCCAATATGAGAAGGTGTGAGTGCATACCAAAGCTACTGAGTTCTTCTCTATAGATTCTGAAAAATAGAGGGATCTCAAAGAGCAGGAATAATCCCAAGATGATATATGCTATAAGTTAGAAGCACTATATAAATCCATAAAAGGAGATGATCTATAGGGGATTTGTTTTGGCGAAACTCAAAAAACCGATCTCTCTTTATTTTACTTCCATTTTTTGTACAGCATTCATGGACTTATTGATTTATCTCCTTCTTATTTTTGTTAATTCCAAAAAATAATTGTGAAGTAATTAGCGATCAATCCCTAATCCCATGTGGGTAATACTATGTGTGATAAACAAGAGAAGACTGCATTGTTATTCACTTTGTGTCTGAGAGCACCGGTTAAACTTTAAAAAACATGGGGTATGAGTTACCACCCAACATTTTTGAAACAAAAGTGGTGTCTTGAATGGATAATAGAGTCCTCATAATATCCAAAATGCTCTTTCACATGTACTCTAGTTTGTGAGAGGGATGACGTTAGGGGTGTTGGAAAAAATATGAGCAAAGGGGAATGAATAATGTGAATTATGATACCCAAAATTCAGAACGCATTAAATATGGAATGGTGAAAGAGGATAGATGTTGACAAAACATGAAACACACCATCTGTATCATGTTAGAATAAACAAATGAAGGACCATTTATGGCCACATTTGAAACATGGGGTCGAACTTGAAGTGTCATTCATTTTCTTTCAAAACATTGGCCCAGGATGGTAGGTGAGCCTTAAGGCTGAGTATCCTAAACATTAGGGGGTTCCTTCAGATGTGTAAGGTAATGGGGATCCGAAATTGAGTTCAATAAAATCATGGTGATGAAATGAGGGGCTAGTCCCAAGGATAAATTCCTAGGTGTCACTACGTATCCCATAATTATGAGAATCAATCCAAACATAGTTCTTGAAGAAAGCGTTGTTAGAGACTGACACTGGTGGGGGAAATCATCTCTCATGAGGAGGCCAAATTATCCCATAATTATCATGTGGCATCCTGGACTTGTTCAGGGTAGGTTTGGAGTTAAAATTCATGAGTTTAGGACATCCCTGTGAAGTTTATTATCATGAGGTAAGGAAAGGTAAACTAAGAACTCTTGATAAAGGTACATAGAGAGGATATTATAAACCTGATGTGAATGAGGACATAAGTCCACACCACACCACACACAACCGAGGGAACTCAAGTTAGAATGGCACAATAGGTTTCATAGTGATGCGGCTGGACCACAGACAAGAAACATGGGCATCACTACATATCCCCTGAGGATGGTAACAAATCCATACGTAGTTCTTGAAGGTTGTACTGAAGGCGACCAATACCATAAGGGGAAACATCATCTCTAGTGAAGACATCGAATGGCTAGGTAATTTATTATTACACATCCTGGGCACAGAATACATAGTTTAACAGCATATGATGGGGATGTAAGAGATCTTAGTTTATGGTCATATATCTCAGAAAAAAATGTGATGATTCCCGAAATGAAAATATTTGACATGGTGCCATAAAGAGATCCAATATGAATGAAGAAGAAATAGTCCATACCACACCACAAATTTCTATAATAATGCAAACAGTTTAATTTCATTATTCCCATACTAAGGGACTGAATCTCCTAGTTTAATTTCATAGAGTTCTAAACAAAATATGTTTGGTTCTTCTACATACACACAAACCTTACCCATATCCCTAATCCCAGGTGATCTAAGATCAATGTGGGAAATAAGGGTAGATAAGATCTTTGCAACATGTGGAATACACAACAGGGGGAGATGGTGTGGATTAAAATATGACCCTCATGATGATTATTCACCCTCTTTAACAGGAATAGGTGCACAGAGGGATAACACCAAGGGTATCAAAATTCCACTTGAACATGATGGAGTTGAATGGGATGTGAATCACTAGTAAAATATTTACGGTTCTATGTAGTTGGACTAATGATGTAGGATGACTGTTGACCATGTTTGAATCACAACATCCATATTGTGTTGTCCATAAATGGGAACAACTAATGAGGGTTGACCACTGAATTTATTCAAAACACGGAACCTGCCACATAATGTCTTTGAAAAGCCTCCAAGATGTTATCCCAAAGTGGTAAGTAATCCATAAATCCCAGAATCCATACCATATGGGGGTCCTTTTGGATATTAATGATGATGTAAATCCAAATAAAGAGAGTTATGAAGCATGGAAATGGATGAAAACATGTCTATGTAGAATCCACACTCTAGGTCCTAAACCACATTGCATATGAGCACATTGGTGAGGCATAATAGAGGTCGATAAGTCTATATGAGAAGGGCCAAAATGGGTTGATGAACCTAGGACTGGACCCGAGGATGAAATGTCTGGGTGTTCCTATATATCCCATAAGGATAGGAATCAATCCATACGTAGTTCTTGAAAATCATGCAGTTTACTATCATGGGACAAGGATGTGTGGAGAATGGATAGAAGATCACAAAAGGGGATGTACATGGCATGAATATTATAAACAAAACATGAATGAGGACCTAAGAGGTTCACACCACACCACGTGCTTCTGACAGAGTTTGAGCTAAGGGGACTGAAAGAAAGGAGGATTTGAGGTACCTAGGGCTAGACCCAAAGAGGAAATGTATGTGAATTCTTATGTATCACATAAAGATGGGAATAAATTCATACATAGTTCTTGACAATGGCATGGTAGGGTACAAATACCAAGGGAAATACTATCATGTAAGTCTGAACCATGCACCAAAGGAAGAGGCATTTAATGGACCTTGTTTGTTCTTTAGTGTAGATGTGGGTTGTTTTTTTAAAGTAATAAACCCAGGATGAAGAATATGGGTGTCACCGCAGGAATCAAGCCAAATTTATGCCTTGAAAAATGTCAAGGTGGATGAAGGATACCAAACATGATATCCCCTCAAGCAAGGACACCAAAATGTGGTGTCGTTTTTCATCGTACAGCCAGGAAGATAGTTTCATAGTTTATGGTCATTTGACATGACCATCCCATGTGTTTTAACATCATGCAATGAAGATTCAATAGTTTAAATTCATGTTGTACCATATTGAACAGTTTAACGTCATATTTCTTAGACACACACCAAAGAACGTGGTTCTAAAGGTAATGTGTATGGCCTGATAAAGAATGCTCGATGTGAATAAGGACATCAGTCCACACAAAACCGCATGCAACCCTAGGGGGAGGGGACCTTTGGCCAAGGGAAAAGAAAATATCATAGAACATTGGTCTTGACCCGAAGAATATATTTATGGGTTTTCCTACATATCCCATGAGGATGGAAATCAATACATAAGCAGTTCTTGAATATTGTGTCATTTAATGTTATGAGGTAAGGATGAGGGGTTTTAGTTTACGGTTGTAGATATCGAACTGAAAGAAGTGAGATTCCTTAAAGTGGGCATAAACATTGATCATGTCACTAAGCCCAAGTGATTTATTCTCGATGTGGGAAACAAGGGAGGATAATCTCATCACAACACATGGAATTCAAATAAAGGGGAAATGATGTGGAGACACATATTAAACCATGATGTTGATTCGTCCACTTCACTTGAAAATGTTTATGAAGGGATAGCACCAAGGGTGTCGAAATTCCATATGATCATGATGGAGTGGAAATGGATGTGAATCATGCGATATTGAAGTCTTAATTGGGGTGGCATAATGATGGAGGATAACTGCTGACCGTGTTTGAAACACAACATCTATATCGTGTGACCTGAAATGGGAACAACAAATGAGCATTGATTGCTAACCATATTCGAAATGTGGAACCTGTCACATAACGTCATTCAAAATACTCTGAGATGTTGGCCCAAAGCAGTAGGTGATCCATAAGGTTGAGCATCCATACCTTCTGGGGTTCCTTTTGGATATGAAAGATGATGGAAATCCAAATAAATGGAGTCCTGAAGCATTGAAATGGACGAAAGAATGTGAACGCAGAATCCAAAACTCTAGTTCCTTAACAACGGTTCATCTGAGCATGTTGGTGAGACATAATAGTGGTCGATAAGTCCAATTGAGAGCAGACGACTTGAGGATATGAGTGGAGGAAAGGGGAATGGAGATCTCTCAAGAAATATATATGTGGTGTGGTTATTTCAAACCTGACATGAATGAGGACATAAGTCCACACCACACCATACACCCCCTGGAGAACATAGGTCAAGGGGTCAAAAATAAAAGAAGGTTTTTGAAAAAATAGGGTGGGACCTGAAGACGAAATGCTCGGGCATTCCTACATATCCCATGAGGATGAGAACCTAGCTATACATAGTTATTGAAAATGTCATGTAGTTTATATTAGTGAGAAAAGGATGTAAGGAAAAGAGGAGTGTCTCAAGGGGATTTGTATGGTGTCAAAAAAATAGAATGGCGTGAATGAGGACAAATAGTGTGTAACACATTGCACAATCCTAAGAGAGAACTTAGGCTAAGAGGTTGGAGAGGTCAAGGGAATGAGGCTGGGCCACTGATGAAAGGTTTGAACATTTCTATGTATCCCTTAAAGATGGGAATCAATCCAAATGTAGTTATGAAAATGTTGTGCAGTTTAATGTCGTGCGATAAGGATGTAGAAGATCTTATTTTATGGTCATAGAGCTCAGACCATATTTCAATTTGTCGTCAAGTGGGATGAGTTCTTGTAGTTTTACATCCTTCATCCCAGACAGATCATGCAGTTTAACATCATGTTTTTAAGATGGTAAAATGTGTATTCTTAAGTGAAATACTATGTGAGGAATTTAGCATTAGTGGGAGGAATAATACACTCAGCATCTATGGTGAACAGAGAGTATTAACCATTGTGATAAACCTTTTGATTGGTATATGGTCCCTCCTATTTGGGCTCTAGATTCGATGGCTTCCCACTGGGTATCATTGGCAGTCTTGGGGCCAATATTCTGTGATCTTATAAGAAGGAGTGGAGATGAAATTTATTATTAAAATCCCTATCCATATTGTTTCGGTCTCTCTTCAGATTTTACACGTCATAAAGCATGTTCTTGTCAAATGCTTTCAGTTTATCCAGAAAAATTTATTCTACTAGTTTTGGTGTCTGGTGATCATAGACGGTTGTGCATGGTGAGGCTAACTAAAACATGATGGGCAGGATAGCCTTTCTTCCATACACTAGGGAATATGGAGTCACATAAGTGGAATTCCGAGTCGTCATTTGGTAAGCCCAGAGAGCGCTGGGGAGTTTTTTTAGCCAACTCTTAGTGTTCTAACCATCCATCATCTGGAAGATGTTATAGAGGGCTTTGTTGAACACCTCGATCTATCCATTTTCTTGCGCATGATAGTTAGAGTTATGATTAGAATAGATGTTTTAATTGTCTTTTAATTTCTTGATCTTGGCTACCCAGATGCTTGTGTCATTATCAATGAGGACGGCATGAGGGACTCTGAAACGGTGGATGATATCCAATCTCACGAATTTAATGATATAATGAGCCTTGACCTCCTTGAGAAAAAATGCCTCTACCCACTTGAAATAGAAATCTATTGCAGTTAGGGTGAACTTGTACTTCTGATCTGTGGCCAGTGGATATGGTCCCACAACATTAACTACCCATAATGCAAAGGGATAAGAGTACTTGGTGGTATGAATCGTCTTAGAAATTCGATTCCCAGAATTAGTGTAGATATGGAATGCATGGAACCTATTAGGAAACTTTATACAGTCACAGATCAAGGTGGGTAAATGTATCCTAATATTAGGATCTGATGAGAATGTTTCGGCCCGGTCTGATGATCCCTGCAGGAACCCGCGTGAAACTCCTTCATAACCTGAGAAATATCACCTCCTTGGATGCAATAGAGGGTAATCCCATCAAACCTTCATCTTTAGAGGATCTTATCTAGACTAGGACCACTTTTGAGGGTGAACTGAATTGTGCACTATCGGATCCTCTCATGCTCGGCTCAGTCTGACAAGAGATTACTATGATGGAGATACTCAATAAAGGGGGTCCTCTAGTCAGGAGTCTCTTCCCACACCATGTCAAGAGGACCTGGAGATCCTGATGAGGAGGCACCGGTGGTGAGGTGTCTTACCTGTGGGCTGTTATCATCATCCATAGTGACAAGAGAGATGACTATTTGATGCACCACATGGATAATTAAATCATCATGTTCATGATTTACAGGAAAATCATCAAGTCTAGGTAGGGAATCAACTCAACCATTCTTTTATTGAGAGACATGAGTAACTTTTGTCCAAGAATGGAACTAGGCCATCAGCTGGCAGGTATGCTCTAACATGGGTATGAGTTCTTGATTTCAGATGACATAGACATTGTTGATCTACTTGACGACCATTTTGGTGTCCCCCTTCACTTTGAAATGGGGATCTTCAATATTGAGGGCCAGCTTGAGGCCAGGGATTAGAGCCTAATACTCTACCTCATTGTTGGTGCAGCCTTCTAACAATATGAAGTAATAGGGAAGGATAGCCTATGTAGTCATGATGAAGATGATACCCTAGCCAACATTGTTGAGTTTGGGATCATTGAGTCTCCTATCAATAGGAATTCAGGAATTTCTATGAAAGTGAATTTTCCAACACGGAACATCTTAATTCACTGAGAGGATTGCCTCATCTTGAATGTCAAAATCTAGAGACTATTCTGCAGGGGATGGATGGGTGGAAAGAAATTCTACCAATTCTTATCCCTTAATATCCTTTTGGGGGATGAACATGATGTCAAACAGATGAAGGATCACTACCCACCGAGCTAAATATATTGTTAACATGGGGAGGTTCAGAATGTACTTTAGTGGATCCACTCAGGACACCAGGTGTATCTCATGGTTCTACAAGTAATGATGCAATTTCTTCACTAAAAATACCAACATAAGGTAGTTCGTATCAATAGAGAAATATCAGGTCTCCTTATTGAGGAACAAGTGGATGAGATAGTATACATTGTTCTATGTTTCTTCATTGTTCTTTTGGGAGAGAAGGGGACTGAGGGACCATTCTATAGTGGTCACAAAGAGGACCAGCAGCTTTCCAAAAACATGTGGCATTAGAACGGGAGGTTTCAGTAGGTACATCTTGATTTCTTCAAAAGTAGTCTGACACACCTCATCCCACTAATAATAAGCACATTTCATCATGATTTAGGAAAAGTGATTACACTTTCCATCCTGATTTGCAATGAACTGGCGTGTGTTGGTTAAGTGGACTTGAAAGCCTCAGAGCTTCTGAAAATTACTTAGAGGAGACATCTGGATGATGGACTTGATCTTATCAAGATCGATCATGATGCCTATGTATCTGAAAATTAAGGCGATAAACTTTTTGGAGGTTACCCCAAAGGCACACTTTAAGGGGTTCATCATCAGATGGAGGGAACAGAGGAAGATGAACACTTTCTCAAGATATCTGATATAATCCCAATGATGGAGAGATTTGACCACTAGTTATTCCCCATAGAATCCCACTAATGTCCCCAATATTGTCTCGAATATGTAGTGCATGGCACACAGATAGGTGGAACCTATATTCTTTAGACTGAAAGGCATTGCCTGGTTGCAGAAAGTAACTTATGGATCCCAGAAGGCAGTAGAATCTTCATCCTCAGGGACCATTTAGATTTTATTATAACTATAATATCCATCCATTAAGGAGAGAGAGTGTAACCTAGATATGGATTCAATCAACAGTTCTGTCATAATAAAGGGAAATTCATCCTTTAGATAGTGATAGTTGAGATCCTGGAAGTTGATGTATACTATGATCTTTCTGTTCTTCTTCCTGACATGAAAAATGTTGGATAACAACCTGGGGTATTTTACATCCTTAACAAAGTTGGATTTTATTAGCATATCAACCTCAGCCTTGACAATGGCACTGTGAGAAGGGTGCTTCTTTCTGGAAGGTTGTTAGAACCCGCGATGATTTGATGGAAGACCGAGAGGGTGAATAGTGACCTAAGGATTCATCCCTGGAATCTCATCACAAGTCCAGGAGAATAAATCATAATTCTACTAGAATAAATCCATGTATCATTGTTTCTCTTTTGTAGGAATAGTGTCATTGATCCGTGTTAGTTTCAAATCTATATCGGTGTCGAGGTTTACCTGTACCAATTATTCAACCATAGTGGAGACACCTTCTTCGAATGTGAGAGGGGATTCTTCTGAGTCTTCTTCATCATCCAAGGTGATAGGATCATTGGTAGGAGTCAACTCTCTTGAATCAGTTGATCCTTGGTACTAGCCTAAACAGTAGTGGAAACCTGATCGGGGAACACCTGCACTTCTGAAACCATGGTGATGAAAGCCATCAAACTGATCCCATCTAGCCTTCGACATAAGGGGGCCTTTCTGATGATATCAAAGAAATAGTGGCATGTTTTCTTGGGTTGGTTTATCATAGACTGGTAAAAAAAGAAAGTGTGGAATATTTTTGTTTCCATGGAAGGACATCTTGATACCTTATAAGAGTAGGGGTAAATAGGATCACTCGAGCATGATTTGTGTAATAATACGAGGTGATTTCACAGTGATCCTTAGACTTGGGAATGTACCTTCCCTTCATTCCATAGACAACAAATAATTTCCTCATGTCTGGGGTTGTGGCCTCCAATTGGTGAATCGGGAAAATTTAGGCGTCATCAAGTTCTGTCCATGGGTCGGTCGTGATCATAGCATGTTCAACCTCATTAGCATGAATCTATTTTTACTTATTTTATTAATATCCAACATCCAAGAATCTGGATTCAAAAGAGGCAAAGGGAGACACATCACCTTGGAGTATTCTTACTTGACTATTAAGGGAGTATTTAAGGCATTGGTGATATGAACAAGGGATTGTTGCATATAGGAGGAGCCATGGTCTACCCATCAACTTGTTTTAAGTAGTGTCTTATGACATAACCATAAATTTGGTTCTAGAAACTAGGCCACTAAACTGGGTCTTCAAGAGACTTTTTCCAGCTATTGTCCACTTCGTCCTATCATAACCTTGAATTTTCATGTCAGAGGGACACAAATATACCTCAAAAAATACCATTTTTCAGAGTGCCCGGGTCAGGATAAGGGTGATCCCAGAGCTCATGTTGACAAGACTGCAGTGGAATTCTACTCCATTGAAATGGAAAGTTTCGTATAGTTGGTGTATGTTCCCCTCTATAGAGGAACCTTCATCTTCTCCAGAGAAATAGATAATGGTCCAACACTCTGCAAGCTTGACTGCCTCATCATGGAAGGCTTTTGTAGAATATACCTCTATCTCAAACTGGAGGGGGCTCCCTAAAACCTCTACAAAGGAATTGAATATATTTGTTTATAGGCGGAGATCCTTGAGGATAGAGAGATTCTCAAGAATGCTGGAAAGATTATTGAAAATATCATACTTCTGCACCAAGTGTACACTCCTGTTGATAAGAGGTTTCTCTATGGAAGGGTTTTGATAGGCGATGCTGGTTGAACCGGAAAATTCTGGCTAGTTCTAGGAATGTCTTTTTGCTCACTAGTCAAACCACCTATACTAAATACTAGATGAGGGAAAGATGACCGAGGTCCATCCAAGATAGAACATGACTGACCATAGCACGGTTATGGTGGCTCTGGATGATCAAGTAAGAAAAACAGTGGTGGAGGCGGATCTGATGAAATGATATGAGAAGGCTATGTGTGCTGAGCTCTAGGCTGGGTATGTCGTCTGGTCTTAGTAGAAAGCACATCATGGATATAATTAATTACCGATGCATTCTGATGATTCACATACCCACCGCTCGTCGATGCTGGCATCAGCTAGGGATGTTTGGAGGGTTCGCTCGGTGCTCTTCGTCATCGAGAACCATTTATGGGTTTACCAGCTCCACAGTGTTGACCAAAGATTACCCCTAAGAATCACTTTTATAATTCTCCCCCATTCGATAGATTCTTGGGGAAATATCCATCTATTGGGGCATGAAATCGTAGAGATTACAGAATTATAATGGCATTGGTGGGGGACTCTACTTTCCCTTGCATCATCAATTCATTCCCTTCTTGTAAGATAAAGGATGAGATGTTGATGTAGAATTAGTTTTAATTGGTAACACAGAAACTTACAGAGGATTGTGCCAATAAAAAAAGTCACGAATAATACCATGGGCATGGGAAACTTTCTTATGAGACATATGATCATCATTTTTTTGAGACACTTGGTTAGAAACCTGTTTTCATTTCCCCTCGCAGTCACAACCAGGATTTATAAACACATGTGCCACCAGTTCTGGGGATGGACCCAACCTGACTATATTGTTATCAACCTATTCTGGGAGCTAGGTTTTAAACACATATCACTACTTGAGGGTGTGCCCATGTAATCAGTGATAGGGGTAGTAATTGGGGTGATCAATGAAATCCGCCTCTTTAGAACTTTTTCATTCTGACAATCTCAGAATTCCCTGATTCAAGGTGCTTCAGAAATAATAGGGGACCTAAGCCTCATTAAATGTGTAGGACTAGTTTCTTCTTTCTAGAAAGGGGGTTCTAGGATCCTTGCCCATATGAGGGTATGGAGGAACCTGACTATGAGTAAGGACCTGTTTTCTCACCTAGGGGAGTTGGCACGTTGTGCGGGGGCACCTGTCAATTCTGATGCGGGTGACGCTAGGCTGGAGGCTGCATTAGATGTGGTATACCTTGATGAAGCTATTGTGGTGGCTCTACCGGTAATAATTCTTGATTTCTGGGGGACTCTATTTGTGCTACCATAGTGGCCTCATCCTTATCCGATATTCTTGTAGGAACCACATGAGGGAATTGACGTTCCATCTTGGCTTGCTGCAAGGATTCTTATAAGAATTTAATTAGAGAAATCCCAAAATCCCCCTGGGTAATTCTGAGTGATGAGAGGAGGGACCAATTTAGTCTTGAAATTCCCCAAACACAATATTAGTTGTTTTTCCTGAGTTAGCGGAATTCAAGGGAATATGGGAGGCCCTCCCACCTTACAACAAAGTATGTGATGCACTCATTAGGCCTCTACTTGTATTTGAATATGTCAGTAATGTTTGTCTTCTAGGTGGTGGAACTGAACGGGTAGAGAAACTACCTAGGAAGGTCCTCCCTAATGGATACTCTCCCAATAGGTAACTGGTTATACCAAACAATGGTGGGCCCTTCCAATGTTTTTACGAAACACCAAAGGTTGGCGGCCTCCTACTATGCTGGAGTTCCCAACATGGGTCCACGCCTTGATATAAAGTGGGTAAGATAAAGGTAGGATTTTTGAAACCTGGGGGTGTCGTCATATCATCCACCCATGCTGGATATGACTTTCCGTTAAGCAGGGTCACCACCTTTCGGGTCTCCAAAGGATC
Organism: Viscum album; assembly: GCA_963277665.1. Classification (NCBI taxonomy): domain Eukaryota; kingdom Viridiplantae; phylum Streptophyta; class Magnoliopsida; order Santalales; family Viscaceae; genus Viscum; species Viscum album. The sequence goes on from OY728158.1 coordinate 1,290,187,880, forward strand.
GAGGTAGGCAATGAGAGCTTCCATGGATCATCTTGAAGTGGATTTATGTCTTGAAGAGGATCTTTGATCACCAGTGAATTTGTAGGTTCCTCACATGGTAAGTAGGCCCCATGGCTCATGGAGTGGCTAATGGAATGACGTGTGTGGGTGCCTGAGGAATGACCAGTGGAGCGGTTGGGGGAACCTAATCTGGGTCCCGAGGAGGGTTTTCACACAGCTCGGGTGGATTTGGTGATACATATCATGCCCACTTTCCATAAACTTTGGCCTCTACTCTATCTATATGGGAAGAAAGGTCATGGTCACTAGAAGACAACTCACTATGGGGAGCTTGTACCTAACCTTGTTGCCCTGGTCGAGGTTTACCATAATCCAACTTCCATTCTGCTGCACATTCGGTGAGAAAGTCATCGACCGTATTTTTATGTTCTGTGAGCAGTTGACGTAACAGAGCCTTTTCAAGGTCATCTTCCATCTCTTCTATTGAGTCATACCGGTCAGAGGTCTTGATGGTTCCAAAATTCTATTTACCCTTATCGGGGTACCGACCGAAGGACAATGACTTGGAAGGTACAGGAAGGACCATTAGGATTATTTTCTAGAATGTAAACACATCCAAAGGATACAATAAGTGTGACACCACCCTTGGGGGGTAAGTTCTATTCAATGAGTCCTAGCTCAGTTTCCTCCTCTAATAGGTCGATCGTGTTAACTATGACTGTACTGGGTGGCATATCTTTAATATCACCAGGAAAGTTAGACTGGTGCTGGATAGGACTGAAATGGATGGAAGAATACTACCCCAAAATACGGATCTAAAAACAGATGGAAGACTCCTTAATAATTCTATATATCAATGTAAACATCTGGAAAAATCATTTTTGGAGGTTCTGATGATGACTGGGTGACTTAGGGTGCTGATCCATAGAGAGAGAATCCAAGTCGACAATGCGGGATTATTGTCCGATGTCGTCGAAGTTTTTTTGGCTCTTGGGGTAAGCTACCTGTCGATGATGAAGACGACAGTGCATAGCCCAAAGAGTATGGTGGAAGCACATTACTGCCTCCTGAGTGAGTGATCCTGGAATGCAGAAACCTTCTTTTGCAATGGGAAAAAACATCTAATATATGTGATCTGAGGTGAGTAGGTTCCACAAACTTGTGGTCTTAGACTCGGGATTCAGTCCTTCGTTTCCCCATTCATCGACTGGAGGCAGTTGAGGGACCATTAGCGGCACTGAAGAATAACATTGTGATAGTAGACTATTTGGTGGAAAATATGGTGCACAAGATGATAGGCCTCCACATCTTGGTATGTCTTCCAAATAATACATTGATTGTGCCACCACATCCTCATCAGATGGACAAACAACCACTACTTCTCGTGCAGGGATTGCGGTCAAGGGAGGTAAGTCACACTATTTCACATCCTCTATTTTTCCCCAGAACAACTCACTATGATATCTTGTTGAGGTTTAAAATGATACTATTGAGGATAAAAAGGATTTCATGGCTAGACCCTAGAAGGGGGGCCAAATATTTCTCCTTTTTTATGTACCATTTGAGGGATGTAAGGATTTTATGGACCTCACCTTAAATAATGATGAGGCTTATATACCTTGTTCTTACCCCATCCACTAGAATAGAATATTATGTTGAGGGTTCTATCACAAAATTGCACTCCGCCTCATAATCTAAAAAGAAAGGGTGTTTAATCGTGGTTGGGAACTTCCCAATATCCTTTCTTTGGTGACAGCAACCCACCCTCCGGCCCCAAGATGTTTCTTTAGGATATTGTAGGTTTTTGACAGAGGGAGATCCTCCATGAAAATTAGTGCTTGATTGGGGAGTAAATATGCCCGCACTGCATGGAATATTATGAGGGCCTTCATATCGGTTGTTTCTGAGTGTGAGGGGAACTCAGACAAATGTTGAAGGGAACATAGGGAGGAACTCCATGTTTGATAGTGTTAGAGTGGGGAGGGCCTCCAATGGAGATGTTAAACACATGAGGAGGACCCCTATGGTGGTCATTCATAGTACGGGAAGGAAATTCACATTGGTTGGCCCTGATAGTAGTTGTATGAAGAGTTCCTTCATACTGATTATCCTAGACATGAGAATGAACTTTTTTCTATGTTGAAGAAGTTGGGAGGATCTCCACCTTAGTGATTGATGTCATGGGGTGGACCTCCTCCATAATTAATGATCACATGGGGAGGGCCTCCATATTATTGGGTGACTAGGCAAGGAAGACCCTGACATTAAGAACCTTTTATGTGAGGGAAATTCTCATTCCTAAGGCCAGGAGCATGGTGAGGAACTTAGTTCTGAATGTCGATGAAGTAGGGAGGGCCTCCACCAAATTTGATGATGGTGTCATTAGGTGGACCTCCATCCTGAATGAAGGAGTGGGGTGTACCTCCAACTGGCCTAATACAAGTATAGGGAGGACCTCCGTTCTAGATGTCACCATCGTAGGTCAGTCTGTGATAGCTATTGCTTTCCCATGTAACCATAAGAGATAGTTTGACCTGCTTAGAGGGTGACTGGTGCTTCAACTTTGTTCAGTCTTGGAAGTGCCCCTTATCTATAATTCGGAGGTTTTCCCACCCAATAATGATAGTGGGTTGATAAATCATGTTAGAGGTGTCTCATTCCACTAAATCCAAACATGATGATGCCCCCTAGAGGGAATACACATAAGAATTCACCCAGTGTTGACGTCGAGTCAGCCAAACTAGAGGAAGTTGTGCTAGGGGATGGACTACCTGCTCTTCAGTATGTAGGACCAGCTGTTGATGCTGACGTGGCTAGCTGGGACCACTCCTCAGCAGCTCCATAGCTGATGTATTGGTCAGGTGGACTTGAACATCCCTAACATCTTTAGCATAAAGAGTGAGTCATAGGAGTCATATGGGGATAGGCTCCCGAATCTTTTTGAGATTTGAGTGGGGAGGACTAGCTACCTATGCATCCCTTTTGGGGCGTTAATGGGGCATCGAGGCCTCCATGTCTTAATGGTCCATGTCCCTCATCAAGATGACCCATTCCTATTCATATTGTTGAATAAGACTATCAATCGCCCTCCTATGAATAAATTCAGAGGGGGAGAGGGGGTGTGGGAACCCAATAGCTATAGGCATGGGATCCATTGAAGAGAAGATGAATCCAAGGGGAATTCTAGTATTCATACTACCACTACCCCTGTGTCTGAAGGGTGTAGATGATCGGTTTCCTATAGCTTGAACTTGGGTCTTAAAAAGTAGTGAAATTAACTCATCATTATAAACAATAAGAAAGTGATGCATAGTGCACGAGCATCGTTCAGTATTCCATGGATGTATATAAAGATCCATGCTTACAACATCATAGACCAGAGTTCCCAATGATTAACTACCCCAAAATTTGGTGATTTTTATGCCAGGCCCACTATTTTATTGGAGGGACCTGGCACTGGATATCTGGATCTAGTTACATGCTTATATGTTGATGTATTGAATGCTACTAATCACCATATTGAGGAGAAGATTCACATCGGGTTCAAAATTTTTGTTTCTATCACTTTCTTTGGGGAATGCATCATTGTGATATGACACACTAGCAATTTCCCCACATTACCACTTTTTAAAGGCAGGCGACATCCATCGCTTATTCAGGGATGTTTCCTATTTTATAGAAATGGGATGATAGGATGTCAGTGGCTCTTTCCGTTTATTCCTCCTCAAAATGTTTTTCCCAGCCTGGGTATCCCTCAAAGATTTAATATGTCTTTTTTGAATCTCAATCCTAGTTCCATATCATTATTGATGCAGGTTAATTAGAGTGCTTCTGTCAAGACATTCTAAGGGGTCATGTCAGGGTAGCAACCATCGGTCAGGGGAGTAGTCATGTTGGACATCTCTTGTGTGTTTGGATGTTGAAACACGACACACCTCAATTTATTCCCCTTATTATAGGACTTCTCGAGGGTGTGGAAGCCTGAGGCATCCCACATCGAGTGTGGGGGATTTTATGCCAGAGGAATGTCTCCAAGGTGTTCCTTGGATTCCCATGTTTAGCACAGGGTATGTCCTAAGATTAACATCTATCGAAGATAGACCGGACTAATCAAAACACTGGTGATAGTGAATCAGATGAGTACATCCCTATGAGAGAGTTCCTGATAAGCCTATTGGATGGGAGGATCAAAATATCTAATGAGGATATATCTAAGGATTCTTGGGTCCCAGAAATAGGGGACACCATGCTTTACCATTAGTTGGGATTGAATCTTAGGGAGGCTTCCTACGTAGCCAATGTAGAAGACAGGGATCTAAACCCATGTAGTTTGACAGGGTAAATCATGGGATCGGGGTGTACAAAATAGAAAAAAACCTGAAGACATGTTGGGTCTTATGCGTGGTTAGAGGCACGTGTACTACTATGAGTAGTGAGGAGGTGGATAACATGATCTCATCAGGATGCGGCGGGCTGGGGAAAACCAGGATAGATGATTTGATGACATGGATAAGATGAATGGGATGGAACTGATGTGAATATGATGGTTATGTTGGGCTTAAACCTCAAATAGACTTCCTACATATCCTCGTTGTACAAAATCAATGTCTACGTAGTTTGGTGGGCTGATGGGAAATCAGAGGAGGTGACCCGTGAGAATGGAGTGCATGGATGGGAACCCAAAGGGAATATGACCTCCAGGCTAGTGCATGATCTTCCGAAAATAAAAATACTCAAGGTAGAGAGAAGGATGGGACATGAGTGATGGGATTAAACCTTACATAGGCCTCCTACATATCCCTATTATAAGTAATCAAAGTCCACATAGTTTAGGATGGGGCATAGAATCAGGTTGTACACAAAAGACAGTGACCGAGAGACATGTTGGGGATTACGCATAGTTAGCATCTCATCGCAAGAGGGACACTCTTGGTTAGAGGAGTGTGAATTGATTGTGGGTCTTATGCACGGTTAGCTGCCTAAGAGCTGGTCTAACTCCACTAAGGGATGGACCAAGGGTGTGGACCTCAACAAAGGGAACACCAATGTTTACCAGTTTTAGGGTTGAACCTCGAGGAGGCTTCCTACATATCATGTATAGAATATAGGGATAAAAACCCATGTAGTTCTAGAGCAAACATTTTAACGTTATGTGGGATAAGGGTGAGCCAGCGTGAAGTGGTCCGGACCAATGGGTGATGGGCTTGGACCTCAGGGAGGCTTCCTACTTACGTTGCCTGAAATAGGAAATGATCAAATCCCACGTAGTTTGGTAGTTTGGGGAATGGGTATTACATACTGAGGCAGCTCATAGATGGTGTCATGGTGGATGATTACTCTAATACCACGTGAGTCATGCTCAGAGTGATAAATAAGAGGCAACAAATTCCTGATGAACATTTCACAAAAGGTTGGTCCGTGTGGAATGGAGTAGGGCTTATTCATGGTTTGTAGCCTAAAGAATAAGTGGAGGATTATTCTTAGATAGTGGACCAATGGTGAAGGAGGGTGTCTAGTCGTATGATGAGGATATGGCCGTCATGCCTGAAACACCCTATCATAGGTTGTCGGGGCTTGTGTGGATATTGCCTGAGGTGTGCATAGTGACAAAGCCCAAAGGGATAGGGGAGTGAGAAAGAGTTTGTTCCCATCCCCTTCACGGTCCTCTCTTGACTTTTCCATTATGCATTGATCATAATTTAATGTCATGAGTTTTGGACATGGTTGTTATTTTAACGTCCTATAGCTCGGAAGGGTAGGATTCACTTCCTCACCTCTAGGACTTACATAACTGGCATGTTGTAACCCTTAGTGAAGGGAAGGAACAAGAAATGTCATGTTGAGGTAGGGTTGTGGAGGGATGAATTGAGGGGATCATGTTTTTGTGTCTATATGAATAATAAATATTCATTATCATGCCTATGAGAATAAGCATTAGTTCAGGAAACGCTATACGAATCACCTCCCAAGGGTCCTGAAAATCACTTCGTACAAACCTGGAATTCCATACAGGAGACGTATGCACATGACATAGTTTTCATGAGTAAGAGGGGATTGAACATGGTGCCTTAGGGTAAGGAAAACAGATGGAGCACACAAGGATAGGCATGCTCAAGATTGAATGGGTGCATGCACAATGAGAGTTTACGTGCAAGATGGGGTGGTTGTATACAAAATGAGTGGATTCATGCCCGGAGAGGCCCTGCACGTATGATTGACACAACACAAGGGAAAACTTGTGTGTAAATGACTTAGAGTAAAAGGAAATGTGAAAGGATAAACCCCTAGTGTGCCCACCCGAAGGAGGGTCCCTAAGAGACCTTTCACGCAAGATCCAAAACTTTGAGGCCATATCTTTCATGTGGTCGTGGAAGGTCTATCTTTCATGCAGAAGAGCATCAGTTCATCTTCTTTAACTTTTCCCCAAAGGGTGGGTTACATTCCTATTTATATATATTAACTTCAATGGTGGTTTGTAAGATGAGCGGACCGCAAGAGTCCTTTTGACATGGCATTGGGAACACAACCTCTTGTGCGTATATTTGAATATTGGGCATTGGGCATTATTCTTTCATGACACGGCCTTCATGGGTTTTCAAAAGTTCACCACAAAAGAATCTGTTTGAAGTCGCATTGGAAACTCAAGATCTTATTCACATATTTGAATCATTCACACTAAGAAATATTCTTTCACGCTGCTGCCTTAGTAGTTTTTCAGAAGGTCATCATGGAAGAATCTGTTTGACATTGCATTGGGCATGCAAGATCATACACACCTTTTCAATATTGAATGCAACTCATAAATATTGTGTGCATCTCCCTTGGGTATCTTAGGATTGTCAACTGATTCAAAATATTCCTTTGGTTTTCTTAAAAAATGGAATTCATGGACTTACCCGAAATTTGGCATCAACAACCTCAAATAACCAGATTTAGAAGACTCGAAAAATGAGCTCATTAAATTATCAAAAAACTTCCTGGAGTTCTGTGAACTTCTAGACAAGGTACATATATAAGTTATATGTTATATAATTTCTGAAAAAAACATTGAACTGGTTGAATTTGAAGAGTGACTAGAGGATATTGACTATCTGACTCCACCCATGACAACCCAACTCAAAGTGAATATTTTTAGTAAAATTTAATAGATAATCATGCTAAATCATGGAGATAACCTTTTCTTTAACTCATTTTCATTTAATTTAACTGAAATTTAATTTAGAATTTCTTGTACTTTAATTGATTTTTTAGATTCATCCAGCCAAAGGTTCTTCTTATATAATAAAGAGTTACATAAATATACACTGAATGAGGAATACATATATCTCTCTAAACCCATTGAAAAACTACATGAGGGGTAAATGAAGAATTTCTAGTGGTTTTTTCGTAAAGAAACTAGACCATGAGATATCCACTTATAGGGTAAATATTTAATATTAATTCATTATTTCTCTATTTCATTCAACATGAAATTTTACCTAATTCCCTCTCTAAAAGTTTTAATAAAAAACACTACGATCAATATTTGGATGGTTAAGAGGTGTCCAAATAAGTTGTAGGAAATGTAAAGGAGGGGGATCAAAATTTTCACCTAGCCCCACCATAAAAATTTTACCTTATTTTAATAGGTATGAACCAAGTATACTCTATCCATGGTATTTTATACATGTAATAAAAGATGAATAACATTTCATTAAAATCTATGTGGTGGTTTATTTCAATGAAACCCCACCCTTTAACCTCTTTTGGGTGACCACTGGTACTACCTTTCTGGGGGCAATCAAAAGTTTGGGCCCACTTTGTGGTTAAACTATGATTGACCCTTTTTATTTTTTTTCTATTTATGTTTCTTTTAATTTTTCATTATTTTAATAAAATAATAATTTATTATTTATTATTTTCACTCATAGGTTTTTAGTGGATGTAATTTTGGATATTCACTCTAGCTACCATTATAAATTAGCCAAATTTTACTAATACTTTATGTTTTATTTGTTTATTTCCTAATCGAATTCTATATATAAAACTCATAAGATAATTTTTGGATCAAAAAGGGGTAGTGATCATCTTAGTGTGGGCATGTGGTACTAATCTAGTTATTATTTTTCTATTTTATTTTATTTTTCATTTTTTAATTTTGGATAGTTTTTAGGAATTATTTAGTTTCATTGAATAATTATGAAAGACGAAAGATTATCAAAGTGTTTTTAAAAATGTAGTTTTATTTAAAGTTTTAAATGTTTTAAATAATTATTTAAATGGAATTATATTACTTTATCTTCAATCTAGTCATTTAATAAATTTTATCAAATAGGAAACTCATGTGTAAAAGTACTTTTTGATATTCAATTTTACCTATATCAAGAGGTTTCTAAGTATTTTAGACAAAATATTTACATTTATATTTTTCTTTAGAGTCTATAAAAGTGTTTTGAAAACTATAAATTTATTTTGATAACTTATTCAAAGAAGTTAGAGTTTATGAATTACATCAAATATGATTGAGTCTTCATATTGAAATCTCATTTTAATATTAAACTCTATTTTAAATCATTCCATTACATATAACCTTGTTATGTATCCATATAACAAGTAATTTAACCATTTACAACCCAATAAAGAAGCAATTTCATGAATATGGTTGAACTCAAGTGTGGGGGTTGGGGGAAACTTTGGGCACTATGCTATTTAAAAAAATTTATATTGAAGTAGTTTTTTCGGTGTTGTACATTATTTCTACTACTGCATGGGAATAAAATAAATGATGGAGAGATGTGAGGATGACCAAAAATATCATCCAAATATAGGTTGGAAGTTAACCATTGTTAAAAGATAAATATACCTCTATTTCTCTACTAAATTCAATTCTAACCAAAAATTATATATTTTAAAAGAAAAAATAATGCTGCTACAAAAGGGGGAAAGTTGAAAGAAATTATTATTGATGCTGAAATTTCCAAGTGTGGGATACCCATGAAAATAAAGAGGTTTTTTTGTCAACATTTTTCGAAAGAGAGTGAGTTGTACACTATTATGGATTATAAACAGTTTTCATGCATAAATTTCAATTATATCCTAAACCTCCTCATTTTCCTTAAAATTTTATTTAAATCCTACCATCCCTTTTGTCAAACAAAAAACGAAGGTAAATTCCTCATGATTAAAACACGTTTATGACTCTGTAAAGTTGAAATTATTGGAAGGCATCAAGCCTATGGAAATCATGAATGCTTTAATCAGTGTGAAAACAAACATTTTGAAATATTTTAGTGAAGAGGGATACATTTATGGAGATGTAAGTACAAAACACATGTGAGAATTAATAGTATATTGAATATAATTTTAGGTTTTAATGGGGAAAGAGAAAATTTATAAACATGTTTGAGACCTAATATTTCTATTTTTGTTTAAATTGAAAAGTGTTTTCAATCATATCTTGAGAAGTATGAATTGGCCTTAATATAAGATTATTTACCATGAGTGTAATATTTAAGTGTGAGGTAATTGGTATCGCCAATATTTCCATATATTTTCCTTCATATTTTAATGAATTTAATCCCATCATCATCCTATTTGTGGGTATTTATTAACATTGAGTAAATAGGATAATTTTTGGGTAAATTATAAAAATGGTTAAATTATTGATTAATTAATTATTTTTATTCAATTTTAAAAGTATTTATAAAATATATATATATATTATATTTTTTGTTCATTTATCAGGTTCATAAGGGTAAGAATTATAGTTCAGAAGAGTAATTTCAACATCTATTTGAAATCTAGAAAATATTACTACAGGGAGTTCACAATGTAAGTGTTGAGGAAGGACGGAGTTGTGTAAGATTGAATGAATGGATTCTTAGGGTTGAATTCCTACCAATGTAGAAATGTTTTTCTACCAATGTAAGCATGATTCTAAGTGTTTATTAATCATGGATGGCTAGATAAGACCCTTTAAATGTAATCATGATTTCTTACCCCCCCCCCCCCCCCTTAATAGACATGGTAATCACCACTTAGTAAGAATCCATCCTCACTACATAAGGATAATTCCTTTTCTAAATTTGGAACTACATATGAATCATTCAATAATTTGATAAAAAAATAAGATCAAACATCCTAGAACAATAAGATATCTAGTCTTGCCTTTATAGGTATTTAGGAAATCATCATCCCATCAGCATGATAGTGATCATAGAAGAGGAGAGCACCTAACATGGGTGTAGTTCTATGTAGATTCAATAACTATCAGGTGTTGTGTCACGATGGATCATAGGAGTAAGGTTTCTCTATTGAATTTGGAAATTTGTAGTGTGATACATTTATGGTAATAACCAAGAAATATTCTTACTAGAAAAACAATGTGGAACATGAAAGTACAGGATATATTCACATTTTTTAAAATACATGAACTCATATTGCAGTATAACTCACAACCTTATCTATTTATGTTCTTAGTTTTTTACACCACCATTATTCATTATCAAATTTATCTAAACCATTTAAAATAACCATCAAATCCCCATCCTCATTATATAAATCCCAAGTTTGGATTTGTTGATCTACAGTTCCATCCCACTATAAACCACCTCTATTATACTCAGAATCCATTAATTTGAATTAAATATAAAGCACAAAAATTATATTTCCTTAGGGAGTGATGTTTTTTAATCCTCAGTAAATCTCTATGAAGTCACTGTAATTTCTCTAAATCACCTTGTAAGTGATGAGAGGTCCAAGATTTTTATACATACATTATGAAGATAAAGTAACATCAAGAATTTTCGAAGTGGGTGTACAATGTGGTTAATTGCATGAGTATTATTATGAAGTGGTGGTTGAAGTGGTCTTATAAGAATGAATAAGTAAAGTAATATTTCAAACAATTTTAAGGTAGGACATTAGAGGTGGTTAGAAATTTGATATTCCAAGATCATTAGAAATAAATATTTATTTTTTGACTATCGTATTACTTGCATAAGAGTTGGGAAATTTTTAGGAAATACCAGACCTAGGAGAATTGGTTTGAAGGCCTATAAAGAATATGGGGTCATGGGTGTTGAGAGGAGTTTTTTTCTCTATGATTAGGAAGATTTTTTATTCAACATTTATAATAATTTTCTGTTATATTTAATACTTATCTTCCAATAAATGTTGCACTCTATATGACTTTAATAAGATGTTCTATTTCTCCCTCTCATTTACATCTCTATTTTTCTATCATTATCTTTCTTCCCCTCTATTCATCATGGTCATTTATAGTCATGATAGTGAGGGACTAGCCTAGGTCTGGTCCTTGGTGGATATTTTCATGGTTTTCATGAATTCTCACATTATAATTCTTAAATTTATTTTCTATTTATGGGGAGGGAGGTATAAGTGTTACGGTTTGGTGTAGTGATTTTCCACCACGCATTGGAGAGACACAAGAAATAATTCTATTCTCTGTTAAAAAATAATTCACATACTTTTCTCAGTCATGTGTTTTATAAGATGGAGATGATCATGTATATGAGATAAAAGGGCATGTGAAGAAATCTATGTCTTTGAAGGTGTCACACTCTTGATTGAGTTTTCACAACTAGAAAATGGAGCAATAACCATGGTCCATGTCCATGATGATATTGTATATTCGTGGGATATATTAAATATAAACTTAATTAGTGCTTGTTGATATATGATGTTTGGTCCAAATGCAACCAATTTCCACATATACATCCATTCTATTAATAGGGTAATTCTGACCATGTCTACTTTATTTTTTAAATAACCCATCATTGATACATATGAAAAACCAAAAAAAATCATGATCCCATGACATCACTTGTTAATATATCTAAACTATGTTATATATATGTTTGTGTGTGTGTGTGTTTAATTATCAAAAAAATAAACCACATGTGAATAAAACCAGGTTTTCGATAGATTAACTAGACACCTCCTTCCACTATAATAATATTATAATTCTTATTTTATATGAATGGATGTTTTTGAATATATAAATATATATATTTTAGGATCATCATAAAAGAATCATACACAATTGAAACATAGATTTCATAAGAAGATCCCAACGCCTACTTCCATAAAGATAATATTCTAATTCATGTAATATTGTACATATATTTATATAAATCAATACAAATATATCAGAAAGAAATAAAATCTAACAAGACTTGAACATAGGACTTACATTAAATTAGAGGAAAAGTAAACAATTTCATGACACTATGAATCCACGATGTAAATTTACTAATATATTAATATAAATATATAAAATATATTTATTATATGACTATATCCACATGCACATATGCTCATGGATATAGATCCAGGTAGATTTACCTAGATCCAAGGGTCTTAGGTTCCCATGGATATAAGTTTTTTCACACACTAATTTTACAATAAAAAAAGTTCACATGCTCTTACTGTGAAAAAATATTACCCGAGTATACAAACTATATCCATGGCCACAGCCCGAGGAAATAACCCTTCATGCATATGGATATAGGTTGGATATGTAAATGGATATTTCCCATGGGTACATCTATCCATGCTCGTTTCTATAGGTTGTCTATATCCATGGATATTTTCTACGGATTTAGCTCACCATTCTCTTAGTTATAACTTATCCTCCCCATGGCTATAGATATTCTATAACCATGAACATTTCTTGCATGTGGCTATAGGTGGTAAATATCCATGGGAAATACTAATCATGGCTGTAGTTATGTGGATATAGGTGTTTTTTCTGGTAGTGTGTGTTCATCATCTTTAACTAATAGAGGATGTGAAGTTTGGTGTCTTGAATAGATCTCCCAGACATGCTAAACATAAAACTCTAATTAGGGAGTAGCAATATTTATATGATGGGATAGAATATCAAATTGAATCTATGCAATAATAAGGAATAATATATATATATATATATATATATATATATTCAATAGGCCCATGTTCTCTCTTACTTGACTCATTAATACTATCTTCATTTTTTATCTGTATGTTTCTTTTTTCATTCCATATCCAAACCCTGATCTATTTTTTTAGAGTTATAAATTACCAAAACACCAAAAAAATAGTGTTATGTCATATATAGTGATTGGTGATAAAATATCCTCAAGAGAGATGACCCTAGTTATCCATTATGCTGTATTAGAAAGATAAAAATAAAATTTTATATCACTCTATGATAGGTGTTTTTACATAAAAATCACCCTCACTATATTAGTTATCAATACCAATAACTTCTCAATGTCAATTAATGTCAATATTCCTAAAGAATTTCACTTTTATTATCACCCATATTAAAAATACATACATATGAGGAAGAGGTATCTCCCCTTTATTGACACTATGGGTGTGAGGGAATGTTTTCTAATATCAAATTAATATCTTCTTCCCTTTTTTCGTCCTCATCTCATGCTCTCTAATTTATTGAGATATTTAGTTTATTTATTTGGGAAGGTGGGTGGCTACACATTTTTCTAAGAAATAAAAAATCAGAAAATAAACTCTATGTCTTATTGGGATAACACAATGTAAAAAACAATAGTGAATATTTTAGACAATAATAGTGTCAATAAAAATATTACAATTTGATATCCACTCAAATATAAATAATAAAAGGTAGTACACATATATTTTCCATGATATTTAGATAATTTTCTCCCAAAATCAACATACACATTAAAACATTTCAAGTTAATGTTATTTATTCACCTTTATTAGGTATGTTAGTCACTCCCCCTTACTGATATGTTTAAACATAAACTAAAATAGAGTTAATGAAGTAAAAATACCACCATATTTTTTTTATACATGGGCTACCATATTTCAAATTTAACAAGAAATATGAAATCTCTATCAAATTGATATTCAAATATTCCCCTAAATTTATTATCTCAAATTACCTTCATCATGTATTGTAATTATTCAAGAGATAAACTCCAAGAATTCTCATAGAAGCTTATCCCTAATACCAATTTTGATTTAACAATTAATATGATACACCAAGATAACAATTATAAAAGATCAGAATGCATTGTTCTTATTTGTTGTATTATAATAAAAACATTATAAAATTATAGCTTGTTTATTCTATATCATCAATTCCCTCTTCAAATAAAAATAACAAAAAAAAATTTAGAATTGAGTCTTCAAATGACCCTTCATGTGAGAAACATAGCTAAAACTTTTCTCATAACCCAAAAATCCTTTGTTTACAACTCCAATGTTTTTGGATCTCTTCATTCTTATATTAACCTTAATTTTCCTACTCTTATAACCTTTTGTAAGTATGTTATTATTTCCTTTTTTGGTTTTCATATTAGTTGGAAAATCCTTATTTACTTTATAAATTGTAGAACATTCATTATTTTTTACATCCTTCGTATTATTATCCATTTCCAATGGGGTTGTTCATATTATTATACAATTTTAAGAGTATGTTTATCCTTATTTATTTTTTGTTTGCTTATTCCTTATAACTAAAAAATTGATACCAGTATCTAAATATTCTTTTCCCTTATCATTCAATTGATCTTCTTATTTTGGAAACCCAATCATGCACTTTTTAGTTGAATTCTATACCCTCTTGAACCTTCCACACATCTCTTAAATAACCTTTAGGTTATCCCTTTTGGAAAACCTTTAATGAAAATTTTATTCATCATCTTGGATATCGTCAACCACCAAACCAATCTTACAATCGGTTTCTTGGATTAATTCTTCCCATGTTTCTTATAACTTACTCCATTATTTCATGACTCTCATGGACATCTATTAGTGATCCATGATATGGAATATCCTACCATAATATACAAATATCAACTTTTAGTGACATGTACTTTATATTTCATTTATTACCTCTTGATAGTGGTCAATTAAGCTTTCTTCTTCTATATACTCATTATGAAATACATTTATGATTTTATCACTTATTATTTTTACTATTGTGGTATTCCTTTATTATTAGAATGAGAGTTTTACTTGGTTGTTGAATTCCCTCACTCATCGTAAGTGTGTCCAATTGTTTTGAAATAATCACAGACATTATCAAAATAATCAAATATATTCTTACTTGATAGATTTCTCATTATCTGTGAATTATTTTTTTGTATAGTAGGTTTCCAATGAGATTTAGTATTCATCCTATTTTATTAAATCCTTTTATAACTTCAATTTACAGGAATATTATTCCATAACTCTAGGGAATTCTTCTATTACCTAAACAAACACTAATAGTGGCCAAAAAATCTTGTTCATTTTAATATGGCAGTATTCCTATCATAATTTTTTCTTGTTATTGTTTTATGGGAAACCCATTTTGGATCTATATAGGGAGATTATCTTCACACGCTTTCTTACATCCACCCTTTACACATTTGTGGTTTTACCAAAATTTCCATTCATCTATATTTTCCCATATTTTAACTTTAGTCATTTACAAGTTATCAAAAAAAATTAGTGAAAATGGATTTAACATGTATGTAGGATACCTTCTTCCATGGGATTTAAGTTGGTTGATCAGTATATTATATCAAGTACCTATTTCCACCAATATTAACTTTACTAGATTAAATTATCCCCTAATATGTTTGTGTGGCATAACTCTTTCTTTCAACTACTTAAGAAGTTCCAGATTTAGTCTGTTACAAATTCTTCAATTTTATTTCTAGCTCAAGGAACTTTATGTTAAGGGAAACATCTCATCCACACACAAAAATTAAATTCCCACTATTTTTTCATCTTCTATACTTTATAATCATATAATTTTCTAAGGTCCTATAAATAACTGTCAAGTTTCTTAATCCTTTTGGTTTTAACTTCTAATCAGGATTCCTAGACACAATGAGTAGCTTTATTTTATTCTTTTAGTGAAATTATATTTTATTAACATGTTATACTTATCTCAATTTACTTATAAATAACTTTTTTTATTCTTCCCCAGCTATGGAATGTTTTTCTTAAAATAATAGTACAAGATGACCTCTAGTTTTCATGATTTTAAATAGAGTGTTGTACGATTACATATTTTCTTCCAAATAATCCCACATATCATTTATATATGATATTAGTTCTTTATATTCATCTTCCAGTCCCTAAAAAGTCAAATATGTGAGTAAAAACATCAGTAAGAACATTCTTTAAATAGTCTTTAATCTCATTATAGACCGTTAAAACTGATTCAAAACATCCATATTATTCAGTATCAAAATTATGTCAATGAAAACCTTTAAAAATATTATATTAACTACCAATTTGATTATCTTAAAATATTGGTGTATCCTCTTCCTTATTTGGAATTTTTCTCAGTATCTTTTCCTCTTTCTTATATGTTGTTTTTACAATTTTGGTTGAAACCACCAAATTAGTTTTCACTTTAAAAGAAATATAATTGTTCATATGCAAATCTGATGTTTAAAATATTCACTTTAAATATTATGATAAAAACAATCCTTGGTATGAAATTGATCTAACCATATGGAATCTGGTTAGCTATGATGCCATTTGTTAGCCCTATAAAATTGATATTGACACCAGTATGGGTCAATCTAGGGTAGTTGAATTATTTTATCAAATTAAAATTTATCTTATAAGCATTAAACCATTTTTGAAATATTAATATATTTTTCTGGTTAATATAGATAGATCTATTAATCATTTACCAAAAATTCAACAACCATATGAAAATTAGTAAAGGAAATTGAAAACCACATGTGGTATTTTTATAGGGATCAAACCATCTTGGGTAAAATACTCCTTGTTGTGATCTAAATTTCTAAATCATTGATTCTCTAATATAATCTTATGATAAATATAAGTAGAGTTATTCTTGGACCCATGTTTATACATTGTGCATAAGAGTGGTTAAGATGTCATTCTAATCTCATTTCCATTACCAACATCCCATGCTACTTTCATTATCCCACCACACTTTAGCCTCTCGACCGATATAGAAACATCCAACTTCTAAAGTAGTTATTCTTTCATCTCTCGATGTCAATGTATCTTTATAATTATATCCAGTTCCCCACATCATTGTCTTTATCTTCTTATAGTTCTTCATGATTTAGTGTATAAAACGTGGTCTACTCTTTCAATAAAACTTTCAAATATTATTCATAATCTTATCAATTTCTTTCTCAACATGATTTCTTATGATTTTAGTTACTTAAAAACTCATGAAAAATAAATTCATAGCATAATAGATAGAAATAAAAATTTAATTATTATTCTCTCTCAAAAAATTATTCTTCTTTTCTTTATCTCACTACATCTACAATATATAGTATCATAACTTCACATTTTTCCTTCATCCTCAAGTGGATATGTGAGTTGAACCAAATCATCGTTATCTTATCCTTTTTCTAATTTTATTCCCAAGTAATAATTACTTCATCACTATATTGGATTCATTTTCATACTCATGGATATATCTCAATTTATATTCTTCAAGAGTTTTATAATTCATCACACTCTGTTATTTCGAAGGTTTTTATGCATTGAACACCAATATTATATTTTTTATTTTAAAATATAGAGAAGATTCGGTAAAATCTTGGTGTTATGGTCTACTCAACTCTATATCAACTTTTTGTAATTTGGAGTCTCTCATGATATCATTTATATTCATTTTACCTAAAATTATTTTCCCTATTAAAATAATTGGAACACCCTTTCTCCTTTTTTTCTAATTTTCTCTCATTTTTTAATCATCCAAACTAATCACTCGTAGAGTATTCTAGTAGGATTTAGAATATTATAATAAAAATATCTTCATAAATATTTGAATCAAATAAAACATCATTTTACTATAAAAAACATACAACGCGTACATTTTGGCGTGGATCATTTCATTTATGTATTGATAGATCCAAACAAAATAGTACAAAATGCATATTGAGTATATAATCCTAAAATAACTTCTGGGATTTTTCTTTTTCTTATTTGAGAGAATCAGAAACAATTTTTGGATATTTTAATCATTAAACAATTGTACCAAAAACATCATATTTAATTCATATTTTTATCACTAATGATTATTTTAAAATATTCTCATTTGAAAATACTAGATTAAAAATATAGTGATTCTTATATTCTTACTCAGTATTCTATATCTCAATCTTAAATCAGGGATTTAAAATACTTTATTATGTTTTTAACATGAAAGAACATGTTTATCATTACCAAATGTAATTTTTCTCTTCAGAATAGTAATTTTGCAAACTCGTATTTTCCTTTATTATAAATATCAACAGAATTACAATGTCATATGTGGACACTGGAAG
Source organism: Viscum album (assembly GCA_963277665.1). NCBI lineage: Eukaryota > Viridiplantae > Streptophyta > Magnoliopsida > Santalales > Viscaceae > Viscum > Viscum album. Next base: position 1,290,206,173 of record OY728158.1, read on the forward strand.
ACATATGTGGCTCATAAAACTCATACAAGAGTACATATGAAGTATAATATTCTATCTTAAATTGGTCTACCTTCCATAAATTCTTACGCCCTTAAAAATTCATGAGTGGTAATAAAGTATTACACACAATGTAAGAAATTCATACAATCTACTTGGAAGTCTTACAAAATTCAAATCTCTGCTAAGTTATAATTCATACATGGCTCACAGTGTCTTACACCTACTTCAAAACGTCTTATTTACAGATTAAAAAATCTTACAATATTTTTAGAGTCTTATGGAATCTCAAGTCTTATGGTTTTATATCTAACTATCAAGTCTTATTATATTCTTATGAAGTCTTACAGGATGATCCAAAATCGTGAAAATTTATAAAAAACCCTCATAAATTTCATCTATAGTCTTATGGAAAAAGATTTAGCTAGTTTTTTTATTTATTAACTGTTACACACCATCCAAATTCTTATGAATTTCAAGATTCCCAATAAAGTTTCAACAATTATCCATTTTTCTGTCTTCAACTCAAGAATTCCATGTTCACTTCAAATGACTAAAAAACACCTTCAAACCATCTTAGGTCCTTCTTTACCTCTTAAAATCAACTAAAACACTTCTAAGAATTTATAAATCATTCTTAAACATCATTATCACCATTCACAATGTATCGTGTATCATATAAACTCAATTGTTTTACGATTATCCTGAACCTTCACCATCTTTGAAATTCTATCTTCACTTCAAACATCTTAAACATTCACATAAAATATGTTTACTCGTTAATTTTAGCAACCAAAATGATAAAATAATCCAAGTGGATAGTTACTAAATCTTCATATGGATACCTCATAAACTTCTAAAATAGGTCTTTAATCTCTCCAAAATCTAGCTACTTAGCCTTATTTTAAACCATTGTAGACTGTACTTGTCACACTTATTAGAACATGTGTTTTACATAAGTACTGGAATATAAATTGTCTAATTTTTTTATTCTACATAGAATCTATCCATAAAGGTATTATAATATTACATCCCTTAATTGTTCTTTACCCAAAAAAGTATAAACAAGACCTTCATCTCTTTTTATTGGGTGGATACATCATCCATCACCCATCATCAATATATTGACACCTCATTAACCAACTAACAAATTTATTGAAACCAAATGAAATCATAATAAAATTTTCACAATAAATAACAATTGATAAATGGATTTAAAAAATATAAATCTATCATATCCTTGATCACACACTCATGTTCACAAAATTATCATTAAAATGACGTAAATTATTACAATTAAAATTTACTAAGATTTGAATCCTTTATAATCAAAGATCATTTTCAAAAAGATATCCATTCAGTATTCATTTTATAATAACTGATAGGTCCTCTAGTGTTTTTACCTTAGTTGGCATCAATATTTAGAAAATAAATTGTTTGATCCATAACTAGAACTACTAAAACATATTATAGATGAATTATGATATTGATCCCTTGAGAATTAACAAAAAATGACCCAAAAGTGAATTTTTACCTATTGTTAACCCTTATCAAAACCTATATTTGAAAATAACCTGAAACAAAGTTCTAATGTTATTGAATACAATTAACTATAGTAAGAATTAAGATATCACTTAAAAAATATTGGTTAAAAAAAATATTATATCCTTTATTTATAAAATTATTTAATTAATTAGTTTCAATGTGATTTAATGATAATTTTTTTCATATATATAAATCCACCAATTCTACTTAAATAAAAACCAATATTTTGATCGAAGAAATAAATACAGTTTATTACATTTAGTTCAAGATTAAAATTAAAAGATGAACCCAGTTTTTTAATAATTTAATCCTTGAAACTATCTTAGAAATACTTCCTTAACAACTTTATTTGTAATATAATTACTAGATAATGAGATAAGTGATAAGTCTCAAGATAACCCCTAATTAAAAAAATTATTTATCAATTAATTTAATAGAAAATATTTCATTACCACCCTTTTATTCCTTTCCTATGACCCCTTAAAAGATTATGAATCCATGATTTATGAGTATTAAATCATTAATGGGAGGATCATATTTATATTCTAATGTTAAAGAACAAAATAAATACATATAATTGATAAATCTTGAAAAAAGAATGTAAAAACATAAATGAAACCAAAAATTACTAACTTTTAAGTAGAATGCATCCAAAATAAGTCACTTGAAGATAAAAGTAATTAAGGAAATTAAAAATATAAATTCACTCATCTAAACTATCTAAAACACTCATACTTATAAAACTCATCTATTTAAATCATGGTATGATTCACTATATCATGGTTATCTTATCAAAAACTAAAAAAGATAATACTTTCCCATTAGAAATATAAAATGGAGAGGTCTTATCCATATTATAGTCATGGTAAATCCAAAAAAAATTCTATACTTATCATTTTTTTTAAAATACACAATCTTTTTTGAAAGAAAAAAATGATATAACAATTATATTTTTATTTATCTGTAAACCCCAAACATAGAAAATTACTTATTTGATCTATCCATGGAATGGTTTACTCATCATGGGTTCAATTTAACAAAAGGTTTACTCTGTATATAGTGTATGAGAATTGTCTTCAACTTAAATGGTATTTTATGGACCACGTCATGGTTTATTAAGTAACATGGTATATTTTATCTCATTTTTCTTCATTTCCAACAAAAATCTAATTTTATTCACATACTTGAATATCACAAAAAATCATTAAAAATACTATAAATTAGAAAAAATGAGCTTGATTCCCTAACAAAAATACAAGGATTGAATTAATATAAAAAATTTATCAAATTACCCCACACTTAACCTTTAACTTGTCCTCAAGTAAAAAAAATCTGACCAAACATTTCATATAAAACATCTCTTTAAAAATAGATATTTAGAAGTAATCATTATAATAGAATACATTTATTACTATAAATTCTAAAATTCCAAATACATATCCTATTAGGTATTCAATTATACCTTATTATTTAATTAAAATTCAAATCTCACTTACCTTACATTCTATAATATCATCATTTACTAAAATATTCATGCCCACTTTTTGATTTACCTTATTGGAAAATATTTTATCTCGTCACTAAATATCATTTGATTGGAGTTATAATCTATCTCATATATAGGGATTATATCGGTAGTATTGAAATGGATCTAAATATTCACATTATTAATCAACCCATACTAACAAAGAAGATATTTTAAAAGGTTATTCTATAGATGAAGATAGGTAGATAATGATGTTAAAAAATTAAAAGGTTCAAAAAAAGTTAATTTATTTAAGTATGAAGTGTTATTTTCAATAAAAATAAATAATAAAATGTAATTATTTCCTATTGCATGATTAATAATCCATCATCACTTATTCCATTTTATTTTTATCATGAGTTCGCATAGAACAACTTTTAAATTATGGATGAACTGTTACATTTTTCTTAAATATTTTGTTTTTATTTCATTTTCATTTTTTAGAAAAATGGAATAGGAAAATTGAAAATTCAACATAAAATTAATTTTTAAACCAAGCTCACCTAAACAATAAAAATTTCCTCTCACTTTTCCATTTTTGTAATTCATTCTTTCCTGGTATATAATGCCCATCGTATCATATTCAGTTAAGAAATTTTTCATTTTTTAATTTTTTTTATTTCAATATATATATATATATTTCTAGAGTATTTATAAATTTAGAAAACTACAGCTATGTAATATATTAGTTCAAATCATAGACAAGGGAGGTTATTCCATGATGGGTCCTTGGAAAATTGACAAATTGCTAAGTCTTATGTATTCAACAGGAATGTTTTTGTGCATGTTATATAAAAGTAAAACCTTGTACGTGATACAATCATGAATAAGGATTTGAAGTTTGAAAAAAAATTAGGAGTATTTTTTTCATACTGTGACAAAAGAGGATATATTGAAACTAAGGAATTTTCCATGGCACAGCCCGACTACAGTGACCCAATCCTTAAAAACACTTTATTTCGTACTTCTTAACATACATTTTCAATAAATATTAGTCTGGGAACTATAGGTATTGTGTATTTAGATGATAATATATACAAATAAATCATTTTAAATATAAAATCATAATATTTTTATAAAACTTCACATAGTGGTATAAATTCCCCTAGATCCTCTAAAATAGCACAGGATATCCTGGGGAAAAATATATAAGGAAAAGAGTGAGATAGAAATCTCAGTAAGGTAATAAAAAAGAAAATAAATCATAACAGAGAGTCAAGATTTAGAAACCCAATATCATAAAGTTTGTGGCCATAATAATAGAGACATTTCATAAATAAATGATTTCATAAGATCATAAACATGTGTCAAACAATATAAAACAATATATCATAAACATAAGTCAAGGGTCACTCCTAATACCATCATTATAAAGTAGGAAGAACCCCAAGGTGGATTAGGTTCACTCTCAAATCCATTATATAACATCTCATGAGAAATAAAGATTTAAAAAAACACATTGAATGGATATATAATTTTTCCCCCCCATCCTAAAAAAATCATACATGTGTTCCATATGAGGAAAATAGACTATACAAAAATTATAAGCATGATCAAACCCATGAGAATGAAATGGGTTTAATAATTCTGATTCACGTTATAAATGAAGGATAAATCATAAGTATTCCTAAGAGTATAAGTAATTTAATAATTTGGATATTCATATTTTAAAATGAAACATAGTTATTGATAATTGAGTTCTAATGAGTAGGAACTAGAAGAAGAAATAATAATAAAAGTACCAATTAGGTGAAGCTTTAGGTGATAAGTAAACTATATTTTAAAGATGGTAATACCATATTTTTCTTCTAAAAAACCAATATTTAACTAATAGTTTTCTCTATAAAATAATTAGTGTGTATAGAAGTTATCCATTGCTTAAAAACATTTTATTAGGGGTGATTCTCAACCTGAGACAAGAAATAGGAAAGTCCCCTTTGATAGGGTTTACGTAAAAGTTGGAATTTCAAAGGGAACAAAATACTTTTGTAACCCCAAAAATGTAATGAATTTTTAAATATGTATATATTTAAGGGATATATATATATAACTAAATAATTTTCTTAGGAGAAATTTTTTATAAAAGAGAGAAAAATAAATAAAGTCCATTATCATTAATTCTTGAAGGAGGTACAAAATATCCATTTTTATGTATTTAAACACCTTAATTGCCATCACACATCATAAAAAATAATAAAAATTTATTTTGAAAGGTTTATAAGTAAAATACCACATTCACTAACGATAATAATTAATTATTTTTCAAATTAAAAAGAATAAAATTAGAGGGAAAGAAAATTAGGGACAATGAGTGGAAACTGTTGTTTAAGATGATGTTAATTTTTTTTAACAAGGGTAAATTTTAATGAAGAATTAGAACTCAAAAATAAATAATATTTGAATAAAAATTGAACTAACATGATATAAACAGGGTATACTATATTAAATTAAAGACAAAACTCAGGGATAAATATTATAACTCAATAAAGAAAATTGAGTTATGAAATACCCTTATATATAATGAAAGTCAAAAATCATATCCCATGGAAATGAATAGAATTAATTGAAGTTAATATTCATATTTAAACAATAATTTATGATATTAAAAATAAAGTGGGTATTAGTTACACCCTATAAATTAATATTAGTGCATAATATCAAAGCATGCCTTAGTGAAGGGTGATTCAAAAGGATACCCATACCTCATTTCTGAAAGCGCTCTACACTTTCACTTACTTTCCTTAAAAATATAACTATGATTATTTAAAACATAACTAGTAAACATATACATCAATATTTATTTTTGTAAGGTCTATTTTCATCATATTCCACCAATTTATTACCCATTCTCTACTTATGTTTCTCACTTGATGTTCTTCAGTCAATTTCTTGGAAACATTCATGGTATATTAACCAAGACAAAAGTTTTGGAAAATAGGATCCTAATATCAATAATTTAATATTATTATGTACATTATTATTCCATTATAAAATAATCTATATAGGTAAATAATTTTTCCATGAATGGACTCAAATTATAAAATGTACTTTGATATGTCTTCTTTAGCGGTTAAATTTACTATGAATGTTTACTATTAATATTACTTATGTAATATCAAATATTAATAGTAAATTATTTTTAATGTTTTAATAAATATATTATTTATAAATTACATACATGTTTTAATACATCCATGTTATTATATATGAAAACAAAAGAGAAACATCATCACATGGAGGCAATAGTCTGCACGTACACACGACTGGCATTGTTTTTCTTGCTGAATAGAAGGAATGTAGAAAATAAAATATCTCATCATTGTAAAATTATTAAAATGAAATAAATACGATATTATATTAGTAAATAACATTTTTTAATGATCTATGAAAGTTACTTACGGAAAATTGAACACAACGTTCATAAAGGTAGTATTTTGTACACATGAATGATGATGTTTTCATTTTTCTCAGTTTTTTTGTTGGAAGGTCTAAGATGGACGACCCATTAGTATAAAATTATAAATTCATATTAATAATATAAAAATTCATAATATCATGTATATAATATTTTTGGGATGGAAAAAATAGAAAATAATTAATAAGGTGTGGTGGAAAATATTATCGCTCTCATTGGATATTCTCCTTTGTTAACCACCTTAAGGCACCTTGGATCAGTATTTTGGAAAGATAAATTATTATAGGAAATATTAAGAGTATTGAGGATAGGAAATGAAGTATATTTTTTATCCTAAGGGGATTTGGAATTGTGTAGATTTGGTGGTGTGGTGGTTCCTTTTATAATTAAACAGAAGGGAATTCCTGGAACATATAAATCTTTAATATAAATAGATCACATGATTCACATGGAATGTGAAAAAAATGTAAAAAATAATTTATTTTATGAATTTATAAGTTCGATAAATTATCAAGGAAATTTTTCCACACTAATTTTAAACAAGTTTTTTAGTAATTTACTCTTAGATTTTTACATTTACATTAATTATTTTTTTTACCTAGGTAACTATTTTTTTACCTTGTAACTATTTTTTTAAAATTAGTTTGTTTTTAATGAATAGAAATAAAAAAAACATTATTAGATAATTTTAACCAAAATTTAATAAATATAAAATCCAATTTATCAAAAAAAATAAGGTTATAAGAAAATTTATTTTTAACATTAACGTTTGAAACGTCCAAAACCTATTTTTAGAAAAAATAGTATTTTGAAGTTTAAGACTTATGTTTAAGATAAAAATATATTTTACATTGATTATATTGAAATATAAAATTTTATTATTATTTGAATAATATTTATTTAACATTAAAATAAGTCAGAAACATAATTTCACCCCATGAAAAAATTATTAAAGAAACAGACTAAAATATTTTTTGTTAAAACATTGCCTAAATTTTCAAAAATGATAATCATGGGTTTTATATATAAACATATTACTTTAAAATAATTAAATTAAATTTATAAAATATATTTTTCATAGTATAAAAGTTTTAAAAAACTTCCACATAATTCTTGTATAATAATGTAACAAAAGTTGTAATATTAGAAAAATCTATATTTTTCACGACTCACCTAATCATAAATTAATTTAGAAAAATATAAAAAAAAGCCTGATTATATATTTTTGCAATAAAATTTACAAAATGTTTTTATATTTATCTATTTCAGATTCTAAAATTTATAATTTATCTTTCTAATGAAAATAAAAAATATAATGAAAATCCTCTTTTATTGAAAAATGATATTTTTAAACAATAGGTGTTCTTAATATTATTTCTTATAATTTTATTATTTAAAATATATTAATATCTAAGTTCAGATATTAAAATATTTTTAAAGTGTTTGATTTAATTTATTATGATAAAATGTAAAGATAAAACCAAAATGATTCTTTGAAAAAAATTATTTTATACTGAATACACTTTAATAAACACCATTAAAAATAATTAGTTATGTTCATAATTTTAATTTTACTACTCCATTGATATTAAAATATTTATTTCAATTTTATATATACATCATATCATATTTTGATATTATTATTATTAATATTTATTTTTAATGCGTAAATATATATTTATTTATAATCTTTTAATTTTATATCTCTATTTTATTATGAGTTATATTATTTTAAATTTACTAATTAACAATAAATGACTAGAATTATTATTATATATATGACCAATGACTATATTTTCAATGACCATATTTTAAAGGACTATATTTATGAGGGAAATATTTAATACCAATACATAGACTCACTAAATCATACATTCATTTCACTCTCACTTCGTAAGGAACAATTGTATTTCATATTATATATATTTTATAATGATTTCTCTTATATGGATCTCTTTCTAGGTGTAGGTTTTTTTGGTTATTGGTGATCCCCAATGTTTAATATGATCCAGAAGATTTCCTAATTTTTATGATTTTATTATTTTCTCTCAATTTTATCATATTAATTAATACAATTTTAATATATGTTTCTCATTCATGGTGAGTGATAATCCATGTTTTAAAGTACTTAGTTTTATGTTATTTTGTTGTAATGTCCCAATTATGAAAGAAAGTGTATTTAGTTTGGTTCTTATCTTGTCGAGAACATTTTATAATATTGTTTTAATACTTTTAAAAAAATATATAAATTTTCTTTAAAATATTAAAAAATAAATAAAAACAATATGTCGATTACATGTGTCACTATATAATAAAACATAAGGTATAAATCATAGTAAACTTGCAGGCATGAGGACTTAACCCCACAACCTGCCCCTCACCCCTAGATGTTACTACCATACAACCAATAATGGGGACTAGACATAAATAATAATAATCATCATCATCATCATCATCATCATCATTATTATGGCTCCTAAAACACGAGGCATTATGTTATACCCCTTAAATAAATTATATCCTCATAATATAAATTATTACTTATAATAAAATATAGCTAAGGGTATCTATAAGGTGAATAGATTTTTAATTTTCTAAAGAGGTAATAATAACATTTATTCACTTATACTAAGAATAATCCTTATGTTATGTTTCTTCTTAACTATATATGGTAAATACCTCTCAGGGTTTGGTGTTAAAAACTATTTTATTTTTCCTTGAGTCCATAATATAAATTGTAGTGACTGATTATCATGAATTGGTGTGAGGTATGAAATTTGATTCGCTTTTTTTATAATATATGTAGGACACAAACCAGTCTCTCATACCATATGGTTCTATAACTTTATGGTGTCGGTGGAAATTTTACGTTGAATGATAAAGTCAACGAAGAATCATTGTCTATAGAAGACTCATTGATATCCAAATTTAAACCCTTCCCAGCCCTCTCTGAAGTAGTCTCCTCCATCGTACCATCCTGAAATCTCTCCATCCAATCCCTCGCCTATGTCATCAAACTCAACAGATAACCACCAATCACCTCGACTAATTTTTTCACTAATCCATGCCTTTAAAACTCCATGAATCCCTCTCGGATAAAGGTTGGTAGGTGATGGATGCCATGCCATATCTAATCTGGGTGTCTCTTCATGTTCCCGAATAAGACATCTAAGACCTAAAATACTTCCCTCATATGCTACATGGGATTATATTCTCTAGGGCATCGAACTTGATTCATGAACTTCTCCCAGGCTCAAAGTCTCTAGGCTAACTCCCCTATTTTCACCTAACCATTATGTCCTATTTTACTAGTAGTGTTGGAGGAGGGTTGTACTATACGTAAATAAATTTCATGGCACTTTCAAACTCCCCAAAAATGTTAGAAACTATGCATGGTGATGGTTAATTGATGGATGATTATGGATACAATTCATTTATGTTTTCTATTATTAAGGTGAAATTAATATATCTTCATGGTATCTTCTAGTTCTTGTCCTTATCATCATACCTTTTTTCAATATGGAGGATTTTTTGGATAATCTAACCATCATTAGTTGACAGGGAGTCTATATTGAAATATCTAATCCATTACTAGAAAAAAATAAAACCCATATATAATACCAAATATAATATTTATATTCATGTAAACATAGATTTTGGAATGTAACCATCATATGAAAAGATGTTTTATTTGATAAACAATACATCAGGTCGGTATACTTAGAAAATAATATAGGAAAATTAGAGTTCCTAGAATAAATATAACATATTAACAATACTAAAGTGGAATATTTAGTTAAAAAAATCCACCTTATTGGAAAGAATTGAATAGGATCCACCTTATTCCCATGGTTTTCGTGGTTATTCATTCCTATCATTCTTGTTATGCTTGGATTTATGACATTGTCTAAGTCAATGTCCAAAATTTCCACACCTAAGAAATTATAACATTATTGATTATTTTTTATGAATGTTTTTTACACCCATAATTCTAATTTAACTCTTCAAATTAATATGCTTGGTTGATGATCAATTTCCATATCTTCCACAAGTGAAGTATCATATAGTCCCCTAAGGTAAATCTCGTTAGTTCTTCATTTCATATTTATTACATGAAGGAAATTGAGTCTTCTTTCCATCATTGACTTTTTCATTAGAAATTTCATGATACTATATCTCTATCTTCTTTAGTGAACCAAATATTTCAACTATAATATCATTTTTAATCATGTTTTCCAAAAGTTTTTTTGGAATAATAATTAGATTTCTCATTCCATGTCCAATTTTAATGGGTTTATCATTGTGGTAATCATTGCATTGTCACCAACAACCAATTATAATGTGGTTCTTTTTTATTCCATCTATCACTAAAACCAAAAGTTTTAACATGGATCAAAAACATTTAACAGTATAATGGTTTATCATAATAAATTACATAAAAGAAATTCAACATTAAAACCTTTTACCCTTTTACACCAACATGTTAGCCTATAATTAATTTATTTCAACCTATATAAATATTATTTCAACCTATTTTACTTTTTTTTGGGATATATTATACTTCTGAATATAGTCCCTAAAAGTAACTAGGAAGTTGATCCTTTATATAATTTTACAAATATCGTATCATTGTAAAAAGAATATCACCTAGGAGTGTTGTTAGACCTCTTTGTCATGCACTAGGTCACAGTTAAGTTAATACCAAACAAACCCTCTTCGGGGTTATTACCCCTATGTATAAATATGTTATATCCTATATCCATTTTCCAATATCCATACAATGATTTAATAGACATATAAAACACACAATCTCTACTTTACCAAAAATATAGGATGTTATGGTATACTTATTCTTATCTCTTAGACTTTACCCAAGGGTTAACACTAATGTTTTATCACCCTGATCATTATAAAATAATAATACTTTATTCTAATATAAATTATAGTGTCCCACAACCTAAAAATACTTTATTTCATAATTCTTAACAAAATTTTCCAATAAATAAAATTTGGGGATCTAGAGACCTTATTTCTTTATAAGATTAGGAAAAAAATACATCATATTAAACATAAAAATATCTTATTTATATAAATATTAAAATAGTACTAATAACTCCAATATATCTTAAAAAAGTAAATAGTATATCCAAGATAAAATTACATAATGAAAAGGGTAGCCTAGAAATCGCATTAAGGGAATAAAAATTGAAATAATTTAAAACATGAGATTCAAGAGGAATAACATGATATAATAAAGAGTATAATCATAATCATGGAGAAAATTCATAATTAAATGATTTATTAATATTATAAGCATATTAAAACAATATAAAACATCATATCATAAGCATAAGTCAATGTCCACTCCCAATATCATCATCATAAAGTGGATAAAGTCTTATGGTTGATTAGTTTCACTCCCTAATCCCATACATAACATCTCATGAGATATAAATTTTTACTTAATGAATGGGAGAGATATATAATTTTGGGTCCACCCATCACATAAATTAAAATAATACACATAAGTTACTCATAAGGAAAATAAACCATACATAAATCATATGCATTACCAAACCAATGATAAGAAAGTGGATTTCATAATTCTGATTCAATGCATGACTGAAGGATAAATCCTAAATATTCCTAAGAGAAGGATAATTTCAATCATTTTTATGCTTATATTTTAAAGCAAAACATAGGTATTTATCATTGAGCTATAATTATTAGAATTTAGGAAATCAAAGAACAAAAACTACCACTTGGGTGAAGATTTATGAAATAATTAAAAGGCACCTTAAAGAATAAATGGCCTTTTTAATTTCCATAAAACCAAAATTAAACCAAATGGGTTCTCCATAAAATAATTATTATTTTTATAAGTTATTAATGGTTTAAAAACATTTTATGGGGTGATTTCCAATGTGAGATAAGAAGTTGGAAAGTTCTCTTAAACCAAGTTTACTTTAAAATGATAATTTTGAAGGGAAATAAAAAATTATATAACCCTAAAAATGAATGGATATTTAAATAATTATTTATTTAAGAGGAATATATAAAAATATAATATCTATATGAGAATAATATTGCATGAAAGGGAGAAAATAAGGATAATATGTAATCATCAAGGCACTAGCGAGGTATAGAAGATCCCTTTTTATATTTTAAAACATATTTGTTGAAATATAACATCATGAGAATAACAAAAAAATTAAAATAGTATAAGGTAAATATTTACTTATCATTATATAACACTTAATTAGGTTTCTAATTAAAAATTAAAACATTAGTGGGAAGGGAAATTATGAATAATTAGAGGAAATCATTGTTTAAGAGGACAGGAATAATTCTTAACATAGTTGCATTTTCATAAAATATTAGAACTCATAAATAATGATTATTTGAATCAAAATTTAACTTCAAAGATATAAATAGGTTATACCATATTAAATTGAAGGCAAAACTCAAGTAGATACATTATAACATAAGAAAAAAATTGAGTTATGAATGACCATTACATTCTTGGGAATACATCAATCATATATCACAATAAAGAAGGGAAGTCAGTGAAGTGTATTATAGAATTTAAACAAATAATTTATGACATTAAAAATAAATGGGGTGTTAGTTAAACCATACGAATGATGATTGGTGTATAATATCAAATCATTCCTCAATAAAGGGTGATTAAAACTGAAACCCTTACCTCGTGTTTGAAAATGGTCTGCACTTAAAGTTAACTTCAGGAATCATAAAAAAAATTAGTAAAAACACTCTTAATAATATTATCCATATTTATTTCTTCTTTATAAGGGATATTTATCATCATTTCTCTCTAATTTATTACATCATCTCTGGTTATATTGGATACCTAAAATTCTTCTATCAATTTCAAGAAAACCTTCATGGTATGTTGACCAAGGATAGAGTGTTGAAAAATAGTTTCATAATATCCAGAGTTATATATTATTATTCCTTTAATTATTCCATTAGAACATAATTTATATCGTAAAATAGGTTTTCCATGAATAAACTCAAATTATAAAAGGTACTTTGATATGTTTCTTAATGGTTAAATTGAAAATAAACTTTTAATGATAATATTACTTATAGAATGTCTAATATTGTCATTATATTATGTTAATGGTTTATTAAATAAAAAAATTTATGTTACCTACATTTTCTATTCCACTCAAGATATTATATATGTAAAATTTAAAGAGAAACATCATCATGTAGAGGCAGTAGTCTGTACATACACTCAGACAACACTCTTGTTTTCGCAGAATATAAAGAAGGTATAAAAAAATATCTTATCATTTTAGAATCATTATAATGTTATAAATATCACATTATATAAGTAAATAATCATTTTTAACCATTCATAGAATGTGATTATGTAAAATTGAACATGTTATTCATGGTGGGGATAATTATCACATATTCATGATAACATTTTCATTTTTCTCAAAAAATTTTGAAGAAGGCATAAAATTGATGTTACATTAGTATAAAAAACTACCATAATATTAATAATACTTTTATAATCATAATATCATGAATATAAAATATTTTTTAAGGTAGAAGTAGAAAATAATTAAAATGGTGTGGTGGAAAATATTACCTCTTGTTTTGGATGTTCTACTTTAGTCAACATCTTAAGGAATGTTATATTGGTATTTTTAGCAAGGTAAAAGATTATAAAATGTAGATAGATTTTTTACGAGAGACTAGGGTAGATGTTTGGTTAATAATAATTTTATTTTGATGTGTTTATAGGTGAATGGTGGTGGTTCCTTTTATAATTGAAGAGACGGGAATTTTGGAACTTATAACTCAATAATATAAAGAGATCACATGTTTCACATCAAATACTAAGAAAAAGTGAAAAAAAAAATATTATATTAATGGATAAGGTTTATAAATATGAAGCAACACTTTGAATCACATGTTTTAAACATTTATTTTAATTTATTTACTCTAATATTTTAATTTTTACCATTTTTGGTTTTTACTAAGGTAACAAATTTTTACCTAAGTAATTTATTTGTAATGAATAAAAAAATAATAGTAATTAGATAATTTGAAGCTAGATATTCTAAATATGAAATTCAAATTATAAAATAAAATTACATTGTGTAAGAAAAATTAACTTTAACATTAGGTTATATAATGCGTAAAACCTCATTTTTCAGAAAAAGTGTATGTTTAAGAAAAATATTTAGGATAAAATTATCAATGTTATTGATTAAATTGAAATTAAATTGTTTTTATAATAATTAAAATTATATTTAATTAAAATTAAAATAATTCAAAAACTCAATTCCACCATGTGAAAAAAATTAAAAGAAACTGAGAAAAAATTTGTTAAAACATTACCTAAATTTACTAAAATTTTAATTGTGGGTTTTATATATAAACATAATATTTTAAAAAAATAAATGAACTTTATAAAATATATTTTTTTCATTAAAATGTCTTTAAAACATTCATGTAATTCTTGTATAATAATGTCATAAAAGCTATAGTATTTATAAAATCAGAATTTTCACTATTCACCTAAAAATCAATTATTTTATAAAATCTAAACAATTAATGCTATGTTAGTTTTTAAATTATAAATTCAAAAAAATAATTTATATCTATCTAATTAAAATATAAAATTTATAAATTTATATTTTAAATGAAAATACAAAATATAAAGAAAAACTACATTTATTAGAAAATTATTTTTTTAAACATCAAGTGTTCTTAATAAAATTTTATATAAATTTCTAATTTAAAATATGTTAATATTTTAGTTTATATATAATAATATTTTTAAAGTGTAAAGTTTAATTTATTTGGATAAAACACACAATACTTAACAAAACTGTTCTTTGAAAAAGAATACGAAATGTTTCTTTTATACTAAATATGCTTTAATAAACACCATTAAAAATAATTATGTATATTATAAAGTTTATTTTACCACCCCATTGATATTAATATAATTATTTTGATTTTATATATGCATCATATTATATTTTAAGAATTATTATTATTATTATATTTATTCTAAATTTATAAACATATATAATTATAATATTTTAATCTCATATTTTTCATTCATTATGAGTTATATTATTTTAAATTTACTACTTAACAATACATGACTTTAGTATACATATTAGATATATGAAAAATGTTCATATTTTCAATGAACATATTTTCAATAATCATATTTATAATGGAAAGATTTCAATCCTATATATAGACTTACAAAATAACTATTTCAATCCACTATCACTTTGTAAGGCATTGTTCTTATTTTATATTACAGATTGTATATTATTCCTTCTCGTTTCATGATGTTATTCCTCAGTATAGGTTTTTTCCCTACAGGGTGATCCTCAAGGTAGAAGATGATCCTGGAGATATCCTATTCATGATGATTTTATTATTTTCTATCTATTATCCCTTATTTATTTATGCACTTTTAATGTATGTACTTCATACAATGTGAGTAATAATCCATCATGTGTGATACTTATTTTTATGTGATTTTTTTAATGTACCTCTTTGGAATGAATAAATTGTATTTAAATTTCTTTTTAACTTTATGGAACAAATTCTATTGATGTTTCAATATTTTTTAATGAATATAGAAATGTTCTTTGAAATAATAGATAATAATAATAATAGATCCTAAAACAAGGGTAATTACACTGACTAAGAACACCCATGTTGTAATATCTATAGATTGTGTCGTGAAAGGGGGTAACCATGTGTAAGGGTCACACCATGGGGATTTTCAGTTCAGGGTCTCAGTGTTGTAGAGGGGAGGATCATGTCTCAACACAACCCCAAGCATCTTCTTAGGTTAGGGGGAGGAGTTTCATGCCATGAAAAGTGAGTTTATACCATAACCCATTATACCCAGTTAAGAAAATTAACTCCCTTTCTTTCATTCCCTATCCTTTGGGTCCTTGTGAATTTTTTCCCACAAATCATCATTTAAATTACCTCTCACATACACTTTACTCATCATCTCTCTTGCTTGAGTTTCTTTTCCCTGCAACCATGGTGGACTAGGGTTTATGTTTTCTAACCCTAATTATGATAATTATTGATGTTAGAAATTTTATTTATCTTTTATTACTAGATTCAAACCATTAAAAATTTGTTTCATTGCATTAAGGTAGATGGTCATATGCTTTATATTTATTAAAAGAACCATTAATTCTTATATTCCTAAAATATGTTCTCAATTGTAAAAAAAGAATTTATGCTACTATCATGCACTGATTTATAAAAATATTCTTGTCTAAAATATTTATCTAGTGATCTTGGTAATTAATTTATTTTGAATAGAATGTTTTATATGTGGAATTTAATGCTTCCCATTATGTATTTGATGAAACACCTCGTTGAAAATAAATTATTTTCATTATGAAAATCTAATTTTTTAAAAGGATTATGGAACATGGTTTTGAATCTATTAAAAGTAACATTGGGCATATAATAATATTTCCCTTTCATTGTATTATGCCATTAACTAACATAACGTTACTATGACTTCAATGGAATAGTTTTGGTTCAATCATATGGGTGTCACCACACAACAAGTAATGTGATAATTTTATCCTTAAGGGATAATTCATGGTTATATATGATTGGTTTAAACAATAATAAAATATAAGGATCATAAATTTCTTTGACCTTAGTTTCCATAGGGATTCGCCCAATTTTTTTAAAAAAAAATCCTTCCATGGAATATACTACATGTTGAATGTGTTTTAAAGCTTTTTATGTGTTACTTTCCATTTTAAAATATTATAAAATGTTTTAATATGGTTTATTTTTAAACTATATTTCATAGATTTATCTAACAAAGTTTTTTCCTAGAACACTTGATGGGATCTTACTGGCCTTGTTATGTTGACGTCGTACATACACCAATTGGGTGTGCGTTGTAACACCCCAAGATTTTATGAAAAATATTCTTTTAATTTAATTAATGTCTTGTGTTGTATGCTACACAAAGATTACCTTGAGCTATACAAAACACTATATTAGTTTGCAGTATATGCAACGCTATTCTTGGATCGTGTTACACACAATTTTGATAATAGTTATTCTACGCAACATTGAGTATATATATATATATATTCAATGTATAAATGAAATATGGTTGGATTCTGTTATACGAAACAATGAAGGATTCTTGCACAACACGCAACCCTGACTTGGCTTGCATTACATGTAATCACGACCTTCCTCGATAGCGTGTGTTGTACGCAATACCGGGTTTTACTAAACAATCACTACCACAAAACTGAGCAAGGCATGCGCCTGCCTTTATCAACGCTAATAGTAAAGCGCTGATAAAGGGTCAGGCCTTTATCAGCGCTAACAAAAGCACTTATAAAGTTCAACTTTATCAGTGCTAAAACAAGCGCTGATAAAGGTTGTATTTATCAGTGCTTTCCATTTTAGCACTGATAAATACACCCTTTATCAGCGCTTTTTACTAGCGCTGATAAAGGCTCACGCGGATTTGTTAAAAACCAGCGGGTCTTCTTCCTCCTCCCGGCACCCGGTCAAGCTCTCGCGGAAGCCCTCCTCTGCGCCGCTGCCACCGCCGCCACCTCCTCCGCCACAGCCACCGCCTCCTCCTTCTCCTCCTCCTCCACCTCCTCCTCCGGCCGCCGCCTCCTCCTCCTCCTCCTCATCCATCGTGGCCTCGTCCTCCTTGTCCTCCACCAGCGCTTCCTCCTCCTCCTCCTAGTCCACGGCCTCATCCTCCTCCTCCTCCACCGGTGCCTCCTCCTCCTCCTCCTCTGCTACCTCCGCTGCCTCTTCTGCCTCCGCCCTGCCTCCGCCCTGCCTCTGCGCTGCCTCTGCGCTGCCTCTGGTGCCTCCGTTGTCGACACCTCCTTCTCCTCCGCCACCGGGTCCTCCTCCTTAAGGTGATTCAAATTGAATTTTCATGAATTAATTAAGTTTGGAATGGGTAATTGTTTGGACAACTATTCTTCGTGTTGAATCTTTAGTTTCCATGGGTGGTTTGGGATTGTGGTTATGTTTTGATCCTGACTATGGGTTGTTTTTATGATTTCCCACTACTTCATTCGATTTATTTAGTTATTCTTATGTTTTTGTGTTTTCATTTGGTTTGATCCATGTTGGGACCATTAATGTGGTATGTTAGGAAAGTGCCTTGGAAATGGGTGAATTGATTTGGGTGGTTTGGGGATGCCCTTGGTAGTAAATGAGTTTAGTTTGATTGATGGTTTCCAGGATGACCCTTTGGAATATATAATTTGTATGGCCATAGAAATTTTAAATGGAAGTTTTGAATTGAATTAAATCATGATCATGGCCTTTTAAATCATAAACAAAAATGTAAAATTAATTAAATATAAATCTTAGTTTAATGTTTTAAAATTGTATGTATATGAAATGGATTAAAGTGAGGAATCATGGATTGAGATGTTGAATTTTTTTGTATTTTAATTGGAAGTAATGGATTGTTTGGTATTTTTGAAATTTAATGTTATAATTTGAATTCCATGGGAAGTACCTTGGATTCTATATGAAAAGGATGGGTGTGGAATTCCTTGGAGTAATTATTTGGATTCTTGATTATTTATATTAGTGTGGAATTCAATTCATGAGCCTTGGAATCCACAGGGGTCCCATGTGAATATAGGGAGTGGAAAATTACTGGGATTCGATGAGGTCCAATTTAATGGAATTCATCAAAAAAGATAGTGGATTCTATATATATTCATTATTTTTAATTCTATAGGGAGGATCCCACCGGCATTTGGGTAATGTATTCATTTAACTAATGATATAGATTAATTTCATGGATTATTCAGGGTGTCCCTTATTAAATACTGAAGGATGATCTCTATAGATTTATATTGATTATTATTGGTATGGAATTACTCGATTGTGGGACAAGTATTTCAATCATTATAGTATACTTTTGTTATGGGAGGTCCCCCAAGTTCAAACCAGATGAATGGATTTCCTGAGAATTATTGGGATGGAATTCATGTTGGAGCCATATATATTCCTCTCAGGCTACTTGATTATGGTTTCCTCGATGAAGTGCCTTAGAACCAAGTTGATACATGATACTTACACCTTCATCAGAGGTAATGGATATGGAAGAAGTATGTAGTGTCAACCTAGGATGTCCTCTTGAGACCAAAGTCATGATACATTTCTATTATTTTCAAATATTATTATTATTACCACTTCACTTATTTCTTCTACACCTTTATGATTTCTGATCAATGATTGGGTTTTCATTAGACACCATTGATAGTGGATTACTAAGTTGTAATCACACACTTCTCTAGCATCCACGGAACATGGGTACCCGAGTAGATGCTCCTTGGTCATAGGTTCTTGGTTTAGTGCATTTCCTGAGGATGATTTATAATTATTATATGGTTAGGATGGAGTTTGGAGTAGGAATCTAGGCCAAAACATAGAAAATATAGGGTTTGTACTATTTTATGGTATTGTTCCCTTTCTTACTTTTTAGATAGCTATAATTGTTCTTATTATTATGTACTACCATGTATATTATATATGTAACATCATTATGATATTTCCTGGGAAATGTTTTGGTATTTTATCTCATGATGTTGATATAAGTAGTTTGTGATGTTATATGATGTCTCCCTTATTTACTTATGTGTTTCACACTATTTTAAAGAGGGTATAGTCTCCCCACTATAACACCTATAGACACTCACTACTAGTCAATAGCCTCTAGCATATATGGAGGTACACTTGAGGCTATGTAGCACATCATATCGAGGCTATGTACACTTGAGGCTATGTAGCACATCATATTGACCTATAGACACTCACTACTAGTCAATAGCCTCTAGCATATATGGAGGTACACTTGAGGTTGTTTTGGGTGTTTTTAGAGAGCTTTGTCTTTATTAAAATATTATAAATTCCTCATATTTTGTTTTAGAAGTATTGTTTCATGGTCACATTATTTCCTTGGAAGGAGTTCTAGGTTATCCAGAAAATGTTTGAGAAGTCATTTCTCCTCTAACATATATACTCATCCTATGGATTTAAAATAGGATGAATATAAATAAAGAATGGAAGAATGCCAATCGGTTGACAAAAGAGTGTGAAGAAGGTGTGAAAGAATTTATCAAGTTTGCAAAAGATCATGCATGTGACTCTTCTCAAATCCTTTGTCTATGTTTACGCTGTTGTTATTCAAAACAAATTAGTCCAGATGAGTTGGAAGTACACTTGATCTGTCACGGAAAAGATCAAAGTTATACATATTGGAATAAACACGGGGAAACAACGAATGTAAGTAGTGACTGGGGTGACACTGTGTTTTATGGATCATCTGATATGATTACAAACATGAACAATGAAGATGACTGTATGGAGGATGTGATTACAGATGTGAATAATGATGAAGATCATATTGAGAAAATGACAAGGACCTTCTAAGATGAACTTCGTGATTGCCCAAAATTGTTTGAGAAGTTAAAAATTTGTGTAAAGACGCCATTGTATGCTGGTTGCACTAAATATACAGCATTTTCAGCCGTACTGAAGTTGAATAATTTGAAAGCAGATAACGGGTGGAGTGACGAGAGTTTTACGAAACTACTTGCTCTCTTGAATGACATGCTCCCAGAAGACAATGAGCTCCCGAGCCGAACATACGATGCCAAATGAATGCTACGCTCTATGGGTATGATCTCTGAAAGAATACACGCCTGCCCAAATGGTTGTATACTATTTCGTAAGGACCACAAATCACTTAAATAATGCCCAAAGTGTGGTGATTCTCGATACAAGAAAGATGAATCTAGTCCCACTAAAGTTTATGGTACTTTCCAATCATTCCAAGGTTTAGACACCTATATGGATGTGAGGAGACTCTAGAACAATTAACATGGCATGCAGATACAAGAATTAAAGATGGGATACTATGTCACCCAGCAGACTCTCACTACTGGAAATAAACTATTTCCCAACGGTTCAGAACCGTTGGGAAAGCCCCTCAAACCGTTGGGAAAGGTTTTCCCAACGGTTCTCATAACCGTTGGGAAGTAAGCCGTTGGGAAAGGTTTTCCCAACGGTTTACTTGCAACCGTTGCAATAGGCCCATAGAAGTTACCCTACCCCAACGGTTTGGGTGAACCGTTGGGATAGTTTTTCCCAACGGTTCTCCCAAAACCGTTGGGAAAACCAAATCCCAACGGTTCCAAACCGTTGGGATATACCATGTGGAACAGTTTCCCAACGGTTTTAAACCGTTGGGAATTGGTGAAGTCTTTCCCAACGGTTTAGAACCGTTGGGAAAAGACATGCTAAAACTTATATGCCAACGGTTTGAAACCGTTGGCATACCCTATGCTGCAAATTGCAGCACCCTGCAATTTGCACAGCCCCTGTCCCCTGTCTATCACCACCCTCATTTTCACCTCATTTTCACCTCATTTTCACCTCATTTTCGATCCAACTATTGTACCAGTAATAAAATAAAACATACATATTCAATTACGAACAAATTCATACACATTTAACATATAATGGATCCTGAAACTATACAAATCCATAATTAAATTACAATTCATAAACATACATAATTCATATAGAATTCAATTTAAAATTTAGATGACAATTATACGTGGAATCTGAAATTCAATTCATAATATGATCGGTTTTTTCTATACCATATATTTTTACCTCAAATGATGTCCATTTTAAACAAAATACATACACCTGAAGTGATACCGGCCACACCGCACCTCAGATTGAGGCGGGGTTAACTCGTACACGTCACATTTGACTCATGGATCGTTGTGCTAAAGTATCGACAAAATCCTAATGCGTTTGGTCGGTTTTCCGTATGCCAGTTGATGTTTTTCACTTAAAATGGCGTCCTTTTGAAACAAAAGACGGACACTATGAGTGGTGCCGACCACACCGCGTCTCCAATTGAGGCGGGGTTGATTCGTACACGTCACATATGACTCATGGATCGTTCTCCTAAAGTTTAAATGGAAACCGAATGCGTTTGGTCGGTTTTCCGTATGTACCTAAAATGTTGTCCATTTTAAACAAAAGAGTGACACTTAGACTCATCCCGACCACACCGCGACTCAGATTCATCCCGGGTTGGCTCGTACATGTCACATATGACCCATGGATCATTGTGATAAATTATAAAAAGATTCCGAATGCGTTTGGTCGGTTTTGCGTATGCCAGTTGTTCTTTTCATTTATAATCATGTCCATTTTAAACAAAAGAGACATAGTTAGAGCGGTGTCGGCCACACCACATCTCAGATTAAGACGGGGTTGACTTGTACACGTCACATATGACCCATGGATCGTTGTGCTAAAGTATCGATAGAATCCGAATGCGTTTGGTCGGTCTTCTGTATGTCAGTTGATGTTTTTCACTTAAAATGACGTCCTTTTGAAACAAAAGACGGACACTTTGAGTGGTGTCAGCCGCACCGCATGTCGGATTGAGGCGGGATGATTCGTACACGTCACATAGGACCCATGGATCGTTCTCCTAAAGTTACAATGGAAACTGAATGCGTTTGGTCGGTTTTCCGTATGTACTTAAAATGGTGTACATTTTAAACAAAAGAGAGCCATTTAGACTGATCCCGGTCACACCGCGACTCGGATTGACCCGGGTTGGCTCGTACACGTCACATATAACCCATGGATCGTTGTGATAAATTATCAAAAGATTCTGAATGCGTTTGGTCGGTTTTGCGTATGCCAGTTGTTCTTTTCACTTATAATCCTGTCCATTTTAAACAAAACAGACACAGTTAGAGCGGTGTCGGCCACACCGCGGCTCGGATTGAGGCGGGGATGATTCGTACACGTCACATATGACTCATGGATCGTTCTCCTAAAGTTTCAATGGAAACCGAATGCGTTTGGTCGGTTTTCCGTATGTACTTAAAATGGTGTCCATTTTAAACAAAAGAGAGCCACTTAGACTGATCTCGGCCACACCGCGACTCGGATTGAACCCGGGTTGCCTCGTACAGGTCACATATGACCCATGGATTGTTGTGATAAATGATCAAAAGATTCGGAATGTGTTTGGTCGGTTTTGCGTATGCCAGTTGTTCTTTTTCACTTATAATCATGCCCATTTTAAACAGAAGAGACATAGTTAGAGCGGTGTCGGCCACACCGCGTCTCGGATTGAGACGGGGATGATTGGTACACGTCACATATGACCCATGGATCGTTCTCCTAAAGTTTCAATGGAAACCGAATGCGTTTGGTCGGTTTTGCGTATGCCAGTTCTTTTCACTTATAATCCTACCCATTTTAAACAAAACAGACACAGTTAGAGCAGTGTTGACCACACCGCGCCTCGGATTGTGGCGGGGATGATTCGTACACCTCACATATGACCCATGAATCGTTCTCCTAAAGTTTCAATGGAAACCGAATGCGTTTGGTCGGTTTTCCGTATGTACTTAAAATGATGTCCATTTTAAACAAAAGAGAGCCACTTAGACTGATCCCGGCCACACCGCGACTCGGATTGAGCCCGAGTGGGCTCGTACATGTCACATATGACTGATGGATGTTGGGTCGGAGGTGATGGCAAGAGGGGGGGTGAATTGCCTTTTTAAAATTAATTAACAATTTAAAACAAATTTAAATGCAGCGGAAAGTAAAATGGCAAGACACAATTGATAACGGAGTTCGGCTTTAAACTCAAGCCTACGTCTCCGCTCCCAACTCAACCGTTAGGAGATTTATACGACCGCTTGCTTTTTAATGGTTATAGCAAGAAACCCACTAGCCGTTTTAAGGTAGGCTAGATCACCTTCTTACAGCTTGCTTTTTTATTATGGTTGTAGCAAGAAACCCAAATTGAAAGAAGAAAAAGGGTGGTTTGTTTTAATACAAACCCAATTAAGAACTAAACAATTGAAGTAAATAATTTAGAACAAACTAGAGGAAGCCTTGAGCGCCAAGAGGTGAGTGTAGTTGATGTAGAGGCAGCCCAAGCTTCAAGGATGGCAATTGGATCTCAAGTAGCCTTTGAGAATTGTCGTAGGAGCCTCAAATGATTAAAATAGCTTTGGTATGCTTCGGTATATGATCGGTAGTGTTCTTGGCATCCATGGATGTCTATTTATAGGAGAAATGCTCCCAAATACTTCAAAATAGCCGTTGGAGGGTTTTCGGAGCCGTTGGGGATCAAGTGGGCAAGCCTGGTCAGTTTGACTGAGCACACCGGCTGGCCGGTGCTGATCCACCGGCTGGCCGGTGCACCAGACAGAAGCAAGGGATTTCTCTGGCTCCACCGTGGAACATTTTAATTATTATTCGTGACGTGTACGCGCAGACGGCACCTCAATCGGACGTGCGGTTTGCGCGGTACGGCTCAATATTCGTGTTTTAAGTGATGCGCGCGCTTCGTAAACGCGCGTGAGGGGGGTCCAAACGGGCCGAACGATGTCGGAATGGCCTGAAATCAGACGACAAATACGGGCGACTGATTAAAATAATTCAACTCCAATACTATACTACGAGTCTAGATAAAACCAACAACTAGAATAGATTAAACATCACATGTCAAGTCAAAAATGTAACGGATCAATATGTCCCACATCAGCATCACCATCTCCATCATCATCATCATCATCGCCCTCGTCATCGTCCTCCTCATCGTCATCACCCTCCTCAACGCCTTCCTCCTCGCCTTCGCCCTCCTCCTCGCCCTCCTCATCTCCATCCTCTTCCGAATCAGACTGCTCGCCATCATCATCTTCAAGCTCGACATCGGCCTGACCACCACTGGAACTGCCACCTGGTGCACCATATATAGAATGTATCGACGACATGTATTCATCAATCGCTGGGCTGGCCTCTGCTGGAAGTGTTGGACGTAGAACTTCAATAAATTTCATAAATGCACTGTTTGCCCTTGCAGACTGTTCTGCCGTCTCTGTGGCCCTTTTCTCAGCCTGTTCTGCCTGTGCCCTAACTTGCTGCAGCTCGGTGGCACTACAACTCGTACCTGAGGCAGGCCAATACCTCGTCGGGGCTATCCTAGGTCGGCAGCGTACTCTGCCAGAATGATCATCTCCCAACACCTGATGTAAGTGATCAGATGGCCCAAAATTGTCTTCTTCTTGGGCATCGAGGGCCTCTAAAGCATCCTGTTACAAATATAAATATATTGTTAAGTTACGAAATAGATATTAAAATATAAAATCAACAGATTAAAACTTACAATCTGCTGCTGAGTCGCTTCGTTGACAGCACGTCCATCCTTTTTTCGTCTACTCGAGCAAAACAGTTTTGCTCGAGGCACACGTCCTTCAATATTTTGTACTTTCCTCTACAATGACATTGAAAACAAAATTTATATAAAGACTTCAGCAAATAATTAAATAATTGAGGAAAAAAAAGAAAATGTAAGTCGTAAAGAAAACTTATAAACAATTGTCATACCTGCTGCCTCTCATGATCCGGCATCGTCGTGCGTCCTAGTGTATGGAGGTATTTTTTTGCATCAATGTTTTTTTTATTTTTACCAGATGATTCCTAAATAAAATTCGATAATGCAAAGGATAATATTAATGCAAAACTTGAAAGTTATTATTTAAATACCTCAAATGTAATTCATACCTTAAACTGGGTACTCGTCCAATGAGTAATCATCTGACGATACTGCTCTATAGGACAATCATCCACGACTGGTACCGCCTCTAACTCAGTGCCAACTCTAGCACGCCAGCCAATATACAGCTCATGCTTGTAGGCTCTCCAAAGCTCGCCTAAATCCTTTAGACGTTCCATTCGTGCACCCTCACCATCAGGAAAATTAAATCGAAGCTGAAATGAAAATATTAATTTATATAAATACAAAAAAAATTCATGGCATTAAATACAACAGATTTTTTTACCCATATCTCTGCCCAAGCTCTATCTTTGACCTCATGTGGCAAATGTCTCCACGACAGCGGGCTGACGGGAATGATGTCGGAGTATTTGGCAAGCGTCGCCATAAAACTCCGACATTGCTGCCCTGTTTTCTCAACCATCTGATTGTCTTCATTATATTCCACCATAACCTGTGTGCGACGGTTCCACACCGAACGCATGCGTGTACGGCCCCGCCCCCGCCTCCTTTCAGTAGATGTATCTGTCATGAAAGAAAAACAAATATTTTATCAAAACATGTTATAATGAAAATAAATATTACTATAAAAATTTGATAGGGTTTTATAAATATACCTGTGCTAGTCTGATCAATGAGTGGCGCCGGATCCACAGAACCTGATGGAACACCCTCTGGTGGAACGGGAGTCGAAGACGATGGAATATAAAAGCTCGGAGAGACAGAAGTAGAAGGAAAAGAAGATGGAACAACTGTATGACCTGATGCTGACTGGGGAGTGGGAATCATCATGGGATGTGAAAATGATGGGGCAGAAGATGCAGAAGGTAGCGAAAACATGGGAGGTCTAAATATCCCGTGTGTCCCTAACGACACACCGGGATCAGAATGTGGGAAGGCTGAAATGTCAGTGGGAGGGGCAGGGTCTAGTCGGGCACGCGCAGCTCTATGTCCACCTCTGGTACGAACCCTCCTCGTACCACCGGCCTGAGTACTCGGACCAGTACTAGGCTCCTCGTCGAATAACTGTCGACGTAATGGTGGATCCTACAAAAACGTTTACAAAAAAAATTAATCACATGACATTATATATTCTGTAAATATATATATATATATTTGAAATAAAGTACTCACTGTAGGCACTAATGGTGGAATGCACAGCTCCTCCATCCGACGATTGTTCTCCGCCATTTGTTTTCTTCGTCTCTCTTCAATTGGCTTCATTTCCTGCATTGGAAAACAAATATGTAATTAATTAGAAAATGAAAATTAATGTGTAAACCAAAAAACTAAATATATGAGGGAATGAGGGGATTCATTGGTAATTTAGCTATCAATTGTTTTAGAAGAGCTTGAATGAATTTAATAAAACATACAAGTTGTAATGTTCACCAAGTTTGAAATATTGTTTGATTTGGTTTGAATACAGTTCAATTCCAAATTAGAAAATGCAATTCAAATAAAACAGCAACCAATAAACATTGAAAATTCACATAACGGTCAAGTCAGCTAAAACATATTTGTGATCAATACTAAATAAATATGAATATTACCAACCTTAACAACCCAACTCGAGGTAAACCAAAAGAATTGAGAACATGGATGAATGATTCTATATATTTCCAACCACAACTTCAGGTTCACAATCAACTCTGACAATTGAGCTATTGGAGTCATCAAAAGAAATAAATGGATTGGTTCCAATGGCAATAGGGACAGTGTCAATTCCATCATCAGCATCATCAAAAATATGTCTTGGAATTACTTCAACTACGACACCAAATTCAGGTTGAAGTTGATCTTTGACATAAAAAACTTGTTTAGCCATTGATGCCAACACATATGGTTCTTCGGTTGCAAGAGTGCGGGTCATATTAATTACTCGAAATCCACAATCATCAATAAATGTGCCATGTCTCGTCATCGAATCAAACCAATGGCATTTCATCATTGTGACTCGTCCATGAGAGTAATAATCCAATATTATTATTTTCTCAACGACTCCATAATAACCAACATTTTCAAGTCGCGGTCTACTATCTGATGCGCTGGCATAACAATCTGTTGTGGCAGTAACCATAATACCATCATGTTGTGTTCTCATGTTTTTGGCTCGTTCAGTGACAATAAATCTGTACCCATTGATAACAATTGATTTACAGTCACGAACCACAGTATTAGGACCAAAAGCCAAAGCTCTTATTTCCTCAGAGACAGAGTCAGCAGACAAACTCAATACCTGCAATATAAATGACAGCTAAACTTAAGTAAATATTGAAATAATTAATTTAAACAGTAATATTTTTACCTTCAATTTTAACCAAGCAGAAAACTCTTTGCTATGCAAAGTCTCTCTCCTTCTCAAAGATAAAGAACGATGCTTCCTATTTATCATTGTTTTATGTTCCCTGTAGATAAAAAAATATGAATAGTTTAACAGATATATATGTAAGATATACATATTCAATTTTGTTACCTGATATAGTCATCGAACAAATCACAGTTGAACAAAACTGTGCGATGTGCCATCTCCCGCTCTTCATTGCTTAATGTCTTCAATGTATATGATCCAGGAATTCCTCCTATTTGAGGAAGTGATGGAAAACTGGGTTCAATTTGCTCATATTGTTCTTCTTCATTTCTCATTGGTCTACTCATTCTTGTAGTAAGATCAGACAAATACATTGAACAGAAATCCATACATTCTTGAGCTAAGTAACCGTTCACGATAGAACCTTCGGGATGATTCTTGTTTCGAACATAAGACTTTAATGTGAACATATTTCTTTCAGTTGGATACATCCAACGAAAAGAAACAGGTCCTCCGAGAAGTATTTCAGTTGGAATATGGACAGTCAGATGCAGCATGCATGTGAAAAATGATGGGGGAAATATTTTCTCCAACTCACACAAAATTAATGGGGCATCTGTCAACATTTTTTGCAAGAAAGACTTCGACAACTTCTTAGCACACAGATCTCTAAACAAATGGCACAACCGAATAACACCCACCCTTACATTATTGGACAAAAGATGACGGATTGCTATTGGAAGCAACTCATGCAGTAGAACGTGATAATCATGAGTCTTCAAAGATTTTAGCTTCAACTCTCTTCTGTTGACCCGTTTAGATATGTTGCTTGAATAGCCATCAGGAACTCTAATAGTCTCTAATACTTCCAAAAATTGTTTTTTTTCAGTAGGTGTCATCACATAAGAAGCACATGGAAGTTGCCATTTATTTTCACTGATACGCACAGGATGCAATTCTGGTCTGATGCCCCAATCCACCAAGTCACGTCGAGATCGTAAATCATCTTTTGTCTTCCCCTTGACATTTAGAAGAACTGAAAGCAACATTTCACATATATTCTTTTCAATATGCATTACGTCTAAGCAATGACGTAGCAAATTGGTTGACCAATAAGGCAAATCAAAAAAGATACTCCTCTTCCTCCAATTGTAACAGGTTTCTGTGGAAACATTCTTTCTCTTTCCAGATTTCATTTGACCCTTCCCGAATGAAAAACTGAAATCTTTCAATTCATTAAGCACATCAGTTCCAGACATACGCTGAGGTGGATCATCGGTCTCTATAGTATTATCAAATCTTCGACGATTCATTCTATATGGATGATCCTTTGGCAAAAATCGTCGATGTCCCATAAAACTGAAACTACAACGATGTTTCAGTCTTCTGGATCGTGTATTCTTCATACAAACTGGACATGACAGTTTCCCCTTCGTGCTCCATCCAGACATCATTGCATAAGCCGGAAAATCATTGATTGTCCACATAAGCGCAGCGCGCATCTGAAATATGTCTTTCGAACATGCATCGTATGTGCGCACACCCACATCCCAAAGAAGCTTCAACTCTTTTATTAAAGGTTGCATGTATACATCAATATCAATGCCAGGATCAGAAGGACCAGATATGAGTATACTCATGAAAGTGAAAGGTTTTTTCATACACAACCATGGGGGAAGATTATAAATGTGTATAAAAACTGGCCATGTGCTGTGCGAAGTAAGCATCTGCCCAAACGGATTAAAACCGTCGCATGAAAGACCCAGCCTCACATTACGCACGTCAGCTGCAAAATCAGGATGTCGAGCATCAAATCTCTTCCATGCAAATCCATCTGCAGGATGAACCAACTCATCATCAGTCTTCTTTCTCTCGGTATCATGCCATCTCATTTTTATTGATATGTCATCAGACATAAAAAGATTCTGGAGTCTGGGAATCAATGGAAAGTGCCACATTACTTTCTGTGGAACGCGGGATGGTGTTCCATCAGATTTTGACTTCCAGCGGGATGTGCCACATTTTATACAATCATTTCGTTCAGCGGTTTCCTCCCAGAATAAACTGCAATCTTTCGGGCAAGCATGAATTTTGTTTCTTGAAAATCCAAGTTCCTCAACTAACTTCCATGCCATATAGTGGTTTGAGGGAATATCTGCATCATATGGAAGTAAATCCTTCAAGAGGGTAAGAATGTAATCGATTGCTGTATTAGAAATCCCATACATAGTTTTCCCATGAAATAATCGGATTAAAAATTCCAGCTTTTTCATTTTATCGCATTGCCGATATACTGGAGTCGTGGCAGCATCATTCAATTTTTTCACCCTATCAATATCATCATTTTCACTAGATGCATCAGCTGTCCTCATATCGAAGTCTTCTTGAGTTGAAATCCTTTCTTTTTCATGATGACGAATAAACGGAAACCGATCATCTAACAAATTCTCCATTCCAGTCTTTTCATTTCGATCATCACCAATTTGAGATTTCGTTTTCTCCCCATTGTGATACCACAGAAAGTAGTTTGCTTGAAACCCATTTTTGGTTATGTGGTAGCTGACTTCTTCACGGCTCAACCAAGGTCTACCAACACAATTGGAACATGGGCAGTGTATGCGACCACTATCTGAAGCATTGTCAAATGCAAAATCTATAAAGCTCTCCAAATTGTTTTGAAAATCATCTGAGATCCGATCGGTTTCATACATCCAACTTCTGTCCATTCTGTAAAAAGAATTTATATAAGTCATTTTGTCATAAACAATTCAATAGGCAGTAACTATAATAGAATATACATTTAAGTAAACGATAAAGGAAGAAAATAATCAAGGTATCAACTACACATGTCAAAAAAACATACAAATGTGTTAT
Source organism: Viscum album (assembly GCA_963277665.1). NCBI lineage: Eukaryota > Viridiplantae > Streptophyta > Magnoliopsida > Santalales > Viscaceae > Viscum > Viscum album. The sequence goes on from OY728158.1 coordinate 1,290,237,512, forward strand.
TGAAAAAATGTAAAACCAACAAGAACTTAATGTGTTATATCACATAACAGCATGACTCATCCCATAACCATATTAGTAGGGTATCATGAACATGAATAACATCAACCTTGTGCCATCCTCCTACCCTACATGACCCCAACCACATGCCACATCTTATTATAGCCTTATCACATCACACCTCATCGAAAAACACTAGGGAAATCATAGTACATCTCACCTGAAGACACATGGACAATCACATCGCATCTTGCCTAAAAACACATGGTCAATCACTTTTGAAGGAAGAGTAGGGAATGTTGTACCCCACTCTCTTGGATTTTAATGATCACAATCACTCTCATAGTGATCTAATGTTGTTTCAAGTGTTCTTGTTAATAGGCATGATTTCAGGAGCAAGAAGTGGCAAAAAAAAAAGGAAAAGTGGACTTTTTTCAAGTCCACCGGCCAGCCGGTGTAGGACCACCGGCCAGCCGGTAAGGGCACCGGCCAGCCGGATCCAGCCCATCGGCCAGCCGGTGGACAAGGCAGAAGGGCTTGCCCTCTGCCAGGTGCCACCGGTCAGCCGGTGTCTGGCCAACGGCCAACCGGTGGGCCCAGACAGAATGGGATGTCTTCTGTCCAGACCACCGGCCAGCCGGTGGCCTCCTCACCGGCCAGCCGGTGGAACTCTTTGGAATAGTGAGACCTACTGTCTCACCACCGGCCAGCCGGTGGCCTTCCCACCGGCCAGCCGGTGGCTCCTGGGCAGAAGCTCTCTCCACCTTCCAAGGCACCGGCCAGCCGGTGGTCAAGCACCGGTCAGCCGGTAAGCAAAGTCAAACTAGCCGTTAGAGCTTGACCAGACTTGCCCACTTGATCCCCAACGGCTCCAAGAACCGTTGGCAAAACCTCTCAAATACCATTTCATTTTTCATAATTATTGACTTAAATCCATGCCCTCTAGGCATAATCCAACCTCTTCCATGATTCCTCAATATTTATCTTTATTACAAAAGTCTGTTAAGCATCCAACCCCATGGGTTAAATTATTTAGCATTACCATTCCATAATTCCAGGTACTCTAGGTCTCACCCTAAGCTACTATAAAACATGCATAACCATGCACAACCAGATATGTTATTTAGTGGGGATAAGAAGTGAAGAAACAAGAAACTCAACTATCAGAACATTAAATAAGATTCATTAATAAGAAAGAATCACAACTCTTAGCACAAAAAATATTGGAAAATCCTAGTTTCAACCTTCTCCACTAGTCCTGGTTCTATCCCCGACACCACTATGTATATCACAATCCATCCTACCATCACAGACTCCAAACACTACCAAAAACCCTAAAATACCCACCCATTTCTTTGTAAACCATCATACATCTTAGGAACACATAACACAACAAGCCTCCCCAACAAGAGTAATCACACAAGTAAGGAATATGACAAAAAATATTTAATAGGGAATTTAGCTTTATAACCAAGGAATTTAGTCTTCATAAGAAAATGGGCTCACTAAACTGAAAAAAAATTTATTCAATAAATAATTATTTACCATCATGAATTAACCAATTAATTTATCATAGGTCATAACCATAGGAAACCTATGTAATTGACTATAAATAATTATAATTTAAACTTGATTCAAGTATCACTTTGATTTCCATCAAATATAACGAATAACGCTAAGAATTAAACATGATTATTTATTATTTAGTCATAAATAATTACTATATTTACACTACTTATCTAGTTTACAAATATAAAAAAATGATAAACCATAAAATAAAAAAATATAGCACACTATCTAGCAAATTATGAGGTAAACTGTTAACACATAATAAGCACATGAAATCTCTACAACCCAAAACCAACTCTTTATTTGTTTATGGTTTAATATTAATTAAATTTAATTCCACCATTACCCAATGGGATAAATCTTAATAACTTCGAAAATGAACTTTAATATGGTAGAATTAATGAATACCTTACATCAAGTCTTTCAATTTTATTTGAACAAGAATGGAATAACAAGCACAGTTCCTTGATCACATATCCCACAAGGAACCGATGGTCCCTATGGACACCATACCATGAAAACATATTTAAACATCAAAATAATTCCCCTAATAATGAATAATTTGAACCAAAATAACATTAAAATATTGCACAAAAGAAAATAGAACCAAACATATAAGAAACCACAAGAGAAAGAGTTAAAAATTACCTCAGATCATCATAGATCTATCTCTAGAATAAGAGTGTTGAATCCTATCAAAGGGGATTCAAATTCCTTAAAAAAACTCTACTAGATTCCTAGGTTTCAGGATTTTTTTGAGGATGAAAAGTTCAAAGAGGGTTCAGAAATTTTTAGGAAAACTAGAAATTAGAAGACCACAACATAACACCCTACACCATGAGGCAAGGAGGGAGAAACATGAAAAAAACTATGGAATAATGGAAGAGTTTACACTATATCACTCATGGTCAATTTTGTATCCAAGAAACATGGCATGGTCTATGTTGAAGATCCTTTAAATTAGGATAAGGAATATGACCCAAAGGAATCACTATGCTGTATAATCCTAATAGCTAATGCATGAGGCTAAACCACATCTCAACTCTATGATGTAGTGACACTGAAAAAGGTAGAACCACTAAAACTTACCTCCCCATATTTTACTTGACATCCTATCCCCACTCCTTTGTGTTTAAATAATTGGAATAACCACAAAAGACTCTCCTTTTAAGCCTGTACGCCACATCTTTTAATCCACACCACAACCTATTCTCCCGACTAGACTCTATGGAATAACATAACTCACCATGCTAAAATCCTACTCTAAAGCTGAAATTTCAACTTAACTTCCCTTATTCCTCCTATAATCCTCCCTTGGAACCTCCAACACATAAAATACATAATAAACATGTTGTATGGATTTGGGCCCTTACAACACCCTTAACTATTTTGTAACTTTTGAATCATAACCCCCATGAAAGAAATAAATTCAAATGAAAATTTAAATAAAATAAATATAAATTGATTCATGATATGTTATATCAAAGTTTTTGTATATACATTGCATGAAATAAACTTGTGTTGAATATGAAATGTCTCTTAGAAACCAACGTGAGATGAGAAACCCTTACCTCAAGTTCTCATTGCCTCGTAATTGTATTTAAACTCATGTTAATAAATTTTAATTAGTTTTAAATCTACAAAAGAATCATATTTATACATACTAGGATACACATCATGGATCACTATCAAAACCATAAAAACATTGACAGATCTCAAAAAATGAGTGCATGCCATCATTACCTCATAGAATTGAAAAAAGGTAAGTAACAAGCAATATATCTCACTACTCCATACTCACCCCACAACATAAGGGTCTCACATTACTAGGGAATAATTCTATCCAATACTAAATGATCTTGATCCATTTTTCATATACATATATGATTCACCTCACCAATTACTAAATATTAATAACATACAAAATTATGATTCCATTTAACTAGAGTTAAACCATCAGGTTTTACAAGGAAATTCTATATAAGTATTTGTTTACACTTTAAATAAAGAACATGAATGTCATGTTAACACTCAACATTGATTCATTAATAAATTGTATTCGAATTTTATGGAAATACCAAAATAAATTAGTGAATCAATGTACCTATAGTGGTGCACATGACCACCATGAAACAATCATAAATTTTTACAAAAACCCTAATAATTGGGAATAACGAAATCAAGAATAGAAGTATATGATTTATAAGAGCTGGAACTATATCGTTGATAAAATATAGGAGTCTAACCTGGTAGGTGCTGATCTGATGGAAGATGTGGGGATTGGGAGGTCCTTCTGCAAGGAATCGCTCCAGGAGGACATGAACTGAATGCTTGTGGAATGTGGGGAGGCCGCTGGCTCGATTTGGTATTTGGGGCTTTTTTTTCCCAACGGTTATTAAAAACCGTTGGGAATGACCAACATTTCCCAACGGTTCCATAGAACCGTTGGGAAAACAAGATTTTTCACCACTTTTCCCAACGGTTCTTAGGAACCGTTGGGAAAAACCTATCTTTCCCAACGGTTGTATGAAACCGTTGGGAAAACTATGCATTGAGGGGTTTTTCCCAACGGTTTCTATAAACCGTTGGGAAAAACAAGATATGCCAACGGTTCATTGAACCGTTGGTACACAACTGTTGGGAAAGGTCCCTTTTCCAGTAGTGTCTCCTCAGTGGAAGAGAATCGATCATGAGTATCCTGGATTTAGAAACGAGTCGAGAAATCTTCATCTTGCGTTATCTACAGATGGAGTGAATCCTTTTGGTTTTCAAAGAAACAGTCATAGTACATGGCCGGTTATGTTGATAAATTATATCTTACCACCGTGGTTATGCATGAAACGAAAATACATCATATTATCAAGGCTTATATCAGGACCAAAACAACCGGGTAATGATATTGATGTTTATTTAGCTCCATTGATCGATGATTTGAAATTATTGTGAGATTCAGGTGTTACATTGTATGATGCTTACAGAAAGGATGATTTCACATTGAGAGTCATGTTGTATGGGACGATAAATGACTTCCCTACTTATGGAAATTTGTCAGGATATAGAATTAAAGGAACTCAAGGTTGTCCTGTTTGTGAAGAAGGTACACAATCAATTAGGTTGAAACATTCATCGAAAACCATGTTTCTAGGACATCGCAGATTTCTACCGCGACGACATAAGTACCATTCTTGGAAGACACCATTCGATGGAAGTTCAGAAGAACGTACAGCACCGTATCCGCTAACAGGCGATCAATTGTTTGAGAAAGTTAAAAATGTGGACACTACTTTTGGTAAACCAGCTTCGAAAAACCTTACGAAAATCGTTTGGAAAAAGAGATCAATTTTTTTTTGAATTACAATACTGGAATTATCTATATGTAAGACATTTTATTGATGTTATGCATGTAGAAAAAAATGTATTTGACAATGTTATCGGAACGCTGCTAAATACATCTGGCAAAACAAAATATGGAATTAAGGCTAGGTTGGACATGGTTGAGATGGGAATACGAGAAGAGTTGGCACCAGTGAAGGGTGAAAAATGAACATTTCTTCCTCCTGCTGCTTACACTCTTTCTAGGCAGGAGAGATATCAGTTTGGAAACTTCTTGAATGACGTAAAGGTTCCAGAGGGGTATTTGTCAAATATTAGTAACCTTGTGTGAATGAGCGACTTGAAGTTAAAAGGTCTGAAATCACATGACTGTCATGTTTTGATGAAAAATCTCATTCCAATTTCTTTACATTGCATTTTACCCAAGAATGTCCGCCATACATTTACGAAACTGTGTTTCTTCTTCAAAGCTATATGCAGTAAAGTTATAGACCCGGTGAAATTTCCAGCTATGGAAAAAGAAATTGCCGTCATATTATATGAATTAGAAATGTTCTTCCCTCCTTCATTTTTTGATTTGATGGTTCATTTGATGGTCCAATTGGTGAGAGAGATTCGACTATGTGGTCCTGTACATTACAGATGGATGTACCCTATTGAACGGTATATGATGATTTTGAAAGGGTATATCAAAAATCGAAGTCGGCCAGAGGGTTGTATTGCAGAGCGATATATTGTTGAGGAAGCCGTTGAATTCTGTACCGAATACTTGTCTGGTGTGGAAAGCATTGGATTACCGAAATCTCATCACACTGGGCGGCTTGAGGGTGAAGGAATTTCTGGAAGAAAGGTTGTCACAATCAATATTACAGATCGGGAGCAGGCCCACCTTTATGTTTTGCATAACAGTTTCGACGTTGACCCATATGTTGAAATCCACAAAGAAATTCTTAGGCACTTGAATCCATCAAGGGCAGAAAAATGGATATCAGATACACATAATCGACAGTTTATAGGATGGTTTCGAGATCATATTTTTAAGAAGTCAGATGAAAATCCAAAGTCAATTTCGGAACGACTTCGATGGCTAGCCGGAGGACCAAGTGTGTATGCATTATCTTACAATACTTATGTAGTTAATTGTTATACATTTTATACTAATGAACATGATGAAGACAGTACCATGCAGAATAGTGGGGTTACACTTGTGGCTGAAGCGATGCATGTTTCCGGTGCTAAGGACAGAAATCCAATTTATGCGAATATGTCTTACTTTGGCATCATCAAACAAATATGGGAGTTGGATTATACGTAATTTCAAGTTCCGATATTTCAATGCAAGTGGGTTGATAACAGGAGTGCTGTTAAAATAGATGATTTGGGATTCGTGAAAGTTGATTTCAGTAAGGAAGGGGAGAAAGTTGAACCATTTATAATGGAATCACAGGCAGTGCAAGTATTTTATGTTCCAGATCCCGCAAACCGAAACTGGTCAATTGTTCTGTTATCGACCAAAACAGCTGAAGGGTCAGATGAAAATTCAACAGAAGATGACCCTTTCATTGGGACTTCGCAATCATTTCGCAGTGGTCCCAAAGTAGACGACGTTTTTTATGTCAAAGGAGACCACAATGAAGGGATATGGATAGTTTATAGAGGGGTCAAATCCCTTCAGCCTTTAAAAAAAGGGAGTTCAATAATCAGGTTATTGATTTTTATTGTAATATAGATTGTGTTACATTATGTTATTATCTGTTTGTTGCTACTTTTATGTGATCTAAATTAAATTTTAAACCAGTTCTGTAGATAATGACTTCTTTACCTACCGATGCACCCAATCCCGAGACACAACACGTCTCTCAACCTGTTGCAGCTGGTCCCACTGATGAGAGACAACAGGTCTCTCAACCTGTTGCAGCTGGTCCCACTGCTGATGTACAACAGGTCTCTCAACCCGTTGCAGCTAGTGTCAGTGTCGATGCTAGCGCTTCAGAGAAACATAATGATGATGTAGAAACTGAGGAAATGGTAGGCAATGAAACCCCAATGAAACAAAAAAAAACAGGTGCGCCGTAGTTTGACATTTTTAGCAAAAATCCTTAAGGCAAGAGAAAAAGGCATCAAATATGAGGTGGGAGGGAATAAGCTAGGCCAGCATGTAGACCCCAACAAAGCCATGTTTAGTAGCTACATTGGAATCGTCACTCGACAACACGTGCCGATTGATGTAGAGTCATGGCACCATGTTGTCAGCGGGTTGAAAACATTAACGTGGGAAGAGATTACGGTAACATTACGATATCATCTATTTAATTTATTAAAATAAAATAAAATATTGAAATATTGAATAACCCTTCATCATCTCTTGCAGAGTGCATTTATAGTAGATGTTTTGCACAAAGAATATGTTTTCAGACTGGCAGGAAGGATTCATAGAGGCTTTCGCAGCATTTTAACGAAACATCATCTGAAAGATGCCGAAGGGAAAATCAGGCCGCACCTGCCTCCTCTTTATGCACACTTGATATCCCAAGGAACGTGGGATGTGTTTTGCAACCGTCGTGTGGAACAGAATTTTCAGGTACATTGTGTTTGGTTACACGTTGTGTAACGCTGCTTGTATTCATCACATTGATTGATAGGTTTTTATTTATGAAACAGCAACTGAGTGCTAAAAATAAAGAACGGGAAGCAAAACCAGTGTACCCCTACCGTAAAGAAAGGTTGGGGTACGCTTCAATTGAAAAACAATTGGTATGTATTTTAAAAGTACTGTAATAATTTTATGTGACATAAAACAACACTATAACCATGTTTTTCTGTTTATATGCAGATTGATGAAGCAAAATATCAAGTCACTTCCATTCCACGCCATGTGCTATGGAAGGAGGCTCGTGTTAATAAAGAGGGTAAACTGATAGATGAAAACACACAAAAAAGTGTGGGAAACATGTGTAAGTATGACATAATATAAACTTTTTTTGCTTTAAATCACTATTACATAACGATGCTTACTTATTTTTTCATATTTTCTATTTGACATAGTCACAGGAATCAACAACACCCGCACCAGATGCAAACATACTTTCAACGGCCTTGAAACAGCTAGAACAATATGGTCGCGTTAGAGGTGTGGGTTTTGGGGTGTCACCCTGGACATATTTTCAGGGAAAAAAAAAAGAGGATGAACAAACTAAAGAATTGCATGTAATGAGAGATAAAGTAGCTACCCTTGACGAACTAATCCAAAATCAGGGAAAGATGCTAATGAGTTTGATGGAGGAGAGGCAAAGAGAACAAACAACTCAAGAACAACCCCCGCGAGAAGATCCACCCCTCACCAGCTTTGAGGCGAGCCATTCCCCTCAAAGACCTGACTTAACCAAGGTAATCAATGTTATAATATTCATTTTTGTGAGATGTGAATCACATACACTGATACCTTTCATGTAATGATATTCTGCAGGGTGAAAATGACTGTGATTTATATCTGTCAACTCCCAGCCATCGCCTTGTAGCGAGGGCTACGATGTTCAATATGCAGAATGACACGCTACACTCCATACCACATCCAACTGGTCATGTCAAAGTGTCGATTAACGTAGATCATGAGCCGAGCGCCGAGCTACCCATGCCAAATGACGATGATGGCATTCATACGGTGGAAAAATCTGTTGGAACATTCATTGCATGGCCGTCGAATCTTGTTAACAAACATGTCGAGCAGGAGGTATTCATTTCCAATTCATTTTTCAAGCAGAACCTTTAACATTAAATTAGAAAATGGCTGAACTGATGAATGTTATTACAGAAGGATAAAATGGAGAAGCTAAAACAAAAGAGCGGCTCCAATATTGGATCAACCAACTGATCAAAACGATCTACTGAGAGCGCGTTCACCCCGCCCGTTCTATATCCACATTTAATATCATTGCAAGCTCATGTGGATAAAAAAATGAAAGACGGAAAGAGTCATACAATTGTTTGTAAAAAAGATATGTACAGAGAGGAAACAACAGATTTCATTAGTGCAGACGCTGTTTCTGAGATCATCACATATGACTGGCTAGGCGCATCAGTTATAAATGTATACATGAGGTATGTTTTCATGATTTGATTTTACAGAAGCTGATATACTTTGATAATTATGGATAAATACATATCATATTTTTCACAGGCGTATATATTAAAACAATTTAAGGGATTTTCCCATGAATAAAAATTTGGACTCGTTAGTCCTCACACCATTTCTACACAACGAACAGAAATAGATTCTAATTTTCTGGCTGAATTGATGTCAAATCGGCTCAGAACGTTTCAAAGAAGAATTACGACTGATAGGCTCTTTTTAATACCAACAATGCAAGGTTAAAACTATACATTTTAATCATATCAATTATATTTTCATTTCTAACAGTACTTATTTCTTTTTGTGTTTTTAGGGAACATTGGATGCTCATTGCAGTCAATTTGGATACTCCAAAGATTTATTTTCTGGATTCACTGCATGGATATCCAACTAACCAACCACAGATGATGGTGATTTTTAATTTGTAATACACTAGATCAAACATTTTAGAACTAAATATCTAGTTATATAATTTATATTATCTTTTAATGAGGATTTTGTTATGATAGGGCGGTGTATGAATATCGTCTAAAGGCTGGAATGAATCCAGGGCGTAAGGACGACAATGCCCACAAGATCTACAAATGGAGAAGTATCTGGGTATATATAATTATATTTAACTATCCAAATACATATCAAAACAAATTACTTATTTTTCTCAATGTTTCTGCAGTGTCCGAAACGAACAAATGACAAGGACTGCGGTTATTATGTTTGTAAATTTATGAAAGAGATCGTATTTCATGGACAAACTAGCATCCCTGAAGAGATATTTTTGAAAATAATTACTAATTTATTTAAAATAATTATTAATCCTTTGTGTATTTATATTTTTTCAGTACTACTATGACTGTCGCAAAAACTCCTATTCAGAAGATGATATAAATGTCTTTAGAAACGAATGGGCATCGTACCTGATGGAAGAATGTAAACAAATAGGAAAATGAAGTTGAATACCTAATACTTATGTTATATTTATATGGTCATTGATATCTCCCTTTACACTTATTGAGAATCTATGATCTCCTTTTCTTATGATTCATATCCTTAGATTAGTGAATTCCTACAACTTAGTTTGAAAATGACATAAACTTTGGAAAACAACACCAATGACATATGGAAAACTGAGCAAACGTGTTCGGATTGTTTTGATACTTTAGGAAAACGATCCACGAGTCATTTGTGACGTGTACGAATCGACTGCACCTCAATCCGACGCACGGTGTGACCGGTATGGCTAAAAGTGTCTAATATCAGTTTCAAATTGAGATAAAATTTGGAAAACAACACCAATGACATACGCCAAACTGAGCAAACACGTTCGGATTTTTTTGATACTTTAGGAAAATGATCCGCGAGTCATTTGTGACATGTACGAATCGACCGCACCTCAATCCGATGCACGGAGTGACCGGCATGGCTAAAAGTGTCTGATATCAGTTTCAAATTGAGATAAACTTTGGAAAACAACACCAATGACATACGCCAAACCGAGCAAACGCGTTTGGATTGTTTTGATACTTTAGGAAAACGATCCACGAGTCATTTGTGATGTGTAAAAATCAACCACACCTCAATATGATGCACGACGTGACCGGTATGGATAAAAGTGTCTGATATCAGTTTCAAATTGAGATAAACTTTGGAAAACAAAACCAATGACATACGCTGAACTGAGAAAACGCGTTCAGATTGTTTTGATACATTAGTACAACGATCCACGAGTCATTTGTGACGTGTACAAATCGACCTCACCTCAATCCGACGCACGGTGTGACCAGTATGGCTAAAAGTGTTTGATATCAGTTTCAAATTGAGATAAACTTTGGAAAACAACACCAATGACATACTCCAAACTGATCAAACGCGTTCGGATTGTTTTGATACATTAGGACAACGATCTGCGAGTCATTTGTGATGTGAACGAATCAACCGCACCTCAATCCGATGCACGGTGTGACCGGTATGGCTAAAAGTTTCTGATATCAGTTTCAAATTGAGATAAAATTTGGAAAACAACACCAATAACATACGCCAAACCGAGCAAATGCATTCGGATTGTTTTGATACTTTTGGAAAATGATCTGTGAGTCATTTGTGACGTGTACAAATCGACCGCACCTCAATCCTACGCACGACGTGACCGGTATGGCTAAAAGTGTCTGATATCATTTTTAAATTGAGATAAACTTTGGAAAACAACACCAATGACATACACCAAACCGAGAAAACGCATTCGTATTGTTTTGATACTTTAGTAAAACAATCTGTGAGTCATTTGTGACGTGTAATAATCGACCTCACCTCAATCCGTCACACGGTGTGACTGGTATGGCTAAAAGTGTCTGATATCAGTTTCAAATTGAGATAAACTTTGGAAAACAACACCAATGACATACGCCAAACTAAGAAAATGCGTTCAGATTGTTTTGATATTTTAGGACAACAATCCGCGAGTCATTTGTGATGTATACGAATTGACCGCACCTCAATCCGACGCACGGTGTGACCAGTATGGCTAAAAGTGTCTCATATCAGTTTCAAATTGAGATAAACTTTAGAAAACAACACCAATGACATACGCCAAACTGAGTGAACGCGTTCAGATTGTTTTGATATTTTAGGAAACCGATCTGCGAGTCATTTTTTATGTGTACGAATCGACCGCATCTCAATCTGATGCACGGCGTGACCGATATGGCTAAAAGTTTCTGATATCAGTTTCAAATTGAGATATACTTTGGAAAACAACACCAATGACATACGCCAAACCGAGAAAATGCGTTCATATTGTTTTGATACTTTAGGACAACGATCCACGAGTCATTTGTGACATGTACGAATCGACCGCACCCCAATCCGATGCACGGTGTGACCGGTATGGCTAAAAGTTTCTGATATCAGTTTCAAATTGAGATAAACTTTGGAAAACAGCATCAATGACATACGCCGAACCAAGCAAACACGTTCAGATTGTTTTGATACTTTAGGAAAACGATCTGCGAGTCATTTTTGACGTGTACGAATAGCCCGCACCTCAATTCGATGCACGGTGTGACCGGTATGGCTAAAAGTGTCTGATATCAGTTTCAAATTTAGATAAACTTTGGAAAACAACACCAATGACATACGCCAAACCGAGAAAATACATTTGGATTGTTTTGATACTTTAGGACAATGATTCGCGAGTCATTTTTGATGTGTACGAATCGACCATACCTCAATCTGACGCACGGCGTGACCGGTATGGCTAAAAGTGTCTGATATCAGTTTCAAATTGAGATAAACTTTGGAAAACAACACCAATGACATAATCCAAACCGAGCAAACGTGTTCTGATTGTTTTGATACTTTAGGACAATGATCCGGGAGTCATTTGTGACGTGTACGAATCGACCGCACCTCAATCCGACGCACGGTGTGACCGCTATGGCTAAAAGTGTCTGATATCAGTTTCAAATTGAGATAAACTTTGGAAAACAACACCAATGACATACGCCAAACCGAGAAAATTTGTTTAGATTGTTTTGATACTTTTGGAAAACAATCCGCGAGTCATTTGTGACGTGTACGAATCTACCTCACCTCAATCCGACGCACGGTGTGACCGGTATGGCTAAAAGTGACTGATATCAGTTTCAAATTGAGATAAACTTTGGAAAACAACACCAATGGCATACGCCAAACCGAGCAAATGTGTTCGGATTGTTTTGATACTTCAGGAAAACGATCTGCGAGTCATTTTTGACGTGTACGAATCGACCACACCTCAATCCGATGCACGACGTGACTGGTATGGCTAAAAGTGTCTGATATCAGTTTCAAATTGAGATATACTTTGGAAAACAACACCATTGACATACGCCAAACTGAGAAAATTCATTCGGATTGTTTTTATAATTTAGGACAATGATCCGCGAGTCATTTGTGATGTGTACGAATCGACGGCACCTCAATCTGACGCACGGTGTGACCGGTATGGCTAAAAGTTTCTGATATCAGTTTCAAATTGAGATAAACTTTTGAAAACAACACCAATGACATATGCCAAACTGAGCAAATGCGTTCGGATTGTTTTGATACTTCAGGACAACGATCCGCGAGTCATTTGTGACATGTACGAATCGACCGCACCTCAATCCGACGCACAGCGTGACCGCTTTGGCTAAAAGTGTCTGATATCAGTTTTAAATTGAGAAATACTTTGGAAAACAACACCAATGACATACGCCAAACTGATCAAATGCATTCGGATTGTTTTGATACATTAGGAAAACGATCTGCATGTCAATTGTGACGTGTACGAATCGACCGCACCTCAATCCGATGCACAGTGTGACCGGTATGGCTAAAAGTGTCTGATATCAGTTTTAAATTAAGATAAACTTTGGAAAACAACACCGATGACATACGCCAAACCGAGAAAACGCGTTCGGATTGGTTTGATACTTTAGGACAACGATCCGCGAGTCATTTTTGATGTGTACGAATCGACTGCACCTCAATCCGACGCACGGCGTGACCGGTATGGCTAAAAGTGTCTGATATTAGTTTCAAATTGAGATAAACTTTGGAAAACAACACCAATGACATACGCCAAACCGAGCAAACGCGTTCGGATTGTTTTGATACTTTAGGAAAACGATCCGCGAGTCATTCGTGATGTGTACGAATTGACTGCACCTCAATCCGATGCACGGTGTGAACGGTATGGCTAAAAGTGTCTGATATCAGTTTCAAATTGAGATAAACTTTGGAAAACAACACCAATGACATATTCCAAACTGAGAAAACACATTTGGATATTTTTTATACTTTAGGACAATGACCCGCGAGTCACTTTTGATGTGTACGAATCGACTGCACCTCAATCCGACGCACGGCGTGACCGATATGGATAAAAGTGTCTGATATCAGTTCCAAATTGAGATAAACTTTGGAAAACAACACCAATGACATACGCCAAACCGAGCAAACGCGTTCGGATTGTTTTGATACATTAGGACAACTATTCGCGAGTCATTTTTGACATGTAAGAATCGACTGCACCTCAATCCGATGCACAGTGTGACCGGTATGGCTAAAAGTGTCTGATATCAGTTTCAAATTGAGATAAACTTTGGAAAACAACACCAATGACATACACCAAGCTGAGAAAATGCATTCGGATTGTTTTGATACTTTAGGACAACGATCCGCAAGTCATTTGTGATGTGTACGAATTGACCTCACCTCAATCTGACGCACGGTGTGACCAGTATGGGTAAAAGTGTCTGATATCAGTTTCAAATTGAGATAAAATTTGGAAAACAACACCAATGACATACGCCAAACCGAGCAAACGCATTCGGATTGTTTTTATACTTTAGGGCAATGGTCCGAGAGTCATTTGTGACGTGTAAGAATTAACCGCACCTCAATCCGACGCACGGTGTGAACGGTATGGCTAAAAGTGTCTGATATCAGTTTCAAATTGAGATAAACTTTGGAAAAAAACACCAATGACATATGCCAAACCGAGAAAACGTGTTCGGATTGTTTTGATACATTAGGAAAACGATCCGTGAGTCATTTGTGGCGTGTACGAATCAACCGCACCTCAATCCGACGCACGGTGTGACCGGTATGGCTAAAAGTGTTTGATATCAGTTTCAAATTGAGATAAACTTTGGAAAACAACACCAATGACATACGCCAAACCGAGCAAACGCGTTCGGATTGTTTTTATACTTTAGGACAACGATTTGCGAGTCATTTGTGATGTGTACGAATCAACCGCACCTCAATCCGACACACGGCATGACCGGTATGGCTAAAAGTGTCTGATATCAGTTTCAAATTGAGATAAACTTTGGAAAACAACAACAATGACATACGCCAAACCGAGAAAACGCGTTCAGATTGTTTTGATACTTTAGGACAATGATTCGTGAGTCGTTTTTGACGTGTACCAATCGACCGCACCTCAATCCGACGCACGGTGTCACCGGTATGGATAAAAGTGTCTGATATCAGTTTCAAATTGAGATAAACTTTGAAAAACAACACCAATGACATACACCAAACCGAGCAAACGTGTTCATATTGTTTTGATACATTAGGAAACGATCCATGAGTCATTTGTGACGTGTAAGAATCGACCGCACCTCAATCCGACGCACGGCGTGATCGGTATGGCTAAAAGTGTTTGATATCAGTTTCAAATTTAGATAAACATTGGAAAACAACAACAATGACATACGCCAAACCGAGCAAATGCATTCGTATTGTTTTGATACTTTAGGACAACGATCTGCGAGTCATTTGTGATGTGTACGAATCGACCGCACCTCAATCTGACGCACGGTGTGACCGGTATGGCTAAAAGTGTCTGATATCAGTTTCAAATTCAGATAAACTTTGGAAAACAACACCAATGACATACGCCAAACCGAGTAAATGCATTCGTATTGTTTTGATACTTTAGGAAAACAATCCGCGAGTCATTTGTGACGTTTACAAATCGACCACACCTCAATCCGACGCACGGCGTGACCGGTATGGCTAAAAGTGTCTGATATCAGTTTCAAATTGAGATAAACTTTGGAAAACAACACCAATGACATACGCCAAACTGAGAAAACGCGTTCGGATTGTTTTGATACTTTAAGACAACGATCCTAAAGTCATTTGTGACATGTACGAATCGCCCACACCTCAATCCGACGCACGGTGTGACCGGTATGGCTAAAAGTGTCTGATATCAGTTTCAAATTGAGATAAACTTTGGAAAACAACACCAATGACATACGCCAAACCGATCAAACGCGTTCGGATTGTTTTGATACTTTAGGACAACGATCCACGAGTCATTTTTGACGTGTACGAATCGACCACACCTCAATCCGATGCACGACGTGACCGGTATGACTAAAAGTGTCTGATATCAATTTCAAATTGAGATAAACTTTGGAAAACAACACCAATGACATACGCCAAACTAAGAAAATGCGTTCGGATTGTTTTGATAATTTAGGACAATGATCCGCGAGTCATTTGTGATGTGTACGAATCGACCGCACCTCAATCCGACGCACGGTGTGACCGGTATGGCTAAAAGTGTCTGATATCAGTTTCAAATTGAGATAAACTTTCGAAAACAACACCAATGACATACGCCAAACCGAGCAAATGCGTTCGGATTGTTTTGATACTTCAGGACAACAATTCTCGAGTCATTTGTGACAGGTATGAATCGACCGTACCTCAATCCGACGCACAGCGTGACCGGTATGGCTAAAAGTGTCTGATATTAGTTTCAAATTGAGATATACTTTGGAAAACAACACCAATGACATATGCCAAACCAAGAAAATTCATTCGGATTGTTTTGATAAATTAGGAAAACAATCTGTGATTCAATTGTGATGTGTACGAATCGACCGCACCTCAATCCGACGCACGGTGTGACCGGTATGGCTAAAAGTGTCTGATATCAGTTTTAAATTGAGATAAACTTTGGAAAACAACACCGATGACATACGCCAAACTGAGAAAACGCGTTCGGAATGTTTTGATACTTTAGGACAACGATCCGCGAGTCATTTCTGACGTGTACGAATCGGCCGCACCTCAATCTGACGCACGGCGTGACCGGTATGGCTAAAAGTGTCTGATATCAGTTTCAAATTGAGATAAACTTTGGAAAACAACACCAATGACATACGCCAAACCGAGCAAACGCGTTCGGATTGTTTTGATACTTTAGGAAAACGATCCGCGAGTCATTCGTGATGTGTACGAATCGACCGCACCTCAATCCGACGCACGGTGTGACCGGTATCGCTAAAAGTGTCTGATATCAGTTTCAAATTGAGATAAACTTTGGAAAACAACACCAATGACATATGCCAAACTGAGCAAACACGTTTGGATTTTTTTGATACTTTAGGACAACGACCCGCGGGTCACTTTTGACGTGTACGAATTGACCGCACCTCAATCCGACGCACGGCGTGACCGATATGGCTAAAAGTGTCTGATATCAGTTTCATATTGAGATAAACTTTGGAAAACAACACCAATGACATATGCCAAACCGAGCAAACGCGTTCGGATTGTTTTGATACATTAGGACAACGATTCGCCAGTCATTTTTGACATGTAAGAATCGACTACACCTCAATCTGATGCACAGTGTGACCGGTATGACTAAAAGTGTCTGATATCAGTTTCAAATTGAGATAAACTTTGGAAAACAACACCAATGACATACGCCAAACCGAGAAAATGCATTTGGATTGTTTTGATACTTTAGGAAAACGATCCGAAAGTCATTTTTGATGTGTACGAATTGACCTCACCTCAATCCGATGCACGGTGTGACCGGTATGGCTAAAAGTGTCTGATATCAGTTTCAAATTGAGATAAAATTTGGAAAACAACACCAATGACATACGCCAAACTGAGCAAACGCGTTCGGATTGTTTTTATACTTTAGGACAATGATCCGAGAGTCATTTGTGACGTGTCAGAATTGACCGCACCTCAATCCGACGCATGGCATGAACGGTATGGCTAAAAGTGTCTGATATCAGTTTCAAATTGAGATAAACTTTGTAAAACAACACCAATGACATATTCCAAACCGAGAAAACGTGTTCGGATTGTTTTGATACTTTAGGAAAACGATCCACGAGTCATTTGTGATGTGTACGAATCAACCGCATCTCAATCCGTCGCACGGTGTGACCGGTATGGCTAAAAGTGTCTGATATCAGTTTCAAATTGAGATAAACTTTGGAAAACAACACCAATGACATACACCAAACCGATCAAACATGTTCGTATTGTTTTGATACTTTAGGACAACGATTTTCGAGTCATTTGTGATGTGTACGAATCGACGGCACCTCAATCCGACACACGACATGACCGGTATGGCTAAAAGTGTCTGATATCAGTTTCAAATTTAGAAAAACTTTGGAAAACAACAACAATGACATACGCCAAACCGAGAAAACGCGTTCGGATTGTTTTGATACTTTAGGACAATGATCCGCGAGTCGTTTGTGACGTGTACGAATCGACCGCACCTCAATCCGACACACGGTGTCACCGGTATGGATAAAATTGTCTGATATCATTTTCAAATTGAGATAAACTTTGGAAAACAACACCAATGACATACTCCAAACCGAGCAAACGCATTCAGATTATTTTGATACTTTAGGAAAACGATCCACGAGTCATTTTTGACATGTAAGAATCGACCTCACCTCAATCCGACGCACGGCGTGACAGGTATGGATAAAAGTGTTTGATATCAGTTTCAAATTGAGATAAACTTTGGAAAACAACAACAATGCCATACGCCAAACCGAGAAAATGCATTCGTATTGTTTTGATACTTTAGGACAACGATCCGCGAGTCATTTGTGATGTGTACGAATCGACCGCACCTCAATCCGACGCACGGTGTGACCGGTATGGCTAAAAGTGTCTGATATCAGTTTCAAATTGAGATAAACTTTGGAAAACAACACCAATGACATACGCCAAACCAAGCAAATGCGTTCGGATTGTTTTGATACTTTAGGACAACAATCCGTGAGTCATTTGTGACGTTTACAAATCGACCGCACCTCAATCCGACGCACGGCGTGACCGGTATGGCTAAAAGTGTCTGATATCAGTTTCAAATTGAGATAAACTTTGGAAAACAACACCAATGACATATGCCAAAATGAGAAAACGCGTTTGGATTGTTTTGATACTTTAGGACAACGATCCGCGAGTCATTTGTGACATGTACGAATCGACCACACCTCAATCCGATGCACGGTGTGACAGGTATGGCTAAAAGTGTATGATATCAGTTTCAAATTGAGATAAACTTTGGAAAACAACACCAATGACATACGCCAAACCGAGAAAACGTGTTCGGATTGTTTTGATACTTTAGGACAACGATCCACGAGTCATTTGTGACGTGTACGAATCGACCACACCTCAATCCGATGCACGACTTGACCGGTATGACTAAAAGTGTCGGATATCAATTTCAAATTGAGATAGACTTTGGAAAACAACACCAATTACATACGCCAAACATATTGATTTTACATTATTACCTTTCATTGTTATGAAAATGAAAACTTTTGAGTTTAAAATTTCATATTTTAGTTTCACATTTCCATATTAATGTATTATTTCATATTATTGTTTTAATTTCTTTCATTATTGCATTACTAATATAATATTTGTTTTCATATATAGGTGAATTTTTTTCCTTGAGTTCAGATGCTTTGTTCAGCAACAAATACTGTCGAGAGCGGATCACGGATATCAAAGGATGAAACATGAATGTTTATAACTGTTGTTGAATAATTGTAAATGTAACCATGTAAAGCAATGTTTGAAATGTATATAGCAATGCGTTTTTTTGTATTCATGATGTTAAGTAAATGTATATACCGTTGTCGGTCAAAATATTGGGTGCGGGTGATATGGTGTGCAGGTGTGCATGTGCTACTTTGTGTAGGTATTCAGATGTGCAGGTGTACAGGTACTATTTTTTTGGTGCAGGCGATGGGGCCTTTATCAGCACTTTTTTAGCGCTGATAAAGGACACCTTTAACGGCGCTAGAGGAGCGCTGATAAAGGAACCCTTTATCAGCGCTCTGTCAAGCGCCGATATAGTATACCTTTATCTGTGCTAAAAGAAGCGCTGATAAAGGGGTCCTTTATCAGCGCTCTGAGAAGCGCTGATATAGGGGACCTTTATCAGTGATAAAAGAAGCACTGATAAAGGCGGTCCTTTATCAGCGCTTTTGTTAGCGCTGATAAAGTTCCCCTATATCAGCGCTTCTCGGAGCACTGATAAAGGGAACCCCCCCCCCCCCCCCCCCCCGCCCCTTTATCTACGCTGGCATTAACAGCGCTTTTCTAGCGCTGTTAATGCCGGTTTTTAGCGCTGATAAAGGCCCAGGTTGTAGTAGTGAATGATATATTATTATAATATTATTATGAGCTAGCCATTATGAATAGTATTAACTAAATATTGAATTTTATAACATTATTATTCATCTTACACATTTTCTAGAACATGGTATAAGAACAAAATAAATTTTTCGGGTAAAATAAGTATTTTTCAAAAAATGCAGTTTTGCCGCCTTTTGATGGTGCACCCACTATAAATCTAGTTTTTGACATGTTTATAAGTTCAATTTGACAAAATAATATTATTCTTTGGAATCAAGAAATAAAAATTTACTTTGGATAAAATTTTCATATTATTCTAGTAACTTTCATATTTTGATGAATAGTAAAAACACGCTATATTTAAATTAAAAACAACATTTTTCATCACAATAATTTATATGGTTAAATTATAATATTGAATGGTTTTAAAGTATAAATAGAATATATTTTTACCATTTAATATAATGTATTTCATTATCATTGATTTTACATTGATTTCGTAGGTTAAATCAATTCAATCTTTTGTAATGTTTTAATCAAAAACCCGTTTTCATTCGACAACGGGATTAATTTTAATTTAATTTCTGCAACTTCTGTGTATTGAATTTGAAAAAATGGATTCCATATTTGGAATCCGTGGGTCCAAATTATGTTAATAGGCTACTTTTTTATTTTTGGAAATTATGAATAGTAACTACGGTAAATTTTATTTACCATAGTTGAAGGTAAATCTGGTAATTAAGGGTAAATATAATATTATAAAATTACCCTAACACATGAATAAATTCAATTGGATGGCTAAAAGTATACCCATATCACCTAAGGGTCGGATTAGATTCATTTTATGGGCTTTTGACCACGAAAATAATTTAATTGTTATTAAAACCAAAGAAAGTGACAACATGTCACACTCTTAAAGCTTATAAATATAATAATTTTAATTTAGTGATAAACATCATACAACTTCGAACATGAATAGTCTCCATAAATCTAATAAAATTATATACATCATGATAATTTATTTAGAATTTTTAGGGATTAAATAATTGTCATTAATGGTGATACATTAATGATACAGAAATTATTTATTAAGTGGAAAATAAGTAATATAGTTTTTATTGAAATAATAATACCCGTTAAAAGGCCCACTTACCAGACCAAAACTTATTGGTAGTGTATATATACACCTTAATAATCCAATCACCTAATATATAACCATTTGGAGCCTAATAAAAGTGATTATGACACTTATATTATTTTATTTTAAATGATGCCAAAGTTGTCACCTTCATAATTTAATAAATATAACAATTTAAATATTGTTATTTTAAGATGATAAATTCGAGTAAAAGTATTAGTGTGAAAGGTAATAGATTTATCTTCATCATAGGATTTTATTTTTAATTTTAATGACACAAATCTGTATATTAAATAATTATACAAAAATGTTGTAGTAATTATTTTATTAAGAGATAAACCAAATAAATGGTTTTAACAATAATAAAATAAATATTATATGAACTATTTAATTGATCCAATAATTTTATAGATAAATATGACCTTTTATGAATCTATTAAAGCTTTTATTTCGAACATATCTTCTGTATATATTTTATTTAAATTCAAATAAATGAATAGTGTCAAGATTGACACTATTGTTATTTTATAAAAATAACATATTATAAAATTGTTTAAAAATCACAAAAAAATTAAAAATTATAAATTTAAATTTATATGGTCTATAATGTTATAAAGTAAACAATTTTGGAAAATTCACAACAAATAAGTAATTATTTGTTATAATTTAAAATTTATAATTTTATTACCACAAATAAACTTAAACAGATTAAATAAGGATAAATAAAAATGATAAGTTTTAAAATAAGATCCAAACATGTCTAAATTTGATTGGTTGATTCGATTACAACCCTATCTCATCTAATCTTAGAATATGAGTCATTTTTGTAGGTATTTAAGTAGGGTTAGATTTATTATAAATTAATATTTTTAAGAATTCCAAAGGTGCCCCTCTCCTCCCTTATAAAAGGGCACCTCCTCCCTCTCTTCCACACACCACTTTGAGCCTTCAAGCTCGGCCAACCCCTGCCCAATTCTCTTATCCACTTTCCTAGAAACATCCTAGAGGTCCTGGTCTTCTTCAAAGACCAATTTTAGTGCCCTAAGAGGAGGTCTCAAAGAGGCGCTTCAAAGAAGAGGTAATTTCCGTTATCGATTCTTTCACCTTTATTTCTTCTTCCACTTCTTCTTATTAGGTTTTTTCATTATGAAGTAATAACATCAGTATCAATCAAATACTGATATGTTATTATAAGTATGAAACAACCTTATTTCACCATCTATCCATCCTACGGAAAATGAAATCACCGTGCGTGCGTATGTACGGAATACCGTCTCCACGCCGTGGTGTAATCTATTTTCCACCACCACCTTACTTGGATGCGTATAATGGTGTAAATAATAACTATATATGATTATTGTAAAGTTATATTGATTATGAAATATTATACATACACTCCAATAAAATTCCACGATCATGGGAACGATATCATCGCTCGTGCGTACGTACGGAATACCGTCTCCACGACGTGATGAGATTAATTCTCAATGATTAACCATTCATAAATGATTATAAAGTATATATAATAATTAATCATGAAATATATGACATAATAATGATACTGGATTTATGTATATATATATATATATATATATATATGTCATCCAATTAATTCCATTCAATTCAATGAGTAAACGAAAACAACGTTCATGCATACGTATGGCCTACCGTCTCAATGAACAGTGTATTTATTTCCATTTATCGATCTATTATATATATGTATATTCTGAATATATATTATATATAAATCATGTTTTACATTCTGGATGTAATTAATCATGATCTAAGTAATCATATGAATAATTACCAGTCAAAACATGGGCGACAAATGAAACGATTTTACCCAAAACACTCTTTAACGTGGAATTTACAAATGAACGTGTAATATAAAGTCATAAGTGAACCATATATGATATCATAACAATTAATATGATTCTGTAATAAGACAATAACATTATTTAAATCATTATATAGGAGTTTTGGATACGTACGAAGCATATCGGACCTAAGGTAAGGGATAATTTTGCAAATCTCATTTTTATCTGAGATTTCTTATTCGTAAGTATTTACTGGGATTATTTCTATCATCCATGTCCATGTTTTATAAAAGTGTTTTCATGTATGTTTAAAGTCCTTTTTACCCATTTTTTACTTTTAATACATGGTATGTAAGGAATCTTTCTTTTGTTTACGTTACGAGGTACTTTTTGACTTTTCCGGCAAAAGTACGAAAAGAATGTTTTTTTTAACTTATACGGCATGAATGGATTTTTACGGTTTTATAAAGCCTTGTTTTCAAGAAGCTTCCTCAAAAATATTTCATTACTATTTTCAACAAAATCCTTTTCTTTTAAAATTGCATGACATTTTTTGAAAAGAAAATGATTTTGAAGAAAAAGGGATATTTTCCTGAATAATTCATTTCAAGTGTTTTATCAAAACCATTTTTCATCTAAGATGACATTATTTCATAAGTGTATGTTTCAAGTATAATGTATCTATGATTTACATGGTTTCACCTCTCTTATTATGAAATTATATCCATTTCTTTTATATGGATTATGTGATGATGGGATGATGTTTATGAAACCCATTTTATTTATTGGGTTATTATGAATGATGTATGTTTATTTTGTGGCACAAGTAAGAATGATTTCATTATGAGATGGGTGGGACCTAAATCTCCCTGCAATGCATTGGGTAAAGATTTATATCTCATGAGATAGACATGGCTGGAACGGAAAGTTAAACTGGTTCAGTAATACAGGACTGGAACGAGGAGTGAACTCGATTCAGAAAGGGACTTTGTCCACTAAGATGGTCTTGGCCGCAATGTCTTGGCTACTATGGAAATAATTACATGTGCTTAATGGATGCCACAATTACATGTTTTTTCCCATGATATTTTATCATGGTTTATGTTCCAATATGATCTATTCCTTATGTACTTCCATGTTTTATGTCGTTGCTCAAGATTTTGATGTTTAAACATTGTGTTCATGTTTTTAAGTTCAAACGTATATGGTATGTTTTATTTTATCCGTGCTTACCCTTACTGAGCATTTGAGCTCACCCTTTTTATGTTTTATTTTCCCTAGGATATAAAGAATGGTTTTAGGTATGAAAAAAAGGGGAAGATCTTTATGGGAAATGTTGAAGATCCTTCACCACGATTAGAAGATTACGTTCCAAGTTTCCAAAGACACTAAACTATTATGGTCCTTGTGTGTCTGTTTTTTTATTTATTAAGTATTCCGCTAATGTAATGTAATTTCCATGTACGTCAAGCTTTAGGTCTCTACATTTGGTATCAGAGGAAAGGTTTAGTCAACCTTTGGAAACTAGGATTCCAGAACTTTAGTGAGATCCCTAGAGATATTTCTAAGGTAAGTCTAGGGATGTCCCTAAGGTTAAGTATACGTATAGGATATAGTCCTAGAACTACGGTAAAGATCTTAGAATTTAACCTAAGATATTAGATATTGAGGGTGCTCCCCCTTTACTATGTTGTTTTCCCTAGCATGATTTTTTCCTCTCACACTATTCTTTTTGGGTTTTAGAAAATGGCTAGAAACAGGAAGATTCATGATAATTGAGGATATGAAGGACAATGGAATGATATTCTTCATGAGAAACCAAATGAAACGGGATTTGGAAGTTCAAACATCGTTATTATTTCTAATTAGCAATCTCATAATATGATCAATAATCTCAAATTTGGTAAGTTTCCCGAATCAGATAATAAGAGAAAGATGGAGTTTCATGATGATCACAGAGGAAAGAAAGTTCAATTTCCCTCATGTAAATCATGTGGGAAGAGGCATCGGGGAGATTGTTTCAAGGGAACTGGAAGATGCTTTGGGTGTGGAAAAGAAGGACACAAAGCCAGTAATTGCAAAGTAAAAGGTTCAGTTAACACCATGGACAAGGATAATGGTATTGCTACGACATCAACAATGATTAGATGTGGAATGTACGGGCATTATTCAAACCAATTCCCTAATGGAAAATCTCATGAAGAGAATTAGCATGGTCATATGGGTAGTATTTATACGGATGATGATGAGGAGACTACAAATGATATATGAGATGAAATAAGTGTTGAAGCTCAGTCGGTTGTTTTAGAAGGTAGTGTAATGATTGTATGTTTATCGAGAGTTATGTTGTATAGTTAATGATACTATGGAATAAAGAATCATCTAAGGATTGTTACACTATTTTTTTCCCTAAAATTATTTGAAAGTATATGTTGAATGGTACCAGTAACCATGGAAGGTTATTCAGATATTTTTGTAAAGTAGATGATATGCACATAATGAAGGAATAAGAAGATAATGAGATGTTTGATTGTATTCAAGAGCTCATGATTGATATAAGGATTGAGTGATATCATGGTTTGAGTATATATGATTTTGAGGATTTTGGTATGTGGAAAGTGTTAACTTTTAACTGCATTCATGTTTTCACTAAGGTTTAATGGGTATTCATTTTTCAAGAGAATACATGATTAAGGCCTTTGAATGTTTGGAATGTGACCAACAAGACATATCTTATGATATATGGGGATCAACGATGGTATTAAATCTCTGGTAATCATTTTCACTATATTATGAGAGTGGACTGCAGTATTATGGATAAGCCTAAATATTGGAATGGATTTTGTTGGACATAAGTTAGTATTTTTTAAGGATAGAAGTTTTTTCGATATTATTGATGGGATGTTATAGTAACATAGTTTTAGAAAAAGGACAACCTGCAGGACGGGCGACAGCCCATCGCGTCGGACAAGGCTGTGGGAATCGAACCCACAACTGAAGTTCGACTGGCCTTTATCCCCTACCACTGGCCTACAGGAAGTCCCTGGTTAGTAGAAACTAGTTTTATTTTATTAAGCGGTATGATATATGAAGTATAAGTTCATTTTTGGAACCATATATGATTAATCTTACCATAAGATGGACTTATAACTTTTTCTAACCATTTGTTTGAAAGAGAAGGAATGACCCATCATTCTATCACATGATCTGCTAACACATCATGAATAACAAATTCAACTTCATTTCTTTAAGGGATGAAGTGGAAATTGTTCAATTCACGAACAACAGTGAGATTGTACCAAAATCATGCAGGTATTTCTTTTAATTCATCAACTTTAGCGAAATGATCTTTAAAAATAAAAATGTTGTCCTAGTTCCCTTATATCTGGTGAATCAGATGGTACCTTAGATCATCACAAATCAATAGCTTTGTGATTGTTGGCTTTTTCATAGCCATTTTCTCTCCCACTCTCCATCAGAACTTGATGGTTAGATTTTTCTTCCATAATAATATTTTCACCTATGTTCTCCTACATGGAAACCCAGTGATGAGTTAATTTGGGTAACCGTTACATTTCATACTTTAGTTTTTAAAGCCATGTTTTGGTATTCCTTTTTACGATGTGGTTTCTATTAAACAAACTTTCGAGTAGTAAACCATTTATAACCCAGACGAATTTCGAGGGCGAAATTCATTTTAAGGGGGGTAGAATGTAACACCCCGATATTTTATGAAAAATATTATTTTAATTTCATTAATGTCTTGTGTTGTATGCTACACCAAGATTACCTTGCGCTATACGCAACACCGTATTAGCTTGCAGTATACGCAACACTATTCTTGGATCGTGTTACACACAATTTTGATAATAGTTATTCTACGCAACATTGAGTATATATATATATATATATATATTCAATGTATTAATGAAATATGGTTGGATTCTGTTATACGAAACAACAAAGAATTCTTGCACAACACGTAACCTTGACTTGGCTTGCATTACACGTAATCACGACCTTCCTCGATAGCGTGTGTTGTACGCAATACCGGGTTTTACTAAACAACGATATGTTATTATAATATTATTATGAGCTAGCCGTTATGAATAGTATTAACTAAATATTTAATTTTATAACATTGTTATTCATCTTACACATTTTCTAGAACACGGTATAAGAACAAAATAAATTTTTCGGGTAAAATAAGTATTTTTCAAAAAATGCAGTTTTGCCACCTTTTGATGGCGCACCCAATTTAAATCTAGTTTTTGACATTTTTATAAGTTCAATTTGACAAAATAAAATTCTTCTTTGGAAAAAAGAAATAAAAATTTACTTTGGATAAAATTTTCATATTATTCTAGTAACTTTCATATTTTAATGAATAGTAAAAAGATGCTATATTTAAATTAAAAACAAATTTTTTCATCGCAATAATTTATATGGTTAAATTATAATATTTAATGGTTTTAAAGTATAAATATAATATATTTTTACCATTTAATATAATTTATGTCATTATCATTGATTTTACATTGAATTCGTAGGTTAAATCAATTCAATCTTTTGCAATGTTTTAAGCAAAAACTTGTTTTCATTCGACAACAGGATTAATTTTAATTTAATTTCTACAACTTCTGTGTATTGAATTTGAAAAAATGGATTCCATATTTGGAATCAGTGGGTCCAAATTATTTTAATAGGCTACTTTTTATTTTTGGGAATTATGAATAGTAACTACGGTAAATTTTATTTACCATAGTTAAAGGTAAATCAGGTAATTAAGGGTAAATATAATATTATAAAATTACCCTAAAACATGAAAAAATTATATTGGATGGCTAAAAGTATACCCATATCACCTAAGGGTCGGATTAGATTCATTTTATGGGCTTTTGACCATGAAAATAATTTAATTGTCATTAAAACCAAAGAAAGTGACAACATGTCACTCTCTTAAATCTTATAAGTTTAATAATATTAATTTAGTAATAAACATCATAAAACATCGAACATGAATAGTCTCTAGAAATATAATAAAATTATCTATATTATGATAATTTATTTATAATTTTTACGGATTAAATAATTTTCATTAATGGTGATACATTAATGATACAGAAAATATTTATTAAGTGGAAAATATGTAATATAGTTTTTATTGAAATAATAATACCCATTAAAAGGCCCACTTACCTGACAAAAACTTATTGTTAGTGTATATTTACACCTTAATCATCCAATTACCTAATATATAACCGTTTGGAGCCTTATAAAAGTGATTATGACACTTATATTATTTTATTTTAAATGATTCCGAAGTTGTCACCTTCATAATTTAATAAATATAACAATTTAAATATTGTTATTTTAAGATGATAAATTCGAGTAAAAGTATTATTGTTAAAGTTAATAGATTTATCTTCATCATAGGATTTTATTTTTAATTTTTATGCAACAAATAAGTATATTAAATAATTATAAAAAAATGTTGTAGTAATTATTTTATTAAGAGATAAACCAAATAACTGGTTTTAAAAATAATAAAATAAATATTATATGAAATATTTAATGTGATAAACTAAATTTATAGAAACATTTGACCTTTTATTAATATATTAAATCTTTTATTTCTAACATATCTTCTGTATATATTTTATTTAAATTCAAATAAATGAATAGTGTCAAGATTGACACTATTGTTATTTTATAAAAATAACATATTATAAAATTGTTTAAAAATCACAAAAAACATTAAAAATTCTAAATTTAAATTTATATGGTCTATAATGTTATAAAGTAAAAAAAAATTTAAAATTCACAACAAATAAGTAATTATTTGTTATAATGTAAAATTTAGAATTTTATTACCACAAATAAACTTAAATAGATTAAATAAGGATAAATCAAAATGATAAGGTTTACAATAAGATCCAAACATGTCTAAATTTGATTGGTTGATTATATTACAACCCTATATCATCAAATATTCTAATATAAGTCATTTTTTGAGGTTTTTAAGTGGGGTTAGAGTTATTATAAATTAATATTTTTAAGAATTCCAAAGGTGCCCCTCTCCTCCCATATAAAAGGGCACCTCCTCCCTCTCTTCCACACACCACTTTGAGCCTTCAATCTCAGCCAAACCCTGCCAAATTATCTTCTCCACTTCCTTAGAAACATCCTAGAGATCCTGGTATTCTTCAAAGACCAATTTTAGTGCCCTAAGAGGAGGTCTCAAAGAGGCGCTTCAAAGAAGAGGTAATTTCCGTTACCGATTCTTTCACCTTTATTTCTTCTTCCACTTCTTCTTATTAGGTTGTTTCATTATGAAGTAATAACATCAGTATCACTAATATACTGATATGTTATTATAAGTATGAAACAACCCTATTTCACCATCCATCCATCCTACGGAAAATGAAATCACCGCGCGTGCGTACGTACGGAATACCATCTCCACGCCGTGGTGTAATCTATTTTCCACCACCACCTTACTTGGATGGGTATAATGGTGTAAATAATAACTATATATGATTATTGTAAAGTTATATTGATTCTGAAATAGTATACATACACTCTAATAAAATTCCACGATCATGGAAATGATATCATCGCTCGTGCGTACGTACGGAATACTGTCTCCACGACGCAATGAGATTCATTCTCAATGATTAACCATTCATAAATGAATATAAAGTATATATAATAAGTAATCATGAAATATATGACATAATAATGATACTGGATTTATGTATATATATATGTATGTCATCCAATTAATTCTATTCAATTCAATGAGTAAACGAAAACAACATTCATGCGTACGTACGGCCTACTGTCTCCATGAACGGTGTATTTATTTCCATATATCGATCTATTATATATATATGTATATTCTGAATATATATTATATATAAATCATGTTTTACATTCTGGATGTAATTAATCATGATCCAAGTAATCATATGAATAATTACAAGTCAAAACACGGGTGACAAATGAAACGAGTTTACCCAAAACGCTCTTTAACATGGAATTTACAAAAGAACGGGTAATATAAAGTCATAATTGAACCATATATGATATCATAAAAATTAATATGATTCTGTAATAAGTCAATAACATTACTTAAATCATTATACATGAGGTTCGGATACGTACGAAGCATATCGGACCTAAGGTATGGGATAATTTTGCAAATCTCATTTTTATCCGAGATTGCTTATTCGTAAGTATTTACTGAGATTATTTCTATCATCCATGTCCAAGTTTTATAAAAGTGTTTTCATGTATTTTTAAAGTCCTTTTTACCCATTTTAAATTTTACTACATGGTATGTAAGGAATCTTTCTTTTGTTTACGTTACGAGGTACTTTTTGACTTTTCTGGCAAAAGTACGAAAAGAAAGTTTTTTTTAACTTATACGGCACGAACGGATTTTTACGGTTTTATAAAGCCTTGTTTTCATGAAGCTTCCTCTAAAAGATTTCATGACTATTTTCAACAAAATCCTTTTCTTTTAAAATTTCATGACATTTTGTGAAAATAAAATGATTTTGAAGAACAAGGGATATTTTCCTCAATAATTCATTTCAAGTGTTTTATCAAAACCATTTTTCATCTAAGATGACATTATTTCATATGTGTATGTTTCAAGAATAATGTATCTATGATTTACATGGTTTAACCTCTCTTATTATGAAATGATATCCATTTCTTTTATATGGATTATTTGATGATGGGATGATTTTTATGAAACCCATTTTATTTATTGGGTTATTATGAATGATGTATGTTTATTTTGTGGCACAAGTAAGAATGATTTCATTATGAGATGGGTGGGACCTATATCTCCCTCCAATGCATTGGGTAAAGATTTATATCTCATGAGATAGACCTGGCTAGAACGGCAAGTTAAACCGGTTCAGTAATACAGGACTGGAACGAGGAGTGAACTCGATTCAGAAAGGGACTTTGTCCACTAAGATGGTCTTGGCAGCAATGCCTTGGCTACTATGGAAATCATTACATGTGCTTAATGGATGCCACAATTACATGTTTTATTCCCATGCTATTTTATCATGGTTTATGTTCCAATATGATCTATGCCTTATGTACTTCCATGTTTTATGTCTTTGCTCAAGATTTTGATGTTTAAACATTGTGTTCATGTTTTTAAGTTCAAACGTATATGATATGTTTTATTTTATCCATGCTTAACCTTACTAAGAATTTGAGCTCACCCTTTTTATGTTTTCTTTTCCCCAGGATATAAATAATGGTTTTAGGTAAGAAAAAAAAGGGGAAGATCTTTATGGGAGATGTTGAAGATCTTTCACCATGATTAGAAGATTGCGTTTCAAGATTCCAAAGACACTAAACTATTACGGTCCTTGTGTGTCTGTTTTTGTTATTTATTAAGTATTACGCTAGTGTAATGTAATGTCCATGTATGTCAAGCTTTGGGTCTCTACATACGTAGACCATTTTTTGACTAACAAATGAAATATAAAGGCACTACTTATAAGAAATTGAAATTTATAGTAGCCAATTCTAGGTTGGAGGTAGAGAAATGATGGAAGTGATCCCTCATTCCATAAAGATATGATTAAAATTTATTTAGTTTATTTTATATCTTTTTAATTTTTTTATAACCTTTCAATTTTATATCTATTTCAGCTTCCATGGGTTTGTATATTAACATATAAAATTTCTTATTTTTTGGGTAAAAGATGATGAAGTAAAATTTTATATTGAGTTATCTCCCAATCTTAGGAATTTTCCAAAAGTTTTTCTAAGTGTCTTAATGGCATTACCTATGGAGTGGAAGTCAATTTTACAATTGATTTGGATCTTTATACAATTCTAATTTTTATTCCCTCATATAATATTTCAATAAATTGATTTAAATAGTTGAAAATTAAATTATAAAAAATGAAATAGAAGTGATTTTTTCCATTGAGTGTTTCTAAATGGGTTTTTTCAATGCTGTTTTCATATAAATTCAATAGGAAAAATTTATTTTTCATAGAATATAATATGTTTAACATGGTTAATATTATGAAAAAATACCCCTTACCTCACATTAATAACCTATTTTGATCGGTTTAAGGGGGAAATTTCATTCTCAAAGATTGATCTCATGTTAGGATATCACCAGTTTAGGGTGAATGATTCAGATATTCCCAATAATAATTTTTTGAAGTTGGTATGGTCATTATGAATATTTATTGATTCCTTTCAGATTAACTAATTCTATTATAGTATTTATGGAACTTATGATCTAAATATTTTATTGATACCTCAACTCCTTTTTCATTGTCTTCATGGATAATATTTTTTGTGTTTTCTAAAAGTTTATAGGATCATAAACATCACTTGATGAATGTTTTAGGAACACTATATTACTATAATATTTATATAAACCTATCTAAATGTAGCTTTTGAATCCATGTATTCATATTTTAAGGCCATCTATTTTTGGAAAAAGTCATTTTATTGAATCCTAAAAATAATATTTGTTATGTCTTGGGAAGAAAAAAATATTTTATTAAGATATGTAACTTCTTGGGTTTTTTAGACTACTACCAAATATTTATATCTGGATTCTCTATGCTTGCATCACTGTTGGATTCCCTCACTTAGAAAGGAGTGATATTTCTATAGATTCTAGAATGTCCAACTTATTTTAATGATTTGAAGTGATGTTTGATCGCAACACTGATTTTTATTCGACTTGATGACGGTCAAGGTTATGTTGTGTGTTGTGATGAATTAGGTATGGGTTTATGTTTCACGCTTATGTTGGGATATCATATGGTAAAATATGGTTCTTATCAACTTAATACATAGGAAAATAATTACCTAATCAGGATCTTAAGTTAAAAGTGGTTATTCATAAAAATAATTTTTAGAATCACATTATTTATATATATATATCATGTATTCTAATCATGATAGACTGGGTTATAGATTTTCTTAAAAAATATTAAACAATTGGAAAAGGGGGTGGGTGGAATACCTTCACACTTTTTATTTTCACCTTGAATATACATCAAGAAAGGGTAATTTTATTATGGATTCTCTTGGTAGTAAATTATTTTCATAATATTTGAAAGAATCTATTGGTAAAGGGAACATTATGATCCTCTTACCATAGATTCATTTAAGAGTAAAGGAAGTGTAACATCCTGACCCAGAGTCCTTCCAATCGGGTCCATGAGCCGATGGGTCACATGGCCTCAAGCACACCTCCCCCTATGTTAGAGGCTATCGACTAGAAGAAAGTATCTAAGGGGGTATGGTGGGTAGACTATACCCTCATATTATAGTGGCACAGTGAATAAGATAAATAAATATACAGTAACATAAGCATAATAAAACATATGGAACAGTGGAAATAAAATACAATAAAAAATTACAGAATTTTAAAAAAACCAACAAGTGTAATAATAATAAAATATCATAGGCTGAGTCATATTCAATTTTTCAAAGTATACAGATATACAAAAAGGGGAGACAAGGTATTAACATATACAACTGGAAATAGAAGAAAATAAAAAAATAAAAAATACTACTTCACTAGAAATAATTAAAATATGCTTGGTCCTCTTCTCCCATGCTCCATACTATAAGTAAAATTAATAAAGAAACTGTATTAGGGAACTTTCCATTTTCCATACCTACAGACAAGTAATCTTCTAAGGTACCAAAGGCGGCCTGAGTAGGGTGTGAGATAAAATCCCAGTAGTCTACCACAAATTGTGTCTAGATATAATCCATGAAGTGTACATAGCTAAGTAGTTCACATGTATAATAAATAATGATCAGTGCTAAATAAATAAATACCAGCTGGATTAGGTTTCTACAAGACACCTAGTTGGGTCAACATGTTTCAGCATAGATCGGTAGAGGTCTGATCAATAACCATACATATATATATTAATAATATATATATTATTTTTATATGTGGTATACACAAATGTGCACCAAGTACATGAGGTCATAAGTATGAATATACCTAGATACTAGTTTCTATATGGACCTAGGGAAAAACTCAAATATCCATAACTATTTTAACGATCTGGTATGCTCAAAAAAAGTTAACATTCCCATAATCTCATAATGAATGTGAGATGTCATGCTCAACACTAGAGATATGTGGGTTGAGACAGCATGCCCATCACCAGATACATAAAAGATGTGGAACATCATTCCCATCATCTAGATACAAAAGAGACGTGGAATTCCATGCCCATAACTCAAATATAAGTATAATGATGAGAGATATCATGCTCAACAGTCGATCTGAAGGGGAGTGAAAATTCATTCTCAACAATTCCCTTAACCATAATTTCATAGGCAATATAAATTAACTACTACTACTAATAATAATAATAACATAAGTTATCACATATATGGAATTTATAATTAGTAACCCCAATATAACCTATTATAAAGCATGCATCACTTGGTGTGGCCTTTCCACCCATTATCATTCATTATAATTAATCCATGTAATTCATTCAATAAAGGTAAATCATTTCCATTCGATTAAATCATTCCATTTAATTATTCACATGATTGAAATTTATAATCAAGGTCAAGACAAACACTTAGAAGGTGTTAATGTTCATTAAACAATAACATGGGAGAAGGCATTACATTCATCACACCCAAATGGGGGGATACGGTTGAGTTCAACATCCTATAACTACATAGAAATGGACCATGAGTGTGTATCATCATGCGTACAATTATTTAGAATCAAAGAAATCATTTAAAGGCAATGTGAATCAATGGTCAAAATGAAATATAATGACAGATCTATGAAAAAAATTGAATTTTATGGAAAACAGTAAGACCACCTTACTTAGGGATGTAGATGACTCTTTGTCCAATATTGGATTCAAATTTGTTTTTGTTTATAATTAAAATAATAATGTTCCAATGCCATAAAAATAGGGAGAATGAGATCACACCAAAATAACCTGATACAATGGAATAGAAAATTAGAATGAAAAAAAGGATTTGATATCTTACCTCAAGCTATCCAATGTTTTGATGGTGTTTTGTTTGGAGTTCAGATGAAGGAGTATCCAAAGAACCAAGATTATAAAAAATGATAGATCACAAGAGAGGAGAAGTAAAACCCATCCTCTTGAGAATAAATAATAAAATGGGGTTTTAAGTTTAAAACATTTAAAGGGATAAAATGTAATTTTGTGAACTAAAATAGGGTTACATGGATTTTCCACATGGTTTGGCCAAATTGTTTTCACAGTATGCTTCCTCCATTATCTAAGGAGGGACCCTCACTTGGGTTAGGCACACAGTTTCCTAACCATGTGTAAATAACTCATAAGGAATTGTCCCAAACCCTCTACAACTCACATGGGTGTGTTCCTGGGATCACGAAATTTCAGAAAAACTGTGTGGCCCCTTGATCCCTTCTGAAGTTCCCTGCATGTTTAGGGAGACTATGAAAGTTGGGCTGCATGGTTTCTCCTAACCATGAATCCCAATTTTTTTCTCCAATATTCGGGGTTTTCAAGCATCAAAAAAGCCATGGACACCCTCACGACCACCATGAATCCATTAGGTAAAATTATAAGCGCCTCATTATAGAATTTAAACTAAAAACAAATGAGTCATTCCATTGATAAAAAACTAGTTCATTACAACATCCCCTCCTTAAAGAAACTAATCCTCATGTTGGTCTTATGTGGGTAAAGAGATATCATCCAATAAAACCTCTGACTATTGATCACATATATCAACTTCTAATTCCAATGTCTCATCTTGTACTCATCCATAATACCATTGAATTCGTACTAAAGTAATGGCCCTACCTCCAAGTTTATTAATGCTCTGATCCACTATATGCACTAGATGCTCCTAAAATAATTATGCATCTCTAACTCAACCTAATTAGGCCGTAACATGTGTGATGGGCCTGGATAATACTGGAAAATCCAAGATACATAAACATAACAGGAATAGACTAGTATCTATGAGTATGTTCTATCTAGAAATCCATGGGTATGATTCATTTCAGAACCACAAAATGAATAGAAAAATCAAGGAAAAATCTTACTCATCCACCAAATACATCAATATCCCAACCTAGGTGAGACTCTCAAGAAATCCCAATATCTGACCTCAAAATTAAGAGGTTTCCTACATCATTTTATATACTACTACTTTCTTGACTAACCTATAATGAAGTGTCTTCTAATCAACTAGACCTCCTTTTTAGTCTCCTATAAGAAACACAGTCCAAGAAAAGATGCCTCCACTTCCTCTAACCATCATATAGGTGATCAATAAGTTCTACCATTTAAAGCCTCATAAGGATCCATTTGAATGGTATGCTTAATGATTTTATTATAATAAAACTTTACAAGCGGTATGAGTTTCTTCAAATAACCCCTAAATTCAAGGTTGAATGCATGGATCATGTCCTTAAACACTTGAATCATATTCTCTATCTGTTAATTAGTTTGAAGGTGATAGGTCATACTCAAAATCACCTATATACCGAAGTCCTTCCATAACCCCTTCCAAAACTGAGACCTAAATCGAGTTCCCCTTTCATAAATAATATATTTTGAATATCAATGGATATGTATGACCTCCCTTATGTATATCCCCCCAATCTCATCTAACAATAAGGTCTCTCGAATAGGTAAAAAGTGTGTAACCTTCTTCAAATGATAAACAACAACCCAAACTATATCATTTCCATGAGCTGGTCTAGTTAAACCAGTTATGAAGTCCATAGAAACATCATCCCATTCTCACTTGGGAATGTACAATGGTTGTAAAAGTCCTATAGTTCGCTAATATTCCACCTTCACCTGCTGATTGGTGGAACACTAAGTGATAAATCTATAAATTTCCCATTTTATAGCAAGCCACCAATACTGGCAACGTATGTCTCGATACATCTTGGTGACATTGGGATGTGTTGACTAAACCGAGGCATAAAATTCCTATATAATCTCCTCTCTGATGCCTGCTGAGACCCAAACATGCACACGGAATCATAAAGTATCATCTACATCCATGATCCAACTAGAAGATAAATCATTTTTTGAGAGACTTTTCCAATGGACTAATTCCTTAGGATATGAAATTTTCCTCATTCTTACCCGTTAAAAAATATTAAAGGTCACATCCAAAGTTGAGAGGATAGTATGTGCATGATCCTCTTAAACCTCAACATATATCTCTAAAAACAAATCCATGAGTTTCCACCAGCCATTGGACTCATGAACTTCATATTCTTGCATCTTCTATATCAGAGCATTGACTACTGCATTAACTTTCCTAATTGTTTAGTCAAGATCAAAATTAAAATATTGGAGGTGCTCAACCCACTATGATACATGGGAATCAGATCACACTATGAAAATATGTACTTCAAGAATTTGTGATCAGTGAATATAAAAAAAAATTCTCCATGTAAATAGTTCCTCCAAAAGTGTAGATCATCAACTACAGCAGCTAGCTCAAGGTCATGCATCGGGTAATTCCACTCATGAGGCCTAAACTAATGACACTTGTACATGATGAATCACTCGTCCTATATTAGAATAGCTACCATCCCAAAACATAATGTGTCATAATAAATATTGTAGGTCCTACATAGATCTAGAAGAATTAGGATTGGAACTAAATTCGATATTATCTTTAACTCCTAAAAGGATACTTCACAAGATTCTAACCATATGAAATTCACACCTTTTTAGTCAAACTAGTTTGAGGTGTTGTAAGGTATAACAAATCATGGATGAAGCATATGTAATATCGTTCTAGCCCCAAAAAACTCCATATGTTAAATACATTATTGGTTTTTCTCCATGAAACTATAGCTCTCAACTTCTATAGGTCTATTGATACTCCTAATTTTGAGATAATGTGGCCTAGGAAGTGGACTTTATCGATCTAAAAGTAGAATTTTCTAATATTAACATAAATATAGTGCTACTTTAATGTATTCAGTATTATCTCAAGACGATTGACATGGTCGTATCGATAATGATAATACACTAAGATTTTATCCACAAAGAATACTAAAAATTTATCTAGATATGAGTGGGAAACCTAATTCATCATAGCCATGAATACTGCAGGTGCATTTGTGAGATCGAATGACATAATAAGGTATACATAAACATTATAGCTACTTTGTAATGTTTTTTAAGGAGTGTATAAACATATAGCATGTACCTGATGATAACATAAACCCAAATAAATATTTCAAAACATACTTTCTCCTCAAAGCTGGTTGAAGAGGTCATTAATTTGAGGCAATGGATA
Organism: Viscum album; assembly: GCA_963277665.1. Taxonomy (NCBI): domain Eukaryota; kingdom Viridiplantae; phylum Streptophyta; class Magnoliopsida; order Santalales; family Viscaceae; genus Viscum; species Viscum album. Next base: position 1,290,275,787 of record OY728158.1, read on the forward strand.
CTGAATATTTACCAGGATCTAGTTTAATTAATGGTATTCCATGAAAATCCTGAGCAAACCATCCACCGTATTGTGAAAAATTATTGGATAACCCTAAGGGAAAGTGCTCAGAATATATATCCCTTAACCTCTAGATCCTCTAATTGTATTTTGGACTCTAAAACCTCCATATGTTCCATTGTATAAGGAGGAATGGTAATTGGTACTGCTCTTGGAACTATCTCAATAGTAAATTATACCTCTCGCATTTGAGGTGGACCGGAAAATTCATCAGGGAATACATCCCTTAATTGATCCACCATTGGATAGAAAATAAAGGTTTGTAACCCTTGATCATCCAAGAAAATACTGGTAATCTGGGTTGTCACACTTCTCATACCTTGATGCTTTGGTCTTAATCGTGTTTCCTAGATATCAAATTATCTCTTATACATGTTCCTACCACCCTCTGGTGATGTAAATGTCACCCTATGATGATAGTAGTAAATATTGGATTTATGGGGAACTAACCAGTCTATCCTGAGGATAATTTGAAACCCTATCATGTCGAGAACAAATATATTCAACAAAAAAATATATCTTCCTATCTCAAGAGGAGAATCCTTACGATGGATGATTCTATTAGACTAGATACCTAATGAGGTACCAAGCATCATCACACCAAAAAATTGTTCTATCTCAACTTCCATACTATCTATGATTTACTTTGATATGAAATAATGAGGTGTTTCTATTTAAAATAAATCAGGCACTGAAGTGGAGGGTATTAGAATAATACCTCAAACTATAGAAGGTATGGTGATCTACTCCTCTAAAAAAGGATGTAATGTATATTACTTCCCTATAATGCAACCCTGATTTATAGCCAGAGTACCCTGAGCAATCCCTCTCTTCTAATGATGAGAATCATGTGTCTGGTTTATTCAAACTTGACCACCATCTTAGCCTAAGTGTCCAGTTGTTTTCCAGATACCTGCCTGATGAGACACTATTGGCCTTACTCTGAAACATGGGGTCGGTTTAGATCCCTTCTCTCTGTCCACTGATGGAAAGGTTTTGTATAAGCATTGTAGATTACCCATCCTATCATATCCTCTACATTCCAATGGATCTTGTAAGTACTGGGGTTTTTTATGCCCAGGTTTCCCAAACTGGTGTTATTCATGAATTTTTCATCTCAAACTACCTAAATTCTTCTGCCCCCATGAAAAACATTGAAATTTAACATTATCCCACTAGAAGAAACACTACTACATCTGGGTGTTGAACTTCCCTAGTTCCCACCATCATCTTCCCTTAGATTCCTCTTAGTAATAAAGTCTTGGTTGACTATCTGAAAAATAGTAGTCATCTTGAAAGCATTAACCTGTGATCGGATGGTATATACCATCCCATCCTTAAATTTCCTCTCAATAATAAGATCATTACCCACTAGATTCAATGAGAACCACTTTATCCCTCTAAACAAATAAAATATTCCATGACATACATGTCTTCCTACTACAGGGTCATAAACTCCCTGACTTATTCATCCCTTAGAGTTTGTTGAAAGAAATATACATAGAATATTATTTAGAAGTCTTCCCAAGACATATCACGATGTCAGCCTACATGGATAATAACATCCCACCATCTCATGGAAGAAACACATATAATATAAGCAGTGAGCTTGACCCTCCACTATAGATATATATCCAGATGCTCGAAAATAGCAAGCATGGCCTCTATCCATGACTCAGTTGCATGTGATCCTCCATTCCTTAAAAACGTGGGAGGATTATTCTACTAAAAGTACCAAATAAACTCTACCATAGTTAAGGTAGGTTGAGAAACAAATTGTATAGATTTCATCATCTAGAAGAAACCCTCTGAAAACTAGGTGTTGGTGACCATTTATGAAATAACAGGTGGTTTCATAGGTGGGACAATAGGGTTAATCACTAGAAACTATGGGCCTACCACCTATGGTGCATGTTCATCGCAACCTTCATGGTGTAATACTTGATGTCTTCATGGTGTCAAGATTATATAATTCCAAATCCATACCTCAAAATAGATTTTACCAGTTGAAATAATTTATAGATAGGTAATTAGGACCGGTACATTGCCTTCCTATGAAAAGATCACACCTCTCTAACTACTCTATAAGACAAGTCTATGTGAAAGGAAAATACCATAACCGGACATAAGAACTATAAGAGACTCCAAACAACCCAAAACTAAGGTTGGGTCTTGGTGTAGGTCTCATATCAGATGATACGGGTTCTGGTATATGGATTGTTTATTATAAGGTATAAAAGAAAACTCCCTTTTATTTTTATTTTCATCCAATGTAATAATAATTTTAATTTGAAAGCTTCAATTTCATTAAGTTCATAATCGTTTTTATATAGCATATATATCTCAGTCTAGATCCAATAGGTCCAAAACCAACAATATGATATAATTGGATAATTATGTTTTCATCGCCAATCTATGTGGGAAAACATAATTTAGATATATAAGCACTTTAATTGATTCAATTATATTATCCATACAAGAAATTTTATCACATTTTAATATACAATAATTTGGAACTTAACTATATGCAACTGGAAAATGTATGAAAAAACTAGACATGGAATTGAAAAATTCATGGAATATTTGTCCTGAAGTTTCTTTAATGATTCATGTAATCAACGCCCTCATTTTTTCAGGATAAAGTAGAATAGTTCTCACTGTAATAATACCATCAGTAAAAGCATCACAAAACATGTGTGTCACATAATGGTGAAGTTTTTTCAACCATAACAGGTGAAAACTAGAACAACAATAACCAATCCCAGACAATTTGGGTTTCCCCTATATGTGGGTTAGCTACTCCTAGGTACAAATTCATTTCCAAATCCTATTAGCTCCTAGTCAAATAGTAATACAAAGGGAAAAAATGATTTGATGCTAGTTTTTAACATCCCGATCCAGATTCCTTCAAAACATGGGCACTGAGCAAGTGGGCCACAAGGACTCAAGCGCGCCTCCCAATATACCTGAGGATGTCGTCTATTAGTGAGGGTCTAAGGTGGTATGATAGATATTTTATACCATCATATCATAGTGGAATAGTTGATAAGATAAATAAACAAATAGCATTTGAAGCATAATAAAATACATTGTACAGAGGAAATAAAATAAAATAAACAACTTGAGAAGCATAAATAACCAAAAACTATAATAATAATAAAATACCATAGGCTAGGTCATATACAATGATTTCATGTAATACTAATATAAAAAATGGGGAAATATTGTAAAATCATATACAACATTCTATACAAAAAAATACAAAAAAGGAAAAAAAAAGATAAATCCACTAGCATTACGATCATTTGTCTGGTCCTCTACTCCCATTCTCTATACTATAAGTAAAATGAATCAATCATCTATAACATGTTATATTCCAATATCAAAACCTACAGACAAGTAATCTACTTGGGTAACAAAGGCATCTCGAGTAGGGTGTGAGATAAAATCTTTGTAGGCCACCACCAATAATTTCTAGAGATAATCCAAGTAGCGTGCAAGATAGGTAGTGTGGAAGTGTATGAAAAATGATTTATGATGAATAAATAGTGACCATCTAGCTCAGGTTCCCATAGGAAATCTGGATGGCTCTACTTACTTTTTCATATGCCATTAGAATCTGAATAGTAACCATAGATATATATAGTAATATATATATATAGTAAAGTTATATACTATATCCACCTATATTCAATAAGTACATACGGACATAAGTAAGCATATACCTAGATACTAGGTGATAGCAGGACATGGGGTGTAACTCAATCATCCATAACTAATATAATGATCTAGTAGGATCAAACAAAGGGTACATACCTGTAATCTCATAATGAGTGTGAGACGTCATGATCAACACTCGAGATAGGTGGGGTGAGAAGTCTTTCCCATCACCTGATACAAAAGAGATGTGGAACTTAATGTCCATCATCCAGATATATAAAAGACATGGAACATCATTTTCATCACCCAAATATAATTATAATGGGGAGATATTCCATAATCAACACCTTATATAAGGGTGAGTGAAATGTCATGATCAAAAAAATCCATTAACCATTGTTCCACATCCAATATCAATGGCATACTCATAATAATGATAATAACATGATGGATCACCTATAAGAAATTTATATTCAATAATCCCAACGTAAGCAAGGCATCACAGTTAATATAAATCATATAATAAAGCATGAATCACTTGGTGTGGCCCTTCCACCCATTATCATTCATTATAATTAATCCATGTAATTCATTAAACTAAGGTAAATCATTTTTCATTCAATTCAATAATTACATTTAATTATTCAAGACATGGAAATTTATAATCAAAGTCAAGATGAAAACATATAAGGTCTTCCGGTGTATTAAACAATTGCATAAGAGAGTTAATTACATTTGGCACACCAAAAGGGGTGTATATGGTTGAGTTAGATATCCTCTAACTACATAGAAAGGGTCCATAGGTGTGTAACATCATGCATATAATTATTTAGAGTCAAATAACTCATTTAAAGGAAACTCGTAGGAATGGTCGGCATTTCGTACAACGACGAAGCAATGAAAACAAATCGACTTTTATGGGAAACAATTAGAACACCTGCCTTAGGGTAGTAGATGACTCGTCTTCCAATATTAGCTTCATATTTAAAGTATATTAGAAGAAAATTTAATAACATTACAACACCCTAAAAATAGGCTGAATGATCTCACACCAAAATAGCATGATAAAAGGGAAAATAAACTTAAAATGGATGTAAGAGGATTGGAGATCTTACCTCAAGTTATCCAATACTTCTGACAATATTTTATTTGGAGTTCAGATGATGGATTATACAAAGAATGTAGATTTGGAAAAACTAGATCCCATGGGAGAGGAGAAGTGAAGCCCATATTCTAGAGAAAAAAGAATGAAAGGGGGTGTTAGGTTAAAGAAAATGAGGGAAATTTTTAATTTCACCAAAAAAAATGTAATCTCACCCACAAAAATGGGGGTGTATGGTTTGGATGCATGGTTTGGACAAAAAGTGTGAAAACCATGTTGTCTGAACTATCTAAGGAGGGACCCTCTCATGATCTATGGTCACGGTTTTCCCTACTATAAACAAGCTGTGTGTAAGTAAATTTCCCAAACCCTCTGGAACTCGCACTAGCATGCTCCTAGGATCGCATGGTTGTAGAAAATCCATTCATCCTCCTGATCCCTTCTAAAGTTCCTCTCATTGTTAGAGAGACTGTATGGGTTGGGAGGCATAGTTTCTCCTAACCATGTGGCCAAGTCTATTTCTCTAAAATTTGGGGTTTCATGATTCAAAAAATCTATAGACACGCCTGTGTCCATTGTAACTCAATTAGGTAACATTGTAAGGGCCACATTAATGAATTTTAACCGAAAACAAATGATTCATACCTTTTATAAAAACAATGGTTATTACAGAAAGAGAAGATGAATATGGTTCTTTTTAGTATTCAGATGACACCTTCTCTTCTTGATCCATTGCATAAAGATAAACCCATGGAAAAGGAGTGACTATGTATTGAGGTAATTTTATATGATGCAGAGACAACCGATGAGTGGTCTCTGTCTCATAAAGGTATTTTTTCTTCTAAACTCGATATGTATTTCTTTCATCCATGAGGAAAGTAGTGTTAAACGATATCAATCACTCTTAGTGGGTTATTCATTCAAGAGCCACAAATATTTATTATGACAAGAAATTCCAATATTGGTGTCCTAGGATGAGGCCTGATATAGAATATTTTATGTCATGATGTTTCATTTTTTAGTATATTAAATTGGGATATTATAATCCATCTAGTTTCTTGTAACCTCTTTCAGTTTTCACCTAGAAATGGGATGAAATATCAATATATTTCATTACTGGATTAACTCATTCTTATTAAGGTAAGAATTTTATCTTGTTTACGATAGATTTATTGACTAAATCATATCACTTTATCATAATCAAGGATTTCATGAAGGTGTAGTATCTCAAAAAGAATAATGTGAATAAATTTACAAGACTTCATGGTGTGACTTCATCCATCATCTCTTTTAGTGATTCATAATTTACCTCTATAATATAAAAATTTATTAAGGAGCTGATGAATTATAGGTGTATCAAATTATAGTTTATCATCCACAAACATATGGAAAGATTGAATAAGAAATCTAGATTTTGGATGATATTCTCGGTGCTTCTCTCTTTGATTTTAGAGGATCATAGGATACTTGTTTTGTAACAACCCAATCTCTAGATACTCAAAGTTGTAGTTGTATTACAATATTTGTATAAAATACAATACTTTTCAAAGGATCCAACAACTTAGTATTCTAGGAAGAAAAGATATATATATATTATTCACCTTACACTTGATAACAAAAAAATGTATAAAAATTCTACAAGAACATTATTTTATCCTCTAAGAGATCTTCGAAAAATACTCACAGTTCTCTTATAGTTTCATGGGGAAAGGAAAATAAAATAAGTGTGAGCTCAGATGATCAGTAAGAAGTAGCATACAAAAGAATCTATAATAATATAATCTTAGAAAAAATAGTATAGAAAAAGGTTAAATGATTAGAATAATTCCATAATCAAATGAAATTGAGTGCATACTATATCAATTAAAATAAATAATAACATGGATAAAAATTATTGATCTCATACTGAAGGAATGAATAATTATAGATAGCATAAACATATTTTTTAGGCCTTGTTCCAAGACATCATATATAAAAGGGAAAGGAATATACCAATAACCTAACTAGTTTTTCAAATTATACCTTCTGATTTATTGAGGGTATATCTATGTTGAGACCTACCCAACACTAATTATGTCCAATAAATTATTTATTTGAGTTAACAGGACATTTCATAACATTACTTAAGAAACTTTTTATATAATCATAGAAAAATAAAACATTTTCTATCCATATAATGGAATATGGAAAAAATATTTTCCTATTCAATTGAATAATGATTCTATATTGGATAATATACAGAGGATCAACATGGAAACTATGGGTTATTCTTAATGTAATAGGAAGTACCCTTTTCAAGGAAATAATAATAAGGTAGTGGATTGGGTAATTTAATGTGTTCAGTTATCAATAAAATATATTAATTGAGTTTATAAATTTTCAATGGTAGGAGACAAAAGTAATGGTATACAAATCCTTCACTAAGTTTTGTAATGATCATGTGGCTTATCTAAAAAAATATCCCTTGGGAGGGTCTCTTCAGTTTTGAAGCCTTTATGACCACTCATCATGCACTGATTAAAGATTAAGTAGGTACTCAACTAGAAATTTTCTTGGTGATTACTACTAGGTTCATATGTTCCCTGAGCATGTCCACTTTCTAGAATCAAGATAGGTATGTGATTTCTAGGAAAACCACAAACACTTTACATTCCAAATTTTGACATTTTTGGCATTATAATGGCTTAGGTAACATCTCAATCAAAATCCCATGAAGAATCGATTTTAAAATATAACATTAAATGCCTTAAATAATAAAATTATCATGATATAAAATATCAAGGTTGTAATAAGTACAATATATAATAGAAAATATGGTGTATAAAATAGTCATATTTGAATGAATTAAAATTTGAAACAAATCAACCTTACCTTTATTCCTATTAAGTCAAATGTGGTATAAACTCATGTATAATAAAATAACTATATTAATAAACCATTTAATAACATTATTCCTAACTATAATATTTTTTCAAAATCATTTATAATTATTCTCCATGTGTATATTAGTTAGTTATTATATATTTTCAATATCGGGTGTGAGTAATATTGCTCCTTTTAAAATAGTTTCATAATAGAGGGGTTGTTATTAATTATTCTAACCAATTTAATAATTCCTAAATTGTAAAAGGTATTGGAATTGATTATTTATAATTATTTATAATTTTATAATTTCAATATAGGGGTGTTTTGGTTGTGGTGATTAATGATGAAATCGGTGATGAGCATGTTTTAGTGATTTTTAACAAATAGACATTGGTATCGTAACTAATGAGTTTAATATTGATGTTAGAATTATATAAATGAAATATAATTATTTTATACTTACATATATAATATATTACAAGAAGTTAAATTCCTATATTCATCCATGATATCATTGTTCATGTAGGTAGTTAAGCTAGTGCAAACAAGAACCTGTCATAATTAATAAATGATTTGGAAGTGATTTAGTAGTAATATCACATTTATATAAGCCTAATGGACGTATTAAGTTTTTATTAGTGTTTTATATCATAATTTTAAATAATTATGAGAATAATATAACCTATAAAATATTATTATATAATATAAATAAATCATTTTTCTCTTAGAATGCATTTTTGGATGGTTGAATTTACAAAGGTTGTTTATTAATCATATTGTTAATAAATTGTACAAGTTTTCTATCTAAAACATTAATAATTTTTTTAAACATATTTTTCTTTTAATAACATTATAATTACCTTATATGAATGATGGGGATACAATTATAAAAAACAAAAATCAATTGTTCCATGGAGGTGGTAGTCTACATGTATTCATGGTTGATGATTTTGTTTTCCATAGAACATGAGAAATATATAACATGCTTCAACATTTTAGAATATAAAATATATTATAAATATAATATAAATTTATTAAATTCAACATTAGTAACATCTGTATAATTTGTTTAAGGAAAAAAAATCATGATGCTTTGTGGATGTGGTTGTTTCATATACACACAAGAATTTCATTCTTGTTTTCCTTAATGTAAATGTGGAAAGGTTTTTAATAGTATAGGATCATAAGATTATCTTATTATGGATATACTTTCAATAGGGGTTGAGTTTTAATTTAAATTCATTGCTTGAAACAACTTAAACTAAACTAAATACAAACCTCTAAAAGTAATTTTATCGGACTTAGAATCAGTCTGATTATCAAAGTCAAAAAATCAGAAGTAGAATGTGTATGATTATATCAGAGTAAATAAATTTTAATCACTATAGATCCTATTAATATCAATATATAGTTGTTATCATATTCAAATTAACACCAATAAAACTAATTTTATATAAATCTAAGTATTACGATTATATTTATATTAAATTCATACAGAATAAACACTTATAAAAAACAATACAATAGATATTTAATGGTAAGAATGAATTACAAGACATTATTATAAGAATGATCTCTTTTAACATTAAGAGTAAGGTAATAAATAACATTAAATAAATTTATCCATAGTTTTCTTCTTACTGTCAAGTATGTCTTTCCTTTCCAGGAAATCCTTTGATACGATGATCAGAACTTCCATATCTTACTATCCCTAGAATCCCTCGATATGATGATCGGTGTCTGTCTTTCTATCCTTGTAATACCTAGATCAAATGGATTGGATTCACCCTATTCCTATCCTTGTAATTCCTTAATCATAAAAATGATCGTACAAGGATTACAATTACAAACATTTTTATGGAAACAACCTAAATGGGATTCCTTATAATGACACTCTATAAAGAATTACATTAACTTAGAACAATCGGTTCACATAGAGAAATATTCATGACATAATTTAATCAAGTAACACCAAAATATTCAAATAAATCAGTATTTATATGTCACAAACTAGTCTGAGTCGACCCTGAACCGGTCACCCTGGCCAGCCCGCGACAAGTCCCAAGAGGCGTTCCCAGTCCTCCCGGGATGGAGACAAGCACCAAGGGCATAAATAGAGTACACAAGGGAACGATTTCTCCCATATATGAACAATCAAACAAACAATGGAAAGAAATGGATAGACCAAAATACATTTATATAAAAATTGAACTGATCATTATTTGTACAAGAAACTGAAAGTACAACTAAGCCAATAACTCAACTGACCAAACCCGATAACCAACTAACTCCATGTGACCCTGCTGGTCACTCTCCCACAAAATGATCACACATTGCCCAAGGCGATCGAACTCAAGCTGAAACCTGCACAAGGGCTAAAAACATAAGAAGACTATAGGCGTGAGTATTAAAACTCAGTAAGTTATCCCGATATTCTATTCCAAATGCACAACCTTTAAATTAAAATAAAAATCAATTTCAAGTTTTAAATAAAAATATTAAGTTATGTATTCCAAATGAGTTCCCATGCTATAAAAAAATTACCAGAAAAAAACATTCATGTTTTATAAACCAGAATGCAAGTAACAACTTTCAAAGCGGTGCTACTTCAAAATGAAAATAGTTTTCAAGAGGGATACTTTAAAGAATTTTAACTTTAAAATAAATCACCCACGCTACTTAATTTACCAACCAAACACACCATATTCCGTTGGTGAGTACAAAAGATCCAATGAGCACAAGTCACAGGAACACCCCTAGGCACTAGTTAGTTGTGAGCCCTAGGTACCACGTATCTCAGTGAAAGTAACCATAATAAATATCTATTCTTGTGCACACAAGCCACTAGTAGGGAGAATAACCATAACCTAGTGGTCCCCCAACATCATCATCATCATATTTGAGTTAGTGTTGTCATCGCCAAACTTGCTATGTGAAATTGAGGCCAAACCCCATAGGATCACTAGCATACTAATACACGTCCGCCCACCTAGATACTCGGGATTCCCTTTAGTGCTCAATCAAGTTACACATATTATCAAATACACATTTCACATCAAAATTCCATTCCCAAACCATAAACACACAAACATCCGACAAAATTTCTTCACATTTCTTTCACAAATCAACAAAACCACTAAATATTTTCGTAAAACAATTTCAAGGAGTGTATTGAGGCTTTGCACATAAAAATCATTCAAAACACTCTTTAAATTATAAAAACACATCAAAAACATTAAAAACCATATTTTTCAGCCATAACAACATTTAATAAAATAATTTCATGGACCATAGAACAATCCCAATTGACACAACTTGGTATATACAAGTAAAACACTCATTCTTCATTTTTTAGGAAAGGCCAAACGGGCCTTTAAAAATTTTCTAAAAACATACATTTGAAAAAGTTATGCATTTAAATTTTATTAAGGAGGTGTGTAAACACCATTTAATGAATAAAACCACATTCATAAATCCCTTAAAACACTCAGGTGACATATTCAAAACACAACCATTTTTATAAGAATGTGAAATGGGCCATTTTCTGGCAACTAGGGAAAAAACATGTTGTAAACAAAAAAACATTTGTTTTTAAAATAAAATAAAAAATTTTAAATCCATAAAATGATACCAAAATAATTTTCTTATTTACTTCCATTTTATTTATAAATCCAAAAAAAATATTTTAAATTGCACTAGACACATAAAAGCCAACCGGGCAATTTACCGAACATATGGCATGCACTCTTTAAAAAAACTTATGTTAAGAACTTAAAAGGGGATAAAACACCATTTTCATACCATAAAGTTATTAAATCTACTGATATATATTCAAAATACCTTAAAACAAGTTCAAAACCTCATGGAATAATTTATCAAACAAGAAGAGTGAACATTTATACCAACACAATTATATTTTTAACAAAATAAGTCATAAAACATAATTTTCACACAAAAACTTTAGAACCAAAGTTTTACAGAAGCACATATCATATAAATAAGGTTATAAAATAATTAAAATGATGAAACTTAAATGATAAAGGTTTTGCAATGGATATCCTACCTCAAATCCTTAGCGTAATGGAAATGCACACCCGAAATCACCCATCGTGGGTTTATAAACCCTAAAACTATTAATACAAGACCAAAATGAATATAAACTCCATAAAAAACCATGGTATAACAGAACCCTAGGTCAATCATGACTAGGGGAGATTATAAAACCAAGAAATAATGAAATGAGGAAGAAGAGGGAGGATAAAGGAGATGGAATCTCACCTTTCCACAAGAAAACTCTTTGTATTCCACTAGATCTGCACCCGTAGAGAAAATTTAATGGGATGAAACTTCATGGAAAGTCTCTTACGGTCTGGAATAACCAGTTAAAGAAGATGTTTTTTAAAAAGGGCATAAATTGAATGAGTTGTGTATAAAACCATTTACCTTAACAATTCTGGGATATTTGAGGTAACCTGAGAACATTCTCCCAACTCTGCAACCCATATGAGCTCCAAAGAGGGTAAATCGATAATGGGGGTGAGTATGGGGGTATTGGATTTGAGGATGAGGTAGAATAACCGAAAAATATGAAAAATTGAATTAGATATAAAAGAAACAAATTATGTTTTTAAAAGTGGAAATGGGCCCATGGTCTGGCCCAATACCTAAATAAGTAACCCTAATTCACCATGATTGTGAATTTATATGGGTTAAAAAAGGATATGGAAGTTTTAATATTTCAGTATAGGACAATTGAAAAGTATAATTGGTGAAAATGATGAAAAAAAAATGGAGTTATAAAATAAACAAATTTGGTTTTTAAAATTGGAAATGGGCTCATGGTTGGCCCAAATCATGAAGTAACAACCCTTTCTTCAAAAACTCCTAAACAAGAAATGGGGAACCAAAATTAGGGTGATTAGAAATATATGAAACTTAAAAACTCAACACTCATCTCAAAAAAATACCCATGAAAAGGATCGGTATTTCCAATGGACCAGATCGAAACAAAGACAAGAAAAACAGGGTGTGACAATTCTCCCCACCATTAAAGCTTTTCGCCCCCAGAAAGCCATAACACTTTCTGGCTGAAAAATCAACACCTAAGGATTGCCTATAAACATTATCCATTCTATCAAGAAAAGTAAATATCATCAACCATCAATGGATGTTAATCCTAAAACTCAAAAAAAACACACTACTCACAACCACTTCGGGAAAATCATTGGAAATATCAAGCCACCACCTCCACAACTAAGCCAAGAACCCGATTGTTGGTCCATCTCCCAATGAACCCAAGAGAACACACAAAAACCAAATATTCTAGGGGAGTCCATAATGGACTACCCTCCATTAATAAACAAAAATCACTAGAAAAGTTCTTAGGATGAAAATTCATAGGACCCATGGTGAGTCTCTACACTTTTAGAAACCAACTAGCAACGAACAGACAAGAATTCAACATGAGCTACAATTGGGCCTCACTCACACAAGACCAACAAAACTCTCCTACAAAAACCTATAATAAGAAGTTAATAGGGTTACAACATGGACATCTAAACCACCCACTCCTGAATGGAGGGGACAAGAACAGGGCCAAGATTTTCAACACAGATCTGGACCCCCACCACTCAGGGAGGGGAGGGAAGGGGGACCAATAATTAGGCCATTGAAACTACAAAAGAAACAAAGTAACTACCCAATAATCTCCACCTACAAATAGGTAACACTAAGACCGCACCCTATTTTCACAGCAGATCCACACAGTGACATTGATCGAAATCCCACATCCATGAAGGCATAACCATAGACACTGTGTGAGGGGTAATTCCACTACCATTGTTGTAATGAAGGGAAATTCATAGTAATGAGTAACCAAAACATTGACATAGAAAATAACTTACCAAAATAGAGGAGGCAGGATCCTAATCGAGCACTCCACACCTATGGTGATTTCCTGACTGCGTGAAAAGCTTCACTCCAAGGCCTATGGTCGGAGCCCTGATTCTTGAAGCATCTGCTGCACCGCAGTCAGGTGATAAGGATCACACCACTCAAAAAAAACTCACTTGATCACCAAAAAAACCTTCATGTAAATAGGAACTCATAGATACATATCAAAATTATGTCTCGCTCTGAACAAGGGGCAGAATAGACAAGGAATACGGTGAGACACATCAACATCACCAAACACAACTGCTTTGTCCAAAAGAATTATCATGACTTAGAAGCACTTTTAATCGATCCCAAATAGCTCTCTATTCCAAAAAATATGTATATTAATCATCAAAATAGGTGTATTTTACATTTTAAATTAATCCTTAGGTTGATAAGAAGGAAATATTTCCAATGGAGAACTATACATGGCCACATCACAACATCAAACACATCTTTAGGAACCCAAGGAACATTACTCAAAAACCGATCCACCAACAAGATCTCATCTCAAGATAAAAAAAGAGTATGAATTCTAGATCACAAGGAAGCTTATTGAATAAACAACTCTTCTAAGACATGGAACAGTCAAGCCACTTAACCATTGGTTTAAAAAAAGGCCACAATTTTTCAGTTCAAAACACTTTTGAAAAGAAAACTAACTTGGTGGGTTTCCACATTCACCAATGGTGTTTCATCCAGTCTCACCCACATGCACATTTCCATGCCACCCCAGGAACCTAACCACCCTGACATATAGGCCATCCTTCCAGATATCAATAAAACCATGCATGTGAGCACCCATGAAAACACAAAAGGCTAAAACAAAACAACATCATTCCAAAAATCATGTACCTTCAAAAGGAACACCAACCACCAAGTCAAAAACCCCTTTTCATATTCCAAAAAAACCAAAATTCATTAAGAACCATCTTCTTAAAAACCTACCACTTTTAATTTTTAACAACATTTAAAATAACCAAGCCACTCCAAACAACCCCTTCCCATTTTTTTAAAAAATTCAACAAGCTATATTTTCATAATCTGAGGTCCATTGAGACCAATACCCTTTCTAGGAAAACACCAACCAATCAAAACCAATTTCCAAAACTAATTTATCTAATTAAAAAACTTTTTAACATCCCAAAATACCCCATTTAAAACAAATACTTAGAATCACCTTAAAAATATTCACAATTTCAAAACCTTTTATTCCAACAAACCACAAGTTTAGATTATGGATAATCCAATCCCGTTAAATCATTTTCACTTCCCTCTAAAAAGAATTTCAGAAAAACAAAACCTTCTAAAACCATTCTTATATTTAATTTTTTAAAACCCCCTTTTTCAATTTTCAAAATCCAATCCTTCCTTTAAAACTGATTTCCACAATTCTCACACAAGGATTTTCAAAACAAAAATTCAGAATTCATGAAAGGTTCAAGAGACCCAAAAAAGGGGAACTAGTGTCGGTGGGTGACTTGACCATATGGTTGGAGGCCACAAGTTAAACACAACACCAACACAGAGAGACTTATTAGGACCATTACCTAGATCAAACTGACTTTCCAGGCCCTGTGAGCTCAAGGAGTCCATTAGTCAGACTCCCCTTATCATATCCCAACACCAAACAGTCAACAAGAACAAAGGACACTAATAAAACCAAACTTCCCATGGAAACCTGAGGATTAGAACGAGAAAGAGTTTGTGACGCTCTTCTTGTACTTACCCCTCAAGTCCAAACAATCCTACTCAATATACCTTGACATACCTAAAATAACAAGGGCTCTCTAAAAAGAAATCTCTGCTAAGAGCTGACCTCCTCTGATACCATTTTGTCATGAACCAGTCTGATTCAACCCTGAACTGGTCACCCAGGCCAGCCCGTGACAAGTCCCGAGAGGCATTCCTGATCCTCCCGGGATGGAGATAAGCACTAAAGTAATCAATAGAGTAAAAAAGGGAACTATTTCTCCCATATATGAACAATAAAACAAATAATGTAAAGAAATGGACGGCCCAAAATACATTTATATAAAAATTGAACTGAACATTATTTGTACAAGAAACTGAAAGTACAACTAAGCCAACAACTCAACTGACAAAACCCAATAACCAACTAACTCCATGTGACCCCGCTAGTCACTCTCCAAAAAAAATGATCACACATCACCCAAGGTGATCGAACTCAAGCTGAAACCTGCACAAGGTCTAAAAACAGAAGTAGAATATAGGCGTGAGTATTAAAACTTAGTAGGTTAGCCCGATATTCTATTCCCAATGCACATACTTTAAAATAAAATAAATATCAATTTCAATTTTTAAATAAAAATATGAATTTATGTCTTTGAGTTCCCATGCTATAAAAAAATTACTAGACAAAAAATTTCATGTTTTATAAACAAGAATGCAAGTAACAACTTTCAAAACGGTACTACTTAAAAATGAAAATAGTTTTCAAGAGGGTTGCTTTATAGAATTTTAAATTTTAAATAAATCCAACACCCTACTAAATTTACCAAACAAACACAACGTATGTCAATGGTGAGTAAAAATGATCCAATGAGCACAATTCATGGGAACACCCCTAGGCACTAGTCAGTTGTCAGCCCCAGGTACTTCATATCTCGGTGAAATTAACCATAATAAATATTTGTTCTCGTGCAAATGAGCCACAAGTTGGGAGAATACCCATAACCTAGTGATCCCCCAACATCATCATCATCATATTTTAGTTATTTTTGTCATCGTCAAACTTTCTACGTGAAACTGGGGCCAAACCCTACAAGATCACTATAATACTAGTACACGTCCACCCACCTAGATACTCAGGATTCCCTTTAGTGCTCAATCAAGTTACACATATTATCAAATACACATTTCACATCAAAAGTCCATTACCAAAACATAAACACACAAGCAGACCACAAACTTTATTCACATTTCTTTCACAAATCAACAAAACCACTAAATATTTTCCTAAAACAATTTCAAGGAGTGTATTAAGGCTTTTCACATAAAACTCATTAAAAACACTCTTTAAATTATAAAAAACATCAAAACAACTCCAAAAAATATTTTTCAGCCCTAAAAACATTTAATAAAATCATTTCATGTACCATAAAACAATCCCAATTGACACAACATGGTATATACAAGTAAAACACTCATTCTTCATTTTTTTAGGAAAAGTCAAACAGGCCTTTAAACATTTCCTCAAAACTAACATTCGACAAAGTTATGAATTTTAATTTTATTAAGGAGGTGTGTACACACCATTTAAAGAATAAAACCACATTCATAAATCCCTTAAAACACTCAGGTGACATATTCAAAACACAACCATTCTTATAAGATTGTGAAATGGGCCATTTTCCAGCAACTAGGGCCAAAACATGTTGTAAACAAAAAACCATTTGTTTGTAAAAGAAAATAAAAATTTGAAATCCATAAAAGGAAACCAAAATAATTTTATTACATGCATACAATATATTTATAAATCCAAACAAATTATTTTAAATTTCACAAGACATATAAAAGCCAACCGGGCAATTTACCGAACATATGGCATGCACGCTTTAAAAAACACTTATGTTAAGCACTTAAAAAGGGATAAAACACAATTTTAATGCCATAAAATTATTAAATATACTGATAAATATTCAAAATACCATAACACAAGTGTGAAATGTCATGGAATAATTTATAAAACAGGAGGAGTGCAAATTTATTCCAAAACAATTATATTTTTAACAAAATAAGTCATAAAACATAATTTGCACACAAAACCTTTAGAACCAAAGTTTCACAGTAGAAAATATCATATTAATAAGGTTATAAAATAATTAAAATGATGAAACTTAAATGATAAAGGTTTGTTCAAGGGATATCCTACCTTAAATCCTTGGCATAATGGAAACACACACCCGAAATCACCCGTCGTGGGTTTATAAACACTAAAACTATGAATACCAGACCTAAATGAATGTAAAGTCCAGAAACAACCATGGAATAACATAACCCTAGGGTGATAATGACTAGGGGAGATTATAAAACAAAGAAATAATTAAAGGAAAAAGAATATGGAGGATAAAGGAGATAGAATCTCACCTTTTCCACAAGAAAACACTTTGTATTCCATTTGATCTACACACCTAGAGAAAATGGAAGAGGATAAAACTTAATGGAGAGTCTATTAAGGTCTTTATGAACCAGGTAAAGAAGATTTTTTAAAAAAATAGAACGAATTTAATGAGTTATGTATAGAACTATTTACCTTAACAATTCTGGGAGATTTGAGGTAACCTGAGACCTTGCGCCCTCATCCGCGACCCATATGAGCTCCAAAGGGGGTAAATAGATAATGGGGTTGAGTATGGGGGTATTGGATTTGAGGGAGAGGTAGAATAACTGAATAATATTAAAAATTTAATTAGATATAAAAGAAACAAATTATGTTTTTCAAACTGGAAATGGGCCCATGGGCTGGCCCAATACCTAAATAAGTAACCCTAATTCACCATGCTTATGAATTTATATGGGGTCAAAAAGGACATGGAAGTTTTAATAAGTCAGTATAGGACAAGTGGGAAGTGTAATGGGTGAAAAAGGATGAAAAACTATGGAGTTATAAAAGAAACAAATTCGGTTTTTAAAACTAGAAATGGGCTCACGGTTGGCCCAAATCATGAAGTAACCACACTTTATTCAGAAACTCCTAAAAAAGCAATGGGGAACCAAAATTAGGGTGATTAGACATATATTAAAATTTAAAACTCAACATTCATCTCAAAAAAATCCCATGAAAAGGATCGGTATTTCCAATAGACCGGATCAAAACAAAGACATGAAAAACCGGGTGTGACATTATAGGCAATATCCCAATAGTTATATTTCTGAGTTTGTTGCAACAGCCTCAGACTTCTATTACTTGACAACTCTCTATACTCTACCATAATTGAATTTCTGACATCTTATTGATCAAAACCACTATAATGTTAAATATGTTCCTTAAAATTGAAATAAGTCTTCTATATTTCAATTATAAACATATTTCAATTTGATGGACTTCCTTAAATATTTTCAATATGATATTATTTATGATATTCAGTCTAATAAATGGGTACCAGAATCAATCTGATGGTCATGAATTTTTTCAGTGTGATTGACAAGACATAAATCTAACCTCTGGTCTAATTAAAGGTAATTTTGATAATTGTACTCATAATCAATACAATTTTCATAATGAATAATAGTAATTTTATATTCTTAATACATTAAACTTATTTTATGTTTGGTAAAATATAATGTTTTCAACAAAAACATGCTAAAATACTTGGGACATAAAATTTTAGTAAATTTTTTTTAAGAAAGTATTTGTGATTTCAATAACTAAGGGAATATATAATTAATATGTAGAACTTTAGAATCAATAATCTCCCCCTTTTGGAATCAAAAACCCCCAAACATCAATCTAAAAATAACATGGAAAACATATAACCCATTATTCTTTTAAGAACATTGTATTCAATTTGAATCTTTAAACCTTAACTCCCCCATATTTTCTAACTCTTCTAAATATGATAGAGAGTCTTAGAAAATTTCATACCTAAGAAAACTCACCCACCTTAGAAATTATTCTCCCCATAAGGATAATATCTCCCCTTAAATAAACAGTCTCCCTTTGAAATATATTATCCAAATTAATATATAATTCTCACCTTTTGTTAAAATTATCTCCCCCTTTGATAATAATTTCTTCCAATTTTTTATTTTAAAAAGGAATGGGGAATGAATCCAAAATTTCCTAAAATGTTAGAGAAAAGATATAAAAAACAATTTTAAACTAACTAGTCATCCATATGGTAAGAAAAAACATATCACTAATCAAAATTGAAAAATCATTCAAGAATAATAGAATTGGATGAAAATAAAATTCATTAAGAATTCAAAAGTTTTACAAAGTACAGAGAGAGTCCAAAAGAAATGAAAATTAATCCATCTTCATCAATTTTTGAAAATGCCTTGATCTTATTGAACTCGTGATGGTCTTTTTATAAAACTTCAATCCTTTATTCTTGATACTAATCCTGGGTATTCAACCTGTTTACTTCCTCAGAATGATCTTCGTTTTGTTCTATCATCTACAGCTATTATTTTGGAATCTAACTCATTATACATGATTTAAATAATTTTTTAAATAATTATTTCATCATCAAGACCTTTTTCACCAATATATTTTAAACTATTTATGATTGTCATGAACCTATAGAGAATATTTGAAACTGATTATCTATGTAATAAATCAAAGTCTTGATATTTTGATCTAAACATATATCTTCTTGTTTCAACAAAATTATAAGTACCAAAGTGTGTAACTTAATTATTTTTAATATACTATTTGTATCTTTACATGAAGATATCTAGATCTATATAATTATTCTCAGGGAACACAATAGAGTATTCCTTACTCTATAATTTAATTTATACTCTTTTTTTGCTTGATGTCTAAAATAAGTGAATTCCTTATTCGGAGTCTTGTAGTCTCTGGTAAGCATAAAAAAATTATAAACTCCAGTATTGATAAAAAAATATTTCATCTTATATATCTGGTTCTCATAATCAGTTTCATAAAAGATAGGCGGTTTTTTTGGATTTAGATTATATATAGCAACAAAATTAAAATCTTCCATCATAAAAAAATAGAAACACTTTTTCTAAAAACATGTTGGTGTATAAAAAATTATAAATAAGAATTTTATAAAAAAAATTAATAATACTTGCAGTTGACAGAAGAAGTAAAAACTCAACAAGTATAAGTAGTAGAACCTGACTTGATACCAATTTTAGGGTCATAAGAGTAGCTTATTATGGTTATACATACAATATATGAGTCAATTTTTGTTTTAAAAAATAGTTTAAAACAACAAAAACTAAACAAAACACAAACCTCTAAAAGTAAGTTTATCAGTCTCAGTCCGATTATCAATGTTAAAAAATAAGAACAAAAATATGTCTGATTCTATCATAGTAAATGAATCATAATTACTGTGGATCTGATTAGTATCAATTTATTATTTTTATTGTATTCACAGTAACACTGATAAAACTAATTGTATATAAAATTAAGTACAATGACTACATTTCTATTAAATGTACAGTGGAATAAAAACTTCTAAAAATCAGCAATATAATAGCTATGTAAAAGTAATAATTAATTAAAATATATTTTAAAATAATAACCACTTTTAACCTTAAGAGTAAGGTATTAAATAACATTTAATAAAGGTATTCACAATTTTATACTTATTGTCAAGTCTTTCTTTACTTACTAGGAAATACCTTGATATGATGATTGGAATTTCTCTCTCTTCATATCCCTAGAATACCTCAATCTGATAGATTAGATTAACCCTATTCATTCCCTTGAATCCCATGTTGTAACAATTATTGGACATGGATTACAGTTAAAAAAGTTCTTCGGGAAATAACATGATAAGAATTCCTTAGAAAAGAAACACTCTAAACGATTACATTGACTAAAAACGAGTGGTTTAGTAGAGAAATATTCAGAAGAAAATGTAATCAATGAACACAAAACTCTTCAAATGACTTATTATTTATAATAAATATACCCACAATAATATTTTTTAGTTTGTTTTAATGGCCTAGGACACCTGGCACTTGACAACTCACAATTCTCTAGCATAACTGAATGTCCAGTGTTGTATTGATTAACACCATTAAAATGTCAAAGTTATTCCTTACAATTGAAATAAGTTTTCTATATTACAATTATAAACATAATTTAGTCTGATGTAGTTCCTTGTCTGTTTTTAATATTATAATCCTTATCAGATTCAGTCTGATTAATTGATACCAGAATCTGTCTGATGGTCATTACTTTTTTCAGTACGATAGGCAAGACAAAAGTCTAACCTCTAGTCTAATTAAAGGTAGGTTTGATTATCATACTCATACTCAATATTATTGTCTTAATGAAGAATAGTAATTTTATATTTTTAATACATTATAACTTATTCTATGTATGGTATAAGATAATATTTTCTAAATAAACTTGCAAAAACAATTGGGAAATTAATATTTAGTAAACATTTTTTAAGAAAGTGTGTGATTTCAAAAACTAAAAGAATTAAAAAGTAATTAGTATAACATCTAAATCAACAAATATTTATCCCCTTAGAATAATACAATTAAGTATTGAAACAATATAAATTTAATTATATATTAATGAGAAAATTATATTTGGAAAATTAAAATAAAAAAGGAAAAAATTATGGAAATTTGTTACTCAATTTATGTACTTTGGATTTCCCTTGGATGAATCCCTAATAAGGTAGGTATTATGCTAATATATTGTTACTAAAATCATAAAAGAATGAAAAAATATTATTGGGGAAGTAATATGGGTATATTTTGAAGAGGAAAATGAATTTTTGAGTGGAATTGAAGAGGTGGTGACATGTCCCTTTTATAAACGTTGAGAATGGTATTTTTGTAAATATTTTAAATTAATAAAAAGAGGGCACGTGTTTTACTTATCAAGTGGATAAAAAATTGAAAATAAGTTATTTGGTATTATTTATGGTCATTAATATCTTAAAAATCAATTAGAAACATTTTTTATCATGTTTCAAGCTCTTTATATCAATATTTATTAATTTGACCATTTTTATTTTACAGTGCTAATTAGTTTTTATATAAGAAAAAAATTATTATTAAAAATAAAATGGCCCTTATTATATAATTTTTACCAAATAATTCAAAATATTAAAAAAAATTATCAAATAAAATTTCTCTATGGAAAAAATCAACTAAAATATTAGTGTGTAAAAATCCGTATTTGGAAAAAGTGTATTTTTAAGTATAAAATTTATTTTTAGGGTGAAATTATAAATTTATTTAAATTTCATGATATAAATCATATTATTCTAAAATTTATATATCTTTAAAATCATTCCAATACCAAATTTAATGAAAATAATATTTCCTTACAAGAAAATTCCAAAAATGTTTTTTATTGGAAAATATTGTTCAAGTAATTAAAAAGTTAATCATGGATTTTATAATTTCATACTAGAATTTTAAAAATGTATTGTTTTAAATATTTAATATATTTTTAACCAATTAAAATTTTTTATACACATATAGTTATTTCATATAAACATATACAATTTAATGTTTTGGTAAAAACTATATTTTTAACTATTCGCCTAAAAATAATTTATTTCAGAAAAATACAAAATATTCATCTTAATATATTATTGACATTAAAAATTTTAAAATGATGTTAATTTTTTAAAATTAAAATTTATCATTTAAATAGATTCATGAATAAATCCTCTTTAGATTGTGCATTTTTTAAATGTTTTTGGATGTATTTTTTACCTATTATAGTAGGGTTGTTGATATTACATTCTCTCCTACTTAAATGATCATTTCCTTGAAATTGGATACATGTCAGATTCCAAAATAATATAGTTATTAATCCCCCATAGCTTCCTCAGTCTCCCATGTTGCCTTATCTAGTTTGTGATTTCTCCAAAGGATTTTAACCAGCCTAGTTATCTGATTTTGCAACACTTTATCTATAGTGACAAGAATATGAGCAGGATCTTCATTATAAGGAAAGTTATATTCTAACTCTATTCCTTTATATTTGAGTATATGGGTTGGATCTAGAAATTATTCCCTCAATAATTAACCACAGAAGACATCATGTATTTTAAAAAGGTTAGGCAACTTAGCCAATCAGTAAGTTACAGCTCCAATTCTCTCTAGAATTTCAAAAGGCCCATTTTACCTAGGGATTAGATTCCCATTTTCCCAAATATTACAATTCCTTTCAATGGTTACACCTTCAATAATACATGATACCCCACTTGAAATTCCAATTATTTCAATCGATTATCAACATGGATCTTTTTCATGCTTTGAGTTTATTTGATATGATTTGGGATTGTTATTACATTCATAATTGTATCCTCTAAATTCTTTGGGCCTACTAACTTCCTTTAACTTACTTATTACCAAAAATTTGTAGTACGACATCTATTCCAATAAAATTCATCATACAGTGCCATCTATATGCTTGAATGGAAATTTTTATTGTATGAAAATTACACAAGAGATAAATAATCATTTCATGCTCTTTGGAATTCAAAAAACCTAATCTTGACATCTCTTCTAGTGTCTGTATATTCCTTTTAGAATTTCCATCAGTTTGCAGATGATAGTTAGTGATGAAATGTAACTTAGTGATGAGAGTCTTTTGAATACTCTTCCAGAAAATCAACATGAGATGAGGGCCATGATTGGATACAATTGATAGGGGTTCCATGTGATGTCTCATGATTCAATTGATATATAGTCGGGTAAAGTGTTCAAGGGGTAGGTATTACCTTACTGCTTAAGAATTTACAAACTTGGTAAG
Organism: Viscum album; assembly: GCA_963277665.1. NCBI lineage: Eukaryota > Viridiplantae > Streptophyta > Magnoliopsida > Santalales > Viscaceae > Viscum > Viscum album. The sequence continues at coordinate 1,290,299,861 of OY728158.1, forward strand.
GCGATTGATGATGACCCTTATAGCATCATTATTAATTAGATTTTTTATAATTCTAGTGACAAAGTCCATTGTAATATTCTCCCACTTCTATATAGGTATAAGGTTAGGTTGCTTTATTCCCATAGGTTATTATCTTTTATCCTTTACATACTGGAATATTAATCATCTAGACATATAATTTGAAAGTTCTTAATTCATAAAATCCCACCAGAAATGGTCTCTTAAATCCCTAAAAATATTTTTACTACGAGTGTGGGTAGATAAATTTGATTTGTGTACTTCATCTGGTAATTCCATTTTTACTTCAAGTATGGACAGAACACATAACCACTTTCAAACTTCAACGCTTCATATTTATAGAGGAATTCTATCAATTTCCCATCATTTTCCACTTTAATACTCCCTTGTAAATCCTTATCCTTATATTGGAACTTCTATATCCTTTCTAGTAAGATGGATTATCAATTTCTCAGAAAAGTAATGATGGATCCACTTTCTTGAAGAGCACCATTTCCATCATTACTAAATCCCTAGGTATAATATCTCTATCAATTCTTATCATAGTCCAAACTTCATGGTCCCTCCTACTTAATGAATCAACCACATTTTTTCCTTCCTAGAGTGGTAGTGTATCATGTAATCATTATTCATTAGCTGATTTGATTATCTTATTTACCTCATTTTGATATTTTTCAGGGAGAAAATATAGTTTTAGATTTTTTTTGTTTTTATATATAATGTATATTTTCCCATAGATATAGTTCATCTATATAATTAAGAAAAGTTTTACTAATGTTAAATCAAGGTCATGAGTCAGATAGTTTTTTGCATGAATATTAAATTTCCTTAATATATAACCACCACTATGTAATTCTATATAAAGACACAACCTAATCCTTTCATCAATTAATCACTATAGAAAACAAATCCATCCATTGGTGACAGTAAATTAAATATCTATGTATTAACCAATCACATATTTATATCTTAAAAAAATTCTTTACATTCAATGGACCATGTGAATTCAACCTCTTTATGTGTCAACATGGTTAACAGGTAGGTCAATCAGGAAAAACATTAACAAACTGTTGATAGTAAACTGCTAAATTAAGGAAACTATATATCTCAATTATATTCCATGGGGTAGGAAATTCATTGAATACCTTTTTATTCTAAGGATAAATATATATTATATCATGGAAGACAATGTAGCTGATAAAATAAACTTCATTGAACCAAAATTCACACTTACTGAATTTCCCATATAATTCCTTTTTCAGGGTCTCAAGAATTATTCACATATAGTTATCATAATCTTCATGGATTTTAGAGTATATCATGATATCATTAATGAATACCACCATGAAGTTTTCAATATAATCCTTGAATACTATATTCATCATATTATTAAAAATAGAAAGTTCATTAATCTATCTGAATAGAATTATAGTATAACCATAATATACATATCTTGTACAAACATTCATCTTTCGTATATCCTCCTTCTTAATCCTTAACTAATTATAATTATAGTGGATATAAATAATTAAAAAATATTGATCTCTTTTATGTTTATCAAATAATTTATCAATTCATGGTAAAAGAAACTTTTTCCTTGTATTACTAGAATTGATCTCCTTGTAATCAATGCACAATCTAATAGACTCCTCTTTTATTTTAACAAATAAAATAGAGGATTCCCATGATGAAATACCAGGGTGTCTAAATCCATTATCACACTACTCTTGCAGTTTATTCTTTAACTCTACGAACTCCACTAGTTCTATTCTATATGGAGTTTTATATATGGTATTTTCATTAGGAATTAATTCAATAGAAAACTAAACTTCACAATCAAGTGGATGACCAAGTAATTCCTCTAGAAATACATAAATTTACTTTAATGAAATTTCTACATCTTATATCATTATTATTTACTTCCCATCCATATATAGTGTTTCTTCTTACTCTTCTCCCACTATTTAATTATGGTACGATACTGGAAGTGGGTCTAGAAAAGAATCAATAGGTGAAGTCTCTCACTTGAAAACAAGGGATTATATGTCCCCTTCAAAAATATTAATATCCTTATCTATCATAATTGAACTTAAGACTATTAACCCATATGATGAAAATCCAAAGAAAATAATTTATTTTTATACATTAGCTTCATCCCATCAATTAAATGGTTAATATTTATTTTAGTTCTATACACATATTGCTCAACATGTTTAACTAACCTTATAAAGATAACCTCAAACTCAAAAACCTTTTCATCCTCTTTCTATCTAAGATTAATTAATTTTTATTCCATTACATCCCTTTCTTCATTAGAAATGTATTTTATATAAAATATCTTTTAATGTTTCTATATTACATACTCCTTATCTCTAAATCCTCATTAGTGTTCTTAATTATTTTTCACTATTTATCAGTATATACCTTCAAAAAAATATACCTCCATGATGACCTTTTACCAATCACTACTTTAAAAAGTGAGAAATATATTTTTTAGGGACTTTTTCCATTTCTTATATACCAATATATTAGTAGTTACATTTAATGGTGGAGGTTTTTGTCACGTGAATCTATCCAACATAGTTTCACCACATTATGGATAGATAGGTTTCTCTATGCGAGTGATGTTGTTCTTAAAAACATGGGCCTTCTTCCCCAAAATGGTTATGATCTAATTATCTCCAACTCTAGCCTTATTTACTTTCTTATAAGTAAAATCCTTATATTGACTATGATTGTTGATAAAATAACCATTTCTTTAGTGAGACTCCATCTCTAGATAATGGAATGCACAAAAATAAGTGCATGAAAATGAATTTTAAAATAAAATTCCTATTAGGTTTTAAGGGGGAAAATTATTTAAAATCATAACGTTCTTCCATAATATTTATGATATCTAACTCGATTCTTCTAAATCTAGTGCCCACGGTTTATACTAAACTTCCTCTAATATCAATTGTAATAACCCAGTCTCCATATACACAAAGCCGATAATTATATCATAATATTTTCATAGAATGAAAGAGTTATGAAAGGATCCAATATCATAGTAGTCATGGAAGACCAGGTACATATATATATTTCATATTGAATTTGAGAACATAAATAATAGTATAAAAACAACATGAAAATATTATTATCTATTATAGCAGATCCTTGAAAATTACACACATACTATCATCTAGGTTTATTGGTGAAAATAAAAAATAAGGGTGATCTTAAATGCTCAGTAAGGTGTAGCATACAATGTAATATATTATAAAATAACCATAGATTAAATAGTGTTGTAAGATCATAAATGGTCAGAATAATTCTATAATCAAATGAAATTGAGGCTATACTATATCTAAAATTATAAATAAAAACATTGATAATAATTACTAATCTCATAATGATAGAATGAATAATGTCCAACAACATAAACATATCGTCAAACCCTTGTTCCAAGACATAATACATATATGGTAAAGGTATATATAAATACCTTTGCTAATTTATCTCATGAAACCTATAAATTCATCAAGGGGATATCTATATTGGGGTCCACTAATCAATAATCAAGTCCAATCCATTCATCATATGGTTTAACAAAAAAATCATCACATTCCCTAATGAACATGTTACTTAATTATAAAAAAATGGAAATATGGATATATGTATGATGAAAATATAGAGAAAAATATTTCCTCATTCAAAGGAATAGTTCATCTATATAGGAGAATATCCTGAAAATGAATATGGAAACTATGGGGTATTCTCATTGCAATAATAAGTTCCCTTTTCAAAGAAATTAAGATAAGTTGGTGAAGAGGGTAATTTAAATATGACGTGTTATCAATAAAATATATTAGTTTATCTCCATAGTCTAAAATAGTGGGAGACTAAAGAAATATTAGAAATATACTTCATTATGGATTTTAAATATTGTTTAAATTATCTAAAGAATATCACCTAGACATGTCTCTCTAACTGTGTAGTCTTAAACCAACTCATCGTGCACCGAGTGATGATTAATTAGGTACTCGACAAGCCTTTTCAGGGTGATTACCCATAGGTTCATTTTTTTTAGAGTTTCAACCACTTTCCAGTATCCAAATATGGATGTAATTTCCAAGAAAACCACCCACATTTTATAAATGAAACATTAATATTTACAATCATTATAAGGCTTAGGTAACATTTCAATAAAAATAATATGAATGAAAGAATTTAAAATAGAACATTAAATACAATGAATAATGAGATAATCATTATATAAATATCATAGGGGTATTAAGTACTCCATAAAATATAAAACATGATGTATCACATAATCATGTCTCAAGGAATATAAATTTGAGTCAAAGAAGCCTTACCTTTATTACAACTTAGCTGAATTTTCTCTCAGCTCCTGCATTATAAATTAATAATATAAATAAACTATTTTAGAAAATTATTCATAACTATAACCTCTTTTAAGCAACATTTATAATTATACTTTATTTGTTTATTAGTTTTTTATTATCTATTTTCAATATCTAGTGTGATTAATCTTTTTCATTTTGAACCAGTTTCATAATAGCGGTGTTATTATTCATTATTATCCTAATTTTAATAATTCTTATATCATACAAGGTACATTATTTTATGATTTATAATAATTTATAATGTTATAAATGCATGTTATGAGTTTTTTAATTATCATACTTAATGCTGGAATCAATGATGAGTAAGTTTCAAAGGTTTTTATCAAATGGGCATTAGTATCTTAACAAATGAGTTTAATATTAATGTTACTATTCTAGATATAAAATTAAATAAATATTTTATTATTTTTATCATATTTTACTAAAAATAAAATTCCAATATTCATACATGGAATAAATTTATTACATTGTTCAAGTTGGTGGTTAAATCAACCACAATAAGAATACGCCACAAATAATAGATGATTATGAATTGATTTAGTTGTAACATCATTATACAAGAATAATAATGACTTTATTTATTGTTTATTACTGTGTTATATCATAATTTTAATTAATTGGAAGAATAAGATAACCTATATAAATTTATTACATAGTATGAAGAAATCGTTATTTTCATTATGAATTTTTTTTTGGACTGTTGATTTTACCATGGTTTTTTGTCGACCATACTGTTAATAGTTTGGAAAAAAATTAAAAACCATAGTAATTCCAGAGAAATAATATTTATCCTTTAAACCCATTCTCTTTAATATCTATGAATGTAGATGATTAAAGGAAAAAAATATAAATGAATCATTTCATGGAGGCGATAGTCCACAAATACACATGGTTAGTGATTTATTTTCCATAGAACCTGAGAAATGTATAATATATTTATCATTTAAAAATAATAAATATATTATAAATATCATAAATTTTAATTTTATTTAGCATTAGGACCGATCATGTAAGGTGGTTAAGGAAAATGAAAATTGAAACTTTTGGAGGCGGTAGTCCTCTCACACACATGAATATAATTTTTTTGCTTAAGGGACAAGGGGAAAGTGGTTAATAGTTATTCCCTTATAATAACAAAGTTTAGTATACAAAAAATTATTATTTCATTATATAATAATGATAAAAAATATATATTTGAAAAATTAATATCAAAAAAGAATAAAATTATGGAAAAATAATACACATGTTGAGGACATGTGCTTTCCATTGGAGGATGGTAGAGCGACCCAAGATTCTCCTATATAGATATTACATATTAACATATTAATATTAATATTGTGTTGTAAAAACTTTCATGAGGACCAAAATGGTTTAGTGTCTTTGGAAACATGGGTACATGTATAATTGGTTCATAATTGATATACATTATCTATTGATAAGTTCTTCATAACTTGAACCCTTCTCAGAAATATCAAACATAAACCCTTTATTCATTACATGGGTAAAGGAAAAATAAGAAAGTGTTATCTAAAATTCACAATAAGGTTAAATAATGGAGATAGCAATGATCACATAATCATAACATGAGCATATGGGTTTGATAACCTGATCATAACATTTGAAAATGATACCCAACACCTCAAATATCACAATCTTGAGTCATGATGTTAAGTTTGGAATTCCATAAGACATGAATCATAAATGAATAAAAATGATCCAAGAGATAAATATAATATATATTTATTACATATGTATTTATATTACTCCATAAAAGTTAGTGATAGAAAATTAATCACACCGTTCATGGAGATGCTAGGTCATATGTAAGCATAAATGATATTCCCATTTACTCGATGGATAGAACAATGGAAAGGTAAATAATAATTCACATTTTTATAATAATTTTTATTTCATATATATAATTTATATTCAATTAATCTATTATTATTAATATCCATTTCAAAATAAAATAAAAAACTTATCACATTACTTCGTGGAGGTTGTTGTCCACACGTACGCATGAGCGATGTTATCATTATCTAAAAGATTGGAAAGTAATAAGTTATAGGTGATATTATAATTCAATAATTGTAATTATTTTATAAATATCTTATATACACTTTAAATATATTATAATCACATGTGATAGGTGGTGACGAAAAATGAATTACATCGGTTCACGAGGCGGTAGTTCTCTTTAGACATGATCGACGGTTTCGTTTCCCATTTGATAGAAGAGGAGGTGTCAATAGGTTATGAAGTTATCATAAAAACGTATAATAATGTAGTATAAATTTGTTTTATTATATTTTAATTATTAAAACATGAATTAATTTAGAAATATAAGAAATAAAAAAAGATATTTGGGAAGATAATTACCATCGCTTAGAAAAACATCCTTTGGATCACTTATTAAGGATCCTAAAATTGGTCTTTTGAGGAAAATAGAAGATATATAACATGGATAATGATTTTGGGTAGATATTGTTTCAGGTTTTTATTGATCGAAATGGATTAATATTTTTGAAAATTTAGGGGAGTAGGTCTCATTTTATTATAGAGAAGTAGTGAAATTTTTGTAAATACCCAGAACTATTCAATAACAAGTACTAACTCACACCCCAAGTGCTTAAAAAATTAATAAATAAAGTATTTTAGGTAATATATGGTCTAAACACACATCCATAATATAAAAACACAAGTTTTAAACATTTTATTCCTTATCCTTTAAGTTTACTTACTTTTACCATTTTAGTTTTCACCACGATAACAAGTTCATTATTTATTTGAAAAGGTGATTTATTCCTTAAGAATAAAAATAATGTGAGAAAAATTAGATAATATGGAAAAAAAATCTAGATATTAATACAAATTTAATAAATAAAAATCCTATGTGTGAGGAAAAATAATTTTAACACAAACATTTGTAATGCACAAACACGTGTTTTAACCTTAACTACGGTAATTAATTTTTTTATTATTATTTATTGTGAAAAAAAAATTATGTCTAACTTATGAAATAATATTAATTATTATTACCATAAATATGGAATCCATTTTTTAAAATTAAATTCATAGAAGTTGGAGAATTTAATTTAAAACTAAACCTACATAGGCGAAAAAAATTTGGTTTTTCCAAAGAGAATACTTCCATAAGTAAAAGATGTTTCAATATAAATTTTAATATTAAATTGATTATAATCACCTAAATTGGATTAATTATAAAAAAAATTACTAATTTTACTTTTAAACCATTTAAAAAATTAACTTTTTACATGATTCAAATGAAAAGTAAATTTTCAATAAAAATCTGTATTTCACACTATTCATTAAAAAATTGAACTTTTCATAGACATCCAAAAACGTCACTATAACAAATTTTTATATGTTGATCAAAAAATAAATTTAATTGTTTCAAATATTTTTTCAAAATAAATTCAAAATTATATTTTTTATTTGTTCACAAAAAGCTATAATAATCATTTTCTGAGAAAACAATGTATTTTTGAAGCATTTATAGACTTTACTAAAAATTAAGTACTTGTTTATAAATGTATTTTTTTATAAAAACATTTATAATTAATTTTAAAAATGTGGTTATTCTTATTCATAACATGAATTTTAATGGCTAGGTTATAATTGACTTGTTTAAATAATAATATTATTAATAGTATATCACGGTTCGTTAAGACTATGTTTCATGTGAAGCAAGCTATCAAAGAAATTAATGCTTTTTAAAAAAACATATTTCATAAAATATTAGGGTTTTACATTATACCCCCCTTAAAATTAATTTCTTCCTTAAAATTTATTTACTCTGATACAAACAATTGATCATACTTCTACCCCATTATATCCACTTCTTCCTATATAGCTTCTTTAGGTTGGTGGTTTTGCCATAAAACCTTGACAGGGAAAATGGTCTTGTTTTGAAGAAATTTGTATCTATGATATATAATATCCATTATTTGTTAATCATAAAAAATATCATGATCCATTTTTATAATCTTTGAGTTTAGTATCTGTGAAGGATTAGGTATGTACTTCCTTAGGAGAGAAATAGGAACACATCATGCACTTGAGGAAGGTTCGGTGGAAGCACTAAGTGATAAGAAATTTTCCCTAAATAATCAAAAATATTGATAGGGAAAATATAAATAGGTCTTAACTTTCCATTATTTTTAAATCTCATATCCTTATTCTTTAGACAAATTCACATAAACACCTTCTCACCAACATCAAATTATAGATCATATCGACCATTATCAACATAATATTTCTGTTGAATTAGTGATGCCCTTATATATTGTTGAATGGATCTATTATTTTTTCACTTCCTCAACTATCTCAAGTCCCAATAGCTTTATTTCTCCAACTTATTCCCAACAAATTGGATTTCTACACATCTTTCTATAAAGGGACCCATAAGGATCCATTTGGATTCTCAAGTCAAAACTATTATTGTAAGAAAACAAAGATAGAGGAAGTTTTTTATACCAATCACCATTTAAATCCATAAAACAATATCTCATCATATCATTTATGGATTTAATTGTTCTTTTATACTGACCATTTTTCTATAGATGATATGAAGTGATGAAACTCAATTTTGTATCAAAATCTTATTAATGGTTTTGAAAGAACATCGAGGTAAACCTCAGATCCAGATCAGATATAATAGAATATAATACTCCATAAAACCTTACCAATTACTTAACGTATATCTTGGAAATATAATCTAAAGAAAAATATTCTATAATAGAAATTTAGTGTTCTCACTTTATAAATTTATCAACTACAACCCATATAGAATTATTCTATTTAGATTTTTCAGGGAGTCTGACAAAAAAATCCATGGGGTGTTTTCCCATTTCCATTCTAATATGGGTAATGGTTATAATATCCCCTTAGACTTTTATCTCTCAGCCTTAAATTTTTTACATACCAAGTACCGATATAGAAACAATTTAATATCACTCTTAATTTCATACCATTAGAAATACTCTTTCAAATCTCTATACATCTTTTTACATCTATAATGAATTGATAATGAAGAACTATGATATTACTCTAATAGATCCTTCATTAACAATGGTATAGATAGGAAACATAAAAATTTATGGAACCTTTTTATTCCATCACATTCATGATTAAATATAGGAACACTTCCCACCTTCTTATGTAGATCTACATCATCCTTATGCACCTATTTAGGGTACACTTGGAAAGATGGATGAACAATCATTTGAGAAGGATAATATTTTTATCCTTACTTCAAGATTTCAAGATCCATCCTTTGAAAAATTATAAATATTATATCTTTTGTGATCCATATCATAGATAAGCTATCATGATTCTTTCAATTCAAAGCATCATCCACCATGTTCTATGTCCCAATGTGCTAAAGTATCATGTGGTCATAATATTTAATCAATTCCAACCATAGTATTTGGTTCATATTCAATTCCTTATATGAGAATATATACTTTAAAATTTTATAATATATATATCACACCTTTCTCGATAACGATAATTACTTTATATCTTTAATGAAAAAATTACCATAGCTAACTCCAATTCATTATTTCGTTAATTTTTTCCATGAAACATCAATTTTCATGATACATAAGACTTAATTATATAATAATTCATGAGGATGCATCCTAATCCATTCTTATATGCATCACTATAGATTAAAAATCCTTATCCACTTTAGGGTAATTTAATCATAGGTGCGTTGACTAACATTCTCTTTAGTTCCATTAAAGTTTTCTCACATTCTTTTTTACAAGGGAGCTTAGATTCATTCCGAGTTAACTTGGTAAGTGGATTGGAAATCCATGACAAAATTTATAAAAAGAGTCTATAATATCCATCCAAACTAATAAAACTAGGGATCTCTATCACTATGTTTGGTCTGGTCCAACATTCAGTAGCTTCCGTCTTTAATGGGTCCACTGATATACCCTCTCTTGATATTATATAACCCAAAAATGAATCTTCTAATAGAGAAAGTTATAAATTTATAAATTTTTCATACAATTTCTCCTTCCTAAGGGTCTCCATCACAATTATCAAGTGATCTCCATGATCATTACCTACTCTTCGAATAAATAAGAATATCATAGATAATGACTACAACAAACTAAAAAAGGTTAACTCTAAAGTCTTTATTCATTAAATACAAGAACATATAAGGGTAATTCGTAAGACCAAATGTAATTAATATATATTCATAGTGTTCATACCATGTATGAAATATTTTCTTGGTTATATCATCCTTCTTGAACCTCAATTAATGATATCCAGAAAGATGTTCGATCTTGGAAAAGTATTAATATTTGTGCAGTTGATCAAATAATTCATCAATACTGGTTATAGTATACTCATTCTTGATTGTGATCTTGTTTAGATCTCGATAATAAATGAAAAGTGGTATCAATGCATCTTTCATCTTAACAAAAAGAATTGGTGAACCTCAAGGTGACACACTTGTTTGATTAAATATATTTTCAAGATTATTGTGGTGTTTCTTCTTCAATTCCTCCAAATCAATTAAGTCCATTTTATAGGGGGTCTTTAAAATGGGTGTTTCACTAGGCATTAGTTATGTTGAGAACTTAACTTCTCAATTTAGTGTAAGACTAGAAAACTCTTCTAGAAATACATCATCAAACTCCCACACAATAGGCATATCATTGATGTTGAGTTTTTCCCCAAACATCTAATATAAACACCCTCATTGAATTGGAATCAAGACCCACACAATGGGTGAAATTTCCAACAGAAGTTCATATTTATTATCACATAGAGAGGTGATCATAGGTTGGTTTGGAATATCAAACATGACTTACCTTCCATGGAATTTGATGTGAGATTTATATAGAGAAAGGCAATACATTCCTAAGATAATGTCAAATTCAACCAGAGAGAGGATTTGAAGATTTATATCATGACTCGTCCCAGGCCCACCTCTAATAGGCCAAGGTCTAGTGACCAGCACCTAGTAGGAATATCACAAACATGGGAGGCCTTATCCTAAATGTACATGTACACATGCATACATATATAATCCCATACAATACCAAAATGTAAAAAAAATGATAAACATGCATTCATATATATAGAATCCAACTATTAGAGTATGAAAACAAGTACTCAAAAGAAAAAGGGCCAAATACCAGATCACCATAAAGAAAATAAAAACAATTCCAACTTGTAAAGTGGGTGAGGACTGTTATCAATGTAGTCGCAGAAAGATGTCTTGGTCTATATGGCTCACTAAGTTCCACCTGGTCCTTATCCCTATACGTATTTGTTAAAAGTTAGATCATCTACATAAGACATGGAATATACGGGCGAAGCCCATACATGGGTGAGTATGACAATACCTAGTAGAGACCATGAAATCACAATCCATGTAACATAGATGATAACAATAATCTTATAAAAGGTATATTCCAGAATCCCATATAACAAGAGTATCTAGACATACACAACATAAAAACACAGTCTCAAGGTAAGTCACAACAGTAATGTTTTCCTAGGATTCCTACTTGAATGTTCCACATAGAACTCATTAGGGAAAAGGAACTATATGTTTCATATAGCACTGCTGGCATCCTTTTGAGATTCTATACTCATCTGGTCTCACCAAAATAAGTACATGTTAAAATTATGAATAGAATTATACATAGAAAAGGGATAAATCTCAAATTCATTGGGTATACCAACAACCCAAAATATATTAATTCTATAAGTAGGGGATGAACTTCTTGTAGTGTTGGTTAGAAAGATACCAAGAAACCCACCTAGGGAAATGATGATAGAGGATCTCATTCCTAGCCTTATAGAACGGTTCCAAAAACTCTATCCAAGACTAATGTTCCTTGGAGGGGATCACCATCCTATGCACTGGATGTGATTTCATAACAACCCTTAGGTAAAGGATTAAGGGAACATAACCCAGGGAAACTTATTAAAGATGAATATTAATATATCTCCAAGTCATCTTCCAAGGAGTAGAAAATGTGTACTAGTAATACACAGTGTGTCCCTTCATCACTAAGTTCAACCTATGTGTCACAGCTTGTGCTTTTATCCATGTCTGTGTCCGAGTACATGGCTCTATCCATGTACACTTGGTCTGGTTATGTCTGTGTCTATGTACATAGTGTTTCTGAGCCCTTGTACTCCTGCCCATGTTTTTGTACCCTATAAGGTATATTCCAAGACACCAAGTACGTTTCACACACCGGTGACACCTATCACATGTTGTGTGGTATTTATCTTCTCGTAGAAACTCTATAATCGCACTGGGGTCCCACATAGTGTGGAAATCTAAGATATACACCATGTACTATGGGATTTCACAAAACCATAGGTTCTTTCTCCACATATTCCCACACCAGTGTCACTTATGTTTCTACTAATAATCCCACCCATGGATTTTGGATCTAGGTTAACCAAGATCGATCATCATCAGAGACCTAATTTCTAGCCGTCTTGGTAGATCATGAATCACCCCATGGATTTTTCATCACTGTATGCTCCAAAAACTACAAACGCATATCCCTGATCTAGTATCGATCCATCATCACCATCATTTCATCTCAATCCCATCAATTATTGGAACCTAAATATATGATAACAATCTATTTCTCTAAGAAAATAGTACACAATATTTATTTATTCAGTATTTTTCAAATCACCATTCAAATGAAACCCCAGTGATGAACATGTGAAGAATGGTGGCAGAAAACCTAGAAAAAAAAAGATGAATAATGAACCTTGAATATTTTTAGATTGATCTTGATTAATTTATATTATAATGATGAATGAATATCCATGATAAAATAAGAAGTTTATCCCAATAATCCTTACAAAATAAGCCTTCACCTGCAATACGATCGAATCACAAATCAATACATTGGTCAATTGATTTTTTTTGTAAAAGGATAATAAGACAATGATAAATCCACATAATACAAACATCCTACTTCAATGTTGATTGATCATGGATGAAGAACTAATTTTCATCGTTGTCATTGGTGAGATCCTTGAATTTTGTTGATATAGAAGATCCTCGATCCGCCATCGTCTCTTAACAATGATCTTTCCAATTATCTCTCTCCATTCTCAGTGTTATGAATCCAACAATGAGAATTGGTAATAATATTTTTTAAATATAGGGGTATTAGGTCGCTATATCAAATTAAATAAAATAAAAAATTTATTTTATTTATTTATTTTATTCATATGTGACTGCCCATTATGAAAACTATTGACATCGACAAGGGTTATGTAACACCTAGGTTAAAACACATGATATAAACTCAACAGAAGACATAGAATTTTGATTTGATCCTTTGTTTAGGATTTATTCCAATTTTTCAACAAAACTATACACACATGATATTTAATGTATTTAATATAATTCAAAAAAAAGTTCTGGGAACACTGGGCCTCAGAATATCATGTTATCTTAGTGACTAACTCCAAAAATAATCCATAGAATATTCAACATAAATACATGGAAAAAACTAATTTATTTAATTCTCCCCACCATTTGGATTTTCGTCACAGAAATCTAAACAAATTACTACATAAAGAGATGTTGGAACTAAGAAAACATCTGGTTCTCCCACTCTTGGGTGTTTTTCTGAATATTTTCAGGCTACCACTAGACATGCACTAAATGGATTTCTCACCCACATATGATCCTATCATATTGATTCTTAATATCTATTGGGAACTCATCAAAGGTAGCTCCATCCTCAATGTCTAGATCACCCTATCCAATAACATGTGATGAATCATGCATGTACCTCCTCAACTATAACAACATGTGAAAAACATTTTGTACCCAGTATAATTGTAGTGGTAGAGCTAAGTGGTAAACCACCTCACCAAATATAAAAATTATTTAGAAAAGGATAATGAATCTCATAGAAAACTTGAATCCCCATACAAATCATTGTAATCTACATCGAGGTGAGACCCTAAGGAACACATGGAATCCCTCTTCAAACTCTGAATACCTCTATTGTCAGTCTTCATAGTAATTTTGATGCCTTTATGCAGTCCTTATCCACTCTTATATGACATTCACATTCTATGTAGTGGATCACAACAAATCTTTTCCCATAAGTGATAACTCTCCTGGTTCATTCCAACATAATGATGACCTGTAGGGAGTCTTGTAAAAGGCCTCAAATTGTGTTATACAAAAGATGGAATGATATTTTTTGTTGTATTCAAACTCCACCAGTGGTATGTGATCCACTATGGACGAAATCTAACATGTAAACCTGAATTATTCCCTCTAATACATGAATGGTACATTCAATCTAGCCAATAGTCTAGTGTAAAAAGTTGTGCTCAACTTCAAATGAGTCCCAAAGGCCTCCTATAATCCCTTCTATAACCGATATGTGAAGTGATAGTCATGGTTAAAAATGATTGATGAGAGAAATCCATAGATACAAACTATATCCTACACATAAAGGAATCTGAAGATCACTACACAACTCTACTCTAATATATCTTGGAAGTTGTCCAACATAGCGAGTCATTCTATGATCAACTATAAGGCATTGTTTCCCCTAGTCATGTGTGGAAACCCCATCATGAATTCCATGGATTTCCCATTCCACTTCCACTCTGGAAACTCTAGGGATTGACCAAGACCTATTAGAATCTAGTGTTAAACCTTCACTTTCTGAAAAGTAACACATCGAGAGCCAAACTCTACAACATGCCTCTTCATTACTAGCCACCAGTACTACCACTGAAGGTCCCAGAACTTATTATCCACAATTGAATATACTGTTAAGGGTGAATTATGAAACTCCCTTAGAACCTCCTCTCTCAGAACAACTGGCACCATTGTGTGTCCTCTGAAAATAATGACATGTTCTCCACCTTTATATAATCTTTCAGGAGCATGTCCAATGGATATCTGAGTATATAGGGACTTACAGTCGGTATCCCCAAGTTGTGCCTCCCTGAATCACTGTAAAAGTAGATGGGTAACAACCATCATATGGAGGTAATATACTCCATACTCATCCAAAAAAGATAACTGAAAAAAGGATAACTGATCTGACTCCTCAATTAGTAACTATGAACAAGATCTCATGTTGAGGGAATCTACTACTGCGTTCCCATTCCCAAGAGTATAGGCAACCTTTAATTCATAATCCTAGATGAACTGTATCCATCATCTCTATTTAAAGTTAAGATCCTTATAAGTGAAGATATACTTGACACTCTTATGGTTAGAATAGATGATAAACCACTATCCTATTAGGTAGGGTCACCATATCATTAGTGAAAAGACTACCACTACTAGCTCAAGATCGTGGGTTGTGTAGTTCTACTCATGTGGTTTCCAATGTCATGAACCCTAGTCCATCACTCTATACATGTGCATCATAACATAACCAAGCTCTATCCCTTATGCATCGTATAACACAACATACTTGATTCCCTCCACTTTTAATCTCAACTTGGGGGTACTCATCAATCTCTTACACAAATCCTGGAAATCATGATAACACCTCTCTATCCACACGAAGGTATTCCATTTTCTAGTAAAATTTTTCTAGGGAGTTTATATCCAGGATAAGTCAGGTATGAATCTCTAATAGTATCCTACTAACCCAAGGAAGCTTCGCACCTTTATCATGATCCTAGATAGCTCCCAAGATAACACTTCCTCGACCTTTATTAGGACCACTGCTACACCGTCTTCTAAGATAACATCTCTAAAAAAGTAGACCTCATGAATCCATAATTGGAACTTAGAGATATTCCTATAAATATGATACACTGGAATTATATCCAAAACCATATTCAAGTGTCTCGATTACTCCTCCTCAAATGTCGAGTACACTAGGATATCATTAATTAAGACTACCAAAAACTGATCTAATAAAGGCTGAAATATCCAGTTCAAGAGTCCCATGATCACTATTGGGGAGATTTTCTTTCTTAAGGGAATCACCAAAAACTCATAATGAATTTAATGAAAACTGAATAATTTATATGGAATATCCTCATCACTTACTCACAGCTAGTGATAGCCTGATCTGATGTCAATCTCCAAGAATCATCGTGACCCTCTCAAATGATCAAGAATTTCATCAATCCTCGGTAGTATATACTCGTCCATTGTATTGACCTATTTTAGGATAGGGTAATTCACACAAAACCTCAATCTTACATCTTCCTTCTTGGTGAACAACACTAGGGCTACTGTCACGACCTGCCTTCAGCAAGACAATGTAAGGGGCGGCAAAGGTCCTCGTCCTTCCTTCCTCTAGTCGAAGAAGAGATAATGACCCCTGAGTCCCGCTGCTAGTAGGCCCTGGAGTGGAAACTAGCACCAAGGGTATAACATTTTAACAATATGGGAGGCATTAACCTTTTATTTTAGTTAACCAGGATTGGGAGAAAGAATGATTCAACACCAAACACCACCATGTATAGAAAACTTAATGTAAAAAACCAAACTGTATGCATGTTTTAATAATAAAACTGAACAAAGTACAAGAACTCCAAATCAAAATACCAACAGGAAAGGAAGAGGCTAAGTAGAAACCAACAGCGACCAACAGCAACTCCAACGTCCAGACTAGTAAGGTCATGCACGGCCTCTGAAGCCCTCTTAGAAACCTGAAAGTAAACGTAGGGTGAGCATACAAAGTATACTCAGTAGAAAAACTTAATGCTCTCATGCACAAGTGGGGAGACGTCCTAAAGTCCCATGAGAAGTAGAATAACCAACATCTATCAAAAATCTTTCCATCCCACCTCAACGGCCATGCTCACCAAATAACACAAGTAGTAAGGTAATAGTAAAGAACAAAACATATGGGTACCCCGCACCACCATTTCCCCTAATAGCTAGCTTCTCATCCCTAACAGCAAACGTCCTGATGCTACCACACTCTTCCTTCCCGCACACACCTAGGCCTCATAACCATCCACATCCCTGCCTGCACACACATGGGCCTCATCCCGAAGACACATGGGAAAACAAACTGTAACCAGAACCCATGCCCGAAAACACCTGGGCCTCATCCCGAAGATTCTTGGGAAAACAACCTACCCGAAGGGTCTTGGGCTAATAGCACACCAATCGAAACCTACCCTAAGATTCTTGGGTGTAAGGTCGCCTCCAGCCATCACAGCCTAGGGAAGAGGGAGCAGGAAGGAGAGTAACTAGGGGGAAACACCCTTCCCCATAAGATGGGGTGTCCGACACTACATGCCCAATGCGGATGTGGTATGAATAAACACAAAACATATAGTTATACATATATATATCAACACACAAACCAACCTATGGATCTTCAAACATATACAAGCAGGTGCCCATGCACTATTGCCTTAGAAAACATGCACACGACAGACAGTTCCCAGTTTCCCTATTCAAGTTATCATTTCATAACAATTAAGTATGAGTTAATCCCTTCACTACCGGGCAACTAACAGGCACAACACAAGCCAGGAAAAGAGAAGCATCCAAACAGAAATATAATCATTCACACCCAGTTCTCTTGTGAAGTCACCACAACAAAGGGATAAGTGAGATCCCTTAAAGTACTCGAACTAAAGAAGGCTTCAAGATACAGCCCCACATCCTCAAAACCAAAACCAAAGATTTTTAAACAATAGAGGATCCCACCCGAGTTCGTGTCACAGCAGAGCAACCACACATATTTAGATTCACAAAAAACAACCACTACCACCACATAAAGCAGGACCATGCAGGTATTTTCAGATTTACAATATTTAACACACTCCATTATTTCAATTCCACTAGGCTTTAACCGGGGGTTATCATAGAATAGGGGTTGATCCTGGTTCTTTCAATTCATTTAACCAAATATATGTAATTAACCAATTCCCTTTACAGATCACAAGATCAACAACAGCCAAAATACAAGCCACCCCAAGCCCACAACATTCATTAGGCCTTTCTTACTATTTATTAACCCAGGTGGTCACACAGGGGTTCTTGTTTTACTGATCATCCATTTAAACCAACTGAGTTTAATTGTTTAACCGTTTCATACATGATTCCCATTCACCAGACAATGCATAAAATAGACCATAGAATAGGTGCGCAAACAAAGGCCCCCAACAGCCATGATGTTTAGTAGGCCTAATCCCATTAAATTCATAACAACATCATAGGGAAAGCATGTATAAAAACATGTAACAACATTATCAAACTTCCTCATCCCCGTTCTTTAACTAG
Source organism: Viscum album (assembly GCA_963277665.1). NCBI lineage: Eukaryota > Viridiplantae > Streptophyta > Magnoliopsida > Santalales > Viscaceae > Viscum > Viscum album. Next base: position 1,290,318,554 of record OY728158.1, read on the forward strand.
TTATTATATTCATTACATTATTGATTAACTACCTAGTGGGAAACCTAGAACACCCACCCCACGTGATACACAAGGAGGAGAGACAAAGGTAATATCCCTACCTTATTGATCAAGGATCAACATTAAGTCCTTGCATGGAATCTAGAAATCAGGAGTGGCAGGAACTCCACAGAACACGATCAAGGAAAGCTTCACAACGAGGGTACAACTCATCGGGAGGAATGGTACTCGGAGCGTAGGGTGATAGAAAAGAAACACAGGGAGAAGAGAAGACTTTAAGTTATAAAGGGTGAGATATAGCATTCCCAGGATAGTTATGATATGGAGAAAAACTCAAAACCTCGGAAGGAGCGGGATAGTGGGTTGACCACGCGGCTGGGCAGTTACGCACGATGATATTAAGTTGTTATTTAATATCCCCCATGGGAATATTTCTTGAGATTATTAGGTATTAATTATGGGATTTAAATGGCCTCAAACGGGGTATTAAATCGTCTTTACATCAAAATATACGTTGCAGGAGCGGGACTAGAAAAGAGAAAATGGAGGGCTGGGTGAGGACATGATGCCACCATCACGGTGTCACCCCTTACGGTGCCACCGTCAAGGTGCCACCGTGACCGGTGCTGTTATTTCGATGGAACCTTATTTTGGAAAATTAATGTGCCAGGAGGGTCTGTGAAATTACATTAGATAATTATCAAACTATTCTCATCCTCGAGAATATAAGAACAAACCAGAAAGGAGAAAAGAGGGGTCCAAACAACCACCCTCTAAAGATACTTCTCAGGGGAAAACCCCTGAGTTGTTCCAGAACCCCCTTACATAGAAGAATACTCCCCCAAGAGTTATCAACCCCAAAAATCCACAACAAGCACAAGGATCACACTGTCCAACACATTAGTCAAGGAGTCCTTTCCTACATGTTAGGATATTATCCGCTTTGGGTGGCACTGACTCGCCCACACGGGTTTAATCGCATCCACACTAATGTGTCCTGATTAGCAGTCAGGTTTTCCTATCATCACAAAGAGAACATGGAACAGATCATCTAATAGCTAAGCCAAACAAGCATTTCATATATTAAAGAACAAGGTAAAACATCTCAACAAAACTCAGAACAAAACGACAAGGAAGTCAAAATAGCTTGGGGTACTGAATTAGTAACTGGGACTCCTGCTCCCAAGTTCTCTCCTCGAGGCCACCATGCCACCATAACACACGAACCAAGGGTATGGTTTTTCCATGAAGCACTTTCTCTTTACGATCATCGATCTTGATCGGTCATTCGACGAAGGTCACATCGTTTTCGACATCTAACTCCCCCCAATCGATGACATGGGAGTCGTCGTGTAGATATCGACGAAGCTGGGAGATGTGAAAGAAATTGTGAACTTTTTCCAACTGAGGTGGCAATTCCAGCTCATACGCCACCTCACCAACTTGTCCCATCACCTTGAAAGGTCCGATGAACCTAGGAGAGAGCTTACTCCCCTTCCCAAACCTTCGTTGCCCACGTCGAGGGGAAACCTTCAATGACACATGATTTCCAACCTCGAACTCCAAGGGCCTCCTCCTATGATCTACATAAGACTTATGTCGGTCCTGGGCTACCTTTATCCTCTCACGAATGAGATGAACCTTCTCAGTGGTTCCCTTCACCACTTCTGGCCCAAGAACAGCATCTTCCCCAACCTCTGTCCAGCAAATGGTTGAACGAAACAGCCTTCCATATAAGGCCTAAAACGGTGTCATGCTGATAGTAGAGTGGAGAATATTGTTATAAGAAAACTCCACCATAGGCAAGTGGCATACCCATGATCCCCCAAAATCCAGAACACATGCCAGCATCATGTCTTCCAATGTCTGGGTTGTTCGTTCTATCTTCCCATCCATATGAGGGTGGAAAGCAGTGTTAAGGCATAGCTGGGTGCCAAAGGTATGTTTTAATCCCCTCTAGACTCATGAGGTAAAGCTTGTGTCTCGGTCGGAGACAATAGATCTCGGAATCTTGTGCAACTGCACCACCTCATCGACATACCTATAGGCTAAGGTACTCACCGGGCTCGACTCCTTAATCGCCAAGAAGTGAGCTTATTTTTTCAACCGATCCACCACAACTCAGATGGCATCATAGCCTCCCTGAGCCCTGGGTAGCCCTGTGATGAAGTTCATCGAGATGTCATCCCACTTACACTCGGGAACATCTAAAGGTTGTAACAACCCTCTAGGAAAACAGTGTTCAATCTTTACTTGCTGACACACTAGGCACTTAGCCACAAACTCTGCCACCACCCGCTTTAACCCAGGACACCAAAACTGTCCCCTCAGGCCTTGTTACATCATTGAGACCATAGGATATACCACTAAATCCAATCCATGGAACTCACGGAGAAATCCTTTATGCATCATCTCCGGAAAAAACAGCCTTCCACGGAAAAGCATCTGATGCTGACCATCCTCAAACCATCCCTCAGGAGCATTTCCCTGATAAACATGATCTCACATCACTTCCACCTCCGATTCCCCCCACTGAGACTCTTACACCTGGACCACTAAAGAGGAAACAACAGTCATCTGAAATAGACAACCTCTTCCACCTTCCACCCTTGCATCCAAATGCAAGGCCGATAACTTCTCCATCGCTCTCTAAGCATATGCAGATTCCTGAACTGCTTCCTTCTGTGATTTTCTGCTCAGGGCGTCAGCCACAACATTACCCTTCCCCTTTGTATAAAAGATCTCGAAGTCGTAGTCTTGGAGGAACTTGACCCATCTCCACTGCCGCAAGTTCATATCTCATTGGGAAAAGACATAACACAAGCTCTTGTGATCTGAGAAGACCACAAAGCGCTCTCCGATGAGATAATTCCACCACAACTTTAATGCTAACACTATGGCTACAAGCTCTAGATCGTTGGTGGAATAGTTACGTTCATGAGGAAATAACTGCCTAGACCCATAAGAGATCACTCCTCAGTGCTACATCGGCACACATCCCAACCCAAGGCCAGAACCATCACAGAACACTTCAAACAACACCCCTTCCTTTGGAAATCTGAGTACGGGAGAACTAACCAGCTTCTCCTTTAGGTAGCCAAAAGTTGTATGGCATTGGTCGCTCCACATGAAGGCCTAGTCCTTCCTAGTCAAAGCCGTCAACGGAGCTACAACTCAAGAGAATTCGGGCACAAACCTCTGGTAATAGCCTGCCAAACTCAGGAAACTGCAAACTTCCACAACATTCTTGGGTGTTGCCCAAGAAACGATTGCTTCGTCCTTCGATGGGTCTAATGCTATTCCCTTCTAAGACACTACGTGTCCAAGTAAATGTACTTCCCATGTTAAGAACTTTCACTTAGATAGTTTCCCATAAATATGGTGGTGTCGAAGGACACCCAAAACTGCCCTTAGATGCTCAACATGCTCTTCCTCTAATTTTGAGTAAATAAGGATGTTGTCGATGAACACCACAATGAACTGGTCCAGGAACTCTCAAAAGACATAGTTCATGAGGTTCATGAACATAGCTAGAGTTTTTGTAACACCAAACGACATAACCACGAACTCAAAGTGACCATATCTAGACCTGAAATCCATCTTCGAGATATCACCTTCCTTCACTCTCAACTGGTGGTATCCAGACTGTAGATCTATCTTAGAGAATCAACCTGCTCCCCTCAGCTGGTCGAATAGATTGTATATCATTAAGATGGGGTAACGGTTCTTGACCATCACCTGATTCAACCTCCGGTAGTCTATGCACAGCCGTAGACTACCATCTGCTTTCTTTACGAACAAAACTGGGGCACCCCACAGCGACACGCTGGGTCGAACAAAGCCCTTCTTCATCAGATTGTCAATCTGAATCTGCAACTCCCGCAACTCAGAAGGTACCATATGATAAGGATCCATTGAGATCTAGCGATCACCAGGCTGTAAGTCTATCCCAAACTCAACGTCATGTCGAGGGGGTAGAGTCGCAACCTCATTGGGAAAGACATCCAGAAATTCTCTTACGACCTCTGGGACATCCATCATTTCTGCGTCCTCCGACTCTACCGACACTCCGTCCAGGAAAGAAAGGAGTGGCTCCACATGTCTACTCCCCACTTGATAACTTTGCACCCCAACAAAATCCACATGATGTCCATCCCTGTTGGAGAATTCAACCCTTCTCCGATAGCATTCGATGATGGCATGAACGAAGAATAACCAGTCGATGCCTAGAATGATATTGTATTGCTACATCTCTAATGAAAGAAGGTCTCCACTTGATTGATGTGGTCCCAACATCAGTCTACATCCCCGGAAAAAGTAAGATATGCTAGTCTGACCCCCTACTGGTGTTCTCCACACTAGGGGCATGAAAAGTCTCTCGGCATCCAGACCCAGAGCATGGGCTAATTCGGGCATAACAAAGGAGTGTGAAGCTCCCGAATCAAACAAGGCAGAAATAAGAGTGCTGAAAAAACTGATCGTACCTTGAACGACCTCTGGTCCTGCCGGATCTACTAACTCTGCGGCGTGCAACTGTCCACGCCCAGCTCCTCTGCCTCACTATTTTTGAACACCTCCCTGACCACGCCCTGGTCAAGGTCCCTGAGGAGCACCCTGGTGTCGGTATCCTCCCGCAAAGTCGTCCCTCATAGAGCCAGGGGCCTTCTACTGCTGCTGGAAATCCCTCACTGGAAACAGATGTTGCTGAGGTGGGTGATGAAGCTGCCCAGCTCCACCATATGGAGCTCGAGTTGGACACCTGCTCTGGATGTGCCCGAAAACTCCGTAAGAGAAACACTTCGGTTCTGGCCCTGTGGAAAAGGGGTGAGGGACAGAAGCTTAGAACTGGAACTAATGAGGCATACTCCCTGCCTGTCAAAACCTGGAAGGCCCTGTCACTGGATACCTGTTGTTGATTGCCTTCCCCTTTGGTGAACCCAACTAGTTCCCTTCTCGTGGCGTGCCTCCCTTCGAATTCATCCTATCTACTATCTCGACCTTCTTTTGTACTGCTAGGTACATCGGAAGGGTGAAGGGAGTGACAGTGTACTGAAGAGAAGGACGAAGTGCCTCCTCTAACCTTCTTGCCCGAGACTCCTCATCCAGAAAGAGATCTGGGGAAAAGGGCAAGAGATCTTTGAACTTGATCCCTAGATCTATCACTAACATGCTTCCTTACTGAAGGCAGAGCAACTCTTGTCACTTCTCAGCCTTTTCCGTAGAGGAGAGGAACTCCTCACGAAATTCCTTCTCGAAATCGGCCCATGAAACATCTACCTCTGTCTTCTCTCCCAAGAAAAGCATCCACCACTGATGTGCTTCTCCTCTTAAATGACTGATGGCCAACAGAACCCAGTACTCCCTCGGAGTACGGATCAAAGAGAAGGTGATGGCTAGCTCCTCGAGCCATGCCTTCGTCACTGAGTCAGAAACGCTTCCCTCATACTTTTCGAGGGTTTGTCGCTGGAATGAGCACAGAGTCCTCTGACAAAAGTTGTCCTCCTCATCTCGGTCAACCCACTGCTGGTCAACTGCCTCGATTCGCTGGGCCTCAACCGCCCGAGTTGCCCGTGGATAACATTTGGGAGCCATAGATACAAGGTAAACAAGGAATGTCTAAGCTCGAGTAGCAATAGAATTTCTCCTTAGTATTATTATTAAATTTTTCTCCTCGAGATGTCCCAATCAAATAAAAACACAAATAGTATGATGCATGTACCTTTCCTATGGTCTCTACCCTACAATCAGTTTAGCCTCACTTGGTCATTTGGTAGGTCAAGAGTACTTTCATCGGATCACTGGGGGGCATAAAATCCAATGTCCTAGCCGGTCTTCCCTAGACTAATTCGCGTACCAAGGTCACCTAACATTGTTTCCCTACCATCCCATGAAATCCTCACTGTGCCTAACTCCAGACTCCATCATATCTCTCAAAACTACCTCTGATACCATTCTGTCATGACCCGCCTTCGGCAAAATGATGGAAGGGGTGGCAAAGGTCCCCGCCCTTCCTTCCTCTAGTCGAAGACGAGATAGTGACCCTCAAGTCCCGCCTCTAGTAGGCCCCGGAGTGGCGTATAGCACCAAGGGTATTACATTTTCACAATATGGGAGGCATTACCCTTTTATTTTAGTTAACCAGGATTAGGAGAAAGAATGAGTCAACAACAAACACCACCATGTATAGAAAACTCAAAGTAAAAAAAACCAAACTGCATGCATGTTTTAATAATAAAACTGAACAAAGTACAAGAACTCCAAAGCACAATACCAATAGGAAAGGAACAGGCTAAGAAGAAACCAACAGAAACTCCAACGTCCAGACTAGTAAGGTCTTGCACGGCCTCCGAAGCCCTCCTAGAAACATGAAAGTAAACGTAGGGTGGGCATATAAAGTATAATCAGTAAGAAAACCTAAAGATCTCATGAACAAGTGGGGAGACATCCTAATGTCCCGTGAGAAGAAGAATAACCAACATCTATCAAGTAATCTATCCATCCCACCTCACCTGCCACACTCACCAAATAACACAAGTAGTAAGTTAATAGTAAAAAACAAAACATATGGGTACCCCGCACCACTATTTCCCCGACTAGCTAGCTGCTCATCCCTAACGGAAAGCGTCATGATGCTACCACGCTCTTCCTGCCCGCACACACTTGGGCCTCACAACCATCTACATCCCTATCCACACACACCTGGGCCTCATCCCAAAGACACCTGGGAAAACAAATCGTAACCAGAACCCCTTCCTGAAAACACTTAGGCCTCATCTGAAAGATTCTTGGGAAAAAACCATCCTAAAGAGTCTTGGCCTAATAGCACACCAATCGAAACCTACCCGATGAGTCTTGGGTGTATGGTCGCCTCCATCCATCACAGCCTAGGGAAGAGGGAGCAGGAAGGAGAGTAACTATGGGGAAACACCATTCCCCATAAGATGGGGTGTCCGACACTAAGTGCCCAACGCGGGTGGGGTGTGACTAAACACAAAACATACAGTTATATATATATATACCAACACACAGCCCAACTTATGGCTCCTCAAACAGATACAAGCTAGTGACTAGGCACTGTTTCCTCAGAAAACAGGTACACAACAGACAGTTCCCCGTTTCCCTAATCAATTTATCATTTCATAACAGTTCAGTATGAGTTAATCTCTTCACTACTGGGTAACTAATAGGAACAACACAAGCCAGGAAAAGAGAAGCATCCAAACAGCAATTTAAGAATTCACACCCGGTTCTCTTGTGAAGTCACCACAACAAAGGGATAAGTGAGATCCCTCAAAGTACTAGAACCAAAGCAGGCATCAAGATATAGCCCCACACCCCCAAAACCAGAACCAAAGATTTTTCACCAATAGAGGATCCCACCCGAGTTTGTGTCACAGCAGAGCATCAACACAGCTTCAGATTCACAAACAACAACCACTACCACCACACAAAGCAGGCCTATTCAGGTATTTTTCAGATTTAAAAGATTTAACACACTCCATGGTTTCAATTCCACTGGGCTTTAACCAGGGGTTATCATAGAATAGGTGTTGATCCTGGGGATTTCAATTCATTTAACCGAATATACGTAATTAACCAATTACCTTTATGTAGAGACCCAAAGCCTGACGTACATGGACATTACATTACTTTTGCGGAATACTTAGTACATTACAAAAACACACACACAAGGATCGTAATAGTTTAGTGTCTTTGGAAACTCGGAATATAATCTTCTAATTCTTGGTGAAATGTCTTCAACATCCCCCATAAAGATATTATTTTTTTTATACCTAAAACCTTTCTTTATATCTTGGGGAAAAGAAAACATAAAAGGGTGAGCTCAAATGCTCAGTAAAGGTAAACAAAATAAATATCAATCACATCATATACATAAGCACATAACTTTTGGAAATCTTATCCTGCAAAAGAGATCATAATTTCATAACATGGGATAAATCATGACAGTGAAATGTAATCACAATAATCATAACTTAAAACATGAAACTTTGTGGCATTCACATATAATCATAGAGAATCATTTCTTGTTAGTCAAGACTCATTGCCAAGACTATCTTAGTGGACAAAGTCCCTTTCTGAACCGAGTCACCCTCGTTTCAGTCCTGTTTCACTGAACCGGTATAACATACCGTTCCAGCCATGTCTATCTCATGAGATATAAAATCTTTACCTAATGCATTGGAGGGAGATATAGGTCCCACCCATCTCATAATGATACCATTCTTATGTGTGCCACAAAATCATAAATCATACATCATTGCATAACCCATGTAATACAAATGGGAATCTTAAACATCATGACATCATAAAACAATTCATATAAGATAAAGGAATTCATAAAAATAATTCCATCACAACATAATCAAATAAATGTAATAATAGGGATAAAAACAGAACCCTTTATTTTCTTAGATGGAAAATAATTTTGATAAAACACTTGAACTCCATTCTTGAGGAAAATATCCTTTCTTCTTCAAAAACATTTTTCCTTTCTTAACATGTCATACAACTTTAAACTAAAAGAAGTTGATTAAAAATAAACTTTAAAACTTGTAAAGGAAGATTCTTGGAAATAATGTTTTAAAAATCCATTCATGCCGTATAAGTTAAAAAAACATTCTTCTCGTACTTTTGTCGGAAAAGTCAAAAAGTACCTCGTACGAAAAACGACAAAAGATTCCTTTCATATCCTTTACTAAAAACTCACCGAAGGGTAAAATTGGATTTAAAAAATTGTAGGTGGATGGAAATAATTTTACATATTGAGTAAACATGGATGTGGATGATAAAATACACCCCAGTAAATACCAAAGTATAAACAATCTCGGATAAAAATGAGATTGTGATATTTCCCTTACCTTAAGTCCGATTTGCTTCATAAGTGTCCGAACCTCCTGTATAATGATTTAAATAATGTCATTAACTTATTACAGAATTATATTCATTGTTATTATATCATATATGGTTCACTTATGACTTTATATTACCCGATCTTTTGTAAATTCCATGTTAAAGAAGCATTTTGGGAGGTGTTTGGACTTGTTGTTCTTGACATTATTATTACTTATATCATGATTTACTTACTTCTAGAATATAAAACATGATTTATATATCATATATATTAAGTATATATATATATATATTAGATAGATAAATGAAATGAAACACACCGTTCATGGAGACGGTAGTCCGTACGTACGCATGAACGCTGTTCTCGTTTCCTTATTGAGTTGAACGGAATTAAGTAGATGAAATTCATATATATACACATAAATCCAGTATCATTGTTATGTAATATATTTCATTATTACTTATTATATATACATTATAATCATTCATGAATGGTTTAAAGTGGAGAATTAATCTCATCGCGTTGTGGAGACGGTAGTCCGTACGTACGCACGAGCGATGATATCGTTCTCATGATCGTGAACTTGTGTTGAAGTGTATGTATACTATTTCAGTATCAATATAAATTTATAATAATCATATATAGTTACTCATTACTGCATTATACCCATCCTTGTAAGGTGATGGTGGAAAATAGATTACACCACGGCGTGGAGACAGTATTCCGTACGTACGCACGCGCGGTGATTTCATTTTTCCGTAGGATGGATAGAAGGTGAATTAGGGTTGTTTCATATTTATAATAACATATCAGTATGTAAGTAATACTGATGTTATTACTTTATCATGAAACAACTAAAGAAGAAGAAGTTGAAGAAGAAAGAATTTGAAAAGATCGGTAATGGATATTACCTATTCTTTGAAATGGCTCTTTGAATCCTCCACGTAGGGAACTAAGATTGGTCTTTGAAGAAGACCAGGACCTCTAGGATTATTCTAGGGAAGTGTAGAAGAGATTTTGGCAGGGTTTGTACGAGCTTGGGGGCTCAAAGTTGTGTGAGGAAGAGAGGGAGGAGGTGCCCTTTTATAAGGGAGGGGAGGGGCACCTTTGGAATAACTAAAACTATTATTTTATTATAAAGTCAAGTTCGTTTTTAAATAGCTCCCAATTGATATATTTCGAATCTAAGGTGGAGATGGGTCGAAATCCTATCATCCAATAGAATTTAGACAAGTTTAGGTTCCTATTTTAACCTTATCATTTAGATTTAACATTAAGTTAAATAATTTTACTTTTACCGTGTCTTCTTGTGTTCTTACACTATAAGGTTAATAAACTTACTATAAGAATCCAAACGAATGCCAAGTTGTTTATTATTAATATATATAACCTTATATAAGTCATTTGTCCGAACCTTAGATTTTTAGGAATAAAATAACAGTTAATAATATAATATTTGTTTTAAAAACTATTTTATGTCAATTTTGACACTATTTGGTAATTGATTTTTGTGAAAATCATAACAGAATGATAAGTTCGAAAAATGTTAATTAAATCAATACTAACATGTCATATTAACCTATAAAATTATTTTAATTCATAAAAAGTCTCAAATTATATTTATTTGGGTATTTATAACATCAATTATGTCAATATTTCATTAATAAGATAATTACTTCGTCATCGTTGTGTCATAAATAAATTAAATTATTTAATGTCTAAAAATTGAAAATAAAATACCATTATGTAGGAAATATTTTTATCTTTTTAATGAATATTTATAGTCGAATTTATCTTATGTATAACCCCATATTAAAAATGTTTTAGTAAATAAACATTGATTTTACCTCTTTTAACCCTTCTTTAAATAAATTAATAATAAATGTCCTAATCTAAACAAAGTGGGCCTAAATGGTCATATTTTATTCCTATGTTTGTTTTTGGTCGAATTACACTTGTCCAATAGAATTAGGACATGTGTTAGGGTAATAATAATATCATTTCTACCCTTAATTACCCTATTTACTTTTTAGCGTGGTAAAAAAAAGTAAAAAGTTACTATTCACCAAAAATTATTTTCATCTCATTGAACCACATTTTAGTCCTTGATATTAACCGTGTCTCTCGGATTTTCGAAATTTCATTCACATAAGCGGTAAAATTAAGATTTATGAAAAAATAATTTTTTTAACTACCACTTAGTAGTTTCACTATTCATCAAAAATTGAAGTTTTTCAGAAAAATGCCAAAATTTCACCCTAAGCTATAATTGATATTCCGAATTCAAAAATGATTTCTATTTTACAAAATTCCCAACATATAAGTTGCATTAATTAATTTTATAATTAATTTCCGTTGTCACAACAAATAGCGTGTTTTTAAGAGATAATAACTATCAAAAGATTAACACTTGTTTATGTCTGGTGTAAATGTGAAATTACATCCAATGACCAACATTGTATTGAATTGTGAAAATATATTCTAAATATACTTTAAAACCACTCAAATTAATAATTTATCACTATTAATTATTTCGATAAAAAGTTGTTTTTAATTAAAATTTAGTAATTTTCACTGTTCATCAGAATATGAAAGTTATCCGAAAAGTACCAAAATTTCACCTTAGGCTAAATTCGATACTCCGAATCCAAAAATGAAGTCCATTTTGAGAGATAAAATTTCTACAATTTTAAAAGGTGGTTATTACTATTCATAACGGCTAGTTTTAATATTATTTTAATAGCATATCGTTGTTTAGTGAAACTCGGTATTGCGTACTACACACGCTATCAAGGAAGGTCACGATTGCGTGTAATACAAGGCATGTCAAGGATGTGTGTTTTGCAAGCTTATTTTGGTGTAGCGTACAACACAAGACATTAGTGAAATTAAAAAGAATATTTTTCATAAAATTTCGGGGTGTTACATTCTACCCCCCTTAAAATGAATTTTTCCCTCGAAATTCGTCGGGGTTATAAATGGTTTACTATTCAAAAGTTTCTTTAATAGAAACCCACATCGTAAAAAGGAATACCAAAACCAATCTTTAAAAACAAAGGTATGAAACGTAACGGTTACCCAAATAAACTAATCACTGGGTTTCCACATATGTGAAAATATGGATATGGAAGAGAAATTTAACCACCATGTTCTAATGGAGAGTGGTAGAGAACATGGCTATAGAAATGCCAGTAATCACAAATCCATAGATTTGTGATGATATAAGGTACCATCTGATTCATCAGGTATAAGATCACTAGGACAACATTTTTGGTTTTCAAGATCGTTTCCCTAAAGTTGAAGAATTTGAATTAGAATAAATACTTACTTTATTTTGGTACAATATCACTGTTGTTCATGCCTTGAACAATTTCCACTTAATCTCTTAAATAAATTAAGTTGAATTTGTTATTCGTGAAGTGTTAGCAGATCATGTGATAGAATGACGGGTCATTCCATCTGTCTCAAACAAAAGGTTAGAAAAAGTTATTAAATATACATAAGTCATTCTATAGTGAGATTAATCATATATGGTACCTAAAATGGACTTATACTTCATATATCATACTTCTTAATATAATAAAACTAGTTTCTACTAAACAGGGACTTCCTGTAGGCCAGTGGTAGGCGATAAAGGCCAGTCGCACTTCGGTTGTGGGTTCGATTCCCACAGCCTTGTCTGAAGCGATGGGCTGTCGCCCGTCCTACAGGTTGTCCTTTTTCTAAAGCTATATTAATATAACATCCCATCAACAATATCAAAAAAGTTTTATCCTTAAACAATACTAACTTATTTCCAACATAATCCATTCCAATCTTTAGGCATATCTAAAATACTTCGGTCCAAGCTCATAGTATAAAGAAAATGATTACTTGAAATGTCACAGAACAATCACGTGAATGCCATCATTTATCCCCCATATATCATAAGATATATCTTGTTGGTCAAATGTGAATACCTTAATCATGTATTCTCTTGAATAATGAATACCCATTGAACCTTAGTGAAAACATGAATGCTGTTAAAAGTTAACTCTTTCCACATACCAAAATCCTCAAAATTCTATATACTCTAACCATGATATCACTTAGTCCTTATATCAATCATGAGCTCATGAATACTATTAAACATTTCGTTTTCTCATTTTCCCTTCATTATGCGCATAACATCGATATTCCAAAAATATCTGAATAACCTTTCATGGATACTGATAACATTAATCATACAATTTCAAAACTCAAGGAAAGACAACAGTGTAACAATCCTTATATGTCTCTTTATTCCATAGTACCATGAGATTACTTATACAACATTACACATGATAAACATGTAATCATTCCACTACATTCTTAAACCATTGACCGAGCTTCAACAATTCTTTCATCTCACATATCATTTGTAGTCTCTTCATCATCATCCACATAAATACTACTCATATGACCATACTGATTCTCTTCATGAGACTTTCCCTTAGGGAATTGGTTTGCATAATGCCCGTAAATTCCACATTTAAAACATTTAACCATTGTTGATGTCGTAGCAATACCATTATCCTCATCCCTAGTGTTAACTGAACCTTTTCCATTGCACTTACTAGCTTTGTGTCCTTCTTTTCCACACCCAAAGCATCTTCCAGTTCCTTTGAAACATTCTCCTTGATGCCTCTTCCCACATGATTTACATAGGGGAAATTGAACTTTCTTTCCTCTATGATCATCATGAAACTCCATCTTTCTCTTATTAGCTGAGTCAGGAAACTTACAAAATTTTACTTTATTGATCATATTATGAGATTGCTGATTCGGCATAATAATGATGTTTGGACCTCCAAATCCCATTTCATTTGGTTGATCATGAAGAATATCATTCCATTGTCCATCATATCATCCATTATCATGAATCATCTTGTTTCCAGCCATTTTCTAAAACCCAAAAAGAATAGTGTGAGAGGCAAAAATCATAATAAAGGGGGAGTAACTTCAATATCTAACATATTTGGTTTAATCTAATATTGTTACCATAGTTCTAGGACTATATCCTATACGTATACTTATCTTTAGGGACATCCCTAGACATACCTTAGAAATGTCTCTAGGGATCTCACTAACGTTTTCGCATCCAAGTTTCCAAAGGTTGACTAAACCTATCCTCTGATACCAACTGTAGGGACCCGAAGCCTGACGTACATGGACATTACATTACTTTTGCGGAATACTTAGTACTTTACAAAAACACACACACAAGGATCGTAATAGTTTAGTGTCTTTGGAAACTCGGAATATAATCTTCTAATTTTTGGTGAAAGATCTTCAACATCTCTCATAAAGATATTCTTTTTTTTATACCTAAAACCTTTCTTTATATCCTGGGGAAAAGAAAACATAAAAGGGTGAGCTCAAATGCTCAGTAAGGGTAAAAAAAGAAATATCAATCACATCATATACATAAGCACATAACTTTTGGAAATATTATCCTGCAAAAGAGATCATAATTTCATAACATGGGATAAATCATGGCAGTGAAATGTAATCACAATAATCATAACTTAAAACATGAAACTTTGTGGAATTCACACATAATCATAGAGAATCATTTCTTGTTAGTCAAGACTCATTGCCAAGACTATCTTAGTGGACAAAGTCCCTTTCTGAACCGAGTCACCCTCGTTTCAGTCCTGTTTCACTGAACCAGTATAACCTACCGTTCCAGCCATGTCTATCTCATGAGATATAAAATCTTTACCCAATGCATTGGAGGGAGATATAGGTCCCACCCATCTCATAATGATACCATTCTTATGTGTGCCACAAAATCATAAATCATACATCATTGCATAACCCATGTAATACAAATGGGAATCTTAAACATCATGACATCATAAAACAATTCATATAAGATAAAGGAATTCATAAAAATAATTCCATCACAACATAATCAAATCAATGTAATAATAGGGATAAAAACAGAACCCTTTATTTTCTTAGATGGAAAATAATTTTGATAAAACACTTGAACTCCATTCTTGAGGAAAATATCCTTTCTTCTTCAAAAACATTTTTCCTTTCTTAACATGTCATACAACTTTAAACTAAAAGAAGTTGATTAAAAATAAATTTTAAAACTTGTAAAGGAAGCTTCTTGGAAATAATGTTTTAAAAATCCATTCATGCCGTATAAGTTAAAAAAAACATTCTTCTCGTACTTTTGTCGGAAAAGTCAAAAAGTACCTCGTACGAAAAACGAAAAAAGATTCCTTTCATATCCTTTACTAAAAACTCACCGAAGGGTAAAATTAGATTTAAAAAATTTTAGGTGGATGGAAATAATATTACATATTGAGTAAACATGGATGTGGATGATAAAATACACCCTAGTAAATACCAAAGTATAAACAATCTCGGATAAAAATGAGATTGTGAAATTTCTCTTACCTTAAGTCTGATTTGCTTCGTAAGTGTCTGAACCTCCTGTATAATGATTTAAATAATGTCATTAACTTATTACAGAATTATATTCATTTTTATTATATCATATATGGTTCACTTATGACTTTATATTACCCGTTCGTTTGTAAATTCCATGTTAAAGAAGCGTTTTGGGTAAAATCGTTTCATTTATCGTAGGTGTTTGGACCTGTTGTTCTTGACGTTATTATTACTTATATCATGATTTAATTACTTCTAGAATATAAAACATGATTTATATATCATATATATTCAGTATATATACATATAATAGATAGATAAATGAAATGAAACACACCGTTCATGGAGACGGTAGTCCGTACGTACGCATGAACGCTGTTTTCGTTTCCTTATTGAGTTGAACGGAATTAAGTAGATGACATTCATATATATACACATAAATCCAGTATCATTTTTATGTAATATATTTCATTATTACTTATTATATATACTTTATAATCATTCATGAATGGTTTAAAGTGGATAATAAATCTCATCGCATTGTGGAGACGGTAGTCCGTACGTACGCAGGAGCGATGATTTCGTTCTCATGATCGTGAACTTGTGTTGAAGTGTATGTATACTATTTCAGTATCAATATCAATTTATAATAATCATATATAGTTACTCATTACACCATTATACCCATCCTTGTAAGGTGATGGTGGAAAATAGATTACACCACGGCGTGGAGACGGTATTCTGTACGTACGCACGCGCGGTGATTTCATTTTTCCGTAGGATGGATAGAAGGTGAATTAGGGTTGTTTCATATTTATAATAACATATCAGTATGTAAGTAATACTGATGTTATTACTTTATCATGAAACAACTAAAGAAGAAGAAGTTGAAGAAGAAAGAAATTGAAAAGATCGGTAATGGATATTACCTCTTCTTTGAAACGCCTCTTTGAATCCTCCACTTAGGGAACTAAGATTGGTCTTTTAAGAAGACCAGTACCTCTATGATTATTCTATGGAAGTGGAGAAGAGATTTTGGCAGGGTTTGGCCGATCATGGAGGCTCAAAGTTGTGTGAGGAAGAGAGGGAGGAGGTGCCCTTTTATAAGGGAGGGGAGGGGCACCTTTGGAATAACTAAAACTATTATTTTATTATAAAGTCAAGTTCGGTTTTAAATAGCTCCAAATTGATATATTTCGAAGCTAAGGTGTGGATGGGTCGAAATACTATCATCCAATAGAATTTAGACAAGTTTAGGTTCCTATTTTAACCTTATCATTTAGATTTAACATTAAGTTAAATAATTTTACTTTTACCGTGTCTTCTTTTGTTCTTACACTATAAGGTTAATAAACTTACTATAAGAAGCCAAAAGAACCCCAAGTTGTTTATTATTAATATATATAACCTTATATAAGTCATTTGGCCGAACATTAGATTTTTAGGAATAAAATAACAATTAATAATATAATATTGTTTTTAAAAACTATTTTATGTCAATTTTGACACTATTTGGTAATTGATTTTTGTGAAAATCATAACAGAATGATAAGTTCGAAAAAAGTTAATTAAATCAATACTAACATGTCATATTAACCTATAAAATTAGTGTAATTCATAAAAAGTCTCAAATTATATTTATTTGGGTATTTATAACATCAATTATGTCAATATTTCATTAATAAAATAATTACTGCATCATCGTTGTGTCATAAATAAATTAAATTATTTAATGTCTAAAAATTAAAAATAAAATACCATTATGTAGGAAACCTTTTTATCTTTCTAATGAATATTTATAGTCGAATTTATCTTATGTATAACCCCATATTAAAAATGTTTTAGTAAATAAACTTTGATTTTACCTCTTTTAAACCTTCTTTAAATAAATTAATAATAAATGTCCTAATCTAATCAAAGTGGGCATAAATGGTCATATTGTATTCCTATGTTTGTTTTTGGTCAAATTACACTTGTCCAATAGAATTAGGACATGTGTTAGGGTAATAATAATATCATTTCTACCCTTAATTACCCTATTTACTTTTTACCGTGGTAAAAAGAAGTAAAAAGTTACTATTCACCAAAAATTATTTTCATCTCATTGAACCACATTTTAGTCCTTGATATTAACCGTGTCTCTCGGATTTTCGAAATTTCATTCACATAAGCGGTAAAATTAAGATTTATGAAAAAATAATTTTTTTAACTACCACTTAGTAGTTTCACTATTCATCAAAAATTGAAGTTTTTCAGAAAAATGCCAAAATTTCACCCTAAGCTATAATTGATATTCCTAATTCAAAAATGATTTCTATTTTACAAAATTCCCAACATATAAGTTGCATTAATTAATTTTATAATTAATTTCCGCTGTCACAACAAATAGCGTGTTTTTAAGAGATAATAACTATCAAAAGATTAACACTTGTTTATGTCTGGTGTAAATGTGAAATTCCATCCAATGACCAACATTGTATTGAATTGTAAAAATATATTCTAAATATACTTTAAAACCACTAAAATTAATAATTTATCACTATTAATTATTTCGATTAAAAAAGTTGTTTTTAATTAAAATTTAGTTATTTTCACTATTCATCAGAATATGAAAGTTATCCGAAAAGTACCAAAATTTCACCTTAGGCTAAATTCGATACTCCGAATCCAAAAATGAAGTCCATTTTGAGAGATAAAATTTCTACAATTTTAAAAGGTGGTTATTACTATTCTTAACGGCTAGTTTTAATAATATTTTAATAGCATATCGTTGTTTAGTGAAACTCGGTATTGCGTACTACACACGCTATCGAGGAAGGTCGCGATTGCGTGTAATACAAGGCAATTCAAGGATGCGTATTGTGCAAGCTCCTTTTGGTGTAGCGTACAACACAAGACATTAGTGAAATTAAAAAGAATATTTTTCATAAAATTTCGGGGTGTTACACTTTACATACCACAAGATCAACAATAGCCAAAATACAAGCTACCCCAAGACCAAAACATTTATTAGTCCTTTCTTACTGTTTATTAACCTGGGTGGTCACACAGGGGTTCTTGTTTTACTAAACATCCATTTAAACCAACTGAGTTTAATTGTTTAATTTTTTCATACATGATTCCCATTAACCAAAAAATGCATAAAATAGAGCATAGCATTGGTACGCAAACAAAGTACCCCAATGGCCGTGATTTTCAGTAGGCCTAAGCCCATTCAATTCATAACAACATTATAGGGAAAGCATGGATAAAAACATGTAACAACATTAGAAAACTTTCTCGTCCCCATTTTTTAACCGGTTATTATATTCATTACATAATTGATTAACTGCCTGGTGGAAAACCTAGAACACCCACCCTGCATGATACACAAGGAGGAGAGACAAAGGTAAGATCCCTACCTTATTGATCAAGGATCGATGTTAAGTCCTTGCGTGGAAACTGGAAAGCAGGAGTAGCAGGAACTCTACGGAACGCGATCGAGGAAAGCTTTGCAACGAGGGTACAACTCATCGGGAGGAATGGTACTCCGAGTGCAGGGTGATAGAAAATACACTCAGGGAGAAGAGAAGAATTTAAGTTATAAAGGGTGAGATACATCATTCCCGGGACGTTTAAGATATGGAGAAAAACTCGAAACCATGGAAGGAGCAGGATCATGGGTTGACCACGCGGTTGGGCGGTTACGCACGATGATATTAAGTTGTTATTTAATATCCCCCATGGAAATATTTCTCGGGATCTTTAGGTACTAATTATGGTCTTTAAATAGCCTTGAACAGGGTATTAAATTGTCTTTACGTCAAAAGATATGTTGCGGGAGCGGGACTGGAAAAGAGAAAACTGAGGGCTAGGTGAGGACACGGTGTCACCGTCACGGTGTCACCCCTTATGGTGCCACCTTCACGGTACCACCGTGACCGGTGCCACTATTTCAGTGGAGCCTTATTTTGGAAAAGTAATGGGCCAGGAGGGTCTGGGCCATTACAGCTACCCAGTCTGAAACATTGAGCCTGACAAAGCCCTTCCTCTACAAGTCGTCCAATAGCACCCTCAACTCATAATGATCTGCGAGAGACATCTAATATGATGGTGTAGATATCATGGATTCCAAATGGTGTAGATAAATGTATAATCCTATCAATAAGTAGGGAGGTAATCTTGGAATGTCCTTATGGAATATGTCTTTGTACTCCACCACCACTATAGGAAACTAACAAATAATATCATCCACCTCACCAATGGTCATGCTAGACAACTAATAAGTAATTGGTTGAACTATCCTATTCATGATTCCATCATACTCTTCCTCAGTTTCTTGTTCACCCATAAAGGAAGACTCATCCCATAATTGTAGACACAGCATATCCTCTACCTGAAATAGTCTATCTAGGAAGGAACTATAGATAACTAGTCCATACCTAAGATGATATCATAAGGCCTTATCACTGCTACAAAGAGATCCCAAAAGAATATGTTTCCTCCAAGAGTCATTTCACACTATTAGTAGAAGTGTGTTCTCACTCAGTCGCCTCTATTAGGAGTCTCCAACCATATGGGTTGAGCCAAAGGCTCAACCAGAATCTCTAAGTCTTGAACTAGATAAGTATAAATAATGGAATAACTCACACTTATGTCTATAAATAATACAACTAAAGTATTAAGGATGTATATTATACCTTCTATCATCCTTGGATTCACTACTTCATAAGACTTAACCTTATGTATTTTCCCTCACCCATGACCACCAGCACCCTAATCCTAGTATGGACCACCTATGGGTGGTGGTGTTAACAAGAAAAAACTTCTTCCATCTCTAACTGCTCTCCTAGATCCTCTTCTCCATCCAAATACCGGCATACCTTCCTTCTGTTTCTTAATCCTCTTCCTAGTTTGACCATCCATCAGGTATCTATCAACTACAATATGGGTTGGAAATTCTCATGAAAGATGTCCCTAACCATCAAAAGAGTAGAATAATCTCTATCTAATCAAGTTGGATCTATCTTGTAAACCCTGAACTAAAGAATTGCTATCTTGGGATCACCTCCTAAAATTTATCACATGTCAGGTCCCTTTTTCTAACATCGAATCCCTTCCACAGAATCATTATCTCCAATCTTCCCACTACCATCACCAACTGTCTACGTCTACTCATATAGGAAACTCTAAACCACCAAATCATGCTCCAACACCCCCACCATAGGTAGGAATGCATATATGTGTCATGATGGGGAAAATGTCTTTGGGTAATCCTCGCTCAAAGTTCCAATCCCAAATGAATTGATCAATTACCATATCAATAGATTACCAAGATAGTTGGTCGAACCACGATGAATAATCATCCCTATAATTATTGACTTGTAAAATCTATAGAAGATCTTGGATGCGCACAACCCTCATCATAGCTGTAGAAAAATCCTCTCTAAAAAGGTTCTCTAACTATGACAATTAAATATTCACCTAATTAGATGACTATGTCACTAATCCCCACCATCATACTATAGATCCATGATGAATACTTACTACCAATACAACCATCTGGTATTCCAGTGTCTTAAAAAGATGGAAACTTCATGTCACTTCCTCAAGCTAGTCCTCAGTTCCCTAAGGGTCAGGCTTAGTTCAGAACCTAAGGGGTCGTATCATTGAAACACATGAAGAATTTTCAACCTATATAAATCATCTTCTGGTACTTCCAGTACCATTTGTTTCTTGATATGTGTTGGTAATAATGGAACACCACATGGAGGTAACACATCTAGAACATCTACCTATATTAAAGCCCCACCGCTGAGGAGATCATCCTCATGATCATGATGTTGAATCCTAACTAGAAAACATCATGGTGGAATTCTAAAATAAACATTATGTACCATGTTCAATGAGTATATATGGAGAGATAACTCAATAAAGACATTGAAAAAGAAACCCATTCCTATATGATGCATGTACCAATGTGTTTTTTTACAGCCATTTTCTACATGTGGTGAATCAACAAGTAGGTTTTCAGAGTCCTGATGTATGGATATGCTAGTCACCACACCAACACTCAAGTCCCTGTCCTAAAATCAAAACATGAAATACATAACACAATTTCCCCAAAACAATCTCATATAATTCGTTCCTAATGTAGAACTAACTACTGTGATACCACTCTATCATGAACCAACCCAATGAGGACTATGTCATGACAACCCCAAGCCTACCTCCAATAGGCTAGGGGATGGTTACCCACACTGAGTTTCCATATCATACACATAGGAGGCCATAGAATAAATGTACTTGTACACACAGACACATCTTCAATCCAATACAATGCTGAAATTTAAAACAATTGATAACCATGCATGTATACAACTAGAATCACACCATCAGATTACAACAAGTACTGAAAATTAAAAGGGCCAGATATAATCCAACCACAAAGAAACTAAAAACAAATCCAATCTATAAATTATGTGAGGATTGTAATCAATTTAACTATAAGAACACATCTTGATATGTCCGGATCACGAAGTTTCGCCTAGTCCTTGTCCCTTTAGGACTCTCTCAAAAGGTCAATCATTTCCATAAGACATGACACATTCAGGTGAAGCCCATGCAAGGGTGAGTATAGCAATAAGCAGTATGACACCATTAAATCACTAACCATTTAACATGGAGGATAAAAATAATCACATCAAAGGAATATTTTAGCGGTGAATATAACATGAATATATAGATATACTCAACACAGACACACAAAATCAAGGTAAGTTGAAATCATAATTCCAACATATGATAGGATTGAAGGATACACATAGAACTCATCCATAAGAACACACTCCATTAGTCAGATATCATTGATGGAATCCTTCATAAATATCATAATCATTATGTATCACTATAAGAAGTACATGTTGTACGTTTGAAGAGAACGATACATTGAAAGGGGATCACTCTCATATTCATGGGGTATACCAACAACTCAATCTAGATTATCCTGCTAATTATTGGATCAACACCTTTTTAATGTTGGTCATGATGATACTAAGAAACCCACATAGGGAGATAATGATAGAGGATCTCATTCTGGGCCTCATAGATGGATTCCAACAACACTATCTAAGATTTAAGATCCTAATAGGTGATCACTCTCTTATGCACTATATGTGATTCCATAATAACCCTTATGGAAAGGATCAAGGGAATGTACCCTAACAAAAAATTTGAAATATGAAGAGGAAAAGTTCTCCAAGTCATCTTTGACGGATTACACAGTGTGTACTAGTAAAACACAGTGTGTATTGGTAGTGCATGGAATGTCCCTTTAGAATTGAGTCCTACACTTGAATCATGGCCGATGCTCATATTTGTGTCTATGTCTGAGTACATGGATCTACCTTTGTACAACTAGGTTGACCACGTACATGTCTGAGTAAACAGTGTTTCCAATCCCATGTACTTATGGTCGTGTCTGTGTACCCTCCTAAGTATATGTTGAGCCTCTAGGTAATAATCACATTTTTTGTGACTGCTTCCACACATTGTTTGATATTTACATTATCACGGAAACCCCAACACTTCATGGTGGGGTCCCACATGATGTGTAACTCTGGAATACATGTTGTGTACCGCAGTATTTCACAGAACCATAGGTTCTTACCCTACATATTCTCTCACCTCCTTTACTGTCAATTTCACCACAAATACCACTCATGGATTATAGATATGGGTGGATCAATCACAATCGTTTCCAAATACATGATTTTCGGCCATCCTGATTTCTTAGGAATCACCCTATAGCTTTTTTGACTCTTTGTGCTCCAAGACCCACAAGCACTCATCACTGATATAGTATCAATACATCATCACCATCATCTCATCTCGATCACATTTTTTATCTGAACCAACATATATGATTACAACTCATTGCACCAAGAAACGGGTGTGAAACTATTGTTTATCTGGTATTTTTTGATCCACCAATCAAATGAAACCCAAATGATGAACGCACAAAAAAATGGTGGGATAAAGACAAAATACATGAAAAGATGGAATGAACCTTGGATATGTTCAGGTTGTCTATGATCCATTTCTATTATAATTATGAACAAAGATCCATTTTAAAATAAAAATAATTCTCCCAATAATCCTCACAAAATGAGCACACACCCACAAAACGATCAAACTATGAATTAATCCACTGGTAGATTGATTCGCGCTTATAATAGTATAAGAAAACGAAGATAAATCCACATAATACAAACATCATACCTCAACGTGGATTGATCGCTGATAAAAAACAAATTTTCATCCTTATCTTTGGAGAGATCCTCAAATTTCATTGTCAAAGATGATCCTCGATCAGTATTCATTAATTACCAAGGCTATCTCCAATTATCTCTCTCAATTCTCTAGGTCTTGCAGCCAACCCTAAGAATCAGTCAAAAGCATGTTTAAAAAGAGATAGATTATGTCATTGTGTTACATTAAATAAAATAAATAATAATAATTTTTTTTTTTTTTTTTTATTTATTTTATTTTTTCTCCCACAACTACACTTTATGAAAACTCCTAATTCCATCAAAGGTTATGTTGTGCCTAGGGTAAAACCATGTTTTGAACTCAACGGTGGACTCAAATTTCTTATTTCATCGTCTTTTTAGGAGTTATTCAATGTTTTTAGTAAAATTCCGCATGTATGATATTTATTATATTTCAAAAAATAATTCTAGGCCCACTAGACCTTGGAATCTCACGTAGTGTTAGTGCCTAGAGCCAAAAATAATCCTAACAATATCCTTAATAAATACTTGGAAAATTTGGAATCATTAAAATTTACAGGAGTCACATTCCAACAAAATTCAACTAGGGAAGAATCATAGACTTGAGATGTTATCAATGTATAATTAGAGGTCTTAACAACTAATTCTTCATATAATCATTGGGTGTAGGAATTTACATTCCTAGATTCATTTAATTATGTAAGGGGATTTATATAACCAAGATAAAAAAAGATAATCCTATATTTGAGCATTACCTTTCACCACCACAACTTAATTGTTTATCATGCATCCCTTAATAAAACAAAAAAAAATTATCATAACCATCAACCATCATTAATTAGAGTAATTAATCATGATAAATCCTTCATAGGATGTCTAAATCATGACACCTTATTTTAAATATATTAAACCTTGGGCTCAATATAGGTCCTTCGTAGACATCATTTAATTCTTTCATAAAGATTCATAAATAATTTTTGAATTTCCAAAACATATCCCTTATTAGTATTAAACTAGGTGTGCAATAAGGCCCAATTTCATGAACCAGGTGATGATCAATTCAAAGACCAATACACCCTTTTTGGAGTAATTACCCCTAAGTAAAGTTTTTCTAAATCCACATCTACTTGTAGTATCCATAGAGGGATTTAATTTCTTGAAAACCACTCAGTCTATAATTTACCAAAATTCCATGATATTTTCCTTTAAGTTGACTTATCATTAGACTTATCCTTAGACATATTCTTGTGGGTCTCTATAAATATTTCTCATCCTATATTCTAAAGGTTATTTAAACCTTTCCTTTGATACCAACTGTAATGAATCAGGCTTCTCATAAAAATTTATTACAGATTAATAGATGAATTTCATTACATATTACATATATATTCTTAGGAACCTTAAAGGTTTAGTTTATTTAGAGACATGGATACATAAACAACTAGTTCATAAGTGATCTAAATCATCTACAGATAATTTCTTTATAACTATATCCCTTCTTTGAAATATCATACATTTCATAACCTGGGGAAAGGAAATGTGAGAAATGGTGATATTATATGCTCTTTAAGGGTAAAAAATTGATATATCAATAATCACATAAGAATAAAAAGAACATAAGGGTATGAGAGAATTATTTTCAAATTATAAAACCATACATTTCACATAAAATATCATAATCTTCTATCATAGAATAAAGCATGGAAGTTCATAATACATGAATCATAAGGGATTAAAAGAATATAATCCATGGTAACATAACATTATCATATATATAATATTATAAAATTCTAAACATGTATAAATACAAATAGGTTCTCTCATTTAGTTAATGGCATGAAATCAGGCCCTCACATAAACTTACGGACATGAAACATGGTTCATGATAACCATATAGAGATGAAATTAGTTCCATGCATTACCTAATAGACATCAAAACTAGGTCCATGCATAAAGTTGTGAACATGAAATCAAGTTCATGCATAACATATTTACTCATGAGTTATCCATATTTACATAATGCATTAGATGGAGATATAGGTCTTACCCATCACATAATCCAAACATTTTTGTGCCAAAATATCAAAAAACATTCATCATATAATAACCCATGAAAATAAATGGGTTTAATAATATTTTCATTATAGTATAACCCATGGAAAAAGGAATGTGTTCAATAAACATTTCATCATTTCATCATAACAGAACCTATGGAAATGGAATGGGTTTCCTAAACATCATGTCATCATAAACAAAAAAAATAGAAAAACTATTATTTTTAACATATTATTACATTATTTCAAGAATAATTAACCATAAATTAAAATCCAAGGATCATAAAGTCTTGTTTATTTGGAATATTACATACATAATTAAATAGTATGAAATCAAAATATAAACATCTTTTATTTAATCTTCATAATGTGATCCTGAATTCCTTTGAGCCCTTACATCTGTATAAGATAACCTAGGGAATACATGAACAAAGTAATGAGCTAAATATACCTATAAGGGAATAAACTTATGAATAAATCATATCGCATGGGTTAAAAGTCATAACATGACGATATAAAAATGCATTGAACATGAATATACAAAAGTGATCATAACATTTATAACATGAGATCATATAATCATGGAATAATAGGAATGTAGAAACAACATAAAATTGACATAATCTTGGGTTGAGTCAAACTATCAAGACCATTTCACATGGAGGATCATGATTCAAGGCTTAGTTCCAAGACCATTACACATGGCAGGCTAAGTCCCATAAAGGAATCGGGTTTACTCCATGTCCCAACATGACATCTCATGAGACTAAAAATTACCCAAGGAATTGGAGCACAATCTATGTGAACTAAGCATAACATGTTCATTAATATGTGTTCCATATGTATAATCAAGCATATGGAATAAACATAAGAGTTACCCATGGAAATAAATGGGTATCATAGTCATGTCATAAAGCATAACCAAATAAAATATGATAATGGTGTCTAAGAATGAATGAATTTATAAAATATATGAAAATTAATAAGGTAAAATAGTAATATATCATGTTAAATAATGTACAATTTAATTTAAAACGTGTAAAATATTGTTTTAGAAACATTATAAATGATCCACTTTAGTGTGTTTTAAGGGAAAATACTAAAGAGTCTTTAAAATAGAAAACGGTATAAATGCTTTCATAAAACCAGAAATAAACAAGGATGGTATTTCATGATAAAATGATTGATTTTATAAAAATAGTTTTTTATTAAATAATTTTATGTATGGTACTTTAAAATGGGTTAAAATCGAGAAGTTCCCTTTAATCGGGTTTTCTTATAGGAAATAATTGAGAAGGAATCCTTTTTAAAAGATCCATTTCCCCATAAAAAGGATAATATAATATTAATATATGTTTTTGGAAGATATAAAAAAAATTATACGAATTATATAAAAATAAATAAGAATTAAATTTGGGTAAAGATAGAGAAAGTGTAACCTGAAGGAAAAAATGGAGGTTTACAAAGAATCCCTTACCTTATGTCCGAAAGTGTTCTGCACTTGAACATAATGTCTTATATTATAAAATAAAATCCATTAATTAATCAATTAAAATTCTTTTCTATATTTATTTTATTTATTATAATTTTATTAAGTTCATTTATGGGATTTTTTATGAGTTATAAGATACAATTTAATCATTCATGAGTGTTCATTTCCTTTGTTTTCATGATCAGTTCACTTTTATGCGTGTATGGAAGATCATGTAAAATGAGAATGGTTATCCAGAATTTAAATTAGATTTTATAAATAAAATTATAGAATATAAGATGTTCTTATATATTACGTTTGCAGATATTATGGTTATTCATTAGATAATACATTAATTATTATCATTTTTATTATTTTGATGGTTTTTCAATCATACGAACAAGTTTTGTTCTATTATTTAATATTATGTGTATATGTTAATTATAGAGAATAAAATAGTTTATAACATAAATTTAAAAAAATAAACCATTATAATGGTTTTATTTCTTATTTTGTAGGTGGTAATAGAAATTGAAAACTCATTGTCCTTGAATGTGACAAATCAACACATCAGGGACGATGTTTTCATTTAGAGAACAAAAGGGGGAGAGAAGAGAATTAATGATAGATGTACCATTCACATAATAAAATTATAGTATATAAAATATACTAGAATTATCATTCCAATTTTATATAGGTAGGTGATGAGATTATAAGAAAATAAAATATATTGAAAATAAAATAAAAGAAAACTAAAGAGGATTTTACCTCTTGAACTTCTTCTTCTTGAGAACCTCCTTAGGGAAATTGGTTTTGGTATTTTTTTGCGACCAAATGATATTTTAGGTGGGGGAGAGTCTTGGGAATGTATTTGGTAGAATTTTTAAAAGCTTCAATGATTTTCATATATGAGGAGAAGAGGTAATGAGGGGTGGTATTTATAGTGGGAAGAGAAGAGTGTTTTTTATTCATTTATTCATTTATTTATCATTATGGATCCAGACTATCAATAGTGTGGATTATTGTGAATAAGTAATATAAGTAGTGCATTTGAGTTGGAACTAATTGTGCTTACATCATCTATACATCATAAATGACTCAATAATTCATGTATTTATCTTATACTATAAATTATTGTATTTCACTATTCATCAAAAATTCAACTATTTTAGAAAAAATCCCAAAAAGTAACCCTAAACATTTTTCTATGTACAGGATAAAAAATGGACTCCATTATATGAAAATAATTTTCTAAATATGAGAAATTTAATTTTTAATTGAAATCAATGTTTATTTAAAAAATATAAATATAAATTTATAAATGATTTTATAACACTTCCAAAAATTAATTAAGGTCTCATAAAATTATCTTATAATCAAAAGACAAACAATATTAATTTAAAAATAAATTTTCTTTTAAATCGTTATATTAATTATGAAATTGTAAATAAACATTTACATTTCACAAAAATAGAAATACTTAATTTATCATTTTTAAAACGTTTATTTACTTATTTAATGACATAAATATATCATATTTTTATTTTTAAGGTGCCTAATTTTTATTTAAACTTTCATAGGTAAGGTTCATATTCTATTGTTTAGTTTACTATTCTTAACGGTTACATTACTATTCCAAAGTTCGTGTTACTATTCCATTAGTATATGTTCCATTATTTCTAGAATTCCTCTAATTTCCTTAATTATTAATTTATAAACTTTATATTATATTATCTATGTGATTTTTATATGATTTATGCTATATAAAATAATAATAATAAAGAAAATTTCATTGACATAATTCTAGGTTGTTACATTCTTCCCCCCTTATGAAATTTCACCCTCAAAATTTTATATTACAACTAATGTGAAAAAAGGTGAGGGTACTTATCCTACATAACTTCCTCTAGTTCCACTGTTTCCTCTTCATAATTATGGTTCTCTCATAGTACTTTGACAAGGTGATTAGTCTTGTTGTGTAGAACATTATCTCTATTGTCCTAGATCTTCATCCACTGCTCCTTATAAGAGAGATCATTTTCCAATTGTACCACTTATGAATTTAGTATATGTGGGGGATTCAGTATGTACTTATTCAAGATGTATATGTTCAATACATCATGTACTTGAGACATGGTAGGAGTAAGTGCTAGTAGATCGGCCACATCATCAATATTATCAAGAATCTTTAAGGGGATGATGTGTCTGGGACTTAACTTTCCCTTCTTCCAAAATCTCGTGATCCTCTTCCATGGTGATATGTGTAGGAATACCATGTGTCTAACCTTAAGAAATATGTCCCTTTGTTGATTGTCTCCATATCTCTTCTGTAACCTTTGGCATACCTTGATATTCTACTAAATGGTTTTCACTATTTCCACCATTTCTTCAACCATTTTAGGTCCGAGCGGCTTACGTTCACTAACTTTTATCCTAGTATGTTGGCCTTCTACATCTTTTCCCATAAAGGGCTTCATATGGATCCATTTAGATGCTCGAGTGGAATCTATTATTGTAAGATAACTCAACCAAAGGTAGATTTTGGTCTCATCCTTCCTTGAGGTCTATATAATAAGCTCTCATCATATATTCTGTGTAGAGTCAAAAGTTCTCTTTTGACTTTTATGTCTTGTTTTGGAAATCACAAATGTATTCATCCATACTGATCATACTGACTAGGCTGATCATACTGACCATGCTGATTGTACTGACTATGCTTATCATACTGACTATGCTTATCGTACTAACTATTCTTATCGTACTAACTATGCTTACCATACTGACTCTATCAATCGTATTGACTTGGTTAATCGTAATGACTCTGTCAATTGTACTGACTCTGTCAATCATGTTGACTCTGTCAATCGTACTGACTCTGTCAATCGTACTAACTTTTATGAATCATACTCACTTTGTATCATATCAATAATTTACACTAAGTAATACTTATAGTACTCATATTTTTATCACATGCTTTTTTTATTCTATATCAACATATGTCAATCATAATCTTGTTTATCATATTCATATATCTTTTTTTAACCAAAACGATATCATGGAGTTAATTATAAACTAATCAAAATGATGTTGTGTTTTTTGTTTCAATATGACTGTTATAATGCCAAGTGTCCAAGTCCCTGCGAGTATTCCAGAGAAATATGACCATTGGAGGAAATATGACCTTTGGAACCTGAGTCCCATAAATAGGAGGTCATTTGAAGCTAATAAGAACAACTGAGAGACTTTGATCATTCTTTTCTACTGTCAAGTTCTACCGAGAGATGATGTGACTTCTCTCTCGCTTCGTGCGAAAGCCTGGAAATTACAAAATGAGAATGGCTCATTCTTAGTTTTTGTATTTCAATAAGTGATTTGTTTTGATTTGTGCGACCAATCAGGTGATAACGATCGAGGGATATTGAGGATAGGCAGACGGTGTTACCGATCATCGTATCGAGGGATTTCAAGCGTTTGAAAGACAGAGGTGCCGATTACCTGAAAAATCGAGGGATTGCCGGGATATCAAGATAGATGTACTGATCATCGTATTGAGGTCTTGTGAGGATATCAAGATAGATGTACCGATCATCATATCGAGGGCTTACCAAGGTGGTGGTAAGATAGACCACTTATCCTGGGTGAAAGGATAACCCTTCTCTTTGGGTCAAAATAATTGTAATACTTTTACATTTCCGATGTTTTTTGTTTTAGAAAGGTAATTGTATTGTTTCTTTTCTTCATTTCTTATTCATTTGTAATTTTTTCAATTACAATATTGTTGTTACATATTGTATTGATTGATTCTATATGCTTTATGGTAGAATCCTTCACTATTGTATTACTTTGATTATTGTATTCATCTTGAATACAATTAATTTACATTTCTTATAGTATTACATCATATCATTCCTTTATATTTAATACAATTGTGGTTATTTGTTTTTTTCCGTTAATTGTATTAATTTAAGATCATTTAAACTAATTTCTTAATTATTTAAACACAAAGATTTTTAAACATACAGTTCACCCCCCCCCCTCTTGTATTATTCCATCTAATATACATATACATCTATATATTGATCCAACAATTGGTATCAAAGGAGGTTTCCAACGATTTGTATTACTAGCCCTATTTCTTTCTTTCAAATTTCTATTTCAACTATTTACTACACTAATGTGTGGAGTGGAAAAGACTGTGTTTTATTATATGGCTGGAATGAATATTGGATCAATTGACAATCTAAATCCAATAAGACCACCAATATTTAATGGGAATGATTATGAGTACTAGAGATATTGAATGAATACGGTTGTTATCAATACTGTTGTAGAACATTTTATTATGCTTACTAGAGGTTACAAAATTCCTGAAAAAGAAGTCAGTTCTTTCACTAATCAAGAAAATCAAGAATATCAACTTAATTACAAGGTACGCAATACTTTTCTATGTTCTATGAACAGGAATATATACATCTAGATATCATCTTATGAAGCAACCAACTGTATTTTGAAGAAATTGGAAGTCATGCATTTTGGTACATCTAAGGTTATAGAAATAAGAAGAGAAATGCTTCGAGCAGAGTATCATGGTTTTAATTTTCCTTATGGAGAGTTGGTATGTAAAGTAAGGTTTATGGCAATTGTCAACAGTTTACAATCTATGGGATAAAAAGGTCTTGATTAAGAATCTCTTGTTGAAAAAATTATTGATATAATGCTAAATTAATGGGAGTCAAAAAGGACACCTATTGATGAAAATAGAAAAGTTTCCCAGATAACTCTTGATGAACACTTTGGAACTCTTCTACAACACGAGACAAGAATGAAGAGATATGTTGATTTCAATAAAAAGAAAAATGGTAATGGAAGTGTAGCCTTTACTACTACATCTATATCTAAAACATCTTAAAGGATAACAATATCCAAAGTTAAGAAAGTTGTTTTATCAGAATCAAGTGATAGTGATCACTCAGATAATGAGTTATCAAATCTTGCTAGAAGGATGAACAATATTTTGGGAATGAAAGACTTCCAATAGATATTCAAAAAGAAATATAGGAAGGATAAGAAAGATTCATAGTTAACATGTTATGAATGAAAGAAAGTTGGTCATATAAGACCTGATTGTCCTTTACTGAAGAGAAAAGACAGAAAGGAGAAACATTCCGAAAGAAATAATAAAAATCATTACAAGACAAAGACAAAGAAAGTCTTGAAAGAAAATTATACTTGGAGAGAAAGTAGTGGTGATTCGTCAGAAAATTCTTTAGAATATGAATCCTCCGGACAATGGAATATTGGACTTATAGCCAGATTACCAATTGAAGATCATGGTTTCATGGATAAGGTACATAATGTTGAAGCTATTACAAATGTTTTCTTGAATGAAAATTACACTAATAATAAATATTATGATTCTTCAAATGATGAGTCTTCTTCATTGGAAGATAATACATTAACTTCTTTTGAAGAAGTGTCTAGGTTTGCTAAATTACTTGAGAATGAAAATTTTAAACTCAAGAAAAAGCTTGATCAAGAAAATTATAGAATTTAAATTTTAACTAAAGATGTATCATATCTTTCTAATGATCTTGATATAAAAACTTCTGATTTTGAAAGTATTTTAAAACCCCTTGAGAAAGTCAAATCTAATAAGGACAGACTTTCTAAGGATCTAGAAAATATAATTTCCAACAAAAGTGTTTTCGAGCCTAAATCTAGTTCAAAATAAAATGTTTTGGAGAATAAAAACTTAGTTTTAAAACTAAAGTCAGAAATTTTTTCCTTGAAAAAATGTTTGTCAAACTTTACATATGGCAAGGAAAACATTGATAAAATGTATTCTCAAATTCAACCCTTGAGAAAACATTATGGTTTTGGTTATACACATTCTAAACTGATTTTTAGTAATAAATATTTTGTTCCTCAAAGTACCCCTTTTTGTACTAAGTGTTAATGTGGTGGACACTGGAAAAGAGATTATTCTCTTAATAGAACTCAGTCTTTAGGATTTCATAAAGCTCATTTTTCAAAACAAATGTGGATTCCTAAAATTATTTTATATAAACCTTCTGGATCCAAACAAGTTTGGATTCCGAAAAACTAATTGTTTCTTTTTCAGGAAAATAAGAAGTGTATCAACAAGAATATTTGGTACGTGGATAATGGTTGTTCTCAAAATATGATCGGAAACAAATATTTCTTTGAAAAGATTATCGAAACAAAAGGTGTAAAGGTTTCCTTCTGAGATAATTCTCAAGGAAATATTGTTGTAATAGGTAATATTTTTTTTCTTG
Source organism: Viscum album (assembly GCA_963277665.1). Classification (NCBI taxonomy): domain Eukaryota; kingdom Viridiplantae; phylum Streptophyta; class Magnoliopsida; order Santalales; family Viscaceae; genus Viscum; species Viscum album. The sequence goes on from OY728158.1 coordinate 1,290,351,943, forward strand.
GAAAAGTTATTATTTCAATTTTTTTTGTCAAAGGTCTTAAGAACAATCTAATCAGCATAAGTCAATTATGTGATGAAGGATTCCTTGTGAATTTTAGAAATGATAAATGAATAGTTCACAATTCCAAGGATGAATTCATTCTATCTTCCCATAGGCAAGATAATGTATACACTATTAACTTAGAAAACCTTTGGAGCCAAAATTTACCTTGATTAAGTGCAATATAAGACCAACCATGGCTATGGAATAGAAGACTAGGACACTACAACCTAAGAAACATTTTTAAAATTTCAAAGAAAAGACTTGTAATGGGACTACCGGATATTAGATATGATTCTTCAAAGGTCTGTGATCCTTGTCAATTTGGAAAGCAACATAAAACTATCTTTAAATCAATTAATGAAGTTTCAGCTTCTAATGAATTACAACTAGTGCACATGGATCTTTTTGGTCCTTTAAAAACTGGAAGCATTGGAGGAAAATACTATGTATTTGTTTTAGTTGATGACTTTACTATATTTTCATGGGTCTATTTTCTAACAAATAAATCTTAAGCCTTTTTCTATTTCAAAAGTTTTAGAGCCCAAGTTTTAAATGAGAAAAACCTACCATTGATAACTATTCATAGTGATCATGGTGGTGAATTTTAAAATACATATTTTGAAGATTTTTGTAGTAAGAAAAATATTACTCACAACTTTTTAGCACCAAGAACTCCTCATAAAAATGGTGTTTTTGAGAGAATAAATCACATTCTTCAAGAAATGACAAGAACCATGTTGAGTGAATACTCAATTACTAAGCATTTTTGGGCTAAAGTTTTTAGTACTACTTTTTATACTACAAATCGTGTTTTAACTAGACCTTTTCTTAATAAAACACCTTATGAATTGTGGACTGGCTGAAAACCTAAAGTTTCATACTTCAAAGTTTTTCGGTGCAAAGTATTCATTATGAATACTAAAGAGAATCTACACAAATTTCGCACCAAAATCTGATGAAATAATCTTTTTAGTCTATTCTACAACTTCTGAGGCTTATAGAGTTTTCAATAAAAATACTTGTACTGTTGATGAAATAGTGCATGTTAAATTTTATGAAACCAATCCTTTTCTTTGAAAACAACCCCAACCTACATCTTCAGATGTGTTTTCAAAAATTGATCATAAACCTTTATCATAAGATCATTCTGTTAAGGAAAATGTTCAAGAAGATCTTTATGAAACTTTTACCCCAGAATATTTTCTACCATATATTGATGAACATGTTTTACAAAACCCAAATCAATTGCTTCTTAGGAATAATCTGAGTGATAACATCATTAGCGAAGTAAATCAACATGTAAATACCAGAAATTCCTTGAGAAATGAAATAGAACATCTTGCATTTCTTTCCCAATTCGAACCTAAAAGTCCAAGTAAGGCCTTAGGTGATGAAGATTGGATTAAAGAAATACAAGATTAACTAAATGAATTTGAAAGTAATCAAGTCTAGACTTTAGTTGAAAGACCTAAAGAAATAACTATAATTGGTGTAAAATAGGTTTTCAGAATCAAATGTGATGAAAATGGAATCATTGTAAGAAATAAAGAAATACTTGTTGCTAAGGGCTATAATCAACAAGGGGGGATAGACTATGAAGAAACATATGATCTTGTAGCTAGAATTGAATCTATTCATATTCTATTAGCCTTTGCAACATACTATAATTTCAAATTATTTCAAATGGATGTTAAATGTGCTTTTCTAAATGGTTTTGTTCAAGAAAAAGTTTTTTTCGAACAACACCCTTGTTTTTTAGACATAGAATATCCAAATCATGTTTTTAAACTTACAAAAGCATTATATGGCCTCAAACAAGCCCCTAGAGCATGGTATGATAGACTTACAAGATTTCTTTTACAAAACAATTATGCAAAAGGTACAGCCGATCCAACCCTTTTTATAAAAATGGAAAATAAAAATGTTTTGATTGTTCAAATTTATGTTGATGACATCAAATTTGGATCAACTCAGCAGTCTTTAACTGATTCTTTTGCGAATTTAATGAAATCTGAGTTTTAAATGAGTATGATGGGTGAGTTAACATTATTTTTAGGTTTTTAAATTTTACAAAAACTAGAAGGAACATATATATCTCAAAATAATTATATTAAATATTAACTCAAAAAGTATATATACGAAAATACTAAAAGTATTAGCACTCCAATCAGTACCTCAAATACACTTGATCTTGATGAAACTGGGAAACCAGTAGATCAGACAATTTTTAGAGGTATGATAGGAATTTTGTTATACTTAACATCTAGTCGACCAGATCTAATGTTTTCCGTATGCTTATGTGAAAGATACCAATCTAATCCAAAAGAGTCTCATTTAAAATCCGTGAAGAGAATCTTTCGGTATTTAAAAGGAACTCTAGATTTAGGTCTTTTTTATTCTTCTGGAAATAATTTTGTTTTAAAAATTTTTCAGTTGCTGAATTGGGAGGTTGTAGAATAGATAGAAAGAGTATATCTAGAACATGTCATTTCTTTGGAGATTCCTTGGTTTCTTGGTCCTGTAAGAAACAACACTCAGTAGGACTTTCCACTGCTAAAGTCAAATCTATAGCAGCTAGAAGTTGTTGTGCTCAAGTGTTGTGGATGCAACACACTCTCACTGAATATAGATTGAGTTTTTCCAAAACTCAAATTCCATGTGACAATAATAGTGCAATAGTTCTTAGTAAAAATCTAGCACATCACTCTCGTGAAAAACACATACATATTAGGCATCACTTTCTTAGGTATCACACACAAAAAGGAGATATTATTTTACAATTCATCAGAATTCAAGAACAACTTGCTGACATTTTTACAAAACCTTTACCTTTCGATAGATATGAGTTTATAAAATAGAAGATAGGAATGATTACATTAAAATAATCATTCATGTATACTTCATGTTTTACACTTCTCCTTACATTAAACTCCTCTTAAAATGGGGATAACATTTTTTTACTTTATATATTTCTTAATCTTTTCCTTCTTCATTTATTATTTTAGTTTGTTATATTTTTTATTATCATTTTGACTATTTGGTTATTGGTTTAATAATATGTCATCTTGTTTACCTGAGAATCATAATTTGTTTTCCATCGGCACATCAACTAATGGTAAAAATTTTGTTTTCCATCTTCATGTCACCCTATGGTAACAACTTTGTTTTCCATCAGCACATCAACCTATGGTAACCACTTTGTTTTCCATTGGCACATAAACCTATGGTAATAACTTTGTTTTCCATCGGCACATCAACCTATGGTAACAACTGTGTTTTCCATCAGCACGTCACCCTATGGTAATAAATTTGTTTTCGATCAGCACGTCACCCTAATGTAACAACTTTGTTTTCCATCGGCGCTCCAACCTATGGTAACAACTTTGTTTTCCATCAGCATGTCAACCTATGGTAATGACTTTTTTTTTCATCGGCACATCACCCTATGGTAATGAATTTGTTTTCCATCAGCACATCACCCTATGGTAATGACTTTGTTTTCCATCGTCTTGACAACCTATGGTAATGAATTTGTTTTCCATCATCTTGACAACCTATGGTAATGAATTTTTTTCCATCGGTCAAACAACTGATCGTACTCATGTATTTTCTTTTTTCTATTATATTATACTATGTTAAAACTATTAAACCAATAGTTTCCTTACATTCTCCGGCATGTACATTCCTTTGTTTTTTTTTCTTTTTATTGTTTCGCGTTTTTAAAAAATATATTTAAATCCAATTCATTGATTTTTTTTCTTCTAATATCAACCATAGAAGATCAACGGTCATCATTTTTTTCTCCTATAAATAGACCCCCCCCCTCCCCAAACCCACACCGGTTTTTCAGATTTCGTGGTGAAGATCTGTCCCTTTTGGTTTAAAATTCTGTACGATCTTCCATCGGCCGCATCTATATGTCTCAGTCTTCTGCCAACACTCTTACCGAAATGTCTTCATGAAATTTTTCATAGAAAGACTTCCTCAGAGAAGTTTAGTTTCTCGGGACTTCTTTTCCTCATACGATTCTACAATCAGGAAGATTATTTTTTTTCAAGGCTGGGAACATTTTTGTGTTGAAAAAACTACATCTTAATATCCGGTTCTTATAGAAGAATTTATCCAATTCTACAAAATCATGTCTTTTGAAAAAAAATATGACAATCAACTTTGTTGTGTACAATAGAAAAATATCTATGTCTGTGAAACAAGCAACCCACTTTCTAAATGTCTCAACATAAAGTGATACTTTTTTTCCATCTCATAAACTACCAAAAGAAGTTGGTCCGTTTAATACAGAAAGTGATGAAAAACCATTATTTCTTATAAATGAAGAGAAGAGAAAAGTAGTTCATTTATCTCTAGATAACAGGTTTGTGGTGCTTTGGATGCAAGGTTTTCTTATCCCATGGAAAGGGGATAGAGAAACTCTTAAAGTTTCTGATATTTTTATGCTAGACTATCTTGTAAACATGAGAAAGGTAAATCTCATGGGATGAATTTTTGAAACAGTCAAGAATGTCAAGTCAGAAGTGATTAAATCTCATTTGATTATGTATCCCTTTATTCTTACAAAGTTCATTATTGAGAGCTTGAAGTTTTGTAATATTCCTTTGAAAGGGAAATTGAAAGAGTTGAAGTCTTCTTGGATAAGTAAGAGAACGTTAAAGATGTTGTATGTTGGTTTCAATGAAAAATCAAAGCTCTTTTTCAATGATGTAGAAGCTGAATCGGCACAGAATCAATCGGCACCAAATCAATCGGCACCTATGCCAGTCAAAGAAAATTCAACTGTTGTTTCTCCTCAAAAGTCAGATCCGCAAACCTGTTCAAAGCCAAAGAAGAAACCTAATTACAACAAGGAGGTTATGGCCAAGTGGAGGAAAGATAGAGAACAAAGAAAAGAAGGTGATCTTAATTTTGGTCTTGATCCAGCTAAAGATTTTGCTAAGAGGATAAGGGTAGAGGATACCCTTCAGGCTGAAAAGAAAAAGAAGACTCTTTTGAAAAAGAAAGCTCAATAATCTGGTGTTTCTAAAGTTATAAAAATGGTTGAGGAGGCTAGTGCTCAACTAATATAAGAAGTTCATAAAAAAACAATCATACAGAGTCTTCCAGAGAAAGATAAAGGGAAACATATTTTGAAAGAAATGCAGGAAGTTGAGGAATTTGAAGAAGAGGAAGAATATTTTCTTTTGGAATTTCTTCAGATTTCAAAAAAGAGTTGAGAAGAATCATTTCAAAAGCAAAGTGAAGGTATTAAACAGTTTCCTCATGACGATCAAGCACTAGAGGAATCTCTTGAAACTCCATATAGAATTCCTTCCTAAGAAAAGAAAGGTGCTAAATATTCTCATACTGAAAAAGTAATCATTATTAGTGAGAAAGGAGAAGAATAAATAAAGGAGAAAGAAAAAGGAAAAGGAAAACAGCCAGTTGAATACTCAAGCCAATCAAATTAACTGGATTCGTATGATGAGGATACTGATTCAGAACACACAATTTCTCTCAAGAAGAGTGATTACATTGTTCATGTTTTGAGAAGGATTGAGAAGACCATTCCTTATTTTCCTAGACTTGAAGGGGAAATTGATTTCATTACTGACAATCAAAGGAAGAAGTTTGGTTCTATAAGAGAACTGAGAGAGAGAGTATTGTCAATTGAAGTCGATTTAAAAGTACTATCTAAAAGTCTGGCTTCCCATAAGAAGGCTTGCAATAGAATATCTAAGTGGAAATACAAAATAGATATCTCAGTGAATGATCATGAAATATCAATTGAATACTTAAGGAGGCTTTCAAATTATCTTGTAATTGCTTTAAATAATCTTGAAAAAGAAACTTTTGAAAGGATGAATCAGATGTAAACAACTCATGGAGCCGATATTCCTTCAATAAAAGAGTTGTGAGAGATAATTAATGCCTTTCAAACAGAGTTTTCGAAGGTTTCATCTTTTAAAGATGAATTAGTTTTGTTGATGAAGCAAAATTCTGTGTTATCTAAAGACAATAAAAATTTTCAAGACAGAATTGAAACTCTAGAAGAAGTAATCAGAGTCCAAGAAGATACTATCAAGAATCAGGATTATCTTTTTGCCAATCAACTAGAGCTTCTCAAATCTCAAGTTGATTCTATCTCTGAAGACAATAAAGAAATCAAAAAGATGAAAGTCGTTCTTCACGAGCTGATCAAGAAAGAAAAGGAAAGAGAAAACAAATGAGTGTTGTTGTATCTTTCTTTTCTCATTTCTAGATTTATATAGACTTTTGTTATCTAAATCAGATTTGTGTTACCTTTCCCATTGCCTTGCAACTATTTTCTCTAACTCTTTCAGGCAACTCAAGATTACCCCATTCTTTTTGTAAATCACAAAGTGGGATAATGTTTTACAAAGGGAGATAATGTTTTATAAAGGGAGAATGTTTTAATCAAATACACATAAATCAAGGAAAATCTATGAATACAATCCTTGGGAAAGTAAATACCTAAGGTGGAGTTAGTTTTATTCAATTTCTTATTCAGAAGTGTTTCCAATAACTTAGGGGGAGATAATTTTTTTCTTTTTTTCTACTTCATGTTTTGTGCTTTCCAAAAAGGGGGAGATTTTTGAGTCAAAAGTTCTCTTTTGACTTTTATGTCTTGTTTTGGAAGTCAAAAATGTATTCATCCAAGTTGATCATACTGACCAGGATAATCGTATTGACCATGCTGATCATACTAACTATTCTTATCGTACTTACTATGCTTATCGTACTAACTATGCTTATCGTACTGACTATGTCAATCATATTGACTCTGTCAATCGTAGTGACTCTGTCAATCATACTGACTCTGTCAATCATACTGAATCTGTCAATCGTACTGACTCTATCAATCGTACTCACTCTGTCAATCATACAGACTTTTTTGAATCATACTCACTTTGTATCATATCAATACTTTACACTAAGTAATACATATAGTACTCATATTTTTATCACATGCTTGTTTTTATTCTTTATCAACATATGTCCATTGAAATCTTGTTTATCATCTTCATATACCTTTTTTTAACCTAAATGATGTCATGGAGTCAGTTATAAACTAATAAAAACGGTGTCATGTTTTCTGTTTCAATATTATCGCTACAATGCTAGGTGTTCAAGTCCCTCCGTGTTTTCCAGAGAAATTTGACCATTGGAGGAAATGTGACTGTTAGAACCTGAGGCCTATAAATAAGAGGTCATTTGAAGCTGAGAAGAACAACCGAGAGACTTTGATCATTCTTTGCTCCTTTCAAGTTCTAGAGAGAGAAGTTGTGACTTCTCTCTTGCTTCATGCGAAAGCCTTGAAATTACAAAATGTGCATAGATCGTTCTTAGTTTTGGTATTTCAATAAGTGCTTTGTTTTTCTTTGTGCGACAGATCAGGTGATAACGATCGAGGGCTGCTGAGGATAGGCAGACGGTGCTACTGATCATCGTATCGAGGGATTTCAAGCATTTGAAAGACAGAGGTGCTGATTACCTACAAAATCGAGGGCTTACGGGGATAGCAAGACAGACATACCGATAATCGTATCGAGGGTTTGTGAGGATATCAAGACAGACATACCGATCATCATATCTAGGGCTTACCAAGGTGGTGGTAAGACAGACCTCTTATCCTGGGTGAAAGGATAAACCTTCTCTTTGGGTCAAAATAATTGTAATACTTTTACATTTCAGCTTCTGTTTCTTTTAGAAAGGGAATTGTATTGTTTCCTTTCTTTATTTCATATTCATTTTTAATTGTTTCAATTATAATCATACTATTACATATTGTGTCGATTGATTCTATAAGATTTATGGTAGAATCCTTCATTATTGTATTACTATGATTATTGTATTCATCTTGAATACAATTACTTTACATTTCTTATAGTATTACATCATATCATTCCTTGTTATTCAATACAATTGTGGTTATTTGTTTTTGTTGTGAATTGTATTATTTTAAGATCATTTAAACTAATTTCTTAAGTGTTTAAACACAAAGTTTTTTAAACATACAATTCACCCCCCCCTCTTGTATTCTTCCATCTAATATACATATACATCTATATATCGATCCAACATTATGGTGTCTTAATTTTCCACTTAGATTGGCCAAACGTTTGAGGATAATAAGTTGTACTAAATCTCAACTCAATTTTTAGATAATGTTAGAGACTTTTCAAAAAAAGGAGGTAATTTTTTAATCTAGATCAGATACAATCGATAGTGGTACTCCAAGTAGACTCACCACTTATTTGATATATTTTCGTCCAATTTTATTGAGTGAGAATTCCTCTAAAATTATTATAAAGTGATTTTTATTTTTAAGATGATCCATAAATACCCATATAAAATTATTTCCTCTAGATTTATTTGGAATTCCATTGACAAATTCCATGGAGATGTTTTCCAACTTCCATGTTAGTATGGGTAATTTTTTCATCATCCCTTATACATTTTTCTTTAATCCTTCTCTTGATGGAATACCAAGAACATTGTTGTATATTCAGTAATCTCCTTATTCATATTTTCCAACTAATAGTGCTCTCGAATATCTTGATACATCTTTGTGTTTCCTGGGTGAATAGATAAAGTCATGATATGTGCATCATTTATAATATCTTTCTTTCATTATGGATCATATGGTAGACATAATCATGACCTAAAACTTATTAATCCATCCTCAACAAGTTTTAACTCTTAGGATTTCTAATTTCTAATATCACATACCTTTTTTCGAATTTCCACACAATTTTTTTTAGAATCCTTTATTTTCTTCATGATGGATGGTTGAGCAATAATTTGATAAAGGATTGATGATATTCCTTCCTTAATGATCCCCATGTCCATCCTTTTCAAATATAAGAAGATTGTATACTTCTCAATTCTCATCATTGATAATGTTATAGGATACTTTCTACTTATAACATATGCCACCTTATTTTCATTTCCCGGATGGTAGTGGAATGAGCAGTCGCAGTCATTAATGAGTTATTACCATCTTCACTAGTGAATATTAATCTCCTTCTATGTGAATATATATTTGATGCTCTTATTATCAGTATATATCTCACACTTCTCCCCATAGAGATAATGCTATCATGTTTCCAACGTAAAGATCATAACTGTCAACTCCATATCATTCTTGGGATAGTTTTGCTCATAAATTTTCAACTACCTTGAGAAATCATTTGAGAAAGGATTAATGATATTCCTTAGTTAATGATTCCCATGTCCATACTTTTAAAATCTAAGAATATTGTATTCTTATAAATTCTCATTATTGATAATGTTGATGGATCCTTTCAACTTAGAGCATCTGCCACCTTATTTTCTTTACCAAAATGGTAGTGGATTGAGAAGTTATAGTCTTTGATGTGCTATAAACATCTTCGTTGGTGTATATTAATATCCTTCTTTGTGATTATATTTTTTGGCTTGTATGGTCAATATATATCTCACACTTCTCTTAATAGAGATAATTCGACCATATTTTCAATGAAAATATCACAACTACCAACTCCATATCATGCATGGGATAGTTATTACCATGAATTTTCAACTGTCGTAAGGCGTAGGCTATCACTTTATCATTTTTCATCAGTAAATATCATAATCCCTTCTTTGAATCTTCATTGTATACCATAAATAGTTCCCCACTTTTTGGTAGTGTGATTACTGGTACAGTGGTAAGGCTCTTTTTTAACTCTTTAAATCATTTTTCATATTCACTGGTCTAGATAAACCTTACTCCCTTTTGATTCATATTAGTTAGTGAGTTTTAAAATCCTGATAATTTCTTCACAAATCACGGGTAATACCTAGTTAGACCAAGGAAACTACATATCTCTATTACATATGTTGGCATGTTCCACTCTTCGATTTCCTTTTTCTTGTAAGGGTCCATATATATTTCATTGTTAGTGATAAAATTCCCCAATAATGTTACTTCCACCATCCATAAATCACATTTACTATACATTACATATAGTTTCTCCCTTCAAAATTTCTTTAGCACAGTATTCAAATTCCCCTCATGTTTATCCCTGCTCTTGGAGTATATCAGAATATCATCATTAAAGACTACCAAAAAAATTTCGAGGTAATCTCTAAGGACTCTATTCATTGAGTCCATGAAAGTTTTTGGAGAATTAATGATTCCTAATGGAGTCACTATGAACTTATATGTACATAAATTATTATAATGGAATTATTTGGAATATCTTCCTTCCTCCTATTTAATTGGTGATATCCCAACTGAAGGTCCACCTTAGAGAAATACTTGGCCCCACATAGTTGATCGAACAAGACATCTATCTATAGGAGGGGATATTTTTTATCTATAGAAATTTTTTTGAGCCCATGATAATTATTTTATATTCACATTGATCCATACTTCTTCTTGACAAAGAGGACTAGAACACCCCATGGTGAAGCACTCAAGTGTATAAAACCCTTATCTAGATTCTCCTCTAACTATTTTTCAGTTCTTACAACTCAATGGGGGTAATTATATATGGTTTATTTGATATGGGAAGAGATCCAAGAATACGTTTAATTGAGAACTCATACCAATCAGTCGAAAGGAAGAGCATAATATTATTTAGGGAACACATCAGTTTAGTCCCTCATAACTGAAATGTATTCAAACATGATCATCTCCTTTTTATAAATCAATTTATCTAGATATTCTTTCTAATAAGGAAATAGTATCCAAATTTAAGATGATTATTCTAAATGCGATCCATCCTCCTCCTTTCACTTGTACAGAATTGGGGGATGCTTCGGGATGTGAATAGTGATCTCTCTTTCTCAACAATTGATGTTATATTTTTATAAAGATATCCAAACCATTCCCAATATAGAATTTAACTCCTCCAATGTAAGTAATACAATATTTTCTTAGAGGTTTATTCCTCAAACATTAACATGTGAGGATTTATATACTTTGGATGAAATAATTTTCCCATTTTATATTCTCACTGATAACTCAACCTCCATATTTTGAGGTGGTATTTGAATAGTTCTACTAAACTTGCAAGATATGAATTAATGTTTAGATCCAAAATAAAATAGTACATTAAATATTCATGAATTAATAACCAGTGTACCTATCACCACATCATTTTCAGGCTCCAACATAGTAGTAGGGATAGAATATTCCCTTCCTTTTTCCCTTGGATATTGTTGTTGACTACCTCTGACAACCCTATGCTTAGGGAATTTCCTTTCAAAATTCACATGTTTATTGAAATTGAAACACTACATTATAGACTGATTGTTGATATGAAACTTCTTATCTTCTTCCATATTAGTGGGATTCTTTATATCCTTCGATAGTTATTATTAATATGCCACACTCTTCCATATTTAAAGTATCTTCTGGTTCCCTTTAGAGAGTTTCCAGGATACTACTTTCCACAATTTTGACAAGTGGAATGTTGGTTTTTCATTCCATCATTGAATTTATCTATTGATCATCCCATAATAAACTCCATTTTCATTTTTTTATCTCTGAGACTAGGATACCACTGAGAGTATTCAATCTACATCTAAAACTTAAGGTCACATCATACAATCTCCTCATATCTATCAAATTCATGAATCGCCAACACTTTTTATAGACTCTTCTTTATTCTTCTACAGAAGTGATCCACCTTGATTTTGGTGGTCATGAAAAAGTTAGAGGCGTGTCATTAAAGTATTTTGAATTTTTCCACATACACCCCGATATACTTATCTTCCTTTGGCTTCAGTCTGAGAAACTCCCTTTATATCTTAAGATGGAGAGTTTGGGGAAAATATCTATGGAAAAATATTTTTTTCAAATCTTCACATTCTATGGAATCAATTTTCTTTTTGTACTTCTTATTCTCGATCATTTTACACCATTAATCAGCTTCCTTATCAAAACGATAGACTTTCAGAACAAATTTATCTTCTTCTGAGAACTAGAGGGTATCTTCTCAATAGATTTAATCCATTGTTTTGATATTAGGGGATCAGAAGACCCATTAAACATGGTAGGCCTTTTTTGTATAAAATATTTGACTGCAACTTTCTCTTTCTTAGGATAAGGATTGTATTCCATGAAATTTAATTTATTTTTCATAACATGATCCATTTCATCAAGTACTTTTATGATTTTTTGAGCACCCATTCCCATCACATTTTGCATTTCATTAGGGAATCATCACATTTTCTATCACATTTATTGTTGGAACAGGTTCTTCTATTTCTACCCATTAACTAAGAAAAGAAATTACAATTAAGGGGCTTGAATAATTATACAATAATCATATAAAAAGAAAAATTTAAACATAGAAGGATTAAATTTCAAATTAAAATTATTTCCTAATTTATGATTCCCTAAGATTTAATCTACGTTATCCATGGTTATAGAATTATCCTAAGGGGTCTTATTAAATTTTTCTAGTCTTAATCTCCAAAAATAACTAGACCATGCTCTAAAACCAACTATAGTTAACCTATCTTTTTTCACATATTATTACATGATATAAAACATAATTAACCATAAATTACAAACCAATTATTATAAAATCTAGTTTCTTTAGAAGATTAATTATATAATCAAGCAACATGAAACCAAAATAAAAACATCTTTTATTTAATATTCATAATGAGCTCATAAGTTCCTTTGAGCCTTTACATCTTCATAGGATAACATAGGGAATACATGAACAAAGGGATGATCTAAAAGACCTAATAAGGGAATAAAAATATGAATAAATCATAGCACATGGGTTAGAGTACATAACATGATGACCTAAAAATGCATGGAACATGAATAAAAATAAGAGATTATAAAATGTATAACATGGGATCATGTAATCATGGAATCATAGGAATGTGGAAAAAACATACAATATGAAATAAACATGATTCAAGGATAAATTACAATACTATTTCATATATAGGAGCATGATTCAAGGCTTACTTCCAAGACCATTACACATGGCAGACCAAGTCCCATAAAGGAATCAGGTTTACTCTTTGTCCCAACATAACATCTCATGATACTAAACATTACCCAATGAATTTGAGATATATCTAGGAATAACCATAATAACATGGTCATGAATACGTGTTCCACCTAAATAATCAAATAGAAAAAATAAATATAAGGGTTACCCATGAAAAGAAATGGGTATCATAAGCATGTCATCAAGCATAACCAAAGAGAATATCATAATGGTGTCCATTAAATAATGGATTTAAAACAAATAAGGAAATTGATAAGGGAAAATATGAATATATCATTGTAAATTATGTTCAAATTAAATGAAAATATGTGAAAATATTGTTTAAGAAACATTATAAATAATCCACTTTAGGGTGGTTTAAGGGAAAATATTTAAGAGTATTTAAAAAGAAAAAAGGCATAAATGTTTGAATAAAACCATAAATGAATCAGGATAGTTATTTATGATAAAATTATTCATTTTATAAAAATATTGGTAGATTAAAAATGATTATTTATGGTACTTTAAAATGGGTGATAAATCTGGATGTTCCATTTAGTGGTGTTTTCTTATCATTAAGAATTAAGAAGGGATCTATTTTGAAAACATGTATTTTCTCATCAAAGAAGGATGATCTGATATGGATACATGATTTTGGAACATTTAAACAGAATTTTTAAGAATTATACAAAAATAAATAAGAATTACATTGGTCTAAATAAAGATAAATTGTAACCTAAAGGAAAAATTGGAGGTTGGAAAAGCATCTCTTGCCTTATGCCTGGAACTGTTATGCACTTGAACTTAATGTCCAAGATAATAAAATTATATCAATAAATTAATTAATTATTAATCTTTTATAAATATATTTTATTTATTATAATTTTATTAAGTTCATTTATGGCCTTTTTTATGAGTTATAAGATACAATCTCATCATTCAAGAGTGTTTGTTTCCTTGGTTTTCATGATCGGTTCACTTGTATATGTGTATAGAAGATCATGTAAAATGAGAATAGTTATAAATAATTGAAATTATATGTTATTAATGAACTTAAAAAAGATTAAATGGTCTTATATATTACTTTGTTTCTATATATGATGGTGATTCAACAGATAATATGGTAATGGTAACCATTTAGATTATTTTTGGACACTTTTTGATCATCACCAACTAGTTTTGTTCTTTTGTTTAATATTATGTATATATGTTAATTCCAGAGCATATAATACATTATAAAATATATTTAACAATCTGTTTCAACCATTATAATTTTATTATTACCATTATTTAATGTGTTAATGGAAATTTAAAACTCATCGTCCTAGAATGTGATAAATCAACACTTCACGGACAGCGTTTTCATTTATACAAAAAAGGGAAGATAAGATAATTGATGATGGATATACCATTAGCATAATAAAATTTCAGTATATAAAATATAATAGAGGTATCATGACACTTTTCTATATGTAGGTTATGATAGTATATTAAAACAAAATTAATTGAAAAGAAAATAAAAGAAAATGGAAGAGGATTTTACCTCTTGAACATCTTCTCCTTGAGAACCTCCTTAGAGAAATTGGGTTTTCTATTTATTTGATACCAAAGTATCATAGATACGGGGTTCTTGGGAAAGTATTATATGGAATTCTTACAAGATTAAAGGCTTTGGAGGTGTGAGGATAAGGGGTGGTGAGGGGTGGTATTTATAGTGGGAGGAGAGAACTATTTTTGATTATTTATTAGATAGTTTATTATTTTGGATCAAGACTATAAATAGTTTAGATTCTACTAACTAATTACTATAACTAATTCATGTGAGTTCTAACCAATGGTTCTTAAATCATTCATACATCATCCATGACTCAGTAATTCATGTATTTAGCTCATGCCATAAATTACCCTATTTCATTATTCACGAGAAATTCAACTATTTTATAAAAATCCCAAAACTTCTCCCTAACCATTTTTGAACATATAGGCATAAAAAATGGACACCATTTTATAAAAATAATATTCTAAATATTATAAATTTAATTTTTAATTAAATTCATTTTTTATTTGAAAAATACTGATTTGAATGTTATAACACGTTGGAAAATTAATTAAGGTCTCATAAATTTATCTTATAAAAATAAGAAAATAAAATAATAATTTATGAATCTATTTTATGAAAATAAAATCATTTAAAATCATTTTATTAATTATAAAAATTTAAATAAACATTTAGACTTCATAAAAATAACAATACTTAATTTTTCATTTTTAAAAACATTTATTTACATATTTCATGATATAAATATATCAAATTTTCATTTATAAGATACCTAAATTTTATTTATACATTCATAGTTGAGGTTACTGTTAGAACCTGGTTCTTATTCTTAAGGTATGGGTTTCTTCTTTTCCTTTTTCCTTAACTGTTTTTGAGAAAATAAGGGAAATTTGGGGAAAATCCCAAATTTATGGGCACACGCCATGTAATTTTTGTACACATGTTGTGTACTTAGGCTATGTGGGAAGTGAATACAGGGTGCGTGGGTTTTTCGGTAAAAACAAACTATACGTCATGTGCTTTCATATATATATGTCGTGTACTTTGGCTGTGTGGGATGAAAACACAGGACGTGTAGACTTTTCGAAAGTTAAGGATGTATAACTAACTACACATCGTTAAATTATTAATACATTCCATGTAATCAGTCGGCAGATGAAAAGTGTGGCGGTGAAAAGCAGCCATCGGAGTAACAGTTAAAAAATGTAAATTACAAGCCATGTACTTGAGAGTACACGCTTTGTAGTTATTTTTTTGTTAAAAACAGGCATTAGCCTCCTCTTTCCACAAGGGAAGCTTAGAACTCGACAAGTGTTGCGGGAGAGGAGGCTGGAACTTGGAAGAGCTCCCAATTGCACACGAGGACTCTAATTACTTCATCGATGATCTCGTTTGAACCGCACAGGTGAGATATTATCTCTTCTTGAACCTTTCTTTAAATTCTTTACTGAAGTGAAGTTATTTTATTTTGAACATGTTAATGTTTATCCTAGATCTACGTTGTTCTTGAGTGATTCGGAAGGCGTTGTTCACGTATATCGGTCAGAGGAGATCGAGGTAGTTGGTCTGTGTTTATTTCCAATTGTCGAGTTTATTTTGTGTACTGTGGTGCTACGCGCCCATGTTTGGGGTCATATGGTTGAGGCCTTGACTATTAAGATACCTAGAATTGCATAAGTAACTTAATGAACAAGTATAAACTACTTTTTTGTATCATTGTATTGATCCAGATCCACCCCATGGGTGTGTTTCCCTTGTTTAGCCGTTTGGCTAGGATACCCATGGGTATGCTGTGATTATAGCATGATTTGAGTTTCCTTGAGAGAAAATGTATATAAATTGTTTTTTTATGCATTGGGCTCAGCCCAGTTACTTTCTTAGCCTAAGGGAAATGTTTTACTTAGCCTGAGGGCAGTGTTTTTTTAGCCTGAAGTCAACTTTTCTTATGCCTGTGGGCGGTAGCTTCCATGCCTGAGTGAAATATCTTGTATACCTAAGGGAAATATTCGTTATGCCTAAGGGAAATCACATGAGGGTTTCGATTATGATTACCTGAGGGTAAAAATTTGCATGTTTGAGGACACTGTTTACTTTGAATATTCACGGTGGTGATGTATTATGTTATACTAGCCAAGCTAAAGCACAGGCATTGTATTGTTTACCTTGTACTTGTTAGATAGCCTATTGTGGTGTTTCTGTGTCACTATATATGAGACTGTTGGTTGAGGTCGGGTCTCGGGAACTTATAATTCAATTATATTTAATTTTTAAATAATAATTAAATGGTAATGAAACTGGTAGGAGTATCTTCTTTTGAGTACTTCCTAGCTTACTGCATTTCTTTATTGTATACTGTTGTTTCACATTTTCACTGACAGTTGGGAATGGGCCTTTGGTGGTTGCCTAATGGGATTTATTTCTCACACCCTATTTGAGTCATGTCTTGGTCCCAAACAGATTATATTGTTGTAGATGTTGATATGGGAAAGGTTCCCTATACGGGTACTTGATTGTTGCGGAGGAGTAAGAGAGCATGGGACCGAGCTTAGGCTTGCAATGCTGCTGAGTTCCTGTTTCACTATTTTTTTTCTTTATTGTACTTGTACCTTGTGTTGTATTGTTTTAGATTGTAGTGTATCCTATTTTGTCTGCTTTCTTATACTTAGATACATATTGCATTATCATATATATGATTGTTGGTCATATTTTACTTTAGTACCATTGTCCTTTTCAGCTTGGTATTGTTTACTGCTTCCATTTTTGGTATGTTTATATTTCTCTATTGCGCTACACTTTGAAAAATGAGGGCATAGTTTCCCCACTATCATACATAGGCCCTCACTGCTAGTCAACAACCTATGGCGTTTAGGTAAATGCGCTTGAGGTCATGTGACCAACCAGGTTTGGGGAACCCTTGGTGTGGCACCCGGATCCAGGACATTATAGTTACGATTCTATTGTCCGGTTTACTATTCTTAATGGTCACATTACTATTCCAAAGGTAATGTTACTAATCCATGGGTATATTTTTTTAAATTTTTAGAAATTCCCCTTATTTCATTAATTCTTCAGTTATAAATTTTGTATTGTGTTTTCTATGTGATTTTTATGTGATTTATACCATATAAAATAATTATAAGAAGGTAAATTTCATTGAGAGAATTGTGGGTCATTAGAAAAATCATCCAACAAAAGAATAATAGTTTCATCATTGGATCATATCCTCAGTAGATATTAAATAACATCTAAGGATATCATCTTAGATGGAAAATGTTTTTTAAAGATCACTTGGAACATTTCTTGAAGAAAATATTCTCTTTACTTTGAAATAACTTATTTAAAATCTAAAAAAACATCTCAAATATAAAAAGAAAACATTTTCTTTTAATATAACCTGGAAATATTATAAATTAATATTTAAATCATTGAGCATTCATGGTGGTGGGAAATATCGATCATGAAATACATGTTAAAATGGATATTCCATTCACATTTTTGGTAAAAGCCAAAATGTCCTTCTTTGGAAAATTACAAGAATATTAATTTTAAAAAAATTGTAAAAATTAAAACATGGGTAAAATGTATTTAAAAATCATTATAGATTATTAAAAACAATCTTTAATTCATTTTTATAAAACATTAACATGGAAAAAAAGTATTTTTCAACCAAAAAGAGAAATAAAGTCAGTTTTCTTTAAACGCGTTATTTTAATAAATTGAGTACATAAAGAGATGAAAATAAAAAACAAAACAAATAATATCTCAAAATAATATTAGGATAAGAAAAATCATGTGTTTCCTAAGATATATATCATATTATTTCATCATTAGAACTTAATCATAAATATCCCTCATAAACAATGAGGTTGTAACATAATACTCTTACCACTTTGGTATATTTTTATTTATAAGCCCCATGAGAGGAATAAACATAGATGTATATGTATATCCTATAATTTTATGATAATAATCATAAAATATATTTATGGGTAATATATACACCACACAAAAAGAAACAAGTGGGGTATAAGACATGTTTCCCACAGAAATGAAAGTGAGATAAAAATCCCTTTCCTCAAGTCTCATCTTTTTCATACACATTAAAACCTCATATATATTAAGTATTGGTTTATTATATATCTAATAAAGAAACATAATCATAAATATCATACCATATATGTATGTTCAAAAAATATTAACTATTTCTTCTAAATATTTCTATCATTGTCTAATTTGTGTGTCTCTCAGAATGTGACATCAATTTTTTTACCCTCTCAAAATATTGATCATTGGAAAAAGGTTTTAGAGAAATATAAAATTATTTTTAGGAATTGAATTCCTTTTTTAATCTTTTATAAGATTGATATATAAGAAAAAAACTTTTGATGACCCATGTAAAACATTTTTCTCCCATGTTGCAGATGATAATATAAAGTCAATTGTTAAAAAATTAGAAAATATTTATATCCCATAACATTGTATCCTTAAAAATTTTCTATTTGTTGGGAAGTCATTTATAATGAACATAATCATTTCATGCAGTCGAAAATGTTAAATTTTATAAGAATCATACAATATAATACCTTCCTCCCATAAAAGTTTTAAATCATAAATTAATGGTGACAATAAATCATCAATAACATTTCAATGTAATTTTAGTCTAAAAATCATAAAACTTGATATGATGTACTTCCACTTTATAAAAAATTTCATAAATAAGTTTTAAATTACAAATAAAAATGGACATGAACTATGTTTTATACTAAGTCATAAACATGGATTTGTTCTATATGTGAACAGTCTAAGTATGAAAATTCAAACTTCATTTACAAATATAAGAAACGATTGATCAAATTTCTTCCACTATGGAAAATTAACTGGATGATGTAATTTTTCATCAGATACCCACTCATCTATAATATATCAGCTGATATTTTATTAATATAGTTCCCCAAGCTAGTTGGATACAAAGCCTCAAGTGAACCTCTCTATATGTCAAAGGGTGTCGACTAGTAGCAATGGCCTAGGGTGTGTCTGTGCAGAGACTATGTCCTCGTATCAGGGTAAAAAAAGTGGAAAATAACCAAATATCAACCATAATAGTAAATAAATAGATTTCATAAATAGTAAATAAACTGAAATAGAAACGTTTTTTAATAATAAATGAAATTCTATAAAATCCTGAACATCCATGTTATGCATTCATAACTAGTCACCCACTGGGCCAACCATAAATGAATGAGTATATAAAGGAACTGAAATAAAATTGCATGGATCTACTTCTAACTCCCAGATGACCCGCATACTCAATCTCCATGACACTATCAAGATTCTCTAGTCTGGTCAAAAAAATCTAGGTTAACGGCTCCGCTTAACCATAAAACCCTAGGCCTCAGCCCAATCCATCATGTATTTTTGATCAACCAAAAAAAATACATAAGGTTTTCATGAACACCGAGGTGCACATACAGGGGTGAAAAATAAATCTCAGTAGGGTACCCCTTATTGTTATCTAATAATATTTCATCATAAGTTCATGCTAAGGAAACATGCTCAACCTAGCTAAGATAAAACTGGAATAATAAATACAATAAATAAATAAATAATCCATATTTGATCCTCAGTTTTGTGATCCTGATCAACCATACCAACTTTGGCCTATGCCAGAATGTATCTAAACAATGTACTCTCATATATATATATTTATATGTGTATATATATATTCCCATAAATATATATATATATATATATACATAAATTTATATGTGTGATATAGAGAGAGAGAGTAAGATGACAATAACATGAATCAACCATAATTGATCCTTTGGTCCATAACCCCAATTGTCTAGACGTCCTATAAAAAAGGCATTGATTTAGATGTCATACCATTCAAGCCATGTATAATTAAATCAATCCTTGGGTCTATATTCTTGATTGACCATACCTACTTTTTCCAATGTTTTAAATGTATCTGAGTAATCTATGTCACCATAGGGGGATACATATCCTATCGTCGGGTTCACTCATCCTCACCTCTAATCACTAAAAAATATTATTTTAAGTAATAACAATACATCCTGTAGATACAAAAATTTTACTTATATAAATAAAATTGAGAATGAGGTACGCAACCAAGGAATATTTGTATGATGAAAAACAAGTATTAAATAATTCATTTTACCTATGATTCCATCTAAGGAATTCCTACATGGGAAACCAAGTATCACTCAGGTCGTATGTAATCCATCTGCCCTATGAGTCTGTCCATAGAATTATTGCATGGGAATATAAGTATCACTCAATGGATATATAATTAATTTTCCCTATAAGTCCATCCAAGGAATTCCTATATGGGAATCAAAATTTCAATTAAGGCATATATAATCCATCTTCCCTATGAGTTCCACCAATGAATTCTAACATGGGAATCCAAGTATCACTCAAGGTGTATATAATTTCATATTCCCTATGACTCCATCCAAGTAATTTCTACATGAAAATCCAAGTATCACCCATTGTGTATATAAAATCATTTAACCCATGAGCTCATCCAAGGAAATATGTATCGCAAACCCAATTATCACTCAAGGATGGATCCCGAGAAGTACATATGGGCCTATAATCATTAAAAATCATTAAAAAGTTTCAACAACTAAATCCTAGGAATCACCTCTTGGAAACCCTAATAATATATCGCTTTATGTTAGGATCATCAGCCGCACAACAGGAAGAACCTTTGTCAACCATCATTGCATTGGAAGTAAATAATTGAAATCATAAACAAAATAGTGAGGGTATACAAACTATTAAAACCACCACTATATACAAAGCCCCATGGGATTACCAGTTAAGTTCAGGTTCAAGGTGACACTTTCTTCTATCTCTACCCAAAATTGTTATGTAGCAGATCAGGGTTGGTCAAACACTAGGGATTCCACTGAGTCCCCTAATTCAAAACACATGATAGGAATCCTACTTAGGATCCTCAAGGTCCAATACATAAATAAAGGTATCCTAAATGGAATCCTCAGAAGGGGTAAAAGAGAATAGGTATCCTAAATGGGATCCTCAGGGTCAAATCATAAGTGGAGGCATTCCACAGGAAATGCTTGGATCAATTCATAATAAGGTAATCTTATAAGGAAACCTTATAAATGACCCATACATAGAGGAATCCCTCGGGAGGTACTCAAAAATATTATGTAGGAGTGAGAAACCTATTCTGGATTCACTAGCCCAAACGTAAGCATTATTCTCGGGAGATGTCTCATGTACCATCTCAAATTAGGGTCTTACTCTAGGTCAGTCTGGATACCCAACCTGTCTATCTCTAGCCATGACCCACTCCCACTAACAAGGGATTGGTCCAAGAAGATATGAAAAAGGACATTGGAGATATCATTCCAATTATACTAACTGTTCCATATAACCCTTAGGAGGTTCTAATCCAATACCTCTCTCTTAGGAGACAAAATAAACTATTTACTAGAGGAAGCACCTCTACATTATTGTTTAATCACCCCAAAATGTGAACTAGGAGTCCTCAAATCACCCCAAGGGCTCCACCAATGTAATATATGTAGAAAAAACATTCAAAAATGAACTAATAATAGTTCCAATTCTAAATATGGGCATAAATTCATGAAAATCCATAGAAATGGTAATCCGGGAGAAGTACATTGTGGGTATACATGAGTACACAATGTATACTCATAAAGACCCACTTGGTCATGTACATCAGACGAACAAGGAGTATAATACCATGTACACTATTTGTATAACATGTACACAATGTTTACCCTATAGGGGGTACCTTTCTATGTACCTCACATAGCCTAGACATGTACTTATACATGATGTGTATCCCACTTGGGTTCTGGTTGTGTACTCTACATGGCCATGTGCCCCTATAAGGGTTGTCTGGCCAAGTGATCGACTACATAGACAAGCACCAGTAAGTGAATTGTGGTCCCAATGCATGGAATTTACGTCAAAAAAATGTCATATTTCCTAAATGTGAAGAGCATATGATGTGTGTTCTTGAACTTCACGTCATGTGGTCAAGATTTTGAATTAGAAGCCCTTACAAATAGCCTAAAGCCCTATTTTCCTCCATAAAAGCTATAGATCGGCCCACTAGGGGTCCTTAGTAGTCATTATAGGTCTTTAAATAAGGAGGTAAATATATATGGATTTATGGAAAAAAAAATAAATGTTTCCTACCTTTTGGTGGAATTTTCTAAAGCTTCGCTCATTTACACACTCTACGGTTTCCAAACTATGATCAAGATCATCTTGATCTCCATGGTGGATCCTCCCTTCTTATATACCTCTTTGTCTCTCTCCCTGTCCTCTATTGGTTTTAGTAAAGAAACCCACAGGGGTGTGCATGAGAATCCGGGGGAGAAAATAATGAAAAATAAAAAATAAAAAAATTAAAGGAAAAGGGGGGTCCAAGACCGGCCCTAGTTCCCATGATGATTTTTTGTCTTTCTGTGGAAAACCGCCTACATAGGACTTAATAGTAGAGATAGAATCTCAATATGATGCTCTTTTCAAAATATATATCCAAAAAACTTATTCTAATAAATTAACATTTAAATAATTTAATATTAAATATTTCCATGAATAATTAAATAGCTTAAATTTGTACCAAACTCTTTTCCTATGGTAAAAACCTATGTTGGGACCAAGAGAGTGGTTATAGAAATCATATGGGATCATATGCTTAGGTTGATAATTTTTTACTCCTCATGAGTATCCAAAAGAAAAATTTAAAATTTCTTCTCAATTACACAGTCTTGAAAAATAAAAGTCCTTAAAATATCCAAACTATAAACATTCTAATCCCTTAGAATATTTGGTGGTAAAGTAGAGGCCATTATCTCATCCCAACCATCTGTAAAACTATTTTAAATTGATCATCCAATGAATAACCCCACATCTTTAACAATTATTCCAACAAGGAAGGTGTTTAACCACAATTGATCTGATACTCACCACCATGAGATCACCCTTATCATCTTCTCATTATCAAACTGAAATCTCCAAGGCCCACTCTCCATCCAATCCCAAATTCAATTACTATAGGGGCCATAACTACCCATACCAGAGCACCATCATGGAAGCATCAAAAAAACAATTTTTCTTTCTTCCTGATAATGGTTTCCATGGAAAATGAAGGATTTCAAATCCTAGTGAGGGTCACCACCCTCAAACAGCCAAGGGTCAACTCCCCACCATATAAATTACCTCATACAGCTCCTCAAGCATAACCTCACTAGGTTTCTCCATAAACTCTAAAAAGGTATTTAAAAATATTGGTGTATAGTCAACACTCTTTAAGTTTACCCAAGATGATTCCAAGATATAGGGAATGATCATTACTGAACTAGAAGTACACTAAGATTCTATTGATTAGCATGTATAATTCTCCCCAAGACATTCTTACATAAAACCAATATATTATTTCCATTAAGCAGCTTCTGGAAACATGTTTCTTAATAATGTGTGTCTAGGTCCAACCATGGGTAAACCATATAATATCACCTAATCTATTTCTAATGTTGCCTCTACCATAGAGAAAAATTTCTCATTTCATCACAATTATTGGAAAACCATGTCCACATAATTTATTTAAAACCATTGATCCTTGGATTTCTTATGCTCATTCACTTATTTAATATTTAAATAGCACCACACACAACTAAAGTGTACCTTTTCTATCTTTAATAGCATATTTGGTGTAGAAACCCATACCAACTAGTAATCACTCAACTCACACTCCCACAATACATCCATTTTAATTCTGGATGATTTTTCTACACATCATGTTAGTCTAAACAAGACCGAAGATCCCTTATAACTCCTATTAAAAACCATTTACCTTACACGTATAATTATTTATTCCATGACCACCCATCACATGGAATAATTCTTGTCATGATAATCTATCTATTCTCTGAAAACATCCTAATATTGGAAACACTAGTCAACCAAGCAAGGAACCTAAACAGCCCTTCTCATCAGAGTCATTCTTGGTACCAAAGAACCCTTTGGTGCTACCATTGAAACCATACATCATCATGCTTACATCACAAAACCCTAGAACTAATTGTAAATTGGTGAAAAAATGAGTGTGTAACCAATATTAATTCCTTAAAAGGTATCCATAAACCCGACAAAACCTATATTGCAGGTTTCCCTCAATCAATCCAAACTTTGACCTAACAAGGTCTAATTCAAAGTAAATGGTCACTAGGTATCCTTCCTAGCCCTATAGATTAAGTCTCAAGTTAGGTCACTATGTCCAACCACATATCCCAAAGTTCAAACCTCTCAGAAAGGTCACCTATCATGGGGCATCAGCCACACACCCATCTTAATGTACGGAATCTAATGTTCCTATCAACTATCTCTATGGTATGTAAATATAAAATTGATTTACTAGGGTCAAAACCTATAAACAATGACACTAAATCCAAGAATCTCCCTATTAATACATGATCCTCTTTGAGAATCCTCATAAGGTACTTATCCCTATAGGTCATGATAAAACTATAGAAAATATAATAAATGACCCACATCAGGCATCTGAAAACTATAATAACCCCTCAAGGTTATAGTTCATAGTAATGTCTACTAGAGGGGGAAAATACCAATGTTGACCTATGAGGGTCAACGGTATACAAACAACGTTGTCTCAATGATCTATGTCACACTACGCACGTGGTTCAATTAAGTAGAATTCTATTCAAATCTATGCATGAAAAATCTGTATATGTTTTTACAGACACTTTAAATAATTGAACCTAAGAACCAACACCCTAAAAGGGGTCCAACACATTGGCATAATGTTCCCTATAGACCTACTGGGGTCACTAGACCTCTCATGAATGAGTACTAATTCCTCAGCCTCAACATCAAACATCTCATTATAGATCCACATATCCTACCATCAAGAGGAAATATACATTCAATTTGGTCCAATTGAGTAAAATTTAACCAAGAACCAATATTGTAAAATGTTGTTTAATTTTTTGTAGACACTTTAAACAATTTCCCTCTGTCATCAGTAAAATCACACACTAGAAGAACTATAACATATAGACCCTACATGCCAAACCAATGCATGATACGCCTATTTCCTTTACTTTCAAAGAATCAAAATCAATCACTTTCTTCTTAAAAATGGTCCAAGATCCATAAATCACTAATAAATAATAACTCCACATCACCTTTGTATTGCCCAACTTGAAATTTGTATACAAAAGTAAAAAAATATCAAGAAAAGAAATCCCATATCCCTAGAAACCAGGACTTCTTATCAGGATAGGTGTTCTCAATGCCATAGTCTGATATCCATCATAGGTTTCAACACCTTCCTAATGATCCTATCTATCAGGTCCTATATAGTAATACAATAGGAAAAGAAACCCTCTAATAACACTTTGTAATATCCCATATTAGATTCCATTGAAAAGGTTCCCCAATATAATTAGTCATAAGTCCCCAAGAATTCCTCTTCATATGCCATAGGCTACTGACTAGTAGTGAGGGACTATGGTTTGTCTTTGGAGAGACTATGCCCTCATATCAAGGTAAAAAATGGTGTAAAATAACCAGATATCATATATAGTAGTAAATAAACAAAGTGTTATATAAGTAAATTAATTGAAATAGAAACATAATGTGATAGCAAATAAAATTATATAAAATATCAAACAACCATGTCAAATATACAACATTGGTCACCCACTAGGCTGTCAATACATGCAGAAGTAAATAAAGGAACTAAAATAAAAGTATACGGCTCTACTACTAACTCTGAACTTAACCACATACCCAGTCTCTATGACACTAACGAGATACTCTAGACCAATCATAAAATCCACATGAGCAGCTTTTCTCAACCATGAAACTCTAGGAATCATACATATCCATCACATAACTATGCTTAGCCTAAAAAGAATACATATAGTATGCAGGCACATCGAGGTGAACTTAAAGGGGTTGAGAAATAAATCTTAGTAGGCCACCCCCAATGGTGAACCTATAATCTAATTTCATATATTAATGAACATGTAATATTCTCTTCTAAGCTAAGACACACTTTAAATAATAAAGACTAGATAAATAAATAATCTATAGTCGATCCTTGAGTTTGTGATCCCAATCGACCATACCTGCTTCGGCCCAAGACAAAATATCTCTAAATAATGTTCCCTCATGTATATATATTTTTTTGTGTGTGTATTTATATTCACATAAATATATATATGTATACATATATATACATATATGAGTAAAGAAAAAATAACATGATTCAATTGTAACTGATCCTTGGTTCCATAACCCAAATCATCTAGACATCATATGAAAAATTCATTCAACTGGATGTCATACCACTCAAGTTGGGTATAATTAAGTTGATCATTGGGTCTAGAGTCCCGATCAATCATACCTTTTTTGGACAGTGCTAGAAATTTCTCTTAGAAAGATATATCATCATAAGGGGATACATGTCTAAACCTTGGGTTCACCCGTACTTTCCTCTAATCGCTATAAAAGATGATTCCAGTTAATAAGTGAACATCCTATATATATAGAACTTTTACTTATATGAATAAATTGGGACTCATTTACAAATCCAAGTCAACCATTTATGATGAAAAACAAGCATTAAATAACTTATTTTCCCTATGATTCCTTCCATGGAATTCCTACATGGGAAACTAAGTATCACTCAAGGGGTATATAATCCATCTTCCCTAGGAGTTTGTCCAAAGAATTCCTACATGGGAATCTAATTATCACTCAAGGAATATATAATTCATCTTCCCTATGAGTCCATCCATGTAATTTCTATATAGGAATCCAAGTATCACTCCAGAAATATGTAACTCATCTTCCCTATGATTCTATCCAATGAATTACTGCATGGGGAATACTAGTATCGCTAAAGGCGCATATAATTTTATATTCCCTATGATTTTGTCCAATTAATTCATAAATGGGAATAAAATTATTGTTTAATGAATATATAAACCTATTTAACCTGTGAGATCATCCCAGTAATTCATATCAAAAACCCAAGTATTGCTTAATGTTAGATCCTAGGAAGTATGTATGGGCCTCTCCAAAATATAAAAAATCATTAAAAAGGTTCAACAACTAGATACTAGGAAGATAATCTAGTCATTTCTGGCCACATATCGCATCACTTAAGGCTCATCATCCACACACCAAGAATCACTTATGCCAATCATTGTCGTATAAGTAGTAAAAAAGTTGAAGCATAAAAAAAATAGTGAGGGTAGATGAATGTCTAAACCCACCACTACCTCCACAGCCTCATGTGATTATTAGTTTAGTGTGGGTTAAAAGGTGACCCCTGCTACCATACCTACCCAAACACTTAATGCACCATCTTAAGTTCAGTCAAACATTGGGGCACCCACTAGGTCCTCTAAGTCAAAACACACAAGAGGCATACTACTTAGGATCCTTGTGGTCAAATAAATAGATATAGGTATCCTATATGGTATCCTTAGAAGGATTAAGAGATAATAGGTTTCCTACATGGGATCTTCGGGGTAAAATCATAAGTGGATGCATTCCACATGGAATCCTTATATTAGTATATATGAAGGTAATCTTACAAGGAAACCTTAGAAATAACCCATAGACAGAGGCATCCCTCATGAGGTCCTTGAAAATAGTATGAAAGTAGAGGCATACTACTTTGTATCCTCTAGGTAAAACATAAGAATTAGTCTAGGGAGATGGATCATAGCCCATATTATATCAAGGTCTTACTCTAGGACCGTCTGAACACCCAACTGATATATCTCCAGTCTTATCAAAGCCCCACTAACCAAGGACTGTTCAAAGAGGATACAAAATGAAGAAATTACTTATCTTGTTCTTAGTATACTAAAAATTACATAAGACCCTTGGGTGGGCTTAATCCCAAGAATCACTCTTAATAGATAATAGAAACTATTTACTTGAGGAATCACCTCTCTATTATACCTTTCTCACACAAAAATTCTAACTAGGAGTCCTCAAATCACCCTAAGGGATCCACCATTATGATATTTGATGGAAATTTTTTAAAATGGACTAATAATATGTCCAATTACTAATATAGGTGTAAAGGTATGAAAAAAACCCTCAAAATAGTAGAAAGAGAGAAGTAAATTATGTGTATACATGTGTACATCATGTGTACTCCCAAATCATTTCCTTGTCATATACTTCATACAAACATGGTGTGTAATCCCTTATACACGGTGTGTATAGCATGTATGTGGTTTGTACCCTACATGTTTTACCTTTCTGTGTACCTCACATGGAATGGCCATGTATTATTTTATACTCTTGTACTCATACACAGCATGTATTACACCCATATTTTGTACCTTTACTCTACATGGCCAAGATCCCCTACACAGGCTGTCTAGTCAGGTGATCGGCTACATAGCAAAGTAACAATACATGGTGTGTACACCCAATACCCAGAATGTAATTATAAGAAGGTAAACTTCACAAAATGGTAATAACATGCGACATATCTTCCAGAACTACACACCATGAAATTGGGATTTTTGAATGGGAAACCGTTATGAATAGCCCAAAACCCTGTTTTTCTCCACAAAAGCTATAGATCGACCCACTAGGGTTCTTTAGCAGTCATAAAAATTCTATAAAACTAAAAAGAATTAAATATATCAAGATTAATGGAAAAACATAAAAATGGATTACCTTTGAGAGGAATTTGGTGAAGCTTCACCTATTTATACACTCTACAGTTGTCACATGATGATCCAAATCCTCCTGAGCTCCACAATGGCACCTTTATTCCACTCTCTCTTTTTATCTCTATCCATATCCTTCTCATATATCATTTATGTTAAATGAAACTCATAGGGGCATGCGTGATAATCTAGAAAATAAAAAAAATAAAAATGGAAAAGATGAAAAGAAATGGAAAACGAGGTTCAGGCCCCGCCCCAGAACCGGACATGAGTTTATGTCTCTCCTAGACCCCCCCCCCCCATTACCAACTCAATGGAGGTGACATAATATCAATCCAAAACTCAATTAAAAATATATATCTGAATAAAGATATGAGAATAAATTAATATTTAATTCATTAGACTTTAAATATTTATTATTTCATGAAAATTTGAATGACTGGGATTTCTACCAAACTCTAGTTTTAGGGTAAAAACCCTATGATGGGGCCAATAAAGTGGTAAGAAAAATCATCTCAGATCATATTCTATAGGGGAAACTTTTAACCCCCCATTAGCATCCTAAATCAAAAATTCAATTTTTTTATCAATTTTATACATGTCGTATTAAGATTTTTTCATAATTTGAATTTTCAAATAAACGTTTAAAATGAGTTATTATAAGAATATAATAAATTTCTTTTGTAGGAGTCTTTGTAACTGCTATATCATACTATGATTTTCTTTCAACATATACCATGATGTACCATATTTAGGTCACTCTAATAGACCTTCATATTCATTACTATATAGAAAATAGTCATTTAGGACGGCGTGTATCTTCTTATAGCCCAAACCCATCAAGCATAATATTTTCTTCACATTATAATGTGAATCTGGAAGGTCATTATCTTTAAGAAGTATTTCTTTCAACAGCTGTTTCAAATCAGTAAAGCTCTTTTCACTTTATCTATTTTTTCCTTTAAGTTAATAAATCTTAACACTATTAATAAAACCATAAAAAATATACTACCTAGATATAATGATTTTTTAGCATCAACATATAGATATTCAATTATTGGTTCTTTCTCAATTTATTCTACTTTAATATAAATAAATCTTTATTCAATTTGATAAGAATTATCATCCTGAAAACCATAATAATTATCAATGGATATGGAATTATACCAAATTCCACCATGCCAAATCCAAGGGGTTTAAATGGATTAAAACTATGAAAAATTAAATGATATTTTAGCTATATTCTTGTCAACATATTCATATTTTAACATTTCAAGAATGTGCATGAAAATAGGTCATGGTTTGAAACATTTCATTTAGAAATTTCTAAAAAAGCATCAATGCCTTCTTCATATTCATTACATGTTCATAGTACAGTAATATAACAACAAATCATTATTATTGATAATAAATATATTGATTTGAAAATAATTTATTATATTTGGAAATTTAATTTTAAAATTAATTTTATAAATAAAAATAAAAAATTACCATAAAATATTTCACAAATAAAATAAATACAACATAATTGACATAAAAAAAATTGGTTTCATTATCTTGGTATTGTAAAATTTACAAACTCTATATTTCTATCATTTTGACTTAAAATTTTATATAGAAAAAATTTCTTCAATAAATCAAATATTAGAACAAACTTGATACTTAAATGTGAAAAACCTTTAAATTTTACCCAATAATGAACCACAACAAACACATAATTAGTGCAATATAGACACGAAGATTCTCTAGAAAATCCCATTTTAATGTTTTTTGAGAAAAAATATCAACCTTGAGAAGGAGTTATAATTGAGCAACACATTTCTCAACCTTAATTTTAAAATTGATACCAAAATTAAAGAAATTGTGAATTGGGGTGAAGTTGGAAAAAATGAGACAAATAAGAAACAAAAAAAATATCAATACACATATTTAGGGGATATTTCCACGGTTGATCCCACCCTAAAATTTCAACATGTGAAATAGATTATCTTTAAAAGATAATAAAGAATATCAAACAAAAATGGATTAAAATATAGTGATACACGATCAATATAAACATAATGAAATGGGAAATGAAAATAACTATAGGAACATTATTTACTATTGTAAAGATAAAACACTCAACATCAATCAAAAGTAAACCTGAAGAATGAATTCTTGAAAAAATATAAATAAAAAAAACTTTCCTTGAACTCACTATTTTTATGATCCTAAATAAAAAAACCATCATCTCTAATAATATGAACTCCCACATGATGTCCAGAAAAAAAAATATACTATCAACTTCCAAATATACAAAAGAACTCAATAGATATTTAGTGTTGCTGAAGTGCTTGTGTTTTCTTGTAGCAGTGAAAATTTATAAAAATAATAATAGATAGATATAAGGGGTCATTATTTTAATGATTAAAAAGTAATTGAATCCAAGATTGTCTGATAAATGATTTTATATGATAATTTTAAACAAATAAAAAAGGTGGCTTAAATTTGTTAATATTGATAAAAACAATTTTTTGGATTATTAGTAACTCAGAATTTATAATTGGTTTGGAAAATAATCATAAATATAAATTTTCGTAGAATTAGATATCATACATCAATTAAAAAATACCTTAGATGCATTAATAATCAGAATAGAAAATAAAAATAGTGAAGAGGTGAAACAATATTAGTGGTGGATGAGATCATTCCAAAAAACAATCCCAAAACAGCATTCATCAATTAAAACATGCCTCAATGCATAGAAAATTAAATCATTTAACATGAAGCAAAAATATATATTTGATGGGGGATGAATAAGAAGTCAACAATAATATAAATATGGTGAAAAGAGATTAAAAGTGGTGGATGATGACTGCTGATGTTAGATGATGTTATAATTGAAAAATTAATGATATTAGAGTCCACAAATTGAAGAATGAAGGGTTTTGGGTTCATCGCATGAGAGAACAGATACCGACATCTCAAGAAAGAATGGCCTAGAAATGATCACCCCCACCTGATGTTTTATAAAATTATAAAAGGTTTATCACATAATTTATTTAATAACTAATGTGAAAAATAAGTCTTTCACATCAGTTATGTAGTAACTCGTGTGATAAATGAAATTTTCAATGTCATTTATAATATAACTGATGCTAAAAATAAATTCCAAATTTGTTTCAGGTCAGTTATTTTATAACCGCCCAAAAAAATTCCACCTTGGTTATAAATAACCAACATGAAAATTTCAATATGATAAACATATTTTATTCTAGTTCCACAATAGAAAATATCATAAAGTGGCTCAGAACTCCCATTCCACTAGGACTATCCATCATGTTGTGATAGAGAGTTGTCATTGGAGATTGTCACACTATATGGATTGTTTTTTGAAGGGTATTAATTCCATGGAGGGGAGGGTCATGCTATGATGTGACCCCAAGTGATTATCAAGGTTCAAGGGATAAGTATCGATCTGTGACAAAGGGTGGAATTTCTATAACCTATTCTGCCTGGTTTTTTAATATTAATTAATTAATTAAGCAAAATGTTATATGGAATTTTTCTATTTTTCCCAATCATGTCTTGGAGGGGCTCTCTAGGTTTGGCCACCATATATTTTTCATACCTTCCTTATCTTTTGAGTCCTTATGGATTTTTTCCATAGAATCATCAATTATGTGACCCCATACTTACTCCTTGACCTTGTCCTTGTCCTTTCTTCCATGAGATTATTTCCCTTATGAACATAGTGTCCTAAAGTTTTTGTTGGTTTATCATAATTTTTTAATTTCATGAATTTAGGTATTTTTTTTATCCTTTCATAGTGGATTCAAATCATTGGAAACTCGTTTCATTATATTAAGGTATATAGTTTCAGGTTATACCTTTATTTGAATAACCATATTTGATTGGATTTCTAAAATTTGTTTTCAATCATTAAAAAGGATTTCATAACACCATCAAAGACTGATTTGCTATAATTTTCTTATCTAAAATATTTCTCTTGGGATGTTGGGAATTAAATTATTTTTAATAGACTATTTTATATATGGAAGTGAATAATTCGAATTATGTGTTTGGTGAAATTCCGCTTTTAAAGAAATGGTTTTCACTGTGAAATTATAAATATTTTAAAGGGTTATGGAACATAGGAACCATACATGGTTAGTTAGGAACCTATAAAAAATTCCACTAGGAATATGATATGTTCTCCCTAGAATTTAATTATACCAATAACTAACTAAACAGTACTATAACTTGGATTTTTTGTTTTTGGTCTCATCAGATGGGTGTCGGCACATCACTAGGCATGTGATAATGGTCTCTACAGTATTTGATACATTCTTGGATATGATTGTTTTGAACAACAAAAAGGTATGATGATATTTGTGTATCTTGACATTAGAGACCATAGGTCTTTTCTTATGGTGGTTTTATTGAATTTTTTTCCCATAGAATCTACTTCATATTAAAAATGTTTTAAAGATTTCGATGCACTATTTTTCATTTTTAAATGTTTAATAATTTTTTCATATGGTTTAATTTTAAACAATATTGACTGGATTTATCTAAATAATGATACTTATTTAACACATGATGGTATATAGTTGGTATTGTTATCCTCAAACCCTACATACACCATATAAGTGCATATTGACCTTTCTTGACTGATGTAGGTAAAGGAATGGAACCACTTGTAGATGGTGGATATTCCTGGTATATGAGTTTGGATTTGAAGTGGTGACATAGTGGTAGTGATCCCTCATGTCACTCATGTATGGGTAAAAGTCCTTTGGTTTATCGTAAGTCTTTGTATTTTGTTTTAACTCATCACTTGTATCACCATTTAAAATTCCCATCATATTCCATTTTGAATATGTGTGTTGACTCCTTTATAGATATGTTTGGATGATTATTTTATTATATATATTTTTATGGTTTCCTTTTAAGATTTTTGTTATGATTATTACATGTTAATAATTATTTCTATAATTCTATTCATTTGAGAGAATTATTACTCAACTTATGGAAAGTTCATTTTGGGTTCCAGGTTGGAGACCTTTGTTTGTTTGTTGGTATATTTCAAAAAAAATGATCCCAGTGTGTGTTTCTTGATTCCCACACACTAGATTCTAGCCCATGGGAATCCAGAACAGCCTTTGAAACTTGAATTAGGTTAACTTGGTTATTGAGTTAGGTGTATCCTAGTTTGGTTCATGAACTGTATCTTCATAAGTTAAAACAATTTCACACTTTGTAGTTCAAATTAAATCATTCAATAATACTGAAGAGTATGGGTAGGAAAGAAATAAACTTCTTGTAATATGGCACACCTAACTAATTATTAATGGATTTAACCAGATTCAAAGGGGATTAAATATAATATTGGGTTAAAAGTAAAAAAAGAATAAATATCAACCAAATTTATTCAAACATACTAGTGTGGTTAAAAATATTCATATTTTGAGAAAAATAAATATCGAATGTTCTAGTATTCATGCATATCATGATAATATCTTAATAAAGAGGGTAGTTGAAACCAATGGGTTTTTAATATATCCTAGAAATGAAATTTTTATATTGGTAAATTTATTTTGACATGAATATAATGTTATCAGCTAATAGGTGATAATTTTCAATAATTAAAATTAGACAAAATATCAATTGAAGAATCATTTTGAATTTAAACCCAAAAATGAGATAAGTATTTGATTTTAAAAAATTTCCACTAATATCTTTTAAATTTATTTTCATAATCTTATGAATTTACTTATATTAAGAGACTATTACTATGAAAAATGTATCCTAGATAAATAAATTAAAGATAAAAACAATTAGGTCTTTAAAAATCCTACCCCACTTAGAAATTCAAACATTTCTTGACTGTTTGAGTTCAATGTGAGATATTTTATTAATTGTTTGAAAAAACATGATGAAAATTAATGCATAAAAACCTCAAAACAACCTTGAATTTTAATTCCGTATATTCATCTGATAATTCAATGAATTTGGGGTTCCTACACATTAAATTATTTTCTCTAAAAATATTATCTTTATTTGTTGAATGTATCGCTTTAAATTATAAAATAAATTAACATAAAATAAAATTTATTTCCGTGAAATTTGAAATCAAAAACCATTTTATTTTTTATTCAACTTCATAAAAATATATTAAAATTATTACAAAACCAAAGAAAAATAAAATGGTATAGATATCTCAAAATAATATTACCAAAAATGAAAATAAATAATAATTTTCTTTATGATATACTTGAAAATACCCCTCATTATCAACATCGTGTTAATATCTTGGAAATTATATGTAACTTTTTTTAATTATAAGAAATTTTTCTAAGACCACACACATTGGAAGCACGTGATTCTGAGGCTCGATGAGCCCAGAATGAAATTTTGAAAAGTACACTTAAGTAAACAAGCAAGTAGGTTTTTCTAACTTTAGAACTGGTGCTTAGATCAAAAATATGAGGGCACCATTGAATTCAGAACACTGGGATTCACCTAGAAAGGACTTAAATTTGGCTGGCAAGGGCAGAATGGAAAAGTTAATTTTTGGAATTTTTGAAAATTAATAAAATAACTTTAAAATGTTATTTTCATTTATTTTCTCATCTGTTGAGCGGAGAACGATGACGCTACAGTGTAGCGACGGGACACATTGATGAGGTTCATTAATGACTCATTGAATCGTAATGTAATGATGCTTTAATGATGTGTAACGACGCGGCATCATAGTGTAATAGAGATGCTGGAATGTGTTTTCCTTTTATTTTGGTTGACACATTGGCAGAATGAGGAATTAAACTGTGAGGATTCTCTGATGAACCTCTAATGATCTTCCTCTCCAATGAAAAATTAAAAATGTCAATGAATGTCAATCATCATCCACACACCTTGAAGAACAGATCTGGAAGCAATGAATGACGTCGACATCTTGAAACGTCGAGGACGTAATGATGTGACATAGAATGTTAGAGAGGTAGGGGTTATATTATTTTAAAGTTATTCCCCATTCTTTTCTAGAAAAGGCGAATGAAGACCAACCCAAGAATGGGTTGATTTGTGAATTGTGTGTCTATCCTGGAGGGTAACTTTTTGGTATTTTTTTATCTAATTGAAATTGTCATTTTTTGATTGAACTGAAATCCCCAGACCTCCCACGTTTTTAGACCTATAATGTAGAGGGCATGGGCCGATAAAAACAAGGCTCAAGCACCTCTGTCATGTACCTTCATTGTGGTTGTATACTCAAATTGGTGTCAAGAGTAATTTGGGGCAAAGGAAGTGATGTGTGAGACTCTGAAGGCCCATTGTTGTATACAAATTGAAAAACGGACTACCAGAGAAATTTTAGTGGACCGTAGAAGTGAACGTCGGCGCGCCGGCGGGGGCCTATGGCGGTAGCCGCAGATGGGGGACAGTGGCACGCCATGCCGGTAGGGGGTCATGGCAGTAGGGTCATGCGGCACTAGGTGGGCACCGCGTGGAGGGACGGCCCGCGTCCGGGTCATCCAGGTGGCTTGGCGAGCCATGGTCTCTCGACCGTGGAAGAAGGGCCACACACATCTGTGGGGCCAGTAGAGGCTGAACGTGGTAGCCAGCCACATCCCAGCTATGCGGCACACACCAGCCCACACGGTGTGGGCCAGTCTTCGGGCTGGCAGGCCACGCCACTAGCTAGCGGGCTAGTCCCATAGGCCGGTCCCCCACTGTCGGACCATACCCACACTGTAAGGCTAGACCTGTTCCCTTTGGGCTGGGCCGGACAAAACTGTGTCACTGGGTGACCTAGCAGGATGGAACCTCGGCCAAACCATGTCGGTTCTGGTGAGTCCCATTGGGTCTGGCCCACTGACCAGGCCAAACCGGGCAGACCCAGACCCAAACTGGGTCAGGTCAAGTTGTTCGTATTAAATTGGGGTATATGGGACCCCTAGGCAGGGTTGGTTAGGTCAGCCTGACCAGGTCGTATCACGCACAGACACAACCGACCCCTGTCTACTAAAATGCTTGTATCTTTCGAACCGAGCATCTGATTGATGATCCGTTTTGGGTGTTTTGACCCTCTCGACCATACGAGTATTTTGGCATTCCCTTTGGAGTCTTTCATGGAATTTGATATGAAAATAATGGCTTGAGTAGCAGTTATCCCTGTCCCACTATGTACGGAACCCTACAGTTGGATGAGAACTAAAGACTTCTAACTTTCGACTCTGTGAGACTGGGATATGCCCCAATGGGAATCACTTCTATGTGAATTTTTAGTCCCATAGTGGGAAGAATTTCTATGTGACTTTGCAGGCCCATGGTACGTGATGAGGAGGAGTACCTCAATTGGCCAAGATTAGTGGGAATCACTTATGTGTGACTTTGTAGGCCCACAGTACACGATAAGGAGGTGTACCTAAGTAGTCCAAGGTTAGGGGAAAAAAAATTTGTGTGACTTGGAAGGCCCATTGTACTCGATATAGGAGGAGTTCTCCAGCAGTTGAGGTGATCAATGATGTGATCGATGATCCTTCTATCACTACCCTAAATGTATACCTGGTTTGAGAAATCTAGTGCTTCATGCTTTACTTTGAGGATTGTCGTGTGGTCTTTCCTTTTTGTTTTGGGATACCTACAGAGTATTTTGTTACTCACCCATGCATGGGCTTCACCCGCATGTGTTGTGTCTAGTGCAGACGATCGATGTTTCGATACAGACATTAATTAACCGGGACCCAGAGATACTCAGAGAGATGGGACTGACGAACACTACAACGGTGGACTTGGTGGCCTTGGACCAGGAAAGTCCTAGTAGAATATAGAGCATAGGACATTCTACTTCTTCTTAAAATAGCTACACTACTCTCACAATCAGGTGGGGTTTTCCGTGGATGGCCATTCAGAGTTTCCTTTTTTCAACTTTTTTGTTTTTAGTTCTTTTGTTGGGTTTGTATGTTGGCCCATATATCTTAGTTTTACTTGTAATAATATTTGTTTTAGTGATACTTGTTTCCTTTTCAATGTGTGGGACTTGGTTGTGCTTGTGTGTGTGTACGGGTACTAAGGAAAATGCCTCCCACTTGCAGGTTGATGCCTTCAGCGCTAGTCGCCAGCCCCTAGCCTTCGGGAGGTGGGCTTGGGGTAGTCACGACATGGGCCTCAAGGGAGGGGTCATGAAAATCATCTTCTCCCTTCTCCTATAGTAACGTATAAGGGTTATCTTTTATCTTCATTTATTAAAATATAGTAATCCTTTTATCCTATATTTCATGAAGTGCATCATTGATATGGATATATAAAATTGAAGAGAGTTGATTGGTAAGGGGCATGAAGGCTGATGATGCATGTGTTTATGAGGCTACCCATATCATAGTAAATGTTATAAAAATATGAATAACATTAGATGTCATTGAAATAGGATATAAAATATAGACAATGGCCTGTATATTTGAAACTATGGTTGTTGTATTTGATGTGTTATAAGATAATGGTGTAGTATCTAATGTATAGGTAAAACAACTTTTATAGTAAGGGAAACTATTGAAAGGTTATATCAACTCTATGATGAGGATTGGTAGATAAGGTAGACTTAGAAAGTGGATCATGAATAAAAACTTTTAACTTCGTTTTCTTTTTAGGGTCTATAAAAAACCCATTTCTTTGGTTTTCTTTGATAATCCACCTTTAACATTCGTTTTTCACTTTTTTATAATCCTATAATTTTTTATTTCCTACCACATCATTCTTATACCTTATACGTATTTCTAAAATGACAACATTTTATTTATTTTTCAAATCATTTATATTAGTAGATATGGAATGGATCTCATTGTTATGAGGATACAAGGGAGTATGGGAAGGTAGTATTGTAGTAAGATAATGTGATAGATGGATCTTAGTGGTAGGGGGAGTAGATGGTGTGGCATAAGTACTTTAAACTATTGGAATGGTCTTAGAAGATAATGTGGATGTTATTATTAATAAATATACGAAATATAGTACATGTTTTGGGGATCTATTTTACAACTTCTTATGTTCTAATGATCAGGGAGTCATGGTCCTTAGTCGAATCTCAAATTTATCCCCCCCTTTAAGTAATCTCATATCCTCGATAGTATATTTTTATATCTCAGTCATATAGTTTAATTTTTCCATAGGTTTGGATAAAGTTATAATGATTGTATCCTATGATGGTTGATTTTTGTGGTGAGAATGAATAATATAAATGAGGGAAAAGATATTTTAATGGTATGGGAATGAAAGTTCTTTACTACTCAGGAAGGGGTGGTTCAATTCCTTTTACAACATAAGGCTTTACCACTTTTATTACCTTGACCATCTTATGTGAAGTTGGAAATATATAAAATGAATCATCCCTAAGAATTGATTAATTATTATTAATCAAAAAACATTTGGTATTTGGTCATTTTTATAATGAAGATACCTCCCATGATCATGATTTTCAATTTTAGCTGAATTAATTGAAGATTCATAATAAGTAATGATAAATTTTTTAGTGTTCTATCCAAAATAGAGTATATAATGCACATATCCATTTGGTTAACTACCCCTTGATTATCCTGTTTTAGGTATCCAAGAGGTTGTGATGTCTCAGTGAATAAAATCAATTATTTTATCCTTTAATTTAGAACTCTTTATTTATAGTTATTAGGGATTACATTAATATCACTCATCAACTCTTTATATTGGGAAAAAGTAACATGTGTCAGTGAATCAATAATTAACCTCATATATACCTCTGAAGAAAAAAATTCTGAATATAAAATATCCTTCAATGAAAACATGGAAACGATCAATAAAAATTTCAACACACATATATGAAATGATATGTATTGTTGATCATATACTAGAGTGTTTATAAACTCTATCATTTACTCTTAGTGTGTGTCCTCTTCTACTTCCACTATTTTTTATGAAGTTAACATCTTCAAAATCCCCCATATACAAGTATCTAAAATAATTTGAGCCAAAATAGTGGGAATCAAAAGATTAATACTATCCTTCTTATCGGAATATGAAATTTCAAGTTCCATTTTATCGGTTTCCCATGTCAAGTTCAAACTATGTTGTACCATGAATTGATCTAAAGCTACTGATTCAATTAAATAATTATAGGGAAAGTAAGAGGATTAATGAGTAAGTTAGGGAATTATTGGTTGACGGTGGTTAATGGATGATGGTGGGGTTTAAATTTTTTTGATATTTACAAGTTTGGTTTGGAATTTTTCAGTTAGAGGCTTGTTTTGGGGATGATTAGAGAAGTAGGATTTCATGGTGGGTGGGTGTGGTGGGGTGACCTTATTATTATCAAATATCCATTTAGAGTGTATAATTGAAGAATAATTAGATGTTTTATGAACTATTTATGGTTTGATAAGTTTTTAAATATAAATAAGGGTTCAAGGGATTAAAAATGGGAATAAATTTTACAAAAAGATGAATGGAGATGATTCAAGGAAGTACAAAGGGTTTGGGTGGTGTAAAAATTATTAATATAGGGATTGAATATTATAATGAACATTGAATCAAAGTTGTTGGGATGTATTTTAGGTGAGTAAACTCCTGGTATATTGAGTTTTGAGGGAGGTTTTTGGGTTTAAATAGTCATGAATTTTTGAATTCTTGTATTTTCTTCTGGTTTGTATCAAATCACAATATGGTTTATTTAGCACCGTGATATGATTTTTCAAGTGCCAAGAATCATGATAAGTGACCATGATGCTTTTT
Source organism: Viscum album (assembly GCA_963277665.1). Classification (NCBI taxonomy): domain Eukaryota; kingdom Viridiplantae; phylum Streptophyta; class Magnoliopsida; order Santalales; family Viscaceae; genus Viscum; species Viscum album. The sequence goes on from OY728158.1 coordinate 1,290,393,039, forward strand.
ATGTGATTTATCACTATGGATTGTGGGTTGGGTTTTAGTTTTTGGTTTAGGTTTTAACTCACAATTATATGGTTTTTCAGATCATGATGTTTTAGGTAAAGAGGTTATTAAAATAGGGTGTAATGGGTAACCACAATGTAGTTGACCATATATTTTTTTTATAAATTCCTGTTTTCTATGCCTGGTCTCAACCATGATGTGTTTTTGGTTGTGTTATTAATATTTATAAGTTGGGTTAATAAAATGAGTGGGGATATAGGGGTGGTTGGTGTGATTGTGGTTTCGAGTTTTGAGTTATAGGAAATGATAAGTAGACTATGAGGAAGGGACTCCTTATGTTTTAAATGATCTTATGTCCCCCATTAAAAATAGGGACCACAATAAAACCATTATATTGTGATTTCCCATGGTGTAGGTTTGATTATAAAAATATTTAAATAATGGATATGTTTTGAATGGTTTGGTTATTTTTCATCCCTTGGGTTGAGGTAAACCTTCACCATGATGTGGTTGGATGTGATATATGAAGTGGATTTCTTTAATTTTGTAAATTTTTTATCTCACTTTTCCAATATTATTTCCTTTATTTCCAGCACTCCTCTATAGATTTTTCTATTAAATTAGAAATTATTTTGTGGGGTTTTACTAGGATTCTCCTTTGTAAATTTTAATAAAAATATCATTAACTAAATAATAAAATATCCAAGAAAGTCCCAAAAAAGAAAAGTGTTTTTGACTATTAAAAAAATAATTTGGATACCTCCTATTCAATGCTTCATTTAATGTATCAACCGAAATTTTCAGTAATAAAATATATTTAAATAAAGATCATGTGTTTGATGACTTATCTTACACACAACACTAAACTAAAATGAATAATTCCTTATTCCATTGAGCTAAAATATTATAATGAAATATAAAGTAATGCAGTACAATATTGAAATATTATAGCAATATTTCATTTATATAATTTATATATAATAAATCATTGATTTTTGTATTTAAAATATTGTTCTTTCTAATGTATTTATTGTTTTATTCATTCCATGGAAGGAGATATTTCGATTCGATTTGGAGTCAAAATCAACAAAAGGATATGAATAAAGAAAATGTGACAACAAAATACTGTTGTTGAGTGAGAAAAAGAATACCGGTTGATCATCATTCATGAAATGAAAGTCTTATTCATGATGTGAGAAGTTTGACGCATGAGTTAATGGATTAAAGTTGGATCTAGCATTGAAAATGAGACAGAATGAGGTGCGAAACAAGAATTCATTTTCTAAAATGCACAATCATAGTGTTAAATATGAATTAAGAGGAAAAGATACTCCAGATCCAACCCTAAAGATTTATAGTGTGAATGATACAATGATTCCATGAATTTGGTTGATGGGAAAAATAAGGTTCCAATTTTTTAAAGATGTTAATATGGACTCACTTTAAATTTCCAAGGGACTCTCAGGATTAATCTGAATGAATTTAATTGTCACATTTATGGAATTGAAGCCACCTAGGGGATGAATTTATGACTATAAATAAGAAATGAGGCCTCCACTATAGAAGGAGAACTGAAGGTAGCCTTGTGTATGAAGTTTTTTCACTATAGAGTCTTCCACTAGGATACTCCTTCAATTATTTAGCATATCTATTCTTCTCTCTCTATAATGAATAGTATGAGGGATAATCCTCCATTGTTCTGAGTGATGTAATCATAAGAGGATTACGCTAGCAGATATTTCTTCTTTATTTTAGTTTATTTTTGGATTTTATATTCATTCTTTAATTCCACTTATCCTCCTTTATTTTATCATGATCATTTTTAATTTAATTAGGAAATAATATTTAATATATAACTAATCGTTCGAATTTTTTCATGACCATTGTGAGAGTTGGGATGATTATTCTTAAGAATAGACTCAAATCACCTAATGCATTGATCCACCCAAAGTAATTTGAAATATTAAATGTAAATTAAAATAATTAGAGAGACGGGATCAACACAAAGGGATTTATTAGATTCAACTCTGATAAAAACATAAATAAGATGACTTAATTATTACTCCACTAGCACATGAACCCAAAAATTATTAAACATGGCATATCTTCTTAAATTGAATTCTAAAGTCTCTCTTTATTCTCTCTCATTCTCATTTAATATTAATCAATCACCTTATATTTCCTAAAATATACTACCACCTTTTAATGGGTTCAGCCTTGAACTCACAACTTAATACATTTAATTAGTTAGTAGAAATAGTTCATGTCTTTTAAAAATTATTAAATTTTATTATCCCTTTAGTAAATAATGATTCCCTCTAGGGAACCAAATTTATAGTGTCATTTCTAAGAATTGATAAAATTTTATTTTAGTATAATTAAGCATTTTTTAGCTTTTATTGTTTTATTTTTCGATTTTATGCCCAGTATTTTCATGTTGTTATTTATGGATCTAAACATTTATGCATGATCATTCTAGAAATTTATGTTTAAAGTTATCCTTGAATATGATCCTGAGTTAGGGAGAATCTTAAGAAAGCATAAAATTTCTTTGAAAATGGCCAAAACCAAATGAAGGGAGAAAGATGTTAGAGGTGCACATGGGATATTAATGCTCACATATTATAAGTGACCATTGAACACTGGATTGTGACAAATAATTCCAGTAACTCTAGTAAAATATAGCCACTATGAAATCAAAATAGGTATAATTCAGATGATCTTTAACACTATCAAATTTTCTAGGCTGCCACATGAATAACTAAAGATGTGCATAGGTACTTTTCTTGAACTTTACAATACTTCTCAATTCCATAACATGTCTAGTGATGTTTTAAGACTTCGTGTATTTATATTTTCATTGATAGGTTGTGTGTGATAGTGGATTCAAGTCTTTTCACCCCATTCCATCACCACATAGGATCATCTTGAAAGAAACTATCTCACCAAATTATTTCCACCATAAAAAATAATGAACATTCACATTGACATTGTAAATTTTAATAAATATGAAAAAGAATAAATTTATGGTTCTTGAGAAATTTTCAAATACATAATTAGAAAATTCACTCATCATTGGATAAAAATATGGTTATTGATTAAATGTTTTTATAAGGGTTTTTCATAGGGAAATGGTCTGATTTTTGATGCTGCAACAGGTGGATCATTATTGAAGAAATATCCAGAGGAGAGATAAAACTTACTTGATGAGATGGATGTCAAAATATTCTAGTGTCATGGAGAAGGAGGACAAATAATACCCATCTACATAGTTGACAATATTGGATATAAGGTAGAGCAGATGAATCACTGACCAAATAATGGACACCATAACAAGCTATCAAAAAACACAATTTGTGTACACTGAAGAGGTAAAATATATTCACTATAACAATCAAAATAATTTTCAAGGTTAGAAACCACAATATTATCCAATACAAGGATATATGAAAATGGTGGTGATATTTTAAGAACAATAATAACTATCTCTCTGGAGACAAATCCACACCCAGACTGATACCTCGGATACATTCATGACCACCACTGGGTGGCTATTAAATAACATATGGTGTATTCAAAATATCAAGTATCTTCTATAAAATAGTTGAAATGTGAATCTAAATACTAAATAGAAACACTAATAAACTTATTTTTCCTTGTGGGATAGATTGAAGATCAACTCCAAGATAGTACTAGAGGATTATTTACAAGAAACCCTGAAGTCAACCAATATGGATATTTGATATATATCAACCAAAGGAGTGGAAACCCCACTATGGAAAACCATTGAAAAAAAAAGATAGAAATAACCAAAAGCTAAAAAATAATTACAATTTATAGAAAGAAATAGAGAGATAGATAAATTCAATGATGAAGATCCATGAGAAAACCCAACATCATATATTTCAAGACTACCATTTTTAGATAGGCTACAATAAGGGAAAATTAATGGACAATAAGGTAAATTTTTGGAACATTTTAAAATGTTACATATTAACATGCCTTTTTCAAAATCCCTCACAAACATTCTGACGTGTGCAAAATTCATGAAAAAGATGGTTTCTAATAATAAGATACTCAAGGATATTGGCAAGATTCCACTTACATAGGAGTTCTTGGTGGTTGTATCAAAATATCTACCTAATGAGCAATAATACCTAGGTATTTTTTCAATTTATATAAATATTATGTATAAAAAATTTAGGAAATCGCTATGTGACCTAGGTGAAAGCATAACCATCATTTCATATAACACATTCAAGTACTTGGGATTAGAAAATATGAAGAACACTAGACTTGAACAACATTTGGAAGATTCAATAGTGAATTATTCTTGAGGTGTAACACTCGAGACTTTTATGGGAAATATTTTATTTTTATGTTATATAAATCATCAAAGGAATCTTTCACTACACGCAACACTAGCTTGGATTTCTTTACACGCAACTGCGGCCTTCCTCGATAGCTTGCATCGTACGCAGTACTGAGTTTCACTAAACAATGATATGCTATTAAAATATTATTAAAACTAGCCATTATGAATAGTGATAACCACTTTTTGAAATTTTGTAAATTTTATTTTTCAAAATGGACTTCATTTTTGGATTCATAATATCGAAATTAGCTTAGGGTGAAATTTTGGTACTTTTCGGATAACTTTCATATTATGATGAATAATGAAAATTACTAAATTTTAATTAAAAACAACTTTTTAATCGAAATAATTAATAGTGATAAATTATTAATTTTAGTGGTTTTAAAGTATATTTAGAATATATTTTTACAATTTAATACAATTTTTTTCATTGGATGTAATTTCACATTTAAACCAGACATAAACAAGTGTCAATCTTTTGATAGTTATTATCTTTTAAAAACACGCTATTTGTTTTGACGACGGGAATAAATTTTTAAATTAGTTAATGTAACTGATATGTTTTTAATTTGGTAAAATAAACATCATTTTTGAATTCATAATATCAAATATAGCTTAGGCCTAATTTTTGGTATTTTTCTGGAAACTTTCATTTTTTGATGAATAGTGAAACCACTAAGTGGTAGTTAAAAAACTGAATTTTTCATAAAACTTAATTTTACCACTTCTGTGAGTTGAATTTTGAAAATACGAGAGACACAGTTAATATCAAGGACTAAAATGTGGTTCAATGAGATGAAAATAATTTTTGGTGAATAGTAACTTTTTGCTTTTTTTACCACGGTTAAAAGTAAATAGGGTAGTTAAGGGTAAAAATGATACTATTATTACCCTAACACATGTCCTAATTCTATTGTATTAGTGTAATTCGACCAAAAACAACCTTTGGAATAAAATATGACCATTTAGGCCCACTTGGATTAGATTAGGACATTTATTATCAATTTATTTAAAGAAGGGTTAAAATAGTTAAAATCAAAGTTTAATAACTAAAGTATTTTTAATATAGGGTTATACATAAGATAAATTCTACTATAAATATTCATTAGAAATCTAAAAAGATTTCCTACATAATGATATTTTATTTTTAATTTTTAGACTTTATATAAGTTAATTTATTTATGACACAAATATGATGCAGTAATTATATTATTAATGAAATATTGACATAATTGATGTTCTAAATACCCAAATAAATATAATTTGAGACTTTTTATGAATTCCACTAATTTTCTAGGTTAATATGACATGTTATTATTGATTTAATTAACTTTTTTCGAATTAATAATTCTGTTATGATTTTCACAAAAATCAATTACTAAATAGTGTCATAATTGACATAAAATAGTTTTTTAAAACAAATATTATATTATTAATTGTTATTTTATTCATAAAAATATAAGGTTCGGCCAAATGACTTATATAAGGTTATATATATTAATAATAAACAACTTTGGGTTCGTTTGTCTTGTTATTGTAAGTTTATTAACCTTATAGTGTAAGAACACAAAAAGACACGGTAAAAGTAAAATTATCTAACTTAAAGTTAAATATAAATGATAAGGTTAAAATTAATACCTAAACTTGTCTAAATTATATTTTATGAGAGTATTTCGACCCATCTCCACCTTATCTTCTAAATATATCAATTTGGAACTATTAAAAACCGAATTTTACTTTATAATAAAATAATATTTTTAGTTATTCCAAAGGTGCCCCTCTTCTCCCTTATAAAAGGGCACCTCCTCCCTCTCCTCCTCACACCAATTTGAGCCATCAAGCTCGTCCAACCCCTGAAAATTTCTTCTCTCCACTTCCCTAGAGACATCCTAGAGGTCCTGGTCTTCTTCAAAGACCAATTTTAGTGTCCTAAAAGGAGGTCTCAAAGAAGTGCTTCAAAGAAGAGGTAATGTCCGTTACCGATTCTTTCATCTTTATTTCTTCTTACACTTCTTCTTATTTAGTTGTTTCATTATGAATTAATAACATCAGTATCACTTATATACTGATATGTTATTATAAGTATGAAACAACCCTATTTCACAATCTATCCATCCTACCAAAAATGATATCACCACGCGTGCGTACGTACGGAACACCGTCTCCACGCCGTGGTGTAATCTATTTTCCACCACCACCTTACTTGGATGGGTATAATGGTATAAATAATAACTATATATGATTATTGTAAAGTTATATTGATTCTGAAATTGTATATATACACTCCATTACAATTTCACGATCATGGGAACGATATCATCGCTCGTGCGTACGTACGGAATACCGTCTCCACGATGTGATGCGACTCTTTCTACATGATCTTTATTGCATAATGATTATATAAATGAATTGAATGAATGAATATATTAAACTAATACCAATCTAGAAATGAAGTATCTATAACCTAAAAATAAGAATAAGAATTTATTCGACAAAACACGCATAAGAACAAAAAGTAATAAACACCCGAATAACAAGTAGTAATGAAATATTACTAATAAGAAGCTAAGAATATGACCATATATGACATCATAAAAATAAGTATGATTCTGTAATAAGTCAATAACATTATTTAAATCATTATATAGGAGGTTCAAACACTTACGAAGAAAATCAGACCTAAGTTAAGGGAAATATCACAATCTCATTTTTATCCTAGATTATTTATACTTTGGTATTTACTGTGGTGTATTTTATCATCCACATCCATGTTTCCTCAATATGTAATATTATTCCATCCACCTACAATTTTTTAAATCCATTTTTACCCATTGTTGAGTTTATAGTAAAATATATGAAAGTAATCTTTTGTTGTTTTTCTTACGAGGTACTTTTTGACTTTTTCGACAAAAGTACGAGAAGAATGTTTTTTTTAACTTATACGGCATGAATGGATTTTTAAAACATTATTTCCAAGAAGCTTACTTTACAAGTTTTCAAGTTTATTTTTAATCAACTTCTTTTAGTTTAAAATTATATAACATGTTAAGAAAGGAAAATTTTTTTGAAGTAGAATGTATATTTTCCTCAAGAATGGAGTTCAAGTGTTTTATCAAAATTATTTTCCATCTAAGATAATAAAGGGTTATGTTTATATCCATATTATTACATTGATTTGATTATGTTGTGATGGAATTATTTTTATGAATTCCTTTATCTTATATGAATTGTTTTATGATTTCATGATGTTTAAGATTCCCATTTTTATTACATGGGTTATGCTATGATGTATGGTTTATGATTTTGTGGCACACATAAGAATGGTATCATTATGAGATGTGTGGGGCCAATATCTCCCTCCAATGCATTGGGTAAAGATTTTATATCTCATGAGACAGACATGGCTGGAACGGCAGGTTAAACCGGTTCAGTGAAACAGGACTGAAACGAGGAATGAACTCGGTTCAGAAATGGAATTTGTCCACTAAGATTGTCTTGTCAATGAGTCATGACTAATAAGAAATGATTATCTATGATTATGTGTGTATGCCACAAAGTTTCATGTTTTAAGTTATGATTATTGGGATTACATTTCACTACTATGATTTATCCCATGATATGAAATTATGATCTATTTTGCAGGTTAAGATTTCCAAAAGTTATGTTCTTATAAATATGATGTTATTGATATTTCTTTTGTTTACCCTTACTGAGAATTTGAGCTCACCCTTTTGTATGTTTTTTCCCTAGGTCAGGAAGAAGGTTATTAAGTAAGATATGCCAAAAGGGACTATAGATATGATGAAATAAATGAGAGACAGTGTAGATGCTTTATGAACCAGTTGTTTATGTTTCCCAGTTTCAAAAGACACTATACTTATACGGTCCTTTCATGGTTTTGTTATATGTTGTAATAATTATGCTTCAATTTTGAAGTAATAATAATGCATGTAAAGTATGGGTCGTTATAGTTGGTATCAAAGGCAAAGGAGGTAGGAATGTATCTGATCCTTGGGAACTCTCACATGTGAGCGTTGGACGAAGCATGGATCTTCACCCAAGGGCTTCATGAAGAAATGGCTTCCACTGGGGATGGTGGTGCGTCCCGCCCAGGGTTTGTATCAGCCCATGGAGTTCCCTGATAGGTATCAATTATAGTCCACTGGAAGTAATTCTAGACCGTTATAGTTGGTATCAGAGGAAAGGTATAGTCAACCTTTGAAAACTAGGATGTGAAAGACTTAGTAAGAACCCTAAGGATAAGTCTAAGCATAGAACACAATCTTAGTGTTTTCGAAATGGCCATGAATAACCTAGGATAAGACCTTAAGTGTGAAATATTATTCTTGATTATGTGGTTTTGCTATTATAATTAGTGTTGATCACACTATTCTTCTTGGTTTTAGTCAATGGTTGGAACCCGAAGGAACCGTGTTAATGCGGAATGCGACGGGCAATGCAATGATTGTCCCCCTGAGCAACCAAACGTTATGGGAGCTGTAATGCAAAATCTTGTAGCCATGATCACACAACTTTCTCAAGCTATGAATCATTTAGGACTTCCAAACGAGCAAAGGAAAGAGCAACATTCTGTTGAATCCTTCATGAGGCAGCGTCCACCTTCATTCAGCGGGTCTACTGATCCATTAGTTGCTGAACAATGGATTAGTACTACTGAAAAGATATTTTTAGTTCTTCAATTTTCTAAACATGATAAAGTCATATTAGCAGTGTATCGTTTGGAAGGTGATGCTGATCAATGGTGGAATCTTATCAAGAATATGAGGCAAAGAGATGAAATTGAGTCTATGGAATGGGATGAGTTCAAGAACTTATTTTTCAATAAGTAATTCCCTCGTATTCTCTGAACAAATATGGAGAAAGAGTTTCTTGAACTGAAGCAAAAGGATGATGAATCTATTGGTACCTATGAAGCAAATTTTACAAGACTTGAAAGGTACACTTCTGGTATTATTATCCAACCTGAGAGTAAGATCGATCGATTCTTGAGTGGATTAAAACCAAGTCTTTGAAGGGCCTTATCCATAAGGGACTTCAATAGATATGAGGAAATTGTTTGATGTGCTCTCAAAGTTGATATGGAGATTGGAGTAACCCATCAGTCATATGGGTTTTATAAGAAGAGGAAAATGGAATTCAAAGGAAAATCTAAAGAGCACACTGAAAAGAAGATGAGCTTTCCCTTATGCTCAAAGTGTGGAAAGAAACATGGAGGGAGTTGTATTAAAGGGACAAGTAAATTTTTCAAATGTGTAAAGGAAGGTCATCGGGCATTCGAATGCCGCAATGATGGGAAGAAGATGTCTAATGATGCAAACAAAGGAAGGGACACACAGAATGAACCTACTACACTTCAATGTTTCAAGTGCAAGGAGATGGGGAATTGTGCAAATAAATTCCATAATCCAAGGGTTGTTGATGATGATCGACATCAATAAAATCTTAAGGCTAAAGACAAAGGAAAGTCACATGCAATTTCTATCAGCGATGTGGAGTATGATAACGATGTGGTGAAAGGTACACTTACCATCCATTCTAAAGTAGCAAATGTTTTATTTGATTATGGATCCACCCACTCTTTTATTTCTGAAGATTTTTCTAAGGTTATCACCATATTACCTCAACAATTAGATGTTTAGTTAGCTGTGACAACACCTAATGGAACAACAGTCGCATCAAAAGTTTATAATTCTTCCTCTATTGAAGTTTGTGGGAAAGTGCTTCCTAAAAATCTTGTGATCCTTACTATAGTGGAATTTGATCTGATTCTTGGCATGGATTGGCTTTCTTTATATGGAGCTCATATCAATTTCCAAATAAGGGAAGTCACATTTCATATTCCAGATCAATCTATGATCGTCTATCGATTCCAGGATGAACATAACCTTCCAGTGGAAATTTCTTCCATCTTATGGGTCTTGATTCCACTGAATGAAGGTTATTTATCTCAAATGGTTGGTGAGAAACTCACAATTAAGAATATTCCCATTGTACGGGAGTTTGATGATGTCTTTACGGAGGAATTGTCAGGTCTTCCACCAAATCGTGAAGTCGAGTTTTCAATAGAACTCGTACCAGGTGCTTTACCTATTTCAAAGACACCTTATAGAATAGCCCCAATTGAGTTGCAGGAATTGAAGAAGCAACTCCAAGAGAATCTTGATAAGGGATTCATACACCCTAGTGCATCACCTTGGGGAGCACATGTTCTATTTGTTAAGAAGAAAGATGGATCAATGAGACTCTGCATTGATTATTGAGAACTTAACAAGATCACTATTAAGAACAAATATCCTCTCCCACGCATTGATGACTTATTTGACCAACTACACGGAGCCCAATACTTTTCCAAGATTGATCTTCGTTCAGGGTATCATCAATTAAGGTTCAAAAGGGAGGATATACCAAAGATGGCTTTCCGTACAAGGTATGGACACTATGAATTTATAGTGATGTCATTTGGTCTTACAAATGCCCCAACTATCTTCATGGATCTCATGAATAGACTCTTTAGAGACTATCTTGATCAGTTTGTGGTAGTCTTTATAGATGATATTCTTGTATATTCAATGATAAAGGAAGAACATGAAGATCACTTGAGAATTATATTGAAGACCCTGAGAAAGGAGAATCTTTATGCCAAATTTACCAAGTGTGAATTTTGGCTTCAAAGAGTTTCATTTTTGGGTCACATAATCTCAAAATAGGGGATATCTGTGGATCCAGCAAAAATAGAGGTTATTGAAAGATGGTCGAGACCAACAACAGTAACTAAGATCCGAATTTTTCTTGGTTTGGATGGATATTATCGACATTTTGTGAAATATTTTTCACTATTATCTAATCCACTCACCAAGTTGACTCGGAAAGGAGTTAAGTTTGTCTGGACGGAGGAATGTGAAGAGAATTTCAAGGAGTTGAAAAGAAGGTTATCCAGTGCACCTCTGCTCACACTGCCTTGTAGTGGAGAAAGGTTTGTGATCTACAGTGATGAATCCAAGAAGTTATTGGGGTGTGTTCTTATGCAAAATAATATGGTGATAGTTTATGCCTCACGATAGTTGAAAATACATGAGAAAAATTACCCAACTCATGATTTGAAGTTAGCTGTGGTAATATTTGCATTAAAGATTTGGAGGCATTATCTTTATGGAGAAAGGTGTGATATTTATACTAATCATAAAAGTTTAAAGTATATTTTCACACAAAAGGAGCTGAATATGCGCCAAATAAGATGGTTGGAGCTGATTAAGGATTACGACTGCTCAATTCATTACCACCCTGGGAAAGCAAACAAGGTGGAAGATGCATTAAGTCGACAAGACAATGCTAGTTTATCCATGATGAGGATCACAAAAGATCTAATATTTATGGATTTACAAAGGATGGATCTTGGAATTATAATGGAAGGGGGGAAATTGTATCTTTCTCAAATGAATGTTCAACCATCTATACATGTGAAGATTAAAGAGGCGCAGAAAGAAGATGTAGAGTTACAAAAGAAGGTGAGAAATATTCCTGAATTCAACCTTGATTGTGATGGGATAATAAAGTTTAGGAATCGGGTTTGTGTTCCTCCCATTCCCGATTAAAGAAAGAGCTATTGGATAAGGCTCATAGTTCTTCATTCTCTATTCATCCTGGAAGCATGAAGATGTATAGGGACCTGAAAGAGTACTTCTGGTGGGATGGAATGAAAAGAGATGTTGCTGAAGATGTCTCTTGATTCTTGGTTTGTCAGCAAATTAAAGCTGAGAGACAGAAGTCTAAGGGGATGTTACAACCATTACCCATACCCGAATGGAAATGGGAAAACATCACTATGGACTTTGTCACAGGAATTCCTAAAACATCCAAATGCAATAATGTTATCTGGGTCATAGTTGATCGTCTTACAAATTCTGCACACTTCATTGCTATTAGAGAGGATTTCTCTCTGGATCATCTTTCCAGTATATATGTAAAGTAAGTGGTAAGATTGCATGGAGTACCACTTTCTATTATATCTGATCGGGATCCGAGATTTACCTCGAAGTTCTGGAGAAATCTTCAGCATACTCTAGATATAGAGTTGAGTTTCAGCACTGCTTATCATCCTCAAACTGACGGTCAGTCTGAGAGAACAATTCAAACTCTAGAAGATATGTTGAGAGATTACTCTATGGATTTAAAAGGTGGTTGGGATCAACACCTACCTTTGGTGGAATTTACTTATAATAATAGCTTTCACTCCAGTATTCAGATGGCTCCTTATGAAGCTGTCTATGGAAAGAAATGCAGGACTCCAACTTGCTGGGATGAAGTTGGGGAAAGAAAGCTATTAGGACCTGATCTTGTTGATGAGATGGCAGAAAAGGTCTGATCAATTCAACAACACATAAGAGTAGCTCAGAGTCGACAGAAAAGTTATGCCGACAACCGAAGAAAAGACCTAGAGTTTGAAGTGGGTGATAAAGTGTTCTTACGAATATCTCCCTGGAAGAGGGTCATGATAGTTGGAAAGAAGGGGAAGTTGAGCCCTAGATATATCGGTCCCTTCGAAATACTGGATCATGTTGGAAAGGTAGCTTACCGATTGGCGCTTCCACCGAATCTCTCTCAAGTTCACGATGTGTTCCATGTATCTCTCCTGAGAAAGTACATACCTGATCCTTCACATGTACTCAAGTCAGAAGTTGTACCGCTAGAGCAAGATCTTTCTTATGAAGAACAGCCGATAGAGATTATGGATCGTAGCGAAAAAGTCCTACAAAACAAGACCACTCGATTGGTGAAAGTTTTATGGAGGAACCACCAATAAGAAGAAGCTACATGGGAGCTTGAGGATATGATGAGGGAGAGGTATCCTCATCTTTTTGTTACAAAGTGACGAATTTCAAGGGCGAAATTCATTTTAAGGGGGGTAGAATGTAACACCCGAGACTTTTATGAGAAATATTTTGTTTTTATGTTATATAAATCATCAAAGGAATCTTTCACTACACACAACACTAGCTTGTCTTGCTTTACACGCAACCGCGGCCTTCCTCGATAGCTTGCGTCGTATGCAATACTGAGTTTCACTAAACAACGATATGCTATTAAAATATTATTAAAAATAGCAGTTATGGATAGTGATAACCACTTTTTGAAAATTTGTAAATATTATTTTTCAAAATGGACTTCAATTTTGGATTCGGAATATCTCAATTACCTTAGGGTGAAATTTTGGTACTTTTTGGATAACTTTTATATTCTGATGAATAGTGAAAATTACTAAATTTTAATTAAAAACAACTTTTTAATCGAAATAATTAATAGTGATAAATTATTAATTTGAGTGGTTTTAAAGTATATTTAGAATATATTTTTACAATTTAATACAATTTTGTTCATTGGATGTAATTTCACATTTAAACCAGACATAAACAAGTGTCAATCTTTTGATAGTTATTATCTTTTAAAAACACGCTATTTGTTTTGACGACGGGAATTAATTTTTAAATTAGTTAATGTAACTAATATGTTTTTAATTTGTTAAAATAAACATCATTTTTGAATTCATAATATCAAATATATCTTAGGCCTAATTTTTGGTATTTTTCTGAAAACTTTCATTTTTTGATGAATAGTGAAACCACTAAGTGGTAGTTAAAAAAACTGAATTTTTCATAAAACTTAATTTTACCACTTCTGTGAGTAGAATTGCGAAAATTCGAGAGACATGGTTAATATCAAGGACTAAAATGTGGTTCAATGAGATGAAAATAATTTTTGGTGAATTGTAACTTTTTACTTTTTTTACCACGGTTAAAAGTAAATAGGGTAGTTAAGGGTAAAAATGATATTATTATTACTCAAACACATGTCCTAATTCTATTAGATAAGTTTAATTCGACCAAAAACAACCTTAGGAATACAATATGACCATTTAGGCCCACTTGGATTAGATTGGGACATTTATTATCAATTTATTTAAAGAAAGGTTAAAATAGTTAAAATCAAAGTTTAATAACTAAATAATTTTTAATATAGGGTTATACATAAGATAAATTCGACTATAAATATTCATTAGAAATATAAAAATATTTCCTACATAATGATATTTTATTTGTAATTTTTAGACTTTAGATAAGTTAATTTATTTATGACACAAAGATGATGCAGTAATTATCTTATTAATGAAATATTGACATAATTGATGTTATAAATACCCAAATAAATGTAATTTGAGACTTTTTATGAATTAAACTAATTTTATAGGTTAATATGACATTTTAGTATTGAATTAATTAACGTTTTTCGAATTAATCATTCTGTTATGATTTTCACAAAAATCAATTACTAAATAGTGTCAAAATTGACATAAAATAGTTTTTTAAAACAAATATTATATTATTAATAGTTATTTTATTCCTCAAAATCTAAGGTTCGTCCAAATGACTTAGATAAGGTTATATATATTAATAATAAACAACTTGGGGTTTTTTTGGCTTGTTATATTAAGTTTATTAGCCTTATAGTGCAAGAACACAAAAAGACACGGTAAAAGTAAAATTATCTAACTTAAAGTTAAATCTAAATGACAAGGTTAAAATTGATACCTAAACTTGTCTAAATTCTATTGGATGAGAGTATTTCGACCCATCCACACCTTATCTTTGAAATATATCAATTTTGAGCTATTAAAAACCAAATTTGACTTTATAATAAAATAATATTTTTAGTAATTCCAAAGGTGCCCCTCTCCTCCCTTATAAAAGGGCACCTCCTCCCTCTCCTCCTCACACCAATTTGAGCCTTCAAGCTCGTCCAAACCCTAAAAATTTCTTCTCTCCACTTCCCTAGAGACATCCTAGAGGTACTGGTCTTCTTCAAAGACCAATTTTAGTGTCCTAAAAGGAGGTCTCAAAGAAGCGCTTCAAAGAAGAGGTAATGTCTGTTACCGATTCTTTCATCTTTATTTCTTCTTCCACTTCTTCTTCTTTAGTTGTTTAATTATGAATTAATAAAATCAGTATCACTCATATACTAATATGTTATTATAAGTATGAAACAACCCTATTTCACCATCTATCCATCCTACGGAAAATGAAATCACCACGCGTGCGTACGTACGGAATACCGTCTCCACGCCGTGGTGTAATCTATTTTCCACCACCACCTTACTTGGATGAGTATAATGGGGTAAATAATAACTATATATGATTATTGTAAATTTATATTGATTCTGAAATTGTATATATACACTCCATTACAATTTCACGATCATGGGAACGATATCATCGCTCGTGCGTACGTACGGAATACCGTCTCCACGATGTGATGCGACTCATTCTACATGATCTTCATTGCATAATGATTATATAAATGAATTGAATTAATGAATATATTAAACTAATACCGATCTTTAAATGAGGTATCTATAACCTAAAAATAATAATAAGAATTTATTTGACAAAACACGCATAAGAACAAAAAGTAATAAACACCCAAATAACAAGTAGTAATGAAATATTACTAATAAGAAGCTAAGAATATGACCATATATGATATCATAAAAATAAGTATGATTTTGGAATAAGTCAATAACATTATTTAAATCATTATACAGGAGTTTCGGACACTTACGAAGCAAATCAGACCTAAGGTAAGGGAAATATCACAATCTCATTTTTATCCGAGATTGTTTATACTTTGGTATTTACTAGGGTGTATTTTATCATCCACATCCATGTTTCCTCAATATGTAATATTATTTCCATCCACCTAAAATTTTTTAAATCCATTTTTACCCTTTGGTGAGTTTATATTAAAAGATATGAAAGGAATCTCTTGTCATTTTTCGTACGAGGTACTTTTTGACTTTTCCAAAAAAAGTACGAGAATAATGTTTTTTTTAACTTATACGGCATGAATGGATTTTTAAAACATTATTTCCAAGAATATTCCTTTACAAGTTTTCAAGTTTATTTTTAATCAACTTATTTTAGCTTAAAATTGTATGACATGTTAATAAAGGAAAATGTTTTTGAAGTAGAAAGGATATTTTCCTCACGAATGGAGTTCAAGTGTTTTATCAAAATTATTTTCCATCTAAGATAATAAAGGGTTTGGTTTCTATCCCTATTATTACATTGATTTTATTATGTTGTGATGGAATTATTTTTATGAATTCCTTTATCTTATATGAATTGTTTTATGATTTCATGATGTTTAAGAATCCCATTTTTATTACATGGGTTATGCTATGATGTATGGTTTATGATTTTGTGGAACACATAAGAATGGTATCATTATGAGATGGGTGGGACCTATATCTCCCTCTAATGCATTGGGTAAAGATTTTATATCTCATGAGATAGACATGGCTGGAACGGCAGGTTAAACCGGTTCAGTGAAACAGGACTGAAACGAGGAATGAACTCGGTTCAGAAATGGACTTTGTACACTAAGATAGTCTTGGCAATGAGTCTTGACTAATAAGAAATGATTATTTATGATTATGTGTGTATGACACAAAGTTTCATGTTTTAAGTTATGATTATTGGTATTACATTTCACTACTATGATTTATCCCATGATATAAAATTATGATCTCTTTTTCAGGTTATGATTTCCAAAAGATATGTTCTTATGAATATGATGTGATTGATATATATTTTTTTTACCCTTACTGAGCATTTGAGCTCACCCTTTTGTATGTTTTTTTCTGTGGTCAGGAAGAAGGTTATTAAGTAAGATATGCCAAAAGGGACTATAGATATGATGAAATAAATGGGAGACAGTGTAGATGCTTTATGAACCAGTTGTTTATGTTTCCCAGTTTCTAAAGACACTATACCTATACGGTCCTTTCATGGTTTTGTTATACGTTGTAATAAGTATGCTTCAATTTTGAAGTAATAACAATGCATGTAAAGTATGGGTCGTTATATGAGGTATGGTTGAGGATATTCTAGTCAAAGTGGAAAAACATTTCTTCACAATAGACTTATTAGTGATGGACATAGAATAAGAACAAACACCCCTCATCATAGAAATATCATTCTTGTATAATGTAATATAATTGATATACATTGAAAATTCAGAGTTATGCCTCAGAGTTAGTGGGTATAATGTAAGTTTCAAAATTAATTTAGTGCTGAAGAATTATGATGTAAAAGATGACGATATAGAGGAATACAGTATTTTAGAAACTGAATATATTGTTGTAATTGAAGAAGAAGATAATTTTCTATTTTCATACAAGAAAAAGTACAAATTTGAATTATTTAAAAGAAGAATGGAATGTTTCAATACAAATTTAAAGACACTAGAAAGGAATTTTATCCATCCAAGATTGAATAGGGTGAGCAATTATCGATGGTGCATAATCAAACAAATGGTTTTTTAGGATTAAAAAAACACTGTTGGATTGGTCCAATGGAAGTAAATAATATTCAACCATAATGAATAGTAAAACTATATTTTGAGGAAGGGAAAGGACCTATCTTTGTTGATAGGTCATAGCTGAGTTTTTTTGGATCTAGACCAGGTACAATATTTCCAATCTCCCATCACCTAAGATAAATGGTAAGGTTAATCCAATGATGTTAAACAAAAGTGATTTTGAGAGGAAATGAGAGATTTTATTATTATTATTTTTCTATTTTTAAGTGTATTAGAACATAAACTATCCTTTTTTGAGTTAAATTGAAAAGTTACATAACATTAACTTGGGTCTTTCCATTTCCAAGGTACACCAAGAAAGGAAAAGTCAAACGGTAAAAAGGGATCCAAAGAGGCATTATATATGTGATAAACATCATGATATTTGGATTCATGCCATGAAAAATTACATAGAAGAACCTTTATAAGGGATTCATTGGAATTTATGGCTGTGAGATGGATCACATTAATTCAATAAGGTAGTCTGAGTTTTTAATTTCATAATTTTTTTTACTCCCCTACTTTATTATTAGGGAATTTTTATTGGAAAATTAATTACCAATACTTGAAATTTTTCATTAATAATTGATATATGAGAAAAAAACTACTTATGATTTGATAATTCGTGATTTAGAAGAATTGGTTAATTTATTTAACGGAAATATTTCCAAGACTTTTCAGGATTTTAATTTATTTATTATTTGTGTTTATTTCCATGATTGATTGTCCCAATGATATTTTATCATTACCAATTGATTTTTTAAGCCTAATATTTCCATTATTTTCTTAATAATTTTTCTTAAGAGACTCGGATATTCTTTCTTATATAACATTTTTTACATATTGTCGAAACTATGATTGTATAAATTCACTTTTAATATGATTTAAGACATTTATTTGATTAAGTAATTTTTCCTTAAACCTACCATGACATTGATCCATAATTTATTCAATAAAATACATGAATATTATAGCATCTTGCCTTTTTATCACATAAACTTTCATTACATTTTACAAAACCGAGGATCTTTAAGGTTTAGTGTCTTGGAAACCAGGAACTTAATACATGAAACAAAAAAACATTCTTCTTAATCACTTGAAAGGATTCTCCTTATGTTCATCCTAGGTTCATTACTGCATCTCATAACCCAAGGACATACATCAAAAGAAAGGGTGAGCTGAAGGCCCAGTAAGGGAAACAAGGGGAAACATTTAACATGTGAACTTGAGATACATCAACAATGTCATGAAAAGAACTTTAAGGCATGAGAAAGAAATCATGTGGCATATCATAATAAAAATAACATTTTTCATAACTTGAAGATGTGGCTACATCATTTAACATAGAAAATCATGAACATATCACCAAGGTCCATCCCCAAGGTGTAATTTGAAAATTACCAAGGTTATTCACCAAGGTATCATGAAAATTGTAATCTCTAGTGGTTACATCATTACCCAATGCATTGGAGCGCTATCAGGGCGCACCCTTAAAGCTGCCTTTATTATCATGTGATCCACATATATCATCATAAAACATTTCATAAATAACCCATATATCATAAAATAAATGTGTTTCATTTCATAATCATAACGTTTTAAAAACTTCTTTAAAGACATGATCTTTATGTCACTTTAAACCCACGGAAAGGGAAAGCGGGTTTCATGTATGTAAATCCCAGAATTTAAAATATAACATTTTGATATATATGTGAATACCCCTGTAGAAATAAGAGCTTTGAGTATTCAATTAATAAAATAAAATAATTTTGAGAAAAGATAGAGAGGCATTTTGAGACGAAAATTCGGCAGCATAACGGCTACGTTTCAGGGTTTTAGAAAACATTGAAAAGAGAGTGGACATGGGTCAAACATTCATAAATGACCCATAAAACAGTAGAGGGAAAGAATATAAAGTATTTAAGATCATGGTAATGAAATTTTAATGATATAACATATGAAACTAAGAACTTGAAAGGAAGACAAAAAATAAGATTTCTCTTATAAAAATTCGGCAGCCTAACAGCGTTACACAAACTTCAACCAAAAATGAATTGATGAGATCAAATAGGGTATCTCATAATATGAACATAATAGATCAGTATGATAAATATAGAGATCATACACCAACATAATAAAAAGGAACTTTCAAGACTTGACATGGAATTAGAACTTTGAAAAGGGAGAAAGGTGCAAGGACCACTTAAAAATTTAGCAGCCTAACGACACCACTTAAACTTCATAATACTGAATTGAAGAGATCAAATGGGGTCTCTCATCATATGGTCATAAAATATCAGTATGATAGATATAGATATCATACCCCAACATAACAAAAAGGAACTTGAAAGAATTGACATGAAAGTAGAACTTCAAAACGAGAAGGGTGAAGAACCACTTAAAAATTCGGCAGCCTAACGGCGCCACTTAAAACTTCAAAATACTGAATTGAAGAGATCAAATGGGGTCTCTCATAATATGGTCATAAAAGATCAGTATGATAGATATATATATCATACCCCAACATAACAAAAAGGAACTTGAAAGAATTGACATGAAAGTAGAACTTCAAAACGAGAAGGGTGAACAACCACTTAAAAATTCGGCAACCTAACGGCGCCACTTAAAACTTCAAAATACTGAATTGAAGAGATAAAATGAGGTCTCTCATAATATGATCATAAAAGATCAGTATGATAAATTTATAGATCATACCCCAACATAACAAAAAGGAACTTTAAATACTTTACATGAAAATGGATCTTGAGAAATGAGAAGGGAGAAAGAATCTGTTACAAAAATTTCGGCAGCCTAACGGCGCCACTTAAAACTTCATAAAACGAAATAATGAGAGTAAGAGGGGATCTCTCATTATGTTAACATGAAAAGGGAAGTAAGAGGAGTATAAAATAAAACCCTTTAACATAAGAACATGGAGCATAAAAGAAATTACATAAAAGAGATTTTTTGAAAAGAAAGAGAGAGATCGGATCTCTTACCTTAAAATGTAACTCTTATAACTCAAAGGTTGGGACCTTGAGGGCTTGGGGGAACCTTGGGAGGATTCCTTGGGAGTTAAGGAGACCAGAACTTCGTTGAGGATGGTTTTAGAGTCGAAAATATGAGAGGAGGGCTTGGTATTTATAGGGAAAGTGAGGGGACAAGGCATTAATGGCCAAGGGACACCTCAAAAGTGGTTTTCTCAAAAGCATGGGCCCTCCCATGGTACTTCCCATAGAGTTAGGACACATGGGGACCCCCACACAATAATTCATCCTCTTTAGTCGAACATCCTTTAAAATATCTCATTACATCATCATGACACAGTTATGATGTCATTAAACATAACAAAACCCTAAAACTGTATTTTTACTATTCACTGAAAATTCACCTTTCTCAGAAAAATCCCAAAATTTCACCTTAACCAAATATCAATGCTCTGATTTCAAAAATGAACTCCGTTTTATAAAAATAATTTTCTAAATATTTTTAATTTATTTTTTTAATAAATACACTATTCACCGAAAATTCATTTTTTTAGAAAAATTCCCAAAAATTACCTTAACATAATATCGATGCTCTGAGTTCAAAAATGAAATCCATTTTATAAAAATAATTTTCTAAATATTTTTGATTTAATTTTTAATTAAGAAAACACTATTCACCCGAAAAAACTAATACTTGAATAATAATTTATGAAACTGTTTTTTAACCATTTTATTGAATCACATTACTTAATCAAGTTGCCTAGATTATATTAATACTTTCTTTAAGTGAGATTACTAATCCATTTGGTCACATTACTAATCCTAAGCATAAAATAACTATTCATAATTTACTATTCATCAAAAATTAAGTTGATCTTATTAGACTCTAAATTCTGTACTGAACATATTTGTAGAAGACCATTTTTTGAAAATCATTACACATTTTTATTTATTTAAGGTTTACATAAACATTTTGAAAATATTCTTTCTCTAAAATTCA
This sequence comes from Viscum album, assembly GCA_963277665.1. Lineage (NCBI taxonomy): Eukaryota > Viridiplantae > Streptophyta > Magnoliopsida > Santalales > Viscaceae > Viscum > Viscum album. The sequence continues at coordinate 1,290,414,832 of OY728158.1, forward strand.
TCAAAAATATGCATACTATATTTATACAGACATTTGAAAATTCATAAACTTCATCATAAGAAGAAATCTCAGTTTTTATTTAAAACAAAGGATTACACAAGGCAGTTACGGTCTCCTTACATAGCCCCTTATCACACTTGCATAGGACCTAAGTTTAAGGTGTGCTAAGGTGAGAGAATCTGAGGGAGGCTCGGCCAACATCGCACGAGTAGTAATTTCTATCAGTTTGAACTTCTTGCAAAGGCGATCCCGTTCTAGCTTCACATGATGAAGTTCAGCTTGGGTTTGGTCCAGAGCAAAGCCCAGTGGTGCTACCTCTTTCCCAAGTTTTGTTAGGTGGGCTTCGATCAGTCCAAGACTACTGGGTGAGGCCATCGAATCTTCTTTCTATATTAATTAAACAAGATTGCTTGTATTTAGAGACAATAGTCAAAACGTTTAGTTTCCGGCGGTCATATTGACCAATGGTCAAATAACAGTCAAAACCCAACAGTCTCATTTTAATTATACTCATGTTATCAAATGAAACATTTTTGTTGAGTATACAAATAAAATAAAATAACACATAAAATTAGGAAACAAGATTTATTTAAAATTTTGGGTCGTTACAATCTTCCCCCCTTAAGAAATTGCATCCTCGCAATTTTTAAAATTGGGTTTTGAAATTTCATTGAAAGTCCCACACCAGAAAAGGACTCAGTCGCGGAGGCCGCTGCCATCCTTGCTGGATTAAACTTCGCAAAAGATTGCGGTTGGGATTCCATTCACATCGAATCCGACTGTCTCACTGTAATCAATGCCATCAATCTCACTGATGGCGGGCTTCAACCTTTCGGTCCCATTATCCGGTGTATTCACTCGCGGAGACAAGGCTTCAATTCCTGCAATTTCTCATTTATTAGAAGGGAAGCGAATGAAGCCGCTCACAAGATGGCAGGCATTGGCCCTCCCTACGAGGATTTTCTTTGGCTCAATCATTTTCCATCGTGGTTATGCTCCTGTATTTCTGCTGATCTCCATCATTAATGGATCCGTCTTATTTTGTTGTCAAAAAAAAAAAGTTAACCCATACTAAGATTCCATGTAGGAAAACCTGGAAATGGAAGAAAAAACAAAGGGTCAAGTTCTGGGGGAGAGTGATAGAAAAAGGGATTAGGAGAAAGTTAACCATAAGAAAATCCCAAACTTATGATGTGTGTAAACGGTCTTTGATTACCTAGTAGGAAATGTAAACCAACAACATTTTTGTTTTACGTTCCTTTTCATAATTTTATGGAATTCATTTACTACATAGAACCAAACATAAGAAAATATACCTATCTTCATGTAAAGTTTCATCCTTTAACAAGTTTCTACCTAAACTAATCTTTTCTAAAAATGATGAGCATTCAAAACTACTTGGTCTCATCAAGACACAAGAATTATCTTCTAGAGAATCACATAATCCACAAAAGATTAACTATCTATTTCTTCTATCTTTAAACATTATCCCCAAAATCATAAAGGGTAAGGTAAAACAACTCTTCAAAAAAAAGAATCCCATAGGAAGGGAAACTACTTTTAAATCTTCAAAGTTCCATGGTACTACCCAATGTTCATCATAGACCATTCCATAAATAACTGTTCTTAAAATTCCTCAAAATAAACCAAACTAAGATTGAAACCCAAATACAAGAAGAATTTGATAACATAGTTTTCCAAGGTAAACTTTATCATTCATCTCCAAACAACATCAACCACTCCTAACATCTTATAACAAAAGTAACTAACCTAAACATATTTACCCCAATATAGGTTAATCATTTCCATAAGTGACCTAAATTACTATAAGTCCGCCTTAAATTCATCGATTCTTCAAAATATAAGTCAACCTTACTCCTCGATGAAAATACTGTAGTAATCTATTTACCTCGATCATATAGGGTCCCCAAAATAGTGAACGTCTTCCAAAATAATAATCATCTTTTAATCCCCTAATCATATCTGTCATATTAATACAGCAATCATCACATTTCCTATCACATTGGTTGCTGGGACATGTTCTTCCATTTCCCACCATTAACTAAGAAGATAAAGTATAATTAGGGGCTTAAATACTTCGCCAATAATCCTGAAAAGGAAACTTTAAGCATAAAAGGATAAACTTTTAGAATAAAAGTATATCCTAACTTGTGATCCCCTAGGTTCCAATCTAGGTTATCCATGATCGTATATTCTTATGTGAATCTTTATTTTATTTTATCTTTGTTCCTTTAATAATGGTTCATACTAAGCTTATGAATTTACCAAAGCATATCCCTCGGGAGTGTCATAACCAAGAGTGCAGCAAGGCCCGTTGTCGTGTACCAGTTCCCGTTCGAGTCTAGCTCAAAGCGGTGTTTTCGGGTTTTACCCCTATGTACATCTGTTCCAGAGCCACCTCTACCTGCTCGTATCCAGACAGGGATGTATTTGCTGGGCAACCCCTTACTCAATACTCACCAAAATACCTGGAATATTTCTTATATTTAAACTTTTCTATAGGGTTCTTCCTAGAGTTTTCATATCCTAATTTCCAAAAATAACTAAACCATCCTTTGATACCAACTATAGCATCCCGCCTTTTTATCACATAAACTTTCATTACATTTTACAAAATCGAGGATCTTTAAGGTTTAGTGTCTTGGAAACCAGGAACTTAATACATGAAACAAAAAAAACATTCTTCTTAAACACTTGAAAGGCTTATCCTTATGTTCATCCTAGGTTCATTACTGAATCTCATAACCTGAGGAAATACATCAAAAGAAAGGGTGAGCAAAAGGCCCAGTAAGGGAAACAAGGGGAAACATTTAACATGTGAACTTGAGATACATCAACAATGTCATGAAAAGAACTTTAAGGCATGAGAAAAAAATCATGTGGCATATTGTAATAAAAATAACATTTTTCATAACTTGAAGATGTGGCTACATCATTTAACATAGAAAATCATTAACATATCACTAAGGTCCATCACCAAGGTGTCATTTGAAAATTACAAAGGTTATTCACCAAGGTATCGTGAAAATTGTAATCTCTAGTGGTTACATCATTACCCAATGCATTGGAGCGCTATCAGGGCACACCCTTAAAGTTGCATTTATTATCATGTGAGCCACATATATCATCATCAAACATTTCATAAATAACCCATATAGATTAAAATAAATGGATTTCATTTCATAATCATAACGTTTTAAAAACTACTTTAAAGACATGATCTTTATGTCACTTTAAACCCACGGAAAGGGAAAGCGGGTTTCATGTATGTAAATCCCAGAATTTAAAATATAACATTTTGATATATATGTGAATACCCCTGTAGAAATAAGAGCTTTGAGTATTCAGTTAATAACATAAAATAATTTTGAGAAAAGGGAGAGAGGCATTTTGAGACGAAAATTCTGCAGCATAACGGCTACGTTTCAGGGTTTTAGAAAACATTGAAAAGAGAGGGGACATGGGTCAAACATTCATAAATGACCCATAAAATAGTAGAGGGACAGAATATAAAGTATTTAAGATCATGGTAATGAAATTTGAATGATATACCATATGAAACGAAGAACTTGAAAGGAAGACAAAAAATAAGATTTCTCTTATAAAAATTCGGCAGCCTAACAACGTTACATAAACTTCAACCAAAAATGAATTGATGAGATCAAATAGGGTATCTCGTCATATGAACATAGAAGATCAGTATGATAGATATAGAGATCAGACCCCAACATAATAAAAAGTAACCTTCAAGACTTGTCATGGAATTAGAACTTTAAAAAGGGAGAAAGGTGCAAGGACCACTTAAAAATTTAGCAGCCTAACGACGCCACTTAAACTTCAAAATACTGAATTGAAGAGATCAAATGGGGTATCTCATCATATGGTCATAAAAGATCAGTATGATAGATATAGATATCATACCCCAACATAACAAAAAGGAACTTGAAAGAATTGACATGAAAGTAAAACTTCAAAACGAGAAGGGTGAAGAACCACTTAAAAATTCGGCAGCCTAACGGCGCCACTTAAAACTTCAAAATACCGAATTGAATAGATCAAATGGGGTCACTCATAATATGGTCATAAAAGATCAGTATGATAGATATAGAGATCATACCCCAACATAACAAAAAGTAACTTGAAAGAATTGACATGAAAGTAGAACTTCAAAACGAGAAGGGTGAAGAACCACTTTAAAATTCGGCAGCCTAACGGCGCCACTTAAAACTTCAAAATACTGAATTGAAGAGATCAAATGAGGTCTCTCATCATATGATCATAAAAGATCAGTATGATAAATTTATAGATCATACCCCAACATAACAAAAAGTAACTTCAAATTCTTTACATGAAAATAGATCTTGAAAAATTAGAAGGGAGAAAGAATTAGTTACCAAAATTTCGGCAGCCTAACGGCGCCACATAAAACTTCATAAAACGAAATAATGAGAGTAAGAGGGGATCTCTAATTATGTGAACATGAAAAGGGCAGTAAGAGGAGTATAAAAGAACACCCTCTAACAAAAGAACATGGAGCATAAAAGAAATTACATAAAAGAGATTTCTTCAAAAGAAAGAGAGAGATCGGATCCCTTACCTTAAAATGTAACTCTTAAAACTCCAAAGTTGGGACCTTGAGGGCTTGGGGGCACCTTGGGAGGACTCCTTGGGAGGTGAGGAGACAAGAACTTAATTGAGGATGGTTTTGGAGTCGAAAATATGAGAGGAGGGCTTGGTATTTATAGGGAAAATGAGGGGACAAGGCATTAATGGTCAAGGGACACCTCAAAAGTGGTTTTCTCAAAAGCATGGGCCCTCCCATGGTACTTCCCATAGAGTTAGGCCACATGGGGACCTCCACACAATACTTCATCCTCTTTAGTCGAACATCCTTTAAAATATCTAATGACATCATCATGACACACTTATGATGTCATTAAACATACCGAAACCCTAAAACTGTATTTTTACTATTCACTGAAAATTCAACTTGCTCAGAAAAATCCCAAAATTTCACCTTAACCAAATATCAATGCTCTGATTTCAAAAATGAACTCCATTTTATAAAAATAATTTTCTAAATATTTTTAATTTATTTTTTAAATAAATACACTATTCACCAAAAATTCATTTCTTTTAGAAAAATCCCCAAAAAATACCTTAACATAATATCGATGCTCTGAGTTCAAAAATAAAATCCATTTTATAAAAATAATTTTCTAAATATTTTTAATTTAATTTTTAATTAAGAAAACACCATTCACCCGAAAAAACTAATACTTGAATAATAATTTATGAAACTGTTTTTTAACCATTTTATTGAATCACATTACTTAATCAAGGTGCCTAGATTATATTAATAATTTCTTTAAGTGAGATTACTAATCAATTTGGTCACATTACTAATCCTAAGCATAAAATCACTATTCATAATTTACTATTCATCAAAAATTATGTTGATCTTATTAGACTCTAAATTCTGTACTGAACATATTTGTAGAAGACCATTTTTTGAAAATCATTACACATTTTTATTTATTTAAGGTTTACATAAACATTTTTAAAATATCCTTTCTCTAAAATTCATCAAAAATATGCATACTATATTTATCCGGACATTTGAAAATTCATAAACTTCATCATAAGAAGAAGTCCCAGTTTTTATTTAAAACAAAGGATTACACAAGGCAGTTATGGTCTCCTTACATAGCCCCTTATCACACCAGCATAGGAGCTAAGTGTAAGGTGTGCTAAGGTGAGAGAATCCGAGGGAGGCTCGGCCAACATCGCACGAGTAGTAATTTCTATCAGTTTGAACTTCTCGCAAAGGCGATCCCGTTCTAGCTTCACACGATGAAGTTCAGCTTTGGTTTGGTCCAGAGCAAAGCCCAGTGGTGCTACCTTCTTCCGAAGTTCTGTTAGGTGGGCTTCAATCGGTCCAAGACTACTGGGTGAGGCCATCGAATCTTCTTTCTATATTAATTAACCAAGATTGCTTGTATTTGGAGACAATAGTAAAAATGTTTTTTTTCCAGCGGTCATATTGATTAATGGTCAAATAATAGTCAAAACCCAACAGTCTCATTTTAATTATACTCATGTTATCAAATGAAACATTTTTGTTGAGTATACAAATAAAATAAAATAACACATAAAATTAGGAAACAAAATTTATTTAAAATTTCGGGTCATTACAAATATCCTTGATATGGAAGACCCACATCATAATCCAATCTTATATTTTCCTACCCTACACTGAGTATTTTTTATGATCACCCAGAATAAGAGTGTGGGGGAGAGGATTCCATGGTAGAAGAGATGTCGATATTGAAATGGATATGTGTGGGGTGTTTTCATGGGAGTTTGAGGAAAATTATATGATTATCATTTATATTGCACACCCACTTTTAAATAAAAGTGATAAAAAGATATATAAATGGGTTGTGTCTTAAAAAATTCACAAATTTCCATTATTTGACCAATGGTCTTGTTATAATTACCACAAATAGTGTCATGATGAGATCATTTGGTGATGGGTGGGGGATGTGAGAATTTTTCAAAGAATAAATTTTGAAGAAACAAAAGAAAAAAATCAATAGAGTGTAAATCATTTATTATTTCCATAGCTTCATGACCATGATTTTAGATTGGGTTAAATAAGAGACTTCATTTCTAAAGGGAGTATATTAATTAAGATATTTTATTATCATGAAAAATTCCATAATAGTCTCGCCTCTTTTTTTAGATTTATTTATTTTTACATAATAGACTCATCTACCATAAAGCCTCGGAGTTGTTTGATCATAATGGGTAATACCTTAGGATTACTGGTGATTCTAACTATATGGAGTGAAGAAAGTAGATAAGTTGAAAGCCTATGGTAAGGATCATGATTTTAGGTATGAGAAAAAATCAATTTACATTTTCACCTTGATTGGTGTTTGAAAATAATTCAAAGTAAGGTAACTTAAAATTGGAATTCACATTAATAAGAAATTGAGAAATATAAATGGAATAGAGGATAATAATGGTCAATTCTGAAGAGAAAAGGTAAAATGTTTACTTTCTTTATTTGAAAAATGTAGAGTAAATGAAATTTTATCATGTGAATCATGAATATTTAATTTCCAAACTAATCACTTGATTATATTGAAATTTCATTTGAATCATGATAGGATGAGTTTCCTTTTTAGTATATTAAGATTTAATTCTTTAGGAAAAGCATAAATTCATGGGTGGGGGATTCGATATAAATATTTCATGCATATATTTTAGATATGAAAAGTCATTGATTTTTGGAATTAAATTATTATTCTTGAAAATATATTTATTGTTAAATTAATTCTATTGAAAGTGTTATTTGGATTTGAATCAGTGGTTAATTGAAAAATAGATATCAATAAAGAAAGCACAGCACTAAGAAGATGATGTCGAATGAGCAAAAAATATGGGTTGATCATCATTAATGATGTGAAAGCCTTATTCATGATAAGAGAAGTTTGAGGAATGAGTTCATGTCTTGTAGTGGGAGATACTATTGAAAATTAGGTGAAAGGATCTGGTCAGTAAGAATTCATGTTGTGAAACTCACAGTAACAGCATGAAAGATATATTTAGAGGTAAAACAAGTTCATATCAAAGGATGAATATTAAATGTGTGAATAATTTAGTCACATAGTGAATTCATTCAATGGGAAGAATAAATTTTTGATTTTTTTAAGATATTAATAGGGTCTCACATTTAATTTCATGGAGACTCCTCGGATGGACCCAAACACATTTAATGGTCATATTTATGCAATTAATGCCACACTAGGGCTGAATCTATTCTTAAAAATAAGAGATGAGGATGTTTTTATATTAGGATAATGGAATCCATCCCTAGGTATGAAGTGATACCACTATAGAATCATCTGCTAAACTATTCCATAAATTATTTAGGATTTCTTTTCTTCTTTATCCTCTCCAATATCCTGTATGAATAACATGAGGGGTAAATCCTTAATTGTCTTTAGTGATTTAATCGTAAGGGATTATGTTAGAAGATATTAGTTCTTTATTTTATTTTTTGTTTGGGTTGTATATTCAAACTTAAATTCCATCCCCCCTTATTTTATCATGTCCATTATTAATTGAATTGGGAAATACCATTTAATATACAACTGATCACTCTAATTCATGCATGACCATTGTGTGGGTTGGGATGATTATGCTTAAACATGGTATTTAACCACCTAATTCGTTTATACACCAAAATTAATTGACCATATAAAATGGTAAGTTAATGAATTATAGATAGGGAAATAATACCAATGACTTTATTAGATTTAAATTAGGAAACAACATAACTAAGAAAACTTAATTGTTATTCCACTAGCACAAGAACCTGAAAATTACTAAACATAGCTTATCTTCCCTAAATTAATTCTAAAATATCACTTTATTTACTCACATCCACATTCAATCTCAATCAATCACCATAAATTTTCTAACATCTACTATCATCATCTCATGTTTTCAAACTTAAACTCACTACATACTACATTCAATTAGTTAGTAACAATAGCTAAAGTATTTTATAAATATTTAAATTTTATTGGCCCTATAGTAAATAAAAATTCCCTATGGGTTAACAATAAATTAAACATTATTAAGAAAATTATAATAGGAATAAAACAAAAAGAAAATAAAAATATTTAAAATATTGAAATATTTATCCTCGTGATCACTCATCCAGATCATACCACCCATGAAAAGTACATAAATAATAAAAAACATTAATAATGTGTTAAACATGTTGAGAAATAAAATGAGGGGATGAGATTTTTTTTTTAGTGGAGTATATATTGTTATATATAGGAATGTAATATGATCATTATATGGTCATTGGATGTATGTTCATTGGATGTATAGTCATTGGATGTATGGTCATTGGATATATGGTCACTGGGTAAACATGTATCTGATATGTATATTGAAGTTCTTTAATTTGAAATTAATATTTATTTGAAATTTACTAATTTATAAAAAAAAACATCTTTAACATTTAATTCAGATACTTTATATAATAATTGAATAAAATAAATGATAATAATCCATTGGTAGAAATATATTATATTTTAAAAAATGTCTATTTGTATACTTTATGTGCTTTTTCTAAAATAATTAAATCTACCACTATCATAGAAATATTTTAAAGACATAAATATATATATATAATTCAATTAACTTTTATGGAATTATTATTAATTGGTATGAAATAAGAATAAAACCATTTAATGATTAAAAAAGTTATTTTCTTAAAAAACAGTTTTTTGAATATATAATATTTTTTCATTTATATGTTAAATTTATTATAATTTTAATTTTAATTTCATTAAATGGTTTAAAATATTATAATTAATTCATTAAAAAAATTCATAGCTAATATACTATATTTTTGGTAAAAAATAATTATAATGATATATAATTAAACAAGGTAAAATAGAGTAAAAATAGGTAAAAGGGAATGGCATGAATTTTTTAAGTAAAATTCAATTTAAACATTATAGAAGACCTTTTTTAGTATGAGGGTAAATACTACTATTCCAAACAATATTTCCTCACATAAATATCATGTGATTCTATGTTTTCTCTTCACCTGCCATAAGTTTCCAAAATAACATCCCTTATTTTTACCTATAAAATGACTTTTCATTCACCCACTCTAACCCACATCAATCCTTTAGTTTCCTCTGTAATATATATTAAAATATTCTCCTTAATAATAATCTCCTATATTTTTAACCCCTTAGTCTCAAGAAGGATCCATAAATCCATCAAAACCAAAGAAATATTCCAAATAGGGTAAAGTTCCTACATAGTAACTACACAATATATCTATTTACTTTTATATTATTAATTAAAATATTATTAAATATTATTTAAAGAATTAATTAAATTAAAATAAAATCATTTTTATTTTGTTAAATTTTATTTTTGATAATACAACAACATATTCTTACTCATTCATTCATTATAACACATTGTTATTTGGGCCATTTTAACAAACTACGTGAGCAATACTATAACATTTCCATCATTAATGATTAATAAAATATAAATAATGTTAACATATAGTAATAATTATTAATCTAATATGTCATTATAATACTATAATGGAAGTATATATATGTATAACCCTTAAAAAAGTCAATTCCTTTTACAGATTCAATGCACACAAAAAAGGGGAATTATTAACCATTCAGTAAAAAATCATTACCATATAATCCATGAAATAATAAGGGGGATATATAAATATATATAATTAATATATATAATCCCCATATCCATTTTTTGGTGATGAACGCATGACCAAATAAAAATAACTCAAACCGTAATACAGAACCCAGCATGAAATAAACAAAACAAATAACATCTGATGATTAATCTTAACTATGAGTGATTAATGAATAGGTAATAGGGAAATATAAATAAATTGAATTAATTAATATAAATATTATTATTTTTTCTATATAAATTAAAAAAATGTAAATTTTTCATATATAAAGTTAGACTATGTCCAGCCAAGAGAGAATCTCAGGCGAGGATTTTTTGTGACTTTATGTCCTTTGATTGAGTCATACTCTTTATTACTTGAATTTATTACTATAAATTTGATATATTCTATCAATTTCCAATATCATGTTTTATTTTCTCTTTATTTCTATATAAATTACATTTTCTTATCAAAATATTCTTTTTGATTGATTCTTACTTCGTAAAAATATGACATTTTAAAGGAATATTTTCACTCTCTATATTGGGTATTTCACCTCAATTTCCATATAATTTCATACCAAAAATATTTATTTTGACTGTATTGGAAGTTAAATATGTATTCAATTATATATATATCATGTTTATATTTATCTTTATTATAAATTAAATATTATCTTTTTATAGATATGGGTTACTTTAAAACCATAAAACATTTATTAAAAACTTTTACTTTAAACTTCCATACTATTTTTTATATTTTACTCCAAATTTATTCAACTTTACCATTATTTATTTTAAAGTCACAATTATTGAAGAATTTATTATTACAACAATTTAAAAAAATCACCTTTTGAAAAATTATTTTGATAGTGAAATGTATCTATGTTTTTAAGACAACATTGCAAAAACATTAATAAAACTCGTTTCATGATTTACCATCCATTTTTGTTTATTTTTCTAGAATATCCATAATTTATTTCTATTATATTTCATGTACCAATACCTAAATTTTTTATGATATGTTTCTTCTAGGTGATTGAATTTTGGGAATCATCTGATTAAATTCTTGATTTCAACCTATGCAATTCCTTATGAAAATGTTTAATAACCCATTTTTTCCATGTATTAATCAAGATATTATGTATGATTGATTTATTAGGGAACAAAATTATATGGTTTATCATTATTTCATGGGTTTTATTGAAAATATGTTCTCCTCTATTTCATTGGGTAAATATTTATATCTCATGAGATTACTATATGATATAGTTGGTTGGCTCAAGTCCACTACATTATGGGATATGGGTGGTTATCACAATCCCTTATATTATGGGAAATAGGTGTTTATCCTAATCCAATATGATATTAATTTCATTATGGTTAGCCTTGACATATGTTATCATTTTTTATTCTTATTCTTATTGAATATTTCTAATGTATAACACCATTGATTATGATTATTCTTATCATTTATCATTCTTATTCCATGTTATATGTTATTATTTTATGATGATAGTTATATGGTTGTATCTTACAAGATTTTGATTTAATATTATGATGTCATCCCCATTATGAATTTCTATAATTACATGAACTTATTACATTTATTAGGTATTTTTACCATGTTCATGTTTTTCACACATTTTAATGATTTGATGATAAATTCTTTTCGCATATTGATATTTTTTCCCTTATTGGGCATTTGATATCAATATTTTATTATTTTTTCCACATAACTAAGTAATAAATAAGAATATTATGAATTATATGTCTATAAAGTAATTGATTGTGAGTAAATATATTGAAATAATGTATTTGGTGTTGTGAAATAACGCTATTTATAACTAATCTCCAAAGAAACTAAACCTTTAGGTTCAAGTAATGTGTTTCATTTATGAGATATAATGTTTAATTATATGAAATAGTGTAGCATCTATAAAATTTATGCTTGGTTCATCTCATTTAAAATATAGATCTAGACTTACCTTGGATTATTCAATTATATTTAAGGAATATAACACACCTTTCTTTGAATATCTATATATAGAGCTTTAATATTTTTCTATTTATCATGGAAAATGGTTTATGCTACCTTTGTATCTAAATTTCTCCATCAAGTTTGGTTTTGATAACCAATAAGATACCTGACCAATATGGTTTTAATTTTCCTAGAAGAAATTACAATAAATAGTTAAACAAAAGTACCAAGTATCTAAGTTTGAATTATCTTTATTTGATTTATCAGTCATGAAACTTCTTGGAATTATTCTTTAAAATCCTTTCATTTTTATAGGAATGTACCCTAATTGTTTTCAATTCATATAGTTATAGAAAAGTTTTCTTTACTACTTGTTGTAGATTCATATTCACCTTTTTATAGCCCAATATAACTTATTCTCAATTTAAACTAGAGATTGGTGTGTATTCATATGAATTAATAGGTTTTGAGACATATAAATGGGTGTTTTAATGGTTTTACAGAACACTAATAAATCATTATAGATCTTTTTACTTAAATTCTTTCATTTCGATCTCACTATTTTCTCTAAAATTTATTTTATTTTCCAAGTTGAATAGTTCCAATTTTCCACTTAATTATGTTTGATAATGAATGCATGTTTTGTATTTGACACTATATTTCTTACTGATCCCCTCAAAAACTATTTATGGAACTGAGTTTCATGATAACTATGGAGTATCAAATGTATTCTAAACCAAGAAAAAAATTACACGTCATGAAATTAATTACAAGGATTAGTATATTATGTTTTCTATATCATATTCATTTAGACACATTTTCCACATACACAAGGATAATTTTATTTCCCAAGGGTTTTAATATTTGGACCATGAAATCAATTTCCCACACATATAACACTTAAACATGTAAAATATGGTTTTGAGGTATTTTATTATACTTTATCATATTTATAATGCATCCTTATTGATCACATGGTCCCATATATTCCCTTATATATCTTTGGATAACAGTCTAAAATAATCAAAATTTTAAGATGTTTTAAAATGTTTTATTGGGTCCATCGTTTATTCTAGTAGGAGATGAATGAAAAAATAAATATACTCTTCACCTCATATACAAGCACACATTTCTTAATGATTACATCTCCATGTTATTTTATAACAAGGGTTCATACTTATTATAGTGTGATTTATTGGATAAAAATATATTCATTTGTTGGTACATGCAGTGTGGGTAGATGTTTCCATTCACCAAGTAGTTTTCAATGTTTTTAAAATAAGGAAGAGCTTGTAAATATGCCTAAAAAATTTCTTATTTGATAACTCATAATCAATGTTTATTTCATCATCTTCTTCATAATTATTTAGTGTTAACCTTATAAAATGATCATTCATTACATTCTCTAATCCCTACTTATCCTTGATAATTATACCTTACTCGTATAGAATAAGAATCCATAAAATCATCCATGGATTAGCATCCATATTTTTAGTTTATTTGGGCCTTATTTAAAATATGTCTTTCATATTATATAGATAAAAATTTATGATTGCTCTAGTGACCTATAGTTTCTCTCATGTAGAAATAACTAGCATCACACGTGACTTAAAAAGTGTTCTCATAATTGAGAGAGATCAAGATATAGATGAAAATAAAATTTATTTCTAAGTACAGTAAATAATTACTTGTATGGATCATTAAAGGTGAATCCATCTTCCTCAAATAGTAGGCACATGAGTGGTCAAGATATATCCAAAAAAAATATTTAAAAAATTAGTGGTAGATACCAACATTTCCAAGATATATTTTAATACCTTTCACTATGATTGGGTCAGTAAAATATTATTTTAATTTTATCATAGTGGGATCATCCTTAATACCTTGATTTAAAATACAACTCCCAAGGAAAATTCCCCCCATAAATCATAAATTTGAAAATTTCCCAATTAAAAACTAAGAACATAACCTCACATAATTGAATTACTAAATTAATGTTATGAAGTAATGAAATAAAATATATTTTATAAACTAAAAAAGTCATCTAAGAATATTTCCAAAACCACTTCCATTATATCATGAAAAATATGTTTCATTTTCCAATGGAATATTTTTAGTGCATTATACATACCAAAATATATGTGATGATAAGTGATGGTTTTATATGGATATGTGAATATTTTTTTATCATGGTATACTGGATCCATAAATATTTGATTATAAATTTAATATACCCTAATATAATAATAGGATTTAAGTCTATATAGACTCTTATGTTTTTAATCAATAAAGGGGATTAGAAAGTGTTATTTTCATATTATTGTGTCTAGATTTTACTAATTTACACATACTCTCTATCTTGTAATTATCCTTATTGAGATTAATTTTTTATAATAATTCTTAATAATGGTCATGCCTCTATTCTTTAGAATAACTTTAATTGGGTTGATTCATTCTCCATATAAAATTTAGAAGATAATACCCATATCAATGTAATTCAATTTTTAACACCTATTTCAATGGGGGTGTAAGTATTATTTGTAGTTTAATAATAGGTTTTCTCCCCTGTTAAAACTACTCATTGTGTGTACAATTTATTGGGATAATTCCCTTAATGTAAAAAACACTCCAATTAGTTTCTATTTTTACTTTAATTAGAACTTATAAGAGTTTTTAATCCAATTTTTTTAATAAATATAATTCAATGGTAATAAGTAAAATTACATTTTCCCTCAAAAATGAATATCTCAATGTCTATTGTCATGGATTAATATCAATAATTAATGGATTCATGGTTGAAGGTATTAAATCAATGTAAAAATACCTTGATATTTTTTTATCCTTTTCATATCTCCATTATCTTTCTTATCCAATGAATTAGAGGTTGGTCTATATTTTCCACCATTACATCAATGAGTTTTTTCATTTTTCCTCATCCTTTTTATGTAAACTCATGGTTGTTGAATTATTTTTAGTAGAATAAATATCCTAGAAATCCTCATATTTAGTTGTATTTTTAATAGATTTTATGATATAAAAGGTGAATTTTTCATCACCTATTAAAAATATCAATCTCTCTATATTTAATTCAATAAATAATTTCCATATAACTAACAATAGTCTCTCAAAGGTAATGGAAACATCTCATTATTATTTTATCTGAAGAATCAAAAATTTAGAGGAAAACATAAACTTTCACACATTCATAATAATGTAATCAAGTATTCTATAAGGGTATTTCACTAATAGATCAATTAGATTAAGTGAAACTCATTTAGGTTTTGGTTCATCCAATCCCAACTTATGAAACACTCTTTGGGACATAAAATTTACACTTTATACTAATATATATAATTTATTTCCAAATTTTCATGATCCAATTCCCCAAGGGATAGATGATCTGTAACATCTAGAGTTTTAAAAACTAAATACTATGATTGATAGCATACATAATATTCCACATCAAACTTAAATAATCAATTAAATAATGTTATTTAAATGTTACCATCATAAATTAGATGTTAAAATGGTGTAAATAAAAAGTATTAGCTGAATTATGAAAATTATGATTTACACATTTATATATAATTAATTATTTAATGAAAATTTAATTATAAATAAATATAAAATTTTTTAAAATAAAAGGAAATGTTTCTCTAAAAAACTACTTAAATCTGGACAAGTGTGTTTTATACTAATAAGTTAATAAATCACTCATGTTGGATTATATTAATGAAATATATATGATATATATTTAATTTACTGTTTTAAAAATATATTATATGTTTTATAGACATGATATAAGATCAAATTTAATTTTATGCATTAAAGGAGTATTTTTCAAAAAAGGAATTTTTACCACATTTTAATGGAGAACCCATTTCAAATTTAGTTTTTGAATCATTTATATGTTATATTTGAAATTATAAAATTTTATTTGGAACTAGGATATAATAATTTACTTTGGTTTAATTTTTTGTATTTTTCTCATAAAATTTATATTTTAATGAATAGTAAAAAATACAGCATTTTAATTAAGAACTATTTTTTCTTATAATTTATCTGTATTGTTATATTATCCTTTTAAATTGTTTTAAAGTATTTTTAGATTATGTTTTTATAATTTAATAAAATTTTGTTTATTGGAATCAATTTCATAATGAAATTGGATACAAAAAATATGTGAAATTTTGAATGTTTTACTTAAAAACTTGTTTTATTATTCCATCAACGGGATTACTTTTAAATTAATTTCTTTTATTTATTTTTTTTTTGAATTTTGAAAAATGTATTCCATATTTTTAATCATAAGTTTCAAGTTATGTAAGGAATTATCTTTTTTTTTACACTATGAATAGTAACTTTAGTAATAATTTTAATTATCACGGTTAAGGGTAAATCGGGTAATTAAATGTTAAAATAATATTATAAATATTATAAAAAACACTAAAACTTATTATAATATTATTAGATAGTATATTTTTTATCAAAAAAATCCTTGGGCCAAAATATTTACCTTTGGAAGCCACTTAGATGTGATTATGACATTTATAACATTTTATTTAAAGTAAATAACAAGATGTCATAATCATGTCTCTTATTACTAAAACAATTTAAATATGGTTTTATATAAGTGATATATTAGACTATAAATATTAATTATAGACATAAACAATATTACCTACATCATGGTAATTTATTTATAATTTTTAGAAAATGAATAATTGAGTTAAATGATAACATGATGATGATGTAATAATTTCTTCATTAATGAAAGAATAAAATAAATGATATTGTAAATATTAAAATAAATATTAGATGATATAATTGATTCAATATAAGAATTTTATGGATGAATTTGACTTTTGTTATAATTTAAAGAAGTTTTTTGAACTTATTTTACTCTTATGATATATTTAAAAAGTAAACTAAAGAATAGTGTTGAAATTCACACTATTGGTATATTAAAATATAAAATATTTTATTAGATGTTATAATATTTATAAAAATATATTATTAGTCCAACTAGTTAATATAAGTCTAAAAATATCTTTATTGACTCATTCATTGGCCTTTCAGCATGTTATGGTAATTATTTTAACTCTCAAATTTTAAATTACATAATAAAATGGTAAGAGTTAAAAGGGTTAAAACAAAACGATAAGGATTAAAAAATACATTCAAACTTGTCTAATTTTTATTTTATGATTATATTTTGAACCATACTCAACATATATTATAAATAAATTAATATTTACCCATTTGGAATAGAAAATGAACTTATATTAAGTTAATACTTTTGATAATTCTAAGAGTGCCCCTCCCCTCTCCTATAAATGGAAACTCATTCATCTCTATTAATTATAATTAAAAATCCTTTTGTTTTGAAAATATCTTCCCAAAACCCTTCCTAGAATACCTCCCCACATTCTAGAGTAGTTATTTTAGGCAAAAAAATACTTTTTAAATGTGTTAAGGTGTTAATCAAAGGTGGTCTTCTGAAGGAAAGGTAACACCTTTATTTAAGTGTTTCTATTTTATTTCTTATTCTACTTCCTTCAAATATTTCCCAAAAATGATGATATAATAACTTCATAATCATAAATATACTGATATTTTGTTATTTTAATATCATCGCATAAATCCTACTCCAATTTTATCAAATTGGAAATGAACTTTTTGTTCGTGTGTACGGTGAACTACTACCTCACGAACTGATATAGTTCATTTTTCATTACCATCCCTCATGTCTAGTTATAATGATGTAATAAATGTTTATATATGATACTAATTAAATATTTATCTTTATAATAGAATAATATATCAATTAAATTCTTACTTTCCATGCATATAAAAATGAGAATTTCATTCGTGCGTACGTATGAACTATCACCTCCACGAAGCGATGTGATTCATTATTATTCACAACATAACATGTATGATATATATATAAGTATATTTAAATTATATAAATTAAATTATGGTCATTATATAAGGATAAAACGATATTTAAATTCTTTCCATAATGATCTTTGAAAAATGAAATTGTTACTCATGCGTGTGTATGGCTTACCGTCTTCATGGTGGTAACGTTGTTCATTTTTCATATCCATATTTAATAAATGTATTTAAAGGTATAATTGATATATAAAAGTGATTATTCTGGATATTATGGACTCATGTCCACTTTTACTAATGACATTATACCAATTTCCACTTGAACTCACGTACCAATTATTGACAAAACATCCAATGTGAGTTTAAATAATTAAGTAATTGTTATAATATTGTTAAAATATTGTAATAAGTATTATAAAGGTAATAATAAACTTTAAAAAGGTTCTCAGGCATGTATAAATTAACCTAATTTATTTATTTAGGAATATAAATATTGTACGTGATGAGTCTGACTCAAGATAAGGGACTATGTCTCAATATCCTTCAATTGAGGCATATTTTGATGTTATACACCACCTTATTTTATAAAGTTTATAATCCACCCCTTTGAATTTTAATTTAATTCAAAGGTTTTCAAAATGAATCTTTTTATATTAATAATTTTACTAAATGATAAAAGGAATGTTTTTTAACGTGAACAACGACAACAAATTTTCCACCACCAAGACTATTATTTGATATTTGGCTTCCTCTACAAGCCGTAATGTTTTTAAAAGAAAAGTAAATACCATATATACATTTAAATCATTTTTGTATTGAAAATAATATTGATAATGGATTTATTATATTAGTATCTTGAAATGATATCTCGTGATAGCAAAGTGGAAATTTATTTTTCCATTATGATGGTTTAATATGTTTTGATTATGTTATGGTTTGTGGGAATTGTTTATATATACAGGTGGTTTCATGATAAAACGAGGGTAGGTGAGCTTGTGATAGCTCTATAATTCATTGGGTAACAAGATGGAGTTAACTAGTTGTGTTTCTATTAAGAGATTTTAGGAATACACTGTGATGGGTATTCCAAATATAACCTAGAATTTTACTCTCCATATAGCCATGAAAGCTACAACGTAAGAATGATATGGATGACACAAGTTACCTTTATGATTTATGATTTATATGTAGTTTTATTGGAAGATTATTATTTAATGATTTAATCTAAAGGGTTTCTATTTTATAGGGGAAAATTATGATTTTATGAAAATGTTTTCATGAGTTTATAATATTCATGGTCTAATGGTTTCTCTCCTTCTTTAATACCCCTTACTAAACTTTTTTTGCTCATCCTATGTTTAAAAATGTTTTTAACAGGGTATAAGGATGGGTAAGATAAAGTAGGATGTCAAGATGAATGTTATGAATATTTTTATCAAGAAAACTAATTCATGTTTTATTTTATAAAGTTTTACTTTGTGAAAAAAATGATAGTGATTAAAGGTGTCTACTTTGTAATATTTGAGTTGTTATGTAATAGTTATGGCCTAATTATCTAAAAAACTAAAATTGAAAAGATCCTAAACATAAAAGAAAGTACATTATTGACTAAAACTAAATATTATGTGATGTTTAAGGTCGAGGCCTTACAGTTCGTATCAAATGTCGGTTTAGATAACTTTATATGTTAGGGTATTATATAAGAATAATTGACAAGTTGTATATAACCACAATGGTTAGCATATTATAATAGAGTCATAGTTATTTTAGATAAATTGAATGAGTTTTAAAATAACATGAAGAGGTGTATATTAGTTTTTGTCTTCCTTATAAGATAGTATATGATGATTTTTAATGATATACTCATACTAACCATTTTTTTATTAGTAAATGGATGGATCTAGTAGGCACCAAAGTAACAATGGATGTGAAGGAAAATATGGTGGTTCTATAAATAAGAAACCAAATAAAATGGGAGCTTCAATGATAACTCTTTTGGGTATTATAAACCAACTATCAGGATTCATGATTAACCACTTGATCCTTGGTGAGTTTTCAAATGCATAATATACATGAGAAATGAATCCCTTTGTAAGTTTAAGTAACAATGATCATAAGGTAAAATACATTAAATGAAATATATATCAATAATATTGAAATAAACACCTAGGAAATGTCTTAAGGGACTATAATATGTTTTAGGTGTGGTGATGGAGGTTATAAAGAAATAATCTACTAAGGAAAAAAGGAAGCATTTATTTGACTCCATGAAAGGGAAAGAAGTTCTTCATGAGTTATAAATTAAATGTTTAAAATGTGAGGAGTATGGTCATTATAAAAATAAATGTTCTTTAAAGAGGTTCACAAATGGGATCAGCACGACCATGCAAATATATGTTTAAAAATACCAAATGCCATCACAATAGAAGATGAGGAAACTGAAAATGATATATGAAATGTATGTATTATTTCTTGACTCGTGTTTTGACATTATTGAATCTTAGGACATGATTCATGATTTTTTTTGTATGAAATGAGTATTAAGGAATAAGAAGGAAAATAATGGGTAAATGATCATGAATAACATTGAATTATTATAAGGGATTCAAGAGTTATTGTATATTGTAGGATGATGAAATTTTTAAAAGTACAAATATGATTTTTATGATGGGAGTAATTTGGAAGAATTTTTTTGTTATATGTAACCCATAAGTTTTATATGTAAAAATATTATTTGAGTTATAATTATATATTCTTTTTTTTACATAATTATAAATATATCTATAACTTTTAGGTTTTATATATGATCTTTATTTTTTAGTTAATTCAAGGTTTTAACTTTTTACGATGTAAAATGAAAGGTATGAGATAACCATTGAGGTTAAAACTTGTTATGGTTATTTTTTTAGACTTTATCATATTTTGGTAATGTCAAATGAATTATATAGATTCATAAAAAAGTAACACCCAAATGATGGGTGAAAACTCTTCATGTCCGACAAGGCCACGAGAATCGAATCCACAACTGAAGGGTGACAACGGTCCATCACCTACCACTGGCCTACATGAAGTCCCTGGTCAGTATGACTTTTTCATTTTGGTTAAACTAGTTGATAGGATAATAATAAGTTGATTTTTGTAACTTATGTTTTTTTAAATTTGTATCCTTGTAATTGGAAAATGACTTAGGGATTAAGTGATTAATGTTATTTCGGAATACGTTCACTATTTTGGGAACTCTATATGATTAAGGTAAATATAAAACAATAGGGTTTTAATTGAGGAGTAATGTTTGAATTAAATTTTGGATGAATATAAGATTTAATTGTGGACTTATGGGGAATTAGGTTATTTATGGAAAGGATTAACCAATCTTGAATAATATGTGATTAGGTATGAGAAATTAAGAGTTGTTGATGTTATTTGAAGATGAATGTTAAACTTTACCTTGGAAGACTATATTATCAAATACTACTAATTTTTGTGTTTAAATCATAGTTTGGATTATATTTAGGAATTTTAAGAACATTTATTTATTGAATTTCTATGTTGAAATTTGGGTATTACTCTTGAATTTTGCATATTGATTTAGTTTATCATTATATTAGGTTTATTCTTTTAGAGGAATTGTCTTATCTTGTCATAACTATTTTAGTTCTGGATTAATATCTAAAGGTATAAGGAATATATATTTAATATTTTTTTTATTATGTGATTATATAGAATTTTATTCTAGTGCTTCAAGTGTGAAAAAATTACCTTGATTACTCGTAATTTAGAGAAAAAGTTGAGTTTGTGGTGTAATTTTATTAAAGGATGAAACTCAAATTTGAAAGTAAATATATTTCTTATGTTCTTATTATAATTATTAAAATAATTCCTCTAATTTATGAAAAGTATTATAAAACAAAAAAATTATCCATTAAATTTTCTTACTTATAAATTAATGACATTTTAACCAATCACAAATTTATTGTTTTTTGATTTTCAACATTCTCCAAACCATGTTTTCTAACACTCTCCATTATAAGTTGATGGTTATTTTTCTCTTCCATATCCATGTTTTCTTACATGGAACCCTATTATAAGTTATCTCAGGTTACCTTCATACTTCTATTTCTTTATTTTAAAGTGAAGGTCTTGTTAATCTTTTTTCCAATGTGAGATTCCAATGAAGATGTTTTGAAAATTACAAACCCATAGTTTTCAATTTTGATATCAAATTGAGAGGATTAAATTTATTAAATTAGGGGAGAATGTAACATCCTGATTTAAAAAAAAATACTATGATCGATAGCATACATAATACACCACATCAATCTTAAACAAACAAATAAATAATTTTATTTAAATATTTCCTTCATAACCTAGCCGTTAGAATGGAGGGAATGAACAGTATTAACTAAATTATAAAAACTGTGGTTTAAACATGTATATATAATTATTTATTTGGTGAAAATTTAATTATAAATGAATGTAAAACTTTTTTAAAATAATGGGAAATGTTTTTTTGAAAAACTATTTAAATGTGTATAGGTGCGTTTTATACTAATAAGTTAATAAATCACTCATATTAGATTATATTAACAATATATATATGAAATATATTTAATTTAATGTTTTAAATTCATCATATATGTTTTATATACATGATATAAAATTGAATTCAATTTTATGCATAAAAAGAGTATTTTTCAAAAAATGAATTTTTCCCCTTTTGATGGTGAACCCATTTTAAATCTAGTTTTTGACATTTTTAGAAGTTATATTTGATAAAATAAACTTCTTATTTTGATTTGGGACATCAAAATTTACTTCAGTTTAATTTTTTTTTATTGTTGGTCGGAGTGGATACTCAAGAGGGGGGTGAATTGAGTTCCAATTAAAATTTCTATTATAAACTTTTAGGATTAAAATCCCCCAAATTAAAACAGCCCAGTTAATTAATGCAGTAGAGATATAAGTGATTTATTGTTCACCAGGTTTCTTAAAGGTTGGTTAATCCTCAGTTGAATCAGAGTGAGTACTAATTCAACTTTTCAAACAAGTTTACTAAAAGAATCACATATACACACTAACCAAAACTAACTATCAGAGTAACTATAATAACAAATTTCAATACTGTATTTGAAAATATAAGCATTGGATAAATGAAACACAGAGTACTTGAGAGTTAAACTTTAGAGACCTGTAGCTTGACATACATGTACATTACATTACTTTTGCAGAATACTTAGTACATCACAAAAACACACACACAAGGACCGTAATAGTATAGTGTCTTTGGAAACTCGGAATATAATCTTCTAATCGTGGTGAAAGATCTTCAACATCTCCCATAAAGATCTTCCCTTTTTTTCTTACCTAAAATCTTTCTTTATATACTGGGGAAAAGAAAACATAAAACAGTGATCTCAAATGCTCAGTAAGGGTAAACAAAATAAATATCAATCACATCATATTCATAAGAACATAACTTTTGGAAATCTTAACCTGCAAAAGAGATCATAATTCCATAACATGGGATAAATCATAGTAGTGAAATGTAATCACAATAATCATAACATAAAACATGAAGCTTTGTGTCATACACACATAATCATAGAGAATCATTTCTTATTAGTCAAGACTCATTGCCAAGACTATCTTAGTGGACAAAGTCCATTTCTGAACCGAGTTCATTCCTCGTTTCAGTCTTGTTTCACTGAACTGGTTTAACCTGCCGTTCCATCCATCTCTATCTCATGAGATATAAAATCTTTACCCAATGCATTGGAGGGAGATATATGTCCCACCCATCTCATAATGATACCATTCTTATGTGTTCCACAAAATCATAAACCATACATCATAGCATAACCCATGTAATAAAAATGGGATTCTTAAAAATCATGAAATCATAAAACAATTCATATAAGATAAAGGAATTCATAAAAATAATTCCATCACAACATAATCAAATCAATGTAATAATAGGGATAGAAACATAACCCTTTATTATCTTAGATGGAAAATAATTTTGATAAAACACTTGAACTCCATTCTTGAGGAAAATATCCTTTCTACTTCAAAAACATTTTCCTTTCTTAACATGTCATACAATTTTAAACTAAAAGAAGTAGATTAAAAATAAACTTGAAAACTTTTAAAGGAATATTCTTGGAAATATTGTTTTAAAAATCCATTCATGCCATATAATTTAAAAAAACATTATTCTCGTACTTTTGTCGGAAAAGTCAAAAAGTAACTCGTATGAAAAACGACAAAAGATTCCTTTCATATATTTTACTAAAAACTCACCGAAGGGTAAAATTGGATTTAAACAATTTTAGGTGGATGGAAATAATATTACCTATTGAGGAAACATGGATGTGGATGATAAAATACACCCCAGTAAATTTCAATGTATAAACAATCTCGGATAAAAATGAGATTGTGATATTTCCCTTACATTAGGTCCGATTTGCTTCGTAATTGTCTGAAACTCCTGTATAATGATTTAAATAATGACATTGACTTATTATAGAATCATAATCATTGTTATGATATTATATATGGTTCACTTATGACTTTATATAACTCGTTCTTTTGTAAATTCCATGTTAAAGAGCGTTTTGGGTAAAATCGTTTCATTTGTCGTCTGTGTTTTGACTTGTAATTATTCATATGATTACTTAGATCATTATTACTTAATTAAAGAATATAAAACATGATTTATATATAATATATATTCTTAATATACATATATATAATATATCAGTAAATGGAAAGAAATACACCGTTCATGGAGACGATAGGTCGTACGTACGCATGAACGTTGTTTTCGTTTCCTTATTGAGTTGAATGAAATTAAGTAGATGACATACATATATATACACATAAATCCAGTATCATTATTATGTAATATATTTCATGATTACTTATTATATATACTTTATAATCATTCATGGATGGTTAACGTGGAGAATGAATCTCATCGCGTCGTGGAGACGGTAGTCCGTACGTATGCACGAGCGATGATACCGTTCTCATGATCGTGGAATTGTATTAGAGTGTATGTATACTATTTCAGAATCAATATCACTTTACAATAATCATATATAGTTATTATTTACACCATTATACCCATCCAAGTAAGGTGGTGGTGGAATATAGATTACACCACGGCGTGGAGACGGTATTCCGTACGTACGCACGCGCGGTGATTTCATTTTATGTAGGATGGATAGATGGTGAAATTGGGTTGTTTAATACTTATAATAACATATCAGTATATTAGTGATACTTATTTTATTACTTCATAATGAAACGACCTAATAAGAAGAAGTGGCAGAAGAAATAAAGTTGAAAGAATCGGTAACGGACATTACCTCTTCTTTGAAGCACCTCTTTGAGACCTCCTTTTAGGGAACTAAAATTGGTCTTTGAAGAAGACCAGGACCTCTAAGATGTTTCTAGGGAAGTGGAAAAGATAATTTGTCAGGGGTTTTCCGAGTTTGAAGGCTCAAAGTGGTGTGAGGAAGAGAGGGAGGAGGTGCCCTTTTATAAGGGAGGAGAGGGGCACCTTTGGAAAAACAAAAAATATTATTTTATTATAAAGCCAAATTCGGTTTTAAATAGCTCCAAATTGATTTATTTAGAAGATAAGGTGTGTATGGGTAGAAATACTCTCATACAATAGAATTTATACAAGTTTAGGTTCCTATTTTAACCTTATCATTTATATTTAACATTAAGTTAAATAATTTTACTTTTATTGTATCTTCTTGTGTTCTTACACTATAAGGTTAATAAACATACTATAACAAGCCAAAAGAACCCCAATTTTTTTATTATTAATATATATAACCTTATATAAGTCATTTTTCTGAACCTTAGATTTTTAAGAATAAAATAACAACTAATAATATAATATTTGTTTTAAAAACCTTTTTATGTCAATTTTGACACTATTTAGTAATTGATTTTTGTGAAAATAATAACAGAATTATTAGTTCTAACCAAGTTAATTAAATAAATAATAACATGTAATATTAACCAGGAAAATTAGTGGAATTCATAAAAAGTCTAAAATTACATTTATTTGGGTATTTATAATATTAATTATGTCAATATTTCATTAATAAGATAATTACTGCATCATCATTGTGTCATAAATAAATTAAATTATTTAATTTATAAAAATTACAAATAAAATACCATTATGTAGGAAATATTTTTATCTTTCTAATGAATATTTATAGTTGAATTTATCTTATGTATAACCCCATATTAAAAATGATTTACTTATTAAACTTTGATTTTAACTATTTTAACCCTTCTTTAAATAAATTAATAATAAATGTCCTAATCTAATCCAAGTGGGCCTAAATGGTCATATTTTATTCCTAAGGTTTTTTTTGGTCGAATTACACTTATCCAATAGAATTAGGACATGTGTTAGGGTAATAATAATATCATTTTTACCCTTAATTACCCTATTCACTTTTAACCGTGGTAAAACAAAGTAAAAAGTTACTATTCACCAAAAATTATTTTCATCTCATTGAACCACATTTTAGTAGTTGATATTAACCATGTCTCTCTGATTTTTGAAATTCCACTCACATAAGCGGTAAAATTAAGTTTTATGAAAAATTTAGTTTTTTAACTATCACTTAGTGGTTTCACTATTTATCAAAAAATGAAAGTTTCCAGAAAAATACCAAAAATTAGGCCTAAGATATATTTGATATTATGAATTAAAAAATTATGTCTATTTTACCAAATTCAAAACATATCAGTTACATTAACTAATTTAAAAAATTAATTCCTGTCGTCAAAACAGATAGCATGTTTTTAAAAGATAGTAACTATCAAAAGATTGACACTTGTTTATGTCTGGTTTAAATGTGAAATTACATCCAATGAAAAACATTTTATTAAATTGTAAAAATATATTCTAAATATACTTTAAAACCACTCAAATTAATAATTTATCACTATTAATTATTTCGATTAAAAAATTTGTTTTTAATTAAAATATAGTAATTTTCACTATTCATCAGAATATGAAAGTTATCCGAAAAGTACCAAAATTTCATCCTAAGCTAATTTCGATATTTCGAATCCAAAAATGAAGTCCATTTTGAAAAATAAAATTTACAAAATTTCAAAAATTGGGTATTACTATTCATAACGGCTAGTTCATAATAATATTATAACAATATCTCATTTAGTGAAACTCGGTATTGCGTACTACACATGCTATCGAGGAAGGTCGTGATTGCGTGTAATGTAAGGAAAGTCAGGGATGCGTGTTGTGCAAGCTCCTTTTGGTGTAGCGTACAACACAAGACATTAATGAAATTAAAAGGAATATATTTTTTTCATAAAATCTCGGGGTGTTACAGTCTACCCCCCTTAAAATGAATTTCTCCCTCGAAATTCATTGGGGTTATAAATGGTTTACTACTCGAAATTTTCTTTAATCATAAAAAGGAATACCAAAACATGGCTTTAAAAATTAATGTATGAAATGTAACGGTTACCCAAATTAACTCATCATTGGGTTTCCGCATAGGAGAACATAGGTGAAAATATGGATATGGAAGAAAAATCTAACAATCAAGTTCTGATGGAGAGTGGTAGAGAACATGGCTATAAAAAAGCCAACAATCACATAGCCATAAATTTGTGATGATCTAAGGTACCATCTGATTCATCGGATATAAGGGCACTAGGACAACATTTTTGGTTTTCAATATCATTTCCCTAAAGTTGAAGAATTTGAATTAGAATAAATACTTACTTTATTTTGGTACAATCTCACTGTTGTTCATGCCTTGAACAATTTCCACTTCATATCTTAATGAAATGATGTTGAATTTTTTATTCATGAAGTGTTAGCAGATCATGTGATAGAATGACTAGTCATTACATCTGTCTCAAACAAAAGGTTAGCAAAAGTTATTTAATATACATAAGTCAATCTATAGTGAGATTAATCATATATGGTTCCTAAAATGGACTTATACTCCATATATCATACTGCTTAATATAATAAAACTAGTTTCTACTAAACAGGGACTTCCTGTAGGCCAGTGGTAGGCGATAAAGCCAGTCGCACTTTAGTTGTGGGTTCGATTCCCACAGCCTTGTCCGACGCGATGGGATGTCGCTCGTCCTGCATGTTGTCCTTTTTCTAAAACTACTTTACTATAACATCCCATCAATAATATAGAAAAAAATTCTATCCTTAAAGAATAATAACTTATGTCCAACATAATCCTTTCCAATCTTTAGGCTTATCCAAAATATTGCTGTCCAGTCTCATATTATAGTGAAAATGATTACCAAAGAGTTTATATAACAAGCATGTTAATACCATCGTTGATCCCCGTATATCATGAGATATGTCTTGTTGGTGGCATTCCAAACATTCGAAGGCCTTAATCATGTATTCTCTTGAAAAATGAATACCCATTGAATCTTAGTGAAAATATGAGTCCTGTCAAAAGTTAACTCTTTTCACATACCAAAACCTAAAACCATGATATAACTATTTCCTTATATCAGTCATGAGCTCATGAATACTGTCAAACATTTCATTTTCTCCTTATCCCTTCATTATGTGCATATCATCTTTTTTCCAAAAATATCTCAATAACTTTCCATGGTTACCGGTACCATAAAATTATTGAAAACCACAATAGACCAATACATAAATATTCCAATATTCCACGATACTATATACAACATTATTTTGTAATCCCATTACATAAACACTTAATCATTCCCCCACATAGTTTTCATATTCAACATCTCCAATAGTGATCGCATGTGACTTCCCTTTGTCCTTTTCCTTAAGTGGTTGCTCATGTCGATCATCACTAACCCTTGGATTAGGGCATTTATTAGTATAATGCCCAATTTCCTTGCACTTGAAGCATTGAAGTGTTGGTGGTGCGTTCTCTACGGTCTTTTCTTTATTCACATCATTAGAAACCCTTTTTCCATTACTTTGACACTCAGCTGCTCGATGACCTTCTTTTCCACACTTAAAGCATTTTCTAGTCCCTTTAAGACAATCTCCACCATGCTTCTTTCCACACTTTGAGCATAAGGAAACATTAATCTTCTTTTCACCATTATTCTAAGATTTCTCCTTGAACTCCATCTTTCGTTTCTTGTCAAAACTATGAGATGGATAAGTAACACCAACTTCCATTTCTACCTTGATAGCACAATGCACAATTTCTTCATAGCTACTGAAGTCTCTTATAGCTAATGCCCTTCAAAGATTTGGTTTTAAGCCACTGAAGAATCGATTAACTTTACTTTCAGGTTGGATGATAAAGCCAGATGCATACCTTTCAAGCCTTGTAAAATTCGCTTCATATACACCAACAGATTCATCATCCTTTTTCTTTAGTTCAAGAAACTCCTTCTCTATCTTTGTTCAAAGAATACGAGGGAAGTACTTATTGAAAAATAAGTTCTTGAACTCGTCCCATTCCATGGACTCAATTTCATGTCTTGGACTCATATTCTTGATAAGATTCCACCATTGATCAGCTTCACCTTCCAAACGATATACTGCTAAGATGAATTTATCATGTTCTGAACATTGAAGAACTGAAAATATCTTTTCAGTGGTACTGATCCATTGTTCAGCAACAAGTGGATCAGAAGACCCACTGAAAGAAGGTGGATGTTGCCTCATGAAGGACTCAATAGAATATTGTTCCCTTCTCTGCTCATTTGGAAGTCCAGAATGATTCATAGCTTTTGTAAGTATAGCAATAATATTTTGCACTCCATCTCCCATAACATTTGTTTTTTTAGGAGGACAATCATTGCATTGTCCATTTCATTTATCAACACGGTTCCTTCGGGTTCCAGCCATCATCTAAAACACAAAAAGAATAGTGTGAGAGGAAATAATCATGCTAGGGAAAACAACATAATAAAGGGGGATTACCTTCAATATCTAACATCTTAGGTTTAATTCTAATATCGTTACCATAATTATAGGACTATAACCTATACTTATACTTAACCTTAGGTACATCCCTAGACATACCTTAGAAATATCTCTAGGGATCTCACTAAAGTTCTCGCATCCTAGATTCCAAAGGTTGACTAAACCTTTTCTCTGATACCAACTGTAGAGACCCATAGCTTGACGTACATGGACATTACATTACTTTTGCGGAATACTTAGTACATCACAAAAACACACACAGAAGGACCGTAATAGTTTAGTGTCTTTGGAAACTCAGAATATAATATTCTAATTGTGGTGAAAGATCTTCAACATCTCCCATAAAGATATTCCCTTTTTTTCTTACCTAAAATCTTTCTTTATATCCTGGGGAAAAGAAAACATAAAACGGTGAGCTCAAATGCTCAGTAAGGGTAAACAAAAGAAATATCAATCACATCATATTCATAAGAACATAACTTTTGGAAATCTTAACCTGCAAAAGAGATCATAATTTCATAACATGGGATAAATCATAGTAGTGAAATGTAATCACAATAATCATAACATAAAACATGAAGCTTTGTGGAATACACACATAATCATAGAAAATCATTTCTTATTAGTCAAGACTCATTTCCAAGACTATCTTAGTGGACAAAGTCCATTTCTGAACCAAGTTCATTCCTCGTTTCAGTCTTGTTTCACTAAACCGGTTTAACCTGCCATTCCATCCATGTCTATCTCATGAGATATAAAATCTTTACCCAATGCATTGGAGGGAGATATAGGTCCCACCCATCTCATAATGATACCATTCTTATGTTTGCCACAAAATCATAAACCATACATCATAGCATAACCCATGTAATAAAAATGGGATTCTTAAACATCATGAAATCATAAAAAAATTCATATAAGATAAAGGAATTCATAAAAATAATTTCATCACAACATAATAAAATCAATGTAATAATAGGGATAGAAACAGAGCCCTTTATTATCTTAGATGGAAAATAATTTTGATAAAACACTTGAACTCCATTCTTGAGGAAAATATCCTTTCTACTTCAAAAACATTTTCCTTTCTTAACATATCATACAATTTTAAACTAAAAGAAGTTGATTAAAAATAAACTTGAAAACATGTAAAGGAAGATTCTTGTAAATATTGTTTTAAAAATCCATTCATGTCGTATAAGTTAAAAAAACATTCTTCTCATACTTTTGTCGGAAAAGTCAAAAAGTACCTCGTATGAAAAACGACAAAAGATTCCTTTCATATATTTTACTAAAAACTTACCGAAGGGTAAAATTGGATTTTAAAAATTGTAGGTGGATGGAAATAATATTACCTATTGAGGAAACATGGATGTGGATGATAAAATAAACCCCAGTAAATTTCAAAGTATAAACAATCTCGGATAAAATTGAGATTGTGATATTTCCCTTACCTTAGGTCCGATTTGCTTCGTAAGTGTCTGAACCTCCTGTATAATGATTTAAATAATGTCATTGACTTATTCCAGAATCGTACTCATTGTTATGATATTATATATGGTTCACTTATGACTTTATATTACCCGTTCTTTTGTAAATTCCATGTTAAAGAGCGTTTTGGGTAAAATCGTTTCATTTGTCATCTATGTTTTGACTTGTAATTATTCATATGATTACTTAGATCATGATTACTTAATTACAGAATATAAAACATGATTTATATATAATATATATTCAGAATATACATATATATAATAGATCAGTAAATGGAAATAAATACACCGTTCATGGAGACGGTAGGTCGTACGTACGCATGAACGATGTTTTCGTTTCCTTATTGAGTTGGATGGAATTAAGTAGATGACATACATATATATACACATAAATCAAGTATCATTATTATGTCATATATTTCATTATTACTTATTATATATACTTTATAATCATTCATGAATGGTTAACGTGGAGAATGAATATCATCGCGTTGTGGAGACGGTAGTCCGTACGTACGCACGAGCGATGATATCATTCTCATGATCGTGGAATTATATTGGAGTGTATGTATACTATTTCAGAATAAATATCACTTTACAATAATCATATATATAGTTATTATCTACACCATTATACCCATCCAAGTAAGGTGGTGGTGGAATATAGATTACACCACGGCATGGAGACGGTATTCCGTACGTACGCACGCGCGGTGATTTCGTTTTCCGTAGGATGGAAATATGGTGAAATAGGGTTATTTCATAATTATAATAACATATCAGTATATGAGTGATATTGATGTTATTACTTCATACTGAAACAACCTAAGAAGAAGAAGTAGCAGAAGAAATAAATTTGAAAGAATTGGTAACGGACATTACCTCTTCTTTGAAGCACCTCTTTGAGACCTCCTTTTAGGGAACTAAAATTAGTATTCGAAGAAGACTAGGACCTCTAGGATGTTTCTAGGGAAGTGGATAAAAGAATATGGCAGGGGTTTTTCGAGCTTTAAGGCTCAAAGTGGTGTGAGGGAGAGAGGGAGGATGTGCCCTTTTATAAGGGAGGAGAGGGGAACCTTTGGAAAAACTAAAAATATTATTTTATTATAAAGCCAAATTCGGTTTTAAATAGCTCCAAATTGATTTATTTCAAAGCTAAGGTGTGGATGGGTCGTAATCCTCTCATCCAATAGAATTTAGACAGGTTTAGGTTCCTATTTTAACCTTATCATTTAGATTTAACATTAATTTAAATAATTTTACTTTTACCGTGTCTTCATGTGTTCTTACACTACAAGGTTAATAAAATTACTATAACAAGACAAACGAACCCCAAGTTTTTTATTATTAATAAATATAACGTTATCTAAGTCATTTGTCCGAACCTTATATTTTTAGGAATAAAATAACAATTAATAATATAATATTTATTTTAAAAACTATTTTATGTCAATTTTGACACCATTTTGTAATTGATTTTTGTGAAAATCATAACAGAATGATTAGTTCGAACAAAGTTAATTAAATCAATACTAACATGTCATATTAACCTTTAAAATTAGTTTAATTCATAAAAAGTCTCAAATTAAATTTATTTGGATATTTATAACATCAATTATATCAATATTTTATTAATAAGATAATTATTTCATCATCATTGTGTCATAAATAAATTAAATTATTTAATGTCTAAAAAATACAAATAAACTACCATTATGTAGTAATTGTTTTTATATTTCTAATGAATATTTATAGTTGAATTTATCTTATGTATAACCTCATATTAAAAATTATTTACTTATTAAACTTTGATTTTAACTATTTTAACCCTTCTTTAAATAAATTAATTATAAATGTCCTAATCTAATCCAAGTGGGCCTAAATGGTCATATTTTATTCCTAAGGTTGTTTTTGGTCGAATTACACTTATCCAATAGAATTAGGACATGTGTTAGGGTAATAATAATATCATTTTTACCCTTAATTACCCTATTTACTTTTAACCGGGGTAAAAAAAAGTGAAAAGTTACCATTCACCAAAAATTATTTTCATCTCATTGAACCACATTTTAGTCCTTTATATTAACCGTTTCTCTCGGATTTTCAAAATTCCACTCACATAAGCGGTAAAATTAAGTTTTATGAAAAATTCAGTTTTTTAACAATCACTTAGTGGTTTCACTATTCATCAAAAAATGAAAGTTTCCAGAAAAATACCAAAAATTAGGCCTAAGCTATATTTGATATTATGAATTCAAAAATGATGTCTATTTTACCAAATTAAAAACATATCATTTACATTAACTAATTTAAAAAATTAATTCCCGTCGTCAAAACAAATAGCGTGTTTTTAAAAGATAATAACTATCAAAAGATTGACACTTGTTTATGTCTGGTTTAAATGTGAAATTACATCCAATGAACAACATTGTATTAATTTGTAAAAATATATTCTAAATATACTTTAAAACCACTCAAATTAATAATTTATCACTATTAATTATTTTGATTAAAAAAGTTGTTTTTAATTAAAATTTAGTAATTTTCACTATTCATCACAGTATGAAAGTTATCCGAAAAGTACCAAAATTTCATCCTAAGCTAATTTCGATATTTCGAATCCAAAAATGAAGTCCATTTTGAAAAATAAAATTTACAAAAATTCAAAAATTGGGTATTACTATTCATAACGGCTAGTTCATAATAATATTATAATAATATCTCGTTTAGTGAAACTCAGTATTGTGTACTACACACGCTATCGAGAAAGGTCGCGATTGCGTGTAATGTAAGGCAAGTCGGGGATTCGTGTTGTGAAATCTCCTTTTGGTGTAGCGTACAACACAAGACATTAATGAAATTAAAAAGAATATATTTTTTTCATAAAATCTATGGGTGTTACATAAACACAACAATTTAAACAAGAGGTTATGTATTAAGCCAAGACCTAATCCTTTCCACTTAGTGATCACCTGCCACCAAGAAATTATATTAAAAATGATAAACAGCCTGTATCAGGCTTTATAACAGTTTTCACAAACTGTCCAGGTTTTGCAACCTCTACCACAGTTTTTTGTGGGAAAACAAACACCCAAGCCACACTAGGCTTCTTCCACAGTTATGCATGGGAAACAAATGTAAAGAGAGTTTGGTATGGGTATTTTCAGTATCCCTCAGTTCAAGCCCAAGAGTCAGTGTGTGTAAAACAAACACACTGCTTACAAATGTAAAATACTAATCATAGTAGAGATAAATATATTAGGAAGAGTTTTAGAATGCTCTATGTGTTGATAGATCAGCTCTGGACTCCTTGAAATGAAGGAAATGAAGTTCTGGTCCTTCTCTGCAAGTTGCCTCTAAAACAGAGTGTCTCAACTTCCAGGTTCTGACTTCTAGATGTAGAGACGATCAGCTTCTTGGGTCAGAAACTCTTTGAAGCACACCACCACAGCTTTTAAAATGTTCTTCCAATAGATCTTTGTGGAGTTCGGGGATCTCCAGAAAAATGAGCGCTTGAGTGTTCTTCTTCTTGCTTGGTATATCAGATACTGTATATGTCTCCCTTATGTGTGTATCTCAATATCTTGATATCTATCTTTCTCCACTTTTTTTAGGTCACTACACATATATATATTCTGTTTCCAGCTCATCTTTCCCTTATTTAATTTAGCAGGGGCTGACAAGAGGAATGATTCATCCATGTGTGGTCTTCCTCATACCTCGTACTATTTCTTGATATGCCTGAAAATATCATTAAATAATGTCTGGTGTATTAAATTTTCCAGACATGACCGTTATGATAGTATTAAGAAAATTTTTACAGTAAAGAATAGATTATCATTAGACTGGTATCAAATGCATGTCACACGGTAGACTTTAATAATAGGCTCTTTAACAGTGGACTTCATCGGTAGGCTCAACAATAGACCTTTAACAGTAGGCTTCAGTTTGTAAGCTTGATTAGCGGTAAACGTCAATCAGTAAGGTTATAACAGTAGCTCTATAACATCAGACTACTTCAACAGTGACCATTTCTAGTGGTAGACTGTCTGAACAGTTGACTTCATCAATGGTGGAGTTTTTCTATCAGTAGACTTCTACTAACGGTAGACATGTCCAGTGGTAGACTTGAACTGTGAAGCTCTTAACAGAAGACTTGAGAAATATAATAATAGTGGACTTCTAATAGAATCCTTGTCATAGCAGTGACCTGTAACGGTGACTCTTTGTCTGTAATCTTTTATAATCATATCAACAGTAGACTTGTAACAGTGACCTTGTACTGGTAGCTTCCAACAGTGATTGTAGATATTCAACAGTGACCTTTTAGCAACAGTGAATCTTCGTCTGTAAACTTTGTTAAGTACTCCAATAGTAGACTTGTAACAGTGACCTTTGACGGAAAAAAGGCTCTTACCAGTAGGATTTAATAGTGAACTTATACTTAGAGAAATGAAAACTGTAAGCTGATACAACAAATTCATGAGACTATAAAATATAGATTGTTCAGGACAAATAATATAAAGACAGATTAAATAATATTGCACAAATAACTAATACATTATAACCATGGAATTAAACATGATTTGGGATTATCAAAACAGGTGAGTCCAACAATCTCCCCCTTTTTGATAATCACAAATTATGCTAGTATATATTAATTATAGGTATTACAGATAACCATATAATACAGTTATTAAACATAGATCAAAGGGAACCTTAGCTCATTTGGGGTTTCTCAAGTATCAGAGATTAATAATAGTACATGGTATCATATGGAAAAGCATAATAGGTCCATTAGAGAGTAATGAAATCATAGGATCATATTAGTATTAGCACAACATTTCTCCCCCTGTGTGATTGGCAAAAAGAAATACAAATAGAGATAACAGAGAATGCTTGTATTAATTGAAGTACATTACATGACCCAAAAAGAATACATAGTCCCTATCAAAATACATAAACAAACTCAATCCACATCAGCCTCAAGCAAGTGTTCTTTCCCTTTGGAAGAAGAAAAAGATGGAGGATGAGCTAGTGGATCAGTAGGTTTTGGAATTGCTATAGGAATGACTGGAGGGGCAGCAATAGAAGCACCTCTGTGTCTGTAGTGGGTATCTCTCTGAGTTATTAGTGGAGTAAGGCTTCTAATAGCCTCAGCAGGAGACATCTTGGAAGAGGCACTAGATTGGGATGCAGGTAAGGCAGGAGGGACTATGATAGATGTACAGTCCACATGAAGAAAGGGTAGAAGTAGGTTTTTGAAGTCCATAATAATGGTTCCTCCTCTTTCCATAGCCGAGAAGAAATCAACCTTGTTCTCCATAAATTTCTCTAATGCTAGAGTCAACTGGACTAGCTGAGTGACTTGTTCTTTGAAGGATCTAGTGACTGGCAGAATCTTGAGGTTTTCCAACAAAATCTTGAAATGAGCATCCATATGATGCTTGGAGTAAATACTTTTATAATAAAAATCAATTTGTTCCTTTATACTCTTTTGGTCTTGGGAATCCTCTCTCATGAAGTCACTAACTACATTCTAAACATATTTGGTAGTGGTGATAATCTGAGTCACAGATTGAGAGTTAGGTGCACTGACACCAGATATCTTTGATAAGTCTTCACTGACCACTGTCCTGAATGGTGACAAGTCCACAGGTGGTGTCGTGGAGGTTGAAGCAGAGGCAGAGGCAACCAAAGGTGTTATAGTGAAAGAAACAGTTTCCTTAAACGACTTGGTTAACCCAATGATGATCTTCTTCACATCATCATCCTGGCCCTACACATGAGCTTTCATGGATTCCTTAATACTTTCAAACAATGAAACCAACTGTTGCACCGTATTTTTTATATAGTGAATGTCTTTTTCTGATTGGAACCTAGAATCCATTAGAGTAATCAGGCTCACCACTAACTATCTTAGAAGTTCCATAGACTGAGACACATCCTTGAGTTGATTCTAGCATTGAGATACTTCTTGCGAGAAACTGGATTGAATGGAAGACTGAACTCTAGCCATCTTAGTGGCAGTGATCTCTTGAATTAAGGCCATTGCCTTTTCCATTTCAGAGGATCTGTTAGCAAACATCTGGCGCAGATATGTTTTCATTGATTCCAGATCATCCTTAGTGACAAGGTTGTCAAAAAGGATAACCATTGGAGGCAGTGCAGCAGGTTCTAAAACAGCAGGTACATGGTGTCTTTTGTTTGACATATCACAATCAGAATCATCATAATTCAGACCAAGTACCAAGTATCCAGGGTCTTCTTACCATTCTTCAATGTCATGAAGAACAGATACAGAACCAAGATGCTCCCCCTCACTTGGAGATTTCACTTGAGTAGTCTCCTCTACTGGTTCTACTCTAGGAAATTCCACAACCTCCTCTTCAACTCTAGAGGATTCAACCTCTGTCTGATCCATTGGTTCACCAGTGGGGTAAGTCACAGTCTCTATTGATTCATCAATGACCTCTATTTCAATGGTAGTATATGCCACTTCTTCTTCTTGGTCAGACACTTTCTTTTCTGTAATTCCTATCGGAGGGCTCAAACGGAACTCCTCTTTTTCACTGTTCTCATCATTAGCTTCAGCAACATCAGCCTCATTTCCTTTATCTTTATCACCATCCTCTTCTACATCATGGTCAGAATGATTTGACTCAGTAGCTTCATACTCTTCAGAGGTGTCTCTGACAATATTCTGAGATACTTCTTCTTCTTCATTGGTCTCAGTATCACTGTCCCTTAGAACAGTCTGTCTTCTTGGATGTTTCTTTAGAGGGCTAGGTGATCTGAAAGATATTTTCCTTATAAGACTGGCAGTTAAATCAAGATCACTCCCATCATCAATGGGGGTGTCTTTTCTTTCAGGTTCCACAGATCCTTCAATTTCCTCCTCATCATCTGAATAAGCTAGTTCCGGCTCATCAGGCTTCAGGCCAAGATCTCTCTTGTCTTTTGGCCTAGATGGGTGAGTAGTAGGGTCAATCTTTTCATACACCTTTCCTTCATCATTCACCCATTCCTTCTTCCAGGGATTCCAGCTAATTTTCATGAATTTGAAAATAACTTTGGAGATACAAACACTGTTCCTGGCCACTATCATTGCCTCTTTATTTCCAGCCACACCCTTTACCTTTAGAATTACTGATATTATCTTGGCATGGAATAGGGCATTGGACTTTGAGCTTACATTAGTCATATCCTCCAATTGTTCCATTAGTAACCTACATAGGTTGATCTTCTCCCCATGCTTCAGCAAGTACATCATGAATATGTCATGATACTTTAGCACTGCAAAATCCCCTCTCCTAGGACTAATCAATGCTGAATTAACATAAATAATAGCTTGTCTTCTCCATTCATCTCAACTGCAATGATCTTCCTTGGTTTTCCATTCCCTGTCAGTTCTTCCAGA
This sequence comes from Viscum album, assembly GCA_963277665.1. NCBI lineage: Eukaryota > Viridiplantae > Streptophyta > Magnoliopsida > Santalales > Viscaceae > Viscum > Viscum album. The sequence goes on from OY728158.1 coordinate 1,290,453,867, forward strand.
GGTTTTTCATACTCAAAAATCTCATTGTCTGGAGGATCCAATCCATAATAGTATTCATACACTCCATCATGAGGGACTCTCAAACAAGCAGCCCACTCAGCATACGAAAAGATAACTTCATTGTCATTGACTCTAGATACCAGTTTATCCACAACATCTTTCTTTCCAAACTTCAGGTATTCATAAAATTCATTCACAAGCTTTGGGTAGTACGGCCCATTATTGTTGGTAAATCATCTGGTCCATCCTTGGGATACTAGTGCTTCCAACACTAATGACTTGATCGACAGTATCCATTCTTCACTCAGCTCTGTCTCAGCCACGATTTCTCTCTTTGTCAGATGCGGGTTGACAGGTCCTGTCGGAGTACTACTGGTGCCACTGGACTCGGCCCGAGTCCTCTTTGGCCTTGGCGCATCCTCATTTACAGAAGGGGGTTTCTTAGTTCTAGCCATGGAGATTGAAAGAGTTTTGAGGGTTCAAATGGAGAGTTAGGGTTTAGGTATTTTGAGAGTGAAGGTTCAAGATTGAAGAAGAAAGTAGATTGAGATATGTTCGTAGCTTTAGTTTTATCATTTAGGGAAAAAAGAAAAAAAGAAAAATAAAATAGAAATAATGAATAGGAATAAAACGGTTCGGATTCCCGCATAAAATAAATGGTAAAAACAAACAGCGAGGTAACCAACAGTGAGGATCCTAACAGTTAGATTTGACGGTGAGGTGTAACAGTGAGGTCTAATGGTGAGGTACACCAGTGAGGTCCAATAGTGAGGTATACCAGTGAGGTCTAACAGTGAGGTACACCAGTGAGGTGTCTATAAGTGAGGTTTGACAATGAGGTTTCCTATACTAAAATTAATCATAGCTAACTCATGTTTGATATAATTTAACCTCTCCGAATTAAAAGGCTTTATGAATATATCAGCCAATTTATGTTCAGTTCCAATGAATTCAAGAGTGATATCACCTTTTTTATAATGATCCCTCAAAAAGTGATGTCTTACATCAATATGCTTTGTCCTAGCATGAGATACAGGATTTTTGGGAATATTAATAGCACTTGTATTGTCACACTTTATAGAGACATGTTTGAATTTATATCCATAGTCTAGTAAAGTGTGTTTCATCCATAGAATTTGAGCACAACAACTACCTGCAACTATGTATTCAGCTTCGGCAGTAGATAATGCAACAGAATTTTGTTTCTTACTATACCATGATACTAGTGACTTGACTAAAATGTGACATGTACCAAAGGTTATTTTTCTATCTAACTTTCAACCGGAAAAATCAGCATTAGAATAACTTAACAAATCAAATGATTGTCCGTTTGGATAAAATAATCCTAAGTTAGGATTATATTTGAGATATTTAAAAATCCTTTTTACAGAAGTTAAATGAGACTCTTTTGGATTGTCTTGAAAGAAAGCACACATACATACACTAAACATACATCAGGTCTGCTAGTTGTAAGATAGAGTATACTCCCTATCATACCCCTGTAGTTGGTTTGATCCACTGGTTCTCCAGCTTCATCAGTATCCAACTTACAAGTGGTACTCATAGGTGTGTCACTACATTTACTACCATCCAAAGAAAAACGTTTTAAAAGATCCTTAATATATTTACTTTGATTCAAAACAATTCCATTTTTATTTTGAAAGATCTAAAATCCAAAGAAAAATTTGAGTTCTCCGATTAAACTCATTTCAAACTCATTTTGCATCATTTTTGAAAAATAAATACATAAAAAAATTTAGAAGATCCAAAAATAATATCATCCACATAAATTTTTACTATGAAAATATCTTTGGAAATTCTTTTAATAAAAAGAGTAGGATCATATATTCCTTTGGTAAAACCTTTTGAAATATGAAAAGAGCTGAGCCTATCATACCATGCTCTTGGAGATTATTTTAAACCATATAAAGCTTTAGAAAGTTTAAAAACGTGATTTGAAAAATGGGGATTTGTAAAGTCAGGGGTTATTCAACAAACACAACCTCAACTATATACCCATTTAGAAAATTACTTTTAACATCCATTTGATAAAGTTTAAAATTAAGATGAGCTGCATATGCAAGTAGTATTCTAATGGCTTCTAACCTAGCTAAAGGTGCAAAGGTATCCTCATGGTCTATTCCTTCTTCTTGACTATATCCTTGTGCAACTAACCTAGCCTTATTTATAACAATATTTCCAGACTCATCAACTTTATTTCTAAATACCCTTTTTGTGCCTATTGTTAAAGTGTCCATAGGTCTTTCCACTAATTCCCAGACATTGTTTATTTCGAACTGATTTAATTCTTCTTGAATAGCCATTACCCAAAGTTCATCATTGATAGCATCATTAATATTTTTGGGTTTAAGCTGTGAAAGAAAAGCTTGATGTTCAACCTGGTTTCTTAGAGAAGCTCTTGTTTGTGTTCCTATATTTAGATCACCTACAACAGCATCTAGAGGATGATTCTTAAGAGTCCTAATGCCTTTAGGAAGGGTTGAACTAGATTCCTCATTGTTGTTTGTCGGTTCAAAATCATCAGATGTAGATTCTGGAAAATTCCCATAACTGGATACTTTTATATGGGATTCACTATCTTTATCATTAAGGTTCAGAATTGAAAAATCTTCCTCAAGATGTTCAAGAGAGTTTTTAGGCTCATGTGGATCAGTCTCATCGAATTTGACATGAACTGATTCTTCCACACATTTGGTTTTCTTATTAAACACTCTATAGGCTTTACTTGGGATAGAATAACCCAGGAAAATTCCTTCATCACTTTTGGGAGAAAATTTTTCAATATTATCTTTAGTATTAAGAATAAAGACTTTGCAAAAAAAACTCTAAAGTTATTAACCTTAGGCTTCCTATTGTTCCAAAGCTCATAAGGGGTCTTCTTTAGAATAGGTCTAATTAAAACTCTATTGATAATATGAAAAGCTATATTTACAGCTTCAGCCCAGAAATAAACAGGTAAATAATACTCATTAAGCATAGTTCTTGAAATTTCTTGAAGGGTCTTATTACTTCTCTCAACAACTCCATTTTGTTGAGGTTTCCTAGGGGCAGAAAATTTGTCACTATAGCCATTGTGTGAGCAGTAAGATTTAAACTCATGATTCTCAAATTCATGGCCATGATCACTTCTCAGGGTCTTGATTCTAAGTCCACTAATATTTTCTACAGACTTGAAATATTTTACAAAATAGAAACAAGATTCACTTTTGTGAACTATAAAGTATACCCAAGTATACCTAGAAAAGTCATCTAAAAGAACATAAACATAGTGCTTACCATTTAATCTTGAATATCTTGATAGTCCAAAAAAATCCATGTGAACCAACTCAAGTGGTTGAGAAGTTGAAACTTCTTTCTTTGGTTTGAAAGAAACTTTGTGTTGTTTGCCCTTTTGACAAGGATTGCACACTTTGTTAAGAGGGAATTCTAATTTAGGTAAGTCTCTAACTAAACTTTTCTTAGATATATTCCTAAGTGAATGCACATTGTAGTTTCATAACCTTTTGTGCCATAACCATGATTCATTATGAAAATCATTTAAGAAGGAAACATTTTGTTTGGATAAGGAATTTAGATCAACAGCATATACATTCTCATTTCTATATATAGTGAAAACTAAATCATTTTTAGAATTAAAAACATTGAATGCATCATTCTCAAATTTAACATTAAAAACATCATCACACAACTAAGATATGATAAGTAAATTGTACTTTAGTCCATCAACAAAAAGTACTTTAGAAATTAATATTGTATCAGGGTTACCAATCTGGTCGAAGCCGACGATTTTTCCTTTTGCATTATCACTAAAAGTGACATGACCACCATAAAATTTAATTAGAATCTTGAAGCAATAATAGTCTCGTGTCATATATCTTGAACATCCATTGTCCAAGTACCATAAGGTCTTACAGGAACTACTTAAACAATTTCCATGCAAAACAGATTAAACATGGGGTAATTTTGGTACCCAGATCTTCTTGGGTCCAGAGAGGTTAGAAAGTAAAACTTTTGGAACCCATATTTGCTTTATAGGTTTTCTAAAATCAGAAAAAATATTTTGATACATAAAATAATTTTTTTGGTCTGTTATAAAATCGTTTCTCAAACGATGGTCCAGAACTAGAACTAGCAGTGACCTGTCCAGATTTTGGAACAAATTTGGTTTTTCTAATTTTTCTTTGTCCTGGTTGATATCCTAGACCAGTTATATATTTTGGATCAATCTGTTTTCCTAGAAACTATGTCAAGTTATCCCTACCAGCAGTGAACTTCTCAAGATCCCTTTTAAATTGTTCATTACATAATTTTAACTCTGTATTTTCCTTTAGCAGCTTAGCAAATTTCTCTTTTTCTATATCCAGATTTGACTTGTAATTTACATTTAAAGCAGTTGTCTTTTCAATAATTTATATTTATCCTTGAGTTCATTAAAAGTATCCTCAAGCATTTCACAATATTTAAATAACTATTCTTTAGTCATATCTTCATCATTTTGAGAGTCACTTTTATAATAAGTATTATGCACAGGGGAATTAATTGTTACCTCACATGTCTCTGTCATAAAGCATAGATTGGAATATTTGTTCTGTTCTGAGTCTGAAGTATCAAATCCACTCGAACTGTCTTCTGAAGCACTCCAAGTTACTTTCATATCCTTTTTATAACCTTTTCCTTATCCCCATATTTTCTCTTGAATTTTAACTTGGGGAAATCTGCTTTCACATTACCTTTTCGTTTACATTCATAGCATACTATTTCACTTTTATCCTCATTCCACTTCATGTATTTCTTCCATTGTCCTTTATGATCATACTTTCCTTTGAAGTTTGAATTCTTAGATAATTTCTTCTTTCGGTAGAACCTTTTTAATATTCTAGCAAATTGTTCCATCTCCTCATCATTGTATGAATTTGACTCTTCACTTGTAGAACTGTCTACAGGTACTTGAACTTTTTCTTTGTCTTTGATTTTTGAGGCAGAAGTCTTGAATGCTACTAACTTCTTCATTGTTTCTTCATATATTTCTTGATTCACCTTAAGCTCTTCTTCATACATCATTAGTTTTCCAATTGGCTCCTTTACTAGTAGCTTGCTGATGTTACATGATTCTCAAATTGATACAGAAGTGCCTCTCCATCTATCAGGTATGCATCTAAGAAGCCTCATGATTGGGTCTTTGTTGTCCACTGGTTTCCCAAGTAGATTCATGGTGTTTACTATCTCATTAAACCTCAGATAAATTTCAGAGATAAGTTCATTAGGCTTCATCTTAAAATTATCGTATTTAATAGTATAGGTATTTAATCTCATTTATTTAACATTGGTTGTTCCTTCATGAGAAACAGCCAAAGTATCCCAAATTTCATAAGAAGTCTTAAAGGAATATATTATATTGAATTCATCATCACCCAAAGCACAGTATAAGTCATTCATTGCTTTACAATTATTATTATAATTAGTTTTAGTTACATGAGACCATGTATCCCTAGCAATAGCAGGTAATGCATGTTTTCTTCAATTGTGTCCCATATTTCAGGACCTAAGCTTTCCAGATACATTTTCATTTTCAATTTCCACTGACCATAATTATTTCCATTAAAGAAAGGTGGTTTGTTAGTAGCAGCACCCTCAAGTCAGTTGTCCATAGAAAATTAAAAGGTTAAAGAGCTGAAAATTTAGACATGACATAAATTTAAAGATCTTTAAGATACAACTAAAATCATAGTTGAAAAGAAACTGGAAAGCTAGAAAAAAGGGTTTTATGTTATGAATAAAGAAACCTCTAATACCAAATGTTGGTCAGAGTGGATACTCAAGAGGGGGGTGAATTGAGTTCCAATTAAAATTTCTCTTAAAAACTTTTAGGATTAAAATCCCCCAAATTAAAATAGCCCAGTTAATTAAGGCAGTAGAGATATAAGTGATTTATTATTCAACAGGTTTCTCAAAGGTTGATTAATACTTAGTTGAATCAGAGTGAGTACAAATTCAACTTTTGAAATAATTTTAATAAAATAATCACATATACACACTAACCAAAACTAACTATTAGAGTAATTGTAAAAACAGATTTTTGTACTGTCTTTGAAAATATAAGCAGTGGATAAATGTAAAACAGAGTACTTGAGAGTTAAACACAACAATTTAAACAAGAGGTTAAGTCTTAAGCCAATACCTAATCCTCTCCACTTGGGGATCACCTGCCACCAAGAAATTATATTAAAAATGATACACAGCCTGTATCGGGCTTTACAACAGTTTTCACAAACTGTCTAGGTTTTTCAACCTCTACCACATATTTTCATGGAAAAACAAAAACCCAAGCCACACTAGGCTTCTTCCATAGTTATGTGTGGGAAACAAATGTAAAGAGAGTTTGGTATAGGGATTTTCAATATCCCTCAGTTCAAGCACAAGAGTCAGTGTGTGTAAAATAGACACACTGCTCACAAATGTAAAATAGTAAACACAGTAGAGCTAAAGATATTAGGAAGATTTTTAGAATGCTCTATGGGTTTGCAAATCAGCTTTAGACTCCTTGAAATGAATGAAATGAAGTTCTGGTCCTTCTCTGCAAGTTGCCTCTAAAATAGAGTGTCACAACTTTCAGGTTCAGAGTTCCAGATGTAGATATGATCAACTTCTTGGGTCAGAAACTCTTTGAAGCACACCACCACAGCTTTGAAAATGTTCTTCCAACAGATCTTTGTGGAGTTTCAGGATCTCTAGAAAAATGAGCGCTTGAGTGTTCTTCTTCTTGCTTGGTATATCAGATACTATATATGTCTCTCTTATGTGTGTATCTCAATATCTTGATGTATATCTTTCTCCTCTCTTTTTTAGGTCTCTACAAATATATATATCATATTTCCTGCTCATATTTCCCTTATTTAATTTAGAAGGGGCCTACAAGAGGAATGATTCATCCATGTGTGGTCTTCCTCGTACCTCGTACTGTTTCTTGATATGCCTGCAAAAATAATTAAATAATGTCAGGTGTATTAAATTGTCCAGACATTACTGTTATGATAGTATTAAGAAAATTGGTAAAGTAAAGAATAGATTATTATTATACTGGTAGCAAATTCATGTCACATAGTACACTTCAATAGTAGGCTCTTCAATAGTGGACTTCATCAGTAGGCTCAATAATAGACCTTTAACAGTATGCTTAAATCAGTAAGCTTAATCAGCGGTAGACTTTAATCAGTAAGGTTCTAACAGTAGCTCTGTAACATCATACTACTTAAATAGTGACCTTTTCCAGTGCTAGACTATCTCAACAGTTGACTTCATCAATGGTGGAGTTTTTCTATTAGAAGACTCATACTAACGGTAGACATGTCCAGCGGTAGACTTGAACTATGAATCTCTTAACAGAAGACTTGAGAAAGAGTCTGACAATGGACTTCTAACAGAATCCTTGTCATAGTAGTGACCTGTAATGGTGACTCTTTGTCTGTAATCTTTGATAAGAAAATCAACAGTAGACTTGTAACAGTGACCTTGTACCGATAGCTTCCAACAGTGACTATAGATCTTCAACAGTGTCCTTTTAGCAACAGTGACTCTTCATCTGTAAACTTTGGTAAGTACTCCAATGGTAGAATTGTAACAGTGACCTTTGATGGATAGAAGGATCTTACCAGTAGGCTTTATCAGTGAACTTATACTTATAGAAATGTAAATTGTAAGCTGATACAACAAAGTCATGAGACTAAAAAATATATATTGTTCAGGACAAATAATATAAAGATAGATTAAAGAAGATTGCACAAATGACTAATACGTTATAACCATGGAATTAAACATGACTTGGGATTATTAAAACAGGTGAGTCCAACATTTATAATGAAATTCATATTTTAATGGATATTGAAAAATACCGTGTTTTAATTCAAAACTCATTTTTCATCTAATTTATTTTTATTGTTAGACTATCCTTTTAATTATTTTTCAAGTATATTTGTATTATTATTTTTATCATTTAGTCTAATTTTGTTCATTTTAATCAATTTCACAATGAAATTAGACATAAAAACTATGCGAACTTTTGAACGTTTTACTTAAAAAAAATTGTTTTCTTATTATGTCAATAGGAATACTTTTAAATTAATTTTTTTCAATTTTTTGTTTTCAATTTGGAAAAATAGATTCCATATTTTCAATCATAAGGTCCAATTTATTTAAATATTCCCCTTTTATTTTTTAACTATATGAATAGTAACTTTAGTAATTATTTTTATTACCATGGTTAATGATAAATTGGGTAATTAAATGTTAAAATAATATTGTAAATATTATAAAACTTCCCTAACACTTGTCCTAATCATGTTGGATGATTTATTTCTGACCATGTCAATCCTTGGGATAAAATTGTGCCCTTTGGAAGCCACTTGGGTGTGATTGTGACATTTATAACATTTTATTTAAAGTAAAGACCAAGATGTTAGTATCATATCTATTATTACTAAAAAAATTAATATGGGGTTATATAAGTGATATCTTCAACTATAAATATTAATTATATATAAAAAATATTACCTACATCATGGTAATTTATTTATAATTTTTATGAAATAAATAATTAAATTAAGTAGTGTCACAATGATGATGTATTAATTTCATAATTATTGAAAGAATCGAATAAATGATATTATAAATATTAAAATAAATATATATTTTCATAATTAATGCCATACAAGAATTTTCTGAATGAATTTGACATTGTTTTGAGGATTTAAATGAGTTGGTTCAAACTTATATTGTTGTTATGATATTTTTAAAAATTCAACTAAATAATAGTGTCAAAATTGACACTATTGGTATTTTAAAATAAAAAATATTTTATTAAATGTTATAATATTTCTAAAAATATAAAAAATTTCCACCTACTTGATATAATTATAAAAAATTAATTTATTACTCATCCATTTGTTTTTTTTTTCATGTTATGGTAATTATTTTAACTCTCAAATTGTAAATTACTTAATAAAACGGTAAGAGTTAAAAGGGTTAAAACAAAAAGATAAAGATTAAAAAAATATTCAATATTTCCTGATATTAATTGTATGATTATATTTTAACCCATCACCATCATATATTCTAACTGAATTAATTTGGACCCACTTGGAATAGAAAATTAACTTATATTAATTTAGTACTTTTAATAATTCTAAGAGTGACCCTCCCCTCTCCTATAAAAGGGAACCCATTCATCTATATTCCTTACACTTAAAAACAGTTGTTTTGGAAAATATATGCTCAAAAACTTCCTAGAATACCTCCCTACATTATATATTCCTTATTTTAGGAATAACACCCTCCTTAGATGGTTTAAGGTGTTAAGCAAAGGTGATCATCTGACGAAATGGTAATGTTTTTATTTAAGTTTTTTTATTTTATTTCTTCTACCACTTCCTTAAAATATTCTCCAACAACAATGAGATAATAACCATAGTATCCTATGTATGATGAGATATTATTATGTTAATATAATCACCTAAATTCATCTTAAATTCTATCAAATAGAAAATTAACTTTCCATTCATGTGTATAGAGGACTACCGCCTTGCGAACTGATATAGTTCATTTTTAATTACTGTCTCTCAGTAATAGTTATAATGATGGAATAAATGTTTATATATTATAATAATTACATATTAATAATTATAATATAATAATATATCAATTAAATTTTTACTTTCCATGCACATAAAAATGATAACGTCGTTTGTGCGTACATGTGAACTATCACCTCCATGAAGCGATCTGATTCATTCATCTTCACCACATCACATGTATGATATATATTAGTATATTTAAATGATTAATATTATATTAATTATATTATTATCATTATGAAATCATAAAATAATATTTACCTTCTTTCCAAAATGATCATTGAAAAATGAAATTGTTACTCATGCATACGTATGGTTTACCGTCTCCATGATGGTAACGTTGTTCATTTTTCATATCTATATTTAATGAATGAATTTAAAGCTAAAATTTATTATTATGTCATGAATATTATTTTGGAGATTCTGGAATCATGACCACTATGACTAATGACATTATACCAAAGTCCTCTTGAACTCAATTACTGAATATTGATAAAATGTCCAACGTGAGTTTAAATAATTAAGTAAATTTTATAAAATTATAATAAGTGATATAAAGGGAATTATAAACTTGAAAAAGTTTCTAGATAAAGTATAAATTAACCTAATTATATTATTAATGAATATAAATATTGTATATGATGAGTTGGACTCAAAGTAAGGGACTTTATCTCAATCTCTTTTCATTGAGTCATATTTTAATGTTATACACCACCTTCTTTTATAAGGTGTATAATCAACCCATTTAAATTTTAATTTCATTCAAAGGTTTTAAAAAAGGAATATTTTTATATAAATATTTTTACTAATTGAAAAAAAGGAATTTTTTTCTAATGTACATGGTGACAATGAATTGTACATTGTTATGACAATTATTTGATATTAGGCTTCCTCCACAAGACATAATGTTTTTAAAATAAAAATAAATACCATATTCCCTTTTTAGGTATTTTGGTATTTAAAATAATTTTGATAATGGATTAATTCTATTAGTATCTTGAAATTATATCTTTTGATTGTGAAGTGGAAAGGTTATTTTTCTTTTATGCTTGTTTATATGTTATGATTATGTTATGGTTCTTGGGAATAGTTTATGTATGCGTGTGGTTAAATGATAAATCGAGGGAGGGTGATCCTGTGATAGTTATCCAATTCATTGGGTAATGAGACGGAGTTAACTAGTTGGATATATCCTAAGATATTTAGGGAATATATCATGATGGGTATTATAAATGTAACCATGACAATTACTCCCTATATAGTCATGAAAGATACAATGTAAGAATGATATGGATGCCACAAGTTACCATTATGATTTATTATTGATATGGAGTTTTATAGGTATTTTATGATTTCATGAATTAATCTAAAGGTTTTATGTTTTATGGGTGAAAATTATGATTTTGTGAAAATGTTTTCATGAGTTTAAAATATTCATGGGCTAACAGTTTCTTTCCTTCTTGTATATACCTTACTAAGCTTTTTATTCATCATATGTTTTAATATGTTTTTCACAGGGTATAAGGATGGGTAATAGAAAGTAGGATGTAAAGATGAATGTTATGAAAAATTTTATAAAGAAAAATAGTTCATATTTTATTTTAGAAAGTTTTAATTTGTGAAAAAAAATCTATAGTGAGTAGAAGTGTCTACTTTGTAATATATGAGTTGTTTTATAATGGTTATGGCCTAATTATCTAGAAATATAAACTTGTAAAGATCCTCAGCAATAAAGAAAGTAAATTATTGACTAAAACTCAATATTATATAACGTTAAAGGTCAGAGCATTATAGAATCTTCTAGACTCCTAATATTTTGTGTAATTTTTGTCTAAACTACAGTGGACTACTTCTCACATAAGGATATTACTCTGAAATCCTTAAATTTTCTTTTGTTTGAAAGTAGTACCATTAATAATTTTTCATACGCTGATATTTTATAAATTATATCGGTGAAGGGTATAATGATATATATTTTCATTATGATCTAAAAGAACCTATTGTATGTATTTTATTTACTTCATTTCCCAATCCTCACTAGGAGTGGGAAAGGTGGGTTTTATGGCTCCAATGTTTTATATTTCTCTAAGTTTTTCCATTTCTTTTACTTTTTAGGTTTTCTATATTTTTTTATATCTGCTCTCTTTACTCAAGACAATACCCTTTATTTTATTATTTTTTCAACATTTACTTATACTATTTTTGTTTATTTTTTTCTATCTCATCCATTATGAAGTGTCACCTCTTACACCTCCCCTTTTAGGTTTTCTCCATGTTATTGATAGTGTACCAATAAATCACTCTAATAAGGTTTATATTTTTTTCAACTCTGTTATTAAGGTTTTATAGAGAATATTAATGATTCATAAGATAATTTCCTTTGTTTTTTATCTTATAATTTGAATTTTGAATGTAAGTGGTGGTCAAGTCCTCAAGAGAATATTTTTTCTAATTTTTTATTTTAGTTGTAATTACTATAATGACTAATTAAATTAAGGTCTCGGATATTGCAATCCTTTCTAGAAGGGTCTCAAGCCTTGTGGTTTAGGGGTGTACTTGAGTGAAGTTTAGTTTTGATTGTTTTTTTTCATTGTTTTATTGGTTCAATATTAGATTTAGGTGTTGATTTAAATTTATCAACAATCTATAAGAGTTTTAAAATTTCTGATTAGATCAATTTTAATTCATGTATTTGTAATTCAAGGGTTAGTTATATTCCAAACTAGATCAACTCTCCTGGTAAGCATGTCTTCTAAAAGACATCTCATAATATTTTTAAATGGGAAAGAATGTGGTAGGTGTAATAGGGGTGGGTGACACTAACTAAAAATTTAAAAAAAAATATAAGACTTTTATTTTGGAAACCAGGTGATTTCTATCCTCCACTTGATGTATTAATTTTTTTGGTATTCCTCTATCACTTTTCTAAATACTAACATTTAACTATTTTATCAATGAAATTTAATATAAATTTATATGTTTTTAGGATCTATCCACCATCTACTAAAGAATTAATCATGTCTCTGGATATCAACTATAAACCATTATAGAACATTTTTATTAAAAGTCAAATTTATAATACATGGTGGTTCACTTTCTCAATAGATCATTAAATCTTTCCTAAGAATTTAATTTGGATTCACAGTATTTCTAAACAAAATTATGTGTTTCATTACTCATATTCATAATATCTGATCATGAAAAGTATTTATCAAAGAATTTATTATCCAATATATTTTAAATATTTAGTAAAGTAGTCAAAAATATCTTTAACCAATCATTTACCCAATCCTTGAGTGAAAATCAAAATTCCCTTAATATTATAGAATTTTTTAAAACTCAATTCTAATTAAAAGAGTTTCATATATCTAGAAAATTAGAAAAATGGACATAATGAAATTTATGTTTTATGCCTAAAAATTCTTCCATGTTTTGAATCATTTAAAGTATTTTGGGTTTGATATCAATGTTTTTCACCTGGATTGGAGGTAAAACAATATTCAAGGTATCCCCATAGATGGAATTTGAGATTTATTTTATGATGGTTCAATCCTATGTAAATGTTTTATCACCTTATTTGTGGTCCCCAAGGGTAAAATTTATAATTAAATATTTATGTAATCCAATGAGTTTTTGTCCAATCATGGATAGTCAATGGAACCTCATAAGGTATCATTAAATATTGAGATTAAATTATATAGGTTCTATTGAATCAAAAATATTTTATCAAGTGTGTGCCATCATTCCCAAGTAACTAAAAATATTTAATTGTAACAAAACGCCTATATATGTAAAAATGATAAAAAAAACTAGAATAATATTAGGTTAATCAGCTAGCAATTAGAACTCTTAAGTTATATTGAAAATATCTTACCATTACACCAAACAGTTAATATCCAAATAAGTTTCAATACCCTAAATAGTCATAAAAATTTATAAAATAAATTATGTGATCCAAAATTAAAACAACTAAATAATATTTTAGGGGAATTAAGGTAATATTCCTACAAATATTCATAAAAAATCCTCAAAAGTGAATTTTTTGTAATTGTTAACCATTATCACAACCTTAAAATTATTGTAAGTGACTAGAAAGTAAGTTATAAAGTGATGGAAGATAATTAAAAACAATAATATGTAATAAATATATCTCAAAGTATGGTTTCTATAAAAATTTATTATCATATTCATTGATAAATTCATTTAATTAATTGGTTTCAAGATGTTTCAAATGTAATTGATTTTAATATTTAATACCTTATTTATATATATATACATCTTAATCGGTTTTTTATTGTAAAATTAATCTCACTCTGCTTGATTCATGGTGTTTTTTAATTTTTAAGGTAGTTAGAATCCAATAAAGACTTTAAACAATTGAATAAAATGAATCAAAATGATGAAAGAGTCACTAAGTTGGTTCCATTACCGCATCATTGTTCTTTCTTGTGATTAAAAAACATATAATCCATAGAAAACTATGGCATAGAAGGGTTCATTCCTAGAAAATAGGGTTTTAAATATTCATTATAAAGAACATTAAAGACCTATAAACCATATTTTATGTGTTGTAACTAATGACTAAAGTTGAGGAGGAAAATGAGGAAGAAGATAGCCAGAATGCAATGATAGTGGTTGAACATTCAAGCATTAATGACGTCAAATTGTTTGTTGAATAACATTATATAATGGTGTAAATATTTAAGATACAAAACCATGACTATTGATCTAGGTACCTATCATGGTTTAAGGATATTTGAAGTTTAATTTGAAGTGATATGAAGATAGCATCATGATGACACTCACCACATCATGAGTTTGAAGATTTGTCTATAAAAGTAAGGAAGATGCAAATAAATTTACAGATAATTTATAGGATACATTTATGACTTAAAATATATTATTTTGGTCAAATTAATTCATGGATGGTGTTAAGGGACCCTTTCAAAGTTTCAGAGCAAATAAATTCCATTTGGATGACTTTTAGAAATAATGAAAAGGTGCTATAAAATTACCACATTAGTGGATATTTTTTAGGTGATGACAACCTTATTTTATATATTTAGACTCCTTTATCTAGCATTGTGAATGGTACACAATGTGGTTTAATGGGCTATTAAATTTTCCTATAATTTTGGGTATATTGTTATGGTTTTGTATCTCATAAATGTATGTAACATTTGGAATAACATGGGGAGATATTTTTTGCATATCCCTTGACTTATAAGAACTATTTTGAATTTATTTATGCACCAATTATATAGGGAGATATATGGGTATTTATTAGAGATATAAATATGGATTTTATCGACAAAAGGAGAGTTCCACTTCAAAGGATGAAACATCATCCACCTGGGCCTCTACAAGATTTCGATTTTCATATACCAACCAAGGAGTTGATTCTTTAAGATTAATGAATAAATGGAGAAAAACAAGGTATATAGATCTAGATATGTATTATTTTCTATTATTTTATTTAAGAATTAGTTTTTTGATTAATCATGGAACTCTTTAATTGGATTAATCTTAATTCAAGAAAATGTTTCATTATTATTCATTTATTTCTAAGATATTTTAACTACTCACTAATTTTTATGATATATGGTTTAATAATTATTAATTTAAAATCAACCATAAGTGGATAAAATCATATAAGATAGTGGGAGTGAGAGAAAAGGATGTGTGAGACATGTCTTAATTCTTTTTCACCTATAAATTAATCATATTCAAAATTATAATATTGTGATTAAGTTGATAAAATTTATTTGTGATTAAATTATTGATTTAGAGTGTTTAGTAATTAAGGAACATGGTATGATAAAGGTAATTAACTCATAAAAAATAATTTTGATTATAATTTTTTACATATAATTGGAACTTAATTCACATTAATTATTTTTATTTTGATGATGATTAAGAGTTGATATATTAAATTAGTATTAATTGAAATTGATAAAAGTGATATCAATAATAATAATCATGAAATTGTAAATAAAATTATTTTTTTGGTGAATTTGAATTATAATTTTTAAAGAAATACCATCATTGGAAATTGATTCTCCTCTCTTAATTTTATTTATTTCAAGTTAACTCATTTTTTTAGTATCAAATTTCAATTCACTGTCCTAGAAAGATTGTGAAGATACAATAATTAGTATTAAATACATAATTTGGATTAATTATTCATAATGGTATTTACCTTGTACTTACACTATACCATTACTTTGTAGTTAGTGTTGGTATAAGAAATATAATTTCTAAAAAAATAAATTTCACTTTGTTACCCTTTAATAGATTATGAAATCACTCATATTAATAATATACCATCAACCACTAATGATCCTTTATACATTAATATTTTTTTCATACCCTAATTCACTGCTCATAGACCTATATACCGATCATTCATGATTCTGGCCAAGATCCATTGTACCAATGTCCTTGAAAAAGTCGGGTGGTTAAATAATGGAGAAAAGGGGTAAATGAATAATATTAATTTTAGGAAGAATTATTCATGATTAGTGTGAAGGCCTAGTCACTAATAATAAAGTTTTTCCACAAATGATGAAGATTATAGGGATAATCATAAATCAAGAAATATTAAATTTAAATAAAATTATGGGTACACGGAATTACAAACCTCAAAGAAAGAATATAATTTTTTTCAAGTAAGTCATGAATAATAGAGTAAATCAAAGATTGAAATACTAAACTCGATGAAGAAACACAATAGTTTCAATTTTTTTCTAGTTCAGAAATCATATCCATAATCTCAATATAATCTGGTTATCAATTTCATTATAGGACATTCCCCATTACTTCAATTTGATATTAGTTTCACCAAGATCTAGTCCCTCCCATCCCTCTTGATCTTAGTTTTATGTCAATAAAAAATATAGCTAAACCTAGATAGAAATAGTAATGAGGGGTTTATAAGTATGGACTATGTTATCTGATAATTTAATAAATTTTTTATTAATTAATTTATTCATTTAATGACTCACTCAGGATGGATGACCCATGGAGCCTGGAATGTGAGTGAATGTTACATCACTCAAAGCGTAAACTCGTCACTCTAGAATAAGTGGAGGAGTTATAATTCCTCTAATAATATCTATTTACGATATGTCAAAATTATTTCTCATATGATAATTATTTATATAGATATTATATATTATATATCACTTAAAACCATTATTCTCATAAACTCACCAAAATTCATCCTAGAGGGTAAACACTCTGGTCCATTCCCTACAAAACTAAGAAAAACATTATGGTCATTTTCTAGCGTAAATTTATGGTTTTACCCACAAGAAGGAATTAAGACTCTATAAATTAGGATTTAAGTATGTCTCATTTCGGAAAACCTGAATTTTTCACATTCTCCCCATATTTAAAATTGTTCATCCCTAAAAAGAAAATAGATGGAGTTTCTCAATTAAAAATCTATTCGAACAATTTTTATGAAAAATAATCGAATTTCATGCTCTCTTCCTTCATCTTGAAGGTATGAGCTTTATGGAAACTCATTATGAAATCTTCTAGGAAGGAAACATCCTCTTTAATTACCCAATATATCAACTTTATCTCATTTTGATGCATAACATTAATAGGAACATAATCTAAATCTATGTGATTCATGTTAATCCTTTGTACTCAAAGGTTATCTAACCATATGAAATGAAACAAAACCATGAACCACTGATATCCTCCTTGAAATGGTTTGTTACCAAGGTTACCTCTAGTGTGATCACTTTAATCCCTATATTTAAGAGTGTTTCTATTGGTTTCCATATGAGTTCAACCCATCAATATTTTAATCCACTATTGAAATCTTCATAAAGATAAATCATTGATTCCAAAAGAGTATTAAGGTATCATGCACCTTAGTATAAATGCCAATTTCTATATCATATCCTACCAATATTTCACATGAACCAACATCGCTAACTCATATCATAATAGTTACATTGTCTTTCATAACCATCCTTTTTCTAAACATTATTAGGAACTCTATATCAGCATCCTTATATCCGATAGGTTTTCACCCACCATAAAAGACAACCTCATTGTGATTTCACCTCTCCTTTGTGAAATTTTTTGATGATATAATTAGGAAACAACAACAAACAACTTAAACCACTCATCATTACATAACTACTGATTAGGTGTCCCAATCACCCATAATCTAAACCATACAGTCTTGATCATTTAGAAGGCCATATTTTGTTATCTCCAAACAACTAAATAAAAACTACCAAAAATTGAGTGACTAAGAACTAAAAGCTCTATTGTAAATCACCTTCACTTCCACATAGAAATATGTACAATATAATAGGAATTCACACAAAGATCTAGTATAAATACCACATTGGTGGTAATCATCCACTATAGTAATCCCTTCTTAGAATTTCCACCATGATATTAAATTTAAACACCATGAAAAAAATTAATATTCTCATGGGGAAGTTGATGATGTGCTCCCTACATTTATAAAAACCCTTCATGTCCTTCTTTTTATAAAATCTAGTCACATGAGGCCACTAAATATAAATCACCACAATTGACCATCATCATACAATGGAAGAGTGTGGGTCTACCATGGTCAATCAAAGGTGAGTAACATCTCCCATTCCAAATAAGAATAAACTACTCCAATGTTATCTACTCAAGTCCTTATTCCATTAACCAGACTCACCATCATTCCAGCGAACACTTAGATCTCGCAATCCATCATGAATTCAACTTCATAGAGGCCAAAAATTACCCTATGAATCCAAAACTCACACTATGAGGGTTTATTGTATTACTTGGTACTCTCATAGTAAGACTAGGTAAAATCCCCACATTATTAATGTTAGGCTTTAGTCAAGCATGTGATAAAAGTTTTTAAATAAATGTTAATATAAAAGAACAATAAATTACAAATGAATAATTTTTTATGATTTGGATTCCAATAGTGGAGTGGTAGTTGTGAAGTTCAACATACAAGAATTTATACTAACCTGAAGGTATAGTTAGAAGTAGTAAATTAGATCTTACCCCTCAAGTTAGTATGAAGTAAGCATTTTATAAAATGTAAAGTACTTTCAAAAGTTTCTTCTAGGATAAATTGTAAATTTTTACTCATAAGAGTGTTGGAATGCTCAAAGTTTTCCAGTTGGAAGAGTTAAGGTAGTTGGAGCCTTTGACCAAATAGAGAGATATCCATGAAGATATGGGTTATGTGGAAGCACTAACCATAAATATTAGAATATATGGAAACCAATTTCATCATCTAGATTCTACTATATTTAGTGGTATGGATCATTTTATTGGGAATAGTTTGAAGTGTAATCAACTTTTTATTCGTTCACCAAAATTGAAATAGTATTCCCCTTATAGATTATAAATCACATCCTAACCATGTAAATTTTGTAATTATTTTCTATTTATTCTTGTTATCATTGTATTCTGGTCACTCTTTTATGTGTTCATTTGGAGGATGTGTGTTGTGGTGTGGTGATTTGGGTGTGGTGTATCTTTTAAGTTTGGGAAACCATAGCATGATCTTACATTGGATATTCTTTTCTCCCTACTAAGTTATAGTAGATATATTCTAGTGGTTTTCAAAAGATACTCATGATCCCAAAAAGTGGTATAAATGCTTCGGTTCAATTTTTGTATAGTTAAACCCCAGTGGATCTATGAATTAGAAGTAAAAATTTTTTCTTTAATGAAGGTATTCTATGAAATGATTGGAAATCGTTTGAGGTTTTTTATGAGATAAAATTATAATCAGGGGAAAAAGTTCAACTAAATTGATTTCTGGTATTTATGAATGTTTTTTAGAATTTAGAAATAATATAAATACTTAGAGAACTATACTATATAGATGTTAAAATGTATAAGATTCAAGTTTTGATGGTGTTTCTAGGGACATAAGCCCTAGAAATATCTTGGATTATAAAATATCAAGGTATATTTTTGGAATAAAGAGATCCAAAAATGATTCTATAAAAGTTTCATTATTAATAATAGATGAACCACATAGGGATTTATAAATATCTACAAGATAATGGTTCCAAGTGTTGAGGTATGGGAGTGATCTACCCAACTTTTTATGTATGATGGATAACCCAAGAGCCTATATTAGGCTAAAAATTTAAAAGACTTGAATTAATAGGAGTTGTATATAAGGGATGATATTGATTCCTTTCTTGTTTCCAAAACATTGAATATAATATAAATTCTTATTGGAAATAAATACCTTCACAAAAATGGGTTTGTTGGATAATTAGGAATTGGATGGTAGACGGAGGTACAAGGTGCAGGTATTCAAGGAAGGATTTTAATAAATTGATGGTGTGGATTTCTCAAAGATCTATTCACTAGTAATTAAAAATATGACAATCTAAATGGTACTTGTTATGGTTTCCAAGGAGGGATTTCATCTAGAAAAATTGGATGTGAAGAAAATATTCCTTCAAGAGGACTTAGATGAGAAAATATGTCTAAATTAGTGGGATGTTTTCATGGAGAGTGAGAACCAACAAATTGTATCAAATATAAATCAGTGCCATTATAGACTAAAGTGGGAACCAGGGAAGTGGAATTATAATTTTAATGACTTTATAGTGAAGAGTGAGTTTATTTAGAGAAATACCAACAATTTCGGTTACTATAAAGTATTTGATGATGGGAGATTCATCATCATACTTCTCTATGTTGGTGATTTGTTAATTTTGGGTTTGATAAAGAAAAGGGTTGATGATATAAAAATTTAATTGTGCGAAATTTTTTACATGAAGGATGTTTTTTGTAAAAATGGATCTCATCTATGTGGATTATGAGGGACTTAAGTTATATTAGTACATAAATCAGTCGAATTACATCCTGAAAGTGTTAGAGAACTTCAACATGAATGAGGTGAAACCTATTTCCACTCCCTAGATATAAATTTCAAACTAATCAAGGAGAAATATTCGTGAATAGAAGCTAAGGTAGATTACATGGAAAATAATCTCTATGAATCAGTAGTTTTTATCTTGATATATTCCATATTATGTACTATACTAGACATTGTAAAACAAGTTGGTGTTATTATAAAGTGTATATTGATTCCAAAAAGAGAACATTGTTATATTATGAATCAGATTATATAGAACTTAAATAGTTCTATAATCAGAGAAATTTTATTTAGAACAAATGATTCATTATAGGGGTTTTAGGAATCTGATTTTTGTGGAGATTCAGACACTCAAAATATTATCAACAAATATATGTTACCTTTTAGTGGGACACCTATGAGTTAGATTTAAGAGATTTATTTAGTAGTAATGGTCTTGATTATGGAAGAAAATTATATTAATTTAATGAAATTTGGGAAGTATTTTATCTTGATAAAGGTTCTGATTAAATATATTGAAAGGAGGAAAGATGGTAGGATGTTATTTTGTGATTCACAAAAGTGTGATTCACTTGGCATACAATATGATGCTTCATTCCTGGAGGAGGAATATTCAGATAAAGTATCACTTCATCTAAAAGCTATTGGAGGATAGAGTAATGTATCTATGGAAGATAAAAGGGACTCAAAATCCAGTAGATATAGTGACAAAGTTTATAGAGTGGGATTTTCAAAGGTGATATTGCACCTCAATTGGGTTGGGATGACTTGAATCATGATAGGTAAACCATGGGGTATAAAAGGAAATATGAAGAATGGAAATAGAATTTCAAGAGAAAACAGGGGACTTATTAGTAATTCTAGGAAAATAAATCTCAATTGGGTGATTGTTAGGTTTCATCCATGTTTGTGAAAACCATTTTTTTAACAAAGGGTTAATATAATATAAGGAAAAATTATGGATAACTAATTTCTAATGGTTCATATAAAAATGGTGGAGGGATAGTTATGATGTCTAGAAGACTGGAAGTTATATAGATCAAAAGGTGTAGTTGAAACCAAGAAATTAGATGTTAACCCTAAAATTAGTCTGGTAGAAGTAGTGTGTAAAACATAAAGGACTTTTAAAAGCTTCTTCAGGGAGAAAATGTAATGTTTTACTCATTATATTTTCATAAAGTGCATAGTATATCGATTGGAGGTGTTGATGTAATGGGATCCTTTGACCAGACAAAGAGATTCCCATGAAGATAGAAAAACTTTGGAAGTCATCATAGAGAATAGAACATAGAGAGACCGGTTTCACTGACTGTACTCTACTGTATTTAGTGGGATGGATCATTTTGTCAGGAATTGCATTAATTGTAATCTTCTTATGATTCCTAGAATAAAAATTAAGCGATGCCCCCCCCCCATGGAGTATAAATCACATTTGAACCATGTAAACTATTTTATTCTTTTTCCTTCAAATATACCAATAATTTTCTTCTAATAATTATTTTCCATGTTTATTTGGAGGTTTTGCATTTTAGTACATTAATTTGGGTATAGTGTGTCTTCAATGTTTGTGACATTGTATCATAGGCTCACATCGGTTATTTGTTTCTACTTAGTATGTTCTAATGGATATTTTCTAGTGGTCTTATAGAACATAGTTTTCATACTAACACCTAAAAGGATCCTCCATGAACCATCATAAGGAAAAATCAATTTTATACATTCCATAAATGAAATAGGGGTTTTGATTATTCTACATAGTCACACTTTAATTCCATATCTAGAATGAAATCAGATGCATATTTTGGTTTCCCATTGAGTGAAAATCATGGGTCTCCCTTTGGAAACATTCACATATTCCTATGCATTCATAGTAATAGAATTATCACCCACATACATAGTGAAAAAAAACATAACTAAAATCTAATGTGTAGTTGACTACAACCTCTATAGGGTTGGTTCTTCTTTATATACATAAGGGTATCTCACTCACTTATAGAGGTGTAACACACCTCATTTACACAACTATCTATAACCAAATTATACAAGATATGGATAACCAATATATATTGTGGCAGGAATTGTTGGACCTCATCTATGTCATAAAGGAATCCCATGGAAGACTGCTTTCTTCATTAAGGTTAAACTAACTTCACCAAAGAGGGGTGATTGAAGGACAGCCACCATAAATGTAAATTTTTGTAGTTAATAATAGTTTGGTAAGGTGTTTGTCCTACTAGAAGCTCTAAATCCTAAAAAAAATAGTTTCAGAAGAGTAAATCATGTTATTTTCATCCATTATAGGGACCCATGAAGAGAGGACACTAATCATACTCTATTTTACACTAGTTGATTCCTAAAAATAACAATCCATTGTACGTATCTTCCTATAACTCATATTGTTTGAAACCTATTCTTGATAAGAACTAATAAAATGTGGTGATTGTATAAGTTGATAAATTAATCATTTATCCCCAAATTCTCTTTCACCACCATCTCTTCTGATAAATAGCTCTTTGGTATGTAACAAAGCCTAAAATAGGGGTAATATTATCGAAATATTATCTTTAACATCGAGTCTCATCCACAACATAGCTCAGGGTTGTCTTTAAGTGAAATTCTAACCTAATCCCACAACCTGGTTTCATCTCTATCGAGAATACTCAATTTTCAATGCATTATTAGTTATCTTTGTTATATATGGTGTTACATGAAAACATAATACCAACTCAAAATATCTCTCTTTAGAGGATCCACCCAAATTGTTGAGCCTGAAATATTCCACTATGAAACGTGTCCAAGGACCATCTCTGATGGTATGTGGTCCTTGAAGTGTACTCAAACATGGTTTTTCTTCCTTATAGAAGGTTTATAATCTCTAAATAAAACTTCATCATGAACAATGTATCAAACTCTCTCTATGGTATAGAAGTCCCATCATGAGATTAAGATAAACATCATTTATTAATGTCTCATTGTACCATGTAGGGATCTAAACATAAGAATCTCAATTTAGTCACTAATTTTCTAAAATCAATTAAAACATGAGTCTTGAACACCAACCATACCACTGTCACTCAAGGATTAAAATTGTCTCATAAAACCATGAGGCTTTTATAATAATAACACACATATTATATTTAGCCTATGGGTAATCTCATATAACTTAATAGGAACTACCATCCACTCTATAATAAATTCTTCACTAAGTGTGAAGGGGTTAGGAATTTCCTTAGAAATTTGGGCATGAATATCTATCAACTGAGTCTCAGAATAAAAACCCCATTTCCCTCTAATTTGTAGTAAGAGTCACAAATATAGGTACATAATTTTTACAACCTTAACTTTTCACACAATAAGACTATTAATAAGTACCACCCTTCATTTAATAGGATGATACCATAAGTATTAGAGAATATTTGGTTGAGATAATATGGTAAGTACATTAAAGATCATAACTGACCCCTATATGATACACATACCAACTTGTTTGTACCAAGAAATTGATTTATTAGAGCTCTAATTAGACTAAATGTTTATCAGAGTCCTATAGAAAGTATATGTTGGTCTTTTCACCTACACTAGTGTCCCTAGTCTGATAATCTAACACAAGAACCCCTTGAAATCACTTCCCTAAATTTACACATAAATTCTCATAATATTTCTAATTCCAAACACCATCCCTGGGATAGACACACATCGATGCCACTCTAACATGACCAGACTCAACGGGGATCTTCCTTAGCCAGCAGTAAGCTTAGTATACTACCACAATCCGACCTCTAATAGACCAGGGGTTGGTGACTAGCACCAAGTAGGCATACCACACAATATGGGAGTTCTTAGCCAATATCATCCTATAATAAACAGATATCTTAAATGCACAAAATAACCAACAACACCATCAATATATATATATATATATATATTAAACTATATAAAATTCATGCATGAGACATCACATGATAATTACATTATCTCATAGGAAAAACACTATTGGAACTATACATCAGACAAGGTATCTGAACTTGATGATCCATGAGACACCGAAAATCGCATTACTTCTATAATGAATTTTAGATTGATCTCTATCTATAGTAGTCACTGCATCAACATGAACCTCCAAGAACCATTATGCATCACTATACATCAATGATTTTCATCCTTGACCAATAAATATCATCACCATTCCCATCGAGGTCACCTCTAACCTATGTATCATCTACATAGACACAACATGTGTGGGCATGAAGCTCATAAAGGGGTGAGTAAAAATATACTCAGTAAGACACCCCGAACCAAAAAATAAAATACCAAAAACAAGTCACCTCAAACCCCAAATTAATAAAGTAACTATAAGGAAGAAAAGAAAAAAACATATATTATCTATAACTAGAATTCACAAGGATAAAAAGAAGTCTCACTCATCTCAGGTTTAATATATTAGGGATAATATATCAAATGTAACTATAGATTATCATATTACCAAAAGGTTTAGTAATTCTGAATTTGATATCATAGTGATAAGTTGCATCTCAAAAGAAACCAAGGGGGCATAAGGTACCATATGGTTTGAAGTATTTGATCTACTCAACCTTCTAACTTCTATATTATCACTAAAACCCACAAAAATGGGGGACCCACTCCTCATCAAATCATGCATGTCAATTGATGGAGAACCACAACTTAAATCCCATAATTATCATTCCTCTAATGTAGAAACACATAGGGGGGACTAAGATATGGAAGATATTAATACTCTACACATCCTAGATATAGACGAATCAACCCTAGAAATTTACCTAATGTCGCCTTATAGACATTTTAATAGGGAATCCACACCTCACTAAAGTATGCAGGTCGATCGAGGGACTACCAAACAATGAGGGAGGACCCACGCCTTGTTAAGTAGTGTACATCAGATGAGGGGGTACCTAAATCCATGGATAGAGGGCTCACACCCCCAGTACATAGGGGTTTTTTTAACTCTAAAAGTTGTGTGGGGTACATGAACATTGTTAGATCGAAGGTGGTACTAACCATTTACTGATTTGGAGGACTCATGCTCTAAATACATGGGGAGTACTAGTATCTAAGATGAATAAAGTAGAATTGTACCATGTCTTCCATACCCCATTGGGGGAGTGCCCAACCT
Organism: Viscum album; assembly: GCA_963277665.1. NCBI lineage: Eukaryota > Viridiplantae > Streptophyta > Magnoliopsida > Santalales > Viscaceae > Viscum > Viscum album. The sequence goes on from OY728158.1 coordinate 1,290,479,554, forward strand.
CGAAATAACTTTGATCGTATCTCCAACAAAGTCATCAACACTCTGGAGCTATAAAGGAAAATATACCTAAATCTCCTCATGTCTCGCCTTTGATGTCAAAGAGGGATGTACCATTACATTCTTTGTGAACATTTCTTATGATTTAATACTAACATTCCAAAATATATATATTGTGAAAGGATTTTTTTTAAAATAAATTAAGGATATAAAAGCAAATAGGCATGTACTATTGGGTACTAGATGTGTATCCCCTCAAGGGTAGTCTATTCATATACTAGTGTTCGCATGGCGATAATAAGTCCACCTAAATAGCATGAAAAACCCTTGTACATGACATGTGGGACTAGCTAGGTTACTTGGAATGTCTCCTTATTACATGGGATCATGACATCTCATTACACACAATGTGACCAATGAGGTACACGGTGTGTGATTCCTATGAAATTACTTAATGTGTACTATAATTTGGTCTAGTCTTATATTACCAAACTGCACAGCAAGTTGTTTATGTACACATGTTGTGTGATACATAGTAGATAGAATAGGTCAGTATCTATAGGAAGGTTATGTTTTGTACATAATAGAGTACATGGTGTGTGGTTCTTTCCCACACATCATGTGTGGCTAAATAACCATCCAAGCATGTACTCCCTTTACACGTCGAGTCGATCAACTTAGTGGCACATTATGTATGTACCTATGGTCCAAGACATGTGGTACTTAACTCTCTCAAAACCCTATCCATTATTTCATAGGTGATACATGTAGTGCATGTAAAAATTGAACATCATGTGATCATGAATTTGACCTTTTTCTTTGTAACACCCTATAAATTTCACCTTTTCCCCCAATTTCACCTTTAATCATGCCCAAATCATTGTTCTAGACCCATAGAGACCTTGTTTCAGCTTCAAGACCATTTATCAGTCATTATTTTCTATAAAAATACTTGTAAAGATATTTTCACAATCCTCAAGTGCCTCCACAAGTCGTTTCCCTTGAAGATCTCACATCATCACTCATCTCAATGATTCTCCATCAATCGTTGACCATAATTCATGCCTCAATATTTATTATCATGCCTCAATATACTTCTCATGGACTTGAATATTGATCATTAATGATTCAATACAAGGTCTATCTAACCACAAAACATGGAAAAGGCTGGCAGTGAAAGCATAGAGAAAAAAGGGGAAATGGAGAAGAAAAATCATAGACAGAAATTTTGTTATCCGGTGTAAATTTATAGTCACTGATCATCTAGTTTGGACCCCCCAGTTATGAATAATACATTGAGAATCATAAATATGGAAATATTAAATGTGAATAAATTTTTGGGGACTTGAAAGTGGAAACCTCAAATCTAGAATATAATTTATTCCTGGTAAATCCTAAAGAATGAAGAAAATTAATAATATCAATCCCTACCTACATGGTGAAATGTTTAGATTAAATCTATTTTTTAGTGACATGGTTCAATTCATCATCTCCACAAGATCCATTTATTGATGTATCCATAGATTTGTCCCCATTCATTTGATCTAATATTGTTTCTACCAACATATGGTCCCACTCCTCCCTCTCAATCAAGGGGTTATGTCAATGAAAAATGATGGTATCCCTATAAAAATCCTAAGGAGGGATTTATATGTTTGAACTAGGTCAATAAAGTCTGTAAGTATTTTTTTAATAATTAGTTTATTCATTTAATGACACACTTGTGTGAGTGGGTTATGCTTGACTCCCAACGGGGCGGCGACCAAGCCCAAAGTGCGCTACACATTCCCCATCTAGGAAATAGATTTGAATATCTCTATGCATAATATGAAAAATATCTGAGTATGATGGGACTCAAGCTTATGCCAGTTACCATTGAGAGTTGGGGGTGCTACCAGCGACTTGATCTGTGTTGCATCAGGTTGATAGTGTAGCATGTTTCTCACATGCATTGTTGGGTGGGCGGATTGAAATATATATAGGTGTGCTGGAACCTATCATATGTTCCTACCTTCACATTCATTGAGTGGGAGGAGTGATCTTTAACGTTGTGTTGAGATATCATGGTGCAAATTCTTGGAAGGAGGAGACACATTTTCTATGACTGATTTCACAGTTTCATTTTCTGATGGGGGGTGATGAGACTCTTTCTTTTTCTTATCCTGGTTTTTGGATTCCCAGTGGACTCTCTGGACCATTTTAGACATTTGGGTCATGTTTATTTTAGGTCTTCGTGTCTTTTCCATGTAATGGGTTTTCTCTTATCCTAGTTTACAAAATTGGTTTTTCTTTTTTGTTCAATATAAGGGGGATTGACCCTCAACCTTTTCAGAAAAAATTAATGACACACTTTTGACAGGACGTTATGGGGCTCAAAATGAAATTGAATATTACATCACTCCTACAGTAAACTCACCACTCCATAGCCAATGATAGTTTTAGAATTCCCATAAGATGATCTGTTTAGGAGATGTTAACATTCACTCTCATGGGATAATTATTTTTAAAATTATTTATATCCCTTAAAATTCACCATTCTTGAAAACTCATCAAAACTCAGCAAAGGGGTAAGCATTATACCCTGAGATCAATATAACCAATAGAATTTTTTTTATTTGAGGTCGTCTACTAGGGTAAATTCACTATTTCACCCCAAGGAAGGTCTCATGACTCTAAAACTCATAATTGAGATTAAGTCCCGGTAGGAAAAAAACATAGGACTCTATATTAACACTTCAAACACACAAAAACACACATATATTTAAAAATATATATATATACACACACACACACTACAAAAGATATATATAAATAAAAGTATTTAATTATTATCCATAAACATATATTTTAAACACAATATAAAATTATATATATATATATATCATAAATAAAAATACTATATTGATAATATTAAAAATAACATTATTAACATATATATAAATATTCTAAATTATATACAAATATATATTATAAAAAAATGCATGTTAGATAAATAAATAAAATAAATACAAAAAACATGTATATAATTATGCATAAATCTAAATACATATATATATATCATATAGAAAATTAAATTTATATACATTTATTTAATTATAAATGTGTTTGTATATATATAAAGACAAATATATATATATATATATTACATATAAAAATATAGATATATATATCCAAATATATATACAATTATAAATAGATATATACATATATATAAACCCCCCCACATATATATTGAAAATTAATATATATATATATATAACATATAAATATACATATATTCATATAAATGTAAATATATATATATATATAATTAAAGAAATCCTAATATAAAAGAAAATATAAATATATAAATATATTCATATATATATATATTTTTGTATATATGTATGTATATAATTATATAAATCATAACATATATGAAATATAATTATATAGATATATAATTATATATATACATACATATATATAAGTATATACATATATACAAATATATGCGTGTGTGTGTGTAAATACAAACATATATATATACATATAATTCAATGAGAATTAAATCAAGACCCATAATGGATGAAGAATGACTAAAAACCTGAAAAATCTAATGAATTTCAAAAAATGCCTCAATATCATTTAGAATGGGTCAAGGTGTGGGTTTTTCTATTGGTTTCTAAAATAGCGACATGGTATCAGTAGTTGTGGGTGATAGGGTGGAACATTGTTGGAGTGTAGACTTTGGCATGGTTATTGTAGTAGAACTGATTGGTGAAATTGATAGGGTATTTTAGCTATGTAGACTTACTTCCACTTGTACTATAACACAGTGGACTTACTATGCAGATTTGGCGTTATAGAAACATGGTTTAATGTAGAACCTCATTGCTTTATAAGCTCATTTCGAATTAGGGTTTTTATACTCTTAAGATTTGTACCCTATATCTCTCTCCCAAAAAGAGTGAATTTTTATACCTTTGTGTTTATGTAGGTATTAATATCAAAAAAAATCATATATATTGTGATCTTCTTCTTGTTCTTTTGTTTTTTTTCTCCCTTTTACTCTACTTTCAGAATAAGTTATCATTGTTCCTCTTAGTATTTATATAAAAAATATATGATGTTCAGTTATACTATCAACTCCATGCATTATTATCTTTTTGGTACTCTGAGAATCCATATTTTCTTGAGATTTGTGACCTTTGAGTAGCAAAGTTTAGATGACTATGAATTTTTTACATTCCTAAGACTTCTATTTGTAGAGAATATCTTGATCTTTTATTGTCTTCCTCCTAGTTTCTCTCTCGTATCTAGGATTTCAATTTGACTATTTTATTTGTTTTCCCTTTTTTTAGGGAATCTTACTAAGTATGTTTATACTCACCCTTGAATAGTCCTTGTGCTCACACATGTTGTGTCTATGTAAACAATGCACTATTCAGATATGATCTTGGTATACATGGAGTTGATACATATAGTTAGAAGCAAGTATCGAGTGGTTCTTGGTGATGCATGATGGATAATGGTTGTTCATGATAGTGGTAGTGACTATTATGACTAGATATTTCTTGATTCTTGTGTTTATCAAATATTGAGGATTTTAAAATGTACAATTTCATTAGTATTTTATTATGTGGTTTTATACTTATATTTTGTTATATCATGCATGTATTGTATATATTTTGATTTTATATATATATATATATACATTCCTAGTGTTTCTTGTTATTGTATACATTATATATGTGTGTCTATTTAAAGATGATATTGGATAAGGGGTCTTATATTGCATGATATGTCTACTGGGGGCTAGTCACTAGCCCCTTGCCTATTATAGATGGACTTGGGTGGTATACTTGACTTACTATCAGCTTGGGTGGGGGCCTGGTGAGTCATTTCATGTCACTAGTAGTCAACAAGTTCAAATCTTCATTTGATAAGATCAACCCATAAGGATTAGATCATATCTAGATGTGATAATAATGGAAGTACATGAAAAAAAATCATTACGAACCACAATATGATGAATGAAAAAACTTTATTGTACCCTATAATTTATGTCTTATATATATGGGTCTACTAATATATTATCATATTCTTGGAGAAAGGCCATGTCAATCATCACACCTGTGCTAGTCTGCCTAATCAGATAACTAAACTCAAGACCACATTGGCATCATAGCCTTAAATTCCTAAACCAATACATAAAATATTGTTAAATACAAATATTTTCCCAATGAAATACCCACTCTAATGCCACTACGACATAGAATGACCCATCAGGGCCCTACTTGTGCTAGTAGTAAGATAAGTGTCCTACCCCAAGACCACCTTCAATAGGTCCAGGGCTAGTTACTAGCACTGAGTAGCCATACTATAAAATTTGGAAGGTCTTAGCCTATATCAAGCTACAAAAAACATCTATCCAAAGAAAAACATAAATAGTAACACAAATAGTGTATATATATAAACTAAACTTTATATAATTTATGCACGATAAATCACATGATAAGTGATTCACCACATAGGAAAAACACCATAGGAACTATACATCTGAAAAGGGATTTGGACTTGAAAATCCAAGATTCATGGGAAAAGTTCCCCACAACTAAATAGAATCCTAGACCAATCTATTCTTATATTAGTCATTATACTTTCTTAAACCACCGAAAAACACTACATGTCACTATGAATCAATGATCATGAACCCTGAATAAGTTTTATTATCAACACACCCTCCACGGTCACTTCAAACCTATACATCATCTTTATCGACACATCATGTGTTTCCATGTAACCCATACAAGGGTGAGTATAAACATACTCATAAAACACCCTATAACTAAAAATAAATGAAAATTAAACAAGTTATCACAAACTTTAGATCAATAAAGTAATAAAAATTAAGATAAGTAAAATCTAGATATTATCTACAACTAGAAGTCATGGGGATACAAAAAATTCCCAATCATCTCAGCTATAATCCATAAAGGATCATATTTCATGATCAATTAGGGATGCTCAGAGGCTAAAAGTTTCACTAATTTTGAATTCTATGGCCTATATATAATTTTTATCACCAATTAAACCAAGGGTTACTTAAGGTATCATAAGTCTTGAAGTATCTTAAATGATCATCCTTTTAAACACCCACATTATCAATGAAAACAATAAAAAAGGGTAATTTCATCTTACTAAAACATATGTGTCATTCAAGGGGAAGTCACACCCTAACAACCAAAACTAGAATGCCTCTAGTATAGAAACACATTGGGGGAATAAGATATGGAAGAGAGTCTCACTCTGCACATCCTAACTATAGAATAATCGTCCCTGATAAGAAACCCAATGTTACCTAATAAAAATAATAATAGGGTACCTTCACCTCATGGAAGTATACATGTCTGTTGAGGGAGTATCAAACACTAATGAAGGACCATTTCCACATTAATAAGTACAAGTTAGATGAGGGTATACTTAACTCCATGGATATAATACCTTCACCCTTAGTATATATGGGACTACAGAACTCTATTAGTAGTGTGGTGGACCTATAACTTATTGATGTCAAGGGGGTACTATCCCTATTCTAATTTTGAGGTCTCATGTACCAAATATATGAGGGATTATTGAACTATAAGATGAATATGGGGGACATTTTTATACCATCCATACCCTACCAGATGAGTATTTAATCCTATGACCACTTTGATTATCTCACCCAAACCTAGTCATCAACCCTATGGGTCTATGAATAAAAATATGTTTGAATAACCTCATGTATTTACCTTAATGATAATTATGGGTATATCATTTCATTATATATATAAAGTGCTCAGCATGGACAACTCTTATTCCAAAATACTTGTCTCAAGTTGAAAGATATGAAAATTTTCTAAGGATACAAAAGTACACAATCAGTATTATGTGGGTATATGATGTTTTTCCCCTAGGGGGTGGTTTGTTCATGTACTATGATACACATGGAGCGTAAATTCCACCTAAATATGATTTATAGAAATGAACATGGAACTTGGGAATATCTGGGGTACTCAATGGGTCTCCAAATTACATAGGATTGTGTCATGTTGGTACACATGCAGTTTCCACGAAGATAAAAAATGTGTGATTACCCTGAAATTAATCAGTCTACATCACCATTTTCTCAATTCACGTAGTCCTAGACTAAATGTAAAGTAGTATATGTACACATGATGTGTGGTCCATAGGGGTGTCATGGGAATCTGTTGGGGTGGATGAGTTATGAGTGGAAGAGGGTACACGGTGTGTGGTCCTATACCGCATGTGATATATGGCCAAATGGAAATTGGGGCATGTACTCCCTGTACAATATGAGTTGGTCATATTAGGGGCACATTGAATGTGTACCTATAGTGAATTTTGTGTGATATTTAACTCTCTTGAAACCCTAATTGTCTCTACCTTGATAATGCATGGTGTGTATATCAGAAGTACACAACGTTTGATCACATCTTTAGCCTACAACTCTAAAACATGCCAAAAATTACACCTCTTCCTCTGATTTCACCTCTAATTACACCCAAATGTTCTCTCTTGAATCGTAGTGATCCCATCTCACCTTTAGGCCCTTTTCAATCATTATTTTCTAAAAAATGATTAAAAAAATATCTTGAAAACCCTTAGGAACCTATGTACATCATTCCCATAGATGATCCCATGTTTTCACTTATCCCAATGATCCTCTATCACTCATTGAGCACATGAACCAATATTAATTTTCTTGTAATAGTTAGTTTTTCATAGACCTAGATACTGATCATTCATAATCTTGGCCAAGATTTGTTGAATCATCAACTATAGAAAATGCCGGTAGTATAAGCATGTATAAAAAAGGTGAAATAGACAATAAAAATTATAGACTGAATTATTGGTGTTTAGTGTGAAGGTTCATCCACCAATCATTAGACATAGACCTTATAATAATGAAAAACACAAGTAGATTAATAAATCTAACAATATTAAATTAAAATAAATTTGAGGGGATATAAAATTGTGAACCTAAAATCAAGAATAGAATTTATGCTTGATAAATCCTGAAGAACAAATAAAATTAAAAATAATAGGCTCTACCTAGATGTAAAAACATCATATCTTTAGTTTGTTTTTTGGATTTGTGGTTCTATTTTTCATCACCACATGTTTTGGTTATCGATGTCATCACAGATTCGGGCTCATTCCTTCAATTCTATGTTGGTTCCACCAAGATATATTCTTTATACACCCTCTATATATATTGTTTATTTTGATCGGAAATGTGGATAACACTAGAATAAATCATAAAAAGAAATTTATTGGTATGAATTAGGTTAACCAAGTCATTAATTAATTGTTTAATAACTAATTTATTCATTTAATGGCATTGTGATGGGTTATCCCGGGGCCTGAAATGAAATAAAATATCATATCACTCATCGGGTAAAATTTCCACTCCAAACCCAATGGTGGAATAAGAATTACCACACTCTTTTTAGGATATGTCTTCATCCATGCTCAAGATATAATTATTTTTTTAAATAATAAACTTTAAATATCCCTTAAAATTCATCATGCTCAGAAACTCACCAAAACTCATCCTGGGGATAAAAATCACACCCCAAGATCAATAAAATGATAATAATTTTGTTATTATTGAATTCTATATTAAATTTATCTTTTTACCCCTAAGACGGTCCTGTGACTCTAAAACTCAGAATTGAGATTATGTCTCGCTTAGGAAAAACCTGGTCACTATATTAACACTGTAAACACACACACACACAAACACATGCGAACACACACACACAGATATATGTATATATGCACACATGAACACACACACACACACATATATATATATATATACAAAAAAACATATATATAAATCTAAGTATTTAAGTATTATCCACAAGAATATATTATAAACATAGTATAAAATTATATATATTATATCAAATATGAAAACACTATATAGATAACATTACAAATAACATTATTAACTTATATAAAAATATCCTAAAAAATATACAGGCACACACACACACACACTCATATTATAAAAAATACATCTTAGATAAATAAATAAAGTAAATGTGTAAGATCTTGGTTTTTCTTCAAGGTACGGATCCTTTTAATTTTTGTTTAATTATTTATTTTAATCTTAATAGAAGGAAATATAGGTTATGATGGTGTTCGTAACTTGTTTGGAGATCATACCCCTAGCTTTTGGAAGGAACGGGTGGGCCACATGGTTAGTAGAAACCAAGCAGCCCAGTTCTCAAGGTTTGGTTAAATCGTACGGGTTAGAGTACTCTTCCTAGGGCATCACAGTTTGTCTTAACTATGTTTCCCAAACCGCATGGCCCGGAAAGTATAACATTCCCTATTATAGAGGCACTTCACATGGGTTGTGTGTGGTTATTCAAACTGTGTGCTGATCCCATGCTAGGGGGTGTCCATGGATAGTGGTTGTCGCACGGTTTGGCCAACAGTGTGGCCAAACCATGTGACCCTTTAAAAAGGGTGAAATGACATTTTTACCCTCCTCTTATTTAAAGGTTATAACCGTTTTTCTTCCTTCCTCCACACACAGAAACACCTCCTCCTCCTTTGAGATCTCCATGGCCTTCCAACATAGGCATTGAGGCATCTCTTCAATACAGACTCTAATAAGACCTCCATCTATTAATTTGGATAGCCATAGATAATCTCTCCATTCCAATTTATCTTTTTTTATTTATCTTCCTATCGACGGATTTATTTTGGTGTAAAATAATATGCCCTCTTTTCAAGTTATTTTACTATTCAACCATTTTCTTTTGATTTAGGCCAATCCAAGGGCTGAAACTGGATGAGTGTTCTACCCAAGGCATAAGGTAGGTTTTATATACCTTTTACCTAAGGTTGTATAGTATATTGAATTACCATCAATGAGATACACATTTTAGCTTATAGATGTTTCTCCTAAATTAATTAAATATTTTAAATAAATTGTAAGAACTTTAATATGTTCCCATTTTATCATCTTGACATGGTTGGAGGTTTTCAACCTCAACTTGAGCCACCTAAGAGGTGATTTCTTTAATCCTCTTTGTTATGGAACCACCACTTTGGGTGTGTGAGCTTTCCATATTTTAGTGGGAGCCTTTTTAAATTAAATGAGATAATTGTAGATGGGAAATAATCTTTTTCCTTGATATTAGATGTTATTAAAGGGATAAATGGTTGGATTTAAAAGAAAATGTGGAATGAGATTGATATTCTCTTAGATTGTACCATTTTATATTAATAATTTTAATTGGGTATGGACACCAACATAACCCTTATCATTTTTATGTTGGTTTATGTTGGATATATCTATATGAAATTGAATTCTTATAAAGGTACGGAACTTGTTTCATAGTATTATGGCACTGACTGGGGGATCATGGTATGGAAACTATGACCCCTGTGTAGGATTTCTTATGGTATGAACTAATGAGGGATATTAAGGTATGTCACCTAATAATTTTGTATACTTTCATATCCCTAGATATAGGTTTCCTTGGGACCTGGACCATGTAGGTATGATACTATTCCGAGCTTACCATTGGATGAGGTCCTTGGTCTCGATGAGGTTTCCCTGTTTATATGCCTTGGGACTTAGCCCATATAGATCTGATACTCTTTTCACATGTGGTCTATTCCAATATAGTAGTTACCTATGATTGACACATAATATATATATATATATATATATATTGATGCTCACCTATTATAGACTTCTCTTATTACAATTTTTTCTCATGGACGTTTCATGTCTTTCATTCACGTTATATCTTTACCTGTTATACTTTCACATGGTTACAGTTTATATTTATAGGATGGATTTGTTATAGACACCGTTGTTGGTGGCCTACTGAGTATATATCACACCATGTTCAAGCCACTGATTGGTACCTAGAAAAGCTTCATGGATGCAGGTAGGGATAGGGGTAAGTTCCTAGTTATTAATGCTTAATTGATTGTAGCATGGCACTGTGGAAGAATAGGACCAAGCTATAGATTAAGATGATATCTGGTGATAGTGTTTTATTTTATTTTTTTGGTTCTTTTGATATACTTGTATGTATGTGTTCCTACTTCCCTATTTTACTATTACTTTTTATTTAGATGCATGACATTACATCATTTTTTATATGGTACTCGATATTTCTATTGATAACTGTTTATTTTATCTAGATGATTTATCTTCTGTTTTCAATTATTATTATGATATAATCATTTATCCACTGATTATACCATTGTGATACTCTTATTATGGGAGTATATTCTCCCCATTTTACCACCTTAGACCCTCGCTACTAGTGGTGACCTCTTCAATTATGGAGAGAGTGAAGATGAGGCAGTTATTGAACCCTGAGGACCTAGTCCTAAGGGAGATTATTTCAGGTGAGGATCCCCCACTAGTATGGATTATTGATGTGGATGAGGTATTACATGTCCATAGACACATCTGGGATCCTAAAAACAACCAGGAGGAATTGATGTGAGAGTTTCATGCTTCTAATTAGGTGGTACACCCTCGGATAACAAATATTTATCCTGATCTACATTGCCAATATTAGTGTCGTGGTATAAAGGGGGAGATATTTGGTTTTTTTACTCTACGTTCTACATGTTATCAGGTGAAATAAAGACACCAGAAACTAGTAGTGATTCTATATACATTTCACATTCTTGAGTGTAAATGGGATGATGTCACTTTGGATTTTGTGACTGGATTATCAAGATCCCCTCAATGCAAGGATGTAGTATGGATGATCATTGATTGGCTCATGAATATCTCTCACTTCTTACCTATCATAGATACCTTCTTAGTGTATGAGATTGGGATACTATATCTATATGATATTATATGCCTACATGAGGACCCTCATACTATCATTTTTAATAGGGAATCTTATTTCACATTGAGGTTCTGGAAGGGGTTATAGAAAGATTTGGGTGTGCAAGTGCTTTTAAGCATATACTTTCACCCTTAGACTGACAGTCATGTAAAATGGATGATACAAGTACTAGAGGACATGCTCTGAGAAAGAATCATTGATTTTGGATGTTCTTGGGATAAACATACACCACTTTCCAAGTGCTCCTACAAAAACAATTTTCAAGTGACTATACAGATGGATCCTTAAGAGGATTTATATGGTATGTTGCGTCATTCACCTTTGTGATGGTTAGAGATAAGTGAGGCATCAATACTTGGACCTCATCTCATTCAAGATACTTTGGAGTAGATTCAGCTGATTTAGAAGAAAATGGATATAGCTCAGTCTAGATAGAAATCGTATCCCTACCATCCTCGAAGACCTCTAGAGTACATGGTTGGGGAGCTAATATTATTTCATGTATCAACCAGATTAGGGAATCAATGATTTAGGTGGAAAGCTAATTTTTCACCTCAGTTTGTTAGACCTTTCAAAGTTTTGGATAGGTTCAGACTCATCGCTTATCCAATAGAACTTCTTGAGATATATCGGGATATGCAAGATGTTTTTCATGTTTCTCAGTTACGTTGTTACTATTCATACTTGTCTCACATGTTTCATCCTAATAAGGTAAAACAAGATGTTGATGCTTCTTTTGAGGAGCCCCTATTCATATTGTGGACTATAACAAGAATTCTCTCCAAGAAAAATTCAGTTCCTTTCGTATGGGTGATATGGTATCACATATACGTATATAATGATTCCTTGAAGTGAGAGGCTAAAATATATGATCAGTGGTTGGAGTTTTTCTTAGATGATGTTTTACCACCCTTGGAAGGGAAACTTGGGGATGCATTTCTTTAAAGAAGAAGACTATAAGACCCCATTTTTTCATCATGGTACGAAACATTTTTACTTCCATTTAATTATTTAGTTTAATCTTAATGGAAGTTATTAATGAGGTTATGGAGGTTACAAGGGTGTTATGGACTTGTTTGGAGCCCAGATCCTTGAATTTTAGAAGGAATAGGTGGGCCACACTATTAATAGAAACTATGCTACCGAGTATGCACGGTTTGGATAAACTGTGTGGGGTGGTCCATTGCTCTACCTAGGAATGCATGGTTTTTCTTATCCACACATCCTAGGATATATGGTTTTGCAAGTTTAACAGGCCCTATTGCTGAGTAAATTCACACAGGCTATACACGGTTTGTCAAATCATACACTGAGCAAATGCAAGGGGGTTTCCATGGATAATGGTTGTCGCATGGTTTGGCCAACCATGTGGACAAATCATTCAACCCTTTAAAAAGGGTTCAAAATGTGTTTTTTCCTCCAATTATTTAAAGGGAATAACCCTTTTTATTTCATCCTCTATACAAATTAGTTCTTCCTCCAACTTTAATAGCTCTATGGTCATCCAACCTAGGAATTAAGGAATCTGTTCCGTCTGGACTCTAATCGTGAAATCATCTATTTTATTGGATAGCCACTGGTAAGATCTCTATTCCAATTGCACATTTGTTCATTTATCATCTTGTCTAAGGAGTTATTTTGGTGCAAGCTAATATATGATATTTTCAGGGTATTCAACTATTCTTCCATTTTCGTTTGATTTAGGCTGAACCAAGGGTAGATACTAGATGAGTGATCTACCATAGGAATAAGTTAGGGGGTATATACCTTTTCCCTACGTTTTTGTGGTCCATTGAATTTTCACTATTGTGAACCACACTATATCTTCCATACATTTATCCTAAATTAATTATATGTATTCAGTTAATTTTTGGAAAATTAATGGGTTTCCCTTTTATCATCTTGACATGGTTATATTTTTTCAACCTCATCTAAGCCACCTCGTAGGTGAGTTCTTTAATCTTTACTTCAATATAACCACCCCTTTGGGTGTGTGATCTTGTTGTATTTTAGAGGGAGACTTTTAAAATTAAATAAGATAATTTGAGATGGACATGCCTACTTTTCCCTGATATCAGATACTATTAAAGTTATTAAATAGTTGGATTAAAATGAAAATGTGAAATCAGATGGATATTCTCTTGGATTATGCCTTTTTATATTGATAATTTTAATTGGGTATGGACACTAATATAGATCTCGTCATTTTATATTACTTTCTTGATGTTGGACTTCTTGGTATGAAACTAACTTCTTATGAAGGTATGGTACCTATTGTATAATGGTATGGCATAGACTATGGGATCAAGGTGTGAAAATTATGACCTCTAGGTATGATTTCTTATAGTATGTCTATAATGAGAGAGACAGAGGTATCACACCAATGACTTTCGTATACATTCATTGTTGGGACCAGGTTGAATGAAGATGAAAGTTTGAAGAGTTAGCTTTTGCAGAGTGTTGTATTTTGTTGTCAAAGGCGATAAATCAATTCACTGTGTAGAAGGATCATAAATCAGACGATGCTTTGCTGGTATGTATTTCACACAAATCATGAGTTAGGAGAACTTGTGATGCAAGCCTTATGAAGGAAAGGGGGAGAAATGATGATGCCAGTCAGATAATGTTTTGATTGGAAGGGATGATGCTGCTGGAAGATAGGAAAGATTCAGTTCCCATTGCAACTCTGACGATGCTTAAGCTGATCTATCAAAGGATAAATATCACGATAGTGGGATTCGTGATAAGAGCAGAAGAATGGATATGGGAAGCAGTAAAGAGATAAAATGGCAAAGCAATAGACAATCTGGGGATGGCAGAAAAGAACAGTTTAAGGTGGCGCCGCTTTCCAGTGTTTGCCAAATTTTAGGGCCTGAAAATCGGGAGATGAAGAAATCTGCTTGGCAATGGATGTTGCGCTGAAGATGGTTTATACGTGCAAAAGAGTTATTCAAGGTCAGAACTATGAAAAATGACAAAGGAATGGAGTGCGCGGAAATTTAGGCACGTTTCGCGCAAAAATAAAGTGGTGCGCGCAATATCTGCGGGATGCGCGAAATAGTAGCGGGTTGCGCGAAAAATCTGCGGGTTGCGCGAAATATTGGCATGGTGCGCGAAATTGGGGAATGAAGTTTTCGCGCAAATGATGATTCGAGATCAGAAGATCAAAAATTGGCAAAGTCATAAAATGCGCGAAATATTGGAGCAGTGCGCGAAATCTGATGTCGCAGGAAAGATTGGGTTTGCGCGCAATATAGAACACGGTGCGGAATTTTGCGCGCAATTGGTGCTTCAGGCTTAGAAGGATGAAAAATTCCAAAGGCATGAGAGGCGCGAAATATTGAAGCATGGCGCGAAATATGAAGTTTCATTAAAGAGTTTTTATGCGCATGGAGGAGGTTTTACGTGCAGGAAGTGGTTTTTATGCGCAAGGTCAAAAATGCCTATAAATATGAGGTGAACCCCTCTCATTATGTAATGCTCGACACTTAGAAGAAATCCAGAGCTCTGGTGCGCGTAAATTATACGCTAAGTGAGTTGCGTGAAAAGAGGAAAAGTTGCGCGTAAAAGGAAAGTTGCGCGAAAACGTTTTTCGCGCCAAAAGGGCATTTTACGCGCAAGCCATTTGAATTGCGCGCAAGGCACCCAAAAGGCTGCGCGAAATATTTGGGGTCTTCGCACGTATTCAATTGTGCACAAGAGAGTTCTTACCGGCTTCTAGGTAAGAAAGTGAAGATTTGTACTTCGGAGAATACATCTGTTTAATTGTAAAGAAGCACTGAAACATTGTGTTATCCTATTTGTGCTAAGAGGGAGCACACGCACTATTGGATTGTTTTCAAAGTGCTGCACGAGTGTAAGGGTATATCCTACTCGTTGTATTCCACATCAAAGGATTGTTTTCTAGTGGATTGTGTGGTACTGGATTATTTCCGTACCATACCAAGGACGTAGCTACTCTTGTTGAGTAGTGAACCTTGTAAATCTTGTGTTCCTGTGGATGTGTGTGTTCAGCAGGGAAGAAACTCTTTAACAGGAGGCGAAGGTTGTTTCAAAAAGGGGAAACTTAAAAAGAAAAAGATATCACTGATTCACCCCCTCCCCCTCTCAGTGATACTTGGATCCTGATTGGGAACTTCAATTGGTATCAGAGGGAGGTTGCCTTCGTTTACTCTTTGCTGAATTGTTTGAAGAGAAGTTGTGATGGAAAATCTAAATTGCGTGAACAGTAAGGGGATTCCAATCTTCGATGGAAAGAACTATCACATCTGGAAGGACAGAATGATGCCGTATCTTATGTCTCTTGGATATGAAGTTCTTGAAACTACAACAGATGGATTTCCTGATATTGATGACAAGGTCCCTCTTACTCCTGTCGATAAGAAGAATCTTGAGAATGATGGAAGAGCTAAAAATGCATTACTCTCATCACTTTCTGAGAGTGAGTTTTTAAGAGTGAAAGGTGTCACTACTGCTAAAGGCATCTGGGATAAGCTAATGAATAACTATGAAGGAAATACAAAAGTGAAGAAGGCAAAACTACAAATCTGGAGGCTGAAGTATGAAGACTTGAAAATGGGAGAATCTGAATCTGTTGGGGAATTCTTTACCAGAGTTAATGACATTGTCAGTACAATCAGATGTCTTGGTGAAAAGTTAGAAGATGATACAGTTGTTGAAAAGATCCTGAGAATTCTTCCTGACAAATTTGATGCTAAAGTTTCTTCACTAGAAGACAGAGATCCGGAAACATTATCTCTTGATGATTTGCACAGTACTCTCATCACTTATGAGATGAGAAGAGAGAAGACCATGAAGAGCAAAGCAAAAACTGATAGAGAAATGTCTTTCATGGCAGAAAAGAAAGAGAATTCGAAGAAAATTCTTATTAATGAAGAAGCTGGTGAATCCAACTCTGAAAATGAGGTATGTAAAAATTTTGATGAAATTCTATCCTTGTTTTCTAAAAATGTTAAAAGAGGCACAGGGAAATACAAAGGGAAACTCCCTTTGAAATGTTTTGAATGTGGAGCAGTTGGCCACTTTGCGGCTAATTGCCCTCAAAAGGGGAAAGATGCCGACAGTGATGAAGAAGACAGAGGACCAAGAAGGTCATGGAAGAAACAGGATCGAAAAGATAAATATTCTGGTAGAAGTCAGAATAAAAAGTTCTTTAAATCAAAAAGAAGAAGCTTTTTGTCAAATGATAAGGAAGATGATGATAGCGAGACTGAATCAGAAAAATCTTCTACTGAAAAAACTAGAGAGAGTACCTTTTTTGCAACAGTGAATAATGATGATTATGAGAGTAGTAGTACTGAAGAAGAAGAGACTCAACTTGAACAGTATCTGAAAGAAGAGCTGAAGGAATGTTTGAGGAAGATCAGAAAACTGGAGAAAGAAAACAACAAGTTAGTAAAAGAAAATTCCACAGTAAACAATCAAGAAGGTTTTACAGATGATAAAATCATGATGAAAAAAGAGATTGATGATCTGAAAAATTCTCTTAAGAATACAAAGAATCGTAATGATCATCTTGAAGTGAAGTTGAAGGCAAAAGAAGAAGAGTTGGAATTTGTCCAACAAAAACTGCATAAAGCTAAAGAAATGAATATCAGTTCCAAAAATTCTATCTCAGAAGTAGGGGAATGTTCCAGTAAGAATGAACTAAAAAGGGATCTAAAAAACTTACCTTCAAAGGTTGAAATGAAAGACAAAATTGGTTCTGATAAGAACAAGGCTGGAAAGACAAAGTATGTGGTCAAAATCAGCAATGCAGAAAAATCAGAAGTGCATAAAAATATTGAGTCAAGAAAAGCTTCTAATACTTCTGGTACTGCTGAATCTGAGCTGAAGAAGAGAGTTACAAATGAAAATATGATGGTTTTTGAGAAGCGTGTTCACAACTCCATTCAGTCTAAAAGTTTCAGAGGTAAATATTCTTTCTATGGATACTGCTGGTATTGTGGTGGATTCGGACACATGGAAAGTATGTGTTGGTTTAACCAACAACATTACAACTATTCCAAAAGTTTTGAAGGACAAGGATTGAGGGGGAGCCAACGCTTTCAAAATAGAAGATCTCCAAATAAGTTTCAGAAGAAATCTGAGAAGACTGGTGTGAAAGTTGGGAACAGATTCCAACCACTGGAAACATATTGTGAAAGATGTGATCAACCTGGACATCTTGCTAAGGGCTGCCTTAGTGTGTTACCAGAGCAACAAAAGTTTGTTAATAATCCTCAGAAGACAGAGTTTTTAAAATACAAAAGGGACAAATTTGATAAGTCTGAAAAGAAAGAATGCATGGTTCTCTGGCCAGAACACATTGATTTGGCTAGGAAATTGGAAGAAGAAAAACAGAAAGTGGAGGAAAAGGAAGAACAAAAAGCACTTGTTGTTGAAACAGCTTTGAAGGCTACCAAAGGAGAACGTCCATGGATTCTTGATAGTGGATGTTCATCTCATATGACAGGAGACTTAAAGCTGCTGAAGAATGTGAAAGACTTTAAAGAAGGAACTGTGACATTTGGAAATGATGAATCTCTAAGGATCAAAGGTGTTGGATCAGCCATCATTGGAAAAGAAAAGATGAAATCCAGAAAAACACTATATGTTGATGGACTGAAACACAACCTGCTCAGTGTGTCACAACTCTGTGATGAGGGCAACAAAGTGATCTTCAGAAAAGATGGATTTGTTGTAAAAAGTGAAAATGATGGAAACATAGTTACAAGGGGCCAGCGTACAAGAGGGAATTTGTTCCAAGTTGGGGATGGACAGAACTCTTGTTACATGAGTGTGGTGGATGAAAATAAATTATGGCATAAAAGGCTGGGTCATATGTGTTAGAGAAATATGTGCAAGTTGTCAAAGCGAGAAAGTGTTCGGGATATGCCTGATTTATCAAGAGAAAGAGATTGGTGCTGCACTATTTGTGAGAAAGGGAAGATTGCTAATTCTATGCACAAGAGAGTTGAAATTCGCTCAAAAAGACCCTTAGAACTCATACACTCAGATATATGTGGGCCAATGAGCAAGAAATCTTCAAATGGAGATAAGTACTTCATTACTTTCATTGATGACTTTACTCGCATTACTTGTGTTATGTACATGAGACATAAGTCAGATGCTCTAACAATGTTTAAGAGTTTCAGAAGGAAAGCAGAGAAAGAATGTGAGTATTCAGTGAAGAAGTTGAGAACTGATAATGGTGGTGAGTATAAGAATGAAGAGTTTGAAAGTTATCTTGAGAAACATGGAATTCGGCATGAGTTTAGTTCACCATACACACCTCAACAAAATGGGGTGGCTGAAAGAAAGAATCGAAGTCTGGTGGAAATGGGGAGAACTATGTTACTTGAACATAG
Source organism: Viscum album (assembly GCA_963277665.1). Taxonomy (NCBI): domain Eukaryota; kingdom Viridiplantae; phylum Streptophyta; class Magnoliopsida; order Santalales; family Viscaceae; genus Viscum; species Viscum album. Next base: position 1,290,498,815 of record OY728158.1, read on the forward strand.
TCTCTCTCATTATTATTGGAGGCAAGCCATGAGCACTGCTGTGTATATTCAGAACCGGTGTTTCTATAGACCAAACTCAGATATGACTCCATATGAGATGTTCTATGGAAAAACTCCAAGTCTGAAACACTTGAGAGTCTTTGGGAGTCCATGTATTATAAAGAAGAAAGGTGGAAATCTGGGAAAGTTCGAGCAAAGAGGAGATGACGGAATTTTTCTTGGCTATGCTCCAGAAGGAAGAGGATATAGATGCCTCAACAAAGAAACAGGAAGAATTATTGATTCTTCAGATGTAAAAGTTGTTGAAAGTGCTGAGAAAGAAAAGCAGTCATATGTTGATGTGGAAGTCGAGCGGGATAGAGAAGATTTTGTTAACAATTCTGATAATGCTTCAGAATTTGTTCATCCTACTCAAGAAGAGGAATCTGACTCAGAAATATCAAGTGATGAGGATGAAGTTCAAACAACTCATCCTAGGTTGAGGAAACAAGTGGAGGCTCAGAACATTATTGGAGATAAAAATCAGAGGGTTCAAACAAGAAGAACAACAAATGCTATATCACATACTTCTCTTTATTCAAAAGTTGAACCGAATAATGTAAATGAAGCATTTGAGCATCCAGAATGGGTTCATGCTATGAATGAAGAGCTTGATCAGATAGAGAAGAACAATACTTGGGAACTTGTGCCCAAGCCGGACAACAAGAACATTATTGGTACAAAGTGGGTTTTTCGAAACAAGCTGAATGAAGAAGGTAATGTAATAAGAAACAAGGCAAGATTGGTCTGCAAAGGGTATTCACAAATTGAAGGCATTGACTTTGATGAAACCTTTGCTCCAGTAGCTCGATTAGAAACAATCAGAATATTTCTTGCCATTGCTGCACAACGAGGTTACAAAATCTTTCAAATGGATGTAAAATCTGCATTCTTGAATGGTGATCTTGACGAGGAAGTTTACATTGATCAACCTTGTGGATTTGTTATTGGAAAAGATGAAAGCTATGTGTGCAGGTTGAAGAAGGCTCTGTATGGGCTAAAACAGGCTCCGAGAGCATGGTATTCTAAATTAGATACTTGCTTGAAGAAGATGAACTTTAAGAAAGGGAGAGTTGACAGCAATCTCTACATCAAGAAATGTCAGGAGTTTTCACTGATCGTTATTGTTTATGTCGATGATATTATATTTGCTGGAAATAATGAAAGATCATGTGAAAACTTTGTTGAGGAGATGAAGAAGTTATTTGAGATGTCCATGCTAGGTGAAATGAAGTACTTTCTTGGGTTACAAATTTCACAGAAGAAGAATCATGTTTTTCTATCTCAAGAAAAGTATGTTAAGGAACTTCTGAAGAAGTTTGGCATGGAAAATTCGAAACCAGTTTCCACACCGATTTCAGTGGGAACCAAGTTGTCTAAAGATGGAGAAGGAAAGGAAGTTGATCAGAAAGAGTTTCGAAAACTGATTGGAAGTCTGCTATATTTGACGGCCTCAAGACCCGACATCGTCTATGCTGTTACTTTATGTGCGAGATTTCAGAGTGCTCCTAAAGAATCACATTTGATTGCTGGAAAAAGAATTCTCAGATATATCAAAGGCACAACAAACTTTGGAATCCGGTATGACGGCTCTGAAAATATTGATCTATTTGGGTATTCTGATGCTGATTGGGCAGGAAATGTTGATGATCGAAGATCCACATCTGGTGGAGTATTCTTTCTAGGAAAAAGCTGTGTTAGTTGGCATACCAAGAAACAGAATTCAGTAACTCTTAGCACAGCTGAGGCTGAGTATGTTGCTGCTACTCAAGCTGCAACTCAACTAATGTGGATGAAGACTCAGCTGGAAGATCTACTTGTTGAAGTAAAGCTACCATTGCTCTTGGGTTGTGATAATCAGAGTGCAATCAATCTTACAAGAAATCCAGTACAACATTCTCGTTCAAAACACATTGATATAAAGTACCACTTCATCAAAGAGCAGGTTGAAAAGAATGAACTGAGGCTGGAGTATGTTCCTACATCTGAACAAATTGCTGATATATTTACAAAACCGTTACCGAAGGAACCATTTGCAAAGTTGAGGTTGAACATGGGTGTACAACCTCCTTTTCATCAAGGTTAAGGTACATGTTTCTGTCCCCTCTCTCGTCTTAGCTTTGGATAGTGTTGTCAAGGGGGAGAATTGTTTCATAAATCTATCCATAAGGAAGAATGTATTAAGGGAGAGTTGTGGGTAAGCTGTGAATTCAGCATGTATGTGAGTGAACTATTCTAACTATTTGTTGGAGTGGTTGTAGGAAACAAAGTTGTTTTACAGGAAAGTTGAAGAAGTGAAGAATGCTATTGCAAGATGTTCTGAAGAAGGATGAGGAGGTATGTTCATGAGATTTCACAGTCACTGCTTTTGGACAGCATGGTTCTGGCTGTCAATAAATCTTGTTTCCTACAATGAGTTAGCTCACGTAGGCTTAGAATTGTTGATAAGTAATCCATTGCAAAAGGTTTCAAAATTCAGTGATTTATGAATCTTTGTTGACAACAAAATCCAAAGGGGGAGATTGTTGGGACCAGGTTGAATGAAGATGAAAGTTTGAAGAGTTAGCTTTTGCAGAGTGTTGTATTTTGTTGTCAAGGGCGATAAATCAATTCACTGTGTAGAAGGATCATAAATCAGACGATGCTTTGCTGGTATGTATTTCACACAAATCATGAGTTAGGAGAACTTGTGATGCAAGCCTTATGAAGGAAAGGGGGAGAAATGATGATGCCAGTCAGATAATGTTTTGATTGGAAGGGATGATGCTGCTGGAAGATAGGAAAGATTCAGTTCCCATTGCAACTCTGACGATGCTTAAGCTGATCTATCAAAGGATAAATATCACGATAGTGGGATTCGTGATAAGAGCAGAAGAATGGATATGGGAAGCAGTAAAGAGATAAAATGGCAAAGCAATAGACAATCTGGGGATGGCAGAAAAGAACAGTTTAAGGTGGCGCCGCTTTCCAGTGTTTGCCAAATTTTAGGGCCTGAAAATCGGGAGATGAAGAAATCTGCTTGGCAATGGATGTTGCGCTGAAGATGGTTTATACGTGCAAAAGAGTTATTCAAGGTCAGAACTATGAAAAATGACAAAGGAATGGAGTGCGCGGAAATTTAGGCACGTTTCGCGCAAAAATAAAGTGGTGCGCGCAATATCTGCGGGATGCGCGAAATAGTAGCGGGTTGCGCGAAAAATCTGCGGGTTGCGCGAAATATTGGCATGGTGCGCGAAATTGGGGAATGAAGTTTTCGCGCAAATGATGATTCGAGATCAGAAGATCAAAAATTGGCAAAGTCATAAAATGCGCGAAATATTGGAGCAGTGCGCGAAATCTGATGTCGCAGGAAAGATTGGGTTTGCGCGCAATATAGAACACGGTGCGGAATTTTGCGCGCAATTGGTGCTTCAGGCTTAGAAGGATGAAAAATTCCAAAGGCATGAGGTGCGCGAAATATTGAAGCATGGCGCAAAATATGAAGTTTCATTAAAGAGTTTTTACGCGCATGGAGGAGGTTTTACACGCAGGAAGTGGTTTTTATGCGCAAGGTCAAAAATGCCTATAAATATGAGGTGAACCCCTCTCATTATGTAATGCTCGACACTTAGAAGAAATCCCGAGCTCTGGTGCGCGTAAATTATACGCTAAGTGAGTTGCGCGAAAAGAGGAAAAGTTGCGCGTAAAAGGAAAGTTGTGCGAAAACGTTTTTCGCACCAAAAGGGCATTTTACGCGCAAGCCATTTGAATTGCGCGCAAGGCACCCAAAAGGCTGCGCGAAATATTTGGGGTCTTCGCACGTATTCAATTGTGCACAAGAGAGTTCTTACCGGCTTCTGGGTAAGAAAGTGAAGATTTGTACTTCGGAGAATACATCTGTTTAATTGTAAAGAAGCACTGAAACATTGTGTTATCCTATTTGTGCTAAGAGGGAGCACACGCACTATTGGATTGTTTTCAAAGTGCTGCACGAGTGTAAGGGTATATCCTACTCGTTGTATTCCACATCAAAGGATTGTTTTCTAGTGGATTGTGTGGTACTGGATTATTTCCGTACCATACCAAGGACGTAGCTACTCTTGTTGAGTAGTGAACCTTGTAAATCTTGTGTTCCTGTGGATGTGTGTGTTCAGCAGGGAAGAAACTCTTTAACAGGAGGCGAAGGTTGTTTCAAAAAGGGGAAACTTAAAAAGAAAAAGATATCACTGATTCACCCCCTCCCCCTCTCAGTGATACTTGGATCCTGATTGGGAACTTCATTCATATCCCAAGAAATAGGTCACCCTAGTTATCACCTTAGAACCTGTCCCATGTAGGCATGATATTATTCTGATCTTACCATTGGATGAGATCCTTGGTCTCAATGAGGTCTCTATGGTTATATTCCTTGGGAATCGTCCCATGTAGTTCTGATACTCTTTTCACATGAGGCATATTCCAAGTTAGTAGTTACCTACTACTGACACTTCATATATATGTATTGATTCTCACCTATTATAGAATTATTTTATTATAGTTAGTGTTAACATAATTTTTACGTTTTTCATTCACTTTTCATCTTTACCTATTATACCAACACACTATCATAGTTTATATGCACATGATAAATTTTTTATAAACACCATTGGTGGGGGCCTACTAAGTATATCTCACACCCTATTCGATCCTCCAATTAGTACCCAGAAAAACTTCATGGTTACAGGTAGGGATAGGGGAAAACACCCAATTGTCGATTCTTGATTGATTATAGTGTGGGAGATGGGAAGCATTGGCTCGAGCTATGGATATGATGTTATATATATATAGTCATTTGGCCTTTTTGGTTCTTTTGATATACATGTATGTATGTGTTCCTACAACCATGTCAGCCTATTCCTTTTTATTTAGAGACATGAAATTACATTATTTTCTATATGGTACTCGATATTACTATTGATGAATGATTATTTTATATGGATTATTTATCTTCTCTTTTTCGTTAGTATTATTATTCCATAATTTATCCATTGATTATACTGATATTATACTCTTATTATGAGGGTATAGTCTCCCCACTATACCACCTTATACCCCCTCTAATAGTCGGAAACCTCTAGTGTATGGGGAGGTGTTCCTGAGGCCTTATGACCAACCGAGTTCAGTTACTTATGAGTGAACCAAGTCTGAGATGTTACAAAATGAAAAAAACACATATATAAATGTGTATAAAGAGGATTTATGTGTTATCTACTCATACACATAAAAAATAATTAAAATATTCTTTTTCCTATGATTTCACATTCATATGAGGTCTTATGTTATCGTTTTCACAATTACATTCACATTTTACTATTTTAAAACACTAAAAATATGTTTTCGTTCAACATGATAAAAAAATAAAATTCATGTGGTGTTAGTTACTACACTAAAAAAACAATCAAATATTCTTTTACTATGATTTCTTGGTAATTGGAGGTTTTTTCATGGTTTTGACCCACTAACACACTATTTTAAATAATTTCAAATCACTAAAAACTACTTATTCAATAAGTTCAAAAACACTACACATCATATTAACATTGTGAATTCTTGTACACATCACAAAAAAATTAAAATAGTTTCCTTATGATTTCACATCAATATGGGGATATTCTCTCTAGTTTTTACTCTTAAAAAATGTTTTACTGTTTTAAAACACTAAAAATATGTTTTTGATCATCTCAAGTAAATGAAAACTTGGATTGATTTGGAATCAATTTATATATTTGAAAAACAAATCTATTTTTCACTATGATTCCATCATAATCAGAGGTCATTTTTCAATTTTGACCCCTTGTCGTTCATTATCAAAGAGTGTTAAAAATATAAAAAATATTATTTAGCCGGTTCGATCACACCATGCATCGGATTGATGATCAGTCTACTCGTAAACATAAAAAATAATACAAATGTGTTTTCACTATGAATTCACATCAATTTGAAGTTATTTTTTATGGTTATATCGGTTACACACATGTTTTAGTGTTTCAAAACACTAGAAATGTCTTCCTGATAATCTTAAGAAAATGAAAACTAATATTTATGTTCAATTAGTTCCTACATTTCAAAAATAAATCTTTAGTTTTTTCCTATGATTCCATGATAATTGAACGATTTTATCTTGGATTTTACCCCATGGTGTAAGTTTTAATGACGTTCAAATATTTAAAAACTGCTTATTCATACATTCTGACCACAAATCATCACAAATTCATGTTTTTTCAACTCATACACATCAAAAATAAATCTATAGTTGTTTTCCTATGATTTCACAACAATATGATGTTGTTTTATATGATTGTGATTGTTTCATACACATTTTAGTGTTTTAAGACACTAAAAATACTTTTAAGTAATTTTGAGAAAATGATAAATTGAATTGATTGGTGTTAGTTCCTACATTTAAAAAATAAATCAAATCTTGATTTATTGTAATTTCATGGTAATTTAATATATTTTCTTTGTTTTGACCCCCCCAATGCATGTTTTTGAAGGGTGTCAAAACATTAAAAAATCGTATTTAGTAAATCTGAGCACACCACATGTCACATTAATGTGTTGTTTACTCATAAACATCTAAAATAATTCAAAATAGTTTTCCCATGATTTCACTTTAATATGAGGTCATTTTCTTGATTTTTTATTGTTACACACATGTTTTAGTGTTTTAAAACCCTAAAAATTTGTTTTTGATCATCTTGGGAAAATAACAACCCAGATTGCTTCAACTTCGGTTCTTAAATTTTAAAAATAAATTTATGGTTGTTTTACTATTATTTTATAGAAATAGATGGCCATTTTCTTGGTTTTGACACCCCAATGTAGGTTATTAAAGACTGTAAAATCTATAAAATATTTCTTATTCATTCATTCTAAGAAAAATTCACATCACATTGATTTTTTTCTTCTTATAAACCTAAAAATAATTAAAATGTAGTGTTACTATTATTTCATGTCAATATGAGGTTTTTTACTATTATTTTGACCTTTATACGCATTTTTTAGTGTTTTAAAACACTAAAAATGTGTTTTTGGTCATCCCAAGAAAACAACAACAAATATTTACTTGGTGTTAGTTAATAAATTTCCGAAAGTAATCTATGGTTTTTTTCCTTTTATTTTATAGCAATAAAATATAATATTCTTGGTTTTGAACCCCTAGATCATATTTTTATAGACTTTTAAATCTTTGAAATTGATCATTTAGTCATTATAAGCACATTGCAAGTCTAATTGGAGTTTCCTATACTAATAAACATCAAAAATAATTAAAATAAAATTTTCCTTTTACATAACATCAATATGAGGTCACTTGTTATGGTGTGTACATTTACATGCATGTTTTAGTGTTTAAAAACACCAAAAATGTGTTTCTTCACGTGCCAATAAATTGAAAACTTTGGTTAATGTGGCATCAGTTCCTACATTGCACAAATCAATATATGATTATTTCATTATGATTTAATGATAATTGGAGGTCGTTTTCTTGATTTTGACTATATGGAGCATATTTTTAAAGATTGAAAAATATTTAAATTTTTTTTATTTTCTTAATATGATCACACCACACATTTTATTGATGTTTTATCTATATGCATACATAAAAAATAATTCAATGATAATTTTCCAATGATTTTATATCAATATGTGGTTATTGTATTTTGGTTTTTATCATTACACACATGTTTTAGTGTTTTAAAACACTAAAAATGTATTTTTAGTCATCCTAAGAAAATTAAAACTTATATTGACATGGAATGATTTCTTATATTTAAAAAATAAATATAACGTGTTTTCTATGATTTCAAAAAATGGGAGTTTTTTTTTGGTTTTTATCCCTTAATGCATGTTTTTAAAGACTATAAAATCTTTAAAAACTAGTTATTCGGTCATTCTAAGAACACCACATATCATATTGATGTGTATTATACACATAAATATCAAAAATAATTTAAATATATTTTTTCTGTGATTTCACATCAATATGAGGTCATTTTCTATGATTTTAACTGTTACATGTACGTTTTAGTGTTTTAAAACACTAAAAATTAATTTTCTATTATCTCAAGAAAACTAAAACTTAGATTAATTTGTATCGAGTTCCTACAATTCAAAAATTAGTATATATTTGTTGTTCTATGATTCCATGGTAATCAGAAGTGATTTTCTTAGTTTTAACCCCCTGGTGAATCTTTTTAAAGAGTGATAAATCTTTTAAAACTGCTTATTCAGTCTGTCTAAGTAAACCACATATCATATTGATGTTTCTTCTACTCATAAAAATAAAAAATTATTCAAATACTTTTTCCCTAATATTTCACATCATTCCAAGGTCATTGGTATGGTTTTGATCAATACACGCACATTTTAGTGTTTTAAAACACTAAAAATTTATTTTTAGTCATCCTGAGACTTGGATTGATGATAAGTTAGTTACTATATTTCCAAAATTAATCTATATTAATTTTAATTTGATTTCATGGAAATTAGAGATCTTTTATTGGTTTTTACCCCTTGAAGAACATTTTTAATGATTTTTAACTCTTTAAAATGTACTTATTTAGTCAGTCTAGGAATAAGACATGTCAGATTGATGTGTTGTTTACCCGTACACATCAAAAATAATTCAAATATAGTTTTCATATGATTTCGTATCAATACTAGTTCGTTTTATATGTTTTTAAATGTTATATGCATGTTTTAGTGTTTTAAAAAACTAAAACTGATTTTTTGGTCATCCTGAGAAAATGGCCACTCTAATTGATGTATTGTTTGTTACTATATTTCATAAATAAATATATGGTTTTTGTATTATGATTTAATGAAAATTCACATTCTTCTATTATGTGTTGATTGTTACACTACATTGTGATACATTTTTTCCTTTACTATGACAACATTCTAAATAGAAAATGGATAATAATTATACATATAAAATGAAATGTAAAATAATAATAATAATAATAAGTAATGGAAAATACCTCATGCATCTAGTGAATCTATATCTAGATCATTATGGACTCACAAAAATCCCATATAGATGCATATGGATCCTACAACATTTATACATAGTATATATTATAAGAATATCAACAAAAAATAGAGTGATTATAATTTATTCTCTTTGTCACATGTGTCACCGACATTTGTGCACCATCAAAAGAACTTTACAGTGTCACATAATCTATTCATGTTCACAACTATGATAATATATCCTCATACACTACCTATAGATGTTGAAACTGATCATTTATAAAATGATTCATAGTTTGAACTACAACATCAACCTTAGCTTATGTGCACATATCCACGTCTTTTTATCTATCGATCACCTCTTCTCTAACCACTACACATTGTAAGACACCTATTTTATAGTTCAATGAACATCCATGAGTATAAAACCCCATGACATGCTAAAATATCTCATCTATATTCATAATACTATATCATTACTCCTCTTGAACTCTCTTAGGTCGATATTAAACAGATCTTGTTGATTATACAAAATGTATTAATGAAAAAATTTGAATAATTTCTATAAAATAGAAATGAATTTTTTACTAAATAATTTTTTTACTGTAATTTTAGAAACATCAAGATCACCCACCTAATGAGAAATAATCCATACTAACATATGATATGTGGAATCAACTTTCTAGTGAAACTACAATAAAGGTGATCACTAATTATGAATTTATATTCATGTTATTCTGAAATATCTTATGAATGGGAAATTAATTATAAACATACATTATACCTAAGTTCATACATGTGTTCAGTTACAAGTCTAAAAGGATTTCTCTACAGTTTCTGATATTGTGAATAGTGACCAAACTTGGTCTACATTATACATATTTTGTTATTATGTATATTAAAATTTACAATAATTTATATATTAAAAGAAATAAATTTTATCATTTCCGCCTCACTCAACTAAAATAGAACCAAAAACGATAGAATAACATATGGATTGAAAGTGACTCTACTACCATCATTCAAGCCCTTTATCATGGGGTGGTTCACCTGGTATGGCCCCTCACAACAAGATGGATAATTTTCCTCCAAAAACTAACATCACTCAATCATATTATCACTCATGCTTACTGTGAGGTGAAAAAAGTGGTGAATGTTCTTTCCAATAAAGGTGTTAGTAAAGAAATTACATGGATGGATGACCACTTATTAGATCACATCTCGTTACATGAAAAATATTATAATAAATTTCCCTCTTTCATACTTCTATAATATCATTGCTTTTTCTCTATATATTTTAGTGCTTTGGTCATTTAACCAAGGAATAATCATTTAAAAAAACTAAAATAGAACCAAATCCCACCACTTTATGGGAAGAATGACTATATAAAATTAGTGTATGATGTCCAGAACACCCATAAATGGTTCATGGTGATCTCTCTTTTCCACTCCTTTGTAATCTTTCTGTAACTTTCGATACTTGGAAATGCACACTGCCTAAAAATCATCTAGAAAATATGTAAAATTATCTTATTTAATAAAAATCAGTGGCTATGATAATAATAAATATAATGTGATTAAAAAAATACATAGTAATTATAACTAAACAATACTCCATAATCTTTTAAATGTATCCTAGGGAATGACGTCTACTTGTGAGTTGTTAGAGGGAATCTATGGGGGTATCGTATCATATGACCCAATTGATGATTTAGTTCACCCTAACTCTCTCCAATTAGATGAAAGGTGTCATCAAATAATACATCTAGCTAGGTAGTATAGTTCCAAGATTTGACCCCTCTACTAGGACATCTACCTCTACTAGAAGACTCAATGGATCCTACTAAACAAAAATTCATAAAATATTAAATAATAAGTTATTTTTTATTTGAAAAACTAATTAGAGAACATAATTTCGAACAATTATAGAAAATAAACATAAAAATTAAAAGATGCATACTGGAAATGCTAAATGAAGCACCCATAGATTCCCATGAAATATCTACATTTTAAAAAAAAATAAAGTTAAATCGAGTAATTTTTATACATATAATTCATATATATTGTTATAAATGTTAATGTTTTTATATATAAATAGAGAAAAATTATAGTCAATATTTCATCAGTCATGAAAATTTATCATATCTCCTTAAATTGTAACCCTTTCCCATTGTATATCATCTTATTATATAGCTACAATGGTTTGGTTAAGTTTTGGATCAGAAAAGGTTGTAATATATTGTTCCTCTTGTTCAATCAGAAAAACAACCCATTCTAGAAATTTTCTCCATAACTTTTCTATTTAAATTAGTGATGATAATTTAAACTCACTTTACCTATGATTCTAGTATAAAGGGATCAATTGTTCACTAGTTATCTTTATACAATATATTTTTAAAGTTTACCAATATAAATTTAAAATGACCCCCTTTCATTCCATGAATGAGATCGACCCAACATCACTTCAACAATATATATTTTTAGACATGGCAATTAATAACCTCAATAATGTTCCTCATAGATCCATATTAATATCCTGAATCAATGGATGGACAACTAACACCACAATTTTTGGTCACTCGATTCACATCAAAATCACTAATATGAAATTTAAATCTGTTATCATCCAAAGACCTATAACGATGAGTCTTAACAAATAGACCATTAGATATTTGGTTGAGTTGTTCAGTCATTACATCATCACCAGATATATACATCTTGTGAATTTTTAAATTTCATATAATTTAATGGATGGAGATTTCTGAAAATTTACCTTAAATACATTATAAAAATATTAAATCAATTATATATACATACATGAGTCTTGAATCACTTATGAATTGTGTTCAAATGAAGTTGTTGGATTTTATGATCAATGGAAAGGGTCCTTACCTATTTTAGCTTATAAATATGTGTCCTAAATTACATAAAAATAAAATATAGAAACAAATTAAATATAAAAACTCAAGTTACAATAGATCAAATATACAACTTATTATATCAATGGAATAACTGATGGAGTGTTGAACAATGCATACCAATGAGCTTGAACCCATTTTCTATTGTCCATATAAAACATTGTCCCTTCTCTGATTAGACCTTAATCAATATATGAGGGTTTATCTATTTTTTCAACCTCATCAATATATGTAAAACAAAAGTTTGTGCATTCATCCATCAACTTAACCTTGGGAATTAAATCTTCTGGAAAAGATTTGTTTCATACATATAGTTTCAAAGTATTTAGGTATTACTCTATTGGATATATCTACCTAAATTCCATGGTACCACCAACTGTCTTAACCCCTCCCTCCAATGGTACCCCACCTTGGTTGGTAATGGAGGAAGATATATAATGACACTTGAATCCCACCTCTAATAGGCCATGGGTTGGAAACAAGAACCGAGGTTATATCAATCACACACATGGGAGGAATTATACTCTATATATTTTAAGGAGTAAGTGATAAGAATGATAAACCACCAACCATGTAACACCGCGAGATTTAAAAATAACACTATGTTCGATAATGTATACAACACTCAATACTGAGCTTAAACAAACCCCAAAATATTATTATTTAAATATGACTGTTATAACCTATATGATGAATCAGAGAACATGAATAATATTATCCAAATTATGAGATATATATATATAAAGGGCTTACTCCAAAAAAATCATTGATTAATTCTTATGAAATATCTACACAAATTTTAGTAATGTTATTTTATGCTTCAAAAATACGTTTTCTTTAAAAATGGGTTTTCTTGATTTTTATGAGTGAATATTATAATCAATTTTTAAAAATTATAAAAATTTAATTTTATAAAAATATAATTAGTTTTGAAATCATCATATTAAAATTATATTTGGGTTAATTTCTGGAATGTTTCTGAAAAAGATTGATTTTCTAGTGAATACTACGAAATATTGATTTTTATAAAAATATCATTTTCATGATTTTAAAAAGTATATTTTTTATTTGAATTTAATATAAAATTAACTTATGTAATATTTAGTTCTATATAATATAATTAATTAAAATTTAATCACTCCTATATCTTATTTTGGAATAAGTACATTTATGGGCTTAAAAATGCATTTTTCAAGAAAACTATTTTTCATTGTGTTTTGCAGGATTAATTTTAAATTAAATTATACCACTTATGTGAGTTGAATATTGAAAATTTTTTTCCATAATTTTAATAATTGTGTCCAAATTTTTTTAATAGGTCCCTTTTATTTTTTTTCAATATGAATACTAACTGTAGTAATTTGATTACCACGGTTAGGGTAAATCAGGTAATTTAGGTTAAAAATATAATGATAAGGACTATAAAATATTCCTAAAACTTTTAAATATCTTATTTTATGATTAAATTCTATAAATAATCATCCAATATTCGGTTATATATCATTTCCTTTCCATTTTTATGAGATTATGACCATTATAGTAATTTATTTAAAGAAAAGTCAAACATGTCACACTCTAGTTATTAATAACTATAATATTTTTAATATAAAGTTGACCAAAGTATATGTTAGACTAATAACATAATTAAATATAAAATATTTATGTAGTTTATGTTAATTTAATATTAGTTTTTAGTGAAGAAATAATTACCTTAAATGATTACACAACGCTGAAACATTAATTATTCAATTAATGGAAAAAACAAACAAATGATATTAAAAATATTAAAAGTTTTATAATTTGAGATAATTAATGTTATACATGAATTTTATAGATTAAAATTATGTTTTAGGGATTCATTAAAATATTTTATTTGAATTTATATTATTTTATTGATGTTATTAAAGTCAATGTAAAAAAAATTCAAAATTGATAATAAAGATATTTTATAAAAATAATATTTTATTAAATTATTTAAACATAATAAAAAATATTAAATAAGAAAAATGGGATAATATATGGTCTAAAATTTAACCCCTTGTGAATTTATAGTTCTTTGTAATAATTTTTCTCTATAATTATCTTATTATATTTTAATATTTTGAGAAATTCCAAAAGTGCTCCTCACCAAAATATTGATATAACCATGACCATTACTCTTATGAATATCCTTATCCAAGTTATTGAGAATATTTCTCTTCTAAAATAGTAATCCTATGTCCCTTAAGAAGAGATCTAAAGGGAGTCTGCAAAAGAATAAGTAATCGTCTTTACCGACTCTTTCAAGTTTATTTCTTATTCTACTTCCAATTAATGTTTTGTTTAAATAATAAATTAATAAATATATTATAATATATATAATTATATTTTATTATTATTATGATATATCCATATTCCACCTTTTACCATCCTACAAAAAACAAAATCACCTCACGTACGTACATACGGCTTACCATCTTCATGCAGTGGTGTAATTTATTTTTCATCACCACTTTACTTGGGTAGTTATAATGATGGAAATGATGTATATGTATGATAATTATGACATGATATTAATTATTTAAAATTAATATATCATCCACTTTCTTACCCTTTCAACCATTTAAGAATTATATTGTTGCTTGTGCATACGTACGGCTTATTGTCTCCGTGAAGCGATGCGATTCATTTTCTATTTTCACCATTTAATAATGATTATAAAAATTTATCTAATGAATAAATATTACATCTATAACCATAATAAAATTATTTATATGATGTTACTATATCCTATCTACAATAACTGGAACTTACACAACAAAATATACATGAGAAAATAATTCGGTTAACACCCAAAATAAGGGTAATAATGAAACATTATTAATAAACAGGTGACAAGATTAGATAAGAGTGCTATATATCATATTATAAATATTAATATTTTTCTATTATAAATTAATAACATTTTTAAAAATATTATTCATGAGGTTAAGTCACATTCAATTAAAGGGAAGTGTGAGGTAAGGGTTTCTCATCTCACTTTTACTTCTATGAGACATATGTCATATTCACCACTTATGTATTTTGTGTGGTGTATATACTGAAACTTTAATGTATTATATCATAAATATATTTTAATTCATTACATATAAAATTTCATTTTAAATTATTTCTTTCATGAGGATTATGATTCAAAAGATACCCAAGTGGTAAGGGTTTATTTCAAAATCTCATCAACATTTGGGATTGTTTATTCTTAAGTCTCTATTGAGGAATATTTTTCTTCCATATCCATATTTTCCATAAAATTTATTACCTAGTATTTTTAAAACTCTTATATTATTTTTTAACATCATTTTTACCCATGTTTGGATTCTTACAAAATGGTTTGAAAGGAATCTTCTTAACATTTTCTAAACATGGTACTTTTTTGAATTTTCTGAAAAAAGTGTGAAAGGAATTTTTTTTATATTATACAGTATGAATGGATTTTCCATAATTCATGAATAATATTTTATTTGAATATTAATTTAAAAAATTTCAAGTTTTTTTTTAAATAAAATATTTTCCTTCGTAATTTTTTGGTTTTGTAAATATAAGTGATTTTCAAAGTGAAAAGGTTATTTTCATCAAGAATGTTTTTAAAGACACTTTTATGGTATATTTATTCATTGAAAACAACAATAGTTTTTTAATTATAATCAAATGGGTGTATTTTATGATTATACCATCCTTATTATTTCTCTAGATGATTTATGATATGTTTGACTGGTGATGTACTATTTTGATACCATTAATCATATTACTTTGTATGGTTTGTGATTATGTTTATTGATTCAGCAAATTATTAAAATTTAATATGATGGTTTCAATATGAATTTTTATATTAATAATGTTTTACCCCTTTCATATGAGGAATGCGTTGGAATAATTAAATGATGTTTAAGACCCTCTATATCCTCTCGATGCATCAATAGGTCTCATGATACAAAATAGCTTGAGTATTGGTTGAGGCCTTACCCATTTATATAAGATGCCTTGGCACAAGGCCTAAATATTATGTTTATGATGTCTAGAATTATGCACTATATCATTATGAATTTATTTATTTATTTTCCATGTGATTATTCAATTAGTTATAATATCCATGGATAAGTTCCAAGGTCATGTGGTTATTATATGGAATTATTTGATCGTTATTTATTCATGTCATATTATGATCTAGTTAAAAATTAAATGAAATTTAATTCAGTTATTTACCATTACATATTTTTTATTCTTTATTTATTTATGATATATTCCACTATACGCATACCCTTACTGAGCATTAGAGATCACCAATTTCATATGTTACTTTTT
The DNA here is from genome assembly GCA_963277665.1 of Viscum album. NCBI lineage: Eukaryota > Viridiplantae > Streptophyta > Magnoliopsida > Santalales > Viscaceae > Viscum > Viscum album. The sequence continues at coordinate 1,290,515,101 of OY728158.1, forward strand.
CCCGGATGCCAGTAAACGTATTATAATTGATATATAGGGATATGTTGAAGGGAATACTGGTGTACTAAAATAAACTATTTTGTTATATTTTATACTTTTAATTTTAATATTAAATTCAAGTATGTATCTATTTTACCAACAATACTAAACTATTCGGTCATTCGGGATGTGATTCCTTATATCTAGTGCCCATTCAATATAGTAATCACTGACTCTAGGATACTAGAGTCAGGGTCTTTACAGTTGGTATCAGAGGATGTTTAGTAGAAACCTTAGGAAATAGATCTAGAAAAACATATATTATGGAACATAACACTATGTTCAATATTGAGGATAATTATAGAATAACATTATAAAGTTTTGATAAGATAGATATTTTGTGGTTCTTCCTATAAATACATCTATTTCTAGATACTACAAGTGGATGTTGTTCTAGAAAAAATGTACCTAGGGGTAATAACTCTAAAACATTTGTGATGATATTGAATCAATCATTACCTGGTACATGACAACGGAACTTATTATGCCCATGATTTGACACTCCCTGGGGATATTTTTTAGTTAATTCACATTTTCATTACGAACCATCATGAATGGTTTGAATAGTTCATGGCTATGAATAGAATAGGTTAAAACTAAGGTGATATATATTAAAAATAATTTTTCATGATTTAAAAATCCTATAAATTATTCTTCATGACTATTTGATTTTCCACTACGATTAGTGTTGCTCACATTTGGATTTTCGGTTTTATTCAATGGATGAAACTAGGTTAACTTTGAATGTAATTGACAATGTGTTGATGAGAAACAAAATTGTTTGATGACTAGGGTGAATGCTATTATGATTATTCCTATATATGATTAAAAACTTGCATCTTAACCAATTCTCAAACTCACCAAAGAAGATAAGGATAGATTACACTAAGAGATTTAATAGTAGAAGTCATGGAGGAAAGAAGGATTGATTTCCTTTATGTTAGAAATGTGTAAAGAGAACCCCATGAGATTTTCTCAGAGAAATGGAAAAAAAATTATGTATGGAAAATAAGGACACAAAAGAATTAATTGGTGAGGAAAAATTAAATGTTTGGTTAATGTAACGAATGAGAATAATTGTATCCCTAAAGTATTAGTGAAAGTTGAATTTTTTAAATGTGGGAAGTATGGGCATTATGCATATCAATTTCCTATGAGGTAATCTCATGAAGAGAATCAAAAAGTATGTATTATTAATAGTTATATTATTAATGATGAAAATACTATATATGACATATGAAAGGAACGAGGTATTAAATAATAGGATGATGAATCCTAGTTAATGTCTAAAATGAAGAGAGATGATTAATGTTCTTGTGTCTATATTTAGTAATTATGTTATAGGAGTATTTTATCAATAATATTATAGTTATAATAATTATTAAATGTATAAGTATTATACTACAACACTATTTCTTTAAGGATTTGTGATAATATGTTGAATGGTACTGATGACCATAAAAAATGATTTAGTGGCAAGTTGGTCTTTTTTAAAACACATGATTGAGGTAAGATTACCCTTAATATATGATTGATGTTGAGATAATAATGATAAATAGATATTTATGGGATATAATTGGTGACCATGAAATTGGTTAGTGATTTTATGGTTAATTTTATATTTTCTAGAGTTACTACTTATTTGGATATAAGGAATATATTCGACAACCTAGGATTTTATTTTTAGAATCATGCATGATTTAATTAAGGTTTTAAAGTGATAAAGGTATTAATATATTTGGTATGATAAATTAAATACTAAATTATGTTGTTTAGGGAATCTAATTTTTAGTTAATTTTTTGAAATTTAGTGATCTTATTTCTATTGTTTTGGACATTAAATTTGGACAGACATATTTTGGATGAGTCTTAAAATTTATGGAATTGATTAAGTTGAACTTTATGTGTTGTAAAATAACTTTTGTTAACCATTTTTTTCTTGTAAAATATATAGATATTGGATGAATGAAAATTCATTCTTTTATTGAGATAATGGCCTATTAAATGATGCTTTTCGTGCCTCAGGCACAAAAAATCCTATTTGATATTCATTTCTTGGGGTAAGATATGAAGTATTAATTGATCAAATCACATAAAAAGGATGAAAATGTGCCTATAAAATACAAAGATATCAGGTTACTATACTACCTTATATTCATAGTCTAAATTGTAATGAAATTACACAACTCTATGAAAATGATCTTGAACCAGAACATTTATCTTATTACCTTCATATCTGATGAATCAATATTCTTTTGACTCATCACAGATTTATATATTTGTTGTTGTTGACTTTCTCTTGATCATTCACTTCCTTATGATTAATAACCTCTTTCGCCCCCCATAATTATTTTATCACTGTGATTTTATTCTATGTTCATATATTCACTTTCCACCTATGTTTTCCTACTTAGAAATCTAGTTATTTTATTATTCTAGATAACCTTAATACATCCCTTTCTCTCTTATCAAGATAATGTTTTATTAACCCTTCTTAGGATGTGGATTTTTTAAAAAGGTATTTTTGAATTTTAAAACCTTGATTATCGATCACAAGTTAAAATCATGAGGAATTGGTTTATTGAAGTAGGGGATAATGTAACACCCAGATATTTTAAAATAACACTTTGTTTGATAGCGTATACAAAAAACAAGATCGAACTTAAACAAACCCCAAAATATTATTATTTAAATATGACCATTATAACCTAGACATTAAATTGGTGGGTATTAATAGTATTAACCAAATTATAATATATATATATATATATATATATATAAAGTACCTACTAAATACAAATTCATTTATAAATTATTATGAAATATGTACTCAATTTTTAGTAAAGTTGTTTTATGCTTCAGAAATATGTTTTATTAAAAATGGTTTTTATTACTTTTTATGAGTGAATATTATAATCAATTTTTGTAAATTCTATAAATTTTATAATATAAAAATAATATAATTTTTTAAATCATCATATTAATATTATATTCGGATTATTTTTTGGAATTTTTCTGAAAATATTGATTTTCCAATGAATAATATAAATACAAATTTTGATAAACTATAATTTTAATTATATTAAAAAGTAATGTCCTAGTTTAAATTTGATCTAAAAGTAACTTAATTACTGTTTAGTTATATATAATCTAATTAATTACATTTTTATCATCCTTATACCTTATTTTTGTTTAAATACATTGTTGATCTTAAAAACGCATTTTTCATGAAAATTGTTTCCATTGAATTATGTGGAATTAATTTTAAATTAAATATTTACAATTTTTTGAGTTTAATATTGAAAAATGGATTCCATGTTTTTATTCATTGGTTTAAAAATTTATTAAATAGGTTCATTTTAATTTTGGTCATTATGAATACTAACTATAATGATTTTATTACCATGGTAAGGGTAAATCGAGTAATTTAGGTTACAAAAAAAATGATAAAGACTATAACATAACCCTGAAAATTTACATAATCTTGTAGGATACTTTATTTTCATCCATACACATCCAATATTTGGTTATAGGGCATTTTCAAGCCATTTCGATGAGATTATAACCTTTAAAAAATATTTAAAGAAAAGTCAAACATTTCACACTGTAGTTATTAATAACTATTATATTTTTAATATAGGGTTAACAAAATTATATGTTCAAATATAAATATTATTTTTAAATCCAAAATATTTATCAACGTCATGGTAAATTATTTTTAATTTTTAGTGAAACAATAATTATCATAAATTCTTACACAACGCTAACGTGGTAATGATTCAATTAATGAAAAAATAAAATAAATGACATTAAAAGTATTAAAATTATTATAATATCAGATAATTAATATAATAAAGGAATTTTATAGATTAACATGACATGTTATGGATTTCTTAAAATATTTTATTCGAATTTATATTGTTTTTTATGTTATTAATGTCAAAGTAATAAATAGTGTCAAAATTGACAGTAATGATATTTTATGAAAAAAATATTTTATTAAATTATTTAAATCTCATAAGAATATTAAATAAGGAAAAATTGGATAATATATGGTCTAAAATTTTAACTCCTATGAATTTATAGTCCATTTGGAAGTATTTGTCTCTACAATATTCTTATTATATTTTAGTATTTATAGAAATTCTAAAAGTGACCCCCACCTCAATTATAAAAGGGAACCCCTTCCTTCACTTATTTGTGAAACTTTGATCCATATATATTGAAAAAACCATAAAAATTACTATTATAAACATCCTTATCCAATTTCTTGAGTTTCTAGATCATATATTCCTTAAGAAGATATCTAAAGGGAGTCCACCGAAGAAGAGGTAATCATCGTTACAGATTCTTTCAAGTTTATTTCTTCTAATACTTCCTCTTCATTTGTTGTTTACGTACTAAATTAATAAATAAAGTATCACATATATACTGAGATATTATGATGATTATGATACAACCATATTATACTTTTTATCTATCTTATGAAAAATGAAAGCACCGTGTGTGCGTGCGTACGGCTTACTGTCTCCACGCAGTGGTGTAATTTGTTTTTCATCACAACTTTACTTGGATGGTTATAATGATGGATATAATGGATATATATTATAATTATTACATGATATTTATTCTTTAAAATTAATATATAATCTACTTTCTTACCCTTTCATCCATTTAGAAATAATATCAACACTCGTGTGTACGTACGACTTACCGTCTCCATGAAGCGATGCGATTCATTTTCTACGTTATCCTTTCAAGAATGATTATAAAAAATTAGTTAATGAATAAATATTATATTTATAACCTTAATATAATTTTTATATGATTTAAATATATCCTATATACAATAACTAGAACTCACATGACAAAAGTTGCATGGTAAAATGAAGCAGTTTACACTCAAAATAAGGGTAATAATGAAATGTTATTAAAAAATGGGTGATAAGATTATATAATAGGATTATATATGATATTATAAATAAAAATTTTATTCTATTCTAAATTAATAATATTTTTAAAACCATTATACATGTGTTTAAATCAAGTTCAACTAAAGCAAAGCATGAGGTAAGGGTTTCTCGTTTCACTTTTACTTTTGTGAGAAATATGTCATATTCACAGCTTGTTTATTTTTTGTGGTATATATATTTCCCATTTGATATATAATATCATTAATATTTATTTCATAATGGTATTTAAGGTTTAATTTGATTTTATGTTTTTCATGGGGCTTGTGATTCAAAATATACCCAAGTGGTAATGTTTTATTTCACAATCTCATCAATATTCATTATTATTTACACTTAAGTCTCTGTTGAGGAATATTTTTCTTCCATATACATATTTTTTATAAAATATATTAAATAATAGATTTAATATTATTTTATTAATGTTTAATTTCATTTTTATTCATGTCTGGCTTCTTACAAAATGGTTTGAAATTAATCGTCTTGTCATTTTCTGAACCTGATACTTTTCAACTCTTCCAAAAAAAGTGTGAAAGGGATGTTTAATATATTATATGGAATGAACATTGTTTCCCAAATTCATGAATAATAATTTATTTTAAGATTAATTCAAAATTTTATAATGTTCTTTTTAAATAATTTTTTTTCCTTCATAATTGAGTAGTTTTTAAAAAAATGATTTCCTATGGGAAAATGTTGTTTTCCTCAAGAATGTTTTTAAAGAAATTTTTATGGTTTTTCTATTCATAAATGAAAACAATCCTTATTTTACTTATTATTCAATAAGGATATGTTATGATGATACCAACCTTATTATTTCACTAAATTATTTACGATCTCTTTGATTAGTGATGTATTATTTTTATACCATTCATCATATTACTTTGTATGGTTTATGATTATGTTTATTGATTTGGGAAATTATTAAAATTGTGTATGATAGTTTCAAAACAAATATTTATGTTCATTATGTTTCACCACTTCCATATGAATAATGCGTTGGACTTAGTAATTTATGGTTGGGGCCTACTATAGCCCATCGATGAATTGATAGGTCTCATGAGACAAACTAGCTTGGGTATTGGATGAGGCCTTACACATTTATGTATTATTTCTTGGAATGGGGCCTTGAATGTATGTTTATGATTTTTGTAATTATGAATTACATCATTATAAAGTTAGTTATCGATTTTCAATTTGAATATTTGATTAGTTAGAATATCCATGGATAATTTCCAAGTTCGTGTGATTATTTATATGGAATTATTTGATAAATATTTATTATTTCTATATTATGATAAATTTTTTGATTTAATGGAATGTTTTTCAATTATTTACCTTGCTATATCTACTATAACTTGTTTATTCATTATAGATTCCACTGTTCTCATACCCTTACTGAGAATTAGAGCTCACCCCTTTCTTATGTTTCTTTTTCCAGGATTCTAGGAAGTGCATTATAATTGATATATAGGGATATGCTAAAGGGAATAATGTTGTGATCAAATAAAATAGTGTTTTTTATTTTATCATTTGAATTTTAATATAAAATTAATGTATGTGTCTAGTTTACCAAGACAACTAAATTATTCACCCCTTCGGGATGTGATTACTTGTGTTTAGTGTTAATAAAATTTTATAACCACCAACTTTGGGCTACTTGAGTTAGGGTATTTAGAAAAAAAACTAATAATAAACCATAAAAAATAAAAAATATGTGTAATTTCATATATAAACTAAAACAAAAATTTAAATTTCTAAAACTATTAATAGGTAGTAACCATGAACTCCAGCAACTCCTAGTAGCTACTCAACAACTCCTCTGAGCTAGTAACTTCCAGCCTGATCACCAATCTATTCTTGGTGACTTGAAAATTAGTTTATATATGTAGGGTGATAATAACATGTATACACAGTAGGATCCTCCTTTAAATCTCTCATTCCAAATGTGCAAGTATCATACAATATCCTAGTGAATAAATAAATGAAACTAACTCATCACCTAAATAGGTAATACTTATTCCTCATCCTATCCATGGTTCTCTCACCAAGTAACGCATAAAATTAAACTATTCTATGCCAAAATCATATATATATAAATATATATGTGTGTGTGTGTGTGTGTGTGTGAACATACCCTGATTCCACTTCTCCACTAGTTTTTTTATCCCATTCCCCAATGGTTAAATTATATTCGCATCCCTCCTATTAGTCATCTTTCACCTAATTCAATAGTATTACTGCCATTATTGCATCGTGTTCATCCCAACATCTCATTGTTATCATATCCCAGTGGTAAATAAATGTTTTTCTAGAAGCCACTATAGCCTGTGTACATGAATTATGCCTCAATCCATCACATCTCATGCAAGTATACACATGGGAATCCATGAACACCAAGTTCGGATACAAGTACATGTTATACCTCAAGCTATTACAACCCAAACATAAATGTATAGTAAAATGGTGGGCCATCATATCCTTGGTAGGAATTCACCAAATACTATTATCCATTATAACCCAAGATACGCCTAATTATCTATGACTAGAGTGGGTGGAGAATTGGGAGAATTCAGTAATATATTCCCTATTCATCTTGGATATTGGAGAAAACACCCACCCCCCCCCCCAACATTTGGGTATTAGATACTCTAGAGACCTTGATAGGGTAGTTTATTAAATCATAAAGTATAGAATAATATCATGCACATCCACACTAAGGGAACCCACCTAGACATAGACTCGTTTGTTGCTACCATCAAATTGGACCCCTAGTTGTCACTACTAAGTAATTGATATCAGGTAATCATAAAAGAATCAAGTTTATTTTTAATTAATTAATTAACCATTAATTAATTCACATCATCATTTTCCAAGATTGGCATTTTAATCTTATAATGTAATGTTTCGATTACATTATTAATTCTCTTGCTTATATTTTCAAGTATATCATCATGATTTTTGTATAGAATAAACCATTCTCATTCATTTATTAGTTCAATTAATGTTTCATAAATCATTCAAGTACTCTAGGACTCAGACTAAGCCACCTCTTCAAAAATTTACTCATAGTTCAGAACAACAAATTGTGTCAAGAAATTGGATATAGACTAAGTAAACATCATACGACCACTTGTTCATTATGAAATCATTAATAAATTTTAAGCATGTCGATGATAAATCTATAATCTACACTTGTCCTATATTCATGGTGACCCACACCATTTCACATAACAAAAAATTTATCCCACCATCATTGGTATTGACCATCATTTTATCCTAATCCCACATCCCACCATTCATCAAATAAATAAACAAACTACATAGTGAGATGGATCTAACTCACTACTCATCAAGGTTTTTAACCATAAAAAAGTCAACAAAAAACCAAAACAAGGATCCAAATTCCTAGATCACTCATATGTTTGAAAAGTCTTATTTTCACACAAGTGAAGGATTTAAGTATATAGAATTGAGGTATTAAAGACTCCCACAATAAGGAATGGTCTCATTCATCCCCAATCATTTATTCTTGATCAAAACCAATCTTATTTATAGATTGAATTAACTGGTTTATTAATCATAGGTTATAAGCATAAGGAAACCCAAGGGGTTTAGTTAACATTACATGACCATAAAAATGTAACAAACAATATTTAATACAATCAAATCTAGGATGAGCAGTAAAAAAACAAATCATTTCTATTCCATTAATTATCATCAGCACACTCATCACAAGGTGTGATGAACTAAAAAATCAAATTTTTCCTTAAACCAACTAAAAATAAAACTAATAGAAGTATGGGATAATACTATAGAGAACAAGGGTATTATCTCGGTCTATGGTTTTGACTGATTATCTAGGAGAAACAAATTTGAGAAAAAAATGGAAAACAACATAATTATACTATATTAATACTATAGTAGGTAGGGTTCTAAGGATGGATTTAAATAAAAGGTATGCTCTAATTTAATAGGTGTATTTTGATCATAATCACTCAAATGGTTAAAATTTATGAATGTTAACCACAAGATTCATTAAAATGAGTGATTTCGTAGTCCAACACTCACACAATAACACTTATTTGATAAAATCTTTGGTCTAATGTTAAATTTAGCTACAATTTCATGAAAGTAAATCCCTAAATGAGAAGGATAGGGGATCCAATGGTCATGATACCCACATATCTTTATTGTAGTATATTTCTCTCACTCTTAACTCCTTTCTATGTAAATTGATAGAAATAAATAAAAGGAATTTTACTCACAACAGAATCCAAACACAATCCATAAATGAAAACTCAATCAAGCGATCAAAATCATGTGCAAAACAATCCATAAAATATGCACCATAATTCAATAAAGGAATAATCCATACATCATAGATCTAGGGATTTTGATATTAAATACATCAAAGTAGAGAATAAAACCCCATGTTTGATGAATATATGACATTTTTTCTTGGTCTTGGATGATCCTAGATTGAAAGGAACAATAATACACCTTATAATCCTTTATTAAAGGATTTTATAGTGTTATGATTAGTGGATAACCTCTTATTACCTCCTTTTGGTCTTCTATGACATCCCAAATTATTTCCAGGATGAATAACCCCTCAAAACTCATTGAAAATGAGATAAAATAGTGGTTGGGGTAGGTAAGTGATGCATGGGTAAGTGGCGCAATTTTTAAACCATGTGGGAGCTGTGTGCTTTATTTTTGAAGTGGTTTTTCATGCCATGAAATTTTATTATGGTTTTGGAAAACCATTCAGAAAGTTTTCATGCCTTTCTACTTCAAATTTATCCTCCTATATGGTTTCTTAGGCTTGGCACACAGTTTCCAAATCATGATTCACCAAAAATTGGTCTATTTTTTTCTCTGAGACACCTCCAAAATATTCTTTATTCTCTGGTAACATCCATTTAGTACAACTACACCAAAATTAATCATTTAAACATAATAAAACACAAATTAGGTAGTATATGAAGTATTTTGAAATTAAAAACAAACAAAAAATTTGTGCACACTTTAAGTACATCAAACTCCCTAACACTTGAAATTTTATTTCCCTTAATAAAAAGTAAACAATAATCCCAAAGCGACCAAAAAAATGAGTATAAATATCACTATTCATATTAACTAAATGAACATGAGTTTGAATAAATAATCATCAAAAGTTCTACATTCACCATCCAGAACTCTCCAATATATAAAGCAAGTAAGAATAGTTTATTCATGCTCATTTTTTTACGTTTCATCTAAAATAATTTTCATTTATGTATGAAATCTCCCTTATTAATTTAAAATAAAGTTACCCAATTCATATCCATTTTATCATACCCTTGGGTAAGATAAAGAAAGAGTTCATCAATATAAAATAGTGGGTTACAACTTTTATAGGTCACACAATCTCATTGAATTTAAAATTTAAATAATTATGTAGGGTAATGGTCATCATGGATATTATTTTTGATATCCCAAATTTATCATTGATGTAATATACATGAAATGAAATTCATTTGCCCTTATTTTTTCAATGAATCGCTATTATGAACTATAAAATCAATTCAAGAGCTCGTGAAATTAAGGCCTTGCAATAACCACATGTGAAACATTAAAAAATTACAAGAATCAATTCCCCAAAATGTATAATAAATACTTCAAATTCAATAGTTTACTTTAATTAAACTACTCCATTGAAATGACATACTTAAATAAAAAAATTAAGGTAAAAATTAAAATTATTTTACCTTAATTTTCCTAACACAACTCACCTAGAAGAAAGGATTATCAGTCCAGGAGTATATAAAACATCAATATGATTCACCCAAGATTATTTATCATTTAACTAAAATTAATATGTTATATTTACGATATACCCTTAAATGGTCTCCAAGAAAAATATATCATTATAGGTGATGAGATGAAAATTATTCAAGGTGTGGTACATATGAGAACTTCCCACACACTTAAAACTAAACATTATTTATAATGTATAATTTCAAAGTGGTTATGCATATGAAACATGTGTTTTGTAATTATATTCAATTTATACATATATGAAATAACAAAAACAATTAGGGGAATAATACTCCCCTCATGGTTGCTCATGTAACTTCCTAAGGACCATATGATTGGAAGTCCTCAACTCCAATGTATATTCCAATATAGGCCTTAAAAATAAAATTAAATAATAAAAAACACAAGACAATTATTCCATGATATTCAAAATGTTTGATCTCTTTTTTATTTATAATAAATAAGCATGAGATGCCCCAGTTGAATGAAAATGTAGGATCCTATGAATGAAATGTGATTACTAATCATGTGAAAATTATTTTTTTATTAGTTGAAAATGAAAATGACATGAAATGATAATACTCAAAATAAATAAATTCTTTTTTATTTATTGGGGTTTCACCTAATGATATCCTTTGTATATGGTCATTGTATTAACTATGTTACTCAACCCTCATCCATAGTCACTTGGAGGATGGGTTTTCCTCGTAGTGAACCACCTCATGTGACTGATTCCTCACTCTCTTATTAAAAATTAAGACTCTTTTGGAGTACTTAGTGGTGGTTTGTATTAACCTTTCTCCATGAAAAAAAAATCAATGGTGGATATATGTTTATTTCTTGTTCCTCATGTACTCCACCTCCCATTGGATATATGGATTAACCCAACTATGATTCACAAGTGGTGAGTAAAATATGTATAGTTCCTATTTGGTTTTTACATTCTTTCCATGGTTATAAACCTAAAATGTATTAAAACACCCCTTCAGAGAAAGTGAAATTTTAATTACGTTATTAAAAATAAAAATTTATTCAAAGAATGGAAAAATGAATCGCCATTTTCAATTTTAGCACATGATGATTTAGTATCACAATGAAATTCATAAAAATCCCAAATTATATCATCACATTCTCCCTTAATTGATGTAATAATTTTTTATTCAATTTCAGAATTCAATTCATTCTCTCACCCTTTTTGAAAATGAAAAATTTCAGAAAATTCATTGTTGTTAGTGGGGGAATTGAATGAAACAACATTATCCTTGAATTTTCTAGGTGTAAAATCTTATACCTCATCCAAACACACATTCACAACTTCCTATCTATAAAATTAGATATTTTCATTATTATTTACTATCTTGGATAGTTTCCCAAACAAAAAACTAAGTCTTTATAATTAGTTATAATGGTATAATTGTCGTTCGGTGATGGTCTCTATCATTGATAAAAAAGTTGGTATTAAAATTATTACTTGAATTAGGTGATGGTTCAATTTATGGTTGTGGTGTAAATAATTTCATGTCACTGTAATCACTCAATCCAAAATCATAAAACCTTTGTGTCAAAAAATGTGATTTTCCCCAAATGTTTTGAATTAAATCATAAAATAAAGTGGGTTCAACACCAGGGAATGGGGAAGACTCCTCCAACCATTGGTGATTTTAATTATATAAACTATAAATTTGATCACCAATAGTAGAGTGTTCTCCACTTGTATAGCTCTTACCCTAAAGTTTCATGTCACCAAATGGGTCATACATGATTCTTTAGAAAATGAGATACGCCAATTTATTTTATTTTATTTTATTTTTTAAACAATGTAGAAACAAAATAAAAAATTTATAAATTAATTGGTCTAGGTGAGTCCTAATTCTCCACTATTTCTACCCAAAAACTACATAAACACATGAAATCACTGTTATAAGGTGTGAAAAATTAGAAATTCAAAGTGTTCCCTAAAGAAACTAACAATGTAACTGGTGGAACTAAGGTTTGATCCCACTTAGAAAAAGGTTATTCCATGGATCTATGGGTTTGAAAAATTATCTAGGAGACACAAATTTCAGAGATAAATGAGAAACAACAAAAACTAACCTACATTAGTTCTATGGGAGGTAAGGTTCTAAGGGTGGATTAAAATTAAAGGTAAACTCCAATTTCAGTGGTGAGTTTGGATACTAATCACTCAGATTGTTTTATTTTATGAAAGTTCATCATAGGATTCAATGGAATAATAGAATCCTTGGTATGACACTCACACAATCACACTAGTTTAATTAAATCCTTGGTTCGATATTCATTTTAGTATGAATTTCATAAAGTATAATTCCTAAATGAAAAGGATAGTAGATCCAATGTTCATGGTATCTGCTTATCTCAATTGTATTGGTGTTATCTCACTCTCAGCCCATTTTTTTAGTAATTTAAATTAATAAATAAATGTAATTTTAGTCAAAATAAAACCCAAACACAATCCACAAATTAAAACCCAATAAAACGATTAAAATCATGTATAGAACAACATCATCCATCAAACATACACAATAATTCTAGAAAATAATGATCCATACATAATAGATCTATGGATTTGGATAGTGAATACATAAATATAAATAATCAAACCCCATGTTTGATGAATATTTGATAATGTTTCTTGGTTTTTTATTATCCTCACTTGAAAGGCACACTAATCCACCTTATATTCCTACATCAGATGCTCCTCTAGGGTTAGAGTTGGGTGGGGAATTTTCTATGTCCTATTTTCATTCTTCTATAGAATCCTCAATGAGTTGTAGGTTGAATAACCCCCTCAAAATGAATCAAAACTAAAGTAAAATGGTGGTTGGGGTAGGTAAGTGATTCATGGGTAAGTGGCATGGTTTTTAAACCATATAAGAGTTGGGTGGTCACTTTTGGAAGTATTTTTTCATTATTCATGGTTTCATCATGGTTTTAGTAAACCATGATCAAAGTGTTCAAGCCCTTCTACCTCAAATATATCCTCCTTCATGGTTTCTTGGGTTGGGAGAAGGGTTTCAAGTCGTGCTTCACCAACAAGTGGGATATTTTTTCTCCAAAACATGCTTTATTCCTTGGTAAAATCCATGTAGACCTAATATATCTAAATTAATCAATTGAACATGATAAAATAAAAATCATATGGTATATGAACTATTTTTACATGAAAAATAAATAAAACATTTGGGAACACTTTGGGTACATCCATATCATTTGGATTCACATTGTTTATCCCTTTAAAGAAATTAACCATTCTTATTAAGAAAAAATAAAATCAGTACCAAACATAAGTCACGTTCTCTTAGTAACCATCAATATGTGGTATAAATCAATAATTTCAAGTGATCTCAAACCCCAACTGTTCATTTAATTCTAAAGAATAAATATCAATTATCTTAATCATGTGATAATTCTCAATTAAATTCATTAATTTACATAATTTTAAATAATTCTATTTATATGATAGAATGAAAATAAAATTAAATTACATGATAACATCTTTATTATTTTAATTTAAGGTTTAAAGAATCTTAACCCTTTAGGATGCGACATATAATTCAAGTTTTAATTCAATTCTTGAATTAATGATAATAACATTATTCCAAGGTAATAAATTAATTCTAAAAAATAAACTAAACAAAATCATATAACAATACTTCTTCTATTTATGATTTTCCTGATTATTAGTTAATCATTCAAAATGAGATTCATTTTCCAAATTATTATCTCATTAAGTTCAATCACACCTATTTAGACAAGGATATAAAGCATGATTAATTATCACTTTCATATAAAAAATGATAAGTAACGGATCCCCTACTTCAATTAGAAGCTCAATATTCTCTAATCAAGAACATACAATCAAGGATAGACCACCATCGAAGGAAGCACTATGAAGAATAAATAAAATGATAACAGAACCTAAGAATAATAACCTACATCAACAGTATCTTGAAATATCAAATCAAAATAAATAATCTCTCTAAAAATGGGTTTTCAAAAGAATAAGAAGAGTGTAATAAGAATAAAGGGAGGATAGGTAAGATAACTTAACCTAATACATTGATATATTGATCTAAGGGGTTTAGACTCTTCAAGGTATGTATAGAGGGTAATTAGAGGAAAATGGATCGGTTATGGTTTGAGAGATGGAATGAAAATCTAACCCAGTGGCACTCAAGCCTTCCATTTATAGAGAAAGATTGAAAGCCTTCATCACGGTGTGGTGAACTCCCAAAATTCTTGTGGTGCCTCTAGTCAATACATGATCTAGTTTTCAAGTCATTTCATCCCCATGAGTCTCATGACTTTAAATCTCTTAATGAACCATTTTGATCACAAATATAGCTTCCACTATGTTATATTGTATAAACCTGAGTCATTTCACTCTGACTGTGCCTAAAATTACAGTGTAGAGAGCTTCATGCTGCCAGTTTCTGACATTGGGACTCACTGAGTTCCATATCCGACCTCCATTCCTCAAAATGGACTCTGAATCCTTTTTTCATCCTAATTTATCATAGGTGAAACCTGAAGGTGAAATACCTAGAAATTTTATAGAAAATCCATTTCAATCATCATGGGTAACATCAGCACCAAACAGAAAGCTCGACCATGAATCTCAAAACTCATGAGTCCAAAATAGCCTTCCCCAATATCAAGCCAACAAGAAGCTTCAAAACAGCCATCTTAATGACAAATAATATGGTTTGGTGATCCTTTAAAAGGCTAGAACCCTTTACTAACCACCAAAACTCATCTTAACTCTCTCATGAAACCTCTGAACCCCAAGAAATTTAGAAATATAAGAACTTACACCAGAATTGACTTCACCAATTAAATATACGGTCAAGTAGACCATGACATAAAAAATGTGGAAATAGTTTCTCCAAGTGACATGGTTTAAACCCAATATTTTATTATATCTTTTTCAAATCACTGGTGTGATGATTATTTTAACAGATCTATCTAACAAAATAGAAACATTAATCAATGGCTCAACAACATGGGTAGTTAAATAATCATGAATTAAAATTGGGATTAACTATTGAATAAAAATATGATTATTGTGATTTTCCAACCCCTATAATTTCTTTCTTTCCACATTAACACACTATAATTATTATATAAATAACTATCATTCACTTTAAAGTTTTTAAAAATTAATGGAAATGTATCTTTCTCATTTTTACTCATCATGTATTGTACAAAAAGCATGTATTCAGTATTACCCTCTATATAACATCATGGGTTCTTGATTTGGTCCAATTCTTCAACCATTTTGAATTTTTTGAGTTTGGTAGTAGGAACAAATTTTATTTTTCCCATTGAAACTAAATTTCAAGAATTTGATTGACCCAATTCCTTTTTTTAGATGGTTTTTAAGGCTCGTTGAGTGCATTGGGGGTTCGGATGGGTTTCAAGAACATTGGGCCCCGAAAACCCATTTTTTAAAGGGTTTATATAGGGGTGTTCATTTATATTTAGTCATGTGGCCTCCAATGGGAAACTGTGTATATTTTTTATGGTGCGCATGGGATTCACATGGTTTTCCAAACCGTGTGGCCTACCCGCATACTTAGTGCCACTAAGACAGTAGGTGCACAATATTGGCACATTGTTTGGACAAACAAAATGACCTATTTTAAAGGGGTGTCACTTTGTATATAGGGTGTGCACATATGGTGCATGGTTAGTGAAACCATGTGACATAACCATGCACCTCTTTAAAAGCTGGAAATTTTCCTTTTCGCCCCTCCATCCTTATATCTGTATCTCCTCTCTTTTCCTCTCATTCAAAATTATAGCACCTCCCTTTAGGTGCGCATCCATATTCCTCTCCTATCCTAGGATTTGAGCCTATTACCCCATTTGGAATCCGAATGAAGATCCATTGGTGGCTATGGATTCCTATCGATAAGGCCTTAAATCCTATTTTTTCTCTTCTTATGTTATCTATCTATATAGAATGTTAAATATGTGTGAGATATTTTTTTCTATTTTTAGGGTATTTGTATAAATCTCTGATTTATATTATTTTGGATCATGTTATAGGCCGATATCAGATAAATGAGCACCTATGAGTACAAGGTAAGTGGAGCCTAGCTTTCTCCTGAATTTTATTGGTGTTTTGGGGGTGAGTTCTATATATGACCATTTAGATAGTTTGTGAGAGACCCTAATTAAATATGTTTTTTAAAAACTTGTTAGAATGGTGTTATGGGATTCCATTGGGTATTCTCTCACCTGTTTATATTTTCCAAGATGCGTAATGGGATTGTAACGAACTCGGAATGATGGGTTGGTTGTATGATTTAATTAATAAAACTATTTATATTGATTGTTATGGTTTCATGGGAACATGATGGGCCTAGACTGAGGATTGAGGTGGTGTTGATCACCTAGATTAAGGAGGAATGGTATTTAGGCTAAGTGTGTGTCTTGAGATATATAGGGTGATGATGATCTCCAGGTTTAGGCGACATGATCACCGATTTTAAGTGATAAGGTTGTCTAGATGAGGGCATGTCTCTGGGGACTTGGGATGGTGTTAACCCATTGGTATTTGAGAGACATGGTCGTAGGGGAAAGAGGTGTTGGATGATGTAAATTAGGTATTTTTTGGTGATTTCCACTCACCATTGTTGGTTGATACACTATTGGAGTCGTTTACACATAGATTGGACTTAGTCGAGGTGGTATTGACCACTCATTATGGGTGGAGGCTTCCATTGATTATGTAGATAAGGGCATGGTGTTCACCATCGGATATGTTGGAGGTTTTAATTGTAAAATACCATGTGGATGGTGATGGATCATTAAGAGATGGTGTTGATACCATCGGTCAGGGGATGAGTCTCTATGTTACACTTGAGCCCATTGGACCAGGGTTATGGGAGTATGGATATCATTATGCTTCAAGGTGATGGTTTTTGAGCCAACGGTGATTATTTATTGGATGGTGAATATCTATATGCCTCGGGATGTTAGGTTGTTGAGATGAAGGTGACTTTAGAATAGATTTCCAAGGGACCTGGGACTTATTGATTAGGCATTCTGTGAGGAAATTGGATACTCAATTGAAGGTAGGAGGTGCTGGTTTACATGGTGATGGGTAGAACCTGAGGGTTATCCAAATATGATACTCTTTAGGGGATTCTTGGGAACTAATCCATGGATCATAACCACTGAAAATATATATATTAAAATGTAGTTTATGCCATATATATATATATGGGAGCACGTTTTTAGAGATATATCAGCATTGGACGAAGTAGGTAAGCACTTCCTTGAGGTTTTTGAGCACAAGGAAAGTAGGTTAAATTATTAAATGTGTGTGCATTACATTTTACTTATATTTTTCATACACCTACATAATTATGGATGTTGGATAGGAACACATTGGCGGTGTCCTACTAAGTTCATAGTCACACCCTACACTGGCCCATCAGGGTGCATGTAGACTTTATGTCCTTGAGATTAGGTAAGGGATTGAGCTTAGGATATGGACTTTAATGATGATATTTGTACTAATTTTGCATGGGATGGATAGCAGTGGACCAGGTGGTTCTTCTATATCAGGTTGGACCTTATCTTGAGATTTTCTATATACGTACATATATGGTCGATCATGGGAGACCTTGTTTATCTATATTGTATGACATGTTGTGACATGTTCGTTATCTAAAAATGGTATTATATGCCTTTTTTCTGGTTTATTACTACTTCTGTTCATTATGCTTCTACTGAGTCCATTTTTGCTTCCACTGGGTTATGGTTCTCTTCCGCTGTTTTATATATATATAAACCATTATTATTATCACTGTTGGAGGTTATATTCTCCCCACTATCACCTAACCAAACCATCTCTACTAGTCGTAACCCTTTGGAGTACAAGTAAAAACATCTAAGGCCCATTGGCCAACCATCCTAGAGTACTATTTGAGTGGAAAACAAGGTCGGGGTGCTATAAATGGTATCATATCAGTTCCTTGTTAGTGTTTCCTTGCATCATCACAATTCTTGTATATAAAAATGGTAACCACATTCTTCTAGTTACAAATGATATCAAAGGATTTATTTCCTTTTAGTCTTACTATTTGGGCTATGGTAGACCGAAGACTGGGATATAGTTATAACTATATAAATAGATTGTGTTTGGGTGCCCAAAACCCCATGCATAGGGGATAGACCAAGTTTCTAGGGTGGTAAATTGATTTTATGATTTTCAATTTTATAGTTTATTGATTTTCACTTCAAGTGGTACACTTGGGTGTGATTTTTTGGATTATGTGGTTTTGATCCTTGGCCTAGTATAAAAAAGGGAGGATTATTTACACTTCATGATAGGAGATTAGGCTCATATTATGTGTTTTGTACTTGTGATTTTCATTGGGAACCTGTAATGTGCTAAGAGGGGTTGGGCAATTTAAAATGTTAACAAATAAGCTAAACAGTGTTTTCCTGCTTAGCCTTATTAGTGGAATTCTACTTAGCCATCCCAAGCATGTGATTTTCAGTGAAAATGATATGTGATATATGGTCTCGACACTAGTATAAGTGGGTGGGGATGATAAAAAGGGGGTGAGTTGTTTAATTTTTCAACAAAGAAGCTAAATAGTATTTTCCTACTTATCCACTTTGGTGGAATTCTACTCAGATACCCCCAGATTGATGATATCTAATGCATATGATACATGATGCATGACTCTGTTATGGGTAGGCAAGGAACCATAAGGCCTGATTATATATGATACCTGACCCTTATATGGGTATGTAAGGGGTTTTGAGGATAGATGTCATATGACATGGTGCAGTAGGGGTTATAAGGGTGGTGAGATGCATTGTATGTTATAGATTTCCCTATATGTGATGTATAAATATTATTATGGTTGATTGACCATGGTATTTGGTATTCATCATAATTCCACCTAGATGGATTCTGGTGGAACATCAGGAGGGTGGTGATATGGTGTCTCATGAGGGTATACAGTATGAGGCCCCAGAGGGTTGGGTTGATCATATGTCTTAGGTATAGGATCCAATATAGGCAGTTCAGCTACAGAAGATTTTCGACATTTGTCCATGGCTTGATGAGAATCTTAGGGTGATCTTGGTTTAATTCATATAGGGTATTGACTAGGGATATCTTGGAGTTGAACCATATATGGAATATCTAACTCATGAGTTCCATTATTTTCACCCACCGTTGTTTTAGGGTGAGGTTGGACCGAAGGAAGTGGAGAACTAGATCAAGTTAGTGCAGATTATTTGGACCATCTTGAGAAACCCCCAGAGCGGATGGTGAAGCAATAAATTAACATGTTCAAAGGACCGACAAAGCGATGGTGGCATGTACAGGTTCAATCATGTAGACATGAAGGACTAGCTTGGAAGGATTTTGAGGCCATGTTCTTTGAGTAATTATTTCCAGAGATATTGAGGCTGGATATGGTGAGTTCATGAACCTACAATAGGAAGATACATCAATCATGGAATATGCATCGAATTTCATAGACATGTCCTATTTTTCACCTTCTATGGGGGTGATTACATCACTAGGTTACGGAACTTTGAGGATGGATTGTGACATTCCGTCAGAATATAGGTGAATATATCTAGGTTGAAATCAAAAATTTGAGGTAGTCAATCAGGTGCTGATATCTGAGGAAAACTTGATGGACTGGTCTTATTTGAGCTAGGTGATGGAATTATGTTATATAAGTGGTGATTCTTCATGTATATGGAAGCTGGATCATGCTGATTCATAGCAGGGTAGTCAAGATGGAGACTCTTGTAGGCCACCAAGTATTGGTTATTCAATGGTGTGCTTCCAGTGGGGGAAGCTGGGGAATGTTTAGACTTAGTTCCATTGGGCTCAAAAGGAGTGTCAGCAATTTTGTTGGATGAGGAATCTAATGAGGTTCTGTAGGAAGCCATCTCAAACAGTTGGGAGTTAGGTTTCGAGTTAGACTAAGGGATCTTAGGTAGGATTGAGAAAGATACCAGGATCTGGTAGCTGGGATTCAGCTAAACACGGAGTCTGTGATAGTGACAGAGAGACCCGGTAGTGGGTTCAGTGGCTGATAGCTGGTGAATCTTAGTAGGAAGGCCAGGCCTCAGGTAGTCGGTCTTTATTCTAGGTGTACATTGTTTAGTTTCCAATGTCATAGTAGGTTAGGGATCTGATGACACATAGAGGTAAGCTGTGGGTGTGACCAAGTTTTCTTTTGTTTTGGTGTGGCCATTTTTGGTGAACAAGTTGCATGGGAATTTTTTTTAGATTAAACAGAAATTGGTTAGTATGTTGGCATCGATTATAATGCATTATATATGAGATTTTTAGGCATCAAGACTTATTATGGGCATCGATGTGATGCGGGGCATGTATGAGGTGTGCAGACATTGGGACTATGATGGTCGTGAATATGTATATATTATTTGAGTTTATTTTGGGAATCTTTTGAGATTCAGGACTTGTGGGCATCCAATGATATGCAGGACTTGATGGTTTTCATGTATGACATGGGAATGAATTGATCACCTGATGAGGTGCAGGAATGATGATGCATCGTGGAGGAATTGTATGTGTAGGGATGTCTAGTGGGACCATCGAAATGTTTAAATTTTGGGTTAGGAAGTGATAGAGTAGAAAATTCCTAAGGTATGGAACACCATAAATGAAATTAGAATATAAAAGATAATTGGGGTATATTGGGGTAATGTTAATGATATGGGTATGTTTGGTATCAAATCTAGGTAAATCATGATAGATCAGAGACAATCTATTATAAGGTTGGGATACAATAACATCCTGGGTTGTTGAGCGGGTAGAATTCTTCAACCTTTTTTAATTTTTTGAGTTTAGTGGTTGGAAAAAAATTTCTTTTGATATTTAGAACCTAATTATGAGATTTTTATTGACCGAAGGCCATTTTTTAGATGTTCTTTAAGTCTCGTTGAGTGACTTGGGAGGTTTTAATGGGTTTTGGGAGAATAGGGCCCCAAACACCCATTTTTCAAAGGGTGTAGATAGGGGTGCATGGTAAAATTTAACCATGCAGACTCCAAGGGGAAATCATGTGGGTTGTTATAGGGATTATCATAGGTTTCTCATAGGTAATTCATATTTTTTAAAACCATGTAGCCTATCCCACACACATGGTTCCACTTAGGAAGTAGGTGTTTATGGTTGGTGTACTGTTTAGTTAAACCATACAGCTAAACCATGTGACCTATTTTAGAGGGGAGACCCTTTGGATAGAGGGAGTACATGGTTGGTTCATAATTAGCCAAACTGTGTGACATAACCATGTGACTCTTTAAAAATGTGGAAATTTTCCTTTTAAACCCTCCCTCTTTATATATTTTTCTCCTCTCTTTTCCCCCTTATCACACATGCATCACCTCCCTCCATGCATGGATCTCTCTTCCTCTCCTCTCTTAGACTTTGATCCTATCACCTCATTCAGACTCCAAATCAAGATCTTCCAATGGTTATAGATTACTCTTGGTAAGTCCTTAAATCCTATTTATTCTCTTATCCTGTAATATCACCATATGGAATGATAAATTTTTGCAATATCTTTTTCTCTGTTTTCAAGTTGTTTGTCTAAATCATTGATTTATCTTATTTTAGCTTGAGTTAGAGGCCAATATTAGACGATCGAGTGCCTATGAGTATAAGGTAAGTGGTGACTAGCTTTATCATTAATTTTATAGGTGTATTTTCAGTTCATTCTATATACACCCATGTGAGTAGTCCATGAGAGACCCCTAATTAAATAATTTTTATCTTTAAATTGTTAAACTAATGTTATTGAATTCCATTGGGTATGCCTTATCCCATTTATATTTTCCAAGATGAGTAAGGGGCTTGTGACCAATTGGTAAGGATAGGTTAGTTCTGTGTTTTAATTAATTAAATTGTTTATATTGATTATTATGGTTCCATGGGAATATGAAGATCATGGTCTGAGGATTGAGGTTATGTTGATCACCTGGACTATGGAAACATGGTCGTTAGGCTCTGGGTGTGGCTCGAGATACATGGGGTGATGATGATCCCCATGTTGAGGTGACATGTTCATTGATTTGAGGTGGCAATATCTTCAGGATGATTGAATGGATCTTGAGACTTTGTGTGGTGTTGAATATTGGGATTTGAGCAACGTGGTCATATGGGAAAGGTGTAGAATGATGTGGCTTAGGTATTGGTTGGTGATTTTCACTCACCATTTTTGGTTGACACACCTTTGGAGTCATGTGTTCATGAATAAGATTCATCCAAGGCAGTATTTAACACTCGTTTTTGGTGGATACCTTCATAGATTATGTATCCTAGGGGATGGTGTTGACCATAAGGTAAATTAGAGGTGATCGCCATAGAAATTCACATGGATGGTGATGGACCATCGAGAGATGGTGTTGATACCATTGATTGGGGATGAGTCTTACCATTATTCTTGAGTCAATTGGGCTATGATTATGGTAGGATGGATATCTCCATGCCTCAAGATGATGGCCATTGAGTCGACGATGATTATTTATTAGAGGAAGATATTTTATTGCCTTAGGATGTCGGGTTGTTGAGATGAAGGTGACTTCAGAACTGAGGTCCTAGGGACCTGGTACTTATTGATTGGCCATTCTATGATAAAATTGGATACTTTATTCAAGGAATTGGGTTTTGGTTGACATGGTGATGGGTAGAACCAGAGGGTTCACCATATATAATACTCTTCAAGATATGCCTGGGCATTAATCCATGGATCCTCTCCACCATAAATATATATTTAAAAACATTTATTGTATGCCATACATATATTTTGGGGCATGTTTTTAGAGATATAATGACATTATATTAAGTAGGTAAATGCCTCCTTATGGATGTTAAGCACAATGGAAGCAGGTTAAATTATTAAATGTGTGTGTGTTACCTTTTATTTATATTTTTTATACACCTATATAATTATGGATGTAAGATAGGAACATGTCAGTGGTGGCCTACTAATTTTATACTCACACCCTACATAGGCCTCTATGGATACGTGTAGACTTTATTTCTTTGAGATCAGGTAAGGAATCGAACTTGGGAGTTATACCTTAGTTATCAGAGTTATACTTCTTTTTCATGGGATGGATGGCAGTGGACTAGGTGGTTAATAAATATCAGTCTGAACCTTATTTTTAGATTTTATATATATGTACTTATATGTTCGTCCATGGGAGACCTTGTTTATATTTCTTGTATGACCTTCTGCAACATTTTCACTATCTAAAAATGGTATTATATGCATTTTGGATTGTTTATTACTACTTTTTTTATTATGCTTCCATTGAACTCATTGTTGCTTTTTCTAAGTTATGGTTTTCTTCCATTGTGTTATATATATACCATTATTATTGCCAACGAGCCCATACCTGAGTGGTAAGGGCTCCTTCCTGGCATCCAAGAGACCTGGGATCAAAACCGGGGGGAGGTGAATTTTCGTTACTGTAGAAGGCACTGTAGCAGTTACTGTTTGGTACTATAGTAGCCAGAACTATTCACCTAATTTGGGCCTTCGGACCACCAATTTGGGCCTATGGGTCTTCAGGGCCTTCGGATCATCAAAGGCCTTCAGACCACAGGGCCTTCGGGTCACATAGACCATGGAGTAGCCCAGTTCACACAGAACAGGCCCCAGAAGAAAATCAGAGCAACAGGAGTAGTAGCCACCAGATACAGAGCTAACCAGATTGGAAGAATGAGAAGGTATGGCAGCCTCCATCGGGACCAGGCACTGTGCAGTTTTGTACGGGGCAATGCTATCCGATCAGCAATGCAAGGTGGGGAGCTATGGGATCAATGACATAGAAATCTAGGGAGGGGCAGTTTAGGTGGGCTGGGCCTACGGGTCATGTATTGGGCATGGTATGCCTCTGGGCCTTCGGGTCATGTATTGCGGGTTTGTCGGGCCTAGTGCCTTGGGCCTACGGGTCATGTACGGGTTCCCCTTCAACCCGAAAAAGGGGGATTATCCATAATAAAATAAAATAGAAGGCCCTCAGGCCATTTGGTCTACCAGTATTATTATCACCACCATAGGGTATAATATCCTGACTATCACCTAACCAGACCCTCGCTAGTAGTCGGCAGCCTTTGGTACACTGAGAGGTGTGCCTAAGGCCTAGTTGTCAACCCGCTTAGAGCACTATTTGAGTGGAAAACCAGGTCAGGGAACTACACTCTCCCAACTATAAATATAAAGTTTTTTCTCAATATAATTTCTTGAAAATAATTTTTGAGTGCTGCCAATATCTTTTTATTTCCTCGTAACACCCAAAATGGTGCATAGTATATTATCGCACACATTTTTCTCAATGCACATCACATCCAAAATTTGACTTAAAATATTATCTTTTAAATAAGTAAATTCAATAAAAACACTAAGATTATTACAATTATGACTGCACTTTTTATTTTCATTAGTAATGGATGGAAATGTCGGATCCAATAAATCCTAAAAATCATACATTGTTTAAATGTGTTCTTTATCAAGTTGTGCTCGAACTTGAACCCCATACATTATTTTCTGTGTTGGGTCATGATCTTTGTTCCTATCAAACA
This sequence comes from Viscum album, assembly GCA_963277665.1. NCBI lineage: Eukaryota > Viridiplantae > Streptophyta > Magnoliopsida > Santalales > Viscaceae > Viscum > Viscum album. The sequence continues at coordinate 1,290,540,541 of OY728158.1, forward strand.
ATGAACTAAATTTTTTTAACTTGTATAGTGGAGGAAGAAATTTTCTATGACTAAGGTATTCCCACTTTCTACCATGCTTAGATTATGTTGATTTATTACATTTATTAAAATAAGTGCAGGTGAATTCTATTTTTTTACTCCAACTGAGTAAGTTAGAATATGTTGGGAAGTCATTAATTTATCATAACAATGCAGTCCAAAGTCTAGAAATATCATTAACTATTGAATCAAAATTCATTACACTTTCTAGCCAAAATTCTTCAAGCTCAAAAATCAAATGTTTCATATAAACATCAATTTTTTCATTGGATCCTCTTGGTCCTTCAATAATATTATAAAGTAATAAAATGGTTGCTCATTGCATAGCCATGGAGGAAGGTTAGGTATAAAAAACAGAATTATCCATGTACTATGTGACACAAAAATTAAAGACCTTAATGGTTTAAAACCATATGCTACCAAATCTAGTCAAACATTTTGACTATCTTAGGAAAATTCTGAGTGTCTCAGATCAAACCCCTTCCATGAAAAATAATTGGTCGGGTGAGTAAACTTATCACACTATTTTTTTCTCTTAGAATGTCAAATCTGAAATTTATAAATTTTCGCTGACATAAAAATTTATTCAACCTTATTTTTAGTGGAAAGTAACACATCTTATTAGTGGCGATCTATTTCCCTCGATTCATAACCCTACCAAGAAGATTTTGACCACCTTGATTAATCTTTTAGTCCTTCCCCCTAGACAAGTAGAAAATTGTCCAATTACTGAGTTTCACATTCTCTTTTCAAAACAACATACAGTTGTTGTGGCACACATCAATGCTCTCGTATATGAAACCAAGGATGTTAGACATATTGAAATCTTGGTAGTATAACTCCATAATATGTTCTCCAATAGGGATTACCTTCTCAAATAGTACCAAAAACATGTCAAAGGAGGTATTTTTTCACTGATTAAAGGTATCCAACTAAAAACGTTCAATAATAAATGAAAATTTACTAAATCTAATGTATCTAAGATATAATTTCTATATGCATCAACAAGAATTTCAAATAATTTAAGTCATTCTCCATCTGCGTAAGAACGATGATTACTCTCCTTAACAACATCATTCATGATGTTACTCTATTCAGGTTGAAACTAACGTATCATATCATTGAGCATCATGTTCACTGAATCAACTGTTATTGAATCAATATCCATATTAATACTTTCTGATCAATGATAGAAAACATACTCTTCCCCGTGATGTGTCAATGTCTTATAGTTTTTCTATAACCCATTAGAAACATATGTTCTCTAATAGTATCTCATTTGAAGAGATATCTGTTTTCAAAATTTCTATATGAACAACTAATCAAATCACTTTTAAATCCACTAGTGAAATCAATAAATTTCTTATTACCCTCAAAATATTCAATAGAAAATCTATTTGGTTTATTAATCCATATTTTATATGTATTTGTATCAATAGTGTACCAATAATTGAAATATATAAAAATAATTATTAATATTTATGAAATACTAAAAAAACAACAAACATGTATCCCTTATGGCATTCATAAATAGTTATTATCAAAAAAATAAAATCATTGTAGATAAATTTATTATGATAGATAATAGTTATCACAACCAAAAAAATATTATATAAATATTTTTCTCTATTTCAAGATAACATATGAATAAATGTATATTCAAAATAAACTTATGGAAATATTTATATATATATATAAACTAAGTATAAATGTCTTTGTAATTTGAAAAATACTATAATAAATATGATTTATTATATATATATCATAGTTATTTATGGCATAAGGTACAAAATGTTGATGGGGGCCCTGGGTTCTATAGTGCATGGTGCATGGAATTACAAATTGAAATTTTGTTTAGAGCATCAATATGATATATAAATATATTAAATTGTAGATATATTAAAAAATATAAAATAAAACAAAAATAATACATGTAAAAGTGTTAAAAAAAAGAATTGATATTTTGTGTAATTTTAAAATTAGACCACTTTAATTAGTGTTAAAAAAGAGCTCATGAGTTTCTTTTATCAGCATTAAAAAAATTGATAAAAGTGAGATCTTATTAGAATATTTTTAGTACTGATAATGGTGTTTTTATAATCATAGGTTCTATTACTGATAAAAGGTTTTTGGATTTTTTTTAAAATGGAAAATTCATTCAACGATCACCACATCGAAGACACCACACATGCGTGACCCCACCCCCTTAGTCTAACCACACCCTCATCCATTAAATCTCTAATTAATTCAAAGGGAGTGAGATTTGAACTCGTACCCAACTTATTCTCAACAATCACACTTACCACTAGATTAGTGAATTTTATTTGTTATGTATTGACATATTTATATACATGTATATGTATCACTACAAAAAAACTAATCATTCGAAGTGTTTTTTTCTACTGGAGGCAATTACTAAAACTTCCACATATTGCATGGTCATCAATCATTTAGCGGAGTTTTTTTCTTTTAGAAGTGGTTTCTATATGTGTCATTTTTGGGGAATTTATGAGAAGTTTTGACTTTATTTTGCGGTGATTTTTTAAAAAAATAACTCGAAAATAAAAATAGATAAAATGAACCTAACTAGTGTTAATATATTTATTGTCATTTAATAGTAACCTCCGCTAAACAAGATTTTTAGTTATTTATTTAGAGGCATTTTTTTAAACCCCTGCTAAATATTTCTCTTAAAATTTAATTTTTTTACAAATATTTAATAAAAAATATAAATATAAAAACACTTATATGTAATAAAATAAAACATAAATACATATTAAACCAATCATACATATATCATACATCATATATCAAACATCTAAAGTCATATATACATCCATTCATAGTCACTAAAATCTCAGTCACCATAAGCTCAGTCAATTGATAAACTCAGTCAACAGATAAACTCAGTCAACTCATACCTTAGTCATCAATATATACATATAAAATATGACCAAAAACAATCCATGACCAATATACATCTACCCCATGATCTATGTTGGATCCATAGACCTCTATATAATCTCATCAATTGTAACCTACTACATCATCTCATCAATTATAACAAAAAATAAGACATAAATTAAAAGTGAATATAATAAATCAGAATTATAGTAGAATCATTAATAAAATTTAAACATAACATGAAAACTAAGAACCATCTGGACTAAATTATGAATAATTTCATGGATCAGAATGGTTAACCTTTTACCTACTACTTGTATATGTCACCTATAATAAAAACCAAAATATTTGAGAAAAGAAATGCGAAAGAGAAAAGACACAGAATATATTCTGAATTTTACACATAAAATTTATTATTTTGTTGATAAAAAAATGATTTTTAACATAAAACTTGTAATATATCATAAAAACACGTTGAAAACATAAACTTACCTATCTAAGATATGATTAAACACTTGAAATTAAAAAGGGATATGTATATAACATACTAATTAATTTTAAAATCAACATGTGGTGTTCTTGAAATTTACTTAAAAAATTAAAGACTTTGATATCAATGAATGTCCTATATTTCAAAAATAAATCTATAATGATTGTCCCATGATTTCACATCAATATGAGTTTGTTTTCTATGCTTTTGATCATTACACGCACGTTTCAGTGTTTTAAATCTAAAAACAAGTTTACGAGCATCTTGAGAAAACCGTAAATCATAATGAAGAATCATTGATTCCTATATTTAAAAAATTATCTAAAGTTAATTTTATCTAATTTCATGGAAATTCAACATCGTTTTCCTAGTTTTCACCTCCTGACATGCATTTTTAAAGGCTTTGGTACCTTTAAAAACAATTTATCAAGTCATTTTGACCACACATCACATCGTATTAATGTTTTTTCAGAATGTACACATCAAAAATAAATTAACGGTGGCTTTACCATGATATCACATAAATATGAGGTTTTCTTCTATGCTTTTGACCATTACATGCACATTTTTGGGTATTAAAACACTAAAAACGTGTTTACAAGAATAACGGGAAAACCATAACTCGAAATGAGTTTTTTTAGTTATTACATTTCAAAAATTAATATATGGTTGTTTTCCTCTAATTTCATGGTAATCTGACATCTTTTTTTCAGTTCTGACCCCCTCCCCCCAACACATGTTTTTAAAAGATTTCGTACCTTTAAAAATTGTTTAGCGAGATATTCTGACCACACCGCACGTCAGATTGATGTTTTGTTTATGAATACACATAAAAAATAACTCAATGATGTTTTTCCCATGATTTCAGGTCAGTATAGGATTGATTTTTAAGGTTTTGACTGTAAGTTCACATTTAGTGTTTTAAAACACTAAAAACACATTTATAGGCATCCTGGGAAAACTGTAACTCTGAATGATATGTCATAGCTTTATAAATTTTAAAAATAAATTTATAATTGTTTTCCTCTGATTTTGAGAAAATCTTATGTTCTTTTCCTTGTTTTAACCACCCAACACATGTTTTTAAAGGCTTTAGTACCTTTAAAAACAGTTTACTGAGTCATTTTGACCATATTGTACATTATATTGATGTGTTGTCTGCAATTACACATTAAAAATAACTCAAAGGTGGTTTTACCATGATTTCACATCAATCAAAGTTCATTTTCTATGATTTTGAATGTTAGATACATGTTTTAGTGTTTTAATACACTAAAAATGCATTTACTGGCATCCTGAGAAATCCATGACTCAAAATGATGTATTATTGGTTAAAAAATTTCAAAAATAAATTTATGGTCATTTTCCTTTTATTTAATAGCAATCCAATTTCATTTTCCTCATTTTGACCCTCAAAAACATGTTTTTAAAAGCATTGGTACCTTTAAAACTATTTAATAAGTCATTCCGACCACACCGCACATGATATTGATATGTTTTCTACATGCACACATCAAAAATAACTCAATGGTGTTTTTTTCATTATTTCACATCAATATAAGTTCTTTTTCTATGGTTCTGACCATTACACAGACGTTTTAGTGTTTTAAAATAGTAAAAATGTGTTTAGAATCATCTTAAGAAAACCCTAACTTGGAATAATGTTTTTTTAGTTCCTACATTTCTAAAATAAATATATAGTCTTTTTTTGATTTCATGGAAATCGAACATTTTTTTCTTAGTTTTGACCCCCCGACACACATTTTTAAAGGATTTGGTACCTTTAAAAATTGTTTACCGATTCATTATAACCACACCACACATTATATTAGAGTGTTGTTTATGCATACATATAAAAATAACTCAATGGTGGTTGTACCATGATTTCAAATAAATATGAGGTTGTTTTTTGTTTTGACTGTTACATGCACATTTTACTATTTTAAAACACTAAAAACACATTTAAGGGAATCCCAGGAAAACCATAACTTAGAATGATGGTTCATCTATTACTACATTTAAAAAATAAATATATGGTCATTTTAATATTATTTCATGTCAATCCGATATCTTTTGATTATTTTGAACCCCCAACATACATTTTTAAATGCTTTGGTATTGTTAAAAACTTTTTAACGAGTTATTTCGACCACACCACAAGTAGGATTCATTATTGTCAATTTTTACACATCACAAATAATTCAATGGTAGTTTTACCATGATTTTACATCAATATGTGGTCATTTTCTAAGTTTTTGACCATTATATGCATGTTTTAGTGTTTTAAAACTAGTAAAAATGTGTTTATAGGAATCCTAGGGAAACCATTATTCAAAATGAGGGGATGTCAGTTCCTAAATTTCAAAAATAACTCTACATTCATTTTCCTTTAATTTCATGTCAATCCGACATCATTTGTCTGATTTTGACCCCCCCCCCCCCCCCATACATGTTTTTAAAGGCTTTGGTACATTTATAAACTATTCACTGAGTCATTCCATCCACATCGCGCGTTATATTTACGTTTTTCTATTCATACATGTCAAAAATATCTAAACTGTGGTTTTTCGTGATTTCACATCAATCTAAGGTTGTTTTCTAGGGTTTTAACCATTGCACGTATGTTTTAGTATTCTAGAACACTAAAAAAACGTGATTATCTCAAGAAAACCATAACTCAGAATAACATGTCGTTGGTTACTACATTTTACCAATAAATATATGTTCATTTTCCTCTAATTTCATGTAAATACATGGTCATTTTTCTATTTTGACCCCTTGAAACACATTTTTAAAGGATTTAATACCTTTAAAACTATTTATCGAGTCATTTTAACCACACTGCAAGTCTAATGGATGTGTTTTATATGCACATGTGTCATAAATAATTCAATTATGGTTGTATCATGATTTAACATCAATATTAGGTTATTTTCTATGGTTTTGATCGTTACATGCACGTTTTAGTCTTTTAAAACACTAAAAACGTATTTACAAGCATCCTAGGAAAACTGTTACTCATAATTATGGTCCATAGGTTCCTACATTTCAAAAATAAATCTACAATCATAATTCTCTTATTTCATGGAAATATGACATTTTTTTTCTGGTTTTGACCCCCCAACACATGTTTTAAAAGGATTTGGTGCCTCTAAAAATTGTTTACCAAGCCATTCTGACCACACCGCACATTGGATTGACATGTTGTCTATAAATAAACATCAAAAATAACTCAATGGTGTTTTTTCATTGATTTTACATCATTCTGGGGTCATTTTATATAGTTTTAATCATTAAACATATGTTTTGGTGTTTTAAACCACTAAAAACACATTTATAGAAATCCTAAAAAACCCTAACTCTGAATGAAGTGTCATTAGTTTCTTCATTTAAAAAATAATCTATGGTCATTCTCCTATGATTTCATAGAAATATGATTTTTTTTTCCTTTTTTGAACCCCCGACACGTGTTTTTATAGGCTTTGGAACCTTTAAAAACTATTTACTGAGTCAAAACCAAGAAAATGAGATCATATTGTTTTTAAACTTAAGGATAATGATCTATAAATCATTTTTGACTTATATAAATAAACCACACATTAATTTTACACAATATGTGGTCGGTATGACTTGAAGTGATTATTTTCAATATAAAAGTGTCATTTTAGTTTTATTTATGGAAGTTGTATTCATTATTTTTAAATGTGTGAATGGTCTATGTAGTTTATAATTTAACTTGGTAGGATGAGATAAAAAGCTGGAAATTTCATTGGGGGTTGTTTCAATAATCTTCTAAAATACAAAAACTAAATCATTTTCCATTATTAACCACCACCGATCCTATTTTTTCCTATAAGAGTCTTATTCTTGCATTTTTTTATTTCAACCTTGTAAGTTATCTATGTGATTCCCAATCAATGAAACCAATTTATCCCCCATTGGGTGTAGTAGAAACTGATGATGATGCCTTATCAAAGATAGCTAATGGAGTGGGCCCATAACCCATCCCCCATACACATCTAGAATTATCCTTCCCTAAAATGATTACTACTAAATTATTTTGGGAAACCGGTGATGATTTTTAAGGGTTCTCATCCCAAACTTATTAAATTTTAACCTTTCATAAAAAAATTAATAGCAATTATTTTTTAAAAATAACTGAACTTCATAATATTATCTAATTAATAAATTTTTCATTACTATTTATTATTATTTCATTAATGTAATTCCCTGACCCCAGTTACCCAGATTCGGTGCATTATTTTAATAAATTAGCATGATTACAAGGAATCAAGTCCCGAAGGACCGATCAGTTTAGTAGTCTTGGAAAATAGATTACATACATTAATTTCAACATTACAACTTGAAAAGAAAAACAACAGTAATTTATTCCATTAGAAATGTCCAAGCCTCCTAGATTATTCCTACAAGTCACTCATAACTAACTTCTTCCTATCCTGGGAAAATAAAACCTAATAAATGGGTGATCTTAGATGATCAGTAAGGGTAAATAATTTAGTGGAAGTTATAAACTTTTAAGGAAAGATGTGTAAAGAACAACATCCTTTCAAACATAAACTTGAACATAATAAGGAAAAAATAAATAAAACATTACCATATAAACATGCACATGGATATTCTACTAGTCAAATAATCACATTTAATAACTAATTTCATAATGAGGGAATGTATAGTACCTGGCTTTAATTTATGTGTTAAGGCCTCCTACCAGGACCTATGGGCTAACTGTAACAGGACCCAAACCTGGAGATCCTCTGTAACCGGACTCCATCTCGGAGAGCCTCTGTAACCGGAATCCAACCCAGAGAGCCTATTTAACTAGAATCCAACCCTAAGGGTCTGCTATAACCGGACTCTAACCTAGAGGGCTTACTTTTACCAGTCCCAAACCCGTAACATACTAGTCTAATACAGTCATCATAAGAAAAGGATGAAATATAACATAAGAATTTGTATTAAAACTAGCATACGAAATGTCAATACTTTATACATAAACCTTGAATGGTATAAAAATAACACATCCATATTCAAACATATAAAAAAACATTCAACACAATATGGAAGATTAGTATCATAATAAATCAACTTCAAACAAGTTTAAAATCCATTAAAGGATGTTGACATAGATGAAAATGATCAGTAAAATGCTTTAAGAGAAATACCCCTCTTTCATGAAATTGTTTAAAATTCTAAAAATTTATAAAGGTAGTCATTTAAAATGGATTTTGGAATAAAAGTGTTCCATACCACTTTGAAACTTTTTAAAATAATTATCATTTCAAAACATTCATGTCTATATAAATAAATCCTTAAAATCATTTTGAAAACATGGACATTAATTAAAAGGGTTTAGAAAGATAAATCTTTAAAAAAATTAAAATTATGATCCAGTTAAATAGACCCTCCCATAAAACCTAAAAATATTACTTTTTAAATCATTTTTATAAAATATGGGTATCTATGATAAGTATGTCCCAGAAAATACTTACACATGAACAATCTCGGATAATAATGAGATTGAGGAAATAACCATTACCTCATTGTAATCAATCGATTCATATGAAAAATAGTCAATAACCACCAAATGAATCATAGAATATCATGAATATAAAGAGAATCATGATAATATATATCAAATTTCAGTACACAATACACCACATACAATAAATAAGTGGTGAACAATGGAAATATCACAGAATTAAAAGTGAGATAAGAAACCCCTTACCTTGCACTTTATTTTTTTGAGGGTACGTTTAACCATCTATATAATGACCATTGTATGTTATTAGATTATTCCAGAACCATATTCATATTTATTATATTATACATGATTCATTTATGACTTTATACTACCCATTTAATAATGATTTTCATGTTAAATTAACATTTCGGGTAATAATCACTTTCTTTATAGTACGTATTTTAAGTTATTATTATTGACCATATAATTTAGATAATAATTTAAATACTTCCAGAATAAAAACCCAGATTCATATATCATATATATTTAGAACATAAATATTTATAATAGATAGATATATGAAATGTAAAACACCGTTTATGGAGATGGTAGGTCGTACGTATGCATAAACGTTGTTTCTGTTTTTATATCGTATTGAACAGAAGTAAGTAAATAAGATATATGTAAGTAAATATATACATATATATATATCCAGTAGAATTATTATGTCATAAATTACATAGTTATTAGTAATATATATATTCATAATCGTTGATGAATGGTGAACGTGGAAATGAATATCATCACGTCGTGGAGACGGTAATCTGCATGTACGCACGAGAGAAAATATAATTTCCTTAAATGTGTGGAATTGGATGGTATATTAATCTTACAGAGACATTATCATGTTATTTTTATTATTTATATACATATTACTCATCATTATATCCATCCAAATAACATAGTGTTGAATAAAAATTACACCACGACGTGGATACGGTAAGCAGTACGTACGCACGCATGGTGACATTATCATTCATAGGATGGATAGAATATTGAATATGGATATTACATATTTATAATAACATTATAGTATATATAAGGTACTGGATTTAATATTTTGGTATGGTAATAACAATGAAAGATTAAGTGGAAGAATACAAGAACGTGAAAGAGGGTGGTGAAATCATTACCTCTTCTTCGGGTTCTTCTTTCTGATTTGATCAAAATGGCTCCTTAGGTTGGATTTATGACCAAAGGAAGGCCACTAGGATGAAGGTAGAATAGTAGGTAAGATAGTTGGGAAGGTTTTGTCTGAGAAAAATGGATTTGGAGGTGTGAATTTGAGAGAAGGGGAAGTGCCCTTTTATAAGAGGGGTGAGGGGCACCTAAGGAAAAACTTAAACTATTATTTTATAATAAATTCATTTTCAATTTATAATAGATAAAAATGAATTACTTAAAGGATAAGGTAGGTATGGGTCTAGAAAAACTCAACCAATAGGTTTTATATAGGTTTGGATCACTATATTAACCTTATCTTTTAGATTTAACTCTTAGTTAAATAGTTTGACATTTACCATGTTTCTTTGTATTTTTATATTATATGGTTAATAAACTTCCTATAAACTTTCAAGAGAACCCCAAGTGGTTTATTAATGACATATATAATATGATTTAAGTTTTTTGGCCGAACCATAGTTTTTTAGGAATAGAATACCAATTAATAATATAATATTTGTTTTAAAAACTCTTTTATGTCAATTTTGACACTATTTGGTATTTTGTTTTTTCTAAATTCATTACATAATTACTAATTCGAACATAATTCATTTAATAAACCATAACATTTTATATTAACCTATAAAATTATTTTAATTCATAAAAAGTCTCAAATTACATTTATTTGGGTATCTATAATATCAATTTTTTTAATATTTCTTTAATAAGGTAATTACTGCATCATCACTATGTCATAAATAAATTAAATTATTTAATGTATAAAAATTATAAATAAATTAAATTATTTAGGAAATATTTTTATACTTCCAATGAATATTTATAGTCTAATTTATCCTATTTTTAACCCTATATAAAAATGATTTAGTTATTAAACTTTGAATTTAACACTTTTAACTCTTCTTTGAATTAAATAATAATAAATGTCCTAATCTAATCCAAGTGGGCCTAAAGAATAATATTTTATTCCTAAGGTTTTTTTTGTCTAATTACACTTATCCAATAGAATTAATACATGTGTTAGGGTAATAATAATATCATTTTTACCTTTAATTACCCTATTTACTTTTAACCGTGGTAAATAAAAGTCAAAAGTTACTATTCACCAAAAAATATTTTTATCCTATTGAACCAGATTTTACTTACTGATATAAATTGTGTCTCTATTATTTTTGAAATTCAATTCACAAAATTGGTAAAACTGAGTTTTATGCAAATTTGCAAATGCTCCTAGGAGGTGGGTAAAAGACGGTAAAATTTCAATAAAATTTTTATATATCTGAACTTATTATAAAATGACTCCAGTTAATTAAATTAAACTTATATAGGTATTATTTTTATATTTTTACCTAAAATAAATTTAAATTAAATAAATAATTATTTAAATGAAAAGTCGGTTTTAACCAAAAACGCAATGTTTTTCACTATTCATCAAAATTTGAAAGTTTTCATAAACAAACCAAAAAATCATCCTAAGCTAATTTTGATATTCCGAATTCAAAAATGAAATCTATTTCACCAAATTCAAACCATATAAATTTCATTTATTAATTTAAAATTAATTCCCAATGTCAAAACCAAAAGGCGTATTTTTAAGAAATAATAACTATCAAAAGATTGACACTTGTTTATGTCCAATTTCAAAGTGAAATTACTTAAAATGACTAGAATTGGATTAAATGGTAAAAATATAATCTATTTATACTCCCAAACCATTAAAATTTATAATTTAACACTATAAATTATTTTGATTAAAAAAATTCTGTTAAAATATAGTATTTTTCACTATTCACCCAAAGATGAAAGTTATCAGAAAAACACCAAAAATTTATTGAAACTAAACTCTTATGTCCCGATTCTAAAGAAGAAGTTTATATTTTCAAATTGAATATGTAAAAGTTTCAAATATTGGATTTATAAAAGGTACGCCATTAAAGGGCGGTAAAATTTCATTTTTTTGAAAAATACTTCTTTTATTTGAAAAAAATGAATTTATTCTTACACTATGTCTAAGAAACTCATAATATGGATTCTAAAATTATAAGGATTATATAATGTTCAAAATTCAGTTAATACTATTCATAAATGCTTTTGAATAGCTAGTTTGGTATGTCGTGGTGCGCTAGAACTCATTGTTGCATGTAGTGCAAGTTATTGGATTACTTTGAAGAAATAACGTACTATGAAATCTTGAAGTGTTACATTATTCCCTCCTTAAATTAATTTTTTCCTCTCAATTTGAAATTTATTTTTGAAAATAAAATTTTAAAAATAGAAAATACCTTTTTGGGAAAACCCACATAGAAAATTGGGTTAATAAAATTTAGTATTAATAAGAGGAAATGGGAAATGAAATGGTCACCACCAAATTATGATCTTGATTACGATAACATTGGTGGAAATTAGAGACACATAATTGGAGGGAAAACATAAATATTTATAGGGATTTATTGAGGTTATCAATCACAAACAAGTGTAAAATTGAGGGCCTCAAATCCATCAATATATGATGATTTGAAATACCGTCAGTTCAACAAAAAATAAGGTATTAGGATAACACATTTTTGGTTTTAATATCCCTTCCCTAAAGTTTAAGAATTAATTTACCCATAGAATAAGAGGGAAAAAATTATATATATAAATATACTTGACAAGTAGAGTTTCATCCTTCAACAAATTCCTACCACAAACTCATCTTTCACTCCAAAATATTTCAAAAATATATTCTATTTATCCTAATTGTATAGGGTTCCAAAAATAATTAATTTATAATTCACCTATCAAACCCTTTAAAAAAACTAGATTATACAATCCAGGGACTTCATGTAGTCCAGTGGTAGGCGATAAATCCCTATCGCACTATGGTTGTGGGTTTGATTCCCGCAGCTTTGTCCGATGTGACGGATTTTCACACGGTCTGCATGTTGTCCTTTTTATAACAATCCAAAAATAACCTTAACAATAATATCCAATTTCAAACTTAATCCATTACAACCTTTAGACTTATCCAAAATACTTCTATCCAAATTCACAGTCCAAAATTTATAAGGAAGTTAAACACAATTAAGATCCTTTTTTTCATGTAATAACATGTGAACACCTTCATCATGTATTATTTTAAAACATGGTAACACCCTGAATTACCATAAAAAATATTGATTACATTTATGCTCCCTTATCCTTTATATAATACTGGATGTATTCCTTATATCCAAAAATTTTGAATATTCCAACAATGATGAAATAAACAAACCATTAATTAGTTCCAAGGGAGTCAAGAATATCTAATATAATTTATCCAAATCAACCATCCCTTATTCCAAAATCACTACCTCATTATCAGGACCATATTAAAGATTACCTTTCCTTCAACCATGTATTTTCCAAAAAGTGTTGCTTACTATTAAGTCACTTTTCTTAGAACCATATAATCTCAAATCCTCAATAAAATAGTATTGTAGTACAATCATTATTTATCTCCATAATTCATATAACCAGTATGTTGTTGATACAACACTCAAATGAAATAATTATATAATAACAACATAAGAATACTAGTCATTCCTCTTCATTTGAGGTAGTATCATAACTTGATTATTAACCAATAGCATCATTTGGGGTATACTCAGATGATTTGGACATTGATTCGCGTAGTGACCCAACTCCTTGCAGATGAAGAATTGTACACATAAAACCTTTTTCTTATCCTTGCAATCACGTACTTGGTGTCCTTTTTCTCCACATTCATAACAAACTCTCATTCCCTCCAATAATTTACCAAGGTGATTCTTTCCACAATTATCACATATAGAAAAATCCTTCTTTCCCTTCTTACCTTTATCCATCTTTCTCTCTACCATCATTTTTCTTCTCTAGCTTCCCTTCAAAGCCACAGGACTCAGAGAATTATTTACTTATCTTATTAACACATGGTACTATTTCTTCATATATTGAGAATACATTGGATATTATTTCCCTTCTAAATTTGGGATTAATACCATGAAAGATATGATCCTTCTTACTCTTTGGATCGTACGTATTACTAGAGTTCTCATTCCTTCTACTGGGCACCATTTCTAAACAATGGCATACAGTAGGTCAGTTTATGAATTGAAATGAATAATTACAAACTTGTAAAATACCTAACATAAATTGAACAGTTTATGGATATAATCCATAATAATAATAATAAATTATTTGAGGAAGTATTTACTCTTAAATCCTTCGTAATAGCTTGTATTAAAAATGTGAATTATCCTAAGCATATCCCCCAAGAGTGTCTTAACCAAGAGTGCAGTAAGGCCCGTTTTCGTGCACCAGTCCCCGTTCGAGTCTAGCTCAAAGTGGAGTTTTCGGGTTTTACCCCTAGGTACATCTGTGCCAGAGCTGCCTCTACCTGCTCATATCTAGACAGGGATGTATTGGTTGTAAAACTCACAAAATCTCTATAGTACCAAAATTCTAGTAAGTTCTTCTATACTAATTCTCAAAGTCTATCTTAGGATAATGTTCTCTAATCAGAATTTATCTAAATCTAGTTTCCAAGGTTTGTACTAAACTTTCTCTGATACCAACTGTAACGCCCCAACCCTAGTTACCTAGAGTTGGTGCATTATTTTAATACATTGGCATGATTACAAGGAATAAAGTCCCAAAGGATCGATCAGTTTAGTAGTCTTGGAAAAGAGATTACATACATGAAGTTCAACATTATAACTTGAAAAGAAAAACAATAGAAATTTATTCCATTAGAAATGTCCAAGCCTCCTAGATTATGCATGAAAGTCACTCATAACTAACTTCTTCATATCCAGGGAAAATAAAACATAAGAAAGTGGGGAGCTCAGATTCTCAGTAAGGGTAAATAATTTAACAGAAGCTATAAACTTTTAAGGAAATATATGTAATAAAAATTAAATCTTTTCAAACATAAACTTGAACATAATATGTAAAAAAATCAAACATTACCATATAAACATGCACATGGATATTCTATTATTCGAATAATCACATGTAATAACTAATTTCATAATGAGGGAATGTATAGTACCCGACTTTAATTTTTTTTTCAAGGCCTCATGCTAGGACCTATGGGCTAACTGTAACCGGACCCAAAACCGGAGATCCTCTGTAACAGGACTCCATCCCGGTGATCCTCTGTAACTGGACTCAAACCCGGAGAGCCTCTGTAACCGGACTCCAACCTGGATAGTCTGTTGTAACCAGACCCCAACCCAGAGGGCTTACTTTTACCAGTACCCAACTGGGAACATACTAGTCCAATACATTCATCATAAGAAACGGATGAAATATAACATAAACATTTCTATTAAAACTATCATATGAAATGTCAATACTTTATCCATAAACCATGAATGGTATAAAAATAATACATCCATATTCAAACATATCACAAAGCATTCAATACAATATGGAATATTTGTATCATAATAAATCAACTTCAAACAAGTTTAATATCCATTAAAGGATGTTGATATAGATGAAAATGATCAGTAAAATTCTTTGAGATAAATACCCATTTTTCATGAAATCATTTAAAATTCTCACAATTTATAAAGGTAGTCATTTAAAAGGGATTTTTGAATCAAATTCTCCCATACCACTTTGAAATTTTTTAAAATAATTATCATTTCAAAACATTCATGTCCATATAAATAAATCCTTAAAATCATTTTGAAAACATGGACATTAATTAAAAGGGTTTAGAAAGATAAATATTTAAAACATTTAAAATTTTGATCTAGTTAAATATACCATCCCATAAAACCTTAAAATATTCCTTTTGAAATAATTTTTATAAAATATGGTTATCTATGATAAGTATGTCCCCTAAATTACTTACACATGAATAATCTCGGATAATAATGAGATTGAGGAAATAACCATTACCTCATTGTAATCAATCGAGTCGTATGAACAATAGTCAATAACCACCAAATTAATCACAGAATATCATGAATATAAATAGAATCATGATAATATATATCAAATGGTAGTACACAATACACCACATGAAATAAATAAGTGGTGAACAATGGAAATCTCACGGAATTAAAAGTGAGATAAGAAACCCCTTACCATGCACTTTCCTTTGGTCGAGGGTACATTTAACCTATTGTATAATGACCATTGTATATTATTAGATTATACCATAACCATATTCATATTTATTATATCATACATGATTTATTTATTACTTTATACTACCCATTTAATAATGATTTTCATGTTAAATTAACATTTTGGGTAATAATCGCTTTCTTTATTGTGCGTATTTTAACTTGTTATTCTTGACCGTATCATTTAGATCATGATTTAAATACTTCCAGAATAAAAAACTAGATTCATATATCATATATATTTAGAATATAAATATTTATAATAGATATATATATGAAATGTAAAACACCGTTTATGGAGACGGTAGGTCGTACGTACGCATAAACGTTGTTTCTGTTTTCATATCATATTGAATAGAAGTAAGTGGATAAAATATATTTAAGTACATAAATATATATATATATATATATATATATATATCCAGTAGAATTATTATATCATATATTACATAGTTATTAGTAATATATATTTTTATAATCGTCGATGAATGGTGAACGTGGAAATGAATCTCATCGCGTCGTGGATACAGTAATCCGTATGTACGCACGAGCGACAATATCATTTCCTTAAGGGTGTGTAATTTGATGGTATATTAATTTTACAAAGACATTATCATATTATTTTCATTATTTATATACATATTACTCATCATTATATCCATACAAATAACATAGTGTTGAATAAAAAATTACACCACGACGTGGAGACGGTAAGTCGTACGTACGCACGCATGGTGACATTATTATTAATAGGATGGATAGAATAATGAATATGGTTATTCCATATTTATAATAACATCACGGTATATATAAGATACTAGAGTTATTATTTTGGTATGGTAATAACAAAGAAAGAGTAAGTGGAAGAATAAAAGAACATGAAAGAGGGTGGTGAAATCATTACCTATTCTTCGGGTTCTTCCTTTTGATTTGATTAAAAGGGATCCTTAGGTTTGATTTATGACCAAATTAAGGCCTATAAAATTAATTTAGGAAATTTGGGAGGATATTTGGTCAGGTTTTAGCTGATCCAAATGGCTTTGGAGGTGTGAATTTGAGAGAAGGGGAAGTGCCCTTTTTTAAGAGGGGTGAGGGGCACCTTAGGAAAACCTTAAAATATTATTTTATAATAAATTAATTTTCGGTTTATAATGGCTAAAAAATAAATTCTTTAAATTATAAGGTGGTTATGGGTCGAAAATTACTCAACCAATAGGTTTTGGACAGGTTTGGGTCACTATATTAACCTTATATTTTAGATTTAACTCTTAGTTAAATAGTTTGACATTTACCATGTCTCTTTGTATTTTTATATTATATGGTTAATAATATTTTGAAATTTACCATGTCCCTTTATCTGAACCATATATTTTTAGGAATAGAATACCAATTAATAATATAATATTTGTTTTAAAAACTCTTTTATGTCAATTTTGAAACTATTTGGTATTTTGTTTTTTCTAAATTCATAACAGTATTATTAATTCGAAAAAAATTTATTTAATCAACCCTAATATGTCATATTAACCTATAAAATTAGTTTAATTCATAAAATGTCTCAAATTACATTTATTTGGGTATTTATAATATTAATTATTTTAATATTTCATTAGTAAGGTAATTACTACATCATCATTGTGTCATAAATAAATTAAATTATTTAATGTCTAAAAATTATAAATAAACTACCATTATGTATGAAATATTTTTATCTTTCCAATGAATATTTATAGTCGAATTTATTTTATGTGTAACCCTATATTAAAAATGGTTTAGTTATTAAACATTGAATTTAACACTTTTAACTCTTCTTTGAATTAAATAATAATAAATGTCCTAATCTAATCCAAGTGGACCTAAAGGATCATATTTTATTCCTAAGGTTTTTTTTGGTCGAATTACACTTATCCAATAGAATTAGGACATGTTTTAGGGTAATAATAATATCATTTTTACCTTTAATTACCCTATTTACTTTTAACCGTGGTAAATAAAAGTCAAAAGTTACGATTCACCAAAAATTATTTTTATCCTATTGAACCACATTTTACTTACTGATATCAACCGTGTCTCTCGTATTTTTGAAATTCAATTCACAGAAGTGGTAAAATTAAGTTTTATGCGAATTTGTAAATACTCTTATAAGGTGGGTAAAAGACGGTAAAATTTCAATAAAATTTTTATATATCTGAACTTATTATAAAATGACTCCAATGAATTAAATTAAAATTATATAGGTATTATGTATATATTTTGACCTAAAATAAATTTAAATGAAATAAATAATTATTTAAATAAAAAGTCGGTTTTAATCAATAACGTAGTGTTTTCGCTATTCATCAAAATGTGAAAGTTTTCAGAAACATACCAAAAATTCACCCTAAGATAATTTTGATGTTCCAAATTCAAAAATGAAGCCTATTTTTCCAAATTCAAAATCATAGAAATTCAATTTATTAATTTAAAATTAATTCTCCTTGTCAAAACCAAAAAGCGTATTTTTAAGAAATAATAACTATCAAAGATTGACACTTGTTTATGTCCAAATTCAAAGTAAAATTTCTTAAAATGACCATAATTGGATTAAATGGTAAAAATATAATCTATTTATACTTCCAAACCATTAAAATATATAATTTTACACTATAAATTATTTTTATTAAAAAAGTTGTTTTCGGTTAAAATATAGTATTTTTTACTATTCACCCAAATATGAAAGTTATCAGAAAAACACCAAAAATTTATTGAAACTAAAATATTATGTCTCTATTCTAAAGAAGAAGTTTTTTTTTTCAAATTGAATATATAAAAGTTTCAAATATTGGATTTTAAAAAGGTTGTCCATTAAAAGGTGGTAAAATTTCATATTTTGAAAAATACTTCTTTTATCTGAAAAAAAATGAATTTGTTCTTACATTATGTCTAATAACCTCATAATATGGATTCTAAAATTATAAGGATTATATAAGGTTCAAAATTTAGTTAATAGTATTCATAACCGCTTTTGAACGGCTAGTTTGGTAAGTCGTGGTGCGCTAGAACTCGGTGTTGCATGTAGTGAAAGTTATTGGATTTCTTTGAAGAAATAACGTACTATGAAATCTTGGGGTGTTACAATTAATATAAAAAAATAATATTTAATAATAAATTATAACAAAAAACAAGTCTTAAACCCAATTAATTGGGGTCAGCTAGATAAATTAAACGACACCAAATTGGAATTGTTTGATCCATGTAGTCGGCCATATTTAATTGGTTTTAAAGCTTGTTTGTTTTTATAATTTATTTTTCAATATTATTTTTTTATAGTAATTAGATAGCAATAAATATTAGTGAGAATTACTTACTCAAACATCTTTAGTAGGTTTATTTACAAAACTTTCATCAGGTTTCTTATGAACTTTAAACCACATCATTGTTTGGCCAACAAAGTGACCAAATTCATTAGACTTTATAAAAAATATAAATAATTTAGAAAAAAACCTTAACTTATAATAAAATGATATAAATAATTATTGATAAAATAAAAACCAAATTTGTTCTTTTTCTCAAAAAACTATAAGACCCAACAATATGAGGCGTGACTTGTATCACCCAATTCATAGTATTTTTTAGATAATTCCTACAAAATAGAAACATTAATAAAAAAATCAATTTTATTGTGTTCATGTTATTAAGATATTGTAAAATATTCAATTACCTCATGAGATGCATCTCTATTAATATCGACAAACTACTTCCATTGCTCACAATAAATGCCTTTAGGCACTTTTTCATACATCATTTGTAAGCTCAAAGATATTTCATTAAACTCATGCCATAATCTTCAATTAAAATCTCTCCATTTCTTGACCAAATTTTTCAAATTCCATGGTCGTGAAATGGATTCAGAGTAATCAAAGTGAAAAAACATCAATAAATAAAAAACATAACACTTTATAAGTATTTTAAAAAAAATTACTCATGTATCTTAAATTAGTTATCAATAAATATTAAATTAATACTACCTTTAATTTATTATCAAAGACTTAATTTTTCTAAACTATGGGAATAGTCCACTCATCTTTATAATTAATGGGAAATCTTACCATCTCTCAAGAAATATGCCTAATAATATTCCCATATATTTTGACAGCATCACCAGTAGATACCCTGAACTCATCAAATAGAATGATTATCTTGAATTCATTTAGGTCTAATACATCTATTATGTTTACATTTATATCTCTTATATTGTTATATTTATCTATTTGATGAATATATTAAATAATTAATAAAATATATAGTTTTTTTGTACAATGACATGCATACTAGTAATGGTAACTCACCAATATCCACCAGATGGAAGGGTGAATGACTTCTCCATCTACAAAGGTGAATTGTATAGTGGTATACCAATTATATATGGGGAAATGATTGGATCTCTAATAGTATCTGGTATAATAGAATCAATTTGATCCATTGAAGCAGACAGTAGTGGTGGAATGATCTGAGATGCTGATTGGCTAGGATATTGAAAAAATTTTGTTCTCTACATTCCTGAAATTCAAATGGTTCGGATATATAAAATGTATAAAAAATGAAAAACAAAAAAAAATTACAAAACAAAAAAAAATAGAACAGTTTATATATGTACTAAACACTTATCAATGAGAAATTGTAATATATTTTCAATACCAATTTATATATTAAATTATCTTCACCTTTATTGTATTTATTATTATCAAACTCTATTGTGATAAGTGTTTCATTTTCACCCTATCATCCAAGTTCTATTATTTCAATATTTTTAGGGAAAAACTTTTCAATGTTTTTTGGTTGATTAGGTTCACTGTCACAAAGTACAGATTGATCTTCATCACCCTTATCATATAAGTCTATCTACTTTAAGTATACAACAACACTCTAAGCTTCACGTATTTCATTAGCCATATAATAAACCATCTTCTCTTGTGAATCCAAGATAAATGTATCATGACCTGTATACTCATTAGTATGGATCAAGTGAGAGAATTTGACATATTCAAAATGTAAAAAATATTTCATTATACCCTTATCAATGTTGACCCACTTTCATTTAAATAAGACAATTGAAAACTGGCCATGGTAGTTTAATTCAATTATATCATTCATCTTTCCATATTATCCTACCTCTTCAAGTGTAAATACACCACTATTTTTTGTTTTCAAGTCTTCTTTGTGATAAATTGTATGAAACCTAAAGTCGTGAATACTATAGACATTGTATCTTTTATCCTTCCTTAGAGGACCTCGTACCAAAAACTTCAAATCATTTGATTTTTAAGATCGATTCTAAAAATTCATTATCTATGAAGGAAGATATAAGGTGTTACTTTTAACATAGAAAAAATAACTACACATAAATAATATGAATGTGATTATATACTTACATGATGGGAGAACTATTTGATAATCTCCTTGTTAATAGATTTTTTTTAATTCAATCTTATTTCAAGATCGACCCCTTAGTCGCCTCTTTGTTTTCAATAACAATTATTTAATAAATGGATTTGACATAAGACAATTGAGTGGAATATATCTATGTTCTTGTAGAAACTCCAATTAATACAGTGTAAAATTTGACCACTTTCTAATTAGTCATTCAATAGTTGGAAATGTCGACAACTGGTTTTCAGAATAAGAATTAGTGTAGATATAATCAACATGTCCAACATGAATGAATCTAGTCTCAATCCCATCCAAATACCAATAACATATATTCAATCACTATTCGGCTATGTAACATTCATAAATATAGTCTTATGGTTGAGATTTATTCCTCACATATGATTTCAAATGACCTAAGTACCTAATGAAAATAAATAAAAAAACATATTAAAAAATATATGTAATGATTTGATATAATTGAATTAGCCAATGAAAATAAAAATAATATCAATGTATCTCTCAATTGCATACATACATTGATGATGTACCGGTCCACCGATTTTATCTTTATTAACCAAATGAACATTCAAATGAATCATGACTATAAATAATTAAGGGGGTAATAACATCTCCAAATTAAAAAGTGTCAAAACAATTTTTTCTTAAAGTTTATCAAGTTAAGTTGGATTTAGAGTTTTTTCACAAAGCTCTCTGAAAAATGTACAAAACTCAAATAGAATAGTAGTTATTTTTTTAGGTAACATATTATACAATGCCAACAGTAAGAACTACTCCATCATAATATGTGATTCATGACTATTCAATCAATCTAACTTTCAATGTTTTAAGTCTACTCACCTTGATATGTTACTTGAATATCCATCTGACACTTTTATATTATTTAAGGTTCAAAGGAATATTTATTTATCATGATTTTTTATTTTAAAAATAGTCAAAAGATACTTTCCATTCTCATTTTCCCACAAAACATGCTTTATATTCATTGACTTCATATTCTTTTGATCATTAAGGTGATCCTTCAATTTACCCTACTCATTAAGCAATGTTAAAATTACATTATCACAGATTTTCTTCCCAATATCCATTATGTCAAGATTATGATGCATCAAATCAATCTCCCAAAAAATAAATTTGAAAAATATATTCTTTTTCTTCCATTGTTGTGCTCCAGCTGGTTTGGATATTGTACCTTAAACCCTTTTCCCCCTTCTTTAAATAGATCTCATTTTACAAATTCTTCAGAGACATTCATTAATTTTCCTAATATTTCTGAACCATATAATACTTTTTTTGGATTTATCAATTCAATATATCCATTTAATTGTGTCTTGTTAAAATTGAATTTATAAGAAGCATCAATAAATCGATGATGGAACAAAAAAATCCATTTTCTACTATGAGGTAATTGTTGAGGTTCAAAATCAAAATTACAAACTGGACAAGACAAACTAGTATGAGTGTTCTGGCAAGATAAATTTCCTACTCCATGAAAGTTTCTAATTTTCTACATTAAATAAACGAGCATTTTTTAATACTTTTCTCATTGAAGAATCATAAGTTTCCACGCTATCATCTCATAATTCTTGCAATTATTTTTATTAGAGGTTGAAGGTATACGTTGATTTCATTTCTAGGAATTTGATATCCAAGAATAATAATTAAAATAATGAAAGAATTATCCTTCATACTCATCCATGGAGGTAGATTATAGGGGATCAAAAAAATTGAAAAATGCTACAATTAGTACTTAAAGTTCCAAAAGGGTTAAAATGATCATATCCAATCTCAAATGTACATTCCCAATATACAAATACTAATCTGGATATAATGAATTAAACATTTTCCATGATGATAAATATTTTGGGTTTCTCATCAATCCACCATTACTATCCTGAGCATGCCACTTCATATCATATGTGGTCTTAGAAGACATTAATAATCATTACAAGCAAGATTTTAGAGTCAAGTAATGAAATGCCTTTGTAAGAGTTTTCTTCTTCTATTTCTTCCTGGCGTTACATTGATTTATACTCTCATTGTTGTTCATTGACTTCTATCTGCTTGTATTAAATCTTATGAATTATTCTTTATCGGACTCTTCTCCTCAGTAAATCATGAAATTATTAAGGCTTGCATGTATCTTTTTATAATCAAGTCCAAGTTTTTTGATGACTTTCTTTATCTCATAGAATGATGCAGGGATCTTAGATTCACTAAATGGATCATGAAGAAAATCTAAAATCATGGAAATTTATTTTTCAGTAATTCTATAGAGACACTTGATATGATACAACTTGATTAAAAAATACAACTTCGAATACTTGGAAAACCCTTCATATAGTTCTTATTGTTCATCTTCAGCTAATTCATAAAACTCTTTTTTTTCAATGAATTTCTGAGCATGATTAACCTTCTTAGGATCAACTAAAGGTTCTATTGATCCATTAAAATATTGTAAATTTTATCCTATGAATCCAAATGCATCTTTTATCAAATTTTGAACTTAATTATACTCTGGAAGGTCACTTTGTATTTCATTGATAGGGTCTTCATTATTTTGACTTTCCATAACATTTGATTCACCATTCTAAATCAAACATACATATCGATCATAAAACTATTTCAATATCAAGTTCTCATATACTTCATTTATATTAAACTATCACTTGAATTTACAAGCGTGACATGGAAATTTTATTCTACCATCCACTTATCGGCTTTAAATTGCATAATCTTAAAATTATTCCAAACCATTGGCATAATGAGGTGTATTTTGAGGTAAATTAATCCAACTTTTATCCATAGGTATTAGATTTACACTATTCTTCATGTACATTCATATATAAAGATATAAATTTTTAATCAAATAAGTAAAATAAAAATTAAAAAACACCCAACTTCAACATTGACCAGGGTAGGGTCTTGATTCAACATAACACAAATTTAACATAAATATTATTCAATCCAACATTAAAAAAATAAACAACACTCAATTACACAGATATTTATATAACCTAATTAAAACCCATAGAAAAATTTAATCAATTATACCTTCAATAATGTTGGGGGTGAAATTCACTAGAAAAATGGGAATAGAGGCCTTTGGGGGTCATCATTGAGGAGTGGAGTCACAGCAAGGTCCTCATCAAAAATAAAGGGGATCTGGGTCATAGGGATCGGAGGGGGGATGGACGTTGTTGGGGGTAGGGGGTTGAGGTCATGGTGGTCACCGATAGGGGTTCAGGGTCACAATAGTCCCTGATAGGGGGGTTGGGGTCACAGTAGTAACTGGTAGTGGGTCAAGGTCACAACAGAAGTTTGGGTTCATGGTGGTCGCTGGTAGGGGTTTTGGGGTCACTACAGTTGTCGTAAGGGGTTTGGGGTCACAGTAATTGCTAGAAGGGGGTCCAAGGTCATAGTGGTCACTATAAGGGGGTCCGGGGTCACAACTATAATGTTTTTTTCCTTCTCAATCCATTACATTTCTGGTTTATGTGGTTATAGGTGTTTGAATGAGGTTTTGTGATTTTTCGGTGTAGGCTGGAGGTATAGCAAAGTTGTTGTAGGAAGTACACACTATGTGAATGTATTTAACAATGTGTAATGGTGGTTCACAACTTGTTTAGATGGGTGGTTCATGAATTGTATGTGGCTGAGGGGTAGCCCATGAAAAAAGTACATGACATGTAAGTAGGATACATGACATGTAATAATTCGGGTGTAAAAATCCTTTGAGACGACGCATTTTTTGGTAGAACTTAAAGCCTGAAATTTACATGATGTGTTGGGATTACACACCTTGTAAATTTCCTATGCAGTGAATCTTTAAAGGATTCAGTGCATGGTTTTATTTCTCAAACCCTATGGATAGCATTCCCTTCTCTCATCCCAAGTGGATGACAGTGTTCCCTTGAGTCATCTTTGGATTCCTTCTAGGGGACTGATTTGTGGCTTCCAATCTTTGATCCTTGGATACATGTATTAAATATATGGTGATTTATCCTCTTTTTATCATCCATTTACTTCTATTATTCTTTTTAGTTTCACTTTGGTGGTGTGGTTTGGTTTGGGTTATTGGTTTGGGATGCATTTTGATGATCTTCAGGTGAGGTGTAGGTTTACCCACAAGTTTCTTGTGTGGCGGTGGTTCTTGGGAGGTTTCTTTTTCACACTACGGTGTACAGTGATATCAAAAAGCTTCTTTGAGGTAGGGGATCCATGTCATCACCCTTTTTACATGCTACGTGTGGGAATTACATGTTTATTCTAAGCATTGGATGGATAGTAAGGGTTAGAATGATCATAATAATGATTGTCATACCTAAAATTGATGGGTATGAGGACTTATCATATGCTTTGCTACTTCGATATATGTTGTTGATATTATTATGCATTGTTGTTTGAAATTATGAAAATAATGGATATTGGGAGCCTTTTTTCACTATAGTATGTGTTGTGTGATCGCATCATGAATAAAATGTTAAAGAACTTATATTTGGATAATAATTGGTTTCCCTTGGATATTTGGTTTTTGTGATAATAACCATGCTAATATAAATATATAATGTGATAAATCCGTAAAATAAATGTGAAGCAGGGATGTGTTGTTATTTTTTGTGGTTGTGCTCATTGTGGTTCTTTATGTGGATTTTGGTTATTGTGTGATGATGTTAGTGACTAGATGGATTTTGTATCATGTGGGGAAGTGACACGTTGGTTGGAGAGTATGGATGTGTTGTGGGCAGTTGTGTGTTGGGGTAAGTTGTGTGATGTGGTGCAGTGGTTGTGATACATTGAGATTCTGGTTTTTTGATGGATGAGATGCGTGGTTTTTGTGTGATGATATGGTTTGGTTGACATAAATTAATGAAGATAGTATATGTGTGGTTTCAATGTATTAATTATGTTTGTTGGTCCAATTATTTGGAATGGTTGAGATAGTTTCCTGGTTATCCATGGGATGAACTGTAATGATAAACGAAACAAAATAGGCTTGTAAATAAACAAGTTGGTTTGGAAATAAGTATGTGATAAATGGATTAAAATTAAATTAAATGAATAAATTAATGGGTTGGTAAATGAATTTAATGGTATGGGAGTTGATGTGTGGTAAGTGGATTAATAAATAAATGTGGTGAAACTTGTAAGATGGAAATGGGAAATTTTGTGTGTCTTGTGTTGTAGTTACGTGGCATTGAATATAGTAGTGGGAGCAATTTTCATAGTTGATGTTTGTTATGTGGAGGTGATGCAGTGTGTGATAGTATTGTTAATGTGAATCTGTAGGTTGGGTATTGTGTGTTATCTATATATCATGTATGTTTATGTTGTTTTATACATGCCCCTCCTGAGTAGGATAACCTTACCAATGCTTAGAAGTTCTGGGTTCTGGGTGTTTTCCCCAACATACAGGATGGTAGTAGTATAGATGGTTGGCTACCCCCCTCTCCCTCTCTCTTACTTCAGTAGTGATGTAGTGGACCAGGTGTTTTCGGGTGAGAAGTGATATGTGGCCTAGGTGTTTTCGAGCGAGATGTGACATGTGTTCCTAGGAGTCTTCGAGATGAGTTGTGATGTGTGGTCCCAAGTGTCTTCAGGATGATATGTGATGTGATTTTCTTTGATGTGGGGCCTGAGTGTGTGTGGATGGGATGTGATGTGATGTGTGCTCCATGTGTCTATGGTATAGATGTGATGTGATGTGTGTCCTAGGTGTTTGTAGGTGAGATGTGATTTGATATGTGTGGAAGGGATGGGAGCATATGACATTTGAAATTGGGGCACGAGAATGAAAAATTAGTGGGGAGGAGGAATCAGAGTGCCTTTATTATTATGATATTGATGTTATATTATTATATTAGATGTGTGATTTGGTGAGTGATCCATGGTGAGGTTGTGTCTGATTAGATAACCAATATAGGTACTTGTTTGTTATGATGTTTTTTCACTGGCGCATTAGCATGCTCTTTTCACATGTGCACTTGAGGCCTTGGGTATGTCCCTACTGAGTATACCTATTATGCTCGCCATACTTATATAAACTATTTTCATGTTTCTAGGAGGACTTTGGGGATTGAGATAGGCATTACTATCTAGATTGAAGTTGTTGTTGATTATCTACCATAAAATTTTATTTTTAGTATTTTACTTTTGATATTTTTATATGTATTGGTTTTACTTTATTTATGCATTGTGGGATGTTTTTCATTTACCTTTATATAGTTTGTTGGAGTTGTTTAGTGATTTTTTATCCTTTCTCCTTATCCCATTTCTTTTATAGAGGGTAATGGCTCCCATGCTGTGATATTTTTATACCCTTTATGCTAGTTTCCAACCCAAGACCTACTGGATATGGGACTCGGGGGTTCATTATCTATATCCCTTAATTGTAGTATCTTTGGTGAAAGGATGTCATGAAAGAGATGTATCAGAGTCTGATGGTTGAGAGATAGTATGGAGTTTAGAGTTAGGCGCAGTGAGGGTTGTATGGGTTGGTATGTAAGCACTTCTAGTTGACATTGGTGCATGACATAGGCCAGGGAGATTGGATATGATGCAAGATTTTAGGGCCCCTAATAATCTAGTGCATATACTCTGAGCTTATTTAATAACCAAGTGAGGCGGGTCTTCTTACAAGGTAGCGACATAGGAGAGGTACATTCATCATAATGACTTTTTTACATATTTTAACTATGTCTTTTGGGAAAATAAAATGAATAAATCAAATAATATTTAATAAAATTCCATTATTTTGGGATTATGATTCATCCTTATTTATTTTAGGAATGTATCTTGGTTTTTGCGAGTGAGTATCTTGGGTAGTTGAGGTTTAGAAAGTTGATATGGTTGATCATTGGAGGGTTGACCCAAAAAATGAGGATGAGGCATGGAAGTAGGCTTTGCATTCCTTTCAGTGGCATATTTTGGCTAAGTACAAGGGGAGTGTCTTAGATCTAGAGACAGATCATTGGATAAAGGATATTGAGATCAATTTTAGTCTAACCTGAGAACAAAATGAGTTTTAGGTGCCCTTGGAAGTTAGTCAGATGTAGGGAATTGTGTGTCATTAGTGGACTTTGTTTCTTGGTGACCGTAATGAGTAAGATGTGTGGTGGTACAACTTTTAGAGGGAGTTTTATATAGAGTTTTCATCTTCGATTATGAAGGGATGAGAGGTATGATCCTCTCTCCCTTCTATAGGGGAGTCTGAGCATGTGGGAGCTTGGGATCAGGTTCTAGGACCTCCTGCACTTGGCTCCAGATGTTCTCTCAGATGAGGAGTCTAGAGCGTGGCATCTAGAGGAGTATTTTCATCCAATGATCAGGTATGTGGTCACATCATTTATTCTTCTAGAGTATTTAGAGGTACTAAAAAAGGTTGAGGTTATTGAGAAGATTCTTTCCTTAGGATTTGAGCCTCAACAGATTGGATAGTAGGGCATTTTGAGGAGCAAAGATTTAGGTAGTGGGTCATGGGTGTTTAGGCAGATAGGGTTTCATTTAGCGGGGATCCTTCCACGATAGTTTCTTTCTCAAAAATCATGAACAAGTATTTTTTGAGTTCCTTTCATGGTTTTTCCATTTTCATTACATATCTATAATAGATATGGGAACTACCAGGCTCAGTGTTTGACCACTCAAGGAGGCCAGGTTTAGATGGGAGGTCAGGACCCTTTTCAATAGAAATAGTTTCCTCTAAGGTAGTTTCAGTGGTAGGGACCACAAGTTGTTGTTTAGCAACCAAGAGTAGACCGAGTTGGCAGAGAGAAGCCCCATGATGGTCCCCATCCATAAGGACTCGGGAAATAGTGTGGCCATGGAGGCTGGTAGCAAAGAGGTAGAGGAGATTGGAATGGTCAGATGCATGCGTTAAGGACAGCAGCGCCAACAGTGATGAGAGTTGTTCGAGGTACAATCAGTTTATCATCTACTCTTATGTGTGATTTGTTTAATTTGGGGGCCTTGAACTCTTTTTTGTATCTTGTTTTGGACCATATTTTGGGATTGTATGTGGAGAGTATTCCAGTTCCCTTGGTGTTATCTATGCTAGTTGAAGGTTAAGATTCTTCGTTTGATGTGTTTCAGAAATGTAGACTGGTGATGGGGTAACACCAGTCAGTGGGGGAATTCTTATTATTATAGATATAGCCATACGATATTATCTTTACTATGTACTGGTTGTATTCTGTGCATGTAGTCATCGACTTCTTAGAGAGAAGAGTTTCATTTTCCGATATGGAGGGCCAGTGAGTGTAGTTCGTTGGAGAGAGTGGTTATAGGTTAGGTAGAAGGAAAGTGGAGCCTCTTTTATTGTAGTTGTAGGAGATTCCTATATAATCTTATGTTGGGAGTATTCCTAGGTTTGTGGAGGAGTTCATGGATATTTTCCCAAAGGAGGTTATGGAACTACCTCCTCAAAGTGACGTCGAGTTCAATATAGACTTGTAGTCGAGTGCATCTCTGATTTTGATGGCTCCCTATCGGATGGAGCCAATGGAGTTGTGTGAGTTGAGGCTATAGGTGGATGACCTAATACAAAGGGTTTTCATCCAAATTAATGTGTCTTCATGGGTTTCTCTAGTTTTTTTCACCAAGA
This sequence comes from Viscum album, assembly GCA_963277665.1. Lineage (NCBI taxonomy): Eukaryota > Viridiplantae > Streptophyta > Magnoliopsida > Santalales > Viscaceae > Viscum > Viscum album. Next base: position 1,290,570,861 of record OY728158.1, read on the forward strand.
AGGTGGATGGTATTCTGAGGTTGTGCATAAACTACAAGATTTTGAATCAGGTAATAGTCCATAATAGTTATCCTCTTCCGAGGATTGAGGAACTATTCAACCAGTTGAGAGGTTCTAGTTGGTTCTTGAAGATCGATATGTGGTATAGATATCACCAGTTGAGGTTAAAAGATGAGGATATTCAGAAGACTACCTTCATATATATGTATGGGAACTTCAATTTTGTGGTTATGTTGTTCGGTGTTACAAAAGCACCATCTGTATTTATGAGACTTATGAACTTTATATTCCATAATTTCCTAGACCGATTCATCATTATATTCATCGATGATATCTTTGTCTACTCGAAGTCGAAGGAGGAGCATGTCGAACATCTTATAGTTTATTTTTAGGTCCTTAAAAACCACTAGCATTATGATAAGTTGTCCAAGTATCGGTTCTTTACATGAGAGGTGTGATTTCTTGGACATGTGGTGTCTCGACATGATGTGGATGTGGACCCATTTAAGGTCAAGGAATTTTTTTCTTGGGCAACATCCAAGAATGTGGCAGAGGTTTGTAGTGTCCTTGGTCTCATGGGATATTATTGGAGGTTTGTTCCTGATTTATCTTAAGTTTAATCCCCATTGAAATATTTGACTAGGAAGGACTAGTATTTGTGTGGAAATATCTTTGTTAGTAAGTGTTCGGCTACCTGAAGGGGAAGTTGTTTAGTGATTTAGTTTCCCTAGGAGGGTGTGTTATTTGAGTTTGTTATGATGTGTCCCATATGTACTTGGGATGTATGTTGAGGAAATATAGGGAGGTAATATCTTTTGGGTCTAGAAAGTTATGCCCCCATAAGCATAACTATTCCACCCATGATCTAGAGTTGGCACCAGTTGTGTCCATGCTAAATTTTTGGCAGTATTACCACATCATAAATCATTTTTCGGTTTTCACAGACCATAAGTGTCTGAGATATGTTTTCTCTCAACATGATCTAAATATACACCAATGAAGGTATATATAATTTCTTCAAGATTATGATTCTGAGATCTCTTACACTCCAGGGAAGGTTAATGTATTTGTTGATGTGTTGAGTTGGAAGTCCCAAGAGGATATGGATTGGGAGTCTATGAATGCTTGGGAAGGAATGGAGGAGCTTGCAGTGATGCATCTTGACATTTGAGAGAGTAGTGGATGAGGTTGTCTTTATCATATGATTGTGGAATCTTCTTTTATGTGGAGGGTGTAAGAGTATCATTGGTGAGACTTAGAGATAGAGGTGATGTGTGATTGTATTGTCCATGGTGATGCTCCTAAGGTATGGTCAGAGGATGGTCAAAATTGGGTGTTGTTTCATGAGACTGTATTTTTCCCGTAGGTGATACATGAGGGAGTTCTACATGACTTTCATAGTTCACCCTTTTTGATACATCCTAGTGTGAAAAATATGTATCCTTTATTGAGGAGACATATTTTGTGGATGGGGATGAAATGGTCAGTGGCAAAGTTTATGGTAAGATGTATGGTTTTTCAGCAGGTGAAAGTGGAACACCGTGTTCCAGGAGGTCTGTTGCAGTCCTTGTATGTTCCCGAGTGAAAATGGGAGTACATGTAGATGTATTTTGTCATAGTTTTACCTTGAGATCAGGGTGGTTGTGATGTGGTTTGGGTGATAGTGGACCAGCTGATGAAATTGGCTCACTTTCTAGAGATCCGTGAGTCGAGTGTCATGGATGTTTTGGTGAGGCGGTACGTAGATTATGTGGTTAGGCTTCACAAGGTACTGAGGACCATCATCTATAATCAGGATCCTTGTTTTACCTCACATTACTGTAGGGTATTGAAGCATGATTTTGGATCCTAGTTGTGCCTTATCACTGCTTTCCTACCTCAGACAGATGGGTAGATGGAGCAGACCATCCAAATGCTGGAGGATATGTTGCGGGCATGCATCTTAAACTTTGGTGGATCTTGGGTATGATACCTTCCTTTGGTCAAGTTTTCATAAAAATATATATCACTCATCCATTGGTATGCTTCCATTTTTGGCATTGTACAGGTGGTCTTGTCATTCATTGTTGTGCTGGATGGAGGTTGGAAAGTCAACAATTCTTGGTCCTGATGTAGTGTAAAGAACAACTGACAAGATCCAGTTGGTTTGAGAGTGGATGAAGGTGGTGAAAAATATTATAAGGTATATTTTGATCATAGGTGTAGGACCTTGAATTTGATTTTAGACACCATGTGTTATTAGGAGTATCCCCTTGTCATGGGGATTAGAGGTTTGGCAGGGAGAGTAAGATTTCTCCTAGATTTTTTGGGCCATTTGAGGTGTTGTGGCATGTTGGTGAGGTGGAATATAGATTGGCATTGTGTTTCCCCTAGAACATGTGTTATGATTAGGAATCACTACTTCCTTATGGTTTCCATTGGGTTTATTTATGGAACCAGAATCACCCAACGGTTCTATATCCAAAGGGACCTGCTTTCCCAAGGCAGGCATTCGTTAGGTATGTTGACCTATGATGCTTAAGAACTCACATTGTTCAAAAGGATGGGATTTCAATCTCATTATAGCCTTTTGAGGGGAATTATTTCCTAATTCGGAAATCTCTTATAGATTTAAGATATGTTCATGAATCCTTATTAATTTACCAAGTATAATGTAGGTTTCCCTTGATATTTTCAATCAATTAATTAGCATGTATGAAATTTAGAATCATAAATATATATTTTAGGTTCTTCATCAATGGAGATATCCATATGTATTCAAGATTCTCCATCAATGGTATACTCTCATATACTACTTAGATATTCTTTATTCATTTTCATGATGATGCTGGTTTTTAAGCCAATTAGTGGGGAACTCTGGAATTTATGGTCATCCAGGTAGACAAAAATTGTTTTGATGTTGGGATCATACTCATAAATGGGATACCTAAGTATCCTCATAAAAGGAATCAGAATCCTCATAGTTCAGTTTCACTTAATGGGACACATCATACCTTTTAAGGTTGTATGATAAGGTCCTACCTATATAGTTTAATGTCATATGGTAAGGACATCTTAGATAGAAGATTCCTAGTCAAAGATTTGTGTGAAACATAAGCCTAAGAATCCCAAGGAACTTGGAAAGGATATAGGTTTCCAATTTGGACTAGAACCTACTGGGAATGTAACCCAGAAAGAACAAGGTTGATTTAGAGTGTTGGGTTTGAACCTCAGGGAGGCTTCCTATATATCCCACTTGGATGGGAATCATAGATCATGTAGTATAGTAAGTCTTGTAGGGGAGTATAGACCTTGGAGAGAAATAGGTTGGGGATTACTCCAAAATAGACTGCCTTGTAACAAGGACCATGAGAGATATTTTAACTCATGGAGATTAAAAGGGGACTTAATTTGGGTATTAATCTTAAGGAGGATGTTTGGGTTAAGGGAATTAGGGTTGGACTCCCAAGGAGGATTTCCATTGAGATTGGGCCCTGGTTGAAGGCTTCATACATATCCCAATTAAGGTGGGAATTAGAGTTCTCATAGTTCAAGAGGTGAGGTGGATTGTGAATATGTTGTAATCATCACAAATCTCTAACCCCGCATGATTCATGCTCAATGTGATAAATAAGAGGATGTGAAAGATTCAACAAACCACACACTTTCTCCTTCATTGATGGAAGAGGTCGGGCCTACGGAAAAAGAATCCAAGGTGATCGTGGATGAGAGCGTAGAGCAATGAACCTTTCAATGTGAAATGAAATTGAAGTTCATTGGGTTCGGACTGAAATTATAGGGGATTACTTTAGGAGGGATTCCCTAAAATTGATCCATGTATAAGAGGGAGTCTTTTTATTTGTCAAAAATAAAATATGGTGTGAAGCATACCTTACCTACCAGGGAACTAAGGCTCTGGGTTTTAGAGACAAGAAATAGACATGGCCCGAACCCCAATCCTCCAAACTGGGAACTCCTCAACACTATTCTTGAGAAAAGATCCCTCGTGACTATGGAGATACAACTCCAGAAACATTTCAAGAACCCAAGCTTCCCAATAGGAAAATTATAGGAAACCTATAACCATAGATATACAAATACAAATAAAAGACACACTCATGTGAATTTCACTAAGGTTTTCTAAATCGAGAGGTCTTGGTGGATGTTTCAACGTGATCCATTTTAGACAAGGGATCCAATGAAAAATAATCTCTTCTATGAATGGATTTAAAGAAGGCTTCATGAAAGGCTCGAATAGGTTGAAAAGGTGAGGTGTACCAAAGAGGGGCGCTCAAGTCTCTAGCATGCAGGTATTGGGAGAGAAAGTAGGCTTGGGTGACTTGATGTCACCTTAAGTGATGAATAACCTAGAGGATAAGACTTTGGTGAAACTTGGTTCAAGCCTTCAAGATTATTTATAGGTATTCCTAGAAGTGGGTGCTCAATATCTTATATAAAGAATTTAAGGCATGCAAGTGTTCTTTATTTAGGGAGTTTGGGAGCTTTGGGTGCACAAGTGTTATGGATTTAAAACATTGAATGGACTTAAGTCCTATGATCCTCCTTTAATCCCCTCTCCTTAGGTGTTAAATAACTACCTAGGAGGTTTCAAAAGACTTGTGTGAAGCACTAGGGTGACCAGAGTAGTAATAGGGCTTCGAGGAAATTCTTTCATACAAATGAAGACTCCATGGGTCTATTTATAGGAAAAAATAGAACCCTAGACAAAGAATGGTTGGGTTTGCAAGTGGGTTGCACGCCAAAATGGTGGTGTGCAGGTACCTTGCATGCCGAAGGTGTTTTGGATAAACTGGGGTGATTTCAATTTGGACCCTTTTCAAATATTGAAATCCTTCATGTATATTCTCCTCTTTTTTCTAAGGTATTTCCCTTTATCACTTCTTCATCCATGAAATGGAATGAAGTTTCAACAAAAGACCCCCCTCTGGATTGGATCTGAATGAAAATAGGGTCTTATATTGTAGTAAATTGATGAATAAAAAGGTCAACAAGTCTATCTTGATCTATCGTTAAAGGTAGAAGCACACAAGGTAGTGGCGCGCAAGGTGATGGCATGTAGGCAGGCTTCAGTGTCTATATATAGGTCCTTAACTTAAGTAAAAATCACAAAGTCTCTTAGAAATTAGGCTCTTCATGTGAAATTTCCTTAATTTTATTGCTCGATATTTCCTAGACCCTACAGAGTATAAGTCTAGCGAGATAAGACTTGAATTTTTTCCATATTTCCCTTTGTGGGTTTTCAACCTAGTGAGTACTATATCTCATTTTTTTTCAGTTTAATGTCATTCATGTTGGGCTAATAAGGATAATTTTTAAGGTTGAATAACTTTGACCATGAATTTTGAGAGTATAATCCAAACAAGGATTGATAGTTGGGTAAATTCCCTATATTATTTAGATATATCCAAGGGGAATCTTTAGTTGTGATTTTTTTATGGTCACCAAATATAAAACTTGAAGTATAGAAATAGAGGATGTCTCATCCAAGAAAAAATTTATTGTTTCTTGACAAACCCGTTATGGGGGTTGTATTATGTAGGGCTAGTCAGGGTATATGTTTCATAGCCAAATAATGACATTCTTATGTTGTTAGTCCTGTCATATAGGAGAATTTTATACAATGAAACCTATGGTCATGTACTGCATAGTCATATAAAGGAGATCTCAAAAATTAGACATTATATTGCTAAAAGTCGAAGGGATTTAGGATTTGGATGTCTCAAGGCCATAGTGGATGTATTTTCCAAGGAAAGATACCTGAGAATAAAGAGGTCATCTATGCCGACATAGGCTATGAATGAGAAATCACTCCTACACTAATTTTTTATGTGAAGGAGGGTACATTTTTTCAGAAAGAGGTTTTCTGATATCATTTTTTTAATGTCATGAAGTAATAACATTATGCGATGCAGTTTAAAGCCATGCATCAAGGACATTAGGGAATTTTAATTTAAGGTATTTATCTTTAACCAAAGATTTGATGGTTTTCTAATTATTTGTAATTTTTTTGAAAATTTTCTACCATATTCAGGTATATAAAGGTAGAATTGTAAGATGTGATTTTGGGATTCTCATATCTGAATAATGATATAGGAAAAGTTCTAATTTCATTAGAGTGGGTATCTTCCAAGAATGAAGTTACCACTATTTGAAAAAACTATTATGGGGGTTGTATTATGTAGGGTCTACTAGGGAATATGATGCATATCCAAATAGTGACATCCGTATTCTTATAGGAATGTTATGTAGGTGAATTTAATGTAAGGCCAACTAAGGGAACATACTACATAGTAAGATAAAGGAGCTCTCAAAAATTCAACATTCTATTGCTAAAAGTCGATGATAGTTTATGGAGATTTGGATTTTCCGAAGCACAGAGTTTGGTTTATGGAGAAAAGTACCTAAATATAAAGGGGATATTTCCAATCATGATTTTAAAATAATTGGAGGAATGGGATCTCTGCAAAGGTTTGACCCAAACATAGGAAATATGGTGTCTATAGTTTTAGGTCATATGATTAGGACCATAATATCATTGAAATAATGGATGATATGTGGTCAAATGATCAAGGTTATTTCAATATGATTTGAAAACATGTAGAGGGAAAACGTGTAAACCCTGGTCTTGGAGGCTTTCTGGTTGATAGAAATGATATGGGACAAATATACAGTGGATTACCTCTTTAAAATATAGGTTCCTATATATCATCATCAAAGTTTGAAGGGGACAGAAGAGGCTTCTACCCAGAATGAAGTTATTGCTTTTTGAAAAACCCGTTATGGGGGATGTATTACATAGGTTGATCTAGGGAATATGATGAATATCCAAATAGTGGCATCCTTTGGCTGATAGGCCCGTTCTATAGGTGAATTTTATGCAAGGCCGCCTAGGGGCATGTACTGCATAGTCAAGAAAAAGATCTCTCAGGTATCAGAAATTCCGCCACTAGAAACTGAACAAAGGTTATGAAGATCTAAAATTATTCAAGATTAATAGTGTGAAATGTGAAAGGGGGATGTCCAATGCACAAGAGAAATATTTGAATCAATATTGGCCATGATTTTGGAGTCCCTTACATAGATCTGACTCATATGTATAATGGGAATATCTTTTGTTTCCTTAGTGGGCTCTCTAAAGAGATGACCTAAAATAAAGGGCTCCTATATGTATTTTTAATTGTATATGGAAGATGGGGAGTTTTATTTTATCTCATATCTAGAACTAAAATCTAATTCCTAGTTTTCACTATTTATATCAATAGGATGAGAATCAATTAATACATAGTTCTTTGGGTACCGTGCAGTTTAAATTAATGCGGCAAGGACATGAAGTGATTCCGACATGAAAATTAATATTGTGGTTGGACTAAAAAATAAGACCCAGGTGTCACTTTTTATCTTTTTAAAGAAAGAATCAATCCACACGTATTTATTAAATAAAGTTCCACTCACTGTAATCGAACTCACAAGTGAGGGATGATAGGGGTTTTCTGAATACGGGTTCATACATAAGATGGAAACATGTATTGAATCTCCTCATGTAGATTTGATTCATACATGGGAGAAGAAAGGTATTAATTGAATTTTGTTGTGGATAGGTCCAAGATTTTAAAGTATGGACTTTTCTATGTATCCGATATAGTTGATAATAAATCCAATTCCCATGTAGTTTAACATCTTGTAGTGTGGAAGAAGGTGAACTGGCATCAAATGACTACATATCTTATAAAAATGAGAATCAAAACACATGTAGTTTTTTAAGGATATCATGCAGTTTATTTTCATGTGATGAGTACATAAAACCCAAAATAGGAATTGAAATACCTTATTTATACAGATTAGTTATTTACCCAATTCCTAAGCCCACATGAGTTGTGCTTAGTGTGAGAAACAAGGAGTGGTAAAAGGTCTCTTTTTCAACACAAAGGTATAACAATTGAAGGATAAGGATATGATAATTATATGGTGGATGAGCCAGGTTATAAGACTCGGGAATCACTACGTTTCTTACTAAAGAAATAATCAAGACACACGTAGTTATTGAGATTGTTCCCCATATCAATCAAGTTTTGATGTGGGGAATAGTGATTTTTATAATTTCCAAGCTGATGATTGGGCCTAAAGTAGAAATTCTAGGCATCACCATATATCTCATTAAAACGAGAATCAATTTACAAGTCTTGGAAGAAGTCCCTATGAAAATTTGATTTGTGCATAGGTAAAATAAAGAGGGTTTTCTTTTATGAAATTATGGATGGGCCCAAGATTGTCGATTTCGGTGTCACTACGTATCTCTTATGGATGAGAATCAAGCCACACGTAGTTCTTGAAACATTCTCTATGTAGGTTCGATTTATACATGCAAGAAATAAATGGATTTTTTTATTTTAATTTTCATGGTTGGGACCAAGATTGGAGATCTAGGAATCTCTATGTATCCCATTGAAATGAGAATCAATCCAAACATAGTTATTGAAAATATTGTTCCCTGCACCAATTGAGTTTGATGTGAGAGATGGGGGATTTTGATACATCTTAAAATAATGGTTAAACTTAAGACACAAGATTGTATGAAGATCAAACAATGTATTCTGGAAGAGTACTCTGTATAGATTTAGTTTATATACAGGAGGAAAATGAGAAATAAATTTCTTTATGGTTGTGTTTGGGACCAAGATTAAAGATCTAGGCATCACTACTTATCCCATTGGAATGAGAATCAATCCACACGTAGTTATTAAAAATAGTATTCCCTATTCAAATCTGACCCATAAACACAAGGAATGGGAAAATTTTTATTTTGTTGTGGCTGGGCCCAAGATTGGAGATCTAGGAATCTATGTGTATCTCATTGGACTGAGAATCAAGCCATACATAATTCTTGAAAAGGGTTCTCTATGAAGATCTAATTCAATCATAGGGAGGAATGGGACTCATGTGTCACTAAGGAGTATAAATGATGTGAGTACTGCTTGTGCATGTAAAATACTCATTTTTAAAGAACTATAAGGGATTTCAATTTGTGGTATCTTAAGGGATTTATTGACATCAAATAAAGGAGATGTTAACCATACAGTTTAATTCCATGTAGCGAAGACAAAATATTTTGTGCAGTTTAACATCATACGACAAGGAAAAAGATGATATGAATTTTAACATTGTGTAGCATAGATGCATATGGTTGTTATGAGGTTTAATATCTTGAAACTATGACATTACTCTATGTGATTACACAAAGTACTTCTTTAAGAATTTTTTATTGGTTAGAGTTGTAATAAGTTATCCATCCATTGATATTAAAGAATAAGCTCAATTGGAGTTGACTATATGTATGGAATAAGGTCCTTCCCACTTTGGCTCCAGCTTTGGAGGCTTCTTTCCTGGTATCATCAGAGTCCTAAGGATACCAATTCTCCTTGAAGAAATGAGCAAAGGAAAAAATTATTATTAAAAGCTCATGTTATTCTATTCTGATAGACTTTCAAATGATGCAAAGTATACAATCTCTTTTTGTCTAATCATTCCAGTTCATCAAATGGATTCTGATACTGTTAATTTATAGATAACTGATCACATGTGGCAACTCAGAGTGAAGGAAATTTAATTTCAATAGGCAGAACTGATTTTTTCTCGTACACCAACAAATACAGGGTTTATCATGTTGTAGTATGAGTATTAGTTTGATAAGCCCACAAGGTGTGCATGATATTATCAGGACAAGAATTTTTATCTTTATCTACCATCTTTTGGAGTATATTCGATAGGGTCTTTTTGAAAGCCTCTATCTATCCATTGGTCATTTCATAGTAGTGACATGAATGGTTGGATTTGATATTGTGATCCTAATATAGCTTTGTCAACTCATCAGAACAGAAATTGGTGTCGTTGTCCATCAATATGGTATGAGGGCCACCAAATATGGTAATGATAGATTTGAAAAAACTAACAATGATTTTGGCCTCAAATTATTTAAGAGATATTTCCTCATCTCATTTGGAGAAGAAATCAGTAGTAGTAAGAATATACTTGAACTTCTTGGTCGTAGCTAGAGGATAGGGTCCTACTACATCTATTCCCCATATAAAAAATGGCCATGATTATTTAGCTATATGTATCAATTTTAGGGGTTGATGAATGAAGTTGGCATGAATCTAGAAAAGATGACACTTCTTAGTAAAATCTATGAAATCTTTCATCGTTGAAGGCCAAAATTATCCAAGGCTTCAGATTTGATCAAAAAATTTATGCCCAAACAGGTGAGCACTACAGGCTCTTGCATGTATTTCTTTCATGATAGTCGTGGTTTCATCCCCATCAATGCATCTGAGAATAATTTCATTGAAGCCTTTTCTATAAAGGATCTTCTAGTGATATGGGCCATCATAAAGAGTAAAATTAACTGCTCATTGCTGGATCTATTCTCTTTTAATTCTATCCAGTGGAAGTTCCCCATTTTGGATATATTCCATGATGGGTTTCATCCATCCTATGGTATGACCATATAGATCAGAAATGGGACTAATTTCATTGATTTCCTATATTATTATTTAAAAAAAAGGTGAAACTTCTCAATGATGAGCAATGCTAATGATTTTTTTATCCCGATTTGGATCTGTTAAGGTTGTGGCTACATTTTCCAATACATCAGCTTTGGAATTTTGTGATCGTGAGACGCAATACAATGTTGGATCTAAAAAAATTATGCCATTAACCCTCGAATATAATCATATAGTGGGATTATTTCTTCTTTTCTAATGATTTAATCCTAGTTGATTTGTTCGATTACCAATTCTGAATCACCTTTCAACTCCAGGTAATCCACTAGTACTTGAAGTGCTAATTACGGGCCTGCAATGAGATCTTGATATTCTACCTCATTGTTGGTACCACCTTCTGATAACAGAAATTAATATGGTAATACTGCCTTTTTTAGGGAGATAAACACAATTTCTAACCCAACTGTATTGAGTTTATGGTTTTCCTTTCTCTTCCCCATTGGACTTCTAGAAGAACCATCAAAGTATATTTCCCATATTTAGGGACTTTTTTGAATAGAGAAGATTTCTTCATTAAGAAATTCAATATTTGATGATTTCTCTTCCATATATGGGTGTTCAATAAATAAATATACTAAATGTTGGCCTTTTATTTCTTTTTGAGGCTCAATCTATATATCAAACTATTGTATAATAACCATCCACCATGTCAGACACCCTGTAATCATAGGACGACTAAGGATAAATTTGAGTGGTTTATTGTGAGGTACCAAGTGGACCTCATGATTCTATAAATAGTGTCTCAATTTATAAACTACAAAGACTAATTATAATAATATTTTCTTAATATGTTAATATTGAGTCTCTACGTCGAGTATGGTTTTACTGAGATAGTAAGGATTTTTTCATTCCTAACATTGTTATTTTGTCCAAGGAAGGTACCTAGTGATCGTTATAAGGTTTTCACATAAAGAATGAGAGGATTTATTTAAATAGGTGGCATCAATACCAGTGGGATCAAGAGGTATTTCTTGAGGATATAAAATTCTTCTTAGCAGTCATTAGTCCACTGATATGTAACCCCTTTCTTCATCAATTTGGGGAAGGTAAAACACTTTCCTACCAAATTGGCTATGAAGCGCCGAATATAGGCCAAGTATCCTTCAATTACTCTTAATTATTTCAAGTTTCAAGGATGTTACATGCCATGGATATATTTATTCTTATCATGGTCAACTTCGATGTCACGATGGCGTATAAAAAACTGATAAATTTCCCCAAGGTTACCCCAAAATCACATTTCAAGGGGTTCATCTTCAAATTATGTTGTTGAAGCTTGATAAATATGGTCTCTAGAACAACCAAGTGATCAAAACATTTTCTATACTTAACCAATAGATTATCCAAAAATCATTCAATTAATTTCCCCAAGAAAGGTTTGAAAATATAATGCATTGAATATCAATATGTCGCACCAGAATTCTTCAAGCCAAAGGGCATTACTCGATAACAAAATATTCCTTGAGGGGCTTTAAAATATGTAGATTCCTCCTCTTCTGGGGTCTTTCAGATTTTGTTATACCAAGAGTATCCATCCATGAAGGAGAGAGCTTCTTAGCTAGCTGTTTCATCAATCAAAGTTCTATGATTGGAATCAAATAGTCATCTTTGGGAAAATTCCAGTTAAGATCTCTGAAATCAATGAAAATTCTAATTTTACCATTTTTATTTTTTACTAGGAAAATTTTCTACAAACATTTTGGATATTGCACCTCCCTAATAAAGTTATCTTTGATAATATTTTCAACTTCAGCCTCAATTTTGGAAGCATGAATTGGGTGTGTTCTTCTTACCTCCTACTTAAATCCCTAATACTCTTCTGGAAAACCCAAATGACGAGTGACCACATCAAAGTCAAGGTCTAGAATTTTTATATAGTTCCAAGAAAATACATCTTGATGTTTCTTTAGAAATAAATTATACACCTCTTTCCCTTTTAAATTCATGTTCTTGCTAATTAGAGTGGGGCATGGATCTTCCTCTGTACCCAAATTTATTTCTCTAAGCTCATCCATAGTGGTGGAGATGCCTTCCTTTATTATTGGAGGGGCATCCTTGAGATCTTCCTATTATTCCTCTTCCTCATGTGTTTCTTCTTCTATTTCTACTTAAAGGATATGTGATAAAGAAAGATACTCAGAGATAGGGTAGGAGTTAGTATTTGGACATCCTAAAGAAGAAGCAACCATTTCTGACCCTACTAATGATGAAGGGTATTCTGGGAGCATTGAAGTAAAAAATTTGGGTTGTGAATATGCATCTTTGTTTTTTTCCATTAACATGATGACTTCTTTCAAAATGGAAGATGAATTAGAGACTTTCTGAAGTTCAGGGGATAGGATAAATACATCTCTACTTAGGCTTCCACTACTGTTTGGTATATCAATAATTTCTCCCATGTTATCAGGCTCAATTTCCACAACTGATATTATGGAATTCACTGGAAAAGTTCTTGGATTTGGGTCTACCATTTCAATTTGATTGATAAGAAGCACGTAATCTTTAATGAGATGCTATAATGGGTTGGATGGGATCTTTTCCAGACCATTCATATCATTGATTCTTTTTATATCTTTTTCCATAGAACTAGTTCCCTTTGTGTGATAGAAATACTCCTCAATATATTGAGATTCACAAGTTTTTAATGGGACCTTATCATTGTGCAATGTCCTAATTTGACCATTGAAGCAATAATTGTGACATTGGTAGTATGTTGAAGGAATGGTTACATGCTGATGTAACTAAGTCCTTCCAAGCAGAATGTTGAAAGTTGTGTCCTTTCGGACAACCATGAAATCTAAATTAGATACAAGATCCCTAAACTGAGTTCTGAGTGTAATATCACCTATAGGTTCTGGTTCATTATTATCATAACCTTGCAACATCAAAGTGTAGGGAGATAAGTCAGATTTAGTGATGCTCAACTGACGAAGTGTACGGATGGTAATTAGGTTGACTCATGAACCTTTATCAATTAAGTATTTTCAGATGTTTGTATCATTAAACTCTCTAGATAAATACAAGGGCCTGATATTTCCTTGTGCAACATCATCCTCATCTTGATCTATGAAAGATATAACTTCATGACATTTTATAGGATCATTCTCTATATGGTAGACCTTAGTAGCATCAATCTTAGTTTCAAACTCTTTAGGACTTTAAAAAGCCTCAATAAGTTCTTTTTTAAGGTCTTTTGATAGGTTTAGAGCATCTAGGATTGATAACTTGGCCGGTTCTTGGGATAGTTGTTTCAAAAAGTTATACTTATGGTCCAAATTCGTGTGTTTTCCAACATGAAGATATGGTTTTTCAGGTCTCTTGGAAGTTGATGATCCTGATATATATGTACCATGTGTTGGGGAAACGGCTAGAAATACTTCTTCTCTTGATGGGTTAGGTTGACTAGGTATGTCCACCTACTGAGAAAATTTTGGTATAGACTCTAATTGATCTTCTAAGATGATCACATTGGGGATGATCCTATCATGTGTAGGAGAGTTCCCTTGTTCTTACTGATCCTGCTAAAGGTCTCTCTCATGAGTTTCTACTGCATAAATGATTCGAGTAGGGGTGTAATTAAAATAGTGGCTTCTAGAATACCCACATCTTCCCTTGTATCCTCAACCTTGACTTATTCCCCTAGTTCCCCAATAAAGTATAGGGAATTTAGGTTCATAACCAGAATTATCATTTACATAGGGGTTCATTAAGTGGATAGCGTTAATGGAATAGAAGATCAACTACTCATCTAATAAAGATTCTACCTGATAGGTTGGTTCTTGTTGTGCCATTTGGCGGGGTGGGCCTGTGATTTTGAGACAGATGGCATCAAATATTCCAAATTCGAGGATAAATTTAATTTTAACATGATCTCATATTATTTTGACATCTATTTACCATTATAATTATATCTCTTCCTTGAGGATTGGCTATTGTAGGACTTATCATTTGATAAAGATGGCTTAGTTGTAGTGGAAGTGGAAGGAGGCACAGTCGGTTGTTTAAACTATGTTCGTAGAATGGAATGAGTATGATCGATCATTTTCCTAACCATACAATCATAAAACATCTATGCATTATTTATTTTTTACTTTCTTTCATTCACCTTCTTCCTCTAGATCAATAATGGTAACACATGATACCTGGGATGATGAACTTTTTAGTATCACTTATCTAGAGTCCATCATATTTTTCAGGATATATTGAAAATAAAACATTCCTAAATGGGGTGTACCAACATTTTATGTAAGGGACAATAGTTTTTGAGGTCCTAATCTTGTTCTTTGTTCAGTTTCATAGGCCTTGGTAGCTGGACTAAGTTGTTTTCTAAATTTTAAATGAAGTAATCGCGAACCTATTCATTCCAAAAAGAATAGAATTTTTTCTTTAAATCCTCAAACTATCTTTGCCTATGTTCTTTTTGATCATCTTGATGAGGAATTAATTGTTGCTAACATTCATAAGGAGGATCCCTATGGTATGATGAGGGCTTTGAAGTAGAAGAAGGCATAGGTTCTTGCTTGAGTGTAACTGTGGCATGCTTTTCTTTTTTTTCTCCTTCCTGGAGCTAATGGGATTACATGAGACTTAGGTTTGGTTTCCGCGATGTAATTATTAACTTTTTGGGTTATTAAATCAAGGTCTCAAAACCCTCTTGTGCATTTAATAGGTATTAGTGGTGTGCACAACTCATCATGGATATTTTCCACACATATTGGCAGCAACTCTTGTTGAGGGAGCAGTAGGTTTAAGGAATATTTTATTCCTTTCCATTGAGCAATGAAATCTGAAACCCTTTAATTATCCATTTTTTTCAATTTTTAATATCAAAAATGGTTTTCTTATATAGTGTTGATCTGAATTGGAAAAGGAATTTATCACATATTTCTTCCCATCTAGTAATTGATCGAGACTGCAAACATGTATACCAGACAAAGGCCAACCCCTGTAGTGATTTCACAAAACATTTGAGCTTTAATTATTATTTTTGTTGAGGGTTACCCATCATGGGATCACAGTGATACATGAAATGTGTTAAGTGCTGCTCTGAATCTCCCAAACCATTAAATATTATAAATATGGTATTCACAAATTTTGGTGGGGGAGGTATCGGATCTACCCATTCAGGGTAAGCCTTCTTTTCTGGTTGTATCAGTGTGCATCGTCCTTCAATAGATTCTAATCGATTAATTAATGACTCAATGGTATTCATAATAATTTGATGAATATCTAGATGAGCTGGGATCTGTATAGGTACAGTAGCTGGAGCCTGAACTACTGTGTCAACTGGAAAGACCACCAGTGGTGGTTCTACTAGTATTTGTCTTGGATAACCCATGGGGACAAGCCTGTAAGGATGTTCTTGACCCTGTTCTAGTTGTGTACCCAATGGTGGGAAATCATTATCCACATCAGTATTTGAAAAAAACCCAATTTACTAAAAATATCTTACTAAAATTTCAAGTTAATGATCTTCTTGTGGATCATGTCTGATAGGAATACTACTTCATAGTAACTCTGCATTGAGTCTTATCAACTCCTTCATTTCTTTCTCTTGTTGGGAAAATATTTCTTCACGAGAAAGAGATTGACCTTATCCAGAGGGAAGTTCAATCATGGTTTGACCTTTACCTTTTTCCCTAATAGGTTCCTTTCAAAGAAGTGGAAGTTGATTATTCAATCGAATACCTAGATTGCGGGTAAGACTCTAATTTCAGGTATGAACACATCCTTTATTTTTTTGTACCATAATATGAATAAGAACTTCATCCTATGAATCCCCTGAACTAGAATAATTTTATAAAGGATCTTCCATAATGGCATTAATGACATTCACCAATGCATAATGTATTAATGACATTCTATTAGAATCTTTGTACGATCACCTTTTTCTTCATCCTCAATGAGACTTTGTTCTTCTAATTTTTGGTTCCCCAAGAATTGTTTAATAGATAGTAATCTAAAAGGAATCCTCATATATCTTAGTTGTACATTCACTTTGTGGCTTCTTCCCTATTCGGGAGAAAATTGACTTCCACTGAGGAGGGGATTATGGACGTGAAAAAGCCCCCAGCCCTGCAGGCTGGGGTTGTTCCTGTTCTTCTTCCTCAACCCTTTGGGATCTTCTTATTTACTCTAAAGGTTGGGTTAAAAAACCCTCCATACCTATGGGATAGGGTGGTTCTTGAACTTATATGGATGATATCAGTACAAATGCTCTTCAGTTTTTACGAATTTAGGTCCAAACATTGGCCGGGTGCATCATCCAACAGCCACTTAAATCACCTATTTCAGAAGACCATTGTACTATTTTATACATTTGTGTGATCTAATGGATGAAATCCTCTAAGAGGGAAGACTTCTCGATGTTTTTAGATGATTGATATAGAATCATATCAATATATTTCTCTCTTTGGGCCTAACTTTGGTGAAAACCAGTCGAGGCCTGCTCTTTTTGAGCATCTCTTCAGTCATGAACAGAATTTTTTTTGTTGTAGTCAGCCTGAGGTAATAACATTTCATGAGACCACTTTTGATAGTATTTTCTGATTTTTTGAGTGTAGTAAAATGAAATTATCCATGTACACTCCACCCTTTGATATGAACACTAGGTGGGGTTTCTATGATCAATTGTTGTGACCTCTTTAATGCATTGAGGTACGCATGTTGAAGGGCCTCATGTTGCTTCTTGAACTTTGGATGTTGAAAAACCTAGAGATATTCCAAGTCAATTTAACATTGAAACCCTTCTATTACCCTGAAATAACTTAGATATTCATCCTATGTTAATACTTTGATTTTTAAATGATAAATAATCTTCCATAGGTTGAGGCAGATATCATGAATGCAATCTTCTGCCATCATTTCTAGAATGTTGCATTGAGAGGTTTCCAAAGGACAAAACATGACTGGTATTTCACCCTTAGCTAGTTTTTTTCTCATATTCAACATATCCTCTTCATCTCTTACTAGAGTTTTCTCAACTTGTTCCGACCAAAGTGGACACTTATCGATTTTTTTATCACAAGAAATGGGATCAGTTGATGTTTCCTCTATTATTTTAGAAGGAAAATTACCCAAAGGTGGTTTAGATAATGACCATCATATTAGGTTGTCTTCTGGATGAGAAATTATTTCACCTACCAGTAACGAGGCATCAAACATGATTGTAATTACATTTTCAAGTACCTCAAGATAAGAGGGCTTTCTCATCACTACATTTTCAGTTGGAGAATTTTCTTGACAATGTAAAACACTACTACAGAGAGGACTTTCACAAAAAATTCCATCATGAGGATGACCACCATGGTGTATTACATAAAGGGATAAATTCTCTTTCTCTTTGGTCTTATGGACACTCAGAGGAATTTCATTAATCTCATCTAGAGATAGGTTTTCTAAATTGACCAAATTTTCATGAAGAAAGACTTCATGATGAAGTATCCTATGAGAAAATTCAGAATTACTAATACTAATCCCAAAATTTGGTAATGGGAGGGTAATATCTTGATATGAAACATATAAATGTCTGAGGGATTCAATAACTCATGCATTAAGAGGGGCCAGATCATAGATTGACTCTTGATTCTCCAACTGTGCTTGGTGATACTTATTATTATATGCTCTCTTACATGTAATTGGGGAAACCTTCTGGGAAAATTGGTTATCATGAGTAGGTGTATGTGGCTAATTTAGAGTGTCTGTCAGAACAGACTGATTATCTCCAATTGGAACGGGTGTATGTGCCTGATTCAGTTATGTATATGATATAGGGGAGTATATCCCATAACCCCCCTAGACTAAAACATAGGTATGTATCTTCTTTGGGATGGCATGTTGATGAGTCATCTTAGGTGTGGGGACAGAATTATGTGTTCGTCCCTCGGGTACTGCTGAACTTGTTGTTATGATATTCTAGAAATCTTACAGGATATGAGTAGAAATTTTTGTCTTCCCTTTCACCATTGCCAAAATGTGTTTGTTAACTTCAGCAGACGAAATGGTAATATACATCCATTCCATATTTATAGTAGGTGTATGAACCTTATCATTTACTTTATTTCCTATCAATGGATACTAACAGTACTCGTGTATGGTGGTAGAGAGTTGAGTATGCCCCAGGTTTGTCTTTAGAGCTTTCCGAATGGCTTCTCCGAGTGCTTCCAAACAAGATTGTTGGCAGGCTTGATGGATATTTGAAGGTGTATGTGCCTACTGGATGTTTTCTGCTAAGCATGGTTGGTGGACATCTTTTAATACTGAAAGACAATACTACTGGAAGGCTTGGTGAGTGCATACAGGTGTATGTTCCTGCTTACAAGTTGACACTACACTTGGTTGGCATGATTTATTGAATGCATCCAGATGAATTTGTTTACTGGTTGATAGATTTTAAGAAGTAATATGTTCCTTATCATGGTACTCCATTAGATTTTAATGACGGTATTGGTTGGGTACTGCAAAATGAGTCTTCTAGTTGGAGGAATTAATATGGATAAGTGTATGTGCTTGTTCATTGTTTACCACCAAGAAAGGTTGATGGGATTCTCTATCAGGGGGAAAGGTAGGAACCTTCTACCTATGGGATGGTTTTTGTCCTCGGCGGTTCATCTTGCGTGCCTGGGTTTGAGGGGCCTAGGCCGGATAGCTGAAGATAACACCCTCATCATGTTGAGGGTTTGCTACTGCATGGTGTTGGTGGAAGTGATTTTTAGAAATATCCCTCGAGAGGAACCACTATGTCTTCAGGAAAAGTCCAAAGATGGCCTCTTGGTTGACCTCCCTAAAATGGGGGAGGGATTGGTTATTGAGTTCTAGGGATAAAATCTCAAAATGGTTGAAGATTTTGGTTGGAACCATCTACTTCTAAACCACTGGTCGTCATTGACTAGATGACTGAGGGTTATTCTTGATTTGGAGTGTCTTTCAAGCAGCATCCAAGGTTGGGATAGTACCATGTTGATGGTACTCTCGGACCAATTCATTGGAGACCTAGCATTGAAGACACTGAGTTAGTGATGACATCCTTTGAGAGGTCAGTGATCTAGCTTGAGCAGTAGCTGAGGCATTCACTGGTGAAAACTTAAAGAAATCCATTTGGAATGAAGGGAGTTATTGGAAAGAAGTACCTCAATATATTACAAGTACAAACAATAAACTATATTAAAGAATCATATTTAAAATGAACACATGAATGATTGATTCCCTTGTTTTCCCTCTTTATCGATTTATAGGGTCCTGAAAGATGGGTAACACTATCATCTTGGTTAATGATTCATGTTTGATTCACCATTTTCTCCCCAGAATTTGTGTTTTGATTAAGAATCACTACTTCTGGATGGTTTCCATTGGATTTATTTATAGAACCAGAAACTTCCAACAGTTCTTTATCCAAATGGATCTACTTTCCAAAGGTAGGTGTTTGTTAGGTTTTCTGACCTACAATGCTTAATAAATCACATTGGTTGAGAGGATGGAAGGTCAGGATCATCACACCCTTTTGAGGGGAATTATTGCCT
This sequence comes from Viscum album, assembly GCA_963277665.1. Classification (NCBI taxonomy): domain Eukaryota; kingdom Viridiplantae; phylum Streptophyta; class Magnoliopsida; order Santalales; family Viscaceae; genus Viscum; species Viscum album. The sequence continues at coordinate 1,290,590,935 of OY728158.1, forward strand.
ACTCCAGGACTCCCTTATAGATTTAAGATATGTTCATGAACCCTTATTAATTTACCAAGTATAATGTAGTTTTCCCTTGAGATTTGAAATAAATTATTTAGCATGTATGAAATTCATAATCATCTATATGTATTTGAGGTTCTTCATCAATGGATATATTCATATGTATTCAAGGTTATACATTAATGGTATCCTCTCATATACTACTTAGATATTCTTTTTCTATTGTCATGATGATGCTGTTTTTTAAGCCACTCAGCGAGGCACTCTGGAATTTATGGTCATCCAGGTAGAAAAAAGTTGTTTTTATGTTGGGATCATACTCATAAATGGGATGCCTACATATCCTTGTGAAAGTAATCATAACCCTTGTAGTTTGGTGCCTCTTAATGGGACACATCATAGCTTTTAAGTTCGTGTGATAAGGACTTAACCATGCAGTTTAATGTCATGTGGTAAGGACATATTAGATGAAAGATGTCTAGTCAAAGATTGGTGTGGGACTTAAGCCTAAGCAGCCCAAGGAACTTGGAAAGGATATATGTTTCCAAGTTGGATTAGACCCTACTGGGAATGTCGACCAGAATGAATAGGGTTGATTTGGAGTGTTGGGTTTGAACCTCAATGAGGCTTCCTACATATCCCAAATTGATGGGAATCAAAGCCTACGTAGTTTGGTAAGTTTCACAGGAGAGTATAGACCTTTAATAGAAATAGGTTGGGGCTTACTCCTAAAGATGATGCCCTTGTACCAAGGTCCAGGAGAGATATTTTAACTCATGGAGATTAAAATGGGACTTAATTCAGGGCTTACTCTTAAGGAGGATTCCAGGATTAAGGGAGTTAGGGTTGGATTCCCAAGGAGGATTTCCATTGAGCTTAGGTCCTGGGTGAAGGCTTCCTACATATCCCAATTATGGTGGGAATCATAGTTCTCATAGTTTAAGAGGTGAGGTGGATTGTTCGGATGTTGTAATCATCAAAATTCGAATCATGTCTTGACCATGAGGCTGGGAAGTTTCACACATTGGAATTAATTTAGATTTAATAATTCTTCTCAGAAACGGTGGAGATAGACCAACGGACAGTTGTGAGTTGATAAAATAACTTTAAACGGAGAAAAACACATAATAGGGGCAAAACTGGAAAAACTATGTAAAAATGGAAATGAGTCACCAATGGGTGAGTCGCTGACACTGATCCACCAACGTTGAGCCACCGATGCTAAGCCACTAATGAGTGAGCTACCGACGTGACCTATCGACACCTAGACCTACCAATTCCCTGACCTACCAACGATGAGCTACTGACACCTCGACCTACTGATGTTGAGCTATCGATACAATGACATGCCGATGCACTGATATTCCAATGAACTGACATGTCGACACACTATCATGATGATGGAAAAACTATAAATTTGAAAAACTCTTGAAATGAACCACTGAAAGCTCCCAGAACACCTCAACACTAGATTTTCAAAAAGGAATGGCCTAGGGAAAATCTAGGTTATTACAATGTCCATATTTATGATGTCATATATGATTCATTTATGACTTTATATTATCAATTTATTAATAATTTCCAAATTAAATCAACATTTTAGGTAATAATCGCTTTCATGATGATACGTGTTTTGACTTGTTATTTTTTATTGTATTACTTAGATCATCATTTACTTACTTCCAGAATATAAATCATAATTTATATATCATATATATTTTTTATAAAAATGTATATATATATATATATATAATAGATAGATAAATAAAATGGAACACACCATTAATGGAGATGGTAGGTCGTACGTACGCATGAATGTTGTTTTTGTTTTCTTATCGTATTGAATGTAAGTAAGTGAATGACATATACATATATATATATATATAATCCAAGTAGAATTATTATGTCATATATTTCTTACTTATTAATAATATTTCTTCTTATAATTATTCTTGTATGGTGAATGTGGAAGATGAGTCTCATCGCGTGATGGAGACGGTAAGCCGTACGTACGCATGAGCGATGATATCATTTCCTTAATGGTTAAATGGTATGGAATTGTATAGAATATGAATTTTATAGAAAAAATATCATGTTATATTTATTATTTACATCCATTATATTCATCTTTATACCCATATAAATAAAGTGTACATGAAAAACAATTTACACTGCGGCGTGGAGAAGGTAAGTTGTATGTACGCATGCATGGTGATATATTTTTTTGTAGGATGGGTAAAAGGAGTAATATGGTTGTCCCATAATTATAATAAAATATAAGAATGTATAAGGTACTAGATTTATTATTTTAGTATGTAAAAAATATAGAAAGAGTAAGTATAAGAAGAAAAGAACTTTGAAAGAGGTGATAAAACAATTACCTCTTTTTAGGTGTCTCCTTTTTATTTGCACAAAAGGACTCCTTAGGATGTATTTCTGACCAAATTATAGTTATAGAATGATATAAGGGATTTTGGGAGAGGAAATGGTTAGGGTTTGTCTGAGCCAAAGGGGTCTAGAGGTGTTAATTAAATAGAAGGAGAAGTGTCCTTTTATAAGAGGGGTGAGAGGCACTTTTGGAAGATCTTAAAATATTAATTTATTATAAATTGATTTTCAGTCTATAATAGGTCCAAAGTAATTTAATTATAGTATAATATGATTATGGGTCTAAATCCTCTCAAATAATAGTTTTTAGAAAAGTTTTGGTCACAAATTTAACCTTTTCTTTTAGATTTAACCCTTGGTTAAATATTTTAACTCCTACCATGTCTTCTTTTATTTTTACACTACATGGTTAATATAGTTACTATAAAATGATGATCGAACCTAAAGTGGATAATTTATGACATTTTTATCACTATCCAATCTATTTGGAAGAACTTTATATTTTTAAGATTTTTATATCATTTAATAAAATAGTATTTATTTTAAAATCTCATTTATGACAATTTTAACACTATTTAATACTTGATTTTTGTTAAAGTCATAAAAAATTGAATACTTATAACCAAATGGATTAACTCAAAGATACAATTTCATGGTAATCTAGAAAATTTGTGGATGACATCAAAATTTTCAAATTAAATTTATTTTAATATTTATAATATCATTTATTTGAATATTTCATAAATAAGGTAATCATTAAATCATCTTTGTGTCATAAATAAATTTATTTATTTAATGTATAAAATTTATAAATTAAAAAACATGATGTAGGAAATATTTTTATCTTTATAATGACTATTTATAGTCTAAGAGAATACTTATATTACCCCATATTAAAATTGTTTTAATAATAATAGTCATGTTTATGATATTTTTACCTTTACTTAAAATTAAATGTTATAAATGTATTAATCACACCCAAGTGGCTTATAAAGCCCAAATATGTGTACCAAGGGTTTTCTTGGTTGACATTACTCATCCAATAAGGTTATAAAAAGTTTTAAGTTAATTTTATAATATTATTATATTATTTTTACCTTTAATTACCCTATTTACCTTTAATTGTGGTAAATAAAATTCAAAATTCACTATTCACAAAAAAAATTATTTTGATCCAATTAGACCATATTTTTAATCTTTATTACAACCATGTATGTTGGATTTTATAAATTCAATTCACAGAAGCGGTGAAATTACGTTTAACGCTAATCTTCTAATGTGGCTAGAAGGCGAGTAAAAAGACGTTAGAAATGTTCAATGGATTTTTATATCTAATTATATTATAAAAATGATTTCAATGAATTAAATTGGAATAATTTATGTACTATGTATATATTTTGATTTAAAATAAATTTAAATTAAAATAATCATTTAAATGAAAAAGTCGTTTTTATCCACAATGTAGTGTTTTTCATTATTCATCAAAAATTGAAAGTTTTTAGAAAAATACCAACAATTCACCCTAAGATAATTTTTGATATTACGAATTCAAAAATGAAATCTATTTTGAAAAATAAAATTTATAAAATTTCAAAATGTGGTCAATACTTTTCATAACTTCTTTTTAAACAGCTAGTTTGATAGGTCGTGGTGTGCTCAAACTCAGTATTGCATACAGCACACGCTATTGAATTATTTAGAAGGAAGCCTACCATGGAATATTGGGTTGTTACATTCTCCCCTACTTCAATAAAGTTATTCCTCGCAATTTAAACTCGTTATTAAAAACTAGGGGTTTGGCATTTTAAAATATCTTTATTGAAATCCCACATCAAAAAATAGATTAATGAGACCTCTAATTTAAAATAAATGAAGGGAAGTATGAAGGTTACTAGAAATAAAAAATACTAGGGTTCAATGTAGGAAAACATGGACATGAAAGAAAATTTAAGCATCAAGTTTTGATGGAGAGTGATAGAGAACATTATTAGGATAAAGTTAACAATCTAAAAGATATAAATATGTGATGATCTAAGGGGCCATTGGATTCATCACAAAAGAAAGTAATAGGAAAACATTTTTGGTTTTATGATCCTTTACCTAGTGTTGAAGAATTAATTTACATCATAGACTAATAATACAAGGAAGCATACTTAATTGACATCTAGAGTTTCATCCTTTAACTAATTCATACCACAAACTCATCTTTCTCTTCAAAAGATAATAAAACCCAAAAATATTCTATTTATCTTAATCATATAATATTCAAAATATCAACATATACCATTTAAATAAATAAAATTATGTTATAAAAACCATGTACTTTATGTAGGCTAGTTGTAGGTGATAGATTTTTATTTCACTTCGGTTGTGGGTTTGATTCTCACAGCCTTGTTCGACGCGATGGGTTGTCACCTGACCTAAGGGTTGTCCTTTTTTCTAAAAATATATTATTATAAAGTTCCAAAAATAATATTAAGAAAATTTTTAACCTTAAATAATACTATCTAAATTTCAACTTAATCCATTCCAACCTTTAGAGTTATCCAAAATACTTATATTCATACTCTCTCTAAAAGGTCTCTAAATTTTCAAAATCAATTATATCATCAGATTAACTAAACAACATAATGTTGCTATTATTGTCACATACTGAATATATAATTACCTTCATCATATTAAAACCTTAATGAAAAAAATTATTGTGGTACAATCCTTATATATATCACATTCTTCTTATAAATAGAATATAATTCTTGAATCCAAAAACACAAATACATTAATTATTCCACTTTGACCGTAGTAATACTATAAGCTTGACCTTGATATATTTTATTCTTCTGATATATATTTCATTGATGATTTGAACAATAATTTTTATAATTTCCCATATATTTACAATTATAGAATCACACAGCTTCTTTATTTCCCTTACAATCACGAGCTTGGTGACCTTTTTCTCCACATTTGTAACAAACTCTCATTCCTTTCTAGTAAGTACCAGGGTGTTTCTTCCCACAATTATCACATTAGGGAAAATCCTTATTTCCTTTTTTCCCTTTATTTGTCTCTTGCTCCACCATTCTCTTCTTATCTTTCTTACTTTAATGTCATAAGACTTAGATGATTCCTTTTCTTTCTTGATAGCACATGATACTTTATCTTCGTACGATAAAAAATATTGTGAGACCAATGCCCATATAAGGAATGGTTTTAATCCATCAAAGAATAAATCAATATTAATTATTGGGTTATTTATGTAGTATACATCATTCCTTTCTATACTTTTGAAGTTATCCTCATACATTGCAACATTCTCATCCTCCTTTGGACTCAGACTTAGAAATTGTCTTTCTATATCAGTTCTTTGTTCACAAGGAAAGTATTTCTCTATGAAATTTTATTTAAACTCCCTCCATTCCATATTTTCTACTTCTTCATTCTCATTAGTGTTTTGAATTAATGACCACCATTGATCTGCATCTCCTGAGATATGGTAAACTACCATGATAATTTTCTCCCTTTCATTACTTCCCAAAGCAAGAAATATTTTCTCTAAGGAACTTATCCATTTCTCAGCCACAAATGAATTTATAGTCCCATTTAATTTTGGAGGTTGTTATCCCATGAAGAATTCTAACATTTATCCTCTACTTTGTGGATCAGGGTGCTCCATACAGGTAAGGTTGTTATTCATAACCTGAGTTAGTTGTCCTAGTATGGTTATAAGATGTCTAGTACCAGTTGTATCACCATCTCCACTATAATTATCTTGTATAAGAAGGAAATACCTACATGTATTATGTGAGTTGATATAGATTCCATTTCTTCCAATATGTGCCATTTATAAACAATGGAATACACTAGATTAGGTTATGAATCATGATGCATAATTCCAAACTAATAAAATACTTACCATAAATTGAAAATTTTTTGCATATCTAATCCATAATAATAAATATGGTTCCTTTGAGTACATATTTACTTATAAATAATTCATAATGTTTTGTAAAGAAAATATGAATTACCCTAAGCATATCCCTCATGAGTGTTAAACCAGGTGTGCAGTAAGGCACGTTGTTGTGTACTAGGTTACCCCAAGTCAAGCTCGGAACACCTTATCAGAGTTTTCACCCCTAAGTACATATGTCCCAAAACCACATCCACTTATAGTATCTAGATTGGGATTTACTTCTTGTAATATCCACATAATCTTTACTTTACCAAAATTCTAGGGGGGTCTTCTATACTTATCCTCAAAGTCTATCATAAGGTTATGATCCCTAATCTATGTTTTCTAAATCTATTTCCAAGGTTGTTACTAAACTTCCTCTGATACCAAATGTAATTCCCTAACCCTAGAATCCAAAAGCTGATGCATTATTTTAATACATTTTCATGATTACGAGGAATCAAATCCCAAAGGACTGATCAATTTAGTAGTCTTGGAAAATAGATTGCATACATGAACATTACATTACAATTTCTAACATAAAATACATCATAGATAACCCTTTGATAATGTCATTATTCCCCTAGATTAACCCTTCATATCAATCATAAAAAACTTCTTGGAATCCTGGGAAAATAAAACATAAGAAATGGGTGAGATAAGATTCTTAGTAAGGATAAAAAATATAGTGAAATCTATCACAAATAAGCATAAACTTTTAAGGCAAGGTACAAAACTAAAATACAAGCCTTTTAAAACATTATCTTCAGCATAATATAGAAGGAATAAATAAAATGATTCCATTTAAACATTCATGTGGATATTATACTAGTTGAATAATCACATGTAAAATCAATAACTAATCTCATAATAAGAGAATGTATAATGTCGGACATCATAACCACTATGTCAAGGCCTCGTGCCAAGACCATAGAGAAATATTCTATCAAGGTCTTATGCCAAGACACTAGTTTGTCTCATAATACCTACTGATGCATCAAGGGGATATATTTGTCCCTACCCATCACTTACTAAGTCCAATTCATTCCTCCTATGAAAAGGTTGAAACAAAACATAAACTTTCATATTAAAACTAGCATATGAAATGTTAATACTTTAACTATACACCATTAATAGTATAAAAATAGCACATACATAGTCAACATATCATAAAACCTTCAATACAATATGGTATATTGTATCATAATAAATCAACCTCAATTAAGCATAAAATCTAATAAAGGATGTTGATATAGATTAAAGAAATATAATAAATTCATTAAAACTCTTAGATAATTATCCATTTTTTACTTTGTAATCATTTAAAATCCTACATAATTATAAAACAAAACATTTCCTTTAAAACTAATATTATAAGCTTATAAGTAAATCTTCAAAATTTTAGGTCATTATAATGGAATAAAATATCCACTCGTGCCATATAAGTTAAAAAACATTCTTTCCTTAATTTGTCGAAAAGGGCATAATGTACCTTGTTTGGAAAGCGATGGAAAGATTCCGTTCAAAACTTTTTATAAAAAGTCAAACATGGAAAAAATGACTTTAAACAATTCTATAGAAATAGTAAAAATATTTTAAAATTTATTTTTATGAAACATGGATGTGGATGATAAATATTACCCAGTAGATACTTATGTATAAACAATCTCGAAAAATAATGAGATTGCTAAATTAACCCTTACCTTATACTTTCTTTTAGTCGAGGGTGAGTTATCCTCCTGTATAATGATTAAAAAATATTATTAAATTATACCAGGACCATATCTATATTTATGATATCATATATGATTCATTTATGAATTTATATTACCCATTTATTAATAATTTCCAAGTTAAAGCAATATTTTGGGTAATAATCACTTTCTTTATCATACGTGTTTTGACTTGTTATTTTTTATCATATTAGTTAGATCATAATTTACTTCCAGAATTTAAATAATTATTTATATATCATATATATTTTTTATATAAATATATATATAATATAGATAAATAAAATGGAACACATTATTCATGGAGATGGTAGGTCGTACGTATGCATGAACGTTGTTTCCATTTTCTTATCGTATTGAATGTAAGTAAGTGAATGAAATATATATATGTGTATATATATATAATCCCAATAGAATTATTATGTCATATATTTCATACTTCTTAATAATATTTATTCTTATTATCATTCTTGTATGGTGAATGTGGAAGATGAGTCTCATCGCGTTGTGGAGATGGTAAGTCGTACATATGCACGAGCGACGATATTATTTACTTAATGGTTAAATGGTATGGAATTGTATGGAATATTAATTTTAAAGAAACAATATCTTGTTATATTTATCATTTAAATCCATTATATTCATCTTTATACCTATAGAAATAAATTGTACATGAAAAATAATTTACACCATAGCGTGGAGATGGTAAGTCGTACGTATGCATGCATAGTGATATTGTTTTTCATTGGATGGGTAAAACAAGGAATATTGTTGTCCCATAATTATAATAAAATCTAAGAATTTATATGGTACTAGATTTATTATTTTATTATGGAAACAATAGATAAATAGGAATTAGAATAAGAAAATAACTTTGAAAGAGGTGATAAAATAATTACCTCTTTTCGGTTGTCTTCTTTTGATTTGCACAAAAGGACTCCTTAGGATGGATTTATGCCAAAAGTGTAGCCTATAGGATGATATGATGGATGTTGGGAGAGGAAATTGGCAGTATTTGTCCAAGACAAAGGGGTTTGGAGGTGTGAATTAAAGAGAAAGAGAAGTGTCCTTTTATAAGAGGGGTGAGGGGCACTTTTAGAAGATCATAAAATATTGATTTATTATAAATTGATTTATTGTTTATAAAAAATAAAAAGTGATTTAATTATAGGATAATATTATTATTTGTCTAAATCCTCTCAACCAATAAGTTTTAGATAAGTTTAGGTCACAAATTTAACCTTGTCTTTTAGATTTAACCCTTAGTTAAATAGTTTAACTCTTACCATGTCTTCTTGTATTTTTACACTACATAGTTAATATAGTTACTATAAAATTCTGAGTGAACCTAAAGTGGATAATTTATGACATTTTTATCACTATAAAATTTATTTGGCCGAACTTTAGATTTTTATTATTTTTATATCATTTAATAAAATAGTATTTATTTTAAAATCCCATTTATGTCAATTTTGACACTATTTAATACTTATTTTTTTGTTAAAGTCATACTAACTTGATTCCTTTGAAAAAAATGCATTAAATAAAATATAAAATGTCATATACATCCATAAAATTAGTGTATAACATCAAAATTTTCAAATTAAATTTATTTTAATATTTATAATATCATTTATTTGAATATTTCATAAATAAGGTAATCAATACAACATCATTGTGTCATAAATAAATTTATTTATTTAATTTATAAAAATTGTAAATAAAAGACCATGATGTAGTAAATATTTTTATATTTATAACTAATATTTATATTCTAAGATATTACTTATATAACTCTATATTAAAATTGTTTTTATGATAAGAGTCATGTTTATGATATTTTTACCTTTACTTAAAATTAAATGTTATAAATGTATTAATCATGCCCAAGTGGATTAAAAAGGCTAAATATGTGTCCCAATGGTTTTATTGGTCTTACATTACTCATAAAATAGGTTTAGGACAAGTTTTAGGGTAATTTTATATTATTATAATATTATTTTTACCTTCAATTACCCTATTTACCTTTAACTCTGGTAAAATAAATTCAAAAGTTATTATTCACTAAAGATTATTTTGATCCTATTAGACCACATTTTTCATCTTTATTACAACCATATATGTCTTATTTTCAAAATTCAATTCACTGAAGTGGTAAAATTACGTTTAATGCTAATCTTCTAATGTGGCTAGAATGCGGGTAAAAAGACGTTAAAAATGTTCAATGAATTTTTATATCTAATTATATTATAAAAATGATTTAAATTACATTAATTGGAATAATATATGTATTATTTATATATTTTTACTTTAAAATAAATTAAAATTAAAATAATTATTTAAATGAAAAAATCGGTTTTTATCCACAATGCAATGTTTTTTAACTATTCATCAAAAATTGAAGGTTTTCAGAAAAATACCAAAAATTCACCCTAAGCTAATTTTGATATTATGAATTAAAAAATGAAGTCTATTTTGAAAAATAAAATTTTTAAAATTTCAAAATTTGGTCAATACTATTCAATGTCGCTTTTTAAATGGCTAGTTTGATAGGTTGTGGTGTGGTCGAACTCGGTGTTGCATACAACACACGCTATTGAATTATTTAAAAGTGTACCATGGAAGATTTTGGTGTTACACTCATGGGTTTGAGGACACATTTTATTGGAAATATGAATTCCATATGATGTTGGAAACAATCCCCACTTGGATTGTTCCATACTGAATCACTTTAGTATCTTATCAATGTATGTACTTTGACATAGGCCGAGAAACCTCATGGATCTATCACGGTGGATCTTGATCCTAAGAATATAAACTAATTCTCCCAATTAATTTCTGGAAAATAATTTATTCAACCACTCCTTAATAAACTATAAGACTGGTATTTCATTTCTAATAAGTAATATGTCATCAATATATACTATTAAGAAAACAATTACACTCTCACATAACCATTTGTAGACACAAGGCTCAAATTCATTCTTTATAAAACCAAATTATACTATGATTTCATCAAAATTAATGTTCCATGACCTAGATTCTTTCTTTAATCCATAAATTAATTTTTGAAACTTCCATATCTTATTAGCATCTATTGGAGTCACAAACCCTTTAGTTTGTGTCATGTAGACATATTTATGAAGGTTCTCGTTAAGTAATTCTATTTTGACATCCATTTTCCAAATCTCATAGTCATGGTAAGCTACAATGGAAAGTAGAATTCTAATAGATTTCATCATTGAAACTATTAGAAAGGTTTTGTCATATTTAATGCCTTGATGTTTTATAAACCCTTTTGTAACTAGTCACGCCTTATAGATACTCACTTGTCCTTACATGACCAGTTTTTTCTTGAATACCCATTTGAATCCAATGGCCTTTACATTCACTAGAGGATCTTCCAAAATCTAGACTTGGTTTTCGTACATGGAATCCATTTCATAATTCATGACTTCTTGACACTTGGAAACATCTATTCCACTTACTACTTCCTTATAGGTTAGAGGATCATTATTATCAACTAATAATGAGTCACTATCCTCAGTAACTAGAAAACCATACCATTATGGTTCTCTAACATCTCTTGTACTCCTACGCAGTACTTGTGTTTCTGGAATAGTTTCTTCTTCCACGGGGCTTTGTGGAATCAGATCGGGTACCAACTCTTGTGTTCCTTGAGCCATTAATTCAAAGAATTTTATCTCACTCCCATTATCTATTTTATAAATTTTATCCCTCTCAAGTAATACAGAATGTCTTTCCAATATAACAATTTTGTATGAGGGGTCACATAGGTAATATCCCCTTGTTTCATTAGGGTATCCTATAAAGGTACACTTTGTGCCATGAGGTGCAATTTTGTTACCTGAAAAGGCATGAACAAACACTTTGTTTATCCACACATGTAAATTTGATAACATGGTTTTTCTTCCACTCAAAAATTCATATGTAATACCATTTATTGATTTAGTTGGTACTTGGTTTAGTATGTGTGCCATTTTTTATAATGCATGTCCTCAAAAGGATAATGGAACTCTCACATGACTCATCATTGATCTCACTGTATCAAACAAGGTGTAGTTTCTGCTTTCATTTACACCATTCCACTATGGTGTGTAAGGATGAGTGAGGTGGGATAGGATCCCAAAATCTTGTAAGTAATCAATGAAGTCTTGATTAAGATATTCTCTACCACATAATGAGCAGAGTTTCTTAATCTTCCTACCAAGTTAGTTCTCAACTTCATTCTTGTATTTGTTGAATTTATCAAAATAATACGACTTATACATCATTAAGTAAATATATCCATATCTAATAAAATCATCAGTAAAATTTATGAAGTATGAGTACCCACCCCTTTCTTCAATAGGAAGTAGTTCACACACATCGGTATAAACTAATTCAAGAAGATCTTTATCCCTTTCACCTTTCCCAATAAATGGGGCTTTGGTCATTTTTCCTTATAAACATGTGTGACATACACCAAGTGGTTTTAGTTCTAAAGAATCTAAATATAAATGTTGATGTAAATTTTTCAATCATTTTTCATTTACATAACCTAGTTTATTATGCCAAAGTTGGGTGTGATATGAGTCATGTGAAGTAACTTCATTATCAATCATCATTACTTGGTTTGTGTAATCCAACACTTAAAGACCATTATGTAAATGTGCCTTACCATAACAAATGTTATCTTTATAAAAGAAGAAATATTTATTTACAAATTTAAAAATGAATCCGCCTATATCTATTCTAGATACAAAAATAATGTTTTGGTAACTTAAGGCACATAAAAACAACCCTTTAAAACTAAATCATTTCGGTCGGCAATGTGAGGTGGTAGTCCCCAATAGCTACAACAGAAAGTTTAGCTCTATTGGTTTCTTGTAGATATACCTCCCCTTGGTCAATTTTTTTGAATCTAATTGGTTACTGTATTTGAATACATATGTAAGCACCATAATCTGTATCTAATACCCAGTTTGTATAAATATATAAATTGTACTCAATAACAAACGCACCTAAAGATTCACCTTACTTCTTTAGTTGGGTGCATTTTTTCTTTTAATGGCCTTTCTTTACACATGTGAAATAGAAATCATCATGTTTCCTTGCTTCCCCTTTGATATTATTCTTCCTATAATGGTGTGAAGAAGCTTTGGGCTTAAATCTCTTCGCTTCCCCTTTTCATTTGTTCACCATAAGGATAGAAGAATTTTTTCACTTCATATATTTATCTACTTGGAAAAGGAGGATAAGAATATCTAGAAGATACTTATCAATGTTGTTCATATTAAAATTCACAAAAAAACTAGAGAAGTTCTAAGGGAGTGATTTCATAATGAGATCAGTGCTCAGTTCTTCAGGGAGTTTAAACCCTATAACCTCTAGGCTCTCAATGTAGTCAATGATCTTGAATACATAAGGCCTAGTTGGGTCACCCTCTCTAAGCTTAAACTGAAAGATTGAATTGGAAATATCAAACTCTTAATATCTATATCACTCTTGGTAAAGAACATGGAGGTTCTCAATCATGCTATATGAATCATGTTTTCATGAGACTTCATGAGTTCACTAGACATAGATGAAAGCATTAAACATTGAATGTAGTCCACATTATTCATATGTTTGTTATAGACTAGAAACTCTTCATCACTAACCTCTTGAGTAGGTGGATTAGGCATTGAGGATTATAGCACATAAGATTTCCATTCATGGTGTAGAACAACCCGAAGGCGTATAAACCACTCTTAGAAGTTACTGCCAGTGAGGATATTGTCTTTATCCAATATTGATTTTTGGGATATTGTGGATAATGAGCATGTCATTTTATTCTAAAATTAAAAGAGAATATTATTAGTACTTTTCTGGGATTACAAAGTTTGTGAGAAATAATAAATTAATTTATTTTATTAAATCTTCCACTAATTTATCAAGTCCTAATAGGTCTCACTATTGAACTTGAAATGTCTAGTTACTAGAAAATTCTAGTGGAAAGGATCTATATTACCCTTTGTATAACCCCCAAAAGGTTTGATCAAGCTATTTTGAAGGTATTTATGTAGGCAATTATTTTGACAATTGCGGGCTTCTAGCTTCTTAATCCATTTATTGAAATCTCCAATACATAAATCCTAACTTGGATTTTCTCAACACTTGACTCCAAATTACACCAAGTATAGAAATGGATACTCATCTTGATGTAAAATGGTTAAGTCAACCCAAAACCTACTTAATAACTCCCATTATAAATGTAAGTGTCCCAACAAGGGTTGGTCAAACACATAGTTCTATTGAGTTTTTTCCTAATTAAGTAATGGAAGGCTTAGTCTGACTTAATATTAGATTGAAGGATTTTATTTTATTATACATAAATTTTTATATTATTTTATCCTTTACATGTCTTGTTAATATTTAATTGGATGTTTAATTAATTAATTAACCATGTTTGGATAAAATATTTACACATAATCAATTTTATTTAAATTCCATATTTGCATATTAATTCATTCATTTATGTGATCACAGTCTTGAATCAATAAATGTAATTTTAATGCATTAGACAGAAAATAATTAATTAATTAAATGACCTAATCATGAGCTTATATGATGGTTGATTTAATGAGTGGACATTAAATAAACCTATGACCTAGGGAAAATAACTCTTTATGTTAGACTTGGCATGAGCTACAATATTCCACATGTCTACCTATGTATCACTGATTTGGCATCATTATGGTTTTGTCTTGAACCATATCCACACACCTTGGGATGCTCCATTAATTACAAATATTTATTACTCACATGTTGTTGAGGGAACCAAAGGATTGGTTAAAGTTAATTACATAAATATCCTTGGACATGCAGGTCCTACATAATAATGGAGGGAGGGATGACTCACTGGCCATATTTTATTTTAATCTTAAATAATTGAAAAACCACGAAATAAATTTAATTAAATAAATTCCAACACATACATAGGTCTTTTTAAAGCTCATAATCGGCCATACATGCAATGAATACACAAAAAGTAATTCTCTAGAATTCATTTCTTTATTATTTCTTTATTATTTAGATGAACGTGTTTGTATTAATTAATTAATTAATCAATCAATTCTCTTTCATCTTAATGATCATCCATACTTAATTGGAGATACCCATCAATTTTGAATTCATAGAAAATAAATGACAGAACCATTAATGAAATATTTATTACAATAAATTAATTGATCATTTAAAATTATTTAAAACCATTATTAAATTTTCAAACACACAACGGTCTTCTAATCAATAAAATAAGATTTTAATACTATAATTTTTCAAATTTAATGTAATTTTAATTTTTTCCATCAATGGGAGACTACATGGCGTGTACATCTAGCTACACACCAAGTACCTCGGTTGTCATATATCTAAGCCACATACATGGGGATTCAGCGTGTTAACTTGGCCATACTACACGGTGTGTACATGTCAACTACACACCTTGTATCCTCTTGTTGTGTGCCAGGTTTTCCCAGTCAACACACGTTGTGAAATAAAAGAACTTTGTGTTTTTAATTACTCAGTGCATCTAGATACAATGCACATAGGTATACAAAATGTTCTCCGACCACACGTCATGTAACCCAACTTTACCGACCAAGGATTTAGAACTTCCCGATGGCATCTTCGTCCATTCTTCATTTGTTCTTAAATATCTAAGAAAATGAAACACTAAACGAACGTGATCAATATGTCGATAACATGTTAATTAAAATAGGATTAAAGAATGAGTAACATGAAATGAAAATCTAACCATGATTGTGCATAGATCAACAATCAAAAAAATAATTATAAATTTAAAATTGACTGCTCTGATACCACTTGTTGGTTACAGGCGTATCCGAAGCATTGTGAGGATCTTTCACATCAAATTTATAATTAATTTATTTAATATATAAAGATTTAAATACCTGGGCTTAGGAACTTTCTTCATTGATGATTGTTGATCATTCAAAAAGGCATAGCCATATATTTATATTTTATTCACAATCTAATGAATAAATTACATAATAGACATAGTCGTCTATTTATAGAGCTGGGATTTCGATTACAAAATTTAATTGCATAACAACCATTAAATATAATCATAACCATTAATGAAATATCATGCCACATAATGATATTATTATTATTATTATTATTATTATTTGATGCTTTGACTTGCGTAAAATAGATTAATAATTTTTTTAGGCTTGTAAATAATTATTTTATCACCGAACACTGTCTTGGTCCATTCAAACTCCTCTTGAAATTATTGAACACCTGAATAAATATTTTATTCTCTTAAATAAATATTTTATTCAAAAACTAGTAAATAAATATTTATTAAATATTCAACAAAATAAACACATATATTTTATTCACAATCTTGTTAATAAATATTTATTTAATTTATGTGATCAATATAACTTGATTAAAATTATTCCTCAGTATTGAGAATAATATTTATTACATTAATTAAATTCAAATATAATTTAATCGAGACCAACATAAACACTTAGTGTGTGACCCTCTAAGATTCTTTCTCATTGGTATTAGGTGGGCTTACCTAAAATCCAAGATTACTATCTAGAAATAGGTCAAATCACCCAAGAGAAAGAACTTAAAGTCATAATGACGACAACCACATACGAATTCTCAATTTGTAATATAATCTCTTTATCACACTATCTTATCAAGCAGGTTGCATGATGGTGTCATCAACCTATATGATCGATACATCATTCTTTGACTATCTAAAATAAACTTGTCGTTACACCATGGCCATAGAATTTAAGGTGATAGTTCTATTTCAATCAAAGGGATGAGATATAAACTTCCATAAAGATAGAAGGGATAAATCATTCCTTGAATTATCCATTAGTAACATGTTATTCGTGATACACCCAACGTACCCTACTTCCCACCAAAATATGGTGTGAGGGTTTTTGTTAGAAAATCTAAGTACCCAAATCATGACATGAATTAATGATAATATTAAAGTCTATAGACCATTACACATGCTCGCATATAGGAATATCTGATGGCACCAAAACATGCAAAATTCCTACTAGCGGGTTTATTCTCATAATCTCTCATCTTAGACATTACCAAGTGCAAACTTCATGAGAATAAGTATTATCTGCTTGCAAATACTCACACCTAATGATATATATATTATGTGTCCCATCATAGTATGTTATCCAACCACAGAACTATATTAAGTATATTTTTATAAAACTTCAAGGTTCTCATCATAGTAGGGAACTACTATGACCTTATCAATGAAAAAATACTCTAGGAAATTATTACATTAAATTCATGAATAAAAATGAACAATATGTAATAAGATGTTTAATTTAATATTTAATACATCAAATATTCATATAATCAAAGTATAAATAGTTGGTTCTAGCACACCAACTCTAACAGTTGTTTTGTACGCGAGACAGTGATTTCTTGGTTGGATAACATGGATGTGTCGGGGGAAGTTGTGTGTTGCGAGAAGTTGTGCAATGTGGTGAAGTGGTTGTGGTGAAGTGGGTGTGATACGTGGCTATTGTGGTTGGGTGATGGATGAGATGTGTGGTTATTGTGTGGTGAGATGTCTTGGTCAATGTGATGCGACAATGATGGTATATGTGTGGTGTTGTGGTGGTAGTTATGTTTATTGGGGTGATTGTTTGTCATGGTTTAAATAGTTTAACCATTATCCATGGGATGAATTTTGATGATAAACGAAACAAAAAAGGCTGGTAAATATACAAGGTGGGTTGGAAATAAGTATGTGATAAATAGATTAAACTGAAATGAAATGAATGAATGAATGGGTTGGAAATTAAATGTAATGGGATGGGAGTTGATGTGTGGTAAATGGATTAATGAATAAATGTGGTGAAACTTGTAAGATGGAAATGGTAAATGTTGTGTGGCTTGTGTGGTAGTTGTGTGGTGTTGCATATAGTGGTGGCAGCAGTTGTGACAGTTGATGTATGTTATGTGGTGGCAATGCGGTATGTTCTAGTGTTGTTAATGGGAACTCATAGGTTGGGTATTGTGTGTTATTTATATATCATGTATGTTTATGTTATTTTATACATGCCCCACCTGAGTTGGATAACCTTACCAATGCTCAGAGGTTTTGGGTTCCGGGTGTTTCCCCCAACATCCAGGATGGTAGTAATATGAATGGTTTTTTGTCGTCCTCTCCCCATCTCTTCCATTATTAGTGATGAAATGGCCCATGTGTTTTTGGATGATATGTGATATTTGGCCCATGTATTCTTGGGAGATATATGAAACACACGGCTGATTGCCGCCTATCGACCGGTCAAAGTTCCGGTGCTCTGCTAATGTGTATAGCAGCACTCGGGTCGAATCCTCGGCGATGGTACTTCGTAATAGTCGATTGTTTTTAGTTGATTGTATTTTGATTGGGGGGTTTGTTTGCAAAGATTAATTGAAATGTTTAATGAATGATGTTTAATTTAACAAGTTGATAAATATTGGGGTGAGTTCATCATTGGGGAGTTAAGCATGCGATATCCTTGAGCCTTACTTTGTATTACATTAAATTAACACCCATGTCATAAGTTGACGTTGATTGGAATTCCTAAGTGTGAAGGCTTTAATCCAAGACTTAACTTAACTTAGGGTTCTAATCTCAATCAAAAATTATTTATGGTAGTGTATTTATGGTTCCAAAAATCCATGGAAACCACTCGTCAAACAAAACATATCATTAATCCATGACATATTAAGTTTAATATACACAATATTAATTTAAAGAATACTCATCGAGCAAAACTCTCAATCACTTAACATCCCCGAATTATAACTCAACCCAATGAGAGATTTACTCATCCATTTGGATGTTTAATATTCTGGTTAAAATAATTATGATGATAAATTAAGAATAGAAGGAAAAGAAAGGGATTAGAAAAGAGTGGTACGTTGACACACACACACGAACGATGATGATAATTAAAAACGGATTTTCGATTGAATGAGGAAGCAAAAGAAGGGAAGGTGATTAAACTGAATTTAAACTATTTTAGGAACATAAATATTAAACTACAGAATGTGAATGAGAATAAGAGATATTGAATAAGTAACTTGCATTAAAACAGAATTACAAAGAAAGAGAATTACAAGATTACAAAAATGAAGAACACAAAAGTAAGTGAAAACAAAGAGAGGAGGAAAGGTCTCTCAAGTGAAAACTTGAGTATGGAAGGTTCTTCCAAGACTTTTGCAAGGCTTTTGTCGTGCCAATATGATATCCTCTCTTCTGAAATGCCAACCCCTCTCAAGGAGAGAATGGGAGAGTATTTATAGCCCAAGGAGTGGACTGTTTGCATTCCCAATCTATCCCTCCACTTGCATCGCCAATTTGGCAATTCAGACAGCCGAATATCCAAATATATCCTTCTTAAAAGTTGTATATAATAAAGTTTTACGACTACTGTAAAAATATGGTGGCATTTGGACAAGTGGATACAATGTTATGGCGGTTTTATTAAACAAAGGTAAACTGTCCATTTCTATCCATGCTTTTTCGATGTCCAAAATGTGAATGGATTTTTGAACAGGAAGATGCCTTCAAATACGAATGACTTATTCAACAAAGTCGGCCACCTATATCTCCTCTTTCACACTGAAAAATATCAGCTCTCTTGGATGCTTACATCAGGAGATATGTCATGCATACTATACTGATTTTAATTCTCGGCCAGAATGGTGGGCTGGACTTCAAAGATTTATTTGGGCCCATTGTACTTGGATTTGGGCCTTGAAATTTTTATACAAGATGAAATGTAGTGTCCCCCGAATTATGGTGGAGATTTAATGTTTTTGGACTTCTGTATTGATCCCAGTAAATCAATCTTCAAGGCTGGTCCAGTTTGTTCACAGATTCTTTGGTCTTGTTTGTGAGGATCATATGACCCTTCAAATGGCAGAATTGGATCATGGTTCCTTATAATGAAATGTTGTATATTGAAAGGAGAATCCTAAAAAACAAGAACCACACAATTTGGATCAGTATAGTGATAGTTATAATTAAAACATTAAACTGACTCAATTTAACTACTTCTAAAAATGCTCAAATATTATACTTAATATTAAAACATTAATATTTCACACAAATTATGCACATTTCATGTAAAATAAGTAAAGGGGGAATATAATAAGTCATGAAAATATTAATAACATCAATATGTAACGTGTGGTCCCAAGTGTCTTCAGGATGAGTTGTGATGTGTGGTCCTATGTGTCTTCGGGATGAGATATGATGTGATGCGATGTGATGAGTTGTCCAAGTGTGTGCAGGTGAGATGTGATGTGATGTGTGAGTCAGGTGTCTCCAGACGGGATGTGATGTGATGTGTGGTACAGGTGTCTGTGGGTTAGATGTGATGTGATGTGTGGCCCATGTGTCTGTGGGATGGATGTGTTGTGATATGTATGGATGAGATGGTAGCATAGGGCATTTGACATTGGGGCATAAAAGTTGAAAATCAGTGGGGAAGAGGTAGCAGGGCGCCTTGCTTGTTATGATCTCAATGTTATATTATTATATTAAATGAATGATTTAGTGAGTAAGTCATATTGAGGCTATGTTTAGTTAGATAACATGTATAGATACTTGTTAGTTATGTTGTTTGTTCATTGATGCATCAACATGCTCTTTTCACACGTGCACTTGAGGCCTTGGTTATGTTCCTACTGAGTATATCTCTTATGCTCACCCTACAAATATAAACTATTTTAAAGTTTTTAGGAATTTAGGGACTGATCTGAACATTACTAACTGGGTTGGAGTTGATGTTGAGTTCCTATCATAAACTTGTCTTTTTGATATTTTACTTTGGAGGCTTTTATATGTATTAATTTTACTTTATTCATGCATTGTAGGATGATTTTTGTTTGACTTCATATCACTACCACAAATTTAGGTAAGGGAAGCACTCGGGTTTTATCAGCACTAATCAAAATGTGTTGATAAAAGGGGGAATTTTATCAGTGCTAGAAAAAAGTGTTGAAAATCGGCCCTTTATCAACGCTAATATTAGCGCTAATAAAGTCCCCACTTTATTAGTGGTAAAAAAAAGTGTTGATAAAACAGAGGCTTTATCAGTGCTAATAATAGCACTGATAAAATTTTTTAATAGAAAATATTATTAATTTATATAAAAATATTTTAATTATATTCAAAAATAATGTTTATATGTATACATTAAATAAAAAATGCATGTTTATTATGTTTATTATGTTTATGTTTTATTTATGTTTGTTATGTTTATTAGTTTTAGTTATTTCTTTATTATATATTTATTATACTATATGTTTATAATATTATATATAAATACTTTTTAATATATATATATATACAAATAATTATTAAATATATATATATATATAAAAATTTATGTTTCCAAATGAATGTGTCAATTGATGTGTACATTCATATTCTCATGAATAAATGTTCACTATTTACCCTAATGTTGGCCATACATACTATAGTACTATATATACTTGTTGTATGCATTCATTTACTATATTTTTGAAGCTTTATCTTCACATAAATACTTAAAATCACGATAAATATATTTAAATAAAAAATAAATGTATTTATTATATTTAAAAATATAAATATTTAGTTATTTATAATTATATAATTTTTAAATATATTATATATAATTATAATTATATATAACTAATTAAATATAAATATGTTTAAATAATTATATAATTACAAAATATTTTTTTTAAATGATAAATATATATTCATGAATACCTTTTGAATATATTTATTTATAAATATATGTATTTAATGAATATATACATAGACATGGACATGTATATATATTTAAATACTTATGAAATTAAAATTAAAAATAATATATCAATTTATATTTATATATATTTAATTATAATTTAAATTATAAAATTATATATTATTTAATTAAAAATTATACACAAACACAAACATATATATATATATATTTGTTTAAATATTTAATTATAATTTAATTTATTAAATTATAATAGATATATTAATTATATATATTTACAAAATTATAAATGTAATAAATATATTGGTTATAATTTAATAATAATGAATAAATGGTATAATTTATTAGCGCTACTTAAAAATCTCTAATAAAACATCCATTTATCAATGCTATTTTAGTGCTGATAAAAATCAGCCTTTATCAGCACTAAAAAAGCGCTGATAAAGGCATGTTTTATAAGAGCTTTCAATTGTAGTGCTGATAAAACATACTTTTATCCGCACTTTTTAGCGCTAATAAAGATGGGCCTTTATCAGTGCTAAAAAGCATTGATAAAGGAATATTTTATCAGTGCTTTAAATTTTAACGCTGATAAAACATACATTTATCAGCGCTTTTTTATCTAGCATGGATAAAAGTGTCGTCGAGCTTTATAAATAAACCCAGACTTTCTTTTCCTTCCTTTCACCCCACAATCTCACGCGGAAGTTGATCTCTATCACCACCGTTGTCGCTGCCGCCACCACTGCCGTTGTCGCCACCGCCACCTCTCATTCCTCCTCTCTTGCCTTCTCCTCCTCCTCGGCCACTGACTCCTCTGCTTCCCTGAACCTAGCTTCGCCGGATGGCTATCCTCTGTTGCGCCTCTCCTTCATTTCACCTCTCCTCCATTATGCCTCTCCTTCATCACGTCTCTCATAAGGTAGAGGATTTATCAAAGACTCTGTATTTTTTCTTGATGATGAATGTTTTCATTGTATTTTTTGTGAAATGAGTAGTAGGAATCATGATGAATCCATGAATCTATTGGTCCCTTAAATTTGGAGTATGAAGCATGATGTTATGATGTTTTGGATTCATGATAGTGGTGCCAAATAATTAATAGGGGGAGATTTTTAGGATTTAATTGAGAATTTGTGTTGGTATTGAATTTATTGGAAATGTATTAATATTGGATTTATTGGATATAGTTTAGTATTGGATTTATTGGTAACGTGTTGGTGATGGATTTATTGGAAAAAATGTAATAAAATTGTGTTTTATAATCATGGATAGTGATAAATTTATTTTCAACATATGTTGATTATTGGTGTTGGATTTATTATCAACACATGATTGGTTATTGGATGTTGTGGTGGAAGTAGATATCTAGAATGATATATGGTTGTTCTGAAAGTTATTATAAAATAAGTATTTGATATTTTTTGGAATTTATTATATAATAGTTGATGAAGATGTTCAAAAGAATAATTCTAGAATTTCGATAATGCAGTTGAGTTGGATGGAGTTCATTTGATAAATTTTAGAAGTTGATAAAATACCATGGAATGAGTATAAGTGTTACACCATGATTAGAGTTCCTAGAAAAATGAAAAATTTATAATAATACCTGTATATATAAAATTATGCATGCCACTTTTTAAATGAAATGGAAAAGTATAGAGAACTTTATAGTGACATTTTAGTTCAAAACATGTCACTCACTGAAAACAAATCAAGCGCGCTACGATTATCTTCCAAATTAAGGATAGTGATTTGTAAGTCCCTTGTGATGTGTATCAAGCAGTCTCACGTCAAACCGACAGACGATGCAACCAGTATGACACAAATTGCATGTTTTCAATTTGAAATGATATTTTAGTAAAAAAACTCTACTGACATACTAAAACCTGAGGAAATGAATTCCAATTTTCTTGATACTTTAGTAAAATGATCTATCAGTCATTTTTGACATATAGAAATCAACCTCACCTTAATTCAATGCATTATGTCACTGATATGACTCCAAATGTGTCTTGTTATTTAAAATTGACATTAATTCAAGTAAAAAAACCAACTAATATACTGAAAACCAAGAAAATTCATTCAAATTGTTTTGATACATTAGTAAAATGATCCATGAGTTAGTTGTGATGTGTAGGAATAAACCCCACCTCAATATGACGAATGGTGTGACCAATATGACTATAAGTGTCTGCTATCAGTTTAAATTAATATTTTAGTTCAAAATGTGTCACTCACTAAAAACAAATAAAATGTTCTTTGATTTTCTTCCTAATTAAGGATAATAATTTTTAAGTCCTTCGTGACGTGTATGAAGCAGCCTCACATCAAATCGACACATTATGTGACTGATATGACTCAAATTGCATGTTTTCAGTTTGAAATGACATTTTAGTAAAAAACACAATTGAAATACTAAAAAATGGGGAAATGCATTCTAATCATTTTGATACTTTATTTCAACGATATATCAGTCATTTTTCATGTGTAGGAATCAACCTCACCCCAATAAGACACACTATGTGACCGGTATAACTCCAAATGTGTCTTGTTATTTAAAATTGACATTAATTCAAGTTAAAAAACACAACTGACATACTAAAAACTGATAAAATACATTTGGATTTTTTTATACTTTAGGAAAACGATCCATGATTTAGTTGTGATGTATAGGAATCAAATCCACCTCAATTAAATGCACTGTGTGATCAGTATGACTAAAAGTGTATGTTATAAGTTTAAAATTGACATTTTAGTTCAAAACGTGTCAGTCATTGGAAAAAAAAGGAAACACGCTCTGATTGTCTTCAAAATTAAGGACAACGATTTGTAAGTCCTTTGTGATGTGTATCAAGTAGTCACACATCAAACTGATACATGATGCGACCGGTATGACTCAAATTGATTGCTTTCGGTTTGAAATGACATTTTTGTAAAAAAACACAACTAACATACTGAAAACCAAGGAAATGAAGTCTGGTTGTTTTGATTCTTTAGTAAAATTATCTATTAGTCATTTTTGATGAGTAGTAATAAAACTCACCTCAATACGATGCACAGTGTCACCGATATAACTCCAAATGTGTCTTGTTATTTAAAATTGACATTAATTTAACTAAAAAACATAACTAATATACTAAAAACCAAGAAAACGCATTCAAATTGTTCTTATACTTTAGGGTGGAAAGGAGTTATTTGTAATGTGTATGTATCAACCCCACCTCAATTCAATGCATCGTGTGATCAGTATGACTAAAAGTGTCCATTATGAGTTTAAAATTGATATTTTAGTTCAAAATATATCACTCATTGAAAATAAAGAAAACATGATCTGATTGTATTAAAAATTAAAGAAAGTTATTCATAAGTCCTTTGAGATATGTATCAATCAGTTTCACATCAAACTGACACACGATACGACCGTTATAACTCAAATTTCATGTTTTCGGTTTGAAATGACATTTTAGTAAAAAACAAAATTAACATACTAAAAGCCATGAAAATGCATTACAATTGTTTTTATACTTTAGTGAAATGATCTATCAGTCATTTGTGATGTGTAGGAATCAACCGCACCTCAATCTGATGCATGATGTCACCGTTATGACTCTAAATGTGTCTTGTTATTTAAAATTGACATTAATTCAAGTAAAAAACACAACTGGCATACTGAAAACTACGAAAAATCATTTGGATTGTTTTGATATTTTAGTAAAATGATCTATGAGTTAGTTGTGACGTGTAGGAATCAAGCCCACCTCAATCTGACGAATGGTGTGACCGATATGACTAAAAGTGTTCTGTATGAGTTTAAAATTGACATTTTAACTCAAATCGCGTCACTCACTGAAAACCAAGAAAATATGCTCTGATTGTATTTAAAATTAATGAAAGCAATTCATAATTCTTTTTTGATGTGTATTAAGTAGTCTCACATCAAACTGATTCATGATGTAACCAATATGACTCAAATTACATGTTTTCGGTTTGAAGTGACATTTTAGTAAAAAAAACACAACTGACATACTGAAAACCGAGGAAATGCATTCTGGTTGTTTTGATACTTTAGGACAACAATCCATCAGTCATTTTTGACATGTAAAAATCAACCCCATATCAATACTATGTACGGTGAGACCAGTATAACTCCAAATGTGTCATTTTTATTAAAAATTGACATTTTTTTAATGTTTTCTTCATATTAATGTTTAATTTATTTCCTTATAGTATTACTAACATAATATTTGTTTTATTATATAGGTGGAACCTTTTTCATGAGTTGGGATGATTTGTTCGGTGACTATTACCATCGAAGGACATTTTTTAGAGGGGACCACAGATGTCAAAAAAGAAAACATTAATGTTTTTAATTGTTTGTTGGATAATTGTAAATGTAATTTTATAAAACTTTGTTCAAAATGTATACAGAACTATTTTTTTGGTATATACTATGAGTGAATATTTTTGTACTCATGATGTCAATTAAAATTATATAGCATTGTTTTCCAAACCTTTGTGTGCACTACTTGTTTTTCATCATTTGTATCGTGTATGTGGTTCTTTTGTATATACTATGGGTGGTTATTTTTTAGCAAGTTTTTGCTGGTTTGTGCAGGTTGTTTTTCTTGGTTTGGTTATTTTGGTCTGCTGTTTATTTTTTGCAGGTTTTTGGGTGTGTTGTTATATAAACAGCACACTGAGGCAAGGAAGCCTTTATCAGTGCTAATTGAAGTGCTGATAAATGGGGAATTTATCAACGCTTCGAATAGCGCTGATAGGGGGCTTTATCAGTGCTCTTCTGAGCACTGATAAAGGGGGTCCTTTATGAGTGCTAAAAATAGGACTGATAAAGGTTGGCCATTATCAGTGATTTTTTAGCACTGATAAAGGGGACCCCCCCTAATAACGGCTTGATTAACATTGTTTTTTATCACTGATAAAGGCCTTTTTTAGAGCCGATAAAATATTTTTTTGTGGTAGTGTGTGGTCTACTAGAGTTTTTTGGTGACTTTTTATCATATCTTCTGGTCTTGTTTCTTTTATAGAGGGTAATTCCTCTCATACTATGAGATTTTTATACCATCGGTGTTAGTCACCAACTTGGGGCCTTCTGGAGGCGAGACTTGGGAGTCATTATCTCTCCCCCTTCATTGCGACATTTTTTATGGGAGGGGATCATGACAATGATGGTTTCCATCAAGAGAAGGGTGGGTTAGGGAGGGTCGGGGTCAGGGGTCACCGAAGGGAACGAGGAGAGGGGTGTGGGTTCGAGGCCAAGAAGATCGAGGGGAGGGGGTCAAAATTTTGTCATTGAGAAAAATTAATAAATAGGGTATCTATTAATAGCATATATCCATGTTAAACACTTACTTAACACACACAACCTCAACTTAAATATCATTTTCAATTTTGGGTTTTCATTTTATTTTAATTATCAATTTTTTATTATATAATTTAAATTTAAATTTTGATTTCACCCGCCATTTTATCAATTTTTCACCATCATATATAATTTAAATATATATATATATTGATATTTTAATTATATTTGTATATATATTTAAATTAGCTTGCATGCATGTGTGTGTGTGTGTAATGATATAATAATAACAAATAGTTGATCAAATGTTAAAAAAACTATATATATATATATATATAACAAAATTTAATTTCATAACAGCCATGAAATAAAATTATAACCATTAATGAAATCTCATGCTACATAATAATATTATTATTATTATTATTTTGTGATGCATCAACTTGAAAAAAATGGATAAATAATTTTTTTAGGCTCGTAAATAATTATTTTATCACCAGACATGGTCTTGGTCCATTCAAACTCCTCTTGCATTTATTGAACACCCGAATAAATATTTTATTCTATTAAATAAATATTTTATTCGAAAACTAGTAAATAAATAATTATTAAATATTCAATAAAATAAATAAATATATTTTATTCACAATTTGGTGAATAAATATTTATTTAATTTACATGATTAATATAACTTGAATAAAATTATTCCTCAGTCTTGAGAATAATATTTATTCCATTAATTAAATTCAAATATAATTTAATCTAGACCAACATAAACACTTAGTGTGTGACCCTCTAAGATTATTTCTTGTTGGAATTAGGAGGGCTTGCCTAAAATCCAAGATTATTGTCTAGAAACGGGTCAAATAAACCAAGAGAAAGAACTTAAAGTCGCAAAGATGACAACCACATATGAATGCTCACTTTGTAATATAATCTCATTATCACACTATCTTCTCAAGCAGGTTTCATGATGGTGTCATTAGCCTATATGCTCGATACATCATTCTTAGACTATCTGAAATAAACTCATTGTTACACCATGGCCATGAAATTTAAGGTGACGGTTCTATTTCAACCAAAGGGAAGAGATATCAACTTCCATAAATATAGAAGGGGGGAATCATTCTTTGACTTATCCATTAATAACATGTCATTTGTGACGCACCCAACGTACCCTACTTCCCACCAACATATGACATGACAGTTTTTGTCAGAAAATATAAGTACCCAAGTCGTGATATGCATTAATGATAATACTAAAGTATAAAGACCATTACACATGCTCGAATATAGGAATATCTAATGGAACCAAAACATGTGGAATTCCTACTGGTAGGTTTATTTTTATAATCTCCCATCTTGAACATTACCAAGTGTGAACTTCATGAGAAGAAGCCTCATCATCTTATGAGTACTCGCACCTGACAGTCTATATACTATGTGTCCCATCATAGTATATTATCCAACCAAATAACTATATTAAGTATATTTTCATAACACTTCAAGGTTCTCATCATAGAGGGGAACTACTATGACCTTATCAATGTGACAAATACTCTATGACATTATTACATTAAAGTCATGAATAACAATGAATATTATGTAATAATATGTTTAATTTAATATTTAATACATCAAATATTCATGTAATCAAAGTACAAACAGTTGGTTCTAGGACACCAATTCTAACAATTGTTTTTTATGTGAGACAGTGATGTGGTGGTTGGCTGGCATGGATGTGTTGGGGTAGTTTTGTGTTATGAGAAGTTGTGCAGTGTAGCATAGTGGTTGTGGTAAAGTGGTTGTGATACGTGGAGATTGTGTTTGTGTGGTGGATGAGATGCATGGTTATTGTGTGGTGAGATGGTTTGGTCAATGTGATGCGATGACGATGGTAGATGTGTGGTGTCGTGGCATTAGTTATGTTTATTGGGCCAGTTGTATGGCATGGTTGAGATAGTTTTCCAGTTAGCCATGGGATGAATTGTGATGATAAATGAAATAAAAAAGGCTGGTAAATATACAAGGTGGGATGGAAATCGGTATGTGATAATAGATTAAATTAAAATGAAATGAATAAATGAATGGGTTGTAAATTAAATGTAATGGGATGGGAGTTGATGTGTAGTAAATGGATTAATGAATAAATATGGTGAAACTTGTAAGCTGGAAATGGGAAATGTTGTATGGATTATGTGGTAGTTGTGAGATGTTGCATATAGTGGTGGTGGCAGTTGTGATAGTTTATGTATGATACATGGTTGTGATGCGGTATGTGCTAGTGTTGTTAATGGGAACTCATAGGTTGGATATTGTGTTATATATATATATATATATATCATGTATGTTTATGTTATTTTATACATGCCCCACCCAAGTTGGATAACCTTACCAACGCTCAGAGGTTCTGTGTTCTGGGTGTTTTCCCCAACATCCAGGATGGTAGTAATACGAATGGTTGTTTCCTCCCTCTCCCCTGATCTTCCTTCATCAGTGATGCAGTGGCCCATGTGTTTTTTGATGCGATGTGATATGTGGCCCATGTATTTTTGGGTGAGATGTGACGTGTGGTCGGAAGTGTCTTCGGGATGAGTTGTGATGTGTGGTCCTAGTTGTCTTCAGGATGAGATGTGATGTGATGCAATGTGATGTGTGGTCCAAGTGTGTGTAGGGGAGATGTGATGTGATGTTTGGGTCAGGTGTCTACAGACAGGATATGATGTGATGTGTGGCACAAGTGTCTCGGGTCTGATGTGATGTAATGTGTGGCCCATGTGTCTGTGAGTGGGATGTGTTGTGATATGTGTGGAGGATATAAGAGCATAGGGCATTCGACATTGGGGCATGAAAGTGGAAAATCAGTGGGGAAGAGGCAACGGGTCGCCTTGCTTGCTATGATCTCGATGATATATTATTATATTAAATGCATTATTTGGTGAGTAAGTCATGGGGAGGCTAGGTTTGGTCAGATAACCTTTATAGATACTTTTTGGTTCTTTTGTTTGTTCAATGATGCATTAACATGCTCTTTTCACATGTGCACTTGAAGAATTGGTTATGTTCCTACTGAGTATATCTCTTTTTCTCACCCTAAAAATATAAACTGTTTTCAGTTTTTTAGGAGGACTTTAGGGATATATCTAGACATTACTAGCTGAGTTGGAGTTGTTGTTGAGTCACTGTCGTAGACTTTTCTTTTTGATATTTTACTTTGGAGGCTTTTATATGTATTAATTTTACTTTATTCATGCATTGTAGGATGATTTTTTGTTTAAATTCATATCACTGTCGAAAATACGGACAAGGGAAGTGCTAGGGTTTTATCAGTGCTAATCAAAAAGCGCTGATAAAAGGGGGACTTTTATCTATGTTAGAAAAAAGTGCTGATAAATTTTCCCTTTATCAGCACTAAGATTAGCACTGATAAAGTCCCCCCTTTATCAGCGCCAACAAAAAGCGCTGATAAAACAAAGACTTTATCACTGCTAATAATAGCGCTGATAAAAGTTTTTAATAGAAAATATTATTAATTTATATAAAAATATTTTAATTATATTAAAAAATAATGTTTATATATATACATTAAATAAAAAATGCATGTTTATTATGTTTATTATGTTTATTATTTTTATGTTTTATTTATGTTTATTATGTTTATTATGTTTATTAGTTGTAGTTATATATTTATTATATATTTATTATACTATATCTTTATAATATTATATATAAATACTTTTTAATATATATATATATACAAATACTTATTAAATATATATATATACTTAAATAAATTTATGTTTCCAAATGAATGTGTCAATTGATGTGTATGTTCATATTCTCATGAATATATGTTCAGTGTTTACCCTAATGTTGGCCATATATACTATAGTACTATATATACTTGGTGTATTCATTCATTTCCTATATATATGAAGCTTTATCTTCTCATAAATACTTTAACGATAAATGTATTTAAATAAACAATAAATGTATTTATTATATTTAAAAATATAAATATTTAGTTATATATAATTATATACTTTTTAAATATATTATATATAATTATAATTATATATAAATAATTAAATATAAATATGTTTAAATAATTATAAAATTAAAAAATATTTTTTTAAAATGATAAATATATATTTATGATTACCTTTTGAATATATTTATTAATAAATATATGTCTTTAATGAATATATACACAGAAACAGACATATATATATATATATATATATTTAAATACTTATGAAATTAAAATTAAAAATAATATATCAATTTATATTTATATATATTTAATTATAATTTAAATTATAAAATTATATATATATTTAATTATAATTTATACACAAACACAAACATAAATATATATATATATATATATATATATTATATATTTATATATTTATATATTTATATATTTATATATTTATATATTTATATATTTATATATTTATATATTTATATATTTATATATTTATATATTTATATATTTATATATTTATATATTTATATATATATATATATATATATATTTATATATTTATATATTTATATATTTATATATTTATATATTTATATATTTATATATTTATATATTTA
Organism: Viscum album; assembly: GCA_963277665.1. Classification (NCBI taxonomy): domain Eukaryota; kingdom Viridiplantae; phylum Streptophyta; class Magnoliopsida; order Santalales; family Viscaceae; genus Viscum; species Viscum album. Next base: position 1,290,622,765 of record OY728158.1, read on the forward strand.
TATATTTATATATTTATATATTTATATATTTATATATTTATATATTTATATATTTATATATTTATATATTTATATATTTATATATTTATATATTTATATATTTATATATTTATATATTTATATATTTATATATTTATATATTTATATATTTATATATTTATATATTTATGTATTTATATATTTATGTATTTATATATTTATGTATTTATATATTTATATATTTATATATTTATATATTTATATATTTAATTATAATTTAAATTATTAAATTATAATAAATATATTAATTATATATATTTATAACATTATAAATGTAATAAATATATTGGTTATAATTTTATAATTATTAATAAATGGTGTTTTATAAGCACTAATCAAAAAGCATTGATAAAACATCCATTTATCGGTGCTTTTTTAGTGCTGATAAAGATCGGCCTTTATTAGTGCTAAAAAGTGCTGATAAATGCATGTTTTATCAGGGATTTAAATTATAGAGCTGATAAAACATACTTTTATTAGCACTAAAAAGCACTGATAAAGGAATGTTTTATCAGCGCTTTCAATTTTAGCACTGATAAAAAATACTTTTATCAGCGCTTTCTATCTATCACTGATAAAAGTGTCACCAGTTTTTATAAATAAACCTTAACTTTCTCATCCTTCCTCACACCCCTCAAGCTCTGGTGGAAGCTGATCCCTGCCGCCGCCACTACCGATGTCGCCATCGCTGCCGTCTCCTCTCCTCCCTCCTCTCCTCCCTCTTCTCCTGCCTCCTCCTCCTCCTCCTCGGTCGTCGACTCCTCCACTGCCGTGAACCGAGCTTCGCTGCATGGCTCTCCTCTGCTACGTCTCTCCTCTGCCGCGCCTCTCCCCCAATGTGCCTCTCCTTTTCCATGACTCTCATAAGGTAGAGTATTTATCAAAGACTCTATATTTTTTCTTGATGATGAGTGTTTTCTTTGGATTTTCTATGAAATGGGTGGTAGGAATCATGATGAATCCATGAATCTATTGGTCCCTTAAATGTGGAGCAGGGAGCATGATGTGATGATGTTTTTTATTCATGATAGTGGTTCCAAATAATTAATAAGGGATATATTTAGGATTTAATTGAGAATTGGTGTTGGTATTGAATTTATTGGAAATGTGTTAATATTGGATTTATTGGATATAGGTTAGTATTGAATTTATTGGTAACATGTTGGTGATGGATTTATTGGAAAAAATGTAATAAAACTGTGTTTTATAATCATGGATAGTGATAAATTTTTTTCAACAAATGTTGATTATTGGTGTTGGATTTATTATCAACACATGATTGGTAATTGGATGTTGTTGTGGAAGTAGATGTTTGGAATGATATATGGTTGTTCTGAAAGTTATTATAAAATAACTATTTGATATTTTTTGAAGTTATTCTATAATAGGAGATGAAGATGTTCAAAAGAATAATTCTGGAATTTTGATAATGGAGTTCAGTTGGATGGAGTTCATTTGATAAATTTTAAAAGTGGTAGAAAATACCATGGAATGAGTATAAGTGTTACACCATTAGTAGAGTTCCTAGAAAAATGAAAAATGCATAATAATCCATGTATATATAAAATTATGCAGGCCACATTTTAAAAGAAATGGAAAAGTATGGAGAACCTTATAGTGACATTTTAGTTCAAAACATGTCACTCACTGAAGAAAAAAAAAGCAAACCCGCTCCAACTGTCTTCCAAATTAATGATAGTGATTCGTAAGTCCTTTGTGACATGTATCAAGTAGTCTCACATCAAACTAATGCACGATGTGACCAGTATGACTCAAATTTCATGTTTTTGTTTTGAAATGACATTTTAGTAAAAAAAACACAACTGACATACTAAAAACCGAGGAAATGCATTCAGATTGTTTTGATACTTTAGGAAAACAATCTATCAGTCATTTGTGACGTGTAGGAATCAACCTCACCTCAATCTGACGCACGGTGTCACCAGTATGACTCCAATTGTGTCTTGTTATTTAAAATCGATATTAATTCAAGTAAAAAAATACAACTCACACACTAAAAACTAAGAAAACACGTTTGGATTGTTTTGATACATTAGAAAAACGATCCATGAGTCAGTTGTGTAGGAATTAACCCCACCTCAATCCGATGAATGGTGTGACCGGTATGACTAAAAGTGTCTGTTATCAGTTTAAAATTGAGATTTTAGTTCAAAATGTGTCACTCACTAAAAACAAATCAAACACACTCCGATTGTCTTCCAAATTAAGGATAGAAATTTGTAAGCCCTTTGTGACGTGTATGAAGAATTCTCACATCAAATTGACGCACGATGCAACCGGTATGACTCAAATTACATGTTTTCAGTTTGAAATGACATTTTAGTAAAAAAACACAACCGACATACTGAAAACCAAGGAAATGATTTCCAATTATTTTGATACTTTAGGACAACGGTATATTAGTCATTTGTGACCTGTAGGAATCAACCACACCTCAATACGATGCACGGTGTGACCGTTATAACTCCAAATGTGTCTTGTTATTTAAAATTGACATTAATTCAAGTAAAAAAACATAAGGGACATACTGAAAACCGAGCAAATGCATTCGGGTTGTTTTGATACTTTAGGACAATGATCCATGAGTTAGTTGTGACATGTAGAAATCAACCCCACCATAATCTGGCATACCGTGTGATCTATCACACCCTGACCTGTCTAATTTATTTATTTTATTGGACTTAAATAATTTTTGTTGAGCTTCAGGTTTAATCCCAAACAAAATATTTGAGTTTTTTAAGTGCATTTTTTTTGTTGACATCGTTAGGCACAAGGGTGGAGCACGTTTTGGAAACCCCTCGCAGCTTCTCCCGGCCAACTGTGTGACCTGTATGCCTTCAAAAAATTAAAATAACAATTAAAATGAGAAATTTCTTATAATTAAAATTCATGTTAACTGTTTCTGTTATTAAGAATTTTATTGTTTTATTTTACGTAAAAACTTAAATTGTTAATCCTATTATTATTATTCTTATTATTCTTAATATTATTATTAGTATAATTATAATTTTTGTTATTATTATTGGTGTAATATTAATATTAATTTTATAACAAAAATAATAATAGAGGAGAATCCCTAGGGGGTTGTGACCCCCCCCCCCTTCCCCTACAGCGTAGAAGCCCCCCATCACCCCTCTCCCACTTGGCCTACAGTGGGGAAGCAGTCGATGCCTCCTCTCTCTGTCAGAGGTCTGACCTTGACACCACCCCTACACGATGCCCACCCTCACGCGGAGACCTCCTCTCTGCCTGTGAGCACCCCCCCCCCCCCCCCCCCGAATGCGCCCTCGCCTCTAGCAGCTGGAACCGAGGCTCCCTCGCCAGCCGTCGGCCCCTCCCCGTGCCATTCTGCGCCCCCTCGCTAACGGCCATCGCACAGCCCCCTTCTCCTCACCGGCAGGTTCGGCCTCCGTCCAGCCACTACCTTGCTCCCAAAAACCCGAACCCTCAACGGTCTCCCTTCCTGGATGCCCGCTTTTACCAATAGCAACTTTCACCGGCTGTGACCTCCCTCATTGGCACCCTCTCCGGTGTGCTCGGCCCCATTGATGCCCTCATCGGCATGTGACTCCCTTTTGGGATTGGAATTGGTCCGTGAAGTGATGTTTTTCCTTCCATTGGGGTCTCGTCGCTTTCGCGTGTGTTGAGGTAGATGCTTCCATGGCTTTTCTTCTAATTGAATTCATTATGATTCTTGTGTTTTAGTATTTAATTATTAAACCTTGATTCACATTTATATTACAAGTGTATTTAGTTTATGGTAATGATTTATCATTGGTTTAACTTGCTAAAAATAGGTTTTGACATGTCCTTTCGTTCATGCACATGTTTTTGTCTATGCATTTGAATATAGATAAGTGGTGTTGTTTTGGAAATGGTTTTGTTAAATTTTTTGGGTGGGGTTTACCTTTAGAGTCCTTTTATTAAAGTTTTAAAACTTGTTCTTGGGTGTCTTTGTGAAATTTGTATGGTTTAGTGAGGTTGTCACCATTTGAAATGTTTTTGTAAATTGATTTGAAGTATGTCTTGGATTTTCAAATGAGGTTTATCCATGAATAGCTTGATGATTAAGGACCTTTGGATTTGTAAAAAAAATTTGTTTTCAAATGGTGGCTTTGATTATAAAAAATGGGTTGTGTATAGTGTTTATGGTTTCTTAATAATTTAGTTAGGTGTGTGTTGATCCTTGCTGCTGAATTTTTACAGTCCTAGTAATTGTTGTAGTGAATTTTGTCCAACTTTTAAGGTGTGTTCATGAATATAATAAGGTTTGAATATAATATATATATATATATATATCCCATATACATATTCACTCATGTCATGGGGAATAGGTTCATTGGATTAAGAGATGTATATATATTTATATAAAGGTAATTGCGTGTGTGTGGATCAATTCCGAGCATTCACTGATAAATTGGTCAACAACCAAATGTTAAATTGGTCTTTCTCTTGAGGTAGGTGTTTCCATCCTTCTCATTATCCAGATCTTTCCATTTGCACTTGAATTACTTTATTTAATTTATAAATTTTATTCACACCTTTATAAGCATGATAGTTTATTCATTGCAGTGTTTTTATGCCTTTCCAACTTGGTTGGAACTAAATTCCTTTATCTTCAAATAGTATTTTTTGATGTCTTGAGTGGAGTTTTCTTATAGAAACATTCTATGGAACTTTTTTGTCCTGAGTTGGTTGGTTTTATGGAACTTAGTGTTTTTTTAGAAATGATTTCGCATCTCTTTGAATTGGTATTTTTCCTGAATTCTTGGTTTTATAAGTGGTTTTTATTTTAGAAATGGTGTGGGTCTCTTTGTGAGGCTCTTTAAATTGGTTTGAAAATAAATCCATGAGTATATGCCCATTTGGATTTTGGTGTATATATTTTGTTGAGTGTGTAGCGTAAGAAATCATTTTTTTGTCTCTAAAAAATTGAACATAGTATCACTAAAAACATTTATGGCTATCCTTTGAAACTTAGAACCTAAGGGCCCTTTTGGATTTTTTTTAAATACAAAAGTGGTGTCTAGAGTTGTTTTATAAGAGCTTATACAATGTTTTTATAAAGGCATTTTATTATGTAAAACTAGAGGCCCAATTTACAACTCCAAGTGTTTAATAAAGTGGTTTTGATAACAAAATGATGTGACAGCCTGATTGGAACTTTGTATGTTTGACCTGTATGAATATATATAAGTATATGGGTTTCTCCTATCTAGGTTAACCCCTTTATGGGTGAAAGCATAAGAATAATCCATGTTTGGGGTAGTCAAGTGTAGTGATATGAGTCACGCGTGTGAGGGCCTCCCACTTACACAGTATTATTATAACCACCATGGGTTCTTGGGAAAATTTTACATGATCGAGTGATGGTTACTGATCAATCCTAATTAGAAGGTTTGATACCCCCTGGATTTGTTGTTAGGTCAGGCAGGATTTTCCACTAGATTGTTCAGTTTTAGGGTGATCAGTTGGTTATAGACTTAGGAGCTTCACCATACATCGGTAGGTGGTTCTGAACTAAGTACATCTAGGGGTCTTCTAGGGATGTTTAGGATCACCCATGGTTACTTAATTATTTACATTTCTTGTTTAATTTCAACTATGCCTCTTATTTTATTCCTAGTTTGCATTTTTTATCTGTTTTGTTTTAGCACATCTTTGGTCTTTCTGTCTTGGTTCTGTTTATAAAATGAAAAGTGGTTCTGGTAATGTAGCATGTGTTGGGTTTACATTAAATGGGAAAAACATGTTACTTATTTTTAAAATGTGAAAAACCTACTTTCATACATGTATTTAAAACTTGTTTCTATGGACTGCTTTGGAAAAGAGAACTGTTGGATTCAGTGGTTTATTCTTAGAATCCCTACTGAGCATCTTGATGCTCATGCCTATTATATATTTCCAGTTTTAGTTTTTGTTTCTTTTTTTGGTTTCTAGTTCAGCTGCTCAATGTTGAATTAGACTTGGTTCTGAGTTGGGTGGTGACCTGAAGGGTCATAAGGACGCATGTACAGTTTATTTTCTTTCTGCCAATAGTTTTATTTTCATATCGTCAATATTTATTTATTTTGTTATCTTTCGTTCATAGTCCAAATCATTCCCAACGATTATATTTTGATTCCTAACACTAATTGTCAGCCTGTGGGGATCAGGAATGCCCCTCGGGACATGCCGCAGGCCGGCTCGGGTGACCAATTTAGGGTTGAACTGGGTTGGTTCGTGAAAAAATGGTATCAAAATAGGCCCTTGATATTTGGGGTGTCTAGTAGAAGGAGATTAGGACTATCAGGACTCGGAAGGTAGGTGTGGGGAGAGCATCGCGAACTCTTTCTCGCATTGATCCTTGAGTCGCCAGGGGTAGTCTGGGGTTTGAGTCTTCTATCATTGGTTTTTTTGGATTTAGGTATAATAATGGAGGCGAATTGGTTCAAGTTGTGGCCTCACATGTGGTGGTGACCCATGTGAAGTCCAAGTGTCCGACTCAAGGTCCTCTTAGTGTGATACCTTACTTGGGGCATGACTCACCACCATGTCATCGGGTTATGCATATGCACTAGTTCCTCACTCCAGTTGGTTGTTGTTGGCTGTGTTTCATTTTGATCTCAGTTGATGTGAGTGTGTGTTAAAAATGAAATTGATTTTGAAATAAAAAATCATTTATTTTAAATTGTTTTGAAATTGGTGAAATGAGTTTTTAAAGAGCAAGTGTTTCGATTTGGAAGGTTTGGTTTGTGTTTGGATTTGATAAGGAAAAGAGATGTTTGGACCTTGGTATTCTTTTTGGAGGGTCACATGTGTGTGGGTATGTGTGGAGAGTGCATGGAGGAACTTTTCCGCGGTTGATCTAAGCAGGATCTGATGAACGTGCATGTGACGGTTCATAAGGTGTCATAGGTGAGTTTTAAAATTTAAAAGAAATGGTGGTTTTTGAAAAAGTAATTTTTGCTTGTGTTTTTATATGTTCAGATTATGGGCCTATTGCCCTTGGATTTCATTGTTTATCTAATTAAGTTTCGTCTTGATGCTGGTTTTGATTGTTTTTTTTTTGTGTTGTTCTGAATATGCTACTTATAAAGCCTCCAAAAGTTGTCAAGGATCTACGCTCAGTTCCCAGTTCTTTTCTTGTGTTTCCAGTTCATCGAAGTAATCAAAGTCTGTTAGAGGTAGTTGTATAGTTCAGAAATATAGAGAGTGTATTTGGGTTGCGGGGAACTCCCGAGGTTGTTAGGGTTTTTACCATCTTAGTTTTATTTGATGGTTCAGTTCTAGATGAGTAAGGATGGGAGGTATCTTTGTCGTTGGAGTTTATATTGTAGTTGGTGGTGGTTGGTTTTCAGGAGGGTTCCCCATCCGGCGATCGGGGTGTACTATAAAAACGTGTTTCTGAAAAATCCTATCTATCGGTGTCGTATTAAGGATTGTTAGATGATCCTCTTTCATGCCACTAGAGTGTCCGGTTCAAGCATTCTAAGCCATCTTCTCTCATCCCTTCGTATTCCTTCTATCTTGTGTTCGTTCAGGTCACTGGGAAAGGTTCTGAAAGAAGTGGCGTTTGAGGAAGGAGTTCTAGTTAGGGAATAGTAATACCTGATTATGAGGAATAAGATGCTTCGTCCATCAGATCCCCAGCCTCAGGTCTCAGGGTGAAGCTCACACGTAGTCAGGAGTTGAAGGGGGTGTGAAGCCTTGGTCGGGGTTGTGAGTTCTATGTTGGGACTGGAATGTCTAAAGCCCCTTAGTTCTTGTTTTTATGTTTTTAAAATTTTACCTTCATTGTGAGTTCATCATTTCAATGGGAGAATGTGATGAACTTGTCCTATTATAATTTAAGCAGTCATGTTCATCTGGATATGGTTTTATGAATTGTGTGTTTTTCTTAAAAGTGTGATTAACCCTTGTATGGGTTGATCTCAGTTTAGCTCCACTTGTTCTTATACATAAGTACCTATGAAAGAATCTATCCTTGTGGTGGGGCTTTGGTTTCTTGTTTTAAGTCTTCGTGGTATGGTTTGGTTGTGCGGGGAAGTTGGATGAGTTTGGTTAGGGAGTTCCCATGTCCCCCCCCCCTAGGGGTGGAGTATTAGGGTTTCAAGGGTTTCTATATTAGTGAATTCTTATGGTGGGGAGAACCCTCCCATGTTCTCCCCTCAATCTAGGGTTTCGGTCCTCCTTGGATTGGTCGGGTGTGATGTTTGTTCGAAATGGTCACCCCGAGGCTCTTGGTTCTCTATGATTTTGTCTGGGCATGGACTCAAGTTGTGTCAACTGTTAGCTTGGTGACTTTCTAGGGGTATAAAGTTTTATGGTGGGGAGAATTTTCATACCCCAACCTGTCTAATTAATTTATTTTATTGGACTTAAATAATTTTTATTGAGCTTTGGGTTTAATCCTGAACAAAATCTTTGATTTTTCTAAGTGCGTTTTTTTGTTGATGTCGTTAGGTGCACAGGCTGAGCGCATTTTGGAAACCCTACGCGGCTTCGCCTGGGCAACTATGTGACCTGTCTGCTTTCAAAAAATTAAAATAAGAATTAAAATGAGTAATTTATTTTAATTAAAATGAATGTTAACTATTTCTATTATTAATAATTTTATTGTTTTATTTTATGTAAAAACATAAATTGTTGATCCTATTATTATTATTCTTCTTATTATTCTTATTATTAGTAGTATAATTATATTTTTTATTATTATTATTGGTTTAATATTAATATTAATTTTATAAGAAAAAAATAATATAGGAGAAACCCTAGGGGGTCGAGACCCCCCCCCCCCCTCCTTCCGCCATTGCGCAGAAACCCCCCGTCACCCCTCTCCCACTTGGCCTACAGTGCGGCAGTAGCCGTTTCCTCCTCCCCCTGCCGAAGGTCCTGCCTCGTGTAACGACACAAAGTTTCATTAATGGAAATCCCTCTTGATCTAATTAAATGTCTCTTTATATAAAATGTTTATATAAAATGTCAACTTCTTTTGTTTTATGTTAAGAATTGTGACCGTTTCTTTTATAGTCTTTGAACAGTGATCACATGATTAGTGTAAATATAGGGCTTTAACAAACCCAATTTACTCAGACAAAGGAAGCGATGGCCTCATCCAGTAGAATTGCTCCATACGAAGCCCATTTGTCGGAGCTCAGAAAAGAGGTGGCATCCTTGGGATTCTCTCTTGACCAAGCCCAAGCTGATCTTTATCATGTCAAGCTTGAATGGGACCATCTACGGGAAAAGTGGAAGTCGAAAGAGATTACCACACGAGCGATGTTATCCAAGCCCCCCCCCCCCCCCAAGAGTCTGTCACCATCACACACCTTACCCTTAGGTCTTATGCAGATGTTTTAAGGGGTTATGTAACAAATCACTAGTACTATGTTCATGTACATTTTTTTAGTATATAATAATGAATATACTTTCTTGTCATTATTGATACTTTGTAAATAGTTTTTAAAGTACAAATAGTGTTTTTAGTTATTATTTAATTAAGAAAACTATTTTATTAAATTAATGGATTTTTTAATTAAATATTATTTTAATAAAATATTATTATTATTATTATTAAATTAATTTTATTGTATATAAATGATCATATAATTTTATGAATGCAATTGTAATTTTTTTTAAGGTTTGAAGGCCATTTTTGTCAAAACTCGTGAATTTTTGATAAATGTCAGTTTTTATTTTAAAAGTAAAAATTAACATATTTAAAAAATTATTTAGATAAAATAAATATTATTTCTATAATCATGACGTCGAAATTATGCAACGGGTGAATTTTTCATAATTTTCTAAGACAATCAAATTTTTGGGTAAAATTTAAATACCGTTTAAATATATAATGTGTTTTATGACATCATAATGACCCAATAGTGATGTAATAAAATAATATAAGCTTTATGTTCAGCCAATATATGTTTTAAAATTAAAATAATGTGATTTTGGGTTTTTTTGACTTACTTTTCAAAGCATTAATGGACCCTTCAAGACTTATTAAACACCTTGTCTTTTTAAATTGTTTTCCATGGGAGTGTGACTCACCTCCACATAAGCAACCCTATTATTTTAAGAAGTTAGAACTTTGGCCTTATAAAATATTTTTTTCCTCTTCCCTTTTCCAAAAACCATGGGAAAAACCCATGGGATGGTTTGTGGTTTGGATTAGTTTAATGTAAGGGGTCCCAAACCTAAATAATAAAGAATTCCCTCACCTTTCCTATATAAACCCACCCAAGCTCCCACTTCCTCCTCACTCAAATCCTTTTAAGTTAGTCTAACCTTACCCCTACTCTCTATAGAATCCTCCCAAGGTGCCCCAAGCTCCCAATAAGCCTCTCTCAAGCCTCTCTCAAGCCTTTGGAAACACACTTCCAAGTAAGGGTTTTTCTTCCTTTCTCATTTTGTCCAATTTTCTTAATATTGTTATACCCTTTTAATTTAAATTATAAATTATGGGGTATGGTTTCACACCTCCCCCATACTTACCTCTTATTGTTTGAATGATGGGATACTTCTTTCTCTCTCATTAAATTCCTCCCATGTACACCCGTTACTATGCCGAAATTCCGAAAGGAACTTCTCTCTCCTCATTTACATTCAAGCAATACTTTTGTATCATGAATCTAAATTCCATTACAATTGTTTGGACATGTATCTATATGACCCCCTTACTTTCCATTTCATGTAAATATTATGAGACACCCATTTCTCTCTCATCAACCATTTTTATTAATTCTTATGTCATGCCGTTACGCTGCCAAAATTGCACCAATTTTCTAAGTCAATGTCATTGTGTAGTGAATACCATGCCCATTTCTCCATCAAGGGTATTCATGTTTATGCACATTTACTTATTTATTATAAAGTTTCATGTATGAATTTCACATTACTTTATCGTGAAATATATTATTATGTTTAATGAATCCATGTTTTATGATCCATGTGGCACACTTATGCATGAAATGAAATGTTTAAGAAGGGTGCGCTCTTATAGCGCTCCAATGCATTGGGTAAAGTATAGTATCATGATACGTCATGTTCAATGAGTGTTGACTCATGCTAATTCAAGTGCAATGAGGTTTTACTCGCGCTTCATGTGCAATGATTATTTAATCATTCTCCATGTGCAATGGGCCTTGGCTCATGCTAATTCCATGGTAAGTGTTGTTGCCACATTTTTCATGTTATGATTATCATGCTTTATCATGCCTTTATGTCCATTTTTCTCTTGTGCTATATTGATATGCCTATTGTCTAACATGTATTGTACTCCTCATGTATTCCATTTTTATTTCCTTACTGGGCTTTATATCTCACCTTTTTCGTATGCATGTCCTCAGGTTATCCAATGCAATGATAAGTACGAGGGAATTTAGTAGTCATGTAAAGGAAGTTTTCAATAAAGATGTTGTATTTTATGTTTTAAGTTGTTATGTAATGATCCTAAGCCCCAAAGACACTAGACCTATCAATCTTCCATGTTGTATCAAGTGAATTGTGTATATAATAAATCATGTTTATGTTTGTAATAAAAGTAGGGTTGTCATAGTTGGTATCAGAGGATAGGTTTAGTTATTTTTGGGATTAGGATTAGAAAACCCTAGTAAAGCCTTAGAGACAAGACTAAGTATAATAAAAACATCCCTAAGTTTTGGTAAGTACTGAGTAAGTGGTTTATCAAGAAAATACATTCCTTTCTGGATATGAGTAGGTAGAGGCAGCTCTGGAACAGATGTATCCTAGGGGTAAAACCCGAAAACACCACTTTGAGCTAGACTCGAACGGGAACTAGTGCACGACAATGGGCCTTGATGCACTCTTAGTTATGACACTCCCGAGGGATATGTTTTGATAAATTCACAAGCTTATTATGAACCATTATTAAGGGAATTAAAAAAAATGCCCCTGAGAATATATGTTATAAAGTAGATCAAGGAAAGACAAGATTGAAGCCTATAGACTCATGAGTTAAGGAAATAAAAGTTTATTTATAAGTCATCAAATTTTGTCTTTGGATTACCCTTTATGTGTTACCCCCTAATTTTCCTTTTATTCCAGCCAATGGACAGTAATAGGAGGACTCGAGCTAACAATCGATGTGAAGATCAGTGTGATGACTATACTAATGAGATGCCCAATTAAATGGGAACGGGAATCGTGAACTTTGTCACGCTTCTCTCTCATCTAAATCAAGATTTGAATAGAAACATGGGTCAAGAGGAACGTCCAACCCCCCCCCCCCAATAAGGAACAAGTCACTATCGAGAGCTTCATGAGACAAAGGACTTCTACTTTTAGTGGATCATCTGATCCCACGATCACTAAACAATGGATCAACTCCATTGAAAAGATATTCTCCATCCTTCAATGTTCTGAATAAGAGAAGGTTCTCCTGGCGGCTTATCATATGGAGGGTGAAGCTGATCAATGGTGGACGTTGATCAAAAATATGAAGCCTAAGGAAGAGATTGAGGCGTTGGAATCGAAGGATTTCTAGAAGATGTTTTTCGATAAATATTTTCCGCGCACCCTCCAGCTTAAGATAAAAAGGGAATTCCTTTCCATCAAGAAAAAATACGAAGAATCTGTTAGAACGTATGAGGAAAACTTCACAAGGCTTGCACGATACGCTTCCGGCTTTGTCGTTACCCCTGAATGCAAGGTTGACCGCTTCTTTGGTTGGCTGAAGCCTAGACTATGGAAAGCATTAACGATCCGTGACTTCGACAGCTATGAGAAAATTGTCCGATGTGCCCTCAAGGTTGAAATGGAGATCAGGGAATCACAGGGGTATCATGAGGACAAGAAGCGTAAGGTGGAATTCAATGCTGGTGGTATGATGGATAAATCCAATGGTGCTAAGAAGATCCAGTACCCCACTTGAAAAAAGTGCGGAAAGAAGCACCCTGGAAATTGCCTCAAGGGGACGAGAAAATGCTTTAGGTGTGGAAGAGAAGGGAACCTAGCTGTTAACTGTCGTAAAGAAAGACATGCGGCTGTGACAGAGGAGAGGAATGCTCCATTCGAACCTCAACGCGTTGTTCATTACTACAACTACAAATAACAGGGGAATTTTGTAAATCAGTGCCCTAATCCAACAGTTTTCGGAGGCAACCAACAACCTCCAAGGCAGCAAAGAAGAGTTTTTGCCATCACTTCTGCCGAAGTGAACCCCGACAACGAAGTGGTGATAGGTACTCTAGTTATTCATTCAAGAATAGCGAACTTAATTTTTGATTCAGGTTCTATGCATTCTTTTATATCTTGAAAGTTTAGTAGAACAATCCTAACACCACCACAAATCATAGAAGTGAAGATGTTGGTGAGTACGGAAAATGGGGAAATCATTGCATCCCATGAATATAACTCCTCCCCTGACATAATCTGTGGATTTAACTTCCTAGAAAACCTCTTCATACTCCATCTAGTGGAATTTGATGCAATTCTTGGCATGGATTGGCTTTCCTTATATAGAGCCAACATAAATTGTCGGGAGAGGGAAATCACTCTCCATATGGAGAATCGACCCCCGATTCTTTACAAGTGTAAGGAGGAAGATGAATCTCTTTTAGCTCCATCATCTCAAGAATGGATATTAATGCCCTATGAGCATGCGTATCTAGCTCAGATGATTGAGTCCAAGGAAGAAACCATCCTTGAAGAAATGCCTTTTGTGAGGGAATTCACTGAAGTGTTTTCCAAGGAATTGCCTGGTCTTCCTCCAAGAAGAGACACTAGTGCAGAAAACATTTTTTACGTCGGTTATTTTTCATTATTTACGTCGGTTTTTAGGCGACGTTAATATGGACGACGTTATAAATAACGTTTTTTACATCAGTTATTTAAAACCCGACGTAACATCCCTAACATCACGGTGTTTATCATGTCGGTTCATTAATAACCGACGTGCAAAATGATGGGGGATGGGGATTTATAACGGTGGTTATTATATAACCGCCGTGATAAACCACGGGTGGGGGGGGGGGGGGGGGTTTAGCACGTTGGTTATATAATAACCGACGTGATAAAACGCCTGGGATATCGTTTATCACGTCGGTTATGACATAACCGACGTGATTAACCCTTCCCCGGGCCTATTATCACGTCGGTTTCTTAAATAACCGACGTGATAAAAAGGCCTGGGAAACGTTTTAGCACGTCGGTTATCCAATAACCGACGTGGTAAATCGATTCCCAGGCCTTTTAGCACGTCGGTTATATTAAGAACCGACGTGATAAAAGGCCCGGGAACGGTTTATCACGTCGGTTCTCGAAAAAACCGATGTGATAAACCCCTACCGATTTATTTACCACGTCGGTTATAAAATAACCGACGTGAAAGCGATATTTTTTTTTTAAATAATTGCACTGCTCTCACCAAAAAGCAACCAGAAACCAAACAACAAAAATAACCATGCCAGCCCTCCCCCAAGCCCCAACTGAACCCCACCCTCATCTATACCCACCTAACAACCTAGCCAGCCCTCCCCCACCACATTGGAGCCCCACCACAACCCTTGGACACCCCCCCACCCCTTGGACAGCCCCCCCACCCTCATTTACACCCCCACGACCCCTAGTACAGCCTCAAACACCCATTGGACACCCCTCTCATGTCCCTTGGACACCCCCCACCCCTTGGACACCCCCCACCCCTTGGACAGCCCCCCCCCCCCACCCTCATTTACACCCCCAAGACCCCTAGTACAGCCTCAAACACCCATTGGACACCCCCCACACCTTGACAGCCCTCCCAGACCCCTTGGACATCCCCCCCCCCCCCCGACCCCTGGACACCCCCCCCCCAAGCCCTTGGACAGCCCCAAACACCCCTTGGACACCCCTCCCATATCCCTTGGACACCCCCCCACCCCTTGGACAGCCCCCCACCCTCATTTACACCCAACCGGCCCCTTGGACAGAACTCCCAAACACCTTGGACACCACTCCCATATCCCTTGGACACCCCCCACCCCTTCGACAGCCCCCCCACCCTCATTTACACCCCCCGAACACTAGGACAGCCCCAAACACCCCTTGGACACCCCTCCCATATCCCTTGAACACCCCCCCCCCCACCCCTTGGACACCCCCCCACCCCTTGGACAGCCCCCCCACCCCCTGGACACCCCCCCCCCCTGACCCCTTGGAACCCCCCCCCCCCCCGACCCCTTGGAAACCCCCCCCCCATCCCCTTGGACAGCCCCAAACACCCCTTGGACACCCCTCCTATATCCCTTGGACACCCCCCTACCACTTGGACACCCCCCCACCCCTTGGACAGCCCCCCCCCCCCCACCCTCATTTACACCCCCCGACCCCTAGGATAGCCCCAAACACACCTTGGACACCCCTCCCATATCCCTTGGACACCCCCCACCCCTTGGACACCCCCCACCCTCATTTACACCCCCCCCCCCCCCCCGACCCCTAGGATAGCCCCAAACACACCTTGGACACCCCTCCCATATCCCTTGGACACCCCCCAAACACCCACCCACCCCCTTGGAACCTCTCCCCCCATACCAAAATCCAGACCAGAAAAACCATCAACAGTAGACCAAAACAAGAAGTAGAGAAAAATTAAACATTCACTTATATAACATTCAAAACTTACACTGTCAACTTCAAAAAAAACTAAATCCAACCTAAACGACTACGAAATACACAATTACATTGACAATATTCAAAATTACATTTTACATTACAAACAACTAAAAGTCAATCAAATCTGTAAAATAATTTGACCACTCCACTTGTAAGTGTTTGATATCTTCAGCAGTAAAGGGTTGAGGGTCATCAAAAATCTACAAAGGAAAAGGATTTTAGTCAACGTGTATAATGAATAAATCAAATTGAAATATTATGAGAAAGAGGAAATCTTACCAGGTCAAAACTCAGAACTGTCCCAGTTGTTATTATTTCATACATAAATCTTAACATGTAATATCCGCATTTGATGATGCCTTGTTGCTCATGAAATTTCTGTTTGAATGAGTGTAAATTCAATATATTATTTTTATGTAATAAATCAAAATTTACAAATTATAAATGGATATTTACCTTCGCATGTACATATTTGATCTTGAAATTCCTTTTCTTTGCGCTTTTTTGAAAGTGGACCCATGCCCTGTTAGAAAATAATACGAATTGGGTAAATTTAAAATTCACTATAATATATAAAACTATTGTGAAATTGAAACTTACGTTTCCAACATATTCTTAAAACTTTCTCGCACATCATCATGGAGAGAGCATATCCAATAAAGTGCTTTCTCCCTAGGGAAAAAAACCCCTAACATCCAATGATCCCTGATAAAAGGAAATTTAACGTTAGTGGTTTTTTATGTTAAAAGATAATTAACTCTTTGAGAGGGATGTGTTTCATACCTCTCACAAAAAGGCATCATCCAACACTGTGTGATTACATTCTTTTCAAATCTATCAGCAATATAAATCATTCTTTGTTCCTCATCCAATGCACATGCTTCAGGGGAAATCAATTGTGGGTCCACGAATCCATATACATCTGTCAGCTCATTCCTCTCACAAATTTTATACAGATACCTAATACAAAGCAGACATAAGTATACATTTTTAATAAATATAACACAAGGAAAAGGTGTTAAGACTTACATGATAAAAATTTGCACCACGTTGATGCCCAACTTATCTCCAGTGACAAACTCCATGATATCAGTTTTCATAATCCCCACACTTAGTTCACATCCACAGACATGAGCTTCCATTGTAAAGTCATAATGATCCGCCAACAAATTTGAATATCTTGACAATTTGTCAAGACTGCTAGTATCTGCATCTGATGTCATAGCTATCTTTCTTTGTTGTTGTCTATACAGTATTTATTTATCTTTGAAGTATTCCTGTAAAAATAAATTGAAAAATATATTAGTTTTCAAATGATAAAACATTAATAAAAATATAAAATAAAAGATATAACATCCATACCTATATGGTAATGAGTCGAAGAAGTCTGGATGGCCAAAGTAAAAAATGGCCAATACTATGTCCAACTGTCGTCACCTTGTCTGTAGGTAATGGTATCCGAGCTGATCTATCTATAATATCCTGTACAGTGACCCTCTGATTCTCTACCTCTAACTGTTGATGATGAACTGTATCTCCTATACAATATACCATCCCATATTCAACTATATGATGTTGAGTATCATCAACATACAACTCACAATAAGTAGGTAGCTGCGACGGAGGAGGAGGATCAAAAATGGGGTCTGCAGGCTGAGGTGGGGGAGTGGGAGCTACTGGGAGAGGTGGAGTGGGAGCTGCACCCTGAAATTGTCTTTGCAAGTCTGCAAACATAAACTGCACCGATGCTCTAATCTTGTCCTCCATTGTCACATTAATATTATGGACTTCAGCCTCCAAGGATTCTATTTTTTTTATAAACTCCCTCAACGTTAGAAGTTGAGGAACGTGGCAACACTTTTCTTACCGATACACCTGCCGGATATCCTCTTACACGGCCAGGATGTTCGGGATTTCCCAATGCCACAAATAAAATATCTTCCCTCCCAGATGGTGTAAATGTCCCCTGTGAACTCTGCTCCTCAAGAGAGTCCTGTAATAATTAATTGAACATTTCTATAATGATTGGAAATATATGACGAAAATAGTAAACTTAAATAAATAAAATAGATATCTTACAATCCTCTCAACTACGAGTCTCGATTCTTCCGAAAGATATTGTCCTTTTTTTTCCCTTCCGAGCTCTTTTCCATTTCTCATGTCTAGATGGAGGGGATGGAGGGGCCACCTCTCCAGAGCTTGAAGACTCAGCTCTTAGTTGTTGAAATTTTTCTGCCATCATTTGTTCTTCCAATAATGGATACCCTCCCCGAGATAAACTATGAGGGTATACATTTTTAGATTGGATCTCTTGATGAGCTTTCATTGTTTGCTGTAAATTAAGAATAAGTAATCATTAACAAAACAATAATAAGATCATTTATATAAGAAAGCTTATAAAAGTTTACATTGCCCTTACCAAAAATGATTCTTTTCTTCTACTTTCAAAAAATTGTCTCCATGTGTCTTCATCTATAAAAGGATATATACGACATGGATTCTCACGACTCCTATAACCATAAATGAAATCAGATGAGAGGGTTGATTTGAAATCCCTCCATCTCCTAGCATCCAACGATAAGCATTTCTTCCTGACTCCTCCAGTGTCAGGAATATCAAATGTCATCTGATAAAAAAGAGGTTAAAAATATTATATATACTAGAAACATTTAAAGAACAGTCAAACAATAGCAAATGATCTTACCAAAATGGTATCCCATAGCTGAGAAATTATCGCCTTATCCACACTTCTCCAATCATCATAGAGAATGCTTACTTTTCTCTTAGCCTGAGTTGCTACAAAACCCTTAAAATCTTTAGCATTTGGACCTCTAGGAAGATCATCATCATAAAACTCCACGACTATCCTCTCCTCCTTCGTACAGGCAAGTGATAATTTTGGTAAACGTGTGCACACACGCTTACCAACCTTTGAACTCTTTTTCGTAATAGGAGCATGTGAATGTTCCTCCCCAAATGTATGACCAATATGCTCATCTCCAGAATCATGTGTTTGATCAACTGATTGATCTATCAATTTCCTTCAAATCAAAAAAACAAACATTAGTTCACAAATATACAAATTCAAATATTGTAATACTACTTAATCAGAAAATAGAAAAGTGTACTAAATTACATAATAGTAAACATTGGTAATATGGTAAGCATGTTAAACAATGATAAACATGGTAAACACAGTCTGTTGTACCCCTCTCTCTTGGATTTTAATGATCACAATCACTCTTATTATGTTCTAACTTGTTTTCAAGTGTTTTTGTTGATAGGCAAAAGGTTTCCAAGGAGTTGGCCCAAGAAAGCTGAAAAGTGGACTCACTGAGTCCACCGGTCAGCCGGTGTGAGCTCACCGGCCAGCCGGAGGACCCAGGCAGTAGACTTGCCCACTGCCTGGTGTCACCGGCCGGCCGGTGGACCAGACAGAGAGCCTTCCTCTGTCTGGACCACCGGCCGGCCGCTGGATCACCACCGGCCGGCCGGTGGACCAAACAGCCTTGCTCTGTCTGGACCACTGGCCGGCCGCTGGATCACCACCGGTCGGCCGGTGGACCAGAAAGAGAGCCTTCCTCTCTATCTGGACCACCGGCCGGCCGCTGGATCACCATCGGTCGGCCGGTGGACCAGACAGAGAGCCTTCCTCTCTGTCTGGACCACCGGCCGGCCGCTGGCTCATCACCGGCCGGCCGGTGGACCAGACAGAGCTTTGCTTTTTGGACCACCGGCCGACCGGTGATCCACCACCGGCCAGCCGGTGCACCCAGGACTTCTCCTCTTTACGGTTTTTATTGTTTTATCATTTTGGTTTGATACATGTTTTAATAAGTAAAAAATTTACAATATCTAACATTATATGAAAAAACTAAATGTAAACAAGAAATAAACATGTGTTACCTGTAATTTTAGGAATGTACAGTTGGATTGTTTTCCCAAATTCCTGCTTGGACACCCCCCTGGACACCCCCCAACCCTCTGGACAGCCCCCCCCCCCCCCCCCCCACCCCTCCTAAACACCACACCCCACCCCCTACCCCCTTGGACACCCCCCTGGACACCCCCCAACACCCACCCACACCCTTGGACAGCCCCCCACACCCACCCACCCCCTTGTAAACCCCCCTGGACACCCCCCGACCCCTCTGGACAGCCCCCCGCCCCTCCTGGACACCACCCCCCACCCCCTACCCCCTTGGACACCCCCCTGGACATCCCCCAACCCTCTGGACACCCCCCCCCCCCCACCCACCCGGACAACCCCAAATACCCTCTGGAGAGGCCGCCACCCACTTGGACAGCCCCCCACACCCATCCAACCCCTTGGACACCCCCCTGGACACCCCACCGACCCCTCTGGACAGGCCGCCACCCCCTTGGACAGCCCCCCACACCCACCCATCCCCTTGGACACCACCCTGGACACCCCCGACCCCTCTGGACAGCCCCCGACCCCTCTAGAAAGCACCCCCACCCCTCCTGGACACAACCCCCCACCCCCGACCTGCTTGGACACCCCCCTGGACACCCCCCAACCCTCTGGACAGCCCCCCACCCCTCCTAAACACCACCCCCCACCCCCTACCCCCTTGGACACCCCCCTGGACACCCCCCAACACCCACCCACACCCTTGGACAGCCCCCCACACCCACCCACCCCCTTGTAAACCCCCCTGGACACCCCCCGACCCCTCTGGACAGCCCCCCGCCCCTCCTGGACACCACCCCCTACCCCCTTGGACACCCCCCTGGACATCCTCCAACCCTCTGGACAGCCCCCCCACCCACCCGGACAACCCCAAATACCCTCTGGAGAGGCCGCCACCCACTTGGACAGCCCCCCACACCCATCCAACCCCTTGGACACCCCCCTGGACACCCCACCGACCCCTCTGGACAGGCCGCCACCCCCTTGGACAGCCCCCCACACCCACCCATCCCCTTGGACACCACCCTGGACACCCCCCGACCCCTCTGGACAGCCCTCGACCCCTCTAGAAAGCACCCCCACCCCTCCTGGACACAACCCCCCACCCCCGACCTGCTTGGACACCCCCCTGGACACCCCCCAACCCTTTGGACAGCCCCCCCACCCCTCCTAAACACCACCCCCCACCCCCTACCCCCTTGGACACCCCCCTGGACACCCCCCAACACCCACCCACACCCTTGGACAGCCCCCCACACCCACCCACCCCCTTGTAAACCCCCCTGGACACCCCCCGACCCCTCTGGACAGCCCCCCACCCCTCCTGGACACCACCCCCCACACCCTACCCCCTTGGACACCCCCCTGGACACCCCCCAACCCTCTTGATAGCCCTCCCACCCCCCTGGAATCACTGAAAATTTACCATAACAAGAAGTTGGGCCATTCAAAGAATGTTTTTAGGTGTGGAGGAAGAACTGAGTTTCAATAGATAGAGAAGGAACTCGACATTAGGTTGTCTATTCCAGGTGTGGATTTGAAGGAGTTAATGTTTGTTCAGTGACCCAAGAGATTGAATCAGAAATTCAGATGTTGTGCCATTTTCTCATGATGAGGATGAATAATTGGTGGGGTTTGACTTTTAAATGGAGAGCTTAGCAGACCATCATATTTTCTATAGATCAGTAAAGGATGTTAGCATCGAACATAAGGCTTAAGGGATGCTTTCAGATCCAAATATGTATGTTGATGGATGCAATGGATCTAGTAGAGGTTCTAGAAAGAATGGTGGTTTTATTTGTTTAGGATAAGTAGTGAAGAAAAAACTACTTAATTTTTTACTTGCTGAAAAGAGGGTATCTAAAATTTTTAACATGCCGAGGGGAAATCTGGCGAGTCCTCCTCGTGAAACTTTGTTTGCAGGGGGTGAAAATGGTGATGTGATCCCAAATCCATGCACCTATGCCATGGTTGTGTGTGAATAAAGTAGTAACAACTGTAAAAGGGCAACCCATCCAAATGGACACGCCCCAACCCTCTCGGGGATTTATAGAAAACGATGAAAAATTAGTGAAATCATAAAATTAGTCAATATTGCAAGTCGAACTAATAGATCTAGGGATGATAAATAAGATTATGGTACCAAAACGAGTTAAAAGGGTTCGCAATCGAAGAATCTTAGCAAGTTTCAACAAAAAAATCACAACACATATATATATACTATCCGCGAAAAAAACGAACGAGTGGGAGGATTACCTGAGTGCTGTGAGTTTAGATGATTGATCCGAGGAGATTAAATATGAGAAACGATGATCGCAAAACGAATCTAAACCAACGAAATGGACGAGCCGATTCGGGTTTACGCGCGAGAGAGACGAGTCGCAACTGTCGAAGGTAAACTCGCGAATGACAATCCACGGGTCTGGGTAAATTTTTAAATGAGTTATAACTTCAGTTATTCAATAACCGACGTAAAAACCTTCCTCCGATTCTTTTTTTACGTCGGTTATTTTATAACCGACGTTATAAAGGGCTCAAAATCTGCGTTTTTTTACGTCGGTTATTCCATAACCGATGTCAAAAACATCTGCGGATTCTTTTTTTACGTCGGTTATTCAATAACCGACGTAATAACTCGTACATATGTCGATTTTTTACGTCGGTTATTGAATAACCTACGTAACAAACACCCCCCACTTCTGTTTTTTACGGCGGTTAATGTATAACCGACGTAAAAAATGAAGCCGCGCGATTAATAACGTCGGTTATAAAAATAACTGACATTAAAGGTGTACTAAACACAGGTTTTTACGTCGGTTATTAAATAACCGACGTAAAAAACCTCGTTTTACATATTATGACGTCGGTTTTATATAAACGACGTAAAAAATGGTGACGTAAAAAACGTTTTCTGCACTAGTGAGATGTTGAATTCTCAATTGAACTTATACCTGGGGCACTACCATTATCCAAGACTCCATATAGAATGGATTTCTTTGAGCTTGAAGAGCTTAAGAAACAACTACAGGAGAATCTGGATAAAGGGTTTGTACGCCCAAGTGTTTCACCATGGGGTGCACCAGTCCTCTTCGTCAAGAAGAAGGATGGGTCAATGCGGCTTTTCATAGATTATCGTGAATATAAAAAAATCACATTAAAGAACAAGTATCCTCTGCCATGGATCGATGACTTGTTTGATCAGCTGTGTGGAGCACAATACTTCTCCAAGGTAGATTTGCATTCGGGATATTATCAAGTAAGGGTAAAGAAGTAAGATGTCCCCAAGACTGCTTTTCGTACAAGATACGGGCACTATAAATTCATAGTAATGCCTTTAGAACTCACTAATGCTCCAGAAATCGTCATGGACTTGATGAATAGAGTCTTTAGAGATTACCTCGACAAATTTTTGGTAGTCTTTATAGATGATATTCTAATATACTCCAAAAGGAGGATCATGAGGAGCATTTAAGAACTGTACTAGAGACTTTGTGCAAAGAGAAGCTCTATGAAAATTACGGAAAGTGTGAGTTATGGTTGAATGAGGTCTCATTCTTGGGACATATCATCACAAGAAATGGGATATCTGTGGATCCCTCCAAAAGAGATGCAATTGAGGGATGGCCAAGGCCAACATCAGTAACGGATATCTGTAGCTTCTTGGGGTTAGCTGGATATTATCGATGATTTGAGAGAAATTTATCATGATTTTCCAACCCTCTTACCAAGATAACTCAAAAGGGAGTAAAATTTTCTTGGAGTGATGAATGCGAAGAAAGCTTCAAGGAGTTGAAAAGGAGGCTTATCACTGCACCCGTGCTCACTTTACCCACAAGTGGGGAACTTTTTGTGGTATTTAGTGATGCTTCAAAGAAGGGCTTAGGTTGTGTGCTGATGCAGAATGATAAAGTGATATCATATGCCTCAAGGCAGTTGAAAATCCATGAGCGAAACTATCCAACACATGATCTGGAGTAGGCGGTTGTGATCTTTTCCTTGAAAATCTGGCGGCATTATCTCTATGGAGAGAAATGTGAGATATATACTGACCACAAGAGTCTTAAATATATATTCACATAGAAAGAGCTTAATATTCACTAGAGAAGATGGATAGAGCTCATCAAGAATTATGACTGTTCAATCCATTACCACCCTGGGAAAGCAAACAAGGTGGAAGATGCCCTAAGTAGAAAGGACCCAGTGATTCTATCAATGATGAGAATTGAGAAGGATCCAATATTCTTAGACTTGATGAAGATGTACATGGGAATCATAAATAAGGGAACATAATCAATCCTTTCACAAATTATTGCTCAACCATCTCTTTTGTAAAGGTTAAAGGATTCTCAAAAGGATGATGTGGGAACTCAGGAAAAAGTGGAAGCTATCGAAAAAGGGAAATCCTCGGAGTTTAATGTTAATGAAGAAGGAATTGTGTGATTTGGGAAAAGACTATGTGTTCCATCATGTCTGGAGCTGAAGAATGAACTTTTAGATGATGCACATAGTTCAAATTTCTCTATTCACCCAGGGAGCACAAAGATGTATCAAGATCTCCGAGAAAACTTTTGGTGGGATAATATGAAGAAGTAGATCACTGTATATACATCAAAGTTCCTGGTGTGCCAGCAAGTGAAGGAAGAGAGGCAGAAGTCTAAGGGGATGATGAAACCATTGCCTATACCAGAATGGAAATGGGAGAACATCACCATGGACTTTTTCACCGGACTTCTGAGGACATCCAAAGGCAACAATGCAATCTAAGTTGTTGTGGATCATATTACAAAGACTGCACACTTCATTGCTATTCAGGAGTATTTCTCATTAGATCAACCGGCATGGATATATATCAGGGAAGTGGTAAGGTTTCATGGAGTACCACTATCTATTGTGTCTTACCGAGATCCAAGATTCACCTCTAAGTTTTGGAAGAGTCTTCAACATGCTCTGGATATTGAACTAAACTTTAGTACGGCCTATCATCCTCAAACTGATGTCCAATCCGATCGGACTATCCAAACACTTGAGGACATGTTGAGAGCATGCTCAATGGACTTTAAAGGAGGATGGGATAAACATCTTCCACTGGTTGAATTCTCATACAACAACAGTTTCCACTCAAGCATCCAAATGGCACCATATGAATCCCTATATGGGAAAAGGTGAAGAACACCAACATGTTGGGATGAGGTCAGTGAACGTAAACTACTTGGACCAGAAATGGTTGAGGAAATGGTGGAGAAGGTGAAAACCATTCAGCAGCATATCAAGGCAGCCCAGAGTAGACAGAAGAGTTATACAGATAATCGTCAACGAAACCTTGAGTTTAAAGTTGGATACATGGTTTTTATACGCATATCTCCGTGGAATAAGGTCATGAGGTTTGGAAAGAAAGGAAAGCTAATTACAAGTTACATTGGCCCCTTCGAGATTCTTGATCGTGTCGGGGTTGTGACCTATAGACTGGCACTTTCACCTACCATGGCCAAAGTACATGATGTATTTCATGTATCCCTCTTAAGGAAGTACATACCGGACCCTTCACATGTACTCTCTTCTGAGGTGGTACAGTTGGAGGATGATCTTTCTTATGAGGAGCAACCAGTGAAGATCTTAGATCATAGAGAAAAATTTCTATGAAATAAGACAATTCCCCTCATCAAGGTGTTGTGGAAAAACCACAAGTTTGAAGAAGCAACTTGGGAATCAGAGGAAATGATAAATCTGAGTTACCCACATCTGTTTTTGTGTGGGAAAAAGGAAATTTCAAGGGAGAAATTTCTTAAGGGGGGAATATTGTAATGACCCAAAGGTTCATTAATGGAAATCTCTCTTGATCTAATTAAATGTCTTTTTATGTAAAATGTTTATATAAAATGTCAACTTCTTTGGTTTTATGTTAAGAATTGTGATTGTTGCTTTTATAGTCGTTGAACAGTGATCACATGATTAGTGTAAATATAGGGCTTTAACAAACCCAATTTACTCAGACAAAGGAAGCGACAACCTCATCCAGTAGAATTTCTCCATAAGAAGCCCATTTGTCAGAGCTCAGAAAAGAGGTGGCATCTTTGGGCTTCACTTTTGACCAATCCCAAGCCGAGCTTCATCATGTCAAGCTCGAACGGGACCGTCTACGGAAAAAGTGGAAGTTGATAGAGATTTCCACACGAGCGATGTTATCCGAGCCCCCCCAAGAGTATGTCACCATTGCACACCTTACCCTTAGGTCTTATGCGGCTGTTTTAAGGGGTTATGTAACAAATTGCTAGTACTATGTTCATGTGCATTATTTTTTTTAGTATATAATAATGAATATACTTTCTTTCCATTATTGATACTTTGTAAATAGTTTTTAAAGTAGAAATAGTGTTTTTAGTTATTATTTAGTTAAGAAAACTATTTTATTAAATTAATGGATTTTTGAATTAAATAATATTTTAATAAAAATTTATTATTATTATTAAATTAATTTTATTGTATATAAATGATCATATAATTTTATGAATGCAATTGTAATTTTTATTAAGGTTTGAAGGCCATTTTTTTCAAAACTTGTGAATTTTTGATAAATGTCGGTTTTTATTTTAAAAGTGAAAATTAAAATATTTAGAAAATTATTTAGATAAAATAAATATTATTTCTAGAATCAGGATATCAAAATTATCCAACAGTGAATTTTTCAAAATTTTCAGAGACAGTCAAATTTTTGGGTAAAAATTAAATACCGTTTCAATATATAATGTGTTTTATGACATCATAATGACCCAATAGTGATGTAATAAAATACTATAATCTTTATATTCGGCCAATATATGTTTTACCATTAAAATAATGTGATTTTGGTTTTGTTTTACTTACTTTTCAAAGCATTAATGGACCCTTCAAGACTTATTAAACACCTTGTCTTTTTAAATTTTTTTCCATGGGAGTGTGACTCACCTCCACATAAGCAACCCTATTATTTTAAGAAATTCGGATTTTGGCCTTATAAAATATTTTTTTCCTCTTCCCTTTTCCAAAAACCATGGGCAAAAACCATGGGATGGTTTGTGTTTTGGATCAGTTTAATGTAAGGGGTCCCAAACCTAAATAATAAAGAATTCCCTCACCTTTCCTATATAAACCCACCCATGCTCCCACTTCCTCCTCACTCAAAGACTTTGAAGTTTGTCCAACCTCTTCCCTACTCTCTCTAGAATCCTCCCAAGGTTCCCCAATCTCCCAAGAAGCCTCTCTCAAGCCTCTCTCAAGCCTTTGGAAGCACACTTCCAAGTAAGGGTTTTTCTTCCTTTCTCATTTTTGTCCAATTTTCTTAATATTGTTATGCCCTTTTAATTTAAATTATAAATGTTGGGGTATGGTTTCGCACCTCCCCCATACTGCCCTCTTATTCTTTTAATGATGGGAGACTTCTTTCTCTCACATTAAATTCCTCCCATGTACACCTGTTACTATGCCGAAATTCCGAAAGGAACTTCTCTCTCCTCATTTACATTCAAGCAATACTTTTGTATCATGAATCTAAATTCCATTAAAATTGTTTGTAAATGTATCTATATGACCCCCTTACTGTCCATTTCATGTAAATATGATGAGACACCCCTTTCTCTCTCATCAACCATTTTTATGAATTCTTATGTTACACCATTATGCTACCGAAATTGCACTGATTTTTAAGCTAATGCCATTATGTACTGAATACCATGACCATTTCTCCATCAAAGGTATTCACCTTTATGCACATTTACTTATTGATTATAATGTTTCATGTATGAATTCCAGATTCCTTTATCGTGGAATAAATTATTATGTTTAATGAATCCATGTTTTATGATCCATGTGGCACACTTATGCATGAAATGAAATTTTTAAGAAGGGTGTGCCCTTATAGAGCTTCAATGCATTGGGTAAAGTATAGTATCATGATACATCATGTGAAATGAGTGTTGAATCATGCTAATTCAAGTGCAATGAGGGTTTACTCGTGCTTCATGTGCAATGAGGAATTACTCATGCTTCATGTGCAAAGGGCCTTGGCTCATGCTAATTCCATATTAAGTGTTGTTGCCACATTTTCCATGTTATGATTATCATGCTTTATTATGACTTTATGTCCATTTTTCTCTTGTGCTCTATTGATATGCCTATTTTCTAACATGTATTTTACTCCTCATATATTCCATGTTTATTCCCTTACTATGCTTTATAGCTCACCCTTTTCTTATGCATGTCCTTAGGTTATCCCATGCAATGATAAGTATGAGGGAATGTGTAGTCATGTAAAGAAAGTTTTCAATAAAGATTGTGTATTTCATGTTTTAAGTTGTTATGTAATGATCATAATCCCCAAAGACACTAGACCTCTCGATATTCCATGTTGTATCAAGTAAATTGTTTATGTAATAAATCATGTTTAAGTTTGTAATAAAAGCAGGGTTGTCATACCTCGACACCACCCCCGCATGATGGCCACCCTCGTGCGGAAACCTCCCCTCTACCTACGAGCACCCCCTAGATGCACCCTCGCCTACAGCCATTGAAACTGAGGATCGCTCACCAGTCGCCGCCCACTCCCAGTGTCGTTCTGCACCCCCTTGCCGACCACCATCCCATAGCCCCCTCCTCCTTGCTGGCAGGTCCATCCCACATCCAACCTCTGTCCGGACGCCGCCTTTCTCCCTAAAACCCAAACCCCCGACGGTCTCCCTTCCCGGCCACCCGTTTTTTCCAGTAGTGACTTTCACCAGCCATGACCTCCCTCACTAGCACCCTCTCTGGTGCGTGCGGCCCCGCCGATGCCCTTGGCAGCACGCGACTCCCTTTTGGGATTGCAATTGGTCCATGAAGTGATGTTTTTCCTTCTGTTGGGGTCCCATCGCTTTTTTGCGTGTTGAGGTGGATGCTTCCATGAATTTTATTCTAATTCCATTCATTTTGATGCTTGTGTTTTAGTATTTAATTATTAGACCTTGATTCTCATTTATATTACAATTGTAGTTAGTTTATGGTAATGATTTATCATTGGTTTAACTTGCTAAAAATAGGTTTGACATGTCCTTTAGTTCATGCACGCATTTTTTTATATGCATTTGAATATGGATAAGTGGTGTTGTTTTAGAAATGGTTTTGTTAAATGTTTTGGGTGGGGTTTACCTTTAGAGGATTTTTATTAAAGTTTGTAAACTTGTTCTCAGGTGGCTTTGTGAAATTTTGATGGTTTAGTGAGGTTTTCCCCATTTGAAATGTTTTTGTAAATGGATTTGAAGTATGTATTGGGTTTTCAAATGAGGCATTTCCATGAAAAGCTTAATGATTAAGGACCTTTGGATTTGTAAAATTGTTTTGTTTTTAAATGGTGGATTGTATTATAAAAAATGGGTTGTGTATATTTTTTATGGTTTCTTAATAATTTAGTTAGGTGTGCATTGATCCTTGCTGCTGAGTTTTTACGGTCCTTGTAATTGTAGTAGTGAATTTTGGCCAAATTTGAAGTTGTGTGCATGCATATACTAAGGTATGAGTATAATATAATATATATATATATATCCCATGTACATATTCCCTCATGGCGCAGGGAATACTTGAATTGGATTAAGAGATGTATATATATTCATATAAAGGTATGTGCGTGTGTGTGGAGCAATTCCGAGCGGTCGCTGATAAATCAGTCAACGGTCAAATGTTAAATTGATCTTGCTCTTGAGGTAGGTGTTTCCATCCTTTCCCTCATCTGTAGCTTTCCATGTGCACTTGCATTACTTCATTTAATTTATAAATGTTATTCGCGCCTTTATAAGCATGATAGTTTATTCATTGCAGTGTTTTTATGCCTTTCCAACATGGTTGGAACTAAATGATTTTATCTTCAAATAGTATTGTTGGATGTCTTGAGTGGTGTTTTATTATAGAAACATTTTATGGAACTTGTTTTTCCTTCATTGGTTGGTTTTATGGAACTCAGTGTTTTTTTAGAAATGATTTTGCGTCTCTTTGAATTGGTATTTTTCTCAAATCCTTAGTTTTATAAGTGGTTTTTATTTTCTAAATTTTTTGGGGCTCTTTTTAGGGCTCTTTAAATTGGTTTTAAAAGAAATCCATGAGTATATTCCCATTTGGATTTTGGTGTATATATTTTGTTGAGTGTGTGGTGTAAGGAATTGTCTTATTTGTCTCTACAAAATTGAACATAGTATCACTAAAGTATTTTATGGAAATCCTTTGAAACTCGGAGCCTAAGGGCCCATTTGGCTTTTTTTTTAATACAAAATTGGTGTCTAGAGTTATTTTAGAAGATCTTGTGCAATGTTTTCATAAAGGCATTTGATTATGTAAAACTAGAGGCCCGATTTACAACTACAAGTATTTAATAAAGTGGTTTTGATAACCGAATGATATAAAGGCCCGATTGGCACTTTGTATATTTGACATGTATGCATGTGTATAAGTATATGGGGTGCTCATATCTAGGAAAACCCCTTTATGGGTGAAAGCATATGAAGTATCCATGTTTGGGGTAGGAAAGTTCGGTGAGATGAGCCACGCATGAGAGGGCCTCCCACTTACACAGTATTATTATAACCCCCATGGGTTCTTGGGAATCTTTTAGATGATCGAGTGACGGTTGCTGAACAACCCTAATTAGATGGATTGGTACCCCCTGGATTTGTTGTTAGGTCAAGCGGGCTTTTCCACTGGATTGGTCAGTTTTAGGGCAGCCAGTTGGTTATAGACGTAGGAGCTTCACCATACGCCGACAGGTGGTTCCGAACCGAGTACGTCCAAGGGTCTTCTAGGGATGTCTAGGATCACCCATGGTTACTTGATTATTTACATTTCTTATCTACTTTCAACTATGCCTCTTAGTTTATTCCCAGTTTTCACTATTTATCTGTTTTGTTTTAGCACAGCTTTGGTATTTCTGCCATGGTTCTGTTTATAAAATGAAAAGTGGTTTTGGGAATGTAGAATGTGTTGGGTTTACATTAAATAAGAAAAACATGTTACTTATTTTTAAAATGTGAAAAACCTACTTTAAAACTTGTATTTCAAACTTGTGTTTATAGACTACTTTGGAAAAGAGAATTGTTGGATTCGGTGGTTTATTCTTAGCATCCCTACTGAGCATCTTGCTACTCGCACCTATTATATATTTCCAATTGCAAGTTCAGTTTCTTATTTTCATTCCGGGTTTAGCTGCTCAATGTTGGAGCAGACTTGGTTCTGAGTTGGGTGGTGACCTGAAGGGTTATAAGGAGGTATGTACAATTTATTTTCTTTCTACAACTAGTTTTATTTTCTTATCATCTATCTTTATTTATTTGGTTATCTTTTATTTATAGGAAAAATCGTTCCCAAAGGTTAGATTTTGATTTCCAACACCAGTTGAAAACCCATGGGGATCGGGAACGCCCCTCGGGACATGTCGCGGCCCGGCTCGGTTGACTGTTTCAGGGTCGACCTGGGTTGGTTCATGAAAAAATGGTATCAAAGGAGGCCCTTGATATTTTGGGTGTCTGGTAGAAGAAGATTAGGACTGTCGAGACTTGGGAGGTAGGTCCAGGGAGAGCATCGTGAACTCTTGCTCGCACTGATCCTCGAGTTGCCAAGGGTAGTTTGGGGTTTGAGTCTTCTGTATTTGGTTGTTTTGGATTAAGGGATGACAATGGAGGAGAATCGGTTCACGTTGTGACCTCACATGGGGTGGTGACCCATGTGAAGTCCAAGTGTCTGACTCAAGGTCCTCTTAGTGTGATACCTTACTTGGGGAATGACTCACCACCATGTCGTCGGGTTAGGCATATGCACTAGTTCCTCACTCCAGTGGGTTATTGTTAGTCGTGTTTCATTTTGATCTCAGTTGATGTGAGTGTGTGTTAAAAATGAAACTGATTTTGAAATGGAAAAGCATTTCTTTTAAAAAAAATTGAAATTGGTGAAGTGAGTCTTTAAAGAGCAAGTGTTTTGATTTGGAAGGTTTGGTATGTGTTTGGATTTGATAAGGAAAAGAGATGTTTGGACCTTGATATTCTTTATGGGCGTTCACATGTGTGTGGGTATGTATGGAGAGTGCATGGAGGCACTTGTCCGTGGTTGATGTAAGTAGGATCGGATGAACGTGCATGTGACGGTTCATAAGGTGTTGTAGGTGAGTTTTAAAATTTAAAATAAATAGAGGTTTTTGAAAAATTAATTGTTGCTTGTGTTTGTATATGTTTGGATTATGGGCCTATTTCCCTTGGCTTTCATTGTTTCTCTGATTAAGTTTTGTCTTGATGCTGGTTTTGATTGTGTTTTTCATGTTGTTCTGAATATGCTACCCAAAAAGTCTCCAAAAGTTGTCAAGGAGCTACGCTCAGTTCTCGATTCTTTTCTCGTGTTTCTTGTTCATCTAAGTAATCAAAGTTTGTTAGAGGAAGTTGTATAGTTCGGAAAGATAGAGAGTGTCTTTGGGTTGCGGGAAACTTCTGAGGGTGTTAGGGTTCATACCGTCTTAGGTTTATTTGATGGCTCAGTTCTGGACGAGTAAGGATGGGATGTCTTTTTGTCATTGCAGTTTATGTTGTAGTTGGTGGTGGTCGTTTTTCATGAGGGTTCCCCATTTGGTGAGCGGGGTGTGCTAGAGGAACCTGTTTTTGAAAAATCTTGTTCATCGGTGTTATATTAAGGTTTGTTATACCATCCTCTTGTGTGACACTAAAGTGTTTGGTTCAAGCATTCTAAGCCATCTTCTATCATCCCTTCGTAGTCCTTCTATCATGTGGTCCTTTTGGTCACTCGGAAAGGTTCTAAAAGAAGTTTTATTCGAGGAAGGAGTTCTGGTTGGGGAATAGTAGTACCTGACTGTGAGGAATAAGATGCTTCATCCATCAGATCCTCAGCCTCAGGTCTCGAGGTGAAGCTCACGCATAATCAGGAGTTGAAGGGGGTGTGAAGCCTCGGTCAGGGTTGTGAGTTCTATTTTGGGACTGGAACGTCTAAACCCCCTTCATTCTTGTTTTTATGTTGTTAAAGTTTTACTTTGATTGTGAGTTCAACGTTCTAATGGGAAAATGTGATGAACTTGTCTTTTTATAATTTAAGCAGTCCTATTCATCTCGATATGGTTTTCTGAATCCTGTGTTTTTCTTAAAAGTGTGTTTAACCCTTGTATAGGTTAATCTCAGTTTAGATGCACTTGTTCTGAGACATAAGTACCTGTGAAAGAATTTATCCTTTTTTGGGTGCTTGGGTTTCCTGTTTAAGTCTTCATGGTATGGTTTTGTTGTGTGGTTAAGTTGGATGAGCTCGGTTAGGGAGTTCCCATGCCCCCCCCCCCCCGGGGGTGGAGTATTTGGGTTTCAAGGGTTTCTGTATTAGTGAATTCTCGTGGTGGGGAGAACACTCCCATGTTCTACCCTCAATCTCAGGTTGCAGTCCTCCTTGGATTGGTCGGGTGTGACGTTTGTTGGGAATGGTCACTCTAAGGCTCTTAATTCTCTATGAATTTGTC
Source organism: Viscum album (assembly GCA_963277665.1). Lineage (NCBI taxonomy): Eukaryota > Viridiplantae > Streptophyta > Magnoliopsida > Santalales > Viscaceae > Viscum > Viscum album. The sequence goes on from OY728158.1 coordinate 1,290,655,851, forward strand.
TGGGCATGGACTCAAGTTGTGTCAACTGTTGGCTTGGTGACTTTTGGGGGGTAGAAAGATTTGTGGTGGGGAGAATTGTCACACCCCAACCTGTCTAATTAATTTATTTTATTGTCCTTAAATAATGTTTATTGAGCTTTAGGTTGAATCCCAAACAAAATATTTGAGTTTGTTAAGTGTGTTTTTTCTGGTCGACGTCGTTGGGTGCACGGGCGGAGCGCATTTTGGAAACCCCGCGTGGCTTCGCCCGGGAAACTGCACGACTTGTCCGCCTTCAAAAAATTTAAATAATAATTAAAATGATTAATTTCTTGGAATTAAAACTAATGTTAACTATTTCTATTATTAAGAATTTTATTTTTTTTATTTTACGTAAAAACTTAAATTGTTAATCCTATTATTATTATTATTATTATTAGTATAATTATAATTTTTATTATTATTATTGGTGTAATATTAATATTAATTTTATAAGAAAAATAATAATAGAGTAGAAACCCTAGGGGGTCGCGACACCCTCCCCCCCCCCTCCTTCCCCCATGGCGCGGAAGCCCCCCATCACCCCTCTCCTGCTTGGCCTGCAGAGCGGCAGCAGCCGCTGCCTCCTCTCCCTACCGGAGGTCCGACCTTAACACCACACCTGCACAACAGTCACCTTCGCAGGGAGACCTCCTCACTACATGTGAGCAGCCCCCCCCCCCCCCCCCCCCCCGATGCGCCCTCGCCTCCAGCCGCTGGAACTGAGGCTCCCCTGCCAGCTGTCGTCCCCTCCCCACGCCGTTCCGCACCTCCTCGTCGACCACCGTCCCACAGCCCCCTCCTCCTCGCTGGTAGGTATGACCTCCATATGGATGCCGCCTTGCTCCCGAACACCCGAACCCCCGACGGTCTCCCTTCCCGAATGCCCGCTTTTGTCTGCAGTGACTTGCACCGGCTGTGACCTCCCTCATTGGCGCCCTCTCCGGTGTGCGCGGCCCCATCGATGCCCTCATCGGTGTGCGACTCCCTTTTGGGATTGCAATTAGTCTGTGAAGTGATTCTTTTCCTTCCGTTGGGGTCCCGTCTCGCGTGTGTTGAGGTAGATGCTTCCATGACTTTTATTCTAATTTTGTTCATTATGATGCTTGTGTTTTAGTATTTAATTATTATACCTTGATTCGCATTTATATTACAAGTGTAATTATTTTACGGTAAAGATTTATTATTGGTTCAACTTTCTAAAAATAGGTTTTGACAAGTCCTTTCGTTCATGCACGTGTTTTTGTCTATGCATTTGAATCTGGATAAGTGGTGTTGTTTTGGAAATGGTTTTGTTAAATTTTTTGGGTGGGGGTTACCTTTAGAGGATTTTTATTAATGTTTTTAAACTTCTTCTCGGGTGTCTTTGTGAAATTTGGATGGTTTAGTGAGGTTGTCCCCATTTGAAATGTTTTTGTAAATTGATTTGAAGTATGTCTTGGGTTTTCAAATGAGGTTTGTCCATGAAAAGCTTGATGATTAGGGACCTTTCAATTTGTAAAAGTGTTTTGTTTTCAAATGGTGGATTGGATTATAAAAAATGGGTTTTGTATAGTGTTTATGGTTTCTTAATAATTTATTTAGGTGTGCGTTGATCCTTACTGCTAAGTTTTTACGGTCCTTGTAATTGTTGTAGTGAATTTTGGCCAACTTTGAAGGTGTGTGAAATCATATACTAAGGTATGAATATTATATATATATATATATATTGTACATATTCCCTCATGGGGTGAGGAATACATGCATTGGATTAAGAGATGTATATATATTTATATAAAGGTATGTGCGTGTGTGTGGAGCAATTCCGAGCAGTCGCCAATAAATTGGTCAACAACTTAATGTTAAATTGGTCATTCTCTTGAGGTAGGTGTTTCCATCCTTTCCCTTGTCCGGAGCATTCCATGTGCACTTTTATTACTTCATTTAATTTATAAATTTTATTCCCACCTTTATAAGCATGGTAGTTTATTCATTGCAGTGTTTTTATGTCTTTCCAACTTGGTTGGAACTAAATGCCTTTATCTTCAAATAGTATTGTTGGATGTCTTGAGTGGTGTTTTCTTATAGAAACGTTTTATTGAACTTTTTTGTCCTACGTTGGTTGGTTTTATGGAACTCAGTGTTTTTTAAGAAATGATTTCGTGTCTCTTTGAATTGGTATTTTTCTCGAATCCTCATTTTTATAAGCGGTTCTTGTTTTCTAAATATTGTGGGTCTCTTTGTGCGGCTCTTTAAATTGGTTTGAAAAGAAATCCATGAGTATATGCTTGTTTGGCTTTTGGTGTATATATTTTGCTGAGTGTGCAGTGTAAGGAATCATTTTGTTTGTCTCTACGAAATTGAACATAGTATCACTAAAGACTTTTATGAAAATCCTTTGAAACTTGGAAACTAAGGGCCTGTTTGGCTTTTTTTTTAATACAACAGTGGTTTATAGAGTTGTTTTAGAAGATCTTGTGTAATGTTTTCATAAAGGCATTTGATTATGTAAAACTAGATGCCTGATTTACAACTCCAAGGGTTTAATAAAGTGTTTTTGATAACCAAATGATGTGACGGCCTAGTTGGCACTTTGTATGTTTGACATGTATGAATATATATAAGTATATGGGGCACTTCTATCTAGGGTAACCCCTTTATGGGTGAAATCATAGGAAGCATTTGTGTTTGGGGTAGGCAAGGGCGGTGAGATAAGTCACGTGTGCGAGGGCCTCCCACTTACACAATATTATTATAACCACCATGGGTTCTTGGGCATCTTTTAGATGATCGAGTGATGGTTGCTGATCAACCCCGATTAGACGGGTTAGTACCCCCTGGATTTGTTGTTAGGCCAGGCGGGATTTGCCACTAGATTGGTCAGTTTTAGGGCGGTCTGTTGGTTATAGACTTAGGAGCTTCACCATATGTCAGCAGGTGGTTCCGAACCAAGTACGTCCAGGGGTTTTCTAGGGATGTTTAGGATCACCCATGGTTACTTAATTATTTACATTGCTTGTCTACTTTTAGCTATGACTATTAGTTTATTCCCAGTTTGCACTGTTTATCTGTTTTGTTTTAGCACAACTTTGGTCTTTTCATCTTGGTTCTATTTATAAAATGAAAAGTGGTTTTGGGAATGTAGCATGTGTTGGCTTTACTTTAAATGGGAAAAACATGTTACTTATTTTTAAAACGTGAAAACCCTACTTTCATACTTGTATTTCAAACTTGTGTTTATGGACTGCTTCGGAAAAGAGAACTGTTGGATTCAGTGGTTTATTCTCAACATCCCTATTGAGCATCTCGATGCTCACGCCTATTATATATTTCTAGTTGCAGGTTCAGTTTCTTGTTTTGGTTCCTGGTTTAGTTGTTCAATGTTGGTGCAGACTTGGTTCTGAGTTGGGTGGTGACCTGAATGGTCACAAGGAGGTATGTACAATTTATTTTCTTTCTGCCACTAGTTTTATTTTCTTATCGTCAATCTTTATTTATTTGGTTATCTTTTGTTCACGGGCCAAATCGTTCCCAACGGTTAGATTTTGATGCCCAACACTAGTTGTTAGCCCGTGGGGATCGGGAACGCCCCTCGGGACATGTCGCGGGCCATCTCGGATTACCGGTTCAGGGTCGACCTGGGTTGGTTTGTGACATGATCGGTATGACTAAAAGTGTCTCTTACAAGTTTAAAATTGACATTTTAGTTCATAAACGTGTCACTCATTGAAAATAAAGCAAACACACTCTGATTGTCTTCCAAATTAAGGGCATCAATTCATAAGTCCTTTGTGACGTGTATCAAGCAGTCTCATGTCAAACTGACGCACGATGCAACCGATATGACTCAAATTGCATGTTTTTAGTTTGAAATGACATTTTAGTAAAAGAACACAACTCACATATTGAAAACTAAGGAAATGCATTCCGATTGTTTTGATACTTTAGGACAGTGATCTATCGACTATTTTTGACATGTAGGAATCAATTGCACCTCATTACGACGCATAGTGTCACCGATATGACTCCAAATGTGTCTTGTTATTTAAAATTGACATTAATTCAAGTAAAAAAACACAACTGACATACTGAAAACCGAGCAAATGCATTCAGATTGTTTTGATACTTTAAGAAAAAAATCCATGAGTCAGTTGTGACGTGTAGGAATCAACCTCACCTCAATCCGATGCATCGTGTGATCAGTATGGCTAAAAGTGTTCGTTACGAGTTTAAAATTGACATTTTAGTTCAAAGCAAGTCACTCGATGAAAACAAAGAAAATGTGCTCCGATTGTCATCCAAATTAAGGAAAGTGATTCATAAGTCCATTGTGACGTGTATCAAGCAGTCTCACATCCAACTGACGCACGATGCGACCCGTATGAGTCAAATTGCATGTTTTTGGTTTGAAACGACATTTTAGTAAAAAAACACAACTGACATACTAAAAACCGAGGAAATGCATTCTGATTGTTTTGATACTTTAGGATAACAATCTATCAGTCATTTCTGACATGTAGGAATCAACCACACCTTAATCAGATGCATGGTGTCACTAGCATGACTTCAAATGTGTCTTGTTATTTAAAATTGACATTAATTCAAGTAAAAAAACACAACTGACATACTGAAAACCAAGAAAACGCATTCGGATTGTTTTGATATTTTAGGACAACGATCCATGAGTCAGTTGTGACATGTAGGAATCAACCCCACCATAATCTGACGAACTGTGTGACCGATATGACTAAAAGTATCCGTTATCAGTTTAAAATTAACATTTTAACTCAAAACGTGTCACTCACTGAAAACCAAGAAAATGTGCTCCGATTGTCTTCCAAATTAAGGACAGAAATTCGTAAGTCCTTTGTGACGTGTATGAAACAGTATCACGTCAAATCGACGCACGATTCGACCGGTATGACTCAAATTGCATGTTTTCGGTTTGAAATTGCATTTTAGTAAAAAAAACACAACTGATATACTGAAAACTAAGGAAATGCATTCCAATTGTTTTGATACTTTAGGACAACGATCCATCAGTCATTTGTGATGTGTAGGAATCCACCCCACCTCAATACGACGCATGGTGTAACCAGTATAACTCCAAATGTATCATTTTTATTAAAAATTGACATTTTTTTAAATTTTTTCTTCATATGAATGTTTAATTTATTTTTTTTTATAGTATTACTAACGCAATATTTGTTTTCTTATATAGGTGGAACTTTTTTCTCGAGTCGGGATGATTTGGTCGATGACTATTACCATCGAAATACATTTTTTAGAGGGGACCAGAGACGTCAAAAAAGAAAACATTAATGTTTTTAACTGTTTGTTGGATAATTGTAAATGTAGTTTTATAAAACGTTGTTCAGAATGTATATAGAAGTGTTTTTTTGGTATGTACCATGAGTGAATATTTTTGTATTCGTGGTGTCAATTAAATGTATATAGCATTGTTTTCCAAATTTTTGTGTGCATTGCTTGTTTTTTCATCATTTGCATCGTGTATGTAGTTCTTTTGTATATACTATGGGTGGTTATTTTTGAGTGGGTTTTTGCTAGTTTGTGCGGGTTATTTTTGTTGATTTGGTTATTTTGGTCTGCTGTTTATTTTTTGCAGGTTGCTGGGTATGCTGTTATATAAACAACACACCCAAACAAGGAAGTCTTTATTAGCGCTAATTGAAACACTGATAAATGTGGACTTTATCAGTGCTTCGAATAGCGCTGATAGGGGGGCTTTATCAGCGCTTTTCTAAGCGCTCATAAAGGGACCCCCCCTTAATAGCGGCTTGATTAATAGTGTTTTTTGAGCACTGATAAAGGTCCTTTTAGCGCTGATAAAAGCTTGTTTTGTGGTAGTGTATAGTCTGCTAGAGTTGTTTAGTGATTGTTTATCCTATCTCCTGGTCTTGTTTCTTTTATAGAGGGTAATGTCTCTCATAATATGAGATTTTTATACCTTCGGTGCTAGTCGTCAACCTAGGGCCTACTGAACACGAGACTTGGGAGTCATTATCTCTCCCCTTTCATTGCGACATTTTTTGTGGGAGGAGATCATGACAATGGCAGTTGCCATCAGGAGAAGGGTGGGGCGAGGAGGGTCGGGGTCAGGGGTCACCAAGGGGAGCAGGGGGGGAGAGGGGTGTGGGTTCGAGGCCAAGGAGATAGAGGGGAGGGGGGTCAAAATTATGTGATTGAGAAAAATTACTAAATAAGGTATCTATTAATATCATATATCCATGTCAAACACATACTTAACACACGCAACCTCAACTTAAATCTCATTTTCAATTTTGGGTTTTCATTTTGTTTTAATTCTCAGTTTTTTATTATATAATTTAAATTTAAATTTTGAGTTCACCCGCCATTTTATCAATTTGTCACCATCATATATAATTTAAATATACATATATTTTGATATTTTAATTATATTTAAATTAGCTTGCATGCATGTATGTGTGTGTATATATAATGATATAACAATAAAAAATAATTGATCAAATGCTAAAAAAAACTACATATATATATAGATAGATAGATAGATATATAAAAGCTGGCATATAACATAAATCATAATTATTTTATAGAAATAAAATGGATGACTGTATTTATTGATTGAGGAGCCGAAGCTGCCGGTATGGGGCATAACGAGGGTTGAAAATTCTGCGTATTAATTTCAAATAATTAATTAAGGTTGTTGGGCAGGTCTTATGGTTGCACGGCAAAATCACATGGCAAGTCAACCTCGACCTTAAGTTTGCGGACAAAGAGTGTATATAATGGACGACCCCAAAGACTAGGTTTTTAATTCCTCCGATGTTGACCGCGATGAGTCACGATGAGTCACGATTGGGACTATCTTTCATCTCACCAAGCTCTAAAATATCACGTATATCTCATTGAAGGGTATACATCTTTAATTAATGAAATAAATTAAGAAATCAAACTATAATTATAACATTCTAATTACATAGAATTTTTTCATATTTAAATATATTATTATTGTTATTATTATAATAAAATTAATAGTAATTGTAGTGTATATAATTTGATATACACGGGTATGTGTTGAGTTCACCTATTACACACACAAACACATTATTTGGTTCTTTAGACATGAACAGACACAAATATTTATATATGAATCGTTTTTATGTATACTACTGCTAATTTTATATACATTTATAAAATTAGTAATTATTGATATTTATATAACTATATTTTAACAAATTAGGGGACAAGTGAAATAAAAAGGAAATAATAAACATGCATATGTGTCGAGTTCACCAACATACTCATGTCATTGGTTTCTTCAGACATACGTGAATAAAGATGATCATATATGTAAAACAATAATTTTTTAAAAAAGAAATACAACTTTAAATCTATAAATGAATTTATAAAATTAATTTATATTTAGAATTATAGTAATTTCATAATTATTTTTATATTTATTATATGAAAATTATTAATTAATATTTGTATTTAAGTAATGTATATTTTAAATTTTTTTTGTATGAAAAAATATAATTATATATGAATATAATTATATATTTATATAATTAATGATATGTTTATATAATTAACGATATATTTTTTAAAAATATGTATTTATTTATATAAATAATGGTGTTTTTAATTATAATTAATAATTAGTTGTATTTTTTTATAAAATCAATATAATATATACATCTATAACTAGTAATAATAATATATTTATATATTAGCAATTGTAGTTGTGGGCCTACCCAAGTGGCAAGGTAACCCCGTAACCTGCATCAAACCCGAGTTCAAAGCCGGACAATAGAAGAATTTCTAAGATACTATAGCAGTACTGTAACATTGTAACAATGTGGGCATTGTACTAGGTACTGTAGCGATGCATTGTAGCAGTGGTATTATTCATTCGAGTTGGGCTTTTGGACCATATATTCGGGCCTTCAGGCCACTAGGCCTTTGAGCTATCCATGGTGGACCCCTTGGCTTTGTATGAGAGCAACTTCAAGTCCGGTGGAGTGCAAGACGGTGCAAAGACAATCAAGCGGAGCCTGTTGGATGCGGAAGCGCTATCTTGGAGTGGTTGAGCTTGCACATGTTAATTGCTCCAATATGGGGTGGGTATGGCGGACCACAAATGTGACTTCGAGGAGACGAGGAGGCAGTAGACAACATGAAGGCAGGGAGAGGTTGTTCCAATGTAAGGTATATGGGCTACCATTTAAGGACTATGAGCCTATGGGCCTTCAGACCATGTAATCTTCAAGGCCTTTATGCCTTTAGGTCCGCGAGTCAGGTAAGGATTGCAGGGTTTCAAACAAATCTAATAACACTTACTAGAACATGCGAAAACAATTTTAACTATTGTCAAAGGATATCCATGCAAGAAATATGAAACCCACGATAAAAACCAGAAATGAAGAATTGTTGTAAACATGTGTACCTTACACCGAAGAGCCACTATTTTGTCTTCACCACCCCCGAACAACTTCGAACATGCTTGATAAAGATCACAAAGTGGCAGTTGAATGACATCTCACCCCCGAAGGTATCCACGGACTAAACTGAATCGCATGTCATATATGCGAGATTCTCCATCCCCAACGATGTACTAACCTCATAATGCAAAGAAGGTAGGAGAAAGAGAGCTTTTGGTTTTTGGGAAGTATGGCCAAGCATCATAAGATCATCTTCATCTATTGCCATCGTATGATAGTGGTTTATAAAGCTACAAGGACGCTCCTTGGGCTATAGCGTTTATTCATGCATTATACCACATGAATAAATGCCACAATCACATTCATCATATGAATGCTTCTTCTCCCTTACATTATATCTCATATAATGCCTTACTAAATGATGACTGTTATGGATAATTGATCAAAGTTGCAGGCAACATGAAACAATACACCCATAATGCTTATAAATCATAATTTGTATGCAAAGAAATACATCTTATATATATATATATCATATACATATTAAGCTATAGGGCATATATCTTTCAATCTACCACTTGCACTAAATCCCAATAGACTTTGTGTCATTTCACCTTATATTATATCATATAAAATAACTTGTAAAATCATATCCAAAACTCCCATTGGATATTTTTCCAAAAAAACTCCTTTGAAAAGCAATCATCAACTTCACCTTGTATCACATCACATGCAATACCTTTTGAATACCCATCCAAAACACTTTTGGATTAGCTCTAAAAAACTATTAGAGTAACTCCCTAATTCAAACTCAATCCCCATTCAGTCAATCACAAAGTGTGACCCCACTGGCCATTATAGCATTGAAAACAAATACGGATCTTCGAATCCATATATGCAATCAAAGAGCAGTATCTAACAAAGCATCAATGCCACTCAAGATATAAAAAGATCTAACATGATCTCCATCAAACACATGTATCTCTATATTAGTGACCACTAGTCTGCATCATATGCAAACATGCATTCTCATATTTTCCCATTGTCCAAGACATTGAGTGACCATGGGACACAAAACATGTCCATCCCATATAGCCAACTCAACTGTTCAGAGTTCTTAGAGTATAGATTGGTCTGATTGATGAATATATCACCTGCCATTCATTATTATGGATAAACACATCACATGTCCCTTATCCGGGTAGATATACAATATCCATGTCAGCCACACACTCCCACAATCTATCTTAATCGAGGGCCCAAATGTCATACTTCTCGTATGAGAGGATAAATCCCATATTGGTTAAGCTCCAATAGATAACATGATCAACAACATACCCAACTACCCCTGTATTAGCAAAGTCAATATGTAGACTTGCATAAATAGGGTATTAAAGTATGAGGTTCTCGTGCTAGGTATCTCACCAACCTTTGGTAATGGGGACTCAAATATGACCCATGCACCATTAGTATACCAAAAACATCTGTATGACACTCCATGTAGTATAGCAGGTTATCTAACACACATAAACAATGTTATTCTTTGTTTTGGGCTTCATGATCATATTCTATATATTTATATGAGAATCCTACTCATGCTGAACTTTAGGGGTGTCCATGGGTCGGGTTGGGTCGGGTTGGGGGGGGGGGGGGGGTTGGACCCGACCCAAGCACAAGGGGTCAGGTCGGGTCGAAGAGATTTTTTAATTCGGACCCGACCCGACCTGACCCGACCCATCTCATATTGGGTCGGGTCGGGTTGGGTTGATCGGGTTACAGAAAAAGAAATGTTCGGTGCTTAATATTTAGGATCTCGCCCCGTAGGTTGATCGGGTTAGGGCTTCCGCTACGTATCTTCCTCGCTACGCTAGGGAATGCCCACAGCCACTACACTGCGATGAATCGACCCCAAAAAAGCATCGGTTGGTGGTGTGATCAACTCGTCAGCCTTCAGGTAGTCATTGAAGTCCGAGGAGGTTGGAGGCGAGTCTAGCAGGGTAACGAGGATGCGGTATTGTCCGACACAGGCATTTATCTGGGGCCACAATTGTGGCAGAGATGGAGGCGGTGGAAGAGGCACATGGGGTAGATGCGGTGCGGTGTGGTGGAGACGTTGGAGGAAGAAGACACTGACAAGGGGGTGAGGTCGATGTGGAATGATTGTTTTCTTGGCCGATCCTCCACTGTCCGATCTTCAAATCTTTAATCGGTCACCAGTCTTCTTGCATTTTTTTGCTTGTTATTTAGTTATCCTCGTAGCAGAATCAAATGAAATCTAGTTATCTTTTTTTTTGTTGATCTGGAAATGGAATCGTTGTTTGCTGATTTCACATGTATCGATTCTTCTAAATTTGTTTTATGCTTGGCTAAGAAAAGCCATGGAAGATGGAAGTTTCAATCATCTTCACAATTAATCCAGTATTCAAGTAATGGTGGGTGATGGCATGGAATCCATGGACAACGTAGGTGAGGAAGACATCATCATGGGTGAGGGTGAGGGCATCGGGTCGAGAAGTGGGAGGGAGAGGCGGCAGTAGGCAGCGAAGTCTGAAGGGAGGCAGACGACTCACAACAGTCGGGTTGGTTGGGTCGGGTTGGGTTAATTTTTTACCAACCCGTGATCCGACCCAACCCGACCACATTACAATCCAACCCAACCCAACCCGTGGTATATATTTTTTAACCCGACCCAACTCGGTCGGGTCGAGTCGGGTCGGTCGGGTTGGGTCGGGTCTGGACACCCCTACTAAACTTAACAATTCATCATCACCTATAATACTTCATGATGAACATCAGTTAGTGATAAACTCGAAGTCACACTTTGAGAGGTCAATTATCATTGCACTTCACGAAATGTGTGTATATATATACATTTATGTATCCAATGTGAAAGAATGATATAATTGTTGAAATAGTGGGTGCCCTAGACCCAACTATGTAGTACTTTTGATTACTGTATCATGTGTACAGTTAGATATGCATGATGATATCTTACCATTATAATACAGACTTTTCTACGTCCACTATAATAATGGTAATGTCCAAAGGTTAATTGTCGTGTCAAGAGGCTGTAGCAGATCCCAGGCTATAATGAGAACCTTGAGATACAATGACATTGATCTTAAATATATGTTCTATAGTCTAGATACATCTTACCGACTGGACACAGTAGATGTCTGACTATTAGGTGTTGGGGGCTCATAAGCATTGAGACTTCTTCTCATGAAGTTCGCACTTGGTGATCTCTAGTAGTGAGATCAGGAGGACAGGCCCGTCAATAGGAACACCACATGTTTTGGGTGTCATTGGTTGTTCCTATCTACAGACATGTGTATTGGTCTCCTGACTTGAGAGACCATTACCAATATATACCACTTAATTATGTACTTTGATGCAAGATGAAAACCATGGCAGTAATGTCGTGGCGAGGTAGTTTGTGTCGGGTGCGTCGTTAGTGGTATGATGTTGGTTGAATGGTCAAGAAAGGATTTGTCGCTTCCAAGTTTAGGAAGTTGTATATCTCAGGCCTGGTTGATCAGGATGGTGCCACCTTCATAAGTCTTTGGCCAAAGCAGCAGAAAGGAAAATCCTTCCGGTTAGATAAACAAATAATAAAGCAAGATAAGGACGATGACACAAGAGTGCGTCCTGCTTTATGAGATATTTAATGACAAAGAGATTATAGTACACAGTTAGTGTTCGTAGGATGGTAGTCGTTGCAATGACTATCTTTATCTCTTTAGGGCCCATAATGAGTTGCTAGACTCCGCTCCTGGTTTGTGGATTTTATTTGCTACTATCGAGATAAAGGCCTAGAGGGTTACACACAACAACATATTCAAGAATCCGCACCTATTTAGTTGAATAGGTATATAGACATAGTGGGCCCCTCCATAGGGTCCGAGCATTGTCCAAGTTGTCGATCACCAAATGAATTAAATAAATTCATTAATATTCAAGTTATGAATATTTGGGATTGAATTTATTTAATGTATTTATGAGTTTAGTAAATACAAGAAAAATATTAATCGAATGAATATTATTTTAATATTCAAGGTTCGTTTAATATTAACCGGGACAATGAGTCGAGTTAAATGGCTCGGATTTTATCACGTAATATGTTTCATATATATTACAAGTATGTGATAAAATAATAAATAATATTGGCGCAATTAAGTTCGTCGAAACTATTTATTTAGAGAACGTTGATATTAACAGGGGCCAGGGAACCCTACCAGGTATTTATCAACGTCTCTATAAATAAGAGAGAAGGCTCTCTCTCTTGTGTGTGCAATTCACTATTCATTCATTTGCATGGAATGAAAGTTGAGATCCTCTCTCTCCTCCCGCTTCTTAGAGAGAGAAATACTCGATCCAAGATGCTCGGATCGTGATCTCTCTTCTGCATCGAAGGCTTCTCGATGCGGTGATTGTCGGGAGGTCGAGAGCATCGTCAGATCGCCGCGCTAGCACCCGGAGTTCGACGATCGGCATTCCTACGGATTTTTGGAGCACGTGTGGACGATCTAGAGGGATCCTGCTTTGGATCCTTCAAGCGACGATCACCATCAGCTAGTAGCAGTCGACCGCGCCTTCAGATTTGAAACAGGTACGTTTCCATTTTAATTTTGTGCTCTTAATAATCTATGCGAGATCCTCGGACCTCTCTGGGGATCTGATCGTCGGCGACGACAAGTACCGTCGTCCCGTCGATGAAAATTTTAAAATCCCCGGCCCACCGACTTCCGATGCAGGCCCTGGAAACCTAATAGTGGTATCAGAGCGATCGTGTAAATTTTATGAGCTAAATAAAATTAATTTTCATAAAATTAAGTAGAGGGTTTAAAATCGGTCACAACCGTTCTAACCGCGCACCGGTCCGATTTCGAACGGCCAAATTATGACCAGTTTAATTTTTCGGATTGGATCGAAGGTGCAGTTTGATCTCGGGTTATAATTTTATTTCATCTTCTTGAACCGATTAAAATTCAATTGGTTCATTAGAAATAAAATTAATTGTGGAAATTATTATTTTTATAAATAATATAATTTGCACAATAATTTTATTATTATAATAATAATTATTTTATTATTATAATATTGTAATAATAATAAATTATTATTTAATTATAATAATTATATTATTATTTAATTTAAAAGGCTATCTATAGCCTTTAGAAATGTTAAAAAAAGGGAGTAGACTTGATTGGAGGTCAAGTCTTCAAAAAAAAAAGGGACCCAAAAGCAAGACTCGCTTGGGTCTTGGTGCACCACTTGCAAAACACAAAAAAAGGGGGAAATGGGGTCTATCACGTGGAAAACAGAAAGCAAAAAAAAAAGTGAAGCAGGGGGTCCGAGCGGACCCCCTCCCTTCATCCCGTGCGGTGCACTGCAGCGCCGCCGGGTCTCCACCCCGGCGCGACGGACTGCCCAGGCCGCCGCACCCCTCCGTCAGCGCCTCTCCCTCTAGTCCACCGCCCTTAGCCCGCCGCGCACCCTGCCGAGCTCCCACAGCGCACAACTGCAGCACCGGGACAGCACCGACCTTCCTCCTCCTTGGCACGGGACCGCACCGGTCGAGCCCGCCGGAGCAGACGGCAAGTAGCGACCAGCCCGTGCTGCCCTGTTCCGGCCAAGCCTTGGCCGAACCCTCTCGCTGGAGACCCCAGTGGCCGGAAGCCTCCCGGGTACCTCGCGCTGCAAGACCCCGCAGCGCTGCCATTACAGCTTGGCTCCCACGGGTGTCCCTGCCTCCGGCCGCCGCTCGGTCCTCCTAGCGGGCAGGTAACCCCTGACATAGATTTAATTAAACCAATTAATATAATTAATTAAATTAATTAATATATTAATTGCGGTGAAAATAAGTTTTAATACCTGAGGTTAAAAATTAATTTGTTTTTTGAAATTAAATTAATTAATTAATTAATTTAATTCTAAGTACTAAAATTAAATTAATTAATAGACCGATAATTAATTAAATTATTTGAATTTAATAATTCATTTAATTTAATTAAATAACCCTCGTACTTATTTATGCATTTTAATTTTATCACGCTTTAATTTTACCCGTCGTCTGGTCTTGAGCATTGACCCCAGAATGTCTACTTTTAATTAATTATTTAATTAATTATTTAAATACGTGAGATGATTGTAATTAATTAAATAGATGGTCCGTGCATCATCTTTATTTTTCGGTTAAAATGTATAAGGGCCTGTGATATTGTTTTGATGTACATTTATACCCGAGTTCCCCTCGCCTGCGCGCGAGTATCTTTGTACTTCAGACAAAGACAACGAGCGACGTAGACCCCGCCAAGATGAAGCGGTGCACGACGGTGCAAGATGACACGTGGACCACGCCAAGATGAGGTGGTATTCCAAGACGCGACGTCGATTCCGCCAAGACATGGCGATACTGCAGAGGACCAGCAGACATACATGATTGGGCAAGCTGCATCAAGAGTTAAGCATACGACTCAAGTACGATGCGCTTAGGTCGTTTAGATGCTCAAGACCAGTCAGGTAGTGGTTTAACTTTATGCATTTATTTATTATTTTATGCATTTTAGAATAGCGGGAAAATACATAAAATGATAAATAATAAAAATGCATAAAGAAGCGACGTTTGATTTCTATTAAAGTTCAATTGTGAGCGCGACAACATAGACAAACAAGTTTAATAGAAATGGATTACATTCATCGAGATAAAACTAATAAAACCCTCAAAGAAAATATTAAGTCACAAACAACCATCCATCATTCAAGTTTGAACAAAATCGGGTGTTCGAGGTGCCGGTTCATGCCTCAGCTGAGGGTGCCGCTTACTACCGGGGAGTTCTTATTTGTGTGGTGGGTCAAATTAACTAAAATTGCAGCAAAGATATATCCTTAGCTAGTTTGTTGTAATTTTAGAGGCAAACGTTGAGTAAATCATTAAATGATTTTGAAGCTGGGACTTCACTCAACAGATCAAGGAACCGCAAGTTAATGCGGTTGGCCATCCAAAGGCCTACCTTGGACCCTCCGAGTAGTGGCGTAGCCCTAGCTTGTAGACTATGAGGGAGGTTCAGGGATCCTTGCCACTAGAATACTCAAGAGTATTCCGATTCTAGTACAGAGGGTTCCTAGAATTCGAAAAATTAGTGGGAGACATTTAATGATTAAATAATCAGCAATGTCAGATTAGGTAATCACATAAAAGTACAATATGCTAAATTATATTTGTAGATAATGACAAGTAATACCATAATAAAACTGTGATAAACGACGGAAAAAGTTAATTTCCAAACAAGCACAAAATTCCAAATGTAGTATAGGCGCTTGCGCACATTACTACTATATCGGAAATTCAAGGTGCTTGTGTCCCAACCTGTTAAGCCACCTCAAGAAGTGAGGGTGTAAAACTGCTTACAGGAGACTCATGAATCAAGCTTATGATGGTTCTGTCATAATGCTATCATCAAAGTCTGATGTTAGATGTGGCTGCTACATCATGACATGGATGATGTTACATGTAGTCTCATCTCCAAGATCCTTTCGAGGAGAAAGCGAAGCAAGATTTGAATATGATGATTGCACTCGGATTGTGTAAAGTGAAAGACGGTTCATAATCTTTCATGTCATCACATTCTTATATATTTTACACCCAAATACTCTAGTTTCGTTTAAAGGTACAAATGAACGGTATAGAGTAAGCGCTTCATTACCTTTAAGGTAACTTTCGCCAAGTAATAAGAATATTGGAGATAACGCCATCTTTTATTCTTATGGCGAATACATTGAATGACAAGGCGAAAAGTCTTATGGAAAGTTATGCCAAAGGAACCTTCGTCACGTCCTTCAATGAAAAGTGGTTGGTTATTTAACAGGAGGTTATTTGCATCACATAATGAAATGAATTCATGGAAGTTTAAAAACTGAAATACAAGAAGCAAGTTACTGCTCCTCGTTCAATTAATATTCATCAAATAAAAGTATTGTTTTCTATCATACTTATTGGGTATTAAAATACAATATGCTTTTCACATATATGTATTGAAATACAATAACCAACTAAGTAGTGAAACATTACTAGAAGTAAAGTGTCTTCTCCAAGCAGCTAAGAAAGGGTGATTCCTAAGTCAGCAGGGAGAAACACATAACTTCTAATTACCAAGTGATTGATTCAAATTGAACAAGTTGTGGAGTATAACCAAAAACATTTATCTCATGTCCCCATTTGGACATGATGAGACATTATTCCATGTTTTGGAATGAATGTTGTTTGAGGTAACATACTCAACAAATAGTTCACTATTATTTGAATCAATGGCAATACATGATGAATATAAAATATAAGACCTACCCAGTGGTGGCAATGTGATTATTTTTCAAGTAAAACTAAAAGTGGACATCAACTATATACCCAATATGGTATTTAGGCTCGGCACAGCTAAACACCTATGGTATTATTGACACCCTTAGTTTAGACAAAGAAAACTTTAGAAATAAAGGTATGCCACAAAGCCTTCCGAGGTTAGTTCAACAAGACAATGTGAACTATTCCAAAGAAAGAAAGAGGTAAAGATACTTCATATTTTTCCTTTAAGTCATTAAGGAATAGTGAAGTATAAGTTTGGTCAGAAGATATGAGTTGCTTCAGATTGGCAGGCCGAAGAATATCTTGACCAAGCAATCATCGATAATGATAATGTAGCATGGAGTAATTCCTAAATGCATGTTACCTTATCTGCATCACCGTATTAATGTTCATAAGGAGGATCAATGATGAGTCTTACATATTAACATTGATCAACAAACATGTAGCATGGAGAAATTCCTAAACACATATGTTACACATCAAAGTTATGATGTAAGTTGTATCAATGTTGCATCTTGCGGAAACTTCCATCATACTTCAAAATGTGATTTGAAAATAACAGTGTAAACCCATAACCAATATGCCAACTAAAATGAAAAATGGATATCATACGAGTCATAGTATGATGGAAAATCCATTATGTCATAGGACGTGTTTAGATGCAAAGCATTTGTTAGGATTTAAACAAACCTGCATCAAGTTAAACACATTGTGCATCTAAGTTAATTATCCTAACAGTTGCTTAAGATATTACCTAAATCCCTAATATAGAAAAGATGTAGTCAAGTATTAGACTACATTTCTATACAAGGGTGCACATCTCTATTAGAGATAGTGGGATATGAATTGAATTGGACTTAGTCAATGCTCGGGATGCATAAATGGTTGGCATAGGGAACAAGTTCCACAAGTACATGTGGAAAAGGAATGTTCCAGAGACACATACGACATAGGAAGTATGAAACCATGGTGATGGTTTTATATTCACCGCGGTCGGTGATATATTATTCATTGAGAATAATAAATCCTACAAGTAAGCAGTATATGGAAACAAGCTAAGATTGACAAGATCAACTAAAATTCAATAATGGATTCCATGTATAAAATTGCAAAGGGGATTATAAAATGAATACTATGGTGGGTATTCAAATTAAATGATACATGGATGGTACAAGTATGGTACCAATAAGGTTCGATTGGTTATACCAAGTCAGTACGCCTAAATCTATTAGAATTTTACTTGTCATAGCTAAACTTATAAGATCTTTTTATTGTTCACTGGATGTCAAGATCATTTTTCATGGAAGGTGTCTATACGACGCAACCAGAAAGAGATGATGACATCAAATGATTCCAATAAGGGTTGAAAGTTACAGAAATCCAATTCTGGATTAAAGCAAGCAACAAGATCTTAGAGCATTCATTATAAATGAATCTTTTCATCTGTCTACCAAAGGTTAGTGGGAGCGTCAATGTTTTTCTAAATGATATATGTTCGGAAAAATATGGAAAACAGATTTTGATCTTACAGTTAGATAAGATCAGGTTAAAAGAAATTCTCCAATGATTGACTTCAAGTAGCAACCTAAGTTCTAGGGAACAGGATCCACTGAGGTAGATCCAAAGGTTGCTTGGTCCTAGTCAATCTTGTACATATAGTGAAATTGTATTAAAAATACAAGTTGGAACAATTCAAGTTCAGAATTGTGCCTATGTCACATGGCTTAATCTCTACAGGTTAACATGTTCGGAGCATGTGTAGAGATTAAAGTTGTGAATTGATATCATATGATTTAGCGATGGATCAATCACATATGCCATAATATGTACAATAATTAATACTACCAGAATATAATTTATTATAGGCAGATATCAATTATTTCTAGGAGCACTGCAAGTGATGCAGTCAGAACTTTCATCTTGTACTTCGGTAAGTACAAATGATATGTACCTGGAATAAGGAGAGGAAGCTATAATAGTTATGGTGGGATACATACTAGTAATCCTTAGATCAATTTTATCTAGTATCGCAGTTAGGCAAAGGATATGAGTGAGTCAAGATCATAAAAACTTGTGGTAGCCATACCTACAAATACCGAGTACGTTGCAGCTTCTAAGCCAGCTAAGAAGCAGTTATAAATTGCAACGATTTGTTCCAGTTCTTGGATTCACACCTAGTAAGAAAAGTATTATCATAATGAGAATTATGATATTCTTACTAGCCAAGTTGTCATGTTATGACAATGGGAAAAATGATCTACTCGGGGATACCTTATCTTGAGAAGGTTTTACTCAAGAAGATGAGGTCGCATATAGCAGATTTTCCACGCGGAAAAAACGTGGCAGGCCCAGCAGTTAAATCCATTACTCAGTAGAAGCATGGTATTTATCATGTGAGTAGCTAACAAGTTTAGTTAGGAAGTTGGCTCTAGTGCAAGTGGGAGTGTTGGAATAGTGGGTTCCCTAGACCCAACTATGTAGTACTTTTGATTACTGTATCATGTGTACAGTTAGATATGCATGATTATATCTTACCATTATAGTGCAAACTTTTCCGTATCCACTATAATAATGGTAATGTCCAAAGGTTAATTGTCGTGTCAAGAAGTTGTAGCAGATCCCATGATATAATGAGAACCTCGAGATATAATGACATTGATCTTAAATATATGTTCTATAGTCTAGATACATCTTACTGACTAGACACAATAGATGTATGACTATCAGGTGCTAGGGGCTCATAAGCATTGAGACTTCTTCTCATGAAGTTCTCACTTGGTGATCTCTAGTAGTGAGATCACAAGGAGAGACCCGTCAATAGGAACACCACATGTTTTGGGTGTCATTGGTTGTTCCTATCTATGGACATGTGTATTGGTCTCCTAACTTGAGACCATTACCAATGTATATCACTTAATTACGTACTTTGATGCAAGGCGAAAACCATGGAAGTAATGTCGTGGCGAGGTAGTTTGTGTCGGGTGCGTCGTTAGTGGTATGACGTTGGTTGAATGGTTAAGAAAGGATTTGTCGCTTCCAAGTTTATGAAGTTGTATATCTCAGGCCTGGTTGATTAAGATGGTGCCGCCTTCATAAGTCTTTGGACAAAGCAGCAGAAAGGCAAATCCATCCGGTTAGATCAACAAAAAATAAATCAAGATAAGGACGATGACACAAGAGTGCGTCCTACTTTATGAGATATTTAATGACAAAGTGATTATAGTACATAGTCAGTGTTCGTAGGATGGTAGTAGTTGCAATGACTATCCTTATCTCTTTAGGGGCCATGATGAGTTGCTAGACTCCGCTCCTGGTCTGTGGATTTTATTCACTGCTATCGAGATAAGGGCCTAGAGGGTCACACACAACAAATTATTCAAGAATCTGCACCTATTCAGTTGAATAGGTATATGGACATAGTGGGCCCCGCCACGGGGTCCGAGCATTGTCCAAGTTTTCGATCATCAAATGAATTAAATAAATTCATTAATATTCAAGTTATGAATATTTGGGATTGAATTTATTTAATGTATTTACGAGTTTAGTAAATACAAGAAAAATATTAATCGAATGAATATTATTTTAATATTCAAGGTTCGTTTAATATTAAGAAGGACAATGAGTCGAGTTAAATGGCTCAGATTTTATCACGTAATATGTTTTATATATATTATAAGTATGTGATAAAATAATAAATAATGTTGGCGCAATTAAGTTCATCAAAATTATTTATTTAGAGAACGTTGATATTAACGGGGGCCGGGGAACCCTACCGGGTATTTATCAATGTCTCTATAAATAAGAGAGAAGGCTCTCTCTCTTGTGTGTGCAATTAACTATTCATTCATTTGCATGGAATGAAAGTTGAGAGCCTCTCTCTCCTCCCGCTTCTTAGGGAGGGAAGTACTCGATCCAAGATGCTCGGATCGTGATCTCTCTTCTGCATCGAAGGCTTCTCGATGCGGTGATCATCAGGACGTTGAGAGCATCGTCAAATCACTGTGCTAGCACCCGGAGTTCAACGATCGACGTTCCTGCAGATTTTTGGAGTGCGTGTGGACGATATAGAGGGATCCTGCTTTGGATCCTTCAAGCGATGATCGCCATCGGCTAGTATCAGTCGACCGTGCCTTCAGATTTAAAACGGGTATGTTTCAATTTTAATTTTGTGCTCTTAATAATCTACGCGAGATCCTCAGACCTCTCCGGGGCTCAGATTGTCGACGACGACAAGTACCATCGTCCCGCCGATGAAATTTTTAAAATCCCCGGCCCACCGGCTTCTGCTGTGGGCCCCAGATACCTAACAATAATGGAGGTTTCCTTTAATATGATACATTTTAATATTCTTAAACTCTTTAAGAATATTAAAAAAAACCAACATAAGCACTGATTTATCATATCATATATGATAAATTGCCAAATCAGCCTTATGTTTTCTACACTTTCTATGTTTTGTTAGCTAATGAAATCATATATAATTCATGTCACATCTCTATGTGTGTAAAGACCTGTATTTTTACATGTAATTTTTTTAATTATATGGAATTATTATGAGTCTGCGAAATTTGATGACACATGATTCCGAGACTCGGTGTGTCCAGAGTGAATTTCTGAACTTTTTTTAAGGTACGTTCAGTAAACGCGTGGGCAAAATTTTCTATCTTTTGAATCGATGCTTGAATTAAAAATACGAGGGCACCGTTGAATCCACAACACCAATATTCGCTTAAGGGAGGCTTCACTTCGACCGTAGTAGGTCGGGAGAAAAAAAAGATTTTGGGACTTTTTAAAAGAATAATAAAATAACTTTTTTATTTTATTTCTTTATTTCTTTTCCTCTAACAGACAAGCGGAAGTGGTAGGTCCAACGACGTGTCAAGACATTAAATTTCTTGACTCCTCAAATCCTTTGTAACAACGTCGTTGGAATTAGGAAGATTCCTATTAAATGAACCCCCATTAAATCCACAGGCGTTACTCACCCTCCCCCTCTCCTATTTATATGGAGCTTGGGGAGAGGTATTGGCACAACTTCACCAAGCAACAAAGTTCTGATAAAGTGTCGTGACGCCAATCACTTGGATGATGGAGCCGGTTCCAGTGGGCGGTGACGAGCTTCACCGAACGAGGAACTCTGACTTTTCCTCAAGCGTGGAGGCTCTCCAACGAACTTGAGTTATATATTTATTTTGTTATAATTTCAAGTGATTATTGAATTCTATTACTCCCTCATGTTTTCAAGATAACGCAGAGCACGGGCCAAAAAAACATGGCATAGACCATCCGCTACCTTGTTTATCCTTGCGTTCTCTGTAGAAGACCGCCGGCGCGGCGACACCGACCGACCACGATGGAGGTGGCGCGTTATCACGTGCCGCAGGAGGAGGTCATAACACTATTCCACAGTGGTTAACAGAGCGGCCGAAACCGGCCGTCCACAGAGGTGGTGCGGCGTGCCATTGCGCGCTGTTGGTGGGGAAGGCTGCGGCCAAAGCCGTGGCGGGTGAAGATGGTGGCTGACTCGTGCCGGCCATGGAAGGCAGAGACGGTGCGGTGTGCCATCACGCGCCACTGGAGGAGGTCGCGGCTCGAAGCCACAACAGTGGAGAGATCCACCCTCCCGTGGGTCCCACAGTGACCGGGTGGCACCCTGTGGCGCCGCCACTTCACAAGCCGAACGACCGCTCGACCGCTCGGGAAAACCAGAGGGACTCCGCCCCTATGTAGGCTAGGGCGGGCCCCGATCCAGCGGGTCGTGCATGCCCAGTGGACCGCATCACCGTGGGTCGGGCCGTGCGTGACCAGCGGGATGCACCCCCACAGACCGGGCCGTATGAGCCCAGTGGGCCGCGCCTCCGTGGGCTGAGCCGTGTGAGCCTAGTGGGCCGCACCCTTGCAGGCCAGGCTAAACCCCATACATACCAAGCCAGACCACAGTCCAGCGGGTGGAGCCCACTGCGGCCCAGCCCAGCCAGGTCATACCTAGACCGGGTTGGGACGGGTCGGTCTGACCGGGTCTGACTGGACCCGGGCCCTTCCATGCCAGTTTCACCTAAAGGACCATAACTTGAAATCCGGGCATCCATTTGACGAACCAGCTACAACGATGGGGACCCTTGGAACGAGATAGTCCTTTTGGTATACTCCACTTGCGTTTTGGAGAGGGCTGGAGTATGGCCAGGTTGGATCGAATCTGAATCCAACCAGACCCTCATAACTAAAACGCTTATAAGTCATAGACCGGGTGTCCGATTGGCGTGCCGTCTATCGTGTTGGAACCCTTAAAACATAGCAGTCCATTGGGATACTTCTTCATGGAACTTCGTGGTGGTTTAGGTATGACCAATGGCTTAAGGAGTGGATCCTACCGGAATCAAGTGTACAATGAGCGGGAATCTAGTGGCTGGCAGTGAGGTGGAGGTTGGAGACAGATCATACGAAGGTTAGTACTGAGCGATCCTATGTGGGTCAGCACCAATCTTGTGTGGGTCAGATCCTGTGTGGGTTAGCACTCAACGATCCTGTGTGGGTCAGCGCATACCGATCCTATGTGGGTTAGCACTCAATGATCCTGTGTGGGTCAGCGCATACCAATCCCATGTGATTCAGATCCTATGGTGGTAATTGCGGGGGTTAGTACCTATCGACTCCGAGCAGGTCGTATCCTGTGTGGATCATTGCAAGGGTTAGTACCTATCGATCCTGTGTGGGTTAGACTTCGTATAATCAGCAGAAGTGCCTGTCAACAGAGTAAGATGATCTATCTTCTCGAATAATCATATTTACTTGTATGCCTTACTTATAAAACTGGTGTGAGCTGCGTCTTTTATCTTCCCGGTGTTACCTGTGTGGTACTTTTACCTTCGCGGTGTTAGCTTTGTTGTGTTACCTGTGTGGTACTTTTACCTTCATGATGTTACCTTCGTGGTGTTACCAGTGTGGTACTTTTACCTTCATGGTGTTACCTTTGTGGTATTATTCCCTCATGTATGAGACAAGTATATCTTGATATCCTAGGTATATATATGGGCATATACCTAAGTAGAGTTGTTGACTGCTCTGTGCTTTGTGGTTGAGGTCTTGCTTTGTGGTTTTTCCTTTGTGGAACTCTGGGAGACCTTCGGGGGTCTCAGGGTCCATACTGAGTATCGTTATACTCACCCCTGAATATGATACACCCACACCTTATTGTGTCTTGTGTAGATGACATACAACATTGATTGAGGCTGAGGGAGCCAGGACTGAACGGTTCTCATAGGTGGACCTTTGACGTGATATGCTGTAGTGACTACTGATCGTGAGCCGTACCTACCCTTCAGTTGGACCCTCGGTGGAAAATCCAAGAGTTGTTTTTCTCTTTTCAGTTATACTTGTACTTTTCAGTTGGGCTTGTATTTCGGCCCCTTTACTTTCAGTACACTTTTTTACTACAACAGTTTACCTTACGGTTGCTTCTTGTTGTGTTCTTAGTTTGTGTGTTTGTATAGGTTTAAAGTCAATGACTTCACATTATAGGGATATGCCTTTTCAGTTCTAGTTGCCAACCCCTGGCTTATAGAAGGCGGGCTTGGGGTAGTCACAACATGGACCCCAGGGGACAGGTCGTGACAAAGTGGTATCAGAGGAGTCAGTTCTACCAAAGAACTAGGACTCTGATCTTTTCAATGTGGTGATAATGTTAAGTGTTATGAGTTTGGTTTTCAGTTTGGGGTATCCAGTGTTGGTGCGACAACTGACATATACATACACCAGGACCCTAAATTCTGATTTTTAGTTCAGTGCATGAAAACACTGATTGCATGTGTTTTGAAAAGTTTTCTTGTGTTTTCTTTGAGTCAGCTCCCCAGGTATAACTTATTGACCGTGGAGCACCTGGTTTCTTTCAGAATGCCACCACGTAGATAGCCAGCTAGGATTCCTGGGAGAGTACATGATGACGGCCCACCGAGCGATGAGGCTTCGGTGCAGGGCCCTCTTACAGTGATAATACCATCACGTGGTGAACCAGTATCACCATCACCCATTGGGAAGTAGATGCCACCAGCCCCACCAATAGAGGGTGCATGCCGACTAAGCACATTTCATGAGTTTCAGTGGTAGAGAGCTCTGAGGTTCCGAGGCAAGATGGATCTGCATGTGGCTGAGGACTGGATGGAGGCTGTGGCCAGAGTTTTTTTCTTAGTTGGGACACCAGCTGATTTGATGGCGATCCTAACTACTAGTCCCTTCCAAGGAAAAGCTAGGAGATGGTGGAGTCTGACACTATAGTTACACGACGAGGCAACCCTCACCTAGGTGAACTTTGAGGGCCTTTTTAGGGTAGAGTTTGTCCCAATGACTCTATGCTCAGTTTGTATACAGGAGTTGCTGCACTTACAGTAGGGCAACATGACCGTGGCCTAGTACTCGGCGAGGTTCACTGATCTCTCTTGCTACTCCACCGACATGAAGCAAGAACCTTTCTTCAAGTACCAGACCTTTGAGAGGGGTCTTTGATGGGAGATCAGATCACCGATGATATCGCTCAGCATTCTGACGCAAGCTGGGGTGATAGAGCGAGCACTTTTGTTGGAGAGCTTCATAGCTGAGTGAGAACCGACATCGAGAGCCACCACCGAATGTTAGGTAGTGGAGTCATCCACAACAGGTAGTAGAAGGATGACGCAGGGGCCCAAGCAGTCCAGACTGTCTGGTGGATGAACTTAGGATAGAGGGTCAGATGTGAGGGGATCATAAGATAGAGGAGGACAGTTGAGGATCAGGCAGGGCTACTCGTGCGGCGAGCAGGGTCACATGGCTCGCGACTGCCCAACCCATTGTACGGATAACCAACAGACGATCAAGGGATCCCCAAGGTATAGGTAGAGGTTCGATCAAGGAGGTCCGCAGGGTGGCGTACATGGAAGAGGAGCTGTCCGTGCAGTAGGAAGTGGGTGGCGATTCGAGGTTCTTCCGCCACCACCTCCAGGTGTTCCACCCTGACCACAGAGAGTAGGAGGATAGGGACAAGCTTTTCTCCAGGCAGCTGAGGCCTATGACCACAACGTTCCAGAGCTGATTAGAGGTATGATCTGTGTCTACTCCACCCTATATGTAGTACTTATAGACACAGGTTCCAGTCACTCTTTTATTGCCATGACCCTCGTTCGGAGCTCATAGATTTAAACGGATCCGTTGGCTCGATCCTTATGGATAGAGACTCATACTGAAGAAAATTTGACGATTAAACACTGGTGATTACAGTGTGAGCTTACTCTAGGAGGCGAGAACTTCGACTGGGATCTTCTAGTAGCGGCATTGAGGCCTTACGACATCATCTTGGGTATGTATCAGTTATCCACATTCTATGCTCATATTGACTGTATTAGAGGAAAAGTACGGTGTGTATGACCAGGCTTTCCTTCACCGGTGAGAAGGGAACCTTTGCAGCATAGGATGGACTTACCCAGAGGAGGGTGTATCTGATCACACATCGGGTGGCTAGCCTTACCCTCAGAGTAGTTGATGTTGAGAGTCAGATCTATCCTGTAGTGGTGGACTAGTATACCGATGTCTTTCCTAATGATGTTCTGGGACTACCTCCACACAGAGAGGTAGACTTTTGCATTGACATATACCCCAGGATGGCACTAATGTATACACCAATATATCAGATGGATCCCGAGGATCTTCATGAGTAATGGGTATAACTGGAGGACTTTCAGAGGCAGGGGTTCATAAGGCCCCTTGTTTCTCCATGGGCAGCCCCAATTTTGTTCGCCAAGAAGGTAGATGAGAGTTTGAGACTCTGTGTTTATTATCAGTGCCTGAACCAGGTTACCATGAAGAACAAGTATCCAATCCCAAGGATTGATGATATCTTTGATCAGTTGAAGGGAGCTCAATGGTTTTCAAAGATAGACCTCAGATCAGGCTATCATTAGCTCAGGGTACGAGATGAGGATGTGCAGAATACGACCTTTAGAAGTCGGTATGGCCACTATGAGTTCTTGGTTATGCCTTTAGGCATGACCAACACCCCTACAGTGATCATGGTACTTATGAACAGGATCTTCCATCCATACCTTGATCACTTTGTGGTGGTCTTCATTGACGATATCTTGGTGTACTCAGCGACGGAGGAGGAGCATTCCTATCATCTTTAGATAGTTCTGGTTACACTCTAAGAGCACCAAATTTATGGTAAGCTCTCAAATTGATAGTTTTGGATATGAGAGGTCCACTTTTTGGGACATGTTATCACAGAAGCTGAAGAAGTAGTGGATCCAGCAAAGATAGGGGTTGTGCTAGCTTGGGAGCCACCCGGGAGTGTGACCAAGGTGCAGAGTTTCCTGGGGTTGGATGGGTACGACCAGAGCTTTGTACCCGACTTTTCCAGAGTTGCGACACCCATTTCATCATTGAAGAAGAAGGGACAACCCTTCATGTGGATGGAGAGATGCTAGCAGAGCTTTCCGGAGCTGAGGCATAGACTGACGAGTGCCCCCATCATGAGGCTACCAGAAGAGGGTGTTGGCTATGTAGTCTACTGCGACACATCAAAGACTAGACTTGGATGTGTCCTGATGCAGGATAAAGTAGTGATCGTCAATGGTTCCCAAAAGCTGAGGCAACATGAGCAGAACTACGCCACCCATGACCTGGAGTTAGTAGCAGTGGTCTTTTCCTTGAAGATGTGGCGACATTACTTGATGGGCGAACATTTTACAGTCTAATCTGATAACAAAAGTCTCATGTATATCTTCTCATAGAAGGACCTGAACCTGAGACAATGATGATGGCTAGAGTTCCTCTAGAACTATGACATTGAGATAGTCTATACTCTTGGGAAGGGGATGTAGTGGCAGACACAATCAGTAGGAGGTCTAGTTTACATATGCTAAGTGAGGAGACAGAGAAGCTAGCCGCGTTGCAGATATCCTTTGTGGATAGAGATGGAGCAACTTACCTTCAGTATATGACTATCACTCCCCCACTTCTTTAGTGAGGAGGCACAACTTGGGGACTTTGACTACGAGGCGCGTTGTGCTCGGATATCCACATGACATGCACCTTATGAATTTTATGAAGGTGGGGAGCATGTCATCCTCTTTAGAGGATACACCATGGTACCAGTGGCTCTATGGGAGGAGGTGCTGAGGGAGTTCCATACGTCCCTTCTGGTGGTACATCCTAGTGTGGAAAAGATGTACCAGGACCTTTGGTGTCAGCACTGGTGGTTAGGGATGAAGAAGGTAGTGGTAGAGTTTGTTTCACAATGCATCACTTGTCAATAAGTGAAGACCGAGCACCAGGTTCCAGCAGGCTTAATGCAACCAATAGAGGTGCCATAGTGGAAGTGGGATGGTATCTCCATGGACTTTGTGTTAGGGATTCCACGTACGTCCAGGGTACATGATTCCATTTGGGTAATCATTGACCAACTCACCAAGTCGACCCACTTCCTACCCATTTGAGATCAGAGATTAGTAGATGGCTTGGGACGCCTCTAGGTATAGGAGATTGTACAACTTCATGGGGTGCCATCAATGATCATCTTTGACCATGACACATGTTTTATATCTCTATTATGGAAGGGATTACAAGAGGCGTTCGAGACTTAGCTATGTTTGAGCATCGCCTTTCATCCATAGATGGATGGTCAGGCGGAGCAGACCATTCAGAAATTGGAAGACATGCTACATGCTTTCATCCTAGATTTTGGCCACAGTTGGGAAGATCACTTTCCCTTGGTGGAGTTCGCATACAACAACATCTATCACTCAACCATCGGTATGGAACCATTTGAGGCCTTATACGGTTGACCTTGCAGATCACCTCTATGCTGGATAGACCCAGGGGAGTCAGTGCTTATGGGTCTAGAGTTGGTACGGGCTATCACTAAGAAGATACAGATCATCCATGAGCGGATGAAGGCTTCAAAGAGAAGACACAAGTCTTATGCTGACAGGAGATATAATCCCTTGGAGTTTGAGGAGGGAGAGCACGTCTTCCTATGGGTCTCACCTCAATGAGGTTTGCAGAGATTTGGCCGAGGAGACAAACTCTCACCGAGGTTTATCAGACCTTTTTTGATACTTAGGAGGATTGGAGAGGTAGAATACCACTTGGCACTACCACCGCAGTTGGAGAGGGTGCACGACGTCTTCCACGTATCCCAGCTGAGGAGATATGTGCATGACCCATCTCACGTCATTGACCATGGAGAGCTGGACTTTCATGATGGGGTGACGTTTATGGAGGTTCCAGTGGAGATTGAGGATTGACAGGAACATATCCTTCATGGAAGATCGATACCTTTGGTGTGCATTCGCTAGCAACACGAGAACCTCCAGGGAGAGCACATGGGAGCAGGAGGCTCAGATTTGTGCTCAGTACCCCCTTTTGTTTCCTTACTCTATGTTGTGGCTTTTGGGAACGAAAATCCCTAAGGTGGGTAGAATGTAAAGACCCGTATTTTCCATGTAATTTTTTTTAATTATATGAAATTATTATGAGTCTACGAAATTTGACGGCACATGATTCCGAAGCATGGTGTGCCTAGAGTGAATTTCTGAACTTTTTTTAAGGTAAATTAAGTAAACATGTGGGTGGTGTTTTCTATCTTTTGAACTGGTGCTTGGATTAAAAATCCGAGAGCACCATTGAATCCACAAAACTGATATTCGCTTAAGGGAGGATTGACTTTGACCACAGTAGGTCAGGAGAAAAGATAGATTTTGGGACTTTTTAAAAGAATAATAAAATAACTTTTTTATTTTATTTATTTCTTTCTTTTCCTCCAATAGATAAGCAGTAGTAGTGAGACCAACGATGTTTCAAGCCATCAAATGGCTTGACTACTCAAATCCTTTGTAACAACTCCATTGAAATTAGGAAGGTTCCTATTAAATGAACCCCCATTAATTCCACATGCGTTACTCACCCTCCATCCTCTTATTTATATGGAGCTTGTGGAGAGGTATTGGCATGACTTAATAAAGAGATGAAGTTCTGATAAAGTGCCATGATGTCAATCACTTGGAGGACAGAGCCAGTTCTAGTGAGCGGTGATGAGCGCCACCAAACGACGAACACCGACTTTTCCTCAAAAGCAGAGGCTCTCCAACGAAATTGAGGTAGAGATTTATTTTGTTATAATTTCAAGTGATTGTTAAATCCTATTACTCCCTCATGTTTTCAAGATAACACAGAGGGCGCGGGCCAAATGAACATGGCCTGGACCCTCCTCTACCTTGTTTACCCTTGCGTTCTCTATGGAAGACCACCAACATGGCGACACCGACTAGCCACAATGGAGGTGGTGCGCCGTCGCACACCATAAGAGGAGGTCGTGAAACTATGCTATGATAGTTAGTGGAGTGGCCAGCACTGCCGACCGCGGAGGAGGTGCAGTGCGCCGTCGCGCGCGGCCAGTGGGGAAGGCCACGACCGAAGCCGCAACGGGTGAATACAGAGGTTATCTTGAGCTAACCACAGAAGGCGGAGATGGTGTGGCGTGCTGTCGCGTGCTGCTGGAGGAGGCCGTAGCTCGAAGCTGGGTCAGACCCAGACTGGGCTGGATTGACCTGAGCCAGGTCGGGTCGACCCAGACTAGGTCAGTCCGACTGGGTCAAATCGGACCTAGGCCCTTCTAGGCCAGTTTCACCTAAAGGACCATAACCCGAAATCCAAGCGTCCATTTGATGAACCGTTTGTGGAGTTGGGACCCTTGGAATGAGATGATCCTTTTAGTATAATCTACATGAGTTTTGAATAAGGTTGAAGTATGACCAGGTTGGATCGAATTTGAATATAACCGGGACCTCAAAACTAAAACGCTTATAAGTTATAGACCAGGTGTCCGTTTGACATGCTGTCTGTCACGTGGGAACCCTTACAAAATGGAAGTCCTTTGGGATAATTCTTCGTGGAACTTAATGGTGGTTGAGTTACAACTGATGTCTTGAGTAGTGGATCCTACCGGAATCAAGAGTACAATGAGCGAGAATCTAGTGGCTGGCAGTGAGGTGGAGGTTGGAGAAAGATCATACGGAGGTTAGTACCGAGCGATCCTATGTGGGTCAACACCAATCCTATGTGGGTCATATCCTGTGCGGGTTAGTGATTAGTGATATTGTGTGGGTTAGCACATACCGATCCTGTGTAGGTCAGCACTCAACGATCTTGTGTGCGTCAGCGCATACCGATCCTGTGGGGGTCAGATCCTTTGTGGGTCATTGTGGGGGTTAGTACTTATTGACTCTGGGAAGGTTAGATCATGTGTGGATCATTTTAGGGGTTAGTACCCATCGATCCTGTGTGGGTCAGACTCCATATAATCAGAAGTAGTGCCTCTCGACAGAGTAAGATGATCTAACTTCTCAAATAATCATCTGTACTTCCATGCCTTACTTATATACCTGATGTGGGCTGAGTCTTTTATCTTTGTGGTGTTACCTGTGTAGTAATTTTACCTTTTTGGTGTTATCTTTTTGGTGTTACCTATGTGGTACTTTTACCTTCATGGTGTTACCTTCATAGTGTTACCTCTGTGGTACTTTTACCTTCGTGGTGTTACCTTTGTGGTAGTTTTACCTTCGTGGTGTTACCTTTGTGGTATTCTTCCCTCATGTATGAGACGAGTATATCTTGATAGACTAGGTATATGTATGGTCATATACCTAAGTAGAGTTGTTTACTGCTCTGTGATTTGTGGTTGAGGTCTTGCTTTGTGGTTTTTCCTTTGTGGAACTCTGGGAGACATTCAGGGGTGTCGGGGTCTCTACTGAGTATCATTATACTCTCCCCTGAACAGGCTACACCCGCATCTTTTTGTGTCTTGTGTAGATGACATACAACATTGATCGAGGATGAGGGAGCCAGGACTGGACAGTGCTCGGAGGTGGACCTTTGACGCGACATGCTGTAGTGACTACTGATCGTGAGCTGTACTTACCCTTCAGGTAGGACCCTTGGTGGACGATCGAGGAGATGTTTTTCTCTTTTCAGTTGTACTTGTACTTTTCAGTTGGGCTTGTATTCCACCCCCTTTACTTTTAGTACTCTTTTTACTACAGCAGTTTACCTTGTAGTTTCTTCTTGTTGTGTTCTCAGTTTGTGTGTTTGTACAGGTTTAAAGGCAATGCCTTCCCATTATAGGGATATTACTTTTTGGTGCTAGTCACTAGCCCCTGGCCTATGGAAGGCGAGCTTGGAGTAGTCACAACACAAGCCTCGGGGGATAGGTCATGACAATGTGACTATCTAATAAAATCATCTGACTTAACCTTTTAGTGGGAAAAATCAATGAAGAAATCTAATTTGAATAATGGCGAGTCTTTGGAATCATATTCCTAATTTTTCAACTACTTGAACATATTCAAACCTCCTAAATTCAAAACATAAAATGTTATGATGCTGAATTCTATTGTCTACTTAAAACTATTTTATCATCACCATCCTTATAAACCTATTAAATCAACATTTTTCCTTGAATTATTTCTTACCACTACATCCTAAACTCTTTTTAGGATAAAATGATGTTCACTTTGTTATGATAACTAATGTAACACTTTGTATTCATCTTTACCACCATATCCTAAAACTCCTTTTAGGATATAAAGTGGAATAATTTTAATTTAATACTGGTTTAATCCTTTATTTGATAACTTTGAACTTCTCTAAGTCCAAACTTACTCCCACTAGCTTCTTAGACACTATATTCCATTTAGAATATCTTTCTAAGATACACAAAATTCTTTTTTGTTTAGGAAATAACACTTATTTTCTTTTTGATGGGATTATTTAAATAATAAACTATTATTTTAATATCATATGTTGTATTCTATATGTTTGGAACATTTTCATTTGAAAATAAGACTTTATTAAAATATACCATCATCAAGTGGTAGGAACACATTCCCTCATATTTAAAAAAATATTTGGATAATTTTTTTATCCTGGATAAAACATTTTTATCCATATCATCTTCTAAAAACATGTTATAGAAATCGATGAATCATGCACCATGTTTATACATTTAATCATCTCATACATTATAATAAAAACTCTTTGTTATGAAACACCTTATCTTATCACATAAGAGAAGTGAGATAAAGATTCACATCTTTTACTTAGATTCATTTGAGCTTGATAAAATTCTTTACATTCAAATCCTCGATGTAGTAACTATTTAATTCATCTCATAAATATAAATTACAATATTAATCAATTCTTACTTTGTTTTTAAACTCTTATATATTTACAACACTTTGTGAAATATATAACCAGTATCAAATACCTTTCAAAATTGAAGAATTAATTCCTATAACATCCATACCTAACATGGAAATTCCAATGAATTTTACAAATTCATTTAGGTATATCTTGTATAATCCAATCATATTGAATTATTACTCTTACTTCCATAAAAACCTAGATTTTAATGACCTTTATTGTCTTCTGGAAGAAAAATTGTTGTACTTTTCAACCAAATTTTCTTTTTTCACTTTGATCATTTACCTACCTGTACTATCTATAGAGTACTTTAGAACTTATAAATCATATACCTAGTCCATATATATTATCAACACTTTGAGAATATTAATTAACCATTATTTGAATTTAATCATATTCTCATAACATTTATATAGATGATAATAGGATAAATTCCTTAACCAGAACAATCCATTTTCAGTCTCCCCTTAAAGCATGTTATAGAATTAAACAAATCATAAACCATGTTTATTAAAACACCTATCTAATTCCATTTTAAAAAATATTTTTTACACACTCTTATAAAGATATAAATGAGATAAAAATACGTATCTTATGAAAAGTTTATCTAATATTGAAGTATCCATATTATCAATGCAACAATTCCTTTTCTCCATTACTTGAAACAAACTTCAAGCTTCAATTATTTTCACCTTCTTACCTTCTGCACATTTAAAATAATTTTTAAAACATAAAATTGATATCATATATTAGTTATAATAATAGAATTTATTTCTATAACAAAAAAAATCTTTAAGGAAACATTTATTCTCATCAAGTCATCAGTATATTCAATCAAATTTAATATCATTTCACATACCTGATCAGATTGTGTATATGAGGCTAAAATTCCTTAAATCATTAACATACCCAATCATATTGAGTTCATGGGTGGATTCTAAGATTCCTTTGGTCATTTTTATCTAATGAATTTAAAACCTTGAATAAATTAATCTATTCTTCCATAAAGATATATATTCAATTGTTGAATAATTTTAAGACTTTATAACTCACGAAGGAACTATTATGACACATAGAATTTTATTTAAGAACTTTACTTAATTCATCAATATTTCTTAAGAAATTTTCTTAAGTTACCAATCTTATGAGTATTTTACATTAATATTATCCTTCCAAGTATTAATATAAAATTTTAGTTTGATGTTGATGATGTTATTCATCAATAATAAAAGATTTTATCAAATGAGTATCATGTTTTATTACCACTTAATAAGAGATCTTATTAAATGGGATCCCTCATAAAATGAAGACCACTTTTAAATTCCATCACATCCATTAATGGATAAAGATCCATATTTTATTTAGCAATGAGTCCACTAGGGCGTTTCTCTCACCACTTAATTATTTAGGTAGGGAAACTTCCCAATCATAGTAGTTGTGCATCTTGGACAGTTGAGTGTATAAATATTTATCCAAATCCATAATATGGATTCACACAACTTTATTTCCATGGTATCCTTCCTAAGTGTTTCACAAATAAGTGAAACCAAAATAAAATTCCAAGAACATACTAACAAAAAAATTTGGAGGAAAAATCTTTACCACAAGTTTGTGTTACTCACCAAAAATTAGAAGCCAAACATATTCATACATATCAAAATGAATCATATGAATAAGGTATATGAGCACTTCATGTAAATGTTTAGAATTATATTATATTGAAAATATCCACATGATCAATCCTAGAGCGATAGATATCCAACCCCATTCACTTTCCTAGACAAGGCATAGGCCTTTAGGTAAGTAGGTAGTCTGACCCCAAGTCCCTCTATAAGGATTTGACCTTAAACATTACATATTATAGTTAATTTAAACTAGAATTAACTTTATTTATTTCTAAAATATATTTTAGGTTTAGAGTTTTAGAGATTTAGGTCCTAAATATCACATAAAATAACCATATATTGCAAAGTGGACACTTCTATTCAGTATCCATTTTCCCCACATTTTTTTTTTAAAATTTCTTTTCATGAAACATCTTCGAAATTTTCATCTTGACATCATAATTTTCACTAATAATATATAAAACCCTGTGAAAAACATTTTAAAACATGTTATGAGAAAAAAAATATTAGTAAGGGATATAAAAAGAAATAAATAAATCATTAGTCCATGAATACTTATAAAAATTTTCCATTTTCAAAATAAACGTTGGGATCAAAATAAACATTTTCTTACCCAAGATACCAACTTTACAACCCAAATATTTTCATAAAACATTTCATAAGAAATAATTAAGGGAATATAAAACTCATAAAGGTTTATTTTAAATCATGATAAATCCTAATAACTTTTTTAAAAAAATAATACTTTTCACCCTTAAAAAGTAGTATATACTTTCCTTTAAACATAAGATCATTATCTTACCTTGAGAAATCATAAGATTCCTATAAAAACCCATAAAAATCATAGATAAAACATGTTATTAACTTGAGGATTCATTTTCATATCACTATTACATATGGAATAACCATTACTGTTATCATGGAGTAACCATCATAGTTAAACTTGGAGTAACTATCATAGTTACACTTGAAATAACTATCATGGTTATACATGGAATAAACCTCATGGTCAACTTTAAAACATAAATCTTACCCAATGAATTATAGGGATACTATGGAACCACCAATAATTGGTTTATAATTCAACCACCCATCATCATAAACAATTACCAAGAAACATAACATAATCATAACACATGAAAGAATGTATTTTTCAAAATAATCTCGCACCCAAAAGAAAACATTTTCAGATATTGATTTATCCATTCCATTTTAAACCCCTTTTGAAAATAACAAGAAAATAAGGAAGGATATTTTTTCTTTTAGGAAAACATGGAAGCCTATAAAGGAAACCAAATATAAAATTATGATTATGGTGGTGGGAAAATTCATTATCACTGTATAAGTTAAAATAGAGCATTCTTTTCGTCTTTTGTAAAGTCAAAACATTCTATAAAAATATACCTTTTGAAACTATTAAAATAAAGTAAAAAGAGACATAAAATGTCCTTTATAATTATTTTATTTCCATATAAAAACATCCATAAAATAATTTTAAAAGTATGGATATAGAAGAAAAAGAGTTAAAAGGAAAACTTTAAAAGGGGATTTTTAAAATAACTTCTCTTACCTTAAGTCTGACTCCTCACATACGTTCCTTATCTTCCTGAATAATAAACTTATCTTAATTATTTAATTACTTGATAAAATTTTTAATGTTTATTATTCCTTTTATTTTATATCTTACTATTCTATAATCAGTTACTCAATCAACTAAGTTTATATTAGATGTTTTTATGATACTCAGCTCATATGTCGAAAATGGATTCGATAAGTTGACTACAGTCAAAGTGATAATTATTTAACCATATACAGAATAGAAGTTATGAAATAATTATCATTTTTAAATATTAATTATAATTTTAAAACTAACTATGGAATATGGTTATGAAAAATAAACTACGTTACCATTATAGAGATGTTAGGTTGTACGTATGCATGAGTAACATTTCCATTTTTAAACGATCATTATAGAAAAAAGGTAAGTATTATTTTATCTTTCCAAAATAAAATTATAACATGAATACCATATTATTTATTTAAATACATTTATATATATATATCATCTATGTGGCATGGTGATGAAAAATAAATCACATTTCTTTGTGGAGGTGGTAGTCCACACGTACACGCGACGTTATTGATTTTTAGTGAATAAAAATGTAATAAAGTAAATGATATAATATATTTTCATAATGATAAATATTTCATGAATATAATATATATAAATTAAATCCATAATTATAACCAACCATGATTAGTGGTGATGGAAAATGAATTATACCGGTTCACGAAACAATAATCCACCATACAAACAAACGATGGATTCCTTTCCCATTTGATGAAGGTTGTAGATGGACATAGGTTACAAAATTAACATAATATCATATAATTATATGGTATATACTGATATTATTATATTATCATGGTTATGTAATATTTTATGTAGGTGGAAGAATAAATAAAACAAAAAATTATCAGTTAAGAACTATACATCCTCTTCATACAACATACTTTTCTTTACACATTAATACCAATAAGGTTGGTATTATGTCCTAAAAAAGGATTATAGAATTCTAGGAGGGATGTAAGGAAGGTATTTGGGTGGTTATTGGATGAACTAAAAGTATTTTTAAGTATGAAGAAATGATAAGAAGAGGTTCCCTTTTATAAGAGATGGTATGAGAATTCTTGGAATTTCTTAAAATATTAAATTAATATAAATCAATTTTGATGTAAAAACATATCCAAATTGATTATATTAAAAGATAAAATGAGTATGAGTCTGAATCCACTCATAAAATAAGATTATTACAAGTTTGGATCACATTTGTACACTTATATTTTTGTTTTAAGCCTTCATTAATCCCATTGATAATTATAGTGATACTAATGTTCATTACTCTTATTGGGGTTAATATAGTTACTATAAAAGAACAAAAAACACATCAATGGACTATGGTTGATGTTATAAACTATATAAAATTCACTTGGTTGAATATAATATTTGTAGTAATGTTAAATAATTTAATAAAATATTATTTATTATAAAATATCATTAATGTCAATTTTAGAACTATTTATTTACGTTGACTTTAATAACATCAAGAAAACAAAGGAATTCAAATAAAATGCATCCAAAATTCTATAATATTTCATGTTTATCTAGAAAAATCATGGATCACCAAGATTAATTAAAATAATTTTATGTTTTTTCTAAAATCTTTTATTTTTATTTTTCTTTTAATTGAATAATTATTGCATCAGTGTTGTGTAAGCTTTTAAAATAATTATTTATTCACTAAAAATTAAAATAAAATTACCAAGATAAAAAAATAATTTATATTTAAAATTACTATTTATAACCGAACATATCCTATGTTAATTCACATGTTAAAAATATTATAGTTATTAAAAGTATGGGTGTGACATTTTTGGCTTTATATTCACCTAAATATTATAAAAGTCAAAATCATGTCCAAATGAAAAAAGGCCATATATCTATATTTTGGATGATTATAGATGATATATAATCATCCAATAAAATTAATTAAAATTTTAGGGTCATGTTTTAGTCCTTATCATTTTATTTATAACTTCAATTATCCGATTTATGATTTATCATGGTAATAAAAATTACTAAGGTTACTGTTAATATTGAAGAAAATTAAAAGGGGTCTATTTTAAAAATTTAGATCTTATGATTCCAAATATAGAATTTATTTTTAAAAATAAAAAACACAAAAGTTTCATAATTTAATTTAAAATTAAATCGACAAAACGCGACGAAAAATATTTTTTCATAAAAATTGCCATTTTAAGTATAAAATGTTTTTATACTAAATTAAAGTATAAAATTCATTTAAAAAACAATAATTGGAGTATTTTAAATAAAAATTATCTAATTATATTTTAAAAATAATACAAAATAGAATTCTAATTTTAAATATTTTAAAAGAAAAGATAGTTTAAAAAAGGTCAATATTTTTCACTATTCATTGAAAAATCATTATTTTTTGAAAATTCTAAAATATTAATTCTAAGATAATTTTGAAATTATGATTTAAAAAATTAATTTCATTTTTTTAAAATTAAAATTATTTAATTTTGAAATCAAAATTTAAATAAAACCATATAATACATGAAAATCCTATTTGGTTAGAAATAAATCTTTTTTCCTTTTAACTGAAAATTGATAAAATATTCTTATAATGGATATAAATATAAAAAATCTTACTAATTAATATTAATAAGAAATTAAAATGATTTATTCTAACATTACCTAGGTTGTTACACCCTCTACCCAGAGATACTTTACTGAAGAGATAATTCAATTCATCATAACTCTAAAACCTAATATGCATAAACTATATTCAACAACTAAATTCTAGTTCATACATTCAATTAAAAACCGAGGTCAAGGTAGATGAAAAACTAAATTCATTATAGAGTCATTCCTAGCATGTAATTTAAGGATATATCCTAGAAGTAGTTTAACATTTTAAACTTTAATGTACATCATTCATCATATAAACAATTTATAACATTGAATAAAACATGGAATAACCTTTAAATAAATGAAAAATTAAAATATTTAAATATGAGATAAAAATTTATGAACAATTCATAAATAAAATATAATTATAATCATTTTATAATTTTAGATTTAAATTATATACATTCCATAAATATGAATAAAAACTTTTATATTCATTACATAATTTTGAATATAAACGACTTTACATTCAAGATAATATGGAGAATTTCATATCTATAATTATATGAAATTTTCATTTTAAATATATGAAATTATATGAATTATAAATTGTTTATAATCCAATTTATATTATATAAACATTTTATATAATCTAAATATCATATACTTAATCATTATTTTACCCTTGATCATATCATTCATCATAATTTTTTTTGATGTGGATTAAATAAAATCCTAGCAAGTCCCCCTATTACTTTGAACAATTAAAAATAATTAATTATGTGCAATTCATAATTTAAATATTTTTTTTATATTTTTTCTTTATTTCATAATTTATAACCCTTTATAAATATTTTTTTATGATTTCTAAATAAAAATTTAATTTTTATAGAATAAGACATGCCATATAATTTTTTAAAAGGTATTTTAAATATCACCATTTAATATTTAAAGAATATTTAATTATAAATGTTTCATAACAATTTATTAGTTAATTATAAGCCCTTTTTAATCAATCAATTAATTAATTAACCCTTTATTAATTAATATATATCCCTGAAATACCTTTTACAATGACTTATAACTATTTTATAAACCATTTAAATCATTTTATATGTTACAAAACTTTTTAATTTTTTTTAAAAACAATTCTATTTACCCTTATGTAGAATCCCTATTCCGTGTTAGGGTAACCCTCTTCTACCCTTACACAGATACTCTACATAAGGTTAATCCTATTTCTACCTCTACTTAGGTCTTATGGAACCATCACATCAGGGTATATCCAGTTTTGTTAATGTAGTGTAAGGGTAGACTTCTAGTTGTGTTAAGGTAACACATCAATTACCTTTACAAAATCCTTTAAAACACAACTCTGCCTTAACATACACAATTTACTTAAAGGTAAGAACCAAAATACCTTTACAAAACACTAACATAAATGCGACAACCCTTACATGAACCCTTTAATGTAAATGTGAGGCACTAGTTACCTTTATGTGGCCACTCACATAAAGGTAATTCCTCAGTTACAATTATATAGTTTAAATAAAACAACAATTACCCTTACATGAACCCATTCATGTAATGGTACATCACTGGTTACCTTTACATGAACACTCATGTATAGATTTCACCTTGGTTACCTTTAAGTGTAAAGGTATCCACCATTTTAGGTTTTCTACATGTAGGAAATACTTTGGTTACCTTTTCAAAACCCATCTATTAAAGGTAATTCCTTAGTTACCTTTACATAGCCTTGTTATGTAAGGGTAAACTATTTCTCTAGATTTTTGATAAACCTGAATAATGATTCTATTTCTCATTTCTTCTTTATTAAAATTAAAGTTTTCATTGATATAAATCATGGGTTTCCTCTAATACCATTGAATGGTTTCAAATGAATCTAATAACACTTATTAGAACATGTGTAAGTGATTTAAACCCTAGTCTAAGGATCTATATACAAGAAATATGAAACCCGTGATAAAACCAGAAATGAGGAACTATTGTAAACTTGTGTACCTTAAACCAAATATCCTCTTCTTTGTCTTTACAAACTTCAAACAACTTCTAATGTTCTTTATAAAGATCATAAAGTAGCAGCTGAATAATGTCTCACCTCTGGAGGTATGCATGGGTTAATCTGAATCACATTTCCTACATGCAGGACTCTCCATACTCCATGATATGCTAACATCTCGAGATTAAAAATAAGTATAATAAAGAGATATTCTAGATTTGGTAAGTATGGCCAAGCATTGTGCAATCATACTCATCCACTACCATCATATGGCAATGTTTTATAATGATATAAGGATACTCCTTGGGTGGTAACATTTATTCATACATTATAGAACATGGATAAATTTTATGCTTAGTGTATTCATTATATGAATTATTCTACTCCCTTGCATTATATATCATATAACACCTTATTAAATGATACCCATCATGGATGCTTGATCAAAACTGCAGGCAGTATGAAACGATACACCCATAATGCATGAAAATCGTAGTTTTCCTAAAAAATAATACAAATTATATATATATATATATCATATACATATTAAGATTTAGGTCATATATTATTCAAGTATTCCCTCCCAACCTAATTAAAATTTGGGATTATCCATATAACAAAAAAAATCTAAATGCCTTCAGTCAAGGGAGCATTATATATTAGAAATTGTAAAAATATTTAAATATAATCATTAAAATTCATGATTTTAATTTCATAGTTTTATAATTATTAATATATTATGATAAACATTTATATTTTTCATTTAGTTTATAAAAAAATCATATTATTAATTTATATATAATTTCTTAAAATAATAATAATTTAGTATTATTTTAAATATATTTGATACCAAATCTAATATTAATTATTAATTTATTGATAATAATCCTATATAAATTTACACATAGATTTTAATAATTTTAAATATATATATAAGTATACATTTTTATAATATTAAATATTTATTCATTTATATAATTAATAAAAGTTTTGACAGTACAAAAAAATCAACTTATAGAAGTGGTTTTTTTATTTAACGGCATTTTAATCCACAACCATATGGTTTCATGATGGTTTATAAAAACCATTGCTAAAGTTTGCATCGACATCCAAATCATGTCGGTTCCATCCATTTAGTAGTGGTTTTTGGGAATCGTTGCAGAATGTTTGTTTAGCGATGATTTTCCCTCCCAAAAAATGCCTAGGGGATAGCAGCGTTTTAAACCAATACTATCCCCTAGACTTTTTTTATGAGGGAAACCTCCGCTAAAACAAAAAAAACTATCGCTAAACAAATTTATACCTTATATAGAGGTGGTTTGAACAACCAATAAAAAATAATTTGGAATATATAGTGGCGGTTTAAACCACCGCAATATATTTTTTTTCAAAAAAAAAAAATACAACTTCAGAATATGCAGCCCCAGAACAGCCAAATAAAAATATATATGAAAATATACAAATATTAAACAAACTATTCCAGTAATAATAATATAATCAAAACATGTCAAGTTCAATTTATAGAAAACCATAATAGAATAGATCTTTAATGTAAAAAGGATAATAACCAATAATTAATTAACATTATTAATGTTATTTGATGTTCCTATTGAGTTTATTTTGATGGATAGATCACATATTACCATTCATTTGACTATCATACTACATAAATTATGTAAAGGAATCCAAGTGGGGTGTTTTCAATCATTTCATAGACTAGTGAACTATGTTATAAACCTTGGATCCCTCCATGATAAATTATAGAATGTCAAGGTAAGGAAAAAGTGGTGGTATCCTTATAAATTAGTTGGAATTTGAAAGAGGTTGAGTGTGTGAATGTAGCTACCCTAGATTGTGTAGAATTTAGTGTTGGGTGTTTTGATAACCTGTGAAAACCCTTAGACTTTTATGTTTGTTCTTGGTATATTTAATATTATCATTTTAATAGTGAGTTATTAATTGTGTATTAAGATTATCTATGATTTGATTTTATATGGGTTCCTTTTGACATGAGTTGGGTGAGCATTACAACCTTTGGAATGTGATTTTATAGAATGTTTATATGGATTGGGTTGGTTGATGATTCCAATGATGTTGGGAGTTGTGATGGAAATGTGGGTTGGGTATTCATGTCAACTATGAACATGTGATATATTATCAAACATATTATGTGTATTGGTTCTGGAATTCATTCCAACCATGGATATGAAAATTATGATGGATTGGGTTATATTATAGGAGTAGTGAGAGCATGCAAAAAATAGATATGTGTTATATATAATGTCATATTATCATACACATTTATAGTGGATGTGAATTCATATGATGTGATTTTATTATAATAACATTTTAACATAAGTAAAATGATTTTTTAGATAGTATAAGATAGATAAATCAGATCCAATATGAAAGAGGATATGAAGATAAAATAAAAACAAGGAAAATTATTTATTACTTGTAAAGAATAACTTCAAGTTACCACTTCCAAACCTTCCTTATTTGGAGAACTTATAGTTTCGTCTTAAAATAAGGAGATTACAAACATGAGATTTCATTTTTAGGGATGGAATATGGAAAATTCACTTTTAAACAACTGAACGATAGGCATGTCTTTCAATAGGTAGAATAATTCCCCTTTTATATATTAGAATGACTAGAATTTCGGAAAATACCCATCTCTTAATCTATAAGGATTATAATTTTATAGGTAAAGTGACACAAAGAGAGACAAAGGATAAAGAAAATCTATGAATTCCTTCACCCAAACACTTAGTGAAAAGTTTCCAATATATTTTAAATAAAATTTATCATTTTAAAATTTATATATTGGTTACATCTTAAAGTGTACATGAAAACCCCCAAAATAGCTTCACATAATCTCTATGGGTAGGATAACAAATTTTCATAGTCGAGGGTGGTGATTCATCTAGTATAAATATTGAACCCAATTAGTTTTTATTGTATTTTTAATCCATAGAGATGAATTTAATATGAATAAACTCAATATATATGTATCATGGAGTAATTTTTTGAAGTAGTTTAGAGTTCCCAAGCATGATGATGAGAATAGAGTTGTATGTTCTCTCATAGTT
This sequence comes from Viscum album, assembly GCA_963277665.1. NCBI lineage: Eukaryota > Viridiplantae > Streptophyta > Magnoliopsida > Santalales > Viscaceae > Viscum > Viscum album. Next base: position 1,290,699,828 of record OY728158.1, read on the forward strand.
TATCCATACTAAATAACAGTTAATATAATAGAAGAAGTTTTTTCCATTAATAATACCACATGAAGAATAATAATTTGGAAAAGTAGGTTAAATATAATGTAGATGTTTTATCTTGTAGCATGAAGATATTCAAGATACTCATTATGCATAATTATTATGATAAATTATTGCATTAACTTAGATTTAAGGTAATATTACAATTAGAGAAGAGTTTTTTGGAGTGTATATACTGATGGAAATTTTATCTCTATGAAATAAATTGGTTTAAGGTCTACTATGTAAGATGAGAGTGAAGATAAAAATCTATATGTTTCACAGAAAAGAAAAACACTAGTGGGATGTCCAAATGAAAGCTGAACAACATGTGTAGTTATCCAGGCAGTACTTGGTGAATTACCAAATGGAATCTATAACTGAATAAAGTTCATAAATGGTTGAAAAATACTATATATTTTGAAAAGAACAATAAGTGGTATAATTTCAAGGAGTAGTAAAAAACCTGAAGAGCTTAATAATTATTAGTATATGGTAAACTTTAGAATAAAACATAGGAAATGAACCAAGAGCATATATTTTCATGCAATGTAAGGGAAATACAAATATCCCTACCATAAACCACAACAGGGTTTCTAAATCACCATATTAGTGTTAATATTTAATAAGTTTTGTTACACATCATCTCCAAATCCAATTTGAACCATAATCACTACCTGATAAACTTTGATCGACACCCTCTCTATCTCAGTCTCCACTCCCTGCTACCGGCACCTTTATGATAATTATGTTGAAATTCAAATAGTGTTTTATATTTGAATTTAAACTTAAATCCAATAAAATTTTGTGTACTCAATGATTTTGAAGTTTTTGGATTTAACTACTCATTACCATCCATCGAGGAAATATCATTGAGGACAGATCCAATCGTCTTCTAATATAATTCAATCAATGTTTTTTGCAGAGCATTGAAATTTTCATCTTGCATTTTTATATGTGCCTCCTATTCTTGAATTGTGATTTTCATTGAAACAAATTCCCTCTGAGAATATTGAGGTATGAAGTAACTACAACCAGGGGTAGATGCTACTGAAATCCCCATTGGCCTTCCAAATACCTCTGATGATAATGGTCCCAAACCCATCCCACACACACAACCAGGATGCTCCTTCCCAAGGACTTGACCAACTAGATCATCTTGGGAGACCGAGAAAACTGCAAGGGATTGGAATCCTATAGTTATTTTATTTTTACCTATAAATTAAATATCAGTCATATTTGAAGCAATACATATTAACAATGCAACAACTGAAAATAAGTTATTACAATGAAAAAGTAATTCATACCACAACTTCTTTGGAGGTATCATTAACATAACTCCCATCAAATTATGTATGAACATACAACCAAGGTTCTATTTGGGATACTTAGAGACCTAAATTCTTTGACTGCATTAATCAAAGATAAATCAATAATTTAATATTTTAAATAGATAATTTTATCTTATAAATATTTAAACTAATGAAAATATTACCAAAGTCTATCTATTTCTGGAAAAACTCTTGGACCTAGAAGTGTGGGGGATGATTTGTTTAGCTATAATTGATACATTTTCCTTGAAACATCCTGAAATAAATGACATGTAATTTAATAGTAATGCATAAAATGTCATATCCTTTTTATATTCATGTATATATGTAAAATGAGGTTAATATAATAATATATATTTCAATACCACATGCTTCTCATGAGGATGACTATCAACAAACACCTTCCATCGCTCTGTAGGTACCCCTTTGAGTACCTTATCATACTGCTATTGAGTGGTCAATTAAGTATTGTTGAATTCATTCTATAATCTCCATTTAAAATCCTTCCATTTATTACTCAAAATTTTCAACATCCACTTTCATGTTATAAGAACAAAACTGATAAAGTGGAATAACATCTATACAAAGAGATTAATTTTTCAAATATTAGAATTTAATAAAATAATGATATTAAATTACACCATAATATATTAAAATTACCTTTATCTGGGAATCAAATATTTCATTTTTCCAAGATTTAGGCACATGTCTCCAATCAGCATAGGCAATCAGAAGGGTAATCAGCTCCACCACCACCTGGACAAGAATCTGGCCAAATAATCATACAACATCATTTGTGGGGACCCTATAATAGTCTAATGGGACAACTATCTTCAATCCATTTATATTACATACATATGAACTATTCACATTTCCCTCCATAGTAACAATGTTTTTATCTTATATGAAAAAATATCTAGTAGTATAAAAAAGTAAAATAACTTTATTCACATTAAAATTTATACCTATAAATATCACCCTCTAATATCATCATGAAAAAAAGGAGTAAAGATCTGTTCCCTCACTTCTTAACCTGCTAAATGGGGAGTTACTGTCTTATAAGCTGATGGGACAGAGAAGGATGGTGTGCCAAACACAGATAAAATGGAGGGTGTGAGAGTTACTGAAGTGGGGGAAGATAGAGGGAATATCAGATGCTGTAGGGAGGGAGATATATGGATCATCATCTATTGGTGTAGTCGAGGGAACATTAACTAGGATTTGACAAAGATCATTAAAATTATTGTTCCTTGTAATTCCTATAATTTAATCAAATAAATTTAACTTCAGAACATATTTTTTCCTTCAATCATGTCATTGTCCTACTCCACCATTACTTCATCTACTTAATACACCCTTTCAAGAATAATATTTTCAATATCATGATGGAAAAATAAGTTCATTTCTTACTTTTTATGAGATTCAATGTCAGATGTTAAATCTTCCACGTTTTCACCCATATCATAAAAGTTTCTTTATTTTATTTGAACAACTATACTCCACCCTTAACCCAAAATATCTTCCACATAATATACTATTTTGGATTGCGATGAGAAGATATGCAGATCATGTAATTCATGGTCACAAAAGTACATCAATAAAGAGAAGTTTATAGATGTAAATTGAAAAGAATATCTTTTAACACCCCTAGAAATATCAACCCACTTGCATTTGAATAAAACAACTGAAAAGATGTAGTAACCTTTTCAGGTAATAATGTCCACAATTCCAATGGTAGTAACTGTTGTAAAAAATATATATTAATCATTAATTTTCAATCTATGTAACCTATGATGCTTTAAGTTGACACACCTTAAGATGTTACTTGAATACCCATTAGAAACCTTTACATTTTTTAAAATTTGAGGGAATTTATATTTATCCCTATTTTTTATTATAAAAAACTTCATAGAATACTTTCCATTATCATCTGGACAGAGATCATGCTTTTTGTTCATTGTTTGTAAGTCCTTCCAAGATTTGAGATGGTCTTTCAATTTTACATGATCATTAAGCAATGTTAAGATAAAATTGTCACAAACATTCTTCTCAATATGCATAACATCAAGATTATGCTGCAATAAATTAAATTTCCAATACAAATGTTTAAGTAATAGACTTTTTTTTCTTCTATTGTTGGATTCCAATTTCACTTGATGATGCACTTCGAACTTGTTTCCCACTATCATTAAAACGACTCACCTTATAAAATTATGTTTCAACATTTCCAAGTTGTTCAAATATTTTATAACCTTTAAATAACTTTTGAGGTGGTCTACGATCAATATAACCATTGAATTTTGACTTGTAAAATTTAAATCTATGAGATGCATCAAGAAATTTTTTATGACACAAGAAGAAACATCTTTTACTATAAGGTAGTTTTTTGGGTTCAAAATAAAAGTTACAAACAGGAAAATCCAAACTTATGTAAGTGTTCTAGAAAGATAAGTTACCATGTCCAGGGAAGTCACTAATGATCCACATTATATAATCATGCATTTTGAACATTTTTATAGAAGATGCATCATATGTCTCAACACCATTTCTCTATAAATCTTGTAATTCTTCAATTAGAGGCTACAAGTATACATCAATATCATTTCTAAACATTTTCTTTCCAGGATTAATCATTTAAATGATAAATTATGTTTGTTGCATACACATACATGTAGGTAGATTGTAAGGGATCAAAACTACCAGCCAAATTCTATAACTAGTGATCAAAGTCCCAAATGGGTTGAATCCATTAGAATAAAATCCCAATATCACATTTCTAGGATCAGATGAGAAATATAGATGTAATTTTTCAAATTTATTACATGATTGTGAATCTATTGGATGTCACATTAACCCATCAATGTTATTATCTATCGAATTCCACTTCATGTGCTCAATGATTTTTAATGACATGAATAATATTTAAAATCAAGGTTTTAAAGGGAAGTAACAAAAAAACTTTACAGGTGTGTTATTTTTATTATTCTTCATAGTAGTATGTTGATTTAGTCTTCCAATATCACCCATTGACTTCCATCTAGAATAAGAACATTTTTTTCAATCCTATATTCTTAAATCCTATCCCCAACAAAGATTACAATCATTAGGAAAAACATGTATTTTTATATAATTTAGACCAATCTTGTTAACAACTTTTTCATATCATAAAAATTCTCAGGGATATTAGCTTTAGGAAATGCATCACAAAAAAATTCCAATATTATGTACATTGCCTTATTTGTAATTCCACATAGTCATTTGATATGATACAACTTCATTAGAAAAGAAAGTTTTTAATATTTCAAACATCCACCATACAAATCTTGATTTCCATCATCAACTAAACCATGAAACACATTTTTTTGACTCTGTGAAGTTATTTATTACATTAGTGTCCATAGAATCAATAAGAGGATCCAATGATATCTTAAAATCTTAATCTGGTTGGCTGATAGTCCCAAAAACATTACTTTTCAAGTTAATATTTTTAACACACTCAACCAGTTGTTTTGATATGTTTTGATGTTGTTGTTGTTTTATTGAAATGCCAAAAGCATCATTTATAAGGTTTTTGATTTCATTGTACATTTTTGATGAAGTTGGAAGCTCATTATGTTGTTTAACATCAGTGATCAAACTTTATATAATGCTAGATTCTCCATGCCAAATCCAACACAAATATTGAGCAGTGAATTACTTCAATATCAAGTGTTTATAAACTTCATGTTCCTTTATCCATATTCTAAATTTATATTTAGGACATAAAAATCATATTGTACCATCAACATATCAATTGGAAATTGAAAAATCTAAAAATACCTCCAAACCCTTAGCATACTGAGGTGTGTTCCTCAGTAATATGATCCAGCTTTTATCCATATATATCACAATGTGCCTATAATTTATTAAAAATAATTAAAACATAGAAGTATTACTAAGTAGAAAAAGAGATAAATTAAATTGAAAAAAACAAAACACATGTAGTTATAAAAAGAGTCATATAATTACTAAAAAAGTCAAAGTAAAAAAAGGAAATCAATCATGGATGGTATTATGTAAAATAGAAGCAAGATAAAAATCATACAATCATTAAGAAAAAAACATTTCAAATTTTATTTAAAAATAATTTATCAAACCGCACATTGAAAACCAATTTCTAAATATAACTATTTCCATAAAATCACTTTTTATAGTAAGACACCCCTCTTTAAAGGAAGTCAATAGGTGTCAAACACCCATTTTTTTAGACCAAAATTTCACTTTTTAAAAACATTTTAAGCCACCATGAGACTTATGGTCTCAAAACCATTTTAAAAAAAATATTAAAGGTCAACTACCTTTAATTCCTAAAACATGCCTCTAAAACAACAAAAACACTTTTTAAATATAAAACTGGTGTCAAATACCCCTTTAAACAGTTAATTACCATTAGAAAATCCACTGATAATTTTATCAACTACTTGGCATGTGATCTAATTTTATGCTAATTCATTAAACCATTTGAAACCTTTTAAAGAAAAAAATGGGAATTGATGCATGTTCTCAGGTAAAATCTAAGTATAAGGTATGGAATAACTAAAAATAATGAAATACTATGAGAAATATAAACAATTACCAAGGCATGATATAACTAACCACTGAGGCATATTAATTGCAATATAAATAATGCATATGGAATTGAATAACCAAAATCTTGGCCATACTAATAGTAAGATAAGAAAAGTAAAAGAGGTGAAGTAGGGAATAAATGATTCATAGAAATAATAAACTAAAAAAAGTATAAGAGATGAAATATGAAGAAACTAATTCAAACTAATAGTATAAAAAAAGGATATAAGATATATAAAATGAGACAGATTAACATACTATTAGAAAACTAAACAAAGGATAAGAGATATCATAGGAAATGTCTAATTTATACTAGTAGAATTCCAAATTAAGCATAAGATATTGATTAGGAAAAAACCAAATCATACTTGTAGGAAACAAAAAATATATGATATATGGTAGATTCTATTAAAAATACATACTAACAGCATGAAAAAAATTGTCTAAGACATGGTATAATGAATATGAACACAAGATGTTATGGTTTCATAAACAACAATATATATGTATTTAACTTGATCAACATGGACAATAATTTAAAGGTAATTTTTCATGATAAACTTATCAATTATCGCATGGAATAAAACTATAATATCAATTTAATAAATGATGAAAAATAAAAAACATTATGAATATCTATCGTTTCATACTTCACTATACATAACAAAGTAATAAGCATTCTGAGAAAAATGAAATAGAAATAAAGAATTGTAATTTAATTAAAATAAAATGATAAACATGTAAAACCCATGCATGATTCACAAAAAACAAATCATTTAACCATGAAGGGTTTAAGGAAAATATTTACTAGTTTTAAACTCTTAGTCTCAATATGGTTCACCCACCCTATACCATTTCCAGGATAACTCTCTACAGATATGAGAGGAATAAGTAGTACACCTACCACTTTAATTGTTTATTATCTCTTTTAGGCCCTAGAAATAAGAGATATTTCACCCAAATTCTAATCTCAATCACTAATTAATGGATTGGAATTAAGTAAACACTATGGGAATTTGAGGAGAACAAATCCAGGAAGAAAACCCCAGCGCTCACCTAAGATTCACCTAAGTAAAGCCTCTATAGTTTCTATATTGTAATGTATCCATGTGATTAGAGTATTATATCCTATGATTATCTTCTATTAGGGAGCACTCATGGGATAAGAGATTGTAGGTGGTGAGGGCAAAGGTGAGGGCTCGAGGGGCTGAGGAGAAACTATAAAGCTAGTGAGGGAGAGGGTGAGGGGGAACTTGAACACTGGTAAGGGTGAGGGAGAGGGTTTATGAGGATAATAGGAAACCAAAGTGCCGATAAGGGCTTAGTATCAGGGGGATTGAGGGAAAATGGAGCACCGGTGGGGGCTCAGGGGGGCTTAGGGGAAACCAGAGCACTGTTGATGGGGGAAATGCTGTGGCGAGGGATTGGGGTAGGGGATGCTAAGGGGAGAGGGGTGGGGTGGTGATCGAAGAAGTAGAGGTGGGTGGGGTGGGGGATCCGGGATGGGGGGGGAGGGGGTTGGGGAGAAAGTTTTTTTTAGAAAATTGATAAAATTTAGTGGTGGTTATTGAAAAATCATCACTAAATTTTCACAATTTTTTAGCGGTGGTTTATTAAACCACTTCTAATAAACCATCTCTAAATTGTGAATTTTGTGTAGTGTGAAATATTATTAAAAAATATGAAAGTATAAATTTTATCAATATTATATTTAATTAATTTTATATACATTTATTTAGTTGGATTTTGACTTATTGGTATGAACTTCGCAATCCTACATGAAAACCTGAGTTCAAATACATATAGTTGAAGGATTCCCCATATAACATAGAAGTACTGTAATAGATACTATAGAGGGTATTGTAGTAGAGACACTATTCAACCAATTTTAGATTTTGGGGCATGTATTTGGGAATTTGGGATACTAATGTCAAGCAGCTGGTGGATACAGTGGGAACAGATGGATGACGTAATGTGGCTAATGAGGTTTCATAACACCAAAACACAAAGGCGTCACCAGGTGGGATTTATAAAAACGAATATAGATTTTTTTCATCAAAATTTTCAAGAGAATATAAAATTATATATATAAAATACTATAAAATTATCCTTTATCAGTGATAAAAAATACCTTTATCAATGATTTTTAAAACTTTGATAATGCACATGATAATAAAAGTTAAATCCTTTTATTAACACTAAATTTTTTTATCAATAATTTATCCAAACCAAATATACATGTTCTTATAATACAAACAATTTAATGATCCAAACCTTTAGACCCGTTACTTCACGCCATTTGAGTATTGGAGGTGTTAGGAGAAAGGTGAATGAGGGGAAGTGTTATTGGAGCTAATATTTTAGCTGGGAGGATTATGTAACAGTGTGGCCCTGAGTGTTATGATGTGGAGGGTTGGCTAGAATAAACAATGGTTATAAAGTTGGCGTGTATCCCTATGAAGGAAATAATCATGACATGAGGTTTTATTTCATAATTTAGGGAAGTTTTAAATATTAGGGGTGTAGTCCATGAGAGTTAGGGGCCACACTATTTTTGGGTTGGAAGTCTAGTCATAGTGTGGCCAACTTTGGTCACGCTGTGACATGTTCATAGAAATGATTTTTTCAAAGTGAACGAATATTATATTCCAAAGGGAATCTTATGGATGATAATTTTACTCTTACATATTTCCTTCATCATTTTATAGTCATGGTGTGAGGGTTTTAATCCATGAAATATCATTCTGGGTGGCTAGTTTGGTGGTTCCACCATTCTTGAAACCTTCACACTGTGGAGCTTTTGTTGCACTATGAGATGATTTAGGGGAACACCATTTATTATAGAGGTCGAAAAATCATGTAATTAACTTAATTGGTTATATTTAATTAAGTGAGGTTGACCAAGTTTTAAATTATGGAGATACAATATATTCACAACATGGTTTTTAGAGGTTAGCTCGATTTATCCCATAACAACATGACCATGGATTGTCACACCGTGAAGCCTTGAGTTTTAAGTTTTAATATAAATTTATAATCCTATATGTATTGTTATATTTTATATCATATCTCTCTATACGTTAGGAAACCATAAACACTTAATGAAGAATTTTTATCCCTCTTTAGAATATTTTGATTCTTGGATTTGTGAGATTAAGAATCATCTATATGAGGTGAGATTTCTTCTTCTTCTTCTTCTTCTTCTTATTTTTCTTATTTTTCTCATTTATTTTTTCCTTTTTTGGAGTTAGTAGTATAAGTGGTGGCTTGGTTTGGGTGATTTTGGTTTTTTATTGGTGTGGGATTTCTGTGATCTAGGTTTTTGAGGTTTCTCTTGCATATTTTGGCCTTGTGATCACCCTTTTACTCTTCTCATTGCAAATTGGCTATTGAAGCCTCGATTGAGGTGGGTGATTCAAGACTCCTACCTTATTTATGTATAAACCATGTAAGATTCATGCTTTTTCTTCCCTTGTGTGGATGGTGATAATTATTAATAGTGGAAATCTGGGCTCTATCCATAGTGTTATATCCATAGTTAGGTCTGAATGTGGCTATAGGTTTTCCCACACCAGAATGAGAATTACCTTATAAACATGGTCAAGCCTAACCATGGCTATATGATAGCCTATAAACACAATTATGATCAAATATATTTATAATATTAATAAAATATAGTTATAGATTCTTTCAAACACACACATATGTTACATATATATTTAAAATTAGAATGTTAGTGGAGTGGTAAAGTATGATGAGTTGTAGAAGGGAGATACATGTTCAGATCTCACTAGTAGTGTTTTTTATCCTATAACTATAACCATAATGTCCATGGATATAAGGTACCTTAGTTATAGAGTTTATATCCAAGGACATTGCTTGTGTATATATCCCGCTTGCCTGTGGAAATAACATGTAGGCTATAGAAACAATGATAGTACACACGAGTGGCCCGAATGTGACTATAACATATATCCACAATCAATTGGGATATAGTCATGGTTATGTACCAAGGATATAGGATAATTTTATAGTAGTTTAACTTAACAAATTTAATAAATTGGATTAATTTAATTGAAGGGGGAGGGAAATTCACATGTGTTTATGTGATTGCATGATATTTATTTTTCCAAATGGCTCATTTGATGAAACTACGTAGTAGTTTTGTTTGTTATTGTGGTTTATGTTGGTCATTTTGAATTGGAATATATAGAATCACCATTTATAAAAGGTTAATCATGTAAATATTTTAATTAAATATTTGTTTGTAAATATGGAAATATGGTAATAATGTTTATGTTGGCCACAAGTGTTTTATATGAAAAATGATTAAAAGATGTTTGTTTATTGTATTGTGATACTAATTTAATATGGTTCACTACTATTGTTGAGTTATCACTTATTTGATATATGTTTAGGTGTATGAGAAATTATTGTGGATGGTTTTGGGTGTTAATTTTTGTGAACAATAGGGTATGAAACTAGTTTTCCTTAGTCAACAAAGGGGAGATGTGGTTTTTGATGTGGTAATGGTGGTATGGATGGATTTTACAGAAAGGGAAGTATTGTGTGTCTGTTATGGTGGTTGTTTTAATGGGATGTGTAGAGGCTATTATGGTGTTTGTTTTTTTGATGTTGGGTTTTATTATAATTTCCCAGTGGAAAGTGGAATGTGGTTGGTAATGATAAATTAGTTAATGGATTTGGGATATAATTGAATAATATATGGGTAGTTACTGAAATTTTGATGCTTGAAATGAATATGTAATTAATGGAACTAATGTGGATAATGAATAATGAATGGGGTTTCGTTAAATATGGTTAATTAATGGAATAATTAATGAAATTTTCATGTTAAATGGTAAATCTGAAAATGTTAAATGATGTGATTGATGGGAAAATGTGGATATTGTCAAGGTAGTTTTGTGTGAGGAAGTGGGAATGATATGTGTTGTTGAAATGGTAGAGGTTAGTAGTGAATGGTGGTGTTGATGAGGTAATTATTATGGGAACTAATAGAGTTATTTTTATGAGATCCCTCTGGTTGGGATTGTGTATAGCTGTATTATATGATATATTTTCTTATTATTTTATACTCACCACACTGAATTTAGATAACCTTAAAATTTACCAAATGATTTGGGTTCTGTGTATTTTCCCCAAACATCTAGGTTGGTGAGGGAATAGATGAATGACTTCTCCATCTTCATCTATCTCCCTTCTAGGTGTAGTATGGGCTATGTCAGCTAATAGTATGTATTAGAATACTAGCTGTAATGGATTAAATTTATGGTATGAAATATATTTACTAACATGGTTATGTGATTGAGAATATAAAATATAGAGGGGGTCATGCATGGGAGGATGAGAGAATGCAGTTATAAAGGTTATGGGCGTAGCGGAAGCACGGTTGAGCCAACACCCAAATTTAATTTTTACCATGATCAATAATTATTATGGGATCAATATGACGATGAACGTCAGTCTCCACAGAATAGAATCAAATATTTAGATAAATAAAGAAGAGGCACAAAACTTTTAGATAGGATCTTGCACATCATGTTTATAATTAATTTAATTAATTTCATAAAGAAAAGAATACTTGGATCTTTGGTATTTTCTTTTTTGATGATGTTGATCATTCGGAATGACCCTTCTAGATTATCTCATTGCGCTTGTGAGGATCTAAACTAGAATCCCTCTAGTGGTGATCCACAAGTGCTCTGATAGCCTCTAATCTACACCACTCATTCTCCGGGTGCTAGCACAGTGAAGCAGGTGTCTTGTGTCGGTCGTTCTTGGTCGCTTGTTCTTTGGATTTGTAGAACGTCTCTCATTCTTAAGAGGGGATGGAATAGGATTTGAGAGAAAAATTGTTTAGCTCAACAATTCTCAATTCACCAAGGGTGCAGTGTGTTCTATGTGGCACAATAGACGTACTTGTCTATTTGTATGCATGGAACTTCAGTTAAAATATTTAATTGCATAACATAAATTAAATACATTCATGAACTTAGAAAAAACCCATGCTCATAATAATAATACCGCGTCATTATTTATGGTGGACCAACCTGCACAAGTGAGAACTTCATGAGAGGAAGTACCATCTGCTTACGAGTACTCACACCTGACGGTCTACATGCTATGTGTACCATCATAGTATTCCATCCAACCATAGAACTAAATTTAATAATATTGTTATAGCATTTCAAGTTTATTATCATAGCGGGGAACTTCCATGACCTTATCAATGAAAAAAATACTCTAGGACATTATTACATCATAATCATGTAGAACAATGAACAATATGTAATAAGATGTTTAATATTTAAATACATTAAATGTCTATGTAATCAATGTACAACCAGTTGGTTCTAGGACACCAACTCTTACAAACTCCCCCTTGGACTAGAGCCAACTGCCAATGACTTTCAGTTCGCTAGACCTCACATGGTGATCATGTTTCTACTGAGTCAAGGCTTTAGTCAAGGGGTCTTCCATGTTGTCTTCCATGGAAATACTGCTCACTAAAACTTCACTTCTCTGAGAAAAATCCCTCAAGAGATGATACTTCTAATGTATGTGCTTCGTTTGCTGATGTGACCTTGACTCTTTTGCAAGAGCCACCGCAGCAGTATTATCACAGTACAATGTGATGGGATCTTTATTGATAGGTATCACATCCATCTCCTGGATTAAGATTCACATCCAAACTTCTTCTTTAGCTACCATAGAAGCCACGATATACTCAGAATCTACTGTAGAATCTGTGACCACACTCTGCTTTGAGCTCTTCCATCTCATTGCATCTCTATTCAAAGTGAAGACGTATCCTGTTTGTGACTTCATGTCATCTTGATCAGTCTGGAAACTAGCATATGCATATCCTCTGATGACTAGTTCCTCATCTCCTCCATAAACCAGGAACATATCCTTAGTATGCCTCAGATACTTTAGGATAGTCTTGACTACCATCCAATGGTGGTCACTTGGGTCAGCTTGATATCTGCCTACCACACTCAATACATAGGCGACATCCATCCTAGTACATAACATGACATACAAGACTGACCCAATCACTGATGCATATGGATTCCTTTCCATTATCATTATTTCCTCATGTTTCTCGAGGACACATTTTCTTATAAAGATGAATGCCATGTGAGACTGGTAACAATCCCCTCTTGGATTGTTCCATACCGAATCTTATCAATGTATGTACTTTGACTTTGGCCCAAAAATCTCTTGGATATATCAAGATGGATCTTGATCATAAGAATATATGCTGCCTTACCCAAGTCCATCATGGATAAGCATTGATTCAACCATTCCTTAATATACTATAAGACTGGTATCTCATTTATAATAAGTAATATGTAATCAACATATACTATTAGGAAAATGACTGCACTCCCACTAAACCGTTTGTAGACACAAGGCTAACATTCATTCTTGATAAAACCAAATTTTGTTATGGCTTTATCAAAACAAATGTTCCATGACCTGGATTCTTTCTTTAATCCATAAATGGATTTCTGCAACTTTCATACCTTATTGGAATCCTTTGGAGTCAAAAATCCTTCATGTTGTGTCATGTAGACATCTTCCTAAAGGTTCCCGTTAAGGAAGGCTGTTTTGACATCCATTTTCTAAATCTCATAGTCATGGTAAGAGGCAATGGATAATAGAATTATGATGGATTTCATCATTGCAACTGGTGAAAAGGTTTCATCGTAGTCAATGCCTTGACACTGTTTGAACCCTTTTCCAATCATTCATGCCTTATAGGTATTGAATTGTCCTTCCATGTCCAGTTTCTTCTTGAATACCCATTTGCAACCAATAGTATTTACATAAACTGGAGGATCTACCAAAATATAGACTTGGTTATGGTACATGGAATCCATTTCAGAATTCATGGCTTCTTTCTACTTGACAACATCTATTCCACTTACTACTTCCTTTTAGGTTAGAGGGTCATTATTATAAACTAATAATGAGTCACCAACCTCGGTAACTAGAAAACCATACCGTTCTGGTTCTATAACCTCTCTTGTACTACTACGTAGTTCTTGTGTCTCTGGAATAATTCTTTCTTCCATGGGGCTTTGTGAAATCTGCTCCTGTACCAACTCTTATATACCTTGAGCCTCAACTTCATCGAAGTCTATCTCACCCCAACTATCTCTTTTGGAGATGTGCTCCATATCAAGGAATATGGTGTGTCTTACCACTATAACCTTTTAGTCTGAGGGGTTGTATAGGTAATATCCTCTTGTCTCCTTAGGGTATCCTATAAAGGTATACTTTGTGCCTCGGGGTGCAAGTTTGTTACCTGAAGAGGCCTTATCAAACACATCACTTCCCCACACATATAAATTCAATAATATGGATTTCTTTCCACTTCAGAACTCACATGGAATACCATTTATCAATTTAGTTGGTACTTGGTTTAGTATGTGCACCACTGTTTGTAACGCATATCCCCAAAAGGATAATGGAAGACTCACATGACTCATCATTTATCTCACCATGTCTAATAGGGTGAAATTACTCCTTTCTCTCACACCATTCCACTAGGGCATGTAAGGAGGAGTGAGTTGAGATAGGATCCCAAACTCCCGTAAGTAATTAATAAAGTCTTGATTAAGATATTCTCCACCTCGGTCTGAGCGGAGTTTCTTAATATTCTTACCAAGTTGGTTCTCAAATTCATTCTTGTATTCTTTTAACTTATCCAAAGAATCCAACTTATACCTCATTAAGTAGATATATCCATATCTACTAAAATCATCAGTAAAAGTTATGAATTATAAGTACCCCCATTGATTCAATTGGAAATGGTCCACACACATCGGTATGAACCAATTCAAGAAGTTATTTATCCCTTTAACCTTTCCCACTAAATGGATATTTGGTCATTTTTCCTTATAAACATGCATGACATACTCCAAGTGGTTTTAGTTTGAAAGAATATAATTATCCATCTTTATGTAACTTTGTCAAGCGTTTCTTGTTTACATGACCTATCCAGTGATGCCAAAGTTGGGTGTGGTATGAGTCATGTGGAGTATCTTTGTTATTTATTTCCATTACTTGGTTTGTGTTATCCAATATGTAAAGACTATTTTATAAACGTGCCCTACCAAAACAAATTCCATCTTTGTAAAAGAAGCAACATTCATTTACAAACATGAAAACAAAACCATATGTATCTAATTTGGATATAGAAATAATGTTTTCACTAACAGAAGGAACATAATAACAACCCTTTAACACCAAGATCATCCTAGTTGGAAACATGAGGTAGTAGTCCCTGACAGTTACATCAACAAGTTTGGCTCTATTGGCAACTCATAGATCTACCTCCCCTTGGTCAATCTTTCTAAATCTACTTGGTTTCTGTATTTGGATACATATATGATCACCACAAGATGTATATAATACTAAATTTGTAGAAATAGATAGATTTCATTTGATAACAAACACACCTGAAGATTCTCATTTCTTCTTAGGCTGGGTGAAGTTCTTCTTCAAGTGGCCCTTCTTTCCACACATGGAACAAATATCCTCATGTTCCCTTACCTCCCCTTTGATCTTCCTTTTCTTGGAAGGTCATGAAGAAGTTTTGGGCTTAAATATCTTCACCTTCCCTTTCCTCTTATTCACCATAAGGAAAGAAGGCTTTTTACACTTCACATATTTTTCCACTTGGTGAATGAGGATAAAAAGATCAGATAGAGACTTCTCAATGTTGTTCATATTGAAATTGACTACAAAGTTAGAGAATCTTTAAGGGAGTGATGCAAGAATGAGATCAGTGCCCTGTTCTTCGGGGAGTTTAAACCCTATAACATCCATTCACTCAATGTAGCCAATGAGCTTGACTACATGAGGCCCAATTGGGGAACCTTCTCCAAGCTTACTCTGAAAGTGTGCCTTAGTGATCTCAAACATTTCCTATATTTCTCTCTCCGAGTAAAGACCACAGAGGTGCGTGATCATGCTATAAGTATCCATGTTTTCTTGAGACTTCATGAGCTCACTAGACATTGATAATAACATCAAAAATTGAACATCAACTGCATTGTTCATATGTTTCTCATAGACCAAGAAATCCTCGTCACTCGCCTCTTTGGTAGGTGGATTAGGTAATGCTGACTCTAGCGTGTAAGACTTTAATTTATGGCATAGGATAACCCAAAGGCGTCTAAACCATTCCTGGAAGTTACTACCAATTAGGATGTTGTCTTTATCCAGAATTGATCGTAGGGATAGTGTGGTTGGCGAGATTGTCATTTTTATTCTACAGTTAAAAGAGAAGATAATTAATACTTTATTGATTAAATTATACAATAAATAATAAATTTTTATTAAGTCTCCCACTATTTTATCAAGTCACAATGTCCCTCACCATTGAACTCAGAATTTCTAGTTTCTATGATATTCTAGTGGCAAGGATCTATATTCCCCTTTGCATAACCCCAACAAGGGTTGGTCAAGCTATTAGAAGGTATTTAGGTAGGCATATCTTTTTTAAATGTGGTCTTGTAGCTCCTTGATTTGTTGAGTGGAATCCCCAATCTTGAAATCAGTAATTTTGGATTTCCTCAACTCTTGCCTCCAATATTACACCATTTTTAGCAAGGGATACTCCTCTTGATGTAATATGATTAAGTCAACCCGAAACCTTTCATAACGAATTCCTTTAAAAGTAAGTTTCCCAACAAGGGTTGGTCAAACACATAGTTTTATTTAGTTTTTTCCACAATCAAGTAACAGAAGGCTTCATCTGACATAATATTTTATTTTAGGGATTTTTATCTCTTATGCGTGAATTGCTTATTATAATTATCACATGATTGTTAATATTAATTGGAACTTACTTAAGTGATTGAACATGTCTTGATAATATTTATGGATAAGTTTGGTTTATTTTAGTTCCATCTTTCATGATTGTTTAATTCATTAATTATGTGACTGTGATAACACATCCATAATGATAAACCATGCAACTAACGGAAATAAAATAAAGAGAATGATCATGAGCTTTTCTAATAGTTAGTTTATCTAGTGGTTGATAAACTAACCTTGACATAGGGGAGAAACATCTAGAACCTTTTGGGTTTGTGTTTACATCTTTCCACCTGTCCACCTCTATATCTCATGGGATTGGTTTCATCTTGGCTCTAGTATGAACCTCCTATACTAGCTTGGGAGTTCTATCCATTACATATGTCCTTTTTTTTAACTCCCATGCAGGTGAGGGGTAAAAGGGGGTTTTACATAATAGAAAACTTAGGCACGTAGACCCTACATATTAATGAAAAGAAGGCTTGCATGCCAACAAATTTAATTTAAATAAATTAATTAAAAGAAACAATCCACATACAAAGGCCTTGGTCTAGCTCATGATCATTTATACATGCAACGATATTTACACATAAATAAAACTACCATTAAATTATTTAATTGTTATTGTTTAAGATAAATCACACTCGAATCAATTAATTATCATATTTAATTAATCAATCCTTTTATCTTAAACCTTTTTCTGAATTTTCTTGAGATTCTCATCCATCATAATTTTAAACAAATAAATTCATTTAAAATTATCTCTGTACGTAACTTGTACCTTGGAGGAAACCCATTGAATTCCTATTCATAACTACCCAATGAGTAGAAATGAAAATTACACAGATGTTAAATTAAACACATATATATAAATCACCAATCACATGTTGTGTCTCAACCGTACGCCTGCACGATGGTACATATCTCAAGGGTTTGTATAATATAATAATAAATTTTAATAAATATGTGTAATTTGGATGAGTACACAGTGTGCAGTTCCAACTACACGGCATGTACTATTTTTCACCATCCATCTAAAGTACACGTTAGAAGAAACAACGTGTGAGTGTACTTCAGAAATCTTTGGAGTACACAACGTGCCCAGTAGGCCACACGCCGTGTAGTTCCTCATTACACAGTCTCCAACTGAGAAATCCGTGTATGGGGTAAATGGTCCAACCCTAATCTGAAGGGAAAACACATCATGTCCAGTGGGCTATACAGTGTGTAATCTAGAAACTGCATACCACCTATTCCTAGTCAACACACGAAGTCATTAAAACTTAGACAAACTCCAATAACACGACTTGGTTTGGAGGACCAGACCCGATGCATTGAACCTTGGCTACATGGCGTGTACCACCAATTACATGTTGTGTGTTCTTGTGTTGTATGGCCAGGAACCTTTGGAACATCTAGACGATATCCTCTATTTATTTTAATCAAAATTAAAAGAAAAGATCATTTATGTAAGGTGAATGAGAAATGAAAGAGGAGGAACAGATCTTGAGATTCAGATTTGTAGAACCATTAAATTGAATTGAAATAACTAAATTATTAAATGTGTAAATCATCAATGAAATATTTAAATAATTATAACATATTATGTAACCCCTCTGATATTACTTTAATGTTCCGGGCATAGTGGAAGCATGGTTGGGATGACACCCAGATTTAATTTTTTACTATGATCAATGATTATTTTGGGATCAGTACGATGATGAATGCCAGTCTCCACAGAATAGAATCAAATATTTAGATAAAGAAGGAAGTGACCCGAAACCTTTAGAGAGGATCTTGAAAATTAGGTTTATAATTAATTTAATTAATTTCATAAAGAAAAGAATACCTAGATCTTAGGAATTTTCTTTATTGATGATGTTGATCGTTCGGAATGACCCTTCCATATTATCTCATTGCGCTTGCGAGGATCCAAACTAGAATCCCTCTAGTGGTGATCCAAACATGCTCCGATGGTCTCCAATCGACACCACTCGTTCTTTAGGTGCTAGCGCGGTGGAGCGAGTGTCTTGTGCTAGTCGTTCTTGATCACTTTTTCTTCATCCTTAAATAACGTCTCTCATTCTTGAGATGAGTGGGAAGAGGATTCAAGAGAGAAATTGTTTAGCTCAACAATTCTCAATTCACCAAGTGTGTGGTGTGTTTGCTGTGGAACAATAGACATACTGGTCTATTTATATGCATGGAACTTCAGTTACAATATTTAATTTCATAATAGAAATTAAATACATTAATGAACTTAGAGAAAACCAATGCTCATAATAATAATACCGTGTCATTATTTATGGTGCACCAACTTGCGCAAAACAAAATTATGAATAAAATTACACGTCACAAAATAATAGCAATGTCATTATTATTTTAAATTGTTCCAAATAATAATTATTTATCGTTTTGAAAATAATTATTTTACTACTAGACATGCCTTGGTCCACTCAAACTCCACTTCCATTTATTGAACACCAAAATAAATAATTAAATAATTTATTCTCTTAAATAAATATTTTATTTACAAAATAGTAAATAATTATTTATTAAATGTTCAATAAATTAAATAAATATATTTTATTTAATTTATGTGATTATATTAACTTGAATAAAATTATTCCATGGTCTTGAAAATAATATTTATTTCATTAATTAAATTCAAATGGAATTTAACCGCAACCACCAAAAACACTTAGTGTGTGACCCACTAAGATTCTTTCTCATTGGCATTAAGTGGGCTTGCCAAAAGTCCAAGAGTACCGTCTAACAACGGGTCAAGTCACCCAAGAGAAATAATGTAAATTTGAAACAACAACATCCATATAAGAATTCTCATAGTGTAATATAATCCTTTTGTCATAATATCTCATCAAGAAGGTTTCATGACAGTGTCATTAACTTTTATGCTTGATACGTCATTCTTTGACTTCCAAAAACAAACTCATCATTACACCATGGCCATGGAATTTTGTGTGACGGTTCTATTTCAATCAAAGGGGCGAGATATCAACTTCCATAAATGGAAGGGACAAATCCTTCCTCGACGTATAAATTAATAACATGCCACTCATGACGCACCCAATATACCCTACTTCCCGCCAACTGTATGCGTTACGGTTTTCGTCAGTAAATCAAAGTGCGTGAGTCATGACATGTATTAATTATAATCTTAAAGTCTAAGTATCATTACACATGCGTATAGATAGAGATATTCAATGACACCAAAACATGCGGAATTTATACTGGCGGGTCTGTTCTCATAATCTATTGTCTTGGAGATTACTAAGTGAGAACTTCATGAGAGGAAGTCTCATATTATTACAAGTAATCACACTTGACGGCATGTATGTTATGTGTCCCATTATAGTATGTCATCCAAATGTAGAACTAAATTTAAGAATATTATTATAGCATTTCAAAGTTCTCATCATAGTGGGGAACTGCTATGACCTTATCAATGCAACAAATACTCTAGGACATTATTACATCATATTCATGAAGAAAAATGAACAATATGTAATAAGATGTTTAATATTTAAATACATTAGATGTCCATGTAATCAAAGTACAACCAGTTGGTTCTAGGATACAAAATCTTAAAAACTCCCCCTTGGACTAGAGCCAACTACCCATTACTTTCAGTCCACTAAACCTCACATGGAGATCATGTTTCTGCTGAGTCAAGGCTTTAATCAATGGGTCCACGATGTTGTCTTCTGTGGAAATATTACTCACTGCAACTTCACCTCTCTGAGAAAACTCCCTCAACAGATGATACTTCCGAAGTATGTGCTTTGTCCGCTGACGTGACCTTGGATTTTTTGCGAGAGCCACCGCTGTAGTATTATCACAGTACTGTGTGATGGGATCTTTACTGCTAGGTATCACATCCATCTCCTAGACAAATATTCTCATCTATAATTCTTCTTTAGTTACAACAAAAGCTATGATATACTCAGAATTTTTTGTAGAATCTGTGACCACACTATGCTTTGAGATCTTCTAGCTCATTACATCTCCATTCAAAGTGAAGATGTATCCTGTTTGTGACTTCATGTCATCTTGATCAGTCTGGAATCTAGAATTTTCATATCCTCTGATGACTAGTTCCTCATATCCTCCATAAACTAGGAACATATCCTTTGTACGCCTCAGATATATTTACTAACTTGGTTATGTGATTGGGAAGAAAAAATATAGAGGGGATCATGCATGGTAGGATGATAGAATGTAGTTGATTCCCTTCATTCTCATGATACCCTACTATAATAAAAATTTGATATATGATGGATATGTGATGATGATGATGTGGCAGTGATATGTGGTAGATATGAGATGATGATGATGTGGATGGGATATGTGGCATGGTTGTGATATGAGATATGGTGTGCTATGACACGACTGTAGACGAGATAAGTAGCACCAAGATGTTTTTCATTGGGGAATGAGAGAATAATCTAGTGGGTAAGTTATTGCGGGTTACCAATTTGATAAATATTCTTCTTATATTATGTTATTATACTTTTATGTGATATTGGGTTAGAAAGACTTGGTGACATTGGGTGATAGTTGATCTGGTAGGTGCTTGTTAAATTTTCTATTTATTTACTAAAGCATTAGTATGCTTCTTCCACATTTTCATGAGAGGAATTTAGGAGTATCTTACTGAGTATACATGTATTCTCACCCCTATATATATAAATATGTTTTTAAGGTTTCCAAGAAGGATTCAATGATTGATTTGGGTATTACTAGATCAATTTTAAGAATTATATTTGTGTGAAATTTACACGAATTATAAGATATTAATTTTATTTTATATTATGGAATTTATTAGTGGTCATATTTACATGATTCTAGGATTATAAGAAAAATTCCACCCATTTGAGTGATTTATACCCTCAGTGATAGTCTACAACCTATGGCTTGTTGGAGGCGGGTTTTATGGGTCACCCTCATCTTCACTGTAGGACCGGGAAGGGTTCCTAGTAAGGGTTACTTGTAAGTTTGGGATATGATATATAATATTTTTGTGTTTTAATACTATTTAAAAAAATTAAAAATAATTAAAATTATAATGTTATACAATGTGTGATAAATTTTTAAATAATCACAGACACTTATGTTAATTGTATTGGGTGAAAATGAACATTGCACATATGTTTTAAATATCAATGGTGTTTAAAATATAATATTGGATAAGATAATCTTTATATCACTAATTGGTTTTAGGATGAAACCTAAAAATAGATTATATATTGGGTCTGGATAGTCTAAGTTAAAGAAATAATCCTAACAAGTAGCATTAGATCCATGGTTTAGCCCAAGTATGATGTATATGAAATTTTCACAAACCAGATTAACAATGAATATGGTGAATTAATTGAAGTAAGTGGATCCATGATGCCTTGGATTAAAATTATTCTTGATGGTAATAATCAAGTGAAAGTCCTAGAAATGAGAAAAAAATGGCGAAGGATGTTTGGATATATTGGATTATAGTTAGCCTTAAACCCTATGTGTGATGTGGATGGTACTTCCCCAAACCAGATTTAAAATGATATTGGTGGTGAAATTTAATAAAGTGGATTCATGGTGCCTTGGGTTGAAGGTATTATTGATAACAGTTTTTAGGTGATGAGTCTTAGTGATGAGAAAAAACGACGATGCAAGATGTTTGGATATGTTAGATTATTGTTGAAGTAAAAGCCCGGTTGTGTGGTATTTGGTTTAAGGGGAGGATTTTATAGTGTGAAATTAAATACCATATTATTTTAGAGATTATTGGTGGCTAACATATAGGATTATATGACCTACTCTTATGACCAACAATTGGTTTTAGGATGGAGCCCCATAATACCTAATGTGTTAGGTCTGGAATATTTGGGATATATAAACTATCTAAATAGATGGGACATGATATATAGTTTTAAAAGGATAACATAATATGTTATGACCAACCATGAATGGGATCCCCTCATGGGTTTTTAGTGAAAATAAGAGTGAACCCCCAAGGACCGCCTCCAATAGGCTCCGAGTTAGAGACTAAAACTGAGGGTATAAAACATGCAAATGGGAGGCATTACCCTCATAAATCTCATAAAAATTATAGGAAAACCATAATAAAAACCATAATATAAAATAAAAACAATATCTTACAATAACCAAAATGCATGAAAGTGTCATGAAAATATATGTCTCCAAGATAAAAAACCAAAATAAACTTCTAGGTAGTAACTCCAACCCCAACTCCCAACTCCGAGATAGTAATGTTTAGATCTGTCTCTAAAATATCACTAAAAACCTGAAAAAATATTTATATATATAGGTATGGGAATACATGTATACTCAGTATAATCCTCCTCAAGACCTATCAGGAAAATTTTGAAGAAGCATAATAATGCTTCAGTGAAAAAAAATAAAACCAACAAGCACCTACCAAGTTAAATATCACTTAACCCCACCAAGGATTGCTAACCTAATATCACAACCAAGTATAATTACATAAAATTGGAAGAATATATGAAAAGGAACCCTGAAATAACTTCTCCACTAGTATTTTTCTCTCACTCCACAATATAAAACATCTTTGTGCACCCAATCCACCCCACAACCATGTAGTAACACATTGCATCTCATCTAACAACTATTCCACATACTACAACCCCATAATCATCCTCCTCAAAAATCCATCTTGCATGACAATACACAAACATATAACTATATCATCACTGCACATCAAAACCTCATCATATATCCATCTCATTAGGGTATTGTAAACATGGATGATATCAACCTCATTCCCTCCTCATACCATGCATGGCCCCCACTATGAATCATCACCGCATCCACATAACTAGTCTACTAGTATATCACATACCATAACATTAATTACAACCCATATGATTATATCTATTGTGATGCATCAAAACCCCTTCCACACCTATAAAAGAGTGGTGAAGATGGAGTAGTCATCCATAGGTTCCCTCACTAACCTGAATGTTGGAAAAAACACCTAGGACCCAAAACATTTGGGTGTTAGTAAGGTTATCTAACTCAGTTGGGATGTGTATAAAATCACAACGAAAATAAAAGGGTGATACAACCACATAAAATAAAAAACTATGGGGTTCACACTAAAGTACTTCTGCCACACCTATTACAATCACCACACTATCACCACCACACATTTCCACCACTTCTAATTTATATATCACAAACCAACCCTAATTTTCACATAAAATAACCAAAACAAACCTTCATGATTTCCCATTTAATCAAATTATTTAACAATTTCCATATTTAATATTTAATAACCTTATTACATTCATTAATCATATTTAATAACAAACCATTATTTAACTATAACTAACATTTAGTCCAGCCTTTACCCATTCATTCATGTATTAACAAATCATTCACAACCCATAGTTCATTCAATTCCACCCCACACCAATTTTTGAGTTCATCATTACCAATAATATTTCATACCACTAGGAAAATATAACACATACACACAACCATAAAAAAAACTAGATATAATAAGATACAACTACCTCTATAATTACCAAAAATATAACTTTCCCACATAGCCATCCACACCACCATCCCACATAAACAATCACATCTACTATTTCCAATGGTGTATAAGAAGCTACAATGCTCACTAAACAACCCATATTGACTGTCCTACCTAGCCATAAGAAATATAGAACCAATGAAAAATAATCACAACATCATAACAAGGAAATTAATCCAAAAAAAATTCCTAATTACTTTAATAAAACACTTACATACTTCCCTTTTCAAAACAGATCATCACATTTATTTAAAAACACTTTCATGTGTGCCAACATGATAATTATAGATTACACATGAAATGTTCATTACCATATTTACATGAAAAAATTTAATGAAAGGTAATCCCAATAATCAAATCACATAAAAAACACATATTTACCATAAAAAAAATAATATTTTTAGCATCAATAATGAGAATCCAACAATCATATACTAAACACCCTTAAAACATGTAAACAAATGTGAAAAGACCCTTCCAATCAATTCTATTTTTAGTCTAGTTCACTATATTCAATAGGTTAATACATACCATCTACCCAAAGAAAGAAAAACCTAGTTACTTACACTTTATATGCAAAATAAAAGAGATTTAAAGAAGCCCCTACCTCAATTAAAGCTTCACTAACCACTATATGACATGAAAGGAAGAAAGTGTTGATCACAGGGCCCCAACCATGCAAAGGAAATCTCAATAACCTAACACACATCAATTACCATCTGAATAAAAACCTTATACTACCAAAACCAACACCAAAACTCTTCCACACTCTACCCTAGATAAATAATTAATAGGAAATCAAGAAAAAGGGAATATAATATTACATAAGATCACAACCAGTCGATCTCTTGAGGTCGAGGGCCAAAGCCAATCAAGGGAAACACAAAGGTCTCTAAGGATGAAACTTGAGTTTATTAAAAATTGGAGAAGAAAAATGAAAATATAATAATTTATACGGTCTTATTAATTTAAAAAAACTTTGAAAATCAAGTTTCCATGATGTGATAAATCATGGTTATAACACAACAGGGATAATTCCACTAATCCTTTGAAAATCACATTGTGAACCCCCTTATCTTCCCATATTACTTATGACCAAAACCACTTTAAATCAATATCACCAAGGGATGATATTTTTGGAACACTATCACTATGTTGTAACTCCCAATCATTAGGACCCTAAAAATTAGATCTTTGAGGCTTCACACCACATTATTAAGACCCACATCATGAAAAACTATTTCAAAAATAAAATAAAAATATCATAAGGTAGTTACACACCATGATTAATAATTACACACCATGAAATAACTTCACCCTATGAAAGAAAAAGAAAATATTTAACTCCTATAGCCTACACACTGAGGTTACGACATATACCTGCACCATGATAGACTAAGCTGCACAACAATCCTTTCCTCCAGCCAACCTTCCATGTTAGGAATCCCACAAATACACTATGATATAACCTTTCCAAATGAAATCCCATATCCAATATACACCTCTCTTCCTAAAACCTAATCCCAAAAATTCAAACACCCACATCATACAATGTAATGGGATTGAAAGGCTTGGGGCATTACATTAGATACCCCTAAAATGATTCTCATTCCCAAGAATTAAAATCAAACAAAAAAGAAACAAATAACTTCAAAATCAAACACTAATTTGGGAGATACCTATTAGACAAAACAAAATCATCACCAAAGAATAATGTAACATAAAAGATAACCAAACCAATTCAAACACCCATAAATAATTAGATCTATCAATTCATCACAAAATCAAACATCTCAATCATCTAAGTAGAACAAGGTTCACAAATGATTACGATAATAAATGGGAATATATAAATCATGTTCCCATATACATTACTATAAACCACCATGCATCCAAAAGGAATAAACCAAAGGAATAAATTACCCACATAACACTGCCTCCCAATGAACCTTAATCTTAATCAAAATCTCCCTGAACATCACATCATCTGCTACAACCAACTACCCTTAATAAATGACATGAGATTAATCATGAATATATAAAAAATATGAGACATATGAAACAAAATATGTATCCAATTAAACTTAGGTCGAAGATCTAACTGATAAACCACCTCACTAATATACTCCAACACCTAAAAAGAACAATGAACTTATGAGATAACTTTATCTATCATCTGAGCCTATGATATAAAAAATGTAGGGAAAACTTCAAGAATACATGATCCACAAACTCAAACTGAAAAGTTCTCCTCCTGTGATAAACATAAGACTTATGAAAATCTTGTACTACCTTCATCCACTATAGAATCATACGAACCTTCTCAATCATTCTCTACACCACATCAGTTCCATGGACTACCAACTCCTCAAAATTTATCCAAAACACCATAGATCTACAAGGACACCCATATAATTCCTCGGATGGATCCATGCCAATGGAAGAGTATTAGAAATTATTATAGGTAAACACCAAAAAAGGTAGATGATTCACCCATGATCCATTAAAATCCAAGACTCATTAACACTATATATACTCCATCATATGAATGGTCTACTCTATTTTTCTATCTTTTTGAGGGATGAATAAAGTGATAAGGTGGAGTTGAGATACAAAATCACACTAAATACCACCCTAGAAATGCAAGTTAAAGAAAAGATTTAAATCTAAGATATGGTCCTTGATACTCCATGAAGTCATATTATCTTGTCTTTATACAACCTCTATAAGTCATTTATAACACTAAAATCCTTGATTTATAGAAAATGGGACAAAATTTTTAATCGATCCACAATCACCTAGATAAAATCACATCCTCCTTGATCTTAAGGTAAAAATATCATGAATTCCATCAAGATTTCCTACCGATTGCACTCAGGAGCATTCAATAACTGAAACAAACCACTTGGGACTTGATATTCTACCTTTACCTACCGATTAATCAAACATCGTGACAAAAACTCTACCACATACCACTTTATCCCTGACCAAAAGAACTGACTCCTCCAGGAATGATATATCTTAACTATACTAGGGTTCACTTCTAAGTGTGAGTTATGAAACTCGTGAAGATCCTCCTCATGCATGATTAATAGAAAAAGGCCTCCTTTAAAAAAACACTCAATTTTTATCATCCTCTAACCATCCTTTCTAAGAATCACCATGAAAAATGTGATCCCACATTACATATACCTCCAAGTTCCACTATAGTGACTCCTCTACCCACTATAAAAAGTATGATTTCACTATCATCTGGTACAAGAAACATGTACAAACAACCCCATCTATATTAAGATACATATCTACAAGATCCTCCATCACTATATAAAAATTATTAGACTCCAAAACAACATCTACTCAGGAATTACACCTTAGAGAATCATTAACCACAATCCCTTTCCAAGGGGTGTAGGAGATCTCAAAGTCATAGTCTGAAAAAATATCTATCCACCACTATTGAAACAGATTCAAATCCCATTTAGAGAAGATATACCTCAAGATATTATGATCCATGAAGACCAAAAAGTGTTCACCGATAAGGTATTACCTCCAAAACATTATAGAAAACACTACCACTTATAGGTGGAGATCATGGGTAAAATAATTACAATCATGGGGACATAAAATCCTAAACCCATCTGAGATCACTTTCCTATACTATATTAGGATGTAACCCAAATCGAGATAGGAATAATCACATAAAACCTAAAATTTCACCCCCTCCTCTGGAAATCAAAGGATTAGAACATTGATAAACTTCCCCTTTAGGTAGTCAAAATCCATTTGACACTGATTATTCCATGTAAAATATGGATTCTTCTTAGTCAAATATATCAATGGGGCTGTAATATAAGAGAATTTGGATATGAGTTTTTTATAATATAAAAAAATACTAAGGAAACTATGGTCATATATAGTATTCTTGGGTGATTCCGAAGAAACAACCACCTTGATCTTGATAGATCAACTACTACTCCCTGATGGGGCACTACATTCTAGAGGAAATGTACCCCATGTTTTTTTTCGAAAGGTAGTGTTCTGGTCAAAGACCAAAACACAAAATTTATTATATAAAAGAAAGGGGTTACACGAGTCGAAAGGAAGGAATTCTGTTTACATCCCGAACATAAAGAAGAAGAAGCTCAGGGGGAAGATCATCTCTCCAGGTATTGTCCTTATCAACGCCCATGTTGGAAAGGGCATCAAAAATTCTATTCGCTTCCTGGTAAGCGTGCGTAGAAATGAAGATGAGGGAGTAAATGTACCCAATGTGTCCAAAACATGAACTTATAAAACTTTCCATATAGTTGATAATGTTGAATAACTTATAAAACATCCCTAATATTCTCAAAATATTCCTCCACTGACTTCTATTATAGGATTATGTCATCGATGAACACTACTAAAAACTGAACAAGGAACTCATGGAACATGCAGTTCATGAGAACCATGAAAATAGTTAGGGTTTTCATGATACCAAACTACATTACTATGAAATAAAAGTTCTTATAACAACACCTAAAATAATTCTTTTGGATATCCACCTCCTTCACTATCATCAAGTGATACTCGAACCAGAATGTAATCTTTGAAAACCAGATGGACCCCTTCTACTAATCAAAAAAATCATTGAAAATTAGGAAGGCATAATAGTTCTTGACTGTTAGATGATTCAACCATAAATAGTCTATAAAAAAACTCATACCACCATCTTCCCTCTCTATGAATAACATTGGAGCACCCCATGATGATATAATGGTCTAAATAAATCCCTTCTACATCAAATCATCAATTTGAATTCTTAACTCTTGCAACTCATAAGGTTCCATCTGATCTGTATCCATTGAGATCTGAAAGGTACTAGGATGCAACTCTACCCTAAAATTGATATCACTTCGAGGGGGTAACATCAAAACCTATTTAGGAAACATGCCTAAAAATTCCTCAACATCTCTAGGAAACCCCACAACCTATGTATCTACCAAATCTAATGATATCTTTTCTAGTTGAGATAATAGTGACTCTGAATTCTTGTAAAACATCCTATGATATTAGTCACAAATGATCACCATACACTTTCCTTACGCATCAAGGAAAATAAACATTATTTGGAAATAATCGATGAAAGTGAAAATATAATACAACCAGTCGATTCCAATAATGGAATCCTATGTATGTATCTATAGTAAAAATAATTCCTCCAATGACTGGTGTTTCCCCATAATCTTATTACAACCTTAAAACATTTCAAGCTGTCTTGAATTACGTCCAACTAGAATAGTTAACACCAGGGGTAGAAGAATCCTCTCCACCTTGATTCCTAAGGTGTGGACCAAGTTGGGTTTAATTAAGTAATTAGATTCTCCTAAATAAAAAAACATAATCCATGCTAGATGATAGAAAAAAGGTATCTTGGATAATCTTTGGCCCATCTGGTGCTGGCATCTACATGTCATGAAACTAACCATGCTCAACTCTTATACCTCACTACTCGTGTTGACGATCACCTCTACGACCATGATCATATCTATGTACATGAGGGTGGGGGAAATATCGAGGCTTTCCTATGCCTGATCTATCTCCCCTTGGTTTCTCAAATACATTCTGATCCTACTATTGATAAGGCCTCTAAGTCAACTACTAATATGGATGATACAGAAACTAATCTCCTGCACTATGATGGTCCTCAAAGATAGTTGGGGACTAGAATCACCAATTACCATGACCCCCCTACAAGAAAAAAATACATTAATAGAGATCCTAGTGGATCCATGATAACTACTATATATAGAGAAGCATAAGAAATACTATTGAGACCAAATCCCTATCATTTAGAACCTCGATCACCCAAATATCTTGGATCATCCACCAATGACCATGCTCATTAGGGAGATCTAATGACTCCCCTCTAAAGAAGATCCTAGCTATATATAAATCCCCTTAATCACCTTATCCTTTTATTACACCTTTAAGTTTGTAGGTAACATAAATGGGGTAATTGTATGTCAAATAACATGGCATAGTTCCTCCTCTAAATGTAACTCACTAGAATCCTCATCCAAGAAAAGGTTGGAGAAGAGTGAAGAAGGTTCTTGAAGTGGATATTGAGAAATTTCATGCTTAGGATCCCTTAATGTAGGGATATAAACTCTCACCTCTTCACTGTCTTCATCACTGACTATCGGAAATATGTAGGAAGCTTTCTGTGAAAATCATCCCATAAAACCCCCCTCCTTCATCACTATAAGATACAAAATCCAACACTATAATGACACCACTCACCTACAACTGATAGCTAGAGGGGACTGATGGTTTTCACTGTAATAGATTAAATTGAAGGCAATCTTGAAATTCTATAACTAATGCTCCATCTCCTAACCATATGTATTCCCCTCATACTTTTCCAAGCCATGAATCTATAACTCATACAACTTCTTCCTCCAAGACTCATCCTACTTAGTTTGGTCAAACATCTGATGATCAACTGAATCATCCTAATACACCTCGCCAACCTTAACCACATATGGGTGGTGACCATCAAGAATCTATGTAAATAAGAAGTAAAACTTCTAGGTTCGATATCATGGAATCCATTTAAAGACCATTTAATTTGGTTCATTTTAATTCCCCGATATCACCCCAATTCAAACACAAGCACAATCAAGTTTGATGCATGTACCTAACATAGTTATCTAACTTGAAATAAAAATTATCTCTCCAAAGGAAATCAATAATATTAAGGTCCTTTCATCAGATTATAGGGATACCTAATAATTTTTTCCTAGTTGGCCTCCCTTGTTATGTTACACACTAAGTTCTACTAACACTATTTCCCTACCAAACCCATACAATCATCATGCTAATTTGTTTGGTCTCTTGTGATGGGTTATTTGTGATGAAATCTCATAAAGAATGACTATTTATGATAGGATTCCATCATAAATAACTAGTCACTAAATATGGATTGTTATTAGTTGTATTTCTAATAGACCACTACTAAAATAAAATTTTTGTGTCAAAAAATATATATCCATCGCTAATAAATATTTTCAACACATTTTCATTCAATCACAAAAAAAGTATCTACGATAGAAATAATAATATATCACAAATAATATTTGTGAAAGTATCAAGGTATCATCAAAAAATATTATTTGTAATGGAAATGACTATCCATATCAAAATAGTAAAATAATAAAAAATAAAAAAATAAAAAAAATAAAAAAAAACATTTTTTTAAATTTAAATACATTTTATATAAAAAATAATAACCATTTAACACATTATATGTTTATAAAAAAAATCATAAAGTACCTAAGGGGGATGAGGATTGACTAAAGGTTTGGGGGGGGGGGGGGATCAGCTGAAGGCTCAAGAAGAGGGAATTATATCACTAAACCATATGAAATACATCACATGTAATCCATCATTTTCTCATACTACTATTACTTTCTCTCCTTCCATTAATGATGCTCTTACTTCCCGCTTTCGATGCTCTATATATTCTCATCTTATGGTAGTAAACTCTCCTCATTAATTGAAGAATATGGTTACTCTATACAAGTTCCTTTAGAGATTACTCATGACATCATTTCAATACCATAATAACTAGAATATGTTGATTGTGAACCAATACCAATCACCCAACCTTTCTTGATACCATGCGTGGTCTCTCGTATCCAAGCTACATAATTAAAACTTGACTAACATGAAACCTATCTTGTAGTATCTCTCTAACTCTCTCGAATGTGGGAATTTAGAACCTCATATGTATCCTTCAAATGTACAAAGATATTAAAATATTAAAAAAATAATAATTTAAGATAATTTTAAAAACCAAAAAAAATATTAACCATAATCTAACACTGTCTGTCACCAACAATCTCTCCAATAGTAGGATCAATTCACACACTATTATAAACATAAAACTTCATAACAACAGTATCAACGACATCCTATATAAATAAAATATAAAAATTTTACATGAAAATTATATATATATATATATATATTCATAAATAATATTACTTATCATATGTCGATGATAAATACAAAACATATGATTCCCAACTATGTGTGTGACATCCTACCTCCCCTAGTTTTTTTAACATGATGATGACCTCATCTGAAAAGTATCTCTAATATAGTATGATCACAATCCATCCAAATCTTGGTATGGGATGTACTCAGGTTGATGATAGAAGAAATGATTATAAAAAAAGTAGTTTAATCTCTCTCTATTACTCTATTTCTAAGGTTCTGTAAAAATTGATGAAAACAGTCACACGTATAAATATACCAAGACTTATAGATGGAAGATATCATTCTATCATCAATCAGAGTCCATAAAATATAAAAATAATTAATAATACACTGATATTAATTAAATAAATTTAATATATATATATTTATATATAATTCATTGGTAAAAATTTGACATTGAACATTAATGGGAACCTCATCCCATGACACCCATGGCACAAAAAAAATATTTTTTCATAATCACATCAGCCGATCCAACAAATATATATGAAAAACTACATAAATAAGAATAGATAATCCAATAATTAATATATAAAAGATTAATTAATAAATTACATAATTGAACACACATCCACAAGCATGGATTGAAATCATGAGATGGGTGATGCTCTTGAATAGTCCATGGAATCATAAATCTAACTACGGTGCGACCCCTCATAGTTGATGATGCAGTGGCAACATCCTATGGGTTGGATGGA
The DNA here is from genome assembly GCA_963277665.1 of Viscum album. Classification (NCBI taxonomy): domain Eukaryota; kingdom Viridiplantae; phylum Streptophyta; class Magnoliopsida; order Santalales; family Viscaceae; genus Viscum; species Viscum album. Next base: position 1,290,732,983 of record OY728158.1, read on the forward strand.
AGGTCATATGGCTGATCATTGGGAAGCACAACACTAGTGAGGAAATGAAATAGCTCATCGATATCTTCCCTATCCATTTGAAACAAAACATAATTTTACTTACAAATAATTGTTTTTTGAGATACCAAATATAAGCAACTAATATATATTTATTAAAAAGAATAAATTATACCAATTCACATTAATTTATATACTAATTTATAAGAATTTATACAAATTTTTAATAATTTACAACTAATTTATTATAATTTATAATAATTTATGCACATTTATAATAATTTAATCTCATTTAGGCTAATTTAGACTATCTTAGACCAATTTATCATAATTAATACTAATTTATATTAATTTATAGCAATTTAAAATAATTTATGCTAATTTATCATTATTTTATAAAAATTTATAAAAATTTATAATATTTTTATTAAATTATACTAATTTATACTACTTTAGAATATCTTAAATAAATTATTATTGTTTATAATAATTTATACTAATTTAAATCTATTTATATTTATTATAATAGTTTATTCATTATTTTATATTATTTTATACTAATTTATTCATTATTCATTATATTCTGATAACTAATATATTAATTATTTTATATTATATTTTACAAATTTAATAATGTATACGAAGTTATATTAATTATTTGTGATTTTATTATTTTTTCCTAATCATAACTATTTATTTATTTCAATCTAATTTTAATAATTTATAGTAATTTATAATAATTAATCAATACTTATTTTTTATTTTATATTAATTTATATTAAATTTTTTACAATTTACCTTTTATTAATTGTAACTAATATTTATTACTTTAGATTATTTTTTATCACTAAATTAAATTTCAGTAGGTTATTGTAAATTATTTTCTACTATAATCTTATAGTTTTTTTAAATTAAAATTTAAAATAATAATATTATTAATTAAAAAAATATAAAAACAATTAAGGACATAAAATTCAAATATATATAAAACCTAATAAATTATATAAACTAATAAATTATATAAATAAAAAAATTTAAAAACAAAAATTAATAATTATTAATAATTTTTTAAATCATAACATTAGTTTTTTTTGATAGAGAATTGTAGATATGAAATATGGAGACTTCGGGTTTTCTCACATAGAATTTAAAAAGTGTGTGTGTATGGGGGGGGAGTGAATTTATAATCGTTTTTTGCAACAAATGTTTTTTGTGAGAGAATTTCTTTTCAAAAAAAGTACTTCATTTTAACAATTTTTGAGAGATAAATTATTTGTGATGAGTATTTGCAATGGATAGACCTTCCATCTTATAAAGTATTCACCATAAATATTTTTCATTCTTATTCAAAAATTATTTGTGACACTCTATATGTCACAAATAATCCATTGACATATTATTGGTGATAGAATATAAATTATATAGAATATATTATTTTGGGTCATAATATTTGTAAGAGAATATTGATTCCATCATAAATATAACTACATGAAGAAATTATTTGCTACTGAATTTAGGATTTCATGGAAAATAGATTCTTCAACTTACACTATTTGTAATGGAATATTGACTATGTTGCAATTTTTTCTTAAATATGGATGTTATTTATGGTGGAAATTATCGCTTAGGGTGTAGCTTAGTGGTAGCTACCACTATGGGTCTTACTGAGGTCTCAAGTTTGATCCTTGCCGAGTATTTCCCTTCATTTGTTTATTTCATTATCTTCTTGGTAATGTAGCCCCTTTCCCCCACATTGATGTAAATATTTATGATATAAATTTAAATTCCATCATAAATAACCTCATCCCTCTATTGTGTGTGCATTAACGCCAAAACTATTCACAACATACTTCTATTCTATCACTAATAACATTCAAAAAAACACTATTTATGATGAACTAAAATTTCCATCATAACCAAAAAACTTTGAGACATTATTTTTAATGAACTTCTTGTCCATCGTAAATGAATCATCACAATAGATCAACTTTCTTATAGTGTTATATCAACCCATAATTTTCATATATAAATACTATATCTTATTAGTGGAAAATATCAATTATATATTAATACGATCCATGCGAGAACCACAAAGTTTTAGTGTCTTTGGAAACATGGATATATAAACAACAAGCACATAAATTATCTACATCATTTCCCATTAAAATTTTCACAACTATCACCCTTATTAAACTTAAAACACTTAATTTTTTTTCACATAATCTAGGAAAGGGAAACATAAGAAAGGTGAGCTCAGATGCTCAATAATTGTAAACATAAGCGATATCAATAAATGATTCTAAGTGAGCATAATATAAACATAATGGTATGTGAACTTGAGATTAACATTAGAAAATCTTACCCATCAATTCATAGATCATAATCACGAAACATGGATTAAAGTTGTATAAATCAAAATAAATAATACATTAGAGTACAAAATCATCAATAATGAATCATGATCCATGATAACTTATCATGAGAACAATACATAAGTTTTTTGAAAAAACAAAATCATCGAAAATAATTTCCATAGTTAAGGCTCACTGCCAATACTATCATAGTGGACTGGGTTCACTCCCCATTCCACTATTTCCTTAGTAAAGGTTTAGTCCAAAGATTATCTTATTAGATAAAGTTCCTTAATGGACTGGGTTCACTCACCATTCTAGTCCTTATTATCTCATGAGTTATCCTTATTTACCTAATTTATTGTAGGTCTATATAATTTTAGTCCCACCCTTCACATAATTAAAACCATACATATGTGTGTCACAAGATCATAAAACATTCATCATATCATCAAATCATAACCCCATGAAAATGATATAAGTTTAATAAATATTTAATCATCATAATAATACACCATAAAAAGAAATAATAAATATAGTAACATTGGATCTTATCTCCATTAAATCATAAGAAATATTATATGATGTTTTTATGGATAAAATACCTTTAAAATATCACTAGAACATTTCTTGAGGAAAATACCCCTTTTTATTTGAAATCACTTATTTATAATTAAAAAGTTTCAGAATTTTATGGACAAAATTTTATTTTTAAATTAAAATGGAAACCCATAAATAAATATTTAAATAAAAGAGTATTTATGATGGTGTGGAAATATGTTTATGTGGTGTATGTTAAAACAAAAATTCCTTTCACATTTTTGATAAAAATTCAAAAGTGACATATTTGGAAAATGATAAGATGGTACAATTTAAAACTTGGCAAGGAAAGTAAAATATCATAAAAAATTACTATAAATAATCTTAGTATAATATTATTAACATTATTGAAATAATTTTAAAGAATATATGGACATGGAAGGAAAGATTCCCATCCAAATGGAGAAACAAGGTTGATTTTCCTTAAAAATAATCTTTTGGTATATTGAGAACTTAAATAGAGGAAAATGAAAGGAAAAAATGAAATATATAGAAATATCTAAATTATAATAAAGTAAATAATATTTTGGAGAGATATATCAAACAATTTAATCACTGGAAAATTTAATCATAAATAATCTCGGTAAAAATGAGATTGTAACCTAAAACCATTACTTCAAGTCCCTCTTACTATGTAAGAACTCTAAATTACTATATAATAAATTTAAATTTTATTATAATTATATAATATAACCATAATAATTCCTATAATACCATACATGGTTCACTTATAACATGTTATCACCTATTTATTAACAATATTTCATTATCACCATCATTTCGGGTGTTAACTGCTTCATTTTTCATATATGTTTTAGTTTGGTAGTTATGGAAATTTCACATTTATCATGGTTTATTAATTTAAATAATTTTAATAATAATATAAATATCCCCCATATTAATTATATACATATTTATAACCATTCATATAAAGTGGTGATGACGAATTATTTACATTACCATATAGAGACAGTAGTCCCTATGTACGCATAAGTGATGTTTCCATTTTTTAATGGATGGAAAAAACAAGTGTAATTATTAATTAACCTTTAAAAATCATTATTATATCATAAATATATTATATATAAATTAAATCTAGAATAATAACCACCCAATAAATATGGGAATTGAAAATTAATCATATCGCTATGTGGAGGCGGTAGTCCACACGTACACAAGAGCGATAATTTCATCTCCCATTTGATAGAGAAGAGGTGGTAAAAGGTTGTTTCATCACTATAATAACATATAATTATATTTATGATACTATAATAATCATGTTTTTATAGATAATTTTTTTATAGTAAGTATAAGAAGAAATAAAATCGAAAGATCTTGGTTAAGATCTATACCACTTCTTTAAGAGTCCTCCTTTGGATTAGTCCTTGATCCTTTAAGGATTGGTACTAGGAGAATGAAATAAGATCTAATGTCATGGGAAGTATCCTAGGAATGTTTTGTTTTAGGTATATTCTGAGATAGAAGGCTCAAATGGTTTTAATAATAGAGGATAAGAGGCACCCTTTTATATGTGAGGGGTGAGACACACATGGGATTTTCTAAAATATTTCAATGATACAAGGTAAATTTCAATGGGAAGTGGCTCCAAAAAAACATGTATTCAAATGAAATATAATATAATATTTAAATATATTCATATAATAAGAATTTTATAGGTTCAGGTGGAAATCCCACCCTTATCTCTTGGTTTAACCCCCTATAAACCTATTTTATCCTCAACCGTGGTAACAAATTTGTTTTTATTTTTTACTATTCACTATAAAAAAAATTAATATGACTCTATTATATAATATTAATTATTATTATTCCAAATATTAAATCCATTTTACTAGATTAAATTTTTATAAGTGGGATAATTTAATTTTAAATAATCATGCAACCCATAATTAAAACCTATTTTAGAAAAATGGATCTTTAAGAATAAATAATAGTTTACATACATTCATTTCCTCATAAATACCATCAAATGAATGTTAAAATATATGATTGAATATATAATATATATTTTTTAAACTATTAATAAATTGATATTAATTTAATTTATTATGATAAAAACACATTGTGTGCATAAAAACAGTTTTTAAAAATATGTGTTTTTAAGCACAAAAAAGAACTTATATATAAATCAAGTATAATAATGATTATTTTGTAATTAATTAAATTATATATAATTAAATGGAAATTATTTTAATTTAATATCAAATTAAAAACATCATGGTATATTTAATTAAAAAGAAATGATAGTTTTTATAAAAATCAGTATTTTTCATTATTAACAGAAAAGTAAATCTATTTAGAAAAATAAAAAAAAATTACCCAAATATAATATTGACATGATGATTTCAAAATTGATATTCATTTCTTCAAATAAAATTTATAAAAATGGTAGAAATTAATTATAATTTTCGTATGAAAAATTCGATAAAAACCATTTAAAAAAACATATTTTAAACGTAAAATGACTTTACTAACAATTTAGTACTTATTTATTATGAATTAATGAATAAATTTTCATTATTAAAAACCTTTATACATTTTTTTATAATTTTTGTAATATTCATAAAGTCCAATTTAATAACTGACTTATAATGGTTTACTATATCTCGGTTCATATAGACTCGAGGTTGCATGTAAGGCAATCTATCAAATAATTTATGTTTTATTTTAAAGTAAAAACATATAAAATCTTAGGGTATTCCATTTTACCCCTGAAAATGGATTTATCCCTTCAAATTATATCACTATGGTATAAAAAATGAGGATATCTCAATTTCATTACATCCTCAGGTTCCCATATAACTTCCCTCAAATTTCTTATTCCTAAAAGAACTTTAACTAGTTGAGTAGTCTTGTTCCATAGAACATTATCTCCATGTTCTAATAATTATAATGATTATTATTCATAGAAAATTTCATGATCCAGTGGTACAAACTATGAATTTCTCCATGGTGATGTTTTTACATTTTAATTCTTATATAGGTAAAGGTTATAACACCTACTTAGAATTTTGTCCCTCAACATTAACTTTCTGACAAACCGAGCACTCAGATACATACTCTGAAATATCTCTATTTGTGTTATCCCACCAGAAGTACACTTTAAAATCTCTATACATTTTCATACTTCTAGGATTAATAGCGAATGGGGAGATATGGGATTATTCCAATAGTTCCTTCTTTAGGTCTAGTATTGGTGTGAAATATACTTGGTTCTCGAACTTTATCATTATATCATAATCAAGGTTGAAATAAATAATATTTCTCACATTATTTTATAGATCCACATCCTCCTTCTATTCCTCTTTAGTCTTTACATAAACATATAGTCGAACAATAATTTGATAAAGATAACATTTATCCCCTTTCTTCAAGATTTCAAGGTCTATACTTTAGAAATATCTAAATATTGGATATGTTGTGATACTCATAATAGATAAGCTAACATGATATATTCGACTCAAATCATCAACCACCTTGTTCGCTTTCTTAGGTTGGCAATGTGTTGTGCATTCATAATATTTAATCAACCACTACCATTTTCCTCGTAAAATATTCAAATATTGCTAGGTGAATATATAATTTAAACTTTTATTATCAATATATATGTCACACTTTTATCCTTAATGATAATTCCTCCATATCTTTAATGTAATGATTACCACTGATAACTCCAAATAATGAGTCGAGGTAATTTTTCTCATGAAACTTCAATTGGCTTGAGGCATACACTATCAATATATCATTCTACATAAGAACACACACTATCCCCTTCTTTGATGTATCACTTTAAATAAAAAACCCTTCTCCACTATAGGGTAGTGTGATCATAGGTGCACTGACTAACCTTCTCTTTAGTTCCATGAAATTTCCTTCACATTCATCATTCCAAAGGAACTTAACAGCCTTCCAAGTTAACATGGTGAGTGGATTATATATCCATGATAAGTCCTTAATAATGCGTCAATAATATATAGATAATTCTATAAAACTATGAATATTAGTCACAGTGGTTGGTTTGTTCCAATTCTCAATAACTTCGGTCTTTGATGGATCCACCAATATACCCTCGCTTGAGATTATTTGACCCAAAAATAAAACTTTCTATAGCCGAGTTCTCGATAATAAATGAAAAGTTTGATTGATCAATATCAACAAAAAAACAAGTGTACCCCATTATGAAAACACATATTTTAATACACCTTAATTCATGATTTATTACATGAAGGTATATGTAATACAATTCTAGAAGATCATGAGGCCTAGTGTCTTCAGGAAATTAGGTATATGACATAATAACATAAAACATGGATACAGTGACATTATTTAAAATTCCAAAATGTTCCCTTTAAATTCCATTGCTCTTCTAAAATTGTATGGGATAACATGGGGATGTACATAAGAAAGGTGTGAGGTATAAATCCCAGTAACAGAATAATCAAAGAATAAAATGATAAAATTAATACATGTTAGTCAATAGGTATATAAAGGTGACATAAAATAAGCGAGAATCATAAACTTGAACATAAATTCATGATATAAGATGATAATATAAAGGAAACATGGGAATGTGACAGCAATATAAAACATGACATCATAAACATAAGTCAAGGCTAACCACTAATACAACATAACATAGTGTGCTTAAGATAACCTCTCATGTACCATGCATGGTATCTCATGTGATAAAAAACATTACCCAATTCATTAAAGGGTTGTATAACTCTGGATCCACCCATCACATTCATATCATGTACATGTATAAGTGTTACACATAGAGAATACAACATAATAATATATTTCATCACTTTTAATCACATGATAAAGGAGTGTGAGTTACATACATGTAAGTTCCCAATCAGTGAAGGATAAGTACATCTATGTGAATATCCTTGAGTGGAAATGGGGTTGGGTATTCACTACACAAATGTTTGGAATGGAAAAGTATAGGATAATTTTATAATAATAATAAGGGTATATAAATATCCATTGAAGGGTTTAATGAGAGTAAAAGTGGTCTCTAATTTCTTGGAATCACATGGACAGTAAGTGGGATGTGTAAAAACATATCCCAACATGAAAAAATGAAAATCACAAGGCATAATATAAAAAAGGTGCTTAAATAAATAGAAGGAGAGGATCCCTTACCTTGATATGGTGCTTCTAAAATATTGGTAGGAGATTATTAAGAGGTCGGATGAACTTAGGGAGGGATCTAGAGAAGAAAAGTTAGAGTAACTTCATGCTATTAGTGTTTTGAGGGAAGAGATATGGGAGGTTTAGTGGGTTTTTATAGAAAAAGAGTCTTAGGTTTTGGACCATATATATTAAAATATTTAAAACCAAAAACCTTCCCATGATTTTCACATGGTTTTTTCCAAATAGGAGTGGATTTCAATATTTTATAAGGATAATAACCGAAATCATTAAAATAATACCATTGGTGATGTGTAAGTGAGTCATGTTAATAAAGAATTAATTTTAAAACTATAAAATATAATATAGGTTTTGAAGGATTAATTAAGGGTTTATAAAATTAATTAAATAACTTTAAAACACATTATTTTAAAGGGGAAGAATAATTTTGGTCTTGGATACTATTTATAGTATTTATTACATCACTTTTAAGCTTTTATGATGTCATAATACATACCATATATTTATACCATATTTAATTTATACTAAAAAATTTGATTACCTTATAAAATTATTAAAAATTCACCATTGGATAATTATGATGTGATGATTTAAAAAATAATATTTATTTTATCAAAATGATTCTCTAAATATTAATATTTAAAATTTTAAATAGAAATCCCGATTTATTAAAAAATATAGGTTTTTACAATGATAACAATTTATACCCCTTATAAAAATTATTTATGACTTTATAAAATTATATTATCATTTTTATTTCAATAAATATTATTTAATAATAATATTTTGTTAAAATAAAAATTATTTCAAAAATTATTTAATTCATCAATAATATTTTCATGATCAAAACTATATATTTCCCAAAAATATAATTTTTGTTTCATCATATCAAACTCTATTTTTTATCAAACTATTTATTAATCAATTATAAAGTAATAATACAATGGATAAATATAATAATAATTATTTTTTAAAATAAAAATATAAAAATTCATACTATCAAGGTCTAGATATATAATCCCTTGTCACACTAGTATATTCCCTAAGGTTAAGGTGTGCGATGATGACACTTTGGGTAGTTTATCGAACATGGAATGGATCGTGATCTTGATAATCTTGAAATTCTCCTATAAATGGTTTCTCTCAATCTTTAGTTTTTGAATATTGGATTGGGATTGGTAAAGTAAAAATCATAGTGATTCCATATTCCTGAGAAGTTCTAATAAATTGGCTTCATAGGGCATGATTCTACTAGTCGAGCTCATCACTTTTTCTATTTGTGTCAATTAAACTTTATCATAACCCTTAATATATACTAATCTTAACCATCACTATACTATGAATATATTATCAATTGTTATGATTCTTAATGGTATTTTTAATATTATAGGATATAACTTATAATGGCACAAAATAACCAAGTTAGTGCATGATTTTTCTATAACATCATTACTTAATAATAAATTTATTCATTTTAAAAGGTAATTTCATTTTATAAAATTCTGATCATTACATTCTTACCCACATTATAAAATTTTCCCGTGAAATTTTATTTTATAAACTAAAATAGATAAGGGTAATTATTTTTCATAACATCTTTCGGTTCCCATGTTTCTTCCAAAAAATTGTGGGTCCTCCACAATACTTTGACCAGGTGAGTTGTCTTGTTTCATAGAACATTGTATCTATGATCTAATATATTCACTAGATGCTCCTCATATGAAAGATCATTTTACAATGGTACCTTTTTTGGATATAGTACTTGTGAGGGGTCTAGTATATACTTCATCAAGAGGGATACATGGAACAAATGATATACTTGAGATTGGTTAGGTGGGAGTACTATTCAATAAGCCACAACTCCAATGTGATCATGTATCTTAAAGGGGATGATGTATCTTGGGGTAATATTTCTCTTCTTCCCAAACCTCATGAATTTATTCTATAGATATATATGCATGAAAACATTATCTCAGAACTGAAACTTTAGATCTCATAAATTATTTTTTACATAATTTTTATATTGACTTTTTGTTGATTTCATATGATGTTGAATGGTTTAAACATTCTCTATCGTATCTTGGGAAAGATCAGATTCCATTAGATCATTCTCTCCAACTTAATCCTAGAAAGTTAGGGTCGGACACCTATTCCCATACAGATCCTCATATTGTTATATTTGAATGCTATAATGGAAGATATTTTTATTTTAGAATTCTATTAGGGGAAGGTATTGATCCCAAAATCCTTGGAAATACATTTAACATGATCTCATCATGTACTCTAGAGTTTGAATGGTTATCCCAGAATGACCATCCGAATGAGGATGATAAACAGTACGAAAACTGAGCTCCACATCTAATGCTTACTGAAGGATTATTTATAATATCAAGGTAATCCTTGTATCTCAATAAAATACAACGGAGAGTGGAACTCCATACATTCTTACCACTTATCTTATGTATATCATGCCTATTTGGTCAAGGGATAAATTTTCATTAATAGTAATGAAATGAGATGAATTTTTAAGGCGATCGACTACCACCTAGATAGAATTATTACCTTTAGATATCCTATGAGTCCTATGACAAAATCCATGGTTATATTTTCCCATTTTCACAATGGTATAGGAAATATATGTATCATACCCCTATACTTATATTGTTCATCCATGACTTATTAGCATACTAAGCATTGATATAAAAATTCTACAATCTCTCTCTTCATGTTATCCCATTATAAGTTTTGCTTCATATATTTGTACATCTTAGTTATTTCTATATGAATATATAATGAGGAGCTATGAACATCACTAAGAAGTTTCCTTTTAAACTCTAATTTTTATGGGACACAAATCTGAGTTCTAAACATTATCTCCAAATTTATCAAATTTAAACTCTAGAATATTTTCTACCTTTATTTGTAGCACCTTATCATCTTTCTAAGCCTCCTTGATCCTCTAAATAATGGATGGTTGAGTAGTTATTTGATAAAGGTAAGATGAAGTTCCTTTTATTATTCCCATTTTCATCATTTGAATGTCCAAGAAGCTTGGACCCCTTGCAATCCTCATCTTGGATAGGGTTTAAGGATCCTTTCTACTCAAAGCATCTACCACTTTGTTCACCTTCCTAGGATGGTAATGGATTGAAAAATCACAATCATTGATCAGATATAACCACCTTCATTTGTTAATATTGAGATACTTTTCGGTGAATATATACTTTATGTTTTTATGATCCATATATATGTCACAATTCTTCCCATAGATATAATGTCAAAAAATATTTAATAGAAATATCACTAAATCTAATTTTAGATCATGCACTGGGTAGTTTTTCTCATGGATCATTAATTGGTGGGAGGCATAGACTATCACTCCTTTATCTTTCATGATTACACAACCCAAGCCCTTTTTGGACGCATTCTTGTAGATCATAAAAACACCCCTATTGGTGGGTAATATGAGTGCAGTTGAAGTGATTAGACTCTTATTAAACTCTTTAAATCTCCCTTTACATTAATCATTCTAGAAAATCTTGTCCTCTTTTGATTTATCTTGGTTAGTGGGATTGAAAATAATGAGATGTTTCTCAAAAATAGACAATAGCACCCAAATAATTAAAGGAAACTATGGTTTTCCATCACAGATATTTTTATAGGTAATTTTTTAGTTATATATATTTTTAAAGGATCTACAGATATCAATTTTTTAGCAATAACATTCCTTGTTAATGTTACTTTTTTCATAAAAAAATCGTATTTAATATAATTTGCATAAAACTTATTTTGGTAAGTTATTCAACAAAAAATTAAAACGGTCCTCAGGTTACTCATTAATGTTGAAGTAGATAAGAATATGATCTATAAAGACTACCAAAATTTGTTGAGGTAATACCTAAAGACTATATTCATTAAGTCTATATATATAAATGGAGTATTAGTGAGTCCAAATGGAATAACTATGAACTAGTAGTGTCTGTAACTTATACAAAAGAGAAATATTGGAGATGTACACCATATTATCCTTTATTTGACAATATCCTGACTAAATATCTACCTTGGATAAGTATTTAGATCCATATATCTGATAAAAAAATCATCAATCCATGATAAAGGATACTTGTTCTTTACCACGATCCTGTTAATCTCATAATAATCAATGACTAGGCGTATTGACCCATACCCCTTAATGAAAATGATTAGTGCACTCCATGATGAAGAAATTGAGCATATAAACCATTTATCCAAATTCTCACGTAGTTTCTTCTTTATCTCTTGATGTCAAAAAATGGAAATTCTATATGGAGTATTGTACATTCAAAAATCTCTAGGTATAAATTCTATTGAGAAATCAACCTCTCAGTTAGAAGTTAGACCATAAAATTCTTTAGGAAACACATAAAATAATTCCCTTATAATGGGAATGTAACCATGAATTATCTTTTCCATAGTCTCAATCATTTGAAAAAGATAAAATTTATCATAAGGAAATAATATCCCAAATTAAGATGATGATACAAAATGATATTTTTCATCCTCCATCACTAGTATTGAATCACATGGATATTTTTGATAAATAGGGTAATTACCTTATCATGGAAATTTATGTTAGATCTATACAAGGGAATACAATCCATATATATAATAACATAAAACTTTTCTAAATATAGTATAACAAGTTTTTATAGAAAATAAATCACACTAATTTTGACAGGGGATGAGTTATATGATTAGGATGAAACAATTGACCCATTTTCTATCTTCACTGATAACTCAAATTACACATTTTAAGGTGGTGTTTTAATAGTTCTAATAAACTCACATGATATGAAAGAATGATCAAAACTAGAATCAAATAGTATATTTACTATACTTGAGTGTATAACTAGTGTACCTATCATCAATTCATTATCATGATCAATCTCAACTATTATGATGGAATAATCTCACCCTTTGTCTCTAGGCCTTATAGTTTATTGTCACCAGTTATCATCATTAACCCTTGGTTTAGTGAATTTATTCCCATAGTGTCCTTGTTCTTAAAGTTGAAACATTGTACAATAGGATCGGGGTTGACTGTAACATTCCTTTCTTCCGTTAAATTAGTGGGTTTCTCCAATTGAAATTCCTTATCTATGTTCTATTACTTCCCACACATGAAAAATTTCCTTATCCACTTTAGGAAATTTTTGAAATGCTTCTTCCTGCACTTTTGAGAAGTGTGTTGTTGGAATATCTTTCCTCCATAATATTTATCCATCATATCACCCGAATTAAAATCTAACCACTAATTCTTATATCCAAATTCATGAGACCCTTGAGATTTTATGATATCAATTTTAACTTTGAGGGAAAACCATACAATTTCATTATAGCTATCAAAGTCTCAAATCACTAAGGCTTTTTGTAGACTTAGATTTATCCCACTAAATCAGCAGTCAACATTAATTTTGGGGGATATGACAAAGATAGGGGCATATCATCCAAGTATTATGAAGTTCCTCTCATATTAACTAATGGATTTATCTTACTTTTGATTGAGGATAAGGAAATTACTATCAATTTTAATTCAGAGAGTGTAAGGAAAGTTTTTATTGAAAAACATTTTCTATAATTCTTTCCACTCTACCCCTTCTATGTACTACTTAGGATTCATATTTTTTTATTAATTCCCACAATTAATTATATTTTTCATCCCTATAATAAAAATAAAACAAAACCTTATCCTTTTCCGAGAATTTAAGGGCATAAAATATCTTTTCAAGGTATTTGATCCATTTTTCCATGATTAATGGATCAGAAGATCCACTAAAAGTCAGAGGCCTTTATAGAATAAAGGTCTAAATTTCAACTTTATATTTCTAAGGGGGGTGTGGGTTTTCCTCTTGAATTATCATTTCATTAAAAAATTGATCTAATTAATAAATTATTGTCATGATGTTTCTGAATCCTAGTCCCATTGGGTTAGGCATATCATTTGGGAAATCATCACATATTTCCTCACATTGGTTGTCGACTCAGTTTCTCCTATTTATACCCATTGACTAAAATAAAGGGAAAATTAGGGATGATAATTTTTTAAAATATTAAACATATAAATGGGAAAACATGAACATAAAAGGGATAACTCATAAATGACATGTATTCCTTAACCTATGAATTTAAAGGTTTTAATCTAAGTTATCCTTGTTATGTTTCCTAATATAAAATCTTTTGGGCATTTTTGTTCCCTTAATAATAGTCTATAAAGAGATTTTTAATTTACCAAATCATACTTGATAGGAATTTAAAACTAGGTGTGTAGAAAAGTATCTTTATTATGTACTAGGTAATGATCAGGTCAAGCCCAATGTCCCCTTTTTGGGGTTATTTACAACTACCCCAGAGCCACTTCCACTTATAGTATCCTAATAGGAATGTATTTTCTTGGAAACCAATTAATCTACACTTAAACTAAATTTAGTAATATTTTCCTATGTTTTGTTTTATCCCCATGGCTTTCACTAGGTTTTTCTAATCTCAATAAAAAAAAATAACTATACGACCAATTGTAACAACCCATATTTCAATACACCTTAATTAATTATTTATTATATAAAAGTACATATAATAAAATCCCAAAATATTATAAGGATAAGTGTTTTTGATGAATTAGGTACATAGAACAATAAATTAAAATATGGATACAATGTAATTATTTACAACTCCACAACATTACCTTAAAATTCCATTAGTCTTCTAAAACTGCATGAGATAACCTAGGGACATACATAAGAAAGGAGTGAGCTATAAAGACCAGTAAGGGAATAATCAAAGAATAACATGATGAAAGTAATACATGTTAGTCAATAGAAATATAAAGGACACATAAAATAGGTGAGAATCATAAACTTTAACATCAAAACATGATATATGATGATAACATAAAGTCAACATGAGAATATGTCAACAACATAAAACATGACATCATAAACATAAGTCAAGGATAACTGTATATAAACATAAAATAGTGTTCTTAGGATAACCTCATGTTCACAATACATGGTATCTAATGAGATAAAAAAATTACCAAATTCATTGGAGGGAAATATAATTTCGAGCCCACCTATGACATTCATATCATGTACATGTATAAGTGTTCCACATAGATCATATAATATAAGAATGTATTTCATCAATTTTAATCCCCTGATTATGGAGTATGGGTTAAATACATGGAATTACCCAATCAATGAAGTATATGAACACCTAGGTGAACACCTTTGAGTCAAAATGGTGCTGGGTATTCATTACACAAATGTTTCTCATGAAAAATTGTAGAATAATTTCGGCAGCATAATGAGGGTATATAAAAATTCATGGAAGAGTTTAATGAGAGTTAAATGGGACTCTAATTAATTTTAAATAATAAGTAAAATAAGATGGATTTGTAAAAAAATATCACAACATGAACAATTGGAAATAAAAATTCATAATATAAAGAAGGTGTTTGAATAAATAGAAGAACAAGAGGATCCTTTACCTTGAGAGGGTGATTCTAAAAGTTTGGGAGGAGGTTCTTAAGAGCCTAGGGGAACCTTGGGAGGGATATAAAGAGGTAAAGTAAGATTAAATTCATGATAAAATGGTTTTTTCTGAAGGGGAATGTGATTTTGGCTGTGTATTTATAGAAAAAGAGAGTATAATTATTTATTAATTCCTAAACTTAGGTTTAGGACCCTATATAATAAAATAATCAAAATCACAAACATTCCCATGTTTTTTTATTATTTATTCTTCCAAAGAGAAGTTATTTTAAATATTTTATAATTATAATAACCAAAATCATTAAAATAATACCCTTGGAGATGTGGAAGTGAGTCATGTTCATAAAACATTTATTTTAAAATAATATATTATAATATAGGTTCTGGAGGATTCATTAAGGGTTTATAAAATTAATGAAATAACATAAAAACCAAATTATTTTAAATTTAAAACGTATTTTTGGTCATGTATAATATTTATAGTATTTATTAAATCACTTTTTATCTTTTATGATATCATAATACATACCATATATTTATACCATATTTAATTTTTACTGAAAAATTATACTATCGCAGAAAATTATGAAAAATAAAATGTTGGATAATTTCGACATTAAGATTTCAAAAATAATATTTATTTTATCAAAATAATTATAAAATTATTAAATTTACACTTTTAAATAAAAAATCCTTATTTAAAAATATAGGCTTTTATGATGCTAATAGTTTCTGACCCTTACAAAATCACATTTGAATATATAAAATTATATTATAACTTATATTTAAATAATTATTATTTCATAATAATATTTTATAATAATAAAATTTATTTAAAAAATCATTGAATTCATAAAAAACAATTTCTTTATCGAAACTATATATTTCCCAGAAATAAAATTTGTGTTTCATCATATCAAACTCTAATTTTTATCTAACTCCTTATTTATTCACTTATACAGTAATAATAAAAATGATAAATATAAAAATTATTTTATTAAAATAAAAAATACATAAATTCATACAATTAGAGTCTAGATACATAACCCTTTGTTACACTAGGATATGACCTAAGGGTAAGGTGTGCATTGGTGATACTTTCTTAGGGTGGTTCGATGAACATGGTTTGGGCCATGATCTTGATATGTTTGAAATTATCCCATAAAATCCTTCAATCATGCTTTAGTTGTTGAATATTGGCTTGGTATTGGTCAAGTGAAAATCCCAATGATGACATCTCCCTTATAAGCTCTAATAAATGGGCTTAATAGGGTATGATCCTACTGGTTGATGCCATTTCTTTTTTCATCTGTGTTAATTGGATTTTATCATAAAATTTATTACATACTAATCTTAATGATCACTACACAAATACTATATGATCAATGGTTATGATTCTTAATAGTCATTTAAATATTATAGGATATAACTTATAATGGTAAAAAAAATAACCAAAGTTGTGCATGTGTTTTCTATAACATCATTACTTTATAATGCATTTATTCATTTAAAAATAGAATTTCATTTATTAAAATTTAGGTCGTTACACCTATGGTGATGCTATTAGCTTAATGAATATGTTATCAAGATTATCTTGGAGTTTCTTCTTCAATTATTGAAGATCAACCAAGTATATTCTATATATAGAATCTAAAATAGGCGTAGCACCATGTATGACTTCTATTGAAAAATTGACTTCATGACTTAGAGGAAGATCAGGTAACTCTTCTAGAAAGACATAAAAAATTTCCCATAAAATAGGAATATCTTTGATGTTTAGATTCTCCCCAAACATCTGAGATAAATAATCCATTTGAATAGAAATCAAAACCCAAACAATGGGTGTAATTTACATTGGAAGTTCTTATTTATCCTCACACCAATATACAACCATATGTTGGTTAAGAATATCAAATGTTAATTCCCTTCCCCAAAAATTGATATGGTCTTTATATAAATAAATCCAATCCATTATGAAAATCACATCAAATTCAACTAGATTAGGAATAAAAATATTGTAAGGGATCACATTCTAAAAAGATTCAATTGGGGAAGATTCATAGACTTGAGATGCGATCATCTTCCCATTAGGATTTTTTACTACTATTTTAACATATATTCATTGAGGTGGTAATGTGATACCATTATTGAATTATTTAGATATACAATATTGGTTAGAAATAGAATAAAATAAGACACTTTTAGTTCTAGGGTGGATTTTAAGTTTACCTCTCACCACTTTGTTATCAAACCCCGCATCAGTAATAGTGATTGCATGATATTTCCCTTTGTCTCTAGTTTTAATAGGTTACTGATGTTGGTAATCATCATTAACCCTTAGATTCAATCACTGGTTAACATAATTTCCATACTCCTTTCAATTATAGCATTGGATTATGGGTAGTGAATTCGGTGGATATTTCTATCCATTTTCATAATTTGCTAACTTCTTGCCATTACTTCATAATTCAAATTCCCAATAGAATTACTTTCCATACTTCAAATATTTACTAGTCCCCTTAATAAAATTTCCTCTATGATTCTTTACACAATTTTGACATAAAGGAAAACATAACTTCTTTCTCCATGGTTTTTGTTATTATAATTTCCTTTCAATTCCATATTTCTTTTCTTATCAAAACCATGAAATTGATGGGTGAATCCATTCTCCATTTCCACCATTATAGCATATAAAATGATTTATTCAAAGCTTCTTAAGTATCATATGGATAATAACCTTTGAAGACTTGGTTTTAAGCTACTAAATAATTGATCAATATTACATTAT
This sequence comes from Viscum album, assembly GCA_963277665.1. NCBI lineage: Eukaryota > Viridiplantae > Streptophyta > Magnoliopsida > Santalales > Viscaceae > Viscum > Viscum album. The sequence continues at coordinate 1,290,751,423 of OY728158.1, forward strand.
GGATCAATAATAATACCAGAATCATACCTCATAGGTATTGTAAAAATTTCCTCATAGATAACAACAAATTCAGTAACTTTAAACTCAAGCTTAAGTAATCCCTTCTCCATATTCACATAAAGAATACAAGGAAAGTACTTAATAAAAAATAATCTCCTAATCTCATCCCATTCAACGGAGTCAATGTATTATCATTTACATATATTCTTATTAAGATTTCACCATTGATCAACTTAAACTTCCAATTAATAAATAGATAAAATAACCTTTTCATGTTCCAAGCACTGGAGAATGGAAAATATATTTTTAGTGGTACTAATCCATTGCTAAATAATTAGTGAATCGATGGACCCACTAAAAGAAGGTTGATGTTTCCTCATGAAGAACTCAAAAATATGTTGTTCCTTCCTTTTCACATTTGGAATATCATTATGATTCATGGTATGAGAAAGTTACATAATAATATCTAAAATAATTTAAATTATTTCTCCCATAACATTCAGTTACTCACGGAGACAATCATTTAATTTTCCATCACATTCATCATTTACATGGTTCCTTCTGAATCCATCCATCAACCAAAACAAAAAATCATAGTATTAGAAACAATAATCATAGCGAGAAATCATATAATCATGAAAATCATTTATAGTTTTTCAAAATCATGACAACATTTTTCAATATATGATATTATAGGTTTATCCTAGTCCATACATGGTCATTATCTATTAAAATAATTTATAATGGATATAATTAAAGTGTGAAATAACCTAAGAATATCCCCTAAGAGTGTTAAACTAGGTGCATAGTAAGTTCCCTTTGACCAAGAACTAGAATGATGTATGAGATATACGTAACCAACTCTTTTCAAGGTTTTCTCCCCAAAATTAATTTATGCCAAAAAACACATCCACATGTATGATCCAGATAGGGATGTATTTTCTTAGAGAAACTACACTAATTTATTTACCATAACTTAGGATATTATCCCATATTTAGGATTATCCTTAGGGTTATCACTAAATTTTACACATCTTAATTTCTAAAAGTTACTAAAAATTTCTCTAATACCAACTATAGAGACCCGTAACTTTCCTACATAAATACTAAATATTATTAGAAAAGCTATCCATTATATATCAATATGGTTCATGATATAAACACAAAGGTTTAGTGTATTTGGAAACATGGATACATAAAAAAAATTGAATAAATGATCTACATCATTTCCCATTAAGTTATTCACGACTAACCCCCTTATTAAAGATAACATACTTAAAACCTTTCTCTATAACTTGGGGAATTAAAACATAAGAAAGGGTGAGTTTAGATGATTAGTAAGGTTAAATATAAGAGATATCAATAAATGATAATAAATGATCATAAGATAAGAATAAGTGTATGACAACATTATTTTAACATTATAAAATAATACACATCAATTCATATATCATGATAATGAAATGTAGCATAAAGTTTTATCAATAAAAAGACATAATACATAAGAGTGCAGAATCATCAATAATTAATCATGAGCCATGAGATCTTATCTTAAAAATAATACATAAGTTTTTCTGGAATACACATATATATAGAAAATCATTTTATTAGTCAAGTATCACTTATAAGACTATCATAGTGTATTGAGTTCACTCCCCATTCCATCATTTCCTTAGTCAAGGTTCACTCCCAAGAATATCTTATTGAACAAAGCCCCTTAAAGAACTAGGTTCACTTCCAATTATAGTATTTATTATCACATGAGATATCCTGCTTTACTTAATGCATTCAAGGAATATATAATTCCATTCCCCACTATCACAAAATTAAAAAAAAATATGTGTGCCACAAGATCATAAAACAATCATCATATCATCAAAACATAACCCTTTGAAATGATATGGGTTCCCTAAACATTTAATAATAATAAAACCCATAGATACATAATAAATATAGTAATATTGGATCATATCCTAAGTAAATTATAAGAAACAAAAAATAATTTTATTATAGATACAAACCCCTGTAAAAGTTCTTTAGAGCATTTCTTGAGGAAAATACCATTTTTTATTTGAAATCACTTATTTAAAATCTAAAAATTTCTGTAATATTAAATAAAACATTTTCATTAAAAAAAAAGAAAAATTATAAAGTAATATTTAAATAAAATAGTATTCATGATGGCTAGGAAATATGTTCATGGGGTGTATTTTAAAACAAAAATTCCCTTCACATTTTCAATAAAAAGTCTAAAGTACCACATTTGGAAAATTATAATAAGGTTACTTTTAAGTATTGGTAAGGAAATTAAAATATAGTATAAAACGACTTTAAATAATATTTTAAGTATAGTAAAAATATTCTTTAAAACATTTTAAAGAAAATATAGACATGGAAATAAAGATTCCTAACCGAATAGAGAAACACGACTAGTCTTCCTTAAAAGCATTATTTTGGCCACTTGAGTACTTAAAGAGAGGAAAATTAAATTAAATAATTAAATATATATAAATAAACATAGGATAATAAAATACATAATATTTGGGATAGATATATCATATAATTGTTTTATCATAAAATTTAAGCTTAAACGATCCTAATAAAATTGATATCGTAACATAAAACCCTTACTTTAAGTTCGTCTTGCTTCGTAAGCACTCTAACATTTTGTATTATAATTTTAAATTATATTATACTTCTATAAAAGTACCAAAATCATAACTATGACACAAAAAATGGTTTACTTATAACATTTTATCACCCATTCATTATAAATCTTTCATTATCACCATCATTTCAGGTGTTAACAACTTTGTTTTTCATGTATGTTTTGGTTGAGCAGTTATTATCCTTTCACTTTGATAATGATTTATTATTATAAAGATTTTAAATAATGATAAAAATATAATATATATTAATTATATACATATTTATAACCATTCTTATAAATAAGTGTTGAAAAATGAATTACATCACTATATGGAGACAGTAGTCTGTATGGACGCACGAGTGATGTTTCTATTTTTTGATGAATGGAAAAAAGAGAGGTAAATATTAATTAACCTTTATATAATAATTATTATATCATAAATAATATATATATATATATATATAAATTAAATCTAATATAATAACCTCCCAAGAAATATGGGAATGGAAAATGAAACATATCGCAACATAAAGACGGTAGTCCACACATACACACAAGTGATACGTTCATCACTCATTTGAGGGAGAAGATTTGGTAAAATGTTGTTAAATCAACATAAGTATATTTATTATACTATAGTAATAATATTTTAATGGATAAAATTATTTTATTGAAACTATAATAATGAATCAAATTGGAATGTCTTGGTTAAGATCTATACCTCTTCTTGGAACGACCTCCTTTGGCGTATGACTTAAGCCTTGAAGGATTGGTATTAGGCGAAAAATATAAGATTTAAGATGAGATTAGGGATTATATATAGGTTTTATAGTTTTAAATTTATTATTTATAGGCTCAAATTGTTTGAATAATGGAGGGGAAGAGGTGCCATATTATAAGTGATGGGAGGGACACACAAGAAATTTATTAAAATATTTCAACACTATATGGTCACTTTAATGGGAATGTTGCTCCAAATGGATAGGTATTATAATTTATGATATGATAAGGTATATATATATTTAACCAATAAAAATTTTGTAGGTTTGGGTGGAAATAATACCCTTATCTATTGGTTTAACCCCCAATAATCCAGTTTTAATCTTAATTATGGTAACAAAATTCTTCTTTTTTTATTATTCACTATGGACAAAAATTAATTTGATAATATTTGATTATATTAATTAATATAATTAAAAATATAGAATCTATTTCACCATATTCAATTTCTATAAGTGTAAGAATTTAATTTTAAATAAGCACGCTACTCGCAACGAATACCCGTTTTAAAAGAATGAGTCTTAAGCATAAAACATAATTTACTTACATTACTTTCCTTGTAAAAACCATAAAATAAATTTTAAAATATATTATTTAATATATAATATATATATTAAATTAAAACCATTAATAAATAGAGATTAATTTAATTTATTAAGATTAACATAAAAAGAGTTTTTAGAAAAATGTGTTTTTAATCCCAAAATTGATCATACATAAAAATAAAGTATAATGATTATTATTTTGTAATTAATTTTATTATTTATAAATAAATTATACCTATATTAATTTAAGATCAAATTAAAAATATAACTGTAATTTTACTTGAAAATAAATGACATTGTTTTACAAAAATTGATATTTTTAACTATTCACTAAAAAATAAATCTTTTTTGAAAAATTCTAAAAAGTAACCCTAAGATAATATTGAAATGATAATATAAAAATTGATATTAATTTACTCAAATAACTAAAAAAGTTATAAACTAATTATAATTCTCATAGGAATTTGTTTTATAAAATCTATTTTTGAATAAAATATATTTTTGATGCATAAAATGAGTTTACTAAACATTTAGTACTTATTTATTTTTCATTAATAAATAAATTTTCATTATTAAAAAATTTAGACACATTTTTCATAAATTAGTTATTACTATTCATACCTTATAATTTAATTTCTATCTTATTATGATTTTCTATATCACAGTTTATATAGACCCGAGGTTGCGTGTAAGGAAATCCATCAAATAATCCAAGTTTAATTTTAATAAAAAAAACATATAAAATATTGGGGTGTTACAAGTTTCACTAATGAATTACTACAAAATCTATACTAACTCTCACCCATAACATTGATACCATATTTTCATGACTGATCCCCACTGGGGACCCCTCATGGGCCTATCACTGACACATAAAATAGATTTTACGTTAGAGGTTTAATGGTAGTTTTTAAATAATCGATGTTTAAAATATTTTAGATGGGGTTTTAATGTTATTTTTTAAATAAATATCACGAAACATCAAATTTCAAATCACGACATTGCAATGTTCCATTTTTTCATAACATGCCTTTGAAATTTTCAATTATCACCTAAATTTTATGATATTGTAGTATAATTTTCAAGTGTCATTCATATATTTTCACACTCCACACATTAGATCAACTCTTTTTATGCTCATCATCATTACACCAATTCCTCTTTTAGAAATAATATCATGGTATTTATAATTATTTTATATGATTAAATTTGTGTATGATTAGTTTTCTTAATTCATAAACATGTTAATGATTCCTTTTTTTAAATGAAGAATGCTTCTTCAGATCAAGTTAAAATTAAAAAGCTTCTCCCAGAGTCTAAAATACCTTACATGTTGAAACTTCATATTCCTAATGAGTTCTTTCCTATGACGAATATTATGTCGAAGAACGCTAAAAAAATCTTGAAAATTAATTCAAAAATTTAAGTTTAGTTTTATAAATTTTATTTAGTTTCTAGGATTTTTTACCCTTATCAATATTTTATTTTCATTAGAGGGAGTGATTTTCATTGAAAAATAAAAAAATAGATCATTTTTTATGTCGGTTATTGTATAACTAGTGTAATAATACACATTCAACATTAGTCTTTTTTATAAACAACATTCAATGTGACTTTTTTACATTGGATATACAATAACTGATATAAAAGTACTTTAAAATAACAAATTTAATGTCAATTTTAATAACCGGCATTAAAAAAATATTTTTTATGTTTATTATAATAACATCACCTAAAAAATTATTTAAAAAACATACAATAACCATGGTAAACAATCTATTTTTGTACTAGTGTTTAGTAAAAATGAGAGTGACCCCCCAAGACCCACCTTCAATATGAGCTTGATTATCGACTCAAACTGAGGGTCTAAAACATACAAATGTGAGGCATTACCATCATAATTCAAGAAAAATCATAGGAAAACCACCAACCAACACCATAATATAAAATAAAGATAATATCCCATAATAACCATAATTAATGGAAATGTTATACAAATACAAGTCTCCATGATAAAATACCAAAATAAAGTCCCAAGAAGTAAATCTAACCAAAAATCCCAAAATTGAGCTTGTAATGTCCTTCTAGATATCTAAACTCACCCTAAAAACTTTTAATAAAGATTTATATATATATGGGTGAGCATACATGTATACTCAGTAGGATCCTCCACATGACCTCTCTTGAAAATGTGGAAAAATATTATTAATGATTTAATAAGGAAGCATCCGAACCAACAATATTTAATTGGGTCAACTATCACCCAACCTCTCTATGTATTTATCACCCAATATTACATCTAATAATAATAGTATAATATTGAAATAAGATAATTGTATGGGGGAATCAAGCGGTGTTGAGCCTCTGAGCATCTCCATCTCCCCGACCTCCCTCTAGGGTTTCTTCGGTCGATTTCAGGGGGGAGGCCTATGTGCCATCTCCAATATCATCTCCCCCACTTCTATTTTATTCCTTATTACCTACCCTTTCTCCATTCCCTTTATTTCCCCCTATTCATTCCTTTTTCCTCTTTCCCCTCTCCTTCACTCCCGTATGATCCCTTTGGCGGCCTGTCCCCCTGGTGAATCCCTCGTCGGCTCTTCCCCTTATCTACCCTTCTGGTTGGATGCATTTCTAACCCCTCTCTAGCCTGATGTTCCAATTCTTCTTAGGAAGGTCTTGGATGTGTGGGTCGAAGTCTCATGAGTTTCCCTAATCCATGGATTGCGTCCAACCTCATATTTCTCAGTGCTAAATCTCTTGGTGGTTGTTGCTTCTTCAATGTAGTTTCAGGTGTGCTTTTTGACAGGTAGTGGCTTCAAGAGTTTAGGTTGGAGGTCCTGGTGAGGATGCTTCTCTGTTGAGGCCATTCCTGATTCATCACTACTCTAGCCTCATGTGCCTTCACCACTCTCCAGGCCGGACTATTGTGATTGTTTCAAGGAGGCTCTGGGATGTGTGCTCATTTGGTCATGGTGTTCCTAGTGGATATTTTAGGCCTCGATCCGAGCTATGGTGGTCTTAATTGATCTTCAATGTGGATAGTTCTTGTGTGGCGGTCCGAAGTATTTCCCATAAGTGACTACAATGTTAACTTTGGATCTGGTATGGTTTTTTAGGATTTATATCATCATTGAAAGGTTTGATGATTGTTCTATGATGGTTCTGTTTCTAGTTGGGTTCTATTCATATTTATTAGTTTTATTTGATTTGATGGCCTCTATCAAGTGGTGTTTTTATGGTGGTGATGACATTGTTGATGGTCGATGATGATATCAGTGGTGTTTTTTTGATGTTTTTCAAATTAGGATTGTACACATATCTGGTTTCATTTTCTCCAGTCACCAGCTCTGGCAGTGATGGATGGAATTGAGGATGATGGTGGTTCAATAGGATGATGATGGAAAATGTAGGTGACATGACTCTGGATATTGCAGGTGGCACATGGCTTGAGGCGTCATTGGGTTGGGTGTCCCTTTTTGAATTTCATATTTGGTCTGAATCTTGTATTTGGGTATCCCGCATGAATTTTTTGGGTAACTATTATCCTCAAAGAGGATCTTTTCAAAATAAAAAATTGAATTTTCAGTCATAATATTGAAATAATATAGGAAAAGGTACTTAAAAAACAATTCCTCACTGGTTTTTCACTCTCACACCCAAAAAAAATGTTCTAGTGCTCATAATATCTTATGAATCCCTACTACAACATATAACATCTTATGTCACAAATATGACATATATGACCACCAAATCATTATCCTCATAACTTATCCATCTCACATGACATCACAGAGCCACATAACCACATCATCACCGCAGATCACAACCTCATCATATATCCATATTAGTAGGGTATTGTGAACACGAATGACATAAACATTTTATCCTACTCCTACCATACACAACCCCACTATACATTATCATCACATCCACATAGAAAAATTACATTTATATCATGCACTATAACATTAAATTATTATAAACCATATGATTATACCTTTTATGAATCATCAAATCTCATGAAACTCCTAGAAGGAAGAGAGGGGAAGAGGGAATAGTCATCAATCCATTCCCTCACTGACCTGGATAATGGTGAAAAGACCTGAAATCCAAAACATTTGGGAATAAATAAGGTTATCTAAATTATGTGGGTTGTGTATGAAATCAAAATGAAAATAAAAGGGTAATAAAAGCACATAGAATCCCAACCTATGGGGTTCATGAAAACACAACATAGCCAATGAAATTATAACTACCACACTATCACCGCCACATGCTACCACCACATCCAATTATTATATAAAAAACTAGATCCATTTTACATAAAAAAACCATGTAAACCATACAAAATTTCCCATTTAATCATGAAATGACCTTCACTATTATGGGTTATAAATTCCCAAGTGAATATGAATTTTCCATTTGGTGGATGGATCATTTTGAGAACTGAGACTCGAACTGGGGTTCTTAGCTTGTAAACATCCATAAAAGATGTTATTGGACATAGTTTGAGGTTTAGTGGATATCCTAAAGTCTTGGGAATTCATTAAAGAAAGAATGAGAGTTTGTGGATGCTAAAAAATAGAAATAGAAACCTCTGACCAGTGAGTGATCCATAAGCTCACTAGTGAGGCCTAGTGGCTATACAGTGGGGTCTGGGTGGATTTTTGAAACAGAGATTAATACTATCTTTTCTAGGTAAATGTGATTCAGGTTTTATATGGAAAAGTAGCTTGACAGAGTCCATTTATTGTCTGAATCTTCCACTATTTACCTCTCCTTTGATTCTCCTTGAGGGGGAATGAATTGTGGTGCACTGCGATGATGATTCAAGGTAAGATAATATATTTTCTTCCATTACTATATAATTTTAGTTTCTTATTTTATTCCCTCTTATTTCCCTTAATTTTATTTAGGCATCAAAGGTCGATTCCACTAAATCATGGTGAAATCAATCAATATTAATGGTGCTTTCACCCAGATTTCATAGAGAACGTATCAAGATGATCTTTGGATGCCGTTAGAAGCAGTTTCTATGTAGGTAAGACATTTCCATAATTTTATTTAAGGTTTTTGGTAAAATTGGATAAATTTTATGGATTAATTGGTTCTAAACTGTAGGAAATTTTCTCAAGATAGTTTCAAATATGAACCATGGACCTTCTGGGTGTGGTTGGATGAGGTTTTGACTAAGTAGAGATAACCAGTGAGTAATTTGAAGATTATTACGAATTGGGTTAAATTAGATAATTAATTATAAAAATTTATAATTAATTATTTGTGTTTATTGACTTGAGATAAGTCATCAAGAGTATGGGTGATCTTGGTCGAGATGTGAAAATCTTTGATGGGTTTTGACAGAGCTTGGCATAAGCATGCATGGGATTGTAGAGGATGATAAATCCATTTTTAGGTAGCTAGAACCTATGATACAAAAACATATATAGGTTTATAAATTAATTTTTATGTGTGTGTGTGTACTTCATGGGTTCATGTAGAGATACTAAGGACCAAGAGACCCTTAGGTTAGGTGACAAGGGTGGATTTTAGCCCCAACTTGGGATAAGTTTTTGTATGAACTTGGGATGTTCAGATTCATCTCATGACTATGTATCCTAGGGGAAATACTAATATTAGTGATAAATATGTACCTAGAGGAGGCATAGATAGGTGATATGGGTTTTATGTATAAAAGAGGTAGTTTCCCTAGAGCTATTCAGGTTGGAATGAGAGGTTTGTGGCTAAGTGCTGAGTAGTCACACTAGAGAGATGTGATATGAGACCTGGTGTGGGTCGTGGGAATTAATTAAGGACTTAGAATTGGGATTACATGGGGAATTTTGATAGTATATAAACCCCAATTTCTAGGTCTAGGGTCAAGGTGAGTCTTTAGGCTATGGTCTCACTACTGGGTGACAGATGCAAAATATTATATAACAAGCAAAGACCAATGATTTTTAGAGATCCCCAGAAGATTCCTTGTTGGGAGACATGAGTTATTCTATGGAATGAGAGGATATCCGAGGTTTAATCCATTTATGAGATGGTTGAATCATGAGATGTTTATAAGTGGCATGTTCTAATTATGTTGTGTCTATTCATAGGTGATATTTTTGAGTATTGGGATGAATGTGTAACCTTGTTATGGTCTATAAAGCCTTGTATAGGCATTATGGTGGACCTACCTTGAGTATTCAGGTATGGATCAAAACTTGGGAACTAAGATGATGGGATATTTGACATAAAAAAAGTAGGTAAGGTTGTCTATCGAGGTATCCTGGTTAGCAGCTGACAACCCAATGGGTGTATGTAACTTGTAAAGTGTAATGGTGGCCTAGTCAGCACACGAGGACTTAATGAGCATGTTTATTTTTGTATTTATTTTCCTTTCACACACACACACACACATATGATGACATATATTATGGGTTCTTGGTGATACCCTATTGAGTTTATGATCACACCTTTCATAGGAATATTTGTGCATGTGAAGACCTTATAATTTAATTTTTAGGTCAAATTACTTGATGTGTAGCGGATTGGGCCAGTGTAGCTCGATGGGAATGTGGAGAATGATATTGGGATGAGGCTCTGGGTGTAGGTGATCCTCCTTGTATTTTTTAACTATTTATTTTTTATATGTGGTGGGTCTTGTGGGTGAGTGGTTTTATGTTTTTTATGACCTCAAAATTTGTTATAGCATTGTATTTTCTATTATTTTTCATACTATGAAATATATTGTGGATGTTTATTATATAATTTTTCCCGCTATTTTTTAGACCTTGATATGAGGGAATAGTCTCCCCACTATTATTCTAGGCCCTGTCCACTAGTTGGTAGCCTTTGGTATACGAGGATGCATACCTGAGGTCATGTGACCCTCCAGGCCATACTTGATGATTTGGGTCAAGGGAATCACAAATCAAATCATTTAACTATTTCTAGATTTAATATTTTCCAACCTTATTAAATTCATTATTCCATTAATTAATCATATATATTGAAAAACCATTCATTAAGTATTACCCACATTTAGTCCATCCTTTACCCATTCCTTTCAAGCATTAAAAATTTATTTTCTTCCCAGATTTTATTCAATTCCAACCCACACCCATTTTCGAGTTCATCATTTCCAATCATATTACAGACCATTATGAAAAAATAATACATCCCCCTAACCATCAACTAGATAATGTATAATGACACCATAACACCAACCAACCTCCTCTATAATTACTATAAACCATCCCTTACCCACATAGATTACCACACAATTATTTCACATCAAAAACCATGCATTCCATTTATAACTATGAAAAATTAATCATAACACTTTTTACATAACCCATAATGACATCCTAACCCATCCAAAAGAAATACCCAACAATGGACACACAATCACAATATCATGATAATGAAACCCATCGAAAAAAAACTGAATTTCAATAATAAAAATATTTAAAACTCTCCATTTTAAAACCCTCAATCAAATTTATTTAACACCTCTTCCATGGGAGAAAACATTACAATTCTAGTTTGTACACAATTGATTCATTACCATATTTACATGATTATCCTTTTATGAAAAATTATTCAAACAATAAAATCAAATAAAAAACACACATTTTTATATACCAAAATAGAAATAATATTTTCATAAAAAATAATGGACAACCAAAATTTACATAAGAAACACCATGGAAACATGTAAACACATGTGAATCACCCCTCTCTATTAATTCCTTTTGTATTTTAGTTTATTATTTTTAGTAGGTTAATCCTTAACATCCAAAAAAACAAAGAAAAATCATGTTACTTCTACATTATATCTAAAATAAAATAGGGTTCTCAAATCCTCTACCTCAATATAAGCTTCAATAAACAATACATGACATGAAAGTAATAAATAGTTTATCACAGGGCTCCAAACATGCAAACAAAATCTCAAAAACCTAAAACACACTAATTTGAATCAACCTCATATCCACCAAAACCAAAAAAAAACTATTTCCATAAACTTACTTGGATAAATAAAAAAGTGGAAACTAAGAAAATATGAATAAAAATTCACCTTATATCATAGATAGTTAATCTCTTGAATTAGAGGGACAAATCCAATCAAATGATACATGAAGGCCTCTAAGGTTGCATCTCAGGTTGCACAAAGCTCAGGTAAAATAAAGGAAAATAAAATAATTCCTATGGGATTCCTAATTTATATCAATTATAGAAATTAAGGAATCACAGTGTGGTAGATCTTAGATATATCATGTTAGGGATAATTCCCCAAAAACTCTAGAAATTGAACTATGAATCCCCTCATATCCTCCGATTACTCATGATCAAAACCCCTTTAAATTGATATCACTGAGGGTGGTTACGAAGTTAACACTATCACTATGATTCAAATATTAACTGGTAGAACCTTGGAAATAAGATCTATATATATTTGTTCCATTTATCCAAGGCCTATACAATGAAAACCTCTCATAGAAATAAAAACAAACTACCCTAAGGAATTTTTACATCGAGCCATGAACAAACTTTCTCCCCCAAAATAATGAAATCCTTAACTCTTGTGACTACACACTAAAGTCATGGAATATCTTCATGTCATGGAAGACTAGGAAATAGAACTCCCCTTTCCTCTAGTCAACCTTCCACACCATGACACACATATCCATGTTGTCTTTCACTATTCACAACAAAAATATTAACTCTAATATCCACTTCACTTCCTCCAACCTTCTCCCAACACCTCTAACACCCAAATCACATAGAGTAATGAGCCCAAATGGTCTAGAAATTTACACAATAGATAAAAAAATATATCACAAATTTTTAGATAATAATTTTGATAAATTCCAATTATAATTATAAAATTTCACTTGGGATCATTATAAAGAAATTTCAAATCATATTAATGTGTGAATTGTTTTAATAAGTTATCGGTGAATCAAAAATTATTATTTTAAATTTTCCCAAAAATATTATCCCATTTAATAATTTTTTATAATATTATGGATGTTAATAAAATATAATAGACTTTTAATTCTGAAAAATTATTTTTGATTATTAATGTCATATCAAATGTCATATTGATGTATGATTTTTTTCCTAATGGTGGAAAATGAGATTCTTATTTTTATTCTAAGTTATGTTGATAATCCAATCAATATACTCATTTATGATCATTTGAAACATGTTTATAGAACTGTAAAGTCTTTTGGTGGTAGGAATACACTTTTTTATCATTATAGACACATCACATGTTGAATTGATGTGCATTTTTTCCCTACAAGTCTAAAATGAATCAATGATCTCCATCCTAAATTTCCCTAAAAAATTGACCTTGTTTCCTTAGTTTTGATCATTTTATACATTTTTATAAAACTAAAAAAATTCATATCTAATAATTTTGGCTACATCACTTGTCATATTTATATGTTAGTATTCTATATATGTAAAAATGAAATCAACAATCATTGTTCTAAATTTTTTCTACAATTTGAGCTCATTTTATCAATTTTAATAATTTTATGCACATTTAGGTAACTCTTAAGACTTTTAATAGTAAATTGAAACCTTAGATTAATTTAGACACATAACATATCAAATTGACAGGTTTTTTGTTCCAAACTTCCTAGATGAATCAACAATCTTGTTCAATTTTTTGACAAATAAAGATTATTTACCAATTTATGCTCATTTTATGTATTTTTAGAACTCATTGGACAATAGTATTTGTAAAAAATATACTTTTGGTAAAAAAATAATATAAAATATATTATTTAAAAGGAAAAAATACTTGGAGATTAATTACAAAAAGAAAATAAATACATAAGTGATAATAAAACACCTCTTCATGATGTTTGGAAGTATTCTAGACTCATTCAAGTTTCCCAGTCATTCCTAACCAAATATATTTAATCATATGAATATGTTTTTTTACTATTATTATCATGAACCATCCCTTGGGGCCCATTCCGTGACTACCCCAATCCCACCTTCCATAGTCTAGGGGTTGGTGACTAGCACCAGAAATACATATCTATAAATATGGGAAGAAATTTATTTTAAAACTACAACCACATAGACCGGGTACACAATAATAACAAACCACGTAGTATAATTGCTAAAAGTAAATGTGTAAACTGAAAGTAAAGGGGACAGTATACAAGCCCAACTGAAAGAGGTAATACAATAGAAATTGAAAATAGATCCTAAGATCATCCGCCAAGGATCCTACCTAAAGGATGGTACTTCTAGTCACCGTGGATCTCCACGTCAACCAGTCACCACCGTGCACCGAGTAGTCCTAGCTCCCTAACCTCGGTCAAAGCTGTCCATCGTCTACACAAGACACAACAAGGTGTGGGTGAATCCCATGCAAGGGTGAGTATAAAAATACCAAGTAGGGACCCATAGACTCCTAAAGGTCTCCTAGAATTACATATAGGAAAAACCACAAATAACAATCTCAATAAAAAATCACAAGTAAAAGACATCTCACACCAATTATATAACTTAAAGAACAAGAATAATGATGATTAGTTGTGAAGCTAAATCATCTTATTCCATTAAGAAGTTCCACTTTCATACCATGAAGAAGTCGTTCCAAAGCCGAACCATATAGGGTCATAAGTCATCGACCCACACAGGGTCATAAGTCGCTGATTCACAATGGGCCACTCTAAGGCTGGTCCCCATCGAGTCATACTACTGCTAATCCAAACAGGGTTGTAAGTCATCGATCCATAGAGGGTCGTAAGTCATCGATCCACACAGGGTTATAAGTCACTGATCCATGGCAGGCCTCTCTAAGGATGATCCTCGTTGGGTTGCACTGCTGATGATCCACACAGGGTCGTAAGTCATCGATCCCTACAGGGTTGTAAGTCATCAATCCAAACAGGGTCGTAAGTCACTGATCCACAATGGGCTTCTCTAAGGCTAGTCCTCATTGGTTCATGCTGCTGCTAATCCAAAAAGGGTTATAATTCGTCGATCCACACAGGGTCATAAGTTGTCGATCCACATAGGGTCGTATGTCACTGAATAGCCAGCCACATGATTCTCTCACTTGGTGCACTTGAGTTTCATAGATTCTGCTCCACAAACCATCGGTCATACATCAACCACAACGAAGTCCCACAAAGAAGTATCCCGAAGAATCGCCATGTCATAAGGGTTCTAACACAATAGATGGCGTGTCAATCAGACACCCGGTCTGTAAGTTATATGAATTTTAGTTTGTAGGGCCCGATTGGATTCGAGTCTGATCCAACCCGGCCATACTCCAAATTTCTCCAAAACCCAAGTGGAGTATCTCAAAAGGACCACCTCGTCCTAAGGGTTCCAGCGCTAAAAATGGTTCATCAAACAGACGTCTGGTTTAGAATATAATCCCATTTAAGAGAAACTGGGCTAAAAAGAGTCCGGGTCTAGACCGACCCGGTTGGACAACCTGACCCGATCTGCTAGGCCAGGCCTGAAATAGCTGAGCTCAGCCCTGTCTGGCCTGTTGGGCCATGGGATAGGCCCACTGGCTGGGCATGACCCACTTGCTGGGCACAGTCCGCCTCCTCAAATGAACTAAGTCCATTCGGGCTCCCTAATTAGCGGCGCTAGGGTGGCGCCGCTCCACATGACCAGTCTACATCGAATGGTCAACAACAGGACCCATGGGCATGGGTCTACCCTCTACCATGGATCAAAGCCACAACCCTCCTCCGTGGTATGCCTCTACGGCTCGCCACTATGACACTCCGCCTACCGTCAATGTGGCTGGCGTCAACCGACCACCCCTGTCTGTCATGGTGCCTTTGGGCCCTACCGTCCCCTCATGACCAGTGAGATTCGGCCGCTGTCTCCTCTAGTCACCGGCACCGCCACACCAAAAGATCTTCCACGAGCCACCGATGGAGCTCCGGAGGTCTGATTTCTTTCTCGTTGGTGCCTACGGGCCACCCAAGACACCGCCTACACTGAGGGACCCTCAGTTTCACCTTTCCACTGTGTTTCTATGTTTCCCATGAAGAACGCAACCAAAGAAAAATTGGCGGAGGGTCCGGGCCTTGTTCGGTTTGGCCCGCACCCTCTTTGTTAGATCTATATTAAGAGGAGAGTTAAAACATCATCAAGAGAAGATGAATTCATAAAACTCTTATAATAGAAACAAACCCCTACCTGAAGCTCATTGGAAGGTGCTGCGGAAGAGGGAAAGGGAACCCATGTTCTAAGGGTGATCATTGGTGTCCGTCGATCTCCAGATCGAATCATCAATGGAATTTCCAAATTCTATGTTCTTAATTGGAGGAATACGTCACCAGAACTTCATCAAGAGTTCTCATGTGGGTTCCCAAAACCCATGCCAATGACTAGATTAAATAAAAGAAAAATAGTTCAACACTCTATACAATTATGTGGTTCATTAAGGAATAATTTATGAATCCATTAATCTCTTGATGGTGCAGTTACACAACCAAGTGTAACCGATCATTAAATGACCGACCAACTCTGTGGTCCCTCCACCATCGTTCAAAAAATACCAAAAGAAATAAAACAACTCATGGAGTTATTTTTTTTGTAAAGTCCTAAAATTAACTGTTTTCATTCGACCCTTTCTGGTTTAAGTTAAGCTTCTCCTAAGAGAATCCTGGAGCTGTGAATTCAACGGTTCCCTTATATTTTTAATCCGAGAACTGGTTCAAAAGATAGAAATCACTGCTCACACGTTTATTGAACATACCTTAAAAAAAGTTCAAAATTTCATTTTGGTCTCTCCAGGCCTTGGAATCACGTGCCATCAATTTTCACAGACTCGTAATAATCCCAAATAATTTTAAAAAAAATTATATGGAAAATTATGGGTCTTTACATCCTCCCTACCTTAGGGATTTACATCCCCAAAAGCCACAACAAAACTAGGGAAACAAGTGGGGGTACTGAGCATGTATCTGAGCCTACCACTCCCATGTGCTCTCCTAGAGGTTCCCGTTCTTCCACCAAACTCGCACCAGAGGAATCGACTATCCATGAAGGACCCACTCTTGTCGATCCTCTATCTCCACTAGGAACTCCGAGAACGTCACCCGATCATCAATGTACAACTCTTCCCGGTCAATAACGTACGATGGATCATGCACATACCTCCTTAGCTATGACACATGGAAAACATTATGCACCTGGTGAATCTGTGGGGGAAGAGTTAGGTGGTACGCCACCTCGCCTACTCTGCTGAGGATCTAGAAATGTCTGATTAACCTCAGAGATAACTTGTTGCCCTGCCCCAATCTCTGTAATACTATTCAGGGTGAGACCCGTATAAAGACATGCCCCCCCTCCAACTCCAAGGATCTCTGTCTCCTATCGACATAAGACTTCTGTCTGCTCTTTGTAGTATTCATCCACTCCTGGATGATCTGCACCTTCTCCGTGGTAGGCCATACCAACTCTTGACCCATAAGTGCTGACTTCCCTAGGTCTGTCCAACATAGAGGTGATCTGCATGGTCACCCATACAAGGCCTCAAACGGTGCCATGCAATGGTGGAGTGATAACTATTATTGTATGTGAACTCCACCAGTGGCAGGTGGTCCTCCCAACTATGGCCAAAAGCACAGACACAAGCATGAAGCATTTCCTCAAGTGTTTGTATGATTCGCTCCATCAGACCATCTGTTTGAGGATGAAAGGTTGTGCTAAAGTGTAGCTGAGTCCCAAATGACTCATGTAATACCTTCCACAACTGGGATGTAAAATGAGTGTCATGATCTGAGAAAATCACCTATGTTACCCCGAGAATCCGTACAATCTTCTGTACATAGAGGCATCCCAAGCCCTCTACTGATCCCTGCTCTTGGATGGGTAGGAAGTGGGATGGCTTGGTGAGTCGGTCAACGCTCACCTAGATGGAATCGTGGACCCTGTACATAAGTGGTAGCCCTATCACGAAGTATATGGTGATGCCATCCCACTTCCCCTCTGAAACCTTAAGTGGCTGAGTCAAGACTACTAGAACTTGGTGCTCGACCTTCACTTTTTGACAAGTGAGGCATTGTGAAATGAACTACGCCACTGGTTTATTCATCCCTGGCCACTAGTACTGACGCCGAAGGTCCTAGTACATCTTATCCACACCCAGATATACTACCAAAGGGGATGTTTGGAACTCCCTCAACACCTCTTCCCGTAGCATTACTGGTACCATGGAGCATCCTATGAAAAGGATGACATGCTCCCCACCTTCAGAAAACCCTTAAGGATCATGTTCTGAGGATATCTAAGGACATCGTGTCTCAAAATCAAAGTCCGCAAGATTTTCCTCCCTTACCTGCTAAATGATTGGGGGAGTAACTATCATAAACTAGAGGTAAGATACTCCATCACTTTCCACGAAGGATATCTGAAATGCGACTAGCTGCTCTGTCGCCTCACTCAACAACTATAAACCAGACCTCCATCTGAGTGAATCTTCTACCATGTTACCCTTCCTAGGGGTATAAAATATCACAAAGTCATAGTCTTGAAGGAACTATAACCATCACCACTGTCTCAGGTTCAGGTCCTTCTATGAGAAGATGTACCTAAGACTCTTGTGATCGGAGTAGATAGTAAATCGTTCTCCAATCAAGTAGTTCTGCCACATCTTCAAGGAAAATACCATTACTAATAACTCTAGGTCATGGGTAGCATAGTTCTTCTTGTGTTACCTCAGCTGTCGTGATCCATAGGTGATCACCACTCTCTCCTGCTTCAGAACACATCCCAGTCTGGTCCCTGATGCGTCGCAATAGACTATATACCCAATGCCCTCTTTTGGTAGCCTCAAGATGGGGGCACTCATTAGTCTCTATCTTAGATCCTAGAAAATTTACTTGAATCTCTCTATCCACATGAAAGGTCATCTCTTCTTTGTCAAAGAGGACAAGGGTGATGATACTTTGAAAAATTCAGGTATGAATCTCTAGTAGTACCTAGCCAACCTCAGGAAAATATGCACCTCAGTCACACTACTGGGTGGATCCCAAGTAATAAATGCCTTTATATTTGCTGGATCTACTACCACTCCAACCTCCGAGATAATGTGTCTCAGAAAGTGGACCTCCCATATCTAGAACTGGAACTTCGAGAGCTTTCTATAAAGTTGGTTCTCTCAGAGTGTATCTAGAACTATCTTCATATGTGTAGTGTGCTCCTCCTATGACGCTGAGTATATCAATATGTCATCAATGAAAACCACAATGAAGCAATCGAGGTAAGGATAAAAGATCCTGTTCATGAGCCCCATGAACACTTCTGGAGCGTTGTTCATGCCAAAAGGCATCACCAAGAACTTGTAGTGGACATACTGGCATCTGAAGGCTATCTTCAGTATGTCCTCATCCCGTACCCTGAGCTTATGATAGCCTGATCTAAGGTCTATATTCAAAATCCATCGAGCTCCCTTTAGCTGATATAAGAGATCATCAATCCTCAAGAGTGGATACTTTTTCTTCATGGTCACTTGGTTCAGGAAATGATAGTCTACACAAATCCTCAAACTCCCATCTGACTTCTTGGCGAACAAAATTAGGGTTGCCCATGGAGAAACACTAGGCCTTCTATTACCCTGCAAGTCCTCCAGCTATATCCTCAACTCATGATGCTTAGTGGGGGCCATCCAATATGTTGGTGTAGATATCAATGCCATCCCAGGGTATATATTGATGTAGAATTCTACCTCTCAACAAGTAGGTAATACTAGAACATCATCAAGAAAGACATTAGCATACCGGTCCACCACTATTGGATAACTCAGACTCCTCTTGTCAACTTCTCTGAGGGTAAGTCTAGACAACTGATGAGTGAGCGGATGCACCCTAATCAAAGAATGTCCATCCTAATCTGCAAAGGTTCCCTTCTCACTAGTGATGGAAAAAATGGTCCCATCCTTATAGTCACATCATACTTTTCACATAAAATAGTCAATCTGATCATGGACTATTGATAAACAGTCCATACCCAAGATGACATCATAAGGCGTCGACGTTGCTACTAGGAGATCCCAGCCGAAGCTCTCACCTTCTAGAGTAAGATAAAACTGCCAGAACTAGTGCATAATCATCTAATCCTCTCCCATTGGAGTATCTAATCGTAAGGATCGAGCCAATGGCTCTATCAGAATCTTCATGCTCCAAATGAGAGACATGGTAATAAAAGAGTTACTGAAACCTATGTCTATAAGAACTACAAATAAGTTGGAGTAGACACAGATCATACCTCGAATAATCTCTAGAGATTCTTGGTCGTAGACATTAGCTTCTTGTAGTAGAGATCATTCATTTCTACCTACTCCCTGAGGTTGGGGTGGACCAACTAGAGGTGGTGGTGGTAGAACCTCAAACTTTCACCCACCTCCTACTGCACGACCTACTCCTCTTCCACATCTACCACTATGCAGACCTCCCCACTCAAATATCTACCTCTGCCTTGGTGGTCCCTCGACCTTCTGCTGATCATCATTGCGGAGGTTCAGGTAGTCATGAGCTATGTGACACTGCCCGCTGCACAAGTAGCACAATCTGATCCTCTGCTAACCTCCTCTGTCCCGTGAGATCCGCACCTCAGACCCTACTTCTCGGGGTTGTCCACTAGAAGGTCTAGACCACTTGGTCCCCTACATCATCCACCTACTACCTGTTGCAGATGAGTCAACCATGTGTCATCTGGTGGCGGCTCTCACTGTCAGTGCCTGCTCAGCTAGGAAGCTCTCCACCAAAAGTGCTCACTCTAGCACTCCATCCTACATTGGTATGTTGAGAAACATCATCGATGCTTTGATCTTCTATTGGAGACCCTGCTCAAAGGTCCGAACCCTAAAGAAGGGGTCTCATACCATGTCGGTGGAGTATCGAGAGAGTTCAGTGAATCTCATCGAGTACTTGGCTACTATTAGGCCGCCCTGCTGTAAGTGAAGGAGATCCTGAATATGCACAGAGCGTAGAGTCGCTGGAATGAAATATACCCTAAAGAGGCTCTTGAAGTCCAACCATGTGAGGGTCTCCTCATCATGCATCTAGATCATCAGGATCCACCATATCCCTACTGTTCCCTAGAAGAGACCAGTAGCTAGGATCACCAACAAGTCTGATGGTGTCCCAACTAGGCAGAAAACTCTAGCCACTGCCTCCTACTAGTCCTCAGCCACCTGCGGATCCATCTCACCTCGAAACCTCAGAGGCCACTACTGCTAGAACTCGTGTAGTGCGCTAAGTCAGTGTGCACCATTCGCTGGTGGGGCTACTGGAAACTGCTGCCCAATGGGTAGTGGTGCTGCTAGTACACCACCCAAAGGTACCATCGCCGTAAGAGGGACCTCCACAAAATCCTAATCGCTTGGTGGTCCATCATCGTGAACTCTCTCTGGAATCCTAGATGGCTGTCTACACAAAAACATCCTATAAAGAAACAGATGCGCCATGGTCAAAAAGTAATACCTAGTGATATGACTCCAAAGAGATAAAAAGAAAAAAATTTCAAAAGCATACACAATCAGTTTTTTCATGTATTGAGTTGGAAATCATAACTCAAGGTCCTGGTGTATGGATACGTCAGCCGCTACACCAACACTGTACTCCCCAAACTAAAAACTGTACTCAAAACACTTAACACTATTTCCCCATTGAAAAGATCAGAGTCTTAGTTCTTCAGTAAAACCGTCTCCTCTGATAACACTTTGTCTTGACTTGTCCCCTGAGGCCCATGCCATGACTACTGCAAGCCTGCCTTCTATAGGCCAGGGGTTGTCGACTAGCACCGGAAATGCATATCTCTAAAAACGGGAAGGCATTGCGTTTAAAACTGTAACCAAACAGACTAGGTACACAAAAAGAACAACCACCTAGTATAAATGCTTAAAGTAAATGTGTGAACTGAAAGTAAAGGGGCCAGTATACAAGCCCAACTAAAAGAGGTACTACAAAAAAAATCAAAAAAACTCATGAGATCATTCGCTAAGGATCCTACCTGAAGAATAGGTAATTCTCGTCACTACGGATCCCCACATCAACCGGTCACCACCGTGCACCGAGTAGTCCTGGCTCCCAAACCTTGGCCAAAGATGTCTATCATCTGCACAAGACACATAAAGGTGCGAGTAAAGACCATACATGGGTGAGTATAACAATACCCAGTAGGGAACCCGAGACTCTTGATGGTCTCATAGAATTCCACAACGAAAATACCACAAAGCATGATCTCAATCACAAAGCACAAGTAAAAGACAGCTCACACCAGGTATATAAATTAAAGATCATAAATAATGATGATTAGTCATGAAGGTAAATCATCTTATTCTATTAAGAAGTTCCACTACTGTACCACGAAGATGTCATTCCCAAGACGATCTACACAGGGTCGTAAGTCACCGATCCACACAGGTTCATAAGTCGCTAATCCACAACGGGACACTCTAGGGTTGGTCCTCATCGGGTCATGCTACTACTGATCCACACAGGGTCGTAAGTTCTCAATCCAAATAGGGTCTCAATTCATTGATCCACACAGGGTCGTAAGTTGCTGATCGATGACAAGCCGCTCTAAGGCTGGTCCTCATCGGGTCGCACTGCTGCTGATCCATACAAGGTCATAAGTCGTCGATCCACATAAGGTCGTAAATCATCGATCCACACATGGTCATAAGTTGCTGATCCATGATGGGACATTCTAAGGCTGGTCCTCATAGGGTTTCTCTACTGATGATCCACACAGGGTCATAAGTCATTGATCCATAGAGGCTCGTAATTCATCGATCCACATAGGGTCGTATGTCATTGAACAGCCAGCCATAGGATTCTCGCACTTGGTGCGCTTGAGTTTCATAGATTATACTCCACAATCCATCAGTTGTACCTTAACTAACATGAACTACCATGAAGAAGTATTTTGAAGAACCGCCCTGTCATAAAGGTTCCAACACAATATATGACGCGTTAATCGGACGCCAAGTCTGTAAATTATAGGCATTTTAGTGCCGAGGGCCTAGTTAGATTCAAGTCCGATCCAAACCATCTGTAATCCAAATTTCTACAAAACCCAAGTGGAGTATCTAAAATGGACCACCGCGTCCTAAGTGTTTTAGCGCCATAGACAGTTCGTCAAATGGACACATGGTTTAGAAGATAAGCCCCTTTAAGAGAAACTGGGCTAAAAAGGGTCGGGGTCCGGTCCGATCCGGTCGGGACGACCCAATTGGACAGACCCGACTCAGTCCTCTAGGCCTGGACCAGATAGGATGGGCTCAGCCTAGTCTAGATGGGTCCGGTCTAGCCTTCTAGGCCACGATCTCAGCCTGATGGTCACGGGCTAGGCCCACTAGGCCACGGGCTTGGCCCACCGAGCCTCAGAACTGGTCCGGCCTGTTGGCTGGGTGCGACCCACCAGCTGGGCGCGGTCAGCCTCCCAGAATGAACTAAGTCCGTTCGGCCTCCCCAATTAGTGGTTCTATGGTGGTGATGCTCCATCGAACTGGTCCACGTGGACCGGTCAACAGCGGGACCCACGGTCGTGGGTTTTCCCTCCACCACGGCTTGGAGCCGCAACCCTCCTCTGTGGCATGCCGTTGCGGCGCGCCACCACGGAATTCCTTATACCATCAACAAGGTTGGAGTTGGCCAACCGCCCCTATCTACTATGGCCCATTCAGGCACCGTAGTCCCCTCGTGACTAGTGAGAGCTGGCCTCCGTCGCCTCCGATAGCCGGCGCCGCTACGCCGGTGGAGCTTCCGCGGGCCACCGGTGGAGTTCCGGATGTCCGATTTCTTTCTCGTCAGTGCCTACGGGAAACCCGGGACTCTGCCTACACTTAGGGGCCCTCAGTTTCACCTTGACTTTGTGTTTCTCGGTTTCCACAAAGAACGTAACCAAAGAAAAATTTGGCGGAGGGTCCGGGCCTTATATGGTTCGGCCCGCGCCCTCCGCGTTAGTGCTATAGCAAGGGTAGAGTTCAAACATAATCAAGAGAAGATTAATTCAAAAAAATATTATAATAGAAACAAAACCCTACCTGGAGCTCGTTGGAAGGCACTGCAGATGTAGGAAAGCAAACTCGCACTCGAAGGGTGTTCGTTGGCATTCGTCGATCTCCAGATAAAATCCTCAATGGCATCATTAAATTCTCTATTCTTCGTTTGACGAATAAGTCTCCAGTACTTTGTAAAGAGTTCTCTCATGGGTTCCCAAAACCTACACCAACGACTAGATTAAATTAAAGAAAATCAGTTCAACTCTCTAGACAATTATGTGGTTCATTAAGGAATAATTAATGAACCCATTAATCTCTCGATGGTGCAGTTACACAACCAAGTGTAACCGGTCATTAAATGACCTTCATTAAAATGACTAAAAAACTCTATGATCCTGCCACCATCGTTCAAAGGTTACAAAAATAAATAAAATAACTCATGGAGTTATTTTTTTTGTAAAGTCCAAAAATTAACTTTTTCATCAGACTCTTGCCGGTCGAAGTTAAGATTCACCTAAGTGAATCCTGGCACTATGAATTCAATGGTACCCTCGTATTCTTAATACAAGAACTAGTTAAAAATATAGAAATTTCTACTCACATGTTTACTTAATGTACCTTAAATAAAGTTCAAAATTCCGTTCCAAGCTCTCCGGGCCTCAGAATCACATGCCGTCAATTTTTGCAGACTCGTAATAATCCAAAATAATTTACAAAAAAAATTATATGGAAAATTATTGGTCATTAAATTCTCCCCACATTATGGATTTACATCCCCAAAATACACAACAAAACTAGGGAAACAATTGGGGTACTGAGCTTATATCTAAGCCTCCCGCTCCCATGTGCTCTCCTAGAGGTTCCTGTGCTGCCACCAAACTCGCACCAGAGGAATTGATCATCTATGAAGGACCCGATCCTGACGATCCTCTATCCTTACTGGGAACTCCATGAAAATTTCCCCATCATCAATGTCTAGCTCTCCCCAGTCGATAACATTTGATGGATCATGCATGTACCTCCCCATCTGCGATACATGAAAAACATTATACACCCAGTGAATCTATTGGGGAAGAGATAGGCAATATTCCACCTTTCCTACTCTGCTGAGGATTTGGAAAGGTCTTATAAACCTCAAAGATAACTTGCCACCCCTACCCAATCTCTGCAATCCTCTTTGGGTTGAGACCCGTAGGAAGACATGGCCTCCCTCCTCGAACTACAAGAGTCTCCATCTCCTGTCAGCATAAGACTTATGCCGGCTTTGTGTAGTCTTCATTCTATCCTAAATTATCTGCACCTTCTCCATGGTTTCCCATACCAACTCTGGACCCATAAGTGCTGAATCCCCTAGGTCTTTCCAGTATATAGTTGATTTGCATGGTTTCCCGTACAAGGCCTCAAATGGCGCCATGATGATGGTGGAGTGATAACTGTTGTTGTATGAAAAATCCACCAGTGGAAGGTGGTCCTCCCAACTGTGGCAAAAATCAAGGACACAAGCATGAAACATTTCCTCAAGTGTCTATATGGTCCACTCCATTTGACCATCTGTCTGAGGATGAAAGGTGGCGCTCAAGCGTAGCTATGTCCTGAACACCTCCTATAATCCCTTCCACAAACGTGATTTAAAATGATCATCATTATCTAAGACGATCATCGATGATACCCCGTGAATTCGTACAATCTTCTGTATGTAGAGGCATCCTAATCCCTCTACTGATCCCTGCTCTTGAATGGGTAGGAAGTGGGTTGACTTTGTGAGTCAGTCAATGATCACCCAGATGGAATCATAACCCCTATACATATGTGGTATCCCTATCACGAAGTCTATGGATATGCCATCCCACTTCCACTCTAACACCTCAAGTGGATGAGTTAAGCCCACTAGAACCTGGTGCTCGACCTTCACTTACTGACAAGTGAGGCATCATGAAATGAAATCTACCACAGATTTATTCATCCCTTGACACTAGTATTAATGCTGGAGGTCCTAGAACATATTCACCACACCAGGATATACCACCAAAGGGGATGTGTGGAACACCCTGAACACCACCTCCTGTAGCATTACTGGTACCATGGTGCATCCTCTAAAAAGACGACGTGCTCTCCACCTTCAAAAAACCCTTCAGGAGCCTGTCCTGAGGATATCTAAGCACGTAGGGTCTCGCAGTAAATGTCCCCAAGTTGTGCCTCCCTAAATCACTGAACGAGTGGGGGAGTAACTATCATAGACTAGAGGAAATCTTCTCTATCACTATCCATGATGGATATCTACAACGAGACTAGCTGCTCTATCACCTCACTCAGCAACTGTAAACTAGACCTCCTGCTGAGTGCGTCTGCCACCACATTCCCCTTCTTAGGGGTGTAAAATATCTCAAAGTCATAGTCTTGAAGGAACTCCAGCCATCACCACTGTCTCAGGTTCTGGTCTTTCTGTGATAAAATATACCTGGGACTCTTGTGATTGGAGTAGATAGAAAACCATTATACAATCAAGTAGTTCCGCCACATATTCAAGGCAAATACCACTACTGCTAACTCCAGGTTATGGGTAGCATAGTTCTACTCATGATACCTCAGCTGAAGTGAGACATTGGTGATCAACACTCGCTCCTAAATTAGGACACATCCCAGTCTAGTCCCTGATGTGTTGTAGTAGACTACATACCCAACTACCTCTTCTAGTAGCTTCAAGATGGGGGCACTCATCAGTACCCACCTCAGCTCCTGGAAACTATGCTAGCATCTCTCTGTCCACAAGAAAGGCTGTCCATTATTTGTCAAAGATGAAAAGGGTGATGCTACTCTAGAAATTTCAGGTATGAATCTCTGGTAGTACGCAACCAACCCCAGTAAACTCCACACCTCAGTCACAATCCAAGGTGGCTCCCAAGAAAGAAATGCCTCTATCTTTTCTAGATCCAATACAACTCCAGCCTCCGAGATAATGTGTCCCAGAAAGTGGACCTCCCATATCCAGAAAAAGAACTTCGAGAGCTTGAAATAAATATAGTAAACTCTAAGTGTATCCGTAACTATCTGCAGAAGCGTAGCATGGCCCTCCTCTGACACCGATTATATCAAGATGTCATCAATGAAAACCACCATGAAGCAATTGAGGTAAGGATGGAAGATCCTGTTCATGAGCCCCATGAACACTACTAGAGAAATTTTCATGCCGAAAGGAATCACCAAGAACATATAGTGTCCATACTAACATCTGAAGGCTATCCTCAATACATCATCATCCCTTACCCTAAGCTGATGATAGTTTGATATGAGGTCTATATTCGAAAACCACTGAGCTCCCTTCAACTGATCAAAGATATCATCAATCCTCATTAGTGGATACTTGTTCTTCACGGTCACCTAGTTCAGGTGCTGATAGTCCATGAAATTCCCCAAACTCCCGTATGATTTCTTGGCGAACAAAATCGGGGCTTCCCATGGAGAAACACTGGGCCTTATGAACCCCTTACCCTGAAAGTCCTCCAGATGTACCCTCAACTCACGAAGCTCCGCAGGGGCCATCCAATATACTGGTGTAGATATCGGTGGCGTCTCAGGGTATAGGTCGATTTAGAAGTCAACCTATCTCTAAGGAGGTAATCCCAGAACATCATTATGAAAGACATCAACATATCGGTCCACCACTATAGGATAACTCGAACTCCTCTCATCAAATGCTCTGAGGGTAAGGCTAGCCAAATGATGAGTGATTGGATGCACCCTCCTCTGAGAAAGTCCATCCTGAGATATGAAGGTTTGCTTCTCACCAGTGAAGGAAAAATTGGTCCCATATTTACAGCCACACTTCACTTTGCGCCTAAAATAGTTATTCTGAGTATGAAATATAAATAACTAGTCCATACCCAAGATGACGTCGTAAGGCCTTGATGCTAATACTAGGAGATCGCAGCCGAATCCCTCACCTTCTAAAGTAAGATCACACTACTGGAACTAGTGCGTAATCATCAAATCCTCTCCCGTAGGAGTCTCTAATCATAAGGATCGAGCCAATGTATCTATAGGAATATTCATGCTCTAAACGAGATCCATGGTAATAAAAGAGTGACCAGAACCTGTGTCTATAAGAACTACAAATAAGGTGGAGTAGACATAGATATTATCTCGAATCATCTCTAGAGCACCGTGGTCATAGGACTCACCTGTCTATAGCTGAGCTCGTCCCTATCCATGTGCTCCCTGAGGTCGGGGTGGAACACCTAGAGGTGGTGGCGAAAGAACCTGAAACCATCACCCACTGCCTACTACATGACCTACTCTCTACCACATCTGCTACCCTGTAGACCTCCCCGCTCGAATCTCTTCCTCTGCCTCATTGGTCCCTCGACCATCTGCTTATTGTTGGTACGACAGGTCGAGCAGCCACGAGCCATGTGACCCTACCCACCGCACAAGTAGCATAATAATCTCCTTTGTTGACCTCCTCTGTCTCGTGAGCTCCGCACCTCCGACCCTACATCCTGAGGTCATCTACCAGAAGGTCTGGCCCTCTTGGGCCCCTGCGTCATCCTCCTACTGCCTGCTATAGATGACTCGACCACGTTTCATCTAATGTTGTCTCTCGTTGTCGGTACCTAATCAATTAGGAAGCTATCCACTAGAAGTGCTTTCTATAGCACTCTAACCTATGTAGATATGTTGAGAGATATCATTGATGCTCAGATATACTGCTGGAGACCCTTCTCAGAGGACTGGGCCCTGAAGAAAGGGTCCCGCACCATGTTGGTGGAGTAGCAGGAGAGGTCAGTGAATATCGCTGAGTACTGGGCTACTATCAGGCTGCCCTGCTGTAAGTGTAGGAGATCATGAATATGCACATAGTGTAGAGTCGCTGGAATGAACTCCACCCTAAATAGGATCTCTAAGTCCAGCCAGGTGAGAGTCACCTCATCGTGCATCTGGAGCGTCAGGATCCACCATCTCTCTACTGTGCCTTAAAAGATACTAGCATCTAGGATCACCATCTTGTCTGCTGGTGTCCCAACTAGGCAGAAAACTCTAATCACTACCTCCAGCTAGTCCTCAGCTACCTGTAGATCCGTCTCGCCTCGAAACCTCAGAGGCGTCTGCTGCTGGAACTTGTGCAGCGCGCTAAGTCAGTGTACACTTTCCTCTGGTGGGGATGGTGGAAAATGCTTCCCTACAGGTAGTGGTGCTTCTGGTACACCACACTAAGGTACCATCGCCATGAGAGGGCCCTACACCGAAGCCTCATCGCTCGGTGGGCCATCATCGTGAACTCTATATGGAATCCTAGATGGATGTCTATATGGAAACATCCAGTAAAGAAATAGATATGTCATGATCAATAAGTAATACCAGGTGAACTGACTCCAAAGAGATCAAAATAAAAACTTTTCAAAAACACACGCAATCAGTGTTTTCGTGTATTGAGTTAAAAATCTGTACTCAGGGTCCATGTGTATGGATACGTCAGCCACTGCACCAACACTGGACTACCAAAATTGAAAACCATACTCAAAACACATAACAATATTTCCCCATTGAAAAGATTGGAGTCTTAGTTCTTTGGTAGAAGCGTCTCCTCTGATACTACTTTATCATGACCCGTACCCCGGGGCTCGTGCCGCGACCTCCCCAAGCTCGCCTTCCATAGGATAGGGGTTGGAAACTAGAACTCAAAAGGTATATCTATATAAATGGGGAGGCATTTCCTTTAAACCTAGAACCACACAGACCAGGTACACAATAAGAACAAACCACATATTATAACTGCTGAAAGTAAATGTGTGAAATGAAAGTAAATGTAATAACCTGGGCCTGGGTGCCACTCAACGGGTGCCCCAAACCCAGTTGGTCACATGACCTCAAGCACATTTCCCCAAACGCCAGAGGCTTCTGACTAGCAGTGAGGGCCCATGTCTGATAGTGGGGAAACTATGCCCTCATTTGTCAAAGTTTAGCGCAGTGGAATTGAATATACAAACATACAACCACAACAGAATAAATAAACCATAATTATTTAATATAAACAACTACTGTAAAAGATAACCAACCAGTTGTATAGATATGATGCAACATGTATCAAGTTCTAAGAAAACAACTAGAACATGTTACATAGCAGTACAATACAATACAATAAAAAATATAGGTACAACAGAACAAAACAAAACAACCGGCAACATCGCGAGCCTAAGCCCGATCCCATGCTCCCCTACTCATCAGTAACAATCATGTACCTGTAAAGGGACCCTTGACCTTATTCATACCTGCATAAACATAATCTTTTTGGGTCGAAGACATGACCCAAATAGGGCATGAGAAATAAATCCCAGTAGGCACCCACCAAAGGCTCGTGCCCAACTGTGTGAAAAATATGCAACGACAGTGTGCAGTATTAAAATGCAATAAAAAAGCAGTACTCAAAAGTAACTAAATTTATCAGTTATATTTCCCCTTTTATTATTCATTTAACCATTCGTTTTAGTAACATTCTATGCTCAATAGGAACAAGACCTCAGGCCAATCAGAATCTTGCCGTCAGGATAATATAGTAAAACCACGCCCCTCAAGATTTCCCTCAGGCTATATAGAACCTTGCCCTCAGGAATTTACCTCAGGAAAAATAGAATCTTTCCCTCAGGCCAAACTGAAACGAAACCCTCAAGTAATTAGAATCTTGCCCTCGGGCATTGCCCTCAGGCTAATAGAACTACGCCCTCAGGCTAATAAATAATGCCCTCAGGCTAATATAACACTGCCCTCGGGCTAACAAGTAACCGGGCCATTCCCAACATATAAACATACAATTTATATACAATTCCTCTCAAGGCAAAAGTAATGCATAATATAAACATGGCATACCCTCGGGTATCCTGGCCAAACGGCTAAACAGAGTAACGCACACCTGGGGTGGTCTTGGATCGAAGCAGTGATCCCAAACAATAGTTTATTATCACATTTAATTACCTATACAATTCTAGGTATTTAAACAGCCAGGGCCTCATCCACACGACACCCCAACATGGGTTCTTAGCACAAAAATACACACAAACGCACAATAGTTGGAAATTAAACACCAAGTCACCTACCTTAAACACCCAAGAACGGTATACTCGAACAACACCTTCTGAAATGTCCAAGAACGTCCTGGATATGAGGTAAAAGAATTCTCATTCAACCTCAAATAACTTCCCTTAGAGGAAGAATTGGCAATAAACACACAAGGAGAATGAATCTCTTACCCGTACGGTTCCAACGTGATTGACGGAAGCGGGATCAGATTCCTGGTGCTCGATTGGTTGATCCTCAAAGGTCCGGCCTCCTCTCCCGAGCTCCCCTCCGGTTCTAAGCCAATACTGTGAATAGGGTTTGATACTGCCCATTTTAAGTGAAAAAAAGTACACAGTGTGTAATTTTGACTACACGGCATGTACTTCCCTCATTTAACTATTCCTCTGGCGCCACCGCCAAACTGTTCATCCGTCAACATGAGTACACGGCATGTATGCTCGACTACATGGCGTGTACTATTGCCCAGCTGGCAGTTGCTTCCCCTGCCTTACTATTTGCCTGCCGACTGACTACACAGTGTGTAAACACCCACTACACGACGTGTAGTCGGTTTTTACACCCTTCGTCGCCGACAAGGCTACACACCCTGTATACTCATCCCACACGACCAAAGTACATGGTGTGTGGAATAGTACATAGTGTGTAGTTCCAAAATTTAGGATTTTCCCCATTTTCCTTATTTCTTCAAAAACACTTAAGGAAAAGAGAAAATAAGAAACCCGTACCTCAAAATAAGAACGGAGTTATTACAAACTTCCCCCATTAAAGAAATTTGTCTTCGAATTGCCTCTCCAAGGGTAGCAAAGATAAAGCTCAGAACAACTCTGGCCACTGAGCACGTATGTCAGTCTCCCGCTCCCAGGTTTCGTCCTGCACTCGGCCATGCTGCCATATCACCCACATGAGAGGAACTGACCAGCCTCAGAGAACCTTCGTGCTCTTATAAATGATACGAATCAGATGCTCCTCGAAGGATGAATCTACCTCAAGATCGACCTCCTTGGGATGAAAAATGTGAGACGGGTCTGAATGATAGCAGCGCAACTGAGATACATGGAAGACGTCATGCATGGCGTGGTACCTCTATGGTAACTGCAACTGATAGGAAACTAGACTGACTCTCTCCAGAATCTCAAATGGCCCCACATACCTCTGTGAAAGTTTACCTTGTCTCCTGATCCATCTGTTTCCCAGCCTCGGCGAAACATGCAAGAAAACCTGATCCCCAACCACGAACTCCAAAGGTCATCTGTGGCGATTAACATATGAATTCTGATGAGACTACGCAGTAGCCATCTGCTTCTGAATCAACTGGACCTGCTTAGAAGTCTCCTGCATGAGACGTGGTCCCAGTAAAGCTGCCTCACCTACCTCTAACTAGCACAAGGGTGATCGGCATGGCCTACCATATAAATCCTCATAAGGTGCCATCTCGATAGTTGCCTGAAAACTATTGTTATAGGAAAATTCAACCAGGGGTATGTGCTTCTCCCAAGAACCCCCAAAGTCTAGGATGCATGCCCGCAACATGTCCTCAAGCACCTGTATCGTACGCTCTGACTGGACATCGGTCTGAGGGTGGTAAGCTTTTCTCAGAAGCACTTGTGTACCCAGGGACCTCTGAAAACTCTGCCAGAAGCGATACATAAAACATGCATCCCTATCTGAAACAATAGAACGAGGAACCCCATGAAGACGTACGATCTCTCAGATATACAACTTCCTAAGCTCGTCAACACCAAAGGTCTCCTTAATCGGCAAAAAGTGAGTTACCTTCATGAGTCTATCCACAACAACCCACACGGTATCATTGCCTCGAGGTGACCTCAAAAATCCAGTCACGAAATCCATCGCAACATCATCCCATTTCCACTCCGGGATGGGTAACTGCTGTAACAGTCTGGCTGGCCTCTGGTTCTCTGCCTTCACCTGCTGACAGGTGGAACACCACGTAACAAAACCAGCTGTCTCCCTCTTCACACCCAGCCACCAGTACTGACGTCTCAAGTCATGGTACATCTTGGTAACCCCAAGATTAACTACCCAAACTGAAGCATGAAACTCCCACATCAGATCCTTGTGTATATCCCATGGAACCCACAATCGTCCATAGAAACACATAATTTCATCATCGCCTATCGTCTAACCAGGAGGAGGGTCCTCACTTGCCATCGACTCCCGTAGAACTAGGCCTTCTGAATCAAATATCTGTCTCATCCTCACTCTGTACAGGAGGGTAGAAGTCACAGCTAAAGAAGATAGATAGGTCTGCCCCTAACTATCATGCACCTCCAAATGCATCTCAGAGAACAAAGCCATGAGCTGCCACTCATCACTGGTCTCCTGCACTGCCTGTATCTGAGTCCTCCTGCTCAGTGTATCAGCTACTGTATTACCTTTACCAGGTGTATAGGCAAGCTCAAAATCAAAAGAATGAAGGTATTCGACCCACCTTTGCTGTCTCAGGTTCAAGTCACGCAGAGTAAAAATATACTTGAGACTTTTGTGGTCGATGAAAACCAAAAAATGTTCTCCCAAGAGATAATGTCTCCAATAGCATAATGCATGAACAACTGCAGCCAACTCGAGATCATGCGTCGGGTAATTCCTCTCATGTGGCCTCAACTGTCAAGAACCGTACGCAACTACTCGATCACCCTTCATCAACACTACTCCTAGCCCAATACCTGATGCATCACAGTAAACTGTATAGATCTTCCCTTGCTCTAGAAGTATCAGGACTGGTGCTGATGCCAACCTTCCTTTTAGGTCTTGAAAGGCTGTCTCACAAGCTTCTGTCCAAACGAACTTCACACCCTTCTTAGTAAAACCTATAAATGGTGATGCTAAGTAAGAGAAGTACTGTATGAAGCATCTGTAGTAACCATCCAGCCCTAAGAAACTCTGTATCTCAATCATGTTCTTAGGCTGCTCCTAGGAAACTACTGCTCTCACCTTCTCTGGGTCTACTGCAAATCCTTCCTATGAGATGATATGACCCTAGAAGTGTATATAGTCCATCCAAAAGTGTCACTTCGAGATATTAGCATATAGCTGATACTCTCTCAGTGTACTCAATAAAATCTCAAGATGGGTGGCATGGTCATGTCGAGTGTGAGAGTACACCAAGATATCGTCCATGAATATTGCCACAAAAGAATCCAGATAAGGATAGAACACATGATTCATCAGAGCCATGAAAATTGCTGGCGCGTTCGTGTGTCCGAACGGCATAAACAAGTACTCATACAGACCATATTTGCTTCGAAAAGCTGTAAGCGGTATATCCAATGGTCTCATGCGTAGCTGATGATATCCTGATCTCAATTCAATCTTCGAGAACACTTGTGCTCGACGAAGTTCATCAAAAAGACCATCAATCCTCGGCAAGGGATATAATTTATTGACCGTCAACTGGTTTAGCTTCCGATAATCCACACAAAGTCTGAGGGTACCATCTTCCTTTTCCGCAAAAAGGACAGAAGAACCCCAAGGAGAAGTACTGGGTTAGATGAAACCCTTTGCCTGTAACTCCTCTAACTGCCTCTTCAGCTCCTGCAGCTCAGGTGTAGCCATCCTATAAGGAGGAATGGACACTGGTGCTGCCCTTGGCATTAGCTCAATAGGGAAATCCACCTCTCGCTCTGGAGTTAGACCCGAAAAGTCATCTGGGAAGACATCCCCAAAAAGATCAACCACTGGAGGGAAATCCGTCTGACAAGTCCCCTGATCATCTAGATATAAACTCGCAATCTGGACTGTGACTCCACCTCGCCCATGATGCTCTGGTCCATCGCGACTCGCCCGAACATCCCATTCACCTTTGTATAGAAACTCTCTGCCCTCTGGTGATGTAAAACTCACCCTGAGACGATATCAGTCTACAAAGGATCGAAAGGGAACCAACCAATCCATCCCGAGAATGACGTCATAAGATGTCATCTCTAGGAAATAGAGGTCCCATAGAAAGTGTCACCCACCAACCTCAAGGGGGGACTCCTTGCACTGATGCACACATGTCGTTATAATTCCCAACGGAGTGTTTAGAATCATAACAATAGAAGAAGAAGAAACACAGAGCCAAAGGCTCTCCACAATGGGCATAGATATGAAACTATGTGTAGCACCCGTATCGAAAAGTACAGAAGATAAGACAGAAGCTACTAGAATAGTACCTCTGACAGTAGAAGGTCCGGGATCCTGCTCCTGCTGGGTCTATTACACTATATATGCCTACCCAGTGCCACGACCCTGCGACATAGCCTGGCTACCTTGAGCTGTCCTACCCTGCTGCATCTAAGATCCTGGTGTCTAGCTACCACAGATACAACTACCATCTCTGCCTGCACGCCCTGACGTATTCCAGTTTCCCGACTGGTAAGAAGCCATTGGTCCTACTCCCACACACGAAGTCTACACAGAACCCCTATCACTAGCCACTGGTACAACCGCCCTGCAAAAGCGCTACAAATGACCCATCTTGCCGCATGATCGACACTCCAATGGGTCACGTGGACACTACAGTCTCTTGTTCCCCTCTTTACCACACTGGTAGCACATGATCGGGACACCTGAAGAAAACTCCTGGCTAGTACTGCCACCATGAGAGAAAATCATATGTCGCTTCCTCTTACCGGTAGAAATAGTACCCAAAACCGGTGTTGAACCGCTCTAGCCCACACCACTAGCTTCCTGCAGGTTCCTCTCTGTAATCAGCGCTTGGTTCAGAATATCATGTACTGTAGGAAACCTGAAAACATTAACCAGTGCTCAGATGTCATATCAAAGAACATCCTCAAAGCATCTGGCCCTCAATGTCTCATCACCCACCAGAACAGGTGAAAAACGCTGAAGCTCAGTGAAACGAGCAGAATAGCCCATCACCGACATAGCGCCTTGCTACAGATTCATGAACTCTAGAGCTTTATCAGCCCTCAGTGTCTCTAGAAAGAAGAAGTCATAGAATACTGCCTGAAAATCTTCCCATTCCATGTCTCTATGATTCTCTGATTGGGTGGTAACATCCCACCACCTCTTGGTGGAATAATGTAGCATATAAGTCATGAGCTTGACCCTCCACCCTGGAGGCGTCTCAAGATGCTCGAAAATAGTCTGCATCGACCCCATCCAAGACTCCGCAGCCTATGATCTGCCATCCTCTGAAAGTGTAGGCGAATGCTGCTGCTGGAATATACATGTCAGCTCATCCATGGATGTGGCAGCCGACGATGCTCCCTGAAAGGTCTGCATGATCCGCATAAATCCTTCACAGAACTGCGCCTCTGTGCCTGTATTTGGTATAACGGCTGGCGCCGCATCTGGATCTGCTGGAGGATCCACTAGTATCCCATGTACCACCATCTCTGGAGTATAGTTGTTTCCGCTCTCCTGGTGAACAACGCGTGGTCATCTCGGCGGCATGACACTACAAGGTCAAATGCTCACCTTAGATCAAGTTTATCAAAGACCGAAAACGAAGGGACCAAAAAGGAAACAGAAGGAAGAATGCATTCAAGATTTTCAAAACAAGACTACACGGCATGTATAATGACTACACAACGTGTACCTAACTTCTCTTACCCTTCCCAGGTCCTTCTACACAGCTAAGACACATGGCTCCTGTTGAACAAAACTACACGGCGTGTATGGTGTAATTTTACAACTGCCCATGTCGTTTGTGACACGACCGACTACTCGGTTTGAAACTACACAGCGTGTTACACCCGCACATAGCGTGTACACCACCCCATTTCCCATCCACACGGCTAAGTCTACATGGTCTATCCTCGGTCAAGACTACACGGCGTGTCCCACAGGTACACGGCGTGTTCAAGACGAGCTCCACCGACCCGTGTTGTTAGTTACATGGATGGATACACGGCTCAAACTACATGGTGTGTTCCATATACACACGGCGTGTACACTAAAGGATTACACCGACTCGTGTTGTCAGTTACATAGACGGATCCCAGGTCAGACTACACATTGTGTTCCATAGTGGACAGGACATGTATGTCTCAAGGTCTCCTCCATCCATGTTGTTAGTTACACGGGCGCACTCTGGGTTAACACTATACGACATGTACATCTGGTACACGACGTGTTTTTCCCAAGTAATTCCCTTCCCTGTGTCCCTGCCCACACTGTCTATGACATGGGAAGAGACTACAAGGTGTGTACTGAGGGTACACAGCGTGTACTCAAAAAGTTTTCTTTTCTTCCCGAACAGAATAACACACGGCGTGTGTTTGAGGAACTACACGACGTGTATCCTGGGTTTCTGGACAGTAAGCCTCTGAAACTACTCCGGAACCTAGAAATTTCTGAAAAAAACACCTAAGTACCAAATTCCGATCCCTGAGGGCCCATACTCCCCGCGAATCAAAGTTTGGCATCTCATATGTGTTATAACAACATAAATAGTCAATGATCCACCAAATTCCGGTCAATGAGGGCCCATAACCCCCAAAAACTAAAGTTTGGCGTCCATTCTATAAACAAGATTATACAAAAATACCCTATCACATAGCAGGTATTTTATCAAAGCAGCTATCACTACAATATGCTTTTTCTAGCACAACAACTATCACAACAACATATGATTTCTAATGCACCTACATGGCACGGAAACTATGCATGTCATGTGATTCCTAGCATGTTCCTAGATGATTTATGAGATGGCATACCCTCATCTCATCGGGTTGCAAATAAATAGTACCCATGGATAAAATATAAACAAAAAAATCACAAGTGCGCCACCCATCGATGAAAATCAAGTCAATTGTAAAATTTAAAAAATCAAAATAATTGCAAAAATACGAGGTAGACTGGATTTTCCCTATACACGGGTTAGCTATGCCTGAGCACAACATATTACCAACTACCGTTTCCGTCCTATCCCTGACTAAGGCTCCAAATAGTAAGTCAAAGAAAATAAACTGCCTTTGATACCACTTTGTAACGTCTCGGGCCCGGGTGCCACTCAATGGGTGCCCCAAACTCGGTTGGTCAGATGACCTCAAGTGAATTTCCCCAAATGCCAGAGGCTGCCGACTAGCAGTGAGGGCCCAGGTCTGATAGTGGGGAAACTATGCCCTCATTTGTCAAAGTGTAGTGCAGCAGAATCGAATATACAAACATACAACCACAATAGAAGCAATAAACCATAATTATTTAATATAAACAACTGTAGAAAAAGATAACCAACCAGTTATACAGATTTGATGCAACATGTCTCAAGTTCTAAGAAAACAACCATAACATGTTACATAGTAGTATAATACAACACAAGAAAAAATGCAGGTACAATAGAACAAAACAAAACAGCCGGCAGCATCACGAGCCTAAGCTCGGTCCCATGCTCCCCTACTCCTCAGCAACAATCATGTACCTGTAAAGGGACCCTTGCCCATATTCATACCTGAAGAAATGTAATTTGTTTGGGCTGAAGACATGAACCAAACAGGGTGTGAGAAAAAAATCCCAGTAGGCACCCACCAAAGGCTCGTGCCCAACTGTGTGAAAAATATGCAACAACAGTGTGCAATAGTAAAATGAAATAAACAAAGAAGTGCTCAAAAGTAACTAACTTTATCAGTTATATTTTCCATTTTATTATTCATTTAACCATTCATTTTAGTAACATTCTATGCTCAACAGGAACAAGCCCTCAGGCCAATCAGAATTTTTCCCTCAGGCTAATATAGTAAAACCACACCCTAAGGCTTGCCCTTAGGCTATACAGAACCTTGCCCTCAGGAATTTACCTCAGGAAAAATAGAATCTTGCCCTAAGGAAAAATTGAAATGAAACCCTCAGGTAATCAGAATCTTTCCCTCAGGAACTGCCCTTAGGCTAATAGAACTACACCCTCAGGCTAATCAACAATGACCTCAGGCTAATATAACACTTCCCTCAGAATAACAAGTAATCGGGCCATGCCCAACATATAAACATGCAGTTTATATACAATTCCTCTCAAGGAAAAAGTAATGCATAATATAAACATGGCATACCCTCAGGTATCCTGGCCAAACGTCTAAACGGAGGAACGCACCCCCGGGGTGGTCCTAGATCCAAGCAGCGATCCCAAACAATAGTTTATTATCACATTTAATTACCTATAAAATTCTAGGAATTTAAACAGCCAAGGCCTTATCCACATGACACCCCAACATGGATTCGTAGCACAAAAATACACACAAACACACAACAGTTGGAAATTAAACACCAAGCCACCTACCTTAAACACCCAAGAACGGTATACCCGAACGATGCCTTCTAAAACATCCATGAACGTTGTAGATCTGAGGTAAAATAATTCTCATTTAACCTCAAATAACTTTCCTTAGAGGAAGAATTGGAAATAAACACACAAGGAGAAGGAATCTCTTACCCCTTCGGTTCCAAAGTGATTGATGGAAGCGGGATTGGATTCCTGGTGCTCGATCGGTTGATCCTCGAAGGTCTAGCCTCCTCTCCCGAGCTCCCCTCCGGTTCTAAGACAATCCTATGAACAGGGTTGGATACTGCCCATTTTAAGCGAAAAAAACAAAGTACACAGCGTGTACTTTTGACTACACGACGTGTACTTCCCTCATTTAACTGTTCCTCTGGCGGCACCGCCAAACTGTTCATCCGTCGACATGAGTACACGACGTGTATGCTCGACTACATGGCGTGTACTATCGCCCAACAGGAAACTGCTTCCACCGCCTTACTATTTGCCTACCGACTGACTACACAGTGTGTAAACACCCACTACACGACGTGTAGTCAGTTTTTACACCCTTTGTCGTCAACAAGGCTACACACCTTGTGTACTCATCCCACACGACCAAAGTACATAGTGTGTGGAATAGTACACGGCGTGTAGTTACAAAATTTAGGATTTTCCCCCATTTTTATTATTTCCTCAAAAACACTTAAGGAAAAGAGAAAAGAAGAAACCCGTACCTCAAAATAAGAACCAGGTTCTTATAGTAAAGGGGCCAATATACAAGCCCAAATGAAAGAGTTAATACAAAAATTGAAAATAGCTCTAGAGATCATCTGCCAATGATCCTACCTGAAGGATAGGTACTGCTCTTCACTGCATCTCTCCACATCAACTGGTCACCATCGTGCACCGAGTAGTCCTGACACCCTAACCTCAGTCAAAGCTGTCCATCGTCTGCACAAGACACAATAAGGTGTGAGAGAATCCCATGAAGGAGTGAGTATAACAATACCCAGTAGGGACCCCGAGACTCCCGAATATCTCCTAGAATCCCACAATGGAAAAACCACAAAGCATGATCTCAATCACAAAGCATAAGTAAAATACATATCACAACAAGTATATAACTAAAAGAACTTGAATAATGATGATTAGTCATGACACTAAATAATCTTATTCCATTAAGAAGTTCCACTATTGTACCATGAAGAAGTCATTCCAAAGATGATCTACACAGGGTCGTAAGTCACCGATCCACATAGGGTTGTTAGTTGCTGATCCACGGCGAGCCGCTCTAAGGATGGTCCTCATCTGGTCATGCTACTGCTGATCCACATAGGGTTGTAAGTCATCGTTCCACATAGGGTTTCAAGTCATCAATCCACATAGTGTCATAAGTCCCTTATCCACGATGGGACACTATAAGCCTGGTCCTCATCGGGTAACACTATTGTTGATCCACACATGGTTGTAAGTCATCTATCCACACAGGGTCATAAGTCGTTGATCCACAGAGGGTCGTAAGTCTCTTATCCATGATAGGCTGCTCTAAGGCTGTTACTCATTGATTCGTGCTGCTGCTGATCCACATAGGGTCGTAATTCGTTGATCCATATAGGGTCCCAAGTCATCGATTCACACAGGGTCGTATGCCACTCAACAACCAGCCACATGATTCCTGCACTTAGTGCGCTTGAGTTTCATAGATTCTTGTCCTCAAGCCAGAGTTCATACCTAAACCTCCATGAATTCCCACAAATAAGTATCTCGAAGAACCTCCATGTCATAGGGGTTCCAACTCAATAGACGTCGCGTCAATCAGACGCTTAGTTTGTAAGTTATAGGCATTTTAGTGCCAAGGGCCCGGTTAGATTCGAGTCCAATCCAACCTGAACATACTCCAACTTTCTCCAAAACCCAAGTGGATTATTTAAAAAGGACTTCCTCATTCAAAGGGTTCTAGTTCCGTAGACGGTTTATCAAACAGATGTATTGTTTAGAAGATAAGCCCCTTTAAGTGAAACTAGGCTAAAAAGTGTCAGGGTCCAGTCCAACCCTGCCGGACCGACCCGACCCGGTTGGACTGACCTGACCTAGTCCGCTGGACCCAGACCAAACTAGCTGGGCTCGGTCTGGTCCTGCCTACTGGGCGGCGGACTCAGCCCTGCCCACTCGGTTAGACGCAGCTTGCCGGGCCGTGGAACCGGCACGACTCGTTGGTTGGGCGCGGACCACCAACTGGGCACTATATGCCTCCCCGAACAGACGAATCCCATTCTGGATCCCCAATTAGCGGCTCCAGGGTGGAGTCGCTCCACATGATCGGTCCGTGTGGACCAGTAAACTACGGAACCCATGGGCGCAGGTCCGCCCTCCGTTGCGGCTCGGAGCCACGAACCTCCTCTGCGGTGCACCACTACAACACGCTGCCCACCCCTGTCTACCGCGATGCCTTTGGTAGCTGTCTTCCCCTCGCGGCCGGTGAGAGCCGATCGCCGACTCCTCCAATCGCTGGTGCCGCTGTGCCGAAGGAGCTTCCGCGATCCACCAATGGAGCTTCAGAGGTCTGATTTTTTCCTGTCTGCACCTATGGGCCACCCAGGATGCTGCCTACACTGTAGGGCCCTCGATTTCACCTTTCTGTTGTGTTTCTCAGCCTCCCATGAAGAACACAACCAAAGAAAAATTGGCGGAGGGTCCGAGCCATGTTCGGTTCGGCCAGTGCCCACCGCTTTAGTGTTATAACAAGGGGAGAGTTCAAACATCATCAAGAGAAGATGAATTCATAAAACTCTTAGAATAGAAACAAATCCCTACCTAGAGCTCCTTCGAAGGCATTTCAGATGATGGAAAGTGAAACTGCATTTGAAGGGTGTTTGTTGGTGTTCGTCGATCTCCAGATCGAATCCTCAATGGCATCGCCAAATTCTCTGTTCTTATTTAGAGGAAGATGTCGCTAGCACTTTGTCAAGAGTTCTCCCGTGGGTTCCCAAAACCTACTCCAATGACTAGATTAAATAAAAGAAAAGGATTTTAACTCCTTGCACAATTATTTGCTTCATTAATGCATAATTAATTAACCCATTAATCTCTCGATGGTATGGTTACAGAACCAAGTGTAACTGGTCATTACATGACCTTCATTAAAATTATCGACAACTCTAAGGTCCTGCCACCATCTCTCAAGGGTTACAAAATGAAATAAAATCACTCATGGAGTTATTTTATTATATTTTTTGTAAATTCCAAAAATTACCTTTTTCGTCCGACCCTTACTGGTCGAAGTTAAGCATCACCTAAGCGATACCCACACTACGAATTCAACAGTGTCCTCATATTTTTAATCCATGCACCAGTTCAAAATATAGAAATCGCCGCTCGCACATTTTCTGAATGTACCTTAAAAAAATTTCAAAATTCCATTTCAGGCTCTCTAGGCCTCGAAATCACGTGCCGTCAATTTTCGCAGACTCGTAATAATCCCAAATAATTTACAAAAACATTATATGGAAAATTACGAGTCTTTATAATTATCCATATAGTATTTAAAATATATAGATATATAACGATGATTAGAAACCACCATCATTTCCATTATATACATATATAATGGCTTAATAAATATTTTAAATGGAATTAGATTTATTAAAATTTGGAACATATCATAAATATATATTTAGAGATGTAATTTTGATGATGGTTTATGAAATATTTCATAAATTACCAGACACAATAAATATAATTATATCTATTCATTTTTTTGGAAACTGTAAAAACCATAAGAAACATAATAAAATTACTATGATATATGACCTAATAGTGAAATGTTATTATATATACTTTAATAATTATATATCTATATAATTTCATTGGTTTATTATCTTCACTAAGTGTACTTATACCATGTAATTATCAATATATAAAAACCACACTACCATAGAAAACAAATCTTATTTTAACATATTAAAAAACTAATAATTAGAAGATTTTATATAAAATGTTGAACATAGTGTTCAATTAATTCAAATATGATTTCATGCATGGATTGTTTTTTAGATGTCCATGCATTTGTTCAATAAAATATAAAATTTAATCAACTAGATTGATCAAAATGGGAATTCAATGATTCTATTATAAATTAAAATTTAATAAGAATTTAATGTTAAAAATAAAGTTATATTAAATGTAATCATAATATAAGGTTTTACTTTTTCATGGTAGGTACTAAAAATAGTTTTTCATCTATCGCTTTCTTTTAAAATGCATTGAAAAATTGGTGTGATATTGTTATAATTTCCTTCAATTTCATTATTTATTCTTGTGTAAAATCAATATTTGTACTTACAAATGAAAAATAATTATAAATATGTGAATCTATTATGTAACCATGATTTTAATGTTTGAAAAAAAAACAATTATTAACTTGTAATTAAAGTAGTTCATAAATTACTATACATATGAATTATGAAAACATACCTCATATATAAATTCAAAATTATATCTCATAACCATTAATGTTTTTTAATTTCATTTACATTCTCATGAAAAAAATCTATGAGTCTAAGTGATATATATATATCTTTTTCAAATACAATGTCACAAGTATCATAATTTTTAAAAATTTTCTTTATAAATACCTGTAACATAATAAGTGAGAACAATTAAAAGGTGAGGAAAATATATCTCGAGTTAGATTTTGGATCCAAGAACTAATCCATTAGATTGTATCGACCCTTATTTTTTCATTTCAAATTTATGTCCTTACATACATTAGTTTAGAACTTTTTCAACCATTGTAAAATATAATAAATATAATATAAGATT
Organism: Viscum album; assembly: GCA_963277665.1. NCBI lineage: Eukaryota > Viridiplantae > Streptophyta > Magnoliopsida > Santalales > Viscaceae > Viscum > Viscum album. Next base: position 1,290,795,519 of record OY728158.1, read on the forward strand.
AAATTACATACTGATTTATCATCATTTCCCTTTATAATATTAAGAATTCATAGTATAAAAGTTCCCATAACATGTTACATCATTTGAATATCGATATCATTAATGAGAACATGTATCTCAACACTCAGATCATGGGAAACCTAAATATAATATCACTTGTGATTTGATGGTACTTTTTTATTGTGAAGGGTATCAACTCATGTATTATACATTGTACCTCTCATCAAAAGGTAGTGAGTGAGCGATGATAAATATAAATCACAATCAATTTCACATTGAAATATTTTAAATCACTAAATGTATCAATAATTTATTATTTCATAATTACCAACTACTTTGAAAAAATTGATTACTGTGGGGAAGATTAGAATTTAAGGGTAATTACTAACCTAAAAAATATGGGTGTTTGGCTTTGTGTAATGTGGTTATTGTTGTGTTGAATATTGATATTGACCCATTAAATAGGAAAAATTAAATAATTACTTTTCTCAATTTATTTTTTTTCTTTAATAACTCAATATCTGTATGAAAATCATTCATTTTTTATTAGACTATAATTGTTCTTGTTCTTTACCAAATTATTCTCAAGGAGAGACCTCAAAAACTACAACTCTGACATGACTATACATTTCTAGATGTTTCAATGATATTATAATTTTTTCATCTTCACAAATAGTTGTTGATTAATATTAGTATAAGATGGATAAAATATTAGAAAATAATTTGTTGTTTTTATGTTTTAATATATAAAAGTAGTATAAATTTTAGTTATTTTATACTTACACATGATTATTATACTTTTTATTTGTTTTTATTTACAAGTTATCATTTTTTAGTTACATGATATTCCATCCATAGAATATTATATAGGAGGGAGGTAGAAATACATTTCCATTTATATATCTATATATAAACAAAAAAAATTAATTCAATTATTAATTTATTCCATATAAAAGTTTTACTATAAATTTAAATTTCATGCCATTTATTTTTCAAGTGTAGAATACCTTATCCTTACATTACATTAGGATTATGATGATTGTGAAGCACGATGTTTATTTTATAAATTCCTTTTTTATTTCATAAATTAGAAGTTACATAAAAAATTACCTTTTATATGTAATTTCAAAGAAATTAAAATTAGTTAAAATATACCTTAAATGGATCCTCTTTATAATGAGTAATAAAATCACCCCATGTTTCTTTGTTTATGATGCTTATGTATATATACAGTGGGAAAGGATTGATATAAACCTCAACATTTTTAAGATATTTTATGTAAGGAATTATTTTCAAAACTCTATAACACTTCCCAATAATACTCAACACATATTTCATCCTACACTCTTTTAATATAAATGGATTATGTAAAGGAAAAGGATAAAAAATAATTATTTCATAAAAGAAACCATATTTATTGATTCCACTATGATATATCTCCAAAAAGGATCATTAAATTATGAATTTTTATTTTATTTGGTAGTTATTTTTTAACTAAAATAAAAATAAATCAATTTATTTACATGATATAGTGCATAAAATAATTTTGATTATTGTGATCCCATTATAAAGGGTTTAGCTTTATATATTTATTTATTGAAATTCACTTTTATGAATCCATTTTAATTAAAATTAATGACACACTTATCATTAAACCACCTTCATTTCTAAATTGGAACCTAAAATGTAATATAATCAAACTCAATTATTTTTTAAATGAAACCCTAGGCATATTCACACAAATTTTACTTTTATCACTTGTAATAGATACATTCATCACTTCCACTATCATATTAAAATCCACCATTTTTTATTATACCATGATTATAATGATCCTTTGTATAAAATTTATAACCATAAATTGCATTACAATTATAATATACTACATGTATGTAACAACCCACATAATTATAGTTATAAATTAATTTATTTTTGGTTAATTCATGGGAATTTTAGCCTATTTTGGATACATAAGTTGGTGGAGGAGGCTTGAGATCAAAATCTAATGAAATGGGTTGTGTGTAAGAAAATATACCCATGGTGAATATTTCCACCAGAAGCCCATTTGGAGGCCACCAGATTTATGGTAGACTAAGAAGTTGGGTTATTATAGAGACAATACATTTATATAATTCATTAAGCATTTTCATGTTTTAATACCACCATTTTATCATTCACTGGGTTAATTATCAAATGCTATAATTATAGGAGTATTTTATGATCTATTTGTAAAATTGATTAAATCTTGAGTTTTATTTGTTTATTTTATCTTTTGGAATTTTTAGAATAAATATTATAATTAATTATGAATATTTTCATAGATGATTTATGTGGATGATTTTAACCTTAAGAAATTAAAGAATATATTGGAGTTTTATAATTGACATTGATAATAGATTGTGTTTGGAAACTCTATCAAGTACTCGACTGATAGAACGTTGAACCTACATGCAGAAATTTTTCTGTCATGTGGTCAATGCATAAACTGTAAGAAGAGATCCATAAACCAAAATAATAAGTTCTAAAATAGCCATGATTCATTCAACCAACTACATATTTATCCAACCTATCATGACATATGATAAACCACACATTCATCCGACTAACCACATGTTCTTTACAATCAACCGTAAGGTAGTTGACCGATCATGTAATGATCAACCATAAGAATAAAATTAATTGACCATGATTGAAAATTTTGAAAAGTAATTGATCGACCACTCGAACCTCCAATAAAATTCATGCTCATTATACCACACAATTATTAGCCTTCAATATATTCACATGTGCCTTATGATCAATCCATCAATACAATACCTTATGGTTGATATAAGAATTAACAAATTTTTAGGGAATTAACTTGATTGAAAAATTATATATCATGAGAAGGATTTGAGGGACTTGTCAAAACTTCAAGAAAAAGCCGAAGGAAACATTTTAGCATAAATATGATCAATAAAAGGCTACCACATAGATCTAAACATATATAATATTTTATTCAACCCCAGAGAAGGAAGGATGCATATTTCTTAGAAATCCAAATCACATTGGAGACTCAAAGATGATAAAAATAAAAGAATTAAAATATTCTAAAAAGGGAGAATATTTAATGAGTTTGATTGGAAAAAAGGGAAGGACTCCATGAATATATAAGATAAGAAGTAGGCGTGCTGAATGAAGGTATAAATACTTGAATCATGTGTTTGTGTTGGAGAATCTGATGCTTTTGTTTCATTCTTTGTTTTATTTTCTATTTTATTTAGTTTTATAATTCACTATCCTTCCCCTTTCTTCTTTATTTCCCTTCAAATATAGGGGTAATATCTTGAGTGATTTGGGAAGGGAAATTTCTCCCTTTTAATGCTTGATTCCTTATGTTTTAATGATTAAAAAACCTCTTCTATTGTTTGATTTTAGTTCTAAGTGGTTGTTTTAAGCTTTGAATGAAATTATGTATTGGGTTTTGAACTTTCCCACCATTACTTCTTAAGTTGATAATTAATAATCTCCATTATCCTAATGAAAATTGTATCAAAGTAGTAGGTTGTTTTAGGATATCGGTATCTAGAAATTTCTGGCACATGTGCGAGGGAAGTGAATAAATTTTGGATCACCTAGGAACACTAACACCCAATTAGGATTTTCCTAGGTAATTTGTAGTATATTACCAACTTTTTATACATACATAAAGGGAGGTTAAAAAATCAGTAACCACTATTAGGTTAATATCAAAAATACTATTTAACCTAAAGTTTTTGATGAATTTATCAATTAATATTTCACTTATCAAATAATAATAGGATAATTAAATCACTATAGAGACTAGGATAAAATTTCAAATGGAAACTATAACCGATTAAATCACCTTTATCATGAACTAATTTCAAACTATAATTTCAATTTATTTCTTTATTTTAAGACTAAAAATTTAAAAAAACACTTATTTTCTCCAATTAAAAATTGAAAAATAATTTTCTGCACTTCTGTCTAGGATAAAACCCTAGGTTACCATGAATATTATATTTATCCTAGGTAATAATTTTTTTCACACCCCATGAAAATCATACGTTAAAATTTAGCATTGTTTATAGGGAGGTAGTTCCATAAAAAACCATTTTTAACATTACTTGATAAGAACTTATAATAATAAATTGATTGATTTTTGGACTAGAAATAGAAAGAAACTTATTACCCAATTTGATAGATCTAAATCTTCACATCGATTTAGAAGAAATAACCCTTATAGACTCAGGTGAAACTATTTATGTTAACTTTGAGCCTATATTCATGACTAGAAATACCAACTAAACCCAAAGTGATACGTGTGCAACAAAATTCATTAGTAAAAACCACCATATAACTATTTATAAATTTGAAAATAACATAGAATAAAATAATATTTTGATTTGAATTTTTCCAATGTACCATGGTCTTGTAGATGAGTACCTTAATAGAAACATAAAAGCATTCACACAAATTTTTACTACTTTAAAACTCCAAGGAGTAGTGGAGGAATAATTGAAGTGGAGGTTATTTTACTTTTCAATTGAAGGACTGTCTAAAGAATAATTTTATGACCTAAAACTAGATGAAGAGAACAATAATTAGAAAATATATTTATTACATTATTCAATCATATTAAGAAAACCTTTATGAGTACTGATAGAGATTAAAAAATCTCTATGACAGTTGTCGCCATCAAGATATATAATAGAACCACTTCCTTTTGTGCTTATATCAATTAATTCTCAATAATTATAGAAATATTTTAGATGTATCAAATAGAATAGATTTAATTGACATGTCAATAGAATAATCCAAGGGCCTAGTTGATAGGATTGTACATAATTCAAAAGAAATTTGTACAAGTGGTACTAGGACATGAGGTATTAATTTTGTAAGAACTTCTGATTCATTACCTTTTTAGAAACTAATATTGGAGAGACAACTAATCTAGTGAGATATAAGGATTTTAAGAAATAAAGTGAATAATAAGAATCAGTTAAGGTATGTGGTTTATGCTCATCACCTACCTATTTTATTAAAGAGTGTGTTCAAGTTTAGGGTATAGAAATTTGTGTAGAAAAATTTTATCCAAGGAAATTTTAATATAATCAAGTATAGATGGTTATTAACCAACTATAGTATGGATTTTATAATTAGTAAAACTAGGATAGACTCCCTACCAAAATTAGTACCAAAATAAAACCTCTCACCAACAACAAAACCACCCAGTATAACAACACCCACCACCATTTCAATAATCAAACTAGAGTTCATATAAATGAACATCCTATCACCCACTTTATAGAAAAATATAAGCCATTAACAACAATACATCAATACACAACCTCATATATAGGGGAAATTAGTTTTATAGTTGGATGATATTAGGAATGAAATCAAAGAGTTGATAGAAAAGTTGAAAACGTTGAAAAAAATCCAAGAAAAGTTTATAGTACAAAGCTTGTATAAAGCAAAGCTTAATATAATTATAATAATACTAATAAGTATAAAAGATCTCTATCCACTAGCCACACTTGACCCTAAACTAAGTCAACCATAATAAAGCTGAGAATTCTAAAAATCCTAGGTAAATTTTAGAAAATATCCCTAATAAGAACCAAAGAAAGAGGAATAGGAAAAGGATAAATCTAGGAGGAAGAGGAAAGAAACAGAATTGAAAATATAACAAAGGGAGAATAAATACTTAACCCCACTATTACCATTAAGTATGATCCAATCCAAGATGATACAAGAGGAACAAATTCAAAATAAATTTTAAACATTTCCCAAAAAGTTGAGATGAAGATCCATCTCATTGAACCCCTTAAGAATATTTACAAATATGCTATATTTTTTAAGGATATTTTCACCTAAAAAGGAGTCTTAAAGGGAATAAAAGGGTGAACTTAGGAATAAGTGTATCAACCCTTAGAAAAACAAAATTACCAATGAAATATCAATATCCAAGGACATTTTATATAACTTAAACCATTTTATCTTTAATGTTAATGATTTATGTGATATATGTGGTTAAAGAAATTTTATGCATCACTCAATATTTATATCATTATAATTGAGAGATTTAAATCCTACTATAGTGGTTGCGTTTCTTTCAAAAAGATCCAATGTTTTTCTAGTAGGAGTTTTAGATGATGTGTTAGTTGAAATAAAATGACAAATATTTCCAACTGACTTTTATGTTCTTAAAATGGAAGAATATAGAACCTCATAACACTCACCTATAATTTTTGGGATACATTACTTAAAGAAAACAAAGATAATCATCATGTTATAAAAGGTATCACTCATCATGGATTTTAGAGATAGTGTAATGTATTTAAATATCATTGACTATTTGAGGAAGCCTTTATCTAACCATTCACTCCTCACACTATCTCACCTCAAGGAGGTTGAACCAATTAAAATAAAAGGAATGTTTTATGAAATATTTACTCTATGATAGCACTTAATGATTGAATATTCCATTTAGGATAAAGTTATACAAAAGTATAAAAATATATATTTTCATATTAGAGGACAAGGTATCCCCTGGATACCTTGAAGGATTTGGTTGTTTATTTAAAGATGATGTAGCTTGTATCTCATATCATGTGTATAAAATAAAAAAAATGGAATCAATAAATAAAAATTTAATTTAATTTATTGAATAACCCCATGAATATGGAATTAAAACCTTTATCCATGAATTTGAAGTATGTGTACCTAATGAAAGGATAATAAATACTATTTATCATTTCTAATAACTTTTCCTTAAACTAAGAAAATAAATTGATTTATATTTTGAAAAAAAAATCAAGCAATAGAGTTGAGTTTATGTGTTATTCTATGTATTAGTTAAAAAATATACTCACACAAAAATTATTCTTGAAGGAGATGACAAACCTTTTAGGAATCCCCAAAGGAGGCTAAATCCCATCATAATAGAGGTAGTAAAAAAGATATAGATACCTGGAAGAATTCATAATATATGGGGATTGTGAATATATTATAAAAATCTACACCAATTCACTAAGAAATATCACTCCCCCAATATATTCATTTATCGTATAATGGAGTGGCTAGTAGGGAAATCACATTATTACTTTTTTAGGTGGGTTTTATGATATTTTTAGGTACACATTTCTCTAAAGGACCAGGAGTATACTACCTTTACCAACCCCTTTGGAACATTTACTTACAAAATAATGAAATTTGAATTATATAATACCCCATGTACATTTTTGATGTTCATGTTAAGCATATTTTCAGACCACATTGAATACTTCATGGAGGTATTTCTAGATTATTTCACTCTTTTTTAGATTATTTTGTTCATTTTTTAAAAAATATGGAAAAAGTGTTAAAAATTTAAAATGAAAAAACCTATTGTTTTGAATTTTTAAAATTTATCTTTCATGGTGAAAAGAGGAATAATATTAGGGAATCTTAGCTCCTAGAATTGTATTAGGGTAGATAAGTCAAAAATTGAAATGATAAATTATTTACCTTACCTAACTTGTATGAAACATGTAAGATATTTTCTATGGAATAGATGATTTTATAGAATTTTTATCAAGGAATTTATTATGGATTCCCTTTCTCTATATTAGTTACTCTTAAAAGAATCGAATTTTTATTTTAGTTCTAAATAGAGGGAAGTATTTTACGAACTAATGAGAAGATTAATCACTAGACTGGTGATGTAGCCACCTAATTGGGAGAACCCCTTTGAGATGCTTTGTGATGATTCTAAAAAGACAGGGGAGTAGTTCTTTACCAATTAATTTAAGGTAGAACAAAATACATTTCCTATACCTCAAAATACTAGATTTTTCAGACTCAACTATACAACTACTAAAAAGGTGTTCCTTGTAACTATTTTTTTCTTTAGATAAATTCCAATATTATTTTATTGGAACTAGATTAAATATGTTTTCTAACCATGTAAAACTCATATACTTAATGAAGAAGGCATATGAAAATATTAGGCATGTTATAAATATGTTACTCCTATAAGAGTTCAAAATAGTGATCAAGGATAATAAAGAAGCTAAAAAATTAGGTAGTGAATCATTGGAGTATATTACCCAACATGGAAAGAAGAAAAAATTACATATTAGGACTCACTAAATGACTACATTCTAGGTGAAAAATTGTATTTGGTTGAAGTAAAGTACCCCAGTATGCATACATGGAAAATTATTTGGTAAATTTATAATTACAACCTCATCCAACTTCCCATAAAATTCGCAAAACTAAATCGGATTCAAAATTTTACATTTGGGAAAACCCAAACATGTAGAAAGTTTATAAAGATCAAGTAATACGAAGATGTTTCTTACAAGTAAAATTGAGTATGTTATTGATTTTTTTCAAACACTAGAAAGAGTATTCCTCTTTTAACTTCAAATAACTTCAATAAATGTATTAGAGTCTTGAATTTACTGACCTACTTTTTTTAATTATGCATATGAGTTTGTTTAAAAATTAAGAAATTCCAATTTTAGGGAAATATTTCAATGATACATGAAATTACCCACAACCCATCATATTTTTTGAAATTTTTGAGTTCTAGGTAATATAATTTATGGTAACCTTTATTATGTGTTTTGGTAACTCTTATATTCTTCTTTGTATAGATTATGTTTTTAAAGGGGTGTAAGCTGAGGCCACCAAAACTGATTATGCTAATGTTGTGTGTGATTTTGTATGGTATAACATATTTTGTAGGTTTAGAATACCAAGATTCATAATCAGTGAATTATGGATCAATTTTAAAATAAAAATATAATTTTTTTTACTGAGAAAATATAGAGCACATACCAAGACAACCACCCATTAAAATCCACAAGAAAATGGGAAAGATGAGGTTTCAAATAGAGAAATCAAAATAATTTTAGAGAAGACTATCAAACCAAATAGAAAAGAACAAGATCCAAATGTTATAATACACCATTTGTGTTTACATGATAATATGTAAGACACTCATAATAATAATCCCATATCGATTTATTTATGTAAATATTTCTTATTAACTAATAGAATTTGAGAAAAAAGAATATTCAGCTACTAAAGAAGTGAATTTGGACCTAGATAAAGCTTGAAAGAGATGAAATTACAACTATAAGTGATAGAAGAAACTATGAGTGAAGCCTTTGATAATTTTAAAATCTATAAAAAATATACAAAAGTGCCATATAATCAATAAAAGGACTTCCATCCTGGAGACCATGTACTTTTATACAAATCTAGGATATAGTTGAAGCTATGAAAACTTCATTTCATATATTCAAGTCCATTAATTGTTACTAAGGTATCCCTTTTTGGTGATTCCAAGGTTGTGAAAGAACAAAAATAGAACTCATTCACTATTAATAGACATAGACTGAATATTTGTCTTGGGAATCTACCCAAATAACCCATAGAGGATACCACACTCCTCTAACATGTTTAACATTTAATACCACTAGGTTGTACCTATCATTATAATTTATTTATTTCCATAAGTCCATTTAAAATATACTTACATGGTAAATAGTTGGAATTAATTTTTAGACACTACATTATTTAAGTGTGTGGTAGGAAGCCTTTATATTTTATGACCTTATAACATTTTATATCTTTTTTTTGTCTATTTCAATTTTTGTTTTCTTTTTTAATTTCAATATGTTTTTGGAACCTTTGAGCTCAAATTGAATTCCATTAAATATTTTGAATCTATTCCAGTGTTAGGAAAACTAATTTGAACCATTCACTCACCATAGAAAAGTACTAAAATGATTTTTTTTTTCAAATTATAATTAATGTAATTTCATGAAAATACCACTATTGTTTGAGACTCATTAGATGAAATACTAAACTATATTTTGAATCACATACTTATGAGGATTCTAAACTAACTTTGATATCTTAGTTAAAATTACCATTTCTTGAGAGAACCATGGAATGTTTGAATAATTATAAAAGTTTGAGTAATCTAGTCCAAACCTTAGAGAATTCAAGAACCTTATTCTTAAATGATTGAGGCATTATTTTAATTTTAATCCCCCTTTTCAGTGAAAAAAAGTTTCAGGAATAACTCTATATTAATATTCGAATCCCTTATCATCCATGAATGAATTTTAGTAATGCACATTAAAACCAAATAACCTTATCTTCCTTTCTCTTGAAGTTTTTCCATGAACTAAGTTGAATTGAAGTTTGGGTGAAGGGAGGAAAGGAGTTAGAAATTGTTTTAGAAGAATATGTTTAAATTTAATGAAAAATTTACAATAACTTTTATGATTCTATTTTTGGAGAAATATTATGGTGTATTGAATGGAAAATTATTATTGATGTCATCCAAGGCTATCCATGAAAGTCCCCCACAATTTTGAAGTCAAAAGTCCTTATATTTCCTTAAACATTTGATTCTGAATAGAAATTCCAGACCTGAAAAAATGAAATAGTGCCACTAAAAAATAGGAAAAGAGGGAATAAATTAAAGATTTTTTTTAAGTTCTAAAGGTGATAGAATAACCAAGAAACGAAGGAAAAGTTTAGAGGCTAGATAAAATAGAAACATGCTTGAAAAGGGACAGATTATATGATGTATGTTATGGAGAAGATGTTTAAGTGGAAGTGTTTCTATTTCTATATAAATGTGAGCCCTAGAATATATAAATCCCACACTCTCTAAAAAATTATGAAGTACCTCTCCACCTTCTAGAGTATAACCAAAGTAAAAATAAATTTTAAAACCTTCTAGAGGAAACAGAGGGAGAATATTTTACTATTACTGAATTGATAAATGGGTTTAGATATCCATGGATTGTTCAAAAAAGTGATATTGAGTTAGTATAAGTGGTAGTTTAGGGGAATTCCATTCTTATAGGAAAATGAAAATCATGCATTTAGTTTTATTTTAGAGATAATACTCATCATTAGACCTCAAAATTATAACATTAAAATCCTACATACCCTAAAAACAAAAAACAACCCTGATTAATCCCTCATGATGTGCATAAATACTTAACTCATTTAGTTTAGATGAATAAATTCATCAATCCTATGATGAAACATTTGTGAACTTGGAATGAGAAAAAAATTTCTTGGAAATCATACTTGATTATTTAGTGAAATATTCTAGGCAGGTAGGTATAAGTTCATATGAGGGAATAAATGAAGTGGGTATTAATTAAATACACTTATTTAATAGAATGGAATCAAGATCCTTAAAGATTCATAATAATAATTAAGACCATGGTGTTGAAAAAGGAACTCACATTGGTTAAGAATTTGAATTTTTCTTTGGTAATATTTTTGAAGTTAAATTATTTATAGATCAAGGTTTAATTGTGGAAAATTTATAGATCCAACAATTTCAATTATTTCATTGATTATATTAATGATTTTAATCCCAATTTTGTTATCCATAGGGTAATTATCATATGTTTGAATTATAGGATTATTTTGGTCTTTAGTGAGAAAATGTATTATATCTATAGTTTTTATTACTTATTTGAAATTTGGGATTATTTAAAATATAAAATACAATTAATTATAAATTTTTTGATTAATGTTTTAGGATTGTGAGCTTAATATTAAGAAATTAAAGAAGGTATAGGAGTTCTAGAATTATTGCAGATAATTGATTGTTGATAGAAACTATACCAAGACCATGATCGACCACATATTTAACCTACATATGGTCATTATTATTCCATGTAGTAAACCTATAAACCATAATAAAAGATCTATCAAATATAATAAGAGATAAATTGACTATAAGAATAATTTCTCAACCGACAATGAGCTAGTCAATCGACAACATGTGGATTTGACTTATGATGTAAGAAGATCAACTGGACATGCATCTGATCACTCATACATTCATTCTAATCAACCAAAATTTAGTTAAATTCCCATGTGAATATCTATCATAATAAAAAAACCAAATTTCTATGTGTTTTTGGATTGAACATGAATGGAAATTCTATAATTCATTGATCAAGCAATCAACCATACAATTAGCAACATGCTTAATCTAATGCACAATAACTAGTATGACATACAATCACTTGTCTATCATGTGTTCACTTGAAACTCAAGGTTTATTGACTAATTCAATACCTCATGGTCAATCCAAGAATTAGAAAAATTCCTAGGAATTGACTGGATGGAAAAATTATAGGTCATGAGAAGGCTTCAAATGGTTTATCCAAACTTCAAGCCAAATCCTTGGGTGATATGTCTATATAAATGTGATCAATAAGAGACTTCAACATGGGTATAAACATGAATAATATTTCATTCATCACCATATAAGGAAATATATGGATTTCCTAGAAGAGAAAATTGCATCAGAGGTTCAAATATGAGAAAAATGGAAAAAATTAACATATTTTAAAAGGGAGATGATCTCACAGGTTTGAGTGGATAAAAGGGATGGAGGCCATGACTCTCCAAGAGAATCAAGAGGTGAGATGAATAAGTGGATTGGGAATTTTATTGTGAGGTTTTTCTAGGGAATATATTTCTAATGTTTTGTTCATTGTTTTATTTTCTTTTTTTATTTTAGTTTTGTAATTCCATTTCCTCCCCCTTTATTATATATTATGCTTCAAATATAGGGATAATATCTTGAGTGATTGGAGAAGGGAAGGTTCTACTTTATAATTATTGAGTATTTATGATTTAATGAATCAAAAATATCTTTTTTATTTGATTTTAGTTCTCAATGAATTTTATTTAACTTTGAATACAATTCTGTTTAGGGTTTGGAACATGTTCATTGCTATTAATTAATTTAATAATTAGAACTGTCCTCCACCATAGTGAAACTTGTCTCAAAGGAATAATTTGTGTTAGGATATGAGTATCTTGAATTTTTTGGCATGTGTGTGTGGGTAGGGAAAAAATTTTAGATCTCGTAGGAACAAAAACACTAAATTAGGGTTTTCCTAGTTAAGTTAGGAGTGTCTTGGTGAATTTTCATACACATAGAAAGGGTATCTGACCAAGCAGTAATCACTATTAGGTCAATCTACAAAATACCATTAAACCTAAGGTGTTTGATGACTCTATCAAGGAATATTTAACTTATTAAATAAAAATATGATAAGTAAATATTTTTAGGGACTATGATAAAATTTCAAGCATAAACCAAACCCTGAACCAATCACCTTTCACATCATTTTTTTAAAAAACTAGTTTTAATCATTTGCTTGTTTTCAAAATCATAAATTCAAAACAAAACCCCTCTTTTATCTATTAAAATTCTGTAAACTAAATTGTATCCAATTATATATAGAATACAACCCTAGGTTAAGAATAATAATATATTTATAAAATAAAATAAATTTATTTTTCCACACCCCATGATAGACATGCGTCAGGCTAACCTTCACCACTAGAAATCCAGTTGTATGTTTCCAGACCTTGGTAGCCTATTTGAGTTCTAATGGGGTCTACCAATGTTTTAATGGCACCCTAATAATCCAATTTTAATGTGGGAAATTTTGTATTTTTGGAGACCCCTCCTACCTTTAAACTCTCATTTTTCGTTTTTATATTCCTATACACAACATACATGACCCCTTCTTTGTCTTAGTAATTTTTTATTCTATATCCTTATATCCTTGGATGATTTAAGTTTAGTTAATCGAGTTGATCACCTAGAGGTATGGTTAATCCTCAATGAACATCTATTATAGGTTTTTATAATTACATCATTGATTTTTCATTCCAAATTTATAACTTGAGGGTTTATGTATGAATTATGGATTTATTACAATTAAGGATAAATCAACTAGATATATTAGATGGTTTGGAACCTATGAGTAAAATATAGAAAAACCCTATATTCCTCCACCATTTTATTCTGGTTTCATGTGTTAAATGATATATAGTTGTAGGTGGGATTGTGAGACCCACCTGTAATGGAACCAAAAGTTTTTTCTTTCATTCTCAAGGGATGAATAACAACTATTTAACCTGTGATAGGTTTCTCAAATAATTTATTTTTATATCATGGTCACTTATTCCAATTTTACCCTAGGAAAGTGGTAAGAGACCTTTGATATGGAATAGAAAAGGGGATTTCTTGCTTATAAATTGATTTATGTAGCCTTAAGAGGTGTCCTTGAGAGAACCTTGATGATGGTAAGCTCTGGGGTTGATTTTTTAGTGATGAATTAGATTTGAAATGGGGTATTAGTGTAATGATTTACCACTTTTATGTGATACTAGTTAGTTCTGTTATTGTTTGGGATATAAATATGTTCCAATTGGATAATAGACTTGATATATATAATCTAGGTTCCTGGTGGCATGAGTATGGGTAGCCTAAAGAGTATTTTTATTAGTTATAGCAATTCCTACAGTGATAGCCCATTCATCATGGTTATGTTATATTATGATATTTCTTATGATTTATGGTTATTATATTTTTACCTTTAATTTATATCTATGTTATTAGTAATTATCCATTTACCCTTTATTATGTTCATATTTTTGGTGATTATCCAATCACTGTGATATTCTTTATGATTATAGTGATTATTCAATAATCCATGTTATATCTATTATTATGATGATAATCCATTCATAATGTTGTTATTTTATATGATTATGGTGATAAAATATTCAATATTTTATTTATTATGTTCACATTGATAACCCATTCAACATGGTTATTGATTATGTTTATGGTGATTGACTATTAACTAATGGTTGTTAATAGAGTGGTGACATGTTATTCATCTATACTCCCTATGTTATGGTGACGATATGTTCACATATATGGATTATTTTTTAGTGATAATTCATTCTATTTATTATTGATGGTGGAAATTAACCATCCACCTTAGTTTTGATTATGATGATAACCCATTAACCTCATTTTGTGATATATTACAGTGATTAATCATTCACCATTTTTATGATATATCATGGTGATAACTGGTTCAACTAGATTATATTATGAGTTTTCATTACCTATTATATCATACTCATTATTGATGTAAATACTCTATTAACCTTACTAATGTTTCTTGAGATGATTACTTGTTCATCCTGTTTGTTATGGCCATACAATGGGAGAACCCATCCTATTTCAGAAAGTTGGTATATTAGTTCATCAGGATGGATATCAAGTATTCCATGATATGATGAGTGTAATGTTATAGATATTTATTTTTTCATATAATGTTTTTATGAACCCATATATTACTATAGTTATTTAGGGGTTTCATTAGAGGAGTTCTATTGAGTATTATTTCCCACATCTTGTATGTGCACCATGGTGAATGTTAAAACTGATAGGATTCAAGTGACAACCCAATTATCTTCAGTAGTGGAAGAAAAAATTAATTATATAACAATAAAACTAATGAGATATAATTATAGAATAAAATTATAAAATTATCCATGCGTACCTCACTATCTATGAAATTTTGATGCCAATAGTGATCTTGATTGAGTTCCTTCAGCAACAACTAATAAGTTCTTATCTCTGATGGTATCCTCCAAATACTGGAATTATACAAATATTATGCATGAATTAATTATTTTAAATGGTGTTATAGAATTATATTTTTTTTAAAAATAGGGAATTAAGAGTCTGAGAGAACCTCTACATTTCAATAATGATCTACAGTGTCCACAATGAAGTTCTGGAACTCCTTTATATAGGGAACATATATCAAATGAAAATTCTCATGATAGTGCATAACTTTACAAACATTATGAATCTATAAAACCCTTACAATCCCAATTTATTTGATTAAATTAAGCATTAAACCTCTTTTAAATGTAAATATTTAGTTTATATATCATCAAATGATGTGTTGACATCTGAATCCCACATGCTAATCACATTAGAAGAATTGGCCGGATGATATTTCATACTATTCTTACATGAACCATGACCAAACATAAACAATGTTTTGGTGAAATACACCACATATTGTTCAATGTTTTAGTTTATATTTTAAAAAAATATCCCACTTTCACTAAATATCCATAGAATTTATATAAAATTTATAACCCTTTGAGAATCTATCACAACTGATTTAGAATTTATTATCATAATATCTCCCAAATTTTATTCAATTTGTTTACCAAAATTAATCCTCATTCCATTACCTTATGTGTAACCCTTCAGGACTTTATGGTATTGACCACAATTATGAATTATCTAACTCATAATGGTTAGAAAAGAGTGACCTCTAGAAAACTTTTAGTGTACTCAATCTATAAATCGAAATGGAAATATCTTGATCAAATAAACTTATATATTCATATGAACATGTCCAACATATGATATATCTCTAAAAAAATATATAAATACTTATATAATCCATTTTTTGAAGACATAAAGTAACCACTATACATGAAAATTATCATTATAGTATAGGTTAAATCATAGATTTATAATTCTCTAAAAAATACTGACTAATATGAATAAATAAATCACATGTCATATATCTATGTATTTGTTCACATAAAATTCCACTTAAATATGAATGGACATTAATTTATTCAGTTTAATTAATTCATGGGACTAGTTGTCACACTTTTCACACAAGGGGACAATTCCCATCTTAGATAAACTCAACCAATGACCTTATATAAAATATACCCAACCACCCAATGATAATCTCAACAAAATTAATATTTTCTATTATCATTTTCATATTGGAAAGTAGCATTAGTGAAATCCATTACAAGGATATCAGCCTCACCTTTAAAGGCTATGGATATATCATTAATTTGTACCTAGTACATAATAATATTGTTGATAGTAATCCAGTGACTCTCAATAAGATTATATCGGTACCTAATTATTACAATCAAAGAAAATAATACATTGGGTTGAGTATATAACTTGAAATTTATGATAGATCCTATGATGGACTCATAAGTAATCCTATCAATCAATTATATCTCTTTACAAAATCCTTGAATCATGATAAGATTCATGCAATGAAACATGGGTAAATACCCCTTCTTAGAGTTCTCTATGCTAAAATACTTTACTACTTTACCAATATATTAGTTTTGATTGAGTCCCAGAAACCTATTCGATTTATCTCTTTAGATCTTAATACCTTTTATGCAGAATAACTCACCTCCATATTTCATTGAGAAACACTTTCCCGACCACAACATTATATAATGTAATGTTAGGTTATAATTTCTAATAAGTAGTATATCATCCACATAAAATATTAGAAATACCAAAACAATCTGACTAACCCACTATTAAATATAATAATATTCTATTGTAAAGACATACCCTGATAGTCCAGAGCCAGTGCCTTACTTTATTACATTGATACTATGAACAAGAGATATCATCTCAAAGGACCAAATAATTTAGTATATTTGGAATACCAGATACATACATATATTTTATATTATAAATTTAAAGAAAAAACGACATATAAACTCCATTGGAAACATATGTAAACTCCTAGATTATACCTATAAGTCATTCAAAATAAACATCTTTGCAACCTGGGGAAAAATAAAACATAAGAAAGGGGTGAGCTTAGATAATATGTAAGGGTAATTCATATAAAGAAAGCTATCATAAAAAATATGGCACAGAGAATAACCAAAAAACATGCCTTTAAATAATAGTCTCGAGCATAATGTGGAATGAGTGAAAACTGATTAAATATTTCCATAAATAATTATATGAGAAATAAAATTAACCATGGATATTCTATTAGTTGAAAAATCACATTAATTATCAATTACTAATATCATAATGAGGGAATTCATAATATTAGACATTTGAAACATATTATTGAGACCTCATCCAAGACATATGAAAATAAATGGTTAAGGTCTCAGCCAAATCCATATATGTTTTGTCTCATGAGACCTACTGATGCTTCGAGGGGCTATAGCGGGCCCCCCTCATCACTTACTAAGTTCAATTTAGTCCTTATATGATGAATATGAATATATATTTAAATCAAATATTCCCATAACATTTTGAAATATTTGAATCTTAATCATAAATGAAAGTACTCTAATAAAATCATTGAGAAATTCTTGAGAGAAATACACTTTTTTACTTTTCAATGAAGTGTTATTCTGGAAAAATCATTTTTTATTTGTCATAAAGTCAGATTGTAAACATGTATATACCATAAAATAAAATTTAAAGATAATTAAATTATTTTTGAGGCATAAATGATGTCCAAATGAAGTGAAATCATGTAAAAAGAGTCTTTAAGAAACTTTATAAATGGGCTACTCTTGTGCGATTTAATAGAAAATATAAGAGTCTTTAAAAAAGATAAAGGATTAATTATTTACATAAAACCAAAAATTAACTAAGATAGTTTTTAAGGATAAAAGATTGATTTTATAAAAAAATTGGTGGCTTAAAACAGATTATTAAGTGTCCTTGAAAATGGGTATTAAATTAGAAAGTTCCCTTAAATCGAGCTTCCTTATGAGGAGGAATTGAAAAGAGAACCTTATAAAAAATATTTTACCCACAAATGAAAGATTAAATGATAAAGATACAAGAGTTTAAAAAATATAAATAGAATTTATATGAATTATATAAAAAATAATTAATAATTACATTCGGGTAAAGAAAGATAAAGCATAACCCGAATGAAAAATGGAGGTTCAGGAAAAATCCTTACAACTTTGCAAATAGTCAAACCATATGTTCCATAAATTAATTATCATAATATAAGAAATTTAATAACATGAAGAGAAATAGATTCATGATATTATATATCAATGGTTAGTATAAATACACCACACACAATAAATAGTGGTGAATAAGGCATATCTCACAGAAATAAAAGTGAGTTGAGAAAACCCTTACCTTATGTCTGAAAGTGTTATGAACTTGAGCTTAATGTTCTAGATAATTAAATTAGATTCATTAATAATTTAATTTAGATGCTATTAAACATGTATTTTATTTATTATAATTTTATTAAGTTCATTTATGATCTTTTTGATTAGTTATAAGATTAAATTTCATCATTTTAGAGTGTTCGTTTCCTTGGTTTTCTTGATCAGTTCACTTTTATACTCATATGAAAGATCGTATGAAATGAAAATAGTTGTCCAAAATTAAAATTATATTTTATTAGTGATATTAATTAAGATTAAATGGTTTTATAATCCATTTGATTATTTTTGGTGAGGAATAATCATTAGACAAGACATTAGTGATAACCGTTTAGATTATTTTAGCGGGTTTTCAATCATCACAAACTAGTTTTGTTTCATTAATTAATATTGTGAATATATAATAGTTCCAGAACATTAAATAAGATGTCATAAATATATTATAATATGGTTTAACCATAAAAATGGTTTTATGACCAGAATTTAAGGAGGAATTGAAAAATGAAAACACATTGTCAACGATGGCGGTAAATCGGAACCTTACGAATGATGTTTTCATCATTAAAATAAAATGAAAAGGAGAAGTGAATTGATGGTGAATTATACAGTGAAAAATAAAATAAAATTATAGTATATATGATATATTTAGGTTATCATGAATTTTTGGAGATACTAGGTGGGGGAAGGATAAGAAAATAAATGAAATTAAAAAAAAAATATTGAAAATGAAAGAAGATTTTACCAGTTGAATTTCGTCCCCTTGAGAACCTCATTAAGGGGCTTGGGATTGGTATTTTGGTGATAAAGAAGGCTCATGGAAGTGGGGGAGGGTCTTGGGAAGTGGTTTGGGTATAAATTTTATAATTTTTAAATCTTTGAAGGTGTGAGGAGAATAGGCGGTGAGGGGTGGTATTTATAGTGGAGAGGGGTGTTTTCTCATTATTTTATTCATTAGTTTATTAATTTGACTCAAGACTATGAATATTTTGATAATTATCACTAAATATGTAAAAATAATAAATGATAGTTTGATATTTGGGTTCTTACATCATGAACGATGTTTTTAATTCATGTATTTGGATTATAATTCAAATACTGTAAATTATCATATTTCACTATTC
Organism: Viscum album; assembly: GCA_963277665.1. Taxonomy (NCBI): domain Eukaryota; kingdom Viridiplantae; phylum Streptophyta; class Magnoliopsida; order Santalales; family Viscaceae; genus Viscum; species Viscum album. Next base: position 1,290,815,516 of record OY728158.1, read on the forward strand.
ACAAATAATATGACTATTTTAGAAAAATCCCAAAAATTCACCTGAACCATTTTTTAACATGTATAATTCAAATGTAGACTCTATTTTTTGTTTGAATTTGATGCCTTGTTCTGTTTTGAAATTTGTAATATCTTGAAATCTGTGTGGTTACCACTCATCCTAAAGTGGCTTTTGAAAATACAAAAAAAATGGATTTGGAGCGATATAAATTTATTATATTCTTATTAATAAGATAAATAAATTTTATTTATACTTTAATAGGTGAAGTTAATATTCTATTAGTCATATTTCTATTCATAATGGTCACATTATTATTCTAACGGTCACATTACTATTCATCAAAAATAAAAGTTATTAGAAAAATTCCAAAAATTTAACCAAAGTAAATTTTGATATTTGTTGGGAAAAAATACCTCAAGGTAACATTGCAGTATTTTTGGGTTGATTGTGTTTGTTGACAAATCAGGTTTCCATGGAGAATTGTCGAGTTCCCGAGAAGTTGTTGACATTCCATGTTGACAAGGAACTATGACAAAGGAAAGGACGATCTGGAGGCGGTACAAAAGAGCAGTACAAGGTGGCGCCGTTTCCCAGTGTTTGCCAAATTTTTGGGGTCCAAAATTTGGAGTTTGGTGAGCATCGTGAAAAGTGGATTTCCATGAAGAGCATAATTTCATATGGCAAAGGCATGAATTTCGCGAAGATAGGATGCATGGTTTGGAAATCGCGAAGACCAGAAGAATGGAGGCGGTGATGCTTCACGATTACGTCAAGCTTCGCGAATGGAAGAGGCTGAAGCGCATCGCGGCGGTGAAGGGATTTGCGATGGAGCTTCGCGGTAAAGGTGCGAAGGAATGTTGGGCTTCGCGAGGGAGCTTCGCAGCGAAGTCGCGAAGGTATGTTGACGGTGATTCTTCGCGACTACGTCAAGATGCGCGAACGGCAAAGTGCCGTGGTGCTTCGCGATTTGTACAGAATTCCGGCGGAATCTTTGGAGCTTCGCGATTTGAGATGACGTGGCGTTGAATTCGCTTGGAAGGGACGAGGGTCGGTGGAATCTCCTATAAATAGAGGCCGACCCCTTCGAGCGAAGTAGAGAGAATTTTCAGAGAAAATCCATTGCTCTCGGTTCGCGGAGGTGGTTCGCGAAGGCAGTGTGCTTCGAGAAAAAGGTGCTTCGCGGCGGCTATTTTAGCTCCGCGAAAGTTGTTTGCTCCGTGTTGGCTCAGTGAGCTTCGCGAGAGAAGTTTCTTTGCAACGAGTTGATCTTCGTGGGAGTTCTTCACGAGAGAGCTTCGCGAGAGAGCTTCGCGAGAGAGCTTCGCGAGAGAGCTTCGCGAAAAGGCAGGAGCTTCGCGAAGGCTTGTTGAGCTTCGTGAAATTGGGAGCCTAGCGAAGTTGAGTGCTTTGTGGAGGTATTTCCAAAGGTAGTTTGCCTAGTGTTCAGAGGCAAAGTGGTATTCATCTACGGATGAAAGTTGAACTTCAACAGAGCATCTACATACAGAGAAAGATTCATTCCTTAATGGAAATGAAGAGACCTACAGGTCTATAAACTGTGAGTGAATCCCTTCACAGAGCAGTGAGCTTACGAAGAGGAAAAAGGTGATCCTCTCCACCGGCAGTGAGCCAGAGAGAGAGAAACAGGGAATGACCCTTGGGAAAGCAGTGAGCTGACCCTAAACCTTGTAAAGGCAGTGAGCCTGGGCATAGAAGTGATCTAGCCCGAACATTGTAATCCACAGCTAGTGAAGTCTAGTGGAATTTGGTATGAACCGGCAACTTGTCGGCGTATGCTCCTTGGACGTATCCCTTTGCGGTGAACCAAGTAAAATTGGTGAATCCTGTGCATGCTTTACTTTCTGTCTACTTTGTGCAACAAGAAAGAGAGAGAAGATTGTTTTGCTTAACAGCGAAACAAGATCAGAATGGGCGTTTATTTTAAATTAGTCATACCATGATTCACCCCCCCTCTTAGGGTATTCAGCCTTGTGGACCTAACAATATTACACTTTAAAAAATAATTTTTATTTTTTCAAATGAAATTTATAAAAGTGTCAAAATTTTGTTTAAAACAAGTGTTCCATAAAATGGTGGTAAACTTGGATTTTTAAAAAATATATCTTTTATGCTTAAAATTAGTTTTATTCTTATATTAAGCCTACCAAACTTATTGAATGAATTTAAAAAAAATATTATTGAATATATAACATATAAATTTCATCAATATCTTCCCCGAATTAGTGATTAATTTATAAAAGGTCATTGTGGGAATAAAAATAGTTTTTTATAAAAATATATTCTTTAAGTGCAATTGGTTTTAATTTATAATTAATTGGTAACTAATGAATTAATTTTATAAACATGTATAATCATAATGTAATTTATCTCATTCATTCCTTCCATTCAAAAAATCTTAAATCATAATATTTAATCATTTATTAATCTTATATGATATCAAAGAAGTTAAATTTAAAAGATACATACCATAAAATCATAGGGTGTTACATTCTCCCCTCCTTTAAAAAATTGAGTCCTCACAATTTTAAATTGTACTTAAAAAATTAAAGGATGATACTTAAAATTCTTTTATAGGAAACACACATTGAAAATAGGGTTAATAAAATATCCTCTTAATAAGAGGGAAACCGAAAATTGAAGCTCTCCACAAAACTATGAATTCAAATAGGATAACATTAGTGTGAAGTGAAAATGTAGATATAGAAGAATAATCTAACCATTAAGTTCTGATGGAGAGTGAGAGAGAACATGGTCATTAGAAAGTTAACTATCACAAAACTGTAAATCTTTTGATCAGTTAAAATACAATTTATTTCTCAGGTTTTCGAATACCTTCCTTATATCCAAACATGTAATAAATATTACAAAGATAATATAAAACATAAAATCACTAACCAATTTATTGTTCGCCAATAATTTCCCATAAAAATACCTTTATAATTAGTATCTCATCATCAGAAAAATAGTAAGGGTTATCCTTCCCTTAATCATGTATTTTCTCAAATGGTCCACTTGCTATTGAATCACTTTTTTGGTACCATTCAATATTTTCTTTCAAATCCATAAAGAATAAGTAATGTAGTACAATCATTATATATTTCATGATTATTATTACCATAATATCAAAACATAATTCTTGTATCCAAAAACACATATATATATTAATAATTTATCTTTGTTTAAGGCAGTAGCATAAGCTTGACCATGACCCTTTATCTTATTTTGGTGTATATTCCTTTAACACTTGAGACATTGATTTGCATGGTGTCAAATCTCCTTGTAGTTGAAGAATTTAACATTGGAAACATTTTTATTACCATTAAAATCACAAGTATGGTGTCCTTTATCTCCACACTTATAGAAAAATTCCATTCCTTTTAAGTAAGTATCAGGGTGTTCCTTTCCACAATTATCACATGTGGGAAAATACTTCTTTCTCTTACTTCCTTTATCCATATTTTTTCTTGCAGTACTATTGTTCTCATGCTTACCTATGAATCTATAATACTTATAGAATTATTTCTTTGTTTCATTAGCATATGATATTATGTCCTCATATGAGGATATTGTTTTGGAGACTTGATCCCTTTGAAATATTGGCACAAGACCATAAAAGATATGACCATTCTTACTATTTGGATCATGTGCATTAATGAAGTTACCATTATTTTCACCAGGTGCAATTTCTAAATAATTAAATACACTAAATTAGGTTATGAATCATTATTCATAATGTAAAACTAGGAAAACACTTAACATAAATTGAAAATTTTATGCATAACTAATATCATAATCATAAACATGGTTTATTTGGGGACATATTTACTTTTAAATCCTTCATAATGGTTTTAAATGATAATGTGAATCATCCTAAGAATATTTCCTAGGATTGTCAATCCAGGTATGCAGTAAGGTCCATTTTTGTGTACCAGGTTATGCCGAGTCAAGTCCGACACACCTTGTTGAAGTTGTTACCACTAGGTACATCTGTGCAAGAACCACATCCACTTATAATATCTAGACATGGATCCATTTCTAGTAAGAAACACATAATATATACCTTACCAAAATTCTAGGATGTTATTATATGATTATCCTCAAAGTATATCTTAGGGTTACATTCCTGAAACTATGTTTTCTAAATCTAGTCCCCAAGGTTTCTACTAAATTCATTTGATACCAACTGTAAAGACCCCAACCCCAGTAGTCTGGAGCTAGTTCCTCACTTTATGAAATTATTACTTTTAACAAGAGATCACATCAAAAAGGAACTAATAGTTTAGTAGATTTGGAAAACCAGATATATACATAAGTTTTACATTACAACATTAAAGAAAAAATAACATATAAACTCCATTATCTATATACGTAAAATCTTAGATTATCCCTTAAATTAATTCCTAATAAACATATTCTAAACTTAGGAAAAAATAAAACATAATAAAGGGATGAGATCAGAAGCTATATAAGGGTAATACATACAGTGAAAGATATCATAAACAATAATTCATGGTGAATAACTGAAAACACTTGTCATTAAATCATAGTCTTGAGTATAATAAGTCATGAGTGAAAACTGATTAAATATTTCCATAAATAATTACATGAGAAAGAAAATTAACCATTAATATTATACTACTTTAATAATTATATTAATTTTCAATTAATAATATCATAATGGGGGAATGAATAATGTTTGATATCTGAAACACACTTTCAAGGCCTCAGCTAAGACATATGAAAATAAATGGCTAAGGCCTTGGAGAAATCCATATCTATTTTGTCTCATGATACCTATTGATGAATCTAGGGGCTGTAGGGGGACCCTACCATCACTTAATATGTAAAATTAAGTCCTCACATAATTAATAAAAATATATATTTAAATCAAAGTGTACCATAACAATTTGAAATATTTGAAACATAATCATATATGAAAGTACTCTAATAAAATCAAAGATGTGTTATTTTGGAAGAATAATATTTATTTTTCATAAAATCAGATTATAAACATGTATATCCAAGAAAATAAAAGTTAAGGATAATAAAATTATGTATGAGGAATAAATTATGTCCAACTTAAGTGAAACTGTGTAAAAAGAGTTTTTAAGAAGTTTTAGAAATGGGTCACTCCTGTGAGGTTTAAGAGAAAATATACGTGTCTTTAAAATGCAAAAAGACTTAATTTTTTACATGAAATAATAAATATAATAACATAAATTTTAATGATAAAAATAGTTATTTTATAAAAATATTGGTGGTTTAAAACACATTATTAAGTGTACTTGAAAATGGGTATGAAATTGGAAAGTTCCTTTAAAATGGGCTTGCTTATCGGGAGGAATTGAAAATAGATCCTAATAAAACATGTTTTCTCCATAAAAGAAAGATTAAATGATATGGATAAATGATTTAGGAACATATAAATATAATTTATAATAATTATATAAAATTAATGAAGAATTATATTGGGGGTAAAGATGGAAAAGCATAACTCGAATGGAAAATGGTGGTTCGGGAAAAAACCCTTACCACATTTCAAACAATCGAACCATATAACCCATAAATTAATGGTCACCAAATAAGAAATTAAATAGAATAAATATACATATATTCCTTATTAAATACATAAATGATAAGTATACATACACCACACCTAATAAATAGTGGCAAATAAGGCATATTTTATAGAAATAAGAGTGAGATGAGAAAACCCTTACTATATGTACGAAAGTGTTCTGCACAAGAACTTAATGTCCTGGATAATAAAATTATATTAATTAATAATTTAATTTATAACAAATTAAAAATAAATTTTATTTTTTATAATTTTATTAAGTTTATTTATGGCCTTTTTATGAGTTATAAGCTCAAATTTCATCATTAGGGAGTGTTCGTTTCCTTGGTTTTCCTGATCGGTTTACTTTTATACGCATATGGAAGATCATGTAAGATGAAAATAACTATACAGAATTGAAATTATATATTATTAATGATATTAAAAAAATATTAAAATTTTATATATTTCATTTGGTTATTTGAGGTGAGGATGAATCATTAGATAAGACGTTAGTGATAATCATTTAGATTATTTTAGCAGTTTTTTGATCATCACAAACTTGTTTTGTTTCATTAATTAATATTATGTATATATAATAGTTAGATAACATTATATAAAATGTAAAAATATATTATAATATGGTTTAACCATAAAAATGGTGTTATTAAAATCCTTGAAGATGAAATTGAAAACCAAAAACACATCATCCACGAAGGCGGTAAATGAGCACCTCACGAAAGATGTTTTTATCTTTAAAATAAAAGGAAAAGGTGAAGAGAATTGATGGTGGATTTTACATTGACATAATAAAATTATAGTATATATAATATACTGGAGTTATCATGTATATTTGTATAGATTAGATGATGGAAGGATAATAAGATAAATGAAATTAAAAAGAAAATAAAGGAAAATGAAAGTGGATTTTACATCTTGAATTTCTCTCCTTGAGCTCCTTAAGGGGATTGGGATTGGTATTTTGGTGAGACCAAAGGAACTAGGAAATGGGGGAGGGTCTTAGGAAGAGTTTTGGATAGAAATTGGACAAATTTCACATCTTGGAAGGTCTGAGGAGAAGAGGCGGTGAGGGGTGATATTTATAGTGGAGAGAGGGGTGTTTTCTCATTATTTTATTCATTAGTTTATTATTTACCCTAAAGACTATGAATAGTTAGAGTATTATCAATAAATATATTAAAATAATTAAGTATATATATATAATTTGTTTCTTAAATCATTCATGATGTTTTAAATTCATGTATTTGGATTATAATTTAAATACCGTAAATTACCGTATTTCACTATTCAAAAAAATTCAACTATTTTAGTAATATCTCAAAAATTCCCCCAAAGTACTTTTCAATGTTTATAATTAATAAATGGAATAAATTTTATAAAAATAATTTCCTAAATATGATAAATTTAAATTTCAATTAAAATCAGAATTTATTAAAAAAATACCAATTTTAAAATTATAACAGATTTTAAGAAACTTTAAAATATTAAACAAGGTCTTATAAAATTATATTATAATAATAAGACAACAAAATATTAATTTATGAATCTATTTTTTGAAAATAATAATTATTTTAAATCATTATATTACTTGTAAAATTATAAATAAACATTTACGTTTCACAAAATACCTATAATTAATTTATCATTATTAACACATTTATTTATTTATTTATTTATATAGATTTGTTATATTTTAATTAATAAGATACTTAAATTTTATTTATACTTTCATCAGTTAAGTTACTATTCTATTGGTCATATTACTATTCCTAATGGTCACATTATTCTTCCAAGAGTCACATTACTATTCATCAAAGGCGAAAGTTATCTTAAAAATACCAACAATTTAACCAAAGAAAATTTTGATGTTATGATTTCAAAAATATTGTCTATTTTTTCAAGTATAACTTATAAAAGTGTCAAAATTTAGTTTCAAAACAAGTGCACCATTAAAAGATGGTAAAATTAGCTTTTTGAAAAATATAGGTTTTATGCTTAAAATTGGTTTTATTCTTATATTTATCCTATCAAACTTATTGAATGAGTTTCAAAACATTTAACTGAATATATAACATATAAATTTTATCAATATATTTCGACAATTAGTTATTAATTTATAAAATTTCATTGTGCGAATAAAAATAGTTTTTTATAAAAATATATCCATTAAGTTCAATTGGTTTTAATTTATAATTAATAGGTAACCAATGAATTAATTTTATAAACATGTGTAATCATAATTTACTTAATCTCATTCATTCATACCATTCCCAACATCTTAAATCATAATATATAATCATTTTTAAGCTTGTATTCTATCTAATAATTTAAATATAAAAGATATATACTATAAAATCTTGTGGTGTTACATCTATATTATTTATGAAACTAAAATATTTGATTGAATCATCAAAAAAGTTGTTCCAATTCTAATAAAATTGCTTCATTCCATAAATGGACCATTAAAACTTAAAAAAATTAATAGACTCATTTGAAAATTTAAAACCTTTGGGTGGTATCATATATACACAATTTACTACATTCTCTTTAAGGAAAGAATTTTTACATCCATTTGATATGTATCATAATAAAAATGATCTATTATGGAGAAAAGTATATGAATATAATTTTTCATTATAAATGGTGAAAACGTATCTTTAAAATCAATACCATGATTTTTTATAACCTCTAGATACCATATGAACTTTATAGGAAGAAATTCTACCACCCATGCCATTTTTATTATAGAAAAACCACTTACACCCTATGGATATCACCCCTTCATGTGAAACTAAGAAGTCCAAAACTTGGTCAGTGTACATAGAGTCAATATAAAATTTCATAGAGATTAGACATTTCACTAAATCAAAAATCTCAGTGAACATCAATAGGTAATAAGTCCTTCATTTATAAACATTACTTTATCATCATTTTTTTATATGAAATAAATATCTCCTAGGATCTTAATGAATCCTACCAAACCTTTTAGGTTATAGTGTAGCATGAGTTTATTCTTCTTACAAAACTCTTTTTGGAATAAAATTAACTTCTATCTTAGTAACATTTCCTCTTTTTTGATATTATACTCCCCAAGGTTAAATTTCCTCCAATTTAATCCTCAACCAATTTATTAATTTACAAATAATATAGAAAATTTTGTAACAAGCACTTTTTGGTTATTAGGATTATAGGAAAAATATTCCTTTATTTATTTGACATAACTAATAAATAATAATTTATATGACTTAGGGTCAATTTTATAAAAATAAAAACATTGTATGCATGCTCTATAACCCCAAATAATCATAAAATTCAAATTTAAATGCCTCCAAATTGACATCTCTTATGGTTTTTATTAATTATTTGGATAAGATATACATAAGTTGGAATAAAATAGTTTCTAGAGAATATCCCTAGAATTATATAAGAAGGTCACACTAACTCATCATCAATCAGACCATGTTGAAGAGGGTGTGGTTTCATCTCTCATAAAAACTATTTGAATATGGTTTTATTAGTGGAGTGAGATGTTAAACAATTAAAAAATAACTTAGATGATCATTCAATTCCTAGATGAATAATTGACCAGTCCGTTTGGATTAGAGACATAATACTTTTTCCAAGTTGATTTTTTTCTTCACTTATATGAACCTTAAAATTTTCAAATGTCACAAACTTATGTCACATTAGGAATACGTGACTATTCTAACTAAAGTCACAAATGAAGGTTATGAAGTACCTATAACCAACACATTCTTGAGTACTCAATTGAGGGTGTTTTCATTGTCTCACCATTTTAATTTATATCATATGAATAATAAATACATAACTATTACCTCTCTTGAAATATTTATTATCTCATATGTTATTCCTATAATTAGGTGTTATTATAACAATTTAATTTTAGAATATCTATTCCATGCACCAAATTAATACGTTCAAAACATATGAATGTGTAATTTATTACATAACCCACATTTTATGTTACTAACCCAAATTAAAATCCAAATATATTCACACATATCCAAATACATCCCATGAAAAAGGTATATAAAACCAATTCATATAAATTATTATAATTATATTAAATCAAAAATCCCTATAAGAGTAAGCATGGAGTGATAGGTATCCTATTCCTACTTACCTAGAAATGGTATAGGCCTCTGGGAAAATGATCACTCTCATCCAAAGTCCCTCTACCCATGGTTCATTAATCAAGTGATACTTCAATCCCATATTAAATTTAACATCTAAAAGTATAAAGTTTACCCAACCTATAAATTCAAGATTATAACTTTATAATAAACCAAATTCAAGGTAGATAAAAACTAAATCTTATGTCGTTATACCTACCATGTAATTAATTGTGTAATAATTTTTTAAGTAGTAGTTTAGACAATTAAAACTAAATAATACAATATTAACTTAATATAAATAGTTTATATGCATGAATAATTAAATTAGAATAACTTAAATATATGAAAAATTCCATTATTTAACATGATATAAACAACTTTAGACAATCAATTTTATCAAAATCGCATTTGAAATGTTCAAAGTGAATATTTTACAAAATAAAACAAATTTTATAAAAAATTTTATATAGACCACAAATTTCACTAAGTTTTGGTCTAAATATTATAATACATTTTAAACCTCTAGTCCCTCTATAAAAAATACCATAATAAAAAAACCCAAGACATTTTTATGTTAGTGTTGGGTGTTTTGGTATTTTATTTGTTAAATTGCAAGTCCCTATCTTTATCGAAAATAATTTAAATGTTTATTTTTATTATTAATATATATATTTTGGGAATTATTTTTTTATTTATAATAATATTATTTTTTAAATTTATTTATTTTTAGTTCATCATCATTTATTATTATTATTTTTATTATCATATGTTATTATTTTTAATTATTTCTTGTGAAAAATTATTTTTCTAATGTTTTACTTATTGTTATGTAAGCCTTATATGTTCCTTGTGACCCTTATGTGAGCTTGATTTTTACCCTTATGTGTGTCTTGAATCCTTTTTGTTACCTTTATGTAAGCTTTCATATACCATTATTCAAGTGTTATAAATTATATTTTACCATTACATATGTAGTATAATTTTATATTTACCCTAACTTATGTTTCTTAAAAATTATATTACCTTTAAATAACTCTTATCTTACCCTTATGAGGCTTCAGATGTTACCATTATTCAAAGTATTATTTCTATTGTTTACCGTTATGAAATTGTTTTGACCCGTGGTGTGATGTGCATGAGTGAAAAAATGGCCCAACAGATAACAACTAGTTGCCTATTATTATAGAGAGCTTCAAACAAGTTCACCATTTTTGTTTCGGCCTCAGGTGATGCGTTTGGGGGCAATGAAAAATGGTTTGATGGGTGAAAAGTAATTTTCTATTATTATAGAGACTTTCATGTCACCATTTTTGTTTTGGACCGATCTACGTTGTTATACTCTAGGGGGAATTGGATTAACCCCATGGGAACTGGGCAATTTATCACTTTTATGTTATAAAGAAGGTTCCATAGTCGAATGGTACTAGTGGGTGATTGTAGGGGGTTAAGTATTTGTGCAATTGGTCCACTTAGGATATAAATTCCTTGGATTATCTCCAATGGGTTTATTCATGGAGCCAGAAACACCCAAAGACCCTACTATCCATGATTCATGGTCCTACTTTCCAAGGGAAGGCCCTCGTTGGATGAAGATTTGGCCAACAACACTTAAGGGGTCCTTTGGTCATAAGAATGGGAGGTCGGGCTCATAACACCCTTTTGGGGGGAATTATTTCCTATTCTAGGACTGTCTTATAGATTTAAGCCATGTTCATATGATCATGAATCCTTAGTTTATTCCTGAAGAATGTATCTGCGGGTTACCCCTAGGTTGCAGAATCAATCATGGATATGAACAAATTTTATGCCAAGGAGGCAATGCTGACTTAAGCCGTGCAATGAGGCGCTCTAGATTTTATCTTCATTCATGAGGGAGAGAATCTGGTTTGATGTTGGGGTCACACCCATAAGATGGTATTCCTATGTATCCTCAGGAGAGGAATCAATGCCCACGTTGTTTAATAATTGGGACTTACGCCTAAGAGGGAGACATTTTGAATTTGGGGGGACATTTAATCAGGACTAACTTTTGAGGAGAACATCCCTTGATCTCAGGCCTTGGACATGCATCCTATACATCCCAATTATGGTGGTAATAGAGTTCTCATAGTTCATTTTTCTTGGGGATTAAACCTGGAAGGAGGCCCATTTTTTGGGGGCATAATTATGTTAACCTTTGGGAAGGTCAACCCTTTAAGCTCGGGCCTTCAAGTAGGCATCCTACATCTCTTAGCTGGAACAGGAATAAAAGTTCTCCTAGTAATTTTTTTATGGGTCTTACACTTGGGTGGAGGCCCATTTGTTGGGGGGGGGGGTAATTGGGTTAACATTTAGGAAGGGAACCCCTTTGAGCTCAGGCCTTTAATTAGGCGCCCTTCGTATCCCGGTTGGAACATGAATCAGAGTTCTAATATTCCATTTGGTGTGGTTCCTACACATGGAACATTCCCACTTATTGAGGGCATGATGAGGATCTCAACTCATGATGATTTGAAGGTTTGGTTGGGGGTTACACCTAGTAGGATACCCATGTTTTGAGATTATGTGGATATCATGATCACTACCGACCTCTAAGACCATGAGAGTCATGCTCGGTGTGAGGAATAAGAGGAGGCAGTGGATATGAAGATTGAATGTCCTATATCATCTGCTGGTAGATGGTACTAGAGATGAGAGAGAGAGAGGGGCTTTGAACTTCCAACCCTCACCCATGTTGATATCCAGGATAGTCAAATCTTGATGATATATCTGGACACATCCTGAGTTGAGGTGAAGAGGGTAAAGATTGACACCTCTCACAACTCATTATGAGTTCACTTTTTAATTTTGGTAAATCAGAAGAGAATCATCCTTAGAAGGAAATAGTGAATTTTTCTTATCACTGGCACTCATTAAAAGGAAAAACTAGCGGTTAATCCTAAACCTGATAATGAGGAGTTTCACGTTGGAATCCCGAAGTCGGTCCTCATGCCACCTTGGGAATGTAGAATTTGGGAAATTCTAGGGGTCCAAACCACTGTGGGGACATCCTTCATGACTCCTTATACCTTAGGTATGTATATTTAGAAAGGCATGCTGGTGCGTTTGATGATCTGATCATACAGGTTTGGTGGATTTGGAGGAGGATTTGGTTAGATCCCGGTAGACCGGTTCATTAAGGCGCTATGGAGGGATGGACGACGAAGGAGGGGCATGATTGGAGTTGGAGGGAAGGACACCTGAATTCACCCCATTCTGTGTATTGTTTTCTCTTGCGGGATAGGGGCATCCCCATATAGTGTAATGATATGCGGGTAGAGGGGTCATTTTCATACTGAAGTGGTACACAAACACGGGTAAGGATGACCATGTACCAAAGTGGTGTGCGGTCCTAGATGTGGTTTTCCATGATTCTCTAGGTTCCATCCAGGTAATGATACAGTATGTGGTGCAGGGTTCAATCAGCATAGTGATGAACTATGCAGAGTGCCAAATTGAAGAAGGGTCTTGGAGATTGTGGTTTTTGAGAAATTCATCCGTGAGGAATTTACCTTTCACAATGAAAAAAATTAGGTTTTTAGTTAATTAATTACTATTAAGCTCTTTCATTTTATGGTTTGAGGCTTTTTATACCTGTGGAAAAGTGATTCAAGGTTCGCACTTCATCGATGATTTGAAACTGAAGTTAGAGTCTTCTCCATATTTGGATTCTTTATTCCAGCCTCTAGGGTCTCCTTCATTCGCTGTTCCACCCATCCTTTTCATCTCCCTCTTGTGCTCCTTCTATAGTGAACTAGAGATATAATATATGTGGGAATGTGGAACCATTTTTGGAATCCCATGAAGATATATCTCAACCCATAGAATCCTAAATCAACTGAGGTTTGAGGAGGATGTGGTTCACAAGTTATGGTTCACGAAACCCTGCCAGCTTACTTTGTTCAAGAACGCTTAGTTTGTAGGATGGTATACAGACGAAATTTCTACACCTTGATTTCACCAAAGATGTGGTTCACAGTGTCCTAGGTTTGTAGGCCATCTCCCCATGATCCAACACCTCATAGGTCCTGCCACTTACCAATGGTTCGTAGTTCATGCACCCCGTGAACCTTTCCTAGTGATGGTATGCTGGAAACATAAAAATTTTGCAAAATTTTATTGCTTTAAGTTTCTTCTCAAATTTGCAATCCAATTTGAATTTATTTTCCTTGATGGATATCTAGGAATGTTTTCTACCTTATGAAAAGTTCTTTTTGGAGTATTTACTTTCCTTTTCAATGTTTTTAGGACCCTAAAAATTCCTCCCATCAGAATGGGATCAGATTTTAAATGAATAGGAGGGTATTTTGATGTAGAAGTGGTCCTAAATTGAAGTGATTTGTGGTAGAACATGTAGATCTAGTAGGAGGGGACCACACTTATTTATAGTGGCCCATGCCATTTTTCTTTTACCATTTCTTACAGGGAAAAGTTCTCTTGACCTCTCTTTAGATACCTTTGCGTCCACAAACCAACTTATTTGCGAAATTCTTATTCGCGATCCACTCTGTAGCTTCTAAAAACCGAATGCTTCACAATTACTTATGACTGAAAACCAATTTTTTAGGTCTGCGAACTATATCATGGGATTTAAAACTTAATTTTAGAACTTAGTGTAAGAAAACAATATGTGATTTAAATGTTCTGTACAACGAAATCTAAACTGGAAAACTGAAATTTAAGCTTTGATAAATTGAATGTAAAATTTCAATCAGCAAATTTTGAACATCTGTATAGCGAGGCATCAGTTTGCAGTTTCTTCGTTCTATGAACCAATTAGTTTTCTGGTCAATTATCCACAAGGTAGCACCACATGGGCCTTTCACATACCGAGTCCATACATGGTATATGCCTTCCGCATACCGATGCGACACGTGGGAAATTTCTTCTGCATACCATTTTTGGGAGCAGTACACAGGAAATGGCTTCCGTGTACCATTTCTAGGAGTAGTACATGGATCCCCATGAAGAAATTCCTTTTAAGTCCCTCATCTATTTTTGTGGTTCTTATCCAACAATTTTCTTACTAGACTAACTTTTTTGTGGCCTTTTGGATCTTTTTGTGCTGACTAAAATGGCTCTTCCACAGACCTCAAAGGAATCAACCAAGATAAGAGAAGCCATAATTGAGGATACTGAGGACCATATTTGGTCTTAAATTATTTCTCAGGACAGTTCCTTAAAATATATTCTAATGATAGAGATTCTAGATTACCCATTATCCTTTCAGTTGTCTCTATACAACTTTGGTCTTTCTAATGACACCCCTTTTCCATCAACTGACCAAAATACTCCCTTCATTCTCCTAGAAGCACCCTAAGGGTGTAATCGAGCTAATATTTCTTCAATAGGAGAAATAATAACTACTTCCATTCAAGAGAATGTGTTTACACTAAGAGGCATTGCATGTAATTAGAGAAACCATAGTTTTCATAACACTTCCTTGAGACTAGTTTCCCAGGAGTACCCATCTATTATCAACCTTACCTGCGAAAACTCTAATGGTGGGTGGAGCACCAAATGGGACCTACGAGATGGAGGATTTTTTTGATTAATGGGTCTAGGCATTTTGGGTACATAAATTTTTTTTGAATCCCTCAACCATTTGGAAGAAGTGAACTTTTACCAGGCATCTTGGGTCTCCCAATTTATAGTTTTCTCTCACGGAGAAATCCTACCCAAAATGCTGATCCCCTGGTGCTAAAGTACCAATACTTTCCATTTATCACATTGAGAGTTGGGAATCAGATTATGGGACATCTATTAGCTTAAAGGTATCACCATTATTTGCAATATATATGATGAGTTCCTTACAACATCCACTACTTGGGTTAATGAAAATTGGGTGTCAACACTGGGCCGAAGCCTAATGGGCGTAACACTAGGACTGCTTAGTCAGTCTCTCCAAGCTTGCTCCCTTATCCCATTTGAGGATTATATATGGTCATTTTAATAGGTTAATGGGACTAGGCCATGGGACCACCACAGTCAGAATCATCCAACCCGATAGTCTTGACAAATTCCAGGTTCATGTTGTGCCATCCTTGAAGTAGGACGATATACTACCTGGGGATAGGAGATTCAATCGGATGTGCCACCTGATATTACTTTAGCAGGTTTCATATCCATGTTTTTGATTGGATTTATTTTTCCATCCATGTACATATACACCAAGGGTCAGATTTTGTACTCTAATGATGGAAGATACGTTGGTTGAGGGTCAACCAACAAATCTGGCCATTCCTACTCTTGCCTGACTTTATGAGATATTTGGGTAGATATAGGAAGGTAAACCTCTTCATCATATCAGAGGACCATTTAAATATTTATATGGGTGGATAGAATAACATTTCCCCAACTATGAATATCGACATACTGTGAGGGTTCCTCATTCCGACATTCACCCCGCCTTTCTTAACATTACCACTATTCGTCCTATGACCTTAAGAATTAGCGATGCAGTCAGGCTACTAAATGATTCTTCTCACTTTATTTTGCACCGTACCCTACCCCTCATGGGTCTGTAAGTGTTGATGGAGGAGTTTCATTATAGGAGTGCTCATATATCATCGTTCTTTGTGACGGGATGCTAACTACTCGCATAGATCGAGTGGTTTTTTGTGAGCCATACATCACCTACTGGGTTTACAGACAATTCAGATGCCTTCAACAGACAATGATTCTTCCATTCATTTAGTTGAGGGGAGAATCTCATCCTATAATTCTTCACCAATTATGGATTATAATGATGTGGGAAGGTGCTACACTGGAGGTTATCATCCCTAACACAATGGGATCCAACTTTTCATTATTAGAGTATACCCAACTATGGGTGGATTT
Source organism: Viscum album (assembly GCA_963277665.1). Taxonomy (NCBI): domain Eukaryota; kingdom Viridiplantae; phylum Streptophyta; class Magnoliopsida; order Santalales; family Viscaceae; genus Viscum; species Viscum album. Next base: position 1,290,832,109 of record OY728158.1, read on the forward strand.
TTACCCTAATAGGGTGCTAGGAATACCAATTCAACTGGTCCAATAGCCATTAATTGTCCTTCAACCTATTTTGCCCATGATATCCACTCCATCTATTCCTCTCCCTGTGGTGAGAAGATGCTCGACCCACCAATAGATGCATTTGGAAGGGGTTTTATCTACGCAACCCATCTTGGTAGAGAGTGATCAAGACTACTCACTTATTGTGGATACCGTTCACGACCCTAATGAGACTGGCCTCAACAAAGTGTCACCAGATATCTAGAAAGTCACAGATAGTCCCCCATGTCCATCTCCAATGGCCAAACCATATATGAGGAGGGAGAGCCCCCCTACCTGGGTAACCTATCTTAAATCCCTTACAATGCCCATAATGACACTTCCCATCTATAAACCTTTTGTAGCGGGGGAGAAACAGGATCCTGATGCCATGAAGAGACATCAAGCTATGCGAAAACAGGCGTGGTATCAGTTATGCACCCTTGCTGTAGAAAATCCTCTAGCTAACTCTACTGATGAAAAGGAAAACTTCTGATGATCATTTTCCAAATTGGGTTTGGGTGGATTCGATTACTAGCATCTACACTTTATTATTTACCAAATGGTCATAGCCCGGGAATACCTCACTTCTTGTGAGGATAACCTAGCCAGATTCAATTCTTCACATCATATTCACTCATCATTTTTCTGGAAAGGGTAATCCAAGCCTCACTATAAATTTCCCAAATTGTGATGTACTCATTTATTTTGATACCATGGAGAGACTCCAAACTGAGGATGTTCCTCCATTCGTTTTGTTTTTTTAACTAATTGAACTATTTTAACCTCCAATGCTTTTCTTTTTTCTGAAATGTCAATCAATCACAATCAACCTTATAAATATCATTTTGATCAGGTATTAATTTAATCTGTGATTCAAAATTAGTAAATTGAAATAATCAAATAAAGCTCTAATTTTTACCCGATCCATGAGACTTAGTGAGCTTAGTTAGACTATTGATAGGTTTACATGTAAAACCTCATGAAATTTTGTTCTTTTTTCATTATTTCCCTATTTTTTCCTATGCCTATTTGGTATGGGCTTAGAAGGTATAACTTGGCTTTTTTCTTAGGCCACCTTTTGAAGGTATTAGACCTAATAAGATTTATGTCTTTTTTTATAGCTCATCATTTTTTACTAAACCATACATATTATAGGTTTTAAAATTTGGTAATCGAATTTTATCGAGGTGTCCCATTTGCAAGTTTTCACTATGGGGAGTATTACGTCTTTTTTTGGTGATTTATAGTCTTTCCAATCAAACTTATTACTAATGCTTTAGGTCAAAAAACTTTCACCAAAATTGACAGGGCAATGAAACCAATTTGTGATTCATCAGTCACAAATTTTCTAATAACTCTCAAACATGTATGATGGATTTTTCTTGACCCTAAATTTGTGCGTTTTGTAGGTATATGGGGATTGGTAGCTATTTCAGGTGTACAGAGGTAGGAAAGGGATCTATTGAGGAATAATTTGCCTTTGGTTGATAGTTATTTTGTAGGCGACATAAGAAGAGACACTAGGGAATGATGTACATAGTCAAAAAGGTGTCTGCAGGACACTGGTCATCCATTTCTAATGGTTTGGGAAATTTATAACACTTTAGATTTTTTTGAGGTTGTGGACCATAGTGTGTTTCCTATTTGAGAGATGATGTATGAAAGTATTAGGGACATTTGTATCATATTTGAATGGGATACCACTCCCACACAAAATTTTCATGTGTAAGGGTGATTCAGTGAATGGTATAGTTTTACAATATACAACCATGACACTTGAAGCTTATTATGGGATATTATTTTACTCAAACCAAGAGAGAGTAAATAATTCATCAGTTCAACTAGAAATGCTTTTCATATTTGGGAATTTTAAAGGGGAAAATTATGTAAATAGTAATCCAAGGGGTTTCCAAATCCAAGGAGTGAGATGGGATATAAATGTCATTCGGGTGTCTAGAAATTGAGAGGGACTCTCATGGGGAAGAAATTTCCTTTGGTTGACAGCCGTTTTGTAGGCGACATATGCAGATCAACCGAGGCATGATGTACATAAATAAAAAGAGGTGTCCAAAGGACACTCATCATCCATCTCTAATATCCATGAAGGATTATGGGGATTGGGACCTTTCTGGACACGACATGTTGCTTTTTAAAGGATGTTTTCCTAAACATCAAAGGGGTCATTTCTTTAGATGAAATTTACTGGGAAAACCCAAAATAAGTGGGGGAATTTTTTTTGTACATGGATCAAATTCACACATATGGATGGGGAATATTTATTTTGTAGAAACCTTGAGAAACCAAAGGTGAATTGGGCCAGGATGTTCTGAAATATCTAGAATGTGGCTAGGAAAGGGAATGAAAACCATGACTTTGGGGGTTCCTGAATCAGGAGGGATGTTATGAGGCTTGGGAGTTATTAGGAATAATTAGGTAGGAATGGACTCTCCTGAGGATGAATTTAACTTTGGTTTATGGCCATTTTGTAGGAGACATATGCAGAGCCATAAGGGCATGATGTGCATAGTCAAAAAAGGTGTCTGTAGGACACTGACCTTCCATCTTTGATGGCCATAAAGGATTATGGGGATCCAATATTACACAAATCCTGATGTTTGATGTGTGATAGAAGTGTATCCAGAATATATTTGAAGTGTCTGGACTGTGATTCACCTATGGGATCAAGTAACCCCCTACATAGATATGGATCATATGTAGGGTGAGACATCTGTTCCATCTTTGGAGTACCCATTGGTTTAATGTCATATGGATAGGACCTGGGGTTCTGTATGGGAAAGGGAACCATAAAATTCTTTTTAGGGTTGTGTTGCTAGGACCTTCATGACTTGGATTAGTTTTCCATGACGCTATGTTCGATCTCCTATTGAGGTCCCTAAGCTCAAGTAAGCTATGCTCGGTGTGAGAAACAAGGGACCACAAGGATTTCAGATCACTAATTAAGAATGACATAATCAATGGTAGTGAACATTTTATTCTTAGACCAACATTGTGCAGTTTAATGTCATGTATCAAGGAAACATTCCACCCAATTTATCATCATGTAGGGTGTACATAGGGTAATCCCATTGTGAAAGATGGGAAATACGATTACCCTTAAGAATCCCTATAAATAGGACATGTTCGGGGATTATCTACTTTGATTCAATTCATGCACATGGAATGGAAAATTTTGGTACTTTCTATGGCTGATTCTGGATCCTAGTATTTGAGTTTACCACACATTTATCAAGGGTAAACCAAGTTTCGCTAAATTACTAATGAATATTCCTTGCGGTATTCTAGCCCATACGTAGGAAGGAAATGAATTTTTTTTGAGGAGGCCAAGCCAAATAAGAATCTAAGCATTTCCATTGTGCGGTGTATTTTAATGTCATGCAACTGGGACATTTATAGCCTTTCATTTTAACACAGTGTGGTAAGGACATTGGAAATACAACTTACCATCATCTTGTGGATAATTTTTTTAAAAAAAGACCGTAAATAGATTTTAGTTAATCATGGTTCAGATGTCCTGGTATTCGTCAGACATGAGTGATGATAGAAGGTGAGAACCATTTCTTAAGGGGCCTTGGATCAAGAGGAATGAAAAGGGGATTAGAATCCATTGGGTGGTTGGAAATAGGAAAATCCTCTTCCGAGGATGAATTTTCCTTTGGTTGATGGTAGTTTTGTTGGCGACATATGCAGAGCCATCGGGACATGATGTGCAAAGTCAAACAATGGTGTCCGTAGGACACTGAACTTCCATCTCTGATGGCCATGAATGTTTATGGGGACCCAATATTTCCTAGAGTATGGAGTTTGAAAAATGGGAATGATGTGTCTTGGAACGTACAAAATATCCAGTCCATGCTTAACCGTGAACTATTGAAGCCTCTTCATAGATCTGACTCATATGTAGGTGGAAGTATGATCTTTTGACTCGTTTTGGGTGTTGGATCTCAGGCTTGGAATTTTTGTCATCTCTTTGAATTTTTTGTGTATAGAATTGGGGGAATATTAGGGATCATGTAATGCCAAGAATTGGGCCAAACATGATTCTTGAGGAACATTGCAGTTTTAATGTCATGCAGTTATGACCTTTTATAGATTCTCCCGTGCAAGTCTAACCTATACATAGAGGCAAGGGATTTTTTTTTAAATTGTAGATAAAAAAGGATGGAGGAACCAGGAGTCACTATGTATCCTTCAAGGGAAGGAATTGAGCCACATGTAGTTATAGAAAAGAATTCCCTACATAACTCTCGACCATACTTAGGGAAAATGGGATTTTTTTTTCATGGTGGTTGAACTAAGATTTAGGGTCAAGGTTTTAGTATATATCCTACAAGGGAAAAAATAAAGACACATGTAGTTATGAACATATCCTCCCTGTAAAGGTTTAGTCCATGCATAGGGAGGGGGAAAGAATTTTAAACGGTGACTGAACTAGGATATGAGATTCGGGAATCACCACGTGTCACACTAAGATAGGAATCAGACCATACATAGTTCCAGTAGTTTCCATGTAGTTTAACGTTATACATTAAGGATGAAAATAAACCATCATGAATTATAACCGCATTGCGGATGGGCCTGAGACTTGTGATTTAGGCATCACTATGTATCCCACTGATATAGGGATCCAACCATTCGTAGTTCTAGAAAATTCCATCCCTGTATAGGTCCAGTCCATTAATAGGGAGGGGGGATTTTTATCTAGTGCTGATGGATGGGAAAAGACAGAAGATCCCAATGTCAGTACATATCCTAAAAGGGAAGTAATCAAGCCATACATAGTCTTAAAATTTCCCTATAAAGGTCTAGTCTATGTGTAGGGAAACAAGAGGGAATTTTTCTTTTATTGGTGGCTGGGATATGATGTTAAATCTAGGTGTCACTACATATCCTACAAGGGCAGGAAAAAATAAACCTGTAGTTCTGTAAAGAACATACTACCTAACCGTTCTGACTTGGGTGTAGGAGTAGGGTAATTCTGGTTTCATCCTCTAGAGGTGTTGGGTCTATCAGATTCCTCTATGGTTTGTTTACATAAGGCAATCCTTACCATCAATCTTAAGTTCACATGATTTATACTCGATGTGAGAGATAAGGAGCAACAAGGATCTTGCTCATAGTATGCGGTGATAGAGGATATAACAAGGGTGTCCTGTTTCATGTGATGGCTAGGACAAGATCGAGGGTTGAGACATTGCTACATATCCTACAAGGGTAGGAATCAAGAAACATGTAGTTCTAAAGGTTTCCTCCCTGTAGGTCTGATCCATACAAAAGAAGGAAATGGAATTTACTATATTGATGACGACTGGACTAGGATGTTGGATCCGAACATCGCTATATATCAAACAAGGGAAGAAATCAATCCATACGTAGTTCTGTAGGCCCCTCCCTGTGTCGGTCTGACCTTTGAACATGAAAGGGGGAGGGTATTACTACCTTTTACTTGCATGAAATTGACTTATACATGATGATTTTTATATATAAAATAATACCTTCCATGAAGTTTAACGTCATTTGGTAATTATTAAGATGTTTCTATGCAGTTTTACATCCTACAACTTGGATTTATGCATCACTATATAGTTTAACATCTTGTATCTAGGACGTATGTGTCACTATTACATGAAATATTTCTACAAAAACCTTGCATTGGTGGGAGCTGTGATGAGATTTCCATTCATTGATATCAAGGAATATGCTCTATTATATTAGACCTTATATATGACATATGGTACCTCCCATTTTGTCTCAATATTTGGGGGTTTCTTCCCGAGTATCATTGGTGTTATGAGGACCAACACCATCTCTCCTTTGAGGAAAGACCAAAGGAGAACCTTTTTATTGAATTCTCATGTGATCTGATTTTGGTAGACTATCAAATGGTGAAAACTGTACAACCTTTTCTCATACAGTTGCTCTAACTCATCAAATGGTTTCTGAGATTTCTCATCTACAAACAATTGATCACAAATGGAAACATGGATCAATGGAACATGAAATTTGTTGGAAAAAATTGTTTCTATGTATACTAGTGAGTGCGGGGTTTCCTAGGTGGCAATGCGAGTTGTGGTCTGGTAAGTCCATAAAGAATGGAAGAGCTTGTTTGCCCAAAATTTCTTATACTTTTCTACCATTTTCTGAAGTATTTTGGATATATTCTTATTGAAATCCTATATCTACCCATTGGCCACTGCATGGTAGTGGGATGAATGGTTGGATTTGATTCCATATTCCTGGTATAACTTGTCCAACTCAGTAGAGAAGAAGTTGGTTCCATTTTTGATCAGTATTGTATGAGGGACACCAAATCTGGTAATAATGTTGTACTTCATAAAGTTAATAATGCTTCTTGCCCCTACCTCTTTAAGTTGCATGACTTCATCCCATTTGGAGAAGAAGTCGGTTGTTGTGAGAATAAAATTGAATTGTTTGGTTGTGGTTGGAGGATATGATCCCATGACATCCAACCTACATATAGAAAATGGAAATGAGTAATTAGCTGTGTGAAGTAGTTATGGGGGTTGGTGAATGAAATTGGCATGAACTTTGCAGGGATGGAACTTCTTGGAAAATATATGACAATCCTATATCATAGTGGTCTAATAGTATCCAAGACTTCTAATTTGATGGGAGATCGTGGATTCTGATTGGTGTCCCCCACAAGTTTTGGTATGGCCATCTTTCATGACGACAATAGTCTCTTCTCCATCGATGCACCTGAGACGGACTCCTTTAAGGCCTCATTTGTAGAGAACATTTTCATGGTTTGAACCATCGTATAAAACAAAATTGACTACCCACCTCCAGATCTATTCTCTTCCAGACCTATATGGTGGGAGTTCCCCCCTCCAAAGTTAATTTTCAATGGGAGTCATCCAGCTAGTGGTGTGACTATAAGACTCAAGAATGGGGATAATCTCGTAGATTTGTTTTGTGTTGTTCTGAATGAACAACAAGACCATCCAATGATGAGAAATGATAATGACTGTTTCATCTCTGTCTAAATCAGCCAGGGTCATGCCTGTATTTTCTAATGCATCAGCTTGAGTATTTTGTGACCGATAGGTGTAAGTCCGTGTTTGTTTTTATGGGAATTCTACCACAAGTTATCAGACATGGTTCATTAAAGGTGCCAATACTTCTTTCTTAATGTCATAATCACCATTGAACTGCTAGATGACCAGATCCGAATCACCTTTTATCTCTAGGTGTTTGTCTCATGCATAAAGTACTAGCTGCAAGCCTGCAATGTGGGTATGATATTCTGCTTCATTATTTTCTCACCCCTATAAAATAAGGAAGGAGTAAGGCAAGATGACCTTTTCTGGAGATATGAGTATAACTCCCAACCCTACTTTGTTGAACTCGGGATCCTCTATCCTTTTCCCTGTTCGGCTTCTGGAGGCACTGTGAAAGTACATTTTCCATGCTTGGGGGCTTCTTGGGAAGAGAAAAATTCTTCATCAGGAAGTTCAGTATCCAATGGGATCATTTCCTCTAAGGGGTGCTCTGCCCGGGAATCTTCTATCACATGTGTTTTGATGGATTTTTGGGGGATGCATCATATGTCAAACTACTATAGGATGACTTCCCACCGTGATAGGCACCTAATTAGCATAGGATGACTGAGGATGTACTTAATAGGGGTACAACGGGAGACCAAATGGACCTCATGGTGCTGCTGGAAATTCCTGAGTTTTGGAACTTCAAAGATCAGGGCTATATAGTTCTTTTCTATTATTTAATATCATGTCACAAAATATATCATTGTTCGACTGAGGTATTAGATACTGTTATCACTACTGACATCATTATTATGTGCAAGGAAATCACCTAGAGACTGTTCCAAGGCAGTTATATAAGAAATGAGTGGTCTTCCCTCAACTGGCGCCATCAACACCAGTGGGCTTAGGAGATACCTTTTATGATTTTCAAATTCCACTTGAAAATAATTATCCTACTGGTATATGAACCCTTTCTTCATCAAACTGGTGAAAGGAAAACACTTACTTGCAAGGTTTACTATGAAGCACCTAATGTTGGCCATGTGGCCCTAGAAACCCCTCAACTTAGTGAGGTTGTGAGGTGGAGACATGCCAAAGAATACTTTTGTCTTCTCAGGGTCGACATTGATGCCACGATGTCATATGATGAATAAAAGTAATTTATTAGAGGTAATTCGAAAATAACACTTTAAGGGATTCATCATTAGACTATACCGTCACAATTTATTGAAGATAGTTTCAAGATCTATTAGGTGTTTTTAGCACTATCATGATTTAACCACCAGGCCTTCGACATAGCACTCAACGAATTTTCCCAGGATGGGCCTTAAAATGCAATGCATGGAATTCTAATATGTAGCACTAACAGTTTTAGACTAAAGAGAATCACCTTATAGCAGAATAGTCCCTAGGGGGCCCTAAAAGTAGTGGCTTCTTCATCTTCTCAGGCCATTCAGATCTGGTTGTATCTAGAATATCCATCTATGAATGAGAGGGCCTCATATCCGACGGTCGCATCAATCATAAATTTTGTGATTGGGATCGAGAAATCATCTTTCATGCAGTTCCAATTAAGGTCTCTAAAATCAATGCAGACTCTGATTTCTCTATTTTTTTTGGCATGGACTATGTTTTCCAGCCAGATTGGATATTGGACTTCCCGAATGAAGTTATATTTGATTAGATTGTAAACTTTAGCCTTTATTTTTGTAGTATTTGTCAGGTGGGTCCTTTTGGAAGCCTACCTCTAACCACGATGGTCTTCCAGCAGACCCAGGTGATGAGTGGCGACCTCAGGATGGAGGCCTGGAATTTCTATATAGTTCTAGGAAAAAAAATCTCAATTGTTCTTCAGGAAGGAGGTATATGCCTCATAGTCCTTGAAATCCATAACCACACTAATCAGAGTGGATTGTGGGTCATCTTCGGTTCCCAAGTTTATCTCCCTAAGATAATTGATTGTGGTGGAGATGCCTTCTTTGAATGTGGTAAGGGACTCCTTGAGATCTTTTTGTTCTTCTTCATCATATTCTTATTCTTCTTCTGATGGGGAGATGATTCTCATGATGAAATCTCCATCATTGGGAGAGGGATCACAACTATGATATTTGGAAAATAAAACAGCTCCTTTTCCCCAACTTTCTATGGGGAATTTTCTGAAGAGGATAGAATGGGGGTGGAGGAGTTTCCTCACTTTATTTTAGTTATAGAACACCATATTCTACCATAGTGAGTAAGGAAGGGACCATATGAGGCCTAGAGGATAGGATGGGAGCATTAATTTTGAGCCCTCATTGTCACCCTGGGGGTTAGCGTGCTTTTCAGTTTCCTTGGACTTAGAGGCCACTACAGAAATCATGCAGATGGCTGAGTCTGCATATGAACTTGTACTTGTGCACTCCACCTGATTGATGGGTAATAAATACTCTTCCCTAAGCTATTTTAGGGGATTGGTGGGAGCCATTTCTAATCTGTTTGGGGTGGTGATCTAATCAACGTCTTCGTCCAAAGACTGCTTCTCTCTCGGTTCATAGAAACTTACATCAATGTAATGAGAGTCACAGGATTTGAATGGGGATTTATCGGTGTGAAATGTCCCATTTTTCCCATGAGTATAATATTTTAAACACTGATGGTATGATGAGGGGATTTCAACGTGCTGATGCAGCCAGGGCCTCCCCAATAGGATGCTGAAGTCCATACTTTACAAAACTACTAGAAACTTAGAATCAGACATGAGGTCACCAAACCAAGTTTCAAGATTGATTCATCCCAATAGATTCTATTCACTTTTTTCATATCCCTATAGAGTTGTAGTGTAGGGTGTCAGACTATCCTCATCATAGCCCAACTGATGAAGTTTTCATAGAAGGAGGAGGTTAAATCCAAATCCATTGTCGATGAAGATTTTCTAAACGTCAAATCCATTTATTTTTCCAGACACATATAAGGGTTTGATGTGTCCTTGGATGATGGAATCTTTATCCTGATCTGTGACAGAGATAACCGTATAGAATTATGAGGGATAGGTCTCCATCCGATAAACTTTAGTAGATGATACTTTAGCATTGAATTCTTGGGGACTTAGTAAGGCTTTGATGAGATCCTCCGTAAGGTTTACTGACAAATCCAAGGCATCTAGAATTGATATATTTTCCAGTACTAAGGCTAGATGATTTAGAATATCATATTTCTGATCTAAAGGTAGGAGATTCCCAAATTTTGGATTCTTTTTTAGGGTTGGTTTAGGGTCTTGAGCATCAGACGTAGATGGTCCGACCTCTATGACAAGAGATGATGGTGCTGTTGTGCTTTCTGAGTTTGAATGAATGGGTCTACTTGCACGCATTGGGTGATTATACATATGCTCTTCCTCTAAAGGATACTTCAAGATGATTGGGCTTGGATTTCATCTAGTAGGGGTGGAGAAACACTCTTGTTCTTGTTGTGTCTGATAGTGGGTCCTTCTGCGGGTTTCCGCAACATTAACGGTTTGAGTTAAGGTGTGGCCGAGAATTTGACTCCTACCATGATCATGCCTTCCTGGAAACCCTCAACCTCTGCAGCCTCTTCTTTTGGCTCTCCAGTTGGACATGGTGAATTCATGTTCTTGGCCATATTATCCATAAGATAAGGGGTCCATTATGTGAATGACATTAATGGATCTGAAGATTAGTTCTTGATTCGATAATGATTCTATCTAACTATCTTCTTAGGATGGTCTTGTTTATTGGGGCAGTTCATGTTGTCTCATTGGGTGGGGTGGTACCCATTGTCCCATTTGGTGGGGTGGTTCCCATGATTTCAAGTCTGAAAGTGTTAAGACTAATTTTGTATTTGGTGAAGGCCCATCTTCTTGCTCCTTCTCTCTTATTTTTCATCCCTCATATGATGGTTGTGTTGCATCAAGAGCTATTGAGGGCATTATTTTTTGCTTTAATTTTTCCTGGAGGATTCCATGAGCTTTGTTGACTATTTTCTGAGTAATATAACTATCAAAAATTCTTCCTTTTTGCTGGTAACACCCCTCTTCCTTTCTTGGGTCTAAGGTGGAGACATACGCCACTTATGCTAGTGGCAGACCTAACATAACTTGTCTAGAATCCACTATCTTTTGTAGGAGATCCTTGAAGATGAAGCACTCCTAGATAGTTTTTCCTAGTATCTGGTGGTAGGGACAATAATTTGGATGGTCATGAAGACCCACTACATCAGATCACTTTGGCTCTGGTCACTGGAGAAAGTTACAATTCATGGATGCTATGAAGTATCCAAAGAATTGGTCAACTCAAAATGAGTAGAATTTATTTCTTCATTCCTCAAACAAATTATTTTTGAAACTCCCTCACTCATCTTGCTGAGGGTGGGGTGGCTGCTAGCGTCTAGGGGGTCATGCATGATTTAGTGGGGGCCTAACAACTAGAGCTAGTGCCGAGGGTGGCTCAAGAGTGACATAGGACGTTTCGGCCTTTCCCATTATTTTTCCTAGGGATGGTGAGGCTGCTTGAGACTTGATATTGGTCCGATTCAAGGAGTCTTATATCCTTTGGTAAATGGAGGAGAAATATCAGAACCCACTTGTGTACTTTAATGGGATGAGTGGTGTTCGCAATTCATCATAGAGACTATCAATGTACATAGAGAGAATTTCATCTTGGGGGAGTGGATGATTTAGAAAGTAAGTCATGCCTTTCCATTGGGTGATGAAGTCTGAAAGTATTTCATTATATCACTGGTTGTAGTTCTTGTGATCACTAACTATTGTCTTAGGTAATGTCAAGCTAAATTCAAAGAGAAATTGTCACTGGAGGTCCTCCCAGCCTGTGATTGAGTTAGTTGGAAAACTAGTATACCACTCAAAGGCTGAACCTTATAATAGAGTTTTCATGAAGTACCTAAGTTTAACTGCTTCTTTTTTCTATAGGGTTCCCATAATGAGGTCACAATAATATGTTTAGTGAATTAAATGCTATTTCAGGTCTTCTGAACCATTGAACATTAAGAATATGGGGTTCCCAAAGTTTGTTGGTGGAGAAACGTTTCTCACCCAATCAAGTTATGGTTTTCATTATGATTTTATTGGAGGGAGCCGCCCTTCTATGGCTTTCAGTTGGGCTATCAATGACTCGAAGGTATTCAAGATCCCTTGATGCATATCCTACTAGGCTTGATCTTGGGTGGGTGAAGTAGGGGGACAAACTTAGCATGCTGACATGGCTGGAATTTTGGGTGGATACCCAGTTAGGGGTATCCTTTGTGGGTTTTCTTGAATATATTCGGGCTGATTCTTTAGTGGAGGGAAGTATTGACATCCTTCCAGGGCTAGATTCAGGTAGACTGATGGTCTCAGTACTGGATTGTATGGGCATCCCAGCTTAGTTTCATTTATTGAGATGATTTAATGTGGCATAGGAACCTCTTCTGGGAACACCTATTGGCATTCCTCTTAAAGAACACATTTGACAAGATAGCTTCCTTGATGCAGCTCGACATTGATTCACCTGAGCTCTTTTATTTCTTTCTCTTTCTTGGAAAATAATTCCTATACCATGAGGGACACATTCTCATGGGTAGGAGGAGGTGGGTCAATGATGACCTATGATTTATTCTTCTACTTATTGAGGATTCGCGAGGGAGGAGGTAATGGGTTTTCTGAGGGAACACCCAAATTTAGAGGAGCTATCTAATTCCATGTATACACACCATTAGGCTTAGTGTGGGCCACCTCTAAGAGGGAAACATATTCTATTACATCCTATCCATTTGTATCATTTCTTGTGAGATCTATCAGACTGATGTTCAACACATTCATTGATGCATACTGCATTAGGGGCGATGTAACCAGTTTCGAATGGTAAGAGATATTTTTGCATACTTTGTTGGACTTTCTCCTTCCATTATGTGGTATTATTTGTATTTCTTTGTGAATATGGACCTAAAGGGAGCCCTGGTATGACCATACAATATTCCTTCATCCCGGGGGGTATGAACCATGAGACGAGACTGAACAGGTGATGTCTCTACTCATCATTATTCTTAGATAGGAGAAGACCGAAATCAGTTGTGCTAGAATTTGAGTTAAAAATGACCCCATCCCTATGCTATGGGGCTTCTCTCATTCTTCCATTGATGCACTATGGCCCAGATTCATTGGTCTTACAGGGGGAATTTAGAGTTAAAAATGACCCCAGCCCTGAAGGCTGGGGCTGTTTCCGTATTGCGGCGGTAACTGCTACTATTTCTACCTTCCTGATTTCATGAACTCCTGTGTGGGTGTGAGCTAGGTATAGAGTTAGGTTTGCATGAGATTTATTTTATTTAGAGGACATGATCACTACTTATTGGTTGGATTCCCTTAGGCGGGAAGTTTTCTAAATGTTCTCAGTTTCCTAGCTCAGAATCTTCTTGATGGCTTGATCTCATCGGGCCAGATGGTTTTTAGACTTACTTAAGGCTAGTTGTTGTTGATGATTCCACTTTTCCTGAGTAGGGATTTCATTTTATTACTGCCTTTGGGTAATGAAATTGCAAGATTTCATTTTCTATGAGGTCCGCTGGATGAGATGTGGGGTGTAGTGCAGGGATCCATGTTCTCCCCACCCCCAGATATGAACCCCAAACGAGGCATCGATGATGAGAAAACACAACTTGTACAGAATGTGGAGGCAATCCAGTTCAAGGTATTTCTTTCTCCTTTCTGATTTTGGCCTTCGTACTGACAGGAGGGCTTCCAGGTCAATTAGACAACAAAGCTCTCCCATTATTTTGACATGGTCTGTATACCCTTTATAGGGAAAGAATGTTTCTCTTAGTTGGTGGAGAGTTGTCTAGATATTGATGTGAATGTTATGCATACATTCCTTATACAATTACCTTTTTATGTCAAAGTGAGAAGTGGTCATGGGTTAATACATTACTGGTATATCATCCATAGCTAGTTTTCTTCTCAAAATCAACATATATTGATGTTGTTTTTTCATGGAATCCTCTACTTGATATGCCAAGCTTGACTGTTTCTTAATGACTTTTTTCTAAGTAGCAGGGCCGATAGGAGTCTCATTGATGTGTGAGAAGTGTGGGGGTGGCTCAGAATATGAGCATTTCCCTGGTCCATCCTTTGGTTGAGAAAGGATATCACTCTTCATAGACAAAGTGTATGACATGTTTGAATCCATCCTTCTGAGCACCTCAGTATAGGAGGTGTTTCTCACATTTTCCTTGGCAATGGGAGGACCTTCTTTATAGTGTGATTTTTAACTATGGGGAGGACCTTCAAAATTGGTGATACAATGGAGAGCACTACCATTGTAACTTTATGCCTAACTGTAGGGAACATCCTTGTTTTGTATACCCTAGGGAGGACCTTCAGGGCAGGCTGCAGTGAGGGGAGGACCTTCTTGCTGATTTTTTTACTGAGGGAAGGAGCTTCTTGATAACTATTATGATGACGAGGACTACTATCACAGCTTGATATTTTGTTTCACGGAGAATTTCTGCAGTGTAAATCTTGGGGAGGGCCTTCAGGATGTACTGTAATGAGGGGAGGACCTTCTTGTTGCTCGATGTTTCTATGGGGAGGGCCTTCATAGAAACTACCATTATGGGGAGGGAATTCATAGTGGCTGTCATCATAGTGAGTACTACCATCATGACTTGATGTCCGACGTCAAAAAGAAGCATATCTACAGTTTATACCCTAGGAAGGACCATTAGGTCAGATGACAATAAGGGGATGGACTTTTCTTCTATACAATCTTTTGGTCAAGGAGAGTGATACCATGAAATGCATCAGAATATAGACTCTCGTGATCAATCATTCTTGGACCATGTATCAAGCCCCCGTGGGTGCTCTAGGGAGGGCCCTTAGAGGTGATAGTAGAAACACTGTGGGAAGGGACTTCACAACTTCTATGGCCACTTCTAAAATTTGGTAATGGAATGATATGATCTTGAGAATCTATTGATATATTCTTGATTGCATCAAGAACTCCAGCTTCCAACAAAGTAGAATCATTTATATACTCTTAATTTTCTGGTTGTCTTTGGAACATTTCACTTTTGGGCACTCTCATGCAGGTAACCGGGGCCATCTACTATTGGTTATGGCCTTCGTATATGGGTACCTTTTTTGTTAGATCCCATGATGCTACCGGGGTACTCTGAAGGACATCTTTAGTTTTGGTAGGGATATATGCTTTCCCTAGAGAGGCCACCACATTTAACCAGTTTCCACCAGTTGGAATGGGTATTTTTTCCTGATCCGGTTGTCAGTGTGTTGTGGGATATTTCTGTCGACCCTCCTGGACTAGATTAGGGATGAATTACTACTCCGAAGTGACCAACCCATTTTGTGGGTAAGTCATTCTGTTCGAGAAATTAAGGACATGGTCCTAGTTCCTCACCTTTTCCATTTATGCAATGATGTCTTGACATATCTGGAGGATATGGTCTAGAATCGACATTTGATCTTCCATCATTTTTAGGATCTTCTGAGATACATCTTTGGCTGAAATGGGTATGAAGGCCCATTCCGATGTTGGAGTAGTTGTTTGTGCCTGCACTGGTCCTCCATAGCTTTCTAGTGGATACTGATAGTTCTTCTGTACAAGGATAGAGGAACGAGACTTTTCTAGGTTGTCTTCTCTGGTTTCCACCAGATTTGACTGGTGGATATCATATTCACGAGCATGAATTTGAATATACTCGCTTTCCACTGTATTTATCTCACGAGATTTGTATGCATTCATAGGAATTTTAATATGCTCTTATTCATTTACCTCCCTCTTTGGATGGAGGGATTGGTATGCATTAGCAGGTGTTTGTGCCTTCTAGTAGCTAGTTTCCATCCAATTTGGATGACGAGATTCTTTCTCATCGACAGATATTTACATCTACCTATAATTTTCTGCTCTGTCTACAGGGTTGGACTGGAGAGCACTGGCAGGAATGTGAACATGCTTATATTATGCCACCCTATTTTGTGGTTGGATTAAGTGGAGGGAGCACAATTATATGTCTTCCTATTGATTGATGCCACATTTGTA
The DNA here is from genome assembly GCA_963277665.1 of Viscum album. Lineage (NCBI taxonomy): Eukaryota > Viridiplantae > Streptophyta > Magnoliopsida > Santalales > Viscaceae > Viscum > Viscum album. The sequence continues at coordinate 1,290,848,220 of OY728158.1, forward strand.
TGGTGTAATTAGACCTCAGGAATCATCATGATCACCTACTCTTGGTTATATGTTTTCTATCCTCAGTGGGTGGCCCGAGGGGCTTGTGTCCTTAGGACATCATAAGGCTTCCTCAGCACAAGATCCTATTAAAAACAAGGATACTTGGTCACCTGGCGTTGACAGAGATACTCTCTGGTAGGTGCCCGTGAGAAGGACCCCTGTGCAGCTGAGATGAAGTCATCAACATAGACTTCATCTACCTCCTTGAGATAAGGGAGGCACTTGTTGTCACACTTTAGGGAAAGGATCCTAAAATGGTTTGAGATGACCCCTAGGGCTGCCTTGTACTGAGGTGCCAACCACGGCTAAGGAGGTGGCTAATGAGCTTTTTCATATTGGAGGGTTTGTCTTGTGGATTCCACCATGGGGAGAGTACCATTTTTGTGGTACTATCTAATCAGCATGTTGGATACCCAACATTGAAGATGCTAAGTTGGCAAGGGGGTCCTACTCTTCAGCGGGGCCAGACCGCCTGTGGGATTGCTGTGGTGCGTGTCTGCATTGGTTTTTGGGATGCCATTTGGATAGAAGGTTGATCTACAAAAACTTGCAACATATATATGACATATATAGACAAAAAAACCCCATAAAAGTAGCATCTTTTGATCATATGAATATTTTACCTTTCTTTTTTGCACTTATTTTTATGAGGCTAAGGGGATTTAGTGGGGTAAAACCACCACCTTGGTTGAGGATTCACATCGGTTTTACCATTTTTGTTTCGAATCAAGGTGTGACGTGCATGAGAAAAAAGATATCCCAAAAGATAACAACTAATTGCCTATTATTATAGATAGTTTCATTTCGGGTTTGACATTTTTGTTTCAGTTTGAGGTGATGTGTTTGGGGGCAATGAAAAATTGTCTGATGGGTGAAAAGCATATTTATGTAATTATAGAGATGTTTACATCACCATTTTTGTTTCATCCCAATCTACATTGTTATCCTTTAGGGGGAATTTAATTGACCCCATGAGGACTGGGCAATTTATCCTTTTTGTTTTATGAAGGAGGTGACATAGTCGAATGGTCCCAATGGGTGATTGTATGGGGTTAAGTATTTGTGTAATTAGTCCACCTAGGATATGAATTCCTCAAATGTTCTCCAAAGGGTTTATTCGTGGATCCAGAAACACCCAAAAGACCTAGTATCCATGATTCGTGGACCTGATTTCCAAAGGAAGGTGCTCGTTGGATGATGATTTGGCCAACAACACTTAAGGATTCCATTGGTCAAGAGGATGGGAGGTCAGGCTCATAAAAAAATTTTGGGGGGAATTATTTCCTATTCTTAGACTCTTATATATTTAAGCCATGTTCATATGTTAGTGAATCCTCGGTTCATTCTCGAAGTGTGTATCCATAGGTTACCCCTGAGTTGCTGAATCAATCATGGATATGCACAACTTTTATGCTAAGGAGACAATGCTGACTTAAGACATGAAATGAGGAGCTCTAGAGTTTATCATCACCCAAGAGGGATGAAAGATGGTTTGATGTTAGGGTTGGCCCCATAATATGGTATTCTTATATATTCTTGGGAGAGGAATCAGAGCCCACATAGTTTTGTAATTGGGACTTATGCATAGAAGTGAGCCCTTTTGAATTTGGGGGGACATTTCATCAGGATTGACTTCTGAGGAGAACATCGCTCAATCTCGAGCCTTGGAAAAGCATCCAACATATACCGCTTATGGTGGGAATCAGAGTTATCGTAGTTCATTTTTATTGGGGATTACACCTAGGTGGATTCCCATTTGTTCAGGGCATAATTGGTTTAACCTTTTGGAAGGGCACCCATTTGAGTTATGGCGTTCAAGTAGGTATCCTATATATCCCGGTTGGAATAGGAATTAGAGTTCTTGTAGTTCATTTTTCTTGGGGATTACACCTAGGAGGAGGCCCATTTATTGGGGGAATAATTGGGTTAACCTTTGGAAATGGTACCCCTTTGAGCTCGGGCCTTCAAGTAAGAATCCTACATATCCCGATTAGAATACGAATCAGAGTTCTTGTAGTTCATTTGGTTTAAGGAATATGCATGAAATATTCTCACTTGTCAGGGGCATGATGAGGATCTAGACTCATGCTGATTTGAATGTTTGGTCTGGGCTTACACCTAGGAGGATTCCCAAATTTTAGAATTATGTGGATATCATGATCACCATCAACCTCTAAGCCCACATGAGTCATGATCAGTGTGAGAAACAAGAGGAGGTAGCGAATTTGAAGATCGCATGTCCTACATCATATGCTGGTAGATGGTACTCGATCTAGGAGAGAGAGAGAGAGAGAGGGAATTTGAACATGCAACCGACACCCATGTTGATATCCAAGATAGTCAAATCTTTGTGATATATCTAGGCACATCCCAAGTTGAGGTGAAGAGGGTGAAGAGTGAAACCTCTTGAAAAAGGATAAGGGCTTACCTCAGAATGAGTGACCTTTTGAATTTTGGGAAAGGAGAGAAGTATCATCCCTTGGAAGGAAAGAGTGACCTTTTTTCTTGTCACTTGAACCCATTGAAGGGAAAGGTTAGTGGTTACCCCTAAACCCCAGAATGAGGAGGTTCACATTGGCATCCCAAATTCGGTCCTCGGGTCACCTAGGTAATGTAGACTTAGGTACATTCTAGGGGTCCAAACCATTGTGGGGACAACCTTCGTGACTCTATTTACCTTAGGTATATAGATTCAGAAAGGTATGATGGTGTGCCTGATGATCTGATCATAAAATTCCAGTGGCTTTGGAGGAGGGTTTGGCCTAATCCTGGTGGATCGGTTCGAGGAGGCACTATAGAGGGATAGATGATGAAGGAGGGGTATGCTTGGAGCCAGAGGGAAGGACACCCAAAGACACCCCATTACACATACTATTTTCTCATGTGAGATGGGGGTATCCCCACATAGCATAATGCTTTGTAGTTAGAGGAGTCATCCATGTACTGAAGTGGTAAACAGATGAGGGTATGGACCACCACGTACCAATATGGTATGCGGTCCTGGATGTGGTTTTCCACACTACTCTATGTTCCATCTGCTTGCTGATGCAATACAGGATATAGGGGTTGATCAGCATAGCGATGAACTATGCGGAGTGCTGAATTAACGAAGGGTCCTAGAGCCTATAATTCACATAGAATTCATCCGCGAGGAATTTATGGTTTGTGATGAAACCAATTAGGTTCGTGGTTCATCAATTATTATTAAGTTCCTTTATTTTATGGTTCACGGTTGGTTATACCTCTGGAAAAGTGATTCACAGTTCTCACTTCGTCAATGATTCAAAACCGAATTCAGAATATTCGTATCCAGATTCTTTCTTCCAGCCTCTAGGGTTTCCTTTGTGTTATATTAAACCCATATGTTCCATCTCCCTCTTATAATCCTTTTATAGAGCACTGGAGAAATCATATAGGGGGAATGTGACAACATTTTTAGAATCCAATGAAGATATATATCAACCCACAAAAGACTCGGTCAACCTGGGTTTGTAGAGGCTGTGGTTCGCGAGACATGGTTCGTGGAACCCATCCATCTTACTTCTTTCACAAACTTCTTAGTTCACTGGATGGTATAAAGATGAAATTTTTGTGCCCTATTTCACTGACGATGAATTTTGTATCATCTTGGGTTTTCTATCCATTACCCTATGGTCCATCACCTTATGGGTCCTGCCACATACTGATGGTTTATGGTTCATACGCCCTGTGAACTTTTCTTAGTGATGGTCTATGAGTATCCTAAAACTTTTGAAAAATTTGATTGCTTCAATTTTCTTCTCAAATTTTCAATCCAATTTTCCCTGTTGTACCTATATAAATGTTTGCTTCCTTCTGCAAAGTTCTTGTGGGAGTATTTACTTCCCTTTGTGATGTTTTTAGGACCCTACAACAATGCATATGAACTCTTCTTACCCTTACATAGTGTGTACACATACACTCACATAGACTGTATAAATTAAGTCATATGTCTACAAAATGTGTGGAAATTTACTCTTAAATTTATGTTTCTTTATTCATACCATTACGCAACATATATAAAATACAAGTTACCCTTACATACTATTATCTTAACTTTATGCAAGAAGATAAAAGTTGAGGTTTCCTTTATAATTCAAGGAAGAAACTTTAAGAAGACTATATAAAATATTTCTTACCCATACACATCCTATAATAAACATGTTTTAACCTTACTAAGGTTATATAATTCCACTTTCAATAGTATCACCCTCTATTAGCAGTAGAAATGATCTTTAAATTGCAGGATAACCACTCTATTATAATGGTATAAATTCCTTAGTCATTAAGAGTAGCCTGTTATTCTAGTAGTAATATCATCTTATAATAGTATCAAACTTTTCTTATTCTTTAACAGAAGCAGTATATGATCCTCCACTTCAATCTTAGAAAAAATATCATCGGTGTATTACCTATATTTTAGCACTAATAGTAGTAGAAGCAAGACCTAAATGGTAGTGGAAGCAGGACCCAGACAGTAACATAGATTTCCTTTACATATATAAATCTCTCTATCCATATAAATGTAATAAAAAATTTTATATAGTTTAATCATTTAGGTGAATATTCTACGTAGGTGATTTGGGTAGAACCATGTAGCCAATTATACAACATAGCCAAATTTCTATGTAGCCAAAGTAAATCACATAGCTGATTTCTATGACATATCTAGTTGGTTGAAGAAATAGAAATATTAGATAATGGTTATGATTTACAATAATAATAAAATAATATGTGAATTCTTTGATAACATGTGAAATATTTCAAATAATAAGTAATAAGTACATTTTCATGTTTATTATTTTCTAACATGGAATTATGTGATTTGTTCCCAAGAAGATCCCATGTTCTTGAGAATATTTTAGAGTTAATGATGTAATATTATACATTGGAATTCAATGAAGGGGGAACATGATTAAATAAACCTAAAATAGTTTATTCAATAGAGATATATAGAAAATAAAACATTCATATAAGAATTATGAAGTGGTGAATCCCTGATGTGAATAATATTTCATTAGTATGATCATGATGGAACTTCATCATTTGATCATCTACTAATAAAGTCATCTAAGTTCTTGATCCACATCAACATTCATAATCAATTTTTTATACTCACATTCTTAATTTATTTTAGGCTTTTAGTGTTGCATCTTCTTATTCTAATGTTTGTTCCTTTCATTCCAGTTTATGATTTTCCCATCCAAAATATCTCTTCCAAGGTTATTACTCCCATTAAAAAGGAAGGTTAGTTTGTGTCTCCCAAAAAAAAGTTTGGTTGGTCATGTGTTGTATCTCTAATTAAATTTTTCTAGGTTGTACTATCAGGTGAGAAAAAGGTACACCTCGGTCTATCTATCCCAAACTTGGATCTACATGATCTTAGTCCTCCAAGGAATATTTAAAGATATCCATCATCTGCATAATACATGATATGTGTAGGTAGATCCCATATAGGGGTGATTATAACAATACCCAGTAGGAAACCCTAAAATGACCAAAAATAAAGAATTAAGAGTAGCAAACTCATCATAGGATATGTTAATCATAATGTGATACATACAATAAAACTTACTGATATAATCAAAATAGACACACATTCTCAAGGTATGTATTTATGCTCAAAGGTTCAATATAGCACTAGTCCAAGAGAATATACTCCATGAGCTATACTTACATTGACAAAACTCATCGCACAGTCCTTGATTGTCAGGTCTGTCCAAGAGAATCATGAAGGATACTGGGAGTGTTCATCCAAGAAAGACACTCTATATGACTACACCTCATCAGAAAAATCAATTATCGATACAAAGATAGGCGGTAAATGACCATGGATCACTAGGAGGACACCATACCTTATTGGAATCATCCTTCTAGATAGGGGATCAAAACCCATGTAAGTGTTGGTCACACTTATTCCACAATCCCTAATAAGGGAAACATGAAGGAAATGAGAATCACATCCATCCTCTCAGAGGGATACATGATCCAAGCCATTAAGGGGTCTTGTTATAGTAGGCTAAGACAACTCACTCTAGAATAGAAAAACTCTCCTAAACTGCACTAATTATCAGGAAGCTGTAGAGAGATCAACATCCTATGACGAGAACCAGATGCTTCACCAAACCCTTATAGTATTGAACCAGGGTAGAAAACTAAACCGATACTGGTTAAGCATCACTGAGAGAATAGTATCACTTATGTCACCTTTTATTATATCTCTGACACAAAAACAAAGGTCATCACCATGTTCTACACAAAAAAATGCTCATGGTGGACTACTTGTGTGCCCACATCTAAGTATATGAAAATCCTGATGAGGACACAAGGCTCATCATCAGTATGAAATTACTAATCCTAAATACAGATATATTTCACCACAAATGATAATTAATGTCCAAATGGATCACACTGTAGTGATCCTCATAGAAAAATACTCGATATAGACTATTTACTTCCCCAAACAGAAACCCAATAGAAAAGATAAATTTCACCGCATCACACATGAATAGTGCTTCATGGGACTGAACTACAAGCCTAAATTAAGTACATGATATTGGTATTAAAATTTCCTCCTTAATACCAGGGTCATGATGCTGCATATGTCTTATCAATCTGATATCACATGAAGATGATATTTTGGGTACTAGATTCTATACAAACAATAACAAAAACAACATTATTAGGATCTTTATAGGCCTGAGCCATGAGTATAAAAAAGGTACCCAATATTGGTCTTAAATTGATCACCGCAATTATAGGTTCATGATGCCATAAACATTTCATCAATCTAAAATCACATGTAGGAGTTACATTAGAAATAAGGTTTAATGATAATGATGATGATAATAATAATAATAACAATAATATTAACATAACTTATATAACATGAGGAGAGGACACTCCCAATCCAATTAATATTTCATTCCACCATAGTGTCTTTCATTTAATTTCCTCTCAAATATATCACACATGCCCTTCATGCGATCTTCCCCTCGCCCATCTCCCACAATTATTCAACATATTTTTTATGTAATATATCGAAGCATGTTAAAAGTGGTTTGAAGCCTCTCCTTATCTCACGTGGCCAACCAACACCATAAAACATTCCCTATTATTTTATATTAATTAATATATTATTACTATATTTTGAACATTATTCTCCCATGAAAAACACCTAGTTTCTTCCTGGATTCACGCTAAACCACACATGTGACAACACTATCTACTGAACCTTGCACTGCCTTCAATCAACCATTACCCAATCCATTATTGATATCCCACTATCATTTCCAAGCCTCCATCACATATCTGAATCAGAATCCCAAACAAATGATTGTGATCCTTTGTGCCAAAAAATGAACTCACAATTATCAATACTCTTAGATATCATCGAATCATCGATCAACTGATTAATGATGATAAACACCATGAACTGAGGGAGATAGACACATAACGTAAAGTGAACCCTGATAAATGGCTATTTTCATTTTTTTGTCATTGAAAAAAACCCAACGAACATGGTTTATCAAATTAAAAATTATCAATGAGAATAAATATATCTTAAATTCCTAGATTTAGGAAGAGAAACATTGGAAAAACCAATGGAGTTTGATTCACGAATTAATTTGTAAAGTGTTTAATCAAATTCGTATCAATATTTAAATAGGGATAAAACCCAAAGGAAAAAAATCCTACCATGATTTGGATCAATTTATAATGAAGAAATAATTGAATTCTTTTTCATTAGCGAGATCCTCAATTTTTTGTTGATACACTGATTTCCAAATCTTGATCCATCGATATTCGTCCACAAAATCTCCTCTACCAACTCCTCTCTCAAACACTATGGTCATGAGGCCAAACATGAAATCTAGTTATAAATAATTTTATATAGAAGTTTATTAGTTAACTACATCACCAAATAAAAATAAATAAATAAATAAAATTAATTTTTTATTTATGTATGTGATGCCGTTTTAACAAACTTCCAACAATTATAATGATTTTTTCATGCCTAGGGTAGACCCCATGTTCTGAAATCAATGGTTTTCTTGATTTTTCAATAAAAGAATCTATTTTTGAGTCATTCCACTTTTTTAGTGAAATTGTGTATGTGTGATATTAATATATTTAATATTTTTCAAATATCCATTTCAGGCTCACCGGGCTTGAGAATCTCAAGTAGTTATAGAACATGGATCTAGAAACACTGTTAGATATTTTGGTTTATCCAGAGTTAGGAATTATCAATGCTATAAAAGACACTGATAAATGGGGGCCTTTATCAATTCTAAAAAAGTACTGATAAAGTGGGGTCTTTATCAGTGCTAAGAAAACACTGAAATAAGGGCCCATTATCCATTCTAATAAAAAAGTGACGATAAAGGGTGTCCCTTTATAAGTGATAATAAAAACGAACTGGTAAAAGGGGGGTGTTTATCAAAAAATAAATCACTGATAAAGGGTGGTCTTTATCAATGCTAGTATAAAATCACTGATAAAAGGGGAGTCTTTATTCGTACTTTTTTACTAGCATTGATAAAGGATATATTTCGTTAAAAAAATTACATTTCATTAAAAATAATATATTAATAAATAAATATAAATATAAATATATTTTATTATGAAATAAATGGATTATTTTAGTTTAGGTTGATGGAGACCCAATATTTAACCAATAGGCCTAAGGTCAACTGGCCCATGAACATGGCTCGAAGGCCCATTGCAACGTCATGCCTCCAATATCCCACCTGCATCACCAAACCTTCATCATGCCTGCATCACTACTTGCCTGCATTATGCCTGCTTCACTGCTTGATTATATCACAAATCCCCAAGGGGATTTCCAGGATTCGAACCCTGTTCTTTTGAATGCAGGATTATGGGGTTCACCACTCAGGCACCACACCAACTGAAATTTATATTGATATAAATATAATATATTTTTTTAAAATATGATTAGATAAATCTTAATACACATTTACACTTAATATATAATATATGTAGTGAAAATTTATTCTAAAATGTATTATAAAATAATACTAATTAATAATTAGCTTGTTATTATTGATTAATTATCATTTAATATCAATTAGATGACATAAGCATTAAATGAATTAATGAACGGTATAAGATAAATGGAAAACATGAATTGAACTTCAAATGACTATAAATTTTGATCTCGGTATCCGTTTGGGCTCTACCACATATCAAATCAATGCTTGTAAAGAGATATATGCTTTAGTGACTTAGGGGAACCCCAATCACTTTTTTTCTAGGCCAAAAAGGCCTAGAAGGCCTCCAAAACTGAGTTTTTAGTTGGGATACCCTATTCTTTTAATATCCTATAGTCTTTAAGCTTTGTTTAAGAGAGTATTCATTCCATTTTTAGTGGAAATAAAAATTATTCTGTGGGATTAAATTCATATAGGTATTATGGTTTTTAAATTTTATCATTTTTCCGAATATAGTTTTATTTATAACTAAATATATGCATATTTTATTATATTTACTTATAAGAAATCATTTATATAAATAAATATTTAAATAAAATTTTATTTTAAAAAATAAAAACCAAATGGAAAAAAATATTTATTATTAATTTTATTTAAACTAAAAAATTAACCATTTTATTTACATTATAAAAATGAATTAATATGTATATATAATGTTTATATATAAATAAGTGTGTATATTAATAAACACATATATATACATATGTATTTATATTTATATTATAATATATATAAATTAATACTAATATATAATATTTTTAAATAATAATATGTGTTTGTATATATATATCAAACTCTTCTAAAAAATATGTATGCAAATATATATAAATAAATGAAATATTATAAAAGGAAAAATAAAATAAGGGAGGGAAATGGTAAAGGCCTCTTATTGTGGAAGTCAAGTCCTGGGATGAAGTCCAGACATGCATGGATGGGTTATAATATATCTAGTGATGAGAAAGGGGGATCATGAGTGATGTACAAGGGCAGGGGTGCTTGAGGGGAAGTTGGGGTGAATGGATAATAATGAGAAAGGGGTTTGCGACCACTGAGAAAGGTGGGACCGCATAAAAAAATATTTTTTTTCAAATTTTATCAGTGATAAGATAAAGAAATGCTAAATCCCCCTTTTATCATTGATAAAAAAAGGCAGTGATAAGGGGTTCCTTTATCTACACTTTTTCTTAGAACTGATAAAGTTTATCTTTTAACATTGCTTCAGTAGTCAGCACTTTATTATCATTGATAAATCCTTTTTCTAGAATGGTTAAAAGTGTGTTTTTTAGCTATGAAATATTCCTAGAAATATTCCAAAGGCTTAAATGAAAAAACAAAGACATTACATTATTCTCATATTCAAGGATTCCTAAAGAAACAAAAAGGTGGGGATACTGATATCTCAATTGGGTCTCCCACTCCCACTAGCTCCCCTAATCGTTTCATGTGTTATCAATAAACACACACCCAATGAAGCCCTTTATAATAAAGGGTCTTCTACTACTGATTCCCAAAAACACCATATCCTTATAAAAGGAAACTACACTCTCATTTCCCAGCTCACACAGGTCTATATAATTCAATGAGTCATGCACATACCTCCTTAGTTGTGACATGTGGAGAACACCAAGAAAAAAAAACTATTATGGTCATGAGGTTAAGTGGTACAATGCATTTCTAACCCAACATAGCAACAGTAAAAAGAAAGGGACTAAGAACCCCATAGATATGATACCGATCTGGCTAAAACTCCAAAACTCTTAAACTCCAAAGGCCTATGTTATTAGTCCATAAAGAACTTCTAATGTTTCTAGGTAGTCCTCATCCACCCTAGATGATCTGAACTCTTAAAACCATTTATAGCACCAAAAATTGGACCTAATTACCCTCACACACTAGCTATAACCATTATAACAATAACATCCAAGTTCACTCATACATAGCCTAAAAATGGTGCTACATCAGTGGTGGAGTGTTAGTCATTATGATACGCAAACCTCTCTGATGGTAGATAATCCTCCCAGCTATGGATCAAACCAACATGTGAAACTGAAGCATTTTTACCAAAACCTAAAAGGTCCAATTTACCAAGCCAGATGACTTGGGTAAAGTTGTATGCTCAATTGGAACCAAGTCCCCAAAATATTCCCTCATCCACTCCCTAATCATGCTGTTAAGTAAGAATCACTTTCTTCAATGATCGTCGAGGAAATTCCACAAAGCCAGACTACTTCCTACATGGAAAAGTGACTCGAACTATCCCGAAAGGTATGTTGATCATCACCTATAGATAGGAGAGACAATAAGAGTTTAAATTGAAAACATAATGCAACTCACTTGTCTTCCCAACCAATTCCATGAAATATTGGCACATCCTCACCTCCACAACATGTACTACTAAGGGAAAAGAACCTCCTCACCATATCCTTTTGTAGTGTGATTGGTGTCACTATCAATCCTTGAAAAAGGATGAGGAGCTCCAAAACTTTGGAAAATTCATTAGGATCATACCTAGTTGATATCTAGTCATGAAACATCTCACAATTGATATTTGTGAGTCGCACCTCCTGAGATCTTTGAAGAAGTATAGGGGTAACAAATATCGACTGGAGGTAAACCGCGCTATCCTCAGGTGTCTCATGTGCTCCAACTTGGATGCTGAGGACACATGGATGCCATCAAATAATACTAAAAAACTAATCAATGAATGGATAATGATCAAATCCATAAGTATCAGAACTCAACTAAGGAATATAACACATTGAAGGGTATCATTACAAAAATCACAAAAACTACAATGGATTTTGAATGAAACTTCTATTATATCCTACTCCATAACCAAATATATTGATAAATTTTCTCAAGGTCAAAATTTTATAACCACTTATCCCCAAACCGTTAGTTGAAGAATCCATCAATTTTTGTGAATGAATACTTTCCCTCATGTTACTAGGTCCAAGTGACACCAATCCAAACCCAACCTCAAGATCTCCTCCACCTCTCATGAAAACGAAATTAGGATACCTAGGTGAACACAATAGGTCTTAAAAAACCCATTTATTTGTAAATTTATGAATTCACCTTTAACTAAAAAATCACAATGGATTCTATTGGATGTGTTGACATAATAATTAGGGGCGATCCCTTGTACTACACCTTATAGAAGACTAAATCTTGGTGTGGAGATAAACTTGACACATCACTAAGAAAGACATCTTCATACTCCACCACAACTTTAAGAAAAAATATATCTCATAGTATACACTAATCCAAAGGCATCACTAGTTAACAAATAACAATTTGGTCTCAACCTCTTACACAAGAGCTTTTTCTACTCTGCTTGGTATCACTCCTTATCAAAGGAGGAAAACTCTGTCCTAAAAAACCAGAAGTACTACTACAGTCCTTGGTAACAACCAAATGAGAATGGATGGTAGAAAAATATTTCATACTAAGGAAATAAATGTAGGGTCTCACTGCCACTACAAAGAGATTCTATGTGAGGCTATCTCTATCCTCCTAGAGTCAGGTCACACTATCAGTAGAAGTGTGTAATCAAAGATCCTCTCTGTAGGAGCCTCTGACACAAATGGTAGAAAAAAATATATATTAGTATCAAAAGGTTTTGAATAGGGAATACACTAAAGAAAAATTGGATCATAACTATGCGTGAAAACTAAATCTAGGACATTGAAGTCACACATCGTACCTCAAATGGCACCTGAAGCCTCTACGAGATCCCATTACTTGGAACTCATCCTTTCCCCTTTACACCTATTTACTACAACCAATTATTTCTCCAAAACCTTATTACATCAAACAACCTCAAACACAAATGTTATAGAAACTTATCCACCACACCTCGACACTATCCAATTTGGGAAACACTGACTCGCCTGCATGATTTTTGATAAAATCTCAAGAACACATATCGATGGGGGAATTGTAAAACTTCCTTGAATTTCCAAATTCATGATAAACATCACAAAAATAGGAATATATTAGTTCCCTGCATCAATGTGGATACTTATCACTGGTAGAACCATCATTAAAAGGGTCCCTAACCAATCCGGAGACTCATAACACAAGCCCATGCTGGTCCTCCACCACTGAGAAGGGGGTGTGGACCACCATGTAACTTGGTTAATCTCTAAATATAGAACTTGAAATAAAAACTCATCATAGGTATGTCATCTTCCAGTACCACCATATTCCAACTGTTACTCAATGAAGAAAAGTGGTAACAAATGAAACTATCTGATTAGTCTAGGGTTTGCATAAGACAGAAAACATAGACCATCACTTTGAGACAATCCTCCTATACAAAGGTTCTGAATTTACATAAAACCTAATCCATATCTTCTATTGGAACTCACATAACATTTATAGCTTGAGTGTATCATCCTATCGATCTAATGGATCCATTAGCTACCCAATATGTCACCAAACGACCATCAGTTCCACTAAAGGATATACACTCTTCTCAGTAGGTGGTATCACTACTCTATTACCACCTAGAGGAAACATATTATGAGTGGGTCCTTGAACTAAGGCCTCATCACACATTTGGTTGTATTCATGAAACTATAATAGAATCCTAGTTGGATTTCATTATAGAGATATCTTGATAGTTATCAAGACTTATTATGATCAATGAGTATATCTGGGGTGTTGACTCAAGAAGGATATGGAAACCAAAAACCATTCCTATAGGATGTATGTTAAAAAGTTTTCCATTGCTAGAAAGATGGTCTATACCAACGGTTCTAAATTATTTGTATAGGCTAAAGAACAATTGTTTAAGATGCTGTATGTATTGAAAAATTCCAACTATTTTTAGTAAACAGTTGGTATAAGACTTTTGGAATTTTAGGTTACCAATGGTTTTGATAGAACTATTGGTACAAGTATTTACCAATAGTTTTAAAAAAATTGTATCGAGTTATACCAATGGTTTATTAATTATTAGAAAATATTTCCATGGCTGAATATATACCAATATTTTCATGAAACCATTGGTATAGACCTGCCACAAATTTCTAGGTAGAAGCACCCCCACCCTACCCAAACAAAGAACATAAATCTAGAAAACAACACCACCTTGTTCAATTAGCTTTATAACTAACCAAAAAATTGAAAAAAATATCACCAACTAACATAAAAACAATTATAACACAGGAAATTAATTAATACATTCAACCAGTGATAACACACATTCAAGAAATCACATATATTCATTAAAAAATAATCACAAAACATTAAATTTCATAAATATCAATAAAAAATGTAAAGGATCGATATCTACCCCATCACCGTTAACATCACTATCTTTAGTGTCATCCTCACCATCATCATCACCTTCATCATCATCATCTTCATCACTATCATCCTCAACATCATCCTCACTATATCCATCACTATCTCCATCACCATCACAATCTATAAGAACATTATCATCTTAACCACCACTTGGACCATTGCCCGATGCACCATATAACATATGAATCTTCGATATATATTTATCACAAGCTGTAATAGTATCTGGTGGAAGTGATGGATATAATACTTCAATAAATTTCATAAATTCATTATTAGCCTTTTTATTCTGTTTAGGCTCTTGTATGAACATTTTTTGGCCTCTGTTGCCTCATCTTAAGAGTTTTCTTCCTATGCATGAGTTTTTTCCAACTCAGTGCTACCAGAACTGGAACCTAAAGTGGTCCAATATCTAGTTGGAATAATACTCTTCCCTCGTCAATAGCATACCCTGACTTGGTTCTTATATACCAAAACTTGATGTAAATGATCATTTGGCCCAAAGTTTTCAGCTTCCAACTCATAGAGGGAATAAAAATCACACTATTAAAAATATAAATGGACTATTTAGTTACAAAATAGATATTAAAATTTTCAATCCACAAATTAAAAATTATAATACACTATTACGTTAGTTCATTTAATGTGCTTCCACCATTCTTCTTTTTATTCAATAAAGGCAGTTTTTCTTGAGATACACATCCTTAAATATTCAAAAACTCCATTTATAATTAAATTGAAGGTAGAAAACCATATTTCAAAATAGGTTATTAATAATTAATTTCATAACTAAAATCAAATGGATATATGTGATGATGTAGTGTGATTTTCTATAATGAGTGACTAATTTTTTCTAAAATGATATAAGTTGGTTAACAAAAAAAAATTTATCTGATGAATTGGGAGAATTGAAAATATTATTAAATAATGATTTGATAAATTAACTTAAATTTTAATTTCAAGATTATTGTTTCACAAATATAAAATGAAACTATGACCAGACTTCTATTTTTATGGTTTGAAAAAAATGTGGCCGTAGGATGCCTATAACCATATTTTTTATAAACTATTGATATAGGCCAATATATAGACATGGTTATATAAAACCATGGAGGTTGGTTTAATAAGAATATAAAACAAATGTAGTAGATTGGAAGGAAAGGTCTACTACCATAGTTTAGTAAACCATAGCCATAACCACATATTACCATGGTTTAAACTGTGGCCATAACAACCTATTCCCATGGTTTAAAACATGTACATAAAAACCTATTTCAATGGTTTAAACCATGTATATATACACCTATATTTATAGTTTAAACCATGTATATATTAACTTATTTCCATGGTTTCAAACTATGGCCATAGGTACCTAAGGCCAAAGATTGAAACCATGGAAATAGGTGGCTATGTCCACAGTTTAAACTGTGGATATAGGTTTTTTATTTTTTAAATGATTAATAATTAAAATTATATATAATTATATATATATAAACACACATAGTAGAGTTTGGTGTAGTGGTAAAGTGTTGGAAACAATATAGAAGAGGTCGGTGGATTAAAAAGTGCTGGAAACATTTTTAAGGCTATTACCATGTTTTAAAACCTTGGACACAACCACCTAAGTTCATGATTTGAAACCGTGTCTATATCCACAAAATGACACAGTTTCAAAACATGCCTATAACCACCTATTTCTGTGGTTTAAACTGTGGATAGTCGTCTATTTCCATATTTTAAACCTTGGCTATAACCACTTATTTCCACATTTTAAACCATGGCTCTAGCCACCAATTTCTGTGGTTTAAACCATGGATATATCCACCAATTTCCACATTTTAATCGTGGATATAGCCACCAATTTACTTGGTTCAAACCATGGTTATATCCACCTATTTCCATGGTTTAAATCGTGGATATAGGTCGGACCCTATGGAAATAGTATAGTGTCCGTAATTCAATTGAACCATAACCTTAGGCTATGACCATGGTTTTTGATCCTATTTCTATAGTTTTAAATCATGGGAATATACCGATTTTTTAGTTTTATTTGTATATATTATTTCCATGAATATAAGAAAAATGTAATTATATAATAATGGGAATGGAATGTTTTTATTTAAAAAAACTAATCAAGATTAAATACATGTAAAATATGGTAAAATACAAAGGTGAAATATATGCAAGAAATGTTACTATTTTTTTTCTTCTATATTTCTATGATTTAATTTAGAAGGGGTTAAATATGGAAAATTAAGGTAAACTTTTCATTGATGAATATTGATGAAAGTGTATAGTCAATATTGTTGTTTGTTTTTTTTAAAAATAAACAAGGAAGAATTTAATTTATTTATTTATTGGTTAAATAATGATACTTTTTAGTTTGCATGAGAGTATTTAAAATTCAAATTTCATGTTCTAGGAAGATTAAAAATCTGTTTTTGTGTTGAAATTCTATGTATATTGTTTTCATTACGGTTTAGGTAAAAAGAAAAGAGTTTTAGTTTATTTTATATTTTAATTCTAGTTTTTATTTTATTTATTAGAGGATTCTTGATATTAGATAATTTTAGTGAGAATTAGGTTTCTAATCATTGCTAATAATGGTAACATACCTTAAGATAAGTGGTTATGAACTTCTTTGAGCTTATAATTCACTAATATAGTATATCACGGTTAATCTAATAATTGAAATTAGTTATTTTTTGATTGTTTGATATGAAATTATCTAATAATTGAAAGAGGTATTTGATAACATGATTTGTTATAATGAGAACAAATGTATCATTCTATTATGCTTAACTTAGAATATTATATATAATTAAGTATTCTTTGGAATAAAATGAGTTTTGAGATTTAATAGAGAACTTAGGCGGAATAAAATATTTTATAAATGTTTTATTTTATTGAATTTATATTGTGAAAATTTTATTATATGGTATTTCATAATTATTCCATGTGATTTAAAGGGGTAAATTAATGTAATAGTGTTTAAAGGTGATAAAGTTGTTAATTTTTGAATTAATAACACTAAATCGTATTGATGTTTTGGAATGTTTTAATTTTAATAGTATTGTTTGTGTGGTCAGTGATCATTAATGATCTATACTGATTTATTTAAATCATCATGTGGTATGTTGAAATGTAAAAGGTATTTTACATGATGTACTTTCTTATTTGGGTTGAATAATTTGTGTACATGATGTACTTTCTATCATGGTTTTTGTAAATTCACTCATGATTTTTCTTATTATGATTATTTTTAATGAACTTTAAGTCTCATAAACTATCTATTTCTCTAATAAGATTCATTTATAAAACTATCCACTATTTCAAATCAAATTTTTAATCTGTTGGTAACTTTAGTCCTATCTCAGTGATAGATTCAATAAACAAATCATTTTATAAGAATGTGATGAGATTTGTTCTCTTTAAAATTCTAATATTCTCTATTCTAATTCTTATATGATGGATTATTGATTATTTATGTTCTTAGAGGATCTACAACTGCTTTCCCTATACAGAGTTTGTTTATTGTTCGATTTTGGTATCTTAATAGGTTTATTTGGTGTTTAAATTGTGATTATATATTATATTTTCACTATTTAATGATTAAATAATTTCATGTGAGTTTTTTGGAATGGAAAAATAGTTCTCATGTTAAATATTAATATTCTATAATTTTTTTGTGACATTTAAATTCAAATATTGTTTATATGTTCTGGAATTATGGATAACCATGTTGGATGTGATGAATTAAAGAGAATAATGTTATAATAAATTGTATAAATTATGTAATTATTTATCTAATGATTAAGGTGAATTAACGTTGAATGTATTTTATGTTTAAATGACGAATAAGGTGTGTTAATTGTTAATAATTGTGATACAAATTAATATTATATTTTCATCGATTTTAGATTATTATTTGGACGAGTTTTTATGTTGTTTGTGTTTAAAATAAATTATTTCCACTCTAAAGAGTATATTCTTATATGTAAATAATAAATTAAGAGTAAACACACATAATTAACTATATGATTTAATCATGTGTTTGTGTGATGTGTGTGACTTTATTTGATGTGTGATTTATTTGAATTTGTGATTAAATATGGTAAAGTGAATATAATAAGGGGAAATGGAAGAATAATATTTAATATAAGGAAAAGAGTGATAAAAATATAAAAAGTCTTTTCTTTTAAAAATGCCTATTGAGTTTGTGTGTTTGATACTAAAAATGTACTTTAAAAATCTTCAATTTTGATTTATTTTTCAAAGTATTTTCATTTTTCAAGGAGAATAAATTATTTTGAATTCTATATTTTATTCTATAAATTAAAGTAATGTTTGGATGGTTTTTATTAACTCATTGGTATTGTGGAAATTTCCCTTAAGATGATCACTTTCCGGATTCCCTAGGTTATGCGGTGATGTGAGATATTAACATGAGAGATATGTTTTTAAATTAGCCTTGAGTTAGGCCTAAGAAATATCTAATTCCATCTATTTGGTGTGAAATTCTATGATGTATTTTTTTATTTAATTTATAATTAAATAAGTTAAAGTGAATATAAAATTGGGGAATGGATGTCAAATATTAAATATATGGAAAAGTGTGATAAAGATACTAAAAAGTGATTTTTTGTGTGAAAACACTTTCTTAGTTTGATACTAAAAACATAATTTGAGATTCATAAATTTTCATGTCTTTTAAAATGGGTTTTAATTATTTAAGAGGAATATATTTATCTGAGATTGATACAATTTTATTGAAATAAAAGTCATGTTTGAATGATTTATAGTAACTCTTTGGGATTGTTGGATGTGTCTGGAAGTTGATTAATTGAATAATTCCTTTTGTTAGATGGATACATGAGAAATTTATATGAGACCAATGTGTTTTAATTATTTTTGATTAAGTCCCATGAAACATGTGATTCCATGTGTTTGGTAGATGAGATGTTGTGATTCTATGAGTTTGAAATAAGATATGATAAAGAGAAATGTGTTTTCCTATATTTTTGTATAGGTATCGACATTGGATGATGTTGGTATGAGTTCACTTGAGCATCTTGATTTATCATCTTATAATTAAATTTATGTTGAAAGTGATATTAATAAATAATATTATAATTTACACTAATTATATATGATCATTGTTAACTCCATTGGATAATAATAGTTTTAGGGGTTTTTATAAGGATTTTATTGCCACTCTCTATACATAAATAGATTATATAAAAACAAATTATATTCATGATATTTAAGGTAATAGTTATCAACCTCTATATTTGTGAGAAAATGTGAGTAGAAAAATAATAGGCGATTTAATGTACTTTTAGTGTCATGTGGAATAGGTTTACATAATTGGTTTTATTTTACTTTTTAGTTGTTTTGATCATATAATGATTTTTCAGATTTGCATTTGAATCATTTTTGGTACTATAAAACCTTTGGAGTGAGATACGATCCTTCTAATATTATTTCAATATTTCAAAGTTAGTGGATTAACTTATGAAGAAAGAATATATTGGCTACTTTTAACTGATAATCAAAAATTGAAGAAATTTTATTTCCATAATTTATTTAAATATAAAAATTATAAATTAATGTTATACCTTCTTACTATCATGTTCCAATATCATACTCTTATCCAATTCATGTAGGTATTTTTTTTCATCCTTAACTTTTTATTTCTTTCCAACACTTCCTAAAAAATAATTTTAAATAATATAAAATAAAATATTAATAAAAATTATTGTAATTTTCATTCAAAACACACATTCATGATAATAGTGTCATCTAATTACATACTAAATCTAGAATTCCAACCACTACATAACTCATTATTATATTCTCTCCACATCTCACCTTATTCCATGAGTCGTGCTATCCTCGTAGCCTCACCATAGAGAAAATTATAATAAATCCGACACCAAAATATTAATTCATATAAAAAAATTAATAATATAACATTAATTGGAATGGATTTTCTTACCCATATTTTTTCTAAGTTACTATCCTGTACTTCATTTTGATGGTGTCTCTAGGAGAGTGGATTGACAGGAATGATGTGAGAGTATTTGGAAATCATTATTATAAAACTCATACATTTCCCCCTATTTGTACACTCATTTTATTATACTCATTATACTCAACTATCAGCTGTGTGTGGTGGTTCCACACTACATGCATGCATGTACACCCATTACACCTAGTGGTAGATCCATCTATGAAAGAAAAAATATATTATATCAATACATTTTATAAATAGACTAAATTATGATAAAAAAATTACTTGGGTTCTATAAATATACCTGAGGAAGTATGATTAGTGGGTTCCACTGGATCCCTTGGCTATGAAGAATCATCAACTTGTATAAGAGTGGGACCCAATGTCTGCTTTGGAGGGTCAGAATGTATATGAGTAGAAGTTGAAGGAGCGTGAATATAGAAGCACAGGGAGAAGAAAATAAAAGGAAAAGAAGATAAAATAGACATATGTGGAAATGTATAATATGGATCAACAATAGGTTCCATCATCGGATAAGGTAAATAAATGTGTGTAGGATTATATGAAAAGTGTGGTGAAAACATAGGAGGCTTAAATATCCTAGGTGCCTCTAATAACACTATGTGATAATAAAGTGTGTTATATTTTATATTAGAGGAAGGGACATGGTGTGATCAGGTACACTGAGTGGTGCATGTAGCTCTATTACCACCCCTCACATCCTTTGGATGAGCACTACTACCACTAAGATCTTCGAAGAATAACTATCTCCGAGGTGGTGGATCTTAATTAAAAGTTAAAAAAAATAATCACATGGCATCATATGTTATTTAAATATATATTTGAAATAAAATACTCATAACATGAACCAAAGGAGGGACACCCATCTATCTAATTTAGTGATTATTGTCTGTCATTATTTTCCTTTATATCTCTTCAATTTTTTTCATTTCCTACATTTGAAAAAAATATGGAATTAATTATAAATTCATTACTAATGTGTAATCTAAAAAGGAAATAACATGGGACAAGAATTAATTAAAGAATACTAATTGTCAATTCAAATAAAAGATACACAGTGATATAAAAAACTCATTTTATATTTAGTGGTAAGAATATCAAAACATAAAATACGTGTAATAGAAAAATATATACCTTCAAATTATCATGTTTAGAATGGTTACAATATAGTTTTCTTCTATTTTCAATTAAATCCAATTCAATTTTAGTTAATTCATTTGGCTCATTTTGGTCAATTGATTAAGTTATTTGTCAATTTTTTGGGTTAATCTAATTAGTTAATATTTTGGGTTAGGTCATTTTTCCATTTTTTGCTAAGGTGATTATTTTAATTGGTTTTAAATTTTATTATAATTAGTTTAATATGTTTCAATTCAATTCATCTTGTTTCTTGTACCTATTTAATTGTTTTAGTTTTTTTTGGTTTGGTAGGTTCTAATATAATTCAATCTAATATTATAAAATGAAACTCAAAGAAAACTGAAACTAATATATATTGAAAATTCACATTAAGGTAAATTTGGATACAAAATATTTGTAATAAACAGTAAATCATTTTGAATAGTACCAACCTTAAAAACCCAATTTCAGTTAAAAAATAAATAAGAACATATATGGATGATTCTATATATTTACAACCATAACTTCATGTTCACAATCTACTCTGAAAATTGAACTATTGGAGTCATCATAATTAATAAATTGATCGAGGCCAATGGTAGCAAGGATTGTGTCAATTTCATCATCACCATCTTCAAAAACATGTATTGAGATTACTTTAATAATGAAAAACAATTTAGGTCTCAGATGAACTTTCGTATAAAATAATAGTTTCTCCAATGATGCCAAAATATATGGATGATCATTAGCAAGATCATGGGTTAAGTCAATAACTCTAAATCCACAATCACCAATAAGTTTTTCATGCATCATCATCAAATCAAAACACTTTCATTTCATCACAGTGACTCAACCATGAGAGTAATAATCCAATATCGGTATTTTATCAATGACTCAATAATAAGATACATTTTCAAATTGAGGAATAATATTTGGTGAATTAGTATAACAGTCTATTGTGGTAGTTACCATAATGGCATCATGTTGTGTTCTCATGTTTATTTCTTTTTTAGTGATAATAAATTTGCACCAACTGATCACAATTGATTTTCATTGATGTACTATAGAATTTGGATCAAAAGACAAAGTTATTATTTCCCAAGAGATAATGTAAAAAGGAAAAATCAATACCTAAAATATAAGTGAATATTAAAATTAAATAAATATTAATTTTATTAATTTATTATAGTAATAATTTTACCTTTAATTTCAACCAAGAAGAAAAATCTTTTCTATGCAGAGTCTCTCTAATTCTCGAATATAAAGAAAGATTATTTCTATTTATAATTTGTTTATGTTTCCTAAAAATAAAAATAACAATAGTTTAACAGATATATATAATTACATGACATGAGATAACATATACATGTTCAATTTACTTACCTGATATAGTCGCCAAACAAATCAAAGTTATAAAACTATGCGATGTGCCCTCTCCTGCTCTTCAAGGCTTAATATAGTCAATGTATATGATCCAGAAATTCCTCCTATTTGTTAAAGTGATGGAAAACTAGGATTAGTTTTATCATACTGCTCTTCTTTATTTCTTATTAGTCTATTCTATCTTATAGTCACATTAGATAGATAAATTTAATAGAAAAATATATATTCTTAAGCCACATAACCCTTCCTGATTGAACATTCAGTATGATTCTTATCCCGAATATAAGACTTCAATGTGTACATATATATTTCAGTTGGATACATAAAACTAAATGAAATAGGTCCTCTAAGAAGTATTTTGTTTTATAATGGATAGTAAGATGCAACATGCATCTGAAAAATTATGGAGGAAATATTTTCTCTAACTCCCACAAAATAAATGTTTCCACTTCTAATATTTTTTAAAAGAAAGTCTGGGATAAATTCTTAGCACAAATATCTCTATATAAATTGAAAAAAATGAATAACTAACACCCTTATATTTTTGGAAAGTAGATTTCATATTTCTATTGGAAGCAACTCATGCAAAAGGATGTGATAATCATGAGTCTTCAATGATTTTAACATTAACTCTCTTCTGTTGATTTATTTTTGAGATGCTTCTTGAATAGCCATCCAAAACATTAATAGTATCTAGTACATCCATAAATTTATTTTTTTCTATAGGTTTCATCACATTGGAAGAACATGGAACCTTCCATTTATTTTCACTAATATACATAGGATGCAATTCTGGTTTGATACCCCAATCCACCAAGTCACTCTGAGATCATAAATCATCTTTTGTATTTAGTTTCACATTTAAAAGAATTTAAAGAAGCATTTCACATAATTTTTTTTCAATGTGAATTATGTCTAAGAAATATCATAAAAAATTGGCTGAACAGTAAGGAAACTCAAATAAGATACTCTTCTTCTTCTAATTTTAATTGGTTTCTGTGAAAACTTTTTTACTCTTTCTAGATTTCATCTGACCCTTCTTAAATGAAAAAATAAACATCTCTCAATTCATTAATCACATCAATTTCCTGAAATATGCTGAGGTAGACTATCAATCTCTATGGTATTTTTAAACCTTTGAATATTATTTAAATATGGATGATCCATTGGAAAAAATAATCTATGTCCATTATAAATAAAACTATGAAGATATTTAAGTCTTTTGGATCATGTATTATTTATACAAATAGGACATGAATGTTTTCCCTTCATTCTACCACCATAAATTATTGCATAAGCTGAAAAATCATTTATTTTCCAGTTAAGTGAAACATGATTCTAAAATTTTTCTTTTTAATAAGCATCATATGTGTGCACACCTACATTATAAATACACTTCTACTCTTTTATTAAAGGTTTCATGTATAAATTTATATCATTTCCAAGATTTAAAATTCCAGATATAAGTATACTCATGAATGTGAAATGTTTTTTCATACACATCCCTAGAGGAAGGTTATAAATGTGTATAAAAACCGACCATTTTCTATGTGAAGTATGCTTATGACTGTTTCCATCTCGGAATATGGGGTGACCTCCTTGATTGAAGGTTTAAACATTCCAATCAGTTTCTAACGGGTTTTTTCATAGAACTAGAAACATCCAATGATTCCACATCCATTTGGACCTACTTTCCAAAGGTAGGCACTCATTAGTTTGTGGATTGTTGAGGCTTAGGAATTTTCATTGGTCGAGAGGATGGGAGGTCGGACTCATCACACCTTTTTGAGGGGAATTATTCTCTACTCTGGGACTCTCTTTATAGATTTAAGTTATGTTCGTGAATCCTTATTACATTACCAAGTATAAAATGATCTTTCCTTCAGATCTGAAAATCAATGATTAAATATGTAGGAAATTTAGAGAATCTATTATATGTATTCGAGGTTCTTCATCAATAGAGAATCATCTATATTTATTAGAGATTCTTGGTCAATGGTATCTTTCGACACATTTATATAGAAGTATCTTGGTCATTATGATGACCATGCTGGTTTTAAAGCCACTCAGTGGGGCACTTGAAGTTTATTGTCATTTAGAAGGATATGGATTATTTAAGAGTTGGGATCGAACCCGCAGATGGGCTACCTATGTATCCTTTGTTTAGAAAAGGAATCAGAACCCACGTAGTTCGAGTAAGGGAGTATGATGTTTATGATTGATGGCTCAAAGAAGGATTTCTTAATTACTTTTACACTCTAATCTCACTTGAGTCATTCTCAGTGTGAGAAACAAGAGTTATTGGTAAAAACCAGAAAATTTTTCCATGAAAGATGCAATCATAATAAATAATGTGGGGCATATATATGTATGACTTCCTAGATAAATGAATATTAGGATTTACTTAATGGAAGAAATCTAGAACGAGGGTCTATAAATGAATATGTGCTTCATGGAGATTTGAATACTCTAACTTGGGGCTTACTCCTGAAAAGGAGGCCCAAATTAGGAGAGGAATTATGATTGGGTTTTACTCCTGAGAAAGAATTCCAGATCAAAGGTAAATTAGGATTGGTTAAGAGAAATTAAAGCTGGGGCTTACTCCTGAGAAGGAGGCCCAGGTTAAGGGACTTGAAAAATTAAGGGACTTGGGGCTTACTACTAAATAGGATACCCATATTTGAGACTGGGGCTTACTCCTGAAAAGGAGGCGCAGGTTAAGAGAATTATGGTTGGGGCTTACTCCTGAGGAGGATGCCCATATTTGAGACTGGGGCTTACCCCTAAAAAGGAGGCCCAGGTTAATGAGGACTTGGGACTTACTCCTAAAAAGGAGGCCGTGGTTAATGAGGACTTGGGACTTACTCCTGAAAAGGAGGCCCAGGTTAAGAGAATTATGACTGGGGATTATTCCTGAAAAGGAGGCCCAGGTTAAGGGACTTGAAAAATTAAGGGACTTGGGGCTTACTCTTGAAGAGGATGCCCATATTTGAGACTGGGGCTTACTCTTGAAAAGGAGGGCCAGGTTAAGATAATTATGGTTGGGGCTTACTCTTGAGGAGGATGCCCATATTTGAGACTAGGGCTTACTCCTGAAAAGGAGGCCCAGGTTAATGAGGACTTGGGACTTACTCCTAAAAAGGAGGCCCAGGTTAATGAGGACTTAGGACTTACTCCTGAAAAGGAGGACTAGGTTAAGAGAATTATGATTGGGGCTTATTCCTGAAAAGGAGGCCCAGGTTAATGAGGACTTGGGACTTACTCCTGAAAAGGAGGCCCAAGTTAAGGGGTTATCTCATATTAAAGGATGAGGTTGAATGAATGAAATCTCAATCTTTAGTGACATAAAGATGTGTAAATCACTAGGTTCTGAGAGATATTCCACATAATTCCTTTCAGATAAGGAATTCAAATCAATAAATCACACCATAAATAGCTTTGAAGAGTGTCTTGAAGACTGAATCTTGAATAGGAGAGGTGGAATGGCATAAGAGGGGTGAAATGGGCAGGAAGGGCACCCAAAAAGGTAGGGGCACACAAGTCCTGGCAGGCACGCAGGTACTGCGTGGGCGCGCAAGTCCTGGTCGCGCAGGTATACCTGTGCAATACATGGGTACTTATGCGTTTGTAAACCAGCATGGTAATACTTGGGCGATCCTTGACCAATGCCTTTAGAATTATCCTGAGGTACTTCCAGAAGAGAGGTGCACAAGTTTTGGCGAGGAGGTAAGGCGGCACACAAGTATTTTCATTTCCGTTAAGGGTAAAACACCTTAGGCGCGCAAGTGTTAGTGAATTCTAACACTTAGACCTTATTCCTCTTGTTTAGACCTTCAATTCTAGGTAAAGAATTACCTTAGAAGCGTTCGGAAGACCTGAATAAGAGACTTGGGTGTTCAGAGCTCTAAATCTGAATTCTGGAAAAAATCCCCCCAAAATGGGGGGCCCACAGGGTCTATTTATATGCTGGAGAAGACCTAGGGCAGTTATCATGTAGGTCGCGCAAGTCACTTGCGCGAACATTAGGCTGCGTGCAAGTATACTTGCGCAACCATGAGGGAACTTGCACGACCTATGGGCAATGTTCTCCTTGTTCACCCCTTTGTCGATTTTTGATGTTTCTTAAAAGGATGAATCAATTTGGACTAAGTCATTTACCTTTCCATTCTTTTAGACAATGTGACAAAAATGAGCGTCAACAAAAGTCCCCCCTCAGAGTTGGATCTGAAAGAATAAGGATGTGACTATGAGGAAAAGAAGAAAAACAAAAGGGAATGAGGCGCGAAGGTGTTCACCGTGCAACCATCATCGCGCATGTGAGAGTCACGTAGGGCTGGAGCGTGCGGGATGGAGTGCGCTTGCTGTAGGCGCGCAGGTGGGTAGCCTGGCCTATAAATATGCGGTCATTTTCCGCACATAGCATCTGACTTCCAGATTTTCGAGCTCTCTCTGCGCATGTCCCCCTCGCCGTGCAAGTTGATCATTTTCCTCTGTTTTCTTTGCTGTCACGCTGTTGTCAAGGTAATAGGACTTACACGGTGATACTTTCACGCCAAAAACTTGCGCGGCACATTAACACTTGCACGACACATTTATACTTGCGCGCCAAGTTTAGACTTGCGCGCCTTAATGCCTTATCCATTTTTCTGAATTTCCTTCACAAATTTTATGAAAAATCAACTTAATTAAGAGTTAATTTAATCAACTTTTGTTCAGAATCAATGGCTCTTAGAACTGGAATAGCTGATGAACTGGCTAGCAAGCAGATTGATAATATTATGAACATCATTGGCCCTGATTATTATACCGTCAAAGATAACACTCTTTCGGATTTGGCTAAGTATCTGAAGAAATATCATCATGACTTCCCCCAAAGAACTTATCTGCCTTTGTATGGCTATGGTCATCTGTGAGAAGTCACTATTCCATAATCAAAGAACTATCTTCCATTTTTGTGGTTTCAAAATTACACCAACTTTGCTTTAGAAAATATCTCATGTGGAGGAGGATTTATAAATGCTGGAACAGCGGAGAAGGCCCACATGATGGATCATAGCCCTTGTACGCTAGATTTAAAACCTCATATGCCCATAATGCAACCACATTGTCATCCTTCAATCTTCCGAAATGCTCAAATGGATCAATCCAAAGGTTGGAAGAAAAGTTGGGACTTCCATCCTGGGGGAGGTGTGATGCCAACTTGGATGTGGGCATACTGGGTGCGACAAACCTGTTCGGAGTTTGTCGAGGATCTAAAAGGAGTGGTGATATACAAAGCTGTTTGGGTTGGGAAAACATATGTTTATAGACATGATAACTTCGTGTCGGAGATACTCAGCCACTAGAGCCCAGAAAATAATTCTTTCGATCTGACTCATGGAGAAATAGGTATCAGTCTGTGGGATTTCCACAAGATCTCAGGGGATGCAATTTTGGGCGACATGTATGATGAATTAATTCCAC
Source organism: Viscum album (assembly GCA_963277665.1). NCBI lineage: Eukaryota > Viridiplantae > Streptophyta > Magnoliopsida > Santalales > Viscaceae > Viscum > Viscum album. Next base: position 1,290,876,609 of record OY728158.1, read on the forward strand.
CCATGGTGACTTGGAATGATTCAGAGAAGACTCCTGCTTTAGCTCGAGAATTATTTAAGATCTTCCACATGCTTAAGAGTTCAGAGACCTAATTAACTCATTCTAGAAAGGATATTCATCCAGAGGAGTGGATGAATATATTTCTTATTGAGAAGAAAGAGGGGGAGCCAAAAGAGAAGGATCCGAAAGAAAAAGGATCCAAGAAAAAGAAATCCAAGGATAAGAGGCCCACCCATCCTATCACCTGCCCAAAACCTGAGAAGAGGGGTGCTCCTAGAACATTCTGGCCAACTCTAGAAGAAGGGGAGTTTGAGAAATGGGGATATGAGGTGAATCAAAGGATTCCAAAGAAGACTCGTCTGGTGGGTTTCTTGGCTTTATGGCTTAGGGTTTATCTTTTGCTAGTTAGGGATTCGAAGGGAGGCGTCAGGCCAGGGAACTTCGTCATTGAGGAAAAATTGGCTGAGGGAAAAATGGTTGGGTTGGCTACCCCCATTTTAGAAAAGATTCACTGGAGTATGCTTCATGTCTTCATGGGTAAATCTCCTTTAAGAATAGTGGGACCATTCCAAGTTTTATGGGGATGGACCGCCACTCTCTTCAGGACTTATAATGTACAGAATGGATTACAAATTCCTGGAAGTTCTTTCAAGCCGTCAATGCAAGAATTCTCTGGAGTTGCTCCATTATATCTTAATGCCTATGACATAAAATTGAGGTTGAGCATGATTAAGGAATTCAACTTCTCTCCCAATGGAAATCCGCCAACTGGGCGGTTTATTGATGATGGAACAACCCACTTGGATTTGAGGGCATACATGCTAGATTGCTTGGATGGTGTGTTAGTTGCCAGGATTGAAGGAGAAATTATATGCGAGGCCTATGATCCATATAGATTTTCATGTCAATTCTAATTTCTGCAACAGATTGCTATATCTTCCCCAGTACATGTCAGGTTAGAGAAACATCCAATGGTTGCTTGGAAACTATGGCTGCTAACGTCAAGGGTGAAAATTGGGGCGGTATTTGATCTACCAGTTGAAAAAGTGGCACCTAATTTCATTACATATTATGATGAACACTGGATAGCATCATACCCCAAAGGGGTGCTGAATCACCTAGTTTATCAGGTGGGGAAAAGGAAGAGAACTGTAGAGAAAGAAACCCTTCCTCATGAAGGTGATGCTTCCCCACCTGAAGCTGATTCGCCAGATTCCTCCTCTAGAACTGATTCACTAGATTCCCATGATGGGGATGATGAGGCACAACCAGTGGAAAAGCGGTTTCATGACCGATATAACCCTCTGATCAGAATTAAAAGACCCACTCCATCAACTCCTGGTGAGTTACTTCATTGTGGAAATTTAATCACTACTACTTTATAAAGCAATAGGTCTTATTTTCTTATTCTCTATCTGTAGTTGCAGGAGATGGGAAGAAACTGAAATCAAATATTGTAGGGCCTTCCTTGTAGCCTTCATATCTAAGACCAGAGGCTATCCAAACATGACAGGCTTTATACTGTGGTACTGAGACCGCCTGGATGGATTTGTGTGAGGGCCTACAACTTCCTGGAATAAGAAATCTTCTGGCTTCTACAGATATCCAATATGAGGATAACCCCAATGAAGTGCGGGCTTACATCAGAGAGCTGGAGATGCTCATATATGCCACTGATGAGTCTGTTCCTTTCACTAGGCAGGTGAAGGAAATGATTGATCATGGCGCCACTGAGGGGGCTGGTGGTTCTGGAGATGAGGAGTGGCATGAGTATGTGGTTCCTGAAGATGTAAGTTTTCTTTACTTATTTTCTTTGCAACTTGATTCCAGTCGAAGCTTTGTTACTTAAGGAAATTATTTTCTTCATCTTGTAGCTTGCAAAGAAAGGAACTGAGGTTCCTTCGCCACAGTATAGCCCTGGTGGTACTTCCATCAGGGCTACTGCTGATTCTCCTCGCGAACCAGGCGAGATATCTCCAGGAAAGAAGGCCATGAATGAGGCGTTGGACATAGCCTTCCATTTTCCAATCCAAGTGCCAGTAATGGAGACTTCCGATACTCCCAAAAAACCAAAGAAACAAAGGCAACGAAGGAGGAAGTCCATATCTAAACACTTTATTAGTAGCGGTAAGTCCCTCGGGTAATCATGAGTCCATACCCATGAAAAGGTTACTCATATTTATGGGGATTGCAGGGGATTATTCAATTTCCCCCCCGAGGGAAAGGACTGATCCTCCTTCAAGGACCATGGATGGTGCTATGTAATAGTCACAAATTCAAGCTAACTTGGCTGCTCCTGGAGAAGAGCTAGCATCTGTTCCCAGTATCCCTCCTGCTGCTGTTGCAAGAAGAGAAGAACCTGTTTCTGGTAAGTTAACAATGCTTCATAAAAATGTTGAATGAACCACCAACTGACTTCCATTCTATGATATTTCAGGTTCAACTCCTGCATTAGAGCTTCTGGCGGCTGTTTCAACTAGTGCCGTGATTTTATCCAAAGATGCTGTTCAGGGTCAGGGGCTGCAGGATGTAAGTCATCAAGAAGACACATCAAACGCTCTGACTGGTGAGACTAACCAGGATTCTGAAATATCATTGGATGAAATGATGAATCATGTCATGTATTTCAAATAATTTTATGGTCATGTTAAGTTTTCATGTGATTTAGAAGACCTTGGGCATGAGTGTTATCCTTCACCCAGTAAATTTTCTTATAATTTACACTTCTAATCATAACTGAAAATAATATGCAGTTCCATCCATAGAAGCTTCTAAACTGCCAATGCCTGAAGAGGGTGTGGACATTGATGTCAACCCTACCATTACTGAAACATTATCTCAAGTAAAGCTAAACCCAGTAAACCATCCTGAGACCCATTTTGAAGATCCTGTTGAGACTGGGAAAGATGAGGAGGAGTCTTCTCAGGTTTCTGATCTACCGTTGGGTAAGGGATAACAATATTTGTGATTGTACTTAATTTGCAAGACAATCGATTCTTTTATTATCCTTTGAAACTAACCAAACTTTTAATTGATCAAACAGGGATATCAACTTCAATGGATAGAACTGGAGTTGAAGTCTCAAACTCCTCCCAAATTGTAGTAGAAGGTGAAAAAAATAGGGTTAGGGGGGAAGGAGCAAAACAGGGCACTTCCTTAAGTGCATTAATCCCAAATTACATACCCCCCTGTGATGATGATGTTGAATCAGACCCAGAGGTGCTTAAAACGTTCATCTTTTCACGATGCAAGGCATAGAACAACATATGGAAAATCATATCTGAGGTGCCTTTAGAAGAGATATCATCGAAGATCCATCGATTTTCGTCCTAGTTTGTCATGCTAGGACTTGGCGGTTTTGGATACCAAGAAATCCATACCGCGATGAAATAAGTCATCTTCAGGAGGGAGCAGAAGCAAAAATGTCGCGAAGATCTGACCAGAGTGAAATTTTCAGTCAACATTGGTGAATTTGAGGCTACAGTATCCCGACCAGAGGCTGACTATGCTGCCAAGATGAAGGAGCTAAAGCATAAGATCAAAGAAAAAGTGGTCCAGCAGGTGCAGCTCCAGCAACAATGAGATGTTGTTACTAGGGAACTTGACCAGCACAATAATTCATTGGAGGGAGTTCAAATGAATGGTATGAAAGCCATTGGAGATGCCAAGAAGGCACTCAATAAAGCTGAGAAGAGTGAAACTGGTCGAGTGCACAAGCTTCAAGTAGCTGCTGATGAAGCTCAGGATGCTGTACATCAAGTGAAGACTTATGTCGACAACCTTTTGTAATTTCCTGAAAAAAGAGAAGAGACTCCAATCTGTGGATGTCCTTCTAATTCTTGTGCATCAATAGAGAGTACTTTTATCTTCAATCATTTGTGCTTGTATTCTTTTACTACCTTCTTTAAATTTTACCTAAGCCAATGGGCCTTGTAAGCATAGTTTGATTTTTACTAGGATTAATATAAGTAACCCTACAAACTTTGAATCATTTAATTGCTCAATATAACCTAAAACATACAAAATGTATGTTTAGTGAGCTGGAACTTGACTTTTATTCAGATTTCCCTTGTCTTTTGTGGGAAGTTTAAAGTCATGCACATCAGACATAAAAAAAGGCTAATGTTTAAGGTCAAAATAGCTTTGACCGAATGAATTAGAATTGAATCAATTATTTGACAATTTATCTGAAAACATATTACCATACTCAAGTATGAGGGGGAAAAATGTAAACTATGACTTAAGAATATTTGAATATGAGGAATGATATGAAAAAGAGCTAAAAGTCATTTTCAGAATTAGTTCCCAAGAATGAAGTGACCATTATTTAACAAACCCATTAAGGGGTTTAATTATGCAGGGCCACCTAAGGGCATTGGCTGCATAGTCAAATAATAGTACCTTTTGTATGACAAGTCTGTTATGTGGACTATTTATGCAAGGCCACCTAAGGGCATGTGCTGCATAGTTAGGCAAAAGAACTCTCAGATTTTTACCTTTGTACTGCTAAAAGCCAGTGAAAGTTTATGGAGATTAAAATTTTCAAAAGTATAGAGTTTTCTGTATGGAAAGAGGTACTTGAATATGGAGAAGATATTTCCAAACAAGATTATCGAAGAACTTGATGGATATCACTCCTACGAAGGTCTGACCCAGACTTAGGGAAAGAAAATATAAACCATAGACTTGAATACTTTCAGATCATGAAAAAGGATATGGGAAAAGTATGTTAAGGATGGATATTTTTGAGGATCCCTACATATTGTCATTAAGACAAATAAGGAGAAAAGATGCTTTCTTTCCAAGAATGAAGTTAACAGTATCTGACAAACCTGTTAGGGGGTTGAATTCTGCAGGGCCACCTAAGGGAATTGGCTGCATAGTCAAATAATAGTATCTTTTGGATGACAAATCTGTTATGGAGACTGTTTATACAAGGCCGCCTAAGGGCACGTGCTGCATGGTCAAGCAAAATAATTCTCAGAATTTCGAAATTTTGTGATTAGAAGTCAGGAAAAGGGTTATGAAGATCTGAAAATATTTAAGGTTAGGATTATGACACATAAAGATGGGTATTGTCCAAATGTATATAGAAATACACAGATCAATGCTAACCATAATCATGTTATGGATGGGTCCTGAATTGAAATACTGGACTTCACTACATATCGCATAAGGATGGGAATCAACCCATACATAGTTCTTGAACTACATTTTAATGTCGTGTGGGACAAAAGTATTGGAGATCTTAGTTTAGTGTCATAGAACTTGGACCATTGTAAGAAATACACAGTGTGTGTTTTCATGGGGACTTTTCAGCCATGGGACTGAAAGAGGTATTTGGGGTTAGGCCCAAAAGACTTGGGGATGGATTCAAGGGACACTTGAACATTCCTACGTATCCCATAAGGATGGGAATCAAGCCCACGTAGTTCTAGAAATACCCTCTGTACAAATTTGGTTCGTACAAGTGAAGGGTGAAAGGAGACTTTAGTGCAATGATTATTTGACCCAAAATAACAGATTCAGGCATTTCCATGTATACACACAGTCTTTGGAATGAAACATGATTGAAAAAAACAATGTAAATATTGATTCCCTCTCAGGTGAAGATATCAAAGAATATTGTAGTTTATTGTCATACTAGACAAAAGTTTTGTATAGTTTAATGTCTTATAGCAAGGATGAAAGTGAACCAATGTAAAGATATTGATTCTAGGGATGGTTTCACGAATAAAAATCGTATGAGATGGAGGTGAACCGATGTGAAGAGAATGGTTTTGGTCTTGAACATTGGGAGGTTGCCTACGTACCCAGCCTGGAAGGCAAGGATCAAAGTCCATGTAGTTCTATTAAATAATGAATTAATGATCAAGTTGTTCTTGGGGACAACAACCTAAGAAAAATGTGTTGGGACTTATGCATGGTTAGCGGCCTAGAGAGGGTGTTATGGTTGAAGTTTTCTCTAAGATCATGTGAGTCATACTTGGTGTGAGAAACAAGAGGTAGCAATAACCCTAACAAATAACAGTTTAATGTCATGTAGGACAACTACCCTTGCTCAGAGTCACCATTTGTGATCAATAATCGACAGATGAACAATCTCAAAAGCGCCATTTGTGATCAATTGAAGTTCAACTACCCTCTCTCAGAGTCTCCGTTTGTGATCAATAATCTATGGATGAACAATCTCAAAAGCGATTGAATGAATTGGAATGATTAGATGAGAAAAGATTGTGCACTTTGCACCACTTGTAAGTCTATCAGAATCGAATAGCACGAGCTTTTAACAAAAAAGTTTTTCTTCGTTCATTCACTCAGGGAGAATTGGTATTAGTTCTCAGAACTCCAATGATACTAGGAAAGAAACCTCCCAATCTTGAGCCAAAATGGGAAGGACCTTACTCAATACATAGGGTCTAGTCCAATGGAGCTTATTCTTTAATCTCAATGGATGGAGAACTTATCACTACTCCAACCAATGCCAGATTTCTGAAGAAGTATTTTGTATAAACAGAAAATAACCATCCAATGGTCCGATATGACCTTAAACTACACCACCATCTAGCAAGATGTTAAACTGCATCATCCACAGTCCATGCATATGACCTTAAACTATTCACACTTTCATCCAACATGACGCTAAAATGTGAAAAACTCCCTAATATGTCCGGGATAACGTTAAATGGTGTACTCTTTTGTCCTTACTGCATGACATTACTCCTGAAAAGGAGTCCCAGGTTAATGAGGACTTGGGACTTACTCCTAAAAAGGAGGCCCCGGTTAATGAGGACTTGGGACTTACTCCTGAAAAGGAGGCATAGGTTAATAGAATTATGATTGGGGATTACTCCTGAAAAGGAGGCCTCAGTTAAGGGACTTGAAAAATTAAGGGACTTTGGGCTTACTCCTGAAGAGGATGCCCATATTTGAGACTGGGGCTTACTCCTGAAAAGGAGGCCCAGGTTAAGAGAATTATGGTTGGGGCTTACTCCTAAGGAGGATTCCCATATTTGATACTGGGGCTTACTCCTGGAAAGGAGGCCCAGGTTAATGAGGACTTGGGGCTTACTCCTAAAAAGGAGGCCCAGGTTAATGAGGACTTGGGACTTACTCCTGAAAATGAGGCCCAGGTGAAGAGAATTATGACTGGGGAATATTCCTGAAAAGGAGGCCCAGGTTAAGGGACTTGAAAAATTAAGGGACTTGGGGCTTACTCTTGAAGATGATGCCCATATTTGAGACTGGGGCTTACTCATAAAAAGGAGGCCCAAGTTAAGATAATTATGGTTGGGGATTACTCCTTAAGAGGATGCCCATATTTGAGACTGTGGCTTACTCTTGAAAAGGAGGCCCAGGTTAATGAGGACTTATGACTTACTCCTAAAAAGGTGGCCCAGGTTAATGAGGAATTGGGACTTACTCCTGAAAAGGAGGCCCAGGTTAAGAGAATTATGACTGAGGCTTATTCTTGAAAAGGAGGCCCAAGTTAAGGGGTTCTCTCATCTTAAAGGATGAGGTTTAATGAATTAAATATCAATATTTAGTGACATAAATATGTGTAAATCACTAGGTTTTGAGAGATATTCCACAGAATTCCTTTCAGATAAGGAAGTAAAATCAATAAATCAATCCATAAATGGCTTTGAAGACTGTCTTGAAGACTGAATCTTGAATAGGAGAGGTGGAATGGCATAAGAGTGGTAAAATGGGCAAGAAGGGCACCCAAAAAGGCAGGGGTGCGCAAGTCCTGGAAGGCACGCAAGTACTGCATGGGCGCGTGAGTCCTGGTCACGCAGTTATACCTGTGCGACACATGGGTACTTTCATGTTTGTAAACCAGCATGGTAATACTTGGGCGATCCTTGACCAATGCCTTTAGAATTATCCTGAGGTGCTTCCAGAAGAGAGGCACACATGTTTTAGTGAGGAGGTAGGGCGGCGTGAAAGTATGTTCATTTCCCTTAAGGGTAAAACACCTTAGGCTCACAAGTGTTAGTGAATTATAACACTTAGACCTTACTACTCTTGTTTAGACCTTCCATTCCAGGTAAAGAATTACCTTAGAAGTGTTCAGAAGTCCTGAAGAAGAGAATTGGGAGTTCAGAGCTCTAAATATGAATTCTGTAAAAAATCCTACCCAAAATGGGGGGACCATAGGGTCTATTTATAGGCTGGAGAAGACCCCAGGTGGTTATCATGTAGGTCGCGCAAGTGACTTGCGCGACCATTAGGCGGCGCGCAAGTATACTTGTGCGACCATGAGGGAACTTGTGCGACCTATGGGCAATGTTCTCCTTGTTCATCCCTTTATCGATTTTTGATGTTTCTTAAAAGGATGAATCAATTTGGAATAAGGTATTTCCCTTTCCATTCTTTTAGAAAATGTGACGAAAAGGGGCATCAACAAAAGTCCCCCCTCAGAGTTCGATCTGGAAGAATAAGGATGTGACTCTAAGGAAAAGAAGAAAAACCAAAGGGAACGAGGCGCGAAGGTGTTCTCCGCACAGCCATCATCGCGCAGATGTGAGTCGCGCAAGGCTGGAGCGCGCGGGATGGAGCGCGCTGGCTGTAGGCGCGCAGGTGGGTAGCCTGGCCTACAAATAGGCGGTCATTTTCCACGCATATCATATGACTTCTGGATTTTCGAGCTCTCACCGCGCAGCTCCCCCTCGCCATGCAAGTTGCTTGTTTTCCGCAATTTTCTTTACTGTCGCACTGTTGTCAAGGTAATAGTACTTGCGCGGTGATACTTTCATGCCAAAAACTTGCGCGGCACATTAACACTTGCGCGACACATCCATACTTGCGCGCCAAGTTTATACTTGTGCGCCTTAATGCCCTAGCCATTTTTTCTGAATTTCCTTCACAAATTTTATGAAAAAATCAACTTACTTAAGAGTTAATTATTCAACTTTTGTGCAGAATCAATGGCTCTTAGAACCGGAATAGCTGATGAACTGGCTAGAAAGCGGATTGATGACATGATGAACATTTTTGGCCATTATTATTATGATATCTATGACATCACTCTCCCATATTTGGATAAGTACTTGAAGAAATATCCTGTTAAATTCCCACAGAGCATATACCTAGGTCTGTATGGGCATGGTAATCTGCAAGGAGTCAATGTTCCAGATGAAAAGGACTATATGCTTGAGATAGAGCTACACTGGCCTAAGATGCAGCCACACTACTACTCTCCTATTTTGGTTATGCTGTGCTTTAAGAGCAACAACAATGGTGTGAACTTTAAAATTTTTCTTCCATGCCATTTCCTTGAAGATATAAAAATGGAAAACCATGGGCTGATATGTTTTCCGCTACCAGTTGATGGAGAGAAGACTATCATGACATTAAAATAATATCTGAAAAAAGTACTCACTCCAAATGGATCTTTAGTTCTAATGCTTCATTCTCAAATCCATGTATCCATCTTCCAAGTCTCTTCGACAGAAACAGAGTCACTGTTTGATCAGCAGAAAATTTTCTCAAACCACATTCAAGAACATTATTTTACAATTTTTACAAGAAGAGATGGTATCACTGCATCTCTTATTGTATCCAGTTGAATGAATGAATTCTAAGTCGCTGCTGATGAAGCTCGGGATGCCGTAAATCAGATGATGAGTTATGTTGAAATCCTTTTGTAATTCTTGAAAAAGGGAAGAGACTCTAATCTATGGATGTTCTTCTAACTCTTGTGCATCAATGAAAAAAACTTTCGTCTTCAATCATTTATGCTTGTATTCTTTCTCTACCTGCTTTAAATTTTATCTAAGCCAATAGGCCTAGTAAGAATAGTTTGATTTTTACTAGGATTAATATAAATAACCCTACAAAAATTGAACCTTTTAATTTCTCAACATTACCTAAATCATACAAAATGTATGTTTAGTGAGCTGGAACTTGACTTTTATTCAGAGTTCCCTTGTCTTTTGTGGGCAGTTTAAAGTCATGCACGTTAGACATAAAAAAGGCTAATGTTTAAGGTCGAAATAATTTTGACCAAATGAATTAGAATTGACTCAATTATTTGAAAATTTATCTGAAAACATATTACAATACTCAAGTATGAGAGAAAAAATATGTAAAGTATGACTTAAGAATATTTTAATTTGAGGAATGATATGAAAAAGACCTAAAAGGCATTTGAAGAAGTAGTTCCCAAGAATGAAGTTACCATTATTTAACAAATCCATTAGGGGGTTGAATTATGCAGGGCCAACTAAGGGCATTGGCTGCATAGTGAAATAAATAGCATCGTTTCGCTGATAGGTCCATTATGTAGACTACTTATGCAAGGCCACCTAAGGGCACGTGCTGCATATTCAGGAAAAATAACTCTCAGAAATTTACATTCCTAGTGCTAATAAGTCAGTGAAAGTTTATGAAGATTCAAATTTTCCAAAGTATAGAGTTTGTTGTATGGAAATAGGTACTTGAATATGGAGAAGATATTTCCATACAAGATTATCGAAGAACTTGATGGATATCACTCCTATGAAGGTCTAACCCAAACGTAGGGAAAGAAAATATAAACCATAGACATGAATACTTTCAGATCATGAAAAAGGATATGGGACAAGTATGTTAAGGATGTCTATTTTTGTGGATCCCTACATATTTTCATTAAGACAAATAAGGACAAAAGAGGCTTTCTTTCCATGAATGAAGTTACCAGTATCTGAAAAACCCGTTAGGGGGTTGAATTATGTAGGGCCACCTAAGGGCATTGGCTGCATAGTCAAATAATAGTATCTTTTGGCTGACAAATCCGTTATAGAGTCTGTTTATGCAAGGTCGCCTAAGGGCACGTGCTGCATGGTCAAGCGAAAGAATTCTCAAAATTTGGAAATTTTGTGATTAGAAGTCAGGAAAAGGGTTATGAAGATATGAAAATATTTAAGGTTAGGATTATGACACATAAAGATGGGTATTGTCCAAATGTATGCAGAAATACACACATCAATGCTAACCATAATCATGTTGTGGCTGGGTCCTCAATTGAAATACTGGACTTCACTACATATCCCATAAGGATGGGAATCAATCCATACATAGTTCTTGAACTACAGTTTCATGTCATGTGGGACAAAAGGATTGGAGATCTTAGTTTAGGGTCATAGAGCTTGGACCATTGTAAGAAATAAACAGTGTGTGTTTTCATGGGGACTTTTCAGCCAAGGGACTGAAAGAGGAATTTGGGGTTAGGCCCAAAAGACTTGGGGCTAGATTTGAGGGACACTCGAATGTTCCTACATATCCCATAAGGATGTGAATCAAGCCCACATAGTTCTAGAAATACCCTCTGTACAAATTTGGTTCATACAAGTGAAGGGTGAAAGTAGACTTTAGTGCAATGATGATTTGACCCAAAATAATAGATTCAGGCATTTGCATGTATGCACGTAGTCTTTGGAATGAAACATGATTGAAAAAATCAATGTAAATAATGATTCCCTCTCAGGTGAGGATATCAAAGAATATTGTAGTTTATTGTCATACAGGACAAAAGTGTTGTATAGTTTAATGTCGTATAACAAGGATGAAAGTGAACCAATGTAAAGATATTGATTCTAGGGAAAGTTTCATGAATCAACATCATATGAGATGGAGGTGAATCGATGTGAAGAGATTGGTTTTGGGCTTGAACCTTTGGAGGTTGCCTATGTACCCATCCTGGAAAGCAAGGATCAAAGTCCGCATAGTTCAATTAAAGAATGTATTAATGATCAAGTTTTTTTTGGGGACAACAACCTAAAAAATGGTGTTGGGACTTACGCATGGTTAGCGGCCCAGAGAGGGTGTTATGGTTGAAGTTTTCTTTAAGCTCACGTGATTCATACTTGGTGTAAGAAACAAGAGGTAGCAACAACCCTAACGATGCACAGTTTAATGTCATGTAGGACATATGAAGGGACTACGCAGTTTAAAGTCTTGTAGTTAGGACTATTGGTGATGCACAGTTTAATGTCATGTAGTAGGGACAAAGCATAGTTTAATGTCATGTAGGACATATTAAAGGACTTTCTATACATTTTAGCATCGTGTAGTTAAGACGTTGGGGACAATACAGTTTAATGTCATGTTCGAAAAAAAGAAGACTGTGTAGTTTAATGTCATGTAGTAAGGACAAAAGAGTACACCATTTAATGTTATGCCGGACGTATTAGGTAATTTTTCACATTTTAGCATCATGTTGGACGAAAGTGAGAATAGTTTAAGGTCATATGAATGGACCGTGGATGATGCAGTTTAACGTCTTGCTGGACGGTGGTGCAGTTTAAGGTCATACCAGACCATTGGATGGTTATTTTGTATTTATACAAAATAATTCTTTAGAAATCTGGCATTGGTTGGAGTAGTGATGAGTTCTCCATCCATTGAGATTAAAGAATAAGCTCCATTGGAGTAGACCCTTTGTATTGAGTAAGGTCCTTCCCATTTTGGCTCAAGCTTGGGAGGTTTCTTTCCTGGTATCATTGGAGTTCTGAGAACTAATACCAATTCTCCCTGAGTGAATGAACTAAAACAAACTTTTTTGTTAAAATCTCGTGCTATTCGATTCTGATAGACTTCCAAGTGGTGCAAAGTGCACAGTCTTTTCTCATCTAACCGGTCCAATTAATTCAATCTCTTTTGAGATTGTTCATCTTTAGATGATTGATCAAAAATGGAAACTCTGAGCGAGGGTAGTTGAACTTCAATTGGCAAGACTGCTTTCGTTCCATATACCAATGAATATGGAGTTGACCGTGTTACAGTGCGGGTGGTAGTCTGATAAGCCCATAAAGCATGAAAGAGTTTATTAGGCCATGACTTATTATCTTTATCCACCATATTTTGTAGTATATTTGAAAGAGTCTTGTTGAAGGCTTCTATCTGTCCATTGGCCGCTGCAAGATACCGAGATGAATGGTTGGATTTGATGTTGTATTCTTGATACAACTTCTTCACCTCAGATGAAGAGAAGTTGGTTCCATTGTCCGTTAATATGGAATGAGGGACACCAAATCTGGTAATGATGTTAGACTTGATGAAGCTAAAAATGCATTTTGAACTGACTTCCTTAAGAGGTATTGCCTCTGCCCATTTGGAAAAGAAATCAGTAGCAGTAAGAATATACTTAAACTGCTTGGCCGTAGCTGAAGGGTAAGGCCCAACCACATCCATTCCCCATGTGGAAAATGGCCATGAGTATTTAGCTGTATGAAGCAACTCTGGAGGTTGATGAATGAATTTGGCATGTACTTGGCATGAATGACACTTCTTTGTGAAATCAACACAATCTTGTATCATTGAAGGCCAAAAGTATCCAAGCCATCGAATCTGATCAGACAGTCTATGTCCAGACTGGTGGGAACCACAGACTCCTGCATGCACTTCTTTCATGACAGCTATTGTCTCTTCACCATCAATGCATCTGAAGAGAACTCCATCAAAACCACGTTTGTAGAGAATTTTCTCTAGGTGATCTGGGCTATCATAAAGAGTAAAATTGACCACACGTTGCCAAATTTGTTCTTTATCGGCTCTATCAGGTGGAAGTGTTCCATTTTGAAGGTATTCCCTGATAGGTGACATCCATCCCGTTGTATGACCATACGGTTCAGGAATGGGACTAATTTCATTAATTTCCTCTGTTCTGATTTGAACATAAGGTGAAATTGCATGACGGTGGGCAATACTGATTATTGTCTCGTCCCAATTTGGATCTACCAGACCTGTGGATATATTAGCCAGTGCATCATCTTGAGCATTTTGTGATCTTGGGACAAAAGAAATTGTCTGTTCCGAAGGTAATTCCTCCATTAACTCCCTGATGTAATCATACAAATGGATTAGTTATTCTTTTCAGATGGCATAATCCCCATTGACTTGTTTGATTACCAGGTCTGAATCACCTTTCACCTTTAAGTGATTCACTTGTTCTTGAAGTGCTAATTCCAATCCTATGATGAGAGATTGGTATTCTGCTTCATTATTGGTACCACCTTCCCACAATAAGAAGGAATAAGGTAACACTGCCTTTTCTGGAGAAATGAGCACAATTCCTAATCCATCTTTGTTGAATTTAGGATTTTCCATTTTTCTCCCTATTGGACTTTTGGAAGCACCATCAAAATACATTTCCCATTCCTGAGGACTTTCTTGAATAGAGAAGACTTCCTCATCAGGGAGTTCAATATCTAAAGATGTTTCTTCCACTGAAGGGTGTTCAGTCAGGAAATCAGCCAGATCTTGGCCCTTTATCGCCTTTTGAGACACATACTGAATGTCGAATTGCTGCAAAATAACTGCCCACCTTACCAGACGTCCTGTAAGCATTATACGACTAAGGATGAATTTGAGCGGGTTATTGCGAGATACCAATTGGACCTTGTTATGTTTCAGGTAGTGTCTCAACTTCTGAACTGAAAAGATTAATGCCAGGCAGCACTTCTCAATACTTGAATACCGGGTTTCTGCTTCAAGCATAGTTCGACTGAGGTAGTGGAGGCTATTTTCATTCCCAGTATCATTCTTCTGAGCAAGAAAGGCACCCAATGATCACTCTAGAGCTATCACGTAGAGGATAAGTGGTCTTACTTCAATAGGTGGCATGAGTACCGGTGGACTCAAGAGGTATTTCTTGAGAATATCGATTGCTTCTTGACATTCTTCAGTCCACTGGTAAGTGACTCCCTTCTTCATCAATTTGGTGACGGGTAAACTTTTTCCTGCCAAATTGGTGATGAAACACCAAATATAGGCTAAGTGTCCTTGAAGTCCACTTAATTCTTTCAAATTTCAAGGAGGTGACATACCAAGGATTGACTTGGTCTTCTCATGATCGACTTCAATACCACGATGGCATATAACAAAGCTGAGAAATTTTCCCGAGGTTACCCCAAAAGAACATTTTAAGGGGTTCATCTTCAAATTATGTTGTCGAAGCTTGCAGAATATGACATCCAAATCATCCAAGTGATTAGAAATTTGTTTGGATTTGACCACAAAATCGTACACATAGAATTAAATAGACTTACCTAAGAAGGGTTTGAAGATATGATGCATGGAATGCTGATATGTTGCACCTGCATTCTTTAAGCCAAAGGGCATTACCTGGTAGCAAAACACACCCTGAGGGACTCAGAAGGCTGTGGATTCCTTGTATTCTGGGGTCATTCGGATCTGATTATATCCAGAATATCCATCCATGAAGGAAAGTGCTTCATAACCATCTGTTTCATCAATTAAAAGTTCCGTAATCGGAACTGGGAAATCATGCTTAGGAAAATTCCGATTAAGATCTCTAAAATCGATGCAAACTATAATTTGTCCGTTCTTCTTCTTTACAGGGACAATATTAGCCAACCACCTGGGATAATGAGCTTCTCTGATGAAGTTATCTTTGATAAGCTTATCCACTTCAGCTTCAATTTTGGAAGCATAAGTTGGGTGTGTTCTTCTCGCGGCTTGCTTAAATCCTCGATGTTCTTTTGGTAAACCCAAATGATGAGTAGAAACATCAGGATCAAGCCCGGGAATTTCTTTATAGTTCCCAGCAAATATATATCTATTTCTCTTTAGAAAATAAATATACATCTCTTTCTCTTCAATAGTCATGGCCGCATTGATTAAAGTAGGGCGTGGATCTTCTTTTGTACCCAGATTTATTTCTCTGAGTTCATCCACAGTGGTACAAATACCCTCTTCAAATGATGGAGGAGCATCTCTGAGATCTTCCTCTTCTTCTTCATCATGTGTTATTTATTCCGTTTCTACTTGCATAGTAGATGATAAAGCAGAATTTTCATGATCATAAGAGATGTCAAAATTTGCACATCTTGAAGAAGAAGCTTCTATTTCTGACCCGATTGATGATGAAGGGTCTTCTTTGGGTAATAAAGAGGAGATGATGGATTGAGAATTGATATCATTTTTCACCTCTGATGTTTCTATAACTTCTTCTGGCCTAATTTTCAAATTATAGACTTGTTGGATTTCAGCAGATGAAATGAAGACGTCACCATTTGTGCTTTCATCACTGCTTGGTGGGTTACCAATTTCTCCCATGTTGTCTGGATCAATTTCCATAATTGACATTATGGATCTTTCCATAAGAGTATTTTGATTTGGGTATATTTTGTCAATTTTACTGATAGGCAACACATAATCTATACTCACATGTGTAAATGGATTTACTGGAATCTTCTCCAAACCATATGGAGCATTAACTTTGGTAATATAATTTGTTGTGGATTTCTCCCTTCCCTTCATGTGATAGAATTCTGCCTCAATATATTGAGACTCACATGTCTTGAACGAGGCCTTATCACCATACAATGTCCCAACTTGAACATCAAAACAATATTTGAGACATTGATGGTATGATGAAGGGATACCAATATGTTGATGTAGCCAGGGTCTTCCAAGCAAGATGTTGAAAGCTGAGTCTTGATCAATAATCATGAAATCCTAATTGGATACAAGATCTTCAAACTGATTTCTGAGTGTAACTTTGTCCAGTGGTTCTTGTTCATTTTTATCATATCCTTATAACATCATGGTAGAAGGAGATAAATCAGATTCCGTGAGGCCCAATCGACGAAGTGTACGAATGGGCATGAGGTTGACTCCTGAACCATTGTCAATGAAAGCTCTTCAGACGTCTATTCCATTGACCATGACAGATAAGTACAAAGGTCTAATATGCCCATGCACAACATCATCTTCATTAGTAAAAGATATTATTGCATGGAATTCTGCAGGATTATTCTCTATGTGATAGACTTCAGTTGCAGCAATTTCAATTTCAAACTCCTGAGGACTTGACAAAGCCTCGATGAGTGCTTCCTGAAGATCTTTTGATAGATTCAAAGCATCCATAATTGATAACTTGGATGGTACTTGGGCCAAGTGTTTCAATACATCATACTTTTGATCCATAGGTCTGCGTTTTACAACAGAAATATGTGGTTTAGTAGGTTCCTTAGAAGCAGATGCTTTGAAAGTTGATGCATCTTGTATTGGGATAGGAGTTTGCAATATTCCTGGTGTTAGAAGATTAGACCGATTAGATCCATTTACCTACTGAGAGGAATAATATGGAACCTTCAACCAGTCTTCCAAAATAACCATGCTAGGACTGAATTTGATATTGGTAGAAGAACTTTCTTGTTCTTGTTGAGCTCGCTGAAGGGCTCTACCATGAGTTTCTACCGCATACACAGTTCTAGAAGGGGTAGAATTGGAACAGTGGCTTCTGAAAGATCCACGTCTTCCCCTGTATCCTGAGCCTCTGTAACTTCCTCTGATTCCCCTATTTGATACAGGGAATTCAGGCTCATCGAAATTGAAGCTGCGACTGGAATATGGATCTGTTAATTGAATCATATTAACAGAACCGAAGATTAACTCTTCGTCTGATGAAGAATCTGCTTGATTAGCCTGTTTAAGCTATGCCGTTTGGTGGGATGGTGCCCGTTGATTTGAAGTAGATGGAATGAAGTCTTCCAAGGTCAAAGACAACTTAGGCTTTGACACGTGCTCATCTTCTTCTAATTATATTTCTTTTTTTAAATCATGACGTTTCATTGAAGATTTTCCCTCTGATAAAGAGGGTTTTTCTGCGGCATTCATAGCAGAAGGTACAATTGGTTTCTTAAATTGCGTTTGTAAAATAGAATGAGTTCGTTTGATCGTCTTTCTGACCATCCAATCATCATATTTTTGTGCATTTTTTCTTTTTTACTTCTTTCCACTCGCCTTCCTCCTCTGGAACTGTAGCAGTAACACATGCTACCTGGGATGAAGAGCCTTTCAGTTTGACTTGTCCCGAGTCGACCATCTTTAGCAGGAGGTCTTTGAAGACAAAACACTCCTGGATAGGATGCCCCAACATTTGATGAAAGGGGAAATAATTGGGACGGTCTTCATCTCCTTCCTTGTTTGACCTCTTGGGCCTTGGCAATTGAACCAGATTATTTTCCAGAACCAAAATAAAGTGACCAGGAACTTGTTCATTTTGTAAAGAGTATGTTTTTCTCTTTAGATCCTCAAATTGTTTTCGTCTTTGATCTCTTTGATCATCTGGACGAAACAACCTTTGTTGTTGGCGCTCAGGAGGTGGAGCCCTTCGAGAAGATGAAGGTTTTGAAGTAGAAATAGGTACAGGTGCTTTTTTAAGCATAACTGTAGCAGTTTCTGCTTCACCCATTCTCCTTCCTAGAGCTGATGGAATTACACAAGATTTAGCCTTAGCCTGTATAAGGGAATCTTTAATTTGCTGAGCGATTGAAGTAAGGTCTCGAAACCCTCCTATGTATTTCACAGGGATCAACGGCGTGCGTAATTCATCATGCAGATTTTCCACACAGATTGGCAACAATTCCTCTTGAGGGAGTGATAACCTTAGGGAATATGTTAATCCCTTTAAACGAGCAATGAAATCAGAGAATCTTTAATTCTCCCTTTGCTTACAGTTTGTAAGATCGAAAACTGTTGTCTTTGGAAAAGTTGAGCTGAACTGAAGAAAGAATTTTTGGTGAAGATACTCCCATCTGGTAATTGACCGGGATTTCAAGCTTGTATACCAGACAAAGACTGGTAATTGCAAGGTCCGCACGAAGCATCTGAGATTCACTGCTTCTTGCTATTCCGGATTTCCCATCATTGGATCGCAACAAGACACATAATGCATCAAATGCTGTTCAGGATCGCCTGATTCATTAAAAATAGAGAATACAGGGTTTCAAAAACTAGATTGAGGAGGGATTGAATCTACCCATTCAGGGTAAGATTTATTTTCTAGTTGAACCTGTGCACGCTTACCTTCCATAGTTTCTAATAGAGCTGTTAATGACTCAATGGTAGTTATTAACTTTTGAGAAACATCCGGTTGAACTTGGACTTGGGCAGGTGAAATGACTGGAGCTTGGATAGATGTGGTGGTTGGTGCTGCAATTGATGGTAGCACTACCAACTGTTGTTCCACTTGACCCATAGGATTAGACCTGTGAGGGTGCACTGATAGAGGAGGATATTCTTGATCCATATTAGTAGCTGCAACAAATTCCCTTGGCTAACTAACTCCAGCACTCTTAAGAAGAAGACTACCCTGAAGTAGTTCTGCATTCAACCTCCTTAATTACTTCATTTCTTCCTCCTATTGTGCAAACCTTTTCTCTAGTGAGAGCGATTGGCCTTCTCCAGAGGAAGGATATGTAACCTGATTATTTCCCCTCCATTTGTTCGATCCTTTTCAGAGAGGGGGAAGTGGGTTATTTGAAGGAACACCCAGATTTTGGGTAAACCTTTGATTTCGTGTACGCACACCTTCTTCATTTGTGTCTGTGCGTACAACTTCTTGAGCAGGAATCTCTTCATCTGATCCCTCTGAATGAGCCTCATATAGTGGATCATTAACAATGGCATTAATGACATTAATTGATGCATAACGCATTACATCCCTTCTATCAACATTTCTGTGATATTGTCTTCTTCCATGTATTTGATGAGACATTGCCTTTTGTTGATTCGATCCCTCAGGAACTTCTTGGTGAACCGTAATTTAGAGAGAATCTCCTAATAATTTGGCTCTTCGTTCCTCTTGTGGCTTCTTACCCAATCGAGAAAAGACCGATTTTCTTTGAGGAGGTGATTGATGATTTGAAAAAGTACCCAGTCCAGTGGACTGGGGCTGTTCTTGCTGTCTTTGCTCAACTCCTTGAATCCTATTTGTTGATTCTAAGGGTTGGTTTAAAAAATCCCCAATATGGAAAGCTGGGGTGGCTCTTGACATGCTATGTCCGAGACTTTCTTAAAATATCTCCTAATCTTGCAGACCTTGGTCTGAAAATTAGCTAGATGCATCAACCTGCATCCACTTTTATCACCCGGCTCAAAAGACCGTTAGATGATTTCTGACACTTCTATCACTTGGTGATGTGCTTGCTCCATACGAGAGGCCTGTTCAATATTCTCGTTTGCTTGATGTAGGAGTAATTCAACAACTTGTTCTCTGTATGCTTGATTTTGAGAGGAACTAGTTGAAGCCTGTTCTTGGGCAAACTTTTGATTACAAACAAAGCCCATTGACTTTGGCCGGCCATGGGCAATAACATTGCATGATACCATTTTCGGCGGGCTTTACTAACTGGAGAGTACAGTGAAATGTAGTGCTCCATGAACACCCCATCCTCTGATATGAATACCAGATGGGGCATTGGCAATTAACTGGCGTAATATTCTTAGTGAACAAAGGGATGAACAATGAAGGGATCTCTGCTTCTTTTCAGCCTTCGGATATCGAGAGACTGATGGAGATGCAAAATCAATCTGGCATTTTAACCCTTCTATTATCTTAACATGATTTTCATATTCATCATAAGATAATACTTTCTTCTTCAACTGACAAAGAGTTTTCTATATGTTGAGATAAATACCATGAATTCCATCTTCCGTCAACATCTTTGGAATTCCATACTGAGAGTCATCCAGAGGCCAAAACATGACTAGTACTTCACCTTTTTCCAGTTGTTTTCTCATGTTCAGCATTTCCTCTTTATCATTAAATGAATATTCTTCTACCTGATTTGACCAGAGCTGGTGATTCCTTATTACTTCATCGGATTCAACAAGATTGGTAGAGAAATCACTGATTAAACTATAAGATTCATGACTTAGGGGTGGTTTGGAGAATGACCTACACCTTGGGATATCTTCTGATTGAGAAAGTATTTCACCTTCTAGTGATGAAGCATAAGAAATGACTGGTTTTGCATTTGGAAGTTCCTCAAGATAAGAGGGCTTTCTTGGCACTACATTGCCACTGGAGCATTTTCCGGACAATGTGCATCACTACTGCAGAGAGGACTTTCACAGTGAAATTCATCATCATGGGGAGGACAACCATGGTGGGTTACAACAAAAGATGAGACCTCTTGCTCCTTGGTCTTCTGACCACACAGAGGGTTCCTGTGGCTCCGATCTGAAGACGAAACTCCGAGATCGACTGAATTGTCATGAAGCAAGCCTTTATGAGGAAGTATCTGTTGAAGACCTTCAGAATTAATGTTCCCACTATTGGTAAATAAGGAATTAGAATCTCGGATTCCAATAGATAATGTTTTGAGGGCTTCAAGAACTCCATCATCGAGCAAGACCTTGTTACAGATTAACTCTTGATCTTTTGACTGTGCTGGGCGGGTCTTATTCTTAGATTCCTTCTTACTCACATTAAAAACCACTTATTGACGGAAGTGGCTACTCTGAGTAGGTGTATGTGCCTGATCAGGAGAGATGGCCAGGTTAGGCTAACGATCTCCACTCAAATTAGGTGTATGTGCCTGACTTGGTTGCCCGTATGATATGGGGAGTATGCCCCACAACCCTCTTGGACTGGAACAGATGTGTGTGTCTATTCTGGAGTGAACTGTTGATGTGTTACTCCACTGGTGGGGATAGATTTATGTGTCTTTCCCTGAGATGCCGCTGAAGTTGTTATAATATCTTGGCAGGCATCCAGAATATGAGCAGGGATTTGCTTATGCTCTTTCAACATTGATAGAATATGCTTGGTAACTTCATCTGCCAGAATGGGGATATACGTCCATTCTGTGATTTGAGTAGGTGTATGTGCCTACTCCTGTCCTCCTTTTCCTGTTAGTGAATCCTGACAGTACTCAAGTGTCGGGGCAGAAAGTTGAGTCTGCCTCCTGTTTGTCGCCGGAGCTTTCCGACTAACTTCTTCGAATGCTACCAAGCAAGACTGTTGGTAGGCTTGATTAATACTAGAAGATGTATGTGCCTGCTGATTGCACTTCACTGAATGTGGTTGATGATATCCATCATATGTAGTCAGACGATCCTGCTGACTAGCTGATGATGTATAAACAGGTGTATGTTCCTTCCTATAGTACTCCACCAGAATTGCCTGGCGGGATTGGCGTGATGATGCCAGATGAGTCTGCTAGACAGCGGAATTAAAACAGGTAGGTGTGTGTGCCAGCTCATTGCTTGCCACCAAGTTAGGTTGGTGGACTTCTCCGGAGATGGCAGAGATGAGAACCTGCTCACTGCTAACCGGATTTCACCTCTGGAGATTCGTCTTTCCTGCTTGGGTTTGAGGAACCTGAGCTGAACGCCTGGAGTCGACACCCTCATCATGTTGAGGGCGCACTGCCACACGAGTTTGGCGGTGATTGTTGATGGGATCCCTCGGTAAGGACTCCTGCTTCCTTGAATTAAGGCCCTGAGGGACCTTCTCATTCATCTCCCCAGAATATGGGAGTGAATGGTGATTGTGTTCCGGGGATAACGACCCGAAACGGTTGGAGATGGTAGTTAGCACCGCCTGCTTCTTGATCGTTGGTCGTCACTGTCCGGATGACTAGGGTGAATTATTCACTTGGAGGGCTTGTCGGGCAGTCTCCAGAGTTGTAATGGTATCGTGTTGACGGTACTCTTTAACTAGTGCGTTTGATACCCAGCATTGAAGATGCTGAGTAGGTGATGTCCTCCTCAGAGTGGATGACGATCCAGCAAGAGTAGCAATAGTGGCATTCATAGCAGCGGTATTCACAGGTGTGAACTTGAGAGCATCCATTTCTTAGAATGTAAAGAATCTTGGGAAAGAGTGCCTGTTTGATATAACAGACATAATTAATAAAAATTCATCCACTACATATTTTGGATGAACACATATGTCAATGATTGTTTTTGTTGGCCCTCTCATTGAGTTTTAAATATGGGCCTAACAAATAGGTAAAACATGATTTTAACTTGGTTAAGGATTCACGTCGGGTTAACCATTTTTTGTTTCCCTCTCAGAATTTGGGGTGACCTCCTTGATTGAAGGTTCAAACATTCCAATTGGTTTCTGACGGGTTTGTTCGTAGAACTGGAAACATCCAATGATTCCACATCCATTTGGACCCACTTTCCAAAGGTAGGCGCTCATTAGTTTGTGGACTGATGAGGCTTAGGAATTTTCATTGGTCGAGAGGATGGGAGGTCGGACTCATCACACCTTTTTGAGGGGAATTATTGTCTACTCCGAGACTCTCTTTATAGATTTAAGTTATGTTCGTGAATCCTTATTACATTACCATGTATAAAAAGAGCCTTCCTTCAGATCTGACAATCAATGATTAAATATGTTGGAAATTTAGATAATATTTTATATGTATTTGAGGTTCTTCATCGATAGAGAATCATCTATATTTATTAGAGATTCTTGTTCAATGGTATCCTTCGGAACATTTATATAGAAGTCTCTTGGTCATTATGTTGACCATGCTGGTTTTAAAGCCACTCACTAGGGCACTTGAAGTTTATTGTCATTCAGAAGGACATGTATTATTTCAGAGTTGGGATCGAACCCACAGATGGGCTACCTACGTATCCTTTGTTTAGAAAAGGAATTAGAACCCACGTAGTTCAAGTAAGGGAGTATGATGTTTATGATTGATGGCTCAAAGAATGATGTCATAATTACTTTTACACTCTAAGCTTATGTGAGTCATGCTCGGTGTGAGAAACAAGAGGTATTGGTAAAAACCAGACAATTGTTCCATGAAAGATGAAATCATAAGAAATAATGTGGGGCCTATGTATGTATGACTGCCCAGATAAATGAAGATTAGGATTTACTTTAGGGAAGAAAACCAGGAACAGGGTCCATAAAGGTATATGTGCTTCATAGATATTTGAATACTCTAACTTGGGGATTACTCCTGAAAAGGAGGCCCAAATTAGGAGAGGACTTATGATTGGGTTTTACTCCTGAGAAAAAATCACAGATCAAAGGTAAATTAGGACTGGTTAAGAGAAATTAAGACTGGGGCTTACTCCTGAGAAGGAGGCCCAGGTTAAGGAACTTGAAAAATTAAGGGACTTGGGGATTACTCTTGAAGAGGATGCCCATATTTTAGACTGGGGATTACTCATGAAAAGGAGGCCCAGGTTAAGAGAATTATGGTTGGGGCTTACTCCTGAGGAGGATTCCCATATTTGAGACTGGGGCTTACTCCTGAAAAGGAGGCCCAGGTTAATTAGGACTTGGGACTTACTCTTAAAAGGGAGGCCCAGGTTAATGAGGACTTGGGACTTACTCCTGAAAAGGATGCCCAGGTTAAGAGAATTATGACTAGGGCTTATTCCTGAAAAGGAGGCCTAGGTTAAGGGACTTGAAAAATTAAGGGACTTAGGGCTTACTCCGGAAGAGGATGCCCATATTTGAGATTGGGGCTTACTCCTTAAAAGGAGGCCCAGGTTAAGAGAATTATGGTTGGGGATTACTCCTGAGGAGGATGCCCATATTTGAGACTGGGGCTTACTCCTAAAAAGGAGGCCTAGGTTAATGAGGACTTGGTACTTACTCTTAAAAAGGAGGCCCAGGTTAATGAGGACTTGGGACTTACTCCTGAAAAGGAGGCCCAGGTTAAGAGAATTATGACTGGGGATTATTCCTGAAAAGGAGGCCCAGGTTAATGAGGACTTGGGACTTACTCTTGAAAAGGAGGACCAAGTTAAGGGGTTATCTCATCCTAAAGGATGAGGTTTAATGAATGAAATTTCAGTCTTTAGTGGCATAAAGATGTGTAAATCACTATGTTTTGAGAGATATTGCATAGAATTCCTTTTAGATAAGGAATTCAAATCAATAAATCACACCATAAATGGATTTGAAGAGTGTCTTGAAGACTGAATCATGAATAAGAGAGGTGGAATGGAATAAGAGGGGTGAACTGGGAAAGAAGGGAACCCAAAAAGGTAGGGGTGCGCAAGTCCCGGCAGGCGCGCAGGTACTACGTGGGCGCACAAGTCCTGGTCGCGCAGGTATACCTGGGTGACACATGGGTAGTTGAATGTTTTTAAACCAGCATGGTAATACTTGGGCGATCCTTAAACAATGCCTTTAGAATTATCCTGAGGTACTTCCAGAAGAGAGGCGTGCACGTTTTGGTGAGGAGGTAGGGTGGCGCGCAAGTATGTTCATTTCCCTTAAAAGGGTAAAACACCTTAGGAGCACAAGTGTTAGTGAATTCTAATACTTAGACCTTACTCCTCTTGTTTAGACCATCCATTCTAGGAAAATAATTACCTTAGAAGTGTTCGGAAGACCTGAAGAAGAAACTTGGGCGTTCAGAGCTCTAAATCTGAATTCTGGAAAAAATCCCCCCAAAATAGGGGGCCCATAGCGTCTATTTATAGGCTATAGAAGACCCCATGCGGTTATCATGTAGGTCGCACAAGTCACTTGCGCGACCATTAGGTGGCACGCAAGTATACTTGCGTGACCATGAGGGAACTTGCGCGACCTATGGGCAATGTTCTCCTTGTTCATCCCTTTGTCGATTTCTGATGTTTCTTCAAAGGATGAATCAATTTGGACTAAGTCATTTCCCTTTCAATTCTTTTAGACAATGTGATGAAAATGAGCGTGAACAATGACCAAATGGATTAAAACCACAAAATGATAGACCCAAACTCACATTATGCACATCAAGAGAAAAAAAAAGATATTGAGAATCAAATGTTCGCCATGTAAATACATCATCAAGTTGAACCATCTCATTATTATCCTTTATTCTCTGGGTATCATGACATCAGATATTTATTGATATTTCATCAGTCATGAAAATAATATAGAGTCTAGGATTCAATGGAAAGTTCCAAATTAATTTCTGTTGCATATGGGATAGTGTTCCATCAGTATTTTTATTCCATTGGGATGCTCCACATTTTATAAAACCATTTCATTCAAAATTTTCCTCCTATAATAATCTGCAATATTTTAGGCAAGCAACAATTTTGTTTTTAGAAAATCCAAGTTCGTCCACTAACTTTCATTTAATATAATGGTATCAGGGAATATCTACATCATCTTAAAGTAAGTCCTTAAAAAATGTAAGAATATAATTGATGGTAGTATTAGAAATACCATATATGGTTTTCCATGAAATAGTCAGATTAAAAATTCTATCTTTTTCATTTTACCATATTATTGATATGTTGGATTTGTGGCTACATCATTCAATTTTTTTCACCCTATCAACATCATCATTTTCATTATATGCCTCATGTGTGCTCATATCAAAGTATTCTTGGGAAAAAATTCTTTCTTTCTCATGATGATGAATAAATGGAAATCAGTCATCTAATATATTCTCTAATCTAGTCCTCTCATTCGTATTATGAACAGTTTGATATTTTATTTTCTCCCTATTTTGATACCAGACACAATAGTTAATTTGAAAACAATATTTTTTTTGTATAGTAGCTAACTTCTTCACGACTTAACAAAGGTCTTCCAACACAATTATATCATGGACACTGTATGTGACCACTATCTAAAGCATTATTAAATGAAAAATCTAAAAATATCTCCATCTTTTTTTGTAAATCCCTTGTGATCCGATCAGTTTCATACATAAAAATTCTATTTATTCTATAAAAAATTTCATATTTCATGTCATAAAATAAATTAAATAATATTGAAGTTAAATAAAAAATATATTTAAGAAAATTATAATTTTACACTTTATATGAAACCATAACTAGAAGACTAGTCTATATGATAATCATAATATAAAGAAAAAAAATACTATATATATATAAAAAATAATATAAATGTATAACCATGATATCAAATTCCAATATATGAATGAGTAATAACTATACATAATACTATAAAAAATTGTATTTATAATTGTTGATTTTATTATTTCTCTTATTCTGTTCACTTTTTAAATTATGTTATTATTAATCTATAAATTCACGCATAAAAGATTAATATTTCTCTATAATAATCTTCTGTATCAAACATAAATTTTAAATTTAGGTTGGATAAATCCATAATTAGCAGTTTCTCATATTGAGGGATGTTAAAGTGAATCCTTCCTCACCTTGAGATCAATGTAAAAAAGGTGATTATGTTGTATGAGTTTGGAATGTCATCATGGTAAGGGATGAAATAAGTGATGTGTCAAGTGTGATAGAAAGATCAATTCCAGAGATAATCTTGATGAGTTATTGATAAGACATTGGGCTTGGATCCGCATGAGTGAAACACAAGTGATGATGAAACCACTTGAGTTTCAACTCATGGTGCAGTATTATGAGAACCATATGGTAGGGAGCATATAATTGTCTATTTGAGTGTATAACCCTCATTAAGAATTTTATTTTGGCTGTTTCCAAGGATTTTTTCCCATGATTCTGGGATGGGTAAATGATTGATATGTTTAGATGACACATAGTTATGAAAATAATGACCATGTGTCCAATCAGAGGAGATTCATTTCTCAAGGTGGGAGAATGATAGTAATTTTGGATGGTAGTGATCCTACCATGGATATAATACATAAATTCAGGTTTAGACATCAATTTTTCTATTGAGAAATTTTAGTATTCCTATAAGTGTTATGGCCTAATCATTGAGTTATTTAATTGCGTGTTAGTGAAAGACACCAAATGTTTTGATAAAGGTAAGATAGAGGAGGCTTAACAAGTTCTTTTACATATAATGGTATATGGTCATCCAAAAAATACTCTGGGAACATGGTTTTTAATGTTATCGTTTTGTTAATAATGTGATATGAAATTTTGGGGAATATATAGTTGGCATTGGCAGATGTAATTCTTGGGAATTGGAAACTTTTCCAATTCAGTATTGAATTGATATGTGGAATAATACTGACTTTTAACCATTATTATTTCATGGAGTTGGATATGGTGATATGAGAACTATATTAAGCATATCATTGGACCACTAGAAATGGGATTCAATAGGAAAGTCCAATGAAAAGGAGTGTTAGGGCATCTAATTTTCCCACATGTGCACATGTCTATTCTAGAGAGTTCAATGAGATAGAGAAATCAATGATCTCTTAAATACCCCATAGTATAGTAGAGTCATCCCATTTAAATATGGCTTTCATGTGCCTTGTTTAGATAATGTCTTGAGATGATATTTTCAAGACATAAAAAGATGTTTCGTTGAAGGTATGTTGTGTGTTGGTTTTTTCTTTGGGGTTTAAATTAAATTTAATTAAAGTGATATTGTTTAGTTTTTGAGTGATAGGGATTTCCCCTAGGATAGTTCATTGGGTATTCTATAGACCATCTGTAGGTGTTTATCCATAATTTATATACATTATGGTCACTTGGTGAGTTAATCAGTTTTTATAGGAATTTAAAATTAATTTATTATTTATAAAAAATGTTCTAATTAGTTTTTTAGTAGTTCTTGGCATGAGATATGGCCCCATGTGTGAGGTACATAACTAGTACAATTGGACAGGACTACAAAGTGATGTCTAGGTGGTGCTTGAAGAGTTAATTGATTCACTTATAAGATAAGTGGTCCTTTAAATCTACCCTCTTAGTATTATACATGTTTTTATATTTATTATGATATGTGTAGTCTATCAAAATTATGTAATTAACCATTTTTAAAATTAAGGAATGATATATTTTATGATGATATATATGGAGTTGAATAGAATAATGTTCCAAATCCATCAAGGGTCAATGATTTAATTTTTATAATGTTCCCTATGAAATATAAATACATAGGGATGTTATTTAAATGAGTTGTAATTGACTTAATAAATTGATGAGGCATAAAGGGCCTACATATAGGTGCCTTAGTGGCTCTCCCCTTTAATAGGGAATAATGACAGACTAGCTGAAAAATTATTTTATTTTTATTTAACCATCACTTGATAGTCATGAAATGTGGAACCAATGTAAAAAGTATCAAAGACACACAAATACAACTGATAGAAAACCAAATATGAGGCTTACCACTCTTCAAGGCTACAAAACCTGAAAAAAAACACAACACAAAATTAGAGGATTATAGAACCCCCAACATTCTATCCCTACAAACCATTTTAGGTATGAAAGTAATCTAGTGGAAAAATAAAATTATATAAATCATTTATAAAACAAAATAAATAATTAATAACTAGAAAATTAACAAATTATCCTTCAATATAAGTATGAAAAATCATTTTTTTCAATAGTCACAACCAGATTTAAAAATTTCGGAAGAAATTAAAAACAGATAAAAAAAATCTACATAGAATTTTAGAACTATAATAAAAATAAAATTGAACATTGATAGAACATATAAATGATTAGGAAGTCACCAATTTAATATTTATGAATAATTAAATAAAATAAAGAATAGATGAGAAATCTCTATGAGTTGGGAATATAATGGAATAGCGAATGCTACTGCTGGGGTTCTGGATGAGATTTTGATGAGTGGATGGGTTCCCTTGTGGGTTTGTATTTGTGGAATACCTATTACAATGGTTTTTTAAAGTTGTTGGTATATCCATCTCTATACCAATTCTTTTAAAAACCATTGGTATTCAGTTAGGTATCCCTACGGTTTTTTTAAAACCGTTGTAATAAGCCCAATATAATATTCTTATCCCAATGGTTTTGTTGAACTATTGGGATATGACCACCTATACCAATGTTTTTTTAAAATAGTTAGTATAGGACAGTGGGTATAGCCCACATTTCCATTAGTGTTCCCCTCAACCAGTTCCTACATTTATTGAGTTAACAAGAAGGTTATCAGAGTCTTGGTGAATGGATTCATCGAACGCTGCACCAATGCATGAGTCCATGGACTGATATTCAAACTCAAATTTTTAACACCGTTTCCCTAGTTCCAATAAAAAACCTCACATATAGAAAAAATAAACTCCAAAAACCATTCTTAAACCTAGTTACTATTATTATACTTCATTCTAGGTATTCCTATGATACCATTTTATCATGAAACAAACCGAAGAGGCCCGAGCTATAACTACCCAAAGTTTTCCTCCAATAGGCTTGGGGCTAGTGACTAGGACTAGGAAGGAATATCACACACATGAGAGGTATTATGAAAAAATAATTGTACATAGGAACACATATCCAAGACCATAAAATTTTAAAATTTAAAATAAATGATAAGACTGCTTGTATAAATCTATAATCTCCCAAATTGAGTATGATATAAAGTACTAGAAATCATAAAAATAGGAAAAATACAAGCCAAAACAAAATTTGAAATAAATCTTGACCAACTCAGAAGGAGGAGACTAATGTCAAATGAAGCACTAGTATACACCTTATCCCATCAAGTCCAAACTAGGATCTACCTTCTCCTAGTACTCCAAGGAATTCCTAAAGATATCAATCTTCTACATAAGACATGACATGTGTGGGCAGCGCCCTTACATGGGTGAGTATAACAATACCCATTAGGACACCCTAAAATGACCTAATATAAGGCATAAAGAGTAGTCATATCATCAGAACATATGTCAACCATAATGTGATACATATAATAAAACAAATAGATATACTCATAATAGAAACCAAATATGAAGGTAAGGTCACAACTGCATTTCATGCCTTTGATTTCTATTCAAAGTTTTCACATAACACTCATCTGGGAGAATAAAATCCATGACCTATGTTGCCACTAGAAAGAATCATTCCAGAGTTCATGATCATCAGGTCTATCCATGATAAACAAGATATATACTGAGAGGTTTCATCTAAGAAACAAAATAGATCAAAATATACCTAATCGAAATGATAACATCTAGATATGAAGATAGGGGGTAAGAAACCAGGGACCACAATAGAAAACCAAACCCAACTGAAAGAATTCTAATAGATATGAGATTTATGCTCGTGTAAGTGTTGGTCAATCAAATTCCACAAACTTTAATTAGGGAAACACAAAGGACATGCAGATTGGTCTGCGGGTTATGGATGGATAAATGCTTCAAGCTGCTGAGGGGTCTAGTCGAAGTGGACTGAGACAACTCACTCTAGAATAAATGAACTCTCCAAAACTATACTAATCATTCAGAAGCTGTAGAGGGGTCACCATTTTATGATGAAGATGGGATGATGCACCAAAATCTCATATGATTGGACCAAGGGAACACACTCAACCAATACTAGTTAAGCGTCGATAAAAGAATAATATTTCTAAATTCACCTCAAAAAATATATCCAACACCAAAATGAAGGTCACCACCACATTATTTGTAAAAAAATGCTAAGGGTGGACTACTCATGTTCCTACATCTGATTTTAGGAAAATCCTGATGAGCGAATGAGGCTCGTTATTGATTCAAAGGGTTTAAACTTAAATCCACTGATATTTCACTAAAAACGACAATGCATGGACAGAAATACCACATTGTAGAGATCCTTATAGAAAAATACCCAAGAAAAACTATTTATTTTCCTAAAAAAACACATTGTAGAAAAGATGAATTTCATCACTTCACGCAAGAGTGGTGCTTCAGGGGACTAATCCACAAGCCTAAATTAAGTACCTGATATTGGTCTTGAAATGTCCACTATGATATGATGCTCGAAAAACTATAGATTTTCTCATCAGTCTGATGTCGCATGAAGAAGATACATCAGGTACTAGATTCCATATCAATAATAATAAAAATAATAATACTATTATTATTATTACGTGCTTTATGGACCCATTCCATGAGTCTGAAAAGGTACCTAACATTGTTCTTTAATCTATCGCCTCAATTCTAGGATCATGATGCCACATAAGACTCATCAATCTGATTTTACATGAAGGAGTTACGTTAGAAACAAGGTTTAATGGTAATAATAATATTACTACTATTGCTATTATTATAAATAACATAACTTATATGACGTGAGGAGAGGACAAACTCTCTCTAGTCATAATTTCAATCTACCATTGTGTCCTTCACTTCCTATCCTCTCACACATAGCATATGGTACCTCCATGTGATCTGCACCTCACCCTTATCCTGTAATTATTCAACATATTATTTATATAATATGTCGATGCATGTTAATGGTGGTTTCACGCCCCCTTTATCTCATGAGTCCACCCAATACCACCCAAAATTACCTATTATTTTATTTTAATTAATATATTATTATTATCATCCTTTTATCATGCTTCTCATGAGAAAATCACCTCATTTCTTCCTAGATTCACACTACACCACCCACGTGACAAACACTGTCTACTAAAGCTCATACCACCTTTGATCCACCATTACCCAATCCATTTTTAGGTTACCACTGTCATTTCTATACCTCCATCACATATCTGAATCGAAATATTAAAATTATAACCATGATCCTTTTTATAATAAATGAACACATAATGATCAATACTCCCATATATCATCGAATCACCAATCAACCGATTACTGATGATGAACACCAAGAATGGAGGGAGGTACACACATAATGCAAAGTGACACTCGATTGATGGATGTGTTATTTTTTCCATAATCAATAAAACCCAGTGAACTAGGATTATCAAACTAACAATCATCAACGAGAATAAAAAATCTAAAATTCTTAGATCTAGGAAGAGAAATAAAAATTTGAAAAAATTAACAAAGATTGATTCGTGGATTTATTTGTAAAAGGATTAATTCATGTTTATATAAATTCATAAACATGGATAACACCATAAATAATACTTCCTACCTCAATTTGGATCAATCATGGATGAAGAAAAAATTCTCTTCATTATTTTTGGTGAGATCCATGATTTCTATTGACACACTGATTACTAAATCTTGATCAATAGATATTCATCCATGGAATACCCTCCACCAGATCCACTCCCAAAAACCATGGTTATAATTCCAACCCTAAAATTTGGTTATAAACAGGTTTATATAAAATTTTATTAGATCTCTGTGTCATCAAATAAAAATAAATAAATTTAATTAATTAATTTATTATTTACATCTGTGATGAAGTTTTCAAAAACTTCCCATGCCAACAAGGATTATGTTGTACCAAAGGTAAAACTCATGTTCTGAACTCAACGATGGTCTCATTTTTTCAATATAAGACTTCATTTTTGTGTTATTCCAAATTTTCAGGAAAAATGAATGCAAGTGATATTAATATATTTAATATTTTTCAAATATCCATTCCAGGCTCACCGGGCCAAAGAATCTCATGAATTCTTAGGGATTAGTTTTAGAAATATTAAAATAAATGGTATAAAGTATTAAATGAGAAAAATAATACATTACACTAGTTTTCACAATAAAGTTCTAGAAAATATTTCTATATGACACATGTATCAAATGAAATTCCCCATTAGAGTTTATATATTTCCAAATGTTATGAAGTAACCAAACACTTTAACTCCCACATGATTTAATTATTTCAAACATTAAATACATTTTAAATGTTTAAAATTAGTTTACACATCACAACAAGATGTGTTTAAAACCCAAGAACACATGATAATCACATTTGATGAATATGATTAATGGAATTTCAAACCATTATCAAATAAACCATGAATAAACATCAACCATGGAGTAATAAAATTCACTAAAATGTGTTCTATGATTTAGTACATATTTAAAAAAAACTTCATTATTAAGGATTCATGAAAGTTCAATATCCATGAAATTAATGAATTTATGAGATGCATTATAAGATTGGGTGACAAGATCATATGGAGCCCTGTATTTAGATTTTTAGAAGTCTCCATTATTTTATATATTTTGGATATTTTTTATATATTAATTCCCCAATCAGGTGATCCCTATCTTTATGTATTCTTTGCATGAAATTATTGATATTTCTAGACTCACCTGGTCCCCATCCAGATTGGTGGTAATCCATGTGTTCCACCGTAATCCTACGTCCAATAGTCTAGGGGATGGTGATTAGCACTGTACTGGAATATCTCACAATATTAGAGGCCTTAGACTTTATCAACCTATAAAAAATAAAAATCAAAAAATTATAAAATAACTAGAAAAAACAAATATATATATATATAAAATTGAACTATATAAAACACTCACATGAGATAAAAAAATAAAAGTACAACACTATATAAGAAAATACCAAAGGAACTACACATCCAAAAAACCTCTAAATTTAATAAAAGCAAGGCCCTAGGATTCCCATACTCACTCTATGCACTCTTGAATTGATCTCCATCCACAATACTCACTTTCACCATTAAATACTACCATGTTCCACTATACATCACCAAAAGTCATCTCCAAACAATATATTTAAGCTCCACATCCATAGATACTATCTTGAAAAAATGCATTACCTATACAGACACAACATGTGTGGGTACATGAACCATGTAGGGGTGAGTATAAACATACTCAATAGGATTCCATGAAACCAAAATTGAAAAACCAAAGTAAATCATCATCTCAAAACTGAAGATACGTGAGTGTAAAAAGGGGGAAGACAAGAAAGGATAAAAATATGCTATATATATATAATTATATAGAACACATAAAAGTCCCAATCATATCACCTATAAACCATAATGGTCTGAATCTCCCGAGAGACTAGGGACAATTGCATTACTGAATTATCATGGAGTATGTAGTATATTACACAATCCAAAGAAGTCAAAGTCATAAAAAATATATTATCAAAATCGTCTCTTACTTTTTCATCACCACTAGATACCATAAAGTAGGATATTCCCCTCATTGGATCATGTGTGCATCAGTTAAATAATTTTTGCACCTTCGAATCTTTTGAGACCGTGTTTTCATTTTATAAACTATAAGGGCAACTCACACCCTGACTAAGGATATGTGTTATCCAAGGGAGTATTGGCCTCTACCATCAAAACAACGTAGCTATGAGCTAACTCACACCACCTCATAGAAAATTTAAGTAGGTGACCTATGCCGGACTAAGGGAAAATGATCAATTAAAGGGTTAACTGGCCCTAGTTAAAGACCCACACACTATGTACCATATCAAAATTCTAGGAGGGACCTGACTTTATAGTTATAGAACCCATGTATCTTCAATTATCACATAATAAATGAGAGTAAAACTGTAAGGAGAATCACAAAAAAGACAACATAGACAATTTAACTCCATTTTAACATGAGGGGACCCATAAATTTATAATAAATTCACAAAATATAAGGGGTACTAACTAAACCCCAGTGAAAATTCCATTAATCATTCTCGAACATCTTCATTTTACCAATAGATATAAATAAAAAAACTACATTTCTCACCTTAAAATTAGTCTTCTATGAAATAAATAACTACACCATTATGATATGCTTGAAAAAATAATTAGGATAAGCTAATTATTTTCTTGAAATTGATACATGGTGATAAAATTTTGAAAGATGAACCACACAATGGATGAATTCCATATAGAGGCCCTCTGGTGTTCTAGGAAGGGCTAGACATTCCATAGATGTGTTCATCATAATCACACACATTGCACATGACTCTCTTATATGTTGGGCTTGAAAAACACTAACCATGAATGGTTTCTATCATCAGCATGTGACCAAGCCAGTACATTCTAGGCTGTGTGTGCTTGGACTCTACGTTGGACCGTGAACATTTGGGACACATGTTGATCCATGAATTGTTGAGAATCATAATAGGTCAATCCTGTGGAATGGACTATACTACTTAGCCTAGTGTGGTCTGACTAGATTGGCATACCTTCCCACCACATGGTAGACAGGTAGCCATTTGATCCCTGAGGGGATGGGATAACTGGGTGTCACGACTTTTCCACCCCTACAACTTTATCTTATGTCATATAGGCCCTTGAACTATTTTATCCATCTCTCATCAATGTCTAATGTGGATATCCCTTCTTCTAATGTTGTTGTGTCTGATTCTTATCTCCACCACCCTTCCCTACTCCATTGATCAACCATTCCCTCACCCGAGCCTCCATGCTTGGGTTGTTGCTACCATGTCTCCCTTATCCCACTTCCATGCATCTCATGGGATACCTTTTTCGATCTAACTTATCTTCATCCCCTCTTACCACTACCACACCTTTCTATGGCCACTGTTTGGGGCCAATGACTTTGATCTAGGCCAAGGTAGTGCATGAATCAACCATGGGAGGGGAAATCTGGTGAGTGGACACTTGATCATCCACCCTATATTGATGTTCCATCAAATGCATTACCAATAATTAAAAAAGTATAAAATCCAACCCTAGTAGCCATGTACCAAGGATAAAAAACTAAATAATTAAGGGAAAATTGTAAATATAGTACAAAATATTTATAATAAGAAATTCAAAATGAAATAACAATACCTAAATAACTTTGGATCATTATTTGATGGAGATCACATTAACATTGGACACCATTGATGATTTCTCCTCATCAATCATTCTTTGTAGATCCCAATTACTCTCTTAAACACCACCTCTAATTCTAGGTTTTATAAAGGCTAACCCTATAATTAATGGAATAGATGTTTAAAGACAAAAAAACCTTTTATTTTAGTATTAAATTAATACGCCTAACATATAATTAACCAAGATTTCTATACATGGATATTAAATAATTTTAGATTAATATTTAGTATATTAAAAAAATACATGCCCAAGGACCATAATCGTTTAGTGTTTTTGGAAACATGGAAACAAAATCTTCTATCATGGTGAAATATCTTCAACAACTCACATAAATATATCCACATTTAGTACTTATACATATTTTTTTTTCATAACCTGGGGAAAGAAAACATAATAAAGGGGTGAGATCAGATGCTCAGTAAGGGTAAATAAAGAAAATTTGTAAGCATAACAAGAAAAAGGGTATGAAACTTGAGCATAGTATTTTAAGATCATAACTTTAATATTAGAGATCAAAATAAATGTTGGATATTCATAATACATGGATCATAATAGAATTAAGAGAACAAGTCATGAAATAATAACATAGGAACAACACATGGAATTTGTGACATGTAAATTTTTTATAATGTTGCAAACATGTAAAAGTAGAAAAAAGTTCACTCATTAAGTTAAGAATATGAAATAATGCCCCACATCAACTTATGGACACACAAATATGTCTATTCATAACCTTGGGAATGTGTAATCAGGTTCACACATAACATTATGGACATGAAACTAGGTCCATTCATAACATTGCGAACACGTAACTAGGTTCACACATAACATTTTTAACATGTAATCAGGTTCACTAATAAATATGTGGACATGAAACCAGGTCCATGCATAACATTGTGAACACATAATAGGGTTCACTCATAACATTTTGAACATGTAATCAAGTCCATACATAAACTTATGGACATGAAAACAGGTCCATTCATAACATTTTTAACATGTAACCAATAAATGGAAAAAATCTAAAAAATTAATTTTATTTCAAAAACCAAATTTTGGGTTAAAAAAATAAAGTATAAATTTATAAATTAAAATTGATATTTTTAAACTTATTAAATGAAATTTTGGTTGATAAAAAGGTTTCATAAAAGTTTACATCATGTTTATAGAATAATTATGTCATAAAACCATAGTGATTATAAAGTGTCAATTTTATCTTTTTTTCTAAAAATTTAACTTTGTCAGAAAATTCCCAAAAAATAGCCCTAAGATAATTTTGACATACCGAGTAAATAACTAAATTTTATTTCATAAAAATAATTCTATAATTATGACAATTTTTACTTTTAAATAACTTTTTATTTTATTGAAAATAAACAATTTAATAGAAAAATCAACATTCTAACCATTATAAATGTTACTTTGGGTTTCATTTAAATATATTTTATAATAAAAAATCCTTATATAATATTATTTCTTGAAATAAAATTTTATTTAAAAGTTCCAAATAAATCATATTTTAATTAAATATTTTAATTGTCTCCAAAACCAAAATAATTTTTCTTATTAAATAATCTGAACGATCATTTAAATGCATTGACATAACCCAAAACAATAATTACCAATTGTTTTATTTACTAATGTTCATAATGTTGATCAACTATATTAATTTCCAAACATAAAAGACGATGATTATATTTCCATATAAATACACCATCATTCTCACTGTTAATCGTTCACTTTGATTCTATAAAGGTTCAATATCATTTCAAAAAATTAATATTGTAAAACTAACTCTCTATTTTTTTGCTGTAGTGCTTTTCATGGGTGGTTTGATTATAGGGGATTGAGCTGACCCAAAAGTTTATATTTTACTTTTTTTATCCTATATTTGATTCCCAATTGTAATATTCAGTTTCATTTTAGGTTTTTATGTAAACTTAATGTAATGTTATTAAATAATGAAATAAAGTGTTGATAGTTTCTAGTATCTATTTTCCTTTATAGGTCCTTGTTGAATAGGTTTATATCAACCCATTTTGTTTAGAGTTCTTATGAAATATAAAAGTCCTTCTATGTGATTCTATTATAAAACATATTAAAAAGTTATTGATAAAAAAGATATTCATTAATAAAATAATAACACTTTTTTCTGTCATTATATTCCTACCCTTAATGAAATTTTGGACTCAAAATTTAATTTTTAATAATAATTTGAAATATGTGAGGGTATTTCTACATCATGGCTTCCTTCAGTTCCCATGTAGCATCTTTTATCTTGTTATTTCCCCATAGGACCTTTATAATACATGTTGTCTTATTCCCTTAAACTTGTTCCCTAATGTAAAGGATCAAGATCAGTTCCTCTTCACATGATAAGTCATCTTCCAAATGTAAACCACTATTATCATGAATGTGTGTGGGGTCAGACATATGATTTCTCAATAGGGACACGTGGGAGACATCATGGAAATTGGAAAGGTTTGGCATTGGTAAAAATCAATAGGAAATCGTTCCAACACACTCCAGAATCTCAAATGGTTCAATAAAACTTGGAATTAATCTCCCCTTCTTTCCAAATTTCATAACTCCCTTACATGGCGATTTATTAAGGAAAACATGATCCCCAACATGAAAATCTATGATATTCCTTCATTTGTTGGCATAAATATTTTGACAACTTTGAGTAGCCTTTATGTGTTATGAATCCGTTGAATCTTTTCTATAATTTCCTTTACAATGACCGGTCCCAATAGTTTTCCCTATCTAAAATCATCCAAATATGATATAGTTGTACATGTTTTTTAAACAGAGCTTTAAAAGGTGGAATTTGAATAATTGAGTGGAAATAATTATTATAGGTGAATTAAACTAGTGAAAGACGTTGATCCCAACTCTATAAAAATCAAGTGAGATAGATCATAACATATCATACAATATTTTAATAGTCCTCTCAGACTTCCCATTAGTTTTAGTATAGTAGGTTGTGTTTAATTTTACTTATGTATTCATAGCCTTTTGAATATTCCTAAAAAATTTAGAAATAAATATTAGGACTTGATCAGAAAAATTCATAGCGGTAATCCATATAGTCTCACTACTTCTTGAATATAGAGGTGAGAATGGTTATGTAGGGATAAACCCTATCTTATGGAATGAAATGGTCTCACTTTTTCAATCAATCAACAATTAACCCAATAGAATTGCTACCTTTGAGTGTCTTTGAAAGGATAATGATAAATGTTCATGACCCTTTTTCAACAAGATGAGGAAAGGGAAAAAACTCATAGAACCTTCCTTTTTCAAGTTGAAGGAGAGGTAATTACTCTCGAATCCCACCTTCAATAGGCCTCAGAGTGGCGACTAGCACCAAGGGTATAGAATCTCACATGAAATGGAAGGCATTACCATTTTTATTTAATATGATCTAAAGATAAGATGCTAAATCCCTAAAAAAATCCAAAATTTGAAAGTAAAAGTAAAACAAAAATTCATTCCCATATGCATGTCCAAAATAAAATGACACAAAGCACAAGAAAACTATGATGAAAAGTAAAAAAGAAAGAAAAACATCAATGAAAACTCCTGAATCCCAAGCTAG
The DNA here is from genome assembly GCA_963277665.1 of Viscum album. Classification (NCBI taxonomy): domain Eukaryota; kingdom Viridiplantae; phylum Streptophyta; class Magnoliopsida; order Santalales; family Viscaceae; genus Viscum; species Viscum album. The sequence continues at coordinate 1,290,916,385 of OY728158.1, forward strand.
TAAGGTCCAACATGGTTCTCAAAGTCCTCCTGGAAACTAGAAATCATATTTATATATGTAGGGTGATTATACAAGTATACTTAGTAAGGATAAATAAAAGATCTTGTGCACTAGTGGGGAGACATTCTAATTCTTCATGAGAAATAGAGACAACCAAAGCACCTAGCAAGGAAACTATCCACCCAACCTCACTAAGGCACACTCCCCAAAGAAATCATGTCAGGTAAAATAATAGTAATAACACATCAGTATTTGGGTACCCCACACCACTTTCCCACTGATTATTTAGGAAATCCTATGCATCAGAACTCCCCCACAAGTTCCACTACAGTCCCATTACCACCCCAATAACAACCTTATGGGCCATCTCAACCACACATATATCCCACCTAAAAACACCTGGGACACAAAAACCACACTTAACCACGCCCATAAACACCTGGGCCACAACAACCACTACCACGCCCGAAGAAACTTGGGCCTTAACAACTACTGCTATGCCCAAAAACACCCATGCCTCATCCTAAAGACACTTGGGAAACAAACTTGCTACACACACCTGGGCCAACCACCATAACACACCCTGCCTAAAGAGTCTTGGGCCACTATTAACCTTAGGACGTCACATCCTACCTGAAGAATCTTAGTCTACCTAGGAGAGGGAGAAGAATTGAGCTAGTAACCATCCATTCATAAGAATGTTGGGAAAACACCATCCCCCATGAAATTGGGGTGTTCAGCACGAAGTGCTCAATGTGGGTGGGGTGCATATAAGAAACATAAGTACAAAATGTTATACATATAGGTAATCAAACACTCATCCCAAATTAAGGGTTATGAAATAAAAAACCGGCCTGTACACAAACATTCTCGCTGCTATCCCTACATGCATAAATACAAAACAACCAAAACCAGAGCACAACCCATTTCTGGAAAACAATTCCCCCATTGTACCAGTTCTTGTTATCATGTTCAAGTGATTCCATTTAAATATTACTTCACTACTGAGCAACTAATAGGCACAATCACAAGCCAAAATGACAACTGAATGAAAAAACATCCAAGAAGGCATTTAAGAATTCACCCCTAGTTCTCCTTTAAAGTCACTACAATAAAAGGGATCTGTGAGATCCATCAAAGTACTGGATCCAAACCAAGCCCCAACATACCGGCTCTACACAACCTCAGATCCAAAAACCAAGAACTAAACAATAAGATATCCCATCCCCATCTACATCACTAAAAACCATCAACAAGAGAAACTATGACTTCCACCAGTACAGAGTAAGGAAGTTTTTAGATTTAGCCATCACCATTTATTAAGTTCATTTTTTCCATTTGGTTAATCGAGGTGATCGCACATAGATTCTTATTTATAGGGAATTCATTTTATCAATGATGTTTATGTGACTTACCAGTTTCTAGGTTATGTTCACTCAATCATATTATTACCCAAAAAATATAGGTTCATTAGTGCACAAGAAAGGACCACCAATGGCCACGATTTTTAGTGGACATAATACCATACAAATAAAAAAATAAAATAAGGTATAACACAACAACATCACCAACTTCCCCACACATTAATTAATTAAGTATGTTAATTATCTTCATTAAATTTGGGTCCATCTACATCCTAAAGGATCATCATCATACCCACCCCACATGATACACAGTAAATAGAGGAAAAATAAATCCCTACATGAATGACCAATGATAGAAGTTTTATCCTTGTGTCAAGAACTGAGGATGCATGACTTTCAGGAAAGGAAAACTTGAGGGCTTCAAGGATGAGTGAGAAGGGCTCCATCACGGGCACATGATTTGTCTCCGGATTAAGTCTCTAGTCATACTTAGAGAATGGAAAGGAATTATAAAGAGAGGATAATGGCTTAAGAATGGGCTATATCCTAAAATCATGGAGACGATTTCAAAGTACTTGAAGTTGGATAGTGTATTGACCACACGGTTGGGAAGTTTCACATGTCGGGATTAATTTTTATTTAATAATTCTTTTAATATATAGTGGAGATAATGGATTGGATTTAATTGATATCTTTTAAATAGAGAAAACCCATATAATAGGGGTGAATCTAGAAAGCACGGGGAAGGGTGTGACACTGAGGAAAAAGGCCACACGTTTTGGTGACTGAAGGGTCGCCTGACTATTAGGGGTTTAAAACATATTTTAATGGATTTAAATGGCTTTGAAAAGGGTATTAAAACAATTTTATGTCGAAAGATACGAAACTAGGGTAAAATTGGAAAAACTCGGGAAATTGGAAAAAAATTGGCAAAGGGCGGGACACCGTTTGGTGAGACGCTGTAATAGTGCCACCGTAACAGTGCCACCTATTTGGTGATACACCGTAAGCTGTGCCACCATTTCGGTGTGCGACCGTAATGGTGAGATCCTGACAGTGTAATCATGAAGGTGCGATCGTGACAGTGCCACTATGAGGGTGACACCGTGACCGGTGTCACCGTAATAGTGCCACCGTTTTAATAGAACTGTTTGGTGGAACCGAGTTTTTGGAAAACTCCAAGGAATGAAGCCACATTACCCCTAAAACACCACCAACACTATATTTTCACAAATTAAGGGCTTGGGAAAGCTGGGTTATTATGTCAAATACCTCTAAAACTATTATCATCCTCGATTATTTAAAACGAACCGAAATAAAAGATGTCCGAACCACTATCCTTAATATACATTTTAGGAGTAAACATCCTTGACATCCAGGAACACCTTTCCCACATACTGATCTACTGTAGAAGCACTACTACTCCCCTCCCTTAAGTATCCACGCAAATATATAATGGTCACACCATCCAAAGTTATGGATTAGGGAGTCCCTTCTTCCAATGTCAAGATATTATCCGCTTTGGGAGTCACTGACTCACCCGCATGGGTTTAATCACATCCACATTAATGGATTTGATTAGGGATTAGGTCCTCACCTCCCCATAGCCGGTACTTTTCACACACACAGAGAATAAGGAAAACCTTCCATATCATAGTTTAACAAGGTAAATAATTATATAATATCCAGGTGCAAAAAAACACAAAACAAAACTCAAAATAGCTCTGGGTACTTGGAACACATTTGTGCCTCCTATTCCTAGGTACTCTTCTAGAGGCAACCATTCCTCTATAACACATGAACAAAGGGAATGGTCCATCCATGTATCACCTTCTCCTTGTGATCCTTGAACCACACTAGTCGCTCCACGAACATCGCATCGTCCTCAATGTCCAAATATCCCCAGTTAAGGATGTGGGAGTCATCGTTTAGATACCGATGAAGATGAGATACATGAAAGATTTTGTTGACCCTCTCTATTAGCAGTAGTAGTGCCAACTGATACACCACCTCATAGACTTGTCTCAGAACCTCAAAGGCTCCGATGATCCTAGGATAAAGCTTAATCCCCCTGCTGAACCTCAATTACCCCCGCCGAGGGGAAACCATTAAGAACACGTGGTCTCCTTCCATGAACTCCAACGGTCTCCTCCTATAATCAGAATAGGACTTCTTCCGGTATTGAGATGTCTTCATCCTCTCACGCATAAGTTGAACCTTCTCCATCATGCTCCGCACCACCTCCAACCCAAGAACACCTATCTCCCCAACCTCTGTCCAGCACACAGGTGAACGACACAGTCATCCATACAAGGCTTCAAATGTAGCTATGCCAATTGTAGAGTGATATCTATTGTTGTAGGAAAACTATACTATTGTAAAGTGTCGTACCCATGAGCCTCTAAAGTCTAGAACACACACTCATAACATGTACTCTAATTTTTGTATGGTCCTCTCTGTCTGTCCATCCATATGGGGGTGTTAACAGTGCTAAGGAATAACTGGGTTCCAAAAGAACACTGTAATACCTTATAGACTCGTGAAGTAAAGCATGTATCCCATTCCAAAATTATGGTTCTGGGAACTCCGTGCATTCTCAAAACATCATCCACATACTTCTGTGCTATCGAATCTATGATGCTAGACTCCTTAATCGCTAAGAAGTGAGCCAATTACGTCAACTGGTGCACAAATACTGAGATGGAATCACTGCCTCCCTCGACCCTAGTGAATCCCATGAATAAATCCATCGAAAATTCATCCCGCTTCCACTCGGGAACATCTAAGGGCTGCAACAGAACACCCGGAACACGGTGCTCAGCCTTCACCTGCTGACACACGAGGCACTTTTCCACAAACTTATAGACTTACCGCTTCACTCCGGCCACTAAAACTGACCTTTCAAGCCTCGGTACATCTTGGAAAATCCTATATTTACTTCCAGGGGTGAGTTATGGAACTCACGAAGAACTCTCTTGCGCATCGTCTCTTGGAAAAATAACTTCCTATGAAAATGCATCTGATTATGACCATATTCAGACCATCCCTCTAGTGCATCACCCTAGATAACATGATCACACTTGATTTCAACCATTAAGTCTCCCCACTGAGAATCCTCCATCAACTATACAAAGGAATACCACACTTTCTTCTAGAACAGACAACCTCTACCATCCTCCACTATCAGGCTTAGATGTAAAGTATCCAACTCCTTTATTACTTTCCAAGCATCTGATGACTCCCAAACCACATCCTTTTGAGACTTCATGCTCAAGGAATAATCCCCCATATTTCCCTTTCCTGATGTGTAGGAGATATATAAATTGTAGTCTTGGAGAAACTCTATCCACCTCCACAGCCGCAAGTTTAGGTCTCGTTGGGAGAAGACATACCTCAATCTCTTGTTATCTTTGAAGACCACGAAGTGTTACCTATTGAGATAATTCCACCAAAACATCAGTGAAAACACCACTTCTACAAGCTCTAGGTCATGGGTGGAATAGTTATGTTCATGAGGAAATATTTTCCTAGACCCATAAGAGATCACTCCCCACTGCTGCATCGGCACACACCCCAAGTCTAGTCCGGAAGCATCACAGAAAACTTCAAACGTTACCCCTTCCTCTGGAAACCTCAGAACTGGGGCACTGATCAGCTTACCCTTTAGATAACCGATATACATATTACACTTCATACTATAAAAAGAGCATAGAATTTCCTTGTCTATGATGTTAAAGGCATTGAAACTCAAGAAAAATCAGGCATGAACCCCTGGTAGTAACCTGCAAGTCCCAGGAAGCTACGAAACTCTACCACATTCTTGGGTGCTTCCCCCAAAACAACCACTTCGACCTTCACTGGGTCTACTACTATTCCATACTGGGATACCACATGTCCAAGTAAGTGCACCTCCCGTGTCCAGAACTTTCACTTGGACAATTTCTTGTTGAGTTGGTGGTGTTGGAGGACCTCTAAAACTATCATCAGATATTCAACATGATCCTCCTCCGATCTCATGTAGACCATGATGTCATCAATGAATACGAATATGAAATGATCCAGATAATCATGGAATACGGAGTTCATGGGCCCCATGAACACAACCAGTGGATTCATAATGTTGAACGACATGACCATGAACTCGAAGTGCCCATATATTCACCTAAATGCAGTCTTGGTGATGTCACTCTCCTACAACCTCAACTGGTGATATACAGACTATAGGTTGATCTTAGAGAACCATCCAGCCCCCTTTAACTAGTAAAAAAGGTCTTCAATACTTGGCAGGGGTTTGTGGTTCTTGACCGTCAAATGACTCATTATCCAGTAGTCTACGAAAAACTTGATACCACCAGCTTCCTTCTTTGGGAATAAGATGGGAGAACCCTATGGAGACGCACTAGGTCGGATAAAATATTTCTTCATCTGTTCATCAAAATAAATATGAAACTCCCGAAACTCAGAAGGTTCCATCCGATATGGAGCCATTAAAATCAGACGGGCACCAGGTTTCAAGTCTATCCCAAACTCAACATCATGTTGAGGGGTTAGGGTCACAACCTTTTTTGGGAAGAAATCCAAGTACTTAGTGACAATACCCAGAACTCCCACCATCTCTGTATCTTCCGACTCCACTTATATCTTAGCTAATATTGAATAGAGGGTCTTTACTCGCTGAATGCCCTCTTGGAAACCCTGCTCACCAAAAAAGACACACGCTGGCTATCCTCGTTGAAGAACATGACTATTCTATGAAAGACATAAATATTAGCACATATAGAGAAACACTAGTCGACACCTAAAATGACATCATATGGATGCATATTTAGTAAAATAAGGTCTCCACTTGACTAATGTAGACCTAACATCTGTCTGCATCCCAGATAAACATAAGACAAGCTGGTTTGACCTCCGACTAGCATTATCAATACCAAGGGAATAAGAACTATCTATGCATATAGAACTAGATATTGGTCTAGGATGGGTGTGACGAAGGAATGCGAAGCACCTGAATCAAACAAGTAAGAATAAAGAGTACTAAACAAGTCGATTATACCTCGAACGACTTCTACCCCAACTAGAACTAATGTCTCTGTGGCATGCAATTTCCCAAGACCAACTCCTTTGACATCAGTAGTTGGCATCCTCCCTAACCATGCCCTGGTCGATTTAACTAAGGAGTGACCTGTGGACAGCCTCCTCTTGCAATGTCTAATCTTGGTGGAGTGGGAGCTCGCTACCCTTGCTGTTGCTGTTGAAAAGGTTTGGCTGGAAACTTCGGCTGTTGAGGTGGGCGCTGAACCTACCCACCCCCACTATACTGCACTCAGTACGGGCACCAATTCTAAAGATTCCCATGGATTCCACATATAAGTTATCTTATTCCAAGACCCATAAGAAAATGGAGAGGACCATGATATCATAACTATAACTATTGAGGCATACTCCTTGTCGGCTGAAACCTAGAAGGCCCTGATGCAGGAGGCCTACTACTAACGACCATCCCCTTCGATGAGCTCAACTGGATCCCCTATCATGGCACACCTCCTAGAGTGTGCATCCTCTCTACCACTTCATCCTTCTTCTGAACCTCCAAGTATGTCGGTAGAGTTAAGGGGGTAACAACATACCAGATAGAAGGCCAGAGTGCCTCCTCTAAGTACCTTTCCCGTGACTCCTCATCCATGAATAGGTATGGAACAATACAAAGGATATCCTTGAACATGATTCCAAACTCCCTTACCGATATACTCCCTTTCTGAAGGGAGAGTTTCTCCGGCCTCTTCTTAGCCTTCATTGTGGAAGAGAGGAATTCCACCCAGAACTCCTTCTCAAAATCAGTCTACAAAACCTCAGTCTCTATCATCTCTCTGAGGTAGAGCATCCTCCACTGACACACTGCTCCCCTCATCTGACTGACTACCAACAGAACCCAGTACTCCCTCAAAGCCTAAATCATGGTAAAGGTGACCACTTACTCCTTAATCCATACATCTATCTCCAATTCAGAAATATATCCCTCGTTCTTCCTAAGGGTCTTCCATTGGAAATAACATGGAGTCATCTACCACTTTTCATCCACTTCCTCTTGGTCAATCCTTCACTAGTCTGCCAGATCAGTTTCCTAGGCCTCAATCACCCACACTACTCATGGATGTTGTTCGGGTTATATAACTGCAATTTAAACAAGGAATTCCTAAGATCGAGTATTGTAGAGTACTTACTTTAAATTTTTCTTAAACCATTTTATTTACTTCAAGTTCCCAAAACACCCAAAACACACAAGAACACAAGTCATTATGATGCATGTACCTTTCCTAGGGCCTCTACCTTGTAATCAGTGTAGCCTCATTTGGTCATTCGGTAGGTCCAGAGTCCTTCCATCGGATCAAAGGGGGCCCTAAAATCCCGTGTCCTAGCTAGTCTTCCTTATCCAATTTAACACACCATGATTTCCTAACAATGTTTCCCTACAATCCCATGTGATCGTCACTATTACTAAACATAAACTCCATCATATCTCTCAACCTCACTCTAATACCATTCTGCCAGGACCCGCCTTCACTAAGATGAGGAAATGGACAACAAACTGCCAAACCCTTCTTTCTTCAATTTGAAGGAGAGATAACAACCCCTGGGTCCCACATTCAATAGGCCCTGGAGCGGCGACTAGCACCAAGGGTATAAAATCTCATGTTAAATGGAAGGAATTACCATTTTTATATAATAAGATCAGGAGATAAGATGCTAAATCCCTAAAAAACTCCAAAAGTTGAAAGTAAAAGTAAAACCAAAATCCATTCCAATATGGATGTACAAAATAAACTCACCCAAAGTATAAGAATACTCTGATGAAAAGAACGAAAATAATTAAATATTGCAATGAAAACTCATGAAGCCAGAGCTAGTAAAGTCTGACATGGTTCTCAAATTCCTCCTGAAAACCTAAAAGCATATTTATATATGTAGGGTGAGTATACAGGTATAGTTAGTTGGGAAAACCAAAATCTCTCTTGCACATGTGGGGAGACATTTTAATACCTCCTGAGAAATATGGATAACCAAACCACCTAGCAAGGAAACTATCCACCCAGCCTCACCAAGGCACACTCCCCAAATAACGCAAGTCATGTAATGTAATAGTAATAACACGTTAGTATTTGGTTACCCCACACCGCTTTCACACTAGTTATTTAGGACATCCTACGTGTCAGAAATACCGTACTAGTTCCACTATAGTCCCACTTCCGCCCCAACAACAGCCTTATGGGCCATCTCAACTACACATCTATCCCACCCACAAACACCTGGGCCACCACAACCACAAATTACCCCGCTCATAGACACATGGGCCACAACAACTAGTGCCACACCTAAAGACACCTGGGCCTCAACAACCACTACTACGCCCAAAAATACCTGGGCCTCATCCCGAAGACACTTGGGAAACAAACCTACCCACACACACCTGAGCCAACCACTAAAAAACATCCTTCCCAAAGTGTCTTGGGTCATAATGAACCTAATGTGGTCATAACCTACCCAAATAATCTTGGGATACCTAGTAGAGGGAGAAAAAAGGAGATAGTAACCAGCCACTCATAAGTATGTTGGAAAAAACACCCTCCCCCATGAAATGTGCGTGTTTAGAATGAAGTGCTCAACATGGGTGGGGTGTGTATAAGAAACACAAGAAATAAATATTATACATATATGTAATCAAGAAATAATCGCAACCTAAGGGTTCTGAAATAGACAACCGTCCTGTACACCACCACTCTCACTACTATCCCTACATGCAAAAATACACAACAAACACAACCAGAGCACATCCCATTTTGGGAAAACCATCCCCCATTATAACCATTATCGTTATCATCTTCAAGTTATTCCATTTAAATATTCATTCAATACTGGGAAACTAACAGTCATAACCACAAGCCAAAATGAAAACTAAATGAAAAAAAACAGCCAAGCAGACACTTAGGCATTCACACCCAGTTCTCTTATAAAGTCACAACAACAAAAGGGATCCGTGAGATCCCCCGAAGTACTGGAACCAAACCAATCCCCAACATACTTCCTATGCATGACCTTTGATCAACAAACCAATAACTAAAAAATAGGATATCCCTTCCCCATGCATGTCATCCCACAAGAATCAACAAGAGAAACTATGTATTCCACCAAAACAGAGAAAGGAAGATTTCAGATTTATCCTTAACCATTTATTAGGTTCCTTATTTCTATTTGGTTAACCAGGGTGATCACACATGGATTATTATTTATCGGTCATCCATTTTATCAACCAAGTTTATGTGATTAACCAATTTCCATGTTACAGTCACTCAATCATAGGATTAACGAGAAAACAGTGGTTCATTAGTGCGCAAGAAAGAAACACCAACAACCACAATTTTCATTGGACATAATCCAAAAAAAAAAACATAAAACAAGTTATAACACAAAAATATAATCAACTTCCCCACCCCTTTATTCTTTTAGTCCGATTTTTATCTTCATTAAAGTCGGTTCCATCTACGTCCCAAAGTATCATCATTATTCCCACCCCACATGATGCACAGTAAAGAGAGATGAAGGAAAACACTACATGGATGATCAAGTATCGAAGTTTTATCCTCATATCATGAACCGAGGATTCACGACTTGTATGGAAGGAAAACTTGAGGGCTTCAAGGATGAGAGGGAATTTCTCTATCACGGGTGCATGATTCGTCTCTGGATTAAGTGTAGCAACCCTATCCTTTTTCATATAACATTACATGATTTTAAGGATAGTTATACATCAGATTAAAAGCCAAGGAACATTAAGTACAATGTCTTTGTAGACTGGGTACATAAAACCTAAAACATGGGGCTAAAAAAACTTCTTTATTTAATCTTCATAAAAAAATCTCCTAACATCCTTTGAGACCTAAAATCTGTATATGGTACCCTGGGGAACACATGAACAAAGGGATGTGCTAAAAATACCTATAAGGGGAATAATATAAGGATACAACTTAATAACATGAGTTTGGAGGCATGACATAATGATATCCAAAGCATGGAACATATGAAATCATATCATATAAGTATGAGATCATATAAACATGGAATCATATAAATGTAGAAGAATAATAAAACTTATCTTTAGTACGATTCAAGGCTAACCACCTATCCCGATTCCCATTTTAGCATGGGTCAAGGATAACTACCAATTGTGATTCCTATTTTAGTATGGGTCAAAGATGACCACCAATCCCAATTCCCATTTTAGTACGGGTCAAGGCTAACTGCTAATCCTGTTTCACATCACATCTCATGAGACATAACTTTACCCAATGAATTGGACTGCTATCTGGGTGCACCCATCTCAACATTTTCATGAATATTCTTTCCACATAAATAATCATACATAATTAACAATACATAAACACAAGGGTACCCAAGTAAATAATTGGGTTCCACAATCATGACATAGACCATAACCGATATGCGTATCATGAATGTGTCCATGAAAGAAAGGCTTTAGAACATACATCGGTGTTAATAAGGTAAAATAGGAATATAATATGGTAAGTGGTGTCAAACAGAATTGAAAAAATATAATAAATTTATTTGAGAAACATTATCATTTAAACATTTTTGTGCGTTTTTAAGGAAAATACTATAGATATTTTAAAATAGAAAAGCGGAAAATATTTTATATAAAACTAAAATTGAAACAATAAGGTTTTCATAATAAAAAGACTGATTTTATAAAGATAATGGTTACTTAAAAAAGAGGACAGGGTGAAGTTGAAATTATGTAAAAATTTGGGAATATCCCTTAAAACAGGTTTGCTTATTAGAAAGTTTTGAGGAGGGAATCCTTTAAAAACATGTATACACCCAAAAGGGAGTGATGAAATGGTATTTAAATGAAAATTTTAAAACTAAAAAGAATTTAGAATATGCACATAAATAGATAAGATAACTCATTTTTGAAATAAAGATAGAGAAGTAAACCCGAAAGAACAAAGGAGGTTCAGGTAGAATTTGTTACCGTTGATCGACATGGTGTCAGGTGTTCCTAAGAGGGCTTGGTGATAGAGAAAATGGGTTTCTCATCACTCATAAATCATGAGGGAAGTATGAGGGTGGTACAAAATAATACCCCATCATTTTTTATTACACATAAAAAATGCATAACATAGAGGAAAATCTTGATTAAGAGTGAAATGGAGAGGATCCCATACCATAAGTCTGATGGTGTTCTCCTCTTGTTAATAATGAACTAAATAAACAAATTAGGTTTATTGAAAAATAAATCCATAACCTCTTTTATATTTAATTGATTTATTATAACCATTTTTGGTTCATTCAAGACCTTTTTGATTGGTTATAAGGTTCAATTTCATTGTTCGATCTCCTTTTCTTACTTGGTTTTAATGACCAGTTCGTTTATATTCATGTTTGGATAAACATGTAAGAATAAAGTGCTTGTCTAGAATTGAAGTTATATTCTATTAGTGAAAATCTAGGATATTAAATTGTTTCAAATTTAATTTGGTTACTTAGAGTGAAGTCTAATTATTATATAAAACCATAGTGACAACCATTTTTGATGGTGGTGAGGGTGGATCGAAGTCAGTTCTGTTGTTTTCTTAGGTGGTGTATTATGGCTGTTGATTTTAGCTACTTGACAGTGATGATCGAATGGATGTGATACTGGAGAAGGTGAAGTGATGGCCCATATATGTGGTGGCTCTGACATTTCGTCCGACCTGCCTTCCTGTTTCTATGCTCTCGTTCCAGGTTACCTCCAAGATCTCCTATGCGGAGCAGTGTAGTGGTCTCCATGGTCCTTTGGGTCATGAGTTCAAGCAGCTTCATTCAGGGTGCCCGTTGTTGTTGGAAACCTGTTCCGGTGGTGTATATGTTTGGTTCAGAGTGTTCGACGGTGATGAAGCATGAAGGTTGAAGTCTTTGGTGGTTGTGTGTTGACACAAACACAGTGAAGGAGCCTGGCTGGTGATGTGAGGATGGTGCTTCCGGTGGTGGACAACGATGATGGTGAAGGATACTCCGGTGAAGATAGTAGTGTCGTTGAAGGTGGTGTTTCCAAGGAGCAGTGATGACAGAGGTGACTGGATGTTGAATTTTTGTCGGTTCAAATCAAGGTAGGTGAGTGATTTATGTGTCTTGAGGTGGATCTTTGTTCAACCCAAATGATGCAGTTGGCACGCAGTCTGAAAGCAGTTTTATGACTCTGAAATTTGAATTTGAAGTTTGTGCCATGGAGCTTTGGTTTTGAAGAAGTGAGATGTCATGTTTTTCTCTTGATATTGGAATGTGGTGTGTCTTTGTATGATGGTGGAGTATTTTGAATCTTGTGATGTATGGTTACCACTTATCCTTAATGTGGCTATTAAAAAATATCAAAAAATAGATTTGGAGGTAGCATATCTCAAACAGTGCTTTCATTTATTTCAAATAAAAGGTGGGAAAAGTATAGAAGATAAAGAATTATCCCACTAGCACAATAGCATAATAGTACATGTATGTTAATGGAGTTATCATACAATTTAGGGGAATGGAGGTGAGGAAAGAAACAAGAAAAGAAAATAACTTAAAAGAAATGAAAGAGTTGGAAAAAGGAATTTACCTCTTGAGTCTACATTTTTTGAGAACCTCTTAAGGGGAGAGGCTTTAGTATTTTGAAGAGACTAGTGCCTTTGGATGTGGGGGAGGATATTGGGGAGAGATTTGGGTAGAATATTGTCACGAAAAAAATTCTTGATAGGAGCGAAGAGAAGAGGGAGTGAAGGGGGGGGGGGTTATAGTGGAAGAGAGGACGGTTTTCATAATTTTATAATCATTAGTTTATTAATTTCTCTCAAGACCAGCAATAGAGATGGTTCCATGAAGAATAATAGTAATAAATTTATTTGAGTTTGAGATTTGGGTTCTTAAATCACTTGTGATGTTAGGAATAGTGGATTTGTATTACAATGTATTTATATGGTAAATTAATGTATTTTACTATTCACTAAAAATTCAAGTATTTCAGAAAAATACCAAAAATTCACTTTATCCATTTTTCAATGCATAAAATCCAAAAATGATATCAATTTTTCAAAAATAATTTTCTAAATATGATTAATTTAATTTTTAATTAAAATCATAATTTATTATTGAAAACAAGTTTTAAAACATTCATTTACTTATTCTAAAATATAGGTATATCGTACTTTCAACTTAAATATTATTTATATATTATCATAGGTAAGTTTACTATTCATTAGGGTATATCAACATTCATAAGGGTATGTTACTATTCATAAGGGTATGTTACTATTCCCCAAAAATTATGTTTTTCTTATCAGACTCCAAATAACTTACTGGTCACAACTGTGTATGTTAGATTTTTGAAATTCCAAACCCAGATGTGATAAACTTATGTTTAAGGGTCGCATATAAATTAGTAGTTCATTATGTTGTGATTTCATATGACATAATTATAAGAAGTAAAATTTCATTGAAAACTTTGGGCCATTACAGTAAGTCTCTAGGCGTACTTAGAGAATAGAAAGGAATTATAAAGGCATGATATCAGCTTAAGAAGAGGCCAAATCCTAAAATCAGGGAGATGATTTCGAAGTACTTGAAGTTGGATCATATCTTGACAATGCGGTAGGGCGGTTTCACACATCAAAATTAATTGTTTTTTTTAATAATTCTCCTCGAAGATGGTAGAGATAATGGTTGTGAGTTAATTGATATCTTTTAAATAGAGAAAAACAACGTAATAGGGGAGAAGCTGGAAGGCACGGGGAAGGGTGTGAAACTGAGGAAAAATTCCACACGTTTTGGTAACCTAAGGGTTGCTCGACTGTTGGAGGTTTGAAACATTTTTAATGGATATAAACGACTTTGAAAAGGGTATTAAAACACTTTTACATAAACAAATATGTTACTTTGGTGAAACTGTATAAACTCGGGAAACTGTATTTTTTTTGAAAAGGGTGGGACACCATTCGATGAGACACCATAACAGTTCCACTAGTTCGATTAGGCACCGTAAGCTGTGTCAACGTTTTAGTGTGTGACTGTGATGGCACGACTGTGATAGTGCGACCATGATAGTTGGACCGTGACAGTGCGACCGTGAGGGTGTGACCTTAAGGGTGCGACCGTGAGGGTGTGACCATGATGGTGCGACCATGATGGTGCCACTTTAGTGGGGCCACCGTGACCGATATCATTATTTAGTGGAACCGAGTTTTTGGAAAACTCCCATGCAAGAAGCCACATGACCCCTAAGAACACTACCAACACTATATTTTCACAAATTAAGGGCTCAAGAAAATTGGGTTATTACATAAATCCTATAGGGATGTTATTCCACTTCCACATAGGTATGGTTAGTGGTTAAAATACAACTTTAAGAAATTTTTACTCTTCTATTACTTGTTAACTCCCCAAGCTCCTTTAATTTTAATCAGCTATCTCCCTTTTCATATTATCCCACCAAAAATTATCACAAAGGTCCTTATATATTTTAGTGCTTCCAAGGTGTATAGAGAATTTAGAGCTATGAGATTCATCCACCAACTCCTTCTTTATCTATGAACTTAATGGAACAAATAGTCTTTTACCAAAATTCAGTACACCTTCTTGATCAATATTGAATTCAGTAAACTTTCCATTTTCACGGCCTCTATATTAATTTTCATCGAAGGATCATCATCTTGAGATTTATTGAACTTTTCTCTGGTAATGTTGGTTGAGAAACCATTTGGTATAGGATTGGTGACATCCCTTCCCTTATGATACCCATGTCCAAAATTGCTAGGTCCTCAATCAATGGATCTAGCTCAATCCTCAACAATATAAGAATTCCTTGATCTTTTATAATCAATTAATTTATGACTTTGTTCTCCCTTCTTGGGTGGAAATGAATTGATAAATCACTGTCTTCAAGAATCTCTAACCATCTCTTCTAACTCACGTTTAGTTCCTTATATGTGAATATATACTTCAAAATTTGGTGGTCTATGTATATATCACAATTTTCACTATAAAGATACTTCCTACATATTAGTAGATAAAAACCAATCATTTATAACTCTAGATCATGTGTATGATAATTATATTTATGATTATTTAACTATTTTGATACATAGGCACTCACTTTTTCATTTTATAATATTAAAAATCCATGTCCCTATAAGGATATATCACTAAAAATAACAAATCCTTCCACCCTAGAGGGTAATGTTAGCATAGGTTCACTAACCAATCACCTATTCCGTTCTTTGAATCTCTCTTCACACTTATTTATACAGATGAACTTAAATCCACTTTAAGTTTACTTATATAGAAGACTAGAAAGCCATGATTTTTTTACACAAACTTTCTAAAGTATCTTACTAGGCTAAGGAAACTATGAATATCAGTTATATTTTTAGGACATGGACACTCCTCTTTAGCATTTATATTTTCTAGATCAACTAAGATTCATTCACTGGGCATGATGTATCCAAATAATGAAACTTTTTGTAACTAGAAATCACATTTTATTAATTTACTGTATAACTTATCCTTCCTAATAGTTTTTAATATGACCCATAGATGATTTTGATGCTCCTCACGACCTATGAAATATATCATAATTTCATCAATAAATACCACCATGAAACCATCAAGGTAGTCTTTAAATACTCATTTCACCAAATCTATAAATATGGTTAGATCATTAGTTAAGATTAAGTACATAAAAAAAATGCATAAATCCCATATCTTATTCTAAAATTTTTATTTAGGACATATTATTTATTCAATCTCAATTGATGATACCGAGACCGATGATCAATATTATAAAAGAATTGATCTTTATAAAGTTGGTTGAACAAATCATCAATCCTTGGTAGAGGATATTAATTATTCAATGTGATACCATTATTTTATCTATAATCAATTCATGGCCTCATTGATAGATCCTTTTTATTTAAAAAGATAACATGCACTCCCCAAGGAGACACACTTGGTCAAACAGAAAACATCTCCAACAGATCCTAATGTTTCTTCTTTAATTCCTCCAAATCTACATAATCCATTGTATTTCATGTTTTTAATATTGTCTTGGATCCATCTTAGAGTTCTATTGAGAACCCTACCTCTCTTTCTAGGGGAGTTCCTAACAAATCTTCATGGAATAAATTAATATACTTATGAATAGTGGGTATATCATGTATCTGTACACTTTCTCTTCCTTTCACTTATTCACCAATCATTTACATGAAGAAGAGAGTGGGAGGAGGTTCTTATAAAAAAACAGGATGTTAAATCACTCCTTTAAAGATAATAAATGGTTTTACCTTTAATAATACTAAAATATTCTTACATATACTATTGATTTTATCATTATTCTTTGAAAACCAATCCATCCCAAGTATTATGTCAAACTCCAACATCAGAATGACCACCAATCTTTCATAAAGATTATACCCAACAAAGTTAATAGGGGAATATATACATATATTTGGTGTATGAATTGTTCCTCTAATAGTTTTAAGAGAAAAATATTCTCCTATAAGTTTAAGGTTTAACTTTATGTTCTTTTTAAAATTAAAGAAAATAAATGAATACATAGAACTAGAATAAAATAATGTACTTTCTATCTTTTAGTGTATGATGAGTGTACCTTCCTCAACATTATTTGGAGCCTCAATTTTATCAATAATAATTTATAAATCATGAAAATTATCTCTTGGACTTTTCTAAAGTTAATGGTGGTTTGCCTCCATTGTCTTCTGATTTGGACATTGTTTAGTGAAATCCCCATGTTCCACGTACTTGAAGCATTACATAGAAAGCTGTTCCTGCACCATCTTCCCATTATCATTGAAACTTAGATTTTAAGGATTTACATATCCATGATAGTTTTAGGAAACATGTCTATATCTTCAAAACTTGTATCACTTTCCACTTCCTTATAAACAATTCCCCCAATACATATTCCCCATTTTGTTATAGATGTGATGTTGTAATTTCTTCTAATTCAGATTCTTCCAAAATTTTTGTTCCATATTTATATTCTTGTAATTTTATCCTTGATTCCACTGGGAAACTAAAAACTCCATTTCAACTTTAAGAGCACACGACACTATCTCTTCATAACTCCCAAAGTATCATATTTCCAAATCTTTCCGTAGATGGGGTTATAGTCCACTAAAGAATTTATCTATCTTCTCATTAGATCAATGAAAAATATTGAAGCATAATGTGAAATACTTGTAATGTTTGTCTCATAATTCCCCACCAATTTATTCTCTATTTGTTTTAACTCAATGAATTACCTCTCCATTTTTTTCTATTGGGTATGAGGAAATTACTTGATGAAAAAGGTTTTTATAAAGTCTTCCCATCCCATGGATTCCACCTCATCACTTGGATTCATGTTCTTGATCAATCTCCAACACTGTTCAACTTCTACCTTTATGTGATATACTTCCCACATAACTTTCTATTATTCATAAAAATGGAATAAAAATAATATATTCTTTATAGTAATGATTCATTGTTCCATTATTAGTGGGTTATAGGGTCCACTAAAAATAGGTGGTGATTGATATATGAAGGATTAAACTACTAGTTGTTCCTTCTATGGGGAAGCAGGATTCTCCACATGGTTTCAGTTATTTTTTATGAATTTATCTAAATAATTCATCATTCATATAATGTTTTCAACTCTAGATCCCCCCATATTAGGAAGGTCATCATCACCTTTTCGGGTTCATCCGTTGTTTGCACGAGTCCTATATTTCATACCATTTTATCCTAGAAGGAGAAAACCTATGTGATAAATTTTATACTACTGGAAATCATATAATAGAAATTATAAATGAAATCTTATTTTTATAATTTTATAATATCAATATTCTATTATAAAAATATTCAATCATAATTAATGTTTTTGAGTATCTTTATATTCTTTATAATGGTTGGTATACTCGAGTGATTAACCAAAGCATGTCCCCTAAGAGTGTTAAACTAGGTGTGAAACAAAGACAATTTTCATGCCCCATTTACAAATATATTCTAGCTCAATACAATGTTTTTATGTGTCACCCCTAGGTACATCTATTATATATCCACATACACACATAGTATAAAGAAAGGGATTTATTTTCCTAGAAACCACTGACTTTGTACTCACCAAAATACCAGGAGGTTTTCCAAGATTTAGATTTATCCTTATGGGGTTTAATAATTAATTTTAGTCTTAATGTAAAAAAATAACTAAACCATCCTTTGATACCAACTATGGTGACCTGCCTTTTTATTATATAAAATTTCATTTCATGATACAACATTTAATAATACAAATGATCTTTTGAGTTTTATTGTTTTGGTAATTGGAACAAAATACATGAAAAGGCATAAAAATAAGAATTATTATATTCCACTTGAAATTAATCCTTATAGGTTCATCCTATATTTATTTTAATACATTTAATATCCTAGGGAGATACATCAAATAAAAGGGGTTAGTATAAATCCCGATAAGGAAATAATCGAAGGTGATACTTAACATATGATAAAGAGGCATATTAATAAGGCATGACATATTAACATGAGGCATATGATAAAAAGAAATAAAATGGAAAATAAAATTAAAACGTGGTTATAACATAAAAATGATACATTCATAATCATATCCCCTAGGTTAATCACCAGGGTTTCATAAATCACAATTACTAAGGTTATTCACTAAGGCATCATAAAAAATGTCATCTATAGAGATTAATTCTTCACTCAATGAATTAGATATCTATAAAGAACACCCTTAATATGTCATAATTCATGTGATACACTTTGATCATAAAAAAACATTTCATCAATAACCCATTGAAAAAATGGGTTTCATATCCAAATCATTGCTTACAAGTGCCAAAATACTTGAACATAACATCATTTTTAACCAATGAAAAGGGAATACGGGTTTCAAATATGTGAATAACCAAATTAATAAGGCATTTTTAAATATATTTAATTACCCATTGAAATGGAAGATGTTTCAGTAGTCACAATATTATAATTTATAATGTAGAAAAGATAAATTCAAGGAATGATTTTGACAACATGATAATATACATTGTGGATTATGGAGAAGGAATAATGGGAGGAAAATAAAGTCCCCATTGATGAAAAATAATTTTTTCATTAATGGTAATATAAATTTTATGTTAAGAAATTTTATTAATATTATATGATATACACAAAAGGGGTACCTGGAAGAAAAAAGAAAAGAGAGGAATTCCCTTACCTTAGTGATTATCTTCCCAAAACATGAGGGTGGCTCTGTGAAAACTTCATAGAAACTTTGAGAGACTCGTTGGGATAGAAAATTACAAGAAATTCATAGCTTAATAATTTTTAGTCGAGAGTAATGGCTAATGGGTCAAATTTATACTTCTGTATGAGTGGGTTTTAAAATATTAAATATTGATTATTTTATCATATAAGCCAACCACTCATGGGTAAATTGAATTCCAACCAATTTTATAGATATATAATGAGTGGTAGAGTGTATGTGGATGTAAAAGGACCTACAAAACTAAATCTCACCTTCTAAGAAACCCAAACAATTAGTATAATCAATAAAAATTAACTTTATTTCGAAAATCTATTTTTTGGTTAAAAAATAAAGTATAAATTAATAAATTAATAATGATATTTTTATATTCATTTTTATAACAATAAAATGAAAATTTGATTGATAACAATTTTTCATTAAATTTATTATCATTCCAACATAATAATTATGTCATAAAATCACATTTCCCATAAACCATCAATTTTCACATTTCACAAAAAAAATCATCTTTGTCCGAAAATTCCCAAAAAATCACCATAAGATAATTTTCACATAATGAGTCCAAAAATAAAATTTATTTCATAAAAATAATTCTAAATGTATAATAATTTTAACTTTTAATTAAATCATTATTTTAAGGAAATTTTACAATTTAATTGAAAAGACCATTTTTCTGACCATTATAAAAGTTACTTCAGGCTTCATTAAAATATAATATACTTAAAAAGCATTATATTAGATCATTTTATGAAATAAATTTTTATTTAAAACTTTAAAAAATTAATATTTTAATAATTTTTTTCTAGTATTTGAAACTAATACAATTTTTCATATTAAATAATCTCGACAATCATTTAAATGCATAAATGTAACCGATAAAAATAATGACTAAATGTTTTATTGACTATTGGAAATAATACTGATAAACTATATTAGTTAAAATCATAGAGTCTGATGATCATAACTACCTACAAATACACCATAATTCTCACTGTTCATCATTCACTTCGATTCTATCAAGTTTAAATATAGTTTCCAAAAAAGAATGTTGAATTACTTACTTTTTGTTTCGTTTCTATTGCAGTATTCGTGGGTGGGATGATTCTAGGCAATCAAGGTGACCCAATTTTTCATATTTTAATTTATTTATCCTCTGTTTGTTTCTCTATTGTAGTATTTTATATCATTTTAGTAATTTTCATAGATTTAATGTAACATTCTTAAATAATAAAATAAAGTGTTGATGGTATCTAATATGTGTGTTCTTTAATTGTTTCTATTTGTAACAGTTCTTATCAACCCATGTTGTTTAAAGTTATTATAAAATTTAAAAGTATTTCTATATACTTCTATGGTAAAATACAATAAAAAGTTACTTGGATTAAAGAGTTCTATTAATAAAAGAAGAACATTTTTTGGCCCGTTACACATGTGGTCCTTATAATGACTAAGAAAAGGAAGAACATGGGAAAAGGTCCCAAGAATCATTCAAAGTCTAAGGTTCTTGAGAACTATCGATTTAAGAAAATAAATTCTCTAATATAGGTGATGAAAAAATATGTAGTGTATTTTGAATGTGTAATATTGAGTCACTAGAGGAAGAACTGCACCCATTTAAAGAAGTAAGGGGAAGCCTCATGTGAATTTGGTATCAAGTGAAACATTTTTATATCTACACATTGAGTATTTGATAAAACTTGTGGTTATCATATCTATATCCAAATATAGGAACCAAGTTTATTTTTTAATATTTATAGAGGATAACAGAATCATTGGAAAATTAAAGAATCACATATTGACATCTCAACAAAGGATATTACCACATTCTGTTTACTTCCAGGATGGAATTGGTTTTAAAAGATTCATATTATTTACCAACTATTACCAAGAAAAAAATTTCTAAATCCTACATTGATAAAGATGGTTTTATTGTCATGTTTAAATATAATAAATATTTATTCTATAAATATATATTATGTTTTGGTATGGAAGAGTTAAATAATGATATTTATGTATTAAATTATGAAAACTAAGTATCGGAAATTAATAAAGAATTAGGTTCAAAATAATTAATTAACTTCCTAATTTGGAATCAATATATTGTTCCTGAAAATAATAAGTGTTCGAGAAAGATATATAATGATAGATATTTTTGATTATTTTGAACTAAAAAGAATTGATAGATGTGTTTATTGATTTAAAGTAAAATTGAATAAGACACCTCTTGGTGGATAGGGTGAAGGGGCCATAAAGCTTCTTGAATTGGTACACATTGTGATGTGTGGAACTTTTATAATAGAATATAGAGGTGTGTATTATTAATTTACAACATTTAGTAGTGAATTTAGTAGATATGGATATATCTATTTAAAGAGGTATAAATCAGAATCTTTTGAGAAATTAATAGAGTTCAAGAATGAAGTAGATAATCAAATTTAAAATATGATAAAGAATAATAAATCTATTTAGCGTGGTGAGTCTCTTAACAAAGAGTTTATAAAATTTATAATGATGTATGGGATCCAATATAAACCAACTCCACCTTATAATCCATAGTGTAATAATTTAAGTGAAAGTAGTAACCACACCTTTCTTGACGTGTTGTGGTCGATGGTGAGTCAAGAATATATTCCATTATCCTTCTGAGAATATGTATTATGCACTACGAAACACATTTTAAACCTAGTTACAACTAAAGTGGAACATATAATATCTTATTAATTAATGTATAGAAATAATATCTATGTTATCACATACTCATGCATGGGGTTGTGAAGAATTTTTTATGTTCTTACTAGGCCACAAATGAGAACCCCCAGGGCATGAAGTTTATATTTATAGGATATTTTAAAGAAAAACGATGATACTATATATATAACCACTTAGATAAGAATGTGACCATCATAAGAGAAGTTATTTTTCTTGATAGGGAAGACATCATCAATAAGGATAGTGGGAGTGAGGTTTTCTTTAATGAAGTCGATGCCCAATATTCACAATATTTGGTATAAAAAAAATATTTCTTTGGTCTCCATGGAAGATGTTGTTATTGCAACACAAGTAGTGTATTGGAACACAAAAGATATTAGATAACCAAAAAGATATTATTTTATTATCACCAAGGATTTTGACTCGTTTTGTTTTACAATAATGATAATCTTCACTATAAATAGGTAGTAGATAGCTCAAAATATACAATATGGGAAGAACCCATAAATTAAGATACAAATATCATTTATTAGAACCAAATTTGGGTTTTGGTCAATCCGCTGGTTTATGTAAATACCTTTGGGTGAAAATGGGTATTCAAGAGTAAACTAGATATATAACGTAAAGTAACTACGAATAATGAAAGGATAGTTTCCAAAGGATTTAAATAGAATCAAGGAATTGAATATGATGAAATTTTTTTTTATCAGTTCTATGTTTTAATAAATCCGAATTCTAATTTCCATAGCATCTTTCTATGAAAATAATATTTAGCAGTAGGATGTCAAAAAAATACTTAATGGGAATATTTAAGAATATATATATATATATATATGAAACAACATAAAGGGTTTGTGACTTTAGGTAATTCCTATAGGATATGTATAGTTTAGGGATACATTTATGGATTAAAGCAAGTATATCAATCATAGAACACTTAATTCGATAAATCCATAATAGGGTTTTGTCTCATACAGAATGAAGGCGAGCCATGTTTTTAAATTAGGTTTAGTGGGAGTGAAGTCATATTCTTATTAGTATGTGTTGATGAAATATCAATTATTGGAAATAAAATACCATTATTGTAGTTAGTTAAGGACTAGTTGAACATGTTCTTCTCCATCAAGGACTTAAGTGAAGCAGCCTACATTCATTAGATCGAGGTCATTCATGATTGATCCAAGAGGATTCTTAGACTATGTAAAGGTAAATATTTTTACCAAATACAAAATAGATTTAATCTATAACAATTCATGATGGGATTGGTTCCAATATGACATGGTATACATCTATCAAAGAAAATGTTTCCTTAGAAACAAAATGATAGAGAGAGAGGATGAGTAGGATCCCATATGAATATATGACATGATCAATCATGTATGTCATATTATGTAATGTGATTTATGTTTCCTATTCCTTGAGAATAGTAGGTAGATATCAAGATGATCTTGAAGAAAACCATTGGTTTGTATTCAAGGTTATCCATAAGTATCTGAGGTAAACAAAGGATATGTTCCTAGTAAATAGAGGAGATGAAGAGTTTTTCATTAGGTATTACACATATGATATTTTAATAATAGTTTAGAATGATTTAAATTCATATACATGATATCTATTCATTATCAATAGAGGATCTATGAGATAGAATGGTTTACAACAACTCATTATTTCTGATTGTATAGAAGAATTCAAGTATATTATAGCATTTTATATATCTGAAGAAGAATTTTGGATTTTCATATTCAAAAATGATATCAATGTGCTTCCTTAGTAAAATGAATCTATCACATTGTATAGTGATAGTATTATAGATGTGGATCTCATAAAGTAGCCAAGGTCAAATCAAAGGATAATGTACATACTCCAAAAGTGTCACCTATTAAAGGATTTTTATCATAGGGATGAGGTTGTGGTGATTAGATTTTACAAAAATAAAAACATGGAAGAAACCTTTACTAAAGCCTTATCTTAGTAGAATCATGAATATCATGTGAGAGTTATAATAATGAAGTTTATTATTATTTGAATGTTTTATAAGTGAGATTCTATTGTAGTTGGTTCCCTAGAACCTACTTCTATAAACTCCATGACTTAATTTATTCATTATTTTTAATATTAATAATGTTCTTATCGCATCATTATTTTTCATTTTCATGAAATATATTGTGATTATTTTCTTAGATTTACCATTTTATAGAAATTTTATAATAGTTCTACATTATGATTAGAACTTAATAGTTACACGATATTATTTTTTAATACATGGTCTATAGAAAGATGATATCATTTTATAATAAAAAAATGATACATTCTAATTGGGTTGGATACTCATAAGAATTTTAGACACTTTCTCATGGTGTACCCACTTAGAAATCTTCAGAGTATAAGATTACGAGAACATGACCTTCAAATAGAAAATTTACATTTTTATGTGTCATTGGATATTCCTTTCTATGGACTTGTGTAATGATCCATAGAATTTATGATTATTATTAATAAAAACTATGAGTCATGTAGTTTGATGTATTGATGAAAGCTGTAATGACATATGCACGTGTGAGGTAGGATGTATTGGGTGTATCATGAGTAATATTTCATTAAGGAATAACATGAGATATTATTTTTCCATTTTGATACATAATAGAATTTGATATCTAATTCCCTTCAATGGAAATGTAACTGCATTTTTAAATCCATTTACATGGTGTTTTATTGGTATGTTCAATTATAAAAAGTCAACGAAAGAGTAATTGAGAAAACAGGTTGATGAAATCAATGTTCAACTTTCTTGATTAGAGATACCAAGATAAAAGGATTATATATAAAAGTGTATGATTTTATGAGGTCATATGACACTATGATATTGAATTATTTATCTATGGGAGTCCTATCATGTTGCTGGATGCTAACCTAGGACTTTAGGTAGTGTAGACTAAATCCATTGAGAAAGGTGCATAAAGTGTCACAAACTGTGTATTTCAAACCTCAATTAAATTATATATGAGTTAAAAATGTTGGATATATATTATTCCATTATGTGGTTTAATAATTTTTTTCCTAGTTTGATAAAAAATATCCAGTCACCATTTATTTGAGAGAACAAAAGAGTGAGTAAAATATTTTATAAATATGTATTCATTAGGTAATTATTTATTTAATCATGTGAATATATAATATTTATTTATTATGGTTTATTTTCAAGGTAATTTTTTTTTGTTTCATATTTGTAATAAATATTTGTTCACTAATTTTATGAATATAATAATTATTTATTTATTAGAGAATAATGAAATGGTATTTATTTAATTAATTAAATAATAATTATTCAGTATAAAATAAATATTAAGGAGTATTGAAAACCTATTTTTAATTGTTCAGTGAGAAATTTCATATTAAATATTATTTGAATAAATATTAATTTTTTTATTTAAGGAAATAAAAGTTATTTTATCTGAAGGTTTAGTGAATGTAAATAAAATAATAATAATTATATTATCATTTATACATGGGGTTCATAAAGGGGTTAAAATGATAATAAGGGACCTTGGGAAATTATTATTTTCTTCCCCAAGCTCTATTTTAACCTTTTTATGATTTTTTTGAAACCCAAACCATTCTTATCATTTTACATAATTAGTTTTAGAGAGGATTATCTCAAGACCTAGAGAAATCTTCTCTGAGAACTCTCTCTAGAACTCAAAAAAATTCTAGTACTCTATTTGAATGATTACTTCTTCCCTTGATGGTTTTTTAAATTATCAACAATGATTGACATGGGAGTTAAAACCATTCGTTCTTACACCTATATATTTATATAGGGATGATTAGAGTTTTGTGGAATACGTATGGATCACTGATAAAAGTAATTTAACCTTGATTTATTTGATGTAAATACAATACAAAAAGTTGTATTTTTTTATCACAAACATTAAAGAAATATTTCTAAGAAATGCATTTCTTTAATTAAATACAATAATTATAAATTACTTGTAAATATATCCTCTTTTATTAGTTTCAATGTTTTTATCAATTAATCTTCTATTAAATTATATTGGTCATGATATTATTAGTCATGTACAACATATATTATTCATAGATTACAATAAAAATCAGAGTTGGGTCAAGCCAATTGGTGCTTTTACTATGTCTGAAACCTTCAAATGGGGTAGTATATGCTTATGGTCAAATAATAGTTCAAATAACTATGCATGAGGATCTAGTGAGGGATTAATAAATATTAAAATTGTTAGTTTTTCTAGGATTGACCAATTTGATTAATGATTCCATTTAATTTTTTTGGTTTCCTAGGATAAATAAAGTTATTACAGGGTTTATATGATAATGGTTCACTTTTCAGTAGGTGAAGACTGAGAAATAGTTCCTTGTAGTTATACTTTAGTAACCATCCATTCATGAGTGAAAATGAAAGGATGTCACTATAGACTTTATATTGGGACTCATAGGGTCACATTGAGGTAGTGAATCAGTATGGGTTATCGTCAATTGGTTGAACAATGTGGCACATTCCCTACTTTTCATGGACACCCAGTCAATTAATGAGATTGAAAATATACATATTTCCATGTTTGTAAGATTTCATGGTATTCTAAGGAGTATCATTCTTTTTCAAGATGTCCAATTAATATCATGTTTTTAGGAATTATTGTATAATCCTTGTATACTCATTTAAAAATGAGCATGACATGACACCCTTAGATAGATTGGTTGTGAAAAAACACTATTTATGTTTTGGAGGCCCCCTTCCAGCATGCACCCTAGACTTCAGTTGATCTTAGGAGTGATATTTTAAATATTTTGTATTACCCAATAATAATGGTCATTAGGAATTTATTTAGATAAATCTATTCAATGTTTTATATAGAATAAATTTCTGACCATTTCTCTATTGGTTAGAGTTAGATAAATATTCTCTCACTAGATTGAGTATCATAAAATAGATGTTGTATCATATTCACCTGGTCTAAAGTTAGCAAGAAACCACCCGAAGTAGGCAGTTATTGTACATTGACTAGAAATTTAACAATATGGACTCCATAAATCCAAAGTTGATAGTTATATTAAAATATTTGTATATAATACAAGAGTTACCAAAGTATCTAACAACATAGTAGTTTAATAATACTAGATACAAATACACACACACAGAGACATATTAAATATGAAAACATGAGATACAACATGAACACATTGTGAGAACATCATTGTCCCTTATATCATATCCCTACAAATTAAACAAAGTTATCCACTATGTTTCTTAGATAAAGGAAACAAATAAGTGTGATCTTAGATTATTAGTGAGGAGTGGTATACAAAAAAAGTTATCATGACATAAACATGGAAAAAGTGATATGGTAGGATTAAAAAAATTACATGAATCTATAATTAACTGAAAACATAGGGAATTATATATCCATGAAACTAAAAAAACATGGAGAACAATAATAATTGGTCTCATATTTATGGAATTCCTAATTTAAAACATTAAAACATACTATAAAGGATTTATTCCAGGACACTATACTAATATGGAGAGATGTATACACCAAAACCAGAGTTGTACTGTCTTATAAGACCTATTAATGAATCAAGGGATATATACTTTCTATGCCCACCCATAACCTAATTAAGTCCAATGGATTCACTATATGAGTAGACATGACTTTTCATACCATTACTTAAGTAACATCTATATAAATACAAAACATGGTTTCTATATAAGAAAAAAACTTCCTCAATCAATGGAATATTGTGGATGTTAATGATAACATCCCATAATCGACTTAAAAGTTGTGGGGGAATTGTAAAAGTAATAGGAAGTACCATTAACAAAGAAATATAGTTGTGAGGGTAATTTCAATGTGATGGTTTATCCATGGATGAGAGTAATTGGATAATAGATTTCATTTTTAGGATACCAAGGTAATGGTTCAAAAAAATCCTTCATCATAGTTCATAAAGAGCATGGGAATATTCATAATCATATCACCATGGAGTATTATTCCAGGTGTGTAGTCGTAAAGGCAATCATCATGAATGAGAGTGATTATTGATTTAATGCTCAACCAACCATTTTTTGGGTGATTAACACTAGATTAAACTATGTTACAACCATATACACATTTCATTATTTAGTTCTGGATGTATTTTAATAGAAATTACACAAACTCTCACTTTACTAAAACATATGATAATTTTTACACCATAGTAAAGATTGTGTTTTATGATGATTTTAAAAAATATTGAATCAAAAAAATATAAAAGAGAGATAAAAATATAGACTTTTAAGTCCCTTGAAATTATCGAGGAATACAATAAAAATAATTCCTTGTAAATTCATGCACCACACTAAAGGAAATATTTGGGGAATATAGAAGAAGTCCAAAATAATAAAAATTGAGATGGAAAAACCCACTTATAAATTAGGTTGAAATCCAATCATAACCTATTGAAATGGAGGGATTTAAATTTATCTTAAAGTTACATGAATGATATTAATTTCATGACATAACATCTCAAATAGTTAGCATGTACAATACATGAGGGAAATTAGGTGCATATTATAAAATATGTCTCAAAGAGGGGAATTTGAGATGAAAAATCCTTATATCTTGGCCTAAATTCTAGAAACATAGTTTAACCTTTGGTATCATAATCATAGATATATTAATAACTTATTTAGAACCATACTCAAACCATTTTCATTTATAATATTTATAAGTAGGCATTCTCTTTATGGATTTAACCTATTTTCCACATAAGGTCTTTATAATTTCGATCCTTTATACTAGTTTCATAATAGTGGGGTCTGTATTAATTATACTTAAAAAATAATCATATCATTTAATTAAATTTACTATTATGAATTATTTTTAATAATATATTATGTTTCAAATTCCTTTCATTAACATTTTTGTCTTTATCCTTTAAGATTAAATCAATAACATATATGTTCTAGTGATTCTTGAAAATTAATGGGTATTTTATTAATTATTTTATTAAATATAGTTATAACATCTCAAAAATTAAAAAAAATTATATTTAAAAATATATAAAATATCATTTTAGTAATTATTTTCCCTTTTTTATTCATGATAAAAATTTATATTATTTTTCAAGCAGGAGATTAAACCGACATAATCATGAACAAACCATGTTTTAATGAATGATTATTAGGTGGGTTTGCTATAATATAATTATATCATAAGCATAATGATATTATTTAGTGTTTATTAGTGTGATATATTATTTTTAAAAGTAATTATAAGAATAATTAATGGATATAAAAATATTACAAAATATGAATAAAAATATTTCACTCTTAGTGAGATGTTTAAGACATTTTATTTTATAATGATTGTTTATTGTTTATATCATTAAAAATATATTCAATTTATCTTACATTAAAATTAATAGTAATATATACATTATATTTATCCTTTATGTCCATTCTTAATTCCATACATGGATGGTAGTGATGAAAATAAAAACAAAAAGCAACAATTCGATGGAGGCAGTAGTCTTCATGTATGCATGAATAATGATTTTTTTTCTATAGAATGGGGAAAATTAGTAATATGGTCTATCATTTTAGAATATAATATATGTCATAAATATAATACTAATATTTTAGTCTTCTTATTAATACCATCATTATTATGTGGTGAATGGAAGCAAAACATGTAGCCTCATGGTGGTGGTAGTCCACACAACACATGAATGGGGATTTAATTTTTCATAAAGGAAAAAAGAAACGTAGTTAATGGTCAAAACATAATCATAATAATATACCAGTATATTAATGATACTTATGGTATAATTTTAAGAGGGTTTACCTATTTTTTTTATGAATAATTTCACACAAATAAATTGAAATGAGAAAAGAATGGTTAGAAATGAATATATAACTTCTCAGATTATCTCTTATGAAAATTGGGTTTGGCCTTTTATAGGAGTTTAAAGAAGAAAAAAAAACATTTTTAATGTTGGTAGGGACGTAGATGAGGTATTTTAGTGTAATTTTGGATAATATAAGTGGGTTTTATTGTGATGGGAAGTGAGGAGAAGATTGCCCCTTTTATAAGTGAAAAAGATGACATTTATTAAATAAATACAAATTTACAATAATGGTTGGTCAATATCAAGAAAAGTTTATAAAAAATTGATAAATAATGGATTTTTAATATAAAAGATTTATAAATTATAAACCATTCAATTTAATTCATTTTTTAAACATGTTTTAAACTCTTCACCATTAAATTTTCTAATTTTAATATTTTAACTTTCATCGTGGTAACTAGTTATTACCTTAGTAATTTATCCTTCATTCCTAAAAATGAAATGGTAGTTTTTAAATAATTAAGAAATACTAATTTCAAATTTTAAATCCATTTAACACTATTAAATATAAAAAAGTGATATAAGTTAATTTTAAAATAGTAAATGTATAATGCATTAAAACAATTTTAGTTAAAAATGTTACTTAAGATTTAAAATATAAAATATAGGCCTATAAAGTAAAAATATTTTTTTAAATGTAAAATTATACCTATAAAAATTTAATTTTTCAATATATCGGTTTTTTGAGTTTTATGATTGGATTAAATCCTATCGATGACATAAAACTCATGGTTTTAATAAAAATGGTATTTACACTATTCACTTGAAAATCAATCTTTATGGAAAAATACCCAAATTTAATCTTAAGATAATATCTTTATGGAGAATTTAAAAATGAATTTTATTTTATTAAAAATAAATTCTTAAATTTAGATATAAAATTTTAAATATATTCAAGAATAAATTCTCTCTTTAGTGCACATTGTGTGATAATTTTGGATAAGGTGTTTACCTACTATAGTTGAGTCTCAAGTATTATATTCTCCCCACATAACAAATTTCATCCAAAAAGTGGTATATATATATAATATATTTAAAAAATGTGGATATTTATTCTACATAGATTATTGAGGAACCCCGGTTTCATCATGTAGTTTTTAATTTCTTCAAAGGACTTTCACCAATCAATGTTTTTGATTCATCCACACTTTCTCTATGGTGTTAAGAATCTTGATAGGATATTCATTATAAGAAAAGTTAGGATCTAAATATATTCCCTCCAATGAGAGTTCATAAATCAAATAAAGCATTTGTTTCCTCAATTATGAAGCATGTAAAGAGTCATGCAATTTATAATGGTTTTCTGATATGTCTAATTAGTAATATAAAACTCCAATTATTTCTAGTAGTTCAAACGACCCAATGTACATAGGTATTAGATATTTACTTTTACAAAATCTTACAACTACATTCCACAAGGAATCCTTCAAGAATACATGATCCCCTAGTTGAAATTTCAAGCCTTTCCTTTAATTATTTGCATAGAACTTTTTTAGACTCTGAAATACTTTCACATGGTCATGAATAGTCTATACTTTAACCGCCATCTCCTCTATAAGATCTGGGTTAACTAGATTTCTTTATGTAACATCATCCAAACCGGTTGGAGTATGACACCTCTTCCCATATAATTATTTATATGGTACCATATAGATACTCTAATGGAAGCTATTATTGTATGAAAATTACACCAAATATAGATATTGATCCCACATACCTTGGTTGTAAAGTGAAAATGATATTGGTATATCTTACAATATATAGATAGTTATTTCAGTCTGCCCATCCATTTGGGGATTAAAGATTGTGGTTAAATGTTTACCAATGTTAAGAACCCTTACAAGACTCTTTCAAAATATTATGTGAATTGAGGGTGATGATCTGAAAAAACTGATAGAGGTTCCCCTTAAGCCTTAATATTTCATTAATATAGATATAGGAAAAGTGACTAAGGGGTAGATCTTATCTTATCCCTAAGAATGACAAGGCTTAGTAAGTCACTCAATGATGACCCATATAACATCATTATTCTATGGATTCATTGGGAGTATAATTATAAATTCCATTTTAATATTTTCCCACTTCCATATAGGTGTATTAAGAGGTTTCATGACTCCCTTTGGGTGATGTCTTTCAGACTTTACCAGCTGGAATATTAAGAATCTGGAAAGATAGTCCAAAATTTCACACTTCATACCATCCCACCATAAATGATTTATTAAATCCATATACTTCTTTTTTCTACCAGTATGTATCAATAATTTTGAGCTATGTGCTTTATGTAATAGTTCCCTCTTCAACTATGGTATGGATGAAAAACACGACCTTTTTCCAAATTCCAAAACTCCATATCAATGGATAATTTATATCAATTTACCATAATTTTCCTCTTTAATATTTCTTTATATGTCCATATCATCCTAATGGCACTTCTTTATCTTTTCTAATAAGGGTAGTTTAACAATTGATTAGAAAAATAATGATAGACCCCCTTGTCTAAAACCACCATATCCATATTTACCAAATCTCTATATATATGATACTTATTAATCCTCAACATGGTTATAACTCTAAGTTACTCCTACTCTATGATTCATCCACCTTATTTTCCTTTCTTGGGTGGTATTATGTTAATAAATCATAGTCCTTGAGTAGATTTAACCATATTATTTTCCTCACATTGAGCTCATTCTGGTAGAAGATATACTTCAAACTCTTTTGGTCTGTATATAAATCACATCATTCCCCATGGAGGTAATGTCTCTATATTTTCAAAGAAAATATTATGAATGAATTATTAAATTCATGACTTGTATAGTTTTGTTTATGTATTTTCAATTATCTTGATTCATAGGAAATCACCACATCATTTTTCATAAGGAAACAACCAAGTCTGTTTATTGATGCATCACTATATATTACGAATCCTTCCTTAATTAATAATAACATTATCACTGATGAATTAATCAAGTTCCAATTAATCACTTTTAATCTTTTCTCAAATTGAATTTACCATTTTAATTTATACTATTTTCATGTTAACATGGATAACTGGTTTTCAAAAAAGGTGAAATATTGAAGAAACCATTAATAGTAACCCATTAAACCAAAGAAATAACCAATCTCAATTATGTTTTTTGGCATAGGAAAATATTTTACTACCTTTTTATTTGAAGTTTCAATATATATTCCATCATCAGAAACAATATCGAAAAGAAAAAAAACATCATTGAGCCAAAATTCATATTTACTATATTACTCATATAATTCAATTTTTTATATAGGCCTTCAAAATTATTTTACAATGACTCTCAAGCTCTTTTTATATCTTATAGTATATGAAGATATCATCAAAAAATACCACTAAAACATTTTCTTGATACTCCTTGATTACTTTATTCATTAAAACCATAAATATAGAAATTTCCTTAAAAAATATAAAGGCATTTCCATAAAATCAAAATTTATATACCTTGTTTGAAATGTCATCTTTGGTATATTATCCTTCTTCAACCTTAGCTGATGATAACCAAAGAAACAATAAATATATAGAAATTATTAATATAATTAAACTTGATTAAAGAATTTATCAATGTGTGGTAAAAGACACTTATTCTTTATAGTAATGGAATTTATCTCCCTATAATCTATGCACAATCTAAAAGACCATCCATCTTTTTCATGAATATAATAGAAGTTCCCCATGGTGAAACACTAAGGAATAAAAATCACTTATCACATAACCCTTGTAGTTTTTTTGTTAACTCAAAAAAATCCATTGGTGACACTCTTAGGTGTTTTAGATATAGATCTTACCTTGGGGTTGATTTCAATAGAGAACTAAACTTTATGCTCTAGTGGATGACAATGAAATTATTTTGGGTGAACATAAATGAAAATTTGTACAATAGGAATATCCTGTATTCTTAGTAAATCTTAATTATCAATAAATATTTCCCTGTATTTCTCTCTTCCTATAATATCATTAATTAGAGCTACTAGAGAAAGATCTAGATACAATTTAAATGTAGAATTTTCTCCCCTATAAAGATAATTGATTCCACCTCACCTTCACAAATTGTAATGTCATTATCTAAGAAATAATTTTTTTCATCATACATTAAAATACAATGCACACAAATGATCATTTATATGTAAACCATATGTATAATAACCAATTTTTATAATAGTTTACATCCTTGAACCATAATTTTAACTGACTATTATATATTTATTTCAATATGACTTCCACTTAGTGTCTTAATTGGTAATTCCGTTACCAAAGTTCTAAGGAAATATTTTATAATTTTAGAAAACATGGAATATATAAAAGAGTGTGAAGATCAAAAATCAAATAAAATTTTATCTAAATTTGAGGGTATAGTCAAAGAACCTATAAACACAACATTATGAGCTTTTACTTTTGCTATAGTAGTTGTATTACTAGGGACCTGATCCATTTGAATTTTAGAATGAAATTTCCCTTGAATTTTGTGGAATTAGTTCTCAAAATGTCTTGTATCCTTATAGTTAAATCACTTAACATAAATAGATTCTTCCATGAGTTTTAATTCATGAGATTCTTATCCTTCTTCTCTACATTTGTAACAAACCCCTATTTACCTTTTGTAATCCCCATGGTGTTTCATCCCATAGTTATCACATGTTGTAAATCACACACTTTATTTATTCCCCATTTCTATACTAATCTTCCCATGATTCTTATCTGATATATTCTTTTCCTAATTTCCCTTGAGTATATATTTCCAGGAGAAATTATTTTAAATCATAATGGTACTTGATGATATATCCTTAAATAATGAAAAGGAATGAGATACTAGCTCCCTTCAAAGGATCATCTTTAACCCATCAAAGAAATGTTCAATCTTACTCTACATTATATTTACATAATATGAAAAATGTCTTTCTATCATTTTAGAGTTATCCTTATACTCAGAAACATTTTCATCATCCTTTTGTATAATATTGGGGAACTACCTTTCCATTTATTATCATTAATCATGTGTAAAGTATGTTCTATAAAATACCACCTTAAAAGTTACCCATTATATGTGCTTTATATCATCTTCTTATTTAGTGTTTTCATTAGAGAACACGATTTTTTCACATATCCCTTCAGATTATAGACTCCCATGATGAATTTTTCATTTCACTACTTAAAAAAGTGAGAAATATATTCTCTAGGGACATGATCCATTGATCATCAACTAGCGGATATTTAGTTCCATTGAATGTTGGAGATTGTTTTCACATGAAGTAGTTGAAGATTGTTACACCATGTTCTTGATCAGTAGGATTCCCTATGAGAGTGAGGTTACTTGTCATAACCTGGGTAAAAGACCGTAATATGGTTATGATAATATTAGCCTTAAATGCATGTTAATTAAATTTATCAGGGAAAAAAACCTACATTGAATGTGGGTGTTGATATAGTTCTCATTCCTCCCACTAGTTACCATATATCTATGATGGTATACACATATTTAATATTGATATTGAATTGTAAAATATAATTTCCCTTTATGTTTTTAAGGCTCTACCAAGAAATATTGAGGATTTTTAATAGTAATTGGGTTATCCAGATATGTTCCTCTAAATTAAGTTACCAAGGTTACTACTAAACTTCCTATGATACAACTATAACAACCCAGAACCTGGAAACCAAAAGATGGTAGTTATATTACATTATTGTTTTATAATAAAAGAGTTCATGGATGATCCTATAACTTAGTTGTCTTAAAAGAGTAGATAAATAAATAAATTACATTTGAAAATAAATATACAACATGAACACGTTAGGATAACGTTATTATCCCTTAAATCATATACTAGAAAATTATACAGAGCTCTCCTCTAGGTTTCTAAGGGAAATGAAAACAAATAAAAGTGACCTTATATTCTTAGTAAGAAGTAGAATACAATAGAATCTATTATAACATAAATATGGAAAAAGTGATATGATATAAATAAATAAAAAACATAAATCCAAAATCAATTGAAAACTTAAATAATTATCTATCCATTAAAATAAATGAAAACATGAATAATAATAATCATTATTCTCATACTGATGGGTTTCATGATAACAAACATAAAAACATATTGCTAGGGTCTTGTTCCAAGAAGCTATAATGATATTGGGAGAGGTATACAAAAAAAAACAAATCTTGGTTTTCTCATAATACCTATCAATTCATGGAGAGGATATATAATTTTTGGCCCTACCAATCACGCAATTAAGTCAAATTCATTCACTTTAAGAGTCAATAAGACATTTCATAACAATACATCAGAAGATATGATTAAATAAAAACATGGATGTTCATATAATGAAAAAATATTGAAAATAAATACTTCCCCATTCAATGGAACAATGTGCATGTCTATAAGAACATTCTTTAATCAACTTAGAAGCTATGAAGTATCATAAAAGTAACTGGTTATACCCTTATCAAAGAAAAATATCAGAGATAGTATTTTAAATATGCTTGGTTGTCTAAGAAATATAATAATTGGATTCAATAGCTATTATCAGTTGGATACCAAGTTTGTGGTAGTAAAAAATCATTTTTCATAGTTCATAAAGAGTATGTGAATATTCTAAAGTATATCCTCCCTGAGTGTCTTTCAAGGTGTATAGTCATAGGCCTACTCATCGTACATCAGAGTGATGATTGAGTTAATGCTCAAACAAAACGTTTTGGGATGATTAACCTGGGGTGAATTTATGACACAACTACATCCATTTTTTATTATAT
Source organism: Viscum album (assembly GCA_963277665.1). Taxonomy (NCBI): domain Eukaryota; kingdom Viridiplantae; phylum Streptophyta; class Magnoliopsida; order Santalales; family Viscaceae; genus Viscum; species Viscum album. The sequence goes on from OY728158.1 coordinate 1,290,953,521, forward strand.
AGATTTATATTTCTTTTCTATGAAATTACACACACTTTTACTTTATCGAAACATAAGATAGTTTTTTCCACTATAGAACAATTGAGTTTTACAACAGTTTCGATAACACTTGAATCAAAATAATATATAGGATGGATAGAAATATAAACATATATATCCCATAAAATTCTTTTGTAATATTTTAAAATGTATTCCATTGTTATGAATGCACCACAAAAAGGGAATAGTTTGTAAATATAATATGAGTACCAACGAAGGAAAATTAAGAAGGAAAAACCAATTTATATCTTGGGTATCAATTCAATCAAAACCTCTAGAAATATATAGCTTAAAATTGATCTTAAAATTCCATTAATAAAATGAATATCATGATATGATATCTCAATAAACCATTATATAAAACATATATCGGAAGTTTGGAACATAATATAAAACATGTGTCAAATAGAGTAATTTTAGATGTAAAACCCATAACTCTTCTCCTAACATCCGTGAATGTACTTTAACATTATTTATCAATAACATTAATTTCAAATCACTTCATTCATAATCTTACTCATGTCAATTTTCATTTATACACTTAACAAATAGTTATCCTATCTATGAATTCTATATATTTTCCACATCGAGTGGTTATAGTATTGATAGTTTGTACTAGTTTCATAATAGTAGTGTCCATATTCATTATTTTTACAAAGTTAATCTGTACTATGTCATTAAATTTACTATTAGTGATGATTTATAATAATTAATGATGTTTCAAATTCCTTTCATGGTCATAAGGTTCTTTATTAATTAGAGTATTAAATATTGATATAAAATATCCAGAACCAAAAATGAATCATTATTTACCCATTTTTATTATGATATACCCATAATTATGTTCCCATAATCATTCATGATAAAAATTCATAGTATTATTCAATTATGTTGTTAACGTGACACAAATATGAACATACCGTGATTTAATAAATGATTATGAGGTTGTTTTATTGTAATAAAATTATAACAGAAGCATAATGATATTACGTAGTGTATATTAGTGTTATATATAATAAATTGAAGAATTTAGATGAAGTAATTGATATGAAAATATTTTATAATAAGAATAAAAATATTTCCCTCCTAGTATGCTTGTTTCAAGAGGTTACTTTCCTAACAATTATTAGTTTTTTATATCATTAACAGGTAATTCAATTTGTATTTATAAGACCTTAGTAGTGAAATAATTATTATATTTATCCTTAAAACCCATTATTAATTATTTCAATGAAATAAAGTGATGAGAATAAAAACAAACATCAATCGTTACATGGTGGTTTTAGTACACATGTATGCATAGATGAAGATTTCATTTTCCATAGAATGGGGAAAATGAGAAATATGGTTTATCATTTTAGAATCTATCATATTTCAAGAATATTATAGTTATATATATATAATTCTGTATTTAGACCATCCTTTTATTGTGGTGAATTAAAATGAAACACATTGCATCATGGAGGCAGTGGTCCACAAAACACATGAATGATAGTTTCATATTTCATAAAGGAAAACAAAATGGTGGTTAATGGTTATACCATCATCATAATAAAATACATGTAATTATAGTTATTTTATAATTTTAGGTAGTTTAATTTAATTTTAGGAAGAATTAGATCACATAAATATATTGAAATGAGAAAGGAGGACTTAGAAATTTATAACTCACTTCTTGGATTATCTATTTTGGAATGGGGGTTAAGCATTTGAGGGAAGGAATTGTGAGAATACTAAAACATATTAAATTTTTATATGAATTTTTATTATATTTATGGGTATATTTTGGGATAAACTAAGTGGGTTTTGGTGTTAGTGTAAGTGATAAGGGAGTTCCCATTTTATAAGTTAAAATGGATGACATTTTTGAAAATACCCAAAATATTTCAATAATTGGAAGTCACTCCCAAGTAAAATGGGTAAAAAATTGAGAAGAAATTTAGCGGGTAATAGATAAGGTTTATAAATCGTCTAACATTCAATTAATCACATTTTTAAACATTTTTTTAACACTTTACCAATAGATTTTTCACTTTTACCATTTTAACTTTTATTACGGTAACTAGTTTTTACCTTAGTAATTTATCTATTATTCTAAAAAATAAAATAATTTTTTTTACATTAATAGGAACAAATGACTCAATATTTTAAATAAATATTTATAATATTAAATTTATAAAAATTAATTTTAAAATAGTTAATATATAATTCTTTATAAATAATTTAGTAAAAAAAGTGAACCAAGACTTTATATTTAAAATATAGGTTTATAAATTAAAAATAATATTTTAAAATTTAAAATTTTAATTTTTTTAAAAAAATATATTTTTTAAAATAAGGGTTTTTGAGTTTTATTTTATGCTCACATCCTAGAAATGTCAAAAAATTTGCAGTTTTAACAAATAATTATTTCCACTATTCACCTAAAAATCATTTTTTTGGAAAAGAAAAAAAAAATTACCCTAAGATAATTTCATTATGAATAATTCAAAAAAGAAATTTATTTTGTTAAAAATAAATTCTAAAATTAAAAAATGAACTTTTAAATATATTAAAGAGTAAATTCTTTTTAAAGAAATCATTGTGTGACAGTTCAAGGTGTTTAACTACTACTATAGGTACTTATGTATTATATAAAATTTCATACTCATGAGTTTGAGGTGAATTTAGAGGAAGGAGAATTTAGAACCCATATTAATCGGCTTGTTTAAGTTTGTTAATAAAATATATACAATGGAATAGAACTTAGAATTTTATAAGAGATACAGTATAATGCATGATGCATTACATATATATTAGCTTCACATATATAACTTGTATCCATATCTGGTGATCATCATTGATGATTTCATGGTAACTGATTATATTTCATTCAAGGAAAATTACATATACATGGTGTATTGGAGATATAATATCCCTATAGGGAAGATAATACCTCTTGTTTGTGTATGATTAATGTATAGAAAAATCAAGGAAGAGATATGGGAGTAGGGGGTGGAAATACAGACATATTGGCTAGAGTTTTTCTATAGAGGCTTGATGACACATCAATATGATGAAAATATATGCGGTGTGGAGTTTTTAATGACTGAAATAATTCATGGTATGAATTTATTTTTTATTTCATGTGTATTATGGACTACTATTAATAAATAAATGTCTATAGGAGGCTTAGGATTGAAATTTGGGGAACCATGCCAGGTGGAAAAAATATTCCCAAACATTATATTTCCAATGGAATCATAGTGTGAGGCCACTAAAATTCTGGTGGTATAGGCAGTATGGACTGTCCCCATTAATAGGGGTTTGGTGGTGTGCATGAGGACCCCAGTGGACCATAAAATCTATGGTTGGATCCCAACCCACCACATTTAAAGGGGTAAATGTTTGGTATATTTTATTTTTCTTCCTTTATTTAAATTTTTTAGCTCCTTCCACTCACAGAAATCCTAACCCCCCTCTTTATTTGTGGTTTTTTCTTCTATCACCTTTGATCAATCGAAAAATTAACTCTATTTAGTTACACTAGTCACCTAGAATTATAGGGAATTCTCCATGACCAACTATTCAAGGTTTTTTTCACAACATTATTACTATTTTTTTATAAATTCAAAACATTAGGATTTATGTTTTAATTGGGGATTTATCCTAATTGAGGATGAATCAAATAAATATATATGACAGTTCAGAATCTATAAGTACTTGTTTGGCAGTCCCTTTATTCTTCCACCATTTTGTATCCATCAAATTTTTCATATGATATGTGAGGGTAAGATATATTTTAACATCAGATTATAATGGAAAAAAGTGGTTTCCCTGATTATTGAGTTATAAATATGGACTATATAACCCCTGATGAGTTCTTGAAACCATGTATTTTGATCTAATGGTCACTGATGACCATGCTACCTTGGGAAATTAGTGGGTGACCAAAAAGACAGAGCCTAAGAGGGGTTTCCTTTATTATAAATTCATTTAGGGATACTTTTGAGGGTTTTTATGAGATCCTTGATTATGAGAATATCTCATATATATTACAAGGTGTTTAATTAATCTTAAAAAGATTCATTGGTGTGATGAGTCCCCAGTTTGACGTGCCTCATGTGAGATAGGAAAATTTTAAGGATCTAAAACAATAAAATGGGTGGATGTTAATGACATATGTAATATAGGTGTATAACATCTTGGGATAGGGTAGCGCAGTGAGTATTTGGACCGGTTAGATAAATTCCTAAGGTGATAGTTTGTTCAAAATGGTTATTTATGTTATGATATTACATAGGTTTTATAGTGATTATTCACTCAACATTTATTATGTTTATATTATTGGTGATTATCCAATCACCAATTCTTATGTTCATGTTATTGGTGAATGCCCATAAACCTTGTTATTACTTTTTCTAATGGTGATAACCCATTCAACCTTTTTATATATATACTTACGGTGATAACCCATTAAACACATTATCACTGGTTAGTCCTATAGTGATAACATATTCACCATGTTATTGATTATGTTTATAGTGATTACCCATTCACTAATGTTTTTTATTTGTGTTGTGATAATCCATTCACCAATATTATATTCATAATGGCGATAACATGGTCACCTCTATAGTTTATTTTATAGATATAATCCATTATAGTCATTATTGATGATGGTGATGACCAATCCACCCTCATATTGATTATATTAGTAACCTATTCACAATTATTTATGGTATATTATAGTGATAACCCATTCACCTTTATTATGATATGTCATGGTCATAATATGTTCACCCAAATTATTTTATATATGGTGATTACCCAATCACATAGACTCATTCTTGATGGTTATAATCTATTCAACATTACCATTTTGGTTATAGTTGATAAACCATTCAACCTCTTTCTTATAATCATATAATAGGGTTACCCATCTAATATTAGTTAAAATAGGCATGGTTATTCATTAGAATGGATATGGACCATTCTATGATATGATGAGTTCCAGGTAATGAATATTTTTGTTTCATACCATATTGTGCCTGCCCCATATATTATTGGATTTATTTAGTGGCTCTATAGGTGGTGGCCTACTAATTATTATTCCTCACTCACTTCTAGTAAACCTTAATGGATGTGTATATTTCATGACTAGGGATGAATTTAATGAAGAAGCCTGTGGATAAGTGGGATACATGGTAAAATTGAGATATTGGATTAGGTGGAGTCTTATAACCATATTTTTCATTAGTTTCCCATATTTTTTTATATTTAGAATCAATTTTATATATGTTTGTCCCATCAAGTGATCTTTATCTTTTTAAATTCTTTGTATGACATTATGGTTAGCTTATCACTACAGTTTCCATATAATTCTATTTATAGAGGATGATGATTATATTTACTTCCATTATTATTTATGGTTATCTAATAGAGGGTATAGTCTCTCAATGGATCGATGAAACCTTATAGTTAGTTAGTAGATTCCAACATATTGGAAGGCATGCTCGTGGTCATGTGGAACACCTAGCTTGGGGTAAATTAGGACAACTAGCTTGGAGATGTTATGATATATACTTCTTCCTCTAGATAATAATCGCACTTTCTTAAAAATGGACTTATTATTTATTAATAAATCCTTAAATATGATGTTGAAATGATCTTAGAAACTATTAATTATATATATTTAATATACCATATCCAACCTTTGTTGGATTCAATTTTCTAATAACATCCCTGTGAGTTTCAACGCATAAAAAACATTATTACTATTATAAAAATCAAGTATATATTTCTTCTATAAATATTTTTTGTGTATTGTGACAATATCCCTTCATATTATTATATCACCCATAATATTCCCACTATGATAATATTTTTTGAGTCAAATTCAATACTTTTCAGATAAGTATTCTATAGATAATAAAACTACTTCTTTAATAATATATTTCTCCATTATAAAACATTAAAGTAAAATTTTATTATTGATGTAATCTTTCAAGATATTCATATACCATTTAATAGGGTGCATCCATCTATACTGTATATTACAATAATGTTCGATATCTCTCACTAGGTATACCATCATGTGAACTATTATATTAATGAATGATAGTGAAAAAAAACATATAAAATTTATATAATATGTCAATAATTTTTTTTCCATTTTCTAGAAACTTTATTGGGTATAGAATTTTTCTATATATTGCTTTAAAAAAGAATTAAAACCTTGTTGTTGCATGTCTTAAATTTTTATATAATATATCAGAAATATATAAACATTATACCTTTTATCAAAACATGATAGTTATGTGATTTTTAACCCTTTAAATTTATATCATAAATTGGTATAATATTATTGATACTTTATGAATGCTCATTTAAGACCATTATACTATTTAGAAAGTTTCAAAACAAAATTTGTCTTTCCTATAAATATTGTGAACGATTAGAGGAAGTATGATCCATCTTACCACCTCAACTAGTGACCACTCTCCCCTTATCCCCATATTAATAATCACCCAAGCCTCGATTTAATATTTCATATTGACTAGTGTATTTATTAATATTCTATTGATATTATCACATACATTTTTTATATGAATGACATCATGAAAACACCTCATATACAAACAATCTCATACCAAAATTCAATAAAAATTATCAAATTTCCAACCAATTATTAATGGTTTTTAGAGAATGGTTTATATAATAAGTGACTATATCCTTTACCTTATCAAAATTTTTATCACATAATAATGGACAAGGTGAATAACTTTCTTCTAAATACCAATTGGATATCGTGGTCCATGATAAATATTTTTTTATAGAGTAAATATTCATGTTGTCCATGAACTACAATCTAATATAATGTTTCAACCTAACATAGTGTGTACCCACTTGAAACATAGGACAACCAAACATTAATTTTATTTTATACCATGAAAAATTACAGTATAAAATGGTCCTATTTATTTTCATGAACAATATGGATCTCAACATAGAATATATTTTTTCATTATAATTTTACATTATAACACCTATATCCCACATCTATTTCATATCATCTCTCAAGGGAACCATATAAATATCAATATAATTAACCAATTTTTTGGCCCTAAAATTAGAAGGGACAACATAATGTTCCTTTACATCATACATAATCACAATGAAAGGTTCTAATTTTCCAAAAAAATCTATCCATGTATTCTGATCACTTCTTTATACACCCAAATGATTCATTTATTCATTAGATATCATTTAAAAAATGTTTCATTTAAAATTTTAAAATTTAAAATCATTATGATCAATATTATTAAACCCAGTAGAATATTCTGGGTGTCAATGATTCCATATTGATTAACTTTATTTTTATTTCATGTTAATTGACATACAATCTCAACATGGGTGGAAATTTAGCACAATATATATAAATATAACATCATTTTTCATGAATATTTATTACATTTCACAATAAATAACACTAAAGAACTTAATGGTTTAGTGTATTTTGAAATTAGATACATATATAAATTATTTCATAATATTTTCAAAATCTACCATAAATAATATTCTCAAATGATATGCTTTTAGACACATAAAATGGAAACATAATAAATAGTGATCTTTGATTCCTATTATGGGTATGTATAATAGATATCAATAGAAGATTATAAGTGATAATAAGATAAACATGGGAGTATGGGAACACAATCAAGATAGATAGTAAAAATATAATAGAATAATAGAAAATTTAATATCGATAAAAAATCATGAGTCATGGAATAAGGCTTTTGTAAAAACTTCAAAAATCAGATATATGAAAAAGTAAACAAGAGTAAATAATAATGAGCCGTGATAACATACATTTTTATAAGAATGTTTCACATAAATAAGCATAGAAAATCATTTCCTATGTGGAGTATCACTTCCAAGACCACCATCACACAGTGGAAAATGAACTATAATGGATTGATTTTACTCTATATTACTGTAAACATAGTGAATATAGTCTAATAATGGATTGAGTTCACTCTTTTTTCCTATACATTCCATCACATGAGACATAATGGTTTACCCAATGAATTGAAGGGATTTATAATTCTAGACTTACCCATTAAATAATAAAAAACCATACATATATGTGACACATAAACATAAAAACATTCCTAATTCAACAATAGGTTTATTAACTAGTGTAAAGATATGAGTTTTATGAAAGGTTTTATAAAACATGATCATAAACCATCCAGATAAAGAAAGTGGATAATATCATTAGGGTAGATCTCTAATGAAGAATAAAAAACATTAAATATTGCTGACATAGATGAAAAAAATTTATATTATCATTAAGAAATTAATTTAAAAAATGATAAGAAATAACATTTTATGTTTTTAATAACTTTTATTTTAAATAAAAAGTTTATAAAATAATTTTAATACAAATTATTTTCAAAAACCATGAAAACATAAAGAGGAAACTTCCTAATGAAAAATGATGTATATAGTGGGAGAAGGAATTTATCTATAAATAAATTCAATGTTAATATAAAATGGAATTAAGAAATCATTAATGTATAGATATATACTTCACTAAAATAATAGAGAGAATAAGAACATAGAAGAGAAGTATTCCCAACCAAAAATAATAGATAAGGTCAGCTTTACTTACAAACACCATGTTGGTTTAATTTTGATCCAACGACAGCTTAAATGGAATGGATAATTTAAAAACCAATTAAGGAATATAGTAAACTAAAATATATTTATTTTAGATAGAATAATATATAATTTCTTTATATGGATGCTCAAACAAAAATATTCTCAATTTCAAAATGAGATTGGTAAAGAAACCCTTACCTCTACTCCCGACTTCCATGAAAGTTATTCAACCTTATATCTAAAAAAAATAAAAATAATAATAACTTATTGAAGAACCTTATTATTATTTATCACCTTTTATACTATTAAATTATAATCATTAATTACACCTGTATTAGTAAATCATTATTTTTTTCATTATCAGATGTTAGTGATTTTGATAGTTTTGTACAAGCTTCAAATGGGTGATGTCGGTCATAGTTCTTTGACACAAAGTTCATCATCAATGTATTATTAAAGGTAGTTTAATAATTTATTTATATTTATATTTTCAGTTATATAATCATTTTATGGAAATTTTGAGTATAGTTCACATGAATGGAATGCAAGATGAACATTTTTATAGTAATTTACCGATAAAAATGAGTTACATAGTAATGTTTGATATTTTTTATTCCATAATTATAGATATATATTCCTGATATATTTTAAATTTTAAAATAATATATTTCCATTTATAATGTATTGATACTTATTTATGGTGAAAATATTGATGTTGGTATAACATTATTCATGTAGGTTGTTGTACCAACCCAAACAAGAACATGCTATACTAATGAATGCGCAAGAGTATAGAGTCATACAAAATTAATAAAAATTTATCAGAACCATAATGAAATTAATATGACATAATTATAATGGATAATAAGATTTATAAAGAGTATATTTTATACGGTAATTGAAAATGTTAGAGAAAAACATAGATACTTGATGAAATAACTCCTCCTCAAAATGGGTACATTTGGAATGTTGGATTTAGGATTTATTCTTGGAAACATAAGCCACCAAACATCTAAGAAGACTTTAGGTGATAGAAAATGAATATATATTTGAAATATAATAGAATTTTATGCATGGTTTGGGAGGGGTAGAAGATGGGCCCTTTTGTAGGTGAGTTTTGAGTGACATTTACACAAAAATTCACTCTTTAATGTTTAAGGTTAAATGTTTAAAATAAAATTAGGTAAAAAGTGTAAAATAATAGATATAGGTATTAAATTACCTTACCCACACAATTTATATTTATGGTTTAATGATATTTTAATTCTTTAAAACTCATTTTAACCCTTTTTTCCCTTTACTACGGTAACTCAATTTTTACCTCAATAACTTATTTTTATGACCCAACATGAAAATAAGATATTTAAATAATATATAAATTATAATTAAAAATTTGAAATCCATTTAATCTAATTAAATTTCTAAATATTTATGTTTAACTTTTAATTGAGAACAAGCATCTATAGAACTACTATTTTTATAGAAAAATGAATTTTGAAATATTAAGTGTTATTAATATTATTTCATATCAATTACTAAATTAACACTAGCATATTTTTATACATTAAAACACTAAATTATATTTATCTTTTAAAATTGATCTATTTAATTTATTATGATAAAAATATGCAGTACTTAAAAGGATGTTCTTTGTAAAATATCATTTTAACATAAAATATTTTAACCAAATCCATTTCAAATCAATTACTAATTATCTGACCATTTAATCTTATCAATTAATTACTATTGAAATATTTATTTATTTTTTAAACACATAAAATCAAACAATTATAATAATATATAACACATATTTTTTTAGGAAAACTTATTTTAATCTAATATTATCTTTTTTATTTTATTATAGAATTATGAATTATATTATTTTCAATTTGTTACTAAAAATTACAAAACTTCAATATACCTATTCGATACATGTATACCATATAACATTCCGACCCAAACCATCAGATCCAATCTGGAATGCTACATGAAAAACATATGTTACTCCCCATACATAAGAGGTTGCTGACTAGCTGCGAGGGTCTCAAGTGAAACCTTAGGGAGACTATACCCTCTATATCATGTCATAAGATAGATAATAATGAATAAAAAAATAATATTAAATAATAATAAATGAGTAAATAGAATAATGACATACAAATAAGAGCTCCGAAAGTTTTAAGTTTGTCCAGAGTATAAAGCGGTAGAAAAATAGAATATAAAAGTAAATAAACAACCATCTGCTGGGTAATCCGGTCTCTTTCCTTGTAAAATCTAGCTCCAAGCTCTTTCGATCAACTCCCATCTATAGGGACCATTCCCTTCACAATATTTATAGTCACGAAATCAAAAAGCGCACTAAAATTATAGAGGAGGGGGTGAGTACAAGACTCAATAAGACACTACCAATGCGTCCTTAACATAAGTGAAAAAATATATATAATAATGAATATCATGTAATAATTAAATAGTATGTAAAAATACATGTGATGATTCATCATGCACTGACCAAGACACCACGAACCCCAACCCCACCTGCTTTGGATCATTGCTGATAAGAGAGTCAGGAAGTTACGTACCTCTATTAAGGTAATAAGGCTCACCCCACCCCACTGGTGGTTGTTAAAGGAACACGTCACATTCCATCAAGTAGATCCCTAGCCTACCTAACCTTTTAAGAGACCCACACCCCAAATTCCATAGGAAACAATTATCTGTATCTATCAACTATGTATACACAACCCACTTATCCTTTTAAAACACTAATGACCCTAGTCCATAGGAAGCAATGACATTTATTTTTCATATATATATATATATATATCCTAATCCCACTTAACCATTTAAAACACCCAAATATCATGTCCATTGGAAGTAATGAATGGTATCTTCTAGTTATACATCCCCAACCAACTTAACATTTTAAAACACCCAAAACCCAAGTCCGTAGGAATCAATGACCAGTATCTTCTAGCTAGAAACTATAAATTCCCCTGTGTTAGTTATCCACATTCGCCTTTTAGGATATTATGACTACGTTAGGTTGGGTAGCTACCCATTGAGCTATATAACTCCCAATCTCAGTGCTCCACCTGAGTATCTCGATACCTACAACACAATTCTATATGATATGAAAACACAAAAACATGTGTCATATAATGGTACAATAAATCACGCCTAGATCAAAGTCATGATAATCATACACAAACAAGTACTCCCATTACTACTCAAACACCCACCTTCAATTCATTACAAGCATGGGTTAGTCCAATATAAACATCACATCATGATAACATTATATATATATATATATATATGGCCCAAAATAGGGGGGAACATCCTAACCCAAAAGTCAGAAAAACCTCTTCATATTTTTATTATTATCAAGGTGACACATCAAAGTATCAAGTTTTAGGCGTGTCAATGCTCGAGGTATGTCAAGGGTCCCAAAAACCAAAAGAATCTATTTTATTTAAAAAAGAAATAAGATATTACATGTAATGAAACTTTCACTATCTTGGATAATTTTTAAATTATCATCTTAGACCAACGCATGTACTAACAATATTCTCTTCAAGAATAATTATAAAACCATGGTCGATAGCTCATATCTCTAAATTCTTTCAAGAACAGATGTGGTAGGACCATATAATTATTCTATAATAAAACCAAAAAATTATCCATTTATAATTATAATATAATAATTTCTTATTATCATTTTATGATTCTATATTATTATCTTTTGATAATCTTACTCAATTATCCTTTGATAGTTTGTTGTAATTATAATTTGATAATTCTTGAAAATTATCTTCTGTTAAAAAACAAATTATCGTTTGATAATTTTCCACAATTATAATTATTCAAATTTTAAAAATATCATTTGAAAATTTTCTATAATTATCATTGCTAAAATTTGTGCAATTATCATTTGATAATTTTCCAAAATTGTATTTGTTAAAATTTAACAATTGTCATTTCATAATTTTCTATAAAAAAAATGAAAACTCAGATTTAACATATATTTCATTATTCAAAAAGAGACTTGGGATTTAGGTTCTTCTCACCAATTTAATCCTAATGGTGGTAAAAACATGTAAATTCAGTCAATATCAAAGAGTATATTGAAGATTGAAGTTGGAGAAATAAATAAAATAAAATAAAATAAAAATAAAAGAGAGATGAGGGGGACAGAGTGAGTGGTGTGGGGATGATGTGAATTCCTATCCCTATGCACTGCACCTCCAATATATATATATATATATATATATATATAATTTTGAATCCCCCATTATCAATTTATTCTCTCACCTCTACCAATACAGGCATAAACTTTCAAATTTCTCCTCTATTTTCCTCTACAATGCCCTCATGCTGTCTTACATTAATTAAATTTATTTCCAATTTTTTATTTCATAAAATTTAATCATTCATTTATTACATAACATATTTTATTTTTCTCTCTTAATTTAAGTATCACCTATAGGTTTCATTAGGTATTTATTTCAATATTTCCCATTTAATTAAATTTTTTCATCCATTAAATAAATCAAAAAGTCATCCAAATACATATATGTACACACAAACAAATAAATTTATACATAAAATATATACAAATACACAAATTTAAAATTTTAAATACACATAATTTATCCCATAAATTAATAATAATAATAATAATTGAACAAAAATATTTATTATTATTATTAAATATAACATACCATTTCCATTATTAACAAATTAAATATGACTTCCATTAAAAAACAAGTAGTTAATAAATTGTTTTTATTAACCACACAATTACTTATATTTATCACAAGTAATAATTTAACCATTATTACTTTGATCACCAATAAATATTCACACATGAAAAATGTCGCTCGTTAATTCAACGAAATCAATTAAACATGTAATTTTGATTTAAATTTATTTAACAAAAACCACAACAACAATATAATTATTATTACTCTTAAGTGAGATATGATCAAACGTCATACAAATTCAAAATTTATGTCTTACCTAGGGTAAACCCCATGTTACAGACCCCACGGAGGTCTCAAATCTATTATACGACACACCATTTGGGAGATTAATTATTTATTATTTAAAAAATAGATTAATTAAATAATTAAATATATAAATCGATTTTTTCACATGTGAGGTTCTAAAACAGCCAACACTCATAAAAGTTATACCTCACCTAGGGTAAAACCCTTATTCCAAACCTAATGGTTGCCTTGGATTTATCATACGACACACCATTGGAGATATATTAAATTATTTTTATAAATTGTGTGTGATTAACATGATATAATTAATATATTTATTCTATATTCAATGAGGCATATGAGCCGTGGAATGTCACACTAACTCAGTGTCTTATTGTTAATGATGTTCGACTGAATATTACAAAGTTTTATTTGGAATTTTACCCTTCTAAAAAAGCATTTAACACATTTTAATTTATTTTTCACTAATAAATCTTTTTCTTCACATATGACATTTGTAATTTATAAAATAAGAGGAATTTTATTCTCATTGTAAAAATAAGGATATTACATATCCTATGACCAAATATTCAATGACCATATTTCCAAGAACCATATATATAATGGTTATATTTCATTCTAATATAGAGTCTTATAAAAATTCTCAGAATCATTCATCTTATTCATTTACATCTATCTAAAAATATCAATTATATTTCTAATTCTATTTCTTATTTCCATAGTTGCAATTGAGGTTATGATCTTCATGGAAATTACTATGGATAAATATTTTATGGTTGTGATTTTTATTTACTTGAGAATTAATTCTACTTGTACCATTATTAAGGACATTTCATATTAGATTTTCATAATGTATTAATGTTTATATTGAATTGTAATATTTTATCACAATAAAATGAATCACTATTCATTTATATGTTTGTTTCATGTGAAATAATATACTGAACACAATATTTATTGAAATGAAAAATACAAATTAATATCATATGGTGAAAAATTCTACCCCATTAAAATAAATTTTCCCTCTAAATTTTATTAATATGATGTAAACAAATGTGTCTCTTTCTACATAACTACACCTTTGGAATCCCATGTTTCTTCCCCAAATGTATGATTTATCCAAGGAAATTTAACTTGCTTAGTAGTCCTATTTTATAGTACTTTGTCTCTATGATCTATGATTTCTATTGGTTATTCTATATAATAGAAATCATGTTTTAGTTGTGCTATATATATGTTAATTACATTTTAAGTAATAGGTATGTACTTCCTAAAAAATGATATGTAGAACATACCACACTTATGAGATGTTTAGTGGAAGTGAAAGAAGATTATATTCCTTACCCACACGATTGAGGATTTTAAAAGGGATAAAATATATAAGGATCAATGATGTAAGCCTGTTGTGGGGCATGGAAAAATAAATATGATATTTTTCCTAATACAACACAGTGGAAGACCAGGGTCATCTCACTTGAGTAGCTTTTCAAGTTATTCACTTACTTCTTCTAAACCACCAAAGCTATCTTTTTTTTTTGTTTTAATAATTTAATTAAAATAATGACAATATTGTTTGGTTTTCCGATTAATGAAATTAAATATAGTAATTTTTAATTTAAACTAACATAAAAACTTGACATAATGAGTTATGAAAATAAAGCACATGGTCTTAGGTTGGGGATTGGATTCAATAATTATTTTACTTTATATGTTTGATTTCAGTTTGATAACCCAAACATGAAATATCTTGTTTGAACTACTATTATTTTTTTTGAAATTGAGGAATATTAGATAATTCCTAAACACTATTAATTCCACATCCTCCTTTAATCACGGTTGATGAAACTCATTGGAATTGGAGGTACAAGATTCCTTGACCTAGCTCTATCGATGTTGTTTCATCCATTGATTATCTCAACTCCAACGTGTCACGAAATAAGAAATGGAGAGATAGAAAATTGATTAAATAAAAAATCGAGATATATTGAGTTTCATGTCATTAGGGGAAGTCACCACATTGGAAACATTCTCATCACCCAAGAATGCTACTCACTTATATCTATAAACCAAAAATGAAACTTTAAATAAAATTCATGAACATCTTTTCCTCACTCCCGAGTTAAGCCTCGGGGGAAGCCTATCATTTCTGAGACTAATAGATCAATTGTTGGAGTGGGTGGTAGAGAAGAAGAAGAAATAAAATAAAAAAATTAAATAAAATTTAAAAATAATGGTGATGAAAAAATAGAAGATTCAAGTAAAATAGAATTGGAATGAGAGAGAGAGAATAAAATAAAATAAAATAAATTAAAAATAAGTAATAAATTTATATAATATATAAAGAATGTTAAAAAATAACAACAACAACAACAATAATAATAATTAATAGAATAATATTTTTTATAAGAATAAGAGAAGAAAGAAAATGTGAAAAGAAAAATAAATTTCAAAATAATAATGTTAAAATAAATATAATAATAATAATAATTTTTTCCGACGCTTTCGCCAGGGCGCACGTGCGCAATGTCCGTCACACATGGGAGGACGCGCGGCTTGTTGCCCCGCATTCCCGCTTTCCAAAGGCGGGCGACACCCGTTCCTTATTCAGGGACGTCTTCTCCTTGATCGAAACTGGGATGATGGGATGTCGGTTCTTCCTTCTGTGGATTCCTCCTCGGAACTCGTCACCTAGTCTGGGTCTCCCTCATAGATTTAAGACGGGTTCTTGAAGCTCATTCCTGGCGCCATATCTACATGGATTCCAGTTAATTATGACTCTTCCGTCGAGACGCTCCAAGGGGTCTTGTTGGGGCAGAAACCTTCGGTGAGGAGAATGGTCACGTTGGGGTGTTGTTGGTATGTCTTGACGTTGGGGATCAACAAGTCTATCTTTTTTCCCTTATCATAGGGCTTCTTGAGGGCGTGTAAGCCTGAGGAATCCCAAATCGAACATGGGTATTGTGTACCATCTGAGGTTTTCCTCAGCTTCCCATGTTTAACACGGGGTATGCTGCGAGTTTAACATCTTGCGGAGATGGATCGGGCTGAAGGACCCCCTAGGGGGAACACTAATATTGGGGCCAACACGTGAGTGGCTTCCCAGATACCATGGAGTGGGATGGGGTGGAATGATCTCACTGAGATGTGGCGGCCCGGGTAAGGATCAGGATGGATGGTGGAGTGATGGGCTTGAACCTCGTGGAGGCTTCCTACGTATCCCCATGGTGGGGAATCAAAGTCCACGTAGTTCGGTGATGCGGTGGGACACCTGAAGAGGTGACCTATGAGAATGGATGCATGGATTGGAGCCTGGAGGAAGTAAGATCTCCGGGCTAGGGCATGAGCTTCCCAAGGTACGTGGGCTCGAGGGGGAAGTTAGGATGAGATGTGGGTGTGAGGAATGGGGCCTACGCTATAAGATGACCCAAGAGGGGGAATACAATTTAACGTCATGCGGGATGAGATAAAGTTTAACGTCATGCAGGACAAGATACAGTTTAACGTCATGCGGGACGAGATACAATTTAACGTCATGCGGGACGAGATACAGTTTAACGTCATGTAGGATGAGGGCCTTTGGGGATTATGCTCTGAGGCAGCCCAGAGTGGTCGAGGAACCTACGTGGAGTGGTCGGAATGACCGGGCGGTGGGCTTGAACCTCGTGGAGGCTTCATACGTACCGTGTGTTAGCACAGATCAAAGTCCACGTAGTTCGCTGGGATGGGGCTTACACTCTGAGGCAGCCCATAGAGGATTTCATGGTCGATGTGTGCTCTAAGCCCACGTGAGTCGTGCTCTTTGTGAGAAACAAGAGGCAGTAGGGACCAGACAATCACGTCGCAACAGGTGCGTCCGTGAGAAGCGGAAAGGGGCTTATGCGTTGAGCGGCCCAAAGAGGAAACTAGGGCTTACGCATGGATAGTGGCCCTTGGTGTCGGGGCTTACTCCAGGGTGGAGGCCCGTGGTGTGAAAAAGTGCAGTGGGAAAGAGACTCCACTGGCCTTGGCAGCGGGAAGTACAGAGATGCATGGGTGCAACCTTCCTCAAGAGAGGCTAGGGGCTTACGCTCTGAAGCAGCCCTTCCCCCGTGGACAAACGCCACTACGACAAGGAGTATCTCATTCCATACGAGGAAGAGTCAATTCCTGTGGAGAAGAGTGGGCGTAAATAATGCCCGTGCCAGGGGACCCTACGTGTGAAGCACGGGGTCGGACCACAGTTTAACGTTATGTGTTAAGAACGAGGTGCTTAGCCGTTTAACGTCCGACAACTTGGAAGAGGTGGGTTCGCTCCACACCCCTAGGGCTTACATGCCCAATGCCCTCTACCCCTTGTGGGAGGGAAGGCATCGGCAAGGCCGTAGTAAAGGGGGGCCGTAGGGCGAACCATTTAGGGGTCCACGTTAGCGTGACTATGCGAAGAAGCAATAGCCGTTAGCGTGCCTATGCGGAGAAGTATAAGGCAGAGCAATGCAATGGGAAACACTGACCACAGGACGTTGAGGTTACCTCGTACGAGCCTGGAAGGCCGTACGGGAAAACAACACATGGAGTGCATGATCGACAGGGGAGACATCAGGTGCCGGCGCAGAGAGGCAGCCATGGGGCGTCAAGGTGAAGGGTCCTGTGTTTTGCTCGCAATGATAAGGATTGCGTGCAAAACACCGAGATGGTGCGCAATTGGATCCAGGGAATTACTCGCGGATAGGGAATTGCACGCACAGGACACGGATTGCGCGCAAGGAAGGAACATGGAGGAGGGGGCAAATTCACTTAAGCCAGTGGAGTTGCGCGCAAAGGTGAACCCCAGGGCAAGGTTGCGCGAAAAGGGGAATTACCTAGAAGTCATATTGCACGCGGTGGCAGTCGAATTGCGCGCACGAGAGCCGATCCGAATTCATCAACCCCCAAACCATTTGGGGTCGCCTTCTATTTATAGGCCTCGAGGGGCACGAAATCCAAGCGTGACATGAAATATTCCGCACCAGGAGCAGTCGGCGCGCAAAACCTCATCACGAGGAACTGGGGCGCAAAAAATTGCACGCCTCACCGGCTCGTTTGCGCGGATCCTGGGGATACTTCCCGTGAATGATTTTATTTCCCGCAAGTACTCCTTTACTTCGCGCACCACTTCCTGGGCCTCCAGATCGGGCCTCTGATTCCGAATATGACTTCGCTTTTCCACTTCGAAACTTCCTCTAGGAGTTACAGACCTTTTTCGGCATCTACAAATGCCCCCCCTCGGAATTGGATCGGCGAGAGGTTACAATGGTCGGATTCTGAGGGAAATGCCGAAATGCCGAAGCAGGGTCACTCCCAGGTGCTTAGTGCGCAAACAACCCATGCGGCGTGAAAAATGACGGGTCAGCACAGAATTGACCTTCCGCGCGGCGCAAATCCATGGCCTTGCCTATAAAAAGAGGCGCTGGGTCCCAAATCCATACTTCAACTTTTTCCACGCGATAGGCTTATCGCTCTCGTGCGCGAAATTGCACTAGTGGCTGCGCGTAAAAACGCTCTGGCAGGGTGGAATTCTTTCTGAATTTTGGCCGTCTTTGCATGCCTTCTCGGGATATTCCGCGCTTAGCATGCCGATTGTGCGCCCATCTCCTATATTTCGCGCCGCCACTTCAGATTTCACGCAGTACTCACCGATTCTGCGCACAACATCCTGATTTTGTGCAACTCCCGAGATATTCTAGATCGCCGCAAACCGAGTTGATGAGGGGCAAGCTGCCGCTCGTAGGACAGAAATGGCGGCAAACGGGGAGGTTTATGGCGCCAAGGTGATCGTCTCCAAAAACCTGACATTGTTCAATCTGTTGACTCCGGCCCAGAAGACGTATCCCCTGTCTGACAAACTCCGCATCCTAGAGGAGGTACCCCTTCCGGGCTTCGAGGTGGACATGCCGCAGTCATGGGTGACCCGAGAGGACGGTCTTCCTCACTAAAACATCACCAACAACGGCCGTCCTACCAGGGAAACCATACATATGGACGTATATGTCCTGAACCCAAGGACCGGGACCATTACCGGGGATGAGCCTATCACAGAGAATTCTCTGACCCTCTACGCGAGTAAGTTCCGTCAGAGCGTCACAGATGACACAAAGGGCTAGCTGAAGGATTGGGACCTGTGGTCCAGGGGAAAATTCACCAGTGAGTGGGCCTGGGCATTCTGGGTTCACCATACCTGTGATCAGTTCGGGGATGAACTGTGGTATATCGGCCTGCTCGAGGTGGTATGGACGTCGCAGTTCCACTTCCACCGTCAACCTGAGCCCGGGCCGAAGCTATTCACCCGGTGGTCTCCTGACACCAATACATTCCACATTCATCATGGGGAAGTTGGCATCAGTCTCTGGGACATTCACTGCATCGGAGGTATCCCACTAGAGGGCTACCAATACGACGAGTTCGTTCCTCCAAAGAACACTTGGGAAGACAGGTCACGGACGCTTATGCTACATGGAACCTGCTGGAGCTGGCCAAAGAGAGGCTGGGGGTCAAGGACATCCTGAAGGACATTGCCTACAAGGGCTGGTTCATCCTGTTCCTTGAGAAGGATCCGTCCATCAAGATGCCAGGACGGGGTAAACGGTGCCCAACCACAGCTTAGAGGATCAGGGATGGGTGATACTGGAAGACTCTGGAGGCGGGGAAATACCAATCATGGGGCTATCGCATCATCGAGGCCCGGGATCCAAATGTTCGGTATGCCGGGTTCCTTGCCGCCTTCCTGAGCGGGTGGCTCCTGCCGGTGCGGGACGCGAGGATGGGCGTCTGTCCAACAACATTGGTGATGGCGGGTACCATGGCCGCCAACAAACGATTCAACTTGGGCATCCCCATACTGGCCAAGCTATATGGCATCCTGGGATGCATCTCACGAGGGGGGTCGCCTTAGAGAGTATGTGGCCCCTTCAATATATTCCATGGATGGGTGGAAGATCATCTCGGTGGGTACACTTTCCCAAACACCATCCGTCCTCCGGACAATGGCCCACGACTGTTCTTGCTGAACATCATAGGGATGGCACCGATGACGCTTAATGAGGAGGGCGTGAGAATCCGCATTGGAAACCACAAAAACTTCCACTTCAGCCCATTCCCCACCCCAGTCGGCCAGATGGTGGACAATGGGCAAGGCTCTCTGGAACAGCATGAGTATTTCTAGAGCATTCGAGGCGGGGTGGTCGTGGCTCAGATCGACGAGAAGGTGGTCTGTGAGCCTTATGTTCCATCCCGATTCACCAGGCAATTAAGGTGCCTCCAACGAATGCCAAAGAAGGTATTCATGGCTGTCTGGTCGCAGAAGAATCCCTGCGTTCTGCGCCAGATGTTGTTGATGTTTACCACCTTCAGTTCTGGTGATGTCGTTACTCTTCCTCCCACCGGGGTTGATGCTGGCCTAGCAACCGGGTACGCCGAACACTGGACCATCATGTACCCTGAGGGGATTTTCCGCAAGCGAGTCCGGAAACTCGAGGTTACTCGTGTGGAAACCGAGTGACGGGAAAGAAGGCAAGGTTCTGCCGGAAGGGGGGGGACCAAGGGTGCGTCAGGCAGCGAGGCCTGCATAGGCCATGACTTCAGCAGCGGGAACATCACATAGCACCACCGCGACCTCGTTGCCTGTGGGGGGGGGGGGGGGTCACATGAGGCGGCCAGAGAACTACCTGGGAAGCAGATAATATACCTGCTCGAACCTTCCCAAGATGCAATTTTCCCGGCACTATGGTCGGCCTAGATGACCGTACGACAATCGCTAAGCGTTGAAGTCGTCTGGAAGAAGATCATGCAAAACGGGATCCAACTACCAGAGGTCGGGCTCATTCGGGTTACCGACCGGGTGAAATTCCATAGGTGGCATTCTTATCTGACGGCCATGGACACATACGCACGCCAAAGGGGTCGACGTGCAGAGCCACCTTTCCTAGTGAAGGTGATGCTCGGCCAGGAGCATGATCCGGAAGTGATGCCACCGGAAGAAGGCGACAGTGATGAGGAGTCGGAGGGGGGTGGGGGATACCAGAGAAGACGAAGGCGAAGGAGAAGATGAAGAAGAAGGAGAACCTAAAGATGAGGGTTCTCAAGGGGAGACCTAACAAGGGAGTCTCCGAGAGAGCGGTGAGATTGTCGGCTCTGATCTCGACATAAACGAGATACTCGAGGTCTGTCTCTATCTTCATTCACTTTCCTTCTTCATCCATTCTCCTTTCCAATTTCCCAACCATCTCTCTGCCTCACTCAGGAGCGGCATAGTGTTGGACGAGCGTCCCCACTAGAGGAGGGAGGAGAGGAACCGGTGGGACATGATGGGGATACGACACCCATCATTGAATTAACAAGCACAGAGGGGTCTCCCATTACGGTGGCTCCTACAGTGGCTGGAACACTGGAGACCGATGCTTTGGACTTCTTTAAGTCTCACGCTTCACTACTGGTGCATGTTATCAAAAGATCCCAACTAATCAGTGTACACCTTGTGCAGTGATCTCAACATTGGAGGCTCGTCAGGCTGCGGAGCCCGGGCCGTCCGTGAGTGGACCAGTGGCGGACATACCACCGCATTCAGAACATGCTCCCTACACTGAGTCGATCCCAACAATTGGTGAGCAGGGGGCAGCAGACATCAGCGGCGCTGTTCTTGAGGCGAGGTTGGAAGCTGATGGAGGCATCGTCGCTACTGGGGTGAGAGAGGAAGGTTTCCCGGACGTCGAGGATCCTATTCCTCACGAAGGCGTTCCTGGGGCAGATTCTGCTGCTGATCTGCAGGCTGCCTTCCCTATATACCAAACCGATGACCCTGAGGAGATAGATGACTTAGACTCAGAGGCAGCTGAGGAGAGCTAGATGACACAGCGCAAAGCGTGGAAGTGTATCTAGCACTTTCTCAGACAGCCCCCGTCGGATTGGCTGAGGCGGATGGGATCACTCCAGACCTGGCTGCGCTTCCTATGCACCGGAGGGGCTGACCCTCAGTGCCTTCATCTGACGGTCCATGATTACATGGATGAGAAGATACACGAGTGCAGCCGGCGCACCGACGTTGCCCAGTGTCGGGAAAGATCGGCGAGTGCCCAAGCATTGTTGAGGGTGGAGCGGGAAGTCCGACACCTTGAAGGGCAGGCGACAAATAAGGAGGCCTTCATTGCAACATGCTCTGATCTTGTGGAGCAACTGACAACCCAGCTGGCTGACGCGTAGGAACAAATGATGGAGGCGAATCACCAGATGACCGTACTTCGAACCGAGCGGGCGCAGGCACAAGCTAGGGTTGGTGAGCTGCGCCCTTCGGTAGCTGATGAGGAGAGAGTCTTCAAGGAGCGAGAAGCGGTCCTAGAGGCTACTAGCCAATGGGTAGTAGTGCTGGAAAGATCGATTCAGCATGATGATCCCTAAGGGCTTTGTTTTGGCCACCTCATGAACTTCTTTCTTGTACTGCTCGTCATCTCAATCCAATACAAGGCCAAATCCATTCATTTGTACCCTTGGTTTAATATGCTCAACCATAATTCTAAAATGAATAACAACTCATCCCTAATCTCCTATGGGTCACACCCAACGCAAGAAGCAAAGGATAATCATTCTATCATTTCGTCCAACTGTGGGGCATTGACCAAGCTTCAGGCATCCGAAATTGGGCCTAGATTTCTGAGGAGACCTCAGACCGATTGATATATCACTTCTCAATGTGCTCTGACACACGAGCAGGGCAATGCCGGGGGCATTGAAATTCATCCGAACATAGGGAGATGGAGAGGAAAGGTGAATCACGCTACACAAATTCAAAACACTATGGGGCACGACGATGGAGGATAACTGTTAACCGTGGCGGAAACGTAGCATCCATATCATGTTGGCTTGGACTGGGGACAATAAATGAGGGCTGACCACTGACCATGTTTGCAACAGGGGGCCTAACTCAAATATCGTCGGTCAATTTTCTGGAACGTTGGCCCGGGACAGTAGGTGGACCATAGGTATCTCATCCATATTTCTACAACAGACAGACCAAAGGTCTATCATCCATATTGTGGCAGCAGGAGGACCAAATTCTATCATCCATACTGTTAGGGGGTCCCGTCAAACATGACCAGTCTTCCGGAACGTTGGCCCAGGACAGCAGGCGGACCATAGGTCTGTCATCCATACTGTTAGTGGGTCCCATCGGACATGAAAGAGAATGAGGGTCCGAACAAGGGGGAATGCAAAGCGTGGAAAGTGGAGTGGTGGTTTGTTCTAACAAATTCCAACACTCCTGAAATTATGCCACCGTGGCAGAGGTGCATTAGGCGGACGTACCAACCTGATCACGGGTCATCCCAATTTTCAGGCAGTACCTCTTTGGCGAGAGAACTGCCGCTTCCCATTATTACTATGGGGAATCCCGAACTTATTCGGGGTAGATTTCACGATTACACCACTTCCCAAGAATTCTGGCTGAGGGGCCAACAATAAGGAGGGACGGGGTTTGGTAATCCCTAGGGCTGGACCCAAGACGAAATGTCTAGGCATTCCTAAATATCTCATTAGGATGAGAATCAAGCCATACATAGTTCTTGAAGCACAGTTTAACGTCATGTTGGACGAAATATAGTTTAACGTCATGTGGGACAAGGGACACACCTCATATGGAGATAGGCACAACATGGTTAGTAACCTGACGTGAATGAGGACATAATCCCGCACCACACCATACAATCCCACAAGAGAGAGCGAGTCGTAGAAATCCAAAGAAAGAATCTTAGTTTTAGTTCTTAGAACTCGGACCAAAGGAGAAGGGGAATGGGAGACACATGGTAAAGAGATTTCAAAACCCAACGTGAATGGGGAAAATCCCTGCTTACTATGTGCTCCCAGGGACGCATTTAGGCCGAGAGACCAAACACGAAAAGTTAGGCTGGGCCTGTGGGGAAGTTCCCAGGCACTCCTACGTATCTCATAAGGATGAGAATCAAGCCATACGTAGTTCTTGAAAGGCAACATGGTGTGATGTGGCGCCTACACAAAGGATGAAGGAGTCGTGCGGGTCTAGCCCTCGCACCAAATGAAGCGGCATTTGATATATCTTGTTTGTTCTTAAAGGTAAATGGTTTTTCTTTTATGGGGAGACTAGACTAGGGTAGAAATTCCTGGCATCTCCACAATAATCAAGCCATAACAGGCGTTGAAAAGTGGCATGGTAATCGACCAATACCTGGCGTGATGTCCCCCATGGGGAGGTCATCACAATGCAGTGCCATTTTTCGTCGCGCGGCCAGGACGATATCATCACTATTTAAGGTATCATGGTAGGATCAAAAGTAAAGTTTACGGTCATATGGTGTTGACAAACAGCACAGTTTAAGGTCGTATGGCTTGGACCAACATCACAGTTTAAGGTCATATGGTTTGGACCGACAACACAGTTTAAGGTCATATGGCTTGGACCGACAACACAGTTTAAGGTCATATGGCTTGGACCGACAACACAGTTTAAGGTCCTATGGCTTGGACCGACAGCACAGTTTAAGGTCATATGGCTTGGACCGACAACACAGTTTAATGTCGTATGGCTTGGACCTAGGGGAACACACACGATGCGATAAAGCATACCTGATGCGGGTGAGGGCGTAATCCCATACCATCACTGCGCGCAATTCTGAGAGAGGAGCCTCGGGCCAAGGGGCCGGCGAGGGTCCAACCATCAGGAGGGGGACAGAAGATGCTAGCTCCCAGCTGTGCTGGGCCCAAAACGCAATGTCCGGGCGACTCCTCATTTCCCATGGGGATGAGGGTCAAGCTGCACGCAACCTGTAAAGAATAAAACCTAGAACATACTCTAGCGCTCAGATTGCGGGAGCCTCAAGAGACACCGTTACGTAGCTTGGTCTGTCTGACGTGTGGGGGTGTACCGAGGGTTAGTACAAGGAGTGTCGAGATTCCACCTTGACACGGTGGGGTAGAACATAATGTGAATCATGCAACCAACATTCATGGCCTGGGAAAGCCGGCGTGACGACTGGGGATTACTGCTGACCATGTTCGCAACACAGCATCCTGTCACGTTAGCCTAGAAGTAGAGGCAAACAAATGAGTATCAACCGCTGACCATATTCGCAACACGGGATTTGTATCAATTTTTTGTCTGAAAACCTCAGTGGCGTTGGCCCGTGATGGTAGGAGATCCCTTGGGCATTGTATCCAGGCCATTCTTTGGTGTCCCTCCGGGTGTGAAGGATGATGGGGGCCCGAATGAAGGGGAACACGAAGCTTGGAAAGTGGATGGAACTTCCCTAAGTCGAATCTTTCACTCTATGTCCTAGACCAGAGTACTCTGAACATGTTAGCAGACCACTGGAAAGTGTCAAAGGGCTCAGTCTGAGATCGAAAAAAAGATGGCGGATCCCCGGGAAAAGGGGGGAATAATGCCAAACACCCTGGAAACCGGGAGATCGTGGGATCTTATAAGAGATGGGGCTGGACCTGAAATCTAGGTGTTCAGGCGGTCCTACGTATCCCATAAGGATGGGAATCAAGCCGCACGTATTTCTAAAAGAACATTTTAACGTCATGTAGGATGAAATAAGGATCTTAGTTTTAGGTCTTAGAACTCGGATCAAGGAGCCCTGATGTAAAGCAAAATGCAGTTTAAGGTCATGCTGGACCGGGTGTAGTTTAAGGTCATGCAGGACCATAGGAGGATTTTAGTTTTAGGTCTTAGAGCTCGGAACCTGGTGCAGTTTAAGGTCATGTGGGACTGGGTGCAGTTTAAGCTCACGCGGGACCGCACAGTTTAAGGCCATCCAGGACCACACAGTTTAAGGTCTCATGGTAGGACCACAAGAGGATCTTAGTTTTAGGTCTTAGATCTCGGACCCTGGTGCAGTTTAAGGTCGTGTGGGACCAGGTGCAGTTTAAGGTCACGCGGGACTACAAAGTTTAAGGTCATACAGGACCACACAGTTTAAGGTCATGCAGGACCATAGGAGGATCTTAGTTTTAGGTCTTAGAGCTCGGACCCTGGTGCAGTTTAAGGTCGTGCGGGACCGGGTGTAGTTTAAGGTCATGTGGGACCATGCAGTTTAAGGTCATGTAGGACCACACAGTTTAAGGTCATGCAGGACCACACAATTTGAGGTCATGCAGGACCAATGTGAGGTTTAGGCAAAGTACTGCTTGAGGAACCTGGATTTGGTGGGAGGAGTTATGCGCTCACCATCCATAGTTACCAGGGAATACACACCATTGGGATAGACCTTATGGATAATAAAAGGCCCCTCCCATTTGGGCTCCAACATGGGTGGTTTCCTGCTGGGAATCATTAGCGCTCTGAGAGCCAGCACCAGGTCACCTTGCAGGAAAGAACGGAGGCGAACCTTCTTATTGAAAGCTCGAGCCATCCTGCTCTGATGCCTTTCCAAGTTATGTAAAGCGCGAAGCCTACTTCCGTCCAGCTCTTCCAATTCGACTAGAAGGATTTCAGCAACTCTATCCAGTGCTTGCTGGTCGTAGACCGCCGTGCGCAATGAGGGAAACTGGATCTCGATGGGCAGGACGACCTCAGCTCCATATACTAGGGAATATGGAGTCACCTGGGTGGAGTTACGAGTCGTCGTCCTATAAGCCCAGAGGGCGTTGGGGAGCTTGTCTGACCAACTTTTCTTCTTCTGACCAACCATCTTTTTCAGAATGTTAGAGAGAGATTTGTTGAATGCCTCAATCTGTCCATTCGCCTTTGCATGGTAGCGAGAGGTGTGGTTAGAGCGAATGTTGTACTTAGCGTACAATTTCTTCAGATCGGCTGCTCGGAAGTTGGTTCCGTTATCTGTGAGGATAGCGTGAGGTACTCCAAACTAATTGATGATATTTGAGCTCACGAAGTCAGCGATAGAACATGCCTTGAATTCCATGAGCGGGATTGCCTCTGCCCACTTCGAGAAGAAATCTGTAGCGGTTAAGATGAACCGGCACTGGCGGGCCGTCGCCGGCGGGTAAGGCCCTATGACATCCAACCCCCAGACAACAAAGGGCCATGAATACTTGGTAGTATGGAGAGGCTCCGGCGGCAGATGTACAAAGTTAGCATGAAATTGGAACACATGACACCTCTTGGCATACTCGATGCAGTTGTAGATCATGGAGGGCCAGAAGTATCCCAGCCTCCCAATCTGGTGAGAAAACTGCGACCCCGCCTGGTTGGCGCCACAGGAACCAGCGTGCACTTCTTGCATGACCTGTGGAATCTCGACTCCTTGAAGATAACAGAGGAGAACACCATCAAAACCGCGCCTTTAAAGGAGCTGCTCAAGGCTGGGACCGCTTTGAAGGGTGAACTGCGGCGTGCGGCGTCATATTCGTTCTCGCTAGGCTCGGTCTAGTAGAAGATTGCCATGCTGGAGTAATTCAACCAAGGGCGTCCTACAGTCAGGGAATGTCTCGATCACCATGACTGAAGCCCCTGAGGATCCTGACGTAGGGCTGCCAGCGGTGAGATGGTTCACTCACAGGACACAATCACCCTCCGGAATAACAGAAGCAATGACTCTCCAGTGCACCACATGGATGATTAGGTCATCCTGTTCAGGCTCCGCAAGTGATGCGGCCCGGCTGGCCAAAGCATCCGCTTGACTGTTCTGCGATCGGGGAATGGGAACGACATCTGGCCAGGAGGGGAACTTAGCCATTAGACGAAGGGTGCACTCCAGCAATGGCATGAGTTCTGGATTTCTGACATCATAGTCACCATTGACCTGCTTGATGACTAGATCAAAGTCCCCTTTTACATACAGATGGGGTACATCAACCTCGAGATCCAACTCGAGGCCAGTGATGAGGGCATGATATTCTGTCTCATTGTTGGTGCAACCTTCTAACAACATGAATGAATATGGAAGAACGACTTGCTCCAGGGTGATGAAGACGATACCTAGGCCCACTCTGTTAATCCTATGATCGTTGAGTCTTCTACCGGGGGGCTCCGGGAGGCACCATCAAAGTGCATCTGCCAGCATGGGATGGCGTGATCGACTGAGATGATTGCCTCATCAGGCAAGCCTAGATTCAGTGGCTAGTCTGCGGAGGTTGGGTGGGCAGCTAAGAAGTCTGTCAACGCCTGTCCTTTGACGTCCTTATGAGGTACGAAACTGATATTGAACTACTGGAGGATCACCGCCCAGCGTGCTAATCAGCCTGTCAAGATAGGTTGGTTCAGGATGTAATTCAGTGGGTCTACCCGAGAGACCAGCTGTACCTCGTGGTGATGCAAGTAGTGCCGCAATTTCTGAACGGAAAATACGAGCGCCATGAAGCTCTTCTCAATGATATAATATCTAATTTTCACGTTGAGGAGCATGCGGCTGAGGTAGTAGAGACTATTCATTGTTCCCTAGTTGTTCTTCTGGGCGAGAAGTGCGCCGAGGGGTCGCTCTAGGGCAGTCACGTAAAGGACCGGCGACTTTCTGGGAACGGGTGGCATTAGGACCGGAGGTTGAAGTAGATACTGCTTGATTTCCTCAAAAGAAATCTGACACTCTTAGTTCCATCCATAGGTGGTGCCTTTCTTCATGAGCCGAGAAAAGGGCTTACACTTGCCGACCAGATTCGCAATGAATCGGCGTATAGAGGCTAAGTGGCCTTGGAGGCCTCGAAACTCCCGAATATTATTCGGGGGAGGCATCTGACTGATGGACTTGAAATTCTCTGGGTCAATCTCAATGCCTCGATACCTAACAATGAATCCAAGAAACATTCCGGAGGTGACCCCGAAGGCGCACTTCAATGGGTTCATCTTCATGTGGCAAGAACAGAGGAAGCCAAACAATTTCTCGAGGTCTTTGAGGTGGTCCTGGAGCTGACGAGATTTAACCACCAAGTCATCCATGTAACACTCCACCATCATCCCGAGGATCAGCTTGAATATGTGGTGCGTAGCCCATTGATAGGTGGCACCCACATTCTTCAGGCCGAAGGGCATAACGTGGTAGCAGAATGTACCCTGGGGGGCCCTGAAGGCAGTGAACTCTTCATCCACGGGGGCCATCCGGATCTGGTTGTACCCGGAGTACCCATCCATTAAGGATAGAGCTTGGAACCCGGCCGTGGCATCGATCAACAACTCTGTCACGGGAAGGGGAAAATCATCCTTTAGACAATGGCGATTGAGATTGCGGAAGTCGATGCAGACCCTGATCTGCCCGTTCTTCTTTCTGACTGGCACAATGTTGGCTAGCCACTTGGGGTAATGGACTTCCTTGATGAAGTTGGCCTTGATGAGCTTATCAACGTCGGCCTCAACCATTTCACCATGAGAGGGGTTCATCTTTCTGGGAGGTTTCTTGAACCCGCGATGTTTTGCTGGGAGGCCAAGGCGGTGGACGGGTACCTGAGGATCTAGTCCTGGAATCTCATCATAACTCTAGGAAAACACATCATGGTGCTATCTGAGGAAGTCTATGTATCATTTTCGTTCCTTGGGGGGAATAGCGGCGCTGACCAATGTGGGTATCAGGTCCATCTCGCTACCGAGGTTCACCTGCACTAACTCGTCGACCGTGGTGGATACGCCCTCCTCAAAGGCAGGAGGAGGATCTTTCATGTCCTCTTCTCTGCTTGTGGAAGGATCGTCCACGGGGGGAGCCGTTTCGGGGCTGCCAGACCCTGATGGGAAGCTGGCGCTGGCTTGGGTAGCAGAGGTCGCCATGTCCGGAGACTCATGCACCGCGGAGACCATGGCGACGAAGGCGGTTGATCCAATCCCATCTGGCCTTGGGCCCAAGGGGCCACACTTTATGATATCAAAGCAGTAGTGGCGTATTGTCTTGAGCCGGTCGATTCCGGCCTGGTGAAACAGACACGTATGACGTACTTCCGTTGCCATGATACCAACATCCCGATATCGTACATGGGTAGGAGGTTCGGGGATCACATGAGCCTGGTTGGTGTAAGAGTACGAGGTGATTTCCCACCATCTCTTAGACCCAAAAATATGCCTTCCTCTGGTACCCGAGACAACAAAGCACTGCACCATGTCAGGGGTCATGGCCTCCAACCGATGGATTAGGAAGACATATGCGTCATCAAAACCTGCCCAGGGATCACTCGTGACAGTGGCGGGCTCGACCTATCCTGCCAGGATCTGCTTGTCCTTGCTCTTGTAATAGTCAGCGTCTAGGTAAATGGCTTCACAAGAGGCAAACAGAGACACATCTCCTTGGAGCACGCCCACTCGACCCTTAAGGGAGTATTTGAGGCACTGGTGATACGATGAGGGGACCGATGCGTGGAGGTGGAGCCATGACCTGCCCATCAATGCGTTTTAGGCGGTGTCCTGAGAGACAACCATGAATTCGGTATTGGAAATTAGGCTATCGAATTGGGTCTTCAGACAAATCTTTCCAAGTGGAGTTTTCTTAGTCCTATCATACCCCTAGATCCTGAGGTCGGAGGGAGTTAAATCATCCTCAGACAACCCCAGTTTCTGTAGTGTCTGAGTTGGGGTTAGGTTAATCTCGGAACTCGTGTCGACAAGACAGCGGCATACTTCCACACCATTGAACTGGCCGGTGATGTACAGTGGGCGGATGGTCCCCTATATGGGAAGGTATTCATCTTCACCGGAAAATGAGATAACCTCCTGACATTCAGCATCCTCAATCACCTCGGTTTGGAAGGCTTCTGTGGCCGCTACCTCCGTTTCAAACTGGAGGGGGCTCCTTAGAGCCTCGAAGAGCGCCTCACACATTTCAGACGACAGGCGAAGGGCTTCAAGGATATAAAGCCTTGCCGGAATGCTGGCCAGGTGCTTTAGAACATCATACTTTCGAGCCAAACGTGAGCTTCTGCTTACAGGAGGCCGCTCTATGATTGGAGGCATGACGGGCCCTGCTGGCAGGACCGGTGACTGACTGGTACTAGGCATGTCTCGCTCTTCACTAGCCGAAGCCCGGGAGGTGTCTGCCGTGTTAGGACCGAAAGGCTATAGTCATCCGGTGGTAGGGCAAGGCTGGTTGCGATACAGACAAGGTGGTTTCGCCTGATCCAGCAACACAAACGGTGGTGGAGGCGAACCTGTTGAGACCGGGTGAGGGAGCCGCTTGTGCTGCTCTCTGTACTGAGCCTGATGCCTGGTCTCGGTTGCATGCACGTCCTGACTAGAGGTGACGAATGCCGTGCCCCAACGATTCACGTAGCCACGGCTCCACCGACGTTGGCGATGGCTGGGGACGTTGGGGAGGTCCACCTGGCATCCCTCATCGTCGGGAGTCAAAAAGGGATTTACCAACACTACGGTGTTAACTAAAGCGTACCTCGGGCTTTCACTCGAGGAGTCATCCACTACCGGACAGAGTCTTGGAGGGATCCCCATCTCTGGGGGCATAAAATCGCCAAACGTGCGGGAAGATGACGACATTGGTAGGGCACGTTCTTTCTCCTTGCACTGCCGCTTGCTCTTCTGGGAAGAGGTAGGATGGGAC
The DNA here is from genome assembly GCA_963277665.1 of Viscum album. Taxonomy (NCBI): domain Eukaryota; kingdom Viridiplantae; phylum Streptophyta; class Magnoliopsida; order Santalales; family Viscaceae; genus Viscum; species Viscum album. Next base: position 1,290,985,679 of record OY728158.1, read on the forward strand.
AACGATGCCAAAGCGGCGCTCGCAGACTCTGAGGGCTCTGGCTGACTTAGGCGGGCAAAGATGATGCCATGGGAACGGGCGACCATCTTGCGGACCATCTAGTCGTTATACTTCTGGGACCCATGGTCAGAAACCTTTTCCCACTCATCCTCATTGTCACTGCTGCCATCTGATCTCACGAAGACACCTTCCACCTGGGCTGGGGATGGGCCCAACCTGACTATGTTGTTGTCGATCTGGTCTTGGAGCCAGTATTTGAACACATAGCATCGCTGGATGGTGTGTCCCAGGAACCGGTGATAAGGGAAGTAGTTAGGGTGGTCAGTGAGACACACCTCTTCTGGCTTCCGGCACTCAGGCAGCCACATGATCCTCTACTCCAAGGCTCTACGTAAATAACCGGGGACCTGGGCCTCGCCAAATGAGTAAGTCCGATTCCTTCTGTCCGGAAAGGGGGATCTTAGAGGCTGACCATGACCAGGGGCTAGAGTAGCAGGCCAAGGAGGCGAAGCTTGATTATCTCCCCTAGGTGGTGGTGGTGCATTACGCAGAGGCGCCTGTCGATTTTGAGGCAGTCGCTGTTGGGCCTGAGGCTGTGCCCATGGGGGTGGACCCCTATGAGGCTGCTGAGCTGGCCTTACTGGTAGAAACTCTAGCTATCCGGGGGCCTCTATCTGGGCTAGCACAGCGGGCTCAGCTCTGGCGGCTCTCCTTGCAGAGATTACAGGAGGCAACGGGCGTGCCTGACTAGCCTGTTGCAGGTCTTCTTCGAGGCGCTGAGCCTTGTTCGAGAAGTCCCGGAACCCTCCAGGGTAATTCTGAGTGATAAAAGAAGGAACCAGCTCTACCTTGACATTCCCTACACACATTGTTAGTAATTTCTTCTGAGTTAGTGTCATGTTAAGGGAGTACGTGAGCCCCTTCCACAGGGCGACGAAGTCCGCGACCCGCTCGTCGGGCCTTTTCTTGCACCTAAAGAGGCATGCAATGTTCGTCTTTCGGGTTGTGGAACTGAACTGTAGAGGAATTATCGGCGAAGGTTCTCCCAGCTAGTCACATATCCAACAGGGAGCTGGATGTACCAGACGAATGCTGGTCCTTCCAGTGTCTGAACGAAGCAACGGAGCTTGGCAGCCTCCTGCTGCGCTGAAGTCCCTAACATAGGCCCGCAACTCGAGTTGAAGTGGGCCAGGTGTTGTGGCGAGTCTCTGGTCCCGTTAAAGGGGGCGAAAGTGGGGTTCTCAAATCTCGACGGGGCCGACATATCATTCACCCATACTAGGTATGACTTGCCGTCCGGTGGGATTGCCACCTGCCGAGTTTCCAGGGCCTCCAAGTAGGCGATGAGTACTTCCATCAGATCGTTTGGACACAGATTCCTGTCCTGACAAGGATCTCTAACCACAAGCACATTTCCAGGCTCTTCAATACGGTATTTAATCTCAGTAGCTCACGGGGCGACTGGTGGAGCGACTCTCGGGGCGGCGGGACGAAACCGAGTAGGGGCACCCAGGTGATCCCGCCGCTCAGGAGGGTTCGGAGAAACATATCACGCCCTCTTTCCATGGGCTCTGGCCTCTCCCCTGTCGGCGAATGCAACATGGTCACGGTTTCCTGGGGGAATCTCGGCAAGGGGTGGGTGCTCCTGCCCCTACTGTCCTAGTCTAGGGTTACCGTAGTCAGGCCGCCGCTCTGCAATGCGTTCAGCCAAGAGTTCATCAACCATCCTCTTTTTCTCAGCAAGATGTTGGAATATCATGGCCTTTTCAGGATCTTCCTCTGCCTTCTTCACCGAGGCAAATGGGTCGGCGCGTTTGACAGACCCGACGGGCTCTTTACCCTTGCCGCTGTTTCGACTCAGTGTTAGTACCTCCGTGGGTACAGGGAGACGTAGGAGGCTCCTCTGTTGGCGAGTAATCCTCCCAGATGGGTCCAGTAGCGGCTTTTCCTCAGGGGTGAGTCCCCATAGAGGGGCTCCACACCATTTCCCTCATCTGAAAGGTCAACCATGTTGACTGTCACTGCCCTTGGTGACGTTCCCTCAGGGCTACCCAGTGAATCGGGCTGTCGGCGGATCACACAAAAAATAAGGGCAGCGTACTGAGCCCATCTGCGGACGTGTGTGTGGGGGGTGGCTTCCTCAATAACTTTGCGGAGTACTTGAAAACTCTGGACGCATTGTTTCTAGAGGACCCCGTGGTGGCCTAGTGACTCGGGGTGCTGAACCGCAGGGAGCGCTGCCAGGTCGACCCGATGGCACTGCTCACCGATATCCTCGAGATGTGCTTGGCTCCCGGGATAAGGCGCTAGCTGATGGAGAATACGGGAATGAGTCACCCAAAGAGTCTGGCGGAAGCATTCAAACTCTCTCGGGGTGAGTGACTCTGGTATATCAAAATACGATCCTACGACCGACCAAAACTTCTCAGGGAAGTGGCCCGCTGCGAGGACGGTCCAGAAGCTCCATGACTCTGGTTCGGAGTCCGGACCATTCTACCCCTTCTCGTTAACCGAGAATAGTTGGGAAACTAGCAATGGCGCCGAGGCAGGCCACCGGGCCTGTGGGCTGGCCGACGGGGAATACGGCGAACAGGCCGATTGGCCGCCGATCCCTGAGTCGTCCTCTAGGGGTTGTAGTGCCCTGGCTGCCATGTCACGATAGGATGGGCTGGCGAATGGGCCTCTTGTCATTGCGTTGGTGCTTGTAGAGGGTGTGTCACCTTGCGACTCTTCCGTTGGTCCCCAGAAAAGTTCCCCACCCTCCCTGACTGAGGCTGAAGGTGCTTCCGGGGAGGCCAGTGACAACTGCGGGTTTGACCCCCGGGGGTACGCCAAGTCCTCATCCTCCTGGATATACCTTCGGAGGGAAGAGGGAATCATACGGATCTCTTATTCGGGGAGTACGAGACTGACGTGCCGCGTCCCCATCCCTGCTCTCGACTCAAAGCGTTGGGGGGGGGGGGTTCTATCGTCGAGTCGTATTCTGCCTCAGAGTCCAAGAAACGGACTGGTCTAATTTCCATCTGGACTCCCCTGACATTCCTCTTACGGCAACGACGCCCCGCCTTACTGCCCCTGGGTGGATCCTCAGGGTAAGGACGATTTCTTTCAAGGAGTCCCCTGGACGCAATAGCGCTGGGGAAGAGGGTACTGAAGGCCGGGGTGTTGGAAGAACTGGGATAAATGTCAAAAGGGACATGGGGAGGACCTCCATGTGATTGAGTGACTGGATACGCAACGACTCCATACTCACGGCCAGTAGTAGGGGGAGTGACCTCATACCCGGTGTAGTGGGCACTAGAAAGAGTCATACCCGGAGCATAGCTGTCGTGAAGAATCCTTCGGCTTTCCAGATCAGTGGCACGGAATGAGCCTTCACGGTGGGTGGAACTACCGCGGATTGGTCCGCGGTGGCCATTGTCTGTGCCCACGACCGAGAGAGTCGACCCAACTCGCCTGCAGGGCGGTTGAGGCTTCTATCCCAGTCGGGCATGTGACTGTCCCTACTCAACGTGTGTGGGGGTCTGGTAACAGGAGTCAGTAGTGGATCGGGCCACAGTGGTTGCTGACGTTGGTGCCCCAAGATGGGCATTCTCTTCCACTCGCGCCCGATGCTAGCGTCTGGTCAGATGGGTCAGAGCCGATGGTGCGGGCATGAAGATTGCCAGCTCCTCTGCCTGGGGAGTCGGGCGGCGGTGTCGACACAGCATGGCGGGTGTTTTTCCCGTTAACCCCTGGGATGGGTCCTTGATCGGGCGGACCCGGACATCCCCCACCTCATTGGCATAGGGGGGGGGGGGGCGATGTGTCAACGCGCTCTGGGGATAGACTCCCGAAGTGGTTGAACGTCGGAGTGGGGAGCGACGGCTCCCTACGTGACCCTCAGGGGTGGCGATGGTGGTGAGGCGTAGCCACCTCTAGATCCAAACGGGCCATGCCCCTGGTGGGGCTGATCCCTTCCTCGTCGTACCTATGAACCAAGTCGTTGATCACCCTTCGCTGGATGATTTCTGACGGGGAGAGGGGGCGTGAGCACCTGATAGCTACGGCGGTCGGAGTTGGAGAGACAATGGAAAAGGCCAGACCGCGTGGGGTGGCCGTGTCGGTACTGCCCCTACCCCTGCGCCAGTGGGCATGTGGTGATCGAGCTCTGGTTGCAGTGATCTGATTCTTGGAAGCAGGGAGATGAACCCATTAGTACTAACATGAAAGGAAATCAACAACCATAGCCCAGCGTCATTCCATCTTCCATGGTCGGCAAGAGGGATCCACGCTGAAGACGTCCCAGAACGGAGTGGTCAACATCCTAACGGCCTCGACCCCTGGCGGGTTCCACATCCCTGTGGTGGGTACCCGGACCTGGTGACATGCTAATCTTCTGACACCCCGACCGCTACCATTCTCCGTATTGAGGAGAAGAGAATCACGCCGGGTTCACCATTTTCTGTTTCCGACGCTTTCGCCGGGGCGCGCGCACACAATGTCCGTCACGCATGGGAGGACCTGCGGCTTGTTGCCTCGCATTCCCACTTTCCAAAGGCGGGCAGCACCCATTCCTTATTTAGGGACGTCTGCTCCTTGATCGAAACCGGGATGATGGGATGTTAGTTCTTCCTTCCATGGATTCCTCCTCAGAACTCGTCACCTAGTCCGGGTCTCCCTCAAAGATTGAAGACGGGTTCGTGAAGCTCGTTCCTAGCGCCATATCTATATGGACGCCAGTTAATTACGCTGCTTCCATCGAGATGCTCTGATGGGTCTTGTCGGGTCAGCAACCTTCGGTGAGGAGAATGGTCACGTTGGGGTGTTGTTGGCATGTCTTGACGCTGGGGATCAAAATGTATATCTTTTGTATGTTATCACAGGGCTTCTCGAGGGCACGGAAGCCCGAGGAATCCCTCATCGAATGCGGGGATTGTGTACCATCAGAGGTTTTCCTCAGCTTCCCATGTTTAACATGGGGTATGCCGCGAGTTTGACGTCTTGCGGAGATGGATCGGGCTGAAGGACCCCCTAGGGGGAACACCGATACTGGGGCTAGCACGTGGGCGGCTTCCCAGATACCATGGAGTGGGATGGGGTGGCATGATCTCACCGAGATGTGGCAGACCAGGTAAGGATTAGGATAGATGGTGGAGTGATGGGATTGAACCTCGTGGAGGATTCCTACGTATCCCCATGGTGGGGAATCAAAGTCCCAGTAGTTCGGTGATGCGGTGGGACACCTAAAGAGGTGACCCGTGAGAATGGATGCATGGATTGGAGCTTGGAGGAAGTAAGATCTTCAGGATAGGGAATGAGATTCCCAAGGCACGTGGGCTCGAGGGGGAAGTAAGGATGAGACGTGGGTGTGAGGCATGGGGCTTACGCTCTGAGACGGCCCAAGAGGGGGAACATAGTTTAACGTCATGCAGGACGAGATACAGTTTAACGTCATGCAGGATGAGATACAGTTTAACGTCATGCAGGACGAGATATAGTTTAACGTCATGCGGGGCAAAATACAGTTTAATCTCATGTGGGATGAGGGCCTTTGGGGCTTACGCTCTGAGGCGGCCCAGAGTGGTCGAGGAACCGATGTGGAGAGGTCGGAACGACAGGGAAGTGGGCTTGAACCTCGCGGAGGCTTCCTACTTACCGTGTGTTAGCACAGATCAAAGTCCACATAGTTCACTGGGATGGGGCTTACGCTCTCAGGTATCCCATAGAGGATTTCATGGTCGATGCACGCTCTAAGCCCACGTGAGTCATGATCGATGTGAGAAACAAGAGGCAGCAGGGACCAGATGATCACGTCGCAAAGGGTGTGTCTGTGAGAAGCAAAAAGGGGCTTACGCGTTGAGCGGCCCAAAGAGGAAACAGGGGCTTACGTGTGGTTAGCGGCCCTTGGTGTCCGGGCTTACTCTAGGGTGGAGGCCCGTGGTGCGACAAATCGCAGTGGGAAAGGGACTCCACTGGCCTTGGCAGGGGGAAGTACAGAGATGCATGGGCGCAACCTTCCGCAAGAGAGGCTAGGGGCTTATGATCTGAAACAGCCCTTCCCCCATGGACAAACACCACTCCAAAAAGGAGTATCTCATTCAATGCAAGGAAGAGTCCATTCCTGTGGAGACGAGTGGGCATAAAGAATGCCCGAGCCGAGGTGACCCTACGTGCGAAGCACGGGGTCAGACCACAGTTTAACGTCATGTGTTAAGGACGAGGTGCTTAGCAGTTTAACATCCTGCAGCTTGGAAAAGGGGGGTTCTCTCCACACCCCTAGGGCTTACGTGCCCAATTCCCTCTACCCCTTATGGGAGGGAAGGCATCGGCAAGGCCGTAGTGAAGGGGGGCCGCAGGGCGAACCATTGAGGGGTCCACGTTAGCATGGCTATGCGACGAAGCAATAGCCATTAGCGTGCCTATGTGGAGAAGCATAAGGCAGTGCAATGCAACGGGAAACACTGCCCAAGGGACCTTGAGGTTACCTCGTACGAGCCTGGAAGGCTGTACGAGAAAAAAACGCATGGCGTGCATGCCCGACAGGGGAGACATCAGGTGCCGGTGCAGAGAGGTGGCCACGGGGCGTCAAGGTGAAGGGTCCTGGGTTTTACGCGCAAAGAGAAGGTTTGCACGCAAAACACTGGGATGGCGCAAAATTAGATCCAGGGAATTGCGCTTGGATAGGGAATTGTGCGCACGAGACACAAATTGCGTGCAAGGAAGGAACATGGAGGAGGGGGAAAATTTACTTAAGCCAGTGGAGTTGCGCGCAAAGGCGAACCTCGGGGAAAGGTTGCGTGAAAATGGGAATTACCTGGAAGTCATATTGCGTGTGGGGGGAGTCGAATTGCACGCACGAGAGACGATCCGAATTCTGAAACCCCCAAACATTTTGGGGTCGCCTTCTATTTATAGGCCTCGAGGGGCGCAGAATCTAGGCGGCACGTGAAATCTTCCGCGCCGGGAGCTATCGGCGCGCAGAACCTCGCCGCAAGGAACCGGGGCGCTCAAAAATTGCGTGCCTCACCGGCTCGATTGCACGCATCCTGAGGATACTTCGCGTGAACGATTTTATTTTGTGCAAGTCCTCATTTATTTCGCGTACCACTTCCCGGGCCTCTGGACTGGGCCTCTGATTCCGAATATGACTTCGCTTTGCCACTTCGAAACCTCCTCTAGGAGTTACAGACCTTTTTCGGCGTCTACAATAATATTATTATTAATGATATTAATTATGATAATCCTAAAAAAATTAAAAAGAATAAGAACCAGAGAAAGGGATGAAATTAGAAGAAACAAAATTAAAATAAATACATGATTTTATTACAAATTTTAATTTTAATTGAAAACTAAAACAAAAATAAAGAAAGCTAAAAAAATTAAGAATAAGAATAATGGGGGGAGGAAGAAGATAGTGAATAATGGATCCTTGGTGGATATATCATCCTTTGTGGTTGAGTTATGGAATGATATGGATTGGAATGATTTGGAAAAGAGGGGTTCTTCTCTTTTTATTGGTTAGAATTTTCCTTCAAAAGTTTCTGCGTGTTAGCCCCATTAAATCTCTTAATTGGGAAATGGTGTCTTAATAAGTGTTTCTTATAAATTTAATTTTCTTCTCTACTCAAAATTTAAATTATTTGGACATGTATAGAGACTTTTATTTTTGTTTTACTCTGATAATTTATTCTACCCAAGAAGACTCTCCATATTCCATGTCCTCGGATTTCTATGCATTAATGGACTTGAAAATGGTTAGTTCCTATGTGGTTTCCTTCATGAACATTAGTAATAAATTTATTGTTAATATACCCATCAAATGGAAGAAAATTTAGTTGGTCCAATCAGAAGTTATGTTCCCAATATAAATTATCTCTAGATTTGTGAACAGTTTTGGAGGCCCAAAGAGTGAGTTTGTTTTTGGCTTCCAAATAGTAGATTTAGCTTTGGGTCTAGAAGAATTAAATGAATCCCAGGATGTATATAATACTACAAAGAAATAATTTTATGATTTTTATAAGTATAAATAATTTAATGTCCAAAATACATAAATAATTTAAAATATTTAAAATAAAAATAGCCCATTTTTCTGATTAAGCTCAAAAAACCACTAAAATCATAAATTATAGAAATTTACCTTAAAATAATACTTCCATGGGAGTAAAAAAATTTAAATTAAAAATAAAATTATTGAAAATATTTTTAATTTCATTCAAATTTCCCTTCTTCAAAAATCTCATAACCCTCTTCCATGGTGATATTGAAATGAATACCATTTCCCCAACTTCAAAAACCAAATATATTTGATGGTTATATGTGTAAGTATTGTATAAAATTTTCATATTATTAATGTGATTCTGAATGTTTTGAATTTTCTATATCACTGATGGAGATAGATCGGGTACCATAAATTTATTCTCACCAACTTCATCCTAACATGTTGGAGTTCTAAACCTGTTCCCATATAGTGTCTCATATGGTTCTATAATGGAAATTATTTCTATAAGAGAAATATACTAGTGTAAGGTATTGATATCAAACTATTTTAAAATATATTGAATAATATCAATATATCTTCCAAAATTTTATTGGTCCTCTCAGATTGAACATCAATCTGAGGATGATAAGTGATGTTGAATCTCAGCTTCATGTCAAAATTTTATTGAATAATTCTATATGACATTAAAGTTAACCTCATATATTGATTAGATAAAATTTAGAGTGCTACTCCATGAATCCTTTCCACTTAATTTATTTATATCTTTAAAATTTGGTCTAATTATAAATATTATCTAACAGAAAAGAAATGCGATAACTTCAAAAGGTTATAAAATATAAAAAATGGCATTATAGCCTTCAGAAGTTTTAAGAATACATACAATAAAATCCATGATGATGTTACCCCATTTCTAGATTAGTATAAGTAATGATTTTATCATCTACTTATACTTATGTCCTAATTAATCAACATACTAGGATACCAATCATTGAGATATAAAATTTTAAATATCTCCCATCATTTTGTCCCACCAGAAATAATTCTTGATATATATATATATATATATATATATTTTCTTCTAAGATAGATAGAGAAAGACAAGATATGTTTATCATACAAAAAGTCTTTATTACATTCTATTACTGATGGAATAAATATTCATCTAAAAAATATTATAATTCCATCATTGTAAGAGTTTAATTTTTAAATATTCCGTACCTTCTTATTTTGCTCAACATCCTCCTTTTGTGCTTCCTTGACCATGACATGGATGGATGATAGAGTATTAATTTGGTAAATATGGTATTTCTATCATTCCAACATGATTTTAATGTCCATGATTTTAAAATCCCTGGGTATCAGGTCACTTTCAGTCATCATCATGGATAAGGAAAAATTATCGTTCCTGACCAAAGCATCAACAACTTGTTTTCATTCCTAGGGTCGTAATTTATTAACTAGTCATAGTAGTTGATAAACTCCAACCATCTCATTTGAAGAATGTTCAGGACATTCGATGTTAATATATACTTTTATTTCTTGTGATCAATAAATATTTCACACTTTTCACCTTAAAGATGATGCATCCATATCGTTAATGAAAATATTATTTCTACTAAATCCCAATCATGTGTTGGGTAATTTTTCTAGTGAATCCTTAATTAATTTTACACATAATCTACCAAAATTTAATTCTGCTTGTGGATAAATCCCAAACCCTTATTTGATGGGTAAAATTATATTAAAAAGCCTCATGCAATATAGAGAATTGTGATTACAGGTTAAGTGACTAGAATTTTCTTGAAATCGTTGAAATTTTATTCATATTTATCAATTCATAGAAAGTTCAGTCACTCTAGTGTTAACTTGGTTTGTGGATTTCAAAATGATTGGAAATTTATCATAGAGAATCAATAATTTCCATTCAATCTAAGAAAACAACATACTCTATTATAGTGATTGTTTTGGGCCACCCTTTTATCAAATTAGTCTTTAGAGGATCCACAAATATAATCTTTCTTAAGATTATACGAACCAAGAATGAAACTTTCTGCACCCAATATTTTCACTTACTGAATTTTTAATAACATTTATCCCAAGGTCTTTATTGTAATACTCAAATAATATTTATTCTCTCCATTTATCTTGGAATATTTGATAATATCATCTATAAGGACTACCAAAAATCGACTAAAATAATATCCAAAGAGTATATTTATGATATCCATAAAGATAACAAGAGAATTTTCATGTCTGAATAGAATTACTATGAATACATAACACCCATATCTTGTATAAAAGACTGTATTAGGTATAGCCTTTATATTAAATATTAATTGATTATATCCATATTGAATTTCAATATTTTTTAGTATTTATTCCCTTATAGATGAATAGAAAAGTTATCAATACACGGTATATGATACTTGTTCTTTTTCATGATTTTGTTATGTTCAATCAAACCAATGAAGAGACACATTGATCTATCTTTTTTCATAACAAATATGATTAGTTCTCCCTATGGTGAAGGACAAGGGTATATAAAACCCTTATCTATATTTTCATGTTGTTTCCTTTTCAATTACTCTAATTTAATATAGAACATTGTATAATGGGTGTTTGAGATAGGAATAAAACAGGTTATGGGTTCTTTGAAAAACTCATCCATTTGATCTGGGTGAATACCATAAATCTCTTCTAAAAATAAACTACTATATTCACTTAAAATATGAATATATTCAATATGATGATTTTTCTTAACCATTTGATGAAAATTACCCATATTATTTGGTATTAATGCGCATATAATAGAATTAATATCTATAAGAAATTCATAGGTAGACTTAAATTGATAGATGATTATAGTTTGATTTATAAAATAAAATGTAACTTTTATATCATAGAAATTAATATGGGAAATGAGAATAGAGTGCCTATCCATGAAAAACATCACATTAAATTCGACTAAAGAGAGAATAATAGGATTAATAGGAAAAACATTCCCAAAAAATTCCATTGGAGAGGAGTTATAGAACTAGGATGAAACCCTTATACCCCTAAGTGTATTAAATGAAAATTCAATATTTATCAATTTGGTACACCAATAAATATTATTGGAGTATTATCATGATATTAATGAGTTTATATATCTAGCCACAAATAATAATTTTTTCAATATTTTACATACCTTCCCCCACCCAAATTTCATTATTATGTCTTTTATCCCTTATTAAAACCAAAATGGTTAGTGTGAGTATTAAGAAATAATAATAGGAGTAAGAAATAAAATGATAAGTTAAATCAATTATAATATGTCCAAAATTATGATACCTTAATTTTAACCTATGACAATTTAGGTACATCCTACACCACTTTTGGTCCTCCATAGGTTATTTTAGGTTATATCTTCTTTTTCTTAATATCCTTATTCAAAAAATAACTAAACCCTTCCCTGAAACCAACCAAGGTAACTAGAGAATTATATATATATATATTAAATGTTTTTACATGAATATTCATAAAATATAATAATAAATCACACCCCAAAATGAAAATATTTTGTATTTTTGGATATTAAATAAATAAAAAAATTATTTAAAAACATTTACAACATTCCTGACAAATAGTCTTCTCACAAGATACCATTTTAGAGACATCATACCATCCTTCATAACCTGGGGAATGGAAAAATAGGAAATTGTGATCTTAGATACTTAGTTCGGGTAAATATAAGATATATTAATAAAATATAATAAGTGTGAATAAGAAAAGCATGTGGGTATAAGAATATAATCAATGTATTTGGTAATAACATAAGAAAATCATACCCAATTAAACATAGATCATAAATCATGAGTCATGGAATAAGGATTTTGGAATCACTTCAGAAATTTTAAATCAATTCAATCTAATTCAATTTCTAAATTTTACAAATTTAACTTTTAATTAAAAACATAACATATATAGAAAAAATTATTCCTATAGAAAAATTAATTTTTAATAATTATGTGCCTTTAATATTATTTCAAATAAATTACTAAATGAGTGTTAAAATATTTTTTATACATTGAATAAATTCATTTTATTTATCATTTAAAAGTAATAAATTTTATTTATTAATATTAAAATAAAAAAAATAAATCAGCTCTTTGTAAGATATCATTGTTTAAAATTAAATACCTTTTACCACATCCTATTAAAATTAATTATTCATATTTTAAATATTTAAATTTATCAACCCATTGGTATTAAAATATTTCATTTAATTTCTAAAATAAATTAAACAAAATAATAGTAATAATATGTAATGGATAAAAAATATGTTTTTTGTAATAAAATGTTTAAATTAAGTATTATCTTTTTATGTCATTCCTGAGTTAAGAATTATATTATTTTAAATTTATTACATAAAATTAAACAAATTATATATAAAAATTTGACACATGTATAACCAACAATTTTATATCCAATGACCATATTTCCAACAACCACATTTCTAATGACTATATTTCCAATGACCATATATATATAAAAATTGGGTGTCATTCCTATATATATCCATACATAAATTATTATAATCATTTATCCTATTCATCATACTCATTTAATTATCTATTAACATGTAAATTATATTTACAATTATCTAAATTATTTACATTATTGCAATTTAGGTTATTATATCCACTCATACTTTTCATGCATAAGTATTACATCATTTTAGATAAATATTCAATACATAACAATATGACCCAAGACCAAACTGTAAATGCCTTTTCTATTTGGTGACTAGATACATAATACTCTTATTTTTTGAAGGATAACCAGTGTTTCTGACATATAATTCTTCTTAGTTATACCCTATTTATAACCTTTATTCTTAACCCCAGAAAGGAAAAACATAAGGAAGGTTGAGCTCTGATATTTAGTTTGGTTAAATATAAACGATATAAATCAATGATAATACACGAATAAATTATAATCATAAGGTTATGATATTATATTCTTAAATAAAAAATTTATTTCCCAATCTATCATAGATCATAAATAAGAATCATGGAATAAAAAATTATCATAATAATAGACAATATTCAAAATAGTGTGTAATAATCAATAATAAGCCATGATACTTGAGAGAAAAACATAGACATATGGGTATGGAAAAAGTTTAATATTATAAAATTGATAACATGTATGAATAGAAATAGGTTCACTCATTAAGTTAAAGACAATAAATCAAGCCATCAAATAAACATAATAACATGAAACTGGTTCAAAAAACAATCTTATCTAATTGAAAATAAGGTCCATGTATAATATTATAGACATGAAAACTAGGAGCACACATAATTACATCTAAATTAAAAGAAGATCCATTCATAAAAATTTGAACATGAATTCAGGTTCACACATATCATATTTATCTCATAAGTTCTCCATATGTAAATAATGCATTAGAGGGATATATAATTTCGAGACCACCCATCACATTATTGTAATCTATTCGTACGTGTGCCAAAATATTATAAATAATTCATCATATATCATAACCCATAGAAAAGAAACATGTTTCATAAAAACCTCATCTTCATAATCGTAAAACATAAATACAATGAATATGGATAATATCATAGGATCATATCCCTGATAAATCATATGTTTATTGAAGGATATCATCTTAGATGAATATGCCTTTTAAAGATCACTTGGAATATTTTTGGAGGAAAATAACATTTTCACATTGAAATAAATTCTTTAAAATATAAAAATTTCATACATATAAATGAAGTTTTTAAGAAATACATGATCATTGAAGTGGGAGATTCTATTCATTCTATGTACGTAAAAACAAATATTCCACTAACATTTTTGGTAAAAAGTAAAAATTGCATCATTTGAATAATAAAAAATATATTCCACTAATAATTTTTAATAAAAAAAGGGCAAAAATGACTTTAAGAATTTGTAGGATAATTTTAAAAACATTATTTATTATTTTTAGAAAACATGGATTTGAAAGAAAAAGGATTTTCCACCAAAGAAAGAAATAAAGTACGTTATCCATAAAAATGTTATTTCTGTCTATTGAGTAAACAAAGTGAGGAAAATGAAATGAAATCATGTATTCTATAAAAATAACCATATTATAAGAAAATTCATGAGATTATTGAGAATTATATCAAAAAATTTTATCACCATAAACAAAATCATAAACTATCCCAATAAATAATAAAATTGTAAGATAAACCCCTTACTACATTCGTAATATCTGTATCAAAACCTCATAAAAGATAGAAGATTAGATGGATTTTTAAATCATCATAATTTTAATGAAATAATAATAAAATAGTTTCATGGTCAGTATATAAACTACATAAAGTAAATAAGTTGTGAATATGGCATAAGTCTCACTAAAATACAATTAAGATGAGAAACCCCTACCTCAATTTTGAAATTCATTAAAAGTGATCCAAAGTCATGAATAGTGAATTTATATTTATTATAAATATATAAAATAATAATTTACATATAATATCATATATGATCTAATTATAAAATTTTAACACAAATTTATTAAAAAATACTTGTTAAAATCATAGTTTCTCTGTGTTAATAATTTCATTTTTCATTGGAATTTTAGTTTAGTAGTTCCGTTACAAATACTTTGATCATGGTTACATAAAATACATAATTTTAATAATGATATAAATAATATATATATATATATATATATTCATCCATAAAGGGTATAGATAAAAAATGAATTATACAATTCATGGAAGTGATAAGCGGTATATAAACATGATCGTTATTTTCACTTTTTGATAGATTAAATGAAATAAAGGAAAATAATAATTCACTTACCTAGAATAAATATTATATCAATTATATCATTTATATTCATGAAATATTACCGCATTACCTAGAATTTAAAAAATAAATGAAAAAATGAATTACATCCCTTCCTAGAGGTGGTAGTTCACACGTACGCTTGAACGATGTTATCATTTTCGAATGTACTTGAAAGTAAAAATGTAGACAAGATATTATAATTATTAAACCGTTATTATTTCATAAATATTATATATAATGTTTAAACACATCATAATTACCATACATGTGATGTGGCGATGAAAAAATAATTACACCACTACGTGGAGTGGGTAATCTGTATATTTGTACGGGTGATATTTTCTCTTTTTTAATTACCAAAAGAAGGTTTATAATGGTTATTAAATTCTAATATTAAAAATAAAATAAAATATATACATTTAATTATTTATTTTCTAGTTTATACGATGGATTTAAATGATGAATAGGAATAAATTAAATTTTAAATTCTCAGTTATGTGTTATTCTTCTTTATTGGGAATGATCTTTTGGATTATACCTTAATCCATGAAGGGATGATATTTTAGAGAAGAAAGAATATGTAGGATATAGAGAATCAATATATTATGGTATTAGGTTAGGTATTGGATGATATATAAGGCTCATAATGTGTGTTGAATTATGATGAATAGTTGACCTCTTATAAGTGAGGGGAGGGGAACTCTTGTAATTACTCAAAGTATTAAATTAATATAGATTAATTTTTATGATCATGTTATAAAAAATTGAGATATTTTAAATATAGGATTATTATAAGTATAAATAATCTAATAAAATTAAATTTAGATATGTTTATGGGATTTTTAAACCCTTATATTTTGGTTTGAACACCCCGTTAATCCTTTTTCCAATTAATGCAAAGTCAATGTTTTTTACTATTCATGGGAAAAGAATAATTACATAAAAGGATAAGTGAAAAATAAATGAAACATGGTTGATATTTTAAACCATATCTAATTTAATTGTATCAAAATATATTTTTTATGAATATTAAATAATTTAATAAAATATTTTTTATCATAAAATATCATTAATGTCATTTTTGTAAATACATGAAATATTATAATAAAATATGTGTCTAAATCATATAAAATAATTTAAAAATATTTTTTTAATATAAAGAATATATTTTCCTTATATAGTAATCTGATAAAATTTTATAGGTTTATATTTCATTTTAAATAATATCTTTTGATTTAACCTCTTTGTTAACTAATTTTAACCTTAACCATAGAAATGACTTTTTTAATAATAAAGGTTTATAATATTTCTTATAATTTAAAAACTAGATCACAAATAAACCCGGGATGAAATGTTTTACCATATATCACCATAATTATCCTCTTAAAATATATTTTTGTTTCAAAAAATTTTAATAATTTTTTTTAACATAAAATAATATTAATTTCATTTAAAGTACTATTCCCATAATTTGTCTTTATTCCTTTTTAAAATAATATAAAGTTCATATTCAGAGAAATAATGGAACCAAGTGGAAATATTTTGAAGAATAAGATGTTAATGGCTGAAATAAACTCATAAAATATGATAATATTAAGTGTTATAGAAATTTTAAAGTCTTATCCCAAAGTTTTAATCGAGTTTTACATGTTTTACCCTTATCAAGATGTCAAATATTTACCAGGATTACCATTAAAAATAAACAAAAATAAAAGGAACCTATTTAAAAAATTATATACTCTAAATTAAAAATATAGAATAATTTTTTCAAGATTCAATTCACCTAAGTTCTATAATTTATTTTAAATTTGAACCCATAAAACATAAGAAAAAGCAATATTCTAGAAAAAATGTTTCATATAGTATAAAACGCTTTTATAAAAAAATCCAAAATAAAATACATTATAATGAACTCAATTGGATTATTAATAATATCAATTAAATAATTTTACTTTTAAAACCATTTTGAATCAAAATATAACTCTTTAAATACTTCATGTTAGAATATAGTTTTCAATAAAAAACTAGTATTTTTCACTATTCATTGAAAAATTAATCTTTTCAGAAAATTATCAGAACCTTTCTCTAAGATAATATTTACATGATAATTCAAAAAATGAAGTTAATTTTTTAAAATATAATTTCTAAAATTTTAAAAAATTAATTATAATTTTCATACAAAAAATACAATAAAAATAATTTTTGTTGAAAATTCATTTTTGAAGCATAAAATAACATCACTAAAAAATTTATTTATAATTTACTACTAATTAATAAATAGTATTTTACTAATTAATATGACTATATAGATATTTCATAATGAGGTTACTTATATTCATATTACCCAATTCAATGGGGATCTTGTATTAAAATAAAAATATTTTTATAATATATCTCAATTCACTTAATGTTTAGTGGTACACATTAAGAAAGATACCAATCATATTATTATATTAACTATATTTTTGGGATGTTACATTATAAATCCCTTAAATAAAATTTACGCTTGTAATTTTTTCTCAGTCATCAAATGTTTAATATTTGAAAATACATGTGTTGAAACTCACATCGTATATAGGGATAATAAAAATTTCTTTGAAAAGGGATAGTGGGAAACATAAAGGTGGTATGAAATAACACATACTCGAGTTCCCACAGATAAGGAAAAAATTAGTGGAATGTTCAAATTTAGACATTTCGGAGAAAAATAGAATACATGGACAAATAGAGGGTGATAAAGAACATGACCATGAGAAAGTTAATGACCAAAAAACCATAAATATGTGATGGGTGAAAAGGACATCGATTCATAGAAAATGAAGGTAAAAGTATAATTTATTTATTTCAATATCCGTTTATTAAAGTTGATGTATTATTTTACTATCAATATAGAGAACATGATAAAAAAACTTACTTGATATCTTTCTATTTCAAAAACACAATTACATCCTTTTTATGTGCTATGATCAATTTTCACTTCATATCTTACTCTGTGAAATGAATATTTGATAAGAATTTTTCTTTCCTAAAGCACATAAATTAACTTTTAATAGATCATACGATCCAAAAAATAATGAAAATTTATTTCTTATTTCTCTAAATATTTTAAAAAACTCAAAGGTTTATCAAAAGTTATCCAATATGGATAAATAAAATATTTTAATATACCAAAAAACCAATAATAACACAAAAATTTCAAGTTAATATCTGAGTTATGAGATCGTAGTTTCCCTTACTTTGTCTGCTTTAGGCTTTGGAGGTGTCTAGAGAGGGTTCCTAGTGAGTTTAGAGGGTAAATGGTGAAAACGATAGGGTAACTATATTTTTTGGATATGAAGTGGGATGGAGACTCAAGATGCATGTGGGGTAGGGGACTACAACATGGAGATGATGGTTGTGCCATAGTTCCATGAGGAGCTACTTCCAAATTTTACATGGCTGTGACAAGGACTCATGAAAACTGCATAGGTCCCTAAGATGAGGGTTTTGGACGGTGCTTCCATTTAGGGGGTAGCTACATCCTAGTGGTCGACTGTTGTGTAGGACCTTTCCTGGTTGTTGATCATTGCGACATGGAGCAATAATGCTGCAATGTATGTGTTTTGGTCAGTTTTTCAATTTTCAGGGGATAGTTTCACTATGTTTCTTAGGCTGTGGCATAGCCTCTATATTTGGAAATTTGGTTCTACACTATAGTGGTAGGATACATCATATTAACCTAGGGTATATAGGATTTACACCATATAGGGATGAGTGGATCTTGGACACAAATTTGACTAGGGGCTATGACGTGTCTCATTCCATTGCACTACTGTCCTCCTATTTCTCAATAGCATTGCAATATGGTCTGGGTATCTATACAATGGTATCTTAAAAATAAGTCTTATTATAAATACCCCTGATACCCTCAACTAAAATTTTATGAAAAACTTCTCTCTCAAACCCTTAGCACCCTAGGGTTCTTTTCAAAGGATTTGAAAAAACATCTGATAGTGATTAATCCTTGGATTCCCATGATTAATACATTGTGATATGAGGTGATATTTTCTCATTTTCTTGTGGTTTATACTATTTTAAACCTCATTTTCCTCCCATTCTTCTTTCCATGCTAAGGTGTTTGATCTCCATCATTATAATGGAGTTTCTTGTGTTGTTTTTAGTGAGTTAATAACACAACATCCTTGGTAGATTATTGTTTCTTTATAAGAGAGGGGATCAAAGATTCATGTTTTTAATACATTTACATTTGAAGTATAATTAAATGTTTGAGTTAGGGAGCTTATTGATTCTATTTTATTTACATTTAATCAAAAATTGATCATGATTTATTTTATTTTTATGGTGGTGGAATTAATATAATAAGGGATAAAAAAAATTAAATTAGAATCAGTTTATGGTTATTGATCTCATGTTTTTTCCACCATGATAACAGTTTTACTCCTACTTACTAGATTGTGTTATATCAATGTTTTTTATTTGTATTGTTTTTTATTCCATTATTATCTTGTTGTTCTTTATGAAATTGGAAAATAATGTAAAACTAATAATTGGTTGTTTGGATAAATAATTAAAGTGGCACGTGTAATGAAACCATTGTTCTTGTAATTTGATATAAATAAAATTTATGATTAGTGCATATTTAATTTAAAGTTATTAAATGTGTTAACGTAATTTTCTAACTAACATGTAGATGTATATATTTTTTATGAGAATAATAATAAAATGCATGTTAAATGAGAATGGTTTAATCTCCCAGTTTATTGAAAATAAAATTAATGTTAAGAGAATGTTTATAAAATTATAATAGCTTGTTATAGTTGACATCTTAGGTTACCTGTGGAGGAAACCTATGATAAATAAATCGGTTAATTCAATATGGAATAAAAAATTTCTATCAGATAAAGAAAAATGTTTGGCTCCAAGAGTTCCCATCTTATTATCAAGGCTGAAAGACTTGTGTTGGGCATCAAGAGATTGATTTTCAAGTAAAATAATAATGTCTAATGTTGGGGGATGATAGATCCCATTTTCATGTGATGCCAGAATGTATTGATTTTAGGGCCACATTTCCCTATTGACTATGTTTTTTATTTCTATATTTTGTGTGATCTATAAATGAGCCTTGCTATGTGACGTGATGTGAGAATGGGATGGATGATGAGATATGGGTGGGGAGTCCTAAGTTTATGAGAGAAGATTATGCCTATTATGGAGATATGCATGACGAAATTTGGGATGGCACTAAAGCTTATGGAATGGGTTGAAGATTTGTAAACCCATTATTATACTGAAAAATGGGATGCTTGTTTGTTAATGTTCTTCTTAAAGGCTGGGTGGTATGGTTGTTTTTATCTTCATTCCTTTCCCCATTTATTAATTAAGTTGGAAGTTCTTAGTTATACATCTATTTGATGGTATATTAGTATGTTTCATAGAATGCATGGAATTATAGAATGAAAACAATGTTTAATAAAATTTTTAACCCATGGGGTTTTTTCTTACCGGAATGTAATGATGTTAAATCCTGAGAAATCGAGAATTGGTCAGATTATGTCTCGATGAAATGAAAATCACTTGAGGATAATATAGTGTGGTTTAAATCAAAGATAACTGATGTTTAATAAAATTTATTTTGAAAGAATACTTTTTAACGGTTAATTATTCAATTAAAAGAAGGATAATTTTCAAAAAGGAAAGAAGTTAATTAATGAATTCCTTCTTAAATTTTTTTGTGCCTATAGGATATCTAGTCCCTAGTAGTTTTAGTCAGCTATTTAATAGAATATAGCTACATATGATCTTAGGACTAGGTTAATTCCCAAAGAGTGGTTTTGAGGTATACTATATACTATATGTTTTATAATTTCATGAACTACCTCACCCATATTGGTTAGGGTGACTGACACCAATAGACTATAGGAGGGTATTTTCCCCAACATCTAGGTTGGTGAGGGATAGATGGAAGACTACCCCATCTGAACTGGTCTCATATCCTAGTAGTATTATGTGTTGGTATGAATGGTGGTTAGTTTCATATATATGGGTTATAGAGGCATGTAATGGCTTATAGTTATTTCAAACACATGTATATCTATATATAATATCCAAAGGATTATTATAGGTATAACATGTTTTATTTGTGATGGCTTGAGGCACACTACTCAGTGTATGGGCTGTGATGACTTGATGTATAAAAGCTTATGTATGATATAAGTTGCATGAGATATGGTGGTTCTAGGAAACTACTTGGTTACTATACAGAGAAGGAATGTGATGATGAGATGATGTGATTCATGACATGCATGTTACGATACTTGAGCCCATGTTTATTCAAGGTGTATTCTTTGGAGATAAATGAATATGAACATACGATGTTAATGAAGAACAATAATCTAGTGGGGAAATAGTTGTGGGGGACTTTCATTGGATATTATATTACATAATCTCTTTTATGTGATACTTGGTGAGAGATAGCCATGGTGGAGTTTGGAACTTATTATACATATTTAAGTGATGAGTTAGTTTCATTTTTTGTTCCCTTATATTTAATATTATTTATTTATCTTTTTAATGAGAGGGTCTAGGGAGGATCCTACTAATTATACCCATTATGACACCATATGTATCTAAAAACTATTTTTCATGTCATCTAGAGTGGGTTTGTGATCAAGTTGGACATTACTAGATCTTTGTTTTGTTGGAGCAGTTTGGGTTTCATGGTCATTTCTGAGTTTACCTTTTTGGTACTTGTAGTTTCCTATCCAGTTATGAAGTTTTTTATGAAATTAAATTTATGTACCCAATATCTATTTTATATTTATTAGTGGGTTTTTTGGTGTTTTGACTTATCTCTCTTTTCATATTTTCTCATAAAAGGGTAATGCCTTTAATTTGTGTGTATTTCATATCATTGGTGCTTGTCACCAACCCATGGAATATTGGTTGTGGTATTTAGGTTGCCACCATCCTCCTTATCTTAGTGATGATAAAATAGTGATACTATTTTGAGGGAGGGGGTCATGAAGGAGTGGTATCAAAAGTTTAGGAATAGGTATAGGATGGAATTTGGACTTAGGCACGGGTGAGGACTGCATGAGTTGGTAGGTAAAACATTTCATCTATGTTTAGTAAGTAATGTTAAAAAGGGATACCTACTATGACATGGGTATTTATCCCCCCCTATGATCTGATACATATAAATATAATTTTATTGATCTCACTAAGATAAGTGATACTGGTTGCGGGTTAGAGACCATGAAATAGATCGTGAATCATTCTTTTTTTGAGAATATGTTCGAAATGGGAAGACCTTAGGATTATGTAAACTTTGGATAATGATAATTCATTAATTAATTAATATTAAATATTATATATCCTAGGTTTAGGAGTCTCTAATTTTTTTTAATAAGAGTAGATCTAGGTTGGCATCATCATGAGGATCACACTGAAGATGTCCAACATGGTGCACTAGTAGATCGACATAGTGTAGAGGTCAACGACAATGAAACATGGAGGAGGAAACTCTTATAGTTTTATGGATAGAGTTTTAAGAAGTATAAGGATTCTATTATTGAATTAGTCATAAATGACTTATTGGAGGGGTTGAGATGGATTCTAGTTTTATTCATCCTTTGAATCATCAATGGGTTACGTTGGTTGTGATGATGTTGTGAGAAGATGCGAGACAAGGGAAGATCTTGTTCAGTGGGAATCATGTGAAATCAGATGTCTCATGGGATAAGTTTATGGATTGGTTATGAGAAATGTTTCTTTCTTTAGCCTTGAAGGTGGCCATTCACTGGGATCTTCTTACCCTCTGATGGGGGAGTTCCAGTATGTGGGAGTCTAAGATCAATTTAAAGACCCTATTCATATATGCTTCATACCTATTTCTAGATAAGCTGATTAGGGTGAGTTATTTCAAGGAGGCTTTGCATTCAAGGATCTAACACCAGCTTACCCCATTCATGTGGTCGATATATCTTGACAGGCTTGGGAGATAAAATATTTATTAGAGGAAGATGTATAGAATTAGGTCATCATGAGTGAGGAGTCATTGAGATTCTTCCAGTAGAAGTGCTATAGTCCAAGTTCTTAGTTACCCATAAAGAAGTGTTTTCGGTCAGCTGAGGGTAGGTTCGAACCCTCATCAATTCATTTCTTCTGGTGAAGATTCTCTACGAAATTTTTAAAAGGATTAGATATGTGTTTTTTCATATGGAGGATGATATCATAAGTTGTGAGAGTTCTCGATATTTCTTAGTAGGAAACATACAATAGTTTTTCCACATTAGGTTCATCCATTGAGAAAATTGCAGTCGAGAAAATAATAGCAGGATTCTATATCTTGGGATCAATAGAGAGGGGATGGGGTGGGAAGAGGAAAACCCTGAGAAGTTTCTTATACATCATGAGTAGTGCATGTCCATGGAGGAGTTCATGATCATTTTTAGAGAGGCCATGGGGTAGGTCCTAGTCAACATAATGCACTATAATTTCCAATACTGGGTGATCCAGATGCCATTAAAGGCACCATTTTCTTGTTTTCTACATGGGTGTATTCCTTGTTTGATTTAAGAGCTACACACTCCATCATATCACCTATCATAGTCCATGATTTTGGACATGATTCAGAGATAATTCTAGTTCCGTTATCATTTAATTTGAAGGTTGGTGGATGATCTTATTTGAATAAATTATATAAAGATGATGAGCTAGTGATGGGGTAAAACCACTCCTTTGGAGAATTCCTATATTTACAGATACAACTATATGAAGTCATCCTTAGTATGGAATGTTTGTATTTATTGAATCTCTCTATAGATTTTTTAGGAGAAAAGTTGTGTTATATGACACTAATGGAGAGTAATTAGTGTTTTTAGTGAGAAATACCCTCATATCTATCAAACACGGGTTCCATAATTGAATTCCATGATGATTGAGAAGATAATAAGTTCATTAGAGGTTTAACTGAAAATGTTTCCCAAGGTTTTGGAAGATTACCCTAATGTTTTTCCTAATTTAGTTCTGGAGTTACACCCATTATGTGAGATTTAATTTGGGATCGATCTATATCTTGGAATTTTTCCTATCTCAAAGTCTCCAATAAGATTTCACCTTTTGTGTGGGAAGAGTTTTGAGTATATATCAATGATATATTCATGTAAGGTTTTTTTTCATCTCAGTGTATTACCATTGGGTGCCCCAATTTTATTTCTAGAAATGGTATATGAAAGTTTGTGCTTTTATAAATTATCATCGCTTGAATTAAGTGGTAGTGAAGAACCACTATCCTCTTCTATAGATTGATGATTTATTTGATCAGTTGAATAGATTAAGCCGGTTCTCATATATTGAAATGTGGTTACGATATCATAAGATATAGGTGAAATATGAGGATATTTCAAAGATATATTTCTGATTTCATCATGAGAATTATGGGTTTATTGTGATGTAGTAAAATGTGAAGAAATCTCTAACTATGTTCATGGGTTTGAGGAATGTAGTGTTTAGTGAGTTTTTGGATAAGATCATGGAAATTTTCATTGTGGGTATCCTTTTTTACTCTATGTATGACGTATAAGGGAGAGAATATAGATCATCAACATTCCTTTCTAGGAGTTATTCATTGTCAATAGCTGTTTGGGAAGTTATATAACTATGTGTCATGGGACCAGGAAGTTGTTTTCTTAGGGAATGTTGTGTACCAATAGTGAGAGACTATGGTTCCTTTGAAGATTAAGGTAGTCACTTCTTGGGAATACCCAAGTTAGTTGTATAGGTGAAGAGTTTCCTTGGTCTTGTAGACTTCTATAGGTGGCTCATATCCAATTTCTCTTGAGTTGTGAATCCTCTGATAGATTTGAATATAAAGGATTAGACATTTATGTAGACCGACCAATGTCAATAAACATTCATGTACCCAAAAGGGAAGTTGGTTAGTTCTTCAGTTCTTCATTTTCATAAAGATGGAGTTCATTTTATGTTTTTTGTGATTCTTTTCATATTTAGTTGGAATGTGTTCTGACATAGCATATATCTGTTGTTTCATATGGGCCTCAAAATTTATATCTTTATGAATATAATTATGCCACCCATGATATCTA
The DNA here is from genome assembly GCA_963277665.1 of Viscum album. Classification (NCBI taxonomy): domain Eukaryota; kingdom Viridiplantae; phylum Streptophyta; class Magnoliopsida; order Santalales; family Viscaceae; genus Viscum; species Viscum album. The sequence goes on from OY728158.1 coordinate 1,291,010,615, forward strand.
GTTGTTGTAAATTGTGCGTTCGTTGATTTTTTTTGTAACACTACATCATCAATTATTATTTTATGATTTTTTCCAATCTTAAGAGTCTGAGGTATATATTTTTACATCATGACATGGATTTGAGATAGTGATGGTGCATTGAATTCTTACATGATTGTGATTTCAAGATATTTTTACACTAATAAAGTTTAATGTTATATCTGATGAAATGAGTATGAAGACCCATAGTGATTCCATGCATGAAACTAGTGATTATGGAATAATAATGGAAGAGATCTTAAAAATTCATCTTGATATTGAAGAGGTTGGTGGTAGAGGATATCTTTTTTAGATAAATGTGCAATGATATTTGGTGAAGTTGGTGTAGGAATCCTAATTGGGGGATTATAAGGAAGAGGTTTGAAGAGGATGAGTTGTCCTTATCAATGATCTTGATGACTGGTCTGAGGATGGGAAGTAAGGGGTTTTAATACAAGGAAGGATTTTTTTACCTTCAATGATGAGTTAGGTGGTTTTCTATGAGTTCCATAAATCACCCTTGGTGGTATATCATGACATGATAAAAATTTACCGAGGTTTTGGAGGATAACTTTGGTGGCCTCGGTTGAAGCATGCAGTTGAATAGTTTATGTCTTGATAGTTGGTCTGTCAGAAGGTAAATTCCAAGAACCACGTTCCTAGTGGGTTTCTCTATACATTAGATGGTTCTCAGTGGATGTGGGAGGATATATAAATGGAATTAGTTATGAGTTTAAGTCAATATCCAGGAGGCTATAATGATATATTGGTAATAGTTGATTATTTAATGAAATATTTACACTTTATAGTAATCAAAGAGTCAATCTAAATGGAGGTTTTGTCAAGTAAACATTTATAGAACATGGTAAGACTCCATGGAGTTCTGAGGATTACTATCTCCAATCATGATCCTCATTCAACCTCTAGGATTTGTATATATCTTTATCATTCTTTTAGATCAGATTTATTACATAGTAACACTTTTTATCCACAGACAGATGGTTAGAGAGAGTGGACTATCCAGACTATTGAGTATACATTTTATTCTTATTTCCATGATTTTGGAGGTTTTTGGATGAAAAAATACCTTTGTTCATGTTTTATTACAACAATTGTTTTACCTATACCTTTGGTATAGAGATATTTGAATCTTTGTACATCTGATTTATTTCATTATGCATTTTTATGTACTGGTATCATAGATTCTACAATTCTTAGGCCGAAAATAGTAAAAATTTTGACAGAGATAATTCAGGTAATTTATGAAATGATGAATGTATCGAATGATCATCAAAAATCTTATGCTGATCATAGGAGAAGATCTCCAGAGTTTGATATTGGAGATCATGTGTTCCTGATATTCATCATCAACATTACCATTTTTATTCAAACAAACAAGTAAAAATAGGGATAAATCCAATGTCTTGGGGTGTCAAAAATAATGAAGACCAATGGAATCACCCTAAATCAGGTTCACCCCCACAAGTTTAAATGGGAACCATGAGAAAGAAAACTGGCCATGGTGCCAGGGCTCGCCCTAGAGTCCAAGTGATCTACCACATTGTTTCCTTCCCTCCTCATATGAGTGAATCTAATGTTAATGTATATAAATAATTTACATTTCTTGATTATGTATAATATATACTAGGGATTGATACCCTTACCATGAAAGGCATCATGAATAACCATGGAGTTGGTCTCCACTTGGGTGAAGTGAAGCACCCTCTGCCTTCAAATGGTAATACCTGTAAGGACTGCTTTTTTCCTCTACATGCAGAGAATTTCCATTACCATAATACGTCGGGAATTACAAATCCCCGCTTCCCCTAAGTTCCCTGACCACACCGCCACCACACATTTCACCCAGCACACAAGAACCATCAATATTCAAATTGAGGCCAACTTCAGGAGGTCTCCACCGAACAGAGTGCCCCTGTTGCCAGGTACCTAACTGCTGAGACACATTATGGATCACATACATCATGCGAAGGGAGGGGGTATACTACTAGTCATCATCGTTGCAACAAAAATCTACCAGAATACACCTTACTCTAGTGGAAATGGATCTCATTGTATATACGAGACCCTCGAACCTAGCCTGATTCCTTACTTGCCATAAAGACCAGGAACCCATGTTGAAGATGATGGATCTCACCATCCTTTCCTTTCCTGGTCCGTCCATCATCTAAAACTAGCATACCATGAAGGCTTAGATGTTCAACGTAGTGGGGGAGTACCCTGTAAACTCCCCGAAGACGCCCCAGACCTGGTGGGCACAGTCACCCTCGAAGTATATATTGGATATGCTCTCTTCTTGCTTAACTATGCAACAGTGTCATCATGAATCCCTGCTAATTATAAGTCCCTTGATGTTCTCATCATTTTTTAGGTAATGATTAAATATCTTCCATGTTATAAAGTTATATTTCATAGGGATCCTCTTGCACCAAGCCAAACCAAACCCACCTTCAACCAGTCCATGCGGGCTACTAATCCTGCAAAAATCATTCACATTGAAACTACCCAAAGTCGATATGTGACCTATTATATAACACTCCCCCACATAAATTATTTAGATACCTGATTTCTTTTATGAATATCAACTCTCCCATTACCTTAATGGTGATTCACACATCATCGATTAGGGAAAGAGCAAGGTTAAAGATGATACGACCTTTGAGGAACATCCTGTGGTGATCTAGGATCACAAAAAGAAGGTGTTTTGTAGGAGGTCCGTAAATTTAATTTTTCTTCTTTCATAACATGGTGGAATAGAGAAGAGTGCCTAGTAATTTGAGTCAAAGGTATGCGCTTAGTACCCTGATCAGTTTTTTTGTTTTCAACTTCCTTTAACAGTGATGCCTATTGTGGGTGTTCACCTTTTTTGTTTTATTAAATGGTCCCTCTATTATTTCCTTATTGAGAACATGATGTAGTTTGAGTGGTATCTCCCCTGTAGAGTAGATAGGATTTTTTTTGTAGTTTCATGGTTTTTTCTCTTTGTTCCACTATGTGAGGTGGTTGATCTCCTGTGATGGTGAGATTATTGTTAGGTATATCACTGGGTGGTTGTTCAGACAAAAATTATTACTTATTTCTATTTAGGAATGGTTTTAAATTATTGAGGAAGAAAATGGTTTTATTGGTATTTGATGTGAGGTTCTGGATCATAGTATCCATTCATTCTTGAGTTTTTTGTGTAGGAGGTGTCCGAAGATGGTTCCTAGTGAGTTTGGAGGGTAATTGGGGAAAAAGTGAGAACCAATACCATTATTGGAAAGGATATAGAATGGGTAACTATAATACACCATAAGGCAGGTGACTATAGAATGGATATTATGGAGATACCATCATTCCTCAAGTATCCACTATGAAATATATAATGGTTATGGTGTGATCTCCTAGCTACGACATAGGGTCCTGAGAGGAGGGTTTTTGAAACTACTACTTTTTTGGGGGGTAGATGTACTATGGTGGTTGGATGTGGTGTAGGACCTTCCCTAGTGGTTGGGCACTAGGTAATGGAGTGATGAAGATGTGAAACAAGGGTTTTGGTCTATTAATTGATTTTATGGGGTAGCTATGCTGTGGGGTTTACGTAACCACATAGACTCTATGTGGGAAAAGGGGGTTCTGCAAGGTGGTGGTGTGATACACAGTAGTCCCTCCTCTTGGATATATAGGATCTAAAATGCATTGGGTGTCATGTATCTCAAACATGGATTTGACCATGGGGCTGTGGCATGGTATTTTTCCATTGCATAATAGTCCTCCTCTTTCTGAATAGTGCTGTGATGTGGTATATGAGGCTGCACCATGGTCTCCTAAAAACTAGTCTTCCTATAAATACCCATAAGTACCTTAAATCCACTTTTCTCTAAAAATTATAACTCAAAACCTCGGTTATTATAGGTATTTTGAAATGATTTTAATCCCCTTTATATAGGAATTAATACATAGCTTATCAAGATCGATTTATGGTGATATTAGGTGATTTATTTTCATTTTCTTGTAGTTTCTCCTCTCTACGATCACATTTTCCTACCATTCTTCTTTCCTTTCTATAGAGTATTATCTTCTTGGTTATAATGGATTTTCTTGTGTTTTTTTCCAGTGCATTCGTGGAATGACTCCCTTGGGAGATCATAGTTTCCTTATAGGAGAGGTGATCATTGATCCAAATTGTTATTCGATTTCCATTTTAATAGTGAAAAAATATTTAAGGTAGGACATTCATTTATTCTTTTTTATTTACATGAAATAATATATTGATCGTGATATATTTTGTTTGGGTGGTGTTGAAATTAACATAATAAAAGATAAACTAGATTAAATAAGATTTGGTTTATGGTTAGTGATCTCATGTGTTTTTCACCATGAGAAATGTTTTACATGTGATTTACTAGATAATGTTCTATCAACATTATACTATTTAGCATGTTTTTAAGGATTGAAAATTGGTATAGAATGTGAAGATATTAATTAGTTGTTTGGATAATATTTAAAGAATCTTGTGTAATGAAAACATTGTTCTTTTAATTTTAGGTATATCAAATTGTTGCTTAGTGAAAGTATAATTTAATGTTTTCATTCCATGCGTTAATCAAATTGGCTAAATAACATGAATTTGTAAAGAATGTTTAAGATAATAATAATAAAAGTCATTTTAAATGATAATGGTTCCTCTCCTAGTTTTTTTAAATTATAATGAATACAAATAGAATGTTCAAATAATTATAATAGTTTGTTATAGGTGATTCCATGGGTTACATGGGGATTTAACCTATGATAAATGATTTGGTTAACTAAAGATAGAATAAAAAATGATAGTTTGGTAATGATAAATGTTTGGGGGTGATAGTGTTTGTTCTCTTATAAAGGCTGAAACCCCAGTGTTGGGGGTCTAGAGAGCTCATTACCATGTAAAGGTTGAATTCCTTGTATTGGGGACTGAGAGAAATTGTTTCCATATAATGGATTAATTCCTTGTTTTAGGTCTAAGTTTCTCTATTAACTATGTCTATTGATTGATTCCTTCTATTTGATCTTGACATGAGACTTTATATGTTATTTTATATGATAATTGGATGGATGAAAAGATATTGGCACATATATATGTTTTTTTGTAGAAGTTATAGATCTGATAGAGTGATTCACGTTGATATACATGAGGGTTTTATCGATGGAACTAGAGGTGATGGAATTGGTTAATGTTGGGATTACCCTTTGTTATGTTGAAATATGGGATGCTTTATTGTTAATGTTCTTCTTAAGGGACGAATGGTTATGTTTCTCATTAATCTGTAATCCTTTCCCCACTACTTGAGGTAGCTTGAAGTGATTGGTTATGAATCTATTTGACTATATCTTAGGATTTTTCTAAGAGTACCTATAATTATGGAGTGGTAATAATGTTTGATAAATGTTTTAACTGATGGGGTTGGTTCTTTTTTGAATATAAATATGTTAAATCCCAAGAAATCATGGACTCAGTCTAATTATACTTGGAGGTAATGAACTTCTACTGAGTATAATAAAGCATGGTTTAAATCAATGTTAACTGATTGTTAATGAAATATAATTTTGAACAATTTTTATTAATGGTTAATTAATTATTTAACATAAGTTCAATTGTAAAAAAAAGAAATATGTAATTTAATGATGGTCTTATTAAAATTATTGTGTTCTTATATGTTATATATTCCTTAGTAGTGAAATCCCGGTGTCTAATTAATGATAACCACATTTGATCACATTATAGGTTAATGGACACACGGTTGTTGTGAGATATATTATATCCTATATTTTTTATGATTTAATACACTACACCACCCATATTGGTTAGGGAAACTGACACCCAACATACTTTAGGATGGTGTTTTCCCTAACATATTGGTTGTTAAGGGATTGATATGTGTTTATAGGTTTTTAATATGTTATGTTTATTTCATACACATTCATCTCCCAATATAATATCCAAGGTATTGTTATAGGTATGATGTGTATGGGCTACGATTGATCAAGGTTCATTACACAATATATGGGAAATGATGGCTTGAGGTATAATATTCCATGTATGATACACATTATACAAGATGTGGTGGATCCCCAAAACTACTTGGTTAATATAGGTAGATTTGGATGGGATGATGAGATGATTTGATAAAAAATACACATGTTATTATACTTGATCCCATGTTTCATCGGGATGTTTTCTTTGGATAGAGATGAATCCAGATTCACGACATTAGGTCAGAATGGAAAACTAATAGAGAAGTGATATAGGGGTAGGTTCATTTGATATTATATTATATGATCTATTTTATGTGATATTTGGAGAAAGGTATCCATGGCGAGGCTAAGAACTTAATATTCTGGTTTAGGTGATGAGTTAGATTCACTTGTTATTCACTTGGTTTAGTATGACTTATTTATAATTTTCACAAGAGGATCGTGATAGGATTATTCTGAGTATAACTATTTTGCTCAAAACACACACACATATATATAGGTTTTAATGATAAGTTTATATATTAGGCTGGATGTTACTAGCTAATAGTTTTGAAGGAGTTGTTTGGGATTCATGGTCACTCCAAAGTTTTCCTTTTTCATACTTATAGTTTCCTTTTTATTTGTTCAGTTTTGTATAACATTACATGTATATACTTGGGATCTACTTTATATTTATGATCTGTATTTTATGGTATTTTTTCTTCTCTATCTCTCATCTCTCACTTTCATATGTTCTCTTGTAGGGAAATTCCATCCATTTGTGTACATGTTATGCCCTCAGAGCTTGTCTCTAACTTGTGTGATATTGGAGATGAACTTCAAGTGGTAACCATCCAATTTATTTCATTAAAGGCTTAGGAGGGTACTCATTGGGGGGGGGGGTTATGAAATAATCTATTCCATAAATAGTTAACCTTAAGGATCCACAAAAATATGTCTGACAATTATTGAAACCCAAAGAATAAAATTCTTTAAGATCGTATCCTTCTAAGATCAAGTTAATAATTATCTTGAAATAAGTTTGATCACTCATGAAGTCTTATAAAAATATTTATATATACCTTGATCATGAATTCTAAAAAATATACTAACAATTTTTTAAAATAAATGCACAATAAAATCATATTTGTTTCTAAAATATAATTCACACTTTATTCCTTAAATAAGATCATATATTAGCAAACAATATCACCATGGGATATTCAGGTTCATCCTTGAATTGATAGATGATAATAGGTTGATTTTGATTATCAAATATGATTTCTTTTTTCCATAAATTTACATAGAATCTTTGTATAGAGATATAATCAATTCTTAAAATCACATCAACTTTAATTAAAGGATAAGATTTTCATATGGATTATTCATAAAAATATTAACATGGAATCCCCAAATCTGGAATAAAGGTTAAGGGTGTCCTATCTCTCATGATTTAGTTCAACTACTGTTATTTCATAAGATTTCTTTTTTTTTCATTTGAATATAGAGGTTTTGGTATATTATTATCCTCATCATCCCTTCTATTTGGGCATCGATTCATATAAAACCCAAAATACTTATATTTATAGTGTTGAAGTATTAGTGGTGTATTATATTGAGGTTTATCTCTGTTCTTTTCACTGACTAACCCATTCGTATCATTTCAAAAAAAAAAAAAATCTTGATAGAAAATATTTATTGACATGAAAAATATTATTGTTACTTTCATTCATTCACCTGATTATTCCTTACCACATTCTTGGAATGTAAGAGATTGAAAATTTTCCCAACCTTTATGTGACATTACATTAGAGCTTCCATTAAACTCTATATTCCTTTTCTTATTGCCAGAACAATAAGAGTTTCCATATTTCATTTACACTTTGAGTGAACATCAAACAATTTATTCATATCTTAGAAAGTCTTTTATGGATAATTTATTTCAAATAATTGGTTTCAAACCACTGAATAATCAATTAATTTTTCTTTTAGGGCTACTGATCAAACCCGAATCATATAATTCAAGTCTTTTAAAATTTTCCTCATAGGTACTAATGGATTCATCATCCTTCTACATAAGCTAATAATTCTTTCTCTATTATTTATGTAAATTACCAGGTAAGTACTTGAATAAAACATCCTCATAAACTCATCCCATTCCATGGATTCAATTTCTTCCAATTTCTTCATATTCTTAATAATATCGCAGCATTGATATGCTTCACCTTTAAAATGGTGAATAGATTGATTAAACTTTACATGGTTGGATCACTGAAGAATGATAAATATATTTTCTATCACATTGATCCATTTCTCAACAACTAGTGGAGTAGAAGACCCATAGATGGAGGGTGGACATTGTCGCATAGAAGGTTCGATTGAATTTTTCTCCCTCATTGGTGCATTCTGTGGTTCAACATGACCCTTGTTACCTTTAATATCTTGATAGAGTTGCTTGAGTAGAGTCACAATTTTCTTTTATAAAATCTCTTGGACCTTTTGGTTTCTATTAAGGAATATATTTGTAATTTCCATCACATTTATTATTTACATGATTCCTTAGAGTTCCAAACATTGAATAAAAGTAAAATGTTCAGTGTGAGAAACAAAAGTCATAATGAGAAGTCATGTAATCATGACTAATCCTTTATTGGATTTCTAAATCATGAAACATTTTTTTCAATATATGACACCTTAGGATTAACCTAGGACATCCTTAGTTGTCATTTATTCGAATCCTTTATAATATTTTATAAGGAAAATGTGAGTTAAACAAAGCATATCCCCTAAGAGTGTCCAACAAGGTGTGCAGGAAGCACACACTTACCATACACAAGAATTATGGACATTATATACTCGACCAAATATTTTTTGGGTTATTACCACTATACACATCTATACCAAAACCACATCCACTTTTAGTATCTAGAAATGGATTTATTTCTAGGAAAACCACTTAATATTATTTATTCTGAAGATTTGAAATGGCATCGTATATTTAAGAAGTATATACATGGTTTTCTCCAAACTTATTTAATTCCAAGGTATAAAAATTGACTAAAATTTGGTCTCATACCAAATTTAGAGGCCCATAATTTTCACACACATATATTACATCATTTTATATGAATATTCAATACATGAAATAAATATAATTTCTAAAAATGAAAAGTTTTAGTATTTTTTGGGACTAGATACATAATCCTATTATTTCATAAAATATCATCAATATTTCCCATATAGAACACTTCTTAAGTATACCCTACTTAAAACAATTCTTTATAACACATGGAAGAAAATAAAATTAATAAGCGTGAGATCAGATGCCTAGTAAGGGTAAACATATGGGATACCAATCAATGATCATACTTGTGCATAAGATAATCACAAGGGATTGATATCATGATCATAAATAACAATGTTCATACCCAATATATTATAGATCATAGACATGATTCATGAAATAAATATTTATCATAATAATAAATAGTATTCATATGAGTGCGGAATCATAAATAATCATTCATGAGACATGAGGGAAAAATAGACATATGATTTTGGAAAAAATACAAGCATATAATGTTGTGAAAATGTACAAATAGATATAGGTACATTCATTAAGGACATGAAATCAGGCCTGTGCATAAACTTATATACATGAAACCAGGTCTACACATAATCTTGTAGACATTAATAACTGTTCTATTCGTAATATTATATACATTAAATCCAGTTTGATGTGTAATATTTTGGGCATAAATATTGGGTCCACACAAAAAATTATAAAAATGAACTTAGGTTCATGAATAACATATTTATCTCATGAGTTATCCATATTTACCTAATTCATTAAAGGACATTATAATTCTTGGCCCACCTATCACATAACCATAATCCATTCATATGTGTGAAAAAGGATCATAAATAATTCATCACATATCACAATCTATATAATGGAAATATGTTTCATAAATAACTCATCATGATAATTATAAATCTTCCTGAGAAATAATAAGGATGATATCTTTGAATCATATCCCTAGTAAAGCGTAAGTAACATAAAATGATGTAATATAAGATGAAAATTCATTTAAAATATCACTTGGAATATTTCTTAAGGAAAGTAACCGTTTCACTTTGAAATCACTTATTTTAAATATAAATATTTCAAAAAATATTACAAAAAATATTTTTTTATGAAAATAACATTGGAAAATTGTAAAGTAAAATTCAAATAATTAAGTGGTTATAATAATGGGGAATTTTATTCATTCCATATATGTTATAACAAACATTACATTAATATTTTTGGTAAAAATTCAAATGTTCTTACATTGGAAATAGAAATTAAGATTTCATTGATTTTTTTTATAAAAATTAAAATACGGTAAAAATTAATTTAAACATACATACTAGAATAGTAAAAACATTATAGAGATTTTTTTAGAAAACATAGATATGGAACAAAAAGTATTTTTTTCGACGAGTTAAATAATATAGGGTTTCCGTAAAAATGATATTTTAGTCTATTGAGTACATAATGAGAGGAAATAAAAGGAAAAAATTCATTATAAAGAAATAAGAATAGGATTATAAAATTCAGGATATTTTTATTATATTTATTATGAAATTTAATCTTCCAAAACATAATCACAAACAATCCCAATAAACAATGAGATTGTAAGATAAATCCCTTACAAATTTGATAATATTATTATCAAAACATCATGAAAGAGAGGACCTTATATGAATGTTTAAATACATATAATTTTCCTGAAATAATAATAAACCATATTCCTATTTATCTTATACACCAAAAAAGGAAACAATTCATTAATATGAAAAAATTATAACAAAAAAAAAGTGAGATAAGAAACCCTTAACTCAAGTTAAAAATTCTTAAAAATCAATATAAAATACTATATAATAAATTTAAATTTATTATAAATCTATATGAAATTAATTTACATATTTTTAATATCATATATGATCAATGTATAACATTTAAAGACCCATTTACTAATAATTCCTTGTTAAAGTCATCATTTTCAGGTGTCAATTGTTTGGTTTTTCATGAGAATTTTCATTTGGTGGTTTCAGTGGTTATGATTTGATAATTGTACCATAATCTATTGAATTTTAATTATAATATCAATATCATATATATTCATTATATATATATATATATATATTTATATCCTTAAAAGGTAAATATTGAAAAATTAATTACACATTTTATGGAGATGGTAATTCATACATACGTATGAACACTGTTTCCACTTTTTGAATGATGAAAAGAAAAAAAAGTAAATAATAATTTAACGTTAAATAATTATTAATAATTAATATATATAATATATATTTGTTTTATTAATCCTTATTACCATCCATGTAAAGCGAAAATGAAAAATTAATAATATTCCATTGCAGAGGTTGTAGTCCCCACATATACACAAGAAACATTATCATTTATGAAATGACTGGAAAGTAAAAAGGTAGATATTAGATTATTATTATAAAAGAATAATTACATTATAAGTAAAATATATAAACTTCAAAACGATCATTATAACCATCCAAGTAAAGTGGTGATGATAAACTACTTACACATCTATGTTGAGATGGTCAGTCGTATGTATGCACGAGAGATATTTTTTTTGAAGGATAAAAAGAAGGTGGATAATGGTTTTCCCATAATAATAACAAATATTAATTACATTAAATATACTGAATTAATTATTTTATAATGTATAACATGGATTTATAGGAGGTTTAAAAATAAATAAAATTTAAAATTCTTAGTTAATAGTTTTACCTCTTCGTTGAGAATCTTATTTTGATTTACACTTTATGCCTTGAACGGATGGTATTTTTGAAAGAAAAGAATCTATAGAACATGTTTAACTAGTCTAAGAAGGTATTATGCTAGGTATTTCAAAATATTAAAGTATCAAAATGTGTGTCGAATAAAGGATAATAGGTTCCCTTTAATAAGTGAGGGAAGAAACACTACTGGAATTATATAAAGTATTAAATTAAAATAAATTATTTTTGTAATAATATGAATAAAAATTTATTTATTTCAGATATAGGATGATGAAACTTAAAAATAATCTCATAAAATAAAATTTATGCAATTTTACGTGATGTTTTAACCCTTATCAAGTAGTTTCAACCCCTGTTAATCGTTTTGATAATTACCATAAAATCAATGTTTTCTACTATTCAAGGGTTATGTATGATACCATAAAAAGAAACGTGAACCATAAATAGAACATGGTTGATATTTTAAATAATATCCTAGTTATTTGGTTTAATAAAGTATTTTTATCAGTTGTAAATATTTATTTTTAAAAAATATTTTATTATAAAATATCAGTAATTTTATTTTTGGAAATATAGAAAATATTATAAAATAATATGTGTATAAATTATGTAAAATGGTCTCAAAATGAAATTTATTCAAAGAAAAATAATATATGGTGTTATAATATTTATCCAATAAAATTATTTATATTTTTAAATATCATTTTAAACCTTATATATTCGTTTGACCCCTTGGAAAACCAATTTATACCTTAAATGTGGTTGCGAATCTTTAAATATTAAATGTTTATAATTGTAAGAATAATTTTACAATTGGTTAATAAATAGAAATGGCATGAAATTTTAACTAGTTTATGTCACTTATTTTCTTCTTACAAGTTTTTTATTTTTTATACAATTTAATAAAATATTTCTGACGTAAAAAACTATTAATGTTATTTTATGAACTATTCCCATAATTTGACATTGAAAACAAAATGGAAGTAATAGAATTATAATTTAAAGGACGAACACATCCATAATATGATATATTTATATAAAACGTTCATGGAATGAAATAATTCATCCAAATTATGTTACTTATAATTTTTTTGAAATCATTTATTTAATTTTTCAATTAATTGTATAAATAATGAGTCAACATTGCATAATAATTTTAGATAAATATTCAGTCACTAAAAACTAAAAAAATTAATATGATAAAAATTAATTTATATATCAAATAAATAATTATAATATAACTTATCCTATTATGATCATAATGTTAAAATTTTATAGATATTAAAATCATGAGGGTGAAAATTTATATTTATTATTCTATTAAAATTCTTCAAAGGTCATAATTGAAGAAAAATGGCACTAATTGGACATATATTTGAGACTTGTATGGAAATGGCTAAAAAACAATCATTAAATAGGATAAAGGCATATGTTAGTGATTGTTGGAACCATTGTTTTAATAACCACCAAATCTTGTTTATTATGATATTAATGAGTTTTATGTTTCATGATATCATTTTACAATATAGGTAAGATTTTAGAAAATTGGATATGTATGAATCACCATTGAAGATGCATCATCACTAGGGATAACTCACTATCAGACATGACTCACCATTGAGGATTATGAAAGAATAAAAATTGGGATAAGTAGTGGAATCACCCACTGTCAGCTATGTCTCACTGCCAGAATGTAATTTGGGAAAAATATAGAAAATAACAACTACCAGAAGATAAATCACCATTGAGACCAACTTTTAAAAAAGTGTTGGGATGACTCGCCAGTATACCTGAGTCACTATTTAAGATTACCTAACATTTAATGGAAAATTGGAAGAATATTTGGATAAATCACCAACATCTTAAGTCCCCACCAGGCTGACTCACCGTCATCCTAACTCACTACCAGCCTAACTCACTGCCAACCTATTTCACTACCAGCCTGACTCACCACTAGCCTATTTCACCCCCATAAATTATCTCACCATTAAAAAGAGTCACCATATCTATTTTTATTATCTTGAATTAAATATCTCTAACATCTATTTTATCGAATTTAATGATGTAACTTATTTTTGTTGTTGTTATTAAATTATAGTATAACTTCATTAAAGTTTATGTCAGTCATCCAGTAAAAGGATTAAGAGATATATATGAATCTTTATACATGATGTTTTAAAAATATTTAGTAGAATACCTCTTTTATATGCACCAAGAACACAAGAAAAGAGCCACATGATGAAGATAGATACACACATACACAAAAAGAGTGCCGCCTGCTAAGAGAATACAAAATATATCTTGCTTACAAACAAAAGAGTAAGTGTGTGACTAAACAAAAATTCAGTTACTTCCCACATATAGAACAAAATATTTCCCAATACTCATTTCTAATGCAATTTTATAAACCCCAACTTGAGCTTCAATTCAAACCATATTCAATGAATCAAAAGCTACATATCTTATCAGATAGGGAAACATGATATTTCTAAATATGTTTGTTTTATATTTATATCTATTTTCTTTAAATTATGAGAAGTGTATGTATACTCTATATTTAACACACACACACTATATCATGAGATTTATTAGGAAGATACTTTATATCTTCTTAACCTCTATTGACTTTTTATTTCCCACTATGTTATAGACGAGGTCCATCTATGAGATGTCTTTATTTTATTCCCATGGGTACTGTAGAAGAGGTCCTACCTGTCCATGAAATATTTTCTATTATACACTCAATCTAGGTAGTGGAAAATAGATTATTTTATATAATATTCTTTGCAGCGGGTGATTTCCAAGTAGATAAGATTAAGTCTCGGCTTGGGACTACACCTCTTATATTTTTATTCCATTGTGTGTTTTATTTATTTTTTCTTTAATTTATAAGATTTAAATTGATTCTATTTTAATCAACTAAAAAACAACTACATTGATTGTTAGTCTTAATTATTGTTAATATAACACTGTGATTAGGTAAATTAATTTCAAAAGTTAAATAATATTTTTATAATTGTTTTAAGAGATACTTAATTAATCATTATGAAATATATTAAAATATCTTATGGTATATCGATATGATATTTTGATTAAAAGTGATATTTTTATTTAAATTGGGGGACTTTATTTAAACATGTTTTAGATATATTTTTTTATTCGGTACCCAATTAACCCCCTATCGAGATACTCACTCCAATAAAAACATGGTATGAATGGTTCTTCAAAACTATTTGACTATGATTTTAGTTGTTTTAACGATCTTAAATTTATTTCATTTATAAATTTAGTTTTTTAAATGGATAATAGAAAATAAGTTTCTTCTACTAATAGACCTTCCATTTTATTGAAAATAATTATGCTCAATGTAAGAAAAAGATGAATATTTATATAGAGAGTATGAGTTTTAAAATCTAGTCTTATATAGAGGTTGGATATTAGTTACCTAAGACTGCTAGGAATACTTGGGATGATGCTACTAAACATACTTATAACAGTAATTTCAAAGCTATGAATTCTTAAAACTATTCTCTAAGTGATGAATAATTGAATAGAGTATCTACTATTAAAACATTCTATGAAATTTTGGATACTTTATTTATTTCACATTAATGATCCACTAATGTTAAAGAAATGAGATTGAATACTTTTTAAATCAAATAGAATTAATTTAAAATGAAACTGGATGAGAGAATTTATGATATGTATGTCAGGTTCAATGAGATAGTTAATTCAATGAGCTCCTTGAAAAATATAGTGTCTAGTAAAGACCAAATTATGAGACTGTTGATATTCATTACAGAGATATGAAGAGAGATATGTGTGTCAATAAGGGAATCAAAAGACATTAGTAAATAGATTTTCAAGGAACTGATTTGGATGTTGATGATGTATGAGTGAACAAATTATGGTTAATCATGAAAAGGATGATGAAATAAATAGAAAATTAGTAGCTTTCTTGTCTACTTCTCCAAAACAAAAAGAAAAATAAAAAGTTCAAGTTGAGTGATCCAGTCATAAGGATTCACCACACGATAGTGATGAGGAAATGGACTATTTAGATATAATATTTAAAAAGTTCTATATGAAGAAGAAATTCTGGAAAAGTCCAAGTTATAAAGGAATGTATGAAAATATATGAACATGGAAAAAATACTGGAAATGAGATGACCACTCAAATAAGATAAACTATTATTAATGTATTGGAAAATGACATGTAAAAGATATATATAAAAATGTATAATACAAGAATAAGTATGTGGATAAGGGAAGTAAGTATAATAAATCCATGAAATCCACATAGAGTGCCTTTGAGGAAAGCTCATGTGACTATTACTCAACTACTGGAGAGAAGCCTTATAGAGAAAATATGTGCTTCATGATTAATATTTCTGAGGTACCTATGGTAACATCTATATTTAATTTTGATCTCTCTAAAATTAAAAATTGATGATAGGTTTAAAGAAGAGATGTGTTAATACTCTAATATGCTTGAAGATACATTTAATTAACTCAAATAAAAATATAATATTTTGAAGAAGAATCATGTTTTATCTACTAGTAGTAAAAAATCTATTACTATAGAAAAATAAAAGAATGATCAATTGTAGAAGGAAAATACTAAATTGTTATTATAAAATGAGAAAGTGAAGAAATATTTGGAATGATTCACAAATTTAATAGAAACACTTACTCAAATACTAGTAAAAATATTTCTCATAATTACATTACGAGAATAGGTTATCTACCTGAATAGAGAAAAGTAGTTAAGTGGATATTTGTTACTGAGTCTAAATATGAATATTTTATAACTTTTTTTTATTCAAGTAGACCAAATAATTTTTTTATGTCAAAAATTTTATAAACTAATTATAGGAAACCAAACAAGAAAATATAGGTTCCTATGGTCCTAATTACTAACCTATATGGAACCATGAAAAACTAGGAACAAAAACCATTTCGGGTATAAAATTTGTTTTGTAGAAAATATTCTTGATTAGATCCTATAAGAATTTTTGGAACATGGAAAATGATTGTTATAGACATATGATAGGAGAATACTCGAGCATCAAGAACCTCATAAAGGTTGATGGTTTCCATATGAACTTTGTTGACAATTGTAAAGGAAATATCATCTACCTTGGAAATATTAGTAACACTAACTCAGTTTTAATGTCTAAAGTACTATAGTACCCATGGTTTCAGGTACATAACCCCTTTCCTCACATTTTTTAATTTGGTTTCTATTAAAATAGATTTTTTCCATTAATTTGGATGTTTCCAAAATGTTGGTTGTTTCTATAAATTTTGATATTTCTGTAATGTTGGTTGTTTCCATAAATTTGGATATTTCCATAATGTTGGTTGTTTCCATAAATTGGTGTGTTTCCATAAAGTGTGATGTTTCCATAAAAAATGTGTTTCACTAAAAAGGGTAAAGGGGAAGGAGGGGAGAGTTTGGGGGTTTTATAAGGAGTGTTGGGACAATAATTAAGGTCCCATGATCCATACACGGTTGGCACAAACCGTGTGGTCAAATCTTGTGCAGAGGTAAAATCTAGATCCTATTTTCTTGGAGCTTGCTCGTTCTTGCTCTATTTATTTATTTTTTGCTTTAAAATGACCCTATTTCGATATTACTCTCCCTAGAAGGCTGTATAACCCTTCCCACACGAGTTGAATCCATTCTGGGGGCCTTCCCTTGGTGATTTCGTGTCAGATTCTTGAGGTATGTCACCATTCTTTATGGATTTGTCATGATTTCTTATATCAGCATAGATATACTCTTCCAATCTCCCTTATTTCTCAGATCTGAACCTATAGTGGGTAGATCTACGTTTTTGGATGCCAAATATTTCAATTTTGAGTCATGATCTTTCTAGGATAAGAGATATAAGGCCTCTCTTGGAGAATCGACCCGCTTTCTTGTGTGTTATTCGTCTGTTGTTAAGGTTTTGTAAAGAAATTCATGGTAGGTGGATTCTCTCTCAAATCCTCCTCATATAATTTATTGGATTAGATTCAAATTAGTTTATTGAATGTGAAATGCATGGAAAAATATTCATTTGTTATGATTTATGGTTTTTTGAAATTGCCCGATCTTGTTGAATAGTTGTGCAAAATGGGGTTTAATTTAAAATGACGATTTTAAATTATAGATTTTTAGGAATTTATAAATGGTTGATGAAAAAGTGATTTTCAATAGAAATGGTTTTATATAAAAACAGAGTTTTATTGAAATTATTTGGAGTAGAAATGGTTTGGCATTGAAATGGTTTTGATGGAAATAGTTTTCAATAAAAAGGTGTTTTTATTGAAAGGTTTATTTTGGCTTGATCGTTGGGCATATGTGTTGTGTGTTCATATTTCATATACGGGGATTGGTTGAAATATGACCTTGTGCTCGGTGCCAAAGGTTTAATGGAACATGGGAATTACATATACGGGGCTTGGATGAAATATGACCTTGTGCTCAGTGCCAAAGGAATGATGGTACATGGGAAACCATTACCTTGTGACGACTTGGTAGATTGACGAGAAACCTCTCATGAGTATGGAACTGTCATAATGTAGCATTAATGGTTGGTTATATGTGTTTGAGAAATGGTTGGGTATGTGGATATAAGGATATTGGGAAATGGTTGTAAAGATTGTATGGTTATTTTTTTGGAAAAATATCTTGCTGGAAAATTGGGTTCAATTGCAGTTGTATGGTTTTGGTAATGAACAGTTTTTGAAAGCTATTTATATTTATTTATAATGTGATTTTGAGAAATTGTTTTTTGTAGATTGTTTTATATAATGGTTGATAACTCTTCTATCCTAGTGGTGTGAGTAGGTATTTCATTGGGGAAAACCTACTAAGTTTTATACTCATCCCTGCTTTGGCAATTTAGTGCTTTTACAGATGTCATATTCCGAGACATAGGTAAACGTAAGGCTTCTCATTTATAGTGGTTCATGGTGATGCTTGGGTGATGTGGTGGTGCTTGAAGCATGTATCTTGGTGAGGAGCCATAGAGGGTTTCTTGGTGTCTTTAGAGAGTCTTAAGTTGTTTGTCCGCTATTGGGTACTTTGATGTGTTTGACTTAAATGAAGTTTCTTAGCTGTCTTTCAATTGTTCATGCATCATAAAGTAAATGTTTGGTTATGGTTGGTTGGTTCATTGGGTTATTTATTAAAGGGTAAATCATCCCCCAATTGTATTTGAAACACTTCAACATTTATTTCCAGCACTTGGCATCTTGGGGATGTCGCTTAAGGACTAGTAATGACTCGTTGTGCTCTCATGCAACTGAGAATTGGTGGTTCATTACAAATGGTATCATCTTGTTTGTCCTTGCCAAAAAAATAGTCATCGATTTTCCTAGTTTTGTTGATGAAATCTCTTCTTGTCTATTCCTTGGGTGGGAATCTCAGAAAGAAGTAGTATTTTCGGAACTTGAAATGTATTTTGAACCATTTTCAAAATACGATAATCATTCGCTTTTTCAAAACCATTCATTTGAAAACAAATTCCATACATTTAAAAAATGATCATTTCTCGAAATGATGTTTAAACTCCTAGTGGGAAGTCATTCCTCTATAATGCATGTCATGCTCATCTCATTGGATAAACCCATGACAATGAGATTTCAAAATCCTAGAAGTGTCTCAAAACACTGATTTACCCAACTCCCAAGTAACTTGAACATGGGAAAAATGATGTTTTTAAAATGTGAAGTGGTTTCAAATGTGAAGTGGTTTCAAAAATAGTTGAACATGGGAAAAATTATGTTTTTAAAAACAGATTTGTGATCGTTTATGTGATAGAATTTGAAATTCTAAGCCAACAGTTGCTAGAGAGTGAGATTAACAGAGTTTTTTGTTAGTTTAAAAAATGGCACCTGGTAGGCGTCGTCGAAACCAACCTGAAGAAGCTGCAGAGAATGTGGTTGCACCAGAACGACATGTGAACCAAGAGATGGTTCAGAGTATTGTCCATGCTTTTCAAGCTGTTGACATAGGGAACCGGAGGAATGAGACACAACATGTGGATCTTACCATCCAGTTCATGAAGCAGAATCCACCTAATTTCTGGGGTGATTATGAACCTGAGAAGGTGGACGTGTGGTTATGTAGGATGAATCGTATCTTTGATTTCATCGGAACACCAGTAGAACTAACGGTTAAAATGGCAACGTATATACTCGAGGATCTTGCACGTCAGTGGTGGGATTTAGCGGTGCATGCTAAATCAGATGAAGGACTTTCATGGGAGGATTTTGAGGAATTGTTTAATAAAAAATTCTATCATCATAGGTTCAAGATCCAAAAAACGATGTACTTATTCAGCCTAAAACAAGAGAGTCTCTCTGTCACAGAGTATATAGATAAGTTCAAGAACTTAGTACGCTTTGCACTAGATGTTGCGGCAAGTGCCTATTTGAAGGCACACATCTTCGAAGCAGGACTACGACATGAGATTCGATCAAAGATTGCAGTGATTTGTATTACAGACTATACAGAGATGGTGAACAGAGAGACTGTGGCTGAACGTGATATCTTAGGATCTATGGGAGGAGGAATGATAATACCTACATGAAATAGTGGGAACTCAACCGCTGAGAACAAGAGGAAAAGGGACACCTATTTCCATGGTGATAGTGGAAATCAGGACCCGAAAAATGGATCAATAAACCTTCCTCCATGACCCAAGAGCAAAGTAGGTTGCTTTCAATGTGGTTTTCTTGACCACATAAAGAGATATTGTATGGAACAACCTAGAGCATGTCATAATTGTAACAATATGGGAGATCTTCAACACTATTGTTATAGTTATCCAAGGTCAGGTGCTCGAGAAACTTCTCAGTTATCACAATTATCATATGCTTCGACTAGACAAGGACAATAGAATCAGTCTCTCCAGCAGAGTAGAGCAATCCATGGTGATTCTAGAAACACCTTTACTCCTCAACCAAGGCAACCTCAGCAAGGAAATAAGGATAACAATATAGTGAAGAAGCAAATGTATGGAGCTGAGCAGATGATTGTAAATGATCAGGCTGGACCATCTACAGTGAGAGGTACAATTCTTTTGAATTCAACCTTTGTTCAATTGTTGTTTGATACCGGTGCATCACATTCCTTTATTGCTTCTCATGCTGTTGACTTTCTATGTTTAAAATTGGAAATGATTCCTTCTGTTTTGAAACAACTAACTCCTCTTGGTGAAAGATAATGTAAAGCCTTTATGTGCAGAGCATGTGCTATAACTTTTGATGGAGATGAGTTAAAATTATACTTCTCGATGTTTGATATGGATGTATATGATGTAATCATAGGTATGGATTGGCTGATAACGTTCATGGATCAAATCGACTGTTATAGGAGAACCGTTAGTTTCATGACTGAGGACAGTATTGAGCATCTCTTTAGAGGAGAGGGGATTGTAAAGAAAGGTGAAAAGAGGGTTTTGGAACCAATGGTGGGAATGATATCTTACCAATTGGTATCATTGAATTTGGCATTAATGGAAGAGATTGAGGAAAATATTTTTCGAGTTGTTGTGGATCAATTTCTAGATGTCTTTCCCAAGAACTTCTCTGGACTACCACCTCTAAGGAAAGTGGAGTTTACGATTGATCTTCTTTCGGAGTTAGAGGAGCTAGAAATCAAGGGTTTCATTCGACCAAGTATGTCTCCATGGGTAGCACCAGTTTTGTTCGAAAATAAGGAAGATGTAAATCTTCGGCTGTGTGTTGATTATTGTAAGCTGAACCAAGTTATGATAGAGAATAGATATCCACTTCCATGCATTGATGATCTATTCGATCAATTAAGGGGGGCTCAATGGTTCTCCAAGATTGACTTGTGATCAGGATATCACCAATGGAGAGTTTGGAAAGAGGATATTCCAAATACAACTTTCATAAGTAGAAATGGCCACTATGAATATGTAGTCATGCCTTTTGGTCTAGCGAATGCACCAAGAGTCTTCATGGAATTGATGAATCAGACATTTCAAAAATATCTGGATTCTTTTGTTGTGGTGCTTGTGGATGACATTTTGGCCTCTTCAAAGACAATGGCTGATCATGAGGTGCACCTGGAAATAGTTTTAAAAATCTTGAGAGATCATAATTTGTATTCCAAATTATCAAAGTGTAAATTTTTGATACAGGAAGTACGTTTCCTTGGCCATATCATTTTTGATAAAGTCATCTCTTTTGATCCTGAAAAGATAGAAGCCGTTATATCTTGGAAACCACTGAATAATGTGTTCAAGATACGAAGTTTTCTTGGTCTAGCTGGTTACTACCGATGATTTTTGCGTGATTTATCATGACTAGCTTCACCAATGAGATCTCTGACAAATAAGAATTTTACATTATAATGTATGGAGGAATGTCATAAGTCTTTCCATGAACTAAAAGTTCAGATTACATCGGCACCTATCTTGATCTTTCTAGAATCACGACAGTGGTATTAGGTGTATTGTGATGCTTCTGGATTAGGGTTGCGTTGCGTTCTCATGCAAAGAGATCACATGATTGCTTATGGTTCAAGGCAGTTGAGGGTGCATGAGAAGAATTACCCAACACATGATTTGGAGTTAGCTGTAGTTGTCCATGCTTTGAAAACATGGAGACATTATCTCTTTGGTGAGAAATTTAAAGTGTTTACAGATCACAAATGTTTGTAACACATTTACTCACATCGATATTTGAATCTGAGGCAAAGTAGGTGGATGGAGTATCTCTAAATGTTTGAATTTTACATGATGAACACACTGGGGAAAGGAAATTAAAGGAAAGATGCATTGATTAGAAAGTCATATGCTCAGTTAGCAAAAGAAGATTCAGATGAATGGCAGTTGATGTCGGCTTTAGCCGACATGCATGTGGAATATGAAGACCAAGGTGATGTATCTGTTTTCATTTCAACTATGCTTCTTCATGATTTAGTAAAAATTATCAAAGAGGCACAAATGTTTGATGCAAAATATCTAGTTGTAAGTTCAAAACTCAATGGTGGGGAGACCATTGATGGCTGGAAACTTGATGGAGGTTCAGTTTTGTGTTTCAGAGATCAGATGGTTGTACCTATGGTTTTTCATGAACAACTACTTCATGCATACCACCATTCAATATGGGATATACATCCATGTACACATAAGATGTATAAGGCATTGAAGGCACAGTTTTGGTGGAGCAACATGAAAAGGAAGGTGGTCGAGTTTGTCTCCCGGTGCTTAACTTGTCAGCAGGTTAAAGCAGAGCATCAGAGACCAGCTATTATGTTACAATCTTTGTCCATCCTAGTGTGGAAATGGGATCAAATAGCAATGCATTTTGTTATAGGTCTTCCATGAATGGTCCGGAAACACGATTCCATTTGGGTGATAGTGAATTGTCTAACCAATTCGGCCCATTTCATCCCGATTCATGAAACTCATACGGTGGAGGATCATTCAAAAATATATATATGAGAAGTGGTAAAGAGGCATGGTGTACCAGTTTAAAAAGTCTCAGATAGATATCTGAGGTTCACAACTCATTTCTGAAAATCATTACACAATACCCTTGGAACTCTGTTGACTATGAGCACCGCGTATCGTATTCAAATGGATGGGTAACCCGAGCAGACAATACAAAAATTGGAAGACATGTTGCGCTCTTATGTAATGGATTTTGGTGGCTCATGGGAGGAGCATATACCCTTAGTGGAGTTCTCATACAACAACATCTATCAAGCCTCAATACGCATGGCTCCGTTTGAAGCATTGTATGAGAGTCCTTGTCGTTTTCATCTATGTTGGGTGGAAATGGGTGAAACTTCAATAGTCGGGCCAAGCCTGGTCTAAGAAACAATAGAGAAGATCGAGTTGATTAGAAAAAGGATGGAGACAACTCAGAGTAATCAGAAATCTTATGCATATCACTGTCGAAGACCGTTGTTGTTCATTGTGGGTGATCATGTCTTCTTGAGGATCTCTTCAGGGCTTGGACATCGTCGTTTTGGGTTGCAGGTCAAGTTATCTCTTAGATACATTGGACATTTTGAGATACTAGAATTGGTTGGAGAGGTGGAAAATCAGTTGGCATTACCACCGCAGTTTAGTTTGGTGCATAATGTGTTCCATGTATCCTAGTTAAAAAAGTATCACCCTCATCCTGACCATGTGATCAGATGGGATCACGTTGAGCTAGAACCAGATGTATCACTGGTACATATTCCAGTGCGGATCAGGTATAGACAAGAGAAGGTATTTCATGGGAAAAGCATCGGCCTAGTGCAGGTTTTATGGAAACATGGTCATATTCTGGAAGATACTTGGGAACGTGAGAAAGAAATGAAAGAGCAGTGGCCGAAAGTCTTTTTAGCCAGCAGGGGTTGTGTACTTTCCGCGGACGGAAAGACCAATGGTGGGGAGAATGTAGTACCCCCCAGTTTCATGTACATAACCCCTTTACTCATGTTTTTTTTTTAATTTAGTGTGTATTAAAATAGAGTGTTTCCATTAATTTGGATGTTTCCATAATGTTGGTTGTTTCCATAAATTTGGATATTTCCATAATGTTGGTTGTTTCCATAAATTTGGATATTTCCATAATGTTGGCAGTTTGCATAAATTGGGGTGTTTACATAATGTTTGATGCTTCCATAAAAAAGTGTTTCCATAAATAGGGTAAAGGTGAAATCGGGGAGAGTTTGAGGGTTTTATAAGGAGTGTTGGGACAATAATCAAGGTGTCACGATCCATACATGGTTGGCAAAAACTATGTGGTCAAATCTTGCGTAGAGGTCAAATCTAAATCCTATTTTCTAGGAGGTTGCTCATTTTTGCTCTATTTATTTCTTTTTCACTTCAAAATGCCCCTAATTTGATATTACTCTCCCTATAAGTCTGGATAACCCTTCCCACATGAGTTTAATCCATTTTGGAGGCTTTCCTGGGATGATTTCGAGTCCGATTCTTGAGGTATGTCACCATTCTTTACAGATTTGTCATGATTTCTTAGATATGCTTAGTTGTACTCCTCCAATCTCCATTATTTCTCAGATCTAAACCTATAGTGGGTAGATCTACATTTTTGGATTCCAAATAATTAAATTTGGGTCATGATATTTCTAGGATAAGAGATCTAAGGCTGCTCTTGGAGAATCGACCCGCTTTCTTGTGCGTTCTTCATCTGTTGTTAAAGATTCATCAAGAACTTCGAGGTAGACAGCTTCTATATCAAATCCTCTAGATAGAATTGACTATATTATATTCAAATTGGTTTATTTATTGTGAAATGCGAGGAAAAATATTCATTTTTTATGATTTATAGTTTTTGTGAAATTGCATGATCTTGTTGAATAGTTGTCCAAAAGGGGGTTTAATTTAAAATGATGACTTTAAATTTTGGATTTTATGGAATTATAAATTTTTGAAGAAAAAGTGTTTTTCAATAGAAATGGTTTTCCATAAAAGTGGAGTTTTGTTGAAATGGTTTGGAGTTGAAATTGTTTTCCATTTAAATGGTTTTGACGGAAATAGTTTTCAATAATAATGTGTTTTTCTTGAAAGGTTTATTTTGGCTTGATCGTTGGGCATATTTGTTGTGTGTTCATATTGCATATACAGGGATTGGTTTAAATATGACATTGAGCTCAATGGAAAAGGTTTAATGGCACATAAGAATTACATATACGGGACTTGGTTGAAATATGTCCTTGTGCTCTGTGCCAAAGGATTGATGGCACATGGGAAACCATTACCTTGTGACGACTTGGTAGATCGACGAGAAACCTCTCATGAGTATGGGACTATCATAACGTAGCATTCATTGTTGGTTAAATGGGTTTGAGAAATGGTTGGTTATGCAAATATAAGGATATTGGGAAATGGTTGTAAAGATTGTATGGTTATTTTTTTGGAAAAATATCTTGCTGGAAAATTGGGTTCAATTGTAGTTGTATGGTTTTGGTAATGAACAGTTTTTGAAACCTTTTTATATTTATTTATAAAGTTCTTTTGAGAAATTATTTTATGTAGATTGTTTTATATAATTGTTGATAACTCTTTTATCCTAGTGGTGTGAGTAGGGATTTCATTGGGGGAAAACTACTATGCTTTATACTCACCTCTGCTTTGGCACTTTGGTGCTTTTGTAGATGTCATATTCTGAGACATAGGTAAAGTTAAGGGATCTCATTTTTAGTGGTTCATGGTGATGCTTGGGTGATGTGGTTGTTCTTGAAGCAGGGAGCTTGGTTAAGATCCATAGAGGGTGTCTTGATGTCTTTTGAGAGTCTTGAGTTGTTTATCCGTTATTGTGTACTTTGATGTTATTGACTTAAATGAAGTTTCTTAGATATCTTTCAATTGTTCATGCATCATATAATAAAAGTTTGGTTATGGTTGGTTAGTTCATTGGGTTATTCCTTAAAGGGTAAATCATATCCCACTTGTATTTTAAACCCTTCGACATTTATTTCTAGCCCTTGGCGTCTTGGGGATGTTGCTTAAGGCCTAGTAATGACTCGTTGTGATCTCAAGGAAATGAGAATTGGTGGGTCATTACAAATGGTTGTTTGGTCCTTGCCTAAAAAGTAGTCATCGATTTTCCTAGTTTTGTAGATGAAATATCTTCTTGTCTATTCCTTGGCTGGGAATCTCAGAAAGGAGTATGATTGTCGGAACTTGAAATGTATAGCATAAAAGGACGTAGCTATCCATTTTATACTGAACTTCAAGTTACCAGGGAGTTGGGTAAATTAGTGTTTTGAGACACTTCTAGGATTTTGAAATCTCATTGTCATGGGTTTATCCAAAGAGATGAGCTTGACATGAATTATAGAGGAATGAATTCCCACTAGGAGTTTAAACATCATTTTGAGAAATGATCATTTTTGAACTGTATGGAATTGGTTTTCAAATGAATGATTTTGAAAAAGCGAATGATTTTCATATTTTGAAAATGGTTCAAAAGAATGTGAAGTGGCTTCAAAAATAGTTGAATATGGGAAAAAGGATGTTTTGAAAAACAATGTTGTGATAGTTTATGTGATAGAATTTGAAATGCTAAGATAACAGTTGATAGAGAGAGATTAACAGAGTTTTTTGTTAGTTTAAAAAATGGCACCTGGTAGACATCTCCGAAACCAACATAAAGAAGCTGCAGAGAATGTGGCTGCACTAGAACCACGTGTGAACCAAGAGCTGGTTCAGAGTATTGTCCATGCTTTTCAAGCTGTTGACATAGGGAACCGGAGGAATGAGCCACAACTTGTGGATCATACCATCCAGTTCATGAAGCAGAATCCAACTAATTTCTGGGGTGATTCTGAACCTGAGAAGGCGGAGGTGTGGTTATGTAGGATGAATCATATCTTTGATTTCATCGGAACACTAGTAGAGCTAAAGGTTAAAATGGAAATGTATATTCTCGAGGATCTTGCATGTCAGTGGTGACATTTAGCGGTGCATGCTAAATTGGATGAAGGACTTTCATGGGAGGATTTTGAGGAATTGTAAAACAAATAATTCTATCCTCACACGTTCAAGATCCAGAAAACGATTGACTTCTTTAGCCTAAAACAAGAGAGTATCTCTGTCACAGAGTATGAAGATAAGTTCAAGAACTTAGTACGCTTTGCAGCAGATGTTGTGACAAGTGCCTCTTTGAAGTCACCCATATTCGAATCAGGACTACAACATGAGATTCGATCAAATATTGCAATGATTTGTATTACAGACTATACATAGATGGTGAACAGAGAGACTGTGGATGAACGTGATATCTTAGGATCTATGGGAGGAGGCATGATAATACCTATAGGAAACGGTGGGAACTCAACCATTGGGAACAAGAGGAAAATGGACACCTATTTCCATGGTTCTAGTGGAAATCAGAACCCGACAAATGGATCAATAAACCTTCCTCCATGACCCCAGAGCAAAGCAGGTTGTTTTCAATGTGGTTTTCTTGACCACATAAACCTATATTATATGGAACAACCTAGAGAATTTCATAATTGTAACAATATGGTAGATCTTCAGCACTATTGTCGCAGTGCTCCAAGGTCAGGTGCTCAAGACACTTCTCAGTTATCACAATAATCATATGATTCGACTAGACAAGGACAGCCGAATCAGTCTCGTCCGCACAATAGAGAAATCCATGGTGATTCTAGAAACACCTTGACTCTTCGACCAAGTAAAACTCAGCAAGGAAATAAGGATAACAATATAGTAAAGAAGCAACTGTATGAAGCTGGGAAGATGATTTTCGATGATCAGGCTAGACCATCTACAGTGATAGGTATGATTCTTTTGTATTCTACCTTTGTTCAAGTGTTGTCTGATACTGGTGCATCACATTTCTTCATTGCTTCTTGTGTTGCTGACGTTCTTTTTTTAAAACTAGAAATTATTCCTTCTATTTTGAAACAAAAAACTCCTCTTGGTGAAAGAGAATGTCAAGCCTTTATGCGTAGAGCATGTGCTATAACTGTTGATGGATCTAAGTTAAAATAGGACTTCTCGATGTTGGATATGGATTTCTATGATGTAATCCTGGGTATGGATTGGCTGACAACGTTCAAGGATCAAATTGATTGTTATAGGAGAACAATTATTTTCATGACTGAGGACGGTATCGAGCATCTCTTTAGAGGAGAGGGGATTGTAAAGAAATGTGAAAAGAGGGTGTTGGCACCAATGGTGGGAATGATATCTTACCAATTGGTAGCATTGAATTTGGCATCAATGGAAAAGATTGAGGAAAATAGTTTTCCAGTTGTTGTGGATCAATTTCCAGATGTCTTTCCCAATAACTTATCAGGACAACCACCTCTAAGGGAAGTGGAGTTTATGATTGATCTCCCTTTGGAGACTAGTCCTTTTCCCCTCCCATCTTATAGGATGTCACCAACAGAGTTACAAGAATTGAAAGTGGAGTTATAGGAGCTGGAAATCAAGGGTTTCATTCGACCAAGTATGTCTCCATGGGTAGCACCAGTTTTGTTCGTAAATAAGGAATATGGAACTCTTAGGATGTGTGTTGATTATTGTAAGCTTAACCAAGTTTCGATAAAGAATAGATATCCACTTCCATGCATTGATGATCTATTCGATCAATTAAGGGGAGCTCAATGGTTCTCCAAGATTGACTTGTGATCATGATATCACCAATTGAGAGTTTGGAAAGAGGATATTCAAAAGATAGGTTTCAGAAGTAGAAATGGACACTATGAATATGTAGTCATGCCTTTCAGTCTAGAGAATGCACCAGGAGTCTTCATGGAATTGATGAATCAGACATTTCAAAAATATCTAGATTCTTTTGTTGTGGTGTTTGTGGACAACATTTTGGCCTATTCAAAGACAAGGGATGATCATGAGGTGCACCCGAAAACAATTTTACAAGTCTTGAGAGATCATCATTTATATTCCAAATTATCAAAGTGTGAATTTTGGATACATGAAGTACATTTCCTTGGCAATATCATTTCTGAGAAAGGCATTTATTTTGATCCTGAAAAGATAGAAGCCATTATCTCTTGGCAACCACCGAAGAATGTGTTCAAGATACGAAGTTTTCTTGGTGTAGATAGTTACTAACAAAGCTTTTTGCGTGATTTCTCATGATTAGATTCACCAATGGGATCTCTAACAAAGAAGAATTATCCATTATAATGGATGGAGGAATGCCAAAAGTCATTCCATGAACTAAAAGTTCAGCTTACATGGCACCTATCTTGATCTTTCTAGAATCAGGACAGTGGTATTAGGTGTATTGTGATGCTTCAGGATCAGGGTAGAGTTGTGTTCTCATGCAAAGAGATCACATGATTGCTTATGGTTCAAGGCAGTTGAGGGTGCATGAGAAGAATTACCCAACACATGATTTGGACTTAGCTGTAGTTTTCCATTCTTTGAAAAAATGGAGACATTATCTCTTTGGTGAGAAATTTAAAGTGTTTACGGATCAAAAAATATTGAAACACATTTTCTCACATCGACATTTGAATTTGAGGCAAAGGAGGTGGACGGAGTATCTCTAAATGTTTGACTTTGACTTGATGTACACACCGGGGAAAGGAAATTAAATGGAAGATGCATTGAGCAGAAAGTCATATGCTCAGTTGGCGAAAGAAGATTCAGATGAATCGCAGTTGATGTCCGTTTTAGCCGACATGTATATGGAATGTAAAGACCGAGGTGATGTATCCGTTTTCATTTCATCTATGCTTTTTCATGATTTAGTAAAAATTATAAAAGAGGCACAAACGTCTGATGCAGAATGTCTAGTTGTAAGTTCAAAACTCAATGGTGGGGAGACCATTAAAGGCTGGAAACTTGATGGAGATTCAATTTTGTGTTTCAGAGATCGGATGGTTGTACCTATGGGTTTTCATGAACAACTACTTCGTGCTTACCACCATTCAAGATGGTATATACATCCCTATACACATAAGATGTATTAGGTGTTGAAGGCACAGTTTTGGTGGAGCGACATGAAAATGAAGGTGGCCGAGTTTGTCTCGCAGTGCTTAACTTTTCAGTAGGTTAAAGCCGAGCATCAAAGACCAGCTGTTATGTTACAATCTTTTTATATCATAGTGTGGAAATGGGATCAAATAGAAATGGATTTTTTTATAGGTCTTCCATGAACGGTCTGGAAACATGATTCCATTTGGGTGATAGTGAATCGTCTAACCAATTCGGCCCATTTCAACCTGATTCAGGAAACTCATATGGTGGAGGATCTTTCAAAAATATATATATGAGAAGTGGTAAAGAGGAATGGTGTACCAGTTTAAATAGTCTCAGATAGAGATCCGAGGTTCCCATCTCATTTCTGAAAATCATTACAGCATGCACTTGGAAGTCAGTTGACTATGAGCACCGCGTATCGTCTTCAAACGGATGAGCAATACAAGCGGACAATACAAACATTGGAAGACATGTTGCGGTATTATGTAATTGATTTTGGTAGCTCATGGGAGGAGCATATACCCTTAGTGGAGTTCTTATACAATAATAGCTATCAAGCCTCAATACGCATGGCTCCGTTTGAAGCATTGTATGAGAGTCCTTGTCATTTTCCACTATGTTGGGTGGAAATGGGTGAAATATCAATAGTTGGTCCAAGCCTAGTCCATGAAATAATAGAGAGGATCGAGTTGATTAGAAAAAGGATGGAGACAACTCAGTGTCATCAGAAATCTTATGCATATCACCGTCGAAGACCGTTGTCGTTCATTGTTGGTGATCATGTCTTCTTGGGGATCTCTTCAGGGCTTGGACATCGTCATTTTGGGTTGCAGGGAAAGTTATCTCATAGATACATTAGACCTTTTGAGATACTATAATGGGTTGGAGAGGTGGAATATCGGTTGGCATTACCACCACAGTTTTGTTCGGTGCATACTGTGTTCCATGTATCCCAGTTAAAAAAGTATCACCCTGATCCTGAACATGTGATCAGATGGGATCACATTGTGTTAGAACCAGATGCATCACTGGTACATATTCCAGTGCAGATCATTGATAGAAAAGAGAAAGTATTGCATGGGAAAAGCATCGGCCTAGTGCAGGTTTTATGGAAACATGGTCAGATTCAGGAAGAGACTTGGGAATGAGAGAAGGAAATGAAAGAGTAGTGGCCGAAACTCTTTTTGGCCAGCAGGGGTTGTGTACTTTCCGAGGATGGAAAGACCAATGGTGGGTAGAATGTAGTACCCCCGATTTTGGGTACATAACCCCTTTACTCATGATTTTTTAATTTAGTGTGTATTAAAATAGAGTGTTTCCATTAATTTGGATGTTTCTATAATGTTGGTTGTTTCCATAAATTTGGATATTTCTATAATGTTTGTTGTTTCCATAAATTTGGATATTTCTATAATGTTGGCAGTTTGCATAAATTGGGGTGTTTCCATAAAGTGTGATATATACATAAAAAATGTGTTTCCATAAAAAGGGTAAAGGTGAAATATGGGAGAGTTTGAGGGTTTTATAAGGAGTTTTGGGACAGTAATCAAGGTTTCACGATCCATACACGGTTGGCACAAACTATGTGGTCAAATCTTTCGCAGAGGTCAAATCTAGATCCTATTTTCTAAGAGTTTGCTCGTTTTTGCTCTATTTATTTCGTTTTCGCTTCAAAATGACCCTAATTCGATATTACCTTCCATTGAAGGCTGGAGAACCCTTACCACACGAGTTTAATCCATTCCGGAGGCTTCCCTTGGTGATTTTGAGTCTGATTCTTGAGGTATGTCACCATTCTTTACAGATTTATCATGATTTGTTAGATCTGCTTAGTTCTACTCCTCCAATATCCATTATTTCTCAGATCTGAACCTATAGTGGGTAGATCTACGTTTTTGGATGCCAAATATTTAAATTTTGCATCATTATCTTGCTAGGATAAGATATCTAAAGCCTCTCTTGGAGAATCGACCCGCTTTCTTGTGCGTTCTTTGTCTGTTGTTAAAGATTCGTCAAGACCTTCGAGGTAGGCAGCTTCTCTCTCAAATCCTCTTGATAAAATTGACTGTATTAGATTCAAATTGTTTTATTTATTGTGAAATTCATGAAAAAAATACTCATTTGTGATGATTTATAGTTTTTGTAAAATTGTGTGATCTTGTTGAATAGTTGTGCAAAAGGGGGTTTAACTTAAAATGATGATTTAAAATTTTGGATTTTTTGGAATTTCTAAATTGTTGACGAAAAGGAGGGTTTCAATAGAAATGGGTTTTAATAAAAATGGAGTTTTATTTAAATGGTTTGGAGTTGAAATGGTTTGGCATCAAAATGGTTTTGACAGAAATAGTTTTCAATAATAATGTGTTTTTATTTAAAGCCTTATTTTGGCTTGATCGTTGGGCATATGTGTTGTGTTTTCATATTGCATATATGGGGCTTGGTTAAAATATGAACTTGATCTAAATGGAAAAGGTTTAATGGCACATAGGAATTACATATACGTGGCTTGGTTGAAATATGAACTTGTGCTCTGTGCCAAAGTACTGATGGCACATGGGAAACCATTACCTTGTGACGACTTGGTAGATCGACGAGAAACCTATCATGAGTATGGGACTATCATAAAGTAGAATGCATGGTTGGTTACATGGGTTTGAGAAATGGTTGGTTATGCGGATATAAGGATATTGGGAAATGGTTATAATGATTGTTTGGTTATTTTTCTAGAAAAATACCATGCTGGAAAATTGGTTTCAATTGCAGTTGTATGGTTTTGGTAATGAACAGTTTTTGAAACATGTTTATATTTATCTATAAACTGATTTTGAGAAATTGTTTTATAAATATTGTTTTATATAATTGTTGATAACTCTTCTATCCTGGTGGTGTGACTCGGGAAGTAATTGGGGAAAACTTACTAAGTTTTATACTCACCCCTGCTTTGGCACTTCGGTGCTTTTGTAGATGTCATATTTCAAGACTCAGGTAAAGGTAAGGCATCTCATTGCTAGTGGTTCATGGTGATGCTTGGGTGATTTGGTGGTTCTTGGAGCATGGAGCATGGTGTGGAGCCATGGAAGGTGTCTTGGTGTCTTTTAAGAGTCTTGAGTTTTTATCCAATGGTGTGTACTTTGAGGTGTTTGACTTAAATGATGTTGCCTAGCTGTCTTTCAATTGTTCATGCATCATATAGTAAATGTTTGGTTATGGTTGGTTGGTTCATTTGGTTATTCATTAAATAGTTAGTAAAATATATACCCAAACATGAATTCAAAAATGAAAAAGTTTGTAATGCAGGTCAAAAAGGGAAATAACACAATATTTTCTTTAAATTAAGGAATGAAGTTTAAACTTCTCAGCCTCTTGAGTTAGTTTATATGGACTTTATTAGAACATCCCAAGTTTATATTTTAAATTGGAAGCACTATGTTTATGTTCTTGTAGATGACTTTTCTAGGCATACTTGGGTATTAATTTTATCTATCAAAAAGAAAAGTTTGTTATTATTTTACAAATTATTCTAGATCTATAGAAAACTTATGTGGACTTTGAATTGAGACCTTAATAAGTGACCATGGTTGCAAGTTTTAGAATTAAGAGTTTTAATCCTTTTTCACACAAAATGGCTATTTTCCTAAATTCTATAATTCTAGAACCCCTCAATAAAATGGAGTTACATAAAGAAGAAATAGAAAAATCGAAGAGATATCCAAGACTATGCTTAATGAAAATGAATTACCTATCTTCTTTTAGGAAGAGGCTATAAACCCAACATTATATATTATCAATAGAGTTTTAATTAGGAATATATTAACGAAAATCCCTTATGAACATTGTAATAGTAGAAAACCTAAGGTAAATTAATTTATATTTTTTGGTTACAAAGTCATTATTTTTAAAAATTAGGATAATCTTGAATTTTTTTACTCTAAATGTGAAGAAGGAATATTATTAGGATATTATACTTCTTGTAAATCATATAGAGTTTTTAACAAAAGAAAGATGACTTTGGAAGAGTCTTCCCATGTTATGTTTTATGTGGATGATCCAAATGAACCTAAAACACCTTTAGAAAACCTTGAGGAATATTTATCCCCATTAAACGTAAATTACAAACCTTTTGATTCTGCTGTAAAACATGTATAAAATCACCCAGTTCTAAAGATCTTACTGAGCGTAAACCTGAACCTGTAGATGACCCTAAGGTGACAAGAACTTATTTTTATAATTATTTTAGAAATATTAAACAACATATTTTTGATTCTATTATTGGGGACCTATATAGAGTTATACAAACTAGATATTATCTAAGAAATCGGTTTTAATATCTAGGATTCTTGTCATTTCTTGAACATAAGAACATCAATGATTCAATTAATGATAAATTAGTGTTAATGGATATTCACGAAGAAATAAATCAATTTGAAATAAATAATTTTTGGGAACTTGTTGATAGAACAAAAGACACAATGGATATACATACTAAATGGGTGTTTAGAAACAAGGTTGATGAATCTGGCACTATGGTAATGAAGTATGCTAGACTAGTTGCACTTGGATATAGTCAAGAAGAGGGAAAAGACATTGAAGATACCTTTGAATGGGAATATAATCGAGGATGTTTTTTTGAAAAACCCTTAGTTTTCAAAATCCACATTTTTGAAATAATGTTTTCAAGTTAACGAAATCATTGTATGGTTTAAAATAAACTCTGAAAGCATGATATATAGGCTCAACTCTATTCTTATTTCAAAAGGATTTTCAAAAGGTATAGTTGATACTTCCCTATTTATAAAAATAATTTGAAAAGATGTTTTAGTTTTTCAAATTTATGTAAATGATATTATTTGGATCTTCTAATTTTTTTATGTAATGATTTTTAAAAAATGATAAAAAATGAGTTTGAAATAATTTTAATGGGCGAAATGAAATTATTTCTCAGTTTTGAAATTTTTTAAAATAAATAAGGCATTATTTTGAATCATTATAAATATATTAAAGAAATTTTAAAATGTTTTAATTTTGATAACACTAAGAGTAGTGGTACTCTTATGATTACCAACTATTAATTGGACCCCAATAAAGCTGGTATATTAGTGGATCAACCCAGTTATAGAGTTATGATTGGTTTTATTCTCTATTTAACTACTAGACAACAAAAAATTATGTTTAGTTTGTGTATGTGTGCTAGTTTTCAAGAAAACCCAAAAGAGTCACATTTACTTGCTGTAAAAAATGATTCTCAAATGCCTCAAGTATACTACCTATTTAAGACTATTTTACTTTAGAGGACAAGAATTCGACCATGATAGTTATTTAAATTCAGAATTTTGTGGTTGTAAGTTAGGTAGAAAAATAAATTTTGGGACATGCCATATTTTGGGTAAGTATATAGTTTATTGGTTCAGTAAGAAACAAAATTCTATTGCACTATCCACTTCTAAAGCTGAATACATAGCTACAGGTTGCTGCTATGCTCAAATTTTGTGGATGAAGCACACATTACTAGACCTTTGATATCAATTTTGACATTTACCTATAAATTGTGATAATAGAAGTGCTAAAAAATTTCTAAAAACCCCGTATCTCACTCTATAACAAAAAAAATTGATGTAAGAAATCACTTCTTGAGAGGCCATTTTCAAAAGAGTAATATAAATCTTGAATACATTGGAATATAACATCAAATTTATGAAATTTTCACTAAGCCTTTGAATTAAATGAGAATAGAATACATCAAACATGAATTAGGAATGATTAATTTTGGTTGAGCTTAATTTTTTGGGAATCATCATTGAGCTTTACCGACCATTGAGTTTTAAACACTATTGAGTTTTACCCAACGTTGAGTTTTACACACCATTGATTTTTAACCATTTTTTAGTTTTAACAACCATTGTGTTTTAACAACCATTGAATTTTAATCACTATTTCAATTACTCACTATTGGAATTACTCAGCATTAGTTTTACTCATAGTTAGGTTTACCTACCATTTAAAATCTCATTCCTTTTGTTAGATTTTCAAAGATTGTTTTTCTGTTTCTGTATTAAATTTCTTTATAGGAGTTATTTATTTATTTAATTTTTAATTTGATTCAAATGATATTTTGATTTTGATTTTACAAATCATTAAAATACCCAAATTATTTAAATTAGACATTTTCCAGATTCCAATACACTCCATTCCTTTTTATTTTTCTATTAAGACGTGTCACAAGCCTTTATCTCTCGACCGTCTATCTTTACTCACCTTCATCTGATCATTACATGCAGATCACCATGGGTAGAGTGAAGAGGCCTGATGTTTGTTATTAAAAAAATCTACATATTTTAATGAAGAAGAAAGGTGAGTCATGTCGTCCTGATACAGTTGATTTAGATATTGTTAAGTGAGTCATGGTTCTTGAGAAAGAAGTGCATTCTGAGTGGTTACTTTTGAGAAAGTCTTTAGTGATCAGAGTTAGTTATAATCAAGGATAAATTTAGGGGTCCTATAATAATAATAAAACATTCTCTAATAGGCTGATACATTAGTTTCACCAGTATGTGGAGTTAAGTATTGAAGAAAATGAAGATTGGTTGAGAACTAAAATAAATGTCCATAAGGTAGTTTTTAATTCATGTCAGTGGGAATGTTTTTTATAGGTTCCTCAGGAAGGAGTTGAAAATTATTTTAATGGAACCATTCCTAGTGGTTGTGAAGAATTTGTGTATGAATATGACTTATCGAAGTTAACTAGTGTTAGGATTCTAAGAAGACCTGTTTCCAATGAACTTGAAAGATAATTCTTGCTTCTCTTCAAGTTTATCTAGCATATTCTTTGTCCAAGAAAAGTTGAATTTTTCACAATGAGGCTCCAAAATTTTTTCGTCCATGTCTTATAAAAAGATTACATAATGTCTACTTGTGTAGATATATAATCTTTACATGATGTAAATGTTCAATCCTTCTTTGAGGTAAAATTCCTTAATCTACCCAAAAATTATTTCAACTATTTTAGTATCCAAGGCTCTGGTTGATGAAGGATAAGAATCAGTAGTGGACTATGAAGGTTTTTTCTTCACAAGGATAATTTGTAAAAGATGAAAATTATATATAATCTGTGTAAGAAATAGTGAGTGGATGATAGTGAAAGGATTTACGATAAATTCAATATATTTGACCATCCAGATATGCTAAAGGATATTTTGAACCTTATCATGGAGCTATATGATGTTTTGAGTATTATGATGAATAGGAAGATGATGCTTCATCCTATAGTGATAACGATAATTTAATTTTCAATGGATGAAGATAATGACCATGATTTACCTTATAAATCCTCTATTATATATCCTGGGGATCCTAGTCCACTAGGGTAACTCCCTATTAGAGAGAAGCTCTTATAAGATTGGTGTGATGAGGAAGAAACAGAAATAAACAGAATGGAACAGTTCCAAATCTATTTTAAATCTTTTATGGAAAATGGTTAAAATAATAATGAGGACGAAGAATAAGAATAAAGAGAAAAATTTGAGGAATATGGTAATAAATATGATGAAAATTTAAATGGAAATGGAGAAAATAGAGATGAATGATATAACTATGATGGCCATACTGACCATGTTAGAGATAAGGATATTGTGATAACTCTGGGTCTTATTTATTCTCTAGGTTTATATGGTGTTTCTAGATATGCAGATAGACCAAGATTAGATGGTGATGTAGATAGAACAAATATAAAATAAAAGGAAGATTCAGTTGAGAGGTAGGGATCCCTATGTATAGAAAGTCATTTAGTCTATCCAACTATGGGTGGAGAACTTAGTGTTCCTTCTGCTGATGTTTAGAAGGATAATGAATAGATTTATTTTGATATTTTTTTTGCTAAGAAGATGAGTGTTGTACATACTATGATTGTGTGTACGGTTACTGGTTCTCAAGGTGTATAATATTTTGGAAATACTTCTGTAAGTTAGATGGATCCAATGATTGAGGAATGGGATCAATTTTCTGGAAGTCTACCAAAGAATAGAGGAACTAACCTCCAAGAAGAAATAGATCCTAAGGGATCCATAATTGAACATATTGATGTTGCTGGTGAGTTTTACATGATCAATTTATAGAGAGTTTCTACAACATCCATTCTGTTAGTTCCAATTGATGTTGTCACAATAGGTGGATTAGATTTCTTAGAGAAAATATTCTCACTAATTTTGGTCTTATTTTAAAAAATAAACATTTATTAGCTTCCAAGGTAAGTAGTAATATTGAAAGGAATTTAATAATGATTTCAATTTATAATATCTAACATAATATGATTCTTTATATTTGAGAAGTGGAAGTGTAAAATAGAAGGTTATCAAATGAGATGGATGTTCTGAGAACTATAGTTGAGGAGATGATGTCTTATTTTTTAGACTTGAGGTATTATTTTCATAAAATGTTAGAAAATATTACTTCCATGGATTATTCATCAAGTGAACTACCTTTTGAGGTTTAATTGATCAGGTCTATTTTTCAAGAAGATCTTAGTGGTGTTTTAGTGGTTGTACCTTTCATACCTCAGGATAGTTTAGGGAAATTCGGGCATAAAATTGATTATTCCCTTTTTATGATAATGGCGTATATAAAAGACATGAAGGCTGATAGAGATACCATAAAAAAGATATCATGTATTTTCTTTATAGGATATATACTATGAAAGATCTGAATTCTCATTTTATGTATCTGGATAAAAATTTGAGGATGCCTTATGTGACTCAACCATTTAAAGTGAAAGTGAATAAGTTAAAAGTCAATATTTCAATGGTTAAGATTATCATGGAAAAAATAATGATTTCCTCAGTGCTATGAAGATAATTGAAAATATACTTATTGATTTCATAAATATTATAAAACTATTTCTACATGTTTTTGGGACTATAGTAGTGCAACATTATTCCTTTCCTATTACTACTCATCTGAACTCTCTAGTTTCTTCTCCATATTTCTTCAGGGATGGTGCTACCAGAGGCCCAAGTGCACCCTTTCCAGATCATTTATAGCATATTATAATGTATCCTAGAAAATTCATTCAACATATCAGACCAATCATTTTCTGAGAGCCTCATTCTATCATGGGTGTTCCTACAACCTTTCGTACCGTTTCTTCATGTTCTGATGCTGATCCTTCTACAACGGACATAGGGAAGGGAAAATCACCATTGACAAAACATAACAGACATAGGGAAGGGAAAATAACCATTTAAAAAACATAAAAAGAATTGATTATTAGAATTTTTGTCTTTGATGGGGATGTATTTTGTGTACCCTTTTGTTTTAAATTTCAGGCCACCCATTATTGTAATTTATTAAGGGGATTGTTCTTATTATTTTTATTCTATTCTATTACATTTACTATTTTACTATTACTTTTTTATAATAACAAAATGGGTAGAAGGATATATGGAATTTTTTGAATTTATTTATATGGTGGTTTTCCATTGATATTAAACTGATATCCATTTCCATATGTGTTCAGGTTTCTTACATGATACCATATTTTATTTAATACTTTATTCTATCAACATTCATTTGATACACTGTCTTTCATACCCTATGTATCTTATTTATCCTAGATACCGTAGTGTTTACTTTGATACTATCTTTTCTTTAATGCTATATTTTTTAATTACCTATGATACTACATTTACCTATGACGTCAGGGTTTATAAAATTATATGATTTTTGATAATAAAAAAGGAGGAGATTGTTGGTACCCTTATGTTAATGATAAACAAATCAGGTTTATTATGAAATTAATGAGTTTTATGTTTTATGATAGATTTTTATAATATAAGGAATATTGGAGAAATATAGCTATGCATGACTCTCTGTTGAAGATGATCCCCCACTAGGGATGACTCACAGTCTGATATGACTCATCATTGAGGACGCCATAAGAAATATTATTTTGGCTAAGTATTGGAATCACCCACCATCATC
The DNA here is from genome assembly GCA_963277665.1 of Viscum album. NCBI lineage: Eukaryota > Viridiplantae > Streptophyta > Magnoliopsida > Santalales > Viscaceae > Viscum > Viscum album. Next base: position 1,291,050,889 of record OY728158.1, read on the forward strand.
TATGTCTCACCACCAAAATAAATTTTTGGAAAAGTATGAAAAATACCTACCACCAGAAGATTACTCACCATTGAACTTGAAATTTGGAAAAGTGTTGGGATGACTCACCTCTAGACCCAAGTCACCATTGAAGATGACCTACCATCAGAATGGAAAATTAGAAAATGTGTTGGGATGACTCACCACCAGCCTAAGTCACCACCAACCTGATTCAACTCTAGCATAAGTCACCGTCAACTTGATTCACTACCAGATATTTTATCATAATTTAAAAAAGTCACCACCAATATTTTGTTTATTTTGAATTAAATATCTCTAATGAATATTTTTTTAATTGAATTCTGTTTCTTATTTTAATGATTTATATTAAATTATTGCAGAGCTTTATTAAAGTTCTTTTTAGTCATCTAGTTCATAGAGTATAGGATTCATATGATTCATCTCTAATGTTTCTATTAAAAGATGTAGAAGAATCCATCATGTATATACAACAAGAACAAAATAAAAGAGCCACATGATATAAAGAGATATACACATTCACAAAAAGAGTGTCACCTACTAGGAGCTTACATGGTGTTTGTTTCTTACCCAAGACATAAGAAGAGTGTATATAAAAAACATTCAGTTCCTTCACACAAAAATAACAAAAGAGCTCTCAACACTCTATTCTACTTCAAATTTTAGAACACTAACTTGAGTTTCAGTTCAAACCACATTCAAGGAGTCACAAGATATATATCTTATTAGTTAAAGAACCACAATATTGCTAAATTTATATATTTACCCTTTCTCTCTATTTTATTTATATTACTAGTAGAGTGTGTTTATGATTTATCTAACACACAAATTATCTCCTGTGATTTTTCTGGAAGATACTTGATATCTTCTTAAACTATCTTTACTCCTACTTTTCTTTAGTGTTATGGAAGAGGTCTGTGTGTGTCTTGTCTTTGTTTTATTCCCATGGATATTTTGGAATAGGTCCTCCATGTCCAGGACATCATTGTTTTTGTACACCATATTCAGGTTATTCATCATAGATTATTTTAAATAATCTACTTAGAAGTGGGTGATTTCCATATAGAGAGGACTAATTCTCATCTTGTGACTAAACCTCTTGTATTTTTATTCCGATACATGTTTTTATATTTTTTCTTTTAATTTATAATATTTAAATTTAATCCATTTTAATCTAACAATAAAACCACTACTTTGATATTTATTCTTAATTAGTGTTTATATAAGGTTGTGATTAAGTAAATTGATTCTAAAAGCTAAAGTAGTTTTTAATAATTTTTTAACTGATACTTAATCAATATTTAAAAAATCTTTTAAAAGATCATATCTTATATCAATCTGCTATTTTTATTATTTGAGATGATGTTATTTAAACTTGGGTATTTTATTGAAACATTTTTTAGATGTATATTTTTATTGGGTACTCAATTCACCTCCCTCTTTAGATACTCACTCCCACTAATATAGACATTTCAAAGCCTTATTCCGATGTTTTAACAAGGTTTTACCCATTTTACCCTTAACGAGATGAAAAATATTTACCAAAGATTGACATTCCTAATTCCAAAACATGGAATCATTTTTTTAATATTCAATAAATTGAATTAGTAAAATTTAATTTAAAATTAAATATGAAAAATAAGATGAAAATACGCTTTTTAGAATTTGTTTGAAGTATAAAAAAAATTATACCAAAATTCAATATAAAATTAATTACAATGAACTTAATTTTATTATTCATAATTTAAATGAACTAATTTTAATTTTTAAACTGTTTTAAAAAAATTAACTTTTAAAATTCTTTAAATAAAAATACAGTATTCAATAAAAAATAAGTATTTTCACTATTGATAAAAAATTCAATCCTTTAATAAAATTATGAAAAATTTATCCTAATATAATATTTAAATGATGACTCAAAAAATTAATTTAATTTTGAAAAATATAATTTATAAAAGTGTAGGAAATTAAATATAATTTCCATGCACAAGATATATTAATTATTTTTGAAGAAAACGAATTTTAAAAAAAATGATTTTTGAAGCATTACACAACATCATGAAATATTGATTTCTCATTTAATAAGAATTAATTATTACGTTTGAATTAAATAGGAATACTACATGGATAATTCAAAATGTGGTCACTCATATTCATACAAACCAATTCAATCTCTAGGTCACATTTAAATAATGATATTTTTATAATATATCTTAATTTGTTCGAAGCATGGTGTATCATGTCAACCAAACTATTATGGTTATTATTATTTTAAATAAATTTTAAACTATTACAATTATGATATTCAGGGGAAACCATGAGGATAATGATTTATTGTTAACAATATTTTTTTACTTGTACATTTATTACAATTTGACTTTTCTTAATGAAGTTTCATATTGTATTATTATAATGTATTAATGTTTATATTGTATTGTAATTTTTTATCTCAATAAAATTTATCAGGGTTTGTTTTATTTTTATGATTAATGTGACGTAATCTATTGAACATATTATTTATTAGAAGTAAAATAACATAGTAAAATAATGTGGTGTTACAACATTTCCATATAATTTTCCAAATCATGTAATGATTAAAAAGTACCATATAACATTCAATTTACTTGATTCAACTTTATTTTATTGAGCCACATATAAATTAAGGAACATTCTAAGTAAACTATAGTTCTCTAAAAACAATATATAGTTTCTATGATATGAAGGTATTTATTCAATACTGATACCCATTGAATATAACATTCATTTAGCTTTATATATTTGGAAAAGAAGCTTATTATAATATAGTCACATATCCCTCAAGAGAGAAAGTTTTTTTAATACAAGATTTACTCCATCTATTATAAGCATTCAGGTAATATTGTTTTAGTATAGTTGATAGTGTTTTATATTTTGTATAATAATCACAAAATGAAATATTCACAAAGTTTTTAACTTCTTAAATAAGTTAATTATTGCATGGATAGAGTTAGGAGATGGGACTAGGATGATTATTAGGACCTTGTTATAGTTTTAAATTTATTTGTTTTTGGTGTAAGTTTTATATGATATACCCATGGGTGATCCTGTTGAATTCTACCTGGATCATGTAATATATAGATAGTTTATTATGTTACAACATCTGGTTTGAAATTTAATTTTAGTTAGATTTTTCTATTATGTTTCTTTATTTTATTTTAGGTCTATAATGAATGATTATATATCCCTTTGGTAATAATTTTTTATCATATATGATAGATGGTATAGTCTTCCCAGGGTTTTATCATAGACCCTTAATATTAGTTATAATCCTCCAGAATATGAGGTGGCATGCCTAAGGCCTATTAGTACTTTGATCTAGTTATTATAGAGTCATCTATGTCAGAACGTTACACTCAAAGTTCATCTTCAACCACCATTTTCATTTTATCAATACGGTCTATGTCATTATATACACCTTTACTAATATCAGTTGATCTAAAAATTAATTTATTATTTTTTTTCACCAGTAATATTTAGTTCTTCCCCATAATTGATCCAATAGTTATAACTTTAATTGACACCACAGCTGATAAAGTGTTCTTATAACTAATCTAAACAAATTAACCATGAATAACAACAATGTAATCAGGGAAAAATAATTCAAGAAGCATTTTTTTCTTGCTCTGTTGCAGTTCTAAAGAATTATTTAATCCCATTATCATACTATTGGGTCATATAATAGATATGATTCCATTTTTGATTCATATATATCATATTTGTTTCCATAATAGTAATATTTGACTAAAACATATTCATAAAAAGACATATAAAAATAAATCATATGATGTATGAATACCAATTATCAATTTTACATATATAAATTATATTAAAAACATATAAAAAACATATATAATATAATATGTACATATATAATGTATATAAAGTATGAAATAAAGTATATAAAAGTATATAGACATTGTTTTAACATATTAAAACATAATATAAACTATAAATAAAAAGTAATGTGAATGATGTATACAAATAAAATATTAAAATTGCACACACACACACATAAAGATTTCACTATATATATTTATATATCTATTTTACCCAATACATATACATATATTTTGACATAATTTATTTACAAGTAATGTTATATATATATGTATATATATATTGATATTATATATATATATATTTTATAATGTTGATGGATTCATAATAAGATATAAATCTTAAGAAACCTATTTTATCTCTAAAATAATATTAAAAATAAGTCTCATGAACATGCCATAGGTTTATGAATCATCTAATATAAACAAGATAAACTATTTGATAGATAAATTGGGAAAGACTTCCTGAAATGTAGATATTGGTGAAGATAAATAAGTTTCATGGTGGGTGGGATTAATATAAAAATTGGATGAATTTTATAAATTATTTATATAAATAATTGATATATACACCATTTATCATAACTTAAAATATTAACATTAAAATAACTATTTTTTTATTTCTAATAAAATTTGATCAAAATAAAAAAATTGAAATATTAGTGGAAGGATTATGTGTAAGGAACCAGCCCCAGTTTCCCAAAGCTGGTGCCTTATTTGATTAAGTTGGCATACATACAAGGAATATGAATCCTAAAGGACCGAGTAGTTTATTATAATTGGAAACAAGTTACACACATAAGTAGATCATTACCTCATGAAGGAAAAAACAACACTAATTTATGCCACTAGCAACATCATGTCTCCTAGATTATGCTTGCATGTCATTCATAATTTACTTCTTCATATCCTGAGAAAAATTAAACAAAAGAAAGGGTGAGCTCAAATGCTCAGTAAGAGTAAGAAATACAACGGAAGATAATGTAAATATTAGACATGGGGAGTAATTGAAAACACATGCCTTTAATAATGATCTTGAACACCTTATGGCAGAAATATGAGTTGAATAAATAATTCCATAATAAAACGTAATCAAGGGTATTCTACTAGTCGAATAACCACATGAACTTCAAATAATAGCATAATAATGAGGGAAGTTCATATGTCAGACATCATAACCATTCCGTCCAAGCCTCATGCTAGGACCATAAAATAATCATTTTGTCAAGGCCTCGTGCCAAGACCATATTTTTTCTAATGATACCTACCGAGGCATCAAGGGGATATAGCGGGCCCCACCCATCACATAATAAGTCCAAATTCATTCCTCATATGAGAGGGGATAAACATAAACAACATATACATTCATACTGAAACTATCATATGAAATGTAACTATCTTTCCCCAATCATTAAACATAAAACACTAACCATTTAGAATAATATGGTGAATAGTTTTAGGACAGATTATCCAAAAGAGAGTTAGTCATAAACCATTAAATCAAATATGGTATATGACATCATAAATTATTAGACCCAATAATACCATGGAATCAACAAGAGTGTTGAATTAGATGAAAACACTCTTATAAAATCATTAAGCAATTCTGGAGATAAATACTCTTTCATTTTAACAAGAAGAGTTCTTTTGGAGAAATCTTTGTATAAAACTAAAAGTAAAGTAAGATAGTATTTTCATAAAAAAATGAGTGGTTTTATAAAGATAATGGTTTCCAAAAACATATTATAGAGTGCCCTTGAAAATAGGTAAGAATTTGAGAAATTCCCTTGAACTGGACTCGTATTCTTGAAACAATTTTGAATGTTCCTTTTAAAATGTGTAACTATCCATAAAAAAATTTAAGGATTATGGTTTCTAAACATATATATGATACTCACACAGATAAATATGATTAGTACATAACAATACATAATAATTACATCGAGGTAATTAAACAATAAAAGTGTCTTGAATGAAAGTGGAAGTTTGGGTGAAAAAACCCTTACCTTAAGTCCAAATGTGTTCCTCTATTGAACTTAATATCCTTGAATATGAAAGTATACTTATTAATAAATTATTGAAGATCATATTAGACATGTATTTATTTTATCATAATTCTATTTATTTCATTTATACACTTATTTATATGTTATTATATTGAATTTCATTGTTTCGGTGTGTTCATTTTCATTATTCTTATAATTGGTTCACCTGTTTTTAAGTAATGGAGTTTATGTGAAAAGGTTATAAATCTCCAGGATTGGAATAATATATTATTTACAAACATAAATAATTGGTAATGGTCATTTATATCATTTTAACATGGAATGAAGAAGAATCATTAGATGACAACCACTTCAATTATTCTGCGGTATTTGGATTATTATGAACTAGTTTTGTCATATAACTTAATTATATGTACATATTCAGGTTCCTAAATATTAATTAGGTTATAAAACATATATTATAGTCTGTTTAAACCATGAATATGGTTTCGTTACCAGTAATTAAGAAGAAATTGATGAACTAAACTTCGTCGTCCTCAAAGGTTATAAATCAGAACCTTATGGACGTCAGTTTCGTTCATAAAATAAAAGTGAGGGAGTAAGAATATTTATGATGGTTCTTCCATTCACATGATATAAATCCAGTATATATATGTTACTGGAGTAACCATGATCATTTGTACAGAGGAGGTGTGGAGATAAAAATCAAAGAGATGAACTTTAAAATAAAAGAAATGTTAAGAGATCCCTTATGAAAATTCGGCAGCTTAACGACGTCACTTAAAATTTCATAAAATTAAATGATGAGAACAAAAGGGTATCTCATCCTATTTAAATAAAAAGGACAGTCATAATAACAGATAAAATCAAACCCCAACATATTAGAAAGGAATTTCAAATTGCTACCATACTAGAAGTGTCGACTTAAAGAAAAGAATGAAGGATTCCCTTACCTTGTAGAATAACTCCTAGATCTTGAAGTATGGGACCTTGGGGGCTTAGAGACAAATTGGGAGGACGCATAGAGAGGTAAAACCACCAAAGTTTCTAGGATGAGGGATTTGGAATGAAAGAAAACGAATGGATGAGTTGGTATTTATAGAAAAAGAGAGGTAATTTTTTAATAATTTCAAAGGGACACCTCATTAGTGATTTTTGCCAAACCATGGGCTTTCCCTTGGTATTTACCCATGGTTTAAGACACTTGCGACAAATCTTGTCCTAAGTTACTATACACAAGTCTACCATACTTTTATATTTAATTATTACATCATTATGATGTCATTAATCTACCGAAAACTCAAAACTGTATTTTTACTATTCATGAAAAATTTATGTATTTTAGAAAAACCCCAAAAATTCACCCCTACTATTTTTTGACATGTAGAATTCAAAGGTGAAATACATTTTTCAAAAATAATTTTATAGATATTATTAATTTAATTTTTAAATAAAAGAACACTTAATTCAAAAATTAACAATTCTAATTCTACAACTACTTCTTTATCACAATGAAAACTTAACCAAGATGTTATTATCTTCTAGCCTTAAGAAAATAAAATAATAATAAAATTTACTATTCATTATGGTCATATTATTATTCATAAGGGTATGTTACTATTCATTAAAAAAATAAAGTTTGTTCTTTCGGACTCCAAATGACTTACTGAACACAACCCTAGATGGCCATTTTTTGAAATTCAAAGCATTGAAGAGGAAAAGTTGTGTTTAATGGATAGATTATAAAATTTAATTGTATATTTATTTTCAAAACCTTGGGGTGTTACATTATCCCCTCCTTACAAAAATTTCATCCTCGAAACTCACAGAATATTACCTAAAATGATTTGGGTATGTCTTTAACGTAAGATCCTCAGGCTCCCATGTTGCTTCCTATATCTTTTGGTTCCTCCATAGAACCTTCACCAGACGAGTCGTCTAATTTCTCAATACTTGTTCTCCAGTATCAAGAATCTTGAAAGGCTCTTCACAGTAAGAAAGATCGGGCTCAAGATCCACTTCTTCATAAGTGAGTACATGTGTTGGGTTTGGTACGTAATTTATTAACATTGACACGTGGAACACATAGTGAACCTTGGAGAGACTTGGCGACATTGCCAAATGGTAAGCTACAGCTCCAATTCGGTCCAGAATTTCAAAAAGGTCCGATGTACCTGGGACTTAACTTTCCCTTCTTACTGAATCGTAAAATACCCTTCCATGGAGATACCTTTAAGAAAACATGATCACCATCTTGAAACTCCAAACCCTTCCTTCGGTTGTCTTTATACCTCTTTTTCCTACTTTGAGCTATTTTGATATGGTTATGGATAATCATCACCTTTTCCAATGTTTCTTCAACATGTTCTGGGCCCACAAGATTTCTTTCACCAATATCATCCCAGCAAGTTGGTGTACGACATCGCCTCCCATATAATGCTTCATAAGGTGCCATCTGTATACTTGAATGGAAGCTATTGTTGTACGAAAATTATAAGAGAGGTAAATACTTATCCCACATGCCTTGAAAATAAAGTGAACGAGACCTCAAAATGTCTTCCAATGTTTGAATAGTCTGTTCTGATTGTCCATCAGTTTGTGGGTGGTAGGGTGTTCTCAAACGAAGCTCAGTATCTAGGGCCTTCTAATGAATTTTCCTGAATCTTGATGTAAAATGTGGATCAAAATCAGAAACAATAGATAGGGGAAATCCATGAAGTCTCAAAAATTCATTAATGTATATTCATTCTAGACGTTCAAGTGGTAGATCTTCTCTTATAGTAATAAAATTTTCTAACTTGGTAAGACGGTAAAAAATGACCCATATTGCGTCGTTCCTTCTAGGAGTATTTGGTAGTCCCATGACAAAGTCTATCATGATATTATCCCATTTCCACTCAGGTATGGGAATAGGTTTCAATACTCTTCCAGGCTGTTGCCTTCCATCTTTCACTTGTTGACAAACCACACATCTTGACACAAAATCAGCAATCTCCCTCTTCATGTTTTCCCAAAAATAATGATCCTTGAAATCTCAATACATATTAGTGCTACCAAGGTGTATAGAGAAATTGGAACTATGAGCATCATCTAAAAATTCCCTTTTTAGATCAGGTATATCAGGAACATAAAGTCTCTTCCCAAATTTCAAAATTCCATCTTCATATACGAAGTCACTCAATCTCCCATCATTCACAGCTTTAATCTTCTTTTGAAACTTCTCATCATCAGCCTGAGAACTTTTTATCCTTTCTTGTAAATATTGTTTTGAAACCATTTGAAAAATAATTGATGTTTCACGTTCCATGGTTATTCCCATATCCATCTTCACTAGATCCATGAAATTAGGATCCCTTTTAACTCTCATATTGTTATAAACTCCATGATCCTTTCTACTCAAAGCATATGCCACCTTATTTGCCTTCCCCGGGTGGTAGTGTATCATGCAATCATAATCCTTGAGTAGTTCAAGCCTTCTCCTTTGCCTCATATTTAGTTCTTTCTGTGAGAAAATATACTTCAAACTCTTGTGATCAGTATAAATCTCACATTTTTCACCATAGAGATAATGTCTCCATATCTTCAAAGCAAATATTATAGCATCTAGCTCAATATCATGAGTAGGATAGTTTTCTCATGAATTTTTAGCTACCGTGATGCATAAGTAATAACCCTATCATTTTTCATAAGGATATAACCAAGTCTTTTCTTTAAAGCATCACTATAAATTAAAAACCTGTCATTCCCCGATGGTAGAGTCAATATAGGAACATTGAATAATATTCCCTTCAGTTCTTTAAAACATTATTCACAAACTTTTGTCCAAAAAAATTTAACCCCTTTACGTGTGAGCTTCTTTATCGGGTTAGCCAGTCGAGAAAAATTCTATACGAAACGCCGATAATAACGTGATAATCCAATAAAACTATGTAGCTTAGTTATGTTGGATGGAGTGGGCCAATCATGGATTTCCTTTGTCTTTACAGGATCAACTATGATTCCTTCCTTAGAGAAAATATAGCCAAGAAAAGAAATCTCCTAAATCCATAATTCACACTTGCTAAACTTCCCATATAATTCAGGTCTTCTATGAGTCTTCAGGATAATGCGCAATTGATTTTTATGATCTTCACAGCTTTTGGAGTATATCAAGATATCATAAAAAAATACCACCACAAAATCATCAAGATATTCCTTGAAAACTCTGTTCATTAGATCCATGAAGACAGAGGGTGCGTTAGTCAATCCAAAAGGCATTACTATAAACTTGTAATGATCGTACCTGGTTCAAAACGTTGTTTTTGGAATTTCTTCCTTCTTCACACTCAATAGATGATATCCAGTTCGAAGGTCAATCTTTGAAAAGTATTGAGCTCCATGTAGTTGGTCAAATAAATCATCAATGCGAGGTAGGGGATACTTGTTCTTTATTGTTATATCATTGATCTCCCTGTAGTCGATACATAACCTCATAGATCCATATTTCTTCTTAACAAAAAGGACAGGGGATCCCCATGGAGAAACACTAGGGTGAATAAATCCCTTATTACTGAATTCCTATAGTTGCTTCTTTAGTTCAACTAATTCCACAATGGCCATTCTATAAGGGGTCTTTGATGTGGGCCTTGAACCAGGAATTAAATCAATGGAAAATTCAATTTCTCGTTCAGGAGGATGTCCAGGTAAATCTTCTAGAAACACATCAACATATTCTCTCACAATAGGTACATACTCTATTTGAACATTACATTCCACGCCCATAATTATTTCATTCTCTTCCTCCCCAATAATTGAATTTAGTTGAGCTACTAGGGGTGGATCTAGATAAGAATTTTGTGGTGATGATTCTGCTCTAAAGATAAGGTGTTCTTTATCATCGTCATCAAAAATCGTAACCTCCTTATTCTTATAATAAATTTTTTCATAATGGTCTGAAAGCTAATCCATACCGAGGATTATATCAAATTCAATCATGATTATTCCAATCATATCAGAGGATAAAAAAAATTTATATGCCCAAATGGGAACTGATTGAAAGAACTTTGTATCAATGATACTTACCTTAGATGTTTTGACTGAAAACTCCCTTGTTAAATCAAATTGGAAATATCTGATTTTCTTAGAAAACAGGGAAGATATGAAACAATGCAGTGATCCAAAATCAAATAAAGAATTGGCTAAACTTGAGGAAACAATTAAAGTACCCGCCACAACGTCATTAGGAACTTCAACCTATGCAGTTGTGATTTCGTATGATTTTCCCTGATCCCTTGGCCTTTTCTGTTGCATATTTCCTTGACGTTTTGGAAAATGATTAGCATAGTGTCCCATCTACCAGAAACTATATCCTTGAACATCATTGGATTCCTTCCTCCCTTTGAAATCACCAGCAATATGGCCTTTCTGACCACATTTGTAGCATACTCCTTTTTCTTTTAAGCATTCACCAGGGTGTTTCTTTCCACAATTGTCACATGGTGGAAATTCAACTCTTCCCTTCTTCCATGATTCCTTATTTCCTTTCCCAGGGTTTTTAGCAGCCCTCTTATTTTCTTACTTTACCTTAAAGTCATAAGACTTAGAGAATTATTTTTCTGTCTTGATGGCACATGAAACTATATCTTCATATGATGAAAAACTTTGGGAGACCAGTTCCCGCCGAAAGAATGGATTTAGGCCATCAAATAATCGATCAATTTTTCTCCTTGGATGTCATATATTGTCTACAACATGTCTTTCTAATCTTGTGAATTTATCTTCATACCTTGCAACATTATCATCCTCCTTCTGCCTCAGATTCAAGAATTGTCTCTCCATATCTGCTCGCTGCTCACAAGGGAAATATTTTTCTAAGAATATTTCCTTAAAATGCATCCATTACATCTCTTTTATCTCTTCCTCCTCCTCTGTGTTTTGGATTAATGACCACCACTGATACGCGTCTTATGATAGATGATATACTTCCAAGACAACCTTCTCTCTTTCATTACATCCCAAAGTGAGAAATATCTTCTCAAGGGAACATATCTACTGCTCTACTACAAACGAGTTTGTAGTCACGTTGAATGATGGAGGATGTTGTCGAATAAAGCAATCTAGGATGGCTCATCCACATGGTGGATCCAGATGCTCTATACAGGTACAATTATTATTCATAACCTGAGTAAGTTCTCCCAGAATAGTTATGAGTTGCTCAGCACCAGTCACAACACTAGAGCTAACATCATTATCTTGCGTCGGAGGAAAATCCCTACAGGGGACACGTGCATTCATGTGATTTCCATTCCATCCACAAGGCACCATATCTAGATAATGGAATACACTATATTAGGTTATGAATAATAATGTATAATCTTAACTTAAAAATACTCAGAAAAATTAAGATCCTGCGCATGGCTAATCCCATATTCACGAAAATGGTTTCATTGAGGAATATTTAACATTTCAATCCTTCATAATGGCTTGTAAAGTAAATGTGAATTATCCTAAGAATATCCCCTAGGAGTGTAGTAACCAAGAGTGCAGCAAGGCCTGTTGTCGTGCACCAGTTCCTGTTCGAGTCTAGCTCAAAGCAGTGTTTTCGGGTTTTACCTCTAGATACATCTGTGCCAGAGCCACCTCTACCTGCTCGGATCCAGACAGGGATGTATTGCGTGAAATATCCACATAATCTATTCCATACCAAAATACCATGATGTTATTGTATGTATATCCTCAAAGACTAACTTAGGGACTCTTCTCTAATTCTACGTTTTCTAAATATAGTTTCCATGTATTCTACTAAAATTTCTCTGATACCAACTGTAAGGACCCTGCCCCAGTTGCTCAGATCCGGGTCCTTATTTGATTAAGTTGGCATACATACAAGGAATACGAATCCCAAAGGACCTATTAGTTTAGTATTATTGGAAACAAGTTACATACATAAGTAGATCATTACAATATGAAGGAAAAAAATACTAATTTATGCCACTAGCAACATCAGGTCTCCTAGATTATTCTTGCATGTCATTCATAATTTACTTCTTCATATCCTAAGAAAAATGAAACATAAGAAAGGGTGAGCTCAAATTCTCAGTAAGAGTAAGAAATACAACAGAAGATAATATAAACATTAGACATGTTGAGTAATTGAAAACACATGCCTTTAATAATGAACTTGAACACCTTATGGTAGAAATATGAGCTGAATAAATAATGCCATAATAAAACGCAATCATGGGTATTATACTAGTCAAATAACCACATTAACTTCAAATACTAGCATCATAATGAGGTAAGTGCATATTCCAGACATCATAACCATACCATCAAAGCCTCGTGCTAGGACCATAAAACAATCATTTTGTCAAGGCCTCATGCCAAGACCATAGTTTGTCTCATGAGACCTACCGATGCATCGTGGGGCTATAGTGGGCCCCAACCATCACATAATAAGTCCAATGCACACCTCATATGAGCGGGGATAAACATAAACAACATATACATTCCTATTGAAACTATCATATGAAATGTAACAATATTTCCACAATTATTAAACATAAAACACTAACCATTTGGAATAATACGGTGAATGGTTTTAGGACAGATTATCCACAATAGAGTAAGTCATAAACCATTAAATCAAATATGGAAGATGACTTCATAAATGATTAAACCCAATACTACCATGGAATCAATAAGAGTGTTTAATTAGATGAAAACACTCTTATAAAATCATTAAGCAATTCTAGAGATAAATAATCTTTCATTTTGAAAAGAAGAGTTCTTTTGGAAAAATCATTGTATAAAACCATAAGTAAATTAAGATATTATTTTCATAAAATAATGAGTTGTTTTATAAGGATATTGGTTTCCAAAAATATATTATAGAGTGCCCTTGAAAATAGGTAAGAATTTGAGAAATTCCCTTGAACCAGGCTCGTATTCTTGAAACAATTTTAAATGTTCCTTTTAAAATGTGTAAATATCCCTAAAATAAGGAAGTATTATGGTTTTAAACATATATATGATACTCACATAGAACATATTATTAGTACATAACAATACATAAGAATTATATCAAGGTAATTAGAAAATAAAAGTATCCCGAATTAAAGTGGATGTTCGGGTGAAAAACCCCTCACCTTTACTCCAAACGTGTTCCTGTCTTGAAATTAAGCTCTAGGAATATGAAAGTATACTTATTAATAAATTATTTAAGATCCTATTATACATGTATTTAGTTTATCATAATTATGTTTAGTTTATTTATACCCTTATTTCTATGTTATTATATTGAATTTCATTGTTCCGGGGTGTTCGTTTTCATTATTCTTATAACCAGTTCACTTGTTTTTAAGTAATGGAGTTTATGTGAAATGGTTATAAATCTCCAGGATTGGAATTATATATTATTTATGAACATAAATAATTGTTAATGGTCATTTATATCATTTTGTTACATTTAATGAGGAAGAATCATTAGATGACAACCACTCCGATTATTCTACGGTATTTGGATTATTATGAACTAGTTTTGTCATATAACTTAATTATATGTGCATATTATGGTTCTTGAATATTAATTAGGTTATAAAACATATATTATAATCTGGTTCACCCATGAATATGGTTTCATGACCAGTAATGAAAAATAAATTGATGAACGAAACTTCGTCATCCACGAAGGTTATAAATCAGAACCTTATGGACGTCAATTTCGTTCATAAAGTATAAGGGTGGGAGTAAGAATATTTATGATGGTTCATCTATTCACATGATATAAATCCAGTATATAGATGTTACTGGAGTTACCATGATCATTTGGACCGAGGATTTGCGGAGATAAAAATAAATGAGATGAACTTGAAAATAAAAGAAAAGTTAAGAGATCCCTTATGAAAATTCGGCAGCCTAACGACGTCACTTAAAATTTAATAAAATAAAATGATTAGAACAAAAGTGTTTATCATCATATTAAAATAAAAAGGACAGTAATAAGAATAAATAAAATTAAACCCCAACATATTATAAAGTAATTTCAAATAGCTAACATAAAAGAAGTGTCGACTTAAAGAAGAGAATGAAGGATTCCCTTACCTTGTAGAATAACTTCTAGATCTTGAGGGATGGGACCTTGGGGGCTTAGGGACACCTTGGGAGGAATCATATAGAGGTAAAACCACCAGAGCTTCTAGGATGAGGGATTTGTAATGAAGGAAAACGAATGGATGAGTGGGTATTTATAGAAAAAGAGAGTTAATTTTTTAATAATTTCAAATGGACACCTCATTAGTGGTTTTTGCCAAACCATGGGCTTGCCCATGGTATTTTCCCATGGTTTAAACCACATGGGTCACCTCATGTCATAAGTTACTATACACAAGTCTACCATAAGTTTATATTTATATATTACATCATTATGATGTCATTAATCTATCGAAAACTCAAAAATGTATTTTTAATATTCATGAAAAATTCATATATTTTAGAAAAATCCCAAAAATTCACCCCTAATATTTTTCGACGTGTAGAATTCAAAGGTGAAATTCATTTTTCAAAAATAATTTATTAAATATTATTAATTTAATTTTTAAATAAAATCATACTTAATTCAAAAATTAACAGTTCTAATTCTACAACTAGTTTATCACAATGAAAACTTAACCAAGATGTTATTATCTTGTAGCCTTAATAAAATAAAATAATAATAAAATTTACTATTAATTATGGTCATATTACTATTCATATTACTGTTCATATTACTATTCATAAGGGCATGTTACTATTTACTAAAAAATCAATTTTTTTCTATCAGACTCCAAATGACTTACTGAACACAACTCTAGATCACCATTTTTCAAAATTCAAAGCATTGAAGAGGAAAAGTTGTGTTTAATGGATAGATTATAAAATTTCATTCTATATTAATTTTCAAAACCTTGGGGTGTTACATTCTCCCCTCCTTGCAAAAATTTCATCCTCGAAATTCACAGAATGTTACCTAAAAATATTCATGTATGTATTGAAGATAAGATCCCCTGGCTCCCATGTTGCTTCCTCTATCTTATGGTTCCTCCATAAAACCTTCAACAGATGAGTCGTCCGATTTCTAAATACTTGTTCTCTAGTATCAAGAATCTTGATAGGATCTTCACAGTAAGATAGATCGGGCTCAAGTTCCACTTCTTTATAAGTGAGTACATGCGTTGGGTCTAGCATGTACTTTCTTAACATTGACACGTGGAACACATTGTGAAACTTGGAGAGACTTGGTGGCATTGAAAAATGGGAAGCTACGACTCCAATTCAGTCTAGAATTTCAAAAGTTCCGATGTACATGGGACTTAACTTTCCCTTCTTACCGAATCGTATAATATCCTTCCATGGAGACACCTTTAAGAAAACGTGATCACCTTCTTGAAACTACAAATCCTTCCTTTAGTGGTCTGCATAGCTCTTTTGCCTACTTTGAGCTATTTTGATATGGTTATGGATAATCTTCACCTTTTCCATTGTTTCTTCAACAAGTTCTGGGCCCACAAGCTTTCTTTCACCAACATCATCCCAGCAAGTTGGTGTACGAAATCACCTCCCATATAATGCTTCATAGGGTGTCATCTGTATACTTGAATGGTAGCTATTGTTGTAGGAAAATTCTACGAGTGGTAAATACTGATCCCACATGCCTTGAAAATCAAGTGAACAAGACCTCAACATGTCTTCCAATGTTTGAATAGTTCGTTCTGATTGTCCATCAGTTTGTTGGTGGTTGGCATTGCTCAAACAAAGATCAGTATCTATGGCCTTCTGAATGCTTTTCCAAAATCTTGATGTAAAACATGGATCACGATCAGAAACAATCGATAGGGGAACTCCATGAAGTCTCACAACTTCATTAATATATATTCTTACTAGACGTTCAAGTGGTAGATCTTCTCTTATAGCAAGAAAATGTGCTGACTTGGTAAGACGGTCAACAATGACCCATATTGCATCGTTCCTTCTAGGAGTCTTTGGTATTCCCATGCCAAATGCCATCGTGATATAATCCCATTTCCACTCAGGTATGGGAAGAGGTTTCAATACTTCTCCAGTTTGTTGCCTTCCTGATTTCACTTGTTGACAAACCATACATCTTGACAAAAAATCAGCAATCTCCCTCTTCATGTTGTCCCACCAAAAATGTTCCTTCAAATCTCTATACATCTTAGTGCTACCAGGGTGTATAGAGAAATTGGAACTATGAGAATCATCTAACAATTCTCTTTTTAGATCAGGTATAACGGGACCACAAAGTCTCTTCCCAAATTTCATAATTCCATCTTCATATAAAAAGTCACTAAATCTCCCATCATTCACAGCTTTAATCTTCTTTTGAAACTCCTCATCATCAGCCTGATAACTTTTTATCCTTTCTAGTAAAGATAGTTTTGAAACCATTTGAAAAATCATCGATGTTTCACCTTCCATGGTTATTCCCATATCCATCTTTACTAGATCCATGAAAATAGGATCCCTTTTAACTCTCATCTTGTTCAAAACTCCATGATCCTTTCTGCTCAAAGCATCTGCCACCTTATTTTCCTTCCCCGGGTGGTAGTGTATCGTGCAATCATAATCCTTCAGTAATTCAAGCCATCTCATTTGCCTCTTGTTGAGTTCTTTCTGTGATAAAATATACTTCAAACTCTTGTGATCAGTATGAATCTCACATTTTTCACCATAGAGATAATGTCTCCACATCTTAAAAGAAAATATTACATCAGCTAAATCAAGATCATGAGTAGGATATTTTTTCTCATGAATTTTTAGCTACTGTGATGCATTTTCAATAACCTTATCATTTTTCATAAGGACACAACCAAGTCCTTTCTTTGAAGCATCACTCTAAATTAAAAACCAGTCATTCCCTGATGGTAAAGTCAATATAGGGGCATTGACTAATCTTATCTTCAGTTCTTCAAGACATTCTTAACAATATTTTGTCAATAAAAATTTAACCCCTTTTCATGTGAGCTTCGTTAGTAGGTTAGCCTATCGGGTAAAATTCTCTATGAAACGCCGATAATAACCTGCTAAGCCAATAAAACTGCATACCTTAGTTATGTTTGTTGGAGTGGGCCAATCTTGGCTTGCCTTTGTCTTTGTAGGATGAACTAGGATTCCATCCTTAGAGACAATATGGCCAAGAAAAGAAATCTCCTAAAGCTAGACTTCACACTAGATAAACTTCCCATATAATTCATGTCTTCTAAGAGTCTTCAAGATAATGTGCAAGTGATTTTCATAAACTTCGCAGATTTTGGAGTATACCAAGATATAATCAATAAATACAACCAAAAAAATCATCAAAATATTCCTTGAAAAATCTGTTCATTAGATCCATGAAGACAGAGGGTGCATTAGTCAAACCAAAAGGCTTTACTGTAAACTCGTAATGACCATACCAGGTTCGAAATGCTATTTTTAGAATGTCTTCCTTCTTTACACTCAAGTGATGATATCCAGATCGAAGGTCAATCATTGAAAAGTATTGAGGTCTATGCAGTTGTTCAAATAAATCATCAATGCGAGGTAGGGGATACTTGTTCTTTATGGTTATAGAATTTATTTACCTGTAGCTGATACATAAACTCATAGACCCATCTTTCTTCTCAACAAAAAGGACAGAGGATCTCAATGGAGAAACACTAGGGTGAATAAATCCCTTATTACTCAATTTCTCTAGTTGATTCTTTAGTTCCACTAATTCCACAGTGTCCATTCTATAAGTGGTATTCGATATAGTCCATGAATCGGGAATTAAATCAATGGAAAATTCAATTTCTCGTTCTGGAGGATGTCCAGGTAAATCATCTGGAAACACATCAATATATTCTCTCACAATAGGTACATCCTCTATTTGACCATTCCATTCCTCACCCACAATTATTTCATTCTCTAACACACCAATAATTGAATTTAGTTGGGCTACTAGGGGTGGATATAGATAAGAATTAGGTGGTGACGATTCTACTCTAACGATATGGTGTTCTTTATCATCGTCATCAAAAATCATAACCTCCTTTTTCTTACAATAAACTTTTTCATCATGGTCCGAAAGCCAGTCCATACCAAGGATTATATAAAATTCAATCATGGGTATGATGAATGAGATCAGCAGATAAAGAACATTTATATGCCCTAATGGGAACTGATTGGTAGAACTTTATAGCAATGATACTTCCCTTAATAGTTTTGACTGAAAACTCGCTTGTTAAATAAAATTGGAAATATCTGATTTTCTTAGCAAACTGGGAAGATATAAAACAATGCAATGATCTATAATCAAATAAAGCATTGGATAAACTTGAGAAAATAATTAAAGTACCTTCCTCGATGTCATTAGGAACTTCAACTTCTGTAGTTGTGATTTCATAAGCTTTTCCCTGATCCCTTGGCCTTTTCTGTTGCATATTTCCTTGACGTTTTGGACAATCATTAGCATAGTGTCCCATCTCTCGACAACTATAGCATTGAACATCATTGGCTTCCTTATTCCCTTTGAAATCACCAGCAAGATGGCCTTTCTGACCACATTTGTAGAGTACTCCTTTTCCTTTTAAGCATGCACCAGGGTGTTTTTTCCAAAATTTTCACATGGTGGAAACTCAACTCTTCCCTTCTTCCCGGATTCCTTATTTCCTTTCCTAGTGTGTTTAGCAGCCCTCTTATTTTATTTCTTTCCCTTAAAGTCATAAAACTTAGAGAATTATTTTTCTTTCTTGATGGAAAATTAAACAATATCCTCATGTGATGAAAAACTATGGGAGACCAGTGCCCGTCAAAGGAATAGATTTAGGCCATCAAAGAATCAATCGATTTTGCTCCGTGGATTTCATATGTAGTCTACCGCTGGTCTTGCTAATCTTGTGATGTTAGCTTCATACCTTGAAACATTATCATCTTCCTTCTTCCTCAGATTCAAGAATTTTCTCTTCATATCTGCTCACTAATCATGAGGGAAATATTTTTCTAAGAATAATTCCTTAAAATCCCTCCATTCCATCTCTTCTATCTCTTCCTCCTCATTTGTGTTTTGGATTAATGACCACCACCGATCCACATCTCCTAATAGACGATATACTACCATGAAAACCTTCTCTCTTTCATTACATCCCAAAGAGAGAAATATCTTCTCAAGGGAACATATCCACTACTCTACTACAAAGGGCTATGTAGTCCTGTTGAATGATGGTGGCTGTTGTCGCATAAAGCGATCTAGCATGGCGCCTCCACGTGGTGGATTCAGATGATCCATATGGGTAAGGTTATTATTCATAACCTGAGTAAGTTGTCTTAGTGTAGTTATGAGTTGCTCAGCATCAGTCACAGCACCAGAGCCAACATCATTATCATGCGTCGAAGAAAAATACCTATAGGGGACACGTGCATTCGTGCGATTTCCATTCCGTCCACTAGGCGCCATATCTAGATAATGGCATACACTATATTAGGTTATGAATCATAATGTATAATCTTAACTTAAAAATACTTATAAAAATTGAGATCCTACGCATGGCTAATCCAATATTCAAAGAAATGGTTTCTTTGAGTAATATTTAACATTTCAATGCTTCATAATAGCTTGTAAAGAAAATGTGAATTATCCTAAGCATATCCCCCAAGAGTTTTGTAACCAAGAGTGCAGCAAGGACTGTTGTCGTGCACCAGTTCCTGTTCGAGTCTAGATCAAAGCGGTGTTTTCGGGTTTTACCCCTAGATACATATGTGCCAGAGCCGCCTCTACCTGTTCATATCCAGGCAGGGATGCATTGCTTGAAATATCCACATAATCTCTTCCTTACCAAAATACCAGGATGTTATTGTATGTATATCCTCAAATAATAACTTATGGACTCTTCCCTAATTCTACATTTTCTAAATCTAGTTTCCAAGTATTCTACTAAACTTCCGCTGATACAAACTGTAAGGACCCATCCCTAGTTACCTAGAGCCGGTGCCTTATTTGATTAAGTTGGCATAAATACAAGGAATACGAATCCTAATGGACCGAGTAGTTAAGTATTATTGGAAACAAGTTACATACATAAGTATATCATTACAACATGAAGGGGAAAACAATACTAATTTATGCCACTAGCAACATCATGTCTCCTAAATTATGCTTGCATGTCATTCATAATTTACTTCTTCATATCCTGAAAAAAATTAAACATAATAAAGGGTGATATAAAATGCTCAGTAAGATTAAGCAATACAGCGGAAGATAATATAAACATTAGACATGGTGAGTAATTGAAAAAACATTCCTTTAATAATGAACTTGAACACCTTATGGATGAAATATGAGATGAATAAATAATGCCATAATAAAATGTAATCATGGATAGTCTACTAGTCCAATAACCACATGAACTTAAAATACTAGCAACATAATGAGGGAAGTGAATATGCCAGACATCATAACCATACCATCCAAGCCTCATGCTCGGACCATAAAATAATCATTTTGTCAAGGCCTTGTGCCAATACCATAGTTTGTATCATGAGACCTACCGATGCATCTAGGGGCTATAGCAGTACCCACCCATCACATAATAAGTCCAATGCATTCCCAATATGGACATGGACAAACATAAACAACATATACATTCATATTGAAACTATCATATGAAATGTAACTATCTTTCCCCAATCATTAAACATAAAACACTAACCATTCAGAATAATATAGGGAATGGTTTTAGGATATATTATCTACAATATAGTTAGTAATTAACCATTAAATCAAATATGGTATATGAATTCATAAATTATTAAACCCAATAATACCATGTAATCAACAAGAGTGTTGAATTAGATGAAAACAGTCTTATAAAATCATTAAGCAATTCTGGAGATAAATACTCTTTCATTTTTAAAAGAAGAGTTCTTTTGAAAAAATATTTGTATAAAACCAGAAGTAAAGTAAGATAGTATTTTCATAAAAAATTAGTGGTTTTATAAATATAATGGTTTCCAAAAATATATTATAAAGTTCCCTTGAAAATAGGTAAGAATTTGAGAAATTCTCTTGAACTGGGCTCATATTCTTGAAACAATTTCAAATGTTCTTTTTAAAAGGTGTAAGTATCCATAAAAAAGGGAAGGATTATAGTTTATAAACATATATATGATACTCAAATAGAACATATGATTAGTAAATAACAATACATAAGAATTACATTGAGGTAATTAGACAATGAAAGTATCCCGAATGAAAGTGGAAGTTCGGGTGGAAAACCCCTTACCTTAACTCCAAACGTGTTCCTATCTTGAAATTAAGCTCCTAGAATATGAAAGTATACTTATTAATAAATTATTTATGAACCTATTATACATGTATTTAGTTTATCATAATTCTTTTTAGTTCATTTATACCCTTATTTCTAAGTTATTATATTGAATTTCATTGTTCCGGGGTGTTCATTTTCATTATTCTTATAATCGGTTTACTTGTTTTTAAGTAACAGAGTTTATGTGAAAAGGTTATAAATCTCACAGATTGGAATTATATATTATTTATGATTATAAATAATTTGTAATGGTAATTTCTATCATTTGGTTACATTGAATGTGGAAGAATCATTAGATGACAACCACTTCGATAATTCGATGGTATTTTGATTATTATGAACTAGTTTTGTCATATAACATAATTATATGTACATATTCTGGTTCCTGAATTTTAATTCGGTTATAAAAAATATATTATAGTCTGGTTCAACCTTGAATATGGTTTAATGACCAGTAATGAAGAAGAAATTGATGAACGAAACTTCGTTGTCCATGAAGGTTATAAATTAGAACCTTATGGGCGTCAATTTCGTTCATAAAATAAAAGGGAGGGAGTAAGAATATTTATGATTGTTCTTCCATTAACATGATATAAATCCAGTATATAGAAGTTACTAGAGTTACCATGATTATTTGGACATAGGAGGTGAGGAGAGAAAAATAGAAGAGATGAACATGAAAATAAAAGAAAAGTTAAGAGATCCCTTATGAAAATTCAGAAACCTAACGGAATCACTTAACATTTCCTAAAATAAAATGATGAGAAAAAAATGGTATATCATCATATTGAAATAAAAATTAAAGTAATAAAAATAAATAAAATCAAACCCCAACATATTAGAATGGAATTTTAAATAGATAACATAAAAGAAGTGTCGACTTAAAGAAGAGAATGAAGGATTCCCTTACCTTGTAGAATCACTCCTAGATCATTAAGGATGGGACCTTGGGGGATTAGGGCCACCTTGGGAGGACTCCTAGAGAGGTAAAACCACCAAGGCTTCGAAGATGAGGGATTTGGAATGAAATAATACGAATGGATGAGTGGGTATTTATAGAAAAAGAGAGGTAATTGTTTAATAATTTCAAAGGGACACCTCATTAGTGGTTTTTTCCAAACCATGGGCTTTCCCATGGTATTTTCCCATGGTTTAAGACATTTGGGACAGCTCATGTCATAAGGTGCTATAAAAAAGTCTACCATACTTTTATATTTAATTATTACATCATTATGATGTCATTAATCTACCGAAAACTCAAAACTGTATTTTTACTATTCATGAAAAATTCATGTATTTTAGAAATATCCAAAAAATTCACCCCTACTATATTTCGACATGTAGAATTCAAAGGTGAAATCCAATTTTCAAAAATAAGTTTCTAAATATTAATAATTTAAATTTTAAATAAAATCATACTTAATTCAAAAATTAACAGTTCTAATTCTACAACTACTTCTTTATCACAATGAAAAGTTAACCAAGATGTTATTATCTTCTAGCCTTAAGAAAATAAAATACTAATAAAATTTAATATTAATTAGGGTCATATTACTATTCATAAGGGTATGTTACTATTCAATAAAAAATCAAGTTTCTTCTATCGGACTCGAAATGACTTACTGAACACAACTCTAGATGACCATTTTTCAAAATTCATTGCATTGAAGAGGAAAAGTTGTGTTTAATGGATAGATTATAAAATTGAATTCTATATTTATTTTCAAAACCTTGGGGTGTTACATTATGGGTTTGAACCCTTGCACTATTAGCCGAAGAATGGTTTGATAACCACTTGAATAAACAAGATCATCTAGTTATCAAAACAAACACATGCACACAAATAGTTTATGATATTAATATATATATATATATATATATATATAACATAATGTCCATACGCATTGAATTAAGGAGTTATGGGGAATCTATAACCCATAGGTGACATCTCCAAGACACCAAAGGATGGAAATAAATACCAAATGTCGTAAAAATATTTGTGAGATGATTTACCATTTAAAAGATAAAACATCCAAACCAAAAAACAATAACTAAAAACAACTATATATGATGCATGAGTAAAAAATAAAAATGAGGACGTAACCAAAAAAATAAACTATATTATAATTTAGGAGAAAACCTAAATACATAATCAACATGACCAAGAAAGCACAAAACTAAAAAAAACTCTAAGGTGGCATCAACCAATGACACCCAACCCACTCTAAGCTCCAACTCCACATGCCAAGACCAAGGTATTAAGAAGTATCACTATAGAAGCAAAATGCATTGCCATTACCTATTTACTAACAGTGATATCAATAAACTCACAATAGTTTACATGCATGGGGTGAATCTTAACTTAGTAGGATTTTCCTAATTACTTCCCAACTAATGACACTAGGAAAAAACTTATTATCACATTTATTAAAATAGTTTCATGTACTAAAAACATTTCATACTAAAGCCATAAACTAATTTTACATGGAAGGAACAAAAAATTCCGTTAAAAATTTTCTCATTTGGTTTGGTATATTATTTTCTATATCTACACATATAACCACACACACACACACACAAAATCTTGGTGTTACTATTGATGGTGGAACTTGAAATGCATACTACATCCCACTTTGATAGTGGTGCTTGTCAACTATAATCCATATAATCCAACACACACCCCACTTCCATGAAAACATAATTCCAAGCCATTTTTAAAAAAGAAATTTCCATGAAAAATATTTCAAATAAAACTACTTGCTTATTTTAAACCATTTCTTCAACCTATTAACATGAATCATAACCAAAAAATAATTTTTAAAATCATTTAAAAATTATAAATAATGTGATTTATCAAAAACTAATCAACTTTCCACAATTTTCAAGTCAATACAAAAACTAGAATTTCATCAAGAAACACAAAAGAATTTTTTCAACCATTTTATGTAAATAATTTAATTAAAACTATAACTTTATGTTATAAACCATGTGGAGTTAAGAGATAATCCACCTACCTCTCATAGATTGGTGTAAATGAAGAATGGAACAATAAAACATTAAGATCTAACCACAACCACATTCCCCTCACTATATCCAACAATATTTCCCCATAAAACCATTCAATACACATAGATATATATGTAATAGTCTAGACATATGGTTTTTGAGAGTGAGATTAACCTTGGATATAAGAATAACGAATAAGAACATGGACTTATCGATGAATCTGGGCCTCCAACACAAGATGATTCACCTATGGATCTCTCTCGTATTGAAGGGTATCATTTATAACACCATGTGATCAAAAGTAATTTGAATTATGAGTGGATTAGAGGAAAATGGTTAAAGGGTTTGATTTGAGTGAGATATACCTTTTAAGTAGGAAAAACTATACATTGCATGGTTAGGCCGCACAGTTTGGATAATAGTGTGCTAACCTTACGGTGTTATTGTCTTAAGGACACACCTCATATGGTTGGCTGACAAAATTTGAAAAACCATGCACCAACCATGATTTTCTATCTTTTAAAATATTTATGGTTTCTCCTTGGTATTCAGATGCTTTGGAAAAACCATTTTCAAAACACGTGCCTTTCTAATTCCCAGTTTCTTATATTGCATTTTTTTGGAGATGCTGCATGGTTTCTACTAACTAATCACAAACTTTTCAACTCAATAAATGTATCCAAAACATACCAAAACCCATCAGATCCTCCTGATACATAAAAAAAGCATTATATAGACTCAAAATACATGAATAAATGGTCATGTACATGAAAATGGGGGTGATCAATCATCCCTGATATTAGCCAATACATCCTTGAAAATTAGAAAAAACTTGTTATCGTGAAAGAGTCTATCCCATTGGCCCAATATTTCCTTATAAATCTCTCATGATTATTTTTGAATTTTACATTGTTTCAATAGAACCCACACTGGACCGATGCTTTCCTCACACAAGTTCCTATCTTTCCTATCAAAAATCCATACTGGCTCATGAATCAATGTTGAATCCAGATTTTGGTCAATGTGATGTCATATAATTACATGGTTAGGATCATGTTGGTATTTCTTAAACAGAAATATAAGAAACTCATTGTGCAATAATCTAATTCTTTGAGGAAAGGGTAACTGGTATTCCATTACACCAACTCATTCAAGTATCTCAAAAGGACCTTTGTGTGGGGAAGATAACACTACCTACTTACCAGAATGATTATTCTCAATCCTTGGGGTGATTACCAATAACACATGATCACTCAAATAAAACGAAAATGGTCATAGATGATGATACACATATGATTTTTGACAAATCTGAGATGCCTAAATTATCTTTTTAATCAACTAAATATTCATTATTGTTTCTAGAAAAATGTTGCGTCCAATTAACAAAGTCTCACCCATTTCCACCGAATAAATTGGAGAATGATAAGGTGTACTATATAATGTCTCAAAAGGTTCCATATGTATTTATTCCTGATAACTATTATTATACAAGAACTCTACTAATGGAAAATGATCCCCCCATGAGAGACCAAAATATATTACAAAATCCATAAGTATGTCCTCAACGTTTGGATATTCTATTCACACTATCCATCTATTTTGGGAGGATAAGACTTAGTCATAAGAAAATATGTTCTATGGGATTTCTATATGGATTTCAAGAAATGTGATGAAAACATGGTGTCTCAATCAAATGCAATCATGGTAGGAACTCCATGCATCTTTAAAATTTCACGAATGTAATTTTTTGATAGGTCATCCCCCAAATTAAATTCATTAATCATGATGTGGTGAGCCATCTTTGTGAGGTGATCTAATATCACCCATATGTTATCATGTTTCCTAACCAATATTGGTTTACTTGTTACAAAATCCATGAATATCTACTCCCATTTCCATATGTGAATCAATAAAGACCACAACATACCCACTAGTTGTTGATCTTATACATTGACTTGTTGACATGTGATTTATCATGAGATATACTCTTCTATAGATATTTTAATTATAACAAAAAATGTGGTTTTCAATGACTTATAAATTTTATTAATCCTAAGATTAAAATACCATCTTGAATTATGGTAGGAACTAATATGTTTTTCATAGAAAACCAAAGGTACGTCAATCCAATTTCCAAACTAAAATAATGATTTCCCATCCATCTTCTATCCCTCAATAGTCTTCTATGAAATGAGTTTTTCATCATAGATTCACATTTAGTATCAGATTTCTAATCCTTTATAACTTTATTAACTAAATTAATAATAAAAAAACAATAAGGAAAACATCAAGATAACCTTGGTTTAAGAATTCTATGTGAATATCATCTGTAACTGACATTATTTTACACTATTATGAAGTATCTTTATACAAATAAGTATATAAATTACAGATCAATTCATTGATCCAAGATTTCCCGTTACCCAGTGTAAAAATTATGCATAATTCAAACATATACAGATACTCTATTCGTCTTTTATTTATTAAGTTCAAATATATTTTTGGTAAAATTCATTTAAAACTATTATGATCACTAAAAACTATTAATTTATCACCAAAGAGGTAATAAATGAATGTCTTCAAAGAATGTAAAAAAACAACTAATTACAAATCGCGTGTTGTGTCGTTCTTCTTGTGAAACCATAACCACCATAAACCATAACCAACAACATGATTTCATTTCATGAGAAAAAATATCAACAAAGATCCTGATGCATCAAAATAGACTATAGAGCCCTATATATAATCTTGAAATGTGAGGATAAACACTGATGTAGGTTTAACCATATCTTCTTCAAAGTATTTCTTTCATTTTTCTTTCCATTGGAAAGGAGAACCTTTCCTCATGAAATATTTCTTTTATGCTACCAAGCATAAAAAATTATGTACAACCAATCATTAATATTCCAAGAATCCTAGTAAACAATAAATCTCATAGACATAGTAATGTGGTTTCCAAGAGAAGAAATCTTCTATCTTTTCTAGAACTGTGAAAATTTCCTTCTCAGAAATGAAATAGCCAAGGAAATGTATCTATTGTATCCAAAAAAACAAAATTTGATAACATAAAATACTGATGATATTCCAAAAAGATAACCATAACTATCATAAAGTATTTCTCACAATCCACTTTTTTCATTGAATACACCAATATATCATCAACAAATTACACCAAAATGGAATATTGTTATCTCTAAAGGATTTGATTCATCAATTTCATAAAGATAGAGACATCATTTTTCATACCAAAAGGAATAATTACATATTTTTAATGTCCATATTTGATTTTGAAAGTTATATCTGGAATATATTCCTTACAATATTTCAATTGGTGATGTCCTTAATGTAATCCAATTTTTGAGAACCATTGGTATACCCTCATTTAATCAAACAGATCATTAGTTAATGTAAGGTGATAATATTTCCTTACTGTAACTTCATTAATCTTATGATAATCCATACAAAGTTTAATAGTTCTATCCATCTTCCTTACAAATAAAATCGATGTGTCCCATAGAGGTGTACTCGATCTAATGGAACATTTTCTTTGATACTCCTACAATAAAAAATTCTATTACAATAATTCTGTTGGTTTCATATGATAAGAAAAAAGTGATATAGGAATGTTCCCTAGTAAGAGATTAATTTTAAACTCTACTTTTCTTTTTGGTGGAAACCCAGAGAAATGTTTAGAGAACAAATCACAGAACTATTCAATTATAGTTATAAAATCTCCATTCCCAATATCATAAACATATAACAAGATAATAATTGGTAAATGAAAATAGATAGTTCCAACCATCAATGCCAAAAATATTTACTTACATACCATTACTCCCAAATCTTCTCTCAATAGATTCTGGACTCTATCTAGATATGTGAATGTTTCCTTTCTAGCATAACAGTCAATGTGGGCCTTAAATGATATCAATCAATCCATATCCAAAAATTATTTCATATACATACATATAAAGCATAGATAAATAAAAAAGAAACATACCCCATCAATAGTTATAAAACAGGCTATACACATAAAGGCTCAAGACTCTCTTTGTATAAGAGAAGTTTGAAATTTCAAAATAGAAGGAATCATCTAAACATAGAAACCCATATGATCAAAAATATGGGAATAAATAAATGAGTGGGATAAACCTATATAAAAAAAAGAATACATAAGTGTATAATTCAAAAGAATCATACCTCTCACTATTGGAGTACCAGTTTGATCATCTATATTCATTTTCTATGATCTATACTGTTTCTCACTCACTGCAATTTTCTCTTTGTTAACTTGTTGAGATTTTAATAATTGAGGATCCATGGTGTTCCAAGAATCGCATTGGATTTATCTACTTTGATGATGAGAATTATTCTACAACACTCATCACATCAAAGCATATGATTCATGAGAAATATGATATGTATCTCTAGTATGTGAGCATGGAGCATTAAGACTATGTTGTTGAAGATGTACCATATTGTTGTAGTTGTGACATGATCTAGGTGGTTCCATACAATATCTCTTCATGTGATCAAGTTAATAACACTGAAAAAAGTCCAGATTAATTTTTGATTGAGGAGGAATAATCATTGATTCTAAGGTGTGATTTTGAGGTGTCCTAAGAGTCTAGTAGTAGGTGTCCCTATTTTTCTTATTTCCATAATAAGTGTTCCCATATATTCACATTAGAATAAAAGTTTTCCTCATAATAGTATTTCCCAATACATACCTTTCATTTTTAGTCTCTCTATTGAGCATATCTATATAATGCGTTATGAAAATTATGATAGTCTTTAAGAGAATTTTTGATCATAATCCCAATTAAAAAATATGTTCCTTCAAGTATGAACTTATGATATTTTCTAAGTAAAAGTGGAATAAATTCTTAAATTTTTCCACATAATTTATCACTAAGATATTCTTTCTCTTAGAACTAAAGAAGTCTATTGTTCTAGAAATCTAAAAGGTGTGAGGATATAATTTATTGTTTGAAAATTTCTCAAAAATCCACCCATGTCATGAATTGGTATAATTTAGTATCAACTGTTAATTCCCACCATTGTGATGCCAAGTCTCTAGAATATGAATTTCTAACTTTATTTTCATATCTGCTGGAGTCCTAAGGTAATCTAAGATTTGGTTCATCTTATTCCGCTATACTTCTACTTTTACTGGATCATAATTACTTCAAAATATGAGCAAATTATACTTTTTTAATTGATCATAATGGGTCACTTTCTATAGTTTATCATTCTTATTACCCTTACCCAGGACTTGGAAGTACTAGAAAATTACATGAACCAGTTGTTGGTTCACCTATGGCTTAGCTCAAACCACATTTTTAGTAGCCTCTTCTAGTTGATTTCTATGATGACTACCCAATTCCATTCACTATAACCCAAAAAACTTCATTTAGTCACCCACATTAGAAAATAAAGTATTAGTGACTCAAATCTTCCACATCACTTCCTATTAAAACATACTTTCCATAATTGAACCATCTTCATCATTTCAACCATTTTTGGAAACATTACAACAATTATTTTCCAAAAAACTATTTTCTCATTTTCGAATATCACAGTCTTTAGACATTACATAAGACGGTTTACTCAAAATGAAAAATGAATCCCTATTAGGAATTAATATTATCGATGCATGACATGAAACTCTCATAGGCTAAAACCCTAACGATTAGGTGAGAACTGACATAGAAGTGTCTAAATCCAACCCATGTACCCAAGATCCTTGTTAACTCGGAGATAAATATAAAGAGGTTAGATACACCTTTTTATTCTAAACATGTCATGTTTTGATGGTCCTACTTTATACTATTATCCCAAAAGACAAACTAATACTATTTGGGGGATGATTTTCCATTTCAAAGATAAAACATCGAAACCAAAAAAACAATAACTAAACAAACTTCAATTTGATAAATGAGTATTAAATATAATTGAAAACCTGACCAAGACAACAAACCATATCATAGTATAATAGAAAACCAAAAGATATATCCAAGATGACATAAAAACCATAAAACTAAAAAAAATTCCAGGGTGACATCAACAAGAAATAACCAACCCAAAACAGGCTCCAATTCTGCATGGCAAGCCCATAGTATCAAGAAACATCACTAAAGAACTGAGATACATTACCTTTAACCGTGTCCCAATATATGATATTTATGAACAAAAAATAGATCCCCATAAGGGGTTGAGACTATGCTCATTAGTATTTTCCCAACTAATTCCCCACTCATGCCACTAAGAAAAATCTTGTTAGCATATTTATTAAAATAATTTTAAGAAGTAAAAACAATTCATATAAAATTCATAATCGAGTTATCATATGAAATAATGAAAGAAAACCATAAAATATTACTAATTTTGTTTGGATTATAATTTTCTATGTCCATGAACACAACAACACACACACACACACAATCTTTGATTTACAATTGATGGTGGAACTTCATAACCGTACTCTGTGCCACTAGAATAGTGGTTCATCATGACCTTTCTCAATAACATACTACACACAACCAACTAGCCATTCCAAAATTATTCCAATCCATTTACAAATAAAAAAATTTATATTCCTACCATTTCACATAAAACCATTTCATTCTTTTAAACCATCTAAACACCCACTTTACATGAATCAAAAATAAACCATGCTTTTAAAACATTAATTAAAAATTATAAACAAGGGGGTTTCTTAAAATACAATAAATTTCCATGTTTTCCTATCTAATTTTTTTTCATCAATATTCATATAATAATTTCACAACCATTTCATGAAAACCATTTAATTAAAACTAAGTGATTATGTTCTAAATCAAGTGGAGTCAAGAGAAAAGCCACCTACCTCTCAAATGTTGGCGAAAATAAAGAATAACACAAAACATTTCAAGATCCAAATATAACTGAAATTTAATTAGCTATATCAAAAAATATTCCACAATAAAACCTTTCATAACATGAATATCTATTTATGAATTACGAGATATATGGTTCCAAAATATAAAGAAACCTTGGATCTAAGAAAAATGAAGAAAAAATCACTTAATGATGAATTCAGTCCTGTAAATCACTTTGATTCACATACAGATCTCTCTCAGATCGAATGGGATGATCTCTCATGCCTTGGAAGAAAATGGAATTTGAGTTATGGGAGGGTTATTTGAAAAATGATTATTAAAGGGGATAATTTGGGTTAGATCAACTTATTAAGGAGGGAAATATATGCTGCATGGTTAGGCTACATTATTTAGAAAACAATGTACTAAATATGTGGTTCTACAGTCTTAAGGAAACTCCTCTCATGGTTAGAAAAAATGTTCTCCAACCACTCTTTTCCCTTTGCTTCAAGATGCACAGTTTCTCCTCGGAATTCATAACATTTGGGAAAACCATTCACTAACTGTGCACCTTCCGTGGATGGATAATTTAATCTAATTGAATAATATGTGTGACACAATATCTGAGAGGGTAAAAAAGGAGATGAAGAAACATCCCCATTTGAAAAATCCACTAGATACATTACCTTATTCTGAATCACAACATCATCATTTCTAGTATGGTGGGAGATATCCCTTATGATAATCACCAACAAAACTAGAAACTAACTTCCCATTAGTTATAGGTAATGGTTTCATGATCTGATTAGACTTATATCATTACTCTATAAATTACTGGAATACCAATCATTGAGATAGATTCTCTGAAATCTGTCCCATCTTGTTGTCCCTCAAGATATAATTCTTGAGATCAATATACTTATTTGTGATTCTAGGATAGATAGATAATGATGAGATATGTGCATTATCTAAAAACTATTTCTTCAATTATGGTATTGATGAACTCATATTCATTTAGAAAATCATAAAATTCTATTATTTTCAAAGTTGAAATCCTAAATAATTGCTACCAATTTATGTATCTCTATATACCCCTTGTGTGTTTCATTTAACATAACATCGATGGATGTTTGGGTAGTAATTTTTGAAAGATTGTGTTACACTCATTCACTTATGATTTCAAGGTCCATGGTTTTCAAATAAATTAGTATTGGGTCCATTTAAACGACTATATTAGATAAGGTGACAATATAATTCCTGCTCAAAGCATCAACCTCCATTATCTTCCAAGGGTGGAAATGTATCGAGTATTCATAGTCCTTAATCAACTCCAAACATCTCATTAGTGCATGTTAAAATAATTATATGTGAATATATATTTAAATATATTATAATATATGAATATTTGAATCATTTACTATAGAGATTGTGTATCCATACCTTTGATACATATATTACAGATACTAGGTCCAAATCATGGTTTCAATAATTTTTATCATTAAAATTTAATTGATGTGAGAAATAATATACCAAAATATTATTCATTATAAGGACACATACTAAAATCATCATTGATAGATAAATTATACATGGAAAACACTTATTTATTATTGGGTAATGTGAACACAGGCGCAATGACCAAACTTCTCTTGAGCTCCTTGAAATTTTATTCACATTCATTTTTCTATAAGAACATTACTCCCTTCAGAGTTAACTTTGTTAGTAGATTTTAATGTCATGTTATATTTATCATAAAGAATCGATAATATCCATAAAATCCCTGAAAAATTCATATTTATATTAAAGTTTTTGGTTTGGGACATTCTTAAATAACCACTTCATTTGAAGGATCCACAGATATACCATTTCTTATGATTTTATGACTCAATGATATTTTATGCACCCAAAATTCTCACCTTTTGAATTTTGAATAAATATTTTCTTTTCTCAATTCCCATATCAAAATCGTCAAATGGTCTTCATGATCATCCTTTGTCTTGGAATATATGATAATATCATCTATAATGACAATGAAAAATTTAATAAATTAATCTCTAAAGTCACTATTTATCAGATACCTAAATATGATAGAAAAAATTGTGAGTTTGAATATAATCCCTATGAATTTATAGCACCCATATCAGGTATGAAATTACTTCTTATGTATATCCTCTCTTTTCACCCTTAATTGACGATATCAAGATATAATGTCCATCATTGATAAGTATTTAGACCCTCACAATTTATTACATAAATCATCAATACATGGTAGATGATACTTTTTCATGATCATGATTTTGTTAAGTCAATGATAATCTATGGTGGGACACATTGATCAATCTTTATTCTTAATAAATATGACCAGTTCTCCCCATAGTGAAGTAAGTGGGTTTATAAAAATAGTATCTATATTTTCATGGAATTTCATCTTCAATTAATCGGATTCAATTAGATGAATCCTATAAGGAGTCCTTAATATAGGAATAACACTAGTAATGAGCTCTATTAGAAGCACATCAAAATGATTTTTGGAGAATACCATGAAACTATTCTGAAAATACACAACTATATTATTGTAAAATAGGAATATATTCAATATCAATATTTTCCAAGACCATTTGGTATAAATACACCTCATGATTTGGTATTAAGGTTAATATAATGGAATTAATTTTATTAGGTAGTTCATAGCTAGTCTTACATTGAGAGATGATTGTAGGTTGATTCATGATATGAAATGATACTTCTATATCTCAAAAATAAATATGGGATCTATGTAGAGAGAGATAGTCCATCCAAAAAAACACATAAAATTACACTAAAGGAACAATAATAATATTTTTAGGATGCACATTTCCCCAATCTGTTATTGGAGAGGATTTGTAGACTTAGGATGAAATCATCATACCACTATGAGTCTTCAGTGCTAATTAAATATATATCAATTGGGGATATGAATAAATATTCTTAGCTACTTTTTATAATATGAAGGAATACATAGATTAAGTAACAAATGTGATTTGTTTAGTATTTTTCATACCTACCACCACCCAAATTTCATGATTATGTCTTTTATCCCTCACCAAAACCAAAAATGGTTAGTGTGAGTATTTTGAAATAATAATCGGGGTAAGAAATCATATGTTATGGAAAATAAATTATAATATTTCCTAAATAATCACCCCTTCAGTTCAAACTATGATATTTTTGGATCATCCTGCATCACTTTTGGTTGATAATTTTTTGTTTTAGGATAAATTATCTTTTTATTAATATAATAATCCCCTAAAATAACTAATCCCTTCTCTAATACCAACAATGGTTATTAGAGAATAATATATATAAGATCATTCTATATGAATATTCAATACGTATCACAACAAATAAAACATATGATACAAAATATTTTGATACTTGGGATATTGGATACATAAACAACTTATTTTACAATATTTTCAACATATCCCACAAATAGTCTTCTTACATGATAGTCTTTTAAAGATATCATACTCTCCTTGATATCTCAAGGAATGGATACATAATAAAGGGTGATGTTAGATACCCTGTAAGAGTAAACATTAGAGATATCAATCGAAGATCATAAGTGAGTATAAGATATGCCTGTGGGCATGATAACATAATCAACGTACATGGTTATGATATAACAAAATCATACCCAATTAAACATTGATCATAAATCATGAGTCAAGTTATTAGAATTTTATTACAAAATAAAAATTTCGAACTCTATTCAATCTAATTAAATTTCAATATATTATAAAATTAACTTTTAATTGAAAACATAACATATATAGAAAATAATATTTTTATAAAAAATGGCCTTTTATAAATTAGGTGTCATTAATCTTATTTTTTATTAATTACTAAATGATTGTTAACCTGTTTTTTTATATTTTAAAACAGTACATTATATTCATCACTTAAAAGCGATAAATTATTTTATTATGGTAAAAATATATATTATGTGAAAAAACTAGTTCTTTGTAAAATATCATTTTTCTACATTAAATAATTTTAACCACATCCTATTAAAAATAATTATTCATCTTCAGACTATTTAATTACATCAACACATTTTTATTAAAATCTTTCATTGATTTTTTTAATTTATAAAATAAAATAATATCAATAATAATATGCAATGCATAAAAATAATGTTTTTATAATAAAATATTTTAATTAAATACAATACTATTATTTCATTTTTGAATTATGAATTATAATATTTTAAATGTTTTACTAAAAATTGCACATCTACAATATATCAATTGGATACATGTATACCCAACAATCATATATCATACGACTGTATATCTGACAACCATATTTATAATGACTATATTTATAATGAACATGTATATAATGACTATATTTCATTCCAATATATAGCCTTGCATAAATTATAAGAATTCCCATACCCATAAAATATAATATTCATTAATCTTCATATATTTGACATGGAATATTATTATAATATAGTAACATATCCTTTAAGAGAGAATGTAGTTTTTAAAGATATACTAACTCTATCAATTATTTAAATTAAACATATATGTTTTTAGTATAGTTGATAGTGTTGTATATTTAGTAAAATAATCACACAATGACATATTTTTATGATTTTTATCTTCTTAAACAACTTGTGTATACCGTGGATAATGTCAGGAGATGGGACTAGGTTGAGACTCTGAACAATGTTATGATTTATTTATTTATTTTCTAGGTTTAATATGATTGACACATGAGTGATACCATTTCCATCTATCAGACTCATGGGATATTTAGGTAGTTTATTCGTTAAAACATATTGTTTGTTATATAATTTTGGTAATATTTTTCTAGTTTTATTATTTCTTTTCTAGAATATTTTTTGATGACTGGTTATATATTACATTAAATATGTTTTCTAACTATATGTACTAGAGGTTATAATGTACCTAGGGTTTCACCATAGACCCAAAATACTAGTTAGTAGACCTTAGCATAAGAGGAGGCATGTATGAGGCCTCTTGGTTTTATGATCTAGTTATTGTAAAGTGAGTTGGATCAGGATGTTACAGTAAAAGTTCACATTCAACAACCATTTTAATTTTGTCAATATTATTGTGAAATTACATAAACTTTTAATAATATTAGATGATCTATTTATTGAGATATTATTCTAGTCACTTTTTTTATTTAGTTCTTCTACATATTGGATAAAATAGTGATAAATTTATTCAAAACCATTATAGATCTAGTGTTCTTCCAAGTCATATAAACAAATTCACATGGAATAAAAATAATTTAATCATGGAAAAATAATTGAAGAAGAATAATTTTCATGCTTTGTTAAAAAATTTATAAACTATTTGACTCTATTATCATATGACTTCATCATACAATTAACAATATTTATTTTTCAATTCATATTGATCATATTTTGTTTCACAATATTTAAATTTCACTAAAAAAATATACAATGAGAGACAAATTAAAATAACTTTTATGAATTATGGATATAAATTATCATTCTCACATATAGAAATTATATAAAAAAATATAATATATTTATATAATATATAATATATACATATAAAATGTTTATAAAGTATTATATAAAGTATATAAAGGTATACATATAATGTTTTAACATAATAAAACATAATGTAAAAAATATAAAAAAGTAAAGTTCCTGATGTATACACAGAAAAAATATTAAAGTAACACACAGACACTCACTCACAAAAAAATAAAGGTTTCATCATATATATATATATATCTAAATATATACATATATTTTCATATAACATTTATACATTTAATTCTATACACACACAATCACACAAAAAGTTATATATATATATATAAACTAACCATGATGGATTAATAATTCGAGATGAATATTAAGAAACCTATTTTCTATAAATAAGAAAATATTAATAAATTTAATGGATATACCATAGGTTTATGTGTTAATTAATCTAAAAAACTATTTGATAATTTTTTTTAGAAATTATTCACACAATACAGATCTTGGGGAAGATAAATAAGAGTTAAACTAGCTAGGTTTAAAATATAAATAGAATGGAATTTATCATTACCTTATAGAAATAATTGATAAGGACCTTATTTATAAGTACTAAAAATATTTATACTGAAGTCATTCATTAAGAACTGATAAAAGCTGATCTAAATAAAAAAATTAAAATGGATTTGGAAGGTTGATGAGTTTGAACCCTTTCACTTTTAGATGAGGAGTGGTTGGATAACCAATCGAATCAACAAGATCACATTGTTATTAAAATACACACATACAAACAAATAGTTTAAGATATATATATATATATAAAAAAGTATATATTAATTTATTTAATTACAATTACATTAATTCTTACACACATACACATTATAAAAATTACACACACACTATATATAAATTTAAATATATTGTACCAAGAATTATTTATTTATTTAATTAGAGGAAAACATTTTATGGTAGGAACATAAGAAATAAAAGACTGAACGTCTTCCTAAAAAGAATCATGAGGCATGGAATCCACCCTTTGATAATAATAATATGAGTGATCATGAATGCAATCTTGGCCCAATTACTCATACTGATGACCTTGGTTGTTACTAATAGAGCATATTTAAACTCTCCCCAAAACATTAGTCCTACCCTATATGGAAATGATTTCTAAATATATACCTTTATATCATACCTCATGAAATTAAAATCTTACTCTTATAGAAGATATTTGATTTCTCCCACATGAAATTAGAAATAGTTATAACACACAACTCAAGGAGATACCTCCGAAGTATAATGAAAAACATACACACTTTTACATTTCACATCAATGACCAGAGGTTGACTGTGTACAACCATAGTAAATAAAGAATATTATTATGAAGGACCTGAAGCCGATTCAAATATATTAGAATAAACATTATTCTTAAGAAAACCACATACAAAAACCAGACCTGAGATATCCTAATAAGGATGATTTGAATCAAAATTAGTAGGAGTAAAATTAACCAAGCCATCGATTAGTTCCCTTCCAGGACTGGAATATTGAACCCAATAGAAGAAGATAGGGGAAATAAAGAGATGAAGTGATTTCATTCTTGGAAGGTTCCTCTTGTGAATTTCACTTATTTTGACTGAAATAATTAGCTTTTCTAGTCTGAGGTGAGATCTCTTTTAGGATAATCAATGAGAAAACTAAAACATGAATTTCCATTAGTTGGATTCATGAAACCATTACCTCAATTAGATATATAATTTCATCTTGTTTCCTTATAACCTTATTGGTGAAAAACTATTTCCTTAATCCATCATTTTCAACCATTAATAAAATTAATTTGGAAGAAGAAATGATGAGTATATTTTGACCCATTTCCAACACATAATGGATTTCAAGAAAAGGGTAGAATCATTATCTCATAAGAAGTCACAGATTTGGGTTCCAATACACGTGAGAATTAATTGGTTGGGTAAGGGAAGGGAAACCTATCCACAATATTATATTGGCATACCAAATTCCAATTACACCTCTTGTGGAGAACCTTTATCTGTAACACCCCGAGATTTTATGAAAAATATTCTTTTTAATTTCATTAAGGTCTTGTGTTGTACGCTACACCAAAAGGAGCTTGCAAAACACGCATCCCTGACTTGTCTTGTATTACAAGCAATCACGACCTTCCACGATAGCGTGTGTTGTATGCAATACCGAGTTTCGCTAAACAACGATATGTTATATAAACTAGACGTTATGAATAGTAATACCCAATTTTTGAAATTTTATAAATTTTATCTTTTAAAATGGACTTTATTTTTGGATTCAGAATATCGAAATTATCCTAGGGTGAATTTTTGGTATTTTTATGAAAACTTTCAATTTTTGATGAATAGTGAAAACACTGGGTTACTATTTAAAAATCGACTTTTTATTTAAATAATTATTTATTTTATTTAAATTTATTTTAGGTCAAAATTGATTCATAATACCTATATAAGTTCAAATAAATTCATTGGAGTCATTTTATAATAATTTTAGATATATAAAAATTTTATTGAACTTTTGACTGTCTTTTACCCACCTCCTAGGAGAATTTCCAAATTCACATAAAACTTAATTTTACCGCTTCTGTGAGTGGAATTTCAAATATTAGAGAGACATGGTTGATTTCAGTAATTAAAATGTGGTTCAATGAGATGAAAATATTTTTTTTTTGTGAATAGTAACTTTTTACTTTTTTTAACACAGTTAAAAGTAAATAGGGTACTTAAGGGTAAAAATGATATTATTATTACCCTAACACAAGTCCTAATTCTATTGGATAAGTGTAATTCGACCGAAAACAACCTTAGGAATAAAATATGACCATTTAGGCCCACTTGGATTAGATTAGGACATTTAATATTAATTTATTTAAAGAAGGGTTAAAATAGTTTAAATCAAAGTTTAATAACTAAATTATTTTTAATATAGGGTTCTAAAAAAGATAAATTAGAATATAAATATTAATTAGAAAGATAAAAATATTTCCTACATAATGATATTTTATTTGTAATTTTTAGACATTAAATAATTTAATTTATTTATGACACAATTATGATGTAGTAATTATCTTATTATTGAAATATTGATATAATTGATGTTATAAATACCCAAATAAATGTAATTTGAGACTTTTTATGAATTAAAATAATTTTATATGTTAATATGACATGTTATTATTTATTTAATTAACTTTTTTTGAACTAATCTTTCTTTTATGAGTTTCACATAAATCAATTACCAAATAGTGTCAAAATTGACATAAAATAGTTTTTAAAACAAATATTATATTATTAATTGTTATTTTATTCCTAAAAAATATAAGGTTCGAGAAAATGACTTATATAAGGTTATATATATTAATAATAAACAACTTGGGGTTATTTTGTCTTGTTATAGTAAGTTTATGAACCTTATAGTGTAAGAAAACAAGAAGACACGGTAAAAGTAAAATTATCTAACTTAATGTTAAATCTAAATGATAAGGGTAAAATAGAACTCTAAACCTATAGAAATTCTATTGGATGAGGATATTTAGACCCATCCCCACCTTATCATTGAAATAAATCAATTTATAGCTATTAAAAACTGAATATGACTTTATAATAAAATAATATGTTTTAGTTTTTCCAAAGGTGCCCCTCTCCTCCCTTATAAAAGGGAACCTCCTCCCTCTCTTCCTCACACCAAATTGAGCCTTAAAGATCGGAAAAACCCTGAAAAATTCTCTTCTACACTTCCATAGAAACATCGTAGAGGTCCTGGTATTCTTCAAAGACCAATTCTAGTGCCCTAAGAGGAGGTCTCAAAGAGGCACTTCAATGAAGAGGTAATGTCTGTTACCGATTCTTTCAACTTTATTTCTTCTTCCACTTATTCATGTTTAGTTGTTTCATTATGAAGTAATAACATCAGTGTCACTCATATACTGGTATGTTATTATAAGTATGAAACGACCCTATTTCACCATGTATCCATCCTATGGAAAACGAAATCACCGCGTGTGCGTACGTACGGAATACCATCTCCACGCCGTGGTGTAATATATTTTCCACCACCATCATACTTGGATGGGTATAATGGTGTAAATAATAACTATATATGATTATTTTAAAGTGATATTGATTCTGAAATAGTATACATACACTCAAAAAAAATTCCACGATCATGGGAACGATATCATTGCTCGTGCATACGTACAGAATACCGTCTCCACGACGCGATGAGATTCATTCTCCATGTTAACCATTCATGAATGATTATAAAGTATATATAATAAGTAATCATGAAATATATGAAATAATAATGATACTGGATTTATGTATATATATATGTATTTCATCTACTTAATTTCATTTAATTCAATAAGGAAAAGAAAACAACGTTCATGCGTACGTACGGCCTACCGTCTCCATGAACGGTGTATTTCATTTCATTTAATCGATCTATCATATATATATATATGTATATAATGAAATGTATATTATATATAAATCATGTTTTACATTCTGGAATTAAGTAAATCAGGATATAAGTAATAATATCAAGAACAACACGTCCAAACACGTATGATAAATAAAACGATTTAACCCAAAACACTGCTTTAACATGAAACTTACAAAAGAACGGGTAATATAAAGTCATAAGTGAACCATATATGATATAATAACAATGAATATGATTCTTTAATAAGTCAATGACATTATTTAAATCATTATATAGGAGGTTCGGAAATGTACGAAGCTTATCAGACCTAAGGTAAGGGATAATTTTTCAAATCACATTTTTATCCGAGATTGCTTATTCGTAAGTATTTACTGGGGTTATTTCTATCATCCATGTCCATGTTTTATAAAAGTGTATTCATGTATGTTTAAAGTCATTTTTACCCATTTTTGAATCTTACTACATGGTATGTAAGGAATAATTCTTTTGTTTATGTTACGAGGTACTTTTTGACTTTTCTGGAAAAAGTATGAGAAGAAGTTTTTTTAACTTATAGGGCATGAACAGATTTTTACAGTTTTATAGAGCCTTATTTTCATGAAGCTTCCTCCAAAATATTTCATGACTATTTTCAACAAAATACTTTTATTTTAAAATTGCATGATTTTTTGTGAAAAGAAAATGATTTTGAAGAAGAAAGGATATTTTCCTCAAGAATTCATTTCAAATGTTTTATCAAAACCATTTTCCATCTAAGATGACATTATTTCATATGTGTATGTTTCAAGTTTAATGTCTCTATTATTTACATGGTTTCACTTTTCTTATGATGAAATGTCCATTTGTTTTATATGGATTATGAGATGATGGGATGATGTTTATGAAACCCATTTTATTCTTTGGGATATGATGAATGTTTTAAGTTTATTTTGTTGCACAAGTAAGAATGATTTCATTATGAGATGGGTGGGACCTATATCTCCCTCCAATGCATTGGGTAAAGATTTATATCTCACGAGATAGACATGGATGGAACAGTAAGATAATCTGGTTCAGTGTTATAGGACTGAAACGAGGAGTGAACTCGATTCAGAAAGGGACTTTGTCCACTAAGATGGTCTTGGAAGCAATGCCCTGACTACTATGGAAATCATAAAATGTTCTTAATGGACTCCAAAATTACATGCTTTATTCCCATGCTATTTTATCATGATTGATGTTCCCTAATGATATATGCCTTATGTACCTCCAAGATTCATGATTTTGCTCACGATTTTGATGTTAAGATTTTATGTTCAAGTTTTTGCATTCAAATGTTTATGGATTGTTTTATGTTC
This sequence comes from Viscum album, assembly GCA_963277665.1. Taxonomy (NCBI): domain Eukaryota; kingdom Viridiplantae; phylum Streptophyta; class Magnoliopsida; order Santalales; family Viscaceae; genus Viscum; species Viscum album. Next base: position 1,291,094,329 of record OY728158.1, read on the forward strand.
TCTATGTTTACCCTTACTGGAATTTGAGATCACACCTTTTATGTTTTCTTTTTACCAGGATATAAAGAAAGGTTTTAGGTAAGAAAAAAAAGAGAAGATCTTTATGGGAGATGTTGAAGATCATTCACCACGATTAGAAGATTATATTCCGAGTTTCCAAAGACACTAAACTATTACGATCCTTGTGTGTCTATTTTTGTTAGGTACTAAGTATTCCGCAAAAGTAATGTATTGTCCATGTATGTCAAGATTTGGGTCTCTACAGTTGGTATCAGAGGAAAGGTCTAGTCAACCTTTGGAAACTTGGATGCGAGAAGTTTAGTGAGATCCCTAGAGATATTTCTAAGGTATGTCTAGGGATTCACCTAAGGTTATGTATAAGTATAGGTTATAGTACTAGAATTATGGTAACCTAAGATGTTAGATATTGAAGGTAATCCGCATTTATTATGTTGTTTTCCCTAGCGTGATTTTTGCCTCTCACACTATTCTTTTTGGGTTTTAAACGATGGCTAGATCCCGAAGGAACCGTGTGGATCAATGTAATGGACAATATAATGATTGTCCTCCTGAATAAACAAATGTTATGGGAGATGGAGTGCAAAATATTATTGCAATACTAACACAAGCTATGAATCATTCTAGACTTCCCAATGAGTAGAGAAGGGAACAATATTCTACTGATTCCTTCATGAGGCAACATCCACCTTCTTTCAGTGGGTCTTCTGATCCACTTGTTGCTGAACAATGGATCAGTACCACTGAAAAGATATTTTCAGTTCTTCAATGTTCTGAACATGATAAAGTCATATTAGCAGTATATCGTTTGGAAGGTGAAGTTGATCAATGGTGGAATCTTATCAAGAATGTGAGACCAAGAGATGAAATTGAGTCCATGGAATGGTACGAGTTCAAGAACTTATTTTTCAATACATACTTCCATCGTATTCTTCGAACAAATATGGAGAAGGAGTTTCTTAAACTAAAGTAAAAGGATGATGAATCTGTTGGTATATATGAAGCGAATTTTACAATTCTTGAAAGGTATGCATATGGCTTTATCATCCAACCTGAAAGTAAAGTTGATCGATTCTTCAGTGGATTAAAACCAAATCTTCGAAGGGTATTAACTATAAGAGACTTCAGTAGATATGAAGAAATTGTGTGTTGTGCTATTAAGGTAGAAATGTAAGTTGGTGTTACATATCCATCTCATGGTTTTGACAAGAAATGAAAGATGGAGTTCAAGGAGAAATCTCAGAATAATGGTGAAAAGAAGATGAATGTTTCCTTATGCTCAAAGTGTGGAAAGAAGCATGGTAGAGATTGTCTTAAAGGGACTAGAAAATGTTTTAAGTGTTGAAAATAAGGTCATCGAGCAGCTGAGTGTCGAAGTAATGGAAAAGGGTTGCTAATGGTGTGAATAAAGAAAATACTGTAGAGAACCTACCACCAACACTTCAATGCTTCAAGTGCAATGAAATGGGGCATTATGCTAATCAATGCCCTAATCCAAGGGTTAATGATGATCGACATGGGCAACAACTTAAGGAAAAAGGAAAAAGGGAAGTCACATGCGATCACTATTGGCGATGTTGAATATGACAACGATGTGGTGGAATGATTAAGTGTTTATGTAATGGGATTCCAAAATAATGTTGTATATAGTATTGTGGAATATTGGAATATTTATGTATTGGTCTATTGTGGTTTTCAATAATTTTATGGTACCGGTAACCATGGAAAGTGATTGAGATATTTTTGGAAAGAAGATGATATGTGCATAATGAAGGGATAAAGAGAAAATGGAATGTTTGATAGTATTCATGAGCTCATGAATGATATAAGGAAATAGTTATATCATGGTTTGAGTATATAGAAATTTGGGGTTTTGGTATGTGGAAAGAGTTAACTTTTGACAGCACTCATGTTTTCACTAAGATTCAATGGGTATTCATTTTTCAAGAGAATACATGACTAAGGCCTTAGAATGTTTGGAATGTGACCAATAAGACATATCTTATGATATATGGGGATCAACGATGGTATTAACATGCTTGTTATATGAAATCTCTGGTAATCGTTTTCACTATATTATGTGAGTGGACTACAGTATTATGAATAAGCCTAAATATTGGAATGGATTATGTTGGACATAATTTAGTATTGTTTAAGGATATAAGTTTTTTCGATATTATTGATGGGATTTTATAGTAATGTAGTTTTAGAAAAAGGAAAACCTGCAGGATGGGAGAAAACCCATCGTGTCGGAAAAGGCTGTGGAAATCGAACCCACAACCGAAGTGCGACTGACCTTTATCGCCTACCACTGGCCTACATAATTCCCTGGTTAGTAGAAGCTAGTTTTATTTTATTAATCGGAATGATATATGAAGTATAAGTTCATTTTTGGAATCGTATATGATTGAACTTACCATAGATGAACTTATGTATATTTGCTAAATTTTTCTAACCTTTTGTTTGAGACAGATGGAATGACACATCATTATATCACATGATATGCTAACACTTCACGAATTAAAAATTCAACTTCTTTTATTTAAGAGATGAAGTGGAAATTGTCCAAGGAACTACCAACGGTGAGACTATACCAAAATCAATAAAGTATTTCTTCTAATTTAAAATTATTCAACTTTAGGGAAATGATCTTGAAAACCAAAAATTTTATCCTAGTGCCCTTATATCTGATGAATCAGATGGTACCCTAGATCATAAAAAATTTATGGCTTTGTGATTGTTGGATTTTTCATAGCCATGTTCTCTACCACTCTCCATCAGAACATGACAGTTAGACTTCTCTTCCATATCCATATTTTCACCTATGTTCTCATATGTGGAAACCCAGTGATTAGTTAATTTGGGTAACCGTTACGTTTCATACTTTAGTTTTTAAAGCCTATTTTTGGTATTCCTTTTTACGATGTGGGTTTTTATTAATGAATCTTTTGAGTAGTAAACCACTTATAACCCCGACGAATTTCGAGGGCGGAATTCATTTTATGGGGGGTTGAATGTAACACCCCGAGATTTTATGAAAAATATTATTTTTAATTTCATTAATATCTTGTGTTGTACGCTACACCAAAAAGAGATTGCAAAACACGTATCCCTGACTTGGCTTGCATTAGACGTAATCGCGACCTTCCACGATAGCGTGTGTTGTATGCAATAATGAGTTTCGCTAAACAATGATATGTTATATAAACTAGCCGTTATGAATATTAATACCCAATTTTTGAAATTTTATAAATTTCATCTTTCAAAATGGACTTCATTTTTGGATTCAGAATATCGAAATTAGCCTAGAGTGAATTTTTGGTATTTTTCTGAAAACTTTCAATTTTTGATGTATAGTGAAAACACTGGGTTACTATTTAAAAAACTACTTTTTATTTAAATAATTATTTATTTTACTTAAATTTATTTTAGGTCAAAATTGATACATAATACCTATATAAGTTCAAATCAATTCATTGGAGTCATTTTATAATAATTTTAGATATATAAAAATTTTATTGAACTTTTGACCTTCTTTTACCCACCTCCTATAAGAATTTCCAAATTCACATAAAACATAACTTTACCACTTCTGTGAGTGGAATTTCAAAAATCCGAGAGACACGGTTGATTTCAGTAAATAAAATGTGGTTCAATGAGAAGAAAATAATTTTTGGTGAATAATAACTTTTTACTTTTTTTTACCACGGTTAAAAGTAAATAGGGTAATTATGGTTAAAAATGATATTATTATTTCCATAACACATGTCATAATTCTATCGGATAAGTGTAATTCGACCCAAAAAAACCTTAGGAATAAAATATGACCATTTAGGCCTACTTGGATTAGATTAGGACATTTAATATTACTTTATTTAAAGAAAGGTTAAAATAGTTAAAATCAAAGTTTAATAACTAAATCATTTTTAATATAGGGTTATAATTAAGATAAATTCGACTATAAATATTAATTATAAATATAATGATATTTCATACATAATTATATTTTATTTGTAATTTTTAGACATTAAATAATTTAATTTATTTATGAAGCAATGATGATGTAGTAATTATCTTTTTAATGAAATATTGACATAATTGATGTTATAAATACCCAAATAAATGTAATTTGAGACTTTTTATGAATTCCAATAATTTTATATGTTAATATGAAATGTTAGTATTTATTTAATTAACTTTTTCGAACTAATATTTCTATTATGATTTTCAAAAAAATCAATTACTAAATAGCGTCAAAATTGACATAAAATAGTTTTTAAAACAAATATTAAATTATTAATTGTTATTTTATTCATAAAAAATATAAGGTTCGGCAAATTGAATTATATAAGGTTATATATATTAATAATAAACAACTTGGGGTTCTTTTGGCTTGTTATAGTAAGTCTATGAACCTTATAGTGTAAGAAAACAAGAAGAAACTGTAAAAGTTAAATTATCTAACTTAAAGTTAAATCTAAATGATAAGGTTAAAATAGAACCCTAAACTTGTCTAAATTCTATTGGATGATATTATTTCAATCCATATCCACCTTATCTTCAAAATAAATCAGTTTGGAGCTATTAAAAACTGAATATGACTTTATAATAAAATAATATGTTTTAGTTTTTCCAAAGGTGCCCCTCTCCTCCCTCTCTTCCTCACACCACTTTGAGCTTTCAAGCTCGGCCAACCCATGCAAAATTCTCTTCTCCACTTCCATAGAAACATACTAGTGGTCCTGGTATTCTTCAAAGACCAATTTTAGTGCCCTAAGAGGACATCTCAAAGAGGCGCTCCAAAGAAGAGGTAATGTCCGTTACCGATTCTTTCAACTTTATTTCTTCTTCCACCTCTTCTTCTTTAGTTGTTTCATTATGAAGTAATAACATCAGTATCACTAATATACTGATATGTTATTATAACTATGAAACAACCCCATTTCACCATCTATCCATCCTACGGAAAACGAAATCACCGCGCGTGCGTATGTACAGAATACCGTCTCCACGCCGTGGTGTAATCTATTTTCCACCACCACCTTACTTGGATGGGTATAATGGTGTAAATATTAACTATATATGTTTATTTTAAAGTGATATTGATTCTAAAATAGTATGAATACACTCAAAAAAAATTCCATGATCATGGGAATGATATCATCGCTCGTGCGTACATACGGAATACCGCCTCCACGACGCGATGAGATTCATTCTCCATGTTAACCATTCATGAATGATTATAAAGTATATATAATAAGTAATCATGAAATATATGACATAATAATGATACTGGATTTATGTATATATATATATGTATGTCATCTACTTAATTTCATTTAATTCAATAAGGAAACGAAAACAGTGTTCATGCGTACGTACGGCCTACCGTCTCCATGAACGGTGTATTTCATTTCATTTAATCGATCTATCATATATATATGTATATAATGAAATTTATAATATATATAAATCATGTTTTACATTATGGAATTAATTAAATCAGGATATAAGTTATAATATCAAGAACAACAAGTCCAAACACGTACAATAAATAAAACAATTTAACCCAAAATGCTGCTTTAACATGGAACTAACAAAAGAACGGGTAATATAAAGTCATAAGTGAACCATATATGATATCATAACAATGAATATGATTCTGTAATAAGTCAATGAAATTATTTAAATCATTATACAGGAGGTTCGGAAACGTTCGAAGCATATCAGACCTAAGGTAAGAGATAATTTTGCAAATCTCATTTTTATCCGAGATTACTTATTCATAAGTATTTACTGGGGTTATTTCTAACATCCATGTCCATATTTTATAAAAGTGTTTTCATGTATGTTTAAAGTCATTTTTACCCATTTTTGACTTTTACTACATGGTATTTTAGTAATCTTTCTTTTATTTATGTTACGAGGTACTTTTTGACTTTTCTGACAAAAGTACGAGAAGAATGTTTTTTAACTTATACGGCACGAACAGATTTTTACGGTTATATAAAGCCTTATTTTCACGAAGCTTCCTCCAAAAGATATCATGACTATTTTCAACAAAATATTTTTCTTTTAAAATTTCTTGATGTTTTGTGAAAAGAAATTGATTTTGAAGAAGAAAGGATATTTTCCTCAAGAATTCATTTCAAAAGTTTTATCAAAACCATTTTCCATATTAGATGACATTATTTCATATGTGTATGTTTCAAGTTTAATGTCTCTATGATTTAAATGATTTCACTTTTCTTATGATGAAATTTCCATTTGTTTTATATGGATTATGAGATGATGGCATGATGTTTATGAAACCCATTTTCTTCTTTGTGTTATGATGAATGTTTTAAGTTTATTTTGTGGCACAAGTAAGAATGATTTCATTATAAGATGGGTGGGACCTATATCTCCCTCCAATGCATTGGGTAAATATTTATATCTCATGAGATAGACATGGCTGGAACAGTAAGTTAATCTGGTTCAGTGTTACAGGACTGAAATGAGGAGTGATCTCGATTCAGAAAGGGACTTTGTCCACTAAGATGGTCTTGGCAGCAATGCCTTGGCTACTATGGAAATCATAACATGTGCTTAATGGTTTCCAAAATTACATGCTTTATTCCCATACTATTTTATCATGATTGATGATCCCTAATGATATATGCCTTACGTACTTCCATGATTCATGTTTTTGCCCACTATTTTGATGTTAAGATTTTATGTTCATGTTTTTGCATTCAAATGTTTATGGATTGTTTTATGTTCCCTTTGTTTACCCTTACTGGGCATTTTAGTTCACCCCTTTTGTGTTTTATTTTCCCCACGATATAAATAAAGGTTTTAGGAATGAAAAAAGTGAAGATCGTTATGGGATATGTTGAAGATCTTTCACCACGATTAGAAGATTATATTCTGAGTTTCCAAAGACACTAAACTATTACAGTCCTTTTGTGTCTAATTTTGTTAGGTACTAAGTATTCTGAAAAATTAATGTAATTTCCATGAATGTCAGGCTTTGAGTCTCTACATTATCAATTGAATATAATAGACACACTATCATACATACATGTAAACAGACATACTTACATGTTTCTGTAAACTTGTGTGCATATATATATATATAATTTAAATAATTATCCATTTAAAATTTCAATTTAATTTATATAATTTTACATATTAATATAAATTATAAATATTTATGTATTTTAAATTTAATAAAATTGTGATAAATAAATATATATAAATATATATATAAACATATAAATTTTATTATTGAATTTAATTTCCATTTTATATTTCATTATTCATAATAAAATTTAAAATTAAAACCATATTTTAGTAGTAATATATAATGATACTAATTGTTACTTTTATATACGGTGAGGTTTAGAGTCCCATTTTATTAATGAAAACAGTGATACAAAGGAATAACATAAAAGATAGAAAATGTACACAAACACGATAGAAAATGGAAAAAAACCAAAACAATCATATATATCAGTATTGAGTACTCATAGTATGGTGAGAGAATATTCCACCCAAACCAAGAGGTTTTCATCCCCTCCTCTATGTTTTGACTTGCATCTATGGCCCACCACCATCATCTAGTGGACCATAATCAACACCAATGGAATTTTTTATACATCAAGTGTACTGTAAATTTTTTGTGCATCCACCACAATACATTCAAATATATGAAGATAAAATGAATTATGTGTGCTTCCCATCTTGTTTAACTTATCATTAATACGATGAGAAAGTGCATATCTTATTGTAATTTTTTTTTGTTCTTCCCAACATGAAGATCTCCAATTTTGAGTCTTATAGTATCCTACTGATAATAACAAGGTATAAAACCATATTCTTTTTGAAATTAGGGACCAAAACACTTGTATTGTCCCCTTAAGGATCATCCAATATTGATACCAAATGAATCGTATCAGTTTCATGAGAGACCAACCTTCCATGAGAGGTCTCTCTCACTAAACTAGGCCCCTACTAGTCTCTTAATTTATTAAAAATAGTAGGATTTTTCAAATATAGTTGTTTTACTCTATCTAATGTGTTTAAATTATCACTTAAGATAGCTAATTATATATAATATCCCCTACTAAAACATACTCCCTATATACTCATTCAAGATAGGGAGAATAGAATACATTTGAATTGTTAGAGTCATGGTTTTTCCCAAATACCCTATAGAATATTTGAAGGGGTTAGGAGAAATGAACTGATTAATAGTAGCTAACACTTCCTCATTTCCATTCACGAAAGTGGATTTTAAATTTAAAGCTTTCTACAGATTAAGAGAAATATGATTCTTCTTGTATTTAGATTTTATTATTGTGGTTTCTTCCATTTTGGCCATACATTTATTACTCTTTATAGTAATAATCTTCTTTTCCTACCACATATTAAATTTTAATAGACACACATAGACATTATTCATATATACTCATAAAAATTATTTTTATTTAAAAATTAATATATAATAAAAATTTCATCGTTCTTAATAATTTTTAACAATATCAATTATTAATTTTAGTGTCGATAAATATAACTTTATAAAAAATAATTAAAATTTCTCATAAAAACCGCCACCCATTTTTAAGGTTTATATAGTAGTGAATAAATTTCATATTTTTATATGGAATTTGAGGGAAATGAGATCAATATGAAATCTTGTTTGATCAATATGTTTAGAAGTTTAGTTTTATTTGGGTATATTGACTGTTCCTTAGAGGAGAAGAGAAGACATGTGAGCTTTATGTTTCACCATATTAGATATTATAAGGCTAATATTAAAGAGTCTTTGGTCTTAGGATAAGTGGAATTTTATTAAAATTCTCTTCTTAATGAGGTATCTTGTTGAATTTACTAGGAATGTGGTATTTGAGAATCATTTATTAATTTAGTTATTATGGGATGAAAATGAGTGACCTTTGAGGCTTAAGTACTGTCAATTTTCCCATGAGATAAACCATTTCTAATTATTAAATATCAATACTCCATGGAGTATACCAACACATATTTTATTTCTAATACCCAAATAATGGGAAGGTGATTAAAATTTTATGAAAAGTATAATCTAGGAAACTATATTTTGGGATTAGAATATCTTCTCAAGACATTTAAGTATGTGGATGTATTTTCCATTGGAAAGTATAAACATGAATTAATATTATATGTGTGGATATCCAAATATTTTGATAAAAATAAATCTCCACTAACCTGAACAATGAAATTTCACACTCCATTTTTCCGTATGTTTATATTAAATTCATTGAAATAGTTATTTACAAAGTACATTATTATAGTGATTTATTATATAATATTTAAGGTACATCATATATTGTATTGTAATAAATTGACAAGAAATTTATTCATCTTCCCCTTAAAATCCATATTTTATTATCATATTAAACAAAGTGAAGAGAATAAAATAAGATATTGTAAGCCATATGAGTTGAAAATATCCCGAGATAATAACCCATAATAACATCATCACTTCCTATGGGAAGGTACCCCAGTGAGATAATACTCTATGAATCCTAGGAGGCCTGCAAGACCTAGAAGTCAGTAACGCAGTTGCCTTCACGCCATGTATGGAGAAGTTCTATCTCATTTGAGATGAGAACTTTGAATTTCAAATTAGATAAATAATCTTCCATGGGATTAAAGAAATATCTCTGAAGGAGATATAGATAACATTATAATCAATCACCATAGTATCTAGAGTGAACCAATGAGTATGGTAAAGATCAAGACCCCTCAACATAGCTTTTTTCCTCATCCTGCAAAGAGTTCCCCTATATATTTTCATGTATATAATAATGGATTAATATTGTTTCCTTGAATTATATTGCCATATTGTGGAGACTATAAATTAATCTGGTATAAAGTATATTACAATATATATAGAGAGTTAAGAGAAATAATTTAATGACGAAAATGAGCTTCATTAGTTTTTCATTTTGTTGGAAATGTAATACAAGGTAATGAAATGTGTGTAAAAGATCTATAACCTGATAAAAAACAATATTTTTTACTCATAGTGGGTGATTTAAATGTTTTATATTTACCTTTGGTGTTTGGAAATAATTATAGTAACATGGGAAGATAGAATGAGTTTCTTGAAGTGAAAATGAGAAGAGTCAATATTACTTTTTTGACAATAGAGTTTCAATAGACCATACCCTAGGCTATTATATTGTTTATAATATAATGAACATTACTACTACAAAATATTTAGTTTAACTACATTAGAATTCAAGGTGTAGATAAATAGGTGGGTTTTGGATTTGTTTTCTGTAGCATACTTCTACTAGTTCTCACAAGCCTTTTAGTTTGTTTCCTCAATTTACTTGTGATTAATGATACGACTTAATAATTTTGAAATTTGAATAATCTAATTTATCCCTTAATTCCTATAAAATATATCTAATGAGATTTTATGGTTTGATGTGATCAAACTAATAAAATTTAAGTATATGTTGATGGAATTTTTTTGTATGGATTTTTTTATTTTCAATTTTTATTTTAAAATTTATAGAGGGAGATAGTGTTAAAGTAAATGGAAAAAATTTACATGAATTGTGATGTGTTATAAGGATAAAGAATGTGAAAATATAAGATAATTGAGATAATAATAATAATATATAATGAAGAAGAAGAGAGGATTAAAATTACACACTAATATTTATGCGTGTACAGGGAATCATCACACCTTTGATGTATGTGTAAGATGTATAAGGATCCACAAAAATTCTATTACTTGAATAAGTGATAGATTATTTGATATTTTTGGGAAAAATAACAACATGATGTTTGATGTAGAGGATATCACCTCATTTAATAAATAATATAATATTTAAAAATGATTGATTGGAAGAATAATTTTATCATATTTTACTAGGATACAACATTATTGATTATATTATTTACAATTCATGGATATACATACTAATTATATTACACATGATGATTCTAGTTGATTTTAAGACCACATATTTTATGAATCTTTCAAAGTATATAATGATTCATTTTGAATGGTTAACCCTATACATCATTTATAATTTTTGTAAATATTCATTTTTACTATGAGAGATATAGGAAAATGATATTGATAAATATAAAATTTATTTAAATTTTTTAAATAAATAATAAAATATAATATCAGTATGTTTATCACTAATTCATCTACATATTGAAATATCATACTTTATATTTTACTCAATCTTTTCATGTGCTTAAGGAGTGTCTTGTGTCCTTTTCAAGTAATTTTTTTAATCAAAGAGGACATGGAAATTTTGGAAGAGTGATAATTTTTTTTAAAGAAATATTTATCTCACAAGATGACCACAGACACGAATGTGAATATATTAGTGACTTTTGACTTTTATATGGATGAAAAAACAAGTCTATTCATGAAGAAGGTGGAAGGCATGGTATTGAGTAATAAAGATCAATGAATTATGGATATGTAAAGAGTTAAATAAGTTGCTAAAATTTTATGACATCATTTTCAATTATTCATAAAGTAATATGTATAAAAAGGGAAATAAATTCAGTATGTTTTCTTGAAAATGTTGATAAGAAGAAAAGTACTCCAAATTTGAAAAGGTAGTTGTTGAACAATTTAGACGATCAATGTATATTTGAGTAAATTGGGGAGTTGACTACCAATCAAGACTAGTTGAATAAAAATTCATCATTTAGCATTAAAAGGATAAAGTTAGAATTTTTACTCCCTCCCTCAGTAGTTTTTTAAATTATTGTTATCAATTGAAGAGAAATACGACAAGAAAAATACTAAGATATAATTTTTTCCTAATGAGAGTGAAATAACTTATTAAGAAGTAGTATATATTTAGGGAGAGTTTTTTATAACAGAAAATTTGTGAGTTAAGAGTAAATATATATGTGTGCATATGTGAAACTATGAGATAATCATTTATTGATGTGTTTGAAATGTTCTAAAGTTTTTATTTATTTAAGTGTACATGAAATTTTATTAAACATATATATGAGGTGTTTTTTTAGAAAACTTGATGAAATAAATAGTTAAATATGTTAGTGTTTCTTTTTTTCCTCTAGCTAAAATTTATATATATTTTTTGGTCATTATTATTTCCTTCACGAAGTACACTCATGTTGGATTAAAATTGAATAATTAGAGTTTCATTATATGAACCATGTACTGAGAATGTAAGGATATAATTATTTGGTTTTATCATATGGATATATGAAATTACCTTTCCAAAATAATCAAATGGTTGGGGGGATTATTGAGACCTTGAATAAATTTTATTTAATGAAGACTAAAATATGGATTGAGAGTTAAATTATGGGTTTATGGTGATGAAAATATCCATTAGTATTGTATTTTATTTACAAGGAAATTCAAGGAAAAAAAATGAATGTTAAATAATGACAATAAGATAAAAAAATAATTTTTAATCAAAGTGGATTATTATAATGTTAGATAAATTATTTTTTTATATAGAACTTCTTAGAGGTATTCTTCATTATAAAAGCAATATTTTTAAAATTCAAGCAGAAGAGATATGATTAACTTATGATCATAGAAGTTACAATGGTATAAAACCAAATAGTTTTTGGATTTTTGTGAGTGTATAGTAAAGTTAATAATTCACCTGATACCAATAAACAAAAACTATGGTGGTCTGAAACTTTTAAGTGATTTAATGTCTCAAATTGAAGTATACATTGAAGGTAGTTTTTGATGGATGTTTTTTTGAATTGAAATATAAAAATTCATTGAGGGAGTGATGAGTAACGTTTATTGATATATTTTATAATATATATCATCACATATTAAGTAAATGTATAAATAAATTTATATATTTAAGATATTTTGGACCAAAATAAAAAATTTGGATTTATGGAATAATGGAACAATTCGATATTAGTTTAGTGTTTCTATCATAATTTCACTAAACTAAATAAAAGTTCAAAATTTATTCATTTATTATTCTATATTAATGGGTATTGATTTAATCCAATTGTAATAAAGGATATATCCATGCATAAGAGGCCTAATGGTATCCCAAAAAGTGACGAAAATCCAGGGTGAGATATATTGTTTCCCTCTATAGTGTTATAAACAAGATATGGGATAAGGGGATCACCTTGGGCTGATTAAAAAGGATGTGTAAGATGACTAAAATCAAAATTTACTCAAAAAACAACCTTGTAAAATTTAATTAAATAATTAAGTGATCTATTAATGTTAAGGGGGTTGAAAAATATTTCACGTAAAACTCATCTATAAATATTAACCTTTTCATTTTCATGGAGACAACATGAATGATTTATCATTAAAATCACTAAATGGATCATTTTTAAGGATGTAAATATCTATGGGAATAAATTTTTAAATATTAAAGAAATTATTTATCCATTTTCTTCTTCTATTAGATAATTTAATTCTCAACCTCTAAATGATAAATATATGGTGTGTTCCTTGTTGGAATACTGAGTTTATTATGTGTATATTTTTTGTAACATAATTTGATTTTCTGTCATTTAATATATTTTTTTCAATTCTATCTCTTTTTTCTTATTTATTTGGTATTCTAGTTTATTAATTAAGGGAATTAAAAGTCTAATTCTATCATGCATTAAACAAATTGTGTGATTATTAGGATATTGGTTTCTTCTATCCCCAATTAATTTTCCAAAATGTCATTACAGATTGTGTCATTTTATAAACTTAATAAGAAATCACCCATGAATATTCATTTTTATTTCGTGAGATAATTTTAAAAAGTAATTTAAATATTCTATCACATCACATCATTGATATGATTTCTTAATTATTTTTGATCTTACATCAATAAACATTCATTGATTTTGAGCAGTTGAATATAACAAATATTATATGATTTATTAAATCCTAGGTTTTAACCTAGTAGAAAGTGATATAGAATTTTGGTTCTAGGTGGTATAAATCAAAAAATCAATGATCTGGTACATACCCTTTAAAAGAGATGATGGTTGCACATCAAGAGATACCTACATCATGTTGATCACTATTTATCTAAAATGGTTCAATTATTTTTTAACATAATTTTATATTTTATTTTTAAACAATAAAACCCATAACATCTTTATACGTTTTAAATTTCATAAGTTATAGTAGAAACGAGTTAATAGATAAATTTATTTTTTAGGAAATGGTCTTGGTTATACTATACTGTATTACCTTGTAAAACATACATTCAATTTTGGAATGTTTGATGATGTGATTAAAGGGATGAGTTTAGATGATATTTTAGTGTTTTTTATGTGGAAGAAACCTAAATTGAGTAAATAGATATGAGAATCAAGAAGATAATAATAATATAGAAGTAATAATAAGATAACAATAAAATTTCACATGGATTTTTTATTTTTAAGTGTGGAATCATTAGACCTTGATTTTATTTTTTAGAATCTGAAAAATCTTATCTAATTCCACAACATGAAAAAGTGTGGAAAAATTTGATATTATTAGGGGAAAATATCGTCCTTAAAAAATAATTATATATTCTGATATCCTTAATGAATTAATACAACATTTCAAGAAGATATATTGAAGGATGAATACGTATAAACCTGAATATGATCTTGTTAGTGAGTTTACTACAAAAAATTTCATTCAAAAAATTTAATTTGAAACATCAATCATGGCTTCCTCAATAGAAAAAATATATAATTTTTTTTATTTTAAACCCCATTTTAATGTGGAGTTTATGATGTTTTCTTCACAGCACATCATGATCATGGCAAGTTGGAAATTTAATTGCATGTATTTTTAAAAAATTTATGATAAATGTGATTTAAAAGAGAGAGAGGGGGAGGTATTTTGAATAATCTATCTACATTTGACCCTAAGCTCCTTCCATGGTTATAAGGGGGGTACATAAAAACCATATGGTATTGGTTTGAAAAAAGAGGTGGTATCTATTTAGGGAAGGTCATGAAAGAATTTAACACATGTTTAGCATAGAAATATCATATAGTTCTTGGGTACTCCGGATAAAACTTCACATGGTGTACTAAAAAAGAGTTAATCATTTAATTTGGATTCATATGAATATATTCATATCTAATCAAAAAACTATCTCTAATTCCATCTCATGATGATAAATCATATAGAAAGAGTCCATTATAACTATTATTCTATGATGTTGCAGCTTAAATCATACTAGGGCTCTAGGAATTTCTTCATTTATCAAGATTTTGGTTTCATAACCATGAATTAATGGGTGTTTCTTAGTATTCATGTATTTATTATACATCAAGGTATGTTCAGGTGGACTTTCAAGGAAATTTAGGGAGACTCAAATAGGACATTCTTTTTGATTATAGTAACTGTCCTACCCAACACACTAACTTGGGGGAGATGAAATTAGATATTAGTTTGTTGGATTAAAACCTAGAATATTAATGGAATAATGATGTATTTGAGGATGGTTACCAAATATTGGATCCTATGGTGTCCTTTTTCAATAGAACCATGATAATAAAAAATGATATAAATAATGATAGGATGGTAATCAAATCGGGGGAGGAGGAAATCAACAGGGATACATGTACCATGAATCTAGAAAGCTCCCCTAGGCCTGATGAATTTCTAGGATCTTTCTATATTGTTGAATTATATGTCATAAAATGATATATTATTAATGTGGTTCTAGATTTATTCATAGGAGTGCCTATTCCTTAGTCACATGTGTGATCTCTATTTTCCTCATTCCTAAAGTCAACATAAAATTTCTGCTAATTAATATTTCTGTATAAAAACATGTAATGTTCTTTATGATATTTCATCATCCATTATCAATATATATCTTGACCATTTTCTTCCTAATTTAATTTTATATATTGAAGATGTATTTAGTAAGAGAATTTTATTAAAGGATTCATTATCTTGGTACAAGAGATGATGTGTGATCATAATAGTAAAATTACAAGTACTAAATTTATGATGAAAATTTACAAAGGTAATGATTATGATGTGATTTAAAGGAACTTCATATTGAGGTTTTTGAATTGATTTATGTTCAATGATAGGATATGTGATAATTTTTCCAATGTTTCTCTTCATTATGTTCCCAATCTCTCTTATGTGGAGAAAGTTCAATTTTTTCCAATTTGTGGAAGGCCTTCGATAAGGAAATACTTTTTCTCTAAGCCTATACATTATGGGTCGAGGTGTTATGATTATAAATTTTAATAAAGCTCTATATAATGGTTATATTATGACTTTTAGAGGGATATTGTATCTTTTCTATCTCAATCTTTCATTTCAAGGTTCTCATAATCTTATTTATCAATGGAAGGTTCCAATCTATTCGTGTTTTCAACATCATAATGGGTGCATATTATTAATGGAATAAGTATTATGTCAATGATGGAAAGAGAAATATATGTATTTCTGAAACATGAACTAGAAGATAAGAAAAGGGTATTGATGAATGAATTTTTATTAATAATGGTTTTTTTCTATAGAATATTTGGTACATCCTCTTTCCATAGGTAAGGTTCATATTCCCCATTTTTATGGCCTTATAATTTGGATCACTGCATAGATCTCCAACTGGAAAAGCATGAAACTATATTTTGGTGGAAGGATAACACTATTTAATTGCATATTTATATCTATTCCCATAAATGTTATCTCAAATATTAAGGTTCCCAAAAAATTATTAATATGATTGAAATAATCATGAATTAATTTTTATGGGAGTCTCATAAAGAAGGTGATGCCACTCGGTGATCTGGTCAATTTTGTTCAAGCATATCAATAAAGGTTGTATAAATTTTAAAGGTCTTGACATAAACATGAAATAAATTCAATAAAACTTTTCATGGTATTAATTTTCTAATAAATCACTATAGGTGGATTAAATAAAAAAAGTTATAGAAATAACGATTTTCTCATGTGTGAGGTGAATGGATCTACTACTCCCCTTTAGTGTTAGCTTTGGTGATCCCTTCAAATATTATACACCCAGTGTCAGCGGATAGTGGGAAGAGGTGAAATTGGATTATGTATCGTTAATTGGTATGGTTCTCAATTATGTTTTCCAAGATACCCAATTTGAGACATATCCATTCATGAGGTGAATAACCATCCTCAATTCATCAATGTTGAGTTGATTTTTTTCTAAAAGGATTGACTATCCTAAATCCAAATCTTAGAAGAACCAATAATGTGTTTATTCACCCCATCCAGCACTAGTGGTTTCAATATCTAATATTTTCCAAGGATTATTAATGATCAATAGGGAATTAAAATCTAGATAATGTTTTTAAAATTTAGAGACAAAAAATAGAAAATTTAATTCTTTTAACATGGAATGTGTGCAACCATGTTATTCTGATTGGTGAACAGCTGTTACAAAAAGGAATTTTAGATGGATTATAAATAAAGTTTCATATATTACTGAGAATTTAAAATGATTTCTCTCATATATTTTTGACTAGGTAGTGAGATCAATATATGTGGTATTTTTTAACGACTATTGATGGAGTGTCAGTGGCTTTACATGGCATGAATAGTTTTTTCTTAGGTTGGTTCACTGTTGGAACCCTGAGTTAAATTTTGATTCATAGTATCTTCATTACTGTAGGGTAATTATGTAACTTATTGGTATGTAATTCATTGAAACACAATGACATGAGATGCTCTCCTTCACATTTAAGAGTCAAAACTTTCATTATTGTTTTTGAACTGGCTTATCTTTTTAAATATAGCAGATCTTATTATTATTTCTTTAATCTCATTCCTTATCTTCCATTGTACATAGTTGAAGGTGGGGGATTCATTAGGGGTAGTGGGTGAGTTGGAATGTTCCTCACTCTGGTTTAAAACATAATACTGATGGTTATTTTGATAATACTAACATGCATGGAGAGGAAATTACATGAAATGTTTTAGGGTTTGTTATGATAACCTTAAATTCATTTTATTGTTAGGTAAATTTTATAAAGGAGGAGGCTTGATATTTACTTACTATAATATCTCTTAGAAATATCTTTAATTTTAATTTAATAGAAGTTGAAATAGATTCCATTATGGTGGTGACATTCTTGGTAGGATATTTTACCCCTCACCAGACCATTTCCAATAATATTAGAACATAATGACCATTAATTATCCACTATGGGGGGGGGGTTTGGACACATATATATTTGAGAACAAGTTGCTGAAAAAATTGGGATCCAAAAAAGACTCATTAGATCTTATTAACTTATACTCTAACACTAGTTCCCTTCTACTAGATTGTAGTTATATTGTTCTTGGGGTTTTCATGGGGATTAATAACTATATACCTATTAAAGGAATATCATTAGTGTTTTATCCAGATAATAAAAATTTATATCTTTAGTAATGGATTCATGTAATCTTATATTAGGAGACTGCATTATTGAATCACTAATTAAGTGTTTATGGATATATCCTAGACTTTTTAATCCACATTATGATTCATGTGAATTGTATGATCATGGGATTTCATAATCTTTCCATAGACATAACCACTCATTTTAATGGTGATCCTTTTATATTATAGGTTTTTATTGATTTTTTTTGGTTTGGTGTGTGAGAGATATGAATAAGTGATAAATAAATATTACATTTTTAGAGGTTTATTTCAAACAATCCATTACAAGTTAATTTAAAAAATTATTCCATGATTCACCCCCTTTAAATAAGCACTCACTATGTGTGAACCTCTCAATTAATATCAAATCATCTACACATAATTGGTATTCATACTCAAATCTACATGTGAACTTTTTTCTACATGTACCCATTACTATTAAGATGTTTTAAATGAAATGTTGACAATAAAATCTTTCCTAAACATGAATATTCTATGAAGGAAAAATATTTGAAGATGTCAAGTATGTTTCTTGATTACTATAGATTGATAAATAGTAATGATGGTTTAAGTATCCCATTTTGGGAGTGATTGAACCTCTAATAGATGATTATAATAAATATCAATAATAAAACTATAACTAAACATAAATAAAAGAACATAATAAATAAATCTTTAAAATGAATGATATATACTTCTAGAAGGCCTATTTTTCCCATTAAAATAGTTTACAAATCATGTTTCAAATATAACCCCCAAAAAATAATATATATATAATATTTCAAAATAAAATATTTAAAAATATCAACAATATCACTCAAAAATCACTAATATAATATCTCCATAAAATTTATTGACACCATAACCACTATAAAAAGGTCCCTATCTCATTCCTAGAACATAATCAACAAATTCTATAATACTATGAGATGTGTGAAAAATGGTTTTAGATAATATTTAAGCAGAATCCATCATGACCCCAAGAATCACCCAAAGTTAGAAATGATCTTAAATGAATAATTTAATATTATGAGTTTATTTTATAATATAAGTAACATCACATATCAAAAATCATCATGTTAATACCAACACCCCTAAATACCATCAATAAAACATCTCTAGGCTTTTTTGACATTTTTTTTGTGATGAAATAGTTTTCTTTCACAAAAAGTTTATTCTATAATTATTTGTTATATATTTAATTTTAGTCACAAAAAAATATAATAGCAATGATTATTTGAAAATGATAAGTATTCTGTCGACAATAGTTTTGGAGAGAATTCTTACCACCGCTAATCAGATCATGTGAAAAAGTATTTGAAATGATATTTAACATTCCTAAAATATAAAATACTAATTATGATGTAAAAATCATATATCTAACAATTATGTTTTAAATAGATACACAAATATAGATCCACATTATCTAGGATAGATGAAATCTATCAAAAATAACCTTAACTATGGTGAAACAAATTTGTGATAGACTACATGCTATCATAAATATATATAAATAAGATAGAATTATGTGCGATGGAATAACTATCTATCATAAATAACATTCACTATGAAACATATCTATCATACTTTTATATCACAAATAATTTTTGATCTGAAAAAATAATTGTATAATGTTTTATGATATATCTAAGTCATAACCTATGATATAGCATATAGATTCATATATCCTAACATATGAATGATATATATTATAATATATAACAAGATAGAAATATTTGAAATTTAGGGCATGGATTCATTTTCATATTACACATTGTTTCCTTTAGTTATAAATCATTAATATGATTCATTAATGGAAATATAATTTTGTTACAATTATTTTAAACATTTAAATGACTATATTCTCAATTTCTATAAGAACCATTCTCTATCAAGTGATGAAAACCAACCCTTAGACCCCATTATTGAATTTAGAGATTCTATATAATGAAAAAACCCTCCTATGGGAGGTGAGTGAGATGAAAATATAGTTAAAACACCCTTCTCCCTGGGTTATCCTTTTTTATTTGATAAAGAAGGTGTTAATACACCATAACTTTTTGTGGGATTCATTCATAGCATATGAGGATTACAGTGGATTTTGTTATCCCTATTTTGGATAGAGTAATATAGTTATTTATATGTGATCTTGATCAAGAGTACATCATTAATAATGATAGAGATGGATCTTACTTCATTTTATATAAACTTTTTATATTATTATGTTGTTCACAACATATTGATTTGATGATTATAGATTATAAAAAATATTGGGTTTCAATTTCTAAAATGATCATGTTATGATAACACAAAACCCATTAGTGGTATCAAATAACTAATAATCTCTGAATCAATATGTTTTTTCTATCTTCATGAATATAATGCATATTGTAATGTTCTTCTGGACGTATTGTAAGGTAAAATGAGACGTTGTTGAATGAAATTCATTGGGTGACTTGCATTATTGTTATTTACATAGTTATAGGGTGTGAATGATATGTATCATAGGGTGTGATATTTAGAAAACCCATAGTTCTGATCCATTCCATAAGATATGATATAGGTAATATCGTAGGTTATGATATGATCCTGCATGGAATAAAAATATATCATTGAATCATAATAGTGATATATGAGATATCTCTAATTATGATTGGGAACTACATTAGAGTCATTTATTTATTTGTGTAGGGTTCATTGAGTGCTAATTGTTAGTTCATATCATATCAACAACAATGAGATGTCTCTCAAATATGAAATCCAAGTGATATGTGTTTGATTAAACTAGAAATCCATATTCAGTTAAACTGGTATATCATGGTATATTGATAGTTACAATAGAGACCTATATAAGGTATTCATGAACCCATGTAATATACTAAACTATAGATTACAACTTGTACCTACTTAAGAAGTACTAGAACATGGGTAAGGAGCACAAACACCTATATAAGATTACCCAAAAATAGACTATAGAACACCTGTGTAGGGTTAAATATATTATTCTATTATTGATAACCCCAATATCAATCATAATTTATGATTTAATCCAAAAATGATAATATTTTATATTTTAGTAAAAAATACTCTTTGTTTATAATTTTTTTACAAAACACAAGTTTTAACAATTGTCAATAGAATATTTTGATACAAAATTAAAATATTAATTGTCCATATTAATATCTATTATTTATTAAATAAATAAAATGTTTATTTATTATTTATTACTTTTAAATATTTATGTTTATAAATTGTTTATCAAATGTGAATATTATGAATGGTTTTATTATATAAATAAATTACTTCTTATAAAATTACCACAAAATGTATTACATGTTAATCATGAAAACATAAGATTTATATTTCATCAATGAAGACTTTAGTTTCTAATTAAAGTTATTATATTGAATTTTGTTTTCTAATATAATATATACATATTATTTATTGGATTTATAATAGAAGATGAATAATTATTGAATAAAGTGTCCCTGGGTAAAGTGACTTCATTTATACTAGAAACTAACCTCTAGGACTATGCCTTATTATAGAAAAGTGAGGGAAGGTTATATGTTTTTGGTAATGGGGTATATAACCGAAAAAGATGGCCTAAGTAATTAAAATATATCATCATCAAAATGGTGAAACAATGAATTCAATTTTTATTCTATCCCCTATAAAGGTTAAATATCTCTCATGAATTATTTAATAAAAAAAATTAAAATGAAAAATTACCACATTCAAATTTTAGGTGTGTTTGAATATTGATCATTTTTTGTGACCATTTATTGTAGGATATAAGTTGAAATCACTCTATATCCTCAAAAGATGCTTCATGAATTCACAAAATAAGGATAGTTGAATTTTCATTGCTATCTAGGAGATCTGATGATGCCTTCGACATACTAAAGATCACCACTATCTTGTTCCTTCGATCCCTGAAGGAGATCAATGATAAAAATCCAACAATGCAGAACTCTATCTCTATCTCTAATGAATGAAGGTGAAGAGAGGAGCTCAAAAATTCTATTAGATGAATTTTTCACCAAGAATGAGTTCCCTCTAACTTATACAGTGGTGGTTATACATCTAGAAAGGGTTCAACAAACCCATATAAATAACACCCATTAAATATGCTTTAAATAACACGTTATGAACAACTAACTATGTCATTAAAATTATTTATACTTTTATCACATAGTTGAGTTATATAATAAATAAATTACCTGATAAAAGTGAGTCACTAACTCGAATCATGATTCCTATAAATATTAAACTAATCAAGAATATTAAAATATTATTAACTCATTAAATATTTTCCATAAATTCACTTAGAACCTTGTGAATACTTTTAATAAATAAATTTCACTCTAATTACTCTAAATATAGATTAAAGTAAATTATTATTAATGAAGACCATATATTATTGGAAACCACTCAATCATTGAGGTGGGTCCCACCATGTAATATACTCATATCCATCAGAATAGGGAATAATTTTGGATATTCTATGTCTGTGACCATCAAGGCCCATATTTTGATAGCATTGAATACTTTTAATAGACTATAAACAGAGTCTAGAAACCCATCAAATCCACTGTGGAGATATGGAAAATTAATGACAACAACACCCTTTCCTACAAACAAAAGCTGTGTAAAATAATGTCATTGTCATATGATATCTCATAAATCATGATGAAAACATTGGGTCATCATCCATCCTTGCTTTATTACTCATTGATATAAAATGACTGAATTAACTTATTCGACCGTTTCCATGGATTTATTGAAGGTACCAACATCCTGACGATCTAGCCTAGAGATATCACTTCCTTTGAAAAGTGAAAAAAACTCTATATTGATTATTCAATAAATGTCATACCACCAATTACTCACCCAAAATAAGTTACCTCACTAAAAAATCAATGCCATAGTTTTTTTATTTCATAAAATTCACTACTGGAAATCCAGCATTTCCCAACGGTTTAGAACCGTTGGGAAAGGCTGCAGAACCATTGGTATATGTCATACCAACAGTTCTGCAAACTGTAGGGAAGTAAGCCGTTGGGAAAGGCTTTTCCCAACCGTTTACAGAGAACCATTGGGATAGGTTAGAAAAAATCAACCTATCCCAACGGTTTGGCCCGTTGGGAAATCATCAGAGAATTTTCTTTCCCAACGATTTACAAACCGTTGGGAAAGGTTTTTACCAACGGTTCTATGAACCGTTGGTAAAAACAACCATACAACAGGATATCCCAACGGTTTGAATCCGTTGGGATAGGGTGTTTTTACCAACGGTTCCTTGAACTGTTGGTGAAAACAGCTACATAGAGCCTATGCCAACGGTTTTCAAAACGTTGGCATAGGCTTTGCTATGCAAATTGCACAGCAGCCTGCAATTTGCACAACAGGTCTGGTTTTTGGGCATTCACCCTCGATTTCAATTTAATTTTCAATCCAATTATGCCCTCGTTTTCAATTCATTTTTCAATCCAATTATTGTACCTGTAACACAAATAATGCATACATATAGAGAACAAACCAACACATACAAATAATGCAAACCAACCAACCAACACATATAATGCATCCTGAAAATATACACATCCAAAATTAAAGTAGAATTCATAACATAATTATAAAAATACATAATTCATTTAGAGTTCATTTTAAAATTTAGATGACAATCATATGTGGAATCCGGAATTCAATTCATAATTTGATTGGTTTTTCATATACCATATATTTTTAATAGAAATGATATCCATTTTAAACAAAATACATACATCTGGAATGATACCGGTCACACCGTGCCTCGGATTGAGGTGAGGTTAACTCGTACACGTCACAAATGACTCATTGATCGTTTTCCTAAAGTATCAACATATTCCGAAATCGTTTGGTCGGTTTTTCGTATGTCAGTTGTTGTTTTCACTTAAAATGAAGTGTTTTTTAAATAAAAGAGAGACACTTTGAATGGTGTCGGCCACACCGCACCTCGTATTGAGGCGGGGTTAACTCGTACACATCACAAATGACCCTTGGATTGTTGTGCTAAAATATAAACACAATCAGAATGCGTTTGGTTGGTTTTCCGTATGAATTTAAAATGTAGTCCATTTTAATGAAAAGAGATACACTTAGAGTGCCTCGGCCAAACTGTGACTCGGATTGAGGCGTGGTTGACTCGTACACGTAACATATGACCCATGAATCGTTGTCCTAAATTTTCAACAGATTCCGAATGCGTTTGGTCAGTTTTTCATATGTCAGTTGTTTATTTCACTTATAATCTTGTCCATTTTAAACAAAAGAGACACAGTCAGAGTGGTACCGGCCACACCGCGTCTCGGATTTAGACGAGGTTGAATCTTACACATCACATATGACCCATGTATTGTTGGGATAAATTATCAACAGATCCGGAATGCGTTTGGTCGGTTTTCCGTATGTCAGTTGATGCTTTTCACTTAAAATGACGTCCTTTTGAAACAGAAGACGGACACTTTGAGTGGTGCCGGCCACACCACGTCTCCGGATTGAGCTAAAACCACCGTGAAACATTCTAATTATTATTCGTGATGTGTACGCGCAGACGGCACGTCAATCAGACGTGCGGTTTGCGCGGTACGACTCAATATTCGTGTTTTAAGTGATGCGCGCGCTTCGTAAACGCGCGTGAGGGGGGTCCAAACGGGCCGAACGAAGTCGGAATGGCCTGAAATCAGAAGACAAATACGGGAGAGTGATTTATGAAGTGTTCGAGCAGATGGAACGTCAATCGGACGTGCCGTGTGCCCGCGGTGACCGACAACGCAGTTCTGGTGTCATAAACGGCCAAAACGGGCGTCCAACGGTCAAATTCATAGCGGACGACCTCAGATTGAGCTGAAACCACCGTGAAACATTCTAATTATTATTCGTGACGTGTACGAGCAGATGTCACATCAATCGGACGTGCGGTTTGCGTGGTACGACTGAATATTCGTATTTTAAGTGATGCGCGCGCTTCATAAACGCGCGTGAGGGGGGTCCAAACGGGCCGAACGAAGTCGGAATGGCCTGAAATCAGACGAAAAATATGGGTGAGTGATTTATGAAGTTTTTGAGCAGACGTCACGTCAATCGGACGTGCCGTGTACCTGCGGTGACCGACAACGCAAATCTGGTGTCAAAAACGGCCAAAACGGGCATCCAACGGTCAAATTCATAGCGGACGACCTCAGATTGAGCTGAAACCACAGTGCAACATTATAATTATTATTCGTGACGTGTACGCATAGACGGAACGTCAATCGGACGTGCGGTTTGCGCGGTACGGCTCAATATTCGTATTTTAAGTGATGCGCGCGCTTCGTAAACGAGCGTGAGGGGGGTCCAAACGAGCCGAACGAAGTCGGAATGGCCTGAAATCAGACGAAAAATACGGGTGAATGATTTCTGAAGTGGTCGAGCAGACGACATGTCAATCGGACGTGCCGTGTGCCCGCGGTGACCGACAACGCAGTTCTGGTGTCATAAACGACCAAAACGGGCGTCCAACGGTCAAATTCATAGCGGACGACCTCGGCTTGACCTGCAACCACCGTGAAACATTCTAATTATTATTCGTGACATGTACGTGCAGATGGCACGTCAATCAGATGCGCGGTTTGCGCAGTACGGCTCAATATTC
This sequence comes from Viscum album, assembly GCA_963277665.1. Lineage (NCBI taxonomy): Eukaryota > Viridiplantae > Streptophyta > Magnoliopsida > Santalales > Viscaceae > Viscum > Viscum album. Next base: position 1,291,120,414 of record OY728158.1, read on the forward strand.
GTGTTTTAAGTGATGCGCGCGCTTCGTAAACGCGCGTGAGGGTGGTTAAAACGGGCCGAACGATTTCGGAATGGCCTGAAATCAGACGAAGAATACGGGTGAGTGATTTATGAAGTGGTCGAGCAGACGGCACGTCAATCGGATGTGCCGTGTGCCCGCGGTGACCGACAACGCAGTTCTGGTGTCATAAACGGCCAAAACGGGCGTCCAACGGTCAAATTCATAGAGGACGACCTCGGATTGACCTGAAACCACTGTGCAACATTCTAATTATTATTCTTGACGTGTACGCACAGACGGCACATCAATCGGACGTGCGGTTTGCGCGGTACGGCTCAATATTCGTATTTTAAGTGATGCGCGCGCTTCGTAAACGCGCGTGAGGGTTGTCCAAACAGGCCGAATGATTTCAGAATGGCCTGAAATTAGACGACAAATACGGGTGAGTGATTTATGAAGTGGTCGAGCAGACGGAACGTCAATCGGACGTGCCGTGTGCCCGCGGTGACCGACAACGCAGTTCTGGTGTCATAAACGGCCAAAACGGGTGTCAAACGGTCAAATTCATAGCGGACGACCTCGTATTGACCTGAAAAAACCGTGAAACATTCTAATTATTATTCGTGATGTGTACGCGCAGACGGAACGTCAATCGGACGTGCGGTTTGCACGGTACGACTCAATATTCGTGTTTTAAGTGATGTGCGCGCTTCGTAAACGCGCGTGAGGGTGGTCCAAACGAGCCGAACGATTTCGGAATGGCCTGAAATCAGATGAAAAATACGGGTGAGTGATTTATGAAGTGGTCTAACAGACGGCACGTCAATCGGACGTGCCGTGTGCCCGCGGTGATCGACAACGCAGTTCTGGTGTCATAAACGGCCAAAACGGGCGTCAAACGGTCAAATTCATAGCGGACGACCTCGGATTGACCTGAAACCACCGTTCAACATTCTAATTATTATTCGTGACGTGTACGTGCAGACAGAACGCCCATCGGACGTGCAGTTTGCGCGGTACGACTCAATATTCGCGTTTTAAGTGATGCGCGCGCTTCGTAAACACGCGTAAGGGGGGTTCAAATGGGCCGAACGAAGTCGGAATGGCCTGAAATCAGACGACAAATACTGTACAATTATTTCTGAAGTGGTCGAGCAGACGGCACGTCAATCGGACTTGCCGTGTGCCCGCGGTGACCGACAACGCAGTTCTGGTGTCATAAACGGCCAAAACGGGCGTGCAACGGTCAAATTCATAGAGGACGACCTCAGATTGAGCTGAAACCACCGTGAAACATTCTAATTATTATTCATGACGTGTACGTGCAGATGGCACAACAATCGGACGTGCAGTTTGCGCGGTACTGCTCAATATTCGTATTTTAAGTGATGCACGCGCTTCGTAAACGCGCGTGAGGGGGGTCCAAACGGGCCGAATGAAGTCGGAATGGCCTGAAATCAGACGAAAAATACAGGTGAGTGATTTATGAAGTGTCCGAGTAGACGGCACGTCAATCGGACGTTCCGTGTGCCCGCGGTGACCGACAACGCAGTTCTGGTGTCATAAACGGCCAAAACGGGCATCCAATGGTCAAATTCATAGCGGACAACCTCGGATTGACCTGAAACCACCGTGAAACATTCTAATTATTATTCGTGACATGTATGCGCAGACGACATGTCAATCGGACGTGCAGTTTGCGTGGTACGGCTCAATATTCGTGTTTTAAGTGATGCGCGCGCTTCGTAAACGCGCGTGAGGGTGGTCCAAACGAGCCGAACGATTTCGGAATGGCCAGAAATCAGAAGACAAATACGGGTGAGTGATTTATGAAGTGGTCGAGCAGACGACATGTCAATCGGATGTGCCGTGTGCCTGCGGTGACCGACAACGCAGTTCTGGTGTCATAAACGGCCAAAACGTGCGTCCAACGGTCAAATTCATTACGGACAACCTCGGATTGACTTGAAACCACCGTGCAACATTCTAATTATTATTCGTGGCGTGTACACGCAGACGGAACGTCAATCGGACTTGCGGTTTGCGCAGTACGGCTCAATATTCGTATTTTAAGTGATGCACGCGCTTCGTAAACGCGCGTGAGGGTGGTCCAAACGGGCCGAATGAAGTCGGAATGGCTTGAAATCAGACGAAAAATATGGGTGAGTGATTTATGAAGTGGTCGAGCAGACGACACATCAATCGGACGTGCCGTGTTCCCGCGGTGACCGACAACGCAGTTCTGGTGTCATAAACGGCCAAAGCGGGCGTCAAACGGTCAAATTCATAGCGGACGACCTCAGATTGACCTGAAACCACCATGAAACATTCTAATTATTATTCGTGACGTGTACGTGCAGACGGTACGCCAATCGGACGTGCGGTTTGCGCGGTACAACTTAATATTCGTATTTTAAGTGATGCACGCGCTTCGTAAACGCGCGTGAGGGGGGCCAAATGGGCCGAACGAAGTCGGAATGCTCTGAAATCAGACGAAAAATACGGGTGAGTGATTTATGAAGTGGTCGAGCAGACGGAACGTCAATCGGACGTGCCCTGTGTCCGCGGTGACCGACAACCCAGTTCTGGTGTCATAAAAGGCCAAAACGGGCGTCCAACGGTCAAATTCATAGCGGACGACCTCGGATTGACCTGAAACCACCGTGCAACATTCTAATTATTATTCTTGACATGTACGCACAGATGACACGTCAATCGGATGTGTGGTTTGCGCGGTACGGCTCAATATTCGTGTTTTAAGTGATGCGCGCGCTTCGTAAACGCGCGTGAGGGTGGTCCAAACGGGCCGAACGATTTCGGAATGGCCTGAAATCAGACGACAAATACGGGTGAGTGATTTATGAAGTGGTCGAGCAGACAGCACGTCAATCGGACGTGCCGTGTGCCCGCGGTGACCGAAAACGCAGTTTTGGTGTCATAAACGGCCAAAACGGGTGTCCAACGGTCAAATTCATAGCGGACGACATCGGATTGACCTGAAACCACCATGCAACATTCTAATTATTATTCGTGATGTGTACGCGTAGACGGCACGCCAATCAGACGTGCCATGTGCCCGTGGTGACCGACAACGCAGTTCTGGTGTCATAAACGGCCAAAATACTGTCCATTTTAAACAAAATAGAGACACTTTGAGTGGTGTCGGCCACACCGCGCCTCATATTGAGGTGGCGTTGACTCGTACACTTCACATATGACCTGTGGATCGTTTTCCTAAAGTTTCAACAGAAACCTAATGCGTTTGGTCGGTTTTCCGTATGTCAATTTTTGTTTTCACTAAAAATGAAGTGCATTTTAAACAAAATAGAGACACTTTGAGTGGTGTCGGCCACACCGCGCCTCGGATTGAGGTGGTGTTGACTCGTACACGTCACATATGACCCATGGACCGTTCTCCTAAAGTTTCAACAGAAACCGAATGCGTTTGGTCAGTTTTCCGTATGTACTTCAAATACTGTCCATTTTAAACAAAAGAAAGTCACTTAGAGTGGTCCCGACCACACCGCATCTCGGATTTAGGCAGGGTTGACTCGTACATGTCTCAAATGACCCATGGATCGTTGTCTTAATGTATCAACACAATCTGAATGCGTTTGGCCGGTTTTCCGTATGCCAGTTGATGTTTTTCACTTAAAATGATTTCCTTTCGAAACAAAAGACATACACTTTGAGTTGTTCCGACCACACCACGCCTCAGATTGAGGCGGGGTTGATTCGTACACGTCACATATGACCCATGGATCGTTTTCCTAAAGCATCAACACATTTCGAATGCGTTTGGTCATTTTTTTGTATGTCACTTTTTGTTTTCACTTAAAATCTTATAGAAATTCATATAGAATATTTTTATATCATATTTAGTATGGATTAGATTTTAGTTGATCATGCTATGAAACATTTCAGAGCTAATGAAATTAAGGAAGGTGGAGGGGATGTCCGGGGGGCTGTCCGATGGGTGTTCGGGGGGCTGTCCGGGGACCAAGGAGGAGGGTGGGGGGGCTGTGTGGGGTCTGTCCGGGGGGTGTTTGGGGGTTGTTTAGGGGGTTGTCCGGGGTTGTTCAGGGGGCTGTCTGGGGGTTGTTCAGGGGGTTGTTCAGGGGTTGTTTAGGGGTTGTTCAGGGGTTGTTCAGTGGGTTGTTCGGGGTTGTTCAGGGGGCTGTCCGGGGGGTGTTTGGGGGGGTTGTCCGAGGTCCAAGGGGGAGGGGGGGGGGGGGGGTTGTCCGGGGGGCTATCTGTGGTCCAGGGTGGAGGGTTGGGGGCTATACGGGGTGCTGTCCAGGGTGCTGTCCGCGGGGGCTGTCCGGGGGGGCTGTCCGGTGGGTGTCCGGGGGGCTGTCCGGGGACCAAGGAGGAGGGTGGGGGGGCTGTGCGGGGTCTGTCCGGGGGGTGTTTGGGGGTTGTTCAGGGGGTTGTCTGAGGTTGTTCAGGGGGCTGTTCGGGGGTTGTTCAGGGGGTTGTTCAGGGCTTGTTCAGGGCTTGTTCCGGGCTTGTTCAGGGGGTTGTCCGGGGTTGTTCAGGGGGCTGTCTGGGGGTGTTTGGGGGGTTGTCTGGGGTCCAAGGGGGAGGGTGGGTTGTCCGGGGGGTTGTCTGGGGGGCTATCTGGGGTCCAGGGTGGAGGGTTGGGGGCTGTACAGGGGGCTGTCCAGGGGGCTGTCCGCGGGGGCTGTCCGGGGGGGCTGTCTGGTGGGTGTCCGGGGGGCTGTCTGGGGACCAAGGAGGAGGGTGGGGGGGTTGTGCGGGGTCTGTCCAGGGGGTGTTTGGGGGTTGTTCAGGGGGTTGTTCAGGGGGCTGTCCGGGGGTTGTTCAGGGGGTTGTTCAGGGGTTGTTCAAGGGTTGTTAAGGGGTTGTTCAGGGGTTGTTCAGGGGGTTGTCCGGGGTTGTTCAGGGGGCTGTCCGGGGGGTGTTTGGGGGGTTGTCCGGGGTCCAAGGGGGAGGATGGGGGGGTTGTTCGGGGGGCTGTCCGGGGGGCTATCTGGGGTCCAGGGTGGAGGGTTGGGGCTGTACGGGGGGCTGTCCAGGGGCTGTTTGCGGGGGCTGTCCGGGGGGGCTGTCCGGTGGGTGTCCGGGGGGCTGTCCGGGGACCAAGGAGGAGGGTGGGGGGGCTGTGCGGGGTCTGTCCGGGGGTGTTTGGGGGTTGTTCAGGGGGTTGTCCGGGGTTTTTCAGGGGGCTGCCCGGGGGTTGTTCAGGGGGTTGTTCAGGGGTTGTTCAGGGGTTGTTCAGGGGTTGTTCAGGGGGTTGTCCGGGGTTGTTCAGGGGGCTGTCCGGGGGGTGTTTGGGGGGGTTGTCCGGGGTCCAAGGGGGAGGGTGGGGGGGTTGTTCTGGGGGCTGTCCGGGGGGCTATCCGGGGTCCAGGGTGGAGGGTTGGGGGCTGTACGGGGGGCTTTCCAGGGGGCTGTCTGCGGGGCTGTCCGGGGGGTGTTTGGGGGGTGTTCGGGGTCCAAGGGGGGGGGGGGGTTGTCCACGGTCCAATAATTAGGGGGGTTGTCTAGGGAGTTCTCAAACACACAACCACTAAACGACAACAACATCCATAAAAACAGACAATATATAAAAATAACTCAACTCCAATACTATACTACGAGTCTAGATAAAACCAACAACTAGAATAGATTAAACATCAAATCTCAGTAATATAAGTCAAAAATGTAACAGATCAATATGTCCCACATCAGTAGATGTATCTGTCATGAAAGAAAAACAAATATTTTATCAAAACATGTTATAATGAAAATAAATATTGATATAAAAATTTGTTAGGGTTTTATAAATATACCTGCGCTAGTCTGATCAATGAGTGGCGCCGGATCCACAGAACCTGATGGAACACCCTCTGGTGGAACAGGAGTCGAAGACGATGGAATATAAAAGCTCGGAGAGACAGAAGTAGAAGGAAAAGAAGATGGAACAGCTGTATGACCTGATGCTGACTGGGGAGTGGGAATCATCATGGGATGTGAAAATGATGGGGCAGAAGATGCAGAAGGTAGCGAAAACATGGGAGGCCTAAATACCCCGTGTGTCCCTAACGACACGCCGGGATCAGATTGTGGGAAGGCTGAAATGTCAGTGGGAGGGGCAGGGTCTAGTCGGGCACGCGCAGCTCTACGTCCACCTCTGGTACGAACCCTCCTCGTACCACCGGCCTGAGTACTAGGACCAGTACTAGGCTCCTCGTCGAATAACTGTCGACGTAATGGTGGATCCTACAAAAAAGTTTACAAAAAAAATTAATCACATGACATTATATATTCTGTAAATATATATATATATATATATATATATATTTGAAATAAAGTACTCACTGTAGGCACTAATGGTGGAATGCCCATCTCCTCCATCCGACGATTGTTCTCCGCCATTTTTTTTCTTCGTCTCTCTTCAATTGGCTGTATTTCCTGCATTTGAAAACAAATATATAATTAATTAGAAAAAGAAAATTAATGTGTAAACCAAAAAACTAAATATATGAGAGAATGAGGGGATTCATTGGTAATTTAGCTATCAATTATTTTAGAAGAGCTTGAATGGATTTAATAAAACATACAAGTTGTAATGTTCACCAAGTTAGAAATATTGTTTGATTTGGTTTGAATACAGTTCAATTCCAAATTAGAAAATGCAATTCAAATAAAACAGCAACCAATAAACATTGAAAATTCATATAACGGTCAAGTCAGCTAAAACATATTTGTGATCAATACTAAATAAATATGAATATTACCAACCTTAAGAACCCAACTCGAGGTAAACCAAAAGAATTGAGAACATGGATGAATGATTCTATATATTTCCAACCACAAATTCAGGTTCACAATCAACTCTGACAATTGAGCTATTTGAGTCATCAAAAGAAATAAATGGATTGGTTCCAATGGTAATAGGGACAGTGTCAATTACATCATCAGCATCATCAAAAATATGTCTTGGAATTACTTCAACTATTACACCAAATTCAGGTTAAAGTTGATCTTTGACATAAAAAACTTGTTTAGCCATTGATGCCAACACATATGGTTCTTCGGTAGCAAGAGTGCGGGTCATATTAATTACTCAAAATCCACAATCATCAATAAATGTGCCATGTCTCGTCATCGAATCAAACCAATGAAATTTCATCATTGTGACTCGTCCATGAGAGTAATAATACAATATTATTATTTTCTCAACGACTCCATAATAACCCACATTTTCAAGTCGCGATCTACTATCTGATGCACTGGCATAACAATCTGTTGTGGCAGTAACCATAATACCATCATGTTGTGTTCTCATGTTTTTGGCTCGTTCAGTGACAATAAATCTGTACCCATTGATAACAATTGATTTACAGTCACGAACCACGGTATTAGGACCAAAAGCCAAAGCTCTTATTTCCTCAGAGATAGAGTCAGCAGACAAACTCAATACCTGCAATATAAATGACAGTTAAACTTAAGTAAATATTTAAATAATTAATTTAAACAGTAATATTTTTACCTTCAATTTTAACCAAGCAGAAAACTCTTTGCTATGCAAAGTCTCTCTCCTTCTCAAAGATAAAGAACGATGCTTCCTATTTATCATTTTTTTATGTTCCCTGTAGATAAAAAAATATGAATAGATTAAAAGATATATATGTAAGATATACATATTCAATTTTTTTACCTGGTATAGTCATCGAACAAATCATAGTTGAACAAAATTGTGCGATGTGCCATCTCCCGCTCTTCATGGCTTAATGTCTTGAATGTATATGATCCAGGAATTCCTCCTGTTTGAGGAAGTGATGGAAAACTGGGTTCAATTTGCTCATATTATTCTTCTTCATTTTTCATTGGTCTGTTCATTCTTGTAGTAAGATCAAACAAATACATTGAACAGAAATCCATACATTCTTGAGCTAAGTAACCGTTCACGATAGAACCTTAGGGATAATTCTTGTTTCGAACATAAGACTTTAATGTGAACATATTTCTTTCAGTTGGATACATCCAACTAAAATAAACAGGTCCTCCAAGAAGTATTTCAGTTGGAATATGGACAGTCATATGCAGCATGCATGTGAAAAATGATGGGGGAAATATTTTCTCTAACTCACACAAAATTAATGGGGCATCTGTCAACATTTTTTGCAAGAAAGACTTGGACAAATTCTTAGCACAAAGATCTATAAACAAATGGCACAACCGAATAACACCCACCCTTACATTATTGGACAAAAGATGACGGATTGCTATTGGAAGCAACTCATTCAGTAGAACGTGATAATCATGAGTCTTCAAAGATTTTAGCTTCAACTCTCTTCTGTTGACCCGTTTAGATATGTTGCTTGAATAGCCATCAGGAACTCTAATAGTCTCTAATACTTCCAAAAATTGTTTTTTTTCAGTAGGTGTCATCACATAAGAAGCACATGGAAGTTGCCATTTATTTTCACTGATACGCACAGGATGCAATTCTGGTCTGATGCCCCAATCCACCAAGTCACGTCGAGATCGTAAATCATCTTTTGTCTTCCCCTTGACATTTAGAAGAACTGAAAGCAACATTTAACATATATTCTTTTCAATATGCATTACGTCTAAGCAATGACGTAGCAAATTGGTTGACCAATAAGGCAAAACAAAAAAGATACTCCTCTTCCTCCAATTGTAACAGGTTTCTGTGGAAACATTCTTTCTCTTTCCAGATTTCATTTGACCCTTCCCGAACGAAAAACTGAAATCTTTCAATTCATTAAGCACATCAGTTCCAGACATACGCTGAGGTGGATCATCGGTCTCTATAGTATTATCAAATCTTCGATGATTCATTCTATATGGATGATCCTTTGGCAAAAATCGTCGATGTCCCATAAAACTGAAACTACAAGGATGTTTCAGTCTTCTGGATCGTGTATTCTTCATACAAACTGGACATAACAGTTTTCCCTTTGTGCTCCATCCAGACATCATTGCATAAGCCGGAAAATCATTGATCGTCCACATAAGCGTAGCACGCATCTGAAATATGTCTTTTGAACATGCATTGTATGTGCGCACACCCACATCCCAAAGAAGTTTCAACTATTTTATTAAAGGTTTCATGTATACATCAATATCAATGCCGGGATCAGAAGGACCAGATATGAGTATACTCATGAAAGTGAAAGATTTTTTCATACACAACCATGGGGGAAGATTATAAATGTGTACAAAAACTGGCCATGTGCTGTGCGAAGTAAGCATCTGACCAAACGGATTAAAACCATCGCATGAAAGACCCAGCCTCACATTACGCACGTCAGCTGCAAAATCAGGATGTCGAGCATCAAATCTCTGCCATGCAAATCCATCTGCAGGATGAACCAACTCATCATTAGTCTTCACTCTCTCGGTATCATGTCATCTCATTTTTATTGATATGTCATCAGACATAAAAAGATTCTGGAGTCTGGGGATCAATGGAAAGTGCCACATTACTTTCTGTGGAACGCAGGATGGTGTTCCTTCAGATTTTGACTTCCAGCGAGATGTGCCACATTTTATACATTCATTTCGTTCAGCGGTTTCTTCCCAGAATAAACTGCAATCTTTCGGGCAAGCATGAATTTTGTTTCTGGAAAATCCAAGTTCTTCAACTAACTTCCATGCCATATAGTGGTTTGAGGGAATATCTGCATCATCTGGAAGTAAATCCTTCAAGAGGGTAATAATGTAATCGATTGCTGTATTAGAAATCCCATACATAGTTTTTCCATGAAACAATCGGATTAAAAATTCCAGATTTTTCATTTTATCGCATTGTCGATATACTAGAGTCGTGGCAGCATCATTCAATTTTTTCACCCTATCAATATCATCATTTTCACTAGTTGCATCAGTTGTCCTCATATCGACGTCTTCTTGAGTCGAAATCCTTTCTTTTTCATGATGACGAATAAATGGAAACCGATCATCTAACAAATTCTCCATTCCAGTCCTTTCATTTCGATCATCACCAATTTGAGATTTCATTTTCTCCCCATTGTGATACCACACAAAGTAGTTTGCTTGAAAACCATTTTTGGTTATGTGGTAGCTGAATTCTTCACGACTCAACCAAGGTCTACCAACACAATTGGAACATGGGAAGTGTATGCGACCACTATCTGAAGAATTGTGAAATGAAAAATCTATAAAACTCTCCAAATTGTTTTGAAAATCGCTTGAGATACGATCGGTTTCATACATCCAACTTCTGTCCATTCTGTAAAAAGAATTCATATAAGTCATTTTGTCATAAAAAATTCAATAGGATTGAACTTTAATAGAAAATACATTTAAGTAAATGATAAAGGAAGAAAATAATCATGGTATCAACTACACATGTGAAAAAAACATACTAATGTGTTATTGAAAAAATGTAAAACCAACAAGAACTTAATGTGTTATCACATCAGAGAATGACTCATCCCATAACCATATTAGTAGGGTATCCTCATATGCGATTTACCTTTTTGAATTAATATGCACTTCCTCACCAGGTACCTGAGTGGATTTCATAGATATAATCATCTCACATCCTGTAAGGCTTCCATTATGTATGATCTGTAGAATAATTTGAGTGATCATGAATCATGCATGGGATCTTCCCATGATCACTATAGATTATGAGAAGGAATTATGATAGGTCACGTGAAGAACATCAAACACATATTTTAGATAATTCGAGACATAATATAATAAAATAAATTATAAATCTATGGAATTTGGGATAAAAGGTGGGTTGTCCACGGGGGGTCGATGATGTTCGGACGGGGGGTTCGCGAGAGCACGACCACCCCCTGTGGCCAGCCCACCCACCCCCCCTGGACAGCCCGCCCACCCCTCCTTGACAGCCCGGCCACCCCCGTGGACATCCCGTCCACCCTTGTGGATAGCCCGCCCACCCCCGTACCCCCCTAGACACCCCGTACCCCCCTGGGAGAGCCCCGCCCACCCTCCCAAACATCCCACACCCCCCTCCCCTGCAACCCCACCACCACCACCTAGACATACCAACCCCCCTGGACACTCCACACACCCCTCCCCCCACCAGGACACCCGACCCAGACCCCCAGGACAGCCCACACCCCCTGGAAAGCCCCGCCCACCCCCATGGACAGCCTTTCCAACCCCCATGGATGCCCCCAACCCCCTAGACAGCCCAACCACCCCCGTGGACAGCCCACCCACCCCCCTCGACACCCCTTCTCCCTATGGACAGCCCCCACCCCCTTGGATTGCCCGCCCACCCCCCTGGACACCCCTACCCCCTGTGGCCAGCCCACCCACCCCCCCTGGACAGCCCGCCCACCCTTCCTTGACAGCCCGACCACCCCCATGGACAGCCCGTACACCCTTGTGGACAGCCCGCCCACCCTCGTACCCACCTGGACACCCCGTACCCCCCCGGGATAGCCCCGTCCACCCTCCCAAACAACCCACACCCCCCTCCCCTGCAACCCCACCACCACCACCTAGACATACCAACCCCCTGGACACCCCACACACCCCTCCCCCACCAGGACACCCCACCCAGACCCCCAGGACAGCCCACACCCCCTGGAAAGCCCCGCCCACCCCCGTGGACAACCCACCCACCCCCGTGGACACCCCCTACCCCCTAGACAGCCCAACAACCCCCGTGGACATCCCACCCACCCCCCTCCACACCCCTTATCCCTATGGACAGCCCCCCACCCCCTTGGATAGCCCGCCCACCCCCTGGACACCCCTACCCCCTGTGGCCAGCCCACCCACCCCCCTGGACAGCCCGCCCACCCCTCCTTGACAGCCCGACCACCCCCGTGGACAGCCCGTCCACCCTTGTGGACAACCCGCCCACCCCCGTACCCCCCTGGACACCCCGTACCCCCCCTAGATAGCCCCTACCACCCTCCCAAACAGCCCACACCCCTCCCCTGCAACCCCACCACCACCACCTAGACATACCACCCCCCTGGACACCCCACACACCCCTCCCCCACAAGGACACCCCACCCAGACCCCCAGGACAGCCCACACCCCCTCGACAGCCCCGCCCACCCCCGTGGACAGCCTTTCCCACCCCCGTGAACACCCCCGCCCACCCCCGTGGACAACCCACCCACCCCCGTGAACACCCCCTACCCCCACAATCCATTATCCAAAACATATCAAATTGGTTTGAACACAATCCATAATTCCCACAATCCATTATCCAAAACATGTAAACATTCACGATAGCCTCCCCCAACTCTGATTTACATGTTTTGAACACTCTCCTTCCAAACATAGAATACAAAAACATTAAAGAAGTATTCACAAACACAAACAATATCCTATTTAGATATTAATTTCAATAATCAATTAAACCACCAACACTTGGAAAAAATCTATTCATTAAAACAACTACAACAATATGGTTGAGATCAAATTTTACCTATTCGTATGGGGGTGTACCTATTGGGATGGGGGGTGCTGGTGTTCGGATTCGCGAGAGAAGTGGAGTCGGATGGGGTTCGGGAGAGCAGCGGAGCGAATAGATTAGGGCTCTGTCCGAATGGGGAGAGGAGATCCCGATCTAGAATTTGGGGTAAACCTTTGCCAATGGTTTAAAAAAACCGTTGGCAAAGGCACACATTTCCCAACGGTTCCAGTGAACCATTGGGAAAGGTGTGAGTATAGCACCCCTTTCCCAACGGTTCCAGTGAACCGTTGGGAAAGGGTCCACCGAAATTCCCTTTGCCAACGGTTTTGTTAAACCGTTGGCAAAGGCTCACTATACCAACGGTTTAAGTAAACCATTGGTATACTACCGTTGGGAAAATCCTAAATTACAGTAGTGATTACGTAATCAAATAGTATACATTGATAATAATATCATGTTAAGAGACCAATACATGTGTTCATAGATAGAAACTACTAATGAAACCTAAACCTTATAGTGTTTTTATTGGTGGTTTAGTCCTTTTTATTTCATCTATTTAAGATTACCAATTGTAAATATCATGATAAAAAGCCTTGTTGCTTATAATCCCACTACACCTAATATCCAGACACCATCTATGTCATGTTATCTAGTTGTATCTGGAACATAGTAAATATTTTTTATATTACCTTCATTGTTTCTCTAGGTTTTCATTATATCATGGGTGATACAATAACCCTTTCATACTACATGTAATCTAAGAACACTACCATAAATATAGTTGAAAAAAAGTAAAAAAACTATTATGGTATGGTAAAAAAATATACATATTAAATTTTATATATTTAATGGTAATCAATTTACATACATGAGTAGGGTCTAGGGAACCCACTTACAACACTCCAACATTAACTAGAGCCAACTGCTAACCAATCTCAACATGTAAGCTCTCACATTAGAGTCTTATTTCTACTAAGATATGGATTTAGTTTGTGGGTCCACCACATTGTCCAATTTGGATACTCTTCTAAATAAGATGTGTATCAAAAATTCATCCTTATTTTATAGATTTAGAAACCATAGGTTTCTTTGATATTCTCCAGCCTACTGTAACAACATTATGAAAAAATACACAACCTAAATGTTTTTAGATCACCATGATCTTTTTGGAAACTACAATTAGTGTATCGCCTCAAAAATAGTTCCTCACCTCCTCTATAAACCATGATCATATCCTTTATATATCTTATATACTTTCAGATATTTTTTTATAGCAACCTAAAGTAGCTCTCCTAGAATATCTTGATTTCTACCCGCCATTATTTAAGAAAAGGAAACATCAATCCAAGTACATACCATGAAATAAAGGACATATCCCACAGCTAAAGCATAAGGGATTATACTCATTTATTTAATATCCTCTAGGTTTTCTATATACATTTTTATAGATACATTGATACAACACAACCCTTTATAAACCCTAACTTGGATTGTTCCAAATTATAACTTTTTAGTAACTTGTCAATATATGTACTTTGAATTAGTCCAATGAGCCTATGAGATATATCATCAAAGATAGTGATACCAAAAATATATACTTCTTCACCTATGTATTTCATGTAAAATCATTCATTTAACAATATATTAATAGTATTTAATACATTCACTTATTTCCCTATAATTATTATATCACCAACATATAATACAAGGAATATGATGGAATTCCCACTAACCTTCTTATAGACACATGGATTATTTTCTTTTCTAATGAAACCAAATTATATTATGCCCTCATTAAAATGGACTTTCCATGACTGTGATGCATTATTTATCCAAAAAAATTTATATTTATAGCTTGCATACTTTTTGGCCACTATTTGAATTGATAAAATCTTTAGGCTGAGTAATATAGACATCTTCATCTAACATAACATTTCAAAAATTATTTTTTACATATATTTTCTAAATCTGATTATCATGGAAGGCTTCTATTGCAAGTTTTATTCAGATGGATTTCAACATCAGTACTGGTGAAAAGGATTTTTCATTTTCTATACATTAACATTACCAAAAACCCTTAAAACCCAGTTATGATTTGTAGGTATTAGATCTTCCATCCATGTATAGATTTTTATTGAATACCCATTTACACTAAATGGGTTTTTCATCATCTTGAGGTTATACCAAAATACAAACATGATATTAATACATGGACTCCAACTCAGAATTCATGGGGTTTTTTCATTTACCAGTGTCCTTTCCATCTAATTCATCATTGTTGGATAGAATTTAGTCATTATATAGAATTAATGTGTGACCTGACTTGGTGAGAAGAAAAAAAATCACTATGGTTCCCTAAATTCTTGAGTATAACTACACCATACTGGTGTCTCGGGAACGTCTACATTACCAACTGTCTTTTATGGAGTTTTTCCCATACCAACTCTTGTGCATCTAGAGCATCATCATTATCAAAATCAATCTTTCTCATGTTATTTCTATTGGAAATGTGTCCCCTTTATAGAAATATAACATTTCATTCTGTAATCACTTTTCTATTTGAAGGTTTATAAAGGTAATATCCTTTAGTTTCTTTAGGATAACCTATAAAGATTAACTTCATGCTTCGAGATGCTAATTTTTAACTATGTATATTCTTCAAAAAAAATCCTTGTATTCCCATACACATATGTTTCATAGATTGGATTTATTTCTATACTAAAACTCATATGTAATTCCATATTTATTTTTATTTGGTGCTTGGTTAAGGGTATATGATGATTTTTGGAACACATATCCCTAGAAAGATAAGAAAAGTGTTTCTTGAATCATCATTGATTTATACATGTCAAGTAGGGTACAATTACTCTTTTCAGTAACACCATTCCAACGAGGTGTATAAGGAAGAGTGAGTTGGGATACAATCCTACACTCCTTCAAGTGATAAATGAATTCTTAGCTAAGTTACTATCCATATCAGTCTGAGCAGTGTACCTCAAAGTTATTACCAACATGTTTTTATACTTCATGTTGGTGTTACTTAAACATAAAAAAGGAATATGAATTATACATCATTAATTAGATATAACCATACCTACTATAGTCACCAATAAAAGTACTGAAGTATGAAATCTCACCCTTATCCTCTATATGAAACATACCAAATCTGATAGTATGAATAAATATTAGTAATTCAGTGGATTTTACTCCTTTCTTAGTGGAGGGTAATTTGGTCAATTTCCCTTATAAAAAATAATGACATACATCCAATGGATTTAACTCAACATATTCTATGCAAAGTTTTTGATGTAATTTATAAAAACACTTCTAATTTACTTGAAAAATCCTGATGTTCCATTGGTGGATGTTATATGAGTAATTTTCATTGGTTTTTTTCATTGATATAAAGTATAGTGTTATCATGTTCATGTATATACAAACTATTATTATGAATCATCATACCATAACATATGTAATTATTTTAAAAGAGAATACATTTATTTCCAAACATGAAATTAAATACCATGGTTTCCAAACATGAAACTGAAATTATATTTATGGTATCTGAAGGAACGTAATTTAAATTATTTAATATAAGAACTAAACCACTAGGAAAATTTAGATGATAACCACCCACTAATAAAACTATCATTCTCACAGAACATTTATAGTAGTCTTTTTTTAAAGGAAAATTAGATAAGTTCCTTTTAATTTTCCTCTATATGTATCCTTGTATTTTCTGAAGGATGCTGCATCAATTTAGTTGTATTGGGTTTAGACTTATACCCCTTAGACTTTACCTTCATCCTATTCATCAATATAAGGATTGAAGAATTGTTTTTCTTCATATAATTATCATCTTGGTGAACTAAATCCCATAGATATAGGAGAGGCATTTTCATGATAATCATTTTTCACTTAACACAAAAAATCACCATGTTTGGTGGTAAAGTAGAAAGAATGAGATCATTCAACAGTTATTGGTTTAGTTTAAACCCTAGGGATCTCTATATACCCAATTATCTCGAGTACATGAGATCCTTGTTTTTGACACTTTCAATGGGGTCTGCTTATGCATCACTTCATTCTCAGCTTATATTTTCCCCACACTTTCCAATGGTGGGAGGCTTTCAAAAATTTTATCACTGATGTATGTCCCTTGATTGAAGTGAGATGATTGGGTATCATTTACCCATTCCATGGATTTTCCCCAAGATAACGTTTCCTAGTTTGGGTATCCCTAAAATATTTAATTCATATTCAGAGAACTCATTCCAATTCTATTTCTATAAGGATGCTAGTTAATTTCCCTTCTTCTATCATGATTGGGTAACAAACTTCAGTAAGGAGAGTAGTCATGTATGGAATCTCTGGGCATGTCTGGACATTGGTTACATTTGTAACCTATAAATATTCCTACTTAGAGGGAATATCTAGGATACACCATAGGCATGTAACCAAAGGAACCTCATGTCGATCCCAAAGTAATTGATTCCAGGGGAAAATGTATTCCAAGGATTTTTACCTCATCCATCCCATGTTAATTACCTAGGTATATATTTTGAGTTAGGTCTAAGGTTCTACATCTTGTTGAGATGGATCAAGACATCTGGTTGATATGGATCAAGGAACAAGTTTATCCTCTTTTAGAGACAGGTATTAGGTTAATGGCTTTTGGGGTTAGGGTGGTAGACAAGAACACCCCATTGAGGCAGATCAAGGAGGTGTGTCCTTAGGAGGGAAGATGTCCCACCAAGTTTTACCAATGGAATGGATTAGAACACCCATTGAGAAAAATATGATATGTGAATCCTTAGGATATAAGATGTCTCAAATGGGTTGAATGGACCGGAACACCCAGTTGGTGGAATATCCAGGAGGTGGATTCCCATGAGGAAATATGTCACACATTGGTTTACAAATGTAATGTACCAGAACACCACTTGAGGTGGATTAGGAGGTGCATCCCAATGATGGAAGATTTCACACATCGGTTTACTATTGTCAGGATTGAACTTTAGAAAGGCATCCTTCGTACCCTATTCTGAGATATGGATCAAAACCCAAATATTTCAATGCCACATTTTAAGGTCGTGTGATATGAATGATCCATGTAGTTTAATGTCATGCAGTAAGGACACTCATGTTGTATGAGGAGCTTCAATAAGAGATAGTGTGAGGATTATGTGTGGAATTTTCTCTTTGAAATAGAATCACCCTTGGGGGAATTGCGTGGGGATTATGCATGGGAGATGCCTATAATGGGTGTCACATTCAATTGTCAAAAAATAATGGTTGGGGATAATTCATGGAATCTACCCATAGTGTAAGTCCATCCCATGACGGGGAAGGATATGTTATCCCATGGGAGTCGTATACATAGAATCCTTTGGTTATTGCAAAAGGAAGGAGTTATGGGGTTATCCAATGTCAATCATATATGGAGAATATTGTGTTTGTCACACATGGTAAGAGGTGTGGGGTCATCCCATGTCTATCATATATGGGGAATCCTATATTCATCACATAGTGCAAGGCTACAATTTTACATAGTCTGCTAAGGATGTTGTTGTGCAGTTTAACATCATCTGACTAGGATGTGATGTTATCTAGGTTAGTTTCATGCATCTCAGATGTGGAGATATTAAATTTTACATCACGAAGCACAAGTTTGGATGGGGTCACTCCTCAAGGGAGACCATGTCAATGTGGAAGTAGGATTATTAATAATGAATCATCATCAAAACAGGGCCATGGTTTCCCTCAAATATTCTACTCATAGGGATTACATGACCCCACTCATGAGACTCTAGGTAGGACACGACATTGGTATTACCATAGAGGAGTGGTAAATCATGGTACCAATGTTAGGGAACCTATGTTTAGTAGAGATAAATATAATTGCATATATGATGAGAATAAATAGGTATACTAGAGGCCCATTTGAAACTTGGAGTAAAGTGGGAAGACACAAAGGGGGGATGGAATAGGTTGCATGGGGATTCGAGGTGTAGCTGAACCATTCCTCGATTGGTATGGGGATGCCAAACAATCAACCTTATTAAAGGGGTGTCAGTAGAATGTAGGCACCATGGAGAGTCTTAGAAGAGGTTCTTCGTGAAGAATGTGGCATCACATAGGGGTTTCTCACAAGGATTAGGTGACACACTTAGGGAAGGGGATTCATGAAGTAGTATTCTCTAAGAAATAGAGTCACCCTTCCTTAGAGTTATTTCCTAGTCCCCATAGGGCTGGATTCATAAAGTTTAAATGCATCACAAAAACCAATGTTCCCTAATGGGATTTATTCCTTGGAAAATGGAATGGGACTTCATGAAAATAATATTTACTATATGTGGAGGCTCTGAAGAACATAAGGAGGGAAGTTTCATGATGAATTGATACCTTGGGGGATCCATTTTCTCATTCCATCACAAAGAAAAATAGGTTTGAAAACTTGGTGTGTTTATCACAATCTCAAAGGTCACATATCACTAAAAAGTCATACATAAGGGGATACTTATTGGGTGTGGGTTTCATGAATATTTTATCCTTTTTTGAATATTATTGAGATTCACAAGTGGTAGGTCTCTACAAGAATGAATGTTATGGCTTGGTGATTACCGTCAACTCTCTACATGTTCATGAAGAGATCTATGAGTTTTACTTGAAATTTCACAGAGGTTGCTGTCAGGAATTTGTGAGACCATGAAGTGATTCACGAGCTTCAGTTGTTCATGGAGGTGGATGGCTTCATGAAATTGACCCTTAAATGTGTTTTTGGTCAATTTATGTTCATATTTTCTCAGAACTATCTATGACTTCCTTGACCTCTCTTATGACACATGTATTTCAATTTAAACAAATTCACCCCCTCATAATTTGAGTTGATGGGGGAAAATGATGGTCTTATTTTATTGGAAAATCATTGAAATTTGGCAATTAGTCATTATTCATGATGATATTTTACAATTAATGTTCATGATGTGTGTTCACAATGACTTTTTGTGAAACCTGTTCATTAGGTCTAGGGTCATATTTCTATAAATAGAACTATAGGTCCCCTTAGAGGGACTACTAGAATATCACAGATAGAAAATATGGGGATTTATTTTCATGAATCTCACCTGTTTCATGAGTGTTTCTATAATACCCCAAGCTTCCACGGTACATTTCCCTTTGAATAGTGCAATAGCGTGTATTGTACGCAATATCGAGTTCTAACACACCACAACCAATCAAACTAACTATTATGAATAGTAATACCCACTTTTTGAAATTTATAAATTTCATTTTTTAAAATGGACATCATTTTTGGATTCAGAATATTGAAATTAGCCTAGGGTGAATTTTTGGTATTTTTCTGAAAAACGTCATTTTTTGATGAATAGTGAAACCACTAAGTGGTGGTTAAAAAACTGAATTTTTCATAAAACTTAATTTTAACGCTTCTATGATGGAATTTTGAAAATCTGAGAGACACAGTTAATATAAAGGAGTAAAATGTGGTTCAATGAGATGAAAATAATTATTGGTGAATAGTAACTTTTTACTTTTATTTACCACGGTTAAAAGTAAATAGGGTAATTAAGGGTAAAAATAATATTAATATTACCCTAACACATGTACTAATTGTATTGGATAAGTTTATCTCGACCGAAAACAACCTTAGGAATAAAATATTATCATTTAGGTCCACTTGGATTAGATTAGGACATTTATTATTATTTAATTCAAAGAAGAGTTAAAAGAGTTAAAATCAATGTTTATTTACTAAAATATTTTTAATATAGGGTTATAAATAAGATAAATTATATTATAAATATTCATTAGAAATATAAAAAGATTTACTACATAATTATATTTTATTTATAATTTTTAGACATTAAATAATCTAATTTATTTATGACACAATAATGATGCAGTAATTACCATAATAGTGAAAATTAAAATAATTGATGTTATAAATACCCAAATAAATATAATTTGAGTCTTTTTATAAATTAAACTAATTTTCTTGGTTAATATGACATGTTAGGATTGATTTAATTAACTTTTTTCGAAGTAATCATTCTATTATGATTTTCACAAAAATCAATTTTCCAAATAGTGTCAAAATTGACATAAAAGAGTTTTTTTAAAACATATTATACTATTAATTGATATTAAATTCCTAAAAATCCAAGGTTCAGGCAAGAGACTTATATCATTATAGGTACATCATTAATGGACCACTTTGAGGTCTCTTGTATTTATATATTAAGTTTATTAACTATATAATATAAAAATACATAGTGACATGTTAAATGTTAAACTAATTAACTAAGAGTTAAAACTAAAAGGTAAGGTTAATATAGTGACCCAAACCTGTCTAAATACTATTGTTTGAGTTGTTTTCGACCCATATCCTTCTTAAAATTTAAATAATCCACTTTGGAGCCATTAGAAACTGAATATAAATTTATTATAAAATAATATTTCGAGCTTTTCCAAAGGTGCCCCTCACCCCTCTTATAAAAGGGAACTACCCCTTCTCATTAATTCACACTTTCAAAGCCATTTGGTTCTACCAAACCCTGCAAAAATACTCTCTAAACTTCTCTAAATTCATCCTAGAGGCCTTACTTTTGTCAGAAATCCAACCTAAGGAGTCCTTTTGATCAAATCAAAAGGAAGAACCTGAAGAAGAGGTAATGTTTTCACCACCCTCTTCCAAGTTCCTTTCTTCTTCAACTTCTTATTTCCTTTTTATTGCCATTATAAAATAATGAATCCATTATCTCCTATATACTGTAATATTATTATAAATATGGTAAAACCATATTTAGTATTTTATCCATCCTTTGAATGACTTGTCACCATACGTGCGTACGTACGGCTTACCGTCTCCACGTCGTGGTGTAATTGTTATTCAATATATTATTATTTGGATGGGTATAATAATGATGTGTAATTCATGTAAATAATAAATATAACATGATAAGGATTCTTTATATATTATATAACATCCAATTATATATTATTATAATATCAAAAGAATGATATTGTCGCTCATGCATACGTACGGACTACCGTCTTCACGAACGCGATGTGATTCATTCTCCATCGTATCCATTCAAGTATAATTCTCATTTTATGATTAAAAATAATGTTTAAGGACTTGATATAATTCTTTATATGAATAAGATACAACCTATCCAGAATAAACACTACTTATGTAACAAAACATATAAAATAAAATGAGTAAGTTTACATCCGAAATGACGATAATTCTAAGATATTATTAACAAAGCAATGTTAAAAGATCATATATAATATCATATTAATGTATATGATTATTTTGTAATTTAATAAAAATTATTTCACCATTATAAAAGAGGTTAACCTACCCCCAACCAAGGAAAAGTACAAGGTAAGGGTTTATTTCGCAATCTCTTCATTATCCGAGGTTGTTTATACGTAATAATCTACTGGGACTTCTTTATCATCCAAATCCATGTTTCTTAAAAATGTATTTCAAAACATTTTTCATATTTACTAGAATATGGGTTAAAGTAATTTATACCCTTGTTGAATTTTATAAGTGGTTTATAAAGGAATCTTTCTATCGTTTTACAAACAAGGTCATTTTTAACCTTTTCGATAGAATTAAGGTAAGAATGTTTTTTTAACTTATACGGCGGGTGCAGATATTTTCCGCCATTATAAAATTATCGAAGCTTACCATACAAGCTTATAAGAATATTTTTAAAGAAAATGTTTTATTTTATAAATATATGACTCTTAAATGATTTCAAAATAAAAAGAGATATTTCTCTAAAAAGAGTTTTGATTTCATCTATGTCAACATCCTTTGATGGATTTTATGCTTATTTGAAGTTGTTTTATTATGATACAAAACTTTTATATTGCATTGAAGGTTTTGTGATATGTTTTACTGTGGATGTGTTATTTTTATACCATTCATGGTTTATAGATGAATTATTTACATTTTTTATGCTAGTTTTAATACGAATGTTTATGTTATGTTTAAACCTATTCATATGAGGAATGCATTGGACTTAATATGTGACCGGTGGAGCCCGGTATAGCTCCTCGATGAATAGGTAGGTCTCATAAGACAAACTAATTTCTTGGAATAAGGCCTTGAAAAAATCTTATTTGTAGTCTTGGCCCGAGGCCTTGGCTATGTGGTTATGATAGTCTGGAATTATGTATTCCATCATTATGAAAGTGGTTATTGATATTGCATGTGATTATTCGATTAGTAGAATATCCATGTGAATAAGTAAATGATAATTATTTCATTTTATTTTTGCCATACTATGTTGAATTTCAAGTTTAAAAGGATTTTGTTTTAGTTATACATTGCCTTAAATGTTTATTCTTATTTATGAAAGTTTCCGCTATATTGTTATCCTTACTGGGCATTTGAGCTCACCCCATTTCTATGTTTCATTTATCCCAGGATGTGAAGAAGTAAATTATGAATGACCTATAGGGATAGTATGAGGGGATAAGAGTGTAGACTATTAAGACCATGTTGTTGTAGTTTTCATTTTTTTGATGTAATGTAAAACATTATGAATATATCTAGTGTTTCCAAGGCTACTAAACTAATCGGTCATTCGAGATTTCATCTTTCCTGTGATCATGCCAATGTTATGTAATAATGCACCGACTCTGGGTAACTGGGGTCGGGGCGTTACAGTTGGTATCCGTGGAAGTTTAGTACAAACCTTAGAAGATAGATTTTGATAAACTCTGATTTGAGCACATAGATTTAAGATGGACCTTGAGGATTAGTATAGAAGAACATCCTAGAATTTTGGTATTGTAGAGATTTTGTGAGTTTTCCGAGAAATAAATCCCTATCTAGATACGAGCAGGTAGAGGCGGCTATGGCCCAGATGTACCTAGGGGTAAAACCCAAAAACACCACTTTGAGCTGGACTCGAATGGGAACTGGTGCACGACAACGGGCATTGCTGCACTCTTGGTTACGACACTCCCAGGGGATATTATTAGGATAACTCTCATTTTCTTTACAAATCATTAAGAAGGGTTTATGAGTATATACTTCCTCAAAGAAAACATTTTTATGATTATGGATTATATCCATAAATAGTTCAATTTATGTTAAGTGTTTTAGAAGTATGGAATTATGTATTTTTATTCATAAACTGATCTAGTTTATGCCATTGTTTAGAAATGGAGCCTAGTAGAAGAAATGGAAACCGTATCAATGCACGCACTCCATGTAGGGATTTCCCTCCTGCCCAAGATAATTATAGTGGAGCTGGTGATGCAACTGGTGCTGATCAACTAATCACCATACTGGGACAACTCACTCAGGTTATGAATAATAACCTTACCCATATGGAGCACCTTGATCCACAGCGTGGAGGATCAATGTTAGATCACTTCATGAGGTAGAAACCACTAACATTCAATGGAAGTAATAATCCATTAGTAGCTAAGCAATTGAAAAGTTCCCTAGAGAAAATATTTCAGGCTTTGGGAAGTAGTGAAAAGGAAAAAGTTATCCTGGCAGTTTACCGCCTCACTGTAGATGCTGATAAATGGTGGTCATTGATTCAAAACATGAAGGAATTTGATGAAGTATCAAATATAGAATGGAGGGAGTTCAAAGATCTGTTTTTAGGAAAATACTTTCCCCGTGACCATCAAGCAGATATGGAAAGACAATTTTTGAGTCTGAGACAAAAGGAGGATGAGAATGTCACAAAGTATGAGGCTAACTTTACAATATTAGAAAGGTATGCTGGAGATTATATACGTAACCCAAGAAGTAATATTGATCGTTTCTTTGATGGGTTAAAACCATTTCTCCATCGAGCATTAGTCTCAAAATCCTTCTCATCGTATGAAGACATTGTTTCGTGTGCTATCAAGATAGAAAAGTAATTCTCTATGTATTACGACTTTAAAGAAAAGCAAGAGAAGAAGAGATCTGATGATCAATCTGGGAATAGAAATATGGGTAATAAGGGAAAGGTTGAATATCCATCCTGTGGTAAATGTGGGAAGAAACACCCCGGTACTTGTTTGAAGGGAATGGGTGTCTGTTACAAGTGTGGTGAAAAGGGCCACCAAGCTCGTGATTATAAAGGGTTGAAGGAAGCTACCAATGTTCAGTGCTAAAATTATAGGGATATGGGACATTATGAAAATGAATGTCCTAAGCGTCAGGGGAACTTACCTCAGAAAATTCCAAGGGATCAAGGCCAAGTTTATGCTATCACTACTACTGAGGTAGAAGCTCCAAAAGATGTGGTGGCAGGTAATTTAATGGTTTCATCAAGTTTAGAAAATGCTTTATTTGATTCTAGATCATCACATTGTTTCATATCTTCCCAGTTTGCTAAAAAATTAGATATTTTTTCAATTTGATTTAACAAGGGAGTTGTCAGTTAAAACTTCTACGGGAAGTATCATTGCGACAATGTTTTGTGAATTAGTCCCCATTAAGGCACATAAATGTTCTTTATCTGCTGATCTCATCGTCATACCTATGATTTATTTTGATATAATCCTTGGTATGGACTGGATTTCAGACCATGATGCGAAGATTTATTGTAAGAATAAGGAGGTTATGATTTTTGATGATGATGATAAGGAACACCTTATCTTTAGAGCGGAATTATCACCACCTAATTCTTATCTATATCCACCCCCAGTAGCTTAACTAAATTCAATTATTGGGGAGGAAGAGAATGAAATGATTGTGGGTGAGTAAAGGAATGTTCAAATAGAGGATGTACCTGTTGTGAAAGAATATGTAGATGTGTTTCCAGAAGATTTACCTGGACATCCTCCAGAACGAGAAGTTGAGTTTTCCATTGATTTAATTCCTGGATCAAGTCATATATTGAAGACCCCTTATAGAATGGCCACTTTAGAATTAGTTGAACTAAAGAAACAACTAGAGGAATTGAGTAATAAGGGATTTATTCACCCTAGTGTTTCTCCATGGGGAGCCCCTGTTCTTTTTGTTAAAAATAAAGATGGGTCTATGAGGTTATGTATCGACTACAGGGAGATCAATGCCATAACAATAAAGAACAAGTATCCCCTACCTCGCATTGATGATTTAATTGACCAACTTCATGGAGATCAATACTTTTCAAAGATTCACCTTTGATCTGGATACCATCAGTTGTGTGTGAAGAAGGAAGACATTCCGAAGACAACATTTCGAACTAGGTACGAGCATTACAAGTTTACAGTAATGCCTTTTGGATTGACTAATGCACCCTCTGTATTCATGGATCTGATGAATAGAGTTTTCAAGGAATATCTCGATGAATTTGTGGTGTTATTTATTGATGATATCTTGGTATACTCCAAAATCTACAAAGATCATGAAAATCATTTGCGCATTATCCTGAAGACTCTGAGAAGACATGAATTATATGGGAAGTTTTGCAAGTGTGAATTTTGGCTTCAGGAGATTTATTTTCTTGGCCATATTGTCTCTAAATATGGAATCTCTTTTGATCCTTCTAAGACCAAGGAAATCCAAGAATGGCCAACACCGACGAGTATAACTGAGGTACACAGTTTTATTGGTTTAACATGTTATTATCGACGTTTCGTCCAGAATTTTGCCTGGTTGGCTAACCCATTAACAAAGCTCACACCTAAAGGGGTTAAATTTGTTTGGAAAAAAGAGTGTGAAGAATGTTTCGAAAAACTGAAGAGAAGATTAGTCAATACTCCTATATTGACTCTACCATTGGGGAATGATGGGTTCTTATTTATAGTGTTGCATCGAAGAAAGGACTTGGTTGTGTTCTTATGCAGAATGATAGGGTTATTGCCTATGCATCGCGACAGTTGAAAATTCATGATCAAAACTATCCTACTCATGATCCCGAGTTAGCAGATGTGATCTTTTATTTGAAGATATAGAGGCACTACCTCTATGGTAAAAAATGTGAGATTTATACTGATCACAAGAGTTTGAAGTATATTTTCTCACAAAAAGAACTCAACATGAAGCAAAGGAGATGGCTTGAATTACTCAAGGATTATGATTGTACAATACACTACCACCCGGGGAAAGCAAACAAGGTGGCAGATGCTTTGAGCAGAAAAGATCATGGAGTTTTGAATAATATGGGAATTAAAAGGGATCCAATTTTCATGGATCTAGTGAAGATGGACATGGGAATAACCATGGAAGTTGAAACATCAATTATTTTTCAAAAGGTTTCCAAACCATATTTACTAGAAAGGATTAGGAGTTCTTTGACTAATGATGAAGAATTTCAAAAGAAGATTAAAGCTGTGAATGATGGGAGATTGAGAGACTTTGTGTATGATGATAGAATTTTGAAATTTTGGAAGAGGATTTGTGTTCCTGATATACCTGATCTAAAAATGAAATTGCTGGATGATGCTCATAGTTCCAATTTCTCTATACACCCTGGGAGCACCAAAATGTATAGAGATTTGAAGGAACATTTTTGGTGGGACAACATGAAGAGGGAGTTTGCAGATTTTGTGTCAAGATGTATGGTTTTTCAACAAGTGAAATATGGAAGGAAACAACCTAGAGGATTCATGCAACCTCTTCCCATACCGGAGTGGAAATGGGACAATATTACGATGGTCTTTTTCATGGGACTACTAAAGACTCCTAGAAGGAATGATGCAATATGGGTTATTATTGATCGTCTTACCAAGTCAGCACATTTTCTTGCTATAAGGGAGGATTTACCACTGGAACATCTAGCAAGACTATATATTGATGAAGTTTTGAGACTTAATGGAGTACCCCTATCGATTGTTTCTGATCGTGATCCCCGTTTTACTTCAAGATTCTGGAAGAGTCTTCAGAAGGCCTTGGATACTGAACTTCATTTGAGAACTGCTTACCACCCTATAACAGATGGACAATCAGAAAGGTCTATTCAAACCTTAGAAGACATGTTGAGATCTTGCTCACTTGACTTTCAGGGTATGTGGGATCAATATTTACCTTTGGTAGAATTTTCCTATAACAATAGCTTCCATTCGAGTTTTCAGATGGCACCATATGAAGCGTTGTATAGAAAGCGATGTCGCACACCAATATGTTGGGATGACGTTGGAAAAAGAAAACTTGTAGGCCTAGAACTTGTGGAGGAAACGATGGAAAAGGTTAAGGTAATCCAAACCCACATAAAAGCAGCTCAAAGTAGGTAGAAGAGCTATGCCGATAATCGAATGAAGGATTTGGAATTTCAAGTCAGTGATCATGTTTTCCTGAAGGTATCTCCATGGAAGGGAGTCATAAGTTTTGGTAAGAAAGGTAAATTGAGTCCCAGGTACATCGGACCTTTCGAAATTCTAGAACAAATTTGGGCTGTAGCTTACTGATTGGTAATGCTGCCAAGTCTCTCCAAAGTTCACGATGTGTTCCACATATCTGTGTGGAGAAAATACATGCCTGACCCAACGCATGTACTCACCTATGAGGAATTAGAAATGGAACCCGATCTGTCTTATTGCGAAGAGCCTGTCATGATTCTTGATACCAGAGAACAAGTACTGAGAAATCAGATGGCTCGTCTGGTAAACGTTCTATGGAGAAACCATAAGATGGAAGAGGCAACGTGGGAACCCGAGGAACTTATGATGAAGAACCAACCAAATATTTTTATGTAGTAATACTCTATAAATTGCAAGGACGCAATTATTTGAAGGAAGGGATAATATAACACCCCAAGCTTCCATGGTAAGTTTCCCTTTGAGTAGTGCAATAGCGTGTGTTGTACGCAACATCGAGTTCTAACACACCACAACCAATCAAACTAGTAGTTATGAATAGTAATACCCACTTTTTGAAATTTATAAATTTTATTTTTCAAAATGGATTTCATTTTTGGATTCGGAATATCGAAATTAGCCTAGGGTGAATTTTTGGTATTTTTCTGAAAAACATCATTTTTTGATGAATAGTGAAACCACTAAGTGGTTGTTAAAAAATTGAATTTTTCATAAAACTTAATTTTACCGCTTCTGTGAGTGGAATTTCAAAAATCTGAGAGACACGGTTAATATCAAGGAGTAAAATGTGGTTCAATGAGATGGGAATAATTTTTGGTGAATAGTAACTTTTTACTTTTATTTACCACGGTTAAAAGTAAGTAGGGTAATTAAGGGTAAAATAATATTAATATTACCCTAACACATGTCCTAATTCTATTGGACAAGTGTATCTCGACCAAAAACAACCTTAGTAATAAAATATTATCATTTAGTTCCACTTGGATTAGATTAGGACATTTATTATTATTTAATTCAAAGAAGAGTTAAAAGAGTTAAAATCAGAGTTTATTTACTAAAACATTTTTAATATAGGGTTATACATAAGATAAATTCGATTATAAATATTAATTAGAAAGATAAAACGATTTCCTACATAATTATATTTTATTTATAATTTTTAGACATTAAATAACTTAATTTATTTATGACACAATAATGATGCAGTAATTACCGTAATAGTGAAAAATTAAAATAATTAATATTATGAATACCCAAATAAATATAATCTGAGACTTTTTATGAATTACACTAATTTTATAGGTTAATATGACATGTTAGGATTGATTTAATTAACGTTTTTTGAAGTAATCATTCTGTTATGATTTTCAAAAAAATCAATTTTCCAAATAGTGTCAAAATTGACATAAAAGAGTTTTTAAAACAAATATTATATTATTAATTGATATTAAATGTCTAAAACTCTAAGGTTAGGACAAGAGACTTATATCAGGATATGTGCATCATTAATGGACCACATGGGGGTATCTTGGTTGTATATAGTAAGTTTATTAACTATATAATATACAAATTCAATGTGACATGGTAAATGTTAAACTAATTAACTAAGAGTTAAAACTAAAAGATAAGGTTAATATAGTGACCCAAAATTGTCTAAATCCTATTGTTTGAGTTGTTTTCGACCCATATCCACCATAAAATTTAAATAACCCACTTTTTAGCCATTATAAACCGAATATGAATTTTTTATAAAATAACATTTCTAGCTTTTCCAAAGGTTCCCCTCACCCCTCTTATAAAAGGGAACTCCCACTTCTCATTAATTCACACTTTCAAAGCCTTTTGGTTCGGCCAACCCCTGCCAAAATACTCTATCAACTTCTCCCACTTCATCCTAGAGGCCTTCTGTTTGTCAGAAAGCCATCCTAAAGAGTCCTTTTGATCAAATCAAAAGGGAGAACCCGAAGAAGAGGTACTGTTTTCACCACCCTCTTTCAAGTTCCTTTCTTCTTCAACATCTTCTTTCCTTGTTATTCCCATTCTAAAATAATGAATCCAGTATCTCCTATATAGTTTAATATTATTATAAATATGGTACAACCATATTCAGTATTCTATCCATCCTTTGAATGACTTGTCACCAGAGGTGCGTACGTATGACTTACCGTCTCCACGTTGTGGTGTAATTGTTATACAATATATTATTATTTGGATGGGTATAATAATGATGTGTAATTCATGTAAATAATAAATATAACATGATAAGGATTCTGTATATATGATATACCATCCCATTATATATTATTATAATATCAAAAGAATAATATTGTCGCTCATGCGTACGTACGGACTACCGTCTCTACGAACGCGATGAGATTCATTCTCCATCGTATCCATTCAAGTATAATTCTAATTTTATGATTAAAAATAATGTTTAAGGACTTGATATAATTCTTTATATAAATAAGATACAACCTATCCATAACAAACATGACTTATTTCACAAAACATATAAATGAAAATGAGTAAGTTAACACCTGAAACAACGATAATTCTAAGATATTGTTAACAAAGCAATGTTAAAAGATCATATATGATATCATATTAATGTATATTATTCTTATATAATTTAATAAAAATTATTTCACCATTATACAAAAGGTTAACCTACCCCCAACCAAGGAGAAGTACAAGGTAAGGGTTTATTTCACAATCTCTTCATTATCCGAGGTTGTTTATACGTAATAATCTACTGGGAATTCTTTATTATCCACATCCATGTTTCATAAAAATATATTTCAAAACATTTTTAATATTTACTAGAATATGGGTTAAAGTCATTTATACCATTTTTGACTTTTATAAGTGTTTTATAAAGGAATCTTTCCATCGTTTTCCAAACAAGGTCCTTTTTAACCTTTTCGACAGAATTAAGGTAAGAATGTTTTTTTAACTTATACGGCGGGTGCGGAAATTTTCCACCGTTATAAAATTGTCGAAGCTTACCTTACAATATTATAAGAATATTTTCAAAGAAAATGTTTTATTTTATAAATATATTACTCTTAAATGATTTCAAAATAAAAAGAGTTATTTCTCTAAAAAAAGTTTTGATTTCATCTATGTCAACATCCTTTGATGGATTTTATGCTTATTTGAAGTGGTTTTATTGTGATACAAAACTTATATACTGTATTGAAGGTTTTTTGATATGTTTGACTATGGATGTGTTATTTTAATACCTTTCATGGTTTATAGATGAAGTATTTACATTTTGTATGCTAGTTTTAATATGAATGTTTATGTTATGTTTAAACCTATTCATATGAGGAATGCATTGGACTTAATATGTGACGGGTGGAGCCTGCTATAGCTCCTCGATGCATCGGTAGGTCTCATGAGACAAACTAGTTTCTTGGCACATGACCTTGACAAAATCTTATTTGTAGTCCTGGCACGAGGCCTTGGCTATGTGGTTATGATTGTCTGGCATTATGCATTCCATCATTATGAAAGTGGTTATTGATATTGCATGTGATTATTCGATTAATATAATATCCATGTGAATAAGTAAAAGGAAATTATTTCATTTTATTTTTTCCATATTATGTTGAAGTTCAAGTTTAAAAGGCTTTTGTTTTAGTTATACATTGCCTTAAATGTTTATTCTTATTCATGAAAGTTTCCGCTATATTGTTATCCTTACTGGGCATTTAAGCTCACCCCTTTTCTATGTTTTATTTTTCCCAGGATGTGAATTAGTAAATTATGAATGACCTACAAGGATAGTATGAGGGGATAAGAGTGTGGACTATGGAGACTATGTTGTTGTAGTTTGCATTTTTATGATGTAATGTAAAACATTATGAATATATCTAGTGTTTCCAAGGGTACTAAACTAATCGGTCTTTCGAGATTTGATCTTTCTTGTGATCATGCCAATGTTATGTAATAATGCACCGACTCTGGGTAACTTGGGTCAGGGCTTTACAGTTTTTTGATCTCCATCCTCACTAATAGTGAATCTCATCTCCTCTACATACTTAGTTATGATAACCCCACTCATTGAACCAGTCCTCCTTGAACTGACCTTTACAAACCCAACCTTTGTGAACATATCTTCATGAAAAAACTTTTACAAACCGATCTCCATGTGTAGAGCCTCACAAACTAGACTTTTGGAAGACACCTAAGTCTCAAAACAAATTTCTATTAAAGGTTCCAATGATACATCCACTCCTGAGGAGGACAAGGATGGGAAAAACATTATTACAGAGAGAATAAAGTGTATTAGAAAACGAATCACACATTACACTACTGAAATAACCTCAAAGGGAGTGACTACTATATAAGAGGCTTCCACTTTATGTATTGGGCTGGGGGATGATGTAATCATCCTTGAGGCAAGCAGAGATGAACCCGACTATTGGTTTAGGATATCACATGAAATATTCATGTTGCACAAGGCTACTAGAGGGAACATCTCTAAGGATCACACGTCACTCATTGAGGACACTATCTAGAACCATATAAATAATATCAATGGGTGAAGCTGGATGACGAGACCCACAATATGTGCTGATTCTAATGGTTGATTTTGAGGATCCGCTCAAGGGGTGGACCAAAAACTTTTATATGCATTAAGGTGTAAATTTCACAGAATAATGGGCCTGATATTCTTTTGGATGTATATTGTTATGTGATTCTAACTCGAGCTAAAGGAAGTAGGGAATTTCAAGGTGACATGGGAATCAAAATTTCAGGTATAATTCCAATTAGACACCATACTATAGTTACTGAGAATGTGGTCACTAGGGACTAACACTTTCAATATGCATCTTTGGTAGGTTGGAATTAGCATGTGGTACCTTCACCAGATTATAGGGATCAAAATTCAAGAGGAAATGTATGAATAATTACTTCCCATAGAGATTGTGTGGGACAAACAAGAGAAGGTTCCAAACTTAGAGGAGGCATATGTGTATTTCACATAAGGTATTAGTGAATAAAAACCTAGGATGATGGAAATACCATTCAAGAAATGGTTTGACCATTTTTCAACGATCTAGTGGAAAGGCTACCTAGAAGGCTAGCTACATGACTATGGAATTCTAGTGGGGAAAGTAGAACTCCTATTAGTGGATTTTGGATTCAAGACAATGGTTACTATGGGGATAAAACATAAATCTTGTAGCTCCTACAATCATACTGGTATGGTTATCTCTATGCTGATTTGTGGTTGGATGCTCCAAGTGAGGTACACACACATGGGGTTATGGCTGAGAACCTTCATCATGGTGTGGATGTTGGCCATGGGGTAGCATGTTAACCCAGATGTCCCAATATTGATGAGATTGTCCATGGTACAATTCCACATAAGAAAACAGAATAACCTACCCCATGTGTGTGGGAAATTATATTTATTTTATAGTTAGATGTCCTCACACATGGGGGATATGAATATCCTAACCACATTTCCCCTCCCAGTATAAATTTTTAGCTAGTGATTTTGAACATCATCCAGAGTCACTCACTGAAGTTAGACCCTATGGTTATGATGACCAGGGTTGGCTTTCCAGATCACTTCATGTTTTACATACCCCTCCTTCCAATGGAGATAGTGACCGATGATGGGATGAGGACCGTTGAGAAGTGATTATACTTATTGGACTTCTGAGGCAGGGTAATGGTTGAATGAGTCAATTGCAATGTGATTTGTGATCTGTACAACTCATATTGGTTCATAAGGAAGTTCTGATGTTTGTAGTGGCTAACCCCAAAGGGGTAAACATGGGTATTCAATGAGTTCCATCCTTAGGTCTTGATGAAAATCAAGTGCAAGTTCACACATGATGATGGGAATGGGTGGTATGATATTTCACCACCTACCACTGCATATGGGATTACCCAAGACTATGCATTGATCTTGGATAGAACAAATCACAAGGAGATATTGAGGCATCAAACTACCTAAGTAGAAAACGTAGAGGCACTATATATGAGGGGATGAGGGAGAGCAGTTGATAGAGAACACTATGAAGGAAAGATTAGCGTGATGGGTAGAGATGTAGTTAAAGAGCCGACATAGGCAGAGGCTACAAGGTGGGGTGTAGCATTAAGATCAACACTCTCGGGAAAGTGGTCATAGGAGGGTGGAGAACCCTCTAGGGTGATCCTAAGTGTCCATGTATAAGTCACAGGGGAGAGAATTTGTACCCAATATGTTTCAAAAAATGTAGTTTTTTCCAATTGTAGAGATATTTGGGGAATTCTCAAGTATATAACCACCCCTTAGGTGTTGTGAGAGTATCCCATCACCAATGGTATATTCCTCATTAAGTAGGGTCACATAAGGTTTGGATTTTTCATCTCTCATGCTAAGGTGATGTAATATGTTTAAGATCTAGAGTATGTTGTACATTATAATGGAACTACATATCCATGGAATGATTAGTTAAAGTGCTTTTAGGAATGGATTCCACTCCAATTGTCTATACAGCTCACACATCTGCTGGAACGATCGATGGAGAAGGATTGGGGGAGTCATAGGGAAGTGACACCCATCGAGAATTAGCTAGAGATGGATTTCAAATTATAGATCAGGTAAACCCTTTGATATTTGTGTGCTTTTTGAATACCACTCAACTCGTAAACTTGTTTCATAATTTTTTTCACTAGTGTAGGAATCAACAATAAGGGAAGAGGGATAGGTCCATGAAGAGCATCGGGAAGAGGGTGTTAGAGACTCAACCCAGGAGGGGAAAGTGTGGGGTCTCTTATCGATGTTACAATCATGGGTGGATAACCATTTATCAAAGTAGAAATTGTGACTGATGTGATGACCATTGGGGGAATGTCTTAGATAGGGGAATTACTCATGAATCCTTAGGATCTCCTCATCGGGATATATCATTCACATTTGCATCTTCCTATTTTCTCCTTATATTATTCACCTTTTCCTCTCTATTTTTATTGTCTCATATTTATATGGATGTTTAAACTGCACTCGAGGCTCACCTACAAACTTCCACATATGACTTAGTGGTTCTTGTGGATGAGGTGGCATCAACGAGTGCTATTCTCTTAGAAGAAATGGTAAGGGAGGTCGCAAAGGTCGGGCCAACCATGGAGGTGACACTGGAGGAGACACCTAAGATAATGTAATAGATATAAGAGGTCAAGATAGTTCCTATTATTGGGACGGTTAAAGAAGATTTTATGGAACAACTCGTTATAGAGGCCCAACCATAAATAATAGTTCGGGATGAATTTTTGATGGAAGAGGCCAAAATTGTGCCTATAAATGGAGTGGCTTGGGAGGAAGTGTTAGATTAACCTTACCTAAAACTACCATCAGTAGTGGAAATAGGATATGAGGCTAATATTTTTCCATCAACTAGGGCATCTAAGAAGTCTGGGATGGTGGCATCCACCATAGAGATTCTAAATGGTTCAGTAGAGGCATCTGTTGTAGGTGAGGGGGATGAAAAGGATCTCTTTCAAAGTTTTTCCCTCTATAAGTAGATGATATTCCCATGGATGATCTGGGAACTGATGTTCTAGTATTATTCCCACCATATGAGCCTTTTTGACATAATTAATTTGATGATTATGGCTCAAATGTTATTAAGGAGAATTAGGCCATTCATCATGAGTTAGGGAGGTATGTGCAGAACTTCATCAACTATACATCGATGGATGAACTACCAAGTTGGGTGGGATCTGTTAGTCATTGTATATTCAGTCTAGGTACTAATGTAGTCAACTCCAACTACATTCATGAACTATATTGGGGATTAATTTTCAATGGGAACACACTGAATGAAAAGAGCGTGAAAATTCCTAGATGAAGCATAAGGATAATGGAACCTAGGTTATTCATGAAGTTGAAGAGGATATCACTCAACTAGAAGGTATAGAGCATGACTATGAAGATGTGGATGATACTCAGGTTGTGATCATTAATATTCTAACGGTAAAATTAGCAGTGGTCAAGACTAAGGAGACATAGGAAAAATCCTTGGTGGCTGAATGCTGGGTCGAGTAGAACCGAATGTGGATTAGGGATAAAGAAGTACTACCCAAAGATGATCAAGAGGAGGTCAACCTGGTGGAGATACAATGAAATCTAGAGTCCACTCAAAATAGGTTTGTTGATTTCAGGCAATTGATCACTAGGGTCAACCTATAGGGAACATTTTGTAATGGAGAGGCTCTAATGTGTGGATGATCCTCTAGAACTTTAGTTGTCTTATTTTAAGTTCCCACATAATTGAACATATTTCTTCTTATATTACACATTAATAATATTCATGATATAATCAATGATAAATTGTTTAACCCCCATTAGTTATGCTTCTTGTGAGAAATAAGGGACAACCATATGATCGATCATTTATTTGAGAGTGTATGAAAATTATTAAACACTCAAGGTCTATATCTAAGAATATTTGCATTGAGTATTTGGGGTCAAGATAGGCTATGGTTGGAGAACATGGTTTTCTTGAATATATGTCTTTTTTCCAATGTGTGCTACTGCACAAATTGGCTAACACCATGGATGTTGAATTCTACCGGTATAAAGGGAAATTAAGAGCGTGAATCCCAATTATAAAAATCTAACACACGAGGGTATTGGTGTGGTGATATAGGATAAATTATAAAGTTATAATTTTTTTTACCATTAGTTGAAGATTGGGAAAAAGAACAGTGGGTCGACCGTTGACCATTTTTGAAACATGGGACCTATTTCAGAATGTCATCTAATGTTTTCTAGGGTGCTTTACAAATGATGATAGGTGAGAAAGGTTGGTATAGGACCATCCCATTAGGGGGGACCATTGAGATATGGGGGATTAATAAGATCCAAATAAAGGGACATGTGAAGCATAAATATAGAGTGATGGAATTCTCTAATGGATTCAAAACAAGTTAGAATTAATCCACCATGACTTTTAGCAGATTTGGTAGGAATATTAGTCTGAACAGGAATCAAAATCATTTTATAGTTGGAGCATAATCTTATATGATGAGTGAGGATCGAAGAACATGAATATTGTTGTAAGTGACCAACACCGAAAGAGTAGGATACTCAGAAAAGTTCCTAAGATTCCTTGCATATTTAAAATGTGAAATAAGGATGATATAAATGAATTTTAACAACATACGATGAGGATTTTGGACAAAATCTTTAACATAATAGGGTGTGTTTTGTGGACACTCAATTTATCATCACATGTTCAGGATGTTGTACCACACACTTTATCATCATTTGATTGGGATGTGTGAACTAACGTGGAAAATAACTGCCCAACCATAGAGGCAGAAATAATAAGAGGGTATCATGATGGGGATACTATATATAGAGGACTATAAGTAATGTGGAGATTAGAAGACATTTCACTGAGAAAAATAATTTGCGGAGAGTCACACACCATTTAAGGTTGTGATGCTCAGACCACGAGAAGGAAAATAATTTAAGGTCATAAATACCATAAAATTTGAATCAATCAAAAGGGATATGTGTGGTATTAAGGATATGTAACCTAATGTGAATGTGTGTCCAAAGAAACCAACTTAATATATATCATAGAGACATCTTGCACATAGTATAAGTTGGCGGTGCTTGAACTGTAGGGTGAATGTATTAACATGATGTGTGTAGCATGGTAGATTTACAAAACCAAAATGAATTGTGGGATAAGTGGAACCAATTGCAAACAACACACTCACTATAGGATAATCATATAATTTAATGTCTTGATTATTATAATTGATTTCTTAGTTTATGGTTATAGAGTTTGGACTATGCACCCCAAGATGTTTAGCGTGACATGAAGGAGTAGTAACCTGACATAAATGGGGGAACATGGGAGGCCCTATTCCATATGAAAAATAATGGGAAGGTTTCACATAGTTTAAGGTTATAGGTATTGGAATGTAGGAATTAATACCCCAAAAGGATACATGTAGTGTGGTGGATTAACAACCGGACATGAATGGGGCGACAAAAGGCCACACATCACAACATATACCTGGGGAAATATAAAATTTTTTAACTTCATAATGATGGGACCATAGGGGGGTGTGTCTCAAAGAAACATGATAAAAATAGAAGGAAGGTAACCTTATGTGAATGGAGGGACCTTTAAAGCCACCCGTTGATACAAAAAAACCCCAAGACAACTCGCATACAGTTTATGGTAGTTAATATTGGACCACGACTTTTAGTTTAAGGTTTTAATGATTTGAACATGGGATGTGTGTTTAAAATGGCTATGTGAAGTGTATAGGAGTAACAAAACTGATGTGAATTGAGGGACAAAGAGGCCCAAAACTAAACAAAACATTCCAGATGAGTCTTGCACATAGTTTAGAGTTGTGATGTTTGGAATCAAACTCATAGTTTTATGATCATATAGTTCAGACCACGGGGTGATCGTATGTATCAATATTGCTTTTGAAAAAACCCATATAGACTCCTAATTCTGTGTGATCCATGATAAATGAATGAAACATGGTGTGGTATGGATTTTACATTTCTTTTAGGGGAGAACACAATGATTGGTAGAAGTAGCCAACAAATTCCAGGATAGTGATTTCAACTTTAAAGACTAAGATAGTTAAGGGGAATAACTGATGGATGTAGAAAAACTATTGACCAAGTTTTTAACATAATTTATATACCTGCTTTGGTTAGATGTGGGAAGAACAAATACAAGATCGAATGTTAATTGTTTTCTAAATAAGAGATCTAATATTTCTTTTAAAGATCCACCGAGGCATGAGACCATGATTGTAGTAGAACCATTGTGGAATGAGAAAATTCCATTTGGGATCTTTTTAATATTGGGTGGATGATATTTATCCAAAATAGAGAAAAATATTATGTATTGAAGATGAAATAAGGGATGTACCAAAGGGAGTATTATGTGTCCCCCATCATGAACTCGAATGCGCTGGATGAACATGTCGTTAAGTGATAATCAAGATTGTCCTAGAAGGGAAAGACCCTAAATTTAGTAAATGGTAGGTATAGACCCAAGATGATATATCCGGGTGTAACTATATATCCTATAAGGATATGAATCAATATATACTTAGTTCTGGGATACATCGCTGTAGGAGACTGAAATCGATGGGGTAATGTTCTCTCTGGAGAGGATATCAAATCATATCACATTTGGAGGATTCCTGGTTTTATACAGGATAAGTTGTGGTTTATATAATACTTATCATATAAGGAATCCCAATTGTTTATGTGGAATATCCTAACATCCCAGAATCATCATATGAAGCATCCTAGTTTTTAATGAGGTGTGATTGCAATTTAACATTGTGCACTGAGGATATTGGGCTTGTCATTTTAACGATGTACAACCAAGACTAGGGATGTTACTAGTTTAATGTCCTAGAGATCATAGTGTAGGGATGATTGATGGTTTAAGGTCATGTAGCTCTGACTAGGGGGCATGGGTGTCCTAAAGAAGTTTTGTGTGACATGAAAGTGTAAAAAACTGATGTGAATGGAGGGTTAAAGGGACCCTTTTCCACACCAATCTCGACAAACCATACCCTGAATTGACATCATGAAATTTGGCATGGAATGAAACCACAAAAAATTGATGAAGGGTCTAGGGTTAGGATAAAATATCTTCGAATCACTATATATCCCATGAGTATGGTAATCAAGTCACATGTAGTTCTGGAACATGGAATGATAAGAGACCAATGATGGAAGGGGATACCCTCTAGAATGAGGATATTGATTATTCTCGTACTTGGATATATAAGAGGCATCTTGAAACAATACAAGGCAAGACCTATAGTTTAATGTCATGTGATAGGGATGTTGGTGCTTGTTTTTACCATACTTTTCATATGGCGAATCCTAGTTCGATACATGGTAAAATCAAGTCTCATTAATAAGAATCCCAAATTTATATGGGGAAGGAATTAGTTTAATGTCAAGCATAGAGGATGCTAGTGTGGATTG
Source organism: Viscum album (assembly GCA_963277665.1). Taxonomy (NCBI): domain Eukaryota; kingdom Viridiplantae; phylum Streptophyta; class Magnoliopsida; order Santalales; family Viscaceae; genus Viscum; species Viscum album. The sequence goes on from OY728158.1 coordinate 1,291,160,118, forward strand.
GGAATTGAACCACCCTTTCATTCCTTCTTCATATTGGTCTATGTGGGCATCTTTGCCCACTGATGGGTCAAGGTAAATGAATGGGGCTTATACATAATAAGGAGGCCCATGGGGTAGCATCATGGGGTGATATCACTGTAGGTAACAAATGGGTTTTTAATGAAACTATGGTTGGGCTAAGAAATGGAAAGTCTAAGTATCACTATGCATCTCATGAGGATGGGAATCAAGCCACATGTAGTTTTACATCTTGGGTTAAGGCATAGGTTTGATGAGACATGAACCAAACCATGAAAATGAAGGTTGAATGCACACTATTTAAGGTCATAGTACTTGGACTAGGGAATGTATTTTTAGGTCATATAGATTAAAACTATTTAAAATAGTTTATGATTATAATTCTTGGACCATGGGTGGGGGATTCAGGGATGTTTGTGTAGCATGAAAGATTTAAAATATGATACAGATGGATCCAAAGAGGCCCTACACCACATAGAGTGATCCTAAAGCCAGTTGCTTATAGTTTAAGGTCATGTTGTATGGGACACCAACAAACAATTTAATGTCTTGCTTCATGGGTAAGGGAAACATTTTTTATATGTGAATTTGAGTGTAATGAAATATGTAGGACCTAACTAGAATTGAGGGCATATATCCAAATACCACACCATAAAAAAGAAACAAATAACAAATTTTTTAAGGTCTCAATGCTTGGACCATGTGTGAAGGTGGCGAGGAAATAGTTTAATGTAATGATGCTTGGAATGGGGTGATGTTGGTATCAAGGGTATTTGTGTGGCATAAAAAAGTTAAAACTTGATGTGAATGGTGCCAAGGAGGCTCGTGTACCACATGAATACCTTGAGATGAACTATATGTAGTTTAAGGTCATGATATTGGGACCAAAAATTAAGATAATGGTATGAAGAGATGATAAATTTATGGATGGGAACAAATTTATAAATTCCAGGAATTGTTATACATCCTACAAGGATGGGAATCAAGCCACATGCAGTTTTAGAACATGGTTTGGTAGAACACCAGAACTGATCGGATAAATCTGCTCTGGAGAGGGATTTGAGGAATCCCATGATTGTCGTGGGGCATCCCATGTTCACAGCATGGAATTAGGATACAATTTAATGTCTTGTGCTGCGGAAATTGTTTTATTTTCATCTCATATCATGTGATGCATGCTAATATAAAAATGGGCAATATAATCTCTTATTAGTAGTAATCTAGTTTTTTTAGGGTAGGATTTTAGTTTAACATCATGGGCTGAGCAGATTAGGCTTTTCTGTATAATTTCGTATAACTCATACTATAGGGGATAAAAAACGTTTAAGATCATAATGATTAGAATGAAAACCAATAGTTTAAGGTTATGTTTCATAGATCATAGGGATACTATTAGTTTATGGTCCTAAAACTCAGACCATTGAAAATATATTAATGTCGTTTTTCATAAACCAATTGTAAATAGTTGATGTTCATACTTCCCAGACCCTAGTGTCCTCATGCGAAGTACTTATTAAGAAACATAGAATTGGTGGGAGGTGTGATATACTCTCAATATTTGGTAATTAATTAGTATAGTCCTTTTGAATATAACATATGTCTGATGTAAGGTCATTCCCACATGGGATCCAATGTTGATGTATTTTTTCCTGGTATCATTGGTGTTTTAAGTGACAATACTATGCCATATTGGAGGAAGGAGTGGTGGTGAACCTTTTTATTGAACACTCTTGTTACCATGTTATCGTGCCTCTCCAAAATTTTTAATGTTGGGAGCCTAATTTGTTTAAGGGATTACATCTCATATATATGGGATTCTTCCTTTTTTTGGCATTTACTGGTCATAGATTGATGTTTGGAGTGATGAAAACTGAACCTCATTGGAAAAGAGTGCCTCTATTCCATATAATATAGAATACACTATCACCTGAGTGGAATTTCCAGTCTTCATTTAATAAGCCCATATGGTGTTGGAGAGATTTTCTGGCCAAATCCTTTTGTTATGGCCCATCGTCTATTGCAAAGTGTTGGAGAGGGTCCTATTTAATTCCTCAATCTAGCTATTTAGTATTTCATGGTAGCGAGAAGTTTGGTTATACCAGATGTTTTAATTGGTGTATATTTTATTTATCTCATCTTCCCATAATTTTGATCGATATTTTTGTGAGTATAGAGTGAGGAACTTAGATTCAATGGATGATGTGTGAGCGGATTAACTCGATTACGTACTAGCATTTGAAGTCCTTGAGGGGAATCACTTTTTCCATCTTGTATAATAAGTATGTAGTGGTCAGAATGAACCTGTTCTGGTGATATTTTATAGCAAGTATGGTCCCACCATGTCATATCCCCATACTGTAAAGGGATAAGAATAATTGGTTGTGTGGAGAAGATATGGTGGTCGAGTAAGGAATTTGGCATGTATTTGACATGCATGAAACATCTTGGAAAACTTGATGCAGTCATGGATCATGTTTGAAAAAAATAGACCAAACTTCAAATCTAGTGAGAGATTTTCACTCCCTCCTAATGGGATCTACAAGACCTGATATAGAATTTCAACATAACCTAGGGAATATCATCTCCTTGTAAGAATCAAAGGATAATTACATCAAACCCATGTTTATAGAGAGTCTATTCATTGTTAGGCCAACTCTTGGGGGTGAACTATGCTGCATCCCAATGGACCTACTCATGCTCGGCCTATTTTGGAGTGATAATTCCATTTTGGAGGTACTTATGATTGGATTTGTATATGGTATTTCCTCTACTATGGGGAAACTTGAGGGTCCTAGTTTAGATGTAATGATAACTAGTTTTTTACCCCCTGAATCTCATCATCATATTTAATGGTTGAATAAATAACACTTTGATGTTCTACATGAAGGACTAGATGATCTAGTTTCAGCTCCATTAGTGATGAATCCAATCTTTCCAATGTATCAGAATGATCGTTCTGTGAATGTGGGACACAATTCAATTTCAATCAGGAAGGGAACTGACCTGTCATCTAATGATTATTCTCTAGTAGGGGAACAAGATCTTTATTTTTGATGATATAGTCACCATTAATCTATTTGATGACTAACTTAGAGTCTCCCATCACATATATTTTGAGAACATTAATTTTGAGGGCCATATCAAGACTAGTAATGAGAAACTAGTACACTACCTCATTATTGGTCTATAATTCTAATAGTAGGAATAAGTGTTCTAGGACAACATGCATGGGAGTAATGAAGATGATCCTAACTCCCACTCAATTGTTCATGGTATTATTGATCCTTCTAACGACTAGGATTTGGAATGTAGTATTAGAATTCATCTTCCAACATGGCATAATCGGATCCACTGTAATGATATCCCCATATAAGAAATCTATGTTGAGGGGTAGTTCGTAAGGGGATGGATGGGTGGCCCCAGTGTCTTCTAATGCTAGGAATTTAACAACCATCTTTAGATGGAACTTATGTCGAACTACTAGAAGATAACTACCCAATGTGCCAACCATCCTATCCTCATGGGATGATTGAAAATATAATTTAAAGGATCTACGTGGGAAAAAATCTATATTTCATGATGTTTTAAATAATGCCAAAACATTTTCACTTTGAAAAAAAACTAGTGCCAGTTCTTCTTGATATGGAAGCATCTAGTATCCATGTAGAAGATCATGTGACTGAGACAATATAAACTATTTTCATAGCACATATTGTTCTTCTAGGAGAAATGGAATCGAGATACAATTCCAAGAAAGTCAAGTTGATGTCCTGAGGATTACCTGAGATATGCAGCATCAGAACTGGAGGCTATAGAAATACATTTTGTTTTCCTCAAAAGAGTTATGGTACTCCTCATCCCACTAGTAAATGGTTCCTTTCTTCACGAGCATAAAAAAGGGGTTACAATTTTTGTCTAGATTTATGTTACATCGGTGTATATAGACTAAGTGGAATTACAGGCATCCCTTCTCAAGAGGTTTCTTGGGGGGGGGGGGGGGTTGGATGATGGAAATGATCTTAAACAGATTTTTCTTAATGCCTCTATATCTAATGATTAATCAGAGAGAATTCCCATTGGTAACCCCAAATTCACACTTCAAGGGGTTTATCTTGAAATAATGGGAGTGCAGGAAGCTAAACAATTTCTTAAGGCCCTTAATATGGTTCTAACAGTGGAAATATTTGACCACAAAGTATCCCATGTATAATTCAATAAACATCCCTTTAATTGGATTGAATATGTGGTGCATGGACCATTTATAAGTGTATATTTCATTTTTCAATCCAAAGGGAATCAAATGATATAAAAAATCCCCTTACGGCACCCTGAAGTTAGTGGACTCCTCATCCTCTAGGGATATCTAGATTTTATTGTACCAAGAGTATCCATCCATGATGTAGAAAGTCAATAAAAATTCTGTATCATCAATCAATATCTTTGTCACTAGAAGGGGAAAAGTTTCCTTTTGGAAATGAAGGCTGAGGTCCTATAAGTCGATACTGACTCTGATATATCCATTTTTCTTCCTAAATATAACAATATTGGCTAGCCATCTAGGATATTGAACTTACCTAATGAAGTTGTTTTTAATTACCTTGTCAAACTTATCCTTGACCATGTAACTATGATAGGGGTTAATCTTTCTAGGAGTCTACCTGAACCCACGATGATCCACCGGGAGGCCGAGATGGTGAACAGTGACTTGAAGTGCTAGTCATGGCTTCTCGTAGCAGTGAAAAGAAAATAGATCATGACGCTACTTCAGGAAGTCCATATACTAATACTTCTCCTATGGATGAATTGATATACTAATCAGTATATGCCTTAGATCTTCATCAGAACCGAGGTTCACATCTTCAAATGTGAGATGGGCATCTTTCAAATCCTCTTCATAATATGAGATAGAAGAATTAGTGTGGAAAGGAAATTCTTCCATGCCATCTAGACTAGGGGAAGTTTTGATGCCTATATGGGAGGATAGAGAATCTTCAATAAGAAGTTCCCTCTCTACAAAAGATGTGGTTAAAAAAGCTGACATTCCAATTCCTTATGTCCTTATAATACACAATGCATTCTTTATTTAAAAGTAATAGTGGTGAGTCAGCTTCCATTAGTTCATCCCTACACTATGGAATATGTGGGAATGCCATGAAATAGTGTCCATAAGTAGAAATTCTCAATACTTCATAGGGGTATGGGCCTCTAGTACCACTTGTTCCTCCCCAGGGTAGAAGTATGAGGTAATATGTGGATACTCATTTTTCTTATAGGATACAAACACATTTTTCATGGAGATTAAAAAGAAACCTTCTTGATCTAGTGTTGTGGCCTCCAACTGATGAATCGGGAGAATGAAGGCATTATTAAAGTCTTCCCATGGAATAACTATGGTGGCTGTCATAATTTTTGAAGCATTGAAGTTCTTGATCATGTAGTTTTGAACCAAATTTCACTAGATTTTAGTAAACATTATCTAGGTAGTGGGATTCATGAGATTAAAATGGGGATGCATCACCTAATAGTCCCACTACATGACCATAGAGAGAGTATTTGAGTCACTAGTGATACGAGGAGGGGACTATTGTATGAAAATGAAGCCAGGTCATATGAAGAAGTGAATTATAGGGGATATCCTATGAGAGTACCCTGAATTACATTCTTGATATCAAGACACCAAAATAGGGCTTCTTCCAAACTATAAAACATTGTTTATGATTTCTATTTTCAAAACCCAAAATTTTCAGGTTGGAGGGAGGCCGATCTGCTTCTATCATTCCTAGTTTTTGTGGATTCTTAGTCCAAATAAGGTTAATCCTAGAACTTGTGTCCACCAGGTAGTGGAATACCTCCACACTATGGAAATTTACTAAAATTTAGAGTTATAATATGTTCATATGCATGATTATATACTCATCTTTCTTGTTGAGTGAGATGATGGCTTGAAATTCCCCCTTCTCGTCCTCCTCTACCTAGTAGGACTCTGTGGTAGCTTAATTCACTTATGACTAAAAAGAGGAACTTGATAATCAAGGGATTTGTGGGTATGTGAACGATGTGATTTAACACATCATACATCTACACTAAAGGCATATTTTTGTTACAAACTGTTGATCCAAAGAAATGGGCACAGCGAATGCCGAGGGTTAAATAGATGGGTTCCATCTTGTGTTAGAAACATTCTTATACTAACTGATTGAACCAATCTGAACAACATTTGGTTGACTGAATGTTGGATAATGTCTTTTTTTGTCTTTAAATGACTAATCAAAGTGTTGTCATGATTGAAATGGTCGAACAAATAACATGATCATCTATAGAAGAATACCAAATAGAGTAGACTAGAGGACATCACATGTTTATATATTCTCAAAAGAATCTACCTGGTCTTAGTAGCATGCATATCTTGGTTCAGGGTAATAGAAAAAGCATTCTATAGGTTCACATGTCCTTGTAATTTTCTTCAACGACGTTGGCTGGAGGCACCTAAGAGGTTTTCATGCATTCCTCATTTTTGGACATTTTGAAGTGGTCTACAAATTCAATGAATTTCAATGAGGTGTACTCATACTCATCATCAATGAATTCTTCTAGTGTTGGGATGACCTTGGATGCATTTTCCAATTAAGGGGGAATGAAATAACCAGGGGTACAAGATGAATTTAACACCAGAATGGGACCTTGGGGTCACATTTGCTGTGGATACCTATTCTTAGGGGATTTGGAAGGTTGCGAAGAGGAGTTAGTGAAGAAAGGGGTTGTGGAAAATATAGGAGGTTCTAGTCCACCTAAGTGGGCTTAGATTACACCATGTGTGTGTATAACTACCATTTAAGCTAAACCATTGTCATATTTCTTCATCCTATGATTGTGAGTCTACTTCCATTCAATTGAGTTATCACTATCACTGTAGGGTTTAACAAATGCACGTGACACCTATGCTGTAATATCACCCAAAATAACCAAACCATAGTCCACCAAGTCTTTGAGATAGTCTATGAACATGTTACATTCCTTGATGGTGTGTCCAAGGATCTGGTGGTATGGGAAATGATTGGACTATCTAATGAGCCTGATGTCCTAAGGCTTCATGAATTCGAGAATCTTTATAATTCCCTTATCTAGGGCATAAATGAAGTATCTAGGGACCTGGGAATCCAAAAAAGAAAAGGTTTTGTTCCTTCTTTTTAGAAAACGCATTTTGGGAGCCTGTCCTTGAGGAGAGGATGGATCCAAATTATCTCATCTACGTGGATACACTTAGGGCGATGGTTTGGGAAGGTTCTATGTTCAGATAGGCTATAATTGATGGGGTTTCACTCGGTGAGGCTCCTCGAGAAGATGGGAAAATAACTATACCATCTCTATGGCCTCTTAATGCATGGATGGAACAATATTTTATTTTTAAGGTATTATATTAATATCTAGAAGAGGCAACAATCCTAAATATCTACTCAATTGCATGACTTCTTACATAAGTTGGGACTTATCAAAAAAACTCATGGAATCCGTTAAGAAAGTTGAGGGTGATGATGGTAGGGGAAAAATAACCATTAATGTTCCCATGAACTTTTTTAGATGGTTTTCTTGGAACAATGAAACATCAAGTGAATAGGAGAGGCCTTTCCACCCTGTGAAAAAGTATGTGACTCAGTAATTAGGCGTCTATATTCACCTAAAGAGGTCTTAAATAGTTTTCCTTCATATGGTTGAGCTGAAATAGTGGAGGAATTGTCTAGGAAGGTCTTCCCAACCCAAAATGAACCATATGAGAAGTTGGCTATACCTAAAGAATGTGAGTCCTTCCAGTGTATGAACAAAACAGCAAAGCATGGTAGCCTCCTACTATTCCGAGGTCCCAAAAATTGGTCCTCACCTTTAAATAATGTTGTACAAGTGATGCGGTAGGTCACCCATCCTATTGAATAGGGAAACATTGATATTCTAAAACTACAGGGGTGCTCAGATGTTTTCCACCCATGTTGAGTTTGGTTTTCTATTATTTGGTATTTCCACCTATCATGTCTCTAAGGCCTTAAGGTGATGGGTAAGAGTGGCTATCAAATAATATTGGAGGTAAAACCTATCTTGGAAAGGATCCCTAATAATAAAGGTGTTGATAAGCACATAAACTCAGGGAGTGATCTCATTAACTCGGAGACCAACACGACCTGGATCCCGAGGTGGATAATTTCACTTCTTGGGTGGATTTGACGACTCATACATTGGTTGCTTTCCATATACCCAAACAATGGACTTGATAAGATGGTCATGGAACCTAATCTCAAGTAAAGGTACTTGGATGAGCATGATTGGGCACCCCTGTGGGGGTGATATGGGGTCCGGTAGAGAATTTCCATAATCTAGGCTCCTCTAAAGAATGAGGTTGATGATGAACATCTTGTATTCCTAAAACTGCTGAAGCAAGGTGGTAATCATGAAATATATCTCTATCTTTTGAACAACCTTTAATGGATTAGAGGGATCTACATTCCCCTTTCCCTTTTCAATATTCTAATAGGTAGGTAGGATTGCCTCATTGGAGGGGCCTTCGAGGAAAAGTGCATGCCTCTACTGATGAGTAAGAACACCCACTGAAGGGTCTACGTAGTACTTCACTACCCCTTGAGGTGAGTCTTCCCTGTCAAGCCTTGAGATGATTCCCCTGTCCCTCTAATCCAATGGAAGGTTGGGGATAACCATATTGACCATGATGGTGTCCAAAGCAGAACTCTCTTCATTAAAGGATGGGATGGACATTCAATAGATAGGGATAAAATGTAGAGTAGAATACTACCCCCAAACTCTAATAAATACGTGAATAGATGATTTTTCCCCTACTCAATGGAGTACAGTGATTCTCTTGACACATAATTGTTGAAGGATATAGAAATAACCATACAAATCAGGGCACTAATCCCCTTAGAGAGATTTGATATCAACCCTTGGACACTACTGGTTGATGGAATTATGGTGCTCCTAGCCTCCTTGGTAGGATAAATGATTGTTGAGGAGGTGGTGAAACATCACCCAAACAATATGGAAGAAACAATTGTCCTGACCCTCTATAAGTGAATTTTGGATGTTATAGTTTGAAGCTAAAGGTGGATAGAACACCACTAATAGCTGATCGATATCCAAAAATTCTACATGACATCTTTCTTAGAGGAAGGGTCTTTCTCTTGGTCTCCCCAATCTATTATTTATACTAGTTCAGATATATGTGGAGGAACTGACATAGACTGGATATTTTGCTGGATTCTTGTGATAGGATTCACTATGAGAGTCAAATGCTCCCTGCATGCTGGGATATCTCTTGGGGGTGGTTCCAATCTCATCATCTCATCCCTTTAGGACAAGGTGTTCATAAATGCCTCATTTTTGAGGTTGGTGGTAGCCATTTGTTACTCAAAAAAGTGATCACCATCTAATGGTGACAAATCTGACCCTGGAAGCTATCCAACTACTTGTGTGGAGGTGTAGAGGAAGGATACATGTGATCAAGAAGGCAACTATACTAAAATCCACTGAAAGGGTCCCAAAAAATCATCCACTTACAATCAGATAGGGAGGGGTCTAGTGATCTGGTAAACCTTATCTTATGAGATTAAGAATCTCATCTTTTAGTATCCTACCCTAGACTCAAGAAATTTGGGTGGAACCTCCATCATTGATTAATATGGCCCCTATAAATCTAATAGGTCAATGAATTTACTGATGGCGTTTCACTTTCAATGGTTTTTCCTTTGATGATAGGTGTTTAAACATTATACCCTGAGATGGTTCTTCATGATAGGTTATGTCTTGAACACAGAGAGGACCTTTGTGTCTTTTAGTTTTAATTCATCGAGGAACTATACTTTTGTTGATGGGATCACAAGGAGGACCTCCGTGCTGATTAGTAACAACATGGGTATGACCTCTATTTTGATAAGAGAGAGTATATTGAGGGTCTTTGTACTGACTTCTGATAGATTGAGGAATACTTCTATTATAATTATTATGATCTTGATGGGAACCTACATATTCTCCAGTGATGGTGTAGGGATGACCTCCTCCATGGATGTTGAAATCATGAGGAGGACCCCCTTGGTGATAGGTGAAGGAGTGGGGAGGACCTGCACTCTTGTTATCAATAGATTAGGGAGGTCCCGTTCTCTGATTTATTAGAGATTGAGAAGGACCTCAGCGCTGATCAATGGAACTATGGGGATGGCCTTCATACTATTTTTTAATGAATCACGGTGGAACTCCTCTTTGTTTGGTATTGGAGTGTGGAGGAACTCTGCATTAATGGCCATGACTTGGGGAGGACCACCATTATGGTTGTTAAAAGAGCGGGGAGGACCTCCACTCTGCTTGGTGATAGTGTGGGAATGAACTCCACAATTATTCTCCTCATTTTCATATGTCCTCTAATTGTTGTGTTTGGTTCAAATAATGGAGGGGTTCAACCCAGTATTCTGCTGATATAGATGAGTTCTCGATCCCAATAAATCAATGAAAGATACTTCACCACGTATTGTAGGGATCTGGTGGGATACTCTAGTGGTGGTAGAGGCCACCAGAGCGGTAGAAGATGCCCCTTTCTAGGTAAATTCTTGAACCAACCCCAGATGTTAGCATCAGGTTCTTCACACTAGGTTCAACAGAGTAGTGTTTATGCCTTACAGTCTCTCATCTATTGGGACTAGTTATTTATTTCTTGGGAAAGGCTTTGTTGGATCCCTCCTTGGTGGTTCCTAGGTGGTAGTCGTAGCCTAAACGACTCTAAGTTCCCCTATCTCCTCAACACAGGGGAGTGATTATTCAAATCACTCCAGGGAGAGACTACTAAAGTGGTTCATCATTGGATTGAGAAGTGGTTTTTCCCTATGTAGCCCTTGGGGATGGTAGTGTTGATGAGGTGTTAATGCCTTGGGGTCCAAGTGGGCCATATCCCTAGTAGGAATTACCCCCTCATACTCATACCGACATATGAGGGTGACTATTTCAATCATCTTGATGATATTAGAGGCTGATATGGGGCATGTGATCCTAGTAGCCAAAGTCATGTTGGATGTCATGGAAGATGAATGATAGTATGGGATCACTACATCAACATTTCTCCAACCCTAGTGCAGGGATGCACTGGGTTATTGGTTTCCTATATCTTTTGTTCTATATGGAATATGGATTCAACCATTAGTACATATACATGAAAAATGATTCCCAATTCCACAAAATCATCAAATCCTATGAAGTAGAGAAGGATCCACACTGATGATGTTGAAAATTGAGGATTCCCAATGATAACTATCCCAATACACATGTGAGTCTCACACTGGTCCCACTATTTTCTTGGAGGGACATGGTGCTGAATGTTTGAATCTAGTGTCATTATAATCTATTTATTCCTCACATGCTACAAGTACCATTTGTTGGAGGATAAGGGTTTTACATCGGGTTCACCATTTCTATTACTAACACTTTCTCTTAGGCCTTGATACATGTTGTTGCATGCTCAGCTTTTGCTGCCACTCATTACCACTTTTTAATGGCTGATGTCTTTCATCACTTTTATTGAAGACAAATGCTCTTTGATTAAAATGGGATGACTAGGTGTCAGTTCGTCCTTCCTTGGATTCTTCCATAGAAATAATTTCCTAGTAATGGTCTCCCTCAAAGATATAAGTCATCTATGTCAAAATAATTCCCCATTCCATATATATGTGTTCACTGGTTAATGAAAATGCTTCTGTCTTTAAATTTCATCATCCTTCAGTTAAGAGAGTAGTCATGTTGGGAACCTATGGGCATGTCTGGACATTTGGTACATTGGTCAACGTAAATCTTTCTCCATGGAGGGAATCAATATGAGGCATATTATGTGGGGAACATAAGTCATATGGTTTTTATCATGAGGTAGTTGTCTCTAGGGGAATAATTCATCCAAGTATTTTTACCTTAGTAGTCCCATGTTTTTTGCATGGGGTAGGTATTTTGAATCTAGTCGCATGTTCTATGTTGTGGGGAGACAGATCATAAATTCCTATTGAGATGGATTGGGGAATGAGTTTAATGTATTGTTGAGATGGGCATAAGGTTAATGTCTTGTGGGGACATGATGGTAGATTAGAACACCCTATTCATGGGGATTAAGTAGGTGCATCTCTAAGAGGGAATATGTCACAACAAGGTTTACCGATAGAACAGATCAGAATGCCCCTTGAGGTGAATTAGGGAGGTGCATCCCTAGTGGCGAAGATGTCACTCTTGGGTTGAATTGATCAAAATTTCCCTGAGGATGGATCTAAGAGGTACATCTATATGAGTGATGATGTCACACCTGGGTTTACTATTTCTAGGATTGAACCTTAGGGAGGCATCCTATGTACACTATTTAATGATAGAGAAAAAACCCACATAGTTCGATGTTTTCGTTTATGTCCATGTAGTATGACTGATCCCTATAGTTTAAAATCATGAGATAAGGATGATCATGTCATGGAAGAATCATAAATGAGGTATGTAATGGGGCTTCCACATAGAAGTTTACCTTCATAAGAGGATTTCTCTTGGGGTAATGGTGTGGGGCTTACATTTTGGAGCTTCCTATAATGGGTGTCACATCGGATGGCCTGGAAAGTTGGTGTAGAGATGACGCAAGGAATGTACTCATGGTGGAAGTTCATCCCATGATAGGGAATGATATTTAATCCTGTGTGAGTCATACACAAGACATTATGTATTTATTGCACAAGGTAAGATGTGTGGAATCACCCCATGTGAATCATATAGATGGAATCCTGTGTTCATCACATAGGGTAAGTGGTGCAGGATCATCCCATTTAAATCATATGTGGGGAAACCTGTATTCATCACATAGTGTAGGGATAAAATTTTATATCATGTGTTGATGTAACATCACATCCTGGGTGCGCATTCCAGTGCCTTACACCAGTTAATAACATGACCGCAAGCGTGCCTCCCCATACATCATAGGCTACTGACTAGTAGTGAGGGTCTAATATCGATCATGGAGAGACTATACCCTCATTATTTGAGTAATACCACATAAGATATAAAATAGAAAAAAAAATAATATAACCATAACCAGAACAATACTAGTATAACATGATGAACAAATATGAAATACAATATAAAAAACTAAATAGCAGATAAGCCATACTAAAGTATGTTCCATGTGTCAAAATTCAACCCAAAAGTAAAGACACCAACAAATCCCAACCAGGTCATGAACCACATCCAGTTCCCTCTTCCATGCTCCATCCAAAATCATCCATCTAACATATGGCCCTACCCTTATTCTATCCCGCAAACTTGAGGTCTATTCAGGTACTGAAATGGAAGCCCAATTAGGGTTTTTTAGGACTTATTAGGCCACCACCAATGACGTCTACAATAAATCTAATCAATACGAGTGTATTCCTGAGAACCCCCAAATATCAATATTCACTTCATCCTGTGTCGAATATTGAACCATATCACATATTCAATTTATAATTTTATTATCCTAATTGAGATTTCATTTTTTATTTAATTTCAATTCATAATATGGATAATGTGAACCATAGTCCAATGCCAATCATTAGGGAATAGAATTTCATGTTTAGCACCCTGTGACTATTTGGATCATTAGTCTCTATCTAACACCTCATGGGTATTTGGAGCATTAGTCTCTTTACCATACCATTTTATGCCTACCTTGTGACCTAGAACATCATGTCTAGAACCCTATGGGTATTTGGAAAATCATTCGATGTCTCACACCCCATTACTCAATCAAACACATATATCACAATATCACATGTATCATAAAAATCAATGTTAATCAGCATTAACCACTTATCACATTTCCCATCATAAGATCACTTTAGTTAATTCAATAACTTATTAATCAAAATATAATAATTATACTATTACATTTTTCCATTAATAAATTTGATAGTAAATTAATCACATCAACCTCTTAAATTAATTAACTAATTAATTTTTCAAATCAACTCTAATAATTACTTCAAATTTTTTTAAATCCAATTCAATAAAATATCCAAATCAAAACAATCTAGATTCATTAATTCAAAAATTAGTTATTCCAATTTCACTTTCATTAACACATTACATAATTAAATATTTAATTAGAAAAATTTCGTAAATTTCAAAATCTCAACATCCCCAATTAATTTGATTATTAATTATTCCAATTCTACAATATCAATATAACCAATTCCTCAATCCTTAATTAATTAATCTCAAACATTCATTAATTCAAATTAGGAAAATCAATTGATAATAATAAAATACACATTCTAGAATCATATATGTGTAATTGAAAGCAAGACTATGAGATGAGAATTTATATTATCCACCTCTATATTATGATGAATGGCCACCAACAGATATGCCCAATTTGAAGTGTAACACGAGAATCATGATGAATAACATGACATCGATCAATAACCTAGATCTATCATTAAACAAATCAATATCCAACAATCCTCTATCTATATCCCACAAATCTTAATCTAGATCTAAAACCATAGTGGATAACATCCCTTATAATATGAGAGAAGATAAGAAGAAGAATGTGAAACCAACTAATATTAGGATCTCTTATAGGGAGTGGTTCATATATTCAATAATGGATTCAAATCTCCAATAATAGAGACTATATGTTCTTTCAATCTATATGGGAGACTCTAAAATCAAGATAAAATGTTAAGGGTTGAGTGGGTGTTGATTTGGGAATAACATGGGGGTTCGAGTGTTTTAAAAAATTCTTTTAGGGATAATTAAATCCTCTCTCTTGGTGTCCTATTTGAGGCATATAATTTTGCCTAACTGTGAACCATAACCATGGAACTATTCTAGTTTGGATTCTCAATTTCTTCAAATAGGATGCATGGTTTGAAAAACCATGTGCCAGCTTTGAGAATCCCCTCTTTTTTGGGTTTGTGTTGTTTGTTGGGTTAGGGTTCACCATTTGGGAAAACAACGCACCAACTGTTCACTTTCCCATTTCCTTCCAAATTTCTCAATTTTCATCCTAAAACTCCCCAAGAAATAATCTAAACCAAAAGCACTAAAAACTATTCAAAAGAGTACTTGTTAAGAAGCCCAAGACATCTCCAGAAAAGGTTAGGCTCTTACAATATCCATAGCTTATAGAAACTCATCCTCAAGCTATACTCCCATGATCATCTAGGATTCCAAGTCAAAAAGATCAGGCCACTATTACAACATATCCACTTCTCTCACCCATGTTTCCACCTAAACACACCCATTTCCCATAAAACTCGATCTATTAGCACTGTCTTTCCTCGCAATACTTTCTCACTACGATCCCACACATGTATCAAATGTTCCTCAAAGGATGCGTCCATATAAAGTTCAAAATCATCCACATTGATCACATGAGAAGGATTGTAGTGATACCAATGAATTTGCGACACATGAAAAAAATTCATGCATAGTATTGTATCTCTGTGGAAGAGCCAATTGGTACACACCCAGCCCGATCCTCTCTATAACTTCAAATAGTTTGATGAACCTAGGCACCATCTATCCATATATTTGTATCTGATGGTGACCCAAACGAGGTGAAACATAAATGAATATACGATAACCCTCTATAAACTATATGGGTCATTGACATCTATCAACATATGAATTCTATATACTCTGAGTCATAGCCATAGATTTCTAAATCAATTATACCTACTCTAATGTCTCCTGCTTTGGACAAAGCTCTAAGAGCTCTAACTCACCAACCTTTAAATATTATATAGATGATCTGCATGGCCTCCTATATAGTGCTTCATATGGTTCCATTTGTATCATTTCTGGATAGCTGTTTTTATAGGATAACTCTAGAAAAGATGGGTGTTTATCCCATGATCCACGAATGTCCAGAACACATGATCATAGCGTAGGCTGATGTACTTGTACCATACGCTCTAACAACCCATTTGTATGTGGGAGGAAAATCATACTCAGAAAAACCTATATACTAAGAACCTTCTATAAACCATGCGGGAAGTTCTATTTAAAATGTGATTCATGGTCGGAAACTATTGTCTATGGAACACTATGTAGATGTAGTATCTCTTGGACATACAACGCCCCCAACTGATCTATGGATAAAGCCTCTTGTATATGAAATAAATGTTCTACCATCATTAGTCAATACACAACTATCCAAATAGTTTCATTCTTCCAAGGCATCCTTAGTAGACCCACTAAACCAACCATATTAATATCATCCAATTTCCATTTTAGAATGGGAAATAGCTGTTGTAATCCTCTTGGTCATTGATTCTCAAGCTTCACCTGTAGATATGTGTTGCATCATGTCATGAACACCACTATCTCCTTTTTCATTCTGGGGAACTAAATTTTTCATCATAGGTCATGGTACATTTTTAACACACTAGGATGAAACACCCACTTTGAGGCATGTAACTCATACATCAACTCTGCCTACACGATCATTGACACAACAACTCAATTCCTGATATAAATGATCACATCTTCATCTATTATTTAGTAAGAAGTTGAATCCCCACCATGAAGGATTTTTATTGTGGTCAAACACTCTAGATCCTGATAATTCATATCTTTGATCCGACTAAAAAACATAGACTCCACTGAAACTGATACAAGAGTCCAATTCTATGGAATCTGCAAAACCATGACATGCATCATAGCCAGTAAATCCATTATCATCTAATTCATACTAGACTCATGAACAAAATTATTCTATGTTTTATTTCTGATAGCATTAGAATGATTTTTCCCTTCTAGGACATATATTCTAGACTAAAATCAAATGACTGTGTATAATCTACCAATCATATCTTTTAGAGATTCAAATCTCACTTGGAAAGATATACTTCAATATCTTGTGATATTTATATACAATAAACTTTTCACCAAATAGAAAATTAAATAAAAACGCCAAAATGTAATCAACTATAGCTAATTCGAGGTCATGTATAGGACAGTTTCATTCATGTGGCCTCAACTACTGAGACCCATACACCACAACTCGATCTCCCTACATCAAAACTTCTCTAATATATATCCCAAAAAGCACCACAATACACTGTACAGTCCTCACCTAGATAGGGTAGGATTAATATTGTCACTGATTCCAAACTCTTGTTTAACTACAAGAAGGAATTATAAAATGATCCAAACCATTCAAACTTCATCCGCTTCTTATCTAACCTCTAAATGGGTGCTTCCAAATTGGAAAAGTCTTGGATGTACCTTTGATAATATCAAGATAATCCATTAAATCTATGGATGTCAAAAAATTTCTTGGGGTTCTTCTAAGAAACAACTTCCTGGACCTTCTCTGGGTCTATTGAAACATCATCCATAAAGATGATGTGACATAATAAGTGTACCTGATCAATCCAGAAATGATAGTTATATATCTTGGAATATATCCAATGCTCTCTCAGTCTACTAAAAATGATGTTAAGATGTTGGGCATGGTTGTCTTGAGTCCTAGAGTACCCCAATATGTCTTCCATAAACACTACAATAAATTGATCTAGGTATAGATGGAAGATTCAGTTCATCAAGGCCATAAACACTATTGGTGCAATTAATAATCCCAACTGACATTAGTTTGAATTCCTAAAATCCATACCTACTTTTGATAGTAGTCCTCAATATATCAAAAGGTTGAAATCTCAACTGATGATACCCTGATCTTAGTTAAATCTTTGAGAATATGAAATATTCCCTCAACTAGTCAAACATATCATCAATATGATGAAAATCAAATCAGCTATTCTGATTCATTGAGTTTAACATCTGGTAATCAACACACAAGAAAAAAGTCCCATAATCCTTCTTTTCAAACAATATTGGGGGAACACCATGGCGTCATACTAAGATGAATAAACCCCTTTATCCCACAACTCCACTAGCTGAGTCTGGAGATCTTGAATCTTTGACAGTTCCATTCCATAAGGTAGAATATAAATAGTAACAACCCCCAACATGATCTCAATTTTAGATTCCATATCTCTATCAGGTGGAAGTAATGAGATGTCTTCAAGAAAAAAAATCTTGAAACTGATCCACTAAGGGTGGAAATACATCCTATATTACACCTCCATCATCGAATAATAGACTGGAAACCTAGGTGTTGAGATCCCCCATTTTCTGATGAACTGGCCCAGTGCAGCCCGCCTGGATATCCCATTATCCCTGATGAATATAATTTTCACCCTTAGGAGACATAAAATTCAGTCTTTTATGGTAACAATCTATGTGTACTCGGCATTCCCCTAACAATTTCATACCCAAAATTAGTTCAAATCTAGACTGGTAAAGAATATAAAGATCCCATAGAAAATGATACTTTATAACCTCGAGAGAACACCCCTTGCATAAATAGATATCCCTTGACTTTATTCCCAATGGTGTATCTATCATCATGACCCGGCTCACAAACTCCACCACATGGTTTATTCCATTCTAAATTTGTGTAGAAATAAAGGAATGAGATGCACCAATATCAAATAAGGCACTATCTTGTGTAGACTCTACGATAATAATACATATTATAGTAGAGGATTCTTCCTTGCTCTGACAAAGTATAAGATTTCTATATGTACTTGTCTTACCCCACTTACCTATGATGCAGTCTAAGTTCCCTAAGCAGCACCACTCTATTGATATGGGCATTTGTAATGACCCAAAAATTTATTAATGAAAATTCCTCTTGATCTAATTAAATGTCTTATTATGTAAAATGATTCTATAAAACATATGAACTTCCTTAATTTTATGATTTTGATTTTAAAATACCATTATTAATTATTATTATTGCTAATATAGTGATTGAACAGTGATCACAAGATTAGTATATATATTAGGGGTTTAACAAATCCAATTTACTCGAAAAAAGGAAGGGATGACCTCATCCAGTAGAATTGATCCATACGAAGAACATTTTTGGAGCTCAAAAAGGAGTTAGTATCATTAGGATTCTCTCATGAGAAAACCCAATCTGAGCTTCAAAACATTAATCTTGAACAGAACTGCCTACGTGAGAAGTGTATGTTAATAGACATTACCACCCGAGTGATGTTTTCTGAGCCGCCCCAAGAGTCTATCACCATCGTACACCTTAACCATAACTATTATGTGGGTATTATAAGGGGTTATGTAACAATATCCTAGCAATATGATTATGTGAATTAGTTTTGAGTAGAGTAAATAATATACACTCATTTTATTATTGTTACTTTGTAAATGGTTTTTAAAGAACAGATAGTATTTTTAGTTAATATTCAATTATAAAATCTATTTTGATGAATTAATGTATTTTTTAATTAAATACTATATTAATAAAATATTATTACTAAATTAATTTTTATTAAATATAAATGATCTTGTAATTTTATGAATACAATTGTAATTTTTATTAAGGACTCAAACATATTTTTGTCAAAAACCATGAATTGTTTTATAGATGTCAGTTTTTATTTTAAAAGAAAAGATTCACATATTTATAAAATTATTTATTTAAAATGAATATTATTTTTGGATTCAGTATGTTGAAATTATCTAACTGTGAATTTTTCATAATTTTTTGAGACATTCAAATTTTTGGGTAAAAATTAAATACTGTTAAAATATATAATATGTTTTATGACAACATAATGACCCAATAGTGAAGTAATAAAATAATTTAAAAAGTTTATTAGAACAATATATGTTTTATCTTTAAAATAATGTGATTTTCATTTGTTTTATTAATTTTATGGTTCCTTAGTGGGTTCTCCAAGACTTATAAAATATTTTATCTTTTTGAAATGATTTCCTTGGGAGTGTGACTCAACCCCACATAAGAATGCCTAATATTTTAAAATTTTTGGCCAATGGCCTTATAAAACAATTTTTTCCACTACCCTTTTGCAAAAACCATTAGCAAAAATCATGGTATGGTATGTGGTTTTGATTAGTTTAATGTGTGGTGTCCAAAACCTAAATAACAAAGTATTATCTCTATTTTCCAATACAATCCCAATAAATCTCTCATTTACCTTCAATAAAACCATTTGGAGGTCAAGGAACCTCTGACATACTCTTTATATAATCCTCTCAAGGAACCCCAAGCTCCCAAGAAGCTTTTCTCAAGCCTCTCCCAAGCCATTGGGATCGTACTTCCAAGTAAGGGATCCTCACTTTCATTACTTCCTTATTTATGTTCATGTTTCCATATATAATTATGCAATTTTATTTTCAATTAAAATTATTTGGGTAATATTTTTAACCTCCCCTATAATTCCCTCCTAATTTTTGAATTATTTGATACCCCTTTCTCCCTCATTAATTCCTCCCATGTACACTCATTACCACACCAAAATTCCGTAAGGGATTTCTCTCTCCTCATTTACATTCAAGCAATTCTTTTATATTATGCATCTAAATTCCATTACATATGTTGGTACGTGTATCTATATGACCCCTTAATTTCCATTTCATGTAAATATAATGATATACCCCTTTCTCTCTCCTCAACTATTTTTATGAATTCTTATGTCACACCGTTATGAAGCAGAAATTGCACCGCGATTTTCCTTAACAAAGTCATTTTTTAGTGAATACCATGACCATTTCTCTTTCAAGGGTATCATCCTTTGTGAAAATATACGTATTGATCATATAGTTTCATGTGTTTACTCCACATAGCTTTATCGTGGAATAAATGATGATGTTCAATGATTCCATATTTTATGATCCATGAGTCCCACTTATGCATGAAATGAAATGTTTATAAAGGGTTCACCCTAGTAGCCCTCCAATGCATTGGGTAAAGAATAGTATCATGATACGACTTGTCCAATGAGGGTTTAATCATGATAATTCAAGTGAAATTAGGGTTTACTCATTCTAATTCAAGTGCAATGAGGTTTTACTCATGCTTCATGTGCAATGAGCCTTGACTCATGCTAATATCATGTAAAATTTTGTTTCCACATTTCCATGTTATGATAATAATGCTATATAATGACTTTATGTTCATGTTTCTCTTATTCTCCATTGATATTCCTATTTCCTAAAATATATTTTATTCTTCATGTTATTCCTTGTATACTCCCTTACTGGGCTTTATAAATCACCCTTTTCTTATACATATCCTCAGTATATCCCATGCAATGCTAAGTACGAAGGAGTGTTGTGTTTGTGTAAAATAAGTTTTCAATAATGATATTGTAGTTTATATCTTAATTTTTCATATAGTTTTCCTAATTTCCCAAGACACATGACCTATAGATCCTTATAGTTTTCTTAAGTGAATGTTTATGTAATAAATCATGTTTAATTGTGTAATAAAGATAACGGTTGTTATCGCTGGTATCATAGGATACTTCTAGTTATTTTTGGGATTAGGATTTGAAAACCCTAGTGATAGAGTTAAGGATATGAATAAGTATAATAAAAACCTACCTAAATTTTGGTGAGTATAGAGTATGTGGTTTATTAAGAAAATGCATCCCTGTATGAATATGAATAATTAGAGGTGGCTCTAGCACATATGTATCTTGGAGTAAATCCCAGAAACACATCTTTGAGCTAGACTCGAATGAGAACTAGTGCACGAAAACGGGACTTTCTACACTCTTGGTTATGAAACTCCCAAGAGATATGATTTTTTAAATTCAAAAGCTTAGTATGAACCATTGTTAAGGGAATAAAAAAATTACCCTTAGAATATAGGTTGGGAAATAGATCATGGATAACATAGATTGAATCAAATTAATTCATAATTTAAGGAAATAGATATAATTTATAAGTTATCCCATTTTTTCATTTTATTCCTCTTTATGGGATTCCCCTAACATTCCTTTTATTCTATTCAATAGCCAGTAATTAGAGGACTTGGGCTAACAATCGATGCAAAGATCAATGTGATGATTGTTCTAATGCGATGGCAAATCTAATAAGAGTGGGAATCAAATTTTTTTTCATGATACTCACTCAGTTAACTCAATTTTTGAATAAAAACATGGGTAAAGAGGAACATTCAACCCCCCTAAGAAATAAAAATCTGAAATTGAGAGCATCATGAGACAAAGTCCTCATACATTCAATGGATCATTTGATCACTCAATTGCCGAACAATGGATCAAATCCATTGAAAATATATTATCCATAATTCAATTTTCCAAACAAGAGAAGGTTATTCTAGATGATTATTGTATGGAGGGTGAATCTGATCAATGGTTGACATTGATAAAAAATATGAAGCCTGAGGAAGAGATCGAGGTGTTGGAATAGAAGGATCTCTGGAAAATGATTTTCAATAAAAACTTTCCTCGCACCCTCCAATATAACATAGAAAGGTACTTCCTTTCGATCAAGAAAAAATATGACAAATCCATCATATCATACAAGGAAAACATCACATAGCTTTCATGATACACCTTTGGATTTTTTGTTACCCCAGAATACAAGGTTGACTACTTCTTTAGTGGGATGAAACCAAGTCTACGGAAAACCCTAGTGATTCGTGACTTTGATAGCTATGAGTAAATTGGCCGATGTTCCCTCAAATTAGAAATGGTGATCATAAATTTTTAGGGGTATCATGGGAATAAGAAGAAAAAAGTATTATATAATTCTTGAAGTCCGATGGATAAGTCCAACAGTGCTAAGAAACTACAACACCTCACTTCCCAAAGGTGTGAAAATAAGCACCCCAGAAACTACATTAAGGGGATGACTAAATGATTTAGGTGTAGACACGAAGGGAAGTTGGACATTAACCTCTAACAAGAAAAACCCACTACTGTGACATAGGAGAGGAATGCTCTATTCAAATCTCAACTCATTTTTGATTACTCCAACTGCAAAGAAGTGGGGAACTTTGAAAACCAGTTCCCTAATCCAAGGGTTTTCAGAGGAAACCAACAACCACCAAGGTAGAAAGAGAGAGATTTCTCCATCACTAATTCCAAAGAGAACAATGACAACAAAGTGGTGATAGGTACACTAGTTATTAATTTGTGAATAACAAACATACTTTTTTATTCTGGATCTATGCATTATTTTACAACCTGAAAGTTTAGTAGAATAATCCCATCACCACCACAAATGAGGGATGTAAATATGTTTGTCAGAAAAAAAAATTGAGAAATCATTCCACCAATTGAATATAACTACCCCCCATCAGAATTTGTGGATTGAACGTCCCAGATAACCTCTTCATACCCCATCTGGTGGAATTTGATACAATTATTGGAATAGATTTTCTTTCCCTGTATAGAGCCAACATAAATTTATGTGGGAGGGAAATCACACTCCATGTAGAGATTTGACCTCTGATTTTTTTACAAGGGGAAGGAGGAGGATGAATATTCTTCAGCACCATCATATCATGTGTGGATATTACTTCCCTATGAGTAGGGGTATCTTGCTCAAATGATAGAGTCTAAGGAAGGAACCATCCTTGAAGTCACGCCTATTGTGAGGGAATTTGCTGAAGTGGTTCTCAAGGAATTGTCTGCTCTTCCTCCTTGAAGAGATATTGAATTCTCGATTGATCTTATAACTAGGGTGTTTTTAATATCCAAGACTCTATATAGAATGGATTATGTAGAGTTTTAGAAGATAATGAAACAACAACATGAGAATCTAGATAAAGGATTTATACACCCATGCGCTTCACCACGAGGTGAACCAGTCCTCTTCTTCAATAATAAGGATGGGTCAATGCACCCCTGAATTGATTATCACGAGCACAAAAGAATCATGATAAAAACAAGTATCATATTCCATGAATTGATGACATATTTGATTAGTTATGTGGAGCACAATACTTCTCCTAGGTGGATCTACGGTCAGGATATTACCAATTAAGGGTGAGAAATGAGGATATCCCCAAGGAAACTTTTCGTACAGGGTTTGTGCACTTTGATTTCATAGTAATTCCTTTCAGACTCACTAATTCTATAGTTATGTTCATGGACTTGATGAATAGAGTCTTTAGATATTTCTCAACAAATTTTGTTTTAGTCTTTTATGATTACATTATGAAATACTCCAAAACCAAGGAGGAGCATGAGGACCATCTAAGAACTGTACTAGAGACCCTGTGAAAGGAGAAGCTCCATGAATAGTACAGAAAGTGTGAGTTCTGGTTGAAGGAAGTCTCATTCTTGGGTCATATCAACACAATAAATGGGAAATCAGTGGATCCCTCGAAGAAACATTCAATTTATGAATGGCTAAGGCCAAGATCTATGACAGTTATCCAAAGCTTCCTTAGGTTATATGGATATGATCGCCGATTTGTGAGAAATTATTCATGATTGTAAAACCCTATTACCAAGCTAACTCAGAAGGGATTCAGGTCATCATGTAGTGATGAATGCGAAGATATCTTGAAGGAGTTGAAAAGGAGGCTTATCACTGCACCCGTGCTCACATTACCCACAAGTGGAGAAATTTTCATGGAATTTAGTGATGCTTCGAAGAAGGGAATGAGCCGTGTGTTGATGAAAAATGATAAATTCATTGCCTATGCATCGAGGAAATTAAAAGTTCAAGAGAAAAAAAATCCAAAAACATGATCTAGAGTTGGATGTAGCAATGTTTGCTTTAAAAATTTTGAGACATTACCTCTTGGGGGATAAGTTTGAAATACATACGAATCAAAAAAGCCTCAATTATATATTCAAATAGAAAGAGATGAATATGAGCCAATGAAGTTGGTTTGAGCTAATCAATGACTCACACTACTTAGTCTATTAACACCCTAGTAAAGCGAACAAGGTGTTAAGTGCTCTAATAAGAAAGGACCCAACAATTATATCATTGATAAGAATTTAGAAGGATTCAATATTACTATATTTGACAAAGATAGACATGTAAATCATAAATAAGGGAACACTATCAATCCTTTCACAAATGATTGATCAACCGTATCATTTGGAAAGGTTAAATGATGCTCAAAATAATGATGTGGAAATTTAGAAGAAAGTTAAAACTATTAGAAAAGGGAAATCCTCAGAGTTCAATGTTAATGAAGAAGGAATTGTGAGATTTGGATCAAGACTATGTGTTCCATCAAATAGAGAGTTAAATAAAACACTTTTGGTTGATTCACATAGTTCAAATTTCTCAATTCATCTAGGAAATACAGAGATTTATAGAGATATTTTAGATCTTTATTGGTGATATAACATGTAGACGGAGATCTTTGAGTATACATCAAAGTGCCGGGTATGTCAGAAAGTGAAGGGTGAGAGGAGAAAGTCTATGAGGATGATGAAACCATTACCCATACCAATATTAAAATGGGAAAACTTTACCGTGGAATTTTCAACTAGACTTCCAAAGACATAAAAATGAAACAAATATATCAGTGTTGTTATTGATCGTCTTAAAAATACTGCACTATTCATTTCAATTCGAAAGGATTTCTCATTTGATTAACTAGAACATATATACATATGATAAGTGGTAAGGATTCCTGGAGTACCTCTATTGATTATTTCTGATCAAGACCTAAGATTTACCTCTATGTTCTGGAAGAGTCTCCAATATATACTGAGAACTCAGCTTAACTTCATTAAGACTTATCATCCTCAAACTAATGGCCATTCTGAGTGGAATATCCAAACACTTGAGTATATATTGAGAGCATTCTTAATGGACATCAAATGGGAAAGGGATCAACAAATTTCTCTATTTGAGTTATCTTACAAAAAAAGTTTCTACTCAAGCATCCAAATGACTCCTTATAAAGCCCTTTATGGGAAGAGGTGCAGAACACTGACATGTGGGGATGAAGTTGGGGAGCGAAAACTCCAATGTTCAGAAATGGTCGAAGAAATAATGGAGAATGTAAGACCATCCAACATCACATTAAAGTTGCTAAGAGTTGTCAAAAGAGCTATACTGATAAATGTAGATGACACCTAGAGTTTGATATTAGAGACATGTTATTACTCCACATATCACTATGGAAGAGAGTTATTGGATTTGGGAAGAAGGGAATGCTTTGTCCAATATATATCAGCAATTTTCAGACACTCGATCACATTGGAGTAGTGGCATGTTTACTAACACTCACACCAAATCTATCTCAAGTACATGATGTATTCCATGTATCACTATTGAGGATGTACATACCTGAACCTTCACATGTACTCAATCCAGAGGTGGTACCAGTGGAGAATAAATTATCCTGTGAAGATAATCCAATGAAGATCTTAGATCATAGGGAAACTGTTCTATGAAAGAAGGCAATTCCCCTCATCAAGGTGTTGTGGTGAAACCAGAAGTCTGAAGAACCAAAGTGGGAATCAGTGGAAGTAATGAAGCAGAGTTACCCCCATCTATTTTATTGTGGGAAAAGTAAAATTCGAGTTTGGAATTTCTTAATGGAGGAAGATTTTAACGAACCAGACTTTTATAAATGACAATTTCTCTTAACCTAATTAAATTTCATATTATGTAAAATGGTTATGTAAAACATATTCACTTTCTTGGTTTTATGTTTTTGGATTTTAAAATACCATTAATAATTGTTACCATTTATAATATATCCATTTAACAGTGATCACCTGATTATTATAAATATAAGGCTTTAACAAATGCAATTTACACAGACAAAGGAACAAATGACCTCATCAAGTAAAATTTCTCCATAAAAGCCCATTTTTCGGAGCTCAGAAAGGAGTTAGCATCACTAGGGTTCACTATTGACCAAGCCCAAGCTGAGCATCAACACATTAAGCTTGAATAGAACTGCCTACTGTAGAATTGGATGTTAATAGAGATTACAACTTGAGCAATGTTATTCGAGCTGCACCAGGAGTCTACCACCATCGCACAACTTACACCTAGTTCTTATGTGGGTTTTATATGAGGTTATGTAACAAGACCCTATCACTCTGATTATGTGCATTAGTTTTGTGAAGAATAGAGAATATACACTAATTTTATTATTGTTACTTTGTAAATGGTTTCTAAAACAGAAATAGTATTTTTAGTTAATAATCAATTATGAAATATATTTTGATGAATTAATGGATTTTTGAAATAAATAATATTTTAATAAAATATTTGTACTTAATTAGTTTTTATTAAATATAAATAATTGTATAATTTTTCGGAATACAATTTTATCTTTTATTAAGGTTTGAAATATGTTTTTGTCAAAACCCATGAATTTTCAATAAATATCGTTTTTAATTTAAAAATTGAAAATTCACATATTTAGGAATTTATTTAGAAAAAATGAATATTGTTTTTTGATTCAGGATGTCAAAATTATCTAATAGTGAATTTTTCATAATATTTTGAGATAGTCAATTTTTAAGGTTAAAATTACATACCGATTAAATATATAATGTGTTTTATGGCATCATGATGACCCAATAGTTGTGTAATAAAATAATCTAAAAGGGTTATTCAGCCAATATATGTTTTAAATTTAAAATAATGTGATTTTTGAATTTTTTGATTAATTTTAAAGGGTATTAGTGGACCCTCCAAGACTTATAAAACATTTTTGTTTTTAAAATGATTTCCTTGAGAATGTGACTCACCTCCAGAAAAGAAAGAATAATATTTTAATAAGTTCATCCATTGGACATATGAAATTATTTTTTCCACTCCCCTTTTACAAAAAACATGATCACAAAGCATGATATGGTTTTTGGTTTTTAATAGTACAATGTTTAGTGTCCAAAAATTAAATAATAAAGAATTCCATATCTTTTATTATATAAACCAACTCAATCTCTCATTCCTATTCACCCAAACCATTTGGAGATCGAATATCCTCTTCCACATTCTATGTAGAATCTTCCTAAGGAACCCCATGCTCCCAATAATCCTCTCTCAAGCCTCTCCCAATCCATTGGGATCACACTTCCAAGCAAGGGATCCTCACTTTCCTTCTTTCCTTATTTATGTCCATGTTTCATTATATTATTATTCCCTTTTATTTTCAATTAAAAATGTTGGGGTATGATGTGTAACCTCACCTTTATATCCCTACTTATGTTTTAATGATGATCTACCCCTTTATCTCTCATTAATTCTTATCATATAAACCTATTACCATGCCGAAATTTCATAAGGTATTTCTCTCCCCTCATTTACATTAAATAAATTCTTTTATATTATGCATCTAAATTACATTACATAAGTTGGGACATGTATCTATATGAACCCCTTAATTTCCATTTCATTTATATATTATGCTATTCCTATTTCTATGTTGTCAACCATTTTTATGAATTCTTATGTCACGCCATGATGTTGCCGAAGTTACACCACAATTTTCCAAGCCAAAGTCCTTGTGTAGAAAAAACCATTCCCATTTCTCTATCAAGTGTATTGTCCTTTATACACATTTACTTATTGATTATATAGATTCATTTATTTATTCCAAAATACTTAATTGTGAAATAAATTATTATTTTGAATGATTTCATGTTGTATGATCCATGTGGCACACTAATGCATGAAATGAAAAGTTTATAAATGGTGCACCCTAACTGCAATCCAATGCAATTGGTAAAGAATAGTATTATGACACTCCATGTGTAATGAGGGTTTACTCGTGCTAATTCAATTGCAATGAGTTTTTACTCATTCTAATTCAAGTTCAATGAGGGTTTACTCATGCACTATGTGTAATGAGCCTTGACTCATGCTAATATCATGTTAAATGTTGTTGCCACATCTCCATGTTATGAGATTCATGCTATATAATGGCATTATGTTCATGTTTCATTGATATTAATATTTTATAACTTGTATTTTATTCTTTATGTTATGCCTTGTTTACTCCCTTAACTAGCTTTATAGCTCACCATTTTCTTAGGTATGACCTCATGTTATCCCATGAAATGATAAGTATGAAGGAGTGTTGTGGTCATGTAAAAGTATTTTTAAATAAAGATGTTGTATTATATGTCTTAGGTGTCATGTAATGTTCCTAATTTCACAACACCCTAGACCTCTTAATCCTTAGAGTTGTCTTATGTGAAATTTTATGTAATAAATCACGTTTAAGTGTGTAATAAAGAGTAGGGTTCTTATATAATTTCTACCTAGAGGCACCTCTTTTTATACCTCTATAACCATGGATAGTAGAATCCAACTACAAGACTGATAAGTTGTAGCGGATCCCCTTATCACACTCTAGTTATGTTTATCTCTACCATCACTACCCATCTGAAGTGGGTTCCTTCCTAACCTCTATAAATGTACCATATTTTATCAATATCGGAACTCCACTGGTGGTTAGGGACAATGCTTATGAAAGTGTCCCGACCTACCGTACTGATGGAAAAGAAATCATGTAAAATCCGAAGTAACTGATTCCCCTATCTGGCTACTCTGCTTCCCAGAGCCCTGAATGTCATTTTCATAATGAAACTTCTAGATTTTAAAAGTCATACCTTCTTTTCATTCATAAGAAACCACCTATCCTCCCCTACAAGCCTCCTTCAAGTTCCCATCAGATATCAGAGCCTGATTCACCACTTCTGAAAACTTCTTATCCCTAAAGATATTCACATAGGACATAATTTCACATTGAATCCTAAAATGAAAATACTTTTCTAAATTAGCCTCATCTATAACCAATTTAGGAACAAAGTACTGTAAATCTGTATGTTGTCCATAATTTTCCATCATGAATACACTCTCCAGAGTCAACATCATGAACTCAACTTCTCTCTTCCTCCTAAGTGTATTTGGATAAAAATACTCTATGAAATTCTTCTAAAAGTCCTCCAACCCTATAATCTCCAACTCTCCATCCTAAGTTTTTATGGCCCACTAATTCTTTTATTGACCACAAAACAAGTAAGTAGCTATCTTGATTTTTTTAGAATGAGTATCCAAGTGGTCAAGTATAGTCTATATAGACTCAATCCCGAACTCTACCACCTTAGGTACACCTTATCACGTAAACATTAGAGGGTGCTATTGTAACGTCCCTGTTCTGGAAGCCACCCATAGGTGCCCCATACCCGGTTGGTCACATGGCCTCAAGGAAATTTCCCCAAACACTAGAGGCTGCTGACTAGAAATGAGGGCCTTCAGTGTGGTAGTGGGGAAACTATGCCTCCATTGGTAGAGTACACAGTGGAAGTAAACAAATACACACAAGAGCAGAAGTAGTGATTACATCATAAAAAAATAAATAGCAGAAGACTAATAGAACAAACTGGTGCACATATACAAAATTATGCATGATACATATGTCTTGGAAAGAAGTGATAAAAGCACAATGCTGAAATACTATACTAAACCAAGTACAGAAGAAAAACAGTAATCATCTCCACAGTATTGTAAGCATAATCTTGGTCCTGTGCTCTCCAGCTCCACATCATATCAAGTACCTGAAGTGGAAGGGTGCTTGCCCTTGTCTATGCATGCAACAATATAATCTGTTTGGGCCAAAAATCATAACCCAAATAGGGTCAGAGACTAATCCTAGTTGGCAAATACCATGAGACCGATGCCTAAATGTTAGTGAGTATATGGAAGGTAAAAGTACATGAAAAAATAAAAAGGAAGGTACTCAATAATAAATAATCCACAACCTCAATATCAAACAACAAATAAACAAGAAGATAAACACAATAGGTGACCCTCTGGGAAGCACACTCAGTATAACCCCTATGGTACTACCTAACAAGTACAAGAAACCCTTTGGGAAGTACACTCAGTTTAACCCCTCTAGTTCAGCTTAATCATAGACTCTCTGGGGAAGCACTCTCCATTAATTCTCCCTATAGTCTCGTATCGTAACTAAAGGATCTCTAGGGAAGCACTTATGTCACATTCCCTCTGTGGCCCACGTCGAGGAACAACATACACTCTGAGGAAGCACTCAACGTCAATCCCCCCTGTGGTCTCGCATCGTAAAAATATAGACACTTTGGAGAAGCCCTCAACATCCATTCTCCCTATGGTCTATACACACTAGGTTTTCACGACCCTGTGTAAGTCAATAAAAAGTAGCAGTGTGTATCAGCCAAGGTAAAACTCAAGAACTACTTGGATATAATTCTATAGAAAAACAGAATAATAGAACAATAGTCACACCATCCTACAATTCTAAGCATGGGAAAGTAAACAACAACCTATCAGGAAAACTAGACCCAAAGGTCAAAATAGGCAAACCATGAATGGAAACATAGCCAAATCACAAAAATTCTCCCTATTCACAATCAGATATCATCTACTTAATCATACAAAAAAAGTAGGAAAACAATAGGGCTAAAACGGTAAACATACAATACCCCGTTCATGGGTATTGGGAAAGTTTGCACATAAAACTCAAAGACTTTCAATGGAGAGGCACAAACCACCAACCTCGGTGTTAGGGTATCGATATAACTGATCTTCTAAGCTTCAATCTCCTTAGAAAGTCAAATATCTACAAAAACATCAAAAATGTTCAACCCATCATATCTCACATGGGAGGTGAAATAAGAAGATGGTCCACTAGGAGAAAAGAGAACTCACCGATGAGATTCCAATGAAACCAACAATGTTCGATTTGGAGGACAAACACACACTCGGGGGTTTGTCGAAGATCCGCGGCCGTACGGAGCTCTTGGTCGAATGAGACCTAAAAGAAGAGTGTTCTAGCGATTAAACGCCACCCCTGTGCGTTTAATGAAAAAAGGAATTACACGGCATGTATTTTGAAGTACATAGTATGTACTCAACATTTTCATACTCCACTTTAAGCATCCTCTAAGTCACACCCACACGGTTGTGTGTGTGGCTACTACATGACAAGCACATGAACTCCTACAACATGGAAGTACATGTCCTGTACTCATAAAGTAAATTGCATGTACAAAGAAAATTTATAGAATTTACTTTTTCATCAAAAACCACCAGATAAGGAAAACATACCTGAAAAGAAGATCCAAGTTGTTACAAACTTTCCCCCTTAAAGAAATTCATCCCCAAATTTTCTTAGAACGACTTAGAAGAAGAAACCCTAAATAGATCCAGCCACTATGATGGTATGAGTGCCTCCCTCTCCCAAGTATCATCCTGTACTCGCCCGTGTTGCCAAAGCACCCATACTAGAGGAACAAACCAGCCACGTATAAATTTTGTACTACGATCGAAAATCTGGATAGGATGCTCCTCAAAGGATACATCCACTTCTAACTCAACTTCCTCGGGTTGGAAAACATGAGACGGGTCTGAAAAGTAATGTCGGAGATGAGAAATGTGAAACACATCATGCATATCCCGATACCTCTGAGGTAACTTCAACCTATAGGCAACCAGACCAACTCTCTCCAACATCTCAAACAGCCCGACATACCTTGATGAAATCTTACCCTGTCTCCTAATCCTCTTTTGTCCCAACCTCGGTGTGAAATGTAGGAAAACCTGATCCCCGACCTCGAATTATAGAGGTCGTCTCTGCTGATCACCATAAGACTTTTGTCAAGACTGTGCAGTAGTCATCCTTTTCTGAATCAACCCTATTTTCTCTGTGGTATATTGGAAAAGAGGAGTCCCCAACAAAGATTCCTCTCCTACCTCCAACCAACATAAGGGTGATCGACATGGCCTACTGTACAAATACTCATAAGGTGCCATCTGAATATTTTCTTGAAAACTATTATTGTAGGAAAACTCCTCAAGAGGTATATGATTCTCCCAAGAACCTCCAAAATCTAGGATGCATGCTCGGGGCATGTCCTCAAGAACATTAATTGTATGCTTGGATTGGTCATCAGTTTGAGGGTGATAAGATGTACTCAAAAGAACCTGTGTACCCAAAGCATTATGTAGCCCCTGCCCGACCCAAGAAGTAAAACATGCATCCATGTCTGAAACGATGGTGTGTGGAACTCCATGCAGACGCAGAATCTCACAGATGTACAACCGTCCTAGCTCATCAACACTGAAGGTCTCCTTGATCTGCAAGAAGTGAGAGACCTTTGTGATTCTGTCAAAGACAACCCATACTTCATCATTCCCCTGAGGCGGCCTCAGAAAACTAGTCACGAAAACCATCGTGACATCATTCCACCTCCACTCGAGAATGTGTAACTGCTGTAAGATCCCTGCTGGCCACTGATGCTCCGCCTTCACCTGCTGACAGGTGGAACACCTCATGATGAAACCAGAAACGTCCTTCTTAAATCCTGGCCACCAATACTGACGGTGTAGATCATGATACATCTTGGTGATGCTAGGATGAACCACCCAAACTGAGGAATTAAAGTCCCACATCATCTTCTTGCATATATCTGATGGCAACCATACTCACCTCTGGAAACAAAAGATCTCAACCTCTCTTATGGTTCTTCCCGGAAAAAGGTCCTCTCCTGACATACATTCCCACAGGACTAAGAATTCATAATCTGACAACTACCTCATTCGTACTCGATCAAGAAGGGAAGAGGTAAAAGCTACAGAAGACAGGAATGTCTGCCCCTATCTATCGTGCGCCTCCAAATTTATCTCGAAGAACATAGCCATAAGCTGACACTCACAGCTGGCCTCCTAAACTGACTGTATCTGAGTCATCCTGCTCAATGAATAAGCCACCACATTGCCCTTACCAGGCCTATAGGCAAGCTCAATGTCAAAGGACTGCACGTACTCAACTCACCATCACTGTCTCAAATTCAGATCATGCTGAGTGAAGATGTACTTGAGAATCTTGTGGTCTGTGAAAACAAGAAAATTATCTCCTAGAAGATATTGTCTCCAATAGAATAAGGCCTGAACAACTGCTTCTAACTCAAGATCATGCATCGGGTAGTTCCTCTCATGTGGTCTCAGCTGCGGGGACCTGTATGCAATGACTCCTTCCCCCTGCATAAGCACAGCTCCCTGCCCGGTACCTGAAGCATCACAATACATAGTATACCTCTTTCCTGGCTCTGGAAAGACTAGTATCAGTGCTGAATTTAACCTTTCCTTCAGCTCTTGAATGGCTGACTCAAAAGAATATGTCCACAAAAACTTTGCACCATTCTTAGTCAGACCCGTTAGCGGTGCTGCTAAGCACAAAAAGTCCAGTATGAAACATCTGTAGTATCCAGCCAGCCCTAGAAAAGTCCACACCTCAAAGAAGTTCTTCCACTACTCCCAAGAAAATACAACTCTCACTTTCTCTAGGTCTACTGATACTCCTTCCTCTGAGATAATATGACCCAGGAAGTGAATCTGATCCATCCAAAAGTGGCACTTTGAGAGAATAGAATATAACTTATGCTCTCTCAGTGTACTCAAAATGATCTCAATATGGGTAGCACGACCATTTAGAATGTGAGAGTACACCAAGATATCATCCACGAAGACCACCATGAAGGAATCCAAGTTTGGATGGAACACTCGGTTCATCAGTGCCATGAAAACTACAGGTTCATTCGAGAGATAGAACGACATGACCATATACTCGTATAGACCATACCTGCTCAGGAATGATGTCAGAGGTATATTAGATGGTCTAACGCACAATTGATGATAACCAGACCTCAAGTTAATCTTTGAGAACACCCGAGCTCCTATAATATGATCAAAGAGATCATCAATCCTTGGTAGAGGATATCGATTCTGAACTGTCAATTGGTTCATCTTCTGATAATCCACATAAATCCTGAGGGTACCGTCTACCTTTTTTGCAAACATGATAGGTGAACCCCAAGGAGAAGTATTGGGTTTGATGAAACTCTTCACCTACAACTCCTCCAACTACTTCTTGAGCTCCTGCAACTTTGGTGTAGCCATCCTATAAGGAGGAATGGACACCGGTGCTGCTCCTGGAACAAGCGCAATATAAAATTAAAACTCTCTATCAAGAGGAAAGCTTGAAAAGTTTTCTAGAAAGACGTCCCTGAAATGATCCACCACTGGAGGAATGTCTATCTGAGGAGTCCCCTGATCATCTGGATATAAAGTAGCCATTTGGGCTGTAACTCATCCAAAACCCTGATGCTCTGGACCTGCTCTGCTCTCCTGGATGTCTCACTCACCCTAATGAAGAAACGATATGCCCTATGGTGATATGAAACTCACCATACGACGACAACAGTCAAATTTTTTTTGGAAGGGAACTATCCAGTCCATTTCGAGAATGAAATCATAGACCGTCATCTCTATGACATAGAGGTCCCATAAAAAGTGACACCCACCAACCTCTAGAGGGCACACCTTACACTGATGTACACTCACCGTTCTAGTCTCCAACTGAGTTTCTAGTGTGAAGATATCATCAGAATAAAAGATACAGATCTCAAGGCTCTCCACCACCAAAACATATATAATGCTATGGGAATCCCCTGTATCGAAAAGAGTAGAAGATAAAACTGAGACAAATATGATTGTACCTCAAACTATAGAATGTCAGGGATCCTTCTCCTACTAGGTCTACTCCACTATAATGGGATGGCCTGATCCACGGCCCTATGACCCTGCCTAACCATTCTAAGATGTTCCACTCTACTGTAGCAGAAAGACCGGTGACTGACCACCACGTCCATGACCTCCACCTCGGTCTGAATAGCCAGAAGAACTCCAGTTCCATGACTGGTGAGAAACAGGTGGTGCTGCTCCCGAACGCGGAGTCAAAGGAGAAATCGTGTCACCAGCTGCTGGGGATAGGATGTGATAGAAGCGCTAAAGATGACCCATCTTGATGCATGATCGACAGTCCACTAGGTCTCTCTTGCACTGTGGCCTCATATGTCCAACCCTTCTACACTAGTAGCATACCACCTAGCTACTTGAAGTTTTCTCTCGCCTCCTTGGATCACTGTACGAAGAATACCTGTACCACTTTCTACTCTTAGTAGGAGGGATGCTAACTCTAGATGTTGTGCCACCCTGGCTCACAACTCCGGAATCCATCAGATTGCGTTCCGTGATCAACGCCTCGTTGATGATAGAAGTGATAGAAGTCAACTAGAAGATGTTCACCTACAATCTGACGATGTGCCTCAGACCATCCTCGAACCTCCTTGCCATGAATAACTGATCACCTCCTGAAAAAGGTTGAAGCACTGCATCTTGGTAAAGTGGGAGGAATAATCCATAACAGAAAGATTACCCAGCTCCAGAATCATAAACTCTCAGGCTCGAATGGCCATCAAGGTCTCTGGATAGAAGTATTCATAGAAGATGTGCTGAAACAACTCCCACACCATAACCTGATGGCGTCCCTCCTGTGAGATCACATCCCACCACCTCTTGGTGGAGTCCCAAAGAATATAGGTAGCGAGATTG
Organism: Viscum album; assembly: GCA_963277665.1. Taxonomy (NCBI): domain Eukaryota; kingdom Viridiplantae; phylum Streptophyta; class Magnoliopsida; order Santalales; family Viscaceae; genus Viscum; species Viscum album. The sequence continues at coordinate 1,291,196,415 of OY728158.1, forward strand.
ACCCTCCTCTCTAGAGATATCTACATATGCTCAATGATTGTCAGCATGGATTCTAGCCATGACTCTATAGCCTCGGGTCCTCTATCCCCTGAGAAAGTGGGAGGATGTTGCTGTTGGAAAACCCACGTCAAATCAGCCATCGACAGGGTAGGAGGCGGTGCCCCCTAAAAGGTCTGCATCATCCTCATAAAGCCTTACCAGAACTATGCATCATCACTTGTGTCTGGTATACCAGTTGATTCCAAGACAGGAACAACCGGAGGATATGTGGGATGTCCCTGATCGGCCATGTCCGGTGTCTGATCGCTGCCTGGCAACTGGCGCATTACCGGAGGACGTCTCGGTGGCATGAATATTCAAGGTCAAACACACACCTTAGATCAAGATTATCAAGGACTTAAAACTGTATGTACACGAAGGGGATATGAGAAAAAACATTCAAGTTTTTGAAAAACATGACTACACGATGTGAATGTGCCCTACACAGCATATTCCCCTAAGTCATTCACATGGGCGTGTACTCCTTCCACCACTGGTCATGTAAAACCCAAACACACATCTTTTTGTCTTAACACAAAACATGTACTTGAATCCTCTTTCTCTGCCCGAGTCCTTTTACACAGTCAAGCTACACGGTTCTCCGAATATAGGACTACTTGGAGCATTCAAGGTAGACATGACGTGTACTAGACAAGCTTCACCTGGACTGTGTTGTTAGTGATACGGACTAACACACAGCTCACACTACACGTCATGTTCAAGGAGGACATGGCATGTAAGTGAAAGGGTAACACCAACCCGTGTTCTTTGTGTCATGGCTGGATACCTGGGTCATGCTACATAGCATGTTCAACTGGTACATGACATGTTCTCACCATAATTTCCCATCCCGTGTCTTTTCCCACATGGCCGATGAAACGGTTAGGGACTACACGACGTGTACATAGAGTACACAATGTGTATTTAAAAAAACTGTTTCTTCCCAAATAGAAGAACACACGACATGTAGTCAAAACTACACAACATGTATTCTAGGTTTTTCCAAACACTAAGCCTCAGAAACTACTCCGGAACCTAGAAAAACACTGAAACAAACTTTGAAAGTGCCAAATTATGATCCGCGAGGGACTATACTCCGTGGGAATCAATGCAAGGAATCTTATACATGTTATAACAAGGTAAACAAGTCAATAATCCACCAAATTCTGGTCCATGGGGGCCCATAACACCTCAAGAACCAAATTTTGGTGTTCATTCAAACAAAACTTTACATAAATAATACCCTATCATACAATAAGTATTTTTATCAAGGAATCTCTCACAACATCATGCATATTCTAGATAACATCTATCCCAACAACATGCAATCGCTAATGCATCCTAAATGGCAAGGAAAGAATGCATGACATGTGATTTCTAACAAGTACCTATATGATGAATGAGATGGCATACCCTCATCTCATCGGGTTGAGATAGAAATAGAACCTCAATAACATCCACAATAACAACAAAAATCATGTGAATGACTATAGGTGAAATTAAGTCAACTGTAATAATTCCAAAATTAGAAGAATTACTATTGAATGAGGTAGATTTTCTTTTCACTGTACACGAGTTAGCTACTCCCAAGCACAAATTAGTATCAAGTACCTATTACATCCTATCCCTGAATATAGATTCCAAACAGTAAGAAAAGAGAAAATAATTCCTCCGATACCATTTAATAATGTCCCGGTTCAGGAAGGCACCCAGAGGCACCCCGTACCCGGTTGGTCGCATGGCCTCAAGCACATTTCCCTGAATGCTAGAGGCTGCCGAATAGCAGCGAGGGCCTTGGGTGTGATAGTGGGGAAACTATTCCCTCATTGGAAGAGTACACAACGGATGTAAACAAATACACACAAGAGTGGAAGCAGTTATAATATCATAAAAAAAATAAATAGTGGAAGACTAATAGAACAAACTGGAGCACATATTTAAAATGATGCATGATACATATGTCTAGGAAAGCAGCGATAGAAAAAATGCTAAAATAAAATACTAAACCAAGTACAAAATAAAAATAATAATCGGATCCACAACATCGTAAGCCTAAGCTTGGCCCCGTGCACTCCAGCTCCACAACATGTCATGTACCTGAAGTGGAAGGGCTCTTGCCCATGTCTGTGCCTGCAATAATATAATCTGTTTAGGCCCAAAAGCATGGCCCAAATAGGGTGTGAGACTAATCCCAATAGGCAACCACCACGAGATCGATGCCTAATAGTCAGTGAGTACATGGAAGGTAAATGTACAGTAAATAATAAACATGAAGGTACTCAACAGTGAAGAATCCACAACCTCAATATCAAGAAATAACTAAACAAGAAGATAAACACAATAGGTAACCCTCTGGGAAGCGCACTCAATATAACCCCTCTGGTCCCACCTAACAAGTATGAGAAACCCTATGAGTAGTACACTCCGTATAACCACTCTGGTTCAGCTTAAGCATAGACTCTTTGAGGAAGGACTCACCATCAATTCCCCCCTATAGCCTCGTATTGTAACTAAAGGTGCTCTAGGGAAGTACTTATGTCACGTTCCCTCTATGACCTACTTCGTGGAACGATATAAACTATAAGGAAGCACTCAATGTCAATTACCCATGTGGTCTCGCATCATAAATTTATAAAGACACACTGGATAATCCCTCAACATCCATTCTCCCTATGGTCTTTACACTACGTTCTCACAGCCCCGTGTAAGTCACACAGAAGTAGCAGCGCGTATCAGCCAAGGTAATCATCAAGAACTACTTGTCTAGCCTTCTATAGAATAACATAATAATAGAACAACTGTCACACCATCCAACAATACAAGGCATGAGAAAGTAAATAGCCGCCTATCAAGCAAACTAGACCTAAAGGTCAAAACTGGAAAAACATGAATGGAAACCCAGAAAAAGCACATAAATTATCCATATTCACAATCACATATCATCTAATTAAGCATAAAATCATAGCATGAAAACAATAGTGCTAAAATGGTAAATGCGCAATACCCCGTTCATGGGTATTGGGAAATTTTGCACATAAAACTCAAGGAATTTCAATGGAAAGACAGCAACCACCTACCTCAGTGTTATGGGGTCGATATAAGTGAACTTAAAAGCTTCAATCTCATTAGAATGTTGAATATCAACAAAAACATCTAAAATGTTCATCCCACGATATCTCATGAGAGAGGAGAAATCAGAAGATTGTGCTCTAGGAGAAGAGAGAAATCACCGATGCAATTCCAACGCAACTGACGGTGTTCGATTCAGAGGACATACACACACTCAGGGGTTTGTTGAAGATCCTCAGAAGTTTGGAGCTCTTGGTCGAACAAGACCTAAAAGATTACTGTTTTGGTGATTAGACACAACCCGATGCATTTAATGAAAAAAAAAGTACACAACGTGTAATTTTAAAGTACATGGAATGTACTCTCCATTTATGTACTCCGCTTTAAGTATCCTCCAAGTCAGTCCCATACAGCCCTGTGTGTGGCTACTACACGGCCAACACACGGTCTCATGCAACAAGGCAGTACACGGTGTGTACATAGAAAATTTCCAAAATTTCTTTTTTCATAAAAATTGACCATAGAAGGAAAACATACATGAAAAGAAGATCTAGGTTCTGACAGCTATAAATAAAATTCCCTCATTAGAGAAAACATTATTTTCACAAACATACCTATGTACCTTTCAATTAATTTCATGAAATGAGTAAATTTATCCCAAAAAATATCCCCTTCTTCCTCACCCAACATCATCGACCCCTCAGGTTCCACTACTGGTGGAGAATCTCAAGTCATAACGTCTGACCATGCTATCAACAATCTTGGTCATGGATGTATAAATATATAATGCCAAACACATTACATATAACTCATAACATAACTTTGACACATTTATTCAAGAATACAAAAAATCAAAATAATCCACAACATGTCATTTCCTTCAACCGTGCCACATGGTAAAAACCAAGGTGCTATCACTACCCTTAACCATCCTACATCTATATTAAGGTTAAAAATAGAGGAATCTCAGTCTCATTATTCGTGTTTAACATTAGACATATATTTATTCATATTTTTAATTATTTTTAGTTTTAATTTCACATTAGGAACCATTTTATATTCAATTATATAGGAAAGGGAAAATATTTCAATTTTTGATAGGCACCCAAAACCCTTTTTCCAATGTGTGCTTAAAATGATGAATTTAAAGAAATAATCCATGTTCCTAGAATGATGTAGGAATTATCAACTCTTATTCCATTCCAAGACATGAGTCCAACATCAAAAAATCTTATAAAAAATAATCACATCATGCAACTAGTGTACCAATCAAGGTGAAATAATATCAACTGTAACACCACATATCAACAACAAAAATCCCACCCTAAGTACTTGGATTTTACATTCGTACATGTGTTAGCTACACCCATGTAAGATATCTTAACCAAGGAATCACTCATCCTATTCTTCTGTATACCTTCCCAAAATATTAAGACAAATGTTAATAAAAGATACCACATCAGATACAAATTTGTAACATCCCCGCACGAATTCCACTTGTTGGTTCCTCGATCCAATCATTCACAAGACCTCAATCCTGCCTTCTTGTATGGTAGAGGTTTCCAACTAACAGTGAGGTTCTAATATTAATCGTGGTTAGACTATAACCTTTTTATTAGAGTAGTACCATAGAAGAAAAAAATAGAATAACCAAATCATATAACCATAAACAGAATAATAATAGTATCACAGGATGATCGAATAGGAAAATACAATATCAAAATTAAACAATAGATATTCCATGCGAAAGTATGTTCCAAGTTCCACAATGAAACCAAAAAGTAAAGGCACTAAAAACTCTCAAATATATCCTAAAAAATGTTTTGTTCCATCATCCATACTCTATAAAAAATTATCTATTTTAAATAGGACCCCTTCCCTTATCCTGTTATGAATACATGAAGTACATCCAGTTACCATTATGGAAGTGTGAGTATGGTGTGAGTACGACTTAGATGGCCACCACCAATGACAACTAAATCAAATGTAGTCAATAAAAATGTATATAGTGGTATAAAGAATTAAATAAAAGTAATAATATAAAATTTTACATTTATTAAATTTTCCTTTATAGAACCGCATAAACCCCTATGTTCCCAAGGACACCCGAATCTTCATACCTCCTTTATCCCATGTTGGAGTCTAAACCAAACCACACATTCAATTTACAATTTCATTTTCACAATTGGTATTCCATTATACATTTCATTTCAATTCAAAATTTGAATAATAAGAACCATAGTCCGATTCCAATATTTTGGGAATAGAACATCATGTCTAGAACCCATTGAGTATTTAGAGCATCAGTATCTATCTCATATCCCAAGGGCATTTAGTGCATCAGTCTCTGTCTCATACAATTATCTTGAAAGCCTTGGGTCCTAGAACGTCATGGCTAGGACCCCATGGGTATTTAGAGCGTCAGTCCATATCCTAAACCTTGTTACTCAACCAAACATAGATATCAAAATATCACATGCTTCAAAAGAATCCATGTTAATCAATATTAAACCCATTATCTCATTTTTCATCCTAAAATCACATTAATTAATTAAAAAACTAATTAATCAAAATATAAAAATATAAAAATTAATTTATTATATTAATTGATCAAAATTTTAATTAATCACATCAATCTCTTCAATTAGATCACAAATTAATTGATCACATCAAATTCATTCATTAATTAAAAAACTAATTAATACAATTTAATCAAATGTACAAATACTAAACATATCAATTAATTAATTAAATAATTAATTAATCCAATTTCACTTTCAAGAACCCATTAATGTATTCAACAAATAATTAATAAAATATAGTCAGTTTCACAATCCCTATATCCCAAATTATTTTCAAAATTAATTATTCCAATTCTACAATCTTAATATCCATGTTTTCTTAATCCCTTACATAATTAATCTAAAAAAAATAATTAATTCAATTTACTAAAATCAATTGATAATCATCAAATATTGAATCTAAAATTACATACATATAATTGAAATCAAGAAAATTGGAATTTAATTTAGACCACCTACCTCAAGTTTAATGATGAAAGATTGCCATCGTATATACCCAATTTTAAGTGGAACAAATAAATCATGATGAAGAACACAATCTGAATCCGAAACCTAGATCCAACATAAAAAAAGAAGACCCAAAAATCTGATTTTAGATCCTAAAAATCTAGATATAGTCCAAAATATAGAAGGCAACATCCCTTAAAATATTAGATAATAAGAAATCAATCAGGATTTGGATCTCTTACTCGGAGAGGTTCATATATTCCATACATGCATAGAATGAGAAAAAAAGGTAATAAGGGCTTGGAATCCTTCCAGGAGCCTCCAAAATTGATATAAACCATTAGGGTTTGAGTGGGGGTTGATTTGGGGAATGTATGGGGGTTAATGTGTTTTAAAATCTAATTTTGGGTTAATTAAAAACGTGTGTACGATTTCCTATATGGGGTGCATGGTATCCCCTAATTGTGGGCCTTGAACATGAACCTATTCTAGGTGGGTTTCATGGTTTCTACAAATTGGGAAAATGGTTTGAAAAACCATGCTTCAAATGTGAAAATCCTCTCTTACTAGATTCACACAGTTTTCTTGATAGGGTACACAGTTTTGGAAAACCATGAGCCAACTATGAACATTGCCATTTCTTTCCAAATTTCTCATTTTTCATCCAAAAACTCCCCAAGAAATAACACAAATAAAATTAATCAAAACTATTCAAAATAGTACCTATAAACAAGCATAGGAAATCACCAAAAAATGTCTAGTTATTACTATTTAGGATATTTTTAGGTATTTTAACATCATATGACTAGGATTTTGAGTTATGTAGTTTTACATCTTAAAGCTCAATTGTTTATCTAGATAGTTTTAGGTCATGAAACGCCTCCATGGAATGTGTCACTCGTCAAGGGGAACCTTGTTAAGGAAGAATTAATATTCATTATAAGGAATCCCCACAGACACTGGTGCATGGTTTCTAATGAAGATCCCACCCTTATGGATTATGCGACCACCTTTCAGGTGCCTATGTGTGGGACATGGCATAGGCACAATCGTGGAAGTTTGTTTAATAATGGGACCAATATTAGGGAAAATATTCATTGAATAAATAAGAATTAAGGTACCTATTCTAAGTTGAAAATGGTTTATTATAGGTCTAGTCCACACTTGGAGTGAAGTGGGTGGACATAAGAGTGGACAGTACTTGTCACATGGGGACTTGGGGTATAGCTAAACCGGTCCTAGATAGGCATGGGGGCATGGGAACTTGACCTTCTCCAAGGGGTTTAAGCATATAAGATGTAGAGACCCAGAGCTTGACGTACATGGACTTTACATTACTTTTGCGGAATACTTAGTACATAACAAAAAAATACACACACAAGGATCATAATAGTTTAGTGTCTTTGGAAACTCGGAACGTAATCTTCTAATCGTGGTGAAAGATCTCCAATATCTCCCATAAAGATCTTCCCTTTTTTTTACCTAAAACCTTTCTTTATATCCTGGGGAAAAGAAAACATAAAAGGGTGATCTCAAATGCTCAGTAAGGGTAAACAAAAGAAATATCAATCACATCATATTCATAAGAAGATAACATTTTGGAAATCATAACCTGCAAAAGAGGGCATAATTTCATAACATGGGATAAATCATGGCAGTGAAATGTAATCACAATAATAATAACATAAAACATGAAACTTTGTGGCATTCACACATAATCATAGAGAATCATTTCTTGTTATTCAAGACTCATTACCAAGACTATCTTAGTGGACAAAGTCCCTTTCTGAATCGAGTAACCCTAGTTTCAGTCCTGTTTCACTGAACCGGTATAACCTACCATTCCAGCCATGTCTATCTCATGAGATATAAACTTTTTACCCAATGCATTGGAGCGAGATATAGGTCCCACCCATCTCATAATGATACCATTCTAATGTGTGCCACAAAATCATAAACCATACATCATAGCATAATCCATGTAATAAAAATGGGATTCTTAAACAACATGACATCATAAAACCATTCATATAAGATAATGGAATTCATAAACATAATTCCATCACAACATAGTCAAATCAATGTAAAAATATGGATAGAAACAGAACCCTTTATTATCTTAGATGGAAATTTTTTTTGATAAAACACTTGAAATGAATTCTTGAGGAAAATATCCTTCTTCAAAATCAATTCCTTTTCACAAAACATCATGCAATTTTAAAAGAAAGAGATTTTATTGAAAATAGTCATGAAATATTTTGGAGTAAGCTTAATGAAAATAAGGCTTTATAAAACCGTAAAAAAAATCCGTTCGTGTCGTTTAAGTTAAAAAAAACATTCTTCTCGTACTTTTGTTGGAAAAGTCAAAAAAATACCTCGTACGAAAAACGACAAAAGATTCCTTTCATATCTTTTACTAAAAACTCACCGAAGGGTAAAATTGTATTTAAACAATTGTAGGTGGATGGAAATAATGTTACATATTGAGGGAACATGGATGTGGATAATAAAATACATCCCAGTAAATACCAAAGTAAAAACAATCTCGGATAAAAATGAGATTGTGATATTTTCCCTTACCTTAGGTCCGACTTGCTTTGTAAGTGTCCGAACCTCTTGTATAATGATTTAAATCATGTTATTGACTTATTCCAGAATCATATTCATTTTTATTATATCATATATGGTCCACTTATGACTTTATATTACCTGTTCTTTTGTAAATTCATGTTAAAGTAGCGTTTTGGGTAAAATCGTCTCATTTGTCGTTCGTGTTTTTAACTTGTAATTATTAATATGATTACTTGGATCATGATTACTTATATACAGAATGTAAAAAATGATTTATATATAATATATATTCAGAATATATATATATATATAATATCGATAAATGGAATTAAATACACCGTTCATGGAGACGGTAGTCCGTACGTACGCATGAACGCTGTTTTCGTTTCCTTATTGAAGTGAATGGAATTAAGTAGATGACATACATATAAATTTACATAAATCCAGTATCATTATTATGTCATATATTTCATTAGTACTTATTATATATACTTTATAATCATTCATGAATGGTTAATCATTGAGAATGAATCTCATCGCGTCGTGGAGACGGTAGTCTGTACGTACGCACGAGCGATGATATCGTTCCCATGGTCGTGGAATTGTGTTGAAGTGTATTTAGACTATTTCAGTATCAATATCACTTTATAATAACTATATATAGTTACTCATTACACCATTATACCCATCCTATTAAGGTGGTGGTGGAAAATAGATTACACCACGGCGTGGAGACGGTATTCCCTACGTACGCACGCGCAGTGATTTCATTTTTCCGTAGGATGGATAGAAGGTGAATTAGGGTTGTTTCATATTTATAATAACATATCAGTATGTAAGTAATACTGATGTTATTAATTTGTCATGAAACAACTAAAGAAGAAGAAGTTGAAGAAGAAAGAAATTGAAATGATCGGTAATGGATATTACCTCTTCTTTGAAACGCCTTCTTGAATCCTCCACTTAGGGAACTAAGATTGGTCTTTGAAGAAGACCAGGACCTCTAGGATTATTCTAGGGAAGTGGAGAAGGGATTTTGGCAGGGGTTGTCCGAGCTCGAGTGCTCAAATTGGTGTGAGGAGGAGGGGGAGGAGGTGTCCTTTTATAAGGGAGGAGAGGGGCACTTTAGGAATATCTCAAAATATTATTTTATATTAAAGTCAAAATCGGTTTATAATGGTTCCAAAGGGTCTTATTTCGAAGCTAAAGTGGGTATGGGTCGAAATCCTATCAACCAATAGGATTTAGACAAGTTTAGGTTATTATTTTAACCTTATCAATTAGATTTAACTCTAAGTTAAATAATTTAACTTTTACCGTGTCTTTTTGTTTTCTTACACTATATGGTTAATAAACATACTATAACATGCCAAACGAACCCCAAATTATTTATTATTAATATATATATCCTTATCTAAGTCATTTGGCCGAACCATAGATTTTTAGGAATAAGATAACAATTAATAATATAATATTTTATTTAAAAACTATTTTGTGTCAATTTTGACACTATTTGATATATGATTTTTGTGAAAGTCATAACAGAATTATATGTTCGAACCAAGTTGATTAAATCAACACTAATATATCATAGTAACCTAGAAAATTAGTGTAATTCATAAAAAGTATCAAATTACATTTATTTGAGCATTACTAACATCAATTATGTTAGTATTTCCTTAAAAGGTAATTACTGCATCATCGTTGTGTCATAAATAAATTAATTTATTTAAAGTCTAAAAATTATAAATAAAATATCATTATGTAGGAAATATTTTTAGATTTCTAATGAATATTTATAATCTAATTTATCTTATGTATAAACCCATATTAAAAATGTTTTAGTTATTAAACATTGATTTTAACTATTTTAACTATTCATTAAATAAAATAATATTAAATGTCATAATCTAATCCAAGTGGACCTAAATGGTCATATTATATTCATAGGGTTGTTTTTGGTCGAATTACACTTATCCAATAGAATTAGGACATGTGTTAGGGTAATATTAATATCATATTTACCCTTAGTTACCCAATTTACTATTAACCGTGGTAAAAAAAAAAGTAAAAAGTTACTATTCACCAAAAATTATTTTCATCTCATTGAACCACATTTTAGTCCTTGATATTAACCGTGTCTGTAGGATTTTCGAAATTTCATTCACAGAAGCGGTAAAATTATGTTTTATGCAAAATTCAGTTTTTAACCTACCACTTAGTGGTTTCACTATTCATCAAAAATTGAAAGTTTTCAGAAAAGTACCAAAATTTCACCCTAGGATATAATTGATATTCCGAATTGAAAAATGATTTCTATTTTAAAAAATTTCCAACATATAAGTTGCATTAATTAATTTTATAATTAATTTCCGTTGTCACAACAAATAGCGTGTTTTTAAGAGATAATAACTATCAAAAGATTGACACTTGTTTATAACTGGTTTAAATGTGAAATTACATCCAATGTCCAACATTGTACTAAATTGTAAAAATATATTCTAAATATACTTTAAAACCACTCAAATTAATAATTTATCACTATTAATTATTTCGATTAAAAAAGTTGTTTTTAATTAAAATTTAGTAATTTTCAATATTCATCAGAATATGAAAGTTATCCGAAAAGTACCAAAATTTCACCTTAGGCTAAATTCGATACTCCGAATCCATAAATGAAGTCCATTTTGAAAAAAAAAATTTACAAAATTTCAAAAAGTGGTTATTACTATTCATAACGGCTAGTTTTAATAATATCTTAATAGCATATCGTTGTTTAGCGAAACATGGTGTTGCGTACAACACATGCTATCGTGGAAGGTCGCGATTGCGTGTAATTCAAGCCAAGTCAGAGATGTGTGTTGTGAAAGCTCCTTTTGGTGTAGCGTATAACACAAGACATTAATGAAATTAAAAAGAATATTTTTCATAAAATCTCGGGGTGTGACATTCTACCCCCCTTAAAATGAATTTCGCCCTCGAAATTCGTCGGGGTTATAAATGGATTACTAATTGAAAGTTTCTTTAATAGAAACCCACATCGTAAAAAGGAATACCAAAACCAATCTTTAAAAACAAAAGTATGAAACGTAACGGTTACCCAAATAAACTAATCACTGGGTTTCCACATAGGTGAAAATATGGATATGGAAGAGAAATCTAACCATCATGTTATGATGGAGAGTGGTAGAGAACATGGCTATGGAATAGCCAACAATCACAAATCCAAAAATTTTGTGACGATCTAAGGTACCATCTGATTAATCAGATATAAGAGCATTAGGACAACATTTTTGGTTTTCAAGATCATTTCCCTAAAGTTGAAGAATTTGAATTAGAATAAATACTTACTTTATTTTGGTACAATCTCACTGTTGTTCGTGCCTTGAACAATTTCCACTTCATCTCTTAAATAAATGAAGTTGAATTTGTTATTCGTGAAGTGTTAGCAGATCATGTGATAAAATGACGGGTCATTCCATCTGTCTCAAACAAAAGGTTAGCAAAAAATTATATACATAAGTCGATCTATAGTGAGATTAATCATATATGGTTCATAAAATGCACTTATACATCATATGTCATACAACTTAATATAATAAAACTAGTTTCTACTAAACAGGGACTTCCTGTAGGCCAGTGGTAGGCGATAAAGGCCAGTCGCACTTCGGTTGTGGGTTCGATTTCCACATCCTTATCCGACGCGATGGGCTGTCGCCCGTCATGCAGGTTGTCCTTTTTCTAAAACTATATTACTATAACATCCCATCAATAATATCGAGAAAACTTCTATCCTTAAACAATACTAACTTATGTCCAACATAATCCATTCCAATCTTTAGGCTTATCCATAATACTGCAGTCCACTCTCATAACATAGTGAAAACGATTACCAGAGATTTAACACCATCATCGATCCCCATATATCATAATATATGTTTTTTTGGTCACATTCCAAACATTCAAAGTTCTTAATCATGTATTCTCTTGAATACCTTAGTGAAAACATGAATGCAGTTAAAATTTAACACTTTCCACATACCAAAATCCTCAAAATTCTATATACTCAAACAATGATATCACTTAGTCCTTATATTAATCATGAGCTCATGAATACTGTTAAACATTTCGTTTTCTCATTTTCCCTTCATTATGCTCATATCATCTTATTTCAAAAAATATCTCAATCACTTTGAATACCACATTATACCAATACATAAATATTCCAATACTTTATGATACAACATTATTTTGGAATCCCATTACATAAACACTTAATCATTCCACCACATCGTTATCATATTCAACATCACCAATGGTGATCGCATGTGACTTCCCTTTGTCCTTTTCCTTAAGCGGTTTCTCATGTCGATCATCACTAACCCTTGGATTAGGGCATTTATTAGCATAATGCCCCATTTCCTAGCACTTGAAGCATTGAAGTGTTGGTGGTGCGTTCTCTGCAGTGTTTGCTTTATTCACATCATTAGAATCCCTTTTTCCATTACTTTGACACTCAGCTGCTCGATGACCTTCTTTTCCACACTTAAAACATTTTCTAGTCCCTTTAAGACAATCTCCACCATGCTTCTTTCCACACATTGTGCATAAAGAAACATTCATCTTCTTTTCACCATTATTCTGAGATTTCTCCTTAAACTCCATCTTTCGTTTCTTGTCAAAACCATGAGATGGATATGTAACACCAACTTCCATTTCTACCTTGATAGCACAACGCACAATTTCTTCATAGCTACTAAAGTCTCTTATAGCTAATGCCCTTCGAAGACTTGGTTTTAAGCCACTGAAAAATCGATCAACTTTACTTTCAGGTTGGATGATAATGCTAGATGCATACCTTGCAAGTCTTGTAAAATATGCTTCGTATATACCAACAGATTCATCATCCTTCTGCTTCAGCTCAAGAAACTCCCTTTCCATCTTTGTTCGAAGAATACGAGGGAAGTACTTACTGAAAAACAAGTTCTTGAACTCATCCCATTCCATGGACTCAATTTCATCTCTTGGCCTCGTATTATTGATAAGATTCCACCATTGATCAGCATCACCTTCGAGACGATACACTGCTAAGATGACTTTATCATGTTCATAACATTGAAGAACTGAAAATATCTTTTCAGTGGTACTGATCCATTATTCAGCAACAAGTGGATCAGAAGACCCACTGAAAGAAGGTGGACGTTGCCTCATGAAGGACTCAATAGAATATTGTTCCCTTCTCTGCTCATTTGGACGTCCAGAATGATTCATAGCTTGTGTAAGTATAGCAACAAGATTTTTCCCTCCATCTCCCATAACATTTGTTTGTTCAGGAGGGCAATCATTGCATTGTCCATTGCATTGATCAACACGGTTCCTTCGGCTTCCAGCCATCGTCTAAAACCCAAAAAGAATAGTGTGAGAGGCAAAAATCATGCTAGGGAAAAAAATAGAATAAAGGGGGAGTACCTTCAATATCTAACATCTTAGGTTTAATTCTATGATCGTTAGCGTAATTCTAGTACTATAACCTATACGTATACTTAACCTTAGGGACATCCCTAGACATACCTTAGAAATATCTCTAGGGATCTCACTAAAGTTCTCGCATCCTAGTTTCCAATGGTTGACTAAACCTTTCCTCTAATACCAACAGTAGAGACCCGGAGCTTGACGTACATGGACTTTACATTACTTTTGCGGAATACTTAGTACATAACAAAAAAATACACACACAAGGATCATAATAGTTTAGTGTCTTTGGAAACTCAGAACGTAATCTTCTAATCGTGGTGAAAGATCTCCAATATCTCCCATAAAGATCTTCCCTTTTTTTTACCTAAAACCTTTCTTTATATCCTGGGGAAAAGAAAACATAAAAGGGTGAGCTCAAATGATCAGTAAGGGTAAAAAAAAGAAATATCAATCACATCATATTCATAAGAACATAACATTTTGGAAATCTTAACCTGCAAAAGAGAGCATAATTTCATAACATGGGATAATTAATGGCAGTGAAATGTAATCACAATAATCATAACATAAAACATGAAACTTTGTGGAATTCACACATAATCATAGAGAATCATTTCTTGTTAGTCAAGACTCATTGCCAATACTATCTTAGTGGACAAAGTCCCTTTCTGAATCGAGTAACCCTCGTTTCAGTCCTGTTTCACTGAACCGGTATAACCTACCATTCCAGCCATGTCTATCTCATGAGATATAAAATCTTTACCCAATGCATTGGAGGGAGATATAGGTCCCACCCATCTTATAATGATACCATTCTTATGTGTGCCACAAAATCATAAACCATACATCATAGCATAACCCATGTAATAAAAATGGGATTCTTAAACAACATGACATCATAAAACCATTCATATAAGATAAAGGAATTCATAAACATAATTCCATCACAACATAGTCAAATCAATGTAAAAATATGGATAGAAACAGAACCCTTTATTATCTTAGATGGAAAATAATTTTGATAAAACACTTGAAATGAATTCTTGAGGAAAATATCCTTTCTTCTTCAAAATCAATTCCTTTTCACAAAACATCATGCAATTTTAAAAGAAAGAGATTTTATTGAAAATAGTCATGAAATCTTTTGGAGGAAGCTTCATGAAAATAAGGCTTTATAAAACCGTAAAAAAATCCATTCGTGCCGTTTAAGTTAAAAAAAACATTCTTCTCGTACTTTTGTCGGAAAAGTCAAAAAAATACCTCGTACGAAAAACGACAAAAGATTTCTTTCATATCTTTTACTAAAAACTCACCGAAGGGTAAAATTGTATTTAAACAATTATAGGTGGATGGAAATAATGTTACATATTGAGGGAACATGGATGTGGATAATAAAATACATCCCAGTAAATACCAGAGTAAAAACAATCTCGGATAAAAATGAGATTGTGATATTTTCCCTTACCTTAGGTCCGACTTGCTTTGTAAGTGTCCGAACCTCCTGTATAATGATTTAAATCATGTTATTGACTTATTCCAGAATCATATTCATTGTTATTATATCATATATGGTCCACTTATGACTTTATATTACCTGTTCTTTTGTAAATTCATGTTAAAGTAGCTTTTTGGGTAAAATCGTCTCATTTGTCGTTTGTGTTTTTAACTTGTAATTATTAATATGATTACTTGGATCATGATTACTTATATACAGAATGTAAAACATGATTTATATATAATATATATTCAGAATATATATATATATATATATAATATCGAAAAATGGAATGAAATACACCGTTCATGGAGACGGTAGTCCGTACGTACGCATGAACGCTGTTTTCGTTTCCTTATTGAAGTGAATGAAATTAAGTAGATGATATACATATAAATTTACATAAATCCAGTATCATTATTATGTCATATATTTCATTAGTACTTATTATATATACTTTATAATCATTCATGAATGGTTAATCATTGAGAATGAATCTCATCGCGCCGTGGAGACGGTAGTCCGTACGTACGCACGAGCGATGATATCGTTCCCATGGTCGTGGAATTGTGTTGAAGTGTATGTAGACTATTTAAGTATCAATATAACTTTATAATAATCATATATAGTTACTCATTACACCATTATACCCATCCTATTAAGGTGGTGGTGGAAAATAGATTACACCACGGCGTGGAGACGGTATTCCGTACGTACGCACGCGCGGTGATTTCATTTTTCCATAGGATGGATAGAAGGTGAATTAGGGTTGTTTCATATTTATAATAACATATCAGAATGTAAGTAATAATGATGTTATTACTTTTTCATGAAACAACTAAATAAGAAGAAGTTGAAGAAGAAAGAAATTGAAGAGATCGGTAATGGATATTACCTCTTCTTTGAAACGCCTTCTTGAATCCTCCACTTAGGGATCTAAGATTGGTCTTTGAATAAGACCAGGACCTCTAGGATTATTCTAGGGAAGTGGAGAAGGGATTTTGGCAGGGGTTGGCCAAGCTTTAGTGCTCAAATTGGTGTGAGGAGGAGGGGGAGGAGGTGTCCTTTTATAAGGGAGGAGAGGGGCACTTTAAGAATATCTCAAAATATTATTTTATATTAAAGTCAAAATCGGTTTATAATGGTTCCAAAGGGTATTATTTAGAAGCTAAAGTGGGGATGGGTCAAAATCCTATCAACCAATAGGATTTAGACAAGTTTAGGTTATTATTTTAACATTATCAATTAGATTTAACTCTAAGTTAAATAATTTAACTTTTACCGTGTCTTTTTGTTTTATTACACTATATGGTTAATAAACTTACTATAACATGCCAAACGAACCCAAAATTATTTATTATTAATATATATATCCTTATCTAAGTCATTTGGCCGAACTTTAGATTTTTAGGAATAAAATAACAATTAATAATATAATATTTGATTTAAAAACTATTTTGTGTCAATTTTGACACTATTTGATATATGATTTTTGTGAAAGTCATAACAGAATTATATGTTCGAACCAAGTTGATTAAATCAACACTAATATATCATAGTAACCTAGAAAATTAGTGGAATTCATAAAAAGTCTCAAATTACATTTATTTGAGCATTTATAACATCAATTATGTTAATATTTCCTTAAAAGGGTAATTACTGCATCATCGTTGTGTCATAAATAAATTATTTTATTTAAAGTCTAAAAATTATAAATAAAATATCATTATGTAGGAAATATTTTTATATTTCTAATGAATATTTATAATCGAATTTATCTTATGTATAAACCCATATTAAAAATGTTTTAGTTATTAAACTTTGATTTTAACTATTTTAACTATTCATTAAATAAAATAATATTAAATGTCATAATCTAATCCAAGTGGACCTAAATGGTCATATTATATTCATAAGGTTGTTTTTGGTCGAATTACACTTATCCAATAGAATTAGGACATCTGTTAGGGTAATAGTAATATCATATTTACCCTTAGTTACCCTATTTACTATTAACCGTCGTAAAAAAAAGTAAAAAGTTACTATTCACCAAAAATTATTTTCATCTCATTGAACCACATTTTAGTCCTTGATATTAACCGTGTCTGTCGGATTTTCGAAATTCCATTCACAGAAGCGGTAAAATTATGTTTTATGCAAAATTCAGTTTTTAACCTACCACTTAGTGGTTTCACTATTCATCAAAAATTGAAAGTTTTCAGAAAAGTACCAAAATTTCACCCTAGGCTATAATTGATATTCCGAATTCAAAAATGATTTCTATTTTACAAAATTCCCAACATATAAGTTGCATTAATTAATTTTATAATTAATTTCCGCTGTCACAAAAAATAGCGTGTTTTTAAGAGATAATAACTATCAAAAGATTGACACTTGTTTATAACTGGTTTAAATGTGAAATTACATCCAATGTCCAACATTGTATTAAATTGTAAAAATATATTCTAAATATACTTTAAAACCACTCAAATTAATAATTTATCACTATTAATTATTTTGATTAAAAAAGTTGTTTTTAATTAAAATTTAGTAATTTTCACTATTCATCAGAATATGAAAGTTATCCGAAAAGTACCAAAATTTCACCTTAGGCTAAATTCGATACTCCGAATCCATAAATGAAGTCCATTTTGAAAAATAAAATTTACAAAATTTTAAAAAGTGGTTATTACTATTCATAACGGCTAGTTTTAATAATATCTTAATAGCATATCGTTGTTTAGCGAAACTTGGTGTTGCGTACAACACACACTATCGTGGAAGGTCGCGATTGCGTGTAATTCAAGCCAGGTCAGAGATGTGTGTTGTGAAAGCTCCTTTTGGTGTAGCGTATAACACAAGACATTAATGAAATTAAAAAGAATATTTTTCATAAAATCTCGGGGTGTTACATAGGAAGCTCCCTGAAGAGTCCTAGTTGAGGTTATTTATGAATCTTTGGGCCTCAAATAAGGGTGTATCATGGATCTTAGGTTCCTCAGAGAGGATAGGAGATTTATGGAGGAGTATACTCTACGAAACATGGTTATCCTACCTCGAAGTGAAGTCCTAGTTCCCATAGGGTTGGCTTCATGAATGATAGATGACTCATGAAGACTCAAGTTCCAAGAAGGTAGTTCTTATACGTCAAAGGGGATGGTACTTTGAGAAAAACATATCCACTATAGGTGGAGCCTCTCAATAAAATAAGGAGGGAGGTTTTGCAATGAATGGATACTTTGGGGATCTGTTTTCAATTTCCATCTTGATGCTTAGGAGGTTCACGAACCGAGAGAGTTTACTAGAAGTATAATGGTCACACTTCCCCTAAAAATTTAGATATAAAGGGGTATTTTTAGGGTGTGTATTTAATGAATATTGGATAATTTTTCACAGTGTTATGAGATTAATGAGTAGTCAGGATCTGTGAATCCAAATGTTATAGCACCGACGTTACCATCAACTCTCCTCATTATCTGGAAGAGCTCTAAATCTCACCCTTGATGTTGCACATAGTTTACCATTAAGCCTTCACAGGGTCTCAAGGATCCTCACAAGATTCATCCATTCTTTTAGGTGGTGGGTTTTATAAAATAGGCACTTAAAATGAGTTTTGGTCCCTTTGGGTCTAGATTTTCTTTGAACCATCTATCCCTTTTATGACTTCTCATTTGACATGTGTATTTTGGCATCAAGAGTCCTACTTTATTCCCTTTTAATATCCTGTACCTATACAGTCCAGTTGATATCTCCTAATGTTATTTCCTTAACAAATCACAATATAACTCTTGGAGATGAGATAAAATCTTATAGGCATATTCATCCTTGTTATTTTTTTGAACATGACTAGAAATTGAAGAAAACATGATACACTGTAAAAATAGGGTATCATCTATATTCTTATTATGTTTTTCTTTTTATAATTGATTTATCCATGAGGGGATAGTTTGGAAGTGGTGACTTCAACACATAAAAATTCCACCCTGGGTATAATACTATGTGAAAGCTCAAGTACAACTTCGAGAAGTTATGCCCGATCAGAATATTTTCATTATTCAGAATTGATCGCAGTGATAATGTAAAAGTGTCAGTGACTTCTATTTTATCTACAAAAACTAAATTTAGTAGTTAGTACTATATCATGATTACTATTTATAAAATATTAATTTATGAATTCATTAAATGTATCCTACTATTTTCTCACACCATAATTTCCCTCACAAAAAGATTTAAAATAATATGTCTGTTGAGTATTCTATTGGAATGGATCCCTAAAATCCTTCCTCATATCCCAAGCTATGGTTACAACCCTACAAGGATAGTTTCAAGGAAGTTTCTAGACTAGAAAACTACATTTAATTTATACTTCACGCATTATTGGTTGGAGACTCAACTTATTAGAATCACAACTTTTATTCCCTTTACACTTTGCCTTTAAAGTGGTAGAATGATATACATGACTATTTATTTTCTACCAATTTTAGTTAAGTGGACCCATAAATCTTAAAGGAAATCCTCAATAGTAGGATTCAAACTCAACTACGGATGACGAGCACCCTTTACACTTGTTTTTTTTCAAATTAAAGAGATGGATGGAATTTCGAATTAATATTACATTGAGGTTTTTATTATTATTTTTCATTGAATTTAATCCTTTTCTGTTAAATATATTCATCCTATGTGATCATGCTCAAAACTAAACAATTCATTAAATATTTATATATTATTTTTTTGTTATTTGACATGTTCTTATAAACATGTATATTCCTAAATACAATATGCTATGTAAAAAGTAAATAATCTACCATACTAAACTTGAGAATTTGGTAATGTTGGTCCATTTATACTCAAAAGATCAACCCTGACCCTAGGAATAGAATACTCGAGTCAGGTCTAACTAGTATCACATCTCGCACCCTATTCCAATGTTTACACATCACATCTTGGATAACACCTCAAATTGGTGTGGTCCACATCTTAATGAATCATCTTTATAATAAATAAATAGTCACATGTAGGTGAGAAGGAATTGGTATTTGAAAAACACATATAGAATTATTCTGATAGATGCATTATCCCTTATATATATTAATCGAAGATAAAAATTTTAACAACTATAAAAAATAAATAAATTATTACATTAATTACTCATAGTTGTAATAATTAATTAAAAAAATAAAATAACAATAATAAATTTGGCTGGTTAATGAACAAGACCAATAAATGGATAAATGAAATGCATAATAATAATTTTATGATGAATTAAATTATAGGAAAATTAAATGATTAAATAAATAAATTTAATTTAATTATTTTATTTTTTGTGGTTCCAAACTATATTTTTTTTAAATACAAAAAATTATTAATTTTTTTATAAACATTAATTTTTCCCTCATCTCCGAAATTTTTCCAAAAACCCTTAATGGGGTTTTCCGATTTTTTGAGCTCAAAAGGGGTTGAGAAGTTCATAAAACCCCCCCTAAGGCCCATTCCAGATTGGGTAGGACCAACAAAAATCCCTTTTGAGTTGGTTTGAACCCACTTCGACCAATTTTAGGTCAATCAAAACTGGAGGAGGCCACACTAGGAATGTCACAAAAAGAGGCCAAAGGGGATCCAGATCATGTTATGGGATATTGATGGTAAGAAGCTCTATTGGACACTACAGTAGTAGCAAGTGAAAATGAGGATGTCAATAATTCTTTAGGGGGTTTTTTGGGATGTAATGAGCACTTCCACTTGGGCTAGCACTCATTTGGAAGCAAGCCAAGAAGGAGGCCGATGGGGGGAAAACATCTTGTGAAACCGCTGCCAGGGGGAATGGTAATTTGACTAAAGATGAAAATGATGGGTTGGATAATGTTGGTGAGTGCAGTCGTTGGGAACTAAAGGAGGCTAGATGATCGTGGTGGTAGTATTGGGGCACGACCAGGGGAGGTTAAAAAAGTGGTGGCTAGATTACCTCCCACATTATTTTTTAAATTGGGGTTTTTAATATCTAGTGGTCTTCTGCCAAAATATTTAGAAAAAGTATTTTTTTTCTTCTTGTTAGGCATAGAACCTCCCCCCCACTTTTCATTTCTTCCTTTTATTTTTTAATGGCATGTTGAACTATCAAAAAAGGAAAGCACACCCATTCGGAATTTATACAATAATTTTTAGAATCCATTGAATTAACCCTTTTAAATTTGTAAAATTACAAATTATATGGAAATAATACCACCAACCATATCTATTCTGGCCACTAGAATCTTACCAGAATGTGGTCATAAAACCAGTTGGTTCCTGAAACAGGCTTGAAAAAATTCATACATACACTCAAAAATATATCTATAATATATATGTATGTATATATATATTTTTCAATTTAATACAAATAAATAACAGTTTTAATCGAAATTTAAATTCTTATATCCATAACCTATCCTTTTTCGATCCAATTGAAGAGATTTATTCTACTTTGGGATCTAAATGATTTATTCTACTTATATTTAATACATAGTTAATTATTATTGTCTTAAAAAACTCTTGCAATCACTTTGATACCAATTTCTAGCAGCTGAGTATGAAAGAGAAGTAGATGGGATAAAAATTTAATAATTTTCTTCTCCTTAATGATGAATGTAACAACCCTATATTTTATGAAATAATGTTTGGATTAAATTTAATTTCTTATATACCTTTCATTACACACAACACCAAGTTTTAACGAACTATGATTCAAATTATTTAAATAAGGCCATTAAAATCAATCCATTAAACTTGGGGGAATGAATATGAATATTGAATTTCTAAATTTTATTTAGAGTGGTTTTATGTAAAAGAAAACATATTGATATTAAAGTAGTGTAGTTTTATTAAAGCCTTTATATGTTTTGAAAATACAAATTTCTTAAATAATGTTTTTATTTTATTTTGGGAACAAATAATAATATTAATTTTTTTAATTTTAGAAAATTTATTTTAAAAAATAAAATTTATTTTGTGATCCTAATTTTCAGAATTATATTTGAGATAATTTTTGATATGTTTATGAAAAGATTAAATTTTTTATAAATACCAAAAAAATCACGATATTTAAAACTAGTTTTTATTTGAAACAATTATATAGTTCTATATTATTTAAAAATTAATTAAAAGTAAAATTGGTTCAATTTTATATTTATTAATACAATTTAGGTTATTTGAATCAATTTCATATTGATTTTTTTATATAAAATTTTTTTTATACCTATCAAAATATTTCTTTTGGAAACCCGTCTTTTTAGCATGTCTTAATGTTTAATTTTAAAATATATTTTTTCCAATTATGTGAATGGAATTTATAAAAATAGATTCCATATTTTGAATAATTATAATTTAAATTTTTATAATATTATCAAATTAATTTTTGGTCAAAATTAATAGAAAAAATACCAAATATTAATAAACATGGTTAACGTTAAAACGAGTTTATCATGGGGGGGGGAGGGGTTAAACAAAACATTTAAGGGGTAAAATGACCTATAAATTTGACCAAATAAAAATTCATATTAATATAATAAAATTATAATATCTAAGGTTCTCTAATTTACCATTTTGGATCCTTGTGGCATGTGAAATCATGGGTACCCTATTCTTTTTAAAAATTCAAGTGTGTCATCTCCCCCACTTATAAAGGCCACCCCTCTTATCTCCACTTAACACTTACCAAACAATTTGCCTCTGAAAATAACTAATAAAATATTTTCATTAATTCCCTACCCACATCCTAGAGTAATTAGTTTTATTATTCTACCCTCCTAGTAAGGCTTAGGTATAAACCTAAAAATTCTTTCTGAAGAAAAGGTAACATTCATAAACTAGTGTTTTTGTTTTATTTATTATTCTACATCCTCAAAATATTCTATAAGTATGTTGATATTATAAAAATTGTATATAAATATACTAATATTTTATTATGTTAATTTTATAACCTATATCCACCTCTCATTCCATTAAATGGAAAACGAATTTGTTGATTGTGTGTATGATGAGCTTCCAACTTGCAAAACGATATAATTTTTTTCCATCGCCAAATCACACAGATGGATATAATGATGATTTTAATTTCTTTATATGATATTTATTACATAATTATACTTATGGAATTATAATATCACATATAATTCATTACCTTCCATTCCATGGGGGTACAACAACATCTCTCGTGTGTATAGAAAACTACCGTCTCACGAATGGATGCGATTCATTTTCAACATACATTTTAAATGGAGGGTAAAAGGGATATGGTTAATTAATATATGTGATATAAATTAAATAATAATGACTATTTAATGGTTATTTATTATTTACTATCTTTTCGTTCAATCTGTCGAGAAAATGAAATCAATATTCATATATATATACAACGTACCATCTCCATGAATGGTGTATTTCATTTTCTATATATAAATTATATATATTACTATAAATAAATATATAATGAATATATATGATATTTATATCATTTTTAAAATTATTAATGTGATGGAACCCAAATCAAATTAAGAGGAATGAAAATACCAATTCAAAACATACTAAAAAATAAAGTAGTTATTAACCAAAATTTTATTTACACAAGGTATTTTTAATAAATGGGTAATAAAATATAATAATTAAATAATATATTGTATAATATATATAATTATTTTTCAGTAATATATTTAAAATAACACTATATTTATTATACAGTATTTTCAAGTGCACCAATGAATTTGAGACTTATGGTAATGGTATTTCATCTCAAATTGTCTTCTTTGAGACTATGATATGTTGTGAACCTATATTATATTATGAGGTAAATATATAGACCCTTGATATTTTATATCATTAATTTATTTATTTTAATTATATTTAATGTTTCATTTTATGCTATTATTTAACAGGTCTTATAATTCAAAAGTTACCAAAGTGGAAATGGATTGATGTTACAATATCACTATTTATCAAGGTTATTTATGATTATGATTAAATATTATGATATACCTATCAAAACACATAATAATATTTATCTTCATTGGATATTTTAGTAAAATTGAATTTTTTCCTACATTTTCTCCCATTTATGTACGTAATATTTCAAAATAACATTTTTAAGGAAAGTCAACCATATTTATCAATTTGATAAAAATCCTTTTTCTTCAATATTAATGTTTTATAAAAATGTTATAAATAAGTTTTTTATAATTCTAAAATTATTTTTGAATACATTTTTAACATTATTTTAATATTTAAATTTTTAAAGGAATATTTTAATAATTTTCCAAACAAGAATATTTTATAGTTTACCGAAATGTTAAAGGAATTATGGTTTTAAGCTATACAATATGAATGGTATTTTATGCTAACCTGATAGATCAATTATTTAAAGATTACATAAAAATATTTCAAGTATATTTTCAAAGAAAATTTTATCTTTAGTTTTTTGGATGTTTTGAGAATTTAAAGAAGTGATTTAGAAGTGGAAATGATATTTTCCCCTATTAATGTTCTCAATGATCATTCAAACTAATTTTCCATATAATATGAAATCCTTTATCATTTATTAAGATTTATTAGGGATATGATCCAAGGAAACCATTCTTATTATTTCTCTAGATGGTTTATGTTTTTTAGGACAATATGTTTATCAAACTCATTCCTTCTTCATGGGTTATTTTTTGCTGATATAGTGAAATGTTTATTGAATGAGTCTTCCATGAGTTATGCTACAATCAAATTTTTATGAAATCCATTTATTTTCAGGGATTATGATATAATGGTTTTTATGATCTTGTGGAACAAGAATGTATTGATTATATGAGGAGTTGGAGTTATATATCTATCCAATGAATTCAGTAATGATGAGTAACTCATGTGTTAATTATGTTATGTGTGAACATATTTTTCATATACACAACGTTATGCACATACACTCTTTCATATCCATTGGACTAAGAGAGGTCCTCATTTTCATGTTAATAATATTAATCATGGGCCTAATTACATGCCCATCAGTTTATGTGATGGACTAATATCATGTCGTTAACTTAATTAGGGAACCTATTTCTATTTATAAATTTTCACAATGTTATAAGCTTGTGTGTGTGTGAAAAATATATGTCATATTCCAATTTTATGCTCTCGTGGATTACATACATTGATTCCTTTTGGATATCTATCTTACAAAAATATATAATTTATTAAATTACTTAAGTTTATGATCAGTGATATGAAAAAGACGGTGTTCATATGTCAAGCTCATATTATTATACCCTTATGCTCATGTTATTCTTGTGTGATCATTGATATCTCCCCAGTTTACTCTTATAGATCAAATGAGATCACCCTTTATTATGATTTCTTCACTTGAATATTAATAAGGCTATTATGTATCATAAGTCCAATAAGGGTGCTTTATGTTAAGAAATTACAGAGAGAGGATTTACGACACCTATGAATCAGTTTTTTATGATTCCATGTTTTCAATGGAATTAGGCCTAAAAAATTATAGCATGGATCATTATATTATGTAATTAATATTAATCTCTTTAAATTTAATTTTTATGTATGAAAATTGAGGGTCCTTAGAGTTGGTATCAGTTAAATGTTTTGTTAAACTTATGAAATAAGGATGAGAAAACATTATTGAAGAACCCATATGACAATTAGAAGTATCAAATATGATCCTGAAGTTTTTTCAAGTAATCTATTATGTGTTTCAATTAGAAATACATACTTATTTGGATACCTCATGTGGAGATAGTTCTTTAATAGATGTACCAAGGTGTAATAACTCTGAAAATGCACATTGGGCTTGACTAGAGCATTACCTGGTATATAAAAAAAGGCCTTACTAGGAATCTTGTTTGAAACTCTTAATGGATATGATTTGGTTAAATCAAATTATTTTTACAAATGATCACGAAGGTTTAAAATAATGACCATGAATGACCTAGGTTTTGATTACAGTATCATCGATTGAAAAAAGGTGTCAGGATTTAGAAATTCAATAAAATATTTTCCAAGATTGTACGGTTCCCCACTATGAATATTGTTTCTTACAATTTTTTTTTCGATTTTAGTATACTATTGGAACATAAAGGAACCATGTTAATGATTATTTTGAAGAACAATGAATGAATGTCGTCCTAGAAAACCAAATGTTATGTGAGATGGAATAAAAAATAATATTGTTACACTCACATGACTTCATGAAGATATGAATCATGCTGAAAATCCAAATGAGAAAAGGTTGGAAAAATATTAAATTATTTCCATCATGAGGGAACATAGACCTTAATTTATTTTTCCTTTTGACTCAACTATTATTAAGAAATGGATATGTATAATTGGAAATATATTTTCTTTTTTCTAGAGTTCCGATCATGAAAAAGTCACATTGTCTATCCATTGTGTCAAAGTAATATATGATAAGTGATGTACTCTTATATAGAATATGACTGAACAAGATGAAATTGAATTCATGAAATTTTAGGAGTTTAAGAACTTATTTTTCCATAACAACTTTCCTCATATTCTTATAGAAAAATGGAGGTGCAATTCCTTGAGTTAAAGAAAAAGGATGATGAATTCGTTGTTACCTATGAAGTAAATTTTAAAAGAATTGCGATGTATGCTTATGGTATTATCATCATACATAAAATTACGGCTGATCAAAACTATAATGGTTTAAAAACCATTATTACAAATAGATTATCCATTAAGAACTTTGGAAGCTATAAATAAATCCTTTAATGTGAACTCAAATTGGAAATGGAAGCTGGAAAACGTTGAAGTTCTAGAGATAAGAAAAGATACATGGGTTTTCCTAGAATATTCAATGATATATCTCATGGAGGGAAGAAAAAATTTGAACCTCAAACCTACCATAAATGTGGGAAGGAACACAAATGTGAATTACTAAAAGAATCTAGAAATTGTTTTAAGTGTGGGAATCCTAATCATTGTGAAAAAGGATGTAAATGTTTTTTTTGAAGAGTCCATCCAATGAAATGAATGGAGATAAATATCAATAAAATGAACCAAACACAACCTAATGTTTCAAATGAATGTACTATGGTAATTATGTTAACCATTGAAAAAAAATTATGGTTACTGATGATGATCAACTTCAGAAACCTCATAAGCATAAAGATGAAGAGAAATCAAATAAAATCACAACTAAAATAGAGAGTTAAGAGAACAAAATGGTTAAAGTGCACTTATAATCCACTAAATATAATCTAATTTATTATTTTATTCGGTCTCTACCCACACTTTTATATTTATTTAATTTGAAAATGGGATTAAATTACCAACTAAATTACTAGGTTCTTAGTTAGTGATTAACACTCTTAATGGTATGATGGTCACATCTGAGGATATTGTTCCTCCTTAATTGAGGATTGTGGGAAAGTGAATCCTGAATTTTTTATGCTCTCTAAATATAATTTAATATGATTTTGTCTATGGATTGGATTTATTTTAAGAGGACACCATATCAATTTCCATTTAAGGAATGTCACATTTTTTATTCCTAATGAACCAAGTATAATTTATCAATGTATTGGTAATCATGAAATTATAATGGATATCACTTCTATTTTATGAGTATTGATTCTATTTCAAAGGAGGTATTTATATCCAATGGTTGGGGAGAAACTCAAAATTGATGATATGCCTATTGTGTGGGATTTTTCAATGTTTTTTCATAAGAGTTACCTTATCTTTAACCAAATAGTGATTTTGAGTTTTCAATTAAACTCATACAATTTGATACACCAATCTCAATGACTTCATTTGAAATGGTCTTGATTGAGTTGAAGTAATTGAGGAAGAAAATCTCAAAGAATATTGAAAAGGGATTTATTCGGCCTAGTGTGTCACCTTGGAGTGAACCTATTCTATTTTTAAAAAGAAATGTTGATAAATTTAACTTGGTAGTGATTATCAGATACTTAACAAGATCATAATCATAAACAAATATCAAATACCCTATATTGATGGCTTTTTTATCATTTGGGTGGAGATCAACAAATTTACTAGATTGACCATTATTATAGATATCATCAATCAAGGGTTAATAAGGAGCATATACCCAAGATACTATTCCCTAAAAAGTACAAATAATAGGAATATACAATGATTCAATTTTTTCTTACAAATTTTACCTCTATATTTTTATATTTTAATGAATAGAGTATTTAGAGATTACATTGATCAGTTTGTGATAGTATTTATAGATGATATTCTTATTTATTCAAAGAGAATGTAATAGCATGAAGATCACTTGAGAATTTTACTAATGAATCTAATAAAGGAATTTTTTTAAAAAAATTTACAAATTGTTAATTTTGAAGTACAAAGGTTTAATTTGTTTGCCTTATAATCTCAAAAGATGGTATATTGGTGGATCCATAATAAATGAACGATATTCAATGTTGGAATAGATTAACCATGGTGATTAAGATCTAATTTTTTCTAGGATTGGATGGATATTTTATATGGTTTGTTGATAAATTATCCTGACATTCTTATCTACTCACCATGTTAACTTGGAATGGATCCAAGTTCCATTTTATGTATGAAATTGAGGAAAATTTATAGGAAATGAAAATATAATTAGTCTATGGACTTGTTCTTATTTTATATTATTTTCAAGATGGTTTTTAATCAATATTTATGGATCCAAGAAGGTATTGGGATGTGTTCTTATGTATAATGAATTGGTTATAGATTATGCCTCATCAAAATTTAATGTTGAGGAGGAAAATTATCCAAATCATTATTTGAATTTAGCTGTGGTAATTTTTTCATTAAAGATATTGAGGCATTATATTTGTGGAGGAATGTGTGATATATAAAATAAAAAAAAATTATTAATTTATATATTCCCATAGATGGATTTGAACATGAAACACATTAAATGGTTAGAGTGGATTAAAGATTATGAATCCTTAATATATTACCACCCTTGGAAAGAAAACAAGGTGCCGATGCTTTGGGTCAAAATGATCGTGTAAGATTATTTATTATGAGGATAAAAAAGATTCAATAATTATTGATTTTTAAATAATGGATCTTGGAATATTGAAGGAATTAGAGAAATATTATATTTCTCGAATATGTGCTCAACCATATATCCTTGTGAGGATAAAAGTGTTGTAAATGGATGATATAAAGATGAAAAAGAAGGTGATAAATTCTTCTAAATTTAATCTTGATCATGAATGTATAATAAGGTTTAAGAATCATTCTTGTGTTCCATATATATCATTTTGAAGAAATATCTATTAGAGGAAGATCACAATTCTAAATTCTATATTCATCATGTAAGTACAATAATGTATAGAGATCTAGAAGAGTAGTTATAGTGAGATGAAATAAAGAGAGATATTGCAGAGATTATATCTTAGTGCTTGTTATGTCAATAAGTTAATTTTTTGAGACAAAATTATAATGGGATTACATAACCATTACCCATAATAGATTGGAAATTACAAAAGAATCCCCATTTATTTTTTCATTTGACTCCCAAAAAAATTATATCGAATAATGCTATAAGGGTTGTAGTCGATCACCTTTTAAATTCAGAACACTTTATAACAACATTAGAATACTAATCTCAAGATTAGATCTGTAGAATATAAATTATATAAATGAAAATGTTTCATTGATTAACACATTCAATCACATCTGATCAGTATATAAGGTGTACCTTGAAATTCTGGTGAATTTATCAGCAATATCTTGTTACATATTCAAGTTTCAGTACTATGTATAATCCTCATATAAATAGTCAGTCTGAGATAACCATTGAAACCATAGAGGATATGTCATGTTCTTATTCAATGGATTTAAAAGGTTGTTGGGATCAACACCATCATCTAGTCATGTTTTCATTCAACAATATCTTTCACTCAAGAATTATAATGGCCCATTACGAATACGTCCATGAAAATAAGTGTAGAACTATAACGTACTGGGATGATGTTGGAGAAAAAAATCTAATGAAACTTTATATTTCCAAATAAATAGCATAGATGGTTAGAAACATTCAACAACACATAAGGGAATCACAAAGCCAACATAAAAATTATGTTAATAATCATCAATGTGATTTGAAACTTATAATTGTTGAGAATGTGTTTTTATGAATTTATCCATTAATGAATGTAATTTTATTTTGAAAAAAGGTCAAAAAATCCCCAGTTATATCAATCACTTTTAAACTATTTATAATATCCCGATGATAGCTTATCGATTGGTGCTTCCAAAAAAACTCGATCAAGTCCAAAATGTGTTATATATATCTCTTGAGGAAGTAGATACCTGAACCTTCACATATACAAAAATCATATTTTTTACCACTAAATCATGATATTTTTATGAGAAACATCCAGTGTATATTCTATATCATAAAGATAAGGTTATATGAAACACAATGACTCACCTGGTCAATGTTTTGAGGTAAAACCACCACTTTGAATAAGCTATGTGGGAACCTAGTGATGTAACGAGGTAGAAATATCCTGATTTATTTTTATCAAATTCCTAGAATTTTTATGGTAAAATTAATTTTAAAGGGGGTATAATTCAACAACATAATATTTTATGAGATATATATATATTTCTAAAAAAATTAATTTCGTTGATAACTTGCATTACATGAAATTTCGAGTTTTAAAAAATTATTATTTACTGTTATTTGAATAGGATAATTATAAACATTGCATTAAACATGGGATTATGAATTAGAATAAACAATTTTAAATATTATATTTAATGGTTTTATTTTATGAAACCATATTGATTATAATGTATTTAGTTTTTCGTAAAGTCTTTTTATGTTTTGAAAATACTATTTTCTCAAAAAATGTTTTATGTCATTTTGGGAATAAATAATAAATGTAATTATTCCACTTCTTGAAAATTAATTTGAAAAAATTAGATTCATTTTTTAAATATACCTGTCAAAATTATATTTGAGTGCTTTTTTTTGATAATTTTCAAAAAATATTAATTTTTCAATGAAAAGTAAAAATACTAAATTTTATTAAAAACTGCCTTTTTTTAAAGAAGTAATAAACTTCCATATTTTCTAAAAAATGATTTAAAAGTAAAATTATTTTACTTAAAATTTTTTAAATATATTATTTTTTATATTAATTAATTTCATTTTGAATTTTGATATTAAAACGTTATATACCTGAAAAACATTTCAATTTTTTTTTGAAAAAATGTGTATCCGGTGGTCAAAAACTAATATAAAGACACTGTATTTGAATTGGAAAATACCTGAAAAAACCATTACATATGTACCCACCTACATCCTAGAGTTATTTTTTTGACTATTAAGTCCTCATAATATGTCTTTTGGTATAAAATTAAAGATTTTCTATATAGAATAGGTAAAATTCTTAAACTTGTGTTTTTTTATATCTTCTTCCATACCCTTAAAATATTATCCAACTATTCTGATATAAATTATTTAGTACCTAAAAAATAATTATATTTTATTATTCTATGTAATAATTTGTTTTCACCTCTCATTCAATCAAATGGAAAACAAAATCATTGAACATCTGTACAACAGACTACGACTTCATGAACTGATGTAATACATTTTCAACCATCAACTCTCACAGATGGATATAATGACGGATTTAACTTATTTATTTTATATTTAATATTATCACATATACCTTCTTATATTCCATTTCATAGAGGTATGATAAAGCTACTCTTGTGTATGGTGGACTACTGCCTTGTGAATGGATTTGATTTTTTATTCACTTATTCTTTACATGGAACTTAATAAGGATAAAGTTAATGAATATTTGTTATATATAATACATAATAATTATTCTATATATGTGACATATTATTTACCTTCCTTTCATTCCATATATGGATAAAATGGAAATAGTATTCATACATATGTATGACCAACCGTCTCCAAGAACAATGTATTTAATTTTCTATCTCTAAAATTAATGGATTACTATAAATAAGTTTACAATAAATAAATATGATATTTGTATCATCAGTTAAAATCTTGATATCATAGAACCATGATCAGTATAATAATAAATAAAATACTAAATCAAGACATTCACAAAAAACAAAGTAGTTATTACTCAAAACATGAATTTAACAAGGAATTGTTAATAAACGGATAATAAAATAGCATAATTAAATATTATATGGTATGATATATATATCTATGGTTCTATAATATATTTATAATAAACATATATTTATTATACTCATGGTTCAAACATGTATGACGGAATTCTAGACTTAAGGTTAGGGAATTTTGTCATAATGATTATTTTTGAAATTATATTATGTTATGGACCTATATTCTTTTATATGGGGTATATACATATCAATTTAAATTTCATATCATGAATATACTTATTATAATTATATTTAAATTTTCCTTTTATGTTACTATTTAATGAGGATTATGATTCTAATGTTACCAAATCGAAAAGGATTTGATGTTACAATCTCATTGTGTGTCAGGGTTGTTTATGATTTTGATGAGATATTATTATATAAATAGAAAGAAAAATAATAATTATATTATCGATTTATATTTCATAAAAATACATGTTTTATATTTATTTTACTCCCTTCATGTACTCAGTAGTTCAAAATATATTTTTAAGAAAAATTGCCATTATTTCTCTCTTCGATCAAAATACCTTTTTACTCCATGTCTATGTTTTCAAAAAATGTTTTATACTATTATATAAATTTTTTATATATTTTTTTACCCATTTTATACATTTTAAAAAATGGGTTAGAAGAATTTTTTTCCATTTTTCAAACAAGGTCTTTTTGGATTTTACTAAAAATGTGAAAGGAATCATCGTTTTGATGTGTATAACATGAACAATATTTTTTGACATAATTTCCACTCAATTAATTAAATATTACACTAAATGTTTCAATTTTATTTTATAATAAAATTTTCTATTTTATATTTGAGGCGTTTTTATATTTTAAATTAGTGAATTCAAATAGAAAAGTATATTTTCCTCAAGAAATACTTCAAGTGATATTTCAGAATCAGTTTCCATCAAAGATGAAATTATTTGTTGTTACATAGTCTTTACTAGGTATATAATCACAGGATACCATCTTTATTCTATCTCTATATGGTTTATATTTATAATGACAAGATTTTAATGAAACCAATTCATTTTCCATGGGATATGCAATGATGAAATGGTGAAATGTTTATTGAATGATTTTATTTTCCATGTGTTATACTTTGATAAAATGTTTATGAAAATAATTTATTTTCATAGATTCTAATATGGTGACTTTTTTTTGATCTTGTGTCATGGAAATTTAAAGGTTATGTTGTGGGTTATAGCTATATATTTGTAAAATTGATTTGTTAATGAGGGATAACTCATGAGTTAATTATGTTATATGTGAACTTGTTTTTAGTTTCAAAATATTATGTGAGTAATTACTTTCATTCCAAAAAGATTATGCATGGGCCTAATTTTTAGGTTTTTAAGATGAAACGCGGGCCGGGTTACATGTTCATATATTTGTGAAAGGACCATATTTCATATCCTTAACTTAATGAGTGAACCTATTTCTATTTATACTTGTTCACAAAAATATAAACTTATTTGTATACCAAAAATATATGTCTTATGATAATGTTATTCTATCATGGATTATTTAATTTGATTCATTTATGATTAATGTTCCATGAAATGCTATAATTTATTCTATGGCTATTGTTTATGATCTTTGATATGCAGCGTATGGTTTTGAAATGTTAATATCATGTTTTCATACCCTTATTATCATTTTAGACTTATTTTATCATTGATGTTTTTATTTTTTAGAATCACTGAGCATCTAAGATGGCCAATTACTATTTTCTTCCCCAAATTATAAATAGTGGTTTTATTTATGATACGTCTAAGATGGGTACTGGATATGAATAAATTTTTGGGGGAATATTTTGGTCACCTATGAACTAGATGTTTATGTTTCCAAGTTTCAAAAGGCAGTAAACATAATTATTATAGAATAGATTTTTATGTTATGTGATGCATATTAATATATTAAAATGTAATATTTTTGGATGAAATGTGTGGGTCCTTATAGTTGGTATCATATAAATGTTTAGTTATCCTTTGGAAACAGGGATGAAGAAACATTAGTAAAGAACCCATAAGATGAGACTAAATATAGCATAACATCATAATGTTATGGAATGGAATATATTATGTGTTTTACTAAGAAATAAATCCATTTTTGGATATTACAAGTGTTTTTTATTCAATAAAATATGTACCTATGAGAAGTAACTCTAAAATAGGTGCATGGGTCTTGAATCAATCATTACACAGTACATGAAAAAGGGCCTTACTACACACTTGGTTTGACACTCCTTGGGATATTATTTAGTTAATTCACAATATTCTATGAACAATCATGATGGATTTTAATAATGATCATGAATCACCAATGTTAAGACTAATGTTTCATTTATTGAAAATAATGTTTGATTATTTTGACATCCTATAATTGATTTTTTATGATTATGTGGTTCCCCACAATGATTATTGTTTATTATACTTCGATTTTTTGTTTTACTCAATGGTTAAAACCTAAAGGAACTGTGTTAATAATGAGTGTGATAGAAAATGAAATTATTTTCTAACTGTGATATCAAATTTTAAGGGAGGTGGAATGAAACATATCAATTATACGATTATACAACTTTCTCAAGCTATGAATCGTGTTAAAAATCCAGATGAGAAAAGAAGGTAACACTGTTCTATTGAGTCCTTGATAAGAAAATTTACACATTATTTTATAGGTTCATTTGAACCACTAATTTATGATAAATAGATTATTATTATTTAAAAGTTAATGTCCACTATCCAATATTAAGAGCAAGAAAAATTAATTCTACCTGTCAATCGTTTGGAAGACAAAGCCACCTAATACTAAAATTTTATCAGGAATACA
The DNA here is from genome assembly GCA_963277665.1 of Viscum album. Lineage (NCBI taxonomy): Eukaryota > Viridiplantae > Streptophyta > Magnoliopsida > Santalales > Viscaceae > Viscum > Viscum album. The sequence continues at coordinate 1,291,232,109 of OY728158.1, forward strand.
AGTCAACAAGATAAAATTGAATCCATGGAATTATAAAAGTTCAATAAATTATTTTCAATGAGTTTCTTCCATGTATTCTACACACAAAAAAATGGGTAAGGAATTACTTTAGTTAATGTATAATAATTATGATTCCTTTGGTGGATATGAGGTGATTTTAAAATACATGTGAGGTAATCTTATAGAATTATCAATCAACTTGAAAGCAAGGTTGATTGATTAAATAATGATTTGAAACCTATTATTCAAAAAACATTATCCATAACATAATTTAGAAGTTATGAAGAACTAATTTGATGTGTGTAAAAAGGGGAAATGGAAGATGGACAACCTTACGGTTCTGGAGAAAAAAAAGGAATACAAGGTTTCATGGAAGCTCCAATGATAAGTCACCTTGAGGGAAGAAAAAGGCTCAACATCATACTCAACTAAAACATGCGAAGGATAACTAAAAATAATGAATTTAATGAACTAGAATGTGTTTTAAGTGTTGGAAACTAGATTATTGAGAAACACACTATAGAAATGATGTGAAGAGTCTAACCAATGAAATAAATAGAGAAAAATATCAACAAAATGCACCACGTACACTCTAGTGTTTCAAATTTATGGAGGAATTGAATTACACTTACCATTTCACCAATACGATGGGTAGTGATGAGGATCAACATTAGAAATTTCATAAGACTAGAGATAAATGAAAATATCATGCGATCACAACTGCTGAAGTGGGATATGAGAATGACAGGGTGAAAGTACACTAAGCATCCATTCTAGAATAGTTAATTTATTATTTGATTATGCACATACCAAATATTTTATATCTAATGTTTTTTCAGGGTATTAATTTAATTTCTCACCAATTATATACTTAGCTAGTCATGAAATATCCTAATTGTATAATGGTTGCATCTGAAGTCTATATTTCGTATTTGATTGATGTGTGTGGGAAAGTGCTTCCTGGAAATAATGTGCTTCTCCATAAAGTTGAGTTTGATGTGATTCTCGACATGGACTGGATATCATTACATGGATTCCACATTAATTTATATGGAAGAGTAGTCATACATTGTATTTTTAATTAACCCATGGTAATTTATAAATGTGATGATAAGTATGAAATTCTGATGGAGATCACATCCATTTTAGGGCTATTGATTAATTTTCAAAAGGGATGTTGATCTCAGATGGTTGGGGTGAAAATTATATGTGATGATATTCCTTTTGTGAGGGAGTTTTTAATGTATTTCTAAATGAGTTCCCAAGTTATCTAATTAATAATGATGTTTTTTTTAAATATAAATCATACATGGTGAATCACATATCTCAAAGGCTCTATATAAAATGGCCTCAATTGATTTACACGAATTGAATAAAATTTTTAGGAGAATGTTGACATGGGATTTATTTGGGGAAGTGAATCACATTGGGTTCACCTATTTCAATTTTTGAATATGAAGGATGGATCAATGAAACATTACACTGATTAATGATAACATAACATGATCACAATAAAAAAATCCTCAACCCTATATAGATGACTTGTTTGATCAACTGTGTGGAGATCAGTACTTTTACCTTATTGAAATTCATTCTAGATATCATCAATTAAGGTTCTAGAAGGAGAATATACTAAATAAAACATTCAATACAAGGTATGGATACTATGAATATATAGTGATTCAATTCGATCATACAAATTCCCCCACTATCTCAATTGATTTAATGAATATAGTCTTAAGAGATTACATTGATTAGTTTGTTATAGTATTTATTTTTGATATTATTATATATTCAAAGAGAATGTAAGAGCTTGAAGATAACTTGATAATTTTACTAAATACCCTAAGGAAGGAAAAGATTTTTGTCAAATTGAAAAAGTGTAACTTTTTGATACCAATTTTTTCATTTTTGTGTCATATAATCTAAATAGAGAGCATACAGGTTTATCCATCAAAGACAGAGGCTATTGAATATTTTCTTAGACCAATGGTGACTGATATATGTTGTTTTCTTGGGTTTTATGTATATTATTTATGGTATAATGATAATTTTATAGGAATATATATTCTACTCAGCACGTTAACTCAGAAGCGATCCAAGATCGTTAGGATATATGAATGTGAGGAAATCTTCAAAGAACTAAACTAAAAATTAGTTTTCACTCCTTTTTTTACTATACCTTATAGTGGAAAAATATGTATAATATATAGTAACACATGAAATAAGTGATTGAGAAGAATTATCTTACAGAATGACAAGGTTATAGTTTATGCCTCATTAATATTGAAGGTTTTAGAGAAACATTACCCAACTCAGGGTACAAAGTTAGTTGCTGTAATATTTGAATTAATGATATGGATGAATTAACTATACAATCAAAATAGTGACATAAATACTAATAAAAATATATTAATTTATATATTCACACATAAGGAGTTGAACACATGGTAGTGAAGACTATTAAATCTAATTAAATATTATGACTGCTCAATACGTTACCGCAATGGGAAATAAAACAAGGTGGCTGATTCTTTGAGTCAAAAGAATCTTGTTAGATTATCTATTATGTGGATAAATAATAATAAAATATTTCTAAATTTTTAATAGATGGATAATGAAATATTTATGTAAGGGGATACATATTATCTTTCTCAAATATGAGTTCAATAATATATCCATCTGAGGATTAAAGAGACAGAGATGGATGATAAAGAGCTGGAAAAGAAGGTGATAAATGTTTTAGAGTTTATCCTTTATCAAAATGGAATTATAAGGTTCAAGTATGTTTTCTATATATAACACATTTAATGAAAGTGTAGATATAGAAATTTTATAATTATTTATTAATTATTCATCTAAGAAGTACAATATTTTATAAAGATCTGGGAGATTAGTTTTGTCAGGATGACATAAAAAGTGGTATTTTAGAGCTTGTATCTCATATTATGTTATGTAAAAAAGTTATGTATGAGGGGGAAAAGTCTTAGGGGATGTGAAAATCATTAACCATACCAAAATAGAAATTGGAAAACATCCCCAAGGATTTTTTTGTTGGAAACCCCAAAAACAATAATGGGAATAATTCTATATGGATTGTAGTCAATATCTTTAAAAATTCAACACACGTACACTCCATGAGAGAATATCTATCTCATGATTATCCTTATATAATATACTTTGAGTAAGGGGTAAGGTTTGATGGAGTAAAGAACTCAATTATATATTCTAATTACCTGAGATTTACCTAGATGTTCTCATGAACTCTTCAAAAAGACATTGATATAGATTTGAGTTTCAAAAACACATATGATCCTCTTAATTTTGTTCATTATAAGAGAACTATTAAAACCCTTGAGGATATATTGAGATCAATTTCTATGGATTTTAAAAGTGGTTGATATCAATATGTTCATCTAGTCAAGTTTTCTTATAATAATAGATTTAAATTAATCATTTATATGTCTCCATATGAAGAATTCTATGGAAATAAGTGTATAAATCCAATATACTAGGATGAATTTGGGAAAATAAGGATGTTGGAGCCTGATCTAGCTAAAAACAATAACAAATAAAGTTATATCCATTCCACAACACATAAGAGAGGAATAAAGTAATTATAAAAATTATATTTAAATTTTTTTATGTGTTCTCGAACTTGAAGTTGGTTAGTGATGCCCGAGGGTTTGTCACGGATCCTCGGTCAATATTTTATTTACCTAAGCATTAAATATAGTTCACACCCATGGTCATTCTTGAGGAGGCAGATCACACAACACATAGTTTATATTATTAATATTTAAACTATAACTAATATAAAACTAAATAATATAATGTTTTGGGTTTGAAATTTGGAATTGAATATTTAATCAATGAAAGATAATGAAAAGTAAAATTGTCAATAGAAATGAAAACTGAATGATTGATGTTATAAATAAAGTAGAATCTCCTAGGATATTAGCTAGAGGTAACTATCACTGTCTATTTATTTTTTTTCAAATTAACTTAATGAACATTCTATATAATATGAATAAAAAAACCTATTTTCCTCATGTTTTGAATATACAGTGCACTAAATAGTCCTTGAGAGATTACACATTCACCTCCTCAATTAAGGGAAAATAGTGCAGAAGAGTAAGATAAGATTCAGGTGGCACATGGAGACATAAATGCACCTTGCAAACTAAGACCCCCTCAGTCTAACTCTAAAAAAAATAATAAATAATGTTAATTAATGTGCAGTGACTTTTGGTCAACACTAGATTTATCCCCAGAGAACATCCTTTGGTTAGTTACTCCTGATCATTAGCATAAGAAAGCATAGTGAGAATAATTGGATATGAACAAAAAAGATAAAAATATGAGAATGAGAGGAAGAAGAAGGTTATAATATTCATAAAACTCATTACACTATTACAACTGAAATGAAAGAACAAACATATAGAAAATGGCCACCTCTAGTAACAAACCTTTGAAATGGATGTGTGATACATTTTTATAGGCAAAATGGGTCAAAAATTTGGATCCAATTTAGTAAACTAGAATGGATTCAAATTAATGACATATTAAATGGTAGAATTGGAAAATATTTTCTATTAGAAAATTCTCCTTATTTACAAACGTTATAAAATAAAATGTAATATTTATTGGTCATTGGATGAAAGGGATATAACAATTATATATAAAATTTTTTTCTATCCAGGATGACTCTTCGTATTCTATAATTTTGGTATCCCCTAAATTTATTTCCTTTCCATATGTATAATAATGAGTGGTGACCTTTATAGAATATTTTCATTACTATTTTATAAATCTTTATATATAATTTAAGCTCTATTTGACAGAAATTATTTGTTATATAGGACCATATTAAAAAGTATCAATATCTATGCATAGTTTTCGAGGCCTAGATTAAGAGCTGGTTTGGGGCCTTCAAACTGTGGATTAAGCTTTGGGTATAAAAGAATCAAATAAATAAAAATTGACATAAACACCTAAAAATTAATATTTTGTAATTTTTATTATTTTAGAGAATGTTTGGACCAAACTTTCGAAATAAATTAATGTATTAAAATTAAAATTATGATATTTATTCAATTATGCTCAAAATTTAACTAAACCGTGAAAGTTTATAATTTCCTTTAAAAAAAATATGTGGGATTAAATACATTGAAACCCAAAGTAAAATTATTGGAAATAATTTATCTATAAATTACACCAAACATAAACACTTCAATTATAGGAAATCATCTTATATGATGGTCAAAACAGACTTCCCAAAGTATAAATAACAACATAACTCAATTATCATATCAAAGAAAATATCATGCTTCTTACATGGATCAAGATCAGATAACTCCTCAAAAATAAAATAAATAAATTCAATATCAGGTTATCCTCTTGTTTTTGTCATACCTACATCCTCGTAAAAATATTTCTCTTTTCACTCAACGTTTTTTATGTGTTGAGTTTTCTCATTATCAAGAACATGTTTGATCTCCATAGGATTTTTATCCTCCTAGTATATCCACTTCACAGAGTAAAAAATGGGGCAATCATCAGTTATTTTTCATGGTGGGTTTTGAGGCTAAGCGTTAGCAGGGTTCACATGTAAAAACATTTGAGGTGTAATGAGAACGGTTAATCTCTAATGTGAAGTAAATTTATGAAAATAGTTTTACTCAAGAATAGTGTTCTCTTCAATCCGATATTAATTGAATCACCCAAAAACACATATTTATTTATTTTGGAATTACAGACATGTAATTTTTAGCATCAATTAAAAAATTTATTCCATCTTTTTCCCAATTTTTAGAATTATTTCATCATGAATTTTGATCTATAGTTCTCTTTAAAATAATATTTTTAATGAAAAGGGAGTAATATTTGGATCTTAAATATTTATGAATACACAAACCATATATTTAATGATATCTTGGGCCACCAATCCATATTTCCATCATGATGCGTTTCCAGAAAAATAGCAATAAATATGAAAACACATTCAATTAAACTCAAACTGATTTTTTAGAAATAAAAAATAAAGCTAATATTCTCCCTACCCCACATTTGAGATAAAAAATAATCATGAATTTAAATTCTGAAGATTGTTTGAAATGTATAAATAGATTTTAATGTGGCTTCCTAATAAAGTATTTCATTGATACTATGGGATTAATAAATGGAATATGAAAAGGTATTCCAAAATATTAGTTCAATGTAAAAAAGGTAATTAATAGTGCTGACTTAATCATACTTAACACATTCCATAAACTATAAAAGATTTGAAAAAGATAAAAAAATCGTAGAAAAAAAAATTCTCAAGACTCTAAAAAATTTATGAGTATGGTAAAAAGGTTTAGAAACCTCTTGAGTTGGGAAGGACTTTTAATTTGGACAACACTTGTCCACATGAATTTCACAATCAAACTTCATCAAATGAAAATATTAGAAATCAAGAAATAAAATCCATTCAGTAATCATTTAAATCCAAAAATATAAAAATAATTAAATTTACCAAAAATCTAACATGGATTGAATTTTACATATTATTCGATTCAGCTCAAGAATCTAAAAAGACACCAAAATTGAAAAAGTTAAACCTAATAAATTAATGAAATATACGTAAAATAAAATAGAGGCACAAAAAAAATTCCTAATAACATATTGAAATCCTTCCCCCCAAATTATTCCTTTTACTAACTTATTTTTAGTTTATTTTATGTAATTCCCCGACCCTAGATGCCCAGAGTTGGTGCATTATTACGTATCATTGTCATGATCATTAAAGATCAAGTCTCAAAAGACCAATTAGTTTAGTAGCCTTGGAAGTACTAGGTACATTAATAAGGTTTACATTACATCATAAAATAGAAAACTACAACAACATTGTTTCCCTAGACAACATTGATATTCTATAGACTATACCTGGTGGTAAGTCATAATATACATCTTTGCATTCTGGGAAAAACAAGACATAGAAAGGTGTGATCTCAGATTCTAATTAAGGATAACATTATAGTGGAAACTTTTATAAATAAGCATAAACATTTAAGGCAGTGTAAAAGACTAGAACAAATGCCTTTTAAACTTGAACATCAGCATAATATGGCAATGATAAAATCAAATAATTCCATTTAATTATTCACATGGATATTCTACTAGTCAAATAATCACATGCATCATTAATACCCACTTTCACAATGATGGAATGCGTAATTTAGACTATCATAACCACATAGTCAAGACCTTCTGCCAAGAATACAAATAATATTTTTTCAAGGCCTTCTGCCAAGACACTAGTTTGTCTCATGAGACTTACCGATGCATCGATGAGCTATAGCGGGCTCCAGCCGTCACATACTAAGTCAATACATTCCTCATATGAAAAGTTTGAAACATAACATAAATATTATTATTAAAACTAGCATACGAAATGTCAATACTTTATCCAAAAACCATGAATGGTATAAAAATAACACATCCATAGTCAAACAGAACTCATTCAATACAATATAGAAGATTATACTATAATAGATTAACCTCAATAGAGAATAATGAATGATATTTACATAGATGAAAATAATCATCAAATCTATTTGAGAGAAATATCTCCCTTTTTCATGAAACATTTAAAAGTCACACTATTTTTCAAGAATCCATTTAAAAATAGATTTTTGAATCAAAGTGTCCCATACCACTTTGAAACATTTAAAAGGAATTTTAATTTTAAATAATTAATGTACATATAATTAAATCCTTAAAAGCATTTTTAAAACATGGACATTAATGAGAATGATTTAGAAGAATAAATCTTTAAAACATTAAAAAATGATATTTTAGTTAGAGTTTCTAACCAAAAGAGAGACACTTGAATAAAAATAATTGAGGTAATCAAAAAATTGTAATATCATGAGAATAAAGGTATCCATGATATACTATGTCAAAGTACATTATATACACCATATAAAAGTGATTTTTTTTATAACAATGAAGATGTCTCAATGGAATGTAAATTGCGATGAAATATCTTATAAAGACCATATACTTAGGTTAAGGATAAACCAACAACAAAATTATGGGTGAAAAATATAAATACACTCAATATTATTAGATATTCATTGTAAATCAATCAGAGTACATTCACACATATTCTTGTAAAAACAACACCAATGAATTGGATGTTTAACTCGAGAAATATAGATTGAGTTAAAATTACTATTATCAAGTTCATATCAATGACTTGAGAATTTATAAATAGAGTGATTATGTGTATCAAAAGTATATCCACAGAAAGGGTAGTGGAAATTATGACATAAGAAAATGAATAGTGATTCCACACATAATCTTTGAGTAAATTAATCAATGAAGTATGCGTAAAGCCGAATGAGTAGAAATTGAAATATGAAATTCCCTTATCGATTTGGTAGCATACAAAACATACACCCATGAAAGAAGTATCAAACAATGATGATGTAAATATCTATAAATTAAAGTATATTACACAATGAATATAATCACAGGTAGTACACACACCACATGCAATAAATAGGTGGTGAAAAATAGAAATCTCATTGAATTAAAAGTGAGATAAGAAACTCCATACTTTGTACTTTTTCCTTGGTCGAGGGTAGGTTAACCTCTTGTATAAAGGTTAAATAATTGTTATTAAATTATACAAGAATCATATACATTAATATGATATCATATATGATCTTTTAACATTTCATTGTTAATAATATCTTAGTATTATCATCGTTTCGGGTGTTAATGGGTTAGTTTTCCTTTATATTCTTTGTTATGCGAGACATATTTGTTAAGGATGGAATGTATATAATTAATATATAGAATTATATCAAGTCTCTAAACATTATTTTTAATCATCAAATGAAATTTTTTCTTGAATGGATATGATGGGGAATGAATCTCATCGCGTTTGTGGAGACAGTAATCTATACATATGCACGAGAAACAATATCATCATTTTGATATTAAAATATTATATAATTGGATGGTATATCATATATACAGAATAATTATCTTGTTATATTTATTATTTACTTGAATTACACATCATTATTATACCCATCTAAATAATAATGTATTGAATAACAATTACACCATGACGTGGAGACGGTAAGCTGTACGTATGCACGTATGGTGACATGTCATTCAATTGAAGGATAGAATAATGAATTTGGTTGTAAAACATTTCTAATAACATCATAGTATATAGAAGATACTGGAGTTATTATTTTATAATTGAAACAACAATGAAAAAGGAAGTGGAATAAGAAAGGAACTTGAAAGAGGTGGTGAGATATTACCTCTTCTTCGGGTTATTCCTTTTGATTTGTTCAAAAGGGCTCTTTAAGTTGGAATTATGACTAAAGGAAGGACTCTAGGATGAAGGGAGGAAAGTTGAGAGGGTATTTGGGCAGAGTTTGGACGATCCAACTGGCATTAAAGGTGTTAATTAGAGAGAAGGGGGAGTGCCCTTTTATAAGAGGGGTGATGGGCACCTTAGGAAAAGATAGAAATTTTATTTTATAATAAAATCATTTTTTGTTTCAAATGGCTCAAAAATAGATTATTTAAGGCTAATGTGGGGATGGGTCGAAATCCACTCATCCAATATGTTTTAGACATGTTTTGGTCACTATATTAACTTTATTTTTTAGATTTAACTTTTAGTTAAATAGTTTGACATTTAAAATATCTCTTTTTATTTTTATATTATATGGTTAATAAACTTACTATATACTTTAAAGAGAACCCCAAGTGGTTCATTAATGATACAACTATTATTATATAATTCCATTGTCCTATCCTTATATTTTTAGGAATAGAATATCAATTAATAATATAATATTTGTTTTAAAAACTCTTTTATGTCAATTTTGACACTATTTGATATTTTGTTTTTGAAAAATTCATAACATCATTATTTTTTCGAAAAAAATTAATATAGGATATCATAATATGTCATATTAATCTAAAAACTTAGTTTAATTCATAAAAAGTTTCAAATTAAATTTATTTGGATATTTATAATATCAATTATTTTAATATTTCATTAATTTGGTAATTAATACATCATCATTATGTCATATATAAATTAAATTATTTAATGTCTAAAAAATACAAATAAGCTACCATTATGTAGGAAATCTGTTAAGATTTATAATGAATATTTATAGTCGAATTTATCTTATGTTTAGCCCTATATTAAAAATGTTTTAGTTATTAAACTTTGATTTTATCTCTTTTAACTCTTCTTTGAATTAAATAATAATAAATGTCCTAATCTAATCCAAGTGGACCAAATATGTTCATATATTATTCATAATGTTTTTTGTGGTCGAATTATACTTAGCCAATAGAATTAGGACATGTGTTAGGGTAATAATAATATCATTTTTACCCTTAATTACCCTATTTATTTTTAACCATGGTAAATAAAAGTAAAACGTTACTATTAACCAAAAATTGTTTTTATCTTATTGAACCAAATTTTACTCCTTGATATTAACCGTGTCTTTATTAGTTTTAAAATTCCACTCACAGAAGTGGTAAAATTATGTTTTATGTGAATTTGCAAATTTTCATAGGAGGTGGGTAAAAGAGGGTCAAAAGTTCAATAACATTTTTATATATCTAAAATTATTATAAACTGACTCCAATGAATTACATTGAACTTATATAAGTATTATGTATATATTTTTACATTAAAATAAATTTAAATATAATAAATAATTATTTAAATAAATATTCAGTTTTAATCTATAACTCCGTGTTTTTCACTATTCATCAAAAATTAAATGTTTTCAGAAACATACCAGAAATTCACCATACACTAATTTTGAAATTATGAATTCAAAAATGAAGTCTATTTTACCAAATTTAAAACATATAAATTTCTTTTTTTAGTTTAAAATTAATTCCCGTTGTCAAAACCAAAATGCGTGTTTTTATGAAATAATTACTACCAAAAGACTGACATTTGTTTATCTCCAATTTCAAAGTAAAATTACTTTCAATGACCAAAGTTGGATTAAATGGTAAAAATATAATCTAATTATACATCCAAAACATTCATATTTATAGTTTAACACTATAAATTATTTTTATTAAAAAAGTTTGTTTCAGTTAAAATATATTATTTTTCAATATTCACCCAAAAATGAAAGTTATCAGAAAAACAACAAAAATTTATTGAAATTAAATTCTTATGTCCCAATCCCAAATAAGAAGTTTATTTTATAAAATTGAATATATAAAAGTTTCAAATATTGGATTTAAAAAGGGTTCCCCATCAAAAAGGCGGTAAAATTACATTTTTTAAAAAATGCTTCTTTTATCTGAAAAAATGAATTTTTCCTTATATTATGTCTAAGAAACTCATTATATGGATTCTAAAATTATAAGGGTTATATAAAGTTCAAAATTATGTTAATAATATTCATAACTGCTTTTTAATGGCTAGTTGGGTAAGTCGTGGTGCGCCTGAACTCGATGTTGCGTGTAATGTAAGTTAATGAATTACTTTGAAAAACTAACATACTATGAAATATTGGGGTGTTACATTCTTCACTCATTCAATAAATTGCATCCTCGCATGTTTTAAAATTGGGCTTGGGAATATAATGGAAACTCCCACATCAGAAAAAGAGTCAATAAAACTATCACTTTAAAAGAATGAAAGAGAAGTACAAAGGTCACCCACGATAACCCATACTAGGATTCCATGTAGGAAAAAATGGATATGGAAGATAAAATAAGTGTAATGTTCTATTGGAGAGGGATATAAAACATGATCAAGATAAATTTAACTACAATAAAACCACAAACTTGTGATAGGACAAATGGTAATTAGTTTCCTAGTATGAAGAGTAAACAGACAACATTTTTTGTGTTTAAAGTTAAATTTCATAAAGATGAGGAATTTGTTTATGAGATTGACTAAGAACATAAAGAGAAATAATAACTTTTTAAGTAGAGGTTCATTCTTTAACAAATTTCTACCACTAACTCATTTTTTTAAATGATGAGTATTCAAGAAGACTGGGTCACACTGGAAGAGATGGAATAAACTTCTAGAGAATCACATGATCCACAAAGGATAAACTATATATTTACCTTGTCTTTAGAGATTAATCAAAACCTAAATGGTTAGTAAAAGATCCGATGATCCCCTAAAAGGATATTCCTTTAGAGAAAGAAACACTAATATTAATTTCTAAAATTAAACCAACAATACCCCAAAGTTAAATAAATATCATTCTATAAACAATTGTCCTTAAAATCATTCAATATAATCCAAACTAATTTTGAATCCCAAAACATATAAGAATTTGGTTACGTAGTCTTCCACGTAAAATTGTATCTCCAAATAACATCAACTACTATTAAAGTCACATACTAAAAAGTAATTAACCTAATCTCATATTATCTATTATCAGTTAATCATTTCCATAAATATCCCAAATCACTATAAATCCACAATAAAAACATTGATAAAAATCCACCATTACTCCTCAAATGAAATCCCAAAGTATTCTATTTTCCTTGGGAATATAGTGTTCCCAACAAAGCGAACATCTTCCAAAATAACATTTATCACTTAATCACCAAATCATTTTCCTATAATAAGGGTATTCATTTGATAAGACATAAGATCCCGAATCAACTTATTATTGATCAATAAAATCATTTAACTAAAATTAATTAGTCACACTAACCAGGGACTTCACGTAGTCTAGTTGTAGGTGATAAATCCCATTCGCACTCTGGTTGTGCGTTCGATTCCCACAAATTTTTCCAACGCGACATGTTGTCACACTGTCTGTGTTTTTTCCTTTTTCAAAAACTATATTTTATAACATTACCAAAATGAGATAAATTACTCAAAATAACCATAATATAATTTAACCACAAATGTAATCTCATACCTTTCATTTTCATCCCAAAATATAATAACTTCTAATTTGCTCAATCCCAATGATTATATAAAACCAAATGGTTATTTATAACTACATCTACAAGATAAAAGATAATTATCCCTTAAATATCATTTTCAGATGAATGTTTCAAGGTTATAAATACAAGAGAAAGTTAATCCAATGTAATCCCATCAGCAAGGAGCACTAATAATTTTAAACATTTCTACAAACTTTTATTTCCACATAGCTTCTTCTTTGATCAGGAAAATATCCTATTGAATAGGGAATTCACTTGGGTAATGACCAGGTCCCCTACATTTATGGCAAATAACTGTAAATGGATTCTTGAGACCATTTTTATTTTCCTCTATAGTACTATTCATTTTTCCTCGACAATTCTTCACTTTATGTCCTTCTTTCCCATATGTAAATCTTTTCTTTGTTCCATTGAGACACTTTCCTGGATGTCTCCTTCCACATTTCCTGCATGATGGAAATTGAGGATTCTTTTCCCATGGTCTTCACTTCTAGAGCTCTTATCATTCATCACCTTTTTCTTCTTTGTTGAGTCTAGAAGTTGGTTAATATATATGTTGTTGATCATATTTTTTGAAAACTTATTTGGCATGAACAAGATATCTTTTATGCCTATCAAAATTCTATTTTGTTGCTCATTTCCACCACCATTCCAACATTTTATATCATGCTCAAAGTTACTATGACTTCATTGGAATCCATCCATTGACTAAAGCTAGAAATCAATATGTGAAGTTGTCATAAAATCATTTAGAGAATTTCATGACACCATATTTTCACTTTTGAATCACCTTAGGATTAACCAAGGTCATTTATTCTCATCTTATATTAAAATCCTTCAAGTCGGTTTTAAAGAAAATGTAAATTATCCTAAGAATATACCCTGGGAGTTTCGTAACCAAGAGTGCAGCATGGCCCGTTGTCATGCACCAGTTCACGTTTGAGTCTAGCTCAAAGTGGTGTTTTCAGGTTTAACCCCTAGGTACATTTGTGCCAGAGCCGCCTCTACCTGCTCGTATCTAGACAGGGATGCATCGCTTGGAAAACTCAAAAAATCTATAAAATACCAAAATTCTAGGATGTTATTCTATACTAATCCTCAAAGTCTATCTTAAGGCTATGTGCTTTTATCAGATTTTATCTAAATCTAGTTTCCAAGGTTTGTATGAAACTTTATCTGATACCAAATCTAATGCCCTGACCCCAGAATCCCAGAGTCAGTGAATTATTACGTATCATTGGAATGATCATAAAATATCAAGTCTCGAAAGAACAATTAGTTTAGTATCCTTGGAAGTACTAGATATATTCATAAGGTTTAAATTACATCATAAAATGGAAAACTACAACAACAGTTTTTCCATAGAAAACATTGAGATCCCATAGGCTATCCCTAGAGGTCAGTCATAATATACTTCTTTACATCAAGGGAAAAATAAAACATAGAAAGGGGTGAGATCAGATGCTCAGTAAGGATAATATTATAGCTGTAAATTTCATAAATAGGAATAAACAATTAAGGCAGTGTATAAGACTAAAACAAAAGCCTTTTAATCTTGAAATTCACCATAATATGGAAAAGAAAAGATCAAATAATTCCATTTACTTATTCACATGGATATTCTACAAGTCAAATAATCACATGCAACATCAATAGCCACTTTCATAATGATGGAATTCATAATTCCAGACTATCATAACCACATAGTCAAGGCCTTGTGCTGAGACTACAAATAATATTTTTTCAAGGCCTTCTACCAAGACACTAGTTTGTCTCATGAGACCTGCCGATGCATCAAGGAGCTATAGTGGGCTCCACTCATCACTTAATAAGTCCAATTCATTCCTCATATGAAAATATTGAAACATAACATAAACATTCATATTAAAACTAGCATACGAAATGTCAATACTTTATCCACAAACCATGAATGGTATAAAAATTTCACATCCACAGTCAAACATAACTCATTCAATACAATATGGAAGATTTTATTATAACAGATTAAACTCAATCGAGAATAGTGAATGATATTGACATAGATGAAAATAATTATGAAAACTATTTGAGAGAAATATACCCCTTTTTTCTTGAATCATTTAAATGTCACACTATTTGTCAAAAAGACATTTAAAAATAGATTTTTTAATCAAAGTGTCCCATACCACTTTAAAAACATTAAAAGGAATTTTAATTTTAAAACATTAATGTCCATATAAATAAATCTTTAAAACCATTTTTAAAACATGGACATTGATGAGAAAGATTTAGAAGAATAAAATTTTAAAACATTTAAAAATGATATTTTAGTTAGAGTTTCTAACCAAAAGAGAGACACTTGAATAACAATAATTGTGGTAATAAAAACTTTTTAATATCATGAGAATAAAGGGATCCATGTTATAGTATGTCAAAGTACATTATATACACCATATAAAATTGATTTGGTGTATAACAACAAAGAAGTCTCAATGGAATGTAAATTAAGATGAAATTTCTTATAAAGACAGTATCCTTAGGTTAAGGATAAATCAATGAAATAATTATGTTTGAAAAATATAAATACCCTCAATATTATTGGATATTAAATGTAAATCAATTAGTGGACATTCACACATATTTTTGTTAAAAACAACACCAATGAATTGGATGTTTAACTCAATAAATGGAGATTGAGTTAAAATTACGCTTATCAAGTTCATATCGATGACTTTAGAATTTATAAATGGAGTGATTATGTGGATGAAAAGTATATCCACAGAAAGGGGAGTGGAAATTATGAAATAAACAAATGATTAGTGATTCCACACATAATCTTGGAGTAAAATAATCAATGAAGTATTCGTAATGTCGAATGAGTGGAAATTGAAATGTCAAATTACCTTATCGATTTGGTAGCTTATAAAACATACACCCATGAATGAAGGATTCATAAAATGATGACGTAAATATCCATAAATTAATGTATATTACATAATGACTACAATCATGGGTAGTACACACACCACATGCAATAAATAGGTGTTGAATAATGGAAATCTCATCGAATTAAAAGTGAGATAAGAAACCCCATACTTTGTACTTTTTCCTTGGTAGAGGGTAGGTTAACCTCATGTATAATGGTGAATTAATTATTATTAAACTATAAAAGAATCATATACATTAATATGATATCATATATGATCTTTCAACATTTCTTGGTTAATAATATCTTTGTTTTATCGTCGTTTCAGGTGTTAATGGATTTGTTTTCCTTTATATTATTTGTTATGTGAGTCATATTTGTTAAGTATGGGTTGTATCATATTCATATACATAATTATATAATGTCTCTAAATATTTTTTTTAATCATAAAATGAAATTTAGTCTTGAATGGATATGATGGGGAATGAATCTCATCGTGTTTGTGGAGACGGTAATCGGTACGTACGCACGAGCGACAATATCATTCTTTTGATATTAAAATAATATATAATTGGATTCTATATCATATATAAAGAATCATTATCATGTTATATTTATTATTTACATGATTTAAACATCATTATTATAACCATCCAAATAATAATGTATTGAATAACAATTACACCACGACGTGGAGACGGTAAGCCATACATACGCACATATAGTGACATGTCATTCAAAGGATGGATAGAATAATGAATTTAGATGTAACATATTTATAATAACATAACAATATATAAAAGATACTGGAGTTATTATTTTATAATGGAAACAACAAAGAAAAAGGAAGTGTAAGAAGAAAGGAACTTGAAAGAGGTGGTGAGATATTTACCTATTTTTCGGGTTCTTCCTTTTGATTTGATCAAAAGGGCTCCTTAGGTTGGATTTATGACTAAAGGAAGGCCTCTAGGATTAATAGAGGAAAGTTGAGAGAGTATTTGGGAAGAGTTTGTTCAATCCAAATGGCTTTTAAGGTGTGAATTAGAGAGTAGGGGGAGGTCCATTTTATAAGAGGGGTGAGGGGCACCTTAGGAAAAGCTAGAAACATTATTTTATAATAAACTCATTTTTGGTTTCTAATAGCTCCAAAATAGATTATTTAAAGTCTAAGGTGGGGCTGTGTCGAAATCCACTCAACCAATAGGTTTTAGATAGGTTTGGGTCACTATATTAACTTTATTGTTTTGATTTAACTCTTAGTTTAATAGTTTGACATTTACTATGTCTCTTTGTATTTTTATATTATTTGGTTTATAAACATACTATATACTTCCAATATAATCCCAAGTGGTTCATTAATTATAAACATATAATTATATAATTCTTTTTTCTGAACCTTATTTTTTTAGGAATAGAATATCAATTAATAATATAATATTTGTTTTAAAAACTCTTTTATGTCAATTTTGACACTATTTGGTATTTAGTTTTTTCTAAATTCATAACAGCATTATTTCATCGAAAAATGTTAATCTAAAAAAATCCTAATATGTCATTTTAATCTAATAACTTAGTGTAATTCATAAAAAGTGTCAAATTACATTTATTTGGATATGTAGAATATCAATTATTTTAACATTTCCTTAATTTGGTAATTACTGCATCATCATTTTGTCATAAATAACTTAAATTATTTAATGTCTAAAAAATATAAATAAACTACAATTATATTGGAAATATATTTATCTCTATAATTATTATTTATAGGAGAATTTATCTAATGTTTATCCCTATATTAAAATTTTTTTAGTTATTAAACTTTGATTTTAACTCTTCTTTTAATTAAATAAAAATAAATGTCCTAATCTAATCCAAGTGGACCAAATATGTTCATATTTTATTAATAAGGTTGTTTTTGGTCTAATTATACTTATCAAATAGAATTAAGACATGTGTTAGGGTAATAATAATATCATTTTTACCCTTAATTACCCTATTTACTTTTAACCGTGGTAAATTAATGTAAAAAGCTACTATTCACCAAAAATTGATTTTTTCTTATTGAACCACATTTTACTCCTTGATATTAACTTTGTATCTTTTAATTTTAAAATTCCACTCACAGAAGTAGTAAAATTAAGTTTTATGTGAATTTGAAAATTTTTATAGGAGGTGTGTAAAAGATGGTGAAAAGTTCAATTTTTTATATATATCTAAAATTATTATAAACTGACTCCAATGAATTAAATTTAACTTATATAGGTATTATGTATCTATTTTTATCTTAAAATAAATTTAAATAAAATAAAAAATTATTTAAATAAAAATTTGGTTTTAAACTATAACTCAGTGTTTTTCACTATTCATCAAAAATTAAAAGTTTTCAGAAACATAGAAAATTTTCACCCTATGATAATTTTGATATTATGAATTCAAAAATTAAGTCTATTTTAACAAATTCAAAACATAGAAATTTCATTTGTTAGTTTAAAATTAATTCCTGTTGTCAAAACCAAAAAGCGTGTTTTTATGAAATAATAACTATCGAAAGATTGACATTTGTTTATGTCCAATTTCAAAGTGATATTACTTCCAATGACAAAAATTTGATTAAATGGTAAAAATATAATCTAATTATACATCAAAACCATTCATATGTATATTTGAACACTATAAATTATTTTGATTAAATGTTTTTTAGTTAAAATATATTATTTTTTCACTATTCACCTAAAAATGAAAGTTATCAGAAAAACCCCAAAACTTTTTTGAAACTAAATTCTTATGTCCTGATCTAGAAGAAGAAGTTTATTTTGTAATATTGAATATATAAAAGTTTCAAATATTGGATTTAAAAAGGGTTCTCCATTAAAAGGTGGTAAAATTGCATTTTTTTGAAAAATACTTCTTATATCTGAAAAAAATGAATTTGTCCTTACATTATGTCTATGAAAATAATAATATGGATTATAAAATTATAAGGGTTATATAAAGTTCAAAATTTTGTTAATACTATTCATAACCGCTTTTGAACACCAAGTTTGGTAAGTCGTGGTGCACTTGAACTCAATGTTGCGTGTTATATAAGTTGTTGAATTACTTTGAAGAACTAACGTACTATGAAATCTTGGGGTGTTGAAATTAGTTCAAGAATGATTTTCACACCAAATATTATCTCGGTAGTAAATAAAAAAAAGAAAAAGAAATAAAAAACCTAATTTATTTTATAATGGAAGCTTTAAGTTAAGATCCCAACTTGTACTACTTTAGAACAACATAAAATCAATAAAAATAATAATAAAAATAAATAATAAGAAATTTGAAGGGGAAGGAAAATAGAAAATTCCTATTTTATAACCCCAGTAGTTATTGGGTTTTTACTTCCCCTTGTCAGTCAATTTCATTGAATTATCCTCAACCAGAAGGTGGTTGTGATCTCTTTGACATGAGCCACCACATGTGACTTTTCTGAGTTTCTTTGAGTATACAAAAAATAATGGAGAACCACAAAGAATATATGAAAATTACAAACCCATAATAATGAAGAAATAGGGTTTATTTGGTTTATATTGTGAGGGAAAATATAATAGGGGTGATCCCCATTGACTTATATGTTGTCCTCCTTCACATGGTATGCAATTTGATGCATACGAGGCAGTCACACCTCTATATACTTACCCATATCGTCTTCTTCAATGAACACCACTAGTGTGGTATATTACATAAAATACAAGACCTGATACATTTTTATCAATAAATTTATTAAAAGAGAATTCAAATGATAGTTCAGCTTGAATAAGATAAAAACATGAATAATCTATAAAGAAATATTTCATTTAATGTAATTCAAATTTGAAATTGAACTCTTTTGGAAAGACCATTGGAAACTAAATCTCAGTTGGTGAATCTTCATCATTATTATCCAAAGAAGGAGAGAGGTTGAAATGATCTGATTTTTCATTATCATGGAGGGAAATATCAGGTTTCATGTTATCTTCAAAAAAGTGATTCCAAGATCCTTCCAAAAAAATTTGATCTCCAATACATACATCAGTTGAAATATTTTCTTCAAAGACATCATTGGAAAATGGTTGTGTATAGAATGATTTAACTAATTACTTTAGTAAATCCTTTTCTTCCACCTTAGTATCTTTAACATAAAAAAATTATTGGTGAAATCTCTTCTATCACTCATTTAGGTTTAGGTTCTGGATAAGCCTATTTCTGTTAACATGAATGTAAATATTCAACTATTCATTCTATTTTCTCTCTATAAGCCCTATATTTCTTCTCAAATACCTTGAAAATAAATTTTTTTAATTTATACTTCATGTTTCACATGAGAGTAGTTATTTTATGAATAATAATACCAATTTTAATAAATCATGGACAAATGAAGGTTTTTTAGTTTTTAAAATTTTGGTTTTTTCTGTGTTTTTTATGAAAACAAATTGTGTTAAAGTGTTGTTCCTGCCCAAAAATTATTCCAAATATATTCATAGGGATTTTTCACAGATCCCTGGTCAATATTTGTTTACCTAAGAATGCAATATATTATAGGCTGAGGGTCATTCTTGACGAGGCATCTCACACAACACTAAATTTATAATATCAATATTTAAAATCTAACTAATAAAAAAATAAATAATATAATTTTTATGATTTAAATTTGGTATTGAAAATTAAATCTATGAAAGATAAAAAAATTAAAAAAATAAAAATGAAATTTATAATTTAGATAAAATGATAAATGTTAGATATAAAGGCGATCATACCAGGAGATCACCTAGAGCAAACCTCCATCGTCTATTTATTAGTTTCAAATAAACATAATGAACATAATAAACCATATGAATTAATAACATATTATAAAAACTTTTTGAATATATATTTCACTAAATAATCACTTGATAAACCTCACATACACTTCATCCATCATGGAAAAATATTAGTTAAGAGAAAACTAAGCCTCAGGTGGAAAGTGGAGGCACAAAGGTGCATTTCCCACTAAGATCCCCCTCGGCCTACCTCTATAAAAATAACAAATAATATGAATTAATGTTAAATTACTTGGGTTAAAAAATTTATTTACACCTAGAGACCATTATCACATTAGTTACTTAGGATCACCAGCAAACGAGACCACAGTGAGAAGAATGATATGGAAACATAAAAGATAAAAATATGAGAAATATAGGTATAAGAATAATAACATACAATAATAATTCATAATACCATTAAAACACAAATGAAAATAAAAAACTGTATAAAATTTAGACTTAGAGTTCCAACCCATTAAAGATGATATGGGATACTTTTTATAGGGAGTGGAGGTGAAAAAACAGGATAATTTAGTTAACCAGAAGATTGTGCATTATAGATATATTAAATAGCAGAATTAGAGAATGTTGCCTCCTCAAATGTTATTCCCCTGTGTCTTAATTGTTCTCCGTTCAAATTTTCAATTTATTTTACACAATATGAAGGAGTTATGAAAACATTACTCTAAAAATATAAAATTCCCATGAAGACTCTTTATATTCCCCCAATAAAATTCCCATGCATTTATTCCCCTGAAACATAAGGAATAAATCCTGAACTCCTTTATGATATTTTTTCATTATTATCTTATCCTCACCTATATAAAATTGTATCTATATTGGAGTAGTCTTATTCAATATATCATCCCATCAAAAAAATTAACTAGATCTACACATGTATTTCAATGCCGGAATTGTGAGCTGCTTTTGAGGCTTCAAATGGTGGATTAAGATTTGGGTGTAGTAGAAGGAAATGATGCCCAAAAAATATAAAAACATAAAAAAATAAATTTTAAATTTTAAATAGTTATGTTAATGTTATTTTATAAATAAATAAATAAATTAAAACTATAAAAATAAAAAATAGTTTATTTTTTCAATTATGCTCAAGATGCAACTAAAATAATTAAATGTGAAAATTTCACAAAAAATTACACTTTTATGGGATTAAAAACATCAAATATAAAAGTAAAATTATTTATTTTTTTCCCTTTAAGTGAGAATATGTTTCTTAAAATTTATCAATGGAAGATGGTAATGATTTTTGGGTAGAAGAGAAAAATAAATCCTAGGTATATTGATCCCTTTGAAATTCCCTCTCGTATAATGTTTGTATATCATTATTTGGATCTTCCATAGATCCTCTTTAAATTACATGATTTGTTCCTTGTATCTCTTATGAGGAAGTTCATACCTTATCCTTCACATGTTCTAAACTCATAGGCCATACCACTGGTGAAATATATTTCATATAAGGAAAAACTGGAGTTGATTTTGGATGATACAGAGAAGGTGCTTCAAAACATGATCCCTAATCTAGTAAATTTTTTATGGTGAAACCTACAATTTGAGGAAGATCAATTGGAAAAATAGGATTTAATGAGCTAGAAGTATTCTAATTTTTTTTGTACCAAAGTGATGGAATTTCAAGGGTGAAATTCATTTTAATAGTATAGAATGTAATAACTCAACACTTTATGAAATATTTGTTAAATAAAAATAATTATTTTCAAATTTATAAGTTACATGGGACATTGAGTTCAAACGTACTGTGATTTTCTATTGTTTGAACAAAATTATTATAACCCATTCCTTAAACATGGAGGTATAAATAGAAGTAAAACATTTTAAATATTATTTATAATGATTTTATAAAAATTAAACATGCGAATTCAATGTACATAATTTTTAGTAATGTATTTATATGTTCCAAAAAACACTATTTTCTCAAAAAAAAAACTATTTCATTTTCTGAAAAAATAATAAATATAATTTTTTCAAATTTTAGAAAATTATATTGAAAAAATAAACTTACATTTTTTTATTTAAATTTCAATATTATATTTGAATAAATTTTAGATAATTTTCTGAAAATATTTATTTTTGTATGAGTAGAAAAAAATGCTGACTTTTATTAAAAATTTATTTTCCTCTTAAAGCATTTACAACGATAAATCTTGGTTAAAAATATATAAAAATTATAATTAGTTAAATTATGTTTTTAATCAAATTTTGATTATTTTAATCAATTTAATTGTTAATTTTTATATTTAAAATTTCTTTACTTATGGATATTTTTCTCTTTGGAAAAATTGTTTTTCATCACGTATGCGAGTTAAATTTTAAAATAGAATTTTCAAATTTTTGAGTGTAATTTGGAAAAATTGATTAATTTTTTGAATCATAAAAAATCATATTATAAAATAATTTCAATTTATTTATTTATACCAAATTAATAATTAAAAAATATAAATTTATTTGCATGACTATGGTTAAAATAGGTTTATGGGGGGGGGGGGGGGGGTTCAGCTAAAAATATAAAGAGAATTTTTTTTATTAAAACATGAAGAAATCCTATTTAATAGTCATATTTAAACCTTCTATCCTATAATGTTTTATAATTACCCTTTTGGGATCCATGTTTCATTTGAAAAACCTAAGTACACTGTTTTATTTTAAAAAATTCCTAATGTGTCCTTTCCCCCACTTATAATAGGACACCCCCTATCCTCTCATCTTCACACTTCCAATATCATTTAGTTTTTACAATAAATGAATATATACATTAATTACATCCACACATACATCACATAGTGCTTATTTTTATTGATATAACCTCATTATAATTCTCTAGTTATATACCTAATGAGGTTCTATAAAGTAGAGGTAAAATTATTAATCATCTATTTTTGTTTCCTTTCTTATTTCAGCTCTAAAAAATATTCTCAAAATATTCATATATAATAATAATTATTATCTAACACATACTTAGACATTATTATTTTGACTTAATAACATATATCTACCTCCTTTTCCATCAATGGGAAAACTAAAATGTCGATCGTGTGAGTGTAATACTACCGCCTTGCGAATCGATGTATTATGTGTTCCATAAAAAACTCTCATGGATGGAAATAATAATAGATTTATCATATTTATATAATATATAATGACATAATTTCACTTCTTTAATTATAATATAACATATAAATTATTATGTTCTATTTCATGGGGTTATGATAACGTTACTCATGTGTATGGGAGACTACCACCTCATGAAGTGATGTGATTCATTTTTCACTTAAAATTTTCTTGTAAGGTAATATGGATAAATTTAATGAATATATATGATATATAAAAAATTATAATGACTCTATAAATGTGATGTGTTATTTATGTTCCTTTCATTCCATCCATCAATAGAATGGAAACAACATTCATGGATACATACGACCTATCGTCTTCAAGAATAATGTATTTCATTTTCTATATATAAAGTATATGGATTAGTAAAAAATAAATAAATCAAAAAAATATATGATATTTATATCATGGTAAAAATTCTAGATATTATTCAACCATTTTCAAGGTAATATTATCAAAAACTCGAAATAAAAACATACACAAAAAACAATGTAGTTATTACTTGAAACATGATTTTAAAAAACATTTTTCAATTAATTTGTAATGAAAGGACATAAGTAAATAATATATCGTATTACATATATAAATATGGTTCTATAATATCTTTATAATAAACCTATTTTTATTATATAGGATTTTTAGCATGAATGATAGAATTCAAGACCAATGGTAGATGATTTTTCCCTCAAATTATATTCTTTGGGACATATATTTTATTATTCTCCTATCTTATTTTATGAGGTGCATATACATCCAATTTAATATTTTATATAATTAATTTATTCATTCAAATTATATTAAAATATTCATTTTATTTTATTATTTAATAAGGATTACTATTCAAAAGTTACCAGGTTTGTAAGGGTTTTTTGTTATAATCTCATTATTTATTTTGGATATTTATGATTATGTTGGGGTATTGTGATCTAACACTCAATAAAAGAATGAATTTTATTATTATATGTTTATTTCATGAAAATAAATGTTTTACCTTCATTTACCACAGATTATGTTCTCAATATCAAAACAAATATTTTTATGAAAATTTTTCTATATTCCTCTCATCGGTCAAAAATTATTTTAATTCCATGAAAATGTTTTATAAAAATGTTTTAAAGAGATATTTTTACTATAATATAAATATTTTTAATTTAATTTTAACCCATGATTTAATTTTTAAAAAATCATTTAAAAATAATATTTTTGTCATTTTCCAAACAAGGCCTTTTTGGATTTTTCTGAAAATAGTAAATGAGTCCTCTTTTTAATGTGTACAACATGAATATTATATTCCACCATCCTTACCACTAAACTATTTAAAGTTAAATTTAACGGTTTTAAAGTATATTTTAAAATATAATATTCTATTTAATATTTAGTATGTTTTTAGTATTTAAACAAGTTAATTAAAAGATAATAGAATATTTTTCTCTATGAAATATTCCATGTTATTTTTAAAAATCATTTTTTATCTCTAATGGGACCATTTTATGGTACTTATGATTTATTGAGTATATAAAATAAGGATGGCATCCTTATTTTTTATATTTATGGTTTCTTTTTTAAGAAAAGATTTTTATGAAATCCTTCCCTTTTCCATCGGTTATGTTATGAAAAAATGATGGAATATTTATTTAACAAGGTTAATTTCAACAAGATATACTATGATTAAATGTTTATGAAACAAATATATTTTTTTTGGGTTCTAATATGATAAGTGTTTTATGATCCTATGACTCATAAATTAATTGATTATTTGATGGTGGGGACCTATATCTCCCTTTGACGTATTATGTAATGATGGATAATTCATGAGTTAATTATGTTATCAGTGAAAATGATTTCATGTTCACAATATTTTTGATAACCTGATTTGATTCCATAAGATTATGTTTTGGCCTAGTTTTAATGTACATAATATTAATAATGGACATAGTTACATGACCATACGTTTATAAAAGGTTTTTATTTCACATACATAATTTAATAAGTGAACCTTTTCTATTTATACATGTTTTCAATGTTTTTATAAAATGTGTATGCTACAAATCTATGTATTTTTCTAATGTTAAGCTCTAATGGATTATATACATTGATTAATTTATGATTCATGCCTTATTAATGAACAAGATTAATTCCATGACTTATGTTCATTATCTAAGATATATAGGGTATGGTTTTCAAATGTTAAGATTAGGTTCTCATACACTTATGCTCATTCTATTCTGATATGATTATTAGTATCTCCCTTTTATACCCCTACTAAAAATTTAAGCTCACCGTTTGTTATATTTTCACCCCCATGTTTTCAATAATGGTTTTATGTTTGATATATCTTATAAGGGAGTAATATATGATTAAATAAGTTGGAGAAGATGTATTTCACCAATTAATTGGTTGTTTATGTTTCAAAGTTTCCAAATCCACTAGACCTATAAAATTTTTGTATGGATTGTTATGTTATTTAATGAATATTCATTTATTAAATTGTAATATTTATGTATGAAATTTGTGGGTCCTTATAATTACACAACATCATCACTGAAAAATTGATCCCTGATAAAGTCGAAGGATCTCATATTAATTTTTTATCCACAAAAATAAAAACAATTACCTGGTTCACATTGATGGAATATATGACTATCTCTTGTCACCAACTACTATTTGCATAAGGATATAAGGTTAAATCCTTATAGAGAATTCACTTATTCTTCAAGATTCTTCAAGAACTCATATCATTGAATTACTGATTCTATTGTATAGATATGATGATGTCCTGATAATGACTACTCTCACATTCCTTCAATTCAAGAAGGAGTTAGATGATAAAAAACTTAGAATGTTGAATTATCTCAATAGGATGTGGAAGAAGGAGATATAAATTCCATAATTTGATTAGATTGATAGTCCCTCCGAAAAGCGATCCCTCTAGCTTATATAATGGAGGTTAAACAAATAGAAATGGTTCCCCAACCCACATATAAATATTTCCTAGAAAATAATCTATAAACGATATGCTATGAATAAATAAATGGGGAATAAACATAATTTATATTTTTTTTCAAGTACTTTTAATATAAAAGAAATGTATTACATGATAAAATCAAGTCATTATCCCAATTCATAATTCTAAAAAATATTATATGAACCTTGAATATTAGAATAAATTCATTTTTTAATATTTTACTTATATTCAGTTAACAGCTTGACAATACTTTTAGAAATTAAATTACAATCCTATTATTCTAAACTTAAATAATATGAATTTACTTATTCTTAGAAATCATATATTCTCAGACACCTCTTGGGCCCTAACATGGGTCCCACTAAGTCCAATACTCATATTTATCCGAATAAGGAATAGTTTTGAATACTCTATGTGACTGATCCCATATGACCTTATCTTAATAGATAAAAACACTACTTACATACTAGATGTGGAGTCTAGAAACCCATGAAGAACCCTAAGGAAAGAAGGAATATTCATAGTGATGAAAAACTTTCCTAAAAACACATTCCATGCAATATAATCTATTTTTAATTTGAAATATCATAAATCATGATGCACACACCGTGTCATCATCTATTACTGATTTATTATTCATTTACCTAATTGGATTTAATTACCTTCTCTTAACATGGGCATGGATTTAGTTAAGGTACTACCATCATGATCAACTGGGACTGATAAATCACTTTGTTTTAAAAGTGAAAAATTCAATCTTGATTACTTAATCAATTCCATATAAACAATTATGCACCCAATGGAATCTACCCCACCATGTCATAAATTCCATAGTTTTTAAATTTCATCACAGTACATAATCAAATAGTAATACTAGTAATAATATTAAGTCAAGTGACCATTTAAAATATTCATAGATACATTACTACAAAACTAGGTCTATCTAGTCCTAGGTATCAAACAACACTAGCTAAAAGCACTGCAAGAAACCCCCTTTATCTGTGCAACAAAAATAGATATTAAATGAGATCTTTAATAATACTTTTTTAGAGGTGTTAAAGGGGATCTCTAAAACTAATAAAAAAGTGTTGTTAAAGGGGGATCTTCATTAGAGACTTTTTACAAGGGCTGATAATGGAATCCCCTTTATCAATGCATCTAAAAATTCATTGATAAATGGTGATTTTTTGGGCACTTTTAAAAAAGCACTGATGGGGGGGGGGGGGTTATCAGTGTTGATAAAGACCACCCAATTATCCGTGATTTATTACAATTGAATATAAATGGTATATATTAGAAAAAAATATGTTTAATTAAAAAAAATATTGATATATAACTATATTTATGTTGATACAAATAAATATTTATTTTTTAGATATGTTTTAGATATGGTAAATAGGAATTTACACTTAATATATAAGATAATTAGTGAAATTGGATTATAAAATAATTTAAAATATATTTTTAATTTATAATTTTAAAATTTTTACCAATTAATAGTCATTTAATATCAATTTGAAAAAAATAAAAAAATAAAAAAACATATAAAATAATCAAAAAATATAACTTGAACATAAAAAGACCTTAAACATTGATCAAAGTGTATGTTTATGCTCTTCCATATATCAAATCGAAGCCTGAAATGTTCTCTACACGACGTTTACATTGGGGTACCATAGTCAGTATTTTTAGAGGCAACAAGAGGCACCAAATGCCTCTAACACTTTGTTTTTAGTTGAGTTACCCCAATTTTTTAATATTCTATGGATTTTTAGCTTCATTTAACTAGGTATTACTGAATATTTTTGATATTGACTGAATGTATTCCTGGGGATTACATTCTATTGATATTATGGTTTTGAAATTTTATATATTTTCACAATATAGTTTTATTTACTATTAAATATTTGCATATTTTCCTACAACTTGGAATAAATCCCTTGTATAAATACATATATGCACATATTTACATAAAAATGTATTTTAAAATATATTTATAATAAATATTTATTATTAATATTAATCAAAGTAGAAAATATAAAATTTTATTTACCTTATAAAAATGCAATAATATGTATAATTATTCACAAATAATTAATGTTTATATGTAAACATGTTACTATCAATAATTAAAAAATATATATGTATATGTATATTCTAAAATATGTAAATAAATTAATATTATTAAAATGTATATAAAAAAATCTAACCATTTTTTACATTATACAGATATATTTATAATGCTTATATATACAAATATGTGTTTATTAGTTCCAAAAATTAGGGCTAGCCAAGGATCTTCCTCAATTCAAATCTACTGAATCGATGAAGATCAATCCTTGGATTGATTTTGTTGCTATATGGATTTGTTCAATCAAAAATGGGAAATATTGATTCTTCTTGTCATAATGAACCTCAAGATGGCTTTGCCTCTGCTATTCTTCCCTGCAAAGTGATTTCCTTTGTAGAATTCCTTGTAGGAGCTTCTTACATATAATAGAATCAAAGAAAACCACCCATTAATAATTTTTCTGGAAAAGGTTCCATCACAGTGGTCACTGACCCATAGGCGATTAAAAAATGGATACATGGTTGAAAATACTCAGAGCTTTGTCACAACGCCTATGAAAGAGGAGCGAATCCCTGGCCATTCAAAGATCTTAAGGAACGAATCACACATTGCTGTAACTTCTTTAACGGGCATTTGATTCCATATAGGGAAAGATTATTTTCATATCATTTTGTAGAAACAGGAATATCTAAATGTGATCTGGGGACTTGGTACTCTTAACATGAAGACAAGGATATTTCGCCTCTCGAAATGGGATGATAACTTCATCCTTTTCACACAAAAAAAATCAATTTCTCATGTTTGGGAAAGAATCAATGGGCTAACATGGATATATTGGCAACTTAAAATCTTCAATGATCTAGATTTTTGGAATTGGAACACCTTCGAGGATTGACCAGTGCCCGATCAGGGGTGATCTTGGACTCTATTCAAGAGTCATTGTTGATATTGACAAGGAAACAACACCCCCAAAACGTGTGTCCCTATATGTCAATGACCACCTCATTGAGGCCATTTTCGAATTTGAGAATGTCCATAAATACTGTGATCTTTGCTGAATTATTGGTAATTTCATCAATAAGTGATCTATTATCCAAAAAATAGTTAATACAACATAGAACAACACTTCATGGAAAGAGGTCCCAAGAAGAAGGACTATCTCCACAATGAAGTATGCAAAAAATAGTGACACTGATATTTCTAAGTGGGAAGCATGAGATAACTCTATTGGAATATGAAAAAACTAGACTGACATGGCTGATGAAGAGGGGCACCAAAATTTCCAAGAAAACAGGGATGTATATTTCCATCAAACAGAGGTGCTTCCCACTTGAAAACATGATGATATTCCAAACCTTCAGGATTTATCTGAGGAGATCATTTCATTTTCCCAAAGCATTAAATCTACGTTCTTCACCTTGGATATTATTAAATCAAAATTAATTGTGGTTATTGACATTGAAACCACAATATCAAAAGTCACTACCAAGTATATGCCCATTGCCACTCTGATTCAACACATGAAAAACCAGTTGACAACATCCACCTCCTTAAAGACAAAAACCACAAATAAAGGCAGAGATGCCTCTCAATACTGCATTGAAGACCCCCCAATGAAATCACTTCCCAATGTTTCATTCAAGAAATAAAACACAAGGAGATGTGGATGAAAGAGGGAAACTAAGAAAAAAGAATAATGGGGTCTCACCCCCAAATAGAAATTATAATAATAGACTTATTTTGGAATTTCCAAGGACTTTCCAACCTAGGAACATTGAATTCCCTCAGGCAAATTGTGGGTAAATAAAAAAACCGTATTGGTATTTTTGAACAAAATACCAATAGAATCAACAATGGGTCTCACCTTGAAGGAAACATTTATTCACTACTTTTCTTTATCCAAGATTCTTATGGTCAAGAAAGATTATGGATCCTTCTTCACAACAGTGTGGAAAATCTTACCCTTTTTTCTGTGGATGAGATAATCATAACTTATAGGTTTTACAAATCTAGTCAAAATACCCTATGTTCAATGTTCTATGCCTCTAATAGATATATTAACAGAACATCACTATGGATTCACATTAAAAAAATGTCTAATTCTATATCCAACCCATGGGTGACTTTAATTATATCCTTCACATGGATGAAAAGATAGTCCATGATTCATGTGACATTTTTAGGAGGGAATTAAGATCCTTTATTAAGGATTCCAACCTAACAGAAATCAACATTCGTGGGGTTATGTACACATGGTATACGAATCATCTAAGTAGTATGAGGGAAATCAGAATTGACCATACTTTTTTATTGATTAGATGCTGGAGAGTGGGAAGGACATCTCATGTGTCACTCTAGTGAGTCGTAATTTAGACCACCATCCAATCTTGATGAATTTAAAAACTAAATTTGAAGGAAACCCTATTTAATTCAGGTCTAATAATTCTTGGACATCCCTCCAAGAAAGTTTTCCACCTATTAGAGACAATTGGACCATTGGATATCACAATATCATTCAACTGGCTTGTATTCTCAAGCTTAAATCTCTTAAGATCAAAATGGGAAATAGAGAAAGCATAATTTCAGCCGTCTCGATCACGAAATAGATTCTCTTGAAAATAAACTACATGAGATTCCAGAATCAATTACCACATGAAATTTCTCTAGAGATATTGAATATGAGGCTAAAGTCTATTTTGAGCTGAAAAATCTCATCGTTCTTAGGGATAACATCCAAAAAGAACTATTCAAGGTGAAGTGGATTATATATATGGATAGAAACACCAATTTATTAAATGATATTCAAAGAGATAAAAAATATTATAGGCCCATATCTTTATCAATGTATGGGGACACTATCCTAGATGGAAGAAAAATCCTCTCCAATCATATAGTTTCCTTCTTTACCAACCAATTTAATGGTCCTAGAAAAAGTGAAGAGGCAATGTAAGGAAATATTCGAAATATTTTCACTAAAGCTGATAACATCCTTCTCACCTAGGTTCCAATGCATATTGAAATCATTAATGCTATTTTTTTTGTTAAAAAGGGAAGCTCACCAGTACCAGATGGTTTCACCAACCACTTCTCCCAATTTTATTGGGAAGTCATTCAAAATGATGTTTATAAAATGGTTAAGAAAATTTTCATAAATGGATCTCCCACTCAAGGATTCAATGCTCACTTTATTACCATAATCTCTAAGGTAGATAATGAAAGTGATATTGTTCTATTTCATATGGTGGATCTGGTCAAAATGATTCTCAAGATAATCACAAAAAATATAGCCAATAAACTTGCTCATGTTTTTGACAGAATAAATTCTTGGAATTGTTTTGGCAATGTTAAGGGATGATGAATTTAGGATTTCCTTATAACTACCTCTGAATGTACGAGTCTTCTCCAGAAGACTATTGGAGGAGAAAATATTTCCCTAAAGATGGATAACAAAAAGGCCTTTGACAATATTGATTGGGGATTTATTGGTCATATTATTCGTGAGTTTGGATTTGATATGAGATTAATTCATTTGATTAATACATTAATCAAATTTAATGATATTTACATTCCTATTAATGGATCTCTCAAAGGCTACTTAAATTTCTCTAGATGAGTGAGACAAGGGGTCCCCCATTATGCTATCAAGTTCACAATTGCTGAAGACTACCTCAGTAGATTGATTCATCACTAGTCCAACAATGTAGAAATCAAAACCATAAGAGTAGATATAGGGATATCTACCCCCTCTCACCTTCTTTTTTGCGGATGACATTATCCTATTTTACTCATGTTGATAGCAAAAATATCTATCATATTAAGAGGACCACACTTCACTATGAAAGTGTTTCAGGATAGGAGGTTAACTAGAGAAAATCGTTTATCTTCATTGGAAAAAATATTTCAGACTATAGGAAATCCAACATAATGCAAGTCCTGGGCTGAATGGAATGATCTATACTCTTCACATATCATTGAGTCCCCATGTTCCTCAGAAGACCTCTTTCCTTCCACATTGTTGAAGTATTGATCCATGTTAGAAGAACCCTCTCCACTTGAAAGGGAAAGTCTCTCTCAATGGAGGGTAGACTATGCTTAGTCAAGAATGTAGTTATATCCAAGATGGTCTACTCATTTATGGTGTACCTTTGGCCTACCTTGATCTTTAAAACCACAACTATATTACGAGAAACTTTGTGTTGAGTGGCGGTATCCTGGAATAGAAATTTTTTTACTTCTCCTTGGAGTAAGTCTTGTGTGCCAAATATCATGGGAGGACATGGAATAAAAAATATTGAGCTCTTCAATCAATCTCTTCAAGAACAATTTATTTGGAGGCTTATAAGTGAGAAGGGACATTTTTTGGAATATCTCAGAGCCAAATTCCATAGTAGGATGATTGAGGGGAAGGTGAATTACAATCAATCTTTAATTAGGAAATTTCTGAAAAGGATTTTTAAGATAATCAATATGCATTCTCACTAGTTGAAAAGCACTAAATCCTATCTCATGTTCTAGAACTATAATTAGATGGGTTCCCCCTGATTGGAAGTGTTATCACTCATGATATGGAAATTGACAACAATGCCACCATTGAGGACTAGCTTGATCATAGTAATATGCTGCCATCTCAGATTGCCATCATGGTATCTTATTATGTTTTCCTAAACATAGAAGACATGATTTTCTTAGAACTGAGTGAAAATAGAGTTCTCGATTCCAAGATATTATACAATACTTTCATTGAAGGAAACTATACACGGATTACGTACTTCAAAAAAAATATTTTCAACAATCTCGATTCACACAGCTATGGAGTCTCCACCTCAACAAAATTCCGGTTAAAACCAATATGAAATGCGTGGGTATCTCACTATGCTCCAGGTGTTCCCTATTCCATCATTATCAGGATGATGTTAATCATTTTTTTATGTCCTGGAACACCACTGCTCCTCTCTGGAATTCATTTTTTGGTTTGTTTGAACTCCACCCTCCCTAAGAGTCGAACATCTCGGTCTTTCTGCTTGATATTTTATGATTCAATTTTCAAAGATGGTCCGAATACTCTGACTTGTTGCATGTGTGCACGTTATCAATACAAACTGGAGAAGAAGAAACAAGAGTGTACCAGAAAATGTTTTGTTTAACCCCAGGGTTTCTCTCTCTGATATCCTACTCATGATTCAACCAGAAGATAACTTACAAGAGGAATGTTTTGATAACTTGATCAGGGATATAACAATTATGAGAAAACTCCACAAACTTGGAATCTATCCTAAAACTTGAGGCACTATTGAGGACATCAGGTCACCTCTATTTTCAAGATGGATAAAATTCAATTTGGATGGTGCCTTGGGAGGAAACCCAAGTCCTTGTAGCTACGAAATTGATTTCAGAGAACTTTATAGTGATTTAATAGAGGGAATTCATGGTTCATGTGGACATGATATTTATCTTGAAGAAGAAATGTTGGGTTTCATCATGGATATTGATGTTCCTTATCAATGAAATTTGAGTAATTCCTAGTTCGAAAGTGACTGAACCACTATCGTTCAAGCGGTTATAATGGGTATGCTTCACATTGCATGGAAGCTCACATCAAAATAGACTAACTATATTGACACTATTGCCTCAATGAATTAAGTCATTACACCTATCTATCGTGAAGCCAATAAACTTGTGGATTACCTTAAAAACTAAAGAGCCTTTGAGGATACTTTCACTCATCATTCCATCATACCCTAGGAGTTGTTTCCAATTATTCATCAAGATAAATGCATATTACATTCCTTTAGACTCTTGTAAACCTGCTATTATTTTATGAATCCTTTTTTCTTTCTCTTATATATATATCTATGTGTGTGTGTTAATAAAAACATATATATTTATATTATATTATTGTATATGTGAATGAATACAATTTATAATATATTTTAATAAATATAAGTATACATATATCACACACATATATATTTTATAAATGTATTTAAAAATAATTATATAAATATATTGGAAAAATATATGTAAATATATTTAAATATAAAAAATAGAAATACCATTAAATGGAAACCAAAACATTATGGTGAACTAGTAAATGAGTTACATATTCAAAGGAGAGGTTCAGTGTTATAATCTTGGTGGGCACACGTAAGGCTGAGAGTTAACAAATCAATGATAAAAGGGATGGTAGGGTTAAAATCACTAATAAGGGGTGGTGGGTCACTATAAAGGCTTTCATAGAAGCACTAATAAATGGTTTGGGCTTATGGAGGTCCAAAAATAGTATACTTTTACCCCCTTTAATATAAATGCCTTTATCAGTGCTAAAAATCACTGTTAAAGTCCCCATTTTATATTGCTAAAAAAGTGCTGTTAATGGGGGACTCTAATAGTGATTTTGTAGTGATAGTAAAAGCCCAGGGATTTTAACTATAATCTGGTAGTTAGCAGTTTTTTATCATCTATAAAGGCTTATTAAAGTGTTGTTAAATTCCCCTTTTATAGTAATGATAGGAACTAAAATGACACCTCAAACATGTTATATTTATATTGGTGGGTCAGTCCTCTTGATATTTTCTACTTGAGATCACCATGTGCATACTTTATGAGAGTAAGTATCATTGCATATGATCCCCCATCATCACGATGTATATGGACCACATGGAATAATTTAATAATACAATGATGGTATCTCTAGGATTTCATTATAGCTTATGAACTGCTATAAACATTTAATAAAACTAACAATTTAGATAAATTACGATAAATATAGTGGGGATAGAAGTATCAATACTATTTTGTTATGATAAACACATGTATTTATCAAACTATATATATGTAATGGTAGTAAAAGTACAAACATGGGTTCGGTCTGGGGAACCCACTTAAAAAATCTATAGGTATAGGATTACTCATGTGGAGATTTCTAATTTTATATATTTTGAAACCTATAAAAGAAAATTATATATACCATGTGAAAATAATGAATTCGGATATGTGTAAATATGTTAGGATTCTATTATTTGGTGAGTAACATAAACTCTAGGTTATGTATAATGTTACACATTTAGAATATTTAAATAGATTAATTTGATGCATGGAATAAGGATTCAAAAACTAAATTCCTAGAAGAATGAATACATAAATGAATGAAATAAGAGATAATAAATATTTTATATGATTTAATAGTTATGTATTTAATATTCATGTGATGTATGTGAAGATGGAGAGGATTTAAAAGAAAACCCTTAAAATAATAAGTGTGACATCCTTTAAAAAGACACATATGAAGACCTCAATCATTAAAATGTATAAGTTCTTCCAAATAAGGGTTCTCAGAGATTATCTTGTTTAAGGGATGGTGGAAATGGATAACCTTGATAGTTAGGTAACTAAATCACCTTATGAGATTTGGATGGTAATTAGCTGGGAAAACCTAAGATTAAGGATACTAGGGAATGGAATTGTGTTATTATCCATAAGATGTATTAATTAAAGGAGTTGTCTAATCATCTAATCAAAAGTAATATGTGATATTTTTATAATTTTTCCTACCTAAATAACTAATTATTAATAAAAATACCAAAGTGAACTCATTAACTAGGGGAGTATAGATCATGGATCTATTAATGTAATGATATATGGAGTCACCATTTTAGTGGGAGTCAATTCATTAAAAGTACTTGGTAAATGAATATATAACAAAATACTCCCACATGGATATATATTTTTGTAGACTAAGACATGTACCAAGTTTATCATTTTGAGGTTTCTTTTGGGCATGGATAAAAAAACTGTTCTAGATTGGTATTTGATTTTGGTAAGTGCCCTTAATGTGAATAATTTTTTGACTTTGAATAAGTATGTTATAGAAATCAATTTCTCTAACTCTCCCAAAGGGGTACTAGATAATAGTTTTGCTTCAAATATTTGTTCTGATAAACTCAAACTCAATTTTAGGGTATATTTAAATAATGTTAAAGTAGATATATGTGTCGATAATAGTGTAAGAGATGCATCATTGGAGTTTAGAACTTATGATCTAACTCTACCATGTATATTAATTCTGGAGTTGGAACAATGTTGCTATATTAATCTCATAAATAAAATTTTTTATTTCTATATCTCTTTTGGAAAAGTTATGATTTCTATTTCTAATTAAGAACAATGGTTGTTATATATATAAAAATAAAAATATTTATGGCATTAGGGATATAAAAATAGTTATTTATTCTTGATATGGATTAAATTTTTTATAGCATTTAGAATAAGATGGTAAAGGTTTATTCTTACCCCACCAGTCTTTGTAATTTTTTCCTTGAACCAATAAATGAGAAACAAATTCAAAGAATCTATTGATATGTAATTTTAGAATCATTAAATTATGTATCCTTTGATAAATGTGAATCTAGTTTCTTTGAAAAAATGACCGAATAAATTTTTAGTGGAAAATGTGAAAGGGATAGTGGACTGTTTGATCTTATATATAATGAAACATATGGACCAAATCATACTCTATAAAAAGGTGGTATTAGGTACTTCTTGAACTTTATCGATGAATTTAGTTTGTACAATTTTTTCTACCTAATAAGACATGATTTATAATCTTTTTAAAAATCTAAAGAGTCGGAAAAAAAAGTGCACATTAAATTGGGTATAAGTGTTTAGATTCTATGATCAGATCATGGTGATGAATAATTAATTTAGTAATTAATTAATATTATGAGAGATTAATGAATTATTCCATAACTCACTACTCATGGAACAACATAGTGGAATGGTGTTCCTATGTGAAGGAATCATATGTTTTGAGACAAGGTTATATTGATGATGTGTTAGTTTTACCATCCTATTTATGTATTGGGATATTCTCTAGTAACTTCATCATTTTTACTTAACCTAGTTCTATATAATGCATTCATAAAGGATCCCTAAGAGATATAGATTTATAAATTTATAATATATATATTTCAAATATTTTGGAAAGATAAGCCACAGTAGGATGTTTAGATTCTAATAAACATGAGAATATGTCTGAAAAATAATATTTTGTTAGTTATCCTAAAGAATCTAAGGGATATTTGTTTTATAATACAAATAAACATAATTTGTTCATTGATTTATTTTCATTATTTTTTAAGAGAAATAAATTTTTCTAGGAGTCATGGGAGGAAATGTAACCTTAGGGATGTTCAAGATACACAAATAAGAAGTTTTTATTATGTAGATGTTGAGTTGGATCCATAAACAATTACAGAAGAAGAACCAAATCAAGTTATAGAAGAACCAAAATGGCCAGTTAGTATTAATCATGGACCTAATAGATATGAATTTTTTATATTGAATGAAGAAGAAGTAATATTAATTAGTTATTAAGCTCAAACATAACAAGAAGCCATTGAGAGTTTGGATTTGGAAAAATGGTAAAATTCCATGAAATCTAAAATAGACACCATGTACAACAACCAAGCTTTGAATATGATGGACGCAGTTAAATGGGTGAGACCCATATGGTGAAATAGTTTTTTATGAAAAAACTAATATGTATGGTAGAGTGTATACCTCTAAAGATCTCCTAATGGAAAAGGATTACAACAAAACATTCATGGTTTTGATTATGGGGAAATATTTTCTCTAGTTGTAAAGATGAAGTCCATTTCGATATCATTATATATAGAAACTCAATATGATTATGATTTATAAAATAATTGATGTCAAAAATTATTTTCTTAATTGTAAAATAGTTGAGGATGTGTTTATGATACATATCAAATGTTTTATAGAATCAAATTATTCTTCAAGGGTTATAAGTTGAAAAAAATACATTTATGGATGAATCAATCTTATTAGAGATTGAATATCTGGTTTTGTGATGTAATAAATTTTTTTGGTTTCATAAAACTTTAAGATTATTATTTTGTATACTTTAAAATAAGTGGGAGTGTAATTTTATTTCTTACATTTAATGTAGATGAAATACATATTATCTAAAATGATTTATTGAATTTACACTTTGTAAATATGTGGTTGGGAAAATGATTATCAGTAAAATACTTGGGTAATGCATCATACATTAGTGATATGAAGATAAATTTTTATATACATAATATGTTTCCCAGACTAGTTGAAATCACCTATATTGGTAAAGTGATAAAAAAATTTATCATAGGTAACTCCATGATGGTGTCATTACTAATGTTTCAATGTACATATCTTAGTAAAATTTAAAATTCTTCCAAAGTGTTAGAATTTATTGGTAGGATTCCTTATGTATCATACATATAATATATTTTATATTCCATCCTATGTACTGGACCCAATATTTATTTTTATTTTTTTATAATGAGTAGATTCCAATATAATCTCAGTGAGAGTCACTAGATTCCCATTAACAAAATTATTAAGTACTTAAGAAGATATAAGGACATATTGTTGGTATTTGGAAGAGTGGATAAGCTCATTATAAGGGGTTATATTTATACAAGTTTCCAATTCATCAAAGATGATATGAGATATCAATATGGTTTTTTTTCCAAAATGGTTGATAAATCAATTAGAAGTGTTTCAAATAATCCTCTGTAGCCGATTAAAAAGTTGGGGAGAACATTGGTACATCAGATGATGGAAAAAAATCTTTTTAATTAATAATTTCAAAAAAAATATGAGGATGATTCTATGTATTATGTTATAAATTTAGATTTTCTAGGAAAATGATGGAGTTATTTATCAGGCCAAGGAACCGTGGTCCCATCAATGGACCAAACCAATTCTTTTAAAATTAAATATCATTGAATATATTTCTATGAAGATCTTTATTAAGATAGTTCGGATGGATTTAGATGAAAATATATAATATACATTAAAAAATTAATTATTACAAAAAAATAATTAGCGGTAATGCTGAATGTATCGGTATTAGATACATGAAAGATTAGTGTTAATGGTAATAAAATTTTTCAGGATTTTATAATAATGAAAATATCTATTTATAATTCATTCATTTATTCTACATTTATACTACCAGAATAATGGATTGATAATTTTCCCTCAAATTATGGATTTGAGTTGTCCCTAATCAATGATCATCAGTGAGTGTTGAGGGTTGTAATGATATGTTATGATTGTTGTGAAGATATGTTATGATTGTTGTGAGTAAAATATTATATATTATATAAAGAGTTTTATATGATTTTTAAAATGATGAAATTGTGATTTAATAAGTCTAGACGTATTTCCATATTTACCCACCAAAGTATATCACATAGAATTCCATATAATCATTAATAAACATAGGGGTGTAAGATTATTATAAATTCCCATTATATGTAGTTTTAAAGAGACCTATCATGTGAAAATTTATTCTTTGATACCTTTCTTATGCAATCAATGGAAGTTAGCTAATTAGGGGGTTTTTGGGTATATTTTTGACTAGGTCAATAGTTAGAGCTAAACCAATGTCGTATTTTCCCACTCATATAATGACTAAATTAATCTAAGCCCTTGATTCAATTAGATTGTAAAAATTAATTTCCATGCCATGTTGATTGACATGTGATGTGATCAATAACTTATATGAATAAAAAATATCTATTAATTAACACTATCCAATCTATGTTAGAGATACACGAATGTATGAGTTGGGAAAATACTTGATTGATAAGTTCTATGTCCAGTAACCACTCAATGTCCTAGAAAAATGGATATAGATATACATATATTTTATATGATAAATTTTTTTGAAGTATTTTTCATATAGAGATATTTTTTATATTTGAACATATCAGACATAGCCACATTGTCTCCCAAGTAGCACTGATATCTTGCTAAAGGATACTATTTTTGTACTTATATGAAATCCAGATTTCATATTTATTTTCAACGGAACAGTGGCCTATAGGATGAAAAAATTAAGATTTATAAAAATTATATAATTTTGAATGATGTGTGCAATGAAGAGTGTTTTCTTAACCATATCTAAATGACTGTGAATGGATTCATAAAAAGTTTTTTATTTTTTCACAAAGTTCTTATTAGATTTTAGTGAATGTGATAGATTTTTGGATATGAAATAATTATTGTATATATAATTTTACAATATAAACTAGTAACAACCATCAATATAAAATGAATATTCCTCTATCAAAACATTTGATCAAAATCTACCATAGTTAATAATAGACTTTGAAAGTGGGATACTGAGTAAATGGATTCAACCATCTTCTATACACAATTTCCATCCACTGTGAATCAATAAGATAATTAATTTAAGGATAAATTAACTAGTTATAATCATTATAATTGTTCAAACAACTATGTTCTCAACATGAATTCATTATGGATAATGAATGTTGGCTTCCATGTATTGGCATCAAACTCAAGATCCCTTCATTGAATAAAGGGAGCTAATATAAGGATATGATCCAACCATGGGTGGAAAGTTTGATACATCCATAACTGAAAATATTTTTTTTTCAACTTCTCATTTTATCTTTGATGAAGAAGGTTCAAATACACTATAAATTTTTTTTTGTATTCTATCATAGCGTATTAGGATTCAAGTGGTTGGTGTCAACCATACGAAGGTGAGAGTGAATTGTAAATTTCTAGGTGATCACAATCAAGAATACTCTATTAAGAATGATAGAGATGAAGCTCATTTCATCTAAGATACACATGTTATATTATCATGTTCTTCACTACATGTTAATTTTTTGACGACATATCAGACATACTGTTAGTTTTATTCTTCTGTAATGAACATGAGATTATACTACAAAAACCCATAAAGTAATCTGATAATATTTATGGAATTTAATAAAGACTATTTGTGATGGAATTCCTTCCATTTCCATAAATTCATTATAAAAAGTTATAGTACAGTTCCTCTCAATGCATTTAACCCACTCTCTTGTTGAAAAATATTCATTACTCTTTGTATCACTCTAAAAAAATCAATTACCATCCATAGATAACTACTTGGGGTCGACGGGAGATCTTTTTTATGTTGTCAAGTGGTACCTTTTATCTTTTATTTTTAAATGTAAATTTTTATCATTTAATTATTTAAATATTAGTTACTTAGTTAGTTATTTTATTTTATTATTTTTCTTAAATATAATTTAGGTATTAATTTTTTTAACTTTAAAATACTTTTGATGTTATTTACTTAATTAGTTAGTAATGTTATTATATTTAAATAAAATAATAGAATTATACAAATATTTTAAATAAAATTAAATATTATAAATACAATACTAAAAAAATAATGAAATACTAATAACAAAATTTATTTATTATTAATTTTATTATTATTTTAAAATTTTAAAAAATTATTAAAAAATACAGAAAACTAATATTTGTAAGCTTTAAGGAATTAATTTTAATTCGAAAAATATAATTAGAAAATTTATAAATTATTAAAACTAATATAATTATATTTTAAAAAATAATTTATTTTATATATTTTAAATAATATTGTAATCAAATATATAAAGCATACAAAATAATTCTAAAAATAATTAATTTTTATTATTTTAAATGTATTTTGGAAATAAATAATTAAATCCTATTTAGACTTTAGTAAATTATTAGTAAAACTAATTTTGATTTTAATTTATTATTTTAGAAATAATAATAATAAATAATAATAAATTATAAAATAGTCATATATAATAGTAATTATTAAAAAACAAAAAAAATAATTATAAAATTAATAAAAAATAAAAAGGTTCATAAAATAGTGGTAGAAATTATAAAATATTAAAAAAATAATCTATTAGTACTACATAAACTAATTCATTTTCTACAATTATTTAATAATATTCCATCGTAAATAGTTTATCACTAATAATGGTAATGTGATAGTAACAAAAAATCAAGTATATTAAAACTAATAAATTGGTAATTTGAAAACTAATAATGTTTCTATATTATATATATGATTATAAATATAATATTAAAAACATATAAAATAGAACAAAAAATATAGAATTATTATTATTTAATTAAATATTTTTTAATTTTAAGTAAATAATAATAAATTAATTAAATTTTAGTAAATCAGAAGTAAAAATGAATAGAATTTTATTTAATCATTTATAGAGAAAACTAATATGTTTTTTGAATTACTTATCTGTTTAAAAAAATATTAGCTGTAAAATAATAATAATAATAATAATAAATAAATAAATAAATAAATAAACAGATAATAAAATATTAACATAAATTATAATTTTTTTTAAATATAATAAATTAGTAATTTGAGAGATAATAAAACATTTTAATTTTATATAATATTTGAAATAAAATATTGAAAATTACTAAACTATTACTTAAAATACATAAGTATTAATATGTTATAATGTTTTTATAATTTTCTAAGAAATAATTAAAAACTTGTAAAACAAAGAAAAAAATGTCTATGTTATATATTTTGTAGTCATCAAATAGACTATATAAGATTAGAATTTATTTTTCTAATATTTTATAAGATAGAATTTCTAGACGAGCTTATCATCTACTCTTCGGAATCAGGTGAAGCATGAGTTCACACACATAGTTGGGATTTATATTTTAGTATACATCGATTACATATGGTAGGTTATATTAATTATTAGTTTTCACATACATTTAATAAAAAAATTATATTTCATATTTTTTCTCTATTTGGTTCATCCCACTATTGTGGATTTTGATGTCAACATGATGATATACACTGATTATACTAAGAGAGTGATGGACCGTGAGAGACAATGTTAGACTATGGATAGTTTTTTATTTTTTGGGGTATTAATATTATTTAAATTAATTTTATACCATCTAAATTTATAATTAAACATGAAGTATAAATATGAAGACGCAGATTCTCATGTTTGAGATAGTCAGGATGGGACTTTGAGAGGGTATGATGAGGGCTCGTGCAAGTCACATTTCAAAGAGGATACATGGACATGGGTGACCATTTATGGTATTGATAAAGTACGAGAGATCGGTATTGGTTAATGATAGACACCAAACATTTATTATGTTATTGAAACTATGTCATCATCTAACTTCAAGGGATCTCACGATATGACGTGACCCACTGAGTCCCCTCTTTGTCCGACGATTGGCCTAGTTTACAACCCCAAGCCCACCTCCACTAGCCAGGGATGATGAATAGTAATAATAAGGCATTACATAAAATGGGAGCTATAGCCTGAACAACTTACAATATATACACATCACTATCCAATATAGATATCCACTATAATATAGGAGGTATATATTTTACTAGGAAAAAATATGTATACATACATCTGGTAAACATCCCAGGGGCGTACAATAAAAATGTCAGTACAATGGGGAAAAATATACAAGGCACAAAACCCCATGATTATACACCTACCTTGAGTGATTGGGAATAATGGGACCATCATGTCACATCAACTCATTCCTAATAACTACACCCCCCATATCACACTGGGATCCAACCAAGATATGGATCCCCAACTCCATAGCTCTACAACTCTATTCCCACTACATCACCTCTAATATGTGTGTGTTTTGTACGTACAAAAGGAATGTGGGATCTATGCTCATGCATGGGTAAATACAAAAATACTTATTATGATTCTTATAAAATTGAATGGGAAACAATGTTATAGGATAACACACAGTCGAGGGATAAACTGTATAACCTAAGAACTCAAACAAGCGGAAACACTGGCTAGGGAAAAGGAAATATATTTATTTCCTAATTTGATATCTACTATATATTATAGGAAATAAAATGTATACAATAGAATGGAAACCCATTATATTTAATAATGAATCTATTTATGAATCCATTAACTTAGGAGAAAACACCACCCTTCTCAAAATC
The DNA here is from genome assembly GCA_963277665.1 of Viscum album. Classification (NCBI taxonomy): domain Eukaryota; kingdom Viridiplantae; phylum Streptophyta; class Magnoliopsida; order Santalales; family Viscaceae; genus Viscum; species Viscum album. The sequence continues at coordinate 1,291,276,851 of OY728158.1, forward strand.
GTTATGGGAAAAACATCTTTTCTTATCATACTCATAGTGAAAAAACTCCCTATACATTTGTGAAACAAATGATAGAACCACACCAGTTCACAAATGGAAAAGTGAACCAGAAATAATCATATTGAAAACTTTTAATTTAGTCAAAAATATAAAATACCAATGGGGAACTCACCAATCTATAAGTTAATATAAATGCAGTAATAAACCTACTCACCCAACCCACATGGTGTTGATCTAGGATTACCAGCACATAATGGCTCCCAAAATAATATCTCCTAAAACACAAGGATGAGATAAATTCCTTTCTCACTAATATCAAAATCTGTAATATAATTAAAGAGATGTACCCATATTTTAAGAATTAGAGAATTATTGAGGGGGTTATTGGTCCCATATATGGGGGTTACCGGTCCCACCTGATCCTATAGGAGGGAAGGCATATGCTCATCTTTGTAAATACTCAAAAAGGAGTATTAAAAACATAAAAATGATCAAAAGGAACCAAATAATACTACTAAAAATGTGGCACTCTATCAACTTTGATTAAATCACATAGAGTGGTACACCAAAGATGATCCTGGAGAGTCTTGTGTGCCATAGATCCCCAAACACCCAAACCTATACACAAAAAAATGAGTACTACCAAAAATATTACATTGATATAATTTCAAATTATGGGGATCTAGACCTACCTGGGTCATATTAATTGGTTGAGGGTGTCCCTACCCCATAGAAGGCCTCATTCCTTACTAAGGGCCAAGGTTGACCAAATAGAAAACAATGTTTTTCTATGTAATAATCAGCCTGATCCTCAAATTGGGAGAACAAAGAAGCCATCATAGGGGATAAAATAAAAATAGTCCATATCTCCATGGGAGTACCAAATCTATCATTGCAAAGAATAAACAACACCCCATCTCATGTTATATGCTTGAGGTAGCATCTAAATAAAATCACCATACCGCTCATGCCATATATTCATTAGAATCCACAATATAATGATAGTAGGAAATGAAGAATAATCTTCAATTGCAAATCTCAATCTCCCATGGTCTCTACATGTGGTGATATATTTAAGAGAGAATATATATTCTATATACAATGAATAATGTTTATAAATTCTTGTATAAAATGGTAGTGAATAACCAAATTCCCCATTCTAAATTCCAAACAACAAGCACTTACTCTAATATTGGGGTATATGGAAAAGAGGCTAATCTACTAGAGTTAAACATCCATATATGATTTATTTTAGGCTACATGACTGTATAGAGGGAAGAAAAATTGTTAATCCCAAACTCCCACATTCATGACCTTCCCATTCCCCAATGATCTATAACCATTGACGAGCTTTGAGAATAATGATCTATGAATATATGTAAGGATTATATTCCTCAACATTTAATGATACTAGGGTTTTCACTATCCTCATCTCCAATATGTATCATCACGAGATCCCTTCACTAATGCTACATGGATAAGATGAAACCATAACTGAATCAGCTCATTAAGGTCCCCATATATATTTAAGGACACTATACTAAAATTATATTGGGAAGGAGACCATAAATAGGCTACTTACTTGTATAATTACATCTTCATGGTGATAAAACATGTTATCCTCCCCCCTAAAGGTGAAGGAACATAATATATACCTCGGCGTACAAGGTGTGTACACCCAACGAATCACTATAGGCATGTACCTCTACTTGACTCGACATGTAGTTCCCAATTAAACAGTGTTCCTCTAGTAACAAATTGTATTTAAGAAACATAGGGTGTTGAGTTGAGTACCCTGTCTCATGTTATATCTTATAGCCCAAAATTTCTTGTACATAAACAATCCTTGTACTTCACATAGGGTTCCTGTCGGTATACCTAACCACAACCTAATTCATGTACCCAAATGGCCTACATGGGAGTTTTATATGGGAAACACGTTGTGTTATTAATTCCTTTTATATGAGATGCACCAAGGATCTATTCAGAATGTCTTTCTTGAACTACTATCTATTCATTTAGGAATTAAAGATGCAGAACACCACTACTCAGTTAATTTTTCCTTATCCTTCGATATTCACTCCTATATTAAGAACAACTCATTCATACAAAAATATAATAACTAAAAAGGGAACCAGAAACAAACTATAACGTAAAATGAGGTGGAGTTGAAATAAATATATCTTCCACATAGTGAATAACTAAAGCTTCATGGTCATACAGTAATGATCAATGATCTGTGTATTATTTACTTTGATCCTCGGTTCTAATCATCCACCTCAATCAATGACCCAAATGCATCTCCCTCATTGTACCTTTGGTTGGAGGCATCCACATTTGGAGGGTACCTTCTTATTCTAGTGATAATGGGATATTTATAATAGGGGTTGGGGTATTAAAATGTAAAAATTAAATCGTAATTAATACCCAAAAAATTTTTGTGACCTAGATCTTCAGAATTTGAATAGGGTTTGTACCATGCCTGGGTAAAACAACTGATTTTGGGCTCAACCGTGAAGTAAAAATTTCTATATAGAGACTAATTTAATAGATATCAGTAATCACATTAGTAAGAGTAAATAATAGTTTTTAGTAAATATTATATATATTGAAAAATATTACCAGCTTAAAATCTCACAAAATTTATATCCAAGGGTAAATGTCAATTCCAAGAAACAAAAAAACCATCAATTTTCTTGAAAAATACTCTTTATATGGTAAATTAAAATTTTATCTTTTTGAAGGTTTTAGGGATATAGAATTAAAAATGATATATTTCATCCATATTATAAATATCAGTGTTATGTAATCCTCCACACCTTCAAGAATTTTTATCCTCAAAAGGGAAGCACCAAAAATAGTTATCTATGAAGCCCAAAAAAATATCACACTAGAATATGACATCCCGGTTCATGATCTCATCCAGCATATGAAGTTATATATATATATATATATGATGACCTAGAGTGAAACCCCAATTGGTAAATAATCCTATATCTATCACTAAAATCATGGACATCACATCCGAGCATCTCATTCCTCTATAAATGTGAAACATCCCTAACCAATAATTGCGGAGGTTCCCAAAACTATCACAACTCACCTTGTAGGAATTACATCAGGGATCTAAATCTTAATAATTTTCATAAGTAAAAATCATTCCCATAAATTCCAATACTAATAGCTCACATGAGTCATGTTTATCAGCAAGATATAGTCAATATACTAAAGAATTTCCTTTGGGGTTCTATAATGGCACAAAAATCCCTTCATGTCATTAATAACAGAACTATTATTTTACAATGAAATTCTTTTTATGAGTACATATAAATAATATTAAATTTAAAATTAATAATATCCATAAATCAAACAAATCACTAAAAAATTATGTTCAATTAACACACTAATTTAAACTCCATAGTATTGAATTTTCTAATGAATATCACTCATATGATAACTTTTTAAATAAATAGTAGAGTTATGAATTTTATAGAAATTGTCAAGGAATGTTTAGATCCTTTGTAAGTGAATTAGTGAATAAGAGAGGTACAATAATTTTGGAGTACATATAAGTTATAAAGGGAAACATAATCATTGTGTTCAAACCATTAGTTAGCCATTAATTAATTTGACCATTGGGAATTATGACTGTTTGTAATAATATAACCATTAGAATTAGTTTTTATAAAACGAAAATAAAAGATATTATTTTTTAAGGTGGGATAATGGATGACATAAACTAGTAGGACCATGTTATTTGAAGGCCATATATCAGAAATTGGAAGGGATGCAAAGTCACTAGGGTTAACCCTTTACAAAGCCCTAGTAGGGCTTCAAAAAGTATGTCTACAGTGAAATCAACAACTAGAGAAGTTCACAATAGTAGAGATCACCACTATATCAATGTTAGCTAAGGCACCCTAGTAGTGTACCACCCTCTCACAACATACCATTAGAGACTATTCTGGTTTAATAAGGGGTTATATAACTAGAACATAGTATTATAAATGTGTAAATATTTTTTTTATAAATGAATTAGAGGTTTCATCAAGTAAATTTTATTGATTAATTTATTTAAAGAAGTACACATGAATGCAGGATGAATATGATAATATATATATTTTTTGGATACAAAAATCATTATTGTATATTGAAAAATTATAAAACTATGATTTTAAATAAAAAAAATTTTCAAGAAATAATATTATAAAACATTATTAATTTAATTATAAATTTATTCTTTCCAAGGTAATTTTTAAATGGGATATAAAGTTGAATATAACCTAAAATAACTATTTTTATATAATTAAGTATTTTTTTAGTTACAAATTAACATTCTCATATATATATAATTATTTTTTAAAAATAAATATTATTTTAGAAATCACGATGTTGTAATTAGGTTAGAATGAAATGTTAACAATTACCTAAAATACTTTATTTCTCAGTGAATAGTAAAAATATAGTTTTGTGTTTTCAGTATGTTTTATGAATTCATACATATGTAATAATGTTTTAATAGTAAACAAAACCAAATTCATGACAAAAAATAGGTTATTTTATTAATATATTTTATTAATGAATTAACATCAATTTTAAAACCAATAAATAACTTTGCAAAGGATAAAATGGAAAATAATGTTTTTAAAACATTATTTTATGAAAAATTATTTTATACTAATAAATGTAACAAAAAATATTGAATTCAGGTTAAAAAACTAAAATATTTCAAAAGAAAAACTTTCTTGTTCTCAAAAACATTGAGCCACAACCATAGGTAATAAAATGTTTTTCTAATTTCTGTGACCAATATTTCTAAAATCAATATTTAGAAATTTTTAAAAAGTAATGCCTCATTTTATAAAAATACCCTCCTATATACCCTATTTAATTCACTCTGAAACCACTGATGAAACATTTCCCCTCATTTTCACTATATTTTTCCTTTACAAGGTGTTTCTAAAATTTTAATAAGATCTCCACTTTCTTTTGGAAGATATCTAGAAAGGTAATTGATTCTCTTCCAGTCCCTTTTTTTTCCAAGCACTTATTTTGTAGTTTGTCTTATAATTTCAATGTTTTTGTGTTATCATGAACTTATGATTCTTCCATTACTATCAATTTTTTTTATCATTATGACACTTCCATTATCTATCATGATAATGTTCCATAAAACACTTTATATACTCTTTGTCATGAAAAATTATTATTTTATTTTACATACCACCCTTTTTTATACTATTTATACCCAATCCTATATTTGTTGAAAATTATTTTTTAGATTTAATTATAAAAACTTTATTGGGTATTTCCATGTATTAATACTACATTCCATTCCTGTAGAATAAAAATAATGAAAATTTCATGTCTATGAGAACTAGTGCACTCAATGATTTTACATTGCACCTATTCTTTATTCTCCACAGCTTATTGATAAAATTTAGATTTATAATCTAAGTGAAAAACATGATTTAAGATGTATGAAGGGAATAACCTAATATCACTCTAATGAATTCTGTAAATAATTAATCTCTAGAGGTGAAATCTTTTATTATAGCATGGTGAATAGCCTCGATAATATGTTTTATTACACATTGGTACAAAACCTTTTTAATATGATTATATATCTTTCATTTTTATATTATATCTACATTTCTATGTTACGTATCATTAGAAATTCATGTTATTCTTCATTTTCTATCCATGTTAAAAAACCACGTTCACTATTATTTTTTTTATTTTTTACTAGGTCAATGCTCACTATTTTTTATATATGAATATCCAGATAAAATAACATACACTGAAGTGACCAACTATAGAATAATAAAGGCATATTTAAGGGGGATTAAATTATTTTATGTTTTTATTTTACTTATTTACTTCATGTATTAAGTGTTTAGTTTCCATGTAACTAAACCTGAAAAGGTCTTTAAAATTTATTAATGTTATATTTTATTAATAATTTATGTTATAAATCATGTATTAAAAATGTGAATCATAATAAAGATATAGTTTATATATGTTTTTAAATAAATACTTAAAAAAATAGTAAAAGTCCTATAGAATACTCTAAATATGAGAGACATCCATAAATTTTGGTAGAGTATAGAGTGTATGGTGTTTAAAGAAAATACATCCTTGTATGGATACTGAAATGTGGATGTGGCTATAGAACACATATACCGTGGCCTAATAACCTTGAAAGGGATTGTTTGGTATTACCAAAAACTATACTGGATCATGATAATGAATCATATGACTACACACCTGGCTATACACTGTTGGGGGATATGCATATATAAATCACATACTATTTTAAATAAATTATATAAGATATATATCGAGACAATATTTTTTTTAATTTTGAAGTAAATCATTCTAGAAGAATATTATTAGCAACATTGAGGAATAAACACTCATTTAGGATTACTATTATAATATTTCCACTAGTCACAAAATTTTCACTAGTGTTTTTTTCTTCTAAAACATTATTAGGAAATAAAAGGACTCGTGTAAATTGAAAATTAGACATACAATGGGATCATGAACACCACAATAAGGGGGGATATAATGTTGATATCATAATGAGGATGATGAAACAATTATCCTAGGTTATGAATATTAAACAAAATTAGCTGATGTGTTCTTATTTACCAAATAAGGAATAACTAGTAGTGTAATCCTTCATACGTCAACAAAAACCTTTTTTCACTTGAACATCTGATCAACTAATCAAGGAGAAACAAATCAACAGTATTGAAAACACATTTCATGTACTCCATCATTCTGAGTAGGAGAACATTACTTTGGTAGTTTAACTATTATATGGAAATGCCAATCACTTGTGGAAACCGATAAAGAACATGAATCCAATGGATGAGGTGAGAGATATAGAGTGGGAAGACTTCAATAAAATATTTTTCAATAATTTTATTCCTTGTACCCTTGAGAAATAATATAATTAATATTTAATTAATTTAAATAAAAGAAAAATAAATCAATGGGGAATTATGAGATAAAATTTTCAAGGATTTCATGATATAATTAAACCTTTTTCATTGATCTTGATTAGACTATTGACTTTTTATTTAGTGGTATAAAATCACATATGTGAATTACAATATAAATTTGATTCCTGGAGATTTATAATAAAATAGTTTGGGGTGATTTTATATTTGAAACATAGATTATAGATGAACAATGGTCTCACATATAGAATGATAAAAAGAATAGGATTCAGTAAAATTTAATAAATAATTTCCACCATAAACATGTAGAAAAAAAAATAAAAAACTACCCATGAGAAAATATTATGGTAATAATCATTCATGTAACAATCTTTAATGAACAGAAAAGTGTTACATTTGTTGAATAGATGGATATACAGATCAAAACTATATTGGATATTTAGAGCCTCGATATCTGAATTTGAAATAGAAAGGGAATATGCTGTGAGTAAAACATATAGTAATATTATTAATTTTTTGAGAGTGTATTAATTTCAGTAAAAAATTAGAAAATTATAAAATAATAGAGGGAAAGCACCATTAACCCCAACATTGGCCAAGGGAGAATGGTCATGGTTTTTCAATCTTCAAGGATAAAGTTAGGACTCTAAATGATCTTGTGGTAGTTATACTCATTATACACTCACAGCTAGAAGGTACATTGTTTTTATTTTTTTTCTATAAATTCTATTATTTCTTTATTGTTTTATAATAACATAAGGATAATATAAAAAATTCTAGTGGTAGTGTTTTTGTTTCAAAATCCATGATTAACTATTCAAGAATCAAATATATATAGTCATTTCCCTCTTAATTGTTTCGAGTTCAATCTCTCCCTAAACCTCGTGTTCATTCCAATGGTAGATTTTTTTATAAAACATGTGTTGGATTTTTTGTCAAAGTATATTTCTATGACCAAATATAGAAGGAAATTTTAGTTTTCTTGATGGGATAAACTACAATTATAATAAATGGTCGGATATGCCAGCATAATACTTTTCAAGAACCACATTCTCTTTTATTCTTTATGTAAATTATTAGTGAATAAGGTGAACAAATATAAAGTATGATGATAGGATATGTACCTATTGTTCAAGAATAAATTGATTTATTTCATGGTGATTTACGTGGACCTCCCCATAAATAGAGGTACAGTTCTCAATTGATCTCATATATGGATCCAAGACAATTTCAAAGAACCCATATAGAACGGAATATGTGGAGTTATATGAATTAAAGAAGAAAATTCCAGATATTTTGGGGGAAGGTTTTATTCAACCAAGTGGGTATCCTTGTAGAGAACCCATTATATTTTTGAAGAAAAAGGATTGATAAATATGGTTATGGATTCATTAAAAAGAATATAATGGGATCATAGTGAATAACGAACACTGTCTTCTAATTATTGATGATTTGTTTTACTAGAATCATGGGGCTCATTTCATCTCCATGATTAATCTCTTATAAGGTTATCATTTATTTTTGGTAAAGAAAGAAGATATCCCAAAGGACACATTCTAAAAAAGATATAGACATTAAGAGTTTGTGGTTATAAAATTTGGATTAATAACGATCTTTCTATTTTTATGTATTTTATGAATAGAGTCTTTTGGGAAAACCTAGATAAAATTGTGGTAGTATTTATTGATGGTATTATGATATTTTCCAAATGCCACAATACCATGATTATCATCTAAGGTTAATATTAAAAACATTGAGGAAAAATATATTTTTGGTAAATTAATAAAATGTGAGTTTTAGATACAATAAATATCATTCTTAGAACACATTCTCACTAGTGATGGAATCTTGACTGACCATGTAAAGACAAAGGTTATAGAGGAGTGGTTTAGAACTACAACAATAATTCACATTCATCATTTCCATATCCTAGAAGGATACTATATAAGGTTTATAAAATACTTTTCATGATATTCAAATACACTAACCATGTTAACTCGAATGGGGCTTTGGTATATATGAAAAAAGGCATGTGAAGAAAACATCCAGGAACTGGTGTAGGGGTTGGTTAGTGAATATTTGATAAAATTACCCTATATCAGGGATGGATTTTTCATTCATAGTTATGTATCCTTGTAAGTAATTTTATCTGTACTAATAATAATGTTTTTGATGATTTCATATTCATCTCAAAAGTTTAATCCAAATGACCAGAATTATCACACCCATGATTTAAGGGTAACTAAAGTTTTTTTCATTAAATATATTGTGAAAGTATCTTTATATGGTGAATTGTGATATATAAACTTACCAGTAGATTCTAAAGTATATTTTCAAAAAAAATGATGTTGACATGAGACTAAATAGTGGGTTGTAAATTCTTGAGGACTATGATTGTCCTATCCATTACAAACCTAGAAAATTAAACAAATTCAGTAATGAATTAAGTTAGAAAGAACCATAAATTAATTTAATAAAGATGAATAAAGGAGGTACACTTATAATTCACAAGGTAAGGTACATAAGAAATCATATACGAAATTATTTTTCATCTATCATTACTGTAGATAATCAAGAAATACCAATATGATGATCTTATGTTACAAAAAAGAAGATAGTAGCTTTTATAAATGCGAAGTATTTTGGGTTAATGTTTGATCAAGAGGGAGTATTGAGGTTAATAAAAAGGCTATGTAACCCATTTTTTACAATGTTAAAAAATTACATGATGGTTAAAACTCAATATTTTGTGTTCTCTATACATTCTGTAAGCAATAAACTATATAGAGATCTCTGAGATCATTATTGGTGGGATAATATGAAAATAGAGATTAGTGATTATAATACAAGATGTTTGGTATGTCAAAAATTAAAGGCAGAGTGAAAAATTCCCATAATAGTACTAAAACACATTCCCTTACAATTATAGAAGTGTGAAAACATGCCTATGCACTTTATCAATGGCCTTATTTTGAAATCAACGGGAAAAAAAATTCTATTTGGGTGATCATTGATCGATTAACAAAGTCTGCCAATATTTTCACTATTGGATATGAGTCATCCCTTGAGAACCATGGTCATGTATGTATTCAATAATTAGTGAGACTTTATGGGGAACCATCATGAATTATTTGAGGTTGATATATGACATTTACTTCTATGTTTTGTAGGAGCCTTCAAAAGGCTAATAATAGGGAATTGAACTGTGAACAACCTATCTTCCTCAAAATAATGGAAGGTATGAGAAGAATATTAAGAAATTGAAAGACATGTTACTGGTTATATATCATTTTTTAAAGATATTTTGGATAAACATATTCCACTTATTTAATTCTATTAGACAAACATTCACTTGATTATTCAAATGGCTCTTTATGAAGCAAGATTTGTGATAAGGTGTGAAACTAAAACATATTTTGATAAATTTCGAGAAGTAAAACTATTGGGAATAGAAATTATGAAGGAATGTACACAGAAGAAACAAGTTATCCAAAATACAATCAGGTCTTTTTAGTTTCTTAAAAATAGTTATGTTGAAAATCAATGGAATGAAATAAAGTTTCAATTCAAGGATAATATATTCATCAATATAACACCATAGAAAGGGGTCATGAAATTTTCGAAGAATGGTTAAATGAGTCTAAGTTACACATGACCATTTTAGATTAAGGAGCATGATAGATTAGTTTACTATTAGTTATCACAACCTCCAAATCATTCTAGGGTCCACGATGTCTTCAATGTGTCATGGTTAAGAAATTATATGTTAGACTCAACACATAAACTAAACAAAAATGGTATTGAACTTGAACCCAACCTTTTGTATGAAGAATAACCAATCCCAATTCTTGATAGAATGGAATATGTTTTGAGGAATAAGAAAAACCAACATAGGAAAGTTTTTTTAAGAAATAAAATGTTTGGAGAAGTTAACTAGGATCCTTTAGAATAGATGAAGGAAAAAAACCCCAATTTGTTTTGAGATGGGGAAAAAATTTCAAGGATGAAATTTCTTAGTAGGGGGAAAACAAAAGACCCGAAAAATATCCTTATGTTATTAATAGATAAGATATTATTTTTAAATAGTTATTTATTATGTGAAAATAAAAAAGAACTTTAAATTTCATATAAACATTACATATCATGAATTAATATTGTATACAATAGCCAGAAAGAATACTTTCAGTAAATAAAAAATAACAATTCACAAACTAATGTAAACTCTACAAGCTTGAATTTTCAAATGAAATTATTACTTACTATAAAAAAAGAATAAATTTCTAGAAGAGTTAGGAATGTGATAATCATTATTAAGGTAAGTATAAAACCTTTATATGTGATGTTTTGTATGATTGAGGTATGAAATTGATGGAGTTGATATAGTGTAGAGAGGGAAAAGTGACCACTTTGATCTGAAAATTTTCTCAGCATTGGTAGATATTACTTTTGGTGAAAAAGATTGATGTGAATTATTCCAATTAGAAATAATTCCAATATTTAAATTATTTTATATAAAAGGTAAGGATAAAAGGTAATTTCTGTAGAAGGGAGAAACAATGGCCTCAACCATGAGGATCACGGCATTTGAAGCAAGTTTTCTAGAACATATGATGGATCTTTCACCACTAGGGTTGAGCATTGACTAACACTATGTAAATCTAAATCAAGTAAGGACATACATAAATAAACAATAAGAGAACAATTAGTTAGTGTATATTACCACCATATCAATGTTAATTGAGTCACCCCATGAAAGTACCATCATCACACACCTTACCTATATGGAGTATATCTATATAACATGTTTTCGTGTATCTTTATCTTGGTATTATAAAAGTTTAATTTTTATTATTATAAATTAAATATAAATTTCTCCAATTCAATTTCAATTATTATTTAATTTATCAACATGCATATGAATATACGTTGAATGTGGTACAATAGATTTTGTGGATATAAATAAAACATAAATGTAGTTTTTAAAATTATATTTTTTTTTATTTTAAATAAAATATATTTTCCTGAAATAGTCTTATAAGAACTATTTATTTATACATACTTTTATAATATCTTGGGTATGTTTTATAAGTGTTATAATTTTGAATATGCCATAACCAAATAATTTTTAATATATAAGGAATTTTATTAAAAGTTAAAATTATCATATTTAGAGAATTATTTTGAGAAAATAAATATTATATTTAAAATTAACATATATAAAACAATTTATCAATAAATTATGAGATTTTTCTAAACTATATTATTTTGTAGTCATTATTAAAAATATGGTTTCTATTTGTTTTTGGTAAGATTTATTACTTCCTAAATATATAATAATATGTAATAATTAATAAAACTCAATAAAAGAAAAAAAATAATGTATTATTTTAATAAATTATATTTTAATGAATTAAAATTGTTTTCCAAACCAATAAAGATCATTCCAATGTTTAAAATGTAAATTAAGGTTTTAAAAAACAATGTGTTTTGAAGAATTAATTTATCAAGATAAAATTAAAATAAAATATTGAATTTAGGTTTTTCAAATAAAATATTTCAATAAAATCCTTCTTAATGTCATAATCCATGACCTAAGACCTTGGTTGTGATATTTTATTTATTTTACACATTCTAGATTTCTTAGGACTATAGTAAAAAATTAATAAACAATCCAACCACATTTTCAATAAATACTCACCAATCCATAAGATTTCTTTCACTCATAGTAATTTTAGCATTAAATTCTCCCCATTTTCCATCATTAGATCATTTACAAAGAGTTTTTATGGTTTTGAGAAACTCTCCTAAAGCATTAGGAAGCTATCTCATAAGGTAAGGGATTCTCATCCTCTTCATTTTATCCTAGTAGTTTCTCTATAGTTATCCTTCAAATTTCAAAGATAATATGTTATCATGAACATATAATCATTCCATTACTATCCAAATAGTTTTAAATCAATCTGATTCTTTCATTGTCTCTCATTAATCCAATTCCATAGACCACTTTGTATACCCATTATGTTTCCATAATCATTCATTGATTTTCTATGTCTCATTATATATGTTATGATGATCGAATTGTTTTTTATTTATTTGTATTTTTGTAGATATAATTATAATTCATTGATTGGGGATTTACTTTTCTCACACATATTCATTTATCATTGGTTAAAAAAGATTAAATGTTCATGTCATTAAACACTTGTGTACTCAAGTATTTTATATAAAACTCGATCATTATTATACATGGGTTATTGATGAAATTATTTTTATAGTATATTTTGAAAACATGAATTGAGAAATATGAAGGGTTAACCTTGATAGCACTATAATTCATTTGTTAAATAATGTATCTATAGATATGAAATGTTTTAGGATACCTTGGTGAATATCCCTGATAATATGTTTTAAGTCACGTTGTTATTTATCCTTAGTGATTCACATAGGAATGTATCATTTTTAGGATGTAGCCACATTTCCATGTTATGTATCATTATGATATCATGTTATGCCTCATGTCTTTTGCATGTTAAATTCAAATGATCCATTTACTTTGTTTATTATATACCAGGCTTTATTCCCACCATTATTTATTGATTCATGTCCACAAGAATTCATTTGCAGTGAGGTGTCCAAGGATAGAATAATAAAGAAGTCATTAAATATTATTAAATTAGGTTTATGATAATTTTTTACATTTATAATTATTGTATTATGTACATAGATTACAATACAGTAAAGCGAAAAGGCCATTAAATGTTATTAACATAATATTATTTTAAGGAATTATGATAAAAAATATGTATAAAAGTTGAAGGACTCCATCTCTGTCATGCTCCGTACAATTGAAAATGGGAAACCTTATGATTGTCCTAATGATACAATCAAACCAGTGAAAATTCCGCCATCGATAATCCCAAAAATAGTGCCACAGAAAACCATAAGGGGCTATCACCACTACTCATCACCAATTGGAAAAAAAGAATACATTGAAACTATCCAGCTCAGGGCCTAAGGATATTATCAATCATCCTCTCATTTCTATTATCTTTGAGGGAAACTTCCTATACCAATGAACTCGATCAGGTTTTCATAAAAAAATAGATGACCTTATTTATGCACTCTAGGACTCAATATTGATATCTTCTGACACTCGATCATCAACCGCTACCATCATGAGAAACATTATGCCTTATCAAACATTTAAATATACCACAAGGGGTCTCCCCCACCACCCAGGTTCCCCTAAAGACGAGACAAATGAATACAAAGAAGTTATATACTCAGAATAAAAATACTCATTCTCTTATGACCATATATAACATTGGACATAACTATAAAAATTCTAATTACATCACAAATAACTATTCACATAAATATGTTCTATAAGAAACCCAAGGGATGAGTGTAACTCAATTTTTTTCCAATCCTTATAAATTCCTAAAGTATGTGATTCACAAAATCAAAACACTCATCTCCCTAATCTAAGTGTGTATATCTCCAATAGAAATAACAATCCCCTAGTTCTATAAATATAGGGATAATACTCCCATAAAAATAGATCATATGAAACCATGATAACTAACTAGGTAAAGAACCTATTATAAATTCTTGAGGGTTGAACCTATTTATCACCTAGGTCCCACTTATCTTTAATAATGGGAAATGATTGAACTAATATATGATAACACACCATAAAAATATATCCATCGATTCCTAATCAGACTGAACTAGATCATTCATCACTAAAGAAAATATCACTGAGCCCCACTAAACTATAATAGAATCCTAGGAAAGAATCTCTGGCAAAGATGTCTCACACTGATGGTAGGAATGAAGGAAATGTATTTCCTTCAATATAACTCTCTTTCACACTCCTTTGATAAAAGAACTACATTGGGATCTCTATCTCTCCTAGAAATAACATAATATCAAGTGAATAAAAAATTGTAATGTGGACTAATCCTGAGAAATAAGAAAAAAATGATATGTATCAAACCTTATGCCACATCAAGCGATGTCAGATCAAATCCATCCATAGCACACATTAAGGAACAACGAAAATAGTCAACATCCTCTTTAATATATCTTCCAATAATGAGACGATATTTCTACACAAAAGGATTCCTTACACATATTAGGATGAATATCCCATCACACCACTACTCCCAATCCCAGAATCTATCTCAACATACTCATCATCCATTAAATTAGAGAGACTGATAGGCTATACCAACCCTTGATGATTGATTATGCTTGATCTATGCTCTAAACTAGGAGATAAAAACCAAAATCATTGTACAAACACCTATTAATGACTGATCAATAGTGACATACCTACACCTTGAAGAATATCTACAATATATATTAGGGGATAGCTTACCACACAAGTGGTGAATATTAACAAAATTGGCCACTATAGGAGAACGCACACCATATCTTAGGAGGATACCGACACTTGTATAGTATAGGGGACATGTAACTCATATGGATCAAGAGAGTATCAGACTCATGCTCAAACATAATGTACACCATCAAAGGGGGAACCTACTCCTCCCTTGGATGACCCATTCTCCACTGCATGGTGGAGTAGAAAATCGAATGGCTAAAAGAGACACATTACATTCATTCTCATCATGAACACTAATCACTATTAATTTAGGACCAAATCCATATCTAGAAGTCTAGTTCTAACCCCACTAATGTATTGGGGATGCAAACATTTCAAGGATCGAGGATTTACTAACCACATACCTAAATGTAGGAATAACACTCAATGGATGTTAGTTTACACCCTTATATATATGGGGGAGTATCAATTTCCCAAATTTAATATTGGGATCCATACCATAGAAACAACATATATTTATGGGTGTATAGACCCAATATAAACCAATAAGAGACACTAAGATCCCTATAACAATACTATATCCTTGTTAAGGCATTCATTTATGAAATAAACCACTATGTTATTTGAAGATCTCTGTACTGTATGATCACATGTATATGCGATGTACCATTTCTCCAATTATCTGTTGATGGTTCTTATCACACCTACAGTGAAATAATTTATTGGGTTAAATCAACATCCTCATTTCTATGAAATATCTTAGAATGTTTTAAATCAGGATTTGAAAATAAAAATTCCCATTCCACTATATGATGCATGAACTTATTTAATTGTAACCTATTACCAATTCCATTATTACTCAACTTAGAAAATATATTATCAGATTCCTTGTGTAGTAATTAATTAGTCCCACAATCTATAATGGTTTTGTAGTCTATCAATTAGAACTAAGAATATTTAGGAATATCTGACCCATATGTCCAAAACTGAGCTTGTGAGACACATATCTACAAACTCTATATCTAGTTTAAATCCACTCTAATACCACTCTAAGATGTCCTGACCCACTGTCTACCCTTCCAGGATAGTGGTAGGATAGGTGTGGCACCCGAAGCCTACCACTACTATGAAAGGGACTGGTGAATAGAACTATGAAGGCATAAAATAAAATTTGAATCCTTAGACAAATCATTCTACACAAAATAAATTTCACTATCTAATAAATATTTCCACAATAATTCATGAGATACTTATATAACTTAGAATAAAATATAAATACATAAATTTTTTAAAAATCATATGGGTATAAAATATAAATTAATGTGTGAAGATGATAATATAAAACTACTAAAAACCCAAGATAAGACACTGAACTCAAGTGATCGGAATAAGGGGATCACCATATCACACGAACTTCACCTTGAGAAATAGAACCAAAGAATCCCACCAGTATCCAACTTCGATCTAGCTCCATAGTTCCAATAATACAAATCTATACTCCCACCATATTGCCTCTGACATATCCAAGGCCAGTATAAGCACAATAAATGTGGGAAAACATCTTGTGCATGAGTGAGTATTAAAATATGTAGTAGGAGGATAAAAAAAGTAAATTGGGTTAAAGGCCTCCTCATGCCCATGGTTTGAACCACATAACTACAAAACACAAACAAAAGGGAAACCACTTTCCAGTGATAATGCTATGACTTCACATCCTATAATGAACATGGATCTATCTTATGGTAAATACATGGGATAATTCTAAATTTTAAATCATAACAAGGAATGAAGTCTCTGTAAATGAATCACATACATCATGGGAAAAATAACATCCTACCATCTACTACTAGAGAGGACACCTCCATTCTTATAATCCACTAGTGAAAACACATCCATATACATATAAAACATCAATGATCATACCATAATGGTACACATAAGGGGGGGGGGGGTCACCACAAATCACTACATCTAACTCTATGAATTTATTTAGGAAAATACCATTCCAAAGTGGAACTCACCAATACATAATTCACTCCACATGGACCAACAACACCACTTTCCCATCCCATATAGAATAAAGATGGACTTACCGATATGTTATTGTTCCTTGAAATATTCCAATTACAATAGAATTACCACATGAATATCCTTCTCATAGTCCCATGTCTATCCAACTATTAATACGTATACCCCGATAAGTATATGGATCATGAGGTGGTGACCTGTCTCATGGATGGGTGACCTGCACCCTATCCCATCCTATAGGAATTAATAGACCTACTCATCATCTAAAGGACCCAACACTACTACAAAAATGGTCCTGGGATGCACTTCCGTTTTATAAGCTCTAAAAAAGCGCTGATAAAGGGTCACTTTTATGAGCTCTAAAAAAACGCTAATGAAGGCCCCCTTTATGAGCGCTTTTTAGCACTGATAATGGCCCCCCTATATTAGCGTTTTTTTTGGTGAAAAAGGGGACCCCTTTATCAGCGCGTCTTTAAGTAGCGCTAATAAAGGGGGAATTTATCAGTGCTTTTCTCGAGTGGTGATAAATGTTAAGTTTCAAAAAAAAATTCATGAAAATAATATTTTGTTATATAAGTATATATATATTGATATAAATACAATATATATTTTTAAAATATGTTATAGATACATATAAATGGACTATTACATTTAATTTGTTAGAAATTTAATGAAAATGGCTTCAAAATATTTTTAAGAAATATTATTAATTAATAATTTTTTAATTATTATTGATTAAAAAGCATTTATTGACAATTTGAGGACACAAAAAATCAAAACAATTAAAAAAAGATCAAAAATATGTTGAAAATGTAACTCAAACTTCAAACGGCCATAACTTTTGATCAGGGAGCCCGTTTGAGCTCTACAGCATATCAAATCGAAGCCTGCGACGAGATCTACGAGCCTGTTACCAAAGAAAAGGCTCTGTCACAATTTTCGATCCCAAAAAAGGCCTAGATGGCCTCCAAAACTGAGTTTTTAGTCGGGATACCCCGATTTGTTAGCATTAAAACAAGTATAACTTCTGATCTGGATGTCCGTTAGGCCTATACCACATATGATATCGAAGATTTTTTCATTTTCTTTGATTTGACTAGTTGTGGTGTTGAAATGGGATTCTATATTATAATTTATGGTGGTTTTAACATTCTATGGCTTTTTAAATACACATATATATGTATTTATTCATAAATATATTTGTGTCTGTGTGTGTGAGAGTGTCTATGTGTGTGTCTGTGTGTTGTATATATGTATATATGTATGTATGTATGTACTTATTTATTTACATATAAACACACATCAAAAAAATATTTTTTCATAAATTTATTTAAAACTAATCTTATAAGTACATTCTATGGCTATTCAAATACACATATATATGTATTTATTCGTAAATGTATATGTGTTCATGTGTGTGTGTCTCTGTGTGTGTCTGTGTGTTGTATATATCTATGTATGTCTGGATGTATTTATTTATTTATAAACACACATAAAAAACAATATTTTTTCATAAATTTATTTAAAACTAATCTTATATGTATATATTAATATACAAATAAATTTATGTATAAAAAATTATAACTAAAAGTATATATAAAAATATCTTAATATATGAATTAATATATATATACTAATATATGAATAGATATATTTATATTAATATGAATCTATATCAATATATGATTAAATATAACTATATATATAGATATACCATTAAATAGAGAACAAAACGAAATGGCTTAGTGGTAAAGGTGTAGTCGTGAAAGTGGGGAGGTCCTGGGTTCGAGTTTGGGTGGAAGCGAAGGGGGTGTGCATGTATGAGGATGCACGATAAGGGCAGTGCGTGGGAGACCTCCTAGAGCTGATAAACGGGATGTGAAGCCCTGATAAAAGCACTCCCCACATTATTTTTATTTATTTATTTATTTATTTATATATTTTGACCTTTATCGGTGCTAAAAAAATCACTGATAAAGACCCCTTTTATCAGCATGAAAAAAAGCACTGATAAAGGGGTATTTTATTAGCCTTTTTTAGTGCAGATAAAAGTGGCCTTTATGAGCGCTTTTCAGAGTGCTGATAAATGGGACCCCTTATATTAGCACTGAGCTTTACAACACTTTTTTAGCGCTGTTAAATCCCTTTTTAGAACTGATATAGGCCGTTTTTGTAGTAGTGCAAATAAAGAATTATTCAACCTAATCATTATCATGAAAATAAAATAAACCAACCATAAATATGAGACCCTACAAAATATTCTTGAATCAACTAGATTATCACACTGATGTAATTCCTAAAGATTCCCATGAACCATAGATCCATATAAACAAGAACCTATCCATATAGCTTGAGCACCACTACCATCATACCACTAATATGATAGCATACATGGGGAATTGAAACTCTATAGGATGTATAAACTAGTCAATATTTTACCAACCCCATTGAGGAACTCATGCCTCACTAAGGTCCATAGTTAGACAAAGAGAAAACTATATCCCTCCATGAATGAATCTTCACAAGCATAAAATAAAAGTTTACAAGAAACAGTCACATAATCTTAAATACCCACACCATAAATATCTTAATGGAATTAAAAATACATAAATTTAATAGAAACCCCACATAACATCCCATGATACAAGCCATAGAGATCATCCATGTCTCATTTATAAACCACTCGTTCTAGATAGTTGTTAGAGCGAGTGGTCTAATGAAATGGTACTATCAAGAAAACTAAAAAATCTCTAATATTCATCTATTATGGAAAAACCAAAGTTGAAATATGGAGGAGGAGAAATATCTTCTTTTTGGAATGAATACTAGACACAAAGGCCAGTGTTAAATGGGAGAGAATAACCGAATTCCCCATCCTCCAATCCAAACCACATGCACATATTCTAACTATAAGTTTCATGGTAAGGAGGGAGATCCTATAACGTTCCACATCAATTTATGAGTCTATTAAGGATACCCTTTTTCAAAGAGGGAAATTATGAATTCTAGACCAAACTATTTTTCCACAAATTTTACATCCCTTGTGGATTGAAAACAACATACAAACTCTAAGAATACAGATCATTGAATACAAGTGAGGATTTCATGTCTCATCATTTGAATGCTTGCAAGGGGATAACCATATGCACACTCAATTTGCAACATCATTAGGGTCTCCTGTTCACCATCGTAGAGATATGATATGCAACTAACCCTAAATCATCTCATTTAGGTCCTAATCTTGTGATAAATACTCTACTCTCATGATTTATGTGAAAAGATAATTATAATGAACTACTTGTTCAAATATGACTATTTGGTGAGAAAACATGGAAAGACCTCATAAGGGGAAGATACACAACATGAACCATGGGGTACATGATGTGTGAACCCAACACCACACTCTAGGAATATATCTATTCTATACATGACATGTATTTCTGAATTACATGACATGCATCAGGGAAATCAATGACATGTTGGCGACATGGGTAATAAATTCATACACCCTAGCTCATGTCATATCATGTGACCTAAAATGGTATTTAAATATAGACGTTATGTACTTTAGAACTGGTGTCTGGCTATGTACTTGTACACACCATGAGTGGTATACCAAAAGGTCTAAATCGATACCTCTCTATGGAAAACCTATGATGTGGTCATTGTCATTTCCATATAACACATCAAAGACCTATATGAAATGTTTTCATGGAACTACACATCATGTTTTTTTGAATTTTAGTTGTTGAATTCTTCAAACCACCTAATTTCTCCCTATCCTTTGAGATCATCTCCTCCTTTATGAATAATTCATCCAGTTGGTAATATAATCCCAAAATGAGAAAAAACATAAATCTAAAATATGACATAATTAAAATAAAAATCAATTCCTTATATTGAATAATCAATTCTTTGAGGCTCCATACTGATGATCTACGATCCATGGATGCTTTAATCGGATCCACCTCCATAGATGAAGATCCCCATCCCTCTCCCCTTTCCCACTTAGTTTAACAGATTCAACAAGAGGAGGGATATTTTTCCTCTCATGAAAATGTGATGGGAATAATAAGGATTATGAAAATAAAACAAAAATATTAAATCATTTGGAATACCAAATTAAAAGGGCGTAGCCTAGGGACTAAAAACCTGAACGGGGTTTATTCCACACTTGGGTATAATTTTACATTCAAAGGTCAACCAAAATATAGGAATGTAAATATAGAGATTAATTTATGATACATCAACATTAAAAAAATGCGAGAATAAATAATATTTATTTATAAAATATATAATATATCATAAAATACACTCATCTAAGTACTATACCAAATTATTTTCGAAGGGATAATGTCACATATTCAAAACTATAGAACCATCCAAATTATTTTGAGGCCCCTTACTAGATAAAATTATTATTTTACCTTTTTTCTAGGTTTAGGGATCTGGAACTCAATATGAACTAAGTATCTGGTAAAGTAAAAAATTGTGATCACTACAACTTGTGTATAATTTCTTTCTATTAGAATGTATGAAAAGAAGTTATTAGATATAGATTATACTGTTCAAAGATTCATTATAGAGTAGTAAAAAAAGTGTTAACAATTGGATAAAAATCATTAACAACATGAGAAACATAATGAGTAGATGATGGAGTGTAAGTGTTATCATTCATGTTGTTTAGTGATTGAGTTTTCTTGGCCTGATATCCCTCATGTATCTGATATAACTCCTGTAGTGACATCATTATATTTATTAGTTTTGTATAAATATACAATGTATGAATTTTTTTATAAATTTTTTTATGAAATGTTTTTTTTATAAATTTGGATTTATTTTAATTAATTTATTAATTTTTGTTAATAATCTATGATGGAATTTCCATAAAAAAATTATTCAGGTTTTTTATATGGACAAAATATTTCCATTGAAAAACCTTTAAAGAATTATTTTTGAGACAATCTTATATTCTATCGCAAATAGTATTTTCTAAAAATAATTATTTTCATTGTAAAAAAATTTGCCTCAGAATATTAGCAATGATCCATCATAAAAACAAAATATTGTGACTCTATTTTCCAAGATAGGTTATCTGGGATGAAATATTGTTTCAAATTTTTATTTTGGATAAGATTTTATCATTAATAACATTTTTTGAGTGACATGAAATATTATTGAGAATTTACACCTTCTTTAGCCAATTATAAAAGATGCATGGTATGCTTGTAAATGTATATAATAACAATATAAATGGATCAAATTATATCATTTAAAAATACATGGAGGTATCTATAACTTTCTGACTTAGATCCCCCTAAAATGTAACCTGTCCGAATAAACACATGACCTCTGATACACCTCCTATAATGGATGAGGTTTCTGAATAGTATTGGGGTGTCTAAGGAGGTATAATCGAGAGGCTATAATCCATATATTGGAGTGTGCATTAGATATAAAAATAACCTAAAATAGTATATAACTATAACATCTATTAGAGTACATAGATACAAGTTAATCATCCATGTGGTAATATTATATTTTGTGGAGTATATAGTTAAACAAATCTCAAATACCCACTGGGACCATCACATATACAGGCCACAATAAAAGGAAATAAATATATTAACTCCATAAAAACTCTAATCCACACCATATATTAGGCTCTATATACCATCTTATATTCCCAATCTTAATCTAAAATCTAATACCTAGTCCAATATATGTATTAAATAACCATTTGAGGGCTTCTCAGGTACCCATGCGAAAAGGAGGCCAATCAGGGTGTAAGTATATAACTCAGTAGGGAACCAACAACATAGTCATATACTTACTGAAAATGCATTGATATGTGAATGTGTTATACCATACAGAAGAAAAATATAATAACCATGGAAAGCTAAATAAAAACAACCGAGTTCGACCCAATGCCAAAATTTCTTTGAGCTCATCAGGACTATCACATTGATATAGTAATTCGTGTCAATCCTTAGGTCAGAGATCTTGATTGACTATACCCACTCAGGCCAATATAAGGGTTTCTCAAAGCCCATTTCAATGATTGTGCCTACCAATAAGGACTTCGATACAATCTCCAAGTAACAGTAGATGATACATAGAAAACAAGTATACTTGGGGTAAAATAACCATTTCTATGGCATCACAAATCTACCAATAGTGGGTAATATAATATTCCCCATGGAATAGGTCAACCAACTTAGGTGAAACACCAAATAAGGGATATATACCCATCCCTAGATTATCAAGACAAAAAAAATCATACCAAGGGTAATATACCCATCTTCATGGAATGCAGTCTCAGCCAACCAGGGGTAATATACCCATCCTCATGGTGGATTCAGGAACTGGGGGTAATATACCCATCTTTAGTTCAAACATAAAAAAAATAAAACCCTACCTATGGAATCGATTATCCTATGGTGTCAATCATGAGAAAATAAAAATAAACAAGGGTTCAGTTTCATGCCAAACCCACCTCAGCCACCATAGAATTCTTTTCTTGTAATGTAACTGGGGTTATAAGGTGAAAACCATACCCTTAAATACTCATATCCATACCTCATCACTCCCCCACTTTGATTACCAATAAAATTATTTCCCACAGATCACCTTTAATCTCTATTACCTATCACACATACAGTCTCTTAAGATAATTCAGTCAACTAGGTACCTACTCGGGTCATAGGTTTAGAATACATCAATATCACACTCATTGGGGTCCTTAGTCCCAAACAAAGACTATATCCAACACCCTATTCTCATAGTATGTCCACTCATTAACAATCTCAATGGGGCATCATGGAATTTCTGTGTATAAGAGGTTTACTATATAGGCAATGCAGAAATGGATATTTCATGACCTATCTCCTTCTTCAAGGTCTCACTTGGTCAGTCTTCTCACTTGACGCATCATTTTATTCCAAATTACAATTCACCTAAGGTGGGACATATCTTATGGAAGAGGTTAAATTCATACCAGCTAATTCACAGATCCCCAAGGGTCCAAGTGGTCACATTGTCTCCACATGGACTATTTAGGACATTGATATACGAGTCATCACTAACCCCTACATGGGTGTCCATGTATCTAAATAATGAGCTACTAAGTCGTGCTTATCTAATTCATTATTAGGAAACCCCTCATGGTGTTCTAAATGTCTTAGGTATTTCTCTAGTCAAGGCATAGGCTATCCATTGCAAATGTGTCATACTAAAAGGCTGGAACCAATATGACCTAGGTGCTCATTCACTTACATCAAGGTGAAAAATTAGTCAATCCCTTAAATTTAAAAACTAAATTCAGTTTAGAATATATCAAATCCACTAAAATACCCGCCTAGAGTGGAACCCCAAATATCATATTCCATATGAAAAAAATATTAACAATCATATTGATAGAATAAAGGACCACCAACCTTTATTTTAGAAGCATTCAGAGAGTTTATTCCCAAGGGCATGTAGCTCTGCCAAGGACCACTAAGGTCTATCCATGATAGGTCCTAGATCACATCACCAAATGATTTCCTAACTCTATCTATGAAGATAAAAATAATTTATTATATAAAATATAACTAAATGAAAAATTTATTCAAAATAAGGAAAAAAATTAAAACTCACCGGGTATCCCACAATCACAGATTCTTTGAGAAACAGGTTGTCAAACACCCTAAAAAACCATGAACCCAAACTATTTCAAAGCACGAACATAATAATATAATTATATCTATTTATAAATTTATTTTTAATGAAAAAATGATTAAAAATCAACAATATGGTGTACCTTTAATGATTTGATGGGTGACAACTCACATATGTCTTCATGAGACTTTTTCTACATCAGATGCATGGAATTTTCAAATTATTCATGTGATTTCACCATGGTTCAAGGATATTTGAATTTCCAACCTAAACTAAACATCAATAAAATTAGTACATCAAAGGAAGAATGATAATGGGAGGGGATGAGTAATCCCAAACATTTCATCTTCCAAGAAAAAACTCAATATTTACACCCAAAACAAGGGGCATGATTGAAGGGGAAAGGGAAGAGGCCCAATGAATTTGAATGCAAGAGGAGGGAAAGACAAGGGGATACCACCTTTAAAACCCAAGGGTTAGGGTAATTTTTTATCCTCATATGGCCATCAGCTAGCTGATTCTGGGCCCCCAGCTAGCTAGTTATCCATTTAGGTAGGCCAGGCTATAGAATAGCCAATAAATTAGCCAGTGTCTAGCTGGTGGTTGCGGTCTATAGTCACCCTATATACAAGACACCCCAATATACCCATAATGACTTTTACTTCCCATTGAATCCCTTATGCTCCTCAAACACTATCCAATAATAGTTCCTAGTGGTTATCAACCTCTCAAAATGTCATTCTGAATCCTGATCCAAAATATGATCTATTTATTAATTCATAATTAAAATTCTTATCAAATTAGAAATTCTCAAATGGAATTGAGGCCTTGTAAAATTCGTACTATAACCCTTATCATCCTAGAGAATCCTTGGTGGTCATTCAACCACATATCCTGGCCTATTTAGGTTTTTGGTTACCATTTGTATGAAAACTATCCTTCCTTGAATTCCCAACACATTTCCAAAACACTACAATAATTAGAAGGTTAAAAAATTAGAACAAATGATTTATCACTCCAAAACATCAATGAAACAATAGGACAATGTTTTCCCAATATCATGTATCCCAAGGCATGATTACTACAACTTCCAAATAATTATCTTTTCTATGGGGCACCCAACTATAGGACCCTTATAAATGAGGAAAATTATTACCAGCCCACTGACCTGATAGGTGAGGATATTGAAACACCATACCCAACGATGGTAAAAAAACTAGTTGTAAATCAGTACCAAATTTTCATTCTATTTTCCATGCCAAAATCGTCATTCTTCCACTATCCAGGAACAACCCAAGAATGCCTTATTTTCCAAAAAAATCCCTAGATAACTCTCAATATTTACCCATCATATAAAAAATAACATACCTAACATAGTTTCAGGCTCAATACATCTAAAAAACATGAAAAACCAGGGTTCTTAATCCTCTAGATGACCTATCTTGAAAATAATTGATTCCCACGACCGACATGTCACAATAATACCCAATAATGATGCCTTTATTCTTGGGGTAATATCATGATTTTACATGTAAAAACAAAAAATTCTATAAACAACACATGATTTAATATCTTTGATTGGATCATTAATTGATATAAACCATGTCATGATTTCTGTGAGAATTGATGCAGTCCCGATCCAAAACATTTAGATCAACATCTACTATTCTAATCTCAATAACCATGCTCAAATTCATATTGATATCACAACCTGACCCATATTCGATGTTCAATAAATATTGAAATGGAATTCAACCCCATATCTCATCAACGTATAAATTTTCAAATGATTTTATAACTATAAACTGGAAAAAATACACACTGCTTTTACATGAGGGTTATCTATCCCATGTACAAAATCAAACTCTATGCTAATGGAGTGTCCTTATTATTGAATTAATAGATCAAAACCTGGACCGACCCGTACTATGCTCCATCTATCCATATATATGATGACATGATGGGGTCAACCCCACTCATTCCCAAGTTCCATCAAAACATATTTTACCCCTATTATGCAAATTCTATGTTTATCTTCCACTAAATTCATAGGTATCCTAACCATAAAAATGTTCATACCCTCAAATGGACAATAGTTAACTCCCTACCATATGTGTGTCCTTATATCACTCATTAATCACCACAATAACAAGTTACATCATTGTGTGCATATCACTCCTCTTGAGCTACACTCATCTCATCTAAGGAAACAAATTACTTTAATAGCATATGGAGCGACTATGTCATCACACATGATCCATTTCCAAAATAACCCTCACAATAGGGTCACTCATTTTTCCCCTTAAACCATAATAAATTGATCTTGTAAGTGTTTCATTAATTTCAACATTCATCAAATAACACCCAACCCCTCATCAATTTACAATTTTAATGGGCACCACATAAAAACGGTGCATATCATTCCCATCTCATCCTACATAGTGGGTTTACAATAGATTACAACCCAATCAACCACTTGACTCATGCTCCTATGAGTCATAATTCATTTAACTCAGATAACTATTCCCCATGTAATTTTAAGTCTCCAAACTAATATCATAAAAAATGATCTACTCCAAGGGCTTGACATCAATCCAATGTTTAGTTTAACCGAAAATTTATCAACCATCTAACATTGTAAAAGTCATGAATATCTACACAAACATCCACTATGCACAATAATGAATAAAAAATACTAGATATTGAGGTTTCTTTCCCGTGAAATATAAATCATCCCCATCAATAAATCATGATGATGGTAGCAGCTCTGTGCATCGATCTCAACACATGCATGCGGCCTTGCTCAACACCTGAAAATGATCCAAAAGTTTATTCTCTCCCCTTAGATTGGATTCCCCCAAATAATACTAAACCATAACATGCAAGGGTTTGAGTCAAATGAAGGGTCACTAGGTCCACTAACTAGACCATAGGTGAGATATCAGTTGAGGTCACTAGGTTTGACCACATAATCCCTATGTCAATCCATTAATAGAGGTCTCATACACCAACACCCATCTTTAGGGCCTCACTATAAGAAAGGAATTGAATAATAATACATATTCCCACCATGGAAATGATTAACATGACCATCTCCACACGCACCTCCCCTATAGAATCAAAATCTCAATGATCAATTGGTATAATTACAAAATAATCACCCTATTTGACTAAAGTATAAGAACTATAGCTAGATGATTTGGTTTTATAGAATGAAATTCCATGTAAATATGGTAAAACACCATATTGGCTTCCACTGACACATTAAGAGACCAAACCTGAATGAATATCACCCAAAGGGGTATACTACTAAAGCACCAAATTCCTTTTTTGACTTTATATGGATCATTAAAAGTCTCTTCTTAGAGGGATTGGGTCATCATAATCAATGAGTATATCTCTAGAGAATCAACACAACCATATATCAAATGGAAATACATATAAATGTGACCTTAAAAGAGTAGGTTGAAACTAATTAATCATATGAGAAAATGTCATATAAGATGTTTTTAAAACATTACTAAATTGATCCTTATCCATAATAAAAAATAACCATACTAGGATTCCAACATCAAATGAAACCAATGTGCCTGATATGATGCATGAGACACAACCTTCTCCTACAAACCAAGAACCAAAATCAAGTAACCAGTCTCTTTCCAATAGAAAAAGATTTAATGTACATAAGGTAATCATACCTCCAAATTTCATGTTTGTCTCAGAAGTAAAATCCAAACATAACTATAACATCTAATACCAATAAAAACCTTCCCATGCTCTGAAAAAACCTAGAATTCCATAAGGAAGGTCACCCTCGATGCACCAGTCTGGGTTCCCTCAAAATCTTAGACAAATTTCTATATCTCATATCTATAACATCATAAAATATTAATAAAAAATAAGTACACCTCTAATAAATCTTTATAAATTCTCGACACAGATCTCCTTGAATAATAACTAAAACAAAATTCCATGTGACCACATGAATCCATCTATAAATTCCATAGGCTTTTGATTTTTAGTGAGGGTTTAAGGAGGTATCATGGGGAGGATACACCCCCATATTAGAGTGTGTAATAATAATAAAAACATACAATTATCACCAATAAATAAAACATTCATTAGATTATGATAAGATAAAAAAATCTGTGTGATAATATGAAATTTATCAAAGGATACAATCATACAATACATTAATTACCACTAGGTTGGTCACATAAAGTAGACATAATAAATGGAAATAAGGACACTAGATGCTTGAAAAATTTGAAACATACCACTTCCGAAGTTCAATATACCATCTAAGATAATCTATCATGATCTAAACTCTGATCCCTATTCAAATGTATACCGACAAAAACCGTGTAAGAGATTATCAGGTATACATATAAAAGGGCGGCCTGAGTAGTGTGTGAGTACATAACTCAGAAGGGAACGAAAAATATGGTACCAAAATTAATGGAAATTTATAGATATGTGCATGAGATATTCCCTACTGAAATGAAATAAAATTACTATAGAAATGAAAATAAAAACTACCTACTTCATCTTGATACAAAAATGTTATTGAACATATTTCCATGACCATGTTAATATAGAAACCAATGTTGATCCTTAGGTATGAGACCTCAATTGACCATACCAACTTTAACAAGTACCAATGTGTCTAGAAACACATCGTAATGACTACTCCTACCAACATGGACCTCTGGAAAATCCCTAGGAAATCCAAGATGATATGTATATCAAAATCCAATATGGGTAATATACAAATCCACATAACATGTAGGATAAGAAAACTGAAGGTTATATATCCATCCACATGGAACATATCAACCACCTATAGTTTAATAAAATATGGTGGAAATATATCAATTTTCTTATTATCTATAGATTATAGGAATACTAGGGGTAATATACCCATCCATAGGGCCTATAGGATTTGTCAAACAAGATTAATATTCCAATTCCTATGGCACATTCGTGCACCATGGGTAATATACCCTTCTCTAGGCCAAGGAAAATGAACATAAAAATAAAACACAGATATGGGGATCCATCATCCTAGGCCATCTAGAATAAACATTTAAAAAGAAAAAATGGGCCAATCTTACATTTGGACTACCTCAACAAGCATTGTTTTCTTAGATCACAACATAATAGGGGTTATAAATGGACCCAAACATTATATCTACCAATATACATATCTCACAGTATTACCATCGATCATACCATGTGTATTAGATCCCAGAGAAATCTTGAAATAACCATTGACCATCTCACAAATACATTATTTGGGTTGGTAGCCAATAGAGAACTCACTCGGTCCACGGGTTACACCACATCAGTGGAACCCACATTAAGATTCTCAGTCTCAACAAAAGTATCAGTTCAACACCTAACGCTCATAGAAATTCACACTCAAGAACAACATCTAAAAGGATGTATTTCTTTACCACTATATGATACTCACCACATAGGAAACCATCATAGGTATAGTCCACAACCTAGATCTATTTTCAAGGTCTCAATAGGTCGGCCTGCTCACTCAACTTACCCTTTTCCTCCAATAGACTATCCACCTAGGCCTTTTCAAGCTATTAGGGGGAGGGTAACTCAACCCTTGGTTGAATAAATGATCTCCATGGTTCAAAGGTTTCATGGGGTCCCCACATAGCTTATCCAGTCCCTAGATGTTACAATCCTAACCCACCCTAACTTGGGTGTAAAGGGTTTTAAATAATGGGTCACTAAGCCAAGAACGTGAAATTAACTTTAGGGAAACTTCTCATGGGGGTTGAAATTTTTCATGGAGTTATTAGGTCATGTACTTGGACATCGGAGATTGTGGCATTATTCTAAAACCCTTGACTAACTTGAAAAAGGCTATCATTCTTTTACCTTAAGGTGTTTAATTAGTCAATCACTTCAATTTAAACTTTTAACTAAATTTTACATATTTCAATTCAATTATAGGTAAAACCTATAGATTAATCCCCCTCATTACATGCTATATGAAAATAATCCTAACAAACATATGGTTAACATATTTTATAGCCTATATTTAATTTACATGTTTACCCTAAATTTATTTCAATTGGATGAAATATCTTCCAAGGACTACTGAGGTCAGTCCATGCCTGGCCCCATATCAAATCACCAACCAAGCTCTTAAATGAAACCAAAAATAAAAAAAAAATTAATTAAAATGAATATAATAAATTTCATAATATAATTAAAACGATAAATAAATTCTAAAAAAATCACTAGACACCGAACCATCACCAGTTCTTTGTGGAACATAGTTATGGCCACCCCAAAAAACCCCTTAATCTAAATAGAATCAAATACCTACCCAATTATTCTAATTAAATAACTAAATAAATATATTTTTAATGAAAAATGAATTAAAAATACATGGTGCTGAGTACCTTTATGATTTTATGGATGAAGGCTATAAGACGTCATCACAGGTTGTCTTCGACCTAGGCTATATGAATGTTTTGATAGAGTTAGAATATTTCACCATATTTTGGGATGCTTTCAATTTCCTAACTAAAATAAACATCACCTAACTAATTATAGATTTAGAGGTATGAGATTGAGAAGAGATGAGGAAGCCTGTAAATTACATCCATCAAAAAATCACATCAACATTTCCTCCCCAATCAAAGGATAATACGGAAGGGGAAAGTGCGAAGGGGGGGGGGGGGGGGTGGCTTCATTCATGCACACAATAGGATGTAATTAGTGGGGGGGGGGGTTCCACCTTTTCAACTAGATGGGGATGTATTTCATTCCCCACCCCCTCATAAGTCCACCTTATATGTAGTAGTGGAAGACTATATCTAATCTACAACCTATCCACCGTGGGCTACATACAATGCTTATTTGAGCCTTGTGGTTTGCATAAGAGACTCAAAACCCATCCAATATATACCTTATTGGAGCCCAAAATCTCATAAAAATTTCACCAACATTTTTTTGTATGTTTAAAATGCCACTTTTTGGAAAGGTGGGAACCATACATAAAGATCCACCAATCACGCATATCCCTAATCCAAAGGACACACCTCATTCAATATTAAAAATATAACATTCAAAATTCAAAACCCTAAATAAAAAAACTGCCAAAATCTACTTCAAAACACATTCTACCCACCACGATCCGCATCACGACGAGACCTCAAACCTCACCTAACCGCCATTAATCGTGTTGCCAACTTGACATCCCATCACTATCCCCACCATCCTATCTACACATCACCATGTAATGATCCTCATCAGCTATTACCGTAAGACACTTCTCCAAATTCCACCGCCTACACTAAACACCACCACCATCCTCACATAGAACCATCATAACTTCCATGAACACAGATACATGACCACCATCACCTTATCCATTCAAATACCACAACAAAACATTGAAACCCATCACAAAATCATGATGACACCCCCAATCACCAAACCACAGACTAACAACAAAAATCTATTGCATAACAGATGTATTATAAAAAAATCATATCTATAATAACTTATTAGATATACTTTTGGATTCCATATATTTTTTAGCTAAATAAACAGCCTCTTGAATTTAAATATTTGATATATATGAATATCATATATGAAAATATCAAATGAAAAATATAAAATAATGAATATATTGTGTTCTTGTTGGGAAAATCCATGTCCAAGCGTATAATAAATAAATCATTGAATCCAATTTTCCCCTGACATCTTACCATTCATTTAAGTAGAGTAATACATAAATTAAGAACTCACCACATTACTCTAAGAAACTGGTCTATTAATGTTATTATACACAAGGTTGATGAATATAATTTAGAAGAAAATGTATCCCATATCTAAGGGAAATTCACTAGCTATTGTGAATATCCTAACTATTATGAAGGATTCCATCATTCATATGGTAATATATAACAATTGTTAAAGATAAATAAATAATGTGTGATTTGGATTGGATTTTTTTACACAACATCAAACAATATATTCATGCAATAAATTTCACATGGATTGAATCACTTAATATATACTCTATGGATACTCTTTAATAATTTAAATGTTTAATAAAAATTTAACCATTATAAAAAAAATTCAAAAAATTTGAAAACATTCGAAATATTTAATCTTATAATTCAACCTCCCATTAATTATTTACCATTTAAAAAATAAATTTAGACATTTCAAATTTCCTAAACATCATCTCATGACATTTTAATCGATCACGATATCTTACAGCCAGAGAAATAATAATTCAGTATACATTATCATATAACACATGAAGTACCATGCACAAAAAATGATATATTGACCTTACTATGATAAGGTTTACTCCAATAAAAATCATGATTTTGATAATTACACTACACCAAGGATTTGTATTTAGTGTATATTGTTTTCAGTCTCTCACTTATATGTTAGCCTCATAGATGTCATACACTTCCAACTTATGTCAAATATCTTGTAACAACATGTAAAACATATGAAGGAAAATATTTTCATATCCTCAAAAACATATTTGAGAGAATAAATCATTAATTGTATCTGTATTTTAAATCATATTTATTAGCTTGTGAAAATCCAACAAAACCCCCTTTTGGATATCCTCTAAAATAATTTTGGTGTAGCTTACAATGTTTTTATACAAAAAAATTGTAAAAATATTTAATAACCATTCACACAACCACAATGTGTTACCCAATGTTCCTCTTTATTGTTGACAAAAATTATGAATTATATAATCCATAACTATAAGTAAAGATCACCAATTAGGAAAACAATGGTTCTATAAAATCTATAAAAGGATCAAATATGTTATCCATGAAACACATGCATCTCTATACCTTTGTACATAAAATAAATCATATATAATATTTATAATAATATAATCCCTTTTCCAAGACATCGAGATACCATGGTGCCATAATTATACCAATCTAATATATCATACCCATATATTCTCAATTCTTAGTGTATAGACTAACTAGATGGATAGAAAGATCACATTGAATTCATCCAAACATATGATCACATCATTTGCATCATCAAAATATAA
The DNA here is from genome assembly GCA_963277665.1 of Viscum album. Lineage (NCBI taxonomy): Eukaryota > Viridiplantae > Streptophyta > Magnoliopsida > Santalales > Viscaceae > Viscum > Viscum album. Next base: position 1,291,310,935 of record OY728158.1, read on the forward strand.
AACTAAAATAATTTTAGGTGTGGCTATAAAATTTATCAGTTTAGGTAAATTGAGTCCCCAGATGTTATAAAATTAATACAATACGAAAAAATATCATCATAGTTAAACCTCAATCAATTCCATGATCAGTAACATATCTAATAGACACTTTTTAAGATAAATCTTAAGGTTACCATAACAGTGGTGTGAATGTATGATTGTTATCATGACTTCAATATTTTCAAACTTTGGTAAAGGGGACTCCATTTGAAAATTTCTCCTATAGTACATAAAATATATAGTGTGTGACAGTCCATATGATATAATTTATAATCCATATATCACAAAAAACACTTTTTGTTCCCTATGGATTAATTCCATTTATAAATATGAAACAAAAACCTTTGTAAACATTAGATTTCCCTATAAAAAAATACTTGATGATTACTAGTAATTATGGGAAAATCAAAGTCATAACTTAATAGGTTAATTATCATTTCACTTAATATAATATTTATGTCCAACATAAATAAATTATTACATAGAGTTGAATTTTTTATAAATTTATATATTTTAAATACTCTTAATATCTTTTAAAAATACTAAAAAAATATACATAAGCATCAAATTTAATCAAATTTCAGATGAGAGAAAGCTAGATAGAAATTATATTGGATGAATTTTAAAGGTTTTTTTAAAACCATGACATCCAAATGTAATTATTTCCACACCATTATGTGACCATTATATAAAAACTCTTAGAAAACTTTTTAAATGAGTTAATTTTTATGATAAAACTCTTTTGATTAATGGTGAGTTTTAGATTCATAATCTTCTTGTTCAATTATTTCAATATAAAATTAAAATATCATTACTTAATAAAATCATATATTATGATTTTTATGATGTTTCGTTTTAAATAAATATAAATATTTATAATGTCATCATCATATTTGGAACATTTCCCTTAACCTTACTTTGAACTCATTTCATAGTAAATTTTATGTACAACCCTTTAAATTTAGAAAATTATTCGCAAACATATCCTAAAACATTTTAGTATATAACTTAACTTCTAATTTGAATTTAATTTATAAATTAAATATTTTATTCTACTCTAACCTTTTAAAAGATAAGAAATACTCCAATAAGCCTATTGGAAATAACATTTTCACTAAAATATATTTTGACTATTTAAATTATTTATTGTTGTGAACTAAAAATTATTTTCATTTTGGGAATATTCAAAAAATAAATTTTACATACATATGGATTAATATTTATGATAAAATGTTTTTGAATAATGATGATATTAATATTCATAATCTTCTTGTTCAATTATTTTAACATAATGTTAATACTTATTTACTCCAAAACATCCAATATTTTTATTTTAATGGGTTTTAGTTTAAAATAAATATAAATATTTCTATTTTCATCATCATATTTAGAAAATCTCAATTAACATTACATTGAACTAATTTATTGATAAATATTATGTAATATTTAGAAAATTATTAAGTATTATATCACACAATTTTTTAGTATGTAAGGTAACTTAAAATTTAATTAAATTTATATAATAACATTTTTATTCTTCTTTAATCTTTTACATTCTAAAAAATAATTCCATAATTTTATTTAAAAAAAATCCCTAAAATATATTTTGAATAAAAAATTATTTTTAGTTTTGAAATAAAACTTATTTACTTTTTGGGAATATTCAAAATTTTTATTTTAAATCCATATCATATTTTTATGTGTTTTGAGATATTTTATAATGGGTGTTTTTTATTTAAAATATGCCATTATTGGGTTATGGTAATAATTCCACTATTATTTCAAAAATTAACATGGAAAAATTATATTATCTATGGTGAAACTGATTTTATCCTCAATATATTTTAATTAGATCTATCATTATAACATTAATCAAAAAATTAATCTTATATAATTCATAAAAACCATTTTTAACATAAAAAATACCCTTATTTCATCATAGAAAATGATAAAAATAGACATTATTTATTTAAATACACCCGATTTATAATTTAAAACATTTCATCCAACTCATTAATATACCAACCCTTAATTTATCACCTGAATGAAAAACATCATGTTCCATTCATCATTTATTCAACACACTTGAAAACATAAGAAAATATATGACAATTATTTTATGTATAGTTTGTATTATATTACCTTACAAGAAGAATACTTTATCTCAATAATATTAATACCTAAAAAGGAAAATCCAAGGATTTTCATAAAACACTTCTGGTATTGTTGAAAATTTCTACTCCAATGTTTAGGATTGAAATAATAGAATAATTTTGATCCTTCCCAATACCTCATTTAGGTTTTAATAAAACATTATGACTATTAGTAACTCTAATATTATTCTCATGGATGAACATTTTACCCATTTTTACTTTTATAACAATTCTTGGTCTGGAAGATTCCATGCCTTTCTCTACTATCTACAATATATTGAATAGATCCAGTAAACATTTATTACACTAATTCATAGTTCATAATGAACTATCGATATATTTTAAATATTGATTATCAAATTAAGTACATTAATGAATCAAAATATAAAAGAGACCTCAAAATCTGAAATTCATTAACAAACTTAATTATACTGTATAGATTAGAATAGATTGAAGTTTATTCGACTAGTCTTCATATTAAAAAACTTTTGAATTAATAAGAGAATATATTTTAATGCTTCATGTAAGCATATGGATCTGCTTTTTCTACTACTTCACCAATCGATGTCAAATAATGGGATTCTATGAAATAGAAAACATTCATTCTCTCTGAATAAATATCCTCAAATTTCAATCAAAATCAATAAATTTTCATTTGAAATGATTATCCTTTCCATGAGTGGATCTTAAATCAAAATATTATGATAATAACTTTTTTATCTCTAACATAAGTTATTAAAAGATGAGTATCAAGTTTTTAATAATTTAATATGGAATTTTATTAACATTAATAAAAATTAATCTTTCACCCCTTTACATTTTAAGAATATATATTAATGGGAAAAGATCTATATTTTACTAATATTTGAGTTGATTTGGCGTTTTTTTCATCACATAGTCATTTTGGTAGACCATCGTGTTATTCACATCATATTTTAATTTTAAATATTTGTGTTAAATTGGTTTTATATAAAAATAATATATGGATTATAGAAACCCTATTTCGATGGTATCACAAATTTTAGGGATTCTTAGACCATTGTAACCCAAATATCATACAAGATACAAATACCTAATTCTGTTAGGGTAACCATTTTTATTCTTTCTTTACACAAGATAATCCTTTGCTACCCATCTTGGGAATTAACAACGTTTTTGGATGTTTGGGTCATTAGAAATTATTTTTTTCAAGGAATATGACACTTTTTATTTTAAATGGGTTTTAACATCTCACTATATTATTCCAAATATTCCCTTTATATATTCAGTCTTATAATGACTTAGGTTTTGTATCTTATACATCAAACCAAATTAATTAATTTAAAACATATTACTATATAAATCATTATAAAACCCATTATTTGTGTTATTAACCCAAAAATAATGTATAATTATACTCAGACATATCCAAATTCATTATAATCACTCAACTCGTGTTACCAAGTCTGAGCTACACAATTTTATATCCTCCTAGAAATATCCTTATATAAAATAGGTTTCCAATGAGCGATGAGAATCAAAATCAAGAATTGGGGAGAATATATACATATTACTATAAAATTGATAATACAAAGTGAAAAAATAATAAATTATAGATGATATAATATGGAATCATATTCAAATTCCTAATTTGGAAATAACACAACTTTTAAAAAATATAATCGATTTTAGTCATAATAATTAGTACAAATATCACCACAAGATGATAGATCAAAACATTTTTGATAAAAATAAAATAAAATAATAAGAGTGAATCTTCAGTAAAATGAATCCTAGAGTGTGTCCTAGAATAAATTTAATCTCCATGAAATGATCAACATTTCCCCCCAAACATCAGGGATTTCCCATTCCTTTTATTACAAAAAATAAGTCATGCACAGCCACTAAGGTACACAAGTATGGTATGAGTATTAAACCCAATTGGGAACCAAAAATAATCCCTTTGCATAATCCAATAATACATATGTGTGTATGAACTAAAAATATAAAAAAATATCATATAATATACCTAGGTCAAGTTATCATGTGTTTACCAAGACACGATAAATTCTAACCTACCTACTTTAGTTAAAACTAGTTAAAAGAGTCATAAATACTAGATAAATCCAATATATGACCTCATAGGAAGTGGTTATTAATTAAATAATAATATAGCCAACATCCCACATTGGAAGGGAATTTTGAGAAGGCATAACATATCCAAACTCTCTTGTATGAAATCAATACCATGGAATGTGTAAAATAGGAGACCTCTTCAATATATTACTGAAATTGGTATATATTACAAGACTAGGCCATAAATATAGTTAAAAGGATCCCAAAATTGTTCAACTCAATTCCTTACATGGACGGTTAAAACCCTACAAATTAATGATGCCCAATATTACAATGACTAATAATAGTCGATAAACTCATGGTAAACATTTTACCCCAACCCATAATTTATAAGGAAGTAAAGAAAAATAAATAACTCATAAATCATAACACATCTGAAATCAAGAGATATTTTTTTCAATAAGAATCATTTTATTTTAATACAAATAAGATATTCACCCAAACCCAATGTCCAAAAAGACTACATGACCTTAATAGGAATCTTGGATAACCTAAATTAAACTAAATAAAGTAGATGAGTTTTCCAAAACACCCCCTATATTCTCTATAGGTTTGTCTCAACTAATTTTTTACTTTTTAAAAAACTATAAAGGTTAATTACATTATATTTATCCTATATGAGTTTAATAAATTAGAATGTAGAATGATTACACATATCCTATAGACCTAAAAGAAAAACATTTCATGTTATCTTATATAAATAATTAAAGGAGTTAAGGACCACAAATATTTAACATTTAGGAGTAAGTTCCTTGATAGAAATAGAACAAATCAAGGTAAAACCAATAAAAATAAAAACATAAAAAATATTTTTATATTTTAAGTATTTTAGACAGAGGAAGAAGTAAGAGTAAGATAAATCTATATAAGGACCTTATGATGTCTTAACCTTATAAAATGAAGAATAAAAATATTTATAGGTATAGATTTCAATTAGGAATGAGAATAAAAGATCTATTGGGATCTGAGGTGGAACAAAAATAGGGATCCTAATTTATGATCAGTCGAGTAGAGGAAAATGAGGTGTTAAAAAATTGGTTTGGAAGAAAAATGTATAAATTAAATTAATGTACAATAATTTGAAATGCCAAAGGTTAATCAATTTTCATGAATTAGGTACCTGATACCCAATCATCCCCCAATATATCCCCAACTAGCTTGCAAGTGATGATCCAAGGGCCTTTACTCCTAGATGTTTCATTAGGTACTTGGTGACTCTTTACTAGGTACCTAACATTTCTTACTACATAATTTTAAATGTAGCGTTCCACTTCCTACAATATTAACCACTTTATATTTTTTATAATAAATAAAAATAATTTAATTAAAAGGAAAAATAAAATTCAAGAACATACATGAATATCTGAGGGTCGTTACATGGATCCAATTCAAAGGGTATATGAAACCCTTTCTTTTAATGTTTTAGAATCATATGATACCAAATTCCTATCAATATAAACTTTTTCAAAATAAGTTTCCAACCATAATTGTTTTTGATAGACCCTATATTCCCATGCTAGGGATAAGTTTGATACAATTTCTAACTACCCATAAATCAATACTCCAAAGACCCGTCAATTATAATAAAATATTAACACCTAATATGTATATATCATAATAAAATTTTATAATTGAATTCATAACTCATTATCAAATAATATCCTAGGTTGAACATAAAAAAACTTTTTTCATATGAATCATGTGATATTTTAAACATATGTTATGAAAATTATAAGTTGTAGTTTACAATTTCAAACCAAAGAAAATATCCATTCAAAATTCAGCATTTTATATTCATGAATTATAAAAATCATGGAATACACTAAATAAATTAATATTTAATAAATTTAAATATTCGATAAATATTTATGGACATTTCATAAATAAAAAATTGTGAACAAAATATTTTTAGTCATTCCATATAAAAATATGCACGAACCTTTCACATTTATTTTATTATAAAATCATTCATATTTTAATTTCACATGGACTTTGATATGAAAGAATTTATATTTCAAATATATGATATTTTATACAATAATCCTTTTTTGTTTGACTTTAACATCTCACGTTTTATGTAAAAATTTTACATAATTCAATTACATTATATTTCATTTATTTTGACCAATGATTAAATCTTCCAAAACATTTTATTGAGTGGTTTTAATTATTTTTCTAAATAATTCCATTTTATATTAACATTTATTTGGAATTAAAATATTAATTCAAAACTATTAATAAGTTTTTAGGATGAAAAATATTTTACAATTTTCTCATAAATTAGTCATATTTTATTATAACTAATTATTTATTATTTTACTATGTTTAAAAAAATATTCATAAGTCAAACACATGAGTTCAATGAGAAAAAAAGCACTAATAAAACCAATTCCTAGAACATGTTAAGAAACCATATAACAAAAAAATTATTTCTTTTATTATTTTAAAAAACATGAATTCACTTAATAATAATGTAAAAATAGAGAATTCAAAAAAACATAAAATAACTCAATTGAATTGTTAATCCCCAATTTTCTAGTATATAGAGCCTCATTAGTATTAGATAAATTAATTATAAAACCTTTTTAGATCTATTGTGACTAAAATCCAGAAATTTTAAACTTCACATCATTATTATAGAATAATTTATATTAGTTTTCATGTGTGAAATACTCAATTAAGAAACATCAATTATTCTAATAAATATAATATTTTTTTGGGATTTCAATTTAAATTCAATTATCTCAAAGAATACCAAAGGAAAATAAAAAATTCATATAAAAATATTAATACTTTTTATTAAACTATATAAGATGATATTTCATATCTACTATATGATTAAATAGAATATTTCTCAAATTATGAATTCCAATTCCTTATAAAATCATAGGCAAACAAATATTCTACTAAACTATAATAATAGAGAAAAATGAAGATTATATAGAATCAAAACCTTTCCAACTTTTAATAAAACTATAGGGAAAATGATCCTCTTACCATCGTGATATTAATATAACAAAATATATCCTAATATTAAATATATCAATAGAATGTATATTTTTAAGAATTATAGGTGTTCATAGAGAGAATTGAAGTTGTCATGTCACTGTTTACTTGTTCAAATAAAATAAAAACTAATTTTAATCCTTATCATATGACATACAGTTGAAGACAACTCATTATTAAAATGTGTTTGAGGAAACTCAAAAGCTTGATACTGGGAAGCCTCCAAAATCTTAGTGGCTCAATGGGATCATGAAAGACACAAACCAAAATTCAAGTGGCTCATTTAGACCAGGAATACAACCACTAGCCTTTTGAAGTCTATATAAGATCCATCCCTCTATTTTCCAATTTATCAAGAAAATGATGGTATCCATTAGTGAGATTATTGATTGTATTAGTAAACTATATATTATCCATGATAATAATTACCCCATGTATTCTCAACTTCATCTTTTATCCCATAATTGTTTTTTCCAAAAAAATAATAAAATTTCCAACAATACTAAAATTAAATTTGTAATATGCCAGAAAAAAAAAGATGTTTCAATAAAATCCCCACTATAAGGATTTTTCCCTTATAAATTTTATTCACCATATATATTGAACATATATTGTCACTAAGAAGTCATGTCAGCTTCTCATTTACATGTACCCACATTAAAATACCATGATTTCATAAGAAACACATTATAAAAATAATATTTCCACCTCACATCTTCTAATTATGATTGACCACTCTTGATATATTCTTAAGGAATGTTTTATTCATCTATACCTTTACGAATTACCATCAAATACAATGGGATTAATTTGACCCATAAATTCTCAACTAATTCATATGAAATAATCATGCATTCCATTGAATTTATGGGGTAATAAAAAATGGATAAAAACATCATAGACTTATGAAATAGTCCAAAATTAACACAAAAATCATGGTTTCAATTTTCCATTCATACTCAACCATTATTGTCCAAATAAATTTGAAAAACTGATAGAAAAAATGACCCCTTACAATAAAATCCAATTGTTATGGTATCCTATCAACATATGATTTCTATGTTATCTAGGATAGAACTAACCATATTTAATCAATTATGATTTATCAGTGGTTTCATAAACCATGATAATAATAGTCAAACTCACCTCTCAAACCTCTTAGAAAATTAATGTTTATCAACATGGACTCCAATATAACACCTTAAAAAGCCCCATTTGAATAAACACTGGGTAACTATTATTATATATAAACCCTACCATATCCATATGATCCTCCCCTTATCCAACAAAATCTAGAACACATGCTTGATGAAAATAGCTACAATTCTTGATATTATTATTAGACTAATTATTAGTTTTAGTATATTAGCCCATATTAAATTTAATTCAATACCGTAATAAATATATGAAAACTATCAAAATGAAGATGAAAATATAATATCTCACTCAAATACAATGTTTTTATGTACCCAAAAAATCATGAATATCTTATGAATATAAATTTTCTACAAATCATGAACAATATAAATTTCCTTAATTAGTTGAAAATCTGAAATTTTAAAATACCTATCGATAACCATCCATACAACATCTTTGATGATTTGAAATACTAGTCAAAATATTAATTGTTACTTCATCTAGTTTTTAATTTATAAGGGGTAATAATTACAACATACCCACTAGAATAAGGCAATCCTCCTTTATCAGTACGTAGGTGAGGAATCTTAATACAAATACATCTATGAAACTCTTCAACCATAGCCAATGATAGTTTCATTAAACACTATGATATATCTTGTTCAATTTAGGATGAACTTCCTATCATGAAATTGAAAATGCTAAAAATTTTCCTCTGATATATTTTATATAAATAAATATATTTTAAATTAACACAAAATATATAATTAACTTATAATGTCTACCAATGTATCTACTACATACCATGAATTCCTCATTTAATAATCTAATATTCATAATTTGAAATATGAAATTACTTAAATTTCTCTATCAATAAGAAAGTGAGATTAAATTATGAAAAAATTATATATCTGTTCTCCCAATATATATTGTAATGAATCTCTAAGAAAAGTAGAAGGATCTCCCACTCATAGATTGATTCTTCGAAAACAACAAAACAAGAATTCTTGAAAAAGTAGCCTAGAATAACCTACCCCTCTCAAGAATAATATGTGACATTTAAATTGAAAAATTGAATATACTCTATTTATATAACCTATCGAATATTAAAATACTATATTATTGAAAATATACTTCAAAACTTTATGGACAATATAGTTAACAAATCACTCATTAGATAATTAATTTTTTAAAATCTAAATATCATGAAATATATCTACGAAAACAATATTAGGATTTATATAATTTATCTTCTATGGAATAAGATATTTAAAACCATATGAAAATATTTATCCATCAATCATTCTCAAAAAACCCAAACCCATGGGAGATAAATCACAAATTCCCCAATAAAACTAATCTTGAGTAGGAAAATTGAGAGGGGGTGTGGATTTAAATATCTTCATTAGATCATAGAACATAGAATCAAACTTATCATCCAATTATAATTCCCCCATTTTTCTATATAATTCCATTTTTACTCCATGTTAAGATAAACCATGAATAAATTGTAGGTAATATCTCTCCAGCCCCCAAACACCTAGACTCTAAAATAAATTATTGGTAATGTCCTAATACCTCCTTGATAAGACATTTTCAGGATTGAATAATATAACTATTTCTATAAGCATATTCCAAATAAATATAACACCTCAATTATGAAATTTTAATTTTGAAATCATAGCCTAAATTTTATTTTCCTTCATAGACTCTAAAAAAATCATATGTTCTATATGATCCCCTCTTGATCATTATTTTATCAATATAAATTGAGAAATATAGTCATGAAGGAGTCCATAAATGGATTAATGACATGATTTATGAAAATAGATGAAAACCTATATAGAATTATTTACACATAACAACATCATTAAGAACCCAAAGTGGACATAACGTGTATGTAATATTGTATTTGGTATATTTTCATAATACACTTTTAGATAATGATACCTCAATCAAATTTCAATTTCAGAGAAGTATCAAGACCCCATCAACTAATAAAATAATTTATTAATAAATTATATTGGATAATATTTTTTAATGGTGACCTAATGAAATTTTTAATAATAAACACATAACTTTAAACCACATTGACAATTTTGGAGAATGTTATGAGAACACCACAAGGTGAAATGATATTTCAGATAAAACTTTTTGATTCAAAATCTTCCAGTTGATGTTCAAAATATCAAATCTCAGATAGATACAAATGATATGGTGGTATAGATATATTATTTTTACTAAGTAAAAAGTAAATCCAGAACTTCATTGCACATTATGGGGTAAAATCATAAGATTATTATGAAATCAAATCTTGGAAATATTCAAAAAAAGTGGGGAATAATCATTACATAATATATAGATAAACTAAGAACTATATCTATATACTACAAAGAAAAAATCCCCAAATTCCCTAAATAAAAACCATATTTAATAGAATTATAATCCCCTTAGCCCATAAAAACACAATACACATCACTAGATTAAAAGGATGTCACAAGTCATTCATAATAGTAAATGAGATCCCATAAACATGTCAAATATTTCATCCTAATAATCATGTCAAAATCCATAATTTATGGAATTTGTTCCAAAATATGACCATATCAATTAATGACAATAAGAACCCCAAAAAAACTCTTGATAGTATCATCCTTCTTCCCCAATGGATTATCAACATTCAAGACCACATGAAACCACTCTATATAAAATAATTAATCATAAAAATACCATATAGAAATAAATGGAATATGTCAAATTTTAACTAAATTACCAGATAAATGGAATTTACTATATTCAAATCTTTAATATTTTGGGATCCCTTAACAAGATAAAGGAATACCTAATATATAACAAATTACAACTCTATCCTCTCCCATATCCATTTACCTATGTAATAAGAATACCCTAAACCACATATAACAATTGATTTTCCCCTATGATGTTTCTTCACCTCTATAAGTTGAAATATACTAGTGGGGATACACATAAGAGGGGGGGGGGGTTGAATTAGATTTCTCCAACTTTCTACCAAATTCAAAATCATCTTTTAAGTGTTTAACCCCTATTATTTTGAGCCTATGATACCTATTTAAACTCAAAAATGTTTCGATGTTTTACCTATAATACACACATATATGTAATTTAGTATGTATGTGACATCAATATAGGTTTTTTTGTGAGGGTTTGAAACCTCCTGAGAAACATACTCATTGTTATTCTTAGGATGTCTAAGTCATATATTATATAAAAAATTCTTATAGATATAATTTGAGTGTCTATGGATTATATTAAAATTTTTATCACCATATAACCTAGGTTACCTTCAGAAATATTACTCAAGTTAATATAGACTACTTCCTATATATTTTTTATGTTGTAATAACACCAGTTCTTTATCAGTTTTTTCAAACCAATCATAGAGTCTTAAAATTATTTAGAATCATTAAAATCTACAAGAACATTTGAAAAATTAGTAGCTCAAATTTTAAATCTTCTTTATAATTATATTATTGATAAATCTCCAAAAAATAATAAGGGCTTACAATTATAAGTGTAAATAAATATAACTACATGACTGATGGTCCTTCCTCTACCCAATTTATGCCTGTTTAGTTTTATTATTCATTGGTACTAGATATATTTTTTAAAGATAAGGATGACCTACATTGGGAATTCTTTAAGAAAGATATTTTAGTCTCTTAGTTTACTCACTCAACTGTTCTGCACACATCTCATTCTCTATATAGGATTGGGAAATATATATATTTATTCAAAAATTATAAATTATAATAAATATTAATATTTTTTAAAAAAATTCACTTAAGAGAATTAAATGGATACATTATGTTTTAGTATCTAAAAATTTAATAATAAGGAATACATTTTAGGATTCGGTCTAAATATATGATTATAAAATTCCTAGCTTTGGAGTCCTATGATTTTTCATGGATTTCATAGTAACTCCATTAGACGGGTCTTCTTCCCAACTACAATTTTATAAAACTATCCTCCTTATCATCTTCTTCCATGAGAAAATACAATATTTTAAATTCAATTTAAAATACACATAAAAACATATCAAAACACCCATTTGTAATATTCTCTTTATTTTAATAAACATAGCCTTAATTAATTTCTCTCAAATTTTAAAACAATTTGAAGGAGATATTTACAGCACAAAAAAACTAGATTTATCATCCTCTTGATATATAATTTATTTTAAAAACACAGTTAGATTCAAAAATTTATTATCAATTGAATTAAGAATTCAAGAAAAATAAAGAATGAACCACTTTATTTCCAGATTATCTTAGTTGGAAGCACCTCATTTTAAAGTTAAATAATTTTTTTAAAAATTCATCTGATTTTAATCTTTAATTTTCCCAATCAAGTAAAATTAATCAAACAACTTCTTTGATATTTAATATTTTGAAGTTCTGCTCTCACATGATCTCAAATTAATATCCATTTTTATTTCAGATGATGAAATTCAGATATTCTTATTTTAACATCAGGAAAAAATTAAATAGTGATCCTCCTCTCATTTTATTCATATTTTTATAAATCTTGAATGATGGTTAAAAAGAGCTTTATGATGTTTTTAAATTTTTGGAAAATATCTATCACCATATCAAGTATTTATTTCATTATTTTTAGTTAAATAGATATTCCCAAATACTCCATCTATAGAATTATCAAAATTTCCCTAATTTAAAAATATATAAATTATATAAAAGAGACATTTTATATAACTTTGATGTCATATGAAATTATAAATTCATATTCTCAAACTCACAAGTCTTAAATTTTCTAGTATAACTCGTTTTTAGGACTTTGATGTCCTAAAATGTAAATAAAATAATTTTTAATACATAAAAATTATAAAAAAAACTATATTCATATTCTCATATCATTAAAGTATGATGTGAGACAATGTTTTATGTGACTCCCTCAATGTATTACTCTAAAAATATATATACATGCCACCCTCAAATGATGTATATCTTTAAGGTTACAGATATAGATGTTTAGAAACACTTTAATGGGTCTTTTATAAGTATATAGTTCCATTTAAGAATCCCTATATTCATATTTGAAATGTTTAGATTAATTGGAATATCTGTGAATTAAATTAATGTCTTAGTATTTAACATTTTACTATAGGAATATGAATTCTGGAAGAGTTTTATTTTGTCCAAATTTACTTTGTGTAAATTTTTGGTATCTTTCTGAAAAAGTTCATCTTTTAATGAATAATGTAAAATGTTGTATTTTGATTCAAAACCTCTTTTTAATCTAATTTATTTATATGATTAGATTATCTTTTTAATTGGTTTTAAAGTTAAATTAGAATATATTTTTACCATAAAATCCAATAGTGGTCATTGGAATTAATTTCACTTTTTAATTAGACTTAAACTAGTGTCAATCTTTTGATACTTATTGTTTCATAAAAACACGCTATTTGCTCTGACAGTGGGAATTAATTATTAAATTAATTAATGTGACTTATATGTTTTGAATTTTGTAAAATAGACTTCATTTTTGAATTTGGAATATCAAATATAGCTTAGGGTGAATTTTTCGGATTTTTCTGAAAAACATCAGTTTTTTGATGAATATTGAAACCACTAAGTGGTACTTATAAAAACTGATTTTCCGTTTAAATGAAATTTTGGAACCTTTGTGTTTTGAATTTCAAAAATCCAACATACATGGTTGTCATTAAGAAGTAAAATGTGGTTGAATGGGATTAAAATAATTTTTGGGTGAATAATAACTTATTATGTTTTTAATCGCGATTAGAGGTAATTAGTGTAGTTTAAGGTAAAAATAATGTTTTAATAATATGAAATGAACATGAAACATGTCCTAACCTCTTTGGATGTGTCATGGACGACCCAGACAAGCCATGGGTCAACTTGGGGACCCCATGGAGCCACTTTGGTTGGGAAATGACATTAATTACTTTTTATTTAATGTTAAAGTAAAAATGACACACACATGAGATGTTTTACTAAAACAATATTTACATGGGAATATAAAAGTCATATTTTTGACTATAAATATTCATTGGAAAGATAAAAATATTTCCTAAATCATAGTATTTTTTTATAATTTCTAGACGTTAAATAAATTAAATTATTTATGACATCATGATGATGCAGCGATGACCTCATTATTTAACGATTTAAATAAAATGGAAAGATAATGTAATATATAAGACCTACACATGTCTAAAACCTATTGGATGAGTGTATTTTGAACCCTTATCACCTTATCCTAAAAATAAATCAATGTGGGACCTCTTAAATCCGAATACCATTTTGAAATAAAGTGACTTTTCTTCACTTTCCAAGAGTGCCCCTCCTCTCCTCTTATAAAAGGCCCCCACCTCTACCTCCTTACTCACACTCCCAAAGCCTTTGGCTCAGCCAAACCCTGCCCATTTTGTCTCTCCACATCCCTCTATTACTCTTTTAAGCCTCACTTTAGGCAGAAGTCTTCCCAAGGAAGCCATTGAGCTCAAGCCAAAGGGAGTTACCGGATTTTAAGGTAATGTCTTCTTTTGAGTCCTTTTGTTTTATTTTGCTTCTACAACCCCCTAAACTCTTTTTATTATTTTCTTTTGTAACAACTCCAGTATCCTCAATATACTATGATGTTGTTATAATAAGGATTATAGCTACAATTACACACACCTACATCTAATGGTTAACGAACATACTGTTTCTGTGGATGGCGAATTTATGCCTCCCGAAACGATGATTGTTCAACATTCTTTTAACACCTTTAAAGGTGGACATTAAGATGTCACTATATTTATATATGATATATAATATGTTTATGTTTTACTTAAGCTTCTGTATTTTCCATTTTTGGCTTACCTTTATGGCTTCCATTATGGGTATACGCGATATCTTCATTTTAGGAAGTGCGGACTACCGCCCCCTCAAAGTGATGTGATTCATTAATGCAATGCGTGGGACGTATAAAGGATGGATTTAATGTTATTATATATGATGTTATACTGGAATTATTATATACCTCTATATCATTATTATTTATTTCCATTAAAGTATGAGATAGAAATGAAAGTAGCGTTCATGCGTACGTACGGCTTACCGTCTCCATGAACGGTGCATTTCATTTCTTATCCCCAAATGTAATGTAATATTATAAGTACATGTATATAATGGATATATATGATGAATGATACATCTAAATGATGAATATAATTATGGAATTAAAATATACATTCCTCTCATTTATTTTTAATTCCATTAATATGAAAAAGAAATGAAAGTAGTGTTCATGCGTACGTACGACTTACAGTCTCCATGAACGGTGCATTTAATTTCTTACCTATAAATGATTATGTGATATTATAAATACATGTATATTCTAGATATATATGATATATATGATATCCAAATCAGGAATTTCATTCTGGATATAAATAACCTTTGACCACACGAACAACATGTAATTGTAAGAAGTCCACTTTCGACTTAAGAACCAAATATCGACAAAACAAACATTATTAACTTAAATGATTACATAATGTTTATAACATGGAAATAAGTGATATAAAAGGAACAATGAACTTGAAAAAGAATCTTAAGCAAGTAGAAATTAACTCAAGTTTATTATTCAGGACGTTAAAGAACGATCGAGTCAAGTCGGACCAGAGGTAAGGGATCCTACTCCTCTCTTTCTTTTTAAGTACACTCTTTTATGTCATTCCTTCTAAGCTCATATTTCTTGTTATTGGGTTATTATTTTATATTACTCTTATTTTAATTTTTATGTTCATGTGAGGAGAGACCCTATTCCCTCTTATAAATCCATTTTGGAAGTTTTGAGTGGCGCCGTTAGGCTGCTGAATTTTCGTAAGAGATCTAACATCTCTCTTTCTTTTTAAAGTACTCTCCTTTATGTCACTTCTTTTAATATCCTCTTTATTATGTTGGGGGATGTTATTATATATTCCTCTTTATATAAACAATAATTTAATATGATGAGATACTCTGTTTGATCTCATCAATCCATTTTGGAAGTTTTATGTGGCGCCGTTAGGCTGCCGAGTTTTCGTAAGGGATTTTTCATCTCACTTTTATTCCCGTGAGATTTATGCTACATTTGCCACAATTTCCTTTGAGTGGTGTACGTACTGCCCATTATTCTACTATTTTGGTAATATACTTTCTTTTTATGAGTATTTACATTAATGATGTATTGTCCTTCTTTCATGGGGTGTATGTTTTGAAAGATACCCTAGTCGGTAAGGGAACCTTTCACCCTCCTCTTTTTAAAAAAATTATTTTGTTGGGTCTTTTAATTTTAATATTTTTATGTTGGTATATGTTCTCAAATATCATTATTGATGTAACTTTTATTTCCAAGTGATGAGATACACTTTTTATCTCTCATCAACTCATTTTTATGTGACGTCGTTAGGCTGTCAAGGGAACTTCTTAACCCAATTTCGTTTTCTTTGGGTTCAACATGTAGTTATTGAATATGTCATCGTTTGAATATGTTTGAATGACCTTTGATTATTTTACACTTAATATCCACTTATATTTGGTGTATTCATTTGTCACACATAATTATGTAATTGATTTATCCTTAAACCAAGGATACCGTCTTTGTACGGGACTACGTCTCAATCTCTTTTCATTGAGGTATATTTCGTTTTATACACAACTTTATTTTATACGGTGTATAAACCCCTTTGACTTTACGTTTATTCAAAAGGAATATATTTTTTCAACGAAGCGTTTTACTAAACGACAAAAAGGAATGTTTCTTTTTACGTACGCGGTGACAACTAACTTTTCCGCCACCGCGAGTATTAATTGATTTTTGGCTTCCTCAACAAGCCGTAATGTTTTTAAAATAAAATAAATACCATATAATTCTTTTTGTATTTAGGTATCGAAAATGGTTTTGATAAATGATTCTATTATGTCAATATATTTAAATGATATATTATGATCAAAATGTGGAAATTTTTTCATTCCTTTATATTGGTTTTATGTGTTATAATTTTATAATGGTACTTGGACATATACGGGTGGTTACGTGATAAACCATATGATGGGTGGTGCCGTGAATACCAGGACGGGTGGTTACGTTATAACCTCCAATGCATTGGGTATGGAATTCGACCGTATGGCTATTCCATTAAGTATGTATGGATGTTGGCCGAATGGCTATTCCATTAAGCGATATGTGTGGAAGTTGACCGTATGGTTATTCCACTTAAGTATGTTTATGTCCCAAGTTACCTTTATATGTTATGTGTTCTTTATATGGGTTTTATGGTAATCTTTTAGTTACTAAAGGGTAAGTAATGAACTTTTATTCAGAGAAGAGTTTTTACTACTTCGAAGAGGTGAAACGTATTACTTTGATAAAGTATACATGGTTTACTTGTTTTTTTGAAAAATTAGCAGTTTTCATTCTTTGTGTATCCCTTACTGAGCTTTTTATGCTCATCCCAAGTTTTTGAAATGTTTTTCACATGACTTGGCGTGGAATAGGGTCAAGGATGGGATCAAGGGAAAGTCATGCTACCTAAAACATGGAACTATACATGTTTCTTTTTAAGAGTTTTTATTTTATGGAAACTTAGTAGAAGTGATTACTTTTTAATCTTTTGAGATGTAATAGTTATGTCCTAATTCTCTAAAACTATAAACCTGAAAAGACCCTCAATGTGAATTACTCATTTAATTCAATATTAAGTAAGGTTTAAGGCTGGGGCCTTATAGTTGGTATCAAAGGTCGGTTTAGATAACTTTAGAGGTTAGGGTATTCTTTAAGTATAAGTGACATTACCATAATGGTTAGGATTTCAGAAAGAGTACTAGTTTTAGATAAAGTGAATGAGTAAGTATATCTTAGTGTTTACCTTCCTCATTAGTACATGATGGTTTTGTTGATATACTCACACAGACATTTCTGTTTTTCGTGAATGGATGGATATAGCAGGCACCATAGAGACAACAGGTTTGAAGGAAACTGTGGTGGATCTCTGATTAAGATACTAGATAAAATGGAGGATTCAATGAGGAAACTCGTGGTTGTTCTAAACCAAATATCAAGGAGTCATGACCAACCACTTGAACCATGGTATGTTCTGTAATGCATCATGTATGAGATGACCAATCGATGTGGAAGTTCAGGTAATAATTATATAGGTAACCATTAGAGTTTATATGATCCTTACTTTTGAGGTAATTATGGGTTATTATTTGATATGCTGGAAAATGAAAGACATGAGATAAACAAGAGGTTAAAATATTATATGATCATTTTTGAATATTTTATCTCGTTTTGGGGGATGTTTTAAGAATTATATAGTTTTGGAAAAAGGACAACACACAGACCGTGTGACAACCCGTCGTGTCGGACAAAGCTGCGGGAATCAAACCCACAACCAAAGTGCGACTGGTATTTATCGCCTTCCACTGGACTACGTGAAGTCCCTGGTTAGTTTGACTGATTCTTTTTAGTTATATGATTTTATGAATTAAGAGTATGTTTGTTTTGGTTTATTTATGAAAATGATTAACCTATCATGGAGGATATGTGATTAGGTTAATTACTTTTCAATACGAGACTTTAAGAGCAACTGATGTTGTTTGGAGATAAATGTTACGATTTAACTTGGAAGAATATGTGACTAAATCCTTCAAATATTTGGGTTTCAATCTTATTTTGTTTTACTTTGAATAATTTTATGGAAAAATTGATTATAGAATGGTCCTCGTTGAACTTTGGGTTTTTTTGGACAAATTTTGGAGATTAAGAATAGATTTTCTTTTTATAAAGGGTTATCCTTTTCTGAATTATCTGATCTTGTACTAACCTTTTTGGTTTTGGTTTTGGTTAAAGTCTAAAGACATGGGAAGTATATAGTTCTCTTTGGTGGGTTAGGTGATTCTCTAGAAGTTGATTATAGTACTCTTAATGCGAACAAGTTTTCATAAATACTCGTCTTTTGGAAAAAATATGAGTTTGATTAAGGAATCTAGTAAATGTTTAAAGTCAACATGATAAGTGATTATGTTTCCTTATGAATAAATTACTCAATAAAAAGTAACTAAAAACAAAAATGTTGTCTATTAACTTTTCCTAATGGGGAATCAAATACCGTTTAACCCATCACAAGTTTGTGATTTTCTTGTGGTTAACTTTCTCCTAAACATGTTTTCTATCACTCTCCATCAGAACATGACCCTATGTTTTCTCCTCCATGTCCATGTTTTCATACTTGGAATCCTAGTATGGGTTAACTCTGGTGACCTTTGTACTTATCTTTCTTTATTTTAAAGTGATTGTTTTACCGACTCTTCTTCCAATGTGGGACTTTCAAGGATGTTTCCAAGCTCAATTTTAAAAATTGCGAGGACGCAATTCCCAAAAGGGGGGAAGGATGTAACACCCCAGGTAAATAAAGAATATGAAATTTTCATATTTATCCATATTTGTGAATAAAATATTAATATTACTTTAATGGGGACGCTATTCTCGATGGCGTACCCAACACACAACAACGAGTATCTTTGGAATCTTACGTTGCACTCTAATAATAAAATAATATTATTTTAAATGACAGTTAACATGTAGCCGTTGTATTGGCGGGAATGGATAGAAATAACTAAAATATGATTATATATGTTTTTAAATGTTTTTACATTTATCCAATAAAAGATAAAGGCTTAAAATACGGAAAGAATTCAATTTTAGGAGTATATGCCCTAGTTTTCACTAAAGGTTCACTTATCACCTTTTGATGGAGAACCGTCATTAAATATAGTTTTTTTAACTCTTATACATTCTATTTGGACCAATTAAAACTCTTCTTTAGAATCGGGGCATCAAAATTTACTTTGTGTAAATTTTTGGTATCTTTCTGATAAAGTTCATTTTTTAATGAATAATATAAAATGTTGTATTTTAATTCAAAACCTCTTTTTAATCTAATTTATTTATAAGATTAGATTATATTTTGAATTGGTTTTAAGGTGAAATTATAATATATTTTTAAAATAAAATACAATAGTGGTCGTTGGAATTAATTTCACTTTTTAATTACACTTAAACTAGTGTCAATCTTTTGATACTTATTATTTCATAAAAACACGCTATTTGCTCTGAAAACGGGAATTAATTATTAAATTAATTAATGTGACTTATATGTTTTGAATTTTGTAAAATAGACTTTATTTTTGAATTCGGAATATCAAATATAGATTAGGGTGAATTTTTGGGATTTTTCTGAAAAACTTCAATTTTTGATGAATAGTGAAACCACTAGTGGTACTTATAAAAGCTGATTTTTCCGTTTAAATGAAATTTTTACACCTTTGTGTTTTGAATTTAAAAAATCCGACATACATGGTTGTCATTAAGAAGTAAAATGTGGTTCAATGGGATTAAAATAATTTTTTGGTGAATAGTAACTTATTAAGTTTTTAATCGCGATTAGAGGTAATTAGTGTAGTTTAAGGTAAAAATAATGTTTTAATAATATGAAATGAACTTGACACATGTCATAACCTCATTGGATGTGTCATGGCCTAGCAAGACAAGCCATGGGTCAACTTGGGGACCCCATGGAGCCACATTGTTTGGGAAATGACATAAATAACTTTTTATTTAATGTTAAAGTAAAAATGACACACACATGAGATGTTTTACTAAAACAATTTTTACATGGGGATATACAAGTCATATTTTTGACTATAAATATTCATTGGAAAGATAAAAAGATTTCCTAAATCATATTAGTTTTTTTTATAATTTTTAGATGTCAAATAAATTAAATTATTTATGACATCATGATGATGCAGCGATGACCTCATTATTTAACGATTTAAATAAAATGGAAAGATAATGTAATATCTAAGACCTAAACATGTCCAAAACATATTGGATGAGTGGATTTAGAACCCTTATCACCTTATCCTAGAAATACATTAATGTGGGACCTCTTAAATCCGAATACCATTTTGAAATAAAGTGACTTTTCTTCACTTTCCAAGAGTGCCCCTCCTCTCCTCTTATAAAAGGCCCCCACCTCTACCTCCTTACCCACACTCCCAAAGCCTTTGGCTCGGCCAACCCCTGCCCATTTTGGCTCTCCACATCCCTATCTTACTCTTTGAAGCCTCATTTTTGGCATAAGTCTTACCAAGGAAGCCATTGAGCTCAAACCAAAGGGAGTTACCCGATTTTAAGGTAATGTCTTCTTTTGAGTCCTTTTGTTTTATTTTTCTTCTCCTACCCCCTAAATTCTTTTTATTCTTTTCTTTTGTAACAAATACAGTATCCTAAATATACTAGGATGATGTTATAATAAGGATTAGATCTACACTTACACACACCTACATCTAATGGTTAACGAACATACTGTTTCCGTGGATGGCGAATTTATGCCTCCCGAAACGATGATTGTTCAACATTCTTTTAACACATTCAAAGGTGGCCATTATGATGTCACTATATTTATATATGATATATAATATGTTTATTTTTTACTTAAGCTTCTGTATTTATCATTTGTGGCTTACCTTTATGGCTTCCATTATGGGTATACACGATATCTTCATTTTAGGAAGTGCGGACTACCGCCCCCTCAAAGTGATGTGATTCGTTAATGCCATACGTGGGACGTATAAAGGATGGATTTAATTTTATTATATATGATGTTATACTGGAATTATTATATACCTCTATATCATTATTATTTCTTTCCATTAAAGCATGAGATAGAAATGAAAGTAGCGTTCATGCGTACGTACGGCTTACCGTCTCTATGAACGGTGCATTTCATTTCTTATCCCCAAATGTAATGTACTATTATAAGTACATGTATATAATGGATATATATGATGAATGATACATCTAAATGATGAATATAATTCTGGAATTAAAATATACATACCTATCATTTAATTTTAATTCCATTAATATGACAAATAAATGAAAGTAGCGTTCATGCGTACGTACGACTTACCGTCTCCATGAACTGTGCATTTCATTTCTTACCTCTAAATGATTATGTGATATTATAAATACATGTATATTCTAGATATATATGATATATATGATATCCAAATCAGGAATGTCATTCTGGATATAAATAACCTTTGACCACACGAACAACATGTAATTGTAAGAAGCCCACTTTCGACTTAAGAACCAAATATCGACAAAACAAACATTATTAACTTAAATGATTACATAATGTTTATAACATGGAAAAAAGTGATATACACGGAATAATGAACTTGAAAAAGTTTCTTAAGAAAGTAGAAATTCACTCAAGTTTATTATTCAGGACATTAAAGAATGATCGAGTCAAGTCGGACCAGAGGTAAGGGATCCTACTCCTCTCTTTCTTTTTAAGTACACTCTTTTATGTCATTCCTTCTAAGCTCATCTTTCTTGTTATTGGGATTTTCTTTTATATTACTATTATTGTAATTTTTATGTTCATGTGATGAGAGACCCTATTCTTTCTCATCAATCCATTTTGGAAGTTTTGAGTGGCGCCGTTAGGCTGCCAAATTTTCGTAAGAGATCTAACCTCTTTTTTTTAAGTACTCTCCTTTATGTCACTTCTTTTAAGATACTCTTTGTTATGTTAGGGGATGTTATTATATATTCCTCTTTCTATAAACATTAATTTAATATGATGAGATACTCTATTTGATCTCATCAATCCATTTTGGATGTTTTATGCGGTGACGTTAGGCTGCCGAGTTTTCGTAAGGGATTTCTCATCTCACTTTTATTCCCGTGATATTTATGCTACATTTGCCACAATTTCCTTTGAGTGGTGTACGTACTACCCATTGTTATACTCTTTTTGTAATATACATTCTTTTTATGAGTATTTTCATCAATTATGTATTGTCCTTCTTTCATGGGGTGTATGTTTTGAAAGATACCCAAGTCGGTAAGGGAACCTTTCAACCTCCTCTTTTTAAAAGACTTCTTTTGTTGGGTCTTTTAATTTACATATTTTTATGTTGGGATATGTTCTCATATATCCTTATTGATGTAACTTTTATGTCCAAGTGATGATATACACTTTTTATCTCTCATCAACTAATTTTGATGTGACACCATTAGGCTGTCAAGGGAACTTCTTAACCCAATTTCGTTTTCTTTGGGTTCAACAGGTAGTTATTGAATATGTCATCCTTTGAATATGTGTGAATGACCATTGATTATTTTACACTTAATATCCACTTATATTTGGTGTATTCATTTGTCACACATAATTATGTAATTGATTTATCCTTAAACCAAGGATACCGTCTTTGTATGGGACTACGTCTCAATCTCCTTTCATTGGGGCATATTTCGTTTTATACACAACTTTCTTTTATACGGTGTATAAAACCCTTTGAATTTACGTTTATTCAAAAGGAATATTTTTTTTTCTACGAAGCGTTTTACTAAACGACAAAAAGGAATGTTTCTTTTTACGTACGCGGTGACAACGACCTTTTCTGCCGTCGTGAGTATTATTTGATCTTTGGATTCTTCAACAAGCCGTAATGTTTTTAAAATAAAATAAATACCATATACTTCTTTTTGTATTTTGGTATCGAAAATGGTTTTGATAAAGGATTCTATTATGTCAATATATATAAATGATATATTGTGATCAAAATGTGGAAATGTTTTCATTCCTTTATGTTGGTTTTATGTGTTATAATTTTATAATGGTACTTGGACATATACGGGTGGTTACGTGATAAACCATATGACGGGTGGTGCCGTGAATACCAGGATGGGTGGTTACGTTATAACCTCCAATGAATTGGGTATGGAAGTCGGCCGTATGGATATTCCATTATGTATGTATGGAATTTGGCCGAATGGATATTGCATTAAGTGATATGTGTGGAAGTCGACCGTATGGTTATTCCACTTAAGTATGTTTATGTCCCAAGTTACCTTTATATGTTATGTGTTCTTTATATGGGTTTTATGGTAATATTTTGGTTACAAAAGGGTAAGTAATGAACTTTTATTCAGCGAAGAGTTTTTACTACTTCAAAGAGGTGAAAAGTATTACTTTGATAAAGTATACATGGTTTACTTGTTGTTTTGAAAAACTAACAGTTTTCATTCTTTGTGTATCCCTTACTGATATTTTTATGCTCATCCCAAGTTTTTGAAATGTTTTTCACAGGACTTAGCGTGGAATAGGGTCAAGGATGGGATCAAGGGAAAGTCATGCTACCTAAAACATGGAACTATACATGTTTATTTTTAAGAGTTTTTATTTTATGGAAATTTAGTAGAAGCGACTACTTTGTAATCTTTTGAGATGTAATAGTTATGTCCTAATTCTCTAAAACTCTAAACCTGAAAAGATCCTCAATGTGAATTAGTCATTTAATTCAATATTAAGTAAGGTTTAAGGATGGGGCCTTATATATATCACTTATTACCTTGCAATAACTGTTAGTTAATTATTTGAGGTCATATCGGTCATTTTGTCGATGTTCAGAATTTGAGTTGAAAATGAACTTGTTATAATTATAATTTGTCCATGTGGTCAAAACTCCATTATTACAAAAATTCTAATAATGATGTATATATCATATATATCATATATATCCAGTGTATTTCTATATATATAATAGTACACAACATTTGTGAGATAAAAAATGAAATGCACCGTTCATGGAGACGGTAAGCCGTACGTACGCATGAACGTTACTTTTATTTCTATATAATATTTAATGGAATGATAATGTAATGATACATAGGTATATTATAATTACATTATAATATTATATGATATATATGTTACATAATTTCATTAACTCCATCTTTATATGTTCCATGTATGTCATGAACGAATCATATCACCTTGAGGGGGCGGTAGTCCACACTTCCTCAAATAAATTATCGTGTTTACACATATTGGAAGGCATAATGTTATATTTGTAAATAACAATTAACGAGGCATAAATAAAACTAAACATAATATATGTAATATATAAATATAGTTCCATCTTAATAGCCACCATAAGAGGCGGTAGGAGATAATTGAACAATCATCGCTTCGTGAGGCGTTAGTTTTCAATTCACAGAAACAATATGTTCTTCACCCATTAGATGAATGTGTGTGTAAGTGTAGTTATAATCCTTCTCAAAAATATCATCCTAGTATATTGAAGATACTGGTGTTTTTATAAAATAATGGAATAAAAATTGTTTAGGGGTTGGAGAAGTAAAATAAAACAAAAGAACTTAAGACAAGATATTACCTTTAAATCGGGTAACTCTGTTTGGTTTGAACGAAAATGGTTTCGTGAAGTGATTTATGCATAAGGTAATACTTCTAGGATGAAGATAGGGATATTTGGAGCTTATTGGAGCAGAGGTTGTGCAAGAAAAAGGATTGATAAATGTGTGAAATGGGTAGGAAGTGAGTGCTTTTTATAAGGGAGAAAAGGGGCTCTTTAGGAAGGTTTGAAACAATTATTTTGTTATAAAATCATCTGCCTTTTAAAAAGTTCAACATATTGTTAATATCAATGTTAGGATGACTAATGGTCAAAATAAAATCATCCAATAATAATTGAATAGGTTTAAGATATTTTTTTAATATTTATAATCTTATTTATTTAAATCATTTATTAATGAGGTAAATATTGCATCATTATTATGTCACAAATAATTTAATTTATTTGAGGTCCAAAAATTATAAAAAAACCATGATGTAGGAAATATTGTTATATTTATAAATAATATTTATATTATAAATGATAACTTATATAACCCTATATAAAAATTGATTTACTAAAATATATTTTTTTATGTCATTTTTGTCGTTACTTTAAATTAATTAATAAAAAGTGTCATTATTACCCCCACGTGGCTCCATGGCGTCCCAAATTAGACCCAATGATGCCCATGGTCATCTAAGTATCAGCCAAAAGGATTAGGACATATCTTAGGGTAATTTAATATTATTATAATATTATATTTTACCCTTATTTATTATATTTACCCTTTAATCGTGGTAAATAAAATATTTACTGAAGTATATATTTAAAATGTCTAAAAATAAAAGTTATATATTTACACAATTTGGACCTACTGATTCCAAATATGGAATAAATTCTTCCAAATTCAGAATAAGGAAGTGGCACAAATAAATTTAAAATTAATTCATGCTGTCAAAACAAAAAGCGTGTTTTTAAGAAATAATAACTACCAATATATGGACACTTGTTTAAGTACAATTTCAAAGTGAAATTAATTCCAATGTACAAAATTGGATTAAATATTAAAAATATATTCTAATTAAACTTTAGAACCAATTAAATAAATAATATAACCATATAAATAAATTATATTAAAAGGCACTTTTGAGTTAAAATATAGTATTTTTTTACTCTTCATTAAAAAATGAACATTATCAGAAAAATACCAAAATTTAATCCAAAGTAAATTTTGGTTTGCCAATTCAAAAGAATAATTTTCTTTTGTAAAAGTGAATATATAAAAGTGAAGGAAATTAGATTCAAAGAGGGTTCTCCAATAAAAGGTGGTAAATCGACATTTTAGTGAATATTAGAGTGTTTAGGCTTAAAATCGAATTCTTTAATTATTTTAAGTCCCTAAATTTTATTGGAAAAGTGTAAAAATATTCTAAAAACATGTATAATAATATTATTGTTAGTTCTATTAATTCCTTCCAGTACAATGGCTAGGCATTAACTACAATTTAAAATAATAATATTATATTATTAGCGTGCATCGTAAGATTCCAAAGAAACCCACTGTTGCGTATCAGGTACACCATCAAACATTGTATCCCCTTTATAGTAGAATTAGTATTTCATTAAAAAATATTAAAAAATATGAAAATTTTCATGTTCTTTATTTACCTGGGATGTTACATAGTGGACACTTCTCTTGAATTATTCTAAGAAATTATCACAATAACTAAATCTATTATTTAAGGATTTATTTATCCAATCCTACGATGTATTTTTTAGTAGGTTTTTATATAAATTCAGATCTAATAACCATAAATTTAGGAATTTTGACACATTTAATTATTAAAATACTATTCTAATAATATATATCCATTTTTTACAACTTCTTTAGCACCAACATTGTACTACCAAACTCTTCTTTTTCTAATTTATTTCAATTTGATCTGATTTTAATGTTTTCTATTTTTAGAATGAAAACATAAAATAATGGGATCAATTTGAGGGGAAGATATTATTGTAATTAAAAATATCCACCTTAGATGATGTGGTAGGGTTTTCAACATTTTTAACCCCCCATAGTTTTATATATTATTTTTTGAAATATACACAAACAGTTGAAGAAGATATAAATCTAATAGATTTTTTTGGGCAGTGAGTCTCCTTTCTCCATGAGCATAAGTTAGATGATTATATAAGTGATCTAAATATCATAATACCATTTATTTGAGTCACTTATAAATGAATTAAAATATCATAAACATGATTCGAAGGGATTATATTCTCATATTTTTGCGATTTTCTAGGTCTTTACACTTCTAGATTTTTCAGTTTTATTTCCAAGTGAAGGATGTTTTGGATTAGGGTATTATTCTATAATTAAAACATTAAAATTCTAACTTCTAATTATTTAATAATATTTTTAATATCATCTTAATAATTGTTTCTAATTGAAACTAGAGAACATACATGATCCTTGATTATTTTAGCTTTTAATTCTAGTTGGCCTTCATTAACACTAAGAGTAGATTTGTGAAACATTTCAAAAGGAAATATTTTTCATCATAGTTTTTTCAAACAATCTATTTCTCATAAATGATGAATTAAATTTTTTTCTTTAGCTATAGAAAATTTTTCTCAAATATTTTTTATGGAATTCTTCTTAGACTTTAATTTTTTAATAATATTGTTTCCTTTTTTGTAATTTTTTGTCAATGAATTTCTCATTACCTAAGTATTTTATATAAGCTATGATTTCCCACTATATAAGACCTTGATGAATTCAAATAAATATATAAAAAATTCTTAGGGGATTTTGTTGATGTTTTTTTCAAACCTCATGGTAGAGGTCTTCAACATTTACTAAATTACCACACTATTCAAATATTGTACTCAATGAAAAGGATTTTTATTTTCATTACAACTATAATATCCATCTATTAGTGGTGTATCATCATTTACTTTTGAATATTTTTTAATCCTCAACGATTAGTTTCTCTAGTTATTTATAGAGTTTTGATCGAAACTACCAAATCACAACTAATAGGGATGACATCTTATTTTTTCTTTAGAGGCTCTTATAAACTCACATAAAATATGAACTTCATGTATCATAGTAAAAGAACCATAGGTAAAATAACTATAATATCCAACCAGTGTAAACCTAGTAAAATAATACCGAATATATATCCCAGTGGACCAGTATAGACACACTTGACATGGGGTATCATGGTTTTTTAATTTTTTTCAAAGTTCATATGGTCTTCTAAATATATACACAATTTTGGACTAAAAAACTTATAATAATTAATAATATTGGATATTTTCTTTTTTAACATAGAATACACACATATATACATCAATTATAGAAGTAAAATATATAATAGTTTTTATAGAAGGTTCTTCCCCTCCCATAAATCATACTCCTTTCTATACTTGGGATTTCTAAGTCACATATTATCTTGTAGAATATTTTTATCAATATAAATTGATTTTCTAGACATTATCCTATAACATTTAACACCATATTACTTATTTGGGAATCTAAAATATAAACAATTTAAAGGGATACTAATTTCAGTTGATTTTTATTCTGGAATCACATGGGTTATTCAATACTTCTTCAAACTAAACACATAATCTTAAAATGACGTAGAATATAAAACAGTTACAAGGAAATTTGTCAATGTAGTAGAACATATTTCATATCTTATTCATAATTAAATCATTATAAAAATCAACAGAATGTCAAGTTCTTTTATTAATATTTATAATCTATTGGACTGCATGTGCATCACCCCTTTCCCAAATCATATTCTTATCCATTGACATTATTTCTATCAAATTCTACATTATGGTTCTAAGTTAAATAAATATATTAGGCTCTTCATATTATTCTTATTTTCCATCAATACTATAGATCTAATTCTTAGTATCAGAATATGACACTCTTCCTTCTCAATGAGAGAGATATTTGACCCCTTGGTTTAATCACTTCAATCTTGTAAAAAAACTTAATTCTTTGTAGAAGGGTGACAGATATATTATATTCTTCTCATTTTTGAAAATTTTAAAATCATTAAAATTTTATCTGGGAATTTCATTCATTAGTGTTAAATGGATTCATTCATTATCAGGGTCCCAAAATAGTATAGCGAGGAAGACCTTTTTAGGTTTTCATCTGAAAGAATGATTATAAACATTATATTTTTGGTTTTAATTTATTTTCAAGGATTACTATTAAAATAAATCATGAATTATTTTCCCCACCTACAATATTCCAAAACAACTCTGTCACTCATCTTCTTCCTTGGGAGAACAAAAACTTAAGTATTTATAAGAAAATATTCCAAAAAATGTACCACAAATAAACCATAGTAATATTCTATTCATTTTAATTGAATAAACCATTTTTATTTATTTTATAAAATCCATTTACAGTGTGAATGAAACACATAAAAAACATAATAGATTTATCAGACTCCTTATAAATAAATTATTCAAAAAACTCATCTTGAATCACAACTAGATTTGAATGTGACATAGGAAATAAGAAATATTAAACCATCAACCCATTTTATTTGTAGATTGGATATGTTGGAAATTAATCATTTCTATATTATTAAATATGCCTAAAGTTAATCCTTCCCCAATCATTCATTTTATATATCAAGAAGATTAAATCATACTACTTATATAATATTTAACACCCTAATGTTCTGGTAAAGCACTATCTCCTATAAATATACATTTTTATCACTAATGCTGACATATAAATATTCTCATTTGAATTTAATAAATAAATATAACATGATCCTCAATATATCTCATTGTTATTTGTATCATGTCTGGATCATTTATAAAAATATAATCCTGATAATTAGAACTAGAATCCATATATCCCACACTGTATGAAGTGTTGAATCTATAATCTCATATTTTTAATCTATGGACTTCTCAAAATTTCTCTATACGTTAAAGACATAAAGTGTAAAAATAAACATACCTCAAGAGAATTTGTAGTCGCATGATTTTAAAAATTCATATATATCAACTTATATGTATTATGTTTTCTAGAAGAACACATTTCATAAGACTCTGAACCTTTATTAAGTATCCCAAATCATTTAATAAGACTTATAAAGTATTATAAAATGCAGAAGTCAAACACAAGACACAATAATTTTTTAAATATGAAAAAATAATTCATCGTACCTTCTATATAAGATGCTAAATCTCAAATTAATACAATTCTCCAAAGTTATACACTTGCAGCCATGTAATGTGATATAAAGGGAGTATTATGATATTCTCTTCACTCATATAAAATGACTTATAGTCATAAAGTATTTCAAATGTCATATAACCATCAAGAAAAGTGATTATATAATATTATAAAGTCAAACACATTATTAGTTAATAATAAATATTTTATCCAAATGAATCCGGGTATTCTCTAATATAACTAAATCATTCGTAAAAAACCATGCAAGTGTTAATAAAAAATGATACTAGTAACCTTTAATATAAAACTCCTTTGAATTGATTCTTAATCCCTCTTACACTAAAAAATCCCATAAAAGCAATATTTTATCTAAATTAATAAAATATCTACAAGATAGGAATAAAAACTAGCATTGTACTCTTATCAAAACATGTACAGAAAGTAATTATCCATCTTCATTCAGTTTCTATGAAAGGATTAATAGTTCTTCAATTTTATGATGTGTTGGGATACATTCATAACAAAAAAATCTCCTTGTTAATTTTCATGTATTCATTATGGAATCCAACTCTAAAATGCATTACCAATAGGTGAAAGAAATATTAAGGTGT
Source organism: Viscum album (assembly GCA_963277665.1). Classification (NCBI taxonomy): domain Eukaryota; kingdom Viridiplantae; phylum Streptophyta; class Magnoliopsida; order Santalales; family Viscaceae; genus Viscum; species Viscum album. The sequence goes on from OY728158.1 coordinate 1,291,342,493, forward strand.
TCATTGGGTGTATAAAAATTCCATCACCCAAAACTCTAGGAAAACTATATTGAAACATATTGAAAAACTTACAACCAACACTAAGGGAGACTTCAAAATCGATGTACAAACCTTAAAATTGATATTTTATTTGCACTATACAGAGGATCAGTAGATTATATATTAGATTATTGAGTTGAACATGAATACTATAATCCCAAATTCAGGGACCCCTTATTGTATGACCTATGAATTGGTAGGTTCAAGACATATTTTTTTCAAAGTGGAGATAAATTTAGAAAATATCTCCCAAAGATATTATTTTAATTTTTAATTTATTTTCATTATATCTAATTTTAACATTTCAAAGTATTTTTTGTAGATGATTTTTTATGAAACATTTCTTTTATAAAGGGTGGAATAAGGGTGTGCTGCTTTGGGTCTAGATATATGGGCATCATTTTTTGAGTGTGGGGATTAAAATGTAGTGGGAACTTGTAATAAGTAGAAAATGGGGTTGAATAATGGCTTATTAGATGCGCTACATAAACATTGTGGGTTTAGATTTTGATCTCCAAGGGGTGAAATTTTTCAACAATGTTATTAGAATTCAAAAAAGTAGAGGCATGTCAGGGTTTATTTTACACATTTATTTTTCTATGATCTAATTGTAATTCATGTTTTGGTATTTCTTTTTGAACTCTCTAATTCATAGTGGATATATTAGAGTTTCCCCATGGGTTTTAATCCTCCACATCAGAGGCATTTCCATGTTAAAAATCAGGCCTAATTATTCATTTTGTTTTTTCAACTATAAGATTTCAATTTCATGATTTCATTAGATTTCTCAAAAATTGTTATCATGTGATTTCTGTATTGGGATCGGGATTCACCCCGAACAATGGTAACAATGGAGATGGTTTGAAATTTCAATTTTATGTGACAATTATGGAATATTCTAAGAGGACAAATGACATGTGTGTAAGGTAGAATAAGATTTGGAAGACAAAGAAGGTTGTGTGTGGTGTTTTTGGACTTTCACCTAATAATTTTACTTCAATGAGTTCCACCAATGAAGAATGAATTAAAAATTGTAGATGAAGGCGATGAACTTATCTATTATGGTGATGTTGGGTAGTGGGAGTGATATTTTTCTAGGATTACTCTAGATTAGATGGATATATTACTTTTGATAGGGTCAGATATTTCTGGTTTAATTATTTTTTGATAGGACAGTGAACATTCATATATGATAAAGACTCTAACGTTTGAATTTCTTTTTAAAGGGGAGCTATCGGGTTTTTGTTAGATTTGAAAAATGTTGTAATCATATTATCTTAATATATTGATTGTTGGTGTGAAACCATACTTTTTTTCTTTATAATTGTGTTCATTATAAGTTATTTCCTTCTTTGATGATATGAATATAGAGATTGATAGGTTCATTGAATAAGTTTTTCAAAATGAGTTAAAATCGAATATTATATACCATGGGTGTTATCTAAATTTTCAGATATTATATTGATATCTTATTTTTAGATTTGAAATGATATTGAAAGAATTATTTTTTTATGGAATCCTCCACATATAATGGGTGAGTTATTAGTGTTCTTATTTGGTTGAAAATACGTGGGTGTTGGTTTTTGGGTGTGGGCAGCAACATGCAGTTGGAATCGGTGAGTAGTGGAAAATATGGTTGTGAAACATATTATTGGAGTTTCTAAAGTGACCAAGCATATTAATGATTTTATCTTCAATGGGTGACGTTGGTTCAAGAAAAGTTTATCCATGAATATGTGAAGGATTATCAGTGTGTGTCTTTCACACAATTTTTTCTATGCTTTCATTATTATTCTTGTTCGATAATTATTTAGATGTCATACTCTCAAATTCGTAGTGGATATTTTACTATTTACCCATTTTTTAATTATCTTTATTTGAGGTGTTTTAAACATTAAAATTAGTGGGTGTTTGTCCCCTTTTTTTCATAATATTTCACTCCAATTATTTCTTTTCATTTATCACATATTTTTCATGAGAGAATGTTATATTGTTATCTGGATTCTCCCCTAACATAAAGATGTTCCATATTGTAATAAGAGTGATACTTATTTTGATCACTGGAACATACATATCATTCCTATACATTTTGAACACACCGATTACACTATAAGGATCCCCATCATTGAGATCATTTGAAGGGATACCCTTCTCATTTGTAATATACTTTTTTGAATAAGTATAAATTATAAATAAATCGATATAAGAAACCTAATGATGCATTTCTGGTCAAAAAATATTGGAATAAGTACTAGGGTTATCTATTTATATAATAGTAATGATTTAGCCTTAATAAAAATATAGAATCAATAATGTATTACCAATAAAAATTATACAAGGACCCTCAATATATTAAAGATAAAATGATATAATAAAAATTAATTTCATAGTATGCTAAATCTAAATATGGAATATAAAATAAAAAATAATCCTCAAAGAGAAAATAATATATTCAATACCATTAAATGATGTAATAAATTAAAAAAAATAAAGATGAATCCAAAAAGGATAATACTAAAGACCGAACATAAATGAAATTAATGAAAAAACTAAATCGATGTGTCACAAGACCATCCCTCATATACAACCACCACATGTATTTCTTGTATTTTCCATTATAATTGGAGTGGATTTAGTTTATTTCCCCATTTAATGATTTGGAATTTTTTTTGAAGAACTTATACCTTCATTTTTGTTAGGTTTACATTATCCATTTATTTTTATCTCAGTCATAACTATTGATTTATCCATATTTTAAAATTAATTTCCCCAATACACCCTACATCATATCAGTTTTAGTCTTCATTAAAGTTTAAAACCCCTCATTTTTTCACCTTGTTCTTATTTCTATAGGGATTAATTCCATGAGAAATTTTTCTATTTTTAGATCTCCCTAGGTTTCCGCATTGGTTATATAGTTTGGTTTTATAATATAGAATTTACTTGTACTTGATTTCCAATAGGTACGTGGAACACTACTAGGAGTTGATATTTTATGGAATCATAGGTCTGGGAAGCATCAAGAGATATTTTTACTTATAGGGGCAGTATGGGGATAACTATTTCTCAATTATTTTAAGTATGCTTATCATGGTTTTTATTAATTGTTTCATGTTATTTTTTGATATTTTTTATCATTTGGTTTCCTCTAGACTACTATTTATTCCTTCAATGGTGTTTATCATCATTCTTGGACCTTTGTTTTTAATGTTCATATCCCTTAGTCTAGGATCTATGACAGGATCTTAGGGATCTATTCTATCTTGATGGAAGTGAGGGTTTTACATAGTGGAAAAGAGTTCAGTTTACATGGTGTAGACTCCAGGATAGGAGGAAATTTCTTAATTTTGATGCAAGAGGTGGGATACAGGTGAGGCTGAGCCATGAAATATTGGTCCTATTATCAAGAATAGAAGTGGGGGTGAGTCTTGTGTATGTGAAGGAGATTATAATTTTTTATGTTCTAATGTTTTTCATAGATTGTGGTCTTGGTGATCAAATTTCATGTTTATGTTGTTTTTTGGTCATATAGAGGTGTTATGGGATTTATTAGTGATTGTTTTGTATATCAACATCTTGTTACAATAATGATAGACAACAGTTTAATAGTTTTTCTTGGACGACGGTGAACAGAGTATGGTAGATGCTAAATTCTCAATTGGTGTGAAACATGAAGCATGTTTTTAAATGATTCAATGTTCCTCAATCCCCATGAATCAGGATCCTCACCACATTCCACCTCTCCAATCATTGTCCCATCCTCAGAAGTATCTATCAGTTTTGGTATTTTTAAAAGGTTTTGTGCATTTGTGTATTATACTTGAATGAATGAGGGAATTCAGCACTGAACCAGAACTATTTTCCCCATGTTTTGTTTTGAAAATGTTAAAAGAGTTTTTTAAAAATATATGTTTCAGAACATTTAATGGAAGGAGGTAAATATATAGTAAACTAATTTAAGAAATCATTACAAACATCAGACATTATTATGAATCCTTTAATAAATACCACGATATATAAGGAGAGGAATATATGATCTTAGAAAATAATCAAAAACTATATATAAAGAACTATATATAGTGTAATACCAAACTATTTATAAATTGTGTAGTCATAGTGTAATCTTAAATTAATTAGAATAACATAAAAAGAAATTTCTTGAACATAATATTATAATAGTCCATCCCATAAAATATGAAATCTATAACAGGGGTGGAAATATTTAATTCATAATCTATCCTAGGAAGTGTACTTCACTATAATATCACATAACTACCCAAGTCTTCGAATGATGTTTTACTAATATTGATTTTCTCAATCAATTTATTGAAACTTTAAATAAAATAAAATTTCTCAACTCCAAACATCCTTTAAATTAATATCCCCTTTAACATAAATATCTATATCATAAAATAATAAAAGATTAAAGAATAATGAAAACCATAAAAAGGGGAAATCTATTTTTTTGTGTTAAATAAATTACCACTTTTAACTCATATCCAAACATTTCATATGATAATAAAACAAAGAAAACACCTTTTTAAAATTAATAACATTTCTCAACCATAAAAACTTTTTAAAATATTTCATGTTTAAAAATACCATTTCAAAAAATATATAAAATATTTTCCTTTCAATTAGATAATAAAAATTAGGATACCCTACCTTTACAATTCACGATAAAATCATTCACATATTTAATTATAGTTATTTCAGTAAATTTATACTCATGGAAATTCATCTGTCATATGACATGCATAAAAATTAATTTTTTAATAATTTCATATAAAAATCAACTTTATATTATGTTTAAATCATAAAGAAACATAAAAACCATTCAAAACCTGACTTATATATATAATAAAAATTTATATCATGGAAAATTCAATTTAAAATGGAAATCATGTATGAATAATCAATAAAATAAAGAATTATAATACCACCTACCTATTTAGTTTGTCAAAACATGTTTAGTTCATATTTTCTATACAAAACCCTTCTATTAGACATATAAAATAATGATAAATGGTTATTATAACTTATTAAATTTTTTTATTATCCTCAAAGTGTTATATTATGAATTTACTTTCATGAAACCAACACAATAACAAAACAAAAACTAATGGAGTGCGAACAATCCATATAGGACCCCAGGAATAGAATCTAAATATTTAGATATGTTCTTTGTGATTAAAATTAACATAGTAAATCCTCATTATTCCATGAATACTATGATAGATAAAAACAAAAAATAAATAAATATATAAGATAGTAAGTATAAAAAAGGGAAGGAAAAAGGGAGGATGGACTTCCACGATCCTCTATGGAGGGGAACAACAAGAGGAATCTACAAGTGTAGAGGGGGATGTACTCCTCCTTTATGTGTTTTATTTATTATAGGGAGAATAAGGGATCATCGCCCCACTAATGTTAGATTGGGTTTAATAATAATAATAATAATATTGTTAAAATTATTATGAAATATTATTTTGGAAAACATATAATATAAATAATTTATATTTGTAATTTTAAAACATATTCATTCAATAAGCCACTACAAAACTTCGTTTATCCAGTGCTAGGGATTTAATAAGGCTTGCTAAAAAAACCATTAGAGACACCCTTTTTCACCTCTTGAAAATGCATAGTTATGGGGGTCTTTAATAACACTTTTTGTAGTTCTGTTAAAGGGGGTATTTAATAGCGCTAAAAATGAGATGATAAAGTGGGAACGTTATCACCACTAGTAAAAAAGAACTGATAAATCCCTCCCTTTTTTCAGAAATATGAAAAAATCACTAAAAAGAGAAACCATTTTTTAGTTCTAGTAAAAAGGTGCTGAGAAATTGCATATTTCAAAAAAAAATTATATTTAATTTTTGAAAATTTATTAATATATAAATATATTTATATTGATATAAATATAATATATATATTTTAAATATATTTTAGATAAAGCTAAATAGTCATTTTCAAATAATATATTAGATATTTATTGAAAATTGCTAATAAAATAATTTATACAATATTTTAAATTAATAATTTTCTAATTATTATTGAGTATTATTCATTTATTTACAATTTCAAAATAACCACAAATAAAAAATTAATAAAATATATAAAATAAGTTGAAAATGCAAAAGGAATATCGAACGACCATAAATTTTGATCCGGGTATTCGTTGGGTCTATACCACATATGAAATCAAATATTGTGCTGATCTCTACACCATAGTGCCTAGGGGTAACCCTAATCATAGTTTTGGAGAACAAAAATGCCCAGAAGCCTCCAAAAATTATTTTTTAGTCGTGGCACCACAGTGTATTAACATTTGATGGATTTTAAACTTGTTTAATGGGGTCGTATTGTCATTTTTTTCAGTGGAGACTGAATTTATTCCCAGTTCTAGCATTTATATTGATATTATGGTTTTGATGTTTTATTGTTTTTCATATTTTATTTTTATATATAATAATAATATATAAAAATATATACATATTTTTTATATATTCACACATAAAAATTTAATTTTATAAATATATATTTAAATATATTTACATATAAAATAAATTTCTCAATATATCAACCTTATCTAAATAAAAACTAATATCTATTTTATTTAAAATAATAATGTCTGAATATTTATATACTTATTCAATTGATGTATGTGTAATGATTATATATATATATATATATTTGTGTACCGAAAAATAAATATATATTTATCAATATATTCAAATATATGTATTTAGATATAAATATATAATATATGTACATAAATAGAAATATTTATTATTATATATATTGATTCACATGAATATATGTCAATAAATATATGTATGTATGTATTTAGAAACACACACATACACACATAAAGAAACATATTTTAGATATGTATTTAAAGATATATATATATATATGTAAACACATAGATATATATAAATATATGGATAAAAAGTGTAATGATATATATATATCATAAAATGGAAAATAAAACAATATGGGAGTGGAAAAGGAGAGGATGTATGAGATGGAGGTATCAGGTTCAATACTTGTGGAGGATAGGGGTGCACGCGAGTGGGTAGAATTTTCTAAAGTGCTAACAGGGGGGAGTTCCCGAGTGAGTGGGTAACAAGCATAAATAAATAGGGTGGGGAGAATTGATAAAATGTTGTTCAAACAAAAAATATTTGTCCCCAATTATTAATAGGGCCTTCATCAACTCATTTTTAGGAATGATAATGGGGGCCTCTAACAGTGCTAAAACAATATATGGTAATGACCCCCTTTAACATTAATAAAAAAGCACTGATAAAGCCACTATTTATCAGTGTTTTTTAGTGTAGTAAAAGGTGACTTTATCACCACTTTTTATAAGAACTGTTAAAGCCAACCCTTTAATATCACCCAATTTCCCATCAAATTGGAAGCACTAATAAAAGACTTTTTATATTGTTGTTAAATTCATGATTTACAGTAGTGATAATAACATCATCTATCATACTACATGTAAACTTGTTTCAAGAAATAAAAAATATAATTAAAATATTTTAAAATACATATCATATTAATTATAGAAGGCTGTTATAAAAAAATTGAAAACATATATCATATACAAGTATTTATTTACAAAATCATAAAAACACTCAAAAATAGAATTATAATTTCCTATAAATAAATTATATGTAATTTTAGAAAGTATATTCACAAAATGTTGTTTTTGATTAATATTTAAGAATAATCTTTCACCATTAACGGTCTCTAGACATTGTATTAATCCATGTCAAAACTCAAAAAATGATGCCTCGAGGTATTCCACTAATGATATTCCAATTATTTTTCCCAGAAAATCATTTTTGCAGACATCTACTAACTTTCATGAAACCAACATCTTTTGTGAAACTTTCACTCCATTAAACTTGTATCCTTATACAGGAGTCCTCATAATTTCAAAAAACATTCTATTTACCATGAAATATTTTAAATTCATGAAACATGAATGTTTTATGAATCTCAGTTGTTTAAAGTTAACCAATGTTATATTTTTCACTCAATTGATACAAGTATTAGAACTTCATAGAACTCTTTTTCATGTAACTCTACTTCGTACAATTATTTCACTAAGGTGAGAAACCATATCTTCATTGAGAGTATAGCTGAATAAAATTTTGAGGGTATCCTTTTTTTAGACACTAAATGAGCTTAATAAAATTTTCTCACTCACCAACAAACTTGTGTGAGACATTCATTGTTCACTAAACTTAATCAATTTGACATTCCCTTTAGTGTGAAAGTAACCATTTTCAGAAAACTTCATCTATATTTCATGGGGTTATGAAACATATATTTTCATAGAACATAAAAACGTTCTCAAAAACCATTATATAGTCATATTTTTATGAGGCTTGCTCAAAAGTTACTTGAGTGAAACTTCACTAAATACATTCACCCTTTCAGGAAACTAGTGTGTTTGAATGAAAATATATACTTCCCTAAAAACAATAATCTTCATCCTCAGATTTTATGAACCTAAAAATCATCAATATAATTTATAATTACACCACCTTCTGCACTAGTGTATATTTATAGGAAACATAATATAATATTAACTTCTATATTTGAATAAAATTAATATTAAAAATATCCCCCTTTGGTGTTTTTATAAATAAAAATAGAAATTTGTTAAATCATAGTCCTTAAAAAAACCTAAAAGTAGTAAAATAACTCATCCATTGCTCTATGTCTACATTAACAAAGCATAGTTTATAAAACATGATTTCAAATACAATTTCATGCCCTATGATAGTTATCAAACTCAAAACACACCTCATTACCTCATAAAATCCCATATGATGATTAAATTTAACAAAAAATATTGAATTCTATATAAACATTTCTCCCCTATGGAAATTAACTAAAATTAATATACATATCCTCCTTATCACTCAAAATACCCCTTGAATCATATCTCATGCTAAACCCCACACAAAATTAACTTCTATAAAAGAGATATTAAAATCATGGGTATATGGGTTAAATCTCAACCTCCTCATGCAATGGTAGGTGAACGAATACAAAGGTTCTACCTTTCCAAAATATTGGTAGAAAAAATTCCTTAGTCATGATATCATCCACTTTGTCATTTTTTCTAACACGGTCTATTATAATCATTCCTTATTGAACACTGTCTTTTATGAAGTGATATTTGATCTCAATATATTTGGTACAAAAGTGTTAAACTGATTTTTTTAATCTCAATCTTACTCTTTTTTTAAAAGAAATATCAGCATCAGTCTTTTTACCTAAACCCTAATAACGCTGATATGCTACTTCATCAACAATAATCGAGTGGATTCCCTTATCATAGATATATATTCAGGTTCAATGTTATTAATATAAGTGAATTCTTATTTCTTTCTCAACTATCCCAAAAATTTGTTTCCCATAAATACGGAACCACCACATCTGTTTTTAGGCCCATCACATTACTATCCTAGTCAACAAAGTAAAATGATAACAGTTTATAATCCTTTATAGCTTCAAAGTATATTCCAAAATTTATCAAAGCTTGAATACACATAATGATTCTTTTAACTAATGTGAAATGATCTTTATTTAGATTACTTTATAAGAATGTTGTTAATGATATTGCAAAGATGATATATTGGGGTGTCTTCATAAAATATAAGAAGCTTCCAAAAATCCTCTTATATAGGATTGGATACACATATTTCCCATCCTCATGATTTCTATGTTTTGTATCAATATAAATTGTAGTTGCAATTTGATTGTAATCATGCATGTTGAACTTATTCAAAATATTTCTTATATTATTTTCTTGATAAGTGAACGTGTATTCATTTTTTGAATCAAATTCAACACCAAAAAGTATGTGAATTAACTAATAAAAGACATTTAAAATTATGATATCATGTGATTCGAATATTAATCAAATGATCCACGATTTATTCCACCAAATATGATTTCATACACAAAAAAAGAACCAAGAATTTATCTCGTTTCCATGCCTTCACATAGATATCATGGGTGAAATTTCCATTTTTAACATGTAGCTTCATCAGATAAGAAACTTGTCGAGCATACCATTCCCATGGTTCCTTCTTTTAACCATATAGATACGTCTTCAATCCAAAATTTTTCTTTCATCATTTTAATAAAAAATCCCAAACTTTTTTCTATGTGAACATGTTCTTCAAGATTTACATTTAATAATATTGTTTTAACATATATATGATAAACTATACACCCTTTAAGAATTTTTATGGATAAGATGAGCCCAATGGAATATTTTTTTCTATCATATTAATTGTTTCTTTGTCATCAATGCCCTCAATTTTCCTGTAACCATTATGAATAAAGAGTTCATTTTTAGATTTCATTTACTTTGTTATAATCATTTTATTGAATATAAAATTTATTCTAATCACATTGTGATTTTCTAGCCTCTTAAAATGATCCCATGTTTTTTTATAAATCTGGACAATTTCATCATTCATAGCATTAACCCATGACTCAATCCTCATCAATTCATCAAATAAGGTTGGATTCACCATTTATAGGAGAGAATAATGAACTAAATTTCTCATTCTCCCTGTATGTGTAGGTGTTTTCCAATCCCAAATGATGTTGTATTGATCAACTTCTCCTTTGAGGTTTCAATTCATTTTCATCTGCAATGGTTTCCTCTTCTGATTCCCCTTTAGTATCATCATCATTTGGAGAACCCTAAATAGTTATAAAAACATCATCAATTTATGAATTTGAACCAATTCTAGTTTCACCTTCTTCTTCATCTCCAAACATATCTACATATATGCTCCTCATATTATTCTTTATTTTATCCTCAATTACCCTGACATCATTACTCCCAATAATTTTACTAATAAGATTATTGTATCATTTGTTGGATCAATAATTCATTAAGTATCCCTGGAATATTCCTTCATCCGTAAAATCACTATACATTCCTTGATTTCTTTATTTAATTAAAATGATGGATTTTCTTTAAAAAATCAAAAATAATTTAGTGATACATTCCTTCCATTCCATATTTAATTGGGTGTCCTTTACTCTCTATGACCCATTACAATCTAATTTTGAGTAAACACTATGAATTTAATAACCATCATCTAGTAGTGAAGAGAAAAACTAATCTCAATCGGCATAGTTTTTGTTATTATATTTACCTATGGATTTCTTTATTCAATGAACAAAAATTGGTAATGTGTTTTCATTGATGTAACCTCATAGTTTATTGTATTTTTTAAGGTAATTTTCAAATTAAATATTAATTTATTTTTCCCATTTTCATACAATAATATATTGATTATGAAGCCAAGTATCTCTTCATGCATTAAATTACATCTCATTTCCTCAGCATAAACATCACACATTCTATTATACTATAATCATAAATAAAACGAATGAAGCACCTATCTTCAAATATGCCATCCACATTCATTGGACCTCAAAAATCTGTGTGGACTTGATCGAGTAGATTTAATTCCCTTTTTATACTCAACTGTTAATAATTTTGGACCAATTTTCATTACCTATAATATTGACAAGTATTTTATCAATCATGATCCAGATTCATTATATCCACTAGAGTCTTCATCATTGATAATTTTTCTTTATTTTTTTGATTAATGTGACCAAACCTATAGTTCCACAAGCTGTATTCCTCTTAAATTTTTATAAATATGGAATTTTATTTACTTTCCACCGGGTATAAATTACTATTTTTCCTCAAACAATTAATGATATAATTTTATACACTTCCATTAAGTGTTCACCCTTTCTGATTAAATGTCACCATTAGTATTGACTTTCAAATTGAGTCACACTCAAGAGATTGTGACACATACCATCCATATAGATAACTTCCACCTTATTTATCACATCACCTAAAAATTGTATATTTAAAATTCCTTTTATCTTTAATACAACATCATTATCAAATCACACAATTTAATAAACTCTTTCCTTAACATTTTTCAATAAATTCACATTTCCTGTCATTTTGGATGAGGATCCACTATCTAGAATCTAGTTGCTATTATTATTTTTATCTTTGAGTGAAATATCATTCATATTTTCTTTCTCAATGTTATTATTTGGTTTCCACGAGATTGAAAGTAGCGTTGAAGCATAATATTCCCTATTTAATATATTAACAATAATCATTGGTAAATTATACACATCTTTTTCTACCAAAGGATATTACATATTTTCTAGGGTAAGTTCTCCATTTTAACCAATATTTACATGTCCCTGAGTCTTTTAGTTTATTTCCTCCTTAACTTTTCCTACAATAAATGAATATGTGGAAAAAGTTATAACAATGAAAAAAATTTCCATATAAGTCATTTCTTCTCTATGATGATGGATATAGTCTCAATCTTATTTAATGACCTCCCAGTACTTCCACATTCATACATCTCCTTTATTTCTCATAATAAGATATTTTATAGCCAAAAAATACATTGATTAGTTATTTCATTAGAGGAAATATCTTTTCACTTTCATTCCCCCACATATCACCTTCATTCATATTGGTATTTTTGTTGGATATTATCTCTTTATAATTGGGGATTAATTTCAACCCACTACACTGTTTGGTCTGAAACTATCTCTATTATAATATCAGGTTCCTTTTTTGTTGTCATATATATGACCAAATTTTTACATCTCTTTTTTATGATCCATTAAATTGTCATCCTTTTATGTTCCTATATAACAATACATTTCACATCTACTCATAAATTTTGGTTTTTAATAATTCTACGATTTCTTTACCCCTTTGATGAAATATTTAAAACCCTTAATAAGATATATAACTGAGAACCTTACAAATAAATGCTTCTTCATTGGTTCACTACTTTTTTTTATATTCATAGTTTACACCTTAAGTTAAATACTTATTTTTCATTTACATCAAATATCATATCTTTCTCCTTATACCCATAATTAATGTGATTGATAACTTTTTCATTCCATTGAATCTTTATTTTTAATTATATATCCTCTCTTGATTTTATGTGATTTTTCAAATGTTCTTCTTCCTATACTTGTGGTCAATCAATATCTAGTTCAAACGGCTCCACAAACTCTAATGATTCTTTTAACAATGATCCAATTTTTATATTTTTATTTCATTCAATATCAATCTTGTAATGATATCCCTCAAGTTCTATCTTGGGATCAATGACACCATATAGATGTTTGTCTTCCATTTTCATATGTTCCACCATTCCAACTATCACTATCATGTCATCTTAAAAACAATATTTAAACTATATTTCTTCATTATCCATAAAAAACTCTAACATCAAGTTCTTCAATGAAAATAGGATCCTCCAATATATTTTCATTTTAGATTTAATGCCTCATTTTTTAAGAACCTTCTTTTCGTCTATTATAATATTTCTACTTCAGATTTTTTTAATTAATTTTTCTTGAGCACCAACCTGCAATGTGATGTGATTTACCACATCAAAAAAAACATGAAAACAAATTTCTTTATAATAAAACTTTTCATCTCATGAATTTTTTAAAAACAATATATGTAAATTCATCGTCTACATATTCTCCACCATCAATGCCTTTACCGATGTTATGGTTTTCCATGGATTTTAATTCCATGACCATACTTTGTAGAATTTGGGTCTCTTCTTGTCTGACTATCATTTCATAAACCCTTGTACTAATAAATAAATCATCAATACAATGCATAAACTTGTCTCTTTTAATATGAACAGAAACATTTGGATTATATAGTGGGTTTAAATTTTTCATGTATTTATTTTCAATATCAATATTAGTTTTTTCTTCACCAATACCTTCAATATCTCTAATAAATTATTTATATTATTAACGAAAATATAAAAATTCTTAGATCATAAAAATTTTTATATTGAACATGGAGTTTTTCATCCTTCATATTTTTATTTAATTCATATATATTTATTAGTTTCTCTCACATGGCCTTTTCTGTAGTAGAACTCATCACCTTTAAATAGTTTTCATTTGGAAAAAGTTGTAATAAGATAATTTTGAGCATTGACATCTGCAACAAGAATTTTCATATCTGATTCGATCATATATAGTCTTGTATAATCACCAACTAAACTGTGGGAATGATAAATTCTATCATAATAGATCAAAGATGAGATCTCATTCTATTCATCCAAATTTAGAAGTGTCTTAAATCAAAAAGTGGAACTCCTTATAAATTTATTTAATTATCCATCACATCAAATAATGAATAAATACAAAATTCCTAAAACCCTTAACAATGATACAAATTTTTTTAACCTAGAACACCCTAAGAGGGGGTGAATTAATGTTTCAAATGTTTCATTGAATAAAAGGGATCTTTTACCTGCTTTCATGGGAACTAGTGGAATCTATCTAAAGGAATTTTGAAATCACCCAAAACGTGTTTGTAGAAAAAGGAAATACAACACAATTGTTTTACATTGTTCATATCTAAGGGTTGGTATAATGAGAGTACACCAAAATTATGTCATATATTCTAGAATCCTCTATGATTCACTAGATTTTGTGGATTACAATTTTTCAATCAGGATTATTATGTGTTAGGCTAAGTACTGGTTAATGAATTTTAGGAATAGAATACTTCCTAACATGGATCAAATCCAACAACTCCCACTTGATCACTTATTTTGTTGAAGAATTTCAAAGTATATCGACTTGAAGATCATTTCCATATTTGAGTAGATGATGGTGATGATTTTCACCACTATTGAAGAAAAATGATTCTTCAATGAATTACACTAACCTGTTCCAAATTATTTCCCATGATACATCCTTTTTTACACAAATAATAACTTTTTTCAAACCTAAATATTTTGGGAAACATTCAATTCATAAAAAGTTTAGACGCATATAGGTGTTTGTACTATTTCATTCAACTTTCAATTTACAGTGAAATATTTGAGTTTTGCACAATGTAAATGTTTCATGAATCTCACTTGATCAATGTTGAATCAATTTACATTATTTACAAAAATTATAAAATCATTAATACCTTACATAAATATTATTCACACAACACTAATTTTTATAACTATTTAACAAATAATATAAACTAGATCTTCCTTGAGAGTCTAGATAAATCAAATAATGGTGGTGGATTCTTATTTGTATACACATCTCTCACTTCACTTATGTAACTTATGTTCTTCTAAACACACAAAAAATATTCGTAGATTATTTAATGTCAACATATTGATATATACTTTATTATGAAACTGACAATTGTCGCATAACTCATAGTTCTTATTTCCGGTACTTGCAATGTTTTTTTTCACAAAACATCAAAAATTTCACGAAACAATTGTTTTTTTTTCTATTTTGATGAGTTATCCCAAAAACATCACATGGGAAAAAACTTCATAAAAAACATGTAGCCTTTAATTAAATAGTTATATATTCTTGAAAATGGTTCCTTAAAACAATTATCCATCCTCCAAATTTTGCAACATAATTTTTTTAAAAAAAATAGAGAACTATTACACCTTTAACACCACTATGGATTAAAAACATACACAATATACTAGAAAATTCAGGTTTGAATAAGCATCATTCTAAAAAAAGCTACTACATAGACATTTTTATTCAATATGGTAAATTTACAAAATTTCATGATATGAAATAGATTTTTCTATACCCAATTCATTTATTAAAATTTCGATATTTTAATTAAAAAATAACATTATAACACAATATTTTCAATATTTTAGATGTGGGGAATCACACCCAAATCCCCTATTAGCTTATTGAACTTATTATATATATCCAGAATTCTCTTCATACCACCTCCCAATCCAATAGCACCACAATCTAAAATTATTCGTCTCAAAATAATTATATACTTTCTAGAATATTTCTGTCAGAAATTTAAAAGTGGTTAATCAAAAATATTCTCATCGATAGATAAATATTTTTCCATAAACATAATCAAAATTATAAAATTTTGTAGTCAACCGATGGTTAGGGAGAAAGATGGATATCTATGAATCTAGATACATAATAAAGCACCAAGATATCATCCTTCTTTAAATATATTAACATATAACACATATCTATCCTTAGTGTTTTTCTGGTAAACCTAATGAAATAAAAACAATCCAAAAATAAATCCAAAATTATCTTTTCAATCATCCTTATCATCACATGGATATCCATTTAGTTATTTGGTAGATCTTTAAAGATGAATTATATAATAATCAAGCACATTCTTTTAGGTATATCCATCAATTAAAAGAATATTGAAATCCTCTCTATAAACTTCCCCAAACATTACAATCTAATATACCCTTAGTTGATAGGAGGATTCTCAATCTAAAAATACTTAATAACACATGTTTCCATGAATCACCCTTAAGGTGCCCATTTCCATTAAATAAACTACATTTAGAAAAATCACCATAATATTCACTTCAATTAGAGTATTATGTACTTTTTCTCGATTATTATTGTTAGATTACCCCTATAATAATTCCTTAACATGTCACTTATTGTCCACGTCTTTCCCACAATGCTCCATAGTAAAATTTGTTTGGGTGTTATATCATAAAAAAGCACTCGTTAGAGTCAAACACTATAAATATTACTTCAATACAAACTAACATTCTATCATTTCCTGATCGTATAAATGAAGCAATCAATTAACCTAGATTATTCACATCACATAATGAAACATATATTATTGATTTAAATTTACTTGTTTAAAATTAATAATATATTCATAAAAACAACAATTATATTACTAATAAATAATTTATTTTCCTAAAATAAATTTTTGAAATGAAATCATAGTAATGAAAAATTAAATGTATCCACTCAAATTTCCCTATAATAAAGTCATGAAATAATATATGAACATCCCACTACTCTCTCAACATCCATGTGAATTGAAATATAACCCAAACCTACTATTATTTAGAATCCACCATATCCTAACTAATTTAAATCCTTCAACCTAACAATATACCTCCATGGAAACTTATACTTATATCATTTTTACGATTTATAGTCCCATATATATAGTATTCAAATAATAGTTTGACCTATAATATTCTTTTTATCACTTTTACTATGTTTTAATATTATATTAAATAAAAACACTATCATACCAATTTTTTATATTCCAACCTGACATGATCGTGGATGAAAGTAAAAATTATACATAACCTAACCTAAACATCATGATCCCAAGGGAATATAAATTATTATTGAGATTTTATGTTTTTAGCTTTGTTTATGATTTACTATATAATAGATCATCACTAATAATATCAACAATAAAATTGAAAATAAACATACAAAATATAACATCAAAATAAAATCACCAAATAAAATAATATTAATACCACATGAACCAACATTTTAATATGGTCAAATTTAGTACATACCATATCTCAAATATATACTTGATAGAGTAATATAACTAGAATATCTCATTAGAATAGTTTGAAAACATTATGTTGGATAACCCTAAAATCAATGATAAAAAATCTTCTTGAAATCACATAATAGTGTTTATAATATAAAAATGAAAATTTTCCATTCCAAAATTATCAAAAAATGAATTTTTATCTATATAATAATTGAAAATAAATAGTGTGAGATATAATTTTAGTTAAAAATACCACAACCATAAGAATCACTAAGCATTTAACTTGTGTTTATGTCAGTGATGGAATACTATTTGATTATTTTAATGTATCAAAATCAAAACACATCAAAAATCATCAAGTGAATACTAATATGACATGATACCAGGTTCACTCACATTATCCAATGCCACTGGATTCCTAGTATGTATTCACAGATATATCATAGGCAACCATATGGTCTAATTCATATCCCAAAAAGACACATGAAAAAAATAATAACAGTTAAGAAAAAAAGATTCCAATACCATGGTATTTTATTTATCATGGACTAATACAAGGTTTATCGGGACACATGAATGTCATTTTAAATAATGGAATCCCTATATATTTTATATATGAACATAGAACCTTTATTTTATTATTTTACATAAAATAATATTATATTTCATAATCTCAAATAAAACCCATGAAATAATAATTATTCAATCATAACACATTAGAAAACAAGAACATACCATAGTTAATTAGTACATGATATTTTGTTATATGATATAAAATATTTTCATAAAAATAATGAATGCTATATTATAAATTAATTTACCCAAAAAGAATCTTTGTGATTTTTCAATTTATTGAGAAATGTAATTATCTCCAAGCAATTTATCTTTCATTTTAAAAAATATGTCTTAATGAAAAAAAATACACATTAAAATATCATTTATCAATTCCAAAATCTTATTTCACTTATATAAATTAATTTTATATTAAGAAGTAATTAAAATCACCATTTTTATTTCACCAATAACACAATTCAATTATTTAATACACAATACACAATACACAATATATAATATCCCATTACATACTTCCTTAAATATGTTTTTTGAATCACTAATTTAAATAATAATTGGGTTAATATTACTTAATAACCGTTTATTTTTAATTAAATTATTAATTTTCATCCAATAATTATTTTTGAACTGGAAAAAAAATTCAAAAAATCCTCCAGAATCAAATTTAGTTTGTTAGAATTCATAGTCTATATCTTTAATAACCAAATTAATATTCCTTACTCAATTCCATGTATCCAAAATAGAATCATACCTTAATATGAATATAATATAATTTGGAGTGTATTTTAACCATCTAAATCATGTAAATTTACCTTTTAATTCCACTTTTCAGACACATGAATTAGCTTAATATATATTATAGAAATAAAATTTCAAAAAATCCAAAACTTTCAATTAAATTATTAATCCATAATTTCATTGAACAAAAAATCTCATTAATATTATCTATATCAATGATAATGTGATTTTATTATTTAATGTAACCTAAACACCATAAGTGTTAAACATTAAATCATAATTACAAACATACTTATAATAGTTTACATATGGTAAGTACTCACTAAGTCTATATAAATCCATCTAATTAACATCAAATTTAATTAAATTTCATTAAAAATTAAATTAGTAAAAAAAATGATAAATTGATAGAAATAATTGACATAATCCACATGAAAACAATTAATAAAACTCATGAAGATAATAAATATTACCTATATTTCAATTAATAATCAGTTGTTTATAATAATTTACGTTAATACCTACTTTAATAAAAATATATTAAATATTATTCCAAATCAAATGAATAAATATAAATTAGATTGAAGATAAGTCAAAACAATGAATCCTTTTCAAAAAACCATATGTAAATTGACAATTATACCTTCATTATTAAAAAAATATTGAATCATGGATCATATAAAATATCATTGAGGGCAGTTGTAAAGTCTAGAGGATTCCCATTATTATTCACTTCCTCGACTAGAAGAAATATTCTTTCCCCAAACTTTATAACAGAAAAAGATAAAAATTCCACATATTAAAAAGAGGTTAGGGAATCTCACAAGGATCAGAGAATACCCCCAAAAGAATGTTAATGGATTACTCGGATCATAGTTTAATACTACTAGCCTCCTAATGATATCCTAATAACTACATTTCCTATTTAAAGCCCCCAGGCTCACCAATGTCCCAATGGATTATTGTAGTAAACTCAATGTTCACATAGCATATAATTCTTCTAATTTTTTTTAATTTCCTAGTTCAACTAATGATTCAATTCAAAATTAACTAAAATTCATTCTAGAAATTTGAAATAAAATTTTATTCATGATCAGTATTTCCAGTGTTATTAAAGTTACACCATTAGTAATGAAATAGTTTTTTATAATCCATAACATTATAGCTCTTATTTGAAATAAAGGAGTTTAATTACTACAATACTTCCATAAAAATTTCAATTTATTTTATTGGTACACTGGATTAGCCACATGTGTATGTATTTAAGGATTAAGGTTGAATCAGAACCGTTCAATATTGGTATTTTGAAAATATTTTTACTACATATATGCATAATAGAAAATTATGTCTTCTAGTTCTTGGAATCCTCAATGTATGACATATGATATATTTATAATCAAACAAATTATTTTAAATAATAAATTTCGATAACTTAAATGTATGATGGGTCCTAAGAATGATATTATCATTAAAGGCTCATCATATTTTGATAAAACCAAGAAATGATATTTATTTATCATCCAAACATAAAAAAAATGAATTATTCATTATTGTAAACACTTTATTAACTCGATGAAGAGATTCATACAATTTATATGAATGGATAATAAATAAAAGATCTTGAAAAAAAATTATAAGAAAAAATAAGATTCATACTATTCATTCTAAAACGATCATTCTCGAATTTAGGAGAATTAATATTGGAGAAATAATTCATTCAAAGGCCCCATCCTTTAATTCAGATCTAAAATAAATTCTTATACTTTGGTTTAATATTTATACAATTTTACTTTATTCCCTTATTAAAAACCAAAAATTAAATCCAAACTAAAATTTTATTTATTATCATTTTCTAATGAATATAATATTAATTTAACATTTGATATGTAACACTATAGCATGTATCATAATGAAACAAAAACCATTTAAATGGATTATTCATTCCAAATATGTTTATTGAACCCCATATAAATATTATATGTTTTTAAAAAAGGATATTTAATTATCTATAGTTAAATAAATTATTAATTTCTTGTGGTATACATTAATTTATTATTATTATAAACTTGAATAACATATATGTAAATCCATTTGTTTTTTTATTATAATAGATCACACTGGCATTTTCATCATCCTAGAGATGTGAGGATAACTTTTTCATCAACTCTAACTCATATGAATTAGTTGAATTTTTGTATACACTTTATGTGTGACTATATAGGCTCTTATCGTGATAGTAGTGAGTCATAATCACAGACCACGAGGGGCATCTATTGACACAAAAAAAAACACTAATAGACATAAGGATAAGTCTTATAAATGGAAATATCCTATAACTATTTACTATTTAACATAATATTTTTATTGTTATATCTCAAAAATTATGATGAATACTCTAGGTCACCATTATTTATTGCTTTATTTATGTTTCTTTAAATTTATTAGAATGAATTTAGTTCATATTCTATGAAGATGGATTTAATCAGGGAACTGCCACTTATCTTGAACATTAAATCAATTTCATACCACTAATGATATACTCAATACATGTAACCTTTCCAAAAGTGTAAACTATAATTGTTTTCATGATCAATAATATATATCTTATTATATCTTATAGACATACAAAAACACATGCTTATAGATAAAAAATCCCATTTTAACCAAAACATGTGGTGTTTTTATTGGTGGTTCATTTCAAATGATATCTTATACATGAGATCACCAAGTAAACATTTAATGAGAAGATGTTTCAATGATTATGATCCCCCAAAATATGATAAGTAGACATAATTTGTGTCCCAGTAGACTTCTTTACGTAGTCCATCATATATATGATTGATATTACTATCATAGAATGATGTGGTTCTCATTAATTTTGAGTAAGACTATAATCTTTTTATATGTCATATAATTAAAGGAAATTACCATATAGTACATGAAAATTATATTTTACTATTATAGTGAGAATGAATTATATATATTTCATACTATATGAATGAAATGATAAATGAAGTAAAAGTTTGAGTTATTTCTAAGGAACAAACTCTAACAACACTCCCACATACAGTAGATCTAACTACTAATAATTCATAACTTGTAAGAATCCATATAAGAAATTCATATTATTAGTTATAGATTTAGTTGTAGGAACTACCATGTTATATTATGTAACTACAATACTATCTTTGACTTCACATCATGGTGTAAAATCCATCATGATATGATACCTTGAAAGAATTGACCTCTTTTACTCTATAATAACATGGGATTACAAGACAGTAACACTCTACAATATTAATACAATTTAAATTATGATAAAAATATATTTTAAATGTATAATAATAGAGTCTAGGGAAATGTTATATATTTTAAACTTCATTATCACCTACATTAGAAGATTTTACGTACTTGAATTATATAGAATTTTCTACCACTATCTATAATAACCTTATCATTATAATTTTATTATCTTAACTATGATATTAGATCATATTGATATGTTTTTGAGGCTAGTGTTGTGTCCTGGAGATAACTATATCTCCTTCCTATGTAAATATAAGAAATATATTCCTTGTAATTCAAAATTACAATTGGATAAATATTAATATTTCCCAGTGCAACATTACTATATTTGTTTGAAAATTTTCCACCATGATTAATGCATAAAAAATCATAATACTAGTGTATAGAATTGAATATGTTATATATCCCCTTATTAAATCATATAAAATTACACAAATCTTCTTAATATCCTCCAATGTGTTAAACAAATCATATTACCAAGATTTATAACATGTAAAATATAAAATAATATTCTATTGAATTTTCAAAAAATGTATTTTTAAAAAAAATTATAATTATATACATAGAATTAGTCCAATGAACTTCATATATCAATATCAGTAGATATTATTCCATAAAACATAGTTTTCTACTTAAATTCATCATCAAAGAAATACATTAAACTATATTTCACAAAAAGATAATCCTTATATATATTTTACATATGTTTCAGAACATATCACCTGAGAAAACATTTCAATACAACCAACATCTTGTAAAATCTTTCCCCAAATAGTGATAACACGATTTAATGAATTCCATTATCTAAAAAATGCATCATTGTAGATTTAAAAATATACTTGCTAATTTTGATTTCACAAACACTTATGAATATTGTTTATAGATATTTTCAGATTTTTCAATTTAAGGATGTGGATTTTAAATTCTACTATAATATATATTCATTGTGGTAAGATACTAGGGAATTTTTAATTCAAATAGACTTTGACATCTCTATTGTAGTTCTTTATCCCATGAATTGACCACAAACCTAAGCTGAGGGTGTCACACAACCATAAATGCACCACCCCATATGATATAGGCTCAAGATTAGAGGGATGAATATATAACTTGGATGTGGAGACTATAATCTTAGTATCAAAATATGAAAAAATATATAAATAAGAAAATAATCATATTGACTTAATCTTATTGCAAAGAATTACATCCTTGAACCAAAAGAAAATATTAAATAACCATCAATACGTTATAACATAATGTACCCATGCTGAATACACACACACACATAAGAAGTATCACCCACTAGGAAAATCATGTATTCAGAAAACTAATCAAAATATTGATGAACACTTAAACAACATACAGTAATCCCTCTTAAAACCCATCTCCATAAATACTCTAGCTACTCCAACTTGTTCTCCCATACAACATGTCACATAAATGTGAAACATAAAGGGGATACTCATGGACCATGGTAACTATCTAGGATTTGAGCATACAAATCAATAGGATACGCCAATGTATTTCCAATATATGTCTCAATATAATATGAATGGATTCACCAAAAATAATAATGTAGTAATAACCATATTTAATGTAATCATATCAAGTCATCGAGTGTTAACCAGGACACTATGTAACCTTACCGTACATGCGTTTACCACAACCAATAAAGGATTATACAAACAAACTATAATGTATATACATAATACATCATGAATATATGTTTCATATCCTAATAAATATATCTTAAAATATGATAAGTTTGTTGTATTTGAAGATTAGTTACGCAAACATATTATTTTACAAATATTATTCAACATTTCCAACAAAATTATCAACGATGTATATAATTTTATATATATTTAATATAATAATACTCTTAATTTCATGGGGAATGAAAAAATAAAAAAATGGCTATCTTTGATGCTCAGTCTGGATTAAGGATTACGATATATTAGCAGAGTTAACATAGTTAATCATAAATATGATCATAAAGAAGATATCATAAAAAAATATAGTAATATTAATATAATCATAAAGTCAAACCCCAAGGAGTAAAAAACATATTGAATCATAAATATTTTTCATAACATAGTATTTTTGAATCAAAAGAAAATAATAATGAGACATGGATATATAATGTAGAAATATAGAACAAATAAAATAATAAAAAATTATAATTTATGTCGAGGTTAATCCCCAAGATTTTTATATCATAGTAAATTGGATAAGCACTGAGTTCCCATAAATTAATGGACTGGGAAACATGTGATTCCTCTAACATCACACCTCATGAAATATAATTACTTTTTGTTTTACTTAGAGTTGCATATTGTTCCCACCTATTACATAATGATAATCCATACATATGTGTTCCATATTAATTTTATAATAGTAATGAATCAACCATAATATAAATAAATCATAATAAAAAAGTGGGTTTTATGAAAACTCATACATGAAAGAAATAAATCTACATGAGAGATAAAGTAGATGAATTCATTACAACATATCCTAAGTGAATAAGGATAATAAATAAAGGTTATCAACATATATGAAAACAATTTAGTGTAATTTTTGAAAATAGATTAGAAATTAATAAGAAATATCCTTTAACTATAGATAATTTTTTTAAGAAATAAGATATAAATAAATAGTTTAAAAATAATTAAAATGTGAATAAAAATTATTTTTTTGAATTATGAAAACATGAAAATGATAATTCATAAACAAAAATAAAGAAAATGGTGAGAGAAATTGATCAAACAAGAAATATAATAGAGGATATGTAAAAAAGTATTCAACACCAAACTACATTAAAAAGGAAAAAACTAGAATGGGGACATAAGAAATCATATAAATGGATATAAGTATAGATAATACATACTTGAGACAAAAAATAAAACATTTACATAGATGAAAAAGAATCAAATTGAAATGAAGATATAAAAATGATTCCTTTTATGAACATCATTTTAAGAGAAATAGAAATCCCTGAGAATAGAAATGGTATGAAGATATGAAAAACCAAAAATAACTAGAGGATAAGATAATATATGGGCTTTTTAATGAAATCAAAAATAACATTTCACTCAATGTAAATAAAATCATTTACAACATATATTTAATAGTCACTAGGTAAATGAAATACTTAAGTTTACTCTCAAATCCCATGAAATCAATTTAATCAATTGTATATCAAAACTAACTGTGTTATTCCCATATTTTCCGAACCTTATTCATATCTAATAAATTTTTAATATTTAATTATAATACTTTGTTATAAATATATTAGTTATTGTGTATTTTCATTACTAAATATTAATAATATATATACTTTCTCATGAATTTTCTAATAGTTTTGTCGATAATATTTCTTTTAGAAGAAGTTATTCATTTATAAAATACTCAATGTGGTGGAATAATTATGTTCCAATGACTTATATATTCCCAATATCATTTAATGGAAGGTATGAGTCTGGTTTGGTAGAATGGAATTCATGACCATCATGTTTCAGATAATTTATCAAAAATGACATGTTAATTTATAATGACCATTCAAGATTTTATCTACCTTATAGAAACATATTCATAGCATAAATTAATTTTTAATATCATATTTTACCAATATTAATGTCTTGATACTTATTCATGTTGGGGTCGTGAAGATAGTAATATAATGTCCTTGTAATCCGTTGAGTGGTCCCAAACAAGAATATGTTATACTAATGAATAAGTAAATTATAGAGTTCTATTAAAATAATATAAATTCTATTGAATAATAGTGATGTTAAATGAATATTATAAATGTAGTGAATGGTATTTATAAATAATATAGATGATAATTTCTATAAAAAGTATGGTGAGTAACTAGATACTTAGTTTGATGAATTCAATCCTTCAAAAAATTGGGTCCTTTAGAAATAAGTATTTTTTCCACCTTCATGAGAGAAAAATCTACAAAATGCGTTGAAAGTTTCAAGAAAATGTAATTTAGGAAATTATTGATACAAAAAATAAATTAAATGTATTTTTTAACTTGGTAGATGGTGTTGTTCTTTTATAGTAGAGTTTGAGTGAAATTTGTATAAATAAACATTACATAATGTTTAAGGAATGACTTTTTAAAAGGTATGTGGATCTAAAGAGGAAATATAATAGAGAATAATTATGAATCACACCATCATCCCAATTTATAGATGATTTTATACATTTTTTCATTAATTTAACCCCTTTTTCATCAACTTACCATTATCTTAACAACTTTTATTTTATGCCAACAAATTATTATTTACAAAAAATTGAGTTTAAACCTCATACCAAATTTCAATGGCTTTATTTTATAAAATTAATTTATATTATTAATTCAATTTATAACCTTGATTTAAATTAATTTTAAACCAAACATAAAAATAACCTAAAAATAATTTTTTGAAAACTATTTTTATTCATAAAATTGAATTTATTCTTATTCCATAAAATAATAATCTTTTAGTTAATTTATTTTTACATATAAAAAAATTTTAATTAAATTTTACACTCAAAATATGATAAATGTATCTTATAATTTAAACCATAAAACATATAATCAAAATAATATGTTTAAATAAAACATTTTTTCATTGACCAAAAAATCCTTAAATTTGTATCCCTTATAAATACTTAATTTTTATTTGATATTAGAAACTTATTTTTCAAATAATTACCAATTTTTTTAAATCTATTTTATTAAAAATATTATTTAATTGTATGAAATTTAAATAAAAATTAATTATGTAAAATAAAATAATAATTTCAACAAAATAAGAGTCATTTTTAATGTGAATTAGCATCCTTTTATTTTATTCCAAAATAATTTATTTGATTTTATTTACATGTATTTGTTTTCAAAAAATTATTTAATTTTAATAATAAAATAATCAAGGTACCTATTAGATAAATGTATACCCAACCACTACATATCCAATGACCATATATACAATCACTATAATTCCAATGACCATATTTTTTATGAAAAAATATATAAATACCATGCTATATTCCTATATATAACCTTACCAGATTTAAAAAAAAAATCTTTCATCCTATTTATTTACTTATTTCTTACAAGATATATTTTATTTATAATGTCTTCCTTATGTCCATAATTATAATCTACTATAAGATATTCAAGGTGAACCATGAGGATGATGATTTCATGTTTATGGTATTTTTATTAACTTATGGTTTTATTCCTATTTTAATTTTCATAATGACATTTCATATGAATTATCATAATTTATTAATGCTTATATTGTATAGATATATTTAATCCTAATAAAAAAATATTTTATTTAGTGAGGTGTTGTATATAAAACAAGTTTTTTATCATATTTATGGAAAAAATTTGGGCTTTTATAAAGGACTTATAATATCCATATCGTAAAGAAAAAATATACAAATAGTGTGTAACACTTATCCAAAATCACATTATAATGTATATTAGAATCTTCACCCTATCATATGATGCTTGAAACCCTCGTAACATTGATCATCTAGGTAATGAAACACTATACCCTGATCTCAAGATCTTCGTGTCTCTAAAATCTCATGAATTCATCATCATAATCAAAAGAATATTTAGGAAACACATTTTGGAATGTAAAAAACATAAAATGAACCATGTAATAAAGAAATAGGGGAGTCTATCACTCAATTGGGGCCTTTCTATAACATAATAAGAATGAGAAGCTGGTTAGCATAACTCAACCCTTTGATCCCTAGGTTTCCAGGTCGTATCCTCATTTATAACCATGAAAAAATGTTAATATAAATAAGAATGATGTGAAATAAATAACCCCTACCTATCTCTCAATATACATTACGTCTATACCCAGTGATCTCAACTCATCTCATAGTTAAATGATAACCCAAAACAATATTGAATATGTATCGCTACAATAAATTAACTTGACATGGATAACTGATCACACATGGATGTATTTTTCATTATACCTCTCTAAGTAAATACACTCCCAATATTATCCGATAACAATATAAGAATGGTAAAACATTTCATAAGGTTCGTAAGAGTACTTCTATCTCTTACCAAAACCTTCCCCTATAGTACTCCTATAAGAGGACTAAGAAAGACCTAGATTTCACTAACCATTAAAAATATGATCTATGAAATATTCAACCAATACCGCATATAAATATTATTTCAAGCTTATCAATAAAGATTAAATATGATTTAAACTCAAACTACCCATAATTCATATCCTTTCCATTATCTATAAAGGAATACACTATCTGAACCATATGATACCCCTCAATAAGTTCCATGATTTAGAATGAGAATTGACTCTCAAGTAAGTTATATTTTACACTCTGAAATAATTCTTATTATTTAACTACTTCAATAAAATAGGTTTTGAAGTATTTAATCCAAATCCCTAGATTTTCCATCACCATTCATAAGGAATAAATTTATTAAAAAACCATTTCCATATGAAAATATACATATAATTATTTTAATAAACTTAATAAGGGTTTTCTATGTAAATTATTTACTCATTACATGATCCAAGACCACTTTTGATCTCCCTCGATCATAACTAGAGTCCATTCCCCATTTATTCCATTCAACTAAAATTGATAAAATTGAAAAAATTGACTAATACGAACTAAAATTATGTCAATGTAAAAATAAAAATGATATGATAAAAGAAATGAGGAAAACAATATGATTTACCTTATCCATACCAACAGGAACCATCATCTTTATATGGAACATCAATTCACTAAGTGATAGTGATACAAGAGAAAAAAATGTCAAGAGGTGAAGGGAGATAATTTGATAGGGGGAGAGATAGGAGGAGTTGAGTGTTTTATTCATATGATTGAAAGAGGATGAAATATAATTTTTATATAAAATAAATTAATTAATTTAATAAAAAATTCTAAAAACAACATAGGGAACCACATGGTAACTATTTGGCACCTAAAAGGTTCCCTACCCTTTGTAAAAACACCAAGAAACTAGTGAGCCCAACAAAATGTGCAGTATAGATCTGATACATATGATATATATCTAACGTACCCTATGACCCACTCTCAAATGATCCATGATCCACCAAAAAACATAAACACACATAAAATCGTCCCTATTGAAATCCAAACTTCTTTGAATTTGATCCAAATTCCAATTATTAAAACACCCCTACTAAAATTTTAAGAAACCCATATATATTTAAATAAAACCAACCTATAATGATATATATTGTTATAAAAACCCCAACTTAATATATTCTTTTGCTAAAAAGTTTTTATAGGGATCCAATGTCTTTAAATAGGTCTATCAAAATATAACACCACTGCTCACTCTAAATTTTAAATTGGATATAGACTGATTACATAAACATGTAATCAACCTAAAATATTTTTCATCAAAATTCCCAGATATAATCACAAAATAAACCATTGATAATTTTTCACATTTCACTTATGATACCACATTCGATTCCTCATAACCAATTGAGTTTGGAATCTTAAGTCAGTTGTCTTACTCATTGACTTACTCAACATTATAACTACCCCACTATGATATATATTACTTTCACAAAATACGATGCCTATACATATATTGTTCATGAAAAAAAAGAATATACTCAGTCTATTCACCATGGAACTACTCTCATTGGTTACCAAAACACATACAATACTAGAAACAACATATTTATATTCTAATTTTTGTTCCTCAAAACCAAGTATGATTCATTTTACCTCATAAATGGATGAGCATTGAATCTAAATATCTAGTTAACTGATAGGATAATCCTTAATGTAGGACTATCCATATTTTTGTTTATTCTAGAATCTTATACCTAATCCCCTACATCATGTGGGGATCACTATTCCCAGAATAGTTCCAAGAATCATAGAAAACATACTAACATGGGAATACATCCACTATCCAAGAATATATCACATCCATTAATATGTAAACATAATAAAATATTACATTATGATATGGTAAATCCCAAAAACAAATCATTAAGGGAATACATAAAAAAGTGTGTAATCCATTTTCTTCCCAAAATTATTTATCCCAAGTGATGAACTCTATCATAGGACCATTAATGATATTCCATCCAACCAGATTAATCCTATTTATTTGGTTTATTCCAACACTAAATACCCACATGACCATCTCTAGAAATATAATTTCATACAATAGTGTTATTCCTCTTCCACCAAAGTGGTTATGTATTTCTTTACACATTGAATCATTTTCCATTATCCCAACGCCCATCAAGAATCATTATCCCAAAAAAGATGTTATCCTTCTCATTATAGATTGTATTGTAAAGGAATTTTGTTCTAAAATTAGTAATTCTTGAATGATAAAATATGAATATGTGTCCAAAAAAAAGGAGTCCACTCATTACTTTAATGAGTACATATTGAAATTCATTATGTAAAACACTCTTATGGACTAGTTTCCATTAAAGGATGAAATTAAATGAAACATACTATAAATTTATTTGGAATAATGTATAATTTAATATCCAAATTTCTAAAATTCTATAAACTCATAAATAATAAACTGATTCCACAAATCTAGGAAAAACATCACACATAATTTGTAATAAATGTTGACCCCTGACATCCCGAATTTCCATCTCTTATGATCCATTTAATTCCACCATTGAGATTCACAACCTTTGAATTTTGAAATCACCTACCACAAAAATATTTATTTTAGAGTTTCAATCCTTTCAAATAAGAACTAAAAATGTGACAACTAACTATCAACATTCAATAATCCCTAGAATTATATAAAACTAGGAAATTATATACATGAAACTCATTGATATCATGAAAAAACTTTAGTTCAACCCATTTCGACCTTGTTTTAAGGCACTAAGAAACCACAAGATACACATTGTGAAGGAATATATAATAGAGTATTGGTTACTTGAGAACATATTCCCCCTCTAATATATTCTCATATAATTAATATTGATTCAAAATCATCCTATAATAACTCAATTATAAATTAACACCCATTTATATCACAATCGTTGTATTAGATCACTTTAATCGGGCATAAAAATTCTATGAATGCATTATCTACGCATAAACATGAATTATCTTCTATTATTACCTCATAAGGGAATTTAAAAACCCATAACACCATAAAAATAGGGTTCATAATTTTTAGGATTCGGCATACTTACCTATACACCAAGCAGACCCACCCATAACCACTCACTTATCTCTATAGAAGATGATAGCCATTTATCCCATGTAATTGAATAGCTCACAATCACTATGTACCAGAATAACTACAAACTCAACCTTCCAAATTCATAACCCACATAATAAATAGTCCAATAAAACATTACAAGGGGAATGACCTCTACCATATCAACCCACTATATTGTCAAAATCTACCTAAGACATCATATAATGATGCAAAAAATATCCACAGTAAGCATATTTAATTCTTGTCAAAGGGGATAAACTGCCTATATCTACCCACTAGAGGTGTGTCATCTACAATGAGTATTACAGTAATTATTTATATATCCTTTGAAAACAATTTTTTTAAATAAATAATGTAGAAAAAATAATTTTATTTATGAAAAAACGATTAACTTATTACTGAAATTTTAATTAGTTGAATAGCATTACTCAAAACTATTCCAATATATTTCGTTATCCGTTCTTTTAAAAAATATATTTTCTAAAATTATTTCACATTTTGAAATCCATTTCATACTCATAAGAAATCACACAAATATCAAATTCCCTTATATTCATAGAATGAAACATGAACAATAACAATAATTCTACCGCAGTTTACATGTGAACTAATAAATTAAAACCCCAACCCTTAACATTTTACTTGGATAAACATATCAACTATAATAGTGAAGAGAAATAAGAATAATTCTATAATCCTAATAACATGGCCTTCCACCATATTAATATTCATAATGAAAAAGGATGGTTTATGTTCCATGATAGGTAACATGTTACCTTCAATTATCATTTTATAAAAAGTAATAAAACTAAAAAAATTATATGATACCATTTAATTTCACCTAATACAGGTAATCAACTATTACCAGATCCAGGTCACTACATCATCTCATATATGCATCCTCATATTTCAGAGGCTACGAACTAGTGGTGAGAGTCTATTACTAACATGGTGATACAATAATAATATTATCATAATGTAAAATAAAAGATCAATAATAAAATCATCATATAACATTAATGTAAGAAAAAGGAAATAAAACCCTGAGCTAACTATCAATAATTGTGAAAAATAAATTCTTTAAAACAGAATTGACCAATAATGAACATACAAACATACATCAAAAGGATAAAATACTATTCTAATCTAGTAGAACTTTTTGTAAAAAAAATCATTTGAGAACACTTAATAATAAACCAAAATCTCATTGTGGACCCTTATCCAAAACATCTTGTGATAATTTATCCAGATACCATTTATAAATTATCAACTGAAAGTGAAATGTAAAGGGGATGAACACACACTATGGAACCCTTAAATTTAATGTGAGTAAAACTCAAAAGGATACCATGATGTTGTCTCTATCTATTTCCCCATATTATATATATGGATTCATGAAAAGGAATAAAATAATTACAACCATGAGGACATGAGTCACATAACGTCATCTTGTGTTAATGAAGATGTTATGACACAAATCCCTACCTAAATCATCCTATACTAGTAGAGGATATATTATATATTTTTCACCTAGGAAACATATCCAATGAAGGTTTAATACTTGGACATTCTGATGTAATTGAGAAAATAACAATCCCCTCGCTAACAAGTTTTTTGCTCAACCCTAAGGATGTTGATCACATAGGGGATATAACTCAACACCATGATCCATATATTTATATGGAACCCACTTCTCAATAAGGATTCATCATTATCAAAGAAAAATGTATAAAATACACATGAAAAATAAAAAATTAATCCATACAATAATTTCATAGCTAATGGGGATCATCTTACTCAACTATAGTATTCGAAAAATAGTATAAGAATGAGAACCAAAGAAGTGTAACACTAAACAATGATTCAAAAGTCTATAGAAAACAATTTCATTCATAGGTATAATTAACGTTTTAGGATAATTAATTAACCATATAATACATATCCTATACTCTATCACTCAACTATGGTCATATCAATACCCACTAATCTACTATGAGGAAATGTAAAAACATCCCAAACACCACTTACGTGGGCCAATCTCACAATTACATGATGTCCCAAAATATCCCAGAAATAAATTATAACCTAAGATGATCTAAAATAATTTATTCTATAATTAATCTAATAAACTATTCCTATTAATCATAGTTGGTGATATCAACTTTTATACCCATTCTATGCAATAAACTTACAACATCATCCTACACCCACATCCCTAATAATCAAGCATATCATAATTTGTTTATGAGTATCTATGACCCTTAAAAAATATTCCTATGATCTATTCCTATTAGAAAACTAGTAATGAACAAAATTTCATTATCTATCTATACTATGGTATATGAGATAGAAAATCAATCACACCCATTACTCATACATTATGCCTATCAAGATGTATCAAATATGAATCACTATGAAATAATCAATAATTCATTCCCTATAATGATAGACATCAATTAATACACCAGTAAAATCATCTGAGACTAATCACTACGGCCTATGATTGTGAATGATACATTACTATATTTTAATTGAGATCCTGATCAATATAATCCATGTCACTACTTTATTATCTATACTAGGTGATATCAAAGTCCAGATACCAAACCCCTAGTTTTTCCTTATCATTCCTAGGGATGGACTCTAATTGGAACCATTTATTGAGGTAAAACTTCTTTGAATACATTAAACTAAAAAGGTCTATCTTAATCATTTTTAAATCATTCTATGATCAATGATCACTTTGGTTACCTTTAAAAAACGAGTGGTTTATCAACAAAGAATCATTGACACCAGGCTTATCAAATATCACTAAAACATATTTAGAAATCCCAATCCATTTCTAGGTTTATTATCAAATATTATTATATAATTTAGAACTCACATGGTCACTATGAATAATTTTTGTACCCAGAACCCAAATCACACACATTAACATAACCTTTATAGACGAAATATATGGTGAAATATTGAAAAAACCAACAACATGTTTCTTATATGAATTAAATTATATGAAATTTAAATATATTTTAACTCTATTAACTTGAAATAAATAAGTCATAAAAATAAACTCTCAAATGAGGTCCATGATAAAACATTGATGAGAAAATTCAAATAATGATGAGAATTCAAGTGCTTAAATTATCCTTGTTATGATAGAAATACTAAAATAATAGAACTAGAATTATTTGGTAGATGATTATATAAAAACTCATAAATAATAGAGGGAGAGGGTGGGGTGTAAATGAGAGAGAGGAGGAGCTGGGTACTCTAGTCACATAACAAAAATAGGGGGAGAGATGTTTTTATTTATAATAAATAATTTAATTTAATAATTTTTTTTATAAAATTACATAGGATTCTACTTGGTACGTGATAAAGATAATATTTTCATAAATAGTCATATTTTAATAAATGATTTAAATCCTTCTAAATAATAATTTTTATATTATTTTCATCATTTTTGCATTTTTGGTGATTTTTGGGATTAATTGTGAAAATGACTTATTTCTGGAAATTTAACTATTTTTTAGATCTATTATAATTCATTAATTGGTTTTGAAATATCACAAAAAATTTTGTGATTCATTTTTTTAGGATTTATATTTTCATGGGCTTCAATATTCTCTTTTGTCTCCAGATCCAATTCTTCTATATAAGGGCCCAAAAAATCAATCAATTTGGAAAATTATTCTGGGCGACTGTGAGGAAACCACCTATGTAAATGAATAATAACTCGAGATACACACCTAAAATTAACTTTATTCTAACAAGAAGTGAATTAAGACAAATATAAACACGTCTTCTGTAAATTTCATGAAATTATAAAATCATTTATCTGCCTAATGAATTATTTACATTGAAGAAATATTTCAAGATTTCTTATCTAGAAAACATAATACACATTATTGAGTCCATAACATCCACTAAATAGATCCAATTAATGTTAATTTTTGTGGGGATATTGGAAATTACATTTATGACTACCTATAAGAAGGGTTATTGGGGGTGATTCAAAGATATAGTGGATGAAATTGGAGCTATCTTCTAGAGGACAAATTCTGGAGGAGAATCTGCTGCACCCACTTAATTTCTTAAATTTTTTTTATTTTATTTCTATAATTTTTTTTTCTTTTAAATTGAATATTAATTTATTTTTCTTTTAAACTTAATATTAATTTAGTTACATTTAAATTCATTCTAATTCACTCATTGTTTTTTATTTTTCCCATATTATTCACACTTTTGTTTCTTCCTTTCTTAAACTTCTTTTAATTTCGTGTATTCTTCTTATTACCATGAACTCTTCCAATAATGATTATGAGTTACTGAACTAAGGAATTTACTACGGGAGTAATCTAGTGGTTGAACCTAAGGCCATGATTTTTTTCTTCTTTGAGTTAATTCTAAGAATAATTTATGGTGGTTTTAATCCTCACTCTGGTTGTATAATGTTTAACTTCTTAATCGTTAACCATTATCCCACGATTGAGGATGTTGATGGTGGGTGTTCTTAATGATTTATTAGTAAAATTTTCATTCATAACTAGGTTAGATTTATGGGTGCACACATTTGATGAAGTGTGTTTTATAGGTAGATTTTAAGCTTTTCAGTGAAGGTTCTCCCTAAAATTTCACCCAAGAGAACATCCGTTGTTCTAGAATTCCATTCTGTTTAGCATTGCATAGTAAATTAAAATTGAATTTTAGATCCATATTATTTTTTCATTTCATTAAAATTATTAAATTCAATTTATTACATAAAACATAAAACATAAAACCAAAAAAAATTATTTTTTCTTAGGTGAATTAGATTTTGTGAGTGAAGAAACTAAGAAATCTCCTCAAGTAAGTTTACCTTGTTAAACCACTATACTACAATAGGAAAACATAGAAATTTTCAATTTCCATACCCTATGATAGGCGTGCATCAAAAAATGGAACCATTTTCGAGGAGCTAAATAATTACTTTTATCACTTTTTGTAAATTCGCATATTTGTAAATATTTTTTACATATTTCTTTATTTAAAAAATTTAAGAACCACTTGTCCCTGTGTTGTATTCAAATTCCAATTATTATTCATGGAATTATTACTCGTAGGTGAAATATTATGAACCAATAGTGGATTATAATGATCTAAATGATCGGGTGTAAAGGATGATCAATAATATTGATAGCTTCGTAAGGAATATAGAAAGAATATTTGCCTATGTTCTTATATTGATAGAGCACCCAGACCCTGATCCAAATTAGGAACTTATTGTTTTGGTGGAAGAAATTTCAAAACTCATCATTCATATTGATGAAAATGAGGAGGTAAATGTGCAGGTACCTAAGGATTCATTCTTCCTCACTGAACCATTTATACTAGAGATAGATGAAAATGACTTTCCTACTGAACTATAGTTGGAGATCAATAAGAACTTGATGAAATATGGATTGAATTTGAGGAAATATCTGATCTCCAGAAACCATGCAAAGAATAAGAGTTACCACTATTTTATATCTCCCTGGATATGGAAGAGGAATCTACCCAATCAATGGAATTCAATGAACTGATGGTGGAGCCTGACTACCTTCCTCTATCTAGTTATTATCAACTCCAAAGGAACATTTCATAGACGAAGAAAATTAAGTTAAATCAACATTGTGAGATGATAAATTCTTGAAATGAAACTTATTTAACTATATTGAAAGTTATTTGAGTATTAATCGAAAATATTAAATTTTTTTAGAATCATGATGATGCTTCAATTTTCACATATTATATACTATATTTCAATGTTCTAAATCCCACCAAAGTGTTATTTTATAGGCAATTGTCACATTTTTATGTTTTAGTGGTATTTTGAGCTCAAATGCAAAATGGCTTAATTTTGGTGTTTAACTGTTTATTTGTCCTAATTATTTCGGCCATATTATTTTCTAAACTGAACCAAATTGTGAAATTCCTTTTTTTAGTTTTAATTACATCATTGGACTAATTTCATCCTTCTGGAGGCCCATCTAAATCAATCATTTGGAGGGCCATAGCTAGCTCACAAATCATACCTCGTAAGCTGTGCACAGATTTGGAATGTTTTAAAGATGAGCTTTTATCTCGAAGTATACTAGTCTTTTGGAGATTAAATTCAATGAGGATATGGAGGCGGAATAAGTGAACATCTTTCATTAATTATTCCATGTCTGAATCGGCAGGATTCAAGGACTTAATTGCATTGGAAGTCAGAGTTGTGGAAGACGAAGAGTCAATTTGGCAGATTAAATGTTTTTCACGAAAACATCAATAACTAATTCATACGTGGACTAATTAGGCTAATATTTTGTGGAGGGATGCGGGAGAAGAAAAGGAAGAAGTTTCAGGATGGGACCATTTACCAATTTGGTCAATTAAGTGGACTAAAAGTCAATGAAATCCGGAGGACAGAATTTGAGCGAGATTCTTTCAACCCATTTTCACTATAAATATGTGTCTCTTCTCCCTATTACAAGGATAGTCATTTCAAGGGGGGTTGGACCAAGGGAGTGAAATTTTATGGAGGAGATATTCTGGAGAATAGGAGTTAAATTGATGATAATCAAGACATGAAGGTCTAAACTCCATGTGTTGGTGGGTAGCGGAGATCCAAAGATTCTTCCCTTTTAGGTTTGGAACATCATTGTATTCAAATTATATTTTACTGGAATAGATTTTCATGAATGATGGAGGTCTCTTTTATTTCATGAATTCACATTCTTATATATTGTTATATACTGTTTTTCAACTTATGAATGTAAAATAATTGTCTTGTTGTTTAAACTTCTTTGGGTGTGGTCTCCCTATTGCGCACAATAAGTTCAATTAGTTTTGATTTCTCAAAGGTCTTTGGGAAATTGAATCACATTCGTAAGAGGATAAACACCCATATTTGAGGTCTCTATATGGTGTCTAGTCAATATGGGTGTTCACATGGAGATATTTGAGTGATCATTTAGAAATAAAATCTGATAATTCAATTAAACAAGGATAGAGGGAGTATCTGAGGATCAATGTTTGTCCACCCCTACCTTCTTTATTTTATTTTATTAAGTCTAGTTGGTGTCTTATTTCCAATCACTAACATATATTTATAGCTTAATTATGTTTCTATTTTATTTAACATTTTTTATATAATTTCAAATCCGCATTTCTAATTTTGACATTAACAAAAACAGATTAACAAAGTGATAGTTTGATAACTTTTCCCGGATCCTCCTCATGAGACAACAATGTGGTCACCACTGCGCTACATTTTAAGGGGATATTATTGACTGGAGTTTCACGAAAAAAAATCCCAGCATCAATTGGAGCTATTTCCGGGGAAGTTGCCTATGTTTTTTCTAATTTGTTTTTCAATTTTCTGGCTTTTAACCACTAATATTGTGTTAAAAAAACAAAAAAATGGATTTTCACAGTGACTACTCTTATGATTGGCCTGATTATCAACATTATGAGGAGCCCAATCATGATGATTTTTAAAAATTTCAACGAGATACTCTTGAAATGAAACAAAATAATTTGGTGATTCAACAAAATATTCAATAAGTAATCAGAAAAATGGGAATTATTTCCAATGAGTTAAAAGAATTGAAAGAATTGAAAGCTCAAAAAGATACTCAAGAAATTGAAAATGACATCCCACAAATTATTGATGTTGATGAACCTTGTGTCGAAGTGTTTAAAACTGATTTTGAATCATCTTTTTCACATTTTATGGATGAATGTTTTAGTGATTCACCAATAGATGTGTCTTTTGGAAATGAAATCTCTTTTGAAAACAATTGGGATGAATTTGTTGAAAATGAAATTTAATTTGAAGACACAATTTTTGAAGTTGATAATTTAGAATCATTTTATGAATCATTGGATAAAAAGGAAGAGAAACATGAGCCATTCATTTTTGAAGATCATATGAAAGAACCAGAGATTATTCCCACTTTCAATGCCACTATTCTTGACTCGCAGAAAAAGTTGGAACCTGAGAATCCAGAGGGAGATGTATCAAATTTTAATCCTTACTTTCCGGATAATTTTGATAATAATTGTCTATGGGATTCTCCTTGTGTAGATTTAGTTCATGTTTCTTTCGAGTGGACAAATTTTTCAGATGATGAGGATTTCAAGGCTGAAATTGAGAAAAGGATGGTGTGCTCGTTTCAACAACCAGTGGAGGCATTTTGTGAAGATAATTTCTTTGGAGGTTTATTTTACATTTTGTTCCTGCTTCCACTATATCATCAAAACATAAAATTCATGGAGGGGAATATGAGGAAGTCTATTTTTGGGAGCTTTTGTAAGATGTTTGAGCTGAAGAAGATTGGAGAGATTTCATTTTGGTTGTTTCTGATCAAGAAACCTCATCCACCATCAGATTCGGGTTAAACCGCTGCAACTACCTGCCTAGGGGCAGTAAAAACCTAGTACCCGCTTGGGGGGGTCAATCCAAGCATTATCCTTTTTATTTTCCATTCCTCTTTCTCTTCCATTACTATTTATCTTTATTTATTTTTCTCATATTTTCTTTATTTCATGCCTTTTAGGTCAAGTGGTAGTATCTAGGAGATTAACTCAAAGCTGCTGCTGAAAAATAAAGTCAGGTTGTATCATTCCTTCCCTTTATTTTTCTTCCCTTATATTGATTTTGTGTTGAGCTAAAATGAGGTTTATTGAAATCTAGGTGGGGGCGTGTCAACCTGATTAGTTATTTTGTGAGCATTATTTTTCTTATTTTTTTTATATTTTTAGGATTATTGATCATTAATGAATATTCTGATTATTTTTCACACTTCAATTGATTTTGAGGAAGTTGAGTTGATTTTTTAGAAAATGGATTCTAAAGGAATGTTGATGTGAAAACTTTTCCTTGAAATGGATTTTCAATAATTTTTATGAGTTTGACCAATTTCCATAATTCATGCCCATGAAACTCTGGCTCAATATATTTTTCCGGTCCTGTGAGGTATTTTGGACCACTTTGAAATATTCTTTCTAATACCGACACATTCTTGAGAGAAGCTTGGATTTTGTGTGAGAACCAGAACTTGTGACTTTTCTCTATCGATGCATTGGATTTCATGGAATGTTTTTGATATGATTGAGGCATTTGTTTGGCTCACCATATTTTATCTTGAGAACTACCTTTACATCTATCCTTCGTTAGCCCATAGATTCCATGAATTTCCATATAGGTTTAAGCCACATTACAAGCCGAATTTTCCATACCTACCCGCACTCTTGGTATTTTTATGTGGATATTTCAAGTTTGAGTGTGGGGGAAGGGCCTTTAGTGTGAGTTCTTGGGATGTGTTTCATTTATTGGGGATATGAGGTGTCTGTCAACATTTTGGTTAGTGGATGATAAATATCAAATTCGGCATGGGTAATCCTTTCACTATGCTTTATTGTTTCATCTGGTTCTCCTTCAAAAAAAATGAAAAAATAGAAACAAATAGAGACGAGCTTGAATTTATCACTGTACTTACTTTTATGACTAAAGTCCCTATCTAAATTCAAGGTCATGGTTGTCATTAATTCATTACATATAATTGTCAGCTCATTCTTAATGAAAAAATTAAAAAAGATAGAAAATAAAGATGTTCCTTTCTGGAGATTTACAAAATAATGAAAAAATTGAAAAAAAGGGGAGAACATGGATGCAATAATTCATTGGATTCATTTCCTAGATCATGTCCCATGTCATACAAAAAGGGGTGGTGTTGTGTTTCACACTGTTAAGGGGATTGAGTGAGAAATTTCTATGTTTTCACTTGAATATTCATGCATTGTACTTAAGAGTCTAACCTCCTCTTTCTAGCTATAATTTTTCAATCATTTTCCCACTAACCCTAAGCCACAGAATTCACCTAGAAAAATTTCTCATGATTGAATTAATTTTCATGTCTCGTGCTGTGGAGAGATGAGAACTATCACAATCCAATGGTGATATATGCACTTTCCAAGTATGAGAATAACTCTAGATTTAATTTCTCTTGAGTGAAGAGTGACACAAAATTCAAGGTGAGGTAGGTTGTGACTGGGCCATGGATGGATTTATGAGGTTGAATAAATTTAATTTGAGGAATGAAAATGATTGGTAATTTTTTTTCATAGAGGAGACAAGATGGAATTTCATTTTTGGAAGAGATCATTGATGTTTTCTCATTGTTGATTTTTGTGTGAATTTTGATTTGAATATATGATGATTGCCTAGTAGTGAAATGATTAAGTGTGGGGGACTGATGAAGATTTAATTTTCACATATTATATAGTATATTTCAATGTTCTAAATCCCACCAAAGTTTTATTTTATAGGCAATTGTTACATTTTTAAGTTTTAGTGGTATTTTGAGCTCAAATACAATAATGGCTTAATTTTGGTGTTTAACTGTTTATTCATCCTAATTATTTCGGCCATATAATTTTCTACACTGACCCAAATTGTGAAATCACTTTTTTTAGGTTTAATTGCATCATTGTCCGAATTTCATCCTTCTGGAGGCCCAACTAAATCAATCATTTGGAGGCCCAAAGTTAGCTCACAAATCGGACCTTGTAAACTGTGCACAGATTTGGAATGTTTTAAATATGAGATTGTATCTCGACGTATACCGGTATTTTGGAGATTAAAATTAACAAGGAGATGGAGGAGGAATAAATGAACATCTTTCATTAATTAGTCCATGTCTGAATCCACAGGTTTCAATGACTTAATGATATTGGACGTCGGAGTTGTGGAAGACAAAGAGTCACTTTGGAAGATTAAATATTCCGCACTAAAACGTCAATAACTAATTCATACGTTGAAAAATTAGGATGATATTTTATGGAGGGAAGAGGGAGAATAAAAGAAAAAAGTTCCAAGAAAAAAATTTACCAATTAGGTCAATTAATCAGACTAAAAGTCGATGAAATCTGGAGGACATAATTTGAGCGAGATTCATTCAACCCATTTTCACTATAAATATGTGTCTCTTCTCCCTTTTACAAGGATAGTCATTTCAAGGGGGGTTGGACCAAGGGAGTGAGCTTTTCTGGAGGAGATATTCTGGATAATAGGAGTTCAATTGATGATAATCAAGACATGAAGGGATAAAATCCAAGTGGTGGTGGATAGCAGAGATCCAAAGATTCTTCCCTTTTGAGTTTAGAACATCAATGTATTCAAATTATATTTTTATGGAATTGATTTTCACGAATGACAGAGGTCTATTTTATTTGATGAATTCACATTATTCTATACTATTCTAGACTGTTTGTCATCTTATGAATGTAAAATAACTGTCTTGTTGTTTAAACTTCTTTGGGCGAGGTCTCCCGATTGAGCACAACAAGTTCAGTTAGTTTTGATTGCTCGAAGGTCTTTGGGAAATTGAATCAAATTCATAAGAGGATAAACACCCATATTTGAGCTCTCGATCTGGTGTCTAGTCAATATGGGTGTTCACATGGATATATTTGAGTGATCATTGAGAAATATAATCCGATAATTCAATTAAACAAGGATAGAGGGAGTATCTGTGGATCAATGTTTGTCCACCACTGCATTCTTTTTTTTTCTTCAGTCTAGTTTTCTTCTGATTTCCAATCACTAACATATATTTATAGTTGAATTATGTTTTTATTTTATTTAACATTTTTTATATAATTTCAAGTCCACATTTCTAATTCGGACATTAACAAAAAAAATTAACCAACTGACAGTTTGATAACTTAGCCTGCAACCTCCTCGTGAGACAACCCCGTGGTTACCACTGTGCTACATTTTAAAGGGAAATTATTAACTGGAGTTTCATGAAAAAGAACCCCAGCATCAAATCACCAGATAATTAATATATCCTAGATTATAAAGAGGAAAAATAAATTGTACCTATTGAGAAACATAAGGTTATTCCTGATGACACAAAATATTTACTAGAGGGAACACATGAAAATATCCAAGTGGCCATGTCTAAAGAATAAGATATACACAATG
Organism: Viscum album; assembly: GCA_963277665.1. Lineage (NCBI taxonomy): Eukaryota > Viridiplantae > Streptophyta > Magnoliopsida > Santalales > Viscaceae > Viscum > Viscum album. Next base: position 1,291,385,840 of record OY728158.1, read on the forward strand.
CCAACAATAAAAGGGATGATTTTGAAATTAATTATCATATTTAAATTTTGAATCAACTTTTGATTATTCTAATAATGCATAACATTTCGAGCAACCATTGGACTGTGAATTATAAGTTTCACAAGTAGCAACGAAGGAGGAGGATGGTCTGTACTTCATCCTACCTTATTATGCTAGCTGTACCACATTGTTTACGGGAGGATCATGTGTACTCTATATATGGAATATTTATAAACCAGAACCATGATGTGAAATATGGAAGGAACCGAATGTCATGGTTAAAATCCATGAAGCCTCAACCACCATCATAATTTGGATAACAACTCAAACTTCTCTCTGGAGGCAGTAAAAATTATTTTCCTACATGGGGGATCACACTAATATTTATCTTTATATGATTTATAATAGTTTTGTTTTCAATTTCATTTTATGGATTAGACTAGCATACAACTCACTCCCTATTATCTTTTTGAGATTAAGTGACATGATCCTTTTATTTAATTGATTAATTTTATTTAACAGTTTTAGGAATGAACAAGGAAGACCTAAAATGGTAGAGCAGGAGAACAACAACTTCATTTTAAATGGGATTTCACATTTAATGTTTATCATGTAAAACTTCTTAATTTTTTTTTGAGATTTTGATTTGATATTTAAATTGAAATTTCATACCCACATTTTAATTTAAACATTACTTGACATTTCTAAGAGACAAGAGTGTCTTATTAATAACATGATTCTGTGTTTTAAGATTCCAATGTTAATTAAATTTAATGGGTTAAATACAGAATAATGTGTTAAAGGGAAACAATAATTTTAATATGAGAACTTATGATTTGAGGGAATCGATTGATTCATGTAAATCGGATTTCCCAAATTATTTTTCCATGATTTTAATTTCTATAATTTATTAGAATTGATTTATTACTATAAATCATTCCTTGAGTGATTGTATAATATTATATTTCCAATTTTAATGAGGATTTCGAGACTAAATACTTCCTATTTTATTCTTGAACATATTTATTGAGTATCTCGGGTCATTCCAATGACCAAAAATTTCATTTGAACTTGTTTGTGCTATGACTGTAAAAAAACACATTTAAACATATTGAGGAATCTTTTGATAGACCAATTATTTTTAAAATACCACCTTTAAATCAATCTTTATTTATCCCATAGACACCATGAATGAACTTTGTAGGACTTAGCATTGTTTTAAGACATTTTATTCCATTTATAGATACCTCTTAGTATTTGCATCAAATTTTAAAATTGAAGTGTTGGGGTGAAGGGAGTCATGGTGAAAGGGATGAAATGATTTGTAAGGGAAAATCATGGGGTGCTATTTTGGTAATAAAGAAAGGTTTTTATTCGTTCAATGTACTTAATACTTTCCCCATATTGGAAAAAAAAGAAATCAGTAATGACTTAGAAGAATAAAAAATCATCATCACTGGACCGATGATTTTTATCATATATTGGTAGGTTATCGATGTGAGATTTATTCTTAAAAAAATTTAAAAAAAGAATAAGAAAAAAATATACATTGAAAAATAATAAAAAAGTATAAAATTAGAGAAAAAATCAAGAAGGTTCACATCATTCAATGTAAATTTATTATTCATGACCTTTTTTATGAATATTTGGGGGATGTGATAGTTGCTACTTTGAAGGGGAGAATGTCATTACACTTTTATTTTTGATATCATGAATTATAAATAATAGATAAACATCCTCCTTATGCCTTAATTTACAGTCATAAATTCTTATTAACCTTATTCCTCACAGTCGTATGATACATTAATGGTTTCCCTCCTAATTTTATGGGAATTTTGTCTTTAAAATGTGGATAAGTTAATGCTTTTACAAGCCTATGTCTTAGGAGCATGTTCTCATGAAATGGGCCAAAATATACTTGAATTCTATCATGTGGGACGAGACAAAATAATCAAAAGTGAGTCAATTAAATACTTTTCATGTTTGATAATAATGAATTGAGGAGCTAGAATGAATAAAAAGAGAAGCTCCATAATTTTTCATAGGTTAAAATTAAAATACATGGGTCTCTTGATTATTTAAAAAAGGGAAATTGAATTGATATTTTATGAGAAATTTTAAAAGTTTATTTTACATTAATAACTATTTGATTTTATTGCTCTGTAATTTGAATATTTGTAACATTGGTTCCCATTGAAATTTAATGATGAGATTTTATACTTGAAGAAAAGCATGATATATGTTTGTGGAAATTTATAGATCTAATATTTTATAAATTTTTATATTAATTTAAATTATTTAAACCCTCCTATTTTATCAATTTGAGATTATTTGAATCAATTTTGGATTTAGGGGTTGTTCTGGGATAAAATGTAAAAATTTCTTAATTCTAGAATTTTATATTATTTTAATCACTTTGTTAGTTTTGGAATAACTTTTAAAATATTGACCCAACTAATATATTTTTTGGATTCATATATTTTTGAGATTCAACATTGTATTTTGAAAAAATATGTGATTATGATGTTCCAAAGGATCTAATAACCACTAAGAGTTGGGGGGGGGAGTCAATTTTTCACTTTCAATAAGTTTCAAAATATTTAGAAACATAACCCCCATGAGCTATTTAGATTTATTCCTTTATAAAATTTTAGTAAATAATTATTCATGAAAAAATTAGAAAGAGTGTAAAGCACATTAGTTTTAGAACATTCGGCCTTAGGGGGAGAACCTACTTCTTTTCCATAGAAACTATTATGGGTCTATGAAAATCCACTATTAATAAGAAGCGAATAAAACTAGTGCCAACGCCCATTAGACACCTTTTATATCCTAATAGAAATTATTGTACTGACTCCTATTAGTTTACAATGTCTTACAATAAAAGAATTGATCTAGGAAAATGAATAAAGGCTTTGTTTAATCTGCACCACAATTACTCTGTCCAAATCCTCAATTATATTTTACTAGATCCAATTATCTCACTCCAATAATTCAGGATCCTATTTTCATAGTACAATGTTAATGGATTTGATACTCTCAAAACGATGATGTTGATTCAAATTATCTAAATATGATAATGCTGGATCCAATTTTCAGAATATGGTAATTTTGGAATTGATTCTCTAAATACAATAATGTTGGATCCGATTCTATGAATACTAAAATGCTGGATCTGGTGGTCTCCATGTGATTAACTCACTATCAATTAGAAAAACTGAAACACGACTAGAATTTTCAATCAATAATTATTCAATTATATAGAAACTTTTACTTTAAATTCTCTAGAGCTTCTCCCTTTGCTCTTACATAAATGTTTTGAGTGAACAAATGATAGGATTAAATATTTATAGGAGACTGAAAAAAACAACCAAGGTTGAAAACTTGGAAACATTCCCCACTTCCTTAAATATCAAAATCTCTGAAAATATCTAAAATTTAAAATTTAAAATTTTAATTTTTTAACCTCTTTATATTTCTCCGATATTTACAGAAAATTAAAAAATGTGTTTGACCACTTAAACTCTTTATACCTTTCTTAGCTCACTGTGATCTGTTTATTTCTCAGCATCATTCCAATATGTTTATTTCCCAACATGAATTCTTAATTTTGAATATATCAACATAATTTCTTGAGTATGAAAATATGACTATGAAAATATCAATACGATTTTCCCAGTACCAAAATCACAGTATGAAAATATTAGTAGGAAAATATCAGAACGATTTTCACAGTACAAAAATATTATTTCTGAAGTGTCAGTACAAAAATCACCGCAAGGTTTTCCTGGTATGAAAATAACAGTATTACAATTTTAGTATGAAAATATCAGTACAGAAATATGAGCACAAAAATATAAGTATGAGTTTTCCAGTACAAAAACCCCATTTTGAAATTCTTAGTACGAAAATATGAGTACAAAACTCTCAAAACAATTTTCTTTTTCCTATGGATCTACAAAAAAAATTTATGTCTATGATAATTATGATTTAATTCCCATTACAATGGAAATCTCATTTTCAACATTGAAATTCTTCAAACCACTTCACAATTTCTTCAAAATATTTTACCATGAATGTTTCCATGATTTATGTTAACTTCATGATCAGCAGAGCAATGTATGATTCTCATTAGAACGTATGAAAACATTATAACTCTTGAATTTAATATCTTATTCCAAAACTCTTCAGTAATATCAATATTTCTCGGATTCTTTGAAATTTTATTATTTTTAAATTCAGGCTCATGGACCCAAATATGATAAGGAATCTGAGAAAAACATCATCTTCATGACTTCTTTTGTGCCCAATGTAACTCAATATGAAATCCTCATTCTAGAAACTTGTATCCAGAAAATAAAATCATTGCTAAGGATAGGGTCCAATTATTATGAAACAAAAACATTCTTTTACAAAAAGAGTTACTTTTCACCAATTACAAAACTTTCTTAAAAAAATACAACAGAGTTTCTTCAATATCCCCCTTTGGTTTTGTTGAAAACCCTCATTAACAACTTTTCAAACTCTAAAAAAATTTAAAAAATCAACTTCTGTAAACAACTCAAGGTTTTTGACTTTTTTTGAAAAATATATTTTCCCATATGAGAGTTTCTTAACACCAAACTATCTGATAAAGTAATTTTTTTAATAGTTTTACATCCCTCGATGGAAAGAACATTTTCTAACCATGTAATGATAAAATCTCCCTCACTTTTATCTTTTCCTCTCTAACTTTTCATTTTCTCTCACTTTTCATTATCAATCTCTTTTATTTTTATATCCCCCATTCTATGATAACAAAGACATCATATTTATAAAATAAAGATAAGTAAAAAGTTCTTACAATGTTCAAGGATTGTACTTTCTATTCCCCTTTTTCAAAATAATCAAAAGCACAGTGGGGGGGGGGGTTCCTTTTAAGGTTCATGAAGACATGGGTGGAGGATGAACCTGAATTTTCAACATCAATTACACAAGACTTTTTTCCAGAATCTATTTTTTAATGATATCAACAATTTGATACATTGTTGAAATAGATTCCAGAAAAACATCTCCAGAAGAAAATTTCTCTTTTATAAATTAGAAATTTATATCAATTTGTATTGATCTTGAATGTTGGACCGGATTCATAGAAATATCAATTGCACTCTGATTATCCCCAAGTACCTTAAATGGTTTATAAACTTTTACTTTCAATTATTTCACCTGAACTTTTATCCACAACATTTGATTATAAGCATGTATAGCTGCAACATATTTGGATTCAACTTTTCTCAAATCTAATGAACTTTTTTTCTTACTATGATAACTCACACAACATTCACCCAAGAAAAATGTTCCTCCTGAGTTTGATTTTCTATCATTTAAATCTCAAGCCAAATCATAATCTATTTAACCATGAAGCTTCATCTTACTATTTATTTCGTACAACAATCCATATGAAGTTATTACTTTGACATATCTTAGAATCCTATTTGATGAAAACATATGTGATTATTTTGGATTACATTATTACCCAACACACAAATACACAATGTAAATAATATCAAGTCTTGCGACTGTAATGTAAATAAGATTTAATATTAGATTTTGAAAGTCTTTTTGAATCACCCAAATTCTGGATTCATCTTTACTCAACATTGTGCTTGCTGAAATAGGAGTTGAAAATTATTTGAATTCTATCATCCCAAATTTTATTAATAATTCCCTGGAATACATTTCTTGGGATGGGAAAATTTATTTTTCCTTTTTTTGAACATTTAAGTCAAGAAAAAAAGGCAATTCTTCCTAAAAAGAAACTTCAAAATTCTTCTTCATTACATTAGAAACCCTTTTACAAATATCTTCTCTATCCCCATAAAAAAATAACATCAACATAATCATTTACAATTAAAGCTACAAAGTCATCATATTTTTCAAATATGTTGCTATAAATTTTTTCTTTAGAAATGTTTAACATTCTAAAACAATTGTCATGTTAATAATTCCTAACACGTGAAGCTTGTTTCTTCCCATACAAATATTGATTCAGTTTACAAACAATTTTTTAATCCTCATCAAGTAGAAACACACAAGACTTTTCAATGTTATATTCTTCCTCAATATCACCATTTTAGAAATTACACTTTACATGCACAGGATAAAATTTTTAATGCTGATGTGAGTCCACTAAAAGTTAAATTATGATTTTTTCTATCCATGCATTGGGAAATTTTTTAATCAAAATCCACACCTTCTACTTTTGCATATGCTTTAAAAACAAGTATTTATTTGTTTCTTCCAAATTCTCCATGATCATTCAATTTGTTTCTAAAATACCACTTAATTCTAAAAGAATTTTTATTTGAAGGACATGAATAAAGTTCCTATATTTAATTATTTTCAATATGATCCAATTATTCATTCATATGATACAACCATTATTTATTTTGAATAGCATCTAAAACTAATTCTAGTTCAACGTTTGGGATAATTGATGTCCGATTATCTATTCTCAAAATTCATTTTGTATGAACCAAAGCCTTATGACTACCAATAATGTTTTTTGTATTCAATATGTTTTTGTAAAGTAAGAAATATAAAATTTTCTTTCCCATATAAAATTTCTTCATCACATGATTCTTTTGAGTCTTGATAAGGATGTTTTGAATGACTTTCTCCATTATTGGAAGTCTATGGTTTTTCCTCCTTAGTATTCTCAACAACATTGGTAAAGGAAATTTCATTTTCAATTACCTTCACATCATATGATTCCCCTAATCTTTGTAAAACTTTATTCCAACATTTGTAACTTATTATATTTATTGAATAACCCATAAAATTTCATTCCTCATCTTTCTCATCAAACATTCACAAATCATGATTTTGGATTTTGCGAAAACATGGAATGCCAAAAACATTGAAGAACTTCAATGAATGTTTTTTATAAAAAATTTTATAATGAGTCATGTTAGTTTTTAGTGTCAAAAAGCATCTATTTTTAACATGTGTAGTAGTAGTAATAACTTTTATCCAATAGAATTTTGGGAGTTTTTATTCAGCTAACATAGTTCTTTCTAATTCCACTAAGATTATAATCTTTCTTTCTACTGATCTATTTTGTTGTGTAGTATAAGGATAACTATACCTATATTAGATACCATGCTTTCTCATATAAGTTTAGAAATTATTTTTGTGAATTCGGTACCATTATTTGTTCTTAAATTCTTTTTGGAAACCCCTGATTTTTTTCAACATCATTTTGGATAAATATGAACATTTCAATAGTCTTTAACATGTGCTTCATAAACATTATATTTATCATCCAAGTGAAATAATCATTAAAAGTGATATAGTATAAACCTATTTTTGTTGATAAATGTTTCATTGGAAACATAAATTGTAATTAATAAGTTATAGTGCTATGATTGATTGAATCTAAATTTTCTTATGACTTTTTTTAGTCATCATTCTTTTCTGGAAAGTAATACATACCTCTTTATATCATCTTTTCAGTTATAGAAAAATATGAAAAACAAAATCCTTAGATATTGCATTTATTTTTTTCACAATGTGTACAAGTATTTGGGGCCACTTTTTCTTCCATCTTCAGTACTCAAGTAACAAGATTTAATGAATTATCTTATTTTAAAGAGAATCCCCGTGGTTCTTTCTCCATTTTAATGACTTTTCCTTATTTCAATCCTTTGATGACATAGAAATATTTATTAAAAAACTAATTTTCCATAATAAAAATGTAGAAATAAATTAAGTTTGTTTTGTTTTAGCCTGTCAAGAAACAAAAATTCCATAAATTTCTATGTTTCAGCTTCAATTCCAACCGTTTCGAATCCTCTGATTTTAAGGAACTATCATTACCAAAGGTAACTTATCCTACATCATGACATTATAAATGTTTCAATATTTTTATATTACCTTTCATAAGTGACTAGAAACCACTATCATGTATTCATGGGTTATTCCCTTCTTATTATTTCAAAGATGTTTCATCAACAGAATTCTTTCATCCACATTCTTCATTTCATATTTCATTTCTAATATATCATTAGAAACATGTTCCTAGATGAGTTTCCTCCATCATTAGGCATGATTCCCATATTGATCACATCTTCCAAAAACTTCTTCAGAAAATAAATATTTATTTTTCATTGGAATGTTTATAACATATTGAAAAGTTTCTTTTTCAACTTTCTGTAAGATAGGAATGTTTCTCACTCTACTTTCACTATTTGTTCCAATTTTGTAAAACCTTCTTCTAGGTAAGGATAATTTGTTCCTAAATTTGTAATCCATGTGACCATAAATTCTAAAACACTAAAAATAGTCATTAAATTGTTTTTTCTGTTGAAATAAGATCTTTCTATATGAAAACTTTGTTAACATGGATATATTCTTTTCGCTCTGACAAATTCAAGACATGGAACATAATTTATTTTTAGTGCATTTTTTACTTTTATAGATTTTATAGGTTTATCAAATCCTTTTTCAACCCAATCATTGTTAATTATATTTATAGAACATAAAATGTTATAATATTCAGATTAATAATTATTTTAGGTAAGAGAAGATTTCACCTGATTCTCAAACTGAGCTTCCATAGAAACTTTATAAGTTTCAGCTTTTACATACAAAGATTTTTTGAAGTTATCATTCATATTCCTCAACATTCTTTCGAACTGAAGAGGTTTTGATTGAAACTTGTTAACCTCTTCTTCCTTAGATTCTATCTTATTACTAAGATCTTCAATCATCTTTACCTCTTCAACCATTCAATATTTGTAACATAAAATCTCAAAGACATATAATTCCTCTTTATCGATAACATCTTTTAGTCCATCATCATCTTCATAATAATATTTCTCATTAACTTTAATTTCATTCTTGAGAGTTTTGTTTTTTTAAAGACATCCAAAAAGTTCTGTTTTGAGCTGATACTCACTATAATATTCTTTAAAATCTTATCAACATTATGAGGAATCTTATGTTTCCTCAACTTTAGTAATGAGGATTATGAATTGATCTAAACATTCATCTTTAGAAGAATTGGTCTTGGTTAAGTCCGATTCAACTTTCTTACTCAACATCTATCTTCTTTTTCGAGTAAAATCATTCATGTATCTTTCGGAATAAATTTCTTCTTTATCATTTTTTCCACTTCTTCCATCAAGGTTTTCGATCAGAACCATCTTGATATTCTCCAACTTTCTTCTTGGGTAAATTCATAGAAAAGTGTATGATTCCACCACACTCAAAAAATTTGAAAATAAGTGTACCAACATACATTCATATTACTCTTCGATATTTCCTAGATATTAGAGACATGATTTTTCATTCTACTAATCTGCCTCTTTATTTTTAGATTCATAAGGATCAACATCTTCAACATCTTGAATTTTCAACTTTATCATAGCTTAAAAATCCATTTCTTCTCTTATCTTGTCATAAACATTGGATATTTCCTCCTTTCATAAGAAAAAATAATGTTATGTAATTCATCAATAGATAAATCATCTTTATATTCCAAAGAAGAAATTTTAGAATCAAACTTGATTGGAATGTTTCTCATAAGGTTCATTATAATTGTAGAATATTTCAAGACATATCCAAATCATCAGATGTTGCAAAAAAAATCATTTACTCTAGTAAAGTATTAATAAATTTATTTACCCATCTCTCATCCTAATTACTTCATAATTACTATGCCAGCTTTATAGATCTTATTCCTTAAAATTTGTATTCCACTCAAAAACAATTTCCAGCTTGCCCCACATAATTTATGATGTTTTGATTCCCATAATCCTCTGATTCAAATTCACTGATAAGGAAAAAAGTATTGTATTTATATCCTTTCCATCAACATATATATTTCTCTTATCAACAAACATCATTGGAGCATCTTTCTAAATAGGTTAAAAACCAATAGTAGTAATACCAATAACTTCAAGGATAAGATATAGGAAATAATAAATCATACTCTTTTTCAATACATAATAAATTTTCCATGAAATGAAGAAATTCCTATAATATTAATAGAAAGGATATTATCCATTCTAAGGATTCAACAGGGGAAACTCCCTCAAATTGTAATTGAAGTTACAAAGGATCGAATAAAAACATAGATGGGGGAGAGGGTAAGATTAGTTTTTCACATTTTTTATATTTAGAAATATTTAAAAACATAACCCCTGAAACCTGTTAAGATTTATTTCTTTATCAACATGCTGTAAATACTCATGTATGAAGAAGAATGAAAGAAAGTAAAGAATTCATGATTTACATGGTTCGACCTCAGTGTGAGAACATACATTCATTCCAAAGCCACTCATGTGGGTCTATGGAAATACACTATTAAGAAAAGTGAATAAAACTTGTACAAACACCCATTAAACACCTTCTATCTGCTGATTGGATTGATTATACTGACTCCCATAATTTTACAATGTTTTCATACAATCTAACTGAGCCAATAAAATAAAAAGAGCTTTGTGGAATTAACTCCACAATTACGAATTTTGAATCCTTGGTCCAATTTGGATGGATCCAATATTCTCAGTATAAACTCATTGTGATGGACTAGGTATAATTCATGGAAAAGAAAAAAATTATTTTTCCAATAGATTTAGTTTTAAAAAAAATAAAAAATAACATTATTAAAAAAATATCCCAAAGGTTCTTTAGATTTGAACTTCTAGAGGCCTTAAAAATAAATCATGTTGACATATATTTTAGTTGGATATGGTAGACAACACCTCAAAAAAATAGTCATAAAGTAGGCTACACACCTTCAATTAGGGTGATTCTGGTTGAATTTGAAAGATGAATAATAGAATAGTTTCTAAATTAAATCTGGAGGAGTTATTCACTCATTAAGAGAACTATTAAATGCTCAACTTTGATAATATATTCCATAATAATTTAGATAGAATTATATCCTAGAGTACATTGGAAATAAATTCTTATACACATGGAAGATGAAGCTACAATTTGGAAATAAAAATAACAACAAAATATTTTTAATAGGATTTTATAAAACCTAGTTTTCTGATTCAGAAAATTAAAATAATTACCCATGAAACTTTTTAAATACAGAAACTGGAGCTGGAATTTTAGCTTTTGACAACCATTATGCCCAAAAAAGTTAAACGGCCTATTGTGACACCGCAAGGCCTCTCACAATCCTATAAATAAGAGACCCAGGGTGGATTGAAAATGATATTGATTTTTGAGGGATATTATGGACATGAGGTGATGCTTTAGTAATAATATTTCTTTTCTTTTTATTTTTGTTTTCTTTTCCCATGTAATGCATTACATTTTTATTAAAGTATTTCACTTCCTTATTACATATCTTTTTTATCTTCCAATAATAATTTCATTATTTCTATTTTACATCATCTGGTATAATATGTTTCATTTTTCAATGACATGTGACTATCCTAAGGCCTGTCCCTGGGGGTGGTTTCACAAAATTATTTATTATTTCCCTTCAATTAGGAATTTTTTTTTTCTATTTCTGGTGGATGTGAGATTATTGCATGGGCATGGTATTCATCAACAAAAATATTGTTTATAAATTCTATTAATTTTATTTAAATAATTTTTTCCCTCCCTTCTATCGGGAAAACCCTTCATACGGTGTAGTTGGGGATACTGGAAGGGATGAATCTCCATACTGGGGAGCCAAGTCTTTTAAGAATTACATTATTGGTTGATGTGTTATCCTATTGGGATATTAAGGTATTTTTGGTTTGTTTCTCCAAAAAAATTCTAAAATTACACACTCAATAGGTCAAATGAAAGTAATTATCTATTGTGGGTTTAACAAACAAATTATTAAATTGAATTTAAACAAAAATTAAATAACGAATGAACCAGCGTTGTCAAACACTAGACAAATAACTTTCTTTCTAATATGCATTTTTTCATTATATTAATTAAAATATAAATTTTACTTTTCATTATTTTAATATCAAATTTCTACACATGCCTATTGTAGGTGCTAGAAAAAAAAATTTCTATGTTTACATAGTGTAGCACAGCGGTTGACCATGGTCATCTTTCATGATGAACTTTCTTAGTTTGTTCACCTATTTAATCTAATTCACCTAATAACCAATTATTTTTTATGATTTATGAAATAAATTTAATTTAATTAAATAAGTGAAATTAAAAAAAAATACAAAACTAACATTTAATTTTAAATTTCCATGCAATGAAAAACAAAATAGAATTTGAGAAGGAACAATGTTCTTCTGAGAGAAATATCAGGGAGAACCTTCACTAACCAAATAAAAATATACGTAGGGAACACAGTCCATATTATGAATTCACACCTAAATCTACCGCAGTTATGAATTAAAAGTGTACTTAGTTATATCCAAACAAACCCTACATATACCTCCCCAATCGAGATAAAATGTTTACAGATTATGAATTTAAACTTTAGAAAAACACGGTGAGGATTACACCCATTATAAAATATCCAAAGAAATAAATCATTGAAGATAAAAAACATGGCCTCAGGTTCAAGAACAAGATTTTTCCCTTGAGATATTCTTTGGGTAAGTCACTAATAATAATTAGTATAAGAGTTCATGGTGGTAATAATGGATGAAAAAATGAGAAGAAGAAGAAGAAAATAACAAAAATAAGGGTGAAAAATATTGAAAGAAAAATTAAAACAATGCACGAAATAAAATGTATTTAAGTGTAACTAAATAAAGGTTACATTTAAAATGATACTAAAGTAATAAAAAAAATAAGAACAGAAATAGGAGAAATAGCTTCCCCTCTAGAATCAATCCTCCATAAGTAAAATCTTGTTTCATCAACCATATCTTAAAATCACCCAAAGGTACCTCAATATTGGTTGTTCTAAATTAAAATTAATACCATTACTAAATAAATAAAATTAATTTGACTTGTCTAGAAGATGTTATGTTATAAATAACGAGTATGAGATTTTGGGCCATGAATTTCATAAATATTCCTTCAATGTAAATTGTTCATTGGCTAGAGTATTGTTTTCATAACTCTATGAAATTTTCTAGTGAAATTATTATATGAGTATTAGTTCACATAGAGGTTGAATAACCGAAATTGGATGTGTTTATCCCATGTTAGGATTCAGTTACTGAGGTGGTTTCTATATGTTATGTCGAAATAATTTTCACACATGATTTATTTTTTGGGCCATTAGATATATGAATTGGATCTGAAGCCAAAATATAATGTTTAATCCCACATAATATCAATAATAAAAAGGAATCAAATAAATTATGTAGATATTGTAAATTTTATTCGTTCAGTGCGGAATATCCCGTAAATGTTAAATTTCCAGAATTAAGCAATTTTCACAATTAAACCCAAAAATCACAAAAAATACTAAAATGATGTAAATAATTTTAAATTGATTAATTTTAAGGGATTAAATCATTTAATAACATGTGAATATTTTTTAAAAACTAGCTATATAAATACTCAGTTTCCACTAATGGGGTTTATTGTAACAAGAATCCACCCTAGGTACCCAGTGAGCCCGAGATGGTTACAAGTGTAGATCAGTTGCATACGAATCATATCTCACCAAATCTTTAACCCTATCTCTAATCATCCAATATGTCATGACCTGTCCTCGGGGCCCGTTCCGTGACTACCCCATGCCCGCCTTCCATAGGCCAGGGGATGGAGACTAGCACCAAAGGCGTAAATGCCGATAAAAGTGAAGGCATTGCCTTTATAAAGTAAAAAAATACCACAGTGTATGCAAGCTAAGTAAACACTAAGTAAACTGAGTACAAAAGTAATTTCTGGAATGTAAATGGGCCAGAATACAAACCCAACTGTAAATAAAGTACAACTTAAATGAAAATACAACAACTGGAAAGTAAAGCAGTGAGTCCGAGACGTCCTCTGGAAATCCCACCTGAAGGGTGGCTATAGATAGTCACCCCTGCTCCTCGGCTCCAGCCGTCCGCTCTGAGTACATCCCGTCTAGTGATCTACCTCCAAGTACCATCAAACTCCACGTGCTCCCACCTCAATCAGCTCTGTCCATCATCTGCATCCAACACAACGTAGTGCGGGCATAACCCATGCAGGGGTGAGTATACGCTACTCAGTAGGGACCCCGAGACCCCCGAAGGTCTCCCAGAATCCATGTAAGATAAACTAAAAAGGAATGTTACAAACACGAAGTAAAAACCAAATCTACTTAGGTATATGCCCATACATATACCTATCTCTTCAATTCCAGCTCAGCTCTAGCACACAAGACCAAGTACAACCCAGTCCACACAAGAAGCATAACCCATTCCACATAAGAATTCTCATCCCAATCCACCCAGGAATGCATAACTCAATCCACACAAGATTTCAAATCAATCACATCGAAGATAATGATTGAAAGTCCAGACTCTTCTCACACAGGTAACATTTCCTAAGACGATAGAGATGATCATATGTAGTCACTTATTCATCTAAGCTCTCAGACCCACATAGGATACAAGACCAGCAAAGCTGTCGGACCCACAGAGGATACAAGCCCCGCTACTCTGCCGGACCCACGTAGGATACATTATAGAGTCAAATATTGTCGGACCCACATAGGATAGAAGAACAGTAGTCAAGTACTGTCGGAACCACGCAGGATACATGAACATTAGTCATCACTGCCGAACCCATGGAGGATTCCAGTACGGTCGTCGTCGCTGCTGATCCCACCAAGGATCCCAGTACACTCGTCATCGTCGTCGTAGTCGCAGCCAGCTCTAGGGTTCCTGCACACATCAAGCTCGATTCTGGGAGGGTCTGCTCCATGAGCCATGGGGGTCGATACATCAACTGACACGTAGTCCGGATTTTATATATCCCAATGTTCTGGCTCGTCAAAAGGAACTAAACGCGACAGACGACGCGTCAATCAGACTCCTGGTCTGAGAGTTATTGGCTTTTTCGTTCCAGGGGACCGGTTGTTTTTTAAGTCAAAACCAACCCGACCATACTCCAACTGCATCCAAACCTATAGCGGATTAAGCCAAAAGAACCATCTCACTAAGAGGAAACCAACAAAGTCGACGGCACGTCAATCAGACGTCTGGAACTCAAGTTATAAGCATTTCCGCTCCGGGGGCCTGGTTGGTTTTGTGTTCGAACCAACCCAGCCAAACCCAAATTTCTTTTAAACGTTGACTGTAATATACCAAACCAACCGTATCATTCCAAGGGTCACTACGCAACTGACGTTGCCTCGATCGGAGGTCTGTAGCCCATGTTACGGGAATTTGAACGAACATGTCTGATTTTAGGGGGGTTTGGGCCCGGACTGACCCAGCCCAGAACCCCCATGGGTCGGCCGGAACCGGGTCGACCCGACCCAAATCCGGGTGTGGCCCGGCTTGTGCGGCCTGGACTAGCGAGGGCGGTCTGGCCCGGCACAGACGGTCCGGCCCGGCGCGGCCGTTCTGGCCTGGGCGCCCACGCGGGGGGGGGGGGGGGGGGGAGGGGGCGCTTCCCCCCTTGATTGATAAATGGACGGCCTTAACCGAACCTGTGGGACCTGCGGGGTCCTGCCTCTAGCTGGATC
The DNA here is from genome assembly GCA_963277665.1 of Viscum album. NCBI lineage: Eukaryota > Viridiplantae > Streptophyta > Magnoliopsida > Santalales > Viscaceae > Viscum > Viscum album. Next base: position 1,291,401,423 of record OY728158.1, read on the forward strand.
CAGCGGCTGGCTCAGCCGGCCGCTTTCGCGAACCGCCGTCGTGGGACCGGCCGGTCCCGCCTCTTGGAGCGCCGGCGGCCGGAATGCCCGGCCGCCCCTTGCTGCACCGCTGCAGACTCCTGGTGCTCCGGTGCGGCGTTACATTACTGCGGTCCTCTGTCGCGACCTGCCCTAGGCCGTGGTTTCCAAATTCCCACACAGTGCAGCTGCACCGCACCGCTTCCGTACCAAACCACAAAGAATAATGAACAACAAAAGGGGATGAGGTTCGGTCATGTTCATGCGGTCCGACCACCTCCCGTTATTTTGATAACAAGCGGTCGATAAACAACAACGAGGAACGTAAATTAATCTTCAATGTAAATCAATCCATACCACGAAGAAAAATTCGAACGGTGACCGTCGCGGAAAACGACGTCACAAGGTGAAGCTCCGTACGTCGATGGAGAACGTTCGAGGAGGAAGTAGCGACCCCCTTTCTTTAACGTGGATAGAAGATGGAACGGTGTACGTCCGAGAAGGGAACATCTTCACACACTGGCTGCAGAGAGAAGAAGAGACGGCTCATCAGTCTCTCCTTGCAGTGACTGCGTTCTTCGTCGAAGTCTTGGCGTTCTTTGCGTTCTTCAAACAAAGATTATTCTCTCCAAAGTTCTCTCACAAAAAAACCAACCCTCAAATAAAATAAAGTTCAACCTTATTTTATTAACCCATGCCATGGATTCCAAAAATACAAAATTCAAACTCTTAATTAAATTAATTGAATAGCCTTAATCAATCAATTTAATGTGAGAGTTGACCTACATTTAGGAGGGGAAGTGGGTGAGTTACATATTAAAATCTAGGGGGGTTTAGTGGGGTGTTAGAGAAATTGAAGGAGGTGGGGGATCGTGTGGGCCCCACCCCAACTTCCTCACAACATCCTTTCCCTTAACACTTAAACCACTAGTGGTGAAATAAAAAAAATAAAATTGTGTAACAATTATATTTTTTTTTATTCTTCACATTTTTTTCAACTCCTCCCGAGCAAACGCACCTTTGGAAAAGAAGTTCCTAAGCAATTACCAGTGCTGCGGTTTCATCAGTGCCCTCAGATTTCGATTCTGAGCACCGGTTCAAATGTTAGAAAGACCCGGTCGTTCGTTCACTGAATGTACCCGAGCTAAACTTTGGTATTTGATTTTGGGAACACTGGGCCTCGGAATCAGGTGCCTTCAAGAAACTAGCACTCATAAAATACCAAAGAAATTAAAAAAAATTACTTGAAATTTACGGGTCTTTATATTACTCTCACCTCAGGGCTTTACGTCCCCATAAAGATACATCACAAACTAGGGGAACAAATGAGGGTACTGAGCACGCATCTGAGCCTCCCGCTCCGAATTGCTCTCCTGGAGGTTCCCGTGCTTCCAACTGATGTGCACTAGAGGAATCGACTACCCACGTAGGACCCGCTCCTGTCGATCCTCGATCTCCACCGGGACCTCTGCAAAATTCTCCCCGTCATCAATGTCCAGCTCCCCATGGTCGATGATATGCGTCGGGTCGTGCACATATCTCCTCAGCTGAGATACATGGAAGACTTCGTGCACCCGGTGCAACTAAGGTGGTAGAGCCAGGCGATAGGCCACCTTGCCTATCCTACTGAGAACCTGGAATGGTCCGATGAAGCGCAGAGATAACTTGCCGCCCCGGCCAAATCTCTGTAATCCACGATGAGGTGAGACCTATAAGAAAATGTGGTCACCATCCTCGAAATCTAGTGGTCTCTGCCTCCTGTCAGCATAAGACTTCTCTCGGCTCTGAGCTATCCTCATCTGCTCCTGGATAACCTGGACCTTCTCTATCGTGGCTTGGACCATCTCTGATCCCACAAGTGCTAACTCTCGAGGGTCTGTCCAACACAATGGAGATCTGCAAGGTCGGCCGTACAATGACTCATATGGTGACATCCCGATGGTGGAGTGGTAGCTACTGTTATACGTAAACTCCACCAAGGGTAGATGATCATCCCAGCTACGACAAAGGTCGCGGAAACATGAACGGAGCATGTCCTCAAGAGTCTGAATGGTCATCTCCGTCTGACCTTCTGTCTGAGGGTGGATGGTAGTGCTCAGGCGTTGCTATATCCCAAATGCAGCCTACAACCCCTTCCAAAGTCGGGAAGTAATGAGATCATCTCGATCAGAGACGATAGACGATGGAACACCATGAAGCCGTACGATCTCCTAGACGTAGAGGCGTCCCAAGATCTCCATTGAGCCCTACTCTCTGAAAGGTAAGAAGTGAACCAACTTGGTGAGTCAGTCAATAATCACCCATATGGAGTCGTGACCTCTGGAAGTACGTGGAATTCCAGTCACGAAATCCATAGATATCTCATCCCACTTCTACTTCAGGACCTCCAAGGGCAGTACCAAGCCTGCTGGTACTTGGTGCTCCACCTTCACCTGCTGGAAGGTGAGGCATCATGAAACGAACTCTACTACAAACTTCTTCATACCCAGCCACCAGTGTTGTCGTCTGAGATCATGATAAATCTTCTCTACACCCGATTGTTCTGCCAATGGGGAAGTGTGGAACTCCCTCAGCACCTCCTCCTGCAAAGCAGCTGGTACCATGGTACGTCCTCTGAAAAGGACGACGTGATCTCCTCCTACAGAGAATCCTTCAGGTGCCTATCCTGAGGTTATCTGTGCATGCCGCATCTCACAGTCAACATCCCCATGCTGTGCCTCTCTGACCCACTGAAGAAGTGGAGGAGTGACTGTGAGTAACTGAAGAAAGGATGCTCCATCTCTATCCATGAAGGATATCTGTAAAGCGGCTAACTGATTTGTCACCTCTCCAAGTAGCTGGATGCCCATCCTCCTGCTGAGAGCATCAACTACTATGTTCCGATTTCTAGGAGTATAGACTATCTCAAAGTCATAGTCCTGGAGGAACTTGAACCATCACCGCTGTCTCAGGTTCAGGTCCTTCTGCGAGAAGATGTACCTGAGACTCTGGTGGTTAGAGTAGACTGTAAAGCAATTGCCCATCAGATAGTGTCACCACACCATCAGAGCGAAGACCACTGCTACCAACTCTAGGTCATGGGTAGCGTAGTTCTGCTCATACTACCTAAACTGTCATGATCCATAGGCGATCATTGCCCACTCCTGCATCAGGACACACCCGAGTCCGGTCCCTGATGCATCGCGGTAGACTACGTACCCTACTCCCTCCTATGGTAGCCTCAAGATGGATGCACTGGTCAATCTATGTCTCAGATCCCGGAAGCTCTGGTGACATCTATTTGACCACATGAATGGTTTCCCCTTCTTTGTCAAAGCTGAAAGTGGTGGTGCAACTCTGGAGAAGTCTGACAAAAATCTCCGATAGTACCTAGCCAGACCCAGGAAACTCTGCACCTCTATCACGCTCCTAGGTGGCTCCCAAGCTAGAACTGCGTCGATCTTCGCAAGATCCACCACAAATCACACCTTAGAAATGACGTGCCCCAAGAAGTGGACCTCTCGAATCCAGAACTGGCACTTCAAGAGCTTACCATAAAGCTGGTGCTCTCGGAGTGTATCCAGTACGACACGCAAGTGGTAGGCGTGCTCCTCCTTAGCAGTCAAGTATAACAATATGTCATCGATGAAGACTATGAAAAATATATCGAGATAAGGCTAGAAGATCTTGTTTATGAGAATTAGGAACACTGCTAGAGTGCTTGTTATGACGAAAGGAATAACCAAGAACTCATAGTGGCCATACCGACATCTGAAGCCCGTCTTCTGCACACCCTATTCTCGAACTCTAAACTGATAATATCCTGACCTGAGGTCTATCTTCAAGAACCAAAGTGCTCCCTTGAGCTGATCAAAGAGGTCGTCAATCCTCGAAAGAGGATACTTGTTCCTCACGGTCATCTGGTTCAGGTGACGGTAATCAACACATAGTTACAAGCTCCCATCTGCCTTCTTGGAGAACAAAATAGGGGAAGCCCAGGGTGAAACACTGGGTCGAATGAATTCCTTCCCCTGAAAGTCCTCCAGCTGTACCCGTAGATCTCAAAGATCAGCAGGAGCCATCTGACATGCTGGAGTAGATATCGGGGCTGTCCCGGGGTATAGGTCGATATAGAAGTCTACCTATCTAAGAGGAGGTAGTCATGGAACATCATCAAGAAAACGTCCACATACTGATCCACCACAGTAGGGAAACTCAGACTATGCACATTAACTGCTCCTAGGATGAGTCTAGCCAACTGATGAGTGATAGGTTGTCCTCTCCTCTGCGTGTGTCCATCCTACGGTACAAAGGTTCCCTTCTCGCCGGTGAAGGTGAACCCGCTCCAATCGGCATAAACACACCGCACCTTGCGCCTAATATAGTCAATCTGAGCATGAACTGTAGATAACCAATCCATGACCAAGATGACATCGTAAGGCTTCGGCGCAACTACAAGAAGATCCCAGCAAAAGCTCTCGCCTTCTAGAGTAAGCTCCCACTGCTGGAACCAGTGCATAATCGTCGAGTCTACTCCCATATGAGTCTCTATCCAAAAGGATCGAGCCAACGACTCCGTCGGAATCTCTGAGCTCCGAACAAGGGCAGCAGCAATGAAATAATGACTCTCTCCTATGTCTATAAGAACTGCAGTAAGGGTGGAGTAGACACAGATAGTACCTTGAATCATCTCTGGTGCGCCGTTGTCATAGGACTCTGCTGCCTGAAGCTGAGCTTGCCTCTGTCCGCCAGCTCCCTTTGGTTGGGGTGGACCTCCTGGTTATGGTGGTGGTAGAGCCTCAAAGCTTCTCCCACCACCTGCTTCTCAGCAAGATCCTCTGCCACGGTGGTCCCTCAACCATCTGATGCTCCTCTGCATGGCGAGTCGGGCAGTCACGAGCCATGTGGCCCTGCCTGCTGCATGCATAGCAATGTCTGCTCCTCGGAAGGCTGGCTCTGCGCCGTGTACCCCACACCTCTGAGCCAGTATCCTACGGTCGCCCGCTTGATGGTCTGGTCCACTTGGACCCCTGTGACATCCGTCGACTACCATCTGCAGAAGACTCAGCTACATGCCGCCCTACAGTAGGTCTCGCTGCTGTTGTAGGCTCAACAAGAAAGCGCTTCACAAGAAGGACGCGCTCCAGTACTCTTGCCTACGTCGTAATGCTGAGGGAGATCATCGATGCCCTGATATCATGCCTCAGTCCATGCTCAAAGGACTGGGCCTAAAAGAATGGGTCTCGTACCATGTCTATGGAATAGCACGAGAGATCGGTGAATCTCGCTGTGTATTGGGATACCGTCATGCTGCCCTAACGCAGCTGTAGTAGCTCCCGAATGCGCACGCATGAAGGGTGGCTGGAATGAAATCTGAGTGGAAGAGGCTCTCAAAGTTCATCCAAAGAAGTCATGCATCATCGTGCACCCAGAGCATCAGGATCCACCATCTACCTTCTGCCGCGTGCAGGAGACTCGCTGCAAGGATCACCATGAGGTCATCTGGTGTCCCCACTAACCTGAAAACTCGTACAATAGCCTCCAGCCAATCCTCGGATTCCTGAGGGTCTATCTCCCCACAAAACCTGGGCAGTCTCTGATGCTGAAACTTGTGTAGTGAACTAAAGAGACGTACACTCTCAGCGGCTGGGGATGGTGGAATCGGTGGATCGGTGGGTAGAGGTACCGCTGGTGCCTCCGCTGTAATAGGGTCCTGTACCGAGGCCTCATCACTCGGTGGGCTGTCGTCTCACACAAAGCTTGGAACCCCAGCTTTATACCGTCATGGGGCCATCCTGAAAAGAAATAGGTGTTCCACGGTCAATATAGTATACCTAGTAAGATGATACAAAGTAATCACAAAGAAAACTTTTGAAACACACATGTAATCAATGTTTTCGTGTACTAAGTCGGAAATCATAGGTTAGGGTCCTGGTGTATGGATACGTCGGCTGCCGCACCAACACTGGACTCCCTAGACTGATAACCACATTCAATACCCTTAACAGTATTTCTTCACATTGAATAAGATCAGAGTCCTGAGTTATTCAGTAGAAACAAACTCCTCTGATACCAATTTGTCACGACCCTTCCTCGGGGCACGTTCCGTGACTACCCTAATCCCGCCTTCCATAGTCCAGGGGCTGGAGACTAACACCAAAGGCGTAAATCCCGATAAAAGGAAATGCATTGACTTTATAAAGTAAACAAACACCACAATGTACGCAAGCTGAGTAAATACTAATTAAACTGAGTAAAAAAGTAAGTGCTGGAATGTAAATGGGCCAGAATACAAATCCAACTATTAGTAAAGTACAACTGAAATGAAAATAAAGAAACTGGAAAGTAAAGCAACGAGTCTAAGACGTCCTCGGGAAATCCCACCTGAAGGGTGGGTACAGATAGTCTCCCCTGCTCCTCGGCTCCAGCCGTCCGGTCTAAGTACATCCCGTCCAGTGATCTACCTCAAGGTACTGTCCAGCTCCACGTGCTCCCACCTCAATCAGCGCTGTCCGTCGTCTGCATCCAACACAACATAGTACGGGCATAACCCATGCAGGGGTGAGTATACGCTACTCATTAGGGACCCCGAGACCCCTGAAGGTATCCCAGAATCAACGTAGGATAAACTAAAAAATAAAGTTACAAACACGAAGTAATAACCAACTCTACTTAGGTATATGCCCATACATAAACCTAAGTCTTCAATTCCAGCTCAGCTCCAGCACACGAGCCCAAGTAAAACCTAGTCCACAGAGGAAACATAACCCATTCCACATAGGAATTCTCATCCTAATCCACACAGGAAAGCATAACTCAATCCACACAGGATACCAAGTCAATCACATTAAAGATAATGATGGAAATTCAAGACTCATCTCACACATGTAACATTTCGTAAGAGGATAGAGATGATCAAGTGTAGCCACCGATTCATCTAAGTTGTTGGACCGACATAGGATACAAGACCAGATAAGCTGTTGGACCCACAAAGGATATAAGACTAGCTACTCTACCGGACCCACGTAGGATACAAGTACAAAGTCAAATACTACCGGACCCACATAGGATACAAGAACATTATTCAAGTACTGCCAGACCCACTTAGGATACAAGAATAATAGTAATCACCGGCAAACACATGAAGGATTCCAGTACCGTCGTTGTCGCTGTCGAACCCACAGAGGATCCCAGTACAATCATCATCGTCATCCCAGTCACAGCCAACTCTAGGGTTCCCGCACACAGTAAGATCGATTCCGAGAGGGTCCGCGCCACGAGCAAAGGGGGTCGACACATCAACTGACATGTAGTCCATATTTGATATATCCCAAAGTTATGTCTCGTTAAAAGGAACTCAACACGACAGACGACGCGTCAATCGGACACCCGATCTGAGAGTTATTGGATTTTTCGTTCTAGGGGCCCGATTAGTTTTTAAGTCTAAACCAACCCGACCATACTCTAACTGCATCCAAACCTTGAGAAGAGAAATCCAAAAAAACCGACTCACTAAGAGGAAACCAACAAAGTCGACAACACGTCAATCAGACGTCTAGAGCTCAAGTTATAAGCATTTCCGCTCTGGGGCCCCGGTTGGTTTCGTGTTCGAACCAACCCGGATGAACTCAAAGTTCTCCAGAAACTTTCATGTAATATAAAGAAACGACCGTCTCGATCCAAGGGTCACTACACAACTGACGGTACGTCGATCGGAGGTCCGTAGCCAATGTTACAGGTGTTTGAACAAACATGTCTGATTTTGGGGGGGTTTGGAGCTAGACAGACCCAGCCCAGAACCCCCCTAGGTTGCTCGAACCAGGTTGACCCGACCCAGGTCCGGGTCCAGCCTGGTTGGATGTGGCCCGACTCGGCTGGGGAAGCCCTGCCCGGCCGGTGCAGCCTGGCTCGGATGGCGTGGCCCGGCCCGACGTGGGCCGTCCGGCCCGGCGCGGGCAGTCCGGCCCGGCCCGGCGCGGGCAGTCCGGCCCGGCGCGGGCGGTCCAGCCCGGCGCAGGCAGTCTGGCCCAGTGCGGTTGGTCAGGCCTCGGCGCTCGCACGCTGAGAAGACGCAGGGGGGGGGGGGGGGGGCGCTCCCCTTGATAGATAATCTGTCGTCCATAACCAAACCCGCCGGACCCACATGGTGTAAGGGTTGGTGTCCTCAGAACCAACTGTTTTGTACTTTGATTTCATGAATGTTCACTTATTATATATTGTTCATTGTTCTGCATGACTATAATATAATAATGTCCTGGAACATTTGTTGCATTAATAAGGTCATAGCAGATTCCTGCTATGATGAGAACCTTGAAATGATATAACAATATTCTTAAATAAAGTTCTGCGGTTGGATGACATACTATGATAGGACACATAGTATACAGACTGTCATTGCGAGTACTCGTAAGAAGACGAGACTCTCTCTCATGGAGTTTGCACTTGGTAATATCCAAGATGGGAGATTATGATAACAGACCCGCCAGTAGTAATTTCGCATGTCTTGGTGTCATCGGATATTGCTATCTGTGATCGTGTGTAATGGTCCTTATACTGGAAGATTATCATTAACTCATGTCATGACTCGCGCACTTAGATTTACTGATGAAAACCGTCACGCAGACAGTTGGCGAGAAGTAGGGTACTTTGGGTGCGTCACGAGTGACATGTTGTTAATAAATTATTCGAGGAAGGATTTGTCCCTTCCATTTATGGAAGTTGATATCTCGGCCCTTTGATCGAAATAGAATTGTCTCATTAAATTCCATGGCCATGGTGTAAACGACGAGTTTATTTTAGGTAGTAAAAGAATGAAGGATCAGGCATATAGGTTTATGACACTTACATGAAACCTTCTTGATGAGATATTGAGACAAAGGGATTAAATTAAACAGTAAGCATTCATATGAGGTGATACATCAATGTGGCATCAACTTATTTCTCTTGGGTGCCTTGACCCGTTGCTAGACAGTAATCTTGGACTTTAGGAAAGCCTGCCTAATGCCAACAAGAAAGAGGCCTAGAGGGTCACACACTAAGTGTATCCAAGTATCTCAAGTTGAATAAAGATTATTCCCGTACGTGGTTTAATAATTATTCAAGGAAGCCTAAGTTGTTTTAAATGATGGAGGAAAAATAAAATAAAACAAGTACACGCCATGTATTATTAAATTTACACGCTCTGTAGTTTTATTTTGGAAAGTAAATGAATAAATGAAAACAAGATATACACGCCGTGTACATTTAATGTACATGCCGTGTAGTTTTCAATTAAAAACAAGTACACACCGTGTATTTATTATTGCATGCTGTGTAGTTTTTCCAGTCGGGATTTTGAGGATATAATATTGTTTTAAATGATATTTATTATAATCAGCATAGGTTCATGTCAAGGAATTATCTATTCGACATGGGGGTTTTCAAATAAGAGTCAATGAAATAAATAAAACGCGTAACGCGTTTATTTATTATCATAACTCTATAACCCCACACACCCGATTATAAATATCCTCACAACCCCAACTCTTTTCCAACACATAAGAGGATCGTTTTTCACAACATCTTTGGATAATTCTTTCAAGACTGAAAGAACCTCTTCCTCCAAGAACGCTCTCAAGACCGAGAGAGATCCTCCTCCATCGGATCAAGACGATCTATGGCGGAAAATGCAAGAAAAGGCTTCTCCACGCTAGCACCCAGAGAATCCTTTGGCGAAGTCCAGAGATACAAGGTACACGTGTGGATCACCACTAGAGGGAGTCTACACATGGATTCTACGACGCAACGACGGATCACATCGACAACGTGATCGACAACATCAACGAAGAAAGAACACCCAAAAGGTATTTCTTTATAATTAATTAAATAAACTATAATCAACCTGTAACGATCCTTGCTTGTGGTTCCGGGACAAACCATCTTCTTTGTCTTTTTTTGTGATTCGATCTGTGGAGACTGGCGTTTATCGTCGTATTGATCCCGGATTGATCATTTCTAATGACAAAATTCCAAGTGGGCACATCCACCAACGCGATTTTACTGCACCCGGAATCTTCACGGGGTCCTGCCTCCTGCTAGGTCCAGCAGCCGGCTCAGCCGGCTGCTTCCCCGAACCGCCGCTGTGGGACCTTCCGGTCCCGCCTCCTGTAGCGTCGGCGGCCGGAATGCCCGGCCACCACTTGTTGCACCACCACGGCCTCTGTCCGTCCGGCACGGCGTGACGGCGCGGTGCCCCTCTGACACGGCCCGCCCCAACCGCGGCCTCCTAGTGCTCCGGCGCGGTGCAATGGCACCGTGCTCCTCTGCAGCGGCCCGCCCTTGGCCACGATTTCCACATTCCCGCACGGTGCAGCTGCACCGCGCTGCTTCTGTTCCAAACCACGAAGAATAATCAACAACAAAAGGGGAGGAGGTTCGGTTGTGTTCGTGCGGTCCGATATCCTCCTGTTATTTTGATAACAAGTAGTCAATAAACAACAACGAGGAACGTAAATTGATATTCAATGTAAATCAACCCCTACCTCAAAGAAAAAGTCGAACGGTGACCGTCACGAAAAACGGCGTCGTGAGGTGAAGCTCTGTACGTCGATGGGAAACGTCCAAGGAGGAAGTGGCGTCTCCCTTTCTTTGGCATGGTGAGAAGATGGAACGGTGTATGTCCAAGAAGGGAACGTCATCACACACCGACTGTGGAGAGAAGAAGAGATGGCTCGTCGGTCTCTCCTTGCGGTGATGGCGTTCTTCGTCAAAGTCTTTGCGTTCTTCGCGTTCTTCAAAATTAGAGTATTCTCTACCAAGTTCTCTCACAAAAAAACCAACCCTCAACTAAAATAAGGTTCATCCTTATTTTTTTAACCCATTCCATGGATTCCAAATATTCAAAATTCAAACTCTTAATTAAATTAATTGAATAGCCTTAATCAATCAATTTATTGTGAGACTTGACCTGCATTTAGGAGGGGAAGTGGGTGAGTTACATATTAAAAGCATGGGGGGTTTAGTGGGGTGTTAGGTAAATTGAATATGGTGGGGGATCGTGTGGGCCCCACCCCAAATTCCTCACAACTTCCATTCCCTTAACATATAAACCACTAGTGGTGAAAAAAAAATGTGAAAAAATTATATTTTTTTTATTCTTCACATTTTTATCAACTCCTCTCGAGAAAACGTATAACGACCCATATTTACATACATTGTTATTACATTAGAATTGAAGCACACTTATTACAACATATAACAAAACCAGGAAAGGACCGTATAAGTATATAGTCTTTAGAAACTGGGAAACATAAACAACTGGTTCATAAATCATCTACACTGTCTCCCTTTTATTTTATCATATCTAGAGTCCTTTTTGGCATATCATACTTAAAATCCTTCTTCCTGACCTGGGGAAAATAAAACATACAAAAGGGTGAGCTCAAATTCTCAGTAAGGGTAAACAAAAGAAATATCAATCACATCATATTCATAAGAACATTTCATTTTGGAAATCTTAACCTGCAAAAGAGCTCATAATTTCATAACATGGGATAAATCATAGTAGTGAAATGTAATCCCAAAAATCATAACTTAAAACATGATACATTGTGGCATACACACATAATCATAGAGAATCATTTCTTAGTAGTCTAGACTCATAGACAAGACTATCTTAGCGGACATAGTCCATTTCTGAACCGAGTTCACTCCTCGTTTCAGTCCTGTTTCACTAAACCAGTTTAACCTTCCATTCCAGCCATGTCTATCTCATGAGATATAAATCTTTACCCAATGAATTGGAGGGAGATATAGGTCCCACCAATCTCATAATGATACCATTCTTATTTGTTCCACAATATCATAAATCATACATCAGAGAATAACCCTTGTAATAATAATGGGATTCTTAATCATCATGTTATCATAACATAATCCATATTAGATAAAAGGAAATCATGAAAATAATTCCATCATAACATAATCAAATCAATGTAAAAATAGAGATAGAAACAGAACCCTATATTATCTTATTTGGAAAATAATTTCGATAAAATGCTTGAACTCCATTCTGGAGGAAAATATCCTTTCTCCTTTAAAAATATTTTTCATTTCTTAACATGTCATATAATTTTAAACTAAGAGAAGCCGATTAAAAATAAACATGAAAACTAGTAAATTAAACTTCATGGAAATAATATTCTAAAAATCCATTCATGCTGTATAAGTTAAAAAAACATTCTTCCTCTACTTTGGCCAGAAAAGTCAAAAAGTACCTCGTACGAAAAATGACAAAAGATTTCTTTCATATCTTTTACTAAAAACTAGCCGAATGGTAAAATTTGATTTAAACAATTATATGAGTATATAAATAATATTACATATTGAGGAAACATGTATGTGGATGATAAATATTCCCCAGTAACTTCTGAAGTATAAAAAATCTCAGATAAAAATCGATATTGTGAGATTTTCCCATACTTTAGGTCCGATTTTCTTTGTAAGTGTCCGAACCACCTGTATAATTATTTAAATAATGTCATTATATTATTCTAGAATCATACTCATTGTTATTGTATCATATATGGTCATATTCTTAGCTTCGTTTTAATAATATTTCATTGCTACTTGTTATTCGGGTGCTTATTACTTTTTGTTCATATGCGTGTTTTGTCGAATAAATTCTTATTCTTCTTTTTTGGTTATAGATACCTCATTTAAATAATGTTATTAGTGTAATATATATCATATTTATTCATTCAATTCATTTTTATAATCATTATGCAATGAGGATCATGTAGAACGAGTCGCATCACATCGTGGAGATGGTATTCTGTACGTACGTACGAGCGATGATATCGTTCCCATGATCGTGGAATTGTATTGGAGTGTTTGTATACTATTTCTGAATAAATATAACTTTAAAATAATCATTTATAGTTATTATTTTCACCATTATATGCATCCAAGTATGGTGGTGGTGGAAAATAGATTACCCCACGGCGTGGAGACGGTATTCCGTACGTACGCACGCGCGGTGATTTAGTTTTCCGTAGGATGGATATATGGTGAAATAGGGTTGTTTCATAAATATAATAACATGTCATTATATTAGTGATAATGATGTTATTACTTCATATTGAAATAACTAAAGAAGAAGAAGTGGAAGAAGAAATAAAGTTGAAAGAATCGGTAACAGACAATACCTCTTCTTTAAAGTGCCTCTTTGAGATCTCCTCTTAGGGCACTAAAATTGGTCTTTGAAGAATACCAGGACCTCTAGGATGTTTCTAGGGAAGTGGAGAAGAGAATTTCTCAGGGGTTGGACGAGAATGAAGGATAAAAGTGGTGTGAGGAAGAGAGGGAGGAGGTTCCCTTTTATAAGGGATGAGAGGGAAAACTTAGGAAAAACAACAAATATTATTTTATTATAAAGTCATATTCGGTTTTTAATAGCTCAAAATTGATTTATTTCGAATATAAGGTGGGGATGGGTCGAAATACTCTCAACCAATGAGTTTTAGAGACGTTTAGGTCATTATATTAACCTTATCTTTTATTTTTAACTCTTAGTTAATTAGATTGACATTATTATGTCACTTTGTATTTTTATATTATATAGTTAATAAACTTACCATATACATCCAAGAGACCCCCAAGTGGTCCATTAATGATAAAAATATCATGATATAAGTATCGTGGATGATACATAGATATTTAGGAATATAATAACAATAAATGATATAATATTTGTTTTAAAAACTATTTTATTTCAATTTTGACACTATTTGGTAATTGATTTTTTTGAAACTCATAAAAGAATTATTAGTTCAAAAAAAGTTAATTAAATCAATACTAACATGTCCTATTAACCTATAAAATTAGTTTAATTCATAAAAAGTCTCAAATTACATTTATTTGGGTATTTATAACATCAATTATGTCAATATTTCATTAATAAGATAATTATTGAATCATCATTGTGTCATAAATAAATTTAATTATTTAATGTCTATAAATTATAAATAAAATACCATTATTTAGGAAATCTATTTATCTTTCTAATGAATATTTATAGTCGAATTTATCTTTTTTATAACCCTATATTAAAATGTTTTAGTTATTAAACTTTGATTTTAACTATTTTAACTATTCTATAAATAAAATCATATTAAATGTCCTATTCTAATCCAAGTGGGTCAAAATGGTCATACATTATTCCTAATGTTGGTTTATGTATAATTAAACTTATCTAATAGAATTTCGTCATGTTTTATGGTAATAATTATATAATTTTTACCCTTAATTACCCTATTTACTTTTAACTGTGGTAAAAAAAAGTAAAAAGTTACTATTCACCCAAAATTATTTTCATCTCATTGAACCAAATTTTAGACATTGATATTAACTGTGTCTCTCGGATTTTCGAAATTCCACTCATAGAAGTGGTAAAATTATGTCTTATGTAAATTTGCAAATTCTCCAAGGAGGTGGGTAAAAGACGGTGAAAAGTTTAATAAAATTTTTATATATCTAAAATTATTATAAAATGACTCCAATGAATTACATTGAACTTATATAGGTGTTATGTATCAATTTTTACCTAAAATAAATTTAAATAAAATAATTAATTAATTAAATAAAAAGTCAGTTTTTAAATAGTAACCCAGTGTTTTCACTATTCATCAAAAATTGAATGCTTTCAGAAAAATACCAAAATTTCACCGTAGGCTAATTTTGATACTCCGAATCCAAATATGAAGTCTATTTTGAAAAATAAAATGTACAAAATTTCAAAAAGTGGGTATTACTATTCATAATGGCTAGTTTTAATAAAATTTTAATAGCATATCGTTGTTTAGTGAAACTCGATATTGCGTACAATGAAAGCTATCGAGGAAGGTCGTGATTGCATGTAAAGCAAGCTAAGCTAGTGTTGTGTGTAGTGAAAGATTTCATTTATGATGTATATAACAAAATATTTCTCATAAAAGTCTCGGGTGTTACATTCTACCGCCCTTAAAAAGAATTTCGCCCTCGAAATTCGTCACTTAGTAACAAACAGATGCGGATACCTCTCCCTCATCGTATCCTCAAGCTCCCATATAGCTTCTTCTAATTGGGGTTTTCTCCATAAACCTTTCACCAAGAAAGTGGTCTTGTTCCATAGGAATTCTTCGCTATGATCCAGAATCTCAATCGACTGTTCTTCATAAGAAAGATCTTGCTCTAGCAGTACAACTTCTGAGCTATGTACATGTGAAGGACCTGATATGTACATTCTCAGGAGAGATACATGGAACACATTGTGAACTTGGGAGAGATTCGGTGGAAGCTCCAATTAGTAAACTACCTTTCCAACACGATCCAGTATTTCGAAAGGACCGATATATCTAGGGCTCAGCTTTCACTCCTTTCCAAATCTCATTACTCTCTTCCAATGAGATTTTTGTAAAAACACTTTATCACCCACTTCAATCTCTAGGTCTTTTCTTCGGTTGTCGACATAACTTTTTTGTCGACTCTAAGCTGCTCTAATGTGTTGTTGAATAGATCTCACCTTTTCTTTCATCTCATCCACAAGATCATGTCCTAATAGATTTCTTTCCCCAACTTCATCCCAACAAGTTGGAGTTTGGCATTTCTTTCCATAGAGAGCTTCATAATGAGCCATCTGAATTCTGGAGTGAAAGCTATTATTATAAGAAAATTCCAACAAAGGTAGGTGTTGATCCCAACCACCTTTGAAATCCATAGATAAGGTTCTTAATATATCTTCTAGAGTTTGAATTTTTATCTCAGACTGACTGTCTGTCTGAGGATGATAAGCAGTGCTGAAACTCAACTCTGTATCTAGAGTATGCTGAAAACTTTGCCAGAACATTGAGGTAAACCTCGGATCTCGATCAGATAAAATGGAAAGTGGTACTCCATGCAATATTACCACTTCCTTTACATATATCCTGGAAAACTGATCCAGAGAGAAATATTCTCTAATAGATATGATGTGTGCAGACTTTTTAAGACGATCAACTATGAACCATATAGCATTATTGCCTTTGGATGTTTTAGGATGTCTGGTGACAAAGTCCATAGTGATGTTTTCCCATTTCCATTCAGGTATGGGTAATGGTTGTAACATCCCATTAGACTTCTGTCTCTCAGCTTTAACTTGCTGACAAACCAAGCATCAAGAGACATATTCAGCAACATCTCTTTTCATGCCATCCCACCAGAAGTACTCTATCAGGTCTCTATAAATCTCCATGCTTCCATGATGAATAGAGAATGAAGAAATATGAGCCTAATCCAACAGCTCCTTCTTTTATTCTGGGATGGGAGGAACACAAACCCGATTCCTGAACCTTATTATCCCTTAACAATCAAGGTTGAATTCAGGAACATTTCTCACCATCTTTTGTAAGTCTACATCTTCTTTCTGTGCCTCTTTAATCTTCACATGTATATATGGTTGAACATTAATTTGAAAAAGATATGATTTTCCCCTTCCATTATAATTCCAAGATCCATCCTTTGTAAATCCATAAATATTAGATCTTTTTTGATCCTCATCATTGATATGCTAGCATAGTCTTGTCGACTTAATGCATCTGCCACCTTGTTTGCTTTCCCAGGGTGATAATGAATTGAGCAGTCGTAATCCATAATCATCTCCAACAATCTTCTTTGGTGCAAATTCAGTTCCTTTTGTGTGAAAATATACTTTAAACTTTTATTATCAGTATAAATATCACACCTTTCACCATAAAATTAGTGCCTCCAAATCTCTAATGCAAATATTACCGCAGCTAACTCCAAATCATGAGTTAGGTAATTTTGCTCATGGATTTTCAACTTTCGTGAGGCATAAGCTATCACCATATCATTTTTCTTAAGAACACACCCCAACCCCTTCTTGGATGCATCACTAGAGATCACAAACCTTTCTCCACTACAAGGAAGTGTGAGTACAGGTGCACTGTATAACCTTCTTTTCAACTCCTTGAAATTCTCTTCAGATTCCTCTGTCCACACGAACTTAACTCCTTTTCGAGTCAACCTGGTGAGTGGATTAGATAATCGTGAAAAATCATACACAAAATGTCGATAATTTCCAGCCAAACCAAGAAAACTTCGGATCTCAGTTACTATTGTTGGTCTCAACCATCTTTCAATAACCTCTGTTTTTGCTGGATCTACAGATATCCCCTCTTTTGAGATTATGTGACCCAAAAATGCAACTTTTTGAAGCAAAAATTCACACTTGGTAAATTTTTCATAAAGCTTCTCCTTTCTCAGGGTCTTCAATAAAATTCTCAAATGATCTAAATATTCTTCCTTTCTCTTTGAATAGACAATAATATCATCTATAAAGACTACCAAAAAATAATCAAGATAGTCTCTAAAGAATATATTTATCAGATCCATGAAGATAGCAGGGGCATTAGTAAGACCAAATGGCATCACTATAAGTTCATAGTGTCAATACCTTGTACGGAAATCCATCTTTGGTATATCCTCCTTTTTCACCATTAATAGATGATTCCCTGAATGAAGATCAATCTTGGAAAATTATTGAGCTCTGCGTAGTTGGTCAAATAAGTCATCAATGCGCGGGAGAGTATATTTGTTCTTGATAATGATCAGGTTAAGTACTTGATAATCAATGCATAGTCTCATTGATCCATCTCTTTTCTTAACAAATAGAACAGGTTCTCCCCAAGGTGATTCACTAGGGTGTATGAATCCCTTATCTATATTCTCATGAAGTTTCTTCTTCAATTCTTGCAACTCAATTGGGGCCCTTATATAAGGTGTCTTTGAAATAGGCAAAGCACCCGGTACGGTTCTATTGAAAACTCAACATAACGATTTGGTGGAAGACCTGACAATTCCTCCGGAAAGACATCATCAATCTCCCGTACAATGGGAATATTCTTAATCGTGACTTTATCAGGAACCATTTGTGATAAATTGCCTTCATTTAGTGGAATCAAGACCCATAATATGGAAGAAATTTCCACTGGAAGGTTATGTTCATCCTTGCATCAATAGACGATCATAGATTGATCTGGAATATGGAATGTGACTTCCCTTCATTGGAAATTGATATGAACTCCATGTAAATAAATCCAATCCATGCCAAGAATCACATAAAATTCCACAATAGGAAGGATCACAAGATTTTCAGGAAGCACTTTCCCACAGACTTCAATTGGAGAAGAATTATAAATTTTTGATGCGATTTTTGTGCCATTAGGGTTTGTCACAGCTAACTCAACACCTAATTAATTATGTAATACGGAGATACCGTTAGAAAATTATTCAGAAATAAAAGAGTGGGTCGATCTAGAATCAAATAAAACATTTTCTACTTTAGAGTGGATGGTATGTGTACCTTTCACCGCATCGTTATCATACTCCACATCGTTGAAAGAAATTTCATGTGACATTCCATTGTCTTTATCCTTAAAGGTTTGTTGACGTAGATCATCATCAACAACCCCTGGATTAGGGAATTTATTGGCATAATTCCCCCATTTCCTTGCACTTGTAACATTGAAGTGTAGGAGGTGCACTCTGTGTAGCCTTTTATTTGTTCGCATCACTAGACATCTTCTTCCCATCATTGCGGTATTCAAATGCCCTATGAACATCCTTTCCAAATTTAAAACATTTACTTGTCCCTTTAAGACAACTCCCTCCATGTTTCTTTCCACACTTTGAGCATAAGGGAAAACTCATCTTCTTTTAAGTGTGCTCTTTATATTTTCCTTTGAATTCCATTTTCCTCTTCTTATTAAACCCATATGACTGATGGGTTACTCCAATCTCTATCTTAACCTTGAGAGCACATCGAACGATTTCCTTGTAGCTATTGAAGTACCTTATGGATAACGCCCTTCAAAGACTTGGTTTTAAGCCTCTAAATAATAGATCGATCTTACTCTCAGGTTGGATAATAATACCAGAAGCGTACCTTGAAAGTCTTGTAAAATTTTCTTCATAGGTATCAATAGATTCATCATCCTTTTGCTTCATTTCAAGAAACTCCTTCTCCATCTTTGTTCGAAGAATATGAGGGAAGTACTTAATGAAAAATAAGTACTTGAACTCATCCCATTACATGGATTCAATTTCATCTCTTTGCCTCGTATTCTTGATAAGATTCCACCTTTGATCAGCATCACCTTCCAAAAAATACACTACTATGATTACTTTGTCATGTTCAGAAAATTGAAGAACTGAAAATATCTTTTCAGTAGTACTGATCCATTGTTCATCCACTAATGGATCAGTAGACCCGCTGAATGAAGGTGGACGCTGCCTCATGAAGGATTCAACAGAATGTTTCTCCTTCCTTTGCTCGTTTGGAATTCCTGCATGATTCATAACCTAAGAATGTTGTGTGAGCATGGCTACAAGATTTTTCATTCCATCTCCCATAATGTTTGGTTGCTCAGGGGTACAATTATTGCATTTCCCGTCACATTTCGCATTAACACAGTTCCTTCGGGTTCCAGCCATTGACTAAAACCAAGAATAATAGTGTGAGCAACACTAATTATAATAGGAAGACCACATAACAAAGAATAAAATTTTACACTTAAGGTCTTATCATATGTTATTCATGGCCATTTCCAAAACACTAAGATTGTGTTCTATGCTTAGACTTATCCTTAGGGTTCTTACTAAGGCATTCACATCCTAGTTTACAAAGGTTGACTTTACATTTCCTCTCATACCAACTATAATGAACCATACATTATATACATTATTATTACTTCAGAATTGAATCACACCTATTACAACATATACCACAACCAGGAAAGGACCGTATAGGTATAGAGTCTTTAGAAACTGGGAAACATAAAAAACTGGTTCATAAATCATCTACACTGTCTCAATTTTATTTTATCATATCTAGAATCCCTTTTGGAATATCTTACTTAATATCCTTCTTCCTGACCAGGGGAAAAGAAAACATACAAAATGGTGAGCTCAAATGCTTAGTAAGGGTAAACAAAAGAAATATCCATAACATTATTTTCATAAGAACATATCATTTTGGAAATCTTAACCTGAAAAAGAGATCATAATTTCATAACATGGGATAAATCATAGTAGTGAAATGTAATCCCAATAATCATTAGTTAAAACATGACACTTTGTGGCATACACACATAATCATAGTGAATCATTTCTTAGTAGTCAAGACTCATATCCAAGACTATCGTAGCGGACAAAGTCCATTTCTGAACCGAGTTCACTCCTCGTTTCAGTCCTATTTCACTGAACCGGTTTAACCTATCATTCCAACCATGTCTCTCTCATGAGATATAAATCATTACCCAATGCATTGGAGGGAGATATAGGTCCCACCCATCTCATAACGATACCATTCTTATGTGTGCCACAAGATCATAAATCATACATCACAGCATAACACTTGTAATAAAAATGGGATTCTTAAACATCATGTCATCATAACATAATCCATATAAGATAAAAGGACATCATAAAAATAATTCCATCGTAACATAATCAAATCAATGTAAAAATAGGGATAGAAACAGAACCCTATATTATCATAGTTGGAAGATAATTTTAATAAATTGCTTGAAATCCGTTCTTGAAGAAAATATCCTTTCTTCTTTAAAAACATTTTTCCTTTCTTAACATGTAATATAATTTTAAACTTAAAGATGTTGATTAAAAATAAACTTGAAAACTTGTAAAGGAATATTCATGGAAATAATTTTCTAAAAATCCATTCATGCCGTATAAGTTAAAAAAACATTCTTCTTGTACTTTGGCTGGAAAAGTCAAAAAGTACCTCGTACGAAAAATGACAAAAGATTCCTTTCATATATTTTACTAAAAAATCACTGAAGGGTAAAATTTGATTTAAAAAATTGTAGGAGGATATAAATAATATTACATATTGTGGAAACATGGATGTGGATGATAAATGTTCCCCTGTAAATTCTGAAGTGTAAACAATCTCGGATAAAAATTGAGATTGAGAGATTTTCCCTTACCTTAGGTCCGATTTTCTTCGTAAGTGTCCAAACCTCCTGTATAATGATTAAATAATATCATTGACTTATTCCATAATCATACTCATTGTTATGATATCATATATGGTCATATTCTTAGCTTCTTATTAGTAATATTTCATTGCTACTTGTTATTCGGGTGTTTAGTACTTTTTGTTCTTATGCATGTTTTGTCGAATAAATTCTTATTCTTCGTTTTAGGTTATAGATACCTCATTTAAAGAATGTTATTAGTGTAATATATATCATATTTATTCATTCAATTCATTTATATAATCATTATGCAATGAAGATCATGTAGAACGAGTCGCATCACATCGTGGAGACGGTATTCCGTACATACGCACGAGCGATGATATCGTTCCCATGATCGTGGAATTGTATTGGAGTGTATGTATACTATTTCAGAATCAATATAAATTTACAATAATCATTTATAGTTATTATTTACACCATTATACCCATCCAATTAAGGTGGTGGTCGAAAATAGATTACACCACGGCGTGGAGACGGTATTCATTACTTACGCACGCGCGGTGAATTCGTTTTCCGTAGGATGGATAGATGGTGAAATAGGGTTGTTTCATACTTATAATAACATATCATTATATGGGTGATACTGATGTTATTAATTCATAATGAAACAACTAAATAATAAGAAGTGGAAGAACAAATAAAGTTGAAAGAATCAGTAACAGACATTACCTCTTCTTTGAAGCGCCTCTTTGAGACCTCCTCTTAGGGAAATAAAATTGGTCATTGAATAAGACCAGGACCTATAGGATGTTTCTAGGGAATTGGGGAAGAGAATTTTTCAGGGGTTGGCTGAGCTTTAAGGCTCAAAGTGTTGTGAGGAAGAGAGGGAGGAGGTGCCCTATTATAAGGGAGGAGAGGGGCACCTTAGGAAAAACTAAAATTATTATTTTATTATAAAGTCATATTCGGTTTTTAATAGAACCAAATTGATTTATTTCTAAGCTAAGGTTGGTAGGGGTAGAAATACGCTCAACCAATGGGTTTTATACAAGTTTAGGTCATTATATTAACCTTATCTTTTATTTTTAACTCTTAGTTAATTAGATTGACATTTACTATGTCACTTTGTATTTTTATATTATAGAGTTAATAAACATACCATATACATCCAAGAGACCCCCAAGTGGTCCATTAATGATACGAATATCATTATATAAGTATATTGGCCTAACCTTAGATTTTTAGGAATATAATAACAATTAATAATATAATATTTGTTTTAAAAACTATTTTATGTCAATTTTTACACTATTTGGTAATTGATTTTTGTGAAAATAATAACAGAATTATTAGTTAGAAAAAAGTTCATTAAATAAATACTAACATGTCATATTAACCTATAAAATTATTGTAATTCATAAAAAAGTCTCATATTACATTTATTTGGGTATTTATAACATCAATTATGTCAATATTTCATTAATAATATAATTTCTGCATCATCATTGTGTCATAAATAAATTAAAATATTTAATGTCTAGAAATTATAAATAAAATACCATTATGTATGAAATATTTTTATCTTTATAATGGATATTTATAGTCTAATTTATCCTTTTTATAACCCTATATTAAAAATGTTTTAGTTATTAAACCTTGATTTTAACTATTTTAACTATTCTTTAAATAAAATAATATTAAATGTCCTAATCTAATCCAAGTGGTCCTAAATGGTCATAATTTATTCCTAAAGTTGTTTTTGGGCGAATTAAACTTATCCAATAGAATTAGGACATGTGTTAGGGTAATAATAATATCATTTTTACCTTTAATTACCCTATTTAATTTTAACCGTGGTAAAAAAAGTAAAAAGATACTATTCACCAAAAATTATTTTCATCTCATGGAACCACATTATAGTCCCTGATATTGACCGTGTCTCTCGGATTTTCTAAATTCCACTCACAGAAGCGGTAAAATTATGTTTTATGTAAATTTGCAAATTCTCCTAGGAGGTGGGTAAAAGACGGTGACAAGTTCAATAAAATTTTTATATATCTAAAATTATTATAAAATGACTCCAATGAATTACATTGAACTTATATAGGTGTTATGTATAAATTTTTACAAAAAATAAATTTAAATAAAATAATTAATTAAATAAAAAGTCGGTTTTTAAATAGTAACCCAGTGTTTTCACTATTCATAAAATAATTATTGTTTTCAGAAACATACCAAAATTTCACCCTAGGCTAATTTCGATACTCCAAATCAAAAAATGAAGTCCATTTTGAAAAATAAAACATACAAAATTTCAAAAAGTGGGTATTACTATTCATAACGGCTAGTTTTAATAATATTTTAATAGCATATCGTTGTTTAGTGAAACTCTATATTGCGTACAATGAAAACTATAGAGGAAGGTCGTGATTGTGTATAAAGCAAGATAAGATAGTGTTGTGTGTAGTGAAAGATTCCTTTGATGATGTATATAAAAAAATATTTCTCATAAAAGTCTCGGGTGTTACAAAACTCGCCTTCAGAAAAGGTGTTCCTAAGAAATTATCGGCGCTGCTATTTCATCAGTGCCCTCAGATTTCGATTCCGAGCACCAGTTCAAAGGTTAGAAAAACATGCTCATAAATTCACTAAACGTATCCGAGATAAACTTCAGAAATTGATTCCGGGCACACCGAGCCTCGGAATCAGGTGCCGTTAGAAACTGTGCACCCGTAAAATCCCAAAGAGATAAAAAACAATTTCTTGAAATTTACAAGTCTTTAAAAAATAGTTACTAAAAAACTCATACATATGTAAAAAAATAAAATAAAAATTTCCACACCTTTTGGAATTCAATATGAATTTCAATTCTTAACCAAATCTACACCCTATTCATGAAAATTATGTTTCATTAAACTCCATCAACTAGTAATCATTATATTCATTCAATATATGCCAGAAAATATTCATTCTTGTCAATGTATTGAATTATATTAAAATCATATAATCTAATAATTATTAATAACTATCCACTTTATAATCAAAATCCAGTATTTTTTTAATACCCTTTTAGAATCAATGGGTTTTATATCACATGGAAGTTTTACCAAAATATAAACACGGTTTTGGTACATGTAATATGTTTTTGAATTAATATCCACTTTCCAATTCATCTTCTTTCTTATTATATAATACTTATAGAATATTTACTTCTTATATCAAATGAATAAAATATCTATAGAAACTCAGTTTTTGGACCTATCAGACTTCAGAATATTCTTATGAATAATTCAACAGCCAAGTGTGAAGACGACATGCGATTCCGAGGCTCGATGTTCCTGAAATTAATTTTATAAGAATATTAATTATTCTTATACTATGTTCATGGAAGGGATGCATTTTCTCCTAAACATTAGCTTGGATCAGAAATCTGTGGGTATAGTTGCGCTCGAAGCATGTTGTTTACCCTAGGAGGAGTGTAAACTTTGGCGGCGTGGGCCTACTGTGGAAAAATCCTCCTGGGACATGTTCGTAAATAAATGAATAAATATATTTATGGTCTTCAGCTTGAATAAATCTTGAGCGAAGACTCTAAAATTATTATGAGACCACCATTGAGTTTGGAATGTCGCGTTTACCTTAGGTGCGACTTAAACTTTGTCATCTCCTCATGTCGGGTTGGTGGTGAGTCAGGGCCCGAGAGTTTGTAGAGTGGATTTAATTAAAAATTAAATCCCCTCCCCCTTCTCCCCCCTTGTGCATTGCAAGAGGTTGGAGCCCCAAATCCCCACTTCTTCTCTTATTTGGCGATGAATGTCTTGGAGGTTGGATCATCGAAATGAGTTGTTGTCGGACTTGAATCTTCATGGCAATCGCTCCCGGATCGGGCAGTAGGAGTTTCAGAGCGCAGATCCAACCTTGAAGCTTTAGCCTTTTCCCTCAAGGTATGCAGTTTTGTTTCTTAGTTCTGATCACCCTTTTTATGCATTGTTTTAAGGTTATAGATTCCTTAGACAACTGTCAGAGACCCCAGATGGGTCGATCTGTGTGTTTTGGTGTGAACGGGGGTGATGTGGGCTGTTTGTAAGGAAATCCCATCGGATGTTACTGACAACAGCGTTTGTAAACCAATCACACTTGCTGGGTGTTCTTTCCTTTTGGGGAATAAGGACTTTTTAATAGTAAATTCCATGTACTGGGAGTACACGTGGTGTATTGTCACATGGGCGTGTGTCCGGGTGAGGGAGAACACATAAAATAGGTTTTTGAATAGTACACGCCTTGTACAAGGAGTACACACCTTGTAGTGGCACATTGGCGTGTGTATAGGTGAAAAATCATATGGGATGGTGGTTTTGTAAATAGCACACACTATGTATAGTAAAGTACATGTTGTTTACTTTTACATAGGTAGACCCCCATGTACTCCATGGTATATTCCATGTACTTTGTCTAGCCGGTTTTCGTCCATGGGTTCTTTAAAACTCTGTAACATGCAATCCAGGGGTCTGTTTCATGATCCATCTATAGATACGTGACCCTGGTGACAAGACGGACCCTTTTAGGTGGGTACATTAGTTTAAAAGTTTTGGATCATAACCTAGGAGCTTAAAACGTTGAATATAAAATTAATAATATTTTATTGTTGTTCGACTTCAGGCCATCGTAACTTTTTCTCGGGGCATCTGATTGAAGTCATGTTAGTGGTGTTAAGACCCTGATGGTACAACAGACATTTCAAGATAGTTTTTGGGGTTTGGGACAGAGAATAGGGTGTGGGCCTTGTGTGGTCGGGTTTCAGCGTTTACTGAAAAATGTGACTTTTTTTGGGTGTTCGTTAAGGATGAACGAGTAGTCAATATCATGTGTTATTTAAAGGGGAACAAAATGGTGAGATACACTTGATGAGTTTTGTGATCAAGTTGTGTGACCCACATGGGCTTTCTATGGTGAATAGTAACTTTTTCATAGCTCGGGTTTGCGACATTTTCTCCAATAGTGGTTGAATGTACTCCATTGGTTCGTTCCAATGAGGGTCTATGTGGCACGACAACCTTAGTATAGGTTTTTTATCCCCCTGATAGGCTGAATTTCTGATAGAGTTGTGGCATCCCTCTGGTGGGTTTGGACTGGGATCCTCTAGCTTCGCTTCCCTAGATCGGGTTCTTAGTATCGCTATGACCGCTTATCCATGGGTGGTGATTCCTTATATACCAGGTTAACCCCCGTAGGGTTTGAGGCATCATTTGGAATATGATCCCCTACGCAGTGGGTTGTGCATAGTAGGTTTGTGGCATCGTTTGGTATACGATCCCCTACTCATCAAGTGGTTTATAGAAGGGTTGTGGCATCGTTGGTTATAGGATCCCCTACTCAGCGAGAGGTCTTAGTAGGGATGGTGAATCATCAGTTTGATCCCTACATTGAGAGTTATACCAAATAGGGTTATGTTATCATCCTAACCACCTTTACATGGGCAATGATCCTCTAACTGAGTGATGAGATCCTTGGTGCACCATATCGGGTTATGGTACCCCCCATCAGTTCCTAGGAGTGGTCCCTTATCTCTGATATCTATTAGTTACTGGAGTGGGTTCTTGTATCCCCTAGCGGACCCTAGGAGTGTTCCCCTATCCAAGGAGTTTAGTAATTCTTTTGTTTAAGCATGGTGTTCTCAGTGAAAATATTTGATGAGCTTTTATCTCTCGGACAAGTGTCATTTGGGATGATAGAGCTCATAGAGTGTGTTCTCTTAGTTATGTACCTGTCGTAGGTGATGAGGTTGGAGCCTCGTGAGGCTTGGTGGGTGACATGAGTATATATGGTTCTTCATGGTATATATATGGGCATGTACCTAAGAACATATACATGATGTATGTATGGGCATACACCTGAGTTGAGTTGACATGTTGTTTTTAGCCGAGGATTGTTTCGAGATGGAGTTTCTCTCTCGTTTGGGTTCCCTCTTACTGGGATGAGCTGAATATTTCCTTTCAGTTGCTCCCTTTTATTTTGGAGTTTTTGGGGTGCCTTTGGAGTATTTTCGTACTAACGCCTTCACGAGATTTTCCCTCAAATATTTTTGTCTTTTGTAGACCACCGACCATTTGAAGGACTTCCAGGAGGACTCAGAATAGGTGGAGCTTTGTGAGTGAGACTGACTGGGGTGTTTAGTGGATCTCTACTGAGGAGATTACCGGTGGGTTCTCTTGACAGTGATCTCATCCTTTAGATAGGTTGGGCACTTTTGTAGTTTTCTTTTGATGGGCCCTATTTTTTCCCTTTTTTACTTTTGATGTACTCTGGTTTGGGTTAGATGTATGCATGCAATTATTTTCAGTTTTTATATATATCTATGCATTGTTGCATGGAGGTGTATGTGGGTGCTTGTGTACAGGTACCTTTGGATAATGCCTCTTAGGTGTGTGATAGGCTACTCGATGCTATTTTCTAGCCCATGGCCTATTAGAGGTGGGCATTTGGAGTCATGGATTGAGCCCCATTGGGGCGAGTCATGACAGAGTGGTATTAGAGGAGGTTCCACCTTTGGGATCTCTGAGCATAAGTAGTCTATCTATGAGTTTGGTTTGGGTTTCGTAGTAGTAGTGTAAGGATGTTTCGAGTTCATCTATTTGGCTAGGGACTCCAGTGTTGATGTGGAACCCCACGTATCCATTCACCAGGACATTGATAACCAGACATTCTAATGGGTCCATTAGGACACAAATCATAGAGACATAATGGTACATGTTCCATATAGGACTGGGTTTTGGGTTTTCATTGTTTTACTTGAGTTAGCTCTTTTGATATACTATTTGACTAGGGTGCATCTTAATTATATTGAATATTCCTCCATGGGGACAACCAGCATGGGTTCGACAACGTGTTTGTGGTGACGATCCACCCCAAGTAGGGGCTTTGGGGTAGGGTCCAGGTTCTGAGGTAGGACATCCAGGTTGTACGCTCGAGGAGCCACCACATGTGGAGCAGCTAGTTGTGCCGTTAGTGCAAGATGGGGATTCTCACAGGCTGAGTGCACTTCAAGAGTTCTAGGTGTAGTGAAATATGAGGTCCCTGGGTGATATAGAACCCCAGGTAGCTGATGACTAGATCGAAGCAGTCACCCAAGGTTTCCGCCTAGTGCTGATACATCCAAAACAGATGGTGGTCCTAGAAGAGAGCCTTCTTCATGTTTTGACCGGGAAATGGTGTATTTTAGTGAAGTAGTCCCATGGAGAGGAGATTCTCATGTGGGAATAGATTGAGCGGCTCTTTAGAGAATAGTTCTACCCAAGGTTGCTGAGGTTAGTGCGGATCCAGGAGCTTCGGCAGCAACAACAGGAGGACATGATTGTGTCAGAGTACTCAGCGAGGTTTACAGTCCTATCATGCTACTCCCTAGATATGGTTCGAGACCCGTTCATTAATGCATGGACCATTGAGTAGGTCCTATGCATTGAAATATAGGCATGTGTGGTTTCCTTGTGCCTACCCACCTATGCTGGAGTGATGGAGTAGGCCTTGGTAGTGAAGAGTTTTCTGTCCAAGAAGATTTCACCCTTTAGTACTGGGCACACGAAGGCTCAGACCTCATTAGCTGGTTCGATATATTGTAAATGACAACAGGCTCAGGGGTCCGGACGTATGAGACATTTCAGGAGGCGAACTCTGGATGGGGGATTTGTGGGTAAGGGCTCTTAGGGATCTCATGAATCTTTTGGTCAGCCGTAGGAGAGGCAGTGTAATTCTTGTGATTGTTTGGGACATCTTACTAGGGAGTTTCTGACCCACTGTGATTCTAAGAGGGATCTGGTTGACAGACCACCTTGGTAGTGGATTCTTCTTGAGTATGGATGACC
Organism: Viscum album; assembly: GCA_963277665.1. Classification (NCBI taxonomy): domain Eukaryota; kingdom Viridiplantae; phylum Streptophyta; class Magnoliopsida; order Santalales; family Viscaceae; genus Viscum; species Viscum album. Next base: position 1,291,430,294 of record OY728158.1, read on the forward strand.
GCAGGGTGGGAGACGCGACGATGGAACTGGTGTAGCAGAGGGAGGTGGTATGCAGTATCAGATGCCACCACCACACCCCCAGGTGGTGCACACCGAGCTCAGGGTGTTGGAGGGAGAGGGAGAGGATAACTATAGGCCATAGAGATTTTTGACCAAGAGGCTTCGTGGATGGAAGGGGGTACACACTGTGTCCTTTTAACTTTCTATAGAGTTTTTGATAAACACTATTAGGCAGTACCCTTTCCATTCCATTGCATACTTGAGGTTTGTTCTGGGTGTTGGTAAGACCATGTGTGGGAATTGTTCGACGTGCTTAGAATTCATGAGGAAGACGTTTCCTTCCCCCACCAATATGCATTTTTGTGATGCAATTAAAACCATGTGGGAACTTCAGTGCCTCCCAAAGTGGATAGTTTTGAGGTGTGATGGGAGTGTTTCATGGATTCTATGTTTAGGTAGAGTTGTGTGTCTAAAAACTCACTGGAGTGGGAGACCTAGTTCAGAGATATGTTTTTTTCCTCGTGCATATTATTTTTTGGGGACGAAAATTCCTAAGGTAGGGAGGATGTAGCGACTCAAGCTTTGGCTCTATCAGATATTGGAATATTCCTATGAATAATTCTAGAGCTAGGCGTGAAGACGACATGCGATTCTGAGGCCTAGTGTGACCAGGATTAATTCAATAAAAATATTAAGTATTTTTATACCATTCACGTGTATGGGATGCGTTTTCTCCTGAACGATAGCTCAAATTAGTAATCAAAGGGAACAGTTGCATCAAGAGCGTGTTGTTTACCCATAGTGGGATATAAACATTGAGGGCGTGGGCCTGCTGTGGAAAATCCTCCAGGGGCATTTTCATAAATAAATGAATAAATTTATTTATGGAAATCATCTTGAATAACTCTTGAATAGAGACTTAGATCAAAGTTCTGAGACCACTGTTTGGTTCGGAACATCGCATTTACCTTTGGTGGGACATAAACTTTTCCAGTGCCTGGTGTCAGGTTGGTGGTGAGTCGGGGCCCAGGAGTTATCAAAGAGGATTTAATTAATAAATTAAATCCCCTACCCCCTTCTCCCATAGTGCATAGTATATCGATGAAGCACCCTCTCCCCATTCTTCTCCTCTTTGTTGACGAACGACCTGGAGGCCGGATCATCGAAACGAGGTGTGGTCAGACTAGAATCTTGACGCCGATCACTCCTATATCATGCAGTGGTAGTTTTGGAGTGCAACACCGACTTCAAAACTTCAGCAATTCACCTTCGATGTGGGAGGTTTTGTGTTTTAGTCTCAATCCCCCTTTTAGGAATTTTTTAAAGTTATAAATTTCTTAGACAAAAGGTAGGGACCCCTGATGGGTCGATCTATGTGTTTCGAGGTGAAGTGGAGCACTCTGGACTGCTTGTAGGGAAATACCATCAGATATTCCCATCAACACAGTGTGTAAACTAGTCACACATTCCATTTGTTCTTTCCATCCGGGGAAGATGGAATTTTTAAAAGTACACATAGTGTAATAGGAGTACACGCCATGTAGTGGAACATGTGCCTGTGTTCGAGTGAGGGAGAACACAGAATATAAGTTTTAAAAAGTACACGCCATGTTCAAGTAGTACATTCCATGTATAGGGAGTACACGTTGTGTAGTGGCACATGGGCCAGTGTCCGGGTGAGGGAGAACATGAAATAGAGGGTTTTGAACAGTACACTCCGTATACTAGTATTACATGTCGTGTAGTGTCACATGGGCATATTTCTGGGTGAAAAAGCACACGGGATGGTGGTTTCATGAAAAATACACGCCCAAGAATATTAAAGTACATGTTGTGAACTTTTACATTGGTAGACCCCCATGTAATCCGGGGTACATGCCGAGTAAATTGTCTGGCTGATTTTCATCCTGGGGTTCTTTAAACCCCTATAACTTTCTATCCTGGGGTGTGTTTCGTGATCCGTCTAAGGAGACACGACCCCAGCAATAGGAAAGATCATTTGAGGTGGATTTGGGTATTTTAATGTTCGCGATCTTGGCCTGGGAGCATAAAATATCGAATATAATAAGAATATTTTATTCTTGTTTGACTTCGGGTCGTCGTAACTTATTCTAGGGGTTTCTGATTGACATGAATTAATTGGCATTGATACCCTGAGGATACGGTGGACCTTTCTATATAGTTTTCAGGTCTTGGGACAGAGAAAAGCTTCTGTGCCTCGTGGGGGTGGGATTTGGCATTTATGGAGAAACATGACTTTCCCATCGGGTGTTCATTATGGATGAACAAGTAGTCGATATCATGTGTTTTTCCGAGGGTATCCCAACGATGAGATCAACATGATGAGTTTCAGAATTGAGGTGTGGGGCCCACACAGGTTTTCTATGGGGAATAGTACCTTTTTCATATGTTGTCCGTTTCCAGTGAGTAGGTAGCCTATCCAGCTTGATTTTCGACATAGATCACGATGGTGGCCTCAGTATTGGCCTAGGAGTTGCGCAGTGTGGCGATGTTGCGGTTCACTTGGGTTAGTGATGTTTAAACTAGCAGTGGCTGAGTTTACTCCCTTTTTTCATTCCTATGAGGGTTTGTGTGGCATTACAACCTTATTAGAGGTTTGTGATCCCCCCTGATAGGATTAATTTATGATAGAGTTATGGCATCCCTCAGGTGGATTCGGAGCGGCAACCTCTATCTTTTCTTCCCTAGATTGGGTTCTTGGTATTACTGTGACTACTTATCGATAGGCGAGGATCCTTTATCTAGCAGGTTAACCCCGGTAGGGTTTGAGGCATCATCGGGAATATGATCCCATACGTAGTGGGTTGTGCATTGAAGGGTTGTGGCATCATCGGGTATACAATCCCCTACATAGCATGTGGTTTATAGTAGGGTTGCAGCATCGTTGGTTATACGATCCCCTACTCAGCACAAGGTTTTGGTAGGGTTGGTGCTTCATCAATTTGATCCCCTGTATCGTGAGATTTACCAGATAGGGTTCTGGTATCGTCGTGACCACCTTTACACAGGAGGTGATCCTCTATCTGAGTGATGTTATTTGTGGAGCACCAGATCGGGTTGGGGTATCCCTTAGCAGTTCCTGGGAGTAATCCCCTATATGTGAGATCTATGACTTACCAGAGTGGGTTCTTGTATCCCCATGTGGACCCTAAGAGTGATCCCTTATCCACGGAGTTTGGTAATTCCACTATTTCATCATGGTGTTCTCAGTGAAAATATCCGACGAGCGTGTATCTCCCGGACAAGTGTCATATGGGATGAATGAGCATGTGGATTGTGTTCTCCTTGTAATATACCTGTCACAGGTGATCAGGTCAGAAACTCAAGAGGCTTGGTTCGTGACATGAGTATATCTAGTTGTAGATGTTATATGTATGGTCATATAAATGAGCAGATGTTCATGGTGTATGTACTGGAATACACCTGAGATGAGCTGACTAGTTGTGTTTAGCCGAGGATGTTCTCAACCTGGAGTTTCTCTCTCATTTTGGTTCCCTCTAGCTAGGATGAGCTTACTATTACATTTTAGTTTCTCCCTTTTATTTTGGGTTTTTGGGGTGTGTACTAAGTATTTTTATACTCACCCCTGCATGGGATTTTCCCACACATGTTTGTGTCTTGTGCAGTCCATAGGCCTTTAGATGGAGTCCCAGGAGAATCTAGAGCAGGTGGAGCTTTGTGAACGAGATTGACCATGGTGTTTACCAGAGCTGTGCGAAGGAGTTTATGAGAGGGTGAATTTGATAGCGATCCCCTCCTTCTTATAAGGTTGGACGCTTTGGTAGTTTTCTTTTGGTGGGCCCTACTTTTTTATCTTTTGTACGATTTGTACTATGGTTGTGGGTTAGATGTATGCATGAATTTCTTTTCAGTTTTTATATATATCTCTGCACTATTTCTTGGAGTTGTATTTGGGTACGTGTGTATAGGTACCCCAGGATAATGCATCCCATGTGTGGGATAGCCTACTCGGCGCTAGTCTCCAGCCCCTATCATATTGGATGCAGGCATGGAGAGCCATGGATTAAGCCCCGTGGGCCGGGTCGTGAGAATATCACCTTACTCAGAAATAATAATACCATGTCTCTTTTTTTTAGTTTTTTTACATCGTATATGTATCTAAAACTAATTTTTCCATTAGCCTATTTGACACACTATCCTTAAATAATTTCCAATGAAAGTAGCATACCAATGTAGTCGGATCATCCTTAATTAGATCTTAGAACCTAAAATCCATGTTGTGCCATGTTTTTATATACTCTTCCATATTAAATTTCCATGCATTAAAACCTATTACTAGAATGAGATCCTACTTTTTAATCCACTCCATCTGCTCTTTTTTTTATCCACACAAAGAAGCCTCTCAGTCATCCTATCAGCATCCTTGAGTTAGGAATTAATCCAAATTGAATATTCAAACCTAACCTCATTTGATTATATAATAGCGTCCCAATATTGGACATTATTTGGAACAACTTTGGATACCTCCTGCTATTGGACAATGGACTCTCCCATAATTATTGGGGTGGATGTTGCAGTAATCATCTCTTTTTCCATTAGCTCTTATGGAAATTATGGCTATAAAAACATTATATATATATTGATCATTGAATGGGTTTATTATTAACATAATACTACTATATAAAATAATTATATTCTCCCTAAATAAATAGATATATTCTTTCACTTGAAAACTTCTTATCTAACATAAGGGTTTGGTAATATCAGTAGTTACAGTAGGATAATTTATTTAAACACTCATTATTTTTTATACGGAATGTTCATTTCCAAAATTGGATATATTAAATAATTTAAATATTTTCTTAATAGTTTATGATATAATAATTTTATAATATATTATAATCCTTTTGAAATACGACTTTATATGTTAGTTTTCATGTGGTTATGTGTGAATGCTTTTATTAAAGAAGCATGACCAAAAGGGACAATGAAAGTACAAAAAATCTCATCATCAATCAATCCAAAAATAGAATCATGTAATTAATAATTTTACTAAAATCATTACTATGTTTATCATAGGGAAATGTCTGATTCAAAATAATCTTCAATTTATATTTCATAATTGATTAATGTAATGTAAATATATTCTTCATCTTAGCTCAATTGAAACATATTCTATCTTAGTACCAATATAATTCTATTCATTAAAAATATATTCATTAAATTTAATATAGGAATCTCATTTATGTTTAATCAATTAGTTGTCAATATATATTTATGATAACATCAAAACATTTTGAGTAATAGAATCTACAAAAATATCATACTTGAAATAGTTCACATGCATCTTACTAAACTAATTATTGAATCATTTTAGCTCAATAACTATAATAAAAAAGTACCATGGTAATTATACTATATAATATTAAATACTAGAATGTTTAACCTCTAACAATTTAAACACGCTTATTCATATATATTTTATATTGGTTTCTAGTTTTATTTATCCATGTACTATATTCCCAAAATTGGGCATTGTTTGAGTATTATGTGTTTTATTAATAATTGATTACCAAAATAGGATATCAATGATATAATTTTAGTTTAACTATTTTTAATTATGGTATACTATAATAATATTATTTTTTAAAAGATGAAAAAATATCCCATTTTCTGAAAATAAACACTAAAATAATGATTTGTTAAATAAATCATTATAATAAAAGTTTTCAAATACTAGAACGGATCTACTAGGAAATGTGAGGCTTTTATATTACATAGACAGAATATGTGTAAATATCCAACATCAAACTATAAATCCTTTTAAAATCATATAATCTCTTTTAAATTCTTCTATTTTATTATTTTAATAAAAATATATGAAAAAAATTATAACCTTTAATGATGAAATAAAATGAAATATTAAAGGAAAATATGGATATAACTAAAGTATAACATCATAATTTTTGTTATTAAATTTATCAAAATTTTACTTATAGTGGTATTTTTTTCACATGTATATAAATTTTCATGTTTTTCATTTATTTCCTCTTAATCTTTGGCTTTATAAAATGATATTATAAAGGTTACCTTTTCTTTTTTCCTTCATTTTTCATATTCACCTTTTCTTCACCATTTTCACTAAATTATTTAATTAGTTTTTTTTATATATTTCATAATTGAACAATAAAACCTAATTTTATATTTATATAATATATTTTTTATATAATTCATTTAATATTTTTTAATGAAATTAAGTGATTTGGATTAATGTTTGGGATGTTAGGAAAAATCACTATTTATCCTAAATACTTGATATATAAATCAATAAATTTACTAAATTATGTTGGGTAAATGATTACTAGCATACATTATATCTTAAAAAAACATATTTTTAGTGTATTAACAATATTATCAATTTTCTTTTATAATTTATCCTTATAATGATATTAGAGATGAGAAAACTTTGTTACAATCTGTATCTTTATGTTTAACTTACAACTCATTATAAATTTATGATAAAATGATGATGTAAATTTAAAATATATCATATATTTTTATCATGTTAGAATCACTCTAACACACACATTCTAAGGTGGATAATTAGCTAGAGGATAATTTATGACATTAAATTTTTTATATATGTTGTAGTACCATGCGATATCCCCTAAACCCATCCTGGAAATTTTGGTCAATTAGGAAATGTTCTTTTTCTTCTAATGATCACTATGATGTTTTATATAAATTCCATTTTCTATAAAATAAAATTTTGTATTATAACTCTTATCAGAATTTTCAGTTATTTGTAAGTATTTGTTATATTAATTGTAAATTTGCCACATTTTTTTTTCAATTACCCACATACCACAATAATAAAATTTAAAATATTTAGATATATGAATATTAAAATAAGAATGAATCATTAAAAACTATCTTCTGGTCTAATAATTGGACATGGAACTTCTTTGGGAGTTTTACTTTACTTATTTGGCTATCAAACTATATTAACTCAAAACTATTTTTCTTTTAAATGGATTCCCAAATCATTTAATTCATAAAATTTTATTTACTCAATAATTTACCTCTTAATTTTTCACAAACAAAGATATGTCTTTTCAATTCATGAAACTTTAAGTATGTTAACTAATAAATCTTATTTTAAATCATTAATCATAGAATATAACCCAACTATAGATGATGAGAAACTCAAACTAATGATTAATTTGAATTAGATTGATGGAATGAATTAGTATCTTAATAAAAATTTGATTGAATTTTAGTTATTTTATATTATTCATGATTACATTCAAATTATATTTATCATGATTTTTTTAAAACTAAGTGACATGTTTCCCAAAATAATATGGCATAAATTAAAATCATCCGTCATGAATTTATTTATTTATATCTTTTAAAACATATTCTTTATACCTTATGATTATATATAATCTACACATTCACATAATAAATAACAAATCAAGATAAAAATAATTAAATAATGGCATGATCATGAGATTTACACTATTTATTTTTTACATTTAGTGGATTATGGATCAACTAAGTCCTGAAGTGGACACATAGAATCATATGATGAATATATCAAGAATTAATTATCAATGAAAAAAATATGATATCTGTATATTGTATTTACTAAGGTTATAATACAAGTTCTCTAGATTATTATACTAGAGACATTATTATTATTTTTATATACTAGAAAATAAAATATGATCATGTTAGTCCATATGATACTCAAGTTATATCATTGAAAATATATAAAGAGGATACATTAAAATTTGGTTTTTAATTGGGAATACCTTGTTAGTGTAAGAGTTTGAAGGATGCCAATTTGGTGATTTTATGTAACCTGGTTAGTACTGGGAAAATAGTTTCAAGGATATACCATTTTCCAAGATTCATTCGGATAATAAAATAGAATTTACATGATAGTGGGATATTTTTTTTCTTTTTGTAGCACTATACATCAGCCCCTGAACAACTCCAAGAAATTTATTCCAATAAGGAAATGTTATATTCATAATACTGATTAGAGTGAGTTTTTTTTATTAAACAACATTTCTTAAATATAAAATATAGAATATTAGTAATATTATCATAATATACAATTATTTTGACATTGTTGTTTTCTTAATTGAAAATCCATCCCACTAAATTATTCATATCATAACATCCCTGAAATATTTAATTAAAATTATTTAGTTACCTAAATATTCCAGTAATAAAGAATCCTAGAAATATCAATTTATAACCCAAGCTATGTATATATAAATTTTTAGAGAGTTTTGAGGCACTTTTTAGGTTGACCAAATGTATTAACTCATAGATAACTGTTAAATTGATTAGATTACGAAATCTGGTAATTAATAACCATTTATTTACTAAACAATTTGCCTCTAAAAATTTTAACAAGGGATATATGACTATTGATTTGAAGAAATCTTTGTATATTTCCACCAATACATATTATTTTAGCATCTCAATCATAGAATATACCGATGATTATATCTGCTGAGCATCAAAAACTATGGTTTCATTTGAATTATAATTATGGAAGGCATTAGTGACTTTAAATTTATTAAATGGCCTTTTAACACCACTATATTATTTTATAATATATTATAATTGTATTTCTCAAGATTATTATTTAATATATGTTATCACCTTAAAAAAATATGGAATAATTATAAATCCATGATCATGGATTTTGTTATCTTATGAAGGTCATTATCTATCCCATATATTAATACTTCCTCAATACCTTCACATATTAATGAACCATGATTGATTAAATTAATTAAAAATTGAATTAACTTGATATGTACACCATTTTCTATCCATTGAGTGTATAATTGGTCTACTAGGATTCCAGAGTGACTCCAAGAGTTCTATGATGAATATCTCATGTAGAGAAGATCAATGAGAAGACCAGCCTATGATATCTATAAATTGTAAGGACTATAGTAATGAGACATCATAAGAATATTTTTCACTAGGAATATTATAATACTTGTTGTATAATAATAAATAAAATATTATCCAATTATTCCATTGGGGACTCGAGTTATGTTACTGACCGTACATAAAAACACTATTTTAATATGGTATATAATGAGAAATACATGGTTGGTGCGAGTGTTCATTATACATTAGGATGGTAATTTAATGTAACATAGTTGGTGTTGAGATAATAGTTTCATGAATATTCCGTTCTATAGGATTCAACTTGGTAAAAAATAGATATGTTTTGTGTGGGTGGGATAACAATCAACATACACGGGGGACATATTAATCCACATTGGAGGGAAAACAAATTTTAAAATTCCTATTTTCTTGTATTGTTATCATTCCTAATAAATATTATATGCATGTTAGAAATGGTGTGAGAAAATAGTGGGAGGTATATTCACTGAATATGTGAATATCTAAAGATGTGGAATTTTTTTTAATTATTAAAAATACATTCACACCAATTCACCCCTCTCTAATTGTGTTATCCCAAATCCTGATAGAATAATAACTATTATCAGGTATATTGTTCAATATCTGATTTGATTCTAAAAATTTTAAGATTTTTTTGAGTTTCTCTTTAATGTTATGACGATTTATAGACATAGAGATGGTTTATCTATTTTTAATCTAAATTTTATCTCTACCAAGATTCTGAATAAAATATGGATGAAATTGTTGAAATAATATAAAGAAGTAATCTATCTTCTACAAAGAGGAAGTGAAATCCATTTCAGTATGTTTTCACAAATAAGAAATTATAATAATAATTAGTTGATAACTTCTAGTAGTGAAATGTAGTATTGGTAATTTGTAGAGAAATTAAGCCCTATAGGATTTGAAATACTCATGCGATACTTAGGTATATATGTTTTCTTACTAAAATTGTTCTATAAATGAATAAAGAACAAGTGGTGAGATAATGTTTATGAGGATTCACGTGATGAATCTATTATTATATTAAATGATATACTATATAATTGTACTAAGGGAATAGTCACCTTTATTTAGGGTTATATTAGAAGCATGCTGGAGGAGATCACCTAGAATGGGGAAGAATTTGAAAATTTAAATATGGATTTAGAGAAAAGTGTATTTATGTGTGTAAATATATCAAAAAATGTATTAGAATAATCTTCCATTAATATGAAACTTGAAAAAATATTCTCTATATTTTATAATGAGTGGATTAATAAAATATAATAAGTGGAATAACTCAATAAAATGGATAACGAAAATACACATGGATTTGAAGATTTAATTCATATCATTATTACTCAATTGGGGATCAAAGTTAATTGTATAATAGATAATGATATTATATACAATAAATAAGTACAAATTTTTTATAAAATATTGCGAAAAAATAATAATTTTTATGAAAAATTAGGATCACCGTAGTATTGGATGTATATCCTCAACCTAAAGTATTGTGAATTTTATTTTAATTTATTCAAAATCAAAGTGAAAAAGTAGAATCATCACTTATTGATGAGAAATGAAATTCTCTTAATAGAAATTCTAAAGAAGATCTTTTTTCGGATAAATCTTTATCTTGTAGTAATAAGAGCACACATTTATCTAATCATTATTATAATATTATCTCAAAAAGGTAACCTTTTGTCAATAAAATATGGTTTTCACAAAATATATATTCATTAATAGTGTGTGATTTTATTCAGATTTTAGAAAAATATAGATTTTGATAAATCATGGGGAACCCGAAACTACATCAATGGTGGATGAAATCAAAAATCAAGAGAATATTTAACCTGAAATTTTCATAAAATAATGATTTTTTATAAAAAAATTAACAAGGTAACATTAATGACACGATTAGTATTCCAAGTAAACCATCATGCTTTATTGGGTACTTAAAGTGATATAAATGTTTTGGTAATAAGTAAACCGAATGTCTGCATAGTATTTTAGTCTATAGAAGTGAAAGAAAGACTATATCAAGGATGAGAAATTATAAGTTATGGAAAATAACATAGAATAATGCGATTAATATGTTTGTTTGTATTTTTTTCATTTTGGATAAAATATGTAAAGGATATAACAAATTTTTTCACATTAAAGTAGTACACTAGTCCCAAATAAACATGCACATGGGAATGATACCTGTGATAGAAGAAAAAAAATCCCAAGAAAATGCATGTAATAAAGGATTTGGATTTACCATTTGGGAAAAGAATTATAAAATATATGAAAATAAAAAAACAAATTTAATTATATATGATAATTAAGAAAAACAAAAACAAAATATATATATTATGGAAGAAGAGGTAACACCATAGACTATTGGAAGTATTCAATAGAAATCAATATTAATGAAAGTAATATAAATAATCTACCAAGATAATCAATCAATGAAATAAATAAATTGATAATTTTAGTATAAAAAATTTGTAAATAAGAAGTTTAGTCTCATAAGAATTTTCTAAAATTAAGAAACTCTATTTTTGAAAAGAAACTGTAATAGAGGTTCTTGAAAACTTCTCTTGTCTCAAAATATTTAATGAACATACTAAAAATCTATGTGGATATTCTAAAGAAGATTAAATAATAATTAGGGGATACATGTTAATTATTGATTGATGAAAATAACAAAGTACCACAGAAAGAAGTAGTTTGAGAAAATTCTTATAATAAACTTCATAAAGAGAATATTTTCATGAAAATTATGGGCATAAGCATGATGGTTTCTATCAAAGATATAGTTAAAATGAAATGATTATATTAGTTATGAAGTGACTATTAACCATTTTACACTCAATGATGATATTTAGAGTCCCACCTTATTCTCATATATATATTGTTTTCATTATTTTTTATGGGGGGAGTTAAAGTTAACACATATATTCAGGTGGAGAACAGGGGATATGTGAAGGCTATAAAATCTAAATAATAGATTTCTTATTTTCATCTTAGTGTGGATCTATGATTTATTTTACTACTGATTATTTGATGAATATATGAACCACTATAATTTAGTGTTGGAATTTATCCCTTTAGGGGTAGATTTTTTTGAATGTTTCCAAAAACTAATATTTCATGAGAATTTGGGGTTTTTGAAAAATTTCATGGAAAATTTCATTTAAAGGGGTTGATTTCATAATCAATCCTCTTGTTTTGAAAAAAAAATTATATAGTTAACAGGTTGTAATAAATTTATCAATTAAATGCGTTTAATAAGAAACTAATATAGTCAAGGAATTCTTTATAAATCAAAACCTAGTTGTGTTTTTCGAATTTTTTTAATGTAGAGAGGAGTTTAAGAATTTAGGTTGAATGTATCACGAAAGAAAATTTTGAAATTGATGTCATCTAAAAACTATACTTATAAAACACCTAATAAAGTATTTTTTTTACAGTTGGAACCATATTTTGGATTAATTATAAAAAAAAGTATTGTATTAGTTAGTCACTATTCTTTTCAAAACTAATAATTTATCATAGAAATTTAGAGTTTAATAATTGATGGAATATTTATTAAGTAAATTGAAAACACCGTGTATAATGTTTCATTGTATTTATTATCAATAAGGGGGGATGGGAAATTTATAGAGACATATTGAAATTATCTTTTATATTGTTATTGACAACATATCCAATGGGGAAGATTGCATATCCTACATGGTGGTTACTTTTTTATTATTAATAAGTATAAAGTCTATGAGAATGATGAAAATATGTAGTGATAAGAGTTCATTGTATGTAATTTACAAATTATACAGAAGTTTCCACCTTTATAAATCATTAATCACACAATGTTAAAAGAGTAAGACAGAACAAGATTGGTAAGAAGAAATATAGTGATGTTTACTTAATCAATGGTCTAAGGTAAAATATTTATAGAATTTTTTTAAAAGGTGTGGAAAAACTTATTTATAAAATATAAAAAATATTCATGGCACTATTAGAGGAATGGGGTCAAACAAGGAAATATTCCCTCATTCAAGATCAAAAAATTTCATAAGAACATCAGTAATAAAAGATAAGAGTATTATAATCAACATAATACCAATAAGATTCATCCTCTAATGAATTGAAATAATTACCTTGTGTCTTTCTCCCAATTGACATAGATCTATTTCTCAAGTTAGTATTTAAATGAGATTAGTCCATCCGTGGCCTTTCCATCTTAATGTTGAATGAAATAATGTCAGACAACTAACATTGGAATAAAATATTTGAATAGTTTTTGAAGAATAATACAGATAAGAACGTTATACATTATTACATGTTAAATTTACCAAAACTAAATCCTGAAATACTCAACACATGTGGTACATTTCAGTAGGGAAAATGGTGAAAAAGTGCCACAAGCCATTAGAAATCCCAGTGATGAAACATATTGAGTTAATACACTTATATGTCTTTGTACCAATTTTAATTATATCAAATAATTAATATAAGTATTTTATGATTTTTGGATGATTTTAATCATATGAATTATAACTATTTAATGATGAGTAAATTTAAATCCCTTGAAAATTTTATGATGTTTTGGTGGATATATGAGAATTAAACAGTGCATTTCATCAATGGATTCAGACATAATAGTGATTTGGAATAAAATAATGAATTTTTTGGGGAATATATTAAGAATAATGATATTTAGCTTGAATATATAGTGAAATAACTTCCCCAACAAGGTAGATTCACTATTAATAAAGAAATAAAATTTTAGTTGACATTGAATGAATAATGATGCAAGACCATGATACTTCAAAATTCATTTAGACACAAAAAAAATTCAAAAAATATATAATTTCAACTATTTTCTACATTGAACGAATTATTTCATAAATCCATATTAGTTATGGTTTTGAATAAAAAAATACTTCATGAAATCAATGTTATTTGGCATACCTTACCATAACAATATTAATGGAATGCATTTGGAAATGTTTGATGAGATATCTGAAGAAGGAATATTTCATGGGTATACACATTGTAGAAACATTAAGCAGTGCTATTACAAGAAGACAAGGAATATATTTGATAGATTTTATGTAATTGTTTTTGAAAATAGGAAAACATCATAAGTATCATTTTCCATTGATAAAGATATTGAATAAGATGAAAACACTATATAACTTGGGAGAATTTATGATGATTGAGAATATTTTCATAACATCCATGATTGTTTTGTAATTTCTAGTGATGATGAAGGGATATATAGAGAAATATATATGATTTAAATACCCATAGAACATGCTAAAACTAATACTGTTCTTAAAGGAAGAAATAATTGAGTATAAAATTGAAAAATATCAAGAATTTAGAACCATAACATCATTAATTTATAGGTTGAAACAGAAAGTTTTAAAGAAGCCTTTAAACAAGAGAATTGGTTTTTATGGTTTGGAAAAGTGATGAGATAAATTTATAATAATGAAACATGGGAATTAGTGTAATTTCTCAAATATAAAAATGTGATCAGGAAAAATTGAGGATTTATTATAATGTTAATGTCATGAGAGATGTAACAGGGAAAAAAGAATTTATTTTTAAAAATATTAATCTCAAATTTGTTGTAATTAAATTTACGAGACTTTACCTTTAATTTAAATATATAAAAAATAAATATTTCATATGATTTATTATTAATAACACTATAATATGTTTAAAATGGAATTGTAATCAGAATTTATAAATATTTGACTTGAGGAGGAATTATCAATTAATCCAATGAAGTGGATTATCCTTTACCTTTATAGTTCTTGAGTATTCAAGAAAAGTAATAACTTATATGCGATCAAACAAGATCCCCTGAGTGTATTAGTTGACATTGGAGAGTAAATTAAAAATCATTAATTTGAAGGAAAACAATGTGGGGTCAAAACATTATGGAAACGGAGATAATAGATACTCACTGGTTGTGATTATATATTTCCATGAGATTTTCTTTCTGAGAAACTAAGAAGTAACATATAAATAATTTAATGCCCAAATGATAATAATCCTTGAAATTTCAATAATTGCTAATATGTAATACATTATAGGTTGTTAAGGTAATAATAAACCATACTTTACCTTTCTCTCAAATGCAAAATAAGATCAATATTAATATAAATGTTTTGGAAAGGAATACTCAAGATAGTTTTCCAATATTATAGAACTTGGTACTAATACATCATTTCATAATGATGTAAATTGTGTGAATCAATTAGAATTATGATGAATTATTATAATAAAACATTATTTTACTCCATCAAGAGTTGTTATTGTGTTTACTGTTACATGTAGTGAATTATTTCAAAAAAAACCCAATGGAGTCACATCATATATATGAAAAATAAATCTTTCACTAAAATAAAATAAATTTTTGTTTGGATTTAAGTATGAAATAGAAGACCATTATATATTTATATATATACTAATTCATATTGGGAAAGATATGTTTGGTATACAAATTTAACTTCTCTAAGAGATTTTATTATCATAAAAAACTGAATTTCTTGGAACTCTTAGAATAAGAATGTAATCACTGTAATATCAATGGAAAATGATTGTGTTGTAAAATCGAAAGAAAAAGGAAAATAATATGGATTAAGTCATAGTATATGACATGATGGTTATTTCGCATAATCCTTTGTGATCAAGTGTGATAATAAAATTATAATTAATCTATCAAATAATCAGGTGAAATATTCATGTCTAAATCATATTCTCATTAAGGTACACTTCATAAGGAATATGTAGAGTTTTGTGTGGTTTTATTTAAATATGTTCCACAAATAGAGAAAACCAAAAATATCATGAGATGGTATATTTTAATGTATTCCCCCTAGCACTTAATATTATTTTTAGTATTTCATTTTTCCCAAATTTCAAATATCCTTTGTTGGTTACTTTGAATTTTTCTTATGATGGGGGAGTGACCAAGTCGTTCAGTGTTGCTATTGTTATTCCTTCAGTCAAATTAAATTCCTTAACTTGGACTAGTATAGTATGCAATTATGGGGTTGTTCCACAGTGAAATGAAGTCGGTGTTTATGTTTAATGAAACAGAGTTATTTGGTGAAGATTCTCAATTTAAATACGTTTGGTTGGTGGTTCATGATTCAGATATTAAAAACAATGACTTGTTACTGAAACTTATCTAATTCACTGTTAATTACTTTACAACTGAAATTGTTTAAAACCAAATTTTACTGAATGATGATAAAGATGTGTCGGGTCTTGATATTCACGTGGGACTAGAACCTTAATCCCTATCATGTTGTGTTGTTCATAATAACCCAAATTTCTGGGTTTCATATGTGTCAGAACTTCCTTGGTCCGGCAAGTTTCAATCAAATTGGTAGAAATCAATTCCTTGCTCCAGCAATTGATTTATACTAACTTTTCATTAAGATCCACCCACTAGAAATGACATGAATATCCAATGGTCATGGATATTCTTGTCATATTTCTCCCAACGATCCCTGGAAACTCCATTCTCTATCTGACATGGTGTTTTTCAGAAAAATTGAAAATAGAAATGTTGGAAGAATTAGATGAGAGGTTACGAAAAAATATAATGATAAGGGGAATGATTCTAGCGAACCCACATTTCTCCCATCCCCAACACAAAGGGGGTTTTAGCTACTCATAATCAAAGTAGTAGAAAACTGACTATTAAACTTCAAGGAGTTCATTACCATTAAAATGAGAAAGAAGACATCAGAATAAAGCATACCAGCACTCCCCCCAAGTTTCAGAACTCCCCTTCCTCCTTATTCCAAAAAACCCCCCCTCCTTTCCCAAGTCTCTAGGGTCTTCCAGGTCCAAAAAGGGCCTTTTTACAGTTGAAAAAAGGTAAGTCTCAAAGGAAAACCCATGTCAAGGAGTTGGTGGAAAGGGGGAAAGAAAAAGAAAAAGCTGAAGTGGGGTGCACGGTTTTGGCGCACGGTTTGGTAAACCGTGCCCAAACCGTGTAGAGGCTACTACCTTGGATTCTTCAGCCACACCATTTGGGTGCACGGTTTGGAAACCATGAGCAAACCGTGTCATAGCTACTGTCCATAATTGTTTGAGCTGCACAGTTTAGTCTGAAAGGCCCACGCCACTTGTAAACCGTGTGGAAATCATGTGGACCCTTCTGTAAGGTTAATCCCCTCCCACAAGGTTTGCACACAGTTTGGATAAACCATGCAGCAACCGTGTGGGTCCTCTTTGCCTTTTAAATTCCTTTTTTCTCCATCCTTCATGTCATGTATTTGATTCGAAAAGCTCCCATCCGGCATCATCAGAGGGAAAAGGGTCATTACGCCTCCAATTCCCTTCTGAATCTCCAAACTTCAAAGATTCCATGCTTTATCCTTCAATGAATGAAGAATCTATCAAAAAACATTCTCTTTGTCAAAATCAAATAAAAACCATCCTAAAGACCAATTTATAGATGTTAAACCAGGTGGAAATGCCTTATGCACAGCAGTGCATAAAACTCCCCCACACTTGATCAGTTGTTTGTCCTCAAAAAAGCATAACAATTATGACCAAGGTGTCACTAATGAGATAGGTAGTAATATAACATATTATACCATTTAGGTGAATATGTATTTTGAACTAATTATCGAGAAAAATTACAACATTCAAACTTCATGGATTCCCTAGTCTATGAAGTTAACCAACAACGTAATCTTAATCCAAAACAGTTAATCATTCATTTAGAAACCAATTGTTTCTTAAAATTTCCTTTTCCCTTATTCATTCAAAGATAGTTCCTACCTCCATTTTCATCTAGTTATACACTTAGATTAGCTAATTCTGGGTTTTTTCGTCGCCAATTGGTGAGCTATTACTTTTATAAGTCACACGCCCTCATTGACATTCATTTTGGAACATGATGAAAGGTCATCAAAAGTATTGGGCATGCGTTTGCATATCTAAAAATAAATTTTTCTATAAAGGAGTGAGATACTAGCATCGAATTTTTTCCAATATGCTCATGTCAATACATGATGAATATTTTGAGCAAGTAAAAAGTTCATGGAATTAAGACCGTGCAATAGCCACTAGTGCGGAAACAACAATTCCTAAAACCTCACCCCTATTTATGCACAATTTGACTTCCATTTTAAGGGGTTTCTCATTTTGAATTACTCCGTCACAAAAATCATCTTTAAATAGATTGTTTTTCTAAATTATTGTCTAAATGCTACTTGTCAATATTACAGAGTTTATTCACATCAAAAACCAGGTTAAACAATCCGGACATATGATCCATTTTCAGAGATAATTGCCAAAATTCAGTCTTATCTAAGTTATATAAACCCATTACATCTATAACATCCATTTATACACACCTAAGAAAATATGCTACCCAAGTTTAATTGGGCAATCAATCAATCGGCATGGGGTGCTAATTAAGGGTGCCCTCCCCCACACTTAAAACCGAGCATGGTCCCCCGTGAAGGTAATAGCGTAGAGAAGGGTGGGCATGTGGCAACATGACATGGGAGGGTAGAGAAAAATGGAAAAGTTGAAAAGTGAAAACTCCCTTGAAACATGTGACGTGGGAAAAGAAGATGATGTGAGAGAGACCGATGAATGAAAAAATGGCTGGCATGGAACAGATGAAACAGTTGCTGGGAAAAAGAACCATACAAGTGAACCCAGAAAACAAAACAGCACCAGTAGGAGGAAAGAAAGAACAACACATTATCACACCATAACAAGTGAAAGAATCACACCATTGGAAAATAGAAACAAAGTTCAAGTCAATTAATATAGGTACAACACATAATAAAGGAAGAACAGGCAAAAAATATGGTCAAGGGGCAGGGGGAGTGAAAAAGTAGTCATGTGCAGCCGCATCCCAGGTCGGATCAATAGAAGGCGGGGGAGGGTCCACAGGGTTGGTAGGGACATTTGGGATGTGGGGTGCATGTAGTAAAGAACAATAGTACAATAGGCACACAATCACAACAAGTAAAGAGAGACATTTGAAATTCTAAAATGCATGCATATACACCCTATGGAAAATCCCACTTTGAAAATATTAGGTATGGAAAGCACACATTCATGGAAAATCAGTTGATCAATTCTGTGTAATGTAAAATCCTTGGAAAATCAAAAAAAATGGAAGGTGAATGGAAAAGAACTTGGAAGAGGAAATGAAAAGCAAAATCGAAGGTGGAGAGTATCTTGGCCAAACCCTAGGGAGAAGAGAAAGGGAAAAAGGAAAGAAATTAGGAGAAAAAGAGAAAGGAAATAAGAGAGAAGTAGAATACAAACCTTTGGTGGAGGTTCCTTGGTAGGAACTTGGTGGAGGAGAGGATGAAGAGGAGAGGAGAGGAGAGGGGGTTCTGAACGGGTTGGAGCAGGGAGAGGGGGTTATGCATGGAAAAGGGAGAGGGAGGGGAAATCCCGATTTTTATAAAAAAATTGGGTGTTAAGTGGCCACACGGTTTGGGCGCATGGTTTGGTAAACCGTGCCCCAACCATGCGGAGGCCATTGTCTGTGAGAGAATAATGGGCATGGTTAGCGCACGGTTTGGTAAACAGTGCGAAAACCGTGCAGTTGGTTCTGTGTGAAGCACTTTCCCCTTTTGAAAATGTAAACACACCCTTTTCAGTACAATTTTGGGCCCCTTTTCATTAGAAAAGAAATTTTGAGATTTTCCATTTAATGAGCACGACTTGCATTGAAAAAATTTATAAAACACTCCGACATGGAGCGAGAATTCTATCTAAAACACGCAAGAAAATAAAAGCACACTATCATGAAATCCTAAGAACTCAGAAAATCAAGACATTAGGAAATAAATGTTTTGAAAATGCCGGGTTACCTCCCAGTCAGTGCTACGTTTTATGTCTCCTTATCGACTTACCTGGGCCTTGAGCTACCCAAATTGCATGGTGGAAATGATTCCCACAATGTCATCCATGCTGTAGTATGTTTTGAGGCACTTTCCATTCACTTTAACTGCTTGCCCATCTGCATCCGCCACTTCCACCGCTCCATGGTGGAAGATCGTAAGCACCATGTAGGGTCCTGACCGTTGAGACTTTAACTATCCTAGAAACAATTTAAGACAAGAGTTAAAAAGAAGAACCTTTTCACCTGGCTAGGAATTCTTCCAGGATATCATGCAGTCATGGACCACCTTTTTCTTCTCCTTATATAAGGCTGCATTCTCATAGGCCTCCCGCCTAATCTCATCTATTTCAATCAGTTGAAATTTTCTCCTTTCCTCGGCTACCTTGAGATCCAAATTGATGGCCTTGACTACCCAATATGCCTTATGCTCCATCTCCACTAGCAGGTGGAAGGGCTTTCCATAGACCAGTCGAAACGGGGACATGCCGAGTGGTGTCATGAACGCAGTCCGGTAAGCCCATAAAGCATCATCCAACTTCTTGAACCAATCTTTTCTGAGGGAGCATACCATCCTCTCAGGTATGTGTTTCAGTTCACGATTGGACACTTCCAACTGACCACTAGATTGAGGGTGGTAGGGCGTCCCTTGATTATACTTGACTCCATACTTTGCATTCACTTTCCTCATAAGTGTGTTATCGATGTGAGTACTGCGATCGCTGATCAACACCCGCGGTGTTCCAACCCGACTGAATATATTCTTTTTCAGAAAAGAAAAAACTACCTGAGTTGTATTTGGAGTAGTTTCCACCACTTCCACCCACTTAGATACATAATCAACACATACCAGGATGTATGTGTTCCCAAGGGATGGAGGAAATAGACCGATGAAGTCGATCCGCCATACATAGAAAATTTCCACTTTGAGGATTGGGTGTTGCAGCATCTCAGCTTGATGACTGACATTCCCTATCCTCTAGCATTGATCACAGTATGAAATGAAATGGTGTGTATCCCTATGCATGGTTGGATAGAAGAAACCGGATTGTAAAACTTTGGCGACTGTGCGATACGGTCCATGATTCCCTCCTGTAGGAGAGAGTGACATAACTCTAAGACAGTTTGAATTTCTTCCTTCGGGATGCAAAGACAGATAATGTCATCACCGCATGAGCGGAACAGCAAGGGGTCTTCCCAGAAATAGCGTTTCACATCCGAAAAAAATCTCTTCTTTTGTTGAAATGAGAAGTCCAGGTGGACGACTCCTGTTGCTATGTAGTTGGAAAAATCAGCGAACCATGGCCGAGGTGGGACTTCAACAGAAAATAAATGCTCATCGGGAAAATCCTTGTTTATTTCCTAATGTTCTTCCCTTTCCAAGTGTGGTAGCTCTATCCGAGAGAGGTGGTCAACCACCACATTCTCACTACCCTTCTTGTCTTTTATTTCCAAGTCAAATTCCTAAAAGAGAAGCACCCAACAGATGAGCCATGGTTTAGTATCCTTCTGGTTCAATAAATACTCTAATGCGACATGATCCATGTAAACCACTACTTTTGAAAGCACCAAGTAGGAGCAGAATCTATCAAAAGAAAAGACGACAACTAACATCACCTTCTCTATGGTGGTATAGTTCAGTTGTGCTTTATTTAAGGCACGACTGGGATAGTAGATCGGTCTAAAAATGTGATCCAGTCGCTGTCCCAGGACTGCTCCCACAACACAATCACTTGCATCGCACATCAACTCAAAATTCTCCTCCCAATTCAGAGCTATCATGATGGGTGTGGAGATCAATTTCTCCTTCAAAATTTGGAAGGCCTCGATGCATTTACAATCAAATTCAAATATTGAATCTTTAGAAAGTATATTGGTCAAAGGATGAGAAATCCCGGAAAAATACCGAACAAATCTTTGGTAGAAACCCGTGTGCCCCAAAAAGCTCTGAATTTCTCGGACTGATGTAGGAATGGGAAATCGCAAGATCACTTCTATTTTGGCTGGATCCACTTGAATTCCTTGCACTGAAATCCTATGGCCTAACACAATGCCATGTTGTACCATAAAATGGAACTTCTCCCAATTTGAGACCAAATTCGTGTGCTCACACTGCTCAAGAACTAACTTCAGATTCACTAGAAAAGTAGTAAATGACTTCCCATATACTGAGATGTATTCCATAAAAACCTCAATAATCTATTCTGCAATATCATGGAAGATTGATAGCATACACCTCTGAAAGGTGGCTGGAGCGTTGCACATCCCAAATGACATGCGATGGTAGGCAATTGTGCCATACGGACAAGTGAAGGTGCTCTTTTCCTGATCTTATGGTGCAATTGAAATCTGGTTACAACCTGAATAACCATCTAAGAGGAAATAGAATTCATGCCCCGCCAATCATTCAAGCATCTGATCCATTAATGGGAGGGGAAATGGTCTTTTCTAGTTGCGTCATTTTACATCCGATAGTTGACACATACCCTCCATCCCATGATTTTCTGGGTTGGGATGAGCTCATTCTTCTCATTTGTGACCACCGTGATGCCACCTTTCTTGGGTACCACTTGGAGAGGACTCACCCATGGACTATCGGAAATTTGGTAAATTATACCAACATCAAGCAGTTTGATTACTTCCTTTTTGACCACTTCTTTCATCGGGGGGTTCAGTCTTCTCTGTGGTTGGCGAGATGCTTTTTCCCCTTCTTCCATAAGCACTTTGTGAGTACAAATAGTTGGTCTTATACCCTTGAGATCAGAAACTGTCTAGCCGATGGCCTGTTTCTGCCTTCTGAGGACTTAAAAAAGAGCATCCTCTTGATCCTATGACAGTGATGAGTTGAGGATCACCAGAAGGGTATGTTTCTCTCCCAAATAACCATACTCCATGGAGGAAGGGAGAGGTTTTAACTCGAGCCGAGGAGGGTTGAAAATAGATGGTATAATAGGTTCAACCTATGCTCGCTCTAACAAATCGGTGTCAATTGCCCTTTGCCAATAGTGGCAGCCTTGGCCTTAAATCAAGCTTAATTCCACCCGGGTCTCTTCAAGGTTGTCATCCTCCAGAACACATTCTTTACTGTATGGATAAGATTGCATATCACCATATTCTAGGCCGAAATGATCCGCCATTGTTGTCAGAGCACAATAATCCTCATGCTCCATTAGTGAAACTTTCTTGTCTTCCTTTAGGAAATTATAGGATGCCTTTTCATCACCAACACGGAAGGTTATCTCCCCTTGGTGGACATCAATTAAAACCTTCCCGATAGCGAGAAAAGGTCTTCCCAGAATTAAGGATTCCTCTGGCCCTTCTTCCATATCCAAGATGATAAAATCGGCTGGTAGAATCAACATCCCCACTTTGACCAACACATCTTCCAACAACCCCTTGGGGTATTTAATAGAATGATCGGAAAGTTTAAGTGCCACTCGGGTTGGCTTGAGTTTATTCAATCCTAACTTCTTAAATACACCAAAGGTAATTAGATTGACACTTGCACCAAAATCGCAAAGAGATTTACCAAACTCACAAGGCCCAATAGTACAAGGGATAATGAAACTTCCCAGGTCTTGGAGCTTTGGAGGAAGAGTATGTTGTACAACAGCCGAACATTCCTTAGTAAGGGGAATGGTTCCCAAATCTTCCATTTTCCTTTTGTTAGATATAATTTATTGCATAAAATTCTCATAAGTTGGCATTTGACTTAAGGTCTTGGAAAAGGGAATATTAATTTGGAGTTTCCGAAAGATTTCCAGGAATTTAGTGAACTGCTGGTCCAACTTCTTTTGCTTCATTCTCACTGGGAATGGAAATGGCGGTTCGTATGCTTTGATCTCATATTTACCCTAACCCTGTGGGACTTCCGGTTCTTCATCCTTCTCATGTCTTGAGGATGATTCCTCAGCTACAACTGCCCCACCTGAGGATGTGGACTGCTTTGATGTTGGGTCACCCTGACTCATCGTGACCTTTGGCATCAGCTCCTTCCTGCTTCAGAGCGTAACTGCATTTTCCTCCTCCCGTGTATTTTCTCTGTGTTTCCTGGTAGTGTCCCGAGCAGTCTATAGAATAGATTATTGGAAAGCTGCCCTATATAGTTCTCGAGGATTCGGATTGGTGCCTCCTAGTTTTGAAATCGTGTCTCAGTGGTTGTTATGAATTTGGACATCATTTACTCCAATATTGAGGAAGGTTCCTGCTAAGCGTGTTGAGGGACTTTTGGGGGAGGTGGTTGTCTCAATGGTTGGGAAGGACAAGGGTTTTGATACCCTTGTGACTGATATGTGCCCTGCTGGAATTGGTTACTCTGCTACTGCCTCGGGTACTAATTTTGAAACTGATGTTACCCATAACCAGGTGGTGTTTGTGGTCGGGGCTGAGGATTTTTTTGTTGCTACCCCCAGCCTTGATTTTGACATTCCTTCCACCCCTGGTTCTGATACTAAGGGTAGATACTTTTTCCTCTATTCTGAGCAGCGTAATTTACCTCACTCGTTGAGCCTCCTACATTGGCACCTGGGCACTCTCCCATTGCATGGTTATCTCCACAATCACCACATGCTGGTAAACTGATGGGTTGAACTGGAGAAGGATGCTTTAGATTCAAAGCCTCAATCTTCTTGGAGACGACATCAAGTTGAGCTGCGAGCATGGTGGTGGAATCTATATTGTGCATTACCCTTTTCTGCGTACCTATTTCTGAGTGCCACTGAAAACTTTTAGCTGACATATCCTCCAATAATTCAAACAATTCTTCCAGTGACTTTCTCATAACTGTTCATCCAGCCGCTACGTCAACCACAGACTTGGTGTTTGTGGTGAGACCACCATAGAAAGTTTGGACTTGCATCCATAAGGGCATTCCGTGGTGTGGGAACTTCCTGGGAAATTCCTTAAATCACTCCCATGACTCGTACAATGATTCTGAGTCATGCTGGTTGAAATTACAGATTTCATTTCTCAATCTGACTATCTTTGATGGAGGGAAATATTTGGATAGAAAGGCCTGAACCAATGCCTCCAATGTTAAAATGGATCACCAATTCAATCCCTTAATACAATCTTTCCCCTTGTCCCTTAATGAAAAAGGATACAACCTTATGCGGATGGCATCTTCAAAGACCCCATAATATTGAAAGGTGTCAGAGATCTCCAAGAAGTTAGAGAGGTGAGCATTGGGGTCTTCATTTGATAAACCACCAAACTGAACTATGTTCTGAATTAATTGCATGATGGATGTCTTTATTTCAAAATGCCGATCTTACACCGCTGGTCTGACTATTCCTGTGTCTGCTCCCTGAATGGAGGGCAGACCATACTCCATGAGAGTTTGGTGTGGAGGCACTGGTTCCTATGGTTCCTGGGGAGCATAATATTGTTGAACTTTCAGGTAATATGCCTGCTAATCCGGAGGCAAAAATGGGGCTTGGTCCCATTGAATGTACTGCCTCAGTGGTGGATGACTGAATCCGAGCACAAATTGGTCCGGTGGCCTCTGCTGATTTCTTGGCATGTACTCTATATATACTCCTAGTGGGTTCAACTGTTGCTCTTCATCTCCACCCTTGGGTGTATTCTCTTAAATTGCAAATGGCTGTCCAACAACTTGGACAAACCCCTTTTCTTCCTCATGATGTGCCAAGGGATCATCTGCGTTGAGATCACCCATAAGTGCACGGCGTCACCTAGACAACATTCTTTCGATTTTGGGGTCAATAGGTTGTAATTCTGATGACTCGACAATCTAGGAATGAGTGATCAGCCACTCATATACTACAGCCCTGCACACACACAGGAAAAACACCCATCGTAAAAAGGAAACAAAGTTGTAAAACAGAAATAAGTTAAAGAAAAGAATTTTCAGAGAATTTTTCAATTTTGTTTCACTAAATAACTCCAATTCAATTAAAACAAATGGTCGTATTAAAGTTAGTATTCCCCAGCAACGACTCCAAAATTTGACTGAGCTGTTCAGTGTTTCTATTGTTATTCCTTCAGTCAAATTAAATTCCCTAACTTAGACTAGTATAGTGGAAATGTACGGGGTCGGTCCATAGGGAAATGAAGTTGGTGTTTATGTTTAATGACTGGGGTTATTCGTTGAAGATGCTCAATTTAAATACGTTTTGTTGGTGGTTCATGATTTAGATATTAAAATCAATGACTTGTTACTGAAACTTATCTTATTCACTATTGATTACTTTACAACTAAAATTATTTAAAACCAAATTTTACTGAATGATGATAAAGATGTACTTGGGATGGATATTAATGTGGAACTAGAACCTTAATCCATATCATGTTGTGTTGTTCATAATAACCCAAATTTCTGGGTTTCATATGTGTCGGAACTTCCTTGGTCCCACAAGTTGCAATCAAATCAGTAGAAATCAAATCAGTGGTCCGACAATTGATTTCTACTAACTTTTCGTTATGATCCACCCTCTAGAAATGACAAGAATATCCAATGGTCATGGATATTCTTGTCATATTTCTCCCAACAATCCCTGGAAAATCGATTCTTGATCCGACATGGGGGTTTCCAGCAAAATTGAAAATATAAATGTTGGAAGAATTAGATGAGAGGTTACAAAAAAATACAATGATAAGGGGAAGGATTCCAACGAACCCGCACTTCTCGCATCCCCAACACAAAGGGGGTTTTAGATACTCATAATCAAAGAGGTATAAAACTTTCTATTAAATTTCAAGGAGTTCATTACTACCAAACTGAACAAGTAGACAACAGAATAAAACATACCAGCACTCACCCCAAGTTTCAGAACTCCCCTTCCTCCTTATTCCAAAAAAAATCCCCCCTCCTTTCCCAAGTCTCCAAGGTCTTCCAGGTCCAAAAAGGGACTTTTTCCTGTTGTCAAAAGGCAAGCCTCAATAGAAAACCTGAGACTAGGAGTTGGTGGAAAGGGGTAAAGCAATAAGCAAAAGCTGAAGTGGGGTGCACGGTTTAGGCACATAGTTTGGTAAACCGTGCGTAAACAATGTGGAGGCTACTACCTTGGATTATTCAGCCGCACCAGATGGGCCCACGGTATGGCAAACTGTGCGCAAAACGTGCCATAGGTACTATCCAGAATTGTCAGAGCTGCACGGTTTAGTTTACAGGGCCCGCACCACTTATAAACCGTGTGCAAATTTTGCAGACCCTTCTGTAAGGGTAATCCTCTCCCACAAAGTTTGCACCCGATTTGGTTAAACCATGAGGCTGTCGTATGGGTCCTCTTGTCCTTTGAAATTACTTTGTTCTTTGTCATTCACATCAAGTATTTGATCCGAAAATCTCCCATCCAACATCATCAGAGGGAACAGGGTCCTTACGCCTCCAATTCCATTCTGAATCTCCAAACATCAAAGATTCCATGCTTTATCCTTTAATGACTGAATAACCTATTAAGAAACATTCTCTTTGTGAAAATCAAATAAAAACCATCCACAAAACCAATTTATAGATGTTAAACCAGGTGGAAATGCCTTATTCACAGTAGTGCATCAGGGAGAATATAAAAAGTTCCCTCCATATATATGAAGAATGACTAATGTATATATTTTTAATTTGGGGGAGAGGATACGAGAACTCATCTATATCAAAATGATATTGAGGGGTTTCCAGCATATGTTTGGAGAAGATTCCTTGTAAAATTTTTCATATTTCTAATGAATACAAAGGGGAATATACAAATGACATTTTTGATATTTAGGATTGAATAAACCTATTGAAGTGAATTGATATTGTTTGATTTGATTTGTCTCCAATTAATACATGGAAAAAATGGAATTGATCTTACACTAATGGATGGGGATATCTTTTAATAAACCTTCGATCCTAGGTCGAGGTGTTTTGATGAACACCATATTTGAAACATGTGATGAATTGTTTCATGAAAAATTAATTTATGGGTTTGGAATGTTTTTATGTTATGTTTATTGGTAAAATTATCATGGATGATTTGGAATCTTTTTGGAGTTAAGTGAAGATGCATAACAATGAGTGGAATTGTGTAATTATGAAGGTGCCGAAATCATGACGTGAAAGGTGGTTCCAAGGCCTTATAAATTTTGAATTTATCTTTCATTTAATGAAATTGATCTTATACGAGATATAATTAATGTTCAATATAAAACATGTTCCTTACATGAGAACTAATCATATTACAATTGTGTTTGAGAAATTTTGATGATAGTACTGGGAGAATGAGTTCATCTTACATAAATGGTTTGTACCACTAATATGATATAATATATAAAATTATAGATTTAAGAACACATTTTTTCCTAAGTTACATGTTTTATTATTTCTGATGAAAATAAACATTAGTTGAAAATAAATCACATATGAAAATATTAAAATAAACATATCTTTATTCATTCATGATTTTATATTATAGTAAATGTATATGAAGGAAAGTATTGAATAACATAGATTATTACATAACATGGATAATAAATTTTTTTAAATGTACATAAAATTTATTCAAATAATAAATACAAAAGAATAATATTTTAAAAAATAGAAAATCCCATAGTTCATCATCACCACTAAGAATCCAAGTTTGTAAAAATATACCTATAATGAGAACAAACATCACGAATGAAGAAATAATTTATAATATCATAAATTAATGTGAATTGAGATTTTGGAAGTTATAGAAGAATTAATTTATAGAATGTAATATGGATAATATTTCAATTATTGTATCATTGTAAATGGTTATATAGTCATCAGGTATAATGCAAGTAAATATTTTACCTATTTAGAATTATATATACACATTTAATATAAATAATGTTTTTATAGAGGATAAAACTAAACCATATCATTATAAATAATTTTTCATAAATTAAATAAATTATATTTTTTATTAAAGTAAAAGGATACTAATTCATTTATTAAAATAAAATTTATTTTAATGATTTGTTTTATAAAATCTCCATTTTGGATAAATTTATTAATTCTAATGACTGATTTTAAAAAACATATCGATAAAATTTATGTAATGATTATTAAAATAATTTAATCTCCTCTCTAAAATAACAATGATATTATAAATAATAATTTTTATAATGATTCATAGTAAAATAATTATTTTATATTTATTATATATTATATGAATTAATTTGAATGATAAATTTCTCATATTTGTATTTTTAAATTTAATGAAATTTATTTATTAGATTTATAAAAAATGATAAAAAATTCATAAATTAATTATTAATTGGTTATATATAAAAATAACAACATGTAATTCTAATAATTTAATTAATTTAAAATAACATATTTTTTCAAAATGGTATGTATTTCTATATTATCAAATTAAAATGACCTCTATAAAAAAATTTAAGTGAAATTTATTGATATTATATATAAAAATATAAAATAAAAATCATCTAAATTTTATTACTTGAGAAGGAATAATAATATATAAATTTTTATAATTTAATAAATATATATATTATTGTCTAGTTTTTTATGCAATATACAATTT
Source organism: Viscum album (assembly GCA_963277665.1). Lineage (NCBI taxonomy): Eukaryota > Viridiplantae > Streptophyta > Magnoliopsida > Santalales > Viscaceae > Viscum > Viscum album. The sequence continues at coordinate 1,291,459,628 of OY728158.1, forward strand.
ATTTTAAATTTAATTGTAATAAATTTTAGAAATTTATTTTTATATAACTGAATCAATATTTTTAATTATATTTTATAAATTATTTAATGATTTTATAATAATGTTTTAAAGGATACCACGGTAAATAGTGAGTTACCACAATAAAGGATAAAAAGAGGTAAATAAGTAAATTTTAGTTTTATTTTCTTTAAATATGTATATACTTTATCTATTAAATGTATGTAGTAGAGAATAATATATCTAATATACTTATCAATTTTGGAGTGTCTTTTAAGGTTTTTTTGGCTTACAAAAGAATGAATGACTATTTGTGAAAAAATACAATTCCTTGTCACTTATTAAAGGAACCCCCTTCGACCATTTCTAAACCACACCTAAAATTAGGATTCAACTAAATAATATTCCACTTTTACTCCCCTAAGAAGGTTTCCACTTTACCCCCCATGTTTAGGGAGGATTACTTAAATTCTTTAAGACTAATTAGGCTTCTAAGAGAAGATATGATTTTTTTAATGTAATGAATTCTCATAATTTATTTTAATTTATCTTCTTCCTCTAACTCTTTAAAACTAATATTTTTTAAATTAATAAAATATAGATAATATTATTATACATATTTAATAAATTATTCTAAATTAAATTATTTCATTATCATATTTTTCAATTTATTATTACATGCTCTTGTTTAGGTTGGTTTAACCACACACACTAATGATGATATAAATTCATATCATGGGTGTTTATAAAACATAGTTATTTGTAAGATATGATATTAATAAATAAATACTATTTTTCATGTTATTTTAAAGTTAGGATTAACTCAATATTAATATGCTACCATATATTTTTCCAAAATTAAATAATTATGCTTTTTATGGATATCATCTTTAAAAATAATATCATAAAGACACATGAAATGAAATTTGAACATTATAACTCATTATGGAAAATTTTTACAATATATCAAATACACTAGAAATTGCTAAATCAGTAACATTTAATGATGATGGTGAATGACATGTCGGAACAGACCAAGAACAATTAAAACTACCAATAAATTACGATTAATATATGTAAAAAATAAATAATAACTAAGTAATAAATAAAAAAATAATATAAATTATTATTTAATAAAAATATGAATAAGGATTTAAAATATATTTTTAACAAGTCTAGAATATTATAAATGAATAAATATGTATTTTTTGGGAAAGAAAGAATCTTATATTAGGGTTTTGTTGACTCAATCCCTTTTAACTGAGTTGTATACATTCTTCCATGACTATCATAATCATAAAAACCCCTTCAATTTATTTCTATTTTACAAAATATTATGTTGTAAGTGTTATTTGTCTCGATTTACATTCCCCAACACATGTTTTGTATTACATCCCTTTTATGGTATACTTACTACCTCTATCATATATTTTCATCATAAATAAAATTTTATTCCAGTTATTTTAAATTATATGTCACATATTACTTTTGAATTTATTTATATTCATTCATTATCAATTTCGTAGGGAATTTTTACTCAATAGTTTTGTCTTCATTCAGTCACACACTGTCTTATGTGACTATATCCTTCTTAGTTTTATCTATTACACTAAATGATTGTATTATTTCATATTTATTCTTTTTTAATTGTATTTTCATTTTTTTCTCCTAATCCCTTTTTTCATTTACTCTCATATAATAACATATGATATTATTTTTGTTATCATCCTAATTACCCTTTATTGTTTCATTATTCACATTTAAAACCTATTATCCTTTATATTGTCAATCTAAAATCACACATTAATTTATATATTATAAAAAATAGTTTATTAATGCGATTTATAATTTCATTTCATTATATCGAATAAATTACAATTTCATTCAATCATTTCAGAAGTTATAAGGATTTTTATTAACTCAATATGATTACCTTGAGTCATAATAATTCTTCTTTGACAATGTTCTTGTATGATTTCTATATTCTTCACCATAACTATATCATGTTATATTTTAGATTTCATTCAAGGGAGAATAAATTTAATTATTAATATACTCTTTCTTAATTATTATTACTTCAGAAATATATATTATTTTGAAAAAAAATTCACAATATATTTCGATTACTGTTTTTCAATGTCCATGATCCTTCATAGCAAAAATTATGTTCTTGATAAATTTGAAACATAAATATTTATTTTTTTCTATAACATTCAGGTTTCTATTTTATTTTATTCAAAAGGTTTTATATTTTTTATCAATGTGGGTGAATTTAAAAAAAATACATTATAAGGTATTTACTTCCACTTACATAAATTGTGTATCTTCCTCTTCATATTTATAGTTCAATATTTTATATGTTTCAAGGTTTTATTATGGGGACATTTATTAGTAAAATAATATTTTAAATTTTATTGTTTTATATTAGAAAAATATTATTTTATGTAAATTCTAACATTGGGTTTAGGAAAACATTACCAGGACACATATGGATCTATTTATAAGATTTATTTTCCTTTTTATAACCATTATTAACGTGTTTACATCTAATGAAATCATTTATATAATTTATATAAAAAATATATAAAAAATATTTATAGGAGTATTCTAATTTTAAATTAATTTCATTATAGTGATGTTTAATGAAGTTTTTTTCTTATATTTATTTTTTTTAGTTTTATAAAATATAAGGAATAAACATCTAAAAAATTACACAATTCCTTGTATTACATTAATAGAATCATCATCTATATTAAAAATATTTTATATTATAACTTATTAGTGATCCTTATGTTATATATCCTCTTATTATACCTTTCTATTAATCATCCCCTCTTTGAAAATAATCCTTCGACTTGTTACCAAAACATACATGCTTATTAGGAAATGAAATATATTTTAGGGGATTGATACATCCCTACCTTCTTCCAACATTATAAACACCATTTTTAAATAAAACCATTATCTAAATTCTATTACATTGTGAGTACCCTACTCTTCTTCTTCTGATTAATGGTTATCAATCTAAATAATGATACCATTAAATTAAAAATAGTAATACTTAGTCATGGCCATATAATGTTTATTATATATTATGTGAGACCCTCTAATTTATTATTGTAGTAGATGGGTATTTACCTATGTAACCTCTATTATTCATTGGATAATTTTTAACACATGAATGTTTATAAATTCCTAATTTTTTCATGGAAAAAATTATGCTATGACTTTTGATTATTTCATGTCAAACACACACATATGGATTATCATTATATGATTAGTGGGTCTATTATATCCCTTCAATTCATTGGGTATAGATCCATATCTCATGATATTACCATGGGATACGTTTAATAATGATCGAGACACCATGAATCATGTGTTATTATTCCCAATACATTATGTTCTATGATAAAGGTAGTTATTCATGGTCAACTATGTAGTGGGATACAGATTTTCAAGATTGATCCACTATGATATGTCTGTATTTATGGCTAAGTATGACATATGTTCTAATTTATATGCTTATGTTTGATCCACATTCCCATTTTATGCTTCCATGTCTTGTGATTGTTATATTTTTATTTCACATTTATATTCAATGTTAAAGGTTAGGCCTGATTAGTGATTTCTATTTTGGTACAATAGTGATATATTCTTATTATATAATTTTTTATAACCACACACTATGATGTCAACCCTTCAATAGGCATTCTATCATGTTTGTGTTTTCTCACATATTTATTATCAAATACTCTTTGACTCACTGATATGCCTTTTCTCTTTTACAGAGTGTTTTTAGTCACTTATTTTTATTAAATTTCATATTAAATTTATATAAACTATAATTTCTAGGAATTTTTTATGTTTAGAGAATTTTATTAATGATTTTGAATCATTATTGTGTAATTTGATGGTCATATAAACAGTCGATAAACACACAAAACCTTAGATCTTGGGAGTGCGTTTCAATATTGATACGATATGTTTAGTTATGAAAACAGATTTATGTATTTTGAGATATCTCAATTGGTACCACAATACATGAGTAATGTTTTCATTTATGGAACATGATATAGAAGTTTATTATATAGGTGCTTCAGTTTTTATTTGACCAGGTTTTAGTTATTTTTTTTCAATTGTGCTATAAATATTAAGAGTATAAAACTAATGGAAAACAATTCTAATCTAAAATAGTTATAGTTTGAACCAATAGTTTCATATTTTAACCAAACATATCATTGGTTAAAATGATGGTTTCATCAATAAGAAATATTATGATTGATTTTTCATATCTATATTTTTATTTACTCATATTTTAGAATATATTGCCAAAACCATTTTGGTTTTAACATTTTTTTGGAAACATGTTAATGAAAATAAATCTAATAATAGAATCGATATAGAAAATACTATGTGTTATAGCAAATTAAGTAAACATATTTAAAAAATATGGTTTAGAAAAATGAAAATCTCAAAAAAAATTATCTTATGTGGGAAAATAAGAGTTTTTTAATGGTTACCAAGGTTGATAGGTTGATACATAATTTGAAATTATATCATCAGACATGTTTATCATATGGATACCCTAAAATATTTTCAATAGTGAGAGAAAATTTAATATTCGAGGATAAAATTCATTTAAGGGGTGGGAATATAAATTCAAGATTTATGTAAATTTTTTTTTTCAATGTGTTACCTTTTTTATTCTTTCTAATTGAAGGGAATGGATTTGGAAGTAAATCATATAAGATATGAAGAAAATTAACAAAACTTTATTCAATAATTACAATAACTTAAAATACAAATTCATAAAATAATGTATCAAACACCATGGATTATTACAAACCATGTATGATTAAATCCTTTAAAAGTGTATAAAATAAAATTGGACAATAAAGAAAAATAAATATTTTTTATACCAATACTAAATTCCATGAATCATTTTTACCTATTAGAATTAATGTTAGAAGAACTATATCATCATTGAAAAAACTTCATAAAGGGAGATAACATTTATTAAATCCTAAATGAATTAGATGAATTATTTGAGAAATTAGAATATATCGAATATATATAATTCTAATTGTGGGTAATATAGTCATTATTTGACAATTAAAAATGATATATAGTCATTGGGTATAATAATTGAAACATATAACTTGTATGAAAGAATATTCTTAATGTTAATTTAAATAATGTTTATTTAGACATTAAAAATATAAATTTGTATTATAATTAATTTATTTTAATTAATATAAATGATTTTTTATAATAGATAAACTTTATTAATTTTAGAGTTATTTTTTTATTTTAATGAAATAATTTTTCTAAAATAGGTTTTTTGTTCAAAATAAATACTTTTTAAACATGATTTCGATAAAATTTATGGATAATGTTCATGTTATAAATAGTAAAATAAGTAAATAACTTTTTTGAAATGATAAATATTGTATGAATAATAAGTTTTCCAAATGATTCACAGTCAACGATATATATTTTTATATTATATATTATATGTTTCTATTTAAAAGAAAAATTTTAATATTTGGATTATAAAATATAAATAAATTTATTATTTTTTTATAAAAAATGTATAAAAATTAATACATTGATTATTTATTGGTTAAAAATAATAATAAAATCATTTTTGTTAATAAGTGATTTTTTAAATAACATTTTTTCTATATATTGTGTATTTTTAAGATAATAAATTGAATTAATAATAAAAATATAATGATAAAAATGATATTATATATATATATAAATACAGGTTAAAATTCATCTAATTATTATTACTTGTTAAGAAATAATAATAAATCAATATTTATTCTTAATAATATATTTTTTCAAAGAATTATTTGTAATGTTTTAATAATTTTTAATAGTTTTAAAAAATTAGTTTAATTATGAAAATTTATTTAATAAAAATGATTCCATATTTTGAATAACACTTTCAAAATTACGTAATGATGTAAAAAAAAATTTTGGAAAAAATTTACCTAGGTGAAAATGAGTTTCCATAGTAAAGGGTAAAGGGTGGTAAAAGGGTGACATTAATGATTAATGTCTTTAAATATATGGATACCTTATAAATTAAATGTATATCTGAACTAATTATTACCCAAAAAAGTTTCCTAGAAAATTTTGGAGTGACTTTCATTGCATAATTTGTTTTCTTACATAAGATGGAATTGTTATTTGAAAGAGTGTATATTCTCATTGCTTATAAAAAGTACTCATACACTACCTATTCTAAAACACAATAAAAATTATTATTAATCCTTATATTATGCCCTATTTACTTCTATAAGTTGAAAAAACATTTTTGTACCCCCTCTCTCAAAATTAGTCCCTAAATCATTCAAACCTCCAAGGGTTTCTAAGGGAAGATACAATTTCTTTTTTGTAATTAATGATTTATCATCCATTATTTTCATTTATTATATTCTTACAAATATATTAAATTACTAATTATTATAGTAAAAAACATATAAATAATATCATTATACTTCTTGAATAATTATATTTTATTAAATTCCATTCATAATAATGCCCATCCATTGATTATAACACGTTCTTATTTGGGTCGGTTCAACTACTTACATGGATGATTCAGTAAATTTTTATTATGGAAGATTATTAAATATGAAATAATTATAATATATGATATTAATATGTACATAAAATTTTTTATCTTTGAAATGGTCGTATAATTATTTTACACATTATCAATGGACCAACTTATTTTGGATAAAATTTAAAAAAACATGATCATTAGTGATTTCATAGTTATGAATCATTTTGAAAACTCTCAAGGAACGAGACTTGAAATCCATAAAAATTATTTAACTAAATTTAAATTACATTAATATTATATACACTACTGACTAATCAACGTGGAATGATGATCAATAGCCCAATACCATCAAATAAAAAAGAATATTTGAAGCGGCTAACAACTAATGGTTAATATAAACTAAAAAAACAAATACATATTTAATTAATGAATATATATTATTAATATAAATGTTAATAAATATGAAAATGGTTTTGAAATATATTTATAACATTTATATTATTATTATAAAGGAATTTAGAGTTTTTTTGGAATTTTAGAATCCCATGTAAGGGTTTTGATGACTTAATATATTTTCATTGAGTGATACTTGTTTTTCCTTGAATAGTTTATTCTATATTTGGTATATTTTATCCAATGATTATATTATATTAATTTTTATTTATATTATTTTTATTTAAATTTCATTCTCATAAAAATATATTTAAATCGATTTTTATTTCATATTATATGGATTTATAGGGATCTATTTTTCAAATTAACATTCCTCGAGAGACATTACATACTATGAACATATTTTGTTATATATGGTATAATTACAACCTTATTAACATATTTATATCCTAAATAATTTTTTTATTCATGCGATTTCCAATTAAATTTGATGTATTCTCATTCAATTTATTTTTATTCAGTCATTAACAAAGCCATAGGGGTTTTATTATTGACTCAATATCTCATCGTTGAGTCTTACAGCTTATTTTTTTGACTATTTTATTATAATATTGGAATATTCTACACTATGATTATATTATTTCATATTTTTTCTATATTAATATATTAATTTCACTACTTTCTCATAATATATTTTTTAAAATAATTCCTTCATAAAAAATGATATTGTAAATGTTTTTATACCAATTTCCCTACACTATGGAATATCTGACATTATAAACCTTTTTCACTATATAAAATTTATATATTACACCATTTTCATTTTATTATCTTAATTCTATTTGAAATCATTGTATTTAATATTTAATTTATTAAACTATCATTTCTAGGAGTAATACTCATTATTCTATGAATATGTTAAACAAGGTTTTCTATATTATACCCCATCTTTATATCATGTGATTTTTTTTTTATTTCTATATACTATATATTTCATTACCAAATAAATATTTTTAGTTTATTTATAATTCTCAAATATGGTTTGTTATAAAGAAAATAATCTCAGTATTTATTTTGGGTATTTTTCATTCATGTCCATGTTATTTATTACAATTTTATATGATAATTGGGATCGATAAATCTTCATTCTCTTCTATGACGCATGTATTTATATTTTGATCTATTAAAAATTATTTTTTATATCAATTCTATCATTGTAGATTACATCAAACAATTAGAAATTATTTAAAACTTATTTCTTTCACCTACAATAAAATATTTATCCTCGACATCATATGTCTACTTTTTCATCTCTATTTCAATCAATGTTCAATTATTGGGACATTTATTTGTTAAATAATGTTTTAGAATTTCATTTTCATAATTTTAATTTCTTAATGTTACTTTTATCATTTTTTATACCATGGTGGTAATGATATTAAATGTCCATGGGAGTATTGATTTATCACTTCCTTGGTCTTTCCTTATTGAAAAGTTTTTGTAAGTATAAACTTTTGTACAATTCTATTCAATTATGATTATACAAATCTTTTTTCGTCTGATTTTAGGGTATTTACCAAGATAATAATACCATTTATTAACAAAAGAAATCAATTTGTAGTCCCATATTCCTTTTATTAAATATATTGACAATACCATATAAATTAATTTTTTATTTAGATTTTGTTAACATGGTTATCCCTATCATTATTTCAATGTGTTTTACGTAAAGAATATTCATATACAACCTTTCTATATTCGTGAGTTAATCAAGAAATAAATTTTTATTATTTAATGTGGATCATATTAGTATGGTTTATCAATATATTAGGGGAAGGTCTGATATATAACTCCAATATATTGAGTAAATATCTCTTTATCATGATACATGATTAGTGATTCCTAATCCATTACATTGAATGATTTTTTTAAATATCTTATCTAGAAGTATATAAGATGTGACACCCAATCCATTATATTAAGGGAAAAAAGTTATGATTCTCAATACAGTATCTTATGATTCTCTTGGAGGCCTACATTGGCAAATGATTTGATTCATGTTCTTTTGTTTTTTAAACATTTACATGTTATTTTTTCAAGATTCATGATTATTATAATATAATTTCACATTCCAAGTCCTTGGTAAATAATATTCCATCTTAATGATTTCTATCAGGGTTCTAAATTCCTATGTTTTGATAAATGATTATTATATCATGATTCAAAACCACTACTTATGATAATAACCCTTGAAAAGGTATTTATCCCATGTTTATATTCTACCAAATATTTTGGAACTAATCACCTCTCAATCATCGATATACATTTTCTATTACTATGATTTTCATCCAACTCATTTTTTTACACCACATTTCCCTATTACTACTAATAGAAGGACATGTCTATCAAGTTTTCATGAATGGAAAATTTGTGGAGACATTGAAGAACTATTGTGTAATTGGATGGATTTTTAGAGAATAAAAAAATCTAAACCTTTGTGTATTGGGAGTCTTTTTGAGTATTTGTATGATAAATTTAATCTCGGAAAAGTGTGTACGTATTTCTGGGTCATGTCAGTTGGTATCAAAGTATGCGGGTAATGTTTATATTTTTACCATTGGATCTATGAGTGAGGGGCTGAGGAGCTTCATAGAATGATAATAATCATTCCAAAACTATATTTATTGTACCTTGGAATCTCATAGGAGTAAATAATGTGATGTCGAATGCGATATGCAGACCACCCCAGTAAAAATTAGTGAATCCCATGTTTTAGAAGCCATGTTGTATCTCATAATGATGAATAAATTCATGATTTGATGTAATGGATCCCACCAAAATTCATATTTCATGATAAATTCATGTCTCAATATAATGAGTATTTGAAGATCTTATGTTGATAAGTGTTATGGATGGGCCTTAAGACCAATATAAGTTATGGGATCATGATGGAATGGGAGAAATCACATTACCCTATTTTATAAAGCAAAGTTTTGATGAATTTATGGTCCAATATATTCGGTTCATTTTATTCTATGATACTGGTTCCATACCACAATGAGACTAACTAAAAACTATAATGTATTTTTGGTTCCAAAAAATTGATTTTTTTTTCACACCGAAATCTACTTGTCATACCACAATGTCAATCAATGATATTACAGAATACTATGAGGTCATTGGGATTTAGTGTTCCATGTCAATTATATTTGAGGATCATTCCACAATAGGTGAAATCATTCCATAATATTGGTTAAGTGTATAAATATATGGTGTGCCTCATAGAGATAAATTTATATTCTGAAATTATGAGAGATTATGATTATTACAACAATTATTTAAAGATATATTTTTTAGGATATTGAGGAGATGAACAAGCGTTAAAACCACATACATAGTCTAGATGAACATGATGCATGTGAAGAAAATACTGTGTAACTTTTTATTGCTCATGTTTTCCATTAATCAATGTTTAAGAAAATTTTCTTCCTATATTACTTATTCCATTTTTATTAATTTGGAATATAGGTAGGGGGATTAAAACCATTAAACGCAAAGGATTATCTTTCCAATAATTAGGGTGTGACAACCTATTATAAAATCCATATGTCTATGCACGATTTAACTCAATCACTATCACACCATCTAATCATAAATAATGAAATCCAATTCACACAATATAATTATAGAATAAAGGATAATGAGATTTGATGTTTTTGTGGCCACTGATTCTTCAATACTCTTATTAGTGGGTTACTCTCTCCTAGGCCTTTCAGCTGAGATAGTTTTAAAATAAATTAAGGTATATTGGGGTTTCAACAATAAAAATGGAAAAAAAATCCATATTGAATGCATTATAAACCACATAAAAACAATTTTTATTATCCAAAAAACCAAAAGGAATAAGGTGGTAAATCTTCAATGGATAAACTGATGATGAAGATAATCATGACCTCAATGTTAATATTAGAACATGATGATATCTATATTCACAACCATGATAATAATATACATAATATTTCTATTAAAATTAATTTTTTCTAATAAAATTAATAATAGCTACTAATATTATATATGCATTCAATATTATAAATAACTGTTGTCACTAATTGTTTACTGAAAAAATGATTAATTTCTTGTCAAAGTTCACGTTTCCATCATAGAACCACATAGAGAGAATAATAATAATTCATTCAATTACACGATAGTATAATATATTGATCATATATTTCAAAATACTGATACAAATGACGTTATTATTCATTTTTAGTGTTCCTAATTTATATTAAATGAAATCATTCAACTGGTTAATTTTCCAATTCAGCCATTTTGAAGGGCTATATATACTACACATGGAGTCCTAATGAATATTCTAATGAAACTAGAAAAACTATGATGTTATATATTTTAGGCCAAATCTAGATGTACAAATTCATTTGTACTACACAATAAGTATTGGGAAATTCTCCTACATATTGGATAAAAAAATTAAGACCCAAATCATTCAATATGTGTTCCAATTGATTTACAATAGTCAAGCTCACAATTATTGTATGGGATTTTTTAACAGACAAAAATTCATGAACTTTTTACAAATCCTTTTTTATAAATGAGATAAAACAAATTTGTGGATGTTATAGAGTTATACAGCCAACTATCCAGAAGATATTGTTTGTACTTGAAGTTATTTTCCTGGTCTCAAACCCATTCATACTATTTTGTTTAAAAAATTTGGGATAAAACTGGATAAAAACACATGGACTAGGAAAATATCCACAATTATGGATATTTATATCCATTGGTCACAAAAAGTTTAAATTAGACTGGATACATCCATATATACAACTTTTAGTAAGAGGTGTTTTTGTGATTTGGTTGTCTTCATGCTCAAATTATCGGTCAAACATGAATGGTTGTTTTAGAATGTAAATAGTCAACACCACTGGATATACACACATATCCCTCTTCTAATTTAAAGGTATTATATATTAAGAACCTAATAGGATTCATTTTCATGAATAAATCCATATCAATGTCCTAGTAGGACCTTATAAACTCAATTTTCTACTTTCTAGACCTCTCATCCTCTCTTTATTTTCATGTCCTTCAGGTGATTTAAATATTAATTGTCTATGTGTGATTATAATTTAAATATATGTTTAACGAATTTATTGTTATAATTATATCTAATTCTCATACAAATTATATTTTTTAATAACAATGGTTGTTTAATAGTTTAAATTAGTAAAAAACACATCCCTTCATTTGATTTCATATTCAATAAAAATCATGTGTCTGTCACATTTCACTTGTGCATGTTTGTTGCACAATTTTTTATCATGTCATTCCATTAATTATTTCATTCAAAAAATCATAATAATCATCCTAATTAGAATAAAAATGATCTTAATGGCTGATTAAATAACCAATCTAGTTGAGTCAAAATGTGGTGATGTTATGTGATTGAAATATTTTTCTTGATTGACATTCATTAAATTAACATTATGTATGTGAAAATGGATATGTCATGGATATTTTGACATATATATTTTTACATGTAGATTCCATGGATTATTAAAACTAAAAATACACGTGGGTTCATAAAATATTGAACCTTCCAAAAATGATAATTGATAAAGATTAGTACCGTCATTGAGGATTGGATGAAAGTAAAAATTGGGAATTTTGATTAAAAAAACATGTGAAGTGGATGATAATTTAAAGAAATTTGTTAAAATATCGATTTTTTCTAAATATTACATCACCAATAAAGAATTTATCCCATTAATTTTCATAATATTAAATCAAAGTTAATACATAAATAAATTTTACTATGCTCTATAGAAAACACACACATTCAAAATTAAAAACAATAATAATCAATTTAATATATTTACCATCACTAGGGGTTCCACTTGAGTAAAATTATACACATTATATAAGTGAACCACACCCTTGAATAGTTTATAGGTGAAAATCCTGAAAACATCATATGAAATAATTTATGGGGATAGTGAAATGTGTAGTCGATTGTTTTTTTATAAAATAAAAAAGATGATAAAACAATCATAAAAAACACAAAGAAAATCCATCATTCCCATAAAAAATAATTAACGGAAAAATACCAAACAGAATCACACCCCTCATTCTTTCATATATTTTTTAAATTCCCTATATCATCCCAAACAATACAACATATATTCATGGCCCTAAAATTAAGAATTCTCTTTATAGAATTATGAGGAACATTAGATATAATAAAAACAATAAAGACCAATTAATTTCCAACACAATTATTCTAGATATGTCCAATCATATGGAACAAAAACTTAAAGGACCAACTACCCTTGATATAAATTACTATCCCCTGAGTATTAAATATCCAACTCTCAAGGTTGGTTTTGAAAACAATTCGGTTTTTATTGTTTTCTACCACATTTCCATTGGAAAGATGATGAGGATCCACATTTTATTTGTAAAGACCCAGAAATTTTGTGAATTGTTTTTAAATACATGGGATTTTTACGAGTCCGCGAAAATTTACGGTGCTTGATTTCAAGGCTTGGTGTGCCCAAAATCAATTTGTAATGTTTTGTTTGGGTAAGTTTAGTAAACGTACGAGTGGGGTTTTATATATTTTGAACAGGTGCTTGGAATTGAACTATGAGGGAACCGTTGACCTCACAGCACCGATTTTCACTTAAGAAGACATTCACTTCGACGATAGTGTGTCATGGATAAAAGTTAGTTTTTGGGATTTCTTAAAAAAATAATAAAATTAATTATAACGCTTTGTTTTATTTTTGAGCCGCCATGTGAGTGAGGGTAGTTTGAACCTCCACATGGGAGTTGATGGTGGGACCGGCAAACCCCAATGTCCCATGATAGGTTATGGTGTGGGGGGGACCACCTGAGAATAGCCTCCAACAATAGGTTACGATGTGGGGACCACTCGAGACCTATAACCTCTCTATTAAATGATAGGGGTGGGGACCACCATACCCCTATTGAAGATGGGGGATAAATCCTCCCACCTCTCCCTCTTTAATGAGGGAGAGCCTCTTTCCATCCACCTAATTAAACGTGACACCTCTCAAGAATTTAATTAGGTGGGGCCCACTCATTTAATTTATCAATTTTTAATTACATGCTAATGTAATAAAATGAAAACCATTCTATTATTTTATTTGCCATAATATTTCTTTAGTGGAGGCTATGAGAGGAAATATAGGGAGAAAATCTCCCAATGAAGAACGTGAAGAATGCAAAAAACACAGGTTATGCTCTTTCTTCTTCGACTTCTTCCCCGAACACCAACCGATCAACCCTCTCCAATGTCGTCAACGAACCGACACAGCTCAGAATTGAGGACGTGCAGTGGATGCGACGAAAAACGGACTCCTCCATCATCCTTTCGTGACTCCATCAAAAAATGATGAGCGTCGAGTGACAAATGAAAAGGTGTGGGATTTGTGTAGAATTTATTTCTGTTATTCATCGTTTTCTTGTGCTCTTTGTTTCCGATTGATTTCATCTTAAAAAGGATGGCTCGGACCGCACTAACACGGTCCGACCCTCCTCGCTTGTTGTTGTTCTTGTTGTGTAGACGACGGAGGCGGAACAATGTCGGCATGAAATGGGGTGACCGCGAAGAAAACCGGCGGCACAAGGCGGCTGGATCATCTAGAGGGCGCCATACCGCCGTATAGTGCGGAAGGAGAGCCGCCGCCACGATGGGCTGCGGTGGAGGCTCATGGCACCGTCATGCCGCACAGAGGCCAGTAGAGGGCCATGGCTAGGGTAGGCCGCAGTGGAGGTGCGCGATGCCATCGCACTGTGCCGGTGGTGCGGAGCGGCCGACCGCTCTGGCCAGCCAAGAGGAGCAGGAGCCCGTCCGGTCCCACATGAGCTGGACCGGTGCCACCTGGCACCAGTTTCGGTTCAACCCAAATGGTTCAACCGTTCGGGTGCCAGGGGCGCGTGCATCCCCCCTGGGCGCGACTAGGGTAGGCCGTCGGTCTGCCTTCGGTCGGGCCGCCGTCAGTCGGGCTGCCCTCAGACGGGCCTCCCTCGGTCGTGCCGCCCTCTGTCGGGCCTCCCTCGAGCTGAGACGCCTTCTATCGGGCCGCACTCGGCAGGGCCCCCCTCTGCCGGGCCGCCCTTCGGGCCAGGCCCCCCTGGGGCCAGGCCACCTCATGGAACGGGTCGGACCCTCAGACCGGGTCGGGCTAGGTCGGGACTAGGTCGCTCTGGGTTGCTCCGACTGGGTCAGACCCGACCCGGACCCGCAATGGCCAGTTTACACCTTTTTGACCAAATCTAGGGCTACGGGAGTCCGATCAATGAACCGTTTATGGATAAGGAAATATTAGAGAGAGGCGGTTCTATTGGCTTACCCCACTTGAGGTTTGGACACATTTAGAGTATGTTCTGGTTTTTTTGAACCTGAAACAGAACCGGGCCCTGGAACGGAAATGCCAATAACTCACAGACCATGCATCTGATTGACACACCGTCTGTCTCGTTGGAACCTTCAGGACATGGTAGTCAATTGGGTTACTTAATTCTGGAGATTATAGTTTGTTGAGATATGATCAATATCTCAAGGGCAGATTCTACGGAACTCGAGCGCACCGGGTGTGAGGAATCCAGTGGCTGATAGTGATGTGGAGGTTGGAGACAGATCTTACGGAGGTCAGCGCTCAGCAATCCTTTGTGGGTTAGTGCATACCAATCCTATGTGGGTAAGATCTTATGTAGTTCAGTGCTTAGCGATACTGTGTGGGTCAGAACATACCGATCCTATGTAGGTCAGATCCTGTGTGGGTCATTGTGGGGGTTAGTACCTATCGATCCTGTGTGGGTCAGACTCCGTATTGTCAGAAGTAGTGCCTCTTAACAGAATAAGATGATCAAGCTTTGTGACTAATCATATGTACTTCTATACTTCATTGAAATCCTAGTTTTACTTGAGTCAAAGACTTTTGTGTTTTCTTCATGATTGAGATGGGTTACTAAATAACATAGGTATATGTATGAGAATATACCTAAGTAATGGATATCCATTGATTCCATACATTGTGGTTATCCTTGTTGATTTTTGAGAGACCCTGAGGGTCCCGAGGTCCCTACTGTGTATCTTTATACTCACCCCTGCACGAGCTATGCCCGCACCTCGTTGTGTTGGTTGCAGACGACGGACAGCGCTGATTGGAATAGAGAGTGGCAGAACAAGAAGGTACCCAGAGGTTGACCACTCGGCGAGACATACACTGAGTGGATGGATGGAATTGGGGTGATGAGGAGGCCATAGGTACCTACCCTTCAGGTGGGAACCCCAGAGGAAGGCCCAGTAGCTTCTTTACATCTTTTCATCATTTGTATTGTACTTTACTGTGGGGCTTGTATTTTCGGCCCCATTATCATTCACCACCCTCTTTTGTATACATTTTCAATTAGTGTTTTACTTCCAGTTGCATAATCTGTTGTGATTATTTACTATGATAAAGGCATTGCCTTCCCAGATTAGGGATTTACGCCTTTGGTTCTAGTCGCCAGCCTCTAGGCTATTGAAGGCGGGCATGGGGTAGTCACGATATGGGACCCGGGGGACAGGTCGTGAAAAATTAGTATCAGAGGATTCGGTTCTACCGCAGAACTTAAGACTCTAATATTTGTTTTCTTGAAGAAATGGTGTTAAGGGTACTAAGTGTGGTATTTAGTTTAGGGATTCCAGTGTTGGTGTGGAAGGCCAACGTATCCATACACCAGGACCCTGACTTCTGATTTCCGACTCAGTGCATGAAAACATTGATTGCATGTGTGTTTTCTAAAAGTTTTCTTAAGTCAGCTTGACCAGTTCATCTCACCAGGTATAATCTTTTCATCATGTCTCAACAATTTCTTTCAGGATTCCTTCCCACGGATGACCATTTAGAGCTTTGAGATCCGTACACTCTGACATCCCTTTGAGCGACGAGGCCTCGGAGTGGGACCCTTTACCAGCAGAGGCACCAGCGGTACCACTCCTGGTTGGGCCACCGATGCCACCAGCCCCAGCAGCAGATGATGCATGCCTTTTGATCGCATTGCATGAGTTCCAGTGCCAGGGGACACCTAGGTTTTGGGGAGAGATGGACCCATAGTTGGATGTGGATTGGCTGGAGGCTGTGGTGAGAGTCTTCAGGCTGGTAGGGACAGCAGCAGACCTCATGGTGGTCCTTGCTGCGTGTCTCCTTTAAATAGAAGTAGGAAGATGGTGGAGCCTGATGATTCATGTCCATGAGGAGGCGAAATTACTCTGGACAGACTTCGAGAGCCTATTCTGGGTAGAGTTTTTTCCAGGAACCCTTTGTGTAGTGTGGATACAGGAGCTACTTCATCTTCAGCACGACAGCATGACTGTACCATAATACTCGGTGAGGTTCACCGACCTCTCGTGCTACTCCATAGATATGGTGCAGGACCCATTCTTCTGGGCTCGGACCTTTGATCATGGGCTCAAGAGATAGATCAGAACCTCGAGGATATCCCTCAACATCCTGACATAGGCATGGGTGTTAGAGAGAGCCCTGGTAGTGGAGAGTATCCTTTCTGAGAACTCACCACCAGCGAGACCCACTACTAGTCGACATGCAGCCGAGTCTTCTGCAGCTGGAAGTAGATAGATGACACAAAGGTCCAAGAGCACCAAACCCATAGGTGGTCGACCACAGGACTTAGGATTGGTTTTTCGAGTCACACAGAGCAGAGACTTATATTCCAGGAGGAGAAAGTGCTACTCATGCGGCGGGAAGGGTCACATGGAACATGACTGTCCGACCCTCTATACAGATGATCAATAGTCAGTTGAGGGACCTCCCAGGTAGAGGCATAGATTTGATTGAGGCGGTATGTAGGGCGCAGGCGGACGTGGCAGAGGAGCTGGTCGATCAGCTGGTGGTGGATGAAGTTACTAGGCGCTACCACCACCACCACTAGGAGGTCTACCCCGACCGCAGGGAGCTGGTGGACATGGGAGAGCTTAGCTTCAGGAAGGTGAGGCATACGACCATGGAAATCCGGAGATGATTTTAGGTACTATCTCTGTCTACTCCACCTTAGCTACAGTTCTTATAGACACAGGTGTCAGTCACTCTTTCATTTCCACTGCACTCCTTCGGATATTGGAGATTCAGATGAAGCTGTTGAATCGTTCCTTACTGCTAAAGACTCCAACGAGAGAAGACTCGATGATTAAACACTTGTTCCTACAGTGTGAGCTTACATTAGGAGGTGAGAGCATCGGCTGGGATTTCCTTGTAGCGAAATCGAGTCCTTACGACGTCATCTTGGGTATGGACTGGTTATCTACAGTCCATGCTCAGACCGACTGTATTAGGCTCAAAGTGCAGTGTATCCACATGGATGAGACCATGTTTACCTTGACCAGCAAGAAGGGTAGCTTTTCCGCACGTGATGGACTTAATCAGAGGAGGCTGCACCCTATCACTTACAAATTGGCTTGTCTTACCCTCGAAGCAGTTGATGTGGAGAGTCCGACTTATCCTGTAGCAGTGGATCAGTACACGGATGTTTTCCAAGATGATGTTCCAGGGATACCTTCTCACAGAGAGGTGGACTTTTACATAGACTTGTACCCTGGGAAGACACCGATATATACTCTAGAATATCGGATGGCTCCCGCTGAGCTTTGTGAGTTGCGGGTACAGCTGGAGGGCTTGCAGGGGAAGGGATTCATCCGGACCAGTGTTTCTCCCTTGGCAACCCTGATTCTATTCGCCAAGAAGGTTGATGGGAGCTTGCGGCATTATGTCGACTACTATCCCCTAAACCAGGTGACCGTGATGAACTAGTAACCACTCTCGAGGATTAACGACCTATTTGATCAGCTCAAGGGAGCACGATGGTTCTCAAAGATAGACATGAGATTAGGCTATCACCATCTCAGAGTTCGAGAAGAGGATGTCCATAAGACGACCTTCAGATGTCGGTATGACCACTATGAGTTCTTGGTTATGCCGTTCAATTTAACCAACACTCAAGCAACGTTCATGAGTCTCATGAACAGGATATTCCAGCCATACCTCGATAGATTTGTTGTAGTTTTCATCAATGACATACTGATCTACTCGACCACTGAGGAGGAGCATGCCTACCATTTGCAGGTAGTACTGGACACACACCGAGAGCACCATCTTCATGGTATGCTCTCGAAGTGCCAGTTTTGGATTCGAGAGGTTCAGTCCTTGGGACACGTCATCACTAATGCTGGAGTTGTAGTGGATCTAGTGATGATTGAGGTGGTACTTGCTTAGTATCCACCCAGGTGTGTGATGGAGGTACGAGGTTTCTTGGGCTAGGATGGATACTACCAGAGAGTCATTCTAGACTTCTCTAGAGTATCGCACAAATATCAGCTTTGACAAAGAAGGGGAAACCCTTCGTGTGGTCTGCGAGATGCCTACAAAGCTTTCAGGAGCTAAGGAAGATGCTGACTAGTGCCCCCATTTTGAGGCTTTCAGAGGAAGGCATAGGGTACTTAGTTTACTACGATGCATCAGGGACATGACTTGGTTGTGTCCAGATGTAGGATCGAGTAGTGATCGCATATGGTTCTCGGAATCTAAAACTGCACAAGCAGAACTACGCTACCCATGACATGGATTTAGAAGCAGTGGTCTTCACCTTGAATATGTGGTGGCACTCTCAGATGGGAGAGCATTTCATAGTCTACTCTAATCAGAAGAGTCTCAGGTATATCTTCTTGCAAAAGGACCTTAACCAGAGACAACGATGTTGGATTGAGTTCCTCGTTGACTATGACTATGATATAGTCTATACTCTTCGGAAGGGAAATGTTGTAGCAGATGCTCTCAGTAGGATATCAGGCATTCAGCTGCTTGGAGAGGAAACATTGAAGCTGGCCGCGTTGCAGATATCCTTTGTGGAATGATATGGAGTAGCCTTTCTAGAGTCTCTCATAGTCACACCTCCACTTCTTCAGCGAGTCAGGGAGGCGCAGTGTGGGGACTCTAACTGTGAGACACGACATGCTCAGATATCCACAAGGTAGGCACCTGATGGATTTGACGAAGGTGGGGAGCACGTCATCTTCTTCAGAGGACATAACATGGCACCAATAGAACTTCAGGAGGATGTGTTGAGGGAGTTCCACACTTCCCCTCTAGTGGTACATCCAATAGTGGTGAAGATGTACTAGGACCTTCGATGATATCACTGGTGGCTAGGTATAAAGAAGGTAGTTGCGGAGTTTGTCTCACGATTCCTCACTTGTCAGCAAGTGAAGTCAGCGCAACCACTACTAGAAGGCATGGTTCATCCCTTAAAGGTCCCATAGTGGAAGTGGGATGGGATATCCATGGAATTTGTGATGGGTCTTCCACGTACATCCAGGATTCACGATTCAATTTGGGTGATCATGGACTGACTCACCAAGTCGGACCACTTCCTACCGATCAGAGAGCAGGGCTCAGTAGAGAGCTTGGGATGCCTCTATGTGCATGAGATTGTGCGTTTTCTTGGATTACCTTCTTCTATTGTCTCAGAATGTGACACACGGTTTACTTCCCGACTATGGAAGGGGTTGTAGGGGGATTTCAGGACATAGCTTCACTTGAGCACTACCTTCCATCCTCAGACAGATGGTAAGACTGAGCGGACCATTCAGACCATTGAGGACATGCTCTTGCAAACCTTCTCGAGTTTGGTCGTAGTTGGGAGGATCACTTACCATTGGTTGAGTTTTCCTACAACAACAGCTATCACTCCACCATCGGTATGGGACCTTTTGATGCCTTGTATGGTCGACCATGAAAATCGCCACTGGGCAAGACAGACCCAGGGGAGTCACCACTAGTGGGACCAGAGATGGTACACACTACCACAGAGAAGTTACAGATCATCCAGGAGCGGATGAAGACTGCATAGAGAAGGAAAAAGTCTTATGATGACAGGAGACAGAGACATCTGGAGTTCGAGGATGGCAACCACATCTTTCTACATGTCTCACCTCAATGAGGTCTACAGAGATTTGGCCGAGGAAGAAAGTTATCTTCATGATTTGTTGGACCATTCTAGGTTCCCAGCAGAGTAGGCGAGCTGGCTTACCGCTTTTCTCTTCCACCTCAGTTGCACTGCGTACACGACGTCTTCCACATATCTCAGCTAAGGAGATACATGCATGACTCATCCCACATCATCGACCATAGAGAGATGGACATCGATGACGAGGTGTCTATCACAGAGGTTCCAGTGGATATTGAGGATTGACAAAAGCAGGCCCTACTTGGACGGTCGATACCTCTGGTACACATTCGCTGACAGCACTGGAACCTCCAGGAGAGCATATGGGAGCGGGAGACTCAGTTGTGTGCTCAGTATCCCCATTTGTTCCCTTAGTGTGGGTTGTAGCTTACAGGGATGTAAATCCCTGAGGTGGGGAGATTGTAAAGACCCATAAATTCCATGAAAAAAAATATTTTTTTAAATACATGGGATTTTTATGAGTCCACGAAAATTTATGTTGCTTGATTCCAAGGCCCGGTGTGCCCAGAATAAATTTATGATGTTTTGTTTGGGTACGTTCAATAAATGTACGAGCGAGGTTTTATAAATTTTGAACAGTTGCTCAGAATTGAAATTTGAGGGCACCGTTGAGCTCGCAGCACCGATTTTCACTTATGAAGACCTTCACTTCGACGACAGTGAGTCAAGGATAAAAGTTAGTTTTTGGGTTTTCATAAAAAAAATAAAGTTTAACACTTTATTTTTGTTTTGATCCGCCATGTGAATGCGGGTTGTTGGAACCTCCACTTCGAAGTTGATGGTGGGACCGCTACACCCCAACCTCCCATTAGAGATTATGGTGGTGGGGCCCACCCAAGCATAACCTTCCACAAGAGGTTACGACGTGGGGACCACCCGAGACCCATAACCTATCTATTAAATGATAGATGTGGGGTCCACTCGACCCTTATTAATGATGGAGGATTAAACCTTCCACCTCTCCCTTTTTAATGAGAGAGAGCCTCTTCCCATGTACCTAATTAAATGTGACACCTCTCACGTATTTAATTAGGTGGGGCCTACTCATTTAATTCATCAATTTTGAATTACATGCCAATGTAATAATAGGAAAACCCTCATATTATGTTCGTTGGCATAATCTTCTTTTTGGTGTAGGCTTTCAGAGGAAATCTAGGGAGAGAAGCTCCCAACGAAGAATGCGAAGAATGTGAAGAACGCAAAGAACGCTGCCGATGCCCTTTCATCTTCAAATTCCTCCCCGACCACCTACCGATCAATCCTACGCAACGTCGTCAACGAACCGATGTATCTCGGAATTGAGGACATGCGGCGGATGCGACAAATGACGGTCTCCTCCATCATCCTTTTGTGACTCTGTCAACAAATGAAGAGCATCGAGAGAAAAGTCAAAAGGTAGGGGGATTTAGTAGAATTTAATTCTGTTCTTCATCATGTTTTTTTCCCCTTGTTGCCGATTGGTAACATCTTAACAAGGAGGGATCAGACTCCACTAACACGGTCTGACCCTCCCTCTATATTGTTGTACTCTTTGTTTTGATGACATAGGTGGAACAACAACGGCCGGAAATGGGCCGAACAAGAAAAAAACCGGAAGCGGAAGGCCGCTGGGTCATCAAGAGGGCGCGGCACCGCCGTGCCGTGCGGAAGTAGAGTTGTGGCCATGATAGGCCGCAGTGGAGGTGAGTGGTGCCGATGGAGAGTGCGGGGGCCAGTAGAGGGCCCCAGCGGAGGGGCGCGGCGCAGTCGCGCAGCACCAGCGGAGCTGGGAAGCTGCATCTAGGGCAGGCCGCGGTGGAGGGGCATGGAACCATCGCGCCACACTGGTGGCATGGAGCGGCTGGTCGCCCCGGCCAGCTGAGAGGATTGGGACCCCGTCGGGTCCCACATGTGCTGGACCAGTGCCACCTGGCGCACTTTCGGTTCCACCCAAATGGTTCAACGGTTTGTGTGCGAGGCCTACCCGGGCACGGCTAGGGCAGGCCATCGGGCCACCTTCGGCCGGGCCGCCCTCGGTCGGGCTGCCCTCGGCCGGGTCGCCCTAGGGCTGAGCCACCGCCAGAATGGGCCACTGTCGGTCAGTCTTCCCCCTCGGGTCGGGCCACCTCCCTGGACCGGGTCAAACCCTCAGACCGGGTTGGACCCCATTCTGGACCGGGTCAGGACGATTTGTTCCAATTGGGTCGGACCGGACCCGAACCCGTAATGGCCAGTTTACACCTTTTTGCAAAAATCATAGGCTACGGGTGTCCGATCGAAGAACTGATTGAGGCGACGGAAATCATAGAGTGAGGCAGTTCTATTGGAATATCCCACATGATGTTTGGACACAGTTTGAGTATGGTCGGGTTGGTTTGAACCTGAAAACAAACCGGGCCCCTGGAGCGGAAATGCCAATAAATAACAGACTGGGTGTCCGATTGACACACTGTCTGTCACGTTGGAACCTTTACGACATATCAGTCCTTTGGGTTAATCCTTTGTGGAGTTTAGTGACTGTTTAGTTATGATCGATATCTCGTGGTTAGATTATATGGAACTCGAGCACACCGAGTTCAAGGAAACCAGTGGCTGATAGTGAGGCAGAAGTTGGAGACAAATCATACGGAGGACAGCGCACAACGATCCTATGTGGGTCAGTGCATACTGATCCTGTGTAGGTCATATCTTGTGTTGGTCAGTTCTCAATGATCCTATATGGGTCAGTGCATTCCGATCCTATGCGGGTCAGTTCCTGTGTGGGTCATTGCTAGGGTTAGTACCTATCGATCCTGTGTGGGTCAGACTCCATACGGTCAGAAGCAGTGCCTCTTGATAGAATAAGATGATCTAGCTTTGTGAATAATCATATGTAATTCAATACTTCACTAAAATCCTAGTTTGATCTGAGTCAATGACTTTTGTTTTTTCCTCATGATTGAGATCAGTTACTAAATAACATAGGTATATGTATTGGCATATACCGAAGTAATAGTAATTCGTTGATTCCATACTTCGTGGTTATACTTGTTTGATTTTGTGAGACCTTGAGGGTCTCGGGGTCTCTACTGAGTATCATTTTACTCACCCCTACATGGGATATGCCCGCACTTCGTTGTGTTGGTTGCAGATGATGGGCAGCACTGATCGGGGTAGAGACTGGTAGAGCAGGATGGTACCCGAAGGTGGACCACTTGGTGAGACGTACATGGTGAGGAAAGAGAGACTTGGGGTGGTGAGGAGGCCATATGTACCTACCCTTCGGTTGGAAACCCCAGAGGACGAACCTGTAGCTTCTTTACCACTTTTCTTCTGTTGTATTGTACTTTACTATTGGGATTGTATTTCTGGCCCCCTTTACTTTTAGTACCCTCTTTTGTATACTATTTTACTTAGTGTTTTAGTTCCATTTGAGTACTCTATTGTGATTGTTTACTGTTATAAAGGCAATGGCTTCTTAGTTTACGGATTTTTGCCTTTGGTTCTTGTAACGACCCAAAATTTTGAATAAATATTGTTTCATAATTTTGTGTGTTATTTTATTTTTGATACTCAAAAAACCGTTTCATTTGATAACATGAGTATAATTAAAATGAGACTGTTGGGTTTTGACTGTTATATGACCATTTGTCAGTATGACCACTGGAAACTAATCGTTTTGACTATTGTCTCTAAATACAAGTAATCTTGTTTAATTAATATATAAAGACGATTCGACGGCCTCACCCAGTAGTCTTGGACCGATCGAAGCCCATCTAACAGAACTTGGGAAGGAGGTAGCACCACTGGGCTTTTCTCTGGACCAAACCCAAGCCGAACTTCATCATGTGAAGCTAGAACAGAATCGCCTTTGAGAGAAGTTCAAACTGATAGAAATTACTACTTGTGCGATGTTGGTCGAGCCTCCCTCGGATTCTCTCACCTTAGCACACCTTACACTTAGGTCCTATGCTGGTGTGATAAGGGGTTATGTAAGGAGACCGTAACTGCCTTGTGTAATCCTTTTCTTTAAATAAAAAAATGGGATTTCTTCTTATGATGATGTTTATGAATTTTCAAATATCCAGATAAATATAGTATGCATATTTTTGATGAATTTTAGAGAGAGGATATTTTTAAAAATGTTTATGTAAACCTTAAATAAATAAAAATGTGTAATGATTTTCAAAAAATGGTCTTCTACAATTATGTCCAGTACGAAATTTAGAGTCTAATAAGATCAACATGATTTTTGATTAATAGTAAATTATGAATAGTGATTTTATGATTAGGATTAGTAATGTGTCCAAATGGATTAGTAATCTCACTTAAAGAAAGTATTAAAATAATCTAGGCACCTTGATTAAGTAATGTGATTCAATAAAATAGTTAAATAACGGTTTCATAAATTATTATTCAAGTATTAGTTTTTTCGGGTGAATAGTGTTTTTTAATTAAAAATTAAATTAATAATATTTAAAAAATTATTTTTATAAAATGGATTTCATTTTTGAACTCAGTGCATCGATATTATGTTAAGGTTATTTTTGGGGTTTTTTCTAAAAAAAATGAATTTTCAGTGAATAGTGTATTTATTTAAAAATTAAATTTAAAATATTTAGAAAAATATTTTTATAAAATGGATTTAATTTTTGAAATCAGAGCACCGATATTTGGTTAAGGTGAAATTTTGGGATTTTGCTGAGAAAGGTGAATTTTCTATGAATAGTAAAAATACAGTTTTTAAGTTACGGGTGTTTAATGACATCATTAAATGATGTATTAAGTATGTAATAAATATGGTAGACTTATGAATAGTAAGATAAGGTATGAGGTGTCCCAAGTGGCCAATACCATGGGAAAATACCATGGGCAAGCCCATGGTTTTTTCAAAACCACTAATGAGGCGTCCCTTGGCCATTAATGCCTTGTCCCCTCACTTTCCCTATAAATACCAAGAAATCCTTTCATCCATTCGACTCCCCACTCTCCCCCAACGAATTTATGGTCTCATTACCTCCCAAGTAGTCCTACCAAGGTGCCCCCAAGCCCTAAAGGTCCTAACCCTTGAGTTTTAAGAGTTACGTTTTAAGGTAAGGGATCCGACCTCTCTCTTTCTTTTCATGTAATCTCTTTTATGTCATTTCTTTTATTCTCCATGTTCTTATTTTGGAGGATGTTCTTCTATATTCATCTTACTGAAATTTTCATATTCATATGACGAGATACCCCCTCTTTCTCTCATCGATTCATTTTAATAATTTTTAAGTGGCGCCGTTAGGCTGCCGAATTTTTAAGAGATTCTTTCACCATTCTTGTTTTCAAGTTCTATTTTCTTGTCAAGTCTTTCATGTTACTTTTTATTATGTTGGGGTATGATATCTATATCTATAATTCTGATATTTTATGATCATAAGATGATATACCCCATTTTATATCTTCAATTTAGTATTTTTTACATTTTAAGTGGCGCCGTTAGGCTTCTGAATTTTTACGTGGTTCTTTCACCTTTCTCTTTTTTTCAAAGTTCTAATTCCATGTCATGTTTGAAAGTTCCTTTTTATTATGTTGGGGTATGATCTCTATATCAATCATACTGAAATTTTATGTTCATATGATTAGAGACCCTATTTGATCTCTTCAATTCATTTTTGTTGATGTTTAACCGAATTTTTATCGGATTCTTTCACCCTTCTAATTTTTCAAAGTTCTACTTTCATGTCAAGTCTTTAAAGTTCCTTTTTATTATGTTGGGGTATGATCTCTATATCTATCATACTGAAATTTTATGTTCATATGATGAGTGACCCTATTTGATCTCGTCAAGTAATTTTTTGAAGTTTAAGTGATGTCGTTAGCCTGCCGAATGTTCATAAAAGAAATATTATTTTTTTCTTCCTTTCATGTTCTTCATTTCATATGGTATGTATTTCAAATTTCATTACCATTTTCATATATGCTTCATATTCTGTCCCTCTACTGTTTTATGGGTCATTTATGAAAGTTTGACCCATGTCCCTTCTCTTTTAAACGTTTTCTAAAACCATGTAACGTAGTTGTTGTGCTGCAGACTTTTCGTCTCAAAATGCCTCCCTCTTTTTCTCAAAATTAGTTCATGTTATTAAGTAAATACTCAAAGCTCTTATTTATACAGGGGTATTAACATATATATAAAAATGTTCTATTTTTAAATTCTGGGATTTACATACATGAAACCCGCATTCCCTTTCCGTGGGTTTAAAGTGACATAAAGATCATGTCTTTAAAGCAGTTTTTAAAATGTTATGATTATGAAATGAAATCCATTTTTTATTCTATATGGGTTATTTATGAAATGTTTGATGATGATATATGTGGCTCACATGATAATAAAGGCAAATTTAAGGGTTCACCCTGATAGCGCTCTAATGCATTGGGTAATGATGTAACCACTAGAGATTACAATTTTCACAATATCTTGGTGAATAACCTTGGTAATTTTCAAATGAAACCTTGGGGATGGACCATGGTGATATGTTCATGATTTTCAATGTTAAATGTAGTATCCACATCTTCAAGTTATGAAAAATGTTATTTTTATTATGATATGCCTCATGATTTCTTTCTCATGCCTTAAAGTTGTTTTTCATGACATCGTTGATGTATCTCAAGTTCACATGTTAAATGTTTCCCCTTGTTTCTCTTACTGGGCCTTCTGCTCACCCTTTCTTTTGATGTATGTCCCCATGTTATGAGATATATTAGTGAACCTAGTATGAACATAAGGATAAGCCTTCCAAGTGTTTAAGAAGAATTTTTTTTGTTTCATGTATTATGTTCCTGGTTTCCGAGACACTAAACCTTAAAGATCCTCAGTTTTGTATAATGTAATGAAAGTTTATGTGACAAAAAGGAGGGATGATATAGTTGGTATCAAATGATATTTTAGTTATTTTTGAAAATTAGGATATGAAAACTTTAGGAAGAACCCTATAGAAAAGTTTAAATATAGCAAATCTTCCTGGTATTTTGGTGAGTATTGAGTAAGGGGCTGCCAAGCAAATACATCCTTGTCTGGATACGAGAATGTAGAGGTGGCTCTGGCACAGATGTACATAGGGGTAAAACCCAAAAACACCACTTTGAGCTAGACTTGAATGGGAACTCGTACATGACAACGGGCCTTACTGCACTCTTGGTTACGACACTCCCGGGGGATTATCTTTAGTAAATTCATATGCTTAGTATGAACCATTATTAAAGGAAAAATGATAAAATAAAATAAAGATTCACATAGGAATATATGATAATTGGTAACCTGGTTTGGAACCTAGGGGATCACAAGTTAGGGTATACTTTTATTCTATAAGTTATCCTTCTATGCTTTACGTTTGTTTTCATGATTATTGGATAAGTATTTAAGCCCCAAATTGTACTTTCTTTTCTTAGTTAACGGTGTGGAATAGAAGAACATGTCCCAACAACCAATGTGATATGAAATGTGATGATTTCCATATTAATATGACATAGATAATTAGGGGATTAAAAGATGATTATTATTTTTGAAGATGTTCACTATTTTAAGAACCCTATTCGATCGAGGTAAATAGATTACTATGATATTTTCTTTGAAGAGTAAAGGATGAATTATATTTTGAAGAATCAATGAATTTAAGGTGGACTTATAGT
Source organism: Viscum album (assembly GCA_963277665.1). Classification (NCBI taxonomy): domain Eukaryota; kingdom Viridiplantae; phylum Streptophyta; class Magnoliopsida; order Santalales; family Viscaceae; genus Viscum; species Viscum album. The sequence goes on from OY728158.1 coordinate 1,291,488,291, forward strand.
AATTTAGGTTACTCATGGAAATGATTAACCTATCTTGGGGTAAATATGTTTAGGTTAGTGACTTTTGTTATAAGATGATAGGATTGGTTGATGTTGTTCGGAGATGAATGATAAAGTTTACTTTGGAAGACTATGTTATCAAATCCTTCTTGAATTTGGGATTCAATCTTAGTTTGGTTTATTTTGAGGATTTTTAAGGACATTTAATTACAGAATGGTCTATGATGAACTTTGGGTAGTACCGTGGAACTTTGAAGATTTATAGTAGTTTCCGTTCCTCTGGGGTTCTTTATTTTGGAAGAGTTGTTTTATCTTACCCTTTCTGTTTTTGGGATAATGTTTAAAGATAGAATAAATAGATAGTTAGTCTTTGTTGTATTATGTGATTCTCTATAAGATGATTCTTGTGCTTTGATGAGACCAAGTAGTTTTGAATGCTCATCGTTTCGAGAAAAGATTAGTTTTGGTAGAAATTTATTAAAGGATGAAACTATACATGAAGGTAGGTATATTTCCTTATGTTTTTGTTCTATGTAGTAAATGAATTCCTCAAAATTATGAAATGAAACGTAAGAAACAAATGTGGTTGGTTTACGTTTCCTACTAGGTAATCGAAGTCCATTTACACACATCATAAGTTTGGGATTTTCTCGTGGTCAACTTTCTCCTAATCATGTTTTCTATCACTCTCCACAAGAAATGGACCCTTTGTTTTTTATTCCATATCCATGTTTTTCTCCATGGAATCCTAGTATGGGTTAAATCAGGTGACCTTTGTACTTCCCTTTCATTCTTTTAAAGTAATAGTATTGCTGACTCCTTTTCCGATGTGGGACTTTCTATAAAATTTCAAAACCCAATTTTAAAAATTGCGAGGATGGAATTTCTTAAGCGGGGAATATTGTAATGACCCGAAATTTTGAATAAATCTTGTTTCCTAATTTTGTGTGTTATTTTATTTTTGATACTCAACAAAACCGTTTCATTTGATAACATGAGTATAATTAAAATGAGACTGTTGGGTTTTTACAGTTATATGACCATTTGTCAGTATGACCATTGGAAACTAAATGTTTTGATTATTGTCTCTAAATACAAGTAATCTTGGTTAATTAATATAGAAAGAAGATTCCATGGCCTCACCCAGTAGTCTTGGACCGATCGAAGCCCATCTAACAAAACTTGGGAAGGAGGTAGCACCACTGGGCTTTTCTCTGGGCCAAACCAAAGCCGAACTTCATCGTGTGAAGCTAGAACGAAATCGCCTTTGTGATAAGTTCAAACTGATAGAAATTACTACTCGTGCGATGTTGGTTGAGCCTCCCTCGGATTCTCTCACCTTAGCACACCTTACACTTAGGCCCTATGCTGGTGTGATAAGGGGCTATGTAAGGAGACCGTAACTACCTTGTGTAATCCTTTGTTTTAAATAAAAAATTGGGATTTCTTCTTATGATGATGTTTATGAATTTTCAAATGTCTGGATAAATATAGTATGCATATTTTTGATGAATTTTAGAGAGAGGATATTTTTAAAAATGTTTATGTAAACTTTCAATAAATAAAAATGTGTAATGATTTTCAAAAAATGGTCTTCTTAAATTATGTCCAGTATGAAATTTAGAGTCTAATAAGATCAACTTGATTTTTGATGAATAGTAAATTATGAATAGTGATTTTATGATTAGGATTAGTAATGTGTCCAAATGGATTTTTAATCTCACTTAAAGAAAGTATTAAAATATTCTAGGCACCTTGATTAAGTAATGTGATTCAATAAAATGGTTAAATAACGGTTTCATAAATTATTTTTCAAGTATTAGTTTTTTCAGGTGAAGAGTGTTTTTTTAATTAAAAATTAAATTAAAAATATTTAGAAAATTATTTTTATAAAATGGATTTCTTTTTTGAACTCAGAGCATTTAAATTATGTTATGGTAATTTTTGGGGTTTTTTCTGAAAAAAATGAATTTTCGGTGAATAGTGTATTTATTTAAAAATTAAATTAAAAATATTTAGAAAATTATTTATATAAAATGGAGTTAATTTTTGAAATCATAGCATCTATATTTGGTTAAGGTGAAATTTTGGGATTTTTCTGAGGAAGTTGAATTTTTGATGAATAGTGAAAATACAGTTTTTAAGTTACGGGTGTTTAATGACATCATTAAATGATGTAATAAGTATGTAATAAATATGGTCGACTTATGAATAGTAAGATAAGGTATGAGGTGTCCCAATTGGCCAATACCATGAGAAAATACAATCGGCAAGCCCATGGTTTTGCCAAAACCACTAATGAGGTGTCCCTTGGCCATTAATCCCTTGTCCCCTCACTTTCCCTATAAATACCAAGAAATCCTCTCAACCATCAGACTCCCCACTCTCCCCCAACGAAGTTCTAGTCTCATTACCTCCCAAGTAGTCCTCCCAAGGTCCCCCCAAGCCCTCAAGGTCCCAACCATTGAGTTTTAAGAGTTACGTTTTAAGGTAAGGGATTCGACCTCTCTCTTTCTTTTCAAGTAATCTCTGTTATGTCATTTGTTTTATTCTCCATGTTCTTATGTTGGAGGACGTTCTTATATATTAATATTACTGAACTTTTCATGTTCATATGATTATAGAGCCCCTATTTTTCTCATCTATTCATTTTAATAATGTTTAAGTGGTGCCGTTAGGCTGCCGAATTTTTAAGAGATTCTTTCACCATTCTTGTTTTCAAGTTCTATTTTCTTGTCAAGTCTTTCAAGTTCCTTTTTATTATGTTGGGGTATGATATCTATATCTACCATACTGATATTTTATGATCATATGATGAGAGATCCCATTTGATCTCTTCATTTCAGTATTTTGAAGTTTTAAGTGGCGCCATTAGGCTGCCGAATTTTTAAGTGGTTCTTACACCTTTCTCCTTTTTCAAAGTTCTAATTCCATGTCAAGTCTTGAAAGTTTCTTTTTATTATGTTGGGGTATGATATCTATATCGATCATTCTGAAATTTTATGTTCATATGATGAGAGACCCTATTTGATCTCGTCAATTCATTTTTGTTGAAGTTTACGTGATGTCGTTAGGCTGCCGAATTTTTAAGGCATTCTTTCACCCTTCTCATTTTTCAAAGTTCTACTTTCATGTCAAGTCTTTCAAGTTTCTTTTTATTATGTTGGAGGTATGATCTCTATATATATCATACTGAAATTTTATGTTCATATGATGAGAGACCCTATTTGATGTCGTCAATTCATTTTTTGAAGTTTAAGTGATGTCGTTAGGCTGCCGAATGTTCATAAGAGAAATATTATTTTTGTCTTCCTTTAATGTTCTTTATTTCATATGGTATGTCTTTTAAATTTCATTACCATGTTCATATTTCATTAATATTGTGTCCCTCTACTGTTTTATGGGTCATTTATGAATGTTTTACCCATGTCCCCTCTCTTTTCAACATTTTCTAAAACCCTGTAACGTAGCCGTTGTGCTGCAGAATTTTCGTCTCAAAATGCCTCTCTCTTTTTCTCAAAATTACTTCATGTTATTAAGTGAATACTCAAATCTCTTATTTATACAGGGGTATTCACATATATATCAAAATTTTCTATTTTTAAATTCTGGGATTTACATACATGAAACCCGCTTTCCCTTTCTGTGGGTTTAAAGTGAAATAAAAATCATGTCTTTAAAGCAGTTTTTAAAACGTTATGATTGTGAAATGAAACCCATTTCTTTTATCCTGTATGGTTTATTTATGAAATGTTTGATGATGATATATGTGTCTCACATGATAATAAAGGAAAATTTAAGGGTGCACCCTGATAGCGCTCCAATGCATTGGGTAATGATGTAACCCCTAGAGATTACAATTTTCATGATATCTTGGAGAATAACCTTGGTAATTTTCAAATGACACATTGGGGATGGACCTTGGTGATATGTTCATGATTGTCTATGTTAAATTTAGTAGCCACATCTTTAAGTTATGAAAAATGTTATTTTTATTATGATATGCCTCACGATTTCTTTCTCATGCCTTAAAGTTCTTTTTCATGACATTGTTGATGTATCTCAAGTTCACATGTTAAATGTTTCCCCGTGTTTCCTTTACTGGGCCTTCTGCTCACCATTTCTTTTGATGTATGTCCCCAGGTTATGAGATGCAGTAATGAACCTAGGATGAACATAAGGATAAGACTTTAAAGTTTTTAAGAATAATGTTTTTTTGTTTCATGTATTAAGTTCCTGGTTTCCAAGACACTAAACCTTAAAGATCCTCAGTTTTTTATAATGTAATGAAAGTTTATGTGACAAAAAGGCAAGATGATATAGTGCTAGTCGCCAGCCCCTATCCTATGGAAGGTGGGCTTGGGGTAGTCACGATACGGGCCACGGGGGACGTTTCATGACATTTCTAACATAAAGAGTTCTTGTGGTGTTCACTACCATGAAACCTAAAGGGGATTTTGAAGTAAGAATGAAAAATTAAGAATTCCCTTTTTCCAAGATAACTCTACTGAATTAGGGCTCTATTACCACACTCATGGTAATACAAACACATGTAATTACATGAAGACCCTTCTTAGGGAAAGTATTCCATACATCCAAAATTACTTCTATTAAAAATGAAATTACTGGTATTTTTCAATTACAAAACGAATCACAGCATGAGTGTTCTTATTGGTTTAAAAATAATTTTGAAACATTCCCACAACAACATGTCTATAAAAAATCTTGATCTTAGACATCTATAAGTTGTTATTAGTTATGGGTTGAACTATCATCGATTCCACAAGTGATGGTTATCTTATTGATAAAAAACCAACAATTGAACGGGATCTCATAAGAAACATGGATGTAAAAGTTCATAAATTTCATAGTATAGAACATTATAAAGTAAACAAAGTCTTAGAGAATCAATCCATATATACCAAAAACATTATTGAGTGGATGAGTGAACTTATTAGTCTTCTGTGACAACTAGTTGTGGCTACCAAAGACCCAAAAATAATCTTCCCCCCAATCTCAATCTCCTAGACCTATTAAAATCTATGGAATTATCAACTCAAATACTCATCCAATAGGAACATTTCCAAAATAATAGGATGATCAATCAGATTCATCTAGAATAATGCAGATTACTGGCCAATTTACTCAATGGACTACAAACCCTCAACTACTTTTTCAGTGCATTAGAAACTCCAACCAACATTACTATGATCCATTTTATTTTACCTATAACCAAAGATAGAAATTATATGTAGTCTCCAGGTTTGGTAAACCCATATCCCAACCCCCTAAATTGCTTCCTCAAAATCCAAACACATTATAATATAGTCATTGTGAGATTAACTTCAAAAAATATTATCCATTTGTTCTGGAACAAAAAAAAGAGAAATCCTCTTCCACCTCCTCCTAGCTTCCACCATCCATGTTAGAATTCCAAATTCCCAACCCTATCCAATTGATTTAAAAAGAAAAAAATCTATGAAACCAAAATGTGGGACATAAATATGATTCTAAGAAACCCTGAGAAAGTGTTTTGGATGATCTTTCCAAATTCACCCATTCCAGCCACAAAAAAATTGAAAACCAAATAAGCTAACTTAAATCCCACCTAATTCAGAAAAAAATCAAATTCTCCCCAATTCTAGATAAATTATTTCCCAACCATAAGAGTAATGTATTTTAAATTTCACTTCAATGTAGAAATAAACTTTTTATGCATCATGATGAATCCAAAAATTTCCCTTTAAATGTTGGTTTAGAAAAAGAAATGAAAAAAGGGATAAAATAACATCAATCCACTCCCCCACCAACATAAATTCCTCTAAAGAACCAATTCATTTTCATCAGGCCATATTTAATACTAATAATACATGTGAGTCAATTATTAAATGATAGAAATGTTTATATGGGTTAAAGTAAACATTACGATCATGGATTCCATAAAAAATCCCTACGTATACAATATTTGTTAATTAATTTTTAACATATAAGGGAAATAGTAGGATCATTTAAAATGTTACTACCCAGTTTTCTATTCAAATAAAGGGAAAGGACTCAAGTACCTTTCAAGTTACATAATAAATTTGGAGTTCAAACTTTGATGATTCACTGATAGACGTATGATCATCAAGAAATTTAATTCCTAAATCTAGCTTATCCAAACATGGTCTAGGTACCCTGCAATCAATGTGTGTTTTTATACAATTAGTCACTAGAAGCACTGCCAGTTTAGAGGAAATAATAGAAGATTCCCTCATTCCTGCCAATGATCTTATCTTCCAAGGTGATTTTTATTACCATGAGATGGGATGTTAGACATATTCTTCTATATCTCAGATGAATCTATGAATTCCCTTCCTTATTATATCTAGAACAAAAATTAATGTTCATGTAGGTGTCTCATTCATGGAACTTGGTAACCAAATGGAATGTTTAATATTTTTCAAGCCATGTGATTACCATTATAGGATCACTATGCATTCTATATGCATACTACTGAGGATACCTCTGAGATATATTTTGATCGGGTTCTATCTTGTTCTTCTGTTATAATGATAGATGTTTTTTTTGAAATTTTCATCATGATTAAAAAATTCATAAATAGAGAAGTTCAATTTGAAATTTTATTTATAGACTCCATAAATCAAAATGATATTGAAAAAATAATGGAATCCCATATTGCAGCTAATCTCTACTCCTCCATGGATATTAATAAGGAAAATGAATCAAAACCAACTGGTATCCCTTCAACGTTTCCTATGTTATCTATCCCACAAATGAATGACGAACCTAATATAAAACCTCTTCTTGGAAACCTAAAGATTTCATTCCATTTCTATTACCACTTGTACCCTATCATTATCTCTACTACAGTTACTCAAACCGAGAAGTTGACAACTTTTTTAGGTGTTTGTGGAAAAAATGCCTTATGATGAACTATATATTATATACTATGAATCAACCCATCCAACTGCATGCATAACATCCATCTACTAGAATTACCCAAAATAATCAAGAAACCACAAATAAGACTAAAAAACATATAATTGAGGTGTTATGGTAGATATTAAAAAATATATTAAAGCTGGTATTATCTCCCCAATTACTTTTATTGATCAGATATTAGGATTCTAGTGGTACCCAAGAAGGGTAGAACAACTATTTCCACAAATGAACATGGATAATTTTTCACAAATCAAGTTAAATTCAAATGGTGTGTGTGCATGCATTATTGGAAATTTGAGGCTAAAACACAAAAAGATCAATACCCACTTCCGTTCTTTAACCAAAAGATAGAACTATTATCTAGAAAGTAGATTTATTTATTTCATGATGGATGTAATGGATATTTTCAAATCCAAATATTACATAAAGACTATGAAAATACCTGATTAACTATACCTTATTGAACTTATTCATATAGAAGAATTCCATTAGTCCTTTTCAGTGATACTTAATCATTCTATAAGTTTATCTATTCAATTATCTGTTATTTTGAATCATTTTTACATTCACTCTCTCTTATCCTCCAAAATCCAGTCAAATGTAACCTCATGATAAATTTTAAAAAATGCCACTTCATGGATAATTATTGAATTATTCTACAAAACATAATTTCTCAAAATGATATTAAACTAGATTTTTCTAAGGTAGAGGTGATCCAATCAATTCCTAAACAGATATCAATTTTATAGATCTGATTATTCCTTGGTCATGTAGGTTTCAATTAGTGGTTTATCCATAAATTCAGTAGTATTTCCATCCAACTCATTAAACTGCACCAAAATGATGTTACATTCCATTTCAATGAGTCTTTCAAGAGATATTTCATTGAACTCCAATTTTTAATTACATGTTCCTCAATTATCTAGAACACATATTAGACTATACCCTACAAATATACATGTGATGATTCTTATAGGCTCATTGGGAATATTCTAGGTCAAAGAAGAGAAACAATTCATCATTCAATCCATTACTATTAAAAACACTAGATAAAACTCAATATCATTAAACTATTACTAAAAAAGAACATATAGTGGTGGTTCTTTCCATGGATAAATTTCAATACTATATCTTAATATAAAAATTCATCCACTTTATAAATCGTTAAACATTAATGTTTTACACAAGAAAAGAGATTACAATAGGAGGTTAATAAAATAGAAAAAAATTCTTCAAGTGTTTGACTTTAAGATCCAAAATAAATGACGAAAATAAAACCCTGTGGTGGATCACTTCAATTGAAATTATAATTCCACTCATTCTAAAATCATTGGTCCAAAATTTCACACTGAAAAACTCTCACATCCCACTCCAAAGATAGAAGGGTTTTCCCCAATTGTAATATAATGGGTTTCTTGTGTTTTTTCAGATTTTTGTTTCAAAATTTCAAAAAGATACGTTTAAAATGGATTTAAAATAATATTTTTTGTAAGATAATAAACTTATAAAAATTTTGGATGACAAGGTTTTTATGATATGTGTTGATGAAGATGAAAATTTATATATCATAGAATTCTACCACTCAGTTCAAAATGGTGGCCACAATAGACCACAAAGGGCCAACCAAAAGGTGAATAAATCAATATTATTATGGAATTAAATTTTCACAGACTCACATGATTTCATTAAATCCTATCCCACATTCCCAATGTTTGGTACAATTTCCAAAATAAATAAAATTCCCATGAATCCCATAATATTTTGTGGGAAATTTTATGTTTGGGGTATTGATTTCATATAATACTTTCCCCCTTAAAATGGAATCTCTTACATCTTTATTAAAATATACTATGTTTCAAGGTGGTTAGATTCCAAAACAACTAAAAATGATGATTAAAATACTGTTAGTGAGTTCCAAAAAACCCATATCTTCCATTAATTTGAAACTCAACATGCCTTGATAAGTGAATTATGAACCCATTTCATTTATCAATCTAAGGAATCAATTATGAAAAAAGAAAGTGGTTATATATAAACCATCCACTGCATATCACCCCTAAAAAAGTTCCTATATGAACCCTCCATAAGATAAGTTAAAATATTTCTTAAGAGAGTTTCTAATCTCACATAAAGTGACTATCCTGAATGTCTTAGTGAAGGGATTGGGGATTATATAAATACATATAAAAACCTATTAGGATATTATCTTTTGGTATATTTTTTTCTAAAATTATGTAATTTAATGGTTTAAAAACAATATATGGAATTTTGGGTATTTAACACTTGTAAATTTTATTATGAACAATCTGGTGAAGAGAGATTCCTATATTTGAATGAAACAAAGAAGATCCAACTTTACTATAATGATAATTATAATATCTACAAAGAGAAGTATAAGATATTGTCTTAAGAAAACATCCAACAAATGTTATTTCAATATGGTGAAAAGGAAATGCTCATGAATTATTAATTTTTTTCACCAAGTTATGTTCAATTCTCATTGGGAAGGTCCTGTTATTGTTACAATTATTTACCCATTTCGTGTTATTCAAGTCCAACACCCTTATTTAAAATGAATATTTACTATTAATGATCATTTTTAAGATCATCACTATTGGAGAACACACACCCTAATAACTAAAATGAATTAAACTAGATCCCCAACTACTATAGAAAACCCACCACTGGATAGAGGTTGTGCATACCAAATCAAAATTATAGGTATATCTTTCTCCACCTCATTCTCTTTTTCATATTCAGGCTCTTTATCTCTATTTATATCTCTGTCCTATTCTTACTCTATGATTATCACCTTCTTTATCATTTTACACTTTCTTCATAAACCATTTTAACCATTTATCTATTATATGGGTATGTTTTTAGACAGAAAATAAAAAAACTAAAAGAGTCATAGTTACTCACTATCCCATTTGTAAAAAAAATTCAAACCATTTTTGGAATAAAATATTTGTTTCAACTCATTTTTTCATTATAATATTTAATATAAAAATTGTTTCTTGATTATTTTTGAATGATCTATTTTTGGTTTCAAGAACTATTCTTCCCCAACTATGAGGAACAACATTATCTTTCATTGAAAAGTCACATATGACCATATTTTTGTATTGTGTGTTCTCACCCCTGATTTAGAGTCTTTTGGTTTTATAATTTCATGATGAATTTCCTACCCTGGTGTTCGCTAATATTGTAGGATCATGTTCTAAAGCACATGATAATAAAATTGTTCAAATAGAATCCCATTACCCTTAAATTTATTCTACGGTTAAAATCCCCTTTTATATAATTAATGATTTTATTTAGAAAACCACATTAGAGGCCAATAAAATCATCCCACGAAACATATACAAGAATATTCGTTAAATGTTATTTTAAATTTATGTGTGGATAAATTAATTTATAATAATATTATTTTATACAAATATTACAAAAATATTTTCCAAAAAATTTAAAAAAAGAAAAAAATGTGGATTAACTTCGGTGGTTGAAAAATCACTATTACTCTACCATTTATCTTGTTATAAAATTTGTAATTAGTATCGTGATGATATCAAATGAAGGAAAATATATGAGTGTGAGATTTGATCCCAGCACACCATTAATGAAAAGGAAAAAAATAAAAAAAAAACTAAAACAGGAACAACTGTATAACCTGTCCATGTGTCATATTGAGAAGTATTCTGTTTTGTACATATTTCATCATTTTATCTCATAATATATTTCTATCTATCATGTATTTTAGGGAACATTCATTACCTTGTAAATATGTGTTTCCATTTCATTCCATGAATCATTTAAAAAATTGTTCAAATATTTTTATGTATTGGTGCTTTACCATTCTTTTCCTATCATTTTTAAATTTTATTCCAAAAATACCATATCAACTAAAAACCCATAATAATGACCCATTGAATCATATACATGTTATAATATCGAATAGAAGATGAGATCTCTTTCAAACTCTACAATTTTCTGTTGTGGTTAGTGAATGAGTAAACCTTCATAAATAAATTTACATCATCTTGAGAGGATTGACTTTTGAGTGCCAACATGTTCCAATTCTAATTATGAAAATAAAAAATGATTTTTTACACATGACTACAATAATTTTTTTTGTGGAATTCTTTATGGATGAGTGAACTCGTCTAGATTCCCCTGATTAGAGTTAAAAAATTTGTTTTTTTGTGATTGGAAATGATTTTACATGATATTTTGGTTTTGTGTTTAAGGGGACATGAATTACCTTAAATTTGGGGGATTAAATATTAAATATTCTTTAAATATTACACATTACTCCCATCACTTATGTTTTTTTTTCTGAAAATTATAAATTTCCTATCAATGTTTTTTATTGGTCATAAAAACATACAGATAACATTGTACATATTTTTTCAATTAAAATATAGTTTATTATAATTATTATATATTTCAAAATATAGATGAAAATTATGTTATTCTTACTTTATGAATTTAAGATTTAAATTCCAAAAAATCATTGATATGGATATTTTTCCTATTTTTCCATTTTAAGGGCCATATGGATTGAACAAGAAGACCCAATGAATATGCTAATGAAAATTGTCTATATCTTATGTTATATTTTGGGTGATCATTTCATAAGTCAATATTAGTTTATAATCCATAATAAGTCAATGTAAATTCAATTAAATAGTTTATAAAAACCTCAAGGCCCAACTGAACCAATAATTTCACCAATATATGCATGAAATTACATCACACAATTCAATCTATGATTTTATGAAAACCCACAATTATTGACATTTATCCCAATATTAACTACCAATTGAGATGAACATTTGAGTGTATAAATTCATGATATATGAAGCCAAATTTTTAGAAGAGATGTTTTTCATATGAATTCATCTTCAAGACTTGAATCCCTTTCACATTACGAATTTGTAAAATTTATAATAAACCTATACAACAACACATGGTTTTGAAAAAATAGCCATATCATTCTCTATAAAAGTCAAATTATCTCCAAATTTATAGAATTTACATTGAAAATCCATATATAAAATTTTTATGTAGATCAATTTTTGATATTTTTTTATCTTCATGGTAAAATTTCTGGGTCAACATGAAGGGATATATTGGAAGGAAAACTATCCACCATCTAAAGCGATAAATACATCCCCATATTCTATTTGAAAGAGGTTTTTACATAAACATATATAAAGATACATTGTCATAACCAAATTCTTTCCAATGGTCTATGAGTACCTGCGAAAATTATTTTTATACTTGACAAACCACTCCTCTAATATTTCTTTATGTACTTCATGAAATTTCAATTATAACTAGTAAAAGTGATTGTAATTTCCATTGATGTTTAATTCATGTATTTTTACCGTCATCAGTTATTTTCATCAACATTATATAGTATAATATCCATGTTCTTAAAATATTTTAAATAAATAAAAAACCCCATCACTGTTTTCATTCTTATTCAATAAAATACATGCATTTCCCACTTTCTATTTGTGTGTGTTCGGTGCACAATTAATTTTCTCACATCATTCATTTTTTTTTCATTTACCAAATCAATAAAATCATACCAATTTTATTATTATCCATCTCATTGGATGACTAAATTAACCATTCTTTCATTCATAATTTGGGGATGCTAAGTGATTGAGATATTTTCTCAATTTCTGTTCCTTAAATTAATATTTTGTACGTAAAAAATGGATATTCCATGGATTATTGGAATGAATTTTTTCCCATGGAGGCCATGAATTGTTTGAAACAAAAATATAAATTGGTTTATGAAATATGAAACCTTCCATAAATGATAAATTAAAAAGACTAGAACTCTCATTGAGTCTTGGAATAAATCCAAAAATGAGAATTATGATCAAAAACCTCTTGTGAAGTGAATGTGAATTTGATGAATTTTTTTTCAAATTTTATGGATACTATAAACGTAAATCCCTAATAAAGAACTCACACCAATATTTAAAATATTATAAATTCAAATTTATTTATGAATCGTACTTAATTTTTCTCTACAAACAAACTCCCTAATTAAAAATTCACCATTAAATAAATTTACTCTAAAAATAGTACCATCACTGAGAATCTGACCCAATTGAAACTATGCACATTATAGTAGATCATTGGACCTTTGAAATGTCGATATGCGACAATAATCCATAGTTTAGCTATCTGAGTAACATATATGGTATTATTGAAAAAAGAATTGTCAAAAATCATATATATAACCCAAATATGTATTTAATATAATTAATATATCATTGCATATGGGAGAAATTGATTGTGGATTAGAATAAAATCATTAAAAATGGTGAAGAAAAATATTTGGAATAGGAGGTTGAATGGGTTTATAAAGAGAAAGATGACTTTATCAATGATTCGATGCAATAATAAGAATACGTTCAAAAAGTGGAGCTCAATATGAAACTAGAAATGAAACATTATAAACCCCCTTACCTTTATATGATGAATTAATTAAAGAAGAATAAAATAATAATAAATTTTTTATTAGAATATTTAATGTTTCTTCTCATTAAAATACAATTTTAAAATCTCATTTCTTAAAATCAAACCCATATTAATATTTTGGATGGAATTTTTTTTTCAATAATGTTATATAAATTTGAAATGATTATAATAATTTTGGATAATTCGTCTTTTATAAAACTAACCCTTCCCTCTAAATTATTATACCTCAGTATTTTCACAAATCTATTGAAAAATTATATCATTTGATTTTGGTAAATAATTTTTTGACAATGGTGATATCATAAAATATATTCCTAGGATTGCATTAAAGAGCCTGAATTCCCAAAAGGCCTTCAATTTTTCTTATTTCTTTTATAACCTCCATTTCAGGGGATGAGGGGGAACCCTTACAAGGCCCGTAGGCTTAGTGATTATGTGGCCTATAGACACAAGAGAAATTGCATGACCCAAAGTTCTTAGGGAATTCACCCAGCCTATAACTACAATGAACTTCCCATCCCCAACATCTGAATCAAGATAATAACTCTATACCTTCGCATGGACATCTGGAAAATCTTCTCATGCAAGCACAGGATGGTCCCGATGGCATAGCCATACCCTCTCATTCTTCCAAATCCATTTGGTTTCACACTAGTGAGCACGCCTTTTCTGAATCCTCCTCTAGGGTGACTCCTTATTTCTAGAGTCTGTTTTGGGAAACTACATGTGTCCCAAAGACCTTGAGGTTGACCAAAGACCTTAAAGGTGGCCCAAAATCCCTAATGACCCGAAGGCCAGGCTGGACCAAAGGCCTTAAGGACTCCAAGCCCAAACCGGTGGCCCAATGTGAATAGTTCCAGCTGCTACAATACCGAACAATACCAACTTTAGTTACTGCTATAGTGCCATCTACCGTACCTTCTATATTACCTGCAACAATGTCTGCTATAATACCTGATACAATGCCTACTATTGTGCCTTTTACAATACTGCTATAGTCCTTGAAATATGCCTCCTAATTTTGAAATATATTACTATAATATTTTATACATTTATTTTCTTAATGGATTGCTGATATTTTAGATGGAATTAAACATAAATTTTCCATTTATTTTGTTGAATGAATTTACATAAAACTAAGATGTTATTGATTGATAAAAATATATGAATATTTTTATAGGTAGTTAGTGATGAGAATAATATCATTAACATAAAAAAGGTTGAAAAAAATGAATTGATTTTTTTATTTATGTTCCATATATCCATTAGAGGATTAAACTTCATAGATTCATTAGTATAAGATTGATTAATATAAAAAAATACTAAATTTAATGGACCAGATATCAATTCATGATATAATTAGTGAACTGATAAATTAGTTTTGGATTTTAAACGTGGAATTATATAGAAGGGAAAAATTTATAGCGATTTGTATTATATTATTATTATGTATGTATTTCACCCACCCACATTGGAATTAAAATAATTCCAATAAATATTGAATTAATTATTATTTGATATTAATAATTCATTACTAAATGTAATTAATTTGAAACTTTTAGTGAGTTAAGATTACTATCTTTTTATGGATTTTTGAAGAATTATACAAAAAATTTCATGAAATTACTTTGAGATTGAAGGGATATACATATACATATTAAAAAATTACTATAGGAGGAAATAAATCCGAGTAGGAATCCATCATAGAGGTCAACACAACCCATGACAGAATCAGTTAAAAATGAAGTGATCATGACTTTTAAAGAAGGAATTTTCTATAAAATCTATAATATCAATTCGTAATCCAAATATATGCCATTAAAATTAATAACAGGATTATAATTATAATGAATTATAATAATTAAAATATTTTAATTCAAAATTTAATTGGTTTGTTATAGATTCATAGTATGTTATATCTAAATATGAAATGATATTATAGTCATTTTATGTTCATTAATGATGTGAAATGTTGAGAATAAATTTAAGGTAGTTGATTTAAGATTTTTTTCAACTAATTTATCTCTATATATTATAATACTTTAGACACTATTAGTATATTTTTGATATTAATTATTTACAAAAATTAAATTGATTCACGGGGAAATAAAAAGTGTTTTTATATATTTGGTATAATAAAGTTATAATTTTATATTATTCAATGAAACATTCTTAATTATAATAGATATTTAATAGAAAAAATATGTGATAAAATATGTTTCATGTAGTATTGTGGTGTAATTTTTATTCATAATGATGAGGCTAGTTTTTCCAAAATATAGAATGAATAAAATAAATAATGTAAATTAGAAATTCCTTTTGGTATGAATTAGTTGATGCGTACTAGACTAACTATTTGTTGTAGTTAACATATTATATGGTAAATTTATATAAAAAATAATATTTAAATAGGTAACATATTAGACATAAAATTTTGAAAAAAAATTAAAAATAAACTTGTTTGATGTAATAATTGAATTACACAATGGTACGATACATGTTTATAGGGATATAGATTATGTCAAATCTCATTGATGTTAACTATGGGGTTAATGTGTCGAATTATATTTTTTTGTTAATGGTTGTTGAGGTAGTCATATGATGATACTTCTGTGTGTTTAATGGGATTTTTATAGAGGTCTAATTGATAGGTTGTGGAACCTACAATGATATATGTTCATTATTACTTTTAACTATTCATTTTATTATTTAAATAATATATAATATGTCATTATACAATACAATTCACCACTAATCAAGTCAGATTACTTAACTGAGACCTATATGTGGTTTTATTTTCAAGGTTCACCCACACCATCTATGATTTAATAGAAATGGATGGGAAACAACTCCCCATCTTCAACTCTCCCATAGATCATTGTATATAATAATTGTTATTTAGTTGTGTTTCTTAGTAATATATCAATGATAGTGGTTATGGGCTTGTGTTTTTCTATCATCAAACTATTGTAGTTGTTTTATGGTTGTGGTATGAGGTGTATAAAGATGAAAATTTGGCTTGAGGAGGTTGTAAATGTGCCATGAACCAGTATGTGGAAGGGGGAGTTATATATATAATAGAATGTGAGTATGAATAGGTTACTAGTGAATTTGATGTGGGTTCCTATAATTTTATATTTTCATGATTTGATAAAAATAAAAAATACATAGTTATTAGAGAGTGTGATTTTAGTGAGATGTGATTTTGATTAATTAATAATGAATCATATGCGAGTTTCACAATTTACTCATTGAATCATTAGTATACTTCACATATATTCCTAAATGAGTTACTGAAGAGTAACATAATGAGTATATTATTATCCATACCAGTACTTCTATAATTTGTTTGTAAATTTATACTATGGATTTTATTTAGTAATTTTAGGTTCATGACCTTGGTGTTTGATGAGTATTAGAGGCGAGCTATGATATTCATTATGTTATATTTTAGTATTAACTTGATGATGTTTTAGGTTTATTATATTTTCTATTATAATTAGTTTTATGTAATTATTTTTCATTTACATCAATAATTTGATCCACTAATTTTTGAAAATTTAATTAGAGAAGAGTTATAATGTTTTTAAGATGATTTAGAATAAGGGAATTATAAAGTGGTAATTGTAAGGAACTTGGTTCATAATGGTCTATTATAGATTACGTCATTGGGGTTAGGAAATGTAGTGGATTAGGTTTAGACCATATAGTACACAATGATATTATATTTAATACCCTATAGACTCATAGAAAGATTTCATTTAAATAGGGTTAATTTTGTATTTTTTACTCTAAATTTTCTCCCTTTAAAACTAATGCATCAGGATTTCTTCTTAATTTGTCCTCCATATCTATTACAATGATATCACTCTATAATAAACATCTCTCTCAAAAAAATATATCTTAAACCATCATTGGAGTTTCTTGTAATGGTTCCAAGAGATCACTAAAAACGAGTGAAGAGTGCATTCATCGTCAAATATTTTGATTTTTCTCATTCATTTATGGAAGTGACACAATCCTTCTCCTCAATCTACCTAGTTTTTTGAAATCATAAATTTTTTATCAATTATCTTATATGTAGAAATTTTTTATGTCGAGATTATGTAAGGACAAGGTAATAATTTTATTTTATTTTATGATTTTATTGTTTCATATTGGTCATGAGTAAATATTCATGACCCAACCAATTGAGGCCCACCGAGTCTATGTTTAGATGAGTGTGGAAAACCCAATACTGATTCGAAAAAGTCAGGGGCTAGAAACCAATACCTAGTAGAAAAATTATACATATGGGATAAATTAGTATAAGGTAAATACACTCAAACACAAATCTCCAATTTCATACAATGTTGACAGTAATGAACACCTAATACCAAATACAAGAGTACATCTATATTACACAATTAGAGTATAAAAGAGTGCAATAAATCATAAGGGCCCATTTCAAGACCACCAAAAAGTGGAAGTAAAATCCAACCTACTTAGAATAAGTGGACTATTATTAAATTTCAATATTATTATAAACCACAGTCTGTCTATCCTTCAAACACTACACCTACTCCTAGTCATCCATGAACACTTTAAAAAGGCCTATGGTCTACATAATAAACGATACATGTCAAAAGATCTTATGTAGTGGTGAGTATAAAAATACCCCATGGAATATAATAAAATCAACAAACATAAATCATCAAGAGTAGATAGATCAACAATTCATATGTATGTTATCCAAGATATGAGTCAAAATGACAATTTAAAATAAACCCAGATATGATCATAATAGACTTAATGTATCAAGAGGTATCAACAATTTCCAGCCACCATATTTTTCATGAGGCTTAAGGGTAATTCATGTCAAAGATCACACACTCGATGAGCTATGCATTCACTAATGGTACTCATACAAGAGGTCATTATAAATATTTATCTCAAATTAAGTACTCATGGGAACTTTTCATATGTTGACATCTAGACAAGGGATCCACTAAAAACCATGATGGGACACCACAAGCCCTAGTAGACTAATCTAGTTATATGGGATCAAATCCTTATTCATGATAATAATTATAATACCACGAACGCAACCAAGATAAAATTATATTATAGAGAATCCCAACCATGGCTTCATAGATAGATACTACAAACTATATATGAGAAAAACCTATAGTGGGGATCACAATCATATGCTCATGACCAAATCCCACACTATAACCTTATTTGGATGGACCATGAAATCAAAATCAACTAAATTTGGTCTATATTGAAGAGATGTAGGGAATCATACATCCCTATAAAATGTACATGGTGTTTTCTATTAGTACACAAAAAATATGGAATACCCCAGGTCTATCTGTATACCTTATTCTATGGTTGTGTACATTTGGCCATACTCATATACTATTTCCATGCCCATGTACCATGATGTTTAAAGGTCATCGGGTCATGATGGAGTATAAAACCATGCTTTTGTATTCTTCCCAATATTATGTCTCTTTCTATGTGATTTCTTGTGTACCCTCTATGGTACCCACCAAACCACCTTCACCAGGTTTCACAAAATGTGATATTTTTCTCTATAAAAAACCCATGCGTTGTAGAAGGGGGACTACAAGATGTTTTTTCTTTAGGCTACATGATTTTTAGTCATGAATTTATCTTAAATTCAATATTGTTCTATACATATCCATTCATGAATCTGTCATTTAATGTAGCTATAAATCATGCAAAAAATCATGGAAATGAGTTTGAATGACCCACGCTATCACTACTCATCAGAATCATATCTTTGATTCACTGAAAAATAAACCTTTTGTATCATTAAATCACCACACACTGGGCCAATAAACATAAACCACCAATTCATGACCAATCCATAACAATCAATTAACACCTCAATCTCTCCCTATATCATGAATCATTTTCACAGTATCGATCTTTTTCACTAAAAAAACTCACAGTACAATTGAATATTGGGTATTCAATTAATCTCCATCCAAATAATGTTTTAGTGATAAATGTGAGATGAAATGGGGGAGAAATTCCCAAAATAGAAAAAAGAGGAATGACCCTTGTATTTTTTTCAGGTTCGTATAGATTCATCCTCATTAGATTTATGATTGATGATCATGTTAAAAACAATAACAATTTTCACAAATTTCAGTTAAAATAAACATGTTACTGAAACATGATCGAGCCAAAAATAACTATGTTGTTTTATTTGATTTTCATTAAGAATGGAATAATAAAATATAGAAATAAAAAATATAAAAAAGTACCCTAACTTTTGTTAATATCGATAAATGATGATGAATGGTCCCTCATCATCCTCATTGGAATGATTTACAAGCTCTGATCAGCACACTGATAACTAATCCTCAATCCCTCCGTTATCATTCGATAATCCTCCTAGAATGTTCTTCCAATGGATCTTGTCAATCACTAGGGTTATTATACAACCTTATTCCCCATATATAACATTATTTTTATAAACTGTTTGTTTGGACGAGGTGTTATATTAATAATAAATATATTTTTTGATCATGTGATAAAAATTCATCAAAAATTCTGACTTTGACCAAGCTTATTCCATGAATTGGGAAAAACCCTTATTTTTTACTCAACATTGGTATTAAATTTCTGAACGGATTATAATTTTGTTATTTATCAAATTATTTCATTAAAAAACTATCGATCATGATATAATATATTGATTTTTATATAATGTCAATACCACCCCTATATGAGGCTCAGAATATCATGAAATCTTATCTCTTGGATCTGAAAATATTACAAGACATATTTGAAAGAATTTCCTGAAAATTTTTGCACATTACATTCTCCCAAGAATTGGGATTATCATCCTAAAATGAAAAAAGTACTGCTAAAATGGGGTGGATAATAAGCCCACATATGAGTCTCCCACTCTAAAGCACTCTTCTTAAGATTACCTTACTACCAAAGGACATGCACGAAAGTAGTCACTCTACCACGGATGATCTTGTCCTACTATTCCTTGATCTTCCCTATGTACTCTAAAAAGGTATATCCATCATTGATTTCCAGATCTCCCCAGTCAATAACACATGTTGGGTCATGCACATACCTTATCATCTGTGACATGTGGATGATCTCATTAATCCATTCTAATAGTTGTTGTAGGGATAAGCAGTATGCCACCTCTCCAACCTAATATTGTTTCTACAATGGTTTGATGAATCTCGATGAAAACTTCCACCCAAACAAAATATCCAAAATTCATGTTGAGGTGATACCCTCAAGAACACATGGTCACCTTCCACATATACAAAGGCCTCCATCATGAGTCTTTATATAAATTATATTGGATACTTGTAGTCCTCATATACTCCTAAATGATTTGAACCATCTCTATCATATTTTTCACCAACTCTGGGCCCAATAGAGATAAATCACATTGATCAAACCCACATATTGGTGACCTATAAGGTTGCCCATTGAAATCCTCAAATGGTTCATAAACACTGGTGGAATGGTAGATATAGTTATATGAAAACACCCCACGTGTAGGTGATCCTCTAAACTATGGACAATGTATAATAAATGAATCATTAACATTTCCTACATAACCTAAATAGTCCTCTTTGTATTGATGTTAGCCTAGTCGTGAAATTCATTGCTCAGACTTAATTGAGTCCAAAAGGACCCTTTCAAACCCCTCTATAATCATGATGTGAAGCGAGCATCATGGTATAAAATGATCATAATGGGAAATAAGCTGTGTAAGACTATCTTCTCTACAGAAAAGAGTTCCAATATCTCTACTGAACTATATTCTTGGATTGATAGTATGTGGGCCGACATATTGAGTTGGTGTATGATCATCCATATGTCATAGTTTCCTCTATAAATACATGGTAACCATGTTAAAAAGTCCACATTTTTACCATTATACTTTTAATTTTTCATGTAACCGGGTTGTTCCAAACCCGTTAAAAATTACCACTATACCTTCATCTAAAGACATTTGTGGCATCGAGAGGTAAAAATTTCTACCAGCATATTCAGACAGGGCCACCAAAACTAATATCAAAGATCATGTACATATTTTCCACACATATATGTACATTTAATGGGTACATGTCAAACTCCCTCATAACCTCCTCACACAACATCACTATAACTATTATCCTTCCTCTGAAAAGGATGTTGTGCTCTACATATTGAGATGATAAATCAGGATTATCTCTAATAGAAATTTTGAGTGTGATAGGACTCATAATAAATATCACTATAATGAGCCTCCCTATCACACTTTAGGAGAAGTTGGACAACAACCATAAAATAGAGATAAATTTCAACATCCTCATCTACTATGGAATACTTCATTGATGATAACTACATTGATGTATCGGTCAACAACATCGAACAAGATCTGTGGCCAATAGCATCTACCACCATGTTACCCTTCCCTTGAGTATAATACATAATGAATTCTTATCCTAGAGAAACTATTTCCGTCACCAATGTCTCATGTTATGATCCTTTTGAGAGAAGATATAATTGAGACTCTTATGGTGATAGAAGATGATAATCTGCTCCCCCCTAAGTTAGTTTCTCCACATACTCAAGTGTAAGACTACCGATGCTAAATCTAGAATATGGGCTGCATAGTTCTACTCACGAGGTCTCAACAATTGGCACCCATAGGTATTCACTACCTTCCTCTCCCTTATAAAACAACCATGTCCTATCCCCAATGAATCATAGATCACTATTTAATTGAAAGGAAAACTAAGAAAGAACACCATAAAATCTGATTGGACCATCTTCGTCCACATGAAAGGCTATAATTTATTGGTCAATGTAGTTAGAGGAGTTGATATGATATGGAAATTGGGAAAAATTATTTTATAGTAGCCTACTAACCTAACGAATCTTTACACCTTCATCATTCCATTGGTTATTTCAAACAATACACTACCAAAAACATCAAGAGATCCACTTCTAAACCATCTTATAAAATAAAATATCCCATAAAGTGGACCTCCAGAATCTAGAACTAAAATTTTGAGATATTACCATATATCTGGTGCTCTCAGAGTACATACGGGCCATCTTCAAGTGCCTCAAATGGTCCTCCTCTAACACTGAGTACAATAGAATTTCATCAATGAAAGACACCACAAAATGGTATAAGAAATTTTGAAATATCAAATTTAGGAGTCCCATGAACATGGTTGGGTGTTCATCATGTCAAATAGAATCACCAACAAATCATAGTGTATGTATAGAAATCATAATTCCAAATTTGGTTTATCTACACCCATACTTGATGTCAGTGATATCTTGATTTTTTCTCAATCATCAATAATCATCTTTCTCCTCTCAACTGATCGATGAGGTTATTGATTGCTGAATGTGGGTAATTATTATTCATAGACACATGGTTAATGTGATATTAATCCAAAAAAAACCTTAATATCCCATTCACCATATTGGTGAACAATATTGGGGTTCCCCTGAATAAAGATTGAGTCTAAAAAATACCTTACATTTTAGGTATTCCCAATAAAACATCACCTCTCGAATATCTACAAAAGTCATCCATAATTTTGGAAAGAATATCAGGGTTATCCTGGGATTCATGTTAATGAATAATTATAACTCTTAGAGTGGAGGTAAGCCTGGAATATTGTTAGTAATATCTTAAAAATAATCTTTCACCATAGCAGGAAATTGAATTCCCATCAAATCCAAGTCACTAAGGTTAATAGCATACAAATAGTGAGTAATTGGTTGTATCTTCCTACAAATGAGCCTATCCATATTTTCTTATGTTTTTATCCATCAAATAAATCCACATCCCAACATCATGAACTCACATCATCATCCTCAAGTAATAGTCAGTCTATGTAAGAGGTGTGGATTTCTCGACCACAACAATGATGATTTTGTTAGGGATCATCAATGATACCAAGAGATAACATAAGAATCCATTGCGATCAATAGTAATGTTACACTATGAGAAGAATTGTTTGATCACTAAGTCACCATCAATTGGTTTCTCCAAGAATATGGGTTGAGCTAAGGGCTCAACTGGAATCTCAAAGTCTTGAACTAGATAAGTGTTATGAAAAATTGGAAAACACGAATTTCTATCAACATTATAGATAATATAGAGAAGTTAAATATCTTACCCCTAATAATATTAAGATCCACTAGTTCATCATCCAAAACTACCTATAGTGGTCCTCAACCATAACCACTATCTCCCCAATCCTAGTGTGGAACAATTGGGGGTTGTAGTGGAAACATGTAAAATTTTCTCCCACCAGAGATGATCAACTTGTCTCTATACCATATCCAATGCACTATAGAACTACTATATCTTTCCAATTTCTCTACATCCCAAATCCCACAACTATCTCTCTATCAGCTTCTTCTTGGTCCAAACAAACCTATGTGATATTTCCCCAACCATTTCAAGAGAAACGTCACCTCTCACAAAGATGACCAGAACCATCCTCAGAGCCCTAAACTAATAACCCACTATCCTTCGACAACATCCTAATTTATATCTCATGCTCAAATTACTTTGTATGTCATCATATATAGGTTTCTGAGGTCTTAGATCCTTGGTACCCATTACCAGCACCAAATGATTGAGTTTTTTCTTATAGAAAGATCTCCACTACTAAATCTCACTCAAAAACTCCATCATATGATGGAATTCAAAGTGATATACCCCCATCCATGTTATATCATCATAAGCCTATCACAATGGTCCCTGATCCAAAGAAAAGGTTTCATACCATATCCAGAGAGTGTTGTGAGAGGTAAATGAACCTGGTAGAATACTATTCCATGTTCATAATGATACTATAGAAGATACTTGAGGTGAAATGATCTTAAAGTGTCCAGATTAAACTCATCCTTGAAGAGGCACTCATATTTTGATCCAAAGAGAGTTTTCTAATTCTATGAATGTGTCCCAAGACTCAACCATTTAATTGTGGATCCTTGAAGAAGGATCTATTCTAGATCCACCGTATGATCTGTAGTGGTCCTCACAAGGTGGAGAAGTCAGGTAACCCCATCACGCTAGTATTATGATTCCTGGGGGTCATTCCTTCCCAAAAAACATGGGAGGTCACTACCTTTGGAATTATTGATCTATGGTTAGCCTACACACATCCTAAGCTAGTACCTCCAAGATTACCTATTATTAAATGAGTGGTGTCATGATATAAAAATAACCTCTAGGTATGAAATATTATACAATACCCTATACTAAAGCCTCCTCAATTTACCAATATTCATCATGATGATGCTGCGGAATCTACGTTGAAAAACAATATGAAAGAATCATGAAATAAAAATCATTCACCACAGTCAATGAGTACATATAGAGAGATGACTAAAGAAGTAAATGTAAACCACAATCTTTTCATATATGATAGATGAGCTTATTTTTTCCATATATACAGTGATTAAATGTATTCAGTCAACAAGATGGTTTTATGAGACTTGGTGAATATAGATATTGGATACGGCACAAAAACTAGAGTCCCCGAACTATAATATGAACTCAACACATCTTAAAACAATTTACAAAAAATCCCAAATGAAACCTCACAACTATAGAAACCTCTATCTCTATCCCTAATGTAGAATTGTATCCTATGATAACCCTCTATCATGACCTGAAATACTGGGAACTTCTTGTTCGGTGGTAAGTCGTGTGTGATTTTCCCAAGCCTACCACCAGTAGGGTTGGGTCTAGAGACCATTAATGAGTAGTCACATCACAAATATGGGAGGTACTAGAATAAGTAATATGTTATATTCACACCTCTCCATGTCCATAAAATGATGAATGTAAAGTACAACTAATACTAAAATCATGCATACATATATATCACACAATCAGAGTACAACAATGTACTAAAATTGTAACGGCCAAATCCACACCCACAAAAAAATGGACATGAAGTCCAACCTACCCAAAAGGAGGGGAAAACTGTCAAAGTGAAAAATGGACATGAACCTCAATTTTTCTATCCCATACTATTCTCTTCCTACTCCTGGTCCTCCTAGAAAACTATCAAAAGGCTTTTCGTCTTCATAATATATGATATGTGTGGGCATGTCCCATGCTTGGGTGAGTGTGAAAATCCAAATCAAGACATACCATAATCAATAAACATAAAAGTTCAAGGTCATTCATCTAAACAATAAACATGAATTTTAATTAATATATGACACATATTGGTAATAAAAAATACCATTATATATTCATAAAAAAATCTATGTATCAAGAGGACTTAACCACTGCCATTCGTAAGATTCTTCTTGAGAATTCTAAGTATTGATCATATTTGAGAATCCACACCATGAGCCATGATTTCACTAATCACTCTCATTTGATAGGTCCTTCTCATTGCGTCTCATGAACGAAGTACTCATATGAACTATCAAGATGTCAATATCCAGATATGGGATCTAAATAGGATAACTAATGGTCCCACAAACCATACCAGACAAATCTACTATAAAAAGAATTGATACCCTAATCATAATGGTCATGCTAAAATTATGATATTTTCTTTGGTAATAAGATATGATATAGGATCCCACCCCAGATTCCATATAGGGATACTAAGTACTCTATATGAGACATAAAATATAGAGGGGATAAAAATAATTTTCTTAGGTCATAATTCCATATTGAACCCTCATTGGTATGGAAAAAGGAACCACGCTAAACTAAACTTTTGGTATACTGAAGAGACTGAGGGCCTCACATTACTAATTAAAATGTAAATGGTGTGTACTGTTTGAACATAATAGGTCTCATATGAATCGTGTATACCCATGTACCATAGAAAATTTCGATGTACCTCTATATATTCCAATGTTCCCAGTTTGTTCCAGTGTACTTGGATATGTATGGGTACTCTGGACACATTCAATTATACGATTGTTCTCATGTATTCATCATGTTTGTGTGTGTGTGTGTTCGTGGATGTGTCTATGCCCGTGAACCCTCTAGGTTACCAGATTATCCACTAGAACCAGGACACATGGCATGGGACACATGTTACACAGTGTGTGATATTTTTCACTACCAATAAACCATATATCCATATAAGTGGGACTCCAGGATGCATTTTATTATGACTAAATGCCTTAAAATAAAGATTTTGTACTAAATTCTGGACTGAACTACACATCTTCATCCAACCCTCCAAACTTTAATTGATCCATGAATCAAGATGAAATTTTTGTATTTGAGTTTGATTGAACGTCACCATCATTTCTCATTGAAATCCATCTTTTTATTTCTTGAATATATTCCCCGTCACATCGTGACTTCTTGACACACAATACCAGGAAACACAAACCCAAGATCTGGTTCTATTATATCACAATCATCGCACACCTTAACCATGAACCACACCCATGATATCAAACTATTAGGCCAAATAAATATCCTATAATGATCGAATACTAGGTATTCACCATACCTCCTCTTAAATTATTTTCTTGTGCTGAACATGCGATGAAATGCAAGGAGAAATATAGAAATATAAAACTA
Organism: Viscum album; assembly: GCA_963277665.1. Taxonomy (NCBI): domain Eukaryota; kingdom Viridiplantae; phylum Streptophyta; class Magnoliopsida; order Santalales; family Viscaceae; genus Viscum; species Viscum album. The sequence continues at coordinate 1,291,515,319 of OY728158.1, forward strand.
ATAAATGATCCATGGATATTATATAATTTTTTCCTCGATTACTTTCCATTAGAATAATTAATGAAGATCATGAAAAAAAACAATAAAATTTCACCCAATAATTGGTAAAAACACCCCCACCCTTAACATGACTGACCTAAAATCAATCTATTGATTGATTTTATTTGTGTTCATCATGGGAAAATAAAATGGGTAAATAAAACATAAAAACTCCTGACCTCATGTTGAGATCAATAACTGATATAGAAAATCCCTCTATTGTTGTCTTAATTGATATCGATAATATCCAATTGTCACCCTGAACCAAAATCCTAGATTGTCATTTTCACATTTGATAATCCTTCAAGATCATTCCACCAAGGACTCATCTCTATCACAAGGGTTGTTTGGATAACCCTAGGTTTTAACCATTATTTTATTTTTATAAATAGATTGTTAGGTTACTGTATTATAATAAATAAACAGATTTATTCATATATTTTATTAATTGTACGAGTGACAACACTTTATCAAAACTCCAAACACCATCAGAGGTTACGTCGCACTAGGGTAAAACCCATGTTCTGGAATCAACATCAATGTCAGATTTCTTATCCTAAACTCTATTCAGTAGTAATTCCATTGTTAAAGAAAAACTATGTCCATGTGATATAATATATAATATATTTATATAATATAAATACCAATACTCTTTGATCGATGAAATCCCATTCTGTTAAAATTCATGGGTATAAAAATATTACTAGGTATATCTCAAATATTTACTTTAAAAATTAGAGATGTTACATAAATCCTTAAAATCATAGTAGTAGGTTTGTCTCAACTTCATTTTGGTTGTTTTACCTCCACCCATTGGACCTAAATGAATTATTATTCACTAGAATATGTATATGATCCCCTTATTCCTCTCATACTTGTTTAGTGTTAGTGTAAATAAGGATTTGGGTTGAGAGAAAAAAATAATAAATTAATGGGTTTAACAATACAAGATTTCCCCAAATAGTTTATGTATTTAAATATATTGTTTTGGATATTATATTTTTCATTTTTAACTGTTATTATTTAATTCCTTTAAATTTATAAGATTTATGACTTGATTTTTTTGTTTACATAGAATTAATTTTATATTATATATGTAAAACTATTATCCTATCAGATTCTTTCTCTATATTATTCATCTTCATTATATATTTTAGAGCATCGAATTAAGAATGTTACATGAACTCCCATTAAATGTAATATACTTAAATTATAATTTGATTGTTCATGAATCTCTTTAATTTTTATGTATATATGTGGGGTTATAATATTAATTTGGTGGAAATATCATGGTTCTACTTTAGTGAAATTTAAATTCAAATTTTAGTCATATGGCGTGAAATTATATTGAAGAATGATATTTCATGTTATTATTATCATGAGTAGTTACTCAATTTACGGTGAATAATTATATTGGAGTGGGATGTATTATAATTCCACATGTCATTCTAATGACTCCAAACTTCACCCAAGCAGAAGTTCATAAATCCCAACTTTTTATACATGATTCCCCTTTCTCGAGATCAGTGGTTAGTCACTAAATTTGTTTAATATATGTATATATATATACACGTGTGTGTGTGTGTGAATATACATATATTTATTTATATATTTGATCACCTCCTCTTTTTCATGAAGACCTTTGTAATAGGTTTCAAATTATGATCCAAGGTCTAAAGATGGTGTTCTATGCATTGACCATCCTTGTATTTTGGATTTATTTTTATTATAAAAATTATTCATGGTAAATGAGTTGTTATGAATGATTTTTCTATTACAACTATAATTATAGTATATCCCTGTATACTATAGTTTATGACATGTGGTTATGGAGAGGGAGGTGGATTCCTACTAGGATATTTATCTACATAGAGTTTGAAGTTTGGGTAAAGTCTTTTATCAAGTTTGACTGATTATCATAGCAGATACACAGGGGTTGTCCACAGGTGTTCACCTAAGTGTTTCTTGTCAAAAATTTTGGTATTTTTCTCATTAGAGAGCATTATTATCATCCTCAATATATATATATATGTAATTCGTTTATAGTTTCCAAACTATATAGGCTACAATAATGTTTCGGTACCCCAATATATATCATATTTTCTATTCATAACATGTCCTCCAGGCTTTTATAGTTCTATTACCTTACCTACTTCTACTGTTAACCACTGATAATCATAAATCTAATAGGACCAAAATGGGACATACAAAATATAGGAATTGGAATAATATATTTTAATATATTATTTCATGAGTTAAATAATATCACCAAGATAAATTATACAACCCCTAGAATTTTTGGCAGCCCCTTAAGAAATGAAGGTACATCTATGGTATTACGGTGACCTGACCTGGTCCTATTTTTTTAATTACGTCATGAATGTTACTAAATGGTATTAGAAACCATTATTCACACTAGTTTATGATACTTGATACTGTCCTGGAAATAGGATAATGCATACATGGTAAGTACAACATAAAATTCCTTGAAAAACAAAAATATTGCGGAATATTCAATTTTTACGGTGTTTATAATCTATTTTTATTTGTTTTCTGATGTAACTTCCATGTTCATAAGTGCTATGCATCATAAAAGGAATTGATATTTAGAAAAAATTATGTTGTAAATCTTTGTATCATTCCTTCTTATGGTTGATCATTTATTATATTTTTAAGACTAATTATCTATGAACTAGTATATGAAAAAAGATATGTATATTCATTTCCTATATATTTGATATTTTTTACTAGGTTAATATGGATATGTAATTAATTACATGAATTAATATATTCTTTTATATTATTATTTTTTAATTTCATCCACGGTATATTTTATGAATTCCATTACTTTTCACTAAATGATAAAATGAGCATGTAATTTTTTTTAAAAGGGCTATATATGATGTTTTGAAAATGAAATATGTTTTGGAATATAAAATTATTGGAAAAAGTTTTCAAACCAGTATTTATTTATGGGGTTTCATGACTATATTAAATATTTTCATTTATATTTTATAAAAAGATATTTATAATAATTTTTCCATGAATGTTTAAATTTTTTAAATCCGGTTATGTCTTTAAATGGTAAGAACATTCAAGATTATATTGAAAATATTTTTATGAATTTTATATTTTGTTTTAATGTGTATATTAAATAATAAATTAAAGTATTAAAGGGATAATATGGGGTTTAAAAACAACCAATGAAATCATCTAGTACTATTGATATTTTGAGACCCTTATAAACCATAAATAATTTTCTCCCAAGATCCCATTAATATTTCTTATTGATGTATTGAATCGTGGGTATTAAGATAATTTGTAATATTTTTTTTGATATATCTTATTTTGAGTGATATTTATTTTATTCTGTCACTAGAAAATTATTTGGGTTTCTCTTAAATAATCATTGGATATACAAAATTCAAAAATTGTATATCCTCCAATGGCCTGAAAGCCTTCATTTTTATTAATTTTTGATAATCCACCTTTCAAGGGGTGAGGTGGAACCCTTACAAGTCCTGAAGGTGTAAGTATTATATGGAGCATAGGACATAGAGGAATTCATTTCCCATAGGCTTCAAACATAACATACAACCCAGAATAACTACATGGAACTGCTCGTCCCCAGCATCTTCATTGTGAAATCAACTCTCCACCTTCGCATGGCTGTTCGGCTAGGCATTCTCGTGCATACATAGGCTTGTCCCAATGGCAGGTGCCATACCCTCTCATTCTTTCAATCTGTTTAGCATCTTCTATGGTGAAAGCTCATTGCTCATCTTCCTTTTAGATCTTGTACCTTATAGGTTGTCTAGTTTGAATATGCACTTAATGTGGCCCAAAGGCCTTGAGGTGGACCAAAGGCCTTACTGACTCGATGGACAAGGTGGCCTGATGGCCTTACCGGACTGAGGGACCAAATTGTTGGCCCAAATTCCCAAACAGGGGCATATTCCCGACTACTACAATGCCAAACAGTGCATGCTACAGTTCCCACTATAGTACTTCACAGTTCCCGCTACAATACCTATTACAGTACCTGCTACAGTAACCCAGAAATTCTGCCTCTGCTTGGATTTTATCCCTGGTCATTTGGATGCACTTACGGAGTCCTTACCAACCGGTCTAAGGCTCATGTGACAAATAATGTGTATAATTTTATTTATAATTTATCTTTTTTATAGGATGTTAAGGGTTGTATATAATTTATTTATTTATTTATTAAATGATTTGAAGTTTTGGATTTATAATATATTCTTTTTAATCAAACATTTACCTTAGTCTCTCAAAGTTTGGGTTAATTTGGAATTAATTTCTTCTAGTTTATTATTTTTATTCAAAATTTATTAATTTTGTAATGTTTTTAAATCATAAAATAAATTTTTAATTAGTGATTTTTAATTACAAAAATGAATTTATAAATATTCTTCCAAATAGATATGGTTATGAATAATTTTAATGGAAAATAATTATAATAAATAATTGTTTTATTAGAGTCTATAGGATTTTTAAATTATTTGTTCATGTTTTTTAAAAATTAATGTGGTTTTGAAAAAGTTTAGAACAACTAGGTTCCTTAGTACTTCATAATTAATATAATGGGGTTTAAAAAATGTTTTTAATGATTTTATAATGATATAATATGGGAATGAAATAATTATATTATCTTCTTATATTTTAAATTTTTCTCTATATATTTTATGGGATTTATTATTTGATAGTTCTGGAATATAATTTTAGTGATGGTTAGATGGGTTAACGGGTTTGAATATGAAATTTATGTAATTTTAAGGATTACAGTTTCTGGTTGGTCATAGAAGGAGTCGACTAGGTATGAAACCACTTGTTATGAGGTCCCTGATGGACAAACTACTGGGGTTATTCCCATAGGGCAACCACTGAGAGGCCAATGATAAAATACATGTTACACAGTGGAGTCCAATTAGTTCTCTTAAAAAAAGATAAATTTATCCTTTCAAATCAATTTCCATAAACACCTTATGATATTCCTTTAAAAACCTATCTGTTCAGTTTTTAATCAAGGTGAAAACACTTATTCTTTCATTATTCTTATTCATTTTGTCCGAAACCTTGAATTGAGGTTTCCCTGATGGATTTCAATAACCTAAACTAATGTGGATTCTTCCCTAACAAACCCATATTATTTTTTGGTATTGATTATTTTTTCCCGTGTTCATATTGGGGTCTTAGGATTTCAATTTACCATCATAATGTTAAAATTTTGTTTCATTTAGATCATATTCTCCTTAGTTATTGGTTGAAGGAAGCCCACGTGGATTATTTTTAAAACACACATCTTGGGAAATTAACTTTTGTAAAATTTAATTATAATTTTATAATCATTTTAATTAATTTCCTTGATTCCTTAGATGATCCAACATTGGAATAGTTATAAAAGGGTTTTTTAAAATATTTATTTTTCATTGAAATTATAATATTCTAAATTTCACTCATTAAAAAATTATTCTTAAATCATATTATCCTTTTGAAATGATTTAATGTTTTTTTATTAAAAAATTATTTTTATAATTAATAAATTCTTATTTTTCTTAGTAAAAATTTATTATATAACTTTGTAGGGTTTTACCTCAATAAAAATGGATTCAATTGATAATAATTTCCACGAATTTATTTTGAAAATATATAAGGTTTATACGTTTTTATCTATGTTTGACACTTGTAATTTTCAAAACCCATTATGTAATTTTAATTAAGATATAGGTGTGTGGATTTTTTTAAATCATGTAAAATATTTATTTTAAATTTTATTAAATATTGAATTCTTATCTTACATTTGGGATAAGTTCAACGGAAAATCAATTTTCTACATTTTTCAAAAAATGCATTATAATTTATTAGTGAATAAATCTTAACTAGATTTTTAGACCTTTTACCTCTATAATTTTTTTGTAAACTATATTTTTTAAAGGATAATGTTTTTAATTGTGTAATGAATTACCTATTAATGTATCATTCAAACATTAGATGCAAAAAAGTTTCCCAAACTACATGGGTGATTTATAAAGATCATTTCAATATGGTTTTAAATATAATGATTTTTTATAGAAAAACTTATCTTTTTATTTTGGTAACAAAATATGTGATTTCAAAAAAATTTATATGGGAGTGAAAACATGTTTTCAATAATAATTTTTTATTTTTTATCTAGTTATGTTTTAAATTCAAAAAGAATATTTGGTTGTAATGAAAATTTTGTCTTTTGAATCCATTAATTTATTTTAGGTTATAAATTTGAATTCAGTTTAAACAGTTTATGTATAATTTATTAAAAAATGGTGATATCAAAGGGGGATGGTAGTTTATTTTTATTTCAGATGAAACATTGTATTTTGAAATTATTTAATATAATAAATTTTTATATTAAAGAACCTATATACATTTGGAACTCATGTGGTTCATTATTATGTAATTTCTGTATAACTATAATGATTCTGTTGTATACTTCCATTTATTTATAATATGTATCCTTTTGTATAATTATGTCTTATCCCATAGTGTATATAAGTAAAATTCATACATAATAAATAATCTAATAATATCATTTTATTCATTAAATTATTTTAATTTTTATTTCTATAAAAATGTACTTTTACTTTATAGAGTTTAATTTGGTATTATATTTTTGTTTTATTTCTTCTAATTATTATATATGATTGAAACCCTCTTCTATATGGCTTGAATGAATAAAAAATAAGTAAAATAAACATAACCATTGGTGAATAATAGATTTGATTGAGAAATTATTGCTGAGTTGTAAGAATTCATATAGATTATAAGCATTCCCAATTTTTATATCTTAGTATTCATGATGGAAACATTGTGAAATGGTATCTAAAAGACCTTTTCTTATTTAATATGTGATTATTTAAAACACCACTTAGTTTTTCCCTGTTTGTATTCACATATGATATATGGTCTTCAAATATATATGAATTTTTAATAGTGGAGAATTATTTTATTTTTTTTATTTCTATATTAGTCTCCTATATATGGATCGAAATTATGTTATTAGTTAGTTTACATGATCATGATTGACATCCCAAAATAATTATGAAGGATGAGAAGCATAATGGTGGGGTAGTTTCAATGAATTTCATCTTCTAGCACCCAATTCTTCGTTAATTCATATATTTGATAACATAATTGATGTAAATTTATATTGAGAAGATTTATAAGGTTTTATAGAGGAGTCAGAAGAGAAATGAATATAGGAGAGGTGTAGAAAATTCACTAAGTACCCGGTGGGGGGTCAGGTGCTATAGGTGATTATTATTAAACAAATAGAAAATTGGTGGACTTGTACCATGTACCCGAAATACACTCTAGTATACATTATTTAAAGAGAGTTAATTTTTTGGTTGAAACACCAAATTTGAACCTCTAAGACCTAATGATCCATGATTTATCCTTTATTTTCATAATGTATGTCTTCCAATTAGATCTCTATCACTTATCCAGCCTCTCAATAATATTTCTTAAGTATTCATCAGGTTCACATATAGTGGTCATGAGATCCCTTCTACAAATCGGGTGGGGTGTGTTCGTCCACTACTCCTCTTCACCTTATCATTATATTATGATAGAAATTGACACTATATTTTCATTCTTTTAGGATTTCCTTTACCACGTCATTTCTTTCAGACTCACATTCATCTAGGAATGAATTTTTTTTGAGGTTTGTTAAATTTAATTAATACAATTATTGTTTTCTATATTTATTGTCTTGTAATGGAAATGACTAAATCCATATAACACTACTTATAAACTGGAATCATCTTGCCTAAGGTTAATTTATATGGTCTCTTTAGACATTTAAGAATCATTTATTACATTAATATAGGTTGGTAAACAACTTCCTCTTCTCATAATCATAGAGTGATAGAAATAAAATGTTTTTGGGAAGAGAGAGTGTAATTATAAATTGATTGTGTTTTTAAGGAAGAGAGTTTCCAAATAGTATTTTGATGGAAAATAATTGTTTGTGCAGTTATATTAATTTTTACCCTTCTAGAATGTGATTCTAATTACTTTATGTGATTCATGATTAGTTAATTTGTTTACTTATCATTCCTACTATGTGATACATGTTGTGTGACTAATCTATTAGATTTTCCTTCCATGTTCTCTTGTTGTTTTATATGTTTGGAAATAATGAATTAAGAATAGTTGAATCATTACCTTTTCGTGTATTATACTTAATGGCTAGCTGTTTAATCTATGAATCTATATCATTGAGATTTATAAAGGAAGATGAATGTTACTAATTATATGAAAATAGAGCAGTTGAACATGAGTAAAAAAATTAATTAATATATTTTTCATGTAATGTGATTTTGATAAATGAAATGATAATTTATGTTACGATTATATCTAATAGGAACACCTACAATAGTCTAAAGGTCCAACATTGAAGGTTAGGATATGATGCTCTAACTAGTTCAAACACCATTTCACATCCCCTAATAGAGGGTTCATAAGTCAGAACTCATTATATAAGATTCCCTTTCTTGTAGATGGAACATTTGGTGGTATATTTAATTTGTTCTAATATATATATATGTGTGGATTCATATATATATATATATAAAGAATATTCTATATATACAATGCATGTCACGACCTTCTTTTGGAGGATATTCAATGCATTATGCTTCAGATTCCAGATAAGGTTTTGACCAGTAATATTATGTATGGACCCGACTAGTATATGATTTTTTATTATAATATGTATCAATATAAAATGATCTATTAAGAATATTTTATATTCAATGGTTCTAGTCAATTTTTATTTACATTCTATTTTTGTATTGTTTAGTTTTTGATCAGAGGTTATGGGGTTAGTACTAACCAACTACTGGATATGATATACTCAAATCCTATAAGGGACACTATTGGAAATTCACATTAATTTTTACCAATAATATAGGAAAGTTTGATGTGTCAGAGAATAGAATCTATATCCACATATAGAGAGTTTTTCACCTTCGAGTTTCCACTATTACAGAAACCAATTTTTCACCTAAATGAAAATTTGACTTATCCTATATATATCTTTGTTTGTATCTACACTTTTTGTCTAATTCACTATCTGTAGTTGGGTTTTTTCTATGGAAAATGTATTTTTATAAATGTAACACCCCAGTTAAATAAAGAGTATGCCATTTTCACATTTATCCATATTTGTGAATAAAATATTAATAGTACTTTAAATGGAATGCTATGCTCAATGGCATACCCAATATGCAACAATAAGATTCTTTGAAATCTTACGTTGCACTCTAATAGTAAAATAATATTATTTTAAATGGTAGTTAACGCCTATCCGTTGTCATGGCGGGAATGAACAGAACTAACTAAAAAATGATTATATATGTTTTTCAAATATTTTTATTTTTTTTCAATAAATTTTAGGGGATTAAAAATGCAAATGAATCCAGATTTTAAGCGTAAACATTCCAATATTCTTTAAAAGGTCGATTAACTGCCTTTTAATGGAGAACCTCTTTTAAATCCACTTTTTGAAAATTTTATAAGCTCTATTTTTTCAAAATAAACATATTATTTATGATTGGGACATTGAAATTTACCTTGGGTTAATTTTTGGTATTTTTCTGACAATGTTCATTTTTCAATGAATAGTGAAAAATACTGCATTTTACATCAAAAATGCTTTTTCATATAATTTAATTATATGGTTATATTATCTTTTTAATTTGTTTTAAAGTGTAATTAGAATATCTTTTTACCATTTAATTCAATTATGGTCATTGGGATTAATCTCACTTTGGAATTAGGCATAAACAAGTGCCAATCTTTTCATAAATATTGTTTCTAAAAAAACCCGCTATTTCTTTTGACAACGGGAAGTTTTTTTTAAATTAATTATTGAAATTTATGAGTTTGGAATTTGTTAAAATGGATGACATATTTGGAATCAGAAGGTCCAAATTATGCAATTAAGACTCTTTTGTTTTTGGACATTATGAATAGTAACAATGGTAATTATCTTTAATTATCTTGATTAATGAGTAATCGGGTAGTTAAAGATAATAAGATAATTTCATAATAATAAAAAATGACCACAAAATGTGTCCTAAGGCTACTGGTTGTCTCATGGCCGACCATGGGATGCCTTGTGCCAAACTTGGGGGCCCCATGGAATCACTTTTGTGAGAAAGTGACTTTTTATCTTTTTATTTTTAAAGAATGATAAATGTGACAAAGAATGTATCACCTAAGTAAAATATTTTTAATTTTGTCTACATAAATGATATTTTGGACTATAAATATTCATTAGAAATCTAAAAAGATTTCCTACATCATGAGAGTTTTTTTATAATTTTTAAACATTAAATTTATTAAATTATTTATGACATCATGATGATGCAGCGATTACCTCATTAATAAAGGATATAAATAAAATGAAATGATAATGTGAAATATATGACCTAAACATGTCCAAAACCTATTTTATGGGTGGATTTAGAACCATTATCACCTTACCCTCGAATTATATCAATGTGGGACCTTTTGAATTCGAAAATCATTTTCAAATAAAGTAACATTTCTTTACTTTCCAAGAGTGCCCCTCCACTCCTCTTATAAAAGGCCCCCACCTCTACCTCCTTACCCACACTCCCAAAGCCTTTGGCTCGGCCAACCCATGCCCATTTTGTCTCTCCACATCCCTCTATTACTCCTTGAAGCCTAACTTTGGGCAGAAGTCTTCCCAAGGAATCCTTTGAGCTCAAACCAAAGGGAGTTACCCGATTTTAAGGTAATTTCTTCACTTGAGTCCTTTTATTTTATTTTGCTTCTCCAACACCCTAAACTCTTTTTATTAAATTCATTTGTAACAACTAAAGTGTCTTCAATATAATAGGATGTTTTTATAAGAATTATTCGAGCTACACATACACACACCTTCATCTAATGGTTAAAGAACATATTGTTTCTGTGGTTGGCGATTTTCTGCCTCACGAAATGATGATTGTTCAGTATTCTTTTAACACCTTTAAAGGTGTCCGTTATGATGTCACTTTATTTTATATAACATTTATATGGTATTTATGTTTACTATATTCTTCTTTATTTTATATTTAAACCATAACATTATTCTTTTCATGTTGTGTAAATGCGATAATTTCATATGAGGAAGTGCGGACTACCACCCCCTCAAGTGATGTGACTCGTACATGCAATACATTAAATGTATAAAGAATGAAATTAATGAACATATGTGACCTATATGACATATATATTATACTGGAATTATAATATATATATATATATCATTTATTTTTAATTCCACTAATATGAAAAGGAAAAAAATGAAAGTAGCGTTCATGCGTACGTACGGCCTACAGTCTCCGTGAACGGTGCTTTTCGCTTTTTTATCTCCAAATGATATGGAATAGTATAAAATGAATATTTACTAGATATATATGATATATATGATATATAAATCATGATTATAACTCTGGATATAATAGATACATGAAAAACTTGTAATTATAAAGAGCATATTTTGACTCAAGTACCAATGATCGTTTAAACGACCGTTATTAACTAAAATAATTACATAGTTTTCATGACGTGTAAATAAGTGATATAAAAGGAATAATGAACTTGAAAAAGGTTCTTAAGGAAGTATAAATTAACTCAAGTTTATTATTCAGGAGATTAAAGAACGATCAAGTCAAGTCGGACCCGAGGTAGGGGATCCTACTCCTCTCTTTCTTTTTAAGTACACTCTTTTATGTCATTCCTTTTAAAGATCATCTTTCTTGTTATTGGGATGTTATTTTATATTACTATTACTGTAATTTTTATGTTCATTTGATGAGAGACCCTATTCTCTCTCAACAATCCATTTTGGATGTTTTGGGTGGCGCCGTTAGGCTGCCTAATTTTCGTAAGAGATCTAACCTCTCTCTTTCTTTTTAAGTACTCTCCTTTATGACACTTATTTTAAGATCCTCTTTGTTATGATGGGGGATGTTATTTTATATTCGTCTTTCTGAACATTTTATTTTAATATGATGAGAGACCCTATTTGATCTCATCAATCCATTTTTGGAAGTTTTAAGTTGCGCCGTTTGGCTGCCGAGTTTTCGTAAGGGATTTTTCATCTCACTTTTATTCCCGTGAGATTTATGCTACATTTTCCACAATTTCCATTGAGTGGTGTATTTACTATCCATTATTGTACTCTTTGTGTAATATACTTTCTTTTATTAGTATTTACATCAATGTTGTATTGTCCTTCTTTCACGGGGCGTATGATTCGAAAGATACCCATGTCGGTAAGGGAACCTTTCACCCTCCTCTTTTTAAAAGACTTCTTTTGTTATGTCTTTTAATTCAAATAATATTATTTTGGGATATGTTACTCTATATACTTATTGATTTAAATTTTATGTCCAAGTGATGAGATACACTTTTTATCTCTCATCAACTCATTTTCTGAATTTTGAAGTGATGTCGTTAGGCTGTCGAATTTTTCCAAGGGAACTTTTTAACCCAATTTCGATTTCTTTGGGTTCAACATGTAGTTATTGAATATGTCCTCATTTTAATATGTGTGAATGACCTTTGAGTGTTTTACACTTAATATCCACTTATATTGGGTTTATTTATATTTGTCACACATAATTATGAGATTTATTTATCCATAATTTAAGGATACCTTTTTTATAAGAGAATTCATCACATTTGACATTTCTATTGAGACTTATTTGTTGTTATGCACCAATTCACTCTTATGTGGTGTATATACTATCCTTTGGAATATTATATCATGAATACATTTATTCTCGTGATATTTTAAAGTTCTGACTAAATGTTATTCCTCAATTATTGTATTCAAGTGTCTCTAATTTTAGTAGAACCCCTTTAACAAAAATATCGCATTAAATGTTTTAATTATTTGTTCTTATTAATATCCATGTTTTCAAAATGGTTTTAAGGATTTATTTATATGGATATTAATGGTTTAAATTTTTAAAAGCTTCAAGGTGGTATGGGACACTTTGATTCAAAAATCTCTTTATTAAATGTTTTAAATGGTTTTGGAAATGGTTTCATTTTGAATGGATTCCTTATTTTAATATACTAAAATGTTATATTGTGATTGAAATGTGGAAATGTAATGTTTCCTTTATGCATGTTTTTCGTGATACGTTTATGTTATGGTTCTTGGGCATTGTTATGAAAATGGGTGGTTCCGTGATAATCTAAGGGCAGGTGAGCCCGATATAGCTCTCCAATGCATTGGGTAACGTGAATGAGTGAAACGTTAAGGTTTCTCTGAAGAGATTTAGGGAATATACTGTGGTGGGTATTCCAAACGTAACCAAGAGGGTTACACCCTACGTAACAATGTTATGAATTCCTCATGTTACCTTTTATGTCTTATGATTTCTATGATTTATTCATTATTTTATGAGGTATGTTAAAGTGCTTATGTTTTATAGGTAAAGTATGATTTCATTCTTATGTATACAGGTACTCATGTTTCCTTTCCATATTTTTATATACCTTACTGATCTTTTTATGCTCATCCCAAGTTTTTGAAATGTTTTTCATAGGTCAAGGGAAGGGTACATGATATGATGATAGTTTCAAGAAAGTGTCAAGAAAGAATCCATGTTTTATTTTAAATATATTTCAGTTGATGGGAAAAATTAATACTATCTTTTATGTAACCACTTTGTTTAAATGTGGAATGTAATGAAAGTTTTATGATCTAATTCCCTAAAACTCTAAACCTGAAAAGATCCTCAATGTGTAATCTTGTAATAACTCATGATTAAGTAAGGTTTAAGGTTGGGTCCTTATACTAAATGTCCTATTTTATTATATAATTCATGCAGAAAATAATCTTTCACTAGTAAATTATCCATCCACTATTATTTATGATAATATTTAGTGATAAAGGGACTCACATGAGGTATTTTGGTGACCTGGCCTCATCTCATTTGAGTAATTTGGTCATAATCATAACAATATAAAATTTATTATTTTTTATTATTTATATAGTTATCATTTATCTATCTATTTGTTTGGGATTTGGTCCATGAATTTATTTTAATTATTTTATTTAATGTTGTTAATGCCTCTATTTTTTCAGTTTTAAACCTTTATTATTAGTCAAAAAATGGCCCATTAGTGTAATGATTTAGGGTCACACATAGGTTTACAAAACAATTAGGGTTTTTATAGTATAATTGAATAATTATATAGTTATTAATGATGATGGAATTTTTAGGATGGAGTTTTGAGTTGAAAATTGTGAAGTATGGATTATGTTTTTTGAATCTCATCAGACTATGCCCCATGCACCTCCTCTCTATCAAGGTTTTCCTACTGTAGAGGCATGAATAATGTATGTCACACATCATTCCCCATTCCTTTAGAAGGATCAGGTGGTTTGCGGTGAATATTCTTCCTCAGGATTTTTTCATTACTAAACGCCAGAGGCCTTGGCTCCAGAAGTGTTTTCTGACACTCCCTCGAATCCAGTCCGCCTACCTCATATCCCACCAAAGTAGACCCAACCTCCTCTCCTTCTCCTTGGTAAACCATTCATGTCTATTATCCTGATCCCTTAGATACCCTCACCACCCTCCCTAGCTTCATATCACCCCACATCTTCGATGTAGGCATCTAGGGAGTCCAAAGGAAAAGGTATTTTTGATGCTCCTCATAGACCCTTTAGACATGATCCAAACATACCACGTACTCCAATTCCAATTTCCAATAGTTACAGAGCCCTTTTGGATGCCTCAGATAGCCCTTCCTATCCCCTCATTGGAAAGAAAAGGGTTTTATTCAGATCTCCTATGATCTTCGAACTCCCACATCACCTTCCTCATCCTTCATTTGTGTCTGAACAAGATCCCAATCCACAAGGATATCAGATGATAATAGTTCTTGGAGTAAGGGGCTTTCATAGCCTAAGTCTAGTTCCTAGTGAACGCTTTACCTATGACTGTACTAATCATCTACAAATCCAGGGGCCAAGGTGCCTGGGTAAAAAATAAACTTCCTCTCTAATGAGGTGTCAAGGAATAATGCTTACTTTTGTTTTCATTATGAAACCCCAAAAGGATCCTCCAAGATTGGGGAGTTCACCATTAGAATTGCGATGAAGTATTTTTCACATAGTGATCTGGAAAACCACCATATTTTCAATCTTTTGGAACTCTTTAGTGAATGTGGAGATGCTGGAGGCTTTGGACCAGAATGTGTCGGTCAAACTGGATGTGGGTGAGGAGACTTTCTTCTCCTTATTCATTTATGGGAAATTCATGGTGAGGATTTGTGATTTCTTAAAGAGTGACCTCAGAGATTTCAATGTCATTGATGTCACAAGGTTTATGGGTGGGGATTTATATTATATCAAAGACATTTTAGATAAGAAGAATGGGGAGTTCTACTCCCTCCATGAAATACATTTTTATTCATTTTTGGTGCATGAGTGGATCATGGACCTAGGTTTTTCATATGAAAAATGTACTTTTTATAATAACCAATGTGGCATCCATCAAAAATGGTGTAGATTGGATAGATTTTTTTGGTAATCATCAGCCTATATCTTTATTTCTCAACATAGTGATCTCTCACCTAGTTCATGAATAGTCAGACCACTCGACCCTCTGGATCCATCATAGCACTGGTCATTCTCAGGGTAGTCACTTTATATTCTCCATTTGGTGGCCACAACTCCGAGACATCCTAGATGCAGATCGTGGATACTGGGCGAAATTGATCCATGGTAGGTGCTAGGTCAAATAACACAACAAGTTGCGGCATCCAAGGCATGACTTTTCAGACTGGGTTAACTCTCTCCCAGCAGCCTATCATAATTTCGATATGATCAAGAGAGAGATTGAACACGCAGAGCTGCGTCTCAGGGTGATTTTATACAACCACCATTTTCTTTCCCTCAATTATAAGAAGAAATTACTCGATGATTTTTTTTGGATTAGGAGAGGTGCCTTGGTGTAAAATCTCATTCAACCTGGCTCAAGGAAGGTGATCAAAAATCAGGCTACCTTCAAAGATGCCTAAACGAAAAGAGATGCTAGAGCGTCGCAAACATCCATATAACCCATTGTTCATTCATTTATGATCCAAAGGTTATTGGCAGTATGGTGGTTTTCCATTTCAATTACCTATTATGTGGTACTAACTCTTACATGCATATTAGTTACCATATTGGACAAGATGATATTTTCAATACAATCCCATGCACAGTCCCCCCCCCCACAAAAATAGCCTTTTTGAGAAAATCCCAGAGGAAGAGGAGGATTGAGCTGATACTAATTATCTTAATCAAGAGAGTTATATTGGCCCAAAAGGTTTCCTAGGGTCTTTATTTTTGAGTGTTTGGGCCATTATTAAGGATGACATCATCAGGGAAATCCATGATTTATTTGGCAGATTCCCTTATCCCGGGATGCATGTGTTATAACCATATTTTTCATTCCCATGGATAAAGATGCATACTCAATATATCCATATCATCCCATAATCATCTGAGATTTTTCTTACCATGTCCTGGATACCATCATCAATAAAAGGTCTTACCAATCCATTAAATATTGTGTCTCTATGGAACAAAATGCTTTCATCTATGGTTAAACTATTCAAGGAGCAATGTAGATTGCACATGATATGGTAGATGGTATTAACATGAATGTGTTGGGATCTAATGTAATAATTAATTTGGATATGGAGAAGTCCCATGACCACCTTTATTTTAATTTCATCCTCCGGGCTGTGTGAAGCAAGTGTTTTTCTAACTAAGTGGTCGATTTGTTCTTATGGTGTTTTAGACCCCCCATGATTGAATATTTTTTCATGGGTAGACAACGTGGCAT
Organism: Viscum album; assembly: GCA_963277665.1. NCBI lineage: Eukaryota > Viridiplantae > Streptophyta > Magnoliopsida > Santalales > Viscaceae > Viscum > Viscum album. The sequence continues at coordinate 1,291,532,289 of OY728158.1, forward strand.
CTTGAAACTGGTTAAGGGGTTAAGATAAGTTACCCTATATCTCATATAATTTCATTATGGCTTAATACGTACACTACAGATATGTTAAATGAAGTATTCATCTTACTAACATAATGCATTTTTGATGCAGAGCCCACCTCTACGGGGTGTCTAACATGTTCTTCGTAGATGACTTGATATTTTTATTAAATGGGTGTGATGTCTCCATAATAGATTTTAGTAAAATCATGAATGATTAAACTATGTGGAGTGGGGAAATCATCATTAAGGATAAATTTCATGTCTTCCTTCCAACTTTCTTCTCAAAAAGAATGAGTAGTATTGAATTGGGCCTGGTAATTCGCACAAAGTATTTCCCAATGGAGTATTTGGGATATCCTCTTTCTGAAGGAATAACTCTAATTAGGTACTTTTATTTATAGATCTATAGAATAACTAGCATAATTACAATATTGAAAAATCAGTTCTTATCCTTTTCTGTTATAATAACCATAGTTAGTACTGTACTGACATATTGTCCTATGAACATCCTCTCGGTGCTCATGGTACCTAAAACATTTTTTCACAACATTGATAAAATATTAAATTCCTTCATTTGGGATTCTCAAGGTGATTAGATATTTCATTGGGATTATAGGAATAATCATTCAAGGACATTGGATTATGGAGGTATCAGTGTATGAAATATCATGGATTCGATGCATTTTCATTACATAAAATTAGAATTGGAAGATATTGAGGGTCATACATTGTAGAGAATATTATGGAATAAAAATTAGGGAAATTTTCTAAATTCAACCCTAGGGAAGTCCACCCATTTTTGAAAATCCCTTCAAATCCATATCCTAGTGCTTAAAATCTAATAATGATTGTTTATTGGTCATAGTGACATCAACATTTTGATCTATAATTAGGTTATCATGGTCCTCGATTTCCCTAGGTTCCACATGCTTGACTTATCCTTTAGATAACCTAACATCTTTTCTAATTTAATTAATGTGATCCTTGATACCATGAAGAGAATTACCTATGAAAGAATTATCTCAGAGGAGCCCCCTAATTATTGCTTCCTCACTGTTACTTCCTGTGGAGTTTTTTTAACCAAGGTGTTGAAGAAGGTGTGGAAAATGAATCATGCTCTTGAACGATTGGTATAATATATCTGGTGATATTTTTTCCATATAAAATTCAATTTTCTGGCCCAGAGGATCCAGAACAACACATTTCCATTTGATATGGTGGTTAAATGAAGTGGTATTACTCTAGCTTCCAAATGATCTTATTTTAGAATTCATCAGGAAAATTTTGTGTCTCCTAAGTTCCTATTTAGTGGTTGGGTACATACGATATGGATTTTACCGGTTTAGTTCTGTAGTTTTGACTCTACGACAACACACAGATGGGTTTTTTTGTCATCAATGGTTTAGAGAATCCATTAATAATAGGCTTGAGGATAGGGCGTTCTCTATCATTATCCTGATGGGATACTGGATATTATGGGAGGAAATGAATTCTTCTAAGAAAAATTCCCCCCTATGTTTTAGATATTTCTGTTAGAACCATTTCCTTAGCTGTGAATATTGTAGTGATTATGGACCAGTGGGAGAAAGCTCCCTAACTAATGGGTTTTATGTCCACAAGGAACCCACCTTCTATATCAAGAGAACTACTAGTGGTTCAATGGGTTAGGTGGAACCCCCCACCCCACAGCTGAAATAGAATATCAATTGATATTTCTCTAAAGGTCTTATGTGGGGAGTCAGTTTCATTCATGAATATAGGGGATCCGTTTTACTGACTGTTATCTCCTTTTAGGGGACTGGTGACTCTCTTAGCGTAGAAGTGTAGTCCATTCTAAATGTTCTTAACTTGAGCTATTTTAATGGAATCTCATTAGCTTTAGTGGAGATAGACTCAAATATTGATTGGAATTATCTGTCAGGATTTTCTTCTACTCCCTGGAATGTCACATACTTGATTGGAAAATGAAATTCCCTCCTTCTATCTAGCATCGACCTTTTTTCACACATGGTATGAAGGGATCCACACGGCTGACTATCTAGCCTCTATGACCTCCCACGAGGTCCCCTATAGGGTGTTAAATAACGTTGTCTTCCCTAGGGTTGCTAACATTTTCATGAGGGATTCTTTGGGTCTCTATTTCTATAGGCCCCTTGATGTTTTTTTACTCTTACTCTCCCCTATATAATAAAATTTATGCTTATAGTCTCAAAAAATAGTAAGGGCCTATGTGATATGATACAAGTAGCCTAATATTATAAGGAAAAAAATGAAGGAGAGTACAAAAAACACGGGGTTGTTACTTAGAGAAGGTACATGTAACACATTTATATGGCTTTTGTTTAAAATTTTAGCTTTGAGTTTTTTACAGTGAATTATGAGTACTTAAAATGATTCATGTTCATATTGATTCTATTGGGGTTGTGTTAATTATATTTATAATGTGTTTATATTTTTTATAGGAATATTTTCATGGTATTATACTGAAATTATAAGAGATAATATATAGAGACCCAAAAATTACATATATAAATACTATATCTTAATAGAACAAATACTCATCAATATCAATACAATCCATTCCAAAATAATAAATATTTAGATTAATTGGATAAATGGGTATGTAAAAACCCATAAATGATTCACCTCATTTTCTATTATGTTTATCACACTTGTCACCCTTTAGATACATATCCTACATATTAATTATATCCATTACCTGGGGTTGGGAACATAAAAAGGGTGTGTTTAGATGACCAGTTAGGGAAACTAGAAGATTTATCCATAAATGATTATAAGTGATCATAAGATATAAATAAGGGTATAATAACATGAGATTAAAAATATAAATCATACCCATTAATTCAAAGATCATAATCATGAAACATGAAAAATTGTTTTATCAATCAAAATACATAATACAAAATTGTGAACAATCATAAATAATAAGTCATAGGACATGATAACATATCATAATCTTAAGACACATGTTTTTTTCATAAAAATAAACATATAAAATAAATTATTTAGTCATGAATCACTAACAAGACAATCATGATTAGGTTCACTCCCCATTCCATCATTTCTATAGTCAAGGTTCACTCCCAATAATATATTTTTCTAGATTGTTCTCTACTAAAATAGGTTCAATCCCCATTTTAGTATTTATAATCTCATTAGATATACATAATTACCTAATCCATTGAGGGACTTTAATTATGGTCCAACCATCACATAAAGAAAACTATAAATATCTGTTCCACTAGATCATAAAAAATCCATCATATCATTAACTAATAATCCTTTGAAAGGCTATGGGTTTTATTAAAATTTTGTTATCATAATAATAAACCATCTAGATAAAGAATAAAGACGTTATCGTTTGATCATATACCTAGTAAATCGTATGAAAAATCAAGTAATATTGTTATAGATACAAATACATTTAATATATCACTACAACATTTCTTGAGGAAAATGTTCTTTATTTTAAATAACTTATTTAGAATTTGAAAATATACAAAAAAAATAGGGAGAATTTTTTATTTGAAAATAAAAAAAGAATATCATAATGGTGTATTAAAATAATATACCATTAGTGATGGAAGGGAAATCAATTTTGGTGATGTTAGTTAAAACAATTCCTTTCACATTTATCAATAAAAATTAAAAGTAACACATTTGGAAAATGATAAGAAAAGTATTTATAAACCTTTGTTTATCAAATAAAATACAGTTAAAATTGAATTTTGGGATAATAGTAAAATTATTATTTTATTCATTAAAATAAAATATCGACATGGGATAAAATATTCCAAACTGAAGGTAAAAACAAAGTCCATTTTCCATAAAAATATTTGTTTTTTCTATTGATTATTTAAAGAGAGGAAAATGAATACAAAACATTTAATCCAAAAAAAATTACCAGATGAGAAGAAAATAAATAAATTTTGGGATAAATATATTATATAATTTAACCATAACAATTTTAATCATAAATAGTCTTGCTAAAAATGATATTGTAAAATATAACCCTTATATCATCATTCACATCCGACTTCAAAAGTACTCTATCTTCCTCTTCATTGTGAGTTCTCATTTGGATTACTCCTTATGAATTAAAAGATTAATATTAGGTGAAGACTAAAATTTGATGGTAAGGAATCTAGGAAGGATATTAATTGGTTCATTTCTGTGTAATATGTCTCAAAATGTATGAATAAGTAATAATAACTGATGCCCTATTATAAGTAGGTGGGAAAAAAATAAAATTTATTAAAATATTTCAATTATATAAGGTCACTGTTATGGGAAAGTGGAACCAAATGGTCTGGGATTATAATTTAGGATAATATAAGGTTTAAATATATTATTGAAATAAGAATTTAATAGGTCCATATTGTAATGTCACTATTATCTCTCTGTTTAACGTTCGGTAAACCCGTTTTAACCTTTACCATTGTAAGAAATTTTTATTGTTTTTTGTTATTTACTAGGACCAAAAATTACGTTAACCAAATAAATTATATTAATTATTATGATCAAAAATAATAATTCAATTTTACAATATTCATGTTTTATAACATGATGAATTTGTCTTTATATCAATTCACAAACCGCTATTAAATCCTATTTCAAAAAAATAAAATTTTGATCATAGAACATAATATAATTAGAATAATTTCTTTATTCAAACCAAAAAATGAATTTTTTATGTAATATATTAACTTTATAATCAAAAAATCCATTAAAACCATTAATAAATTGATATTAGATCAATTAATTAAGATAAAAACACAATGTAGAAATGAAAATGGTTTTTTGATAAATGAGTTTTTTATGTCGAAAATGAAATTATTCCAAAGAAAGTGGAATGATGATTCCAAATTAATTTATTATATTATTTATAATTAAATGATAAATACATTAATTTACGAGTAAAGTAAATGTATAATTTGACTTTTAATTGTAAATAATGACATTTTAAAAAAAAATTTGTCTTTTAACAATTCATTAAATAAATAAATCTTTTTAGAAAAATCATCCAAGTCTACCCTTATATAATATAGTAATTAATATCTAAAAATTATAACAATTAAATAAATTAAAATCAATTAAAATAATATAAATTACTTATAAAATTCATGTGGAACAAATAAAATAAAAAATTCATTTTATAAAATATTATTTTTGATGCTTAAAATGGATTTATATAAAATTCAGAAATTATTTTTTATGTATTAATTAATAGATTTCAATTATTTGAAAACATTATATATATTTTTAATAGTGATTTTATAGTTATTCATTCCTTGTAATTTAACAATTACATTATACTAGTTTACTATATGATGGTTCTTATTAACTCAAGGTTGTATGTTAGGAAAGCTATCAAAAACATCATGTTTATTTCAATAGAAATAAATATAAAATCATGTGGTAATACATTTTACCCCCCGTAAAATTAAATTTTACGAAAAAATTTTGTCACAATAACATAAAAAAATGAGAATACCTCCACTTCATCACAGTCGTGGTTCATATGTAGCTTCCCAAAATATGTAATTCCTCTAAAAATCATTAACCAAACAAGTAGTATTGTTCCATATAAATTTATCTAAATGATTCATATTGGCTTCTGATTAGTTTTTCATTTTCAACATCATGCTCTAGTGGAAATAATTCTATGTTCAGTATATGTAGAGGATAAGTTATGTACATTCTAAGGATATTTACATGAAACGCATTGTGAACTTCATATGGGTTTAGGGGACTTATAAGTGATAAAAATAAATCTCAATCCTTTCTAGACTGTCAAAAATGTGTCATATAAATTTAGATAAACATTTTTGTATTTTATAATATAAATAACTTATTCCTTGGGTAAATTCAAAAGAAAAACATCTCACAAAAATTGTATTCCATATCTCACCAATTATTGGCAACATAAAACTTTTTTACAATTTATTATTCCTTAATCTGCTGCTGAATGGATCTAACATTATCTGTAATTTCATAAGCTATGTATAGTCACAATATCTTTATTTATATAACATAATTCTAGTGTGTTCTATTACTACACCTCTTTTCATATAGGGCTTCAAAAAGTGAAATCTGAATGCTTCAGTTAAAGCTATTGTATAGAGAATACCTAAGTACAAGAAGGTGTTGATCCCAACCAACTTTAAAATATAATGAACATTTTCTCAAACTAAAATACATGGTTTTAATGGTTATATCATACTAAAAATACTTCCAATGATTATATGAAGTATTGAAATTGAAATCAATATCCACAAATTGCTATAAATTATTCCAAAACATTGAAGAATACCTTTGATCTCTATAAGATAAAATAGAACATGGCATAACATAAAACAATAAAAATTCATTAATTAATTTCATAGTTAGTTAAGAAAAGGTTAATTATTCCATAAAAATAATGAAGTGTGTTTGATTCATATGTTTATGAACTAAAACCCCAATAATATTATGGCCATCAGATATTTTTGGGGGAGTTTATTGATGAAATCATGGGTGAAGTTTTCCCATTTTCCTTATGGTATAGGTAATGGTTGTAACATCCCTTTAAACATGTATCTCTCAAATTTTATATGAATAAAACCGATGTATATAGATACATAACCCATAGTATGTCACTTCCTTTTGTCCCTCAAGAAATACTATTTTAGATGTTGAACTCAGAAACATTTTTCATCTTTTGGTTGCTCTATATCCTCATTCTGCACCTCTTGAATTTTTAAAAATATCAATGACTAAAAAATTATTTGAGGACGATAATATTTATTGACTTCCATAAATATTTTATAGTAAAAACTCCTAAAATCCATAAATATAAAATCTATTGTGTTTTTCATCTTAGATCTGATGCATATTATTTTTCACTCAAATCACCAACCACCTTGTTCTCTATCCTAGTGTGGTAATGTATTGAGAAATCATAAATTTTAATTAAATATAACCATATTTTTTGGACCATATTTTTTTAATGAATACTTTTTAAATTTTTTTAACTATTTTATATGTCACAACTTCCATCATAAAGATAATTTATCATGATATTTAATGTAAGGATTATCACTGTGAACTCGAAATCACGAGTTGAGTAATTTTTCTACCGAACCTTCAATTTGTGTGTGTTACACATTGTCACAAAATAAATATACATAAAAAATATCAAACCCCTTTTGTTATGAATCCATATAAATCCAAACCCCTTCCCCACAACTTAATAGTGTGATCAAAGGTGAACTAACCAACCATCCCTTCAATTCAAGGAAATTTTTATCACATTTATCCTTTCCAACGAACATTACTTCCTTATGATTCAACATAGTGAGTTTTTTAGATATTCATGAGATATAATTAAAAAATCAATAATATTATCCATCTAATCCATGAAAACTATAGATCTCAGTCAAAGTTGTTGATCTGGGACAGTGTTATATAACATCTATCCTTGAAGGATCCACCTATATACGCAAACATGAGATTATATGACAAAACAATGAGACTTTATATTAAAAAAAATTCAGAATTTTTAAATATTGTATGTTACTTTTCATTAAATTGTATCTTAGGAACAATACTAAGGTGACCTACATTCTCTTAGTTTCTCTTTGAATATATAATAATATAATCTATAGTGACGACAACAAACTGATCAATGCAGTTTTGGAAGACTCTATTCAATAAATCCATGATGACATCAAGAGAATTATTAAGATCAAATGGTATCAATAAAAAATCATAATGACCATACAATAATGAAAAGGGTTTATTCATTATTAGTTTAGTCATGACCCACAACTAATAGTATCTAGATCAAGTATAAATATTAAAAAACATTAAGCTCCTCTTAATTATTCAATAAAATCATCAATATTGGGGAAATGATAATTGTTATTTTTCTTTATCATGTTATATTCTCTATAATCAATTAATAGCAAAAATGATCCATGTTAATAGTTTAAAAAAGTACATTTGTACACCATGGAGACACACTTGGTCAAATAAATCCATTATAACGACTATCCCAGAGTTTCTTATTTAATTATTATAACTAAATCATTGATATTATATATCAAGTCCTTGAAATATCTTTAAAACTTTCTCTGAGTTCTATTGAAAATAGTACATCATTATTTGGAGTAAGACACTATAAATATTCTTAAAAATCATCAAAAAACAGCAGTAAAATAGGAATATATTTGATGTTAAGTTTCACACCAACCATCTCATATAAATACCCCAACTGAATTGGAATCAAGACCCATGAAATTAATGTATTTTCCATTGAATATTTATATTTATCCTCACATTGATAAAAAATCATATGTTTTTTCTAAATATCCAATGTGTATTTCCTTCCAGAAAAGTCAAATGTGATTTGTATAAATAATGTCAGTCCATGACCAAAATAATATCAAATTAAAATATTTAAAGAAAAAAATGATTTACATTGATCACATTCCCATAAACTTCAATTTAGGAAGATTCATTGAGATGTGATAATCATCCCCTTATGATTTTTACTACAATTTTAACATCTAATAATTTAACTAGTAATGTGATACCCTTATAAATTTATTCATATATAAAAGATTGCGTGGAACTAGAATAATATTAGACATTAACAGTTCTAAAGTGTATTGTATGTTTACCATTTACCCCATTCATTATCACAGACCACATTTCAAATAGTGATCACATGAAATTTTCAATTATTTTGGGAATTAAAAGTTTGTTAAAAACAATAATCATCATTAACCCACAGATTCAATAAACAGTTCTCCTATGTTCTAGACTCATTTAAATTATATATTTATAGTATGGGTGTGGAATTTTTTGGGGATTTATCCTTATTTGATTTATTAGATAAATTCTTCCCATTACATCTAAATTTTATTTTCCCATCAAGAACTTTTTGAATTTTTTTTACCAGAGTGCTTAAGGAAATTTTCTCCATGCATATTTCAAATATCCTATAGTATAGGAAATTTCATCTTTTTCCCATTAAGATTTTTATTTTTAGAATATCTTTTTAATTCAATATTTTATTTATCATCCAATAAATGTGATTTATGAGTGAATAAAATTTCCATTCCCACCATGGTATTATGTCAAATGATTTAATTATAGATACTAAAGTATCCCACAACTAACACACTTTAGAGGCATGTTTTTTATGAATTTAAAAATAAATCAATCTTTGATTCCATTTCAATAATAATAACAGAAGCATACATAAAATGTATTAAAATATTTTACTTATAGGTACCAATGTATTACTTATCCTCCTTTTTATGATTAGGGAATTACATTATTGTCTTTATATGAATAATATGGTGAAATTAGTCATTTAAAAATATGCTCCTAAACTGATCCCACTTTATAGAGTCCATTTATTACTTTTTTCTCATATTCATGATAAGACTGCACCACTATTCCCTCCACCTACAAAATGATAATTAGATATGATAAAAATTTCATGTCCCATGAACTATAGAGTGGAAAATATATATTCAGTGGCACAGATCCATTTCTATGAAATTAGTGGACTGATTGATCGACTAACAAAAGGTGGAGTTTTCTTTAAGAAGTACTCAATATCACTTTGATACCTTGTTTACCCATTTTTATGCTCAACATGATTCATGGAATGATAATGTTACATAAGAATATCAACAAAACTTATTATACCAACACCAACAAAATTATGTTCCTACGGGGAAAGATTATTACATTTTCTGAAACATTCAACATTAACATGGTTCATTTTTATTCTATTCATTGACAAAAAACAAAAAAAATGTTATGAGATACAATAATCATAGTGGGAAATAATACAATAATGAAAATCAGTTATATGAGATATAATCCAGGATGCCTTATTTTCAATCAATGATACCATATGTTTAACCAAGTCCATCTATAATCATATATCTATTCAAATACTTCATAATTAAACATAATTAAAATGTGAATTAACCAAAGTATATCCGATGGGAGTCTCGAAATAGGTTCATAGTAATGAACCATTAACCATATAAGAGAATGATTTCTAATATATACTTAATCAACTATTTTTGGTCTTATTACCGGTATATGAATATCATCTAAATCCAGGTCCACATATAGTATATAGATAGGGATTCATGTAATGGGCCACACTATTATAAATAATACATGTTTTTGGATTAATAAATTCCATATAAAGTAATGTAGTCATACAAAAAAACACATACACTACATGGGATATTTGGGATAATTGAATGTTATATCTAGATGTATTTAGAGTATTTGTATACATGATAACAATTTATAAAATATCACTTGAATAGTGATATTATTATTAGTATATATTACAGGTTATGATAAATATATTTGACATTGAAATAAGAATATATGACCTCAACTAGTAGTATCATACAGTATGAAGTCCATTTATCAGAGATTTATGAGAGATATTGAATCACTGATATTTTCCCTTGACCAATCCCAAGCTAAGATAAACAACTAGATCATGGGGAAATCCATTTATGTGAGATGTTCATGATAATCCTTATCATTCCCCAAACCGTGTATGATAAAACCCCAATGAAAACATCACTATCACACACCTTACTCATAAATAATTTTCTTTGATAATAAATGGAAATATATCTAAATGCTCTCAGTATTAATTTTATATATTTTTTATTTTTTATGAATAAATTATTATCTTTATCCATTTATTTTTACTTTTATAATGATTAAACAATTTTTTCATTATTGTTCTATTTTGATATGATGAAACATAATTTTTATTTATGGGATATATATAGTTTCAATCAAGAAACACATATTAATGAATTCATTTTTTCTGAAATAAATGTTATTTAAATAAAATTTTATTCTTAAATATTTTTTATTATTTATAAATTACAATTAAATTGTATGAAGACAAAAATAATTTTGATAAGTATAAAAAAATAACCTATAAAGAAGTATTTTTTAATAAAAAGTTTTTGAATTAAAAGTGTATATTCTTGTACTTAGAAAATTTTCACAACAATATAAATATTATTTTTGTAATCACCAAGTCAAAATTATCTAATGGTGATTTTTTTATAATTTCAGATGAAAATCAAATGTTTGTAACAAAATTAAACACAGTATAACTATATGGTGTGTATTATGATATCATAATAACCCAAAAGAGATGTAATATATTCCATAAAATTTGTCGATGACCAAATATATATTTAAAATTTAAAATAATATTTCGAGGTTATTTTATGAATTTTATAAACCCACAATAAACCCTAATAAACCAATATTGTATTTTATTGTTTTAAAATCAATTATTTATAACCATTACTCACTTAATCATCACCAATGGTACTATTTCATGGATTTTTATTATTAAACATATAAAATAATGGAGTATTATCCACATTACTATAAACCCTTTGGATAAACTATAGGATGTTATGTAGTTTTGATTAATTTATTATATTGATTCTGAAACGTAATAAATAAGGTATTCCCCTCTTTCAGCATTAAAAAACCACCCAATCTCATTCCTCTACACACCAAATCCATAATACCTGTAGTTAATGTTATTTTACCAACCATATAGTTCTTCTATGGTGTCCTTATGTATTCAAGGTTCCATACTCATGTTTTTGGAAGAAATTCTTCAATGTAAAAAAATTCTCCACTTACTCTTTTCAATTGAAGTACCTACTTTGTGAAATGTCTCATATATATTTGGTTAAAATCCTTTCACACATAATATTATTCACCCATTACTTCAAAAATAGTGTTTTATGAATGGGATACCTCAATCCCATCCCATTATTCAATATCATTAATCTATATATCTACATTCATACCATTGAATACATTTATAAAATTTTTCTATTTCACATGAAATTATATTATATTTTTAATATCCAAAAAATTTACTTATCCATTGGTAGTCACATATATGTAAATAAAAAATTTTTCTTCAGGGGTTTACATATACGATCCCTATACTCTCATTCCATGGGTTAACAACGATTTAATTTTCATGTCTCTAAGAAAACATGTACTCAATGTTATTATATGAAGGCCTTTCCTTTCTCTACTCAAATTATTGATGAAATGATTTATATTGATAGATGTGGATCACATGATTTAATATATATGAAGGGTTCACCCTGATTGTTATCTAATACATTAGTTAAATAAATAATCTCTATAGATGAAATTTTTTATGATAACTTAGTGAATAACCTTTGTAATTATGATTTATGACACCATGGTGACAAAATTTGGTGACATGATTATGAATGTCTCGTTTTTATGAGGTATCCCATCTCAATGTTAATATTAATTATTTTTATTATTTTATATTCCCCATTTACTGATGATCATTTATTATTTCTATTCCATATGGCCACACACTAGATATCTCATGTTTTTATTCCCTTATTAGGCTTCATGTTCACCCCTTTATGTTGATGTATGTCGGCAGAATATGAGACGCAATAAAAGAAACATAATATGAACGTATGATGAAACGTTCCAAGAAGATTATAAAAATGATTATGTTTTATTTAATGTATTATGGTCCTATTTTCCATGGCACTAGATCTTAAAATATCCTACATAATGTTAATGGTTTTACTAGGTAAGGAATGTTTTATGTATTAAAAGGAGGGATTCCATAATTTTTTTACTAGGAAAACAACTATCCATTATTTACCATAATATATGGTGTTTACTATAGTTAGGAATATCCTAATGTTTTTTTCAAATTTATTCTTATCCCAGCTTCTTAAAGTAACTAAACATGGCTCTATTACTAACTATAAAGATCTAAACATCACATAAATAAATACTACATATTATGTGAGTAAATATTCATCACATATCAATACAATCTATACTAGAATTACAACGGTTTAGTGTATCTATAATCATAGATAAATAAATAATTAGTACTTAAAAGATATATATCACTTACATTTAAGTTACTCATAACTAGAACCCTTCTTAGACATAACATATATAAATTCATTCTCTATAACCTTGGGAAGGGAAACATAAGTAAGGGTGAGATTAGATTCCCTGTAAGGGTTAACCTAAGATATATCAATCAATGATCATATGTAAGCATAATATAATTATAAGGGTATTATTACATGAGATTAATAAAATAAAATCATAGTTATAAATTCATAGATCATAACCCTAAAAATGACATAATGTTTTATCAGTCAAAATACAAAACTCAAAATAGTACATAATCATTAGCAATCAATCAATATACATTAAAACATATCATATGAATAATAAATAATTTTTTAGACCAATCTATAATCATATAAAATAATTTTCATAGTAATTAATCACTAAGAATACAACCATAGTAGATTTGGATCACTCTCACCACAATTATGTCCTTAGCCAAGGTTCACTCCCATGACTATATTATTAGAAAAAGTCCCATACTGATCTGGGTTAACTCCCCATTATAGTCATTACTATCTCATCATATATCCATCCTTACCCAATTCAATTGAGAGAGGCATAATTCCAGACCTACCCCACACATAATTAAAAAAATATAAATGGGTTCCCTAATATCATAAAATATTTAACTTTTCATTAAAACATAATATGACAAAATGATACTTGTTTCATAAAACTTTAATCATTATAAAAATATACCATGTAGAGAAATAATGGATATATAAAATATAGACCATGTCCATATTAAATCATTAAGAACATTAAATTATGTTTTTATAGATAAAAATACCTTTAACAGATCACTAGTACATTTGTCGAGGAAAATACCCTTTAATATTGAAATAACTTTTTAGAATCTAAAAATTTATAAAAATATCAAGGAAAACATGTTATTTGAAAATAATGATATCTCCTAGACCACGCATCTGATCGATGTGTCGTCTGCGGAACTAGGACTCGCGCGACGAGGCGGTCCTTTTGTGATAATATAAATGCGTTTTAGACACCCTTGGAAAATGGAATGGTTTGGATGGATTGTAAATCAAACCGAGCTCCTAGAACAGAAATGCAAATAACTCTCAGATTGAGTGTCCGATTGACGTGTCGTCTGTCATGTTGGGTTTCTTATGATGACACGGAACCACGAGATACATCAAATCGGGACTTTATTGATGTATCGATTCTTGGCTCGAGGAACAGACCCTCCAGGAATCAGGAATTCTGTGTTCGGGAACCCTAGAGCTGGCTGCGACTAAGATGACAGAATCGTCCGTGGGTTCGATAGTGATGACTGATATACCAGAATCCTCCGTGGGTTCAACTAGGATGACTACTATACTAGAATCCTTTGTGGGTTCGAATGTGATGACTAATGTATGGGAATCCTATGTGGGTCTAACAGAATAGCTAGTCTTGTATCCTATGTGGGTCCGACAGCTTTGATGGTCCTGTATCTTATGTGGGTCCGACAGCTTAGATGAAGAATAGCTTGTCCTATATCCTATGTGGGTCTGACAGTGTAGCTGTTCCTATATCCTGTGCGGTTCCATCAGTTTATATGAATCAGAGACTATATCTTATCATCTCTATCACTCTACGAAAGATGTATAGCTGTGTAAACTTAGTCTTGTCTTTCAATCATTATCATTGATGAGATTGACCTTACTTCCTTTATGGACTGGGTTGTGTTTGGGCTGGAGAGTTGGAGCTGGGATGTGACTAGAAACTTAGGTGTATGTAGGGGCATATACCTAAGTAGGGTTAGTTGGACTTCGTGGTTGTACCTTCTTTTGTCGTTTATCCGTTTTGGATTTTGGGAGACCATCAGGGGTCTCGGGGTTCCATAATGAGTATTTTATACTCACCCCTACAAGGGCTTCGCCCGTACCTTATTGTGTTCTGTACAGATTATAGACAACAGTGATCGAATCTGAGGGTGACGGACAAAGGCTAATCGGAGTTGGAATAGACGGGACGTGCTGAAGGGATTAGTTGATCGAGTTCCTTACCTACCCTTTAGGTAGGATTTCCAATCGGATGATCAAGGAGTTGTGTTTCCTTTTTCTTGTACTTTTACTTGTTGTTTAGTTGGGTTTGTATACTGGCCCATTTACTTTTAGAACATCTTACTTTCCTATTTTTTAGTACTTGTTGCCTCTACTTCTTGTGTTTAGACTGTGTGTGTGTTTCAGGTTAAAAGGCAATTCCCTCCCTTTTATCGGGATTACACCTTTGGTGCTAGTCACCAGCCCCTGGCCTATAGAAGGCGGGCTTGGGGTAGTAACGACACGGGTCCCGAGGACGGGTCATGACATATGTTGTGTTTTTTAGTCCCCTACTCAACTTTATGTCTAAATCGTTTCATATATATGTCCTCCCTTATCTTGTGTTGTTTTAGAAGAGAAATAAAATTTCATGGACATGTTGTGGAGTTTTTAAATAAGATCAGTGTATCCCACATTGATGTTATTAATGTATGTTTCTAATTTCATAAAGAGACTAGGACTTTTTAGTATTTTGAAATTGTATTATGCAGACCTTTATTAAATAAATCATGATTGAATGTTTACTAAAATATGGGTTTTCATCATTGGTATCATAGGAAAATCTTCTTATTTTATGGGGATTAGGATTAGAAAACCCTATTGAAATACTTATGGAAAGACTAAACAATGGAAATAACTACTAAAATTTTTTGCTTACTGAGTTAGTGATTTCTACGAAAATACATCCATGTATAGATACTATGAGTGGGTGTGGATCTGGAACAGTTGTACCTAGGTTTAATGAACCAAAAAATATAGAATTTGGATTTACTAAATCATCATGTAGTAGATGAAATAATGGACTTTCTACACTCATATTTCGAATCTCTTGGGGGATATGATTTGGTAAATTCACAAGATGGTTACGAACTATTATGAGGGGAACACAAATTTTCATAATATTTTATGTTAATAAATAGATAATAGATAAATTATATTAAAACATTGAAATTCACATTTTAATGAATATATATTATTTATGAGTTATCTCTTTAATGTGCATGGTTTCCCATTTATGTGTTGAATAGTTTTTAGATTCTCTTCCCTAAGAATATTTTGGATGTAGTGAATCATTAGAACTATAATCAAATATTGAATGATAGGATTACCATTCATTAATAAACACCTAGTGGCATGTGTGACTATGGATATATGCACTATTTCACATCAAACACGTTTATTATAACAATTCAAATACAACCACAAATCAATGAATTCATCGGGTTGGTGAAGATAAAAAATGGGTTTATTATTTCATCCCAAGAATATAACTTATCCCTTGTAAAAAAAATTGACCAAATTTGTAAGAAAATATTATGATAATATATTTAGAATAATTCAATTTTATTCTAGGAATGGAATGTTTGTCCGTGCACAGATCCAATATAAGTTATTAGGATAAGGAAATCACCCTCCACATAACAAATCATCCACTGATTTTCACATGTGAAAGTAAGAAGATTAATATATTTTGGTATCATAATATCAATAATGGATATTTATGCATTATGAGGAAAATTATCTAGGTAAAATTATTGAGACTAAAGAAAAGATCATCCTTAATGACAAGCCCTTTGATAGGGAATATTATGATACATTTCACAAATAATTTTCCCCGTGTTCCTTCTTGTTAATAGGATGAGTTCTCAATTGAAATTATACCCAATGGTTTTAAAATATCAATGAATCTATATAGAATTTCCCCAATTAAACATAATGAGATGAAGAATAAATTACAATAGATTGTTAATAAATGGGTTTTACACCTACGTGCTTCATTATTGGGTGAACTGATAATTTTCATTAAGAAGAATCATTTTATAAATTTTTGGATTGATTATTTTGTGCTCAACAAGAATTTGATAAAGATTAAATATCCAATACCATAGATTTATGAGTTTTTTGAATATCTAGATAGATCCTAATACTTCTCTAAGGTGTATTTTTGGTCAGGATATTATCATGTAAAGGTAAAGAAAGAGGATATACCCAAGATTGGATTTCATATATGGTATAGGTGATATGAGTTCATAGTGATTTCATTTATAATAAATATTTATCTATCTATCTTCATAGAAATAATTAATAGAGTCTTGAGGTATTAAGTGGAAAAATTTATGGTATTTATTATAGATGAAATTATAATCTACTTTAAAAGTAAGTTGAAACATGTGGATAATTGGAATGTTTCACTAGATACCATATAAAATGAAATTTTATATAATAATTATAGTAAATAAATGTTTTGGATGTAGAATGTAACATTACTGAGGAATGTTATCACAAAAAAGGGATATCCCTAGATTTTTCAAAAAATAAATGCAATTAATGGATGTACCAGACCAACATCTATGACTATAATCTATAGTTTCATTCTATTAGAATTTTACTATTGTTTATTTTGGAGAATATTTTTTGGATTTGAAAATCTAAGATCCAATATTACTTAGAAAAGAGTAAATTTTTTATGAGATAATTTATTTTAGTTGAGATTTAAAGAGTTAATAAAGAGGCTAATCACTACACTTGTACTCACATTACCCACATTGAGGGAATGATTTTATATCTATAAACAAGTGTTTAAAAATATATTGGGTTTTGTACAAATGAAAAATGGAAAATTAATAGATTGTGCCTCCCACCAATTAAAGACTCATGAGTAAAACTACTCAATATTGATTTAGAATAGTCTATTTTGATCTTAGAATTGAATATTTGGTGACTTTATCTCTATGGGGATATGTGTAACGCATATACATATCGCCAAAGACTCATTTATATATTCACAAAAAGGTGCACAACATATGAAACTGGAGGTGCTTAGATATGATCACAGATTATAATTGTTCAATCCATTAATATCATAGGAAAAAAAATAAAGTAACATATGCTCATAGTGGATATTAGCAAGAAAAAATATCAATGAGGTGGATGGAAAGAGATCCAATCGTCTTCTCTATAAAAAGGATGGACATGGGAATAATAAAAGGAAAATTATCTTACCTTGGTCAAATACCTACTTAATCACCTTTTTTCAAAGGATCAAGGAGGCCCATAAATATGTTGAGACACCACAAAAAATGTAGTGAATATTATTGAGTTAAAATTTACTATAGAGATAGTTATAATGTTTAGAACATGGATATGTGAACCATCATAACTATATCTAAAAAAGGAACAAATTGATGATGCACATAGCTCTTCCTTCTATATTCATATTGGAATCTCTAAGAGGTATAGTGATATGATGAAAAACTAATGGTAAGATAATATAAAAAGATATATTTTATAATTTCATTCTTGATACTTTATATGCCAACAAGTTAAGGATGAATGATCGAAGGCTAAGTGTATGATGCAACCATTTCCCATTCCAGGATTGAAATATAAAAACATAACCAATGATTTATTCATAGAACCCCTAAGACATATAACGGAAATAATTCCATATAGTAGGTGGTTGATATCCTTGGAAAATATTTGTATTTATTTGATATCGTGTAATATCTATCACTTGACCAACTCACAGTGATATACATAAGTGAAGTGGTAAGATTTCATGGAATGACACTCTCTATTGTATCTTCTCAAGATATGAGTTTTACCTTGATTTTTTTGAGAATCCATTAGTAAACATTGGATATAGTGTTGAGTTACAACACTACATATCATAATTAGATGGATGACTAGTTTTTCACACCCAATAAATCCCCATAGGGTATACTGAGGTCGTATTAAATGGATTTCTGATTATTTTTAGATCAAAAGCTTCCCCTATTGGAGTTATCATATATAAACAGTTTCCCTTATAAAATTCAAATGGAAGCCTATAAGGATATGTGTGGGAGGTAGTGTTATACTCTAATGTGTTAGCATGAATTTGGAGAGAGGAAGCTGATGGTACATAATCATGTGTAAAATTTGAAAGAGATGGTTCAAACCATTCAATATCATTGGAAATATATACAAATTTGATAGAAAATATATGTATGCAATCATTTATATGAACTTGATATTAAGGTTAGAGATAATGTATTCCTTTTCATTTCACCATGGAATAATGTCATGAGATTTTGGAAGAAGGTAAAGATTAGTCTAAGATACATAAACCTTTTATGACCTTGATCGCATTGAAGATGTGGCCAATCAACTATAACTTCAACCCAACCTATCTCAAGAATATAATGTGTTCCATATATAAATCATGATAAATGTACGTTCAAAACCCATCACATGTACTGAATCCAAATGTGGTACCATTAGAGAATGATCTTTCATACGAGGTTTAGTAGTTGAAGATATTAGATCATCTAGAAAAAATTGTAAACAATAACAAAAATTACGAGGCCAATGTACTATGGTGGACCACATGTTTGAGGTAGAAACCTTGGAGCTGAAAGATACGATGAAATAGAAGTACCCTAATCTATTTTAGTTTATGAATTAAAAAATTTGTAGTATAATTTTTTTATGTTGGAATAAGGTAATTAGAAAAAGTATTATAAATGAAATTTGATTTTACAATGTATAAATAATTTTCAAGTAATTATGTTATAGAAAACACATGGAATCATTTAGTTATTTTTTAATATTATAAGTTATATATTTTAAAATTTATAATTTCATTGAGATTCATAAACATTGATAATATAGTCATTGTAAAATGATCGGTATTATTAGAATATATTAAAGGATATGATAATGTAAAATTGACAAAGACATAAGTAGCGACAGTCTGAACTAGTAGGCTCTTACCTTATGAAACCCTTTATTAGAGTACCCTTCATAGATGACATAACTGGTATTTTACATTGACTAAGCCCCATATGAGGATTAAATAACTGAAACATGATTGTAACTTTCTATAGTATAATTTCAATATTATCATGATAATGACCCGAAATATGTTCACTGAACCACCCCAAATGTATAATTGTCACACACCCTACCCTTAGAACAAATGTTGGTGTAATAATTGGTTTCATATATGATCCCTAACTATAAAATATCGAGATTTTATGATTTTTTTTGAAATTAATTATTTAAATATCATGCATATACGAAACACATATTTTAGTTTTCATACACACAAATACAAGTTTCATGGATAACATACATGACACACTACATTGAGCTTCTGGAAACAATGAAATGATATTATTTTAAATATGATAATTATATAAGAGATGTTAAATATGAAGGCATAAATAATATTAACTAATTTTGGAAATATAAATATAAATTTCAAACTCTATAAATCATTATTTATAAACTATTAGTAAATAATCAATCATTTTATATTAATGTAATTATTTACATCAAAACCATGTTTTCTTCAAAATAATTTTTGTTTCTTTTTTATGAGAAAAATTTATAATTAATTAATATATATTTTAGAAAATTTATTTTATAAAATCAAATTAAATTTTGGAATCATTATATCTATAAGAACATATTGTAAATTTTAAGGATTTTTTGAAATATATTGATTTTTTAGTGAATAGTAAAAATAACGATTTTTATAAAACATTCATATCATTTCATGAAATTAGTTAATTTAAATTACTCAGTATATCTTAATGTTAAATTTTTATTATTTTTTTTTATTTAATCCATTTAATTAATTTTTAATAAAATTTATTTATTTTGTATAATTTTATTTTTGGAATTTAAAAATATATTTTTCCATAAAACCATTTTAAAGTACAATAGTTTTTCACCTTTTTTATTAAATAAAATAATCCCAAATGGGTAATTTTTGAAATTATGTTTATGGAATATATATAAATAAATTTTAATTTATATTCATAATAATAATATTTTTCGAACATCTGTTAATATTAAACCATCTTATGCATGCAAAATAAAATTCTCAAAAACCGTCTTTTTCATTCCATCTCTGGGGTTTGTTTTAAATTTAACTTTTTTCACTTTTAGCTTTCAGTATACACAACACTATTCCTGGCTCGTGTTACACACAATTTCAAGTTCATTTTGTGGAAATTATTCTGCGCAACATTAAGTATAGATTTTAATTAATGTATAAATGAAAAAAGTTTTGATTTTGTTATACGCAACACCAAACAGATCTTTCACTACACGCAGCCCTGACATGGCTTGCATTACACGCAATCAAGACCTTCCTCGATAGTGTGTGTAGTACATAATACTGGGTTTCACTAAACGAGATATTATTATAATATTATTATGAACTAGCCATTGTGAATAGTAATACCCACTTTTTGAAATTTTATAAATCTTATCTTTCAAAATTGACTTCATTTTTGAATTTTGAATATCGAAATTATCCTAGGGTGATTTTTCGGTATTTTTCTGAAAACATTCAATTTTTGATGAATAGTGAAAACACCAGGTTACTATTTAAAAACCGAATTTTTATTTAAATAATTATTTATTTTATTTTAGGTAAAAATTGATACATAATACCTGTATAAGTTCAATATAATTAATTGGAGTCATTTTATAATAATTTGAGATATATAAAAAGTTTATTGAACTTTTCACCGTCTTTTATCCACCTCGTATGAGAAATTAAAAATTTACATAAAAGTTAATTTTACCACTTCTGTGAGTGGAATTTTGAAAAATCGTTGAGACATGGTTAATATCAAGGAGTAAAATGTGATTTAATAAGGTAAATATAATTTTTTGTGAATAGTAACTTTTTATTTTTATTTATCATGGTTAAAAGTAAATATGATAATTAAGGGTAAAAATGATATTATTATTACCCTAACACATGTAATAATTATTTTGGATAAGTGTAATTCGACAAAAAAAACAAAGGAATAAAATATTACCCTTTAGATCCACATGAATAGATTAAGACATATATTATTATTTTATTTAAAGAATAGTTAAAATAGTAAAAATCAATGTTTAATAACTAAAACATTTTTAATATAGGGTTATAAATAAGATAAATTAGACTATAAATATTCATTAGAAAGATAAAAATATTTACTACATAATGGAAATTTATTTATAATTTTTAGGCATTAAATAATATAATTTATTTATAACACGATAAAGATGCAGTAATTACCTTATTAATGGAATATTTACATAATTGATGTTATAAATACCAAAATAAATGAAATTTCAGATTTTATATAAATTGAATTAATTTTTTAGGTTAATATTACATGTTATTATTCCTTGAATTAACTGTTTTCGAACTAATCATGCTGTTATGAATTTCACAAAAATCAATTATCAAGTAGTTTCCAAATTGTCATAAAATAGTTTTTAAAACAAATATTATATTAATAATTTTAATTCATTACAAAAAATTAAAGGTATGACCAAATGACATAGATAAGGTTATATAAATAAATAATGAACCACTTGGGGTTCTTTTGGATTGTTATAGTATGTTTATTAACCATATATTTTAAGAAAACAAGAAGACACGGTAAAAGTTTAATTATATAACATAGAGTTAAATCTAAATGATAATGTTAAAGTAGTAACCTAAACTTGTATAAAACCTATTAGTTGAGAGTATTTCGACCCATTACCACTTTAAATTCTAAATAAATAAAATTGGAGCTATTATAAACCGAATATCACTTTATTATAAAATAATAATTTAAGTGTTTTCTAAGATGCCCCTCCCCTCCCTTATAAAAGGGCACCTCCTCCCTCTCCTCTTTACACAATTTTGAGCCTTAAAGCTCACCGAGGCCCTACCATATCCCTTATAAACTTTCCTATAAACATTATAGAGGTTTTCTTCTCCTCAAAATCCCAACTCTATTGCCTTAAGAGGAAGCTTAAAAGGGGTGCGTCGAAGAACATATAATCTCTTCTACTGATTCTTTCAAGTTTTTTTCTTCAACTTCTTCTTCTTTATTTGTTTCATTAAAAATTTATAACATCATTATCACCCATATATGGATATGTTATTATAAATATTAAATAACCCTATTTCACCTTCTATCCATCCTAAGAAAAACAAAATCATCGCATCTGCGTACGTATGAAATACCGTCTCCACGTCGTGGTGTAATCTATTTTTCCACCAGCACCTTACTTGGATGGGTATAATGGTGTAAAGAATAACTATATATAGTTATTATAACATCATACCGATTTTGAGATATTATATCATCCACTCCAATTCAATTCAATAATTATGGGAATGATATCATCGCTCGTGCGTACGTATGGATTACCGTCTCCATGACGCAATGAGATTCATTCTCCATGTTAACCACTCAAGATTGATTATAAAGTATATATAATGAATAATAATGAAATATATGACATGATAATGATACTGGATTTATGTATATATATATATATGTCATCTACTTACTTTCATTCAAGTCAATAAGGAATGGAAAACATCGTTCATGCATACGTACAGCCTACCGTCTCCATGAACGGTGTATTTCATTTCATTTATCTATCTATTATATATATATATATATATATACCAAATATATATGATTTATAAATAATAATTTAAATTATGGATGTAATTAAATCATGATATAAGTAATAATAATATCAAGAACAACAAGTCCAAACACGTATAATAAATAAAACAATTTTACCCAAAATGCTGCTTTAACATGGAATTTACAAAAGAACGGGTAATATAAAGTCATAAGTGAACCATATATGATATCATAACAATGAATATGAGTCCGTAATAAGTCAATGATATTATTTAAATCATTATACATGAGTTTGAGATACGTACAAAGCATATTGGACCTAAGGTAAGGGATAACTGTTCCAATCTTGTTCTTATCTGAGAATGTTTATTCATAAGTATTTACTAGGGAAATTGTTATCATCCATGTCCATGTTTTATAAAAATGTTTTCACATATGTTTAATGTCCTTTTACCCATTTTTGACTTTTATAATATGTTATAGAAGAAATATTTATTTTTTTTACCATACAAGGAACTTTTTCACTTTTCCGACAAATGCACGAAGAGAATGTTTGTTTAACATATACGACATTAAGGGATTTTTACAATTTCATAGCGCCTAATTTTCATGAGGATTACTCTAAAAGTTTTCATGATTATATTCAAAAAAATCTTTTTCTTTTAAAATTGCATGGAATTTTTTGAAAAGAAAATGATTTTGAAAATAAAGTATATTTTCCTCAAGAATTCATTTCAACTGGTTTATCAAAACCATTTTCCATATAAGATGACATTATTTAATATGTTTATATTTCAAGTATAATGCCTCTATGATTTACATGGTTTCACTTTTGTTATGATGAAATGATATCCATTTTTTTATATGGATTATTTTACGATGGGATGATGTTTATGACACTGATTTTATTCTTTGGGTAATGAAGAATGATTTATGTTCATGTTGTGGAACACGTAAGAATGATTTCATTATGATATGGGTGGGAGCTATATCTCCATCCAATGCATTGGGTAAAGATTTATATATCATGAGATAGACATTGCTGGACTGGTAAGTTAATCTGGTTCAGTGATACAGTACTGGAACGAGGAGTGAACTCGATTCAGAAAGTGACTTTGTCCACTAAGAAGATCTTGGTAGCAATGCCTTGACTAATATGGAAATCATATCATGTGATTAATGTTTTTCCACAATTAAATGTTTTATTCCCATGTTATTTTATCATGATCAATGTTTCTTTATCATTTATGCCTTGCATACTGCCATGTTGTATGTCATTGCTCAAGATTTTGATGTTTAAACATTATGTCCATGTTTTTTAAGTTCAAATGTATATGATTTATTCTATTTTCTCCATTATTACCCTTACTGAGAATTTGAGATCACCCTTTATATGTTTTATTTTCCCCAGGATATAAAGAAAGGTTTTAGGTAAGAAAACAAAAGGGGAAGATCTTTATGGGTGATGTTGAAGATCATTCACTATGATTAAAAGATTATGTTCTGAGTTTCCAAAGATACTAAACTATTACAGTCCTTGTGTGTTGGTTTTTTTTATGTATTAATTATTCCTAAAAAGAAATGTAATGTCCATGTATTCCAAGATGTTGGTCTCTACAGTTGGTATCAGAGGAATAGTTTAGTTAACCTTTGGAAACTAGGATACGAAAACTTAATGATATCCCTAGAGATATTTCTAAGGTACGTCTAGGGATGTCTCTAAGGTTAATTATAAGTAGAGGTTATTGTCCTAGAATTACGATAATGATATTAGAATTAAACCTAAGATGTTATATATTGAAGGTAAAACCCCCTGATTATGATTTTTTACCCTCACACATTTTTTTGGGGTTTAGAAAATGGCTGGAAACAGGAAGATTCACGATAATGGAGGATATGATGGGCAATGGAATGATATTCTTCATGAGAAACCAAAGGAAATTGGATATGGAGGTCCACATATCGATATTATGCCGAATGAACAATATCATAATATGACCAATAATCTAAACTTTTGTAAGTTTCCCAACTCATCTAATAAGAGAATGATGGAGTTCCATGATGATCATAGATGAAAGAAAGTTCAATTTCCCTCATGTAAATCATGTGGGAAGAGGCATGAGGGATAATGTTTCAAAGGGACTGGAAGATGCTTTTGGTGTGGAAAAGAAGGACACAAAGCCAGTAATTGTAAAGGAAAAAGCTCAGTTAACACAATGGACAAGGATAATGGTATTTCTAAGACATCAACAATGGTTAAATGGTTTAAATGTGGAATGTACGGGCATTATGCAAACCAATGTCCTAAGGTAAAGTCTCATGAATAGAATCAACATGGTCATATGGGTAGTATTTATGTTGATGATGATGAAGAGACTACAAATGATATTGTGATGAAAGAATTGTTCTAGATCGGTCAATGGTGTAAGAAGGTAGTGGAATGATTTTATGTTTATCAATATAATTGTTGTAGAGGTGATGGTACAATGGAATAAAGACACATCTAAATATTGTTACACTATTGTTTTTCGTAAAGTATTTGAAAGTATATGTTGAATGGTACTGGTAACCATAAAAGGTTATTCATATATTTTTGGAAAGCACCTAATATGTGCATAAAGAAGGGATAAGGAGATAATGAAATGTTTGATAGTATAAATAAGCTCATGACTGATATAAGGACAAAGTGATATCATGGTTTTAGTATATATATTTTTTGGGATTATGGTGTGTGGAAAGAGTTAACTTTTTACAACATTCATGTTTTCACTATAGTTCAATGGGTATACATTTTTCAGTAGAATACATGATTAAGGTATTCACAAGTTTGTAATGTGTTCAACAAGATATATCTTGTCATATATGAGGGATAAATGATGGAATTCACGTGATTTTTATAGGACCTTTTTAATAATCTTTCTCTTTATACTATGAGTTTGGAAAGAAGTATTTTGGATAAGCCTAAATATTGGAATGTATTATGTTGTAAATAAGTTATTATTGTTTAAGTCTAGAACTTTTTTCAAAATTATTGATAGAATGTTATAATAGTGTAGTTTAAGAAAAAGGACAGCCTACAGAAAGGGTGACAACCCGTCGCGTCGGACAAAGATGCGGGCATCGAACCCAAAACCAAAGTGCGACATGCCATTATCGCCTACCACTGTCCTACAGGAAGTCCCTGGTTAATAGAAACAAGTTTTATTTTATTAAGTGCTATGATAGATGAAGTATAAGTCCATTTTAGCAACCATATATGATTAATCTCAGCATAGATGGACTTATGTATATTTTATAAATTGTGCTAAACTTTTTGTGATAGAAATAGATGAAATAACCTATCATTCTCTTGAATGATCTGCTAACACTTCAAGAATGAAAAACTCAACTTCATTTCATTAAAATGTGAAGTTTAAATTGTTCAAAGCACAAACAACAGTGAGATTGTACCAAAATCAAGTAAGTATTTCTTTTAATTAAACAATTTTTCAACATTAGAGAAATGATCTTGAAAACTAAAAATTTTGTCCAAGTACCCTTATATATGATGAATAATATGGTACCTTAATTCATCACGAATTTATGGGTTTGTGATTTTTGGATTTTTCATAGCCATGTCCTCTACCACTCTCCATCATAACATGATAGTTAGATTTTTCTTCCATATCCATATTTCCACCTATGTTCTCCTGTGTGGAAACCCAGTGATGAATTAATCTGGGTAACCGTTACATTTCTTAATTCACGTTTTAAAATTATGTTTTGGTATTCCTTTTTACGATGTGGGTTTCTATTAAAGAAACATTCAAGTAGAAAACTATTTATAACCCCCGACGAATTTCAAGGGTTAAATTCATTTTAAGGGGGGTAGAATGTAACAACCCAAGATTTTATGAGAGGTATTATTTTTAATTTATTTGATGTCTTGTGTTGTATGCTACACCATGGTTATCTTGTTCAATACACAACACTGTATTCTCTTGCAGTATACGCAACAATATTCTTGGCTCGTGGTACACACAATTTCAAGTTCATTTTGTGGAAATTATTCTACGCAACATTAAGTATAGATTTTATTTAATTTATAAATGAAATATGTTTTGATTATGTTATATGCAACACCAAACATATCATTAACTACACACAGCCTTAACTTGTATTGCATTACACGCAATCAAGACCTTCCTCTATAGCGTTTGTAGTATGCAATACCGAGTTTCACTAAATGATATATTATTATAATTTTATTATGAACTAGCCGTTATGAATATTAATACCCAGTTTTTGAAATTATATAAATTTTATCTTTAAAAATGGAATTCATTTTTGGATTCAGAATATCGAAATTAGCCTACGGTGAATTTTTGGTATTTTCCTGAAAAATTTCAATTTTTGATGAATAGTGATAACACTCGATTACTATTTAAAAACCGACATTTTATTTAAGTAATTATTTATTTTATTTTAGGTAAAAATTGATACATGATAACTATATAAGATCATTGTAATTAATTGGAGTCATTTTATAATAATTTTAGATATATAAAAATTTTATTGAACTTTTCACCGTCTTTTACCCACCTCCTAGGAGAATTTGAAAATGTACATAAAACTTAATTTTACAGCTTCTGTGAGTGGAATTTAGAAAACTATGAGAGACACGGTTAATATAAAATAGTAAAATGTTGTTCAATAAGATAAAAATAATTTTTTTTGAATAGTAACTTTATACTTTTATTTACCACGGTTAAAAGTAAATAGGGTAATTAAGGGTTAAATGATATTATTATTACCCTAACACATGTCATAATTCTATTGGGTAAGTGTAATTATACCAAAAACATCCTTATGAATAAAATATTACCTTTTAGATCCACATGGATTAGATTAGGACATATATTATTATTTTATTTAAAGAAGAGTTAAAATAGTTAAAATCAATGTTCAATAACTAAAACATTTTTCATATAGGGTTATAAATAAGATAAATTCGACTATAAATATTCATTATAATGGTAAAACTATTTCCTACATAATGGTATTTTATTTATAATTTTTAGACATTAAATAAGTTAATTTATTTATGACATGATGATGATGCAGTAATTACCTTATTAATGGAATATTTACATAATTGATGTTATAAATACCAAATTAAATGAAATTTGAGGATTTTTATAAATTCCACTAATTTTTAGGTTAATATGACATGTTATTATTAATTAAATTAACTTTTTTCGAACAAATAATGATGTTATGATTTTCACAAAAATCAATTATTGAATAGTGTCAAAATTGACATAAAATAGATTTTAAAACTAATATTAAATTAATATTTTTTATTATATTCCTAAAAATCTAAGGATCGGCCAAATGACATAGATAATTTTATATATATGAATAATTAACCACTTGGGGTTCTTTTGGCTTGTTACAGTAAGTTTATTAACCATATAGTGTAAGAAAACAAGAAGACACCGTAAAAGTTAAATTATTTAACTTAGAGTTAAATATAAATGATAAGGTAAAAATATATCCTAAACTTGTATAAAACCTATTGGTTGAGAGGAATTCCACCCATCCTAATTTTAGATTTGAAATAAATAAATTTGGAGCTATTATAAACCGAATATGACTTTATTATAAAATAAAATTTTATGTTTTTCCTGTGGTGCCCCTCTCCTCCCTTATAAAAGGGCACCTCCTCCCTCTCCTCTTTACACAATTTTGAGCCTTCAAGATCGGAAAACCCCTGCCAATTTACATTTTCAACTTTCCTATAAACATTATAGAGGTTCTGTCTCCTAAAAAGACCAACTGTAGTGCCTTAAGAGGAATCTTAAAAGGGGTGCATCGAAGAAGAGGTAATCTCTTCTACCGATTCATTCAAGTTTCTTTCTTCTTCAACTTCTTCTTATTTATTTGTTTCATCATAAATTAATAAAATCAGTATCACTCATATAATTATATGTTATTATAAATATGAAAAACCCTATTTCACCTTCTATCCATCCTACAAAAAATGAAACCATCGCACGTTCGTACGTACGGAATACCGTCTCCACGTCATGGTGTAATCTGTTTTTCCACCACCACCTTATATGGATGGGTATAATGGTGTAAAGAATAACTATATATAGTTATTATAACATCATAATAATTCTGAGATATTATATCATCCACTCCAATTCAATTAAATAATTATGGGAACGATATCATCGCTCGTGCATACGTACAGATTACCGTCTCCATGATGCGATGAGATTCATTCTCCAGGTTAACCACTCAAGAATGATTATAAAGTATATATAATGAATAATAATGAACTATATGACATGATAAATCTACTTTAGTTATGTATATATATATATATATGTGTCATCTACATACATTCATTCAAGTCAATAAGGAATGGAAAACAGTGTTCATACGTTTTTACGACCTACCATCTGCATGAACTGTGTATTTCATTTCATTTATAAATCTATTATATATATACACTGAATATATATGATTTATAAATCATTATTTACATTAAATAAGTAATTAAATTATGATACAGTTAATAATAATATCATGAAGAACAAGTCCAAACACGTACGATAAATAAAACGATTTTACCCAAAACGCTACTTTAACATGGAATTTACAAAAGAACGGGTAATATAAAGTCATTAGTGAACCGTATATGATATCATAAAATGAATATGATTATATAATAAGTAAATGACATTATTTAAATCATTATACATGAGGATAGGATACGTATGAATCATATCATACCAAAGATGAGTGATAACTGTTCCAATCTCATTCTTATCCGAGATTGTTTATTCTTATGTATTTACTGGGTTATTTTTATCATCTATGTCCATGTTTTATAAAAAAAATCATCTATGTTTAATTTAATTTTACCCATTTTTTACATTTACTACATTTTATGGAAGGAATCCTTATTTTTTTTACGATACTAGGATCTTTTTGACTTTTTTGACAAATGTACGAGGATAATGTTTTTAACATATACGGCATGAAGGGATTTTTACGGTTTCATAACGCCTAATTTTCATGAGGATTACTCTACACGTTTTCATGATTATTTTCAACAAAATCATTTTCCTTTAAAATTTCATGGCATTTTTTTAAAATAAAATGATTTCGAAGAAGAAAGGATATTTTCCTTAAGAATTCAATTCAAGTATTTTGTCAAAACCATTTTCCATCTAAGATGAAATTATTTAATATGTTTATATTTCAAGTATAATGTCTCTATGATTGACATTGTTTCACTTTTCTTATGATTAAATGATATCCATTTTTTTATATGGATTATGTTATGATGGGATGATGTTTATGAAACCCATTTTATTCTTTGGGTGATGATGAATGATTTATGTTCATGTTGCGGCACACGTAAGAATGATTTCAATATGAGATAGGTGGGAACTACATCTCCCTCCAATGAATTGGGTAAAGATTTATATCTCATGAGATAGACATGGCTGTAATGGTAAGTTAATCCGGTTCAGTGATACAGGACTGGAACGAGGAGTGAACTCGATTCAGAAAGGAAATTTGTCCACTAAGATGGTCTTGGAAGTAATTCCTTAACTACTATGGAAATCATATCATGTGCTTAATGTTTTTACACAATTAAATGTTTTATTTTCATTATATTTTATCATGATTAATGTTTCTTTATGATCTATGCCTTACATAATTCCATTTTTTATGTCATTGCTCAAGATTTTGATGTTTAAACATTGTGTTCATGTTTTTTAAGGTCAAATGTATATGATTTGTTTTATTTTCACCATTCTTACCTTTACTGAGAATTTGAGCTCACCCTTTATATGATTTCTTTTCCCCAGGATTAAAAGAGAGGTTTTAGGTAAGAAAAAAAAGGGGAAGATATTTTTGGGATATGTTGAAGATCTTTCACCATGATTAAAAGATTATGTTCCGAGTTTCCAAAAACACTAAACTATTATGGTCCTTGTGTGTTGGTTTTTTATGTATTAACTATTCCAAAAAAGTAATGTAATGTCCATGTACACCATGATATGTGCCTCTACATGTTTATTGTTTGAGAATTTGATGAAAAAATAATTTTTTGATGAATAATAAAAAAATATGAATTTTAATTGAAATCAACCCTTTTTATTTAAATTATTTAAAAAGATAAATTGTAATTGAAATTTATTTATTGAAAATTTTGTTCAATTATGAATATATATTAATTTATTTTAGTTCATTTTAATCATTTTATATTTAAATGAGATATAATACATGATAAATATTTGAACAAATTTTCCCTGAAAACCCGCTTTCTCTCCGCACATGAAAGATTAATTTTCAATTAAACCTTGACAGATTGATTAATTGAATTGAATAATGGATTGCATTTTTGTAATCATAATAGTTTATATTTTATAATATGTTTAACTTAATTTTTGTCCAAAATTAGTAGTGAATACAATACAAATTTATTAACACAATTAAGGAAAAAATGTATTTTAAAGGGGCTAAAATACAAATATAATGGTTAAAAATAACCCAAACCATGTCCAAACCCCATGGTAAGTCCATATTTCAACCTTATATATTATATTAGCTATAATTGTACATTATTGGATCCTTTTTACAATAAAAATATTTGTGGAATTCTTTATTTCAAAAAATTACAAGTGTACCACTCACCTGACAAATAAATGGCCACCCCTCTCATAAATTATTCACATTATAAAACCATATTTTTTGGCCAATAACTATCCAAATAATATAAAAAATTCAACCCTAATTTAATATAATCATTCTTTTGGACATAAATCCAACCTATGAAGGATTTTGATGCAAACAAAAGCAGGATACTTGAAGAAGAGGTAACATTCATCAATAAGCGATTTTATTTTATTTCTTCCTCCATCTATTTAAATTGTTATTAAAACATGATGATATAATAAAATCAGTTTATTACATATACTGAGTTGTTTTTATGTTATTTTCATGAAATTAAATCATCACCACTTTAATCAAACAACTTATGAAATCATTGTTCGTGTGTTTGATGGACTACCACCTCATATACCGATGTCATTTGTTTTACCATTAACACCTCTCATGGTTGGGTATGATGATGGATATAAAGTAAATATAATATATTTTTAACACAATTATAAATATAATTTAGTTGTATCATATATACCAATTTTAATTTCTATTCAGTATGGGATATGATAACGTAGTTCCTGTTTATGGTAGACTGTCACCTCACAAAGCGATGTGATTTGTTTTCACTAACTATTTACATGAATGATAATAAGGATAAATTAATGTGATATAAAAGAAATAATTACTATATAAATTACACATTTATCATATGAAAAGATAATATATTATATTTTTTTGTAACAATTTCACTCACAAAATGATTATAGAGTCCTTCATATACCTGTGGACAACAGCTTTCTGGAAACTATGTGACTCTCTCTTTTCATCACAAAACCAAATTGATGATATGTATATGTATATTTAATGTAATAATATTTATTTTAGGATATTATTATAATTTTTTAAATATAAAATATTACTTACCTGTATTAAATAATGATCATTGAAAAATGGAAATGTCACTCAAGCATATGTGTGGCCGACCAGCTCCATGATTGTAACATAATTTATTTATAAAAACCATCATTCGTAATCGGTCATAAATGTATAATTGATTTATAAATACTAATTTTTATTATTATTATTAATTTTGACATGATTTAACCATATTTAATGTTATAATACTAAAAGTTACAGACCAAAATATACACGAAGATCAAAGTAGTTAATACCTAAAACAAGAATTTAACATGGAATTGTTTACGAACGAGTAGTAAAATGTCATAATAAAATTATATATGTAATTATATATATACGTATGGTTATATAATAGATTAATAATTAAAATATATTTATTTTAAAGGATATTTTAGTTTGTATGAAGGGAGTTGAGACTAACGGTAAGGGGTTTCTCATCTCACTTTTATTTTTTTGAGATATCTAACATATTCACCACTTCTATTTGTCATGGGGTGTATATAATACCAATTAATCTACTTTATGATATATTTGATGAAAATTATTTGGATTAAAAAATAAAAACAAGTATCTCTCCTTCATGGGGTCTTGATCTAAAGATTACTAAAGGATAAAGGGACATCCATGTCACTTTTTACTTCTATGAGACACATGAAATATTCACCAAATATCTATTTTATGTGGTGTATATAGTTCCCATTATTTTATTTTTATTTTTATTTTTATTTTTATTTTTATTTACATGTCTATTTTAGGATCTCACTTTCATCGGGATTATGTTTCCAAATTTACAAATGTATAAATAGATTTTTGTTACAAGTTTCATTCTTTGATACATATGTCTTGTTGTCAACCAATATTAATTTATGAGGGGTGTATATACAACCCATTTTACATTTAACATCATGAATTAATTAAATATTATCTTATTATATATTTTATATAACATTATTCATTCATGGGGATTACAATTCAATGTTACTAGAGTGTTAAGTGTTTTATGATACAATCTCATCGTTTATTTGGATTTTTTATGTTTATG
Source organism: Viscum album (assembly GCA_963277665.1). Classification (NCBI taxonomy): domain Eukaryota; kingdom Viridiplantae; phylum Streptophyta; class Magnoliopsida; order Santalales; family Viscaceae; genus Viscum; species Viscum album. Next base: position 1,291,566,437 of record OY728158.1, read on the forward strand.
ATTCTGATCATGAGTTATTATTATCCATATCATAAGGTAAAAATAATTTTGATTCCCATATGGTTACATCCAAAGAATTAATTTTTCCCACAATTTCATTTCTTTATGTTCCCAAGATTACCAAGTTATGTTTTTAAGAAAATTGTCTTTATTTCCCATTACAGTTGAAAACACTTTTATTTCCAAATAAAAAATTTATAAAAAAAATTCATAATATTTTATTTTAAATGATTTATTAAAAAAATTTAACTATGTTATAATTTTTATAATTTTTTTAAAATCAATATCTACATCACTTTCCAAAAAAAGTTATGTCCAGATTTTAATGAAAATGTGTATATAATCATTGTTTTTAACATGAATTCCCTGAATAATATTTCAAGTGGTTATGAACCCTAAATTATTTTAAGATTCCATTATATGTTTTAAAATTGCTTTTAAAATAAAATGTTTTCATTATTTTTTTTAAATTTATATATTTTAAACAAATTATTTCAAATCTAAAAAAATGATTTTGAAAATATTTTAAAAAGTCACATTCTAAGTGGAAAGTCTATTTTCATAAATAAATGATTTAAATAACTTTTAAATATTCCTATATAAGTTTTTTGGTTTATTTTAAAAGAAATTGATTTTAATTTTTTATGAACTTTTTGTTTTAAATATTGGTTTTTAAAAAATGTATATTTTCTTCAAGAAACAATCAAAGTGATTTTAATTTCAAAATAATTTTATATCTAAGATGATATTATTTTAGGATACCCACAGTTTATTAGGGATATGATCTAAGGATTCAATTGATATTAATTATCTAAAATTTTTATTATTACTATTAAATGGGGTTTATGAAACCTATTACTCTTCTACGGGTTATAAAAAGATAGAACAATTATGAAACATGGTTCTTTTCATGGGTTGTGTTATGATGAAATGATGAAATGATTGTAAAACCTATAACTTTTTTAAAGGTCATGTTATGATAAAATGTTTAGGAAACTCATTTCATTTAACGGGTTATGATATAATTAATGTTTTATGATCTTTTGGTACACATAAATATGTTTTAAAATTTGAGATAAGTTGGTCCAACATTTACCTCCTATGATTTGGGTCGAGATTTATATCTAATTTGATCACTAATACCTGAACAAGGAGTGAACTCATTTTACAAGTTGACATTGTCCACTATGATGGTCCTGGGATAGAACCTTAACTACTATGATAGTTTGGGGAGTGAACTCATTTCAGTATGATATCCATGTAAGTGATCCTTGACTATTGTGGATGTGATTTTCTATGCTTATGTGTACAGAAAAATTCCATGTCTTTTTCCATTTTTTGACTCTCATTGCTAATGATCTTTTATTTCCTTTTGTTTTAGGTCATATAAGCTACTAATAATTATTATAAGAATCAATATTCTGATATTTGACATAATTTTTATTGTTTTTTATTTTATGATCTTGTTGTCTTACCCTTATATTCAGGTTATACTTACATAATAGCCTTGTTTACCCTTATTAGGCATCTAAGATCACTCATTCTTATATTTCATTTTTAGGTTAGGAAGAAAGGTTTTATGTATGGTATGTCTGTGTAGAGTAATATTAGAGTTTATATTTATAAGTGAGGTTGAATATATTACATGAATTAAGAAGATTCTGTTCCAAGTTTCTAAGGAATATAAACTGTTATAGTCATCAGGCATGAGTTTGTGTAATATATAGAATATGCATCAATAATGATGAAATATCCATGTATTGAAATCATTTGATTTTATATTCAGTATCAGAGTAGAGGTTTAGTTAACCATTGGAAACTAATATGTGAAAACATTAGTGATATCCATAGGGATATTTCTAAGGAAATGACTATGGATGTCTCTAAAGAAAAGTATAAGGGTGATTTAAAGTTTAGTAAAAATGTTCTATAATTTTAAAAAATTATAGAGAATGTTGTTTTTATGAAATTTCATCCCTCTCAGGATAATACAAGTGGATATAGATTTATCATTGAAGTACCTAGGGGTAATAACTCCAAATGGGTGAATTGATCCAGGCTTGATCCTCGCATGATCTATGACAATGAGCCTTTCCGCACACCTAGTTTGTCACGTTTGGAGGGTATGCATCATAAATTCACAAAATCATTACAAACCATCCTAAAGTATTTCAATATATGTTGAATATTATTAACCAAGGATAAACCCAAGGTTTCATAGATTAATGTGATGATTTCTGAATTTAAAAATCCATTATGTATTTTTTTCATGAATATGTGGTTCCCTACTAAGATTAGTGTTTCTCGCGCATTGATTTTTTGGTTTTAATAAATGGATAGAACCATAAAGAATCATGTTAAACTTTAATCTGATGGAAAACTTTGGTGACTCTGAGAAACCAAATTGGATGATTATTGGAGACAAAAAAATTTATTATTCATAATTATCTATCACGATATATGATTATCAATGTAATATTTTGTGAGATTTCTGAAATAATGAATAAGAGGATGGTAGAATCTTATGGAAGTTCATATAATAATGAACATAGAGGAAATTAGATTTGTCATCATACATGTCACGAATGTGAGAAGAGGAACGTGGGGTAATATATCTAATTGAGGGGTAGATGATATCTATATGGAATAGAGTTTCTTAAAAAAAATTGTAGATTATTGTAATGCATTTTGTATGGGGAACATGTGAATTAGCCAACTCAAAGTACTAACCCAAGAATTAGAATCTATACCAAGGAAGACCTATTCAATTATGGTAATTGAAGTTTATGGATTGATATATCTATATATAAGTATTCACGAATTATGTTATATGAATTTTGAAATATATGAGGATTACTTAGTAGTAGTTCTTGTAAGGATTTGAATGAATACGTTAAAAGATATAGATGAACTAGAAATGTTTTTTTAATGTAATGGTGATATTAATTCAAAACACATGATTAAGGAAAATATAACCCTTAATATGTTCCTGATGGTGAGAAAATGATGTTTTAATAAATAGATGATTGATTTGTAAAATTTAAATTAGATTGTAACGAGAGCCTTGGGATTGAATTGTGTTTTGTGGAAAAAGTAGTTTTTTATGATTGACGATGTTTACGAAATTATTGGATTTATGAAATATAATAAATAATTTGTGGGTTTATTCAAGTAATGAGGAAGTATGTATGTTTTAATTAATTTATTATGGTAATTATTGTCATTACCACGATTTATGAAAATATATTACTAAGGTATTCATAAATTTCATATATGACAATCAAGAGATACATTATAAAAATTCATGGAGTAATGTTATGTTGATTTTGAGAAATTTAGTGACCTTATTTATAAATTTTGAATTCTAGAATGGTTATAAGGATAAAAATTTATGGAATTGTTTATGGGAAGATTAGGATAAGGTTTTAGAGATTAATTTATTACTTTAGTATAAAACGATCTATGAGTATTGGATAACCTATACTAACAATTTTTATGTGATAATAACTAAAGATTGACAAAATTATTTATCATTATATTTATAGATCATATAATACATTAGTGATTCAGCAATAAAAAATTCACCTTAATTTCGGGGATTGAGATTTGATTTGGAAATTGATCAAGCCCTGAAAAAGGGATGAAATTATTCTTATGAAATTAGAAGATTTCATGTACATAAATTTTCCAATATTCCTAGTCTCGATGGAAAAAGAATTACCCAACAATGGGAAAATGATATCAAAGAACAATTTTGTGCTATTATAACCATTTTTATGATATCAATAGCCATTTTTACACCTCTTGGTTTTATGTTTTTTTGTTTCTTTACCTTGAATATATCTCCTACTTTCCTTGGATCAATGATCACTATCAACTCTGCAAATATTTACAATTTTGTTACATGTCTAAAAATTCACCTCCACTCATATTTTAGGATATGTAGAAACCTAGTTATGAGTTAAGTTAGGAAGCCTTTATGTTTAAAAATTTCTATTTTATGGGAATTTGTAATATTAATTTGAACAATGTGGGTTTCTATGAAGGAATTTTCAAATTTTAATCCTCTAATGGTGAGATGAATTTCATAGGAGAAATCAATTTTAATGGGGGTAGAATGTAACATCTAGAAATTTAATGAAATATTTATTTTCAAATTAATATTCTATATGAATGATATTATACATAGAACCTATTTTAGATTAGGTTACACAAAAAACATGTTTCTCTGATATCATTCATTACACGCAACACCGTGCTTCAACAAACAGTGAAATAATTTTATTTTAAATATGAACATAATATATTAGTTTTAGTGTAGCTGGGTATGAATATTATTAACTAAATTATGGAATATATATTTAAATTTCCTACTCAATATAAATTTATTTACAAATTCTTAGTAAATAATCAATTAATTTCTAGTAAATTAATTATATTTATCATTAATTTGTTCACTTCGAAAAGGATTTTTATTTATTATAGTGAGAAATGATTATATTTAATTTATAGATATTATAAAATATTTGTTCAAAATAATTAGCTTAGTTCTTGGAACCATCATATAAAAATTAACTTACTGATAAATTTTGGTATTATTATGAAAATATTGATTTTTAGTGAATAGTGAAATATACGATTTTCTATAATATTGTCGTTTATTTTTCATAAATAAATTAATTGAAAAACCCCATTTCTTAAATTTAAAATAATAATTATTTATTAATATTTATTCCACTTAATTATATTTTAATCAAATTTATTTAATATTTCATTATAAGTTAATTTTTCTGTTAAAAACCTATTTTTTTTCTAATAACTAATTTCATGTGCATAATGTTTCTTTATTTTACTAAATTAAAATAATACCTAATGAATAATTTTTTAATTTAATGAATATATTATATATAAATAAATTTTAATTAACATTATTTATATAATTTTTATTATACATAGCGTTAATATAAAATCATATTGTTCTGGAAAAATTAATTTATCAAAAACAGAAAATTTGGTCATATCTTCAGGGTTTTTGAAAATTCAATTTTCTTAAAATTATAAACCATATTTTTTTAAAAATAAAATTCATTTATGAAATCATAATTTTATAATTAAAATAGGGTGAATTTTTTAAAATTTTTTGAAAAGGTAATTTTTTTTATAAATACCAAAAAATACATCATTTTAATTGAAAACATTGGTTTTGTTTAAATCATTTATATATTAAAATTATATTTTATGTAGTTTTAAATGAAAAATTATATCAATAATATATATATATATTAATATAATTTAATTATTTGTAACCAATTTATTATTTAAATTTGATATTTAACTAGGTAAATTTTTGAACATTTTCTCTTAGAAAAGCCTCTTTCTCATAACGTCTACATGGAAAATTTTTAATTAAATTTTGTCATTTATCCAAATTTTATTTGGAAAAATTTATTAATATTTGGGATAATATTAATTTATATTTTATAATTAGGTCCAATTAGTATTTTAATAATATTTTTAGTGTAAACTGAAAAAATTAATTATCATTGTTATGGTAAAAAGGGGTTAACTGGTTGTCAAACTAAAAATACAATGGTTGAAAATAAACAAAAACTTATAAAAAAAATTTATTTATGTAATTATTTAGAACTTATTTATTATGTTATCACTAATGGTACATTATTGGTTTCTTTTAACTTGATGACAACATGGGTGGAATTATTTCTTTCAAAAAATTTAAATTGTGCCACCCATATTACTTATAAAAGACCACCCACACCTCTCTTCTCTACACCTTAAAATACTTTTGGGTCATAAAATTCCTACCCAAATAAATTTTAATCCTAAATAATCTAATCATATAATCCTTATTTGGGAAATAAATGTAACATAGTAAGGATTATGGTGCAAACCTTAGGAGGATACCTGAAGAATAGGTAACGTTCATCAATGGGTGTTTTTTATTTATTCTCCAACCACCTTTAGTTGTTATTAAAACATTATAATATAATACCCTCAGTATGTTAAATTTAATTATATATTTTTATTTTATTTAAATTTCCTAAAAAACATCACTTCCATAAAATGTGTTACAAAATCATCTTTCATGTGTACTGTGGACTACCACCTGAGAAACCGATGTCATTCATTTTTTCAAAACCATGTTTAACGATTGGGTATGATGAAGGATATAATGTATATATATGATATTAATAATATAATTATACCTCCTTAGTCTTTATATAATATAATTTTTTTACATTCCAATTCTTAGGGAATACGAAAATATAATTATTGTGTACGACAGACTTCCACCTCATGAAGTGGTGTGATTCATTTTCACTAAATCATTACATGGAAGATAATATAGATAGATTAATGTGATATACATTATATAATTATTATATTAATTAAATATTTATCATTCTGAAAATATTATATATCAATTTCATTATTACTTTTTCACTCACTAAAATATGATAACATTGTTCATGTATGTGCACATTACCTCATTTATAAAGTGATGTGACTCTCTCTTTTCATCACCCCACCAAATCAATGATATGTATATGTATATTTAAAAGAATAATACTTGTTTTATTATAATTTGATCTATCTATAATGATAAAATATTGGTTACCTCCATTATAAAATTATTGTTGAAAAATGGAAACATTACTAATGTATACGTATGACCTACTTTCTCCATGATCATAAAGTAATAAATGTTTAAAAATTATTTCATGATTGGTACTAAAATAAAAATTTGTGTATAAATATGAAAATTATTTTACGGTTATTTTTATAAATATTATTGAACCATGATCAATGTAAGATTAAAAAATGTAATAATTCAGAACATACACAAAAAACGAACAGTTATTGCCTGAAACACTACTATAAGACTAAATTATTAATAAAAGGGTAATAAAATAGAATATGAAAATCATATATGGTATGATATATGTAATTATGGTTATTTAATATAAGTATAATAAAATAATATTTATTATACTTGAATTTTTAACATGCCTGATGGGTGTTGAGACTTACGGTAAGGGTTTACTTATCTCACTTTTATTTCCATGAGATATATACCATATTACCCACTTGTTTTAACATGAGGTGTATATAATGGCCATAAATTTATTTAATGAATTATTTCCTGAAAATTATTATCATTTAAAAATCCACAAGAGGTTCTCTTTTTCACGGGGAATTAATCAACAGATTCCCAATGTTATAAGAGGTTTATGCCCCACTTATAACCTATTTTAGGCCCAATCCATATTCAACACATATTTCAATTATGTGGTGTATAAACATATCATTAATTTAATCAATGATACTTATTCTAAATATTATTTTTTTATATGAATTTGTGGATCACAATTTTATAGGGTTTACAGTTCAAAAGTTAACAATATAAAATATTTTTGTCTAAATTTATCATATTTGAGAAATATGTTACGTTATGAACCAATATTATTTTTTGAGGTGTACATATACAGAATATTTTACAAGTAATTTAATGAATTAATTTTTTATCATGATTTTATATTTTTATTTAACATCATTATTTCATGGGTATTATAGTTCAACGATACCGTAGTGACAAGGGTTTTATGATACAATCACATTATTTATCATGATTATTTATTTATTTTGCATATGATAATGAAATTTTATGATGCATCTACCATGACACTGATGAATTTTATTTTCTTATAATGATGGGATGAGAATATATTTTCCTTCATTTTCCTCTCTTTCTATACCTAGTAGTTCCAAATAATTTATTTAATAAAATTATATTTATTTCAAATTTCATTCGAAATCTATTTTTATAAAAAAATACCATTTATTCCAAAAAAATATTTAATATTTTTTTATTCAAATAATTTATTAATGAATTTTTTTTAACCATTTTTATGTTTTTGTAAAATTTTTTTAATTGAATATTCACGATGTTTTACACAAAAGGATATTTGGATTTTATCAAAAACCTGAAAAGAATATTTTTTGATGACATGCACTACAGGAATTATATTTTATGCTTTAATGACTACTTAATGATTTCAAGATTCATCTATATGTTTTCAAGGATATTTAAAATAAAATTTATATATATATATTTGTTAAATTTATATATTTTAATTAAATTTTTTCAAATATTAAAAAAGGTTTTGAAAAAGTATTAAAAATTTATTTTAATGTGGAAGGTTTATTTTACTCCACAAATTTTCAAATTTATTTTAAATATTCATTTATATTTTTATAGTTTATTTTAAAATAAATTGATATTACAAATGCTCTGTATTTTTAAATAAAATATTTTCATAGAATTTTTATTTTACTCAATAATGGTTCTAAGTGATTTTTATTTCCAAATAATTCTATATCTTAGATTAAATACTTTGATGTTACATTTTATTTATTGTGGATATGATCAAAAGATACAATTATTATTAGTTTTCTAGATAGGTTATGTTTATAATGGTGTGATATATATGAAACCCATTTCTCTTCAATGTGTTATACCATTATAGATATCTTATGGAAACATCTTCATTACAGAGGTTATGTTATAATGAAATGATGAAATGACTCTGAAACCTATCTCTTTTCTATAGGTTTTGATAGTATGAAGTATTTATGAAACCCACTTAATTTCCATGTTTATGAGATGATCATTTTTTATGGTCTTTTGTAATAGATATATATGGTTTTCATTTTGAGATAGGTGGGAACTATAACTACATCAAATGCATTGTGTAATGATTTATATCTCATGAGATGTATAAGAATGGAATATAGACTGAAATCAGTTGAGTAATTGATATTTTTTCTATTATGGTCTTGGGAGTGAACCTTGTCTACTATTAAGTAATGGGGATGGAACTCATTCCACTATGTTATCCATGGAAATGATAATTTAATACTATGGAAATGATTTTATAACCGTATTTGTTTTCCCAAACTCAATGTCTTATGATGATTTTATTATCTTATAGTTGTTGTTCTCTAATTTCCATATTATTCATCTGTTACAAACCACACATATTTATTCCATAACTCAGTATTATAGTCATTAATATTTTGGGTATGTTTTTAATATATTATTCTCATGTTATTATACCCTTAAATTAATGTTTTTCATTTACGTCTCCCTTATTAATTGTTAATCTGATTTGGAGATCACATTTTCTTATGTTTTATTTCCCCAAATTATGAAGAATGGTTTAAAATAGGGTATGTTTGTGAAGATTTTTAAAAAATAAGATTTTTATTGGAGATGTTGAATATTTTTTATGAATTAAGAATATTTTGATCCAAGTTGCCAAAGGCACCAAACTATAATGGTCGTCAGGTATGCATTTGTGTAGTGTATTGGTTATTTCATCTAAAAAGATGTAATATGAAAGTATGAAAATCCTTGTTTATTATACTATTAGTATGATTTTTATTTTTTTATAAAAAAATTATAATATTTATTATTGTTATTGTAATTCACAAATTATTAAAAAATGATTTGGATATGAATTATGTTTTTTCATCATGATACAAAAATGGAGTTTTTGGGAAAAAACTATTTTTATGATGAAATTAGTTATTGATGAATTATATATTTTGTGAAATAATTTTTTTTCAATAATAATATTATTATAAAATAATTTTTCATGATTATAAATTATAATATGATTTTATGAATTCTTATGTATTTTTCACAAGGGTCATAAAATTTTATCATCATAAAAAAATATTTATTTAGATAAAATGTGTTTTTGATTTAAAAGTATAAATTATCATATATAGAGAATTATTTCGATAAAATAAATATTATTTTTGAAAAAACTAAATCAAGATATTCCTATTGTTAATTTTTAATAACTTAATTTTTTTTATTAAGCTATTTTATCAATTTTAAAAACCATAAATGATCATCCAAATACTATATTATATTTTATGTTTTTAAAATTAATTTTTAATGAACATTACTCATATCCACATCACCAGGTATATTATATTAATGGGTTTTTTTCGTGTCCGTAAAAAATATGTAAAAACACTCCTATTTTATAAAAACCCTTTTAAAATAGCATTAGAGTGTTTCTGGTTTTAATTATTTTATTACATATAGTCCATAGCCTATGTTTATGAATTAATAATGACTTCCCTTCTCTTTCACTATAAAAACACACCCAAATCCCCATTCCCCTCCACTAAAAACCCTTATAGATGGAGATTAATCTTACTTTACCTCTCTATACTTTACCATGTTTCCCCCATGATCTTAATAGTATTCTCGCATTCATTTAGAATCTTCCTATTGATGTATGGGATCCTCTACTCATCTTTATTCAATCCACTTCATTATAAAATGCATTTTGTTTTTTAGTGATTTAGGTTGAGATATATTTTAAATTATCCTTCTTACTGAAAATACTATTTCCATGTTATGATAGACCCCTTTTACTCTAATTAAACCATAACATGATTCTTTCTGTACCACCCTTATGCTATTGAAATTATCCTATGATTTTCAATGAAAAAAATTGGTGTTGTGAATATTATGCTCCATTTCCATTCAACTATATTCAATTAGATAAACCTATCCAGAATTTATTGAGGAATTATATGTTTGTATCCCACATTCTTTAATTGTAGAATTTAAATTTATAGCCTTCATTCTTTGTGGTATGATCGATGTGACACACTTATGCATTTACATGAAAAGAATATGGTGGTTGGGATGAGAATTATATACCACCTCGATGAAGTAGTTATTGTTTTTATCTAATTAAGTACTATGTTTGGGGAATGAGAGGTTATCCAAAATACATTATGTTATGTTATCTTAGTGGTTATCCTTGACTGGTTCATATTATGTCATGTTTTATGTTGCTTCCATATTCTCATGTTTCCATTATATTATCATATTACGACATGATTCAACATTAAATTTATTTGATTCTCACCTCTCTTATGATACCATTATATACCTCTTGACTCACATTTACTACTTAACCATATTTTATGCTTTGATTATTCCTTTACTGAAATTTTTTACCTCATCCATTTATTATGTACATCCCTAGGTTATCCTATACAATTTTAAATGGAAAATGGAATTTTAAGGACTTTTTTGTAGAGTTACTTCATAATTTAGTTGTATTTCACCTTCATGGAATTATGTTATGTATAAAATTTCCCAAAAACAACTCCCCTTTTGATATTATAATATTGTAATATGTGTACCTTTTGTAAATGAATTGCCAATTAAGGTGTACTTTGATATGGGGTGTTATACGAGGAATAATGGGTTGTGAGATTGATGCTAGTACTGAATGGGATTAATATTCATGAAACTTGAGGGTAAGGTGATATTTTAGGGAAAACATAATAATTATCTTCTATAGAAATAAAATACACTAATTTTAGTTTATAGTTTATTTGAACCCATTAGTGATAATATAATATATATTAAATATGAGTCAAAGATCACCATATCTATAACAAGTAAATATTTTATATGTGTGTATCCCAGACCATAATGACAAATTTTTGGAATCATTGGATGTGATATGTCATTTTATCATGGGTTGTATCAAGTTACAATATCCTAGTGGATAACTTCTTAACCAAACCATATCATGACATAATGGGAGAAGAGATAAAAGAACAAGAATACCCTTTATCAAATATGAAAATATAATGTGGTGAAGAAAGTATAATCATAACTCTAAGGGTGGAAAACCCCTTTACTCCATCCAATAAAACCCCATTTTAAATAGACACCATACTATTTTTCATTATATGGGATTAACGCCTTGATCCTTCGATATCATGGGGAACAAACCCCAAATAATATGTGGCTGTTAGTACAGATGAGACCCAAATCTAGCTGCATAACATAACCTCCAAGATGAATCCTTATTGTTTTCCCTATTTCCTTCTAAATAGGTTCTCAAATCTAGTATCTTGTATTATCCACTAGATTATACTAGTATACAACGGATATATAATTTTCATCAATATGTATTTTGAATTTAAATTCAAAAATATTATTAATTATTTAGTATTTTATATATAAAATTAATTAGTTTTTTATATTTATGTGTAATTAATATATTTAATGTAATTTTAGAAAAATACATGAAAATTTATAAGGACTGAATAATTTTACTGGATGAAATAATTTTTTTAAAGTTAAATGAGGGTTTATATAAGGATATTAGAAGAAGAATGCGTATGGTTGAAATGGAAATCTATGGAAGACTCTCATGATATATTTCATAAAAGTTAAATAAATTTTTTTTGTGTAAGGGTAATGCAATACCATGTGAAGAGAAAAAACTGAAAGGTAAAACATCAATTTAAATAATTAAAATAATGAAAAAACATGTAATGAGAAACTAATAAAGTTGATTGAACAATGAATGTGTTAAATTTATATGAATAAATATTGATTTCCTCAAACAAATAGATATTTTTATGAAAAAATATTAAAATTTATTTACATTGTATGTGTGAGATGACCAATATTAATACATTAAAAAAACTATGAAGGGATAATAAGAGTGTGATGTCTATATTCATAAAATAAGTATCAATTGAAACACTCACCAAAAAATCAAAATGTTGGTATTTTTATGTCGATTTCAACTCCATCATAGATTGAGTAATGAAATTTGGGCCATTATAGGTGAGTGTTTAAATCTATAGATGATTTCATGAAGGAAGTGGGAACAACCACAAATTGAGCTGGTATTTTTCCACAAGGCTGATATGAACCTCATGTTTTGGATATTAGAAGATAATAGATATGGCCTTTTTGTTTGGATGGTTGATAAAGGAGATAATATAATAATTTTACTTTTTCTCTCTCTATAAGATAACATTCACCGCCACCAAAAGGGTATTACTATGCGTTTCTTGTGAATCATATATAAGACACAATAGAGGCTCAATACTCAAAAAAAGTTATTTGTGGGGACAGTCATTTGAATAATATTTTGAAAAAAAGGACATTTAAAAAATGTATTTTCCATTGAACACAAATAATGTTCCTCTAATTTTCATTGAGGGATTTGGAAAAATACCAATAAAAATAGTAATTAGAGGAGTGAATTGATGTAATAGTATTGATATTCTCATCCATATGAGGCTCAATTGTATGGACCTGGAGGAACCCATTCAGATATTTTATCCAACCAAATATATTCAAAAAATAACTTTTCTAGAATTTTGTATTATTTATATATTTAACCATATCCATTCGATCAAACCTGATTGATTAGGTGGCTCATTTTAGAATTACTAGAAAAACAATATGTTCGTTAGATCACACCTAGTCTAATTGACCGTCCTAATGTTTCCCAATGAGAAAACTGGGATGACCTGCTGGACATACCCCTTTTGGCCTATGACCAAATTGGTATAATAAAATTATCTGTTATGAAAATTTTAGGCATCTCATAGAATCTCACATTAATGCATCACACATAGTGAAAACTATGACATGAAAACACCACACTACACCTTTGCACACATGTTTTCATACATATTTTGATGGTGTAGTGCACAACACCACACTAGATTATACCACTTTTCCATTAATAATTTTAAATATTAAAAAATGGTTCCTTATAATTAAGTTATCCAAACTCCAAAGAATTTTTTGTAGTATTCCACACCATCCCCCTCTTAAATATATAGAAAAACCATTAAACATTTTTAAAAAATTTATAATCATACAACCCCCAATATTTTTAAATATTTAAAACACCGTTTTGAAAATCTATGATCATAATCTATAGGTAATAAATGACTAAAATAAGGGTATCTATTTATTTGAACAAACATTTAATATCTTAAAATAAAATTTTAATAGGGAATTTGGTGTAAAATTAATTGAACATGAAACTATAGTTATTATCAAGATTCATCATACACAATTCCATTAAAATTCCATAGTTATTTATATATTCTTAGGAACTAGAATTAGTGCAACAATACAACCATTTGTTTCTTTTAACAAGTAATTATTGAAACTATATCCATATTTCTTGGGTTTCTAGTGTAAATTACTTTTATAATCTTCATCGATTATATTGTATTGTCATACTCATTCTTCTATATAGATTCAACAATTTGTAATTTCTTAGTTAAATAAGAAAACCTACATTAATAATGGAGAGATTATCTTGATTCAATTACTATATTTATATCTACTAAATCATTGGACTTTAAAGCTATAAATCTATAAGTATTTGAATGCAATTTATATACATAAAATATTCTATCAACGCTAATTTTGACAATCATTACACTTTTATTATCATGAATTCTTATAATTTCTGGAAAATTTGAAACAATTAAATAGTATATCTTTGGTTTCCTTTTTTTTAATAATTTATTCATATTTTTTCATTCAGTTTTATATGAAACATATTTTTTTTTACATGCCTCAAATAATGATTATACGAAAAAACCATTTGGGATACTTGAGATATACAACATGGATTTTACCCTTTTATTTAATGTGATATTATTTATCTCTTCTAAAATGTTTTGTTGAGGTGTATAGAGAGATTTAATTTCAATCATGATCCCATGGGATTAAAAAAATAAAGGACTATAATATTCAAATCCAGTATCATATTTGAGGCTATTAATTTTATGTAGACATTGGTTTTAAAAAAAATTTATAAAAAATGTCAATCACTTTAATTTTTTTATATAAAATATTGACTTTAAAAAGTATAGAATAATTATCAATAAAATTTACAAAGTTCATTTTATGACCATTGATAAGGGTATCATGAGAGTCACATACATCACTATGTATTAGTTCTATAATGATACATTTCCAATATATAATTGGAAATGGTTTCCAAACTAGATTAGTTTTCATGCCAGTGTCAAATTTATTATCATTTTTATCCATTTTATGAAATAAATCATTTTTTGACATATCCTATAATTTTTTAAAATAATTAATCTGTCCTAAAATATTATTACATAAATCAAAATACATTATCATGTAGGTAGAAAAAATTACTATATTCACTTTTAGTAATCCAAAAAATAAGTGACCATTTCCAACAATGATACCACCCTTGAATAAGAAAAAGTTATCTACCTAAAACACAATCTTAAAACCATTTTTTAAAAATAAGATCTAATAATGAGTTTCTAAAAACATAAGGGATATGGAAGACATTATTTTTGTTGAGGATATATCCGAGGGAAAACACAAAATCAACCACTCCCTTACCTTAAACATTTAGGATTTTAGAGTTTACTATGTGGTGCGAGACCCCATATTTTATTGATTCAATCCAATTGAAGAGATAGTTTTTATTTCACACATACCTTCTATAACTTGAATGAATCAAACAAGAAAATTTATCCTTGAGAATATTCAATTTGATGATTATTAAAGAAAAGTATCCTTTTGAAGTGTTCTTTCCATATTTATTATTATGGGTATGATAGTTCCATTTGATGTGTCAAAACATTCCACGTAATTATCACGCCTATTTGTTATTGTTGAATATTAAATTTTCTTTTGAAGGATTGGTTGAATTCTTTTATCCCTTTGAGGACTTGTATAGATCATCTCCATCCATCATGAGGATGTTTGATTTATCAGCATTAGTATTATTTTCCTTTCATTATTTCTTATATTACTCATCAATTTGTATGTAGGTGATTAACTAATTGGAGAAAATATTTTCCTTCTTGAGATTTTGAGAATGTATAAAATTATTAAAAGAATAAGGGAGAATATATATGAGGGATGTGAAAATGATAGAATCATCGGTATTCATCATGTTTTTAGGTGTTTTAACATGAATTATATTTCATAGAATTATTCTATAATAGATATAAAATCTACCATTTTTATGATATAAATTTCTTTCTAGGAATTTATTTCTTAATTCATCCTCAGTGATGTAATTTTTCTCCAAGAGATTACATATTTTAATTTTGTTTAGAATATGTTTATATGTGGCATAGAGGACATCAAAAAAAGACTAGAGTCTATTCCCTTAACATATGAGATCACCATTATTACATTTTTACATTGTGTGGGAAACATTTTCTTATCCCATCTTTAGATTGCGGGATTTTGAGTAAAGATCATATACACCACTTTGAGAGTTTCAAATATCAAGTACATCCTATTTTTCAACATATTTAAATTGTTTCCATCAAATTGATCCACCTTCAATAGATTTTTGAGAATCTCTATATAAATTTTGATGAAATGTACTCTTATTATTATTGGTGATATTGGAGTATAATGGATATGATAATTAGTTTGAATGGTAGAAGAAGGATCACACCAAGGAACATTATAATGTATCCATCATTAAGAGTATATTCACACCAATACAAATAGTAGTCCAATGGGTTATCAAGGAAACATATTTTGGATAAAATAGTATCCACAAACCGAACTCATCTACATTTTTAAGAGTATCCATTTATGAATATTTATAAATAAGAGATATTTGAAAATGTTATTTGTTATTGCGCACCAAAAAAGTTCCTTTTATACTTTTAGAAGTATTTTTAGGGTTCTCAATAAATATAGGAGTTGGAGGTGTGGATTTATATCAAGGAAGTGACTTTCCCAGTTACTAGGGGGTCTATTTTATTGAAAGAGGACACCCATTAAGATAAGTCATCCTACCAATTAGAATGGTGGGGAACCTTCTCTTTAAAAAAATATTATTTGTATATTTATATTTTTGTTCAATTAAACCCAATCAATTAAGTGGTAAAATAACTCTTTATATTGAAATGTTTTGTTTTTATATCACATTTGATCTAGTTGATACTACCAATATTTCTCATTTATCAAATTGGGTCGACACACAAAACGTACCGCTTCCGTATTTGTCCTGAACCAGTAAGACACATCAATCATCCTTGAAAAATTATGCCATGTCCAAGAATCTCATGTCCACACAACATGTGAAGTCCAATATGGACCATAAAAACACTACATTGATTCTTTTCATACATGTGGATAGTTTTATCACCTTACCACATAGGATTATACATCTTTTCCATTATTATGTTTAAATAGTAAGAAACTTCTCCCTATAATAAATGGATTTGTAGTCAAAATAAATTTTCAATGTTTTATTCTATAACCTTCCTCTCATAAAAACTAAAAATTTAACCTTTAAATATTATAAAAATAATTTCATATCATACACCTCAATTATAAATAGAATGTATATGATTAAGGAACAATTATACTACATCAAAATGAATTATCAACCAATAAAAAAAATACAACAAACAATGATATTTCATAGGTAATATGTGATTGAGTTATGTATTTGAAGGTGAAAAGGATAAAGGAGACACCTTTAGGGTGTGAGGTCATAGTCAATAGGGTAAATCCTAACTAAAAATTTTTACTCTGTATATGTCTTATCGATCCTAGTAAAATGATGGTGTTGGACAATTCAAGAAGAATTTTGTATCATTAATCATGGGAGATATATATTTTGAATAATTATTATCCATGGTGTAGTGGAGCTTTCATGAGAGTATTGAAAGAATAATTTATGTGAAACTGAGAGTCAACATGGTCCATTGAATGAATTGAAACCATTTTAATAATATTCATGAAATTCATATTTTTAACTCTCCCTTGTATTATCACTAGGATAATGAATATTTAATGGTGGATTTTGGTATGTTATTTTATGGACATTTAAATGTAAAAAAACCTCCATTGGGGGGTGACCACTAAAGGGAAGATACACTAGGGATTAATCCAAGGGGATATTGATAGGTCATGTTTTATTATATAGTTTTTACTATATTCATGGATTTCAATAATTCTAAATATTTTATTATTTCTATTCATTTAAAGTTTCATTATATATTCTATATTATCACTTATATGGATTATGGAATAATCATCATCGATGATCAGTAGATGATGATTGGATAAAATCATTGAGGAGTGTAGAATTTGTTTAAAGGTGTTTTTACTAAATAATTTTAATTATTTCTTCCATCAGGGATGATTTAATTCTATAGAATCATGTTGAGTTTTTTTTATTCATCATTAAACCACATATATAGTGTGTTAAGTGATTAATAGATCCTATCAAGGAAAAATTAATTAATTAATTATAATTTTGTTACATTATTCTTCTATATTTGAAATTAGATCATAAAAGATTCCAGTTATTTTAAAAAATTATCCATGAAGAGTTATTATAATATAATAGTTTCAATATAAATTTATAATATTAACATTGAATACAATTATAATTGTAAAAATATTAAATTTTATAAATTTTATGAGTGTGTCTAAATTTATCAATCTAGTAAATCAATACTTGGACACTAATTTCCATGTATTATTTTTTTCTATACAATTTTATTTATTCTACCTTGAATATTGTGTTTTAGTTATTTATTTTAGATAATAAATATTTGTGATCTAAGAAATATTTTGATTCCCTAATATTCAGCTATGAGTTTTTATTGATATTTGTGGTTCATTATGCCATCAACCCCATTTTTATAATTTATATATCTTAAAAGTTAGTGTAGTCGTGTTATATAATTTTCAAAATCAATTAGATTTTAAGATTTTAATAATATTTTTATAAACTATAAATATTTTGCATTGTTGATGGGGAACATCAGAACATAGCTAATGACTCATGAACGATTTATCTTTATTAAAGAATTTTCTCTTTCCACATTTTGATGACAAATTTTAATTTTTTTATTTCAATTTTATATTTCAAATTTAGTCAATTGGTTGTTAGTGATGGTGTGTAGTATATGGTGCACATAAAACAAATATTACTCCCTACCACAATCAAAGTATATTATATCTCATTGAGAGTTGGTTCTATTTTTATAATAGAATTAATATTTGTGCACACAACAATTAGAGGGATGGACTTACTCATATTATTATAGATATAAAGAGTTCCTACCCTGATAGTAACTAGATACTAATTCTATGGAAATGATCCTAGATATTGGGATAACCAAGTCATATATTGGGTTAACAAGTGGTACCAAGGAGATCCCAACAACTAATTATGTCGAGTTCCAGATAAATAAGGAAAACTAATGGAATTACTCATGAAGTCTATTGCTGTTTTGGATAGGATGATGGATTATCAAGAGGTACCACTCAAGGAGAAAGAATATAAGACAATGAAACTTTTAATAATTGGTTGACATTATATTTCATTCTATGTAATTTTTTTATATTAAAATATAGAGATTGAGAAAGGAAAATGGGATGTAGAAAAACTATAAATGTTCTTAAAGCGGGGAAGGATATTTGTGAATGGAATGAGTAAGAGGATGAAGTGTTCACTAAATTCATTGAGAATATTGGAAGAATAAATCCATTGAATCCAAAATAAGATGTAAAAACTATATTTCAGTCAATATAAGGGGAATAAGAAGTGTAAAAATCCATACAATTCATACAGTAAGATGACTAGTAGAGTATGTTAGAATTAATTTATGAAACATGGGGATAAAATTAGATTTTTTTTTTAAATTCCATGTTAAAATTAATGAATTGTTATAAGGAAAGAGGTGGATGAAAAATATAGGGTTATAATGGGATTTTTTAAAAAGAAAAGAACTAATACATCTAAATATAATAATAATATTGTTGTAATTTTGTTGTCTCTCGATAAATTCAAGTAAGTGAAGGGAGGAAAATAAGTGGATGATAATGGGAAAATGAGATTCGTTTTCACTAAAATTATTAAAGAAAAAGAAGAACAGTACACCCTCCTTCACATAAAAGAAGAAGATGAGGAGACAATGATGTATCTCATAAATGAAAAAAAATTAAGTATTAGTTTGATACAAAAAAAAATTAAATTTGAGGAGATTAAGGAGGAAGACATTGAGTTGGTAGATATTTTCATATATGTGGGGAAAAATATATAATTTGAAATAAAAGTCATTAATGTTGATTCAAAAGGTCTATTAGAAATATAGATTAAAATATTCATTGACATTCCATGATCAGTCTCATCATTCCAAGAGGATTAAAATTATAAAGAGTTTGTTAAGAGTTACATAGGGAGTACTAATCATATTATGGAAGGAGACCCTAACATGAATATAGAATAGATTGATGTCTGTACTAAAATTCACGGACACATATTCCATTTAATGAAAGATAATAATGTAGTTGTAAAAGATGAATTAATATTCTGATCAAGGGACAACAGTTTTGATTGAAGTCTTATTTGGGATATCATGAGAGGTGATGTTGATGCTATGAGTCAAGGGTCTTATTTTTAATAAAGGTGGGGGTAAAGTGATATTTTTTGAAAAAAATTCTTCACTGATTGGGATATAAAGTAAACCATCCTTTGGTATTATTCTATATGATCCCCGGTGTGCATCAGCTAATATATATTGATAAAGAGTAAAATCAAACCATATATAGATCTATTAAATCCCATGGGTGTTTGTATCCCAAAACAAAATTTAATATTATATAATTATATGAATGAGATCTTACTTCATCATGAGTTGTGTATAAATATCCAACATCCTACGGTATGACTTTATAACCTACCCCAATCATGTCAGAGCTTTGGAAAAGGTAAAAAAATGATATTCCCTATACCAAATGAAAAACATATAATTTGTTGTATCAAATTGTACAATACCTATGAGGGTGGAATGACCCTCTACACTGTTAGATTAAACATGGTCCAAATAATACACCCTAATTTTCAATAATATTTGGATCTAACCCTTTGATCCTTATATCAATTGAGGAACTGACCCCTATGTTGTTTATAGGTGATGCAACCCATGAAACCATTATCCAGGTCCATGACCCGAGCTGCACAATGAAGCCTTTTTATCACTATAAGAACTATTGACTACGGTCTCCAATCCTATATCATCCAAAAACATTCAGGTGAAACTAGTTGAGACATAATATCCTGTTTTAATGCATATAATTATTGAAATTAAACTGAATAACATAATTAATTAAAAATTATTTTATAAAAAATAATAATTAGATTTTTATAATTATGGTAAATTAATAAATTATATATAATTTTTCTAAATGAATATAATATTTATAATTATAGAAATGTCTTACATGAGTTAATTTTATTTATTTTTTGGTGATTTGAAGGATACATAAGGATGTAAGGGTGAAATGGCTATTTATGTCAAGGTCTCATGATAGCTTGTGTAAAGGTAAAAGTATGGGGATTACGTAAGGGTAATGAATTTATATTTAAATAACATAAAATGAAAAAAGACACACCAATTAAAATATATTATTGTCATGGAATATCTTATGAGGTTGAACCATTCAAGTTGACCAGATGATGCAAGCATGAAAGTATAATTATTTATTTGACCTGAAGAACCAACTACATGGATTTTTATACAATAAATATGTTCTAGAATTAGATGAACCCTTTTAAATAAATGAGTAATTGAAATTCTTCAATCAATAGGAAATTTGTATATAGGTGAGATACATGTTGTAGCTAGAGTGTTATCAAGGGATTATGTACTAAAACTCGTTGAAATTTTTATGAAAAAAGAGGAAAATTTCCTTGTTCTATATGCAATATATGACAACTAAAAACATTATAAAATCAATTTGAAATAATTTTTGGATGGTAAAATCCACAATTTTAATGGAATAATGATGTGGAACACCCACTAAAAACTCAAAAAGTTGGTATCTTCATGTTATGTTTGTCACCATCATCAAATAGAATACTGATATATCTAGATATGAATGTATATTGTAGTTGTAGATGAAAATGATGAAGGAAACACCTATAGTGTGTGAGGTCGTGGTCAATAAGGGAAATAAATACTCAAAACTAGAATGCAATCCATGTGGATATGGCCATAGTGTGAGGATGTTTACCAATATTTCAATATTGAATTAATCTCATCTTCATGGTGGTATATATTTTGAATATTTTTTATCCTTTTAAAATCTGTGGTACTATGGGAATAGTGAATTCATAGTTTATGTAAAAGTGGAAGTCACAAATCCATGGATAACCAATTGAATCCCTTTTGAATAAATATATAAAATTCAAATTTTATATTTTTCATGTATTTCTATAAAGATAATTATGATTTGAAGGGGTATTTCCATGAAGAGACTTTATGGTTTTTGGATTGAAAATTTACTAACATAGGGGGAAGAGTTTGACCATTGAAGGGAAGAGACAATAGGTTTTCACCCTTGAAAAATTTAATAGTTTAGCTTCTTCTCTCTGTTTTGCTATTATTTTCATCTATTTCTCTTATCCTAAACTATCACGAACTATCTTGGATACCCTTGTACCTTGACACCTGAGTCAGAAACGACATATCCTGAATGAGGTTCTTGATCCCCATGAGTTGGTTACTAGAACCTGAAATCATATATGATAAGTGAAACATTTATATAAAAACCTAAACACTACATCATCCATGTAAAAAAATATAGGATTACCCCACATCGCTACTGACAAAGAACTCTATGTCCAATGGATCAAGAACAATAGCTACCTCCAAGTGGAACTTTCTCCATGCTTGATCATGGCAGAAGGAAATCTACAAATGCCCTGAATGAAATGGTAGTGGGTGACGTAAAATCTAATTAGGGTCTCACCAAGTGCTCCATAATAAGTGTCCAATAATAATAAACAATGTTTGTTGAATTTTAATCAAAATAAGCATAAATTAAAATTTTATATTTAAAACAAAACATTATTTTCTTTTAAATGAGGGACATATTTAAAACAATGGATAAAGTAATCATTTAAAATAAAACAAGATTATAAAAATCAATAGGCATGAGTAAAAAATTTAAATATCAATGGAATATATATAAATAAAATCCCAACATGAATCATGGTCCTCTTATCTATGGTAGGATAGTTCTTGGTTATAGGATCCTCACACACTCATGTTAATTATCAATGCAATATGCACTCCCACGTATGGGAAAATTGCAACAATTGACTCCCACATAATGGAAAATTATAAGAAGAACAATGTTTATGTTGTGATTTCATTGTAAATATATTTCTTAGTAATTACCCTCATAGAGTTATTGTACTAAATAATACACAACCTTTCCATGGTCGCATGTTCTCAGTCAATCAATAAATAAGGGAAAATCTATTTCAAAATAGTTTGAAATAGAATCACTGCATTTTCAGTTTCAATATGGAAATTTCAAATTAAATACCATGTCATGGATTTTTCATCATTTAATGACCTTTTCCAGATAAAACTAATAATAATTTTCTACTAAATTAGTATATTCTATTTTTCAAATAAGGTCAATTTCAAAAATTCTATCAAATTCAAATAAATCCCCAATTTCTAATTCAATGGAACCGGGGGTTCTCCTAAAAATTCCATAAAATGTGTAGTAAAATTAAAATTTTCATCACATTAGGTTTTAAAAATTAAATTTAAATCAATTTTAACAATCTAGAAATTCAAGTATTATACAGTTGGAAAATCATTGATGTTTCATCAAACCTTTAATTAGAGGATCATGTAACACAATGTTTGCAACATGATTTTCCAATGAAGAATGTTTAAAAATGATATCAGGGAATAAAACCTAGATTAAATAACCAAAAAAAGATTTTAGATCCATCAAACACAACATGATATAATAATCCTTAAGGAAGAATGATAGAGATAGTGGGAGAAAATCTATGAGGGAAGATCTCTAACTAAAGGTGGATCTAACAAGCTTCTACAAGATTCAATCCTATTAAAAATCGGTTTGGAGGATCCCAAAGTGGTTATTGAGGAATCAAAGTGCCTAGGAAATCATGTAATTCAAGTTAGGGTTGAGAAGGAGGTGAAAAGAGGTTCCTGGCTATAGTTAATTATTTTTCATGAATAAAATGTATCACTTGAACTATTTTTGGGGAGAGTCACATGGTTTATCAAAACATTTTCCCCTATTATGGGGTTCATAGTTTCTACTTGGTGGGTACTTTGGATTTTAAACTATGTTCTAACAATGAAAACCACCACTTTTTGGGTTTTCATGATTTACATTGGGTGTTCAAATGATTTGGAAAAATCATTCGCCAACCATGCATAACCCATAAATTTCAAAAAAAATTAAATTTCATCATGAACCAAACCAAGACGAACCCCAAAAAATCATAAAAAAATAGAGGGTTGAGGATTACCTTAAAATAGTAACTATATTCTATAACATCATCCCATATAATCATTTTACCGAGATATATTGTCAAGAGATCTCCATGAAAAAATGATGAGGCCACCACTCTCCCATCAGTTCTTGTCTCTCCTACATCTCATGAGGATCATAAACATTGTTCCATACAACTTGAACCAAAGGTATAATAATCCCATGAAATACCTTGGTTTTTTCTAATCCACTATATTTACTAGATTCTCATTCAAAGATAAATCTTTCTCAACATCAAGATTACTCTTGCTCAGAACTTGAGATGGAACAAAAATAAATTTTTATAGCTATGATAGATCATATGCAATATTCATGGACATCAACTATGAGAGAAGTGATAAATGGTAACCCACTATCCCCACTTACGCAACAACCACAAAAGGTCCCAAAAAGTGATGATGAAGCTTCAATTTCCTCCCAATCTATCTATGACCCAAATGAGGTGAAACCTTCAAAAACACATGATCACCAACATTAAATTCTAAAGGTCTATGACACCGAAATGTATAATATTTATACAATATCTACACATTAAACATTATATGAAGAATAAAATAATTCTTGTCAATAATTTCATGAAATATTCCTAGTCAACCCAAATAAATTTCACCAATCACTGACCAACACAACAAATATTTACTATGCCATCCATACAAGGCCTCAAATGGATCCACTCTAATCATTTCCTTATAAATATTAAAATAATAAAACTCATGTAGTACTAAATGGTCATCCCAAGATCAACCAAAATAAAGGACATAATAATGAGGATTAACATAAAGAATCTATAGAGCCCTCTATATTTGGCTATTCATCTTTGGTTGAGATTGTATACTCAAAATAACATGAGATCCTGGTGCCTCTTCAAGGCCTCTAATAAAGAGATATATAAAATGGTAATATATATCATATAATATAGCAGATAAAAATATTTGAATGAAAACAGTATCATTGAAATAAATATTTCCCAACTCTTCAACATTGGTTTTATCTCGAATGGGTACAAATTGAGAAGATTTACTCAGCCTATCGATCCCAACCCATATCAAATTCTCCTTCCTCTAGGTATGTAGAAACCCAAACACCATGTCTGTAGAGATCTTATCTCACTTCCAAGTCATCAGTAGATGTGGATGAAGACGACTCAAAGGTATTTGGTTCTCATCATTAACATAATGGAATGTTTAACAATGGGAAACAGAATCATAATTGCCTCACAAAATACCTCAACACTAGAATCATCGCTACATGTCATAAAACATATTTTTGGTTACTGGTTTCACTTCCTAGTGGGAATTTTGGAAATCCCACATAACAAAATTCCTTATCCATAAAAGTATAAAAAAATAATTTTGATTTCATAGAATACCCACCATGGATAATGACCACGTAGAAATGATGTCCCCCTAACATAGAGATTTTGTAATTCGACATAACTCAAGATCATGCTGTTGTTATTGAAGAAACATCTCGAGAAGAGAGAAGGTCAACTAAACATGGGATAAAACAAACATAGACTATATTTCCTGAAATCTTATTGACAATCATTAGTCTTTGATAATAATACAATTTTGGGGAGAGGAATAAGTTAAAAGTTATGTGTATCCCCTTATTTTAATTACCTCTTCACTCTGGGGATAATTTCCCTATTTAGTATCATGTTGAGAATTATTTATTCATCATATTTATCACTAAACCAGAAACCTAATGTGTTTAGTGATTCACAACAATGAGAAATGTAATGGTAATTAATTCAGGATAATTGTGTTGAATTATTATTCATTAATTTTGATCAGATCATAATCCATTCAAGTTACTTTAATTCATCCGCCCAAAATAATTTTAGATTCAAGATAGTTTCAATATTAATTTCACAAGTAAATATCTAATACATTTATCATAATATATAAATTTAATTTAACTTATTATATTAGATAATTTGAATTAGTCTATTTAGATAAAAAAATCATAGGATTATAATTTATCTCATTGTTTTCTATCTACATTTTTTTTTCTTTGTGTCTTTAGTTTGTAATATATAGTTTAGAATATTGTGTATCACGATGCTAGAATGGTGGAGAAGACCTAAATACAATTAATATTTTTCATTGTTCATCATGGTTATTCGTGAAATAGACACCAAACATCCAATAGTATATTTTTTATTATTTAGTTAAGTCAAGAGATATAAATTTCAAAATTCATTTGAATCTAAGGATTTAGTGGAATCCTTAATGTTTTTCAATTTTCGAACTATTTTTGGGGAATAGTGGATAGAGCTAATGAATCAAAAATTTTGGATTTGTTAAAAGAATTTTCTCTTTCACATTTGTGTTAACTAATTTTAGTTTATATATATATATATATTTCAATTTTTTTCAACTTTATACAATTGGTTTTTTTTTGTGATGGAATATAGGATAGAGTATAAATCAGACTAGTACTATACCCAATAACTATTAGAGTGTGTTGTATATTATAGAGAGTTGACTATGTGGGTACAATTGAATTCTGACTGGTGCACAAAACAATGAGATGGTCAGAGTTATTAATATATTTAGGGATAAAGAGAGTTCCAACATCAAATATGGATTAAAACTGATGATTACTAATATGGTGGAGCTACATTATATTATGATGACCAAGGTGGATAATATGTTGGGTAGTAGACCTAAGGAGATACCAACTTTCATGTTCCTTGAGAGTCGGATTCTGATGGATGTATAGAAAAATTACTGATGAAGTAAATTGATGTATATAATTTGTGGATGGATGATCAGGTGGTATAGATCAAGTTGAATGAAGATATGACCATTAAATATTCCAAAATAGTTTTGTTAATTGATTTTGGATGACCCAAAAAATATCATTCTACTAATAATATAACACTTATATCAAAAAAAGTTTTTTATATTTCATAACAGAATAATATATTAATATTATTAAATTTATTTACACATATTTTTTTTATATTAAATACACACACTAGGAATTTTAAATTGATGTAAACACAATATAATAGTACAATCACTAAAAATTACCCCATTGGTGTGAATTCTACCATGAAGATCATTCCTTCTTCAATTACAATAACAATAAACAATTTTTATTAAATTAATAGGAATTATCTAAGTATGTGTAAGAACATATGTAAAGAATGATGTGAATGATAAGGTGAGAATGATGGTATATTTATAGAGAAATGTAGTTATTCTAAATTATGAATGTCATCCAATATGGATGATGGAATGTTTTACCAATGTTATATAAAATAGTTGGCCATTATTATTATTGGTTGCACAGATGTAACAATGTTACCATTGAGATTCATTTATGATATATTTTTTATATTTTTATAAAATATATAATTATATTTAAATTACACTAAAATATTATTGAGGATAAATTTATAAATTTTATATAAAATATATTTTCATGAAATAATGTTACAAAAAAACTAAATCATGAAATTTATTAATGAATTCTTGAGTATGTTTTATTATCGTTAGAAAATTGATTATGTCAAAAAACTATTAATTTTAAACGAATAACGTTTTTTTAATGTTAAAAATATCATAATTAAATAATTTTTAGAGAAAATAAATATCATTTAGCTGACCTATCATATCAAAGATAGTTTAAGATTAATAGATTTCAATTTTATAAAAAAATTAATTTTTTGGGGTAAAAAGTAAGAAATATCATTTTTACAAAATACTATAAATATTAAGGTATAATCATGATATGATCATGAATTTATTGTTTTTAATACCATTTAATGATAAAAATGTATTTATTGAAAAACATGATTCATTATTCATCCCATCTAAAAACAAATGTTGGTATTTTGGAACAATGATTTTATCTTTTCTGAAAACATTTTTTATTTCTTATATGTTAATCATATTAGAAATTATTATTTTAACTATTATAAATTAAAAAAAGAAATATGTGTTCTATATAAAAGTTATAATTTAAAAATTAGGTTATTATAAATATTAATATTTTATGAAACAGTGATACAGTTCTCAAAAAGAGTTACCATAATTATGGTTAGGTAATATAAATGGTTAATATTAATAGAGAAAAAAAGATAAATAAAAATCAAAAAAACAAAAGTGTTTTAAGGTATTTGACATCCTCAACCCAAATTTTAAACATTTAATACCATAAAAATTCATTTAAATTAATTTTACCCAAAATTGGTTATCTTTAATAACAACTTAATCTTTATTTTATCCCTAAAAACCACCAATTCAGAAGTATAAATATCAAACCATTATAACATCATGTATAGATATAAAGACATTAGGCATGTATATTATCTCAATTTATATATAATTTGTCCATATAAAGTTGTTATAAATTATAAATAACACCGTATAATTAAATCAAAAAAAGGAAAAATAAGATTATTGATGGAAATTAATAAAAAGAATATAATGCGTAAGGTTGAAATTTATTCTATGGAGTGTGAGTAATTCAAATTGGTATTTTAAATATGTATTTTCCTCCAATTTTAAACAAAATGTGTAATGATAACTCCTTGATCTAATGAAAAATGAAGGTGAATATATGGGATGCTATGAGATAAACTCCACATGGACTTCACATCATTCTTCACGCATTGAAATAGATTTTAATGGGAAGATCAATTGATTATTTTTTTTGTTGAGACCTCATCTATTAAATGTTTTGGAAATATATAATTTGGAAGATATAAGAAAATATTAAGATGTTATATCATGGAAGAGATGGAATTTTGAGATGTAAAGTGGGATCATGAAAAAAATGATAAATATAAAAAGATAGGGAAAAACACTTGGAATAATACAAACCATGAAAAAGAAGGGAACAAACTGTGCATTACCTTATTAAAAAACTAAGTGAAAATGCACTTAGGGAACAACCATAATGGAAGTGGGATGTGCTATAAATGTGTAACAGCTAGCTAAATTTTTCCAAATTATTTGGGAGATGACATGATTTAATATACCAAAGTTAATGAAAAGAAAAATAAGGTTAATCGAATCACAAAATGCAATGATTCATTTGTGGAAAGCTTGGATACATCTCCAATGAGTGAAAAAAAATCCATTAATAGTAAAGGAAAACTGTAGTCAATCCTAGAAGTTGAAATGAGATCAAAATAACTTTATTACTATCATGATTGTTGAAGTCAAGGATCCAAATTAAATGGAACTAGGGTACACTAGTGGTTCACTCAAAGCTTTATAGTAAATAGTTTGATTATGGATCATGAGATTCCTTTATTTATTTTAAGCTTCCAAAGAACATTGAATTAAAACCAGATGATGAAACCCCAACTGTAGTAACCTATAGAATGTTCCTTCTTTATTATATTGGAACAAGATACAAGGGATATAACTATATAGGACCAATTATTTTAGCTTCCCAAAATAACAAGATACATAAATTTTTTCCATATTAAATTGTAAATATAAAATACATAAAATAAGAAACATTCTCACATCCTTGATATTATTCTAAATAGCCTTCTTCATGTTCTAGGTAAAGAACACCATATAAAGGGTAATCATATATCCTTAATAAGGGTTCTATAAAAATTATTCTATGATTAGTAAACATGGAATAATCAAAATATAATGGAAAATAACTTAAAATCACATTCCATTTATTCAATAACTTGATCATGAAAATGAATCCATTTACAATAAGAATTTAGTAATATCATGGATAATAATAATTGAATTCTCAATATTATAGATCATGATCTTTTACATCATGATATCCTCACCATAAAGTTATGTGAACATAGATAAATCTTCATTAGGTATTAAAAAAACACAATTAATAAGTTTGACCTACTAAATTTATTAGGAGACCAGTCTATGCATAGAGTGGCTATCTATAACTAGGCCCCACTGATCACTACTTTTCCAAATCATTCATCATATATTTTATGATTAATTTTTCGTATTAGCAATATTATTTAGTAAAAAATATTTTTATTAAGTGGGGAATATAAAATACAAATATCTCTCCACTAAATCAAATAACATTCATAGTAAAACACCATATGTTGAAATGATATACTATTTAGGAAATTAAAATTTCTATATTACAAATAATATAGATATTTAAGATAAGTATAATTTCTAATGAAATATTATCATAAAAAGTTAATTTTTAAGATAAATTTAATGAACAAAAAATTATTATATGATTAAAGATGACCATCAATTTATTTGAAATATAGGTTTTATAATAAAATAATTTCTTTCTGTGAACAATATAAAAATGAAAGGAAACATTAAAATAAATATCAATTTAATATTCTTGATATTAAAACCATTGAAAAATTATATATTAATAAAAATATCATAAAATGATTATGGTTGCGGGAAATTATGTTAATTCCATATATGCTAATGATAAACATTCCTTTTTTCCTTTTTGTTAACAAATACGACAACGAACCCTTCAGAAAATATTTTAAAGATTCCATTAAAACCATATAAAATCCTTTTTGGAGTTACAAATACATAATATGTCCATTTTAAACTTGAAAAATAACTTTTTTAATACAATTTAAAAAATATAAACTTCGAAGAAAAATATTTATCATCAAAAGTGAAATAATATTGACTTTAATTTTATAATTTTCACTATCTAATTCCAAATCCAAAGAGAGGATATGTTTGAGGAAGACATGGAAACAACTTATATATCTATAGGATAAGTAAATAGATAGATTTCATGTAGTATAGGTTATAATATTCCTTTAATTAAAATAGGAGAACTCCTAACAAAATGAGATTATAAAAAAATATTTACCTATTTAGTATATTTAAAAATTTATCCCCTTGAAATAATAAACATGTATTGAGACATTGATCATAATAAATATATAGATATTAATTTTAAATAATTCATTGTGGTATAATATATAGCAAATAAGAAAAATTATGTATACAATACAAACTATGTACCAATATAGTGGAAATTGAGATGAAACCCCTTAGCTTATGTTCGAATTATCTTGTGGGTGTATTTAAATTTCAATATAATGACAAATAATATATTATAAATACATAAAAGACCATAAATGTATATAGAATATCATAAATGATCCATTTATAAAATATTACCCCCCATTTGATAAAAATATTTTCTTTTTCTATCATTATTTTGGGTGTTAACTCTTTTGTTTTTCATGATGCTTTTGTTTAGTAGTACCTTTCCTTTAATTTTATTATAGTTACATAATCTATTTTATTTTATTTATTATGTAAATATAATATATATGTTCATTATATGAATATTTATATTCATCCATAATTATTAGACCTATGTAAATGTATTACACCATATATGGATAGGGCATGTCATACACACACATGAACATCGATTTCTGTTTTTGATAGATGATACTGAGGAATAATATATAAGAATTAATATTTTAAAAACAAATTTATATTAAATATATCTTATATAATTATTATATATATTCTTATTACCGTCAATGTAAAGTATAAATTAAATGTTTATCACATTACATTATAGAGGTGCCAGTCCACATGTACACACACACAACATTATCGTTTTCCAACAGATTGAAAGGTATGATTTTAAATAAGATATTATAATTCCAGAAGCATAATTATTTCATAATTATAATAAATATTCATTATTTCCATATTTATAACTATGAAGATAAATTTCTTATAAAAACTGAATTACAACATTACGTGGAGACTGTAAGCTGAATGTATGAATAAGAGAATCTTTTCCTACAATTTGATGGAAATGTGGTGGAAAATGGTTTCCCTATAATCATAATATCATATTCGTATGTTGATGATAATTAATTTTTTATTTAATTATAGATACAATATATTTAATTACGGTTAAATAAGAAATAAACTTGAATGAGTCCCTAAATATGATTACCACTTCTTCAATAGAATTCATTTAGATTAATTTTTTAGGACGATTATAATTGTATTTTACGAAGGAAATCACATATATTATTTTGATAGGAAAGTGTAGAAGTGAAATTTTTAGGGTTATTTCGGATAGTGACTGAATTTAGTGTAATAGAAAGGGATCAGTGGGTTCTTTTAATAAGTGGGGGGGGGGGTGACATTAAATTCATTAAATAATATATTATAATATCTTCTTACTCATTCAAAACGGTTAAAAAATTCCATATATTAGTTTAAAAGGAATACATGGAACTAATATATCTATATAATCACATTTATATAGGCTTTGATATCATTTTAAACAATATATTTTTAATTAACTCTTTCATTATCAATTTTAACATTAACTGCCCTATTAACTTTTTAAATATTAAAGAGTTGTAATTTTATATATATAGTTGATATTTTACCATAAATTTACAACATATGCAAATTTTAACCATATATTATCCCCTATATAGTTTTTATTTTTTTCACATTTTTAAACAATTTAAAAAAATACCATCTTCATAAAATACCATGAATGTCATATTTTACACTATTCATATTATTTGACATTAAAAACACAGGAAAACTAATTATATTATAATATAATACATTAATTCATCCATAATATGATAAATTAATCTATAAAATTCCTATAACACAATGATTTATCCAAAATTTATTAATTAAATATTTTTAAAATAATTTGTCTTATTTTTCTATTAATGAACAAAATATTATGCCATTGTTGTGTAAGAATTTAAGGTCCTTATTGTATCAGAGAACATTCAAAAAAAATTCCTATTGTGAAAATATATTAATAATTAAAATTAATATTTGAATCAAAAAATAACCTATTTTTATCGATATGGAAAATATTAGAAAAACTAAATTGAAGAGTATGATATTTCGTTTTTATTCATTTCTAAAAGTAAAATAATGGTCAATATCAATGAAAAATGGAAAAAATTAGACATATTTAAGAGAAATTGATATAAATGGAAAAAATAATATTATAAAATATGATAATTAAATGGTTTAGAGAAATATTAAATCCTTATCCCAATGTTTCAACCATGTTTTACCCTTTTTTCTCTTAATGAGGGGAAAAATATCTAGTTGGGTTACTATTAATAATGACCAAACATCAAGGGGGACTATTGGACAAATTGAAAAATACAGATTTTATAATTTGAATCAATTTAATACAATTCTATTCACATTATTGGAAGTAAATTAATTAAAAATAAGACAAAAAACATAAAAAACTTTTTTTTATAAAAAATGCATTTTTATGTCAAAAAATAAACATATACCAAAATAAGTTATAATGATAATTCAAATGTAATTAATTTTATTATTTAAAAATAATAGATTAATTTTTAACATGGGATTAATTTATTTTATTATGTGTATTTTTTAATTAATAAAAATCCCAGTTTTACAAATATATATAAATTTTTCAATAATCCAGGAAAAATCAATATTTTCAGAGAAATCTCAAACTATTAATCTCTTATAATATTTACATGATGAAATATAAAAATTATATAATTCTAACATAGTAATTCTATAAAAGGATTTCATGGGTTTTAAAAACATTATGTTTCATGTAAAGCATGTTATTAATGAAATTTATTTAAAGAGAAATATATCCTAAAATTGTGGGATAAAACATTCTAACCCAAATAATAATATTTTTAATTCAAAAATAACATCATATAAATATAAAAAATTGAGGACAATTATTCCTTATCACATACTTATATTTCTGAATAAATTTATTTATCTGACAACATCCCAACATGTTGGAGTAATATACTTCCTTCCAAAGGGGGCTTTATAAGGAGCAATCTGAATGCTCGAGTGAAAGTAATTATTTTAATAAAATAAGTAAATGATTTTTTATCCAAAAACATTCTAAATATATTTATATATATCACACCATGTATTTTAGAGTATGATTGTTCCTCTCAAACTGATTATCTCTATGAGGAAGATAAGCAATGATGAAACAAAATTATAAAACCCTAAAAAATCAATCATTCACCAATAGATAATGGTAATCCTTGGATCCTGATCGTATAAGAGTAATATAGATACTCAATTATATATAATGAATTTATTAACCTATATCCATTTAATTTCATAAATATATAATTCTTCTCTAATAGTGATAAAATGCACTGATTTCATAAGGTGTTTGACTACAACTGAAATAGAATTGTGCCCTTTAGATGTTCTGAAAATTGTGATTAAAAAATAAATGGTAATGTTTTGAAAAATATATTCATGTATTAGTAATGGTTTTAACATCTAATTATAAACAAATTTCTTATTCATAAATTTTGGACACCCCAGGAATTAAGATATAAATTAAAAAATATCCCTTTTCTTGTTATCCCACCAGAAATATTCTTTCATATCTTTAAAATTATTTATACTAATAGGATGAATAAATAATGATGAATAATTAGATTCATCATCAATCTCCTCACACTACACTTCTATTTATGGGACACAGAATTGTTTCTTGAACCTTATCATTCTAGTATGGTCATTGTTGAACTCAGGAATATTCCTCACATTCTTCTGTGTTTTCAAATCTTACTTTTTCATATTCTCAATTTTCTAATTGATGGATGGATGAAAATTATATTATTAAGATAAAACATATCCCATTTTCTCAATTTTAAAATTTTATTCTCATACATATAAATAAATATTGGATACCCTTAAATCCTTATCATGAAAAACACGCATGGTATTTTTGACTTAGAGCACCAATTACCTTGTTCACATTCCTATGGTGGTAATATATTGAATAGTCATAATAATTTATCTACTATAAAACACTTATATGGTGAATAATAATAAATTTTTGTTATAAATATTGTCTTTATTATTTTATGATCAGTATATACAGCAGACTATTAAACATAGAGATAACTCTTTATTATATTGAATTAAAAAAATCCAACTGCTATTTCAAAATCATGTGTCATGTAATTATACTGATTTATATTCAATTAGATGGATGAATAATCTATCACCATAAGAATCTACAAAAAAAACATTCAGAAAAATTCATTTTTTATTTAATATATATCATGAAATCTTCTCAATTGTAAGGTAGGGTGAGAACGGGAAAATAGAGACCAACCATCTATTTAGTTTATTGAAATTATCTTCACATTCATGAATCCATAATAAATGATTACCCACTAAAGGTGGATAATATTTTTGGTTTATATTTTAATATTAATTTTTTTTATTATCCATAAATATTGGTTTAAGTACATTTTATTTTTTCAACCTCATTTCACATATTTGCGCAACCAATGTTTAAAGTGTTCTAATTTTTGACCAATTAATCGTCAAATTTTGAAATTATTTATTTTCATTTTTTGAATTTCATATTGTGGGATATTAATAAAAAAATTTAGGGAACAATTTTTCATTTAGTAACAAATGATGATTCATCAATTAATATAAACATTTTATAAAATGAATTCAGAAAATGGTAGTTAATATAGAATGGGCCTTAGGATCATAAAACTAAAATGGGGACCAAAAATAAAATCTAAGGAAGTTAAAATTTTATATTTAGATAGATACTATTATGTGTAACATTTCTTTCAACTCTGGCCATAAAAAAATGGAGGTCCTTATGATGATCTTGTAGTCCAAATTTCATGTTTAAATTTTGGGCTACATTTCGAGGCCTATAAAATGATCCCACTATTTAGAGTATAAAATAATAATGGATGATATAATTGGAAAGAAATATGGAAATATAATAGAGGAATCCAAGAAAATTGTATTTATATTCTATTATCATACCTTATTATGCCATCATCATTGTCATATATTCATGAAAAAGGGGTATGAATCTGGTTTGAATTTTAGCATCCACATTGAAAATTCAATTTCCTATTATTTCTCACCCAACTTTTACTATAAAACTTAAATTGGATGGAATTGATTTATAAGGTATTTATCATAGTACCCAAAAATTATTATTCATGGTGGGGTGGTGAAGGAATTAGTGGTGGATGTTTTATTCTATCAATTGTACTGTTACACTTTCATTTTGGAATCACATCTTCGTTTTTATCAGGTAAGTTGTCAAATCACAATATTTTATTAATAAAAGTTTTACAAACTATATTATTTAATTATTATTAATAAAATGTTAATAAATTTTCCTTTTTGAGTGAATCTATTCATGTTATATTTTTAGAAATTATTTATACAATGATGGATTGATTTTTATTTCACTCTTTTTCTTTTTCAAATCCACCATAATGAGTCTACATCGAACTTAAATTAATAGAATATCATTAATGAAGGGATGAAAATTTAATACAAGGGAGTATAAAATATATTATTTGGATTTTATTTCTAATTTAAATAACTATTAATCAAGGAAATTGTTTACATTTTTATTCAATTATATACCTTCTATATTTATCTCGAAAATTTTAATTCTACGCCGCCTGATTCCAAGAATGATCCAATAAATTTGAGATCCACTAAATATAATCCTCCAATTGTATAGGTGGTTAGACTTATAATAGTGAAAACACAAAATCCATTTTGAGAGTTGGGATGTCTATATTTTTTTGAAATAAACAATATAAAATTTAAGACATTGAAACAACTAAAATAAATTCATTCAATCCACCCAGGGTAATAACATAGGATCAACCCTTATTTTTAAATTGAATTCACTTTAGTCATTCAATAACCATAAAAATCCACTCATGTTGATTCAAATTTGGACAATTCTTATCCAAATCACCCCCATAGAATATATATTTTATCGGTTAATTATTAAGTCTCTAAGGATTCGAAAACCCAAGATGTTCTATAAGAGACAACTTAATTCCTAAAAAAATAGGTCAATTTGGGAGTCACCAAATTTTGGCACTGTTTATATGGACACATGTTACATTAGATTCAATTATTCTATTCTAACCCCACTTCATTATTCATCCCCCAAATTCCACTCTTATGGATGACCATTTTAAACAATTCCAATCATGGGGAACCTATCCACACTTTGAAAACCCCCACAAAGTGTGATGTACAATGAAAATCCAAGTTTCTACTGGTAAAAAAATCATCCATATTGATTTAAATCAAATAATCCTCAAATAATTCAAACCTATAATGAGTTTTAATCCCAAAAAAATCCAATATGAAAATCCTCTAGTTCAATTCCAAAAATATTATCCTCCTCCTAGAATTGAATATTTTGTCCAACCACTTATCCAGCCAGAAACCCAACCAATACATGGGAAACAATGTTAATAAATAGAGAGAATTACAAATGAGGATCCAACATTGATAGTGGAACTATGAGGAATTGAAACAATTATATAACCTATTAAAACTAATTTTGTATGTTTCTAATCATTGATAAATGAATCTTGTTACACAAAATCTTTTTAAGAATAAATCCAAGCTGTGGCTTTTTCCATGTGGGTGAAAAATAATAAAAAAACCTAAACTACTGATTCTGAAAACATCAGAAACACAATAATTAGAGGAAACATTTTTAGAAATCAATATATAATACAATATATTAAATACGTATATTGAGGTGAATTACATGAGGAATGTTGATATTCAACATGAGGAACATGAGGATACTATTAATGAGAGATTAAATCTGAAATAAATAGATTTTATATTCAAAATTTGAGAATTTGACATCATGGATTGAATTATCTAGATATATATCGATTAATGATTTTTTTATAAACACCAATCAATAAACCATTTGGAGAAATTAAAAACATTTATTGTAAAACCATTCCTGACACCAATCTTCCCAATTTGGTTGTTAAATAGAATATTCAAAAGAAACAATTATTTTGATAAATTTTTAAAGTGAAACTAATTTGGATTAAATTTCCCAACAGATGTTTGAATGTGCTACACAACATGAGATCAAAAATATAATCCTTCATACCCTGTTCATGTATCCCTTCATAGGTGATAACCAAGACCTTGTAGTAGTGATTCATTATACTCTTGGAACCAAAATAGTAGGAATATTCCTTGATTTCATAGGAAATACTTCAAAATCAACTAGTTCAACAATTTAGGATATTCCTTGGATTTTCCCATGAATTATAGAGCATATGTTTCTTCCTGAAAAACATGATAAATAAATAATCAATATCTATATAGTATAAGTGGTGAAAAATTCCATCCTAAAAATGAGAAATAATTTTATTGGGTATATCGACCGATCTAGGTACCATGTCAAGCTAATGACATTAAACTAAAAAATTTCTAGGAGGAAACCTAGTGTGTACAATTTTTTGTTTTGTTTTTAATTGGATCCCCTTAGGATTTAAATTTTTTTCTAATGATTCATGTCTGTGAGATTTAACAATTTAATTACTTTAGTATTTTACAATGAAACACATGACTTCTATAGTTCAAACCTAAACTTGATCCATCCCTGAGTAGTCTACTTTTTACGTGAATCCAAAGTGATCAATTACTTATTGATGGGTAATTAACATCAAATGAGGTAGTTTTTTATCTAGGAGTTCTTTTCAAATCACATTTTCTAATCTTTCTTCTCATTTGTGAACTCTCTGTTTTCATCTATTTCAATAACGAGGGTAGCATCATTCTATTTTGGGGGGAGTGAAAATCCATGACTTTAGGATTTATTTTATCTTTTATAGAAATTTTCTCTAATAATGAACATGATAATAAAAATTTCAAAATTTGAAGATTAAAATCAAAATAATTTTTAATTCTATGAATATGAATTTGAGGAACATTTATGTTCATGATCATAGTTTTTGGAAATTATAGTTGTTTGATGTGATTTTTCACACCCAAAATTTCTTCCATTTAATGAATATGTCACAGTGAACATCCATTAGATATTTTGTTTAGTTTTGATTTATGGGTTCCCTTTCATCATAACATTGTTTTATAGAGAAAATATTATAATAATTTTATTATCCAACATGAAAGAAATAAAAAGGATACTGCTTCGAGAAATGTTTTTGTCAAAATGTGTTGAATTAAACACTTGGGGATCATGACTCCATGTTTTTTTACCAAGAGTTATGATTTACATGTCATTTATAGAGTATATAATTGAAAAAAGTATGTCATTAGGGATATGTGTATCATGACTCAATATATGTCTTTAGTAGAGTATTTCTTTTCATCAATATTGTGGATAAGAAAACTATAATAGAAAAAAAGTGAGAAAAAAAGATAAATACAAAAAGCTGATTCTTGTATGAAGATTTAATGTTATTCGAACCTATCACTTCCATTTTCCTCTTGAATAAGAATATAGGCCCCATGTATATTGTGATGCACAAAACATAATCATGCTTAATTGAAAGTGGATAAAATGTATCAATGAATTTGAAAAATGGAATGGGATTGAGTTTGGTATATTATTGTTCAATTACTGTTTAAAGTCTTCAAATTTGGGTCCAATTAATATCCATCCTGGGGAATTAATAATTGTCATTATTTGAATTTTATATTCAGTTACATGATATATCACTTTTTTGTGGTACATTTTTCCTTTTATGATCAACTAAATATTCATAAGGGATGATAGATGAATACAGAAATTTATTGAAAATGAAGAATGGGTCTAAGGGACATAAAATTAAAGTGGAGTAAAAATATCATGCCCAGTGAAGCTCAAATATTAACCTTAGATTGGGAAAATTATGGTTACCATTTAACTCAAAATTTAATAGAGTAAATTTAGAGGTCTTCAGGGTGATCCATGTGGCCCAAGTTGATGTTTATATTAGGGGACCAATTTCATGGACCATAAAATCAATCCCCCTTTTAAAGAATAAATTATGAATGGGTGATCCAATTAGAATTATATTTTGAAAGATATTAAAGGAAATCTGGTCAGAGATGTTTAACATTTATTACTATCCATGATTTGAATATATTCAATTATAAATTTTCACTCTAGATATGGGGATTAATCTTGATGAATTTTATGGTCAATATTGAAATGTTATATTTCATTTAATTTCTCACCCGTGTTTTACTATCCTACTTAAATGGGATGGAATTTATTGATTAGGGCTTGACCCTAGGACCCAAAATTTTCTATTTAAGATAATATAGTGATGGAAAATTTTGTGGATAATTTATTCTATCAATGGTATTGTTATACATTCATTTTGTAATAACATATTAATTATTTATGATGTATATTCTAGAATAACATTCATTTATTAATAAAAGTTCTTTCAATCAATGTATTATGTTATTATTCACATCTTGTTGATACTATTTCCATAGGGAGTGAATCTATTCACATTATCATTTGTGAAATTCTTCACACCACAGTGGAGTGATCATTATTTAACTATTTATCTTTTTCAACTCCTACCTGATGAGTCTACTTCTCTCTTTCATTGATAGAATAAAATAAATGGTGGAATAAAACTCATTTGTTTTGATCTAATGGAGTATAAAGAGAATTTAATGGATTTTATTTATCATTTTAATAATTCTTACTCAATTAATTTTTTTTCTTTATATGTTGTATCTTCTCCTCTGATATCACTAATTGTTAGGCAACAAATCTAGAGTAATAGAATAATCCTCTCCCTTATAGTTCTCTATAATGTTAACCTTGAAGTGTATATGTGACTAGACATAGAATATAGAAGACACAAAATCATTGAGTTATTTTTGGAATTTATATTTCATTAAAGGATAAAATATTGAATTTATAACTTTGAAACCATTAAAAGTAATTTATTCAATCCCCTCATATAAAAACCTAGGACCAAAAATTAATTTAAAATTTAATTTACCTATGTAATTAAAACTACATAATAATTAACTCAATTTTAACCCATGTTGGACAATTTATATCCAAATAACCCCATATAATTTTTGTTTCATTAGGTTACTTCTTAAGTCTCTAAGGATTCAATAATCTATGATGTACTTCCAGTGACCACTTAAACAAGAAATACAAGGGTAAACATTGGTGTTAAAATGAACTCTATCCCCTTTCATGTCAACATGGTGAGTGTATAAGATAGTCTTGATAAATCCCTCAAAATGTTTTAGTAGTATCCAAAAAACACAAGAAAACTAAGTATCACAATTTCCATGGTTGTCCTATGACATTTCTCAATAACATCCATTTTCGTAGGACCCTTCATTATACCCTTTCTTTATATTATATGACAAAATAATGAAACATTTTGAATAAAATAAATCACATAAGGTATTTTTTCAGATGAATTCTCTATTATTTTTGAATTTATAATAATTCTCAAATATTCTTCCTAAAATTATTTTATCTTGGAATATATTAG
This sequence comes from Viscum album, assembly GCA_963277665.1. Lineage (NCBI taxonomy): Eukaryota > Viridiplantae > Streptophyta > Magnoliopsida > Santalales > Viscaceae > Viscum > Viscum album. The sequence continues at coordinate 1,291,608,007 of OY728158.1, forward strand.
AAGATCATCAATAAAGATGACCACAAACTGATCAAGGTAATCTCTAAAGGATATATTAATCCAATACAAGAACATAGCAAGAAAATTATTATGTCAAAATAGAAAATTTATAAATTCATAATGAATATATCTCATACAAAATGTTTTCTTGGTAATATCATACTTCATGAACCATAGCTAACAATACAAAGATCAAAGATCAATCTTTTAAAAATATTGATATTGTCATAATCGATCAGTAATATCATCTGTTATAGAAAGAGAACTCTTGTTATTAATAGTGGTATTGCAAATTTCATGATAATCAATTCAAAGATGTGTTGACCCGTCTTTCTTCTTAATAAAATGAATATGTTAACCTAATAGAAGAAAAATCGGATGAATTAATCTCTTATATAGATTCTAGTCAAGTTTATTCTTCAATTACAAATACTTATCCTAGGGTATTCAATGTGGACTAGTTAAGATAGCTGTAGCTCCAGATATTAGTTCTATTGAAACCTCAACTTCACAATTTGGGAGATGATTTTGAAACTATGTTTTAAAGAAATATTACAACTCCTCTAAATTAGGTATATATTCAATTTTGAGTTTCTTCCCAATAATTTGAGATAAACACCCAACATGAAGATATAGTAATTGAAATACGTGGTAATTAATTTCCATCAAGAGTTCAAGTTCATCCTTATATTGAAAGACTATCATATATTGGTTCTAAATATTTAATATAATAACCCTTCCTTAAAATTTAATAACGGCTCTATAAGAAGATATCCAATCCAATACAAAAATTAAATTAAATTAAACTAAAGGTATAATAACAATATTTATTGGAAGAACATGTCCATAATTTTTTAATATAGAGGAGATATATAATTGAAATGGTATCATCCTACCATTTGGGTTTTTGAATAAAAACCCAACATTTTATCGTTGAAACAGTGATTTAATACCCTTATAAAATTATTTAGATATAAATGTTTGGTTATAACTTTAATAAAGTAAAAACTTTACACATATAGAGTGGATTATATGTGTAACTTTCACAACATTTATTTAAACATCCACTTTGTACATAATAATTCCATATGATTGGCCTTCAAACCATGGATTCTTCGGTGATATGCTCCCTTGTTTCTTGGGAAACTAGTTTGAATAATTACACATATATTTAAAATTGTATCTTAGGATATAAGGGGTTAATTTATTTGACATAAATCCAATTTCCATATGACCCTTAAATCTACAATTTTAACAAACTCACATGCCCTTCCATAATTTCCAATAATGATTATTTCAAAAAAAATCATGATCAAAATTTGTTAATTCCCTTATTATAATTTGATGTTTTTATATTCTTATAGTGAAAATCTAATATTTTATTCTATTTATTTCTATTTAATATATAATATCTAGATAATTCCTTCTCCCTTCTAATGGAACGTGATATTATATCATCACATGATAAAAATGTTCAAGAAAATAGTTGCCTCAGAGAATCGGATTAATACAATCAATAAACCGGTCAATATTTCTTTTTAAGGATTGGGTATGTAGTATGAATAATTAATTATTATTCACATGAATTTAGCCTAAAAAATCTATTATACATTCTTCTTCCTTGTTTTTTAATGCAAGTAACGTACACTCTATTTCTGCTCACTATTCTCATGGAATGTATTTATGAAATAATATCACATTAAAATTTCTCAATTCAATGTATTTTATTTTTCAAAAACTTTAGTGTTCTATATTAATGACCAAAATTGATTGAAATATCCTCTAAAACAATACACTACTATAGTAGCATTTACATCTTTATTACATCCTAAATTTAAGAATAACTTTTTATACAATTAATCCATTGTTCAACAACCAATTTATTAATAGTTCCATTAAAAGAAAATGAATTTAGATGCATGAAGAAATAAAATAATAGTTAATACATCCATGGAATATAAGGTTCCCCATATAGGGAAGTTTAATAATTTTAAACAGGTTTAATTGGCCTAATATATCCATGATGATCTTAGTTATAATAGTAGATATACTAACTCTCTTAGTAGGACAATCCCTTCATTATCTTTGGGTGTTAACTCCATCTGTTCTACTAGGATCCATAAATAAATAATAGAATACACAAATTTAGATTATAATAATCATGAATATTGAACCACAAAATATAAACCCATATAATGGTAAAAGTAATCAAATACTATAAGTGATTATTATAAAACTTATATTATTTATGTTCATTTAGAAGCTTGTTCCAAATGATTTAGATAACTTAATATAATAACAACTATTGAAATCCCATATCTTGTAACTCAGAGTAAGTGTATTCTTTATTTATTTTGTACAAGATACAAGGGTTCCCATCAGGTAGGATCAATCATTTTAGTATCGTTAGTTAATCAAATTTGTTAATAATTACCATATTGTGTTAGAAATATAATATACATAAAATAATAAACATTATCACATCCTTGATATTATTTATAATAAAATTCTTTATATTCTAGGGAAATTAAAACAAATAAATAGTGAGGTTATATGATCCATAACTATTATATACACCATAATCAATAATGAGTTAATAATTTATAATCAAAATGGAATGAAAAATAACTAAAAACAAATTCCCTTAAATCAATAACACGTCGGAAAAATCCGTCCATTGATAATATCAATTCAGTAATATCATGGATAATATTAACTGAATTTTAAATTAAGTAAAATTATAATTTTGAAATTCTTGATCTAAGAAATATTTGTCTCCTTTTCATCAATTCATTACACCAAAATATTTTAATCAATGGATAGTTATACACAAAAAATGTATTTAATAATTATGGACAATTAGTTTGCCAAATTAGAAATATACTTATACAAATATTGGAATTATACTTATATAATGACTTCGTCATATGATGAATTTTTAATTTAACTCATAATAAATATTCCTTATGAACAAATTTCTCTATTTACTAAAGAATACATAATGTTAATATTTATCTATCTAATTGAATAAATTTTATAGAAAAAACTATATGTCAAAATGTTATATGTTTTAGGAAATAACTATATATATAATAAAAATAATTTGGAAATTTAATAAAAATTAATTTCCTAATAAAATATGATCATAATGAAGTAAATGTTTTTATATAATTTTAATGAATAGAAAATTAATAAGAGACAAAAGATAACAACAGATTCATAAAAAATATAGGTTTCTAATAAAATCATGTCATCTCGAAAATTGATGAAAACGGGTGTGAAACATTAAAATAATTTTTCATTAAGGAGTTTGATTTTTTAACCCGTATGAGCTTGTAGGGGAAGATAAATATCATAAAATAATTTTTTTGGGGTGATTTCCTTTAATGTATTATAATATTAATGGAAACATTACTTTTTACTTTGTTAATGAGAGACACAAATGATTCTTTCATAAAAAATTATAAATATTACATTAAAACCATTAAAAATCATGGGAAATAAAAATTGTCTTTATTAATTCATTTATGAATATAAAAATATAGTTTTAATACATATTTTATGAATATGTATATGGAAGAAAAATATACCAAGTAAAAAAGAGAAATAAGATTAGATTTATATTTGAACATTTATTTGATGGAATCAAGTTTCAAAGAGAATAATATTTTGATGAAAACATGTAATGCCCATAAATATTCACATGATAAGAAAATAGATACCCTATAAGAAGGGAATATTATAATATTCCTTTATTGAAATTAAGTGAGATCCCAAAAATTAGACGATCAAATAAATTGTTACAGGTTTCGAAACATTCAATCTTTAACCCATTGAAAGAATTAAAATAAATTGAAAAATTAATCATGATTAATAAATAAATATTCATGTTAAATTCATAAATAGGGTAGTATCTACATCTTACAAAAATAAATAGGTTCATAAGACAAAATATTTTTCAATGGAGTAGAAATTGTGATGAAATCCATTAATTCATGTTAAACATGCCTCATATGTGAATTTAATGTATTGTATAATAAATTAATATTAGTTATTAATACATAAAAACCAATGTAAATATATATAATTTCATATATTATTCATTTATAACATCTTATTTCAAATTATTTATCAATATTTTGGAATTATCATAATTTTGGGTGTTAACTTATTCATTTTTCATGAGAATTTTGGTTCAATAGATCTAGTAATTGAATTTTTATTATAGTTAAATAATCTATAAAATGTTTATAAGGGTATAAGTTTCATATATATTAATTATAACTATATTTATATTCAACCATAAAATTAATAGAAACAAAAATTAATTACACCTTCATTAGATATGGTAGGCTGTAAGTACGCCTGAATAATGTTTTCACATTTTGATGGATATAATGAAATAATTGTAAATAATAATTCCCCTTTATTGAATAATTTATAGATAAAATGTATTGTATATATTTATCATGTTTATCCTTATTACCATCTATGTATGGTTGAAATGAAAAAATGGATCACATCGCTTCATGGATGTGGTAGTCCACAAAGATGCCTGATCCATATTACCATTTTCCAATAACATCAAAGGTAAGAATGGAGATATGATATTTTAATACCAAAATAATAATCATTTTATATTTATCATATATATACATATTCATTATTTACATATTTATAACCTTACAAACTATTTAGTGATGAAAAGGTTACACTACTCTATGGAGACATCAGGATGTACGTATGTATGAGAGATATTTTCACATTTCATATGTTAGAAAAGGGGTGGAAAATGGTTATACAACAACAATTATATCATATTAGTAAATTTATGAAAATTTATTGAATTTTTTTTCTGTAAAATATATTTAGTGGAAATAGAAAATGAAATTAACATGAAAGAGATTGTAATGAGGACTAAATCGTATTCAGTAGGCTTCATTTGGATATATTCTTGGGGACCCTTGTAATTGAATATTAACAAGACCATAACCTCTAATTTGTGTCTAGGGAATTTCATAAGATAATTAGGTAGGTTTAGTTGAAGAATAATGGCTCAATATGGTGTAAGGAAAAGAGAAAAGGGGTGTCCTTTTATAAGTGTGTGGTGGGACACATTTAGAAATTCATGAAATATTATAATATTATATGTGTGTAAATCATGTAAAATAGTTCCAAAATCGAATATAATCAAACATAAATAATATATGGTCCAAATATAATCATAAAATAAAATTTATATAGGATTTTGTATCATTTTAAACATTATCTTTTTTATTAACTCGTTCATCAAGCATTTTTAATCGCAACCATTCTAATTAATTTTTAAAATATATATGGGTTATAATTGTAATTATAAGGTTAAAATTGTTTCATAAATGGAAAATAAATTTTATTTTAAATTATATATTATCCTTATTTTCCTCTTTGAATATTTTTATGCCTTTTAAATAATTTAATAAAATACTAATTCCAAAACATATCATTAATGTCATTTATAACACTGTTCATTTAACTTGTCATTAATAACACTAAGACAAGGATTTAATTTGAATAAAATAATTTAATAATCCCAAAATATCAAATATTCATCTATAAAATTCAAGTAACATGTTAATTCATCCAAATTATTTTAATTTTAATATTTTAATGTCAATTATATCAATTTTATACTAATTGAATAAATATTGTGTTTGTATTCCATAAACATTTACAATAATTATTCAATAAATAAAATTTTAAAAAAAATTCATGATAAATTAAATTAATTCAATTTTGGAATGAAAATTTAAAACTGAATATAACCTATTTTAATCCTTAAGGAAAAATATTATAGATATTAAAGTCAGGAGCGTAAAATTTTTTATTTATTTATTATTGTTAAATAAACATCAATATCAATGAACAATGGTATCAAGTGGACATATTATTTATATTTGGCTGTAAATTTCTCAATTTTTTAAAAATGATGAAAATATAATTTTTTCAATAAATTTTAAAGCCTCGTCTGGTTGTTTTAACCATGTTATACAGATATTACCCTTATTGAGGTGAAAAATATCCACCATGGTTATTATTCATAATGAAAAAAATAAAGTACCTATTTACCAATGTTGAACCTTATGATTCCAAATATCACATCTATTTTATCATGTTCTACTGAAATAATTTGTATAAATTAATTTTTATTAGAAACAAAAAATGAAACAAAAGCAGTTCTATAGAAAAATGCATTTTTATATCTAAAAATGAACTTATAAAAAATCACGTATAATGATGATTAAAATGTTATTAATTAGTCTGTGTGATAATAAACAATGGATATGTTAATTTAGGATTAAATTCATGGAATTATATTCCTTTTTCAATTATAATAAATTATAATTTTACAAAAAATCAGTATTGTTTTACTATTTTTTGAAAAATCTATCTTTTCAAAAATATTCTAAAATTTCTTAATTAGAAAATATTTAGATGTCCTATTCAAAAATTTTATAATTATCACATAGTTATATTTTAAAAAATTTTCATTGTTTGGTTAAAATCAATGTTGTGTGTAATGAAATCTACCATTTGAATTTATTTAAAGATACATATATCATAAAATTATATGATGTTACAAAATAAAAAATATATGTTGAGTTATTAGTTAATGTTCTTAGAGGATATATTCTATCTCAATAGTATATAAGGATTCCCCTATTAAATTTGGTGTGAATAATCAAATTTCAACAATACTAGTCTTTCTGATGGTGGAATTCGTCAAAACACCAGGGATGGATTTGTTCTAAATTTATAATTCTAAGAAGAATTATATAATAAAAAAAACATTAGTTCTCTTAGGGGTGATTTTAAATAATTTTTGAAGGGGAGATATCCAAATCGATATTTTTTCATGAGCTACCTCCAATATAATTATTTATATAAATTATTGGTGAAGAAGTGGAAGAAATTAAAAGTAAAAGATGTAACAATTTTACACATTGTTCAGGAATACATTGATGTATTTATTAAAGGATTTTATAAACCAACCCAAGAAATAGAGATAGAATTACCCATTGATCTCATATAGAGATCCAAACATATATGAAAGACCCCATATGAAATGAAATTCATGGATAATGAATAATTGAATAAGCAACTACAAGATCTTTTAGAGATGTTTTTTATCCATCCAAGTGTGTCTCCTTATTTATCACCTACTCATTTTGTAAAGAAAAATAATAGATCAATTTTTAAATAAATGGACTTCATAGAACTTAATCAGATCACACAAATGAAAAAACACCCTTTTGTTGAATTCGATGACTTACCAAACCATCTTTGCAGAGATAAATTATTTTCTATGATTGATATTCGATCAGTGGATCATGAACTAAGGGTGAAGGATTAACATATCCCAAAGATAAATTTTCAATAAAGGAATTTAAATTATGATTCTATTATTATGAACTTCGGTAAAATTATTCCTAACACAATATTTATAAATTTGATACCTAGAATCATTAGGGAATATATTAATAAATTTCTTGTAGTCTTTTCTGTGTATATTATGATATATTCCAAAATTATTGGGAAACATGAATAACACCTAGGAGTTATATTATAGAAACAAAAAAAATGACTGGTATTTTATAAATTTATTAAATGGGAGTTCTAGTCACAATAATTTGAACTCTTGGGAAATGTTGTATCGATGGAAGGAATATCAGTTGATCTAGCTAAGACTATCGAAATAGAGGAGTGGTCTCACAAAAAAACAGTGACTAATACTCATAGTTTCCTTTGTTTCATTTGGTATTATATAATTCTCAAGAATAAATTTTCACTACATCATTATCTGATAGAAATGTTATCCTAAATGGGAGTGATGTTTACCCCAATTAATGAGTGTGAAGAATGTTTTCAAATGTTTGAAAATATTTTTTCCAGCTCACATGTTCCATCTTTATCCATTGATTGAGAAGTATTATATATTTTTGGTGATGCATCATTTAAAGGGTATGGATGTGTACTCATGGAGAATAAAAAATTTAATTCTTATGTATCAAAATTGTTTATGCCACATGAAAATAATTATCCTACCATTGACATGGAGTAATATATATTTTTTACATTAAATATTTGAAGGAATTATATATATAGAGAGAAGTGTGATATATACCTAGAACACCATAGTATAATGTATATAATAACACAAAAAGAACATAACATGGGAGATATGATATGGTTTTAGCTTCTTAAATACTATTAAGGTTAAATTCATTTCCACTATTTAAAAGCTAACAAATTCATGGATGAACTATGTATGAAATACACTATAGTTATTGTAATGATAAGGATTGAAGGGAATCCTATAATAAAGGACTCGATAAATTTTAACATATAATTCATAAGGTAAGGAAAATCCTTAATCCTATAACCAATTATTTCCCAAAAAACATTACTATATATGGTCAAGAAATGACAAAGTGATAATCTTATGATATAGGTGAAGGTGTAGGTGATGAAAATGGATGGTTTCCCATTTTATGTCTGTATCAAAATGTTTAACTAAGGCTTAATCAAGGCTATACAACCAATATATTCAATATATTGAGAAATAATTAATGGATGAATCTCAATGATTTTATTTCTATATACAACATGGGAAAACATAAATTTATAGAGATATACAAAGAAATTATTGGTGGGATAACATGAAAAGGGATATTATTGTGTATACTACAATATGTTTGGTGTTATAAAAAATGAAACAATAGTAGAAACCTATGAATGATGTTATTTAATGAGTTCAAATACAAATATTGAAGTGTTAAAACATTACTATGGACTATGTTTAGGTATTTTTTATTACATATAAAGAAAAAAATTCCAAATGTGTAATCATTGATTGACTAAAAAATTCTTCATATTTATTTTCTATACAAGAGGGTTTATCAGTTGAAAACATTTCTCATCTTTTTATTCCAGATTTGGTGAGACTTCAAGGGGTCCCTCTATTAATTGTTTTTACCATGATTTACTGATTATGTATAAGTTCTATAGGATCCTTATAATGTCTATGAATATAAATGTAAACCTCGGCATATCTAATCATCCCCAAATAGGTGGGTAGTCTAAGAAGACTATTAAAATTATAGAGGACATGTTAATGGATGGAACACATTATTTTCATGGGGATTGGGACCATAAAATTTCCCTCGTTCAATTCTTATATAATAATAGTTCCCATACAGGGTTTCAAATGGATACACATAATGCACATTATGGGAAAAGTTACACAACTCCAATGTGTTGGAATGATGTTGTAGAGGAAAAACTTTTGGGACTAAACATTGTCATACAAACTAAAAGTAGAATATAAGTGATCCATTGGTTTATCATTTGTGATCAAGGTTGATAGAATATTTATGAAAAAATTTAATATGGTCTTTAAATTTCGTGTTATAGATCATATGTTTCTCAAATTACCACCTCAGAAAGGTGTCATTGGATTTTTAAATAAAAAAGAAACTAAATAAATGGTATTTTGGGAACATTTGAGATTCTAGAGCATGTTAGTATATTTCATATCAAATAGATCTACCTTTAATTAATTCCAATGGACATGATGTCTACCATGTGTCACTACAAAGGAAGTATATATTAGATCCATCACATATTCTTCAAATAAATTATATGGAATTAGAATCGATCCTTTAAAAAGAATAACTTTTCTAGATTCGTTTTCGAAGTGAAAACGTGTTGATAAAAAATATACCCATCTATTTATAATATTGTGGATAAATCAAAATCATGAAGATAAATCATTATCTCCCATTAATGAGAAATACCCCATCTTTTATTGAGGATAGATACATAATAATTGATGGAATATCTTAATGGCATAGAATGAAATGGCCCAAAAAGTATTATTATATTAATAAAATAAATATTGTCTTGTAAATACTATTTTATAGTATTTTACATTAGAGGCACAAAAAAAGACTATTATATTTCATTACAAATCATGTGTCAATAAAAAATATAATAATTAGGAATATTAATGGGATAAAAATAGATAATTATAGAAAAATCAATATAGGGTGCTCTATTGGAGTGAATTACCCTATGGAGATCATTCCAACATGATGAATTTTATAAAAGAGAAGTCTTAGAAAAATGATAGACTTTATCAAAGGATGTTAAAGAAAACTTATAAGTAATATATTAAAAAATGTATAGAGATGATGTTGTATTTATAGAAAAATAGTCATTCAACATTAATACTATCATCCAATACATCTAATGGGAATTATACCATTGGTCAATAACACAATTGACAATTCTTATTATTTTAGGTAGATGATATAATGTGACTGTTGGGACTATTTTATTACATAACAAAAATTTTATTTTTTAATAATATATAAATAAATATAAATTCCATTAAAAATATGTTTTCTGATAAAATTTTAACTTTTAAATAGATGTTTTTTTTATTAGTTAATCTCAGAAAAAAAATTTATATGCTAATATAGATTAATCAAGTCCTTGGTTATTTTTATAATGATAAAGAAGTTTATTATTTTATAAAATCTAGTAATCTTTAAAAATGATGGTTTTTATTTAAAATATAAAATTATAAAATTTATAAAATATTTTTTACAAAAAAATATCTATTTTTGAATCATTATATCAAAATTATCTTCAGTTAAATTTATGGAACTTTTCTAAAAAGTTGATATTTGGGGTTAAAATTCATAATACTATTTTTTTGAAATACCATACCTCTTATGATATAATCATTACATGATCATGAATTGAAATTTATCAATACTTATTTGTGAGGAAAATTGTATTTATATAAAAACATATTTCATAATTCTTAAAATCCCTAAACACATGCTTATAATTTTGGAACGAAAATTTAATATTTAAAAAAATTCTATTATACATTTAAAATGGTAGAACAAATTTTTATCAATTTTTAAAATTTTATAAAGCTAAATGAATTATTTTTTAGAATTTAAAAGTCCAAATTTGGAAATAATTGAAATTTTATTATTAATAAAAATTATCAAGGTGGAAGGAGTTCCCAAAAATAAAGGTTAAATAATGTAAAAGGATAAAAATAAAAGGGAATATCATAAGATAAATAAAAATGTAAACATTAGATTGGATGTAGAAATATTTAAAATCATTAAATATAATTTTTACTATTAATTATCAGTGAAATTCATTGAAATTAATGCCACCCCAATGTGGTTTTCCTTGTAAACTAAATCATCCTGATTTTAACCCTTAAAACCACCCCTCATAAAGTATAAATACCCACCCATTATCTGCTCACTCTCAATTATAAATACATTGATAATGAATAATCTATTAATCTATATTTCAATCAAATATTTACGGTGATTATATGTTTCTACAGACTCTCTTTCTAGATCAAATAACCCTTCACTTTAAGTAAGGTTCCTCTTCTTCTAATTTTTCAATTAAAGTGCATCCTTTATATAGGCCTTTTGATTCAAAATTTATGTTGTTTTCATGTTTTTATAAACGACCCATTACAATTAATTTTATGTATTGTTAATGAGATAAATCTTTTTTATCTCATGAAACCCAGTCTAATATCCCTTTAAAATACTAGCTATTTTACTCAATTAAACCTCAGATTTTCCATGCTATATTTTAATGTCATGAATAGCTAATAACTATTATCATTTAAGTGTATTCATATAGATTTAACATTAGACTATTGATTGGGTACATCCTTTTATGATATCCAAATACCATAATCATCGGTTTTAAATGAAAAAAAAAATACAATGATTGTTTGTTGATGGGACCCACATCATGTTATCTATATAAAGGGCGAGCTTTGATAGTACTCCCTGGAATTGGGTATAGAATTAATCTCTATATATGAAATGTTAATGATACCTTGGATAAATAAATCTGGTAATATTTTTTAATTCATTGATCAAAATAATTTTTCTCACTTATTTTTTTACTAAAAATCCATTTTTTAAAATTTTGAAAAAAACTGTGTGGCTATGTGAGAACCCATGAGTACAAAATCACTTTGAGACTAAGTGAGAATCAACAAGCCATCACAATGAGCTATATATGGTATGGGAAAAGAAACCTATCCAGGACCAATCCCATCCAAAAATCACCACAAAAAAACATGACCATCACTTTATGGCTAAGTGTGAACCGAACAAGAAAAATGAGATGAAAACCCCAAAATTAGAATACCTACACTAGAACCAACCAACATTATCCCAAAATGCCCTAAAACCTTCGAGCCTAACCAAAATGTGGTCGTGGGCATATGAACAGTGTAATAAGGGAAGAGGAGGGCTAATCAATGGTATATCCTAGAAAAGGAAGCAAGAAACACAGGGCCGAACAATTTAGGAGCAGGACCTAAACCAATCCAGAATGTAGATTCCCACATGCAGAACCAATAAAGGAGGGTAAAAATGTCATAGGACTATTTAAAAAAGCTCCAAATGCGAAACTAGGTGGTTGCTGAACCGAGAGGTAGAGAGATACCCACCAACACCATCCAAAACTTCATCAAATCCTTTTGAGTTGTGTGTGAAGGAGCATAAGGCAATGGAAATAGGAAACACGAACACACTATATAATCAAGGCATAGAAACCATAACAATATCTTAGGCCACAAACCAGACCTGGTTGAACCATTGTCGTCCATCAATGCGCTTGTGAGCGATCAACAGCACTATTGTTCACAAATGCAAGGCATCAATCCGCGAAGGCAAGTGAGATGGGGGTCTGGTAGGGAATCACCGGAAGGGAAGAGAGAGGTCGTGGGGATGTCTCCTTATGGTACTTTGATCAAGTCGTATACAGCAGAAGACTTGCAACATCGAGATTCGGGAGGAAAACGAGTCGTTTGATATGCTTAGCGTGAGTGGGAGGACTATTCGGGGTGGGGTGAGAAGCCGATGTAGGGCACAAGAGGGAAGTCAGGGCCATGTAGTGGTGGTACTAACCACCTGAATACACTCCCCTAGCGACATCACACACCACCACAAACGAGATCTAGAGGATGAAAGACGCTCTCAGTGACAGTGACCTTGCATCGGAGGGATCGAAGAGGAGTTTTTTTTTACATTTTTTCAAAAAAATAATTTTAAAAATACCACCAGGTTAAAAATATTTTTTTTACATCGCAAATGTGGCACACCATGTGCCGCCTTTGGGGAATTTTAGCGCTGAAGAAAGTCAGCACCTGGTGTGCCACCGTTTCACTTAATTAAAGAACAAAGGTGGCACACCAGGTGCCGCCTTTGGACAAAAAAATAGTAAAAAATTTAATTTTAACTTAGTCCTCCTAACATTGTTGTAGCATTCAGATGCATTCCAGCAATGAAAACCTCAATCAGCTTCTGTGCTTTACACACAATAGAAACTTCTTTGCAATTATGTCATGCCCCTAGGTATAAATCACCCTCAAAGGCTCTAGTTAATTTTTCTTGGAAAGGTGAGATGATAAGAGAGGTATTATACAATCAGGAAGATAGATTCTAGGAATGTGAAATGATATGACAAACCTTTAGACGAAATTTGTCAGTTCCCCACTAGATGTGCATGTTCCTCCAAAATTTTCAGGCTGGAGATAATCCACCTTAAGTTCCACATAGCCTTATGCCTTCCATGGATTAATGTCAAACACTTAATCCCGTTTTTTTACTTTATGGGGATGTAAAACCTCATTCCTTTGAATATGCACATTACCATGGACATATACAATCAACATTTTGCTAGAAAAACTACTAATCTCAGGTTCACTGAAATACCCCTTAACGTAAGAATGATACAAATAGGGTAAGTACCCAATAGCATGCTTCCAATTCATTTTGACTGGGCCATGTGGAATCGATGGTGTTTTCATCTGATTAACAATTTAAAAGGTTTCAAAACCACCTTCCTGAAACTAAAAAATGTTTCAAGTAAGTGACTTTGAAAGCCTATAAAATATAAACTATAAGATCTATTGAAATGAAACTTTAAACATGGATTAAACATATAAAAATTAATTGAAAATAAGAACAATTTCTTAAAAATTGTTGATGAAAGAAAATTATAAGCTTTCAGAAACACTTATTTCAACTCAAAAATATTTCAGATATGAGACTTTGAAATCCTATAAAATATAAACATAAAGACTCATATAAATGAAACATAGAACATAGATTAAACATATAAGAAGTAGTAGAAATGTAATTAGTTAATTCTGGTGAGGGGAAAAACTGCTAGACCCTGGAATTGAAGGATAATGAGGATGACAAGGAAACATCAACCCCCACGCCCACCCCTTCCACCCATTCAACCAACATCGATAACTCATATAGAAGTAGCTTTTCAAAAAAATGAAATGTCACACCACCATATCTTCCTACATCCATATTAACCCCCCAATCCTGTTTCATTAAATTTGGACAACCTCACTTTCTACCAAAGTCAAAGATGCACTATTAAACCACCACTTTCAACCCCCTCCTCAAAAATACAAATTCCTTTAAGGGATGAGAAATGATTCGGGGCATTTTAAGACATTGGGTGCCTTTCAAAAACGACATGCTCATAACAATGGGTGCCTTTCAACCACCAATTCAGTTTCATTGAGGAGCTCCTTATTGAAAGATTTTAAATGTTTTAAAATGAACTGAATCATTTCTCATCCCTCAAAGCATTTTGTATTATTAAGGTGGGGGTTGAAAAGTGATGGTTTAATAGTGCATCTTTGACATTGGTAAAAATGGGGGTTGTCCAAATTTAATGAAACTGAATTAGGGGGTTAATGTGGATGTAGGAAGCTGTGGTGGTATGAATTTTTTTTTTTTGAAAAGGTACTTCTATATGAGTTACCGAAGTTGGTTGAATGGGTGGAAGGGGTGGGCATGGGGGTTGATGTTTCCTTTTCATCCCTATTATCTTTCAATTCTGGGGTCTAACAGTTTTCCCCCTCCCCAGAATTTTTACTAATTACTTTTCTACTACTTCTTATATGTTTAATCTATGTTCTAAGATTCATTTATATGAGTCTTTAAGTCAATATTTTATAGGCATTAAAAGTCTCATATCTGAAATATTTTTTGAGTTGCAAGAGGTGTTTTTGAAAGCTTATAATTGTATTTCGTCAACAATTTTTAAGAAATCGTTTTTATTTTCAATTACTTATTATATTTTTAATCCAAGTTTTCTGTTTTATTTCAATAGATCATATAGTTTATATTTTATAGGCTTTAAAATTCACTTACTTGAAACATTTTTGAGTTTTATGAAGGTGGTTTTGAATCCTTTTAAATTATTAATCAGATGAAAACACCAACGATTCCACATAGCCCAGTCAAAATGGATTGGAAGCTTTCTATTGGGTACTTACACTATTTGTATCATTCTTACGTTAAGGGTTATTTTAGTGAACATGATATTAGTAGTTTTTCTTGCAAAATTATGATTGTATATGTCCATGGTAATGTGCATATTCAATGGAGTGAGGTTTTACATCCCCATAAAGTAAAAAAAAATGGGATGAAGTGTTTGACATTAATCCATGGAAGGCATAAGGTTATGTGGAACTTAAGGTGGATTATCTCTAGCCTGAAAATTTTGGAGGAACATGCTCATCTAGTGGGGAACTGACACATTTCATCTAAAGTATTGTCATAGCATTGCACATTCAAAGTCACTTACTTGAATCATTTTTGACTTTCAGGAAGGTGGTTTTGAAACCTTTTAAATTATTTATCATCGACATTTCTTAAGAAATTCATTTTGTTTTAAACTATCTCTTATATGCTTAATTCATATTTTAATTTTCATTCATATCGGTCCTATTGTTTATATTTTATAAGATTTCAATGTCACGTACTAGAACCATTATGAAGTTTCACATAGGTGTTTTTGAAAACATGTAAATTATGTGTCATTGATAATTTTTAAGAAATTATTTTAGAGTAAAAGTAATGCACTCTTTTTAATAAATAGAAAACATATACATGTAGAAGTAATGTAAGTGTCTATGGTGAGGCTCTGTCCCACAAGGTGGTGTGCGAATGGTACGTCCATATCGAGAGCGACGTGTTCCATGCCGGGATGGAGTGTGATGACCCGGAGAGGGATGACCTTCGGGCACTAGAACATCAATCCTGGGATCCTCTGTCATAGTCTGCATGGAAGGAAGTGTCTGAGGGATGTCATCGTGTGCACGAGATCCTTCTCCCACTACGTAAGTAGAAGGGGCTGTCATCATACCCTAGGGAAACCATATAGGCTGTGAATGATCCGGTATGAAAGATGGCGGCATGGGAGATGACCCCTGACAAATCCCTAGAAAATAAATATCTAGAGAATACTGTGGATATCCTTTCAAAAAAGATGGATCCCATGCTGCATCATGCTGCCCAAACCCAGATGGGTCAGGCTGGACTGATAGAGCACCAACCCGTGCCTCTGGAACAGGTGAGGGCTCATGTGCAGTAGGACGCGGTCTCCATTGTCGTTGTCGTCACTAGGGAACAGCACCAGCTACTGCTGTAGGTTCTTGAGCCGAACCCTTGTCTCCTAGGATAGGATCATCATGTTCGTGAGCAGGAACATCATGTCTCTAGGGTCTAGGATGAATGATACTATCATAAATAGATCGAAAAATCGGCATCGTCTCCTCCAAAGCAGCATGGATCACAGATAAACTAGCAAACTCCTCCTCCTCTGGATCAATCATGTGACATAGTCGTCGTAGTCTGGTATGATGTACAGAGAATCTAAATGAATTATAATATAGCATAATAAATATGTTATGTGAAATTAATGACTTACCAGACCCTGAATCCCTATATCGTGATGAGTCTGATACAATATAGACTTCATTCTATACCATGGCTCATACTCTACCAGATCTGATAGGTAGAATCGTATCGTACGTACACCTGTGATACGATGCTCTGCTCGATTGTCCCAGATGGTGACATACTGGGCATGTCGTCGTCGCCAATTGACATGTTGTCTCCCCGTGTGCTTCAAGCCATAAAGCATTGGTAACTATCATGGTGAAGGTGGAATTAGCTAAACACAACAAAACTGACGCATAACTCTATCGGGCTGGTGCCACTCAATAATTTGAAAGTGAATGAGTGGCACTACAGCCATAACCTCATGAAGTCTAGCAATACATTATTTAGGTATGTCCTGGACTAGACTCCAGTACGTTATCCAATGAATCTGTAATGACACGTGACATTTCATCAGAGAAATTTGTTAACAAAAAATGAAAATGATGATATATACTTACGTTGTCGGGTAGTAATTTGTCTAACATGATACGATATGCATCCAAATAGTGGGTCGGAGCATCGATGAAGTGATGTTCCTAACTCCACCTATCAAATACAACATTGAAATTGATAAATTATCAGAAATTAAATATAATAAATCATAATACAATCAGAAACAAATAAATATGACTGATCATACCATTGTCTACGGGGAGCATCCTGTAGCACATCTATAGGAAGACTCTGACCAACAGTAACAGGGGTGAGGATAGGGATGTTCTCCCATTCCCACAACTGTATAAGGACAACGCATCCTCCGAGATCTATGTGATCTGAGCGGCATGTCGTACATAATGCTCTATAAGTGTTGGCCAAACATGCAGATCTCCAACTGTATCTCCCGATCCAATCAAAGTCCTCCAGTAAACTAAGATACATCATGTGCACATGCACACCTGAGTGATCTGAACACAATGTACTACCAATAAGTCGTAAGATATATGCCTGAGCATAACACATGATGGTCTTCTCATCAACACTAACAGGTAAAAGTGAAAACTGCAAAGCAAGCCAAGGCATAGATATAGACCCACCATCTGTAGCAGTATGATTAGCCAAAATATTGACACCTAATAATCTTTGTGACAGCTCATCCCAATCCCCACTAGTGGGTCCAATAACTGAATATCCCTGAATTGGAAGACCGAGTTGTACTGCCACATCCTCTAAGGTGATAGTCATCTCTCCCTCTGGCATGTGGAATGTGTGAGTCTCTGGTCTCCATCTCTCGACCAAGGCAGCAAGAAGGGGATGATCAGTGTAAGTGAAATCAAAAACGGAAATGCCGTAGAAGCCAGCACGACGTAAGTATGGTATAATAGCAGCTAGAGGTTCCATGTGTCGAAAATGGTGTGTTCGCCGCACCCTAATCCGCCGAACATCCCGACCCTCTATCACATCATGAGAAACATGCCTATGCTGCTCTTTGAGGAGTGGAATATCATCCATCTGGAAGCCAGAAAAGGAAATTCTTCTTCACTATAAAATGTAAATATAATGTTAAATTTAATAGAATGTTATGATTGGTATAATGAATGATATGTGATGTTTTGTTAGAAAAAGTAAAGGGAATGTCGTCATATTTTGGAGAAAATTTATCTATCGTGTCTTTAGATATGTTTTTACCAAGAAAATTATGTTTTTTAAGATATGGTGTCATACATTTATATATATAAACATTTTATCCTGGTTATTTATGATTTTGAAGATACTTTATTATAACTATTTTAATAATTTTTTCTCTTCGGTGACAACTAACCTTTTTTAATAATGTTTTTGTTTTCTAAGATTATATTTAGATTAGTGGATTTAAAAGTATTGAATATAGAGGTTCGTTATTAGAAGGAGAGAAGTTGCTTATTGGAAATGTGAAACAATTCTTAAAAAGGTCGTCTCTGATATTAACAACATATAACTGACTACATGAAAAGATCATGTTGGATACAACACATCATTGTGGCTGAGTGTGTAAAATCGATCCAGCAATGTTAGGACATCGTTTCTGGTTATGCCCTTCTTGATGAAATTGATGGTATCTCAACCTTTTCCCTTGTTCTTGAGGGCAATCCAACTCATTTCGTATCGTGTTGGTCTTCGGTCTTCCCCGTGGTCATAATCTACTAATGTCAGGAATCAGTATGGGCTGGTCTTCAGGCATTGGGAAATATTGAAACTCCCCAACAGGCGTCTATGGAACAACATAACAGTTAGAAAAGGCCTCCAATCGGTATTCTAGATCAACATAAGCTTTCCATGATACGTTCACAGATTCACATGCTATGATGGCATGTGCGCATGGAAACCTTAATGCCTAAAACATTCCACACTGACATTGTTTTTCTTCTAGCAGTACCACTACTTTTTTCACCACTGTTACCTATGATGGGGTTAAAACACTCTTGAACTTCAAATCGTGAGTCTTCACAATAGAATAGACACACTCGATAACCGGAAGCTTCTTCAAAGTTCTTGTCAATATCTCATTGAATGTTTTTTTCAAATGTTATCCCCTGTTGAATCCCATCTGAGGCTAGTTTTTGTCTATCAACGAAGTACTTGCCACAACGATAAAATGTTTCCTAACCTAGGGCAGTAATTGGTAACATGTAAAGCCCCATGAAGACCCCATTTATACACTCCAAAATGTTTTTGGTCATGTGTTTGTACCTCTTCCCCCCATCATAGGACAGTGTCCATTTCTCTTTTGGAATCTTCATCATATAATCATACACTTCTTTGTTAGCCTTGTGGATTTCTTCATAACGTGCCTCAAACCATCGTTGATATGGCTCATATGCTACATAAATATGTTCACAGCTCATAGAAATTATATTTTTATTTACATTAAAATAGTAAACATCAATGAAGACATTGCTTACCATGCTTCGTGATTGCATTCTTCATAGCCTCATTATGGAAGGTTTTTTGCACATTACTAGAAATGTGTCTGATGCAGTATTGATGATGTGAATTTGGGGGCCTCCATGAATCAGGATCCACATTGATTGCATCATTGATTTCCCTATGTCGATCTGATATCAAACATACACCTCGAATGCTTGTGAAATGGTTGTTGATGCATGCCAAAAACCATCTCCAAGATTCATAGTTTTCCTTCTCCACTATTGAAAATGAAAGCGGAAGTGGTGAACGGTTCCCATATTGGGTTGCCGCAATCAACAATACACCCTTATACTTTTCAGATAGAAATGTTCCATCAATTTGTGTGAACTGTTTACTGAAAAGAAATGCGGAAATACATGGGAGGAATTCCCAGAATAACCGATGAAATTAAACATGAGATTGATCCAATCTATTATCTTCAAACACATGTTCCTTCGTATTTATATGGTAGAAAACTTGGTTTTTGTGGCTCAGTATGGCTAATAATTGTGGCAACACCCAATACGATTCATCCCAATCACTGTAGACATTCACAATTGCCTTCTGTTTTTCCATCCATGCATTGTTATAAGAAATCTTATAACCAAAAGTTTGAAGTATCCTCTCCAGCACAAGGGCTATAGGAACATATTTACAGGTCCTAATCATCTCAAAGATAACAGTTGACACAAATTCAGCATCCAAAGTAGTGTGATCTTGTGTCAAGATTGGCTGAACACAAGAATGAGCTGCCTCAATCTTTGAAATTCTCCATCCACCAAATGCAATGTCTGGAATCACCCTCAACCGAAATCTATAGTCTTCATTAAATTTATTACACCGTATGATTTATTTTTTCGACATGATGCCTCAACTACATATCTACAATGCCTCTCAACATGAAATCATTATAAGAATCTATTCAACGCATCCTTACTAGGAAAATCCCTTCCATAATATAATTTTTTGTCCAACTCACTAAACATGTCCACTATAACTCCAGGAAACTCTGTTGTAGGTGTCAGAACATTGTTTTCGAATTCAGGTACACGTTCTGTTGCTTCGGACCAAGATTCAAAGGGTGGTGGATGATTTATTGTTGGTCGATAATGTTCTTGAACTACTCTATTTCGAGAAACTACTACCCAATCTTCTCCAGCTCCCTCCTTATCTCCAACTCCCTCCTTATCTCCAGCTCCTTCCCCGTCATCGTTTTCTTCTCTGTCTATTCCATCATTATTAAATTCATCATGTAAAGAATGATTTATATGTAAATCTGTCATATCATCTAAGTTGTCCTCCTCCGCAACAAGGCGAACATCCTCAATTTCTTGGGATGAAGCTTCTTCAACAACTATTTGTGCATGTCTAAGACTTCAAACATTTTGAAATTGTTGTACATTAGAAAATTCAACATATAACTGCATCATTGCACCATCAGACTGTTGGGAAAATAAAGTTCCCACTTGGACCCAGTGCTCATCAGCAGCCAATGGATAAGCAAGATACCATAACATGGTAGGGAATTGCAAATGTATATAACTAATAAACTTTATCTCTTGATGAGGACTGAGATTTAAGCAACCACAAATTCTATATTGAAGATCAGTTATGGTTACACAATCAGATGTGTTAACCATAGATGTTGGTTGTATACTATAAGAATCTATTTGCTCGGTTGGAATAACCTTTCCATAGCAGTAAACACAAGAAAACATGTCTCTCTACATGAAAAATGTTTACTGAACCCTGAATATATCAATAATGTTTTGTTACGTTTTAAATAACATTTTTATCTTCTTAAAGGTATTTTAGTACTTCATGAAGTAAATATCAATCATCTAAAGCATATCCCCTAGGAGTGTCAAACCAGGAGTGCCACAAGGACCGTTGTCGTGTACCAGGATACACCGGGTTAAGCCCAAAACACCTTGTCGGGGCTTTCACCCCTAGGTACAGCTGTTCCAGAGCCACATCCACTTGTAGTATCCATACAGGGATTTAATTGCTTAGATAACGATATAAAATTTCATGACACCAAAATTTTAAAACCTTCCTAAATTAAGCCACTAATGTTTTGTAGAATAATTTCTATCTTTCTTAAATATATGTTCAATGATCTCTAAAAAATAAGATTCATTACAGTGCTGGTTAATCACTACTTAAGTGTCGGTCACAACTTAAGTGCTGGTTAATCACTACTTAAGTACTGGTTAATCACTAATTAAGTGTTGGTTAATCAGTTAAGAGTTGGTCATTCACCACTTAATCATCCCTTAATCTTTACTCAATGATCCATTATTCATCCCTTAATCGTTAGTTAATAACCCATTAATCGTTAGTTAATGAACCCTTAATCACCCCTTAATCATCCCCTAATCATCCCTAGTTAATGACCCATTAATCACCCCTTAATCGTTAGTTAATCACCCCTTAATCTTTAGTTAATCACCCCTTAATGACCCATTAATCGTTAGTTAATCACCCCTTAATCACCCATTAATCTTTAGTTAATCATCCCTTAAGCATTCCTTAATTACCCCTTAATCATACCCTAATCATTCCTTAATCGTTAGTTAATGACACCTTAATCACCCCTTAATCATTAATTAATCACCCCTTAATCATTAGTTAATCACCCCTTAAACATTCCTTAATTACCACTTAATCATAACTTAAACATTCCTTAATTACCCGTTAACCATCCCCTGATTATTCCATAATCATTAGTTATTTACCCCTTAATCACCCCTTAATCGTTAGTTAATCACCCTTTAATTGTTAGTTAATCACCCCTTAAACATTCCTTAATTACCCCTTAATCACCCCTTAAACATTCCTTAATTACCACTTAAGAATCCCCTAATCATTTATTAATCATTAGTTAATAACCCCTTAATCACCCCTTAATCACTAGTTAATCACCCCTTAATCGTTAGATAATCACCCCTTAAACATTCCTTAATTACCCCTTAATCATCACCTAATGATTCCTTAATTACCCCTTAATCATCCCCTTAACCCCTTAATCACTCCTTAATTACCCCTTCATTCCTTAATTACCCCTTAATTAGTTAATGACCCCTTAATCATTAGTTAATCACCCCTTAAACAATTCTTAATTACCCCTTAATCACCCCTTAAACATTCCTTAATTACCCTTTAATCATCACTTAATCATTCCTTAAATACCCCTTAATCATCCCTTTAACCCTGTAATCACTCCTTATTTACCCCTTCATTCCTTAAATACCCCTTAATTAGTTAATAACCCCTTAATCACCCCCTTAATAATTAGTTAATCACCCCATAAACATTCCTTAATTACCCCTTAATCACCCCTTAAACATTCCTTAATTACCCCTTAACCATCCCCTAATCATTCCTTAATCATTAGTTAATGACCCCTTAATCACCCCTTAATCGTTAGTTAATCACCCATTAATCGTTAGTTAATCACCCCTTAAACATTCCTTAATTAACCCTTAATCATCACTTAATCATTCCTTAATTACCCCTTAATCATCCCCTTAACCCCTTAATCACTCCTTAATTACCCCTTCATTCCTTAATTATTCCTTAATTATTTAATGACCCCTTAATCACCCCCTTAATCGTTAGTTATTCACCCCTTAAAAATTTCTTAATTACCCCTTAATCACCCCTTAAACATTCCTTAATTACCCCTTAATCACCCATTAATCATCCATAGTTAATTACCCCTTTAATCATGACTTAATTATTCATTAATCATCATTTAATTATTCTATATTTATAACTAAAATATTAATAAATTATTATTTTCCCTAATTATCATTCATTAATAATATTATATTATACATACTTTAATCTAACATTAAATAAATTATCCCTAATCATCATTCATTAATAATATTAAATTACATATACCTTAATCTAACATTAAATATTAACTAATTAAAGCATTAATAAGATAACTATTTATTTATTTTCTTTAAATAACTACTAATACATACTTAAATATTTAAAATTAACTAATTACAATTAAATAAATAAATAACTTTGAAATAAAAAAATACCTCTAAATGAAGCTTTACACAAAAATATTGTACTTCTTGCATCTCTGGAAGCACCACGAAGGAAAACTCCATTTAGAGAGAGGAGCTCTCAAAATATTAAAGAGAAGTGGGATTTGTGAGCGAGGGAGGATGGGTGGGGTGGCTCCCTTTTATAGGAATTTTTTTGGCAAAGGCGGCATCTGGGAATCCGCCTTCAGCCATTTGAAACAGGAAAGGTGGCTCTTCCAAAGCCGCCTTTCGCAGAAAAAATTCGAAAGAAGGGAACGAGTGTGCCACCTTTCGTTTCCCCAAAGGTACAAGGCGGTTTCTGGTGAACCGCCTTTTGCCCTGCGGAAACTAAACCGAAGGCGGCACACCATGTGGCGCCTTTAAAATGTAAAAAAATATTTTTAACCTGGTGGTATTTTTAAAATTATTTTTTTGAAAAAATGTAAACAAAAACTCATCCAAGAGGGAGTTTGTTGTGATCTGTGCCACTCGGGGAGGAGTCATGAACAACACCACACAGAGAAGTTGGGGGGTTTTCATTTACAACAGGAATAATGGGGAGAAAACTGGATCAGGATCCAAACTCGATCCCATCATGGATGAAGCTGGAATTAGGCGGGATAAAGGGGGCACAAACCCTAGGTAGTGGAACCCTAGGTTGCCACTGGGAGATCTCTCACACAACGCCCCTTACGGTCTCATCCCCTTTCACATTTTTCAAAATACTAGTTATTATTCATTATGACACATTAGTGATAAGATTTTGTGTTATGTTTATGAATATATCATTTTTATTTTATATCTACCTTTCATGTTAAGACTCCTATAATTACGTTCATGTTCTAAAATTATTCCCCGTGTTTTTATGTAAACATTATTATGCTATGATTCACATTATAAATATGATTATCTATTAATTTTTCATCCCAAACTATGCATTATTATCACATATTTTATTGGATAAATTTCCTAAGGAAGTCCTACACAGAGAAGTTACCTAGGATGGGATAACAAATATAACTTTCAAGATATTTAAAATTAGTTAATGTTTTATTTTGTGTATTTTATTTTTCTTATAATATGTACCTAGTTTCAATGAAACCAAAATTAAAAACGACCATTGATTTATTTATGTAATACTTCTTCAATGAATTTTGTTTAATATAATGTATAAAATGGTGGGAATCGATAATATTCCATTGGGTGTAACTTATATTTATTTTCTAATAGATGTTGTGATAATATAAAAGGGTAAGTGTAATAAATATATTAAGAAATTGAAGAAGTGATGGTTTTGCATGATAAAATGGGGGAATATGATTAAGAGTTAAGTTCATTCATAGAAAATATTGGAATAAAAAAACCATTGACTCCTAAAAAATAAGTATAATCTATTTGTTTTAATCACTGAAATAAAAAGGAGGAGGACATAAATCATTTTGTATCTTATAATTGAAGAATATTGTAGAATAATTGAATTAAATAATTAAATAATGATTTAATAACTAGAGAAATTTAGTTTAGAATAGAGAATCATATTTTAATAAGTGTGGTATTGGTAACATTTTAAAAAATTTCATAGATATATTAATTATTTAAGCCGTTCTAATTAACTAATTTTAGATTTTTATTATAAATTTTTTATTTTTGGTGTGTTTTGGGGTAATATTTAAAATTTTATTAATTCTAGAATATTAATAGATTATTATCACTTTGGTGTTTTGCACCAAAAAATCAAAATATAGATAAATTTTTTGGGATTCTGTTTCGGATAAATTTTTCATGACTTCAACGTCTTCTTCTAGATCTATAGATAATTTAAACTTTCATAGTACAATCAAAATAAATCCATTTGGAAAATACTTCTGGCCAAAATAATGGACCCACCATCATAAATAATGAAATACATAGGCGAAATACCACTAAATTATGTGATTAAAGAAGGATACGAAATAAGAATTAAAAATATATCTGAAAATTAAATTAATGGTGATATTATCTCAATAATGTAACCATTTATTGTGTCAAATTGGTGGAATATTTAGGGTAATTTTTCCAGAAAAAGTGTGATTAATTATTCAGCCATATTTTATTGTATACATGTCAAAAGACATTGATATTTAAGGGGTTGAGATAAAAACCAATTAATAAAAACCTATAATAAAGACCCTTGGAAATATTTGGCCATATGGTGGGATGAATTGGAGCTAACCTTTACTGGATACATTATGGATAATTAATTTTATGTTCTTCAATTTCCCTCTTTTATTTTCATAGTTTTGTAATGAAATATTCTTCCCTCTTAATCTTAGTTACCCTTCCTATGGAGGGGTCAAAATACATGTCATTAGGGATGGGGATGTTTTATTTTTTCAAATCTTGAGTTCCTGTACTTCATGAAATAATATTTTTTCTCTAATGTAAAGTTAATTTCAATTTATAACTAGTATTTTTTTACTATCACATGTGATCATATTTGGATATAGATTTTTATTATTGTTAAATATTTCTTTATGATTATTACATTCCACCACAAGGTTCTAGATTATATGTAATGTAATATAATAGGGATTAGTGGTGAATTACTTAGTGACTTTCAATACATGTTGGAGGGGTAGTGTACATTTTTTTGTTGTGATCAATAAGACACAATTAAGAATTTCCTTCGTCGATTGGGTTTATTCACTAAAAATATCTCACACATTGGTTGGAATGTATACCAAGATAAATTTTTTTAAATTTTTTTCTCACAATCACCATTTGACTAAGGGAGTGGGAGGATGTGATTGTGGAATGTCACTTAAATTGACTTTACAGAAGGGGTTTGGATAAATATGAAATCGAATAACATTGAAATTGGAAAAATAAAACCATCCACATTATCCAACTCATATAACTATTTTGTTTCACGTTTATTGTCAATTTTTTTCAATTTTTTTCTAAATTTTTTCTATTATTTAATTAAATTAGTTTTCATTAAAAGAAAAAAAATTAAAAAAAAAACTCATTTTCCTCTAAATGAATTTTTGAATCTTGATTATTGTGTGAACCTCTCTAGAGATAACTAGTTTGACCAATTTAATTCATTTTAACGTAAGAAATTAATGTTTTGGATTCACCCAAGAGGGGAACATGTAAAAACATGACACAGTTTCCAAGGAAGTTGTTCCATGAATATTACATTCAATTTTCTTAACATGATCCACTAAAAAAACCATTTCCACTATATTGTAAAATTGAGTAAAATTTGTTGAATAGACATAGAAAAAATAATTACAAATCTGAATTTGGGAAAATTTCTCCTGGAGACTTGTGTGAAACATCAAGTGTTCACTTTGAGCCATTCATCGAGGCTGGAAATCATAACCAACCCCTTAGAGACCACTGTGCAATAAAATTCCCCAATCAAAATAGTAAACATCCAATGACATAGTTACACAATTATTTTGAGATGAAAAAAAATGATCCCATTACATCCAATATTTCATGGATTTGAAGGGGAACCCAAAAACATACATTTTAAATTGTTCAAATATGTCTTCTCTAAATTTAGAATTAGAGGAGTAGTTGATGAAAATGTAAAGTAGAAGGAATTACAATTTTCATTTGTTGGGGAAACCAAAGAATAGTTTTTTGGCCTAGAACTATTATATGTGTCTGATTGAAATGAAATATTGATATTATTCAGGAAATAATTCTTCACCACAACCCAAATAAGATCTATCAGAAATGATATCTATTTCATCATACATTCATATGGGGAAACCCTTTATTTGTGTAGGAATAGATTGAAGAATTTATATGCTAGCTTCCCATGTTGGGAAATTATGGAGCATCCCTACCCTGTAATATTTTACTAAGGATAACTATAAAATGACATAAAAAATTTAGATTTATCATATACAGTCCCATTGATTTTTTAGTCACCATAAGATGACACGATATTGATTGATATGTTTTTTAAAACTTAGAAAAAAAATTTATAAGAGGAACTAGAACAAGAGATATTCATGACGTAATAAGATACCATCCACTACCCTTAATATAAACTAATATTGAAGAGTTAACTAGTTTGGTTAGACATATGGACCTGAAACAAGTGAGTTAGAAACAAGAAACCGTTAACATATAATGATTATGCTCATTAACTGATCATTTCAATAACTAGAGAAAAGATGTATTGGGATGGGAATTTTGTGATGTATCCATTTAGAAAAGTTAGTTCCAACAAAATCAATGATAGAGAGAGACTAATCATGTCTAATATGGATTCATAAATAACCAGAATAATAAAAGAACCCCATACCAAAACCAATTCGAAAACCAACCCCATTCCAACAAAAATTCATAAAAACCATACCATATCATCAAAATAAATATTATAACCATCCTTCTTACAAAAAACTTCCAACATTACAAATACCCTTTGAGAATCCATCCATAAAAAACAATTTAAATAAAATATCTACAATCCAATGTTGTGGTCCTATAAGATACATTTGATAATATGGAAAACATATACTGGAAATATTTTCCAAAGGCCCTAGAAACCTACCAACACAAATTGGTTCAAATAATAATGATAATGTAAATATGATAACAAAAGTGGTGGACCAAATAATTATCCACAAGAAACCCATGAACCTAAAACAAGACCAAATTTTTCAAATGGGGGATCAAGTTGGTTATCATAAAAATTAGGTTAAAATTCACCAAGAATATGAAAATAAATATGGGGAGGAGAATGATAGGATAAGGTGAAAGTGACAAAAACCCATTTAAATGAAAAAAATGGATAATAAATACATACCCCCATTTCTATCACGGTTGATTAAATAAAAAAGATTAAAGGAATAAGTGATTCAAAAATAAATTCTCAACACCTCATAAATGTGGATATTAATACCCCCATGCTTGAATAACTCAAAAAAATTACAAAATCTGATTGATTTGGTAATATCATTTGCATCATGAAGAGGATACTTTCTAAGAATGAGAGTATAATCTTGGAATTAATTGTATCGGTCCTGATCACACCGGATCTTCCAACCAAATGTCAAGATCAAGGGACATTTTATTTTCTTTGTACCATTATCTATTTAAATTTATATAATTATTCATGTGATATAGGTGCTTCAAGTAATATATTGCCTCACTTATTATACACTTCTTTGTAGATGGGAGAATTGAATCCCACTCAAGTGGTTATCTAGCATGTAAATAGATCTATAGTTTTCCCTGAAGGAGTTCTGGTGGATTTCCTTTTGAAATTAAAAGATCTCTTATTCCAATTTGACATATATGAGATGAATTTGGAAGAATATTGGATCCCTTCACACTCAAAAAATTGAAGGTAGACCGATCCTAAATATGGAAAAATCCATCATCAATTTCCATGAATGGAAACTCAACATGAAGTTTGGAGATAACACTATCCACTTAAATATTTTTGACATCATGACCTACCCATCAAAAGACCACTCACTCTTTGAAATATCACATTATGTTTGTACTGAACTAATTGAAGAATATTTTATGTACCTTGAATTCATATCCTCATGAGAGAATTTTTTTCAATTGACAATATCACTAAACATGTGAATAACCAAAATAGTGTTGATTATGATTTCATGTGGGAAGAAGAGGTAAAATTATATTTCTTTGATGATATGTTAAATGATGAAGAAGATGATATTATTTCTTATCTGTAGGATCTCCATCCTTTGGAATTATGTAACTATAATTTAATTTCATCCCTTTGGAAGTCCATTGATCTAGAATTGAAACCACTCACCACTAATTTGAAATATGTGAACCTCTTTGAGGAAGATAAATTTTGAGTGATACTTTATAATATTCTATCAAAAACCTAAGATGAATATTTTATTGACCTTTTTAGATGAAATTTATTGGAAATAAAGTAGAATAACGGTGATATACATGTATTAAACCCAAAAATTTTCTCACATAGAACTCATCTTGAGGGAGATTCAAAACATGTCACACAAACCAAAATGAGGCTAAATCCCACCCTGACAGAGGTTTTCAAGACATATATTCTGATAAAAATTGATGATATGATTATATATTACATTTTATATTCACAATGGTATATCTCTATTCCAGTATTTTTAAAAAATCTAAACTAACCACTATTAGGAAAGAAAATAATAAAATAAGCCCTGTGAGAATTGAGAATAGCTGTATAATGTGATTATATGTATGGATGTTGAATCATGTCACTCAGAATGACCATTTCTTCATCCCTTTCATTGGCCATATTTTAGAGATACTTCCAGGGAGAAATCATTATTTCTTCTTATAAGGATTTATGGAGATTTCGTGGTACCGATTTCTCTCGAGGATCAAGACAAGAATTCCTTTCCTTGTACCTTTGATACTTTTTCATCTAAATGTATTCCATTTGTATTATTTAATTATCTAATTACATTTCAAATATTAATGGTATGTATATTTTATGATCACATTAATGATTAATTTTTATTTTTTGTTAGATGGTTTCCTAGTTTTTGGAATTTATTTAGACCATAATTTGAAACATGTAGAAATTTTTTTGAAACCCTTATTTGAAATGAATATTGTTTTATATTTTTAAAAAGTATCATTTCATGGGGGAGAGAAAAATTTTCCTATGGAATGTATGTTCAATAAAAGGAAAAAAATTGATGTGATAAAATATTTTTTGTACCCAATTTTTGTGAAACATGTTAGATACTTTTTATGACATGTAGGATTCAATAAGATGTTCCTCAAAGATTTCTATATGATATCTCTCCCTCTGTCTAAAATATTTTTGAAGGATACTAATATACAATTAAATGGTGGATGCGGTGAATCACTTGATGAGTTTAATGTGAGACTTATTACACAACCAATGATGTAGCCACCAAAATGAGAAGATACATTTGAGATACTTTGTGATGCTTCCAACCAAGTATTTGGAGAAGTAATTTCTGAATGAATTAAGGGCAAGAAACAATTCATTTATTATTCCTTAAAAACCATATATGTGGCCTAATTCAATTACACAACCATATAAAAAGTGTTTTTAGTTGTATATTTTTTAAATGATTTACATCATCTCTTCTTGAAATTAATGTTACTATTTTTACATATCATATATCTCTTAGGTAATTGATGAATAATTTAATTATAAAACATTCATAGTGGGATGGATATTTCTTCTATATGAGTTACACATAGAAATCAAAAAAGAAGAATGGAGTTGAGAACCATGTGGAGGATCAATTAGGTGCACTGACAAACCATATTAATGATCGAATTCTAGATAGAGAACCATGGAGTGATCACCTTAACAGCGATTAGTAATTATTGATTAAATGATAAGTGCCTTGGTATGATGAAATGGTCAATTATCTAGAAACATCTCAGGTCCCATATCATTTAAATTCCAACCAAATTAAAAAATAGGCATCTTAATATAGATATTAAATTTGGTAAGATCCATTTAATCGGAATATTTTTAATGATCATGTGATTATAAGATGTTTTATTAAAAGTGTAATTGAATGTGTCTTCATGTTTTTCCACAAACACTCTTATTTTTCCCACTTTAGAATTAAAATGAGAACATGATGGTTTTTAAATTTGAAATTTATTGTCCCAACAATTTTAAATATTTAAATTAATATTGGAAATGTGTGAAAAAATTATATTTTATTGAATAAATTCAAAAAGAAATGAAGAAACATAAAAGAAACATAATTTTTGTGAGATTTTTCATTTCTGTGGGATATATTTTATTATCCCTTTACAAATTTCATTAGGAAATTACTATATCATGATAGTAGTTGATTATGTTTCCAAATGATTCGAGGTAAAATACACCCAGTTCAGTGATGATACAGTTGTTTGGGATTACTTATTGATAAAATATTTTGTTTGGTTATAGTTCTAAGTGACATCATCAGTGATCAATTGAATCACTTTTTCAATAGGTTAATGGATGATTTTCTATAAAAAGTAGAGGTACAATTATACATAATTAATTCCCTATCATCCAAAAACTAATGGACAAGATGAATTATCATATTGGGACATCAAATGAGTTTTTAAAAATATTGGTAATCCGAACATGAAAGATTATAGCCGGAGGTTGGAATTCAAATTATGTGCTTTGAACAAAACATAAAAAACACCAATATGAATTAGCCCAAATAAGTTGATTTATGGGGAATTATGTCACCTACCAATAGAATTGGAGGAGGGGGCATATTAGGTAGTGAGAAATTTTAATTTGAATCATTAATGAACTATAAAAGAGGGAATAATACAGTTGAAAGATATGGAAGAAATTAGAAGGGAGGATTTTTAGAATTATTGGATTTTCAATGAGAGAAAAATAGCGGATCATGAAAAGATGATCCAACCAAAATACTTCTATCCCAAATGCACACTGTTGTTATTCAAATTATGAATAAATCCAATTACATGTAAACTTCATTTATTATTCTAAGATCCATTAGTATTTACTCATGTATATACTTAATATGAAATGAATATTATGATGGATAGAGATCATGATCCATTCATTGTTAATATAAATATGATGGATAATTTCCATGGGACAATGAAATCACATCTAGTGGAGGAGATAAAAATTCTCCAACTTGTTTACCAATAAAATTCATCGGGTCGTACCTCTCAATTTCTTTCCTAATATAATTCTATTAAAAGTTAAATAAAATTTTGAAATGTACATGAATTCATTGGGGACACTACCTCATTGATGTTTGGGAAATGAAAGCATGGTCATTTAGGGTTTTCAATTATTTTTTATTTAAAAAAATATTCTATATTTAAAATTTTGGTGTCTTTATTTTTCATTTTTTTTATTTTTGAAGCATGTTATCTCAAATGATCATATATTCCATTTTTGAAACTCATTTAAATGATTGAAAAAATTTATCCCATGAAACCCAGCTTAAATTAATTTTAAAAATTAACACGTTTCATGTTAAAAACGTTTGTAATTTCATGAAATGACCTATTATTTTTGAATACCATGCCACATCTCACTGTCTTTCTATTTTAAATCACAATATAATTAGACTTTTGAAACTTTTTTTCAAATTATTTACAACCACCCCACCTCGTGAGAGAACCAAACCTTGATTTCATTAACTATAATTTCATTTCTTCCTTTCAAAACATAAGGGTTTAGGTACTTATATTTTAAATGATTGGGGAATTTATTATATTTTAAATCACCTTTTTCTATATAATCCATTTATTCATATCCTACCATGTACATTTAATAATTATAGCCATTATAATCTGTGAACATTCTGTTAGGTTGGGATCATTACAAGACATTTTTCCATGTCCAACCTACTATTGAAGTGAAATTTATGATGTTGTTGAACTTATGTGTGGGGGAAATATATCTTGGGTTATGGTGCATTATTCCATCGAATTATTTTCTTTTTTATAGATTTTATGATAAAATAAGTTGTACCTTTATAGATCATATAAAGATGAAATAAATACGCATATATCTTAATATATTTAAAAATAAAATAGAATAATAGAAAAGCTAATTTTTTTCTTCCATGAGATTTTAAAATATTATTGGAGCTAATTTTCTACTAGGGGGAGTGAGGAGCAGACTATATTTTGGTGAAAAATAAAATCATCCATATTTTCTTCAAAAATATCCAAGAACTCCTCATTAGACCTCAGATTTTATGACATCTAAATCATATAAAAAGAAAGACAATAGAGAACCCTAAATATTTATCTTGATAAATAGATGTTCTATATTATCATCGGGTGGAGATGTTGGAATTTTTCATACCAATGGTGACCCATTCATGTGTTTGGATAAGAAAATACCTTTTGAAAATTGACATTTGTGTGTTCATAAACTATATTTTTTTGAGGTATGTGATTTTTGTGTATGAGAGGAAAAGTTAATTGAAAATGGATAAAATTAAATATAATAGAGATATTTTCTCATTAATACATCCATCGAATTAACCACTTTTGTGGATTATTTAATGTATCTTCAACCAGAAAAATTATGATTTCATAATTTTTTCAAAAAATATCTTATACATGTACAATGACTGATATTTTTACAGTCTAGAGAAAACTAAATTTAAAAAAAACTTATAAGAAGGACCCTTGGTGATATTATTACATCTGGTGGGTAAAATAGAATCCAAATTTTGGAAGACATATTCTAGATGAGATTTTTTTATTATTTACCTTTTTCCCTTATTTATTTTACTAGTTTTTTAATTCTATTAACATTCACCTTATTTTCTACTACACTTTACATGGATGGGTAAAATACTTAGTGATTAAGGAAAGGGATGTAATATTTATTTAATGCTCGAGTTCTTAAACTCCATGGGAAAAAATATTTTTTCTCTTTTGTGATGTTTATTTTAATTTCTAAATATTAGTTTTATATTATCATGTTTGATCATATTTTATTTTAGATTTTTTTTTGTTTTTATTTCTATGTTAAATGATCATTAAATTAATCCACTAGGTTCTGAATTATATTTTATTTAATATAGAAGGACTTATGAGTGATGTACATAGGTATCTTTAGTATATGTGGGAGGGGTATATGGAATTCTTGATTGTTTGGTATAACAAGACCAAATTGGTAATTGCCTAATTCAATTGGGGAAATTTTCTGAAAATCTATAAAAAATTGGAAGGAATGAATACCAAGATAACATTTTGGAAATATTTATTCTCACCACCACAATTTGAGCAAGGTAGTGAGAGTAAGTCATTTTTCAATCCCACTTAAATCAACTTATCATAAGATGATTGGATAAATTGGAAATTGAATAGCATTGAAATTGGAAAACAAAACCTGAATTGATAACCCATCTCATATAACAATTTTAAATCACAGGAATCGTCATTTTTTTCCAATTTTCTAGTTAATACAAATATATTTTTAGTTTATTTATATTTTTTCAAAATAAGACAATATAAAAAACAAACTAATCCTCTAATTTATAGGAGACGACTTAAATATTGTGTTGTCCTCTCTAGAGAAAACGATTGTTGACCACACTAATACATTTTATCATAGAAAATAATATTTTTTCCATACCCAACGATAGTAATTTGGGAATATGAAATGATATATTGAGGTGGAGGAATAATACATGGATTTTCATGGAATTTTGAAAAGTAATAACCACATAAACTAAATATAAGAAGATTTTTAGAGTAATTTTAGTGTCTGTCAATATATTTAATGAGAATAATAGAAAAAATTAAGTGGGAAATAATGAAAAAATATTCCTCAAAATCACGGAATTTCCAAAAGTGTAAAATGAATATGAATGTATCATATATATATAATAATTAGAGGATAATTCAATAATTTTATAAATGAAATTATTTATGAAAGGTAGAAGTAGTTTGGGACTGCTGGAAAATAACTATATTTTAAGAGGTGAAGGGGGAAGACTTTAAAGTAGTGTAATTATTCACATAATTAGAAGAACCTCTATAATATAAAATAACACACACTAATATTGGAACAACAAGGTACATTAAAATAATAAAGATAATATGGGTGGTTAAATTCCAATGACGATATCATAATTAAATGATTAATAAAATTTAGAATAAGTGGAGGAGATGTGTGTGTGGTTAACTAGTCATTTTGATGTGAGGGGTAACATTGTGTATAGAAGGTGTTGATGAAACAATTATAATTACTGGAAACATCATCTATATAAAGAAATGGAATGTTTGAGTTGAGGATAATGAAGAGTTGTTTGTACCTATTGAACATTTTAATGAAAAGAAACTACATCACATGAAGAATGGAAAATAAGGTGATGGAATGTTCAATTCAAAATTTATATTTTAAAATGTAGAAGAATGAAGAATACAAGGTTGATAACTTGAGATATAAAATATGGGGAGATTTTGATTTCGAAATGGTTTCTTTAAATCTATCATCAATATTAAACCGATCACATGTAGGATTTCAGATGAGTAAATTGTAAATATTGAGATCATGTGACTTAGACACATAATTTCAACTCATTTTTGTAACAAGATTGGGTAAACATATATCATTGTCCAATTACATGACATGATTGTAAATATATATGTTAAGGAACATAAAAAACATTATTCATGGAGACATTTCAAGATTTTAATTAATTATAAGTAATTATTTTATAGCTATAGTATAGGGTAGGGACTCTCCTCATATTTAAAGTCTATTTTATTGGAACTAAAATATTTTGAACCTTGTGCTTTACACAACTTTTTAAATTTTTTAGGTTTTAATAAAGAAGAAGAGAGTGAAAATAAAGGAATGAAGTTGTATAAAGGATAAAATTAATTAAAGTAATGTATATTTCTTACATTATTATATACTTACTCTTGTATAATTATTGAATCAATATTTTTGAAAAAAAAGATAACTTATTATAGGAGATGAATTGAGTTGAAATCACTGACAACCACATGAATTGTTTTTCCAGAACTCACTAATCCAGGAGACAAAATCATGTGTGATTTTTTTTACAAAGTTTTAAAGTTTGATTCACCATACCCCTAAAATTTAGAGATATACAAGGATATTATAAAAATTCACATTCTTATTATATTTTAGATATTCTTAAAAATGATTCCACATATGATTTTATATTATTGATGTCGATTCCAGGAATATTTAATTATGTGAAATGATTATTGATGTTCATTCCATGACATTATTGATCTATTTTATGTTACAAATTCCAAAGAAGTTTTTATTATAAATTTTGGAATGTTTTTATCATACCCTCTTTCATGAGTAAACCCAGGATTTGAAATACTATTATAAAATTCATTTAATCTAATCGAATATAGGAATGAAAAAAATTAAAATATTATATTATTGATGAATTTTTTTTTCCACCATCCTCAAGGTCCACATTATCATTTGAAATACTTTTTCACAAATAATAAATTGAAAAAAATTGTGAGGTATGTGATGAAATACAAGAATATTTTATCCTTTAATACCATCATCTTTATATTTTCTATGATATTTATTGTTTTTTGGGTGAGGGAGCGTATTTACAAGGTTGAATGGGGTGCTTCCATTTGAGGAATGATATGAGGTGTGTATTGTTTTCATATTTAATGTTAATAATTGATTTATCATCTACTATAATACAATTTTTATCCATCATGAATAAAAGAAAACGAAAAAAATGAAGAAAAATTTAAAAAAATATGAATGAGGAAAAGGTAGTGTTTTTCCTTGGGTGGGACAAAATTCAATATTAAATGACCAATGATCTAGTTTTTTATATTAAAATTAGTTTCTTCCTGTGCTCATTTAATTTTATTTGATAAATGTGATATTTTTCCAATGAATAACATTTAAAAAATTGATAAAATTACCTATTTTAATTTGATCCTTAATATAATTCCCTCAGGATTATATTTTGATATTTATTTTTATGGTTTAGGGATAGAGATAAATTGCAATCATATGGATATAATTTGAATAATTGAGATTAAGAATAACTCAATAATAAATGTTTTTATGTGATGAGTTAAAATCAATTTCGATGAGTGAATTCAAGTATAGCATTTATTTTGATGATAAGTTGTATGATATGGGTCAAAATAGAAAATATACTTTTCTTGAATCATTTATGAAACATGATTTCTGATATTATCCAATGAATATTTTTTGTGCTTTTATAATCTCTTTAAAACAATTTTTTTTAGAAAAATTATTTCAAAATTCCACTATTTATGTTTGGATCTCTTATAAAAAGACATTGAGACTTTTCTCATGGTATTGAAATAAATTTTGTATTGAATTATTTTTTTTATATATTTTGTGGATATAATTTTTGAATTAAAATTAATAATTTTATTAATTATTAACTGTTTTACAAATAATTATCAGGTTTTTATATTAATGCGTAATTAAAATCTAATAAAAAACATTGGGAAAGTAATTAAATATTTATATGTGGTGATGAATTTTACAAAAGGAAATAATATTTGTTTGAATGTTAAATGAGGGATACATGTGGATATAAATATAGTGATCAGTAATGGTTAAAATGATATCTAAATATGGGTTTCATTATAGATTTTGTAAATGTATAATTATAAGTATCATGTATGGATAATGAGCTAATATATGAAAGAACTACATAAAAATGAAACACATATCAAAATGGATTGTCAAGAATAGTTAATCTCCTGAGGAGAACCAGATAATGGCCACTGGATGGAGCCTATATGAGAAGTTACTGATGAATCTCACTAGAAGTTCTAATAGTATATATTTTCTACAATGAACTTGGTCTCAATATATTTGAACCATGGAAAAAATACATGACATTCAAACTAGTTCAATGATAACGAGATTTATATATGGGTACGAAACATGTAGATCCATGTGTGGCATCATGTGATAGTGAGATAAAAATCAGAGAGTGATCCATGATAAAATTGGTTGGTATATTTTCTATTTTTTTATAAGAAAACAAATTTAATGATGTGAAAATCACTATTAATGTTTGGTGGGTGGGATACATCTACATTCATAATAGAATCATGAATTGAAACACATTCCAACAATGAAAAAAAGTAGTATAAACTAGATAAGTTTAACTCCTTCATTGATAAAAAAACTGATATATAGAACATGGACATGTAATGTATGCACCTACAACATGATTCATAATGGTGGTGACCATAATAAAATATCTTGTTGTGATTTCATCATAATACTCATATGAGCTTTACATGTCAATAGTGAGTTTGAGTATGGGGATCCATCAAACTACATGTTCATGGTCAAATATCTACTGAAATGGATGAAGGAATGTTTATATGAAATAAAAAATATAATGAAAAAGTTATATAGCTAGAGAAAAAATTGGAATGGAAACACCTATAGGTTTATAGTATATGGTCGAAAGGGGGATCCAAAATAAAAATGGTATTGCCTTCAACATGGTACTGGCTGTGCTGTGAGGATGATAATAAAGATTAGAAGCATCATTTTTTTCTCATCTTCATGGGAGATATATATTAAGGATAATTTTTATCCATAATGTAGAGGATATACTATGGATAGAGTATAGGAATATTTGATACGAAAAGATTAGTCACCATGTTGTAGTGAAAAAGTGAATTCATTCTGATGAAATTTCAAGAACTAAAAATTTTTAATCTCATATATTCTCATCAATATAATGAAATCTTGAATGCATATTTCCATATGAGTTTTGAAATGTTAGTTTAAGTAAAATATGAAAGCCAAAGTGGTTAGTTTGACCACCCTAGGGAATATCCACAAGGGCTTCATCCCAAGTGACATTTTTAAAATAGTTTTCAGTATTTTTTCTATAGTTTTCATTAAATTTGGAAATTCTAAATCATTTATGAATTCTATTTGATTATCTATTAATTATTTATCTTATATTTTCTCTTCTATGAGTTACAAAATATTCGTTTTATATGATCAATGTATTATTATTGGATAAAACTATAGTGAATTATTGAATTCATTAAAAGGGTTGTGCACCAACATGCTATAATTATTTAGTCCCTTATAAGATGATTTCATTTTTTAGAATATTATTGTGATTTATTTTTTCATCATATTATTAACTAAACCTATATCCTAGTGTGTTAAATTATTAATAAAGCCTTATTTGGAAAATTTAATTAATTCTTGATAATTTAGTTGGATCATTATTTGGTATTCATGATTAAGTCATAATGTTTTATAACTATTTTAATTTATATAGACACAAGGAGTTAATATTAATAGATACATTTGATATGAATTAACCAAGTTAATATCAAATACTTGTATGATTTCCAAAAATATCAATTTAATATATTCCATATGTGAAGTTAAATCAATATATTTATTAAAACTATATTTGGATAATTAATTTTATTTATTTTTTATGTTTTCTTATATTTATTATACATTGAAACATTAGTTTTAGTTCATTATTTTAGTTAATTTGGGGTTATACTCATATAAATGTCATATAGGGATAAAACATTATTTATATCTATTTCTACTCTTCCTGGTTTATCATGGGACCTATTCATACTTAAACTATTTTTTATCATAGTAGTTTGTGTAGTCAGGAAATATAAATTTCATGATTTCATTGACTTGGGGAATATAATGACTTCATTAAGTGTTATACATACCTCCTTGAATAGAATAATTGTAGGTTAAATATCATTCCACATGTATGACACTTCATTGCAAGACTAGTAAACATGTTAAAAAATACTCTCTATGTGACCACAATGATATCACATAAGGGGAACTCCTCATGTGGGAGGAAGGGATAGAGCTTGAGAATTCCTAGACTACTTATCAATACCTTGGTTCATCTCAGAAAATATTTGATTCCTTCCTTTGGAGGAGGAAACTCCAACTCCACTATATATTCTACCATCTGATCCAATAAAGTGTAGAATAGATAATGTTTCATTATTCCTCACCATTTTCTCCTTAAGAGTAATTAATTTTTTCAACCCACATTAGTATAGGATGTTCAGTGAAATATACTCCACTAAATCCCCACATTTGATTATTGTCGACTCTCAAACTTGTGAGACTTATTAGCTTCATCCCCCACCATCAAGGGAGAATGGAACAATAAATAAAAAAACATATAGCAATGATCATCATAGACATCAACCCCTACTAAAGCTCTTTAAACTTCTATTCGTGGTCTTGCTTTAGTGACTCATAGAAATTCCCATTGAAGAATATTTATTTAAATAATTCCCATCATAATACCTTATTCCCATTTTCATGAACCGTAACACCCCCACTATCTCCTAGTAGGACACAAAATCATATAGGCCACTGGCTTCACCCATTGGTCATTAGTTGTCTCTTTCAAGTCAAAGGATGCCCTTGATAACCCATACATTATCATCCTCATCTCTATTAAATCGCATAAGATGGAAATCGGTAGGATTAAAAGTTGGGAAGTATCTAAAAAATTTACAATAATAGGTTTACCAGGGTGAAAACCTATTATAGTAACCATTTCAATGAAAAAATCCATTGGATTGAGTGGCTCGATTTCCTTGACGTTTGGATTAGCATCTCATGTTCTCTAATCCCCACACTCATTTATATCAGGACGTATAATTAGGAAATTCTCCACCTCAGGAATTCCTAGGATATGATACTTGGATGTCAACATTGGATATCATTGATTTAGAATTTGTTAAAATCCTTGACCTAAATAATATAAAAAAAATTTATAAGTGAAATATTAATAGAATTTAAGCATTAAATAAGACAAAATGAATACAGAAACCATATGATATATTCCATAAGGGTCTACCCATAACCACAAGGTATAACCAACCACTACTCAGCCAATTCAATGAACTATACCATTTGTAGATACATGTTATTCATAGTCATATATTATAAAATTTTCGACAATATAATTGAAATTTGTTATATTTCATTAATAATTTATATTGAATCACACCAAATATATTATTACTAAAAACAATTAATTTAAATCTATATCAAACTCATGAAAACTGGTGCATGATTTTTAAACCGATGTACTTAATCATTATGCATGGAATCACACTATATTTCCCACAGGTAAAAGGAATGTACAAAAAATCATTAATAGGGCATCACTTGAAGAATATCATGAAACTATAATAAAACATTTTATAAAACAATCTCACTTCTATAGGGACATGAACTTATACTATACATGTGATAGCCATACATAAATATTGTTCCCCTCACGAGTCTTTTCCCTCCCATCCCTAATCAACCATGATATATATAACACATCAAAAATAATTGGTCATATAATTCCAATTTGTAATACCACAACCCTTATCCCAGGTTCTATGCTACAGTGGTAGAAATAATCACGTGTTCCTCAACAAATACAAGAGTTTTTTGACTTGTGGTGGGGGATTAATTTATATAGTAATTATACAATTCCATCGATATCAGTTACCATCAACAAAATAAAATATGAAGATGAAATAATAAAAATAAATAAATAAAAACAACCGAAGAAGTTAACATAAATACATCATGTTATATCTTAGTAAGAATATTGATTATATTTATAGTCAAAATAGGATCATCAAAGATAGTGGAC
This sequence comes from Viscum album, assembly GCA_963277665.1. Lineage (NCBI taxonomy): Eukaryota > Viridiplantae > Streptophyta > Magnoliopsida > Santalales > Viscaceae > Viscum > Viscum album. The sequence goes on from OY728158.1 coordinate 1,291,649,977, forward strand.
CAAAACATGTGTTGTATAAGATAGTCTAACAAATGGAAAATATCCCTGGGTATATATTAATATCACCTAAAATCCTTGAAATTCCCTCCCAACATAGAATCCTTTTAGCTAGACCATACCATTGGCTTATTTGTGAAAAAATGTTTTCACATCCACCATAGGGATCTTGTAGGGTTTGGATAGTAAACACAGTATAATACCAGTACCAAATCCTTCACACAAGTGACATAGATTTATCAGAGTGTATGAATAGGAAATTTTGATAAAAAATAAAAATACAATTTTATTGGGTTATCATGTATAAACTAGGCTACCATAATTCTTGAACATACATGTTTTGAGACCATAATGGAAGGAAGATAAATCACATGAAAATGATTCATCTCAAAATTTATATAGTATCTTCTCATCCAAGGAAATTTTCATCACTGAATCCCATTTCAAGTCTGAGACCACACACACTCATTCATGTGAATTGAAAAATCTAGTCCCACAAAAAACCCTCTCAATTAGTGGAGGTCACACATCAAGTTCCGTATTAAGTCCTAGGCCAAACCCGCTCACTCATGAGAGGTAACACATCATCATCTCATTTCCAAACGCTCTCACTTTGGGTGGCCCCATTTACCATAATAACTTTCCATAATACCATAGGAAACCACCCTCTCATTTGGGATGTTTTTGCTCACTCATTACTCTAGAGAATTAATATTACACGTATTATAAATATCAAAACTTCATGAAAACATCTATTATAACCAACCAACTCCAAAAATCTTTTACAAAAGGAATTCACAAGGATATTCCATAAGAAACTCTTAATATTCTCATCTATAATACTCACAGTAACAATGTCTATTCACCCAACACCAATACAATTTAAGGAATTCGTCATGCATACCTATATCCCAAACCTTAAGGGAACCCAATCCTCAACCGAGTTAGAATTTCTCACACTATTTACATTTAACTAATGTTTATATCCATACCTCAATCCATGTAATAAGGTAGTATTTCATCATACCTTATCCAATTCACACATATCTACTCTCTGAGAGAATAATTAAAGTAATTCCAACTCACATGTTTACATTGATAATGAATTTATACCCTTATAAATTTTGTAGATTGGGAATGGAGACCCTTATGAATTATGAAGAATGGGCATGGAAACCCTTATGAATTATGTTAAATGTGAATGGAGGTCCTTATAGATTTTGATACATGGGCTCGGTGACCACAAAGTTATGATTTAGGAATAGATATCCTATTTATATGATTTGGGCACAACGACCCTACTAATATGATTCATGCATGGAGACCATGTTACTATGATATGGGAAAAGAGACCCAACTAATATAATTTGGTCTTGGCTACAATACTAATATGATTCATGCATGGAGATCCAACTATTATGACATTGGGTGTAGCATCACTTATTCTTGTGCTACTGAGAGTGGAGTCCTTTGATAATTGTGAGACTCATTTTACTACTCATGGATGTTGGAGTTATGAGTTAGGTCTATTAAATTAGATTTATAAACATTTATGAATATAGATATCACTACTTCTATAGACCATATATATGTATACACACAGTTAGTTGTTCAGATGTTTCATTGAATGGGCTGATGCATGTATAGTTAGCCTTGTTCCCTTCAAGAACCTGATTTGAACCTTTATATTTTTATTTTCTAGACACTATTATATCATCACACTTGACATGTTACATAAACACATTGGATATTTATAGACATCATTAGTGGTGACCAACCGATTTTATCTCTAACACTATTTGGGCTATCCAATGTACCCAAAAAGATTATGCGGATATAGGTTTTGACATGTGAAAGAGCCCAATTATTGATTCATTAGTGGTTTTAGCTTGGGAGTAGTGAAGTATAGAACTGAGCTATGGATTTTTATTCTATTGGAGATATAATTTTTAGGCTTCTTGTTATTTTTATACATTTATTGTATTGAATGTAAATATATATGTCATATTTATCACTTTTTATTGACACAAGATATTACAAAATCTAATATATGATGTTGGAAAATTTTGACGTTAATTATATATTGTATCTAAATTCATTAATCTATTATATTAATTACTTATTATTAATCCACTATTTATTTATATATTTCACCTCTTTGATACTATTATTATGAGGGTATAGTATCCACACTATATCAGATTGGATCGTGGATTTATTTGGAAGCCCCTGGAATATATAGAGGCCTTCATGAGGTGATCTGTCTAACCATCACGAGGATCTATTTTGTGGCATCAGAGTCGGGAAACATCATTGGTCATTTTGATTTTTCCATGGTGGTTGTGGTATAATGAATCCCCTACTAGGGATATAATGAAACAAGTACTTTTAGATCCTGATGTAAACACCCCTTAATTTAGGGGATCAATACCCAATAGAACATCCTTATTGTTTGACCTTTAGTCTCATATCGCAATATTCCACCACAGGGATTCCTTTGGATGAAAACCCATGGATGTTACTTAAGCCTTAAAAATCCATACCACCTATCACATTGTGATTATATAAGCCACACCATGATAACCTCCTTGCGATAAAATATTTGTCCCCAAGCATTATCAACTCGCTATTTTCTAAAATAAGGAAACATCTAATACCCAAAATAGATAAAAATCATAAAAACACGCCATTTAATGTAAATGACCTAAAAAAGTTTAAAATTATTGGGGAATTGTAAACTATTCCCCCTATGGGAATGTACATAAAGAGAAACATCTCTATACATCCTTTATGAACTAATCTAGCCACTAGGATCAATCGTCCAACTCTCACTCCCATGTTTCCTCATAAATATGTATATGACGCCCCAATATCATGAAATGTGGAATTATATTCCCTCACATAACATTCTCACATCGGTTTATAAATAACATAGGGTTATCCTCAAACGTAACATCTATCTTCATGTCAACATCATCACTACCAACCATACATTCTAGGTTAGTCCAGTACCTATATATTTGTAACATAATAAACACAAAATTCATTCCCAGTTATTACAATTGAAGATACTCTAGGAAATATGTAACACCTATACAATCTAGAATCATTAATGGACTAAAAAATTTGAATTCATATTCTTTTTTATATTCCATTTTTGAGAAACCAAATAAGGAAATGTATATTGAAATACTTGGTATCTTACAAGGAATTACATGTTAATCACCTATAATAGAAATATAATATATTCCTACTTTGAATAGTGATTAACTAGTTCCAAATCTATGAAACCCCCTTGGTTGTCACATTCACCAAAATTATCCAGATGACTACTAACTCATCAACCTCTAACATGTACAATGGTGAGTGGAATTTTTTTACCATATTTGGTCTCAAAAGGGTACAGCTGGGTTAATGGATAATTTTTTTATTATAGTAAAACTCTACCATGACCTGATGTTCATCCCACACTCTTTTAAAATAGAGCACGCTTTCCCAATAATATCCTAAAACGTTTAGATCACCCACTTAAATTACCATCTACATATGGGTTTCACATGGTAATAAGTTGTGGTAGAAAACTGATTTCCTTCTTTTGGATATACCAAAATCTTGATGTATAACATGCATCTTGATATGATGCTTTTCTTTTGGATACCCCGTTGATGTTGAAATATCTAGTAGATGTACAAATTTCCCATATCTTTCACTTTCTAAGAATCTAAGATAGAAAATAAATATATAACATTTAGTAATAGGTCCACTACCGCCCATACCACACCATAATCATTCATGGTTATATTTAGTCCCATGAGGAACTTTATGGTCACTACATCCCACATTGACATTAGAATAATATGGGGCTAAAGTAACCCACACATTGACTTGTTCTTCACCTTTAACCTATTAAATCTACAAAAATTATTGAAAAATATCATAAAATCCTTCCCCAAACATACCATCAAAAATGATTCCAGATATCGTGGATCATGTTGTAGAAAAAAGATTATCCACCAAAAAAGGGATTCTAGAGTCTCCCATCATCTCCTATGCAATAGAAGTAGGACCACCACCATTCCACGAACATATAACACCATGTTCTCATACTGAGACCTCTTGGGACTGTGTAATATACAAAAATACCTTACCACATCAAAAGACAATCTGAATCATTATTCTGGATAGTATTTACCTTCTCCACAAATAATGAGATAATTACTAAATGGAATTGGACATAACATCTTGGGTCTCTGAAACATCAATCTTATAGCCAATTAGAAATCTCATTAGCTTCAACTCCTCATTATATGTACACATACCAAGAACACATGTCTTTATACTGATAGAATATGTGATGAAATTATACTTTTATGGGGTATAAAACATCATCAAATCATTTATCTATAGGTACTCAACCTCGTACCTCCACTGTAGGGTTTTCTATCACATAGAGAAGATATAACCAAATTTATTTAGGACTATTTAGATGAAACATCACTCATTAACGTGATATATACAATAAATATTTATTTCACGAACCTTTGTATCAATATAAAATTCATGATAAGGTTGATTAAACTTATGGGGTTATAGTGGATGAGACCCATATGTGACTAAAAGATTCACCTATATTAAAATATTATTAAAATTGAATCCAAAGTAATCACGGTAAAATGTATAATCCATCCCTTATTCTAGTATAATTAAAATTAGAACAAACATAATCCACTATTGAAACTACATGAGACCCGATTCATACTGATTTATTAACTCAATGTTCACCCCTTTAGGGTATTCCTCATCATCAGTGACTACAAGAAAAAGAAATCTTGAACTAATAATATATAAAACACATTTGGGTTAGGAAAAAATTTTTCATTGAACACATGCATTGTCAGTATCTTTAAAATCATTTCCCATATAATCCCTAGATTCATAAATATCTGGATGATGTCAAATTACAAATAAATCACATATACTGAATAAAAAGAATCTTTTCGGGTACTTGGAATGAAGTCGGTGTGATCAAAGTATAGAAAACACAACTTTTGGGTGGTTAGCGAGTAACTATCAAGTTTGTGAGTATACCAAAAACTAATTGATATGTACCATGATGAAGGAGTCTACTTGAGGATGAAAACTTTTTTCATGAGATCCATGATAACCGCCAAAAAATTAACAAGACCAAATGAAATGAAAAGTTACTTGTATAAAACATACATTCTATATAACACCCTCTTCAAAATATCACATTCTATAACATACCTACAAATCATTTTTTTTTCATTTTCTAAAGCCGGGTTAAAGGGGACTGGTACCCCAACGTACAACATGCACACATAGACAAAACTTAAACAAACCAGAACAACACAACCTTACATATCATAATAGCCATAATCGTCTCCAAAACCCAAGCAGGATTCCTCCTCACCCGTGGCCGATGCCCACTCTGGGTCCCTCCAATAGTTGGCACTTTGAACCCTACTTCTAAGCTGCTCCAGAACAGGCCGTTCAGGTGAGGCATCGACGGCCACTCTTCCCTTTTTCAGAGCAATCACTACCTCCCCACTCCGCTTAGAAGCTGATCTGGTCCTCAACGGTGGCAGAAGGTGCGAGTAATCCTTACGCACCCTTCTTCTTGTTTGAGTAGACATAGGCCTGCCGCTTGTATCCATCTTTTGAGTCCCTCTCTTGACAATATCACTGAAAGAAATCCCAGCCAGCTCACTCACAGTTCCTGTTCCTCCCCCAGAGTTCTCCTCTCCTCCACTATGTTGCTCCCTCCAAACAGAAATCGGGCATTCCAAATTATCCAGCCTCTGATCTGTATTGCTGATTTCCACTAAAGGGAGACGTCCATCTTCATTTGGAGCCTTTTCCACAGCACTGGACAAGGCCGCATTCCCTTTAATATCATTGCTTCTACTCTTGCCCCTTCTTCTCTTGGGCGAGGTGTTACTTCCATCCATGCATAACTCCTTGGCGGCCTCCACTTGACCCCAAATCCCGATAGCGGTCTCATTTCTTGTTGGTTCCATACCCTCCTCCCCACATCTGGAAACACTATTTAAAGCCGGTTCACCATCACCATTACCAAGGCATTCAAATAGATATACTATCTTATGAAATGTGAACATATTCTTCACCAAAACCTAATTTATCATCTGGTATTCCAAGAACAAAAATAAGAGAACACATACCTTATTAAAATATAAAATAGGTGGATCCCACAGAGAGGTATCAGGTTGAAAAAACTCCCTTTCGTCAAGTTCATTAGCTGAAACATTGTTTCTCTCATATTGGTAGATGTTATACAAAATGAAACTTTTGATTTTGGATCCACACCCAGCATGAAATAAATTTTTAATTCAGAATACATCTTAAGAGGTATCCTCATGATGTTAATGGGAAAGCATCCAAGAAATGGTCCACTAATAAAATAAATGTACCTAAATCTATCACCCGGTGTACTTCAAGGACCATACTCACCCCCTTTACTGTACTAACTATTGGAACCATGATCTTCTATGCATGAATTGGAGTATGGTTTGGGTTTGTTTTCAATCCTCAGTGGAAGTTCAGAATGTGAACCAACAAAGTGATCATACAGTTCAAGCATACAACAGTATTGAAGGTGGCACCATTTCCCAGTGTTTGCCAAATTTTGGGGCCTAAAAATTGACATATGGAGAAAAGTGTTTTTGGCAAATATACTTGTACGCCATGTACTTTTAGGAGAGAAAACTTGCGCACCATATGTTTTTCAAGATTAGAACATGGAAAAATGGCAAAGGGATAAGGGTCGCGCAAGTATTGGTGGGGTCGCGCAAGTGACCTGCTCGCCGAGGACGGACTTGGGCGCCGGTGCCTAAGAGGTCTGGAAACTTGCGCACCTATTGTTATTCTTGTTCAGAACATCAAAACATGGAAAAGGGAACAGGATCACGCGAGAATTGGTTTTGTCGTGCAAGTGAGTTACGTGACAGAGGCTAGGGCAGTTGGAGCTGCGCGCCGGGACTTGTGCGCCATGAGGACACTTGCGCGCCACCTCGCAGGGGGTCCAGTTTGCCTATAAATAAAGGACCACCCCTCCTCATTTGTAAGGATGCTCAATACCTAGAGATTATTCGATCTTTCATCGCACAAGTGGTTGAGTCGCGCAAGTGGTTGTTGGGCCGTGCAAGTAGAGGCTGTGCGCCGGTTGTTGGCTGCGTGACCATGGCGGTTTGGGAGCTAAAGTTTCAGAGTCGTAAAATTTTGGATTTGAAGGAGGAAGTGTCATGCAAGTTTGTTGGTGTCACCTATGCGAAAATTTTGTACCACTTAAGTGACTTGGGCTACATTATTGAAACATGCACGCCGGTCTTGGAGAAGCATTCCAGGTGAGGTTGTTGCACGCCAGACCTTTTGGAGCTGCATGAAAACTAGAAGATTTCTTGATACTTTTGGTGCAAATTGGGATTAGTATACAAGTGAAAGTTTCACTTCAACAAAGCATCTACATTCAATAAAGGATGCATTCCTTTTCAATGATGAAGAGACCTTCACGTCTATAAACTGAGTGTGACTTCACCAAGGGAAGTGAGCCAAGGGGAGTCAACAGGAGTGAATCGAGGGAAGTAGAAAGCTATCCTTGAATCTTTGTAAAGGTAGTGAGCCTGGGATAGAGTGACTATTCCCGAACCGTTGTAGTCCGCAACTAGTGATGATTAGTGGAGGTCGATATGAACTAAAACTTGTCGGCGTATGCTCCTTGGGCGTAGCCCTTAGTGGTGAACCAAGTAAAAATTGATGTGTCATCTCTTTTCATGAGAATGTTTCATTGCTAATCATATCCATCATAAATATTTAAATAGTTCCTACCAATGTGGGAACAAGATACATTCTTTTAAAAGAAAACGTGGACACCCTGATTCACCCCTCCCCTCTCAGGGAGTCCTGGGGTCCTACAAGTTTTATCAGAGGGTAAAGGTTACGGGTGTTGGATCTGTCCTTTGTCATCATGGAGAATGCAGTCAATGTTAGGGGAGTCCCTCTCTTCGATGGAAGTAATTAGATTTGGAAGATCAGAATGAGATCTCACCTAATATCCCTTGGAATGGAAGTTCTGTTTTCCACTGTGAAAGGTATAAATGTCACTGATCTGACATGTCTGGATATGACTGAAGCAGATAGGAAAATTCATGATGCAGATGCGAAAGCCCAAAATGCACTCACCGCAGCCCTTTCTGATCAGATCTATCTAAAGTTACCTCAGAAAATTCCATGTGGTATAATCTCGAAAATATTTATGAAGGAGATAGAAAAGTGAAGGAGGAAAAATTACAAGTCCTTCACAATCGGTTTGATGATCTGAAGATGCATCTAGATGAGAATGCAGACTCATTATTCAATCTAATTACTGAAGTGGTTGGAGAAATTTGGGGTCTAGGTGAAGAAATCCAAGATATTGATATTGTAATGAAAATATTAAGAATACTTCCACCCCTGTACAATTAAAAGGTGTCAGCCCTTGAGGAAAGAGATCTTTCCAAACTTTCTCTAGATCATCTACTAAGCAGCTTGGTAGCATATGAAATGAGAGTCAAACCAGAAGATTCTATGACTCTTGTGAGAGAGTAAATGGCATTCAAGGCCATGGATAAACTGAAAATCTCAAAAGAGAGTAGCGGTGAAGATGAAGAAGAAAAATAAATTCATTCTCTCATTGCAAAGATGTTCCAGAAGGGAAAAGGGAAATTCAAAGTGAAGATTCCACTCGCATGTTTTCGTTATAGAAAAGTTGGGCACATTTCTTATAAGTGTTTAAGAAAGATAAATGATGATGATAGTGAAGATGAGAACATCAAGAAGCCTTGAAAAAGATTTTTCAAAAAGAGAGACTTCAAATCAGGAAAAAATATAGAGGAAGAGTTTAGTCTGTGAAGTGGAAGATGAGGATACTGAATTTTGTGAAGAAGAAGAACCTGAATTTTAAACAGAAAATAATGCTTCCATGATGGCTACCATTGAAAAGTAAGAACCCTAGATCAATAAAGGTAAAGTTAATCTGATTACTTCTAATGGTGATTCAAAGACACAAATTAATGATGATTTTTTCAAGAATGATAATAAATGTAAGAGATGCAATAAATAGAAGGAAATGGTGGAAGAATCATCAGAATATGTTGATGTGCATGAAGCAGAGATTGAATGACTAGAAGAACTTTTCAGAGTTCAATCTTCAATCCTTGAAAGCACATATGATTTTGTGGAACTAAATATTAAAATTAAAGAACAATCAAAGGTCATAAATGACCTTTCATCTAGACTGGCAGAGAAGCCCAAGACTGTTGAAGGACTTGAAGAAGAAGTTGTTACTCTTAGAAGTAAAATTGAATGTCAATCAAGAACTAATGAGGGAAAGAAGAAAATTCATTTTGGAAGATACTCAGATGCAGAATTACTAGCGAGAGACAAGTGTGGTTCCGATGGGCTTGGAAGAATCTTAGGTGATAAATGACCCGCTTGCATGGGAAAGAGTGGAATTGGGTGTGAAGATGAGACATCAATTGTTGGATGTAAAGAGAGCCAAACGAAAGAAAAGATGAATTTTGGATATGCTGATACATTACCTGAAATGCTGAAAAAGAAACCCTCAATCCAAACTAAAAGTAGAAGTGCAAATTATCCCCAGATATTTAGAAATGATAGGAAGTTCAACTATTCTCCCATGGAAGAAGGCATGAGGATAAATTCAAGTAAAAATACTTTTCCTCTCATGAGGTGTCAGTTCTATGGTTATCTGGGACATACCATGTCATACTGTGAATAGGCCAGGAGATACTTGAATGGGGAAGATCTGGGAAGTAAACAAAGAAGACCAATTTCATATCCTCCATCTTATAGAAGAAATAGCTTCTATGGTTACTATTTTCATTATTCTAACTTTGTCCGTAAAGCTATGTTTTGAAGGCAGAGGTATGACATTAGAAATTCATACAACTCTCAAAGACGGTCTACTTTTCACCCTCCTGATGGTGTTGCTCTCACAAACAGTTTTTCTGCTCTGGAAGGAGATTATGGAATGAAGAATCAGATTATGTGTAAGAAAGTGTTATAAGGAAATCATTATCCTATGCTCAATCCAATATCTCATAGAAAGAAAAGAAGAAGACCGAGAAATCCAATCATGCCGAAGTAGCCCTCAAAGCTACAAAGAGCAGCAGCACCTAGATCCTTGATAGTGGATGCTCTTCCCATATGATAAGAAATGTTGCCCTTTTGAAGAACATCGAAAATAAGTTTGATGGAAGAGTACGGTTTGGTAATGATGGGGCTTTGAAGATTAAAGGTAGTGGGAATACTAATCTCGCAAACAGAGAGCTGAAGAAGACTGATGTTCTTTATGTGGATGGTCTACGCCACAATCTCCTTAGTGTTAGTCAACTCTGTGACTCAGGGATCATAGTAACCTTCAATCAAAAAGGTTTCACTATAAAGGGGAAAACATGGAATTATCTTATGAAAGGCTGTAGAACAGAAGGAAACTTATATCAGGTTGATAGCAACGTAAACTCCTTCTATTTATCTGTTGAAGAAGAAAACAATTTAGGGCATCCAATACTGGGGCACATTAACCAACAAGACATGGAAAAGATATCTAAGCTGAAGATAGTCATGGATATACCCATTCTGAAAGGTGAACGGGAAAAGTCTTGTGATTCTTGCATTCATGGGAAGCTGGTCTATAGTTCATATCGGCCAAAGAAGAAAAGGGCATCACATCTTCTTGATCTCATTCATGTAGACGTATGTGACCCAATAAATGTGGCTGGAACCCATGGAGAAAGGTACTTCGTCCTTTTCATTGATGATTATAGTAGAATGGATTGTGTAATAGTGATTCATAGGAAGCGACAAGTACTTGATTTAATTAAAACTTATCACCAGATTGTGGAGAATGATACTGCATGGACAATAAAAGTCCTACGATCTGACAATGGAGGGGAATACATGTCCATTGAGTGTGAAAATTACCTAGAAAAACATGGAATACAACATGAGGTAGCTGCTATGAAAACTCCACAACAAAATGGAGTTTTTGAGCACAGAAATCGACAGGTTAACAATATGTCTAGAACTATGATGATTGAGAGCGGTATCTCTCGCCATTACTAGAAGGAAGCTGTTGAAGTTGCAGTAAACATTCAGAATCGAACAGGCCTTTATATGAGATAAACGAAGACACCATATGAATTTTGGCATGGAAGGAATCCTTCGTTGAAAAACTTTCATGTTTTCGGAAGCAAATGTTTCATCCGGAACAAAGAAGGAAATCAAGGGAAATTCATTGATAATGATGATGAAGGAATTTTTCTTCGGTATCCAATGAACAACACAGCCTATAAGTGTTTCAACAAGAAATTCAGAAGGATTGTGGTAAGAAGTTATGTTAAGATAATTGAAGAGAAAACCACAAATGCTTCAAGGACGTCACGTGCTGATGTGATAGAAATTTAGTAAGAAAGAGAACGTGGAGAAAAAAATATACAGATAGAGGAATTTGTACAAAACACTCAGCAATCACATCATGATGTTGACTTAGAAAAAGAATCTGAAGAAGAGACTGTGGCTGAAGAGAATGCAACTTAACCTCGCATGAGAAATCGAAGAGCTGAGATTGTTCCGTCCAACATAATTGGGGACAGACACTACTGGAAAAACAGCATATACCCACAGTTCAGAACTATGGGCATAGCCCCTAAAACTGTGGGTATAGCCTATACCCACAGTTTTCCGAAATCGTGGGTATAGGTGTCCTTCCATCGTGTCACCAAAACATAGCCAATTGCCACGGTGTCAACGACTTTTACCCACAGTTTCAAAACTATGGGTATAGGTCCTAAAATAATGCCAGCGCCGAGTTTCGATCCCGCAACCTCTTCGCTACAAGAACCGCTTCTAACCACTACCCTAACTTCACTTATATATATATATATAGTTAAATATAGTTTTAAAAACCGTGGGTATAGAGGGAAGAACCATGGGTATAGGATTCCCGCAAAAAAAATTCCTTCCTGCGGAAAAAAAAATTCCCATGCACACACTTGAAAGCTATTCCCACAATTTTTCATAACTGTAGGTATATGTGTTTTATCCCAGACCTATCCCCACGGTTTTCCACATAACTGTGGGGATAGGTACCCCTATACCCACAGTTTTTGGAAAACGTGGGTATAGGTAACTTTTCCGGACCTATCCCCACGGTTTTCCAAAACCGTTGGGATAGACCCCCCCCCCCTATACCCACGGTTTTGGAAAACTGTGGGTATAGGTCATGAAAAGTAACCTATACCCACGGTTTTCAAAAACTGTGGGTATAGAGGTCCCTATCCCCACGGTTTTGGGGAAAATAATGGGGATAGGTCCATTTTCTAGTAGTGAGAAGTGCTCCCACTCAAACAAGAAGGATGAGGAATAACACACAATCTGCATTTCTATCAGTTATGGATCCATCCTCATTTGAAGAAGCTGTAAAGGATGAATCTTGGGTGAAAGCCATGAATGAAGAATTAGATCAGATTAACAAGAATCAGACATGGGATCTTGTCCAGCAAGCCAAAGTTCACAATGTGATTGGTACCAAATGGATCTTCAAAAATAGGTTTGAAGAGCATGGAAGTGTCATAGAAAACAAGGTACTACAGGTATGAAAAGGATAATCCCAAATTGAAGGCATTGATGTTGAAGAAACCTTTGCTCCAGTGGCTAGACTGGAGTCAATCAGGCTTTTCCTTGCCATGGCACTCCAAAGAGGATATAAAGTATATCAAATGGATTTCAGTACAGCATTCATGAATGGTGTACTCGAAGAAGAAGTCTACATTGAACAACCCGTGGGTTTTTTTTAGGCACTAATGAAACAAAAGTCTGCAAGATAAAGAAAGCTCTTTATGGTTTGAAGCAGGTAGCACGGGCGTGGTACTCGTGGCAGGCTTCATATCTCGAGATGATGGAATTCAAAAGAGTAGGAGTAGATCACAATATCTATGTGAAGAACTCTCAAAAAGATCAATTCATGGTTTTAGTCTATGTTGATGATATCATATTTGGTGGCACCAGGCAAAAATCAGTGGAAGAATTTTCCAATCATAAGAAATCAGAATTTGAAATGTCTATGATTGGGGAGATCACAAATTTCTTGGGGCTGTAGGTGATTCAAAATAAGGAATAAACTTTCATTTCTTAGGAAACATATGCGAGAGAGATGCTGAAGAAGTTTAATATGAAAGACTCCAAACCAATGTCAACTCCGATTGCTGTTGGAACTAAACTTGGAAAGCATGAAGATGGGGAATCTGTAGATCCCACTATATACAGAATGATCATTGAAAGCCTACTGTACCTGACAATGTCACGGCCAGATATTGTTTTTGCCACATGTCTTGCAGCCCACTTTCAGAGTAATCCAAAGGAGGAACATATGGCAGTAGTCAAAAGAATCACGAGGTACATTCAAGGTAAACATAACTTTGGGTTATATTTTGATGCAGGTGGGGACAGTGAATTATCACCGTTTTCTGATGTTGAATGGGCTGGTGATGTAGTAGAAAGAAAGTCCACCAGTGGTGGATCCTTCTATATTGGGCAGAAATGTGTTGGCTGGTTGAACAAGAAACAATAAAGTACGTCTCTTAGTACTACTGAAGTTGAGTATATATCTGCCACAAAGGCATGCACTCAACTTCTATGGATGAAGCAATAATTAATAGATATTTGTGATGACGTAAAGCAACCAATGGTGATTTACTATGATAACAAGAGATAAATTTATCTTACAATGAATCTTGCTTAGCAATCTCGTACAAAACATATTGAAATCAGGTATCACTTTATCAATGAAAAAGTTGAGCAAGGGGTGATTAGAATGGAGCATGTGGGAACTGATGAGCAAGTGGCTGATATCATGGTGAAGCCACTGTCAGCGGCTATGTTTGAAAAACATCGGTTGAACCTCGGTGTTCAGCCACCTCCCAGTGCATAAGGAAGTTACACAATACCCCTCTCCCTGATTATGATAACTATTTTTATCTATTTATGGATGTGATGAAGGCTTATGGGGGATATACTATCCAGGGGGAGTATGGTTTGAGCTGAACAAGGAACAAATTACTGGTCATTGGGGGAGAAAGGAATAAATTCAGTGTCAGTGATAGGATGACAAGGATGAGAAGGAATACATTGGTCTTGTAATGCTTCGTCAGTGTCAGTGATAGGATGAGAAGGATGTGAAGGAATACATCAGTCATGTAATGCTTCTTGGGCATCATTAATAATTCCAAAACACTGGAACCCAATTTAAGCTTTCTCTCTTGTTATCTATACCAAGCATTTCTCACGTAGACTTAGAGTGTTGGCTGAGTTTCTTCTTGCGTTTTTGGTTTGCACATAGATGGGGATCTATTGAATTTGTTTTCTGATTGCCAACAAAACCAAAGGGGGAGATTATTGGAACCATGGCCTTCTATGCATGAATTGGAGTATGGTTTGTATTTGTTTTCAATACTCAGTGGATGTTCATAATGTGAACCAACAAAGTGAACAATAGTTCAAGCAGACAACAGTATTGAAGGTGGCACCATTTCCTAGTGTTTGCCAAATTTTGGGGCCTAAAAATCGACAAACGGAGAAAAGTGTTTTTGGAAAAGAGACTTGCGTGCAGTGTACTTGTAGGAGAGTAAAATTTCTTTCTATATATTTTTCATGATCAGAACATGGAAAATGGTAAAGGGATAAGGGTCATGCAAGTATTGGTGTGTTCGCGCAAGTGACATGTGCGTCGAGGAGGGACTTGCGCACCGGTGCCTAGGAGGTCTCTAAACTTGCACGCCTATTGTTATTCCAGTTCAGAACATCAAAATATGGAAAAGGGAAGTGTTTCATGCAAATATTGGTTTCATCACGCAAGTGAGTTACACGACAAAGACTAGGGCGGTTGGAGCTGCACGCCGGGACTTGTGCGTCGGAACTTGAGCGTCGTGAGGACACATGAGGGACACCGTGCAGGGGATTCAGTTTTCCTATAAGTAGAGGACCACCCCTCCTCATTTGTAACGAAGTTCAAGACTTACTGATTTTTAAAGCCCTCATCGCGCAAGTGGTTGAGTCGCACAGGTGGTTGTTGGGTCACGCAAGTAGAAGCTGCACGCTAGTTGTTGGCTGCGAGACCAAGGCAGTTTGGGAGCTAAAGGTGCAGAGTCGCGTAAGTTTGGAGTTGAAGGAGGAGGTGTCGCGCACGTGTGTTGGTGTCACATGCGTGCCAATTGTGTACCGCGCAAGTGACTTGTGCGCCATTCTTGAAACTTGTGTGCCAGTCTTGGAGAAGCGCGCTGGGTGAGGTTGTTGCATGCCGGACCTTTTGGAGCTGCACAAAAAATGGAATATTTCTTGATAATTTCGGTGCAAAGTGGTATTAGTATACAAGTGAAATTTGGACTTCAAGAGAGCATCTACATTCAACAGAGGATTCATTCTTTTGCAATGATGAAAAGACCTTCACATCTATAAACTGAGTGTGACTTCACCAATGGCAGTGAGCCAGGGGGAGTCAACAGAAGTGTCCCAAGGGAAGTAGTGAGCTATCCCTGAATCTTTATAAAGGTAGTGAGCCTGGGATAGAGTGACTGTTCCCAAACCATTGTAGTCCACAACTAGTGAAGATTACTGGAATTTGATATGACTGAAAACTTGTTGGTTTATTCTCCTTGGATGTAGCACTTAGTGGTGAACCAAGTAAAAATTACTATGTAATCTCTTTGCATGTGAATGTTTCATTGCTAATCATATCCATCATATAGATTTAACTAGTTCCTACCAACGTGGAAACACGATCATTGCTTTTAAAAGAAAAATTTGACACCCTGATTCACCCCTCCCCTCTCAGGGTATCCTGGGGTCCTACACTAACCCCTATCTAATTGATTTCATGTCCTGACTGACCTTCCAATATATATCAATATCAAACAAAATTCACTCCTTCCCCATTAGGGATGTCCAATACACCGACCTCCAATAGTATGCAACATAATATTATAAATATGTTATCCAATCCATACAAAATATTATTTCAAATTTTTTCATATCTATAATAAGTAAATCAAAAGAGTGGGCACAAACCCTAGGAAATATAACACATACTAAGAATCTCTTAAAAATGTATGGCCTTTTCAAAACAGGTGATTCAACAATCAACAAAATAGCAGAGATATACTTGGCCAACCCTAATATAAACACAACTTAGAAATAGATAAATAAATTAGATTCATCTGAATCCAATAATATATACAAAAATATAAATAAAACTATAATTGTAGCTATGATGGTATAAGGAACCTATCCATAGTTATTTAGACTATCCTCCAAATCGCACACCCAACCAAATTTATATATGTACCTTGGGCCCCTTGATCCCATATTGATCCATGTAACTAAATATATGGGAATATTTTACTACAAACACTCTTAATACCCCTGTCAAACACAACTTACTGGACTCCTGGATGAAAATCAACTATTTTTAAAATGTTTTTTTAGAAAGGATCATGAATCCTACATCTTTCTGAACCCTCTACGCCAACCCAACTGCAATATCCTAGAAAAAATGATTTTTTAGTGACACATACATCTACATACATCATAGTAATTAAAGAGAGTAATACATATTCATTGAAATTAAATGTACGCCCACATTTATATAAGGCCATTGAAATAGTTACTTTATTTGGGATTGATGAACCCATGACCCACGTAGCCTTCCTTTCACCACATTTTCCAATCTCATTAGATATATTATTCCTACCAATAGAAGCGGAACCACCTGTTCCACTAGGGAGATATCCATAGTGACCAATGATGATGGGAAGAGAGTTTTCTATGCTATCTTTTACTAGTTAATTTTTTAAAATATGAGGCATAAGAACCACATCAGAGTTAGTTGTGAAGTTTATCATTTTCACATGGTGCAATAAATTTGGATAGAGTAAAAAATCTAAATTATGGGCCTTCATGGTCTCATTCCCACTACCTAAGGAGAAAAATTATATAGCTCAATAAAATAAGAAGAATACTCTATCACATAAATCATCCCCTACTGATGTTCCACAAACATATATAAATAGAATATATTTAGTGAAAAAGATAATAAATCGTCAAAGAATATGACAATTATGGCCTCCAACGATAATCCCTCGACCCTTTAGGACTAAACTGTAAAACTCCACCATTTCATGGAGGGTACCTAAAAGAGATATCTCAAATGATTTACATGATGGTTTCACATGTTTCAACCAGCCACAAAAAACACTCTATAACCTTAACTCATTATTTAGTATCTTAATAAACATTCATTATTTGGGTTTATTGTAGATGATGCATTTAGATGTCCTGATTGAAGACTACCAGAGTCATTCCACCTTAATGAAGACCACAAACCTTGATTGGCACACTATAAAAACCTCTAGATAGAGTAGATATGATACCCCCAAATATTATAGTATCCTCATGAGTATTCTCATATTCAACTTTCTATATATCAAGAGGTATAATGTCCAGATTCCATGCCTTAGTAATATTCTCAATATTATTCTTATGTGGCCTCATATAAAAACGTTGAAATAGGATTTTCCAAAATTTCAATACTTAAACTACAAAATTACTATAATAGTTTAAATATTAACCAAATTTAATCATTTAAATAGGGTCTATGCATTAAAAACCAATGATACATTCCACAATGGTCTTCCCATATTCATACGTGGTATAACCATCCAATATACACCTAAACAATTTCCAATAATATTTGAACATTGATGTTATTCACATTCATATATAAAAAACATATCAACATGATAAATAAAATTTATTATATGTCATCAACAATGAATTTGGGAAATTACTAAATATATTATTGCTCGAATTCAATTAATTTAACCCAATATAAATCATATGAAAACAAGTTCATGAAAGGAAACCCATTTTTATGAATCCTGATGTATGGACTTAGACACACTTTCCACTCTAGGGAGGTGGAAAATACCATAAAAAATCAAAAAATAAATATTACATAAAGAAGAAAATTAAACACTAAAAAACACATTAATATACTCCCACAACCATAGAGACTTGAATCTCTAATATACATGGGATAGCTATACACATTCAAAGTTTCCAACACCATCCCTAATTTTAAAATCTCCCATACCATTCCCCTCGAGACACAGATTGGATTTTTAGTACCCACTATACCCTATAGTATACCATTAGTTCCAACATGACCTCAAAAACTCAAGGAAGCCAAATTATAATCCATAGTCTACTCTTAATGTAGGAAATCCATTTTAATCAAATTAACTATTCTTATTTAACCAATAACATCACAGTTGATGGAATTAACCATTTATTCACTTATACCAAAACCACATGGCCACCTAAGACTTTACTAAGCTCATATATTACACAACAATCCCAATTAACCCATGTAATCATCAATACATCAATCTATAGAATTAGGTGTCATTTCATCATACTAGAGAAACTTCCCATATATCTACTCTCTAAGAATCCAATTACACTAATTTGAACACATCAAACCACTATGGTACTGAAATTAGAACACAATAAGCCACTATAAATAGACTCATATGTATAATAGTTTATAAAAACCATTAAAATTCCTTAAAATTCTAATGACATCTCAAATAATTTGTAATTTTCAGACTAGAAAATGGATGTTTCTTGATTTATACCTCGACCATATAACCCCTAATTTAATAAAACATATAAATTATAGATTTACACATATAAAAGAAGGGAAATTCTGATAAAACACCACAAAATTCATAGATGGTTTTCACCAAAGCAATAATAATCCAAAAACAAATAACACATTAAATAGAGTAGATTAGAATTTGAATGAGATTTGTAATCCAAGAAAGAGAATACCACTAGGGAGTAATCAAGTGGTAGTTTATGGAGGAGGAATATGGGGATGTTCTGTGGGTTAAATTCCATGATTTCCCATAAAAATATCCAATGGATATTGTTGTAGTGTAAACATGCTAGTTATGGGCTAATGCATCACATATTAGGGACACATTACAACATAGGACTTGGGATCAGGACACAACCTCCTCTAATAAAGGGTATAATATATAATAACTCATCCTTATTAAATTTCCTTTACTCTCAAACTGAAATGGTTTTCCCCACTTACACCTCACAGAACAACCCCATGACTACCACTTTCTCCTTACTAACTCCAAACAATCACAAAAAATATCCCTTCAAGATATTGTAAATGCCTACGCACAATAAAATTTCTTCCCTTCACAATTCCCTACTTTCATAATCCTAAAACATGGACACCAATAACAGTACATAAAAAATTAAATCATCTAACGATATAATAATTATAAACTATAACTTGAAATTTGAATGGAATTACACATAAAGGACTATGTGATCTGATTCATGTATCTTAACAGTCTATTAAATATTTCTAATTGAGAGTATAATGATACATTATAGAAACGTAGGTAAGGTAAAGGAATGGTCATTTATTAATATTTTGTTTTGATATTGATTGTTAAGGATGCCTCAAGAATATTATGACCACCTTCAAATATTCATTCTGATATGGATTCTATTGGGTTTGAGGTACTTTTATCAATATGAGTTCCTATTTTTTATTAGAATAAAATATTGGTATTGGATTGAAAATATTATAGTTAATGGTTCCTAAAATTAATAATTGATCAATGGTTAATGAATACATAGGGTTTTATAAATTTATTTAATTTTATGAAATAATAATAATAAATTATTTTCATAAATATTATGAATGTGTTCTCATATTGGTGTATTCCTGTGTAATTTTTTAAGTAATACAATTTTATGTTATTGTGATAAATTTCTTTATGCAATTATTTAATGAAAATGTATTTAGAATCGTTCATTTGTATAAATTTTGGTAAATCTATAATTTATAAAATATTAGTGTTAAAGTATTATTTATGAATATAGAGGGTTTTGGATTTCCAAAATAACTATGTTGTTACAAATGGATGTTTACAAAAAACTAATTTAAATAAAAAAATTAATGTTATAAATGGGACATGTAAAAACATTATTATGACATATTGAATTTGGTTTTAGGTATATTTTTCATTTCATTAAAACATAATTGATGAGAGAATATTGTGATTAAATATATTTTTCATTAATTACGGACATGTTTGATGAGTGGGTGTGTAATTTTATTGTTTTGATTATTTTTGTCCATATTTCATTTATTTATGTTTTTAACATGTTTTCTATATGATGTGATGAGAATATTTTAAATTCTATTGATATGAATGGGTGTTGAATTATGCTTTGAGAACATGGGTTAGTTTGATGGATCAGTGGTTCACATGGTGTGTAGAAGTGCTCTGCTATAAATATTAATGATTTTATATGATATTTCTTTGTGGTTTGATTATTTATTAAAAAAATTGTTAATAATGATGTTTAGATTGAAGATATGTTTCTAAAATTTCATTAAAACACAAGTAAAAAAGAAATAATTGAGATAGAATGAAATGAAGAACTATTGAATTTTCAATAGTATTAAATACTATTGTTTCTTGGTGATGTGTCATGATACAATGATAAGAAGTTAAAAGAGGAGTTCAATGTTACCCTCCAATTGTGAAATCCCAAGATCCTTCCAAAGTTACATTGACTGTATACCTACTTCTAGATGTGGAAAAAATATGGTTCAAGGTGTATCAAATAAACTTGGATTTGTTTTTTATGAGTATTTTTATGATTTATTTAACGAGGCATTTATATTATGAGTATATATGGATTAATTTATAAAATTACTAAAATATACACACTTAGTTGTATCTAGTTAGTGTAATTCAATTATGAAGATTGATAAGTCATTTTAGGATTTTTTCTATATAGTAATGTTTCATAGAAACCAAATGTTTTAATCTAAATTATAGTTAGAGATCTCTTGAAGAGTATTTTCTCAAATGATAAATACTTTATATGAGTTGAGAGATCATGATAATTTTATATGATGAGATTTTTGAAATTTTATTTGTTAAAATGGATGATATTTTTAGGGAGCAGATATATGTTAGAATGGTTCTACAAGGAAAGGGTTGTATGTTACATTAATATTGAGGGTTAGGTGATCTATTCTAAATCATATATTATTATGATATAATGAAATGGGTGGCGTGATGTTTTTTATGATAGGTGAGATGATTCTTTTCCTATTAAGTATGGCATACCATTAATAGCATGCATGTTTCATGGTTTAGTGTACTGCTCAAACAATGGTGGTTTATTTTTACTGTCCATGATATTTTCATAACTTATTTGGTGACTAGTTATGATTGAGTAAAATTAATATTGAGTGTTCAGGTTTGATATAGTTTGGTATAGTTATTCATTTCATGAGAAACATTATGAAATCCTTGTAATTTAGAACTTAAATTTGTTTCATTTTTTATTTGTGATATATTTTTATGATATATTTTCCTTAATGTGGTTCAGTGGTTTTAGAAAATTATTTTTATTATTTTATTAAAATGAGGTTTACTATACTTATATAAATTTTCAATTTTCAAAATCAGGCAGATTCTTTTAGTTAATTTAAAATTTTATTCTATTATTTATAAAAAAAGTAATATAATTAAAAAATATATGTAAAAGAATTTGTCTTTTTTTGGTCATGATAAAATTACTCTTCTATGAAAAAATATTATTTTTTTGATTTTTGATAATATATTTACTATGTTGGTAGTGTTTAATCAATTTATTTTAATAATTTAGCTATTTTAAAACACATTTTCATATGTTTTATAATTATCATGTTATAAAAAGGGCCGGTAAGGCTTGTTATTGGTTTTTGTTATGGGTTAATATATTGAATTCGGTTGGGATGTTCTTGGTTGTTATGGGACTAGTATTATAGAATCACTATTTCATTGAGGGTGTTCAGTTTATATCCATGAGTGTTTCTTAAGAATTTGATTTTTACACTAATATGATAGAGGTTATTGGAGGATTATAATAAACCATTTTAGTTGTTATGTTTAATGTGTTTTTTAGATTAACTATGTATTAGAGGGTATTTCATGTGTGGTAATTCTAGTTTATATGTTAGAATCATAGTTTAGTTAAGATGAATGTATAAGAAATGTATTTGAATTTTTTTAATGTGATTATTTGATGTAATTAGGTATTTGGGTTAAGGAAAAAAATTCATGTGGCCCTTTCTCTTTTTAGGACCTTGTTTTGGGTTTTCAATAGAAATGATATTTTTTGAGAGGTATCTTATATGTTCATTATGTAATTGGAATGTTCTATTCATTTAGGTTTTTTAGAATTATCAAGGATGGAAACCATTAGACAAGAATAAAAATTTGGATTATATTTTTTCATTCATTCCTTCATGTGTTTATGGAATCTATAAAAGAAGTGGAAATATTATGTGTTGAGTTTAGACTTAAAATTTGTCTGAAATAAAAAATTACACATAATGGGTTCCATTATTTCATGATTTTCTCTAGTGGTTGATTATTCTGGTATCATTTCGGATTATAAGAAAGGATTCACTAATTTTCATTTTTTATTATACATTTATCTGGTGTTTAATGGTTACATTGATGAAATTATTGTTGTTCTATAATGAGCATGTGAAAATGATTTTACTGTAATGAATAGATTTTGTGGGAATATTTTTTGGTCAATGATTTGGGATATGATTTATAATAACTTATTCGCTATGCCTTGTTGTGTTCATTATTTCATGATTATATTTATATTATTATGAATTGAAAAATAATTCTAATATATATTTTTTGATTAAATCATCTATAATAATAGGTTCAAATTAATCTATTAACCAATAAAAATAATGCATAATAAAGTATTTTACTCACCAGTGAACATTGGTATAATTGAATTTCAATGTCGAATAGAACAATATTTTAGGTGAATATGTGTGTTTTCCATTACATTTTGAATCCCTATTTGACCGAACCTAATTTTATTATAATGAGAACTATTATGCCATATTGTTTAGCATCAAATTTTAATTTTAAATTTTGGCATTTTCAATATATCTATTTATTTTCTTATTATCTTAGGAGACTTTTGATGATAATTGATGTTTACTAGAATATATGGAGTGAAAATGTTATCTATTATATACTTTTTCATTTAGGAGGTAGGATCCATATGAATAGAGGTAATCCTTACTTGATTCCTTATTTTTCAATATATATTTTATTAACCTGAAATTATTTTAAAGTAGATAAGGGGTTATTGAGCGGGGATATGGGGGATTATTTTTATACTATGGGTTCACTAGGAAGTTTAATGAACTTGTGATGTGAGATTTATTTTCCAATGAGGATTTCATTCATGTATCGAATCATGGAATATTAATCAGTAACAGTCAATGATTTACAACAATCAAAATTAAATTTCCACAACATATATTATTTGAGTTAAATGATATGATTTTATAATTATATAATATAAATTATGTCTATAAAAAATAAAATGTGTTTTAAAATAAGTGATATATTAAATTTACAATTTTATGAATTTTATGAAAGCTAAATTATTATAATTGAGGAAATATTAGATTAAATATGTTGAAATATATGTTATATTTGATATAGTGTTGAGTTTTTTGTAGTTATATTGGTGGGTTTAATTATATATGAAATTGTAATGAATGAATTAAAGAAAATAAATGAGAAACTATGCTTTGTATAAATGTATTTATGAATTCTCTAATGAATAATTATTATTCTTCACAAAATATGTGGTACACAAAATATGTGGTACACATGAGGAATAATATGATGTTGAAACATAGTAAACTATGGTTTTTAACTGATGCATTGGATTCTATTTTTATTTTGAGGTATTGGTTTTATTGTTTGTGATGTTGATAATTCTTATGATGGGTGGGAATAGAGGTTACCTTGATAGGATGTGGAATCATGGATGATATATTTTTTTAGTATATATCATTATTTATTATTTATTTAAACAATGTTTGATGTGGAATTGAACATTTCTAATCACCACCACTAGAATTGGGTAACCAAAATGACACTAGTATTATTTTTTTAGTTACCCATTGCACCCAAAAAATCCATGATTCCAAGGAAATGGATCGAAAATTACCCTCCTTATCCAACTTCCTCTTCCATTTGTGGGTATGTATTTTATTATTTGGTAATAGTTATTGTTATGTACTAATAGTAGTGGTTATTTGGTTATTTAATTCCCCAATATATTATAGAAGTAAATATAAAAAAAATTATAATTATGGGGCACAAATAAAAGATACAGATTCATTAAACATGTTTTTTATAATAATGGTTAATGGACAAAAGCAAAGTTATTTTATTAAAATTTAAATGTCTTAGGGTAGTATTCTCCAATAAACATCTAGGATATAACAATAAAATACAAAGATAGAGTATTACAATTCATGAAATGTAAATGTTGAAAATACTAAAATTTAGATGTATTATTTTTTGGATTGGTATAAATTAATTTATCTAATGTTAGATTAAACATGATTATTAAATATCCATTGTGAATTTTCACAATTATGTTTATATCCATTATATGGTGAAAGATATATTTATTATATATCAAGGGTAATTAAAAGAGTTAATTGATAAAAAAGGGAGATACCATGAAATTTAAAAAGTATGAATATTTTTTATGAATTAAATTTATTAGATATTATAAAGGATATAACGATAATAATGTTTTCTATCAATAGGGAACATCCTAAAATTAAATAATTGAGGACTGAGAAGAATCATATTTGATAAAATTTTAAGTAAAAATCACTATTTGGTCAATGTTGTTTGAAAACACCATATTTAAGTACCACCATTACACATCTTACCCTTATGGATTGTGTTGGTGTAATAATAAGTTTTGTATCTAGGGGTTATATCCCATTAAAGAACACATTATTTATTAATGAAATGTTGTTTACTTCCATTCAAATTTTTTATCAAATGTGTAATCCTTATATTGATGTTAAAATTTATAGAATTCGAGTATATTTTTGATCAAATGTATTTTATTTTTTTAATTCAGATTTTGAAATTATAAATGTCTACTCTTTTGATATTTTTTGATAAAAATAGAAAAAATATTGTAAAAAATGACGATATGTGGTGAAATATGGTAAATATAGAACATATATATCTAATAATTAAAAAAAATATTCATATTTATTTTCCTTTCCCATGTTTTTGAACATATCATTATACTGGTTCTCTATTAGAGGTAATGGGTCACAATAAAGACAGTGGTAACTATTAATATAATGGAAATATAAAAGGTTCAATAATTTATTTATTGGGTTTCCATACACAAGAACTATAAATAAACACCCCAATTTTAATTTATACTCATGATATATTTTAATTATATTTTTATATCACTCACAAATATTATTTTCCATATCTCAATCTTCAATATTAAGGTTTTTTTAATATAAAATTAAAGGTAAAATATCATTCAGGAATTTATTATAATATATACTCTAAACTAAAATGGTTTTTTACGAATAGATAAATTAGATATTGGTGGAGACAAAACATATGGTGTTGGATAACCATATTACTTATTTATTTTCCATGGTAAGTAGTAAGTACACTAATTTATGTTCAAAATCATTGTCTCAACCAACATAATTACAATCTGACACCCTGAAAAATTTATTAAAAAAATATACCATGTTTTAAATACGTTTTGTTATTTGGTATCCCTTTTATAGACATGGTTAAAGGTGAAAATTTTTGGTATTCCCATCAAAGAGGAGTTAATTATTTGTTCCATGGTAATCCTAAAAATATAATATGATATCCATTCAATAATAATCAAACACATAAGAATTTTTACAATTATAATATAAAAATTGTATTAAATAAAAATATTCAAGTCCCACATCAAGTGGATTGTTCCATATGTAAATATGATGAAGAAAAAATTGATGAGAAGCATGATAAAGGTGTTGAAGAGAACGTGAGTCTCAATATAGAGTTGGTTGAAGATGAATAATAATCCATTTATAGTGATAAATAAAGAAGATTTTACACTCCTACAAGGTTAAAAAAGTAAATAAAGGTCTAAAGCATAATTATAGAATATTAAATCCCTATTATAAGTTTGATAACTTTTTGATTTGAAACCCACTCACATATTATTTATCTCAGATTGATACAAGACATGTTAATGATTGTTTATAGAATACTTAAGGGATGATTTTGTGAACATGGAGATATGCCGTATTTTGAACAATGGAACTAGGGTCTTGAATACCAATCCATTGATTTTGGAGAAGAAATATCATCCTACCCTTATGAATGTCTTGGTGAATCTAGAACCTATCTCACTTTTTATTTGGATATTTATTGTCAAATTGAGAGAAATACTACATTAATACCTATATATTATTCAAATAATATACTTATAAAGGGTAATAAAAACTATATAAGGGAAGAATCCAATGATATATGTTACATAAAATGAGGATAGATCATTATTTTGGGTGCGCATATATTTATAGGATATTTTATAATAAGTAAATATATGAAGTAACAAGTTAGTAGTGTGAGTTGTAAATTGTTATAATATATTTGTTTGGAATTCACAAAAAAAAACATTTTATATTCCTTTTCAAAGATTTTTTTTTTGAATTGAAATAATATTTTGAAAATTTTATATATGAAGAAGTAAATGTAGACAATTTAAGGGGAAATAATAAATTATTATTCAATATTCTTGTTTTTTCCACCGTGTTCAAAAACATATGCATCAAATAATTAAATAATGATTCACTACATTTTTTAATGAAGTAAAAAAGTGATTTAATCTTAATTTATGAAAAAAATATGATTGAAAAATTATGAGATCTCCTTCTAAAAACTATTAACCAGTAGCTAAAAAATATTGTGGACAAAAAATATAAGATTAACCATTAATCAGTCCAATCAAGCATATTTTTATAATCATATACAATGAAAACCCCAAAAACTATTCTTCTCAAAAACCCATCAAAATATCATATTGATTCCATACGTGGAAGATTGAAATTGGAAAAAACATGGGGTTTTAATAATTTATAAAATTTAGATACTCAAAAAGAGGAAAAATTAAGATATCACTGATTAATTGTTTTTAATATTAGAGAAAAATTGATGAATTGAAGATGAATTTAAAGAAACCATAATTTTACACTCTATTTTGATGTTAAGGAAGAAATAAATATGGATTTGGTTCTTGAATCACATACCTTATTTTATTAAAATCCCATTATATATGAAATTATAAGAGTTTGGCTATGTGGAATGGGAAAAATGATTTTATTAGAATATTATTTATTTTACTAGTGTCTATAGAAAACAATGTTATTAAAATACCAACCAAAAAAATCCAAATAAATGTATTTAGGAAATAGAACCTCATAAAATGAACTCTGTTTTTAAATAATTTTAATTTTTCTAATAAAATACTTATAAAAACCACCTCTTTTAATATAACTACAATGAGAATGTATCATCGGGATATATATAAAACATTTCTTTTACATTATAATATTAAACAAATTATTTCATAGATTGATATAATCATATAATAAATTTCCTTCAATTAAAATAAAAAAAATTACATAGAATATTTTCAACATATATTTTCAGGGAAAGAAAAATAAGTTCTGGGAAAAATTCATGGTTAATACTATAACAAAAATATTTTACAACTCTATTAATGATTTTGTGACTTTAAGGGATTTAAACAATTGATAAACCCACTAAGATAATTTCATAAAAATAAAGAACATAATGATGTGAAAAATGTGGTATTTAAATTAATAGATAGAAATTAGGAGTAACAAAGAGAATAACTGGATGACTAGTACCACTGTAGAAGGATGAATGAATGATCACAAGCCTGTAGCATATTCCAATTGTCTCATATACCATCCTACATACCTATACCTTCTCTCTGGAATAGAATGTAATTTATTAATTGATAATTTCAATTATATTATATATATACTAAAGAGTATTTAGTAAAATTAATGGGACTTTCATATTTCAATTTCCAATCCAAAATAATTGGACATTGTGATAATTTAGATGGAATATTGATGATATATTTGAAGAGAAACTTATTTAGTAAGATATTATTACTTTTATTATAAATATATCATAGGATTTACCCCCTTATACCTCACACCAATAATATATGTCCAAAAAACATGAGGCACCATGTAAAAACCCAAAAAATTCAAGGAAATTTTTTTTTCATGATTTTATTTGGAATTTTACAAGAACGCAGTTTTTTACGGTACCTAATTCTGAGCCCCGGTGTGCCTGGAATCATTTTCCAAATTTTAGCTCAGGTAAGTTTAGTGAACGAATGAGCGGGTTTTCCTAACTTTTGAACCGGTGCTCAGAATCGAAATCTGAGGACACCGATGGAATCGCAGCGCCGATAATTGCTCAAAAACACCTTTTCTAGAGTTGCGTTTTCTCGGGTGTAGTTTTTAAATTTTGGGGTTAAGTAAAGGAATAAAATAAAAGTGGTGCGACCAATTTTATTTTATTTTTGTTTAACCTAAGTTAAGTGGATGGAGTGGGACCCACAATATCTTACCAACTAGGTAGGATAATTGTGAGGTGGGACCCACACGAGCCCCACCGTTTCTTTACTTCCTAAACCCCATCCTTAAATAAGGTAACGCACATGCACCCCCATTAATTGGAATTAAACCCTTGCGTTTATCTGTTCAAGAAATGCCTCTATTAATTGGGCAGTTTAAACGTTGCAATTAATTCAATTAATTGTTTGATTCGTTTTTGAATTTCAAAATTCTTGGCTTGAGAAATAAAATAAGACAAACTCTTATTTTATTAGAGTTGTTGGGTTATGAGAGGATTGGGGAGAATTTTCTCAAGTTCTTGAATTACTTCTTCCTCGACGAAGAACTAGAAGAACGTGAAGAATGCCGACCTCTGACGACGGACGACGGTGAGAGACGCATTCCTCGGAGATCAACGATCCAACGCACACCCTTTCGTTCCTCCTTCCCGAGTCAAAGGAAGGTAGACACCATTCCTCCTCGGACGATCTCCGTCAAGTGTGCAGAACCTTCTTTCCACGACGTCCCTTCCGCGAAGAACTTTCATTCAACTACGCTCGAGGTAGGGAATTATTTTAATTGTTTGTTCGTGATTACTTCTGTCTCCATTCTTCATTTCAAATTGAGCCGCCTGATATCTTAATAACGGGAGGAGGTCAGACCGCACAAACACGGACGACCCTCCTCCCCCTTGTTTGTTTGATTTTGTTGCTGCACCAGGAAGGCGGCGTGGTGACGTTGCACCGCGTGGAAACTATGAGTTAGGGCGAAGAAACGCGGTGTCATCGCGTTGCGTCATTGATGTCGAACAAGCCGTGGCGCTGTCGCGCCGCACCGGACGGATCAAGGTCGCGGACTTTAGCCGCAGCGGAGCAGGAAGCGGCTGGTGACTTCCGGCCCCTGGCATCGGAGCAAACAGACGGGACTGCCCCGGTCCCATGGCAGCAGTAGCCGGCCGGCCGGTGCGGGCTGGCCAGTCATAGGGATGTGTCGGGGGTCGTAACCCCCAGTTGGCCAGCAGGAGCGGCCCCCATCATGGTGGTCACGGTTTCACACAGGGGGGCAGTGCGCCCTCCGCCCCCAAAACCGCTCGGTCGTTTCGGCCGAGCTACCTAGCCGCCCAAGCCGCGCCGGGCCGCGCCCAAGCGGGCCGGACCCAGACCCATTGTGGGTCGACCCAGTTCAGGCCGACCCAGGGTGTCTCGGGTCGGGTCGGTCCTGGCCCGAAACCCCCACTTTCGGACCTCTATAGGTCTTTTGCCCATAACAAGGGCTACGGACCTCCGATCGACGCACCATCTACTGCAATGTGATCCATGGATCGAGACGGTCGTTTCGGTATATTACACTCAAGGTTTCGGAGAACTTTAGGTTCTGACGGGGTGGTTCGTACACGAAACCAACCGGGCCCTCAGAGTAGAAACGCTTATAACATGAGCTCCGGACGTCCAATTGATGTGTCGTGAACTTTGATGGATTCCTCTTGATGAGACGGATCTTTTGGAGTACATCGCCTGAGTTTTGGATGCAGTTGGATAGTGGCCGGGTTGGATTGTACCCAAAATCCAACCAGGCCCCTGGAACGGAAAAACTGATAACTTTCAGACCGGACGTCCTTTTGAAAAACCGTCAGCGGGATTGGTGATCACGTTGAAAAACGATCCCTATGAAAATACCCTATGAGAGTTCGGGGTACTGCCGATAAACGGCCAGGTTGGTTCGCACACAAAACAAACCGGGCCCTTGGAACGAAAAGGCTCATAACTCACAGACCGGGCGTCTGAATGACGCGTTGTCTATTGCGTTGAGACCCCTATGACGAGGTGGATCTTTGAGATACTTCTTCGTGGAACTTTGGGATATTTGTAGTATCGACCAGTAGCTTGTGTAGCGGAACCTCCCGGCGACGAGCTAGCAGAGTGCAGAGACCTAGTAGCTGGCTGAGACTTGACGATTGCTGATCTATCGTCTCGGTGTGTTTCGAATAGCCCAATGGGGAGCGCTGGGTTGTAGAGGCAGACCCGCAGCGGAGGAGCGCTTGGTTGTAGCGGCAGACCCGCGGTACTCAATAGAAGGAGTACCTCTAGAGGCTATGAGGGGGAGCGTTTGGTTGTAGTGGAAGACCCACGGCGGAGGAGCGCTTGGTTGTAGCGGCAGACCCACGGCGGAGGAGCGCTTGGTTGTAGAGGTAGACCCGCGGTACTCAACAGAAGGAGTACCTATGGATCCTATGAGGGGGAGCGCTTGGTTGTAGGGGCAGACCCATGGTGGAAAGTGCTTGGTTGTAGCAGCAGGCCCATAGTACTCGACTGGTGGAGTACTACAGCAGTCCAAGGTTAGTGGGGCATGCTGGGTTGTAGTAGCAAGCCCACTGTACTCGACAGAGGAGGAGTTCTCCAGCAGCTGTGGTTTCGACTTCATGATTAAATCTTGGTTTGATCTAATCTTGGTTTGATCTGAGTCTATAATCTTTGTGTTTCTTAATGATTGAGATGGGTTACTTGATAACTTTGGTATATGTATGGGCATATACCTAAGTAGAGGTTATCTGTTGAGATCTTCCTTGTGCTTATCCTTGTTGGATTTAGTGAGACCTTGAGGGTCTTGGGGTCCCTGCTGAGTATCGTTATACTCACCCCTGCACGGGCTATGCCTGCACCTCATTGTGTGGTTGTAGATGACGGGCAGTGCAGACAGAGGCCGAGTGTTCGAGGACTGGACAGTACCCAGAGGTGGACCTCATGATGAGACCGTATCCGATGGTGGACTTCACGGCGAGGCGACACTCGGAGGAGGTTGACGGGCGAGAGCATTGTGGAGGTTATCTGTACCTACCCTTTAGGTAGGATCTGTGGTGGACGATGCAGGAGCTGCGTTATCGGTACCTACCCTTCAGGTTGGATCCTTGGTGGACGATCCAGGAGCTGCTTGTCACCTTCCGGTTGTTTTATCTTTTTCCTTGTACTTTACAGTTGGGCATGTATTTCCTGCCCCTTTACTTCAAGCATAGCTTGTTTCAGTTTTACATAATGTTTTACTTCCGCGTGTACTATGTGGTGTTTTTTTACTTTTATAATGGAAATTCCTTCCCAATTATCAGGATTTACGCCTTTGGTGCTAGTCGCCAGCCCCTGGCCTATGGAAGGCGGGCTTGGGGTAGTCACGGCATGGGCCCCGAGGGCGGGTCGTGACAAATTGGTATCAGGGGCGATTCGGTTCTACCATAGAACTCAGGACTCTGATCCTTCTTCTATGTGAAGAAATAGTGTTAAGGTTATTGAGTGTGGTTATCAGTCCAGGGAGTCCAGTGTTGGTGCAGTGGCCAACGTATCCGTACACCAGGACCCTGACTTCTGATTTCTGACTCAATACATGAAAACATTGATTGCATGTGGGTTTTAAAAGTTTTCTTTGTGATTACTTTTGGTCAGATCACCAGGTATACGTTATTAACCATGGGGCACCTATTTCTTTTCAAGATGGCCCCACGACGGTATCCACCTAGGGTTTCGAGCGTTGTGCGTGACGACAGCCCAATGAGCGATGAGGCCTCGGTATAGGTCCCTTTGACAGCAGAGGCACCGGCGGTACCTCTACCCGCTAAGCCACCGATGCTACCAGCCCCAGCCGCTGATGTTGCATGTCTCCTTAGTGCACTGCAAGAGTTTCAGCGTCAGCGACCGCCCAGGTTCCGTCGGGAGACAGACCCTCAGGCAGCCGAGGATTAGCTGGAGGCAGTTGTTCGAGTTTTCCGTTTGGTAGGGACACCAGCTGACCTTATGGTGGTCCTTACTGTGAGCCTCCTGCATGCGGTAGCAGGAAGATGGTGGATCTTGATGCTCCAGGTGCAAGACGAGGCATCTCTCATTTGGACGGACTTTGAGAGCCTTTTCCGCTCAGAGTTTTTTCCATCCACCCCCCATGCAGTGCGCATCCATGAGTTACAACAACTGCGGCATGGCAGCATGACAGTTTCCCAGTACGCGGAGATGTTTACCGATCTCTCGCGCAATTCCATGGACATGGTACATGACCCATTCTTCAGGGCCCGAACCTTCGAGCAAGGGATCAGGCGAGAGATCATATCTTCAGTTGTTTCTCACAGCATTCCGACACAGACAGGGGTGTTGGAGCGAGCCCTCTTAGTGGAGAGTTTTCATACTGAGAAGTCTCCAGCAGCAGGACCCACCACAAGCCGGCATGTGACAGAGTATTCTACAGTGGGTAGTAGACAGATGACACAGAGGTCCAGGAGGACTAGACCTACAGCTGGTCAACCGTATGACACATGATCGTTTGTGCGAGG
The DNA here is from genome assembly GCA_963277665.1 of Viscum album. Classification (NCBI taxonomy): domain Eukaryota; kingdom Viridiplantae; phylum Streptophyta; class Magnoliopsida; order Santalales; family Viscaceae; genus Viscum; species Viscum album. The sequence continues at coordinate 1,291,683,009 of OY728158.1, forward strand.
CACCTGGGGTGGACAACGACTTGCCATGAGCGGACAATGTTACTCCTGCGGCGGGGTTGGTCACATGGCTCGTGACTGTCCGACCCACCATACAGATGACCAGCAGATGAACGTAGGACCTCCCAGGCGAAGAAAGAGGTTTGATCGAGGCGGAACACATGGAGTAGGAGACCGTGGCAGGGGAGCTGGCCGTACAGCTGGAGGTGGACGACCCTTCGAAGTGTTTCCACCACCACCACCAGGAGGTCCACCCCGACCGCAGGGAATAGGTGGACATGGGAGAGCTTAGTTGTAGGTAGCTGAGGCCTACGATCATGGAGCTTTAGGAGCGGATGGATAGGAGCGGGACAAGATCCAGACCTGTAGAATTTTGTTCATGTTGCTTCTAGCTTTGTTGATTTTTTTTTTGTAGATGCTTTGTGTCTGTGTACTTTGAGCTGCAGTAATAAAAGAAACCTTTCTTGTGGCGTTTACCTTCCTCTCCTCTCTTTATGATGTTACTAAGAGGTTCCGGTTTTAAAAAAATAGTTGACTTGACCCTCAATTTGAGATACCTACTGGAGGAGACCCAGTGACCACACACTGATGCTGACAGTGTGACTCAACCCTTGGAGGCGAGAGTAACGGTTAGATCTCTTGGTAGTAGCATCGAGGCCTTACGATGTCATCCTTGGTATGGATTAGTATCATCAATGTCAGGATTGACTGTATTAGGCAGAGAATATGGTTTATCTAGGGGATGAGACCGGATTTCTTTTATCAGCAAAGAAGAAATCTCAGCAGCTCTTATAGGACCAGAAAGGTCCAAGTCATCCAAGAGCGGATGAGGACAGCTCAGGTCCGGCAAAAAGGCTTGTGCTGACAGGAGGCGGAGACCACTAGAGTTCTATAAAGGTGACCACGTTTCCCTACGGGTCTCACCTCGACATGAGTTACAAAGATGTGGCCGAGGCAACGAGTTATCTCTGAGGTTCAACGGACCATTCTAGGTCCTCAGCAGGGTATACGAGGAGGTTTACCGCTTGACCCACCCACCACAGTTGCACCAGGTGCACGACGACTTCCATGTATCTCAACTAATGAGATACGAGCTCGACCCTTCACTTTTCATCGACCATGGAGAGCTATACATGGGCGATGGGGTGACCCTCATAGAGGTTCCATTGGGGATCGAGAGATGACAGGAGTGGATCCTATGACCACGGTCAATTCCTCAGGTGCGCTTTCACTGGCTGTACGGGAACCTCTAGGTGATCACATGGGAGCAGAAGGCTCAAATGCGTGCTCAGTACAGTTTTTTTATCCCTAGTTTGTGTTAAAGCTTTACGGGGACATAAATCTCTGAGGTGGGAGTAATGTAAAGACCCTGATATTTCAAGGGAAAAAAATTTCTTTATTTTCATTGGAATTTTACAAGAACGCAGTTTCTGACGGCACCTGATTCCGAGGCCCGGTGTGCCCGGAATCATTTTTCAAATTTTAGCTCGGGTATATTCAGTGAACGAACAAGTGGGGTTTCCTAACATTTGAACCAGTGCTCGGAATCGAAATCCATGGACACCGATGGAATCGCAGCGCCAGTAATTGCTCAGAAACACCTTTTCCGGAGTTTCATTTGCTCGGGTGTGGTTTTTAAATTTTGGGGTTAAGTAAAGGAATAAAATAAAAGTGGTGCAACCAATTTTATTTTATTTTTGTTTAACCTAAGTTAAGTGGATGAAGTGGGACCCACAATATCCTACCCACTAGGTAGGATAATTGTGAGGTGGGACCCACATGAGCCCCACCATTTCTTTTCTTCCTAAACCCCTCCTTAAATAAGGTAACGCACCCACACTCCCATTAATTGGAAGTCAACCCTTGCGTTTATCTGTTTATGAAACGCCTCTATTAATTGGGTGGTTTAAACGTTGCAATTAATTCAATTAATTGTTTGATTCATTTTTGAATTTCAAAATGCTTGGCTTGAGAAATAAAATAAGACAAACTCTTATTTTATTAGAGTTGTTGGGTTGTGAGAGGATTGGGGAGAATTTTCTCATGTTTTGGAAGTTCATCTTCCTCGAGGAAGAACGAGAAGAAAGCGAAGAACGCCAACCTCCGACAACGGATGACGGTGAGAGATGCCTTCCTCGGAGATCGACGATCGATGCTCACCCTTTCGTTCCTCCTTCCCACGACAAAGGAAGGGAGACACCGTTCCTCCTCCGACGATCTCCATCAAGTGTGTGTAACCCTCTTTCTGCGACATTGACGAACCATCATTCAACTACGCTCGAGGTAGGGAATTATTTTAATTGTTTGTTCGTGATTACTTCCATCGCCATTCTTCATTTCAAATTGAGCCACCTGATATCGCAATAACGGGAGGAGGTTGGACCGCCACAAACACGGCTGAACCTCCTCCCCCTTGTTTTCTTGATTTTGTTGCGGCACGTGGATGGCGGCACGGTGCCGGTTGCACCATGCCGAAACTACGAGTTCGGGCGAAGAAGCGTGGCGTCGTCGCGTCGCGCCGGACGGACCGAGGCAGTGGCCTTTGGCCGCGGCGGAGCTCGAAGCGGCGGCCGGCTTCCGGTTGCCGATGTCGGAGCAGGGGGACAGGACAGCGCCTGTCCCATGGCAGCAGTAGCCAGCCGCCCGGTCCGGGCCGGCCGGTCAGGGGGAAGCTCTGGGGGACGTAACCCCCGGCTAGCCAGCAGGAGCGGCCCCCCCTCATGGGGGTCGTGGTTTCAGACAGGGGGGCAGCGCGCCCCCTGCCCCCAAAAAAACGCTCAGCCGTTTCGGCCGAGCCACCAGGCCGGTGGCCGCACCAGCGCGCCGGGCCGCACCACGCCTGCCAGGCGGGGACCTACCCAAGCGGGCCGGACCTGGACCCGGTTCGGGCCGACCCATGGGGTTCTCGAGCCGGGGTCGGTCGGGGCCCGAAACCCCCACTTCCGGACCTCTTTAGTTCTTTTTCCCATAACTTGTGCTAAAAACCTCTGATCGATGCACTATTAGCTGCAATGCGATCCTTGGATCGAGACGGTCATTTCAGTATATTACACTCAAGGTTTCCAAGAACTTTGGTTATTGGCCGGGTTGGTTCGTACACGAAACCAACCGGGCCCTCGGAGTGGAAACGCTTATAACATGAGCTCCGGACATCCGATTGGCGTTCCGTCAACTTTGTTGGATTCCTCTTCATGAGACAGAACTTTTGGAATACATCGCCTGATTTTTGAATGCAGTTGCATTGTGTTCGGGTTGGATTGTACCCGAAATCCAATCGGGCCCCTGGAACAGAAAAGCTGATAAACTTTCAGACCAAACATCCGTTTGACGAACCGTCAGCGGCGTTGGTGATCACGTTGAGAAACGGTACATATGAGCATACCCTATGAGATTTCGGGGTACTTCCAAGATATGGCCAGGTTGGTTCGCACACGAAACAAACCGGGCCCCTAGGACGAAAAGGCTAGTTACTCAGAGACCAGGCATCCGACTGACGTGTCGTCTGTTGCGTTTAGACCCCAATGACGAGGCTGATCTTTGAGATACTTCTTCGTGGGACTTTATGATACTTGGAGTATCGACCAGTAGATCATGGAGTAGACCCTCCTGGTGATGAGCTAGCAGAGTGCAGAGACCTCGTAGCTGGCTGAGACTTGAAGACTGCTGAACTATCGTCTCGTGTGTTTTGGATAGCCCAGTGGGAGCGCATGGATGTAGCGGTAGTCCCATGGCAGAGCGCATGGTTGTAGTGGCAGACCCATGGTACTCAATAGAAGGAGTTCCTCTGGAGGCTATGAGGGGGAGCGCTTGGTTGTAGCTGCGGCAGACCCCACGGTGGAGGAGCGCTTGGTTATAGCGCATACCCACGGCGGAGGAGCGCTTGGTTGTAGCGGCAGACCCGCGGTACTCAACAGAAGGAGTACCACTGGAGCCTATGAGGGGGAGCGCTTGGTTTTAGCAGAAGAACCATGGTGGGAAGCGCTTGGTTGTAGCAGCAGACCCACAGTACTCGATTGGTGGAGTACTACAACAGTCCAAGGTTAGTGGGGCACGCTTGGTTGTAGAAGCAGGCCCACTGTACTCGACAGAGGAGGAGTTCTCCAGCAGTCGTGGTTTCGACTTCATGATTGAATCCTGGTTTGAGCTAAGCCTATAATATTTGTGTTTCCTCATGATTGAGATGTTTTACTTGATAACTTGGGTATATGTATGGGAATATACCTAAGTAGAGGTTATCTGTTGAGATCTTCCTTGTGGTTATCCTTGTTGGATTTAGTGAGACCTTGAGGTTCTCAGGGTCCCTACTAAGTATCGTTATACTCACCCCGGCACGGTCTATGCCCGCACCTCATTGTGTTTGTTGCAGATGACAGGCAGCGCAGATAGAGGCCGAGTGTTCGAGGACTAGACGCTACCCAGAGGTGGACCTCACGACGAGACAATATCTGGTGGTTTACTTCACGATGAGGCGACACTCGTAGGAGGTTGATAGGCGAGAGCGTTGTGGAGGCTATCTGTACCTACCATTCAGGTAGGATCCATGGTGGAAGATCCAGGAGCTTTGCTATTTGTGCCTACCCTTAAGGTGGGATCCTTGGTGGATGATCCAGGAGCTGCTTGTCACCTTCCGGTTGTTTTATCTTTTTCCTTGTACTTTACAGTTGGGCTTGTATTTTCGGCCCCTTTACTTTCAGCACAGCTTGTTTCAGTTTTACTTAGTGTTTTACTTCCGCTTGTACTATGTGGTGTTTTGTTTACTTTTATAAAGGCAATGCCTTCCCAGTTATCGAGATTTACGCCTTTGGTGCTAGTCACCAGTCCCTGGCCTATGGAAGGCTAGCTTGGGGTAGTCAAGGCACGGGCCCCGAGGGCGGGTCATGGAAAATTGGTATCCGAGGTGGTTCGGTTCTACCGCAGAACTCATGACTCTGATCCTTCTTCTATGTGAAGCAATAGTGTTAAGGGTATTGAGTGTGGTTATCGTTCCAGAGAGTCTAGTGTTGGTGCGGCGATCGACGTATCCGTACACCAGGACCCTGACTTCTGATTTCCGACTCAATACACGAAAACATTGATTGCATTTGGGTTTTAAAAGTTTTCTTTGTGATTATCTTGTGTCAGCTCACCAGGTATACTGTATTAACCGTGGGGCACCTATTTCTTTTCAGGATGGCCCCACAATGGAAGCCAGCTTGGGTTCCAAGCGTTGTGTGGGATGACAGCCCACCGAGTGACGAGGCCTCGGTACAGGGACCTTTGACAGCAGAGGCACCGGCGGTACCACTACCCGCGAAGCCACCGATGCTACCAGCCCTAGCCGCTGACGTTGCACGTCGCCTTAGTGCACTGCACAAGTTTCAGCGTCAGTGACCACCCAGGTTCCGTAGGGAGACGGACCCTCAGGCATCCGGGGATTGGTAGGAAGCAGTTTTTCGAGTTTTCCATTTTCTAGGGACACCAGATGACCTTATGGTGGTATTTGCAGCGAGCCTCCTTCACACAGCAGCAGGAAGATGGTGGATCTTGATGCTCTAGGTGCACGAAAAGGCATCTCTCCTTTGGATGGACTTAGAGAGCCTTTTCCGCTCAGAGTTCGTCCCAACCACCCTTCGTGCGGTGCGCATCCAGGAGCTACTACAGCTACAGTATGGCAGCATGACAGTAGCCCAGTACGCGGTGAGGTTTACCGATCTCTCACGCTATTCCACAGACATGGTACGAGACCCATTCTTTAGGGCCCGAACCTTCGAGCAGGGGCTCAGGCAAGAGATCAGAGCTTCATTTGTTTCTCACAGCATTCCAACACAGATAGGGGTGTTGGATCGAGCCCTCATAGTGGAGAGTTTTCTTGATGAGCAGTCTCCAGCAGCAGGACCAACCACTAGCCGGCATGCGTCAGAGTCTTCTGCAGCGGGAAGTAGACAGATGACATAGAGGTCCAAGAGGACTAGACTTGCAGGTGGTCGACCGCATGACACAGGATCGTTTGTGCGAGGCACCCGGGGTGGACAACGACTTACCATGAGCGGACAGTGTTACTCCTGCAACGGGGTTGGTCACATAGCTCGTGACTATCTAACCCACCAAACAGATGACCAGCAGATGAATGAAGGACCTCCCAGGCAGAGACAGAGGTTCGGTCGAGGCGGACTGCATGGAGCAGGAGACCGTGGAAGGGGAGCTGGTCATGCCACTGGAGGTGGATGACGCTTTGAAGTGTTTCCACCGCCACCACCAGGAGGTCCACCCCGACCGCAGGGAACAGGTGGACTTGGGAGAGCTCAACTTCAGGCAGCTGAGACCTACGATCATGGAGCTCTGAGAGCAGATGGACCAGAGCGAGACTAGCTCTAGACCTGGAGACTTTTGTTCATGTTGCTTCTATATTTGTTGATGTTTGTTTGTAGATTATTTGTGTCTTTTTACTTTGAGCTGCAGTAATAAAAGACACCTTTCTTGTGACGTTTAGCTTCCTATCCTATCTTTATGTTATTACTAAGAGGATCCGGTTTAAAAAAACTGTTGACTTGGCCATCACATTGAGATACCTACTGGAGGAGACCTAGTGACCACACACTGATGCCGACAGTGTGACTCAACCCTTGGAGGCAAGTGTAACGGTTGGATATCTTAGTAGTAACGTCGAGGCCTTACGACATCATCCTTGGTATGGATTAGTATCATCCATGTCAGGATTGACTATATTAGGCGAAGAACGTGGTTCATCCAAGGGATGAGACCGGATTTCTCTTATCGGCAATGAAGAAATATCAGCAGCTCTTGTAGGACCAGAAAGGTCCATGTCATCCAAGAGCGGATGAGGATAGCTCAGAGCCGGCAAAAAGTCTTGTGCTGACAGGAGGTGGAGACCACTAGAGTTCGAGAAAGGCGACCATGTTTCCCTATGGGTCTCACCTCGACGTGAGTTACGGAGATGTGGCCGAGGCCACGATTTATCTCCAAGGTTAAACGGACCTTTCTAGGTCCTCAGTAGGGTAGGCGAGGTGGCTTACCGCTTGACCCACCCACCTCAATTACACCAGGTGCACGATGACTTCCATGTATCTCAACTAAGGATATACGAGCTCGAACCTTCTCTTTTCATCAACCATGAGGAGCTGGACTTGGGCGATGGGGTGACCCTCATGGAGGTTCCAGTGGGGATCGAGGAACGACAGGAGCAGATCCTACGAGGATGGTCGATTCCTCAAGTGCGCTTTCACTGGCAGTACGAGAACCTCTAGGTGAGCACATGGGAGCAGAAGGCTCAGATGCATGCTCAGTACTGTTTTTGTATCCCTAGTTTGTGTTAAAGCTTTACAGGGACGTAAAGCCCTGAGGTGGGAGTAATGTAAAGACCCATAAATTTCAAGGAAAATTTTTTTTCTTGATTTTCTTTGGAATTTTACAAGAATGCAGTTTCTGACAGCACCTGATTCCGAGGCCCAGTGTGCCCAGAATCATTTTCCAAAGTTTAGCTCTGGTACGTTCAGTTAATGAACGAGCGGGTTTTCCTAACTTTTGAATTGGTGCTCAGAATCGAAATCCGAGGACATCGATGGAATCGCAGCGCATGTAATTGCTCAGAAACACCTTTTCCAGAGTTGTGTTTTCTCGGGTGTGGTTTTTAAATTTTGGGGTTAAGTAAAGGAATAAAATAAATGTTGTCCGACCAATTTTATTTTATTTTTGTTTAACCTAAGCTAAGTGGATGAAGTGGGAACCACAATATCCTACCCACTATGTAGGATAATTGTTAGGTGGGACCCAAAAGAGCCCCACCGTTTCTTTTCTTCCTAAACCCATTCCTTAAATAAGGTAACGCACCTACACCCCCATTAATTGGAAGTCAACCCTTGCGTTTATCTGTTTATGAAACACCTCTATTAATTCGAGCGGTTTAAACTTTGCAATTAATTCAATTAATTGTTTGATTCGTTTTTGAATTTCAAAATGCTTGGCTTGAGAAATAAAATAACACAAACTATTATTTTATTAGATTTGTTGGGTTGTGAGAGGATTGGGGATAATTTTCTCAAGTTCTTGAAGTTCTTCTTCCTCGACGAAGAACGAGAAGAATGCAAAGAACGCAGACCTCCGATGACGGACGACGGTGAGAGACGCCTTCCTCGGAGATCGACGATCCGACGCTCACCCTTTTGTTCCTCCTTCCCGCTTCAAAGGAAGGGAGACACAATTACTCCTCGGAAGATCTTCGTCAAGTGTGTGGAACCTTCTTTCTATTATGTCCCTTCCGCAACGAACCTTCGTTCTACTACGCTCGAGGTAGGGAATTATTTTAATTGTTTGTTCATGATTACTTGCATCGCCATTCTTCATTTAAAATTGAGCTGCCTGATATCGCAATAATGAGAGGAGGTCTTACTGCACAAACACGGCCGACCCACCTCCCCGTTATTTGTTTGAATTTGTTGCGGCACGTGGAAGGCGGCGCAGTGTCGTTGCACCGCGTGGAAACTATGAGTTCGGGCGAAGAAGCGGGGCGCCGTCGCGCCGCGCCGGAGAACCTGGAGGAGACCACTAGTCGTGCCAGTGCACCGGGCCGGGCCGCCCAAGCCAGGCTGGGCCGCGCCCAAGCAGGCCGGGCCCAGACCTGGTTCGGGTCGACCCGGTTCAGGCCGACCCAGGGTGTCTCGGGCCGGGTCGGTCCGGGCCCGAAACCCCCACTTACGGACCTCTTCAGGTATTTTGCCCATAACTTGGGCTACAGACCTCCGATCGATGCACTGTTAGATGAGATGTGATCCTTGGATTGATATGGTCGTTTCTATATATTACACTCGAGGTTTCAGAGAACTTTGGGTTCGGCCGGGTTGGTTCGTACACAAAACCAACCGGGCCCTCGGAGCGGAAACACTTATAACTTGAGCTCCGGACGTCCGATTGACATGTCGTCGACTTTGATGGATTCCTCTTAATGAGAAGGATCTTTTGGCATACATCTCCTGAGTTTTGGATGTAGTTGGATAGTGTCAAGGTTGTATTGTACCCGAAATCCAACCGGGCCCCTGGAATGGAAACGCTGATAACTTTCAGACCAGACGTTCGTTTGATGAACCGTCAGCGGCGTTGGTGATCACGATGAGAAACGATCCCGATGAGCATAACCTATGAGAGTTCGGTGTACTGCTGAGATATGGCCGAGTTGGTTCGCACACGAAACCAACCGGGCCCCTGGGACGAAAAGGCTAGTAACTCACAGATCAGGTGTCCGACTGACGCGCCGTCTGTTGCGTTGAGACCCCTATGACGAGGCAGATCATTGAGATACTTCTTCGTGGGACTTTGTGATACTTGGAGTATCGACCAGTAGCTCGTGGAGCGGACCCTCCCGGTGATGAGCTATCAGAGTGCGGAGACCTAGTATCTAGCTAAGACTTGACGACTACTGATCTATTGCCTCGGTGTGTTTCAGATTTCCCAGTTGGGAGCGCTTGGTTGTAGCGGCAGACCCACGGCGGAGGAGCGCTTGGTTATAGCGGCAGACCCGGGGTACTCAACAGAACGAGTACCTATGGAGGCTTTGAGAGGGAGCGCTTGGTTGTAGCGGCAGACCCACGACGAGGGAGCACTTGGTTGTAGCGGTAGACCCACGGCGGAGGAGCGCTTGGTTGTAGCAACAGATCTGTGGTACTCAATAGAAGGAGTACCTCTGGAGCCTATGAGGGGGAGCGCTTGGTTGTAGCAGCAGACACGTGGTGGGAAGTGCTTGGTTGTAGTAGCAGGCCCATAGTACTCAACTGGTGGAGTACTACAGTAGTCCAAGGTTAGTTGGGCATGCTTGGTTGAAGTAGCAGACCCACTGTACTCGACAGAGGAGGAGTTCTCCAGCAGTCATGGTTTTGACTTCATGATTAAATCCTGGTTTGAGCTGAGTCTATAATCTTTGTGTTTCCTCGTGATTGAGATGGGTTACTTGATAACTTGGGTATATGTATGGGAATATACTTTGTCACGACCTGCCTTCACCAAAAGGAGGGAAGGGTCAGCAGATTGCCAGACCCTTCTTTCTTTAAGTCGAATGAGAGATAATGACCCCCGAAACCCGCCTTCAATGGGTCCCGGAGTGGCGACTAGCACCATGGGTATATAAAATTCTCACAAATGGAAGGCATTACCCTTTTTATTTTATAGGATCGAGAGATAAGGAGAAGAAAACCCAACAACACCAAGGTAGAAAGAAAAGTAAAGCCAAAGTAAACCATTCCCACATGCATGTTTCAAAAGTAAAAGCCACAAAGTGCAAAAGGTGACTACAAGGTAAGTACCAAAAAGAAAAAAAACAACTGCAACTGCTCCAAAAGTCCGAGCTAATAAGGTCCTGCGTGATCCCCGAAGTCCTCCTGGAAACCTGAAAGCAGTTTTATATACGTAGGGTGAGCATACAAGTATACTCAGTAGGGAAAACCAAAGACTCTCGTGCACAAGTGGGGGAAACGTACTAAAGTCCCGTGAGAAAAAGAGTAAACCAAACACCTAACAAGGCAAACTAACCACCCCAGGCCTCACCAAGGCATGCTCCCCAAATAACGCAAGTCATGTAATATATATATAATAAGAGCACATCGATGTTTGGGTACCTCGTGCCACTTTCCCACTGGTAATTGAGACATCCTACGCATCAGACCAATCCTACTATTCTCACCGCAGTCCCACTGCCACACCCGCCCGCACACACCTGGGCCACAACCACACGCAGTCCCACTGCCGAAATCCCGCCCGCACACTCCTGGGCCCCAACCGCACGCAGTCCCACTGCTGAAATCCCGCCCACACACACCTGGTCCACAACTGTCACATATAACCATGCCTGAAAACACCTAGGCCAGAACAACAACCACCACACCCAAAGACACCTGGGCTAAAGGATCCACTGCCACGCCCGAAGACACCTAGGCCTCATCCCGAAGACACTTGGGAAACCACTTGCCGCACACACCTGGCCAACCACCACACTACCCCGCCCGAAGGTTCTTGGGCTAATAATGGACCTCAGGCCATCACAACATGCCTGAAGATACTTGGGCTATCTGGGAAAGGGAGCATAAAAGGAGCTAATAACCATCCACTAAGGATAGTGTTGGGAAAAACACCCTCCCCCGTCAAATGGGGGTGTTCGGCACTAAGTGCTCAACTTGGGTGGGGCGCGAATAAGAAACAGAAAGCTATAGATATATATATATATATATATGTAACAAGCACTCACCCAAAGCTAGGTTTTTCTTCAGATAGCCTACAGATCACAACAACACTCAAGTCCGAGTCACGACTCACACCAACAACCCATGTGCCCCCTTTCTTATTTCACATTCAGTAATAATGTTTATGTTTAAGCACTACTGGGAAACTAGTAGGCATAGGCATAAGTCCAGGAAAGTAAACAGTCAAACAACAACCAAAACGTACACCTGGTTCTCAACAACAGAGGATTCCACCCCAATTTGTGATATAAACAAGTAACCACTCGGATTTAAAACTCACAACCACCGAATCCATACCAACAGGAGATCCCATCCCCCAAATTCACACGACCATCGAGAGTATAAAAGAACAAGGGATCCCATCCCCTCCCACATTTCCAGCAATCGGCCCGAAAGGAAAACAACCAACTACCACCACCAACAAAAGTCAGGGATTTTTAGATTTAAACGACTTAACACACTCCATGATTCAAATTCCGTGTGTTATAACTGGGAGTTATCACAGAAAGGTTGATCCTTGTGCTTTCAATTATCCAGCCGAATATACGTGATTAACCGATTCACTTTTCACAGCAGGAGTTTACAACCACAAACAAGCCATTTAAAACATCAGTAGGGTTTATTAGTGCACAAACAACGACCACCAATGGACTTGATTTTTAGGAGGCATAAGCCATCACAACTCAACAATATGGTCATAGAAGAAATAGCATCAAAATATAAGACAACATCAACAATCACAGCCCCCCTCTTCTTTCTTTATAGAATTCATTCTTTATCTTTAATTAGGTCTGGTATACCCAATTCTACAGGATCAAAAGCACGCCCACCCCGCATGATACACAAAAGAGAGAGACGAAGGAGAAATTCCCTACTTGTTGATAGATGATCAACGTTTAGGCCAGGGGCGCGGAACTTTATGGATAACGATGCGGTGGGCCTAATGCACTAGAAGCTGTTTGTGAAAATCCACGATCGAGGAAAAGAGAAACCACGGTTAACCCTTAGTTTATAAGAGCCGAGGACTGTTGAGGTGAAAATGCGAAACGACGTAAGGCGCGGGGGTCGTGGGTTGACCACGCGGCTCCACTCATCACAAAAGGGGGGTCAGGTGGTTTAAGCCGACTCATGAATTGATGAAGCATTTAATTAAAACTCTTATGGGCGTTACGGGTCTCAAAAACACGCTTAAACGAGTCAGAATAGGTTTTAAAACCCTATTTACGTAAAGGAGAACTACTGGAAACAACTTGAAAAGACCTGGTGACGCCGATCGGTCTCACCGATCGGTCTCACCAATCGGTCTCGCCGATCCGTCTCGCCGATCGGTCTCACCGAGATGCCACTCCTTTAGAACCCGGATTTTGGCAATGGGAAGGACCAAGAGAGTCTGGGTCATCACATCAGATACCTCTCAAACTATCCTCGTCCCCGAGAATTTAAACAACCCAGAAGGAAAGGGCGGTTCCGAACAACCACCCCAAAAGATACCTCTCAAGAGTGAACCTCATCGCTAACTAAGAACATCTTCCTGTCACGAACCAAGAAACATACCATGCCAAACTGCTCGGGCACGTGGGTTGGGGAGTCTCTTCCCCCATGTCAAGATATTATCCTCTTTGGGCGGCACTGACTCGCCCGCACGGGTTTAATCGCATCCACCTTAATTCGTCTTGATTAGGGGTCGGGTTCTCTCCTTCCCTATAGCCAGGGGTTTTCACACACAAGTAGAGGAAAGAAACCAGTACATTTCATATCCAAAAGAAAAAATGTTCTATCACAACAGGTAAAACAAGGAACAAAACTCAAAACAACTCTGGGTACTGGGTAAACATCTGTGCTTCCCTCTCCCACATACTCTCATCAAGCCCATCATGTCTACACAACACGCGAACCAAGGGAATGGTTCGCCCACGAAGCACCTTCTCCTTGCGATCCTCGATCATCACTGGTCTCTCCACAAAGGTCACGTCATCCTCGATGTCCAGCTCTCCCCAATCAAGGACGTGTGAATCGTCATGCAGATACCGACAGAGCATGGACACATGAAAGACATCATGTATCCATAGTAGCGGCGGTGGAAACACTAGCTGGTAAGCCACTTCGCCGACCCGCCGCAACACTTGGAAGGGTCCGACAAACCTAGGGGAAAGCTTACTCCCCTTGTCGAACCTCTGTTGCCCACGCCGAGGGGAGACCTTCAAGAACACGTGGTCCCCAACCTCAAACTCCAAGGGCCTCCTCTTGGTATCAGCATACGACTTCTGTCGGTCCTGGGCTGCCTTCATCCTTTCCCGTATGAGATGAACCTTCCCTGTCGGGTTCTGCACCACCTCTAGACCAAGGATGCCTGCCTCTCCTACTTCGGTCCAACACACAGGCGAACAGCATGGCCTCCCGTACAAAGCCTCATACGGGGCCATGCCAATGGTAGAGTGGTAGTTATTATTATAGGAAAACTCTACCAGAGGCAAGTATTGAACCCATGACCCTCCTGAGTCCAGAACTCATTCTCGCAGCATATCCTCCAAGGTATGGATGGTGCGCTCTATTTGTCCATCTTTCTGGGAAAGGAAAGCAGTGATAAGGCATAACTGGGTGCCAAACGCATGCTGAAATCTTCTCCAGACCCGTGAGGTAAACCGTGCATCCCTATCCGACATTATAGACCTCGGGACTCCATGCAACCGCACCACCTCATCCACGTACTTTCGTGCCAAAGAATCCATAGCACTCGACTCCCTGATCGCCAGAAAGTGAGCCGATTTCGTCAACCTGTCCACTACCACCCAGATGGCGTTGTACCCTCCTTGGGCCTTGGGTATTCCCGTGACGAAATCCATTGAGATGTCATCCCACTTCCACTCGGGGACATCTAGGGGCTGCAGTAGGCCGCCTGGAACTCGGTGTTCAGCCTTCACTTGCTGACACACTAGGCACTTGGCCACAAACTCTGCCACCGCTTGCTTAACTCCGGGCCACCAAAACTGCCTCTTCAAACCCTGGTACATCTTGGAAACTCTAGGGTGTACCGCCAGGGGTGAGTTGTGGAACTCACTAAGAACCTTTCTGCACATCGCCTATGGGACAAACAACCTTCCCTTGAAAAGCATCCGGTTCTGACCATCCTCGGTCCATCCTTCTGGAGCATTGCCCTGGTCAACTTGGTCACGCATCACTTCGCACTCTAGGTCTCCCCACTGAGACTCTTCCACCTGCTGAAACAGGGATGACTGCACTTTCATCTGATATAGGCAGCCTCTGCTGCTATCCATCGTTGCATCCAGGTGTAAGGCAGCCAACTCTTCCATTTCCTTCCAGGTGTCCGCCGACTCTCGGACCGCATCCTTCTGCGTCCTCCTGCTCAAATAATCGGCAACCACATTTCCCTTGCCCTCAGTATAAGAGATCTATAAGTCGTAATCCTAGAGGAACTCCACCCATCTCTTCTGTCGCAAGTTTAAGTCCCGCTGGGAGAAGATATACCTCAAGCTTTTGTGACCCGTGAAGACCACAAAGCGTTCCCCAATGAGGTAGTGCCGCCATAACTTTAGCGCAAAAATGACTGCTACAAGCTCTAGGTCGTGGGTGGCGTAATTACGCTCATGGGAACGCAACTGCCTGGACCCATAAGAGATCAACCCTTGTCACTGCATCAACACACATCCCAGGCCCTGTCCCGAAGCATCGCAGAATACCTCATAGTCCACCCCTTCTTCTGGTAATCTCAGCACTGGGGCACTGACCAACTTCTCCTTCAGATAGCTGAAGGCTGACTGGCACTACTCACTCCATACGAAGGCCTGGTCCTTCTTGGTCCGAGTTTTCAAAGGGGCTGCTACCCGGGAGAAGTTGGGTATGAATCTCCGGTAGTAACCCGCCAGCCCGAGGAAACTTCGAACATCTGCCACATTCTTGGGTGCTGCCCAAGAAACAACAGCCTCAACCTTTGATGGGTCGACCGCTACCCCCTGATCAGACACTACGTGCCCAAGGAAGTGCACTTCTCGTGTCCATAACTTGCATTTTGACAACTTCCCATATAGCTGGTGCTGTCGGAGGACCTCCAAAACTGTCCTCAGGTGCTCTGCATGGTCCTCCTCTGATCTAGAGTAGACCAGGATGTCGTCGATGAACACAACCACGAACCGATCCAGGTACTCCCGGAAGATGGAGTTCATAAGTCCCATGAACACAGTCGGGGGTTTCGTAACACCGAAGGGAATGACTACGAACTCGAAGTGTCCATACCTGCACCTGAACGCTGTCTTCGGGATGTCTCTCTCTTTCACCCTCAGCTGGTGATACCCAGACCATAGGTCAATCTTAGAGAACCATCCTGCCCCTTTCAGATTGTTGAAAAGATCATCTATCCTTCAGAGAGGGTAGCGATTCTTGATCGTCACCTGATTCAGCCTCATGTAGTCTATGCCCAACCTAAGACCACCATCTTCCTTCTTTGAAAACAATAATGGAGCATCCCACGGTGACGCACTCGGACGAACATAACCCCTCTTCATCAGATCGTCAATCTGTATCCGTAACTCTCGTAGGTCCGAAGGTGCCATCCGGTAAGGAGCCATCGAGATTGGACGAGCGTCGGGCTGTAGGTCTATCCCGAACTCGATATCACGTCGAGGGGGTAGAGTCGTCACCTCCTCAGGAAAGATGTCCATAAAATCATGGACGATCTCTGGAACTTCCACCATTTCAGCATCTACTGATTCCACTGTCAGCTCAGCCAACAAGGAGAGGAGAGTTTCCTCTCTCTTGTTTCCCTTTGGACGGCTCCGCTCGCCGGTGAAGGTAACACGCCAGCTGTCCAAGTCTGAGAACACCACCCTTCTTCGAAAACAGTCGATGATGGTGCACACAGAAAATAGCCAGTCGATGCCTAGGATGACATCGTATGGCTGAATCTGTAGCAGAAGAATATCCTGAACCGACTGATGTGGCCCTATCATCAGTCTAAATCCCCGACAACGAACAACAAGTCGGTCTGACCTCCAACTGGTGTGCTCAACACCAGGGGCACTAGAAGTCTCTCGACATCTAGACCCAAGGCATGGGCTAGACTGGGTCAAACGAAGGAGTGCGAAGCTCCGGTATCGAACAAAGCATAAGCAAGAGTGCTAAACAGACTGATCGTACCTCGAACAACCTCTGGCCCTGCTGGAACTACTGCCTCTGCAGCGTGCAACTTTCCACACCCAGCTCCCTTTCCCCTCGGCTGTCGGCCACCTCCCCGACCACGCCCTGGTCGAGGTCCCTGTGGAGCGCCCTGAGGTCGGCCTCCTCCTACGTCTGCCCTCGGAGGAGCGGGAGCTCACTGTCCCTGCTGCTGCTGTTGGAAAGGTCTGGCTGGAAGCTGCTGTTGGGGCGGGTGCTGGGGCTGACTGCCACTGCTGTACTGCACCCGGTCTGGGCACTGACACCGGAGATGCCTAGGGCTCCCACAGATGAAGCACCGCGGTCTCGGGCCAGTAGGAAATGAGCGAGGACTGGGGGATCGAAACGGAAACTGTTGCGGCCTGCTCCCTGCGGGTCGGAACTTAGAGGGTCCTGACGCTGGAGGCCTGGTGCTGACAACTTCCCCTTTGATGGTCCCTGCTGGATCCCCTCTCGCGACACTCCCCCTAGAGCATGCATCCGCTCCACCACTTCGGCCTTCTTCTGGACCTCCCAGTATGTCAGCAGGGTAAAGGGGGTAACAACATACTGGAGGGAGGGTCAGAGTGCCTCCTCCAAACGTCTTGCCCGAGACTCCTTGTCGGGAAAGAGGTCCGGAGCATAACGTAGGTGGTCCTTGAAAATGATCCCTAGCTTCCTCACAGACATACTCCCCTGGTGGAGGGAGAGTATTTTCTGCCTCTTTTCTGCCTTCATCGTCGAGGAGCGGAATTCCGCCTGGAACTCCTTCTCGAAATCCACCCAATCCACCTCAGACTCTCTCCTCTCCCCTAGGTAAAGCATCCACCACTGACGTGCCGCTCCCTGCATCTGGCTAACGGCCAGGGGAACCCAGTATTTGGTCGGGGCCCAAATCAGGCCGAAGGCTATAACTAGCTCCACTAGCCAGCCTTCCGTCTTCATATCGGAGGTGCTGCCCTCATACTTCTCGAGGGCCTGTCGCTAGAAGGCTCGAAGAGTCTTCTGCCACTGGTCGTCCTCTTCCTCTCGATCAGTTCTCTTTCGATTGGCCAAAGTAGTCTCTGGGGCCTCTATCGCCTGTACCACACGTGGTCTCCTTCCAGGTGCCATAGCTGCAAGGTAAACAAGGAATGCCTAAGCCCAAGTAGTACAGAATATCGTTCTTAAAACATCTTAAGATTTAATTTATTCTTAATTCCCAAGACATCCCAGAAACACAAGAACACAAGTCATTGTGATGCATGTACCTTTCCTAGGGTCTCTACCCTGCAATCAGTGTGGCCTCACTTGGTCGTTCGGTAGGTCCAGAGTCCTTGCATCGGATCATGGGGGCCCTAAAATCATGTGTCCTAGCCGGTCTTCCCTGGCCTAATTCACGCTCCAAGGTCACCCAACATTGTTTCCTTACCATCCCATGCAATCCTCACTATGCCTAACGCCAGACTCCGTCCTATCTCTCAACCATTAGCCTCTGATACCATTCTGTCACGACTCGCCTTCACCAAAAGGAGGGAAGGGCCAGCTGATTGCCAGGACCTTCCTTATTTAAGTTGAAGGAGAGATAATGACCCCCGAAACCCACCTTCAATAGGTCCCGAAGTGGTGACTAGCACCAAGGGTATAGAAAATTCTCACAAATGGAAGGCATTACCCTTTTTATTTTATAGGATCGAGAGATAAGGAGAAGAAAACCCAACAACAGCAAGGTAGAAAGAAAAGTAAAGCCAAAAGTAAACCATTCCCACATGCATGTTTCAAAAGTAAAAGCCACAAAGTGAAAAAGGTGACTACAAGTTATGTACCAAAAAGAAAAACAACAACTGCAACTGCTCCAAAAGTTCGAGCTTGTAAGGTCCTGCGTGATCCCCGAAGTCCTCCTGGAAACCTGAAAGCAGTTTTATATACGTAGGGTGAGCATACAAGTATACTCAGTACGAAAAACCAAAGACTCTCATGCACAAGTGGGGGAAAAGTACTAAAGTCCCATGAGAAAAAGAGTAAACCAAACACCTAACAAGGAAAACTAACCACCCCAGGCCTCACCAAGGCATGCTCCTCAAATAACGCAAGTCAAGTAATATATATATAATAAGATCACATTGATGTTTGGGTACCCTGCGCCACTTTCCCACTGGTTATTGAGACATCCTACGCATCGGCCCAATCCCGCCATTCTCACCGCAGTCCCACTACCACACCCGCCCGCACACACCTGGGCCACAACCACACGCAGTCCCACTGCCGAAATCCCGCTCGCACACACCTGGGCCTCAACCGCACGCAGTCCCACTAATGAAATCCTGCCTACACACACCTAGGCCACAACTATCACATGTAACAATGCCTGCAAACACCTAGGCCAGAATAACCACCACCACGCCTAAAGACACCTGGGCTAAAGGATCCACTGCCACGCCTGAAGACACCTGGGCCTCATCTCGAAGACCCTTGAGAAACCACCTACCGCACACACCGGGCCAACCACCACACTACCCCGCCTGAAGGTTCTTGGGCTAATAATGGACCTCAGGCCATCACAGCCTGCCCGAAGATACTTGGGCTATCCGGGAAAGGGATCAGAAATGGATCTAATAACCATCCACTAAGGATAGTGTTGGGAAAAACACCCTCCCCCGTGAAATGGGGGTGTTCGGAACTAAGTTCTCAACTTGGGTGGGGCACGAATAAGAAACACAAAGCTACAGATATATATATATATATATATATATGTAACAAGCACTCACCCAAAGCTAGGTTTTTTTTTCAGACAGCCTACAGATCACAACAACACTCAAGTTCGAGTCACGACTCATGCCAACAACCCATGTGTCCCTTTTCTTATTTCACATTCAGTAACAATGTTTATGTTTAAGCACTAATAGGAAACTAGTAGGCATAGGTAGAAGTCCAGGAAATTAAACAGTCAAACAACAACCAAAACGTACACCTGGTTCTCAACAACAGAGGATTCCACCCCAATTTGTGATATAAACAAGTAAACACCCGGATTTAAAACTCACAACCACCGAATCCATACCAACAGGAGATCACATCCCCCAAATTCACACGACCACCGAGAGTATAAAAGAACAGGGGATCCCATCCCCTCCCACATTTCCAGCAATCGGCCTGAAAGGAAAACAACCAACTACCACCACCAACACAAGTCAGGGATTTTCAGATTTAAATGACTTAACAAACTCCATGATTCAAATTCCGTGTGTTATAACCGCGAGTTATCACAGAAAGGTTGATCCTGGTGCTTTCAATTATTCAGCCGGATATACGTGATTAACAGATTCACTTTTCACAGTAGGAGTTTACAACCACAAACAAGCCATTTAAAACATCAGCAGGGTTTATTAGTGCACAAACAATGACCACCAACGGCCTCAATTTTTAGGAGGCATAAGCCAGCACAACTCAACAAGATGGTCATAGAAGAAACAACATCAAAATATAAGACAACATCAACAATCACAGCCCCCTCTTCTTTCTTTATAGAATTCGTTCTTTATCTTTAATTAGGTCTGGTTTACCCAATTCTACAGGATCAAAAGCACACACACCCCGCATGATACACAAAAGAGAGAGAAGAAGGAGAAATTCCCTACTTGTTGATAGATGATCAACGTTTAGGCCGGGGGCGTGGAACTTTACGAATAACGATGCGGCGGGCCTGATGCACCAGAAGCTGTTTGTGAAAAGCCACGATCGAGGAAAAGAGAAACCGCGGCTTACCCTTAGTTTATAAGAGCCGAGGACAGTTGAGGTGAAAACGCGAAACCGCGTAAGGCGCGGGGGTTGTGGGTTGACCACACGGCTCCACTCGTCACAAAAGGGGGGTCGGGTGGTTTAAGCCGACTCATGAATTGATGAAGCATTTAATTAAAACTCTTATGGGCATTACGTGTCTCAAAAACACGCTTAAACAAGTCAGAATAGGGTTTAAAACCCTATTTATGCAAAGGAGCGCTACTGGAAACAACTTGACAAGGTCGGGTGACGCCGATCGGTCTCACCGATCGGTCTCACCGATCGCTCTCGTCGATCGGTCTCACCGATCGGTCTCCCTGATCGGTCTCACTGATCGGTCTCGCCGATCCGTCTCACCGATCGGTCTCGCCGATCGGTCTCGCCGATTGGTCTCGCCGATCGGTCTCGCCGATCGGTCTCGCCGATCGGTCTCCCTGATCGGTCTCACCGATCCGTCTCCCCGATCGGTCTCACCGATCGGTCTCACCGATCGGTCTCGCCGATCGGTCTCACCGATCGGTCTCGCCCATCGGTCTCGCCGATCGGTCTCCCCAATTGGTCTCCCCGATCGGTCTCACCAAGACGCCACTCTTTTAGAACCCGGATTTTGGAAAATGGAAGGACCAAGAGAGTCTGGGTCATCACATACTTAAGTAGAGGTTATCTGTTGAGATCTTCCTTGTGGTTATCCTTGTTGGATTTAGTGAGACCTTGAGGGTCTCGGGGTCCCTACTGAGTATCGTTATACTCAACCCTACACGGGCTATGCCCACACCTCGTTGTGTTGGTTGCAAATGACAGGAAGCACAGACAGAGGCCTAGTGTTCGAGGACTGGATGGTACCCAGAGGTGGACCTCACGACGAGACAGTATCCGGTGGTGGACTTCACGACGAGGCGACACTCGGAGGAGGTTGATGGGAGGGAGCGTTATGGAGGCTATCTGTACCAACCCTTCAGGTAGGATCTGTGGTGGATGATCCAGGAGCTACGCTATCTGTACCTACCCTTCAGGTAGGATCCTTGGTGGACGATCTAGGAGCTTCTTGTCACCTTCCGGCTATTTTATCTTTTCCCTTTACTTTACAGTTGGGCTTGTATTTCTGGCCCCTTTACTTTCAGCACATCTTGTTTCAGTTTTACTTAGTGTTTTACATCCTCTTATACTCTGTGGTGTTTTGTTTACTTTTATAAAGGTAATGCCTTCCCAGTTATCGGGATTTATGCCTTTGGTGCTAGTCGCCAGCCCCTAGCCTATGAAAGGCGGTCTTGGGGTAGTCACGGCACGGGCCCCAAGGGCGGGTCGTGAAACACCACCATATAAGGAGGAAGAAGAAGCCCACAGAAAGTGACCATCCTCAAATAAATGATGATGTACAGGCATAAAAAACAAAATAAAAAAGTTTTTATGTATAAAAAAAGAAAATAGTTTATCTTATTAGATAATTGAAGATATCTTTTATCTAATTAATGCTAAAAAAATGAAAAAAATGTTGATAATATTTTTCTAAAATATTATTGATATGAAATGGTTGTTTATTTAATAAATCAAAACATTTATATTGAGAAAACTGTTAAAACCCAAAGGAATTGATTTCAAGGAACCAAAATTTAAGTGTCCATGTATAGAGAAAGACACTAAAACACCCCCAATAATATAACAATCATGTATATATTTCATTAGTTAAACATGAACTCTTTGAATTGGGACATTTTTATAATTATTAATTTTCACAACATCATTAATAAATCATTTTGATAATATATTTTACTAAGACTTATTTTATTTTCTGATAATGACATATTTAAATTTTCATTTTCAATTTCTCATATTATATTTTGATGTTTTTTTTGAAACAATTATTAAAAAATATAAAAATTATTATTCCAATTTTTTTATTGATTTATAGTTATTTAATATTCCTAATAAATATCATTGTTTAAAAAATATCATGGCAACATAATTGTTGATAGAGATTTAATGTTTTATAATATCATGACTTTACATGAAAAATTACCAATTTTCCATTTTCTTATTTGTACTTTGGTTATAAAAAAAATAAAGGAAGAATTTATATTGTGAAATTAATTATTATGATTCTCATTTAATTAGAAATGTGTAAACAATATAATTAAATGAAGATGTATGTGCATTATGACCAGTGATATTGCTAAATAATCTTTGATTGAATTTACTATAAAAATAATAATTATAATTCCTTTAGTCCATAATATTTAATGAATAAAATTAAAAATTAAAATACAATACATGGTGAATTTATTTTTTAAATGATTAATTATTTGTTTTTTAGTATTTGTCTGGATTAATAACTTTAACACATAATTGAATATTGATCATGAGATATGAGAATTGAGGTTTACTCTTGTCATTTATTTATTCCATTTAAATGATTATATATGTAATTTTCATAATAAAAAAACAAAATATCAAGTGATGAGGAATTTGAAACATCCATTTTATATATGTTTTTGGGATATTTATGATATAAATTTTTCAATATTCATTTTAAATGGATATATTTAATTTAGTAAATTAATTTTTATTTATATTGATCTCTGTTTTAAATAATTTTATAATTATTAACTCATGTTAATGTTTTAATATATAAATATTAATAATTAAGAATATTATTAAACCAAATTATCACTAGAACCACGACTAAGAAAACTTGATGATGAATATGATCTTATATCCACTCTATTTCATGAAACTATAGTTTTAATGCCCCACATACTCATTATTTCTATATATAAGTTATTCAATGTATTATATCTATTAAAAAGAAAATATTTGGATAGAGTTATAATATTTTAACCCATACTCTAAAAGTTAGTTTTGGGAGGCTATTATAATTATATACTTCATCCTTAAAAAATAAATTTTATATGAATAATGGTTTGAAATAAAATATTTATTTAAAAAAATTTATATTCTTGATAAGATCAATTACAATTACTATTTCACCTGGTGAAATAACAAGTATTGGAGAGGAAGGATTTTTTATTCGATGGATATGTTTCATTAAAACTTTTGATGGATATCACCCCTTACTAAATACTAATTTACTATCCTTCCTTGTGGACTATCATATAATTCTCACATATTAATCAATTTAGATAGTACTATAATGGTCCCTTGGAAACACATTTCTCTAAATGTAGTTTGAGGATAATTGTATTATGTATATTGGGAAAACATCTTGGCCTAGGTATATGCTCGGGTACTCTTGGGAGATTTTTTAGAAAAAACATCAGTACTATAAATAATTCCTCCAAAAATTGGTGGAAATTCAACCAAATAACATTATTAGTTTAGATATTTTTCAAATGGAGATTGATTATCAAGATTGTGTAGTAATAACCCATTGGGAAAATAGTACATATTTATATTCAATATGAAAACTCAAAACAATGTATTTTATTTTAGTGAATATAAATGTAATGTTAGGGAACAATCACAACATATTAACCAAAAATGGGCTATATAAATGAGTCATATATCAATTAAGGCATATAAGAATTAAAATTTATGAGGAAAATTAACATGAAAATGGTGGTGGGATCCAAAAATAGTTATGTAAAGTGTTTATGTCCAAAAATAATGTACTATTTCTATTATCCATATAAAAGTAATTGGTAGATAAATTGGGGTTTGTATCCTATGTTGGAAGATGAACATTACCTATTTAATAGAATCCCTTACAACATTTGATATGTACATAACAACTTCATGAAATCTATCTCTTTATAGGGGTAATTCAAGAGAGTAGTTTTTCTCCTTGATTTGGATAGTGTAATAGGACTCAATGGTTTCTTAAGGAGTTTTTAAGCTACTTCTTATGGATAATTAATGGATTTAGAGTTCCAATGTTTCAAGATTATTTTACAGTGGTCCCCTTAGTCATAATAACATATGCCCCCACCTTCGTTCAAATTTCGATGGTGTTCAAAGACAACTCTATTTATAAATATCTCCCTATAAGTATATTAGAGATCTCTTATAATATAACTTACAAAAATAATTAATTAAAAACACTCCCACTTTCCACCTGACATTATTTTTGATTAAAAACATTGGGTTTTTCAAGGAAGAAACATCTTGGGTTACATAATCATCCTTAAAGATATATTATGGGACCTTGATCATAAGGTGGAAGAGGCCAATATCATTGTAAAAATTGACATTGAAATTGTATAAAACAGGATTTAATAGAATATGATCATGTGTGTAATTGGTAGGTGGTTTATTTTATTTTTTATTTTAATGATGATCATATGATGCTACTCATGTCATTGATTTTCTAGTTCCTTAATGTGGAATTGATTAATTATCTTTAAATATTTCAAAGTCCTTTAATAAGGGGATCCTCTATCTCATCACCACTCCATTAAACACAAATAATTTGTTAGTAATAATATATATAGTTTGGTTTTTATTGGTGAGGTGTAGTAATTCCATTAAAGGATTGGACTTCCAAGTATTACTAAACATTTATTTTTCAATTAGGAGTTTTTGTTTCTTGATAGAAGGTATTTCACTATAAAAAACAATATAATCACAATCAATTATTAAGAGAAGTGTAGTAGGGAAATATTTAGGAGGAAAAAACCTATGTCAATATATTTAAGGTATTATCTTATTGGTTCTCCCTTATTATTGAATGATCAATGGGTTTAGGCAATAGAACCTTCCAAATAAACAACACAGGGGATCCTTTTCAATAAGAAGATTGTAGATCTGGTAGTTTTATGGTCTCATTTCTAGTATTATAGTGCATATTTACCACTGGAATGTAAGGAACCAAACCTTTATTAATGGAATTTTACCCTTATTATAGTAATTTCATATAGTAGAAGTCAAATAAAATAACTTATAGACCAAAATGAAGACATTATGTAGAAATAATTAATGAAATTATTAGTATTTTTAGAAGATACAGATCCAATACCGACGAAATAGTAAATTGACCTTAGGAATAGTTATATGACCCTTATGAATATTAAACTGACCAAATTAGTTGTAACCTCATCTTGGGAAGTAAAAATAAAATTTACGAATCTTATAAATGAAATTTTTGTATAATTAAATCATATAATATGTAAATAAATCTTTTAAAATTCATTAGTTAAGTGATGGAATTTTTGTAAGTCATAAATATTTAATTGAATATTTATGATTAATTTAATAATTTTTAAATAATATATTTCCATAAAATGTATTCATAAATTAATATTTTCATGTCTTATTATTTTTAAGATATTTTTAGAAGATCTTAAGTAATTTTTTAAAGTTATATAAAATCAATTATAATTTTAAAATATGTATTTCCCATATAAATAATGAATAAAATTCAAAATTAAATTTATTATATTTTGGAAATTATTTTCATAAAATGGATTTAAATTTTTAATTATAAATGTTTAAAAATATTAATCATGAATTTCTGTTTTTTCTGAAATACTTCAATTCTTTATGAATACTAAAATATGATAATTTACAATAAAAGCTAAATACAGGAATTTAGTAGTCATAGATGATGTAAGAATGATATAAGACCATATTCTCCATATATACGTTTTTATTTTAATATATTTATAGATAATTTTCAAAAACATCATACTCTTATGACAAAATAATAAACTAATGAATATAATAATGGGAAAACACACCACTCTTGTACTATAAATACCACCCTCTCCCCGTTTTCTACGAATAGCTCTAATGATTTTATTCATGCCCAAATTTTGACCAATAATCTTCCCTAACCCCTCACCCATTTCCATGATCACTTGTTTTCATAAAAATAACAAAACCTTTTCCCTACGTAGGTTCTTAGGGAGGATAAATCAAAGAAGTTAAACCTTCTTCATTTTTATATAAACTTCTTTTCAATTTCAGTACATTTCTTATCTCCTTGTAACCTGACTTATCCAAATGGAATTATAAAAATATAATTTTTTATATACTGATATGATATCTTGTTATTGGGAGACCATCATCAACATCAAATATATATCTTTTTTATGAAAAAAGATCTCCGCCCGTGAAGTGTCAATTTAGAGACATCATGCGTAATGCACTTCAAATTTCCTTTAACGCCATCAAGGCTGTTACTAAAACCATTAAAGGATATAGAAAATATATAATTGTGTATATTATAACCCTTTTATTTTCTATAACCAAATTACATACATTATAAAAAATGGTAAAACAAAACGGGTTTGTTGTGATTGAAAAACCACAAAAATTAACCTAAAACGATCGTCATTAACTTTTTTTTTAAATAATTCATCCTCATTAAATTTAACCAAATTATTTAATTGATTATTTCTAATTATGTATGATCATTAATAAAATTAAATAAATTTTTTTGTAGTAATCATCATTTTAGATGAAATTCCATTCATGTATAAATCTGTACTAATCATGAAAACTATAAAAACGAGCACTCCTGAATAATGGAATTAAACTTTACAACTCAACCAAATTCCCATAAATGAACATAATAAAACCACAATGAATCAAATTAATGTATGAAAGTTTCTTTAATTGTTAATTAATGAATCGAATTTGATTATATAGGACATTAATGTGAATAAAGAATTCAGACATGAGGTAAGGGGAATTCTCTAACCCAACTCTCTTTCTAGGGGTATTCCCTATTTAAACCCATTCCATTTATATATATTCCTGAAATATTATTTCTTCTTCATTAATTTACCTTTTCTAGGATATATATGTTTTATACTTTAGTTTATGTAAAACATAATATTTTCCAAAAGAACACTTCATTAGAAAAAACACACTTTTTATTTCTCGAGATTGTTTTTTATTCACCCAAGGTTAATGATTCTTATATCAAGTACATTATTCCCTATTTAATTGGGGAACCCAGAGTTTATGGATTTATAATTTATGAAATGAAACCAATTCCTTTCAATGATATATTTTATGTCCATTATTGATATACATTCTATGTTTCATGCATGATAATTTAAATGATATGATCTGACGAGTATGCCCAAAATTATAAAGCACAGAGTAAAATATATGTTGCGATGGGTTAGCTCAAAATTATATACTGATACAATGAATTTGGTAATTTTATAAATATCATGAAAAATGTAAAATATGCATTAACATGATGTTATCTTTTTTCACAACTCTGTGTTGTAGTTTACCACTAAGACCTGATGTGTCATTTTTATACATTGACACATTCCATGCCTTTATCTAATTCTCCATCTCATGATAATGATGATGATTTTATGATCATTATCACCACATGATATATTTTTTCATGTTATTATCAATCATTTTACCATTATTTTAGCATAACCCTTTCTTTGATGTATATCTCTCCATGGATACTTGTACTGAGGAGAATACGAGGGGTAACAATAAGTTAGAGAATAAGGAATACAATAATTGTTTTATTATTTAAAAGTTATGTATCGCCCTAGTTTTTATAAGAAACTAAATAATTTCATCCTTGTTGTGTAATTATTTTATTTTATTTGTCTATAAAACGATTTAATAAGCTATTTAAGAAAAATCAAGGTCTCTATAGTTGGTATAAGAGTACAGTTTAGTTTATTTTAGAATTAGGATTAGGGAACCATAGTGAAAACCCTTACATTGATATTGTTATATGTAATAATCTAAGAATATTTGTTTTATAAAATTTTAAACATAGAGATCCAACAATATATTTCATTTGAATTAATTTCAGTCAGTAATAAATTATATTTTCAGGAAATGTGGACTTATGTTTTTTCCTAACCATTTCTATTATTGAAAATAGTGAAAACCTGGGGAAACTGGGAAAAAATAATGTGTGGGGGGAAATATAGTTATTTCCTGAATGAAATCCCAAATCAATTAGGAGGTGGAGTACAAAAATTCATGGTGATGCTTACCCTGCTATCTCAGGTGTTGAAAAATAACCTAAATAATGTGGAAGATCTGCCTTCACCTAAGAGGTAGAAAATGTCTATTGAGTGTATTATGCAGTAACAACCACCAATTTTTAGTGGATCATTCAACCTAATAGTAACATAATAGAGGGTCAACTAAATGAAGAAGATATTTTATAGGATTCACTATTCTAAGACATGGATGGTGACCCTAGTCATTTACTATTTAGATGGGAAGGCTGAATAATGATGGGATTTGATTAAGAATGCCTAGAAGATGGTTGAAATTGAATAGATAAAGTGGGAATAATTTAAGATAATGATATTGACATGTATTTCCATTGAACTCATTAAAAAATGGAGAGAGAATTTATAGAGCTAAAAAAAATTAAGGCGTGTCTTTTATGGCATACGATGAGAATTTCATAAGGCTTTCAAGCTATGCTTCAGATTTTTTATAAAAAATGATATAATAAATGATATATTATTTTCGGGATTTTGACCACATATTCAAAAGGATCTATAATTTATATAATTTTGGATTTATGATGCATTTGTTCAATGTAATCTCTATATAGAGATATTGTTCGTCGAATGGCCCTATGGCTTTGGTGATATGAAACGATATTTTTTGTTTCAATCCACAGGATCCAATGTGTAAGGGGAATTAAAAAATAAACCACACAAATGTAAAAAATTTAATATTAAGAATCATGTGAAATACCTAAATGGTATAAGTAAATTCATATAGTGTGGGAGTGAAGGCCACTAAGCTCATGAATGTCTAAAAGACATCAGGAATTTGGACTATGTAGTGGAGGAAATGAGAGAACAACCCATGGTCCAATGCTACAATAATAGGAAGAAAGGTCACTGTGAAAGCTAGTTCACTAAACTGTGAGTCCTCAAGGGTAATCAGTGCCATCAGCCACCGAAGATAAAGAATCAAGGGAAGGAATATTCCATAACTACTGCAGAAGTCGATCTTGAAAATGATGTCTTACCACGTAAACTCCCTATTCGCTCAAGAATGAAAAATTTCTTATTTTATTCTGGTTAAACACATTTCATTATATCATTCATTATTTCTATATGTATTGAATAAAAGACCCAATACCATTATGTACTGATATCTGTAAATCTGCATAGTAGATAAATCATTGCAACCCATGTGTTGGAATATTCACATATTTCTTAATTTGAGAATATTCTTCTAAATAATCTCAAAATACTTCCTTTAGAGGGAATTAGATGCTATAATGGGGATGTAATGGCTCTCGTTATATAGATCAGACCTCAAATTTTAGGAAAAGGAAATATCAATTCATATTTCAAACCGTCCCATGCTACTCTAAACATGTGAAGAGGATCATGAATCTCCTTTGGAAAATCATTCAATAGTGTGGGTCTTGATTCCTTTTGAAGAATCAAACATCAGTAAAATGGTTGAATCAAATGAAAGTGTCAACATATCATAAATTTCAATCATGTGGCAATACAATGATGTATTTCCCCAAGAGTTACATGAACTTCTCCCAAATATTGAGGTAGTTTTCCCAATAAAACTCATTACTAGAGTTACTTCTATTTCGAAGTGTGCCTATAAGATGGATCCTATCAAATTTGAGGAGTTAAAGAAGTGTATCTAAGAAAATTTGGAAAATGGTTCATATTCCCAAGTGTAACTCCTAGGGATGTTCCAGTTCTCTTTGTCAAAAAGAAGGATTGATCAATATGGATGTGTATAGATTATCAGGAGGTCAAAAAGATCACTATAAAGAACATGTATCCTCTTCAAAGGATTGATGAATTGGTTGATCAGTTGTGAGGATCTCAGTACATATAACATGTGGATAATCATTTTGGATATCATTAGTTAAAGATGAAGAAAGAAGATATTCAGAAGAATGCATTATTTACACGGTATGGGCACTATGATTTTCTTTAAATTCCTTTTTGAATTACTAATTCCCTAAATTCTTCATGGATGTCATGAGTAGAGTCGTTATACATTACCTTAATAAATTTTTGGCTGTTTTTATTGATGTTATTATCATTTACTTCAAATAATGGAGGATCCTAAAGAACTTCTAAGGCTTATGTTGACGCCATTGAGGAAGGAGAAGATGTATTCCAAGTTCATAATGTCTATCTTTTGGAGTTATCAGGTCATATTCTTTATAGATTTGATCATAAGTGAGGGAATTTATGTGGATCCTTAAAAATTGGTGTTTTTGGAGTTTCTCAAACTCTCAAATGTCATAGAAATCTTCAATCTTGTCAGATTAGATGAGTACTACTGGGGATTTGTGAGAAATTATTCATGATTGTTATGCCTAATAACTATGTCAACATGAAAATGAGTAAAGTATATATGGTTGAAATAATGTGAGAAAAAAATCAAGGAGCTAAAGAATAAGTTTATCAATACAAATGTACTCATATTACCAAAAAGTGGAGAATTATTTTGATATAAAATTATGCTTCTAATGAAATTCATGGGGTTTTTTATCATGAGAAATGATAATGTGAAGGTGTATGCCTCATAGAAGTTGAAAATCCTTGAGGAGAACTATCCGACGTGTGATTTGGAGATAGAAAATGTGATTGTTTTCCTTGAAAATTTGGCAAAAATACCCCTATGGATAGAAGTTTGACATATATACCAATTTCTAGATCCTGATGTATATATTCACATAAAGGGTTCTCAAAATGCAAAAAAATAGATGGTTATATCTAATCAAATACAAAGAATGCTCTATTCACTATAATCCCAAAAAAGCAAACCAGGAAGCTGATTCCCTTAGACAAAAAGAATCTACTACTCTATCCATGATACGAATTGAGAATGAACATGTCTTGTTGGACATGAAAAGGATTGATTTGTAAGTCATAATGGTAGGGAAATACAAAATACCTTTTCTAAATGACTTCCCAACCTTATATCCAAAAGAAGATTAAGGAGGCATCAATTGATGATCTAGAGTTATAGAAGAAGGTAAATTCAGTAATGTAAGGTATGTTATAGGAGTTCCACATAATATATGATGGTGTGATTCAGTTTGTAATGAGTCTTTGTGTGTATTCACCACTTGGAAAAAAATTATCTTTTGGATAATGCATATAGAGAAACTTTCTTTATCTATCCTAGGAGTACCAAGATGTATCGTGATCTCTAAGAACACTTAAAGTGGTACAACATGTATAAGGATATCATGGAATATACCTCAAGGTGATTTATATGTCTACATGTTAACTTTGATAAATATATTCCAAAGGGATGCTGAAACCATTTCATATACCCAAGTGGAAATGGGATAATGTCACTCTGGAATTTTTCACTTGTTTCTTGAGGACATCCAATCAAAATAATGTGAAATGTTTTGTGGTGGACCGAGTCACCAAGACTTCCCACTTTATCTATTTTTTAGGAAGATCTCTTACTTGAACAACATTCAATGATATATGTGAAGGATTTTGTGAGACTACATGGGGTTCCACTCTCAATTTTGTATGATCGTGATATCATGTTAACATTTAAATTCTAGAGTGGTCTTTAGTATGATTTGATTACTAAATTAAATTTCATCACAACCTATCACTACCAACTAACAGAAAATATGAAAGGAAAATTCAGATTATTAATGTTATGAAAATTTTATGCTCTTTAAAATTATAATGTGGATTAGACGAGAATCTCCCATTGCTTGAGTTCTTATACAATAATAGATTCTAATAAATTATTCAAATGGTTCCATATGAAGCTCTATATGGAAAGAGATGTTGACCTCCAACCTGTCGGGAAGTAGTTGGAAAAGAAAGGTACCTAAACCGAATCTTGTGCAAGAGATGATAGGAAAGGTTCAAGCCATCCAAACAATATATCAATGCTTCTTAGAGTGACCAAAAGATATATACCGAAAACCATTGATGGGACTTGGAGTTCGACATTATAGAAAAGGTATTCCATCAAATATAAGCATGGAAGAGAGTCATGTGGTTTGGAAAGAATGTGAAGATAATATCATGATACATTATCCCATTTGATATCCTTGATATCACTATATCCATGGAATATTGCATTCAATTCCACTGAATATGTCTCATGATCATGATGTGTTTCATGTACAACTCCTAGGGATGTGCACAATGATCCCTCACATGTACTGAACTCAGAGGTGGAAGAGCTAGAAGATGATATCTCTTATGAGGAGCATCCAGTAATGATTCTAGAATAAAGAGTTAAAGTTATACCCCACAAGACAACCCACCGTGTAAATGTTTTGTGTATGAACCATAAGTATGAAGAAGCAACTCGGGAACCAAAGGAGGCGATGAAGGAGAAGTACCCTCACATGTTTTTGTAAAATTAAATTTCGATGAGAAATTTCAAATTGGGGGAAGAATGTAAAAACCCAATCTTTTTTCAATGGATTTCCCCTTGTTATATTAATTTCAAATGGTATAAATCACATAAAATAACTTATAGGCCATAATAAAGATATTATAAACGAATAATTCATCAAAGAGAATTGTTTATAGATTTTAAGAATCCAATACCGATTTAATAGTAATGTGAAATTAGGAATAGTAATATGACTATTATGAATAGTAAATTGAACAAATCAAGAGTAATATCTCCAATCAAAGTATAAATAAAATTTAAAAATCTTGTAATTAAAAGTATGGTATATTTATAACATAGTCAAAGTAAATAAATGTTTTAAAAAATTATTTATTATATATTGGAATTTTTGTGATTCATAAATATTTAATTACATTGTTTTATTAAAATAATAATTAAAAAAATATTTATTTTTATAACATGTATTCATAAAATAATATTGATATTTATTATGATTTTATGAAAATTTTATGGGATTTTACGTAATTTTTTGAAGTGTAATAGAATCAATTATTATTTTAAAATCTGTATTTTCCAGGTAAGTGACGATTTTAATTAAAAATTAAATTTCTCATATTTTGAAATTTATTTTCATAAAATAGATTTCATTTTTGAATTCAAAAATTGGAAAAATGGTTAGGGTGAATTTTTGGGTTTTTTCTAAAATACGTGATTTTTTCTAAAATATATGGATTTTTATGAATAGCAAAATACTCTAATTTATAATGAAAGATAAATAAATT
This sequence comes from Viscum album, assembly GCA_963277665.1. Classification (NCBI taxonomy): domain Eukaryota; kingdom Viridiplantae; phylum Streptophyta; class Magnoliopsida; order Santalales; family Viscaceae; genus Viscum; species Viscum album. The sequence continues at coordinate 1,291,716,220 of OY728158.1, forward strand.
AATATAGAGTCATAAATAATTTAAGGTTGATTTATACACAAAATATAGATTTATAATTCATTAGTTTAATATATTGAAATATAATTCTCAAATAATTCAAACTCTTGAGCCAATATAATAAACTAATAAATATAATAATGAGAAATGACCCCTCTCCTCCACTATAAATACCACCCAAACCCCCTATTCTCATTACACATCCCAAGATTTAAGTGTTTCCCAAATTGAAAAAAATACACATCCCCAAACCATTCCCCGCATAGAATAGCTCTTTCTCTCATCGAAAGGCCAAAAACATTTCCATAAGGAGGTTTTGAATGAGGATAAATCCTATATGTAAAATCCACTTCCTTTATCTTTTATTTTCATTTGAATTTATTTTCATTTATTCTATTATCCTACATTTCTATTATCCAAATGGAATTATTACTCTAGTATTTGTGATATACTGGTATTATGTCTTGTTAATGGAAGATCCATCCTCAAACTCCATTCTCTCTCTCTCTTTCATTCAAAAAATGAAATCACCATTCGTTGTGAGTCAATTTGCTGATATCATGGGTGATACACTTTAATTATCCATTAATTCCTTCACACTTGTTAATAATACAATTAAATTCCTGAAAACATAATCTAATGTTTAATTTAAAACCCTTTTTCTATTTTGGAACTAACATATATACATAATAAATAAATGATAAAACAAAATGAGTTTGTTGTGATCAGAAAACCACAAAATTAACAAAAAATTATCATTACTACCTTTTATCTAATGATTCATCCTCATTCCATAAAAACAGATTATTTATTAGATCAGATAAAATCCTAGAAAATAATTAATAACATATAATAATATTTATTTATATTTATCCTCATTTTACATGAACTTCCATTCACGTATAAATGTGAACTGATCAAGAAAACATTGAAAATGTACACTTTCGAAAGATAAAATTAAACTATATAACTTCTAAAAAATACATTAAATTAAATTAATAAAACCATAATGAATCATGTTCATGTATAAATGGTTTTGTGTTTTTTAATTAATGAATGTAATGTGGTTATACATGACATTAAAGTGAAGAAAGAATTCAGACATAAGGTAAGGGAAATTCTTGAACCCAACATTATCTCTTTGAGTTTTTGTTCTCTCACCCCATTTCCAATATAGATATTCCTTAACTATCATTTATTCATCATTATTTTTAATTTTTTTTCATATACACGTTTTATACTTGAGTTTATAATAAACATAATGTTTTCCAGAAGTACAATTCTTTAAAAAATGAAACCTTTTACTTCTTAAGATTATTTATTCTTCACTCAAGGATGGTGATTCTTATATAAAGTATGTTTTCCCGTGTTCATGTGAGAACCCAAAGTTTAAGAATTTATTCATTAAGAAATAAAAATCATTACTTTCCATGTGTTATTTTATCTCCATGGTTGACATACATTCTATGTGGCATGCATGATAATATAAATGATATGGTGTTACAGGTGCACTCAGAATTGTATTGTGCAATGTAAATGTTATGATGTGATGAGTTCACCCAGAATTATATAGTGCTCCAATTAGTTATGTAATGTTATGAATCTCATGAGATAATTGAAATATTAATGAACACAATGCCATCATTTGTGACAAAAATGTGTGGTAGTTGACCACTGAGACATGATGTTTCATTTTTATGTATTTCTGCATTCTACGACATTATCTAATGCTTCCTCTCATAATTATGATTTTGATGTTATGATTATTCTCACCCCATGTTATATTATTTCATGTTCTTATCTATCATATTACTAGTTTTTAAATCACCCCTTTCTTTGAAATATATCCTCAATTTACTACTAGTGATAAAGGGAACATGAGGGAGAATACTAATATTGAGAAGAAGGAACTAGATAAATGGTTATGTTTTAAATCTTATGTATGTTCCTAGATTTCCCAAGATAATATATCCTTGGATCATATTTTTGAAAACACAATTATTTTTTTATTAAATTATGTAATATGTTATGTATGAAAAATTAGGGCTTCTATATGGAAGGGTTGTATCCTTTATTTTGTAGGGAATATCACCCTCATCATCTCTGTATAATAATTAATATTGTTCCACATAAAATTTTTTATTCTTATTACCAGTGATATTGTAAAATAGATAAAAAAAATTTCCTCATTAATTTCTTTCAAATTTTTATCAAGATGGTTGATTTCACTAGTTTTACTGGTCTTAGTTGCTAATGGCATTTGGAGAGTATGAAATTATCTTAATTGGGCTGGGTGAATGCATGTATCATCAACAAACCAAAATGGAATGGTATTATTTAAGAGGAATTCACTATGGGATCATTTTACCAAAGAGAAATATTTAATGGGCCTAGATATATCCTGATAATGGTGTAGTGGAATTTAATCACTATAGTGATTCCATTTTAAGAGTTTCCATATTATCAATGCACATTCATGAAGGATTTTAGGACAAATAGAATTCTCTTTCTGGTTAGAAAACCTGACCATATATATGATATAATATTTAAGATACCGGAATCTGGAAATGATATATCATAGTACCATTGATTACCCAATATTCCACTATGTAATTTATGATAATGATAAAAAAATCATATGTTCCAAAATCACATTAGTGGAGGAAGCTCTTTTTCTATCATTCACCCCCTCAGACTCAAGCCATTTATCTACGAGTCCTTTTAACAATATCACACCTATCGAATAATTAGTTGAAATATAATCTATGTTCATATATAAATAGTCAATATATCATACTATATGAATTATTTTATGGAAAATAAGAAAATGAGAAAGCCTGATGAATGAAATATTTAAAAGAAAGGTTTCCATCTAGTGTCAAAATGTTACTATTGCATTCAAGTGATAGTGAGTATGTTTATATACTATTTATGAATTTTTAATGTTAATTAATTATAATGGATTTACTAGGAGATATAAAAGAGAAAATAAGTAATATATATAGATTTTAGTTTGTCCATGTAATCTTGTTTGGCAATATGAAGAGCATCTCTTTGGATGTGCATACCGGTAGCTTGGTCTTCAATTTAGGCTACTAGAGCATCTTATAATCTTGTTAAAATTCCAAAAAAAGCTATAATATGGGTGAAATCTATCAAAATGAGATTTGCGCTCCCAGGTTTAATCATTTAATGTTCTTTGAAAAGGTTGATTCAAGCTATTACTATTTAATTTTATGTTCTATATCAGTTATCTAGGAAGGGATAGTGAGTGTTCTCTATAGCAACACCGAGTCATTTTGTTGCATGAGTGATGATAAGAATATACCTCAAACAAGACCATTATGTATCTTGTGTGGAAAATATGATACGGGAAGGTGAAAACATCCTAGGTGACTGTGGTGCCATCATTTATGATTTTAGCACATTTATTGGAAATTGAAATTCTTTAATAGCTACATCGCAGTCAACTTGGACTGCTTTTATTTTATGTAGAATCTACAATATCAATGTAATAGAGTTTTAAATAGACTAAATGTTAGTATCTATCTTTTTTAAGGGTAATATTGAAATATATTGGTTTATTATTTTCCCTAATATAAAATATAGGCTATTTCAAGATCATGATATGAACAAATCACATAATTGGTGTGAGGAAAACAAAGAAACAATATTTTTGGAATCCAAAGGCATTCTCAATAATTATTTTAATATTTTCCATAGTACAATTTCTCTACCTCAGATTCTAATTCTTTCATCCATAGAGACACCCTAGGCCTATAATATTTTATACTTCCTAATATATATATGACACTCATTTTTTAATAAATATATTTATGTAGAGATATAGATTAAATATTTATAATGGATATTTAATATATTTCTATAAAATAAGGAGTTTTTTTGTTATGGATTCCAATATTCAATACTTCACCTTACATCTATAATAATAAAATTTTCTCAACATATTCAATATATAATTAATTGTCATCCGTTAGTGAAAAATGAATATAAATGAATATAAAAAAGGCATGTTATAGATGAAATGATTTAGTTTACTCTATCATGTCATCAATATTAATTTATATATATTTTTCAACTTTTTATTTTCATAATGGATATATAATAGATTATTATTTGGAATAATGGATAATATTTATATAATGTATGATCCGGATATGACGAAATAAAATATATGGGTTTATGAAATGTTATTTGACATTATATATTTATTATTATTATAGTATATCATGTTATATAAAGGATTTTTGATAGACTCTATAGTGGTTTAGATTAGTATAAATTAGTAATGAAAATGTTAATATCCATGAGATGACATATGGTTAGACATGATTTGTTATTTTGGAATTCGAGGTTAAAAAGATCTAACAATAGTATTTTATATTATGAGGGGTTAATCCCAATACTTTGTCTTTCTGAATAGTTTCATTAAAAAATTTATGAGAGTTATGAAACCTTTTAGGTGTCACTATTGATAATGATACACCATTAGATGACGATGTAGAGACTCTCATGAGGTACATGGTAAATGTAATATGGCTCATGAATGTTCACTACTTTTATAAGAGTTCCATGCGGATCATTTTAAAACACATACCAGACATATTCATTAATTTAAAACACAAAACCACATACATTCATTATTTCCATGTGGGTATTTTGTAATAATATGGAGATTAAAATTAGTTATACTCATATTTAAAATTATATTAAAACACATATAATGTTCCCAATGGAATGATATATCATATTAGGTGATGGCTGGGGTATATGTGGATGGGTATGACTATAGAGTTCGATAGAAATATTATTCCAACAGAAATATGACAAAACTAATAATTAGTGTATCAAGATTCATATTTTGTGTGGATCTCTAACATATTAAGATCTATCTTTTATATTCATTAGTTGGGAGGGTAGTGAAGTTAAAATATTTTAGTTAATAAAATTGGCCCATATAGACTTGTTAATATGGGAATAAAATTGATATTTGTGGCCTGAATCATATTTTCATCATGGTCATTACAAATGATTACATAATGTAATGATTAAATACATGATGAGTAAATAAAATATCATTTTGTGATATTATTTAGTTTTTATGTTAATGTTATTTGATAATGGAGATATTTTTTACCAATAATAGTTTTCAAGACATTTATTCAATATCAAGATATTTTGATACTTTGAGATGGCAAACAATTTGCCTCCCCTTCTCTACCTTTAGGGGTATTCTTATTCATTTATAAAAGTGATATTAAAATGGGATGTTTTTATTACTTAATAATTATTATTAAATAGTATATTTCATAGGATATTTATATTATTTTTGTTTTTTCTTTTGATAATGGGAGAATAAAATTAATACACTAGACAGTATGATCAGTTGTAATGATTCAATTAATGAATGGTCACTAAGGGACATATGTATATAATTTTTTATGATTTATATAAAACACACATGAATATATTATTATTAGAATAGTACTATAATTAGTTTTTTTGGTAGACATACGATTAGAGATTTCATTATTCTAGATGTTAAGTTATTATATCATAATTACTTCATTAAAATGGACATTATTACTCTCTAATGATTTAGATTCATGATGGTTTAATGTAAAATCATAATGAGTATATTTATATTCTCACCACTATTATAAATTTTCATATTCATTAAATTTAGAAGATTTATATGGAGGATATATTAAGGGACCTTAAATTGGGGTGAAGATACATGTCAATGTTTTTAGCTAGTCATTAATATTTTTAATTTTCTTTTATAATGTTATAGATTTTATTTTTCTATATTTCTTATAATATTTAAATATTTTATTATTCTAGTGTTTGTTTATTATTAAATTTTTCATATGTTATAAATTATCTAGAAATAAATTTAAATTAATTTCAATGCTTTCGAGACAAGTGGCTTATACCCTAGACTATAAAAAGCAAATCATGATCCTAAAGTATAACAGAAGTTGAATAAGGATGTTGGGGTATTTAACAAATTCATGAGGTAGGAATAAACCTTGAGGGTAAAATGAGATATTGTGGTAAGTGATTTTACCTCATGAGAGATATACGATTTAGAAACAAGAGACTACATTTTAATATATTCATTAAAAAGAATATAAATACCTATAATGGAAGATGAAAAATATGACACAATATGTCACTCAATATATACATGATATGTGAATAAATAAATAAAATAAAAAATATGACATAATGAAATCCAAATATAATTAATTCAAAAATAAAACAAAAACATATACCCACATTAATTCACACATAATATTCCACTATCACCTCCAAAAATATTTCAATAACCCATTCCTCTTAATCATATAAACCCTATTGTACTAGTGTCATACCCTAACATAGATAATGAAAAACAAGATCTTCATGCATCACATGGGACATATATTAATTGTTTATTTATCACACACCATAGATGATGGTAACTATAACCAATATATCTTTTTGAAGGATATATGTAATTACTGTCAATATAAAGTGTAAAAGTAATTCAATAATAATAAAACATGTATATCATGTTGGTATTGAAAATAGAAAACATAATTTACCCTGATTTATGGTTTCGATGTATGTAAAAAATAAAACATAGAAACTGACCACTCTTTTCTGGAGTATAGTGACATGCATCCAAAACAAATATTACTAAATCATTTATTATATAAATATTCACAAAAAATAATATAAATAAAGTGGTATAATGTAATTAGTTATTTGAAATATAATCCAATGTTTTAAATTAATATATATATAATTAATTTTATGTCTCCATAATAATCTCCAAAATCATATATCACTTCTATAACTGCATGGGATACCTAGGAGATATAAAAAAAGATGTGGTGTGATAAAAATCATAGTAAGGGAATAAACATAGTAAATCATGATGACGATGTAAATTATATGTTTTTTGGGTCAAAAATATTATTCTTGGAAATTCAATTATCTTGTAAAAGGAAAATAATTGATCTAAAGATGAACATGATGAAAAAGTTTCATGGGGTTGATCCCGCGAAGCACCAATCACTTCACGAACCACTAATCCACATGAAGTTCTTGTGTTTTAATGAGGCACCATGTTAAAAAAATAGTTTTTGGGTCAAAGAAGTACTAATGGATCCCACAAAAGAAAAAATTATCATTTGTGGGGTTATATGGAGATTCCCACCTCCAGAAATGACAATATCCATGTGAAAAAAGTCTTTTACTGGATGTGGTAGTACTACAAGTGCCCGAGAACAATGAAAAGTCATTTTAGATGATGGGAAGTGATTTATACCCCCCCAAAAATTATGTAAACCTCTATAAATAACCTATCATCACTTATTATGTCATTCCTAGGCTGAAGAATTATTCTTTGGCTACCATAAAAGAATATCTGCAACCCACCGTGGATGACTGTCCAAGATGGTATCCAACCCATCTTCCCTTATATGAAATAACCCTAGGGGATAAAAAAGAGGACGATAGAACTAAACTAAGGAGATCCAAAAAATATGAGTGATGATGGAACACAATAATAAGAGCTTCTCCATCAATTCCTTGAATGTAAATATCCACCTCATAGAATTAAGTAAGAAATAATATTTCCATCCATCCTAAAACACAAAACCGATTTTCAACAAAAATTCTATGTTGTATAAATGGATAGACCCTTTATGGAAAAGAATACCACATAGAAAAATGTTATATGATCGGTACCCTACCCCACGTAGAAAAAACCTAGATGGGAAAAACATAGCCTCATGTAGCAACACACTATGTGGTTGAAAACATGCCCCACAAAGAAATAAAAAATGCATGAAGAACCAAGGTCCACATATCCCATCCCTACTAGTATGGTTCCCTCGCCCACCTAGAAACGCGCTATATAGAGGGAACCAAATCATGCAGAAGAACATACTATGTGGAACGGGGTATCCTAGAGTGTTCTACTCTCCACCTCCCATCACTCCCTTATGTCAAGTCATTGGATCCCATGTTGGTCCCTCAGTGAACAAGTCTAAAAGTATTAGGCCAAGGCACCTTCAAATGCCACCTGACATGTATGATAAGATCATCTGGTATATCATTGTGTCATCCCAAGTTTACATAAACATAGGAATAAGAGCCAAGTGTGTAACCTTTGTAATATGGTGGGCCCTAGAAATGACCTCGAGATTACATTATCATGGTAACTAGGGTTCCAATATTAGGGTACCCATAGTAAAATCACTATTATGGGTGGAGATAGAGTATACCAAACATTTCTTTCCCTTCGATAGGAAATGAGATAGTCCCCCTAGATCTAATTTTAGGGCATCAATCATGGACTAAGCCCCAAGACATTCCTACAAAATGTGACACTCTTTCTCTTGTATAATTCAATGAAAGACTCAACCAAATATATCATTAGATGTGACTATCCATGATATGAAAATAAAATAGGATACAATGACTTGTAATCCCATCTCCCTATCCAATTGTTCTAAATAGTTTTTTACACCTATGGACAAAGTGAATCATGTGATCTTCAAGTCTATTTCGACCTATTGTTTCTCACACAAACCATTAATCATGTGGGATTAGAGGTTAGAGGTTACCAGGTCATCCTTAGGATCCCAAAAAAACCAAATGGTCTACTTACACATGTAATCCCCAACCATATGCACCATGAGACTCTTATATGGTAAAATACCCAACCATACCCTAATCCCACTACACTTCTCCAAATATGTATCCCCCAAACACTATTAAAATGGGCCACTTCCTTGTGTAATCCCCAATCACATGGGCATCCAATGAGTGTAATCCCTATCAACATTCACTCAATTGGGCCTCCCATACAGTATAATCCTTGAAACCATGCCTCATCCTTCAAAGGGACATATCCCAATGAAGAAGAAGGTCATGGGAATCCTTCCAAATATAATACTCATTCCATTCATGTCCCTTAAAATGGGAAGATCCCAACATAATCCCTAACCACACTATCCTCATTTATGGTGTAATCTCAATCTTTCCAAACTACATGGGATTTCATTCCCAAAAAATTGTGATATATAAGAATCATACCTAAGGTAAAAACCCATAACCCAAATCCACAATAATGTACATGGGGCCACCATCCTTATAAGTTCATATCCACCTAGGATACAACATCTATTCTAGGTCCCTCTATCCTCCATGAAATCATTTCCACACAAAATTGTAATTGGGAACATTATTCCTAGATATAAAACCTGCATGATGTTAAACTTCGTGGTTAAGTCCTCATCACATGATAGTAAAAGCTGATCTTCTGTACTAAGAAGAACCAAACTACCCAGGTTCTAATTCCAATCATGAGGATACATAGAAACCCCATCATATAGGTTCAATCCAAACATCAAAATAACTCCTCTCACCCCTTGATATTGTTAAACTCTGTAGATCCTCACCACATGGATTTAAACACGTTTCATCCTAATAAATAAAGAAATAATATCTGATCCACTCATAAAAAGGGTACCATTGATTGAGAACCTCAGATACATACATATATCCCTGTCAATGGAGATGAATGGATACATATAAATGGTTTTGAACACATTCTTATTCCTAATGTATCATTAAATTAGGGTAAAACTAGTATGGATTCTTGTTAAGGAACAATGGATTCACAAAAATATCTCAAATCTATAATAAATTTCGGGAATTGGAAATATTTCCCCTAAAAAGGGTTTTGTGAGCCCAAATTCCCATCCTATCTGATAATGTGAGTTCTTATGTCTTCTTTTCCATGTTCTACAATGAATATTTTCCTTTGGAATGTTGGTCCATGAGAATTCATAGATATGAGAGTCGTGGGTATTTTAACCTTCATGAACAAAACCTACTGGAGTCTGTCCAACGACGTTGGACAATACATCAATGATTTCACACCATTCAACCCCCTTTAATTAATCATGGAGCTAAAAATTGATTTTTAGAAATAGGATTGTGAACCCAATGTGATTCCTTAACCAAGATGGAATATTAACCCACATCATGCTTCTTCCTCATCCAAAAAGGAAGAGAACCATTAGAGACCATAAATTACACATGTGTTCATGAGATACCACTTTTGTGTGGTTTTATTTTTTTTTATTTTTCACATGTATTGTAGGAACTCTTTTGTGCTCTATTCAATCCAATATTATCACACGAAATTTCAAAAACATGTGTGTCAGCCACTGCACCGGCTGGGTCCTCAACCAAATAGATGATTACATTTCCCCCCTACATTATAAACACTAGGTCTGAAATGAAATGTTTAGGTATTACCACTAGAAGGGTAATATACCAACCCTAGAGGTAGCTATGTAGGGAATGTTGTCCCTCAAACACCACCAGTCATCCACATAGTGACATATGGTGGTCGAGAATGAGATAACCCCAATATCTGCCTCTAATTGTTCTGCGAGCCTTTCCCTAGAATGTGATAATGAGTTCCTCCCATTAAATTTGGAGGTTTATGAACTTGTCACCAATGAACTCATCCTAGTAGCATAGGGGTCCCGCACAAGGAACCCATCCATAAATATTTTCCATTTATGTTGTGCGGCCCAACATTCTCCCCATGAAGTGGTGATGGACCCGTGGGCCCCTGTTAATGTCTAACAGGCTCAGGTCCCTAGGGTGGCATACAAAGGGAGACAACCATACAATCAAAATCATGAAATCATATTCATCCCCTCTAATGTACCCATTCGAGTAAATACGGTGGAAACTTATGGTAAGACGTATATACTTGTTCCCTCTAATGAAGCCTGTTAGTCAAATATGATGGAAAATTAGGAGTAGACACAAATTACTTCAATAACCCGCCAATACCATAATGAAAATATTGTGGAAAACTATAGGATGGTGCAATTTACTGCCAACACTCTTGAATCCTATCATCCAAAGAGGAATGAAAAATATAGGATAACTAAAATTCATACAAGATCACACGAATCCCTCACCCAAATCAGGTGGAAACCATCTATGAGTTGATGAAAATCCCAACTAATGATAATTAGTCATTATATATTAATATAGAGGAAAATTATTTGAAGAAAATCCATATTTTCAAGTTAGAATCTTTCTTGGAAAATACGCAAAAGATTATTGGTAGAGGAAATTTCATATGGGTATATTTCAATCCGATCAATCAAATACGATGTCAAATGATGATCAAATGAAACATCCATCTCATTCATATCAAGACTACTAAGTAATATGGAGGAAATTAGGGAAAATATCTAGCGTATCTCAATGGAAAATCATGTGTAGACTTGCACCTATTTCCCAGTATAGAAGGACTATCAGTACATTCTAGTAGGAAATGAAAGACCATAATAGGAACATATTCCTACTCCAACACCGGAATGGTTATAAATTCTTATTCCCTCAAATGAGGTCTCTCTACATGTCATAGAATTGATGTCGGATCATACATAAATTCTTGACTATATCTCTTAGACTTTCCAATATTTTATCGCATCCACAACAATAAAAAAAAGATAATCCCACAACATAGCCTCCCCAAGTGGTGGAATCATCATCAAATTGAGGTGGTCACTCAACACTATACATTCATCCCTTATTCCATCTAGAAGGGTTGATAGAAATATCCCACTATAAAAGTACAATAGGATCGGGAAAAAAATAATTGTTCCCATTGGGGGACACCAGTCAACATCGATGTCTACTCTCAGGAAGGTATATATACTTTCTGAAACTCAAAATAATCATCGACATATCCCGACACCATCATGGGATCCAATTAAATAGGAAACCATATATGAATTCCTTCAACTATAGCAAGTGTCTCAATTCTTCTATAAGAGAGAACCCAAAAATAAATCATGCTAAAGGAAACTAGAAAAGGAAGAGAAGATTCTTGACCCTAATATAATGGAAGAAAGAGTTGTTGGTGCCATCAAACACCTATCAATGGTCAATCATGATCCATACAATCCATTAAAAAATTATGGAATTTTTAGTAGAAGTTGTGATGATACTCTCTAAAACATTATTACAAGCATTTTTATAGGTCCTCCCTAGAGAACATACCATAAAGACATCATTCATGGGCATGATCTGATCGATCCTAAGAGTCTATCTGATAGTGAAAATCATTGAATCCCAAATTTTGGATAAAAGACAAAACAAAAAGAGGGACCTACCCTTACTGAAATCTATCCTAAAGATCATTTTTAGGGTATACACTTCAAAAATTCACTAAGAATTTGGACATTGAGTTATGATGGTAGTCATATCCATGATGTCATTAGCAAAAAAGGTCATACTCTGTGTAACATTACATGTTCATAGGAAGGTCTTATCATTACCATGTCAAACACAAGAAATACATAATATGGTGAGGTTCATGGAATCATGAGGTCATACATGTTTGACAGACTATCAGCAACAAGAGAAATCCATTGGAAACTAGGAGACGGATTGAGGAAAAATTCATACGACAAGCCACCTGAACCATTCACATACCGATGACACCCCTACTGGCCCTACTATATGTGACAAATTAGTCAAGAAGTTCCAATGATTGAAATATCAAGTAGAAAATTCTCTAGTAGAATAAAAAAATCATATGTTTATCATGAGAAGAAAATTTTAAAGGAATGACATACCCATTATTTTTTTGGCCCTCATGCCCTTCTCAGTTCGACATACCATGTAAATTTTCAAAATAATTCTTATATAACATTCATATTATCCTACAGAAAATTTTAAACTAATTTAATGAAAAATTATTTCATTACAGTGGTTATGAAAATCATGTCAAAAATTTGGAAGAGAATTATCATCAAATCGACTTGGAATCCCTTCCATCTGCCTGAAAATGAAAACCAAATAGGTGACATACAGATCTCCAAATGACCTCCCTCAATTCACTAAATATGTTGCAAGATTAATGAGATATTTTATACATCCTGTTCATATATGTGAATGGGGGTAGAAATGATCTTTTCATTTCACCTCCCACCTTATTCAGAAAAAAACTCTATAAATGACATGTTGTAATGTAATTATCCCAAGGAAATTATCAAGAATAAACCTTTCTTGGGAAGGGAAGCACACTCGATAATAATCAACCTAGAATAAGTCTCAACAGTTTCTATATTGATGTGAGAATGTACACAAAATACGCTTGAACTAGAAAACCAAAAACATCTTGTAGTCTACTCACTTAAGAGAAGCCAATCATAAAGTACATCAAATCATCTCATAAAAAATTAGCTAGTGTGAATAATCGACATCATATATTAATAATAGTCAAACAAGGATACAAAACAATAAGATAGAGGTGATAGATGTTACAACTTCTATACAATAAAATCATCCCCAACTCATAGGACTTGAGGAATTTTTGACCCAAACATCCCTTATAAGACTGAAAAATATAGTATGAAGAACTAAAATAGGATAATGGGAGAAAACACATCCCACATGGTTAGGGAAGTTTTTTTATCTCAACTATCATTCAATGGAATTAATCCTTTTCATATTTGTGGATGATAGATAGAAGTAAGGTCTCCCAGTTCTCCCCATCTTGTGACCCATTTTACCTAGAAGGGAGGTGTATGAATGTGCAGAATAGAGGTTCCCTATGTGATACCCTTCCCTAAGAATCTCTTTGTGGATCTTTGAATGGAAGTGAGTGGTCCAATAAACATGAATAAAAACCTCATACCATTTAAAATATCATATGATGCCCAAAATGAATTATGAATCAGTGAATGTTTTTGACATAAATCTTACAAATGGAAGTATAAATGATGCTAATTCAGAAGATAAAGTAGAGGATTGATCCATCTGAGATGAAATCCACTCTGAGAATTAGGTGTTCACACCCATAACCAGAGAATCCCCATAAATTTTTGTTATCATTGAATGAAACCTATATTGCCTCCTCAACGAACCTCTACAACAGAGAAGAATAAAAGAAAGGCTACATCCGACCCTCATCCTCCTCTAAATGAAGACTATCTCCCTAATAATGAAGATAAATCACTTGGATTGAGTATGAAATGAAAGAGATGATGTGAATCTACAAATATTTTGTCCGAGGAAGAATTAATATTGAATATGCTCCCTAGGAAGTGCCCCAATGTACACCTTTAGTAGGTGTACATCAGCCGAAAGGATTTATTGTGAAAATTGAAGCATGGATAGGACATACATCAGGCATTGATCCTGTACTATCATCCAAACTAGACATAATCATGGATCGATATAAATATTTCCCTCCATTAAGAAGAAATCATGATTGGGTTGAGGAAAAATAGAAAAAAAAATATCCCTGACCAGATATCATCCTCAAGTAATGGCTGAACATGCATTCCAAAGATTCTTTGAGGAAGAAATTCTTTTGAATCTTCTCCCTAGTAAGAGCCTCAATGTAAAACTCAAATCGGTGTACCTAAACCGCAAGGATTTATCCTGAAAAATTAATCAAGGTCAGGAAATATTCCCAACATGGATCCGTAACCATCAGCCTACCTAGATCTAACAATCGATATATATAATGATATCCCTCCATTAAGAATAAAAATTTAATGGGTTTATAAAACCCCTCAATAGATTTCCCCGGCTAGATATCAGCCTCAAATAATGGCTAAACCATCATTCCATATCCTTTTTATTGCTATAATAGACCATGATCAGGTTCAATAAAACACCTTTAAAGGGATTGTAAATACAATCATGTCATTATAATATTGATTGGAATGCATAGAGAAGTATCGACAACCAGTGCAATTGGAATAGTAACCTTACCCAAACTGTGTGAGCGACACCTCACCACCACCAAATTTTGGGAGTTATATGTTTTTGATATCCAATTTACTATTTGACCCAAAACAACATTAGACACACTATGCATCCCATTGTAATCCAATGATGAGAACTTCAGAGTAGTGGGATGTAGTGAAAATCATATTCTTTGGGTGAACATTGTAGGGGTCAGCCATCATATGGAACACCACTTTTCTAGCTCAATAAATCATAGGATGGGATGGAAACCACTAACTGTTCCCCTTCTAGTTCAGCTCAATGTTGAAAAATATAACAATCAGTGACCTAATGAATTGAAAATATTGAGAAAATGAGATAGTTTCATGTTTAATTTCTAGATGGAAAGGGATAACCTATAACATAAACTCACCACTTCCCTAGGAGGATATTAAGGAACTCTATATTGATAAATGATATGATGATAATCGAACTCCATTTATCCTAGTGAAATATATAGGTGGTTTTCATGATTTTTCTATCATTTCCCAAAAAATTGTAGACTCGAAACAACAAACTATGTTAAAGACCCTGATAAAATCAGTAGTCCCTTGGAAAATAAGGATAAATTCTAAAGAGAAATCTGTCACACAAATTCCATCCTCAACACCCACTCCAGCATCAAACCCTACTTCGTATCGTGATGTACCCCTAGGGAATAAAAAAACTCCCACCTCGATAAGATAGGTATAATGGGACCTAAGAGTAACGAATTCAAGGAGAGACAAAAAAATGTTTACTTATATAGAGATAAATAATTCCAAGGTTATTTTATTTCTACCATGCACAATGATCTAATTCAACTACCAAAGCTTTAAATGGCCAAAAAGGTAGGTCTCAATGATTGTCAATATTATTTCCCCTTTCACAGGATACTGGGACACACCATTTAGGAGTGTTTCATCTTCAAATACCAACTAAAAAAATAGTATATTATTGGTATGTAAATTAGGTAAGTCCACTTGCATAAGTGCTATATGTTTCTACCACTTCCCCTAAGGAATGAGGTGAGTGACTTGAAGTTGTTAGAATAATGATGTAGAAATTTTATCATTTTATGATATGAAATAAAATCAATCGAACTCATGGAATTCAATAATCACAGTGGAAACATCCAACTATGCACTGAACCACATCCGCGGCAACACAGTTGACATCAATGACCCCAAAAACCCCAAAAACCACAGAAATCCATCCTTTAAAAAAGAAGCATGGCCGAAATGATCAGGCTAAAGAGAAAGAGTATGAACCTCCACCCAATCGAATGTTTTATTTGACACTCAACGATTTTATTCCCTCATATCTAAAAAATGGGCCCTACACAAAAAAATACCACCAGATATGGTCAGTCAGAAATATTCTTCATTAGAAGGTGAATTGATATGTGGTTACATTAATGTCATTCATTTAATGTATCCCCACTCCACAGATGAGTATGAATTTAATCCCGAGTACCCCGCATCTGACTGTGGAACTATAGGAAGTGGGTACAGGAGCTGAGGATATCGGGGTAGACTGAGTCATGAAAGGAACCATAATTTTAGTTATACCCATAATAAAACAATAAATGTTGTAGAAACTCAAAGAAGTTCCTTTTAGTGGTTCCAACAAGAAGGGGAAAATCCTCTAACATTGGCCAAAATCCACCCGTAACCCCATCACCCTAAAATATCGATCTGAGGGGGAATATGTGTCAGATCGTCCTCAGTGAGCAGGCATACCTGCTCAACCCAACCCACTATGGAAAAGAGTTCCTCTCAATCTAATTTCAAGGGGATATACATTTACATTATATAAACAAGCCCCAAAAGTTATTGTAAAAGATAATCCCAATACATGTAAGTATCATCCATTAGACTATAAGTATGATATACATAAATAGTTATCCTTAGTACTATAAAAAATTTCAATCCTAGATTCCATGATTTTATCAAATGTCCTATTGGAAGAACTCTTATAATAATTCATAATCCCCTAGGAGTTTGAATCTAATGTAGCCACTACCGAGGCCTATTAGATAGAAATATATTTTGTATAATTCCATATATTTATCATCTCAGATAATCATGATAAAGATGCCATTATATAGTGGAACATTAGACCCTTGGATATGTCTAACATGATAAATGGTGTTGATGTCCATGCAGTTTCCATTGACAATGAATTAGGAGTTAATCTCATTCTAGTAAGATCACTTTATGGGCTCGACTATAATGAGAACACCCTAAATCTTTACACTATAACATTGCAAGGTTGTGAAAAAAGTGACCTGAAGTCATTGGGACAAATTAAGCTCAAGGATCATTTTATAGACCTCAAAACTAACTAAGAATTTATTGATGTGTAATAGAACATATCCTTAAACATCCTTATAAGAATGTTTTCGTTTCATAAACCAGTGTTAATCCCCTCATTATACCAACAATGCATCAAATACTGTATTAATGGAAAAATGAAGGTGTTTCAGGCTAATAATTCCTCATTCAAATACTTTATATCACATTATATGGAAGTGGGATTCTATAAGGGGAAAGGGAAATAACCCATGATTGATGGTGTTGAATGGTTCACTACCCTTAATTGTCTAAAAATTATCTCGAACAACCCCTTAAAATAGCTCGATGAGAAATATGTGTTACCCATCTACCAGATTAGATATATCATCCCAAAGGCTGGCATGTATTCAATAATATTCATGGTTTGATGTTTGGTCATTGAGTTCAGTAGTATAGTATTGTTTAGTAACACCCTATAAATTGGTAAAATATTGGACGTAAAGTCTTCGAGTTCATTCCTAATGCTCCAAAAAATCCCTACCTCATCAATTTAAGTAGAATAGTGCATCTCATCACTCAAATTGGACGAAGAAACCACTCATACATCACTCCCTCCAACCTCTACTAACCCTGAAGAACTCATCCAGAGGATTTATTTCTCAATATAATATGATAAATAAAAGGAATATGTGGAAGAAGTGTAAGAATGCCTTAGGGAATCCACTCTTTCATTTGAGGAGGGAATCTCTACCACCATTGACGTGCTTAGATAAATAAATCTTGGTACAGAGGAAGATCCACGACCAACCATGATTAGTAAATACATGGATTCAGATGAAGAAGAGGTTAACACCACGTTTTTGAAGCAACATCAATACATGTTCACCTGGAACTACACAGAAATGTGAGGCCTCAGTCCTGAGGTGGCTACTCACCACCTGGGCCTACCATAGGACCACTGTTGCAATAAACAGTTATACGGAAGGATTCATCCAAGACATGATTCCATATTAAGGCTAAAGTGAACAAGATTATCAGGTAAAAAATCATTCATGAGGTCTAGTATATAAAATGGTTGGCCAATATCATCCCTATCAATAAGAAGAATAGATAGATCGATGTATACATCAATATCAGGGATCTTAAATAGAATTTCCCAAAGGATGTTTTACTAGTATAGACCACAACACTACTATTCAAAGTAATAAACTTATATGAAGACCTATATTTCATTAAATGATATTCATGATATAATAAAAAATGATTGGACTAGAAAGATGTAGACTTCACCACCCTCGGGGACCCTAAGCGAGTATTTTCCTATCGGGTTATGCCCTTTGTCTTGAAGAATGCATGTGCTAAATAGAAACTCACTTTTCATCACATCATAAATCCCTTCATGGGAATGTTCATTGAATGATATGTTAATGAAATTTTGTTTTAAATTACTAGAGTACATTGGCCACCGACCATACCATTAAAAATGAAGTTACATATCAATGGACAAATGATTCTTAGAAGGTATTCAAAAAAATCAAGAAATATCTCTTAATTCGGCTAGTTCTAATGCTAAATTTTGAAGTAAGGCATCTTATTTTGTATGAGAGATCCTTAGAGTGATCATTGGGTACCTTCCTAACAGAAAATTATGACATCAATAGAGAAAACTACCATTATTGTCTATGTCCAAAAATGATCGATAATGATAATCGTTATTCCGATATCAAGAATAGCTATTTGGTGATAATATTTGCAGTCTATAAGGTGAGGTACTATCTAGTGGATCCCAAATTCCATTTAGACTCTCATAGAAACCCACTAAAATACATTCCTAGTCATCCTATGATAACCACATGTCTACCATGGTGGGTCTTCATCTTATAGTATTTAAAAATTCAGTTCATGACTTTGAAAGAAATGAAAGGCCCGACGTTAGTAGTGTTTCTGTCTGAACACCCCTCAGAAAAAATTACATCAAGGGAAACTGAACTACCAGATCAGGATGTTTTCTTAGTTCAAGAGGGCTCCCAGATTTTGGATATGCATTTATATAGTGCATATAGAAGTCTAAAAAGAATGAGGTTGGAAGACCCTAATTCAAAAAATTGGTACTGGGAATCATTCTCATATATATATAAATGTAATACTTTACATACATATTTCTTATTTTAGAGGGGAATAGAAATAATGAATCAGAATATCAAGACATAATTAGGGGAATGGAGATGGAATTTCAAGTACAAGTTAATTAAATGATGATTAAAGTGGATTCTGAACTAGTCATCAAACTAGTTAGCAACGATTATGCTACCAAGAAGTAAGAACTAATCCCCCTTATAATCCATTTCTAGTGAGTAAAGAAGGAATTAAATTTGGATCCCACATTGACTCATGTCCCATGATCATAAAATTCCTAGGATGATTCTGAAGAGAGTGTGGCTACAACTCTAGATAATCGAGACCATGATAAAATATTCATCTATATTGCACATCGTCAGATAATATCACCTTTCATTCCAACCTATATGGAAAACATCAATGACATTTTCCCCATATCAACACTATAAGGACCTATAATATGATAGATGATACCCATTGTGTAATACCATTAAAAGGGATAGATCCCTCTAAACAAAGAAAAAAGATAGAAAATCAGAAGATAGGAAATTAAAAAAAATTTGTTTGGAGGTATGAATTACCAAAAGTCCTCTATAAATGAATCATTAATGGGGTACTTCTTAAGTGAATTAATGGATAAGAGACTGCTAATTTCATGAAGGAAGTACATGGTAGATATTTTGGATCTCACTAGTGAGGACACAATATTTCCCACAAAAGTTGAATTCTTGGGAACTATTTGCCCACTCGAATGAACGACTGTACTAAATTCACCAAAACATTCCATTCCTTCTAAGCTCATGGAAAATTTAATAATCATCATCTAGAGTAGATTCTTACAATCTAGTTATACTATCCATTTTCAAAACAGGGAATGGATGTCGTAAGTCCATATCCTCCTACTAAATCCAAATTTTTTACATAAATTCATACCGTGACTGCATTTTATCAAGGTCGACCAAATATATACCCCAAAAAGAAGTATGGTAAATGAATGTTTTAAGGTTTGTGAAAGTTAAAATCATCTATAGATTTGTTGTCCCTTATACAATACCAGAGGCCAATGAGACCTATTTATGTTCTTCTTTATTGTAGAATCTATAACAATATTATGAAATCATTTCCAACCATTTATTCCACTACAATGAAAAAATAACATAATGACAAAGGATTTATATAAGACCCTATCACATATACTCCATAATATGGTAATTAATAATAAATAGTATTGGCCAGAAAATCTCATACATTCCTTTTGGATATACTAGACCATGACCAGCAGTAGTAAACATGCAAACCCATACTCATTATTATATGGGGAAGAGGCAGTCCTACCCATAGATGTCCAATTACCCTTACTCTATGTTTCCAAATACCATAAATTATTAATGGATGAACAATCATAAAAATATATGTATAAATTAGAGTTACTGGATGAGAAAATATAGTATACCATACATCATTTAGAAGTCCTCTAAAATTGGATCATGTGATCAATCAAAAAAGGTTCAGCTATGATCATTCCTAGAATAATAGACAGTGTTGGTCTGTAGGAAACCAATGATACCCAAAAAACCAACCAATGTTACAATAGAAGTTGGAGGGACCCTATTCCATACATATGGTCTAATCCAATGGATATTATTCCCTGATTTCAATGGATAGATTACTCACAATCTCCCCCACCAACACAAGGTTACCAAAGAATTATTTCATATAATCACATGACAACATCATGATGATTTCATGATGTTGAACTTCATGTTGCATCAACCTTCGCACATGATGCTAAACTAAAAGGAGGTCATCCAGACCACATAATGTTAAACTACAAGTTAATCTTTCCAAGATACATGACATTAAACGGTGCATGGGTCTTCATTTGATGACCACAAAATACATGGTATCATTATAAATATTTCATGAAATTAAAATTTATTACTTCAATGTACACACAGAAAAATTTTATTTTATATGGGAATCATTTTTTAAATTCTAAACTCCCGACACATGAGGCAAATATGTGTGGGAGAATGAAAAATGCCCCTCCCTATACATGAGTCATATTTGGGCTTGGGAGCACATTGAGAACAATGTTTGGATTGATTCATACCCATTCAAGATATGTAGTGACAACCAAATCTAATTTCCTAGGTCTATATGTGATGAAAAATGATAAAGATTCCACCCTCGTTGTATTTGCCAAACCTGTGTGGATAAATTATATCAATAACTATGTACGACATGATTCTTTCCTATATAATATACATAGTGATTTTTGGATTCTACATTCTATCCAAACCACCAAAAGTGAAACAAATTCCCCCCACCTGGTGTATGGGCCAGGACTACACATGGTGATTTTTATAAAGAATTATGTGTGGATTGATTGTCATTATATAGGATATGTAGTGACACCCAGAGCACATCTACTAGGACCAAATTTGAAATAAAATAAATGTTCCCTCCCCATCATACAAATTATATTAGTGGAGGGGAATAAATTTAAGTTACTATTTACATGTCCATTTCAGAAAAAATACCCCCTTACATGAATCATATCTGTGCAGGGGGTGCATTGATGACTACAATTTTCTAGATTCATACCCTTGAAACTTGTGTAGTGACTCTTGGATCTCTAGTTTGGGGTGCAACCGCAACATTCCCCACTTTCATGTTGGCTCACTCTCATACGCACTACATGATGTTAAACTGAAAATGTTCCTAAATCAACATGTATCTTGATTCCTTCTCTCACAGGATGAGTAGCGATGCCTGAATATCTAATATCAGGTATATCTTCTATAAGAAAACACGGTGAAAATTATCCCCTTGTATTTTGATCAAACATGTGTAGATTGTTCACATTTACAACTACATGTCACCTTATTCCTATAATTATGAGACATGTAGTGACACCATGATCTCTAATCTCAGTTATATCGATGAAAAATGATAAAAATTACCACCTCCTTGTGTATGGGTTTGATCTGTATGGGGAGTTTTCTATGAACTACATATGTAATGATTCTCATTTTGACAAGATACAAAGTGACACCTAGATTCTTTATCCTAGTGCAGCACCCAAAAATGTGAAATACCCTCATCCTTCATCACATTTCCTATATGTGGTAGAATAAAAATTGAACATCCCTTATTTCTCACACTGAGCACAAGTCATTTGGGATTAAGAGTTTCAGAAGAAGATTCCCCTTATGATCATGGAGTATTAATCCACATCAAGGATTCCATTGTTCTAGTAAAAATACCTTAAAACCAAACCATTTGTTCTTACTGAATGTTATAAAGGTATATGGATCCACAACATCCATCATCATTCACATTGGTTGAACTACATCCATACCACAAGATGATAGACTACATTGAAAATGTCCTTACTATAAGAAGACAAAAAGAAGGGTGCCCAAAGAACTATGTATTACATGATTCTCATTAATATAATATACATAGTTAATACTAGGCCCTATGTCCTAGCACCAACCATGGGTTAATGAAAAAAAAAATTTCCACATCCCCTGTATACATAGCAAGATCTATGTATGATATCCCAAATTTGGGTTCCTCACTCAAGAGTATATTAATGAGAGAAAATTGTTCCCCCTATATATGAGTCAAATCCAATTAGGGGATTTCACAATCCACGGATAATCACAATATTATTGTTTCATACATGCCAAGTAACACCCCTTATACTCATCATACTCAACCCCCATGTGATTTCATATCTTCAATATCTTTTTATAGCCATTATAAATGGATGTTAGAGTCCTATGGAATCCTTTTATTTGAATTACACAATATTCCCCCATTGGACCATAGGATTCCCACATGGTTTTAGGTGGCATAACATGATATAATAAAATAAGAGGATGATACCAAATCACATAGAAAGATACATTAAAATAAATTATATGATGGGATTATTCCATCATTATAATGTGAAACAAGAATAAAACAAGTCATTATAAACAAAAGATTAATCTCACTACCTAGATATCATAGAAAAATGTGTTAGTATAAATTTTCATGTCCCAAATGTAGTACCTCATGAGATGTACGAATTACCCAACTGATTTGGGGGGGGGGTTATAATTCTATTACTACCCATTAAATAATTTAATTACATTAATAAATAATCTACATAAAAATACATCATACATAAGGATTAATAATGAGAGAACTCATGAGAAATAAATGAGATACATAATTATTTTTCAATGAATAATAAAAAGATATATATCATAAATATCCAAAAGAAGTGATAGATTTAAAGAATATTTTGTCATTGTAATTAAATAATGAATCACTGTTCCTAATGATACAACTCATGTGAAAGAAAGTAATAATAAATGGGTGAATATATAGGGATGAAAATGAACCATCGAATGATGTTTTAAGAAATGGGAAAAATGCCATTATAGAAGTTATGATTATATAATTTTATACAAAAAATACAAATGTAGTAGTATATTTTTACATAATAAATTAGTATTTTTAAACACAAAATAAGGTAAAATCTATTAAAAATATTGATATATGAATTTGAAAAAATA
This sequence comes from Viscum album, assembly GCA_963277665.1. Taxonomy (NCBI): domain Eukaryota; kingdom Viridiplantae; phylum Streptophyta; class Magnoliopsida; order Santalales; family Viscaceae; genus Viscum; species Viscum album. Next base: position 1,291,740,044 of record OY728158.1, read on the forward strand.
AATATAAATTTTATATCTTATTGAGTATTCTTTATATAAGAGATTAAGAATAAAACATGAAAACCTATGTATCCCAAGAAATAAGAAAATAAATTAGTTATATATTTAGTAAATATATATCTATATGTTGATCATTGAAGAATAATATGTTAATAATATAGATATGTATAGATATTTCGTGATATGATTCTTAACTCAAATGAAAAAATATGTTTTGGGAGTTCTTATATCTTAGGTCCTAAATATTCTTAGTATAAACATCTAAATTCCTAACTGATAAAATTAAATTAATAATTACTTAATTTTGAAACATTTAATGGTTTTTAAATTAATTATTATCATGTCATTATCACTTAAATTTATTTTATTTTCATTCACACCCATCGCCTCATAGTTTTTTTTATAGTTCCAATGTATCATTGACATATAGGTAATTAAAAAAAGACCATTTTAAAATAGTCCATAACTCAATAATTGAAATATTATAGAAATTAAGTCTTTCCACAAGAACAAAATGTTCTATTTATAAAACAAATTTTAAAATATTATAATGATTTATAAAGTATAATTGTTTTCATTTGTTGGATTGTTAATTTAGGTGGTTTTATCAACCATGATGAATTTGATTTTTCTTATCTAATTTTATGATTATTTACCCACATTAGTATATAAATAATAATATAATATCGATATAAAATTCATATTCAACCTTAAAATGATTTAATATAATTATCCATTAAGAGTGTAGTAATTGATTGGAATAATTATTTTAGGTAGTTATACCGACCATGAGATTATTTTTGTTTTAAAAATATATATTATGTTTATTATATGGTCATAAAACATATATTATAGTAACCTATATCATTTCATTTTTAAATAAAACCTTTTATAAAAATTTATATTGTAGAAAAAGAGGAAATAAGGGAATGGTAAGGAAGTTAAACGTCTTGGAGTTCTTACATTATTCTATAGGATGGATCCTTTTATAATTGAATTAGGCTTAGTATATTGATTAGACCTAAACATCCTTGAAAATATAAAAGAAACAAGGGAAATAATTTTATGGAACCTTTTCAAGATAATAAATTTTCACTAAGGGTTTTTTTAGTCATGTGGTCTCTTTAAAAAGGGAGGAGAAAGGTATTTAGTTTAAAATTTTGGAATATCATATTATTTAATAAACCATGATATAATATAATATTAAATACTAATGGAAATGTGAATTAATTGTAAATAGGGTATTATAACATTAATTTAGCTTTTCAAAACCCAAAAAAATAATCTATACATTAGTACTAAAGAATAAATTAATTAAAAAGTATTATATTATTTAACAACTTATTTTTTTGTTCATGAAAATTAATAAAACATCACAATTACCTAATATTGGTATGATAATTTCTATAATAACATGAATTTATCAAACATAAGTAACAAAATAATAAAATATTAATATTTACTCCTGTATAAATGTTTTATTTAATTTAATAGTTTAAAAATGTTTTACTAAAAATGTTTTTAAGGGTACATATATTCCATGATCCATTATTTTGTCACTCTATGGGAATTATATTTTTATCATAGATGTTAATAGTGGTTTTACTGGTAAGATATTTGTTCAAAATGTCCTTTTTCAAAATTTTATATTCATTAATTTTTTGTTTGGAATAATAATTTTTTTGAGGAATATACTATACTATCTAGATTAATATAAAATTTAGGGTATTTTATGAATTATCCCTATATTTTAAATTATTATTGGTTTTAATATAATTTTATAATGGTTGGAATTAATTTTTATATTTTTGTTAATGTTTTATTTTTAAAATATTTAATTTTCCCTTACCCTAATGCAAACTCCTCATGGTATTTATGTATATTAGTTTCGTTTTAGGAAATGTATAGGTGAACCCCATTTCCCAAGTCTACATAAAATCTTGAAGTGTGTTTTTTTGAATGTGTATAGGTAAGGTTCTCTTCAAATAAATATAGATGAAATTTTCTTATAACTAAATAAGGGTATAACCTAATTCATGCAATTTTATTTTTAACATTTTTTTCATAGTGGGTTTTCTCACGTAAGGGAATATAGTGATTTTATTCTTTTTTAATCATGTACCAAGACCTTCATTATAGTACACTGAGAGTTTTTTTAGCATAATCAGGCATAAAAGCCTTGCATATGGGTAGTCAGCTACTTCACATAATGAAAAGGATGTACATACATTGTTGTATGAAGTATGGTTGTTGAGTCTTTGATATACCTAAATCCATTTTAGTATATTCTGTGGCTGCTGAAGGTGTGCCTTTCCAAACTTAACAATGGTATTCAAACATTATTATACATAGTGAATTCTCATTGTGTATATGTGGTATATTATATACCGAATATTGATGATTCTTCTCCATCTGATCTAAAATTAAAATTATCCACTTATTGGAAACAATAACTTTCAATTAATTGATTACAATACCATTTCTCTCATTAAATTTTTTATAAAGATGAATATGATTATAATGAGATGTAATTTGAGTCATGATTGATAAATAAAAATAAAGATAATTAAAATGCATAGTTTTAACATTTTATGTAAATATTAAAAAAATTTAATATAATTTTCTAAAATCTGAGAATCTTACTTGTTTCTCTTTCGTGAGTTCTCCTTCGAGTAAATTAATTCCAAAATCCTCATTTTATGATCTGTAATCCTTCAAATATATATCAAATTCATTTTATGTGATCAAAAGATGTGTTTAGCTTGAATTATATGCTATATGATTTATTTAATGTGTGTGAATCTTTCAATAGTTAAGGTATTTAAATTCTCAATTTTATTCAATCAACGTGTGAATTTTTCATGCTTTAAAATCCTATATATAAATAGGTGTAATTGAACATAACCAGATAATCATAAGGAAATTATCAATTAGATTGGATGTTTTATTACTTGCATAATTCTTATCACAGAACCCTGAATTTTATAGAAACATAGAATATGGAATTATCATGTAAAAAATATTATTTTTTTAATAAATAATCTAGAAATTTAGTTGATGGTGTTATTCACACTTTCATTTATATTTTTCCATTATGATATTTATGAATTTCTAGGGAATAATTATTACATGTATTATAACAACAAAAATATTTCAAATGAAGGGGAAATGTGTAATAATTTAATTTTATCTTTAGAATTAGGAAATCACATACTAAAATTTATGTTACTAATTTAAAAAAAGAATATAATCGAAGAGATATGATAGGAATAGTCATGAAATTCATAGTTAATATTTAATATTTTGGAAATTGTTAATAGTTTTTTATATTATTTCATATAATTGAATTAGAGAATTATAATATTTTCTATTCTGGATAATTGAAGGAATAAGTTATAGTCACATGTTATACTTGAAAATTTTTTATTCCTTATTCTGGTAATTATCTAATCGAGAGAGGAAAAGAAGCATTTAATTTAAAATTATTGATATCAATCTAGATCATATAATTGAAAAGTAAAATGCTAATATCCCATTTTTTACTGTATTTGTTTTTTTATTTTAGGATGATAATTATTATATAATTACATTTTTGACGCAGTAAAATTTGAAAATTTTCATAGGTGTAGATAATTAATATTTCACGTTGGATATTAAAAAAATAGTTGGGTTTTTGTGTGAATATCTTTGTATAAAATAATATTTTCTAGTATCCTAATATTTTATTCATGTCGTACTATATCATTGACTAGGTTTTATTTTTTTACCATGTATTAATTTTATAAAATTGAATAAAATTTAATTTTTGATGATGTAAAAATATAAATTAATGAGGCATGATAATAGTAACAACTACTGTCATTGGAATTGATTAAATATGGAAATAATGCTTAAATCAGGATCATGCTATTTTTTTGAATTTATTATCAACTACCTATAACGTTCTTTGTATAGAAAAGATATGAATAATGAACGATTTAAATTAATATGAAATTAAAATGTTTTCTTTATAATGTAATTTTTTTAGGGCATAATTAGTCCATTAATAATAGTGAGAGGATTAAACGCCTTGATGTCATGGATAAGTGCCTTTGTTTTTATGCCGAAAATACATTTTTTATTTTTATATATTATACTATGACTAGATCATTGATGTCATTGATTTATTACCTAGTAATATTTAAATGACTTGATAAACAGCATTATGGAGTATTAAGGTTAAGATAACGGTAGGATATATATTAAAAAATGGGTTGGGAGCCCAGGGCTGCGGTGGTGGACGATGCTAGGTTTAGTGGGAAACATTGTACGATATGATATGATTTTAAATTTATATTGGTTGACTAGGATGAGTTCAGAAATAGAATTTATCATCTATTATTAATATCTCAAAAATTTTGATGGATGGATATACAAATATTATTTATATTATTAGTTTTTAGTTGGTTGTAGTAGTGGGACCCCACACACGATAAGTGTGTTATTGATGTGGTATCGTAGGATGAGTCCTATAATACCTAGAATTATGTAATCACAAATTAATTAATAAATGAGTGTGTATAATTCATATTTGTTATATATGATGAGGACATACTTGAGAATTTATGAAGAATAAATTATGGTTCTAATGGGAATAGGATTTTATAGATGAAGTATTCATCATATAAATAAAAATATAATTAGATTAATTTATGGACAATTAATTAATTAATATAAAACACGATTATTTTATTCTAGTTTTAGATCTATAATTATGTTGTGTCAAGGTGGTGTTATAAGTTAATTATGGTAGATATGTTTAATGATAAGAAATTTTTGTTAGTGTGGTTTTATAAGAGATTTCGTATATTATTCCACGCGATACCCCACCCACATTAATAGGGAAATATACAATTAATGATTGGGTTAGGGGGGTACTCTGACGTTAAGAATGACGACAAAATTTATGGATGAATTCTCCCATACTAATAAGTCCCTACAGTTGTAGTTGGTGTATGTGTATCCAAATCAATAGAGGCTTATGGTATAGGGTGCATTACTATTTGTGCTATGATGGATATTGCTTTTACTATACATTAATATGAAGTTTATGATATATTTATTTATTAATTAATTAGTATTATTATTTGTGGGCTTTAAGATATAATATTGTATTCCTTAAATTTATGTTGACTGTTACACCTCCCATATTTGTGACTCATATACCCTTGATGCAAGTTCATAAAACATAGATTATTAAAGGTGGGATCCATAGGACATTATATTCCTTTAAAAATTTTCAGCCTAGCATAGGTACCTTTGGAGAAAGGAGGTCATGAAATATTTTTATAAAAGGAATGTTTCTAAGATAAATAATGTAGTTTAGTGATTGTCACTTGTGATTATGCATGGGTTGGTATGGAAACCATATAAAAAGGGGTTGTTATAATTTTTTGAAGAATTGGATACAATCTAGGACTTGATATTTTAGGTTCCCCTTAGATATGAAATAAGGAAATTGGACTTTACTAAACATTTTATATGAATTGATACTTCTAGTTGGGTAGTTTCCAAGTAAAGTATCATATATTTTGATTTTTAACAAGATTATTTTAATTGGGTAGACAATGGAAATTATATAAAAAATTTAACTAATTAATTGAAATTAAATAATTATTTTACTAAGTATATATTCCGTAAAATTTAATCATTGGTAGGGATGGCTACCTGCCCATGTCCTTCTCGGTTCATACTGAATATTTTTAGAAAGTTGTTCTATAAACCCTCCACATAGTGGAGTTCGATGATGGAGAAACATGGAACAGTACAGTGCATGTGTTTTAAAATCAAATTCTTTAGAAGTATGTATGATCAGTGTAGATCATGAGACTATAGGTTGGCAATTTTAGGTGGATATGGCATTTAATATAGTTTATCCTTAGAGGAAACACTATCTTTTTATTGTCTTTGATGATGCTACAAGGGGTAACTTGTATGTTGTGGTATTTTGTTTTCATGGATGATAAGTAGTCATATTTTTCATTGGAGAATTTCTAAAATAAATATTAGTTCAAGTTTTATTCCTTGACTATAAAGGCATATAATCAAGCCATGATGTTTTCCATCTTATTGGGGATTTATAATTCATTCTCTTGAAATAATATTGATACATTTATGAACATTGTTTAATCCTTTAATTATTAGTCATTATAATTGAATGAATCATTCTATTATTATTTATTTTTAACTACCATTCCTTCACTGGAATGAGTGGTACTTTCAATATTCTCTCAAATGGAATCCAACATATTAAATCCCATGTTCTATATTATTTTTACACTTCAACCTTTTACAACCAACCTATAATAAAATTTCCTTCAGATATGGTAAGTATGATTTATTCATTAGGAATAGTTTCGATTTGGATATATGGTCCCTAGAGTGGGGTTTTCTGACCATTTTCATTTTATTACTTTTCTCTGATGTTGGGATTAACATTGTGAAAATATCTTCTGAGGGGAGGGTCTACCATTATCATAAAAATTCTACAACTCTTATCTCAGGCTTAGTGGGGTTTATATTTTTTTTCAAGAGTAAGGGTATTTTTATTTCATATTTATTTCTAATACTCTTCTCTCTACCTCAGTGATAGGTGCTAAAGTCTAGGGGAATGGAATATAAAATTTTTCCTATATCATTTTTTTCAACCAAGTATTATATTATTTTATACTCTATCTTGAGTTAAATTCATATATTCCATGGTTTTTATGTGTTACACTATTTTTGATTGGAATTACCCAATCATTTTAAATGATATTTGTTTCCTAAAAAAGTGTGTTAAATTATATTATACAAAAATGAACCATATATTTTAATAATAAATTTGTATTTATACAATATAAAAAGAAATGTGACCATTAAGATTCAACCGATATATGATCATTGGTCATATATAACCATTAGTTAGTATGACCATAATAAATTAATCTCTTGGTAATAATTGTTCCCTTATAATTATGTTATTTTATGTAATAATGGAAATGAATAATTGATACAAAAAAGATGAATTAATGGCCTCAACCAATAAAGTAACGCAGTTTGAATCCAATTTTTAGAACATGGGAGGGAGTTATTGTCACTGGGTTTCAACATTGACCAATCCTAATCCAATCTTTAAAAATTGAATCTATAATGAACTTTACTATGATAGATGTTCCTATTAATATAAATTACCACTCATCTGAAGTTAGCTGAGTCGCCCCATAATTCTATCACTGTCACACACATTAACCTTAGGTCATAAGTGGGTTTTATAAGGTGTTATGTGTCTTTTCCATAGTTACATAAAGTTTAATTAAGTTTTATAAATAAAATAATTATTCAATAAATACTATTTTAATAACAGTTTTTCATAAATATGATGAATTTAAAAAATGGATTTTTCATACAGAAATTGTACTTTTTGTAAAGGATTTAATTTTTTTATAATAAATAATAGTATTATGAATAATATTTATAGTAATTAAATAGTATGATAAAATCACTCTTAGTTAAATATAAATGATAAAATAATTTTATTATGTCATTAGAAATTTTTATTTATTAAGAATTTAATTATGCATTTTCAACCTACTATTTTTTTAATAAATAATGTTTTTTATATTTTTAAGTTATTATTATAATTTTAAGATAATTACTATGATAAAATAAACAAAATTTTAGAAATTATCATGTCAAAATTAGTGTAGGGGTATTTATGAGAAATCTCTAAAATACATTATTTTTCTATGAATAGTAAAAAGGCAGTTGGTGGTTTTTGGTATGTTTCATGACTTCATAATTATTTAATAATTGTGTAATAGTTAATTAACCACAATAAACAAAATAATTTTTTTTTGTTTTATTAATATCAAGTATTTAAATTTATTTTAATCAATTTTAAATCCAATAATTTACTTTTGAAAGTCTAAAATTGAAACATTTCATTAAACATTATTTTGTAGAATACTTAATTTTACTTCCCAAAAAATATAATACATTGTGATGCTATGTTCTTTTTGGATAAAATTACATAAAATATGTCCCATATCTCTAAACCCTTGGGGAAAAACAAATATCAATCCCATGGGTTATCACTTTCCAAAACCTTGATTTCCAAGGCCTATATTTGGAAATTATTAAACAAATCCTACACTTTTTGTAACAATATACACCCATTGAATCATTTACATTTACACAAAATCCATACTCCATAAATATATGGTATTTTAACATACCTTGGAGTCCCCCAAGGTGTCATCTATCCCCCAATGTCCCCATTCTAATCCTTTAGGGGTAACTCTTCATGGAAAGAGAATTATAATTCATTAATCTTCAATTAAAGAACATATTTTTCTTATTTAATTTCAATGTTATGGACACTCGCATATATTAACCTTTTTATCATACAATTATGACCAAATATTTTTTATCAATGGGAGTCCCCAGTCCCCTATCGTTTTACCATTTTTTAAAACTATGTTTTATACATGTTATTCGTATCAATATCAAAGCAGATTTATTTTCCAAGGGAATTCAGATAAATATAAAAGAAACTTATTTTATTCAATTATTGAAATACATGAATCGTACATTCCATTTATGTGTTTTGAAAATTACATAATTATCTTTTTTATGAAATTTGTAAACACCATGATTTTGATACGAAATCTATTTTTTATTCTCTGCTGGTTATTTAAGAAATGTTTGATTAGGATATATGTGTCTCACAAAATTAACACATATGATGGGTGATTGTTTATATCACTCCAATTAATAGGGTAAATAAATTAATCTCTAGATATACCATGTTTTATGATACCTTGGTGAATAACCATGGTAATTTTCAGTTATAATATCTTGGTGGAGAACCTTAGTGACATGCTTATGAATGTATCATTTAAATGTTGTAGCAACATTTCTAGGATATGATTCAAGTTATTTTTATTGTGATATTAATTATGTTCGTATGATAATTTTATAATTAAATTCCTCACTTTCATATTGATGTTCTCTAGGATCATAGGTAAACTATTTTCCTTAATTGGGCCTCATGCTCACCCCTTTCCATTGATGTAGGTTCCTAGGATATAAGATGTAGTAATTTTACTCAGAATGAACCCCTGATGATGAATTCAAGTGGATCTATAAGAGTCTATTATGTTTTCATTTATTATATACCTATTTTCCAATAAACCAAACTTTATCCTCTTTTTGTACAATGTAATGAAAAGTTTATGTAATAAAAGGCTGGATGCCATAGTGGTGTGTATTTTACATTATGTGCTTGTGTTTTTGGATGGATTTATCTTATACATGTATTATATTTCATTTATTCTATAATATTTAGAGATGGTATAATTTACCCATCCTGACACAATATTTTTCTTCATATTTTTTAAATCCTTGCAGTGGATTCGGAGCCACCTAATGAAGAGAATATCATGGAGTAGTGGATATGTTCTCATTATTTTTATGAATTTAGTATCTCTATTTATGTGGATATAAGTTCATATGTTGGTTATGTAATATTATATGACGTTATTTTAAAACTATTTAAATTAATGAATACCACATATATTGACTAGGAAATAGCATGATTTTTTTATTTTCATGAGTGTGTACTTAGTTAATAATGATTTTTCAATAAACATAGAATATTTTAAAGCTAAATACCGTGAATGTTTTCCACCTAATGGTTTATGATACATGTTATATTTTAAATTTAATTATCCATTTTATAATTTATTTATATTGGTGTTAACTTGATCAAGATAATATTATATTTTTGTTAGTTGAATGAACAAAATGTGATGAAATGATATAGAATATATAGAATCATGAGTTATTATAGAAATTGTGTTAAATATTGAAAGTTAGTGAATAAGAATGGAATGTTTAAATTTTCTTTGATAATTATTAGACAATTTAACATAATGCATATTAGAATTCTCAATTACACTATTGTGTTGATTATTTAATTCCACAATTAATGATAAAATAAATTAGTTAATATAGTAATATTTTGTCTTTTTTAAATAAAAATTTAATGTTTTAAAAAGAATATATAAAAGTATTTTTAATATGTTGTGTAAAAATTATATGATATGTTCCATGTCAATAACTGTTTATGTCATTTGAGTATTATAAGTTTAAATTTTATACAAGCATGACGAACTACATTGTTTAGCATAAGATAATTATGATACATTGAAATTGTTAAAATAATTAAATATGTAGTTTGTTATATCATTCTATGTTTTAAATAAGTATAAATCATGAAGGGGTATTTATTGGGATTACATGATAAAATAAAGGCATGAAAATAAAATAATAAACACAGTAACATGATGAAAATATTATGATGTGGGAATTGAAATCAGGACACCAGAGGATAAATCATGAAAATATTCCCATTTAATTTCAAGACAAATAAAAATTATCAAAGTAGTATATTAGGTGATTAACTATAAAATAAGTTCCTTCCATTTTGTATAAATAGACTATAGTAAATATTTGAAATTTCATACTATGTAATATTACAATGTACATTTTGGTTAAATTTTGATTTATATCAAATTTTGGTTAGATTATTATAGCTATTTTTGTGGAATTATTGTCATTTATGTGACATTAATTGTGAATTAGAGCCATGTGTGTGGGATCAGTATCCTGAGATATGCACCCATTGATTGGTGTTGGGTTATTACATAATGAAAAATATTCCAATTTGAGTTTTATCTCCCCTAAGAGGGTGTTTTAATGTTGAGTTATCATTTTTTGTGGTCATACACATTTTTAATCTTGTGTATTCACTTTGTACATAATATATTGAGGTATATGAAAGGTATCTTTTGGGATTTTTGATTTATCATCCTTCATGTCCATACCATTCCCAATTGTTTTTAATTCTTTTTGATAAAAATTGTTTGAGTGGTTTCTGATGTGAGGATATAAATTTCCTCAACCTTTCCTTTCCCTATTTGGGTATTTCATATAGATATTATAGTGGTTTGGATAGGTTTTAGGGTAATATATTGATTAATTTTGATTATTTTATATTAATAATAGTTCATAGTCTTTTGGAATAATAATATTTTTTAAAATCCTATGTTATTGTGTTAAATAAACAATATAGATAAATGTTCTAAATTATAACTATATTTAAATTTATAGTTAAATTTAAAATAATTTTAAATATTTTAGAAATAATTTTTATATATAGGAAATTTTTTATTTATAAAAAATAAATTTTTTCTTCACCAAAATGTAACTACCTTTCTTTGTGTTAGTAGATATGTTTTTATTTAGGCTAAGAACACATAAGACCATTTTTACTTAATTATCATAAATTTAAAAAATGAGGTCCATTCACCTAATATAGGTAATGCTTTCCACATTTAAAGTAATCTATCATTTTCTTATAAGTAGATAGTGGTAGAAATGAACTTTTATAAAGGTAGTTTTTCTATTGTGTGATGGTGGGTTGTCTCACGTATAGGTCGAAGTTAGTTTTCTTATCATTTAGAATTATAATTATAATTACATGAAGGTCCAAATGGTGTTACATTAGGGTATATATACATGAATGTCTCTCATAGGGGTAGTCAGTTGCTTCAATTTTAGATAAGGTTGTATTTTGATCATTACATAATGGTATGTTGTTGATTCCTTCATGAAGGTAATGATGCATGAGTGTGTCTTGTTCTTTATATCAGTATAATTTTTTGAGTTGTGTATGGTTAGTAAAATATACACATATATATCAAATACTCCTTGGTTATATCTAGTAAATAATATATAGATAATTAGTTTTTCATTATAGTTTTTATTTAAAATGCTAAAATTTAAATTTTATGGAAATGGTGATAAAAAATTTAATGATTATAATTCCTGTTGAATATTTTAAATTATCCATAGGGTTTAACATGAATTAAATGAGTTTTAATCATGGTTTTGAATCAACATAGATGTAATGATAATTAAAATTGGATTCTATAATTCTTACTAGAATACCTGCAAAAATGTTTTTTTTCTTAAATTAGAGAGACTTACTTATTTGGGTTCCTTGAGTTATGATTTCAGTATATGTGATAACAACCTCCCATTTTATGAAAGTAAATCATTCATACAATATTTTAGGTTCCTTCTTCAAATTCAAATTACATGTTTAGATTGTACCATCTCTTTTGTTTTTCTACAATGCATGTGAAACATCCGAGATAAAGAGGAAATGAATTCTCTCCACAGTCTTGTTCATATGTAAATTTTTCATTGTATATATTTATCAGGCATTATAGGTTTAAGAAATACCAAAAATTCAAGAATATTTACATTATAGAAGAGATATGGATGTTTATTGCATACAGTATTTTGGTTTCATAACGTGGTATTTTAAAATAATGAAAAATAAAGAATAATCATATTAAATTTATTATTTTTTGATTAATTGATAAACTAGAATTTTATAGGAGGAGGTGATTCTTAGTTTTACATTAATAATATATTTTTTTATTTATAATTTAAATGGAATAATTAGAGACATTAATTCTTACCTGATGTAAATTAATGTTATCATTCCCAACATATATTTATTATATAGTAGTTTATATCTATCTCCAAAATCTAAAATCCAAAATTCTCAATGTTTTTAATTCAAAATATGAAAATTATATAAGAGAGAGAATATGGATAAATACATATTACTTAAATAATATTTTTATATTTTGGAAAACCCATGTAGTTTATTGTATATTATTTTATGGCATAGAATTAGAGAATATGAATATATTGAAATCTACAAAATTTAAAGAAGAAGTTATTATCACATTAAATGAGTGATGAATGCTAATTATTTATTCTAAAAATTATCTGAGAAAGGGATAAATATTATCCAAATGAAAAATTATTTATATTTATTTAGAGAATGGAATATAAAATAATAACAACAATATCGCATGCTATAAATGAGTTGTTTATTATTATATGATGATTATTTCTATATATTTCAATTATTGAAGAATTGAAATTGAATATTTTTCATAAGTGTAGTGAATTATTATGTAATTTGGGAGACTATATAAAATATTGGTTTCTATGTGACTTCTTGTCTTTAAAATATGATTTTAATATATCTTGATATTGAGTAGATACTGTAATATCTACATAAAAATGTTTTTTTTTGTTGTTTTTCGAATGGATTGATTTTTTTAATAGAGAAATTATATAAATCAGGATGATGATATATATTAAATGAATGATATAGGTGAAAATAACAACATATATCATTGGAATTGATGTTTTTTACTATTGTTTCCTATTATTTATTGAACACATATAATAGTTTAATTCATATAAGAAACATATGAATAATAAAATATTTTATTCAACATAGAATTAAAATGGGTTTTTAATAAAGAATAAAATGTTGGAACCAAATGTACTAATATGTTATTGTATGAGGATTGATGGATTTTTTTATATGGTATTTTTGGATTTTTTATTTCATCAAAATAAATTTTAAATTAGTTTTTAAAATAAGGTAACTAGATCCATAATGTGACTAAATAATAACATAGTACTGTTAGAATGATTTGAATGAAATGGGATGATGTATTAAGGTATGTTTTATGGGTGGTTATATATTAAGTAATGGGTTGGGAGCCTGAGGTAGTAGTTATAGATAATGATGGTAATAGATGGACATATTGTACTATACTCATTAGTGTGGGAATGAAATCAGGATTTTTGGATGAGTTCAGATCGTGACATTATCATTCATTATTAATAATTGTTGATAAATATTTGATATTCGTATGGATTAATGATATTTATATGATTAGTTTTTAAATTCTCAAATAGTTCGACTCAATTAATTGTAGGTGGATATTCTATCTGGTATATTAGGATGAGTTTTGAATAAATTGAATCATGTAATGATAAATTAATTTATAAATGAACCTAGATGGTTCGCTATATTTATAAATGATAATGACATAATTGATAATTTATGAAATATAAATCATAGTATATCTAACACTTTTCGTATAATATTAAAGTATTAATGTTGGAAATTAAAATTAGAAGATATTAATTAATGTATAATTAAATAATTAATATAGAACTTCATAATTATATTTGAATGTGAGATCTTGACATTTGTAGTGGATGTCGAGAGCCATGTGTAATGATAGAGACATATGAGTTTAAGGCTAGGTAATTTAATTTACTTTTGTTTTCTGTGATAATATTTATATTTTATAATTAGATATGATACAACACCTATGTCTGGAGGGAAATAGAAAACCAAATGTTTGGGCGGGGGTGTTTTATCCATCATCTACGATGGTTGGTGAATAGTTGGCTAACTTCATCCTCACTCTTTCTCTCACTTAGACTATAGTAGGCGATGGCGTATCCCAATATATAATGGATTACAATATATGGGGTATTCAAACATACATTGTGATGGATGTTTGATTTATTATTCATTTATCCCTGGGTTGTGATGACTTTATGTATAGTGCATACATGAATCTATACATGGCTGTTATGGATTCCCATGGGTGTAAGTTCATGGGATATCATCAATTGAGTTATAATTCATTTACTTATTATATAGTGGATCATGAACATTTACTTTTTTACAACTAAAGATAATGTTAATGATGTGGTTTAAGGATAAGTAGGATATTGTAATTAAGATGATCTAATTTGAGGGACTAAAGGATAACTTACAGATGTTATGGACACTGGATGTAGGATATTGGTGTATGAGAGAAAAAAAGTGGGGAAGTGGAAGAAGAATAAATAAATAAATAAATATATATATATATATGATTTTGATATGAAATGATTAAATACTATGAATTAATTTATAAGTAAGACTTTATGAGGATGTGAAACTAGTATTTCCATTTAGGGTTTGAGTTTGTTTAATATATTTATACATGAGTATTTAGTATAATTTATCCCTATTTTTTCACTAGAGGTTTTAGGAAATATACTGTTGAGTATACATATTATTCTCATTGTATGTATATATAAACTCATTTCCATGTGTGTAGGAGATGGTTTCTGATTGAGATGTATGTTACTAGATTAAGGAGTCTTTTATGAGCTATTAAAAATTTATAGTCTCTTCGAGGTATTTAATTTGATATTTCATATTATATTACTTGTTAATGACATTATATTCATGTATTGGGATTTCTTGTATTTTATGTATTATATTTTCTTAGTGGGTTTCCCATATTATCTATTTTTCCTTAAATTTATATTGAGGTAAATTAATCCCATATGTGTGAATCAAATACACATAGGGAAAGTTTCAAACAAAAGACATATTACATGTTTTCATTGGATGTCATTATATCAATTTATATATTATTGGCGTAGCAGGGGAACCATTATAGAAAGGTGTTTCTTACCTATTTTATAAAACATTGGATAATTCATTATTTAATTTAATTTTAAAACTTATATTTACATATTCAATTAATGGTAAACATTATTTATATGGTTAATTAATTATTTATTATATAGGTCATTTTATTAGTCATATATAATAGTAATTATTCTAATGGAATGGTTATTATTTTAAGGATCCTATTTACAACCATCATTAAATTTAAAAAAATCTATATATACCTATTTTTTATATAATTATCCATTTACACAATATTCTCAAAAGGTTCTTTATTCTTTTTTTTAAAATACTGATTATATTTATAATGATATTTTTCTTTTTTACAATGTTTTTTATAAGTGTGATAATTACAGGGGACTACAACACTCCATAATTTTATACCCAAATTATTTTTTATTATTGTGTTCATTATTCCATTATAATTTATTGTATTTATAGTCAATATTTATAAATCAAATTTTATATATTTTTTTCATTATATAAATTAAAATTACTTTTTATTATTAAATGCATCCAATGTAGTGGCCTTGCAACATATCTGAAACACATTTACATTTAGAAGGATATTTTCATTTAAAGATATATATGCTTTTTATCACTCTTGACCCATCTAGAAATTTCAACCTCAAAATTTAAATTGATATAAATTCATAAACATAGATGAGGTACTTCTGTTTTATTTCATCCTAGGTTCTCCATTACTATGATGTGTACTTATGGGGTTTTTGTAGTTCTTCAAAAATGTTATTTATCTTGTTGAATGTTTTGTTTGTCTATATGATCCCCGATCTTTAGTAGTCAATACTTATAAAAGAGATCATCCTCCATATACACCACCTATATATTTTATACATTTTCTATATTTGGTATACACACTCCTAATAAGGATATGTTGAAAACACCATTTTCGTGACATATATTTTGTGGGAGTCATGGTCAGTTCTCTATAACTATAAAGAAATAAATAATTAAAATGTTGATATTATATTTACAATTGTGTTTTCTGTTCATCCTAATTCACATGATTCTATTCCATACAGATATTTGTAGGAATAAATTATCTCTAACATCAAACTCTAGGACCACATTTCTCTTCTTCCCACTCTATGCAACACCAATGTGTTTCTAAATGGAATTTAATTTCTCTACCATTTTCTCAACATGTTTGAGTCTCAAGAAATGACACTCTGCAATTGCAAAAAAAATTGTACAATTTATAATTTTTTAAAAAAATTGGATTAATATGGGACAATCAAAATACTTCTGGGGAAGATATTTTTTATGATAACTTGACAGGACAAAGATGGTGATCCTAAACTATTTTGCAGTATATAGTGTATATTTAGATTATGTCGTACAAAATTTGAATAGTACTTTCAAATAGACCATCTATATAATTGTTATATTCCATATTAATATTCATATCTATGTTAAAATAATTCTAAATACTCATAAATAAAATATAATTGACCCTAATATGTTGATTAGATACAATCAATAGTGGTTTTCCAAGAATCCTCAAAACAGCTCAAATGTTAATCTTTACAAGTTTGTTAAGTGATAACAATTCTTGAATAATGATTAATTAGATAGTATTTTTAAGAAATTCACCCACAAACTATCAAAACGGTTTCTTACAATTCACTTCATAATATTTTTAACAAAATAATTGGTTGTATTATCCAATTTTTATACAGGAATGAGTAACAATTATGTATAAAACATGAAATTATACTATTCTATTTTTTTATAAAATGAATAACTATGATTTGGATTCAAAAATATCTAGCAAAATATTTTCTTATTATAAGTGTACATAGTGTTTAGTAAACATCCATATAATTTATGAGGGGATTGATAATATTGGTCCTTGAACTTTAACTATTAGATCATTCTTTATCATAAACTCTCATGGTATACAAAATCAAATCCCAAAACATGAAACACCATTATTATCCATGTTTAAGTCTATGAATTCCCTCTTCATTATTTCTTCTATGTAATTTTGGTTCTCTACATCATTTAATATAGGTTCCTTAATTTTTTCTAAGATATATGGTAAAATAATATTTTGAAAAAGAAATGATTATTTTTATATCTTTTATGATTCATGTGTGCTCATATATATGCCTAATAATATTTTCTCATTTTCAATCCATGTAACGGATAATGGAAAAAAATAATTTCTACATAGAGAACATACCACACTATTTAATATTCTTGGATGGTAATATATTGAGTAGTCTATGTCCTTCATCAACTCTATAAATATTAATTGGAACATGATGTGAAATTTTTATTTGATTTTTTAAAATAATATGTTATAAAAAATATATATGTCAAACCACTATCTAATAATAAAATTTCACATAATCATTAATTTCATGATTTCTACAACTAACTATGGATCATGAATTAGGCAATTTTACCCATTAAACATCTATACTCTTGTGACTTAGGCTATCACTTTATCATTTTTTTGTAAACAATCCAATATCATATTTGAAGCATCTAAATATATCACAAATCATTCCCCAAATTATAGTGGCATGGATTAATTTCATTTATTAGTCTCTTATTAATCTCCACAATGATATATACACATTCATCTAAATAGAAAAAAACTAGTTTCCAAGTTAACTTGTTAGTGGGTTTGATAATAATGAGACGTTTATAACAAACGATAAATATTATCCATATGTCCTATGGAAAACAAAAATTTCTATTATTGATGAAGGTCATGGAATTTCCCAATTTCTTTTGTATTTAACGAATCCACATATATCCCCTTTCTTCTGATAATATTCCTTAGGAAATTTTTTTTATCTATATATAATTAATATTAACTTTAATATCCATATAACCTCGCATTTAAAATGAATTTAGTACAATACACAAGTGATCATCATGTACCCACTTGTTTTTAGAGTATTGAAGAACTTCCTATACTTGTATAACCATAAATTTATCAAGGTAATATATTGACTTTAGTCATCAATTCCATAATGATTTCTAGATATTTTCTATGTCTTAATTAAATATGTATAAAAAATATTATCTATATATTGTGAAAAAATAACAATGGGATATCCTCATTAAACACCTTTTATTGATGATATATAGATCAAATATCATCAATAAGGATATATTGTTCCATGTGTGTTCAATCTAAAAAATAATAAATTCATGGAAAGAGATACATGTTCATCATCAGGTACATGTTGAGTTAGAGATAACCAAAACATAAACACATTTATTGATAAAATTATTAAAAAAAGAATTTTTCTCCTCAGGCTGAAGTACTTGGGTGTTTGAAACACTTATATTAATTCACTAGTAGTTTCTTCTTATACTCTTCTACATTATCGAGGGATATTATATATGGACTCAGAGATACATTCATATTTATTGTTATGTTTTCTATTGATAAATCAACATTATAATAGGAATAAAGAATCTAAAACACATTAGGGAAAACATTAGCATATTCACATACAATGTCCCATTCCAAAAGAACAATACTTTATTTTTTTATCAATCATATGAGATTGATATGTAAAATAATATAGAAATTTATCCATTCTTGAGCATGAAGTTACAAAACAGTTTTATTATTCCCCTTCCACTTGTATAGAATCTGAAGTTGGTTTGGGATATGGATTGTGATATTATTCTCATTAAAGTTTGTATCGGTTATATATATGGATAACCAGTCATTTCCATGTGTAGAATAAAATTCTAATAAAGTTAGTATAAAAATATTTTTTGGTATATTCTTTCGTCAAATGACAAATTTGTCAGTTTAATATACTTGAAATTAAATGATTACATCACATAGTGATTTCAGTAATATATCAACCTCCACATGTTGAATTACTCTTTGAATATTTCCTCAAAACATTCATGAAAAAATAGAATATGTATATTAATAATCATATGTGAAATTAATTATTACTTATGGCATAAAAAGCGCACCATTCATCACATCTCTTTAATGATCCACTTAAGTAGTCGTGTTGGAAGAAAATATTCCATTCACTATAGGATTTTTATGTTGTTGTAATTTTCCCTCATCTGAAATCTGCTTAGTGAATTAAATATTATATTTTCTATGTAATTTATAGTTGGAACACACTACAACAAGTTTACAATTGATAAAAAAACATTCCATATATTCATAATTTTGATTGGATTCCAATTTTCCAATTAGAATTCATCAGGTTGATGTGATTTTTTTTCCACAGATGAGTCTTTTTTCATTCCATGATATTTTTTAGTTAAACCTATAGTGATAAACTCTATTCCTCACTTTTTATCCCAACACCCTTGAGACTATTGATATTCTCCAATCATCTTATCATTTTTAAGGAAATACTATAATATTAATTCAAATATATCAATGTCTCAAATCACTAAATATCTTTAAAAATGTGTCCTTATGGAACTAAATTAAAGGAAAAAATAATTCTAGAGTAAATTACATGTCTAGTTAAATAACATTAATGGAGTGTAAGGTTTTTCATATGAAATAGTAATGATTTATCCTCACTTATGTTTAGCCATATAAACTCCTCTAAATATTAATTTTTGGATTCTAATGATATTATTCATTAATAAAATATTTTTTTGAATTATTATTACACCATAAATTTAATTTCATCCGTATAATTACTATAATAGATCAGTTTATGATACATATCATATTGCCCCTCTAGGTGATAGATTGTAAATATGACACCATCCTTCATAGAGAATTAGATGATTGAAAACATATTCCTAGAGAAAAAATATGTTACTCAAGGATTATGCGATCAAAAGAACCATAAGGGGAGGGAGGTCATTACCATCATAAAGAATAAATTGCACTATTACCTATATTATATGAAGAATGATTCTCCACATAGTTCAAGTTGTTATTCATATACTGATTCAATTGAGCAAGTAATTCCATGAGGTTCCTCATTCCTTATCCAATCATTTTGGGCATCATATTTTGGAAATCATTACATTATACATTGCATTGATTACGGACATAATTCCCTATATTTCCATTCATTTACAAAATAATTAATGTTTGGGATGATAATATATAAATTAATACGAATAATGTTAAAAACAATGAATATAGTAATAAAAACTCATAAACAGCATATATATTTTTATTTATACATTTCATGGATCCAATTGGGTAGATTTATACAGAATTTATAACAAGGTTTACTTACATAATCTGAAAAATTAACTAGACATTTCTTATATTATAACTACAAAAATCCACCTATCATACAATTTTTATTACACAATTTAAATATGAATTTTTCTATGAAACCATGAAATCTAGTAGTCTAGTTTCATTGGTATATTTGGGAAAAAATACAATATTTTCTAATAAAATATAAAATATTTATTTTTCATATTCATAATAGGACCTAAAATATCTTCACACTTATATCACTCCATGGGTTAACTATGATGAATTTATAAATGAAAGAATGATAAAAAAATACATCTAGGTTAATAATTATAGTAAAATATGATAATAATGTACAATATATGATTTAAGAGTCACAACTTGATATAACATATATTAAGGATGACGTATAGTTATGTGAAAAAATTAATAATAGAGACAATTGAATTTTCTGAGGCATAGAGGATGTGATTGTGCGCACTCCCAAAAGAACATTTACCAAAAAATTACCCATATTTCTCCATAAAACAAGATATAATATAATTTTCAAAATCCATAAAGACATTATCTCTAATGTAATTTATAAATAATTTTTATAGATCAAGAATTATGTAATATTTTAGTTAGTTCATCTTCATTAAATATGATTGAACCTTCTGGTCGAATCGTCATTTCAATGGAGGAATGTGGTGTAAATTCTCTTTTATGGTGATCAATATGTGTACTAATAATCATTGAACATAACTGTAGGTTTCTCAAAATGATACTATAGTTGTCCATATGCATTGGTTCAACTTTTTTGGCCGCACCTTTGAATACAATTGAGGAATATTGGATTCATTTTGTTCTCTAAAACTTGAGAAGAGTGAGGAGAGTCATATAAGCATGTATGATTGGGATAATTCATGTATATAACTCTGGTATTAGTAAATTCGAAGGAATGAAGAAAGATTGAAAATAAAATCTTAGGAAAATATTTTTGGAATCACATATATGATAATTCTCTTATGGAAATTTTTAGAGTTAAGGTTAGAATATTGTTTTTAAAACACCCTTTAATATTAGCTTAACCAATAGGACTACCTGTGTAAAAATAATAAAAATTATATTTCTATTATTTACATAATATTTGAAAAAAACATTAGGATAATTAAATAACATTTCTATAATGTAAATAATTTAATATTTATTAACATAATTGTCCTTTATCACTGGACCATAACATGACCTCCTCATCCTCCTCATTATTTACCATACCATTTAAAACACCTTTTTGTTTCAATTAAATAAAATATTATAACATCATGTTATAATGAAAAATAAATACTTGTGATTAAATCATAAAACTGGTTAGATTTAATTCCTTACACTAGAGAATAATATTATAATCTATATATTAATCGAATACAAAATTTAATTGAGGTTCTTGGATACGTTCACTATAGGACCCTCTAGGCCATTTTTTTAGTGACAGTTGGATAAAAGTCAAAAAATTTGAGGTTAGAGTCTATAAACACCCCAAGTCACCCATTGGTAAAAGAGTTAATGTCATAATGAAATTTAATCTCTAAATTACCCTTTCCATGTAATATAATCCCATTTTTTATATATATCGTACCAATAAGGTCGTATCCCTTGGGTCATCAACCTATCTACTTGATTATATTTGTTTTAATTTGAAAACCAGAACACACTGATAAACCTCCTTGGATATGTAATTAATATGGACTTTCAATTTTATCGATGGATGTGGGATATTAACTTCCAATATATGGTATAAATACTCTCTCTCATTATTCATTAATTATTTCCCACTCGTGATGTACACAATGTATCCAACATCATCAAGAACTATTATCATGATAGCTTTTAAGATACTACTAATGACATGGATTATGACATATGTTAATAATAAATTTAGAGGTAATGTATCAATGTAATGGTTTGTAGATATGAATATCCAATGGAAATTGAAACATGTGGAATTCATATTGATGGGTTTTTTATCAAAATATATATTATTAAAGATTAGAAAGGATGAACACCATCAGAATATGTATTAATTTATTATGATCCTCAATCCCCTGATACCCTATATTTCATGATTCCCTTAAAAAAAATTCATTGTGATAAATAATATCCATTTAAGGAATACAATTATAGAATAAAAAATATCTCATCCTATCTGGGAATTGATATGTACTTTCTAAAAAACAAGTATCCATAGGAAATTATCATAAGAACTATCATGAATATTTAAAATTAAGATTCAATAAGAACATAAATTACTTTCAAAAAATGTTAATATACAGTGTAATGAAAGTTACAAGTGCAGTTGGATTTAGGGAACCATCAACCCCAGCTAACTCCCACTTTTACAAAATACAACTACTATAATTTTTTCTGGTTGAAACTCACATGATTTTTATGTTTCTACTAAGATAAATATTTATTCAGGGGGTTCACTAAATTCTGATTAGTAGATACTATGCTCACAGTTACTTCACCTTATTGAGAAAACAACCACATGGGATGAAACCTATGGAGTATGTTCTTCATCCTTTGATGTGACATTGAATTATTTGTGAGAGCCACCACTTTAGTTTTATCTCAATACACTTTGATATGTTATATACTACTATGAACCAAACCAGGAACCTGTATGACGTTTGGAATCCAAAAAATTCTTTTGCTACAACAGAATCCACAATATACTCAAACTCTGTGGTGGTATCTATAATAACTAGAAACATTGAGATTTTATAGATCCCAAATCCATCATGTATGAATACATATCCTTATTACAATATAATTCCATATAGATATTTTTGGAATATTGAATCAATTTATCCACTAATGACAATCTCCCAATCTCCACCATTTAATAAGATTATATCCTTAGTATGCCATAAATTATTTTGGATATTGTTAAAATCAACCCAATTTTTCTCCTCGATATTCATGATATATTATTTCCATTTATTGAACATTAGAAACATCATTATGGGTAAATGAAAAGTAATAATGAATTTATCCTATCCTAGATATGATAAGGACCCTACTCCTCCTACCTTTCTCTTGTTGTGTCTATGGAAACATTATCCTTGAGAGATGAATGTCATGTGACATTATAACTAATAACCTATTTTATTTATCTAAAATGAATATATTTTAAATATAGTCATTTTATGAACCTTTATTTATTATAAGAATCATGTTGGATATATTTTGAAGGGTATTAATCCTAAGGATAGAGGTTGATTCACCTATGTCCTTCATGGATAACTACTTTATCACCAATCCCTATCTAATAGTATGAATGGTACCTTAGTTTGAAATAGTAATAAATCATCAATATATAATAAATTGATATTTATGTGAAACCCACTAAACCATATATAGACATATTACTCATATTCCTTTATTATGAAGCCTAACTTGCATAAAGATTCCTCTAAATAGATGTTGCATGATTTAAATGCTTTCTGTAACATAGAAATATATTTTAATAACTTTAATACCCTTTTAGAATTATTTGGATTCACAAAAACATTTAATATTATAATATAGACAAATGTTCCCATTAAGGAATGTAGTTTTTTCATCCAACATCCAAATATCAACATCAATAAACACTGTTATATCTAGAAAATTAATGATAGTTTTAAAAATAGAAATTCATGAAAAGGATTCATCATATTCAATTACATTAATTTGTTTAAAACTTTTAGCCATAATCCTTATTTTATGGGTACTCACATTAACTTTCATGTATATTTTTCTATTGAATACCCATTTTCACCAAATAATCATTCACTTTACTAGAGTATAGACAAAAAAAATACTTGGTTCTGATACACTGAACCTATCTTATCATTTATGATTTATTTCCACATTATATATGTTTGAGATCTTTACTACCTCATTATAATAATTAAGATCACAATTATCTCTCAACAAATAGTCCTCATCCTTAGCGACTAGAAAAAAAATTATTTAGGTTTCCTTACCCTTGGATATTCCAATGCATTACTTGTGACTCCATAAAATATTATTCCTTTGGGATTATTATAATTTTTTCTCCATCCAAATAATTTTACCTTTAGCTTGTACGTCATCAAAATTAGTATGGATCCAACTATCCTTATTATTTATGTTCTCCAAATCTATATAAATAGCCTTTTAAGGAAGATATCCCTTTTTTTATAATAGTACTTATAGGTAAAAACCTTATGTTTACTTATGGAAACCTATAAATATACACTTCCTTTCACATGGTGGTAGTTTGTTTCTTGAAGTGGCCCTAAAAAACTATTTACAACCACACACATGTATGTTTTACAACATGAACGTATTTCTAAATATTACCTCATATGGTATTCCATCTTTTGGTTTATTTATCACCTTTTTTACTGTATACACCACATTCTATATTTTATATCCCCAAAAATAATAATAAATATCATTTTGATGCATCATTGAACTCACCATGTTCAATAATGTGTAGTTTCTCCTTTCACAAACACCATTCCATCGTGGTGTATAAGGGGGACTAAGTGGGGATATAATCTCATACTCTTGTATAATGTTCATAAAATATTTGATGAGATATTCTCCATCTTGACCAGATCATATATTATTTATCTATATTCCATGTTGAATCTATGCTTCCTTCTAGAATTCCATGGATTTATAGAACTGTTTTTACAAATACGACAACTAGTTGAAAAATCTATGTCTACCAAATTCATCAATAAATGTAATGATGATTGATAATCCACCACTAGATTCTACTAAAAATGTTCCACACACATCAGTGTGAAGTAATTATTGAATATATATATCTTTTCCACTGGTACAACTGAAAGATGGATTGTTCATTATGCCTAATAAACAAGAGAGCTATCAATAAATTGATCTTAGCTTAAAATATTATAAATAAACTTATTAATAGATATTTTCTGGTTCTTTTGGTTGATATGAAAGAGAAGGTGATGAAATAATTTGCTGTTAAATGATCCATTCCAACATAACTAATTTTTTACATTCAACTATTGGTTTTTTTAATATAATACATAAGTACAATTATTAATTCAATACATTCCATTACAACATCTATCATTGTAAAAACATCATTCATTTTATCATAACATGATAAATAAAACATTCAAATCATGATAAGACACAAATATGATGTTTCTTGGTAACCCTATGAACATAATAAAAAATCTCTAAAAATATAAAAATTCTTTTAAATAGTGTGAGGACGTAATCCATGGGAACCATCCAAGATACATTGTCACCATGAATACGCACCTCTACTCTATAAACCTTATTGAATCTTCTCAGTTCTTATATCTTCACTTCAAAGATAAATTTTTATTATCAAACATTTTTAAGGAAAAAAGTGAGAAACCAAGTAAAGCAACGAAGTAGAGTACAAGGCCATTAAAGTGAAATTTCAACCTACCCATTTTAATCTCTCTATACAGTTTCCATGATAAAGAGTTTACCTGGATATCTATTTGCTCCATTAGAGGGTCTTCAAACCTGAATTCCAGATTTCCCCACACTAGTATGTACTCCTCTACATTTATCTTTCTTTTGTTGAACCCCCGAACCAGAATCAAGTTCTTCTTGTCGATCCATGCACTCTGCTCATCATTGGTGGTCACCTTAACTATAAGTCCCCAGCCTTAAACCTTACTTAATCTTGAGTTATTACAAGATTACACATTGAGGATCTTTTCGGGTTTAGAGTTTTAGAGAACTAGATCATAAAACATGCATTACATTCCACATATAAAAAAAGTGGTTACATAAAGATAGTATTCTTGTTTCCCATTAATGGAAACATATTTAAAATAAAACATGGATTCCTTATTGACACTTTCTTGACAATATCATCATATCATGTACCTTTCCGTTGACCTGTGAAAAACATTTCAAAAAAACTTGGGGTGAGCATAAAAAGCTCAGTAAGGGATATAAAAATGTGGAAAGGAAACATGGGTACATATATACATAGGAATGAAATCATACTTTACCCATAAAACATAAGCACTTTAACATACCTCATCAAATCATGAATAAATCATAGAAATCATAAGACATAAAGGTAACTTGAGGCATTCATAACATTCTTACGTAGGGAGTAACCCTCTTGGTTATGTTTGGAATACCCATCACAGTATATTCCCTAAATCTCTTCAGAGAAACCTTAACGTTTCACTCCTTCGCGTTACCCAATACATTGGAGAGCTATATCGGGCTCACCCACCCTTAGTTTATCACGGAACCACCCGTCTTCATAATAATGCCCAAGAACCTCAACATAATCGTATCACATAAAACATGCATAAAGGAAACATAACATTTCCACCATTCAATCACAAGATATCAATACAACACATTGATATAAAAAGATTATGAAAACCATTTTCAATACCAAAATAAAAGAAAAGTAAAACATGGTATTTATTTTTCTTTTAAAAAAAGGTATGGCTTGTAGAGGAAGCCGAAACTCAAATAATGGTCACGGCGGCGGAGAAGTCGTTGTCGCCGCATACGTATGACAAAAAAACATTCCCTTTTTTCATTTAGGAAATGCTTCGTAAAAAAAGATTCCTTTTGAATAAACATAAAAGTCAAAGGGGTTTATACACCGTATAAAAGAAGGTTGTGTATAAAACAAAATATGCCTCAATGAAAGGAGATTGAGACGAAGTCCCATACCTCGGGTCCGACTTGACTCGATCGTTCTTTAATCTCCTGAATAATAAACTTGAGTGAATTTCTATTGTTTAAGAACCTTTTTAAAGTTCATTATTCCTTTTATATCACTTATTTCCATGTCATGAACAATATGTAATTATTTAAGTTAATAACGGTCGTTTTAACGATCATTAGTACTTGAGTCAAAAATAAACCCTTTATAATTACAATTTTTTCATGTATCCATTATATATAGAATTATAATCATGATGTATATATCATATATATCTAGTATATACATGCATTTATAATATTACATAATCATTTAGAGGTCAGAAATGAAACGCACCGTTCATGGAGACGGTAAGCCGTACGTACGCATGAACGCTACTTTCATTTATATTTCATATTTTATAGAATGGAATCATAATGATATAAAGGTATATTATAATTCCAGTATAATATCATATATAATATCATAGATCCATCCTTTATACGTCCCACATATGGTATTTAACGAATCAAATCACTTTGAGGGGCGGTAGTCCGCACTTCCTTAAATAAAGATATTGTGTTTACCCATAATGGAAACCATAAAGGTATGCCCAAAATAAAAAATAAAGAATCTTAAGGAAAACATAAACATATTATATATCATATATAAATATAGTTACATCTTAATGGCCACTTTTGAAGGTGTTAAAAGAATGTTGAACAATCATCGTTTCGGGAGGCATAAATTCACCATCCACGGAAACAATATGTCCTTTAACCATTAGATGTAGGTGAGTGTAAGTGTAGCTCGAAACCTTATTATAAAAAAATCCTAGTATATTTAAGATACTGGATTTGTTACAAAAGAAATGAATAAAAATAGTTTAGGGGGTTGGAGAAGCAAAATAAAACAAAAGGACTCAAGTGAAGACATTGCCTTAAAATCGGGTAACTCCCTTTGGTTTGAGCTCAAAGGCTTCCTTGGGGAGACTTCTGCCCAAATTGAGGCTTCAAGGAGTAATAGAGAGATGTGGAGAGACAAAATGGGCAGGGTTTGGCTGAGCCAAAGGCTTTGGGAGTGTGGGTAAGGAGGTAGAGGTGGGGGCCTTTTATAAGAGGAGAGGAGGGGTACTCTTGGAAAGTAAACAAATGTTACTTTATTTTAAAATGAATTTTGGATATTAATGGTACTACATTGATGTGTTTCGAGTATAAGGTGATAGGGGTTATAAATCCACTCATCCAATAGGTTTTGGACATGTGTAGGTCTTAGAGTTTACATTATCTTTCCATTTTATTTAAATCCTTTATTAATGAGGTAATCGCTGCATCATCATGATGTCATAAATAATTTAATAAATTTAATGTCTAAAAATTATAAAAAAATATCATGATGTAGGAAATATTTTTAGATTTCTAATGAATATTTATAGTCCAAAATATCATTTATGTAGATAAAATTAAAAATATTTTACTTAGGTGATACATTCTTTTCCACATTTAACATTCTTTAAAAATAAAAAGATAAAAAGTCACTTTCTCACAAAAGTGATTCCATGGGGCCCCCAAGTTTGGCACAAGTCATCACATGGTCGGCCATGAGAAAACCAGTAGCCTTAAGACACATGTTGTGGTCTTTTTTTATTATTATGATATCATTTTATTATCCTTAACTACCCGATTACTCATTAATCAAGATAATTAAAGATAATTACCGTCGTTACTATTCATAATGTCCAAAAACAAAAAAGTATTGATTAAATAATTTGGACCTTCTGATTCCAAATATGTAATCCATTTTACCAAATTCCAAACACATAAATTTCAATAATTGATTTAAAAATAATTCCCGTTGTCAAAACAAATAGCGGGTTTTTTTGAAACAATATCTATGAAAAGTTTGGCATTAGTTTATGCCCAATTCCAAAGTGAAATTAATCCTAATGACCACCATTGGATTAAATGGTAAAAATATATTCTAATTTAACTTTAAAACCAATTCAAAAGATAATCTAATAATATAAATAAAGTAGATTAAAAAGTAGTTTTGATGTAAAATGCAGTATTTTTCACTATTCATTAAAAAATGAACATTGTCAGAAAAATACCAAAAATTCACACAAAGTAAACTTTGATGTCCCAATTATAAATAAGAAGTTTATTTTGAAAAATATAGATTATAAAATTTTCAAAATATAGATTTAAAAATGGTTTTCCATCAAAAGGCAGTAAAACAATCTTTTAAAAAATATTAGTGTATTCCTTGCTTAAGATTAGATTTATTTTCATTTTAAGCCTCTAAAACACTATCTAATTCATTAATAGACATAGATAAAAATATCTATTATTCATTACTTACTTGGGATGTTACATCCTTCCCCCCTTTAGAAAATTTCGTCCCCGCAATTTATTTACTTATCGAATAAATGGGGGTACTTATCCCTCATTGCATTTTCAGATTCCCATGTTGCCTCTTCCATCATGTGGTTTTTTCACAAAACCTTTACCTGATTAATCACCTTATTCCGTAACACTTTCTCCTTATGGTCAAGAATCTGGACCGGTTGTTCCTCATAAGATAGGTTCTTTTCTAGCTGAACTACCTCTGGACTCAAAATATGAGATGGATCTGGCATATACTTTCTCAACATCGAAACATGAAAAACATTGTGTACCTGAGATAAACTCGGAGGTAAAGCCACCCGGTATGCGACTGATCCAACTCTCTCCAGAATTTCATATGGTCCAATGAACCATGGACTCGGCTTTCCTTTCTTACCAAATCTCATCACACTTTTCCATGGTGATACTTTGAGAAAAACATGATCACCTACCTCAAAAGTTAGATCCTTCCTCCTGTTGTCTGCATAACTCTTCTGCCTACTCTGAGCTGTTCTCATGTGTTTCTGAATCAGCTGAACTTTTTCTGTCATCTCTTCTACCAATTCTGGTCCCATCAACTTCCTTTCACCCACTTCATCCCACAAATCTGGAGTTGGACACCGCTTCCCATATAACGCCTCAAATGGTGCCATCTGTATACTGGAATGAAAACTGTTATTATATTAAAATTCAACCAAAGAAAGATGTTGGTCCCAACTTCCCGGATAATCCATCGAACAAGCTCGTAGCATATCCTCCAAGGTCTGAATTGTTCGTTCTAACTGACCATCTGATTGAGGATGAAAAGTTGTACTAAAATTTAATTCAGTACCCAACGACTTCTAAAGGCCTTTCCAAAAGTTATAAGTTAACCTGGGATCACGATCAGATACAATGGAGAGGGGAACTCCATGTAACCTGACTATCTCTTTAAGATACAAATGGGAAAGTTGATCTAGGGAAAATTATCTTGAATAGCAAGGAAATGAGCATATTTAGTCAAGCGATCAACAATAACCCAGATTGCATTATTACCTCGAGATGTCTTCGGTAATCCCACAACAAAGTCCATGGATATATTCTCCCATTTCCACTATAGCACTGGTAAAGGTTGAAGCATCCCTTTCGGTAACTGCCACTCTGCTTTAACCTGTTGACATGTCAAACACTTCACAGTGAAATCAGCAATATCTCTTTTCATTCCATCCCACCAGTAATACTCCTGCAGATCTTTGTACATCTTAGTACTGCCAGGATGAACTGAAAACGGAGAACTATGAGCTTCACATAACAACTCTCTCTTCAACTATGAATCACAAGGAACACACAATCTCTTCCCAAATCTCAAAACGCAATCATTATCAATGTTGAATTCAGGCAACTTACCTTTCTGAACCAGCTCTACCTTTTTCTGCAACTCACTGTCTCGCTTCTGTGCTTGCTTGATTCTATCTGATAGAGATGATCTCACTGATACCTGAAACAATACAGAAGAACATCCTGCACCAAAAACTTCAATGCCAAAGTTCATCAAATCCTTAACCAAAGGATCACGTTCCAAATGCAACATTGCTAATGAAGCATTACTTTTTCGACTCAAAACATCTACCACTTTATTTGCTTTTCCCGAATGGTAATGAATTGTACAATCATAATCCTTGATTAATTCCAGCCATCTCCTCTGTCTCATGTTTAACACTTTCTGAGTGAATATATACTTTAAACTTTTGTGATCAGTATATATTTCACACTTTACTCCATTCAAATGATGCCTCCAAATTTTTAAATCGAAAACAACATCAGCTAATTCCAAATCATGTGTAGGGTAATTTACCTCATGAGTTTTCAAATGTCGTGAAGCATAAGCAATTACCTGATCATTCTGCATTAGGACGCAACCAAGCCCTTTCAATGAAGCATCAATGTATATAACAAACTCACCATTCCTGGAAGGTAGTGACAAAACTGTAGGATTCGACAATCTTCTTTTCAATTCCTGAAAACAATCATCACATTCTTTTGTCCAGATAAACTTAACACCCTTCCGAGTTAGTTTAGTCATTGGACTAGATAACTGTGAAAAATTTCTAACAAACATTCGGTAATATCCTGTCAAACCAAGGAAGCTACGAATCTCAGTTACATTTGTGGGTCTTGCCCAATCTTCAAAAACTTTTGTTTTTGCAGGATCAACAGTTATCCCATCTTTAGAAACAATGTGACCAAGGAAAGAAATTTTTTGCAACCAAAACTCACACTTGCTGAATTTTCCATACAGTTTCTTTTCTTTTATGGTTTGCAAGATAACCCTTAAATGTCTTTCATGCTCCTCTTTACTTTTAAAAAACACCAAAATATCATCAATGAAAACCACCACAAACTTATCCAAGAACTCATCGAAAATTCTATTCATTAAGTCCATGAATACATCAGGTGCATTGGTTAGCCCAAAAGACATTACTACAAATTCATAATGGCCATATCTTGTACGGAACGTGGTCTTCGGAACATCTGCTTCCTTTACCTTCCGCTGATGGTACCCCGATCTCAAGTCAATCTTTGAAAAATACTGAGCTCTGTGGAGTTGATCAAGCAAATCATCGATATGAGGCAAAGGATATTTGTTCTTAACAATGATGTTATTCAAAGCTCTATAATCTATGAAAAGTCTCATTGAACCATCTTTCTTTTTAACCAATAAAACAGGAGCACCCCATGGTGATGTGCTAGGTCGAATGAAACCTTTCTCTAATAAATCTTGCAATTGCTCCTTCAACTCTAAAAGTTAAATTTGAGCCATTCGATAAGGGGGTTTTGAAATTGGCTTAGCATCGGGAACTAAGTCAATAGTAAACTCAACTTCCCGATCTGGTATTATTCCAGGAAACTCATCAGGAAAAACATCAGGATACTCATTTACCACTGGCATATCATTAATCTGAACAGTTCCTTTAATTTCAACGATGTGTGCAAGTTAACATTCATTTCCATCTTTTACAAGTTTCTTGTCCTCTTGATAAGTTATCAACAGTAAGGGTTCATTCTTGTACACAAACTGAAAGTCTTTCAGAAAAGAAACTTCTTTAGCTCTACATTCAATCTTAGCATGGTAAATAGAGAGTCAATCCATACCAAGGATAACATCAAACTCTACTAGAGGTAGAACAATAAGGTTTTCAAGTAGGTTCTTTCCACAGATAAGGATAGAAAGATTCTTATAAATTCTTTTTGCCTCAACATTTCCCCCAGGTGTTTTTACCAAAAGTTCTAGAGTCATTTCTTGAGATGGTATTCCCATTTTACTAGAAAAGGTTTCAGAGATGAAAGAATGTGTGGACCCCAAATCAAACAACACACTGGCATAATCTGAAAAAACAAACAAAGTACCTGATACAACTTCATTTGATAGCCCTACATCCGCTGAAGTAGTTGAAAAGGATTTCACCACCCCTTTCTTCTTGTAGTCTAACTGATTCCCATCACTCAAGATCTTTGTCGGACACTCATTTTCATAGTGACCCATCTCATTGCACTTAAAACATTTCACTAACTGTAAATCAAATTTGGTATTACCTTCACCTTGATCTTTTTCAGTGCAATCACGAGCCTTATGTCCCATCTTACCACATCGATAGCACTTTCCAGAATTCATAAGACATTCCCCAGCATGCCTTTTTCCACATTTATCACAAACTAGAAACCTAGATTTCTTACCATCAGACTTTTTTGAAGAATTCATCCCTTTCTCATGCCACCTTGGTCTCTTCTTCTGCTGGTTGTTATAGAACACTTGATCATCGGCAAACTCCATTTCCACCTTCTTAGCACATCGAACAAGCTTTTCATAACTTTTAAACTCACGAGAAGCTAATGCCCTTTGATATTTTGGCTTTAATCCTGAGTAAAAACGATTGATTTTACTATCAAGGTCTCGGATAAAATTTGGAGTATACCTTGACAATTGAGTGAACCTTTCTTCATAGGTAGCCACTGAGTCTTCCTCTTGCCTCAATTCCAAGAATTGTTTTTCCATCCTAAGTCAAACAGCCGTAGGAAAATACTTTTCAAGAAACATACCTTTGAATTCATCCCAGTCGAGAGCATCAATCTCATCGGCATCCCTGATATTTTAAACCATCGACCACCACTGATCGGCTTCACCCTCCAAACGGTAAATAGAAAGACTAATTTTTTGATTGTCTGAACACCCCATTACATCGAAAATTTTCTCCAATTCTTTAATCCACCCTTCAGCTGACACAGGGTCAGATGATCCTCTGAATGATGGGGGATGTTGCCTCATGAAATGTTCCACCACTGACTTGTTCCTCTGCGGTTGATCTGGCTGATCTCGTGCATGGATACCACCACCATTTATCGCTTGAGTCAACTGCGTCATTACTACAAAAAACTGTTCAGTTCCAATTCTGACCATCTCAGGATGCTGATTCGGAAGGTTGTTTCCTTCTTTATGCCTTCCTAGCACTGCTTCCCAGTTTCCTCTATAGAAAACCATTCTGAACAAACATGTCTTAGATGAAGCAACATGGTAATCTTCAAATGCTATATCACTTCAATTCGACCATAAAAAAAATATTTTTGGATAATCATTTAATATAATTCTAACTCCTAAAGTTATCTAAACCGACCTCTGATACCAACTATAAGGCCCCAGCCTTACTTAATCTTGAGTTATTACAAGATTACACATTGAGGATCTTTTCGGGTTTAGAGTTTTAGAGAATTAGATCATAAAACTTGCATTACATTCCATATATAAACAAAGTGGTTACATAAAGATAGTATTATTCTTTCCCATCAATGGAAACATATTTAAAATAAAACATGGATTCTTTCTTGACACTTCCTTGACACAATCATCATATCATGTACCTTTCCCTTGACCTGTGAAAAACATTTCAAAAAAACATGGGATGAGCATTAAAAGCTCAGTAAGGGATATAAAAATATGGAAAGGAAACATGGGTACATATATACATAAGAATGAAATCATACTTTACCCATAAAACATAATCACTTTAACATACCTCATCAAATCATGAATAAATCATAGAAATCATAAGACATAATGGTAACTTGATGCATTCATAACATTCTTACGTAGGGAGTAACCCTCTCGGTTACGTTTGGAATACCCATCACAGTATATTACCTAAATCTCTTCGGAGAAACCTTAACATTTCACTCCTTCGCGTTACCCAATACATTGGAGAGCTATATCGGGCTCACCCGACCTTAGTTTATCACGGAACCACCCGTCTTCATAATAATGCCCAAGAACCTCAACATGATCGTATCACATAAAACATGCATAAAAGAAACATAACATTTCCACCTTTCAATCACAAGATATCAATACAACACATTGATATAAAAACATTAGGAAAACCATTTTCAATACAAAAATAAAAGAAAATTATAACATGGTATTTATTTTTCTTTTAAAAAAAAGGTATGGCTTGTAGAGGAAGCTAAAACTCAAATAATGGTCACGGCGGTGGAGAAGTCGTTGTCACCGCATACGTACGACAAAAAAACATTCCCTTTTGTCGTTTAGTAAATGCTTCGTAAAAAAAAGATTCCTTTTGAATAAACGTAAAAGTAAAAGGGGTTTATACACCATATAAAAGAAGGTTGTGTATAAAACAAAATATGCCTCAATGAATGGAGATTGAGACGAAGTCCCATACCTCAGGTCCGACTTGACTCGATCGTTCTATAATATCCTGAATAATAAACTTGAGCTAATTTCTACTTGTTTAAGAACATTTTTAAAGTTCATTATTCCTTTTATATCACTTATTGACATGTCATGAACACTGTGTAATTATTTAAGTTAATAACGGTCGTTTTAACGATCATTGATACTTGAGTAAAAAAACAAACCCTTTATAATTACAAGTTGTTCATGTATACATTATATCCAGAATTATAATCATGATGTATATATCATATATATCCATTATATACATGCATTTATAATATTACATAATCATTTAGAGGTAAGAAATAAAATGCACCGTTCATGGAGACGGTAAGCCGTACGTACGCATGAACGCTACTTTCATTTCTATTTCGTATTTTATAGAATGGAATAATAAATATATAAAGTTATATTATAATTCCAGTATAATATCATATATAATATCATAGTTCCATCCTTTATACGTCCCACATATGGTATTTAACAAATCAAATCACTTTGAGGGGGCGGTAGTCCGCACTTCCTTAAATGAAGATATCGCGTTTACCCATAATGGAAACCATAAAGGTATTCCCAAATTGAAAAATAAAAAAGCTTAAGGAAAACATAAACATATTATATATCATATATAAGTATAGTTACATCTTAATGGACACCTTTGAAGGTGTTAAAAGAATGTTGAACAATCATTGTTTTGGGAGGCATAAATTCACCATCCATGGAAACAGTATGTCCTTTAACCATTAGATGTAGGTGTGTGTAAGTGTAGCTCGAATCCTTCTTATAAAAACATCCTAGTATATTGAAGATACTGGAGTTGTTACAAAAGAAATGAATAAAAATAGTTTAGGGGGTTGGAGAAGCAAAATAAAACAAAAGGACTCAAGTGAAGACATTACCTTAAAATCGGGTAACTCCCTTTGGTTTGAGCTCAAAGGCTTCCTTGGGAAGACTTCTGCACAAAGTGAGGCTTCATGGAGTAATAGATGGATGTGTAGAGACAAAATGGGTAGGGTTTGGCCGAGCCAAAGGCTTTGGGAGTGTGGGTAAGGAGGTAGTGGTGGGGGCCTTTTATAAGAGGAGAGGAGGGGCACTCTTGGAAAGTAAAGAAATGATACTTTATTTTAAAATGAATTTCGGATATTAATGGTCCCACATTTATGTTTTTTGAGGATAAGGTGATATGGGTTCGAAATCAACTCATCCAATAGGTTTTGTACATGTGTAGGTCTTAGATTTTACATTATCTTTCCATTTTATTTAAATCCTTTCTTAATGAGGTAATCGCTGCATCATCATGATTTCATAAATAATTTAATAAATTTAATGTCTAAAAATTATAAAAAAAAATATCATGATGTAGGAAATTGTTTTATCTTTCTAATTAATATTTATAGTCCAAAAGATCATTTATTTAGACAAAATTAAAAATATTTTACTTAGGTGATACATTCTTTGTCACATTTAACATTCTTTAAAAATAAAATTATAAAAAGTCACATTCTCACAAAAGTGATTCAATGGGGCCCCCAAGTTTGGCACAAGGAATCCCATGGTCGTCCACGAGACAACCATTATCCTTAGGACACATTTTGTGTTCTTTTTGTATTATTATGATATCATTTTATTATCCTTAACTACCCGATTACTTATTAATCAAGATAATTACCGTCGTTACTATTCATAATGTCCAAAAACAAAAGATTCATGATTACATAATTTGGAACTTCTGATTCCAAATATGTAATCCATTTTACCAAATTCCAAACACAGAAATTACTATAATTTATTTAAAAATAATTCTCGTTGTCAAAACAAATAGTGGGTTTTTTTGAAATAATATCTATGAAAAGTTTGGCATTTGTTTATGCCCAATTCCAAAGTGAAATTAATCCTAATGACCACGATTGGATTAAATGGTAAAAATATATTCTAATTTAACTTTAAAACCAATTCAAAAGATAATATAATCATATAAATAAAGTAGATTAAAAAGCAGTTTTGATGTAAAATGCAGTATTTTTCACTATTCATTAAAAAATGAACATTGTCAGAAAAATACCAAAAATTCACACAAAGTAAATTTTGATGTCCCAAATATAAAGAATAAGTTTATTTTTACAAATATAGATTATAAAATTTTCAAAAGATTCATTTAAAATGGTTTTCCATCAAAAGGCAGTAAAACAATCTTTTAAAAAGTATTAGTGTATTCCATGCATAAGATTGGATTTATTTTCATTTTAAGCCTCTAAAACACTATCTAATTCATTAATAGACATAGATAAAAATATCTATTATTCATTACTTACTTGGGATGTTACATGAACCGTATTTCCCATCATTCTTTCTGCCTCATCATTGGATACTTTGATTGTCAGTATAGTTACCAGCATAACCTCATCCGAGCTCAAGACCATATCCAAAGGATTATCGTCCACCTCTCGTTGCTGGCAGGACCCCTTGGAGGAATGGGGGCCACACTCTATCTTCTTACCCTTCTACTTCTTTGTTGATCTAGTCTCCATCGGAAAAGGAAATTGAGAGTAGTCCTTTTTATCTTTCCATTTACCCCTTTTATTATGGATCCACCTTGGACTAGGGTACCTGCTACCCTGGTCTTCTTCCTCTGTATCACCGGAAATGCAGCTTGATATTTCTTCACTGGACTCCCTCTCAGATTCCATCTCCACATTCACGGATATTCTGACCATTTCATTTCCAACAGTTTGGGCGGGATCCTCAACTACCACACTGGACACCTCACTGAGGTCTCTATGCTCTTTAATGGGGTGATGAATTTGTGCTTCTTCAACCCCCAGGTCCAA
Source organism: Viscum album (assembly GCA_963277665.1). Taxonomy (NCBI): domain Eukaryota; kingdom Viridiplantae; phylum Streptophyta; class Magnoliopsida; order Santalales; family Viscaceae; genus Viscum; species Viscum album. Next base: position 1,291,778,323 of record OY728158.1, read on the forward strand.
AATAACCTCTAAGATCTCAAAGTTATTAACTAACTTTATCACAGGGGAAACACTTCTCGGGACTGAGAAACAACTAGTAGATAAAGATAATGTTTATTTGATAATATATATACCTAAATAATCTCATTTCTTCTACTATGTTTAATTCATCTTTATATGGATGTTATTTTCACAAGAAAAATAGATTGTGTTTTGTTATTTTTAATTCATTTAGATTTTCACCTCTTTTGAAGGTATTTACTAAGAATATTCAGACATAGTGTGTGAGTCTTTTAGACCATTTTATTATGTGAACCTTTATTCACTATAAGTAATATAGGGAATTTATTCCCCATATCCTTATAAAATTTTGAAATATGACTGAGGGATTTTGAAATAGACTAATCAAAGATTATCATATTAAAATTAATAATGAAATTTGAGAAACATTTATGTAGTGAGGAATGAAATAAATTTTTTTTGAAACTCACCAGTACCTTAATGTCTAGGATGTTCACATTATCCATTTATTCTATCATCTTGACCATATGAGTCATAGAGAGAACCAACTTTCTATACATGCATGTGAATAGAGCCTTGGGGTTCTCAAATATATCTTGTCTTGATTTCTCATGGTAATGATTTTAGAGATGATACAAAATCATAAAAATGTTAATGAATAAATAAATATTCTGAAGATAAATAGATGATGATGATAACATTAAACACTATAAATCTACCACATCATCTATTCCCTTTTAAAATAAATAAACTTCATCCATACGAACCTTGTCGTTAGTATAACGACCCATACTTTACATACATTTTTAATACTTCAAAATTAAATCATACTTATTACAACATATAACAAAACCACGAAAGGACCGTATAGGTATAGTGTCTTTAGAAACTGGGAAACATAAACAATGGGTTCATAAAGCATCAACTTTGCCTCCCACTTATTTCATCATATCTAGAGTCCCTTTTTGGCATATCCTACTTAATAACCTTCTTCCTGACCTGGGGAAAGAAAACATACAAAAGGGTGAGCTCAAATGCTCAGTAAGGGTAAACAAAAGAAATATCAATCACATCGTATACACAATCACATAACTTTTGGAAATCTTAACCTGCAAAAGAGATCATAATTTCATAACATGGGATAAATCATGGCAGTGAAATGTAATCACAATAATCATAACGTAAAACATGAAACTTTGTGGCATACACACATAATCATAGAGAATCATTTCTTGTTTGTCAAGACTCATTGCGAAGACTATCTTAGAGGACAAAGTCCCTTTCTGAACCGAGTCACCCTCGTTTCAGTCCTGTTTCACTAAACCGGTATAACCTACCGTTCCAGTCATGTCTATCTCATGAGATATAAAATCTTTACCCAATTCATTGGAGGGAGATATAGGTCCCACCCATCTCATAATGATACCATTCTTATGTGTTCCACAAAATCATAAATCATACATCATTGCATAACCCATGTAATACAAATGGGAATCTTAAACATCATGACATCATAAAACAATTAATATAAGATAAAGGAATTCATAAAAATAATTCCATCACAACATAATCAAATTAATGTAACAATAGGGATAAAAACAGAACCCCTTATTATCTTAGATGGAAAATAATTTTGATAAAACACTTGAACTCCATTCTTGAGGAAAATATCCTTTCTTCTTCAAAAACGCTTTTCCTTTCTTAACATGTCATACAAAAAGAAGTTGATTAAAAATAAACTCGAAAACTTGTAAAGGAAGCTTCTTGGAAATAATTTTTTAAAAATCCATTCATGTTGTATAAGTTAAAAAAAACATTCTTCGTACTTTTGGCGGAAAAGTCAAAAAGTACCTCGTACAAAAAACAACAAAAGATTCCTTTCATATTCTTTACTAAAAACTCACCGAAGGGTAAAATTGGATTTAAACTATTGTAATTGGATGGAAACAATATTACATATTGAGGGAACATGGATGTGGATGATAAAATACACCCCAGTAAATGCCAAAGTAAAAACAATCTCGGATAAAAATGAGATTGTGATATTTTCCCTTACCTTAGGTCCGACTTGCTTTGTAAGTGTCCGAACCTCCTGTATAATGATTTAAATAATGTTATTGACTTATTTCAGAATCATAATTATTTTTGTGATATCATATATGGTCATATTATTAGCTTCTTAGTAGTAATATTTCATTGCTACTTGTTATTCGGGTGTTTATAACTTTCTGTTCTTATTCGTGTTTTGTTGAATAAATTCTTATTCTTTTCTTTAGGTTATAGATACCTCATTTCCAGAATGGTGTTAGTGTAATATATATCATATTCATTCATTCAATTCATTTATATAATCATTATGAAATGAATATCATGTAGAACGAGTCGCATCACATCGTGGAGATGGTATTCCGTATGTACGCACGAGTGATGATATCGTTCCTATGATCGTGGAATTGTATTGGAGTATATGTATACTATTTTAGAATCAATATCACTTTATAATAGTCATATATAGTCATTATTTACACCATTATACCCATCCAAGTAAGGTGGTGGTGGAAAATAGATTACACCACGGCGTGCAGACGGTATTCCGTACGTACGCACGCGCGGTGATTTATTTTTCCGTAGGATTGATAGATGGTTACATAGGGTTGTTTCATTCTTATAATAACATATCAGTATATGAGTGATACTGATTTTATTACTTCATAATGAAACAACTAAAGAATAAGAAGTGAAAGAAGAAATAAAGATGAAAGAATCGGTAACGGACATTACCTCTTCTTTGAAGTGCTTCTTTGAGACCTTCTTTTAGGGAACTAAAATTGGTATTCGAAGAAGACCAGGACCTCTAGGATGTCTCTAGGAAAGTGGAGATGAGAAATTGGCAGGGGTTGGCCGAGCATGAAGGCTCAAAGTTGTGTGAGGAAGAGGGGGAGGAGGTGTCCTTTTATAAGGGAGGAGAGGGGCACCTTTGGAATAACTAAAACTATTATTTTATTATAAAGCCAAGTTCGGTTCTAAATAGCTCCAAATTGATATATTTCAAATATAAGGTGGGGATGGGTCGAAATAATATCATCCAATAGAATTTAGACAAGTTTAGGTTCCTATTTTAACCTTATCATTTAGATTTAACATTAAGTTAAATAATTTTACATTTACCATGTCTTCTTGTGTTCTTATACTATAATGTTAATAAACTTACTATAAGCAGCCAAACGAACCCCAAGTTGTTTATTATTAATATATATAACCTTATCTAAGTCATTCGGCCGAACCTTATATTTTTAGGAATAAAATAACAATTACCAATATATTATTTGTTTTAAAAACTATTTTATGTCAATTTTGACACTATTTAGTAATTGATTTTTTTGAAAATCATAACAGAATAATTAGTTCGAACCATTTTAATTAAATAAATACTAACATGTCATATTAACCTAGAAAATTAGTGGGATTTATAAAAAGTCTCAAATTACATTTATTTTGGTGTTTATAACATCAATTATGTCAATATTTCATTAATAAGATAATTACTGTATCATCATTGTGTCATAAATAAATTAAAAGATTTAATGTCTAAAAATTACAAATAAAATACCATTATGTTGGAAATCGTTTTAGCTTTCTAATTAATATTTATATTCGAATTTATATTATGTATAACCCCATATTAAAAATTATTTACTTATTAAACTTTGATTTCAACTATTTTAACCCTTCTTTAAATAAATTAATAATAAATGTCCTAATCTAATCCAAGTGGGCCTAAATGGTCATATTCTATTCCTAAGTTTGTTTTTGGTCCAATTACACTTATCCAATAGAATTAGGACATGTGTTAGAGTAATAATAAAATCATCTTTACCCTTAATTACCGTATTTACTTTTAACCGTGGTTAAAAAAAGTAAAAAGTTACTATTCACCAAAAATTATTTTCATCTCATTGAACCACATTTTAGTCCTTGATATTAACCGTGTCTCTCGGATTTTCAAAATTCCACTCACAGAAGCGGTAAAATTAGGTTTTACGAAAAATTAAATTTTTTTAACTACCACTTAGTGGTTTCACTATTCATCAAAAATTGAAAGTTTTCAGAAAAATACCAAAATTTCACCCTAGGCTAATTTCGATATTCCGAATCCAAAAATGAAGTGAATTTTGAAAAATAAAATTTATAAAATTTCAAAAAGTGGTAATTACTATTCATAACGGCTAGTTTTAATAATATTTTAATAGCATATCGTTGTTTAGTGAAACTCGGTATTGCGTACGACGCAAGCTATCGAGGAAGGCCGTGATTTCGTGTAAAGCAAGCCAAGAAAGTGTTGTATAGAAAAAGATTTCTTTGATGATTTATATAATATAAAATCTCGGGTGTTACATTCTACCCCCCTTAAAATTAATTTCTCCCTCGAAATTCGTCACTTTGTAACAAACAGATGAGGATACCTCTCCCTCATCATATCCTCAAGCACCCATGTAGCTTATTCTAATTGGTGGTTCCTCCATAAAACTTTCACTAATCGAGTGGTCTTGTTTCGTAGGACTTTTTCGCTACGATCCAGAATCTCTATCGGCTATTCTTCATAAGAAAGATCTTGCTCCAGCGGTACAACTTCTGAGCTAAGTACATGTGAAGGATCAGGTATGGAATTTCTCAAGAGAGATACATGGAACACGTCGTGAACTTGAGAGAGATTCGGTGGAAGCGCCAATCGGTAAGCTACCTTCCCAACATGAGCCAGTATTTCGAAAGGACTGATATATCTAGGGCTCAACTTCCCCTTCTTTTTAAATCTCATAACCCTCTTCCAGGGAGATATTCGTAAGAACACTTTATCACCCACTTCAAACTCTAGGTCTTTTCTTCGGTTGTCCGCATAACTTTTCTGTCGACTCTGAGCTGCTCTTATGTGTTGTTGAATAGATCTGACCTTTTCTGCCATTTCATCAACGAGATCATGTCCTAATATCTTTCTTTCCCCAACTTCATCCCAGCAAGTCGGAGTCCTGCATTTAATTCCATAGAGAGCTTCATAAAGAGCCATCTGAATACTAGAGTGAAAGCTATTATTATAAGAAAATTCCACCAAAGGTAGGTGTTGATCCCAACCACCTTTGAAATCCATAGAGCAAGCTCTCAACATATCTTCTAGGGTTTGAATTGTTCTCTCAGACAGACCGTCTGTCTGAGGATGATAAGCAGTGCTGAAACTCAACTCTGTATCCAGAGTATGCTGAAGACTTCGCCAAAACATCGAGGTAAATCTCGGATTCCGATCAGATATAATAGAAAGTGGTACTCCATGCAATCTTACCACTTCCTTTACATATATCTTGGAAAGCTGATCCAGAGAGAAATCCTCTCTAATAGCAATGAAGTGTGCAGACTTTGTAAGACGATCAACTTTGACCCAGATAGCATTATTGCCTTTGAATGTTTTAGGAAGTCCTGTGACAATGTCCATAGTAATGTTTTCCCATTTCCATTCGGGTATGGGTAGTGGTTGTAACATCCCCTTAGACTGCTGTCTCTCAGCTTTAACTTTTTGAAAAACCAAGCATCGAGAGACATATTCAGCAACATCTCTTTTCATGCCATCCCACCAGAAGTACTCTTTCAGGTCCCTATACATCTTCGTGCTTCCAGGATGAATAGATAATGAAGAACTATGAGCCTCATCCAACAGCTCCTTTAATTCGGGGATGGGAGGAACACAAACCTGATTCCTGAACTTTATTATCCCATCACAATCAGGGTTGAACTCAAGAACATTTCCCACCTTCTTTTGTAACTCGACATCTTCTTTTTGTGCCTCTTTAATCTACACATGTATTGATGGTTGAACATTCATTTGAGAAACATAATATTTTTCCCCTTCCATTATAATTCCAAGATCCATCCTTTGTAAATCCATAAATATTGGATCTTTTGTGATCCTTATCATGGATAAACTAGCATGGTCTTGTCGACTTAATGCATTTGTCACCTTGTTTTCTTTCCTAGGGTGGTAATGGATTGAGAAGTCGTAATCCTTAATCAGCTCCAACCATCTTCTTTGACGCATATTCAGCTCCTTTTATGTGAAAATATACTTTAAATTTTTATGATCAGTATAAATATCACACCTTTCACCATAAAGGTAATGCCTCCAAATCTTTAATGCAAATATTACCGCAGCTAACTCCAAATCATGTGTTGGGTAATTTTTCTCATGGATTTTCAACTGTCGTGAGGCATAAGCTATCACCATATCATTTTGCATAAGAACACACCCTAATCCCTTCTTGGATGCATCACTATAGATCACAAACCTTTCTCCACTACAAGGCAGTGTGAGCACAGGTGCAGTGGATAACCTTCTTTTCAACTCCTTGAAATTCTCTTCACATTCTTCCGTCCAGACAAACTTAACTCCTTTCCGAGTCAACTTGGTGAGTGGATTAGATAATCGTGAAAAATCATTCACAAAACGTCAATAATATCCAGCCAAACCAAGAAAACTTCGGATCTCAGTTACTGTTGTTGGTCTCAACCATCTTTCGATAACCTCTATTTTTGCTGGATCCACAGATATCCCCTCTTTTGAGATTATGTGACCCAAAAATGCAACTTTTTGAAGCCAAAATTCACACTTGGTAAATTTGGCATAAAGCTTCTCCTTTCTCAGGATCATCAATATAATTCTCAAGTGATCTTCATGCTCTTCCTTGCTCTTTTAATAGACAAGAATATCGTCTATAAAGACTACAACAAATTGATCAAGATAGTCTCTAAAGACTCTATTCATTAGATCCATGAAGATAGCAGGGGCATTAGTAAGACCAAATGGAATCACTATAAATTCATAGTGTCCATACCTTGTACGGAAAGCCGTCTTTGGTATATCCTCCCTTTTGACCCCAAATTGATGATACCCTGAATGAAGATCAATATTGGAAAAGTATTGAGCTCCGCGTAGTTGGTAAAATAAGTCATCAATGCGTGGGAGAGGATATTTGTTCTTGAAAGTGATCTTGTTATGTTCTCGATAATCAATGCAGAGTCTCATTGATCCATCATTCTTCTTAACAAATAGAACAGGTTCTCCCCAAGTTGACACACTAGGGCGTATGAATCCCTTATCAAGATTCTCTTGGAGTTGCTTCCTCAATTCCTGCAACTCAATTGGGGCCATTCTATAAGGTGTCTTTGAAATAGGCAAAGCACCCGGTACGAGTTCTATTGAAAACTCAACTTCACAATTTGGTGGAAGACCTGGTAATTCCTCTGGAAAGACATCATCAAACTTCTGTACAATAGGCATATTCTTAATCGTGAGTTTTTCACCAACCATTTTAGATAAATAACCTTCATTTAGTGGAATCAATACCCATAAAATGGAATAAATTTCCACTGGAAGGTTATGTTCATCCTTGCTTTGATAGACGATCATAGATTGATCTGGAATATGAAATGTGACTTCCCTTCTTTGGAAATTGATATGAGCTCCATATAAAGAAAGACAATCCATGCCAAGAATCACATCAAATTCCACTATAGGAAGGATCACAAGATTTGCAGGAACCACTTTCCCACAAACTTCGATCAGAGAAGAATTATAAACTTTTGATGCGACTGTTGTGCCATTAGGTGTTGTCACAACTAACTCAACATCTAATTGTTGAGGTAATACGGTGATACCCTTAGAAAATTCTTCAGAAATAAAAGAGTGGGTGGATCCAGAATCAAATAAAACATTTGCTACTTTAGAGTGGATGGTAAGTGTACCTTTCACCACATCGTTATCATACTCCACATCGCTGATAGAAATTGCATTTGACTTTCCTTTGTCTTTAGCCTTAAGATTTTGTTGACATCGACCATAATCATCAACCCTTGGATTAGGGAATTTATTGGCATAATGCCCCATCTCCTTTCACTTGAAACATTGAAGTGTAGTAGGTTCATTCTGTGTATCCCTTCCTTTGTTTGCATCATTAGACATCTTCTTCCCATCATCACGGCATTCAAATGCCCGATGACCTTCCTTTCCACATTTGAAACATTTACTTGTCCCTTTAAGACAACTCCCTCCATGTTTCCTTCCACACTTTGAGCATAAGGGAAAGATCATCTTTTTTTCAGTGTGCTCTCTAGATTTTCCTTTGAATTCCATTTTACTCTTCTTATCAAACCCATATGACTGATGGGTTACTCCAATCTCCATATCGACTTTGAGAGCACATCGAACGATTTCCTCGTAGCTATTGATGTCTCTTATGGATAATTCCCTTCGAAGACTTGGTTTTAAGCCACTAAAGAATCGATCGATCTTACTCTCAGGTTGGATAATAATACCAGAAGCGTACCTTGCAAGTCTTGTAAAATTTGCTTCATAGGTACCAACAGATTCATAATCCTTTTGCTTTAGTTCAAGAAACTTTTTCTGCATCTTTGTTCGGAGAATACGAGGGAAGTACTTATTGAAAAATAAGTTCTTGAACTCGTCCCATTCCATGGACTCAATTTCATCCCTTTGCCTCATATTTTTAATAAGATTCCACCATTGATCAGCATCTCCTTCCAAACGATACACTGCTAGGATGAATTTATCATGTTCAGAACATTGAAGAACTGGAAATATCTTTTCAGTAGTACTAATCCATTGTTCAGTAACTAATGGATCAGTAGACCCGCTGAAATAAGCTGGACGCTGCCTCATGAAGGATTCAACAGAATGTTGCTCCTTCCTTTGCTCGTTTGGAAGTCCTGCATGATTCATAGCTTGAGAAAGTTGTGTGACCATGGCTACGAGATTTTGCATTCCAGCTCCCATAACGTTTGGTTGCTCAGGGGGACTGTCACGACCCGTCCTCGGGGCCCGTGTCGTGACTACCCCAAGCCCGCCTTCCATAGGCCAGGGGCTGGCGACTAGCACCAAGGCGTAAATCCCGGTAAAAAGGGAAGGCATTGCCTTTGTAAAGTAAACAAGCACCACAGAGTAAGAAAGCGGAAAAGTAAACACTAAGTAAAAACAGAGTACAATTGAAGTGCGGAAAAGTAAATGGACCAGTATACAAACCCAACTGAAAGTAAAGTACAACTCGAAAGGGAAAACTACAACTGTAAAGTAAATGCCGCTACACCGAGCTGTCCACTGAAAATCCCACCTGAAGGGTGGGTACAGATAGCTCCAATGCTCCTCGGGTCCCGCCGTCCGCTCCGAGCACGTCCCGCCTAGTGGTCCACCTCCAGGTACCGTCCTGCTCTGCAATCCTCAGCCACGATCAACGTTGTCCGTCGTCTGCAACCAACACAACGTAGTGCGGGCAGAGCCCGTGCAGGGGTGAGTATAACGATACTCAGTAGGAACACCGAGACCCTCAAGGTCTCACTAAAACCAACAAGGATAACCAAAAGAAGATCTCAACAGATAACCTCTACTTAGATATATGCCCATACATATACCTAAGTTATCAAGTAACCCATCTCAATCATGAGGCAAACACAAGGTCAAAAGTCTCAGCTCAAACCAGGATTTTCATCATCGAAACTGTAACTGCTGAAGAGCTCCGTCTCTGGAGTGTACAGTGGTCCTGTCACAACTCCGAGGTACTACTCACTAACTTAAGACTGTTGTAGTACTCCACCTATCGAGTATTGCGGGCCAGCCGCTACCACCAAGCGCTCCCATGTGCCGCTACAACCAAGCGCACCACTGTCATGGGTCTGCCGCTACAACCAAGCGCTCCCATGTGCCGCTACAACCAAGCGCACCTCTGTCGTGGGTCTGCCGCTACAACCAAGCACTCTCATGTGCCGCTACAACCAAGCGCACCTCTTTCGTGGGTCTGCCGCTACAACCAAGCGCTCCCATGTGCCGCTACAACCAAGCGCACCTCTGTCGTGGGTCTGCCGCTACAACCAAGCGCTCTCATGTGCCGCTACAACCAAGCGCACCTCTGTCGTGGGTCTGCCTCTACAACCAAGCGCACCTCGGTAACACACCGAGTCGTTCGATCAGCAGTCATCGGGTCTCAGTCAGCTACACGGTCTCCGTGCTCCGCCCGCTCGTCTCCGGGAGGGTCCGCTCCACGAGCTACTGGTTGTTACTCCAAGTATCACAAAGTCCCTAAAGGAAGTATCTCAAAGTACCTCCTCGTCATATGGGTCTCAACGCAACAGACGGCGCGTCAATCGGACGCCCGGTCTGTGAGTTATTAGCCTTTTCGTCCCAGGGGCCCGGTTGGTTTCATGTGCGAACCAACCCGACCGTACCCAAACTGTACCCCGAACTCTCATGGGGTATACTCAGAAGGACCGTTTCTCAATGATATCACCAACGCTGCTGACGGTTCGTCAAACGGACGTTCTGTCTGAAAGGTATTAGCTTTTCCGTTCCAGGGGCCCGGTTGGATTTCGGTGCGATCCAACCGGCCACTATCCAAATGCATCCAAAACTCGGGCGGAGGATTCCAAAAGTTCCGTCTCATCAAGAGGAAAGCAACGAGATAGACGGCGCGTCAATCGGACGCCCGGTCTGTGAGTTATTGGCTTTTTGTTCCAGGATCCCGGTTGGATTCGTGAGCGAACCAACCCGACCGCACTCCGACGGCATCCCAACCTCGAGCGGAGTAAGCCAAAAGATCCGCCTCACCTAGAGGAATTCAACAAAGCTGACGGCACGCCAATCGGACGTCCGTAGCTCAAGATATGAGTGTTTCCGCTCCGAGGGCCCGGTTGGTTTCGTGTACGAACCAACCCGGCCGAACCCAAAGTATTCCGAAACCTTGAGTGCGATATACCGAAACGACCGTCTCGATCCAAGGGTCGCGTTTCCGGAGATGGCTCGTCAAACGGAGGCACGTAGCTCAAGTTACGAGCATTTTACCGAAAGCGGTCCGAAAAACGGGGGGGACCGGGCCGACCCGGCCCGACCCCCCCTGGTCGGCCCGAACCGGGTCGACCCGACCCGGGTCCGACCCGGTTGGCCCGGCCCGGCTCGGCTCGGCCGAGCGGCCGACACGGGGGGAACCGCCGCCCCGCGTGACACCCCTGCGGCACCCGCGGGGTGTCGGCCAGACAGCCAGACGCGCCGCGTGACAACCCCGCGGCACCCGCGGGGTGTCGCCCTGGACACCCGCGGGGCGCCGCGTGACAACCCCGCGGCACCCCCGGGGTGTCGCCCTGGACACCCGCGGGGCGCAGCGTGACAACCCCTCGGGGTGTCGCCCTGGACACCCAGGCGCGCCGGACCCGCGCGGCTGCGGGTCCACGGGCGCCACCGCCTCCGCCCGCCGACGCCGCCGCGCCGCTGACCCGCGCCGCCGCCGGCTTCCGCGGGCCGCCGGAGTCGCTCTGGTGGCCCGTTTTCCTTCCCATCTGCGCCGTTGCTCCTCCCGGGACTCGTCCTTCACTGCGGAAACATCAAACATCCGTTGCGGCACGTTTCATCATCGCCCGTCAAATCCGCACAAAACAAAGAAAGGCGGAGGGTCGTCGGGCCGTGTTCGTTTGGCCCACACCCTCCGCGTTAGAGATAATCAACGGGAGAAAAATAGAATGTTCAACACATGAACCAACAATTTTAATAAAATAAAATTGTTTCTTTGATTCCGGTTCTTTAATTTTTAAAGAATGTTCACGGGAATATAAGGAGGGGTATTTCCAAAATATAAAATCCCTACATCGCTGGACGTCGCGCGTGAGCGTTCTTCGCGGAAATTGCTCGTCGCGGAAGGTGGAGATCATCGCGTCGTCGCGGAAGGGCGTTGCGTCGTCGCGGAACACGGCGTTGAGTCAGCGAACTAAACGCACCATGAAACAGCAAATTTAATTTAATTAATTAAATCCGTGTTTTGGTTAAGAACCACGAAGGAGATAAAAAGGATGGTCCGAGACTCTTACCTCAAGTAGCCGATCGAAGATCCGTCGCGGAGGAAGAGACGTCACAGAAGAACGTTGTCGGCGTCGCGGATCACGGCGTCGCGTCGTCGATTTCCGGGTTCGGCGTTCTTCGCGTTCTTCGCGTTCTTTGCGTTCTTCGCGAAGGAGGCTGAAGGTTCAAGGATCCTTTCTCAACGAGTAATCCTCCAAAAGAAAAAGGTTGGTCTTATTTTATTATTATGCTAAAACACAAAAAAGGGTAAGTAACGACCCATCAATTCGTTGAATTAATTCAACGAAAGAAACAACTCATTTAATTTACGAAATAAACTGCCCAATTAAATGGTCTGTTAAGAATTTAGAAAACGCGTCAGTTGACTTTCATAATGACGGGTTTTCGCAGGTGCGTTACTTAGCGGAAAGAAACGGCGGGGCTCGTGCGGGCCCCACCTCACAAATATCCTACAAAGGGGGTAGGATATTTCTGTATAGCATCCTATCCGGTTCAAATCAGTTCAAGCCGCCTTTAAGTGGCTTCAAGTGGCTTCCAAGTGGCTTAAGTGAAATAAAATAAAGTTGTCAAAAAATTATTTTATTTCTTAACTTTAAGCCCGAAAATTAAAAACCACAACCGAGAAAATGAAACTTCGGAAGAGGCGTTTCTAAGAGAATACCGGCGCTACAATTTCATCGGTGCCCTCAGAATTCGATTCCGGGCACCGGTTCAAAAGTTAGAAAAACTCGCTCGTCCGTTCACTGAACGTACCTGAGCCAAACTTCGGAAAATGATTCTGGGCACACCAGGCCTCAGAATCAGGTGCCGTCAAAAACTGTGCTCTTGTAAAATTCCAAAGAAAAATAAGAAAAAAAAATTTCCTTGAAATTTACGGGTCTTTACATTACTCCCACCACAGGGCTTTACGTCCCCGTAAAGCTTCAACACAAACTAGGGATACAAAGGCGGTACTGAGCACGCATCTGATCCTTCCGCTCCCATGTGCTCACCTGGACCTTCTCTATCGTGGCCCGGACCACCTCTGGTCCCACTAGAGCTGCTATGATTTCTTCCTTGCCGATAAGAGAAATCTGGTCTCATCCCCTGGATGAACCACGTTCTTTGCCTAATACTGTCAAACCCGACGTGGATGATACTAACCCATACCAAGGATGACGTCGTAAGGCCTCGACGCTACTACAAAGAGATCCAACCGTTAATCTCGCCTCCAAGGGTTGAGCCATACTATCGGCATTAGTGTGTGGTAACTAGGTCTCCTCTAGTAGATACTTCTCAAGTGAGGGTCAAGTCAACGGTCTAAACCAGAACCTCTTAGTAACAACACAAGAGAGGACAGGGAAGTAAATGCCACAAGAAAAGGTGTCTTTTATTACTGCATCTCAAGTACAAAGACACAAAGCATCTACAAATATACATCAACAAAACTAGAAGCAACATGAACAAAAGTCTCCAGGTCTGGAGCTAGTCCCGCTCCTATCCATCTGCTCCCGGAGCCCCATGATCGTAGGCCTCAACTGCCTGAAGATGAGCTCTCCCATGTCCTCTTGTCCCCTGCGGTCGGGGTAGACCGCCTGGTGGTGGTGGTGGCAACACCCCGAAGCGCCGTCCACCTCCAGCTGCACGGCCAACTCCCCTGTCATGGCCGCCTGCTCCTTGCGGCCCGCCCTGATCGAACCTCTACCTCTGCCTGGGGGGTCCTTCGTTCATCTGCTGGTCATCTGTATGGTGGGTCGGACAGTCACGAGCCATGCGACCAACCCCACCGCAGGAGTAACACTGCCCTCTCATGGCAAGTCGTTGCCCACCCCGAGTGCCTTGCGAAAACGATCCAGAGTCATGCTGTCGACCACCTGTAGGTCCAGTCTTCTTGGACCCCTGCGTCATCCGTCTACTGCCTGCTGCAGAAGACTCTGCCGCATGCCGGTAAGTGGTGGGTCCTGCTGCTGGAGACTGCTCAGCAAGGATACTCTCCACTAAGAGGGCTCGCTCCAACACCCCTGCCTGAGTCGGAATGTTGAGGGAGATCATCGAAGACCTGATCTCATGCCTCAGTCCCTACTCGAAGGTCCGGGCCCGGAAGAACGGGTCCCGTACCATATCTGTGGAGTAGCGCGAGAGATCAGTAAATCTCGCCGAGTACTGGGCCACTGACATGCTGCCCTGCCGCAGCTGTAGTAGCTCCTGGATGTGCACCGCTCAGAGGGTGGCTGGGACGAACTCGGAGAGGAAGATGCTCTCAAAGTCCGTCTAGAGGAGAGACGCCTCGTCGTGCACCTGGAGCATCAAGCTCCACCATCTGCCTGCTGCCGCGTGCAGGAGACTCGCTGCGAGGATCACCATGAGGTCTGCTGGTGTCCTCACTAATCTGAAAACCCAAACAACTACCTCCAGCCAGTACTCGGCGGCCTGAGGGTCCGTCTCCCCGCGGAACCTGGGCGGTCGCTGGCGCTGGAACTCATACAGTGCACTAAGGCGACGTGCATCGTCAGCGGCTGGGGCTGGTAGCATCGGTGCCTCGGCGGGTATAGGTACCGCCGGTGGCTCAGCTGTCAAAGGGCCCTGTACCGAGTCCTCAATGCTCGGTGGGCTCTCGCCACGCACATCGCTCAGAATCCTAGCTGGATGTCGTCGTGGGGGCATCCTGAAAAGTAAACAAGTGCGCCACGGTCAGGATAGTATACCTGGTGAGCTGACACAAGTAATCACAAAGAAAACTTGAAACACACATGCAATCAATGTTTTCGTGAATTAAGTCGGAAATCCGAAGTCAGGGTCCTGGTGTACGGATACGACGGCCGCCGCACCAACACTGGACTCCCTGGACTGATAACCACAACCAATACGCAAAACACTATTGCTTCACATAGAATAAAGATCAGAGTCTGCGGTAGAACCGACCCCTTTGATACCAATTTGTCACAACCCGTCCTCGGGGCCCGTGTCGTGACTACCCCAAGCCCGCCTTCCATAGGCCAGGGGCTGGCAACTAGCACCAAGGCGTAAATCCCGGTAAAAAGGGAAGGCATTGCCTTTGTAAAGTAAACAAGCACCACAGAGTAAGCAAGTGGAAAAGTAAACACTAAGTAAAAACAGAGTACAACTGAAGTGCGGAAAAGTAAATGGGCCAGTATACAAACCCAACTGAAAGTGAAGTACATCTCGAAAGGGAAAACAGCAACTGTAAAGTAAAAGCCGCTACACCGAGCTGTCCACTGTAAATCTCACCTGAAGGGTGGGTACAGATAGCTCCAATGCTCCTCGGGTCCCGCCGTCCACTCCGAGAACATCTCACCCAGTGGTCCACCTCCAGGTACCGTCCTGCTCTGCAAGCCTCAGCCACGATCAACGCTGTCCGTCGTCTGCAACCAACACAACGTAGTGCGGGCATAGCCCGTGCAGGGGTGAGTATAACGATACTCAGTAGGAACCCAGAGACCCTCAAGGTCTCACTAAAACCAACAAATATAACCACAAGAAGATCTCAACAGATAACCTCTACATAGATATATGCCCATACATATACCTAAGTTATCAAGTAACCCATCTCAATCATGAGGCAGACACAAGGTCAAAAGTCTCAGCTCAAACCAGGATTTTCATCATCGAAACCGTAACTACTGAAGAGCTCCATCTCTGGAGTGTACCGTGGTCATGTCACAACTCCGAGGTACTGCTCACTAACTTAAGACTGTTGTAGTACTCCACCTATCGAGTATTGCGGGCCAGCCTCTACCACCAAGCGCTCACATGTGCCGCTACAACCAAGCGCACCACTGTCGTGAGTCTGCCGCTACAACCAAGTGCTCACATGTGCCGCTACAACCAAGTGCACCTTTGTCGTGGGTCTGCCGCTACAACCAAGCGCTCCCATGTGCCGCTACAACCAAGCGCACCTCTGTCGTGGGTCTGCCGCTATAACCAAGCGCTCCCATGTGCCGCTACAACCAAGCGCACCTCTGTCGTGGGTCTGCCGCTACAACCAAGCGCTCCCATGTGCCGCTACAACCAAGCGCACCTCTTTCGTGGGTCTGCCTCTACAACCAAGCGCACCTCTGTAACACACCGAGTCGTTCGATCAGTAGTCATCGGGTCTCAGTCAGCTACACGGTCTCTGTGCTCCGCCCGCTCGTCTCCGGGAGGGTCCGCTCCATGAGCTACTGGTCGATACTCCAAGTATCACAAATTCCCTCAAGGAAGTATACCACCTCGTCATAGGGGTCTCAACGCAACAGACGGCACGTCAATCGGACGCCCGGTCTGTGAGTTATTAGCCTTTTCGTCCCAGGGGCCCGGTTGGTTTCGTGTGCGAACCAACCCGGCCGTACCCAAACTGTACCCCGAACTCTCATGGGGTATACTCAGAAGGACCGTTTCTCAACGAGATCACCAACGCCGCTGACGATTCGTCAAACAGACGTTCTGTCTGAAAGCTATCAGCTTTTCCGTTCCAGGGGCCCGGTTGGATTTCGGTGCGATCCAACCCGGCCACTATCCAACTGCATCCAAAACTCGGGCGGAGGATGCCAAAAGTTCCCTCTCATCAAGAGGAAAGCAACGAGACAGACCGGGCGTCCGATTGACGCACCGTCTATCTCGTTTCTTTCCTCTTGATGAGACGGATCTTTTGGCACCCTCCGCCCGAGTTTTGGATGCAGTTGGATAGTGGCCGGGTTGGATCGCACCGAAATCCAACCGGGCCCCTGGAACGGAAAAGCTGACACCTTTCAGACAGAACGTCCGTTTGACGAACCCTCAGCGGCGTTGGTGATCTCATTGAGAAACGGTCCTTCTGAGTATACCCCATGAGAGTTTGGGGTACAGTTTGGGTACGGCCGGGTTGGTTCGCACACGAAACCAACCGGGCCCCTGGGACGAAAAGGCTAATAACTCACAGACCGGGCGTCCGATTGACGCGCCATCTGTTGCGTTGAGACCCCTATGACGAGGTGGTCCTTTGAGATACTTCCTTGTGGGACTTTGTGATACTTGGAGTATCTACCAGTAGCTCGTGGAGCGGACCCTCCCGGAGACGAGCGGGCGGAGCACGAAGACCGTGTAGCTGACTGAGACCCGATGACTGCTGATCGAACGACTCGGTGTGTTACATTGGTGCGCTTGGTTTTAGCGGCAGACCCACGACAGAGGTGCGCTTGGTTGTAGCGGCACATGAGAGCGCTTGGTTGTAGCGGCACATGGGAGTGCTTGGTTGTAGCGGCAGACCCACGACAGAGGTGCGCTTGGTTGTAGCGGCACATGGGAGCGCTTGGTTGTAGCAGTAGACCCACGACAGAGGTGCGCTTGGTTGTAGCGGCACATGGGAGCGCTTGGTTGTAGTGGCAGACCCACGAAAGTGGTGCACTTGGTTATAGTGGCACATGGGAGCGCTTGGTGGTAGCGGCTGGCCTGCAATACTCGATCGGTGGAGTATTACAGCAGTCTTAAGTTAGTGAGCAGTACCTTGGAGTTGTGACAGGACCACGGTACACTCCAGAGACGGAGCTCTTCAGCAGTTACGGTTTCGATGATGAAAATCCTGGTTTGAGCTGAGACTTTTGACCTTGTTTCTGCCTCATGATTGAGATGGGTTACTTGATAACTTAGGTATATGTATGGGCATATATCTAAGTAGAGGTTATCTGTTGAGATCTTCTTATGGTTATCCTTGTTGGTTTTAGTGAGACCTTGAGGGTCTCGAGGTTTCTACTGAGTATCGTTATATTCACCCCTGCACGGGATATGCCTGCACTACGTTGTGTTGGTTGAAGACGACGGACAACGTTGATCGTGGCTGAGGCTTGTAGAGGAGGACGGTACCTGGAGGTGGACCACTGGGCGGGACATGCTCAGAGTGGACGGCGGGACCCGAGGAGCATTGGAGCTATCTGTACCCACCCTTCAGGTGGGATTTCCAGTGGACAGCACGGTGTAGCGGCTTTTACTTTACAGTTGCTGTTTTCCCTTTCGAGTTGTACTTTACTTTCAGTTGGGTTTGTATACTGGCCCATTTACTTTTCCGCACTTTAGTTGTACTCTGTTTTTTCTTAGTGTTTACTTTTCCGCTTGCTTACTCTGTGGTTCTTGTTTACTTTACAAAGGCAATACCTTCCATTTTTACCGGGATTTACGCCTTGGTGCTAGTCGCTAGCCCCTGGCCTATGGAAGGCGGGCTTGGGGTAGTCACGGCACGGGACCCGAGGACGGGTCGTGATAGGGACAATCATTGCATTGCCCGTCACATTCCGCATTAACACTGTTCCTTCGGGTTCCGGCCATTGACTAAAACAAAGAAGAATAGTTTGAGCAACACTAATTATAATTGGAAAACCACATAATCAAGAATAAAATTTCACACTTAAGGTCTTATCCTAGGTTATTCATGGACATTTATAAAACACTAATATTATGTTCTATGCTTAGACTTATCCTTAGGGTTCTTACTAAGGCTTTCACATCTTAGTTTCCAAAGGTTGACTATACCTTTCCTCTGATACCAACTATAATGACCCATACTTTACATACATTGTTAATACTTCAAAATTGAAGCATACTTATTACAACATATAACAAAACCACGAAAAGACCGTATAGGTATAGTGTCTTTAGAAACTGGGAAACATAAAAAACTGGTTCATAAAGCATCAACTTTGCCTCCCACTTATTTCATCATATCTAGAGTCCTTTTTTGGCATATCCTACTTAATAACCTTCTTCCTGTCTTGGGGAAAGAAAACATACAAAAGGGTGAGCTCAAATGCTCAGTAAGGGTAAACAAAAGAAATATCTATCACATCGTATACACAAGCACATAACTTTTGGAAATCTTAACCTGCAAAAGAGATCATAATTTCATAACATGGGATAAATCATGGCAGTGAAATGTAATCACAATAATCATAACTTAAAACATGAAACTTTGTGGCATACACACATAATCATAGAGAATCATTTCTTGTTAGTCAAGACTCATTGCCAAGACTATCTTAGTGGACAAAGTCAATTTCTGAACCGAGTCACCCTCGTTTCAGTCCTGTTTCACTGAACCGGTATAACCTACCGTTCCAGCCATGTCTATCTAATGAGATATAAAATCTTTACCCAATGCATTGGAGGGAGATATAGGTCCCACCCATCTCATAATGATACCATTCTTATGTGTGCCACAAAATCATAAATCATACATCATTGCATAACCCATGTAATACAAATGGGAATCTTAAACATCATGACATCATAAAACAATTCATATAAGATAAAGGAATTCATAAAAATAATTCCATCACAACATAATCAAATCAATGTAATAATAGGGATAAAAACAGAACCCTTTATTATCTTAGATGGAAAATAATTTTGATAAAACACTTGAACTCCATTCGTGAGGAAAATATCCTTTCTTCTTCAAAAACGCTTTTCCTTTCTTAACATGTTGTAAAAAAAGAAGCTGATTAAAAATAAACTCGAAAACTTGTAAAGGAAGCTTCTTGAAAATAATGTTTTAAAAATCCATTCATGCCGTATAAGTTAAAAAAACATTCTTCATACTTTTGTCGGAAAAGTCAAAAAGTACCTCGTACGAAAAACGACAAAAGATTCTTTTCATATTCTTTACTAAAAACTCACCAAAGGGTAAAATTGGATTTAAACTATTGTAAGTGGATGGAAACAATATTACATATTGAGGTAACATTGATGTGGATGATAAAATACACCTCAGTAAATGCCAAAGTAAAAACAATCTGGGATAAAAATGAGATTGTGATATTTTCCCTTACCTTAGGTCCGACTTGCTTTGTAAGTGTCCGAACCTCCTGTATAATGATTTAAATAATGTTATTGACTTATTCCAGAATCAAACTTATTTTTGTGATATCATATATGGTCATATTCTTAGCTTCTTATTAGTAATATTTCATTGCTACTAGTTATTCGGGTGTTTATAACTTTTTGTTCTTATGCGTGTTTTGTCGAATAAATTCTTATTCTTTTCTTTAGGTTATAGATACCTCATTTCCAGAATGTTGTTAGTGTAATATATATCATATTAATTCATTCAATTCATTTATATAATCATTATGAAATGAAGATCATGTAGAACGAGTCGCATCACATCGTGGAGACGGTATTCAGTACGTACGCACGAGTGATGATATCGTTCCTATGATCGTGGAATTGTATTGGAGTATATGTATACTATTTCAGAATCAATATCACTTTATAATAGTCATATATAGTCATTATTTACACCATTATACCAATCCAAGTAAGGTGGTGGTGGAAAATAGATTACACCACGACGTGCAGACAGTATTCCGTACGTACGCACGCGCGGTGATTTCTTTTTCCGTAGGATGGATAGATGGTGAAATAGGGTTGTTTCATACTTATACTAACATATCAGTATATGTGTGATACTGATGTTATTACTTCATAATTAAACAACTAAATAAGAAGAAGTGGAAGAAGACATAAAGATGAAATAATCGGTAACGGACATTACCTCTTCTTTGAAGTGCTTCTTTGAGACCTTCTTTTAGGGCACTAAAATTGGTCTTTGAAGAAGAACAGAACCTCTAGGATGTCTCTAGGGAAGTGTAGAGGAGAACATGGCAGGGGTTGTCCGAGAATGAAGGCTCAAAGTGGTGCGAGAAAGAGGGGGAGGAGGTGTCCTTTTATAAGGGAGGAGAGGGGCACCTTTGGAATAACTAAAACTATTATTTTATTATAAAGTCATGTTCGGTTTTAAATAGCACCAAATTGATATATTTCGAAGCTAAGGTGGGGATGGGTCGAAATCCTCTCATCCAATAGAATTTGGACAAGTTTAGATTCCTATTTTAACCTTATCATTTAGATTTAACATTAAGTTAAATAATTTTACTTTTACCATGTCTTCTTGTGTTCTTATACTATAATGTTAATAAAATTACTATAATCAGCCAAACGAACCCCAAGATGTTTATTATTAATATATATAACCTTATCTAAGTCATTTGGCAGAACCTTAGATTTTTAGGAATAAAATAACAATTACCAATATAATATTTGTTTTAAAAACTATTTTATGTCAATTTTGACACTATTTAGTAATTGAATTTGTGAAAATCATAACAGAATTATTAGTTCGAACCACGTTAATTAAATCAATAAAAAAATGTCATATTAACCTAGAAAATTATTGGGATTCATAAAAAGTATCAAATTACATTTATTTTGGTGTTTATAACATCAATTATGTCAATATTTCATTAATAATATAATTACTGCATCATCATTGTGTCATAAATAGATTAAATTATTTAATGTCTAAAAATTACAAATAAAATACCATTATGTAGGAAATCCTTTTATCTTTCTAATTAATATTTATAGTCGAATTTATCTTATGTATAACCCCATATTAAAAATTATTTACTTATTAAACTTTGATTTTAACTATTTTAACCCTTCTTTAAATAAATTAATAATAAATGTCCTAATCTATTCCAAGTGGGCCTAAATGGTCATATTTTATTCCTAAGTTTGATTTTGGTCGAATTACACTTATCCAATAGAATTAGGACATGTGTTAGGATAATAATAATATCATCTTTACCCTTAATTACCCTATTTACTTTTAACCGTGGTAAAAAAAAGTAAAAAGTTACTATTCACCAAAAATTATTTTCATCTCATTGAACCACATTTTAGTCCTTGATATTAACCGTGTCTCTCGGATTTTCGAAATTCCACTCACAGAGGAGGTAAAATTAGGTTTTATGAAAAATTCAATTTTTTTAACTACCACTTAGTGGTTTCACTATTCATCAAAAATTGAAAGTTTTTAGAAAAATACCAAAATTTCACCCTAGGCTAATTTCGATATTCTGAATCCAAAAATGAAGTCCATTTTGAAAAATAAAATTTATAAAATTTCAAAAAGTGGTTATTGCTATTCATAACGTCTAGTTTTAATAATATTTTAATAGCATATCGTTGTTTAGTGAAACTCGGTATTGCGTACGACGCAAGCTATCGAGGAAGGCCGCGATTTCATGTAAAGCAATCCAAGAAAGTGTTGTGTAGAAAAAGATTCCTTTTATGATTTATATAACATAAAAGTCTCAGGTGTTACAGATAGACTCCTCAGGACGTCAGGATTAAAAACAGTTAATTTATACTTTTCCATAGTACAATAAAAACAATTTATATAGTGGGGGAAATTTGTGATATTGATAAGGTTACCCTAACCAATGAAAGATCACAATGATAATGTTTCTAATGAGTGATTTTTTATATAAAAAATTAAGTAGATCTTTGTCATTTTCCTGATTACCAAAATTATGTCGTAATAAATTAAATTATAAGTCTCACACTATTTTCAACTCTTGGATATACTTTACCATTGAAATAATATTACCATATTTAATATAAAATCTTGTGTAATGTGCCCATTTTTACTTCATCATAACCCTAATGAGTGTTTTCCAAGCCACTTGAAGGAATTTAGGTAAGAAGGCCACATCCAATTGATAACTTGAAACTCTTTGATCCTTTGAGTGGACTCCTGAATCTTAAAATCATGGAAATTGATTATTTCTTCACATTCCTCTATATTTATACGAATCCATGAGTGGGAAATAATATCCTAATATAATTTTTATTAATTTAACCCACTAATTTTTTTATAATTCCCCATCAGTTTAAAGCACCCTAATGAGGTTTGTTCAAGCACCTTAAAGCTAATTTTTCTATTTTATGTATTGAAGTGTAAGGATATACAAAGATTATATTTTATTTTTGGTATTTTACTTTTCAAAATATACATAAAATATCACATTTTATCCAACTATATTCTTGTTAATGTTAATAATATTTCACTTTAGTGACTACCATTATCTAGATAAAATTTATGTGTAATTAAATTTACTTGATTCCATCTTCCATTATTGTTAATATATATTTTTAATGCGAACTTAATACAATGAAAGTAATTAATTATCATTGAAAACAAAACAAATAAATAATGACATATGATCAAGAAAATTATCTTATATTTTGTTTATCTATCTGTTGATTACCCAGTTGTGGGCCTTAGGGTAAATTCACCTTGAGTGAGTTCTTCTCTCATGATGTAGTATTCCACATGTTTACCTAATTATTTACTTCAATGGAGTCTCCTTGTATTTGAATGTTAACCACCTAAACTCACCTCGGGGATCCATCCGTTATATATATATATATGTAAGTATATAAGTATAATCACATGTAATTGAGGGGAACATAAGGATGTGATAAAGGGGGTTACATAAAATAATGTTCGGAAACACATTCCCATACATACTAATGGGGAGGGGATGACATGAAGTCCATCATTTTAATTTTATAATAATAATTGAAAAAACTATGTAATAATTAAAATTAAAATTATCAAATCATAAAAAGAACACCCTTGGATAATAAGAATCCAAAACAAGTAGTAAATAAACACTTACAAGTTGACAAGTACTCATTTCAATTCCTTATTATAATAATAATAATGTGCCATTGAAATAATTTAATTAATCAAATTAATTTATTTATTATTTATCATTAATGTTCATCTAAACTATTCTATTGAGGCAATTATTCTATAATTGTAAATATTTTAAAATTGCATAGTACACATTGTGTGTATATTCTAACACCACATATCATAATCTCTTAACATAGGTATTGTTACTACAAAATATTTTTTAATTCAGGATGTGTCAGATTTGTGAACATTGCATAAACGACTGTATAATCAATTGCGAAATAAACTTTCATTAAATGGTCATGTAAAGTACACATGTGTGTTAATGGATTTCTTGAAATGGTATTTATTACTAAATATTTAATTAGGATTTATTACCCAATAACATGGTGTGTTCAACCACATACATTTTATGAAGTTCAATATTAACTGATAATTGTTTTCCTTACATATAATTAATTTCACATGATCATAACCTGAACCAATGTGTAAACCATGAGATGTGTACAAAGACAGACATTGAGAAAAATAGAATCACATCATATAATCTACTGTCATTATGTCTGTGTTACACATCTAGGTACATGATTAAAATCCCATACATCGACATTTGTGGCATACATGGTGTGGGAACTAGAAATTCACTCTGTATTCTTCTAAAATTTCGAGTCCCATTTGTCTAAAGAAATTTTATGAATTATAACCATACCTATTACATGATTTACAGTGCAAAAACATGTAAACTACACGACATGTGTGATCATGTAATTGAAGTGTAAGCTAAATATGTGTGTACCAGCTAGTTGGTCAACACATGGTGTAATAAATATACTAAATCAGTTGATCATCCCGTTTATCCCGTGGGGGATCCCGATGCGATGAACCCTAGTACATGGAGTTTACAACAACATATATTCTGTATATCCATGAATCACTGACTAAATATATTTAACTTTATGGTGACTTTATTGGACTCATCCTTCATCAATATTTATCCTGATCATCGTCAAATGAAGGTGAATGATCATAATTTTGAAAAGAAGATTAAGAATGATTAAACAAGAAATGATTCTCATAATAAATTCATGCAATTATTAACAAAAATAAATAATTAAAAATTATATTCCTACTAGATTTGTTACCACTTGAATGTTACGAGGTGCAACACTAGTGGTTGGGCCCATGACCCAGTTAATTTTTCCATCTTCTTATTCATATTTCACATCATAAATAGATAAAATAGTGTTATTGGAATCCACTAATACAAGATCTAAAATGTTATTTATAATTAATTTAGATTGATCAAGAATTATCTTATCTTTTAATTCATTCTTCATTATCATATATAGTTGGCCATTATTGTCAAACCATAATTGTGAAGAAGGAATCAAATGTAAATTCCGTCTAGTAGTGATCCACACATGCATCTAGAATATCTAAACTCCATGGTAGGGTTATCTTTGTTATAGTGTGGATGTCCCCTTTCCTTGCATCATTAATTATTTATCACAAATTTGAATCCATCTGAGGATGGTTGAATTCTCTTAGTTATCTCAAAACCGTAGTGGATGGATGAGGGTCAGTATACTCACTCAACATGTTGAATTCTTGAAAATATCTCTAGGAAGATGGATTTATATAGAGTTAAAAATGTTCTTCATAATATTTCCTAGTAAAATACCTATATATTTACATAGATTAAAATATTATAGTGAGGTATTAATTAATTTATGGTTTTAATAATTTTATAACAAAGCCCATTTAATATTCACTTAAACCATAGTGCACCCCATTTGTTAACAATAGTAATAATATTAGTATTTATTTTAAATGAACATAAACCAAAGAATAATTAAATAACATTTATACCAAAATAAATCTATAAATATTTATTAAATTAATAATCCATTATTACCAAATCACAATTTCTCTACTCCGCGTCTTCATTATTTACCAAAAAAATGTATAATATCAATTTAAATAAGTAAATAAAACTATGTTATATGCTGATAAGTAATTACATGAAATCAATAAACAAACCTATTAAAATATTATTCCATTTAATTTAGAATAAAATTATAATGTTATTGTAAAACTTATATTGAATTTAACTGAGGTTCTTAAATATAGTTATTATGTTACCCACTGGGACAATTTCAAAGTGGCATTAGTTACAAGAAGATCATGTCAATGTATATTATATAGAAACATGAAAAATGAATATATAGATAAAAGTTTTAATATTACAATGATATTAAACATCATATGAACCCTTGCCATTTAATATAGTTCATTCTTCATGATATTTCTTTTCAACATTAATGCATAACTTGTGTCATCAACCTATATGTTTGAATCCCATTCTATAAGTTTCCATAACAAACCTCACTAAAAAACTAAAATGGTCATGCAACCAATCCACTTATTCCTCTCCATAAAAGTGATCAAGATATAAAATTTTAATGGAAGGGACAAATCGTCTATTTCATTATTCAATAATAATATGTCACTCATGTCGTAATCAATTTATCCAAATTCACCATGAACTGTTATTAATACATATTATGAAATACATCAAATCAAGTGACTCAGGACAGACATTAATAAAAATCATAGATTCAATGTATTATTACATAGGTTCATTGATAGTAATATACAATAACGCAAGAAACATGTAGAATTACTATTGCTGGGTTTATTACCACAAGCTCCCTTATTAGATATTACCATGATAATACACTATGAGTTGGTGTCTCAATATCTTATGAGCCTCCTTTCCTATATATACTTTATTTTTCTATGTTCCATCAGATAATAATATTTGACCATAGAGCATGGATTTATGGAATAATTTTATAATATATAATATATCTCATAATATAGGGTAAAGTCTATGCTATTTCTAAATAGAGATCATCCTTAATACATTATCAAAAACACTATCATCATGAATAACATTGAGGGTGTGACAAGAGAATATATTATGTTCAAACACCATGAATATACAATGTAATCTAAAGTATAGGGTTAATGGGTTGTAGGAAAAAACCAACTCCAACCAAAATATCATAATATCATGGAATCAAAAAAATATGGTCTAATAATATATTATTTCATAAAAAACATATGTCAATGATCTCTACAAGGACATAAAAATCTAATTTTATAGGACCCCTACTCATGAAATATATATATTTCACATGCGATTTCAGAATTTCAAAAATAATTTGGGGACTGTATAATTTTTTTCCAACTCATTGCATCATCATATGCCATGAAAATTATCTCTATATAAAAATATATCATATATAAATCATAATATAGATAAAACCCCTTGAGATGGAAATATGTTACATAATCATGTGTTTAAGAATATCCAACTGATATATAGAAAATATCCCCCATAATAGAAGTGGATAATGAATTTTTTACATTTATAATTGAATAATTAATCATAGTTTATGAATATATATCTATTGTCGTGTAAAATAATAAAAACGTAGTGTTGAGGTAGTTGTGAAAATGAACCCCATATTCGATTTTCTAAAAAATTGGTAAAGAATCTTTACAGAAGTTAAGATTATATTATTTTAATGAAAAAATGAACTAGTATAATTTTCCATAAAAAAGGATATTTTTAGAAATAATATATGATAAAATCCATTAAAAAGTAATACAAGATAAATAATAATAAATTTAATAGTTTTATATTTTCTATAACAACACTCCTCTTTCTTACAAACATAAACCTGATTTTAGCATGATACAAGTCTCATTGTAGATGGAGAATGAGTAAACCCTCATTTAAATTTTATTATCATGAGTAAACACTCATTTAACTTGATGTACCATGATACTAGTCTTTAACCATTGAATTGAAGTGCTATCAGGGCACACCCTTCTTAATCATTTAATTTCATGAATAAGTGTGCCACATGGATCATATAAAAAGGATTTATTCCACATCATCAATTATTCCCAGATAATGGAATTTGGAATACATATATAAAAATATATAATCTATAATTAAAATTGAAAAGAGTTAAATACCCTTGATAGATAAATGGGCATGGTATTCAATACACAATGACTTTTCCTTGAAAAATCACAATGCAACTTGCGCAGTGTAACAGTGTGACATGAGAATTCTTAAAAATGATTGATGATAGAGAAAGTATTATCTCATAATATTTACATGAAATATACAATAAGGAGGTCATATATATACATTTCCTAACATATGTAATGGAATTTAGATGCATAATATAAATGAATTTCTTGGATGTAAACGAGGAGAGAGAAATCCCTTACAGAAATTTGGCATGGAAACAGTTGTACATGGGAGGAATTAATGAGAGATAAATGGGTCTATAATCATTCATATATAAGGAGTGAATTATATGGGAGGTTTGAAATAATACCCCAAAACTTTTTAATTGAAAATAAAAGGGTATTACAACATGAAGAAATTTGGACAAAAATGAGAGTGGAAGAAATCCCTTACTAGGAAGTGTGATCCAAAGTCTTGGGAGAGGCATTAGAGAGGATTCATGGGAGGTTGGGTCACATTAATAATATTATAGAGAGAGGAGGGAAGATTTTGTACGTGCTACTAAGGGTTTTGAGAGAAGTTGATTGGGATATTTGTTGGGTTTATATAGGGAAAGGAAGGTAAATCTTTATTATTTAAGTTTTGGACACTACACATTAAAATAATCAAATCTGCAAACCAACACTTGGTTTTGTCCCTTGGTTTTTTTAAAAGGGAAGTGGAAATAACTATTTTATAAGGCCAATGTCTGAACTTATTCAAATATTATTCTTGCTTATGTGGAGGTGAGTAACACTCTCAAAGAAATCATTTTGAACTGTTAAAATGCTTTATATCTTCTGAAGGGTCCCCTTGGGTACCATAAAATTAATCAAACAAAACTAAATTCACATTAGGATAAAGTAAAAACATATATTGTCTGAAATCCCATTTTATATTATTTTATTACATCACTAATGGGTCATTATGATGTCTTAAAACAAATTCTACATTTAAACAGTATTTAATTTTTACCCAAAACATCGACTGTCTCAGAAACTTATGAAACATTCACCGTTGGAAAATTTTGACATCCGGATTCCAAAAATAATATTCATTTTATTTAAATATTTTTCTAAATATGTAAATTTTTTACTTTTAAAATATAAACCAACATTTTTGAAAATTCATGGGTCTCGACAAAAACAGTTTTCAAATGTTAATAAAAATTAGAATTTTATTCACAAAAATTATATGATAATATATATTTAAAAGAAATTTTGTAATAATAATATTTTATTAAAATATTATTTAATTCAAAAAATCCATTAATTCATCAAAATAGATTTCATAACTGAATATTAACTAAAAATACTATTTTTTCCTTAAAACCCATTTACAAAGTAACAATAAAGAAATGAAAGTGTATTCCTTATAAAAAAATTAATGCTCATAATCATAGTGATAGGGTCTTGTTAAATAACCCTATATAACACCCTCATATGACCTAAGGGTAAGGTTTGCGATGGAAAAAGACTCTTGGGGTGGCTCAGAAAACATCGCTCGAGTGGTAATCTATATACACTTTCGCTTCTTTTGTAGGTAGTTCTGTTCAAGATTAACATGTTGAAGCACATCTTGGGATTGGTCAAGATAGAATCCTAGTGCTGCTACCTCCTTTCCGAGCTCCGAAAAATGGGCTTTTTATGGAGCAATTCTACTGGATGAGGCCATAGCTTCCATTGTCGGAGTAAATTGGATTTGTTAAAACACTATATTTATACTAATCATGTGATCAAAATTTAATGGCTATATTAGTAGTGGTAATAATTCGTAATGGTATATTAAAATAAAATAACATAAAAACAAAGAAGTGAGTATGTATTACATAACCATTTTACATAATAAGGAATTTAAATGGATCAAGAGGAATTTTTATTAATAAAAGTTTGGGTTATTACAAAATTCCTCCCTTAAGATATTTCTCCCTAAAAATTTTCTTTTTCCCACACTAAAACAAATTCGGGTAACTATTATTCATAACTTCCTCTAATTCCCACGTTTCTTCTTAAAACATGTGGATTCTTCACCATAATTTGAAGAGGGGCATTGTCTTATTTCGATGATCTTTTTCCGTACGATATAAGATCATCACCAGCTTGTCTTCAAAGGAGATTTCACTCTCTAATGGCACGTCCTCTGTATTGAGTACATGTGATGGGTTTGGTATTCACTTCTTTAACAGGGATACATGAAATACAACATGTAGTTGAGAAATGTTTGGTGGGAGGGCTAGTTGATAGGACACTGCTCCAATGCGACCAAGGATCTCAAAAGGGTGGATATACCTTTGGCTAAGCTTTCCCTTCTTCCCAAATCTCATCACACTCTTCCACGATGATATGAAGAGGAATACCATGTCCCCCACATCAATATATGGGTCTTGTTAATGATTATCTGCATAGATATCTGGTTGACTATGAGCACCTTTAATGTGATGTAGGATGGTATTAACTTTTTCTACCATTTCTTTAAAAATTTCAGAACCTAAGAGATTTCGCTCCCTAACTTCATCCCAACATGCTGGTGTTCTACCCCTCTTCCCATAAAGGTCTTCATAAGGACCCATTTGGATGCATGAGTGGGAACTGTTATTGTAAGAGAACTCAACTAGAGGAAGATATTGATCACATCCTCCTTTTAATTCCATTGAGCATGCTCTCAACATGTCAGCAAGTGTTTGGATAGTCTACTCAGATTGGACATCAGTTTGAGGATGATAAGTCGTACTAATGTTCATATCAATATTCAGAGCATGTTGAATACTCTTCCAGAACATAGAGGTGAATCATGGATCTCAAACAGATATAATAGATAGTGGTACTCCATGAAGCTGTACCCCTTATCCAATATATATCTAAGCTAGTTGATCCAATGATAAATCATATTGAATTGAAATAAAGTTTGAAATCATTATAAGATGATCCACTACAACCCATATATCATTGTTTCCATTTGATGTCTTCTATTGTCCGATGACAAAGTCTACGGTGATGTTCTCCCATTTTAATGCTAGTATGGGTAATGGTTTCTTCATACCCTTATAATTCTACCTCTTAGCCCTCACATGCTAACTTACCAAGCACATTGATGTATTCTAAGAGATCTTCTTCTTCATGTTATCCCACCAGTAATTCTCTCAGAGATCTCAATACATCTTTCTATTTCTTTGGTGGATAGTGAAATTTGAACTATGTGCATCATCCAAAAGTTCATTCTTTAACTCCGGACATGATGTAACACAAAGTCTTGAACAAAGTCTCACAATTCCTTCTTCATAATCATTGAACTCTGAGGATTTCCCTTTTATGATAGTTTCAAGTTTCTTATAAATTCTCACATCATCCTTTTGAGAAACCATTAACCCTTCCAAAAGAGTCGGTTGAGCAATAATTTATAAAAGGATTGATGATTTTCCATTATTTATGATTCCCATGTCCATCTTCATCAAATCTATGAAGATTGGATTCTTTTCAAAAACCATCAATGATAGAATTGTTGGGTCCTTACTACTATGAGCATCTATCACCTTGTTCTCATTCCCAAAGTTGTAATAGATTGCACAGTCATAGTCACTGATCAGCTCTAGCCATCTTTTTTGTCACATATTCAGCTCTTTCTGTGTGAATATATACTTGAAGATTTTGTGATCTGTATATATTTCACACTTCTACCCAAAGAGATAATGTCACAAAATTTTCATTGTGATGATTACTACAACCAACTCTAGATCATGTGTTGGATAGATTTTCTCATGAACAATCATTTTCCTTGAAGAAATGGTAATGAATTTTTCATTTTTCATCAACACACAGCCCAGACCCTTCTTTGAAGCATCACTGAATACCACAATAGTTCTCCACTTGTGGGTAGTGTGAGAACATGTGAAGTTATAAGACTCCTTTTCAACTCCATGAAGGTATCTTTTCATTCATCACCCCATGAAAACATTACTCCCTTCTGAGTTAGAATGGATAGAGGGTTGTACAATTTTGATTAATTTCACACATATCAGTGATAATATCCAGCTCACCCGAGGAAGCTACAGATCTCAGTTACTGATGTTGGCCTAAACCATCCCTCAATTACATCTATCTTGGATGGATCCATAGATATCCCATTACTTTTGATGATATGACCCAAGAATGAGACTTCCTTCAAGAAGAACTCACATTTTATATACTTTTCATAGAGCCTATTTTTTTTAAAGATCTCTAATATAGTGCTTAGATGCTCCCCATGCTCCTCCAAGGATTTGGTGCATATTATAATATCATCTATAAAACAAAATTGTCGATGTAATCTATAAAGACACTATTCATCATTTCCATGAAGATTTATGGAGAATTAGTCAGTCTGAAAGGCATTACCATGAATTCACAGTTCCTGTACCTTGTACGAAAAGCATTCTTGGGGATATCCTCATTCTTCGCCCTTAGTTGGTAATATCCTAATCGCAAATCCACCTTAGAGAAGTATTATTCCCCACATAGCTGATCAAACAATTCATAAAATCATCGAAGAGGATAAATATTCTTTATCATGATTTTTTTGTGGTCACAATTATCAATGCAAAGGTGCATTGACCCATCATTCTTCTTAACAAAGTGGACTGGTGCACCCCATGGTGAAAAGCACTAGGGCATGTAAACCCTTTATCCAGATTATTCTTTATTTGTTTCTTCAACTTCTCAAACCCCACAACATCCATTCTATATGGTGTCTTTGTTACTGGAAATTTCCCAGGTATAAGATCAATTGAGAATTCAACATCTCTTCTAGGAGGGAGACTAGACAATTCCTAGGGAAACACATCAGCAAATTCCCTCACAATAGGCATGTCTTCATGGATGGTTTCTTCCTCAGACTCGATCATCTGAGCAATATACGCATACTCATAGGGTAGTAAAATCCACACATGATATGATGGTGCTAAATAAGATTCATCCTTCTCCATGCACTTGTAATGAATCAGGGGTCGGTTCACTCTATGGAGAGTGACTTCCCTCTCAAAGAAATTTATGTTGGATCTATATGGGGAAATCCAATATATTCTAATAGATGCACTAAAGTCCAATAGAGGTAGTATGAAGAGGTTCTCTAGGAGCCTTAATCATCAAATTATGACAGGACTTGAGTTATTTTTATTGGTTTTATTGATTTCCCCATTTATCGTTCTCACTGACATCTATACTTCCATGATTGGTGGTGATGTTGGGATTGTTCAACTAAAATTTCGGGATATAAATGAATGTGTAAAACTAGAATCCAAATGTATGTTCAGTATTCTTGAATGAATATCTATTTTACTTATAGACACTTTATTTTCAAGGTTTGATTTAGAGTTAGTGATTGAAAAAGCTCACCCTTTCTGACTTGGAAGTTGTTGGTTGCCTCCAAAAACCCTTGGCATAAGGCACTAGTTTACAATGTTCCATGGTACATTATAGTTGAAGCAATGAACAATGTGCTAAGGGTTGAATGGAGCATTTTTCTCCTCTATCGCAACTACAAGTTTTTCGTTTCAATAGTTAAGGGCTAGGTGCAATTCTATTCCACACCTAAAGCATTTACTCATCCCCTTGAGGCAATTTTTGGGGTGTTTCTTTCTGAAACATTGGAAGGTGGGGTGCTAGATTTTCATAGAACTATTGGATTTATCCATCGGACCACCAGAATTAATGTTCAACTTACAGTACATGTTCCCATTATAACCTTGACATTCCACTACTGGAAAACTAACTTTTCCCAATGGTTTGGAACTGTTGGTATAGGCCTCCAAACCGTTGGTATAGCCTATTCCAACGGTTTGGAGAACCATTTCCAAGTAAGCTCTTGGGATAGGTCTATACCAACGGTTTTGGGAAAACCATTGGTATAAGTAATATAAAAATATATACCAATGGTTATGGAACCATTGGTATATGTATTTCAAAAAAAACCATTCGCTGGGACTTGATCCCAGGACCACTAGTTTTTCATTGAACGACTTAACCACTAACCTAACCTGACTATTGTTAACATGATTACATAAATATACATATTTATTGTCATAATTATTTTAAATTTTGATTTATATAATGTTCTCAATAAGATGATCTGATAAAAAATAAAAGGATTTATACCAGCGGTTTTCAAAACCGTTGGTATAGACCTATACCAACGGTTTTGAGAACTATTGGTATAGATCCTTGATTCTAGGTGCAATTATGGGTAGAAGGTTGATATATGGAGGACATTTCCCAACAGTTTGGCCAAACCATTGGGAAAGGTGGCCACAAAGTGGGATTTTCCCAATGGTTTGGCCAAACCATTAGGAAATCCATACACATTCCCAATGGGTTTTGTCAAACCGTTGGGAAAGGTGGGCCCAGAGTGGGATTTCCCAACAGTTTTTACAAACCGTTGGTATAGAAGTGTTGGGAAAGGTCAGATTTCTAGTACTCTTTTCTAACCTTCCTTTCAACTTTGAGGCTACATCGGATATTGTTTTCATAGCTATCGAAGTCACAGATCTCTAGTTCATTCAATAGAATATGTTTTATCCCACCAAAGAAGCTGTCAACCTTGAATTTAGGGATAATGACAAAGCTCAAGGAATATCATGCAATCATTGTGAAGTTTTCACCATACAATTTGATGGATTCATTATCTTTTTTCCTAGAGGTAAAGGATGTTCCTTTACACCATAATTCTGATGGTGTGAGGAAAATATTTATCAAAAAACATTTTCTAGAAATCCTTCCATTCCAACACCATGGTCTCCTCCTAAGGTTTTGAATTCTTGATCAATGTCTACCATTGATCAGCTTCACCCTCCAAACGATAAGATACCAGAAGAACCTTATCTTGATCCGAACATTGAAGGATGGAAATATCTTTTCAATGGTGGGGATCCACTGTTTCTAAATTGAGGGATCAGATGATTGGTTAAAATTGGGTGGCCTTTGTCTCATGAAGCTCTCGATCGCGACTCATTATTCCTTGAGGGGGGGGGGGGGGGGGTTAATGTTCCTCTTGACCTATGTTTATATTTAAAACATGAGTTAACTGAGAGATTATTATGGAAAAGTTTAGGATTTCTGCTCCCATAGTATTGGGAATCTCATTAGAACAGTCATCACATAGATCTTTACATCGGTGGATTGCCTGAGTCCTCCTATTACCAGCCATTAGATGGAATAAAAGGAATGTTTGGGGTAACAAATAAAGGGGAATCCAATGACAAAAATGGATAGCTTATAAATTTCTTTTATTTCCTTAACTTATGAATTTATAGGTTTTAAATTATGTTATCCCTGATCTACTTACCAATATATATTGTTAGGGTAATTGTTTTTAATTCCATTAATAATGGTTCATACTATACTTCTGAATTTACCAAAGAATATCCATCGGGATTGTAATTACCAAGAGTGTAGAAAATCCCATTGTTGTGCACCGGTTCTCGTCTACGTCTTGCTCAAATCAGTGTTTTCAGGTTTTACCCCGCAAATATATGTGTGCCCGAGCCGCCTAAACCTGCTTGTATCCATGAGGGGTTTATTTCATTGACAAAAAACATACTAAATACTCACCATAATTTAGGGTTGTTTTTATTATACTTGTATTTTCCCTTAGGCATTCACTAGGATTTTGTAATCATAATCCAAAAAATAACTAAACCTATCCTCTGATACCAGTTATAACAACCCTGATCTTTATTAGAAACATAAAAATGATTCATTACATAAAAATCCACTTAAGACAACTCTAAGGATCAAGATGTCTAGTGTATTTGAAAATTTGTAACATTACATAACAACCTAATATAAGAAATACACATCTTTGCAGAAAACATCTTTTATTTGACCACGCACATTCCTTCGTACTTAACATTGCATGGGATAACATGAGGACATGCCTAAGAAAAGGGTTATCTATAAATCCCATTAAGGGAGTAAATAAGACATAGCATTAATAATACAGTACATGTTAGGAAATAGGTATTTTAATGGATTATAATAGAAAGATGAACTTAAAGGCATGATATTGCATGATTATCATTACATGGAAATGTGGAATCAACATTTAACATGATTTTAGAATGATCCAAGTCTCATTTAACATTGATCATGAGTAAACCCTAATTTAAATTGAATTATCATGATTAAACCCTTATTTCACTTGATTTATCATGATACTAATATTTACCTAATGCATTGGAGTGCTTTCAGGGCACACTATTCTTAATCATTTTATTTCTGGAATAAGTGTTCCACATGGATCATATAACATGGAGTCATTAAATATCATTATTTATTCCATGATAAAGGAATGTGGAACACACATGAAACTATATAATTTATAAGTAAATGTGTGTAAAGTTTAATACCCTTGATGGAGCAATGGGCATTGTATACACTACACAATGACTTTGGCTTGGAAAATCCCAGGGCAAATTGGGCAGCATAACGCCGTGACATAAGAATTCATAAAATTGTTTTATGAGAGGGAAATGGGTACCTCATCATATTTCCATTAAATGGATAGTAAGGGGTTCATATAGATACATGTCCCAAGATATGTAATGGAATTTAGATACATAATATAAAAAATTACTTGAATGTAAAATATAAGAGTGAAATCCCTTAAAGAATTTTGGAATGGTAACATGTATACATGGGAGGAATTAATGAGAGAGAAAGGGTTATTTAATCATTAAAAAATAATTAGGTTAGTATAAGGGAGGTGAGAAATCATACCCCCTGATTTTAATAGAAAATAATGTGTCATAACAACAAAATTAAATTTGGACAAAAATGAAAACGTAAGAAATCCCTTACATGGAAGTGTGATCCAAAGACATGGGAGGGCTTGAGAAAGGATTATTGGGAGCTTGGGGAACCTAGGGAGTATTATAGAGAAGGTATGTAACATTAGGGACATTATCCAAGGGTGTTCAGTGAATATAAGTGGGATCTTGGGTGGGTTTATATTGGAAAATAGATGGGATTCTTTTTTTAAGTTTTAGACACCACACATTAAACTAATCCAAATCAAATACCAAAAAATGTTTTTCACCCATGGTTTTTACAAAATGAGAGTGTAAAAAAATATTAAATAAGCTTAATGAAAAAAAATATTTACATATTAGGCTTCCTTATGTGGAGGTGATTCACACTCTCAAGGAAATCATCTTAAAATGCTAAATTGTTTTATAAGTCATGGAGGGTCCACCAAGGCACCAACAAATTGACCAATCAATACTGTAATCACATTATTTTAAATTTAAATCATATATTTTCTGAACATCCATATTATAGTATTTTATTACATTAATTTTGGGTCATTATGATGTTTTTAAACACATTATATAATTTAATGGTATTTATTTTTTACCAAAAAATTCGACCATCTCAGAAAATTATGAAAAAATCAACTTTAAAAAATTTCAATGTCCGGATTGAAAAAATAATATTTGTTTTATCTAAATAATTTTTTATATATGTTCATTTTAACTTTTAAAATTAAAACTGACATTTATTGGAAATTCGTCAATTTTGGAAAAAGCAGTTCTCAAACCCTAATAAATATTACAATTGTATTCATAAAATGTATATGATCATTTAAATTTAATAATTAATTTAGTAATAATAATATTTTATTAATATATCATTTGATTCCAAACATCTATTTATTCATCAAAATGTATTTCTTAATTGAATATTAACTAAAAATACTATTTGTGCTTTAAAACTATTTACAAAGTATTAATAATGAAATGAATGTATATTCTTTATACAAAAATTAAAGCACATAATCATAGTTCTAGGGTCATATTACATAACCCTTTCTAAAACTTGCATAAGACCTAATGTTAAGGTCTGCGATGGTGATAGACTCTTGGGGTGGTTGGGATAACATCACTTGGGTTGTAATATTTATCAACTTCTACTTCTCCCGTTGGTGTTCCCGTTCAAGGTTAACATATTGATGCTTGACATGGGATTGGTCAATAGTGAAGCCCAATGATGCTACCTCATTTTTGACCTCAAAAAATGGGCATCATATGGATTAATTCTACTAGGTATTGAAATTTCCTCCATTTTTTGAGTAAATTAGATTTGTTAAAGCCCCATATTTATACTAATGATGTGATCATAGTTAAACAACAATATTAGCCATGATAACAATTATTAACGGTATTTTAAAATCCAAAAAACATACAAACAATGATGTTCATATGTTTTGTATTATAATTTTACATAATAATTCATTTAAATTGTTTGATAGGGATTTTCATTAATAAAAGTTTGGGTCGTTACATTATATGGTTTCCTTAGAGAATAAATTGGAAAGTGAACATGAAAAAAAATTATATCCCCAGAAAATATAGGGAAAATAAAATAGTTATATATAGTTGAAAAATATAAAAAATTATAAAATAACAATATGCGAATAATATAGATAAAATTTTTTTGAGAGAGAGATATCTTAACTAAAACTCAGAAAGGTGGTTTGATATTTCCTTTAGCTTGGGTCATAACTCAGCTTAGTAAAAGTGAATAACCTCATGAATTATCAAAATAAATATATAAATTTTTTGTATTAATCATTTTAATATATATTTAATAATTATTATTCATTTATGTTAATTTATAATCATTTTGTCCATGTTCACGTCCATTATATTGGGGATGTTTTTTAATGTTTCCATGTTTTCATTAATATATTAGTAATGGTTAATGTTCATGTTCATAGAGTATATAAACCAAAAGTGAAATGATATTGAGTTAATATATATATATAAGTTTATATGGAACAAAATATCAAACAATCATGAAACATAAGGGCAATTAATAAAGTATAATTTTTTAATTTAACGGTTTGTTTGTTAATGTAGTTTTATTGAACATGATTAAAAGAATTTGTTCAAAATAAATTTTTATTTTTTTACCAATTTGAGAATATGAATAATAATATAATAAGGTTTTTATATTTATAATTAATCATAAAATTATATCTTATATTAATCCCTGAAAGTAACATAATTTGTTTAAAAACAACACTATAGGTGGTTGTATGGGCCCATAATTGATTTTTTTGTAAAAAAAAGTATGTTTGTAATATAGTTATAACATTAATTGTATAGTATTAAAATATCATAAATTTTATAAAATTTATCCCGATATCAATTTTATAATGTTGAAGAAATTTCAATGATGGAATGGAAAGGAATTAATTATTGCTTGTTCTTCTTACCTGTCACCATAGGATGCCTCTTTTTTCTAATCGACATAACACTTCATTCTGTCGTGTTATGAGGAAAACATAACCACCATAACATTGAAAATATAGATAATTTAATTTTTTTATATAAATTTCTAAATCAAAAAATTAAAAGCTTCATAGAGAAGTTTAGGGGAGGGGTGTTATATCTATAGAGGGGATAAGCATGTTTTTGATGAAAATATTAGAATATAAAATTATATTCTCAAATATTAATAATTTTTTTATTAAAAAGTAATTATTTTGTAACATAAAAGTAAGTAGGTTATTAAAATATTTATATAAATTGTTGAAACGTTGAAATGTTTCTGTATACCAGTATTTTAAAATATAATATTAATACAATGTTTAATATTTTAACTATATATTTTAAATTTAATAAAAAATAGAGGACCATCACCCTTACCTAAATTAAATTTTCTTATTCTAAAATGTACGTCCATTTTTAGAAAATGAAATTTGAAATTGTTAATTTTAATATTTAAATCAATTAATTACATTATTTTTAATTGAATATTGTAAAACATGATTTAATAAAACTGTAAACTTTTACACGTGAATTTACAATGATTGAGTAGTTATTTCATGGTATTTTCATACTTATAAGTTGTATTGTACTATAGGTGAGAATTATTTATATGTATAATTTACCATTTAACCTAATGATCATTTCTCTAGTATAGTCAATAAATTAATATTCTATTGACCATGTTACAATTCTAATTTTCCATTTTTCAATAGTCACATAATTTAAATCAATTTGTAAATACCACTTATTTATATTGTTCTCCACTCACTCAATCCTCTCTAGAGGTTATCTATACTTTATTTTAAATGTCCAATCATATTTTTAATTATTTGTTTCAATTTTTGCTGTATTTTTCCGAAATGTGATAATTCCTTGAGAATTCAAAATGAATAGATTTAAGGCTATAATTTATATATTTTCATAAATTTATTATCCTATTATAATATTTATAATATTATAATGTATATTTATAATTTAAAAGTAATATTTTATTTTTTAGAAATAAAATAGTTTTTATTTGTTTATGAAGTGAATGTAACTTATTTTAAAAATACCTTATAAGGGGAAAAATATTTATAATGAAAATTTAAAATATAAATATCTAAGTCATTACATAAATCCAAACAAGAAAGCAGTTATGAATAGTTATAGAAATACTATATATGAGGGAAATAGATTTATAGATTCAGCGACTAAAAAACCAAGTCATTCTATTGGTATGTACAAATATCCATTTCGGTTATTACTTATTAATAAATTATTTTAGTACAAATACATAGACATAAAAAAATTATATAATCTCTAAAACATAAAGTTCTTCAATAAAACCACAAAAATATAATGGAATACGAAAATAAAATCATGGTGGTATAAACCAATGAATCATCATACTTCCACCACAAAATAATCATTTAAAAGAAAATAGAAGATATACTAGAGTTTCAAATTTCTTAACTCCATTAATTGGATCGTCACTAGAATCAATAATTCCAGGTTCATGTTTCCACCACTTTGTAAATGTTCTGTTATCATGCATTCATCAATGAGTTTGTTTCTTTTTATAATTATATAAGGAAATATCAAGTGTATAGGTGATCAAATATAATTAAAAATGAAATAAGAGTTTATTTTATACCCTCATATTCTAAATTGATGATGTAATTTCTTAAAATGGAGAGACCATGCAAGAGGGAAAAATCCTTTATGTGAAGAGGATTTACAACTCCAATTTCGACATTATATGCTAGATTAATCGAACCCAATGAGTCTTGAATAAATACACTACCAGTAATTATGCACCATTACATGATCCATTAATGTTAGGTTGGAAATAAAAATGAAGTGGATAATATCACACCCAATTTCCTCTAGTCGATGCACAAAATGGCATTTCTAAATAATGAACAGGAAGTATAATCTTTTATAGGAATTTTTTTAAACCATATGTCTCTCTATCTAATCAAATTTCAATTTTCATGGTTAAATGATAATTTTAAAATCT
This sequence comes from Viscum album, assembly GCA_963277665.1. Taxonomy (NCBI): domain Eukaryota; kingdom Viridiplantae; phylum Streptophyta; class Magnoliopsida; order Santalales; family Viscaceae; genus Viscum; species Viscum album. Next base: position 1,291,819,104 of record OY728158.1, read on the forward strand.
TAATTGGTTCAAATTTTCTATTGTTTCACCATGATACATATTATTTTTTGTTTCCCTTCGAAACTCAAAATTACATGCAATAGCAATAGCTCATGAAAATCCTAAAAATGATTCATGTTAGAGTGATTAAACTAGTAAAAAATTAAAACTTTTCTAATAGATGAAATCAATTTTTAGAGGGACATTATATTTTGGTAAAGCGTTTTACCAACTGGTATGTCCCTATCACAAGATTATTAGTAAAATAATTATCACTAAATATTCTGGTGACAAATATAATAAATATATTGCTATTATAATATTTAAAATAATTATTCCCAAGTTTTGAAATGTTTCTAGTTCTCTAGTATAAGTAATAATATACTACAATATCAAAACACAAAAACTATCATAAAATTGAATAATGGTCATGAAAATAAACCACTATTAAGTATTTAAAATTTTCCAACAGGGGAACATATGTGATTAATGAAGCATTTTATGTTGGAAATGTATTTTACCAACATATATGTACATATCAATAAATTGTTAGAAAAGAATCCATCACGTAATAATATTATGATAGATAAAATGTTCATGTTTCAATTATAATAATATGGGAAGATAGTATATATATTGGTCAAAATTTCTTACAATAGATTCATACAATATATTTCGATGTTGACAATAATATTGTTAATACATTTATGAAATACCAAAAGTAAATATTTTAAATGAAATATTATTTGTGCATATTACAATGTTTTCTACTATTTTTTTATATTTATTATTATCATTATATAAAATATATTAATTATATAATAATTATAAAATTAGTTTTTATGAAACTCCTTAAGCATGATTCTTTATTTGTATTTTTTTTAAATAATATAATAATATGTTAATACTCTAAAAAATGAAAAGAAGTTCCAAGAATGTTTTTCTATAAATTATTTTTATTCTAATTTAATAAATGAATTTAAATATATGAACAATATACACCCAAAATATTGTATATTATTAGGTTTAAAATCAGAGTAATCTAGTATGTACACAAATTGGTACCATTGTAAGTGAGATAGATATCTGTTAAAAACATTCACCCTTTAATTATTGACAACATTGTTGATATACTCCCCTGGATTCCCTTTCATCTCAATATTTATATGGTAATGGGATTATCTAGAAGGAGGATCCATATTGGAATCTTCACGGTGCATACCAAATAATTTCATCATGAGAATATGGGATTTGAAAACTGGTGGCCTATCATCTTAGAAAACATAATCAACAGTATATTGAATCTGAGTAGAACTAAATAGAAGTGGTGCATCCCATTCACCATTATAATCACTAGAAATTGGATAATCATACTCCAAGGGGAAACCATTACCACATTACCATAATATGTTTGACAAGGTATGTAATATGACATTCATGTTCCATTTAGATAGGAATCATTCTCAATCACAATGTAATGTATCTCTTTTCAATATATATCAACCACTAACAACTATAGAAAAAACAGAGGTCCATAGCCAACTAAAATGGGATATCCTCCTGAACTTCTAAAATTGAAAATTATACTAATTAAAGGTATAGACGATGGATTCCAAATTACTATAATTCATTCCTATAAACTAATCATATTTTCACATGAACACTTCAAAATTACATAAAATGATAATTATAGCAGTTATATTGTTTAAGGTTGTATTATAATTGTTGAGGAAAAAACTAGTAATTTCCTTCAATCATTTTCCTCAAGCTGGAATGATAATCCCTTTCAACATTAACACATAGAAAATACTCAATTATCATATTTTGGTGGATTTTCAAAATATTGATAATAAAATACAAGAGGAAACCACTCAATTAGTTGAAAATAAAAAAAATATAGGATTAGTATCCCCTATGGAATACCTTAAACACCCATGTAATTAAAACTAAACTCTATCCACATATTTTAATAATACTGTGAAATTCACAAAAGGACAATCAAAAATAAAACAGTGATATATTGAATGTAATAATTCTACCAAAACATATAAGGGAATCAATAAACTAAAAATTATCACAAAAAATAGAACACATTACAATTTATAGGCCATAAGAAGAAAATGTTATTAAATAGTATTTAAGAATTATACACACACCACTTATTCTTGACATCATTATCACTTTTTGATATATACCATATAATCTTCAATCATTTTGAAATTTATTTTGACTATGATATTTATTTAATAACCAATAATAACATGTTTTTTTTAATTTAGTGAATTATTTTTTCATTACAAAAAATTACTATAAATCTAAATGGATATGTAAAATAAAATTAAGAAAATTATTATTTTAGATTTAAATTTAAAAGTATAAGTAATTAACAAAATAATTTTTTTAATTCAATTATATAAAATTTGTGTGTATATATATATATATTCAAGAAAATTGTACATATGTAACGCAATATAAATGATAAAAATAGGTTATCTGATACACATAGAAAACATTATTCTATAAAATTTTGATAAATATATATTCAAAATAATAGATAAACTAAAATGAATAGTTTTCTTACATTATGATATATCCCCCCATAATATGTGGTTGATGTATTTGAAACTAAGTTTTTATAATAAGACGTTCCATTAAATATATGAATTGTATGTTTACACACATTAATGTATGTTATCTATAAATTAAAAAATATAAAACACATTACAATAAAATCCACATATTACTCTATGTGTATATATACATATAAATTGTCATTAGAGATAAAAAACACTAAACAATTATAATATTTTCCTAAAAAAGTTTTTATTTAACATTCCATAACATTTAACTTATTTATCTAAAGAATGTAGCACAAAAAATGAATAAATATATTCACATATATAATAGAACTCGAGAGTGTAAATATTTTAAAAAATATATAAAATTAGAGGATAATTTTTTTCTGAAAAAATAATGATAAAGAAAAATAGAAAAATAAAAAATTATACCTATAAATATGTTAAATTATAACCCTAGACTAGAAATAAATTAATTTTAAGGGATTATTTAAATGAAAAACAATGTGGTAATAACCAAAAAATGAGAGGGAGAAAGTGGGAGTTGATATAAAGATGGTTTGAAAAGGCTCAATATGTCCTAAAACTGTTCAACCACATTTAACCCCCTATATTACCGTTAATGTATAGAAGAAAGCCAAACATGGTCATTATTATACTAGATTATGGGTATACATAAGAAATATTTATCAATTGATAATGTTTCCCCAATATGTGAAGTGTTATCACCATAATTGTATGATATCTAGTGTTTTCTAGGTTACTAGGTATATACGGATTATATCCTTTATTAAACTAATATATTTTAGGGAACAATTTTAGAAAGATGAATAGATTGCAGTACATATACATGCTAAAACTATGGGTGATCCTAAAAATATATATATTTAATTTTAAGTGATTACAAAATTTTTTCCTTATCGTGAATCTAATAATAAAATTTATACTATAGATATTGAGGATTTTTTTCCATAGTAGGGATGAGATCAAGATGGTGTATTTGAATAATAAAATTATTATATTAATATTAATTTTTAATTTAAAATAATTATTAACAAGGTGACTAAATATTCTGGTCGAGATGTAAAAACTATTATAGTGATAGATATTGGTGAAGAAGTTATGGTTGTACTTGATGTTAAAATGACTGTTAAGGTAAACAAGAAATTTTTTGTGGATTCTAATGTGAGGGTTAATTATAAGATAAAACTATTGAAAAAAATGAACAAGTGATGAATGAGACTACTTAATCAATATGCATACAAGTGGAAAAAATAAATTAAGAAGGGAATACTAATTTTAATTAGAATAAAGACTTATAAGTTTATTTTGATTAATAAAATATACAAGCTAAAAATATTTATTTATAGAAAGATTGTTTATATATAATGAAATGACATCAAAAACTATTTAAGAAGAATATCACACATTTGATTAAAATCTAAAGTAGTTTTCCATAAAAATATTTTTTATTTGAATCATTTAAAATATTAGATCCTTGAGGTTAAAGGTGATTTGAAATATGTTAAATAAGAGATGAATACATGGAAGCAATCATTAGATTCCAAAAAATACTTTAAAGACTTGAAGTCATCAATAACATCAAAGTCATACATTGATGAGTTGAAATAGTTGATGATAGATGCAATAATACTTCAAAACGATTATATGAATAATGATGCGATAATGATTCATTTAAAAATGAGCTTAAAGTTATTGTAAAATCCCCAACAAAATTACTAATGTAAAAACAACTAGTTCTGATAGGTGTTTCTAAATCGTTAATTTTTTAATGAATTCAATCATGGATTTGTTAGCTAATTTAAATTCAAGAGAAAATTTATCAATATTATATGATAGAATATCAAAATTAAAAAATGATAATATAATATGTTATAAATTCGAATTTTGAAAATTTATTTTATTTCTAAATATATAAAATTCAAGGGATAGAAACAAAATTCCAACAACTGTATACGTATTTTGGAAAGAACTATAGATTTTCTGATGTTATATTATGACGTAAATAAGAAACTTGATCATTGTTAAAGTGATTTTATAGCTATTAGTGAAAATAGAATTATAATAATACATATTTTTTTACAAAAAAGGAATCATATAGTGGTAGATAGTATCAATATATGGCTACAGTTTATAAATATAATAATATATATTGTTATAGTAAGAAATAGTTGTTTCATTAATATCATTCTATTTTTCATAAAGTGTGTAATATACTAAAAAATATTTAAAATTATTTGAATAATAATGTGGAAATTTCATCTAATACATTTGAAAATTAAAATTATGATGTGAAAGGAAATGTGATTGTGGATTACAAAGATCCAACTTGTATATGTCAATACACATTCATATACAGATGTTATTTAATTTATTTTTGAAATGATTAGAATAATGGATGGTGATATATAATGTTCTTATAAGAATATGGAGTAACATCAAATAGAAATAAATAATATATATATATATATATATTACTCAGTATTATCTACAAAATTTCTTCATATAATGAGAAACAATTGGATTTTCTATAATTTAAAATCTAAAATATATTAGAGTAAAAAATTGACATTTTTATTATAATTGTATGGTAATAGTTTATATTAATGAAATTCCAATTTTCTTACACATATTTAGGAAACAAATTAACATTCTTAATGGAATGAAGATCCTAAGAATTGTTCTTACAAATAAGCTGCTCATTTATAGAGCTCAATAATATAACATATTTGGACATCATAATATTTTAATGGGTGATCCATTCAACATCCAAATTTTCAATTGAGAAGCTATATGTCAATAGAAAATAATCTAATATAATCTTATAGAGATAATATTCAACAATGAATCCATTTTATCCTAAAGATTCATAAAGATCCTCAAAACCCTCTAACAGTGATAATAATATGTATTTAGATAGAATTTATCCCCTAAATAAAATGAAGGATGGTTCAATATGAAATTATGAGTTCATGAAATCTATTTGATGAATTGTAGATAATATTCTGGGTATTATAGTTTTAGGAAATAAGTAGTTGGTGTGACTATTGGTATTCTTAAAAAATTCAATTCATACGAACATTCATCCTTAAAATCATTTACACAAGAAAATAGATTTTACAACCAAAAGAAAAAACTATAATGATTAAGATTGTAGAAAACCATTATGTTGTGGGAACTAAAATTGAATATATAGAAATCTTTGCACATTGGTGTCACCATGGATAATTGTACAAAAATATTCATAATTGATTAATTGAAATTTTAATAAATGTAAGAATAATATTAGAACATAAAACATGTTGAAAACCATCAATTATATAAATAGAAATAGAACATTATTATAAAATAAGATAATATAGAATTTTGAAACATTGATGATTTTATATAGAAATAATTAAATTATAATTCATGGATTCTAAAACACATATATCATACCTATAATGTTATGTTAAAATATATTTTAATTAGAGAAACATTAAGTAATTAAAATACATAATGTGATGCAATTTTGTCTTTAATAAAACTATGTAAATATATCTGCTGAAAGATTTGTATTAAAAATGAAGAATGAAATTGAAATAGATAATGTGAATCCCATAATAGAGAATATCCTGAATTCCATTGGTCAATATTCATTAGATAATAGTCTACATATGTTGTAAAGACAAATCCTTGATGAGAGATAAAGATCACCATTAGTAAAATGCATGACTCTGGGAATATTTTAGTTCACACTTTTTACATAGTATAATATTTTTAGTTTCAATTTAAAAAATATTTTTTGGAAAAATTTATATTTTCAATTTATATATTAATTTTCTATGAATATAATATGAGCATAATTTACACCCTACTTCATTAATGAATTATGAATAAAATATAGTGTCATTAGTAAAAATAGAATGTATAATTATTTCATTATATTATTCACCTCCTTCCAAATTTATAATTGATTATTGCAATAAAGGATATTTAATAACTTATTTGAAAGATATTACTCATAAATTGTTTTGATATAATACCAATACATGAAAATTTAAATAATTAGACACACCATTGCATAATGGATTGATATTTTAATACATTACCAGAGGCCATTAATCCAATCACTCCTAAATGGAAATAAAATAGTTTATGAAACATAAAAACATTAAAAATATCACTCCAATCATATTTTTGTTTCATCTAGGTAGTATAATAGTGTGTATCTAAATCAGAAATATAAATAGAATAAAAAATAAAAAAGTTTCATATAGTTGATAGTTGATGCCCTATCCTAGAAGCACCAATGTGGGGTAGCAGTGAGTCACTAGTGGTAAACATGATAAAGAAACTCTAGAATTGTCATATTAGATAAGTGTAAATTATGACGCAAGGGTGGGAATATTGGGAAGAGGATATGATAGTTATCTTAGGAAAGCAAGATGGGATGTTGGGGAGGTATGATGGCAGACATGCTGACAGAGGAATGATATTATGGTGTCATTCATGGGGATACATGGAGCAGAGGCAGAGTTAGATTTGTGGAAATGATGTGTAGAATTATGAAGATGGTTATGGGTCCAAGGGGTATAACCATCCAAAATTCCTCACAATAGTACATTTTAATACTATTAAAAGACTAATATCTATGTTATAAATAAAATAAAATAATTTTATTTAAAATTAATGTATTTTTATTATACAATTAGTAAATATTGATTAAATTATTATTATTTATTTATTGTTTTGGAAAATTTAATCAAACTATTTTTAATTATAGAAGGTATGTTATTGAAAATAAATATATACAACAGTTTCTCAAATTGGTGAAATAATTATCAGTGTTAAAATATATTGTTGAAATATTGATTTATTAGTAAAATATTGGTTAGTATTGAATGATTAATGTCCATTGATATATTTTTTGGTATAAAAAATATCAGTACCTAAAATTAATGGAAACAAAATTTAATATATATTTGAATTATTCATTTTTACAAATAGATATATTTTCTGATATTAAATTTTGGTATTTAGAATATATTTTATGTTGTAAACCATGCATAGAGGAAGATTTCAATTAATATTTTTTCATGATCTATTTCTAGAATATTTTAAACTATTATATAGATACAACTTGCCCATAAACTATTATGAATAATTTAAAAAATTTAATCCTTCAATAGAACAACACAATAATATCATTTTGAGGTAAGATATATACACCTATGTTACACATCCTATCGAGCAAGTATCATGATATTTCATGTCCCCCATTATATAATACTGAACAACTTCGAATTATCACTTCCTCATATCAACTTCTATACTAGATACACTTCATTATTATGTTGGGCCTTTATCCTTTTTTCTAAAACGTCCAAAGCATTGAATGATTGTTAAGAGAACACAACTTGATAATCCTTCCTCAATAAATATGTTAAAGTAAGCTTTCATTGATTATCTTCATCAAGAAATGCATCAATTAAGGCTATAAATTGAACCAATGATATTGGTGTAATATTAGAGGTTGTATAACAATGGAAAAATCTATTCTACTACATAATTATCTTTACAAAACCACATACACACCTCTTTATAATATATCTAGAGTAATTTAAAATAGAATGAAATTAAATGATTATATTTTTCACATATATGAATGATATTTACCATTGACGTTACTAGCTTCAATTAGCTCAATATATTTACTCATTAAAAAATAGGTTCATAACAAAATCCTTCAAAAAAATCAATATCATCTTTTACAATAATCTATGAAAGGTATCTTCCGTTGTCGAATTTTTAATACCCCTTATTTAAATGGTGTTTTTGATTTTTTCCAAATATAAAACTGACATATAATCTCCACATCAGTATCCCCTAAGAAGTTATTGGAATTTTTTCATATATACATGATAACTACATCCATAATTTAGATCATATATAAGATATTTATTGGAATAAATAATAAGAAAATATCAATCAACACCAGACATTCTCCAAAAGATACGAGATCATTTTTTTAATTATAAAAATGTTTAATTTTTTTAACAAGTACCTCAAAAATGATGAATTCTAATTTTTCTACTTGGGATTTCAATGGTAAGTGAGATAGAGGTGAAAGACCCATTACCATTTATTAAAAAAACAAAAAGGTACAACAGAGAAAGAAGAAGGATGTGAGCGAACATCTTTCCCACACCCTACCATTAGTTCCAACATAAATGAGACAATTACATATCATAATATTCATATCCTTCACCAGCTCGATAATCATGTGTTTCCTCTGCAGTAGCTAATTCCCACTCATAATTCATTTCATATTGCTTCAAGATATTGACGTACTTCTCTCTTAACATTAACTATTCCAATGATTAACACTCTTTCTTGGATTTTCCAAGACCTTTTTTAGAAATAGGAATATATCCTCTCTCCCTCTTTTCTAATGAACAGGTGGCCATTGGCTTTGGGACGTAAGAATAATATTTCCTTAGATTCCTCCTTCGTGGAACAGTCCTCCTTCCATCATTGTCGGACGTGTTGAATCGCCTACCTTGAACAATGTTATTGTAAGACGGCCTGAAAAATTCTCAATTTTCATTGTAACTGTCAGAACAACTTCCCCATTTTACAGAGCATTCCAAAGAGGGAGCTTTATTGACTCCATCTTCCCTCACCATAGCACTCTCTGCTGCATCCAGAATCCCTCTCAGATTAGATTGCTTTTTTATGATCAGTAGGGGCAAGAACATGATTATTCCCCACATTTCAATGAGCATCATGAAACTCTATCTCATTCTCTTTCATACCAACTCTCACTTGATTACTAGGATCAATCTGCATAACATCAAATGCTTGATGTCCCTTATCCAGCAAAGGAACCTCCTCATGTTCTATGCAAGAAAACTGATTGCCTGCTCTACTCTGATCTTGCACTCCACTGTTTTCATGATCCTCATTGCTGAACTACTTTTTATGCCAAATCCCTAAAGTCAAATTAGATCAATCATCAGCATTATCCATCGTAGACATCATCCTAATCCTAAGGTCACTCACCAATCTATCAAATACACGCTTCACTGTCGGGTTTTCAGGAACCTACTACTACTTCACTCCACAGCCACTCATTGGTTCCCAGTTGTTTCCTTCTCTTAGAAGAATTCAAAGACCTATAAACACTATAATTTTTAACTTTTACCTTCTTACAACATCATTATTCAATACATTGGAGTGGCTCCTTAAAATAATTGATGTATTTCATTCAAAAATTTAGAATGATCATGGTACCATCCATAAAAAGGATATGAGAGGTAGAAGGAAAACCTTAATGTTAACTGAAATATTAGTCATCCCCTAAAAACATTTCTAATATAGGAGACCAATGAAGCAAATATTGAGCTAAGAAAAATATAGTAAAGTGGATCACCATACCTCATTCATATTATAGACTATAAAACCCCTAAAAATATATACTCATTAGTGAGGATGTGAATCTATCTGAGGAAAAAAAATCTAAATAATATATCACAACTGCATTCTAGTAAACTAAAGATATAAATGCCTCTATTGATTAATTTCCATTCCATGTGATCATAATATTTCTTTATAACCACCTTTAATAATAAATATATACTGAATGCATGTATGTCTAAGTGAAATATCAATTTATTATTCCACGCATTTGGTATGACCACATTAGTAAATGCTCAGCATTAGTGGGTTGGGGATAGAACAGTATTGTGGAATTTTTTTATACGAATTAATACATTTTATCCCTTTACCACCTATACCTATTAGGGCCTTGATTCCCAAATTATCTCTAATTTTTGTATACAAGTATTTAAAATATAATAATGGAAAACACACATATTTTTACAAGGTTCTGTACCCATCATGAGAAGATAGATCTTTATTTATATGGTAATTAACAGTACATATGTTATTAACTATATTGAGGTATCAATTATTGTGGATTGGATCAAAAATAAACATAATCCTAAGTGGGGTTCCCCAAAAATTTGGAGGGGTATAAATAATCCATTTTCTGGGGACTAGTGACAACATTGTCTAACAAAAATATATGTATGCACCCATATATTTTATATGAATAATGTATTTTCATTCTTAATGTTATTTGAAACATCAAAAGAGTACAGAACACATTGATACTTATTTAAATGTCTTAGTGTTTCTTTTTTCCCTTAATTTTTCTTCTATTGTAACATGCACATCAGTATTCACGAAATCATTCTTATTCTTTACCTATATGCATAATAGTGCACACAACCTTAATTTTCATCATAGTAGTAAATTGGAGTGTTAATTATCTTAAACACGTGAAATAATTCTTCCCCTATTGATATTTTCATTCAATTACTAGAAGACCTCTACGTAAATTCTTTTTCACTTTCACTCATAAATTTTCCAACCGATTATTCCCTTATCTATTTGATACTTTGTAACCAAAATTTCACTATCTAATACTATAAATTAGATACCATATTCACAATATACATATTTTCTTCATCTAGTGTCTTCTTCTTCTAGTACCTATCTTATCCAAACATTTAGATACTATAACAACAGTAATTTTTAAGTTTTTATTTACAAATAAATTATTATTTTTTGATATATTGTGTTTCATGAATCAATGAGTTTTAACAAACTATGATATACTATTAATATGATTATTTAAGCATTACCTTTATAATATATCTATTATAAATGGAATTAGGAATATAAATAAAAAAAATATATACAATTAACAATAATGGTTTTATAAAATGAAATAAAATTTATATAAACTACTTAATTTTAGTAAAGTAATTATATGTACAGAAAATACCTTTTCCTTAAAAAAATGATTATATTTATTTTTTTGATCACATATTAAAAGTAGTTTTTTCTAATATAAATTTTTTTGGGGTGATTAAATATAATTTTTTTAAATATACTTGTCAAAATTATATTTGTGTTAATTTTTTATAATTTTCTAGATGATTAATTTTGGGATGAGTAGTTAAAAGTAATGTTTTTTATTAAAAAATTCATATTGATTTATACAATTTACAATAAAAATTTTATTTTAAGAAGTTTTTAAAAGTAAAATTAAAAAAATTATCTATTTATTAGTCCAATTTAGTCCATTCAAAAAAATTAATGTTTAATTTTCATAATAAAACATTCTACACTTATGACCTTTACTTCTTTAGAAAATCATTTTTCATCACTTTTATAGGTTTAGTTTTAAAATAAAGTTTTCCACATTAATAAATTGAATTTGTAAAAATGGATTCCATATTTTGAATATAATATTTAATAATATATAGTGAGTTACAATTTATTTTTGGTCATAATTAATCAAAAAACATTGTAAACAATATTTACCATATTTAATGTTAAAATATGTTTTCCTATAGGATATACTAAACAAATAATGGTTTAGATGAAATAAAAACAGGTAAAAATCAAATTAAATAGCCATATATTGACCTTATATAATATAAGGTTCGATAATTATTCATTTTTTATCCATTATTATTTGTGTAAAATGTGGGTAAATATTTTGATTTTTTTAAATTCTTGGTGTCTCCTCTCCACCACATATAAAAGGGAACCCCTCTACTCTCATATTCATTGAGCCAAAGAATTTAAGTTCATCCACTACTGATAAAAATATTTTTATTACATTCCTTTCCAAATACTTTATGCATTAGTATTATTAGGATTCCCACCAAACAAGGAATTGTATAAAAACCTGAGGAGGTTGTCCGCATAAGATTTAATGTTCTTAACCAAGCATTTTTTATTTCTTTTTTCAAATCATTAACATATTCTCTAAATGATATTATATAATAACATAATAATATAAAAATATATATATATATTATAGAAATTTATTAAATCATATCTATCCCATATTTCATCAAATAGAAAATGAAACGATCAATCATGTGTACGAAGGACTAAAACTACACGAACCAATGTTATTTTTTTCCATCAACTACTCCCACTACGGGATATAATGATTTATTTAAAATATTTATATGATATTTATGAAATAATCATACTTATTTAATTATTATATCACATATTCCTTCTTATTTTTAATCCATTGGAAGACAATTACATCGCTCATGCGTATGTGTGGACTACCGCCTCCACGAAGCGATGTGATATGTTTTTTTATTTTTTTGAACATGGAGAGTAATATGGATATATTTTATTAATATATATGAGATATGTGATATAAATTTATTTCTATAATGGTTAATTAATATTTACCTTTATTGTTTTCATCCGTTAATAAAATGGAAACAACATTAAAGGGTACGTAAGGCCTATAGTCTCCATGAACGGTGTAAATCTTTATGAATCTATGGATTTTATGGATTACACTAAATACATATATAATTAATATGTATTATATTTATATTATTGTTAATATTATAGAAACATTGAAACCATGATTAATATAAAATGATTGAAAATAACAAACCTAAACCCAAATGACAAATGAAGCAGTTATGTCCCAAAACATGATTTTAGTAAAAAAAAATAATAAATGGGATATAAAAGGTCATAAGTAAATCATATATGGTATTATATATATGATTATTTTATATAAAATATATTTACAATGAACCTATATTTATTATATACAAGGTATGAATGTGTACACGGAACATGATGTAAGAAATTTTTGTTTGAAATTCTCTTCATTGGGACATATTTTATGTTCTGTCCCTACCATTTTTATGATATTGATATTAAAAACCATTGAAATTTTATATCATGAATATAATTATTTAAATTAAAATTAAATATTTCATTTATTTCATTTTTTAATGTTCTATATGATTCAATTTTTTCCATTGTGTCATGAGATTTTTTTCTGACTTGTATATCTATAGGACACATGTCATATTCACCACTTATTTCATTTATGTTGTTCTTATAAAACCTAATAATTTCTTTTCTGATTCGAATTTTTAGAATTATTATGGTTTTAATATTCATATAAGGTTTTTTATTTCATGGATCTTATGAAACCAAATTTACTAAATTGGTAAATGTTTTATGTAACAAAATCATTGTTTAGAAGGAATCATTACGATTATGTTTTTGATGATGAAATCTTATGGTCTAACTCGCAATAAAATCATTTAGTTTGTAATACTCTATGTCTTTCATGAAAATACATTTTTCCTTTAATTTTAGTATATTTATGTACACAATGTACCAATAATATATTTCTAACAAAAAAGGAATTATTTCTATATTCGATTGAAAAACATATTTCATCCATGTACATGTTTTCAAAAAAAAACATTTAAATAATTTTTTTCATATACTCAAATTTGTTTATAATGAAAAATTTAAATTGGATTTATTTATTTTAAAAAATGGTTTAAAATGAATATATTTTTAATTTTATTAATGAGGTAGTTATCTCATTTCACCAAAAATGTGAAATTAATATTTTATTTAACATGCACTCCATTGAAAACTATACCAAAATTAAGATCACTAAAATATTATAAATTTACCATAGAAATTTTTAATTATATTTTAAATGATATTTCTTTCATTAATATTTAGTAAATTTAATTGATTTTAGATAAATTATTTCAAAAGGGAGAGTATGGTTTCCTCAAGAATGCTTTCAAGTTATTTTCAAGGAATTTCGATTCATCAAGGAATACAATATTTGGTACTTCTTATATTTTAATATTTATATAATAAAATGATACAATACTTATTATTTCTATATATGAGTTATTTTAGTTATTATGATGATGATATTTTTATGAAACCTATTTCCTTCCCATGGGAAATACAACAATGAAAATTTTATAAAACACATCCCCATTTCCATGTTTTATAAATTCATGAATGTTTTATGATATTGTGGCACAAATAATTAGTTTTTTTTCATGATTTTTCCTTATTACTCTATATTTTTTGGTTTTATATAATGAATATAAGTTAAAGGAACTATGTTATTGCCTAATGAAAGAAAAACACAATTAGTTTTCTGCTATTCAACCAATCATTATGAGAGTTTGAATGAAAAAACTCATTTCTATACTCAAATGACTTTCTGAAGCTATGAATCATGCTAATGTTTTGAATGAAAAATCGTGCGATCATTGTTTGGGTGGGTCCGTTATGAGTCCAAATGAACATTATATTACGGGGTTTGATGGTCCAATTATTGATATATAATTTATTAGTACCACATAATATATATTTTATATTTATTAGTGGTCATATCAAGAAAACATCATTTTGGAAGATCATTGTTTGGATGGAAAATCAGATCACTGGAGGGCTCTAATCAATAACATCGGGGAACATAAATAAATTAACTATATAGAATCATATTAGTTTAATAGATTATTTATAAAAAATAATTTAATAATATACTTTTAAAAAAATGTATAAGGAATTCATTGAGATGGAGTAAATGGATGATAAATTTGTTGGAACTTATGACTCAAATTTACTTAGACTTGAGAGGTACACTTTAGGTATTATTATTCCACAAAAATTTATGTCTTGAAGATTCTTTGGTGGCCTAAAAATTATTTTAAAGGCATTATCTATATGATTATTTAGTATCTATAAAGAAACCATTTTATTTTCACTCACGGTAGAAATAGAAATTTGATATTCACCTAATTCTGATGGTTTTGATTGGAAAAGTAAGATTGATACTTCATAAAAAGAGAATAAATAATATTGGGGAATGGAATTCTAGCCTTATAAATGGAAAAAAAATGTCGTAAGAATCATCACAAGAATATCTTAAATAAAACTAAGTACTACTTTAAATGTTGAAGGGTGGGTTATAAATCTCATTTTTTCTAAAAGGAAATGAATTGGATGATTAATGAAAAGGAATAAGAGAAGAAAACAACTAATGGACCTCGCATATTCTAATGATTCAAATGAAATGATTCTTATATTTATGCTAACAAGTGCAAAAATATTAAAGTTAATGATGATGTCATACATTAGTAACCTTATAATGTTAGAGAAAAATAGAAATATCTCATTATTACTATTTATAATGATGGTTATGATAACAATTTAATGAAGGGTACAATTACCATCCACTATAGTACCACTAATGTTTTATTTTACTCTAGATACGTCCACTATTTTAAATCTAATGAATTTATGAAGGTTAAAAATATTCCACCCAACACATTGATATTACAGTATTAGTGAAAACAAAAAAGGGTATGATATTCTCATATCAAATATATGATTGTTCTCTAGTATATTATTCTGTGAATATTATTCCATTAAATCCTATTATTCTCTATATCTTTGAATTTTATGTTATATTAGGCATGTATTAACTTTTTATACATAAACACCACATCAAATTCTAAGTAATGGTAGTCACATTGGATATTAAAAACCAATATATGATCATATATATGTGAGATGAAAGTTATGGACATTGAGGGAGACCATATCCGTTATATAGGAAATTCTTCTAATTCAAAAGGTGTATTTATCACATGGTTGTGGACAAATTTAACATCTATTATATGCCTTTTCTGAATGAGTTTTTTTTGTATTTTTGGATGATTTCCAAGTCATCCACCATTTCATGATGTTTAGTTTTCATTATAATTCTTGCACTGTGTTACACCTATATTGAAGAATCCCTCTTGAATGACTATGATTGACTTGAAAAAAAATTAAAAAGAAACTATAGGAGAATATTGGAAAGGTATTAATTTGGAAAAGTGGGTCAACGTGAGGTATAAATTTTATTTTTCTAATAAAAAAGATGGATTGAAGTCAGTATTTATTTATTATCGACAATTGAATAGGATAACATCCAAGAACCAATATCCTCTACATTGTATTGATTGATTTTTTTATCAACATTATAGATCTAGATACTTTAACAATTTTTAACTACATTATGGGTATCATTAATTGAGGTTCATGGGGAGGATTTACCCATGAAAAAATTCCTTATATGGTTTGGACACTTTGAATATATATAGATTTTAGTTGGTATTATTAATGCCCATAGTATTTTTTAGATATAATGAATAATTTCATTATAGATTAGCTTGATCAGTTTGTGGTAGTCTATAAAGATGATATTATTATATATTCATAGACAAAGGAAGATCATAATGAACAATTCAAAATTTTATTGAAGGATCTATCAAAAGAGAAACTCTATGATAAACTTACAATGTGTAAATTATGGCTACAAAAGTGTTATTTTTTGGGTCATTTAATATCAATAGGGGGTATATAGAAAGATCTATCAAATATATAGGATATTCTATATTACACTAGACCAACCATGGTGATTGGTATACATATTATTCTTTATTTTGTTGTATAGTATTGATTATTTGTGGAAAAAATCTCAGGTCTCTCCAATAGACCTACCATTTTAGCACGAAAGGGATCCACAATCCTTTGGACAAATTATTGTGAAAAACATTTCAAGGATTTAAGATAATTTTAGTTCATTAACTAGTTCATAAAATAATATGTAGTAGATAAAAGTTTTTAAAATATATTAACACATCGAAGATGGGGTTGGTTTGGGTTTTCATGAAAATAGATATGAAAAAATGATAAGGTGAAAGTTCAAACCACATGAAAACTGATGGTCAATAATAACATTACCCAACTCATGATTGTTTGTACGTTGTAGTGATTTTTTAATCAATGTTATGGAGGCATTATATTTAGAAATAGAGGTGTGATATATATACAGATCATAAATATTTAATAAATATACCCATGGAAAATGATTTGAATTTGATCCAAAGAATATGATTGGAGCTAATAAATGATTATTAATACTCAATAAGTTACCAACATAAGAAGGAAAAAAGGTACCCAATTCTTTGAGTTGAATTGATCATGATATAATATCCATAATGAGTAAAAAATATCCAATATTTATATAATTACAGTGGTTGTATATGGAAATGTTGAAGGGAAGTGGGAATCTTATCATTCTCAAATGAGTTTTTAACGATCTATCGAAGTGAAGATTATAGAGGTACAGAAAGATGATGTTGAGATAAAAACAAGGTTTGAAATTTCCATATTCTTGATTATGAGGTAATTACAATGTTTAGGAACATTGCTTGTATCTATCCATAACCTATTTGAAGCAGGATTTATTAGAGGGATCTCATAGTTATTCATTCTCTATTTATCCTTGTAATACAAATATGTGTAGTCTGAATAAGTATTCCTAGTGCTATGGAGGAAGGATATATATTATAGAGTATTCATATTAGTGCTTGTTATTTCATAATTTATAGGATAAAAGACATAATTCTATAGTGATTTTAGAACCATTACACATACCATAATGGAAATGGGAAGACATCACCATTGATTTTGTCATCAGACCCCCCAAACATCTATGGGGGAAAATTTTATACGGGTGATATGTGAAAATCATAAAAAGTATACCCAATTAATTTCTATAAGAGAATATTTACCAATGGATCATCTTTCTGAGATATACATTATTAAAGTGGTGAGGTTTCATGGTATACCACATTCTAATGTTTCTAATTGGGATTTGTGGTTCACCTTAGAGTTTTAGTGAAATCTTAATCAACCACATGATAATGCGTAGAGATTTAGTATGGAGATTCCTTATCATAAAGATGTTTTGTTTTAGAAAACCATTAAAAACCTAAATGATATGTTGAGATCTGATTTTATATACATTAATGGTGATTGTGATCAACACTAACCTCTAGTTGAGTATTCTTACAAAAACAGATTTCACTCAAACATTTAAATGGATCCTTTTTAATTCCACTAAGGAATAAAGTATATAATTGAAAAATGATGGGATGAAGTTAGATAATTAATGTTATATAGACCATATATAGAGAATGAAATGAATGATGTGGTTAGATCTATTGAATAATTCATTAAGGCAACAAAAAGACGATGAAATAGTTATACTGATAACTGTCGATAAGATGGTGAATTTGAATTTTATGAGAAGTTGTATCATGGAATTTCTCCATGGAATAGGGTTATTAGATTCATAATGAAATAAAAGAAAATACATATTTATATTATCCATTTTTATAATAGAGAATGATTAAAGATAGTTTCTTATCGAATGGATCTTCCCTAACACCTCTCTCAAGTCCATGATGTGCTCTATGAATCTCTCTTAAAAAAGTGAATATCCACTCCTTCACATGTAAAAAATATAGATGTCATAACAATGAATGATGATCATTTCTATGAATAGAAATTTATTGAGATTATTAATCATATATATAATGTACTAAGAAACAAGATGAATCACATGGTAACAGTTTTGTGGTAAACCTTCCAACTTGAGGAAGCTACATGAGAACCCGACGAAGATACATTGGAACCAAAGGATATGACGAGGAACAAGTATCCAAATTTCATGCATCATTGTGAAAAATTTTGTGGTGAAATTATTTTTAAGGGTGTAAAATATAACACCTAAACTTTTTATCAATTTTTTTTTCAAATAAATGGAATTTAGTAGATAGCTTCTATTACACACAACACAATGTTTTAAAAAATTATGATATAATATTAATATTATTAATTAAAAATGGGAATTAAATACCATCAATTAAAAATGGCTTTTGGAATTGGAATAAACACTTTCGTAAAATTAAGGATAAAATTTTTATTTAATGAATACATATTCATAAAAAAGTACATAATTTTTAGTAAAGTTTTATTTTCCCCAAAAATACATTTTTTTCTAAAAAATGTTTGTATTTAATATTGTCATAAAATTAAAAAAATTAATTTTTCATAATTATGGAAAATTTATTTTAACAAATAAATTTTCATTTTTAAATAAAAAATTTAAATTATATTTGAGTGTTTTCTTTATAATTTTCCAAAAAGCATATTTTTTTTATTAATAGAAAAAAATACTATTTTTATTAATAAATTAATTTTTATTTAAACCATTTACTGTGTAAAATTTATTTTCTGATGGTTTTAAATCTAAAATTAGATAAAGAATATATTTTTAATCCAATGTAATCCATTTATATTAGTTTCATACTTAATATTGATATTATATTGTCACCTAATTATAAAATTTGTTTATTTCGAATAAATATTTACGTCATGTTTGTAGAATTAAAATGAAATTTAATTATGAAAATTATATAAAATTATATTGAAAAAATGGACTATAAATTTGTTATAATTATAATTATTATAATTTAATTTGGTAAACAAAATTTGTTTATCCAAAGGAATTGTAAAAGTAGTAAAAATTAATCACTGCAATTGATGTTAAAGGAGGATTACCGGGAGGTTAAACTAATAACACAATGGTTAATATGACCTAAAAACATATCCAATTCCTATTTTGTTAACATATTTAGACCTTATATCGTATAATTGTATTATAAATGTCCAATTATGAGCCTTGTTCCTTGTAAATAAACAAGGGTATACAGTTTTTTTAAATAATTCCAAGTGTTTCCTCTCCTGGACATGCGGCTCACTCTTCTCCCATAGTCACACATCCAAAGAATTTTGCTTCATCTAATACCTACCCAAATATCATAATTTCTAAACTAAACAATTCATAGTGGACTTATTTTTATTAGTAATCCCTTCTACGAATTATTTCAGTGCAATACAAAAAAGTGTATATGAAGAAAATGTGTCATTCCTAATAACAATTTTTATTCCATTCTTTCATCCACAAAGTTCAAATATTATAAAAATTTTATAATATAATAAAATCCATATCAACCATGTCATTTTATAGTTTTATAGTAATGTAATCACCCATATAAATCTCCTCTTCCATTAAATGAGAAATGAAAACGTTGACCATGTATACGAAATGTTACCTCCTCACAAACTGATGTAATTATATTTCCATCAATGCCTCAAATTGATAGATATAATTAGGGATTTAAATATATATATAGCTTATTTAATTTGAATATTACATATTCCTTTTTACCATATAATCATTTAGAAAATGACAACAACGCTCCTGTGTAGTTATGGACGACAAGATCCACGTAGCGATTTGATACATTTTTTCATTTTTTTACATGAGTGGTAATTAGGATTAATTAAATTATTATATATGATATAAATGATATAAATTTTAACTTCAAAATTTTAATTATTAATTACCATTGTTTTATTCCAACCTTCAAGAAACTCGAATAAATGATCATGGCCTTCGATTCTTTCTATATTATTCATCAATTTCTGGGGATGGCAACTTTTTCACCTGGCTCTCTCTCTCGAGTTTTATCTTTTCCACTCGGGGGTTTCATACCCTCGCCGCCGCGCGCTCCTCTCTGTCATTTTAGTTTTCGTCTCGCTCACATCTAGCGATGCTGATCCTTACGTTGCCTGCTGTCTTCTTCGTTTCGGTGTCTGTTTGATCAGATGGCCCCGAAGGCTTCGTATTCCTGTTCGGTTCCTCCTCTGCTCCCTGCTCAATGGTGTCATCCCTGATGGTTCATTCATGCGACGGTGGTGGTCCTTCCATCCCAAAGTGGCGCTGGACTTTCCACTTTGACCCGACGATGAACAGGTGCTTTGGCAAGCTCCGATGGTTCCTTCGGCTGGTTCAGTGTCCCGCGGTTTTGGTTTGTGGCTTCTTATCTGCTCTTCTCATATGGTTAATGGTTTGTTCCCTCTACCTGCGCTCCTCATCGTCGGTTTGGGTTGGTGGTCCTGGAGCGGATGAATCTCTGGTGCCGCCCTGTCCGTTTCAAACGTGGTTCGGGCTTCATGATTCCTTCATTGCTCTCCCCGTCAATCAGCTACGGTGGTTTCAAGGAGGCTCTGGGATGTGCATTTTGTTCGTTCAACGGGGTTCTAGGAGGCGCTTCCAGGCTCCGATCTGTGTTGCGGTGGTTCTCTCTTGTAGATCGCAATGCTAATGTTCTTGTTTGTTTCTGCTTGTTCGCGTTGCTGGCTCGTTGTGTGGTCGTTTGGTTACGTCACGGCCGTTGATGCCAGCGGGATGCTCTCACGGGCGATTAATGATGCTGATAACAGCGATGGAGAGTCACGTTGTTCGGCTCAAGGATTCTGAGGTACCAGTGTTCATGTGATAGCGGCTCATGGTGTTTCGGACTTTGGTGATGATTCGGTGTTACTGGGATGGTCTGACAGTTCCGGTGATGATGGCGAGTAGCGGTGATGATGATGAATCTGGCGTCAGGCGGCCTCGATTCGGGTAAGGCGCAGGGCTGGGGGAGTGCTTCTCGAATTTGAATTTGGATATTGGAATGTGGGATTCTATGTTGTTTTGAATCTTGAATGTGGAATTTTGGGATGTTTTGAATTTTGAATGTGGAATTTTGTGAGGTTCCAACCTTCGTAATAAAGTATATATTCTATTATTCATGTCTACGTTTGGCCTCCCGTATCTAAGAATGGGGTAAATCATTTTCTATATCCTTCTTTTATATATGAAGATAAATATATAAATATAAATAATTAATATATTTTTTATATCATGTTTTAAAATTATGGATATTATTAAACCATTATCTATGTAAAATTACTGAAAATACCAAACCAAAACATACATGAAAAACAAAAATGTTATTTACCCAAAAACTGATTTTAACATGGATTTGTTACTAAAATGGTAATAAAATGTAATAATTAAATCATATATGCTATGATATATATAATTGTGGTTCATGAATATGTTTATAATAAATATATAATTATAATTCACGATGTTTGAATGTGTGATAAATGTTGAGACATGAGGTACGAGATTTTTGTCTAAAAATGTATTATTTGGAATGTATGTTATGTTGAACACTTATATTATTTTATGAGGTGTGTATAAATATAATTTAACATGTAATATCAAATCATTATTTTAACTATAATTAAAATTTCAATTTATGTTATTATTTATTGGGGCTTAGGATTCAAATGTTTCAAATGTTGTAAGGGATTTGCATCTCGCTTTGATTTCAAGGAGACACATGCCATATTCATCACTTTTTTATTTAACATGGTGTATATAATTCCCATGAATGTAATTTATTTTTTAAAAAGTATATTTGATTTAAATATCCATATAAGATTATTTATTTAATGTGGAATATGATTCAAAACATTGTAATGGTGTAATTTTTTTTTGATGAAATCTCATTATTTATCAGAATTGTTAATGATTCAGTTTCTAATGAATGAATATTATGTCCTAACTCTTAGGAAACTCATATATTTTTTATTCATATTTTACTTCTACAAAATTCCTTTTTTACATTTAATTTTATTCTTTTTATGTACTCAAGAGACAAAAAAATATATTTTTTATTGAAAATATTATTTTACTATTCAGTTCAATTTTTTTCTTCCGTATCCATGTTTTGAAAAGATATTTTAAAATATGTTTTTACTATTATCAAATTATTTTTTAAAATTTTATTTTACCAATTTTTCATTATTTTTTCTAAGATGAATATTCTT
The DNA here is from genome assembly GCA_963277665.1 of Viscum album. NCBI lineage: Eukaryota > Viridiplantae > Streptophyta > Magnoliopsida > Santalales > Viscaceae > Viscum > Viscum album. The sequence continues at coordinate 1,291,842,179 of OY728158.1, forward strand.
GTTATTTTATTAATGAGGTGGTTTTTTACTTTTTACCAAAAAGAAGAAATGAATCATTATTTTAATATATACTATATAATCAAATGTTTCCACTATCAGGACCACCCGATTATTTGAAACTATTTTTACACTTATACAATGATATTTTCAAATAAATGTTTTATATTATATTTTTAATATTTATTAGATATTAAATATTTTATTTTGAAATTGAAAGGATATTTTTCTCAAGAAATATTTAATTATATTTTTAATGAATTTCTATTCATCAATGAAAATATCCATCTGTATTTCTTATATTTTAATGGGGATATGATCCAATAGTATCATCCTTATTGTTTCTTTGGATGGTTTATGTATTTTATTATGATGAAGAGATGTTTATGAAACCCATTTCTTTCCCAGGGGTTATAATTTGTTTAAATTTTTATGAAATTCATTCTCTTTTCAATAGGTTATGATATGATGAATGGATTATGATATTGTTGAAAAGAAATGTATGGATAATATAATTGGTAGGACCTATATCTCCCTCAAATTCATTTGGAAAATATTTATTTCTCATGAGATAATTATGGGAGATAAGCTGATATGATTGATCCACTATGGGAAATAGGATGATGTGCTTGATCCATAATGGGGAAAAATTTAGTGTGCTTAATACACTATGGGAAAAAGTTTATAATTCCTGGCACGTTATGTTATGTGATATATATAGAGATTACTAATAGACTATTTTTTAATGTTCTCCAAAGTTAACCTTGACATAAAAAATTGTTAGTATACTTACGATGGTGTCACACATATATGTCATAATTTTTTAATGGTTAATTTATGATGATTTCTCACTCTTATGAACCGTGTATATAAAAGGATAATGTTTTATTCCATGAATCATTTTTATGATCTTTGAAAGAATGTGTATAAGCCTTATATGTTTTTTCCATGATCTTATACCCCTAATATTAATTTATTCCATCATATGGTCACTAATTGATATCTCTCATTTTTACACTAATTGGAAAATTGATCACTCCTTTTAAAATGTTTACTTTCATCAAGTTAAAAAAATGTTTTGAGTAAGCTATTTCTATGATGTGAAAAAATGATATGATATTTATGTGTAATATTTAATCTCATCCATGAAATAATAGTACTATATATCTACTCTACAAAGACACAATACTGTTATTTTTCTCCATTTGGTATTTGTGAAATGTATTGAATATTAATATAACAAGATATAGTATTTCTGTATTAAAATCATGGGTCTATATAATTCATTTTATTCCCAATACCTTATTCTATATTTGGTACCTTTTCTCTATCTTACGAGTCCATCTTAATTCGTTACCTATCATTATGTCACCTCTCTATCCAATACACTGGCAGAAAAAAATTATTCTCAAGAATCATGGATGACATCTCACTTTGGAACACCACTTCTTCAAAAAAAGAACATCTTTAACAACTCAATCAAATAATACACAGTGAAACATCCCACATTATATAGATTTAGTTTTTCTAAAAACTAACGGTGGAGCATGAAATGAAAATTAAATGTTCTCACTTGAACAATTAATATCCCACTCAATTATATAACAATTGACCCCTGTGAAACCTCCACAAAAACATGAGTCAAAAATCATCATAGGAACTTCCTAATATATCAATATCAAGGATATATTCAATATTTACTAAAACATTTTCTCAAATAATAATTTTATCATTCATAATTATTTATTCCTTGATCTTCCATAAAAACATCTTTACAATGTTTGTAGATAATAAACATATAGGTTACTTCATCCAATAACCCATGATGTTTTCCTTTAGTTCATAAACCACTATTTGGTATCTTTGGAGATTCCCCTCATTCTAGTGCTTTTAATAAAGTTATCTTATGATTCTCATTTGGAATATCAAATCTTCCAGAAATTTCATAAAGGAAAAAACTACAAATTCACAATGTATGACATTACAAAAATATTATAATGATATTTAAACCTTAATTTAGTACATATTCATAGGAACCTGTACGTATGATTGTCCGTCATTTGGTATACTTTCATATGAATATGATTCATATATTCCAAAAATATTACTCATCTGATATACTTTATCTAGTGGACACAAAAGTATTCCTCTATCGGATGAGATCAGAAATTTCCCCTTGACTTCCTCAATCATATAGAATTACTTTACAATCCTCTATCTGAATAATTTTAATTGAATCCTCGATCGGATTAAATGGAAAACATTGTCTGATGAATTAAAATTATATATCTAATGAATCATATTTCTCTATCCAATCATTTTTAAATCCATATATGATTCCTTTACAAAACTTCCTCGTTAAATACTTCCGTTCATGATTACTCTATCTAATGACATTTACTAACACTTTCTAAGGGAATCTAAAATTACTATATCTGAGGGACTATAGAATTACCATTTTGTAACCTTCATGACTCTCCATTAAGTGAATTAATTATTTCATCTTTGCCTATTTAAATTTATTATAGATGCTATGATTGATAAATTTAAAATATCCATCTTGTATACTTTATTCATTTTTCCATTTGATAAATCTATTTCTTTTCAGATACGGCTGAATAATTCAAATTGTATCATGTTAAATTTTAATGAGAAGTGAAAAAATAAATCACATGTTATTATTTTTCCAACTACTCTATTTTTTTATGAAACTATAACCAAAATTTGTAAAAAAAAAAATTCACTTTTCATTCGATTGAATTCGTATGACCATCTATGTCTGTTATCCCTATCCTTATTTGTCAAAAAAACATTATATGTAATATTTATAATCATTTAAACATATGTGATTCACCAAAAATCAAGAATAATTTTTGAGAAATTAATACTAGTTCCCTAATCATTATTAAAATAAAAATTTGTTAAATATTCTTACATCTTGAAGTAATGAATATATTATAAATATTTCAAAGGCAATAACAGCATTTATCATCTTCCTTGTTTACATGATCTGGGAACATCTTCTATTATTCAAAGAACATATGAATTTAATAACATATAATTGAGAATTTATCATCTCCACATATTCATACAATACCAAAGATACATCTTCTTCCTTTTGAAGAATCGTTACATTAACAAAATATATAAGATACTTCTTATTCACAATTTCCCCAACACATTATCATCAATAACAAGTGTTGATACTTCAGCTACATTTCATGAAAATTAATTGTGAAAAAATATTCAAAATATTAATATCATCTAAATAAAAATAATTCTTTAACCACTATTGAAAACAATTAGATTCCATTGTCAAAAAATAGGACACACATAATGTGGTGTAAATAATATCCCTTTGTAATTTTTTTAAATAACTTCATGATGAATATTCCAATATGTGAATATATTATTTTGTCTCTCCCCATTTATTTTTGAACTTTCATTTATATCTATCTCCCACATATTGAGTAGATATTCAAAGTACTTGAGAGAAGTGTATCAATAAATTCTTAATAAATTCATCATAGATCATCTAACACCATGGCTACATAATATATACTCAGTTTAGAAATCAAGATAATTTGACTAAGACAAAAAGCTATCAATTTTTTCATTAAATATGATACCTAATGAAATAAGAGATCAAAAAATTAAATTTATGGATGATCCAACATAATTCCATGTTGAAGTTAAGCATTATGACATAAAATAGTTTTATAACAAATAATCCTGAAAATCATAAACACTCTCTAATAAATAGGATTCAACATTCGATTATGAATGGTTCGATTGACTACTCTGTTATATTCATTCCTACACTTATCATATATAATTAATTAACTCAATTGTTCTATCTCGGTGTTTATATTTTTATTTTTAGTTACAAATGATATGTCATTAATAAATATAAACCTTTTTTATGACACTCGTTTAAGAGCACTCTTGGATAGTTATATTTTTATAAAATAATAATCCCACTATCTTAATCAATATAGTTCAATTATATCCCATTCATGTGGAAATTTACTATGATTTAATGAGGATAAATCTCTTTAATAGATATTTTAACATATTTACATGATGAAAATGTACCAAATAGATATTTTATGCGTGGTTGTATAGATTTGAAATTTTCTAAAACATCAATAAGGATAACATTTTTTACTATATTTATTTGGAATTCCAAAATTATTATTATCCCAAGTTGGGATCATCTTTACTTTTATCTCATGTTTTCAAAACATCCATTTTAAATTTATCATGGATGATCATTTCATAATATTGTTCATTATACCAAGTTAGGAATCATTACAGGATGACAACTTCATTATAGAATGCTGTCTAATATTGGAATTTCATAAACTATCTTAGTTTATCTCCTAGAGATCATGATTCACCTTCCATTCTATAAATAATAAGTACACATCCAATTTAGGAAGGCAAGGGGAATAATGTTGATATTCCATTCTTATCATTATAATATGTATGGTTAAGAATATTTTCTAAACCACAATTCTCAATTTCCTACACTCATCATGATAGTGCATCTAAAATTAAATAATGAATATGGTATCATGGTTCTTATAACATATTTAATTTATTTTTAAGTGGAATTTCACTTCTCAAGAGACATATGCATCCTGTATTAACTAGTTCATCTCTTATCTTTTTTATGAACCCTTCTTGTGCTAGAATTTTTATAGATCACATTGTACTAATGTGTACTATCTTGTTGCACCTCACACATAAAAATTCGTTAAAAAATGAGATTTATTTTTTATAAAACCTATCATGATTTTTGATATCTTCTTATTGAATATTCTATTTGTATTAGCATTAGATATTTTTTATTAATCTTCATTCTCTAGGTCATTTTTTAAAAATTGATAATATATATTTGGGGTCTTTTGTTTCTTTCTTGGATTCTCCAGATAGATTATTTTGAGCTTCTTTATTCACATTACTTTTTTTTTGTATATAACAATCATCTTCACAATTATAAATATGTCATCCTTGGAACATTAATTTAATTTATTTTGTATATAATAGGGATAATTTGGACATTTTATAATATTATTCCTTTTTTCCAAGGATTTATATTATTTCTTAACAAACATATATGGTATTCTATTCCAATAAGCTTTTCATAAATGTTGACATGATCATGTACTAATCATTTGTCAACCATTAATGTATAAATCATAGACATTATTTTTTATTCTAATTTTTTTTATGTATATTATTTATTAATGTTTTGATGTTACATATTTATCTCTGAATTACTCCCCATTTACAAGATATTCTTGTATTTTATTCATTAATATAATAGCACCATAAATCTAATACACAATTCCTAAACCACTTATCACAAAGATATTTACCTACGAACCCTAGTCTTGTTATAACTGATACATGATATCTATAATTTTTTGCAATATTGGCCATCTATTTTTGGTGTTCTTTACAACCTTTTGGAATCTTTGGTGGGAACAAACATCATTTATCCTTTTCAAATCTACATTATACTTGGTTTTATACTCTTTTCATCATTCATTCATCCCTAACTATTTATATTTTGTTTACCATGATTCAATATTTATGAAAAAAATTTATGATTTTTTTTTCAAGAAGGTATTGATGTCACATATTTCTTCATGGCTTCTTGAGATAAATATTTAAATGATGTTATGGTGTTAGGGTCACATGTTATAGTACATTTATCATCATAATCACCAATTATGAATTATGTAATAGTTGAATTTTTATTATTCTTTTTTTGTAGGCTCAATATAAGTATTTTCAAAATTGACCATTTTAACATCTAAATTTAAAGACCTTATACTGAAGGTATTCAAATGATCGTCAATTATAATAACTTTATTATCAATATAATTTTCATCATATCAAATTCTTCCCCAGGAAACATATTGATTTCTTCAATAAGGGAATTATATTCATCGATTGTCTATGAATTTATCACTAAATGAGAATCCATAATATAAATTTTATTTCCAATATTATATTTAAGTTCTTGGATATTTTACTCTAATGATTTATTTAATCTATATTTCACTTACACATCATGGATCCATGTGTCTTCAAATTTTCATGATCTGGTTTTATGATCTGGTTTCTTGTCTCAAGGGCTCCAACATGGTTAGATATCATTACGAATTCTAAAAAGTTTTATTTCAAATAATTCTCTATATTATTTGTTTATCCGTTAATATGGGGGATTTATTACCGTATGATTTCAAAAACTCCATAATAAAAGATAGATTGGTTCAATAGGAATGAAATGAATTGTTTCTTTTAAATCCTTAACATATATTTCTTGTGAAATAATTGATAGATCATCATCACCACTTATTCCATTTTCCCTGTTTTGAGGATTATTTGTGAAATAATTTTCACATACCCCATGATCACTTAACTATGATACCATATAGGTAGGAATGTTTTCCTTTTACTTGGTGGTAATTTGAACTACCTATTCTTCTTCTTACACACCAGATATTCCATCTACACTATTATACAATTAACATAGAAATATATATTTTTCATTTCTTATGTGGGAAATATTATAACACTTTATTGTATCTTTATTTTTCCCATTTTTCATTGTCTTGGTCTTCATATAATTCTTCTATGTTATAAATGAATCATTATAAAAGTTGAACTAAATTATAAATATATGAAATTACCTCAAATCATATGAGAAAAAAATTATGATATAGAGAACCAAATAGAAATAAAAATGTAAAAATACTAATTGATCAGACCACAATGGGATATGGAAAACACTTAGGTGGGGGGTTTATTTGTTCTGGGGTATTATTTGTACAAAATAATACTTGTTATCATATGAACACATAGACTTATTAAGATCTTGGATATAATATTCTATATTAATTTTTTATGTAATTATTTAAAAGAATTTAAAAGATGTAACATGATTTTTTACATGGATCACTACCAAATAAGTGTTGATAGTTATTTATGATTATGGTTATTCACATTAAACAAATTTTACACTATAATGAGTTATTAATTACAATGGTTTAGATAAAAATAAATCTAGATACATTGTGTGGTTACCTACACATAATGAGAGGGTATATAAATAATCTCATGTCCCTAGACATCATAATCCCTTATCCATGTTTTTCACCTTGGTGGAGCCTTATATTTCATTTTGATGAAGTCTTCATCTTCATAATGTTTTTCTATAACATCAATAAAGTACTGCACCAATTGATTCTTATGTTGAATGTCATGATGATACTTTTTAATTATCTTCTTTATTATTCTATTGTTACATTGAGAATTGTGTGTATGAAACATCCATTATTCTTTACTTATTTTCAAAATAGTTCACACAATCTTTTTATGCCTCACAACATCAAACTAGAGAGATAATTTTCAATCATTAGTGAATGAATTCATATTCAATGGTTCTTTTTTTCTTACACTGGATGTAATACCTCTCTAGAACATCTAATTAACATATGTATGAATCATTTCCATTTAATTAATCAAGGGACTAAATAATATTATTCACCTATAATTTCATCATATTATATTTTTCATAATATATTTGTTTTCCATTAACATCATCACATAATACTATTATTTCTTTATCAGGTATCTTTTTCTTACTTTACCTCACTTCTCTGTCCAGTGACATACTTATCCATATAGTACCTTGTGATATTTTTAGTAAATTGAGCTTGATTTTACATCTTTAGATCCTCCCAATACATCACTTCCATATCCCCCTCTATCTGATACATTTATTTAAAAAATAATTGAACTAATGATTCATGGTCGGAACTACACATCGGCACTTCACTTCTTCGACAATGAGCACAACCAAAAAACTCCATCAGAAACTGCACAAGAAACATATACCATTTTTATAGACCTAGTTTTTTTATAAAAAATATATGATGAGTTAGAATGTCAAATTCAATGTTCATTCTAAATTCATTAATTTCCATATCAAATATTTCATCAGTTGAGTGCCTTAAAACATAAATATAGATAGTTTTCAATAATAATCATAGGAACATCCTTATATCATAGAACTAGTTATACCATAAATATTTATTGAAATATTTTCTAGAATCACAATAATTCCTTTATTATTATTTGGAAACCAATCATGTAGCTCAAAATTATCATAATGATTAGAGGTTATAAATATATAGGCTTCTTCACATGATAACCTCAATAGTTTTCCATTTTGTGGAACCTTTTTTTGGAATCTATATCTCTTTCCCTCATTATGGTTCAACAAAAAATATTTCTCATGATTCATGGATAAAAAATACCTTATTAGAAAACTATCTAGTTAGAAATAACTTCTAATTAACAATTTCATAATTAAAAATACATTATATAGATCTTCAATACGTTATATAGTAAAATATTCAATGGATCCTTTATAACCAATTATTATTTTATTAGTTGTCCTTTGTATATTATTCATTAATTTCTACAACATTAGGTTGACTCACAATACTCCTTATCTATTAAAATCTTACCAATAGAATAAAAAACATTCCTATTATCTATGAACTAAAAAAAGTCTCCCAAAATAATATGTTAGAAATATTTGCATGAAAATCATTTTTCTAATTACCTCACTCTAAAAAACCTTGTTTTACAGCTTGAAATTCTATACCCAATGACATGGAAATATTTTTAAAATAATTTTTATATATCTATGTGATGACTTAAAAGATATTTCTCACATGGCACATTTTTTCATTCTTCTTCTATTCGATGATTTCGAGTAACACTCTTGGATGTACTCACTATTTACACTGTGTGATGAACTCTTTAATTTTGATATGTTGTCCATAATACAACTGAATTTGGTGAATTCATTGAGGAATATTTGTCCAATGATATTTATAATGATTCTTTGACTTATAACATTATCATGTTCTTCTAGTAGACTGCATTAGTTTCTACATCTTATTCATCTTTGACTGATCAATTTATTCCAAAAAACACAGCTTGTTTCATGAGCACCTTTAATTGTGATATTTTAAAAAATTATGATATGTAAATAATTTCATATTTTATTATTATTACCATTCCAATTAAAAATCTAATGGAATAAAACAAGTATTTTCTCGACCTTTTATATAATTGATTATATCTGATCACCTCTATTTGTTAGCCCTAATTTTTATTGTTCCAAAAGCATCATAAAGAAACATCAAATTGTTGTTAAAATATGAAATTCTCCATGAATAAATAAATTTATTTTTGGTAATTAGGAACATCTCATCAATAATCAGAAGAAATCCAAATATTTATGTAATCTTTCAACTTCATGTAATTTATATATTTCATATTTTCCAATGGAAAGAAAAAAATTTATCTTTTTAACAACCCGAGTATTTATGAACCTTTTATTATTTATTTAGAATAGGTAACTTTCATTATTGATTGTAAATGAATGATACAGTCAGTCAAAATTTATTTATATGTACATTAAGTTAACCTTATTCTATATGCAACATCGACTTGGCTTGCATTATACGCAACACTGAGGTTCTACAAAATAACATTTTTTTATTTTTTTTATTTAAATTTGATTTTTTAATTTATTCACTAAAATTAGTAATATGAATTTTAATTACAAATTTTTAAATATTATTCATAAAATAATATATAAATAAAACATATTAAAAATAATACATAAATTGTAAGTAAATTTATTATAAGTTTGAAAATACTATTTTCTTTAAAGAACTTCTTCTTATGTCCATTTACGAGCAATAATAAAATTTATATTACACACATATTGAAAATTAATTTAATCAAAATAAACATATCTTTTTAATTCATAATTTCAAATTTATCATAGGGTGAATTTTATGGATTTTTTATAAAAATATCAATTTTTATGGATAGTGAAAAAGATTACATTTTTTCTAATTTATTAATATAGTTAAATAAAATTTTAATTAGTTTTTATAGTGTAATGTGATTAATTTTTAATTAATTAATTTAATTTCAAATACTGGAATTAATTTCACATGAAATTAGATATTAAAACATCCAAACTTTTAAACAATTTTTTTTAAAAAATCCACTATCGTGGCCCGTCTGTGCATTTAATTTTATATTAATTATATTTAAAATAGGTTATTAGAATATTTAAAAATGGATTAAATTATTTGAATATTTTTTTATAATTTCTTATTATTTTAAAAAATTGATGGAATCGATTACTGAAAGTGATTACAATTAATTAAACGATAAAGAGGAAAATTATTTTAACAAGAGACTAAACCTTAAACATAATAGCCAAAATAACCAAGAAAATTGTCCAAAATACATTGTATGATCATATTTATAACCTATCCTCCATTTTATTGAATCTTATTCATTAATGGATCAACTTTTCATAGGAAAAATATGAGTGGAATTCATTTTTTTATAAATTTACATGAATACCACCCCTCCACTATAAAAAGGAACCCTACATCCCACTAATTAACTCCTCTAATGCCTTTTGTCTCATAAAAACTATACATAAATAAGCTCCCAACATCCATAGATTCCTCTAAAAACCCTTAATTTAAGAATAATACAACCCAGGAAACTCATTTGTGCAAAAAAAGGAGTTACCCAAAGAAGAGGTAACATAATTCCTCAAGCTTATTTCTTTTATTTTCTTTCTCCAACACCTCAATAGTTATTATTAAAAGATTAAATAATAAAACAATTACCCTAAATATACTGATATGTTTTTATTCAATGGTTTTTACCATCACTTACACACACACTACCACCTAATGGGTAACAAACTTACCATTCATGTGTATGACGAACTACCACCTCACAAAATAATGTTGTCAGTTTTTTAACCACCTATCATGGTTTGGAATTATGAGGTAAACCATATTTTTTATGATATATATGATATATATGATTTACTTATGGTTATTTAATTATTATATAACACATTCCTTCATTGTTTCTATTTTTTAAAGTCTGATAATGTCTTTTAGGGATGTATGGACTAACACCTCTTCAAAGTAATTTGATTTGTTCACACCATATATGAAAATTATTAAGGACATTATTAGTGAATATATGTGATATATATAAAATATTAATGATATGTTAGTTATAATAAATAAATATATACTTATATTTCCTTTAATTTCTTTCTTTCAACGTGATAATTATACCGAAACGACGTTCATGCCTTCAAATGACCTACCATCTCCTAGAATTGTGTATTCCATTTCGTATTTCTATATTACATAGATTATTATAAATAAATATATTTAGATTATATATTATATTTATAATTTGTGTTATATTGTGTAAATCATGATATAATTATGAGTAATAGATTAATAAAGCAAATTAAGAAAGATGAGAAAAATAAAACACATATAAAACAAAACATAACATTAAAATGGAAATGTTAATAACTGGGAAATATAAAACCATATATCATATAAGATATAAGAATATGGTTCTGTGGTAGATTTATAATAAACTCATATATAATATATAAGTGTTTTTAATGAGTATGATGAAGAGTCGTGAATAAGGTATGTGGATTTGAAGCCTCACATTTATTTCCATGAGACTTATGGATTATTCACCACTCATTTATTTTGTGTGGTGTATATATTTCCCATGAAAATATTATATTACTTGTATCCTTACATATATAGATATTTACATATCCATTTTATTATATCTCTTTCATGAGGTTTTCTATTTCACAATTAATGAAATTAGTAAAGTAGTTTATCTCTTAATTTTCATACTTTGAGACACATGCCATGAATTCCAAAAACCATGTTTTTAGAAATGTGTTTAAAGATAATATTTTAATATCATATTCATAAAAAAAGTATTTCAAAAAAATTTATGGTTTTCAAGGAAAATATTATAATTATTCTAAGTGTTTTTAATGAAATGATTTTTATAAGGTTTTTAATATTTCATTATAATTTTTCAAAGGATTTTCAAGGAAACTGATTTTAAAACATTTTCAAGATTTGATTATATGTTTTGATGTTTATTTAAAATGAAAATGGGTTTCAAATTGTTTTATCTTTTAAAAATAATTTTTAAAATAATAAAATATTTTTTTTTCAAGATATGTTTTTAAAATATATTTCTAAATTATTTTCATTGTAAGATGAGATATGATGGTGTTACCTATTTTTTTCTGGAGAAATTTTCCAAATGTTCCATTCATAGTTTTTATTTGAATTGATTAATTATTGATGAAGCATCATTTATGAAACTCATTTACTCTTAATGGGTTATATGTTTATAAAACCAACTTCTTTTTATATGTTATGATTTTGATGAAATGATTATGAAAGCTGTCTCTTTTCTATAGGTTATGATATGATTAGATGTATATGATACCCATTTCATTTTATTGATTATGATATCATTGTTTATGAATTTGTGAAATGTGTATATATGATTACATTATTATATTAGTGGGACCTATATCTCCGTCCAATGAATTGGGTAATGATTTATATCACATGATATAATGATGGGATTCATGTTGATGGGATTGATCCATTGTGGATTATGGGTGAACGCCATCCAGTCTAGGAAGATTAGGAAACCTGATCCCTTACAAGGTAAAAACTGAAACTGGGTTGATGATGTGTCTCGACTTGTACGTGTTGTACCACGAATATAGGAATATGGGGAAACCCAATACACTATGGAATGATGGGGAAATCTGATCCCTTACATGGAAAGCACTATGACATGTGAATGTGGTGTGTTCGTCCAAGGATGTGTTATCCCCATGAAGATCCCTAATAAGTTCTAGAAATGATTATTTACTAATAGGGAATGATATTACATATTTATGTATATGCCACAATATCATTCCTTATTCCAATGTTTTTATTTCATGTATTATTCTCATGAATACCTTATGATTCATTTTTTATTTACTACCAATAATTAATCCTTCATTTATGTTTATATTATTAGATATATTGGGTATAATTTTAAAATGTCGTGATAATTTTGGCATACCCTTATACTCAAGTTTATACATATATATGTCCACTTTTTACCCTTGCTGAGCATCTAAGCTCATCCTTTTTTATATTTCCATTCTGATGGTTATTAATATACGTATTATGTTTTTTTGTTTCTAAGAAGGGTGAAAATCATGAAGAACCTTTTGGTAGATTACTTAGCTCACATTTGTACGCGGGTTTATGTTTATATTCTTCAGAAGGCACTAAAATAATATGATAGTAGGGTGTATGTTTGTGTAATGTATTATGTAGTTCACAAAATTAATATAATCATTATATATGAACAGTGAGGGTCTATATAATATTCCTACTTGATAACAGCACTTGATAATGTTTTCTCTCCGTTAATGAACATTGGCTCCACGTTATTTTTATTTGGGACTTCATCATTACCATATCTTAATGAAACATCCAAGAAACATATTCTCCATTTCCAATCTAGGATACACCATCCAAACTTCCAAATAACTTATTCATTACTATTTACACATCATGTTATCATCAACAACATACATGGATATTTCCACGAAACTTTCATCCAGATTTTTATTTACAAACTAATCAATATATGACATAATTGAAATCCTTTTAAATCATTAAAACCAATTTAAAACATTTAAAAGAAATACAATAGACACATTGTTGGATAATCAAGAAATTTAACCAAAAATGGATCTTTCTAAAATACAACCATGTTATTTTACTGACACAATTTTATGTAGAACAGTTGAAATAAGTTATTTTAGATTAAATTTTGTTATTTATAGAACATATAAAATATATATTTATATATATCATCCTATATTCATGGTTATAAATAGTATGAGGTTCCTGTATATAAAATTTAAAAAGATATATTAAATGTAACAACATAATTAAAACATTAAGAAACACATATAGCACACAAAAACCATTAAACAATATAAATAAATTCACGTTCTCATTCTAAATTAGGAATAAATCATGGAATTACAAATAACCATCATAAATAAATCAATGTATGAAGAAAATGGATTTAAACGAATTTTTTATAGTTAAAAACCATTTTTTATTTATCATTCAACCTCATTCCATTACAAACTATCACACTAAATAATATGTGAGATTGGAGGGGTTATATACCTAATACTATGCCATATCAAAAACCTAAGTTAAGAGAAATAAATTTTCAACCACCATCATATATTTTAGAAAGCTAAAAAGGACAATATTTTTTTTATTTTGGTTTAGTTATATGTAAAGTAATGGAGAATTATTTAATTAATGCAATACAAACCATATATTTTCCTAATAGGTGCTACATAGTAGGATAAAAAATGGTTAGATAAAACAAGAAGATTTTATGTCTTTAGATGAGAGTATAATGATAATTGAATGTTTTATGGAGAATTTAATGGGTTTCAATAATAATATATTCATAGAAACCAATATTAGATATAGGGTTTTTAATAAAATGAAAAACTATAAAAAATATATGAAAAAATACATGATCCCTACTATAAATATTATTGGGGAATAATAGAATATTTATGGTTAATTAATATCTAATGTCTAGATAATAGGCATCCTATTTCCATCTAAATCCCTATTCCCTCTTCCTTCCAATTCAAACACCCATTATATTTAGATATAAATCTCTTCAAATTTTTACTACTTCACTTTTTAATTATATTATTGCGAAGAAAATTAAACTAGAATGATTATTGTAATTAAAAAATATACACCATCATATTTTCCATCTTTAGAAATCGTGATTGATCATCCTGGGGAAATAGTTTTGATTATTAATCTTTATTCTCATTACCTCAATCCCACGTTTCATCAGAATGTTTCTCATGATACCAATGTACCAAAACTATATGAATCTATTTCCCTAATAAAATAACGAATCTTTAATGGATTATATAATTTGGTTTATACATAATGAAACAATCATCTTCTTGCTCTATATTATAAGTTCCACTAATAAGAAAATAATTAAGCATATATTTTTTCAATTGAGACACATGTTATAAACTATGAATATTATTTTGAAAGAATAAAAAGCATGTATTTAGTAAATTTATCTATTATAATCAATGTTACAATTGGTTTTATAAGCCAAAGACTCATTTATATTATATTCCCAATCTCAAGTGTTCTGATGGAGGAGAAACTCAAAGAAAAACATGAACACTAACCCAGAATTTGGGATTTATAACTTACAATGAGTACATGAATTTATGAATAATTGAATATTACTCAAATATTTCACAATTAATTTAATTTTTAATATAAATTTATGGAAATTTTCTTAGCTTAATCAAGGAAGATTCTCTTATTTCCATCAAATATTGTAATGAAAAATAAAGTATAATATACATATTTTCAAAAGTATCCATATCAATGTATAATTGTTACCTATTATTTTAAAGAAACTATTATTATAAAATAGTATCCTCTATAGTGCTACCAAAATCTTCAATACATTACTAGATATTATATTCTAAAAAGTGAATGATCTACTCTATTTGGTCATTGGTCTAAGGGAGTTAATACGAACTTATTATTACATGAGTTACAAGATATCATTATATAAAATGAAACAAATCCTTGTGCATTAAATTATATGATAATTTTGTTCAATTTTTAGATGAATTTTGATGAAAATATATTAATATTTAAATTTTGAATCTAGGGAAGTGTTTTCCTTTCACATTAAGATTTTTAAAATGAATTAGAGACGTGGTGGATTTAGCCTTATATATTTTTACAAGTGGTCTATTAAATCATTTAGAAATTTCCAGTTCAGTTAAAATATGTGTTGGATTCTACAATAATTTAAAACTACACCATACCCTAGGTTCCCAATGCGAATAGTCAAATACATGATTGAGTGGTGTAGAGTGGGATAGTTCTGGAGGGACTATAGGGTAATAAATTTTCCTAAAATAGGTACTCAGTAGTCATTGATACAATATAATATTAGATAGTGAAATTTGACCTTTTTAGTACCATCTGTTAATGCCTAAAAGTGATTCATTAGGACATAAATCCTTCTATAATATGAGAGCCCCTTCATAGTTACCAATGTTCTACATTAGATAAATTATTTTTTCCTTTGTGATCCAAATGTGTTCTAGGGGAATTATTCTACTTATTCAAGGAAAAACATCCATCTAATATAATATTTCCACTCTCATTAACATCATATTCTTTCCTTAATAATGTTAATGGATTTTAATTTTTTATTTCATCAATTCATGGTGAAATCACTTCTTTACATAAGGATTCCCCCACTCCTGATGAAATGTATTTGGGGTTGGTTTTCATTCATTTATTTGATCACTATTTTGTTGGATGTAGAATGAGGTATGAATTATTTAAATGATTTTTTATTTTGGGATAAAATTTTCAGAATATGTTTTAGTCATTTTTGAATAATTATTTTGATATATTGTTATGGTTTATTTTAGTTGTTGTTTAAATATTTTTTCATTGGGTTTACTAGTTCATAATTTATAATGGGTACATAATTGGGATTCTTAGGTTATAAATTTTTTTTCTAATGGTTTGTTAAAGCTACCTAGTGAACATTAATATTTATGAGGGGCATAAATGTTCATGTTAAGGTTATATTAGTGCCTTAGGTGAATTACCAAGCTATTATTTAAGGGTTTCTTCCAATGTTTTTTAAATTAATAAAAAAAAATATTTTTTTAGAACTCTGAATTAGTGATTTTCAATGATATTTTTATGTAAAATTATATATAATTTGAAAAATATTATTTTATATAAGCCTTTTAAAAATTTTTCTTTCAATCTTTTTTACATAAAATTTTATTTTTAACCATGTGAAAGTAGATATTTTTAATGTATTAATAATTCAAGTTAATGTTTAATTTGAATATATAAAATGAAGTTATGATATTATATTGAATGTATAAATAAATTCAGGACCTCTATTACATTCAAGGGTATATTAAAAGTCATTAACTCTTATACATTTTTTATGTAAAATATTTTTATCCTCTAATATAGTATTTTTATGAACATTAATATAATATATATATATATATATATAATGACTATTTTATTGGTTTGGAATAGATTTTCTATTATTTCAATGTATTTAATACAAAAAATATATATAGAAAACAATTTAATATAGATCAAATATATGTAATTATTTCAACATTTAACTCAAAAAAAAAATTATTCCAAAAATGAGTATGAAATATGATTCATTATATCTATAAAAATAACAATTGAATTAGTTGAAGAATATAAAATAAAAAAGTAGTCAATGTTATAATACATAAATTTAAAACCATTCGTTAAAATGTATCAATTAAAACGTAGAATTTATAGAAGACAGTTGAATTTAATATTTTATCCTAATTTAAACCCATTTAGTGGATAAAATAAACAATCTGAATGATGTAATTGGAAATGATTCTTGAAAGTTAATGGATTAAATTTCATGTTTTCCTATTTGTAAATATAAATTTCCCTGAACATCCATGAATAAGAGAATATAAGAACCCCATCAATTGTAGCTTCCAGGAACATAAAAAATGGAATTTGGGGAATTTATGACACATATTTTCGTTATAATTGATGATTAATCCAAGATGAACATCAGTGAAGAATTCCATGAAAAATGGAATTTAATCAAAGATTAATTGATATGAAAATGATTTAACTAAAAAATATATCATAACATACTAATAAAGAATTAATTTAAGTAGTTAATGAAGTACATTATGACAAACTGTTTCTTCATTGATGAATATGAAAATGTTTATACATCATAGTATCACTACGTCTTACGAATCAAGTGTAGGATCTCTCAAGAAGTGATACACATGTGTACCATAAACCTATGAGTGGGGTCATAGGAATCTCTAAATTCTAGAATGGAATATCCATATGTGTGTTTCTTTCATATATGATCGCTAGGAGAATCACTTGAAAGGATTTTTCATATTTTCTCTTAACCCAATAGGGTGTAGGAGGAGGATAACTCTCCATTCATGAGAGATTTCTTGGAGAGGATATCTCAAGGGAATAAGAGTATAAGAAGAAGTTTTTTCCTCAACAATCAAATTTTTATCATTAGGGTTAGAAATAATATAATTGGGTTTAATGAGTACTAGGGTTATAAAATACAAATGGAACATCTACCCTTACTATTTCTTTAATTTATGAAGAATATCATGTCAATAATAATAATAATAATATTATTATTTCTTAACAAGAACTAAAACTAGTGTTAAATATTATAACCAAATTATTCTATTTATAATAAATTTGACTGACATTTAGTGTATATATATATATATTATTTATAACTAGAACATTATATTCAGTTTGATATTCCTCAACAATATTTATCTGTTCATGAATGATGACTATTTATTTAACAAATAAATATCATTTCAACATTCTCTAATACGAATAAAAATATTATAGTCGCTTAATAGTGTAAAATATTACACTTCTAGAACATTATATCAAAAAACATTTGATGTAATATATTATATTAAGAAAACATAAATAATTATACATTCACTTTTGAGAATAATATTTATTCATAGGGTGAAATAACATGTAATAATTTTTATTTAATTTACATTCTGGATACACTTAGTGGGTGAAATTCTAGGAACATTTATTAATCACTGTAGGGGATCCACCCAAATTCCAATGTTTGTATACCAAAACTTGACAAGGAACCCATAGAGATAGAAACTGATTCCAAAATTACAAAAATACTCATATGAATGCTTAATAGGTCATATAATCACTTTATCATGTAATCTATTATCATGAAGGGTGTGTGTTAGTGTTATCAACATACATACTCATAATCTCCTTCCTTGACTCTCTAAAAATGAACATTCCCACAAAACCTAGTGACCTTGTGTTTATTTATGTTATTTAATTCATATGGAAGGTCCTGGGATATAAACTCCCATTAAATATTACAGTTGAAAAATCCTTTCAGGAATTATTCATTAAATAAACATTACTCTTGACATACAAAACATATCCAACTTCATAGTGAACAAATTTCATCATAGTTTTCTTCAATACATAAATTTTCATTAATAATAATATTAATGTATATAGATCAATACACATGTACATGAGTAGGAATATC
Organism: Viscum album; assembly: GCA_963277665.1. Lineage (NCBI taxonomy): Eukaryota > Viridiplantae > Streptophyta > Magnoliopsida > Santalales > Viscaceae > Viscum > Viscum album. The sequence goes on from OY728158.1 coordinate 1,291,861,391, forward strand.
TAATGGAAAATATAAATGAAGATTTTCTACATAAAGGCAATATTCTTATAATATCGTGCATTAGAAATTTCCAAGTGAGTGAACCATCAAAATGTGGCTCAATGTCCCATCATTATCAACCACTGATGGTCTATATCATTTCTTTATTTCATATTATATTATCAAATAATTTAATATATATATTAAAAATATTGTCATGTCACATATTTTTCCTCATCTTAGCAGCAAATGTTAACAACTTTTTAATATGATAGTTACTTTAAGGATATTATCAAATAAAATATAATGCATACCAACAATCATGATATGATGAGAAGTTTATTAATAGAAAAAAACGAATTTGGATTATCAAAAAGTACTTAGAATTTGGTTCTATGGATCAAACAACTACACACTCCCACATGAACTAGAGTCAACTATTAAAAACATTTATCCTGCTAGATCTCACATGATACTCATGATTTTTATGAGATAAAGATTTAGTGAAGTAGTCCATTATGTTTTCTTATGCTGAGAAATTATTCTTAGTAAATTCACCTTGCCAAGAGAAGACCCTCAATAGGTGATACTTTTGGATCACATTCATCTTCCATTGAGAACATTGAATTATTTTATAGATCCCTAGGATAATATTATCTTAATACAATATGATAGGTAATTTACTCCTAGTTACAAAATCATGATCCTATACGATGTTTCATATCGAAATAGCATGTTTGGCTACATTAGATGTGTCTATATACTCAGAATACACTATAATATGTGTAGTAACTTGATATATTGAACTCCTATAGTTCATAGATCCTACATTCATACTCTATACATATCTTTATTGTGAATTCAGGTCATTCTGATCTATTTGAATGATGAAATTATTATAACACTTGATAACTAGATCCTTTTTTCATCTACACACCAGGATTGTAAACATAATTACTTATAGATACATAACAATTGACTACATAGTAGACTAATTTTGTTCACCTAGAGAAGCTTTATATCCACTTAACTTGACCAAGGAATAGGAAACATAATTCCAAGCATATAACAAGACATACATTATTGATCCAATCATATAAGAAAATGGTATTACACTAAGTATATATTTCACCCATTGAGTTTAAGGGCACATTTTCATGTAAATAAGTATACTATGTAACACATCAACCAATTTTATATTAGAGTGTTCTATAATAAATCTATTTAGTATTTGGTAGTATTATGTATGTTGTCTTATTACATGATGCATCTTGGTCATGTCAAAAATTATCTTGGTCCCAAGAATATATGATTCATCACTTATATCCTCTATAGTGATTTTTTTTACTTTCTATTACTACAAGTATTACTGTTATATCATTTGTAATATCTAATATCTCATTAACATATACTACTATGATAATGGATAAACTTCAATTAAATCTCTTATATGAATATAGCTCAAATTAATTCTTAATGAAATGAAACTCTCTTATAGCTTTATCAAACAAAATATTCACAAACCATGATTCTATTATCAATCCATAAATGGTTATCTAAAAAATTATATCTTTTTTTTTCAATTCCTGGTTTTACAAACCCTTCTATTTGTGTCATATAGAAATATTCTAGAATATTTCCACGAATGAATAAATTTTTGGAATATATCTTCTAAATTTCATTTTCATGGTGACACGTTATATAAATTTTAATTTTGATGGATTTAAATAAACAGACTAGATAAAAGTTATCATTGTAGATGATTGATTTTTTCTTTTTAAACACGTATCCATTAGATACAATTTCATGCTATTTACTTTAGCATCAATGTATAGTATTATCGCAAACACCCATTTACACCCAACATGATTTATGTCAACTGGAAGATGAAATAGAATGAAAAAATGGTTATGATACATGGAATCCATCTGCGAATTTATGGATTTTTACCATATTGTATCTTCAAATCTTTCTATATAATCTTTGTATGAGGGACGTTCATTATATACAGCAAATTACGAGTCACTTTATTTTCTGACTAGAAATCCATATCTTTTTTACTATCTTAACTCTCTAGTTTTCTGATACAACACTTTTTTAATGATCAAATCATTCAATGGGGACTCATGGAAACTATTCCTATACAAACAATTTTGTATTTTGAGAATCATATTCATCAAATTTGATTTCCCACAACTATCCTCATTGATGAATCATTTCCATTCATGAATGATGGATTTTATTATGACTGTATCATTCCTATATAAGGTGTTTTATATATAGTATCCAATTTTTTCATTTGGTTACACTATAAAATACACATCATGCCTCTAGGTTCTAGTTTTTTTCCTGAGATGTTCTTATCTAATGCCTCAAATCTGTAGAATTGAGTGTATGAAAACAGATATTGATATCGATAAATTAACTCCCATGAAATTCCATTTACATCGTTTGTTGGTGAATAGTGTATATTTTGTGTCGTAGCGTGTAATTTATTTCATTAAAAGGATAATGGAATATTTTCATAACACGTCATTAAACATAACATTCCATGAAATGTATGGTTCCTCCTTTCACTAATACTTCTATACTATGGTGAATAAGCTGGTTTGAGTTGTGATAGAATCCAAAATTCTTATAGAATGATGATAAACTGTTTGTTATGATATTTATCACCATGAACAGATATATAATTTGATATTTTTTTACGGTGATGATTCATTATTTAATTCTTGAATTCATTGTATTTCTCAAAGTACATAGACATATACCTCATCAAATTTATATAGGCTTATATACTGAAGTCATCAATAAAGGATGTTATGTAATAATATCTACCTCTATATTCTACAAAAAAAAATACACAAACACCATTTTAAACAATCCTATATGCACTATGGAACCAATACCACTTAAATTGAATAGTGTATTGGTCATTTCATTGAAAAAAGTAGTAAATATTTCATGTAGTCTTATCTAAAAAGAGTCAAAATAATTATCTTGATAGATCTTTTTCAAAAACCGAAATTTTACATGTAAAATAAGGTGATGACATAGCTATTTGTTTAATACGTTTTGAATTAATGTTTCTGTGTCAATTTCCAATATTTGGTCTTCAAAATTTTATACATAAAAAAAATTATTTTATTATTCCATGTCCCAAAAAAATTTCATTGTAAAAGTGGAATTAACTATTCCAAAATTTTAAATTTAATCCATCCATTTAAAGGAATGTAATTGTGAAAATGTTCTTAGTAATTATCTAAAAAATTAAATTGTTCTGTAAAAACAAAATCATTCTAATTGGAAATCAAAGGTGCTAGTGTCCTATATCAAAGATAGAATACCTCCCTCGAATAGCTACATGAAGATCTACATATCCTCTACCAATCATTCAAAACGCACTTAGTTCATGTATTTGGATTTAAATTTTTTTACCACAAGCTATATATAATACACAATGTGTATTAATAGAAATATTATACTTCATAATGAATGTAACATTATCTTCCCCTTTATATTTGGTTTTGTTATTCATCTAGTATCCTAGATTTCCACAAGAAAAACATACTGCTTCATTTTATTTCTACCGCCTTGGAATCTTGTTAATTTTGGATGGATTTTTCATGGGAAAAATAAAATTAAATTGAGTCTTACCTTCCTTTTTCAGGTTCTTCCAATTCTTATTAAATATAAGGAATGCGTGTTTTTCATGCACCATGTCCTTTTTAACTTAGTGAATGGGAGTAATAATTTTTGAAAGGGCCTTTCTTATATTGGACATATTGTAATTCCAAATAAAACTATAGAATTACTTAGGCAATGATAATAGAAGGAGATCTATGTGAAGGTCATTTAGGAATTTAATTAAAATGATGTCTAAGTGATCTATGTATCCAAAATCATGACTACATGAGGCCAGATAGGCATTGACCCTCCATGAATTGAAATGAGTTGTGCATTGGAGATCTTATATCTTTCATTTTATTCCTTATAATGATAAAAATACTAAATGTGTGAAATCATTATATACAAATCCATGTATGCATATGTTTTCATGGAATATTGGACATGGATGATAGAATAAAGAATCTCACATCTAAGTAATCATAAAAAATTATTATAATTCATTGATAATAATTCTTCACTAGCCACATAGCCATGCATTCTAGGAATTATAATTTCTAGAACATATAATTTTCATTAATTCCATAGAATAATGTGTATGTTACTTATCCATTATTGGAAATTAGATTCAGTGAGGTGGTTATCCCTGAAATTTTTGGATCTTTGTGATATGTCTGAATTCATGTCTAATTCCATTTCCATAACTATGAAGATAAAAATCATATCATTTTATCTCAATCATAAAATTTAATAATAAATGTTTTTTCATAACCTTCCAACATTTTATAGAAACCTAATATCCATAAAATTTGTTTCTAAATATTTGTTTTCTAGAATATTTTAGTGTAAATGATCCATATATTCCTTCACAAAACCCATATGAATGTTTTCAAGATATTTTAAGGTATTTACATTGGGGTATCATTCCATGTACTTTATATCATAGCCACTTGATATATCAGGTATACTCCACAATCCTAAAATCAAAAATTCCTATTTCCTCAACACATTACATACTAGTTTCACTAAGTCTCATCGAGGCAATCAACCCTTATTTTGATGCAGGTCAGTCAACCCAAAAATCATGATAGGAATTCCCTAATAATTGAAATCACCCTAAGAGAGCTTGGCCAAGCACGTTGAAATATGGTCATATTCACACATAATTAGTGAATGGATATATCATGAAAATATATATTTGATGTATTTTAATAATTATTCTTAAATAGAATATTTTTATCCCATATTCATGTATATTAATAATAATTTGATTTATATAAGTGATTAACAATATTATAGAAACATTTTTCACAAAATCCAATTTATTTTAGTTTTATCTTTCATTCTTGTAATTTAGTTAATGCAACTGATAAAGATAAAAAAATATATAATTAAATTAAAGATGTTCATTTATAGAAATAAACTAATTAGAGTTATATGATCATTGTAGTTTCCCATTGGTCAATATATCAAATGGATGATAAACAAACCACTGACCAAGGGGAATAATTACGAACCATCAGTATGCCCATCCTGCAGATTTTATATTTTCCACTCATGCATCTCTTGGATTGATTTCAGCACAGATCTAAATTTTAACCATATCCACTCATATGGTAACAATATCAATTTGAAAAAAGAACTCCTCACATATTGGTTAATGGAACTAAAGTATTGTTTTAGGGGGTTTATATAAAAGGAATCTGTTAAAAATTATTCCCTTACATAATGAGAGGAGGGATGATGTTTAGTCATCCAAGATAATTTAATTACAAATATAATTGAAACTAATCACATAAAAATATATATCTTCGCTCATGATCATAAAAATATATGCCAAAAATTCATTTAATAAACATGAATTCATAAACAATCGTTTATATTTAAGAAAAATCATGCTTGATATAATTAATTATGTGGTTTAAATAATTATTTATTATACAAAATTTCTCAAAATAACATTATTTAGAATATAATCTGTTATAGTTTGAATTAAATTAAATAAATTTCAATCAAATTAATAGTATACAAAATATTAACGTGAATGAAACACATCAAGTACCTATCAAAACTACCCAAGATATATCATATTCTTATATTGTTTATTCATGCGACATGTTTTAAACATGACTTATCACATAATTTCAATGTTAATTCTGTAATGTAAATGAAACACAAATCCATGTTATTTATGTATCACTTTATATCTTAATTCACATAGAGTAATTAGTGTATTATGAATTATAGAAAAATGATGTTCAATATATTAAACAAAAATTAGTTAATATATTTTATATTTATAAAAACCATTCAATGGAATTTATGAGTCAGATAGAGGACCTAAATAAAAACTTTTAATAGTGTTTATCTATAATAATTAATTAATTTTATATTCTTCCCAAACATGTAATATACATGACTTGTATGATCCATCAATGCATCATGTATCAATGTTCGTCTTTTGTCCATAAGACATGCCTAAGGACTTGATGTGAGGTCCATTTATAGAAATAAATATTGTACACATTTTGTATTAGGACTAAACATCAAATAGACCCCAAGTTACCTAGTTACAAGTAACATGTACCATGTAAAAACACATGGATCCTCTATGACTAATGGACCACATGTCATGCTTTCATGTGACATAATGTCTAGTCCACTTACTTCTGCACTAGGATTGTTCAGCAAACACATAATTTATAAAATATACACCACAATTAATAATTTTAGCTACTACATAATTATTCAATATTTTTATGGGTTTATCAAACATAGGTACACAATATGTCCCTATGGTTGCATTTCATTTACTCTTGTGATATCCATCCAGAATCATTCACACCTCACGATAACTTTATCAAATGTTATTTATTCAAAATTAAGACATTTTTTGTTATATTTTTGAAAATATGTGGAACAAGTAAAGATATCATGATTGGGAATAAATAATTATTAAAATATAATTGAAAACTAATAATAAATGTGAAAATCAATCAATGATATTTATATAATTATAAATAATTATATGAAAACTCTAATAATACTTGTAGGTTCTATGTATAGTAGATGGCCTATAGGAGAAAACATAACTCATAATTTTTTCATAGTAAATGTTTAGTCAATTATGTACATCAATGAAAATTTTCATTACTAATAGAATTTAATCAATGATTATTTTATACGAGAACACATGAACTCAATGCCCAAACGACACATAATAATTTAAAATTTATTTAAGATGTTAAAGAATTGCCTTATGATTATTTATTTCTCCATAGATGAATATGAAATTGTCTATACATAATAACATCATTGTTTTTTTGGAATTAAGTATAGATTCCCTATAACTATGATTAACACATGAACCAATAACCCATGATTAATTACATTAGAGTCTCTAAGAGCTAGCGCGGAAGATCATAACACTTACATCATTCGTCTATAATTTATATGAGAATCACTTCAAATAAGGACTCACATTGGTCTATTTTGAATATAGATGGGGGTGGAGGTATATCAATCATTATTTATGTTACAAATTCTAGAGTGTAGGTCTTTAGGGATTGATAGGATTCGTCATAGAAATTTTTCACCATAAAAAATGGTTATTGTTAGTATTAGAAATATTATTATTGTGTTTAAATAGTGTTAGTGTTAGAAATTAATAATTGAAAATGTTCCCCAATTATGTCCTTAATTTCCATGGGACACCATTTCAATAAAAATAATATTAATATTTATAGAGATCTTTAATAAAATGAATTAGTTAAATAAATCATTTGAATAAATTGATTGAAATCTATTGAAATAATATTATATATATTTATTATTTCTCACTAGTACATTAAACTGAGTCAAACATTCATTTAAAATATTAATCTAGACTTCAATAAGGAAAATTTATTTAATAAACAAATATCAAAAGATTATTCACTAGAAAATAAATAAATATTGTATTTAATAAATACTAAATAAATATATATTAAATATCGTGCATATAAAATATTCTATTGTATAACTAGAAACTGGATATATGAGAAAAACATTAATAATTGTTACACCACATAGGATTATAAGATTATTCATAATTCTAAATAATAAATAATATTTCATATATAATAGTGGATATTTGTACACTTAATATTTCAACCTCCAGGTTTATTTTTTAATGGTATTAGGCAAGTCCACCCAAAGTCCAAGGATGTCATTTAGCAACATCACAAGGCTTTCATAGAGAAGGAATTTAATTTTTCAAATATATATAATATAATATTATTTATTTTAGTGTTATATAACCGATTGGCAATGATAACACTAATCAAGAAGGTTTTATGTTTGTGTCATCAATCAATGTGTTCGATGTGTCTTTGTTTGAGACTCTAAAAATGAACATATCCACACAACAGCATGTTCATTGATTTATTAAGGCTATTTTTTCAAAAAAGGGGCATATATATCAACTATAACTAAATAATATGTGGGAAAAATAACTTCATGGATTATTCATTAGTTAAATATTAATCTGAATGCACTGAACATATCTTACATAATCGAGAACATATTTCATAATGGAGTTTCTTCTAAACATCAGTGTACATGTTAAATAATATACAATAATAATAATAATCATAGTATGAAATAATTAATATTCATGTCCATAGATAGGATATTTCAATTAATCATAAAAATATGGATTTCCTACTAGAGGTTCATGTTCCCATTACCTATTACACTAAAAATTACCAAGGATGAATACCAAAAGATAGTGCTTCAAATTACTATGAGTTTACACCATTTATTCCTATTATCAATTGTGTCGAGTCAAATAATATAATTTGAATATTCAAAATATATTATATGAATACTCTAATGGAAATTATGTGTTCTCAACATAGTGGGGAATTGTAATGTCCATTTAGTGTGGCAATTAATCTTATGAAATTATCATATACTATGTCACATTGATGAAAAATTACAATGTGGTAAAAATTTGTTAATATTCAAAACAATTAATATATGAAATAATGATGTATTTAAAAAATGATTAATGGTCACCCAATCTAACAAAGAGATTTGATATGTTTATTGATACATTTACCATAACAATCAATGAGTCTAATATTAAATTTCCTCAAATATAATGAGTATAATCAATAAATTTGAATTGAAATTGATTCCAATATTGGAAGGAACAATATTAATAAACCCACCTGTCATTTATGGGGTAATCCCGAAAAATATTTTGGATAGAAATCATAAAAAATATTTAGTACAAGTTGTCATATCTTTTACACATTAGCTTCAACTATTAATAGAATCAAACTAGTATTTTCTAAAGTGATATATCCAATATAACCCTCATATGATTTTTCTCAACTTTCATGAAATTCATACACACTAATAATAGTATATTAAATATGTTTTATATTAGATAAAGAATCCTATAATTAAACATATCTAATATTAGAATATAACATAGTAAAGAAGTTGATAAATATAATTTAATGAATTATTACCATATCGATGAAACAAAATCCTAGAAATTACAATATTTTCAAAACATATATACTTGGATGAACATTTCTCAACTTTCTAATTTAATCCCCATTGTACAAGAAATACATATAATCATTTTTGGAAATTCCACTATAAATCCAAAATGATATTAAATTTACTGAAACATAAATGATTGATAATCTCTTGTATCAATTAAATCACATTAATTTTTAATTTTTACGATAATATTATCTCTTAGAGTGGTAGGGATTTTCCTAGCATCAGTCTTGGTAAACTAGGCTATGAAAAAACTATATGTGCAATCTAAATAGACACATAGTTTTGATCCCTAGAAAAGGTTAATATACTAACTATTAACTATATACACTTATCCTTATTCCCTAACCATATCTTTCTCTAGGTTGTAAACTCCTTGTACTTAATTTTAATCTTCATGGGTACCAGATACTTGACACTCCTATGTTCATTTATCAATACAATCTGAATGGGTCTCATGTGAACATCTCTAGAGATAAAGACCGAGATTCATAATATCTCAATACATTCCATATACATAAACTAGAAATTAAACCAAATTATAATGTAACTCTTCCCTTAACAGTGTCCCTCTACCTATAAGGGATCATTAATAAAATTCAACCACCAAAATATAACTTGTGAATGGTGGTTAACACATTTCAAATACTTACTATAAAATAAAAAAAGATTATACACCATAAAATTACATGAATGTAATGAATACACACAACATTAATGCCTTGTAAAATCAACTCCCTAGTTTATATATATCATATTATAATGATTAAACCACCACTAATGAGATATCCTCTATAAGTCATGATATTCTACATTATTCCATCAACCAATGAAATGATCATCATAACATGAACCTCTAGAAACATTATCATCACGTGTATCATGCTAAAAATGCATGTATAGATTACAAGACCATGAAGGATATCATAAAGTCTTATCATACACCAAATGAATGTGAAAAAAAGATTCTAATTTAAATAATTTTTTTGAAATAATCATACCCAATGAAAATTCATATAAAAACCTTATTAAAATTATAGATCAATAATAAATAATCATTTGATAAACCATTGTAGTAACTATTACAGAAATAAGAATCTATAACACAACACCATAAACCCACAATAAAAATTATTTAATAAAACATGAAGGAACACTTAGATCATGATCAATAAAAAATGTGTATCTATTTCTTATGGGTTGAACGAGAACTCCCAAATCTCACTATATTATTAATGATAAGGTCCCAACACCAAAGTAAGAGTTTCCCACAATGTCGACATATCATTAATGACTTTTTCCCCACACCAAAGGTAGAGTTTTTTCAACTATTGTCCAACCCCTCACATAAAACAAGAAAATAGAAATATAAAAAGATTAAAAATAATTTTTTTTTAAATAAAATAATTCAACAATATCAACATTTTTGAAACACAATGGAAAAACATGTAATAATAAAATTCTTCATTTAAATCTATATATGATACTAATAAAATAACAAAAACTATTAGATTATATTATGGAAATTAAAAAAATTTAGAATAAAAATATTTTGGGAGAAAACATTGTAAAGAAATTTGTACAATTAATTTCCATATTTTCCTAACATACTTAGAAAACACTCATGCACCTCAAAGTCACTATTTTTATGATATCCCAAAACCACAAACCCTAGTAGATTTATTTTCACAAACTAACATCACAAAAACATGGGATTAATTTAGACAACTAAATTCACTTAATAAAATAACAACATTAAATCCATAGGATCTGGAATAATATATAATAAATGTAAATCCACCAAATGTAACTTGATAATAATGAAATTTAATACCACCAATCTAATGATACTCAATCATGATTATCTATGTAATCTTACAATTTAAAAAATACCTTTAAATACAATGGTTTTTCCATGTCTGGGTGAAACCTTTAAGTCAGACCATATATTGAGAGTGAAATGCATTTTTGAAAAAAAAACACAATTAAATACAATTTATCTAACACTCAACCCTTTACGATTCATTGGATATAAGATCAAAGGGGTGTAGAATCGACCAAAATTTGAAAAAAAATAAATCAGAGGCGATGATCCAAATATATAAGAAAGAAAAAGGAATAATATATAGTGTTATATAATAGATATATTTTATTTTAGAAGTATTTCATGTTGATGCATGACTCCAATTCACAATCCAAGAGAGCATTCATTGACCATGCACATTACACTATCCCGAATAAACATAGATGTAAAGCCCAATTTTATAGTCCTAGTGGATGATTCTTAAACAGTGAAACCCTCTCCCCCTCCCCTAAAACACCATTGATGTATTTATAAGAAACAAAACATTGTATATGGGACAATTAAATGATCGTGAATATTAATATCACATACCAAAAGTTCCTTATTACATCCAAAAACAACTCAATGAACCTATATATACTTCCCCATAAATTCAAAACACTACTAGAGATGTAAAAAGTATCCCCTCACAATAAAAACCAATAAATACCAATCATTTTTCTGTTATAAGAAAAATAAATACTGTCATATACATACACGTGCATCAATATTTAGTTGATATATTTGGTATGGCGTGTCCTCTATTTTCACACTAATTGTATAAAAAGTGTGGTCTCCTAATATAAGGATGAATATACCAGATTTAACCTTGATTTATTTGAAAATATCAACCTCAACATAATTATTATTATATATTTTTCCATCCACTAGAAGATACCTGACTTATTATGTGTCCAAATGCAAAGCCATTAATCCTCATACATCCCTTGGAAGTTACCTCAAATAAAACTAATTTTCTCTATACCTATGAGAAGATAGAATGACTAAATAACATCACCATAGTCTCTCATGCTTATTTTAATACTATATTTATTTACCATAACTATGTATTGTGTGAAACAAAGTAGATCATTGAACATGGAATCATATCTCATCACTCTAATCATTAAATTCTTAAGTTCCTTAAATTATGTAGAATAAATTCTATATAAAGAATTAATATAAATATATTTCTATAAAAACCCGTAAAATCCATTCCTTATAACCCTTAGAAATTATTTTTACTCTACAATACAATACCACCATGTATATAAATGTTTTAAATCATATCCTATGATTCTTAGGAATCTCAATTCAATAAAAAAATTATAGATATATACTACCCATTCTTTTACTTCATACAGTTTGAAACCACCTCAAAAGGTTAGGGGATGTCCTAACTAAATGTCTTATATAACATCATTATTTTTGGATTCATAATATTTAAATATATACCCTACAACCTATAATTATAATGAAAACCCATCTTTAACATGATGATCTATAATCGTCTTAGAATGTGTAGTGTTAACACCAAATCCATCCATTCTGGTTGTTGTGTTATCCTATAAACATGATTCAAGAGGGAGAATAATTAATGATTAATTTGTTTAAAAGAATATTTATATTATAAAATTAGAAAAGTTTAGAAGGAAATAAAAAACATAAAAACTATATGAAAGATATTAAATTTTATTGAGAAAAAACATAATGGAAATAATATTTTTGAACAGTAGATTGGCAAAAAGTAAATAGTATATAAATATAAAATGTAGAAAGTATAATAGAGAATATAATGATTAAATGGTATTTGAATAATCATTCTAAATGACCCTAAAACAAATTTAATACCAAATTTTTTAGTTTTATTACAGTATAAAAGGAGTATCAATCCCATTTAAAAACGTAAAAAGTTCTTAAATATTAAAAATTTGATCTAAAATTATATCCTAGACTAAGGATTCTTTAATCAAAGATCAAAAGAAACACGTCCTTACTGAAGGACATCTTAGATTAAAGACTATCAAAATTAAACTAAATGAAAAAATAAGTTTCTTTATTATTTTTAAAAAATCCTCACATAAATGGAATCACTAGGTCAACACTAAAACAAAAATAAAAAATAAGTACTCATAATACCAATGTTTTTTATTAAAAACTCACAACTTCTATATCCCTTTAGAACATAAACCCTCAATCATCATTCACTATTTATATACATCATCGTAAATAAACAATCCAATATATTCTGGATTAGGGATATATCAATAAAGGATTTTGATACACATCATTACCATTCTTTATTTTATAATTTTATTGAAAACTTATGGAATGAATATTATTTCAAACGATTTAGATATTGAGTATGTTAGAAATTTTAATGGATAAAATCTATATAGTACAAATTTTACAATGATTCATGTAAGCATTTGTGAAAAAATGAATTATATTCAGATTTCTCAAAACATGGATCTAAACAATGTCCAATAAAAAAATGACTTAATAATATACTCTACTTTGAAAGTCATAATACTTAGTAAGTAAAAAAGTTTAATTAGCAAGGTAAAAATTTATCTAATGGAAAAATTTTTTTATACCAAAATATCTCCCCCTCAGAATATACATAATGAAAACAATAATTCCTTTAATAAAATAAATTCTCACCTTATAAGTCTTCTAATTTATTTTTTCTAAAAAGAAACACAGATAGTTATGTATTATAGAATAAAAAACACAAAAATTATAAATTTTTATCAAAAATTTTCATTAAAGTGTTTTATAAATACCAAGTAAAAAATAAATTTTTAATTTATTAGATTTATTTATAATAATTTGATATATTTATACCATTTAAAATTTATATTTTCCAATTAATTATTCTTTTTTTTTCAAGGTCATTTTACTTTGTGGAATATGATGGTAAATGTCATTCGAGGTATCAGTATTTTGGTTGTGAATTTGGTAATGATTTTTAAGAATCCTCATATGGTTTACCTAATTCTCTATGAGATTTAACAACTCTGTGAAATATTCAATTTTGATAACAAACTTCTATAAAACATTCCAAAATTTCATTCATTAAAATATAATACTTCTAATGTAAAGATGAGTGTTTTAGATTTTGTTGAACCCTATTGGATATATGTTCAGTCAAATCCATCTAATATATCATTTTAATTATAGAAGAACTAATATTGATAAATTAAATCTCGAATTTAAATTATTTAAATAAATACTTATTATAAATATATTGATATGAATTTATTCATTTTTTATTTTTGAAAATTTGGAAAAAAAGTAATAATGTATGTCTACACATCATACTCATGTCAAATTCACTTTTTATGGGTTTTAATAATCATTTGAAAAGTGATTTTGAGGGTGATCAATAGATTTTGGCTTCGACATAGGGTTTTAATGTTAATGTCTCCTTAAATACATTCTTAATAAAAAGATTATGAAATTATATTCCTTTAACAATATCATTTTTAATAATTAATCTTGATAATATTTCCTATAATGATCATGTATCATAATTGTATATATAAAGTTCCTTTTTAGGTTTTTATTCATGTTATAAGAAATTAATATTTTGAATATTAGGAGGATGTTTAACAAAAACATTCATTTTAATATATCCATTAATGATGGAACTCTAAACATCAATTTGAAATAGGATTAAATTTAGATGAACAAAAATGTAAAATATAATTAGGATAAATTTTATTCCAGATATCATAAATTTTTTTAATAATATATGCCATTTTTTTATAATATCCATTAGAAAAATGATAAGATTTGTTTAGAATAGTGGTTCTATTTACCTCAAACTTATTCTGGAAGACAAATGTAGTTCAAAAAAGGATATTTTTTTAGATATTAATTTAAAATGCAAACTTTTTTACATTTGAATTGATTAATTTCTCCCACATAGCAACCATCCAACTTTCATCACCAAAGGCATAAACTACCATTATATGTTCATAATGGGAAAATAATTCAGGATGACCAAAATCATTTCCTAAATAATTTCTTATTTTAATTGGGTAGTCAATATCAAAAATTAAATAGTTAATGAGATATCCATTAATGTTTTTTCACTTATAGTAAACATGTTGGTTATCCCATATATACATTATCATCAATAGCCAGAATATTTAAATCCACGTTATAGAGAATTGGTATTGATGTTAAACTAAAAGATCTAAATTAGATAGGTTTTTTAGAACTCAATTAAGTTCACTTAAATATATTTGATGTTTATAAAATATATTTTTAAAAGGATTGGTTTCATCAAAATTTAGATGTTTCATTTCATCCAAAGTATGTGACCATTTTTTAAAAACATGATAAAACCTCTTATTTGTAGTGTAACGAAATTTAATTCTTTCGTTTTATTTTGAACATAATTTATCAAGATAATATATAGTCTTCATAATTAATACATTCTATAAAAAACCTCTAATTTTTTAAATTTCTAGTTTCACTAAAATTCAAAATTATTGGGGTTTCTTCTTTAATTATATACAATAAAAAATAATATTTATATCATTGAAGTAATTTCTAGGAATTTATCCCAAAAAGATATAGTTATCTGATATTCATAGTACATGGATATTGAATTGAAATAAATTGTTCTATTTACTCTTTAATTAATCACTTTTTTTATATATTTTTTGTTGCTGAATGGTTATTTCAATGAATATATCATTAAAAAAACATTCAAACGTATGAGTAACAATTTATCCCCATTATCTACATTAATAGTGAATGTAGGAAAGATTTTTTCATTTTTTATTACAATATAAATCATTATTAATAAATTTTCTTGTTCTAATTTTTGGGAGAGAATTAAATGTATATATAATATAGTAATAAAATAGATATACACAATCTATTTAGCTATGATAGTTTCAATTTTTATGGGTATGGAAATATCCATACAAACTAATTAATGTTTTATATATTTTGAGACCAAAAAAATAGGATTCATATAATTGTTTTTTTATAAAGAAAATTTTCTTAAACTTAAATACAATAAAATATTAATTCCAGAATGTCCCTTTTATGTTTTTTCATAAAATGTTTAGTTATCCTTTGAATATTAAAATTTTATAAAATTCTATACCGAATACAAGAATTATACTGAAACCTTCTAATGAATTGAATATTTATTCTAATTATAAATTCCTTGAGAAACATGAAAACATTATCTTGTCGATTGGAAGATAAATTATAAATTACATCAGAACATGTTACAATACATTTATCAATTAAAAATTTCATCGATTATCATTCGACATATAATTGATTTATATTTAGGTTTGTATTACTAAGTACTAAAACATAAAAAAATTCTAAATTAAGGTCTCACCAAGGAAGGATATATCATGTATACTTATGATCTAATATTTTATATTATCTTTGAAAACCACATATCAACTATTAAAATTTTTAATTCTCAAAAATTTAGTCATGTTTACAATCATGTATGAAGAACATCCTCTATCCATGAAGAAAATGGTTCATCCTCTATAACCAAATGCTTTTTCATGAAAAGATTAAAGAAATAATTTTGGTACCCAAAATTGTATTAGTTCCAAAATGTCATAGAAAATATTTAAGTATCCACCTATTCTTGAATCATCTATATGGAATAGATGTATAATATATAAATATATTAATCTTATTAGTTCTAAAATATTGCTTCTACCCTACAGGGTACACATTTTTTATTTTAAAATTTATTAAATATAAAATGTATAAATGTATAAATTTCAAAAATGATAATGTTTAAATTAAAATTTGAGTTTTTATAAAAATAATACCCTCCATCAGATGAATACATTAGATGTAATAATTGCGACATGATTAATAATACTACACACTTCCAGGACATCACAATACCTAAAATGTACCCCCTATCACCAAAGGATGGAATTAATTCCCTATGTTTAATATAATATAGTTAATAGTTGGTTTTCTTCATTATAAATATAAATAATATAAATAAGAGGCTTTTCAAATTCATTAATGATTATTGGGGTTCGTGGACTTTTAAACACCCAACATTGAAATTTTCAATTAGTGTACCTATAAAATTAATCCATATAAATAAATGAGAAGAAAATTATATATGAATAATTTATAAATCTAAAAAAATAGAATCCAACAAAAAAATATATAGAGTATGAAATATAAACTAAATCACTCTTTAAAAAAAGACAGCATTCCAAATAGGGACTAATGACCAATAGTCGGAGCTCCAATATGGGGAAAATCAATAAAGCTAACTATGTATATCAATTACATTCCTTCTCTTCACATCTACCGATAACTCCAGAGACTCTACCCATGATTGGAACTATAGTAATAACTAATACAAATAGATCCAGAAACCTTCCACAGATTCTTAGGTATTCAAAATCTAGTACATAAAGTTAAATTTCTCGTGATGTGTTAATATAGGGTGTATGAAAACACATACTCAATTAGGAACAACCAACTTACCTCAAATTTTATGTAAAAAAACTAAATATATGAGACCATATGTATATTAATTTATTTATGTACTCAATACAATAGATCTAACTATTAATAAAAATATGGCAATGATAGAATAACAGAGAAGCCTTTTTTATATTATTAATAATTATAATGAATAACTCCCAAGAGGGGTAGGTTCCAAATATAGTGTACCTTCAACATTATTAACTGAGGGTTTGAGTTGATAAATTAGTTCCACCCACTATGGGATACCACACAAGTACCGATAAACAATTGTCAAATGTAGATACATATATCCACATGTATGAGTAGAAGTGTATAGAGAAGTTGAAATGTTCTGAGTTATAGAATTTGGATCATACAGTCATTGTAATTTTGACAAACATCTATCGGAATTGGGGAATGGGTATAATGTTATATGTAATTGTGATCCCACACCACATATACAGAAAAGAAATATTATAGACTACCCATAGAAACCTATATGTTGATAGCACACATATCTTATTGAAGTTTATATATAAATAATGGATATAGATCTACCAATATGACTATAGTTTCTGATAATTATTTTCATTCTTATTGAAAATTTTCAATTAAAAAAATATGATACATGGTAAATAAAATGATCGATAGAAAATTTTACACCAAATTAACTATCACATCAACATGCTATATTTCCATGTCGTAAGTAATCCAAGAATAAGGATTAGTTAAATCTGTATTAGACCACTATAAATGATACACAAGTACAAAAAAAAAAAAATAAAGTTAATGTTATAGAATCATATATCACTCATGTTTTTAATATCACACCACATCAAGAAACCCCATAAATATAGAGGTTATACTATGGTTTATCAAATGATATCTAATCTGGTAACCTGATATAGATGAGATGTCCATGAATTTCCACTAGTTATGATATTGGTGGAAACAATCCTAAATATTGGAATTCATCCATGTATCATAAGAGTTTTATACTATTAAGGTGATGCAAGGAACATGATTGGTTTGTGAAAATTATTTCCAAAAATTTTTTCGTTAAAAAGGGGGTTTCTCTTCAATTGAAATTATCATTATAGACATCATCCATTAATGAAAAAGTTATTTGTTTTTTAAATGAGAGTTATCATAATTTTGTCCACATAGAATATATTTAATTAGTTTATGTGAAATAAAATTACCTTTAATATATAATAATTATTTAGTTCACAAGAAGGGAAATATTTAATAGAAGAAATTACATGTTATAAAAATGAGTATATTTAATACATGTTTCAATAGTTTATAAAAATTTAATATTTTCCCAAAATAACAGATAATATTTAATTGAAAACATAATATAATAAAAATAATTTTAAATAAAACCCATATCAATTCCTCCTATATAGAAATTCATAAAAACATGTATTCATTGTTGTAAGTACGATATGAGGTTATGTTTAGATCATGACTTATAAATAATTTTAGTTCAATGAAAATTAATTGAAAACCATATGAAAATATAAAAAGGGAATACAATTGTATACTTATGTAAGAAATTATAAAAAACACATATGTTCATATTTAAATATCTTATAATATACACAATTGGTAGCATGAACATAAAACATTGTCAACATGATTTTTGTGAAACTACACTCATAGAGCCTTATAACATCTCTATGAATAAACTCTCTTAAAATAAAGGAAAAAATAGTTAACAAGTAAAGGATATATCCAATTTTCATGAAATTCAATTTGTAATTTATGATTCATGTATAATAACATCAAAAGAATAATTGTATGGAATTTTTACAATTAGGTATATCTTGAGTAATGATAATTTTATCAACATGGTACTTCACAAATGTGAAAACCATTATTCTAAATGAATAGATTAAAAAATTATAATATTTTATAAAATCAAACATATATTAATCAATTTGTTTTTATAACATGTATCAAAATAAAAAATCAATTTATAGTTGTGAAAATAATATGAAGGGTTGTTATCATTTCTAGATATATAATTGAAAAAGACTTAGGAATATCCTAACAATTCAACAATTGAGTTCGGACTAAACTTATAAGGACCCTGCCTTAAACATTACTTATTATTGAATTAAATTGAATAATTCACATTGAAGATCTTTTCAGGTTTAGAGTTTTAGAGAATTAGGACATAACTATTACATCTCAAAAGTTACAAAGTAGACACCTATAATTAGTTTCAATTTTTTTACAAAATAAAAACTCTTGAACAAAAGAGTCATGTCTAGTTTTTTGTTTTAGATAGCCTGACATTTCCTTGATCCCATCCTTGAACCTATTCAACATTATGTCTTGTGAAAAACATTTCAAAAAAAACTTGGGATGAGCATAAAATGCTCAGTAATGGTTACACAAAGAAGGAAAACTGTTAGTTTTTCAAAACAACAAGAAAACCATGAATACTTTATCAAAGTAATACTTTTCACCTTTATGAAGTAGTAAATACTCTTCAATGAATAAAAGATCATTACTCAACCTTTTGAAACCAAAATATTACCATAAAACCCATACAACGATCACATAACATATAAAGGTAACTTGGGACATAAACATACTTAAATGGAATAACCATACGGTCGACTTACACATATATCACTTAATGGAATAGCCATACAGGCGACTTCCATACCCAATGCATTGGAGGTTATAACGTAACCACCCATCGTGGTATTCACGACACCACCCGTCATATGGTTTATCACGTAACCACCCGTCAAATGTCCAAGTACCATTATTAAATTATAAGACATAAAACAAATATAATGGAAAGAAAACATTTCCACATTTCGATCACAATATATCACTTAAATATATTAACATAAAAAATCCATTATCAAAACCATTTTCAATACCAAAATACATAAAAGAGTATATGGTATTTATTTCATTTTAAAAACATTACGGCTTATTGAGGAAGCCAAAGACCAAATAATACTCCCGGCGGCGGAAAAGGTCGTTGTCACCGCGTATGTTAAAAGAATCATTCCTTTTTGTCATTTAGTAAAACACATCGTAGAAAAGGATTCATTTTGTATAAAATTAAAATTCAAAGGGGTTTATACACCATATAAAATAAAGTTGTGTATAAAACAAAATAAGACACAATGAAAGGAGATTGAGACGAAGTCCCATTCAAAGACGGTATCCTTAGATTAAGGATAAATCAATTACTTAAATATGTGTGAAAAAAATAAATACACCAAATATAAGTGAATATTAAGTGTAAAGAAATCATATTCATTCACACATATTCATATAGATACACATTCAAGGCGTACAAGTTTAACCCAAAATAATTGAAATTGAGTTACGAAGTTCCCTTGCAAAAATTCGACAGCCTAACGACGTCACTTTAAAATTGAGAAAATTAGTTGATGAGGGAGAAAATGGTATCTCATCACTTGGACATAAAATTTACATCAATAAGGATATATAAGATCATATCCCAACATAAGAAGATGTAAATTAAAAGACATAACATAAATAAGCATTTTTAAAAAAGAGGAGGGTGAAAGGTTCCCTTACCGACTTGGGTAACTTTCGAAAAGTACACCCCATGAAAGAAGGATTATAAAACATTGATTTAAATACTCATAAACGAAATTATATTACAAAAAGAGTATAATAATGGGCAGTACATACACCACTCAATGAAAATGGTGGAAAATGTAGTATAAATCTCACGGGAATAAAAGTGAGATGAAAAATCCCTTACGAAAACTCAGCAGCCTAACAACGCCACTTAAAACTTCCAAAAATGGATTTATGAGATCAAATAGGGTCTCTCATAATATTAATATTAAAAGTACAGTATGAGGAATATAAAAGAACATCTCAAAACATAATAAAGATAAGCTTAAAGGAAATGACATAAAAGAGAGTTCTTAAATAGAAAGAGAGAGGTAGGATCCCTTATGAAAATTCAGCAGCCTAACGGCGCCACTTAAAAATTCTAAAAGTGAATTAATGAGAGTAAGAGGGGAAATATAATCATATGAAAATAAAAATTACAGTATGGTTAATATAAAATAACACCCTCCAACATAAGAACATGGAGCATAAATTAAATGACATAAAAGAGGGTACATGAAAAGAAAGAGAGAGGTTGAATCCCTTACCTCAAGTCTGACTTGTCTTGTTCGTTTCTTTATAATCAAGAATAATAAACTTTGGTCATTTTATAATTTCTTAAGGAAATCATTTAAAGTTTATTATTAAATTCATATCTCATATTATAATGTTATAATTATTATTTAATTATGTGAGTTCATATCAGATGTTTTTGTCGATGTTTGGTACATGAGACAAAAAGAACTTGTTTGAAAAGAATTGTCCATGTAGTTATAAGTAAATCATATACAGAATAGTATTAATGATTTAAATTTCATATATATCCAGTCAATATTCATTTTATACTATTCCATAACATTTGGAGACAAAAAGAAATGAAATGCACCATTCATGGAGACGGTAGGCCGTACGTACGCATGAACGCTACTTTAATTTCTTTGTCATATTAATGGAATTAAAAATAATTGAGAGATATATATATTATAATTACATTATAATATATATGTTATATAGGTCACATAAGTTCATTAATTTTATTCTTTATACATTCCATGTATTGCATGAACGAGTCACATCACTTTAGGGGGCGGTAGTCCACACATCCTTGTATGAAATTATCGTGTTAACACAACATGAAAAGCATAAAGGCATGTTTTAAATATAAAATACAGAAGCATATAGGAAAGATAAATACCATATATATCATATATAAAATACAGTGACATCATAATGGCCACCATGAAAGGTGTGAAGAGAATATTGAACAATCATCGTTTCGTGATGCAGTAATTCTCCATCCACAGAAACAATATGTTCTTTAACCATTGGATGAAGGTGTGTGTAAGTGTTGATCAAATAATTCATATAAAAACATACTAGTATATTAAAGATACTGGTTTTGTTACAAAATAAATGAATAAAAAGAGTTTATGGGTTTTTAGAAGCAAAATAAAACAAAAGTACACAAGTGAAGACATTACCTTTAAATCGGGTGACTCTTTTTTTGGAGCTCAAAGACTTCCTTGGAAAGACTTCTTCCCAAAGTGAGGATTATAGGAGTAATATAGGGATGTGGAGAGACAAAATAGGTAGGTTTTGGCAAAGCCAAAGGCTTGAGATGTGTGGGTAAGGTGGTAGAGGTGGGGGCCTTTTATAAGAGAAGAGGAGGGGCACTCATAGAAAGTCAAGAAAAGTTACTTTATTATAAAATGCCTTTTCAGATTTTAAAGGTCCCAACAGGATATATTTCTAGGATAAGGTGATTTTGTTTTGAAATCCACCCATCCAATAGACTTTTGACTAGTATAAGACTTATATTTCACTCTATCTTGTCATTTTATTTAAATCGTTCATTTATGAGGTAATCATTGCATCATCACAGTGTCATAAATAAATTAATTTATTTAATGACTAAAAATTAAAAAAAATATATCATGATGTAGGAAATCTTTTTATCTTTCTAATTAATATTTATAGTCAAAATTATGACTTGTATAACCCCTTGTAAAAATTGTTTTAGTAAAACACTGCATGTTTGTGACATTTTAATTTTAACTTTAAATAAAAAGTTATTAATGACATTTTCCAACCAAAGTGGCTCTATGGGGTCCCCAAAGTGACCCATGGATTTTCTTGGTCAGCCATGAATCATCCAATAAGGGTAAGACAGATTTCAAGGTCATTTCATATTATTATAACATTATCCTTACCTTAAATTACACTAATTACCTTTAATCGCGATTAATAAAACTTAAAAGTTACTATTCAATTTTTTTTATAATCTCATTGAACCACATTTTAATTCCTAATGACACCCATGTATGTCAGATTTTTGAAAATCAAATCACAGAAGTGGTAATGTTTCATTTAAATGAAAAATCAGTTTCTTTAACTAGCACTTAGTGGTTTCACTATTCATCAAAAATTGATGTTTTTCAGAAAAATACCAAAAAATCACCCTAAGATATATTTGATATTCCAAATTAAAAAATCATTTCTATTTTACAAAATTAAAAATATATAAGTTTCATTAATTAATTTAATAATTCATTTCGACTGTCAAAACAAATAGCGTGTTTTTAAGAAACAATATCTATTAAAAGATTGACACTGGTTTAAGTACAATTTCAAAGTGAAATTAATTCCAATGAACAACATTGGATTATTGGGTAAAAATACATTCTAAATAAACTTTAATCTCAATATAATCTATCCATATAAATAAATCAGATTAAAAATAGGGTTTGAATTAAAATGCAACATTTTCACTAAAAATGGTCTTTGTCGGAAAAATAACAAAAATTTACACAATGTAAATTTTGATGTCCAGATTCTAAAGAACGATTTAATTTTGTCAAATAAAACATAAAAATTGTCAAAAGTATATTTAAAAATGGTTCTCCATTAAAAGGTGGTTAATAAACCTTTTAAATAATATTAGAAGATTTATGCTTAAAATTGGATTCATTTTCATTTTAAGCCTCTAACATTTATTGGATAAAAGTAAAAATATTTGACAAACATATATAATAATTTTGTACTTAGTTTCGTTCATTCCCACCATTACAATGGCTAGGCGTTAACTACCATTTAAAATAATATTATTTTATTATTAGAGTGCAACGTAAGATTTCAAAGAAACTCGTTGTAGCGTATTGGGTACGCCATTGAGCATAGTGTTACCTTTAAAGTAATATTAATATTTTATTCACAAATATGGATAAATATGAAAATGTTATATTATTTATTTACCTTGGGTGTTACATCCTTCCCCCCTTTTGGAAATTGTGTCCTCGCAATTTTAAAATTGGGCTTGGAAACATCCTTGAAAATCCTACATCGGAATAAGAGTCAGTAAAGATATCACTTTAAAATAAAGAAAGAGAAGTACAAAGGTCACTCGAGTTAACCAATACTAGGATACAATTTAAAAAACATAGACATGGAGGAGAAAAAAGGGTCATGTTCTGATGGAGAGTGATAGAAAACATGTTTAGGAGAAAGATAACCACAAGAAAATCACAAACTTGTGATGGGTTAAACGGTATTTGATTCCCCAGTAGGAAACATTAATAGAAAACATTCTTGTTTTAAGTTACTTTTCATTGAGGAATTTATTTATGAGATTAACTAAAACATAAGGAAACACACTTACTTATCAGGTTGACTTTCAACTTTTACTATATTTCTTACACAAACTCATATTTTCTCCAAAAGATGAGTATTTAGGATGACTTGTTGACATTAAGAGAGCTATAATCAACTTCCAGAGAATCACATAATCCACAAAAGAGAACTATATACTTACCATGTCTTTAGACCTTAACGAAAACTAAAACCAAAATGTTTAGTATGAGATTAGATAATACCCAAAAAGGATAATCCTTTATAAAAAAAATCTATTATTAATCTCCAAAATTTGTCAAACAATACCCAAAGTTCAACAAAGACCATTCAATAAGCTCTATCCATAAAATTGTTTAAAGTAATCAAAACTAATACTTAAACCCAAATCTCTGAAGGATTTAATCACATAGTATTCCAAGATAAACCTTAACATTTATCTCCAAATAACATCAGTTACACTTAAAGTCTCATACTGAAAATTAACTAACCTAATCACATATCCTCCATGATAAGTTAATAATTTCCATAGATAACCCAAAAATCAACTTAATCTAGATTTATAAGATCATCTAACTAAAACTAATTAGTCAAAATAACTAGGGACTTCACGTAGTCCAGTGGTAGGTGATAAATACTAGTCACAATTTGGTTGTGGGTTCGATTCCCACAGCTTTGTCCGACGCAACGGGTTGTCACACGGTCTGCGTGTTGTCCTTTTTACAAAACTATATAATCCTTAAAACATTCCCCAAAAAGAGGTAAAATCTTCAAAAATAACCATAACATAAATTAACATTGTGTTTATCTCATGCCTTTCATTTTTCATCATAACATATAGTAACCCATAATTACCCCAAAAGTAAAGACCATATAAAACCTAATGGTTACCTTTATAATTATCACCTGAACTTCCACATCGAGTTGGTTCTCTCATACATGATGCATTAGAGAACTCACCAAGGTTCAAGTGGTTGATCATGACTCCAGATAGTTGGTTTAGAATAACCATGAGATTTATCATAGAATCCCCCATTTCATCCGGTCTCTTAATCAGAGAACCACCACAGTTTTCTTCAAACCCATTTTCACTTTGGTGCGTGCTAGATCCATCCATTTACTAAAACAAGAAATTTCAGTGTGAGTATATCAACAAAACCATTATGTACTAATGAGGAAGATAAACACTAAGATATACTTACTCATTAACTTTATCTAAAAACTATGACTCTTTCTGAAATCCTATCCATTATGGTAATGTCACTTATTCTTAAAGAATGCCCTAACCACTAAAGTTATCTAAACCGACCTCTGATACAAAAAATAAGGACCTGACCTTAAACGTTACTTATTATTGAATTAAATTGAATAATTCACATTGATGATCTTTTCTGGTTTAGAGTTTTAGAGAATTAGGACATAACTATTACATCTCAAAGGTTACAAAGTAGACACCTCTACTCAGTTTCAATTTTTTTTTACAAAATAAAAACTCTTGAACAAAAGAGTCATGTCTAGTTCCTTGTTTTAGACAGCCTGACATTTCCTTGATCCCATCCATGACCCTATTCAACTTTATTTCCTGTGAAAAACATTTCAACAAAACTTGGGATGAGCATAAAAAACTCAGTAATGGTAACAAAAAGAAGGAAAACTGTTAGTTTTTCAAAACAACAAGTAAACCATGAATACTTTATCAATGTAATACTTTTCACCTTTATGAAGTAGTAAATAATCTTCACTGAATAAAAGATCATTACTTACACTTTTGTAACCAAAATATTACCATAAAACCCATATAAAGATCACATAACATATAAACGTAACTTGGAACATAAACATACTTAAATGGAATAACCATATGGTCGACTTCCACACATGTCACTTAATGGAATAACCATACGACCGAATTCCATACCCAATGAATTGGAGGTTATAACATAACCACCCATCCTGGTATTCACGACATGACCCGTCATATGGTTTATCATGTAACCACCCGTCAAATGTCCAAGTACCATTATAAAATCCTATGACATAAAACAAATATAATGGAAAGAAAACATTTCCACATTTCGATCACAATATATCACTTAAATATATTGACATAACCAATCCATTATAAAAACCATTTTCAATACCAAAATATATAAAAGATTATATCGTATTTATTTAATTTTAAAAACATTACGGCTTGTTGAGGAAGCCAAAGGCCAAATAATACTCACGGCAGCGGAAAAGGTCGTTGTCACCGCGTATGTTAAAAGAATCATTCTTTTTTGTCATTTAGTAAAAAGCTTCATAGAAAAAGATTCCTTCTGTATAAAATTAAAATTCAAAGGGGTTTATACACCATATAAAATAATTTTGTGTATAAAACAAAATATTCCACAATGAATGGAGATTGAGACGAAGTCCCGTTCAAAGACGGTATCCTTAGATTAAGGATAAATCAATTACTTAATTATGTTTGAAAAAAATAAATACACCCAATATAAGTGGATATTAAGTGTAAAGAAATCATATTCATTGACACATATTCATAGAATTACATATTCAAGGAGTATAAGTTTAACCCAAATAATTGAAATTGAGTTACGAAGTTCCCTTGCAAAAATTTGACAGCCTAACGGCGTCACTTTAAAATTTAGAAAATTAGATGATGGAGGAGAAAATGTCATCTCATCACATGGACATAAAATTTACATCAATAAGGATATATAAGAACATATCCCAACATATGAAGATGTAAATTAAAATACATTACATAAATAAGTCTTTTTAAAAAGAGGAGGGTGAAAGGTTTGCTTACCGAGTTGGGTAACTTTCGAAACATACACCTCATGAAAGGACTATAAAACATTGATTTAAATACTCATAAATGAAAGTATAGTACACAATGATTATAATAATGGGAAGTACATACACCAATCAAAGAAAATGGTGGAAAATGTAGCATAAATCTCACGGTAATAAAAGTGAGATGAAAAATCACTTACGAAAACTCGGCAGCCTAACAACGCCACTTAAAACTTCTAAAAATGGATTTATGAGATCAGATAGGGTCTCTCATAATATTAACATAAAAATTAAAGTATTAGGAATATAAAATAACTTCCCCAAACATAATAAATATGACCTTAAAGGAAATGACATAAAAGAGAGTACTTACAAAGAAAGAGAGAGGTAGGAGCCCTTATGAAAATTCGGCAGCCTAACGGTGCCACTTAAATATTCTAAAAGTGAATTAATGAGAGTAAGATGGGGAATATCATCATATGAAAATAAAAATTACAGTATGGTTAATATAAAATAACACCCTCCAACATATGAACATGGAGCATAAATGAAACGACATAAAAGAGGGTACATGAAAAGAAAGAGAGAGGTCGGATCCCTTAACTCAAGTCTGACTTATCTTGTTCGTTTCTTTATAATCTAGAATAATAAATGTTGGTCAATTTAAAATTTATTAATGAACTCCTTTAATTTTTATTATTAAATTCATATCACATATTATAATGTTATAATAATTAATTAATTATGTGAGTTCATATCAGATGTTTTTGTCGATGTTTGGTACATGAGACAAAAAGAACTTGTTTGAAAAGAATTGTCCATGTAGTTATAAGTACATCAACTCCAGAATAGTATTAATGATTTAAATATCATATATATCCAGTAAATATTAATTTTATACTATTCCATAATAGTTGGAGATAAAAATAAATGAAATGCACCATTCATGGAGACGGTAGGCCGTATGTACGCATGAACGCTACTTTCATTTCTTTGCCATATTAATGGAATTAAAAATAATTGATAGATATATATATATATATTATAATTCCAGTATAATATATATGTTATATAGGTCACATAAGTTCATTAATTTAATTCTTTATACATTCCATGTATTGGATGAACGAGTCACATCACTTGAGCGGGCGGTAGTACACACTTCCTCGTATGAAATTATCACGTTAGCACAACATGAAAAGCATAAAGGCACATTTTAAATATAAAATATATAAGTATATAGGAAAACTAAATACCATATATATCATATATAAAATATAGTGACAACATAATGGACACCATGAAAGGTATTAAGAGTAGATTGAACAATCATCGTTTCGTGAGGCAGTAAATCTCCATCCACAGAAACAGTATGTTCTTTAACCATTAGACGAAGGTGTGTGTAAGTGTAGATAGAATCCTTCACATAACAACATCAAAGAATATTTAAGATACTGTTGTTGTTACAAAATAAATAAATAAAAAGATTTTAGGGGTTTTGAGAAGCAAAATAAAACAAAAGTACACAAGTGAAGACATTATCTTCAAATCGGGCAACTCTTTTTGATTTGAGCTCAAAGACTTCCTTGGAAAGACTTTTGCCCAAAGTGAGGCTACTAAGAGTAATAAAGGGATGTGGAGAGACAACTTAGGTAGGTTTTGGACGAGCCAAAGTCTTGAGAGGTGTGGGTAAGGTGGTAGAGGTGGTGGCCTTTTATAAGAGAAGAAGAGGGGCACTCATGGAAAGTCAAGAAAAGTTACTTTATTATAAAATACCTTTTCGTATTTTAAAGGTCCCAACATGATATATTTCTAGGATAAGGTGATAAGGTTTCGAAATCCACCCATCCAATAGGTTTTTGACTAGTTTAAGACTTAGATTTCACCCTATCTTCTCATTTTATTTCAATCGTTCATTTATGAGGTAATCACTACATCATCACGGTGTCATAAATAAATTGATTTATTTAATGTTTAAAAATTATAAAACAAATATCATGATGTAGGAAATCTTTTTATATTTCTAATTAATATTTATAGTCAAAATTATGACTTTTATAACCCCTTCTAATTTTTTTTAGTAAAACACTACATGTTTGTGACATTTTAATTTTAACTTTAAATAAAATGTTATTAATGTCATTTTCCTACCAAAGTGGCTCCATGGGGTCCCCAAGTTGTCCCATGGATTTTCTTGGTCGGACATGACTCATCCAATAAGGTTAGGATACGTTTCAAGGTCATTTAATATTATTTTAACATTATCTTTAACTTATATTACACTAATTACCTTTAATCGCGATTTATAAAACTTAAAAGTTACTATTCCAGAAAAATTAATATAATCTCATTGAACCAAATTTTACTTCCTAATGAAAACCATGTATGTCAGATTTTTGAAAATCAAATAATAGAAGTGGTAAAGTTTCATTTAAACAAAAAATCAGTTTCTTTAACTACAACTTAGTGGTTTCACTATTCATCAAAAATTGGTGTTTTTTCAAAAAAATACCAAAAAATAACCCTAAGATATATTTGATATTACAAATTCAAAAATGATTTCTATTTTACAAAATTAAAAATATATAAGTTGCATTAATTAATTTAATAATTCATTCCGGCTGTCAAAACAAATAGCGTGTTTTTAAGAAACAAAATCTATTAAAAGATTGACACTAGTTTAAGTCCAATTTCAAATTGAAATTAATTCCATGGACCACCACTGGATTATAGGGTAAAAATATATTCTAAATAAACTTTAATATCAACATAATATATCCATATAAATAAATCAGATTAAAAGGTGGTTTTGAATTAAAATTCAACATTTTCACTAAAAATGATCTTTATCAGAAAAATAACAAAAATTTACACAATGTAAATTTTTATGTATAGATTATAAAGAAGGATTTAATTTTGTCAAATACAACATATAAAATTGTCAAAAGTATATTTAAAAATGGTTCTCCATCAAAATGTGGTTGATCGACCTTTTAAAGAATATTAGATGATTTATGCTTAAAATTGGATTCATTTTCATTTTAAGCCTCTAACATTTATTGGATAAAAGTAAAAATATTTGACAAACATATTTAATCATTTTGTAGTTATTTCCATTCATTCCCTCCATTACAACGGCTAGGCATTAACTAACATTTAAAATAATATTATTTTATTATTAGAGTGCAACGTATGATTTCAAAGAAACTCGTTGTAGCGTATTGGGTACGCCATCGAGCATAATATTCGCTTTAAAGTAATATTAATATTTTATTCACAAATATGGATAAATATTAAAATGTCATATTCTTTATTTACCTGGGGTGTTAAAAAACTGTAACAGCCCGAGATTTTATGAAAAATATTCTTTTTATTTCACTAATGTCTTGTGTTGTACGCTACACCAAAAGGAGCTTGCACAACACGCATCCTTGACTTTCCTTGCATACACGCAATCACGACCTTCCTCGATAGCGTGTGTAGTACGCAATAACGAGTTTCACTAAACAACGATATGCTATTAAAATATTATTAAAACTAGCCGTTATGAATAGTAATAACCACTTTTTAAAATTCTGTAAATCTTATATTTCAAAATGAACTTCATTTTTGGATTCGGAGTATCGAATTTAGCCTAAGGTGAAATTTTGGTACTTTTCGGATAACTTTCATATTCTGATGAATAGTGAAAATTATTAATTATAATTAAAAAACAACTTTTTTAATCGAAATAATTAATAGTGATAAATTATTAATTTGAGTGGTTTTAAAGTATATTTAGAATATATTTTTGCAATTTAATTCAATGTTGGTCATTGGTTGTAATTTCACATTTAAACCAGACATAATCAAGTGTCAATCTTTTGATAGAAATTGTTTCTTAAAAACACGCTATTTGTCTTAACAGTGGGATTTAATTATAAAATTAATTAATTCAACTTCTATGTTATGAATTTGGTAAAATAGACTTCATTTTTGAATTCGGAATATGAAATATAGCTTAGGATGAAATTTTGGCATTTTTCTGAAAACCTTCATTTTTTGATGAATAGTGAAACTACTAAGTGGTAGTTAAAAAATTGAATTTTTCATAAAACTTAATTTTACCGCTTCTGTAAATGGAATTTCAAAAATCCGACAGACACGGTTGATATCAGTAAGTAAAATGTGGTTCAATGAGATAAAAATACTTTTTTGGTGAATAGTAACTTTTTACTATTTTTACCGCGGTTAATAGTAAATAGGGTAACTAAGGGTAAATATGATATCAATATTACCCTAACACATGTCCTAATTCTATTGGACAAGTGTAATTCGACCAAAAACAAACTTAGGAATAAAATATGACCATTTAGGCCCACTTGGATTAGATTAGGACATTTATTATTAATTTATTTAAAGAAGGGTTAAAATAGTTAAAATCAAAGTTTAATAAGTAAATCATTTTTAATATGGGGTTATACATAAGATAAATTCAACTATAAATATTCATTAGAAAGATAAAAAGATTTCCTACATAATGGTATTTTATTTGTAATTTTTAGACATCAAATAATTTAATTAATTTATGACACAAAGATGATGCAGTAATTATCTTATTTATGAAATATTGACATAATTGATGTTATAAACACAAAAATAAATGTAATTTGAGAATTTTTATGAATTAAACTAATTTTCTAGGTTACTATGATATATTAATGTTGATTTAATCAACTTGGTTCGAACATTTAATTCTGTTATGACTTTCACAAAAATCATATATCAAATAGTGTCAAAATTGACACAAAATAATTTTTAAATCAAATATTATATTATTAATTGTTATTTTATTCCTAAAAATCTAAGGTTCGGCCAAATGACTTAGATAAGGATATATATTTTAATAATAAACAATTTGGGGTTCGTTTCGCATTTTATAGTAAGTGTATTAACCATATAGTGAAAGAAAACAAAAAGACACGGTAAAAGTTAAATTATTTAACTTAGAGTTAAATCTAATTGATAAGGTTAAAATAATAACCTAAACTTGTCTAAATACTATTGGTTGATAGTATTTCGACCCATCACCACATTATCTTCGAAATAATACCCTTTGTAACCATTATAAACCGATTTTGACTTTAAAATAAAATAATATTTTGAGGTATTCCTAAGGTGCCCCTCTCCTCCCTTATAAAAGGACACCTCCTCTCCCTCCTCCTCACACCAATTTGAGCACTCAAGCTCGGCCAAACCCTGCCAAAATCTCTTCTCCACTTCCCTAAAAACATCCTAGAGGTTCTGGTATTCCTCAAAGACCAGTTTTAGTGCCCTAATAGGAGGTCTCAAAGAGGCGCTTCAAAGAAGAGGTAATTACCGTTACCAATTCTTTCATCATTATTT
This sequence comes from Viscum album, assembly GCA_963277665.1. Taxonomy (NCBI): domain Eukaryota; kingdom Viridiplantae; phylum Streptophyta; class Magnoliopsida; order Santalales; family Viscaceae; genus Viscum; species Viscum album. The sequence continues at coordinate 1,291,894,317 of OY728158.1, forward strand.
CTTCTTCCACTTCTTCTTCTTAGGTTGTTTCATTATGAAGTAATAAAATCAGTATCACTCATATACGGATATGTTATTTTAAGTATGAAACAACCCTATTTCACCATCTATCCATCCTACGGAAAAAGAAATCACCACGCGTGCGTACGTACGGAATACCGTCTCCACGCCGTGGTGTAATCTATTTTCCACCACCACCTTACATGGATGGGTATAATGGTGTAAAGAATAACTATCCATAGTTATTAAAACATCATATTGATTCTGATATATCGTATAATCCACTCCAATTCAATTCAATATTTATGGAAATGATATCATCGCTCGTGCGTACGTACGGACTACCGTCTCCACGACGCGATGAGATTCATTCTCCATGTTAACCATTAAAGAATGATTATAAAGTATATATAAGAAATAATAATGAAATATATGACATTATAAAGCTACTGGATTTATGTATATATATGTATGTCATCTACTTACTTCCATTCAAGACAATAAGGAAAGGAAAACAGCGTTCATGCGTACGTACGGACTACCGTCTCCATGAACTGTGTTTTCATTTCATTTATCTATCTATTATATATATATATACTGAATATATATGATATATAAATAATATTTTATATTCTGTAAGTAAGTAAATCATGATATAAGTAATAATAATGTCAAGAACAACAAGTCAAAACACCTACGATAAAAGAAACGATTTTACCCGAAACGCTTCTTTAACATGGAATTTACAAAAGAACGGGTAATATAATGTCATAAGTGAACCATATATGATATCATAACAATGAATATGATTCTGTAATAAGTCAATGACTTTATTTAAACCATTATACAGGAGCTTCGGACACGTACAAAGCAAATCGGACCTAAGGTAAGGGAAAATATCACAATCTCATTTTTATCCAAGATTGTTTTTACTTTGGCATTTACTGGGGTGTATTTTATCATCCACATCCATGTTCCCTCAATATGTAATATTATTTCCATCCACCTACAATTGTTTAAATCCATTTTTACCCTTCGGTGAGTTTTTAGTAATATGTATGAAAGGAATCTTTTGTCGTTTTTCATACGAGGTACTTTTTGACTTTTCCGACAAAAGTACGAAGAATGTTTTTTTTAACTTATACGGCATGAATGGATTTCTAAAAGAAATTATTTCCAAGAAGCTTCCTTTACAAGTATTAAAGTTTATTTTTAATCAACTTCTTTTATTTTAAAATTGTATGACATGTTAAGAAAGGAAAAGTGTTTTTGAAGTAGAAAGGATATTTTCCTCAAGAATGAAGTTCAAGTATTTTATCAAAATTATTTTCCCTCTAAGATAATAAAAGGGTTCTGTTTTTACCCCTATTATTACATGGATTTGATTATGTTGTGATGGAAACATTTTTATGAATTCCTTTATCTTATATGAATTGTTTTATGATGTCATGTTGTTTTAAGAATCCCATTTTTATTACATGGGTTTTGAAATGATGTATGATTTATGATTTTGTGGCACACATAATAATGGTATCATTATGAGATGGGTGGGACCTATATCTCCCTCCAATGCATTGGGTAAAGATTTTATATCTCATGAGATAGACATGGCTGGAATGGTAGGTTATACCGGTTCAGTGAAACAGGACTGAAACGAGGGTTACTCGATTCAGAAAGGGACTTTGTCCACTAAGATAGTCTTGGCAATGAGTCTTGACTAACAAGAAATGATTCTCTATGATTATGTGTGAATGCCACAAAGTTTCATGTTTTATGTTATGAGTATTGTGATTACATTTCACTGCCATGATTTACCCCATGTTATGAAATTATGATCTCTTTTGCAGGTTAAGATTTCCAAAAGTTATGTGCTTATGTATATGATGTGATTGATATTTCTTTTGTTTACCCTTACTGAGCATTTGAGCTCACCCTTTTATGTTTTCTTTTCCCCAGGATATAAAGAAAGGTTTTAGGTATATAAAAAAAGATGATCTTTATGGGAGATGTTGAAGATCATTCACCACGATTAGAAGATTATATTCCGAGTTTCCAAAGACACTAAACTATTACGGTCCTTGTGTGTGTGTTTTTGTTATGTACTAAGTATTCCGCAAAAGTAATGTAATGTCCATGTACGATAAGCTTTGGGTCTCTATAGTTGGTATCAAAGGGAGGTTTAGTCAACCTTTGGAAACTAGGATGCGAAAACGTTAATGAGATCCCTAGAGATATTTCTAAGGTATGTCTAAGGATGTCTCTAGGGATAAGTATACATATAAGTTATAGTAATAGAATTACGCTAACGATCATAGAATTAAACCTAAGATGTTGAATATTGAAGGTACTCCCCCTTTATTATGTTGTTTTCCCTAGCATGATTTTTGCCTCTCACACTATTCTTTTTGGGTTTTAGACGATGGCTGGAACCCGAAGGAACCGTGTTGATCAATGCAATGGACAATGCAATGATTGCCCTCCTGAACAAACAAATGTTATGGGAGATGGAGTGCAAAATCTTATTGCTATACTTACACAAGCTATGAATCATTCTGGACTTCCAAATGAGCAGATAAGGGAACAATATTCTATTGAGTCCTTCATGAGGCAACATCCACCTTCTTTCAGTGGGTCTTCTGATCCACTTGTGGCTGAACAATGGATCAGTACTACTGAAAAGATATTTTCAGTTCTTCAATGTTCTGAACATGATAAAGTCATCTTAACAGTATATCGTTTGGAAGGTGAAGCTGATCAATGGTGGAATCTTATCAAGAATACGAGGCCAAGAGATGAAATTGAGTCCATGGAATGGGACGAGTTCAAGAACTTGTTTTTCAGTAAGTACTTCCCTCGTATTCTTCGAACAAAGATGGAGAAAGAGTTTCTTGAACTGAAGCAAAGGGACGATGAATCTGTTGGTACCTATGAAGCAAATTTTACAAGACTCGCAAGGTATGCTTCTGGTATTATCATCCAACCTGAAAGTAAAGTTGATCGATTTTTCAGTGGCTTAAAACCAAGTCTTCGAAGGGCATTAGCTATAAGAGACTTTAGTAGCTATGAAGAAATTGTGCGTTGTGCTATCAAGGTAGAAATGGAAGTTGGTGTTACATATCCATCTCATTGGTTTGACAAGAAACGAAAGATGGAGTTCAAGGAGAAAACTCAGAATAATGGTGAAAAGAAGATGAATGTTTCCATATGCACAAAGTGTGGAAAGAAGCATGGTGGAGATTGTCTTAAAGGGACTAGAAAATGTTTTAAGTGTGCAAAAGAAGGTCATCGAGCAGCTGAGTGTCGAAGTAATGGAAAAAGGGATTCTAATGAAGTGAATAAAGAAAACACTGCAGAGAACGCACAACCAACACTTCAATGCTTCAAATGCAAGGAAATGGGGCATTATGCTAATAAATGCCCTAATCCAAGGGTTAGTGATGATCGACATGAGCAACCGCTTAAGGCAAAGGACAAAGGGAAGTCACATGCGATCACTATTGGCAATGTTGAATATGACAACGATGTGGTGGAATGATTAAGTGTTTATGTAATGGGATTCCAAAATAATGTTGTATCTTGGAATATTGGAATATTTATGTATTGGTCTAATGTGGTATTCAAAGTGATTGAGATATTATGCGCACAATGAAGGGAAAACGAGAAAATGAAATGTTTAATAGTATTCATGAGCTCATGATTGATATAAGGACTAAGTGATATCATGGTTTGATTATAAAGAATTTTGAGGATTTTGGTATGTGGAAAGTGTTAACGTTTAACTGCATTCATGTTTTCACTAAGGTTCAATGGGTATTCAAGAGAATACATGATTAAGGACTTTGAATGTTTAGAATGTGTCCAACAAGACATATCTTATGATATATGGGGATCAACGATGGTATTAAATCTCTGGTAATTGTTTTCACTATATTATGAGAGTGGACTGCAGTATTATGTATAAGCCTAAAGATTAGACGGGATTATGTTGGACATAAGTTAGTATTGTTTAAGGATAGAAGATTTTCGATATTATTGATGGGATGTTATAGTAACGTAGTTTTAGAAAAAGGACAACCTGCAGGACGGGCGACAGCCCATCGCTTCGGACAAGGCTGTAGGAATCGAACCCACAACCGAAGTGCGACTGGCCTTTATCGCCTACCACTGACCTACAGGAAGTCCCTGTTTAGTAGAAACTAGTGTTATTATATTAAGAAGTATGATATATGAAGTATAAGCCCATTTTAGGAACCATATATGATTAATCCCACTATAGATCGACTTATGTATATAAATTTTTCTAACCTTTTGAGACAGATGGAATGACCCGTCATTCTATCACATGATCTGCTAACACTTCACGAATAACAAATTCAACTTCATTTATTTAAGAGATGAAGTGGAAATTGTTAAAGGCACGAACAACAGTGAGATTGTACCAAAATAAAGTAAGTATTTATTCTAATTCAAATTCTTTAACTTTAGGGAAATGATCTTGAAAACCAAAAATGTTGTCCTAGTTCTCTTATACCTGATGAATCAGATGGTACCTTAGATCATCACAAATTTATGGATTTGTGATTACTGGCTTTTCCATAGCCATGTTCTCTACCACTCTCCATCAGAACATGATGGTTAGATTTCTTTTCCATATCCATATCTTTACCTATGTGGAAACCCAGCGATTAGTTTATTTGGGTAATCGTTACATTTCATACTTTAGTTTTTAAAGCCAAGTTTTTGTATTCCTTTTTACGATGTGGGATTCTATTAAAGAATATTTCGAATAGTAAACCATTTATAACCCCGACGAATTTCGAGGGCAAAATTCATTTTAAGGGGGGTAGAATGTAACAGCCCGAGATTTTATGAAAAATATTCTTTTTATTTCACTAATGTCTTGTGTTGTACGCTACACCAAAAGGAGCATGCACAACACGCATCCTTGACTTTCCTTGCATACACGCAATCGCGACCTTCCTCGATAGCGTGTGTAGTACGCAATAACGAGTTTCACTAAACAACGATATGCTATTAAAATATTATTAAAACTAGCCATTATGAATAGTAATAACCACTTTTTAAAATTCTGTAAATCTTATATTTCAAAATGAACTTCATTTTTGGATTCGGAGTATCGAATTTAGCCTAAGGTGAAATTTTGGTACTTTTCGGATAACTTTCATATTCCGATGAATAGTGAAAATTATTAATTATAATTAAAAAACAACTTTTTTAATCGAAATAATTAATAGTGATAAATTATTAATTTGAGTGGTTTTAAAGTATATTTAGAATATATTTTTACAATTTAATTCAATGTTGGTCATTGGTTGTAATTTCACATTTAAACCAGACATAATCAAGTGTCAATCTTTTGATAGAAATTGTTTCTTAAAAACATGCTATTTGTCTTAACAGCGGGATTTAATTATAAAATTAATTAATTCAACTTCTATGTTATGAATTTGGTAAAATAGACTTCATTTTTGAATTCGGAATATGAAATATAGCTTAGGATGAAATTTTGGCATTTTTCTGAAAACCTTCATTTTTTGATGAATAGTGAAACTACTAAGTGGTAGTTAAAAAATTGAATTTTTCATAAAACTTAATTTTACCGCTTCTGTAAATGGAATTTCAAAAATCCGACAGACACGGTTGATATCAGTAAGTAAAATGTGGTTCAATGAGATAAAAATAATTTTTTGGTGAATAGTAACTTTTTACTATTTTTACCGCGGTTAATAGTAAATAGGGTAACTAAGGGTAAATATGATATAAATATTACCCAAACACATGTCCTAATTCTATTGGACAAGTGTAATTCGACAAAAAACAAACTTAGGAATAAAATATGACCATTTAGGCCCACTTGGATTAGATTAGGACATTTACTATTAATTTATTTGAAGAAGGGTTAAAATAGTTAAAATCAAAGTTTAATAAGTAAATCATTTTTAATATGGAGTTATACATAAGATAAATTCGACTATAAATATTCATTAGAAATCTAAAAATATTTCATACATAGTGGTATTTTATTTGTAATTTTTAGACATCAAATAATTTAATTAATTTATGACACAAAGATGATGCAGTAATTATCTTATTTATGAAATATTGATATAATTGATGTTATAAACACCAAAATAAATGTAATTTGAGAATTTTTATGAATTAAACTAATTTTCTAGGTTACTATGATATATTAATGTTGATTTAATCAACTTGGTTCGAACATTTAATTCTGTTATGACTTTCACAAAAATCATATATCAAATAGTGTCAAAATTGACACAAAATAATTGTTAAATCAAATATTATATTATTAATTGTTATTTTATTCCTAAAAATCTAAGGTTCGGAAAAATGACTTAGATAAGGATATATATTTTAATAATAAACAATTTGGGGTTCGTTTGGCATGTTATAGTAAGTGTATTAACCATATAGTGAAAGAAAACAAAAAGACACGGTAAAAGTTAAATTATTTAACTTAGAGTTAAATCTAATTGATAAGGTTAAAATAATAACCTAAACTTGTCTAAATCCTATTGGTTGATAGGATTTCTACCCATCACCACTTTATCTTCGAAATAAGACCCTTTGGAACCATTATAAACCGATTTTGACTTTAAAATAAAATAATATTTTGAGGTATTCCTAAGGTGCCCCTCTCCTCCCTTATAAAAGGACACCTCCTCTCCCTCCTCCTCACACCAATTTGAGCACTCAAGCTCGGCCAACCCCTGCCAAAATCTCTTCTCCACTTCCCTAAAAACATCCTAGAGGTTCTGGTCTTCCTCAAAGACCAATTTTAGTGCCCTAATAGGAGGTCTCAAAGAGGCGCTTCAAAGAAGAGGTAATTACCGTTACCAATTCTTTCATCATTATTTCTTCTTCCACTTCTTCTTCTTAGGTTGTTTCATTATGAAGTAATAACATCAGTATCACTCATATACTGATATGTTATTTTAAGTATGAAACAACCCTATTTCACCATCTATCCATCCTACGGAAAAAGAAATCACCGCGCGTGCGTACGTACGGAATACCGTCTCCACGCCGTGGTGTAATCTATTTTCCACCACCACCTTACATGGATGGGTATAATGGTGTAAAGAATAACTATCCATAGTTATTAAAACATCATATTGATTCTGATATATCGTATAATCCTCTCCAATTCAATTCAATATTTATGGAAATGATATCATCGCTCGTGCGTACGTACGGACTACCGTCTCCACGACGCGATGAGATTCATTCTCCATGTTAACCATTAAAGAATGATTATAAAGTATATATAAGAAATAATAATGAAATATATGACATTATAAAGCTACTGGATTTATGTATATATATGTATGTCATCTACTTACTTCCATTCAAGACAATAAGGAAAGGAAAACAACGTTCATGCGTACGTACGGACTACCGTCTCCATGAACGGTGTTTTTCATTTCATTTATCTATCTATTATATATATATATACTGAATATATATGATATATAAATAATATTTTATATTCTGGAAGTAAGTAAATCATGATATAAGTAATAATAATGTCAAGAACAACAAGTCAAAACACCTACGATAAAAGAAACGATTTTACCCGAAACGCTTCTTTAACATGGAATTTACAAAAGAACGGGTAATATAATGTCATAAGTGAACCATATATGATATCATAACAATGAATATGATTCTGTAATAAGTCAATGACTTTATTTAAACCATTATACAGGAGCTTCGGACACGTACAAAGCAAATCGGACCTAAGGTAAGGGAAAATATCACAATCTCATTTTTATCCGAGATTGTTTTTACTTTGGCATTTACTGGGGTGTATTTTATCATCCACATCCTTGTTCCCTCAATATGTAATATTATTTCCATCCACCTACAATTTTTTAAATCCATTTTTACCCTTCGGTGAGTTTTTAGTAATATGTATGAAAGGAATCTTTTGTCGTTTTTCATACGAGGTACTTTTTGACTTTTCCGACAAAAGTACGAAGAATGTTTTTTTAACTTATACGACATGAATGGATTTCTAAAAAAAATTATTTCCAAGAAGCTTCCTTTACAAGTATTAAAGTTTATTTTTAATCAACTTCTTTTATTTTAAAATTGTATGACATGTTAAGAAAGGAAAAGTGTTTTTGAAGTAGAAAGGATATTTTCCTCAAGAATGAAGTTCAAGTATTTTATCAAAATTATTTTCCCTATAAGATAATAAAAGGGTTCTGTTTTTACCCCTATTATTACATGGATTTGATTATATTGTGATGGAAACATTTTTATGAATTCCTTTATCTTATATGAATTGTTTTATGATGTCATGTTGTTTTAAGAATCCCATTTTTATTACATGGGTTATGAAATGATGTATGATTTATGATTTTGTGGCACACATAAGAATGGTATCATTATGAGATGGGTGGGACCTATATCTCCCTCCAATGCATTGGGTAAAGATTTTATATCTCATGAGATAGACATGGCTGGAATGGTAGGTTATACCGGTTCAGTGAAACAGGACTGAAACGAGGGTTACTCGATTCAGAAAGGAACTTTGTCCACTAAGATAGTCTTGGCAATGAGTCTTGACTAACAAGAAATGATTCTCTATGATTATGTGTGAATGCCAAAAAGTTTCATGTTTTATGTTATGAGTATTGTGATTACATTTCACTGCCATGATTTACCCCATGTTATGAAATTATGATCTCTTTTGCAGGTTAAGATTTCCAAAAGTTATGTGCTTATGTATATGATGTGATTGATATTTCTTTTGTTTACCCTTACTGAGCATTTGAGCTCACCCTTTTATGTTTTCTTTTCCCCAGGATATAAAGAAAGGTTTTAGGTATAAAAAAAAAGATGATCTTTATGGGAGATGTTGAAGATCTTTCACCACGATTAGAAGATTATATTCCGAGTTTCCAAAGACACTAAACTATTATGGTCCTTGTGTGTGTGTTTTTGTTATGTACTAAGTATTCCGCAAAAGTAATGTAATGTCCATGTACGATAAGCTTTGGGTCTCTACAAAAACTACCTTAATTGATTGAGAGATTTAAAAATCGATTTATCCTTAAAAAATGATCAGACACTTATTACTTATTAAAATTCCCATAAAATCAATAAATAACAATTTTATCAACATTTAAAACAATTAACCCATTGATTAAGAATAAAAACATCCAGAAAACAAGAAAACCCAAAAAAAACAATGTATAAAACCATACAATTTATTAAAAAAATAAATTAAAAAAATATAAAATTATAATGTACCTTAAAATACCTAGGTCATGGTGTTGTATATTAGGGAGCCCAATTAAAATTAATATCTAGTGAAAATATCTCAAATTAGAGAGAAATGGGTAGAATATAACCCATAAGTGATTCAATAAATCAAAATAAGGAGAAGCCTTGGGGCATGGTGTGATTTCACTTTGAAATGATGAAATCAACAACCAAAATATCCTACAAATTCAAAATAAAAAAATAATTGACAATGATAATGGGAGAGGAAGAAAATTGTAATAGATTACCTTGGATTTAGTGGAAGAATCTCATCTGAAACATCCTTGGAGCATGAAATTGATGGAGGGTGGGTACAAGGAATGAATGAACCATTATAGTGTATTTCATTGGTATTGGATAATTGAAGTCCAAAGGCACCCAACAGTTGTTTATAAAAATTAATAATAGTGTTAAAAAACATCGTTTTGAAAAAGAAAATCAATATGGTCCTATCATGTACTCATTTGAGGGATATTAGTAACATAGTGCATCCACCATGGAGCCTGTAATTCTCTTAGATCATCAATTTATAGTTGAGCACCCATCGATTACCCAGTTTCATTTTATGAAATATTCTACAAGTGAGACCCCATTCAATCCTACTTGAACCAAATTCTCCCCATAAAAATTTAAAACCAAATCTGTAAACAAAAAAATTACAAACACAAACACTAGAATTTATAATTGAATCCAATATTAAAATACACACTTTCAACCTAATTAAATGTTCCAAAAGATTAATGACCATGACCATAGTATCCTAGATATTTTGATTACATTATTGTATCAACACTATATAAAAGAGATCACATCCAAAATGAAAGAATAGTTTAGTATTCTAGTTAAATTTGATAAATACATCAGTCACCAATACATATGAAAAAATAAAACAAAATAGATGCTGAATTTTAATATTCTCCATCTTCCAATGACGTCAAATATTCCTTTATCATATCCTAGAGAATTGAAACAACATAAAGGTGATCATATATTCTCAATTAGAGTTATACACAACAAAATCAATAATGAGTAAATAAGGAATAATTAATATATATATGTAAATAATATAAAATAGATTAAATTTAATAAATAACTTGAACAACAAGAAAAATATTGATGGAGTAAAAGAATATGTAATGATGCTATAAAATTAATCAAATGTTCTTGAAATATATCCATGTATATTATTCAAAATAATTTCATAGAACTCAATAATAATTCTATAGTGATTGAATAAAAAATGACGGACATCTGAAGCACACCATTGGGGCCTTGTGTTGGGATTTTATAAACTATGTTTAGGTATAAACTAAAACCCATTTAATAAGGTTATCCAACTTTTTTTATACATGGGACTTGCCAATGTTTCGAGGGGCTATGAAATTTCATGTCCTATTTATCTAATAATTAGTCCAATGCATTAATCATATGAATATACAATAAAAATTAATAAATATTATTTTGAAGTAGATTACTATTCTTATTGAAAAAACATGTTTTTTGAATAAAGATGATGAATACAGGAAGGCTTAGTTAAATGTGTCCTTCTAAAAATCATAAAAAATTCAAAGTGTTCATCATGAAATAATGAGATTCATTCATTACCCCATAAATATGAGTAATTAGGGCAAAATTATTATGTAAATAAGAGGACATGATTATGTAAAGTGGTTTTGGGAAATGAAATCCCATATTTATCTCCACCAACACTCGCTCCAAGAGATTAGTGATTTTCATAGGTATATCCTTTTATAGGGTACCTCTATAATAGATTTTAGAATGTTGAAACCCAATAACAAGGATTATACATGTATTTCTAAGTCATCTATAAGGAAACAAAAAATATATGTCATATTATGAGAAGATGAAACTCCACCACAACAGACTACGAGTAGAAGACTCTTCAAGATAATAAATGAGCTATAGAACCAGAATACTAGTTCAACTCAAAGTTATGACAAAAACTAATAGATTTAAAAGATATTTAATAAATTAAATCAATCAAAAATGATCTTTAATATCAAATTGACATCCGTTTTCTTCAAATAGAAGTAGAGTGAACACTCATAATATGATAAACTTGTATGTCTAAAATGTGATTCACTAATAGATTAAATTTCCTTCACATTGTAATGTGAACGCTATCTACAAAAAAGCTCATTAACATCATATGAGGTTTACTAAGACATTAAAAATGTAATTTAACCTATAACCATTTTATGTGACTGATCTTATAGTTATTCACAACTAAATAAATCTATTTCTTTTCAAAAATAATTCACTAATGATTCTACCAAAAATAAATAGACTATTTTGTAAGTATTCTAGATGAAGTAGTAAGTAATGAAATTCCTTAATTACATATTTATTTAACCTCATTCTCATTAGTGTCTGCTGAAAACCCATTATTAACCAAACATTATATACCAATAAATCATAGTATTTAAGGAACAAGTAGTTCAAAACTAGGGAGTTTTATCGTATTGATTCCACTCAAGATGACTTCATCAGTAAGATTTAAATTTTAAATTGTAAGGAAATAAGATTGAATATTTGAGAGTGGTTAAGATAAATAAATATTATGAGTTTGAGAGAAGAATAATATTTTTATTTTTTATGGTTCTCAGGAAGAATTTCGACTTTTGGATCCAAAAATGAAATGTAATAATTTGGGACTTTTGAAATTGAAAATTCATATTTTCATAAAAAGATTACATAATTAATATTTTATTGAATCTATTTATTATATTAAATATGAAAAAAATTTAATAACATATTTTTAAATAGAACATTCTTAAATAATATAGAGTCTAATTAATAAAAATTTTGCCTTTTACATCCATTAATATTATCTTAGCCTATATGAATTATAAATAAGTGTTATAAACTCCAACTTATTTTATGCTTCAATGTTTGACTCATTAAGTAACAAAATAATTTAAAAAATTATTCAATGATTAACATGGGATCTACGATTATTTAAAATTTTAATCAAAAAAAATTAATTATTGATACAATAATAAATAATTTTTTACACATGTTCAATATTTTTAATTTGTCTCCATATTCCTATGAATAGATATTAAAATAAAATACATTGAATGAATTTAAAACCACTGAGTTTGTCAGAAATAAACAAAAAAGATATGATTTATTAAATTATCAATTTCAATTAAAATACATGAATAGAAAGACAAATAAGGTTTAATAAATTAACACATTCAAATGATAACATTTTAATGAGTATTTCTGATGTTATAAAAACAATTCAAGTAATTAATTAATCACATAAAATAATAGAGTGAGAGTGTTTCTTAACAGTTTCATATAGGAATATTCAATATAAAAGAATAAAACTTAAAACATCTATATTTTGTCTCCCTATATCTAAAACAGTCAATGTATTTAATATTAAAATTTTAAGGCAAATTAAATACTTCACAGATTGAATATTCTATCTCTTATTATGTATCTACCCAAATAATAAACTCTTTCATAGTTTACAATTCATTATAAAATAATTATTATTTTAATTAACAAATGTGTATTTTTAAAAAACACACATATATATATTTCAATGAGGTTTATTGGTGAAAATCTCTAAAAATATCAAATACATGATCCATTTTTAACTCTTATGCTCTTGGTTCTTAAAATCCATGAAATTTAAGACTAAGGTTACCAAATCTATTTATTTTGTTAATGTATTTAAAACATATAGTCAGATAGTGGTTTTGAATAATGATCATTCATGGCACCCCATATGTAAGAATTTATAAATTAATGGTCAATTGAATAATGTCCATTAAAATCATAAAAAAATCATTTAATAGTACACATTGTTTTACATTTTGAACAATGAAAAAATAATTCCTATATAATTTTGGTTATTATCCATTACAACCAATAAAATTCTTAACATTTTTAATTTTATTGTTACCATGAATTTGATTTTAATAATTATCTCCCATGATAAGAATAATTTAATATTATTTTATTTTATTAGCTTCATTAAATAATTCATTAATTTTAATTTCATTGAAATCATAAGTATGTTTGGAAAATTTGATTTGAAATATGAATTTTGGTAATCCAAATTGTCTTTTTCAATTGAAATAATAACATATTATTTTTTAGTTTTCTATTATCTTTTTTAATGATTCATATTATCCTTCATGAATAATTTTTTTTTGTTTAATTCACTATAAGAATGAATTTTAAAATTGGAATTTGGAGATAAATATTATTATACATCATCAGCATAAGATATGAGACATAGAATTACTTTATTCTCAACTTTAGAGTTTGTAGTATATTCTTCTCTTGAATATTTACAAGCACTTCATTCATCCTAAATGATTTTTTGACTTTTAATTTATAATTAGATTTACTTTTATCTTTAACTATTGGATGGTCAAGTCTCATATGACCGTTCTTCTTAAATTTATAGCATTTTTTTTTCATTTCATAATTTCAAATTTCACCTTTATAAATTTATAAAGCTTTCTTAATTTTATACAAACCTATGATAAATAATCACATAAAATGAAGTAACTATATATTTAATGATAAAATTCATCAATAAAAAATTGAGCGAAGTATATTAAATTTTTATCGAAATATAAATTTCAAAATCTAATTGCATCTCATTTCTTATATTATCAAGTTTATTTAGTTCCTTCATTATTAATTATTTTAAAATTATGGATTAATAAATTTAATCAAATATTACTTTACACATATTAAGTAAAACCCTGTGTAAATTTTAAAATATTATATGGTTCTAGAATAGGATTTCGTAAAATAGAAACATCATTGACCATTTCATTCAATATTACCCATATCTGATTGATTGTTTCATCACCAATCATTTTGAATGTATCAAATTTTAATTTTATAGTGTCAAACCTCAAATCTCTAATATTATTAGTAAATACATAGGAAAAATTTATTTTCAAGAAATTCTTATATGTAAGAGCACACTGAGAAAACGGATTGAATTCATCAATTTCTAATACAACAATAATAATATTCATTTTACTCGAATTAAGGTTATAATAAGTATCTTTAGTAGTATTATACTTATCCATATATTATTTGGGAATTTCAATATTTATAACTAGCTTCAAATAAATTATTATTACATGATTATTCAGGTAAATAATTATGTGTTCTTTATAGCATCTATAACTAACAATATTTAAATAAAGATCATGTATCATTAGCATACCTATATGAGATCATCCATTAGGTTATTTTTTATCTTAGAATTCTGAGAAACAATGGAAATATATATTCTTGAACCTATCATTTTATAATAATAATTATATCATACTGATTATAATTAAGACAAAATAAGGGTGTTAATAGTGTTTTGTAGAAATCATGACCAATTTTAAGCATCCCACTAGAAATAATGTTATTATTTACATCTCTATTAAAGATGAGTAAATATTAGATATTATATAAAAAATTATAATTGGGCAGAATGGGGTATAATGGTTTGGGAAAAAGAATTCTCATAGCCTGCTCCAACAATTCATTCTCTATGAGCATAATGATTTTCAATAGAAGGTCTTTTTCCTATGGTTGAATACAAATAGGAGATGCTAGTTGAATCCGTATAACAAAAAATTTATAGTGCCTTTTAATTATTTTAAAATGAATCTAAAAATACATATCTTAGAATGAGAAGTCGACACTCCACAATGACTGAGTACGAGAAGTCAAAACATCATGGAAATAAATGATATGTAGATGTCGAACACTAGTTTATATCGCAGTTACAATATAAAATAATATATGTAAAATATATTCAATATAATACACTAATACAAAAATTAAATTAACATTTCCCAAACCTCATTTTTCTTTAATTTTTTGTATTAAAAATACTCAGTAGATGATAAAATTTTATATATCTAATGTGTAGCTCTTGTAGTCACTTTGATAAACACTAGAAAAATATTGAAAATAGATACAATAACAGTATCATGGAGACCAAAGAAAAATTAATCAAAATAGATATGTATTTTATGTTTATCTATTCATATTACTAGATGCATCATCTTTTTAGAGATAACACAACTTTTGGTGTTTAGCAATAACCTAGATTTAATTCTGGTAAGACATTTCTAGGAAATTATCGAGATAAAATGTTATAAATAGAAATTAAAGTACCTTGATAAGATTTTAAAATCCCTTACAAATAAGAATTATTTAATCTATTGAATAAGTGAATTTTAATCAGCCTGTAAGCATATATAAAAGTTAAAAACTCAAAGGGCGATATATAAAATATAACAAATATAAAAATGAATTCAAATCTCATTGTAAATTGATTAAAAAAATAAGTTTTCACTTTGTGTGGATAATATTCAAATTCAAATTTGATAATATATGATTGAAATAAAAGGATTGGGTGATGAACCTTGGGTTATATACATAAATATAGGCTAGCTGATAATAGTTTAGATCCAAATCCTATCATTTAGTTTAAATATAGGGTTATTAAAAGTACTCTTAGACTAAATAAATCACATTGGTAACACAAATATGGGTGTTTTGAGCATCAAAATCAATGATAATTTTATGAATTTTTTTAGATAGACATATTCCCAACAGAACTAGCACACATAATTTTAAATGTTTTAAAATAAAAAAAAACATAAATAATCTATAAAATTTCATTGCACTATATAAATATTATAACCTTAGTAAATAATATAATTCATTAAAATATTTTTACATTGATAAAAATTCATTAAATATATAACTTTAATTTTTATTGAGGAAAATACCCCCCTTCACATTGAAATTTCATATATCAATTCAAAAAAAATCGTAATTTTTAAGGGAAAAGTTATTTATTAAATTAAACTTATAATAAGTGATATGAAGAGTGAAATAATTTTTAGTCATGATTGAGGGATATTAGAATCATTCCATATATGATAAAAATATTGCATTCATACTTTTGTAATAAAATAAAATAATTCCTTTTCAGAAAAGGATAAGAAAACTACATATGAACCATTATGTTAAAGTCAAACAAGGTGTAATATTTCATTACTAAATAATTGGACAATAGAAAAAAAAATCTTCAAAACATTTTAATGATAATTTATTTAAGGAAGAAAACATTTCCTAATAGAGTAAAAAACAAATTAAATTTTCCTTCAAAACATGTTTTTTATTTGAAGATTACATAATGGGAGGTAAATTAATCAAAAACATTAAATTTAAATAATAGGAAATGGAAAAATGTTGGGGATAAAATAGAAATATCAAATAATTCCCCCAAGGGAGACTTTATCATAATCAATTCAGAAAAGTGATGTTATTGTGAAATAAAACCTTAACCCATGTATTAATTCATTAATATGAGTTTTAACATCCAATAAAATAAATATATATTTATTATAAATATATATTTATTATAAATATATTTGATAACAATAAACATATATATCATAACCTATAAAAATTATTTATTAAATTTTCTTCACATTTATTAATAAATCATCGTTAAATTCACTATTTTCATTCGAAAATGATTCGATTTTAATATATGTTTTGGTTTGATAGTTTTGGTCCTAATACATTGATCGTGGTCCCATAATCTCTATAATGTGACTAATGATATAAATACCATATATATTCCTTAAATCTATCCTTATTTCTATCTTTGTAAGGAATAATCGGAAAACATATCACATTACTTCATGGATGTGGTAGTCCACACATATGCCTGACCAATGTAATCATTTTCCAATGGATTGAAATGTAATAATATAAAAACCTAGGAAATTATAGAATAATTTTTTTAATATTTAGTATTAATCCTGACTTAAATAGTTATATCCATCATAAATATATTGAGTAATTATTAAATTCAAAAAATGAAATTGTTTATTTAAACTCATTTCTTATATGATTTTATATTAGAAGATTAATTTCAGTATTATTTAATTTTAATTTTATCAAGGTAATACCATTTTGAGTTTCATATTATCAATATAATCTTAGAATTAATTTTATATAAATTTCTGAAAAGTCCAATTTTTATTGAATAGTGAAAATACTGATTTTTATTAAACATTGATTTCCTTTATATTAAAAATTCCATTTGATGTTTTTGAATTGATATCATGCTAAATTAAGCAAATTTAAGTTATATATAATATAATTTATAACATTACAATCATCCTAATAATATATTTTTGTGTAAAAACTATTTTAGGCAAAATAATACATTTTTATGAAATTTGTTTTGTGTTTCATTTTTTAAAATTATTTTTAAATTAAATTCTATAACATATTGATTTTAAATTTTTATAAATTTATTATATATTTTAAATCAGTGGGTATAAAAAAATTAAATATTTACAATTGATTTATTTATCAATATTAATTATAAACATAGTATTTTTTTACCACGTAAAAAGGTATGTCAGGTTATTTATGTCAAAAAAATTAAATGATAAGAGCCTTAAAATATAATAAGAACATACATAAACCACAATTTATGAGAATATTTCAACCATAGGATTTTTTTTTAAATTTATGACCTCTTTAGGTCTCTTGTTCGAGATTACAACCTTTATAGTATTTTATTTATATAAAAGTCAAACATGTCACACTGTTTTTTTAGTAAGATTAATATTTCTAATGGTGTATTATCCAGACGATTTGTCTAACTATATGTTGTATTTGAACATATAAAATAATTATATAATTCCTAGTTTTTTTAAATTTTTAGTGATGATATAATTACTTTAAATACTTACTCAATACTAATGTAGTAATTTTTCAATTAATGAAAAAAACAATTAAATGATATTAAAAATAATTAAATAAAAATAATTTGAGATAATAACAAAATAAATGAATTTTATATTCTCTATTACCATGTTTCTTATGTTTCGAAATAATAATTACAAATTTTAGGTGTTATATTGATATTATTAATGTCAATGTATAGAATATTGCATAAAATTGACATTCATGACATTTTATATTAAATAATATTTTATTAAATGATATAAAATTTATAGAAATATTAAATTATTCTATGTGTTTAATAAAAGATTATATATTTCAACCATGGTCTATTTTGTTGTTGTTTTTCATTTTATATAACCTATATTTATCCTAAAATATATAAACTCCATGTTGTCACAAAAAGACTTAAAGGGGTTAAATATTATTTAAAATAAAATGATAAAGGTCTAAATCTAGTAAAAATATACAAAATTTTTTATGATGTTATTTTTAAAAATAAAAATATTATATAATAAAAAATTAACTCTTTTGTTATTTGGAATTGGAAATTAGTTTATATTAATTTAAAAAATGGTGAAATGCCAATAGTGCCCCTCCACTATCTTATAAAAGGCCACCTCATCTGGTCTTTTTGTAACACATAAAAACCCTCATGTTTCAAAATTAATTTATAAATACATTCCTATAATTAATGCTATAATTATAGTGGTATTCGGTAAGTCATAAAACCAATCATACAGTTCATAAGGTATTAATCAAAGGAGGTTTTCCAATGAAATGGAATACTCATTATCTACATGTTTTATTTTTATTGCCTATTCCACTTCCTAAGAGGAATATTAAAACATGATAAAATAGTAACTAAAACAAACTATAAACATTTATGTGTTATTTTGTTCTTAAAATACGTATATATATATATATACTATTCCATCTAATAAAAAAATAATACACCATTCATGTGTACGACAGACTACCACCTCAAGAACTGATGTAATTAATTTTCTAGATCCGTATCCCAATTCCGAATATCATGATAGAATTAATGTTTATATATAATATTCATGAAATATTTATCTTTATAAAATTTAAATATTTCATTGAATTTATGAAATTTTTGTTCACTGAAAAATGTTATTATCATCAGTGCGTGTTTGTGGACCACCACATCACTGATTCATGTGATTCCTTTTTCATCACCATATATAATGGAATATATATGTATATATATTCAAAGAGAAAGTACTATAATTATGATATTATTAATAACCTAGAAATATAAACTAATAATTTACTACTTTTAATAACAATCCGTGGAAAATGGAAAGGTTACTCTT
Source organism: Viscum album (assembly GCA_963277665.1). NCBI lineage: Eukaryota > Viridiplantae > Streptophyta > Magnoliopsida > Santalales > Viscaceae > Viscum > Viscum album. The sequence continues at coordinate 1,291,913,753 of OY728158.1, forward strand.
GTGTACAAACAACTAACCGTCTGCATGATTGAAATTTGGTTAACTTTTCATAACCGTATTTCATGGATATATTTAAAAGTATAATTTATGTATAAAAATTATAATTATTTCATGATTATTATTATGGAGATAGTTTAATAATAAACCATTTGACCATAGTCAAATTTTCAAAGTCATTTTGACTTATAAACCAAATATCCTAAAAACATATAAAATTGACTTAATTATTTGAGTAATTTTTATAAGATGGTAATAAATGTAAATAAATGAATATATATCATGGAAACCATTCTAAAGAAAGTAAATAATTAAAAAAATTATTATTCAAGATGATAAATAATGCATATGACAAGTAAGACTCAAATAAATTGACTTTCATTTAATTTTTTAGTTTCCCTTTAAACTAACTTTTTCTTCCAAATCCATATCTTCTAAAAAAACATTTAAATAATGGTTTTACTATTCTCAAACTAATTTATAAATTCATTTTTACCCATATTTTACTTTATAATTTTTTTTTAAATTAATTTTTTTCTTTAATTTTCAAATGAGGTTTGTTGTGTATTTTTTGAAACAAATATGTACAAAATATTTATTTTACTTATACAGAATGAGGATTTTTTCCCAAAATCATAACACATCAATTAATTGAACAGTATTTTATAAATTTAAATTTTTATATTCAAATAAAATGTCTTAATATTGATGTGGGTTTTTTGAGATTCAGGAAAATCAATTTTTATAGGAAATGGTATTTAGATATCCCTTTTTTTATTTGGGTTTATATGATTTTTTTAAAAAGGGTTTTGTATTGAAATAGTGAAATAATTAAATATTTTATTCATTTTATGGTATATAATAATTATATAAAAAAATATGATATTGATACATCTTATACCATAGGTTAAGCACCATTATAGCTCACGAGTGCGCCCGATATAGCTAATACGAAGGGTTGAACCCCATTATATATCATAATAAAGGAGCGAACCTGATATCCCTTTTATAAAGGGGGATCCCCATTATTTCTCTCGAATTCATTGGGTAATGATTTATTTCTATATAATTATATATGAATATAGCTTTATGATTATTATAATTTCTAAGGGTTCTTGTATGTGTTCTTTAAGGGCTTTTTATGATGATGTTCCAAGGTGCTTGAATGACTTTTCTATGATTTATATAGAGTTTTCTTGAAAATATATTAAATTTAAAAGGTAATATAATGACTATTTTTATTGGGTTATTAGGTTATTCACTAGACTAATATTTTTTTCTCTTCCTAAAATTTGTTTTCACACCCCAGGTTTTTAATAGTTATTTACATGGTTTTAAGGAAGTGTAGGGAAAAGTAATACATCACGATGAAAAATTTGATGATTATTTCATGAAAATAAATCATGTTTGATTTTAATGTGTATTTTTATGGGAAACATTAATAATGAATATAAGTGTTCACATGTAATGTAAGGGTTTATTATGAATGAGTTTATCCTAATTAATAAAACTCAAAACCTAGAAGATATATCAGATTGAATTAAAGATAATCCTAGTCTATAGTAGCTTTAATGTGTAATCATTAAGACTGGGTTTTATAGCTGGTATCAGAGTATAGTTTTGATAAATTCAGAGGTTGTGATGTTTTCATGAGAGTTTATCATAATAGTTATGTATATAACCATGGTTTTATATGTTTGAGGTAGATTATAAGTTAAATATCATATAAAACCGTAGCTATTATTTAAGTAACTGAATTTTAAACTTATGAATGATTTTTTTGATTATAATTAGTTTGGTTTCGATTTATGTAACCCATAGGTTTCAAGTGATATATTATATGAATAAGTATACCTTATTCTTTTTAGGAAATAATTTTATGTTAATAGAAAACATTTAGGGTTTATATGATCTTATATATTTTTTGGTAATTGTGGGTTATTACATTTTCTGATGAAGAATAATAGGTAAGAGATAATGTTTAAGGTTAAAAAATATCTTTAATAATGAGTATAATAACATTATTTTGTTTATATTTCCCACATATCTGGTATTTAAAAAGGATTATAAAAATATTGTATTATAATGATTAATCCATACAGGATAGGAAACAACTTATCTTATCCTATAGGGACGTGAGGAATGAACCCACAACCAATGGGGAAAATGGTACATTACCTACCATTGGTCAATGAGATGTCCTAGTTAGTATGAAATTTTATTTTTAATTAAATAATTTAATAGGTGAATATTAATTTTATTTGGGTGACATTTTTTAATTTTGTTGATAACTATGGGATTGAAAATTTATTTTTTGATAATGTGAATAATGTTATCTTGGGATAAGATCTCTATAATTTTTTTGAACATTATAAGATTATGTTAAAAATAATACTATGGGATTTTAATTGATATATAAAGGATGATTTATCTTTTGGAACCATATGTTTTTATATTCTGGATTTATGGTGATTTGGTTAATTTATGGAAATGGATAGTATATCTAATAGATTATATGTTTATGACATGACCATTTTGGTATGAGACTTTAATATGAATTTATGTTATTTGGAGATAAATGTTTTAATTAATCTTGTAATATTATATTTTAAAATCCTTTTAATTTTTGGGATTCTACATTAGTATATAAGTTATTTTTTTAATTTTAAGGATAGTTATTTATTGACTTATCTTTGACAAAATTTGGTTATTATAGTTTACTTTTAGATATTAAATTAGTTTTTTTCATATGAAGGTATATTATTTTTGCGTAATTATGTTCTCTTTTCTTAACTATTTTAGTTGTGGTTAATGTTAATATAGATGTTGTATATCATGTATCCCTTCATTGGAATTATGTGATCTATTAGATGTTTATTACAATAGTTTAGACATGAAAAATTCAAATTGAATGCTCATTATTTGGAAACCAATTTGACATTGTGGTGGGAATTCAATAGATTTAAAAACTCTACTTGTCAAGGATGTATACTTACAAATGTTCCTATTATTGTTGGTAAATTAATGACACAAATATAGGAAAAATATTTTGAAATAAGAGAATCATCAATTTACATTCTATACCAAGAAATGAATTGCCTTTTAACTGATCAATGATTTATAGTTTTTTGGATGGTTAACTTTCTCATGACTATGTTCTCTATCTCTCCCCATAAATCATTGGGAACTAGTTTTATCATCAATATATATCTTTTCAAATCCAAAATTATTCATCATAATTCGAAACCAAGTTTTTTTACTCCAAAATAAAATCTGGATACCCCCTTTTAATCTTATCAAGTGAAATTCGTTTAAAACCTTTTTATGATGTGTGATTTCAACATAGGTATTTTGAATAGTCAAACCTAGTTTACTGAACCTAAGTTCACAATTGTGATGGTAAAATTTCCAAAAGGGGGTATATTGTGATGACCTAGGTAATGATTGAGTAAATCATTTTAATATTTATTTTTATTTCTTCAATTTTGTATTTTTATTCATCATACCTATATTATGTAATGTTATAATAATCCCTCTTTATTAGTGCCCCAAAAGAGGTAGTAAACAATATTAATGGGAGAATCATTACGGATTCCATTAATGAAGATAAAATAATATGGATTGAAAAGTAATGTCACATTTTTTTGAGTATTCTATGTAGGTAAGATCAATTTGGAGGAATATATTAAAATTTGGAATAAAATGTAAGATCATATTGAAGATCATTTAAAATCTGATCCGGATATCTAAGTAACTCCATGGAATAGATTTTATATACATTAGTTGAATATAACATCATTAGATATGTTTTTATGAATTTTTTATACATTTTTGTGGTCATTTTCTATTTTGTAGGATATTTTAGTTTTATCACTTTTCCTAAAAAGTGTTTCTGAAATAAACATTTACTTCTCAGAAAAAAAAAGAAACGATTTTATTACACATTTTTCTTTTGATATATTTTTTAAAAGATTGATTTTAATACTATTTTATTATAATTTGAAAAAACTTAATTTCTTTTTTGTGTTTATCATGTTTTAATAATCTTATAATGATTTTTTTGTAAGTTCCAAAAATGATTTTTGTAGTGAATAGTGAAAAAAATTATTTTTTATAAAATAGCATTTTAACTATATTGAAAAGTACTACTATGTTTTGAAAAATATATACAATAAAAATATGTAACAATTAGTTTGATATAATCTAATTAATTAAATTTTAATAATACTTATACCTTCTTTTAGTATAAAAACTTTTTTCGGGCTTAAAACTATATTTTCATGAAATTTCATTTTCATTGCATTTAGCGGGATTATTTTTTAATTACAATAATTAAATTTAGTTTTTGGAATTCTGTGAAATTGAATTTATATATTTAATTAGTGGAAAAAAATTTATTACACTGCTCCATCTTATTTTTCGGTCTACATTAATAGTAAACTTAGTAATTTTATTACCACGGTAAATGGTAAATCAGAGAATTTAGGTTAACAAAATAAAATGATAAGAACAATAAAATGGAAAAAATGTACCTAAATCATATTTTATTAATTTAATGGGATTGTAGGCATATAAATTTTGAATATATTATCTTTTGGAGTGAATTGAATTATATTTTTAATTTTATTGTCTTTTTTTAGAAATACATATAACACTCTTGTTTTAAATAAGTAAAATATTTTTAATAAATTTTTATATAGAGTAATTGTTATATATAAATATTATTTTCAAATATAAATGGATTATATTTTCCAAATTAATTTATTTTTAATTTTTAGTGATGTAATAATTACCTTAAATGTTTACTCAACACTGGGACCATAATTATTCAATGAATAGAAAAATAAAATAAATATATTAAAAATAGTAAAGGAAATATAGTTCGACATAATTATTGTAATTGATGAATTTTATACAATACATTGACATGGTTTAAATGTGTTAAATAATTGTATGAAATAATAAGTGTTATCTTGATATTTTTGTTGTTAATTTAATGAACATTTCTTATAAATGACATTGTGGATATTTTTACTGTAAATAATATTTGTTTTAAATGATATAAAATTCCTATAAAATTAAATTCAACAATGTAATTAGGTAAATTCTATAAATTTCATAAATTATCCACTTATGGATATTATTTTAATTTTATAGTAACTATATTGACCCCTTAATAGTATAAATTCATATGGAAATGCTAAGAGTTAAATGAATTAAATAAGGGTTAAAACACAAATATATGTGTAACAATATAGTAAAAATTGTATAATTTTTGTTGGATGAGGGTATCTAAACACATAATAATATTATACTCTAAATAAATCACTTTTTCCTATGTTTAATTAAAAATTAATTGATACTAATTTAAAATTTTAATGAAAAGGGAAGAGTATCCATCTCATCTCCTATAAAAGTGATCCTCTTCTTCTATCTTCATCATAAATAAAAAACTAATTTTCATCCATTACTAAAAAAAAACCATACATGAAATCCTAGCCTCATTATAGAGGACTTTTTTGTTCTTAATACAGTTTTATAGGTCTTAATGTATTAAGAAAGTTAAGGTTTCCAAAAAAGAAGTACATTTTAAATCTTCATGTTTTTTTGTTTCTTATTACACATCTTTAAAACCATACTAAGTCATGGTAAAATAATAAATTGAGTATCCTAAATATACATATATGTCATTATTTTACTTTCATGACATATAGATATATATATTTTATTCAATAAAAATTAAAATAATTCGCCATTCATGTTTACAGTGAACTACTACCTCGCAAAATGATGTAATTAATTTTACATCACCGTCTCTTAGGACTGGATATAATGATGGAATTAATGTTTATATATGTTATTTGTGAAATATTAATATATCCAAAAATATAATATATCATTTACAGTTATATCATTTAATTCACTAAAAATGTTAAAGTCACTCGTGTGTACGTGTGGATTACCAAATCCAAGAAGTGATGTGATACGTTTCTCATCACCACATCACATGGATTATATCTATAAGTATATTTAAAGAAGTAATAATATATTTATGATATTATGATCATTATTTAATGAAAAATTAACACTTAATTTCTTTCAGTAATGATTATTAGAAAATAGAAATGTTACTCATGCGTACGTACAATCTTCCATCTCAATGATCATAAAAAAGATATTTTTCATAACCATATTTCATTGATGAATATTAATGTTTAATTTTTGTATAGTAATTATAATTATATAATTATTATTTTCATGGAGATGGTTTAATACTTATTTCTTTGACCATAGTCAAATAATTGAATTCATTTTTAGATATATGAATTGGATATCATCAAAAAATCTGTTGTGGACATAAATAATTAGGTAATTAATATACCATTGTAATAATTGGAAATAAAGTAATATTAATCATGTTAAAGTTTCTAAAGAAAACAATTAATGAACATAAATTTATTATCTAGGAATATAAATAATGTACCTAACATGTCTAACTCAAGTTAGTGGAACTTATTTTAGAAATTAGTTTTCATAATCATCCATTAAGAATCCCTTTCTTAAATTTTTATATTTCTTTATAAAAATAAATGACCGTTTTACTATTATACCATGAATTTACAATTCATTTTCACCCTCATTTTATTTGTTTCAAAAAATTTATGAAGTTATGTATTTTTCCATTATCCAAACATGGTAATTTATTTCTTTTTTAAAAAAATACTAAAGGAGTGTTTTTTAACTTTGACGACATAATAATATTTTCACATAATCTATATGACTCAATTATTTAAATTTTACATTATAAAATTCCATGTATATTTTAAAATAAATTTTTTTATTTATGATTATTATGTTTTTTTAATTTAACAAAGACATTTTTAAAATGAAAGGGTATTTGTTATCCAAATGTGTTTTTATTTGAGATTAAAATAGTTTATATAAGGAGATTATAAAGAAAGGTTGAGACCATAAAGTGTTTTATTTATGATATTGTACTTGATTAGTATATAAAAAATGGGTGAGCCTGATATAGCTTAAATTATGGGTTGAGAGAAATTGAATCCCATTGGTGACACTGATATAGCTTATATGAAGGTTTAAGCTATATTAAACCTCATAAAAAATTAGTGAGCCTGATGTAGCTTATATGATGTGTGATCCCCACTTTATCTCCGAAATTAATTGTTTAATGATTTTGTTCCCAGTATGATTATATTTGAAGTCTGGCGTATGACTTATACTAATTTTTATGTGTCATTTTCTATGTTTTTAAATGAGTATTCTTACATTTCATATGAATTTAAAATGTAAGATAAATAATATTTAATGGGGTTTCAATATTTCCATTAGGATAATGGATTATTTATTTCTATCTCACATACTGAGATTTTTTCTCATATTATTTTTTAAAAATGTTTTTTATAGTGTTTTTAGGAAGTGCAGGGACAATTGTGAGGTCAGGATAAAAATTAGGATGATATTTCAAAAACAAAAACCATACATTATTCTAAAAGATCCCTTTGAGGGAAAATGGATATTATGTATAAGTTATCACTTTTAATTTATAGGTTTATTATGTGATAATTTATCCTAATTCACTAAAAATATAAAATTAAAAGGTTGTTGGGAACGAACGAAAGAGAATGCTAGTCAAAAGTAACTATAATGTTTAATTTTTAAGGTCGTGTTATTATAAAGAAGGTATATACAATCTTATAATTATATAATAATAATAAATTAATAAATTTTATATTTATTGGTTACATCCATACTTATAATAATCCATGTATATTGGTGATGAAAAATTAATTACACCGCTACATGGTGATGAAAACTCATACGTACACATGTGAAATGTTTTCACATTACGTATGATGGAAAAGAGATGTAAAATGGTTAAATAATAATAATAATAACAAATTATATATATATTAAGGATATTGTATTTTTTTGATTAATAGTTAAATATAATTTAGAATAATAGGAAGAAAATAATTGGAAGTGTCGGTAAACGTGATTATATATTCTTTGAAATAGCACATTTAAAACATTTCTTAAGGGACAAAGGGAAGTCTTTTTAGGGATTTAAAAACATCAATAACATTGATAAGGATATTTATAAGTGGTTTTAGTGGTGTTTGGTTAATCTATAAGGATATAATGGATGTATATAATAGAGGATATGTGGTTCCTTTTAAAGTGAATTAAAGAACACACATAGAATTAATAAAAATAATTAAATATAATAAATATAGAATCATGCGAAAGTGGTATAATTTCAAATTAATTTCAGAGATTTGTTAAGATTTGGTTGAAATAATTTAATCCTATAAAAGTTTTATATATTTAATTAGTATTTTAAACATTATAATTTTGTTTAAACCCTTAGTAGACCTATTTTAACCATAACCATGATAATATACTTTTCACTCTTAAAGGGGTGTAATTTTATATATAATGTAAAAATTGTCCATAAATATCTAGGTTATTATATTTTAAACCATATATTGTCACACATTTCCTCTTTAAATAATTTTATGTTTTTAAAAAATTTACTAAAATATTATTACCCATAAAATTTCAATAATTTCAATTTTGATAGTGTTCTATTAATTAAAATTTAAAGGCATATAAAATAAGTAATTAAAATCAAGACTTTCCACACATTTATAATATTTCATATATAAATTTTAAATTCATGGGATATTATATCTCACTCAAAAAATAATTATTTTATATATTTTAAAATAATAATTATTTCTATTAACTAAATAAATTCTATTTCAGTGTTGTATAAGATTTTAATGTAATTATATAATAATTTATAAATATAAATAAATTTAAATTCTAACAATTTAGATTATCATTCAAATTAAAAATTAGCACTAAAATTTACTTTTTTTACTTATAATAAAAAGTTTTATTAGTCATGTCAAGAGAGTGAAATTGTGTATTTATTGTTATCTTATACTAATATAGAGGTCCTGATCAAAGGAAGATGGAATGAAATTTTCAAATACAAATTATGTATATGGACATGGATGAAAGGCACCCATAAAAGTTGTGTAACTAAATTGTTGGTTCAATATTGTGACATTACCTCATGGAATAAACAATATTTCACCCATTTTACCCTTAACAATATGAATGTTTTTCCATGGTTACTATTTAGATTAAAAAAAACTAAAATTTTAAAATTTTCCAAACTTATAACTCATAATACCAAATATGGATTCCATTTTTAAATATTCATTTTATATATGTGGGAAATTTTAATTTAAAATAAAAAAAATTAAACAAAAATCAATTTATAGATAAATGTAGTTTAAATAAAACAAATGTTTTGATTCTAAAATAAACAATATAATTTATTTCAATAAAATTAATTGGATTATTCACTAATTGAAAATTATATAATTTTTTTAAATCAAAATTATTGTGAAAGTGGGAAACCTCAAAAGTTCCAACATGAAAATTATCCAACACAGTAATAGATTGCAGAATTATTTGAAGATGACTGGAACTTATTAGAATAAATATCTTTATATAATTTATAGTAAACATAAGTTTCCTTTATATCTTGGTCATCATTGATAATGTCTTCATAGTGACCAACCATCTAGCCACATGTTTTGAAAAAATATTCAATGGTCATCTTCCATTTGATAAAGCCTCGTATCAAAATTAGGTATTTCAAAATGATTGAATCACTTTGATAATAATTTGTGTCCTCTTCAATTTAAATTTATTCCATCCTGCATATATCCTATTGATAATCATAAATAATCAAGGCCTCCTCAAACATTTCTTCCCCGGAGTGCAGGAGAAGCTCTAAAGACTTTTTCCCCACCTCATCACCTACTTTCCAATGTGGAATCTGTAGGCTCTGATTATTTATCTTCATTTATAACCTTCTTTCCTTATGACCCTTGAGTAACAACCATAGAATATTCTATAATCACAAATAATCTTTGTATCCGATACCGATATTATTTCATGTCCCACACTATCTCAAGATCATGTTCCCTAGAATCTCTACTATTGGTCACTGTATTTCCACTCTTAGGTTTCAAACACATCTTCTTCACATGACCATACATAGAGGGATCAAATTTAATCACCACAGATCCAAATTTAATTCCAAGTTTTTCTCTATTGGTTTTGGTTGTGAGATTAATCATTACAACCTTTGGATTTTTATCACTTAATCAAAATGAAACTCATCGTATCCTTATCTTATTTCTGAACCTTCTTCATTATTGGAATGTGAATAACTCTATCATGTTCTCCATTAGTATATTCCTCTAAGAGTTGGCTAGATCTCTCCTCTTAAATCTTACCCCAAAAAGAATTTCCATTTGTTTCAAATCACTACCCATACTTGATCTATTTTATCTGAACCAATCCCTTCTGTTCCTAGAACATAAAAATTATTACAATATATAATATATTCCAAGTTACTTCTTGTACATAATCTTTACACTACATTAACGCAACCCCCATCACATTTTGAGAGACCTTTATATGATTATCATGTCCCTTAGTGGCTTTTACCTCATACCAGATACAATTTACAAGGACATTTGGAGAGTTCATCCATTGATTCTCATGTCCCTTGGTGGAAACTGAAAGATGCGATGTAATATTTTCAAGATGAGAAACTTATTTAAAGGATAAAATCCTTTGTGGTATTGGTATCTTTTTGTAGAGGAATGGTTGCAGCCATCCTATAAATTCACCCTGACCTAAATAGATCATGCACTATCGGATTACGATCATCCAAATCACTACTCAATTGATAAAAGATGTCCACCACCTTCTAAACATTGCTTGATGATCATGCCAGGTCATCTTATTGAACAAGACCTCTTTCAAAATTTTTACTCAATAGATTAATTACGAGGGAACCCAAACCCGCTTACAATAAATAATTTCTAGAAAATGGATCAAGAACACTATTATGATCCCTAAGACCAGTACGAAATTAAGTGAACAGGTTCCCTATATATTTATAGGATGGTAAATAATCATTCTACGAATTTAAGACCATGTATTGTTCGGAGTGAAATTATTCCCCAACTGCAATCCTAATCCACTCCACTGATGGTCTTGAAAAATCAACATCATCAAATATATGTCATGATATCGAGTGAAAAACTAATTCAATCATGCTGTTAGAGCACAAAAATCATCCAAAAAGGTTTCCAATTATACGTATAATATAGCGGTTTTGAATGGTGTGTATAATTTTTTATTATATTACCCAAAACATTGTTATAGGAGCATTACTATTCATATAGATTTTATACAACCATCAAAATAATATGAATGGATCCCCATTGAATTTTCATAGAGATATGGATTAAGTAAAAATCAAATCACCCTCTAATGAAAAAAAACCATCATGTGTCATTTGTTGAGAAGTCACACCATTGATCAGTTTTGAAGACCCCAAGATCTAAAGATAATCTTATAAAAGATTCATTTGAGGGCCGATGCTTTTTGAATCAATCCATAAATTTTAGGTTCAACAGACATGAAACATCTGTAAACACCAAATTTGATAGTGCTAGTGATCAATCTCCATCATAGAGATCTATAAAATCCATAAAAATAGTAAATTCTAGGAAAGTAGAAAGAATTTATGGGTTAAATAAAGGAAGAAAGATATGTGACCATGTTGGAGATTAAGGAGGATGGATATATTCCACCTTCTACCGTGGAGAGGGGGGAGGTAGAGATGTTACCATCACTACCTAGAACACTCCCAAGGGGATACAGTCGATAATGAAGAACAATTCAGGGATAAGTAAATGAAAGCAAGGCCTTTAATGTATGTTTCAAAACATAGGAAAAGTAATGATTCATTGAAATTTTTGAAATATAAATATAATTTTCAATAAGAAATAGGATTTTTCACTATTCAAAGGAAAATAAATCTTTTTAAGAAAATATAATAAATTAACTCCAAGATAATTTTGACAATATAATTATAAAATAGTGATTATTTTTAACAATTAATATTTATAAATTTTACCAAAATTAAATACAATATTTTCTCACCAAATTCATAAAAATCATATTTAATAAAAACATATTTTATTAATAAAATGTATTTACTAATAATTGGTTTTTAATTTCATAAGAATTAATCAAAATATTTTTTTGAGTTGTCCTCCATATATATATATATATATATATATCATAATGAGGTTAATACTATATATACCCTCTAATTATGTGTGTATGTTATATGCTTACAACTAAATCATATTAAATAATGGTATTTTATGTTTGGTGTTTTTGGTTGTATATGCTATCGAACATAGTGTTCCATTAAAATATTTGGGTGTCACATTAAATTCCATTTAATAAATTTCCCATCTAAATTTGAACTTTTTCTTAGTAATAAAGGATGTGAAATTGTAAAATAACTTTTCTAGAAACCCACATCATAAAAAAGTTTAATAAAACCCTATATTAAAAAGAGGTAATGGAAAATATGAGGTTGTATGTAATTAAATAAATATATGTTTTCAATATAGATAATATTAATGTTAAGTGAATATAATGAAATGGGGGAGAAAACTAGAGAATACAGAAATATAGAGAGTTATAAAGAAATTTTTTGAGAGAAATTTAGAAACCACAAAACCATGAATCTGTGATGGGTGAAAAGATCATTGATTCATTTGAAATGATTGTAAAAGTATAAAATTTTTATTTTAGTATTATTTTTTTAATATTGATGGACTTCTTTACCTTCAATATGGAAGACACAAAAAATAAACTTACTTGATATTTTTCTATTTCACATGTAAAATTTCATCATTTTTATTTTCCTTTATCAATTTACAATCTATAAAATGAATATTAAAGAATAATATTTCATTCCAAAAGCATGAAAACTAATATTAAATGAATCATGATATCTAATGATTGCTGAAAATTATTTCTACCTTTCATCAAATATTTACCAAAACCAGAATGGTTAGAAAATTTTATCCAATATAATATATTAATCTCTAAAACTTCATCAATAACACCAAAAGATCAATATAATACATTTTTTTTATGTATTTATCCTTAATACAATTTCAAAATACATCATAAAAAATTCAAAATCTGAAAAAATATCATTAATATCTTTTAATTCCAAATATCAACATAAATTTAATCCATAAAACTATATCTAGTAACTATTTATGTCACATAACAAATATATAAATAACTTGATCATCCAAAAACATAAAGGAAAAGAGAACAACTACAAAAATATATGATATATATAATCTGAAAATAAAATCATAAATTATGAAATACATTCCAAGAATCTAAAAATGATGTAAACTCAATCGTATATTACATTTCCATAAAATCACAAATTCTTTCTTTGGTGACCAAAACAATAACATTTAATTAAATAATTTCATATTTTTCATTATCGAAACTAAAAATTATTACATCAAATTTTGGTAGATTACTAGTTATACCAATGTTTTCTGGAAAAAAGACAAAATCACTTTTCTTGGTTGTCAATACTAGTAAACATATGTATAAAAAAACATAAAAAACTAATATATAAAAATAATTAAATGTTTTATGACTATGATTACAGGAATATAATCAAAATAACTATTAAACATAATTTATAAATCCCAATACAATAACACATCAATTATTCCTCTTCTGTTGTAGTAATTATATATGATTGGAATATACCCCTTGATTTTTTTTGTGGCATATATACTTAATGTTTTAGAAATTAGATGGAATAATGTCCCATCTCTTTATATTGGAAGAAATTTACATTGATAGATATTTTTTAAACCATTTATTAATGATAATAATATACTTGTATCGGCAATTGTATAAAACTCCATTCTTATTAAATAAAGTATCCTATTGTTTCCTTCCAAAAGTATCACATGTTATGAATTACCTATTGAATTATTACCACTATCCATTTATTTCTAAAAATTACTATTAAATTATTTATTTACATTTAGTTCAAAAGAAATATATTTTTCTTCCTAGATCTTGATAATACATGACACTATATATCCATATATTACGAAATATTTGGATTGTAGTTACCTTTGAAGGATTGGAATAACCCATCAAATAAATGGTTAATAATAAAATTTAGGATAGGTAAAAAGTCCATATAATTATTTTATAACCATATAAAGTTATATTCTTACAGAGAATTATTTTCCTCTTTATTTGGTCTTAGAATTATTAATTTTCTCCCTATATCTGCTCTTGGTTCACATGGACAATATTTTTTCAGGAAATATAATTTAGAATCCTTCAACTCCATTATTTTTATTTACTCTAAATCCATATAATATTAAATCAATGAATATTGTGGATCTGTATCCACTATTCGATGATAAACATCATTGAATACTATATACATTTAATTAGTTACCAAATTTAGAAATATAATTTGTAAGGAACATATCCACTGTTCAGCTATAGATGGATTCATAGTTACATTGAATGATAGGGGCTATTATCACATCAAATCAAATTTCATTTTTATACTATGTTGTAGATCATCATGATGCTCCAAAGGAGTGATGTATTTAAAAGTGACCTGATTTTGCCGCAAAAATATTGTTACAATTTTCTTAGTTTATGATATGTATCTAACTCCATTATCTTTCCTATGAGCGAAATCCCTACATAGATTATATTCATTGATATGGTTTCAATTCCATTCACTAGTTGAAATTTCTAAACAATGAAATACACTATATATGAGCGTAAAATTATGTTTCATATTATATTACTATGAAACTAGTTAAAAACATAACATAAATTGATATATATATATATATATATATATATATATATTTCTAATATTATAATAAAAAAATTCATTTCTTAGAGATTTTTCTCAAATAAATATAATTTAAAATATTTCATATTGCTTTATAAATGAATTATTAATAAACCCAAAAATATATTTAAGGAGTGTAAAATTATACATATAGTAAGGGTACACATTCCATTAACTCAATAGATGAACAATATATACTGGACCAACTCCTTTTGATGTTATTTCCACTAGATGTAATTGTTCGAAAACCACATCCACTAGTAGTATCCCAAGATGGATTTATTTCTATGAAACCCAGATATTTTGTACCTTAAAAAAACAAATGGTTTTTATCCTACATATATACTTTTCCCCAAATTCATTCATAGGGTAATGTTACATAATGTTTTTTCCTAAATCTAGCTCCAATGTTTTCCACTAAACATCATCTAATTACACCTATAAAGATCTCCCATGTAGTTTCCTAGACAGGGTGGTTACATTATTACATTGGCATTAGATACAATAAATCACACCCTAGTGGGTTAAATAGTGTGGTAGTCCCGATAAATTAGATACATACATAAATCTCACATTTCTTTTAAAAATATAATATAAAAACTTACTAAAGGTAACTACTATGAATCCTGATATCATTCAAATATTACTCTTTCATATCCAATGGAAAGGTAAAAAATAAGGTTTATATTAGATTAACAGTAATGTTTAAATGGAATGGATTATATAATGAGTAAATAAGGAAATATCAATATGGTAGGGTAAATAATGAAAAATATATTCCATTTAATCAATTATGTAGACATGAAGAATAATATGTAAGGATTAAAGAGATCAAACTATAATACAGTTAAAATCACTTGATATTGAAACATATCAAAGGATATTAATTAAAATAAATGCATTGATTTTAATAATTGATTTCAAAATTATGTATTTTATTATTAAAGACATCAAAAAATTTCTATCGAGGGATTATGTTATGACAGTTTAAACAAATGGTAGTTATAAATAAAGAAAACATTCAACAAGGAAATCCAACTAGTATATCTCATGATACCCACTGACACATAATGGGGCTATGTAATTTGACTCCCCACCCATTACATTAAAATTATAATACATTCATCATTTGAATAAATAATAAAAAATTATCAATATTCCATGAAAATCAATATATGTCCATATTAGAAGAACACGGACACACAATTTCAATATTTCCCAATAAAAATTGAATATAAACCAACCATAAAAATAGGATGGATGGTATCTTTGTTGTATATCCTAATTAAATTAAAATAATCAATATTTGATGTTTTCATATATGAAAATATATTTAAGATATCACTAGAATGTTTTTATGGAAAATACCATGTTTCAATTTGAAATCACATATTTAAATTATAAAAATTACTTTCATATTAAGGAAAATAATTTCCTTGAATATATAATTGTAAACCTGTAAATGAAGCTTAAAAACATCATGTGGTCAGGATATAAGGATATTCTATTCTTTCCAGGTATGTTTAAAAATCATCCATTTCACACTTTTGAAAGAAAAGATGAAAAGTTCCTCATTCAGAAGACAAATTAATGATTCATTTTATACCATTTCATAAATAAAAAAGTGGGTAAAAATTATTTAATAAATAATTTTAAAATAGTTAAAATATATTTTTACATGTTATATTTGATATATGGACACTGATTTAAATGATTCCTAGATGAGTAGAAAAACAATGTCAGTTTTTCATAACATAAGTATTTTTGGTATCTTGACTACATAATGTTGGGAAAATTAATGAAAAAAATTTAATTTAAAAAAACTAGAGGAGAATAAAATATATTGGTTTTATGATATTAATATCAAATAATTCCTTCATCGGAAACATTCACATTATAAATTCTAAAAAATAATGACAATGTGAAATAATTCTTCACCTTAGGTATGAAAACCACTTTATGTGTTAAAACCACATGTATAATAAATATACATGTAATATAAAAATGTTATATAACCATAATACTATATATCATATTATATTTTATTAAATTATATGTACCTATCATCCATATATTAACAATTATAAATTAAAGTAACTATTTCATGTGATAACTTATTCATTTTTAATATACGTTTGGTCCATAATATTGGTCATTAAACATTGATCACAATTAAAGAATAATAAAAATGTTAATAATGAAATAATTATCTTGTATATTTATTAATTATACCCTTACTAACATTAATGTAAATCATTAATGAAAAACATATCACATCGCTCTGTAGAGGTTGTAGTCTACCCGTACGCATGTGACAAATTATCTTCTTTCAATGGACTGGAATGTAATATTTTATATATTATATTATAATTATATAATATTATTATGTTATAAATATCATATACATCCATTATATCCATTATTATTCCAATCCAAGTAATGTGGTGGTAAAAAATGTATTACTCTGTTATGTGGGGACAATATTCCCTACGTACACAGAGTAATGTTTTATATTTTCATAGGATGGAAAAGAGATTGAAAAAGATCTTACATAAATCATAATAACATGTTTGAATATTTATGATATTATAGTTGTTATTTTATTATATTTACAATAGTTTTTTTGTAACTTTTTGATGAATAAAATTTGAATGTGTCGGTAAATACGATTACATTTTATCTCAAAGAGAACCTTATGTTCTTATCTTATTGGACACAAGGATGGTATTTTAGGGAGAAAAGAACCTCAAAAATTTAGATATAGTTTTTTATAAATTTGTTTTGTATTTATTGAGAAAACATGCTATAGGTGGTTTGTGGATGAAATGAGATACTGTGCCTTTTTATATTTAATGAAAGACACAGATGGAATTAATAAAAATACATAAATATAATAAATTATTATTCATGTGTATGTGGAATAGTGTGAAAATAATTTTGAATAAAATAATTTATATAGTTTAAATAACACAAAAAAATAAATTCTTTATTGAATTATGTTGTATTTTAAACAATATCTATTAGTTTAACCCCATAGTTAACCTATATAATATTTAACTATAGTAACAAAATTTTTACACATAAAGTGTTATAAATTTACTTATATGGTATAATATGACAAATAAATTGATAAGGGATTAAATTTTAGACCATATATTATCCTACATTACCTCTTTTAAAAATTATTTTTAAAAAAAAATTGACAGAAAAGTTTATTTTTAAAAAATTTAAATAATGTCATTTTTGACAATATTAATTTTATTTGAAATTAAATACCTCAAGAAATATATTTAATAAACTATATTATTTTAGAATTTCTATAAAAAATAATATATGTTAATAAAAGAATTGGGTCTCTATAACTCCATGAAAATACTGCTTTAAGATTTTTTATATTATTTTATTCTATTTGTCTATTATCTTAAGAAATACTATATCAGCCTTAGATAATTATATAATCTGAAACAAAATAAAAAAAATTACATTATAAAATTTGATTTATATTATATATATATTTTATGCCTACGAGTTTCCAATTTTTATTTTTTTCATTAAAATTTAGAGTTATCTAAGACAAAGAGTGACATTTTGAATTTATTCTTCACTTAAATTAATATAAAATTATTAATCTATAAAATAATACAAAAATTAGACATGAATCTGGGAAATTGATATTTATTTCCTAAATAAAACAATAACATAAAATGAAGGAATTTATTTGTTAAAATTTCCAACCTAATCTCATCGTTTTAATAGTATTTCACCCATTATAACTGTGCCGAGGCGACGAAACATTAGCATGGTTACTATTCATAATAACCCAAAATTAAAGAGAATTTTTTTGTAAAAAACATTTAGCTACATAATCCAAATATGTAATCCATTTTTTAAGATTCAATTTCTATAATTGGAATAAAATTATCTATGATAAGAACAAATAATGCAACGAAAAACTGTTATTCATAAAAATACATTTTAATGTATAAAAATATTTTTATATAAAATTAACCAATAAAATTGTTTCCAATGAACTTAATTGGATTATAAATAATATCATAGAAACAATTATATAATTAAAACATTTAAAAAGAAAATAGAACTTTGTAAAATCTTTTTAAAAATAAATTTTCAATAAAATTTTTGCAATTTTGACTATTCATTGGAAAATAAAATTTAACATAAAAATTTCCAAAAATAACTATAGGATAATTTTGATAGGATAATTCAAAATGATATAATTTTTATAAAATAAAATCTATTAATGTTATATAAATAAATTATATTTTTTCCTCACAAAAAGTAGTAACATTCTTTTTTGAAGAAATCATATTTTGATGAATAAAATGCCTTTACTAAAAATTGGGATTCTATATCTTTTTAATTAATAAATATATTTTTATTGAGTGGATACTTTATATATATATTTATATATCATAATTAGGTTAATCATAGTCATACCCAATAGTTTAGTAGCTAGGTTATAAATGTTATATTTATATAATAGCATTTCATAGTTCATTTAATCTCGGTGTAACATGTGTTATACGCTATTAAACATAGAATTAATTTAAAATATAGGTGTGTAAAAATGGGTGATGATATAATTGAAAAAATAAATATCCAAATTCCTCTTTTAATTAAATCCTCAACGAAATATAAATTATAATTTTCACTTTGATAAATGATTTCATCATTGAAAATTGAAATTGAGATCTCATTCTAAATTAACAACATCTAAGAGAAGTCAAGTCAAAATCTCCTTCCAAAAAACATTTTGTATTAAAATATAATGAATTCAATAAAAACACCAATATCATCCAAATTATATGAAAACATTGTATATGTGACTCCTCAATCCAATAGTAGTCAAAAAAGGCATAACTCAAATTACCTAATTCCATTTTAGCTATTAATTAAATAACATGTTCCCTAATAACAGTAAAATATCAATTTTTTTCAAAATAAATGAATTTTCAAATACCAAAAAGTAAAGCTCATTATAATCACTAAAAATCAGTCAATGGTTAATCAAAATCCCACTATAGAATCTGTAATGTCTATTCAAATCCTTATATAAATAGAATTTTAATATCCTAGGGTTTAATAAGACTCCAGAAATCATTAAAGAATATATATTTGAAATACTCTTACTTATATGTGATCTTCACAATATATAATATCTACTTTTTAAAAAAACCCCAAATTATTAATCCTTTCTTTATTAAAAATATTTAAATTATAAACAACATTTACTCAAAAAATATATACTTTTAAATCCAAATTTAAAAATATATGTGTAAGAATAGGAATTTTTGGTATTAAATTCACTTTATAAACAAAAAAGTTATTTTATTAGTCTATTCAAACCTGAAAATTTTGAAATAACTATGTGGGAAAAATTTTCCTTCCAAAGAATTTTTTTTCAAAAAATAACAGGAATACTGAAATTCTATCAGACCCTTGGAGTTACAAAATAAGAAAACCAAAAACATGTATATATTCTTACGGTGTACATGTATATCGATCCATATATAAAATAAAGAAAAACTACTATATGGAACATGTATACAGATCAAATACCAACAGATCCATGAACACTATATATTTAACAAGATCATTGAAAGGAATCTAATAAAGATACATGTCTAACAAGGTTTCGATATAGGTTTTAATCATATATATGATCAATAGGGCACTAAAAATATTCCTCTAATCATGTGAGAATAAGTAGATATATTCATGATTAGGCCTACTAATTTACATATTTATATGATAAGATAGTTTTAGGAGCCAAAAATCATAGTACAAATATAGATAAATATAGAAGGAGATTATATATTAGTAGTAACTATATTCTATAAATCCCAATATCAGAAGGGTCTATACCTATCACACTATATTTGAACATAACTCGATGTCCAAAAAAAATAAATTAGTAATAACCCCCATGATAGGGAATATCTATTCTAATAAAAAACATAAACATGTACACATATACACCCCCATATATGAGTAAATATATAAAATTAATTTTGGTTCCCAGCATCTTATCCCAATGTACTGATTTAAGAATTACTATTTTTATGTAATTTAAACCCATCATAGTGAGTGGGGTAAAGTGTATTATGATAAAGGGTGTTGTGAGCCCATCCAACATTGATGGTAAGGAAATATTAATGTTTATCCCTTAAAAATTTATATATAAATAGCTAACATAATATGTTACATTTTATATATTAATTAAAAATATATCTCCACCAACACACTGGTAATCAATCAAGTCAGTAGTTATAGATATGGAAACATTTTAATCAACAAAACACGATTTTTGGTGTTTTAAAGTCTAAACATGCATCAATTGACTATAACAAATGTCACATAAATATTGTATAAATTTTTGTTTCAAGTAATCAATCCTTAATTAAAGAATAATTTAAGAATAAAATTATATAAATTATTAATAGGTAAAAAATTACTTGATAAGAATTGTACAAGTGAAAAAAAAATCATATTCCACTTGGGTGTTCGGTAACACATGACGTCGAACACAGAAACCACCATAAATGATATATTATGTTTTATTAACTCCTAAGCAAATAGGGAATTACACATTATGGAGTTGTCCTCAAATTTCCACAAAGAGTATTATAATTGGAAGTGATACTCACTTTCCATATTTATCCATGTTTCTATTGAATTTAAAATATATATGGTGAGAGAAAAAAAATGTCCAGTTTTATAAAATTAGATCAATTTATTTAATGAAAATTTATCTTCATTTGTAAAATTATTTTGGAGGGAATACACATAACTATTTTTTAATATTTAAAAAGATATCCAACTTAACTTATACACATTGAAGAGATTTACATAGTTTATCTGAAAAAACCGTCTTCAATTATAATAAATTTGGAATTTTGAAAAATTGAATGATTTCGAGAAACAAACTAAATGTTTTAAATAAGGGTAATTTCATAATGAGGATTAACCCATTATAAATAAGATATATTTTTCTGAAAAAAATTATTTAAATGAAAAAATGGTGTAGTTAAAATAGTTTTAAAGATTATCTATATCACTACCTTTTTTCAATCTATCCTAAACATCATATCTTCACCATGAAAAATTCCAACCAATATTAAGAATCATAATAAATATTAATAACTAATCTTAGAAATAGAATCTCAGTAAAGCATTCATAATGTTTATGCATTAAATAAGTGTATGAAAATCATTAACTATATTGTGATTGGAGATAAAATCATGTAACCATATAATAATCTCATGATACATAGAACTTTACCAAATTCCATCATCACTTATATATTTTTGGGCCCACTATGACATCATTATTTGCTCATAATCATGAACATCCCAAATAAAGTGAATATATATAGAACATAAAAATGAAATAAACCCATGAGAAAATAATTTTATACATAATTATATATATATATATATATGGTTCTTGGGGGGTACAATTACATTTAAGCACATAAAAATAGATGTTAATAAACATAGACACGAATAATAAAAATAAAAATGTCGAAAGAATTCATGATAAAATATCAACGCAATTTACATGGTTTAAATGTGAATATTACTACATGTGGGTAAAAATTGATTGATTTTGTTCAAATAATTGAAAAATGTTTACAATTAAATGATAAAAAATCATATGTTACTCACCATAATAAATACTTTTGATTCTAGTCAATGAAATTGGCTAGCATGTCTTCGAATCTCTACAGTGAGTGCATCCACTGAGCGTCTATGTTTGTGGCGATCTCTTTATTTGGTCAATTTCTCCCACAACCTCAATTCTACCAATTGGAACATTGTTCACACTTCAAAAACACTCATTAATATAAAAATAAATTTTATCCATAAATAAACATTCATATTCTATCTTCCAAAAACCAATATGAATAGAAAATGTATTTACACTTCGATTAGGAATAATATAAACAAGTTCTTAGCATTTTATTTAATGAATCTATAAATATTAGTTTAGGGGTATCATCTGGTTTCTATCTCTTGAAGAAATAAATTTTTTTCTATGAATCTTCTCGTCTTCCAAAAAAAATATCTATCATTCTAGAATTTCCATTAAAATTATAGAAATTGTTCCTTTTGAATTTATTTTTCCATTTGACTATGAAATGAGACATGAAAAATTATTTTCATAGACATGGATCTGAAACCTAATAATTTCCCACTTGAGGATCATTATATTTGATTCATTATAGATTTCCCCATCATATTTCAAAAATTATATTCTATTATTCTAACTTAAATCATATATATAGTTCTCCAACTAAGATTCTGATCATCCCATCCCAACTAAGGTGAAACATCACCTCAACACATCTTTAAGTAAGACCATTGCCAACATATTTGTTATATTTGGAGTCTCTTATATATTTAATATATCCAATATTCTAGGTTTAATTAAAAATCATATGGAATGATACTATAGTAGAATATGATTCACCTAGCCCCGAGATATCATAATTTTGGCCAAGTGAATGATACTTTTGGACTCAAAAAATAGAATCCCATTATCTCGCCTTCTTATGTGATCTTCTAAAAACCCCTTATGTGAGACCAATTAATTCTATGATTTTGTTAAATAAATAAACCCCACATATAAGATCAAGAGTGAGACTTTTAGTGGACGCTTCAACATCTATTTTAGATTAATCCAATCAAAAGTGAACATATATCCAATGGTTCTCTTAAGAGTTTATAAATAAACCACATTGTACGACATACCAAACCTCGAAAACAACTCATCAGTTATAAATAAAATTTTTATTATTCAAGATCCCACTAAATAATAAATAAACACACATTATAGACACCAAATTTTCACTGCATGGACTCCATACGTTCCTGCTAAAACACCAACTACTTACATAATGTCAGCTTGAGTATAACCATATCATGCATTAAGATTCAATATATTGATGCATAAGGAATCATTGTTATGTGATACACATCAATTACAATTCATGTTAACTTCTCTTCACACAATTTGAAGTGTTTACCAAGGGGGTTTTCATAATTTTATCCTTACTGAAACAAGAGTGCTCCACCACCTTTCAGATTTATTCTCACATAGTCATATACAAAGTATTTGAAAATAGTTCTCTCATAATACATATCCCTAGGATTATTTTAGACAAACTATTGTACTTCATCCTATTAAAACATTACTTTTCAAGTTTGATAGTAAGAATATCATAATCAAAGAGATGCAGTATGATGAAACTCAAATTCTAACACAATTTCTGGTAACAAAAATGAACAAAATTACTCTATAGGATTTTCTAATTCATCTTGATTTCATTTACTTCTAATTCATCATCACTATAACCTACTTCAAACTATATAGGTTCTACTTAATATTTCAAAAAAAATATTTGTTTTGATGTTCCATGAAACCAATTAGTTATTATATGTATATTTCAACATCTACATACCAATTAAGGAATGCTATAATTGCATTCAACTATTTGAGATGTAATCAATCTAAGGATAGAATTATTATATCATCCATGTAATTACATAAACTTATTTAAATTAAATTTCGTTTTTAATTGATAAATAACTTATCAGGTCATGTAGTTATACAAATATATGAAAAAATATGTATATTTTTAGACCATTATATATTATGTCCTATTGAATTTTAATGAATGATAAACATTATAACCATTGATAATATATACATTATATAGTAATCACATGGTTATTAATTTTTAATTGTAATAATACATCCCAACTGACACAAAATGAGTGATGAACTCAAATAGTAGTACTATACACAATAATTCCTTCTGTTGAATCTTATAAGGGAGATATAATTATTGGGATTTTCCCATAACCAAGCCCATGAAAAGAATAAAAAATTCAATTGTGAGAGAAATAATTTATTGTATAAGTTTATGCTCAGTGAGAAAATCTCCCAAATCAGGTATACCGAACCACCTGAATAAAATATCTATATCACACATCTTAACCTTAGGGAATACACTATAAAAAATGTAATAACAAAATTCTTTTTTGAGGTAATTTTCCATTTATTTATGTAATTATTAGTTTAAATTATTGAATATGGAAAAATGTGAATTCCCTTAGAATTTATATAGTTGGTGGGTGTCTCAAAGGATTCTTTGGAGCCCAGAACATGAACTTTGTGTTGAATTTTTCGAATTTCACAGTTGGAGTATACAATATGGGATAGGACGGATGGTTAAAAATATTGTATGAGGAATGTGAAGAGAGTAGATATAGGCCAAATGGTTTTAGACAGACCACATGACTCAGGCCGCACAACCATGAGGCTATCGGTAAAATTTTCATAGATGAAATTTTCTTGGTTTATGCCTGGTTAGTAAAACCGTGCAGAAAACCACGTGTCTCCACTTCTTATATAGATTCAAATGTATAGTTGGTGCACGGTGTTCCAAAACACGTCCCTAGACTGTGTGTCCCTTTAAATATTATGAAATTTTATAATTTTCATTATATTCAAAATCTTTTTATAAACATAATTTAGGTTTTTTATCCTCTCACAAAGCATCCATGAATGGAGGGATCTCTCCTTGGTGAGTAAACATATATTTGTGATAACTTCTATGGAAAATCACTGAATCAAAGGTTATTCATCTCATTGGATCTATAATTGTAAGACCTCAATTTATTTTTAGTAGTTCCCTATTATTATAGATATCAGTTTCACTATTTATATGCAAATTGTTTTTCCCTATTAATATGTACTTTGTTTTTTAATTAGTTTTCATTCAATCAGAGTCAAATTAGGATCTTACATAAGATGATTTATATACTATGGACCAATGGAAGACGGTCTTGTGCCTTTTAATTAATTTTTAATTGTTAACATATTTTGTCATCTCGTGGTATAAATTTCTACGCATCTCCATATAATCTAATTGAATTTTATAATTTCTAGGAAATACCTATGTAATTAAATCATATTGGTTATGTCCGTTTATAGTTTTAGAGCCTTGAATTAAATGTAACAACACCTTTGTGTGTGTTTGTTTTATTGAATTAAACCACCATGGATGACTTTTGGAATTGGATGCCTTAGGGTGTGCATTTTACCCCTTACTTGGGATATCAAATTTAAATTTAGATATGAGTTGAACTAAAATGTGATTGAATTTTAATTTAATTAAATCATACAAAGGTATGGATTACCATGACACTGGACTTTTATAATATATTTATTGTTGAAAAATGTCAATGTTTAAAGTGAATTGCCTATGTTAGTTAAAATTATAATATTCCATGTATTAGTGGAATTATCTTTTTTTAACATTATATTTACTTTATCATTTATGTGAAATGATTTTTATTCCATGAAATGGAGTGTTAAGATAGTGATTCTTGATTTATTGAAATTCCAAAGTGAGTAGTTAAACTCAATCCTTATAATCTTAACCATTGTAATGAAATTTCTTTATTAATAATGAATTACCCTAATATTGTTATTCTTATGTGAGATATATAGAAAATAGACCATGTGATAGTTTATTTAAGGTCGATAAGATTATTATAAATATATTTTCATGTGACTATTTGGAATCCAAGAGTTACAATATTGGATAATGACATGAGTCACCTTTATAATGAGATTTAAATGATACGCTCATAATTTGGTCCTTGATATTATTTAATTAACTAAATTATTATATTCCATGGGTGATATGTGGAATCAAATTATAATACAATGGATGGAAATTATTATCTTGAACCTTAATTATGCTTGAGTTATAATTGGACTCCACATTGGATATCCAATAACATACATTGACGCTTGACATATATGTCAAGTGATAAATGGATTCAAATGTGAATCTAAGGGATGAAATCAAAGTTAATTTGATCTATATTACATGGGTGATACATGGTGTCCCATCGTGGAATTTCATGGAAGGAGTTAAGCGGCAGGGATGTTATACAACAATAAGAGTGATTCATGTGTTCTTGAGAGGATTAACATGGATGGGCATGTAGTGTGTCGGTTTCTATTATACCTTGAGTGAAACTTGATTACAACTTAGTAATGAAAGGACTTGATCATGTTATTGAATTAAGAGTGAATGGAATGAATTGTAAGATGATTCTTCCTAGACAAAAGAATAATATTGGATTCATTCTTGACTTACACTTTCATGATGGTCACTTTAGACATCCTTGGTTACATGTTCTTACGAAGAATGCGGGTCCTTATGCCTTGTTTTGAGACATTATTATTAAATGATCTTTTGAGTAAATTAACATGTTATAAATGGCATAGGCCTGAATGTTAAATCCTTTAATTGAGTTTTTAATTAAATTTATTAAATCAAATGTTTATAAAGTAAGAACCTTGTTATATATAATGTTATCTTTTGAGTATATAACTTATTTATTTATTTACTAACAACACTATCGATGATATATTTTCACTTACA
The DNA here is from genome assembly GCA_963277665.1 of Viscum album. Lineage (NCBI taxonomy): Eukaryota > Viridiplantae > Streptophyta > Magnoliopsida > Santalales > Viscaceae > Viscum > Viscum album. Next base: position 1,291,941,089 of record OY728158.1, read on the forward strand.
AATTGAAACATGACCTTGGGTGGTAAGCTAATATATTTTTATATCACAACCTATTTGGGACACCTGTAGAAACAAATATAGACAATATTAATATGGTAGTTGATAAGTGAAAGTTGAAAACAACATTTAATTGATTAATTCTTAGGTATAGGGGAGCATGGGACCATACTGAGGCTTGCAATGCTACTGGGATACTTTTATGTATTTTTTGTATTTTTTTGTATTTATTTTAAATATACATTGTATATATGTTTTTTACATTTCCATAGATACCTATGAAATTTATCATCGTTTCATTTTTGAGATGTCTTCTGGAATTGTTATATTATCACTCATCAACTGTTTACTTATTGTTTTGTTATTATACTAATTCTGCTACTTGAATCTTATTATCATCTATTGTGATACACTCTAAGAATTAGGGTATAGTCTCCCCACTAACATACCTAGGCCATGTATTCTAGTATGTAGCCTCTAGCATTTAGGGTGATTCACTTGTGGCTACGTAAACCACTGGGCCCAGGGAACCATTTAATGGCATTCAAGTATACGACGTTATAAAGGGGTATCAGAGCATTTTGTTTCACGTTTTCATTACTATATGGTGAAAATAGAAAGGGATATGATGGAATATATATTGGGTAATGAGCTATACCCAGGCATAGCAAACCGAAGATTAGGAAAATGTAAAATTTTCTTGAAAAACTATGCAATTTAGGATTTTTTACTATTATAGTTTATTTTATTCCACATATGGGTGACTTAATTGAATTTTGATGTTATTGTTAATATGAATTAGGATTCTATATCATTTCAACCTGGTGAGATGAAGGTATGAAATCTCATTCCTCATCTTAGGCACCAACTAGATTCGACTTACCATGCAATATACCATTCCATTTAGGATGGATTACTTATTACCTGATGTTGTGATAAGTATTTTGAAATGTTTTATGGTATGAATCATGTGGATCCTATGCGCAGTTCCCTGTGGAGAATGGGCCCTTATCAATCAAAATTTTGTGGTCAAATGGTTTAATCCTCTTAATGAAATGTGATAAATGTGATTTGATCATGAATTTCAAAAAGGGTGAATATATAAACAAAATTAGAAATCAAATGTGGAATGAATCTAGAATGAAATGGAAACCAAAATGGATTACAACATAGAACATTTCCAAACTCGACCATAGTAATGGAATATCAATAGTCTGTATTTCATATACATGATCTTTAAAACATCCAGACTAGAATCTTTGAAGTGGAAGAAGGGATTTTTCTTATATAAGAAGTCTTATTCGTATCATATTTCTATTTTCATGCTTTTGGTATGTGAACCTTGATAAAAATATTGAACTGAGGTGTGTGTTTTTAAACTGTAGAGCTATTCCACCATGATTTCCTCTAAGTCTACCCTAGAATGGTGGCGATGGCCATACTATAGAGGTGGTGGGTGAGAGTCTTGCAGTGGAACCTCTAGTTGTTCTAGTTATGGACCCAATTGTTGCATCATACCCAGTTGATGAGGAACAGTTCTAGAATAGGTTATTGTGCATTTGGTACATTATTCAAGGATCGACTCAACCTTCCCCGACAATAAAATAGTTGATGTGTGAGTTTTAGTAACAGTATCCACCAGTGTTTTTGGGTGATAGAGGATAATAATCTATATGTTCATAGATAGATTTCATGCCACATATCTTCCATAATTTTGATATGCCTCCTGAGTGGTGGGTTATGATTGCAACATATATACAACGTGATTACTTCTAAAGATGGTGGGATATTACCACATAGACGTGTCATCATTGGGAGATGTCCTATAGGGATTTTTTATGGTATTCTATGATTATTTATATCTTGAGTTGTTTTGGGATGATCAAGCTTATATGTTCTTAAATATAGAGTAGGTTTCACTTCATGTTATGGATTACTCTGCCCAATTTATTGATCCCCATCACATGAAACATATTATGATGGGTGATGAGTCACCGAAAGCTAAGAATTTGAGGATATACTCATATATGAAATCTTATTGATGGTAAATGTTTTCTGGATGACTACTTTTCCTATAATAGGGAATCATGAATTTATCACATTGCATAACTTATGAGAGGCTAGAGGTGAGATCTGTGGTGGTTCAACATCTAGATATTTTACTTCATCGAACAATAGTTCGAAGCATAATCTGGAGCATCCAAATTGTGCTACCAGTTTCTAGATCACACACTCTGGTATCTAGGTGATGTGCTTCCAGTGTGGTAGTCTAGGACATTCAAGGCCACAATGTATAAGGCTCCTAATCCAGTGCTAATGTTGCTGCACGATTGGCCATCTACCATTATTTTTTGTACACTTCCTCCAAAATCTATTGAGAGAGGGTCTTCAATGACTCCACGTTTAGGAGCATGGTCAACAAATTCTCATCTGACAGGGAGCTATAATATAGTTTTTTGAGTAGGCTGAGTTGAGGGCCATAGCCTTAGTAGTTCGTCCATGGTTTTATAGAGATATCTGGGCGGATCTATGTATGATAGCTATGTAGTATCACAAGGTCATGAATCAGACATGGTATATATAGTTCAATAGACACATAATGAGAAGGATCCCAGATCTTCTATTATTATATGTACTATTTTAGTATCATATACATTATAATTGGAAAAATTTTATATAGGGGATTCAGCTAGATTTATATTAGTGCATGTTGTGGAGAGCCTTGGGCTCAGTGTGAATACAACTAATGGTGTTTTGGAATTTTGCACCCTGTTTGGGATAATAACAGAGATCGTATGTTAGTAAATGGATTTCCCCCTTGATATTGGTGTTTTTCCCTTCCTATGGGATATCCTCTTCCTTGATATGATATATTATGGTGTCATTCTCGAGATGGACTAGCTGGATTTGTTTTTCACTTTTGTTGACATCTATATCTATAGGGTGACCTTTGCATCACCAAAAGTAAGAGAGATTATTCAGTATGGTGAATGGGATTTCTAGGTGAGCTGACATAGTCCTGGTTATCGTGGGTTGGATGGGATGAAATCCTTGATTGTGATTGTACTGCATGATTAGGGAACACATTAGGATAATTTCCCTCTAGTAGTTGATCAATTGAGGGACATCTTCTTGGATGAATTTTCTAGATTACCTCTAATTAGAGAGGTAGATTTATATATCAAGATAGTGATTGTAGATGCACCATTATCAATTCCAACTTACAGGGTGGATACTAATAAGATGTAAGAGGTCAAGAGTCCCATATAGTATTTAAGGGAAAAGGGTATATCTAGCCTATTACTTATTTGTGGGGTTCTTCTGTACATTTTTCAAAAAAGGTAGATGTATACCTCAGGCTATGTGTGGATAACTTGAAATTGAACTAGATGACATTTTTGGACTGGTATCCTCTGATGCAGATATATGATCTCTTCAACTAGCTCTAAGGAACACGAGTCTTCTCAAAATATTTTTTGAGATTTGATTATCATATGATGCATGTTTGACTATTTTACATACATCATAGAAATCTTCAAAGCATGTAGATTATATTTGAGTAATTGGATATTCCATTTGTCCCCATGAACATACCAACAGTATTCATGGAACTGATGAACTGAGTGTTCTATCCTTATCCTGGTTCTTCATGGTGGATTTTTTGAATAATATCTTGGTGTATTATCACAATAGAAATGAACATTCCAAATTTCAAGAGATTGTATTGAATAAACTGGGAGAGAATTAGTTATATGTTGCGATCATAATTTTCAACTTCTAAATGGATCAGATTCACTTATTGGGTAACACAGTCTCAGATATGGGTGTATTAGTAGACATTGAGAAGGCGAGAGATGTAGTTTTTTTGGAATAGACCAGGAATATCTTTGAGGTATGATGTTTTTATGGATGGATGGTTACCACATGCATTTCATAAAAGAAATATCATGCTTGGATATTCAAAAAACATGGTCAACTAATAATGTTGTGATGTTCTTATGGTCAAATCCCTGTGAGATAGACTTTCATGAGATGAAAAATTAATTGACATCAGTTCTAATACTGACATTTCTAGAGATGGGCATGAGATACATAGTTTACTATGATTTTTATTGTATAAGTAAAAGATAAGGTATTTTGATGGGAGACTGAGTTGTGACATACAAGTATTAGTAGTTGAGACAACATGAGAGGAACTACCCCACACATGATCCCATGCTAGTTATTCTTGTTCATTCATTACGTTGTTGGAGACACTATTTTCTAGGAGAGCATTTTATGGTGTATACGAACCACCATATCAACATGTTCATATTTACAAAACATGTTATGAATCTGAGGAAATCAATATGGGATGAATTTATTCAGTATATTTACATTGATCATTCCTACAATCATCGTAATGTAAATGTAGTGGTTGATGAACTAATTTGGAGAAGTTAGATATAAGTACTTTGTCATGACAATATCAAGTGATAGCGAATGGATTTGTTCTCTAAGATGCATATGGAGGTGAAAAAAATATAGGGGAGAACATTTATTTCATCCTTTGTTTTGTCCTATACACTTTGTGATAGTTAATGTATGAGGAAGTTGTCAGACTCTAAGATCCTAGGCCTACAAGAGTGCGTGGAATGTGAGGACCCTCCTCATAGTTGGACTGTAGGAGTGAATGAGATTCTACATATCCACAGTTTTGTATGGGTCTCTTTAGGCATGCTGGTAGAGATGATATGGAATTTTCAGGATTAAGCATGGGTACTGCACCCCAATATCATGAACATGTATCAGGATTTACATCACCAGTACAAGTGGTTAGTTATGAAAAGTGATGTAGCTGGTTTTTTATGAGGTGTTTCATCTATCAATATGTGAATGCAGAACACCAGTGACAAGATGAATGTATAAAGTAGATACCCAGCCGTTAGTTGAAAGGGAACAATTTTAAAAAAACATTTATGACTGGTTTTCTAAGGTCACCATGCGGTAATGATTATGTAGGGGTCGTTGTTGATAAGATCCCAATAGTTTCACATTTCCATCCGATCAAGGAAATCATTAGTGAGGATGATTTTGGAAGGGATGTTAGGTTTAATTTTCATTTATATAAATGGATATAGTGGTAATTGGGAAAATAAATTCTTCTACACATGGCATGCTACCCCTAGAATGATGACCAGTTAGAGAACATGATTGAGGTAATGTTGATTCAGAAGCGGATATATACTGCCCAACCTCATCCGAAATAATATGCCAATCATCGCAGATGACATCAAGAGTTCTGGGTCAACGACTGGGTTTTCCTACTTGTACCACTGAGGATAGGAAATATTAGTATCAAGAGGGAGGGTAATATTTCACCGAGATACATTGGGCCATTGGAGATTCTGGAGAGAGTTGGGCCAGTATCCCATCATTTTCATTTTCCTTAGATGTACCGGGCCATGAATGACGTCTTCCATGATTCTAAGATGCAATGTTATTATTCAAACATGTATCATTCCTTTCATCCTAAATATTAGAGTTAGATGTAGTTTTATACTTTTAGGATCATCCTATACTTATTGTGGATCATAGCATAGAGGTTCTCTCCGACTGTTCAGTTCCTTTAGTATGGGTGTTATGGAAACATGACAATGTATGTGAAGATAAATGGGAGTGGGAGGCCAATGTATGATCACAATGGATATAATTATTTTCATATCATTCTTCACCACCACTAGAAGGTAAATTCATGGATGAATTGATTTAAGGGGGCGGGGGAGTTTGTAAGAACCCAATTCTTCCTTGGGGTGAGGTTCCTTTTCTTCATATCAATTCTTTGTTTAAATATTTTAATATAAAATAATGTGAATGAGCATTGAGGGTATGAAGGTGTTAGCGGTGTCCATGGATGGTTTGGAGATTGGAACCTGATCATTGGGATGAATTTGGCATGGCTTGTAGTTAGAGTAAATCGTATGGGACATGAAACCTGATTTAACAAACCATTGATGGAATGGACAAAGAGAACATATAGGATAGATGGTTTTAGAAAAACCCTGATACTTAGGTTACCTGACTATTTATACATATCTGCAATCCTAATAGAAGTGTTTTTTTATGGATTGTGCACCATTAGTCAAATACATGAAGACAAACCCTGTAGTTCCAATTCATCTACAGATTCCCATGCACAGTTGGTTACGTGTTTTCCAAACAATCCACCAAAACTGTGTAACCCTTTTTATTTTAAATAAATATAATAGTTTAATTAAACTAGAATTATTTTTACAATACTAATTTAGGATTCATATTCTACGCTATAGAATTTATGAATAGAGAGCTCCCGGCTTGTTGAATTAACATGGATTTGAGCTCACATCTCTATCTGGTTTCCGAATCGAATGGCGTTCATCTTGTTGGATCTATAATGGTAACATCTTGATTCAGTTTTAGTCATTTTCTATTAATCTAAATATTGGTTAGGCTATTTATGTAAAATATGATTTTCCCTATTATTATGTTGTCCATCCAATCATCAATTTTATCCTAAATAGATCCATATATGGACCTAATACTAAATGAGATATCAACTACTGAAAAATGATTGGTGGTATTATGTCATTATTTTCAATTCAAGCTATTTATATATGTCATCATGCTACATTCCTAATTTCCATGCATCACCATAAAATTAAATTGAATCCTATAATTTCTACGCAAGGCCTATGTAATTAATGGGGCTTGTTTATTTTTGTTTATATGTTCAGAACCATTATTTAAAATGAACCACCTCTTTTAGTGTGTTGGTTATATTTAATTAAACCACCATGATTGACTTCTCAAATTAGATAGCATAGGGTATTCCCTTTAGCCCTTACATGGGATGTAAATGTTGAAATTGTTTATGAATTGAATTTCAGTTGAATGAATCCATAGGAAGGCATGAATGATCACGGCCTTTAAACTAGGATAATAAATTGGCTGTTAAAACAAATCATTCTTTAAATATGATTTGTCTAATAGAGTTAAATAGTGGTTATTCGATGTGTTGTAAGTCATATCATGTATTTATATTAATAATTATTTTCCCATGTATGCTTAATGTTGTCTATTCCAGGTAATGGATTTTTATTCAAGTGATTATTTAATTATTAAAATTGTGATGTGAGTTGTTAAAGTCAATACTTCTAATCTTAACCGTTATTATGAAATTTCATGATTAAGTATGAATTGATCTTTGTATTTTCTACCAATGTGAGATAAATAATTACTATTACATGTAGTAGTGTATTTAATCTTGAGATGCTTATTATATATTTATTCTATTTTTAGTATTTGGATGCCAATCCTTCTACACATCGCTAATGACTTGAGTTTCCTTTCAAGGTGAGATTAACATTAGATGATCATTCTTTCAGACCGTGACATTATTGAATTGATTAAATGATTATTTTCCTTATGTGATATGTGGATTCAAATTAGAATTTAATGGATTGACTTAATTGTATTGAACCTTAATCATCCAAGAGTAATACGTGGACTCATTATTAGACTACCAAGGATAGAATTTGAGGATTGACTTATATGTTGAGTGATAAAAGACATAAAATGATAATTCCATGGATAGATTCATGGGATATTTGATCCATAATCCAGGGGTAATACTTGGTCTCTCTTAGTAGAACACCATGGATATACATTATTGGAAGAAATGTTTTACCATTCCTAGTGTAATACAAGGGTTCTTGGGATGTTATCCATTTATGGGATTATAGGGTGTAAGTTTATATTATAACAGGAGTGATAACATGATTCCAGCATAGTAATTCCAATGATGAGCTCATTTTTATGAATGAATAATGAATGGAATGACTTGTGTGAAGTGTATTCCAATATAAAGCACAATATTGGATTCGATATTGACTTACACATTTAGGATGACCTATTTTGGCCTCTTTTGTTGCATGTGATTATGGGGAATGTTGGGCCTTATTCTTGGTTCTGAGAATTTTTTTAAATGAACTACTGACTAAATGAAATTGTTATAAATGGAACATGTAAAAATTTTAAATCAGACATACCGTTTGGATTAAAATGATTAAATTAAATGGTTAAAAATTTATAACCTAGTAATATAGGATGATTACTTTTGAGAAATCCCTTCATTACATACTTCCTTACCTGCACTTTCCCTTATATATATTCACTAACAGATTGACACCTGTCCTTGTGTGGTTGAATAATAGGATTTTATATCAAACCATTTTGGGAATCCATTGGGGACACAAATACAATATATAATTTTAGGGTATGATAAGGGATTTTTCTATACTATAAGTACTTGATTGTTTCTTAGGATTATAGGAGAACGAGACCAAAATGAGCATTTTAATGCTATTTGGAGACTTTTGTCCTTTTTTACTTTTGTTGTATTTATATTGACTATTACTTGTATACATGTTTTGAATGATTTCTTAGATACACATGAGATGCACCATCATTTCATATATGATATGCCTTTTGGAATTGTTATTATATCAGTCGTTGACTGTTTACTTATTTTCTGGTTATTATAATGTTTCTTCTACTAGTTTTCTATTAATATCCATCGTGTTACACTCTAGAATTGTAGAAATAGTCTCCCCACTAAAACACAATGTCCATAACTGCTAGTCAGCATCCTCTAGTGTTTGAGGAATTCCCTTGAGGCCATGTGTCTTACAGAGCTTGGGGCACCATTAAGAGGTATCCATGTTCTGGATGTTACATAAAAATCATTCATGTATCTAGACCATAACTTTATGAAATTTAATATTTTTATTTTCAATAAAGATTATATTTTTTCATTTTCTTTATAAATGATTAAATATTTAATTGAAAAAATAAATTAATTAATTATGAATCCAATATTTTTATTTTATCCATCCTCTAATGTTTCAAAATTTTCAAAGGCAATCGACATTTGAGTAATAATTAAATACGATATAAATATGCAGTGAGTATTATGAAGTAATATAGACTCGAAAGTGATTTAATATATACCATTATATGTATAAATTAACCAAATAATTTTTAAATTCTTAGGTAATGTTTTTTCTCATGTAATCTGACTAATTTTAAATATCCTTAATGAATCCTCCAAAACAAATATTATATTTTTCGGTTTTAAAATTAGTTCTTCGTAACAATTGTTATATAATCATGACTGATTCAACCTAGTCATTAAAATTGGATGTTTGAAAATGAATAATAATTTTATGAAAAATATATATATAATATTTCTATAATCAAAATCTATTTATTAACTATATAATAATTACTCAAATTTTAGAAATTTCATTTTATGATTTAAAATAATGTTTTATTTGAAAATTATTGTAATTTATGTTTTTGTTAGATATTATTATTATTAATATTGGAAATTTTTGAAATTTTACTTTAAATCTTATTTTTTAAAATCAGTATATAAAAACTTATTGGGGTTAAAAATTTGGTATTTTTTAGAAAATGTTTATTTATCATTGATTACTTAAAATACCATTTTTTGTAAAACAATATTTTCTTTTAAATAAATTTTGTAATTTTAAAGTCCAATTATTAATTAAATTTTATTTAAAATTAACATAAGTAGATATTATTTAAATTTAATATAATTAATTACATTTGAACCATATTTATAAATGTTTTTAGTATTAGGTTATTCGTAGTCTTAAAATTGCATGTTTTCAGAAAATTGTTTAATATTGAATAATGTTTCGACACTTTAATAAAATAAAATAAACACTAATTACTAATAATTTAAATGAAATTAATATATTCTAAATATAAATTTATTAATTAAAATTCTTATTATAAAAATTACATTTCATAGCTTTAATGAAAAATCTTCATTTTATTAAAATGTTATTTTTCGAAAAACTCTTCATTCATCGCACTATCTCATTTTAATGAAATATTAAATTCATACACATATATGAATAATATTTTCGTAAAATTATTCCATATTTGGGGCCATAATAATTTATTTTATATAATAGGTTCAACTATGATTCAATTTATAATGAATTATAAAAATAGAAAAAAAATTAGTTACAATGGTAAAAAATATAATGGAAAAAGTGAGTTGCCTTTATGCTAAAGAAGATTCCATTTATAAAAAATGATTCCTTTTTATTTTTTTAGGTGTTTATTGATCATATCACCCATAAAATATATTATTTTTTATTTTGGAGGTACTTGGTTTGAGAGTGACATCCCATTATTTAATAGTTTTGTTTACTACAACAAATACCACTCCTCCCCAATTATAAAATAGAATACCATCCCCAACTTATTCCCACCTCTTAAGAAATTTGGATTGAAAAAAAAACATGAAAAAATATCTTAAAAAATATTATACACCTTCTCTATACTATCATCTTCCCAAGGGTCCAAACATATGGTCCTTAATAAGGGATACAAAGGAGGTTCCTATTACTGTTTGTAATCCTATTCACCAAGATACTTTTTAGCATGTTCATTTTCCAAAATCAATTATATCATAAAAATTGATATATAATAAAAAAACTAGATAATTATTACATAGATTTTATTATGTTTATTTTATAATATTCATTCGTCTACTCTTCCATTAAATGGGATAGAAATCCATATATTTTTTGTACGGTGTACTATCGCATCTCAAATGGATGAAATTATTTTTTCCAACATCTCCTAACACATCTATTAAATATTATGGATTTATTGTTTATATATTATATTCATAAAATTCTAATCATTATTGAAAAATAACATATCATATACCTTCTTACATTACAATCCATTTATAATTTATAACACAGTTTGTATGTATGGTAGACTACCACCTCATGAAGCGATGTGATACATTTTTTATTACCAAATCACATGGATGACATATGTATGTATATATAATGAAATAATATTATATTTATTAGAAATTTATAAATATTTAAATAATAATAAAAATTTATCTTCATTCAATTTTCATCATTGAAATATGGAAACATTTCACATGTGTGCGTTTGACGTACATTCTCAATGATTTTAATGTAATTCATTTTTTATAACTGTATATTTTGTTTTGTTATAAATTTTTAATTAACGGGTAAAAATTAAAATTATTTTATTAAATTTATTTCATATATTATATAAAAATGATCCCATTGAACATGTTCAACCTATCCCTGTTGTTTTGAATTAATGAACTAAGGTCCTCAAAACACCATACGTGGAAATAACTAAATAAGTAATTAAATATGTTACTAAAATAAATGAATTAAATGGATTAATTATGGGTGATTAAACAAATTAAATTTTCTTCTGAAAATAAGTAATTTATATATGTTAATTGTATATGAGAAAAAAATATGTACACGACAATGTCTAGAATCAAGATAATGATTTTGTCTGAATACATCATTCTTTGAGATAGAAATTAGATATACAAATAATTTATTTTAAAACGTGTATATATTTTTCCTATACATATTATATAAATAAAACATTATACACTGTGATATTATAATATGTAATTCATTAACTTTATTCATGGGTGTTATGATTCAATTATACAAAAGTGGTAAGAGTGTACAGTTCAATCTCATTTTTATCGAGATAACTTATGATGGATTTTCGATTACAGGGAATTATTTGATAACTGAATAATAAAAACCATTAATTTTATTAAAAAAATTATTCATGAAATTTTTAAGTAATTGTTACATTTTCTTCTCCTTGTTACTCATAATGATTGAGTTTTTTTACATTAAATTATTACTATCCATGAATGAAAATGTTTTCTCTTCAATATCCATGTTTTATAAAACAATTTTAAAAAATGTTTTTTATGTTCAATTTTTTTTATCAAAGTCATTTTCACACATTATTTAGATCTTACAAAATTGTTTTAAAGGTATATTCTGGTCATTTTCCAAATGATTTATATTTTATCCATTTTACAACAGTGTGAAAGGATTGTTTTTTAAAATTATAAAACATGTAATTAATTACCCACGATCATGAACACTAAATTATGTGAATCTGAATTTATAATTATATATTGTTATTTTTATTAAATTTTATTCTATAATATATTGTATATTTTTGAGTTTTTGATGAATTTATTTCAATATAAAAAGAATAATTTCTTTATAAAATATTCAAAAAAATATTTTAATGATATTTTAATAAATGATATTGACCTTTGATGTTATGGATTACTTATAAATTATGAATATACGTTTCTCACATATATACCTTGAATTATATCTCTTAAATTATTGTTGAAATACACTCCTTAGGTTCATCTCTCTAATTATTTTATTAAAAATTTACATTTTATTATGATTTGAAATTAGATAATGATACCCATTTCATTAAAAATGGAATTATTATGTTTATGCCTTATAATTGATTTCCTTTTATGGAACACATAATCAAGATCATTATGTGATGGATGAAATATTATTTTTCTCTAATACATTGATTAAATATGTAGTGTCATGAGACACCATGTATAGGATTTAGTAGAAAATAGAACTTATTATGTGAATCATTCAACAGTGTGGTATTATATTTGATGTTGTCATTGACACAATTTTATGTCATGTTATGTATTTCAAACATATTTCCAATTTTACCATGATCTTATGATACCATGTTCTTTATGTTGTTCTCACATTTGATTACTATCTATCCATCTCTTATATGTTTTCATTTTAAACCTTTTAATCACAAGTTATGCTTATTTACCATTTTTATTCCCTTATTGTGATTTTAATCTCACTATTTTTGTATTTATTCTCTAGGATATCCCATTTAGTTTAGGGGCTCAAAATTATTTAGGTTCTTATTATAGAGAAAAAAATAAATAATTTTTATTTTTTCCTCACTTTGATGTCTTTTGAACCTAGATTTCAAAATACACTATCCCACATGATCTTTGGGTTTTAATTAATGGAGTTTTATGTAAAATAATCATGGAATAATATGTGTTAAGGGTTCGAGTCTCCATAATTAGTATCAGATAAATGTGTAATTTTTTTGGGTATTATGACTAGAATAATATAATGAGATCCTCTGCCAACCCTTATCATTATTTCCCATTAATACATGATTTTTTTACATAAGATTACACATAATATAACATAAATGATGAAGAATTATATTGTGTTTGGGAAATAGGTGCATTACAAACCAAAGAAAAAAAATAAAATATATCATCTTTATTAGAATCTTATTTAATATTCTTGCACTTAAAAAAGCGTGGGATAACCAAAGGAAATACATAATAATGATGTGATCTATAAAGCCCAATAATATAATAAACATGGAATAACATGGAGATATTAATAAATTTTAGATAATAGTAATATCAATAATGATTAAGAATCATAAGAATAAATAATGATACATGAATTAAAATTATAATCAGAAATGAAACATTGGAAATATAGAAACAAATTAAAATAGTCCATTATAAACATATGTTGAAGATAGATTTGAAGAAATCATGATGAAAAAATTACAATAAAGGAATCCTATTCACTCATTATTCTAAAATGACATCTCTTGATAATAAACATTACCCAATTCATTGGAACACTATATAATTCTGGACACACTCATCACTTTAATTTCATTCTGATACTTGTGTTTTCCCCATAGATAATACAACATAGACTAATTAACCATTATATATTATTCCATGATCATGGAGAGTGGAATAAATACGTTTATGTCCCATGTTAGATTATTATAAATGTATAATGGGAAACCCATTGATAATAAATGGGTATGATATTTACTATGATTATTTTGGGGATAGAAAATCATGGTGATATTTCAGCAGCACAATGATGTCAAATAAAAATTCACAAAATTACATGATGAGATTGAACGGGGTATATCATAATTTGGATATAAATTGGGAATTAAAAGGTATATTTAAACACATGTATCAACATTGTTAATTAGAAATATAATTAATAAGAAAAAAATAAGCTTTAATAAATATGAAAATGCGATGATACTTTACTAAATTTCTGCATGGTACAGTTGTAGAAAAAGGATTATGGGTGTGATTAATGAGAGTTAAAGGTGTCTATAATCTGATTTAAATAAATAATATATTATGTGGTATGTTGAAAAACATACCCCAAACAAGAACATATAATAGTTAAGAGGTTTTACCCGGAATAGTTTCTTAAATAAAAAATAGTGGAAGATCCATTACCTTTAGAGTTAGAATACAAATGCAAGGGAGGAGCTTCTTGAATGCTTGGAGGCAAATTGGGGAGACATTAGAGTGGTTATAGAATAATAATTAATTTCTCAATTTTTTATGAGTTCAGAGAATTGGGATAATGGTTGGGATTATTTTTGGAATGGGTGTGGAATTCCTTATCATCTCTCAAATATAGTTTTTGGACTCTATATAAAAAAATAACCAAAACCACAAACCATACCATTGTTTTTCCTTTGGTGTATTCATAAAAGTATAGATATTGAATATTTTATAAGTACAAGGGACGAACCTAATAAAATAACTCCATTTTTATGTAAATGAGATTAATAATCTTAAAGAAATGTCTTAAAAAACAGAAGATATATTAATGGGTTTGGAGGAATCAAAACGTTTTCACAAAAAATTAATCCAATAAAAATAATATCAAATTATTTTAAAGTAAAAACATTTTTCTGGTATTTAATAACTTTTATTGTTTTTATTAAATAACTTTTGGGTCATCATGATCTCATAATAAACACCATATATTTATATAGTTTTTAATTTTCACCCAAAAATTTGATTGTCTCACAAATTTATGAAAACTTCTATATTGGATAATTTTGAAAATATTTTCTGAAAAATTATTTTATAAAAATTATTTCCTAAATATTTTAATTTTCACTTTAAAAATGGTAATAAAATTTTATTGAGAAATGTTGGGTTTTTGATATTAACAGTTTTCAAACCTTTATAAAAATTACATCTGACTTCCAAAAATTGATATTATAATTTATATATAATAATAATAATTATTTGATAATAATATTTTATTAAAACATTATTTATTTAAAAAATCCTTTAATTCAAAATAATTAATGTATTGAATGAAATTTTCTACAACTCCAAAAGATAATTTGTGTTTTATTTTATAAAAATTTAATTTTAATCATATTGGACACCAAATAATTTATAAACAAAAAATAATAAAAAATAAATATAATCATAATTTATATGAAAATAAAATATAAATATTAATAATATTATGTTTACTTTCATTCTAGTCATTTTTAAAATATTTTTACCCTTATTTAACCTTTTTTTCTTTTTATTATGGTAATGGATATTTACTATTCTTAAGATACATATTATTCAAAAACTAGGTTGAACCTGATACCTAATATTAATTATGATGACTCAAAATATGGAAGAAATCTTATAAAAATAAATTCACATAGGTGGAGAAATTTTATTTAATGTAAAACCCGCATGCACGTTCAAAATCATTTTTCTGAAAAACAAATTCAAGGAATAAATGATTTTACATTAACAAATTTACTATTAATCATTATTATATGAATTTAAATTAAATCATATAGATATTTTATCTCAATATTTCAATTAAATATTATCTCATTAGGGGTTATTTTAATTAATTTTAATGGTGAAACATTATGCATTTTAAAATATTTTTCTAAAAAATGTGTTCTTAAAATTAAAAATAAACATGTATTAAAAATTTGTATAAATAAAATTTAAATGTAATAAATTGTATTTTATGTAACTAAATAATACTTATGTCACCTTGAAATAAAATTATAATAATTATAATACTTTTAAATTAACTCAATTTATATAATAAATGAAAAATTTTACATACAAATGGTATTTTAACAATTCGTTAAAAATCTATATTTTCTAAAAAATTTCCAAATTTCACCCTATGTTAATTTAGATAAAATGATATCAAAAATGGAGTTAACTTTTTCAAATATATTTTCTATATTTTCTGTAAAATTATTTAAATATTTATAAAATAAAAGAAAATCATTTTTAAAGAAAGCATATTTGGATGAATGAAATTACATTATAAAAAATTGATCGGTTATTTATTAAGAATTTATCAATACATATAATATATAAATATATAATTCATAAATTAGTTAATCCTATATATATTCATGAATTTAATGAGATGCTAAATATTTAATAATAAAATTATAATTATTTTTTGTGGTTCAGTTTTGTGTATCACATATGATGTCAAATGTAGTTTTCTATTTTAAAAACTTAAGGAATTACGTACCCCATCCCATTTAACAAATTGTTCCCACAAAAATTAAGAATTTTTCTTTCTAATTAATTTTTTGACTATTTAAAATATATTGATTGATAACTCACATTTTAATAACGGTTAATGAAAATTCCACTTTTAAAGAGAGTAAAATTGTTAATGTCACCACAAAAATAAGTTTCCAGTTAGTGAAACTTTAGTGGGAAGTTAAAAGGAAAACATGGAAAAGAAATATATTACCAAATAAATAATTTATTTTGATATATAACATGATCAGGATAAAATCCATTTTCATAAATCCATAAACAATTAATGGATAAAATGTCCATAAATTCGTCACAGATGAGCAAAATATTAAATATTTTTTATTAAATATTATTATAAAAATGTTAAAGAATTAATTTTTACTATAGAGTAGGAAAATAAATGAATATAAAATCTTAACTTTTATAAATAGTTTCCACTAAAATCTCATATATTTCCCCAAATAATTGGAACTCAAGATAAATTTGTTTTTTATGTCTGAATCAATAGAATAAAATTATAAAAAATCTCATAATACACTAAATAATAATATTATATACCGACAATTTATATATATTTACTATAAAAAGGGAAAATATAGCATGATTAATTTTAAACTATTAAACATATAAATGGGAATCCAAAGAAATTAAAGGATAACTTATAAATTATATCAATTTCCTAAAAGTAAAATTTTTAGTATTCAATTTATGTTATCCATTACATATTTCATAACATAAAATCTTATGTCCATTATTTTTCCCTTAAAAATTGTACATAATAATATTGTGAATTTACCAAAACATATCACATAGGAGTGTGAAACTAGGTGTGCAATAAGGCCGGTTGTCGTGCACCAGTTTCAAGTCAAGTCTAGCCCTATATTGTGTTTTTAGGTTTTTCCCCTATGTAAATATGTTTAGAAAAAACATCGATATGTAGTATCTTGATAGGGACGCATTTTCTAGATAACTTCTGTACTCTATACATAAGAAAATTTAGGTTTTCTTTCATATGAATAGTTTTATCCCTTCGGTTTCCACTAGATTATTCAAATCATAATCCCAAAAATATCTGAACTTTTCCTTTAATACCAACTATATAAACCATACACTTTATTTCACAGTAAGACATCATTTATTACATATTATTATACAATACAAAACCCATAATATAAAATATTATATAAAATTTTGGAATTAAGTACATTACATAACAACATAAAATATAAAATACACCATCTATTTTTAAAACATCTATAACATGATCGCACTTAAAAATACAAGGAATGGCCATGGAAAATACTTATTAAAGGGGTGACCTATAAAGTATAGTAAGGGAATAAACATGGAATAACATGAATATATTAATAAATGTTGAAAAATATTCATATAAAAAAGGATTAATAATCATAATAATGAACAATAATACATAATATTACATTATAATAATAAAGGCAACATGGGAAATTTTGAAACAACCTAAAACAGAACCTCATAAACATGGGTCAAGAATAACTGCCAATACATCATGATGGAAAAATTCCTTTCATGGAATCAGGTTCTCTCTTAGTCCCAAAATTAAATCTTGTAAGTCTAAAAATTAACCAATTCATTGTAGGACTATACAATTATGGGAACACCCATCACTTTCATTTCATTCTCATGATTGTGTTCCTCAATGATAGTACGACATGCATTGATTTATCTTGATATTTTATTCCATTATTTAGGAGTGTGTAAGAAATATATGTAAGTACCAATTTTAAAAATTAAAATTTTATAATATTGAAAAAAACTCATTGTAAATGGGTATGGTATTCACTATATGTTGGTGTTGTCATCTAAAATAGCAATGGAATTTCGGGAACATAATGGCTTCACCTAAAAATTCATAAAATTGGTTTTGGATAATTAATGTGGTATTCTATCATTTTTAAATAAAATTTGAAGTAATAGGTACATTTATCAACATTTATCAACATTATTAATTGTAAATATAAGGCATAGGATTATAATGAAACTTTAATAATGAGTAGAATGAGAGCATCCCTTAATAAATTTTAGCATATTAATGAGTCTAAATAAAGGTTCATGTTTGGGATTAATGAGAGTAAAAAGGGCCTATAATTTCATTGAAATATATAATAATGTAATATTTATGTATAAAAATATACCCCCAATTATAATAAATAGAAATTGAGAGGCATAACACATAAGAGTTTATTGAATAAAACAGACAGTGAAAGATCCCTTACCTTGAGAGTGTGACTCCAAATAATTTGGAAGAGCTCCTTGAGGTAGTGAGGGGACCTTGGAGAGATTATAGATAGAGGATAAAAGAGTAAGGAAGTGCTAAATGGATTTTTAGTGAAGCTAAATGAGATCATGGGTGGGTTTATATGGGAAATGATTGGGGAACTCTATATCGTTTCCCAAAAATATGTTCTGGACTCTATATAATAAAATACTAAAAACCATAAACAATACCATGGATTTTCTAATCGTTTAAGAAAAATGCGAGTGGTTTTCACTATTTTATAAGAAAAATGTCCTAACTATATAAAATAATACCATTACTTGTGTGTAATTTAGACATACTCTTAATGAAATTATTTAAGAAACCTTTAAATGTATTAATGGTTTTCGAGGAATAAAAAAGGATTAACAAAATTATTCAAATAAACATAAAATCACAATTTTTTGAAGGAAAAGGATATACCCGTACATGTATTCATTTAATAATATTTATTACATCACTTTCTGTTAATTATGATGTCATAATAATGGCTGTATATTTATACATTATTTTATTTTTAACCAAATATTTGTATATCTTATAAAATAATGAAAAATTCACCAATGGATTATTTTGAATTTTTTATACAAAAAATTATATTAGTTTAATTAAAATAATTTCCAAACTATATTAATTTTCACTTATAAATAATAATGTGCTTATTTTTATGTAATTATGGGTTCTTAAAACTATCAATTTTCGAACATTTCTAAAAATTACATTTGACTTCAGGGAAATTACATTATCTTTTATATTTAATAAAATTTATTTAACAATAAAATTTTATTAAAGTATAATTTTATATAAGAAACATTATTTCATCAAAATGATTGTATTAACTGAGATTTTTTGTTACTCAAAAATTTTGTTTCGGTTTTATCATATGAAATTTTAATTTTCTTCAAACTTATTAATTAATAATTTGTAAAAATAATATAATATAGAATAAATATAATAATAATATTGATAAAAAGTTTATATAAATTTTAATAACATTAGGTTTAAATTGTTTTTATTTTTTGATATATTATTTTTACCCTTAATTAACTTATTTTCCTATTACGACGGTAATTATTATTTAATAGAGTTATTATCCATATTATTCAATAATTAAATTCAATTTATTTCATAATAATAATTATGGTGACTAAAAATATTTAATTCTGTTTATAAAAGTCAGTTTACAGAGGATGAATAATTAAATTTAAAACAAAATAGGCAAGAATGTTGGAAATCATGTTTTTGAAAAATGTATTTTTTCATTGAAATGAAGATTTTACATTAACTATATAACTATTAATAATCATAATATTAATTTAAAATCATAAATATTGTAATTTAATATTAAAAATTTCACTAAATAATTTCTAATTTTGGGTTAATTTAATTAATTATAATGGATAATCATTAGACAATTTAAAATAGTTTTCAGAAAAATGTGTTTTTAAACCTAAAAAACGTATAATAAAATGTTTTATGAATATAATTTAAATGTAATTAATTTAATTACATATAACTAAATAACACATATTTTCCCTAAATTAAAATTAATATAATAATTTTTCTTTTAAATTAATTCCAATTCAATATAAATGACATTAATACCTAAAATGATATTTCCACTATTCACTAAAAAATCTATAATTTCTGAAAAATATTATAATATTACCATAATTTAATTTTGAAATATTAATATAAAAAATTTGGTTTTTTAAATATATATTCTAAATGTTTTACAAAATTATTATAACATTTATTAAATAAATAAAAATCATTTTGATGAAAACATATTTTCAATAACGAAAAGACATTATAATTTTTTTAGATTATTTACTAAGAAGTTATAAATATATTAAATATATATTTCATAAATTATTTTATCCTACAAATATCTATGAATTTAATGAAATGTTACAAATTTGATAATTAAATAGTCATTGTTTGTCTGGGTTTAGTGTTGTGTATCGCATATTCTATCGAAAAAAGTTCATTCTTTTAAAGATTCAAGGAATTTGTAGATCCATTGTGATAAGTATAAGGATAATATTATGTGTTAAAAAATATCCTATAATTTCTGTTTAGTATAGATTGAGTGGGATCCAAAATAATACAACATTTATAGATACTATTAATAGATTTGACTCTCAAACAGTTATACCTCAGGGCAATAACCCCAAGAATATAACATTGATATGAAATCAGTCATCACCTGGTGCATGACAACGGGTCGTGCTACACTTATGTTATAATAACCGAATGGGATATGTTTCAGATATTAAAAAACACTTTATGAGTCATTATTTATGATTTGAACAAATTGATATGTTAGACTACCTAATAATAAATGTTAACATATGTAACTAATATTGAAACATTGAGACTTGTTAGTAAATATATACATAAAATATATAATTTATTCCATCTGGGTTTAAAAGCTATCCTTTATTTATGTTAATTTTAATCATATTGTTTTTTATATATTTTTATATAATGATAGGAAATATGGGAAATAAGTTTATAAACAATGTGATGGAAGATTTAATTATTTACCAAATGAAACAACTAACCTAACAGGAACATCATTTTGACATCATATGATATTGATAATGAATTATCCAAAAATTAAAATAACAACATAAATATTGTTGACTTCCCAAACACATAAAAAAAATATAATTATTATATCTCATGTAAGTTCATGTTTTTATTATAATAAATTAAATAAGGTTTAATTTAAAACATGTAAAAATTGTGGGAAGAGAACCCATGGAAAATGCCTTAATGAAATTAGAAGAAGATTTATGTTTGGGAAATGAGGGAACAAGGATTTTATTTTAAGTGAAAAACTAGGACTCCATTTAATATTATATAGGGAAATAATTATTAACATAAGGCAATACTAATGGTTTAACATCATATATGTAGGTAACATGGTCATTATCCCAGCCAATGCCCTAATCCAACAATTAATTCCTATTTTATGATAATCATTGAAGTGAAATGATTTATATTTTGGGTTTTTGAATTCGAGAATCACATTTTCAAGGTATATTTATTATTTTTATTCTATTTATAATAATTAATAATGTTATAAGTATTTTTCAAAAGTATATTTTATGCAAGGATTTGAATGAATATGTTGAATAATATTAATAAACTAGAAATGTAATTTTAATGGTAAGGTGATATTCTATGAAAAACACATGACTTAGGAAAATATAATCCATGATATATACTTTTTTTAGAGGTATTTATATTTAATGAAGATGAAATTATCTTATGGAAAAAATATAGAATACATTAGTGGTTAGAACTAATTATTTCATTTTGAGGGTTTTCATCATATTTTTGTTAATTTAATAAGAACTATTGAAAAAGGAAAAAATAAAAGCATAGAAACAACCCATCTCATTTGCTATGGATTTATGGATTTAACCCCAAACTATATAGTGTTAAATGTGGGGTTCCTACCATTTTACTATGAGATATACACGTGTTTATAAAATTTGTTTACTTAAATGATTTGGTGGATTAATATTATTTTTATTTTGGGAAAAATATTAGGGGATCATGTATTTTTGAAATGTTTTTATTTGGTGATTATTAAGGAAATTAAGGGATATGTTTTATTGGGTTGAGATATATATATCCTTTAGGTTTACCATAAATAATTATTTGGTATAATGACATTATTTTCTTGGGGTTTTCTCTTGAATCTATACTATAAACGTTGATGTTAAAAACATTATTTCATGTTGAGGATATTATGGTTTTTTGGAATATAGGGTTATTTATTAATGGAATGATTTCGATAAAACAGTTTGTTTTATTATTGAATTATAGATATTAATATATCCATAATCATTTTGAGCATTATCTTAATTTTTAATAACCATTTTTATTAATAATTACAAGGGGAATATCTTATTACTGTTTTATTAACATTATTTTCATTTAAAAGTTAATTTTAGTTCTTGAGGTATTAAAATCTTATATTTTATATTCATTCCATAGATGAAGAGTTTTTTTTAAAGTGAGTGAAGCGCAACCAAAAATAAACTTTTTATGGAATAAATAGAAATTGAGTATGTATATTCTGTTTTGATCTCTATGTTAAGATTAAATTAATTCCTAAATTATAAGAAAAGGATATTGAATTAAAAAATTATCACGTTAACTTTATATTTGATTAATTTATGGTCGATTAATTTGTCAAATATTAATTAATTATTTTTCATTAAATTTCAATTGATCATTAAATTTCGGATGTTAAAATATATTTATAACAATCCAAATTTTTTTACTTTTTAAATTAATGTCCATATTTTCATTTTCTACTAACATTACTATTCGTGGAAATTTATTTATGTATTATTCTTGATCGTTGTTGTATTCCCCTTTCCGTCTTTTAAAAGTAATCTTTATTTACCCCTTTTAAGGAGTTTTCTAAAATAGAATTTTTTAAATTCAAGCACTTTATTGTGGATAAAATATAAAAATTGGTGGGATTAAATTTATTTAAGGTGGTAGAACGTAACTCAACATTATTTGAAAATAACACTATATTCGATAGGGAATTCAAGATGAAATACTGAGTTTAAAACAAACTGAAAAATAATTTTAAAATATAATTATACAAACATGAATGATTTGACATATCGAATAAATAAATGTATTTTAAATCTAGTTTTTGACACATTTATACGTTCAATTTTAAACAATAAACATATTAATTAAAATAAGGATATAGAAATATACTTTAGATAATTTTACATATTGTTTTGTTAACTTTCATATTTTGATTAATAGAAAAAATACGCTAAATTTTAATTTAAAACAAATTTTTTTATCAAGATAATTTATAGGGTTAATTTATAAAATTGAATTGTTTTAAAGTATAAATATAATATATTTTTTCCATTTAATATAGTGTATTTCATTATAAATAATTTTGCATTGAATTCATTGGAAAAAATATTACAATCTTTTACAATGTTTTAAATAAAATCCAATTTTTTTCGTCAAATAGGATTATTTTTTAATTAATTATTATATCTTCTAAGATTTAAATTTTTAAAAATGGATTCCATATTTGGAATCAGGAGGTTCATATTGTTTAAATAGATAACTTTTATTTTTAGGCATTATGAATAGTAACTACAGTAAATTTTATTTACCACAATTAAAGGTAAATCTGGTAATTAAGGGTAAAAATAATATTATAAAATTAGCATAACACTTGTCTTAATATAATTAGATGATTAAATTTCTTCCTAAAATATACATGGGTCGAAATTGTATCTATTAAAACCCACTTGAATGTGATTAAGACCTTTAATTTATTTTATTTAAAGTAAACTGAAATATGTATCTCTCAAAGTTTAATAATTAAATTAATTTTAATATAAGGTAATACAAAATATAAACTAGATTATAAATACTAATTTGAAAGGTAAAATGTTTATCTTTATTATGGTAATTTATATGTAATTTTTAATAAAAATTTAATTACCTTAATATCTTATACATTAATGATGAAAAAATTATTTATTTAGTGAAAAATCAATAATATAGTTTTTATTAAAATAATAATACATAATAAATGTCCCAAAAACTGGACCAAAACTTAATGGTAGAGTATATCTAAACTAGAAGCATCCAAGGGTTGACTTTTGTAACATTTTGAGCCTCATAAAATAGATTATGACATTTATATTATTTTATTTTAAATCATGTCAAAGTTGTCACCCTCATAATTTAATGAAGATAACATTTTAAAAGTTTGTTGTTTTAGAAGATAAATTAGACTAAAAGTGTTCTTATAAATGATTTATATTTATCTTAATCATTGTATTTTATTTTTAATTTATATGCAACAAATAAGTATATTAAATAATTATACAAAAAATGTTGTTGTAATAATTTTGTTAGGAAAATTATCAAATAAATGTTTTTAAAAATATTAAAATAAATATTATATGAACTAATTAATCTTCTCCATTAATTTTATAGATAAATATGACATATTTAATATCTATTAAATATTTTGGTTTGAACATATCTTTTGTGTGGATGTTATTTGAATTCAAATAATTGAATAGTGTCAAAATTGACCCAAATGGTATTTTATAAAAATAACACATTGTTGAATTATTTAAAAATCACAAAGATATTTAAAAATTAAAAACTAAAAATTATATGGTTGATAATGTGACCATGTAACTAATTATGGACAATTCAAAACACATAATTATGTATTTATTACTATTTAAAATTTAGAATATTATTACCATAAATAAAATCAAATAGATTAAATAAGTTTAAATCAAAATGATACGTTTTAAAATAAATTCCAAACATGTCTTAATTGTATTGGTTGATGTGATTACAAAATTATCTAATCTCATCATAGAAGAAGATTCATTTTGGAGGTTTTTATGTGGTGTTTGATTTTATTATAAATTAATATTCTTGAGAGTATCTTAAAGTGCCCCTCTCCTCTCTTATAAAAGGGAACCTCCTCCCTCTCATTTTCACACAATTTTGAGATTTCAAAGTCGGAAAAACCAAGCCCATTTCTCTTATTAACTTTCCTAGAGACATACTAGAGGTCCTAGACTTCTTCAAATACCAACGTTAATGCCCTAAGAGGAGGTTTAGAAGAAGAACGTTGAAGAGGAGGTATTTCAGACACGTACGAAAGAAATTGGACCTATGGTATGGGGTAACATTGCCAATATCATTTCTTTCTATGATTGTTTATTCATAAGTATTTACTGGGGTTATATTTATCATTCATTTCCTTTTCTTCTAAAACTGTTTTCATAAAATGTTTACTATTTTTTCATGTATGTTTAAAGTCATTTTTACCATTTTTTGTCTTTTACCATATGGTATAGAAGGAATCTTTTCTTTTGTACACCATACGAGGTAAATTTTAACTTTTTTGGAAAAAGTACGAGGAGAACGTTTTTTTAACTTATACGGCATGAATGGAATTTTACAGTTTCATAATGCCATATTTCTATGAAGCTTCCTAAAAAATATTTCATGATTATTTTCAACGAAATTCTTTTCTTTGAAAATTGCATGACATTTTCAGAAAATAATATGATTTTAAAGAGGAAAGGATATTTTCCTCAAGAATTTATTTCAAGTGTTTTATCAAAACTATTTTCTATCTAAGATGAAATTATTTAATATGGTTATGTTTCATGTATAATGTATATATTATATACATGGTTTGACTTTGTTTGTGATGAAATTATATCCATTGTTTTATATGGATTATGTTATGATGGGATGATGTTTGTGAAATACATTTTATTTGTTGGGTTATGATGAATGGTTTATGTTTATTTTGTGTCACATGAAAGAATGATTTCATTGTGAGATTGGTGGGACCTATATCTCCCTCCGATGTATTGGATTATGAATTATATCTCATGAGATAGACATGGATGGAAGGACAAGTAAATAAGGTTCAGTTATACATGGCTATAAGGGAAGGTAAACCTGGTTTAGTAATGGACTTTGTCCACTATGAAGGTCTTGGAAGCAATGCATTGGCTACTATGAAAATCATATCATGTGCTTAGGGTTTTCCACAATTGCATGTTTTATTCCCAGTCTATTTTATCATGATTAATGTTACTTTATGATCGATGCCTTCTCTAATTCAATGATTTATGACATTACTCGTGATTTTGATGTTTTATGTTCGCGTTTTTACGTTAAAATATTTATGGGTTGCTTTATGTTCTCCATGTTAAAATTTACTGAGCTTTTAAGCTCACCATTTTTATGTTTTCTTTTCCCCTGGATATAAATAATGGTTTTAGGTAAGAAAATAAAAGGCTAAGATCATTATGGGAGATGTTGAAGATCTTTGAACCTGATTAGAAGATTTGGTTCTGAGTTTGCAGAGACAGTAAACTAATACGGTCATTCAGTGTCTGTTTTTGTTACGTATTAAGTATTCCGCAAAAGTAATGTAATTTATATTTACATAAAGATTTTGGCTTGTTATAGTTGGTATCAGAGCGAAGGTGAAGTTAACCTTTGGAAACAAGGATGCAAAAAATTTAGTGAAATACCTTGAGATATATCTAAGGTAGGTCTAGGGATTTCTATAACGTTATGTATATTTATAGGCTACAATCCTAGAATTCTGATAATGATCATTAATAACATAGGATTAAACCTAAGATGTTAGAGATTGAATGTAATCCCACTCTCTTATGTTGTTTTGATAGTACAATTTTTGCCTCTCATACTATTTTTTTGGGTTTTAGGAAATGGATGGAAATAGGAGGATTCATGTCAATAGAGTTTCATGATGCTCATAGAGGAAAGAAAGTTCAATTTTCCTCATATAAATCATTTTTAAGAGGCATTAAGGAGAATGTTTCAAAGAAACAAGAATATGTTTTGGGTGTGGAAAATAAAGAGACAAAGCCAATAATTGCAAAGTAAAAGGTTCATTTAACACAATGGACAAGGATAACAGTATTTCTAAGACATCTAAAACTGTTAAATTATTTGAATGTGGAATCTATGGGAATTATGAAAATCAATACCCTAATGGAAAATATCATTAAGAGAATCAGCATGGTCGTATGGGTAGTATTTATTTTGTTGATGATTAAGAGACTTCAAATGACATATGTGATGAAAGAAGTGTTGGGGAATAAAATTATGAAGCTCAGTCAATATTTTAAGAATGTAGTGGATTGATTTTATGTTTATCAAGAGTTATTTTGTATAGGTAATTTAATTGTACTATATACTAATAAAAAATCTAAGGATTGTTAAACTTTTTTTTCCTAAATTATTTTAAAGTACATGTTGAATGGTATCGGTAACCATGAATGGTTATTCAGATATTTTTGGAATGCAGATGATATTTTCATAATGATGGGATAAAGGAATTATGAGATGTTTGATAGTATTAATGAGATCATGACTGATATAAGGACAATGTGATATCATGGTTTGGGTATATTGAAATTTTGGGATTTTGGTATGTGTAAAGAGTTATCTTTTTACAGTATTCATGTTTTCACTAAGGTTCTATGGTAATTCATGTTTCTAGATAATGCCTAATTAGGGTATTCACATGTTTTGAATGTGACCAACAAGATATAACTTATGATATATGGGGATAAATGACGGTATTCACATTCTTTTTATATGACCTTTCTGGTAATTGTATTATTTGTACTGTGATTTTTGGCATAAGTATTTTGGATTAGCCTAAAGGTTGTAATGGATTATGTTGGACATCAGACATTATTGCTTAAGGATATAACTTTTACTTATTTCTGAAATTTTATAATAGTATTTTTTTATAAAAAGGATAACTTGTGGGATGGGAAACAACCCATCACATTGGAAAAGTTTGCGGGAATCGAACACGCAAACATAGTGATATAGGCCTTTATATCCAACCACAGGCCTACAAGAATTCCATTGTTAGTAAAAATTATATTAATTTTATTATGTGCTATGATATATGAAGTATAAGTCCTTTTTTGGAATCATATATGGTTAATATCACCATAAATTGACTTATGTATATTTAATATATTTTGCTATAATTTTTTGATAGATACAGACGGAATGACCAACCATTCTATGGCATGATCTGCTAACACTTCATGAATGAAAAATTTAACATCATTTCTTTAAATAATAGATGATGTGTAAATTGTTCATGGAATGACCAATGATGATATTACACTGAAATCAATTATGTATTTCTCCTTATGCAAAAATTCATTAAATTTAGGGAAATGATCTTGAAAACCAGAAATGCTGTCCTAGTACCCTCATATCTAAGGAATTAGATGGTACCTCAGATCATCAAAAATTTATGGATTTGGGATAGTTGTCTTTTTCTTATCTATGTTCTCTACCACTCTCCATCAAAACATGGTGGTTAGATTTCACTTCCATATCTGTGTTTTCACCTATGTTCTCCTATGTGTAAATCCAGTGATGAGTTAATTTGGGTAACCATTACATTTCATACATTAATTTTCAAATTAAGTTTTAGTATTCCTTTTTATGAAGTGGGTTTCGAAGAAAAAACATTCAAGTACTAAATGATTAATAACCCCCGGCGAAATTTGAGGGAGAAATTCATTGTATGGGGGGTAGAATGTAACACCCTGAGATTTTATTAGAAATAATGTTTTTAATTTCATTAATGTCTTATGTTTACACTACACCAAGATTAGCTTGTTCTATACACAACACTATATTAGCTTGTAGTATACGAAACACTATTTTTTTCTTGTGATACATGAAAGTGTGACCTTCCACAGAAGAGTGTGTTGTACGCAATAACGAGTTTCATTAAACAACAATATATTATTATAATATTATTACGAACTAGCTGTTTTGAATAATATTAACCAAAGTTTTATTTTTATAACATTATAAACCATCTTACACATATTCTAGAACATGGTATGAAAACAAAATAATTTTTCGGGTAAAATTAGTATTTTTTTTTAAAATTCAGTTTTGTCGTCTTTTGATGGATCAACTATGGTAAATCTAGTTCGTTGACATATTTATATGTTAAATTTCAAAAAATAAACATATTAATTACAATAATTATATAAAAATTTACTTTGGATAATTTTTAATATATTTCTGTTAACTTTTATATTTTGATTAATAGTAAAAAAACGCTAAATTTTAATTAAAAACAAACATTTTCATCAAGATAATTTATATGGTTAACTTTAAAAATATAATGGTTTAAGAGTATAAATAGAATATATTTTTATGATTTAATATAATGTATATCATTATCATTAATTTTACATTTAATTAATAGTTAAAAACAATTCAATCTTTTTCATTGTTTTAAATAAAAACCCATTTTTTCGACAACGGAATTAATTTGAAATTTATAACTACACCTTCTGTGTTTTGAATTTTTAAAAATAGATTAAATATTTGGAATCATGAGGTTCAAATTTTGTAAATCGATAAATTTTATTTTTTGGCATTATGAATCGTAACTACGGTAAATTTTATTTAACACAGTTAATGGTTAATCTACCAATTAAGGGTAAACATAATTTTATAAAATTACCCTAAAACATGACATAATATAATTGGATGATTATATTTTGTCCTAAAATATAATTTGTTTGAAATGGTATCTATTATAACCCATCATTATGTGATTAAAACCTTTAATTTAATTTTATTTATAATAAAGTGAAATATGTCTCACTCAAACTTTGATAATTAAATTATTTTTTATATAAGGTAATATAAAAAATAAATTAGATTATAAATACCCATTTGGAAGATAAATTTTTTTCTTTATAATGGTAATTTATCTATAATTTTTAAGAGATAATTAATTACATTAATATCTTATACATTAATGATGCAGAAATTATTTATTTAGTGAAAAATCCATAATATTGTTTTTATTAAAATAATAATACACATTAAAAGGCCCATACACTTGACCAAAACATACTGGTCTAGTATATATAAATTATAATCATCCAAGGGTCTACTTGTGGACCATTTGGTTCCTTATAAATAGATTATGACATTTATATTATTTTATTTTAAATATGTCAACGTTGTCACCTTCATAACTTAATAAATATAACATTTTAAAAGTTGGTTGTTTGAGAAGATAAATTCAACTAAAAGTATGATTATGAAAGCTATTAGATTTATCTTAATCATAGGATTTTATTTTTAATTTTTACGAAACATTTAATTATATTAAATAATTATACAAAAATGTTGTAGTAATTATTTTATTAATAAATATTTCAAATAAATGGTTTTAAAAATATTAAACAAAATTTGATATGAACTAATTAATGTGATCCGCTAATTTTATTGATATATTTGACATTTTATGAATCTATAAAATATTTTGGTTCGAACATATCTTCTGTGTGGATTTCATTTAAATTCAAATAACTTAATTGTATCAAAATTGACACTATTGGTATTTTATAAAAATAACATATTATTAAATTGTTTTAAAATAACAAAAATATTTAAAAATTACCAATTGAAAATTATATGGTAAAAAATGTCATAATTTATCTAATTATGGACAATTCATATCACATAATTATGTATTTTTGACAATTTAAAATTTATAATATTATTACAACAAATAAAATCAAATATATTAAATAAGTGTAAATCAAAATGATAAGGTTTAAAATATATTCCAAACATGTATAAATGTTATTGTATGATGATACTACCACCCTATCTAATCTCATATTCTAATTTTATTTATTTTGGAGGTTTTTATGTGTGGTTTGATTTTATTATAAATTAATATTTTTGAGATTTTCCTAAACTGCCCATCTCCTCTCTTATAAAAGGGCACCTCCTCCCTCTCATCTTCAGACCATTTTGAAATTTCAAACTCGGCCAAACCCTGCCCATTTCATTTATCAACTTTCCTAGACACATACCAGAGGTCTTGTACTTCTTCAAATACCAACTCTAGTGAACTAAGAGGAGGTTTAGGTGAGGCACGCCAAAGAAGAGGATTTTCGAACTCGTACAGATGAAATTGGACCTAAGGTAATGGGTATCTTTTCCAATCTCGTTTCTATTCGAGTTTTTTTATTCGTAATTATTTATTGGGGTTATATTTATCATACATTTCTATGACTTCAAAACTATTTTCATGAAATGTTTACTATTCTTCCATGTATGTTTAAAGTCATTTTTACCCTTTGTTGAATTTTACCACATGGAATGGAAGGAATATTTCTTTTGTTTACCATACGAGGTACTTTTTGACTTTTTTGGAAAAAGTATGACGATAACATTTTTTTAACTTATATGGAATGAACAGATTTTTACAGTTTCATAACGTCTTATTTCCACGAAGCTTCCTCTACAAGATTTCGTGATTATATTCAACAAAATTCTTTTCCTTTCAAATTGCATGGCATTTCGAGAAAAGTAAACGATTTTGATGATGAAAGGATATTTTCCTCAAGAATTAATTTCAAGTGTTTTAACAAAACTATTATCCATCTATGATGACAATCTTTAATATTGTTATGTTTAAAGTATAATGTCTCTATTATTTTCATGGTTTGATTTTGTTTATGATGAAATTATATCTATTGTTTTATATGGATTATGTTATGATGGGTTGATTTTTATGAAACCCATTTTATTCATTGGGTTATGATGAATGATTTAGGTTTATTTTTTGGAACATAAAAGAATGATTTCACTATGAGATGGGTGAGACCTATATCTCCCTCCAATGAATTGGGTAATGATTTATATCTCATGATATATAAATTTCTGGAACAACATGTAAATAATGTTTAGTAATACAGGGATGGATTGGTAGGTAAACCCAGTTCAGTAATGGACTTTGTCCACAATGATGGTCTTAGTAGTAATGCCTCGACTACTATGTAAATCATATCATGTGCTTTATGGTTTTCCATAATTTCATGTATTATTACCTTGATATTTTATCATGAATAAAGTTCTTTTATGATCTATGCCTTATGTAATGCCATGATTTATGACATTACTCATGATTTTGATGTTTTATGTTCATGTTTTTACGTTCAAATGTTTATGGGTTGTTTTAGGTTCTCCATGTTTACCCTTTCGGAGCATTTGAGGTCACCCTTTTTATGTTTTCTTTTCCGCAGGATATAAAGAATGGTTTTAGGAAATAAAAAAGGGGAAGAAATTTATTTGAGATATTGAAGGCCTTTCACCCTGATAAGAAGATTTTGTTCCAAGTTTCCAAGGACACTAAACTAATATGGTCTTTAGGAGTTTTTTGTTATGAATTAATTATTCTACAAAATTGTAATGTAATGTCTATGTACATAATGCTTTGGGTCCGTTATAATTGTTGATTCCTTATGTTTTATGTTTGGATACATTTTGAAACATCCTTATTACTTTCATTGTTATCTTGAAGTTATTAGAGTCCAATTTCACTTTCATTCACCCCACCCATTAACCATTACGTACCCCCTCAATACAATCAAAATTATTATTCTATTTTCTACGTCATACATTCTCATGATGAATACCATCTCTATTTACCCTCAAGGGTATTCCCCTAGACGTACCTATAATTCATTTATTTGTGACTTATTTGTATGTTACCCATAATAATTATTCATTATATTAAAAGTAATGAAATGTGTTCTTATGTTTTATGATCTCTATGGCCGAATTTTTCATGTACATGATATTAATTTGACGAGAGGGACCAAAATTATATATCCCTATCATTCATCGGGTAATATTTTTATCTCATTATATTCCATATTTAGTGCATGATAGTTTATCCATAGCTTTCTATATTATGTTTTGTTGGAGATTATTATTGACTAATGATAAGGATGAAATGTTTTATGTTATTTCTACACTATAATGTTTCCTTTATGTTAACATCATATATCATGATTTGATGATCTTGTTTATGATTCTCACCCATTTTATGCCTTGTTTATATTATTACTAACTTACATGTGATACTTTAATCTTATTATGATTTTATTATTTTCATATTGGAATTTCTAGCACACCCATTTATTTTGTGCATTCCCTTACTATCCCATGTTTTTTATAATATTCAAAATAGTCTAAGGGAATGTTATGGAGTTTAAGTTTATATATTTGTATTTATTTTGTAATTTCTTATAATATATAATAAATTTCCTAGAAAATAGGCCTCATTATATTTTGGTGTAGTATTAACTTCATCCTTAGGTAGTAATCTATGACATAATGTGTATATTAATATAGGTTTTCCTATTTAGTATCAGGGAAAAGTCAAGATATTTTTTTTAAGAATATGATTAGAAAAAAAGAGTGAAAGTCATTAGGATAAGACCAAAAATAGGAAAACATCCCTAAATTTTGATAGGGAATGGAGTTTGTTGATTCAATGAAAATAAATCATTTTATGGTTACTATAAATGGATGTGAATTTTTCAATGTTGTACCTATATGTAAAATCAATTGAAAATGGTGCATTAATATGGACTCAATCATCACCTAGTTCATGGAAAATAGGATTTTTTCACACCTATTTTGATACTCTTAGGGATATTATTATGGTAATTAATAAACTCATTACGAACCACGATCACGTTGAAAATAATTCCATAAAACTTTCTATTAGAAAATAATACGTAGATATTATATGGAAACCTATAAATTCTTACGTTGTAGAATATATATCATTTATGAGTTATATATTTAATTTTTATGGTATAAAATTAATGTATTTAAAATATTATAGATACCAATCACTAATATTTCATTTATTTTAGTCTAATGATTGAAATAGAAAAAACTGATTAAACAACTATTGTGAGGGTAAATGTGATGAATTCCCAAATGAGATTCCAACCCCAATGGGAGCAATATTTTAGAACTTCTTAAAAATAAATTCTCAATTAAATCATGTTTTGAATTGTAACATAAATCAAGAGTAACACTTGAATCATTCCAAAAAAGGGAAAGTATTAATTTGAGATATTTATGTGATATAGGCCTCTAACATTTAGTCAATCTTATAATCCATTAATTTTAGAAGAATAGATCAATTCCATTGACAAAATCTTCTTTGTATATTTATCTATAAAATAGAAGGTCGTGCTGGTTTTTTATCATATGGAATGATAAAATGATAAATAGTGGATGTTATTCTAGAAAATAAAGCCCAACGTGGATATTCATGTAATGGAGTGGAAGGATAAATGAAAAAGTTTATTTTGAAAAATATGTTCCCTATACTCTATGACCTAAAATGTTGACGTATTTCCATAGTTTCATGAAAAAGGATGGTAAATAAACTAGTGCATGTGAAGAGAACATCATAGGACTTGTATGATATGTATACTAATTTTTTATTAACCTTGAAAGTAAAGTTATCCTCTTCTTCTGCGGGTGAATGCCGAGTCTAAAAAAATACTTATCCGTTCAGTACTTCAACAATCATGAGGAAATTATTCGATGTTCCCTTATATTAAAAATAGAGTAAATTTACTATAAATGTTATCAAGATGGTAATTAGATGAAAATAAGAGTCATTTTAGGGGTAATATGGAGAAATCTTATGGTGTAAAGGAATTAAAACTTCCCAATTGTCAAAAGTGTGGGAATAAATATCCTTCAAATTTCTTGAATGGGGTGTGGAAATTATTTAGTTTCATAATGAAAAGGAACGTAGCTTATGATTTCTTATGGGAGAAACCCACTAATATGATGGAATAAAGGAATGAACTGGAAACCCTAAGCCTATTGTCCTATGTTTCATCTATAAATAACAAGGAACCTTTATGTATAAATGCACTAGTCCAAGTGATGTTTACTATAACTAAAACCATATACCTCCAAATCCTAGAGAGTTAGGGAGAGCTTAAGTTATCACAATTACTAAGTTGGTTCTTGATAATTATTTAGTGATAGGTATGTCGGTAATTGATTCAATGATACTGAAGAAACTATTTGATTTAGATTCTATGCATTCTGTTGTATCATGCAAGTTTAGAAGTACTATTGAAACACCACCTCAAGACATGAAATTTGAGTTTTCAATGATGATGGTGAATGGGTCCATTATTTCACCGCATGTATATAACTCATCACATCATCTAATTTGAGGGATGTATTTTCTAGAAAGCCTTTTGAGAGTCTCATTAACCCAAATATATTTTACTCTTGACATGTATTGTATTTCCTTATATAGAGCTAAATAAATTAATGAGAGAAGGAAATCACCCTACATATTGTGAATCATCCTTTGATTCTATATAAGTGAAATTATCCGCATGAATCATCTATGGTATCATCATTGTTATCATTGATATATTTTGTCTATTAGAGATTGAATCTTTCTAAAATTATTGAGACTAAAGAAGAGATTATCCATGAATACATTCCTATTGTGAGCTAATGCACTGATGTATTTCCATAATAATTTTTGTATCCTCCTCTTAACTAAGAGGTTGAATTATGTATCGAGCATATAATATGATATTTTTCTAAATCAAATACTCCATCTAGAATGGATATTGTTTAACTTAAGGAGTTAGAGAATAAATTATATAATAATGTATATGAAGGGTTTATACTACCAAGTTCTTAATTATGGGGTGCACCACTACTTTTTATCAAGAATCATTATGGTTAAAAAAACCTCTTTGTTGATCACCATTAGCTCAGTTGCATACTTATATATAAAATGTATCATATACCACATTTTAATGACTTGACTGATCAGATATGTGGAGACCCATTCTTCTAGAATTTAGTTCTTTGGTTATGATATTATTAACTAAATTTGAAAAAATGATGTTCCCCAGACTTTTTTTATAGTGAATGGTCACTATGAGTTCATAGTGAATACTTTTGGAGTCACTAATTATATATAAATTTTCATTGACACAATGAATTCAATATTTAGGAATTATGTTGAAAAATTATTGGAAGTCTTTATTGGTCAAATTATTATCTAATTCAAAAGAAAGGAAATTAATGATGAGGATTTTAATACTACAATAAAGAACATGTGGAATGAAATGTTGTATGAAAAGTGTACTAAATTTTATTTTTGGAAAGAGAAAGAAATATTTTTAGGGAATGTGTGCATATAGATGGATCTTAAAATATTCAAGTATACGTTTAGAAATAAGGTTCTCTATATGGAATAATAAAGGCTATTATAGTGTATCAAGAATTACGATTTTTCAACCCATTACAATCATGGAAATGAAACCATAGTGGAAGATGCATTGAGTATAAGGGATACCACAACACTATACATGATGAGGATTAAAAGGGATCCAAAATTATTGGAAATTAAAATCATGGGAATGCGAATAATAAAAGGATATTCATCCTAACATTCTCAAAATTATTTCTTAACCATCTATTCTTTAGAGTACTAAGGAGTCCCAGAATGATGATGTTGTTCTACAGAAAAATTTAGCGAATATTTGTGTGTTCAAATTTTATTAACAAGGATTTATAATGTTTGTATCCTAGAAATGTCACACATAAAAACTATAACTAAAGAGGTAAATTATGGATGATGGAAATATATAATCATTCTATATTAATCTAAGATGGATTATGATATAAAGTGATTAGAATAAAAAATATGGCTTGATAACAAGAAGAGTGAGATTGTGGAGTTAATATCATGATTCATAGTATTCCTATAAGTCTAGGATGAATGATAGGATTATATGTGTATGATGAAACCATTTACAATACTAGTGTGGAAATGGGAAAACAAGATCATGGATTTTTTGTCATTGGACTCACTAGGACGTAGAAGGCAATTTCATTATTTGTGTGTAAGTAGATCACCATATGATGTTATTTTATTTCATTTCTATAAAGGAATGTTTCAATCTCAACCATCTCACCATGATATGCATAATATAAGTTGTAAATCTATATGGACTACAACACTTTATTATATCTAATTGTGATTAAATGTTTACTATATGGTTCTAGAGAATCCTGTGGTATGTTTTGGATACAGAACTGAGATATTTTATGAATTATCACCCTCATGTGGATGTTCAATAAAAAATAACCACTAAAAATATATAGAATATGTTTAAATCATTCTCAACAGATTTATATGAATTTTGGGATCAATACATTCCCTTATTAGAGTTCTCATAAATCATTAATTTCCATTATAGTATTCAAATGGTTTCTTGTAAGGCTCTGAATGAGATGTTTTTTTGGGATGAAACGTGTAGGAATGAATTTAGAGAGAGTAATTTGATTAGACCAGATCTTATCCATGATAGAAACAATTTATACCAACTGACATCATAGGAAATATGCACAAATTTAATAGATAATTTTTGGAAACAATCATCATCAAAACCTATTGTTTGAGGATGAAGATAAAGTTTTCCCTTTAATATCACCATGGAAGAAATTCATGTGGTTTGGGTTTAAGGGAATGCTTAGTTCAAGATACATCATCCCCTCTAAGATCATTGATCTCCTCATAGTTTTGAATATCAACTAGAAATACCACCTGACCAATATCAAGTGCATGAGGTGTAACATATATCCATCTTGATAAAATACATACCATACCCATCAAATGTACTAAGTCAAAATGTGGTACCATTGTATAATTATATTTTAAATGTGGTGAATTTAGTGAAGATTTTTTTAACTTGGAGACAATATTATTCTAAATAAGACAACACACACGGTAAATGTGGCATGGAAGAACTACATGTTTGATGATAAAAATTATGATGTATAATAGGAAATACACTAGAAGTACCTTATACTATTTAACTGTATGAAAATATTAGTGTATTAATTTTTGAAAGGGGTAATATTTTAATCATATGAACTTCTATAAATGGAATTTCCTTTTTAATTAATAAATTATTTATCATGTAATGTAATTATAAAAAACACATGCATTAAATTTTCTATTTTTTAGACAATTTAAAGTTATATAACATCATATTTAAAATATTGTTATGTATCATAACCCATGATAGTATATATTTTATACATGGATCATATGATTTTTACATATTAAGGGTTATAATAAAGTTTATTAGACATAGAAGGAATGTGAGATGGCATGGACCAAAAGTATTGTATGTTATGAAGCCCATTTTTTCAAAGCTTTAGAAGGAGATATCATCATTGGCCTTTTCCCTTCACAAATCCCAGTTCATGATTTAAAAACTAAATCCCGAGTAAAACATTTTAGGGGAGAAGTTCAATCTCATCGAGGTCATCACCAAAACCATATATTCCGAACTATGACCACTATAACACACCATACCCATAGAGAAGATTCTAGTGTAATAAGGGTTTATGTATCTGGACCCTAATAGTATGACTTCTTATAATTTTATTCAAAATAATGATTGTATTTATCTTTAAAATTTTAAATAATTATGTATTGAAATGGACAAAAATTAGTTTTTAATATGATAAAATTCAAATAGTTTTTTTGGAAAATTTATATTTTTCATCAAGTCACTATTTATGATATATTCAATAATTTATGAAATAAATGATATATTAATAAAATATTACTTTTAAAAAATAATTTTTAAATATAAGTGATAATATACTTTCAGGAAGTTTACTACAATTTTGAAAAGGTCAAAAAACTTATATAGTAAAAAACCAAGTATTTTAAAAAAATGGATATTTTGTAAATTGTAATAGAAAATATCATATTTAGATATTTATTTTTTATTAAATAAATATTAATTTTGAAACTATCATGTCAAATTTGTTCGACTGTAAATTTTTGTTAATTTTATAACATAATTAATTTCTTTGAAAATTTAAATTTGGTAGTAATATATAGAGAGTATTATAAATCATAATGACCCAAAAGTATTGTAATATATACCATAAAATGCATCCACCACCCAAATATTTTTTCCACTTTAAATTAGTTTGTTTTTAATGTAACTTTATTAATTTTATAATTCCATATTGAATCTTCCAAATCCTTTATTATATTATACAGTTTTTGAGCCAATTCATTATAGGCATATCTCCCTTGCAAATCACCAAGTGTGTTAGTTTAATGAGTTATGTTCTTAGCCTTATATATTAATGAAACAAACTCTGCTATTGTTGAAAAAATAGGTTAACCCAATGGAAATTGAGTGATTTTGATTAATTTATCATAGAGATTCCAATATCTATGCTTCCAAATTAATAAAGAAGTCTACTCCCTATTTCTATATAAACTCACCAAAAAACTTGTCCTCTTAACTCAAAACTCTTGGAGCCTGAATTTAAGATCGCCTTCCCTCTCTATAGTCCTCCCCCTATTCCCCATGATCATAATAATCTCTTTATAAAATTTAATAAGAACCCTCTCAAAGAGAATTATCCCTCCCTCCTCATTA
Organism: Viscum album; assembly: GCA_963277665.1. Taxonomy (NCBI): domain Eukaryota; kingdom Viridiplantae; phylum Streptophyta; class Magnoliopsida; order Santalales; family Viscaceae; genus Viscum; species Viscum album. The sequence goes on from OY728158.1 coordinate 1,291,980,657, forward strand.
TTCACGAACATCCTATGTACTATACCTTTTGATTTCCATCTTTTAATATAGGAATGTGTTTTTTAAAATATATTTAAACATAATTATAAACCCCATGTGATGATATACACCATTCACTCTAATTATAAACTCCTATAGATCTATATATACCCCTATTATGATACCAAAACTATGCTTTTATTTTCTAAGACAATCATTTTTGTAGCGAATATCCATCCCCATTTCTACACAAGGGTATTCAACTAGATGTAGATATCCTTAAATTGTAATGAAATTCCATATATTTAATCCTAAATAAAGATTTTTTTCAGTTAAATGTGATGAAATTCATTCATATATTTTATGATCTGTGTGGTACTCTTATACATATACATGATATCAATGCAACAATTGGTACCTGAATTCTATATACCTCCAATGCATTGGGTAATCTTTTTGACTCATGTGATTCCATATATGGTTCATTGGAGGTTTTCATATAAACACTATGTTAGTTTATGTTGGGGGATAACCTTGACATTGGTTTATGATGTCATTTTTTTGTTGTTTTGACTTCCCTATGATGCATTCATGTTAACATGGAATATCATAATTGTATTTCATTATTTTGACTCTCACCCATTTTATGTATCAATGATATGCATGTTGACTCAAATGTTAACTTTCATTATGTTATGCATTGATTATTACCTTATTTAAATTTATTTCTCACCCCTTTCTTATGTACTTCTCCAGATTATCCCATGCAGATTTAGATGAATCAAGAGAATATAAGGGTATTATATGGATTTTATGTTTGGCATTGTATTTAAATTTCATGTTGTTAAGATATGTACCTAATTTCATAGAGACAGTAGGCCCCAAGGTATACTGGGTTTTTTTAAATTTATTCTACGTTACAATTAATGGAATAATATTTATTAAAATATGGGCTGCCATTATCTAAATAGTCATATATTAATCTAAATGTGAACATATATTTGATAAATCCTTTCATTATCTTCATTAAAATCCATTCTTGAATGTGTTTCCCTATATATCCTTCTAAAATACACTTCCTCTATTTGATGAAACACACACATTTGTTCTAATGTAATTTCTTCTCGGATATTTTGAGAGATAATAACACTTAATAAATGTAGAATAAAAAATCATGAACCTAATACCTTCATTCTAGAATATAAAAATCATTTGAATAAATGAAATTTAGAACACTCTTACTATGTGTAACTTTTATATAAGAAGTTAACCCATCATCCACATTCCATCCTAATTATATGGGTGATGAACACCATGTTTTATATGAAAGCCTCCCACCTCTAGACATATCTCTTGACAAATTTTAATAATTTCATTGTTGAAAAATTAGATTACATATTCCTCCATTTAGTGCTAACGTCTCATGATGTGAAGGAGGAATAAGAGGAAGGAAACTTTTGGAAATGGGATCCTTGACTAGGAATGCACATAGATTCCCCCATATTCCTTAATATAAGAGTATGATTTATTTTTAAATTGAGGATATTCATCAATTATTCTATCATTAACTCATATATTACAATTCATGAGTTAATTCCCTAGATATTTCATAAATTTTTGGAAGGAATGAAGCTTACCAACTCATGTTACATCTAATTTATTGGTTACATTATTATAATGTATGCGGTAATATGATCTAAACATTAACATGGTAAATTTTGTCTTCTATTTACTTTTGTAGACATTAAAAAATGAATCATAGAATACAAATCATGGAAAGAGTAGAATATTCCATAAAACATCCATTTGAAATAAAATTAAAAATCCATATTATATGACCTCCTACCATACATTATGTTATATTAATCAGTTATAATACGTTTCATGAAAATTTTTATTTCATTTGATCAAATTTCAATTATATGTTATGTCAAAATTACATTAATTATTTCTGAATGAATTATTAGAAAAATAATATTCCCAATATATGATTAATGATACAGTACGTTGAAATGTAATCTCAAGGACATATACATCCAAATAGATAATACATTTTCTTATATTTGTGGTATATATCATTCTATCTATCACTTAGTATATAACATATAACGAACTAAAATACTCCAACTTATATCAAACCATATTAAAAAACACTCATAAAATCATACCCATAACTATTTTTGATAACATCCAAATCATAATTTAAATTCTATCATTAAATTTACCTCTTTTCCTGCTGTATATAATATATTTTAAACTTTCATCTAATACTATATTGGATTAAACTCTAAAACACTGTTAGTGAAACACTATATTCCAAAAAAATACCTATTTTTCACACACAATGTGTACCCCCACATGACTTTATTAAAGTTTCTGGAAATATGAGTCACAAGATCTACAAATGTAAGAAAATAGAATCCTCTAGTTGAGAATCAATGTAACTCCAAAAATATTGGGATATATTGTGTTATTAATCACAATCATTTTTCATTATACCAATGTCTATTGTCCACATCTTATAGAATCATTAATTCTCTTATACTCCCCTTTTTCATGACATTGACTTACTTTGGTACACAATGTATGTCAATTTCATATAGCTTACCCATATTCTCTTGAATATTAGGGTATTTACTCACTATGTAAATGAATACATCACATGTTATTTTATTTTATAGATTTTTACATAATTTCTCCCTGATATTAATTTATAATCTACCATGAACCTAAATTTTTCTATATTAACATTCAATTACTTTTTTAAGACTTAATACAATACATAAACAAACGCCCACAAACCGTATAGTCTAGTGACGTTGGAAACATGTAAACATTAACACTGATATATAATTGAGAAACATCATCTTATATTATGTTCTTCTGAAATAGGACCCCTCTTATAGACATAAAGAATAATACATATCTTCATCACCAGGATGAAAGGAAACATAAAAAGGGGTGTTCTCAAATGCTCCATATGGGTAAAAAGGATATATATATATATATATAAACATAATCATTCGTATAAGTGTATGATAACAAGATAAAGTAAATTGGAGACCATTCCTTACAAATACAAAATCATAAACCGGATCATGGGTTATATATTGGTAGTTCATAAGATATAAACCATAACAAAATAAAGAACATGATCCATGATATAATAACATAGGAATAAAACAAGGAACTGTGGGAGACACATAATCGTATAATTATAATTTCCATGGTAGAGAAGGAATCACAAACAAGGTCATATTGGTAGTATGGGTTCAATTCCCATACCAACTTGGTAGGAATGGTTCACTCTGCTAACCATCGCAATAGAAAAAGTATTTTATGTTTATCTTAGGAGATATAAATCTTTACCCAATGCATTAGAGGGAGATATCGGTCCCACCCATATCATAAAGCAATCATAAATTTTTTTTCCAGGAGGTCATAAAAAATCATATCACAACCCATGGAATGGTATGAGTTTCATAAAGAAGTAATCAAATGATAACCAGGGAAAATATACAGGTTTTGTAATTATTTCCTCAAAAGCATAACTCTTGAAATGGGTGGTTTTCAAGAGAATATAACCTGTGAATGAGAAACTAATTTCATAAAAATCCTTCCATAAAACAAAGACCATTCAGATAAATAATATTAATGGGTCCTATGGATCATTTCTTTGAAAGGATTGAGTGACACCATTGGATGTCATCTAATATGGGAAATAATTTGAAAAATATTTTAAAAACAAATTTTGAGGAATATATCCTTTATTCTTTGAAAAAATTTTATTTTATAAAAATGAAATGCAATATTAAAAGAACACATTTTCATTAAAAATAACCTAGATATCTTATAAGGTAAACCTCAAGGAATTATAACTTCACAAAAGCTCGAAAATCAGTTTGTGTCATATAAGTTAAAAAGAAACATTTTTCTGAAACATTTTTTGGAAACATAAAAAATTGCCTCGTTAGGATGATGAAAAAATGATTATTTTCACACATGGGTAAAAATTACATTAAATCATTGTATCATAATAGTAAAAATATATTGGAAAACATTTTTAGGAATTTTGGACATGGAATATTAATATTCCCCAATAGATACTTATATATAAATAATCTCGAATAATAATAAGATTGTGAAATAAACTATTACCTTAATTATGATTTACATCATATGTATCAGAAACTCATGTATAATTGATTAAATAATGTTATTAAATTATTCTATTATCATATTCATATTCTATCATAAATTATCATATTATCACCAATATTTTAATAATATTTCATTATTACTCTTCATTTTGGGTATTAATTACTATATTTTCTTCTGATTTTTTGTCATATAAGAACAATTAAATGCATATAGGTTAATGTTTTGTTGTTTATAGAATAATATTAATCTTATAGATAACATATTTAATCATTATATTTATTTATATAATCATTATTGTTTTCTAATCACAGAGAAAGATTCACATCGCGTCGTGGAGACCGAAAGTAGTGCGTATGCACGAGCGATAATATCATTCACTTAATGGTGAAATGGTTTGAGAATGGATGGAATAAGTTTTGTTCCAAATTCTATATCAAATTAAAATTAATTATATATTATTTATACCCATCATTATACCCATTAGAATAACGTGGTGATGAAATATTAGATTAAACTATGATATGAAGATGGTAGGTCGTACGCACACATGGAGATATCATTTTTTATAGGATAGAGAAAAGGAGTAATATGGTTGTACAATAATAATAATAACATCAGAATAGAGTTGGTATTATAGTAATTAATATTTAATTTAAACAACACATGAAGAGGAATTATAAGAATAAATACTCTTGAGAGAGTTAGTAAAGGAGATCACCTCTTCCTCGTTGAGGTCTCTCTACTTCTTATCATGGGACACTAGAGATTGAATTTTTTGAAAACCAGAACCACCAAAAATTTAACAAAAATGATAAAAGGATAATTTTTTGGGTTTTGGACATTCTAAAAGGCTCATGGTGGTGTGATTATGTGAGGGAGTAGGTTCCCTTTATAAGAGAGCAGATTATCTCTCTTGGAAACTATCAAAATATTAAATAAATATAAACTGATTTTCGATTTCAAATAGATCAAAAGAAAGTCATTTCAAAGATAATATGAATATGGGTCTAAATACTATCATCCAATTATTTTTATACTGTTTAGGTCCTAATATTCACCTTATTATTTGGATTAAACACTTAGTTAAACTATTTAGCATTTACCAATACATTAGGGATTTTTTATTCGTTAGGATTAATATAGTAACTATAAAAGGCCAAACAAACCCCAAATGGATCATGGATGAAATATTTAACCATATAATAGTTATTTGATAATATTTTATATTTTTATTGAATTTAGTTTCATTTAATGAAATATTATTTATTTTAATGTATTATTCTAGACAATTTTGATACTATTCAATATTCTTGTTTTTAAAAATATCCCAAGAAAATGATAAATTCGAACCGAAACATGTAATATATCCCCCACATATCAAATTTATCAATATAATTTTTATATTTCATTAATTATTTTAATTTCTATATATATTAATTATTGTAATATAATTTATTTTTTATTTCAATTAATTATACAATTACTTGATCATCATTATACAAGCCTCTAATTTAATTATTTATTTAGAAAAAATTAAAAATACCTTATAATGATGGGATTAAATTTATTTTCTTTCAATTTAATATATATATTCTAATTTATCTTGTGTATAACCATATATTAAAAATTATTTATATATTAAAAATATGATTCTTAAATTTTTAACTAATTTTTCATTAAAATATAATAAATCTCATATTCTTTTTCGGGTGGCAGAAAAGTTTATATTTTCTACCAATGGTTGAATATGGTCGAAAAAATATTTATAAAATGAAATTAGGAAAACTATTAGGGAAATTTAACAATATTATATTATATTTTTACCTTTAATTATCTGATTGACCCTTAACATTGGTAAAACAAATTCATTAAAGTTATTATTCATAAAATCGAAAAAATTGATTCGACCATGTTAGACTCTAAATATCATATTTATTAAAACCTTATATGTCTATTTTTTTGAAATTCAATTTACAAAAGTTTCAAATTTATGTTTAAATTTTATCACGTAGAGGTTGTCAAGAATTCGAGTAAAAAGAATTTTCAAATGATCAATATGTTTTTATATCTAATTCTACTAAAATATAGTTTCTAATGACATAAATTGTACTAATATATAAATAATTGTACTCTTTTGACTTTTAAAAGACAACACTAAATATAATAATTATTTAATTGAAAAGTTAGTTTTCAACTAAAATTAAGTATTTTTCTCAAATCGTCAAAAACGAATCATCTGAGAAAAATCCCAAAAATTAACCCAAATATAATTATGATAGTGTGAAAGATAAAATGATATTTATTTTATCAAATTAAATTTATATTATCATATAAAATTAGTTTTTCTATTGTTTATATAACATCATAAAAACCAGTTTATTAGAGAAAATTATATTATTATAAATAATTTTTTTAACAAAATAGTATATTTTTCATTATCAATATGTTTTTTTTATATAAAACAAATATAAATAATATTTAAAAAGTATTAATTTCTATTTCTATTACTAAATTTAATGGGTAGGTCAAAGATAAATAATTTAAATAATTATATCAATAAAATGCTGTTTTATGAAATCTCGATATTGTATGTATCATATGACATGTTGGTGTTGTGTGTAGTGAATGGAAAGTCGGTGATGTGTGAAAGGAATGCTTGATTTAGTGTAATGAGTAAGTAAATTAGAATTAATTTATTCAAAATAAAGTTCACAAAAACTTAGTGTGTTACATTCTACACCCCTTAAGAAGAGTTTATCCTTAAAAATTATTCATTCTAATATAAAAAATGAGGATACTTATTCCTCATAATATCCTCAAGCGCCCTCATAGAATCCTCTAACTGGTTATTTCTCCACAAAAATTAGACATGATGACTGGTCTGGTTTCTGAGTACATTCTATATTTGATTCATAATTTTATATCGTTTTTCCTTGTATAAGAGATATTCTTCAATCAATATGACCTCCTAATTCAGTTCTTGTGAAGTATTAGGTATGTAATTACTTAGGAGAGATACATGGAACACATTATTGAATTTAGATATATTTGGATAGAGTCTCAAGAGAAAGGATATTTTCATGATATGATCTATAATTTCAAAGGGAATCATATATCAAGGGCTTAGTATCCACATACACCTGAATATAATAACCTTATTCTATGGAGAAATTCATAGAACCACCTTCTCACCAACTTTAAATTCAAGATCATGTCATCAATTTTGAGTGATAATTTTCGACCAACATTATGCTATCTTCATATGTTTCTGAATGGTTCTAACATTCTCATCATTCCATCAAGAATTTGAGTTCCTAATTAATTTCCCTCTCCAACTACATCCCACCATGACGAAGCTATACATTTCTTCCAATATAGGGATTTATAAAGATACTTCTAAATTCATGAGTGGATGATATTTTTTTTTAAGAAAGTACAACTATAGGATGTTGTTTATCCCAACCACGTTTGAAATATAGAGAACAAGATCTCAACAAATACTAGAGTGTTTGAATTGTTATTTCCAATAGCCCATCCCAATGAAGGTGATCATATATGCTGAAACTCATTTCTGTATAATTTTCTTACTGAGGACTTCACCAGAATTTTGAGGTAATCCTAGTGTCCTAGTCAGATACAATAGAATGTGGTACTCCATAATACCTTACCACTTCTTTAATTTATATCATTGAGAGTTTATCGAGCAGGATGTGTTTTACGATATAAATGAATCATGTGGAATTAGTAATGAGATAGAATAAAACCCATAAATAATTAAATCATTGAGAGGTTTTGGGAGTCCAATGAAAAATGCACGGTGATATTCTTTCATTTCCATTCTCGTATGGGTAATGGACACGTCATCCCTGTATATTTTTGTATTTCAGCCGAAACCTACTTGGTTACCATGATCCGAGATATAAACTCTGAAATATCACTCATCATTTTACCCATCCCTAAGTATTATTTAATGTTTCTATACATATTTGTAATTCCAGGATGAATAAAGATTGAAGATATATGAGCCTCCTCTAATGACACCCTCTTCTAATATGGTATAGATGGAATACATGCATGGTTCATAAACTATATCATTCCATGATGATGAATGTTAAACTCATAAAAACATATGACCTTATTTTTCATCTTAACATCTTCCTTCCATGCCTATTTAATATTTATAAGGATTCAGTGTTGAACATTAAATTGATGAAGATAATATTTTTCCCCTTCTTTTATGATTTCATGGTCCATCCTTTTGAAATCCAGAAATATTGGATCTTTTGTGATCCTAATAATGTAAAATCAAGCATGAACCCTTCTTCTCAATGTATTGGAAACATTTTTGTATTTCTAATGGTGGTAATGTATGAATCGGTCATAATCATTTATCTTCTCTAACCATCTTCTAGGGTACATGTTCAACTCCTTATATTTGAATCCATAATTTAAATACTTATGATCTGTATATATATCACACATATCAACATAATGATAATACCCCCATATTTTTAATGAGAAAATTACAATACCTAACTCCACATCACTAGTTAGGTAAATTATTTCATGAATCATAACCTTTTGTGAGGCATAAGTGATAACCTTGTTTTACAAAATAAGAACACATCCCAATACATTCATAAATACCTCACTATAGATTACAATTTCTTCACCTCTAATGGGTAATGTAATAATAGGTTCACCGACCAACCTTCTCTTCAGTTCCTTGAAATTTTGTTCACATTCATCCATCCAACCGAACTTGGTACCCATATGAGTTGATTTTGTTAGATGATTAGACAGTCGTGATAAATTTTACACAAACCATCAGTAATATCTAGAAGAACCAATAAATATATGAATCTTAATCACCATTTTTGTTCTTTTCCATAATTCAATTTTCCGATTTCTTTGATGTATCTACTACAATACTGAGTCTTGAGATTATAAGACCCAAACAGTAAACCTTTTGCATCAAAAAGTTACACTTTATAAAATTTTCATACACATTATCATTCTTGTGGTTTATTAATAAAATTACCAGGTGCTCTTCTTTCTCTTCTATTTCATTGAATAGATTGGAATATCATATATAAATACATCCACAAAAGCAATGACTGACATAATATTAATTTTTTTATCAATACACTTATGAGGAAAAAGTGAGAAACTAGACGATCCAACATTAAAACAAAATAAAACCATTATAGGGTATAACACCAATTAAGACTACAAGATCTACCTCCCCTTGATACTATACCATGATTCCATGTCTTTTCCATCATATTGGAACATGGATTGTTGTCCCGTGTAGTGTTTCATGGGCCCGGTACTGATGGTAGGGACATACCCTCATAAACATCCAAATCTGAATGGCATTCTTATGTCAAATCTTTGTGCTCTGAACCTCATCTAATGCAGATCCAAGAATATTCTAGTTGCAAACACACCATAACTTCATAGAGTGATTGGACAAATTTTTTGTCCCAAGAATATATAAGTAGGAACCAAAGAATGAACACAAAATCAACAAAAACCAACTGAATATTCATCCAAAACCAACAACAGATCCTCAAAAAGGATACATGAATTCACCAACACCATAATGCCTCACTTGATACTAAACCTAATAGAGATCATAAAACTTGAAACACACTCCAAAAAAAGATACACACAGATCACCTATCATCATCCATCCATCGCACATGAAATGAAAAATCTTTTGAATGCACCTGAAAAGAACATGTAAGACTAGATCAGACCCCACACCACTGGATGAATCCAAAAGTGAAAAAAACTAACAAATAATCCAATCCACAAGTCCAAATATAACCTAAACAATACCATATATAACCCCACAAAACTGCACATACTGCCTGACACTGGATCAAAAGACAACGATATGAGCATGACACTCAATGATTCGCACCCTAAGAAGAATCTAAAAGAGTCACACCTGAAGAAAAACCTTAGCCACAAGTCCAAATCTTACCCTAAGAAGACTAGAATTGACCCCACGAAATTATACAATCCACCCAAAAGGAATCCAATGTAAGGAGTACCCCACACAAAGCTTTATCGTCTCCTCTTAGGCCATCGTGGTTTAAGATGGCCAATGATCGAAACCCGTAGCCTTTGCACACCTATGCATAAGTAGTAGAGATGCACGAAGATAAATCAACTTCTCCCAATCTTTCATGGATGAATAAGGATACCGCGTGAAGCCCATTCACACCACCATAGATGATATTATATCTAGTTAATTTCTAAAGACTCTATTAATAAAATATGTGAAGATAGAAGCAGAATCAGTAAGTCCTAAAGGCCTCAAAATATACTCTTTGTGTCTATATATTGTATGTAATGTTATTTTGGGTATATTCTCTTTCTTGAATAGTAATTTATGATATCCAAAATGTATTTCAATCATGGATAAGTTTTTATTTATGTGTATTATATCAAATAGTTCCTCAATATGTGGTAGATGATACTTGTTCTTATAATTGATCTTGTTGTACTGCTGATAATCAATGCCGATTCACATTCATATATCATTATTATTCAAAAAAATAATTTTTTCCACCCCAAGGTGACACACATTTCATAATGAATCCCTTATTATGGTTTTCATTGAGTTATTTATTCAATTCATGCAACTAAATTATGACCATTCTATAGGGATTATTTGAAATTGGTTTATAACTAGCTATGAGCTCTATAGAGAACCCCACCTCATGATTTAGTGGTTGACTTGAAAAATATTCTGGGATGACATCCACAAATTCATGAACAATAGTTATATTATCAATGTCTATTTTTTCCCCAACCATTTGAGATAAACAACCCTTCTGAATGGAAATTAAAACCCATACATTAGGTGTAATATTTATATGAAGTCCATACTTATCGTGTCATTGATATACGATATTAGGATGGTTTGAAACATCAAAAGTAACTTCCATTCCTCTAAAATTTATGTGGGATTTTAATTTTGAATTCAAATTCATCAATATAATTATATCAAACTAAATAATAGGATTAATGATAATATTGGTAGGAAACACATTCCCACAAACATCAACCAGAGAAGAATCATGGACATGAGATGTAATCATCACACCACTATGGGGGTTTTCATGATAATTCCACATATAATTATTTGGGTGGAATCATAATACAAATATGAAATTCTTAAGATTTGAAAAAGTGGGTAGATCCAAAATCCAATTAGACATTACAAGTTCTAGAGTGGATAGTAAGTGTTCCTTTCACCATATTATTATTGCATCCCTAATTAAAAATAGTGATTGCCTGAGATTTCCCTGTGTCCCTCAGATTAAGAGTTTCCTGATGTCGATCATCATAACCAATCATTTTTTTGGGAACTGGATAGCTTAATTCTAATTCTCCATACACTTGTAGAATTAAAGAATGGTAGGTTCCACTATGTCACTTTCTCTCCATTCACACTTTTATCTGACTTTTTCCCATCACTTCGACAATAATAATTTTGATGACATTCCATTTTTACATAAAAAAATTAGTAAACCCTCTAAGTAAATTTTGTACAAGTTTTTTCCCACACTTAGATCATAATGTTTTGATCCTCCACCTCTCTTTATGGTTTTTATACTTCCCTTTAAACTCCATCTTCTGCTTCTTATCAAAACCATGATATTTGTACATGACTCTAGCCTCTATTTAACCATGATTTCACAATTAACAATATCTTCATATATAATAAAATCTCTTATGTATGACTTTATTATAAGACAAGGATTTGGGCCAATTAAGATCCTATCAACTTTAATTTTGGTTTTGATGATAATTCCTAAAGTGTACCTCACAAGTATCAAGAAATTAGCCTCGAAAGTACCAAAAAAATTATCATCCTTTTCTTAAACTCAAGTAAATATTTCCACATCATGATACAAAGAATGAAATTAAAGTACATATTTAAAAAATTGTTCTTGATGTCACCCCAATACATTGATTCAGTTTCATCTTGCTACCTCATATTCTTAATTAGAGTCCACAACTGGTCTTCTATGCCTTGAACAGAAAAATAGTCAGAATAAAATTCTCATGCTATGAACTGTAGAGAACGACGAATATCTTTTTAGTAGTACTGATCCTTTTTCAAGTAAAAAGTGGATCATAAGACCTGCTGAATAATGGTGGATCATTCATAATGAATGACTAAAAAAATTATGTTCCCTCAATTTCCCATTGGTAAGTCCTCTATGATTTATAGCAGATTAAATTTACATGAGTTTGGAAACATGTTTTTTCCATTAATATACCATAGCATTCAGTTCCTCAAGAGGAAAATCATTGAATTATCTATCATAGTCACCCTTTACATGGTTCCTTCGGGTTCCAGCCATTGACTAAAACCAAAATTGTAGAGTAAGAAATATTTATCATAATGAGGAACTACATAATCATGAAAAGTAACATATATGAAATCTATGTTTTGATAACATATTTAATATATGAAACCTTAATATTGTACTTGGTTATTCATTGCCAAATTATATTTAAATAATTCATGATAGTTTGTGAAGTGTTATTGAATTCTGAATGAATATCCCTCACGAGTTTCAAACTAGGTGTGTAAGAAGGCCTGCTGTCATATACTAGGTAACGATTGAGTCTGGACCAACGAACCCTATCAGAGTTTCTAACCTGAGTTATTTATATGTTAGATCCAAATTCACTTATACTATCTAGGTATGGATTTATTTATAGGAAACTAATCGCTATATCCTTTACCAAAATCCTGTTAAATTTTCTTATACATTTCATTATCCATATACTTATCCTTATTCAATTCCTTAGGGTTCTATATATGGGGTTTTCTTCACAATTTCGAAAGGTTAACTATAAATTTTATGTGATGCCAACAATATCGACCCTTTAATTTTATACATTGAAATTAGATTACTTTTGTTGAATACTAAATACATTTCAAAAATAGATTCCCAAAGACAGTATTAGTCTACATCCATTAGAAAAATGGAAATCTATACATTGGAATATATGTAAGCTACATTATCTCCTACATGGTTATTTTTTACTAGAAATGTTCTTAGACACATAAAAATAAAACATATATTCACAACCTGGGTCAAGGGAAACATAAAAATGGATGGGCTTAGATGATCAGTATGGGTGAACATGGGATATATGTAAACATAATAATTATTATAAGGGTATGATAACATGGTCCTACAAATAGGAGATCATACCCCATATTTCTAAGATCATAAATAGGATCATGGAATACAAATTCTATGATCATAAGACATGAATCATAAGTAAATAAAAGAATATGATCCATGAAAGAATAACAAGGGAATAAAAATCTCGAATAATAATACGATTGTCAAATTAACTCGTTAAGAAGAATATAATAAGATTCCTTTTAAACAAGAGAAAAAATTACGTTAAATCATGTAGAATAATGGTAAATATAGTTTGGATTTTTTTTAAATACTATGTACATGTTATATAAATATTCACTAATTGATACTTATGTATAAACAATCTCGAATAGTAATCATATTATGAAATTAACCATTAAATTATGTATGATTTCCATCGTGCATATCTAAAATAATTGTATAATGGAATAAATAATGTTATTAAATTTTTCCAGAACCATATTCATATGATGTCATATATGATCATATTATCACCCAATTTTGGATAATATTTCATTACTACTCTTCTTTTAGCTGTTAACTATTCATTTTCTAATGCTTGGTTTGTCTTATAAGTCCAAATTAATATAGATATGATATATTTATGTCATTTACAGAATAATATTAAGGAAATTTATAACATATTTATACATTATATACATTTATGTAATCATTATTTAGTGGTAATCACGGAGAATAATCGCAACATTTCATGGAGAGGGTAGGGAATACGTTTGTACGAGCAACGATATCAGTCCCTTAATTGGGAAATGGTATGGGAGTGGAAGAAAGAAACCTTTTGAGAGATTTGTGTGAATTCCCTCTCTCCCTCTCAGACGGGTGATGCCCTAGCGCGAATGGCGGCTCCGACGACCCCTCCCTCTCTGGGGGAGGTGCCTCAACTGGCTCTCAGTGCACGTTTTTAGGGTTCTCGGGGTGGGGGTAGGGTTCTACTTTCTTCAGTCGAATTTCTCCCAGTCTTCCCTAGAATCAATGTCTCTCTAAAGGTTCATGGGATCCTTTAGGGTCAACCAGTGTTTCCGATTTCTCCACAAGAATTCACTGAAGCCTCCATGCTTCTTTCTACAGCTCTGGTGGTGAAGTTCGTTCGGCACCAGCCTCCTGTGGAGATGTTTGACCAGTATGTGAACGAGGAATGGAGTTTATGTCAATGTGTGTGGGTTGGGCTCCTAGGGCCGTGATAGATTCTTATTTGTTTCGCCGATGAGGATGCCTCGGCGCAGGCTTGGTCAAGATCTTGCAAATCAGTTCGTGGCTTTCATTTTCATCTTATTCACTGGACGATCGAACTGCACATGAATTGGGACCCATCTACATCGGTAATCTGGCTCCAGCTTCCTGTTCTTCTTCCGCCCTTCCAGAATCCAGCTCTTCTGCAGTCAATAGGGAACTCAATCAGCCATTTCTTGTGCACCGATCGGAGGACCTCTACCCTAAAGCACCCAATTGTGGCGCACATTTGTGTTGAAATGGAACTATCACAGGCTCTGCCTGACATTCTATGGATTGTGATTGAGGAAGAATATAGGTATTCTCAACCCATTGTTTAAGAATCATGGAAAAAGTTTTGCTTGATCTATTTCCGTTAGGGCCAATATCATCTGGAGTGCCGCAAAAGGGATTCTACTGTTCGTTTGGTCGATCCTCCTTTGACGTCCATAGGGCCTGCAGCTCCGATTGTGATCAGTGAGGATTGCTCGGTCTGTGCTTCTACTCTAGTCGGGAATAATATGGTGTGCGGTGATTCCTCAGGGAGTGCGACCCCTGAATCTTCGGGTGAGGAACACCTCAGGAAGGTCCTACACCATGCAGATGTTCCTTCTGGTTTGGGGTTGGGTGGTTCTTTATGCGATGTGGAGAAAGAGTTTCCTCCAGGATCAGGGCCTCGCGTCTTGGACGTTTTTTCTCATCTGAGACGGGATTTGGGTGTAATTCCTCTGTCTAGGGGGGTGGGGGTGGCCGTGCAGGGGCATGAGGATGGGCTTGAGGAGAGGAGCCCCCCCTTGGATATTGTCTTAGCTAGTCTTCATGAACCCTCCAGCCCGACCAATGAACCTGTTGTGTAGAATGTCACTTCTCTAGGTGCTGGTGATCGTCTTCAATGTTTGGGTTGGGAAGACACAAACAATCCACCTCAGTATACGGGTCGTGGTTTTGAGAAGACTAGTGGTTTAGAGTTGTCTAAGCAGGTCTTTCCGGCCACTTCAACCTATGCGGACAAAGTGAAGTTTGGTGGAATGGATACTCATTATCTTAATCTTTTTGCAGTGTTGGAAGAGGAAGAGTGTCATGTGGTTGAGGAAGGGGATGAAGAGGAGGTTGTCCATGGTAATCCTTCGCGCCTGGAGGATCCTTGGGTGGATTGCGATTCTGACTCGGATTCCCTGGTCGAGCCAAAGGAAGTGGAAATTGAGGAGGAATATATCATATTCTCTTAAAAGAAGGGGAAGAACACCACCATCGACCCAAAAGGTTTTATAAATCACTCTCGTGGGTTGCAGAAGAAAAAAGATTACTCTTTCATACCTAGCCCTCCTGTCACCAGATCCTCAAGCAAAGGGTAGCCCCATCAGAAGGGTTCCAAGCAGGTGGGGAAAATTTCTTCGAAGGAGATAGAATCACCAGTAGGGAATTTATCTTCCACCGACCAAGTGAATGCAGCAAAGGAGCCGATTGTTCTAGTTATCCACAAAAGTGGGAAATAATTGATGGAATGTGATGAGTGGGAAACAATTCTCGAATGCAATGAAGAATTATTGGTCAAGGGCTTAGAGGTCATCACTACGCAAGTGGAGTTTGACAGACTGGTTGGGAGGAAGATCCAGACCAACCTATCTAAGGAGAAGAGGGCTTGGGCCCAAAAAACAACGTGGAATTTTGGCACGTGGATTCAATGGGAAGAAGATTACTATGGAAGAGTTCATATAGACTTGGGACAATATGGTTTACAGTTTCGACAACATCCTCAACGATGCTCCAGATGAGAAGGATTCTGGTCTCCACTGGAGCCTCCTCAGAGGTAAGGTTTCTAAAAGGCTTAAACTGCAACTCATAGATTCATCAATTTCATATCATGTTGACTGATCGCCTATCTGTGTACTGGAATGGTTTCTCACTTTTCCTTAAAAGTGTTTTTCATAATCAAAAAACAAATATTTGGTGGTGGTATGGGAGTGGACGGTATATGTTTTGTTATATAATAAATATTATGTTATAATTATCTTATATATTCATTAATTCCATCACTAAACCCATCCAAATAATGTTTTGATGAAAAAATGGATTAAATCGCTCCCTGGACATGGTAAGTCTTATGTACGCAGATGTGGTGATTTATTTATTTATAAGATGGATAAATGTTGGAATATGGTTTTTAAATAACCATATTAACATCATAATTTGGTTCATACTATATTTATTAATTTATAATTAATAGAACACATTAATAATAAGTATAAGAATAAATACTCTTGAGAGAGTCAATAAAGAAGATTATATATTCTTCGGTGTGGTCCCTCTAGATCTTCTGTGAGGGACATTAGTGTTTGTATTTAGCGAATAAAAAACATAAAAAACATCAATTATGATTTTCTACGGAGAAATGGGTAGTTTTGGTCAAGATATAATGCTCAAGATTGTGTGAGGTAGTGAAGGTGGTGCTTCCATTGTATACCTGAGGGGAGGACAATCTTTGAATATCTCAAAATATTAAATTAAAATAAATTTATTCTTGATTTCAAATAGATTAAAAGTTAGTTATTTAAAAGCTAAGATGAGTATGGGTCTAAATCCACTAAAAAATTATTTTTATTCATGTTTTTTACAATATTGACCTTATCTTTTGGATTTAACCCTTAGTTAAACCCTTTAACTTTTACCAAGATAAGTTGGACTTTTTACTCTTTAGGGTTAATATAGTTTCTATAAAATAAAAAAACAAAACCATATTGATCATTAATTAAATATGTAACTGTATTACAGTCATGTAACATCTTATGTAAACAATGAATTATACATTTTCATAATTATTAATATTTTTGAACTAAATATTTATTTAAATGGGTTGATATGTTCGATGGCGTACATGATACATAATAATGGGTTTCTTTAAAATCTTACATTGCACACGAGGCTGAGTCATAATAAAAAAAATAATATAATGTTATTATTTTAAATTATAGTTAACACCTAGTAATTCTAATGGCCGGAAGGATCAAAACTAACTAAAATAAATTATACTTATTTGTTAAATGATTTTAAATTTGTCCAAAAATAGATAGGTTCTTAAAATGTGAATTAATAAAATTTTAAGCATAAATACTCTAACATTTTTAAAAGGTTGGTTAACAACTTATCAATGGTGATTCCTTATTAAATCTAGTTTTGGTCACTTTTATATGTTCTTTTTGACAAAATTAAATTCTTATTTACAATCGGGACATGAAAATTTACTTTGGGAAAATTTTTGGTATTTTTTGGATAAAATTCATTATTTAAAGAATAGTGAAAAATACTATATTTTAAGTCAAACTGCCTTTTAACCTAATTTATTTATATGGTTATATTATTTTTTTTATTGGTTTTAAAGTGAAATTAGACCATATTTTTACTATTTAATACAATTTTGGTCTTTGGATGTATTTGTACTTTGATTTTGGACATAAACAAGTGTCAATCTTCTGATAATTATTATTTATTTAAAAAAATCTTTTTGTTTTGACAACGAGAAATAATTTTAAATAAATTAATTCAAATTGTATGTATTTAATTTGGTAAGATAGATATCATTTTTGAATTCAGAATATCAAATATATCTTAGGTTGAATTTTTGGTATTTTTCTGAAAAACTTAAAATTTTGCTGAATAGTGAAAACACTTAATAGTAGTTAAAAAGCTGAATTTTTCATTTAAATGAAAATTTTCCACTTCTGTGAATTGAATTTCCAAAATCCGACTGACACGGGTGTCATTAGTATGTAGAATTTGGTTCAATAAGATGAAAATATTTTTTGTTGAATAGTAATATTTGACTTTTATTTATCCCGGTTAAATGTAAATTTGGTAATTCAAGGTAAAAACAATTTTTTAATAATATAAAATCACCTTAACACTTGTTGTAACCACATTAGATGAGTAATGGTTGACCATAAAAATCCTTGGGTAAGAATTGTGGCCTTTTAAAGACACTAGGGTGAGATAATGATTTTAATAACATTTTATTTAAAGTAATAAATAAAAATATCATAAACATGTATTGTTTTGATAAAAAAATTAATATGGGGTTATATAATTGATATATTTTACTATAAATATTCATTATATATCTAAAAATATTTTCTACATAATGGTATATTTTTTTATAATTTTTACATATCATATAAATTAAATTATTTATTACACAATAATGATGTAGTGTATACCTCATTAATTAATGATTTAAATAAATAAGATTATAATGATTAAATTAATATCCAAAACCTCTCCAAGTCTTATTGGATGATTTTATTTCTTCATTGAGTCATATTATCTTTGAATTTAATAATTTTTGGACATTCAGAAACAACAAATAAATTTATAATAAAATAATATTTTCACACTTTCCTAAAGAGCCCCTCCCCCCCTTATAAAAAGCCCTCAACACTAACCCATTACTCACACCTCTCAATCCACTTGTCTCAACTATCCTCTGACAAAATAAGCTCTCAATATCCATATATTACTCCTAAAATCATTACCTTACGCAGAAGGCACTTCAAGAAACCCTTTTGGTCCAAACCAAAGGGAGTTACCCGATTTAAAGGTAATGTCTTCTCTTATGTTCTTTTGTTTTATTTTACATCACCATCCCCTAAAATATTTTTATTCCTTTCTTTTAAAACAACACCGGTATCCTAAATATATTAGGTTTATCTTATGAGAAGGATTCTTACTCCCTTTACACACACCTCCATCTAATGGGTAAATAACATACTCTTTCGGTGGATGGAAAACTAATGCCTCACGGAATGATGATTGATCAATCTTCTCCTACCACCCCATATGGTGGCCATTTTGATAGAAATATATTTATATATGATATATATAATATTTAGATAGATTCTATGTTTTTTTATTTTTCATTTATAGAATACCATTATGGATTCGGTAGTAGGTAAATACGATAATCTCATTTGAGGAAGTGCTGACTACCTCCCCCTCAAAGTTAAATGAATCATTCATTCCATGCATGGAACAAATAAAAGATAGAGTTGATGATATTATATATATGATATTATAATATATTTATAATATAACTATTTATCGTAATTCTTTCATTTAATTTATTATGAAATAGAAATGAATGTCGCGTTCATGCGTACGTACGACTTACCATTTCTTTGTACGGTGCATTTCATTTCATACACCTAAATGTTATGTAATATTATAAATACATGTATATAATGTATTTATATGATATATATTCTTTCTAAATCATGAAAATAATACTGGATATATTGAAATTTTTACCACATGAAGAACATGTAATTATTAGAAGTCCATTTTTGTCTCAAGTACTAAATATCGACCGAATGGCCATTATTAACTTAAATGATTACATAATCATTATAAAATGGTAATAAGTGCTTTAAAAGTAATTATAATCTTTAAAAAGATTCTTAATCAAATATAAATTAACTTTAGATTATTATTCAAGAGATTAACTAATGAAGGGGTCAAATCAGACAAGAGGTGAGGGACTTTGTCTCAATTTCTTTTCATTGAGGCATATTTGGTTTCATACATGAATTTCTTTTAGAAGCTATATAAACATCTATGAAATTTCATTTCATAAAAAGTGAATCTTTTTCTATAAGGTTTTTTACTAAATGACAAAAATGAATGTTTCTTTTAACATAAGCGGTGACAACGACCTTTCCACTGCCATGTGTATTATTTGAAATTTTGGCTTCCTAAACTAGCCGTAATGTTTTTAAAAGAAAAATAAATACCATATACTATGTAACGCCTTTTGTTATTGAAAATGGTTTTGATATTGGATTTTTTATGTTAATATATTTAAATGATATATTTTGATTGAAATGTGGAAATGTTATATTTATTTTATATTTGATTTATGTTTTATTAATATTTTATGGTTTTTGGGCATTGTTACGTATATATGTGGTTCCGTGATAATACATGGGCGGGTGAGCCCGAGATAGCTCTCTAACGCATTGGGTAATGTGATAGAGATAAACATGAATGTTTCTCTGAAGTGATTTAGGGAATATACAATGATGGGTATTCCAAATGTAACTCCCTATGAAGCTGTGAAAGATACAAAGTAAGTATGTTATTGATGCCACATGTTACCTTAATGATTTGTGTTTACTATGTAAATATTATGATTTCATGAGGCATGTTAAAGAGCTTATGTTATGTATGTATTGATGAACTAATGTTTTCATTCATTGTTTTATAACCCTTACTGAGATTTTTATGGTCATCCTACGTTTTGAAATGTTTTTCAAAAGAATTAAAGATCAATAGGGTCAATGATAGGATAAAGGAAAAGTCATGCTGTCTAAAACATGAGAATGGACATGCCTCTTTTTTTCATGAGTTTTCATTTTATGAAAAAATGGAAACTGAGTAGAAGTGTCTACCATACAATTTTTGAGATGTAATGTAATAGTAATGGCCAAATTCTCTAAAAATCAAAACATGAAAAGATCCTCAATGTGAATTATTCATTTAATTCATGATTAGGTAATTTTTATGTCTGAGTCCTTATAGTTTGTATCAAAGGTCAGTTTAGATGACTTTAGAAGTTTGGATATTGTTAAATTAATGTCCTTAAATTAATTTATTGTATGATTGAATTGATATAGCATTTAATGATTACCATGTTTCATTGAATTCATTATTTATGTGTTCAGAATGGTTTTCCAAAGAGGAAATATGGCATCATTGACGTGACGACATTAGAAGGAAGACAACCTTCCTAATTAGCAACTTGATATGGACGGAATTGTATCTAAATAGTTTTTTGTAGTGATGGCACATTTGACTCATGCTATAAATTGTGGTGTTATCCATACACAAGATTAGCCAAATCAACCATAGTGGAACATGTCATTATTAGAGAATTTCATGAGAAAACATCCCCCATATTTCATAGGATCATCTAGACATGTGCTAGTTGGAGGGTGTATTAAAGCACTGGAGAAGATTTTTGATGTCATGGGGTATTCATAACCTCAAAAGGTTAGTCTCTCAATTTACCGGTTTGATGGTGATGTTGATCAGTTGTGGTCAATAGTGAAAAATATCTGGGATATTGAGGATATTGTTGCTCTTGATTGGGAGGAATTCAAAGTTATGTTTCTTGAGAAATATTTTCCTATGGTGGTTCCTCTTAGGATTGAAAACGAATGCCTGGAATTGAGGTAGGATGATGAATTAGTGGCTGCTTATTAATAAAAATTCATTTTGCTGGAAAGGTATGCTCCAAATTTCATATGGGATTATGATAGTAAAATAAATTGTTTTTACTCAGGATTGAAGCTAATGTAAGGAAGTTATTTAGATTCTCGTGAGTTAAAATGTTATGAAACACTAGTTCGCTGTACTGGAAGGTGGAAATGGAGTTTTTTGATGATTAGGTTTTCATTTAAAAAATACAGAATAAGAGGTCGAGGTGGTAGATGAAAAGGAATAACACTTCAAAAAAGTCTGATGGTAAAAAACTGAAGTATAAAGTTTGTGATAATTGTGGTAAAACACTTACAGGGGAATGCCTTTGGAATTCTGGTAAGTTCTATCAATGTGGTATAATGGGACATAAAGCTCGTAATTACACTAAAAAAGATCGGGGTAATGGTAAGACAAAATATGATTTACAATCAGTAAAATGTTTTATGTGCAATGAAATGGGTCATTATGAAAATGAGTGTCCAATAATAAACTCAATTGAGGGAGAGAAACCAGACTATAAGAAGAAAGGGGTGATGATGTCCATTGAAACTAAATCAGCAGATGTTGGGCCATCAAAGGATGTATTATCATGTACACTGCTTTTTTGTTCAGATTATGCCAATGTGTTTTTTGATTCTGGGTCTACACATTCATTAATTTTTGAGAAGTTTTCTAGTAAATTGGGAATTCCATCTAGATATATGAATCTTGAACATATGGTAAAATCCTCGGGGGGGGGGGGGGGGGGGTGGTGGGGGAATGTAGAGATAAATTGAGTTATAAAAACCTACTTATCCATCTGTGCCGAATGAATCTACTGGCAAACCTCATTGTTTTGCCTCTAGTAGAGTTTGATGTTATTATGGGTATGGATTGGCTCTCTTTTTATCATTTTATGAATGATTACAGAGCTAAAACAGTTTCTTTTCAGAAATATTTTTAGTTTGTGTACAAGAATGATGCCTTACTTTGGATAACATATCAGGAAGCTGAGAAACTAGTAAAATATGGAATTGAATGTTACCTTTCCAATATTGTTGAAAATAATGGATGTATCCAGATGAATGATGTTCCAATTGTCAAAGATTATTTGGATATTTTTTCGGATGATTTTCCCAACATTATTCCTGATCAGGAAGTTGAATTTATTATTGACACATTTCCTGATGCTAAGCCAATTTCAAAACCCCATATCGTATGGCTCAAATTGATCATTTAGAGTTAAAGAAGAAACTGCAGGAGTTATTATATAATGGTTTCATTCGACCTTGCACATCACCATGGGGTACACCTATCTTATTTTATAAAAATAATGATAGTTAAATGAGACTTTTCATGGATTATAGATCATTGAAAACATCACTATTAAGAACAATTATCGTTTGCCCATATTGATGATTTGTTTGATCGGCTCCAGGGAGTTTAGTATTTTTCAAAGATTGATTTGAGGTTGGGGTACCATCAGTTAAAGGTAAAGGAAGTAGACAATCTGAAGACTCTGTTTCATACTAGATATGACCTTTATGAATTCTTAGTAATGAATTTTGTGTAAACCAGATCACCAACTATATTCTTGGATCTTATGAATTGAATTTTCTGTGAGTTCATAGATAAGGATGTGGTTGTGCTCATTAATGAAATTTTGTTTTATTCTAGATGTAAATAAAAACATTAAAGTCATTTTAGAGATGTCTTTCAAACCTTAAATGAAAATAAGCTATATGGGAAATTTATCAAGTGTGAGTTTTGGTTACAACCAATTTATTTACTTGGTCACATTGTTTCAAAAAATGGAATAATAGTTGATCCAGCTATAATAGTAGTTGTTGAAGAATGGACATGACTCACAAATATAATCATGATCCGTAGTTTTATTAGTTTGGAAAGTTGTTTTCGGAGGACTGTTTAAAACTTTTCATGGTTATCTTTTTACATGAATATGTTTACTTGAAAATGTGTTAGGTTCATCTAGACAAAAGAATGTAATGATTGTTCACAGGAATTGAAATGAATATTGGTTAATGCTCTAGTTTTGGCACTACCTTCAAGAAATACTGAGTTTGTTATCAACAGTGATGCTTCATTGAAAAGACTTGGTTGTGTCCTTATGCAGAATGATTAGGTAATTGCTTATGATTTACATAAGTTGAATCCTCCTGAGTTAAATTACCCTACACACGATTTGAATTAGGTGCTGTGGTTTTTGCTTTAAAAATTTGGAGGCATCATTTGTATAGAGTAAAATGTGAAATATAAAGTAACCACAAAATTTTAAATTACATATTCAGTCAAGAAGAATTGAACATGAGACATAGGAGATAGTTAGAATTAATCAAGGATTATGATTTCATGATCCGTTACTATCATGGAAAAGAAAATAAAGTGGCCGATGCATTGAGTCGAAAAAGTAATTCTTCATTAACCATGATATGTTTAGAATGAGATCCATTGGATTTTCAATTGACGAACTTTGTTATAGAAGTTTTTGTTGCATAAAATTCCTCTGTTTTGTTTCAGGTGTCAGTGAGATCATCTCTATTAGACATAATTAAGCACGTGCAGAAGGAAGACAATGAGTTGCCGAAAAAAGGAAGAGTTTGTTCAGAAGGGAAATTTGCTTGATTTTAACATTGATGATGATTGTATTTTGAGATTTGGGAAGTGATTATGAATTCTATGTGATTCACATTTGAAGAATGAGTTGTTATGTGAAGCTCATAGTTCTCAATTTTCAGTTCTTCCTGGAAATACTATGATATATAGAGATCTTCAAAAGTATTATGGGTGTGATGTAATGAAAAGATATATGGATAACTTTTCTATGAGGTCTTTGATTTGTCAGCAGGTTAAAGCAGAGTGGAAGTTACCGAAAGGGATGCTTCTGCCTTTTCTGGTGCTAGAGTGGAAATGGGAAAATATATCCATTGACTTCATTATGGGATTATCGAAGACATCTCGAGATAATAATGCATTCTGGATTATTGTGGATCAGTTGACTAAATCTGCTCATTTCCTTCATATTAGAGATACTTTGTCTCCAGATCAACTTTCTAGGATGTATATTAAAGAGATAGTTAGGTGGCATGGAGTTCTTATTTCCATTGAATTTCATCATGATCCCCTGTTTAATTATAACATTTGGAATTGCCTTCAGAAGTCATTGGGTACTGAATGGAATTTTTGTACAACTTTTCATCCTCAATCAGATGGGCAGTCAGACCGAAAAATTCAGACCTTGGGTGATATGTTACATGCTTGTTCACTGGATTACCAGGAATGTTGGGACCAATACCTTTCTTTGGTTAAATTTTTATATAATAACAGTTTTGATTCTAGTATAAAAATGGATCCATTTGAGGAATTATATGGGAAGCAGTGTTGAACTCCATATTTTTGGGATGAACTAGGTTAAAGGTAGTTGATGGGACAAGAATTGGTAGAAGAGAAGTAAAAAAGCGTTCAGTTGATTCAAAATCACATGACAATAACATAGAGTATGAAGAAAAGTTATACGGATAACCATAGGAAGGAAATTTCATTTGAGGTAGGTGATCATGTATTTGCCAAAGTGTCTCCATGGAAGAGTGTGATGTGTTTTGGTAAGAAGAGAAATTTGAGTTTGAGGTTCATTGGACCTTATGAAATCCTGTAGAATGTTGGATCAGTTGCATACAGAGTGGCTTTACCTCCATGTTTATCTCAGGTACACAATGTTTTTCATGTTTCAATGTTGATAAAGTATATGCCAGATCAATATCATGTTTTGGGCCCAGAGATAGTTTAGTTGGAAGAGAATCTATCTTATGAGAAACAACCAGTCCAGATTATTGAGGAAGGAAAGAAAGTGTTGCGAAATAAGTTAATTTACCAGGTAAAGGTTTTGAAGAAAAACCATATGGTGGAAGAGGCAATGTGGGAATCAGAAAATACTATGAGGGATAAATACCCCCACTTTATTGATAAGTGGATAAAAATTATGAGGATGAAATTTCCAAAAGGGGGAAGGATTTAAAATCCCATGTAAATAAAGAATAATTCATTTTCATAATTATTAATATTTTTAAATTAAATATTAATTTACAAGGGTTTCTATGTTCGATGGTGTACCCGATATGCAACAATAGGTTTCTTTTAAATATTACCTTGCACACAAGGCAGAGTCATAATAAAAAAAATAATATAATGTTATTATTTTAAATGGTAGTTAACACCTAGTCGTTACAATGGCTGGAAAGAACAGAACTAACTAAAATAAGATTATACTTATTTGTTAAATGTTTTTAAATTTATCCAAAAAAAGTTAGAGGCTTAAAATGTGAATTAATCTAATTTTAAGCATAAATACTCTAACATTTTTAAAAGGTTGTTTTACCTCCTTTTAATGGTGAACCATTATTAAATATAGTTTTTGTCACTTTTATATGTTCTTTTTGAAAAATGAAATTCTCCTTTACAATTGGGACATGAAAATTTACTTTGGGTAAATTTTTGTTATTTTTTGGATAAAATTCATTATTTAAAGAATACTGAAAAATAATGTATTTTAATTCAAAACTGACTTTTGATCAAATTTATTTATATGTATATATTATCTTTTTAATTTGTTTTAAAGTGTAATAAGATTATATTTTTACCATTTAATCCAATGTTGGTCATTTGAAGTTATTTCACTTTGAAATTGGACATAAACTAGTGGCAATCTTTTGATAGTTATTTTTTTAAACATGACTTTTATTTTTAAAACGGGAATTAATATTAAAAATATTAATGAAAATTATATGTATTGAATTCGGTTAAATAGATATCATTATTGAAATCGTATTATCAAATATTTCTTAGGTAGATATTTGGTATTTTTCTGAAAAAATTCTATTTTTAAGGAATAGTGAAAACATGGAGAAGTAGTTAAAAAGAAGAATTTTTCATTTAAATAAAATTTTACCACTTATGTGAATTGAATTTAAAAAATCCAACATACATTTTAATTATTAGTAAGTAAATGTTTGTTCAATAAGATGAATTTTATTTGGTGAATAGTAGATTTGGACTTTTATTTACCACGGTTTACTATAAATATGGTCATTCAAGGTAAAAACAATATTATAATAATATAAACTTACCTTAATAGATTTCATAACCTTATTGGATAAGTAATCTCCACCAAAGAGAATCTTTGGATGATAATTTTGGTCTTTGAAAGCCACTTGGGTAAGATAATGATATTAATAACTTATTATTAAAAAAATTAAAATTATCATAAACTTGTATTGTTTTGCTGAAATAATTTTATTGTGGGGTTATATAATTGATATATTTGACTATAAATATTCATTAGAAAGATAAAATTATTTTCTACATTATAGTATTTTTCTAATTTTTAGATATTAAAGAAATTAAATTATTTTTTACACAATAATGATGTAGTGTTTATCACATTAATAAATGATTTAAATAAATAATATTATAAAGATTAAAATAATATAAAAAAACTATAAAATTATTATTGGACGATTTTTTTTGATCAGGGGTCATCTTATCTTCAGCATTAATATGTTTTGATCATTTATAAACTAAAAATAATTATATAATAAAATAATATTTTCACACTTTCCTAAAGAGCCCCTCCCCCTTATAAAATCCCTCACCTCTAACCCATTACTCACATCTCTCAAGAACCATGGATCATCAATCCTTTTCCAAAATAATCTCTCAAGCTCCATATATTCCTCCTAGAAGCATTACATTATGCAGAAGTCAGGTCAAGAAACCCTTTTGGTTCAAACCAAAGTGAGTAACCTGATTTAAAGGAAATTTCTTATGTTAAGTTATTTTGTTTTATTTACTTCTCCAACCACTAAACTTTTTTTATTCCCTTATTTTATAACTACAACAATATCCACAATACACAAGGTTGTTTTTATGATAAGGATTAAAACTACAATTAAACACCACTATCTAATGGGTAAAGGACACACTGCTTCTGTTGACGGCAAACTAACGCCTCACGAAATGATGATTGTTCAATATTCTCCTACCACCTCTTATGGTGGTCATTATAATGGAACTGTATTTATATATGATATAGATTATATTTATATTTTTTCTATGTTTCTATATTTTTCATTTATTTAATACCATTAAGGATTCCATAGTAGCTAAATACGATAATCTCATTTGAGGAAGTGCAGACTACCGCCCCCTCAAAGAGATATGACTCGTTCATGCCAAACATGGAACCTATAAAGGATGGAGTTACTGGGATTATATATATTATATTATACTAGATTTATAATATACCTATGTATCATTATGTTTTCATTACATTAAATTAGAAAAATAAATGAATGTAGTGTTCATGTGTACGTACAGCTTACCATCTCCATATACAGTGCATTTCATTTCATACCTCTAAATGTTATGTACTATTATAAAAAAATGTATGTACTAGATATATATGACATATATGATATCGAAATCCTGAATATCATTATGGATATAATGAAATTTTGACCACAAGCACTACTTGTAAATATAAGAATTCCATTTTTGACTCAAGTACCAAATATCGACAAAACGACCACTATTAACTTAAATGATTACATAATGCTTCTAACATTGTAATATGTGATTTAAAACGAATGAAAAACATTAAAAATATTCTTAATAAAGTATGTATTTTCTTTAGTTTATTATTCAGGAGATTAAAGAAAGGACGGTTCTAGTAGGACACGGGGTAAGGGACTTTGTCTAAATCTCATTTCATTGAGGCATATTTTGTTTTATACAAGACTTTATTTTATACTCTGTATAAACATAGTTTTCATTTAATTTCATTCAATGGGAATATTTTTCTATGGGTCATTTTACTAAATGACAAAAAAAAAGTTTCTTTTAACGTAAGTGGGGAAAACGACCTTTTCCATCGCTACGAGTATTATTTGATCTTTTGGCTTCCTTAACAAGCTGTAATGTTTTTAAAAGGAAAATATATACCATATAATATGTTACCAATTTTGGTATTGAAAATGGGTTTGATAATGGATTATTTATGTCAATATATTTAACTAATATATTGTGATTGAAATGTGTAAATGATATCTTTCCTTTATATTTTTTTATGTGTTATGAATATGTTATGGTTGTTGGGAATTGTTTTGTATACGGGTGGTTCCGTGATAAACCTAGGATGGGTGAAACTGAGATAGCTCTCCAATGCATTGGGTAACGTGACAGAGGTAAACACAAATGTTTCTCCGAAGAGATTTGGGGAATATACTGTGATGGGTATTCCAAGTGTAACTCCCTACGTTGTTGTGAAATGTACAACGTAAGTATGATATGGATGCCAAATTTTTCATTTAAGGTTTGTGTTTACAATTTAAATATTATGATTTCATGAGGTATGTTTAAGAGATTATGTTATGTATGTATTGATGAACTAATGTTTTCTTTCTTAGTTTTATAACCCTTAGTGAGCTTTTTATTCTCATCCCATGTTTTGAAATGTTTATTACAGAACTTAAAGTGGAATAGGGTCAAGGATGGGATCATAGAAAAGTCATGCTGTCTAAAATATGGGATTATACATGACACTTTTTTTCAAGAGTTTTTATTTTATGAAAAAATGGAAACTAGGTAGAAGTGTCTACCTTGTAATTTTTGAGATATAATGTAAAAGTTATGACCTAATTCTATAAAAATATATACCTGAAAAGATCCTCAATGAAAATTATTCATTTAATTCAAGATTATGTAATGTTTATGGCCAGGTCCTTATACATTAGCTATATGAATTTTAGATTTTTAAAAAATTTATATAATTTAATAAAATATTATTTATTTTAATGTACCATTTATATCAATTGTGATATTATTCGATATTTTTTAAAAAATATCATCTAAAAATGACAACATCAAACCAACAATTATAATATATCAATAACATATAAAATATATCTATAAAATTCATGGATGTCATTAATTATGTTAAATTATATTTATTGTAATACTTATAATATAATTTATCTGACATTTCAATTAATTAAACAATTATTGCATTATCATTATACAATCCATTATTTAAACTATTTATTATATAAAAAATTATCATGATTAATATAAATTTTTAGTTTTGAAATTAATATTTATATTTAAATTTATATTATGTCTAACACTATATGAAAAATTATTTACTTATTAGAAATATTTGGATGACATTTTTAACTTATTTTAAAAAATATATAATAAATTACATGTTCTCACACAAGTGTCTTAAAATGGTTATAATTCATTATAAGGTTGATTGGGTTCAGAACCCACTTATAAAATTATTAGGACAAATGTTTGGGTAATTTTATAATAGTATAATATAATTTTTCCTTCAATTACCTAATTTTCTTTTAATCGATGTAAATAAAAATTTACTAAAGTTAATATTGGACTCCTCATTTATTAATCATGTTTTAATGATCATAAATCCTATTACTGTTAATTAATCTCAATCTTAATTGCACATCTTTCTAATGCTCTTCAATCTCAATAATAACTACACATAATGTTTTAATGATAACAAATAAAATTAATGTTAATTACTCTCTTTATTATTTACAAGTCTTGCATGATCTCAAATCTTACTTATATTATCAAGACTTTATATTTATGTTTCAACTTCTCTTACTCTCTAATGGTTATGCTTAATCCATATTCTGCATATTTCTTTTTAAGTCTAAATACTGATATTTGTCTAAGTAAGGACACACCGTGACCCAAACACCATGACCCAGACACCGTGAAGGAAAAAATTGTGACCCAAACACCATGAAGGACAAACCGTGACCCAGACACCGTGAAGGACAAACCGTGACCTAGACACCGTGAACGACTAACCATGCCCCAGACACCGTGAAGGACAAACCGTGACCCAGACACTGTGAAGGAAAAATTATGACCGAGACACCGTGACATGGAGATACCGTGAACCACATACCATAAAGATCATAATGTGAAGAAGACGACGTTTACATAATCACTGTGACACCATTTCTTAACTTTTTTTAAATATTATTTAAATAATGATAACGGTCATATTTGATGTTTTTAATGAAATTAATGTTATTTAATGATAGTTGTTGGCATGTCAAGAAACCACATCTCGTACCTATGAAAAGGGAATCATTCCTACTGCCAGAACTCATGGAATATAAGGAAGATTGAGATGCAGTACATGCTTGCAAGTGTGCCGATACAACAAGAATAACTTATACACGCCTGAGATCACTGTGCTGAACAAGTAGAAAAATCCAGAGAATGAAAGAGATTGCCTGACTTTTGAATAACTCTCATGAGTGCAATCCAACACCACTGAAGATCACACGACGAATCAAGAGATCATTTTCACTCCTATATAACACAAGCTGAACTACAACACTCTATTTTTCAATAGAGAAACTAGAGAAGGACATAGAAGTATTCCTGGTGAATCCAATGAGTCCAGAATAACATTGCTAATCACTAGAGATTTCTAAACTCTTATTTTTTCTCTCAAAGTGATTTGTTTATTTACTTTCAAGCAGTGTGGTGTACTCTATATATCTTACACATACACACTATCTCTTTCACTGAACTAAAGGATATCAAAATCCTCACTCCAAAACTCTTAACTGTTGTTTACCCATGTTAATTGTGGAAGAGGTCCTTGTGTGGCCTGGTCTTTTGTTTTGTTTCCCACGATGAATAGTGGTAGAGGTCCTTGCGTGGCCTAGACAATTTTGTAAACTGTTGTTAACCCCGATCCAGGGTGTGGATCAAATTTATATAAATTTGAGGGGACTAAGTCTCGGCTTGAGACTGAACCTCTTATTATATCAGTTGTGAATCTTTAGATTATTTTTAAAGTATAATACATATATCTTTTACATTCCGCTACTGTTACATTAAAATACAAAAACTATTTTAAAGATACTTTTACAGTTAAATTAGCAAGTGTTTACCCTTATTGTAAATCAGTAGGTTAGTTTCAAAAGTATGTTTAATCTTGTGGTTAAATTAACTGAGACCTAATCAATCTTTGAGAAGCTAAGTGAACATTTACAATACATATAAATTCACTACAATTTAACTTGTTTTATAAATTGGGGGATTTCAAATAGATAATATTTTAACAGAAATTTTAATTGGAACTCAATTCACCCCCCTCTTGAGTATCCACTCTGACCAATAGTTACTACTCATACTGCCCAAAAAATATTTATCCCATTTGAATAATAATATAAGTATATTTACAACCTTCAATTTAAAATTTTTTAAAAATAAATTCATATAAGAGGAAAAATTAAGTTTAATGTTGATCTCACATATATGGAAAGAAGGCGGGTAAAAATAACATTCAAATGTTCAATAAGGTTTTATATCTAATTTAAATAAAAAAATATTACTCTAAACTAAATTGAATTAATATATTTAAATTTTATTGATATTTACTTATGAAAATAAATTTAAATATTGTAATTATTGAAATGAAATGGTAATTTTTAACTACAATGCTGTATTTTTCATTGTTCATTAAAAATGATTGTTCTCACAAAAATCCAAAAAATTCACCCCAAACTAATTTTGACATTCTAAATTTAAAATTGATATTTAAATTATCAAATTAAATATCTATAATTTTATAAATTAATTTTACTACTTCTCATAGACATACCTAAAATGAAGTTCATTTAAGAAAATAATACTTTTTAACACTTAATGACATATCCAAAAAATTAAGTCATTCATTATCAATATGATTAATATATTTAAACACATTTTAAATAACATTTGAAACATATTTTATACTATTACTATTTCTAGTTTTAATAGCTAGATCATAACCATCTTATTTAACTAATTATAATAATAAAATGATGTTTCTTGTAAAATCCATGTTTCATATAACATATGCCAAGTCGATGTTGAATGTAGCACAAGAAAAGTTTGTGTTTTGTGAATAGAATGATTGATTTATTGAAATTCAAGACTTCAATAAGAAAATATGTATTCAATTTTTTTTTCCAAAAAGACACTAGGTGTTTACTTGTTTTTCAAGAGGGAGTGGGCCATTTTTTCTTCTTGTCATTGATCCCATAAACAAAAAACCATCTAAAAAATACTTTTACAATCTATTATTGAATTGGAATATCCTCATAAACAATATAATGTTTTAAAATCTTCAATGATCTCATTTCCTTAGATGACCTTGATTTTAAATTCTCCACTTCAAAATATTAGAAAACATGTACATTAGGATTTTACCCTTCTCACTTTAGCCATAGAGGGTCATATTTCCTTTAAACAAGTGACCATCTACCAATGGATACCCTAAATATTTATGATATATTTCAATACTTATAATAAATGCAGTCTTATCCTTCAACACCATCAGTTTTCATTTTTATCTCGAGGTAAATTCTTAAATAAATCAGATAAGAGTACACATTCATAGATCTTGAATCCAATTTTATTCATCATTAATTCGATTTATTATAATTCAATAATAAAAAAATTTATTTTCATATTAGAAATATCTCTATAAGTATCATTCAATTATCAACAGTGAAAATGTATTCCTCATGAAAAACTAGTCTTCGTACAAGATGGAGGATCCATATATGTTGAAGGTGAGAGCTATGGTTGCAGTCAGAACAACTAATGAAGTGGTGCGAGAGTGAAGGGAAGACTGGGATCTCATCATGAATTCCATGGAAGAAATATTTTTGGATGTATTTGAGCTTAAATACACAAAAGTGTAATATTTTTTGTACCTCTCGTACCCCTCGTGGTTTAATTTTCATGATCACAATCACTCTCTTTTTTATCTAATCTTGTATTAAGTGTTTTTGTTGATAGGCAAAAGGTTTCCAAGGAATTGGGCCAAGAAAGATGAAGCCATGGAACCAAAGTGGCCTGATTTCAGTCCACCGGCCAACCGGTGGATGACCACCGGCCAGCCGATGAAGCCTGGACAGAAGGCATCCCCTCTGTCCAGACCACCGGCCAAACGGTGTCCCACCACCGGCCAGCCGGTGGAACCTAGACAGAAGAGGACAACTACTGTCTCAGCACCGGCCAACTGGTGGCCTCCTCACCGGCCAGCCGGTGGTGCCCAGACAGAAGCCCTCTCCTTTTTTCAAAGCACCGGCCAACCGGTGGCCAAGCACCGGTCAGTCGGTGGAGCCAGTCAAACTAGCCGTTGGGCTTTGACCAGGCTTGCCCACTTGACCCCCAATGGCTCCAAAGGCCTCTCCAACGGCTCCGAAGACCCCCAAAGTCCATTTGAGGGTTCCCCCTCTATAAATAAAGGACTAGGAAGCCCCGGAAACACAAGTAAGCCCACAGTAGCCCACGGGAACATTGTTTGATCTTTTGGCGAACCTCCAGCGCAATTCCATCAAGGAACCTCAATTGCTCCAACCCTCTTCCACATCCAAGGAGCACCATCAAAGAAGCTTGGGAGCGCTCTTCATCAACTCCAATCAATCCATTGGCGCCCAAGACTTCTCCACATTACGGTTTTTCTTGTTTTATTCTTTTTGAGCTTCAATTTGGGTTTGTGACTACAAACCCCTCTTTCTCTCATCCTCTCTTTGTTTGGGTTTTCACACCACCTTCAAGGTGTGAAGAGGTTAGTCAAGCCTTCCCTTTAAAATGCTTGATTCATAGGTGAGCTAGCCTTCACCTGTAAGAAGGCTAGTGGGTTCTTGCTCAACCATTAAAAGCAAGTGGGTTCTTGCTCAACCATTAAAAGCAAGCTGTAATAGGTTCTAGACTACCTTAAAGTCTAGTGGGTTTCTTGCTAAAACCATTAAAAAGCAAGCGGTAGTAAATCTCTCAACGGTTGAGTTGGGAGCGGAGACGTAGGCTTTGGTTTAAGCCGAACTCCGTTATCAAGTTTTGTGTCTTGCCTCTTTTATTTCCGCTGCACTTTTAACTTTGATTTTAAATTGTTAATTTTTTTTTAAAAGGCAATTCACCCCCCCTCTTGCCATCACTTCTCCGCCCAACAATTGGTATCAGAGGGAGGTTTGAGTAATACCTTCACCGGTTTCAATTTCAAGATCCATTGTGATGACTTCATCTTCTTTCGCCCCCGAAGGCTATTCCTTGGGTCGTGATCCATTCTTTGATGGAACCGACTATACTTATTGGAAAACCCGCATGACCACTTTTCTTAGAAGTATAGGTTATCCTATTTATCGAATTGTCATGCATGGTTATTCTATTTCTTCTCCCGATGAATCCAAATGGACTCAAGCCGATATTAAAAATTTTGAGCCTGATGGCAAAGCCATGAACGCTCTTCATTGCGGCCTTGATCGTAATGAATTCAATCGAGTTTCCACATGCACCTTATCTCATGAAATCTGGAAACTATTGGAGGTTACCCATGAGGGGACCAACAAAGTTAAGGATACTCGATTGGATATGTATCGTCAAGACTTTGAAAGTTTCACCATGCACCCACACGAAAATATTACTGAAATGTTTACACGTTTTACTGATGTTTGCAATGGGAGAAAGTCCCTTGGTGATGATGTTTCTACAGAAATGATGGTCAGGAAGATCCTTTGGATCTTACCAAGCACATGGGCACCGAAAGTCACGACAATTCAAGAAGAAAAAGACATCAAGAATATGCCGGTTGAAGAGCTCATCGGATCCCTCATGACCTACGAGATCACCATGAGGAGGCAAGCTGAAAAGGAAGGCAATCTCATCAAAACTCCAAAGAACATCGCCTTCAAATTTCAAAAATAAGAAAGCTCCTCCTCCTCATCGTCTTCCTCTTCAAGCGGCGATTCAGAAATGGAGAATCTTGCCCGCAAGATGCACAAATTCATAAAGAAGAACAAAAAGAAGAAATCCCGCAAGGTTCAACCCAATGAAAAATCCGAGCCCGAGGTAACATGTTACGGGTGTGGCAAGAAAGGCCATTACAAGCCCGATTGTCCACTCAACAAGAAAAAGGCCAAGCAAAAAGAAAAGAAGAAGGCATTCAAGGCCACATGGAGTGATAGCTCCACATCCTCCTCCTCCTCCTCCTCGAGTGACAACGGTAAAAATGCCTAATGGCATTTCATGAGGTAACCTCTTCCGACTCCTCATCCTCTTTTTCTTCAAATTATTTCAATCATTTATCTTATGAGGATCTCCAACATGCAAGAGATCAATTGGAGGAAGGTTTTCACGAACTTTCTTCCAAATTTGTTGCTTTAAAAAAGAATTTTAAAAAACTTTCTTCTGAAAAGGAACAACTTCTCAAAGAAAAGGAGGAGTTGTCCCTCAAGATCCAAAACCTTCCCGATGTTGATTCTATGGAATCAACAATCAAGTATTTAAAGGAATCCCTTGCCAAGTTCACCCAAGGTGAACAAAATTTGACCAAATTGCTAGGTTCTAAATGTTCGGCTAGAACCACACATGGACTTGGCTATTCCAAGCAAGATTCCTCTTCCCATGCTCCAACTATTTTTGTAAGGGGGAGCTCCCAATATAAATTTTGCAACTATTGTAAAAAACCCGGGCACTTAATTTATGAGTGCAATTGCAAAAATGCCCGGTATGGAATGCCCAAAACTTTTTTCTTTAACGATGAATTTCATAGGAGAAGACCCGCCACTAGACAAGTATGGATTGAAAAATCCCTTTTAGCGTGTCTCTCCGGGCCAAAATTTGTCTCGGTTTCAAAATCCTCTTCCCGGTGATTTGTTGTTTTTATTTAGGGGGATTTAGGATCGTTTAAGCCTTTTTGCTTCATTTTCAAAACCTTCATTTTCAAAACCTTCATTTTCAAAACTTTCAATTTAAAACTTTCAATTCAAATTTCAAAAATTTCAATTGGTTTAAAAACTCTATCCTGTTTTTCAATCCTTTCCATCAATCAATTTTTATGCCCCATTCTATTTTGATAATCACAAAGGTGGAGAAATTCTTGGTTGATTGGGGGAGAAATCTTTCTCTCATGCTTTGATTTACTTTTCAATTTATCCTTTAAATCATGCCTTTCATTTCAGTCTTTTACATTGCTTGTTTTGGTGATTGTGATCATCAAAATAGGGGGAGATTGTTGTACCTCTCGTACCCCTCGTTGTTTAATTTTCATGATCACAATCACTCTCTTTTTTATCTAATCTTGTTTTATGTGTTTTTGTTGATAGGAAAAAGGTTTCCAAGGAATTGGGCCAAGAAAGCTGAAGCCAGGGAACCAAAGTGGACTGATTTCAGTCCACCGGCCAACCGGTGGATGACCACCGGCCAGCCGATGGAGCCTGGACAGAAGGCATCCCCTCTGTCCAGACCACCGGCCAACCGGTGTCCCACCACCGGCCAGCCGATGGAACCTAGACAGAAGAGGAAAACTACTGTCTCTGCACCGGCCAACCGGTGGCCTCCTCACCGGCCAGCCGGTGGTGCCCAGACAGAAGCCCTCTCCTTTTTTCAAAGCACCGGCCAACCGGTGGACAGGCACCGGTCAGCCGGTGGAGCCAGTCAAACTAGCCGTTGGGCTTTGACCAGGCTTGCCCACTTGACCCCCAACGGCTCCGAAGGCCTCTCCAACGGCTCCGAAGACCCCCAAAGGCCATTTTAGGGTTCCCCCTCTATAAATAAAGGACTAGGAAGCCCTGGAAACACATGTAAGCCCACGGTAGCCCACGGGAACATTGTTCGATCTTTTGGCGAATCTCCGGTGCAATTCCTTCAAGGAACCTCAATTGCTCCAACCCTCTTCCACATCCAAGGAGCACCATCAAAGAAGATTGGGAGCGCTCTTCATCAACTCCAATCAATCCATTGGCGCCCAAGACTTCTCCACATTACGGTTTTTCTTGTTTTATTCTTTTTGAGCATCAATTTGGGTTTGTGCCTACAAACCCCTCTTTCTCTCATCCTCTCTTTGTTTGGGTTTTCACACCACCTTCAAGGTGTGAAGAGGTTAGTCAAGCCTTCCCTTTAAAAGGATTGAGTCATAGGTGAGCTAGCCTTCACCTGTAAGAAGGCTAGTGGGTTCTTGCTCAACCATTAAAAGCAAGTGGGTTCTTGCTCAACCATTAAAAGCAAGCTGTAATAGGTTCTAGACTACCTTAAAGTCTAGTGGGTTTCTTGCTAAAACCATTAAAAAGCAAGCGGTAGTAATTCTCTCAATGGTTGAGTTGGGAGCAGATACGTAGGCTTTGGTTTAAGCCGAACTCCGTTATCAAGTTTTGTGTCTTTCCTCTTTTATTTCCGCTGCACTTTTAACTTTGATTTTAAATTGTTAATTATTTTTTAAAAGGAAATTCACCCCCCCTCTTTCCATCAATTCTCCGCCCAACAATATTTAAGGATGATTTAGATGATATATCATGTGGACCTCAAAATAGATCAAAGTGTCTAGATAAATTAGAGAAATCACATTTTGGATCATGGATTCAAAAAAAGGAAGAATTATGTGAAATAATTTATTCAAGAATGGAATAATATCAACTATTAGTCTGAATAACTTATCTTGGATGACCCGAACATGGAGACCTCTAAGATACAATAGATTATTTATAGAGGTATGGTTCATAATAGGATTAAAAATGAATTTTATAATTTATTCATTTCCTTTATTCTCAATTAACTACACATATTGAACAAGATAGATTTCACAATTTTTCCTTAAACGTGCCATTAATAATAAAAATTTAATTTCCATTTAGTCCAACAACAGGGTTCCCCTACATCATTATAAATAAATACTCATTCACTGATCCAAACCGAGCTTCATGTCATAAATGTGTAAAGAAATTAATAAATTGAGGAATTTAATTTTATATCTATAATCCATCCCCCCATCATTTCCCTTCCATAATGTTTGAGAAATTGTGCTCCACAACACTTCATTGATTTTCACATACAAATGGATAGCAGATCAGGCATTGATGTCCTATTGAGATCAGATCTAGGGTTGGAAACCATTAAAAATAGGTTTAAAAAAATAATCGCTCTTCTTAAATTCCATTCATTTTTCAGTCTTTATCTCAAACTTTATAGGTTCTTCAATCACCAGTCCCAAATCGTTTTTACTCCACATTGATAGGAGTGAACTCAAAAATTCTCTATAACATATATTTTTATTGATATTTTTATCAATTATTTCCATATTCATCATATTATTATTTCCAAATAACAATGTTTTAAATAGGCACGTTAAAGATTATTAATCTTCATTATCAACTTATTTAAATAGGTTCAAACATGACTAAAATCTTGAATGTTATATTCCATTTGGGTTCACGATTTCCAAATATTTCCTTCATCTGAAATCCTAAATTTAATTACACCCATAGCATAGTTTAATAATATTATTCATCTATTAAAATCACCTAAATATATATCAATATTAATTTTGAAAATCCTTCACTGAATTTTAATAATGTCATGGATGGTCTTAAACTATGGAATGATCCTCCAATATAGTTCAATGTTGGTCATGTGAAAACATCTCTAGGGAATTGTATTATGAAATACATATAGTAGTATATGACATTGTTCTTGGTATAATTAATTGTTTAATGTAGGGTAGGGGTGTGGTCAGTTGGTTTAATACCTTATTGTGGCATTTTATAGGCTTCTTTTTGTATCTTATGAATGAAATTCAACACGGTTTTTTTCCTACAGTCAATTCAAATAGACCCTTCTTCACTATTATATTATTATAGGTGTAGTGAAGAGTCACTGACTATAAAACAAGAACCCACATAATATATCTTTATTACTCTGCCAAGAAATAATTACACTAAACCATAAAATATAAGGATTTTAGAAGTTAGTAATAATAATTACTTCAAGAAGACAAATAAATCATTAATAAAAGGATAATTAATGAATTTTTAAATGATAAAAAATACAAATTATATCCAGAAATGATTTTAAATATAATTTTTTATGAATTGGAGAATTAATATCATGAAATTTAGAAACCATCAAAATCACCTTAAATTGGTATAATAAAAAATTTCATCAAATGAAATTTTAAAAATAATTCTCAAAAAATATTTGAATTCAGAATTAAGAAATTTCAATCATTTAGGCATAAAAATATGCCTTCCATTGAAATATGTATTGATTTAAAATTTTATCATAGGAATGAAAAGATAAAAAACTATTCATTTATAAATCATTTTTATAATTTAATCCCCATTTGATTTAAAAAAATGGATACTAAAAAATGTATCAAAATATAGCCACATAAAATTCCCATAAAATTTGTCAATTTTTTCCCTATTAAATAAATTGAATTTTTTAAACTTAAAATATTTTTATTATGATTTTTATAGCCTAGTTAAATGAATAATATCCCAAGTTGAAGTTAATAAAAAATTCAACCATTGATAAAAATACCATGACTCGGATATGAATCTTAGTCACTACTCTAAAATCTAGGATCATTTTCTAATTACATAATAGGATATATAACAAAATTAACCTATATTTTTAATTTTATATGAAATAATTTGAAGAATCACCATCCCCTATATTCCTCAATCCAAAAAATCCATTTTCCTTTTTGTTGATATAACTCAATTGATTTTATTATAATTAAATTTATCCCCTATCTGTTTGGAGTCCAATATTATCATCAACATAATGAATTAATTTTTTTTCAATTAGGCACATAATGATAAATTTTTTTATTTAATAATGATTATATAACTTGTTAGATTTAAAATTTTATTTTTTTACTGCCTAATGTTAGTAGTGATTTACAAAGGGGTTTCAATTTTTTATTTCTCTTTAGTTTTATTGGACTGATATGGCTAAATTTTTAGTTCGATTGATGAATTATTTTTTATTAAATGATATAATTTCTAATTTTATTTCCATGAATTATGTATCCTCATGTTTTAAATCCAATTCTATAAAGGTATTTCTTATCATACTCCATTTCCATGTTCATAAAAACATTTCTATTAAAAAAGTGTAAAACATTAGTCATTGACCCTACGCATTTTTTAATTTCATGAAAGATATAATCCTCCATCACTAGAATGATATAATACACTTAGAATACAATATTTTTGAATCAAATAAAATCCTAAAACTATCATATTTTAAATTTTATGAAATCATTTAATATAGATAAATATACTAATGAAAAAAAGCATAATGAATTATCCTGACCCCCATACATAATTCCCAATATAGTTCATAGTACATAATCTTAAACTCAGACAACTATTTCATTCAAACAATTCTTTCAATTAAGAAACTCATCGAATGTAATAAGGGAATCTATATTTTTATAAATATTATTCCTCATCAACCAGAAAAGATATAATTTTTGGATCTATTAGATGTTTTTATGTTTTTTTCAATTTAAATAAGAATTGCCAATTCATATCAAATAGTTGAATGAGTGAATATGCTTTAAAAAAATATAATTTTAATGAACAATAATAAGTGAATCATGGGTGTTAATGATTAGGTTAAAATTATTTTCAATATCATTGATATGAGTAAAATAAAAACCTATTCAAGGATGAATAAATTCATTTTATTCAACATAAACCTGTAAAATTAATCAAAACATCTTCTACACTTTATTTTTAGTAACATAAAGTATAAAAAATTTAGTGAATGTGGATTATTTGAAAAAAATGAGAATAGAACTCCATTTATCATAGAGTATTTAATCATTTGATTACATCCATATGTATCCTCTATTGTTGTCCTTGATGAATGCAACAATGTTTCTATTTAATGTCCATGAAAAATATTAAACAAATCAATATTATAAATCAATAGATTTGGACCAAATTAAATTAATCAACTATTTGAATTAAGGAGTTTTGGTTCAGATGATCCATTTTGAATTTCGGTTGGAACATATATTAGTTTGATGCTACAGACACATAACATGGACTTACAGTAGCTTTACTGGTAGTGTGGTAGGTATATCACTTCATGTGTTTAGTTTCTTCATGATCTAATGCCTAGAAACAATAGCTATAAAACATTATGCAGTCACATGGGATGGCATGAAATGTTCAACAAATTGTTAAATATCCCCATAGACACTTCTTATTGAGGTCATTTGGGTGATGACATGGATAATCAAGGATATTTATCACCTAGAGTAGGATTTTAGGTAACATTAAAGGGATCAAAGCATAC
The DNA here is from genome assembly GCA_963277665.1 of Viscum album. Classification (NCBI taxonomy): domain Eukaryota; kingdom Viridiplantae; phylum Streptophyta; class Magnoliopsida; order Santalales; family Viscaceae; genus Viscum; species Viscum album. Next base: position 1,292,022,656 of record OY728158.1, read on the forward strand.
CAGTTGGAAATATTTTTATTGAAATAAATTGAATAAAAAAACAAAAAAACATGGGTTAGCACCCATGAATAACTAACACTATTATATTAATTTATACATAGTTATAAGTAAATGATAATGAAAAATACAATAAATAATACCGTTATATTCCACTAATAATAATGATTACCACTTTTTTCCAACAACCAAAAATAGTCTATAATACAAACCTATCAACTTAAAAAATCTAATCACCGACACATATATGAGAGTAAAATGTCCAACATATATTGAAATAATATTCCTATGAAATATTTTCAACAAATAATTAATGATCATGAAATTATATTCGGTATTGGAATTCTCATTTTGAATGATAAAATCATTAAAAGATTTTGTTCTCTCTTTTAAAACATCATTAGTATCTTAAGACTCTCTAAAAAATTCTATTTTATATCTCAATTACACAGGTTCTCTATCACCAAATGCAAAGAAAAAAGTGCTGAATGAACTAACAACCTAATAATATATTTTATTTAACTAAATATATTGATAATATTTTTTTTATTTAAAAGAAGTCTATATACAGACATCCCAATGGGATACTTATAAGAATCAATGTAAGCCCACAAATCTTCATCCTTGATAACTGATCAATCATTCCTAGAGTTAGAAACAATAATCACTAAAAAATAAATATCTATATGTAATTTCTACTTTCCCACTAGATTGTGGGCTATAGATTGTTCGAGCTCTGTGAACACACCCGTATATCTCCATTAAATTCCAGAACATATCGTTCTTTAAACTGGTTCCATTATAGATAATGAATGAATTGTTCAATCAACATCTTAATAAATTATTCATTATCTTGGAAACATTGGAAAAATGTTTTTTTTTATGTTTTAATACCTCTACCCAATTGGAGAAATCGAAAAAATAATAATATACTCCTTACCATTGAATTATTAAATAGGTCTCATAATGTATAATCCCAATACATATAAAATTCCATCTCAAAAATCGATTTTTAGGGTAACACTTATTTCCCACCAATATTTCAATGGTGTTTACACTTTTCACAACAAAATATGTTTCTAAAAGATATTTTTCAAAAAAATTAGTTATAAAAATCCAACAAGGAATTTTATTTGGGTATTCCTTTCTCCCCATGGTGACTACACCAAGGTGTTGACTGATTAACCACATGAATCAGAAGTATCCTATTACTATATCACCCTCACATCTCTTCAAAATTAAAGTATCATCCTATAAATAACAGATAAAATCACAAATTAATTTCTTTTTTTTCCTTGAATGGTCATTTGGAATGATTATTACTTCAAGAAAGATGGAATTGTCTATAAAAAGGTAGTCATATTTTTTAGGGAAGAATATTTTCAATCTTGAAATAATGTTTTTCTCGATCTTGATTCTTCATTTTGGGTGATGGATAAAAAATATTGTTGTTTAATAACAAAATTTATAAATATTTTTTAATCCTTTTTTAACAATCAAATTCCTATAATTGAATACTCCATTTCATGAGCCTTGGTTTTAATGAATTCATATCTATAATATATACGAAAGAAGAATTGTCTGTGAAAATGGTATCCGTAGATCTGATATAATTTAGCCTATATTTTTATAGAGAAACCCAAATAGAACCAACCTATTTTGAGTAGTATATTAATATTTATACACATCATACAATATCATTCTAGCATAGTAAACCATATGAAACTTTTTCTATTTCCTTTTCTTAATACCTTCACATAAATCCACATCACTAACATCACACATTTCTTTAAATTGTACTTTCCTATACATGCCCGTAACAAGAAGTGGTTTAATGATTTTATAATTATGTAAGTTAAATTACTATAAGCACTTTTCATCCAATTCGAATTGTGTATCCTTGAAAGAAAATATGTATAAGGTCACAGTGATTTCAAAAATGTAAATGAAAATTATCTTTTAGAAACTGACATCTCTAAGAATCCTCCTAATTTGTTTGATATATTTTAGTGATGGTATCTTCTTGATAAAACAAATAATGTCATTTTCCATCACAATTCCCAACATTAAAATTTTCTGACAGAAATTTGTACCTTCAGTTATAATAAAATATAAAATTTTCAATTTAGACTTATATTTTTTTCCTTAGAATTTGTCCAAAACTATTTAATGATTCCATAGATATTTTTCAAAAATAATTCCAACTATTATGAAATGAAACATAAAATACTCAATGGATATTTCATTAAATCCATGAAAATGTTCATCATATCTCATTGAAAATAGGATAGTTCTCCACACAAGCCAAATGGAATTCACCTGTAAGAAATGATTCCAAATTTATATGTGGAGGTTTTCTTTTTATGGTTATTAGGGACTATTTTAATCAGGCTATAACTAATGTATACATCAATAAAATAGAAATAGTCATTAGTAACCAACCACATATGTATTTTTTCGATAAATTGAATTGTAAAATGGTCATTCCTTATGGCCCCATTAAGTTTCCTATAATGTATGAATACTCTACACTTTATAACTATCTTAGTTTGAATTTTTTAATTCCAAACAGTTGAAACAACAATAACTACACTATTCATATAGACTACATTAGAAAGTCTCAACCAAGGGATATCCGTGATTTGAAAAATTATTCCATAAGAAATTAATATTATATATTCCTCTTTATCTAAAATTTTAATAATTGGTTGATGTCTTATTTTCCATTAAATTATTGAAAATTTTCTGGATCTATGGGAATCATATGCATATGTTAATAAAGCCTTATACTCTTTTTTTGTTTTTAAAGTTCCAACCAATATTTTAATTAATTTTATAAAAAAATTAGACAAACATTCAACATGACCTCATTACATATTATATGACATGATAAGAGGTACATAAGAGAAAATAGTTAGAAAATAAAATTTCCGATGAGTGGAAGGTTGATTAAACTACATATTGGGCGCCTTTTGTCACAATGGAAGACAAATGGTCTAGTATGTCCATGTTCCTCAATGAAATTCACAATTTGTGTGCAATTTTTTGAAACATTTTATATTTAGAATCCTATAAAAAGATAATAATTTTTATTTACATCACTATTGAATTATGTGGATGACTCTCTATTATCTAAACAAAGAACATATGTTAGAATATTATACACAACATAATAATATCACTGTTCTAAGAGATCACCCTGAAATTTATCAATGTGTTCCTACTAATTTTATGTAGTAAACAAATCCAAAAAAATCTCCCAAAAATTGTTGAAACTCCGTAGAAAAATATATATTATAAAAATAACATCCTAACTGATATAGAAGAGATTTCTTTCTCTATAAAACTATCCGGATTCTCATCATTACTATTAAATGTTTTTGGGGCAACCTATTTTCAAATTAATAAGGGATTTATGAAATAAGGGATCATTTATGTATTTAATTTTCATTATAAGAAAAATATATTGTCTCATTCATACAAGTTGAATATTGCATTTTTCTCTTACGAATGAGGTTCTTATTATTTTTTAAGATATTAAACTTCTCTATTTTCTCTCAAAAATAAATATTTTCACACCTTCAGAAAAATAAAATAAAGATCCCATAATATATAATGAAGTCATACCAACAATTTAGACCCCAATATAGTGAAATAATAATATTTTATTTGATAGCATATGTGCCACACAACATCTATCTTTAAAAACCCATTACAAAAATTTCATTATTTTTAGTAACTTCTGTAACGTCCAAAACACATACCCAAAAATCTAAATGAACCATAATATAATATTACATTATAAAATAACCATTAAAATAGTAGGTATTAATTTTAAAAAAATTATGAAAATTATGGTAATACATTTTTTAGAAATAATGTAATAATATTATATGAAATGTTTTTTTAAAACGGATTTCTTTCGAAAGTACAGTTTAGTATCTCTTTGCGTGCATAATTTAAATTAAATTATAATTTTTTTTAAATTTATTTGAAATAATAATTATTTTTATTTAAATAATTTATAAATTATTATCTTATGGTTCATTTTTATATTCTTCTAAAATTTTTCATTTTTTTGATAAATATTGGAAAATATTTATTTTAATTCAAAACATCCTTTAAATAAATTATATATGAAGATAAATAATATTTCAAATTGGTTATAAATTAAAATTATTTAAAATATATATCTATTTAATTAAAATATTTTATTTGAATAATTATCAAGTTGAATTCTGATATAAAAACCCTGAAAACATTTGAAATTTTTATCTTTGGAAAACTACATTATTATCGTGTTGGCTGAATTAATATTAATTTAAAATTTTCCACTAAAATAAATTTAATTTTTTTTAAAATGTGTTATATATTATGAATTAGAATAATTTATATTTTATAATAACGTAAATGTTATTTTTTACCATATTTATTAGGAAGAAGAACAAAAATTATTTACCATAGTTAAAGTAAAAATGGGCATACGACGGTGTTAAACTAAGAGGATAAAGGTTAAAATGATCTAAAAATTTTAATAAAATATATTTTATGGAAATATTTATAACCTATAATTTATATCTATTTGTTATACTACATTTTGGACCCTTTTGAAGTTCACAAATGAGGTTAAACCCTTTTTATTATAAAAAATTACAAGTATTGCACTCAATAATCCTATAAAAGAAACCCCCTATACTCTCTTATTAACACCATACAAGCCATTTTGATCTTCAAATACCCACCAAATTGATTCGTATATTCCATTACCTCATTCTATAATTGGTATTTTTTTATAACTGTATCATAGAATGTATTTTGGTGAAAACCTATGGAGGTTACCCGAGGATGAGGTAACATTCTTCATCGGCTATTTTAATTTTATTTCATCATCCTCCTCCTTCAATTATTTTAAAAATATGAAAAAATATAATTACTGTAGTATACTATATATTAATATATTTTTTTATGTTAGGTTAATTACCTAAAATAATCCCCACTTACATCAAATGGGTCACAAAATCTTCATTCGATGGTATGGTGGACTAACGCCCCACGAACATATGCCATTTGTTTCTTTTCCAATACCAAATTTCATAGTTGGTTATGATGATAGATATCATATATATAACTAATATATTTAAAACAATTACACTTATATATTCATTATTTCATATATACATTTTATATCCATTATGTAGGTGGTACTATAATGTCGATCGTGTGTACAATGGACTTATACATTGTGAAATGATATGATTTTTTTCAGTAGATCATAACATGTATGGTAATAAGTATAAAAGAATATAATATATGAGATTTATATGAAAAAATTATTATATTAATTAAAAATTTATAATTTTTAAAAACATAATATATCGATTTATTTTTTACATTTTCACTCACAAAATATTGATAACTTCATTCATGTGCATGTGGATTACCACTTTTCAAAGTGATTTGATTCTCTTTTCATCATCACACTACATGAATTAAACATGAAAGTATATATATAAGAACACGTTTTTATAGAGAGAAAGGAACCTCTACTTTGGTATGACTAATGTACTCATACACATTTTTGAGGGGAGATATATTCTTATTTTTTTCATCCAGTTTAAGGTTATGCAGCTAGGACATATAGAAATTCCCTATTCAGCTCCGACTTATGCACATAGATGGTGGAATATTTTTGAAATACCACATCTGGACCCAAGAATTAGAGATACATAAGTTTATAAATATCATATAAGTAAATGAATCATTCGAAATATAGTTATAAAAAATAAAACACTATATATATGGTTAACTATACGAAAAAGGGGTAATTTTTCCAGTTTATTATTTTAACTAGTCATGGGATTGGGGATCCGGGCATCGGGACATATCATGTGATGACAAGAATGAAGACACACATATTTATTGAGAATTTATTCAGTTTAATCTCATGAAGAAAGGATGTTGGTTACCTAATGTGGAAATGAAATGTTGGAACTCGGACCAATAATGGAGGTCATGGCATCACTATGTATCATGTGATGACTTGAATCTACACATATGTAGTTCATTGATTAAATATCCCTATATAGGATTGACCAAGATGTTGGGACAAGGAATTTATAAGTTTATGTTCTGTGTGTCGACTCGAAGATGGGGATATGTGTGTCACTATATACCCTATGATGATTAGTATTATGTCACACATAGTTGATGAAACTCATGAAATTTAGTATAATACATAAAGAACATTATCCATGCAGTTTTAGCATCACGTTGTGAAGCTTCATCATATACTTATTAATGTCTTTCATTGACGACCATGATTGGCCCATCATGAGATGATATTCTTTGATTTTGTGGGGATAACCTTATTGAATTTCATATTATCATGTGAGCTATGGTTACTATGATAAATAATGAATATTTGAGGTTCCCCATTACATGGTGGTACTTATAGATTAGACATGGTCATTTTGTAACTTGATTTGGATAGAAAATGATATAGGATCAAGTCTTCCTTGAGTATTTCAGTAGGTTTAGAATCAATACTTCTATTGTTCTTGAAACCCATGAATTTTAATTTCATGAAGAGAGGACATCAATCTTGTAGTTTGACTTTTTTCAGTAAGTACGTGGGTGTCTCATCTTGAAAGAAGAGTAATTTAGAGGATCCAAACTATTTTACATCTTATTGTAAGGACATGTGGTCTTCCTTTTATATTATTTCATTCAGAACAAAAATATACCTTTCATGAACTAATATTTCTGGGTTCTACTAGGAAGCCATTACCCATGTTACTAACCCCATGTGAGTTATTCTATCTATGATAAACAAGGAATGAAAAATGTATTAATCCCAAAATATAGATTGTTTGATGAAATTACATGGGTATTTTTTCATAATATATTGGGTGGAACAATATATAGGATCTAGACATCCCTATGTATCTCATTGAAATAAGAATCGATCTATAAATTGTTCAAGAACCCCATATGGTTTAGTGTGATACCTCAAGGTAATCAGTTGTCTAGTTCAACATCATGTGGTATGGATGTGGGTAAACTGATGTGAATAAAATTGAAGGAGATATCATGGATGGGATCAAGAATATTGGAATGGGTTTCACTAAATATATTATAATGGTAGGAATAAAGTCACACATATTTATTGGAAGATATTGTACCCTCTATGGATCTAACTCTCTCAAAGGGATGGAGAATTTATTCATTATTTTCCATAGATATAGTTCTTATGAAGTGAATCGTTAGAGTGACAATAATTCTTACGTAGTTTATTTTCATGCACTTAGGAACTTGACTATGAAGTTTGGTGTCTTTTGGTATGGATGAGACTATTTTGTAGTTTATCATTTTGTTTCCAGGATGAAATATGCGTAGTCTAATGTCATGTGGTTTGGATGACCCTTCCTCATTTGTTGTCAGGTGACTAAGATGTATCTATGATGTTTATCTTCCTGCAACTAGGACAATTTTTTTTTAGTTTAATGTAACAAAACCTTGATGAATTCCATACAATTTAACATCATCTGGAAAGGACGTGGGATATTGTGCAAGTTAAAGTATTAATGCCATGACTTCTTTGTGTTGTTTAACATTATACAAACCAGACATATTTTTAATAGTTTAATTTCATGTGTTTTGGATGTGAGATGTTTTACAATTTAAATTCATTATAGTAGGAATTAGTTTTTCATTTTATCACAAGTAAACAAGGTTGATTGTTATAATGTTTAAGATCATGTGGTCAGGACATGATATGCAATGAAATATCATGTGTTGTATCCAGGATTTATTTTTATAGTGTATCATCATTGAACTAAGACAAGTGACACTTGAAGATATCTATGAAATGTATTTCTTGAGAAACATTATGTTGGAGGGTGGTGTGACATGTTCCCCAACCCTTTTGGCAAGTGAATAACCTCCATTGTGATAGAAATTATGTATGATATAAGACCCCTCCCATTTGGATTACAGCCCAGGAGGATTCTTTCCTGGTATTTGTGGAGCTATCAGAGCCAACACTAGTTCTCCTTGGAAAAACTAATGGATGTATAAAATTTTAAGGAGGGCCTATGAAATCAGATTTCATGGGGCTTCATGGTTTTGAGATGTACACAACATGCTCTCATCAAGCCATTACAATCCACCCAGGCACTTCTGTGAATAATCATAATCCTTGCGTTTTCTGAAAATAGATATTTTCAGTGAAGGGACTTGTACAACTATGGGTAGAAATACCTCAGTCCTAAAAACCAATGAATAAGGTGTTACTTATGTACCATAATTCATGGTGGTATGGTACTCCCATGGATAGTGGAGGAGGTTTTCTAGACAATGTTTCTTATCAATATTCAACATATTTGGAGAATAATTTACATATTCTTATAGGAAGCCTCCATCTGTGTGTTTTAACTTCATGATAGCTTGATATGTTGTTGGAATTTATGTTTTACTCATGTCATAGTTTCATCAACTATATGGAGCATATTTTGGTATAATTTTTTTGCAGTATCATATGAGGAACTCTGAACCTGGTGATGATATGGAACATTATTAAGATAATGATATTATTCATTTTGAATTATTTTATGGGTATTTCCTAATACAATTTAGTGAAGATGTTGTTTGTAGTAATGATTTACTTGATCTTCTTAGTTACGAATGGTTGTAATGGCCCCACAACATCAATTTACATATAAAACATTGACCATAATTTTAACTTATAAGTTGAAATTATAGAGGTTGATCGATGATGTTTTCTTGGATTTTGAATGCATGAAATTTCCTAGTGAATTCCACACCATTATTTATCATTTTTTAGTATTAACAAATCCTTTAGAATTGATGGGAGAGACTAGTAACAGATTGATGAGCACTCTAGGATCCCACATGGAATTCTTCAAGTATAGAAGGGATATATCTTTTTCAATTAATATGAGGATGATTCCATCAATTATTTTCATAAATACACATTTATTCTCATTTAGATCATCTCATCAATTAATATTCACTACTCTCTATCGAATCAGTTCTTTTCCATCGTGGTCCTACGAGATTGTCCCTTTTTTAGGTAACCAACTATAGGATCCATCCAATTATGAGTGGATATGAGTTTATCATGCTCTGAGGTAGTGTGGAAGTCACCGATTTCTTACACATTTTAAAAGTTGATTTATGAGACCATTCATTTCTGTGTGATAATGAATATTTCTTCCTCCATGTCATGGTCAACTAGGACTGTGGCTACAATAGACAATTCATATTCATGGGAATTTGGTGGGCATGGAACTTGATGAATTTTTTGATAAAGAGGTAATTATTCCATAAATCCCTTGATGTTCCCAGTTATAGGTGAAAAGTCTTATTTTTTAATGAAATATTAACCATTGATCAACTTCTCAGTAGCTCTAAATCCCCTTTTATTTTTAGGATCATTATCTTTATCTATAATTCTAATTGAAAGAGGGGAATGAGGGCTTGTTATTCAACCTAATTATTCATGAATCCTTTGGATAGTGAGTAAGATTAGGTAATAATTTCTTTTTCTAGAGATAAAAATACAATATCCAAGACAAAATGATTATTTTTATAATTTTTCTTTCCCTTACTAATAGGACTCCTAGAAAATACATAAAAATATCTCTCCAATGTACGAGTAGTGTTAATGGAATAGAATACATACTCAATTGAATGTTTCGTGTCAACTGGTGTGCATTATAGAGAGGGATGTGTCAAAATAAAATCATCCACAACCAATCATTTATCTAACTTCTGTTATACAAATTGAATTTTTTATTTTTTTTTAAAATATTCTCCCATTGGGCTGAGCACCCAATGAGCAAGGTACCTCCAATGATTTACCTAAACGGATTAATATGAGAGACAAAATATACTTCATATTTCTACAAGTAATTCTATAGATTATGCAATTTGAAGATGAGTGGGAGGTAGTTCTTCTCAACATTAGAGTATCAAGTCTCAGTACCAAGAAATGTTTTGATGAGGTCGTTGGGATTATTCTCATATCATATATTGTTCTTCTCTATGCAGTGGGTGCCCAATGAGAGTTCTAAAGTGGATACATATAAGATGATTGAGATTACATATACTGGTAGCATCAAGACCAGTGGATGAAGATGATACTTCTTGAGACTCCCAATGGATTTTTTCCTATCCTCATAAAATTGATACGAAATTATTTTTTCATTATCTTGATAAAGGGGGAGATATTCTGGAAAATTTTGATATGAAATGATGAATGTAGGAGATGTCCCATTGTAAACCTGTAAGTAATTGAGATTCATGGGGGTAACATTGCTGAAATAGAAACTATTTTTTTGTGTAAACATCTATTCCATAGTGGCATACCACATATCTAATTAATATCTCCATTGTTACCCTAAAATTTCATTTTAGTGGAATCATCTTTTGATTGTACAATCATAGTTTGTCGAATAACATTTGAAGATCCATGAAGTGATCCCACCACTATTTGGATTTGACTACAATTTCATCAACATAAAATTCATATATTCATTCAATTAAGGGATTCAATATATGTTTCCAGGCATGTTGATATGTAGCACCTGTTCTCTTTAATAAAAATGGAATGATCTAATAGAAAAGGATACCATGTAGTTCTCTGAATCTAGTGGCTTACTCATTTTTAGGGACCATCGTTATATAATGGTACCATGACTAAAAATACTTAAATAAATGGTCCTATAATCTAATATTTTTATCTATAATGAGTTTTGTGATTGGAAATGGGAAGTCACCCATTAGGAAATGTTGACTAAGGTCTCTGAAATTTATGTAAACCTTAATACACTGACCCTTTTTATTATTACAGGGAAAAGTTTTTTGATCTATCTTGGGTATTTCACTTCTCAGAGAAATATATATTTGATCAATTTCTCAACATATACCTTTTCATTGGGGGGAATTAGATTGGCACATCCTCATGGCTACCTAATTTATGCCTCGACAATAGTAGAGTCGTCCACAATGGTGTGTAGTCACATCAGTATTCAATCATGGAATTTATTTATAATTCCAAGTAAACTCATATTAGTGTTTCTATAGAAACAATAAGTACATCACTTTCTCCTTGAGAGGCATGGTGGAACTTTTTATAGGCCATAGTTATTTTTTTTCTAGATTTACCTACTTGAGTTCATTAATAGTGGTGGACACACATTCCTCTAATGCAGGAGGGGAGTTGTTTAGGAAATCCTCTTCTTCTTCCACCTCTATGTTTATGGAGGCATTTTCCTATGAGGTTTGAAATATGGGGGGTATATATATCACAATCATGGTGAAAAAGGCCACATGAAGAGACATTATCATCTAATTCCACCATAGTCATTGTAGAGAGATTCCAGAGTTGAACGTATTTTACAACATCATAGGCGAAATGAGGGGCTTGGATAGCTGGGATTAAATCTATTGCCATAAATCGATTTATAGGGAGAACATAGTCAATATAAATAATACTATAGGGTTTTTTTTAGTTTATTCCCCAATCCATTGGTTATTGTATCTGGTATTTTATCATCCACCATTGGTCGTTTTCATTCCCTTTATAGAATCATACATCATTTTATGTACCTTCCCATGTATCGAAGGGGGATCTATCACCATGAAGTATGTCCACCTTTCTATCAATGGGGTATTTTATGCACTAATGGAATGTTGCGGGTGCCTTCACATGAATTTGGATCATGGGCCTTTCGATAAAAAAGTTATATACAGTATCATGTGGGATTACCATAAACTAAACATTATATGTGAGGCCCACAAACTGAGTTTTGAGCTTCATATTTCTGAGATGGATTTTCTCATACCTATCATACCCTTGAATGGATAACTTTTTAGCAGAACAATCCTATTACCTATACCACAAATGTAGGATGTCCTAACTCCAGATGTGGTTCTTCCCTAAACTATTTTCAATAAAAGACCTTATGATATAAATATTATTGAGTCTACTCAAAAAATATACTGGCCTAATGTTTCATTAGATGTCCTCCTCAAAATCATGATCTATGAATGAGATGGAGACATGAAACTCTATTGGCATGGTCTCCTCTAATTATCCTTTGCTGCATGAACTTTTCTATTGAACTCATGTGGGCTCAATAGGGATTCTTTCAGTGCATAGATATGTTATTTTGAAATATGGATCACATCCATGATCAAGAGACTGGATATGAAAACCAACATCTTTTTCATAATTTTATACATTTATTCCATCATTCGGTGCTTCTCAAGGTGTTGTAGGAAATTTTTATGTTGCATGGGTGTTGGGTATTTGGAGGTATGTTTGTTTAGAGATTCTATAGAGGTTGAGTTAGAATTTTATGCTAGTGATACATGACACACAGTGCTTCCCCATTTTTTGGGCTGATTGGATAATCACAACCCTGTTTAGAGTTTATACAAGACGACTAGTCATAAGAATCCACTTGAAGGGTCTAGGAATCCCTGAAGTATATGTTGGGTTTACTGGAGTTCTTTTACATAAGTCTCAACTTCATATATGTCCTCTATAGAGATATGACCAAAATATTGGGTATGACCATGTCTGTGCTAGCCTATGTACTCTCGGTTCCTATGCATACAGCCTCATGTTCCCTAGTAAGGTGTAGGGAGCTCATATTCATAGTCATATTGCACAATGGAGAGTGGGTATTATCATTTTATTGTATTAACTAAACCAAATATGATCCCATTGTACATTGAGGGTTCATTTGGTGGGGTGGTGTGCATGATTCAGATAATGCATGGATGAAATTATCAAGGGTCAATGATGTGGTTGGAGTAGAAAATCACTCTTCCTATTCTCCCTATTAATGTATCCACTAATCACGTCCACCATTATAAGACACATCTAATGTCATATTCCTTGGTGGTGGAACTGTCGTAGGTCTTCAAAGCTGTGCTGCTAGGTTGAGAGGTGCTTGGTCAACTATCATTCTATTAATCCACTTGTTGAACTTATCACCATGGATGCCTGGAACATTCTACCAATCATATTCTTCTTCAGACTGGGAAATAGTTATGCAGGTCACCCATTCTAGGGAGTTATCAAATATAACCTATCCATAATTGATTTTATGTTAGATAATTTCATTGAATAAAAATAAATTATGGATGTTATGACCTAGCCTCCTATGAAAACCGAATTATTCTGGACAATTGGTGAGGTTGAACTCATTGGGATTCTTGGGACGTGCAAGCTTCAACATGTTATTTCCAATGGATTCCAGGTTATAATCATGGACATTTTCATTTTATAAGGAGTATAATTTATTCATCAATACTCAAATCTTGGTTGACCATGATCTCTTCTAGCTACTGGTCGAGGGAATTTTTGTGGTTTTTTCCACTCAACATGAAATACTGAGAGTTTGGGGATCTACCTCAGTTCTTGTAGAGGAACTATTATTTTTTTATGTAAATAATGGTATTTTCTTTATTGTCGAACCATTTTCCCTATGCTAAGGAAAATAGTTGATATTTGGATAGAGATAACTGAATAGAGTCCTCCAAAAATTGTGCCAATTTTTGGAACTCATGGAACCTAGAAAGATACATCATTAGGATCATAGGGGTCTTCTACTCATTCTAATGACTCTCAGAATAGAAAACCATAAATTGCTCATGTGATAGAGGAATGATGAGTTAATAGGTTAAACCATTCCATCTGGCTATGATGTCAGAAACACTAATTTTCCCATTGCATGGTGTTTTTCATCTCAAAAATTAATATTTTTTCCATAGTGTGGAGGTTAATTTGTAAAAGAATTGATGATGCATGTATTTTTATCCAACCACGGATCCTACTAAAAAGATGATGTACCAAAAAAAGGTTGTTTCTACCAGTTTATATACAAAAAACTATAGCTATGTTACCTCTTGTTGACCTTGATGGACAATTATTTAACAACATATGGAAATGAACTTTGTTATATGTCCTTCCAGGTCCCCCGCACCATAAATGGTTTAGAATATTAGATTTGAAATATTTGGATGAGGAAAAGTTCTATCCACCCATTTGGGATATGGGATTCTATCAGGATTCATGGGTGCATGTATCTCTTTTAATGACTACCATTATTATATCTAGAGACTTGATAGAATTGAGAATTTAATGAGAGAATACTTTTTGGGACACCACCCTTATATAGGGAAAGGGATGAGTGTAATGTGGTGGACCTATTATCATCTCCCTCTTAATATTCATCCATGATAAGAATAAATGATTTACCTAGAGAGAGAAACATTATTGTCATAATGGAGTGAAATCATTAAAAAAATTAACTTATTTATGTAGACTAGCTTCCTAGATCTAGATCCAGCCTAATGCTCAGATGTCATTATTTTTGGCATATTTACTCTGGGGTTCGAATATTCATCTTTACTTGTAATCAATTCCCAATTGGAATATTTTCCAAGAGTATCTCTTAATTGAGGTGTCAGATAGTTTGAATATAATTTTCATATTATGAAATAAATTCATCCAGGGATATAACTTCGATTCTCTTGGGATGTTATTGGAATGTAGAAACACTTTTCCCTTTTTTTTTTCTTGGTAGTGTTCCTCTATAGTGGTGGATACTCTAAATTTGGATGTTCCAGTTTTGAGATCCTCTCATATTATTGGCTGTGTGGATACTCAATTTGTGAATCTATATACCATCCTCTAAGGGTATGTTTGACATCTTTCATCCCTCATCAGATTCATTTAGATGTACATTATTTGTTATGTTGATGGTGATAACATTTACAGATATGTATTTGAAAAAGGTTGTTGTCCCATTACTTTAGACATAATTGGATTCTTATTCAATGCATGGTTTGGGTAATTATGAAAAACCTTTTACATATTACTCCATTTTTTCTTTCAACCCATAAGGGTTATGATTTTGTTCACCATATAAAGGACACCTCATGGTCAATGAGTAGAGACCTAGAAGTAGTTCTCGGTCAGGATTGTTGAACAGTCCCTAAATATCCGGGGGTTGTTATGAAGTGGATGGAATGGATGGGATGTTTACCATTGATGTTAACCTTCATACCTAGAGAAGAATGATTTCCTAGGTTCTAATGATGATGATGATGATAAAATTCCTATATCCCGATGGGTTGGGGACTATTTGAGTCGGTAGTTGGAAATGATTGATCATTTTTTTGAGGATAAAAATGATTCCATTTGGGGATTTGATGACTGGGGATCAAAATTGATATATAAATTACCCCAGCCTAGTGGAATGGGCTTGATCTGGAACACTTATAGATTTTCCTAGGACCCTCTTAGAGGATGAGGAACCTAGTGATGGAAATTGGGATATAAATCCCCCTAACCCAATAGAATGTGGTTATTTTATCGCTTATAGTGATATTCACTGAATCATATTGAAAATTGATGATATCATGGGTGGAGTAAGTGGTAGATATTCCCCACTCTGATGTGCTAGGTTTACTCATGGACGAATGCCCAAATAGATTCCACTATGACTTGTTTGATGTGGTGTAGTTGTGCTCATATAGGAGATGGGTGAAATGGAAGGCCCTGATGAGAGTCAGTTTCTATGGGAATTTTTTGATTTGATCACAACTTTAGATTCTCTTTCTGAAATGAATTATTGTTATTTCAATGGTCTAACTTCAAAACTCTATAGGCTTCCATCTACCACTATTTTCGATCACACTATCAGGAGTATGGTTCTTATGATCCATCCCCTCCCTACCATGATTAGCCTATAAATTTAATGATCCCCTTATTCATCATTTAATGAGCCAAAGAGTCCTTGGGGAATTGATAATGTCTCTCATATGACCATAAGGAAATTGAAATTGAGTATATTTTGGATATTAGCATTGTTCTATGTTATAGACAGAATATGTTGTCCTGACATTTGAAATTATGAAGAAAAATAAGCCTCTTGTATGAAGGTTGTACGAAATTCTTGGTAACCATCAAGTGATATGGGAATATTATCCCACCACTGATAAGCTATTGTAATATTCTAATAAGATTCTTAATTAATAGTAGGAATTTGAGCCTTCCCAAAGGCATGTACCACTTTCACTTGGTGAGCCTCAATCATAATGGGGGCATTATCTAGAGCCCGAGCCTTTAAAATATTTCGCTTATCTTTCTTGAGTGGAATATTAGTTTTTCTCAATGCATGTGCCTCTCTCAATTGGTGAGTCCCAGTTGGAGTGGGAATATAATCCCATTCTGGATATGAATTCCTCATAGAAATATGTTTATCGACCTCCATAATTGGAGAAAGAATATAAGCATCTTTATGTATAGCCTTAAAAGGATTATAATATAGTTGTTCATAAGTGGATGTAAGAATATGATTCTAATATTTGTGATCTACTTGAATATTTCATGAAGATTCATTAACATGGATATGAGTATTTCCCGAGGCATGTTATATTATCACTTGTTGAGACATAACCATAATGGAGATATGAGCCAAATCCATGGACTTTTGAGTGTGCCATTGGAATTCTTAGACTAGAATACATGTATATCCTATGAAATGTTCCCCTCTAAATTATTGATCCCCATGTAGAAGGAGGAAATGATCCCTATCTTGGGCCATTTTAATATTCCATTTCTTTTTTTGACAAGCATGTTACCCTATCCCGAGTCATGTTCCACTATTACCTAGTGGTACCCAGTTGGAAATAAATTATTATCCTTTTTTGGTACTTTATATTTTGGAGGAATATACTAATAATCTCCAGGTGGATGAGTAAGAATGTATTATTTCTTCGAAGCAACCAATAGTTCATAAAAATAAATGTGTTGAGCTACCCCTACTGTAGGGATAAGATTATGTTCCTACTCTTACATCTGTTGGAGTGCCATAATATGATGACAGAGTTTTCCAACTATTTCTAAGATGTAATTACACTTTAGAAAAGTGTTTTTATGAATGTAAGACTAAATTTTTTTTATCTCTATTATACGATGGAAGATATCTTTTATTGAAGAATAAATATGATCCCACATTTGTTCTCGTTGTTCAACTGGAATATGTCGATGGACTTCATGCATGGGTTAGGGATATGCACCTCCCCCATTCAAGTTGAAGGAATTTTCCTACATGCTAATTCCCAGTGGATAGGGATATGACCCTAATCTCTAGTAACTATCAGATTATATAATTATAAATCCTCAGTTTGAGTTGGGATATGATCCCCCTCATGATAATCTAGATCCTTATGTGCCAGGGGTGTCTTCCTTGATTCCCATGCATGGGAATAAGTGGTAGAAGTGTGTCAGGCTGTACCCTCCATAGGCAACTAAAGTGTACCCATGGGATGGCGTTGGCGATAGCTCTTGACAAGATCCCTCCTCAGTGGACCATGAACCTGAATTGAGCAGTAGTTGACTCTACGATCAACCATCATCATATATTGAACGTGGGGATTATTACACTCCATGGATAAACACAAAATGTCATTGGATGTGGTGATAATTACCTCTCTCTTTACAACAGATTTCATTGAATTGCATAGACTCACTAGTTTTAATTCATCAAGTCCATTGTGGGAATCCTCAATGGTTAGAGTTATACCAACTAAATTATACTGTCAGAAAATTTCATTTTCCACCTTATTTTAATGATTTCAAGTGGGTGAGGTCATTATGAGACCCACAAGGGTTTTAATTACAAATATCATTCCAGAACTATCACAGGATGAAGACACGTTGGATCAAGTTGTTGTTTGTGAGAGTGAAATCTATAATAATGATGGCAATAAGAAACGGGCTCATCAATTAGTTCCTTATCTAATGCATTATATCTAGTCAATCAGATATGGATGGGTTAAAAAATTGTCCTTTTATTCAAGATCTATCCATTCTACTCACGAGGAAATGTCAATCTGATGATGGAATTATTATATATGAACCCCATCTATTGAGGATTAATCATCAGTTTTATACCAGGTTTGTTTGGGTTGTGTGGGATATGAAACAAATGGCCTGACGCATGACAAACTATTAATTCTATCATTTCATAGATTCAAGAAGGGATCACTATTTTAGTTTTCAGAGAGGATGAAAAAATAGCCCGATGAATTTTCAACTGATCATTCTATTATTTAATAGATTCACATTGGTTTCACCATTTGTTTTGCATAGATGATTCCAATAAAATGGCTTGACGAATGGTCAATCGACCATTCTATAATTCTATCGATTCATGTCAGGTTCATAATTTTTATTCTAATAGATGATTCCAAAAAATTGCCTAATAAATGGTCAATAAACCATTCAGTTATTTGAGATATTCATTTCAGTTTCACTATTTTGTGTATATTATGAAAAAAATGGCCCAACGAATGGTCTACTGATTATTCTATTATGTGATAAATTCATATCGGGTTCACCATTTTTTCTTTCAACATAAAAGATGACAATGAAATTTAATGGGCACACTCATGATAGGAACAAGATTTTCTAATTACAACTTAGTAGTCTATTTTTTTAATTTTTTGAAGGATATTCCATGGTTAAATGTGTTTGTGCTAGGTTCTCCATCCTTTTTTTTCAAAAAGAGGGGGTTCATTCATCATAATTATTAATGGAAAATTCCAATGGTTACCACATCGAAAAATGGGTACATAGATTATTTATAAAGGAAGGTGGCCATTGGGGGTTCCAGACCAAATGTCAATTAGAAACATACATTGGTATATGGGATAGGATTTCGGGCTCATCATGCGCTTTTGAGGAAAATTATTCCCCACTCTGAGAAACTATTATATATTTAAGTTATTTACTTTAATCTATTACTATTATATATATGGAATCAGTTACCCTAACAAAATGACCATTGGAAGAACCTCCGTAACATCTTGATATTGAATCATCTTCCCACACAAAATGACTAGAGGATAAACATTTCTTATAAAAAAATGGTGATTATTTAGTTACACTATTTGTATGTATCCAAGGTTCTTCTTCCATTTCCCGTTATGTGTAGCTTCTTATATCATCAAACCATATAGCTAAGACCACTACTACAAATATTTCCTTTAAAAGCGCTATAAAAGGGTATTTACAGTGCCAAAAATTTCTATTTATTCCAGCAAAGATAATGGGAGATCCTTTTTATCAGCGCTCAATAAAGCACTCATATAGGCCCATTTTATCAGCTCTAGAAAAGGAACATATAGAAGTCAAAAAAATATTTTAATTGAAGCCACCTTTTAATAGCGCTTTACCCCCCCCCCCCCCCCCAATAGCAGTATCCCCCTCCTATACCCAGCATCACCCCTGCCACCCCCCTTTAATAGTGTTATCCCCCACCCTGCACTGACCCATGCGCTAGCCCCCTGCACCTACCTGTGCACCTCTGCCTCCCCCAGGATTCGATCGTGAGAAAACTCTCATGCAAACCTGGACCCTTTACCACTCCCCATGTCTCATTCTTCTCCATTTAATGATATATCTATTTATTTTTACATATATACTTATATTTATTCGTATATTAATATATATTTATATTGATGTATATATTTATTTTTAGTTATATATATTTATATTCATATATTCATATATATTTGTATCTATTTGTATTTATATATTTTTAGTTATTTTTTTATCTATATATTTATTCATATATTAATATATATTTATAAAATTTTTTACATAAATTTATAAAATATTTTTATATATGTTTATAAATAAATAAATACATACATATATAAAACACACATACAACATACATACACTTGTATATATTTTATACATGTGTGTGTATCTATAAGTTTAATTATACATATTTATATATATTTCCATATATTATATATTGATATGAATATTCATAAGTTAGAAAACATTGATAATACATATCAATTTATTAATACTGACACACAATAACACACACACACACATTGCATAGGTATATAAATATACATACATTTTTAATAAAAAAATTGATATTATAAGGCATATTTATTGATAAATATTCTATATATGTAAATATGTTCAGTTACATATTTATAAAATTAATTTTTTATTTGTGAATATATAAAAATTTTGTATATATTATTATATATTTGATTATAAATATCATAAAATTGTGAAAAATTATAAAAATGAAAACCCATAGTATCAATATAAATGTAATATCTTAGAATAAATTCATTCCCCACTAAAAAAAGGAAAAATACACCCTGAAATGAGGTTGAAATTGCATTGGATATTAAAAAATTTGGATATCCTGACTAAAGACTCAAATTCGGAGGCATTTTGGGGATTTTTTCTTTCAAAATGTGACATAAGGATTCCTTTTGTCTCCAGTGTGTAGGTCTCATCACCTACTTCAATTTCATATGTTGTAGTGCTCAAACTGACACTCGAATCAAAATTTAGTGTTGTTTTATGATTGAGTTACGTTTTTAACTTATTTTAGATATTTTATTATGTTTTTTATTTTTATGTCTTCAAATTTCTATTAAATGATTATCAGTTGATGATGATTAAAAAATTGTATTTTAATAATATATTTTATAATATTTTCAAGCTAGTTTCAATAAATTTCATATATATTAAATGAAAATTTATATTTATACATATCTAAAACATGTGAAAAATATATATACTAGATTTATATCAATATAAATATATTTATATATAATTTGTAATGATTGTTTTTGAAATATATCCTTTAACAGTGCTACTAAAAAAGAACTAATAAAGAACCCCCTTTATCATTGCAAATAAAAAACAATGATAAAGGGGGCCCCATTGAGAGTTCTAAAAAAAGTTCTAATAAAGGGGGTACCTTTTCAATTGCTAAAAAATGGCTGATAATGGGGTACTTTAAATGGTGATTTTTTCACTATTAAATGTTCCCATTATCTTCTCTTTTTTAGCGTTGATAAAGGTACCCCATTTATCAGTTATTTTTTAGCACTGTTATATGTAGGCATGGAGAAAACCCAGTTTTGTGGTAATGGATGTTTTGGGATTTTCTACCACATAGAGAGGTATTTAATATGTCTAAGATGGTATTGAGTCTATGTGACTCATCCTACATGTTATTCTTATAATAGGAATCAAATCCCATGTATTTCGTCGAACCCATGCAGTTTAACATCATTATAAAAAGATATTTGTGTGGAACTAAGGCACTAGGTATTTGAGAAGAAGTCTTAAAGAGACATACTAATTCTCTTGGTTATTTAAGGTATCAAATTTATTGTAGTTCAATCACACCCTTTGAATTCTACACAAGGTGGATATCATTACATAGAAGGATTCATATCAGGCCACTCGTTGAGGATCACACAATGCGGTTTACCTGGATGGTGGAGATTCATTAAATGAATGATATGACCATTTAGACTCCCTAATACCACGTGAACCATGCTCTATTTGAGAAACAATTAATCGCATGTAGTGATTATCACTGTATATGCATGTGGGAATTATGTACCAGGATTTCCCTTTGGAGGTTTTATATAGATCTCATGCCTTGAAAGGGAATCCTTTATATTCCGGTTATAAAAAGAATCAAATTAATCGTATTTCTGGTAATATATCAGTATACTAATGGATTAGGTATAATGATAAATGCATGGGAATGACTGGCCCTTGATGATTGAAATGAAAAATTCATGGAGAGACTTACAATGATGTGGATTCCCATTTTAGCCCAGGACATACGATGGAATCTGAAGAAACATGATTATTGAAGGAATTAGAGTCATAATAGTTCAATTTATGATGGCATACACACTGAAAATGTCCTATATATTCAGGATATATCATATTATTCCATTGTTTAGGGATTACACAACGAGGATTACCGATTTTAATTGTGACATTATTGTAATTCCTTAAGACTGTGTAAGATATGATCTGTGTGGGAAACAAGGGGTGGAAAATAATCTATATCACTACATTTGGATGTTGGTATAATGTACTTAGAAAAACCATCAATGGTTTAATATAGATCTCATGCCTTAGGAATTCATCCTATGTATCCTAGTTATAGAAGGAATCATAGTTCTCATGGTCAAGGTTATCAGGACGTACACACTAAAGTTTATATAATATGGATGCTCAGATAATGTTACCATGATCTAGGACGCCTACATGACCAGGACTTCTTTTTATCCTGACATAAGCGTATTTTTTCCAGATATGAATTTATTTTCTTGTTTACATGTCAGAGGATATATTATGGACAATTCGAAATGAAATCTCATGATCCTTTTGACTTTTATGGGGGACGTCATTTAATCTAGATAGAATGTATGATTTCTATATCATGAACAAGGAAGACTAATCCAAAGGACATCACAAGACCTGGTTGGATGATCCTAGAGGTCATCAATTGATTTGGATGACATGGCTAGAGGGTCTCTCATGATTTAGTTGACATTCCCTGGTGTCATCTGGAATGCTTGAGAACATTTATAGAGGGTGTCTTGAGAGTTAGTAAGATATTTATGGAGGATGCTTTAACTCTTGTATAAATTATCTGGGTGTTAGCGTGAAAGACAAAAGACACATTTAGAGGTCATTACATGATCTAGCTGACCGGTCCTGAAGACATCACAATATCCATTTGACTTATCCTAATTCTATCCCAATACGTAGCTTACATGAACTGCGGCTTCCATATGACTTGGTCGATATGTCTAGAGGACATCATGAGGTCTGGATGGCCATCTCATAGGGTTTGTCGAGACATTATTGGAATGTATGAGGGGTGTTGTGTGACATTAATTGACATGTCTAGGGATCATATCATGATCCCCATAGTATACCAAATAAGTGTCGAATGATTGGGACGACATTCCCCGGTGTGGTCACATGACCTGGGTGGTTCATGTGAAGGGAATACAGATTATCATATATGATATTCTACTAAGTATCAAAACTTTTAATCCCTTTTTAGCCATTTATTTCATATTCCATATATTTTTTCAAAATTATATTGCTTAAGTATCACATGACTAATTAGGTATATTTGATATTGTTCACATAAACCACACAAATTCCATTGTGTGATCTATGATGGATCATGAAAAGTGCTTATGCATATAGCCTGATCTCTTAGGTTATTCCTTGAACATTAACTCATGGAAAATTACTCAAACCACGATATCATCCACTCTGATAAATCATCCCAGATGGATGGGTGTGCTGGTGTCAGGATGTCAGAATGCCTTTTTTCTTTCCAGGGCAGGTGATTTATCGGCCTCACCACCATAATTATTCTCCACATTTCACAGTTCATATTTCATAAATTTAGGATGGAGTCAGTAGAGGAAATTTATGTCTTTTGTATCACAATATCCTATTTTCATTTTTTTTGAGAGTTTCACATGATTTTCATTTCCATGATACCAACTAGTAAACCCCTCATTTATTGGATTATTGAATATTAATGGGGAATCACCTAATCATATGGTCATGCTAAGGGGCTTTCACATTGTTAGGATGACATGTCCAAGTGCCTTCAGAAGATTAGAATGCCTATTGAAAGGCATTCACACGACCTCAAGTGACTTTTTGGGGATCTTATATGAGATAAATATTAAATTCCAAAAGTATTTGTGAGATAAGGATGCCATGGCAATTGTATTTTTCATGTTCCTAGAGACCACATTGAAAATATTTCGTGTGACCTCAGGTGAATTTTCAGGGAACTTATCCAAGACAATTATGTCCTACTAATGGGTCTCTATAAGATCAGTCTATTAGGCCATATGGATTTGTCAACGTCTTGTAGAGCACACTAGCAATTAACATGGTGTTTAAGGCCACATGGGGCTCTCTCCTTTTATATGTTTATTTAAATTCTTATTTTTACAAGGTAATTGGGTCTCACGAGTTTACTTGAGTGTTGTTGAAGACAATAACCTTTCCCATTAAGGATATGTCATGTGACCCACAAAGGGGCCTATGGCGATTCATGATACTTTTCGTGGACAAACCCTTCATATTTCTTTTGGATCCAAGGGGGGGATATCACCTAGACATGTACAAGACCCTTTGTGTGGAGAGGGTGACATGATAGAGTGATAAGGAGGACATGAAATGAAGAGATTGTGATATATTAAGAAAAAATTTGGAATGTTTCAAGATTTTTACAACAACAAGGTTTTTTCCTCCTTATTTTACAAGTATTTTGTATGGTTTTTCAAGAATCCATTTTCTCACAATTCATGTGACCTAGAGGAGATTTTCTACCAGCCTTCACATAATTAGCAACTCTCTTAGAAACCTTCAAGAGAGTAAGTGGACTCCTTAAAGGGGATATACAATATAACCTATACATTATGCACTATGCCTGATTACTCACCTGATATTTTACAGGTCATGTGATTGTGTGTCTTTTAGAGGTTCATACTATCTTCATGATTTTTGACGCCTTCATCTTCCTTCATTTTGTAGTATAATTGTTTCCCATATTTGGGTAATTTATCTCCTTAGGATTTTTCGATGCTCAATTAGAGGGAATCAATTTTTTTAATTGAATGATTTTGTTTGATCTTTTGGTATTAGTGTTAAAAATTGGAAATTAATGTATGAATGTTTTTTTACTATGTAGAAAGCATTTTGAATTTGGATACTTTCTAAATATACATGAATTTATTGTTATTATTTTGTGGATTATGTGATCAATTGAAAAGTTTATTTTGGTTCTTCAGGCATGAAAAATACGTCTTCAAGACTCATAGTTTGAAGAAAAAGAAGAGGTTGTAGGGGAAATTTGTTAATGGATGAAATTATACTCATCATGTAAGTATATTTCCATATTCTATTATTATAGAAGAGGTTGTAGTGGAAATTTGTTAATGGATGAAATTATACTCATCAAGTAAGTATATTTCCATATTTTATTATTATAGAAGGTAATAGAATTCATCAACTCTAGGAAAATTATTTCGAGACAAAAATATTATACTAGTTCCTTCAATTCTGATTAACCATTGATCATTTTGATCATCAAAAATTTATGGTATTGAGGCCCTTAACATTACATTTATCATTCCATCTATTTTGATATAGGGAATGCATCAGTAAATATTAATATTTATGCTTTTAAACCATTCCCACATATGTTCACCTATTTTGAATCCTAGTATTGTGTTATTCCATACATCCTTTATAATCCCATTTCTCTCTTATTTAGAGGATATTTTATTTACCAATTTTAAATTGTGGGTTGAAAAAAATAATTTCAAATTTTCCATACATTTATTTTTGAGATAAAGATCAAATTTTTAGGACACAATTTATAAAAGTGGGGAGGATGTAACCCCCCGAGATATTAATAGAAGAGAATTATGTTTAGTTCTGTATGTGATACGTGAAACCATGATTAGAATACAATATAACACCAAGAGACCTTATTATATATTTACTTAAATATTTTATATTTTTTTCATTACATACTACACTAGAGTAATCATTCATTACATGTAACAACTAGTTTCATTGAAATATTTTGTACAGGAATGATTGAGTTTTACTAGAAAATAATATAATAATAATATTATTATTGAATATAATAGTCATATCCCAACCAATAAATTTTTGGTTATGAAATTTATTAACTAATTTATTAAAATATATAGATTACACGTTTTGTTATCTAATTATATAATATATATAAAATGATAATCATTTAAAATAAATAAGAAAGGTTTTTTTTGGAAAATTTGTATGTCTGTAATTTTTTTATAATGTCAAGAACAAAATATTTAAAATAAAATTTTAACATGTTTATAATATTTATATAGAAAATTATTTTTTATTAAAGAATTTCAAAATTATATTAGTGATAATTTGGGTGTTTTTTCATAGAAGTTTCATTTTTGGATGAATGCTGAAAAAACTAAATTTTAATTGAGAACAGCGTTTTCCATTAAATAAGTTATACTGTAAAATAATATTTTCGATTTGGTTTTGATTAGAATGAGGTAACTTTCATATCAAATATTTAGATTTTGGTCAATATATTATTTTTATTTATAATTTTGTTTTAAAAAAATTGAATAATTTTGATCATTTTCAATTTAAAACCCCACTTTCCCATCATGTCGGTAGGATTAATTTTAAATGAAATTATTCCACTTATATGAAAATAATTTCGAAAAATTGGATATATATTTCGTATAAGAATAATTTATTTTTTCTGATTTTTTAAACATTATTTTTTACAAAAACTTTTTGTGGAATTAGTTTTAATTAATTAAATAACTAAGGATAAAACAATGGTTGTTCACAGTACATACATTTCTATTAATATTAATTTTACACATAAAAAAATTATTTGATAAATTTTAAATCATATATAAAATAATTATTTATATATTATCTAAAAAAATAATTTTAATTTTATAGGTACAAGAGAAATATCCTAGGTAATTAACAAGATACAAGTTTTCATGGTAAAAACCAACAGGGTAAAATTGGTTAAATATACTGTATAAGGAATAAAATAATAAAAATTGGATTATTTTTTTGATGTGTTTATTGACCATTTAAAACCTCTATAACCTTATAATTAAATTTTTCAGGAACATCAAGTAAGGGATACCTCTCTACAGTGAATTTGTTTTTTCCAATCCATACCAATGAAGATCGAGTCGTGACTCCCCAAGTCCACCTTTAATTGTCCAGGGGTTAGAGACCAGCACCAAGTACGATATCCCACATATGGGAGGCCTTAGCATAAGGTAACTATAAACACACACACAAACACATACATCAACATGAAACAATATAGATATATATAAATTGAAATTAAATTAATGCATACAACTATTCCAAACTAGAGTATAATTGAAGTACAAAAAGGTAAAATACAGGGCCCAACAATAGAAAAAAATGCATAAGAGTTCAGCCTTCTCAGATAGAGGGGATCACTATCAAATTCTCATTGGCAAACTCCTCAACCCAAATCCATTATAAAAAAGGCCAATCTGGCTCACTAAGAAACACTTTCTCTGGGTCCTCCTGGGACTTTGTCGGAAGGCATATGGGTCTGCAAAATACATAAGACATGTGTGGGAAATCCAATTCATGGGTTTGTATAATGATACCAAGTAGGCGACCCAGAAATCCCCAAACAAAAAAGAGTAACAAAAAGGAATCATTCCTCTCCTCCAAGCCAAAGGGAACCTAAAAAAGAGAAAAAATCCAACTCAAGAACATCATTTTCTAAACATGACTAGTCCACTCAACCACATAGTGTGTCAACCCAGATGTGACAACACTGTAAAAAACCAAAAAAATCACGCAAATATACTATGCTCCATCATTATTTTTCATGGCCCAGACTAGAGACAATTCACGGTATATGACTCGATGTTTGAATGAAACCATCATAAAAGCCTCATGAGGTTCTGACCTCATAGACATCAGAAGGCTTCTACACTAGGAGAAGGTAGAAACCTACCTTAGAGAACACACAATGAATCTGACAATCCATTATAGAACATAGAATGATAGGGGACAAGCATTGATGACTCTTAGTTAATGATCCAATCTCTCCATCCCGAACGACACTCAACCTAGAGATGTCACTCTATTTGGAAATGAACTAATGACACAAACCATCCGACCCTCATGGTTACCATTCGTGAGGACATTCTCGAAGGATAGGGTTAAAGAAAAATTCACCCTGTTACTAAACTAACCCAACTCCTCATATAGGGGATGCCACCTAGGGTATACTAGGAAACACTAAAACTCACTCTGGAAACACCGAACACAGAAAGGGGTACAACACAATAACCCGAATAATGAACAACTCACCTAGAAGAAGATCAACTCCAATGTAGAGTTTGTAACGTCGATTCTAAGAACACCTTCGAGGATAACTTCATGATAGATCATAGACCGAAGAAACACATCTTGATACTAATATAAGTAGTATTTCCCTAGTGATTAATTGGGGCTCTGTACCCTACTGAAATATCTTGGCTATAAGATCAGCACCCAGTAAAATATTGGTCATGCCAACACCAAAAACACTAAAATGGAAAACATGAAGGCAGCTGAGGATCACATCAAGCCTCTCATGATGAAACATACTCCAAATCCACTGATTATTCAATTGAATAAGATTGAGATAAATCACTCCATAAAATGGGAACACACCTGCATTGTATGTTCGCAAAACATATGAAGAGGGGTAACCATCCATTCAAGGGGACATTGTACCCAAAACCTCAAAAAATGACCAGGGGGACACACTAAACCCATCTAATAAATTAATAACTAAACCAATACACCCACACAAAATTTCCTATACACCTCATCTCCTAGGCCCAAACTGAATGACCCCTGAACACCCTGAGAGGGGAGGGGTGAATCAGGGTGTTGACTTTTACTTTTTAAAGTTATGGATATTGTTCCCTCGTTGGTAGGAACTTGCAAAACATGTCAAACAAAAAAAATTATGAAGTTAAAACATCACATTTACTTGGTTCACCACAAAGGGCTACGTCCAAGGAGCATACACTGACAGGTTTTTGGTCATACCTAATTACACTATTTTTCATGAGTTGTGGATTACAACGGTTCAGGAAATGTCACTCTATCCTAGGATCAATACCTTTACAAATGTTCAGGGATATCCCACTGTGTCCCTCGAGTCACTCTTGTTGACTCGCCCTGGCTCACTTCCTTTGGTGAAATCTCAGACAGTTTATAGATGTGAGGGTCTCTTCAAAAGATTCACATTGAAGTCATTGCCTCTCCTTAGCACAAGACTATGCTTGCATCGAAGACCGGTAATGATGCACTTGACTGCACTGAACCACTGAACTGGATAATCAGATACACGCAAACATGTTATACGAAAGATTTCTCCCAACACCAACCCTTTGCGTGAAATATCTCACTTTTGCGTGAAATACTTAATTTTCACATGGAAAATATTTCACGCAAAAACCTCCTTTACACGCAGATTTACGCACAACACCTTTTTTGCGTCGCTTGGGATTTTCTGCATTGTTTGGTGTTTTTCACGCAACCTCATATTTTTAATGCAATCTCTTCGTTTTTCGTGCAACTCAATTTATGCGAATATTTTACGCGTATCAAACCTCAAATCTTCTTTGTGTCTCTAATCATACGGAATAGGGGGGGTCACCTCTTATTTAAAGGCGTTTCAGACCCCACGTGAAAAACCCATCATGGAATGAAAAACCACTCATTTGGCGCGTAGTATTTCATGAAGGTATCATTTTTCGAACAAATCTCTAGATTTTTTGCACAGCCCCTACCTTTTCCATTTTCAGCGTTCTAATTTCGAAACACTATTTGCACGAAAAAAATGATCCTCTATTTCGCGTACCACGCTGTTTTCACACCTGATGTGGCAGTGTTTTAACTCTCTTTGCGACATCATTTTTGTATTTTTATTGAATTTTTTATACGAAAATGAATGTTTTTAGTCAGTATTTGATAAGTGTTGTGTTTTTTTACTTGCTGTGTACAATAATCCACTTTTAGTTTAAAACATGTGTTTTAATTTACATTAGTGCCATTTAAAATAATTCAAAAATTATCTTAGTCTTGCGAATTAGACTTTTATTTATTTATTATTTTATTTTTATTCTAGTTAGTTTATTAATTCATTTATTAAATTAATTAATGCTTTATTCTTTAAATTGTAAATAAATAACTCTTTTTGGTTTTTTAGTTTTTTTGATAATTTAATTAATTCTAACAATTTAAATTTATTCATTTAATAATTTTATTCTTTAATTTAATTAGTTCTGTAATTAATTGGTCAATTAATTTAAGAATGTAATTGTAAATATTTTAATTTTTTCTGTAATTAAGTTTGTTTATTTTTAAACCCAAATTAATTCATTCTTTTAAATAAAGTTTCATTAATTCTATTTTTTTACTTTGTGTTCTTAGTTTTTAATTCTGTTCTTTTTAATTTAATTCATTAGTATATTTAGTTATTTATTTTTTAGTTTTATTAAATTATTTTATTTATTTAATTTTTTTTGTTATGTTTGTCACAGTTGTTGCGGCCGCACGGTCCTGTTCATTATCGGTGACTTCGTAACTAGTAGCGGTGACCATCTTCACTGATGCACCTTCCTCACCGGTAGAGGTGACCATCCTCATCGACCCACATCCCTCACCAATACACATTTTCTCACTGATACGCCACCTCACCATTACTACCTCAAACCTCACTATTACCACTCATACTGTTAGCCCCCTAATACCACATAGTTACCTTATTTTCCATCCTTGCCGATACATCTCTCCCAATCATCACCGATACATCAAACCTCACAGATACAGTTTACCCTCACCGTTTCATTTCTCCTCACCGATACAACACCCCTCCTCACTGTTATGTTTTATTTCCTCACCGATACAACACTTATCCAATCCACTATTATACCAATCCTCACCAGTAGTGGTGACCTCCGACCTTCTCAATCCTCACTGTTCCACTCCTCTGAATCTCACCTTCCCACCTCCGTTCCAGTCACCCGCAGCATCACCAAACCACCCAACAGCAGAATATTCCCACAAAACAAATCTCTAAAACAAATTGAAAAGAGCATTTACAAACAGAATAACATCTTGAATCTGCATACCAGACATGAAACCCCCTTCACAAAACCTGGCCAAACCTTCACTACCACTGGTTCAGTCTCACCTGACAAACCTCATACCTCCACCGCACATACCCTCACAACACACCCACATCTCCTCTTCGCCTTAAAACAAAGCCCCCACATCTTGTGTCACCGCCCCCTCTCTTCCACACCGCTGTCCATCCCCCTGCCACACTCCTTCATCTGTGCCACCCCACTGCTCGGTGTCGCCCCCCATGCGCCTCTGCTAAGCAGAACCACCACCTCGTGTCGACCTCCCCTCTTCCATACCTGCTGCTCGCTGGAGAGCCACCCGAAGCCCACGCCACTGGACGATCTCTCCTGAGGACCTCCTCACCTCGCCGCATCCCGCCACCGTGTCCCCTGCCCTATCCCCTGTCACCCTCCTCTTCTCCCCCTTCAAGCCGCACAAACGGATCCCCCACATCCATTTTTCTTTTCTTTTTTTTATTCTCTTATATAATATAACATAATAAATTATAATACAATAATAATTATAGTTCTATTAAAAATTACATATAATCTTATATATAATATTAGTATATCATATTAATAAATATAATTACATATAATAGTAATAACAATAAATAACGTATTTAGATATTATATATATATGTATAATGTTGACTATTTATGTTTTATATTAAACAAATATAATAGTTACTAATATATATATATATATATATATTAGTAATATTTAATACCTATAATAAATATATATGATATTAAATATAAATATGCATTTATATATAATTATAGTATTCTCATTTTTCTATTTCTGATGTGTTTTGTGTTTTTCGGTGGTTCGGCACAGGGGGAGTTGGGTGTGCCAAGCATATTGTGGGCACTTCGCGGGAACGGTGCAAGAATATTCATGAGTTCGTTGTAGGAGAATTGTGTGCACTCACAGGGAATTCACTCGGGAACTGGTGAAAAGCATTCTCAATGGCGCGCCACGTGGATAGACACTACATGTTTAGTTTAGTTTTCTTTTTTTCTAAATAATAGGATGCACAACTCCTCTCAAAGATGACAGAGGGCCGAGGGCCAAGGGTCGGAGAGTAGAGTACCCGGGGGGCATCATTCATCACTGGTGGAGGACACTCCACTACTGTTGACACACCATTCCATACCATTATCACCGGACTAGAACTCGTCTTTGAACTAGAGATGGGTTACCACTCCTCCATTTCATCCATCCTCCCGCTACTCTGTTTTTGGTGTTCTATGAATAGTCTGTAAATACTCTCGTAGTGTTTCATGTTTAGTTAATTGAATTGTGATGTTAGTTATGTTTAATTGTTTGTGTCATTCATTCATCCTTATTTATGATTGTGATCTCGAATCTCCAGAAATGGAGATCTAATATGGTGGGCTGGATCCAGTTTATGAAACCCACCACAATCTGGAGATCTGCACATTAATGTGATTGCATTCTTTCCATTCGCCTTGGTAAATCGCATCTTCGAGTTGGATTAAGCGAGAGTGAGATCTAGCGTAGGACGATTTTCCACTATCCTGTTTAATTTCTTTTCCCCTTCCTGTCTTGATTTCTTGAACAGAGAGTCATGATTGGTTGTGCGATGTGACGCTCTTAATGAAAACATTCTAGATTTTGAGGAATTCTATCCAGAATTACTTTACTGAGTGAATCACCTTGCAGTTCGGAGAAATGCTTGAGCATTGAAGAAATTTGATGTTTGGGTGTTTAATTTCTAGGCGAGATTGGTGTGTGATCCAAGACACCGGTCATGCACTGAGAAAATTTGATAATTGTTGATCAATTTCTTAGGTTGATCGAGGATTGAGAGTAGATGGTAAATTAACTTGGGTTCGGCCTTGTTCTCGCTAACTTTTGTCTTCTGTGTTTTGGTGTCCTTTTCTTTGTTCTATGTTTTTTTTCTTTCTGTCTTGTGTTGTGTTTGTATCCTGTCTTTTCTTGTTCCATATAGATTTGTCCTGTGTTTAGATTTTTTTCACTTTTCCATCACTATCTCCCTCTCCACGGTGCTTTTCAGCACTTATTAGTGTTACCATAAGAGTGTGTTATTATGTTTTTAAAAGTATTTAAAAATACAAAAAGATTTTCGAAACGACCACTTAGGCTCTCAACACTGCATCCTTGAAAGCGACCCCGAGGTTAGCTATTGTGATATATCTTGGGTCTTTAAGCAAGTAATTGTAAATATTTTAATTTTTTCTTTAATGAGGTTTGTTTAATTTTAAACCCAAATTAATAAATTCTTTTAAATAATGTTTTATTAATTTTATTTTATTTACTTTGTGTTTTTAGTTTTTCATTCTGTTCAATTTAATTTAATTTATTAGTATATTTAGTTATTTTTTTTAGTTTTATTGAATTAAATTATTTATTTAATTTTCTTTGTTATGTTTGTTTGCAGGTGTTGCGGCCGCACGACCTCGTTCATTATCGATGACTTCCTCACTGGTAGCGGTGACCATCCTCACCGATACACCTTCCTCAGCAGTAGAGGTGACCATCCTCACCGACACACCTCCCTCACTGATACACAATTTCTCACAGATACACCACCTCACCGTTACTACCTCAAACTTCACTGTTACCACTTCTACTGTTCTCCCCCTAATACCTCACTGTTACCTTATTTTCTATCCTCACTAATACATCTCCCCCTATCCTCACCGATACATCAAACCTCACCGATACAGTTTACCCTCACCGTTTCATTTCTCTTCACCTATACAAAGCCCCTCCTCAATGTTATGTTTTATTTCCTCACTGATACAACACTTGTCCAGTCCACTGTTATACCAATCCTCACCGGTAGTGGTGACCTCCGCCCCTCCCAATCCTCACTATTCCACTCCTCTGAATCTCACATTCCCACCTCCTTTCCAGTCACCCCCTGCACCACCAAACCACCCATCATCAGTACATTCCCACAAAAAATCTCCGCAGCAAATTGAACAGAGCATTTACAAACAGAATAGCCACTTGAATCTGCATACCTGAAATGAAAACCCCTTCACGAAACCTAGCCGAACCTTCACTACCGCTGGTTCGGTATCACCAGACAAACCCCAGACCTCCACCGTACGGACCCTCACGACACAGCCACATCTCCTCTTCCCTGCAAACCAAAATCCCCACATCCTGCACCACCGCACCCTCTCTTCCATGCCGCTGCCCATCCCCCTGCCACACTCATTCATCTGCGCCACACCACTGCTCTCCGCCACACCCCTATGCCTTTTCTCAGCAGAACTGCCACCTCACGTCGGCCTTCCCTCTTCCATACCCCCTGCTCATCGGAGAGCCACCCAAAGCCCGCTCCGCTGCCTGATCTCTCCTTAGGACCTCCTCACCTCGCCACATCCTGCCACTATCTCCCCTGCCCTAACACCCGTCAACCCTCCTGCTATCCCCCTTCAGGCCGCACAAACGGATCCCCCACTTCCCTTTTTCTTTTTTTTATTTTATTATATTATATAATATAACATAATATATTATAATACAATAATAATTATAGTTATATTAATAATTACATATAAGCTTATATATAATATTAGTATATCATATTAATAAATAAAATTACATATAATAGTAATAACAATAAATACATGTATTTAGATATTTTATATATATGTATAATGTTGACTATTTATGTTTGATATTAAACTAATATAATAGTTTCAAATATATATATATATATGTAATATTTAATACCTCTAATAAATATACATAATAGTAAATATAAATATGCATTTATATATAATTATAGTATTCTCATTTTTCTATCTCTAATGCGTTTTGTGTTTTTCGGTGGTTTTGCACAGGGGGAGTTGGGTGTGCCAAGCATATTGTGGGAACTTCACAGGAAAGGCGCGAGAATATTCTTTAGTTCATTGCAGAGGAATTGTGTGCACTCACAGGGAATTCACTCGGGAACTGGTGACAAGTATGCTCAAAGGCGCGCCACGTGGATAGACACTGCCTGTTTAGTTTAGTTTTCTTTTTTTTTTTGTCTAAATAAGAGGATGCCCAACTTCTCTCCAGGCTGGAAGAGGGCCGAGGGCCAAGGGTTAGAGAGTAGAGTACCCGGGGGGGCATCATTCAAAAGTGGTGGAGGACACTCCACCACCATTTTCACACCATTCCATACCATTTTCACCGGAACAGAAATCGTCCTCAACCTGGAGACGGGTTCACACTCCTCCATTTCATCCATCCTCCCACTTCTATGTTTTTGGTGTTCTATGTTGAGTCTGTGAATACTCTCGTAGTTTTGAAAGTTTAGTTAATTGAATAGTGATGTTAGTTGTGTTTAATGTTTTGTTTCGTTCATTAATCTTTATTTCATATTGTGATCTCGAATCTCCGGAGATGGAGATATAATTTGCAGGGCCAGATTCAGTTTATGAAACCCACCACAATCTGGAGATCCGCACATTAATGCGATATAATTATTTCTATTTAACTTGGTAAATCACATCTACGAGTTAGATTAAGCGAGTGTGAGATCTTGCATAGGACAATTTTACACTTTCTTGTTTAATTTATTCTCCTCTTCCTGTCTTGATTTATCAAACTGAGAATCCAGATTGGTTATGCGATGTGACGATCTTAACGAAATAATTTTGGTTTGTGAGAATTTCGTTCCAGAATGATTTTTCTAAGTGAATCACCTTGCAGTTCGGAGGAACACTTGAGTATTGAAGAAATTCAATGCTTGAGTATTTAATTTCTAGGTGAGACTGGTTTGTGATCCGAGACATCGACCATGCACTGTGTGAATTTGAGAATTGTTCATATTGATCTAGTAAGGTGAGTAGGGGTGAATTAACATGGGTCTGGCCTTGATCATACCTACTTTCTTCTTTTGTGTCTTGGTGTCATTTGTTTGTCCTGGTTTTTGTCATGTGTCTCTATGTTTTTTTTTGCACTTTTTCATCATTGTCTCCCTCTCCACTGTGCTTTTCATCATTGATTAGTGTTACCTTAGATGTTTGTTTTTATGTTTTCAAATTATTTAAAAATACAAAATGATTTTAGGAACGACCACTTAGGATCTTGACATTGATTCATTGAGAGCGACCTCGAGGTTAGCCATTGTGCTATATCTTGGGTCTTTATAAATGTAAGCTAGACCGTCCTCGCGACAAGGATCGCCGCCAAATTTTGGTGCCATTACCGGGGAAGCAACGAGTGTCTTAGTGGGGTTTTCCATTTTTTTATTTCATTTTAAATCAAAAAAACATAAAAAAAACATATAAAGGAAAAAGACACACACACATACACATTGATGAACTCTAAAAAATCTGATACTATGTCACTGTTTAACCCGGTTCAAGAGCTTGAGGAGGCTGTTTCTAAGTTTCAATGTTGGATGCATGAAAGACCGCATAGAGACCTTACTGATGAGGAGACAATTGATTCTCATGAGATCATGCAGTTGATGCAACAAGCCATGGATAAGGTCAAGGGATACCAAGAAGACAGTGCAGTACCACCACCTCCCATTGAAGCCCAACATTCTAGAAAATAGATGAGAAGGAAAGAGAAAAGAAACATAAGAAAGAAAAAGTTGGAGTTTCCCAACATTGGTATGGATTTGTTCCTAGAGTCAAAGCTAGAAATTTCAGAACCAATTTCCGTGGATGTTTTCAAGGGCTAGAAGGAGATGGAACATTCAATGATTCATGATGCTGGGCATTCTTTTAATGATCATTCCTTCCCTGATTTCCATTCTATTGATTTTTCTTGCTATAACTATTCTAATGATTTTTCAATGCTTCAACAGGTGGATCCATCACATGACATTATATCATTCTCCATAAAAGATTCAGAAAGTGAGGTGGTGCATTTTTAAGAGAGGTTAGAGGAGGTTGACTACCTCACTCTTGCCTCGGACCCTCTCCCAGGATCATTATTACATCACGAGGAGGAACAGGCAACACTGATAAAGGGAGTTGATAATTTTATGGAAGAATATGTATTTTTATTCAACATGGATTACATCGAAGCTGATTTTAATTGTGTTTCTCCCTATGCAGGTATTGAAAATGTTGTACATCATTGTTATTTCCTGGAGAGTGAGGAAGTTGAGGTTGAATCTGCTAAAGAGTTTATGGAACTTCCAATTCTGGTTGACACTTCTAGATTGGGAGATATTTTTGAAGATGAATTATTGGAGTTGTGCACTAGAATAGAAGAGGATGATGACACAATAATTTTTTTCCAAGAGGAAATGTTTTATTGGAATGGACCAGTATATAAGTCACATCCAAGTTTTCTAACATAACTACTTGTGCACACTCAACCTCAAGATGCAGAAGAGGGGCAGTGCCCCTTCCATTTGTATTCCCCTCTATTATTCCATATAAAGTACTTCATTTATAAGGAGAGGAATGTGGTTAAAGCAGAACATGAGGTACGCCAAGGATGGAAAATCACTGAAGTTGGAAGGAATCACATCTAGTGGTTCTTAAGTATGAAACCAAATCCCCCATTTTACTAGAGTTGATCCAAGGACTGTCCGGCTATGGACAGTCCAAATACAGCACCCCCTGGGGGGTTATCCCAATATTATCCCTTTTCATTTCCTGCTTTATTTTATTTTTTCATGTTGTTTTTAATTTTAGTGTTGATTTCAAATGAAAATAAATAGGAAGTAGATTCCATGTGTATATCATTCAAGTATCAGGGGTCCAGCTCACTCGATTAATCGATAAAACTCTCTAATTTATACTATGTGTTTTCTTTTTTATTTGTGCTTTAAATCTTGAACACTAATGATAAATTGTTTCATCATGTAGGTGACAAACTAGAGTAGCTATAGTTCATGCACATGGAAATCAAAGGGAGACTTTTGTAAATTTGAGAAGCTGCACATTGAGGGGAGTATTGTTTTACGTTGCAATGTTTTAGTCTTCACATTTTTTTTGCAAGCTGCTGTGAACTAAGTGTGGGGATTTTCCCACTGATATTTGAAACTATTGGAATGTGTTTTATGCTTGGGATTTAGCTTCTAATATCTACTTAGTTGAAAATGTATTTTGAGCTGATTTGTGAAACATGCTTTCACCCACTGCTTTCATTTTCATACTGCTGCTGCACATCATTGCTAAACATGATACTATTTGAAGTAAATTGTTGAAATCTCTTGTCTTCTCACAATGATTCAAAGCATGAACATTTTAGGAATCAGAATGTACTTAGTTTCTGGTGATGGTTGGTGGGGTTGTGTTTTTTGTTTTTTTTAATTTCATTCACTTTTTGTGTGGCAAAGAAAATTTTTAAACTTCATTGATACCCCTCCATTTCCTTTTTCAGCTGAAATTTCCATCTGTTTTGAACATTAACTATGTCCTACCCTGAGATTAAACATTGGGGAAAATGTTGGGTATTATGTGTGGGGGAGTTAATAGGGGTCATTCTAGTATCATGTTGAATTCCCCCTTCTTGAACCCGAGTTTGTGTTTGTTAAAAAATGGTGATTTTTTTCATTTTTTTCAAAAAAAAGATTTAGAAATTCCTTTAAATTTTTTCAAATTCTTTCATCACATGATGGTCATTGGAGGTTAATTGGTACTTCAATTATTTCTTGTTTAGTGGATAACTACTTGTTGTATGATGAGAGTGACACTTCGTCAAAAACTGCTAAGTATGAATGATTGCTGAGTGCAATTGTTCACTGTCTCTATGGATCTCTCTGTTTAGGAACTGAGGATGGGAGTGTGACATGATAGGTTTCTTAGAGTAAGGATCATGGCTTGGAGTAACTTGATGCTCTCACTAGAGCCCAAGGGACACACTCTTTTATTAAATAATATTCAATCAATTTAGGAAGTCAATCCGAATGATTATTAATTAAGTACTTTGTAACTAGAGTAAAATGGGAAAATGTGATCCCACAGTGAGTATCAGAGACAAGCTACACTGGGTGCGTTTTTGTGAATAAATAAAGCCAATTTCAATCTTAATAAGTGCTATTCATAGTTCTCTACACTTGGAATATGGCTGGGAAAAATAGAAAGAAAGTGCCCTTGTCAAAAATGAACTCATTAAGGTGAGGGGAATTTTGAACCCAGAAGAATAAGGGAGCAATTGACTTGGATAATTTTCATTTGGGATGAATCAATAAAGTGATCAAATTAATGGAATTTAAATTTTAAAACCTGGGGGATGGTGAGAATGGAAGGTGCACTTGGTTAAGTTTTGAGTTCAACTTCGTCTAACCTGTCAACACTCCTTGAATTAGAACTTAATTTGGAAGGTGAAGTAGGATAGTTAATGATTACACATAGGAGGCATGACATACTTGACAGTGTCTGAATTTGTGATGCTCTTGACTTCCAGTGAGTATTTGAAGATATACAGGACAACATTTTTGAACACCTTTGAAAAACCTGACTCATTGTTTGGTTTTATCCATCTAGATATTAAAGATTAATCATGCACTTTTTGAGCTAACACTCACTAATCATATGACTGTTTTAACCTGTTTACTCCTGCTTCTCTCCCTAGAAAGCAAATGCTGGATGACTCCCCCACTCCCTTGGCTAAATACCTTAAACATATTTTTCCTAAACACAAATCTTTTCCAGACTCAACTGGAGCACAACAACCTAATATTGTTCCTTCTGAAATTTTCCCTTTCTCCTTGACTACTAATACTGGCCCAACCACAATGGAACCTCTTGTTCATGAAACAGATCCAGAACACTCTCAGAACTGTTCTACCCAACCTGTAACTCTTGCTACTTTTGATTCAGTTTCTACTGTTGAGCCTGCTAAGGTTAACTCCTCAACTTCCAATGTCAAATCAACTGAGAAATAATTGAAATCTACTTCCCCCTCATGTTAGAAGATCTAAGAGGAAGAAGGATTCTGGGAATTCCAAAAACAAATGGGTTCTAACCCAAAACATCAGTAATAATGAATCTCCTATTTTGGAACTGTCAAGTCATTTCCAACAATGACACCTCCACAACTTTTAGGAGGCTCTTAAACACTCATAAACCTCAGCTGTTTTCCATATCTGAACCCAAAGTCAACATCAATTCTAATTTCATGAGACTTGGCTTTCTTCATTACAATTTCCTAGGATCCAGCAAAAATGGTCCTCTGATGGTCATCTCCCTTTCTAATGAATGCATAATTACCCTTCCTTTTAAATTCAACAATTCTTGGTCTCTAGAACCTGACTATGTCACTTTTATTAATGACCATTGGAATTATATGAATCATTATCATGACTCTTTTGCCTGTATTTTCAAACTAAAAATTTTAAAATAGTCCCTCAAAGGCTGGTGTAAAACCAAGAGCTTTCAAATGGATTCTGACATCACCTCTCATGAAGATGAG
Organism: Viscum album; assembly: GCA_963277665.1. Taxonomy (NCBI): domain Eukaryota; kingdom Viridiplantae; phylum Streptophyta; class Magnoliopsida; order Santalales; family Viscaceae; genus Viscum; species Viscum album. The sequence continues at coordinate 1,292,062,686 of OY728158.1, forward strand.
CTTAATCAAATCCAAACTCGTAACATCAACTCTGATTTTAGCCTTGACCCTCAACTGGAGGTCAATACAGCTCTTAAGCTAAACACTTTCCTCGCCTTTAAGGATAACATTTGGAAACAAATGTTTAAGACTAAATGGCTGGCTGATGGGGATAAAAATACTAAGTTTTATAACTCTCTTCAAAGAACCAGAAAATCCAATCATCCTCTAACCAAACTGATTTAAAATAACATGATCATTGACTCAGAAGAGTCCATTTTGGATCATGTTGTCTCTTACTTTAATGATATTTTCAACATCCCTGAGATCAATATTGATCTCAATCCCAATATTATTCCCTTAATGGTGGATGAGAAAGACAATGACTCTCTCTTATCTATTCCATTAGAGCATGAAATTAAAGACACAGTCGTTAGTTTAAATCCAGATAGTGCCCCTGGACTAGATGGTTTTAACAATGGTTTCTTTCAAAAACACTGGAACATCCTTCATTTAGATGTTTGTAAACTGGTAATGTCCTTTTTCACTCACAGATCTCTCCCTCAGGGTATCAATGCTCAATTCCTCATATTAATACCTAAGGTTGAAAATGCTTCAAGAAATTCATCAATTTAGACCGATTTCTCTTATCAATACCCTCTACAAGATCATTACCAAAATCATTTCCAATAGATTGGTCCTGATTTTCAACAAAATTATTTCATGGAATCAGTTTGGTTTTGTCAAATGTAGATCCATCAAAGACTATATTTGTCTTTCCTCAAAATGTACCAACAACCTTAATAAAAAAATAGAGGGGTTGTGTTTCCATTAAATTTTATATTATAAAAGGTTTTGATACCATTGATTGGGGCTTTATATTTAGAGTCTTGAAAAACTTTTGTTTTCATGAGATTTTTTTCAAGAGAATCAAGAATTTATTCAATATCCTATCATTTCCATCTTGATAAATGGAACCCCTCGCGGTTTTTTCAAATGTTCTAAAGGTGTTAGACAGGGAGATCCCCTTTCAGCCATTCTGTTTGTTAATGCGGAATATTACTTTAGCAGACTAATTCATAATCTGGTCGATCAAAATAAACTTAAACCCATTCAAGCTGCTAGAAACCTCAATGTCCCCACTCACCTCCTCTATGTTGATGATATTATCTTGTTTCTAAAAGGAGATCAAAGAAACATTCAATGTATTAAGCAAGCTATCTATCATTATGATAACATTTCGGGACAAACCATTTCCTAGAACAAATCTCATATTTTTTTCGGAAAAAACACCCCTTTTATAAGGAAAACTACTATCACCACTGACCTTGGAATTAAAGAAGGTTTATTTCCCTTCACATACATAGGCATAACGTTTTTCTGGGGACATCCTAAATCTTTTTATTTATCTAATATCGCCAATCAAATCATCAATCAACTCTCTACTTGGAAGGGGAAATCAATTTTCATGGCTGGTAGAATATGTCTTGTCAAATCTACCATTGTCTTAAAGTTGGTTTACTCACTCATGATTTATAAATGGCCCGCAGGTAAATTCAATAAAATTAATACCTATATACAAAATTTCATTTGCATGGGAAGTATATTTGAAAGGAAACTCATCACCATCCCATGGAAGTCCTGCTGTAAACCTCTTGATAACGGAGGCATTGGCATCAAAATCATAAAATTGTTTAATGATGCCTTGCAAGCGAGATTCACTTGGCGTCTCATTAATGGAAACTCTAAAGCCTCTGAATTTTTAAAACATAGATTCCTAAATAAACTTTTAAAAGGAAATTTTAATTTCCTTAATTACTCGATCTTGACCACTATTAGAGACTTGTATCCGAAGATTATGGCTAACTCTAGATGGATGGTCATCACTGACCCCAACATTAATTTCTGCTGTGACAACTGGATGGGTAATCCATTGATATCCTTGATTCCTCTTAATAACACTCCTGAAGATACCAGCCATACTATTAAAGATTTTATACAGAATCATAGGAACGATCTTCCTAACAATATTGCTCAGATCATTGTGAATTACAATTTCTCTAATTCTGGGGACTTCCTTGTTTGGGAACCTCCTCCTAATGGCATCCTTGACTCGAAAAACATCTTCATGCACAATTTCTCTGGAAATGAACTTAATTATCAATGGGTTAGCACCTTCAATAAGACTTGGATCTGACCTTATAGGGTCACCGTTATTTGGCGCATTACTCACAATTGATTGCCCACTAAAACTCACCTTAAAGCCTTTGGCATTCAACAATGCTCTAATTGTAGTTTGTGTAATAAGAACTTGGAGGATTCTGATCATCACTTTTTGTCTTTTGCTATGGGCTGGGCTTTATGGAACTACATTTTTGAGTTATTTAATTGCTCATGGTCCTTATCGGACCCGATTTGTTTGCTTTTGAAGAAATGTACTAAACATGAAGCCTCTCATCAAGTTAAAAACATTTTTCTTACGGCAGTGGCGGAACTACTGCATGAAATATGGTACGTAAGAAATGATCTTATCCATAATAATCACTCATTCAGTCTCAATGCAGGAAAACCTCAAATTCTCATTGCAATACATGAAGCTGCCTCAATTCAAAAAGTCTGTTGTAGTAATTATATTGGAGTCTTAGAGATCCTCATATGTATTTGTGTCCCAGGTATTTTCTTGAAGACCAGGAACCCCTTTGATGTTTTCTGGCAATCTCTGATGCTGGGTTGTATTAATGTAAACGTTGATGGTGCCTCAAAAGGAAATCCTGGACCTGCCAACTATGGGGCCATTTTTAGAGATTCTGTTGACTAGTCCCAGGTTTGCTTTTATAGTGGGTGTGGGATTTCCTCATCCCTTGAATCAGAGATGCTAGGAGTCATCCATGATGTTGATTATGCACTGAAAAGAGGATAGAGAAAACTTTGGATTGAAAGTTATTCTACCACCATTGTGCAAGACATTTGGAATGGATTCATTCATCTCACCTGGCCACTCACTACGCTGTGGATGAAATGCATGAATTCGCTACAGGAAATTGATTATATTGCTACACATGTCTTACGGGAAGCGAATGCTGTTGCTGATACCCTTGCAAACAAAGGAGTTCACCAGAGCATGACTTGGCTGGATGCGCTGCCAACTGATTTATTTCACCTCTTTGAAAGAGATTCTAATAAGATCCCATCCTTTCGACTCATGTAAATTTTTGCTTCTTTAATTATTAAATGGTGCTTCGGTCCTTGACCGAGGCATTAGCAAAAGAAAAATATTTCTGTTTCAATGTTAAAGGCATGTATTTGTTTGAGGAAAAACAATGCATTAAGTGTGGGGGTGTTTGATGTAGCAGTGTTTTAAGACTCTTTGCCACATCCTTTTTGTATTTTATTGACTTTTTTATACCAAAATGATTGTTTTTAGTCAATATTTGATAAGTGTTGTGTTTCTGTACTTGCTGTGTACAATAATCCGTTTTTTATTTTAAAAAATGTGTTTTAATTTACATTAGTTTCATTTTAAATAATTATAAAATTAATATAGTCTTGTGAATTATACTTTTATTTATTTATTTTTTTTTATTCTAATTAGTTTATTAATTAATTTATTAAATTAATTAATGCTTTATTCTTTAAATTGAAAATAAATAACTCGTTTTGTTTTTGTATTTTTTTTAATAATTTAATTAGTTTTAACAATTAAAATTTATTCATTTGATATTTTTATTCTTCAATTTGATTAGATCATAAATTAATTGGTAAATTAATTTAAGTAAGTAATTGTAAATATTTTAACTTGTTCTTTAATTAAGTTTGTTTATTTTTAAACCCAAATTAATTCATTCTTTTAAATAATGTTTTATTAATTTTATTTTTTTACTTTGTGTTTTTATTTTTTAATTCTGTTCTATTTATTTTAATTTATTAGTATATTTAGTTATTTATTTTTTAGTTTGATTAAATTATTTTATTTTTTTAATTTTCTTTGTTATGTTTGATCGCCGGTGTTGCGGCTGCATGACCCTGTTCATTATCGATGACTTCCTCACCGGTAGCGGTGACCATCCCCACCGATACACCTTCCTCACCGGTAGCGGTGACCATCCTCACCGACACACCTCCCTCACTGATACACGACCTCACCGTTACTGCCTCAAACCTCACTGTTACCACTCCTACTGTTAGCCCCATAATACCTCACTATTACCTTATTTTCCATCCTCAACGATACATCTCTACCCATCCTCACCGATACATCAAACCTCACCGATACAGTTTACCCTCACAATTTCATTTCTCCTCACCGATACAACGCCCTTCCTCACTGTTATGTTTTATTTCCTCACTAATAAAACACTTCTCTAGTCCACTGTTATACCAATCCTCACCGGTAGTGGTGACCTCTGCCCCTCTCAATCCTTAATATTCCACTCCTCTGAATCTCACCTTCCCACCTCTATTCTAGTTTCCCGCAGCATTACGAAACCACCCAACAGCAGAAAATTCCCACAAAAAAATCTCCGCAACAAATTGAACAGAGCTTTTACGAACAGAATAGAAACTTGAATATACATACCAGACATGAAACCCCCTTCACGAAACATGGCCTAACCTTCACTGCCACTAGTTTGGTCTCACCGGACAAACCCCAGACCTCCACCGCACGGACCCTCGCGACACTCCCGCATCTCCTCTTCACCGCAAACTGAAACCCCCACATCCTACACTGCCGCCCCCTCTCTTCCATGCCACTTCCCATCCCTCGGCCACACCCCTTCATCTACGCCTCCCCGCTGCTCGCCGCCTCACCCCTTGAGCCTATGATCAGCAGAAATGCCACCTCACGTCGGCCTCCCCTCTTCCGTACCCCTGCTCGCCGGAGAGCTACCCGAATTCCACGCCGCTGGTCGATCTCTCATGAGGACCTCCTCACCTCACCGAATCCCACCGCCGTCTCCCTTTCCCTAACCCCCGTCACCCTCTTCCTCTCCCCCTTCATGTCGCATAGACGGATCCCCCACTTCACTTTTTTATTTTCTTTATTTTTATTTTATTCTATTATATAATATAACATAATATATTATAATACAATAATAATTATAGTTATTTTAATAATTACATATAAGCTTATATATTATATTAGTATATCATATTGATAAATATAATTACATATAATAGTAAAAACAATAAATACAGGTATTTAGATATTATATATATATGTATAATGTTGACTATTTATGTTTTATATTAAACTAATATAATAGTTTGTAATATATATATATATATCTATATTAGTAATATTTAATACCTCTAATATATATATATAACAGTAAATATAAATATGCATTTACATATAATTATGGTATTCTAATTTTTCTATCTCTAATGTGTTTTGTGTTTATCGGTGGTTCTGTATAGGGGGAGTTGGGTGTGCCAAGAATATTGTGGGAACTTCGCGGGAAAGGCATGAGAATATTCGTGAGTTCTTTTTAGGGGAATTGTGTGCACTCACAGGGAATTCACTTGGGAACTAGTGACAAGAATGCTCAAAGGCGCGCCACGTGGATAGACAATGCATGTTTAGTTTAGTTATCTTTTTTTTCTCTAATTAAGAGGATGCACATCTCCTCTCTAGGCTGGCAGAGGGTCGAGGGCCGAGGGTCGGAGAGCAGAGTACCCATGGGGAATTATTAAAAAGTGATGGAGGACACTCCACCACCATTTGCGCACCATTAAATTCCATTTTCAGCAGACTAGAACTTGTCTTCGACCTAGAGACGGGTTCCCGCTCCTCCATTTCATCAATCCTCCTGCTGCTATGTTTTTGATGTTCTATGTTGAGTCTGTAAATTCTCTCATAGTGTTTCATGTTTAGTTAATTGAATTATAATGTTAATTATGTTTAATTTTTTGTGTCATTTAGTCATCCTTATTTCGTATTGTGATCTCAAATCTCTATAAATGGAGTTTAATTTGAAGGGCTGGATCTAGTTTATGAAACCCACCACAATCTGGAGATCCGCACATTAATGTGATCACATTCTTTCTATTATCCTTGGTAAATCGTGTCTACGAGTTAGATTAAGAGAGAGTGAGATCTTGCGTAGGATGATTTTCCACTTTCTTGTTTAATTTCTTATCCCCTTCATATCTTGATTTCTCTAACTGAGAATCAAGATTGGTTGTGTGATGTGATGATCTGAATGGAATCATTTTGGTTTGTGAGAATTTCTTTCTAGAATGATTTTTCTAAGTGAATCACCTTGAATTTTGGAGGAACACTTGAGTATTGAAGAAATTCGATGCTTGAGTATTTAATTTCCTGGCGAGACTGGTGTGTGATTCGAGATATCGATCATGCACTGTGAGAATTTTAGAATTGTTCATGTAGATCTAGGAAAGCGAGTAGGGGGTGAATTAACCTGGGTCTGGCCTTGTTCTCACTGACTTTCTTCTTCTGTGTCTTGGTGTCATTTTTTTGTCCTGGTTTTTGTCCTATGTCTCTTTGTTTTATTTGCAATTTTTTTCATCATTGTTTCCCTCTCAACTGTGCTTTTCAGCATTGATTAGTGTCACCTTAGGAGTGTGTTTTTATGTTTTCAAAGTATTTAAAAATACAAAAAGATTTTCGGAATGACCACTTAGGCTCTCGAAACTACTTCCTTGAGAGCGACCCCGAGCTTAGACATTGTGCTATATCTTGGGTCTTTATAAATGTAATCTTGACCGTCCTAGCGACAAGGACCACCGTCAACACCCAACTAAAATAGATCGTGCACTATCCTCCTTTTTTGCGCACCACGCCCTCTGGAAAACGACGCCACCTTCAATACTATTGTATGCTTGAACTGCATGATCACTTTTCTAGCACACATTCTGAACTTCCACTGAGGATTGACAACAAACCCAAAACATACTCCAATTCATGGATAGAACAATCATGGTTCCAACACAAACCGTGGAAACCATGACACTCTCTGTCAAAAAACATGTAGGATATGATACTTTCCAAAAACTGATAACCGAGGAAAAGAAAACTTTTCTCCGTAATAAACCCAAATGGTTCATAATGGAGACCACACATTTATCTATGAAGACGGGTCACATCATTAAAATACTCATGGAAAACATACGGAGACGACTACACATTCATCCAAAACAGACACCCAACAAAAAATTCAGATTTCACTACAAACACCCTAATCGGGCCTCATGGGTCCCACACCCTGATCTTGGTTCAAACACATGAAATTAGTTTTGAATCATCGTTTTTATTTCTAGGGTCTCAAATCTCATAAAGGAACTACAAGTGGACATCAAACAAATGAGATACATCTGATCCAAGAAGATCCAAATAATAATAATAATTTGATTAATATTAAGGGATGTTTCATTGCACCAAGTCTCTAGCCTTGAAAAAAATTCCTCAAATAGGGAAATCAAGTCTCATTTCTCCAAGTCTAATACAATCTCAAGTAGTTATAAATTATTATTATTTAAAATAATGTCACTCCACCTCTATTATAAAAGGGTGTTCAGTCCCCTCAATTATTCACTCCTCCAATGCCATTTGGATCGAAAACACCATTAAAATTAAATTCATTAATTATCTACCTTCATATTATAATACATATTTTGGTAATAAATCCACCCTAATAAGTTTTTAATAATAACCTAAAGAGGATACACAAATAATATGTTTTTTTATACAACGAGGATCTTTATTTTATTTCATTCACCAACTTCTTCAATTATTCATATAATATGATTATATAATAATCTCTATATCGTACATATAATGGTATTTTTATTTTATTTTTAAATCCTATAACCATATAGATTTCCATATAAAGGGTTACAAAATGGTCACTTGTGTGTACGAAGAACTACCACCTCGTGAAACGGTGTCATTCGTTTTTCAATTACCGCCTCTCGAGGATTGGTATTTTGATGGATTAAAATTTTTAAATGATATTTATAACATTATATTACCTTATTAGTCATATATCATATATAAATTTTTAAACTACATATTCTAGGTGATAAGATAAAGTCACTCGTGTGTACGATGGAAAACCGACTTGTGAAGAAATGTAACTCATTTATCACTAATGCATTATGTGAAAATGAAGAAGGGTAAAATAATGAATATATCTGATATAAAAAGAATTATTATGAAATTAATTACATATTTATTATTATTTAAATATAATAATTCATTTTATTTCTTACCTTTTCACCCAGAGAAATGTTATAACCACGTTAATGGACTAGTGGACTACCACAACCTCAAGGCAATGTGATTACTATTTTCATAACTAATTCACAATAATGATATATATAAGAATATATAATTAAAAATTATTTTATTTATGATATAATAATAATTATATAAATTAAAAATATTAAATACCTCATTTCTATAATTTTCATTGAAAAATGGAAATGCTAATCATGCGTATGTATGACTTACAGTCTCCCTGATTATAACAAAGTCCATTTTTCAGAAAAATATTTAATTATTATTTGAAAAGTATAATTAGGTATAAATATTATAATTATATCATTATTATTATAATAAATATGCTTAATTATTATCCTCTTTGACCACGGTGAAGCTGACAAAGTCGTTTTTGACACACAAACTTAATATGGTCAAAACATATGACATATAATTAATAAATTTTGTAATTATGTATAACATGATAATTCAATACATAAAATTAACAGTAAACATGAAAAATATTCTAAATAATAAAATAATTAACATATTTTTATTATTATTGAATATAGAGACACATGTGACATGTTAGACTGGAGGTAATGCTTTTTACGTATCACATTTATTTGGGTGAGATATATGATATATTAATCACTTAATTTTATTTTGTGTTGTACATAATTCCCATTAACATATATTATAATAATAATTATTAATTTTATTATGATTTAAAAATACACTTTCATATATATATCATGTGGGTTGTGGTTGCAAATTTAAAAATGTTGTAAGAGTCATTTTCTCAATTTTCTTTCTCTGAGATGAATGTTATATAATACACACATCCACATCAATGAGGTTCATATACCACCCCTCTGATATGTATTATCATGAATATCATTATTTTATTGATATTATATGTTTCATTTATTGTTAATATTTCATGGGGATTATAATTCGAAGATACAAAACACAGAATATTCTTAGCTTACATTCTCATCGTTTATCACTATTTTTTATGATTAAATATCCATTGTCGAAATCTAATAATTATTATCAATTATATTATCCCATTTTTATTTATTATAAAAAAATATTTGGATCTAGTAAAATCCAATAATAATAATATATATATATAATAGACAAGTAGTGTCAAGGGTTATAAGGGATTATTAAATAAGTGAGAATAAACAACTCCATGAATGTCCGCATTAATCATTGGATCAAAATTGTCAGGGGCCATGAAAGACAACATCATATACATTTTAATGATGGCCTAATATGACAAAACAATCACCACATGATTTTATTCCATGTATTCATGAGACATTTCCAAATTGGGGTGGGTTTCCTTATTGAGACACTCTACCAAATTTCGTAAAAATATCTAAGTCTCATCACATGTTCTTTTTTTCAAGGGCTTTAAATAAATTTTTTAGTAATATTTCATAAAAAATGATGTTCAATTATATTTTAATGTGTATCAAATTGCATTCACCTAAGGTATTAACTCATCTTTATGGGACATTACAATTCTAGTATGTCGATAGAAGTGTCCTTTGACAAAACCATGATATGTAGGTTTGACACCTCTACTACCAGAGGCTCAAAGCATGCAAGAAGCTACCCAATCATCATTTAGATTGATCTATGGATTGATTGGAGGGATCAACCAGTTTAATTTCATCATTTTCACTTCTTTAGTCAACCAGCTACACCTAATAACCTGTGAATATTTAGACCATGCACAGTATTAGACACAACCTCTCTTTTTATTAGTGATATCGCATGGACCAAATTGTGTTGTGTCACCGTTACCAAGTGATTAGATGGATATTTTTAATCAAAATGTTTATTATTTAGAGCATTCCATAGAGAGGAAATTACCAAACCCAATGCTTCTAGTAACAAATTCATAATATGCTCAATAAAATCAGCAGAATAGATTCCCTCCATGAGATCATCGAGCTATAGGTGGCTATCAAATTTCAAGCAATACAACGTGCTGGTGTAGTCCCATAAAGCATGGGAAAAGTAATATCCATGAAAATATGATTTTTATCATTCTCTTTACAGATGCAAAAAATTTAGGAAACATCAAGGTGACATCCCAATTTTTTGAGTTGGTCCTCAGTGGGTAATGTATGCTTCTAGATCATACACGACCAGGGAAACCTAGAAAGATATAAGAATAAAGAGTGGATATTTTTAGCTATATTGGTGGAAAATTGACACCACCACATTATATCTTATAAAACTATTCCTTGTTAAAGTGTCCATCCTGACTGTGCTTCTATGTGATGGTGTCACAATCCATAAATTTGTAACTCTGGATGTCTAGACTATTCCGAGTAGGATGCATGCCATAAAAACATCCTAATTGTCACACATGATTCACAATCAACATATGTGAAGCCTTAGGGTGTGAATTATGTTATTATATTTCAGTGGACTATAAATCCTGATTTTAGTCCAGTAGTTGTGTTGGGATCCCCTTGTCATATTCCATTTGGTGTCATAATTGATTTTTTAAGGAATTTTTGAATGATGCCCAAAAAGATGATGTGAGGTAATGTCAATAAACATTTAAAATATTCCATTTAAACATGTTTGATGAAAATCAGAGGATCTGTCATATGAAGTTAGGATCTACGTAAATTTCATGATTATACCATAATTAAATATCTTGAGGAATTTAATTTAAAGACATCCCAATTCAGTGGGTTTAGTACCCTCCTTCCATGAAATAGTGACAAAATTATTTTCATGGACTGAACCAATCAAAATGAATTTCATAATAATCCCCTAAATCATTTTTTAAGCCTTCAAGGCCAAATATAAAGTAAGAATGAATAAAAAACATAGATATGATCATAGAGTGGACTGGACACACCCTTTCATCTTGGGACATGGATTTCCCTTTCCCCCAGGGAAATTTTATTAACAATGCCTAATTGTAAGTCGTCAATTTAGTGACACATCACCTTGACCAAGAATTAAGGAAAACCATGTTAATTAAGAGAGAGATATCCTCTCTTAAATCCAAGACTCTTCATTATCATATAACCCTTACTAATTAGTAAGACATCACCAAATACATTGAAGGGTTTTTTTCTGAATTATAGATTTCCCATAAACATCCTCAGAATGTGCAGAAGGGTCCATAATAGTAGATATCATATTTCCCAAATCCTGACCAAGAAAAATAATATTATCATCACATAATAGTTTATAGGTAACATGTTCATTTGTGAATGCTATAATTGTTTTATAGAGGCCATGTTGAACCAGGTCATTAATGAATCATCTCATGTAGTTTTTATGATATACAAAAAGAATCACAAAAAGATTATCACCATTTCTCACACCTCTAGTGAAAAAATATTATCCTATGGGTGATCAATTAGTAATAATGGATAGGCTAGAAAAGTTGATAATGATGATGAAATGTTTAATGAAAGAATTTTAGAAACCATAACTTTAGAGAACATAATAGAAGAAACTCCATTTCAATGTGCCAAAGGCCATGGATGTGTCAATTTTGAGAATGGAGTTCCCTTCTTTCATTTTCCTACCCATTAAATTTGAACCCTGTAATGCTATGAACAAACAATGAAAAATTATTCTCAATGGGAAAAATCTGAATGATTCATAGTAATATGATATCTCCCAATACCTACAATCATATTCATAAGGATCTTACTAATGATTTTAGGAATTTTGTTTCCAAGGGAAACTAGCCTAAATTATTTGACAACAATTCCATTCTCTATCCTAGGTATAAAAAAATTGAATCACTCATTTTAGTAATCAGACAAGGAAGAATGAGTTTAAATTTCCATAATATGCATTGTAACAAAATCAGGCACTGTATCCCAATAAAATATAAATAATTTGTTAGTGAATCGATCAGTTCTAGGATCACTCTTCATGTTAAGTGACAAGAGGAATACTTTACCTTCCTCCTTATATAAGGCCATTAGAATATCCCAATTATGATGATCTTCCACTCATTTACTGACATTATCAACCATTTGTTTTCTATCAATCCTATTTATAGATTAGATACCCTTATTGTACACCACAATTTCCTATGAGATCAAATTTTTATATGTCAAGGTGTTTCCATTCATTTTGATTATATTATTCCCTACTCTAGACCTCTCATTTTTATGTAATTGTTTTCAAGAACGTGGAATTCCTATCCCTATACATAATCCATTATACATTCAGTTGAAATTTTCCACCCATTCCTTGATTGTTAGGAGGTCAACAAGACTATTGTGGCCTTGTATCTCATCTTAAGATACTTCATTATAGTGTTAATTCCTAGTATTACTATGAGAAAAGGCACCCATCATCAGCATTAATATCTAAACAAATATTGGAAAATGTTTTTTAATTTATTATTTAAGCATCCTCCTAGCATGATTATGTTTTCTAGCAAGATTTGGAAAAGGGACGCAAATAGGTTCAAATTTCCATACTTACAACAAGGTATCCCTATATCCAGGAACCAAAATCCACCAATCATTAATCCATAATGGGATAGGTATTGACCTTTTCATATATGTAGATAAATCAACAATGATAGTATTATGATCATAGTGAAACATAGAAAGCATGAACCCTGGGAATATATTTTCATTGCTCATGTCATATATTTGAAAGAAGAATCTATCAATATTACATGCTTGAATTCTACTCAATATATATCTATTCGCTGTGAAATCATACCCCACAATAGGTACCTCAAAAATATTTCAATGGTCAATGAAAAAGATTATTCCAAAGGAGAAATGTGGTTGAAACTAAATCCATTGTTTCCATCAGGTTTCAGAACAATGTTGATGTCTACAATAATCACACATTTTTTATTCATTTTTCAAAAAAATATATTAAATCTCCTACCAAAATTCCCATATCCTAATATAATATATGGATTCATATATAAATAATATTGAAAAATCATATCTTGAAGTGTTATAAGATATTGAAGCACACTATGAATTCTTACTGTATGAGCCGGTGAGGATGGATTCGTGTCTTAGCACCCATAGGGGATCCAAAGTTGAGGCATGAGTGTTTTTGAAAAATAATGTTATATCCAAGAAAATCATACATAACCCTTTTATAATTGTTAAAAATATGAATAGTTTCATTAATTCCAATGATCATAGTCTTGTAGGTCATGAGAAGTGTCGATGGGTTTTTTCCATTAGGGGGATCTAGATCACTTGAATGTTCTAATAGAATATATTTATTATTTAATGGTCATACCCCTTATCTGGGGTCCTACCTAATGTGCCATGTTCAACATGCCCTTGTCTATTTTTTAATTTCCCTTTATATTCTTCCCCATTGAATTTAGATCCAATAACGACACCTTATTTCTAGAGCCTATACATTAATTCTCATTATATTCATTTAAGGGATCAACATTATGCTCATTTATATTTGTATCTTCAGTTTCTTCAGACCAAAAAAACATTTAAGGGGTGAATTTATTACAAAATTGTGCAGGTTTATCATACCTTTAAAAGGGTATACTCTTCCTAGAAATTTTTGGAAGAAGGAACCTATGAGAATCACCCCTCATGGTCATTATGTTCATAATGATCATAGAATTTTATGATTTCTTCCCTAGATATTAATGAGTGTTCTAGTAAAATCCAATCAGGGGATGGAGTAATAGGTTGAGTTTCATCCAATGTTTGTCCCTGATTCTCTAATATAATGTGTCCATGAGTGCAGTCTTGTGGGATACAAGATTTATTTATCACCTAATACTCCACATGATGTACATATTGAGCATCTGAGAAGATAGAATAAGGATGTAGTAAAAAATTCTTCACAAAACCATCTATATTAATTTCCCAAAGTGAAACATCCACAATTTTTGTCACAAAAATAAGGGATTCACAAGGATACCTCATGTGAACAAAAATGAGGTCCGTCGAGGGATTTGATATGAAATCCACCACCTTATAAGTCACCATCAATGTATGGGACTAATGAGATGTGATTCCCCCTATCGAGATTACCACCTCTCTTATTGGCCATATCACATTCATATTTTTTTTGATCATTAGCCAAAATAGTTACTCTATGTATATGAATTTATTGAGAAGGCATCACATGTTATCCATTTTTATTATCCTTAGTTGAAGGCATCTTGGTTCTTCTTGGTTTCGGTATATGAGTTATAAGAACTAGTATTTCATGATCTTAATTTCCAATTCCATTTTTGTCTACAAATAAGGGTCCAAACTAAATGGGATGATATTATAAGGTAGGGCCTTTCGTGCCCTCTTCTTATAGAAACCCATATCATTCACATTAATTTTAATAAATTTTCACTCTACATTACATTTACATTCTGCTAGAACGTGACCAAAGAACTTACAGTTAATAAAATATGTTTGTTTTCTTTAATACTTAATATAAAGATTAATGGTTTCATATCTTTTTGTGAGAACCACTTCCTCTCTCATGGAATTGTAATTGGAAGAATCAATTATGATTTTTCCTAGTTCCAAAATTATGGATCAGTTTTCTTGCCCATTCTAAAGGGGTTTCCAACTGAGGAAACTATGTCCCATTGAATACTTTGATGCTAAGAGAGAAATTTATGCATACCTATAAGAATCCAAATTTGGGAAAATGTGTTAATGATATTATTTGTATCCATGTTTCTATCAATTTCCAGGATCAGATTTTTGATAACCTATTTTAAATAAAATCCGACTTCAATTCACTCTTCATTCGAAAGTCATTTTTTTCAAAACAATGTTTTGTGAAAATTTTTTCTAAAATGTTTTTCTCATTTTCGAAATGATTTATTAAATAAATTTCAACACATTTTGAATTAAAAAAATGATTTCAAAGGATTCTTCTAGTTATTTTTTTATCAAGGCACTTTACTAAACATTTTACAGTGCATAAGGAATATTGATTCAACATGTACGACATGTCCAAATTAACATTCTATCATAATTGTAAATTATACAAAGTTTATATTGAATGTTACAATTTTATTTTAAAAAAATTCTAAATATTATGAAAATTCATTATTTTTAAATGCGGTTTTTAGTGAAATGTATTTTAAAAAGGCTTTATGTTTTTAAAAGGTGGGATTCAAAATTAATAGAATATTTTATTCAAGAATGATTTTAATTATATTATAATGTTATTTATATTAACCAATGATAAAGCTCATCTTATTATTACTCCAATGGGTATATGTTATATTGATACCAACCTTATTTTTATCTAGATGGATTATTATTTTTTAAATGTATTGGTATCAATTCTTTTAAAAATAATACTGGGACATATCATCCCAAGAGCCTTTAAGATTATCCCAACAACAAACACATATTACGGGATATCAATTACCATATCACTAAATAACTATTATAGGATATAATTGTCATTAAAAATATATTTATAACACATAAAAAAGAACTAATATAGAAAAATTCATAGATATTTCAT
The DNA here is from genome assembly GCA_963277665.1 of Viscum album. Taxonomy (NCBI): domain Eukaryota; kingdom Viridiplantae; phylum Streptophyta; class Magnoliopsida; order Santalales; family Viscaceae; genus Viscum; species Viscum album. Next base: position 1,292,078,383 of record OY728158.1, read on the forward strand.
GATTCGTATATCTAGAATATTGTTAATATATGACTTCGTCATGATAACTATAAAATGAAAATACATAAACACTTTAATTATTAAACATCCACAATTTCTATAAAATAGTTCGATATTATTTGATTAAACCCTCACATTAGGGAATTTAACAAATAATTCCCATATTATACACACATAAGAAATAGAACAAGAAATGGTATCCTGGGAAGTAATTTATTCCCTTATATCTGACACTTCATCTTTTTATGGTAGGAATAAACGTTATTCACTATTTTTCTACACATAAATCACCTTCATGTACCTTTGTTGAATTTACCTTGGTGCTACTTTTCTCATTTTTGATACACACTAAATTGAATCTTTTTTACTTTGTCAGCTTAATCAGATAAAATTACACAAGACATCTTTCTCCACTTTTTTGATATATTTTGACATCTTACAATGTGACAATTGTTAATTGTGATGTTTGATAACTGGTTTATCATAATCACAATATGTCTTACATGATATCTCTTCAATTTAAGCATCTGATTCTGGTAGTCATGAAATTTCCCATCACATTAGTTGTTCACTCGGTTCTCCCTAATTATATCCATTGACTAGAATTATGGGAAAATAATGTATTACAAAAATTAAAATATCAACCAAATTATTAGAAAGGAAATAAAATTAATGTTTTAACTTATAAAATTCACGTATTTCCTTAACTTATGAATTTAAAATATTCATTATATGTTATCCAAAATCATTTTTCTAATATAGAAACCAATCAGAATTCATGCGACCTATATAATGGTTCATATTGTGATTGTGAATTTACCACTGAATGTCCACTTTGGAGTGTAAAAAATGGGGGTCCCAAAAGGCCCATTGTTGTGCACCAATTCATGAGAAAGTCTAGATCAATGAATCATTTTTGGTTTTACCCCTAGGTACATCTGTTTTAGGGCCACATCCACTTGTAGTATCTAGAAACAAATTTATTTTATAGGAAACTACTTACTCTATGATTTCCCAATTGTTCATTATGTCTTATTATGTTTAGTATTATCCCTAAGTATTTTGTTAAATATTTCTAATTTTAATACCAAAAATAAAAACCATTCCTTGGATACCGATTATGACAGACCTTGTATTTATTAAACATTAATTTGAGATTTATTATATAAGAATACAGATAAAACAACCTAGAAGATCACAAATTGTAGTTCATTTGGTAATTATATATATATATAATATCATCATTAACATGGTATATTAGAATATTATTAAGAACTTCCATTACGTGCTATTACAAATCACTGGTCCACTAAAACGACTTGGGATTTCCTAGGGACGCACATAAGAAAGGGGTGAGCTATATAGCCTAGTAAGGGAATAAAAAAGAAGAATAACACGATAAAATTATTACATGTCAGGCCATACACATTTAAATGATACATAAAAGGGGTTATATTCATAAAACTGAATAATAAGACATGATATATCATGATAATATAAAGACAAAAAAATAATGTGTCAACCACTTTAGTCATGATATTATAAACATAGGTCAATATTAACCACTAAGACATCATAACCCAATATGCTTATGATAACCTCACTAACACTAATAATAAAATCTCACGAAACTAAAAGATAACTCAATGAATTGGAGAATGATATTTTTTAAAACATCATAATCATATCATGTATATGTATAAGTGTTTCACACAGATCATATAACATAAGAATAAATTTCATCACATTTAATCCCACATTTATTATTTTGGGATATATACATTAAATTAATCAATAAATAAACTATAGGTATGTCTAGGTGAATACCCTTGACTAGGAATAGTTATGGTATTCACAATAAAAAGGTTTTTCATGGTAAAATCAAAGTGGAATTTCAACAACATAATTATTGTACATAAGGGTTCGTAAAATGGTTCAATAAGAGAGAAAGGGACCTCTAATAATGTTAAAATAAATCGATTAATAATAGGTATTTTTAGATAGATATCCCCACATTTTAAATTAGAAATAAAATTTTATTAAAAGAATAATATTATTGAAGAAAGTAGATAATTATAGGATATTCGGTATAGGAAAATCTTTGGTAAAAGCTATAATGACCTTGGATAAGTGATATCTCATTGTTGAAAAAATCATTATATTATATACAGATCATTATAAGGTAATTAAGACATTAAAAATGGAGATTATAATGCTAAATATGATGATATATATTGAATTGAGAATAAGTTGGTAAGGTACCATTGTTCGGGTATGGTAAATTACACAACAATTTTGGCTACACAATAGTTGTACATAAAGGTTTATGGTATGGCTTATTTTTAGTTAAATGGGTCTATAATCAACACGAAATAAAAAATTTAGTAAGGGGATGTTACAAAATATTCCAAAATAATCAAAATTCAGAATTATTAGATATAACAAAAAATAGGTTCCAAAATAAAAATGAAAAGGGGGTCCCTTACTTAGAGAGGGTTATATCAAAAGCATGGGAGGATCTTCATGAGTGTTTGGGAGAATCTTGAGATGAATCCAAAGATTGTAGAGAAGTTTAATGAAGTGTGACCTTCTTTTTTAGTGAAGTGTAAAGGAATATTGATTTGGTTTATATATAAAATTATATGTTTATATAATTATTATTTACTAAAAATAGGTTTCGGACTCCATAAAATAAAATAATAAAAAACACAAGCCTTCACGTGGTTTCTAAAAAAGGAATGTGTATCTATATATATTATATGTTTAAATTCTGAAATCAATAAAATATTACCCTTGTTGATGTGGAGGTGACTCATATTTACAATGAAATTATTTAGAAACCTTAAAATGTTATATAGGTTTTGAAGGGTTCATAAAGGATTTATAAAATTAATCAAATAGCATAAAAATATAATATTTTAAAGAGTTTAAATTTATTTATTAGTTAATACCTTATATAGTTTATATTACATCACTTTTGGGTTATTATGAAGTCATTTAACACACCTTATACTTATATCATATTTAATTTTTAGATGAAAATTCAAGTGTCTTAGAAAGTTATAAAAAACCTGACATTGGAAAATATAAACATGATATTAAAAAATTATATCTATTTTATCAAAATAATTCACTAAATATGATTACATAATAATTGAAATTAAAATCCTTGTTTGTTAAAAAATAATGTTTTTTCACAATAACAGTTTTCTTGACCCTTATAATAATTATATTTTCACTTCATAAAATTATATTGACTTTTAAATTAATTATATACTATTTAATGATACAATTTTATAATAATTTAATTTATTTCAAAAAAATTTAATAAATAAAAAAATAATTTTTTATTCCGTAACACTTTATTATAACCCAAATACAACATGTGTTTTAACATATAAAAAATATAATTTCTATCGAAATCATTATTTAATAGTGTATAAAGAAAAAATCAATAATTATTATATTTAAATGAAAATATATATATTCATAATATGAGGGTTAATTGTTTTCTATTATTTATTAAATTATTTTAACATTAAACAGTTTATTTTTTCCATTTTGAATTGTAATAAATATTTACTACAATTACTATTAATATTTTTTAAAATTAAGGTTACCGTATTACTTAAAACAAATTTTTATGATTCTAAATATAGAATCCATTTTTTCAAAATTAATTTATTTATTTGGATTAATTTTATTAAAATAATACCTATTAGATTGATGCAATGTAGTTTTCCTAAAAATATTTTTTCAAGAGAAAGATGATTTTATATTAACATGAAAACTTGAAATCTTCATTATTTGAATTTAAATACATAAATATACATATATAATATAAAATTTAATTTAAATAGTTTATCATTACGAGTTCTATTACTTTATTAAAATGTGGAAACATTGTGCATTTTAAAGCAGTTTTATGAAATTGTATTATTAAGCCAAAAATAAACATGTACTAAAATCTAGTATCAATATGATTGAAATGTAATTAATTGAATAAATTATAAATAAATAATAATTTTTTATCTTTAAATTAAATTAATGTTATAGTGGTACATTTTTATTACTCAATTTATGAAAATAATTTCAAATTTTACATAAAATTATTATCTTTTCTCTATTAATTAAAAAATCTATATTTTCTAAATAAAATACCATAATTTCTCCCGAATTACATATTGAAATTAAGATATCAAAAATGGAACTAATTTTTCAAATAAATTTTATAAATTTTTTAGAAATTAATTATAATATTTTTTCCTAAAAAAGAAATAAAAATCATTTTTTATAGAAACTTATTTTGATATTCAAAAGCATAATTCCAAAAAATGACTTATTATTTACTAAAAATATATCACTAATTGTTTTATGAATAGGATATATATATAATAAATTATTTTTCATACACATTTCTTGATATTTATTAGAATGGTTAAAAAGTTCATTATTGTGACCCAGGCTCAACATAAATTGTTATTATTTCATTTTAGTTGAAAATTTAGCACATTACCAAAGTACACAATAAGACCATAATAGTTTGGTTTCATTGTAAACATGAAACAAATTATTCTAATTTTGTGAGTGATCATTGATATCTCTTATAAAGATCTTCCCATTTAGTACTCCTAGTAAATGATTTTCTTCATAACCTTGGGAAATAGTACATCAGAATGGGTGATCTTAGATGATTAGAATGAAAAATCATGAAATAGATACATAAGAATAACATGAAAATAAGGGTATTAGAACTTGGGAATATCATTTAATGATCATATCCTTCATATAGAAGATCACAATAATGAGTCAATAAATATTTATTGGTAGTTTATAAGATAGGAAACACATGGATATAATAGAACATGAGGCATGAGATAATTACATTGTCATAAGACACAGTTTTGGAATTCACATAAGAATATAAAATCATTAACTATAATCTTAGACTCATTTCAAAAACTTATCAGGGAACATCATGGGGTTTATAATGACTGGGAGAGACACACCGTTGTCCCCAGTCACAATCCATTTCTTATAGTGGACTAGGTTATACATTCTTCTCACAGATAATTAGATCAATCCTTCTACACATAGTGGATAAAGCCCATTAACATGTACACCATCATTATATCGTTATATTTTTATCTTTAAAAAAATAATTGGTTAAATATAAAGGTCCCACCCATCACATAATGAAATCATACATTTGTTCCCCATAAGATAAAAAACATTCATTATATTATGACCAAAAAAAGATATGGGTTTCATAAACATCATATAATAACCCATGAAATGAAATGTATATAATAAAAATTTCATCACATTATAACCTATGGAAAAGATATAGGTTTTTTAATAATTTCATCAGATACTAAATCATGAGTGGTAATAGGTTTCATAAGAATTTTAAAATGGTATAACCTATGGAAGAGAAACAAGATTCATAAACAACATTTCATCTCAAATATAAAAAATTCAATGAAATAATAAGAATGGTGTCCTTTATATCCACAATAATACATAAACTATATAAACAATTTTAACTCATATGGATAAGTATGTTGAAATATCACATGTAGAATTTCTAATAGAAAATAACCTTTATTTGAAAATATTTTTTTACGACATAAAACCATTTCAAAATACTTTTCTTCAAAAAAACATTTTAAACCTATGATGTAGAACTTAAAAATAATTTAAAAAATTCCTAATCACAATATTCATTACTATTTGAAGTACTATATTGAAATCAAAAATAATTTTGAAAACCCTTTCTTAAAAAATAACTTGGAAAATATATAAATGTGGTTTTGAAATTATTGGAATTATTTTCTTTGAAAATAAACATTGAAAACATATCAAGGTATATTTAAAAAAAATTAAAACACTATTTAAACAAAAAATTTTCTTCATATCCTTATATATGAAAATAACATTAGTTTATCATTTAAAAAAATAAATATTTTTTAAAAAATTGTTTTTTGAACAAAACAGATTTCTGACCAAATAGATAAATAAAGATCATTTTTTTCTTAAGAAAACTTTACTAATTATCTTAAGAAAAAATAGTGTTAAATTGTACCATTAAATGAATATATCATGAATAACCAGAGTATAAGAAAATTTAATAGAATTATTGAGATACAAATCAAAGTCTTTCATTAATAAAGCATAATCACAAACAGTCCTAATAATCGATGATATTGTAGCAATTAACATTTCCTACATCTGTAACGTTGAATGAAAAAACCATGAAATAATAAATTATATGAAGATAAAAGTATCATTAATATAATTATATTCATTATATAAGATTAGAATGTTGAAATTTATAATCCTCCTAAAATAATATATGTGCATAACATAAAAATATCTCAAAGAAGGAAAATAGAGAAAAAATTAGCTTACCGATTTGGTATCATTAGACCCATAAACCCCATAAAATAGAGACCAGAAAATAGATAAGAAAATACCCATAAATGTAATAATAACAATAAAAGAAAATATTCCGGGGAATTATATTAACTACACAAAATAAATGATTGTTGACGATGAAATATGTCTTGAATAAATAAAAATGAGGCTAGAACTCCCCTATCTTTAAGTATTGACATCCTTCATACATGTTAAGATCTCATATATAATAAATATTAGTTTATTATAAATGTAAAAAATAAAAGTATTCAAATATATAATACAATATAGTATTTACATTGTAACAACCCAATGTTTTTAATGGAAATTCCATTCTTATAAATATTCCATAAAATGACATAATAATGAACTACTAAGTGATAAGTGACCTTTAAACATATGTTTTCCACTTCTGTGTTTGGAATTTTGAAAATCCGACATACACTGTTGTGTTCAAGATGTTTTTTAAAGTCTAAAAAAATAATTTTTGGTGAATAGTAACCTACCCTAATGAATAGTAACAAACCCTTATAAATAGTGATATACCATAATGAATAGTAACCTCGCCTATGGTGGTATAAAAATAATATTCATGTTGGATGTACGATATACCTATAGTTTAGAATGGGTTAATGAATGTTTCATAACTGGTTTTGATAATAAATTATTATTTTAATTAAATATTAAAATAATCATATTTATAAAATTATTTTTGAAAAATGAACTTTAATTTTGGATTCTACACGTTGAGAAATGGTTAGGGTGAATTTTTGGGATTTTTCTGAAATACTTGAATTTTGGATGAATAGAAGATACCGATAATTCACAATAAATGCAAAATAATTGATTAATTGAGTCATCAATGATGTTCTGCTAATGTAAGCCCACTTGGTTCCGGATCACATGATAAAATCACTATTCTTGGTCATGGAATACTTTCTATTCCTTATTTTGGGATGAAATAATAAATTAATGATTATAATATTATGAAATCCCTCCTCTCCTCCACTATATAAACCCCCCTTCACTCCCTCTTTTCTCCACTCCTCTCAAGCCCCAATCCTTCAATAAATTCTGCCCAAAACTCTCCACAAGGTCCTCCCCAACGTCCAAAATCTCTCAGCCTCCTCAAAATACCAAAACCTCTCCCCTTAAGAGGTTCTTAAAGGAGGAAGTCTCAAGAGGTAAATTCCTCTTTCCAATTTCATCTTTTCTTTTAAGTTTTTTTCTTCTTTATTTATTTCCTCACCTCCCTCCACCATAATATTATGATAAATACAATAAAATAAATGAACTGTAATGTCTTCATTCTAGTGGTATATTTCATTATCTTCTCTCCTTTCCCCCACCCTTTTATTTGAATGAAATGAAAGCACCGTTTGAGATGTGCTAATTTAGCACAATCAAGGACAGCAGTTTATCAATTTCTATTATTATCATTAATTCTTTTCATGAAAACATTTTTGTGATGGTTGAACCATATTATTATATATGTAATATATCCTATTTTTTGTTCTATAATCCTTTGGTACAAATGTAATTAAGTTACAAATCAAAACACATTCTTTTTAATCAAACCCACCGAATAAAGAAAATAGTTATCACTAAGGTTATATATGTAATAATTCACCATCACTATAAGTAACCTAAATAAAATTAAAACCATGTAATATAATGGATATAAACTAAATAATTTAACTTCAATTCTGGACAACCACTTTCATCTTTCATTTAATCCAAACTAGAATATAAGTGAACCGATATTTTAAAGCCAAGTAAACAAATGAGCCCAAACAATGAAGTTGAACATTATAACTAATAAAAAAGGCCTTGGATGAAATAAAAAGGGTTATAATAAATAAATTACATATATAAGAGGTTCTAGAATTATGAAATAACAATCCTAATTTGTTTATTCAGGTCATTAGTAAGAAGTGAAGAACACCACCAGATTTAAGGTAAAGGATCCTCCCCTTTTCACTCTTAGTCAAGATTGTTCCCTATGCCATGAATTTTTGTGTAATACCAAGTTATGGGTTAGGTTTAATCATATCCTCCATACTTCCCTCTTGATTTATAAGTAATGAGAAACCCCATTTATCTCTCATCAATCCATCTTGGTTACACCCGACACCATGTTGATAAAACCGTAACGAATTCTACCCGAACCTTCTTTGTTCTTTCGGGGTGCTTATATTTCATTCAAAATGGTGCTATATTATCTATTCAGGTGAATCTTATGAAATATGGATATTTTTAAAATATTCTTATATAAATACCCTTTCGTAACATTCTTTCAGGGATATACATGTTTTTGAAAAATTCCCTCTATAGAACATTCTGATAAGCAAACCTGTTTTAAGGGGACTTCCCGAATTTTTACCCAAATTTGAAGTACACTCTATCCTCTATTTTAAGACACCAATTTATTTATAAAATCAGTATTTTTATGAAAACCATCTTGGTTAAATTCTGGTTTTATGTAAAATTATTTCATCTTTTCAATTTTACAAGCTATATAGTATTTTCCTTAAAACCGCACAAAAATGTTTTAATGCTAATGATTCTAAAATACATTTCTAATATGTTTTCACATATATTAGAACCCACTTACCATGTTATATGCCTATTTTACCCTGTGAATGTCCACGTATGTCCTAATCCTTTCCTTTTATGTACACTTTTATGATACGCCCATTGGATATGTTTTATGTCATGATTATGATACCAAATTCTTTCCATGGCTACCCTTATGTTTGTGTATGGTTGATTATGTATGATTGGTTATGTGGAAAGATTATTTATGTGGAAATAATATTCATTAATATTTTGATATGTGTGTGCCCAGATATTTCTCCAATGAATTGGGTAAGGTTAAGTCTCATGAGATGCGATGTGAAACAGGATTAGCGGTTAGCCTTGACCCGTACTAAAATCAGAAACGGGATTGGTGTTTATCCTTGACCCATACTAAAGATAAGATTTATGATTCTACCACATTTATATGATTCCATGTTTATATGATACCATTCTTATATTAAATGATTTTATAAGTTTCATGCTTTGGATATCATTTTGTCATGCATCCTAACTCATGTGCATGAGATGTATCCTTATGTTCATTCCCTTACTGGTTTTTTTAGGCTCATCCCTTTGTTCATGGGTTCCCTAGGGTACCCTATGAAGATGTAAGAGCTCAAAGGAAGTTACAATAACTTTATGGAGATTAAATAAAGAATATTTTTTAGTCCCATGTTTTATTTTATATTTACCTAATCTTTCAAGACACTAGACTTAACGATCCTTGGCTTGTACTCTGATGATTAATTATGCTTAAAATCATGAAATGTTTTATGTAAAAGGCTTGGGTTTCTATAGTTGGTATCAGAGGACGGTCTAGTTATTTTTTGAGATTAGGAATAGAGAACATTAGTGAGAACCTTAAGGATGAGGCTAAGTATAAGGAAATAGTCCTAAAGTTTGGTGAGTATAGAGTATGTGGTTTATCAAGAAAATACATCATTGTATGGATACGACCAGGTAGAGGCGGCTCGGGAACAGATGTATCAAGGGGTAAAACCTGAAAACACCACTTTAATCTAGACTCAAATGTGAACTGGTGCACGATAACGTGACTTTCTTCACTCCTGGTTACGATAATCCTAGGGGATATTCTTTGGTTGATTCATGAGTTTAGTACAAACAATTATTAAGGTACAAAAAAGACCATAAGAATATAAGTAAAGAAATAGATCAAGGATAACCTATATATAAACCTAAGGAATCAAAAGTAAGGATGTACTTATTCTTTATAATTTTATCCTTTAATGTTTAAATTTTCCATTTTATGCTCAATAGCTATGTATTCAAGACCTTTAAATATACGTTATTTTACTTAGTTAATGGAGGGAAATAGAAGAACACGTTCCAACAACCAATGTGATAGGAAATGTACGGATTTCCCTAATGGCATGCCTGATGTGATGGAAGTGGGTGCTCAAAAATTCATGGAAGTACATTCTCAGCTAGCTCGAGTTATGAATAATATCATGAATCAGGTGTAACATCCCCCTCCTCCAACAAAAGAGCAATTTGTTGTAGAATCCTTCATTCGACAAAGGCCTCCCATGTTTAGTGGGTCTTCTGATCCCCTCCTCGTAGAACAATGGATTAACTCCATTTAAAAGGCATTCTCTATCCTCCCGTGCTCGGAAGAAGAGAAAGTCGTACTGGCAGTCTATCGTTTTGATGGGGAAGCTGATCAGTGGTGGACACTGATGGACAATACAAATTCCCAAGAGGAAATTGATTCCCTAGATTTGGAGGAATTCAAGAGGATGTTTTTTAACAAATATTTTCCTTGAACCCTCCATATCAAGATAGAAATAGAGTTCCTTGGACTCAAGCAGAAGGAAGATGAGTCCATCAGGGCATATGAAGTGAACTTTACAAGGATTTCAAGGTACACCTCAAGCGTTTTCATGAACACCGAAATCAAGGTGGATCACTTCTTTAGCCGAATAAAGACGAGTCCTTGAAAAGTGTAGGAAATTCAAGACTTGGGCAGCTATGAGGAGATTGTTCATTGTGCCATCAAGGTTGAAATGGATATTGGAGACTCTCAGTGGTCTTAAGGGCCTAGTGACAGGAAGTGTAAAATGGAGAACAACATGGGTGGTTCATCAAAAAAATACCATTATGGAAAGAAGACTCACTTTCGACTTTGGAAAAATTGTGGGAAGAAGCATCTTGGTGACTGTCTCAAGGGAACCAGAAATTACTTCAAATGTAGAAAGTTTGGTCATCTGGACAAGAAATGATGAAGGGATATGAAAAATCCCGCTAATGTTGAATAAGAACGAACGGTTTAGATCAACACTCAGCCTACAGTGCAGTGTTTTAACTGCAAGGAGACTAGGCATTATGCGAATAATTTCCCTATGTCGAGGGTTTTTAGAGGCAATCAACAATAACCTCCAAGGAAACAAGGAATGGATTATGCTATCACTACTATGAAGGTGGACCTGGAAAACGATGTGGTGACAGGTACGCTTGTTATTCATTCACGAATAGTGAATGTACTATTTGATTCTGGTTCTATGCATTCTTTCATATCTTGAAAGTTTAGTAGAACTATTCAAACACCACCTCAAAATTTGCAGGAAAAGTTATCTGTGAGAACATTGAATAGGGAAATTATTGCATCCATAGTTTATAACTCCTCCCTAGTTAATGTTTGTGGACTGGACCTCCCAGAAAATATTGTCGTACTTCTTTTAGTGGTGTTAGACGCTATCTTGGGCATCGATTGGATATCGTTGTACAAGGCCAACATCAATTATCAGGAAAGGGAGATCACTTTTCAAATCGTGAAGTATCCTCCGATTCATTTCAAGTATAAGGAAGAAGATGAGTTTCCTTTATAATCTTCGTCTCAAGTTTAGATACTGCTTCCTTGTGAGAAAGCATATCTAGCTCAAATTATTGAGACAAAGGAGATAATCATGCTTGAAGACATGTCCATCGTGAGGGATTACACAAATGTATTCCCCGAAGAGTTTCCTGGTCTTCCTCTTAACCAAGAGGTTCAGTTATCAATTGAACTTATCCCTAGATCTCTGCCAATGTCAAAGACACCTTACAGAATGGCCACCGTTTAGCTGGTAGAGCTGAAGAAGTAGTTACAAGAGAATATGGAGAAGGGTTTTATACTCCTGAATGCTTCACCATGGGGTTCTCCAGTCCTTTTCTTTAAGAATAAGGCTGGATCGAAGTGCCTCTGCATTGATTATCGTGATCTCAATAAAATCACTTTAAATAACAAAGTATCCCCATCCATAGATAGATGACTTGTTCGATCAGCTTCGTGGGGCTAGTTATTTCTCTAAGGTGGACATTCAGTCGGGATATCACCAACTAAAGGTGAGGAAGGAAGATATTCCCAAGACTGCCTTTCGAACGAGGTATGGACACTATGAGTTCATAGTGATTCCCTTATGACTAACTAATGCTACATAAATTTTAATGGATTTAATGAATATAGTCTTTAGATATTACCTCAACAAATTTTTGGTGGTCTTTGTTGATGATATTCTGATATACTCCAAGAGAAAGGAGGAACATGAGGAGTATGTGGTAACTTTGTTAATGTCTTTGCAAAGGGATAAGCTGTATGCAATATACAGTAAGTGTGAGTTCTGGATGGAGGATTTATCATTCTTGGGGAAAGTTATCAATAGGAAAGGGATATCTATGGACCCTTCCAAGATGAAGGCAATTGAAGAGTGGCCAAGGCCAACTTTTGAAATGAAGATCCGCAGCTTTTTAGGTCTATCTGGGTATTATCGACGATTCGTGAAGAACTTTTCACGATTGTCAAACCCAATGGCCAAGCTAACATGGAAGGGAGTAAAGTTCTTCTAGACGTATAATGTGAAGACTGTTTCAAGTAGTTGAAAAATAGGCTTATCACTGCACTGGTACTCACACTCCCTTCAAGTAGAGAACTCTTTGTGGTGTATAGTGATGCTTCTAAGAAAGGCTTAGGCTGTGTGATAATACAAAATGATAAAGTGATAGCCTATGACTCAAGGCATCTAAAAATTGATGAGAAAAACTATCCCACGCATGATCTGGATTTGGCGGCTATGACCTTTGCGTTGAAAATCTGGCGGCATTATCTCTATGGGGAAAATGTGAGATATATACTGACCACAAGAGTCTCAAATATATATTCACACAGAAAGAGATTAATATGTGCCAGCGAAGATGGATATAGCTCATCAAGGATTATGACTGCTCAATCCACTACCATCCTAGTAAAGCAAACAAGGTGGAATATGCTCTAAGTAGAAAGGATCCTATATCTACATCAATGATGAGAATTGAAAACAATCCGATCTACTTAGATTTTTAAAGGATTTACATGGGAATCATTAAGGGAGGAACATCATCAATCCTTTCTCAAATGATTTCTCAACCATTCATCTTGGAGGAAAAAAAGGATTCTCAAAGAAAGGATGTGGAAATTCACAAAAGTGTGGAAACTGTTAAAAATGGGAAATACTCCGATTTCAAAATTGATGAGGAAGGAGTTGTATGATTTGGGACACGATTATGTGTACCATTTTATCCAAAGATAAAGAAGGAGCAATTGAATGATGCACATAGATTGACCTTCTCTATCCATCCTGGGAGTACAAAAATGTACCATGATCTCTCAGAACACTTCTGGTGGGATAACATGAAGAAGAAGATTGAAGAATATATATCAAGGTGCTTGGTATGTCAGCAAGTTAAAGATGAGCGACAAAAGTCCAAAGGTTTGATGCAGCCATTGCCTATACCCATGTGGAAATGGGAAAATGTTACTGTGGACTTTTTCACGGGTCTCCCAAAGACATCGAATGGAAATAATGCGATATGGGTTTTGGTTGACCGACTCACCAAGACATCCCATTTCATCACTATTTTGGAAGATCTCTCACTTGAATAACTTGAAAAGTTATATGTGAAGGATGTGGTGAGACTGCATAGTATTCCACTCTCAGTTGTCTCTGACCACAATCCAAGGTTCACATATAAATTCTGGAAGAGTCTTCAACATGCTTTGAGTGCTGAATTAAATTTCAGCACGACCTATCACCCCCAAACTGACGGCCTATCTGAAAGTACTATTCAAATGCATGAAGATATGCTTAGATCCTTATCTATAGAATTAAAAGGTGGATGGGATTAGCATATCCCATTGGTTGAGTTCTCTTACAATAGTAGATTCTACTCGAGTATTCAGATGGCTCCATATGAATCTATGTATGGAAAGCGATGCAGAACTCCAACCTGTTGGGATGAAGTTGGATAAATAAAGCTACTTAGACATGATCTCATTCAAGAGATGAAAGAGAAGGTTCAACTCATCCAGAAACACATCAAAGCTGCACAATGTCATCAAAAGATCTATGCTGACAACCATCAAAGGGACTTGGAGTTCGACATTGGAGATAAAGTATTCCTTCGAATATCTCTGTGGAAGAGAGTCATGCGATTCGGGAAGAAAGGGTAGCTAATCCCAAGGTATATTGGACCTTTTAAGATCCTAGACTGCATAGGATCCATGGCCTATTGTCTTTCACTTCTACTGAATATGGCTTGAGTTCATGATGTTTTCCACGTATCACTCTTGAGAAAGTACGTACATGATCCATCACATGTACTAAACTCAGAGGTGGTGTAGCTGGAAAATGATCTCTCCTATGAGGAACAACCAGAAAAGATTCTGGATTAGAGAGATAAGGTTCTACATAACAAGACAACCCATCTTGCCAATTTGTTGTGGAGGAACCATAAGTTTGAGGAAGAAACAAGGAAATTGGAGGAATAAATGAAGGAAAAGTACCCACATCGGTTTTTGGCCTAGAATGTAAAATGAAATTTCGAGTGCAAACTTTCTTACGGGGGGGGGGGGAGAATGTAACGACCCAATGTTTTTAATGGAAATTACCTTCTTATAAATATTCCATAAAATCACATAATAATGAACTAGTAAGTTATAAGTTACCTTTAAACATATGTTTTTCACTTTTATGTTTGAAATTTTGAAAATCCAACATACACGGTTGTGTTCAAGTTGTTTTTTGGAGTCTAAAAAAAAAAATAATTTTTCATGAATAGTAACCTACTCTAATGAATAGTAAAATACCCTTTTGAATAGTGATATACCCTAATTAATAGTAACCTCAACTATAGTGGTATAAAAATAATATTCATGTTGGATGTAATATATACGTATATTTTAGAATGGGTTAATGAATGTTTCAAAACTAGTTTTGATAATAAATTATTATTTTAATTAAATATTAAGATAATCATATTTAGAAAATTATTTTTGAAAAATGGACTTCATTTTTGGATTCTACACGTCAAAAAATGGTTAGGGTGATTTTTTGGGATTTTTCTGAAATACTTGAATTTTTGATGAATAGTAGAATCCGATAATTCACAATAAATGCTAAGTAATGGATTAAATGAGTCATCGATGATTTTCTACTGATTTAAGACCACTTCGTTCGGTATCACATGATATAATCACTATTCCTGGTCATGGAATAATTACTATTCCTTTTCTTGGGATGGAATAATAAATTAATGATTATAATATTATGAAATCCCTCCTCTCTTCCACTATAAAACCCCCCTTCACTCCCTCTTCTCTCCACTCCTCTCAAGCTCCAATCCTTTTCTAAAATCTACTCAAAACTCTCCCCAATGTTCTACCCCACGTCCAAAACCTCTCATCCTCCAAAAAAATACCAAAACCTCTCCCCTTAATAGGATATCAAACGAGGAAGTCTCAAGAGTGAAATTCCTCTTCCCAATTTCATCTTTTCATTTAAGTTCTTTTCTTTTTAATTTCTTTCCTCACCTCCTTTCACCATAAATGTATGATAAATCCAATAACATATATGTACTGTAATTTCTTAATTCTAATAGTATATTTCATTATCTTCTGTCCTTTCTCCACCCTTT
Source organism: Viscum album (assembly GCA_963277665.1). Taxonomy (NCBI): domain Eukaryota; kingdom Viridiplantae; phylum Streptophyta; class Magnoliopsida; order Santalales; family Viscaceae; genus Viscum; species Viscum album. Next base: position 1,292,094,325 of record OY728158.1, read on the forward strand.
TATTTGAAAGAAATGAAACCACCGTTCGAGATGTGCTAATTTAGCACATCAAGGATAATAGTTTATCAATTAATGTTATTATATTTAGTTATGGTCATGAAACCATTTTTTGTTATGGATGAACCAGAATATTATATATGAAATATATCCTATTTTTTATTCTGTAATCCTTTGGTACAAATGTAATTAAGTTATAAATCCAAACACATTCTTTGTAATCAAACCCACCAAATAACAAAAACGGTTATCACTATGGTTATATATGTAATAATTAAACTTCAATATAAGTAACCTAAATAATATTAAAACCATGTGATCAACTGGATATGAACTAAATAATGTAACTTCAATTCTGGACAACCACTTTCAACTTTCATTTAATCCAAACATGAATATTAGTGAACCAATCTTTTAAAGCCAAGTAAACAAACGAGCCCGAACAATGAAATTGAACATTATAACTAATAAAAAAGGATTTGAATAAACTAAAAAGATATATAATAAATAAATTACATATATAATAGGTTCATAAATTATTAATTAATAATCCTAATTTGTTTATTCAGTTCATTAATAAAAAGTGATGTACACCACGAGATTTAAGGTAAGGGATCCTCCCCTTTTCACTCTTAGTTGAGATTGTTCTCTATGCTATGACTTTTTGTGTAATACCAAGTGATGGTTTATGTTTAAGCACCAAACCCATACATTCCTCTTGATTTATAAGTTCTGAGAAACCCCCTCTCTCTCTCATCAATCCCTTTTGTTTACACCTGACACCATGCTGATAAAATCGTAACGAATTCTACTCGAAACTTCTTTGTTCTTTCCATTTGCCTTATATTTCATTCAATATGGTGGTATCTTTTCTATTAATGTGAATATTATGAATTCTGGTTATTTGTAAAAGATTATTATATAAATACCATTTCGTGACATTCTTTCGGGGATATACATGTTTTTGAACGATTCCCTCCATAGAACATTCAGATAAGCATACCTGTTTTAAGGGGACTTCCCGAATTTTTACCCAAATTTGAAGTGAACTCTATTATCTGTTTTAAGACACCACTGTATTTAAAAAATAATTATTTTTTATGAAAACCTTCTTGGTTCAATTCTGGTTTTATGTAAAACTATGTCCTCTTTTCTATTTTAAAGGCTCTATAGTATTTTCCTTAAACCCGCACAAAAATGTTTTAATGCTAATGTCTCTAAAATACATTTCTAATATGTTGTCACGTATATTTTACACCACTTACCAGGTTATATTCCTATTTTACCCTATTAATGTCCATGTATGTGCTAATCCTTTCCTTTCATGGACACTTTCTTGATACGCCCATTGGATATGTTTTATGTCATGATTATGATACCCAATTCTTTCGATGGGTACCCTTATTCTTGGGTATGGTTGATTATGTATGATTGTTTATGTGGCAAGATTATTAATGTGGAATGAATATTCATGAATATGTTGAGATGGGTGCACCCAGATAGTGCTCCAATGCATTGAGTAATATTAAGTCTCATGATATGCGATGTGAAATGAGATTGGCGGTTAGCCTTGACCTGTACTAAAATGGGAAACAGGATTGGTGGTTAGACTTGAACTGTACTAAAGATATGATTTATAATTCTTCCACATTTATATGATTCTATTTTTATATGATACCATGCATATATTAAATAATTTTATATGTTTCATGCTTTGGATATCATTATGTCATGCTTCCTAACTCATGTTCTTGAGATGTATCCTTACGTTCATTACCTTACTTGGATTTTAGGGTCATACCTTTGTTCATGTGTACCCAAGGGTACCCTATTATGATGTAAGAGATCAAAGGAATTTATAATATCTTTATGGAGATTAAATAAAGTTGTTTTTTAGCCCCATGTTTTATGTCATATGTACCTATTCTTCCAAGACACTAGACTTAACGATCCGTGGCTTGTACTCTGATGATTAATTATGCTTAAAATCATAATTTTTTATGTAAATGGCTTGGTTATCTATATAAATATGAATTTCTATTAGTTTTTTAAAAACATTTCCATGTTAAAGTAATGTCCTGGGTAATAACTACTTTATTTTTCGAATAAATTTTGACTTTTAATTGTAGGTTATCTTACATAGATCGACATTATTCATCTAAAGAATCATACAAATGATATAATGATCATATATAATGAATAAAAATGTATTTAAAATAGTATATAAATGATAGAAATAGGAAGTGAAAGAAACCGTTCATGGATATGGTAGGTCATATGTATCCTAGAACATTATACCCATTTTCTTATCCTATTGAAAGAAAGAAAGAACATTTAATGATATATTTAAATATATTATCATTACAGTCTCATTATTATTTAATATTTATATTATATTAATATTAACAATATCATTAAAACATTCCATGTAAATAATGAAAGAATCACTTTTCTTTGAGGAGGCGGTAGTACACACATCAACAAACGATGATATCATATTTCCACGAAATAGAAATCATTATGGTATGTGTCATATAATAATTGAATAATAATAAAGGAATCATAAATATAATATATATAGTATAATTTAACTAATTTCACAATTATTACCGACATTGAATGGATTAAATGGAAGAACAAATGACATCAGGTCACGAGGTGATAAACTGAAAGCCACATGAATGATGATTATGCGTTCGATTTGATGGATGTCTATGAAGGTGTAGGTCATAAAATTAATATAACAACATATAATTATATTTAGTACATTATTTTTATTATATAGGTATGATATAAAAATATTTTAATGGGTGGATAAATAAATAATACATATCTTCTCATTAAGAGCGTTAACTCTTCTTCGAGTAACCCCTTTGGTTTCCACCAAATCACTTCATTGATTTTATTCCATACCAATGTGATTATTTATTTATGATTGGTGGGATTTTTCTAAGGATATTGGTACTTGGGTGGTTCGAGCCATAATACTTGAGTGGGGTGAAAAAGTGGGTGGGTGGGTGAGTTCCCTTTAATAGTGGACGTGGAGTGGCATTCTAGTAAATACAGAAAGATAAACCCTATTGAGAGGTATCAATTACATCATGTGCCTAAAAAATGGGAAATGTTAGCTAAAATATTGTATGTGGTATATATATGGTTATATAAAATGTTTTGGACAATTTTATGGTCATTTATACACATTATTGTTTATATACCCATTAAGTAAGCTCGTTTTAACCTATATCATTATAATTAGTTTTAATTTTTTCAGAAATATTTTCATCAAAAAATAATATTTATATTACTAGACATTATAAATTATTCTAATTCCAAATATAGAATACATTTTTCCAAATTCAAATAACATTAATTTTTTAAAATGATTTAAAATTTAACCCATATTGTGGATTGGATGTGGGGGTTTTAAGTAAAAATGTTAATTTTTTTAATATTATATATATATATAAATTCAGTATAAAAATGATTCCAATGACAAAAATTGGATTAATAGATGTATAATAAAACTATTTTTAACATATATCCAACTTAATTTTTTTATATCCTTATATATTATTTATATGAATATACATTTTTATATTAAAATTAAGTATTTTTCAATATTCATCAAAAAATAAAACGTATTAGAAAAATACTAGACAACAAATAAAATCTTATATTTAAAATCATATTTCAAAAGTTAAGTTATTTTAACAAATAGAATTTATAATGCTTCAAATTTTAGTTTCAAAACAGTTCTTCTATTAAAAGATAAGAAAACATCATTTAGAAAAATTTATCTTTTTGTGATTAAAATTGGATTTATTCATATCTTATGCCTATAATATGTGTTGTATTGATGTCAAAAAAACAAATCGAATATATAATATATAAATTTATGTAATATCAATCCCCAATATTAATTAATTAAACTTATTAAGATAAAATACCTCATTCACATAAAAAAATTCCTTTTATAATGGAATTCTATATTCATTTCTAATTAAATGGTAACAAAAATGTTATATAGACATATGTAAATTGTATTTTTATAATTTAGTTAATATTATTCATTATTTTATATCCATCATCTTGGTGATAACTATAATAATATTTTAACAATAATATTAATTATATATTATTGTTCAATAAATCTCGGTATTTGGTGTAACTCAATATATCGAAGGTACTCGACATTGTTCATAACACAAGATAAGCACGATGTTGTGTGCACTGCTAGATAATCTATGTGTTTTGTGTATTGAAATATTAAAATGTTGTTCATATAATTAAATATTAACTTTGTGTATCATGCAAAAAAATCCATAATATAAATTTAATTTAATTGATAAGTAATTAATTCCTAAAAATCTGAGGTGTTATATTCTACCCGATTAAAATGAATTTTATCCTATATATATTTCTAGGTAAAAAAATTTCAATACAGAAATTCTATTTTAATAGAACTCTTAATTTTAAAAATTTATAACGAAACATCTTTTAAAAATAGAATCATCAAAACATAAAAATTACCCAATGTAATGCATAATTAGGCTTCCACATATGAGAACTTGGGAGAGAAGTAAAAATAAGGACAAGGCAGAAACTTGTTAATAATTATTAAGAGTGATAAAGATCATTTTTCAACATAAACTAGGTGATACATAAAATGATAAAAATAAAAAATCTATAAACCAAATTGGATTAATAAGGGTCATTAATATCATCAAAATTGATGTTAATAGGTAAAAAAATTATTTGGAGTCCTTATTCCTAAAATTTCTGAATTTTCACCAGAATATACAAATAATTGATTTCATTTCTTTTAATATGAACAATGTCACCCTTACATTTTTTACGTTAATTTACACATAATCTATTACTCTAGGAAAAGAAGGTTAATTTTTCATTTCTAGATCACTAAGAGATCTTGAGATCCAAATATAGAATGAAAATTCATTTCATATTTATTTAGTTATAATCGTAGTAAAATGGTTACCAATGGTTATCCAATACCCATATATCCTTATATAGAATGATAATAACTTAATCTCTAAAACCTCATTGAATGTTTTATGTTACTCCATTCCATAAATTGTTTACCTTTTTACCTTTTTTGAGAGATTAAATCCAATTATTTAGAAATAATGCTACTAAATTTCTCACAATTATCATAGTATTGATTCCACATATATCATAATGTATCTCTTCATTATCCCTTACCAAACATGTGAATGCCTACATCAATATTTCTCTGGAAACATGTTAATGACATAAATTACAATTAATACTTTCTAAAACATGTATAAATTATTATTATAAATATTATGGGAAATAATTCATAAATCCAACACATCCATAGAATCTATCCATATAGCAATACCAATTTTACAAAAACCATTTATAATTTCTAAGTCTATCAATACAATACAACTTACTTTACCAAAATTAATCATCTAATTATCCAAGATAAAAAAATTTCTCAACATCTAGAAAAAATTATGAGTTACAATCTATTAATCAAACTATCACCTTTCCATTAAATAAAATTTCTATGTCATCATTAAAATCCATCAAATCTTTTCAAACTCTTAATAAAAATACTATACTGAAAAATCCTTATATATTTCATAAATATTAAATCCCAATGCATAGATAGTTGAATTCTTCCAAATAAATGATTTCCATGGTAAAAGTCGTTCCTTAATATAGAAATAAATTGTTAAACTAGATCATTGATTTTGGTAATTCACATGCTGTACATAGATAATAAATTGAAATCCTTGACAATTGGTCACTTTATTCCCCATTTTACTAATTGATAACATCTTCCCCTCTATTTGAGATATTCCATCATGCTATTCTTCCCTTATTCATGACATGAAGGAAGTTGAATATTATTTCGTCTATGATCATTACAGCATGAAATTTCCTAAAAGTTCATCTTTCTCATATTTTATGTGTTAAGAATAAGTACAATTCTTACATTATTCATAATATATCCTGATAGATGATTTAGCATAATCACAATATCATTCTATTGAGTCATTATACAATTTTGTTTCTCATAGTCATCAAATTGTCCATCAGATTCAAGTTTACAATAATCCCTCCTTATTCTATACATTAACTATAAGGAAAAGAATAACACGAGAAACACTAATCATAGAGGGTAATGACATAATCATGAGAAATTACTATAGGATGTCAAAATCATGGCACATAATTTTTTAAACAGTGTCTCCTTAGGTTTATCCTAGGTTATTTTTAATAATCTTCTATTTAAATCCTTTGTGATTTTGTGTAAAGAGTCTTTAATTTTTATAAATCATATCCCCTGTGGGTGTGAAACCAGGTGTGCAACAAGGCTTGTTGACATGAACTAGTTGTGATGTAGTCCAGATCATTACTGTGTTTTTAGGGTTTTTACCCATATGAACATTTTTTCCAAAGCAACAAACACTTGTAGTATCCATATTGGGAAGAAATTTCTTAGAAACCATTATATCAATCCATTACCAAAATTCCATGAAAATTTCCAAAACATTAACACTACCTTAGAATTATTATTAGATACATCCCAATACATGTCCGTAAAATTATCCCAAGGGATATAAACTAAATTATTCTCAACCAAATTTTTAATGTTTGATTAAACCATTCCTTTTATTCCAATTTTAGAAACCTAGGTTTAACATACATGTACATTGCATCATTTTATATGAATATTCATCACATTAAAAAATACTTGTATGAAGACCATAATAGTTTTCTGTAATTTAGAATTTGGAAAACATTATTCTAATTTGGTGATAGATATTAATCAAATCCTATAAAGATATTCTAATTTAGTACTCCTACTTGAAACAATTATTCATAATCAAGGGAAGGGGAACATAAGAATGGGTGTTCTCATATCCTCATCAAGGGTAAAAATATTGGATATTCATAAACATAACATGAACCTAAGGGTATGAGAAAATGGTCATATCATTGAATATAATACCCTATTTACCAAAGATCATAATCATGAGTCAAAAAATATACATTTGTAGTTAAAAATTCATGAATCAAATGGAAGTCAAAGGACAAGTGTCAAGAGAGAATAACATTAGCATAATACATAGAAATAAGGAATGTGGAAATGAATATAAAATAATTACCTATAAATAAAGGATCATTTTGATAACTTATTAGGCCACTTAATTGGGGAAACCCTACTTGGAAGGACATACCATATCCCCCATCCATAGTCCGTTTATTATAATGGATCAGTTTACACCTCCTTCCTATAGTTGATCAGGTTAAAACTTATTATCAAAGTGGATCGAGTTTATAGATATTTTTTCCATCATTATCTCATGAGATATAAATTTTTTACCAAATTCTGGAGATGGAGATATTGTTCCTACCCTACAGATAAAACAATCATACATACATGCACCACAATATAACAAACACATTCACTATATCATTACCCCTAAAAAGTGATTGGTTTTCCAAATATCTTATTATAACACATTTAATTAAATGTTTATCATAAACATATGATCAAATCATAACCTATGTATAAGTGAAAGGATTTTTAATAATTTATTCATAGAATATCCCATGAAAGGAAGCTACTTTCATAAGCATTGTATCAAGGTAAAACTCATGTAAGAGAAACAGGTTTCATAAAAACCTTTTCATATTAATAGTACACTTTTCAAAGAATGAAAAAGAATATTGACATTGGATCATATACCCAAAAAATAAAAAATTTATATAAAAGTATATCATATAATTTATTATTTGATTTTGAAATATATCTTGAATCATTTCTTAAGGGAAGAAACCATTCTTTTAAAATCATGTTTTCAAGACATAAAACAATTTCAAAATCCATTTCATTGAAAATCAATTTGAAATCAAATGATGTAATATATAAAAATAATTCAATACATTTCTTGAAGAAAATATCTTTTCCACATTGAAAATTATATTTAAATCATAAAACCTATTGATATGATTTTTCTTTGATGAATAGATTTAAAAACTTATACAGGAATCTTATAAATAATTCAAAACTATTTCTTTGAAAATAACCTTTGAAAACTTATAAAAGAAGAATTAAAAATAATTGAGAATAATTTTTAGACCTAAATAATATTTAAATAATTATATTTCATAATAACATTAAAATATAATTTAAAAGTATTATAAAATATTTTTTCTGAAAACATATTTTTTAAATAAAACAAATCTCTGAACGAAAAGAAAAATAAGGTCAGATATTCCCTAAAACACATTTTTAATTATCAGATTTACGAAGGAGTGGAACATTAATACCATAACATTAATATAACATGAATAAAAATTGAATTATTAAATCATTATAAATCTTGATATATGGATCATAATATTTCATCAATTTAAACTTAATCATAAACAATCCATATAAACGATGAGACTATAGCAGTAAACTCTTACTACTTTGGTAAATTGGAATCATAAAGCATGTGAAAAAATGGATTTTATGAATTTTAAAATATCATTTAATTAATTATATTTATGATATAACACATAAATTGGGTAGTATATACACCTCATAATGGAATATAGGATCATAATATATCATGTGTCTCATTGAAGGAAAATTGAGACAAAATTACCTTATCGAGTTGTAGACATTTAAACCATAAAAACCATGAAAGGGAGGTCATGAAATGGATATTTAAATAACCAATAATTTTTTTATTATACTTTTAGGATAAATTTATATGAAGTATATACACCACAAAAAATAAATGAGTGGTGACTATGGCATAAGCCTCACAGAAGTAATTGTGACACTAGAAATCCACTTACCTTAAGTCTTAAATTCTTTTGTACACGTTCCAACATATTGTATAATAAATATTTTTTAATATAAAATAAAAATTACCATATTCTTATATATAATAACATAGATTATTTACATAAAACTTTCTAGTACTTATTTAACAACAATTACATGTTAATATTATGTTTTGGCTAATAACCGCTTTGTTTTCCATACATGTTTTTACTTTTTATTCATGGTACTCTTAATTAGACCATTATTTCATCATATACAGAATGATAGAAATGATATAAATACCACATATATATATTCTGTATTTAATGAAACTTGAATGGTATATATATATATTATCATTACATCTGATTTATTTTTTAATAAGTATATAAAATGTATATTAAACTCATCCTTAATACATTCTCTATAATGCGTGAATGATTCACATCACTTGAGGAGGTAGTAGTCCACACATCCACAAACGATGATATCATATTCCCAAAAATTGGAAATCATGGAGGTATATGTTATATAATAATTCCATAATTATAAACGCATCATAAATATAATATATAAAATATATTAACAATAATTCCATAATCATTACCAACTAGGAATGGTGGAAATGATATAACAAAGGACATCAGTTCTCGAGGCGATTGTTTACTGTAAACATGAATGATGATTATATATCCCATTTTATGAATGGATGTGAAGGTGTAAGTAGTAATCTTAATATTAAAATATATCCATATATTTAGTATAAAATTTTTATTCCATAAGTATGATATAAAATGATTTTAAGGAGTTTACAAATAAATAACTTAAAAGTTATCATTTAAAAACATTACCTCTTCATTAGGTAATTCCTTTTGGTTTACACCAAAGGAGACCCATTGTTTGATTTCATCAAAAATTGAGTAATATAGTACAATATGATTGATTTTTAGAGTATATTATTACATATTTTTTCATAGGGAAATGTCTCTATAGATGTGAATAATCAGGGGCGGGTGGTGTGAGTGCCATTTTATTATGGAGGAGGAGTGGAATTATTGAAAATACAAAATGGTAAACAAAATTGAGAGGCATCCCTTAGAAAATGTGATGAAAATGGTGTTCAATATTTTAATAAAGAGTCTTTATTTTTAATTTATTATTAGAAAATGGGTTTTGGATATGTTTAGTGTAATTTTTACACCTTTTGTTTTAAGTTCAACCATTAAGTAAACTCATTTTTACAATATTCATTATAATTAATTTTAAATATTATCAATAATTATTTCATTGAAATCTATGTTGAAAATTATATAAATTATATCTTAATTTTATTAAAAACATTTAAGAAATTTTTTAAAATTATAATCCCTAAAGTGGATAAAATTAATTTAAAATCAATCTCATATATGGGATGAGAAAGCAGGTTTTAATAGTAAAATTGTACAAAATTTACTATGTTATTATAGATAAATTAAATGTAAAAATGATTCCAATGAATTATTTTAATTTATATATGAATTATTGAATTATTTTTAATTTAAAACCATTTTATGATATAATTTATCATTATAATTTTTTTTGATGAAAAGTATTTTTTAAATTAAAATTCATTACATTCAATATTCTTAAAAAAGATATAATTATCAAAAAATACAATGAAATCCCTATAAGATAATTTTTAAATTACAATTAAAAAAATAATATTAGTTTTTACAAATAAAATTACTTAGTGTGTCAATTTTAGATTTAAATTAGGAATGTAATTAAAAGATGAAAAATTATCTTTAGAATTTTTTTTTTATTTGTAAAATTTGATTTGTCCTTATCTAAATGCTATAAAATTGATTGGATGAATTAAAAAAATATACTATATTAATATACGCAATTGCATCCTATAATAGTAGTTAATTTAATATATTAAGATATAATTCATTTTGTGGATAAAATCATTTCGGTTATAATTGGTTTCCATATTCTTTTCTAATTAATTACTCACCAAAGTATTATATAAACCTATGTAAACCATATTTTAATAATTAATTTAATCTTATTAATTACTAAAATTCTAAAATCGATATGATAACTATAATAATATTTAAATAATAATATAAATATATGTTATAGTTCAGTAAAAATAAGTCAAACTTATAATACATTTTATCAACAAAAGTCATCATTATATGTATTATAATCCAAAAATAGTTTTTCATGTACCACATCCTAATATATTTTATTTCATTCAAGATTAACTCATAGTTATTAATAAATAAATAATATCATGGTGTAGTGTGTAACATAGGCCATCAATTAAATTTTATTCGTTTGAAATAATTAATTATTATAAACTCGAGGTGTAACAGTCATATTTAAAAAAATTATTTTTTGGTTAAGTGTTTCATATATCATAATGCTATAAAATATGGTTTTCTATTTAAAAACCTCATGGAGTTAAACTTATTATCTTATTTTCTCACATATTACATTCATTTGTTGATTCTTACATCATCCCTTACTATTTATGGTCACCCTTCATAAGTTTCCATTTCCACATGTAGTAAAGAATTATGTTGAATGAGTTATATCAAGAAGGGATTTAAGATGGAATAAGATGATGTAATAATGAGAAACATAATATATATATTAAGTTGGATAAATGATCATTTAATTTTATGTGAATTATTTACGAAGGATATTATCATAAATCTATAAAAATAGAAACATAAAAGGTCCTCAGTGATGTAAGTGATCTAATTTTTTCCTATTCATATTGCAAGGTTTGGATGGAAAAAACATTGGTCACAATTACCGGTATCAATGATATTAATTTAATGTTTACTAAATTGGGGATTATGAGTTCTCTTAGAATATAATAAATATTAATATGATTCTATTAAATATTAATAAAAACATTCAAACTACTATATAGGTGGTTAAATAATGTTCAACTAAAAAGAAGTTTGGGGTAATTTATTTTATAACTCAATCTCAATTAATTAGGTTAAACATATACTTCATTGATTATGTAATTCAATAATTATTTGGTTAATTACTTTTGATTATTTTTCTTTTTATTCCCACATGTTTTATGTGGATTTAAATTTGAAACACTTAATCAATTCATTGATAAATCCCCCACATCGATGATCTGATATTTATAATTGACTACATCTCAATACTCCTTCATTGAGGAATATTATACTGTTATATGCCTCATTTCTTTTATATGTTATATATACATCCCCTCTTAGTTGTAATAACATCATTCATTAACAAATATAGGGTATTTTATGATTCAATTTGAATTATTTCATCCATGAGGATTTGATAAGAATGAAACTAAGAGGTAATGAATTTCATTACTCGATTTCTTTTTATAATGATATATTATTTATTTTTTTATCTTTGATATTCTAATGTTATGTTTATAATGACTTTTTATTATATTCCCATTTATTTAAAATTGTTTAATTTGAATTTATGTTTGGTAAAAATAATCAATTTGTTTACTATTTCTCACATCAAATTTATGACCATTGTAAAGGTTTACATGATAATATCATTCTAATTTATACGGTTTTTATTTGATCATACTATTAAAGTAAAATTTATTTTTATAATCCTCTCGTTACTCATGAATTTACCTATAATAATACCATTTTTACAGTCTTTGGTAGTTATAATGTTTTTTAAAATGTTTTTAATAAAATATAAATTCATTTACCTCTTTGGTCAGAAATGTATTTTCTTCCAAAACCATTTTTTCAAAATAAAAATCAAAAATATATCTGAATTTTTTCAAATGATTTATTTAATATATTTTAACTATTTTTATTTATTTAAAAAGAAAAATGAATCTTCATTTATTTTTCAAAACAAGGCCCATTAATATTTTCATGTAAATGTGTATAGAATAATTGTTTTTACATACTCAACATGCACATAATTTCTTATCATCATAACCACTCAATGTTTTAAATCATTTTTAATAAGTTTCAAGAATTATTTTCAATAAATATATTAAAAAACGTTTTGTGAACATTTGGCTTTAAAATGTTTCTTCAATATGAATAGGATATTTTCTTTAAGAATGCTTTTACAGAACTTTTTATGGTATTTCTATTTATGAACAAAAAAACACTTTACATTCCTTATTATCCTTTAATGATATGTTTTTTAATTACATACTTACCATTTAGATGGGTTATGATCACTTTCACCAAGGAATGAACTCAAATTAACATTATTGATTAATGTTTATTTCCATTAACGTTCCATTGAAATATTCACTTTCTTATAATCAATAGACATTATATTTACCCTATATATCATTATTATTACTGAAGGATATGTTAATCACTTAAAACATATAAAATGTTTTCTAATGGTTTTATATATTGAACACAATTTGTAGATATAGGGAACTATTGATAATTTTGTACTCTTTACTCAACATAAATATTTAATGATAAATAAAATTGTTCAGGAATTTAATTTATTATTAGATATATGAGGAATTATTTGGAAATGAAGTGATGGTTGAGTCCGCAAATTATTTATCAACTAAAAGCATTAATATTATCATAATGGGAATCAATAATCCAACATTAAATGAGACTCTACTTTATTTTTCAACCATGTTATAAAAGGTGTAGATGATAGAGGTATCGTGATGTCTAAGATCATAACTTCCGTTAATTAAATGTTACATTCATTATGAATTTAGTTATTATTATCAACGATAATTTCACAATTATTTTATCTACGGATGTATTTGATTCTCATTTTTCGACTTAATTGGGTTGTGTTTTCATATATTTTTTATGCCATATGTATTATGATAAATCTAATTTTGATAACCATTTTATTGATTAAATATAATTACAATTAAGTTATTTATATTTAAACATTGATTATTCATTATTTATTCATAATATATTCCAAATTCCATTAAACTTACTTTGAATTTGAGTTCACCATTATCTTTTCTCATTTCCCATAGGTTCCATGAACTGTAATATGATAGAAATGGAGGGATATGTTAGATGAAATGATGATATTAATGAAAAAAAATAAAATTGTAAATTTAATTTTAAAATGTAATATTGTAATCATGTTTGTAATATGTTTAAGAGGACTGCTATATTGTCTGGTCATTTAGAATGTGATACTTGTATATTATATGAATGTAATAAAGAATACACCAGCTTCAGGTATTGGGATCTATATTCTAAAAAAGAATAAAAATTACTCCCCTATCAGAATCTATAACCAGTATGAAAAAATATTTGGTAGATACAACTTCCATTCTCTCACCAACAATTCATTTTCTTTTCCAATTAGGTCAGTAATGGATCGATATAATATCTTCTAGAAAAATATGGGGGGTTATTGAACTCTTGAATTTATGTGTTGAAATAATTATAGTGGTTACATATTTATAATTTCACCAAGATCAAAAAAATATTTAAATAGTCCACCACTATTTCATAATATATAGGGTATGAAAAATATTCCTAGTGATTAAAGTTTAGGAAGTATAATATCTTGTTGGACTACATTACATGCCTCTGTAATTATATATAGAAAAATATTATATGGTTTTTTTGGTTTAAAAAATTTTCATCATTAATATAAAAAACATGGGATTTGAAATAATTATTTCAATAATTGAATAGTTATTTTATGTTTCTTGATATGATTGTAGAATTGATAAAGCTCATTTTACATTTTTCTTTTTATTAATTCTCTTAGATAAGGCTATGGTTGGGGTGAAATTAATCATAATTGTTTTGTATCTTCTCCATACTTTCTTAGATAATTATTATTTATTTACTATATTTTATTTTCATTTAATTTGAAAATTTCAATTTCTATAATCAAATATGTTTAATGGTAAAATCATTAGTGTTGTATAGATTTCCAGTATTATATATTTCTAGATTATGGTTTTTATTTGTGTACTAATTTTAATTTTGATTATGTTTAGGGTATCTTAAAAAATACATGTTTTTATTGAAGACCAATCCTATATATGATAACCATTAAATTATCTTGATGATTTTCTTTAGTTGAACATGGTAATTTAACCTTTTCTCTTGTATTCACACCCCTGTATAGTTGAATAATTTCCATCCATTCAATTTTCATCTTAGATTAATATTGCACTTTATCTGAATAATGATTCAATTTTTGAATCAAACATACCTATAAGATATTATATAATGGTCCTAAATTACTCTTTTGACAAGTTTGTTTAATCATTTATTTAGTTTTTATATTTCTTCTTAGGATATGGAACTAGGGGAGAAAAAGGTCTCAACACCATTTCTTTTATCCATGTTAGATTAGGATTGTTTTTATACACATGGTAATAGGTTTTAGATAATATATAATCCATACTCTTCCTCCAAGGTAGGAATGAAAAATAATTGTAATTTATAGGTGGTGAGGAAGGTATATCTATGTCTCATTAGAAAGATTATTAGTGAATGAACAGACCACTGTAGTTGAATTTCTCAATAATTTTGTTTTGACTATTTTCATTTTCATAACCAGTATCTTCAATTTCAACTTATTGAAAATGATTCTGTTGTTTCCTAAAAATTTTCTAAATATTGAGGAAATATGATGTTTGTTTTTTAATGATTATTAAATTTATGTTAACTCTAAAATAATTTCATTACAAAAAAAACTATTCTAAAGGATTGATCAATGAGGTTTTACTGACATGGGTTTAGTATATTTTTGAATTTATCAATGAGAAATTTTGGAGTATCTTAATAGATGATACATTTTCTAGGTAATCCATTTAATATATCCCAAGAATAACTGATTAACTCAACAATTATCTTGAATAAATCCTGTGATAGTTTTTCTTTTTTCAATTTTCATAATTGTGGAGAAATATTTACTGACAAAATAATTAAATAGTAGGTCCCTTAATTTAATGATTCATTCATCAATATATTCAAAGATGATTTCATAAGATCCCTTAAACTAAAAGGGATGAATAAGAGAATAAATTACTCATCACTCAACCCCCAATATTAGAGAAACTTCACGTAAAAATAGATGACCCAAATGAATTAATGCGAGTATTAATTAAATAATTCATGGTTTGATGGAAACCTATATAAATGTGATTTCTTAATCTCAATGTTGTGTAAACAATGGGTTTACCTAATACATAATGGATTTATAGATACTACTGTAATCCAAAACTCCTGAATATTAAATCCCGAAACCAATTCATTTCCTAGTTGTGGTTGGTTCACTTTGCTTTATTCGTAAATATTCAGATTTTCCATAAGGTCTTAAATTATGGTTTTTTCTTCAAAAAATTTAAATGGTACTTAATTTCTAGTTTGATGGGTTCTAATTTATACATTTATGAACTTTTTTAATTCACAAAAATTTTAAATAATATTTTTATAAAAAGTATCATGATGTAACACCCTAATATTTTAAGAAATGTTTTTTTAAAAAATTTAATTTTTTGATAGACTGCATCACAGAAAACATTAAGTTTCACAAAACTGCAATATAGTTTACCATTATAGCTTTACTGTTAAATTGGATGTTATGAATAATAATTAATATAATATTAAATGATTTTACTTTACTCATGTGTACAATTAATTAATTGGTCATCAATTTATTATAAATGATCATTAAAATCATTTTAAATTAAATAAATATTTTTTTGAAAAACTATTTCTATGTGTGAAAAGGTTTTTTATTAAAATAAATTAAATTATCAACTATTAGTCAATTATATTAATGATATTTATGTATTATATATCATATAATATTTTATAACCTTCCTCTAATATATTTATGGGAAAGGGATAAGAATAAATAATGTTTTCTAAATGAAAACTATATTTTTTCAAAAATTAGTTAAATCCCATATACTAAACATATAAAAAATTAATTATGGAAAATTATATAAAATATATTTGAAAAAAATATTAAATTTTAAAATCACTATGTCAATTTTTTTTATTAAACATAATTTATGAGATTATTTTGATAATATTAATTATTTTGTTGAGTGGTGAAAAATGTTTATATTTATTGAAAAATGAGTTTTTTGTATAAATAATTAATGATGTTAAATTTTTTTTAAATATTTTAAAAGTTTCATTTGATAAATTAATTTATGGTTAATCATATTTAGGTCACTAAAATTAATTAAAATTTGATATTTTATATAAATGTTTTTATACTTATATAAATAGTTTCCTTGAAAACCCACATTTTTATTATGTCTATGGGTTTAATTTAAAATTATATACTACCAACTCTATGAATTTAATTAGAAAAAATGGATTATATATGTGGAATTAGCATAATTTATGTTATGATATAATTTAACTTTAATTATTTTCATATTTAATAACCAAAAATATAAGTATTTGTTTTTTATGTTAAGGTAAAAACTTTTTTACATAGGTATTTAAACTAAAAGATAAATATAATTTTTTCAATTAGAAATATATAAATAAAATTTTATTGAAATATTTTAACCTTATAATTTACCATATTAAAATATTAAGTCATTTTGAATCATTATTATTGGGAATGACTTTATCATATTTATATTCATTTGGGAAATTTCCATGTAACTTCCAAATGCATCTTTTCCCCCACTTATAAAATTAATCATCTTATCCTATAATCTCTATATTCAAGAAAACTTTGGTTTATCAAAGACCAACCCAATTCCATTCCATTATTCCATTCGAACCTCCTATTTTCATTTTATTATTATAAAACCCTTCTATGGTGGCTTTAGAGGTAATCCTGAAGAGGTTCTCTGAAGTAGAGATATATTCCTTAACAAGTCATTTTTATTTAATTTCTTCTTTTATGTCCATAAAATATAATTAAACAATGATGATAAATTAAAATCAGTATCTAACATATACTTCAATTTCATTATGTTATCTTAATAACTTACGCACATCTCCACTTCCGTGAAATGGGGAAAAAATAATAATCTTGTGTATAGCAGACTACGACCTCACAAACCGATGTAATTTATTTTCCATCACCCCTCTCACAATTGGATATATTGATAGATATAAATTATACATATATATAAGTGTGTGTTTCGTATTCATTACATAATTATAATCCTTTAATTATAATATCACATGTATCTTCTAACCTTCCAATCTGTTGAACATTGATAACATTACTCATCCATATGTTTTGAAAACCGATAATATGAAGTGATGTGATACATTATTTATTATAAATTGACATTGATGGTAATAAGAATAGATATAAGGAATATATATGATATAAAATGATTCTTTAAATTTTAATTATTATTTACATTTATTTCATTTCATCTATCGAGAAAATGAAAATAACATCCATGCTTACAAACGACCCACCGTCTCTATAAATTGATTAATTCAATATATATATAGAATTTATGGATGAATATGAATATGTATATAATGAATATATATGATAGATATTAACATTAATGACATGATATAAATGAACTCATTGTACAAGTACAAATACTACCAAACCAAAATATATATGAAAAATGAAGTAGTTATCCCCTGAAATATAGATTTTAACATTGAATTGTTAAAAATATGGGGTAAAATGTTATAAATATATCATATATGGGAGGATATGTATGATTATTTTTCAAGATTAAATATTTAATAAATCAATAATTATTATATAATGGGTTCAAACATGTGTAAAGAAAATCGAATCCTAATGTAATGGATTATCATCTCATTTTATTTTGGTGGGACACATGAAATGTTCACCACTAGTTTCTTTTGTGTGTTTTATATAATATCTATGAATATATTTATATAATTATTAAAATGAATATTTTTTTCTATAATTAACATATGAAGATCCAAATTTGATTAAAAGTAGTATTTTTATTGTAATTGTTGTCAATACAATTGTTTGATAAAAAGTCAACCTTTCGATAAATGATTGTTAGTCTTCTGGTGTTCTTCCATTGAAATATTATATATAATTATTCATATGTTGGAAAGGATATTTTTATTTTTATAATTTTCTTCAAATAAATCACCATAATTTGTTTTATTATTAGAGTTTTTTTTTAAAAAATATAGTCTGACGATTGTGGAGCTACTATTATGTTCCCTGACAACCTTATGCATATGATTGTTACACATATTTACACGTTTTTTGAATATCCCATGTGAAACGATTTATTTTTCATAATGAGGGTTTAATGTGGATTGGGGTATATTTTTGATAAAGTTGGATTTGGAATTCATGGATATAATATTTGTCAGAAAATGTTTATAGCTATGTTTTCAAAGTGAAGTAAATTAAAAAATATAGTCAATGGACACACCCACCAAGGGGACTAGCATTATCCTGGGATGGATATAGATAATTGAGGTTGTTCTATAGTGGAGCTAGTGAATCAATACATTTTTATTTATCAATCTATTTTTATATCATTTTACCATATCATCCTTGTTTTCCAATCATGAAATGCTTCCGAATGTACTCAAATAATTTGATCTATTTGAGTTTTTCATTATGGTCGTTTGTCCCATTCAGTGGAGTTGTCTTCTCCAGCATTCCATTTAGGTCCCTTATTTATCAGGATCTCGATGATAAATTTCTATAGTCCACTGAATCTGAGATCTTATTAATAGTTTGAAAATTCTATGATGTCCAATTGATGTTTCCACACAATCTAATTTTTAGTCACATTGTCTTTAACCTCATCTATTACTTGAGATCTTATATACATCGGATAAACTATATTCTACATCAATTTTCCCCCATTAATGATTATGATCTCATTTTATGCATCCTGAAAATTTTAGTATGATTGAAATATTTTTGTAATCTCTATACATCATTTTTTGAAGATCAATTTAATGAAAAATAGTGAGATGAAAATTATTTCTTTCTTGGGATGGTGATGGTTCATGGAAATCTTTCTAGTAACAAACCAAATAGGTCTCTATAATTGTATAAGATTATAAGATGATGTATATTTCCTATAAATACATAATAATGATCTCATTTTCATGGGCATTTCATCTCTTAGCTGAGAGATGATTTTTTAAAAGATAAACTCAGTAGATCCCGATCTTTGTATTTGAGAATATAGAACCATTAATTTGTGTTTATCTACATTTTAGTTTGAATGATTTATTCCATGACCTATGTTTAATATTTTGAATTTCAATAATCTTATTAATGTAGTTATGCGATGTAGAGTCAGCATCAGTTTTGATTCTGGTTGGGTTAAGGTAGGATTATTTGAGTTACCATAAACAAGGTGTATTGTCACATACTATCATGAAAAGCCATTCATATCATGTGAGGTTCATTGAAGTAATGAGAGTTTCTACATAACACATCAATGAATTCATTTATGAGTAAAATCATTCCCAAATAAATATTTTGAGAATAATAGTAATACCAGATATGTGAATAAGAAGAGGACTAATATTTTTTGGGATGGATGATGATACTACATAACCTTCTCATGAACTGCCACTCTTTCAAGCCACTATTTTGCTAAAGATTGTTCTCACAATATAAACATGTTATGTGAAGGAGATCTAAGAAACACATATACTATTTTATTCAAAAATAGTTATTTTGGATCACTATTATTATATGTAAAAGGAAGTTGTGTTGAAATACTTTTATGTGAAACTCATTCTTCCAGCTCGAGGAATCATGTTTTCTATGCAGTAATACAGTGGTCATCCCGTGTATGAATCAGGAAAGTATGAATTCATTTAGTTGGGTCGATACATAGTTAATAAATTAAAAAGTTCTAAAATATAAAATGGATCTATGAAGAGAGAGTATGTTATATATGTGCAAGAATGCAGTTTAGTAAAAATAATATGATGTGCATTTATAGTGGATTATCTAAGAGGCATTCTAATTTGTAAAAGAACTATATTTGTGCATATGTGAACAAAAAATTTACAATCAAATGAAGTAAATGGATTATGTGTATTCTCATCCACATTAAATAATACATGAAAAAATAAAGAAGGCCATTATTCTAATATTCACATGCACCAGGAACAAGTAATATAAATTTCATGATATGTGTGAATTGAGTTTTTAAAAGATGTGTCGGGTCATTATAATAGAAGTCATCTTGTAGAGTATTGAGGAATTATCAATTGTACACTATAATATTATAGTGAGTTGATGGGGAAGTGAGAGCTTATACATAATGAGAAGAGTACATTGAACTTATTATAAATAAGGGGCGTTGATTATATTTAGTAGTAATCATTATGCTTCAATTTATGTGAGAAATTTGAGAATCAGTTTATTTCAGTGGATTGAGGAGGAAGATCAGTTTTTTATTGCATTGGTAGATTTAATATTTTGTGATATTCCTCACTGTATTAGTGTTGTAATTGTGAAACAATTGTGGGATTTTAGTATAAAGAACATAGGGGAGATTCTAGGATAATTTGGGAAAAGGTTCATACAAACCCCCAATGGTTTCAAAGTGACACCTAACCAAGATACGTATACTTTCTTATTGATTCATAGGATAAAATATATTCTATATATCATCATGAATACAATTAGGATATAGTTACCCACATTGGGGAATAACTTTGTAAAAATATTATGTTGTTTTTCTTCATTTACATTTTGTATTTCATGTTGTGTTTTTGTATTTACATATAGGGAAGATATATTCACTCTAACAAGTGTAGAGTTTTGAATTAAAAAGGGGTAAGATAAAATAAAATAGACATGGTAAAAACATGTGTACACTGATTACCAACCTCTCCGTGAACCTGCATGAATTACCATGCACTTCAATTTGTACCAATGCACTGATACACATCTAATTAAATCTAGTTTTTATCTTAGTTATTTGTATCTAGCATATTTGAAGTGAAAATTGGATTTTGAATAAGTAAAATATCTATCACAGGTGAAACATTCATTTCCTATTTTTTTAGTTTAAAAAATTTATATTCTTTAAAAAAACTATAAAATATGGATAGAAAAAAGAGGAAAGATGGCCAGGAATTAATTTAATAAAGAAAGAGGGTTTATAAAAGTATAAATAGATTTATAAAGATAGTTTATCTATAGTATCTATTATATCATTTGATAATAATCATTTTGATTTGTACAATTCAGGAGATGATGTAGAATAAGTTATTTAATCTCTCAGTTATTTTTATTTTGAAATAAAAAATTATGTAAAGAATGTTCCTTCTGAATTTTTTTCATACATATTTTTTTTATCAAGGTAATATTTAATGAAATGTCGTAGATTGAAAAGGAAACTGAGGATATAGAGAATTCATTGGGAAAGAAGTTTCAAATATGTAAACTTCTCAATTTTTTTGATTCCCAGAAAGAAAATAAATCACTTCGTAATTAACAATTATCTTATATTGAAGAACAATTGAAAATAATTTTTTTTGAGAAATAAGTTACTGATAAGGTCCTTACTGAGATGACTCATAGACTTGAATAATCTCATAGAGGTACAATAAATTTCGAGGTATCTTAGTTGGAAATCAAAAACAAGGATGAGATATTCATCCAATATGAACAATCAAAAGAACAGTTTATATTTCATTGCAATGAAAGGTTTCATTGATTGAAGATGAATTAGAAAAGAAAATATTTGAGAAAAAACAATGATTTTTTGTAGAGAAGTTATTAGTTCATTGGAGAAACTACGAATAACCTATATAAATAATAAAGAATCATAGAAAGAGGTTAAGAAAATGAAAATTAAAGAGATGAATAATTATCTACTAGAAGTAAGTTGAATTCTTTATGAGCATGTTCAGTAAATGCAGATTCGATGGGAAGACAAACTGAAATATTTTGAAGATGAGAAAAATTTCCTCAACATCAATTGTCATAAAATGGAAGTCAATTTAAAAAATATGAATGAAACATGATTAATGAAATCCTATAAAGAGTGTGACAATATGGTGATATCACATGAAGAACAGAATAAGTCTCAATATCTGAAATATCATATGTTTGAGGTCATGTTCATAAACATGTAGAACAATCATACTGAATCTTTTCAAAATTCTAATATCAAATAAGTTTCTATGAATAATTCTAAAAATGATCTCAATATTAAAAAGAATAATTCAAGTAAAAATAAGAGTTTGATATTATCTAAAGATAAATCTCTTACAATATCATTGAAATTTGTAATTCTTGATCCAAAAGATTCATTGTTACTAATATTTCTTCCTCTAAAATTACATGTTCTACAAGGAATTTTTCTCAAAATGGGTAAATAAGAGTGATAAAAAATACACTATATCATCAAATGTGGATATGATGAGAGTTTTGAATTAATGTTCCCCACAATAAACATTGATGATGATTTGTATTATTTAAAATAAAATGGCTGTTAAATCTTGCCACGTTGTAGCAAAGAAGAAGTAGTCATGATTTGTTGGCCATTGTTGGTGCTGTTAAAAATTATAGAATTGAGTTATTTATTTTTTGCATAATTTTTCTATACATGAAAATTAAAAGAGTCATCCATTAAAGGGGAGAAAATCATAGGTAAAAATAAATTCCTAAAATTTGAATCGTAATTTTTAGATAAAGAAGAATATCTCTATCAAAAATATATTTGATTATCTAGAAGGCAATGTAATGATTCAATATAAGTTTTAAAAATTATGATGGGTGCTTTTATGTTCCAAATATTCAAAATGAATATACTGATATGAATACAATACCACATCAAATGCATTGGGAAATAACAAAAGAAGAAAATTCTTCCTTATGATGTGAGAAAGAGCAGAGAATTATGAAAACAATGATAAAAGATAAACCCATGAAGAATAATGAGATAAATGTTACATTAATGAAGAAATGATTCTACAGTGGAAGAAAAGGATATATAATGGATCTTTTCATACATGTCATACACATCAATGTATGTGAAAGAAAACTGAATTATAAAAATAAATTAATCTGCAAATAAAATAGCATAATTACTATTGTTCATGATAATCAAGATGAAAAATTAAAATTTCATGGGAGGATTTCTAAACTGGATAACCATAACATTACTAGAGATTGCTATGGAAGGTGAAAAATTTTAGAGCATATTGATGATAAATGCATGACATGGTTTCCGTGACCAATAAAACTAGTGAAGAACATATGAGAATCAACAATGGATTCTTATGTTTAAACATATATTCTAAAAAATTTGTGTACACACTAGAAGAAGTCTAATCATAAACCAAAAGAATGTTTAGTCATATGTACATACTAGGTGGAATTTGATAAAAAGATGGAGTAGGAACAAAAGAATGAATTTTCACTACTTGGAAATATGAAATGCCTAAAGATGAAGAAATCAAGAAGTCCATACATTCCTAAATTGATAACATTTGGAAATTCAAATAAGGAGAAAACATGATAAGTTTTCATGAATATATAGAATTATTTAAGGAGTTTCTAGGTTGTGAGATAAATATCATCCCAATTAATATAACTGAAAAAACCATTGATGAACCAAATTATTTCCATGTATATTTTTTTATTGAGTATTTTATGTAAGGAATTAAAGGCGAGACATATATTTAAGGGGATTCTAGAAAATAGGTGTTTTGTAAACAAATTATACATCATTTGTATTTTTATCCATCATGAACTTATTTATTTCAATTGATGATGAATTTGATCTTGAATTTCATATTTTAAGACAGTCAATCATGATGATGAAAATTGAGGAAGATCATCCCTTTAGGGGAGTAAAGATGAACAATTACTAGAGTTGAATATATTAACTATAATAATTATTACAATTGTAGTTCTTGTAATGGATTTTTTTATAATTTTGAATCTAAGAAACTGATGCCAATCATTAAAAAATGGAATGATCACATATTTATTTAAAATGAAAATTCATTATCCAAATAGGATAAAATGAGAATATAATGGGAAAATTAAAATCCATTGATAAAGGATAAATAAATTCTTCAATTTGAATGTTTTTAATCTATTATTTGAGATAAATTCAAGATAATTTGTTTAAAAAATATTTCTTTGGAACAACCCATGAATCACGATTTCTGTATTGGCATTCCATTCTGAAAAATTTATTAATATCTTTGATGTCTAGATTTATTTCTCCTATTTTCTATATTTTCCTTTTATATGAATAAATTGAGAAGACTAATTAACAACAGATTAATTTAAGAAAATTAATGCTTTTATTCTCTATAGAAAAATTAGAATTTCTAGCCAGTGGAATCTACTATGAAATGAGGAGACTGAAAGGGAGAATATAAGAAGTATAGTTATTAAAAAACTAGATGGGTTGAATTAATTCCCATAATTAATTATTGGTTTTTGTTTTCATTTAATGGGAGAATAATATATTTACCTCAAAAGTAAGATGTTTATTGACAAAAACTTTTCGGGGGATTGAAGAACCTAATTTGATTAAATGTATTATTCATGTCTTAATTGTTGTCAATACACATTTTTTATAAAACAATCATTGTGTATGCAATTAAAGGGTAATATTCTTGAGTTCTTCAAATGAATTGTTCTAGTTATTTATTCATACATTTTCAAGGCTATTATTATTTGAGAAAGATTGTTTAAATTACGAAACATTTTTACTTTGATGATTTTAGTTCATTAAAAAATGAATCAATTTTTATTGTGATGGTTGCATAGCCGGTAATAGGTTCCAAGCCTAATCCATACAATTGTTTCACATTGATTAGAAACTTCTTACAAGTTCCCATGTGAAATGATTTATTTTTCATGAAGATGTCCAAATGTTGATTGTGGTATATTTTTTAGAGAGAAGAATTTGGAATTATTAGATATTATTTTTGTTAGGGAATGTATATAGAAATGTTTTCAATGTCTTGTATATTAAAAATATATCCAATGGCTATTCCAGCCAAGGGGATAAGAGTCATAATGGGAAGGCTGTAGCTGAGGGTGATCACTCTATATAGGAACTAGTAAAATGGGACCTTCTGATTGCTAGATCTATTTTTTCTCCCATTCGACCATCTCAACCATTTTCAATCATGAGATCTATCTAAATAATCTCCCACTTTTAGATCTATTCTATTTTTAATCTGGGTCATCCATCCCATTCTAGAAGAGTTTTCTTCTCCATTATGTTGTTGAGGGAATTTCTTCATCATTATCTTGCTGAGCAAAGTCCTCAGTCAACTGAATCCATGATCTTAAGCATAGTTTGAACATTCTATGTTGTCTAATCGTTGTTTCCAAGCCATATTATTTCCAGTCACATCATCATTATCCTGAGCTCACACTTGATAGCTTCTATTAATTGGAGGAACACCATGACACAATGTAAATTTTCACCACCCTTACTTATGTGCTCCATTTAAGCATCCTAACTATTTCAGTATGATAATGATATTTTTCGAATCTCTTTGCGTCATTTTATGAAGATCAATTTGATGTAATATAGTGAGATGAAAATTAGTGTTTTATTTATGATGTGATAGTTCTTCAAGGGATTTTAAGAAACAAATGAATTGGTATCAGTAACTATAAAGATTCTAAGATGATGTATAATTCCTTTAAATACTCAAGAATGATATCATTTTCTTATTCATTTCATCTCCCATCTGAGAGCTGATTTTTTATAGAGAAACATAATGGATCATGTGATTTTTATTTGTGATGGATGATCTAGGCATCTGTGTTGTTTTTCCACATGTCAGGTCACTTGATTTATTCCACGAGCTCTGTTGAATATTAAGATGTTATTTGATCAAAATAAAGCAGTTATGTGATGTAGAGGTAGTGTGAATTTTGATTCTACTGGTGTGAACACATGATGATTTGAGTTATCATGAAACATGCGTGTTTCCGCGTACTATTATGGGAAGGTCCACATATCTTTCAGAGTTGATTGAAGTAATTTTAGGCTACACATAACACATTTATGAATACATTTATGAGGACAATATGTCCTGCATGAATTTTTGGAGAAGAATAGAAAAACATTTTATATGAAGAATAAGAGGATCATTGTTAATGTTTATGTTTTCATAAAGATACTGCATAACGTTCTCCTGAAATACCACTCTCAAGAAACAATATTTCCATGAATGAATGTGTCAGCAATTATCCTTGGATAGCACTTCACACCCTTTATTTGTCAAAGGGGGATGGCGGGGTAGATGGTGGGTGGCCAACTCCACTCAATCCACCAGGGGGAGTGTGTTGTGGGATGGGGTGAGGAAACCTATATAAAGGGCTCTCTCACTTTAGTTTTTCATCCCAACACCATCCTATCATCAGCTTCATCAGCTTCATATAGTTCTCATCCATTCGAGTGGTGTTTTGTGGTTTATTTCCCCACTTATTCAAGAGATTTATTTAGGAGGGTTTTTTCTTTGAATTGGTGAGGGAATGTGTACCCACTTTTACCTCATAGTGATCCTTCAATTTGCCTGTTGTTTTTACCCATTCCATTTGGTGGGTTTTCCATGTTATATCTGGTGTCGCTTTTATTTCCGTATTTTCCACTTTATTTTATCTCGTGATTATCATTGCACCGGTTGGCCAATAATATATTGTCCCAACAAGTTGTAGAAAATTCATGGTTCTGGACCAATGTTGTTCATGTTTTAAGGTATTAATAATTCTCGTAAATTTGTGTTTGGTTGTTGATGGATACTCAGGTAGATCTGTCACATTAGAAAATTTATTGAAATTATTAAATACACCGTTATGAAATAGAGGAGGTTCTTGAATGACGACATGTCCATATGGCAGCGAAATTCGAAATTGAAAAATTCTACAGGAATAATTTTTCTTTTTTGAAAATGAAGATGAAGGCTGTAATGCGGAAGGATAATTTACAATTAGCAATTGTCGAAAAGATGGAAAGTGCGACAAATGAGAAATTGAATGATATGAATGAGAACTCCATTTCCAACATCAATTTGGTTTTTGCAGATGGAGTCCAATCATTAATTGCAGAGATAAAGATGGCAAAAGAAATATGGGATACTCTAACGAAGTTATACGAGGCCACATCACTGCACAAAAAATTTTCCTAAAGAGAAAATTGTACACTATTTGGATGGAAGAGTCATCATCAGTGACGAAACACACCAACAACCTCAACACCCTGTTTTTTCAGATCATGGTGTTGGTCTCTAAAATTATTGATTCTGAATTTGCAATGATTCTACTCCATAGTTTGGTAGATTTGTATGACCAAATAATCATCAAACTCACCAACAATATCCATAAAGATAGGCAACTCTTTAATGATGTTTGAAACCGTAGTTCTTGAAGACGAAATTTGGCGCAAGAACAGGAATGATAGACAGAAAACATCGCACCATGTAGAGGTTATGTCAATGGAGAGAGGAAGGATGATGGAGCGTGGTTTCAGTGGGAGCCAAAATCATGGTAGGTCCAAATAATGGAGTAAGAAGAAGAATTCAAATTTTTTTAATTGAGGCAAGAACAGTCACGTAAATAAGGATTTTTTGAATAATAAGAGTGGTGAAAAGAGATCCAAGGGGAATGTGGTGAGTAAATCTGGAAAATGAGATATACTAGTCAGTGAAGCGATGATGACTGTTGGAAGCATGCATCATGTCGACAATGCATGGATTTTCAACTCAGGAGCAACATGTCACATGATGTCTCAACGGGAATGGGTTGACCAGTTTGGAACTACCCCGGAAGGACTTGTGTACATGGGGAACGATCATTCTCTTAAGATTGTTGCAGTCAGTGCCATCAAACTGAAGATTCAAGATGGCATAGTGCGGACTATCCAAGGATTACATCATGTGAAGGGACTGAAGAAGAACATAATTTATTTGGTACAATTTGATGATATGGGATGCAAGACTCTTCCATAGAGTTGAGGGATGAGAATTGTGAATGTTGTGCTTCTGGTATGGATGGAAGAGAAGATATCAATGAACTTTTACATTCTTTTGGGTGAAATGTACAAGGAGGCAGAGATAGTTATTTCATCAACTACCTCAAAAGAAGCATTTACGATATTATGGCATTGAAAGCATGACCATTTTTTATGAATGAGGCTGGAAGATTCATGTGGATCAGAATTTGAAGCTTGGTCTTATAAATTTATCCTTTCCATTTTTTGAGAAATGTGTTTTGAGAAAGAAACACAGGTTAATGTTCTGGATGTCAACATCAAGAAGTCTAGAGATCTTAGATTTGATCCTTTTTGACCTTTGAAAAGCACTGGTTATATCCCTAGTATAGCAAGGTACTTTGTATCATTCATTGATGATTATTCCAGGAGATGTTGGGTATACCTAATCCAGAGGAAGGGAGACGTATTTGAAGACTTCAAAACATTAATACATAGAAGAATCTTGATTCTGGAGAGAAGATCAAGTGTCTAATGACTAACAATAGTGGATAATATACAAGAGAGGAATTTGATAATTTTTGTCTACCTGATGGAATCCAGAGACAGTTCTCAGTAGCGTACACTCATCTGCGGAATGGAGTGGAAGAGTAGATGAATAGAACCTTGTTGGATAGAATGAGGGTGATATTGAAGACTGTATAATTGCCAAAACATTTTGGCAGAATTAGTGAATACCACCTGTTATGTGATCAACCGATCTCTTTCAATAGCGACTGAATTAAAGACCCCGATGGAGATGTGGATAGGTAAACCCATTGACTATTTTTAGTTACATACTTATAAAAGTCCTATATATGCAATGTTTAATGAACATGAATGATCGAAGAAAGATTCTATATCTTGGAAATGTATCTTTTTTGGGGTATGTTAATGGTGTGAAGGGGTTTCGTTTGTGGGACCCTGCTGCCCACAAATTTATCATGAGTAGAGATGTCATTTTTGCAGACGATAAGGTGAAAATGACAACTAATCAAGACATGGAAAAAGAGAATAAAAAAACTACAATAGTCTATGTATATTACAAAACCAATGAAAAATCAGTTTCCCTTGAAGCATTACTAGGGAACGATGATCAAGTACTGGTTGAGTCTGGACCATGGCGGTTAACTCTGGAGAAAAGAGCTCATTTATGGAACTCAGACTATGTCACTGAGAGAAATATTGCATACTACTTATTGACATAGAATGGAGAGCCAACTTATTTTGTGGAGGTGACCTAGATTCAATATGTAACCTCATGAAATGAGGTGATGTAGAAGGAACCTGAAGCCCTGTACATGAACAAGACTTGGGATCTTGTTCCATTACCTCGTGGATGGAAGGCTATGAGAAAAAAATGGGTCTTTAAGATCTAGCGGGATGGAAAGGACCAAGTGGATAGATATCGTGCAAGATTGGAGGACAAATGACTTTCTTAGAAAAAAGGTATTGATTTCCCTGAAATATTTTCCACAATTGTTAGACTGACGACTATTTAGTTAGTTCTGGAAATGTTTTCTATATAAAGCATGATTCTATAGCAGCAGGATTTGAATAATACTTTTCTCCTTGGAGATCTTGATGAAGAGATCTCTATGGTCTAAACAAATTTTTTTCAAAAAAATGCAAAGGGAACATGGTTTGCAGGTTTAAAAAATCTATATACCATCTCAAACAGGGGAAGATATGTTGGTAAAAGAGATTTTATTTTTCTATCAAGAGCCTTGGATATGACATACTTCATTCAAATCCTTGTGCATATTACAAGGATTTACATGGTAATGATTTCACCATTCTTCTGTTATATGTTGATGGCAAGTTGGTTGCAGGCCCCAACAATGATCAGATCTAGGAGGCGGAGGCACAGTTGGCTAGGGAGTTTGATATGAAGGACCTGGGAGAAGAATACAAGAATCTTGGGATGCAGATTTACTAAGATAGAAGTAATGGAAATATTTGGATATCATAGAAGAGTTACTTTCAGAGAGTCTTGAAATGCTTAAACATGCAAGACAGTAATTCAATATCTACCCCAATTCCCATTAATTTCAATTTATCCCCCATGATGAGTCCTAGCAATGAAGCAGAGAGGATGGAAATGATTTGAGCACCATATGCATTGGTAGTGGGTAGTCTAATGTTCTCTATGTTTTGTACTATACCAGACATTTCACATGCAGTGGGAGTAGTTAGTCTGTACAAGGTGAATCCAGGATGGGAGCATTAGAGCATAGTGAAGATGATCTTGAGATACATCAATAACACCTTAGATGTTGCATTATGTTATGGAGGATCAGATTTTACTATACAAGGATATGTTGATTCAGATTTTGCAGGTGATTCTGACCGAAGTAAATCCACTACTGGTTATGTGTTTACTCTTGCAGGAGGAGATGTGAGCTGGATTTTGGAGATACAGTCAGTTGTGGAATTATCTATAACAAAGGCACAATACATGGCAGCTACATTGGCTTTAAAAGATGAAATTTGGATGAGATGGTTGTTATAGGATCTCTGGCATAGACATATGCAGATTCCATTATTTTGTGACATTCAGAGAACCCTTCACATTGTAAGGAATCCATCTTTCATTCTAGGATGAATCAAATGGGGTAAAACATCACTTTTTCCAAGATGTGGAAAAGGAAGGAAGTGTGGATATGGAAAAAATTCATACTAATGAAAATCTAGCTGATTTTCTGACAAATACAATTAACATTGACCAGTTCTGATGGTGAAGATCCTCGACCAGCCTCATAAGACTTGAGCAGCATGTTCAACAGATAGAAAGGATGATGTGGAGATGTGATTGGTTCACAATAAAATCTCAAAGTGGGAGATGTATCAAAAATTATCCTTGGACAGAACCCCCCCATTATTTGTCAAAGGGGGCTGGCGGAGTTGACGGTGGGTTTCCAACCCCACCTAATCCACTAGCGAGAGTATGCAATGGGAAGGGGAGAGGCAGCCTATATAAAGTGCTCTCTCCCATCAGTTGTTCATCCCAACACCGTCCCATCATCAACATCATCATTTTCATCCATTTATCATCCCGTTTGACCGGTTTTGTGAGGTTTATTTCCCTGCTTATTCAAGAGAGATATTTATAATGGTTTTCTCATTATATTAGTGAGGGAGTGCGTACACACATATACCCCATAGTTATCCTTCTATTTTACCGTGGGTTTTTACCCCTTCCATTTGGGGGTTATTCCTTGTTACATCTGGTGTCCCTTTTATTTCTGCAATTTCAATTTATTTTATGTGAAGGATATATAGGAAACAAATATAATGGTTTATGATAAATTAGATATTTCGTATCACTATTATTACAAGTAAAAGGTTGTGGTTTTCAAGATAGTTTTATGTGATGATCATACGACTAGATTGAGGTTTCATATTTTTTGTGTAGTAATACAGTGCAAATATCGTGCTGTAATTAGAATAATGTGAATTCATTTGGATGACTGCATACATTGTTCATAATTTCAATGGTACTAAAATAAACTAAGGAACACTAAAGAGACAATATGTGATATAAGTACATTAAGGGATTGTAGTACAACAAAATATGATGTGAATTTATAGAGTAATATCTCTGAGGAATTAAAATTGGTGAAATAGATGTATTCTTGCATATGTGAATATAAACACTGCCATCGATAAAAGTTAATGCATTGTGTTTATTCTGATGCACAAGAAATAATACAATCCAAAATAAATAAGACCATGCATTTAATATTTACCTACATGAGGCACATGTGATATAAATTTCATGATAACTATGAATTATTTTTCTGAATTTTTATTCGGAAACTTATATTTGAATTCAACTTTTAAAGTATTCAAGTATCATCGTTGGTACATTCTAATATTATAGCAGATGAATTGGAAGTGATAACATATACTAATTGAGAAGTATCTACTAAAATGAAATTCAAGAAGTGCTGTTGATTATATTTAGTTGTAGTCTTTGAGTTTTTGTTGAAGTGAGCATGTCAAGTATCAGTTTATTTTAGTGACACAAAGTTGAA
This sequence comes from Viscum album, assembly GCA_963277665.1. Lineage (NCBI taxonomy): Eukaryota > Viridiplantae > Streptophyta > Magnoliopsida > Santalales > Viscaceae > Viscum > Viscum album. Next base: position 1,292,127,110 of record OY728158.1, read on the forward strand.
GATCAAATTCTTATTACTTTTTCTACTTTAATATCTTTTGATCATTCTCATTATGTTAGTGTTATTACTGTGAAACAATGGTGGGATTCTATAATAAATAACACTGGTGGGATGCTAGAATAATTTTGGAAAAAGTTCATACCTACCCACAATGGTTTTCTAGTGATACCTGAACAAACCACCTATAATTGATTAGTGATAAATTGTGGAGATGTTTTGTCTTAATTCATCCCGAACACATCAATGATGTAGTATTCCACATCGAGGGTGAACCATGTAAAAATATTGTGTGATGCACTTCATTGACACTATTTCTTTCATGTGGTATAATTTTATTTTAAAACTGGGAAGATCTATTCAATCTAACATGTATAGACGTTTAAATTAAAAAATGGATAAGATAAAAGAAAAAAAAAATTGTAAACACATGAGTACACCGATTCAACCCTCTCTTAGTGTACCTTCATGGTTCACTTGGCACTTCACCATCTATGGTTCATTACATTGTGGGGGATTAAGACTCAATAGCTACCAAAGGGGTAAATGTTTTATGACACAATTTTAGTATGTATTGGTATTGTTTTTTATTTTTCTTTTGATAATGAAATATTATGAAAAATATCTCAAGAAACACATGGATTTTATTTTACTCTGTTTAATTGTGGAAATTAATTTTTTTCCCATTCATTTCTCTCCCTTTATGTAATCTAGATTCCTTAATAAATTTTTAAGGAACAATTTCTTTTTTCTATCATTGGTTGAAATCGATTTCTCTTCCATGTCTATGTTTAAAAAAAAAATTAATGACTATTTTTAATAGTTTCCAAATATAGTTTAAATTTGTTTCTACACATGCTTGTCTTTTAACAAAATGTTTTAAAATAAATCATTTTTTCTATTTATTAATGTTGTTCTTTTTGAAATTTTTATCAAAAATGTCAATTGAATATTTGTTTTAACATTCACATTAGGAAATTAATTTTACACCTTCATGATCACTCATGTTATTAATTATTCATTTATATGTTTCAATGTTCATTTTTAATAAAAAATTACTTTCATCGTATATTGATAATTGATAGTCGTATGAAGTTTATTTTCATTGTGGAAATGATATTATTCTTATGAAGGTTTAATGATATTTTGAAGGAATTTATATTAATTAATGATAGAAACCTTTTTCATTACTTATGTTTTATTAGTGATATGATCCAATGGTACAATCCTAATTTTATCCAAAAATTCATTTTGATAATCCTGATTATATGTATACAAAACCAATTCATTTTCCATTAGTTATCTTATGATGGATTTTTGAAATTATTATTAAACCTAATTTCATTTAATGTGTTGGATATGATGATATTATGAATGTTTACTGATTGAATGGTACATAGATGTACAATTTTCACTATGTGATGGGTGGGGCCAAAATTATATTTCATTCCAATGCATACAGCAGTGTTTTATATTTCATGAGAGAATTATTTTAAACAATTCAATGTTATTGATTTATTATTGAAGTGCATAAGAGTTGAATTTGTTTTCAATATGAATTGGAGTGCATAAGAGTTTTTTTTGTCAATAAGAATTCAATATTTGAATTAAATGTACAGAGAATGAAGTTGGTGAAGCCTTTGAGAATCATTATTGATTCAAATCATTTAATTCTATAGTTGATCAATTATCTAAGTGGATAACTTTGACGGTTGTCGAACATGTCTTAAGTTCCAATGTAGAGACCAAAATATTGACGTACATGGACATTACATTACTTTTTTGGAATACTTAATACATAACAAAAACAGACACACAAGGAACTTAATAGTTTAGTGGATTTGGAAACTCTGAATATAATCTTCTAATCGTGGTGAAAGATCTTCAACATCTCCAATAATGATATTTCCCTTTTTTTTCTAACCTAAAACCTTTCATTAAATCCTGGGTAAAATAAAACATATAAAGGGTGAGCTCAAATGCTCAGTAAGGTTATGAATGGATAAAATAAAACAAATCATATACAATTGAACATAAAAAAACATCAACGTAATGTTTAATCATCAAAATCTTGAGAAATGACATAAAACAAAGAAGTATGTAAGTCATAGATCATAAAGAAACATTAATCATGATAAATTAGCATGAGAATAAAACATGTAATTGTGGCAACCATTAAGAACATGTTATGATTTCAAAAGTAGCCAAGCCATTGCTGCTACGACCATCATAGTGGACAAAGTCCCTTTCTAAATTGAGTTCACTCCTCATTCCAGTCCTGTAACACTGAACCGGATTAACATGCCATTCTAGCCATGTCTATCTCATGAGATATAAATATTTACCCAATGCATTAGAGGGATATATATGTCCCACCCATCTGATAATGAAATCATTCTTACTTGTGCCACAAAATAAAAATAAATCATGCATCATAACCCAAAGAATAAAATGGGTTTATTAAACATCATCCCATATTAACAAAATCCATATAAAACAAATGGATATGATTTTATCATAAGAAGAATCAAACCATGTAAATAATAGATACATTATTCATGAAACATAATCATACTAAATAATGTCATCTTAGATGGAAAATAGTTTTTGACAAAACACTTGAAAAGAATTCTCGAGGAAAGTATCCTTTATTTTCAAAATCATATTCTTTTGACAAAATTCCAAGTGATTTTAAAAGAAAAGGACTTTTGTTGAAAATAATCATGTAATCTTGTAAAGTAATATTTATAAAAATTAGGCATTATAAAAATGTAAAAATCAGTTCTGGCCGTATAAGTTAAAAAATCATTCTCCTTGTACTTCTGCAGTAAATGTCAAAAAGTTCCTCGTATGGTAAACAAAAGAAATATTCCTTTCGTAACACAATGTAAAAGTCAAAGAGGGGAAAACATGACTTTAAACGTACAATGAATAATATTAAAAACTTTATGAAAAACATTTTTATGGAAATGGATGAAAAATATATCCCCAGTAAATACTTACGTATAAGCAATCTCGGATAAAAATGAGATTTGAAAAATTATCCCTCACCTCATGTTCAATATGATTGGTATGTATCCAAACCTCCTGTATAATGATTTAAATAATGTCATTGACTTATTACAAAATAATATTAATTGTTATGATATCATATATGGTTCACTTATGACTTTATATTTCCGTTCTTTTGTAAATTCATGTTAATGTAGCATTTTGGGTAAAATACATTCATTTGTCTTCCGTGTTTTTGACCTGTAATTATTCATATGATTTATTAGATAATTATTACTTACATCCAGAATTTAAAACATTATTTCTATATAATATATATTTAGAATATACATATATAAAATAGATCGATAAATGGAAATAAATACACCGTTCATGGAGATGGTAGGTCGTATGTACGCATGAACGATGTTTTCATTTCCTTATTAAATTGAATGGAAGTAAGTAAATAACATATATATAAGTCCAGTATCATTAATATTTCATATATTTTAAGATTATTATATATATATATATATATTTTATAAACATTCTATAATGGTTATCTTGGAGAATGAATCTAATCGCATCGTGGAGATGGTAATCCGTACGTACACATGAGAGGTGATATCGTTCCCATAATTATTCAATGGAATTAGGGTGGATGATATAATATCTCAGAATTTGTATCATGATATAATTACCAGATATATAGTTATTATTTACCCCATTATACCCATCCATTTAAGGTGGTGGTGGAAAAACAGATTACACCACAGCGTGGAGATGATATTCCGTACGTACGCATGAGTGGTGATTTCGTTTTCTGTAGGATGGAAAAAAGGTGAAATGGGGTTTTTTCATATTTATAATATCATATTAGTATATTAGTGATATTGATGTTATTACTTTATAATTAAACAACTAATGAATTAGATGTTTATGAAGAAAGAAACTTGAAAGAATCAGTAGAAGAGATTACCTCTTCTTCGACACACCACTTTTAGGCTTCCTCTTAAGGCACTATATTTGGTCTTTTGCGAAGACCATAACTTCAATAATATAACTAGATAGGTTGAGAAGTTAAATTTTTATGGGTTGGCTGAGAATGAAGGCTCAAAATTGAGTGAAGATGAGAGGGAAGGAGGTTCCCTTATATAGGAGAAGAGAGGGGCACTTTTGGAAACCTTAAACATATTAATTAAAAATAAAATGAAACCCCACTTAAAAACCTCAAAAAATGACTCAATTAGAAGATGAGATGATATAGGGTTGTAATCCCATCAACCAATAAAAGTTACACAAGTTTTACGTTTATTTTAATCCTTATTAAGTTGATTTATCATTATTTGTGGAAATACAATTCAAAATTTTAATTTGTTATAAATACATACTTAAATTTTGTGAATTTTCCATAATTGGGTACTTAAAAACCATTTCGACAAAATAATTTTCAATTTTTATTTTTTAAATATTTTTGTGTTTTTTAAATAATTTAATAATATGTTTGTTTCATAAAATATCAATTGTGTCAATTTTAACACTATTCATTATTTGAATTTCAGTAAAAACCACACAGAAGATATGTTCAAACCAAAATATATAATAGATTCCTAAAATGTCATATTAATCAAAAAAATCCATGGGGAACATTAATTTGTTCATATATTATTTATTTTCATATTTTTAAAACCATTTATTTGGTATATCTCTTAATAAAATAATTACTACAACATTTTTGTATAATTATTTAATATACATATTTGTAGCCTAAAAATTAAAAATAAAATCCTATGATTTAGATATATAAAATAAATTTAATAATAATATTTTTACACAAATTTATCATCTTAAAATCAAAACATTTAAATCGTTATATTTATTAAATTATGAAGGTGACATCTTTGACATTATTTAAAATAATATAATATAAATTTCCTAATCGGTTTTCTAATGCTCCAAATGGTCCAAAAATTAACCATTCAATGATTAGGGTATAGATATACTCGACCAATAATGTTTGGTCATGTTTCTGGTCCTTTTGATAGGTATTGTTATTTTAATAAAAACTATATTATTGATTGTTCACTAAATAAATAATTTCTACATCATTAATGTATAAGATATTAATGTAATTAAATATTTCGTAAAAATTAAAAATAAATTACCATGATAAAGAAAAAATATTTATCTTTCACATGAGTATTTATAATAGAATTTATATTCTGCATAACCTTATATTAAAAATAATCTAATTATTAATGTTTGAGTGAGACATATTTCACATTCCTATAAATAAAATAAATAAAAGGTCTTAATCTAATACCAATGGGTTCCATTAGATTTCATTTGGACCCAAGTACGATTTAGGTAAAATTACAATCATCAAAATATATTAATACAAGTGTTAGGGTATGTTTATGATATTATATTGACCCTTAATTACCTGAGTTACCTTTAACTATGGTAAATAAAATTTACCTTAGTTACTATTCATAATTCCTAAAAATAAAAAGTAGATTATTAAAATTATTTGGACCTAATGATTCCAAATATGGACTCCATTTTTCAAAATTCAAAAAACAAAAGTTTCAGTATTTTTTTTAAAATTAATGATGCTGTTGAGAAAACGAGTTTTAAAAGTAAAAATGTTGCAAAAGATTGAAATGTTTTTACTTGTGAATTCAATGTTAACTTAATGTTCATGACTTAAATTATATTAAAAGGTAAAAATATATATTCTATTTATACTTTAAAACCATTAAATATTATAATTTAACCATATAAATTATCACGATGAAAAAAGTTGTATTTAATTAAAAGTTTGTGTATTTTTACTGTTCATCAAAATAAGAAACATATCAGAAAAATATCAAAAATTTATCCAAAGTAAATTTTTATATCCGGATTCAAAAGAATAATTTTATTTTTTCATATTGAACTTATAAACATGTCAAAAACTAAATTTAATGTAGATGCGCCATCAAAAGGCCGCAAAATTTCATTTTTTAAAAACTACTTATTTTACCTGAAAAATTTATTTTGTTCCCATAACATGTTCTATAAAATGTGTAAGATGAATTATAATGTCTTAAAATTCAAAATTTAGTAATTAATATTCATAATGGCTAGTTCGTAATAATATTATAATAATATATCATTTTTTATTGAAACTCAGTATTGCGTACAACATACACCATTGAGGAAGGTTGCTCTTGCGTGCAACACAAGCCTGGAATAGTGTTTTCATATAATATAAGCTAATACGGTGTTTCTCATAGCACAAGATAATTTTGGTGTAGCGTACAACACAATACATCAATGAAATTAAAAGAATATTTTTCATAATATATCGTGGTGTTACATTCTACCCCCCTTAAAATGAATTTCGCCCTCAAAATTTGTCGGGGTTATAAATGGTTTACTACTTGAATGTTTATTTAATAGAAAACCACATCATAAAAAGGAATACCAAAACATAACATTATAAACAAAATTATGATATGTAACAATTACCCAAATTAACTAATCATTGTGTTTCCACAAAAGAGAACATATGTGAAAATATGGATATGAAAGAGGAATCTAACCATCAAGTTCTAATGGAGAGTGGTAGAGAACCTGACTATAAATAAGCCAATAATCCCAAAGCTGTAAATTTGTGATGATCTAAGGTACAATATGATTCATTAGATATGAGGGCAGTAGGACAACAGTTTTGGTTTTCATGATCATTTCCCTAAAGTAGAAAAAATTGGAATTAGAAGAAATAATTTCTTGATTTTGGTATAATCTCACTGTTGTTCATTTCGTGAACAGCTTAAACTTCATCTCTTAAGGAAATGAAGTTGAATTTATCATTAATGAAGTTTTAGTAGATCATGCGATAGAATGATAGGTCATTCCATCTGTCTCAAACAAAAGGTTAGCAAAAATTATTAAATATACATACGTCCATCTATAGTGAGATTAATCATATATGGTTCCTAAAATTGACTTATACTTCATATATCATACCACATAATAAATTAATACTAATTTATACTTACCAGGGACTTCTTTTAGGATAGTGGTATGTGATAAAGGCATGTCGCACTTCGTTTGTGGGTTCGATTCCCATATCCTTGTTCGACGTGACGGGTTGTCGCTCGTCCTATGGGTTATTCTTTTTCTAAAACTATAATACTATAAAATTCTAGGAATAATATCGAAAAACATGTTCTATCCTTAAATAATACTATCTGATGCCCAACATAATCCATTCCAATCTTTAGGCCTATCCAATATACATATGTCCAATCTCATAGTATAAAGAAAATGATTACTTGAAAGGTCACATAACAAGCACGTGAATACCATCATTTATCCCCCATATATCATAAGATATATCTTGTTGATCGCATTTCAAACATGTGAATACTTTAATCATGTGTTATCTTGAAAAATGTATAACCATATAATCTTTGTGAAAACATGAATGATCCCAGAATATCTATATACTCAAACCATGATATCACTTTGTCCTTATATCAGTCATGAGCTCATTAATATTATTAAACATAGCATTATCTCTTTATCCCTTCATTATGCGCATATCATCTACATTCCAAAAATATCTGAATAACCATTCATGGATACCAATACCATTTAATATATATTTTCAAAAAACATAAGTAAACACAATAGTGTAACAATCCTTAGACGTTTATTTATTCCAGAGTACCATGAAATTACTTATACAACATTACTTTTGATAAACATGCAATCATTCCACTACCTTCTTAAACCATTGACCGAGCTTCATCATTGTATTCCTCAACACTTATTTCATCTTATATTCAATTTTTAGTCTCTTCATCATCACCAACATAAATACTACCCATAAAACCATGCTGATTCTTTTTATGAGATTTCCCTTCAGGCATTGGTTTGTATAAGGCTTGTACGTTCCACACATAAAACATTTAACCGTTGTTGATGTCCTAGCAATACCATTATCCATGTAAATGGTGTTAACTGAACCTTTTCCGTTACAATTACTGTCTTTGTGTCCTCATTTTCCACACCCAAATCATCTTCCATTTCCTTTGAAACATTCTCCCTGATTCCTCTTCCCACATGATTTACATTAGGGAAATTGAAATTTCTTTCTTCTATGATCATCAAATCCATCTGTCTCTTATTAGCTTAGTCAGGAAACTTACCAAAGTTGAGATTATTGATCATATTATGAGATTGCTGATTAGGAATAATAACGATATATGGACTTTCAGACCCAATTTCATTTGGTTTGTCATGAATAATATCATTCCATTGTCCATCATATCCTCCATTATCGTGAATCTTCATGTTTCCAGCCATTTTCTAAAACCCGAAAAGAATAATGTGAGAGGAAAAAATCATAATAAATGGGGAGTACCTTCAATATCTAACAACATAGGTTAAATTCTAAGATCGTTACAATAATTCTAGTACTATAACCTATACTTATAGATAACCTTAAGGACATCCTTAGTCTTACCATAGTAATATCTTCTAGGGATCTCACTAAAGTTTTCACATCCTTGTTTCCAAAGGATAACTAAACCTTCCCTCTGATACCAACTATAGATACCCAAAGCTTGAGGTACATGGAAATTACATTAATTTTACAAAATACTTAATACATAACAAAAACATACACACAAGAACAGTAATTTTATAGTATCTTTGGAAACTTGTAATATAATATTCTAATCATGGTGAAAGATCTTTAACATCTCCCATAAAGATCTTCCCCTTTTGTTTTCTTACCTAAAACATTTCTTTAAATCTTGGGTAAATGAAAACATATAAAGGGTGAGCTCAAATTCTCATTAAGTTTATTCATGGATAAAATAAAACAAATCATATACATTTGAACTTAAAAAAACAAGAACATAATGTATAAAAATCAAAATCTTGAGCAATGACATAAAACATGGTAGTACGTAAGGCATAGATCATAAAGAAACATTAATAATGATAAAATAGCTTGGTAATAACATATTTAATTGTGGAAACCATTAATCATATGTTATGATTTCCATACTAGCCAAAGCATTGCTTCCAAGACCATCTTAGTGGACAAAGTCCCTTTCTGAATCGAGTTTACTCCTCATTCCAGCCCTGTATCACTGAACCAGATTAACTTTCCATTCCAGCCATGTCTATCTCATGAGATATAAATCTTTACCCAATGCATTGGAGGGAGATATGGGTCCCACCCATCTCATAATGAAATCATTCTTACTTGTGCCACAAAATAAACATAAATCATTCATCATAACCCAAAGAATAAAATGGGTTTCATAAATATCATCCCATCTTAACATAATCCATATAAAAAAATGGATATCATTTGATCATAAGAATAATAAAACCATGTAAATAATATAGACATTATACTCGAAACATAATCATTCTATATAATGTCATCTTAGATGGAAAATAGTTTTGACAAAACAGATGAAATGAATTCTTGAGGAAAATATCCTTTCTTTTCAAAATCATATTCTTTTCACAAAATTCCATGTAATTTTAAAAGAATAGGACTTTTGTTGAAAATAATAATGTAATATTGTAAAGTAAGTTTATGAAAATTAGGCATTATGAAACCATAAAAATCTGTTCACACCGTATAAGTTAAAAAAACATTTTCCTTGTCATTTTGCCGGAAAAGTCAAAAAGTTACTCGTATGGTAAAAAATGAAAGACTCCTTTCATAAAACAATGTAAAAGTAAAAGATGGGTAAAAATGACTTTAATAATACGTGGAAGAATATTGAACACTTTATGAAAAACATTTTTAAGGACATGGATGAAAAAAAAGAACCCCAGTAAATACTTACGTATAAGCAATCTCAGATAAAAACGAGATTTATAAACTTATGCCTTACCATATGTCTGATATGCTTAGTATGTATCTGAACCTCCTATATAATAATTTAAATAATCTCATTGACTTATTACAGAATCATATTCATTGTTATGATATCATATATGGTTCACTTATGACATTATATTACCCGTTCTTTTGTAAATTAATGTTAAAGTAGCGTTTGGGGTAAAATCCTTTCATTTATCGTCCGTGTTTTTGACTTGTAATTATTCATATGATTACTTAAATCATTATTATTTAATTCTATAATTTAAAACATGATTTATGTATAATTTATATTCAGAATATACATATATATAATAGATCGATAAATGGATAAAATACACCATTCATGGAGACGGTAGGTCGTACGTACGCATGAATGATGTTTTCATTTCCTTATTAATTTGAATGGAAGTAAGTAAATAACATATACATAAGTCCAGTATCATTAATATTTCATATATTTTATGATTATTTTATATATATATTTTATAATCATTCTTGATTGGTTAACTTGGAGAATGAATCTCATAACGTCGTGGAGACAGTAATCCGTACGTACACACGAGCGATGATATCATTCCCATTATTATTGAATGGAATTAGAGTGGATGATATAATATCTCGGAATTAGTATCATGTTATAATAACTATATATAGTTATTATTTACTCCATTATACCCAACCAAGTAAGGTGGTGGTGAAAAAACAGATTACACCACGGCGTGGAGACAGTATTCTGTACGTACGCACGCGTTGTGATTTCGTTTTCTATAGGATGGATAGAAGGTGAAATGTGGTTTTTTCATATATAAAATAAAAAATAATTATATTAGTGATACATATGTTATTAATTTATAATGAAACAAATAATTAAGATGAAGTTTAAGAAGAAAGAAACTTGAAATAATCGGTAGAAGAGATTACCTCATCTTCGACACACCTTTTTATGCTTCTTCTTTAGGCACTACAGTTGGTCTTTTGAGAAGACCATAACCTCGATAATATAACTAGAGTGGTTGGGAAGATAAATTTTCAGCGGTTGGCCGAGCTTGAAGGCTAAAAATTAAGTGAAGAGGAGAGGGAAGGAGGTTCCCTTATATAGGAGGGGAGAGGGGTACTTTTGGAAACCTAAAAAATATTAATTAATAATAAAATGAAACCCCACTTAAAACCTCAAAAAATACCTAAATTCGAAGATGAGATTATATTGGGTTGTAATCTCATGAACCAATGAAATTTAGACATGTTTTATGTTTATTTTAAACATTATCAACTTGATTTATCATTATTTAATCTATTTAATTATATTTGTGGTAATAAAATTCTAAATTTTAAATTGTTATAAATACATACATAAATGTTGTCAATTTACCATAATTGGATACTTTATAACCTTTTAGTGAATATAATTTTCAATTTGTAGTTTTTAAATATTTTTTTGATTTTTAAATAATTTAATAATATGTTAGTTTTATAAAATATCAATAGTGTCAATTTTGACACTATTCAATATTTGAATTTAAATAAAAACCACACAGATGATATGCTCGAACCATAATAACTAATAGATTCCTAACATTCCATAGTCATCAAAAAAATTCATGGGGAACATTAATTTGTTCATATATTATTTATTTTAATATTTTCAAAACCATTTATTTGGTATATCTCTTAATAAAATAATTACTACAACATTTTTGTATAATTATTTAATATGCATATTTGTTGCATAAAAATAAAAAATAAACTCCTATGATGTAGATAAATAAAATAACTTTAATAATAATATTTTTAATCGAATTTATCATCTTAAAATCACAACATTTAGTTTGTTATATTTATTAAATTATGAAGGTGACGTCTTTGACATCATTAAAAAAATAATAATATAAATGTCCTAATTGGTTTAATAAGGCACCAAATGGTCCAAAAATGGACCATTGGATGCTTAGCATATATATATACCCGACCAATAATTTTTTGTCATGTTTCTGTTCATTTTGATAGGTATTGTTATTTCAATAAAAACTATATTATTGATTGTTCACTAAATAAATAATTTCTACATCATTAATGTATAAGCTATTAATGTAGTTAAATAATTCTTAAAAATTAAAAATAAATTACCAGGATAAGTAAAACCATATTATCTTTCAAATTATTATTTATAATAGAAGTTATATTCTGTATTTCTTATATTAAAAATATTCTAATTCTTAAAGTTTTACTGAGACATATTTTACTTTCATTTAAATAAAATAAATAAAAGGTCTTAATCAAATAAAAGTGGGTTCCATTATATTCCATTTCGACCCAAGTATGATTTAATCAAAAATATAATAAAAAAACTATATTAAGACAAGTTTTATGGTATGTTTATGATATTATATTTACCTTTAATTAACAGATTTACCTTCAAATATGGTAAATACAATTTACCATAATTAATATTCATAATGAATAAAAATAAAAAGTAGCTTATTAACAAAATTTGGGCCTACTGATTCAAAATATGGAATTAATTTTTCCTAATTCAACACAAAAAATTTGCCGTATTTAATTTAAAATTTATCCCGATGTTGAGAAAATAATTTTTATAAGTTAAAACGTTGCAAAAGATTGAAATGTTTTTACTTATTAATTTAGTGTAAAATTAATGCTAATGACTTACATTATATTAAATGGTAAAAATATATTTGATTTATACTTTAAAACCATTCGGTATTATAATTTAACTATATAAATTATAATGATGAAAAAAGTTGTTTTTGATTAAAATTTAGCGTATTTTTACTATTCATCAAAATAAAAAACTTATCAGAAAAATATCAAAAATTTATCGAAAGTAAATTTTTATATATGTATTAAAAATAAGAATTTTATTTTGACAAATTGAACTTATAAAAATGTTAAAAACTAAATCTAATGAGGGTGCGCCATCAAAAGGCGGAAAAACTGCGTTTATTGAAAAATAACTGTTTTACCCGAAATATTTATTTTGTTCTCATACCGTGTTCAATAAAATGTGCAAGATGAATTATAATGTCATAAAATTCAAAATATAGTAACTAATATTCATAACGGATAGTTCATAATAATATTATAACAATATATCATTGTTTAGTGAAACTCAGTATTGCGTAGAACACACGCTATTGAGGAAGGATGCTCTTGCGTGAAACACAAGCCAAGAATAGTGTTTGCGTATAATATAAGCTAATACAGTGTTGCATATAGCACAAGATAATTTTGGTGTAGAGTACAACACAAGAAATCAATGAAATTAAAATATTTGTTTTCATAAAATCTCTGGGTGTTACATCCAAGACATGTATCAAGGTGGTACATTGTTACAACACTTGAAGAAGACCATTCAATACTCAATTTCATGAGGAGAAAGAACCATGAATTATGCCTTAATGTATGAGGAATGAAAAATTTATCTGTTTATCATCCATGATTTGATTAAAGGAACATTGAAGATCATAGATTGGTTATTTCAAAATGAAAATGAGGTTGATGTTTGAAGATAAATATGAATTGAGGAATTGGTTACTGAGGAAGCTACTAACTGAATTTCCCATGCAAGAGAATGGCTTATGAAGGTTTCCAGGAATCCTTTATCATGTTATCATTTATGCTAACCTTTTTGTATTGTCCTTTTCTAAAAAACAATGCAAGCATGGAGGCCAGCTGAGGTCCTCACCCCATGTACATGTGGGGCCCGAGGGTCAACCATGCTTGAGGGAATGCCTCAAGGCCAGCCTCGTATGAGGCAAGGCATGCGGGCCATGTGTATGCCGCATAGCACATACGATGATCAACCCATGAACACACTAAGATGCATAGTGAGAACTAGATGTGCGCTCAGAAGAGCAGAGGGGGCAGTAAAAGCACACCCATAGGGAGAACACATTATGGGGTTGTACTGTGGAGGGAGATGGTAGAATTTTGGAGAAAGGATGTCACAACTTGTTATTTAAAGAAGGAACTCTCATGTCTCTGTTTTGATGAGAGATGGAAATTTTAAAATGAAGAAATTATCCTAGCCATCCATCTAATCCCGCACCCAATCAAAACCACAAGATCCATCATCTGACCTACATTCTAATCTCAACCACCCATCTATCTACGTCGCATGGTGTTTAAACCGTGGTCATCTGATCTCTCCATCAAGGATGTCTTCATCCTCTATACACCTGAGCTCCACCCACGAACCAGTATTCGAGTTGAGCATTGATCTCAACATGCGGGCCACTGTTGAAGCTCAAGCTAAGTGAATAAATATCATTCAGTCGCATAGAACACATGCATATATTAAAAGTTTCATTCATGCGATTGAAATGTGGATTTCACGAAGGCCGAATCAACCAAAGGTGCGAGGCCACGTCAGAAGATTGACGTGTTCAGAAAGAAGCTTCACATGCATTCTAAAACTCATGCATGTTTTTTTATTGCATGAGGATAATACTGACCTAGAAAGAATGATCCCACGTTTGAAACCAAAGGAAACAATTGAGATTTGCATGATATCTCATTTGAATTTGAAATATTCAATGCTGAAGATTTCATATGGTCAATGCATGAAATAACTCAGCATATCTCAAGGGATTCAAATGAGAACGAAGGAGTCATTTGCTGCCTATAAAAGGAGGTGTCCCTTGAATCATTCTTTTGTAGAATATATAAAGATAAATCTCTTATTTCTCCGTAAAATAGAGCATTGTGAGAAATATTCCACGCAGCCCTGCTACGCGATGGAGAACCGCCCAAATCATGTGCGAAGGAGTTCCGTGCATCCCCTACGTCAATTGAAGAACCATGACCCCCTGGTTCGTGAATGAGGAGATCTACACCCTCTGTAAAATGAAACCCACAAGAATGGGATAAGTTCTTCGAACCCTCATTGTGCTTCGTGCGTAAAGAAGAAACCACCAACATACAATTGGTGCCTTTTAACCCTTGTTGTTCTCTTGCGAAGATAGAACTAAGAACATCCTTATCTCAGTGAAGGTTGTCTATACTCTCACGGTGAAGAAGACTTGTGCTCCCTGGTTTCCATAAAGATGAATAAGCATTCCATCTTGTTTTGGATGAAGATGGAGAACCTGAGGCCTTATGTTTTTAGAAAGAGGAACACATGCCTGAGGACGAAGCTTTGACATCCTTTTTGAGAAGAAAACCTCACACATAAACCATGAACATACCCATTTTGGTTGTGTGTGCTTCACTTGAAAAAAAATGATGGTCCATGCAAGGTAGAGTGAATGTGCATGAAGAAATAAGTACAAATTGTGTGTGCACATGTGAAGGAGGAATATAAAAAGAAAATAAAAGAGAATTATGCATGAAATCATGCATGAACACATGCATGAGTATCAATTTAGATGATAAAAAGTCAGTCGATCTTTAGTGTTTGAATAATTACATAAGTTTATGTGATTCATGTCAAGTAAAAAAGAATATATTTTTGTGCATTAAGTTATTTCACTATGAATTAAGAATTTGAGATACCCATGTAATCCATGCATGAAGTGAATGGGAATAGAAACTGAAGCTAGTTTGAATTAAAGAAGCTCTTGTATCTGAGTATTTAATAATAGATAATCAAAAAAGAGAGGCATTGTTGATGTTTTTCCACATCATTCTTCCATATTATATTCTTGAAGAAGTTCTGTGCACTATTAGCACACATCTCAGTGCAGCCACGTCTTCATTAGAAGAAGAAATAATTTCATGAGAATTGTTGAGACTGAGAACTAATCAACTCATGTGATCAGAAATATTGAGCAAGGCCAACAAAAAATATCAATGGATGTAGAAGATACTTGAATAGATTGACAAGCAAGTGTGATTCAGAAAACCTATATGAAGAGATCAGAAGATCATATACAATGAATCAATGAAGTATATAAAGAATGAATCTTCTTGTGTGACTTGAGAGCTAGAAGAACCCTGTGAGATTCCGGGTGGAGAAGAAAACATCAATGAGACTCTAAAGTAGGCAAGTGGGACTCTAGTAACACTACGAGAAGTAGTATAAACAACCTCTTGTGGTACTCAAAAGAGATATAGTGTGACTATGTATCGACCATTGTAATTACTAACTGAATTATGGTGGAGAGTCTGTATTGGGGAGAATAACTAAGACAGAAAGGAGTGGGTCTTTGAATTGAACCATGTAAATCCTTGTTTTCAATGCCTTTACATTTAAAACATCATTCGAGGTAAGGATGAGATACAAAAGAAGATTGGATCTAGGATTTAACCATCCATAGAGGTTTAATTGAAAATATTCAGTTATGAAAAATATCTAACGGTATCACTGATTCACCCATCCCCCACTCAGTGATTCACACTGATCTGGGCACATCAATTATGTAAAAAAAATTGATGTTCATGATCAATAATTGGAAAAGGCCAATGTTCATAATCAAATATGGGATATAGGTTGTGATCCCTGATCAATAATGATATGGGAAATAGGTAGGGATTCTGGATCCACTATTATTTGATGGTCTTGACAGTTAAACTTGACGTGTGAAATTTTTTCCATACTCTTGATAGAACCAAAGATATAATAAATGAACTTATAAATCATGGTTTATTTATCATATATTCTCATTCTTATTATTCATGTCTTTTGAAAAGATAATTTCTTATTCCATGCATTATTTTTATAGTCTATGAATAATTCAGTATGAAAATGTTATGACATATTCATTATCTGATACCCTATATAATTATCTTATGATTTCATATGAGCATAGATTGATATGTCCCATGTATACCCTTATTGATCATATGAGAACAACCTTTTGTATTATTCCTTTACCTAGGATATGATTAAATGATATTAGTAGGATATTTATGAAGAATACTAAATTATAATATTATCATGGGATATGTTTAAGATCATTTAATGAATAAAAATATTGGGTATCTAGTCTCTAAAGATATAAACCCTTTTGTTCCTTTAGTGAGTATTGGTAAAATATACTGAATATTAATATGAAAAAATTGTTTTCAATAGTTGGTATCATAACCATGTTTAGTTAATCTTTGGATATTAGGGTTATAAATCTTTAGTGACAACCCTAAGGATAAGACCAAGTATAAGAAAATGACTTATAAGTTTGGTGAAGCATAGAGAGTGTTGCTTCAAGGAAATTTCATCCTTACCTAGATAATATAAGTCGATGTGGATCTAGAATAATTGTTCCTTGGGTTATTAACCCAATAATGGGTGAATTGGACGTTATCTTGATCATCACCTATTGTATTCCAATTGGTTTTATTGGAAAATTTGTTTGAAACTCTTGGAGGATATGTTTCACAAATTCACATGATCTTAAGGAACGATCATAATGGATTTGAAAAATATTATGAATTTATATCACCTAGGTTAGATTTATTTTTTCATATATTAAACATAGAGTTCTGTGATTTAAGAAACACTATAAATGATATATCCTGATTATTTGTTTTTCCAACATGAATGAATTATGTTAACACTGAATGCAATAGACAATAAAATATATTTCCCCATGAGAAACGAATTTTTTTATGAGGTAGAATCAAATAAATCATTTGAATTATCAAACATAACTTTCATGCTATGAATAATGATGAACAATGAAGTGAAAAAAAGAGAATAATGTTCTGTTGCTTCCTTCATAAGAAAACACACACCATCTTTTTTTTGGTTCCACAGATTCACTAAATGATGAAAAATGGATCAGTATCTCGGAAAAGATATGTTACATTCTCTAATTTTTGAACCATGAAAATGTGATTTTGGATATATATTTATTACAAACCATTCTTTTCGTACATTAACATTACCGAAAATTTTTAGAATACTTAAAACATTACAATAACATACGTCCAAATTGCGTATTTTTCTAGTGCTTTTGGAAACATGGAAAGATAATCACTAGTACATAAGTGATATACAATATCTCCCACTATGTTCTTCATGACTATAATTATTCTTAGAAACATCACACATAATATATATCTTCATTAACTGGGGAAGGAAACATAAAAATTAGTGTGATCAGGTGCTGAGTAAGGGTAAACAAGGGAGACTTGTAATCATAAACCAAAGCGTAGGTGTATTAGATCATGATCAAAAAATTATAATGTCATAACCTATTTATAAATGATCAAAAACATGTATCATATCATTAATCTTACCAGTTCATAAGAAAATAATCATAATAAAATAAAGAACATAATCCATGAAAACATAATATAGGAAGAAATCATTAAATTTTCGAAAACACATAAGCGTATAATATTATTTCCATAGTAGTCAAGGAATCACTATCAATTCCATCTTGATAGTCAATGTCCTTTACTAAAATGGGTTCACAACTAGTTCTAGCCATGTATTATGGAACCAAGTTCACTCCACATTCCTACCCAATATTTTTTAAATGATTTCCCTCCTTGTTCAATAACTATATTACTAAACTGAGTTTTTTCTAATTCTAGCCTTATAATACCTAACATAGTTAATTTATTATTCTATCCATGTCTATCTCATGAGATATAAATCTTTAACCAATACATTGGATGAAAATAATGGTCCCTCACATCTCATAGTGAAATCAAATATACATGTTCCAAAAATCATAAATAATTATATCTTAACCATGAAACTAAATGGGTATCATAATCATATAAACATATTACAACTTTTTCAAAAGATACAGTTTTCACAATAATTTCAACTAAAAAATAATCCATGAATGAGAAATGGATTTCATAAACATATAACCAATGAAATAGAGAAAAAATCATAAATACCATGATATTAATACTAAACCATTCATAGAAAGAATATGAAAGGAACCATTACATCATTTCCTAGAATATAATGGGTAACATCAATAGATATCATCTTAAATGGAAAATAATATTGAAATATATTTCAAAAACTTTTCTTGAGGAAAATATACAATCTTTTTTGAAAATGGATTTTTAATAAATAAAACTGCTTAAAAATTATTTTCTCATAAAATGAACTGACATCTTATAATAATGACTTGAAATTATTTTTAAAAACTTTTTCTATGAAAAATTATAAAAAAATATTCAAAATATTTTAGAATACATTTTTCTTTGAAAACAAATTTAAATATTTTATGAAATATTGAAAATGTTATGAAAACCATTTTAATTTAAATCATATAAAAGAATCATGAAAATTATTTTAAAACCATTTATTTTAAATGGGTTTTATAACATATAAATAAGGATTGAAAAATTTTTGAAAAAAATTTCATGAAAACATATAAAAATGTATTCAAAAATATTTGAAAAATAATTCTTGTAAATTACTTTTAAATTCATTTTCTTAAAAATTAATTTTTTAATAACTAATATTTAATCTTTAAATAAATTATGATGGGTAAATATATACACTTTGTACAATGTAAAAAGAGCATTCCTTTTATATCGAAAAGGGTCACAAAATTCTCTGTTATAAAAGAAATAAGAATATTCCATTGAAGATTTTGGTAAAAGAAAAAGGGTAAATATTTCTTTTAATTATCATATTATATTTGTATAATATTCTTGTAAACCCTTATTATAAATCATGGGTTTGAAATAAAATATATTTCCAAATGAAGAGAGAGATATGGTCATATTTTTCTTAAAAAGATTTTTTTAATTATATTAAGTACCAAAGAGTGTAAAAAAATTACTAATACATGGATATATATTGTATAAACATAGGATATGTAATATCATTTTTTTCATGAGAGATGGATCATAATATTTCGACAAAATAAGTATAATCCTTAAAACTTTCGAAATTCAATGATATTATTTCAATAATCTCTTACCAAAGGGTTATTTGGGATCATACTATTCTGGTAAGAACATGAAATTACATGAAGCATAAAAAATCACAAAATAATGTAAATTAGTCATATAAAATGTCAATTTTAATCATATAAACCTCGTTAAATAACATATTTTCATAAAAAAACATGTATCTCAAAGAAAGAAATTTGAGACAAAACTACTTTAACCAATTTGGTATCTTTTGAAACATTAACCCCATAAAATAATGTAAATAGAATGGATACTTAAATACCCATAAATTTAATAATAATAATAATAGAATACATCCATGGTAAGTATACACACCACACAAAAGGAATGTCTAGTGAGTAAAGAATGTATCTTAAATAAATAGAAAAGTGAGATGAAATTCCCTTACCATGTATCTTGAATCTTTTCCTACTTATACAAAATTTTTTGTAATAAATATAAATTTATTATACATATATCAAATATCTATACCATTAATTTTAATTTAAATAGGTTTTGATTATGAATTTATATTTCCATATTTTAAAAATTATATGTTATTGTTTTACTTTGGGTAATATTATCGTGGTTCATCACACGAGTCTAACTTTGTTATATTTTCAGTACATAAACATATATCATTATTAAATAATATAAAAAATTATATAAATATCTTTTCTATTAATTAGATGTTTATTAAAATAATATATATATAATATATAATTACAAAATAGAATACAATGTTTGTGGAGATAGTAAGCCATACGTAAGCATTAAAGATGTTTCCATTTTCATTTTTGTTTTGAAGGAGAGAAACAAAATAAAATATATGTATATATTTATATAATATAATTAAATTAAACTTATAATGTTATATATATATTATATATTTTTAGTAAAACTATACATAAGACATTCCTAGTAGTGTGTGATTGAATCACATCACTTTGAGGGGTAGGTTGTCCACACTTCCTCAAATGAAATTATCAAATTTATCCCAAATTTATTCTAAAAAGATATGAGTTTTAAATGGAATAATGAATAATAATAAAATAATAAATATAATATAGAACATATATAAACATGTTTCCTATCCCAATGTCTATAATGAGGGGCGGTAAAGGAAAAATAGAACCAACATTGTTCAGTGAGGCGACAGTTCACCGTACATGTAATTAGTATGTTCGTTACCCATTAGATGGAGGTGTTATTAAGTTTAGTTTAAACCATTATCATAAAAATATACTAGTATATTTATTATTTTTTGTGTGTTAATAAAATCAAGTAACAAATAGAGTGGTGGGGGTGGAGGATGAAAATAAAAGAAATGAGCTTGAGATAGGGCATTACCACTTAATTGGGTAACTCTTTTTGGTTTGTGATAAAAGGATTCCATGAAAGAATTAATTAAAAATGGATAATTTATGTAGTAAGTTAGAGATGTTGTGAGATTATTTGTTCATATTTCTTATGATACAATATGGCTGGAGAGGTTTGAGTAAGGGGTAGAGTGCTTTCCTTTTTATAGTTGAAGGGGAGTGGCACTCATGGAAATACAAAATTTTATTCAATAATGGGAGGTATAAATTATTTAATGTTCCTAACAAATAAAAAATAATGAATTAATTTTAGTTTAGGTTCAAACCAAATATACACCATCAGAAATATATGTTCATTTTAATAATTTAGTTCCTAAACATCTAAGATTCCCCAATTTTATTATTTTGGTTTATATTAAATAATCTAGTTTTATAACCTATGTAATTTAACAATTAAGACTAAAATATAGTGATATTTATTATAAAATATATATATATTTAATTATTAATAATATTCATGATTTATAAAATAAAAAAATCATGTGTTTAGAATTTTTTTTAAAACAACCATTTCTAACGTAGAGAAACACTTCTTAATCCTAAACTGTGATAAAAATGTTTTTTCAATATATGGGTAATGATGTGTGAAATGATATGATAACTAATAAAATAATTAAATTCAATAATTCAATCAGTTTACTTCACTTTTATAATTTATAGTATCATTTATTTTAGTTAATTATTGATTAAAGTATCACTACGTTGGCGTTTCTTAAAAATATTAATTAACTAAATAATATATACAATTTATTAATAAATTATTATGATCAAAATAACCCATTTACATTTCAAAATATGTGTATAATGGAAAATGTGTTTTTTGTACATATCCCAATCTTTAGTAAATGATAAAGGTAATGAAAATCACCTTTGTATATTTTTCCATACATTACTTTTTTATAGGGAATATCCATTTAATAATAACCCAATAACCCCTAAACATAATTCCAAGAGGAGATATGGTCACCTTATTAGCACAAAATGCCTGTTGAACTAGATTCTTGGTCATTTTGGTCTTTATGATAAAGTGTTAGTCCCTAATTGAGCTTAATCTTACCTTAATTATTGTGATTAATTTAAATCACTTTCCCAAGTAATTTTTTAATAAAATATTTGTTATATTGTTAGACTAAAAATGTCATACTAATTAAAAATTTGTCTCTAAATTTTTAAAAATTTAAATCATAGAAGTGGGAAAACAAATTTTAACTCTAATCTCATAGACGTGGAAAAAAAGTTTGGTTTTTAAAGTAAAAATAATCAAAAGCCGAGTATGTGTTTGTATATAATTTCAATATTAAAAAGGATTCCAGTGAAATAAATGGGATTATTAGAAGAATAATGGATCTATTTTAACTTTAGAAACTAATATAAAATATAATTTAACATTACTATT
The DNA here is from genome assembly GCA_963277665.1 of Viscum album. Taxonomy (NCBI): domain Eukaryota; kingdom Viridiplantae; phylum Streptophyta; class Magnoliopsida; order Santalales; family Viscaceae; genus Viscum; species Viscum album. The sequence continues at coordinate 1,292,149,602 of OY728158.1, forward strand.
TATTTAAAAAAATATTTTGTTTTTGATTAAAATATGGTATTTTCACTATTAATTAAAAAAATATGTTTACTTGAAAAATCCAAAAAAATTACCTCAATATAATTTCAACAATATGAATTAATTTAAAAATATTCCAAAAATTGTCTAGATTTACATTTAAAATAATTTCCCCATTAAAATGTGGTGAAACTCTGTCTTGCGAGTATCACAAGCTAACTCATTGTTGAAAGTACCTCAAGATAACTCAGTGTTTTTTGTACAAAAATATAATATAATAGTGGAATTTAGTGGAAGGTAAACTTAGTGTTGCATGTAATTCAATCCAAAAATAAAATAATCTACTTTTAGTGTTGTGTGCAGTTAAAACTTTTAAAAATAATAATTTATTTAAAAACATATTTTAAAAAATATTGGGTTGTTACATTATCATTTGGATGGAAAATAAGATCAATGGTAGTATCTAATCAATAACCTAAATGAACATGATGAAATTTACTATACACAAAGGGATGTGTTTAAGATCTTGTTTTCAAATAATTACTTTCCTTATATTCTTTGTTAAGAAATTTAGAAGCAATTTCTTGATCTAGAGTAGAAGGATGAAGAGTGCATTGCTACCTATGGGGTAAATTTAGCAAGACATTCAATTTACTATTTTGGTGTTATCATCTAAACAGAAATTAAGATTGATAGATTAATTATTGGCATAAAACCTTGTCTCCAAAATGATTTATCTATAAGATAAATTCGTAGTTATGACAATTTTTTCGAGGTATAAACATGGTTGAAATTGAAATTGGAAATTCTCATAATTACCAATATTTTAATAAGAAATGGAAGATCTATTACCTTGAAAAATCGAATAAATCACATAGTGGACGGAAATTAATGGAATATACATAATATAAAACATGGGTTTAAACATCAAGGGAACAAGTTTTATATAATTGGGAGGTTCTTTAATTATGGAAGGGTGGGTCTTGAAGCTGGTAAATTTCTCAAATAAAAAAATATTCTAGTTAAAAACATAAATGAGAAGAAGATTACAACTAATTCACCACCCATTATCTAATGATTCAAATGTTATGTGTATAGGTAGTATGTAAAAAAATTCTCAAATTAGATTTTTAATGACATTGATTGATAGTTGAAACCACTTATGCTAATAGAAAAAGGGAAATGACGTGTGATCACAATTTCCGATGTGGGGTATGATAATCACATGGTGAAAGTCTCACATACCACCCACTCTATAACTTAAATTGTATTATTTTAGTATGGATCTACACACTATTATATATTTTATTAATTTACTAAGGGTATAAAAATTCTACCCAAATGACGAGATGTTGAATTACCTATGAAAACCACTAATGTTACAATGGTTTTATATAACATCTTTGATTGTTCTTCAGTTGACCTTTACAGGAACATTCTTTTTAAAAATCTTTTTATTCTACCTCTTATGGTATTTAATGTTATCTTATAAATGTATTAGATTTATCTTCATAAATTTGACAACAAAAACAATGGATGATAATTCATTTTTTATTTTAAAAACCAACCTCTAATCATATATCTATACAAGGATAGATATGATCTTCTTAAGAATTTCACATCCATTTTATGGGTAATGATTTCTATATGAAATGTGAGTTTATATCTAATGGTTGGGAAGAAACTAAACATAAATGATATTCCTATTATTAGGGTTTATGATGATGTATTTTTGGAAGATATGTATAGTCTTTCACTGAATATTGATGTTATGTTTTCCAAAAAATTCATACATTATGATATACCGATTTCAATGAATCCTGATAGAATGGAAACAATTTTCATTTTGGAATTGAATATGAAACTATAGAAAATTCAAGAAAAGGGATTAATTAAGCCACATTTGTCACCTTGGGGTGAACCTGATATTTTTTATAGAGAAAAATGTATTTTTGAGACTCTGTATTTATTATCAAAAATTGAACTATATCATAATCAATAACAAGTATTGTCTACACCATATTGATGAATTTTTTATTACTTCAAGGATATCACTAGTTTTCCATGATTGACCATAATTATGTATATCACCATTAGAGGGAGGAGAAGGAGGATATACCCAAGAAAACATTCAATATAATTTATAAGCATTATGAATGTATAGTGATTATATTTGGTCTTATTTATTCCTTTGTTATCTTCCTGGATTTAATGAATAATTTATTTATAGATTACGATGATAATTTTTTGGTGGTCATTAGATGTGATATATAGAAATTTTAGAAGAGAAAGGAAGAGTATAAAGATTACTTGACAATTTTACTAAAGAACATGAGGTAGTATAAAATTATTGAAAATGTAAAAAGTGAAAATTTAGGCTAAAAATGTTTTCATTTTTTGCGTCATATAATCTCAATCGAGCTTATATTTTTGGATTCATAAAATATGCATGCTATTGAACATTGGCGTAGAAAAACTGTATTAATAGATGTCTATTTTTTTTCTTGTTTATTTAGAAATTATCAACCCATTGTGAATAATTTATCACATCTTCCCAATCCACTCACCAAGTTTACATTGAAGGGATCCATGTTCCTTTGGATAAATGAATGTGAACAAAATTTCAAGGAATGAATGAGTTATTTAGTCATAAATCCTTTGCTTACATTACTCTTCCCTGTATATGAGTTTGTAATCTATTATAATTCACCAAAAAAGGTAATGGGATGTGTTCTCTTCTATAATGAAAATGTTTTTCTAATGAAAAATGATAATTGATGGTCCATTATAAAAATTAACTAGATGATGATTTGGAAGATGTTTTGGTAATGATTTCATTTAAAATATGGAGGAATTATATTTTAAAAAATATATTATATATATACTTATCATATGTTTTTAATGTATATATTATTATTGAAGGAGTTAAATATGTTCCAAATAAGATTATTGGAATGGATTGGGGATTATAACTTCATGATATGTTACCACCATGGGAAATAGAAAATGGTGGATGATGCTCTGAGTTGAAATGATTATGTTGTCTTATCCATGATGAGGATCCGAAAATATCTAACGTTTATGGATTTGAAATGTATGGATCCATAAGTATTTCGGTAATGGGAAAAAATTAATCTTTATCAAATTAATGTTCAATCATCTATCACAGTGAAGATTAAATATGCACAAAATAAAGACACAAATCTACAGAAAAAGGTTCGAAATTCCCTTGAGTTTATCCTTGGTTATGATGGAATGATAATGATTAGAAACATTGTATTTGTTCCATACCTACTAGATTTAAATATGGTGATACTGGGGGATGCTCATAGTTCTACATTTTTTATTAATCTTGGAATTATGAAGATATATATAGATCTAAAATAGAAATTTGGGTGGGATGGAATGAGGAGTGATAATGTAGAGTGCTTAACTTGGTGCATGGTATACCAGTAAGATATGGATGACTGAAACAATTATGAGGGTATGATACAAAAATTAACCACACAAAAATGTAAAATCGAAAAAAATTATCATGGATTTTGTAATCAGACTCCAAAAAAAATCTAAAGGGTATACTACTATATGGGCTGTAGTCAATTTTTATTCATTGTTAGCACACATTTTTACTATAAAAGAGGATTTATACATCGATTAGATTAGATTAATATACAATAATGAAGTTGTAAGCTTTAATTTAGCGCCACATTCTATAATATTTGATTGGGAAATATGGTTTACCTTCAAGTAATGGAAAAGTATTCAATAGGCTATAAATATAGAGTTGAGTTTTATCGATTCATGTTAACAGTAGAAATATTCTTAGTCTTAGTGATCTTTTCAATCTGTAGGGGACATTCTATGATAATTTTCAATGGATTTCATTGCTGGTTAGTATCAACATCTTAATCTACTCATGTTTTCATACATTAATAGATTGCACTCAAGCATTCATGTGTCTCCTTATAAATACCTCCATGGATATATGTTTAGAACTCAAATATATTAGTATGAAGTTGTATTATGAAATCTATTGGGACTAGAGCTAGCTAAGTAAATCTAAGAGAAAGTCATCTCCATTCAACAACACATCAAGGTAGTTCAATGTTAATTGAAATGTTATGATGAAAATCATAATCATGATATGTAGAATGATTTTGCTAAGATGGGTTTTCAAAAAAAATCCATGGAAGAATTTTATGTTCTTCTGTAAAAAGAAATATGAGAAATAAATATATTAGCCTCTTTATGAATCTTAATTTAGTATGGATAGTGGATTATTACTTGCCTCTTCCACATGACCTCTCTCAAGTTCATTATGTGTTCCATGTATCTCATCTAAGGAAGTAAATACATGATACTTCACATTTACATAACTCAGAGGTCATAACTATTGATAAATATATTTCTTATGAGGAATACATAACAAATATTATGAATCATATAGAGAATGATATATTAAAAAAGACTACTAACATGGTTCCCATTTTTGGAAAAACCCCCATTTTTTGGAACATACTTGGGAACAAGAGGATGTAATGAGATAAAATTATCCAAGTATTTTTGAATCATTATATTGAAATTTTATGAGGGAAATTGATTATAATAGTTTAAAATGTAAATACATGGGATTTTATGAAATATATTTTTTTATATAAACATAGTTTCTTCCATAGATTACATTACACATAAAAATAAGGTTTAATGAACCATAATATTTTATACGTCTATAGAATAACCATTAATTTGGTGGGTATTAGAAGGAATGAATATATTATTATTATTTTTCGGTTTACTAAATTATAATGTAAATAAATTTTTATCAATTTTTTATATATGAAAATTAATAAAATTTGAAAAGAAATTAGTTTATTACTAGAAAAAACATTTCATGTATAAAAAGGTATTTTATCATAGAAATATAATTATTCACTAATAATGAATTATTTCAATAAAATTTAAATATATTATATTATATCAAATTATTATCATTCAAAAAATATTTTTTATAGGAATTGGATTACAATAAATTTTGTTTTACATTTGAAAGCTGTATTTTTCTAAAAGGGGTTCACCCCAATTAGAGAACTAGTTTTGAATTTTTTTTTTCAAAATATAAAAAATGAATTTTAAAATAACTAACTTCATTTTTGAAATAAACATGTAAAATTTATCCTTTGGTGAATTTTTTATAATTTTATGAAAATTTTAATTTTTTCAATGAATAATGAAATTTTATTATTTATATTGTAAACTTATTATTTGAAAGAAATTGTTGAGGTTGATTTTGTTTTGTAGTGGTTTAAAAGAATAATTTGTTAAAATAAATTAATATTACTCATATTTATATCATTTAAATCAATTTATTGTTGAAGTTTGACATGAAAACATTTAATACATATCTTAAAAATACTTTGCAAGACTATTTTTTCGTTTCCACTACTGATTTAAATTTAAATTAGATTCTTACAAATCGATAAATTTAATTCCATAAAATGTATTATAAAATTATAATAATAATCATCATTATAATATAATAATTACCACTTATTTTTTTCATGTTTAATAGTAAATATAGTAAAAATATATTTCTACATTTAAGGTTAAAACGATATTATTAGGGTGTGGGTAAACCAAATATATAAGTGTAAATTTTCAAATTAACCTTGTATAAATTCTATTTTATTTACATAAACCACATTGTACTTTAAAAAAATTTAATATAAGGTTTTGGGGATGCATTTTTCTTGGTAATGACATTATCATGTTGTATTATTTTGTTTAATTTACATGTAATTTTAAAATGGGTCATCTCCCCCAATAATAAAATGAAAACTCATATCATATCCTACACACATTTCAATAAGATTACTATTATTAAAATGACTTCCCATATTCTTTCCTTATTTTTCTTCCCACATCCTAGAGTCCTTGGTTTTATTATGAACCTCATTGGTTATCCAAATAAGAGTTATAGTATTTAACCATTCTTTTTTATTTTATTCATTATTCTAAATCATTCAAATATTATTAGATCATGATGATATAACAATATAAGTATCTAATGTATAATGATATTTTATTACATTAAGTTGATAACAAGACTCAATATCCTCTTCAATTTAATATGAAATGAAACTATCAATCACGTGTATGACAAACTACTACTATGCAAAATGATGTAATTCTTTTTCCATAACAACCTCTCACTGATTGATATAATTAACAATTTAATGTATATATAAAATATTTATTATGAAATTTTAATTTTTTAATTGTAATATCACATTTATCTTTTTACCTTATAGTCTATTGAAAATTTATAATTTCACCACTACATACGTGAGGACTACCACATCCCAAATGTGATGTGGGGCATTTTATAATTTTCTTAACAAGGATGGTAATAAAAACAAATTTAATGAATCTATATTATATCTATGATATAGAAATGATTCAGTAATGTTTAGTTAAAACTAAAATTTTTCTCTTTCCATTGATCAATAAAATTAAAACATCATTCAATCGTATTTACGACCAATTGTCTCCGGGCACATTATAATTCAATTTTCAATATATAACTTTTTTATTAATATAAATATTTATATAATGAGAATATATAGTATTTTTAAAAATTATGAAGATTATGGGATAATAATCAATGTACAAGGGCCAAAAATACTAAACCAAAACATAAAATAACAATGTAGCTTTTATCATCATGAAAAGTAATTTAATAAAATAAATATTAATAAAATGGTGGTAAAAGGTTATAAATAAAAAATGTTTTGTAATATATGTATAATTATGGGGTTGGAAAAAATGTATAATAAAAATATATTTATTATACAATATTTTATAACATGTTTTAAGAAAACCAAAACATTTGGTATGGGATTTCGGTCTCATATTTACATCTTTTAGACACATAAAATATTTATCCAATGTTTTTTACGTGTTATATATACTCCCCTTGAATATATTTTATGATTATATTCATGATAATTATTATATATATATATTCATATATTTCTCCTCATATTATGTGGTTTATTATTTAATAGTTACCAATATGGTAATGATTTTATGATACACTCTCATTGTTTATCAGGATTTCCTAAGATTATGTTTCTAATGATGAAATATTATCATCTGTCTCTCAAGAAAACAATGAATTTTATTTTCCACTAAATATTTCTAAAAATAAAAAACAACCCTTTCATTTTCCACTATTTATATACTCATGTTTCCAAAATATTGTTTTCAAGGAAAATTGAATTTATTTATCTCTTTGTTCTAAAATAATTAATCTTTTATATCAATGCTTTCTAAAAATGTTTTACCTATTGTTTATAAATTATCCAATTATTTTATAGTGTTATTGGTACCCATTTATGAACTATTAAAAAAACTAAATGGGTTAATCGATCTTTTTTTTCAAATGTGGTAATTTTTGAATTTTTTATGAGAATGTGAATGGAATAATTATTTAAATATATACTACATAAATTTATTTTCCAACCATATTAACCTCTAATTTTTTTGAGGATTCCCTTATAAGATTACAAGGTTATTTTTAAAGAAAAATATTTTTTAAAATATTTTTTGTAATATTATTTTAAAAAATATATTTTAAAATTGGAATTATTTTTTCCTAAATAAATTCTTAATAATATTATTAGGTAATTTATATTCATCAATGAAAAAATAATTTCTGTTTTTAATATTTTACCAGGGATATGATCGAATGGTACTATACTCGTTTTTTCTAAGGATTATTTATAATTCTAATGATGAGATGTATATGGATACGATTCATTTATTATTATTTATGCTATAATGGATTGATGAAATGTTTATGAAACCCAATTTAATTGTCAGTGTTATTATATGATGATATGAAGAATGTTTAATGATTTTATGGAAGCCATTTTTTGTTTTTTATTATTTGACGGCTGGGCCTAGAATTATTTTAATGTTTAATTCATCATGTAAAATTTTATATAGCATGAGATTTTTATTGTAAACTATTCGATGTTCTTGATCCTCTATGGAAATAAGTTCATATTCATGAACTATTATATTAAACAAGTCAATGTGATTGATCCACTATGGGATGGAGGCGGTGATATCAGATCTATTATGATATTGGAAACATTTAGAGATTACTTTCCACTATGATTTTATGGTCCTAGTAATTGACATTGAAATATTAAATGGTTTCTATAATTTTTATGGGTCCATACTTATATTGCATTAAATTATGATTTAAGATTTATTTTTAATGTAATATCACTCTTATGATTCGTTTCCTCTTATATGGTAATGTTGTATATCATAAATCACATTTACTATATATGATTAAGGCTTCTGAAGGGACTAATGATCATAATTATATAATTATGACTTGTTTAATATTGGATTCTAATCAGGAAGGGCATTTCCACAGGTCTTCGTAGAAGTGGATGAATAAGCCCATTGATAAAGGAGTTGTTGACTTCTGAAATGTAGAGGAATCCATTCATGGTATGCTGGCTAAATTACATTGGGAAATTCTTGAAGGGTCCTCTATTTGGATAGGGTTTATGATTAAATGGTTTGGGAATGATTGGAGTGAGTGGTATGGATCCTTAAAAAGAGTTTTGGGTATTGAAGATAACTGGATTGATTATCTGGAGGATTGAGAAGCTGCGACATATGGGTGGTTCGAAATCGCACTATTAGCAACTACAAACAAAAATGGTATAGAAGAAATATTTATATTACAAGGTTAACTATACCTAAAATATAATTCGTATAATAATTTTTATTTCCCAAATTCATATATTTTACACTTGATCATCAACAAAGGCTTATCTTTGAGAATACCACCCTGAACAATGTGTCAGATAAATGTTTATTTTCAAGATCCTCCTCTGAGAACTTTAACACCAAGGAATTATAGGAGGTAATGAATATTAGTAGTGTGAATGAATATTGAGATTAGAATTTATGGTGTCAAAGAATACCATCCACTATTAGTTTCTTGGTTTGGAACATAAGAAATGATTCCCTACATACTTATGAAAATGTGCAGTAGAAGGGGGATTGACTGGAATCTCACTACTGGTGTCGCACATCCTCAATATTTGATATTCTTTGAATCCATTATATAAATGTGATTAATATCATTGTATATAGAGCCACATAGACCAAATCATGGGCATCTTAGTATGTGTGTATGGGATATATGATTTCACAGAGTCCTAGTTCAAGGGAAAGGAGCTTTGCAGCACTGATAAGACGGGTCAGAGCATGACTTTTTCCAAGATATGTTCAGTTGTATAAGAAGGTAGAAATAAAGATATAAAAGTGTTTATTTACTCCCTATAGTACTTGTATATGCAGGTAAAATTTATGTTTCCCATGTTATGGGAACTCATTCCATGTGAGTGGGCGGGGGACTTGGCTTCACTGCTCAAAATCATTTCAATGGTTATGTTAAATGCAGAGAGAAATGATAGGAATAATTTTGGGGCGTAGATTAAATGGAGGGATCCATCATGAGAGTTCTAACACAATGGGGATGTTTCTTTCTTAGTGTAAAAAATGGGGGGTGGTGGCCTTGTTCATGATAATATAGGTTGAGTTCATTTAGGTTTTCTCTCCTTCTGTGGAACAGGTAACTCCCTAGAAGCTGAAGCAAGGGACATGGTTAGTGGCCTCTCTTTGTTGTGGAATATTAATATCAAAATCATAGTGGTGGAGTCTATATTCTAATGTTTTTGTTGGGATGATAAATGTAATGTCTATCCTTCCTTAGGACAAGACCTGTTTAATCTGGATGTGTGAGACTCAATTGAACCATGGCGTTATAGTTATCCATACATGGAGAAAAAGTAATTTTTCTATAGATACATTGTCCTACTTGGGGGTCCTAGTGATCATACCATCATATATATCTATTTTGGTTATCTTCAGAATGACTATAATCTCATAGTTAGTCTTTATGCTTTAGATATTCATCATTTCTAGCCCCATGACTTTTTTCAATGTTTTCTAGGTGAGTCAATTAATAATTTATAATGAAAAATTACATTTTTAACTATGAAGAGTACCAAAAGGAAAGATATTTATGGGATATATTGAATATATTTCATGAAATAAGATTATTATATATATATTCTTAAACGACCCTAAAAATATACAGTCCTCATGATTTTATTTATGAAATTTATTGAATACCAACCTAAAATCATTTAATAATTATATATGAAAATCTAATGTTTCTAAAAATGATGAATTTTATATTTTGTTATTATTTTTCTTGAGAAATTATTTATTGGTCACATTTATCTTAACCAATAATGGTTCTCAAAATTTAGCAATTCTTTAATGAGAATCAATCAATGATTTAATTATTTCTTACTTAATATGGCATATTTTTTGTGTTGGGTATCAAATATATGGGAAGATCATGAAATTATTTGAGACCAATAATTCAAATGAAAAACAAAATAAAATTGAGCCCAATAATAAAATATACATATTGAATGAAATATTGTGAAAAAAGATGAAAAAATTTAGTTGTTTGTATATTATATTTGAATCAGGGACTAAACGTGAGATGATATGGGGTATTTCGATTGATTGGATTTAAAATATGTTTTCCATGCTATGTTTAAAAAATTCACTAGAAGTGAAATAAGATAGTATAACCAAAAAAGTAGTCAATTTTTTTTTATTTTATATTAAAGTGAAATTATAGAACAAAAAATAAGTAATATAGTGGGACTCGATTTATTTGTTTTAAAATAGGTTTTACATCACCGATAAAAACAATTTCTGGAGCTGAATAAAGAGAATCTAACCAACAATGTCAACCGATCATCACTAGTGTTAATTAATACTATAGCTTCTCGACTACATCACTCACACCATTAAAAAATAATGATTAAACTATAACCGAAATAAAATTTTTGGTTGATACTGATATGTTACTCCCAAAAGAATATTTCTCATCAAATTATTCTAAGATGATTATAAAATAAAAATGGAATCAAATGATATTTAATTTTATTTATTATTGATGTTTGTAGAAAAATAAACTACCTATGACATTGATGTTTGAGATTAAAATATAGTTCATGAAGGAATCAATGATGTAAAATGAATTACAAGAAAAATATAATTCCTTTATATGGTTTTAATATATGTTCCCATTTTAAAGAATATTTCATTAAAAATGAAAATATAAAAATTAAGAAATGATGATGAAAAATTAGTCACGGGGACCTCAGTTTCTAGTTAAATTAGAACCCTAAGAGTTCTTATGTTTCTTCCTAAATCATAATAATCATTATAATGAACTCTTTATGTATAGATCCAATTCTATACATGGGAATTATTAAATAAATATCCATTGTATCCCCATGACATGACTCATTCTCAAATTCATGTATTGAAAATATTAACTAGAACATGACATGGAACATTCACTATATATTCTCTCTCTCCCTCTCTTATAACTGACACTATGTGATCCAACACAACACAATGTGCTCATCCATGTGTGAAATTTTTCTTTTAGTGAGTGTAATGAATTTTGTAACACTCTCAAATGATCTCTTAGAACTTTCTAGCTAGATCTCCACGACTATTAAATAGAATATGAGAAAAGTATTTATAGGTTGGGAGACTTATCCAATGATTGTGATATATGAACCCATAGATGTATTATGGAGATACACTATGATTCGTCATGGATATTGTGAAAATTATGTACTTGAAGTAGTTACAAGGAATAAATTGATGGACATTCTGGATCAAGAATCCCCGAATGTGAGATTATGCCTTTAAAGATAGTCCTCAATACATCTTTCAAGAAATATTAGGACCCATTTTATTCTTCAGAATGATTCTTTAAACAAAATAAGCACAAAAATAACATTTTTCACATAATTATATAATAATGAACTCTTTATTTCTTCAAGTATTCTATATAATCTATCATTATACTCATTTATTTGAGGATCTTGGTTCTGATTTACTCTTTGTTTAAAATTTCACAAATTCCTAATTTTGGAAATCCACACAATATAATTCAATACCTAATACTTCTACAATTGATGGAAATTTTACCTTTATGTATGTTCCCAACAATAGATGGTTAACCATTTATAAATCATCTAGATACCATTCTATAGTAACAATTCATTTATTGTTATCCATGTACAACTTCAGTTTTTACTACCTTACCCAATATATTACTCAAATAATATACATAAGAACACTGACTCATTGCAAATGAATACCATTGTATTATTTTAAAATTTGAGTTCCCTTACATCAATAATATGTAGAATAATTCCCATCATGGAGATGACTCCACATAACTTCCTCAGTCATCTTCAATGAACTATACTTCCAGATGAAAATAAATATTCAATCCAGAGGAAACACTGGCATCAGAAAAATGAAACCCCTATTATCATCAACACATATCAATATATAAACATTATTGAGGAATTTGATTGTAATATGGTGTTAATTACTCTCTCATCCTAAAGATACATCATTTGAGATATTGAAGTCAACTACTATTCATCAATTTCCATCTTTACAATGATCTAATGAGAAGAACTAATCGTCATCAGATGATATAAAGTTTTAATTTTCCTCCTTAAAAGAATATGATAAAATGAAAACCCATATTCTATTAATTTCCATCATTTTTTCAGTTTTCATATTGAACTCTTGTTGTTCTTAAGCCTCTAGTTTCATGTTGTTCTTCCATTACATTGATTATGATAAACTCAATAATATCTACTGAAATATCCCACTATTTCCATTCATCTCCATCAATCATGGTCATCTTATTCAAATTATTGATTCCAAACATTAATATTCAAACTAAGATCATTTAATAAAACTAATCATAATTATTTATGTATCCTCAACAGGGTCAACCATGATTGAAATCTCTATTTTCATCTATATTAGACATTGGTCTAATTCAAATTTTTTCTATGATCCATGTTTGCCTTCCAAACGTTGTGATCAGGATTCCTATTATTCATCTATTTATTAAATGTCAATAAATAATAAATTTTAGCTTCCCTAATCTTACACTATATATCTAGAAGAATATGGTTGGTCCTTTATGGTAGGTAAATGCAATGTTGTTGGTCACATGAAAATTTAACCAAGGAATTCTAGGTTAAGATACGCATGGTGGGTTATAAAATCCTTCCTTAACTTATTTAGACATCATGGATGTTTATGGGTATAGTCTGTTGGTGTAAAAACTTCTTTATATTATTTATAAACATATTTTATTAACATTGGATGACACAAGACCTGGTATTTTTCTCTCTAAATAGCATCACATGGTCACACCATTACTTTTCTCTTATGGTAGGTCAAATGCACTGTCTCAAAATCTAATATAAGAATCCACTCACAATAGCTAGGCGGATCTTTAAATAATGAATTTTACTCAACCCCTAAAGTATAATGATTCCAAACCTTAGTCAAAAAAATTATGACAACCAATATCATTTATATTCTTTAATACAAGATTTATTACAGAAATATACAAATAACACATTCCTAAAATATTAAGAGCATTAGTAGATTTGGGTTTTTAGATACATATCATAATATTATGAAACATGTATGTTTTTACATTTTTTTAATGCTTAATAACATGGCCTTAAATTCCGTTGATCTTCAATAATTTTTTTTTATTTTCATATGACACTTTTAGAGGAAAGTGTGAACCATACCAATTTCATCCAAATAAAACCAACAAAGAAGTCAATCCAGATCGAGACAACATGGAAGATCCCAACCCTAGTGTCTACATCATTTTGGTAAGCCTCCACCATTTCATGGACAGTCAAAAAGATATCATTTTTAGGGTTTCACATTCATAATACCGATGGAAACTGCCATACCCTCCCATTCATCAAAATATGGATGACTATGGTATGGGGAATGCTTTATGCTCTGAATGATTGAATCAAGGCATCATATGAATACGGAAACAAAATAAATAATGACATAAAAATATAATATAACAAAAAATAGTCGATATATTATAACATTTTGTTCTTTGTTTAAAGAACTATGCACCATTCTTGGTGTGTTGTGAGGTAAAAATATTTCATAATGCATTAGTGTCCAATATAATTCCAAAAACACTCTTCATAATCATATCATGTATTATAATTTGTTTGGAGCATTAAGCATACCGCATAAGATGTTTTTTCATCTGTTTTAATCATCCAATTAAGGAGTGTTTGTTATATACATGTAAATTTTTGTTTCCTTTATTAATAAGATTTTTGAACATGATTTATTGAAATATTGTTTTTATTTTTAGAAATATATTTATACTTAAATATTTTATAAATAATGATAATAAGGTGTTAATTACTTTCAACTCTAAACATTATAATTAATATATTATTATATTGATAACATCATCTATTTTATTAATTTATAGATCATCTAGTGATATTATAATAATCCATCATTTTTATATTTTCTTGTAAATATAATTAAGAATCATAATTATTTTAATTATTTTTCAATAATATTGCATTTAAATAATTAGTAGTTTTTGAATTTTTTTCTTTTTTAATAGATTTATTATCAATTAATAAAAATAATTATTATTTAATTTAATTTTTGAGTAATTTTAATTTAATTTTCTATAGTCAATTAATTAATTACTTATTTCTGTCTTTTTTTTGAAATTTGTTAATTTATATTTAAATTAACTATATTGTTGTTTTTGATATTTTTGTAATGGAACTAAATTAAATCATTTTATTTTCATTTAATATGATCAAATTAATTGTTCAATAATGTGATCTTGTGATAAATTTTTTTAGTGATCATATGATGCGAGGCATTGTCAGTATACTAATCACAATGGGTGGATTTTAAGTGACCATGCCCCAAATTTTCACTCTTAAATACTCTTAAAGAATCAAAATTCACTACCTATGGGTTGATATCATAGTTAGTATATCTACTATTCCACCATAATAGAACCTATCACGCCTATTGTTCATATTCTTTTTAGATACTTTAAAGCATAATAAAAATCTATTGACATAATATGGATGTTAGTAGAGGAATTTCCAAGAGACAAAAATCAAAACAATTTTCAATATTATAATAGACCATGTTGTGCTATATCTAACTAAAACATGAAGAAGAGAACATGGTCAAGATCATAAGCAACCACAAATTTTATAACTTTATATGGAAGAAGATAGAAATATTTTCAGAACCAAAAGCACCGTGAACCAAATATGTGCCTTCTTGTTAACTTTATCTAGGAAATCAACTAGACGATGAGCACAAATATGGATATTTTATTATCTATATTAAAGAAACCAAGAGAGAATAAAATTTATTAAATCCTATATGCACTAGTTCCATAGAAGGAAGATCAATATTCAACTCATGAATCCAACCACTAGCTTCCACAGTTTGAGGAAAACATTATCGAACTATAGTTACAGTAAATTGAAGTCTCTATTGATGAAGATTAATCTGGATATTCTTCACCATTATTCAATGTTTATTACCATTTATCCTCATCAGTCTAAAAAATAAATCTAGGATGATGTCACCTATCAAGGAAAAAAAATATGTTTGGACACTATTGATGTATAAACATAAATTCATCATCATTGAATATGTAGACAATCAAGGGGGTGATTATTTTATTGATATCCATGTGAAGGTGCTCTATAAAGAATATGGAATGGAATCATTTATCTCTATGTTAATGGTTAATATGTTGATGACAATCTGATTAGAGGTGATCAATTATTTGATTATGTGAAACAAAGGAAGAATTTGAGATTGGATGAAGAACTCTTTTTGTGTCTTATTATGCATGAGTAAACAAGAATTTAGATGTGATACTGGATTATACTTACCCAATATTTACTTAACCAATCATAAGTTGAAATAGATTATCTTCATACCATGAAATTGGTATTGGGAGTTAATGTTTGAGAAATTTGATTTTTTATAAAATTTATAAACACTTGTGAGGATGAATGATCATGGATAGGAGGTATCTAGGTGATCAATTAGCTGACATGGTATGAAGGTTATTTTTTTTGCAGGTTATCAATTGATTATCATGATATCTCATTAATATATTGTTCAATTACTTTGAATATATTGATTATTACACACTAGGTATCTGCGGGAAGGCTTTAATGAAGTGCAAATAAAGATCCATATCATTGTAAACCTCATGACTTTCACATTTCAACCATCGATACCCCATCATTCCCATGGGATGACCAGTAAACCTCATCTCTTAGTGGGATTAGAAATCAACTGAACTATCATGAATATGATTTATACCATATATGGAAAAAATAGGATGCCTCTCTAAGGCCTAATATATATATATATATATATATATATATATATATATTAATATCCAAGGGTTTTCTAAGTATGTATGTCCTAAATTCATATGTAATGATTCTAATTATGTGAAATCCCTTGTTTCTCACATTGATCATAGCTCACTTGGGCATAAGGATAAACAATAAAAAACTATTAGGCATAATGGATCCCCATCGATCATCATAGTCCATTAAGTAATCCCTGATGTGTAGTATGATATAAATATCCTTTACACAATGGAATCTTTATTGGGTCCTGCCCAAAGGAAATGAGAAAACTACAATAACATTGATTCATTCCATAATAGGGATACCTATGATGTATCCTCGAGACTCGAGTTCAAATATTTGATTCCCTAGTACCCAAAAAAATTTACATCCCAAAATATATTAAACAAAACAGGTTTAGTTAACTACGAGGGGTATGATTACCACAATAATCATGATACGTAGTACAACTCATAATGGCTCAATCCCCCCCGTAAAATTTTAATTAACTCTCTGCATGTAATCAATCATAAAATCACCCAGTTATACAGCTTTATCACATAAGGATCTACCCATTACAGGGAAAAAGGAGAAGAACCTCAAATACATATAGATGGATTCAATAATGATATTCCAGATTCACTTGTATATAGATAATAATTAACTAATAAATCATTTTGTTCTGGTAATTGCTACCTGATTGGGATTTGGAATTAAGTCATAAACATTTAATTAATCAATAAGATATTTCTTTATTAGGAAATAATTCCCCTCACAAAGGGTTTGAGGGGAAGGACCCCCAATCCTCTTGGCTTTCACAAGTTTATATGATTCATGGGGTCTAAAAACATAATTAACAACATATCTTTGTAATGATGGTTTGTACCCAGATAATGATTTGAAAAATGTTGGGAGTTACTATTAAGAAAACAAATGGTGACCGTATAGTATTTATTATAAATTAAATAATCACCCCACAATCGTCCATTTAGCCAAACCGAACCCACCTTGAATGTGGGTCCGAGGACATCTATTCTCTATCAAAACAATAATGGTGTACCCAATGTGAAATGATTCAATAAAAATTGGATTATTTTTCATGAGACCAATTATTTCCACTAAAAAAAATGGTGAACCTGATGTGAATATCTCCAATAAAAAACCAATATTTAATCATATGTCAAGAAACTTTGTTTTTCATTCCTTCACACAAAAAGTGTTATGACTTCTATGATCTTACAAATGAACCTCTTTAACTTGGGTTAATGGGAAATAAGTCTTTTCCCATTTTTATTAGCCCAAACAAATTAAATGGCCGAATCAATTATAAAAGTAAATTTTTTTAAACCATTAATATATGATTTAGTATACATATTGCCTATAATATTATAATAATTGTTGTCCTTATTCTATGTTTTTTGCATGACGCCAGATACTCCTCTTATCAACAACATCCTGATTTGAGATAATTTCTTCTGCATACATTTATTGCTTCAGTGTCATCCATGGATCTATCATCTATGGGTCACAAAACTATATCACATGCTTAGATGCTCAAACATGAGGTGATAAAAACTGTGGTCTAGTTTTACCATTGAGGTGGTTCAATCCATACCCTAGAAGCCTCCCACGAGGATCTCCATGCAAGAAAAATGGTTATATTTCATTGCTTAGAGAAAGTTGCAACTTAGAATGCGAACCTTGTCCCCAGAACCAATCACATCGAGATATTATCCCTAGACCATGAAAACTGAGCCATTCAATATCTAATAATGGTTGTCCAGGAAGACAAATATGGATCCCATTCATTACATGTGCCATAAAGGAGAAAACCTATCAACCACAATCTACATTATTATCCCATCGGTACCAACCAATCACATTTTGAGGGTACCGCCTGACCCACAACCACCAATGACGCCCATGCATGGGCTACAAAGAATTCCAACTGGGTGAGGAATGTGTTAGATATACTGGAAAAGTATAATATCCCCACCCCTTATGGAAAATCCTACCTACATATTCTTATAGAAAAGAAGTATATTGGATCATATCCCTAATCGATCAGAACAAGTTTTTGACCATATTCCTCCAACAAACATGGGTAATGAGCTTATTTTTTCCACCATGCATGAAGTCCATAAATATATTTCAGTAGAAAATGGAGGATTGAATTTGGTTCATATCCCCTCTTCAATATAATACATCTACCATTATATAATATAGATGGAAAATGTATAAGCTTATATTCCTGAACACAAATTACTAAAATGCCAATATATTATAGAAATAGGTGAAGAACTGTGTTGGCATATTATAGCACTGTTTCAAATGTAGGGATATGAACATATTCCTATAACTTTATCCAGGTTAACTCAACACTCTAATCATCATGAAAAAGTGGCTACTATGGAGCAAGTAGATATTCTTTCCCCCATGCATGAGGATTATTGGAATATTCTGATAAAGGAATAGGCATCGACTGGGCTCATATGCATGTTCCAATCTAGGCTCGCCAGGTGAGATCAAAACATTCCTTGGGACATGGGCATAAGACTATTGAATAATACTTGTGGCATACTCCAAAAGCTCTAAATCGGGTGCATATCTTAGATATGGCTAGGGATAACCAGGTGAGAGGGGAATAAACCTCAGGATAGGCTCATATTTCCATTATTGATGTATAAATGCATACTCCAAATGACCTGTATTGAGCATATATCCATGTTCTGGATATGGATAACCAACTGCAAATAGAACAAGCCTATGGATAGCCTCACATTCCAATTTGTGAATATTTCTGGAGTATTCAATCAAATCAAGGAATTTAGTCACATATTCATAGTTATGTCGATAAAAACTACATTAGTTTCTTAATGAGGCAATAGAGGATATTATTCTTATAACTTCTTCTATTCTAAAGGTCCTTTTGAATATTTTGATGGGGAATGAATTTTCAAACTGAGATAATATTTCTATTCCAACTGGGGATCACCAAGTGAGAGCAGCACAAGCCTCGGGGTAGGATCATTTTCTTCCAAGAAAGTCCAACATCATATTCCAAAGGTAGAGGATCAGTCTCAAAATTCTATCCTGAAAGAGGGTCACCAAGTTTGAATGGAACATGTCTCAGGATAGGTTCATATTTCTATCAATAATGTGAAATTACATCAAAATATTTTAGCAGCTTCGCAATAGTGGTATAATACTCCCGCAACAATAGAAGGTTATAAGAAAGTTGTGGAAACCACCATATAGTAGGATCACATCCCTGCCAAATTTAAAATATAAGGATTACATATTCTGACCACAAAACTGGACATGACCCATTTTCTTAATTTGATCAATGCTAGGATCTTTATGGCCATTTGAGAAACATTATCAACACCATAACAGTCTGTCAACTCATCCACCAAAGAAGAATATGATCATTACCAAAATAATACTCCTCATGATAATGTGACGATTGATTAGAGGGATTATACTCCTGAAATCCACCGTGGTCAATCTCCTGATAGATATATCTACCAAAATCAATGAAATCCACCCCTTGGAAAAAAAACATATAGGGAGGTTTCCAAATCTCATAAATCATCATATATATGGTTCTCAAATCTCTGACACCTTTATAAAAAAAAGGTGCTCAAAATATCAATGTCAATCAGATATAGTCTCCCGTCAACACCCAGCAGCACATCACTCTAGTCAGTAGGTGCCCCTCAGTTGAATACTATTTTTCATAAACAATTGGATGTGTTTATTTCTAATGAATATGAGGACAACATTGAAATATGTAGATATCTATTTAGAAACATCCTTATTATCAAATTATAGACCCTCCCTACTTTTGAAAAAGAGATCCCATATGAGGTAGGAAAGAAGTGTATGCCATATTAATGCTAACAATTTTGAAATTTTCATAAAAACCTAATGTATAGATACCTAAATACTCTATGATATTGGATTCACCTTAAAACCCTCAATAAAATGTTTTGTTATCTATATATTGATTTTATCTCCTTGGATCAATATCTAAAACTAGAAAAGCACATTGGAAATCTAAAACATGCTTGCTTCTCATGCATCACAAACATTTAATTGCAAATATCTGTATCCACATCATACATATATTTTCTCAGATGGGGACATTATGTATAATTACACATTACCACATCTATGGAACAAAAAAACCACTCAAAAAAACATCCTAAAATGTCATATATTCTAGTGAAATTAGGGGGCCAAGTAATTCTCATGTTGGTTGGTCAATAAATCAATGTTTCAACACATTAATGATGTTGTGAAATCATTAATGAAGGATTAAGAGATCCAAAACGACATTAAACTAGTTCCCCGTAAAAAATATCAATGAATTTAAAATATCGAGACCGAAGTTACGTTCACCCAGATAGTGTCTTGTAAATAATGGTTTTCAGCATAGCCTGGAATCACACCCATATCTTATGTTATCATAGCTACACTATATCAAATGATCCACAATAGTTAGATCAATATCAATCATACTAGAGGGGACCCAGGTCACTATCACATGTGAGTATATACCACCACCACCTCCTCTTGGATCATCAAATCTTGATATTATTCAAGACATGCCAGCAAGAGATAATAAGAAACTCCATCCCACTTGGCTGGGGGAATTTATATCTCAATCACCAATTTTAAATTCTTCATCCCTTGAGAGGTTTCTAGGGACATAAAATATGATTCCAAATCAACCTCAACCCACTGGGATAAGTGAAATGATATATTAACTTCCTTTTAAGGAGTCATAATATCTTTAATTAGAATCAATGGATCCCCAACAATTGGCCAATAAAAGATAATTGCGAAACCAGATGACCCACACCCCATAGTTTTGGGGGAATTTTAATAATCATAATCACCATTGAGATAATAAGTATTCTTTAGGCTGGGAGGAAGAAATCAACAGTTGACATCCCACATGTTCCTCCCACCACAATACGAACCTCTATTGGTTGGTGCATTCTTGTCGATCATAGCCATAAAATCCCACAAATTCACTATTCATTGAACAATTTGAGTGGAGTTTTCATTGAAGTAAATCATACCCCATTGGTCTTGCAAGTCCAAAATGACCCATTTTGGACTAGGTATTAAAGAACGACCCTAATAAAAGAAGATTTGAATCCTCCTGTTGCATCGAAAGTATTGGGATGACCACCATTACGTGATATGCATCTTTAAAAGTCATCATATTCCACATTAAATACATTACATATCTAGTTGAAAATCTATAGAGCCACAACCGGAAAAATTTACCCTAGGATGACGGTGATTTGGATGCACAAACAGAGGCTACACAATACTAAGACAAAAGAAGGCTCTAAATTAATTCACCTCTAAATACTGAGGTGCCACTGTCCTAGAAAAATTATGAAAAAGAAAAATAAATCGGTATGACTATATCTTGACATAAAAACTAATGAATCAATGTTCCTTCCATGGAGGAACAAATTTTATAATATGAGAGTGAGATGCAACATCTCGGGCCACTCAATGAGGAGCTACTCAGGGGTAATATTCCAGATTGGTATCATGTTTAAGCAAAGAAGAATATTCTACCTACCATAGTTGACAAACTACAGAAATGTTATATAATAATCATACTCTCTTTGGATCTATAAAGTCATTCTAGATAAGTGAGATGTCAAAAAGGACCTCTGTTGTGGAAACATCATGTCTCTTTGTAGTGAAATCTTTATATATTGTAAAAAATAGAGAATTAGTTGGAGAAAATGTTATTGAAACCTCATCAATCCCCACATGATCCCTATAGATGGTAGGTAGCTCAAACAATAGTACCCTTGGAGCTTCTTTACATCAGTAATTCCATGGATACTCAAATGGAAGAAATAAAATGTCAACACACACCTATACTACATGAAATGATTATATATGCTGAATGAGTGGATGATACTTCACCTCCACAAATTTTAGAAATCATAGATTCTATACTTTTTATGGCATTGATGGACCCGAAAATTATCCCGCAAATATTACTCCCCGATGTGGTCTATTGATGGGCCCTCGAGATCAACAAGATGAACCAAGATGATTTTTTTAGTACGGACCCTGATAGGTCCAACCATTAAATGGTACATCATCCTACTGGTATTATCTATTATTGGATGGGAATATCATCATCATCATTTTCATTATCAGTTCATCCACTAGATGAGGAATCTATGATCTTTGAAATGTATAATTCTAAACAACATGAGAATGAGAGGGGTTTTTAATTCAAATACAAATAGAATGGTTCAACCGATACTCTCAGCATCCCTCACCCAGAGATGATGCTGTTAGAAATCTATAATAGAAGTCTCCAGGATGGGTTACAAACACCATTGATCCTAATAATTTACCTAGGTAAATTCATGGAGCTCATAGAAACATAAAAATGTCTCGTAGATGATATTTATTTAACCCTACCCAAAATTTAACTCATTAATGCATCATAGGGGAAAAGTTTAGGAAAATAATTAGTTGATTATATTAGTCTCATGCTAGAAGTAGTTCCCATCAAACAACCCAGGATGGTTCCGAACCTCCCTGCACCTCATATTGAGTAGAAACGACCACAAAATATCCTCTCCCAACAGTACAGAGACAACTGGGCTACTCGACATTAGTTGATCAAGTGAATAAAACATACACCTTTCAAAATTTAAAAGACCCTCGTTAGGTCTGGGAATAGATGGACATCAATTGGCTCATGCTATCACAACATAGGAAGCTATATGTGGTGAACCTCATTAACGGTCCTAACTTATTCCCATTCCGTAAAACGCCATGTCATAATATCCATGACTGATTTATCTTGAAAAACTTCCTTCAAAAAATTCTCATTTCTAGTCACGTGGTGTTAGATAACACCTTATATAAGGTTTCATACATAACCATTTCTTGGTTTGAAGAATATGATGTTCGGTAAATGGTTTCATCTAGGTGTGATTAGATGTTCAACAATTAGATGACTTGAAAACATTTGACCGAGATCATACCCCATTGAGAGAACAGTTGTGTAGACCCACGATGGATCCACCACATAAGAAGTATCCATTAGATATACCTCAAATAGTTTTTCATGACCATCAGAGGCCGGATGAAATAGAAGGGCAGAATTTATATACTAATCCAACATAAACTCTAACAATTGATGATTTATTCGCCATGCCATCCAAATCATGGACACCTACCCTCCAAATGGAATAATATCTAGATTAATAGATAATATTTTGTTCCAGCATCATGTTATACTTGAAAAAACCTTATTTGATGTGGAATATGTATTAGGACATGTGTTTACCACACATAAACAGAGAACAAGAAGCTGCACGCACATGAACTGAAGATATAGAGGGAACCATTTGCAAGATCTGACCCAATATTCAAATCACGTAGCCATAGAGAACTAATATACAGTTGAGATGAATGGTAAATCACTCTAGATTTCCCAATATAGGATTTTAGGTTCCCCTTAACATTCTAGTTGTCATTGGAACACAATTTTCAGGCCTGACCACCTATAAGTGGTTTGATTATCTGATCAAACCAGGTAGGGGGAAGAATCACATGACCCGTTACACTTGAAGTATTTACTTCCTTGATTTTTTTCACAAGAACAAGGACCTTCTAGCTCAAATAACTTGTCTCCTAATTCATCTTTACAGGGATATCCCCACATCCAGAAGTGCTGACCTTTGGAACTAAAGTACCATATTATGAAACAACTAGTAGTTATACCACCCAAACTATCAATCCTTGATGAGCACCACCATTAAAAGGAACTCAAGTAGGAACTCATTCAATCAATCTGAATCACATAAGAATTCAATATAGATTTATCTATAGAAGCGGTCTTTTAAATAGATACCACCAAATAAGAATTCCCTTTCACCATTTCATTTACTATCTAGGATCAAGAAAACTCCTCCATGGGCACATCAGGACCTATATTTTTCAGTCTTACTAAATAATATTGATGTCTAAAGGTCCTTAATTGATAATGGTTACAATATCATAATTATCCTATTGATAACCCTCCAACATTTGGGTTAAAACGAATGGGATTTTCTCTCAAAAATAATATCATTCAAGGGTATGCTAAGCATGAGAAAAGACCTCTCAGGAATAAAAATCTATATGATTTGTTTGGGGATCTCACATATGAAACTATGTTTATGGTTATACAGTAAGAAACTATATACAATGTTCTATTCAGATGGCCCTGGATCCACAACCACATGGAAATACCTTCAAAATTCTATCAGCGCCTAAGGCACCCCATTGATGGAAAGGTTGATTTACTTCATGGTAATAGAGCCTCATTTGAATTTTATTTAGCCACATATGTTGAGGGATATTTCTACAAAAATTGATGAAAAAACCTATTTTTTATGATAAAATATTGGTTTCAACTCCCAATAATAAGAAAAATGGATTATACCAACAAAAAATTATTGACAAATAATATATCTCTTGGTAAAAATGAGCATTTCCAACTAAAAAAATTATGTTTTATTGGTATTAATTATAAATAACATCACTTATTTTTACCAACAGGTTTACATATTGATATTGATCATTCAATACCAACAATTATTTTACAATCAGTTAAATCTATCTCTTTATCATGCTAATGCAAACATTTTTTTATTAACATGTGAATATATTAGTAATGATAATTATTACCAACCAATCTTTTACCATCAATAATAATTATTACAATTAACCATTTATAAACAACAATAGTTTTATTAGTAAAAAATTAAGAGAACCAAATTATATATATATATATATATATTACTATCTTTACGATCGATGTCAACATCCATTTTTAGGTCTTATTAAAAATATCTCATTAAATGATTTTAATTTTCAATTTTCACTAAATACCAATTGTTTTAATATTTGTTAATGTCGTTCATTTGATAATAATTTAAATATTTTTTATAAAATGAAATTTAAATCAATATGATATTTGATATATTTACATATATGTTTAATATTTTCAACAAAATTTTAATTTAATATTCATACTTAAACATAATAAAAATAATAAAATATACTCAAAATAAATTCAGAAAATTAATAATTTAAATTTAATAAATAAATAACATAACACTCAATTGACTAATATTATTTTAATAATAATTTATATTTACGGATTGAAATTATTTTTTATATTAAAATAAAATTAATATTTTTTATAAATTTTTAAACAATTAAAATATGTATTTATTATATGTTTATTTAAAAAACTAAATTAAATTTTTAAATTTTATTAATTTTAATTTATTTTTTCAAATCATTACCAATTCCCAAACCTGATTCACCATCGCCAATGTGTGATACATCCCAATTATGCCTTCTCCATTGACCCGTGACATTGCTTCCCTCCATTGGTGCAGACACCACCTCCTTCTTCGTGATCCACTGCCTCCTCTATGACCGCCTCTCCCATCAGATCCCTTCGCCGCATCCTCCAGCACTCTCCATCTATGCCACCCACTAATTTTGTAACCCCACCAACTCCCACTTGACCCTCCACCTACGCCACTGTCCTCTTCACCACAACCCTCCACACCCGCCAAAATCTTTCAACAACCTTCGTATCGTCCCCACAGAAAGACCCCTGCCCTCCCTAGCCTTACTCGCTTGACCTCTTCCATCAATGACCTTCACTGCTTAACCCCCAATGTCCCAAACCTTTCCCACCAGCCCTTTCCTGAGAGAGGCATGCCCTAATATTCCTCTGTTTTGAAATCTAGACATTCTTAAGTGTTCTCACTAACATATATTGATTCCCTATTTGTGTGTGAAATACAAGTTGAATCTAGGATGGAATCTAAGTAGAACACAGTTTGAAGATACAGGGTTTTTCCAATCGTGTTGAATAATGTGGAATGTTTTCAAATGTTTATCTTGTATCGTGATTTGATTCTATCATTTATTTTGTGGCAACAAGGGATTTCCTTCAATACCTGCCCCTACACCTAAGTCTTCTGGTCATCTCCATTTCTCCATATAAGTTCATCTTTAACCCCTATAACCATTTCACCAATGTCCCATATAATGTTTTGTGAAATCCATTTCTAAGGAGAGTGTGAATCAAAATTCTGCTGTTCTTGTTAACACAAAAACCAATACATGTAATGTATCATATTATGGGGTTTTGAAAAACATTATCGAGTTGAGTTATCAAGTTAGAATCAGTGTTATTTTATTTTAGTGTGATTTCATTAAATCCTATTAAATGTGTTAAAGAATATATGTTTGGATTTACACTTTTCAGTCATAAGAGGATTATGAAAATGAATTATCTCTTTTTTATTTAATCTCAATCTTTAAATGTGTTTTGTTCTAAAAAATATATAGCAAAGAAATAGTATGTTGTCATTACTATAAAAAACATTATTCAAAATGGAAGAAGATATCGTAGTAGAGGTGTATGAATTATAAACTAACATCACCACTAATTCCAATGAGACATATATTTATTGGGTATATTTGGAAGATTTTACAATGGACTATCCTACTATTTATTTTTTTAAATCCATTAACTCATTTTTAGAATAACTCTTAGGTTTTGGAGAGTCATACTTTCTATTTGTAGATTCGCACCTCAAGTCATTTTTGTGCCTATGTTTTGGTTGAAATTTTTTCTATGACATTAATTTTTTAATGTCTCACTATTTATAAATTTTTATGAATTATAAAATGGTAAATAAAGCATCAATTGTTGAGTCCTTTATTTAACTTTTTAATTCAGATTAATAAATTCATATAATAGAATGAATGATGGTGAAAGGCTACACATTGCATAAGGTGGTTTTTTATGTGACTTTTTATTTGATATCATGAAAGAAAATGGCTCATTTTCCATGAATCATTGACATCTTGGATACATATATTGGACATACAATTCCTTCATTTCAATTCAATAGTTTTTGTTTCATATTTATATTTCTTTTCAGTGGAGGGCATCAACATAAGGGCGTTGAAGATATGAATCACTAAGTAACATGACACTAGAAACACCTCCCACCATCACCAATGCCACAATCAAATATGATTGAAACTAGAATAGGTTCCCCAAAGATGAAATGTCATGAATCAGGAATGGAAAAATACCTTCCTACATATTTTCATTCCAAGGTGTCAATGTTTTGACAATGAACATTATGACCAATTTTCTATTGGATGAAGGGGGTTTTGAAGGTTGTACATAGGGTGCCACAAGAGAAGAAAAAAGGTTCACTTTCACCCAGTTATTTTACTATATTTTAAACATTGATTATGATTAATTTGATAATTGTTCATTTGTATGTGGGTTTTAATTTATTAGAAAATATTGGATTGCAAGGTAACATAAAATTCATGGTGGAGGTCCTCATGGTGAACCTTATTCACCTTCCCAAACTCATGATCTTGGTATGTTTTTTGTTGATGAAGATACGAGGATGTTTTTCATTGAATAAATTGTTCTCTATTGGATCATCTTCATGGTATGTATCTACATTTTTTATTCATAAATCATATAAAAAAGAATATTTTCAATAGAGATTTACCTCCAAACCTAAATCCCTTAGATTAGAAAGCCAAAATAAAAATTTCTAATGGGGTAATAGGAGAACAAGAATACATGCATGAGAAAGAAAACCTCCATGTAATATACCATGATTTCAAATCATAGAACATATTTTCGGATGATGAATTAATTATAAATCTATCTTATTTTAGGCTTCCCAAGCTCAGTCATTATGGGTATAAGACCAATGTTTCCATAATTGCAATGGGGACTTTTGACTACTATGCTCCTGAGTACAAACTAAATATCCAATTGAATTCCAAATATAATGTGTAAAACATTAGTGTCATGTTCTTGGAGATAATTATTGGACCTAGGGTTATTGATAATGTTGGGCCCACTAATGTGAAAAATCTGATCGTGTTAGCTATTATATATAACATAATTTCATGTCTACGTATTTTTATAAATCAACAAAGATGATCCAACATTTCAATTTTGTTTTTTAATTTTTTAATTTTACCGTATTTGTATATGGTATCCAAAAATTCACATCTAATACTTATGATATTTTTTGTCTTTATGATATTGGTAGATTTATCGCTTGACGTTTCAAGACATTATGTTTCATCTTCGATTGATAATTTCTTTCAAGACCATCTTTGTAACTGTATCCTTAATCCTACGTTTTTCATTTCACTAAATAGTTCAAGAAATATTGGATTATGTGTCATTATCAATTGGAAATTAGCGTCTTTAAAAATTGAATGTATGTTTAATTGATTATATAATTTCATACAGTGTTACAGTTTTTGAAAATTGGAGTAATGTGTCACTCTTAATTGAAATTAGTACCTATGATCATTTTGCTTCAGGTTTATCCTAGGGAATTTGATGTCAGTGATGGAAAGAACACTAAGGCGGGATTGGGATATAGATCCACAACATATATTTGCATCACCCCATTTGTTTTGTTCTTCGTTGGTTTCTAAAGAGGGCATAGAATATGCAGCATTGAAACCAACAAAACCTAGTCTAGAATACCCTCAGTGAGATAATTTAAATGATCAAGATCAATCCTTCCTTGAAAATTGTAAAAAACCATGAAAAAAGTATTCTATTGTTTCCATTAAATGATTTATTATTTGATTTTATATATTTATTATTAATTATAATTTGATAAATAATTGAATCTTTTTTTCTTGTACCATTTTTTTCTTTAGTATATTTAAGAATGGATCTTTTTTCAATTAATTAGATATTTCTTCACATTAAAAAATAAGTTCTCATGAGTTTTGATTTTACATTGATTCGACATGATTTTTTTTCCAGGTACATTGGCCCTCCACATGTACATAGTTTATGGGGAGGAACATTAACCACTTTAAATTTTGATTGAAATTAAATTTGTTCAAATAGTGGATCTATAACTGAGGACTAGCTTCCATGAAGCAAGAAAAAATTTATTATTAAATTGATCAAATGGATTTAGGAATATGTATATGGCTTCTAGACCATGGTCCCAATGGTTTATAATTATTTTTATTTGAGATGTGAAGTTTTTTTCAATGTTTTTATGTTGTTTTCAGAGTGTACTAATCTAGTTCATGGTGCCAAGGCCAAGAAACTGAAAGTCAAAGGAACTGTTAGAAACCCTACCAAGGACCACTACATAACTACCATGATGTACCCTTATGGAGAAGGTAGTTTATAATTCCTTCCAAGATCACTTCTTTGTTTAACATCAAATTAATTCAATGTTTATACATTGTCACAAATTAAAAATTCATCATTAATTTTTGGCATTTGATGTCTGTGAATTCTTTTACTAACATTGATGTGAATGTAAATTATGGTTAAATCTAGTTATTTCTTCATTTTAATCCAAGAGTAGAGTTTTCCTATGGTCAAATAGGTTAGATATGGATTTATATAAATATTAAAAAATAACTCATAATGTAACTTGTTTGATAGATTGATATTCTCTACTCTTTTGATTTTCTTTTGTATTAAAACATTTAGGGACAAACAAAGGGGATTGGTTTTTGAACTGCATGTGCACAAGCAGGTGATCAATTGGTACAGCGCGACGGATGGTGTGAATCGAATCATGTTCATCACAATTGAGCCTAGGATGGAGGTTGAGGTCCCCATTACCGATGATTATTGGATTTCTTCATACTATAAGACTCTAAAAGGTTGGGAGAGATGAATTATATCATTTATTTTGGGTGAACCCCATTTTTTGGTGTTTGAATTATATATCTATTAAGATTTTATTTTTGTAAAACATTATTTTGGGGATTCTGTTGTTTTCAAAAATAGTATATATGGGTTAAATTTTACAAACGTCTGATGAAATATCAATAGGGATGATGAAAAATGATTACTTTGAAAATCATTTTTTTAAATATCTTCACATTTTAATATCAATTCATGAATATATTTTTCACTGATTTGAGTAGGATTTGACTCACCGGTCCTTGGGCCTGGATTAATTGTTGGTGCTCTTTGGTCCATAGTGTGGCATGGATGTTCTAGAGCTGGATCATTATTTTTAGGGCATGGATGGGTTTCTGGTGATTACTGGTCCCTAAAGTTTCTTGGATTGGTGATGTTGTAAAAGGGGGGATGGATTTTGTATTAATGGGTGTGATGGATCCTATTGGGGGAATGTAGTTTGCGTTGATTCATTTTTTAATGAATTTCATTATTAATATAAATAATTTATTTATTATTTGAACATGTGGTAGATTTTTCATTCATTTATAATTCTAAAAAATGTATTATATATGATAGATTAATAAATATAATATGAAATTTTACTAGAAATTAAAATTTATAATTATTATTCAAATGTAATTAATAAAAAAATATTATATATTTGTAATATTATTACTAATATATACAATTTTTACACAAACCTATTACAAAATACCTTAACAAACATATATATTATCTGTTGGTATTATTATAATTGACACATAACTATTTTATCTGTCACAAAAAATACTTAGATACAGAATTTTTACTGACTGTTTAGTGGTAGGGACATATATTTTGGTAAAACATTTTACAAATAGAAGATGTACTTTTACAAATATATATACCCCTATTGGATAAATTGACACATTCTGTAGTGTAATGGAATTGAAAAACACCTCTGAAAATCCATCAAGTATGTTTGAATGCAACTATTTCCTCTATATAAATCTAGTCAAGGTGATACACATGACCCCAGAGGTCTAAATCTCATATGTCCCCTACAATTGTGTAGTAAAAAATTCTATAATCTCTATATAATGACTAAATTAGTAGAGGATAACAATACCACTTCTCATGGACAACTTCACGTTGATAGTGAAGGGGAATCACCTTGATTTCTATCGTCATTTTGAAATGTCCCCTAGAATCTGAGGTCGAGGAAGATGATTATGAATTCTATAACACCCCACCCATATTCAAGGAATGAAACTCAACCACCATCATTGATCTTTGGTAGATACTTCTAGAAACTAAATATGGCCTGCAACCTACTCTAATTAGTGTTTGAATTCAACTTGAAAATATATATATATATATAAACTGAATTTATGAAACATCACTGCTGCGTCTTCATTTGGTACTACACTGAAACTCATGGATTGAATCAAAATGTGTCTGTTCTCCATCTCAGCTTACCCGATGAGCATTGAGGCTTTAAGAAGGTATCCAAGAGGATTAAACCTTCTAACGGAACAAATTTTAGGGTGGATGTTGAAAAAATTGGTCAAATCCAACTTTTTTTGTAGTGTAATACCACATATTTATTGACGTCATCATACTTATCAAGAAAATGAATTGGATATTATGGTATGAATTAATTTTAGAGAAATTAATTTTCATTTTACAAAGTACAGTTTCCCAATACCAATCATAGAACTGCTAATCGATGCAACTACTGGCTTCCAAGTCCATTCCTTCATGGGAAAGTATTCAGGGTACAATTAGAAAAATATCTCCACTAAAGTTAAAGAAGCAACTGCCTTCATAGATGCTCATGGGATCTTATACTATCTAGACATTCCATTTGGGATAAATAATGTTTTTTCTCTATATCAACATTCCATGCATCATATCCTCAAGAAGTTATTATAAATGATAGATGAATTTTATGTCGAAAACATAGTGGTCATGTAAAAACAACAATGTGATCAATTTAAGGACCTTCACACAATCTTCAATAAGATGAGAGAACACAATATAAAGATGAATTTGCTAAAGTGCACCTTCAGTGTATCATTAGGGATGTTCCAAGTCTATGAGGTATGAAACTACCTCATTGTGGTTATTATGAAAAGAGAGTAGTTATATTCTATCAGTGTAACCCCCAAAAATCTCAATGAAATTCGGGGGATCCACATGCACCTCACATACATTCGGAATTTCATATGTATCGTAGACAGTAAATATATTTCGTTCCATATTCTAATGAAGAAGGGAATCATCTTTTAATTGGATGAGGAATTATTAGAGGTATTTTATAATCTATACTAGTGTCTCCTCCAATCAAGAATTCTGATGAATTTGGTAGAAGGGATGCCAATGATCATATACGTGGCTTCGATGGAGAGGTTGTTGGGAACCCTCCTAGAATAGAAAAATGACTCTGGGAACAATAAAAATATCTACTAACTCAGTCATAAAATTATGTGAACTAAGACCTAATACTAAGATATTGATAATAAATACCTTTCACTCAGGTTCAAAGAGAAAACATTGAGGCATTAGATGTATCACAATGAAGTCCACATGGTCTCTCATATTATCTTCTTGAGTATATCCTTGGTCCTCCTATGTATAATGGGTGTTTGGACCGATGGGTAGTCATTCTAATTCAATACATCATTCCTTTTGAATCAATGAAATTGTTTAAAATGTGATTCTAGGTTTATTTTCGTGTATCATATCCTTCCCCATAGAATACACTAGAGATCATGAAGAATCCATATGAGGAGGTCATCTATGTCCATAACATCCCTCGAAAATGGGAGATGTATTTATATGGATCCACCCAAAGTCCTAATGGAAAATGAATGGAAAACCCAAAGCTCATTATGGTTGTATTAGGGATTGTATATTTCAGTCCAGAAAAAACAACTTTTCCCTAATCATTCTCACTTTCTGAAGGTTTCATAAATAATGAGGCAGAATACTATGCATTCATGGCCCCATAAAATTATCCCATTAGATGGATATTGCCTACCAGAATATTAAAGTGGATTTAGGACATTTGATAATTCAGAACAATGGAAAATATTCCATCAAAATGGATGATTCCCCCCCCCCCCCTCACTAGATAGGTTAGAGGACCTATGGAAGATTTCTCTTTTGAGTCAATATTTCATCATGTTACCCCATAATAGAATTCTCATGCCGATGTATTGGCTAATGGATCCCCCATCCTGGTTGAACATGATCTGGGGAAAGCAATCTTATATCTCAGATATCATGGAATGGTCTCATCGATCATCATATGTGATATGGAAGAAATCAATTGGGTCAACACTACCCCAAACCATGATAAACTATTGAAAACACCTAGATAGATGGATCCCAAAATTAGTAATCTGAAAAAGAAGACTCTCTCAACAGACCGATCTAGAAGGGAATAGATTCGGTGTCATGTA
This sequence comes from Viscum album, assembly GCA_963277665.1. Lineage (NCBI taxonomy): Eukaryota > Viridiplantae > Streptophyta > Magnoliopsida > Santalales > Viscaceae > Viscum > Viscum album. The sequence continues at coordinate 1,292,183,258 of OY728158.1, forward strand.
GTGAACATCACCCTGCATGAAGGTACAATTGCAAAAAATTCCCTCTACAAGCATGGATTTGATAGAGTCCTCCTCAGATGCATAACAAAATGAGAGATTTGCACCATCATGGAATAATTTCAAGCACGCTTTGGAAGCACCCATCTATCTCGGACTAGAGAGTCCCAATACATCTAGTGATAGAGATATTACTAGAAAACCATGAAATATGGATGAGTGAATTCCACAAAAAAATCATGCATTTTAGATTCATATGATATTCAAACATCATCCCCAAAAATTTTAGCATAAAGCTAAAAATTCCTGGAAATTTTCATTTTGGGGAATGGATATTTTGGGGCTAACCCCCCCCCCCCCCACCATAGCTAAGAAATTCAAGTACAACGTTACTAAAACCAACTTATCTTCCTAATGGGATAATGCAATACCACAAAAATATGATAGGGTGATGAACATTATATATATTGTGAAGTCTCATATCATCTCTAGGTTCGTGGTCCCTCAAACAATATTGACGGACAACAACACAAATTTATGTTATATAAATATTATGAAATATTACAAGGAATACAATATCATGTCCCATAAATCATCCCACTATGATGAAAAAACAAATGGATTGATATATGCCTTCAATGAAACTCTGTCAAATATACTCCAAAATATTGTGAACAAGGATAATATGTCATGTTAATAATAAATTCCTCTATATTCCATTGCTCCGAATAGAAATTTTCAAAATACTCTCATAATATGCGAAATCTCAATAAAATGTCTAGATGAATTGTAGAATCCCGATGAGAACAAGATTAATACATTACATAGCCTTAAGGTTCATTAGTATCAAACCAACACGACTTTAATAAAGTGGTTTCCCTCCATTCATTCCTCCAAGGAGAGTGGGTGTTGGATCTATTAACTACAATAATACACGTAAAAATTCCTCATAAGATGGAACCTAAATTGGAAGGGTCTTACATCATAAGTTTTATATTTTATAATGGTTCTTAATCGTTGGTCAATGTAAGACCCCGGTTCTTATTTTGAAGTACGGGTTACATATTTTCTCTTTTCCTAAAGTGTTTTTGAGAAAATAAGGAAAATGGGGAAATCATAAATTTTGGGACTACACATCGTGTACTATTGCACACGCTGTGTACTTTGTCCATGTGGGATGAGTACACAGGGTGTGTAGCCATGTCGGCAATGAGGGGTGTAAAAACTGACTATACACCATGTAGTGGGTATTTACACGCCGTATAGTTAGTCGGTAGGAAAATAGTAAGGTGGTGGAAGTAGCTGGCAGCAGAACGATAGTACATGCCATGTAATCAGGAGTATATGCTATGTACTCATGTCGACTGATGAACAATGCCATGTAGCCACCAAAGGAACAGTTAAATGAGAAAATTACACGCCGCGTAGTCAATAGTACATGCCATGTAGTTGGTTTTTCCGCTAAAAATGGGAAGTAGCCAACCATGTTCACAGGATTGGAATATAACCGGAGGAAGGAGTCGGTAGAGGAGGCCAGACCTTCAAGGAACTATAGATCGAATGTCGGGAATCCGTTTTCACCTCTGATGATCTTGTTGGAACCGCATGGGTATGCCCTCCACTCTCCTTGAGCCGTTCTTGGAAATTATCTCTCTAACGAAAGTTATTTGAGTTTGAATGAGGTTTTCTTTCACCTCAGATCTACGTTGTTCTTGGAAGATTCGAGGATCATAATTCATGTATATCGATCAAGGGAGTTTAAGGTAGGTGGCTTGGTGCTTAATTTCAAACTGTTGTGCATTTGTGTGTATTGTTGTGCCACGAACCCATGTTGGGGTGTCGTGTGGCTGAGGCCATGGCTGTTTTGAATACCTAGAATTGTATAGGTGATTAAATGTGATAATAAACTATTGTTTGGGATCACTTCTTGGATCCAGGACCACCTTAGGGGTGGGTTCCTCTATTTATCCATTTGGACAGATACCCGAGGGTTTGACATTGTAATAATAATAATTATAGAATTACATTGATATGAATTTCATGTGTATTTCTTGTTTACATGTTGGGAATGGCCAGGTTACTTGTTTAGCCCGAGGGAATTGTTTTACTTAGCCTAAGGGTAGTGCACCTTTTACCCTGAGGGAAACTTCTTCCGTGCCTGTGGGCAATAAACTCTGTGCTCGAGGGCGACACTTTGTATGCCTGAGGGAAATATCTGTTATGCCTGTGGGAAATTACCTGCGGGTTACGATTTGGATTACCTGGGTGTAAGGGTTTGTGTGTCTGAGGACACTGACTGGTTACATAGAAATTCATTGTGGTGGTTTCCTTATAATGAATGATTAACTAAATAATAAAATGGAAATATAACTGGTATAGTTAGTTACTTTTGAGTACTTCTTAGTTTACTACATTTTTACTACTGCACACTGTTGTTGCATATTTTCCCACAGTTGGCCAGGTGCCTTTGGTGGGTGCCTACTGAGATTTATTTCTCACGCCCTATTTGGGTAATGTCTTCGGCCCAAACAAATTACATTTTTACATGTGTAGATAGGGGAAAGGGTCCCTATATAGGTACTTGATTGATGCTGAGGAGTAGGGGAGCTTGGGACCGAGCTTAGGCTCACGATGCTACCGGCTGTTTTGTTTTGTTTTGATTTATTGTACTCTATATTGTATTGTACTACTATGTAACATGTTATGGCTGTTTTTTTAGAACATGATACATGTTTCATCATATCTATATACTGGTTGGTTAACTTTTACTACAGTTGTTATATTAAATGTGTATGGTTTATTGCTTCCGCTATTGTTTTATGTTTTTTATTTTATTCCACTGTGCTACACTTTGACAAATGGGGGCATAGTTTCCCTACTATCAGACCTGGGCCCTCACTGCTAGTCGGCAGCCTCTGGCATTTGGGGAAATGCGCTTGATGTCATGTGACCAATCGGGTTCAGGGCACCCGTTGAGTGGCACCCGGACCCAGGACGTTACAAAGTGGTATAAGAAGAGTTCTTTTATTTGACATACTATTTGGTTCCTTAGTAAGGGGTAGGAAGGAAATGGTAGTTGGTAATAAGATGTGCTCAGACATAGCTAACCTGTGTACAGGAAAAAGATAGTCTACCTCGTATTTTTTAAATTATTCAGATTTTGCAAATTTTTTAGTTGATTTGATTTCACCGTTGGGTGATACACTTGTGATTGTGCTGTTTATAGTTTATCAATGGGTTCTATTTAGTTGAAACCTGATGAGATAAGTGTATTCCATCTCATAAGTAATTTAGTAACATGCTAGAAATCACATTCCATGCATAGTTCCATTCCATGGTGGTGCATTAGAAATTTCATGTTGTTGTGATAGTTTTTGTGCCAGAAAAAAAAGCTATTGTGATAGATTCTTTGATAAATACCTGCAATGTGATAGGGTATTTTTGTGTGAGTTTGTTGATAGAATGGATGTCGAACTTTGGTTTTTGGGGAGTATGGGACCTCATTGACCGGAATTTGGTGGATCATTGACTGCAATTTTATTATAACACAAAGAAGATGCCAAACATTGATTCGCAGGGAGTATGGGCCCTCACGGATCAGAATTTGGCACTTAGGTGTCATTTTTCAGTATTTTCTAGGTTTTGAAGTAGTATATGAGCCTTACATTCCGGAAAATCCAAGAATACACGTTGTGTAGTTCCTTGGACACACACCGTCTGTTCTTCTATTCGAGAAGAATAGAAAACTTTTTAAGTATACGTCGTGTACCCTCAGTACATGTCGGGTAGCCTCTTCCTATGTCATAGACCATGTGGGCGAGGACACAGGGAAGGGAAATGCTTGGGAAAAACATGTCATGTACCAGATGTACATGCCCTGTAGTGTTAACCTGGATTTCGCCCGTCTAACTAACAACACAGATGGAGGAATCCTTAATACATACATGAAATGTCAATGATGAACACGCCGTGTAGTTTGGCCTGGGGACCCAGTCGTGTGGCTAACAGCACGGTTCGGTATAATCCTTTAGTGTACACGCCGTGTTTATATAGAAGATGCTTTGTAATGTGAGCCATGTGTCCGATCATGTAACTAACAACACGGGTCGGCAAAGATCGTCTAGTACACGTCGTGTGCCTGTGGGACATGCCGTGTAGACATGAAAAGTGGTAGACTATGTAGACATGACCAAGGACAGACCGTGTGAACCTGACCGTGTGGCTGGGAAGATGGGGTGGAGTAAACGCCATGTGCAGGTGTAACACGTCGTGTAGTATCAAGCCGAGTAGTCGGCCGTGTCACAAACAACATGGGAAGTTGGAAAATTTCACCAGACAGGCTGTGTAGTTAATATACACATCGTGTAGTTTTTTTCAAAGGGAGCCGTGTGGCTTAGCCATGTAGAAGGACCTGGGAAGGGGAAGAGAAGTCAGGTACATGCCGTGTAGTCAGTATACACGCCATGTAGTCTTGTTTTGAAAATCATGAAATTCCTTCTTCCTTTTGTTCCCTATTCAGTCCCTTCGTTTTCAGTTTTTGATGATCTGGATCTAAGGTGTGTGTTTGACCTTGTTGCGTCGTGCCGCCAAGGAGACCATGCATTGTTCACCAGGAGAGCAGCAACAACTATACTCCAGAGATGGTAGGCCATGGGCTACCAGTGGATCCTCTAGTGGAGCCAGATGCGGCACCAACCGTTATAACAGACATAAGCGCAGATGTGCAGTTCCGTGAATGCTTCATGGGGTTCATGCAGACCATTCATGAAGCACTGCTGGCTGCCACATTTATGGCTGAGCTGACTCATATATTCCAGTAGTATCATCCACTGACGTTCTCATGGGATGGTGGACCACAGGCTGCAGAGTCTTGGCTGGGGTCTATGTAGACTATTTTCAATCATATTGAGACACCTCCAGGGTGGAGGGTCAAGCTTACGATGTATATGCTGTGTGATTCCGCCAAGAGGTGGTGGGATGTTACCACTCAATTAGAGAATCACAGAGACATGGCGTGCGAATATTTTCAGACAGATTTCTATGATTTCTTCTTACTAGAGATGCTGAGAGCAGATAGAGCTCAAGAGTTTATTAATCTACAGCAGGGCACTATGTCGGAGATGGATTAATCTGCTCATTTCACTATCTTCAGCTTTTTTCACTTGTTCTTGTGGGTGATGAGACATTGAGGGGGAAACGCTTTGAGGATGGTCTTCGATATGGCATCCGAGCGGTGGTGAATGTTTTCAGGTTGCCGTCAGTACATGCTATTTTGAACCAGGCACTGATTACAGAGAGGAATCAATGGGAAGCTAGTGGTGTGGGCCAGGGTGGTTCAGCACCAGTTTCTGGTACTATTTCTACTGGCAAGTGGAAGAGACATGTGGACTTCTATCACAGTGGAAGTACCATCCAGAAGGTTGTTTTAGGTTGTCATGTCAGGTGCTACTAGTGTGGTAAATAGGGGAACATGAGACCGCAGTGTCCATATGATCCAGTGGAGTGTCAAGCTTGCGGCAAGATGGGACATTTACAACGCTTTTGTAGGGTGTTTCCTCTAGTGTCTAGTGATAGGGGTTGTGTACAGACTCCGCGTATGGGAGCAGGACTAGCAACTTCTTACCAGTCGGGAAACTGGAATACGTCAAGGCATGCCGACAGAGATAGTGGTCATGGCCCTGGTAGCCAGACACCAGGATCTCAGAGGCAGCAGGGCGGGATAGCTCAGGGTAGCTAGGCTGTGTCGCAGGGTCGCGACACTAAGCTGACATAGGGAGTGAAGCAGACTCAAAAGAAGTAGGATCTCAGACCTTCTACAGTCAGAGGTACTATTCTAGTAGCTTCTATCTTATCTTTAGTACTTTTTGATACGGGTGCTATGCATAGCTTTATATCTGTACCTATTGTGGAGAGCCTTGGGCTATTTGTTTCTTCTTCTTCTGATATTATGATGCTAGACACTCCGTTGGGGACTAGAACGGCTGGTGTGCGTTAGTGAAAGGAGTTCCCCTTTGATGTTGGATGGTGTCACTTTCTTTGGGACCTCTATGTCTTAGATATGACATCTTATGACATCATTCTCATGATGGACTGGTTGGTTCCCTTCTGAGCCTCTGTAGATAACTATCATCGGAGGGTGAGTATTACATCACCAGATGGAGGAGAGTTTCTATACAAGGGAGAATGGGACGTTTAGGTGAGTTGATCTGGACCAGAGCATCATGGGTGAGGTGGGGTCACATCCCAGATTGCTAGTTTATATTTGGATGATCAGGGGACTTGTCAGACAGATTTCCCTCCAGTAGTTGATCATTTCAGGGATGTATTCCCAGATGACTTTTCAGGTCTACCTCCAGAGAGATAGGGGGATTTCTCTATTGAGCTTGTGCCATGAGCAGCACCCGTGTCCATTCCTCCTTATAGGATGGCTACAACAGAGTTGCAGGAGCTCAAGAGGCATTTAGAGGAGTTACAAGCAAAGAGTTTCATCTGACCCAGTACATCTCCTTGGGGTTCACAGGTCCACTTTGCGAAGAAGGTGGAAAATACCCTCAAACTCTGTGTGGATTGTCGAAAGTTGAACCAGTTGACAGTTAAGAACCGACATCCCTTTCCGAGGATTGATGATCTTTTTGATCAACATAGTGGAGCACGAGTGTTCTAGAAGATTGACTTGAGATCAGGATATCATCAGTTACACGTGAGACCATCAGACATACAACTTACAGCCTTTCGGAGTAGATATGGTCTGTACGAGTACTTGGTTATTCTGTTCGGACTCACAAAAATGCCAACAGTTTTCATGGATCTAAAAAATCGTGTGTTCGATCCTTATCTGGATTCTTTTTTGGTAGTATTCATGGATGACATCTTGGTGTACTCTCACACTCAACATGACCATGCCACCCATCTTGAGATCGTATTGAGTATACTGAGAGAGAATCAGATATATGCTAAGCTCTAAAAGTGCCACTTTTAGATAGAACAGATTCACTTCCTGGGTCATATCATCTCAGATGAAGGAGTTTCCGTGGACCCAGAGAAGGTGAGAGCAGTAGTTTCCTGGGAGTAGCCTAAGAACATGTTTGAGATACGGAGTTTCTTAGGGATTTCTGGTTAATATAGATGCTTCATCCAGGACTTCTCCCCCATAGTAGCGCTATTGAAGGGTTTGACTAATAAGGGTGTGAAGTTCATTTGGACAGAAGTTTGTGAGACAACCTTTCAGGAACTAAAGGGAAGGCTAACTTCAGCACCAATCCAGATACTCCCATATAAGGGGAAGATCTATATAGTTTACTATAATGCAACAGGTATTGGGTTGGGATTTATGTTGATGTAGGGCGATCGAGTTGTTGCGTACAGGTCTCGGCAGATGAGGCCAAATGAGAGAAATTACCCAATGCATGAACTCGAGTTGGATACAGTTGTTCATGTTTTGTGTTGTTGGAGACATTATCTCTTGGGAGAGCATTTTTTGGTTTTCACCGACCACAAAATCTCAAGTACATCTTTACACTGCGTGACTTGAACTTGAGATAATGGAGGTGGGTTGAATACCTTCAGTCCTTTGATTTTGAGCTTGCCTATAAACCTGGTAAAGGTAATGCAATAGATGATGCACTAAGCAGGAGGACTCAGATAGAGGCCATGTAGGAGGCTAGTGATGAGTGGCACCTTATGGCTTTGTTCTCCGAGATGCATTTGGAGGTGCATGACAGACAGGGGAAAACTATCTTTCATATTTAGCTGTGACTTCTACCCTCCTGGATAGAGTGAGGATGAGACATATATCTGATTCAGAAGGCCTAGTTCTATTGGAGTTGGTGGCAAGTGAGGACCCTCCTCCTGGTTGGATGATAGGCGATGATGAAATTCTGTGTTTCCATGGACGAGTGTGGCTTCCATGGGATATACACGAGGAGATGATGCAGGAGTTTCATGTTTCACCTTGTTCAGTTCATCCCGGGGTTACCAAGATGTACTGAGACTTGCGACGTCAGTACTAGTGGCTGGGTATGAAGAGGGATGTATCTGGTTTTGTTACGAGGTGTTACACCTGTCAGTAGGTGAAGGTGGAGCATCAGAGGGCATCTAGACTATTACAAAATTTACCCATCCCAGAGTGGAAATGAGATGATGTTGCAATGGACTTCATGACTGGGTTGCCGAGGTCACCTAGAGGCAATGATGCCATGTGGGTTGTTATGGAAAGACTCACGAAGGTATCTCACTTTTTTCCAATCAAGGAGACCTTCGGTGTTGACGAACTCGATGAGTTTTATATCTGAGAGGTCATACGTCTTCATGGGATTCCTCATTCTATCATTTCTGATAGGGACACCCATTTTACATCCCGTTTCTGGCCACGTTTTTAGAGGGAACTGGGTACACAGGTTCTTCTGAGCACAATTTACCACCCTCAGACCGATGGATAGTCAGAGAATATGATAAAGGTTCTCGAGGACATGTTGCGTGCATGATTCCTAGACTTAGGGGGCTCTTGGGAGACTCATATACCCCGGGTCGAGTTTTCCTATCATAACATTTTTCAGGCGACTATTGAGATGACACCTTATGAGGCTTTGTATGGTAGGGCATGCTGATCACCCTTGTGCTAGTTAGAGGCAGGTGAGGCAGCTTTACTGGGACCACATCTTGTGCAGGAGACTTCTGAGCAGGTCCAGTTGATTCAAAAGCGGATGGCTACCACAAAGTCTCGTCAGAAATCTTATGTTGATCTTCGTAGACGACCCTTGGAGTTCGTGGTCGGCGATCAGGTTTTCTTGTGTGTTTCACCAAGGTTGGGACACAGGCGGATCAAGAGACAGGGTAATCTTTCACTAAGGTACGTTAGCCCATTTGAGATTCTAGAGAGGGTCAGGCTAGTTTCCTATCGGTTCCAGTTACCACAGAGGTACTGGGCCTTGCATGACATCTTCCAGTTATCTCAGTTGTGCCGCTATCATTCAGACCCATCTCACGTCTTTTATCCCGAGGAGGATGAGCTTTAGATCGATGCGTCCATTGAGTATAATCCGATTTGTATCATGGATAGGAGCACAAAGGTTCTCTGAGGCCAATCAGTTCCTCTAGTATGGGTGATATGGTACCATGGCCGAGTGCAGGATGAAACCTAGGAGCGGGAGATTGACGTACGTGCTCAATGGCCAGATTTTTTCTGAGGACTATCTTCGCCACCCTTGGAAGGGAAATTCGTGGATAAAATTTTTTAAGGGGGGAAGTTTGTAATAAACCGGTTATTATTTTGAGGTACGAGTTTTTTCATTTCTCTTTTCCATAATTTTTTTTATAAAATATGGAAAATGGATAAAAATCTTATATTTGGGACTACACGCCATGTACTATTCCACACGCTGTGTACTTTGGCCGTGTGGGATGAGTACATAGGGTGTGTAGCCATGTTGGTGACGAAGGGTGTAAAAAATGACTACATGCCGTGTAGTGGGTATTTACACACCGTGTAGTCAGTCAGCAAGAAAATAGTAAGGCGATGGAAGTAGCTGCCATCCGAGTGACAGTAAATGCCGTGTAATCAGGAGTACACACCGTGTACTCATGTCGACTGATGAACAGTGTTGGGTAGCCACCAGAGGAACAGTTAAATGATAAAAGTACACGATGTGTAGTCAATAGTACACGCTATGTAGTTGTATTTTCTCATAAAATAGGCAGTAGCCAACCCAGTTCACAGGATTGGCTTATAACCGGAGGAAGGAGTCGAGAGAGGAGGCCATACTTTCGAGGATCTCTAGATCGAGCATCAGGAATCTATTTTCGCCTCTGACGATCTCATTGGAACCGCACGGGTAAGACCTCCACTCTCCTTGAGCCATAATTGACAATTATTCCTCTAAGGTAGGTTATTTGAGTTTGAATGAGGTTTTATTTCACCTCATATCTATGTCTTTATTGGACAATTCGAGGATTGTCGTTCACGTATATCGATCAGGGGCGTTTAAGTTAGGTGTCATGATGTTTAATTTAAAAATTTTGTGCGTTTGTGTGTGTCGTTGTACCATGAACCCATGTTGGGGTGTCGTGTGGCTGAGGCCATGGTTGTTTAGAATACCTAGAGTTGTATAGGTGATTAAATGTGATAATAAACTATTGTTTGGGATCAATGCCTGGATCCAGGACCACCCCGGGGGTGAGTTCCTTTGTTTAGCCATTTGTCCAGATACCCAAGGGTATGCCATTGTAATAATAATGATTATAGAATTACCTTGAGTGTAATTTCATATTTATTTCTTTTTTACATGTTGGTCATGTCCAGGTTACTTATTTAGCCCGAGGGAAGTGTTTTACTTAGCCTGAGGGCAGTGTATCTTTTATCCTGAGGGTAAATTCTTCCGTACATGTGGGCAATAGACTCTATTCCAGAGGATGACACATTGTACTCTTGAGGGCAATATCTGTTATGCCTGTGGGAAATTACATGCAGGTTACGATTCAGATTACCTGAGGGTTAGTTTTTGCGTGTATGAGGACACTGACTGGTTACATAGAAATTCACTGTGGTGGTTTCCTTATAATGAATGATTAACTAAATAATAAAATGGAAACATAACTGGTATATTTAGTTAATTTTTAGTACTGCTTAGTTCATTTCATTTTTACTACTGCACACTGTTGTTTCATATTTTCACACAGTTGGGCATGTGCCTTTGGTGGGTGCCTACTGGGATTTATTTCTCACACCCTGTTTAGGTCATATCTTTGGCCCAAACAAATTACAGTTCTACATGTGTGGATAGGGGCAAGGGTCCCTATACAGGTCTTTGATTGCTGCTGAGGATTAGGGGAGCATGAGACCGTGCATAGGCTCACGATGATACATGCTGTTTTTTTGTTTGTCATTTCTTTACTCTATATTGTATTGTACTGCTATGTAACATGTTATGGCTATTTTCTTAGAACTTGAGACATGTTGCATAATATCTATATACTGATTGGTTAACTTTTACTGTAGTTGTTTTATTAAATGTGTATGGTTTATTGCTTCCGCTGTTGTTTTATTCTTTTTATTTTATTCTGTGGCCCTACAATTTGATAAATGAGGGAATAGATTCCCCACTATCAGACCTAGGCCCTCGTTGCTAGTCGGAAGCCTCTGGAATTTGGGGAAATTCTCTTGAGTTCGTGTGACCAACAGGGTTCGGGGCACCCGTTGAGTGGCACCCGGACCCGGGATGATATAGTCACAATGGATGGGGAGTATGTTACACCCCCACCATTGCATGGTTTCTCATGAAATAATTTACATGGAAATCATCTTATTGGAATACACATAAGTATAAGTCCTACCATTCATTTTGGATCCTATATTGTAAACTGTATTAATGTCTTTTGGGATGAAATAATTAAAACAACACAGAATTATTGGTCTTGATTAGAAGACATTAAATTGAATGGAATTCTTCCTCATAGTAGTATGTTTTTAAACATCATGAAATTAATCATCCTTTTTACATGATGTTACACTGTTCAAATTTATTTCTTAATCACATGAAGTTACAATGAATGAGTTCACCCTAGTAGTAAGAAAAAAAATTGCATGACATCCCACATTCTAGCCACATTATGTGAAACTTAGCAAAGATGTCATGACCATTTGACACTAAAAAATACAGAACAACTCGCCATTGCATGATGTTTAATTGCACGTAAAATACCATCTCACTAACGAATCACCACATAGGATCCAGATCATTGTGGAAGAAGACTGATATGCCCCATCCCCATGTGATACCATGATCCACATAGGTAATTTTTCTATTCAAAAACTATATTTGGATTGATTACGATTATACTGGGATATGTAGTTACACCCAGATCTTTATAGTTGTGTCCAACCAAAATTCCGATTTTCACATCGGGAAACAAACATCCTTATCGCATGACGTTAAACATTATGGTTCCTTAGGAACTATGTGTGTTTTTATTCCAATAATCACATAATACCTATTGACACCTAGATATACAACCCTAGGCCCAACTACAATAATCAATAAAAATAATGCCCACCTCCACATACAAGTCAGACCTGTGTAGAGATTTAATTATTCAAGAACAATGTGTGGCTTGATTTCTATCATCACATGATATGTAGTGACATATTGATCTCCAATCCTTATCCCATATACAATGATTGAAAAAAATAAATTCACCCAATATACATAAGGGCGGAAACATGTGAGACCACATTGCATATGTACAAACCACATCTATGACCAGTCTTCTTATGCATGCAATGTGTCTTGAAATTTTTTTCACATTGGTTCCCATGTTATTACCCTATGAAAATAAACACAAAGGAAAACATTCTAGTTGCATGACATAAAACCTGCACAAATAAAACAACCCCTTCATTCAATGATATACTGCATGAAAAATGACCTTACCGCTAAATGATAAACTAGGCGGAAAAAGACCTCACATCATGATTAAAAACATAATGGATGAAGTCCTTACCAAATGACGTTAAACTATATGGAGACTTTACCCAATACATGACACTACATTTCGAAGACCACCCCTATGTTCCATCCTTTATCAATGGACAACAAGATTCTTACCCCAGATGGAGTATAAGGTGATTTCATCTCCTTTTAAGCACATTGTCATTAAATCATACATCATGTATCATGTGAATCGAGTTTCCATAAATCATATATGGCCCCTTGAAATGAAAACAAGCTTCAAACGACCCTTTTCATGACTATTAATGTATGAATATGGCTCCTTCATAGGAACCTATAGTTTTCAACCAAATGCATTACTCTATAAAAATGACATTCTGATTCCGTTGAGCGTTGAAATCACCGTGGAAGTACCCAATACCTCAATGTGATCTAAAATACTCCCTGTATGAATATATTTTATCATTTCTCAAGACATTCTAACCATGATCCCTGAATTAATATATTTTCATCTCCCTGTCATGAGGATGATGGGGTACTCTTGGCCTTGTGTATCCAAATTATGCTATGGTGAATCATCCCCCATATTCTATCCATGTGCATCACAACATTAAAATAGAAGCACTATCAGTGAAAGATATATGTCCTTAAAATCTAGCCAATAATGTTCCAAATCACAAGATCTTAAACTATTTGTGAAAGATACAAAAAAATTTCAGGTTGAAAACCAAAAAAGGATAGTAAAAAAGAAGGAGTCTTAGATCTCTATACTCTTCATCTCTAGAATTTAAAAAAAATTAGGGTGAAAATGAATAATTCAAAAACCTCATAGGGTCTACTATGTTGCCCTAGTAAAAGGTAATCTATGAATTTTGGTCCCAAGGGTTCCATAAAAATAGATATTAATGATTTTTCACATCTCCTCGCAATGAAAAAATGTCCTATAAGGGATGACACAAAAATTATTATGCTCGAAAACTTATTTGATATAACATTTTCCTCCAATCACACTTCATGGTTTGGGTTCCTCGTATCACAATAAACCATCCATAGCCCTTGAAAAAGATAACTAACTTCAATGGGACTATTCCTTGACTATGAATGTATGCCTACTGCACCTGCATAATCACCTATGGTAATCAACCAAATGTGGGAGTCTACAAAATAGGAAATTCGAATCTCTTTGAGCCCTAACAACACTACATCAAAATACAACACCTCGGTGTGTCTAAACTAATACCGATATGAATTTATCATATAATTCTTCTCGTCTAAGAACTTTGTGACATACCATTTTGATAAAAAAACTATCCCATCAGGTTAGACATCCTCAAAGTTACATCATTGTGATTTTTACACATTATAATGGTCATAATGTGACACGGCATTCCCAAACATTTGATGTCCTACACCTCATAATTCAAAACCATAGGGTATGGGGCCTGAACATCATGATTAATATAAGGACTACTCTATTGCTCTAGAAACATTTATGGATTGAGTTCCTCCCATATCCAACCTCATAATCTAGATGATTGATTCTTGAAAATTCATTCATGGACCTCATAAAGGGGTGTAGATCATATTTTCCTGGCCAAGATACTAACATATAAGGGATGTAACCCCCCAACTAAAGGCATCGTACCCTTACCATAAATAAGATTCAATCATTGCGATCCCTAAAATCACCATAGTGGAACATGGCATCTGAGAGTGTTATGATATATACCCTTCATGAATTCCCCTTCATATATTCTCAAACTCAAACTTTCGGGATATGATTTTCATCACCCTTAATCAAACTATCATGGCAGAGCGTTCATCCCTAGTATTTTGGCATCAACCAATATTATCTATGTAAATCATCCCTAGACCCTAGAAAAGATACATGCCATAAAGGCACCTTTTTCCTAACTAACCATGTATGCATATGGCTCCTGCATATGTTCCTCTAGTCGTTAACTGAATGTATCACTCTACAAAAAAGTCATTTCTAATCCTTGTGATCCTTAGAAACACCATAGAGGATCCCAACACCCTTTAGTTTGTTTGGTCATTCCTATCATTTTTTCACCATATTCCATAATCATTGATAAGCCCCAAGATAAATTTCCTTAAACTATATCGATATTAGGTCTTAGATAAAAGACCATAAACTACAATAATATTATATACAAGATATAATTCCTTAAACAGAAACAATATTAGGTCTAAGGTAAAATTACATAGTTATAGAAGGTCCGAACAAAAAGGAAATAAACTATATCAATATACGGTCTGAGCTAAAAGAACCTAAACTCAATATATAGATGGTCCCAACTAAATGTCCCTAAACTAAACAAGTAAAATTTATTAGCTAAAAGACCCTAATATATAGCTATAGATGGTCTAAGATAAATGACCCTAAACTACAATAATAGAATTCCACTTAAAATTGACACATAATATAGTGCAACACCAAGGTAGTATGCAATAATGAAAAACATGTAAGGGCCATCTTATAGACATATAAAAATCTATCAATGCTCACCAAGCCTATTTTTATTAGAAAATAAAAAGATATATCATTCCTTGAATTGTATTCTACCAAAATGATCCTTTTGAAAATTAGGAGATCTCAAGATAACTTTAAAAAATACATCAGTTTGGAATCTCATGTAGGTGGGAATTCCTAGTTACATCTCAAAGAACAGTCTTTTATGATTTAAATATCAATATCCATAAATTTAGGTTGACTTGATAATGTGAAATAGATTGGTATCATAGACGATTCATGGAATATAAAATCAAGAAAACAACATGCACATTATAAATAAAAGAAAATTGGATGATAAAATATATAGGATAGTATAACCATTCATTGATAATGCATTCATACTAAGGATTATCCAAATTGTAGCGTCTTTTCAAGAATCTCAAAAAAATCGGAGAACATAAAATTCGATTATGATTTGATCTTCCAAGATCCCCAGATTTGTTATGACCCATCCCAATGGGGCCCGTTCCATGACTCCCCATGCCCACCTCCAATAGGCCAGGGGCTGTTGAGTAGCACAAAGTAGGCATATCACTTACAGGGGAAGAATTTCCTAAGTACATGAACAGATAGACACACACATCCAAGAACACAAATGCTGAAATGTAAAAACCACTACGGAAAAAAATGCATGCATACAACTCAACCAAACCAACAGAGTACAATGGATGTAAAGTGAAGGATGTTAAGCTAGGCCAGAATACAGGCCCATAAAAACCAGAGTATGAAAACTAAAAAGTCCATCCTCTATGAAAAATGTGGTATTGGGACTGTTGCACGTGGCCATTGGAACACCTCGGCCTGTAGGGATCTCAGAAAGCCTATTCTGGTCCTGGTTCATTTTGGACACCATCAAAAGGCCGCTCATCAGCACAAGACACGAAACGTGTGGGTAAAGCCCATGTATGTGTGAGTATAGCAATACTTAGTAGAGGTCCCTGAGAACTACAAAGCATAACACAAACCACTGCAAGAGAAAAAAAATCTAGATACACTTCGAACTCAGACCCGTATACCAGATACAAGTCACCCCACCACAAACCACTGCAAGGGATTTAGTTCAAAGGTTCCAAAAATAACTCATCTAGGATAACTCACTCTATGATCTTGATTGTACTGTTGAAGTCTATCTGAGATTTATTTTTCAATGGGAAAGGTCACGAGAGATAGATACACTCATTCTAGGAGAAAACACTCGTGAGTTGAAAAATATCATGATACACATATGAGGCTCACTATCAGGGCCTTTGTGGATATCGTGACTCATCCTGATTCACCTTCTATGTAGAGGATCAGTGATCTATGGGAATAATCACATCGATACATGACTCTAACTAGGGTTAATAATGCATATAGGATCTTGCTCAAGGCCTCTCGGAGGGATAATTGACACTATCATGAATTGGCATACTGAAGGGATCATACTCTTATTGATGGAAATGATACCTGACCGTTAGGGGAACAAGAAAATGGGGGGGGGGGGACTAATCCAATCGAAATATTTATAAGATACGGTGGAAAAAACATTCAAGACATGTTCTAGAATATACATGATTTATTAAAGGGGGCACACATCTTGTCTGGCGACTATGGGTACTTTCTGTGTGTAACGAAATGAGTCATAGGGAACGTGGCATGTATAAATGTTTGTAAATGGAATGTAGGAAGGACCACATGCAGGGTATGAGTAACCGGGGTTCCCTTCATGTATTTGGTTGTGTGCCTGTACATGAGTTCAACCCGTGTGTCACCCTGTGTATCTGGTACATTGTGTGACCTAGGTAACTGGCCTAGTCTGGTTGTGCGGTGGAGTACACAGTTGTGTACTCCACTCTGTGTCTATGTATCACCTAGGATACACGTCAAGTCCCATGTAAGGACCCACATGCAGTTTTATTTGGATAATTCATAGTGTCAATGCCTCAAGCACTATAAAACCATAGATACCACTTAGCCAGGACCAAAGAACATGTTCATTGAGATACACACTGTGTGTTCTAGAAATTTCTAGAATCGCAGGTTCATCACCATTGTGTCTCCAGTGATACATATTCTTTGGTCCAGCCACTGGATCATCGCGAAACTCCAAGACTGAGGTTTCCCCGACACCACAAGGTAGATTCCATCTGTTTCTGGCCTCTGTTTGGCCCAAAAAACATGTATCGGTTTTCCATCATGAAGAATGCTTGAAGAATGATAACTCCCAAACCATGTCTATGTTTCCACCACTATCGTCATCACACCTCCTGTAGGTCATCACGATGGCAGATCACCATTTGGGGATTGTTGCTGCAAGAAATGGGTGTGCAATGATTACTCATTCCTATCCCCACGAAGAACGCGATGAACATGGGGAAGAAGGATGAAAAAACAAAACAAAAATGGAGGAATGAACCTCTTCCATCATTCATCGTGGAATTAATCTGCTCTCATTAGAATTTTTGAATGGGGAAAATTAAAACATTAAATATAACAAAAGATATCCCAGGAATTAACCCGATAAAAAAATCCCTTCAACTGGAATGAAAATGCACGGATTAACTAGTTCGTGGATTGATATAATTTCATTGTTTAATTAAATAATGGAGAAGAAAAAAACTAAAACACAACCCCTACCTCAAGAATGGAACGATTGCTGATGAAAAATATTTGATGCCATCATCTATGAGATCCTCCAACTCTATTGGAATAACTATTCACACATTTGATCAATATAATTCATCACCAAGAGGACTCTCCAAAGCTCCAAGAATGTTCTCTCAATTTCTCCCCACATATAATATTCGATTATCCCATTAAAAAGAAGGAACATATTTCATAATTCTATCATGCTGTGACATTTATGAGTCATCATTGCTGTTTCTAATTCATTATGGTGTGCCATTTATTTTTGAATCTGCAAACCCATTATTACAGTGCAATGAATGTTTCCAAATAAAATAAAATAAACATTTCCTTATTTTATTTTATTTTATTAAAAGCGTCTAAAAATTAACATTTTCCCTCGACCTGCACCAGTCTACGTTAGGCATTCTCATAGGAAAAATCGTCTTCCCATATTCAATGGTTCCCTCAAATTTTTAATCCGGGAATCCATTTGTAAACCGAAAAAAACGTGCATATCCTCCAACTCACATAACATAAAAATGGTCAAACCACAATTCCGAGCTCACTAGGCCTCAAAATTGTATGTCGTCAAAATGTATGGTCTTGTAATAATTTCATATAATATTTAAAAAACAATTCATAGAAAAATTTGAGACATTACATTCTCCCTATATTAGGGATTTGCATTATCAAAATGACAAAAGAAGAGCCACTAGAAAATATGTGGGTACTGGTCATGGATCTGAGCCTCCCACTCCCACATGATTTTCAGAAGATTCTCATGCTTCCACCAGATGCACACCAATTGAAAAGATCACCCACGAATGATCATCTCCTACTGATATTCAATCCCCACAAGGTAATCTGAAAGGGTTTCTCCATCATTGATGTCCATCTCACCCCGTCGATGACATGTGATGGGTCATTCATGTACCTCCCCAACTAAGAGACGTGGAATAATTCATGTACCCAGTGCATCTGTGGTGGTAGAGCTAAGTGTTATGCAACATCTCAAACTATGAATAGTATCTGAAAAGGTATGATGAACCATGAAGATAGCTTTCTGCCCTAGCCAAATATTTGTAAACCTTGTCCCTGTGAGGCCTTAAGTAAGACATAGTCTCCCTCCTAGAACTCCAGAGCTCTCTGCCACTTGTCAGAATAAGACTTCTGTCAGCTTTGTGCAGTCTTCATCCACTCCTAGATGATTTTCACCTTCTCAGTGGTAGCTCACACCAAATCAGGACCCATTAGTGCTGACTCTCTAGGGTATGTCCAGAAAAGTGATGATTGAAAGGGTCGCCCATATAAAGTCTCAAACGGTTCCATACCAACTATGGAGTTGTAGCTATTATTGTACAAAAATTACACCAGTGGTAGGTGGTCCTCCCAATTGCGACCAAATTCCAAGATACAGGCCCGCAACATAACCTCTAGAAGATGAATGGTCCTCTCCGTCTAACCTTCTATTTGGGGATGGAATGCTATGCTCAAGCATAGATGAGTCACGAATGCCTCATGAAACCCCTATCCCAGCCGTGATGGTAATTGGGAATCTAGATATGTGACTATTTTCTAAGAGACTCCATGAATCCAAATTATCTCCTACACTTAGAGGCATCCTTGGCATTCTACGAAACTATGCTCCCTTATGGCTGGGAAGTGGGCCTACATGGTGAGTCAGTTAACAATCACCAAGAAGGAATCATGCCCCTTGGATTTCTATGGTAATACCATCATGAATTGAATTGATATTCCATCCCACTTCCACTTTGGAACAAATAGGTGTGAACTAACCTTGATAGAACTTGGTTCTAAACCTTCACCTACTAGCACGTAAGGCATCATGAAACAAAATCTGCTACGGCCTTCTTCATACCTGATCACCAGAACTGACATTGGATGTCCTGTTACATTTTTGGTACTCCAGGATGTACCACCAAGGGGGATTTATCTAATTCCGTCATGACCTCGTCTCGTAACACCACTAGTACAATAGTGGGTCTTCTAAAGAGAACAATGTGCTCCCCACCATGTGAATATCCATTAGGAGCATGTCCTATGTAAAACATACCATGTAAATCCTCCCAGTCAACATCCCTTAGATCTGCTCGCTAACTCCCTGTATGAGTGGAGGGGTGAAAACCATTAGCTAAATGTAAGATGTATCCTCTCGGTCCATGAAGGATAAATATAATGAGCCCAAATGTTCCATCACCACACTCAATAACTGCGAGTTCAATCTCCAGCTAAAAAAATCTGCCACTTTGTTCCCCTTCCCATGTGTATAGATGATCTAAAAATTGTATTCCTGGAAGAACTATATCCAATTCATTTGACTTAGATTTATATCCTTCAGCAAGAATATGTATTTTAGGATCTCATCATCAGAGTAGATGATAAAACACTCTCCCATAAGTTTTGTATCTACATCTTCAACGCGAAGATCACTAATGAAAACTCAAGATCATGGGTCATGTAGTTCTTATCATGTAGCCGAAGTAGGTGTGAACCATAAGAAATCACTTCTTTCTTTGCATTAGGATATATCTAAGACTGATCCCTGATGCGTTGAAGAAAACTACATACTTGACAACCTCCTCCCGTAATTTCAAAATTGGGGCACTCATCATACTCTATCTCAACATCTCAAAAGCCTTCTGGTACTTCTTCGTCAATAATAAGGGGTTCCCATTTATAGTAAATCCTTACAATAATGTTGATATTTGGGAGAAATTAGGAATGAATCTATGGTAATATCCTTCCAACCAAATGAATCTTCTTATCTTTGTCACGTTCTGAGGTGGTTCCCATGCTAACATTGCCTACACCTTGGCTAGGTCCATAGCTACTCCATCTTTTGAGATGACATGTCCCAAAAAGTGGAACTCCGAAATCAATAACTTGAAGATAAAAATCATCACATAACGCTGGTGCTCTCAGAGTATATCTAGAACCATCCATAGGTGTGTCGCGTGATCCTCCACTAACACCGAGTACAGAAGGATATCGTCGATGAGGACCAATATGAACCGGTGCATGTATGGCTGGAAGAGTCGGTTCGTAAGTCCAATGAACACTACGGGGGCATTCTTTATGCCAAATGAAATCACCAATTACTCATAGTGATCGTAGCAGCATCTGGAAGCCGTCTTCGGTATATCCTCATCATGTACTACAAACTGGTGGTAACCTGACTGAAGGTCAACTTTTGGGAACCATTTTCCCCCTCTCATATGTTCAAATAGGTATTTGATCCTCAAATATGAATAATAATTCTTCACCGTTGACTAATTCTGGAACTGGTAATCCATATAGAACCTCAAACTATTGTCTACCTTCTGGGAAGACAAAATTAAGGCAGCGCAGGGTGAAACACTGGCTCTCATGAAACCCTTCATCTACAAATCCTCTAGCTGAACCCTCAGCTCACAAAATTCTATGGGATCCATCTGATATTCTAGTGTGGATATCATTACCATCCCAATCTACAAGTTGATACAGAAGTCAATCTCCCATTTGGGAGGTAATGATGGATCATTTTTGGGAATGATGTCTTTGTAATCTGCCACTACAGTTGTGAAATTGAATCTCATGACATCTGCTGCACCATTGGTCAGGATAGCCAACACCAGAGTGATCAGTTGCACCCTCCTATGCATGATCCCATTATGTGATTCTGGGGTCTCTTTTCACTAACAAAGAAAAACATTCTACCATCGTTGTGGACACACCACACTCTTTGCTTAATGCAGCCAATCTGGGCATGAACCAAAGATAGCAAATCCATATTTATAATGACGTCGTAAGGCCCCAACACAGCCACCAAGAGGTTCCAACCGAAACTCTCACCTCCAAGGGTAAGATCACAATGTTTTCAAAGCTTCGTGATCATTGAGACTCCTATTAAATGTGTCTCCAAATATAAGGATCGAGTCAATGAATCTACCAAAATCTCAAGGTTTTTCACAAGACATGTGGCATGTAAGGAATGATTGGAACATTCATTTATAAGTATGAAATCTGAGGTAGAGAAGTCACAGATCGTACCTTGGCTCATCCCTGGAGTCCATGGGTCATATGCCTCGACTACATACAGTTTTACCCACCCCTTTCCCCCAAATCCCTTAGCATTGTGCAGACCTCCTAGGGGTGGTGGTGGATATAGTTCAACGTTTCTGCCACCACGTACATCTCTCCCTGCTCCTCTTCCACATCTGCTACATGGTGGGTCAGTTTGCTCCACTCTCTACCTCAACCTCAGTGTTCCATCCACTACATCCTAGTCAACATCTCAATAAGTTATACAGTCTCTAGCAAGATTTCCCCTATCATCGCATGAGTCACATTGCCTCTCCCTATGAAAAATGGATCCAGTCTGAGAGTCATGGACTGTTGATCCCCTAACATGGGTCCTCATGTGACGTATCCCACATCTTGATCCTTGTTCTTGACATCGGCTCCCCATTGATGAGGTCCTCACACCTGTCTGCCTACTACTGACTATCTTCGGCTTTCTCTGCTCCACGAAGAAGCTCTCGATCACCAAGGCCCACTCCAACACTCCCGTATAAGTAGGAATGCATAGGGGCAAGACATTAGCTCGGATATCCCATCATAGACCTCGTTCAAAGGTCTGTGCTTTGATGTACTGATCCTTAACCATATCCATAGAGCACCTATTGAGGTTTCTGAAACTCGATAAATAGTTAGCTACCATTTTACTACCCTGCTGGAGCTGAAGAAGCTTCTGGATACGTACTGCTCTCTATGTAACAAGGGAGAAATCCTCCCTAAAGGGTCACTTAAAATGCATTTAGGAAAGAGTCTCCTTATCATGGGTCTGAGTGGTTAAAATCCACCATCATATTGTGGATCCCTCAAGAAGGATCACTCCAAGGATCACCATCGGGTCTATGGGTGTTCTTATTAGACCGAAAGTCTAGTCACTGACTCAATCCTATCCACATCCGCCTGAGGGTCGGGCTCGCCTTGTAACCAGAGGGGTCTCTATCTTTGGAACTCATTAAGCGCACACATCCTACGCCCCATGTCGGTTGGTACTGAAGGTACCATGGGCTACTCTACTAGTCTTGGTATAGCATCTGCACCACCTGGAAGTAATTCTTGGGGAACTTGTCCCAGTATCGATGCTTCATCACGGAGGACGTCATCCTCGTGATCGAGCTGCCCAAACCTAGCAGTTATGCATCATGAAGTAATCAGGTAAGGAAATAAGACCGACCAAGGTCAGTGAGTAAATCTGTATAGAAGATATAAAGGGCATGGAAAACAAAACCCACTCTTATATGAGGAATGTACCAATCTTTTACATCCCCATAACTGGTGTTTTCATGTACAGAGTCAAAAAGAAGGTTATCAGAGTCCTGGTGTATAGATGTGTCAGCCACCCACACCAACACTAGAGTCTCTGGCCTCAATGCCAAGATCGAAATGTTGAACACTGTTTCCCCAAACCAAACTCACATATTCTTGGTCCAATGGTAGAACCAAACACATATGATAGCACTATGTCATGACACATCCCATTAGGGCACGTTATGTGACTCCCCAAGCCCTCCTCCAAATGGCCAGGGGCTGGTAACTTTCACTTAGTAGGCATATCACTAGAATGGGAGGAATTTCCTATGTACCTTTACATACACACACATCCCCATGACCATAAATGCTAAAATTTAAAAACCCCTAAGGAACAAAATGCATGCATACAGCTAAACTCAACCACATAGTACAATAGAAGTAATGTGAAAAAAGTAAAACTGAGCTAGAATGCAAGCCTGCAATAATAAGAGTCTGCAAACTACAATGTCCAACCTGTTTGCACAATGTGGTACTTGGAGAACTTCTCGTGGCCATAGGAATACATTGGCATGTAGGAAACTCAAAAATCCTGGCCCAGTCATTGGTCGCCATGGACATCATCAAAATGGAGCTTGAAGGCAAAAGACATGACACTTGTGGGCAAAGCCGATGCAGGGGTCAGTATAATAATACAATTTATTTGTCCTCGAAAACCAAAATGAAGTACAAAAAGTAAATTTACAATAAATTCTATATAGTATATGCCTTCTGAACATATAGAAAGTGATAAACAATCCAGATACACTCAAAACTCATACCCTTAGTCTAGATAAAAGTCACATCACCGCATACTGATTCTAGGGATTCAATTCAAAGGTTCTTCAAAGCACTCATATGAGAGAACTCACTTCCTGAGTCCGATGGTCCTGATGATGTTCGTTTGATATTTTCTATTCTTTGTTAAAGGCCATGAGAAATAGATACACTCATTAAGGGAGAACACACTCTTATGTGGAAAAGGATCATGATACATAGATGAGGATCAATGCCAGGTCCATGGAGGATACTGTGACTCATCCGAATTCACCTGTTAAGTAGAGGATAGGAATCCTATGGAAATTTTCACATTGATACGTGAATCTTCCTAGGGTCATAATTGGATAGAGTATCTCGATTCGGGCCTCTCTGAGGGACACCTGACTCTATCTCGGTATGTCCTACTGAAGGGATAATACTCCCATTAATTGAAATGAAACCTAAACTTCAGGGGAATGAGAAGAATATGGGGGGAGACTAACCCAGAAAAACCATGTCTAATAAATAATGGAAAAAAGGTTCAAGCCATGTTTGAGGATATACATGTCATGTAGAAGGGGCAAACACCGTGTCTCGCAACTCTGGGTAATGCCTGTGAGTAACAGCCTGAGTCAGAGGGAACATGTCATGTATAAAGGTAAGTACCCGAAATGTATGATAGACCACACACCATGTCCGAGTAACTGGGGTTCTCTCTGTGTATGTGGTTGTGTGCCTATACACAGCTTCGACCAGTGTGTCATCCCGTGTAACAAGTACCTGGGGTGACTTGTGTAACTGGGCTAGTCTGGTGGTGTGGTGGATTACACGGCTGTGTACTCCACCTCATATACGTGATACACAATGAGTCCCATGTAAGGACCCACACACCGTGTTCTTTGGAGAACACATCATGTCATCGCCTCAAGAAACACAGAACCCTAGCCGCCACTTAGCTGAACCCATGTGGCGTGTTCTCCGGGATACACGTCATGTGTTATAGAAATTTCTATAATCACAAGTTCTTCACCGTTACGCCTCCCGTGATGCATAATATTTGATCTAGCCACCCGATCATCACAAAACACAATGATTGAGGTCACCCCCAACACCTCAAGGCCAATTCTGACAGTTTCAGGCCTCCAATCAGCCCCGAAAACACATACCTTTTTACCCAAAATAAGAACACTTGATGAATTATAACTCCTGAATCATGATCACCCATCTGCCTCTTTTATCATTGCATCCCCGCAAGGTCCTCAAGATGCCGAATCTCCGTATTGAGATCATTTCACCAAGAAACAGGTCTGAAACGATTCCTCATTCATATCCACGCAAAGAAAATGAGAAACGTAGTGAAGAGGGAGGAACAAATCCAAACAAAATGGAGGAACTAATATCATACATCATTCATCATAGCGTTAATCCACTCCAGTTAGAAATTTTTAATGGGGAAAATTAAAACATTAAACAAGAAAAAAGAAAATATAGGAATGAACCCGATAAAGAAAATCCATTCCACTACAACGATTATTAACGGATCAACTGATTCTAGTGTTTATCCACATTTGTTGTTTAATTAAAGAATGTGGAGGAAACTATCTAAAACACAGCCTCTACCTCAAGAATGGATCAATCACTAACAACAAGGAAATATGCTGCCATTGTAGTCGAGATCCTCTAACTCTGTTGGTGAAACAATTCACACATTTGATCAAATGTCATTCGTCACAAGGAGGACTCTCCAAGGATCCAATAAGTTCTCTCAATTTCTCCCCACCTCTAACATTGGATAAACCCATTACAAAGAGGGACCACGTTTCAGTGTTATATCACGCTGTGACATTAATGAGTCAGCATTGCTGTTTCTGAGTCATTAGAGCATAGAATTAATTTTTGGAACATCTACCTCGAGATTGTGTTGTAGGTAATGTTTCCCAATAAAATAAAGTAAACTTTATTCTTTTTTATTTTATTTTATTTTTCTAAAAATTTCTGAAAATTAACTTGTTCCCTCAACATTTGGTGGTCCAAATTAGGCCCATTCATAGGTAAAGTCATATTCCTAGACGCAACAGTGCCCTCATATTTTTAATCCAGACATCCATTAGGAAACAACCACAACTGCACACACCAACCAACTCAATTAACCTAAATAAGTTCAAACCACCATTCTGGAATCACCAGGCCTTAGAATTGCACATCGTTGAAATTTCTGGTCTAACAATAATCTCATATAATATTTAAAAAAAATACATGAAAAAAATACATGACCTTATAATATTGGAAAGAGTCTGGTATGAATCATAATTTGAACTATGAATTTCCACTCACCCTGCCTATTCGACATATACATCAGGATAAAGAGTCTCGATCAGAGGAGGCAGATAGAAAATCCTCTACTAAATGGTTTCTAATGAAGCTAATGATAAAGAATGGGTGGACCTCAGGAGAGATATTATTTCCTTTCATATATAGATTTACGTGGTCTAAGAATCCATTTAAGACTGAAATATAGATATAAGTTAAAAACCATTCTCTAATTCCAATTATTCCTCTTTAATCAACTCCACTAGGGGAGAATCATCTTCCATTTCATGAATGTCTCTCTCATCAATGGAAAAACATACTAAACTAGGTTTTTCTTCTTCTTGAACTCATGCAATGATTGGAAATCAAATTAATTCATCCCTCAGATGTCAGAATGTGGTGAAGATGCCCATGTTGATTACAAAATGGTTCCAAATGAGTCTCAATAACTTGGTATATAAACTACCGGTAGATCATCATATACTACGATTTATCCTCATTGGCTGATGTAGAATGTGTGGTAGAATGAGGATCCACTAGTTGAGATGATAATGAAGTAGAAGAGGAAATAACATATTATATTTTTTCAGTAGTCATTTCAACCGCAACCAGTCTATTAGGAATAATTTCCTAAATAGATTATGATCCACTATCATGATAGTCATCATTAAGATACGGGAGAATCCTTGATGTCTAGATTGAGTCTTCAATCAACTGTACTATAACAATGGAATGCCATATTATTTTTGTGAAAGGATTACCTACAGGATAGACAAGTTATCTTTGAATTCCTCCTAGATTGGATACTACCCAAATTGGGATAATCATGACTAAGAAAAGTGGGAGAACTAGCAAGCTAGAGAATGATATTAGGATGAGTATCATCATCTTCAAATAACATCAAAAACAGGTGGATGATCCTAAGGTGTCCCTCTCCTCACACATCGACTAAATGAAGAAGGGTGGCAAGTTGGATACAATCAAACTGAAGAGAGAATAGGTATGGAGTATGTGTCTTTTATATGATCATCTCATTCATCATAGCCTTAATAAACAAGTCTTAAATGGATATATGATATGAAATTTTATCTAGGGAACCACTACCGTTATCAATAATCATCCCTATCGGTGCTTGATAAGGGGTGAAGTCAAAGTAGTTATATCAGCACAATGCTTCTTGGACCTCTATAGAACAAAGAGACATGGATCACACCGTATATATTTTCAACAATCATGGATTATATGAGGCATTGTGGATCCTGTTGGCATTATAATAACTATCACAATGAAATTTTGACCCTATATAGAAAAATATAATCTTGAAAGGGCCACTGATCTTATAGGGGTAATTCCTTGTGGAATATAGGAAAAGATTTGATAAAAGGCCTGCCATAACTAGAACAACCATGTCGAGGCACTATCCTTCCCTTAAAAACACTATTTTAACAAGCTTGCTAGCATGGATTCTTATACATGCATCCTCGGTTTGGAAGGGCCATGCCTTCATAAAAATGTACATAAATCCCATCAATATAAGACTCAAAAAGATATGTCATTCCACTTGATATTTCTCTGAGGTATGATCCCCATGTTTCATAATGGCCTCCTGCATTATCTCAAACATTATGGGATGGGAATCGATGAGTTAACTTATCCCCAACCACTTCTTTATATTCTCATTCAAGAATGATGATAAAATATATTTGAAAAAATGGAGTCTTCGAGGGGTTATCCCAAATATCTATTGTAGGGAGGGAGTAATCATACATCTCTTTGAGTGGGGGAATCCTGCCTAGTTGATAGATGTCCCATTGGTGGATGCCCAAATCACCATGGGACAAATTGAATGTTTTGATTCTAGGGATCCACTGATTAATAAATTATTATAGAAGACTAGTTTGGTCATAGGAAATGAATTTGGAGATTCATAATACCTCAGATATGTGGAGCCAATAAAAATCATCAGATAAATATGAATAGAATTTCGTAAGACAAAATGGTAATTCCCATTCACCAGAAAAAATAACACCATGAAGAATATCCAATTTCAAACTCCACATGATTCCAATATTGTTCTATGAAGAGGAAAATATACTCAAGTAGCTCTGAGAATGAGTCTAGTGAGAAAAATCATCACCATACATACATAAGGAAGTGTTGTCCAATATATAAGACAAATGCTGGGGTCAAGCTATAACTACCTGGCCTTCATGAAAATAGTTGTCTAAATATAGCTGAGAGAAGATGAAACCTAATGAGAGGGTTGATTAATGACTAACAAAATAATGGTAACATATCCTATCAATTATAACCCCTATTGAGGAATTAAATGTAACACCCCAAGCTTCTACGGTACACTTCCCTTTGAATAATACATTAACATGTGTTGTATGCATCTTTGAGTTCTAGCACACACCACAACCAATAAAACTAGCCGTTGGGAATAGTAATAACAAGAAATTTTATAAATTTTATCATTCAAAATGAACTTCATTTTTGGATTCAGAATATCAAAATTATCTTAGAGTGAATTTTTGGTATTTTTCTGAAAACATTCAATTTTTGATGAATAGTGAAAAACACTGAGTTATAGTTTAAAAATGATTTTTTTATTAAATAATTATTTATTTTATTTAAATTTATTTTTGGTCAAAATAGACACATAATGCCTATATATGTTCAATGTAATTCATCTGAGTCAATTTATAATAATTTTAGATATATAAAAATTTTATAGAACTTTTCACCGTCTTTTACCCACCTCCTAAGAGAATGTGAAAGTTTACGTAAAACATAATTTTACAGCTTCTCTGAGTGTAATTTCAAAAATAATAGAGTCATGGTTGAAATAATTATGTAAAATGTGGTTCAATGAGATGAAAATAATTTTTGGTGAATAGTAACTTTTTACTTTTATTTACCACAGTTAAAAGTAAATAGGGTAATTAAGGGTAAGAAGGATATTAATATTACCCAAACACATGCCCTAATTCTATTGGACACATGTATATTCACCAAAAACAACCTTAGGAATACAATATTATCATTTAGGTCCACTAGGATTAGATTAGGACATTTATTATTATTTAATTCAAAGAAGACACAAAAGAGTTAAAATCAATGTTTAATTACAAAACAATTTTTAATATAAGGTTACAAATAAGATAAATTAGATTTTAAATATTCATTATAAAGATAAAAGGATTTTTTATATAATGGTATTTTATTTAAAATTATTAGACATTAAATAATTTAATTTATTTATGTCACAATGGTGATGCAGTAATTACCAAATTAATGAAATATTCAAATAATTGATATTATAAATACCCAAATAAATGTAATTTAAGACTTTTTATAAATTACACGAATTTTATGTGTTAATATGACATATTAGGAATGGTTATATGAATTTATTTCGAAGTAATCAAGCTGTTATGATTTTCACAAAAATCAAAATCCAGATACTGTCAAAATTGACATAAAAGTGTTTTTAAAACAAATATTATATTATTAATTGATATTCTATTCCTAAAAATATAAGATTCAGCCAAAGGACTATTATCATGATAGGTGTCTCATTTATGGACCACTTGGGGGTCTTTTGGAAGTTTATAGTATGTTTATTAACCATATAATAAAAAAAATACAAAGTGACATGGCAAATGTCAAACTATTTAACTAAGAGTTAAATATAAATGATATGGTTAATATAGTTACCAAAACCTGTCTAAAATATATTAGTTGAAATTATTTATACCCCTCCCCACATATATCATTAAATAATACACTTTGGATCCATTAAAAAACGAATATGAATTTATTATAAAATAATATTTCTAGCTTTTCCAAAGGAGCCCCTCACCCCTCTTATAAAAGGGCACGCCCCCTTCTCACTAATTCACACCTTCAAATCCTTTTGGCTCTGTGAACCCCTACCCAAATATTCTCTCAACTTCCATAACTTCATCCTAGTTTCCTTAGTTTTATCATAATGCTTAACTAAAGAGCCCGTTTGATCAAATCAAAAGGAAGAACCCGAAAAAGAGGTAATGTTTTCACCACCCTCTTTCAAGTTCCTTTCTTCTTCAACTTCTTCTTTCTTTGTTATTTCCAGTCTAAAATTATAACTCCAGAATCTTCCATATACTGTGCTTTTATAATAAATATCTTTCAACCATATTCAGTATTCTATCCATCATTTGAATGACATGTCACCTTACGTGCGTACGTACGGCTTACCGTCTCCATGTCGTGGTGTAATTGTTATTCAAAACATTATTATTTAGATGGGTATAATAATGATATGTAATTCATTTAAATAGTAAATATAACATGAAAATTATTCTGTATATATGATATATCATCCAATTATATATTATTTTAATATCAAAATAATGATATTGTCGCTCGTGCGTACGTACGGACTACCGTCTCCATGAACGCGATGAGATTCATTCCCCATCATATCCATTCAAGTCTAATTATAATTTGATGATTAAAAATAATTTTTAAGGACATGATATCATTCTGTATATGAATAAGATAAAACCTATCCATAACAAAAATGTCTTATGTAATAAAACATATAAAATAAAACGAGTTATTTAACACCCAAAACGACGATAATAATAAGATATTATTAACAAAGAAATGTTAAAAGATCATATATGATATCATATTAATGTATATTATTTCTTTATAATTTAATAACAACTATTTCACCATTATACAGGAGTTTAAACTACCCTCAACCAATGAAAAGTACAAAGTAACGGTTTATTTCACAATCCTTTCATTATCTGAGGTTGTTTATATGTAATTATCTACTACGACCTCTTTATCATCCAAATCCATGTTTCTTAAAAATGTATTTCAAAAAAAATCACTATTGAATAGAAAATGGGTTAAATTCATTTATACCCTTTTTTGATGCTTTTCAAGAAGTTTATAAAGGAATCTTTCCGTCGTTTTCCAAACAAGGTCCTTTTTAACCTTTTCGACAGAGTTAAGGTAAGAATGTCTTTTTTTTAACATATACGGCGGGTGAAGTTATTTTCTTCCGTTATAAAATCTTCGAAGCTTCCCTTATAAGCTTATAAGAATATTTTGAAAGTAAATGATTTATTTTATTATTATTTGACTTTTAAATGATTTAAAAAAAGAGATATTTCTCTCAAATTGTTTTGATTTCATCTATGTCAACATCCTTTGATGGATTTTAAGCTTATTTGAAGTTGATTTATTATGATAAAAAACATCCATATTTTATTGAAGGATTTGTGATATTTTTGACTGTGGATGTGTTATTTTTATACCATTCATGGTTTATGCATAAATTATTTACATTTCGTATTATAGTTTTATATGAATGTTTATGTTATGTTTAAACCTCATCTTATGAGGAACATATTGGAATTAATAAGTGATGGGTGGAGCCCGCTATAGCTCCTCGATGCATCGGTAGGTCTCATGAGACAAACTAGTGTCTTGACAGAAGGCCTTGATAAAATATTATTTGTAGTCTTGGCACAAGGCCTAGACTATGTGGTTATGATAATCTGAAAAAATGCATTCCATTATTATAAAAGTGGTTATTGATATT
This sequence comes from Viscum album, assembly GCA_963277665.1. NCBI lineage: Eukaryota > Viridiplantae > Streptophyta > Magnoliopsida > Santalales > Viscaceae > Viscum > Viscum album. Next base: position 1,292,214,873 of record OY728158.1, read on the forward strand.
TCATGGGATTAGTCGACTAGTAGAATATCAATGTGAATAAGTAAATGGAATTACTTTATTTATTTTTGCCATATTATGTTGAAGTTCAAGTTTAAAAGGATTTTTTTTTAGTTATACATTTCTTTAAATGTTTATGCTTATTTATGAAAGTTTCTGCTATATTGTTATCTTTACTGAGTATCTGAACTCACCCCTTTCAATCTTTTATTTTTCCCAGGATGTGAAGAAGTATTTTATGAATGAACTGCAGGGATAGTTTGGGGGGATATCAAGACAAGATATTATTGTAGTTTTTTTACTTTATGATTTAATGTAAGACTTATGAATATGTACAGTGATTCCAAGGCTACTAAACTAATCGGTCTTTCAAGACTTGATCTTTTGTGATCATGCCGATGATATGTAATAATGCACCGACTCTGGGTAACTGAGGTCGGGGTGTTATAGTTGGTATCAGAGGAAGTTTAGTACAGTGCTTGGGAGCTAGATTTAGATAATCTTTGATTAGAGCACATAGATCTAAGATGGACAGTGAGGATTAGTATAAAAGAACTTCCTAGAATTTTGGTATTGTTGTGATTTTGAGAGTTTTCCAAGAAATACATCCCTATCTAGATACGAGTAGGTAGAGGCGGCTCTGGCACATATGTACCGAAGAGTGAAAACTCTGACATGGAGTTTCGGTCTTGACCTATGGTATCCTGGTACATGACAACGGGCCTTGCTTCACTCTTGGTAATGACACTCCCAGGGGATATGCTTAGGATAATTCTCATTTTCTTTAAAAACCATTATGAAAGGTTTATGAGTATATACTTCCTCAAAGAAAACCTTTTTTTTGTGATTATGTATTATATTCATAAACTATTGAATTTTTTGTAAGTGTTTTAGATGTTTGGAATTATATATTTTGATTAATAAACTAATCAAGTTTATGCCATTGTTTAGAAATGGAGCCTAGTGGAAGGAATGGAAACCATATCAATGCACGCACTGCATGTAGGTATTTCCCTCCTGCTGAAGATAATTTTAGTGGAGCTGGTGATGCAACTGGTTCTGATCAGATAATCACAATACTGGGACAACTCACTCAGGTTATGAATAATAACCTTACCCGTATGGAGCACCCATATCCACAGCGTGGAGGATCATTGATAGATCACTTTATGAGGCAACAACCACCAACATTCAATGGGATTAAAAATCCCTTAGTATATGAGTAATAGATAAATTCCTTAGAAAAAATATTCCATGCCTTGGAGAGTAGTGAAAGGGAAAAAGTTATCATGGTAGTTTACCGCCTCACTAGAGATGTTGACCAATGGTGATCATTGATTCAAAACACAAATGAAGATGATGAATTATCAAAAATGGAATGGAGGGAGTTCAAAGATATTTTCTTAGAAAAATAGTTTCCTCGTGACCATCGAAAAGATATGGAAAGGCAATTTATGGGTCTGAGAAAAAAGGATGATGAGAATGTTACAAAGTATGAGGCTAACTTTACAAGGTTAGCGAGGTATGCTGAAAATTATATACATAACCCAAGAAGTAAGATTGATCATTTCTTTGATGGGTTAAAACCATTTCTCCATCTAGAATTAGTCTCACAAACCTTCTCGTTGTACACAGATATTTTCTCATGCACTACCAAGATAGAAAAACAATTCTCTAAGTCTTACGACTTTAATGAAAAGCAAGAGAAGAAGAGATATTCTGATCACTCTGGAAATGGAAAAAAAGGGGATGAAGGGAAAAGTTGAATATCCATCCTATAGTAAATGTGGGAAGAAACACCTAGGTACTTTCTTGAAAGGAATGGGAGTCTATTACAAGTGTGAGGAAAAAGGCCACGAAGCTCATGATTGCAAGGGGAAGAAAGAAGCTACCAATGTTCAATGCTACAACTACAAGGAGATGGGAAATTATAAAAATGAATGTCATAATCATCAGGGGAATTTACCTCAGAAAAGGCCAAGGGATCAAGTCCAAGATTATGCCATCACTACTAAAGAGGTAGAAGCTCCAAAAGTCTTGGTGGTAGGTAATTTAATGGTTTCCTTATGTTTATAAAATGAATTATTTGATTCTAGATCATCGCATTGTTTCATATCTTCATAGTCTACTATGAAAATTACATATTTCCAATTTGATTTAACAAGGGAGTTTTCATTCAAAACCCCTAAGGGATGTATCATTGCTACAAAGGTTTTTCAATCAGTCCCCATTAAGGAATATAAATGTTCTTTATCTGCTGATATCATTGTCATACCCATGATTGAATTTGATATAATCCTCGGTATGGATTGGCTTTTGGACCATGATGTGAGTATTTATTAAAAGAAGAAGGAGGTTATGATTTTGGATGATGATGATAAAGAACACCTTATCTTTAGAGCAGAATCGTCACCACCTGATTCTTATCTGGATCCACCCCCCAATAGCTCAACTAAATTCAAGTATCATGGTGGAAGAGAATGAAATAACTGTTGGTGAAAAAAGAATGTTCAATTTGAGGATGTACCTATTCTGAAACAATATGTAGATGTGTTTCTAGAAGATTTACCTGGGCATCCTCCAGAACGATAAATTGAGTTTTCCATTGATGTAATTCCTTGTTCAAGGCCCATATCAAAGACCCCTAATAGAATGGACACTGTGGAATTAGTTAATCAAAAGAAACAACTCAAGGAATTGAGTAATAAGGGATTTATTCACCCTAGTGTTTCTCAATGGGTATCCCCTATCCTTTTTGTTGATAATAAAGATGGATCTATTAGGTCATGTATCGACTACATAGAAATCAATTCCATAAGAATAAAGACTAAGTTTTCCCTACCTCGCATTGATGATTTATTTGACCAACTTCATGGAGCTCAATACTTTTCTAAGATTTACCTTTAATTTGGATACCATTAGTTGTGTGTGAAGAAGGAAGACATTGCAAAGATAGCATTTCGAACCAGGTACGGGCATTACAAGTTTACAGTAATGCCTTTTGGATTGACTAATGCACCCACTGTATTCATGGATCTAATGAATAGAGTTTTCAAGGAATGTCTCGATGATTATTTGGTAGTATTTATTGATGATATATTGGTATATTCCAAAAGCTACGAAGATCATGAAAATCATTTGTGCATTATCCTAAAGACTCTTAGAAGATATGAATTATATTGGAAGTTTAGCAAGTGTGAATTCTGGCTTTAGGAGATTACTTTTCTTGGCCATATTGTCTCTAAGTATGGAATCTGCATTGATCCTTCTATGAAAGGAGCAATCCAAGAATTTCCAGCACCTATGAGTATAACTGAGGTATGCAGTTTTATTGGTTTAGCAGGTTATTATCGATGTTTCGTCTAGAATTTTGAACGGTTGGCTAACCCATTAACAAAACTCACACGTAAAGGGGTTAATTTTTTTTTTGGAAAAAAGAGTGTGAATAATGTTTTGAATAACTGAAGAGAATATTAGTCAATGCCCATATATTGACTCTACCATTGGGGAATGTTGTGTTTGTTATTTATAGTGATGCATCGAAGAAAGGACATGGTTGTGTCATTATGTAGAGTGATAGAGTTATTGCCTATGCATCATGGCAGCTGAAAATTCATGGGAAAACTATCTTACTCATGATATTGAGTTAGATGCTTTAATATTTTCTTTGAAGATATGAGGACATTATCACTATGGTGAACAATGTGAGCTTTATAATTATCACAAGAGTTTGAAGTATATTTTCTCACAGAAAGAACTCAACATGAGGCAAAGGATATGGCTTGAACTACTCAAGTATTAGGATTGAACGATACACTACCACCTGGGTAAGGAAAATATGGTGGAATATTCTTTGAGTAGAAAGGATAATTGATTTTTGAACAAGATGAGAGTTTAAAAGGATCCTATATACATGGATCTAGTAAAGATGGATATGGGAATCACCATGGAAGGTGAAACATCAAAACTTTTTCAAATGGTTTCCACACCATCATTAATAAGAAGGATAAAGAGTTCCCAAACCAATGATGAAGAGTTTCAAAAGAAGATCAAATATGTAAATGATGATAGATTGAGTGACTTTGTGTATGAAGAAGGAATTTTGAAATTTGGAAAGAGACTTTGTGATCCTGATATAACTGATCTAAAATAGAATTGTTGGATGATGCTCATAGTGCCAATTTCTCTATACACTGTGGGAGCACCAAAATGTATAGAGATTTGATGGAACATTTTTGGTGGTACAACATGAAGAGGAGATTTCTGATTTTGTGTCAAGATGTATGGTTTGTCAACAAATGAAAGCTGGAAGGCAACAGCCTGGAGGAGTCATGTGACCTCTTTCCATACCTGAGTGGAAATGGGATAATATTATGATAGACTTTGTCATGGGACTTCCAAAGACTCCTAGAAGGAATGATGCAATATGGGTCATTGTTGATCATCTTACCAAGTTAGCACATTTTCATGTTATAAGGGTGGATTTACCAGTTGAACGTCTAGCAAGACTATACATTAATGTTGTTGTGAGACTTCATGGAGTACCCCTATCGATTGTTTCTGATTGTGATCCCCATTTTACATCAAGATTCTGGATAATTCGTCCGAAGGATATAGATATTGAACTTCATTTAAGCACTGCTTACCACCCTCAAACAGATGGAAAATCAGAACAAACTATTAAAACCTTAGAAGACATGTTGAGATCTTTCCCACTTGACTTTCAGGGTATGTGGGAACAATATTTACCTCTGTTAGAATTTTCCTAAAACAATAGCTTCCATTCAAGTATTCAGATGGCACCATATGAAGAGTTATATGGAAAGAGATGTCGCACACCAACCTGTTGGGATGACGTTGGTGAAAGAAAACATGTATGCCCAGAACTGGTGGAGAAACGATGGAAAATGTTAAGGTAATCCAAAACCACATTAAAGAATCTCAATGTATGAAGAAGAGCTATGCCGATAATCGAATGAAGGATTTGGAATTTCATGTGGGAGATCAGGTTTTCTTGAATGTATCTCCATGGAAGGGAGTTACACATTTCGGTAAGAAAGGAAAATTGAGTCCTAGGTACATAGGACATTTCGAAATTCTAGAACGAATTGGGGTTGTAGCTTACCGTTTGGAAAAGCCGCCAAGTCTCTCCAAAGTTCAGGATGTGTTCCACATATCCCTATTGAGAAAATACATGCCTGACCCAATGCATGTACTCATTTGTGAGGAATTAGAACCAGAACCCGATCTGTCTTATTGCGAAGATCCCGTCAGAATTCTTGATACCAGAGAAAAAGTGCTGAGAAACCGGACGACTCGTCAGGTAAAAAATTTATGCAGAAACCATAAGATGGAAGATGCAAAGTGGGAACCTGAGGAACTTATGATGAAGAATCACCCGAGTCTTTTCATGCGGTAGTATTCAAGAAATTTCAAAGATGAAATTATTTTAAGGAGGGGATAATGTAACACCCCAAGCTTCTACGGTACGCTTCTCTTTGAATTATACAGTAGCGTGTGTTGTATGCAACATTGAGTTCTAACACACACCACAAACAATCAAACTAGACATTATGAATAGTAATAACCACTTTTTGAAATTTTATAAATTTCATCTTTTAAAATGGACTTCATTTTTGGATTCATAATATTGTAATTAGCTTAGGGTGAATATTTGGTATTTTTCTGAAAACCTTCAATTTTTGATTAATAGTGAAAAGACACTGAGTTATAGTTTAAAACCGAATTTTTTATTAAACAATTTTTTATTTTATTTATATTTATTTTCGGTCAAAATAGACACATAATTCCTATATATGTTCAATTTAATTCATTGGAGTCAATTTATAATAATTTTAGATATATAAAATTTTTTTAGAACATTTCACCGTCTTTTACCCACCTCCTAGGAGAATTTGAATTTTTTAATAAGACGTAATTTTAACGCTTCTATGAATGGTATTTCAAAAATCTGAGAGACACAGTTGAAATCAGTAAGTAAAATGTGGTTCAATGAGATGAAAATAATTTTTGGTGAATAGTAACTTTTTACTTTTATATACCACAATTAAAAGTAAATAGGGTAATTAAGGCTACGAATGATGTTAATATTACCTGAACACATGTCCTAATTATATTGGAAAAGTGTATCTCGATGAAAAACAACCTTATGAATAAAATATAATCATTTAGGTCTACTTGGATTAGATTAGGACATTTATTATTATTTAATTCCTAGGAGAGTTAAAAGAGTTAAAATCAACATTTAATTACTAAAACATTTTTAATATAGGGTTATACATAAGATATATTCAATTATAAATATTCATTAGAAATATAAAACTATTTCCAACATAATGGTATTTTATTTATAATTTTTAGACAATAAATAATTTATGTTATTTATGACACAATGGTGATGTAGTAATTACCGAATTAATGATATATTAAAAATATTGATATTATAAATACCCAAATAAATGTAATATGAGACTTTTTATGAATTAAACTAATTTTATACGTTATATGACATATTAAGAATAGTTATACGAATTTTTTTCTAAGTAATCATGCTGTTATGATTTTCAAAAAAATCAAAATCCAAATAGTGTCAAAATTGACATAAAAGAGTTTTTAAAACAAATATTATATTAGTAATTGATATCATATTCCTAAAAATATATTGTTCTGTCAAAAGTCTTGTATCATGATAGGTGTATAATTAATGGACCACTTGGGGGTATCTAAGAAGTTTATATTAAGTTTATTAACCATATAATATAAAAATACAAAGAGACATGGTAAATGTCAAACTATTTAACTAAGAGTTAAATATAAATGATAAGGATAATATAGTGACCCAAACCTATATATCATATATTGGATGAAAGTATTTCGACCCGTCCCCATCGTAACCTTTAAATAATCCACTTTGGAGCCATTACAAACCGAATATGAATTTATTATAAAACAATATTTTTAGCTTTTCCAAAGGAGCCCCTCAACCCTCTTATAAAAGGGCACTCCCCCTTCTCACTAATTAAAACCTTCAAAGCCTTTTGGCTCGGAAAAAACCTATACAATTTTTCTCTAAAATTCACTTAATTCATACTAGAGACCTTATTTTGATCATAAATCAATCTTATGTATCCCTTTTGATCAAATCAAAAGGAAGAACCTGAAAAAGAGGTAATGTTTTCACCACCCTCTTTCAAGTTCATTTCTTCTTCAACTTCTTATTTATTTGTTATTTCTAATATAAAATAATAACTCCATTATCTTCAATATACTATGATGTTATTATAAATGTTGTACAAGCATGTTCAGTATTCTATCCATCATTTTAATGACATGTCACTATACATGCGTTTGTAAGGCTTACCGTCTCCACGTCATGGTGTAATTGTTATTCAAAACATAATTGTTTAGATGGGTATAATAATGATGTGTAATTCATGTTAATAATAAATATAACATGAAAACGATTCTGTATATATGATATACCATCCAATTATATACTATTTTAATATCAAAATAATGATATTGTCACTCGTGCGTTTGTACGGACTACCGTCTCCATGAACGAGATGTGATTCATTCCCCATAGTATCCATTCAAGTCAAATTCTCATTTGATGATTAAAAATAATGTTTAAGGACGTGATATCATTCTGTTTATGAATAATATACAACCTATCCATAACAAACATGTCTTATGTAACAAAACATATAAAAGAAAATGAGTTAATTAACACCCGAAAGAATGATAATAATAATATATTATTAACAAAGAAATGTTAAAAGATCATATATGAAATCATATTAATGTATATGATTCTTGTATAATTTATTAACAACTATTTCACCATTATATAGGAGGTTAAACTACCCTCAACCAAGGAAAATTACATGGTAAGGGTTTATTTCACAATCTCTTCATTATTTGAGTTTGTTTATACGTAATTATCATCTGGGACCTCTTTATCATCCACATCCATGTTTCTTAAAAATGTAATTCAAAATATTTTTTTACTATTTAATAGAAAATGGGTTAAATTCTTTTATACCCTTGTTTTACTTTTTACAAGAAGTTTATAAAATAGTCTTTCTATCATTTTAAAAACATGGTCCTTTTTAACTTTTTCGATAGAATTAAGGTAAGAATGTATTTTTTTATCTTATACTGCGGGTGCAGCTATTTTCCACCGTTATAAAATCATCAAAGAATCCCTTACAAGCTTATAGTAATATTTTCAAAGTAAAAGTTTTATTTTATAATTATGTAACTTTTAAATGATTTCAAAAAAAGAGATATTTTTCTCAAATAGTATTGATTTCATCTATGTCAACATCATTTGATGGATTTTAAGCTTATTTGAAGTTGATTTATTATGATACAAAACTTCCATATTGAATTGATGGTATTGTGATATGTTTGACTGTGGCTGTGTTATTTTTTTACCATTCATGGTTTGTGAAATAAGTATTGACATTTCGTATGCTATTTTTAATACGAATGTTTATGTTATGTTTAAACAAGTTCACATGAGGAATTAATTGGACATAATAAGTGATGGGTGGATCCCGTTATAGCTCCTAAATGCATCTTAGGTCTCATTAGACAAACTAGTGTGTTGGCACAAGGCCTTGACAAAATCTTATTTATAGTCTTGGAACAAGGCCTTGACTATGTGGTGATGATACACTGGCATTATGCATTCCATCATTATGAAAGTGGTTATTGATATTGCATGTCATTATTCGACTAGTATAATATCAATGTGAATAAGTAAATGGAATTAATTCATTTATTTTTGCCATATTAAGCATAAGTTCATGTTTAAAAGCCTTTTTTGTTATACATTTCCTTAAATGTTTATGCTTATTTATGAACGTTTCCGCAAAATTGTTATCCTTACGGAGCAACTGAGCTCACCCCTTTCAATGTTTTATTTTTCCCAAGATGTGAAGAAGTATTTTATGAATGACCTGCAGGGATAGTATGAGGGGATATAAAGAAAAGATATTGTTGTAGTTCTTTTACTTTATGATGTAATATATGACTTATGAATATATCTAGTGATTCCAAGGCTACTAAACTAATCGGTCTTTTGAGACTTGATCTTTTGTGATCATGCCAATGTTATGTAATAATGCACCAACTCTGGTTAACTGGGGTCGGGTCATTACATTCAATGTTATAGGGGATTATTTGTAACCACGTATGAGCGAAACCTCTTCAACGAATCATTATCAAAAGCCAGGTGATATTGGGGTCATCATTTTAGTTCCTTCCTTTCATTAATATTTGGTTGACTGTAGCATAAGATCATTGACATGGAATAGAGTCCATCTCAACAAATATATGTTGAATATTTCAGATAGATTCAATAACATGTTGTAAAAAATACATAGAAATCAGCAAATTTAATTCAACAATTTCATTCTCGAATCACCCGAAGGGATCACAAATTGGTTAGACCCTTGAGGTCTCACATGAAAAATATACATGTAGGGTATCACATAGTTTCCTTACAAATTGAGGAATTTTGATCGTGTGACCTCTACATGGTTACATGAGCTGTATAATAGTAAATCAAGAATACTATCGAGCTAGAAGATCTCGTGGAACCCCCAAGATGATCGTGCAACCTCAAGGCCTATATTCAGTTAATAACTAATGTATAGATCATAGTAGGTTTGGGAAAACACCCTAGAAAAAGTGGTCCTGTGGGAAAAAATCATGAATGAAGGATCATGATGTGATATTGTGATCAGATATTGGAAAATGGTCTAGAAACAAGAACATGCGAATGTAGCAGAGTGAGAGAGTTCTGAGTAGCTAGTGTATGTGGTTACCCTCTGCTATCTTATATATATGTCATTTTTAGGAATACCAACGTTCTCTAGAATGAAACAATATCTCCCAATTCACCAATTTACGACAAAAAATAACTTTGGAAGACATTTACTTTTCTTATAATATATCTCTTCTCCATTGAGACATCACTTTTGATGGGGAGAATTTATTGACGCACTCGAAATGAGCATCAAAAAAGTTACATGGAGAGAAATACTTGAATATTGATATTATTTTCCCCACACAAGGAAAGGAAAAATAAGGTGTCCAATACTGGTTGATTGTGTGATCCTCTAAGGGATACATGATTGTGTGGCCATCATATGTTCATGATAATGATCCATGTGTGTCACATAACATACAATAAATCTAGTAGATCCCTTCTTAAAAAGAATATTTTCTCTTGAAAAATCATTTTAGACCACCACTGGTCATGTAGCTGTAGCTAAATAATCTCCCCAGGCCATGAAAATTGACCACCAAGGGATGCTTGGAAAACCATCTGAATGAATTTAAAAAATTAGGTAATATGTTGAACGGGAGGAAGCCTATTGCATTCATAAAACCTACGCAATAGATCATCGATATGAAGGATGATTATCCTTTTCAATATCCATGAGAACCTACAATACCCCTATGATTTTCCCAATATATCAAAGAAAAGAGAAGGAGAGATGTTTGGGACTCTTGTGGTCATACAATTCATGTGATGTGTCCCTGATGGTCTACAAGGCACCACATGCCCCTGGAGACAGGTCCTCCACATCTTAAAAAATTACGGTTGGGAAAAAATCCATCAAGGTAAAATTGAATTATTTTTTTGTTGATTGGGTTTATTGAAAAAGAGGGATAAAAAGGATATTTGTGGAGTCTAGAGAGTTTTTAGACAAGGAATATTGAGAAATATCCTAGAAAAAGGAATATATTCCATGGAAGAGCTAGAGAAAATTCCTTACACTAGGTGACACCATTTCTTGGGGTTTTCAAATATTTTTCAGACCAAAATTTTATGTTTGGGTAGGATTGTGAAAACAATTTTTCCTTAAAGACCATATGAAAATACATAAAATTCCAAAGTTTCCTAATGATGGGATTCATGAAGGGTGTTTTGCAATGGATCAAATAATTTTGATGGTGATCTAAGTGGTAGTGATGAGCATTGTGAACATTGAAGGTGAGTATCATTGTGAGTGGAGCATCATGGTGGTGTGGAGGATTTGATTGAAAGATCCAATATTATGAAAAGAAACATGAATGTGAAATTTCGGTGGAGTTTGGTCAAAAAGGGAGCTTCATGATAAAAAAGACGAGGCACCAAAAAATTGTAATCATCTAGGTGGAAGGTTCTGGAATTAGTGGAAATGCTTATAATTATGCCTCTAACATCGACTGAAATATAGTGAGAATTAATCAAAATCATAAGGCTCCAGAATCTTGAATATGGTTTGTGCATGATGGTTCTGGAAGGGTGTTTTGGGAAGGTGATATGTAAATAAGATTGTGAAGGCCATAATGGCCAACCAAATATTCCCTGCATTGAGATATATGTTTAATGCGAAGATGTTCATGAATTATATGAAATCCAATTGACTGTTCAGATCACCAATAAAGTAACAAAATTTAGGAAGGATAGTTGATCATCATGAATGAGGTGTGATTCACGAATGATAAGTGAGATTCATGAAAGGGTGGAGCTTTTGGAAGGCTCATTGAGATTCTTGAATGTCAATATTCTCAAAGGCTATTTGAGATTTGTGAAAGTGGATTTTGTGAAGGCAGTGAGCATCAAGAAAAGTTTTTTAATGGGATTTTATAGTAAATCATTGGCAAAGTTGTATTCACCATTTGGATAAAAGTGGATCCTCAATAGAGAATATAACTATAACTAAGGATGCATTCATTAGAGACAATGAAGGGGCCTATAAATCCATAAATTATGAGTTGAAATCTTTTAAGTGTAGTGGGGAAAGGAAGAAGAAGATGGTGATCCTTTCCAGCGGTCTTGAGCTTGAGAAAGAGACATAGGGAGGGACATGTGAGAATATAGTGAGCAGACTACATACCTTGTAAAGGCTATGAGCACAGGTACAATAGATAACTTGCCCGAACCACCATTCTTGGTTATGAGCCTTAGTTGATTTGGTACAATCAGAACATTGTTGTTTTATGATCCTAAGACAAAGACTAGTGAGGTTGAACCAAGTAAAATTATTGTGTCTCATGCATGATATATATATTTTTTTTCAAACATTTATATGGGAAAGAGCGGGGAGTGTTTTGTCTAACGAAGAAAAAATATCGGAATTAGAATAATTTTTAATATTTCATAACCTGATTCACACCCACGACTCTAGTTATTTAGCCTAATTGGGATAAGAAACACTTTGGATTATCATCATCATCATGCAAGGATCCTTGGGAATGTCTAAGAGACCTCGCACTCCCCTATTGGATCCTTAATGATTGGAATATGGATTTTTCCAGAACGTTCTTGCGCATCTACATAAGACCTCTTATTGTTCATATAGCACATCACCAAGTGGTAAATTTATTATCCTAGAAAACACCTATAAAAACATTAGATCTACCCAACCATTTAAAAATTTGAAAAGGAAATAAAAATGGGAGGACGAAGAAGTGTCTCATTTTCATAAAACCCTCACAACATGCTAAGGATCATTGCAACACAATCTAGAAAAAGACACTAGACAAGGAATTGAGCATCACATGAGAGCCTCTATGAAACCATCCTGGTCTCATAGAGGCTATTGGACCTATCTATATTTCAATATGTAAGTAATTCTACATAACCATTTAATTCAACATGTCTCCATTTATTAGAATTAATATTTTAATGAAGGCAATAATGGGAGGGTCTCTTGGTTACTAAAAACGAATCAATTACCTCTGAGTGATACATGGTAGAGGCCCACGATGATGCATAGAACTAAATCCCTTCATTGAATCAATCATTGATTCAAACAATATAATCTTCATAAATAAGGGAACAATAATGGTGTTGAAGTCTACAAATTACCCACCCCATCATGAAAAATGAACCGCTACCACTTCACTATGATGCACCCAGTGAATGGATGGCCTCTTTGAATAAATGCTAGATAATATTTCTCGGAGTGGATGTTCTTGAAACTAGAAAGATTTCCATCATATATTATGCCAAAAAACAACTAATTTAATAATATTTCATGCATAATCATTATGCATGACCACTATAGTTCACATGAAGGATGTATGGTAGGTAACACGAAAAATATCCCTCACATCATCCAGTTCATTCAAATAATAAAATAATCTAACACTGAAAAAATATATGGCATCCATGATATAAAGGCTAGAAAGAAGACTAAAGATGGAGAGACTTATATGAGGGACATACGCACTAACCCTCATGCGCTTCATGTGAGCCTCTCAGGATATGAGACAATATGAGAAATTACCGCACAAATCTCACGATGTTAGGACTAGTGATTCCCTCCATACATGTTATCCCAGAAATGTGACACCCTTTAATACATGTACCATTGAATCTCACAATGAACTCCATATAGTGTCCACCAACTCTAACGATGAAACCTAAGAATGCCAGATGAATCATATGAAACACTCTATGAAAGTCATCAGTGATCATGTGATGACTTACAGGATAATCCATTCCTTTCGTGCGACATACCATAGGAAAGCTAGTTGATTCAACAGGGAATCCTAAGGCATGAATTTTTTTCCACCCTCGGTGTGTAATCCATGAATGTATGGAAATATCATCATGTGAGTCCTGATCAGTGGAACTATGGGGACTCTGATTTCCTCTATAACTAGGATAAATAGGAAATCCCCAAGAGGCCCGAACTCTATATTAAACATCCAATGAGAGGTCCAAGAACGTAAGTCCTCAATCCTAATGAAATAAGACCAATCATTTTCCATCCCTTATTTCTCACACCGAGCATTGATCATGTGATCTTAGGGAGTTTAAATGGTCATATAATTTTTGTAACAAGCATATAATATTATGAAGGAAACCTCAGAGTGTAATCACCAATCAATGACATAATATGACATGTCTCACATATAGGGAAATCTCATCATGTAAGCCCGGATCAACTGAATTATAAGGACTCTTAATCCTACAATAACTAGGATTAATAGGATTCCATCCTCTAGAATGATCCGAAATATTCATCCCTTTACATGTAAATGTTTTTTATCTAACATTTTGCCTATTGGGACTCAATCATTCCAATGGGATGACCACTCTACCTCATCCCTCCACAGATTGAGAAATCATCTAAAATACGATTACTCCAATTCTTACCATTACTAGGATACATAGGATGCCTCTTTGGGTTCATAGCTCTGTATTAACATCCTCAGGATGTCTCAATATGTATGTCATGTATCTATATTTTATTAGGGTTATCAATTTCTATCCCTTGTTTATCACAATGAGTATAGCTCACATGGGCATATGGAGTGACAATGAACACATCATTATTATCATGGATCCCTATCAGTAAGGAAATTCGAATTACGTAATACCCAATGAGTAGTGTAATATAAATAACTATAAAACAAGGGAATCTACATTGTGTCTTTTACCAAGGGTATGATCAAACTATGATAACTCTTATTCCTTCCTTAACTGGGATACATAGGATGTCATCTCTAGACTCGAGATCAAATATTAATTTCTCGAGTACTGTAACATATGTTCATTCCATATGGAATTAAACTAATTGAGTTTAATAATAAACAATGATTTTGATCATAATATTAATTTGGATACATAGGATGCCTCATAATGGATCAATCCCCAAATCTGAACATTAACTGCCTCCTAGTGTGGTATAAAATTTCGATGATTTTATTTATATGACTTCATCTCAAAAGTAGTTACCCATTAATGGGGAAACAATGATGAACCTCATATGTATAGAGATGGATTATATAATTCGATTTCCCCTTCTTTTATATACATAATTTTCTTACCCTATATATCATTTTTTTAGGATAATTGTACCCATATCAGGATTACGATGAGATTCATGAAAATATTTTAAATTTATAAGAGAGTCCTAAAGTAGTCAAAATTTCACCTAATAAAGTGTGCAATGTTCTCGAACTCCAATAATATTGATCAACATGAGTACATATTTGTTGTTGGGTATAAGCCCCCAATTGACCACTTCAATTTTGGAAGCATGTCCTTAGCCTATTGGGGATTGGGTAACAATTTGGTGTTTCTGTTAATATTTACAATGGTGACTGAATGTTAGTTAATATTAAAGAAATGACCCCCACACAATCAGCCATCGAGCCAAACCAAACCCCCCTCGAATTTGTGTCACAACATGTCTCTTCTTTAGAAAAAATTTATATAATGGTTGCTACCATGTGTTTAATTTGGTTACTAGATAATATTTTATTATTTACAACAAAGGAAGGTTGAGGAAATATGTTTTCTTGAAAATAAATTATTTTTAATTTCATTTTTTATATTTAGACACTTTTTATCAAAGGATAATTTTTCTAGGATTCTGACGTGAATAGGATGAATTTTAATGCTATGAGATGATGAATATCATAATTTAAATAGTTAATATTCAGTATGATTAATTTGAACCTATATCGGTCAGGTGAACCATGTATGAATTTGAAGTAGAATGTATCCCTAGAATTTTCTGAAATATATCTTGAATATTCAATGAGATAGATCTGAGATATGAAATCATGCATTCTTTTCTATTGGAGATTTATTTTGTTAGTAAAGAAATAACCCTGAAAGAGTTCATGTATTGAAGACATGGACATGTGTGAACAGAAGAATTATTTAAGGGACCTTTACTCATGTAACCTAAGGAGGAAAATATATACTAAAGGAAATTTCATGTGGAAGTCAAGGAAATGTTACTGAGTGGTGACCATGAGCAGGAAACTGAGATTGGTAGAAATTTTCTTTTAAAAAGAAGCAGATATAAAATGGATCCAAAAGTCCATCCATGGCCCCTGATCATCCACAATGAAGATCCAACATTTATGATTCTCCATCGTAAAAATATATATGGGGATAACTTATTTGATGAAAAACATGATTTGGAGCTGGATATTGATGAAGGAGGTGATCTCTCAATAATTTTTCTCTTCCATTTGTTCTAGATTTTTAGATTTTTTTTGATTAATGTGTAAATAATAACCATTTAACAATTAGGATGATATATTTCAAAATATTCTTAATATATTTTATTTCTGAAAGTATATCATGGTAATAGTGTATGTTAATACTAATGTTATCATTTCCTATATTAATAGGCAATAAATTTACACAATTCAATAGTCTGATATGTAAAAATATTGACCATATTTACTTTTAATTTCAATAAATGTATTGAAAATATAAAATATTAATATTCTCTCATCTATTAAGAGAATGTCAATTCATGATTTGTGGAAATAAACAAGATTTTTTAAACACTATAGAATGATCTCAGTGGATTATCCCCATTATTTTTAGCACTAATATATTTTTGGTAAACTGGAGTATGAATAGAAAATATCATAATCAATTCATAACAATTTGATCTCCCTAACATCAAACACATTTTTCTCTACTCTATAATATTTTTATTCCTTCACAACATCTATAATGAAAATTCATTTTAATGGTTTAATCATTTACCACACATTAAACTTTACTAGTTTATTCTATTTTTTTTTGTATTTTTGAACACTCACACAACATTCACCTTTATTGTGGAGTCTATACCCATACCTACATTTTTGAAGCTGTATCTAGTATATGGAGTAATAAAAATATAAAATTTACATGTGTTTAAGGATATTTATTGTCAATTTTAGCATCTTTTCTGAAACATGTACATGGAAATGATATAAAAGCATTCAAAAAATTGAATATAAAAAACAAGAAAACATATATTTTTTAAACAATATTCATTGAGTGTAAACACACAAGAACATTGTATAAAGATGCAGTTACTATAATTCAATAAATCAATAATCACTATTTTATAATTACAAAAAATAATTTCGAAATGGATATTTGGAAAACACATATCTAATATTTTATTGAAATAAAAACATGAATATTACTTATCTATAATTCTAAACCCAGTAGACCTAGTCTTATAGAAATTGAACATTCTATAGTTTCATGAAATATATCTTTCATTTGATTTTATCTTAGGTAGAATAATTTTTAGATCATCAAGTATAACCTCTCAATCTTACCTAAATTTTGTAGGAATCTTGTAAATGATTCACTTAATTTTATTAGTGATTCTTATAGTGCTATCTGAAAACTACCTCTGTAGGGTTTGAGTGAATATGTGTTCTTGATGAAGGTATTTCCATAATTTCTTAGTGGTAGGTCTAGGAAATGGTTATAAAAACTATATAAAGATACGTTTTAAACCCTGGATGAATTTTCGATGTCGCTTTCTAACTTTTACCCTAAGAACAACACCATTGATTTTAGACACAAACACAATTTTTTTCCAAGATGAGTGAGATATGTATAAGGAGTTATGGGATATATTTATAATTATTCATATAAATATTACGAATACATAGTTAACTACCCACCTACTCATGTATATTTTTTAGAATTCAATCACCTCATATTATCAGAATTTATTTGATCAAACATGTGAGGGTGAAATCTCAATTATGATTATAGATAATTGAATGAAAATAATTGACAAGTTATATCAAATATATTAGAATAATTTCACAAGAAATAGTATAATTCATTGATATAAATCATATACCCATGCTGCTATTGTTCTAAATAGATTTCATAGGCAGCAATACAATCATTTTGGGATTTACAATTGCACTCAAAAATGATTCCCCAACTATGATATCCTTATCCAATCAGAAATGAGTTCACAATTAACAAATATAGTTCTATAAATTATTATATCAATGATTAGTTCTCAAATTTTTACCATTCTGGTTACAAAATAATTCTATTCACTCGTGGAGAGATCAAGGAGTGGTTATACAACATAAACCCCTATTTTTCTATAATACACAAAAAAATTCCTAAATCAATCTAGTTTTGAGCCATCAAATTATCAATAAGAATTCAAGGGATTGATTTAGAAGGTGTTTCATGGAACTGGTTAATTATGTAATGATAGGGAAAATAGTATTAATAGTTTATACCTTCAAATGGATTAGATGTCTAGACATATTGTTCGGAGAGGATAATGAAAACTACCCAGTACAAAAGCTTCAAATCCAATAGTTAATGTAATAGATAACAACACAATAAGTGGCTTCATCAATTAATAAAAAATTATAGTGAAGCCTTTAGAAAAGTAAATTGGGAATTTGATAGAATATGAAAATAAAATATTGAAAATAACCGACCATTAAATTCTGATAGTAAGGTTCAAGATAAATAAATTATATTCCCACACCTAAACAATCCAAATAACCAAAAAAATTATGTGTGAATAGATTATGTAAGGTAATAATAAATTTTAATTTAAGGAGGAGTAGATAAAATAATAGGTTTTAAATAATTATTCCATTATCAACTGCTTTCTCAAATGATTAGAAAAGAATGATGAACCTTACTAATTGATATTATTCAATATTGTTAGATTCATCGGAATCAACATCAAATTTATAGATTCCATAGATAAAATTACATCATAATTAAAATTCACCATGATTTTTCTCTAATAAGACATGATTTCATGAAATTGGATACAATCTATCTTAATGATGAGTGTTGTGTTGTTGATTTGAGTTGGTTGCCTCAAAAGTTAAATGAAAAAACAGTTTTGATATTCAATAATGAATAGGCTGATGTGATACACTGTATATTTTTTTAGTACTCATGAGAAAATATTAATTTTATTATATTATCCTCATTTAAAAATCTCATAATTATGGATTTTAAAACAACATATGTGTTTCTTAAACTTTATAATAAAAAACTCAATCATCATTATAGAAGTGTGGATGGCATGTTAGTTGTATTATAGAATAATAATTTTCCATTGAATTTTATTATTCGTAATATGGTGTGTGGTGAAATGGTCTAAATCATCTTATGTATCACATTACTTACTATTATAGGTTTTTTCATTGATATTTCAAAAGGAAATCATATCCTCTAGTTTATAGATGAGTTGTATCAGATTTTGGTTTTTGGAAATCACAAGCTTGTACTCAGCTATAATAATATTGATGATGCTGAGAGTGACTAATTTAAAATTGAGACTAGATCTAAGTATGAGGCTTTCCCTTTTTTACAATGATTTGGAATCCTCCTCCCATTGATGGTAAAACTGAAGAAACTCCCCCTCCGCTTGAATTTTTTTTGAAGATGAAATTTTCTTTGTTGAACCAATTATGGAGTCATTACCAATTAATATATTTTATATGATATATATGAACCAATTTATTTTATTTTTAAATATAATTTCCAATTTCCTAAATTCCTAGAATTAGTTGTGTGTTTTATTTTATGTTCTATAGGAAAAAATATTATACTCATCGTAAACAAGTATACATCAATGAAATGATTTTACCCACCATGTTTGTTGATTTGTGTAAGGAAATTAAACCAAAATTTTAAATCATAACCTCATTTTAGTCCTCTATGGATAGTGGAAAATATATTTTGGATGTTGAGTTACCATATTTCAAATTTTAGTTTTTGGTTCTCTTCAATTTTAAAGTTATTTTAGAAATGTTTTGTTGAAATAATGAAGAGGCTTTTTTACAATGGTTTCATTGTTTTTTTGAACCCTATATGATGGGAGGATTCTTGGAGATATATTTTGATCTAATATATGATTTTATGTGTTGTTGTTATTTATTCTGATGGTTGAGAGAGAGGTTTTTCATGGTAAAGGTGACATGGATAACATGGTACCTACTTTTGGATTGAAAAATATTTGGATAATGTTTCTTGGTACTTAATATGGAATCTTTTTTAGGGGACATTTTGATGATTCCTTATAAATATTAAAGTGAAAACCGTTAATTAATATTACCTATTTAATGATCCTTGATTGAAAATTTTAGGGACAATAGTCTGAATGCATTATTTAAAGTCGATGTTTCATTTGATAAAATCCCGGATTTTCAATCTTTTATTTTTTTAAAATAAATGATTTTCAGAATTTTTTGTGTCTCTATTAACTATATAATCATTTATTACTTTGTTTTTATTTCATATTCATACTAATATTTAGTTTCTTATTTTTTATAAGTGACTAGGATAAAAAGTCACCATGTAGTGTATAGGATGTGTTGTAGGGGAGTTACCTCAAAAAGTGGTCATGCAGTAGGTCAAGAGAGGATGAGAAGTGGACATGACATGAGATAATATCTTATTAACATCAGTCAATTATTTTCGAAATTCAATGCTGAAGGAGATTATAGTTTTAGGAAACACAATAAAAATTACCTTAACTCTATGTCTGGTTATTTTCAATTTCATAATCTCATTATAATCTCTTTAATTTTTTTAGGATCATTAACATGCATCCATGGACCCTATTAATTGTAGGGAGGTTACACATTCTATATACAATGAATTTAAATGTATCCACATCTCTGGGGAGTAATTGTTTAAATTATATATAATCTTGTTTAGTGATTCTACTAGGCTCATATAGTTTAATATTATTAATATTATTAATAAAATTTTCCATTACTAGAAATAATTTATACTTAATCATTGATTGTCACTATTACTTTTTCATATAACCACTTAACATAGTAGTTTTATAAATTACCTTCTAATTTATTTCAATTTTTTAAATTCATCAATTAATTCACAAAAAACATTAAACTTTTCAAAAACCCATTTTCTAATACTATTAGTGTTAAGTATGTATCATCCATTCATATTTTATGTCACATAATTTTTTTGTTGGGAAAAAATTTGTAACTTTACTTTCACCCATCAAAACAAAATCTATTATATGATAAATATATAAATCTTCATGAATCCAAAATATTTAATTTTTTCTTAAAAATTGGATTTAATAATGAGGATATTATTTTGATTTACATACAGGGAGGGTTCTTAATTATATTAAACATTCCCAAACAAAAATCCATCATAAACACTATTTTTTTCAACATGCCTCCCAATACATACAAAAATATACATTGTATGCATACAACAACATTGTTTTTAGAAAATTAAAAAAATAATTATTTCCTCAATATTTGATAATTTCTTTAATAAATTAGGGGTCTGATGTTTTGTGGAATTAATAGAAATGTGTTATATTTTATTGATGTCATAATGTTTTTATAGATGTCATGCTTAGGAATAGAGATATTGAGTATGATTGAGATATTTTAGTAGAAGTGAATTTATATTATGTGAAAGCATTATATTTGAACATCAACCTAGGTGACAGTCTCTTTTTGATCAAACACCTCAAAGAGACAACACAAATGAAAATAATATACAACCTTTGTAACTTGGGTAAAATGGGAAATATGTACACCATAGATAGTCTCTAAGAATTTGGTCCCTGAATGTGTCCATAATCGCACTCTAAATATATAATAAATAATTTATAACCATTCATTACACATACATGGATGTATGAAAATATAACAAAACATTTAAAAAAACCAATAGATTTCAAAATATTCAAAAATGTTATTATTAGTGTGAGCGGAATATTGGGAATAGTTAAATAAGGTAATAAATGACTAACAATATAATAATTTTAGTAGAATAAATGATATTAAGATGGGATCATGGATTTTTAGAACATAGGGAAGAGTGATAATTTAATGTGTCTCTCATCAATATTTTAATTCCACTTCTATATAATCAGTTCACTCCTAAAATTGTAAGCTAAATTAGAACTAAAATGACCTAGTTATTATCATTCACATTGGATGCTTGATTAATTCCAATAATGGAAGGATATTTTATTTTCATTGATTATAGAGTAAATTTCCACCTAGGAAGAACTTCCATATCTTGCTATGAATCTTAGTAAATAAATAAAATTCATTGAGTTTCATAGTAGTGAAATAGATTATGCCTAAGGGAGTTTGATGTTCTATTTATTAAGTACATTTTCCACATCATATATTATAATTAATCATATTATAAATTATAAGTAATGTTTTTACTTGAATAATTTGTAATTGTTTACAATTCAATGATAAATAACTTACACACTCAATTTTATTGATATATATTTTTTATTTTATTGATTGTTTTAGTTATTTGTTTAATATATAGATTATAAAATAATATTATAGAAGACCATTAGTTTTTATTCTTTTATATTTAAATTATGAATCATCATTAATTTAATTTAGTAAAAAAATGTATTTAAAATTAATTATTATTTTATTTTATTTTATTCTCTATGTTTAAAATAATTAACATTCCATTGTAATTAATTTTTATTTAATTATTTGAATAGTTTATTATTTATTTTAATTTAATTCATTTACTCAATTAACTAATTACATAATTTTTCTATTATACAATTTGATAAATTATCTTTATTATAATTTGTTTTTTTTCTATTTTTGTTTCATTTGAAACATAATTTAATTTATATGTGTTTTTTAATTTTAAAAAATGAAATAACTAGGTGAGGAACCATTAATGAGACCATATAGTGAGAGGCATGAATTGTATAATTATTTTAATTTATTAATTTAAATTTACTACAACATAAATTTTCTCTCAATAACATTCCCAAGACAACAGATTTCAATATCCATGACATACTCTCATAATCAGTATACCTACCATGCCTCTATACTTGAACCTACGATGTGTAATAACCCCAACTCAAAAAACCCAAAGCCAATGTCTACATTATTACATTGGTAGATAAAAATTTGATAAAATCCCAAAGAATTGAATAAATTTTTATTGTTGGAGATCTATATGCATTCCTGATACAGATTTTAAATTGATGAAAAAATGTAATAAATAGTAATTTTAATATTAAGTAAAATAGAAATTATTCCAATTATTATTCTTCATATATGGGGGAAAGAAAAAAACAAGGGTGAGATCAAATTATCATTATGGGTTATATATATTATAATATAACATGAATACATAAGGAATAATCAAAATTTAATGCTAAATAAATTAACACAAATTCTATTTAATAACTTAACTATAATGACTAGAAAATCTATAAACAGTTTTTATTGGAAAATACATGAACACACATTCCATTTGATCAATAAAATGAGAAAAAATACATCCAAGGAAAATAGAATGGCAATAATCTAATGGATAATGATAAATAAACTCTAAATGAAGGGAATTCATAATATTGGATTCTATGATCTTAGACATCTTTGCATATTTGTCTTGAAGATATTCTGAAAAACTATAGGTAAATAGTTATTTAATTTTCCAAATAGAATTGTTTCATAATATATAAAGATTCCTCTAGGGGTTATAAAATTCTTGGAACCATGCATTATTGCATTCCTAATTCAATCCTTACATATATAATAATCAATTTAATTATTGTACCCAAATTACATATCAATAAATTTCTATAGAGAGATAAGGATATATATAAATCAATATTTAACCAGTTAATCAAATAATAGTAAATGTAAATTCCATATATAAAAATTTATATGGATTATAAAATAATGATATCCATAATACAAAAAAATTGATATTTAATGGAAATTTAATTTCAATGAAAAATGATCACACATATGGGATTAATTTGGGATAAATTAAAAAAATTATCAAGAGATGATAATGGGCTATATGTTCATCGATAATACAGATGTTTACAACAAAATCACATCTTTTAGATAAATTAATAGAATCTAATTGAAATAATAAAATAATATTCCATAAATTATTGTTTTTTGTAAAAAATGTGAAAATGATGCAATATTGTTTTTAAAATAGTTATGCTAGTAGGGAAGTATATTTTCTCCGGATTTGACAAAAATATTCCTTCGGTATTTTTGTTCATAAATTACATTTAAAAAATTATAAAAATATAAATTTAAAACGCTTTTTAAATTTAAATTTTGAAATAAATTTCCCATGATGAACCATTCAAGTAAATAAAATTCATTTTTAATAATTTTGTGGAATATTAAAATGGATGCAAATATATTTATTTTAAAGAGAAATAATATATATTATTTTAAATGTATATTTGTATGAATAAATTATCAAAGAGATGAAAATTTTGAAGAAAATATAGAAAATATTTAAATATGTAGAGGATAAGAACATGTATTGTTATTAAGAAGGATAAATTATATGATTCCTTCAATGATAATAAAAGAAATCCCCAAATAAATTGATATTGTAAAATAAATTCTTACCTCTCTAGAAGCATAAAAATAATAAGTAATTGAAATAATAATCATTAATTCAATGAGTAAACATCATTAATAAGTAGGTATACATGTTAAAACCCCCAAATGGTATGAATAAACTACATAAAGTTGAATAAAGTCATATTAATAAATATCTCTCAATAGAATTGAAGCTGAGATGAAATATCTTACTCTATGTTCCCCATTACCTAATTATTACTAAACAACTAATATTATATTTTTGATTATGTTATTAATTTATAAAATAAACATATTAAAAATTGTAATATCATATATAAACCTCTTAAAACATTTTACCACCAATTAATTGAAAATATTTTCTTATTAATATTGTTTCAGGTGCCAATTGAATTGTTTTCTCATGCATGTTTTATCATGAATTATCTGGTTATTATGAATAGGATATAGTTACATCATATAATTAATGATATTAATTTTTTAAATATTATATTTACTCATTAGATATATATTTACAAACATTATTGATTTTTGTATGTGGAAAATGAATCACATTGCTTTGTGGGGAAAGTTGGTCGTACATACACACAAACGATGATATAATTCCCATATTGGGTGAAATGGTAAGTAAGAAGATGTAATATTAATTTTAAATAATTAATTTCATGCAGTATTTATCATATATATTAGTTGTTTTCATCATTATAACTATCCATTTTAGTCGGTGTTGAAAAAATATTACATTGGTTCACAAGACAATAGTTTTTCATTCACATTACTGATTCTATTATTTACCAATTGATGGAAAATGAGGTGGATAATTATTATTATATAAACATAAAAAATATAATTATATTTTATATCACTTTATTTTATTTTTTAGGGGTTGAGACATAATTTTGTGTTTAAAAAGAAGAAAAAAAAGAAAGATCTACATTAGGATGTTTACCTTCTCTTAGATAAACCTCCATTGGATCTCCTCTTAAGGACATTAAGATTGGAATTTTTGGAATACTATAAGCTATATAACGTGGATAAGGATTTGGGGGATAATTTTTTTTAGGTTTTTGTAAATAAAAATGGATTTATTTGTGTTAATAATCGAGGGGAGAGAGTTCCCTTTTATAAATTTTGAGGAGTGGAATTTATTATAACACCCAAAACATTTCAATAATGGGAAGTCAATATGTCATTATATTCCTCAAAAATTGAATAATATTTTTTGTGTAGACGTTATTTGGGATCAAAACCTCATCCATAGAAATATTAACATGTTTCAGAAATTTTGTTCACTTATCCTATATGTTTTCTTAGTTTAACCATTTTATTTTTCCCAATGATAATTAGTTTTTTAAAATAAGTAATTTAACCATAAATAAAAAATTATAATTGGACTTATTATAAAATATGAACCCACATATTATAAATATTAAATCATATTTATAAAATACAAATTCTATGTTTAATGAAGTTTAATATTAATATATTCACATATAATGTGAAAAAACTCATTTTAACATTAATTGCTGTAATTAATTAATTATTATTTGTCATATTCATTAGGATAAAAATTAATATGACGGTATTAAAAAATGATAAATATAATGATTCAAAATATGGAATACAGTATCCCATATTCATCTAATAGAAATGAAAATTTTTTATTTGTAATAATACCATAAAATGTGTGGAAAAATGGGTTTTGAAAATATTCCCTTTTTATGAATCAGTTGATCTAATATTTACTACATGAATAGTAATAATTATTACATTTATTAAAATTCATATATATATATATAATCAATGAATTTAATTAATATATTCAATAATAAAATATTACTTTAATTAATTAAAATGGAAAGATATTAACGACAATAATTTTTTTTGATAAAACATAGTAATCTAAAAAATAGTAATTTTTATCTCTAGGTTTTCTTATCATTATTTTTATAATATTTATATTTCATTTTTTTTAATAAAAAAAATATAATACCTTATTATAAATTAAATTATAAATAGTTAGATAGTTTATTTTCTATTATTCATAAAAACTCAATTCTACGGGGAAATTTGAAAAATGTTTTCTAATATTTTTTGACCATGTAAGTTTGAAATCAAAATTCATCTTATAACAATGTAATTTTTCAATGAAATTATCTAATATGGATTTTATTTTATTAAATCAGAAATTTAATGTCTACTAATAATAATTGTGCTTTAGAGTATCTTGTATCTCAAGATATTAACGATATTGAATTTATTTAAAATGAAATATATCATAAATTAATGGGGTGTCACATTATTACCACTTGAACATTTTTATTCCAAAATTATTTTTATACTAATTTTAAAGAATATGAGGTTATTTAATCTTTATAACATTCTATTTTCCCACATTCATTCTTCCATTTTATGATTTCTCCAAATTACCTTTACCAGTTGAGTTATCCAATTCGTCAACAATTACTCACTATTATCATGAATCTGGAAGGGATTTTCAAAGTAAGATATAAAATATTCCAATTATATTGCACTATATTATAGAAATTTATTTTCTATGGAATACACATCCATAAAAATGATATATTTAACACATCATGTGCTTTAGAGAGGCTTGGTGGAATTGAAAACCAGTATTCTAGACTTCTAATTTATTCTAGAATTCCAAAGAGTTTAATGTACCTTCAGCCTATTTTTCCCTTAATATTAAACCTTATGACACCCTTTCATGGAGATACTTTCAGGTAAATGATATAACCCCCCCATTAAATTTATATTCATTCATCGTATTATCAGTGTAACTATTTTTACTACATTGAGATAATTTAATATGTTCCCAAAAATTCATTACCTTTATTGTTCTTCTTTTAAAGAGGGAATCCCCAAGAAAGGCCTTTTTGATCCCCCCACAACCAGGAACTCCTCTTCCAATAATGAATTCATCCAGAGAATCCCCAGCAGGGAAGGATCCATTTCCATCTGAAGATGACATAGCATCCCATAAGGTAACATTCTGATGAGTGATGGTTCGACGCATCAATCTGTTATCTAGGTGGTCTACACACATCTTCCCACCTGGTGACCTGAAAAGGTGGGTGGAGAATGGAAGGTAGAAATTCCAGGAATTTGGAATTCTAGTAAATGAACATTGTACCGCATCGAAAACTGTGGCTATGTTCCTCAACCTTCCACCACAACACCATTTCTGAAGTGATGAGAAATGTACACTGGGTTTTTAGGCACAAAGGGTTTACAAAGTTTAGATGGGATGTCACCCAATGATAAGTGCCTTTATGTATATCCCCATCCACATAACCAAATATAATGACACTATGGGCTTTAGGGCGAGTTAAACATGGGATAGAGGGGCATATGAGATGTTATAATGGCATATAGTGGTCATTTCCTTGCGAGGACTCAAACCTGGAGCCTCGGTGTCAGGACGCCACTTCCCTTAGGGTAGAGGGTCCCACGAGGGTTTATTGTTGTATCATAAATAAGTTATGGACTTACAAGTTTCCTTTCTCTATCTTCATCCCATAAATTAACAGTATGACATATTTTCCATAAAATGATTTATATAGTTCCATTTTAATAAATTAATGGAACCCATTTTTATATGAAATAAATACCAAATGTGAATACTAATCCCAAAAACCATTAATGTTAATTGATAATGAACTCAACTTATCTCCCAATGGTAGAATAGTACTTTTAGACAATCTATTTATTTGTGGATGGTAGGTGGTGATCAAACGAATCTCAATATCAAGAGCCTTATATAGAACTTTTAGCGATGATCATCATACAAAAATTCTATTTTTAGCTCAGGTTTATATGGAACATATAATCTCTTACTAAATTTTCAAACGCCATCTTCACAAACGAAGTCTTCCAATATCAAAACATTATGTGTGTAAATTTACATTGGAACGTTCTCATCATCTGATTGATAACTTTTTATATTTCCAATTATAATTATTTCACAATAATTTGATAAAGGAGTGATGTCTTTCCTTCCATTATAATAAACATATCAAACTGTACTAGATCCATGAGAAATGTATCCCTATGACTCTTGATTTTCATCAAAAAATCACGATCCTTCTTTCTCAAATAAATTTCTACTTTATTTTCCTTTCCTAGGTGGTAGAGTATTGTTATATCTTAATCCGTATGTTTTTCAAGCCATCACCTTTATCTCATGTTAGGTTTTTTTGTGAGAAGATATATTGTAATACCCTATAGTCTATATATATTTAATATAATTCACTATAGATATAATATCTCCATGTCATTAAATAAAAATATTATAACTTGTAACTCAATATCATGGGATGGATAATTCAATTTTTGTGTCATCATTTTCCATTATGTGTATACAATAACTGAATAATTTGAAAAAAGAAAAAACATAGTATATTCATAGATGAATCACTATATGTCACAAACTTATAATTACTTAATAGTAAAGTAAAAAATTAGAGTATTTACCATTCACTTATTCAATTCATCAAATCATTATTCACATTACATTTTCAAAATGAGCTTAATTCCTTTATATGTATGCTTGGTTAATAGGTTATCCAATCAAGAATTTTTTTAAATGAATCAATAATAGTATCTTGACAAACCTATGAAACTATATACCTCATTTATTTTCATTATATAGCTAAAACATATTGTTCTTTAGTCAATTAAAAAGAAATTACTAAAAACAAAAAATTAACATAACTCATTTGGAATATTCTAATCCAAATGTATTCAATCATTACACATAATTAATGATACCCAAAATGAACTATAATAATTGAAAATATTTGAGCTTCATGAAGCTGGTCATAATGGTCATCAATTTATGGAAGAATATTCTTCTTCTTTATCATAATATCATCTATTTCCCTATAACAAATACGAAACCTCATTTTTCATTATATTTTCATAACAAAATGAAATTGGTATCAGTATGGTGAAACACTAGGTAAAATAAATACATTATCAAAAAATTCCTATAGTAACTTCTTTAACACCACTAAGTCAATAGTTTCCATTTTATAGGAAGTCTTTGACATAGATCAGGCATCAAGATTAATCAATTGAAAACTGAGCTACACGATCGGTTGAATGCCTTGTTAATTCTTTAAAAAAACATAAATGTATTCCTAAAGAATATGTACATATTCTTTTTTATTATAACATACATTATACAAAGATTTTATTTCTCTTCATCCTAAAGAATCTCATTCTTAAGTACTTTTGGGGGTGGATCTATACATAATTAATTGATGAAGTCTCTCTCTAAAGATAACTAATTCCATATCATCATCACAAATGGTAATTTATTTATCCTTGAAATAAATTTTTTATAAAATATTTAAAATCCATTCCATAACAAGGATTTTAATTTTAACCCTTGGTAGGATAATAATGTCAGAAAATAGGGAACATTTATTTGACATAATGGGGATGTCCTCACATGTTCTCATTGTTGTGAGATTCCCATAGGGGGTTTTTGATATCAAATATCTTATTATGGTTCTAGGAAAGTATATAATTTTCTTGGAAAACATGGAATATATAATAAAGTATGATGAACCAAAATTAAATAATTAATTTCCAAACATTTACATTATGAATAAATTAACTTCCACAACATCATTTTGAACTTCCATCTCGATGTAGTGATTTAATAAGCTTATATGAATCCCCTTGACCTCTTCAATGGTATGTTACCTCATTGCATGTTTAATTGGTGTGAATAATGACCTATTTATTTACATTAAAATCACTAGATAAAAAGTAGTTTTTTTATTCCACTTTCATTTAGGATCTAAATGACCCTTCTCACTACACATGTAACAAACTCCAATCCTATTCAAACATTTTCCATGACATTTCATTATGAAATATTCACGAGATTTAAATTTCATCATCTTCATATTATTATTTGAAACATTCACTTTTTTAAATATTTATTTGACCTCTTTTTCTCTTGGGTTCTTTTGATTATAAATGATTTAGGGAATTACTTGTTCTTTTTGATGGTGCTTAAAACTATTTCCTCATATGATTAAAAATAATTCTTGATCGATTTCAATTTGGTTCTCTAGCTTAATGACATAAATGAAATGGTTAATAATGTATTATTTATTCAATATGTAATCTGTATGGTACCTCTAAATCGTTTTAAAAATTATTCATTCCCAGAAACACAATCTAATTAATTTTTCATTATGCCAAGGATGCTTCGCTTCATTTTAGAAAGTTTCTCATTAGGGAAATATTTCTTGATGAATGTTTATTCAAATGTTTTCAATTACATATGTTCTATTTCTCATTATTCCTCAGTATTCTTGATTAATAACCATCATTGATCATCAAAACCTTGAGAAAATATACTGCAAGTCCAACCTTTTCCACTTCATTGTATCCCCATTTGAAAAACTAACTTCTCAAAAAAATATTATATTTTTCAGTTACAAAAAGAATATTTGTCCTCCCAAATTATTGAGGATTCATACAATTATAAATAAAATATATTATAATGACACTATGGTGAATTATGTTTCTCTATCTAGGCTTGGTTATTTTTCAAATCCTATTTATTAAACCCTAATATTTCCAAGATTTTCTCAATTCCAATACCTATAGTTTTAGATTTTGCAGTAGTGAAATATCTACATTGTCCATGAGTAATGATACCAATATTTCAACAATGTTCCATTCCCCTCTCTCCCTCTCTATATATTCTCTCCCATTTAATGCATGCATGAAAGCACAACCATACATGAATATGAAAGTAATAATATATTAAAGGGACCTCCTACCTCTATCAAGGTGTGACCACCCAAGCCAAGTACCACAACACCTCATCCAAGGCCACTCATGCATCATCCTAGTCTGTACCACCACCAAATCTTCTATAACATGATCTGAGTCATAAATAATTAATTATAAATGGTTAAAATTAATTATTGAATTTAAAAATATGTGTTATTATCATATTACGACTCACCTATCATTGAAAAATCATCTGAAACATGAACAACCTCACTAAGAGGGTCTGCAACAAATCCCAAACATGATCCATTACAAAATATATACAATTGACATTTGGCCATTTATTGAATTAATTTAATTTAATCCACATTGCTCAAAAAATTATATTTGTGACATACCTCATTAAAACCATTTCCAATAGCATTAGAATAGTAAAATGAGACATCTTCTACTCAATCTAGAAAAAAACAATGAATTTATGTTGATTCTATAATGATCTAATGGAACAACACAAAATCTATAGTACAAATGAGTGGGATAAGAGTTAAGTGAAAGAAGGTTCAAGAATTAAAATGCATTGACCAATGTACTAGAAGGAACTAATAAAAAATATTTTAAACCACAAACTTTAATGGGGATCAAATGAGGGAAATGGAGGGGGGAATTCCTCCATGAATAACCTCCTCAAATCCACCAAAACACTTAAATACAGAGAAACCTTGATGTGAGAAAAGACCAATATAATGCTCTAAAAAATCTATCGCTGACCCACATCAATTCTTCTAGACCTCACTAGTTACAAGTGAGACCAGGTAGTTTTTGGTGTTATTGTTCAGTAAATAGGGTGGTTGGTGGTGTTATTTCATCCTACTAGTGGCCTATATGTAGATTGTTAGCAAGACAACCACCATAGTCTTTATTTAGGTTCCTCCTCAAATCCCCAGGTCACCTATTGATCTTCAAAGGCCACCAAATTCAATATTTTGAAACATTTAATCTGTTGGAATTTTACTAAGAAATATGTTTTCAAAATTTAGAATTCCAGTAAATATGAAATTTATATTCATTATCAATACCTAATTACTAGAAATCCATATTAATTTAAAAAATCCTCAAAATAAATCTTTTCATCCTTATGAATCCATTGTATCACTCAAATTATGTCTCCAAACTTTCCTTATTCATAAATTCACTTACATCCAACTGCATTATACTCAGGACGCTAAAAAATTCTTTTTATGTGTGACTCTGAACACCAACACTGAACACACTATTCACTAGAAATCAAGAAAACTGATGACTACCAAAATGAAACCTAATACAATGCTCAATGATTTCATATCTCCTAACACAACATGAATTCATCATCTAGTTCATCCTAATGATTATAGTTTTCTGACCATTATAATCCGCCTTCAAAGGGTTATTCCAAAGGCTTGGGATTCCCACCGTAGTATTTTTTTAATAAAAACATTATTTTAGTGGAACATCACCCAAATAGATATATTATAATCAATGATCTTGATGTTTTTTCCACATCACTACACATGATTCAACATTGAAACACAATTCAAATATCTTCATCCTAACATCACCCAACATTTTCAGTTTTAACCATCAATATGTAACCTACATGCTTGATCACGAAGCATTAACACATAAAGGAATATTAACATTATCTATGAAATAATAACAAAGTATGATCCTAATTCCCAGCAAACTTTAATTATTACATTACCAGTACCCTCCAATAGACTTCATTCTCTCACAGTGAGCACTGAAATACCACTCATCCAACTCATACACAGATGAACTATAAACATCCTTGAAACAAATTAAAAACACTAATAAAAATTACATTTGAAGATGAAATATACTATTTTCTATGGAATAAATTCTCTTTGGATATTCCCAAACACTATCACCTTAGTTTCACCTTGACTATCCATAGTCCAGTCAGTCCCTACAACCATGACCAATTGTTATAAATTTCATTCACCCACTATCTAGATGATGCTACCCAACATAAAAATACTGTTAATGTCACCCTACAAACCCATACATTGATCTCTTCAACCTAGGAATCATTCATTAAAAAAATAATGAATTGTTTTGGAAAACTCATTCTCACTTGAGCGCTAACACTATAACAACAAACACTAATATCTAATTGTTCACCAAGAATTCAAACCCCAATGTCTCTGAATGTAATTAAATATTCCATCATTACCTTAAAACATAAAATGGTGTTCCCTCCACCATATGTCATATCTTTTTCACTCCTCGAGTGACACTTAAATATGTCCCAACCACATGCATTTCACTCATACAAATCCATTATCATCTTCCTCATAATTTAGTACCACATGTCTCTAAAAATTAATATTGTGGACTCTGCACATGTTGAATATATTTTTTTTACCAAGATATATTTTCGATGTTATATGTCAAAACCAAAAGACTTCCCTCATGCACTGAACTCTAGGACAACAAGCGAGTGAGGGTATCATTGAACAAATTGGTCACTTCACTATAAGGGTGACCCTGAACTATAACCAAAAGAGTTCCACTACCATCCCACAAGTCGGATTTTTCTACATCCTATAAAATTGTCAATATACCAAAAAAAATTACATTCACATATTCATAGCCAAACCGGGTAACCCATATACCCATCCCACACATTCCCACAAACAATTAGACATTTACAAAAAGGATCACTAAGGAACACTCCACTCATCTTGAAGATTAATCAACAAAGGACACATTCATGGGTATATGAACACTATCTGCCCGAGTATCACCAATCTAGATAGCTTAACTCCCCCATGAAACCCAATCCCAAACACCAAATAATGGACTAGCGAGTCATATCCTATGAAAACTATCCCCACAATCCTAACCCAATTAGCATTCCCTACATGAATGTAAATAAAAAAATACCAAAGCATCATCAAAGATCCCCTTAAATATAGAAGAATGTTTGTAATTCCATGACCTATAACATGACTAAAAACCTATTAGGATCTATTTCAAAACCATAAGTGTCTACCGACACTCCCATCAAACTACAAGAATATATATTAATGGAAACATTGTTCTCGGTATCCAACTAATCCTACCCTTAAACCATAATAATTATTGTTGATATTATTCTAGCACATAGAATCCCAAATATCTTGTAATTTACTATGACATTCCCTATAACCCTGTATATTCACAAATAAATCACCTAGTTCAGTTATGTCGAATTCCACCATTAAAATATATGGAAAAATATAGTATTTTCTTGACACATAAAATAACCAAACCCCATTCTAAAGGAAACCCATTCCCATCCATGGATGATTCCTCAAGAATCACATGATTTTAATAAACCCATCACATTTCTATTACTGAGGTTCATAATACATACATCATCCCACAAAGGTTCCCTATGTATCCCTTGATGTAGTGACTGCATTTACATCACCAAAGAATCTCCTACACCCAGATCCACAAAAACTAATATCAAAAGAAACCATATAAATTTTAGTTATGTAAAATCACATAAAAATGTTTTATAGGAAAATTAAATATATGTTTTAATTGATAAAATAATCAACCAACCCCTCTTTATAAAATCCAATTAAAACCATTAAATAACATATCATATGAGTCCTACAGGACTAATCATGATCAATGTCTAAATGACTCTTGAAAATATACCATTATCCAAAATAAGTAAATAATGACCCATGTAAGTCCATCATATTCAACAAACATCTCCTATATAACATAATTAAGAATGAAAAATAGTTGTATACCCCTGGTAACCAGGAATCTACATTAAAATGGTGTCTATGACTCACAAATCCATGTTTTGTCACAAGATCCAATGTAACGTCCCGGATCCTGGAGCCACTCAATAGGTGCCCCGAACCCGGTTGGTCACATGACCTCAAGAGCGTGTCCCCAAATGCCAGAGGCTTCCAACTAGCAACGAGGGCCAAGTAATGATAGTGGGGAAACTATTCCCTCATTTGTCAAAGTGTATTGCAAAGTAATACTAGATAAAACATACAACAACAACGGAAGAAATAAACCATACACAATTAAAATGAACAACTACATTAAAAGATAACCATCATTCATATAGATAATGAGGCAACATGTCTCTTGTTCCATGAAAACATCCAGAACATGTTATATAGCTTTACAATATAGAAAAATATAGAGAACAACAAAACAAAAAAAAAACAACAGGAATCATCGCGAGCCAATGCTTGGTCCCATGATCCCCTACTCCTCAGCCACAATTAAGTACCTATATAGGGACCCTTTCCCTTATCCCCACATGCCGAAACATAATCTGTTTTGGCTAAAGACATGACCCAAACAAGGTGTGAGAAATGAATCCCAGTAGGCACCCACCAAAGGCCCATGCCCAACTGTGTGAAAATATGCCACAACAGTGTGTAGTAGTAAATGTAATAAATGAAGCAGTACTAAAAATTAACTAACATTACCAGTTATATATCCATTTTAATATTCATTTTATCCATTTAATATAAATCATCAGCTCGGTGAATTTTATATGTAAAGAGTCAGTGTACTCTGACACACAAACCCTTACCCTTAGGTAATCGGAATCCCAACCCTCAGGTAATTTCCCACAGGCATAACAGATATTTCCCTCAAGCATTTAAAGTGTCGCCCTCAGGCATAGAGTCTATTCCCACTGGCACAAAAGAAGTTTCCCTCAGGCGAAATAACCACTGCACTCAGGCTAAAGGTAACACAGCCCTCAGGCTAAGTAAAGCACTACCATAAGGCTAAGAAAGTAATCGGGCCATGCCCGACATATAAACAAGCAATTTATATACAATTCCTCTCATGTCAATTCAATAATCATAATTAGAATGGTATATACTCGGGTATCCTTGCCAAATGGCTAAACAGAGGAACGCACACCCGGGGTGGTCCTGGATCCAAGCAGTGATCCCAAGAAATAGTTTATTATCACATTTAATTACCTATACAATTATAGGTATTCAAAATATCCAAGGCCTCATCCACATGACACCCCAACACGGGTTCGTGGCACCTCGGTACAAATAAATGCACAACAGTTGGAATTTAAACACCAAGCCACCTACATCGATCGCCCCTGATTGTTATATGTGAATGACGCTTCTAGAATCACCCAAGAACAACGTAGATCTGGGAAAAACAATAACATGCTCAATCCTAAATAACTTCCCATCAGGAAAGAATTGGTTAGAATGACTTAAGGAAAAGGAGAGGCTTACCCGTACGGTTCCAACATGATCGACGGAGGTGGAAACGGATTCCCGACATGCGATCTGGAGTTCCTCAAAGGTTCGGCCCTCTCTCCCAACTTCTCCAAAGGTTATAAGCCTTCCCTGTGAATAGGGGAGTCTACTTCCCATTTTAAGAGAAAAAACAGACTACACGGTGTGTACTATTGGGTACACAGCGGGTAGTTTTAGTTTTTTTAATTGTTCCTTCAGTGGCTTCTCTCCAGCATGTCACTGTTCATATGTCAACCTAGGTACACGACATGTGACACGTAAGTACACGACGTGTTCTACCGCTCAGCTGGCCACCACCTTAATGTTTTCCTTCCGATTGATTACACGACGTGAAAATACCCAATACATATCGTGTAGTCGATTTTTACACCTTTCATCACCGACCGGCCTACATGCATTGTGTACTCCTTCCA
This sequence comes from Viscum album, assembly GCA_963277665.1. NCBI lineage: Eukaryota > Viridiplantae > Streptophyta > Magnoliopsida > Santalales > Viscaceae > Viscum > Viscum album. Next base: position 1,292,251,579 of record OY728158.1, read on the forward strand.
CACGGCCAGGGTAGACGACGTGTGAAAAAGTACATGGCGTATAGTCACAAAATTTAGGATTTTCTCCCATTTTCCTTATTTTCTCAAAACAAATTAAGGAAAAGAGAAAGGAAGAAACCTGTACCTTACGAATAAAAACCGGGTTCTTACAAACATTCACCCTAAACAAAATTCTTCCTTGAATTTCACTTCCAAGGGTGGTGAAGATAACGCTCAGAATAACTTTGGCCACTGATCACGTACGTCGGTCTCCCACTCCCAGGTTTCGTCCTGCACTCGACCATGCTGCCATAGCACCCATACGAGAGGAACTGACCGGCCTTGGAGAACCTTTGTGCTCCTATCCACGATATGTATCAGATGCTCATCAAAGGATGCATCTATCTGAAGCTCAAACTCCTCTGGTTGAAAGATGTGAGACATGTTTGAATGATAGTGACACTACTAAGATACATGGAAGACGTCGTGCATGGCCCGGTACCTCTGCGGTAACTACAACCGATATGAAACCAGCCCGAAACTCTCCATAATCTCAAATGGCCCCACATACCTCGGTGAAAGTTTACCCTGTCTCTTGATCTGCCTGTGTCCCAACCTCGGTGAAACACGCATGAAAACCTGATCTCCAACCACGAACTCCATGGGCTATCGGCAGCGATCAACATAAGATTTCTGATGAGATTGTCGAGTTGCCATCCACTTCTGAATCAACTAGACCTTCTCAGAATTCTCCTACACGAGACTTGGTCCTAGTAAAGCTACCTACCCTACCTCTAACTAGCACAAGGGTGATCAGTATATCCTACCATATAAATCCTCGTGAGGTGCCATCTCAATAGTTCCCTGAAAACTATTATTATAGGAAAACATGACCAGGGGTATATGATTCTCCCAAGATCCACCAATGTCCAGGACGCATGAACGCAGCATGTCCTCTAGCACATGTATTGTACGCTCTGACCGACCATCGGTCTGAGGGTGGTAAGATGTGCTTAGAAGAACCTGTGTACCCAGTTCCCACTGAAAACTCTGCCAGAAACGAGATGTAAAAAAAGTGTCCCTTTCAGAAACGATAGTACGAGGAACCCCATGAAGACATATGATCTCTCGGATATACAACTTTCTGATCTCATCAACACCGAAGGTCTCCTTGATCGGAAAAAAGTGAGATACCTTCATGAGTCTATCCACAACAACCCACACGACATCATTGCCTAGAGATGATCTCAGCAACCCAGTCACAAAATCCATTGCGACATCATCTCATTTACACTCTGGAATGGGAAAATGTTTTAACAGTATGGCTGGTCTCTAATGCTCTGCCTTCAACTGCTGACAGGTGGAACATCTCTCAACAAAACCAGCTACATGTCTATTCATACCCAGCCACCAATACTGATGTCTCAAGTCATGGTACAACTTGGTATCCCTGTGATGAATTGCCCAAGCTGAAGCATGAAACTCCCACATCATCTCCTCTCGTATATCCCCTGTAACCCACACTTTTCCATGGAAATTCAGTACCTCATCATCGCTTATCGTCCATCCTGGAGGAGGGTCCTCACTTGCCACCGACTCTAGTAGAACTAAGCCTTCTGAATCAGATAGATGTCTCATCCTCACACTATCTAGGAGGGTAGAAGTCACAGCTAAAGATGAAAGATAGGTTTTCCCCTGACTATCGTGAACCTCCGAATGAATCTCAGAGAACAAAGCCATAAGCTGCCATTCACCCCTGGCCTCATGAACTGCCTGTATCTAAGCCTTTCTACTCAGAGCATCAGCAACTAAATTACCCTTAACAGGTGTATAGGCAATCTAAAAATTTAAGGACTGTAGGTATTCGACCCACCTTATCTGTCTCAGATTCATGTCACGCTGAATAAAGATTTACTTGAGACTTTTGTGGTTAGTGAAAACCACAAAATGATCGCCCAAGAGATAATGTCTCCAACAGTGGAACACATGAACAACTGCAGCCAACTCGATATCATGCATCGGGTAATTTCTCTCATGTGTTCTCAACTTTCGAGAACCGTACACAACAACTCGATTTCCCTGCATCAACACTGCTTCCTGCCCAATAACTGATGCATCGCAGTAAACTATATAGCTCTTTCCCTACTCTGGATGTATTAGGATTGGTGCTAACGTCAACCTTCCTTTCAGGTCATGAAAGGCTATCTCACAAGTTTCTGACCAAACAAACTTCACAACCATCTTAGTCAATCGTATCAACGGCGCTGCCAAGCGGGAGAAGTCTTGGATGAAGCGTCTCTAGTAACCATCAATCCCTAAGGAACTCTGTATCTCAAACATATTATTATGCTGCTTTAAGGAAACTACTGCTCTCACCTTCTCTAGGTCAACGACAACTCCTGCCTCTGAGTTGATATGACCCATGAAGTGAATCTGGTCCATCCAAATGTGGATCATTGAGAGCTTAGAATATTACATATGCTCTCTCAGTGTACTCAACAAGATCTCAAGATGGGTGGCATGGTTGTGTAGAGTGTGAGAGTACACCAAGATGTCATCCACTAATACTACCATAAAATAATCAAAATATGGATGGAACACACGATTCATTAGAGCCATGAAAACTGCTGGCGTGTTCGTGATTCCAAAAGGCATAACCAAGTACTCATACAAACCATATCTACTCTGAAAGGCTATAAGTGGTATGTTCGATGGTCTCACGTATAGCTAGTGATATCCGGATCTCAAGTCAATAGTTGAGAATACTTGTTCTCATTGAATTTGATTAAAAATATCATCAATACTTGGCAAGGGGTATCAGTTCTTGATCGTTATCCGGTTCAACATCAGATAATCCAAAGAGTGTATGAGGGTACCATCAGCTGTCTTTGCAAAGAAGATCGGCAAACCCCATGGAGAAGTACTGGGTCAGTTGAAACCCTTTTCATGTAACTCCTCTAACTGCCTCTTGAGCTCCTGTAACTCTGGTTTAGCCATCCTATAGGGAGGAATGGACACTGGTTTTGCTCCTGGTACTAGCTCAATAGAGAAATCCACCTCACGCTCTGGAGGTAGACCCTAAAAGTCATCCGGGAAGACATCCCTGAAATGATCAACCACTGGAGGGAAATATTTCTGACAAGTACCTTAATCATCCAAATATAAACTCTCAATCTGGGTTGTGACTCCACCTCTCCAACGATGCTCTGGTTCAGCTCGACTCGCTTGAACATCCCACTCACCTTTGTATAGAAACTCTCCACCCTCCGGTGTAGTGAAACTCACCCTGCGACGATAGTAGTCTAAAATTACTCGAAAGGGAACCAACCAGTCCATCCAGAGAATGAAATCATAGTTCGTCATCTCCAAGACATAGTGGTCCCAAAAGAAGTGACACCCACCAAACTCTAGGGGGAACTCCTTGAACTGACATACAGTAGTTGTTCTAGTTCTTAACGGAGTGTCTAGTGTCATAAAAGAAGAAGAAGAAGAAGAAACACAGATCCCAAGGCTCTCCACAATGGGAACAAATATAAAACTATGTGTAGCACCCATATAAAAAAGTACTGAAGATAAGACAGAAGCTACTAAAATAGTACCTATGACAGTAGAAGGTCTGAGATCCTACTTCTTTTGGGTCTGTTTCACAGCATATGCCTGCCCAGTATTACGGCCCTATGACACAGCCTGGCTACACTGAGCTGTCCCACCATTTTTCCTCTGATATCCCAATGTCTAGCTACCCTGGCCACGACCACCATCTCGGCCTGTAAGCCCTAACGTATTCCAGTTCCCTTACCAGTAAGAAGCTGCTTGTCCTACTCCCTCACGCGGAGTCTGCATAGAACCACTCTCACTAGCCATTGGATTAAACGACCTGAAAAAGTGCTATAGATGTCCCATAATTCCACAAGCTCGACACTCCACTGGGTCACGTAGACACTGCGGTCTCTTGTGCCCCTCTTTACCATAATGGTATCACATGACCTGGACACCTGAAACATTCATCTGACTGGTACTGCCACCGTGATAGAAGTACATTTGTCTCATCCTCTTCCCTATATAAATAGTACCAGAAACCGAGGCTAAACCACCCTGGCCCACACCACTAGCTTCCCGCAGATTCGGCTTGGTAATCTTTACCAGGTTCACAATATCATGTACTATAGGAAACCTGAAAACATACAGCAATGCACAGATGTCATATCTAAGACCATCCTCAAAGCTCCTAGCCCTCAACATTTCATCACCCACCAGAACAGCTACTAAACATTGAACCTCAGTGAAACTATAAGAATAGTCCATCATCGATATAGTGCTCTACTGCAGATTCAAGAACTCTCGAGCTCTATCATCCCTCAGAATCTTTGGGAAGAAGAAGTCATAAAAAGCTGTTTTAAAATATTCCCACACGATGTCTCTGTGATGCTCCGACTGGGAGGTAACATCCCACCACCTCTTTTCAGAATCACGCACCATATATGGCATGAGCTTGAACCTCTGCCCTGGAGGCGTCTCAAGATTCTTGAAAATAGACTGTATAGACCCCAACCAAGATTCCGCAGCCTGTGGTCCTCTATCCCCTGGAAACGTAGGCGGATGCTGCTGCTCGAAGATATGTGTCACCTCATCCATAGGTGTAGAAGCCGGCAGTTCTCCCTGAAAGGTCTGCATAAACCGTATAAAGCCTTCATAGAACTGCGCCTACATGCCTGTGTTCGGTATAACAGCTGGCGCTGCATCTGGCTCTGTTGGAGGATCCACAAGTAGCCCATGACCTACCATATCTAGAGTATACTCGTTGCCTCTCTCCTGGCGAACAACTTGTGGCCATCTTAGTGACATGACTTTACAAGGTCAAACACACACCTTAGATCAAGATTATCAAAGACTGAAAACGAAGGGACCAAAAAAGGGAACATGAGGGAAAGAGTGTTTCATGATTTTCAAAACTAGACTACACGGTGTGTATAATGACTACACGGCGTGTACCCAACTTCTCTTCCCCTACCCGGGTCCTTCTACACGGCTAAGCCACATGGCTCCTGTTGAACTAAACTGCACAGCGTGTATAATATCTACACGGTGTGTTTTGTGTAGTTTTGCAACAGCCTGTGTCATTTGTGACACGACTGACTACTCGGCTAACATTACCGGGTGTGTTACACCTGCAGACTGTGTTTACACCACTCCTTCTTCCCAGCCACATGGATAAGTCCACATAGTCTCCTACTAGTAAGGACTACACAGCGTGTCCCTCATGTACACAGCGTGTCCTCGATGAGTTTCAATGACCCGTATTGTTAGTTACACTGTCAGATACACGGCTCACAGTACAAGACATGTTCTAGATGGGCACGACGTGTACACGAAAGGATTACATAGACCCATGTTGTTAGCTAAACGGCCGGATCCTAAGACAGAATACATGGCTTGTTCTATAGTGGACAATGTGTGTATGTCTTAAGGTCTCCTCTGTCCATGTTGTTTGTTACACGGGCGGACTCCGGGTCATCACTACATAGCATTTACATCCGGTACATGGTGTGTTTTTTTCAAGATTTTCACTTCCCAATGTCCCCACCCACACGGTCTAAGACACGGGATGAGACTACACAGAGTGTACTAAGGTTACACAGCATCTACTCAAAAAGTTTTCTTTTCTTCCTGAATAGAAGAACACATGGCTTGTGTCCGAGGATCTACACAGAGTGTATCCTGGGTTTTCCAGACAGTAAGCCTCTAAAACTACTCTGAACCCCAGAAAAAACAAAAAAACATAACCTAAGCGTCAAATTCCAATCCGTGAGGGCCCATACTCTCATCGAATCAATGTTTGACATCTTATATGTGTTATAACAAGATAAATAGTCAATGAGCCGCCAAATTCCGGTCAATGAGGGCCCATACACCCTAAAAACCAAAGTTTGGCATTATTTCAATCAAGAGACTCACACGAAAATACCCAATACCTTAACAAGTATTTATCAAGGAATCTATCACTACAACATGATTTTCTAGTCCAAAAACTATCACAAAAACATGCAATTTATAATGCACCTACATGGAATCGAACTATTCTTGGCATGTGATTTATAGCATGTGCCTACATGATGCAAGAGATGGCATAACCTCATCTCATTGGGTTGCAACTAAATAGAACCCATGGATAAAATATAAATAGAACAATCTCTAGTGTGTCACCAAACAGTGAAAATAAAATCAACACTAAAATTTGAAAAATCAGAAAAATTTCAATTACTGAGGTTGACAGGATTTTCCCCGTACATAGGTTAGCTACTCTTAGGCACAACTTATTACCAACTACCATTTCTGTCCTATCCCTGAAAAGGGCATAAAATAGTAAGTCAAAGAAAAGAACTCCTCTGATACCACATTGTAACGTCCCAAATCCGGGTGCCACTCAACAGGTTCCCCAAAACCGGTTGGTCACATGTCCTCAAGTGCATTTCCCCAAATGCTAGAGGCTGTTGACTAGTAGTGAGTGCCAAAGACTGATAGTGGGGAAACTATTACCTCATTTTTCAAAGTGTAGCGAAGTGGAATACTAGATAAAATGCACCACAACAGTGAAAGCAATAAACCATACACATTTAAAATGAATAATTGTAGTAAAAGATAACCAAAAGTCATATAGATAATGTTGCAACATGTCTTAAGTTCTAAGAAAATAGCCAGAACATGTTATATAGCATTACAGTACAAAACAATACAGAGCACATAAAAAAAAGTCGGCAGCATCGTGAGAATAAGCTCGGTCCCACGCTCCCTTACTCCTGAGGAAAAATCAAGTACCTATATAGGGACCCTTTCCCTTATCCACACCTGTAGAAACGTAATATGTTTGGGATAAAGACATGACCCAAACATAGTGATAGAAATGAATCCCAGTAGGCACCCACCAAAGGCCCGTGCCCAACTGGGTGAAAATATGCAACAACAGTGTGCAGTAGTAAATGCAATAAACAAATCAGTACTCAAAAGTAACTAACTTTACCAGTTATATTTCCATTTTAATATTCATTTTATACATTTAATATAAAACATCACATCGGTGAATTTTCTAAGCAAACAGTTAGTGTCCTCAGACACGAAAACCCTCCCCTCAGGTAATTAGAATCACAACCCTCAAGTAATTTCCCATAGGAATAATAGATATTGCCCTCAGGCGTACAAAGTGTCACCCTCAAGCACAGAGTCAATTTCCCATAGGTATGAAAGAAGTTTCCCTCAGGCAAAATAACCACTGCCCTAAGGCTAAAGGTAACACTGCTATCAGGCTAAGTAAACCACTGCCCACAGGATAGGCAAGTAACTGGGCCGTGCCCAACATATAAACATGAAATTTATATAAAATTCATCTCATGGCAATTCTATAATCACAATTACAATGTCATACCCTTGGTTATCCTAGCCAAATGGATAAACAGAGGAACGCACCCCCAGGGTGGTCCTGGATCCAAGCAGCGATCCCAAACAATAGTTTATTATCACATTTAACTACCTATAAAATTCTAGGTATTCAAAACAGCCAAGGCCCCAGCCACATGACACCCCAATATCGGTTCATGGCACCACGGTACACAAAAAGGCACAACATTTGAAATTTAAACACCAAGCCACCTACCTCGATCGCCCCTGATCGGTATACGTGACCGACTCTTCTTGAATCACCCAAGAATGATGTAGATCTGGGAAAAACAAAAACATGCCCAAAACTAAATAACTTCCCCTCGGGAAAGAATTGTTAAGAACGTCTTAAGGAGAAGGAGAGGCTTACCCGTACGGTTCCAACAAGATCGTTGGAGTTAGAAATAGATTTTTGGCATGTGATCTGGAGCTCATCGAAGGTTAAGCCCTCTCTCCTGACTACTACTCCGGTTCTATGACTTCACTGTAAACAGGGGAGGCTACTAACCATTTTATGCAAAAAAATAGACCACACGGCGTGTACTATTGGGTACACGGCATGTAGTTTTTATTTTTTTAACTGTTCCTTCGACAGCTTCTCACCAGCGTGGAAATTTACATTTTTCGACATGGGTACATGACATGTGACACCTAAGTACACGGCATGTATTTCCACTCAGCTAGCCACCGCCTTAATGTTTGCATGCCCACTAACTACATGGTGCGTAAATACCCACTACACGACATGTAGTCGGTTTTTAAACCTTTCATCATCGACCGACCTTCACGCCCTGTGTACTCCTTCCACATGGCCAAGGTACACGCCGTGTGGAAAAGTACATAGAGTGTAGTCACAAAATTTTAGATTTTCTACCATTCACATTATTTTCTCAAAAACACTTAAGGAAAAGGGAAAGGAAGAAACCTGTACCTTAAGAATAAGAATGGGGTTCTTACATCCAACAAATTCAAAATCTATCTAACTAAAAAATATAAAAAAATAGTAAAATAATACACTCTCTTATTATATTTTGTAAGGAATAAACATTGGGAAACTCAGTAGTTCTTGACTGGTGGTGTCATCTGTCCAAAAGTGTGCCTGGTCATTTTAAAATGGATTCAGACTCATGATTATGGCTTAATCCATAAAATGAGGATCTTATTCCACCAAATAAAATTCATTATGAAGTAGAAAAATAAAAAATGTGGAAAAATAATGAACTCTTATCATAGTTCATGGAAAAGGAACATTTCCAAATATTTCATAGTGCACCATACTGGCTAGCTGGGGTCTTCTCACGTGAGGGACTTCAAAATTTTATAATTACAAATTATAATAAACCTATGATATTATTAATTTTTATTTTTATTTATTATTTTATGAAAAAATTTATTTTTTTAATTAAAAAATAAATAAAATTCTAAAATATCTTTATATGCAATGTGTGAAAAAGAAGAAAGAAAATGTCCTATATGGATTGGTTTATTGGTTCCACATTTCATATTTGTTTGTTTAACTTTAGTTTGATAATCCAATTATGCAATATAATGAGTGATTTACTATCCTTTTATTTACTAGGTGTGAAAGCATGAATGATGAAGAAATCTAAATTACACCTCCTCCTATAATCAAAGTCCATGGGATACCTCAATTGAGAGAATAAAAACATCCATCACATAGCTCCATCATATTTCATTTCATCCCTTGAATGGTCTAACTCCACAATGTGAAGAGATTGTGTCCAAATGAAGAGTGTGAGAGATTAAAATAAAATAATAGAAGTAGAATGGAGTTTCATGTTGTGTTGGGAAACTTCCTCACCCGTTCATGTCACTCTAATTTACAAAAAAAATAAATTGATCATTTATAATTTAAGTACATAGTTCATGAAAACCGACATTCCTCCCCAGTGCCAAGACTCATGATCACCAATAAATATCACGGGTAAGAGATCACAATTTTGAGAATGTGAAGAATAAATTAGAGAAAAAAATAAAAATAAGAAGTATGAGGGAAAGGAAGAAAACAGAATGGTGAAATCCCAAAAATAGAAGAAAACTGAGGAGAGAGGGCGTGGGAGGGAATATATGAGTAAAATAAAAGAAATGAAAAATTGTGCAATAGAGAATTTGAAATAAATAATGAAAAACATAAGAACAATAAATAAAAGAAAAAGAAGAAGAAGGTAGTGGATCGATTACTTAAATAAAAATAAACAATGAATTATTTTGAAAAAGAAATAAATTTTTTAAAAATAAAAATAAAAAATTAAAACTATAAGAATTTTTTTTTAAAAAAAATAAATAGATGTATGGCCTTCCCCTTCTTCATAGGTATCACTCCCATTAGGAATTGGCTGAGGCATTCATTTATATGCAATTAGGAGTTTAAAATCATAAAACTTTAGTGAAGTATTTCTTTTTCATAATTTAACAACCGGATCTCATTTTGAAAAATTTTTAATATACAAAATGAATCACCAAAAGATATCAAGAATTCATAGTTTTTGAATAATATAAGAAATCCAAATAGTTTATCCTCCAACCATTATCTGGTGCATAGATTGTGCATGGGTCAATGTGGCATGCATGGAACGGATGTTCGGTAGTTGGTAGGGACACATCTCTTAGTGTATTAAAATTTGTGACTCCTCTTGTGATAAGACCTTCCTAGTGCCCAGATGAAGCCTCAAAATGGCTTTCATATAGGTTAGATGTTTTATCGGAGATGATCAATGGTGATCTAGGGTGTTGAAAGTGGTTATCAGCTCAATATTCATGATCTCCAATATCACCCATGTCATTTTTAATTGATTATTAGTAATAATGGATTTGAGTAGTGGATAACCATCAAAGTGTGGTGTCAGGGAGTGTCAGGGATGTCTCTAATTTATGAGGTGTGAAAAAATGATGTTTTTTAAGTGAAGACTAACCATATATATTATGTACCACATTGGAACCATTCTCTGTTTGGAAATAATTTAAATATCAAGTGCCCACTCCAATCTGATAATGAATTCACACTAGAGCCATATCATTCCAACCTCTACTGCAGATCACCACGTCCCATGGAACCTCCCATCCCATCACCATGTGGTCCAACCACTACCAGCTAGTGCAATTAGGATTTGGTACACCTATTTTTATCAATGGCCGTATTATCCCAGTACTTGGTTCCCCTATATCACCTTACACCACTTGAAAGGCTTTCACCTGGGCTATCCATGGTTGTTTGGTCCCTATTGGGCCAAGTTAGGTGGCTGGTGAGGCCCCTGGGGAAGGGAAATCCAGTGTGATTTATTTACCTGAAAATAATTTAAATAACATATTAAATTTGAACCAAATATTTATATAAATAACACATATCAAATTCTTCATAATTTAACTCACTTTAAATAATTTTGATTACATAATAATAATTTTACATAATTTAAATATAAAAACACATTTATGGGATTTAGATTAAAAATATAATTATAATAATTATAAATCTCTAAACAACATACATGAAAAATAACTATGTCATAAACCACCACATATAAACTGTATTTTCCTTTAACAATAAAATCTCAATATTAAAAATCATAGGTCACCATTGTTACTAATGTTAAAATTTTATATTAATAAAGAAATGATTATCAATATGAATTAAAACATTCAAAATCCTTATAAAATATCAATTTACTGTCTCAATTTTCAATGAAATAATTACTTAATTAATTTGGAATTATCCCTTTTGAAAATAATGTAAAATTTTCTTTTATTATTTAAATTTCTAGAAATCATTAGTATTATAAAATCCACATATTGAACCACCTATTTTGAATAACATTTCTCATCATTGAAGATATAATTTCAAGTATAGTAATACTAATATCATGAAAATGTTATAGTTTTTCTTATTCATGTAACGGAAATACCTTATCCATGTTGTGATAAGAAAAGGAAAATGAAATCATCATAATTTTCAATAATGTTTTATACGACACTTAGGCTAAGTGTTTGGAGGAATTTATATTAAAAATTGATGCCCAAAGTGGAGGATTATCCCTTAGGTAAAGTGCATGTTATCAAAGTAAAATTGAATAAAACAGTCCCATTAAAATCGTGACAAATCTCACTTCCTATTCTCAAAATAAAGTCATGAATAATGAAAATAGAAGGAATTATTCAAATCTTCCGGAATATTCTCAACATATATAAAATTTTAATGTATTATTTTTTAGTTTTTTCCTGCTTTTAATTTCTCTAATGTAATTCTTGGAATTAATCTCATACACACCACAAGACACATATAATATAAAAAATTGGTCTATTAATGGTTGTTTTTTATTCTTCTATGTCTAAACCGTTTCCCATATATATATTTCATTAAATTTTTTAAATATGCTATTTTTAAAGTGTAAAAGGTGAAAAAATATCATATGGATCAAAAATCCTTTCACATTACAAAAAATTAACCCACGTGACATTTAATTATATTTGATTTAATTCCTTTTCCATGAATTTTATCAACCCCAAACATAAACATTAAAATATAAATTAAATACTAAGATTAGGGAAGGAATGGATAAAAATATCTTGAAACATGGCTCATTCCAAACAAGTTCATACATGGACCATTTGGGATAAAAAAGGATTGATGTAAATATGGTCTCAATGATAAGGTAATTTCAAAATACTCCTCATCAATTTAAAATTAATTTTATCAAAGAAATTTTCATTTAAAAATTTTCATGAATGTTCTAGTCGGTGGATTGTCCTAAGATCACTCATGAATTATTGTGAAGATAAATAATAATTATTTGTTCCTGAAATTATCTCTAGAATGGGACATATATCTTTGGAAAATCAAAAATTTCATCAATAAAAAAAATCAATTCACATAAATTTCATAAATTAAAGTCACGAATAGTGAAATTTTATTTAATTGAATTAACTAATACCCTCAAATAAACAGTCCTCATTTTATTATCAATTATTTACTCTAATCATTCAATTATCCACCTTAATCATTCATTCTAAGAATCATTGAAATTTAAAACTAAGAATCACATGATTCTAAAGAAACACATGACTCCATGATAATTCATGTAAAACATAAATTCAATGCATGGGCATCAAATGTTAAGATCAAATATCCAAACATTGTTTTATTCAAAAATATATAGAATTTAAAAGATAAACATTAAAAAAGAACCCCATTTTAATTTGAATATTTTTTTCCTCATCCTTCCCTCTTTAAGGATTCCTTGTCCCATCATGAATCTATAGAAGAAAATTATTCAATTATGAACAAGGATCACACATTTTATGGTAAAAACTTATAAAGGGAGTTAGATGAATCAAATTTATTTCATACAAATTGAATTATAAATTCATAAAATGGAAATATAAAGATAATACATGTTTTAATCAGCTATGTGGATACTATATTTTTACTACCTAAATAATGTAACATCCAACTATTATCCATAATCAATCGGTGGGTGGAGATTCATGGATTTGAACTACCACATGTGTCTTTTCCCAACATCAATGTATTCTGTGTTTGTGACAAGTCCATGAATAGAGTATAATAATCCAGCCCATTCATAATTAAATATACCATTTATGGAAGGGGTGGGATGGTGTATAGATCATCCTTATTCTTGGTTGCTACCTCTTCGACCTCCTTTTTTCTTGTCTAGTTTTGGTTCAATATGGGATGCATGAATTGATTAATACAAGTGGATTTTAAAATAAATTTTAAATTGGATAGAAATTTATCATTCATAATGAAAATCAAAATTTTCCTATTAAAAATTAGTATACTTTATCTTATTCTCCTTAGAATCAGCTACTTGGATCTCATTATGGATATCCTCTATTGTGTAATTAACAAAACAATGGAGTTTTTTGTGTTCATCAGTTGGTGCTTGTGTTGTTTCATCACATTACATTAACAAAAAATACTGATTGGAGGAATCGAGAATCTCAAAATAGGGGGGGTTAATAATAAATATTGATTGAATAAAATAAAATGAGAGATATTTTTAGATAAGATCAATTACATGAGTTGTTTCAGCTTCAATATCTTTTTCAGTGATGAGTGCCACTTAATATTTGATATTAGTGGATGGATGTAAGTAGTCATGCTGCTCCACATTCTTTTGGATTTCATAGGTAAAATTGGAAAAATAAAATAGATCTCCATCCTTGGTCTCTGCTTTAGATTTAGGTTTCTTTAGATATTCCCAAGTTATTTTCTCTATTTAGATCAGCACTAAATTCATCTTTTCTGCAATCCTTTGAAAATAGTCATTTAAATTATTGTTAGTAACTTCTTCTTCTTATTTCACATGTGATTAAATATCCTAGAAATAACTATATCGGATATGATACATCATGAAAAAATTATAATTTGTTTATGTTTCCCTATTATGTAGAAAAAAATGGAAATCTATCTACAATGTAATAGAAAAATTAAACAAACCCAGATTATATCCAACGAAATGGATCCAACAATGACAAATTCATATCACAAGGTGTGTAATAAGAAAATTTCTAATTGTTTCCTAGTGAAACATAGTGATTGACCATGGTAATATCACATGGATACCTTTATATTTCTCTACTTAAAAATTATGACCTAGTATAGAAGATTTTCTTTTGGTTGTTTGTAGTATTTTATGAAAACTAATAATTTTAAGTTTTATTATTTTGAAAATAAATAAAGTTATATAATGTCATAATATAAATTGAATGAAATTGAAAAAATAACTTTTCATTTATTTTTTATTTTATGGGTTTCATCATTCTTCATTGTTTGTTTAAATTTATTTTAATAATTAAATTCTAAAATCTTCTGTATTAACTACTATTCATTTATTTAGAGGGTGTGAAATAATGAAAGCCAAGTCATTATAAATTAAAATTCCCCATTTAATCAAGGTTGATGGAAATTCCTTATCGAGATCATGAAACCATCCCAAACTAGGCTCTATTATATGTCATTTCATTGATTGATTGGGTATAATACACTATGTGAAGAAATTGTGTCCAATATATGGGAGTGAAAATATTAAAATAACCAAATATATGTAAAATTGGGTTACCTCTCATGGTGGAAAACCACCACACTTATGCATGTCAGTTTTATTTACCAAAAACATAAATTAAATATTTATAATTGATGTTCATAATTCATGAAACTCCACTTACCACCCCTGGTCAAGCCTCAGGTTTTCCAACATTATCAAAGGTAATAGGTCACTATTATTATAATTAGAAAATGAAATGATTGAGGACATAATAAAAAGAATTCTGATGAGAGTTGATGATGAAAAAACACAAGATGATACAAAAAGAAGAATAATGGAGGTATAATGAGTGTGAAGATGTGTAAAATAAAATAAAAATAACTGGGCATAAGTTATAATACTAAGGAAATAAAAAAAAGTAGAAGAAAAAAAATAAAAGAAGAAGTATAAAATAATGTGGGTGGATCACTTAATTAAAAATATACACTTCTGAATTATAATGTAGAAAAATAAATTACATTAAAATAAAAAAAATATAAAACTATAGAATAAATAAAAAACAATGGTATATAAGTAATATAGACATCTCCTCCTCTATCGATGTCCCTTATTTTTTAGTAGTTATTGACACCTCTATTTATATGAAAGGATGATCAATGAATCCTACAACAATGGTAATGAGTTTACATTTTTTACATTAAAATTACTTTCTCAATTTTATCATTTTGGAATATTAGAATATTGAATGACACAAAGAAATTATGTGTTCCTGGTTTTTTCAATGTAGACAAAATACACATTGGGAAAACACCTCCCATTATTTATTTTATAGATCTTGAATAGCTTGATGTGGCATGCATCGAACATAAATCTAATAGGTAGCTGATGAATGTGGATCAATGTTGAGTTTGTGGAAGCTCCTTGGTTCATTCAACCTTCTTAGTGGCCAGAAAAATCCTCAAAATCATCATGACGATCAAATGGGGTCCCAAGGATGATCCATGGTGATCAAGTGTATCGGAATTAGTGATTGCCTTAAGATTCAAACTCTCAACCATTGAATTTGGTGGTTTCTATCTGGTAGAAATAATAGTAGTTACTTAGATTAGTGGTGGGGTATTAGAGAGTCCAGTTATGGAATATTTGAAAGGGTCCAAGCAAACATGGTATAAAGAAAAAATGTTTTTTTAATGTTGACAATAACTGTATATAATCCATCCAATATTTACACACATATTTTTTGGGTGATAATTTACATATAATTTCCCCTCTCTAGTTCGACAATGAATTCCGACTTGCTCTTGAGGACCCCTAGCAATGCCACAGACCACCCCTTCTCGATAAGCCTCTCCTCCCATCTCCATGTGCACCTGACCACCACATGTCATCTCAATCAGGCTTTGGACCACCTATTGATATCCATGACCACATGACACATGGTATTGGATCCCCTATTCAATCACATACTACCTGGTAGTCCTCCCTTAAAGACTTTTAATGTCTGTTTGGGCCCTTTCGGGTATAACAAAGTGGATTGTTGGGCCATTAGTTAATGGATAGCTAGTGGGATTATTTTTACTAGAAAATCACTCAAATAACATCGTAATTTTCATTAGAATATTAAAATAAATAGAAAAAATAAAATTCATTATAATTTTATTCATTTTAAAAAACTTTTACGACCATAATTATAAAATCAAATAATTTAATAAGAAAAAAAAATTTATAGTTATTTACACAAAAAACCTTTTTAAATCATTAAAAAATTTATTAATATGAATAAAATATTTTTTCCACAATAGTAATAATAGTATGTATAATTAAAAAAATTGTGGTATATGAAATATCCCATGTGGAATCATAAAATAATAAGTACATGGATCAATTACATGGATAATACAAACTATAAAACTAAACCAACAATATGATGCACAAAAACTAGATCTTCTACAATACCCTGGCCTCACACACCCTATATTCAATACCCTCAACCTATACTCACTTGATCCACAATTCATCCTTTTTGAAACTCAAATATAGAAATATGGTCAAAATGTGAAATATGGTTACCATGTAGTGCATGAGAAATACATCTAATAAGGCTATCACAATGTACCCTAAGTATACAACATTATATATGTGTATGCAATAGGAATAATGAAAACATTGTATACAAACAACACGGATGTCATTGGAAAACTAGGAAACTGGAAAAAATGCGCATGAGTTATCATTTTTCTAAGAAGACCACAATAATGTCCAATGATAATTACTTATGTTCCATAATAGGATTAACATTTTCCCTTATTTCAATGAATATATTGCAAACCCATACACAATTAATCGTGGTAGGGTTACTTCGAAGTAAAAAACCCCTAGCTCAAAACACTGGTCATAATGATACATCCATATATCATCCTAATTCTTTAACTCTAAAGGTAGGGTCCATCAGTATAATCACATTAGTACACAAACCATCCCCCTGGGTGGTCCTTATCCCAAACCTCTTAGTGATGGTTCATCATATTCCACCAACCAGGGCCCTCTCAATTAGAATCTGGTTAGAGAAGTCCTCTCACTAATGGAAAATTTCCCTATCAAAACCACTTCTATATTGACTTATACTGTCATTGATATCAGTCAAAGTTTAAAATTTATATTCTTACTAACTACTATATTTGGGGAAAGCAGGTTCTAACCCATAGGGAAGGTAAATTTCGCCACATATATTCTAAAAACTTGGTAAACTCCACGGTTTTCAGCAGTGGAGTGATTTTTCTAATTTTTTTCACTTTTTATTTTTTATTAATGTTATATTTTTATAAGAAGTAGAGTGAATGAACGTTGGAAAACATGTTTAAGAACTAAATTAAAGCTAGAGAAAATTGTTAAACATGGAATACGAGAGATATAGAACACTAATAAAACAAAAATCTATTAAAATGCTAGGGGAGTAATCTCCATTCTACTGGGTTTGAAGGTACTTCAATTCCCTTATAGGTTATTGTAGAGTACCATTATAAAGAGTATGACTCACCTCTTTCGCTATGAGATATGTCACACAAGTCAACCAATTTAAGAGTTCACCACTCCAAAATTAATCAACTATGAACTATTTGAAAATTAACAACAAGACAAACTCACCGTAATTCTTGAAGTCTTTTGAATCTATTATCATTTGAAAAGTGTTTCCACAATCATTATCACCCATTGACTATGAAATTATGAAATTAATATTTGGTGGAAAAGTGAAATTGAATGAATTTAGTATTGATATTGCGGATTAATACATAATACATTAAAATGATAAAGTGAAATGAAAATTTAATGATAACCATTAGAACATTAATATATATCCGTGAACTGGTGACATAGCTAGACATTATCTCTATTAACACTTATACCAAGATCATTCTATTATAGAAGAGAAGAATTAAAAAATAGAGGAAGTAAACTCCCTCTGCTAGCTTGAACTATTGCTACTCCTGCCCCCCTCCTGCTCCAAGAAGTGGGTCCAGAGTCACCCTCAGGTCTCCTCTCCTCGGCACTAGCTCCTTCAATGTGTTGAATGAAGGAGCTTCTAATCAAGAATATCACAATTGAATTAATGTCTCTCTTCAAAATTTCCTTCTTTCTCTACTTAAGTATCATGCAGTCTTCGGCATCTTGTCATTAAACATCTTCCACCGTCTTTAAAAGACTTTCTCAAATGCACCGCAAAATGTGTGTTTTTTATGAGAGGCACGTCGTGCTGGTTTTTCCCTCGTAAATAACTTATGATGAGTTAATTACGTGAACCAGGATGGGGTTTCTACAATTTAATGAACCTGTGCAAGAAAAATAAACAAAACAGTTACTACACAAAGGTAATAAAAATCTATAGTTTAAGAAAATAAAATTTATTTTAAAATAAATATTAACTTATTAGTAATGTTGTTGAATAAATTATTTTATGAGCATTACTAACATTTAGTAATTATATTTTAATTAACTATAATGAAATATAATTTATAAAAGATAAATCATGATAAAATACATATTATAAGTTGAACTAATTTGTTAATAAAAAATTTATTTTTATTATTAAAAATAAGAAGTTGTTAATTATTAATTTTGATTCTATTTTGTTTATAGGTTTTTGTTTTTATTATAATTTATTATTAATAAATTAACATTTCTATAGTAAATTATAAATATTATGTTTATTATTATTTTGAATATTTATTATTTTCATTTTAAATTAACCATCTTAGTTAAACTATAATTTAATTGATAACTTATTATAAATATTTAATTTTATAAACAAAATGTATTATTAAATTATTTTTAATACCTATTTTTAAATTATAATTAATACACTTTTTAATGTTATATTCTAATTTGATTTTAGAAATAACATTCAATTAATTAAATAAAATATTATTTATGATAAAAAATTCTGTTCAGTAAAATATCTTATAAAAGTTATTTATTAATAATAATTAATGTCTATTTTTAGTTTGAGTTTTTATTTTTATTTTATTTTTAAATATTTATGTTTTTTTGTTTTTTTTTTCTTCTTTATCCACCCAAAATATTGGCACACAACAACAAGGGGGGATGGTTTCGGATTCGGCCCTAGAAATAGAAGGTGACCTCTACTGGTCTCCTCCACAACGATGTTGAGTTCATCTAAGGCGTCTACCCGCGGTGGGAATCAGCTCAGTCTTCATAAATTTGCAGCGATAGACTCTAAAATCACAATGGTGGATAACGGCAACTCTACAACTCCTCTTAGCGGTGGAACTCCTCTGGTTGTGGTGACAGAATAATCACTATGGCTCCAAATTGAGCAGATTGGAGTTGAGCGCATAGCAGGTCTGGAGCGGCACATCTGATCTGTGAATTTTATCTCCTGTTAGATTTACGTTTTTGTGCTTGTGTGACATTTTTCAGGTGAGGCGAAGGGTGAAATGGGGTTTTGCAGCAGTGAGATACAAGGTAAGAAAGGGTGAGAATAGAAACTGTGTAGCAGGACAAACGAGGAGGTGTGGAGGATGTGCGTGAACTGAACAACGAGAAAAATGAATTGAAATAGGGAAGAGAGGTTCACCGTTATGTGAATTAGAAAGATAGGTCACCGATATGTGAAATGGGTCACTGATAAAAAATAAATGGATGGGTCACAATTATCTTAATAACAAAGGGAAGCAGTGGCATAGGGGGTCACTGTTAGCTAAAAAGAGATCTGACTGATAGTTTTAAATGGGAAAGGTCACTATTAGAATTAGAAACAAACGGGAGAACCGACACGGGGGTCACCGACACAAATAAAATTAAAAATAAAATCACACCATTTGTATAAAATATAATAGGTCAATGGTAGAACAAAATAGTCACTATTAGTGAACAAAGGGTTCACCGATACAAAAAAACAGGTTACTGTTACAAAAACAATTAAGGTTATCGGTAGAAAACATAAAGTTACCGAAATACATAAATCCATGCTACCGGTATGCTGCATAAGGTAAATGGGACACCGATAGCAAACTAACAGGGACCTTAAAATAAACACAAGTTGATGTTAAAAATTAAAACATAAGTTATTTAAAACAAATATGGAAAATAATAAAATACAAGGAAGCTAAACACCATTAATTAATACAGAATTTTTGTTAATCTTAAAACTTTGAAATTATAATAAAAATTAGTAATTGATAACACATAAATTAAGAACTGGATGATTTATAAACTGAAATAATAAAAGACTAAAATTGAAACCACTATATAAATTAATAACACGGTATTAGTGAGTAAAAGTGAAGAGTATCGGTGACCCAATAGGTTACTGATAGATCTTGTCTACCTCACCATTTGACTAAAAAAATTAATGAATAAATAATAAGCCTGCATACATGGGATTAAATATTTAATTTCTTAAAACTCTTAATTAATTAAATAAACAACTAATTGAGTACAAAAAAATTAAAAGTGAACTACTTTATTTAATTATAAAAAAAATTCTTTACATAATTAATTTGCAGGAAGGTAAAACAAGTTCATAATTAAAGTTATGATATCTAAATGAATCCATATAAAAATAATAAATTATTAAGAAAAAGCCAAAATATGTTAAAATATTATTTATTATTAAAATAAAATTATTAAATAGTGAGCAGATTGACATTAACACAACCAATAAACAAATAATAAATTTATATATAATATGTAAGATTTAAATTATTATTTAAAGTCCAAAAAATAAATAAATAATTATAAAAATTGAATAATTGAAAAAGTTAACTATAAAAAAATAAAAGTACAATTATTTATTTAAAAGTGATTAAATAATTAATTAAATCATAAAAAATTAAGTAATATGATGTGGAAAAACTAGGTAAAAATAGAGCCAAATCAAATTCCCCCTCACATAAACATTGTTTGTCCTCAAACAATCCCCTATTTTATTATCCTTGAGAAATAGTGAAGTGTTTATTATTTTTCTCAAAACTATAACTTGTCTAGTACTCAAAAAAATAGAGGACAAAACATACAGTAGGATTATAGAAAATGAATTACTCATATGAATCTTGCCTATAACAAATACTCAAGGGTAATTTAGAAAACATAGACCACCCATAAAAGAAGATGTCATGCCTCATATGTGATACTACTTAATGACTCATTTCAATCCAAGATGATGTTCTAAATCCTTGAATGACAAGAGATAAAATATCAATGTAATTAATACCTTAACCAAGGAACTTTGTACTTTGACAAAATCCTTGGTTCTAAAAATAATTATTCTTTTTTCAAATCACCTTATTGATACAACCTATATTATTACCATAAAAACCAATTAACACCTTCCTCATCTGGCATTTATCATTCCACTCACCTTAATCAGATAATTTTTTACCCTAGAAACATTATTTATTTTTCCCAATTAATATTTCATTATTCTAAGCATTATGCAATGCACTTAATCAAGTTGTACATAGAGATTAAAATTAACAGAAACGCACCCAACATCTAGGGTCTCAGAGACTCACTGTGGGATCCTAGATGCCCAAATTACTCCAGTTTAAAAATTTTAATATCAAAAATCATTTCAATGGGCTCATTAAGATGTTTAATTTTAATAATTAAAATTTTAATGAGGCCTTTAGAATCAGAATCAAATTTCTAGTTCTAAGGATTATGATCAAAATTCCACTAAATGGATACTTGTATCACTTTCAGAAATAGACTCTAAATCTAGGTATCGAATCAATCACTATGAAAAATCACTCAGCAATCATCCATTATCTTTAATTTCAGACTCAAAAAAATCTTAACTACCAGCAAGATGCTATTCCTAAGGCAAAACTGATTTTAGAACAGTGTAAAGCCTAAAATTATGAACGAATTTAGAAAAAAATTAACCATTTTTTACAAAATATTTGAAGTGAAGTGGGAATTTATGGGATTACATTGAAGCACAATTTAGTACATTCAAGAATTGACCCCCTCCCCTATACTTAAAAGCCATCTTTGTCCACAAGTTGACTTCTAAATACAGAGAAAAACAATTAATCAATTAAGGTCCAAAATAGATTTTAAATTTAGTAGAAAGATGACGCATTTTAAGGTTTCTGTGAAATTCAAATATGTTGTTTTCCATTATAAATAAATTAACAACAGGTTAATTAAAAAGTAAAAACACTAATATTTAAATCTAGTGACATGGATTTTCAATATTTCTCAAAAGAAGAATATAAGGTGTGGGTGCAGAGAGAATTGGGTGTAAAGAAATTCAGAAAATATGATTATATTAGATGATCAATAACACATAAAGCAAGCATTCCTAACACCCCTTCGTAATGAACATTCAACAAATAAAAATAACAACTAGAAAACATGTACCCCCCCACACTTAATTTCATGCAGTGACAGATTATTTAAATATTTATCAATTAATTCAAATTTAAGTAAGATGCACATGCAGAATATTTAAATTCAACTTAGTGACATACAACAAATGTTATTTTAATCAATATATGTGTAGATTTTCACAAAATATGTACCAGAATTTCTTAAACAAGCAGAATTTTTATTAGTAAAAAACAAGAGCAGAAATAAATTAAGATAGTTGATGAACTTCCCTGACTATGTTTTTATCCCAAAATGTTCATCGGAATTCCACTCCGTTATTAACACAAGTAGCAGAAACCTGAGAAATCACAGGGAAAACAGAAAGAGACAGAAATTTCTAGTAGGGACTTGACAAACTGAATGCAGTAAAAAACACTTTATTGAAAGTAAAACAAGAATATAAACAAAATTAAAAACAATGAAAGAGAATGGGTTGACTCCCAGTAAGAACAAATTTTAAAGTCTTCAGTTATCCTTTATTTAATTACATTACTTTTTATTGAAAACAAAAGAAATACCATGGGTTTCCTCCCATGCAGTGCTAAATTTAATGTCTTCAGCCAGACTTTATTCAAGAACTGTTTTCAAGCACTGTGAAAGCTGCCAAGCCCTTAGGCTTTCCTTCAAAATAATGTTTCGCTCTCTAACCATTAACCAACAAGGGTTTATTCTCTTTACTAACAATTTCTAAAGCACCATTCATCAGCACTTTCACAATTGTAAAAGTTCCAGAACATTTGGACTTCAGCTTTCCAGAAAAGAGTTTAAGTTTAGAGTTAAAGAGAAGGACCTTCGGTCCAGGTTTAAACTCTTTGTTTTTTATGATAGAATAATTAAAAATTTTAGTTCTATATTTATAAATTCTTGATTTATCATAACTCTATATCCTAATCTCATCATGTTCACTCAGCTCAAGTGACCTCCGCTCACCAGAACTCTTAATATCAATGTTTAGATCCTTAACAACCCAATAAGACTTATGTTGCAATGACACAGGTAAATGATAGCATTTCCCAAACAACAGCCTCTAAGGAGACATACCTATTGGGGTTTTAAAATTAGTTCTATATTCTCATAAAGCTTCATCCAAATTAAGAGACCAGCCATTCCTAGAGTTTGACATAGTTTTCTCAAGTATTTGTTTCAGTTCCCTATTTAAAATTTCCACCTGTCCACTAGACTGTGGATGATAAGGGGAACCATTTTTATGGACACAACCATATTTCTCCATCAATGCTTCAAATTTATAATTCTTAAAATGTGTTCCATTATTAGTGATAAAAGCTCTGGGATCTATAAATCTTGTAAAGATGTTCTTGTTGACAAACTTAATTAAGAATTGGATTGATTATTGGGAAGTGCCACTACCTCAACCCATTTCGACACATAATTCACAGAAATAAGAATATGTTAATTCCCATGAGATGATGGAAATGGACCCATAAAATCTAAACCCCAGACATCAAAATCATCAACTTCTAGGATTCCTTTTTTGGGTAACTCTTGCTTCCTACCAATGTTTCCCAACCTCTAACATCAATCATAACCAACTACAAATCTTATAGAATCCCTAAAAAGAGTAGGCCAATAAAAACTAGATTATAGGACTTATTGAGTGGTTATTCCAACAACATGGTGACCTCCCTGAGGTGAGGAATGAAAATTTTCTGTGACGGGTATCATCTCTTCCTCAAGCACGCACCTTCTATGAATACCATCAAAACACCTCCTAAAAAATGGGATCATCCCAAAGATAATATTCATTTCATAAATGAATTTATTTATTTGGTTATTGGACATATTTTTGGGAAGGAAACCTACTGCAAGTTGGAAAAATCTTCAAACCAAGCAGATTGCCAGATTGACACCGTGAATAGATTCTCATCAAAAAAGGAAGATTTACCTCCCTATGATATTCAGAATGGGTAAGAGGAAGTCTTGATAGGTGAACATCAACTAATTTTTCAGATCCATTCTTATCCCTAATCTATAAATCAAACTCTTGTAGCAACAAAATCTATCTAATCAGCCTAGGTTTAGTTTTCTTTCTTAGAGAAAAAGTACATTATAGTAGATTGATCAGTTAAAATGATGACGTTTGAACCTAACAGATACTGTTTAAACATATCTAGAGCAACCATAATAACTAACAATTATTTTTCATCAATGGTATAATTCTTTTGGTCATCATATTGCAGTCTACTAGCATAATACACCACATGAAACTTCCTATATTTCCTCTGCCCAATAACAACACCTACAACCTTGTCACTTGCATCACAAATTTCCTCAAAAGGTAATTTCTTGTTAGGTGTAGTGATGATAGGTGATTTAGTGAGTTTCTCTTTAAGAAAATTAAATAATTTCAAATACTTTTCATCAAAATTGAAAGGGGAATCCTTGTCCATCAAAGAACACAATGGCTTAGTTATTTTAGAAAAGTATTTTATGAATCTCCAGTAGAAACTGGAATGCTCTATAAAACTTCTAACACCTTTGACATTAATAGGAGGTGGAAATTTTTGAATAAAATCAATCATAGCAGTATCAACTTTGAGACCTCTTTTGGACACCTTATGACCAAGCACAATAACTTCTGTAATAATTAATTGAAATTTCCCCCAATTAAGAATAAGGATGGTTTCAATGCATCTTTAAAAGACTTATTCAATATTTCTAAGACAAGTATCAAAAGTGTTAACCACAATAGAAAAGTCATCCATAAAAACCTCAATGATTCTCTCAATCATATCTGAAAAGATAGCCATCATATAGTGTGGAAAGGTCGCTAGATCTCCACAGAACCCAAAAGGCATCTTCTTGTAGAGAAATGTTCCAAATGGGAATGTGAAAGAATTTTTTTCCTGATCCACTAGATCAAAAGGAATCTGGTTATAACTAGAATACCCATCCAGAAAAATAGAAAAAATCATTGCCAGCATGCCTCTCAAGAATTTGATCCAAGAAGGGCATTCGAAAACATACCTTCTTAGTGTCTGCATTAAGATTCCTATAATCTATTCAGACTCTCCATTTTGTGTCCTTCCAAATTTAAACTTCTTAATTTTGTTTCATTTTTAACTACAGTGAAACCTCCCTTCTTGGAGACAACCTATAGAGGGCTGACCCATGAACTATTAGAATTAGGATATATCATTTCAGTATCTAGCAGTTTGATCACTTCTTCTCTCACAACATCTTTCATGTTAGGATTCAATCTTCTTTGACACTCTACCCTAGGATTATGTCCAGGCTCCATAGGTATTTTATGCATACAAAATGAGGGAATAATAACCTTGATATCAGCTATTTTCCTGCCTATGGATGATTTAATCATTTTCAAAACATTCAAAAATCTCTCCCCTTGGTTTTCATTAAGTTCACCAGAAAGTATTTCAAGAATAGTGGAGTTCTCACCCAGAAATGAACTTCTTAGATGAGAAGGAATGGGTATTAGCTCAAGAGATGGTGGTTCTACACCAGAAGGAAAACTATTAGGCATGGTAGGACCAAGATATTCAACATACCTTATGAATGTAGTATTAAATGATGAAATATTCTGAATTTTTTTGTTCAGATTCAAAAGTAACAGTGTGATGTCCAGAGTGGGCAGTACATTATCCAAAAATTCCAGATCTGAATTCAACAAATTAATCAGAGAAAAATCATCTAGGTATCTTATAAGTTGTCCCCCAATATCATCAAAGTGTTCATCAATGTCGGTGTTAACAAAAACATCCTCAAATTTACTCAAATCCACTTATGATCAGAAATAGTGGACTCTTCTATAGTAGAAACTGGAAATATCTCCGGTTCTTGAAAATTTTCCAGTTTTGGAGTTTTAGAAGAATTTTCAACATATAAAACAGATTCTATAGGATTTTCAGCTTCACAAATATTTTCTTCGACAAAGGATTGATTTTCATATTTTTCAATGTTTTCAGTTGAGTTATCATTTTCTAAGGACCCTACCCTAGAACTGTTTTTAGAAAAAGTCAGTCCTTTAACATTATTAAACACATTTAACTCTTATTGTTGTTCTAAAATTTTAAAAATTAATTGAACCATAGAAAGATCAATAACTGCACCACCTGTGGCCAAGAAGGGCCTACCCAAGATGATGGGAACCTCTTGATCACAATCCTTATCTGAGAAAAAAAAATTCATCCGGAAAAAAAAGTTTCCCAACGCCAAATAGAAAATCATCTACCCTACCCATAGGATGAGTAAATGATCTATCAACTAACTGTAGTATAACTATGATGGGTTGAAGGTCACCCAACCTCAGTTGTTGAAACAATGAGTATTTGAGATGATTAATTCTAGCACCTAAATCACACTAACATTTGTGTTGATCAGAGTTTCCTACTGTGAAATGTTTGACAAAACTACCTGGGTCAATCAGTTTAGGTGAGATTTTCTTTTTAAGTAAATCACTGCACTCTTCAGTGAAGCTATAAATATCCAATTATTCTAGAGTTTTTTCGTTTGAAACAATTTTATTAATGGATTTAAATTAATATGGTATTTTAAGAAAGGCTTGATTCAATGGAATGTTCACTTGATGTATATAAAGTATACCAAGGAACAGATGGAGTTCATCCGTAGTGTTACTTTGAGGTTTTAGCTTCTCAAAGAAAGGGATGGATGGGGAAGAAATGTTAAGGACAGTTGGAATATACCTCACCTCTTCCTAATTTTTTTATTTTCCTTTATTTTTTTATTTTTAGATGAAGTTTCAGCTTGAGTTTAAGGTGAAAAATTCAGATTTTGATCATTATCATGACGTTTTTGTGAATTTCCAACATGTGAAAAAAGTAATTTTTTATTTCCATATTGAAGAAGATTTTCATTTGGGACATTTTCAGTGAGTTTTTCAGCAGCAGTTTGATTATTAAGCCCTCTTTTAGTGACAACAGCCATAGAATTATCTCTAGGGTTATGATTAGTGGTACTAGGAAGTCTACCATTTTCCCTAGATGAAAAATCTCTATCAAGTTGACCAAAATGTGTTTACATGTTCTTCATTATCACATCAGTTTGCATTCTATCTGACTCATATGGATTTTGATGTTTTTATAGTTGAGTCATCTATCTTTCTTCTGGAGAGTTAATTTTATTCAAGATTAGATCAACATTATAAGACATGTTACTGTCATTGTTTCCTTGTGCATTTGAAGACTCACCCCTCTGTTGATTTTGAAAATTTTGTCTCGGTTGATTAGAGAAATTAGGTGAAGTGGGTTGTTTGATTAAGCCTTCATCTATCCAGGAAATATTTGGATGGTTCCTATAGCCTTGATTGTAAATATTTGAAAATGGATCTTTTTTAAAAGGAATCCTAGGACCATAGATAATAATGTTTGAATTTTCTTGTTGTTGGGCTGGCATACCAAATTTAGGACATAAGTTTTCAGTATGCCAAATCATACCACATTGGACACACTATTTACTTAAATATTGGTTGGTATTTTGAAAACCAAATTGGTTGACAGTTTTTTTAGAATTATGGTTCATTAAGGATTGAAGTTGGTTGGTGATTACAGCAAGTTGAGATTGAGTTTCATTCATTGAACAAGTATTTGAATTAATATTTATATTGACTCTTTTCCTTCTAGAATTTTTATATTGTGAATTCAGTGCAATTTTATTAATTATTTTTCTAATTTCTCCATCTGTTTTATCATTATAATTACCCCCAGCAGCTTTTTCAACTAGATTTTGTCCAGTGAAGGACAACCCATCATAGAAAGTGTCCACGAGAAGGTGTGATGTGAGTTGATTATGGAAACATTGCCTAAGAAGATCCCTAAATCTAACCCAAGCATCATAAAAAGCATCTCTATCCTCTTGAAAAAAATATTAATTTTAGTTCTATGTTCTCCGTTAAGTCTTTGAGGATAGAATTTCCAAATGAATGAGTTATACATCTGATACCAATTTTCAAATATGTTCTCATATAGACTATGAAACCAATTTCTAGAATTCCCTTTAAGGAAAAAATAGAATGATTATCATTCAAAGTTCATTCTTTATGAGGCCTAAAAGAGGTAATTGCTGCACAATGTTATAAAAGACTCTAATGAAGGCAAGGGAGTCCCCATTAGAGAGCCGATTAAAAGTAGGTAGCAGTGAAATGTGTAACTATTTAAGTTCATAATTTATGGATCTAGGAGATAGTTTAATGGATTAATGATTGCTTTAATCATGAGGAAGTTGGAATTACCTCATCCAAGGCCTTTCATTTTCTTCTAAAATTTCTGGATGATTTTGATAGCGGCTAGGTGCAGGAACTCTATTATCTAAATTTTCCATTTCAGTTTTTTTCTTATTTCTTAGGGCAATGAGATGATTATCTAATTCAAGGATTAAAAGATCTAATATGACAAAAAAAGTTCTTTTTATCATGAAAACAACAATAACATACACTACATAGTAGTATCAACTCATCAAGAAGTGAAAAAAATATACAATTTTTTTCAATTTTTAATGATTTATATGTATGTATTTTTTAGTGTTTTTTAGAGTAATGGCTCGTGCATTCCCCAGTAACAGTGCCAAAAATATGACCTTTTACTATCGTTGATGTAAGTCAAATTTTAAAATTTATATTCCAACTAACTGCTGTATATGTGGAATGTAGGGTCGAATCCATAGGGAAGGTAAATTTGGCCAATAATCTTCTAAAAACTTGGTAAACTCCACTGTTTTCATTAGTGGAGTGATTTTTCTAATTTTTTCACCTTTTATTATTATTATTATTATTATTATTATTTTTGAAAAAATTAGAGTGACCGAACATTGGAAAACATGTTTATAAACTAAATTGAAGCTAGAGACTATTGTTAAACATGGAATAGTGGAGATATAGAACCCTGGTAAATGAACAATCTATTAAAACGCTTGGGGAGTAATCTCTATTCTACTGGTTTTGAAGGTGCGTCAATTCATTTATAGGTTATTGCAGAGTACCACTATAAAGAGTATGACTCACCTCCTTCGCCAGGAGTTATGTCACACAAGTCAATCAATTAAAGAGTTCTCCAGTCCAAAATTAATCAACTGTGGACTATTTGAAAATTAATAGCAAGACAAACTCTCTTTATGTATTGAAGTCTTTTGAATCTATTATCTTTGAAATGTATTTCCGCAATAAATCTCGCCAATCAATACTGAATATATTAAAATGCAAAAGTGAAATGAGAATTTAATGATAACTAGTAGAACATCAATATATATCCCCAAACTAGTGACTTAGCTAGAAATTATCTCTATTAACACATATACCATGATCATTCTATTACAGAAGAGAACAATTAAGTAAATAGAGGAAGTAAAATACCTCTATTAGCATGAACTATTGCTGTGGCTGCCCTCTTCCAGCTCCAAGAAGTGGTTCCAGAGTTGCCCTCTGGTCTCCTCTCCTCAGTATTGGCTCCTTTAATGTGTTTAATGAATGAAAGTCTAATAAATAATATTCCACTCGAATCAATGTCCCTCTTCAAAATTTAGTGAGTACTCTATTTAAGTATCATGTTTTTTTCTACATCTTGTCACCAAACATCTTCCACCGATATTGAATTCCCTTCACAAATGCATAGAAGAACATGCATTTTTTTTCTACTGGCATGTCGTGCTAGTTTTTCCATCATAACGAAATTTTTTTGAGTTAGTTAAATGAACATGGACAGGGTTTCAACTATTAATTGAACATGTGCAAGAAAAATAAACAACATAGTTACTACACAAAGGAAATAAAAATTTCTAGTTTTTGAAAATAAAAAGTCTTTTAAAATTAATAATAACTCTTTTGTAATGTTGTTAAATAAATTATTTTATAATAATTACTAACATTTAGTAATTATATTTTAATTAAAAATATTAAACAAATTATTTTATTAGCATTACTAACATTTAGAAATTATATTTTAATTAACTATAATGTAATAAAATTTATAAAAGACATATCATGATAAAATAAATATTATAAGATGAATGAATTTGTTAATAAAATAGTTATTATTATTATTAAAAATACGAAGTTTTGTTAATTATTAATTTAATTCTAAATTGTTTATAAGTTATTATTTGTATTATAATTTATTTTTAATTAATTAACATTACTGAAGTAAATTATAAACATTGTTTTTATTATTATTTTGAATGATTATTATTAAAATTTTAAATTAACTAGTTTACATTAACTATAATTTAATTTATATCTTATTATTAGTATTTAATTTTATAAAAAAAATGTATTATTAAATAATTATTAAATTTTATTTTTATATTATAATTAATAAGCATTTTAATGATCTATTCTAATTTTATTTTCGAAATAACTATTAATTAATTAAATAAAATTTTATTTGTGATTATGAAATACTATTTAATAAAATATCTTATACAAGTTATTTATTTATAATAATTAATGTTTCTTTTTTTAGTTTGGGTTTTTATTTTTATTTTGTTTTTAAATATTTATTTTGTTTTGTTTTTTTACTTCTTTGTCCCTCCCTCCAAAATATCGGTGCACAAAAACAAGGAGGGAGTGTTTCAGATTCAACACTGGAAACAGACAGCGGCCTCTACTGGTCTCATCCACAACGATGCTGAGTTAATCCATGTCATCTAGAAGCGGCAGGTATCGTATCAGTCTTTAGAAATTTGTAGTGGTGGACTTTCAAATCACAACGAGGGATTGTGGAAACTCTTCAAATCCTCGCCGATGTAGACCTCTTTTGGCTATAGTGATGGAATAATCATTACGGTGACGTCATCCAGTGGCGACGTGGTCCTCTTCACACAATGGTGCAACACCACTTGAGTCCACTTCAGTTGCTAATGGGTTCTTCTCGAATAAGATGGACATGAGGTGGCTCCAAATAGATCATATTGGAGTTGAGCGCATAGCAGGGTAGGAGTGGCGCATCTGATTTGTGGATTTTATCTACTATAGGATTTACATTTTTGTGCTTGTGTGACATTTTGTGGGTGTGGTGAAGGGAGAAATGGCTTTGTGCAGTGGTGAGATGCATGGGAAGAAATGGTGAGAATAGAAACTGCGCAGTAGGAGAAATGAGGAGGTGTAGAGGATGTGTGTGAATGGAACAGTGAGAAAAAGGAATTGAAACAGGGGAGCAAGGGTCACCATTGCATGAGTTAGAAAGATAGGTCACTATTAACTGAAAAGGGTCACAGATAAAAAATAAAATGATGGGTCACTATTAGCTTAATAATAAATGGAAACAGTGGAAGGGGGGTCACTGTTAGCTAAAAAGGGACCTCATCGATAGTTTTAAATGGGAAATGTCACCGTTTGAATTAGAAACAAAAGGGGAAAACTGGCACAAGGGTCACCGATAAAAATAAAATTTAAAATAAAAGCTCACAATTGGTATAAAATAGAATATGTCACATGCAGAACAAAATAGTCACCATTAGTAAACAAAGGGGTCACCGGTACAAAAAAATAAAACAGGTTACCGTTAGAATAACAAATTATGGTTACCGGTAGAAAACTTAAAGATACTGAAATACTTAAATGAATGCTAACGGTAAGCTGCATAAAGTAAAAGGGTCACAAATAGAAAACTAATAGTGTTCTTTAAATAAACACAATTTGAACATAAAAAATTAAAACTTATGTAATTTAAAACAAAGATAGAAAATAATAAATTACAAGGTAGCTAAACACCATTCATTAAAACATAATTTTTGTTAAACATAAAAATTTAAAATTATAATAAAAAATATTAATAGATAACACTTAAATTAAGAACTGGATAATTTATAAACTAAAATAATAAAAGACTTAAATTAAAATCACTATATAAATTAATTATTGGGAATCAACGTATAAAAGTGAAGAGTATCGGTAACCCAATAGGTTACCGATAGGTCTTGTCTACCTCACCGTTAGACAAAAATCAAATAGTAGAAACTGCATACATGAGATTAAATATTTAATGTATTAAAATTCTTAATTAATTTATTAATCAACTAATTGAGTACATAAAATTAAAAGAAAACTACTTTATTTAATTAAAACTAAAATTCCTTACTTAAATAATTATTAGGATTGTAAAACAAGTTAATAATTAAAGTTATGATATCTTAACGAATACATATTAAATAATAATGTATTAAGAAAAAGTCTAAACACGTTAAAATATTATTTATTATTAAAGTCATATTATTAAATAGTGAGCAGATTGGTATTAACACAACTAATAAACAAATAATTAATTTAGATAAAATAATTATTATTTTAATTATTATTTAAAAACTAAAAAAACATAATTAATTATAAAAAAATTTTAATTGAAAAAGTTAACTATAAAAATAAAAAGTACTATTATTTAGTAAAAAGTGATTAAATAATTAATTAAATCTTTAAAAATTAAGTAAAAAGATGTTGCAAAACTATGTAAAAATAGAGACACATCACATATAACTAGTATTCAGGACTAACTACATGAAGATTAACACCCCTATATTTTATTATATATATTTCTCATCAAATTAACTCAGTTTTTTCAATATCTTGTGATACATGTGACCCAATATATAAATAAAACATTATATTATATACCATTATAACCTTGACATTAAATAAAATGACAAAAATAAAAATTGTCGAATTTTGGAAAATTATTAAAACATTTATTAGATGAATTAAATATATCGATAATTAGGTAGATAATCTTTAGTAACGTTTTAATATTCATTAAAAATGCATTTTTCCACAAAAATGGTTGTTATTACTTTTTGTTAGAATAAAATATAATTAATTTCCCTCAAAATAAGAAAAAATATTTGAAGAAATGGAATTTATTTTTTAAATCATGTTTTTAAAATTATCATATAGTGAATTGTTATGAATTTTTAGAAAAGATTGACTTTTCAATGAATAGTGAAAAATAATGATTTTTATCAAAAAAAATGATTTTCATCTAATGAATTTAAAATTTTACATTTTTTAAAAATGTTATAAAATTATTCTTAGTCAAGTTATATTACAAATAATCTAATTGGGGTCTTTTGATTCAATTTTTTTATTTCATATGTATATAAAAACCTTTTATACAAAATAGACATTTTTTTATGAAAACCACTTTTCATTTTGTTTTATCAGTTTAATTTTAAATTAATTATCAAAAATTATGTTAATATAATTTAACAAATTGTATTCCATTTCTGTATTCATCATAATTAATTTTATTGTTAATAGAAAAATTAAATTTTGGTCATATTGCAGAGTAAAAATCGTAAGAATTTGTTACCGAGATTAAGGTTAAAACGGGTTTACTAAGGCTTAAAAAAATTGATAAGGGTGGCTTTATATATTTAACATGACTATATCATATTGTATAGATATATTCTGAACTCAACCTTTCTAACCATAAAATAAATATCCATTTAGATGCATTATGTCATGTGAATTATTTTCTTATACTTGAATCTTATTAGATTTTCAAGTGTGTCTTCTACCCCACTAATAAAAGTGAACCCCTATTTTCCCTTTATTACAAAATATTTAAAAATTAATAAATAAAAAAACAACCAAATTTAATTCTAAAAAAATTACCAAGGAATTTGAGGTTTTTGCTTCATAATATTCCATTCAAAGGGTCCTTAAGAAAGGATGTCACAAAGGCATGTCCATGAAGATATAATCATCCTACATGACCTCTTTCAAATTATTTTTTCATTATCCTAATATAAATTTATGGAAACCATCACAAAATAAAAAAATTAATTATCCTTAATATAATTAAAATTTATTATTACTTTTAAACACCTATATACACCCTTTATACCATCAAATGTAACGTGAATGTTGTGCTCTCACATACGCGTGGACTACCACATCCACGTAATGACAGAATTAATTTTACATTACCATATTTCTTGGATGATTTTATAATAGATTTAGTATTTATATATTATATTTTTGAAATAATTAATCTATTATAATTATAATAACATATATATATTATTACCTTCTAATTTGATGGAAAAAATATGCTTGCTAATGCATACACATGGATTAGAACAATAGTGTATTGATGTGATTCAATTTTCATATTAGTTTTTTCTAGATGGTAATAAGGATATATTAATTTAATATGTATGGTATAATAATTATTATAGAACTGTGAATTACTATTTTTTATTCTTTTATTCAATCTATATAAAAGGGAGAACAATGTTCATGTGCACGTATGACTTACCGTCTCCATGAATTTTGTCATTAATTATTATATCTTTACATTTTATTGATGAATCTATATATATAGTATATATTTATGATTTTAATATCATGAATAACATTTTTATAAGTTTTAACCGTTATTAAATTAAATGTATTGTAAGAACCGAATAAAAATTTTATTGAAAACGATACAATTAACAAATGGAAAGGATGATTTTGATAATGAAATATTTATAAATGGATATTGAAATACTATAAGTTGATAATATATCTTATTACAATACTATAACTTATTTTAGTATTCCTTGATAATAAATTTAAATTTATTATAAATGAGGTTAGAGGAATTTGTATAAAATAAAAAATTGGGGTAAGAGGTTCCTAATGCACTTCTGTT
Organism: Viscum album; assembly: GCA_963277665.1. NCBI lineage: Eukaryota > Viridiplantae > Streptophyta > Magnoliopsida > Santalales > Viscaceae > Viscum > Viscum album. The sequence continues at coordinate 1,292,286,518 of OY728158.1, forward strand.
TTTATTAGATATATGTCATATTCACCATTTGTATCCTTCATGTGGTAAATATACAACACATTTCAATTTATATATCATGAATCCAATTATACTCATGGTATTAATGGTTTCATTTATTTTAATTCTTTTACATAGGGTTATAATTTAAATCATACCTAACCGGTAAAGGTTTTGTATTAAAATCACATTATTCATTAGGATTGCTTATGATTTAGTTTAAGATTTTAAAATTTTCATATCTTACTCTTAATAATCTAATTATTTTCCTTATCCTCAAATTATTTATGGTGATCATGAGTTTTATTTTTTATTTTCCTCATTTATTTTTTATTGTTACTGAAATAATTTTTTATTGAAATCGAATTTTATATCACTCTTCGGTCATAAATCCATTTTATTATATTTTCAAAATTTCAGTAAAATGAATTAATTATTTTTTAATATTTATATATGGTATTTTGAAATAATTTTGACCATTGAATTTATTTGTAAATGGTTTTACATAAATAATCATTTAATTTTATGATTATATTCTAGGTATCAATGGATCATTTCAAATAAATTATTTTTCTTAATAGTAATAATTTTTTTAGATTTTTAAGAAGTGATTATAATATGATAATAGTATTTTCCTTATTGAATATTCTATGTGATCTTTTAATGGTATTTTCATTTATAATATCATCTTTACTGTAATTCATTTTTTTAAATCATATATGATCCATGGAAATGATAGTTATTCCATTAGTGGATGGTTTATGATTATGATAATTATATATTTATGAAATATGATTCAATTCAATGTATTATGATATTATGAGTTTTTTTAATGTTTTTGAAACCCATTTCTTTTCCACGAGTAATGAGATATGATGAAGGTTTTGTGATAATATGGAACAAATATGATTCAATTTGGATTAGTTAATTTGAGTTCCTATAAATATACAACCCTATAATGAATTTTGAAAATATGGATATCTCATGAGACAATTGGGAAAAAACGAGGACTTAACCCAATTTAGTAAGGGACAAAAGTCACTATTATAGTTACAACACCCTAAGATTGTGTGAATCTTGTTTTCATATGAACTAATCTTTTTGATATTTATTATTTCATGAAACACTAATAATAGATTATATGATTCTTGTATTTTAATTTAAAAAACACCACATTGAACTTTCACTACCCCCAAACACTTTTATATTATTGCGTTACATGCTACACTGAGTTAGCTTGTGGTACATGAAACATTGAGTTTTCTTGTGATACCCACAAGACATGATTTTTCTTCCTTTTAATGGAGAACATAAATTAAAACTCAATTTTTAAAGTTAATTGAATATTATTTTTAAAAATAAAAAAAAATATTAATTCATAATTACAAAATTTTCATCATGTGAATTTAATCGATTTTTTTTTTGAGAAACATCCTTTTTGATGAATAGTGGAAAATATTGTACTTTAGTTAAATCCCGCCTCTTCATTTAAATAATTATTAGTGATAAATTATATTTTAAAGTGGTTTATAAAGAAAACATAGATAAATTATACTTATATTAATCCACTTTATTTTATTGGAATATTTTTCTTATAATTAAATCACATATAATCACTTAATGAACTTTTGAACGTTTTAACTTTAAATCCCCACTTTATCGCCACATCTGAGGGATTATAGTTGAACATAATTTTACAACATCAGTGATTTAAATTTTGAAAAAGAAAAAAAATGTTGTAATTAGTGTTATATTTATACAATAATAAGATAGAATTCTTTTTAACCACAATGTGTCGTGAAAGTTATAAAAATATATCACAACAATTTTGAAAAAATTATTCTTAATTATGGACTTAATCATAATCTTAGGGACCAAAAAGACCTAGAAACTTATAAAAAATCCATTTTATACTAATAATTCAACCATAAACCATTTTTTTAATTTTATGAGCTATTTGGATAATATTTAATGGGTGTTTCCTATATAAAATGTTATGTAAGGAAAAAATCAATAGGAGAACTGTCCTTACCTATAAAATTTATAAAACATTGAGACATGTAAAAATATTATTATTTTAGGTTATACAAATCCCTTTTAAAGATAAATGGGTTATTTTTATCATAATAATTTATATATAATTTCTAGAGATGATTTAGTTCATTAAAATGACTTCAAAACTCCCACAAAGAGATAATTTAGTAAATAATTAATAGAAATAAATGATATAATAAATATTAAATGTGAATTCAATTGATTTAATTATTGTCTAAAATTAGTTATTTATAATTAATACATTGTGTAACACATTAAAAAAATAATATATTTTAATTTCAATATTAGTTTTATGTTTTAAAATCAAAATTTAATAAATAATTTTATATTAACATTATTTTTATTTTACAAGAAATGATATTTTATTAAATGATTTTAAATTATTAAAAAATACTTTTTATGAAAAGTTAATTTCTGGTTTTAAAAATATTAAATATTAAATTTCAATGGACCAATTTATATTTTATAATTATTATATTGATAATAGATTGTAAATACATTTATAACATGGATCGTGTTTAAGTGGTGTGTTGCGCATCACTTATGCTTGTTTTAAAAAACTTATTTCCAAAAAAAGTTTATTTTTATTTAGAAAATTAGGTATCAAATTAATAAATCAATGTATTTATTTTTCATAAAAAATAACATTATTATAATATTATTAGTTAAATTACATATGTTATAAAACTAGATACATTAATAAAAAGAAAAATGATAAAATTAGGGAATCTTAGATGTTAAAAAAATTATTATAATGAATATATTGTTTGGTGGTAGAGGTTTTTATCAACCATTATTAACTTTTTATAATTTATTTTTATATTTTATAGTCACATTAGGTAAGGTATACCACCCATTAATGAATACATTTTGATATTTACAATAGTGCCAGTCCCCTTCCACTATCAAATGGAAAGCAGTCTCCCTCTTCTTCACAACTCTAAAACAACTTAAGATCAGCCAAGATCTTCCCAATAAATTTTCCAAAATACCAACCTTACTCATTGAATATTAACTTCTAAAATACATTATTTCATGGAATCCATTTTATGAAAAACCAAAATGAGTTTCCAAATATAGAGGGAACACATTCTCTTAAGATTCATTATTTTATTTTCCATCACCACCCCTCCACTCTCTCTATTACATGACTTTATAACAATGAACTTTTCCTCAATATTATAGTATTTTTATGAGAATTATTCATCCTAAACTTGCACACACCTCCATATAATGGGTACTAAACAATCTTTTAATGTGTTTGGGGAATTACCGCCTTAGTAAATGATGATTGTTCATTTTTTATTATCACCTATCATGGTAGAAATTATTATGGACACCTAATTTATATATTTATTTTATTATATTTATAATTTACTTAATATTATTTATTCATTTTCTAACAAAAATTTTTTAAATTCAATTGTCTTTAAATAGGATAATTTCGTTTGTGAAAGTGTGGACTATCGCCCTCTTCAAAGTGATGTGATTTGTTCATAAACTATGTGAAATGTAATGATAATGTGTTATGTGAATATATGCGACATATATGATAGAATAATTATACATTAATAATTATATATATATGATTTTTACTTTTATTTCCTTAAACTAGATAATTAAACGAAAATAGTGTTCATACGTATGTACGACCTACCGCCTACATGAATATTTTATTTTGTTTCATATTTCTATATTATATGGATTTTTATTATAAAAATACTATTACTATAAGTTACATTTAAATCATGGTTTATGTTCATGAAATCATGATATAATTATAAGGAATAAATATAAAATCAATTAAGACACTTGCGAAGAAAAAATCAAATATTACATGAAGTGAAACATTAACATATGATTGCTAACATGAAAGTAATAAAAGTTAATAATAAAACCATATATGGGATCAGATAAGAGAATATGATACTTTAAAACATGTATAATAAATTTATGTTTATTATACAGTATGATTTTAGATGTACAATTAGAGTCAATACACAAGGTAAGGTAATTTCATATTGATTTTTACTTCTGTAAGGTACATACTTTATTCGCAATGAATTATTTTTGTGAGGTTTGTATAATAACCATGTAGGTAAAAATGGATTATTACAGATACATTTTTTGGTATTTAAATATCCATTCTATGATCTTCCCTTTATGGGGGTTGTGTTTAAAAACATACCAATGCGGTAATATAATTCAGAATCAATTTATATTCATTAAGGCACAAATCATGTTATGAACTTATATATTTTTTATATATGGTGTACATACTATATATGAAATATCATATCATAAATAACATTCCTTGAAGGATATTTTAAATCTCATTTAATTTAAATTTCTTACAAGGGTAGTATAGTTCAATGTTATAAAGTGAAAAGAGTTTATTGAAATAATCTCATAACTTTTCGAGATTGATTATAATTATGATTCACTTATTGAAATAATATAATCCCTCTCTCCGGAACATTCACGAATTTTCTACCCATCTACTTTCTAATAATATATTCATATATTGGTACTATTATTCTACTCTTTTATATATAATTAATAATTTTGTTTTATGAATGTATGAATTTACAACTCTATTCGATACGAAACATATATTCATTCAAAATAATGACTTCTAAAAAAGGGTCTTAAAATGATTTCAATAATTCATTATATTTTTAAAAATTATTTAAAAAGGAATCGGTTTATAAAAATTTTCTATTTTTCATTATATATTTTTTTAATTTATTTTCTAGGAAATGGTTTTGAAAAAAGTTTCAATATTTATTTATAAGTATTCAATTTATTTTCAATGAAAACAATTTCAATATTCATCCATGATTTTTTTTGAGTTTTAATTGAAACAAGTTTTAATAAATATATCAAATATTTCATTCTATGATTTCAAATTATTTTTAATAAAATTGGACTCAAATGTTTTTGTGCTTTAAAAAAAAATTCAATGAATAATGAATATTTTCCTCAAGAAATGTTTTTAAATGATATTTTAGTATTATATTCAATAAAATATGGTATCCTTTTATGTTACTCATGCCTTTATAAGAAATTTTCTATAGGATCTGTTAAAACCATTTGTATAAATGGGTTATTATTAATGATGTAGACATTATGAAACTAGTTTTTTTCTTAGGGTTATATGTTTATAGAACTCATTTCTCTTCCACAAGTTATATGATTTTGAATCCCACTTCCATTAATAGGATATTATTTGATGAAATGATTACAAATATTTCTTATTTTACAAATGCTAGAATATAATTACATATTTATAAAACCCAATTAATTTCACGGGTTAAGATATTATTGTTTATTATTTCAGTGCACATGTGTGTAAGATTTCACTATGAGACGGGTGGAACCTATATATCCCTCAAATTCATTAGGTAAAGACCTATATATCATTACATAGACAAGGATGGAATGAGAAATGAACCATATTTAGAATTATAGGGATGCACCGAAAAATGAACTTTGTTCAGTAATACATGTCTAGAATGAGGAGTGAAAATGGTTCATTAATACATGGGTGGAATGAATGATCAACCCAGATCAATAATATAAGGATGGAACAATGAGTGAACTTAGTTCATTAATACATGGCCATAATAAGGTATGAACCGGGTTTAGTAAATGAATTTATCCCCCATGATGGTCTTAGAAGCAATTCCACAACAATTATGAATATCATTATTATATACTCATGATCTTTACAAAATTCCATGTTTTATTCCTTTGTTATTCTTACATGGATTATGTTCTTTATTTACATGAGATTCATGTCCTATGAATAGAAAATAATAATCCCATGATTCATTTATATTATCATTGATATGAAGGGTCTAGTATTTTATTCTCATGATATTGTTCACATACCCTTATGCTCATGATTATTGTTACACATCTCCCTTTTTTACCATTACTAAGATTCTGAGATGACCCCTTTTTATGTTTCCTTCCCTATTTAATGAAGAAATATTTTTTCTATGATATTTCTTGGTGGGGTTCTAGTCTTGTAGAACCAAGTGGGAGATAATGTTTCTTAGTAATGTACTATTGCTAAAGTTTCTATGTATTCAAATGTGCTAAACTAATATGGTCTTTTGAAGTTTTTTTGTATAATTTATTAAGTAATAAAAAAAGTGATGTCATGATAATGTATAAAAAGAGAGGGTCTCTATAGTCGGTATCATATATAATCTTTTGTTTACATTTTTATACTATGATGAGAAAACATTAGTGATATCCCTAGATATATTTTTATGGATATGTCTATGGATGTCTCTAAGGATAAGTATACGGATGAGGTCACATTTCGGAATGTGTACAAGAATTTGGGTAAAGGATAATGTACGTGGTTCCCATGAAATAAATTCATGTCTGCATATTATATGTGGACATGGCCCTAATATAGATGTAATGTTGGGGAAATAGTCCGTATATATTTTTCGAGCCTGACTCATGGTGATCTGGTATAAGACAACGGGCTTGGCTGCACAACTAGTTTGACACTCTTAGGGGATATGCATTGCAAATTCAAAAACACATCAAAATACATCTTGATGGATTTAAATATATGCTTCTATAAATAACCTAATATAAACCTATGTTTTCGTATATTAAATAAGTATGATACATGATTGACACACCCTACAAGTAATTTTTCATTATTATATGGTATCCTAATATGATAAATGTTTCTCCCACTATGCATTCTAGTTTTACTCAATGGATATAACTAGAAGGAACATGGTAGAAATTTAACATTTTAGATGTGGAAATTATGATCACAATTTGAATCGATTTCCCAAGTGGAAATATTATAAAGAGCATCCGGAAGGAGGTATGAGTATTGGTTATTATTCTTAAGTTATAGAGACTGAAAATGACATGTGAAAGGTATATGATATTCCTCTAGTATTTTATACATGAAAAAAAATAATCATGATTATATTGAGATTAAGGAACCATAAGACATGATTCATATCTCAGGCTATAATAAAGGGTTGTTATATAATATATTGAAGAAGACTGAGTAATGGTTTAAGAATAATGTTTTATGTATAATTTATTTATTTTTTTAAATTCAGAGATAATGTTGTAAGAATTAATAAATATATAAGTATTTTTAATACAATATTTTTTCAAGGATTTAGATAGACATTTTAAAAGTTGATGAAGCCTTAGAAAAGTTCTTCCATGGAATGGTGATATTAGGATTAATGTAATTTAACACTTAATTATTGCTGGACGTTGAGATAATGATGGCTGATTAATGATATGATGGATATGTATAATTAAAGTGGACAGTATGGATTACTCAAGAAATGATTATTGAAAAAGTGTTCTATTCCATAAAGGATGAATTTTGAATCTTCTTTGATTTAAATTATATAAATAATAATCATAGGAAAATGTAAGAATTCGTGTTTTCCTAAAGGATTTATGTTAAGTAAGGGAATATAAAATTAGGGTATTCACATATTATGAAATTGACAACCATGTTTTACTTTGTGAAATATGGGAATCAATTCAAAACAAATTTCATGCCTTTATTTCTCAGGACATCAATTTTCATCTTTCGAAATTTTTATATGGTAAACCATTTGTGGAAAGTTTAAGTTAAACTTAATAAAAAGTAAGTAAAATTAAAGTGTTATCTATCCATATGAGGATTTATGCATAGGAGTTATTTTACAAACTACATTGCGATAATGATAATTAATGATAGATTGGATGATATATGATGGATCTCACTTGATTTTAGTTCTTTTGTAAAGAAAAATTCACCTCCCGTTTTAGAGAAAGAGCTAAAGTGAATCAACTGAAAAATGGTGAGGATGTCCTAAAATATATAAATCATACCTTTTCATGAGAATTATTTAAAATTATTTAAATTTATCTTGATACCAAAAAAATATTTTCTTCGTACTTATGTCTTTGATGAATTAGATTGTCCCATAGTTCATTTCATATTTTTTGACTTTCTGCTTATTAACTTTCTCCTAAATTTTTCTCTATCACACAATCAAAATTTGAGTGTTATATTTTTCTTATATGTCCATGCTTTCAATTCCCAATTATATTCTTATATCGGGTAACAAAGTTATATGTTACTTTAGGTAACCACTATGATTTCAAATTTCCCTTTTCAAAGGATGATTTAGTATTCATTTTTATGATGTCGGTTTCAATGAATGAAAATTTCATATATTATACCTTTGATAACCTAGAAGTATATTTATGGTGATATTAATTTTACGGGGGGTATAACATAACACCCCATAATATTGTGACTTATTATTATTTTAATTAATTAATATTTTGGATTTTTTTGATTTCAGGCAACACTAAAAATAGATTATTTTTTGTTTGTATTGTGTTAGATGGAACACCAAGTAGACCATGCACTGTATACAACACTTATAATATACGGCTGTATAAGGAAAACATAGTTATCGTTCAGTACAAGAAACATTGAGTGATATTGAGGTACACACAAGATTGAATGTAACAACCTTTTAAGTGGGAAATTATTTTAAAACTCAGTTTTGAAACATTTAAGAATTTTATTTTTAAAATAAACCTCATTATAGATTTTATAATGAAAAAATAGATTGGGGAGAATGTTTTATTTTTTTTTTTGAGAAACATTATTTTGTGATAAATAATGTAAAATACTGTATTTCAATTAAAAACTAATTCTTAATTTAGAAAATTATTAATTTTAAAAAATATTTTAAATTGGTTTATAAATTGAAAAGTGATCTATTATACTTATAATAATGAAAATTATTTCATTAGAATATTTTTTTTTGAATTTAAATTACATATATTATTTTACTGAACTATTGAACATTTTTACATCACAATAATTCTTTCTCTCTATGCCATTAGGTAAAGAGTTATATATAAGTTTTTGAATTCTGTGATTTAAATTTCTTTAAAAAGGACATAGCCTATTGTAATCAGTATGATATTTTTAGTCTATTTAGATCAAATTTCCTTTGACCAAAAATATGAATTACCGTGATTAAAATTAATCGCAATGATTAAGGTATGATTAAACATAATTTGGTAATAAACCTTAATCAAAAGGACAAAAATAACCTGCAATCTTGTCAAAATCCAATTTATGACAATAATTATACCCCATCCCCTATTTATTCAATTTTTTTTGTTATTGTGATATTATTAAATTTAATTTCCCTATATAAAATGTTATGTAAGGAAAAATTCAAAAGGGATCTTTAAATACATTTAACATTTAAAAAACATTTAGATATGTAAAAAATTATATTTCCAGTTATACAAATCATTTTTAAATTTAAATGGTATATTTGTATCCTAATAATTTATCATAAATTTTTAGAGAATATTTAGTTACATAAAATTCTAGATAATTTCTAATGTCTATATTATTTAGTTATCAATTAACTAAAATAAATGATACAATAAATATTAACAGTGAGTTGAAATGATTGAATTATTTTTTAAATTATTTTTTAATATTAATATATAATTTCCCACACATGTAAACATAATTAATTTGAATTCCATTATTATTTTGGTATTTTAAAAATAAAATTAAATCAATAATGTCAAATTGACATTATTTCTATTTTACAATAAATGACATTTTATAAAATGTTTTAAAATTAATAAAAATACTATATTCTGCCAATTGAACTACTAGCTTAAAAAAAATTTATATGGTCTATTAATGGACCAATTTATATTTTATAATTAATATACTGACCCATATATTTTAAAAAACATTTATAGCATGATCCGAGTTTAAGGTGTGTTTTTCGAGTGACATTTTGTTGTTTTAAAAAATAATCTCCAAAAAACATGATATTTTAATTTTTAATATGGGTATCATATTAATAAATTAGAATCTCTATATTTTCAAATAAATATCTCATTATTTTAGTCTTAACGGTTAAATTACATAGGTTATAAAACCACATTCTTTAGTAAAATCTAAAATGATAAAATTGGGAATCATAGAAGTTAAGGAAGTCATTAAAATGAACATATTTCTATGTGGCAGAGGTTTTTCTTGACCATTATTCCCCATTTATTCATTATTTTTCCGTTAATAGGCACATTAGGTATGTTATAAATTCCATTAATGAAGTCATGTTGGTATTTTCAAGAGTGCCACTCCTCTTCCCCTATAAAAGGAAAGAACTCACCCTCTTTTTACACCTCTCAAAACACTATGGTCCCAAAAATATCAGCCCAAATCCACATAAGAACATCCATAATTTCCTCTTTGATACATTCCTTTTGCAATAAATTCATTCATGGAAGAATCATTCCATAAACTAAAAGTAGCTACAGTCTTGGAATGGGAATTAAACTCAATTTAGTATTTCAGGGTTGGACTGATAAATGTCCATAATCCAGTAATACAGGTGTGGAAAGAGGAGTGAACATGGTTCTATAATACATGACTGGAATGAGGAGTGAAATCGGTTCAGTAATACAATACTGGTATGGGGAGTGAACTCGATTCAGTATTATATTGCTAGAACGACGTGTGAATCTAGTTTAGTAAAGTACATTGAGCACAAAGATGACCTTAGCAGTAATTCTGTTACAACTATGGAAATATTTATTATATGATTGTGTGTTTTCAACAATTACATGTTTCATTCCTATGTTATTATTTCATGAATTGTGTTATTTATTTCATTATTATACATGTCTTATGAACTACCTAGATTTTTTCCCATGATTCATGTATAATATCTTTGATATGTAGGATATGATCTTCAATTTTTAGGATCATTTCCACATACCATTATTCTCATGATTATTCTTACATATCAACATTGTTTACCCTTACTGAGCATCTTTTCTCACCCATTTTTGTGATTCCTTCCATAGGTTATGAAAACATATGTCTTGTATGATATGTAAAAGAGGGGTAATTGTATTTTAGAAACTAGTGGGAGACAATGTAGTTCTATCATATAAGAGTATTTACATTCCAATGTTTCCAAAGTCAATAAAAATAATATGGTCTTCAGTCATTTATTTTTATAATGCATTAAGTATTCAGTAAAAGTGATGTAATGTTAATGTATGAAACGTGAGGGTATCTGTAGTATTCATCATAATGAACCTTGACTGAGTATACATTGGAATGGGGGAGTGGACACAATCCAAAATATTGTCTTGGTAGTGAAGCATGACTAAGGAAATTATTTTCTATGATTATGTGTATATTTAAAACTTATGCCTTACAAAACCATTATGATCGCATGGATCATGTTCTCTGATTCATACATGATTCATGCCTTATAAACTACTAATCCTTATTCCATGAATTAATATTGAATTCTTTAATATGCAAGGTATATATTTTAGATGTTAATATCATGATCTCATACCCTTTTTCACATGTTATGATTTTGTGATTATTGATATCATCTTTGTATAAATGTACTAATATCTATGCTCACCCATCCTTATGTTTCCTTTCCTCCAGTTATGAGGACATTTGTTATGTATGATATTCCTTAGAAGGTTTTTTATTTATGAAGAACATAGTGGGATGTGATGTTTATCACTTATGAATACATTTTTTATGTATCCTATTATCCAAAGAAAATATACCCTATATTATTTTCAGGGAGATCCTTTTGTTTTTTATTATGTATTCCCATAATAAAATGTCGTATTTATGTCTGAAATGTATGGATCACTATGGTTGGTATCAAATGATGGTTTATCTAAAATTGGATACTATGATTCAAAATCATTAGTGATAACCCTTATGATAATTCTATGTATATAAGTACATCATATATTATAGTAAAAGTGTGTTTTTACCTATAAAAAAATCCATGATTTGATATTATATGTATATTTGTTTTTCTATCATATTCATATAGGGGTTATTACCCTAAAATTATCTGGTCAGTAATATTACAACCATCATTTTGGTGCCTGATGAGTATTCCCTTACCCGAAAATTAGTTCTACACTCTCTTGGGATATTCTTGAGATTACTCACATTTTTTTATAATGTTTATATCAGATTTTAATTATATATTTCCAAGAATTACCCTTGTTGAAACTAAGGATTCTTATTTTGATAATAAGGTTTCATGATTTAGATATAAAATAAATGTATTTTTAATATGTGGTTTCTTACAATGATTATTGTTGATAAAACCATTAATTTATTATTAAATGGATAGAAAGCAAAGGAATTAATTTAATTATTAATTTTGAAGATAGTGCATTTATTTTTCTCCAGTGAAACAAAAATTTATGGGATATGGAATTTAAAATTTTATTTCTAGGGTTAAATAAATTTCTCAAACTCTGAATAATGATGATATTAAAAATGTGAAAATTAGTGTACAACATTCTATTATATTCTTAATGTGGTAAAAAAATTCATTTAATGTGTCCACTGATCAACATGTTACTGAGAAATTGATCAATACCAAAAAAAATATATTTTCCATTATCTTATGTTTGGAACATTAAGTCATTATTTTTGTTTTTTTTCATTTGGAATGTAAATATTATCATTGTTGTGATCCTATCAAAAAATGTTACGAAATGAGAATTAATTTTCCCTATAGTGTGGGATGAGTTGATGAGAATATATTTCTAGAAATACATTCCTATCATTCATTACATAAAATTGGATATAGAATTAATTGATCTAAAGTTGGAGGATAATTAATCCATTAGTAGATATGTTGAAAATTTTAAATGACTTTTGATGTATAATTTTGTTATAATCATCAATCAAGAATTTAATATTGATCAATTATTCTGTGGATTAAATCAATGTATCTAAAAGAATTTTTCCATAATATACTTTAGTATATCTGATAAAGTCATATGATGGGTAATCAAGGTATATGTGGAGATTTGAGTATCCCATCACTATCAGGGTTTTGAAAATAAAATAATGATAGAATTCGAAGGAAACCATAAAAATAAAAATAGTTGAGATAAGATGGTGGGATTTACATTATGGTTAAAGTGTGGATTGAAACATGGGGGACATTGTATTACTTGGGATGGTAAATTTTGTATGTGTGGTAGGAAATATAATTAGGAGATTGAATGATGAATAAATAGGAATTATAAGTTAGCTGAGGATAATGAGAGGGAACTAGAAAATGAACCACCCACACTCCAGTGTTTTAAATGAAAAGAGTATGAACATTTTTCAAAACAGAACAAAAATATGATGGTTAATTATGATGATATATGATATAAACATGTTATGAAAAAGAGAAAAAAATGAAATAGCATGTGATCACTATAGATTATATGGGTAATTAAGTGGTATAATGTAAACATATCATCCAATCTAGAACTTTTAATGTATTATTCAATTCTGGATCTACCCACTCATTTATTTTTGACTATTCTGCAAAGGGTGTCATGAGAAAAACTCAATTATTAGAGATTGAATTAGAATTAAAAACCCAACGGTATTATGATCACATCTAAATTCTATGTGTCTTCTCTAATTGATGTCTGTTTGAATGTGTTTCTTAAAAATCTCTTTAATCTCCATCAATATTAAATTAACATTATTATAAAAATTTATTATATTTCATTATATAAATCCCACATTATATGTTTTGGATGATAAGTCATATTTGATATTCCAAAAAAACCTATTATTATCTATCATTATAATGATAAATACAAACTTGCAATATTAATTACATAATTTGTATGGGATTATGATTTATATTCAACTGGGGGTGTCTATCTTAGATGGTTTGGGAGAAACTCAACATTGAAGATATTTCTGTTATTTATATGTTTCTATGTATTTATGTAATATTTCACAACTATTACACAAAATAACTAACTATAGTTTTAAATATAACTCATGTACGGATCTATAGTTATTTAGAATACATCATAGAGAATGATCCATGTTGAGTTAAAGGAATTGAAGATGCAACTCAATGGGAATATTGAAAATGGTTTCATTTAAAAAGGTGTGTCACCTTGGTGTGAAAACATGTTTTATTAAGAATAAATATTCATTAATGCGACTCTACATAGTTTATTTGGAACAAATCAAGGTCATGATCCTTAATAGGCATCCTATACCCCATATTGATGACATGTTTAATCTTATATGAAGTGCTCAATAATTTTCCAAGATTGAGATTCATTTTGGATATAAAAAATTAAGGTCTATGGATGGGGATATAATCACTAAAATATTACATAAAAGGTATATAGAAAATTAATTTATATAGACTCCATGTGGTCGTACTTATGACCACAATATATTCATTGATTTAATGAATAAATTCTTTACAGATTATGTTGACTAGTTTGTGGTAGTATTTATAGATGAAATTGTTATATATTCAAGGAGAAAGGATGAATATGAAGATAATTTGAATATCTATTAGAATACACTAAGGGGAAATTATTTATATTAAATATTTTCAAAGTGTGCAGTTTGGGTATAAAAAAATTCATTTTTGAGAAACAACATATCAAATGAGTATATCTCGATGGATACATAAAAGATGTATGTTATTTAATGATGATGTAGACCAACCAATATGACTTAGATATATATTGTTTTATATATGATTATATATGTTGGCAATTATTTTTTTAAATATCATCGCTATCTAATCCACACATATAATTAACTCGATTGGGATCTAAGTTCTTTTGGGATGATTAATGCATGGAAAATTTCATGGAACTTAAGATAATGTTAGTTAGTTCTCCTCTTATTAAACTACCCTATAATTTATAAGGTTTTGTGATATTTCAAAATACATTAAAGAAGGTACTAGTATGAATTCTCATTAATAATGACATTATGATAGATTATGCCTCTTGAAAATAAATTCTTCATTATTAAAATTACCCTACTCATGATTTGGAGTTTGATTTTGTCGTTTTTTCATCAATGATATAGAGGTGGTACATTTTTTTAGAAATATGTGACATATATAAAGATCATAAATTTGTGATGTATATATTCACTTATAAAGACTTGAATATGTAATATAGAATATGGTTAGATGTGATCAAATATTAAATCATCTTAATAAATTACAACCCTGTGAAAGAGAACAAGGTGGATTATGATTCAAGTTAAAAGGATCGTGATGTCTTATATATGATGAGCGTAATAAGATATCCATTACTTCTATATTTTTAAATGGTGGATCGGTTAATATTAGTAGAAGGGGAGAAATATTATCATTTTCAAATGGGTTTTTAAAAATCTATCAACGCTAATATTATATATATAGAAGGAAAATGTATACATGAAAAAGAATGCAAGAAATGTTCTATAGTTTAACCATGATTATGATGGAATGATAAGGTATGGGAATCATGTATGCATTTTTTACATACCTAATTTGAAGAACAATATCTTTAATGAAACTTATATTTCATCATTTTCTATTAATCATAGAGGTAAGAAGATGTACAGTGATCTGAAATAGTATTTATGTTGCGAAAAGATGAAGAGATATATAGAAAATTGTGTATCTCGATACATGGTATGTTAGTATGTTATGACTAAGATACAAAAGTCTAAGGGTATGTATTTACCATTATTCTTATAAAAATAGAAATGAAAAAACACCACCATGGATTTTAAAATAAGACTCCACAAAAGATAGAAAAGCCATAAATTGTTTTTGGGTTTAGTCATAAATATTTTTTATTAGAGAATATTTTAATCTTGAAAATAATTATTGAATATAAATTAACAGTGGTGTATGGATACATAGAGTACAATATTGTATTATATCTGATCGGGATCAGAGGTTTAACATGATATTTTGGTGAATTCTTCAATAATATTTGGATTCAATGTCGTGTTTCACTATTTCTTATCATCCTACGACAGAAGGTTAGTTTGAAAGGACTATTTAAAACATATAGGATATGATAATGTATTGTTCTATGGATTCAAATGGTTATGAGATAGGCACTACCCTCCAATAGAGTTTTTTCATAAAAATATATTCAAATTAAGAATTCGTATATTATCATATGAATCATTATATTGAAGTAATTGAAGAACACCCATGTGATATAATGAATTTGGTTAAATATAGTAATTGGGTTCTGATCTAGCTGAAAAATATATGAGATTGTCAATGCCATTCAATAAGACATAATGGAATCCAGGTGTCAATAGAAAATCCATACCAACAACCATCAGAAATATATTGTATTATTAGTTGTTCAGAGGGTATTACTATGAATTTACTATGAATTTGTTTTATAATATTTTGAAATAATGGAAAGTAGATCCCTCGGTTTATTTTCCCCTTCGATATTGTTGATTGAGTGGGGACTATATCTTATCACATTATACTTACACCAACTGAGTCTTATGTTCAATATGTGTTCCACATATATATCATGATGAGGTAAATATTTGATCCTTCTCTTGTACTACACTCATAGTTTGTACATTTGGATAATTATTATTCCTATAATGGAAAACACATATATGTTAGGTACCATAATGATAATTTTCTATGAAACAAGACTAATCACATGATTAATGTTCTATAGATGTATTAGAAATTCCAGATAGCAACATGGGAACCTAAGTAAGTTGTGAAAAAGATATATTATCATTTTTTTGTATATTATTTTTGAAATTTATAGGGTGATATATATTGGGGGGTATAATGTACCACCCAAATAGTTTATGATATATATTTTTTTTTGATTAAATTTAATTTATTTAATAACATGTGATACACAGAACCCCGATTCTAAATGAACTATATTATAGTATACAACTTTAAAAATGGAATTAATTTTGATTAGTTATTAGTAATAAAACCATTTTGAATACACTTTTATAATGGTTTTATATAAAATAAAAACATTTATCAATATGTTATCATTTTTTTGTGATGCCTTTGTATGTTTTAAAAATTCACTTTTCCTCAAAAGATGATTTTAATATTTTTTTGATCAAATAATATAATTAACTACTATCATGATTATAAAATGTAATTGAAAAAATAAATAAATTTTTTGAAATCAATGTGCTATAATTATTTTATAGATAATTGTTTTATGATTTTATAAAAATATTTATTTTTGATTAGTTTTGAAAAATATTATTCTTTATTGAAAGATTCAGTTTCATTTAAATCTTTTAAAAAGTTAAATTGTGATTAAATGTTTTTAAATTTATAATTAGTTTAAATAAATTATTAATAATCCAATTTAGGTCAGTAGAATCCATTTTATGTTTATTTTTCATACAAAACCTTTTCTACTAAAGAAATTTTTTTCTAGAAAAGAATTATCATTAGGTTGTATGAGTTAAATTGAAAATAAAATTCATGATCTTATAGGAATTGAATTTAATAAAATGGATTCAATATTTATAGTCTTTATAATTAATAATTTTACATTATTCTGACATATTTTTTTCATATTTAATTGTAAAAATAATTTTAAAAAATTACAATGATTATTGTTAAAGCGGGGTTACAGGGGGAGGTGGGTTACCATTAGGGTATGTTTTCTAATTAAACATGTCAAATTATTATATTTTTGTAAAGGTTTTACAATATTTAGTCCCAAATTTTAATCTATGGACATTTGGAAGAATTTATATTCAAAATTATTATATTATATTTTAACATATTAAGAACATCCACATTGAATGATCCTTGAACACCCCAAGGGGGGATGAGTGAATCATTGTATCAACTCTTTCTTTTAAAATTAAGTATATTTTTCCATGTTTGTATGAACCAATTAACCCTACATGAATAGAAATTTTTGGAAACAATCAATCTCATGTAATGAGATGACACAACAATTTTACTTAGTTCACCACTAAGGGATGTTCCAAGGAGAATACACCAATAGTCTGTCGATCACACCATATTCCACAAATTTTTAGTAATTGTAGAGTAAAATGGTTTATATAAATTCACTCTATTCCATGAACACTTATTTTACAATATTATTGGGATATCACACTAAATTCCTTGGCGGACATCTATCGACCCCCCTTCCTCACTACATTAAGTGATGTATCACTCAGTTTATTACCATGTTGTTATTGTCAGCATTTTTGCATTGAAATATTTGACTCTTTAAAAAAAATACTTTTCTCACATCATAGTCTTTAATAGATTCACTTTATAACACTGAATCAACAAATAGGAGAAACAAATCCTATTAGAATCGGAACACCACACTTTCAGTGAAGACCACATATGGATCACATTTATGGGGATTGTTGCAATGGATAACTTTTGTGAAACCATTATTTTTCATGCCACCATTCTCTGTCTTGCCACAATAATTTGTAACGTAATAAAATATTAACTATGTATCATTAATACACCTCTATCCTTGATTTTTATTTGTCCATTTTCATAAAATACCACTCCATGGGTCGTAAAGAAAGGGTCTAAAGTAGTCCTACTCAAGAAGAAGTTATCATCCTACTTAGGTAATTTCAAAAAATTTCTTATTGTACCTCATATAAATATTATTAATTTATCATAACATAACAAAATTATATTAATAAATACTCTAAAATTTTGTTGTGATTCTGGAAAACACCAATATGAATCCTTTATTCCCTCAAATACGAATTGAATGTATCGCTCATGCATATGTGTGGTCTACCACCTTCACCATGTGATATAGTATATTTTACACCATAATTGATCATTAATTGTTAATATAATGGGTTTAATGTTTATATATTATTTTTATTATATATTTTTTCAATTTGATTTATAATATCTTATCCTCCTTTAATCCTTCCAATCTATTGGAAAACAATAACGTCACTCATACATATGTGTGGAATATCACCTACACAACGTGATGTGATTTTTTTTAAATTTATGAATAAAATGATTGTTAATAAGTACTTATTTAATAAATATATATGTTATCTATGTTAAGATAATTATATTGTAATAATGTATTATTATTTATATTTATTTTCATCCATCCATTAAAAAGTAAATATATCATTAGTTCAAACATAATTCCTACTGTAGAGATGTATGATATAATTAATATTTCAATGCCCAAATTTTATGAATTAACAATATATATATATATATAATTTATTTATTTTATACTCATATAATTATTAAAATTTTGGATATTATGGAACCAAGTTTAATGTACCTGGACTGCAACTATCGAACTAAAATTCTCCGAAAAAAAATATTAAAATCTCAAAACCAAAGATTTAATAATAAATTATTCATAAGTAGGTGTTGAAATGTAAAAATTTGATAATATATCATATTAAGAGTATTTACCTGAATATATTATATAATTATTATATATTTAAATTTATTATGATGGATTCTAGAATGCTTTTAAATAATGTCGATCTTGAGTTATTGGTTTGACATTTGTCTTTTCATTTTGTCACACATATTCCATATTCAAAAAAATTGTATTTCATGTGGTTTATATACATTCCAATTGATATTATTTACCATGAATACATTTAAATTAAATTAATTTGATGTTTCATTGGGTTTTTTTATTTTATGACGGTAATTATTCAAAAGTTTCCAATGTAGTAATGAATTTATTTTTAAATATAATTTTTTATTGGGATTCTTTCTCTTAAGTATATTTTGATGAAATTTCAAGATCACCCTTTCAAGAATCTCATATATTTTATTCTCATCTATTTATTTCTATATTTTATATCATTTTCCATTAGTTTGTTCAATTTATTATTTTAAGATAGTAAAATAATATTTTTAAGGAAAAAGGATTTTATATCTCTATTCGGTCAAAATTCATTTTTCTTCTAGGTCCATGTTTTTTAAAATTTATTAAAACATAATTTTCAAATTCTCATATGGCCTTTAAAAGTATTTTGTTTCCCTTCATTAATTTTTTATAAATTATTTTAAAATTAATGAAATATTTATTTTCACAATTATGTCATTATAAATTTTTACTAAACATGTGAAAGGGATCAATGCTTTCACATGGAAGGAATGAATGGATTTTACCAAAATTATGAATTCTAATGGATTATAATCTTACATTAAACGTTTCCATATATATTTTCAAAGGAACTAGTTTCCATTATTATGTGGTAAATTTTTATATTTTAAATAAGTGATTCCAAAATAAAAATGGTATTTTCATCTAGGATCAGTCCATTAGATATTCTGAAGACACATTCATTTATGATAACATCCTTCTATGTTACTTTTTATTAACTAGGATATGGTCTAATGGTATAGTCCTTATTCTCTATCATGATGTTTGATTATTATGGAAATTATCTTTTTATGAATAGTTTTATTTTCCTTAGGTTATTCTTTGATGAATTGTTGAATTGATTAAGAAACCTTTTTATATTCTAGATTTTATGATATATTATGAATGTTTTATGATATTATATGAAAAAATGAATGGATTATTATTGTGAGATGAGTGGACCCAAAATTATATATTATCCAATACGTCATATAATAATTTATATCTCATGATATAGTATGTTCATAAATGGTGAGTGAACTATGTTCAATAAGGGATTTTGTGCACTATGGTAGACTTGGGAGTGAACCTAGTATACTATGACTGTGTCAGATGTGAGTCTTGAATAAGGAAATGTAATTATATGATTATATATATTCCACCAATTTTTGTATTTTTTTATTTTAAAAAACTCATGGATTTTGTAATTTGATTCATATATGTGTGATGTCTTATAAACAATGATGATTTATTCTATGAATCGTGATTATGATATTCAATATGTGTGGTATGATTTTCAAAAAAGAAAACTCATGTTATCATATATTAAGACTATGTTCTATTTATGTGATGCTTGTTGTCTAACAAGATTACTCTTACTATGTAGCTCATCCCACCCTTCTTTATGATTCCTTCCCTAGGTCATGAAGGATTATTTTAATATGATATGCCCATAGATTGTGCTAGCTATCAAGAACTCAGTGGTATATGATTGAAATATCTTATGAACTAATTTTAATTTATCAATCATTTTAAATACATTCAAAATATAGGACACTAGAATAGAAACATATTTTATTTATTTAATATTACTCTAATAAGATATAATATTAATTTATGAAAAGTATTTGTTCCTACATGAAAACTGATAAAAAATAGAACTAATAACATCCTCAACCCAATACATGAAGAGTCTGAGAATGATAATTACACAAACCCATCCATATAAACATTAGGGAGTTCACCTATAGAATAAAAACCTAATAATGTTCAAGGAAATTTCATACAAGAATATGTACAATGAAAAGTATCTTCTTACAAAACTCTCCAATTAAACCCAAGGAACATGTCTCTTGATACCAATCCCAAAATTGAAGAACATTTCACTTTTCCTATCCAGGAATCCAATGGGGCCTCAAAACCCATCACAGTCTCACCTCATTGATTCCACATCGAACACATCACCCATTGATGACATCATATAACAAAGTCTCATCCGGATGTAGACCCCATGTTTAGATCAACATTCTTATAAATCATCTCAATACATATTTTCCTACTATCAAGAGATCATCCAGGTAAATACTCTAAAACCCCCTTGGTGTCCTAATGAATTATATTAGTGCTCTCTCAATCCATACATTGGTCCAACTCACATCCCCCATGGGAGATCACTCAGAAAGACCCTCAGATGGAATACATCCTAGAATCCCTCTTCCAAACTAAAATGAATATCTTACTCCTGACACTTTAAAATCAACATAATACCTTATATAGTGTGTCCCTCATTCGGTGTGAGATTAATTGTCATCCCACCATTCATCACTGGACCTAATCATATCATACACATCCAAATATAATGATGAGAACCAACCTAGGATACTTGTTTCCTATTTCCCATCACGACACAACTTAAGGTATCTCTTTATCTAAATCATTAGTACAACCCATTGTAAGAAAATAATATCCATGATATCATAATACAAATGTGATTAAGATAACTTCTACCAATCATAGTAGTTTTGGTTCCAAGATATCTATTTTTCTAAGGTCATCTCTATCCCTTCATATCTACTCAGTCTCACGAAATTATTTTATGAAAGAACAATTATACATTAATAGATATATTATCTAGTATCAAAGGGAAAACTTATGTCTTTTAAAGAGTTATCACTCAATCCCAATCTCTATAACACCTAATATAGGATAGTATATTCCTCATCATCCTCATGCAACACATCATAAGTAATTAATAATAAATGATAATAAATAATTATATAAACTAATAAAATGTTATATAATAACCACATAACTCAATTAGAACAATTTAATCATCCAAAAATTGACAAAAGAAACTTGAAGGCTCCATATCACACTCTGGACATCATCCCTAGATAAGTTTATAACCATCGACACATTGTCATTTAAAAAATTAATTTTATTTACAAAAGAAACTAATAGAAAAACAAACTCTAAGACATAACTAATTGAAACCACTTCCAAAAATATTAGTATGATGTCTTTGTGCCTCCATATTCATGATGATAAAAATCAGATTGAATCTCTATTGATTCCACCATGATCTAATGAAGTCAACACTAAATCCATACAAAATATGGGTAAAATGAGATTGAAGTGAAAACATGTTTATTAACGAAATACTAACATAATAATGTACATGGATAACCCATTAAAACAGATTCAGAAACATCCCACTTCATGTAAATCAATAAAGATTCAATTATGGGTAAAATCGGCCAAGAATATCCTCTTCCCATCACCAAAACCCTTAAATCGCACGAACCCACAATGAAGAAAAAGATTAAAATTATAACTATAAGAATTAACCTAACTACCGAAAACTATCTTCTAGACCTCAATGCCTTGTTTGAGGAACCACCATTTTGATTGTGGTGGCTCTCTTGAACTCCAATGAGAATAGGTAGGGTACAGTGCCACATTAGAGCCCATATTCAAGTCGGCGGTCTCCTATCATCCAATAATTCACCTCTATACTGAAATTATGCACCCCCAGAACATTGAACCTTCCACTGTCCCTTACTTGAAATCCCCATGTCATCTAAAAATCCCCACCACCTATCCACAATCATTAATTTTGTTTTTCTAAACTTTGGTAATTTTATTCTGAATCAGGTTTCTCTAATTGATCCGTCTGCATAATGATAAATTGAAATTCATTCTCAAATTGTTACCACAAAAAAAATACACTGATCTATACACATATTCTATGATATCATACATATATTTTTGTATATAAATAAGTTATGATTTTATCTAAAGGAAATTATTTGTCAACCATATCATATAAAAATCATATATTGTGGAGTGGACAACAGGTTTTCTACTATATGGATTTAAACAAAACTCTATTCTCATAGTATTATAATTGTTATGGTTGTTATATATGTTTAACCTAATTATAACACTAATAACAAGGAACATAACTTTTAGGATCACCTAATTTAATTATTTCCCAATAGCTGATAATTCATGGGCACCTAACCATTGTGGTCACCCATAATGAATGATTGAGGTATTGAAAACTGCCACCTTAGAAGGAATATCACAGTCATTATTCAAAAGAGATTGAATATAACCATATTATCTCATGTTAGTCACCTTATATAATAAATATTATAATTATTTAGATTTTGAATTACATTTCATCCACCAAATCAATATGCTTAAACCATTTTGACATGCAACTCATTACACAACCCACGATTTGAGTTACTCACCCCAAAAAAGATTCCAAATATACTTTCAAATATCCAAATGTATTTTATTTTTAAGTTACATGAACCCATCATATAATTTTTTATAATTATATGAGATTTAAAATATATTCATTAATAAGCTTGGTTCAATAGATAGAAAATCACAGTTTTTCCAATACAAGTCATAATCCCCTGAGAGTGTTGAATGTTTGACCCTTGGTCTCTCTAACTGGAAATACATTTCATAGAGGATAATCCAATTCATAAACATCAAAACCTAATATGTAGAAACAATATGAAATAAGTGAATACGTGCTAATAACTTTTACTAAAAATCATGGTCAATTGGGTTAATAAATAAAATCATCATATATTTTTCCTATCGTGAATTTAAAAACATGATTTTGTTTTTAAAAAGTAATAATAAAAATAAAAAATTATCCTAAAATTATTAAAAAAAATAAAAAAAATTATAATCATGAATAATAAATAATGGATTTTATTAAATAATTGAACATTTCCTTAGTTTAAACATGGGATAAAAATTCAGGAACAATTCACAAAAATAGATGCACATAATTTATTCATTATAATATTAGATATCTATTATTGACATTGCTTAATTATTTAATATAACCACTTTTACACTCATTTAATAATATGTATTTTTTATTTTCATAAATATATGATATTTTAGATTAAATATTTAATACTCTATGTATTATGAATATTTTATAATACCACTTCTATTATATAAACTTTTCTCACAATCTAAATATCGCATACATAATATTAGTTAAAAAACTACTCAAATAAACCAAAAAACCGTTATAATATGTCTAAATAATATCTAAATAATGACCCTCAATACGAAAACATCAATTTAAGTATGATGATAAATTTATAATCATAAATTATTAACAATTTATATAGAGGATTCATTTTCTAATTTACAAATCCATTATAAATTAAATATATAATATCTATATAAAAATTTTAAAATAAAATTAAAATAATTATATATAATATGAAAAATTTATTTAACATTATCTATCAATATTATGAAATATTTTTTAAAATATGTTTGAAAACATTTACCTAATTATTAACAAAAATTTTATAATTAAATTTGTATAAAAAAATTTATATTAAATTAACTCCCTAAAATTCCTTTCATTGTAATTTATATACAATTACTAATAATTTATAAGAGATTTATATCTAATAAAAATTAATAATTAATTTAATTAATTTAGTTTTTCAGTGGAAAGTCGATAATACAATAAACATTATTTTATTTTCGAGGATAAATCTCATAATATATTATCCCAAATGTAGTGTACGTACCAAACTATATATTATCTTGTATCACAACATGATGTCCAGAGGGAATTTTATGATACTCTATTTTTTGTAGAAATTAATATAGCATATGTATTCATATAATGTATTAAGTTTCTTGAACTCTGCATTATGTTCTCAATATAAATTAATTTCATGATTTTGTGTAGATTATGTTATCAAATAATTAGAATATATAAGACAGAATAGATAACATGTTATCACAAAATATATTATCAAGTTCTTTCTAGGCTATCTTACTATCTAAATAACATAATTTCAAAGACCCAACACTAGTAACATTATCACAAAATAATAAAATCAATGTATCTTTTTAGATTATGTTAATTATTAATTTAATTTCAGTTCATGATTCATATTTTTCAGATATGACATCATGAATATGAATACAATGGATTCTCTAATACTAGTCTAGTATTGTATTATTATGTATTGAAACTTATTAGATATAAGAGAAGTGATAAAAAACCTGGACCTTAAATCTACATGATAGATTATATAAATTGATAATATACTATAAATTAATAAAACTGTAAAAATGTGCACGTTTCACTATATATGATTTTCCAACATCATAAATTGCATTAAATTAGTTTGATGAAGGACTATAAATTGGAATATGAAGGATTTCCACCTCTATAGGTATCCATGAGCATAGATGAATCATCTCAATGCTTGAAAATGCAATCCCAATATCATATATAGTGTGTTAGTATCTCTTGGTGCAATGGTGGAAAATGTACAAGAAATATTTGGGAAGGTAGATCCTCGTACAAGCTTCTACATGCATATCCCAACACTCCATAATATGAAAGTAGGGTTTATATAGGTCATGAAGAAGTTCCTTTATGACTCCCACTTTAACAAATGTGTTAAAATATATGCATTAATGTGCTAGCTGATTCATGTATTGTTTGGAGAAACACAAATCACTTCATTTCATTACATTTCAGGTAATAGTTCCTTCATTATATATTTTTTGGGAGTTAGATCAATAATTTTATAATGTTAAAATTTAGTTTCATATGAGTATTATATCATTTTTGGAATGAAATATAGAATACGATTCCGAGAAAATGCATTTTTACCCCAAAAAACCCATAGAAATTGCATGCATTACGCATATGATACAGATGGTAATTATACTATATGATTTTTTTGAACATGTAATATAGTAGCATGAAAAAATTATTTTAATTACAAATGATTTATTTTCATTCATGTGTTGTGTTAGTATAATTATTTTAATATTCTAATAATAATATATTTATTGTTATGTATTATAAATTTATTCTTAATATTACATCAATATGAATTGAATGCTCAATGTTATAGAAAAAAATGATATCAAATGAAATTTTTTATATAGAAGATATATCATACACTATATTCCCATGTAGAATTTCTATTAGCTCCCCTATTTTAGATGTATGGAGGGAATAAATTTAATCCCTTGGGTAAAAATGCCACTATTTGAAGTCATTCAGATGTTCGGTATCTTTCATTCTCTCATGTTCTCAATCATGATTGATAATAATGTAGTTTAGATCACTCTAATATATTTTCACCTTGATCCTTACTCTAGTAGACCATCAGAACTCCCCCTTTAGTTTTTATCCTTGATATAATATAACAACCAGTTATATGTATTACAGATCTATTTTGTTACTAAACACTACCCTAATATTCCATAGTCTTAGATAATAATGGTATATTCATCCTTATAAAACCCATTAGAACATGACCCTCATCTACTATATATTCAAGAATGTCTGATGTCCACTATTATATTGAAAATCATAAAATATCAACAACATCCATATCTTTTGAAAATCTATTCATTTTATCATCACCTTTTGATTATATTTTTCTCTTCAAAAACCATATGTTCATTTTGAGCCTTCTATAGATTCCCTTTAGTGAATATAAAATGTAAACTTTTATCCAAAATCCATAGTTTTTTATTCATAACCACTAAACAATATTTTTATACATATATTATATTAGAACATGATAAATTATTTGCATTCATATTTTCCCTTTCATTTTCATCCATGTTGATGTGGGTATATACTCTACTAATATTGATATGGGTGGAATTGATAGTATTTCTAGATAAACCAACTTAAAAAATATCCTTCCTCAACAATAAAGAGGGAATCCTACTAAATAATTATGTTGGTTAATTCATTGATTCCAACAAAAATACCTTGGGTAATCCTACATGAATTCTAAAAATTAATTTATTTTTAATTATTTAAATTTAAATTTTATCTCAAAATGAATTATGTTACATAGTACTGAGAATGGTCATCTCAAATATTATTCTATTAGGCCAACAAAACATCCAAAAATCTCTACAGCCATAAACCTTGTTGTTATCAAACCCTCAGAACTTAATCTTGTAACTAGTATCCTTTTCTATTATAGTCATATATCAGTTGATGGATCCACAATATTTAAACCTATTCATGAGAGAAAATATCAAAAAAATCATCATTGATTGATGTCATATATAATAATAAACATCAATGAGAATAAAAAATATTTTTCCCTCGTATATATTTATGTACCCACCCCAATATTTGTTTTTTTGTGATTTAGCATCCAATTTAAAGGAAACATTCTACTACATTTCAGAGATTAAATCCTTATATTTCCAAAAATTCATGTTTATTATTTTTGGTAAAATTTTAGTTGTGGTTATTTTAACCCCATTATTAATAAAATGACACAATTGGTCATGAAATTAATATCATTGAGTTAATTTTTCAACATGAATATATCTTTATGATACTCTTATAAGGTACAATATATCCTCCTTACATCCATTTTCCATAACTAGGGATCCATGAATATTATTTCATTAACCATAAATGAAATATTTATAGAATCATATAATTTGAATCATTTAAATACAAATTATTTTTTTTAATTATTCTATTTTGTTCCACATTCCCTTCAACTATAAATTGTTTTTGATACATTCTTGGATGGATATGTGAACATGACCAATAATATATAGACCATAATAATCATAAAAATGAATTTTTTTTATACATAATAAGTATAGTTAATCATAATCCACATCTATGATGCAGAGTGAAATAAATTTTTGAAATCTATAATTCAAGACTCATGTTAGTTAGTAGTATTCAATAATAACAAACTCTTATCTTTTGATAATATATTTTCCTAATATCTTCCTAAAGTTTAACTTACAAAATTCACTCTATTCTCATTGAAATAGTTTTTTAAGTTAAATTACCTCCCATTATTACATAATATGTGACTGCATTCTTCAAAATACTCATACTCTTACTTATTCTCTGAACAAATGTTATATGTTATTTAATTTCTATGGAATACACATTCATTTCCCCGTCTAGGAATCTAAATAATATTTCAATATCTCATTATAATAAAGTTATTCATTTAATATCTAGTCTCCACCATCATTAATGACCAACATAGCCTTTACTATTGTGTTTTTTTACAATGATGACCATCAATTACCAGGACTGAGGGATGGATGATTGTAATAAAAAATCCCACATAGGATCTACAAAATTCACTTTCATTGACATTGAATAACTCTGAACCATGTGATGTATCTGGTGGGATTTGTTTTGTATTTTACATTATGGAATCCTTATATAAAACAAATTCCATAAGAGGAAAACATTTTTAATTATAGAGTTCTTTTAATATATTACTCTAGGAGTATTTATATGTTGTGATTATTCACTATTTGTTTTATAATAAGTCTTGTTCTAGGCTATTGGACTCTGAATAAACACTAATTTTTATTATCCATACACTCCCATTCATAATTTATAAGTCACATCTATATTGGAACCCATTAACAAAAGATCATGGTCTTTATAATATTGAAAATACTCTATTTTCATTCTAAAAAACCCAAAATAAATGTCATTGAACATCTCCACCTAGACCTTACCATTATCCAATATGTGATCTAAAAATTAATGAAATTCCCAAATAAATTTGAAAGCCAAATGTGCTAATAGAAAATTTTTAGTAAATATTCTTTCGTAAAGAAAATGTTAGAATGGAGATATTCATTCCATCCTTGAATCACATCCACAGTGGTATATAAATCCAATGATACTATAACAGAAGCTCTAATAACCCTTCTATTTCTGACATATATCTTTCAGATGACAACAAAATGAAACCCACCCGAATATACTATGTGGAAAAATATTACTAATATGAGCATCAAATAGATTTATTGAACATGGAAGAAAAATTAGACTAAAAATCCCAAACTACATTGAATGAGTATAAAATAGACTTATCAATATATAATGATTTAAATAATGAAAGATAAACAAACTAAAAATTATATGGTTTGTACATGAGATATACTCAATGAAGTGATCACCATGATAATTTTATCTTAATATATAAATGTTATTTAGACTACATGACACACCATTCATGTATGATTAATACTAACAACATAGCATAGTCTCAGTAGTGCCACAAATCATTGTATCTTTTGACCATCATGGTGAGTGCTTTCACAGAACTCCTATATTAGTAGTTATGTCCATATTTGGTAAATAGATCACCCAAACTAAAATTCTCAAATTGATAAAATTTTTATTTTTCCAAAAATCATTTGTGTAAAACCATTCATTTTTCATTAATAATTATTTAATATTTGGTTTCTTAAAAAACACCAAGAGAAATAAAATTATTCATTCTTTGATTAAGAAAAACTACACCTAATCGTTTTCATTTTCCACACTTCCATCATAAGTATTTTTTGAGGGGTTACTTGTAATTTCCATTCTCTAACTACACCATCTAGTATACATAACTTCTAGTGTACTCAACTTTACAACTATAATAGAACCATATTTTATAATGATCCATAAATTTTCCTTTTGAAAATTCTTATTTTATTCAACTATGTTCTAGAATATGAAAATTATATTCAATAAAAAACCTCTGAAACACAATATTGGTTGAAAAAAATACAGGAAACCATCATTTTTCTTATTCTAATATGATATTTTCAATGAAAATATCATAATTAATTATGAGGGAAAGAATACATTTAAAATTTATAAATAATCGATTTTTGGTATAACGTCTTTATTGATAATTATGTATATAGATGTGAATTAATTCCAATGATGTTTAAACATAAATAAATATAAAATAAAAAAATGTAATGAAAAGTAAAATAAATTTATAATTGATTTTAGAGGATTCATGGTGAATAAATAGGGGAAGTCTAGGCAAATCCAAAAGAAAAACTCATGTTTCAGAGTCCCCTTATAAATATTACATGGTTTGAAATAGTGATAGATATTTGTGATCAGAATTAAAGTATTCTATATGTTCCAAAATAAATATAATATTATAATTAATAACATAGTTTAATAATAAATTACATACAAATGTTTTTTAAATAGGGTTATAAAAAATCCTAAAAATAAATGATGAGATAAATCCCCAACCATATGTCCCATTTCCTCATTAGATTTACTCCAAATGAATTAGCATGTAATATATATATAATCAAGAATAAAAAGGTTAATTGTATTAATTAATTATATTTCTGACTAATTATATCCATAATAATATATTTGAAAATGTTTTTATTAAAACATTACAGTGTTTTATGACATGTTTCATAAAATTAAATTATTTTATTTCAATTTCACAGTCTCTACTCATTATTATTTATCAATTAGTTAAATTAGTATCCTCAGACATAAATTAAAAAAAATTATATATATATATATATGATTAATTTATTCTTACAAGTCATTAATGTGGTGATAATTAAAAAATGATAAAGCCCTCGTAGACAGTTAGCGGAAAATTAATGAGATTCTAACAAAAAGACCAAGAGAAATATTATATATATAATGATAACATAATAAAAAATTTATAGGGAATTAATTTCATAAAAATCATGTAATAATAATATTTAATTAACCATAGGATGTTCCGATTATAAGGTAATAAAAGGATAAATAAATCAAAAATGTAAATTAACAGTGAACAATTATCAAACATTACTATGTTTTTTTATATATATTAATTTTTTGGGAACTTATTTTTATAAATTATGTGATTTTTGTAACACAATAAATTACATATGGTTTTAATATTACATGTAATATGGATATTATTCATGTCTTGGACAATGATATGTGTTTGGAAAATATTTTCATACTGAAGGGTTATGTAGTATTCATACCTGAAAGTATTCACGTTTTAATTGGAAATATTTTATGTGAGGTAATTTCTAATGAAAAATTGGAAGAAATTTCATATTTTACATTATTAAATAGTTTTATAGAGACATAATCTTTTCATACAAAGATATTAGTACTTCATAGATTAATATTTATTTCATCTTGTAAGGACCATAAAGGTTTAGTTTCATTGGAATGAAATGTGTATTATAAAAATCAATTCATAATTATCATAAAAATTCATAAAAATAATATGGTTGGGATCATTGTATCTATCCACATTAAATATTATTTAACATCAAATGATTTTATCATAGATGGTATGTGATTTAAAATGTTCACTTAAAACATTTATCGAGTAATTGGTTACACATTAAAATATATTATTTAAAATAAAAAATTTTAAAAATATATCTAAGAAATATTTTAATTTAAAAATAACCTTTAAAAAATTTAGTGAAATATCTAAATCATTTTTCTATCCAGATGAAGGAAAATACCATTCATTCCGTTCACAATTAAACAATGATTCCTTTCTGATTTTTTTTAAAAATTAAAGTGATCCCTATGCATAAAATGACATGGAGATTAGTTTTAAAATATCTCCTAAAAACAAAATCATTAGAAACAATTTTATTAATAAATCATTTATTAATAGTTATTTTTCATTAAAAATGTTTTATGAAATATGGACATGAATGAAAAATTATTTTCGACCTTAGAGGGAAATAATGTAAAATTGTTTCTAAAAAAATAATTTTTCTCTTTTTAGTTTTTGAAGTGTTTAATAAAAGAGTTAAATTAGACATTCTATAAATATAAATAAATTATAAAAAATTACATGATTTTTTAGATATAGATCATAATATTTCATCATCCAAAGAAGAATCATAAACAATCACGATAAATAAAAATATTTTAAAATAAAACATTTACTACATTACAAATATTTGAATCATAAAACCAATGGAATAAATAACCATATATATACATATAAATCACAATAATATTCTTAATAATCATCATAATGGAAATTCATGGTTAGTATATATACCACACAAAATAAACACATGGTGATTATGGCATATTTCCCAAAAAAGTGACATGCAAATCCATTTACCAAAAGCCTCAAAATTCATCGTTCATACTAGAACCACTAGTATAATAAGTAAAAGTTTATTATTAATCTATTATATAACTATTATGAATTATATGAAAAATAATATTATTTCCTTATGAACTATTACTGCACATTAATTTGCAATTCCTTGTTAAAAATACATTTTTGTTAGAAAATACTTCATTTTTCACGTATATTTGGGTTTGGAATTTTTAATACATTAAATTTAATCATGGTTAAAGCATCTAAATTATGATAAAAATTATAAAAATTTAATATATATATATTATATTAGTATTTATGGTAATTCATAAAATTTATATATAATAAATTTAATTAAATCATTCATGGAGGTAGTCGGTTGTTCATAAGCATGAACGTTGTTTCCATCTTTTTAATGGATGGAACCCAAGGATGATAAATAATAAATATCATTTTTGAGTCTTTTATATTTCATATATATTATACATATTCATTTAATGTACCATTATAATCATTCATGTAAAGATAAAATAAAAAATGTACAACCCTGTTTGGTGGAGTCCATAGTCCCCACATACAAAAGACCTATATTATCTTTTTTTTCAAAATATTAGAAGATAAAGGGTATATTTTATATTATAATTACATTATTATAAATAAGACATAAATATTATATATAAACAATAAATCCATAATTATATACATCCATGATTGGTGATGATGGAAAATGATTTACATTGTTTCATGAGTCTGTAGTCGACCGTAAACATAATTGATGGTTTAATTTAATATTTGATTAATGCATATATTGATATATTTTATGAAATTAAAAAAAATTTAATTATATGGTATATAATTATGTTATTATAACATAATATTTGAATAATAGTTTCACAAGGAGGAAGAAGATATAAAATAAAAACACCCAGTTAAAAAACAAAATCTCTTCTTCAAACAACCTGCTTTGAATAGTAATAAAATCTTTCATAGGATGGTTTCTTTATAAAATGAAAGTCTCTAGACTGTATATAGGGAATTATGTTATATATGTTTATAGTTATTGTATGATAGAATGGTTTTTTTAATATTTTAGGATTGAGGTTACCTTTTATATTTGTGGGATAGGACACTTGAGGAATTTTTGAAAAGAGAAAAAGGTGTTACATGTTTTATAATACCTAGTGTGTAACACAAAAAGGATTTAAAAATAAATTTAGTATTGAATTCATGAAACACTCAATCTCTAAAAAACACTTTTTTATAACCTAGACAATAAACATAATTTTTCAGTTTCTCTGATATGATTCTCTATAAACAAATATAGACGGTTGTGATCAATAAGATATTTAAAGTTTGACAGGATCAACTATTTTTTTGGTGAATATTAACATGACACTTATGTATTGTAATGTACCCTTATGAATATTAATGTTACCCTTATGAATTTTAATATGACCATTATTAATATGTATCCTCACCCATTAATGAATAAATTAATTTTAGGAACTATTTAAACATAATTTAATTAATAATTATGTTTTGGTATTTTTTTGTGAATAAAAAATTTTTAATTAAAATTTTATAATTAATATATTTATTTAAACGAAAATTAATATTATAAAATTTATTCATAAATCAATATTTTATGTCCTATGATTTTAGGATAATTTAATGAGACCTTAGTTAGTTGCTAACATGTTATAAAATAAGTTTTAATTTTAAAGACTATATTTTTCATGTAAATTATGATTTTAATTAAAAATTAATTTTATTATATATATAAAATTATTTCTCTAAAACTGATCTCATTTTTTAATTCTACGTTTCCGAAAATGGTAATCATGAAATTTTTGGATTTTTATAAAATACATGATTTTTTTCTAAATAGTTAAATTCGATAATTTATGACATATGATAAATAAATGAATTTATGCATCATTATAGAGTCATGGATGATGTAAATTTCCTTTGGTTACATATAAAATTCAGTTATTTCTATTTTTTTCACAATAATCAACACTATTTATTGTCTTGAGAAAAATACTAAAAAATGAATAAGATATTCAAAAATCACTGATCTCCTCCACTATAAAACCCACCCTTCACTCCCTCTTATCATCACTCCTCTAAGCCTTAAATATTCTCAATGTTCTTCCTAAATAATCTACCCTAATCTATCCCCATGTTTAGGAGATCTTGGTATTTCAAAATTCAAAAACCTCTTCCCTTTATGAGGTTCTCAAGGAAGATATTTCAAAAGGTAAACCCCTTTCCTTTTTCTTTTAATTTCATTTTCATTTTGATTTATTTTCAAAACATCTCCTCACAAACTCTTCCCAAATGATCATGATAACTCTAGTATAACATATTAACTATAATTATATCTTGTTAATTTAATATTCATTATCAATATCCTCAATCTCTATCTCCTTTTTATTTTAAAAACTAAATCATCATCTCGGAGGAGCCAATTTACAGCCTTCATGGAAGATGAACCTTTGATCATCAAATTCACCATCATGTATGGTAATGAAAACATTTTTATGGGTTAACCAAAATATAACATATTTATTATAACCAATATAATTTCCTATAGGTAGTATTTATACAGAATATTTATTCATACGAATAAACAAGTTCTTAGTAATCAAAATACTGCTAAAATAAATTAAATGATTTTCAATGATGTTTTATCTAATAAATAATCCTAATAACATATTAAAAGTGTAATTATATGAAAATTTAATCTTATTTATTTTTATTAGTATCATATAAAATCAATCCTTAAAATTATATACATTTTTCACGATCTCCATTACTTATAAACAACCAAACCTATTTTGAAACCCAAGAAATGAAACACTCCAGAACCTTTGAATTCAATATTATAACTTATCAATAAGGACTTAAAAGAACATAATAAAACTATAGTGAAATAAATATATTTATATAATTATATTAATTTATTTATTTATTTATTGAATTTGATTATCCTGGATGTTTACATCAAGTTCAAAATATGTTCTGGCTTATGGAAAGAGTATCTTCATCTCACTACAATTATTTTTCAGATATTCCTTATTCAACGCTATTTCTTGAGTATGGTGTATGTATACCTGTTATTTTTATATTATATCGTGAATATAATTATTTACATGGTATTAAATATATTTTTTATGATTATTATTTTGGGGAATATGATTTGATTGTTGACAATATTTTAAGGGATTCCACCCGAACTTTCATTTTTTCATTCGCACTATTCCTTCATTATCTATACCTGAATGTAATTATTATTTATTTTCGTTTAAATATTAAATATTTTGTTTTTATGTTCCAAAATCAAATATTACAATAATTTAAATCTTTTTTTTATGGAGATTACATGTTTTAATATAATTCCCTTATAAATTCTTCTTATAAGGCAAGCACGATTCAAGGGATCTTCTTGAATTATTACCCATTTCAAGTGCACATTATATTATATTTTATTCCATAATTATTTTAGTAAAATCAATTCTTTTATTATGAAAAAATATATTTTTTCATTTCTTATTTTTTGAAAACAAACATGCCATTCTGCATTAAAATAACATAAATATTTTCCATTAACTTCACTAAAATGTGTAATTTCTAAAGATTCAATAAAAACTATTTTGACATGATTTCACGTTGGTGGGTTGGAATTTATTCTTCAAATATAACATCCATTTCCTTTATATTTATTCTATTGGATATACGTGTTTACAATTTGATTTCATGATAAAATCAGATGATTTTCCAAAATAACTCTTCCTTCCTAAGTAAAAAACTATTTTTCACATATCACTTTTACTTTTACGAGATATATACCTAGTTAAAAACTTATTCATTTCATTTTTTTTGTATCTAATTCCCTTTGTTATATCATATCAAAAGTATATTTATTCTTATGGTATTTTAATGGTTTATTATTTGAACGTTTCAAGGTGGTATTGGACACTTTGGAATGTTTCTAGATTATTTCCTCAATAATTTTTCAATTGTCTCATTTTAAAGTATCTTAAACCATTTTAAACTCCTTTTTTAAATCTTGTACCTCCTTGATATTTACCATTATGATATCTTCCAAAATATTTAGTTGAAGTATTTCAGATTAGTTTGACTATGGATGTGAAATCATGACACCATTTACCCAATTACTTTGAATGGTTAGTGTTTATGTTTAATGGTTGGGAAAAGATATTTATGTTTAACATGTTAGTCTTAATATTAATTTATAGGTTGATTAATTTCACATTTTTCATATGAGGAATTCATTT
Organism: Viscum album; assembly: GCA_963277665.1. Classification (NCBI taxonomy): domain Eukaryota; kingdom Viridiplantae; phylum Streptophyta; class Magnoliopsida; order Santalales; family Viscaceae; genus Viscum; species Viscum album. Next base: position 1,292,323,341 of record OY728158.1, read on the forward strand.
GACAATATATGTGATTGGTGGAGCCTACCCTAGCCTCTCAAAGAATCAATATGCCTAATGAGACAAACTGGGTTGGGTTTTTACCCATTTATGCATGGTTATGGAATGAGGCCCTGACAATATGGTCATTATTTATTCCATATTTATGAAACTGGTAATTGATATTCTTTGTTGTCATTAGACTATTATAATACTCATGGTTTTGTTTTATTATGACCGTATTAATTCATCTCTTATTCCAACCAGGTTATAATCATGTTTATTATTCAAAAGCCATGTGTCTTTAGTTATTTACCATGCCTAGTGATTATTTTTATGATATATTCCACTGTATTATTTACCCTTTCTGAGCATATAGGCACACCCCTTTATTATGTTTTATTTTTCCACTGGATACAAGGTTGTATATTATGAATGATTTTCCGATACAATCAAGGAGTTGGGGATGTATCCAGTGGATATTATATAATGTATTTAATTTAATGTTTTAATGTTGAACTTATATATATATATTCTTTACAAAACTAATAAAATATTATATCCTTCAAGATTTTATTCCTTGTAATCATGCCACAATAATAAATGACTGCACCGACTATGGTCTTTTTGGGTCGGTATGTTACAATTGGTGTGAGAGGAAGTTTAGTAGTAACCTTGGAAACTAGATTTAGAAAATATAGATTAGGAAAAAACCCCAAATATATACATTGAGGATAAACATACAAGAACATCCTCGAATTTTAGTAAAGAAGAGATTATGTGGATCTTCTAAAAAATACCGATCTTGTGCCTAGTCCTGTAATAGTTCCTACAATCCCCACACAACCCTGGTTCCTTCCCTTCATCCTCCTGGTGGAATTCATTTGGGACCCTCGTTCATGGATTCTTTGCCCAGCCCAATTCTGGATCCCTAGGGTTACTATTTTATGGATGATTCTTTTCCCTTTCCAAATGAGTTGAAGAGTGGATCGTATGTGACTTTGGATTTTCGTGCATCCTCATTTGAGGATACAATGGAAAGCCTTAAGTGGACTCTAGTGGTGAGGTTTGGGGTCGTGAAAACATCTCTCCATGTATTCCAGTTCTTCATTATTTCATGGGGTCTGGATGTCCTAGTATGGATTTTTATGGACCATTGGAACTCAATATGTCTAGTTTTATGATCAGAGTCTGACTTCATTTGGGCATGGTGCAAAACCCCCCACTCCATTGGTAGTTGGAGATTTATCATTTCCCTCTAGTCACTGGATGTTCATAAGGGTAACGGAAGTACTCTTGAATCAGTTTGGATCTCCCTACCCGGCATCCCACTACCATTGCAAAATATAACCTTCCCCAAAACAATTAGTGATTCTCTTGGAGGATTATTTTTCTTATAATATTATACTAGATAGTTTTATGACACCTCAATGGCTCAAATTATTGTTGAAATGGACATTTCCCTCCCCTCTCTGGACAAAATCGAGCTACAGGTGCATGACTTGTTCTGTTTGAATCAGGACATAGTTATGTTTTTATTCTAAAGGAAGCTACCACTTTTTCTAATTCAGTGCCATTACCTATAGGTTTCTAGAATTTATTATCAATATGGTCATCAACGATCTTCCCATGAGGTGAAAAAAGATATGGTGTAGAAAAATCAGTTGTTCCCCCATTATACTGACATCTCTCGGGAGTTTTCTGAGACATTGGTCAAGGATTTTATGTTCGATGCAATTTTATCTCTAGTCCCAGCAACTAGGATTTCTTCTAGTCATAATTTAGAGGATTTATTTTCTCCATTCATTGTTATGGTTCCATTTGTTAGCTGGAAACTTTCAAACCCCTTAGACACTTCTCTTGGACACTCCTTCATCTAACTTTTATTTCCTATGGATGCGATGGAGATCTTTATGGGGTACTTTATCCCCCAAGGTGAACTACCCATGATTTTTTCTTCCCCATATCATCTTATCCAATCCTTTTATATGAAAGGGATTCATGATATAGAGGGGTCTACATTGAAATAGACCCCCTACAAAGAGATCTGTCTAAATACCATCTAAGGTCCACAGATTCGTTTGGGTCCAAACCAACATTCATATCATGGATCCCCAGCTTGAAATAATGGGTGTGTAGTGCCTGATGGGGAGATAGGTCCTCTCGAGATTAGGACATATCCACTCATTCTCCTTCAAGAATATCTGAGTTTAATTCATGAATGTGAACGAGATAAAAATATATAAAACCCAAGGAGTGATCCTCCTCCCATTTCACTAAGGCCAAGAGCTATGGGGTCAGTTTCAGAGAAATATCATTTTAATGTTATTTTCTCTAATATAGAATTCCAATGGAATAGGTCCCACGGTTAAGTTTTTCTTCACATCCACTAAGATTAATAATCATAATCCCTCTATTTTTGATTTCCTTGAACACAAATAGAATCCTTTAAAAATAAATGTGATTTCTTGAAGTCTCAAGCAGTCGGGTATCATGCAAGCGGACCCCACCAAAAACACTTCTAAAATTTTTTTCACAAGAGAATTTCAGTGGATATGGTCCAATATGGTGATAAGTTCATCACCACTATGGTATCACATGGGAATCGATATATATTTTCCTCCATCCATGGGAGTTGTTAATCCCACAAGAGGGAAATATTTTCGCTGCAGTTCAATTTGTTTATTCCAGGAAACCTTCCTTGGATTAATTGGGGGGGGGGTTCAAAATCTTGTCCTCCCAAGATGAGAAGAAAGGAAGGTGTCCCTTTTTAAGGATATTTTTCATGGAATTTGTGAAATTTATATTGGTGAAGGGGCTCATGAACCTAGGATATTCTGGAGATAGCTTAACTTGGTGAAATAACAAAAGAGGGAACTGATGCTCATGGAGATGTCTTCATCACTTCCTAGACAAACATCATTAAATATCATTGATTGAAAACATCAAGGATAAATATCTGGTTCATAGAGTCTATAACTACTCTCCTCTATTAGTTTCATTTCAATTCATGTAGGATTCTCATGTTAGCTACATGATCAATCGGAACTGGACCTTCTTACCTGGCTACCATCAACAAGTTGGTGGGATTTGGGAACAACCCATGCAAGGATACACGTGGATCTCTATTCATAAATAATAATGGTAGCTTAAAAATGAATCCCATTTTACTCTCATTGAAAATACATTAATGTTATCATACAACTCATTGATCTCCATGAGACAATACATGAGGGTATCTGGGATGATTAGGGTTTTGTTAAGATATCTAATAAAAAAGATCCCTTGGTGAACATGATTCTTATGTTAGAATGATTGGAAAGGAAGAATTCAAGGATCAAGTTGCTAAGGGAGGGAGGATAAAATAATACTTTGTTCCAAGTATGCCTTAAGGAAAGGAAGAGTCCAACTTAACCCAATATTCTTCATGAAAATGGCACATAGTCAGATGATAAAGAAATCTGGGGGTTGCATTCCCACTCATTTTTCTCAAATCTTCTTGCAGGCCCCAACCCGTGCATGCCATCTGGGAACCTGTTAGAGAATGGTTATATTCTAGATTTGATTCCTAACTATGTTTATTCATCGGATAATGTGATTCTAGTTTCTATAACTAATGAGTCTATAATATATGATGTAATGTTGAATATTATCCCAAAGAATGCTCCTTACTCGGATGGCTTCCTAAGAGCGTTTTACAGATGCTCTTGGGATGTGGTTAAAGACAATGTAGTTGTAGTGATCCATGATTCCTTCTAGGGAGGAATTTTACAAAGCCACCACGACATCCATACCATTATGAACATTACCATGATAATTAATCCTTAATCCCTATTATACTTTAGATTTGTGAGAATGTGAACATTCCCTTTTAAAATTTTGGCCAGTATCATCAACTTAATGATCCTAACTCATCATCCTATATGGGTTTATCCAGAAAAACATGGTTTTGTGAAATGATATTTCATCCAAGTGGTTATAGATCTAGACTAAGAGATAATTAAGGATATTGACACTAAAACTCAGGGACCAAACATGGCTATTAAATTGTACACGAGCAAAGCAGTTGACTGAGTCGAGTGGAGAATCGTCAACATGGTGCTTTCTGGTATGGGGTTCTTATCCTAACTACTTCTCTCATTTCTATGTGGCTTATCTCCTCCTGGATGGTTGTCTATTTTATGGGAAATACAAATGGAGTCTACAAGGCGAACCATGGTTTAAAGCAAGGTGACCCCCTCTCACTGATCATAATCATTCCCTCCTCGGATTTTCTAGTCTGACTCATCAAAAGAATTGTTCTCAATAGTGATAATATCCCATATCATGGGTAGATGTTTTCAACATATATCTGTAATATCATGTTTTTAGATGATAATATCATTTTATTGAATTCAGACATGAGATCAGTGTGGGAATCAATAAAGTGTACGAACAATATTTCCATTGGAGTGGTCAAGTCATCAACCAGGGGAATATAAACTATTACATATCTAGCAGATGCACCACTAGACATGTTTCTTTAATGTGAAACACTTTTTATAGGAAAAGATGTTATTTTCCGATAAAACACCATGGTGACCCAATCTCATGAGGAAGGGTCCACATATGGGACATTGATCACATTATCGGTATGATTTCTAACAGATTCCCCAATTAGACAAATATCTACCTATCATTTTTGGGTGTTGTAGTGTTAGTTAATAATGGTCTCTTGGATACCACTATCTAAGCTCTATTATATAAAATAACTAAAATAATTCGTCACTAATATTGAGATGATCATGTTTAGATTCATATGGGATTCTCTCTCGGAGGGAAACGCCACTAGGTAGACAAGCTAAGATGGAAAGATCTGTTCAGGAGCGTGGTATCAATTTTGTAATCATAGCTGACACACTTCAGTGAATGAATAATTTGTTGGTATGGGATTTCTTGAAATAGTAGAACACGCAGCTGTTTTGTTGCTAAATATGGTGGATAACAATGGTGGGATAGTTGAGATTTTATAATTCATCTGTTATATCTTATACCTTTTGACGATGGTAATTTTTTTTGAGAATGAATTTTTATTTTTTAGGGTATATCTTCAGAAACCCTAATTTTTCTTACATTACAACTTCATCATATAATATATAGACTACATACTAGTTTTAAAAAAATAGAATCCAAAGGATTAGAGTATTTTGAAAATTCGGGTCCTACAAAACTTTTACATAACAAAACCTAAAACATTATTTAATTCCATCATCTCTGTCGTCATATTGTTTATCATGTTCACCTTAGTAGAAGTTATCACATAAGGATATAAATGATGGAAAAGGGTGAGCTAAATACACGAAAGAATATATATAAGAACATCAATCAATATATCATGGGGTGAGCATAGTCATTATTATAACATCATGATCATAATCATAATCGGACGTATTAGATAAAGGCATGGAATGTGGAAATGCATAAAAATGAAACATCTAGTCTTCGTGGATATATAGCACTCTTATTCACTTTAAATCGTGAGATATATAAAATTATAAAATGTATTATATCTATATTATTTTGGGCGTACTCATAAAATCATAACATTTTCATGCACTATATAATTTCGGGAGCACCTATCATATCATAACATTTACATAATCATGAATGCCACAAAGAACATATATGAATCTTAGATATAAAATAACATACAAGAATAAATGTGTTTTATTTAACAATTAATTCATCCATGAATAATACTTGAAGTTATTAGATAAAATATTTTATAATATACATTGTACAATAATCGTCATGAAGAAACAATCTCATATAAAGCATAATATATTTTTTTGGAACGAAGAGTTATTTTGTAAAAATCCCTACATTTGTCATTAAATAATATCGTAAAAATGTATATCTTGTAAATTATAAGGGAATTATAATGAGATAATATTTAATGAATATTAATGGAACATTCATACTAAAAATGGAGTGATAGATGGAAAATCCAAGGAAATAGAGTTGGGTTTTAGAATCACCTTACCTTATGTCTGAATTCTTTATTCGCATTAATATCCTCTATAATCAAATTAAATTAATAAATTAACAAATATAAAACCTCTTGTATATTTATTTTCATTATTATTATTGTTTCATTAAGTTCATTTATATCATTTTTATGATTGTTTGGCTTTAATATCATCATTTGGGAGTGTTCATTTTCTTGTTTCTGATGATCAGATTGCTTGTTTATATGTATGGATGTTCATGTATAATAATAATAATTATCTATAATTGAAATTATAAATTATTAATTAAAATTAAAAAGTGTAATTCTTCATATATTTCATTTATTTATATTTATTGTGGATTATTTATTAGATAGAATGCTAAATATATGGTTTTTATATATTTTGGTGGTTTTTACAACCATTATGAGATTATATCATTTTATATTACATAATGTATATATATTATATCCATAAAGTTATATAACTTATAATATATATTATAAAATCTTATTTATTCACAATAATGGTTTTAGGTCCACCCTATATAGCATTAGTGAAAATTGAAAATGCATCATCTGTGTTGGTGGTGGTAAATCAAGATACCATGAACGATATTGTCATTTTCAAAATAAAATGAAATGTGAAGAGATTTAAAGATGAATTATTACATTAACATAAATATATTATAGTATATAAAATATGAATGATTTATCATTCCATATGGATAAGTTTAGGATAGCATAGGATAATTAAATAAATGAAATTGAAATGGAATTAAAAGGAAAAGGAAGGGAATTTTGACTCTTGAATTTATCCTCAATGAGGAACTCCATAGGGAAATGGTACATACCTTTTCATAAGATAAAGGGATCATGGGAATGAATAATCATTTTCATAATAGAATTTTGAAATATTTAGAAAATATTCGAATCATTGAATGTGTGAGGAAAATAGTTGGTAAGTGCTGATATTTATAGGGGAGGAGATGGGTGTTTTCTCATTAATGTATTTTTTAGTTTATTATTTTGGATCAAGATTATGAATGGTTTGAAAAATTTCACTAAATAAATTAAATAATAAGTTTTATTTATATATTATGGTTCTTAAATCATAAATTAATTACGTGTTATTGTATTTAAATTATAATGTAAATATATAATAAATTACTGTTTTTCATTATTCCCCAAAAATTGAAATATTTTTGAAAAATAAAAAATTTCACCATAACCATTTTTAAATTTGGGAAATTCAATAATGAACAATATTTTATGAAAATAATTTTATACGTATTCGATATTCATTTTTTTATTTAAAACTCTCATTTATTTGAAAAATAACGATTTTAAAATTATAACTTGTTTAATGACACATTGAAAAATTAATTAATCCCTAATAAAATTATATTATAATAATAAGAAAATAAAATATTCATTTATGAGCCAATTTTGAGAAAATAAAATCTATTTTAAATTATTATATTAATTATATAGTTGTATATAATCATTTGTGTCTTACAAAAATACCATCACTTAATTTCTCATTTCTAAAACATTTATTTTCTTATACAAGGATTTAATTATATTATATTTTAATTTACGGGTTGCCTCAATTTTATTTATAATTTCATAGGTGTGTTTATTATTCTATTGTGTTGATAACTATTCCCAATTTTTATGTTACTATTCCTAAGTTAAAGTTATTATTCCTTTGGAAAAATATCCTTAATTTATTTAAATATCATGTATTTCATTATTTATTAATGATAAAAAAAGTTTATATTGGGATAAATATTATTATAAGGGAATTTGTATTCATAAATTTTTTTTCATTACAAAATTCATATTACATATGGGTCATGTTAGACATTTAGAAGACATTTAATGCTACTTACTCATGAATTTAATGGAAACAATCATCCCCGACTAATAAAATTCATGCCAATGTATATTGTTATAATATCAAGTGGATTAAAAAACCCTAGAATATATCATAATCTTAATGAGTCATATGATGGATAAATAACTTGGGTTAATCAATTATTTATATAAACTAAACACATAATCTAATTCTAAGACACAGAATAGTGGGGTTAATCACCAATTAGAATCATGGTTTTCCATTCATCTAATATGATGTTAATACGCCATCAAAAATTATTCTAGATCCATATTTGGGATTTGAAAATATTTAAAAAATGTAATTAATAGAAAATAAATATTAAAACATATAAAAGAATAGATAGGAACTTCCCTAATGTTTCATGAATTTACTTTAGGTAGATTAAATCTTATCATTGTTATCATTATTTGTGTTTCCAATAAATCTTATTCAACCATAGTACAAGAATTAAATTAAATAAACTTGTTTATAACCAATCAAACACATTATTTTTTAGAAATTCATATGATGTTAAATTGTTATTCTTGTCTAGAGATTGGGACGAATTGTGTCATTGTGAGTTGGTAATTTAATAGGGAATTTGAAATTTTCATCCTAGAATATGGGTGACTTTAGAATATAGACTCACATTTGAAATCAAAATATTGTTACATTTAATGTAAAATTTGAAATATTTTGAAAAAAATCGTCTATTTTTTAGAGCATTTGTAAATCGTTAAATAATTTATCCTCTATACATGATGATTAATTTTCAATATGGGAAAGCACATTCAATAACATGTAGAATTTTATCATTGTAGAATCACTTAATTGTTGAAAAGGATTATGTTATGAATTCATGGGAGATTATGACATAGCCTAGGGAATTAAACCTCGATGGAAAATTGAGGGGGATATTTAAAATCATTTCCCAAGGAGCATTCCCTATAAATAACTTGTTCATCCCATAATTCATGACTATGATTTCCAAGTGCACTTCTAGAAATAAAATTTTGTAGTGTGAACTACATCTTCATTCCACAATTTATTCAATAAGTGGATGTAATTATATGATCCTCTATGTGATACCATAATATACCCTTCTATGTGTTTTATGATTTTAATTAATCTTTTACAATGATCCTCCTTTATTTTTTATGTGCCACTTGAATATCCCCTCACCTCCACTACCTAATATTTTCCATATCTCTATCATCAATCTCTATTCTAAAAATGTTCATCATAATGCAATATAGAAATTCTAGGTTATGTAAAATGTTCCACATAGTATGGCTCAGTATTTCAATTTACAATTTCAATTTTGTAAAATCCATCTTTTTATGATATATTTCATTAATTTTATGAATTTATATTAATTTATGTGAACCAAACTATGATATTTAATGATTTACCACCTAACATATTGGGTAACATGGTGCCTATTTGAGATAACCATATATATATTATGGTATGTGTATTGTATGGTTATGACATGTGGTTTTGGGATAAGATATTCTGAGAAAGGACAAGGTGAGTTCTTAATTATGTTGTAGGGTTTGTTAAATTATTTTAAGGGTTAGATGGGTATTTAGTTTTATAAAAAAATATTTTAATGATATTCATTAGTCATTCCTCCTAGGGGAACTGTGTAGTCTGTCCCTTGATAGTCTCCTATGTAGTACTGAATCATGTGATGAGTTTCATTAATAACTGAATAAGCCTCAATGAGGGATTTGAGGGTATTTTAAATTACTAATCCATGGGTAACAATCTAATTAGTTTCTTGTCTTTGGAATTTTGAGGTAGTGGAAATGGAAATAGAATTGAGACCATAGTTTTCCATGGGTGATTGGATTGGAATGATGGAATTGGGCTTAGTGGAAAATGATAGGTTGTTAAGCTATTTTAAATTGAGATTTTGGGGAATATAAGAGAATAATTATTCTCTTAGGGGGTTGGTTGTAACAGTTGTTGATATTAATTTTGAAAAATGGGCTTTATGGAGAGTGGATTTTATAGTGCCTTGATGCCCAAAACCACTAACTAGATTCCAGATTGGTGGAAATCTATGTGACCAATTGCACACCTCTTGGTATTCTAGTGGATACTAGTTGGTGTTGAGGGCTTCTAATAAAATTGGGGAGACTATTATCTTCAATCATATTATAAAAATAGTGTAAAAAATATATACAAAATCTTAATAAACATATTAAACTGGGAAAGTTTTGAATAATAAACCAAAAATTTCATGTGATCACAAATTAATGTTTTATACATACTGAGTATATCCCCTATCGGTGGATCATATATAATAATTAATAAAATAATGAAATAATATATGTGTTCACAAACTATTCCCATTTGGACCTAATTCGTACATAGTCACATCATCTAACTCCAACATAGGAATCTATCTACATTCATCAGCAATAAGTATTTCCCAAAACCTAAACATGTGGATAAGAACACGGTCTTCTCAATTACCCATGTTCCTAAGTGGGCTAAGAAGGGTGTGAGTATTACTCAGTAGGGAACCACCAATGGAATATGTAAATATAACTAGTCCATAAGAAGTTCTTTAACATGTTATTTAAATATAAGTCGCAAATATAACCACTTAAAAATTAAAAACTAACAACAATAACAAAAAACGAGCATAGGGGTCAAGTTCCCACCCTGATCTGTGCACAAGTGATTCAGCCATTGTCTAAGTGTATCTTAATAAAATGAAGACAATAATAACCAAATTATTTCTAGGGATAATATATCCATATTTGGTCAAAATAATTGGAATTTGGGTGTAATATACAAATCTTCTGAGCCCAAATAGCCACCAGGGGTGCCAATTCACCTCAAGCTTAACCAACTATCTCAAGGACCTTCAGGGGCCATGTACACGTAAAATTTTCCTTATGTATCTCTGTGTTAACCCCTATTAAACATCATTCTCTAAATCGTCGATGGAAATGTTCACCCCAGGTTATCCATTAGTTTTAGTGTCTACTAGGGGACATTTTCACCTTAGTTTAACAATCATTCTTAGCATCCCTCAAGGGTCATGTTCACCAATGGTTAACAATAAGTCTAAGTGTCCCCTGAGGGAGAATTTCCAGTAATGGTTAAACAATATATTTACAATGAAGAAAACATATATTATTTTTATAGGAAAAATAAAATAAAAGGTTCATAAGATCATTAATCAATTCCATTCAAAAAGTGGGACCAATATTTATTTTCCAAAACCATTTCAAAAACCATTACTAATTTCCATGAATAATAAAATTTATATACTCATTTCTAAAATACCAATCATGAATCAGTTATAATAATACCTTTTTAAGTTAACATATCAAGGGTTAATCCAATTTACCATTTTTAAGTTTAATGTTCAATACCATTCAAAATTCCTAATTAAAATAAACCTAGTAACACTTTTTGAAAAACATTTGGAGTTCCATAACTAAACAAATTTTTTATGGATGCTTTAAAAATTTACATTTCAAGAAACCACAATTTTATATCCAAAAAACCAATGTTGCATCATTACAAAGGTGTTACTCTTAGAACTACCATTCCAAAGGACTAAATGAATTTTGGAGTGGTTATTAAAAGGTAACATCCATATTAAAAATATTAATTTATTTCCATGGTCATCAGTGGGGAACTAGTGAGACCACCACCCCAAGAAATATTAGTTATAAAATTTATGTGTTTGATGTTAAGGGAAACTAACCTAATAAAATATTCGAAACATTAATTTCAAGGGAAAAAAACCATTCCAAGGCCTACCAAGTCTCACAACAGCAATTGAGTAACTATATCACATTATGGAAATGTAAAAATTAATTATAATTAGTTATAATTAATTATCAAAAACAACCTACAAGGTATATGTGATGAAGAAAAAAATATATCCCTTAATACACTAGAAGAATATAATAAAACACTATATTTTCCCTTGGTGTATCCACAACCACATACAAATCCAACACTCTAACCAATGACCTAACGACGAAATCAAAAAATTCTAATTTTAAGTTAACCGCCTTATAGAAATTGACCAAATATAAAACCTCCATCCAAATGCCAGGAAATTTATTGTATGTATCATATTGGGACCTCATCTATAAAATACACATTAAATATCCATGATATTTATCTGATTCCACAATTCATAAATGGAGTAAACACCAAATACAAAAAACAAGGGAACTAAAAATTAAACAAATACAATAAAAATAAGAATGGTTAATGAGGATAGTGAATCTATCCTAGAATCACGAAAGAAAAAATTTAAAATCCATAGAAAATGATGGGGTAGTATAAGGGATGATGAGATTAGCTGACTCTAGTGTGGGTGGATGAGGGGGATAAAAAGGTATGCTGGGTTTTACGAGTCACTGGGGGAAAATAAAAAAAGAACACTATTAATGGGACACGTGGTTTTTTCTTCAGATTTTACCAACCATGAAAAAACCATGTGGTTTCAAAGAATATGTATACCACCTCACACTATTGGGTCACATGGTTTGAGAAATCATTCCCCCATTTTGAAAATTAATGATTCCTTAATCTGCTAACATTTTTATGGTATGTCTATAAATATTCTTCAAACCCCATGTCTATCCCAAGACATAGTATTTACACTAATATTTTCATGGTTTTCTATAAATAATAGAATAACCATTCTAGGAAGACATTCCTTATAGATATTAAAGATAATCTCTACCTTGTTAAGGGTACCCATGTGGTTTCCTAAAAATCGTGCAACTGAAAATGTTCGACCTAGTACTAATGCTAAATAACCATGGAATATCAACCCGACACTGCTGAGTATTTCTGAAACACCAAATGAGATTCTTGGACATAAAATTATACCAAAATATAACAATTTAATAACTAAAACATTTTAAATTTTATTCCATACCTTAATATAAAAATCCAACAACCCACTAATTCCCAAATTCAGATTCCATTTGAAATTTTCATCCAATATTGACATGAGATCTTACTACCACCCCACTATAATTATTCTCAACATTGAGAAGTCCCAAGGGTTACCCTACCACATCTCAAGAACTATATTGTTCACCATCATAATGGAAAGAAACTAATCTTGTTCGTTACTACACAAATCATATCTAACGAACAACCTTCCACTCAAGGAGATAAAATAGTCAAAACTAAATCCAAAGCATGTCGCATCAACCAAACCATAATATATATAATATAAATGCCCATATATCCTGATAAACAATGGTTTCAATGTAAAAACACCCAATAAGACCATGATTCTTTCCACTATAAACATCAACTTACAACCACCAATTCTAATTATTTGATGCCTTTTCCATCATAATTTCCTATTGAACAAGTACATTGGTGCTCCAATTAAATGCCCAACACAACTCACCATATGTGAACATGCATATGAATTATGGTTAAATATTATAACCCTTTCACATTTCATAATTCCAAATAGGGTTGATCAATGAACCTCTATTAATACTCAAGCTTGGAACATACTGGTTTTTCCTCAAAATCACATTTTGATACATCAGACAAAACAATTATTTCCAAAATGAAACAATATATTTGGTTTGAAACATAATTTATGAATCACCTTAAATGATTTCAATTTGATCTATCCTCATCCAGAGCATCTTGAAACTCCCATATCAGACCAAAAATGTGTTAACAACCTATAATATTTTGATTCCTTTATGCATGGGGGAAACAAATGATGACCAAAAAACAATGGTTTGATTTTATTCCTATCTATTTTAGGTTCTATATTCAGACCCTCATTTTCCCCAATTTTTTTGTTGTATCCTACCAAACACTGGTGAACTCTAGTCCCAACACCAACAAACAACTTAAATTCCACACCCAATCCACATATAACACATAGTCTCAACCCCCCCACACTCACATTTTATTCCCTAATTAGAAATCCTTATGAAATCCATGTATGCCTCTCACTTATCACACACTGGCTTCCCTAGGACACCATGATTTTTAAATGGTAAATTCCACATGACCATGACCCCTCACAGAGTGGGGTAATATACGCATGATAACCATGTCACTCCCAACTATATATTTTTCATTATCATATATCTACAAGAGTAACTACCGAAAAGTCATTGACCATGCTCTATTCATCCGCAATCTATAGGATTTAATATGTCCATTTCTCTCACCTGAGATACAAAGTGAATCACCATAAACCACTTTTTCTTGGCTTCCGATGAGGTCAACCAAGGTATTTGATGATATGTAACCCATAATGAGAAACATGGAAATAAATGGTTGATGGTTCACTACCACTATATAGAATTACATATACCACTAAATAAAAATAACCTATAAGGTTTCAGCTGAAGAAATGAGTACCACTCATCTCAATTCATGCTTAACATATTCATGACCCATTAATACTCAATTTTAGTCAATATCAGCTATCAATCACCAAAATTTGATCTTAGAGTAATTTCAATTTTAATGAATGTAAACTAAACTAACGTCCAATATACATGATCCTCTATTCTCCCAAAAAACTCAATAATTTTGTTCACCATTCATTGAGAGTGAATTTTTGACCAAAAAACATTATTTCACTAGAATTATCTTATAAGATTTCATGAACTGGTGTTTATCAAGGTAATATTTCCCCCTCACCATCTTAGATTCTATGATTCCAACATGACCTTCCAAAAATCAAAGATGATCATTTTTTCAATGCCAAGGCTCAACATTCTCATGCACAGCCTGCTCGTATCACCTTGATATCCCCAAATACAAATGGGTACCTAATCCTAATTCCCATAATCACCGAAACTAAATAGCACTACGCCTCAACAATACAAAATTAGATTATTTACTTTACTTAGAATTAGGGTCACACACTCCACTAACACATCTTATTAACCAAAACCAAGGTTCCATTAGTTTCTCTTTTTCTGATATTTGGCCCATGTATCCATTCATGTATTTGACCATACATACTGAACTATCAGTCTAATAATACATGAGGCATTCTTGGTGTATTCCTCTTAAAAGGTTACCATTTTTTCAATGAGCTCGGTCTAACAAAACTTCCACAAAAAACTATAGGCATTGTTCCAAACCAAATGAATCTACACACGATCTATCCACCATAGACCTATCCACCTTGGTCCAGAACTTGTTACAGTGTCATGATATCATCAGATTAGCGGGATCTGAAATCCAAATGATCCCAACCATTCAAAACTGATCATAAAATCCCAAATCCATATCCACAGTGCTACCATAGAAGTTATAATGCTTAATCATAATTTCAACAGAATCTTACTCGAACCTACAATACCTCTATTATATTTCATGAAGAATCCACCCACAATTCACATAAAATAATATATATGAAACTGTTGTAACTCCACTGTTGGAAACCCCTGATCACCCAAAAAGCTGTCAAGAAACTAGACCGATCCACTTCCACAAGATCATTGGGCTCACACATATAGATACTTATTCTCTAAATTATACAATTCACTACTCTTGGTTGGAAATCATACACCTAATCCACAACACAATATGTATACACCTAGGTCCAATTTCATTTTATAGGTTCAACAACCATAGAGACACACCCATAACATGAACTACAATACAATGCACCTACATAGGGGTTGAATTAAAACCCTACAATGCCACATTCCATAAGGGTAACTAGAATCCATTTTTTATTGACATATCCATAAACTCTATGATCAGAACCCAAATGATGAAATAATATGAATCTCCATTCAATATAGTACAACTAATCCAAAAATTTCTCACATTCCTTAACCAAGTGTCTCACTCCTAGAGATCCCTCTCTAGCCTAAAATACCTATGCATAGGATCAAGATACATCCATAAAGAATTCCAATAATGATGATCCCAAAAATTTTAATCCCGTTTCATTCCATGTTCTTTAAAATTTACAACATAAAAATGATTGATTCATAATTTTTTTAAAAATGTATCATTTCAAAATAATTAATGATTTCAAAACATTAATAGTTTCCACAATTCAAAGGTTTGGTTAGATAGAATTAAATAGAAAAGTTATGTGGGGAAACACCTTATATGTTTCTTACAATAACATTATTTAACCAGAACCATTATATATAATCCATTTATGTCTACCAGCTAGAAGTATCATAGGGATTTGGTAAAGAAGAATATCACCAAACACAAATAAGTGAACTACATAAATTGTAGCATAAACATTAGAGACCAATCCCTCTTAACCATTTCAAACCATGAGTCGATATAAATTACCTTTAGGCTTACCAAGATATCATAAATTAATTATAACACATGTAAATACCTACTAATAATCCAACACACATTACATGGGGATAACACCAAGATCCCATGTGTATTGAATGATGCATGAACACACACACACACAATATTAGCATGATAGGCCATGTGATAAAATCACAAAAATTAATATGATAAAATCCATGTTAATGAATAAAGGTCCAAATCAATCAATGATAATAATTAAAATCAAGAACAAAAAATTCACCCTTAGAAACGTAGATCCCCCCCCCATATATAGGGATGTATTTCCCATTCACATGTTTACTACCCATATATTATATACATAATGTCCCGAATTTTTCCATATATTATTTTAGTAATATATGGGAATTAATTTGAGACCAAGCTCTGAGACGGCATGCAGTTCCGAGGCCCGGTGAGCCCGAAACAAATGATTGAATTTAATTTAACTATTAAATAACGTGTGCATCCAGTTTTCCTGAAAATTTGGAATAACTCCCGAACGGGTGATCAGATCAGGAATCTGAGGGCACTACTACGTTTAAAACATCGATTTTACCTTAGGCGAGACCAAACATCGGCTGGAGCAGGTCGTTGGTGGAATCCAGTTTTTGGGACGTAAGAGTAATAAAATATTTAAATAAAAATATTTTATTCTGGAGAGAAATCTTTTAAATCTGCTGCAACATATATCCCTCACCCTTTTAATTAAAGGTTGGTGCAAGGGTCCAGGGTTACAAACCTCATAACCCTGAAACCCTTGGTGGGTTTGGAGGCTCTGGAGAAAACCTCCCAACGCGGTGATGATGACGCAGTGACCAAATCATCGCTGACCAACGCCACAGAATCCATGTAGGATGTTTTTTTGTGATTTCTTCCTCGTTCTTGATTTCTACGCCGAACGCAGGCTAATCCACGAATAGATTAGTTTGCAGATCGATCGTTCTTGCAGGATGGGATTTTTGTGGGGATTTTGGGAGATTGAATCCATGTTAATCCATTGTTGTTGATTTTATGCTCTGATTAATACCATTAATGGGATCATATAAACACCATGAATAATGATGGAAGAGGTTCGTTCCTTAATTTTGTTTATTTGGATTTCCCCCTTTCTTTTCTTCGCGTACATCGCGTTCTTCGCGGGGCGATGAACGACGGATCATTGCGCATCCGTTCTGCGATGCAACAATCCCAAACTGTGGATCCAACCCGAGAGCGGTGTCACGGAGGTGCGATGAAGATATCAGTGGACGATTCGAAGCAGATCGAGAGTTATGAGTGTTCAGGTGTTTTTCTTTGGATGGATCGTTCCAGGTTTATGATCTGTTTTAAAGGAAAAAAAACACCTGTTGCGGTGTTCGTATAATGAAACGAACCAATCCTTGGAGTATTGGGACGAACAGACGAGAGATCGCGGATCCAGAAGATCAGCCGAAGCGTGAGGATGAAGACGGCGTTTTGGAAATTTCCTGACTACACGGTGTGTAGTAGGGGCTACACGGCGTGTGTTTGTCGTGGCCCACATGGCATGTACTCTGGGAGTACACAGACATGGGTTGGGTACATGGACAAGGACACAACATGTATACCCCTCCCCAGCCAGACCTGGCCAGATACACGTGATACCCCATGTACTGGTACATGGGCAGGCGACACAGACACGGGCATAAACCATGTACAGGCACATAGACAACGTACACGGAGCAAACCCAGGTGCTCGGACACAACGTGTGATTCTTCTACACGTTGTTTAGTTTCTTTCTATCAGACAAGCCGAATGACACGGTCTGGTTACATGGGCAGTACCCCGGGTCAAGTAACATGACATGTACTTTTTCTACACGTCGTGTTGTTTGGTTTTTCACAGCATAAACGTATGAAACATGCCTTTTACACGGGCAGTGCCCAGGGTCAAGGAACATGGAGAATAACCATACTACACGCTGTGTAACCTTTTCTCCATGGCTTGAGCTACTTGTCTTCTGTGACTTGGACTAGTTCTTATGGTTCATACCCTTGGTTTTCCCCTAATGGATCTGGTATAATTTCTTTTATACATAAGTAGGATCCCTTCAGCAGAACTTCCTGAATAGAGTTATTGGA
This sequence comes from Viscum album, assembly GCA_963277665.1. Taxonomy (NCBI): domain Eukaryota; kingdom Viridiplantae; phylum Streptophyta; class Magnoliopsida; order Santalales; family Viscaceae; genus Viscum; species Viscum album. The sequence goes on from OY728158.1 coordinate 1,292,341,610, forward strand.
ATCCCCTCTATGAGACTTGAAGCTGGATCCTCTATTCATTCTTATAACCCTAGGTAGAGTTCTTGGTATTGACGTGACCAACTTTAACCATGCACTGATCCTCTTTTTAACGGATTAGCTCACACATAGTTGTTAGAATCACCCCATGACTTGGTATTGATCCTCATCTGAGCATCATGTTCTCAAGGTACTTTTGGATTGTGTTCTCCCATACTGAGTACTTTGTATCTCTCTCTTCAGACCTAGGAGTGTGTTATCCCAGTTGTATGCTCAGTGGAATCTTCGAGCTGGTTTCTAGGGGTGGGTTCCACGATAGTCGATCGTGTATGAGTATCTTTGGATATTCTGGATATATGTTCAGTAGACATATATTGTGTAGAGCTGACTGTACATTTCTTTTTTGGTATTTCCCTTGTTTTATTCCCTTTGTGGTTTCGGGGTGTCTTTTGGGTATTATTATACTCACCCCTACATGGGCTTTGCCCGCACGTATCGTGTCTTGGGCAGACGAGCGAGCATTTTATAGGATTCTAGGTGGACCAAGAACCGATGGTACTTAGTGAGATCAAACAGGCCGAGGTTTGTTCCTATGCCTACAGATTGCTATCCCAACACCATTCTTTATAGGTTGGACTTTGTTACAGACTTTCTTTTGGTGGGATTTTACTTTTGGCCCAGGGTTTTACTTTCCTGTACTTTACTTTCCTATCATACAATGTGGTTGGGTTGCAGTGTATGCCTGAATCTTTTTCCTTTTTGTAGTTTTTACTTTTCAGCCTTGTGGGCTAGAGAATGTGTGTGTGTGTGTGTGTGTGTGTACAAGTTTATAGGCAATGCCTCCCATGTTAGTAGCATGCTTACTCAGTGCTAGTCACCAACCCCTGTCCTATTGGAGGAGGGCTTGGGGAGTTGCAGCTCGGGCCCCACTGGGACGAGTCATGACAGAGTAGTATTAGAGGTGGTCGGTTCTACCTTAGGACCGAGAGTCTGTGAGTTGGTTTGGGGCAACGGTGTTAAGTATTTCAAGTTTGGATTTTATGCCATGGACCCTAGTGTTTGTGCGGGTGGCCGACGTATCCATACACCAGGACTCTGATAACCTTCTTTTCGACTCGGAACATGAGAACACTAGTTGCAGGGGAAAACAATGGTACATGCATCATATAGTAATGGGTTGTGGTTTCTATGTCCTTCTTGAGTCAGCTCTCCAGATATACTCACTGACTGAGATACATCTTGTTTCTTTACAGGATGCCTCCGCGACGTGCACCCGCTAGGATCCAGCAGCTCGATCATGAGGATGATCCCCTCAGTGATGAAGCCTAGATACAGGGACCGGATCACCCAGTTTTACCACCAGGTGGTGTGCCAATTATCCCGCTACCTGTGGAGTAGTGTTTAGTGCCTGTTGTACCAGTGGAGGATGAGCGCAAGCTGAGTGCACTCTATGTGTTTTAGAGATAGAGACCCTTCAGGTTTCGAGGTGAGCCTGACCCTCAGACCGTAGGGGACTGGCATGAGATAGTGGCCAAAGTCTTACGTTTGGTCAGGATACCAGCAGACCAATGGTGATCCTGGCAGCGAGCCTTCTGCAGGGCTCGACATGACTATGGTGGAGTTTGGTTATCTAGACGCACGATGAGGCGACACTTTAATGGTCGGATTTGGAGCATCTCTTCAGATGAGAGTTCTCATCAGTTACCTTAAGAGCAGTACACATAAAGGATCTTATTCATCTCTAGCAGGGAACCATGATGGTGGTTGACTATTCGTAGAGGTTTACCGATCTCTCACGGTACTCGATGGATATGGTTAGAGATCAGTACTACAGAGCTCGGACTTTTGAGGGGGGCTTGTGCAGAGATATTCAAGCTAGCATCATCCCTATGAGCATTTCTACTTATGCTGAGGTGCTCAAGTGGGCTCTGGCGGTCGAGAGCTTCTTGGAAGAGCAGAGACAGCTGGAAGATGTCAGTAGTTGGCGAGCTGGAGCAGAGACCTCAGCAGTAGGGAGCCGACATCAGGGACCCATGCGTGGGAGACATTTTCAAAGGAGATCCCCGGATAGGGGATCTGCCATACAGGGTTCCGACCCGCCGTACTACTAACATGGGAGCAGTGGATGGACCACCGAGGCAAAGGCAACGTGTGGAGCAGAGAGATCCTCGAGGCGGCGGACGTGGTTGGGGAGCTAGTAGAGCAGCTGGAGGTGGTCGTCGTTTTGACCTTTTAATAGCACCAACCCTAGGAGGTCCACCCAAGGCTCAGGGATCTGGTGGACAGAGACAGGGACAGCTGCATGCAGCAGATTCTTATGACCCAGGTACTCCCGGAATGATTAGAGGCACTATCTATGTCTTTTCTACTTTGTCTTCCATATTGATAGACACAGGTGCTAGCCATTCCTTTCTACAAGGTTATCTTTTTCGAGACCTTCAGATTCCAGTTGAGCCATTGACTCGACCCTTACGCATAGAAACACCGACCATAGAAGATTCAAAGATCACACACCTCTATAGATAGTGTGACCTCCCCCTTGGAGGCAAGAGTTTCGGTTGGATCCTCTTGGTGGTAGCTTTGAGGCCTTATGATTTCATTCATGGTATGGATTGGCTATCCACATTTCATGCCCAGATCGACTATTTTAGGTGAAGGGTGCGGTGTGTCTGCAGTGATGGAATGAGGTTCTCTTTTGTCGGTGAAAGAGAGACCCAGGAAGCGCAGGATGGACTCGTGAATATGAGGGCACAGCCGATTTGACATCAGTTGGCTAGCCTAGCACTTTCCACAACAGATGTTACGAGTTTCTAGTTTCTAACAATAGTGGCTGAGTACGAGGTCGTCTTCCCGTAGGATGTCCTCGGGCTACCTCCCCGTTGGGAGATAGATTTTTTGCATTGAGTTGCAACCCGGGATGACATCGATATTAGCATCAGTATATCAGATGTCTACTGTACAACTTTGTGAGATGAGGGTGCAGCTGGAAGACTTGTAGAAGAACAGATTTGTGAAACCCAGTGTTTCACCCTGGGCGGCCCCAGTGCTATTTTCCAAGAAGGCGGACGGGATCTTGAGGCTATGTGTGGATTATCGGTGCTTGAATCAGGTGACTGTGAAGAACCGGTATCCACTACTAAGGATCGATGACCTCTTTGACCAGTTGAGATGGGAATGATGGTTCTCGAAGGTTGATCTACGATCAGGATATCTCTAGTAGCGAGTATGGGAGGAGGATATATTGAAGACGACTTTCTACTGCCGCTACGGTCACTATGAGTACTTGGTGATGCCCTTCGGCGTGACGAACGCCCCGACAGTGTTCATGGGACACATGAACTGGATCTTTCAGCCCTATCTAGACCGGTTTGTAGTGGTCTTCATCGATGATATCCTTTTGTACTCTGCGTCCGAGGAGGAGCATGCGAGATACCTAAGGATGGTTTTGGACACACTTTGAGAGCAACAGTTGTATGGGAAACTCTTGAAGTGTCAGTTCTGGTTACAAGAGGTCCACTTTCTGAGACACATTATCTCGGAAGATAGTGTAGCAGTGGACCCAGCCAAGGTGGAGGCAGTACTAGCATGGGAGCCACCCTGGAGGGTAATGGAGGTGCGATGTTTACTTGGATTGCCAGGCTACTATCAGAGATTCATCCTTGACTTTTCCAGGATTAAAGCACCCATGACAGCTTTGACCCAAAAGGGGTAGCCTTTCGTGTGGACCAAGAGATTCCAACAGGATTTCTAGCAGTTGAGACAGAGTCTGACGAGTGCCCCGATCTTGACTTTACTAGAGGAGGGTGTCGAGTACATATTATTCTACAACGCATCAGGAACCTGTCTTAGTTGTGTCCTGATGTAGAGTCAAGCCTGTGATTGTCTATGAATCACGTCAGTTGAGGCCACATGATTATAACTACGCGACCAATGATCTTGAGTTCGCAGTGGTAGTCATCGCATTGAAGATGTGGCGACGCTACCTGATGGGAGAGAGGTTTACAGTCTACTCTAATCACAAGAGTCTCAGATACATCTTTTCTCAGAAGGATCTGAATTTGAGATAGAGGTGATGACGTGGGTTCCACCAAGATTACGACTTTGAGATCATTTATAGTCCTGGGAAGGAGAACATGGTGGAAGATGCTCTTAGAAGGAAATCCAGTTCGCAGTTGCTGTATGAGGCGACGAGGCATCTGGCCTCCTTACAGTTATCCTTCTTGGATGAAGATGAGGGAGCTTACCTTCAGTCGATGGTTGTTACTCCTCCACTCTTACAGCAAGTCAGGGATGTACAGTGTGAGGATTCAAGCTGTGAGACTCTATGTGCTCATATATCCACAGGTGATACTGCTGATGGATATTCAGAATGTGGGGAGCACGTTGTTATTTTTAGAGGGTGTACGGTAGTACCAGTGACGTTGCGGGAGGAGGTTCTGAGGGAGTTCCATATATCCCCATTGGCGGTGCATCCAGGCGTAGAAAATATGTATCAGGACCTCCGACGTCAGTTCTGGTGGCCAGGAATGAAGAAGGGTGTGGCAGAGTTTGTCTCTCGGTGCCTTGCTTGTCAGCAGGTAAAGGCTGAGCACCAGGTGCCAGTAGGTTTGACTCATCCCCATGAGGTGCCAGAGTGGAAGTGTGATGGGATATCCATGGACTTTGTAAAAATATTATCACGTACATCTAGGGGACATGATTCCATCTGGGTGATCGTTGATCGACTCACCAAGTCGACCCATTTCATAGCCATACGTGAGCTGATTTCAGTAGACATCTTGGGATGCCTCTACATGGAGGAGATAGTTCAACTTCATGGAGTTCCATCCACGATCGTATCAGATCGTGATGCTCATTTCACATCCTAGTTTTGGAAGGGATTTCTGGAAGATTTTGGGACTCAGTTACGCTTGAGCACAACATTTCATCCCTAGACTGATAGTCAGACAGAGCGGACCATCCAGGTCCTAGAGGATATTCTTTGAGCTTGGATACTTGACTTCGGTTGTAGTTGGGAGGATCACCTAACACTGGTGGAATTTTCTTATAACAACAGTTATAATTCCACTATTAGTATGGTACCATTTGAGGCTCTGTACGGGCGACCTTGCAGGTTGCCACTTTTCTGGACTAACCCGGGAGAGTCAGCACTCATGGGTCCAAAGATGGTGAGTGATACTACAGAAAAGGTGTAGGTCATCTAGGAGGAGATGAAGACTGCACATAGTCGGAAAAAGTCTTATGTTGATAGGAGGTGGAGGCCCTTGGAGTTCAAGGATGGAGACCATCTGTTCCTTCGGGTCTCACCTCGACAGGGATTGTAGAGATTTGTCCAAGGCGACAAGCTATCTCCGAGGATCGTGGACCCTTTTTAGATTCTGAGTAGAGTTTGCGAGGTGGCGTATCACTTGGCTCTACCTCCTCAGATGGACCGGGTACACAACATCTTCCTTGTGTCACAGCTATGGAGTTACCTGCATGATCCATCGCACGTTATCGACTGGGGTGAGCTGGACATCGATGACGGGGTGAACTGTACCCAGTAGAGATCAAGGATTTTTAGGAGAAGATCCTTCATGGATGAGCTATTCCCTTTGTGCATGTCTTGTGGTAGCATGGGAATCTCCAAGAGAGCATGTGGGATAGGGAGGCTCAGATTCACGTGAAGTACCCACATCTTTTTGAGTATCCATTGTTTTGGATTTTTGGGGACATAAAATCCCTAAGCTGGGTGTGAAGTAATGTCCCAGATTTTCCATGTATTATTTTAGTATTATATAGGAAATAATTCGAGACCAGGCTCTAAGAAGGCGTGCAATTCCGAGGCCCGATGAGCCCGGAACAAATGTTTGTATTTAATTTAACAATTAAATAACACGCGTGTGCAGTTTTCCTGAAAAAGTTGAATAACTCCCGAATGGGTGCTTCGATCAAAAATATTAGGTCTTCGTTGCATTCAGAACATCGATTTTACCTTAGGCGAGGCCTAACATCATCCGGCGTGGGTCGTTGGTGGAGTCCAATTTTTGGGATGTAAGAGTAATAAAATATTCAAATAAAAATATTTTATACTGCAGCAAAATCTTTTAAATCTGCTGAAACATATATCCCTTAACCTTTTAATTAAAGGTTGGCACAAGGGACCAGGGTTACAAACCTCATAACCCTGAAACCGTTAGTAGCTCTAGAGACTCTGGAGAAAACCTCCCAACATGGCGACAACGACGTAGTGACCGGATCATCACCGACGAATGCCACGGAATCCAGGTAGGATGTTTGTTTGTGATTTCTTCCCTGTTCTTTATTTCTACGACTAACGCGGGATAATCCACGAACAGATTAGTCCGTGGATCAATTGTTCTTGCGGGATGGGCTTTTTGCGAGGATTTTTAGAGAATGAATCCATGTTAATCCATTGTTGTTGATTTTCTGCTCCGTTTAATCCCATTAACGGGAGCGGATCAATGCTGTGATGAATGACGACAGAGGTTCGTTCCTCAATTTTGTTTCTTTGGATTTCCCCCTTACTTTTCTTCGCGTTCTTTGAGTTCTTCACGGGATGATGAATGACAGATCATTGCACATCTGTTCTGTGACGTAATGATCCCAAACTGTGTATCAAACCCTGGAGCGGTGTCACAGAGGTGCGACGACGATTTCAGCGGACGATTCGGAGCGGATCGAGAGTTATGAGTTTTCGGGTGTTTTTCTTCAGATGGATAGTTTGAGGTTTATGATCCATTTTAAAGGCCGAAAACACCTGTCGCGGTGTTCGTATGACAAACCAAACCAATCCCTAGAGTATCGGGATGAACAAACGAGAGATCGCGGATCCGGAAGATCGGCCGAAGCGCGAGGAAGAAGACATCATTCTGGAAATTTCCCGACTACACGGCGTGTATAATGGGCTACATGGCGTGTGTTCGTCGGCAGACCACATGGCCTGTACTCTGGGAGTACAAAGACACAGGTTGGGTACACGGCCAAGGACATGATGTGTATACCCCTCCCTGGCTAGACCCAGCCAGATACCCGGGATACCCTATCTACTAGTACGCGGGCAAGCGACACGGACACGGGCCGAGACCGTGTACGGGCACATGGCCATCATACACAGAGCAGGCCTAGGTGCTCGGACATGGTGTGTGATTCTTCTACGCACCGTGTAGTTTCTTTCTATCTGACAAGCCGAATGACATGGTCCGGTTACACGGGCAGTACCCGGGGTCAAGGAAGATGACGTGTATTTTTTCTACATGTCGTGTAGTTTGGTTTTACACTGCATTAATGTATGACATGGGAAGTTTAAACCAGAAGTACCCAGGGTCAAGGAACACAACATGTAACCATACTACATGTCGTGTAACCTTTTCTTCATGGCTTGAGCCACTTGTCTTATGTGACTTGGACTAGTTCTTATGGTTTGTACCCTTGGTTTTCCCCTGAAGGATCTGGTATCATTTATTTTGTATAGAAGTATTATACCTTCAGCAGAACTTCCTGAATAGAGTTTTGGAATCCCCTCTATGAGGCTTGGAGCCGGATCTTCTATTCATTCCTGGAACCCTATGTAGTTTTCTTGGTATCGACGTGACCAACTTTACTCGAGGTCTGATTCTCTGCTTAGCAGATTAACTCATACTGAGTTGTCGGAACCACCCCATGACATGCTTGTGATCTTCATTTGAGCATCATGTTCTCAAGGTACTTGTGGAGTGTGTTCTCCCAGATCGGGTACTCCATATCTCTCTCTTCAGACCTAGGAGTGTGTTCTCCCAGTTGTATACTTAGTGGAATCTTCGAGCTAGTTTCTAGTGGTGGGTTTCACGATAGTCGATAGTGTATGAGTATATCTAGATATTCTGGTTATATGTTCGGTAGACATATACTGTGTAGAGATGACTGTACCTTTCTTTTGTCGTATTTCCCTTGTTGTATTTCCTTTGTGGTTTCGGGGTGTCCTACTGGGTATTGTTATACTCACCCATGCACAGGCTTTTCCCGCACGTGTCCTGTCTTGTGCAGACGAGCGAACCTTTGACAGGATTTTAGGCAGACCAGGATCGGACAGTACTCAGTGGGATCAGACAGGCTGAGGTGTGTTCCTATGGATATAGACTACAGTCCCATCACATTTCATTACAGGTTGGACTTTGTTACAGACTTTCTTTTGGCGGGCTTGTACTTTTGGCCTAGGGGTTTATTTTATTCTACTTTACTTTCCCGTCATACTCTGTGGTTGGTTTTTAGTATATTCATGCATGTTTTCCTTTTTATAGTTTTTACTTTTCGTCCTTGTGGGCTTGGATATGTGTGTGCGTGTGTACAAGTTTATAGGCAATACCTCCCATGTTAGTTGCATGCCTACTCGGTGCTAGTCACCAGACCCTAGCCTATTGGAGGCGGGCTTGGGGAGTTGCGTCTCGGGCCCCACCAGGACAGTTCATGAAAATATATCTAAGAAATATATATACAAAAACGAAATATTATAATAAAATAAAAACATTATCAGAAAAAAATATATTGTGATGTACCATTCCTCCAAAAAATAGAAAAATTACTAGACTAGAGAAACATTTCATGACCTCATTCATGCCTCCCCATATTTCAGAGAGTTGAAACTTTTTTGAGGGCTTATGATGAATTATAGAAAGTCTGTGACCACATATCATTAAATGAAAATTGAAAAAATAATATGAATCAAATAAAAAATCAACACAAACCTCACAAATAAAGAAATGTTTTATAAATAATCAAGAATCACATAAAATATAAAAGTAATCTATCATAGATAATAAATGGATCCTCTAGTGATAGATTCTAAAACAAGGGGTACTAATTGAAAAAATTAAATAGGTGCTCAAAGAATACTCTAATGTACTACCTATTTTTTCCTAGTTCCATCATCAAACTATAAAACTGTATATCAACTACAACCACAGAAAACATTTCTTTCCCCTGGCCTATGACTATTATCAATAATGGGTAATGTTTGAGTACACAAGTGCAATGGTAGTCCCAATTGGGTGTTATTATAAATGATTATTCCACCACCAATGAAATATCTAAATATAATATGGAAATAAATTGTTTGGGTATAAGTTCATAGGATATGAATTAAAAATAAAATAACATAAAATATTTAAAATTAAAAAAAACCTAAGGCTCGAGTTTACCCCATTAATGGTACATAATGACATCAGATAGTTCCATAGTGTTTCCGGGAATATCAAGAAGACGGAACCAACCATCTTATGACCTAGGTTAACTTAGGAATACCTTGTCCAATAATGTGATATATAGGTGTAATATACACAAGTTTGGATCCCCATCATCTTCCCAGGGGGTTATGTTCACCCCTAATTTGACAAACTGCATCTTCTTCCCTAAGGGTTCATATTCAACCCATGTAATCTGTACTAATTAGAATCCAATGTGGGGGATCTGTTCAACACATGTTTAGAATAAGTCTCAATGTACCATTGGAGAATTTTTCATTACCGGTTAGCCATATGTCTCATCATCCCAGTATTCACCACGGGTTAACCATCAGTCATAGAATCCACCAGGGACTGCATCCACTAATGGTTATCTAGAAGTCTCAGCATAAAATTGGTTACATGTTTTCCTCAGGTTAACAATAATATCTTTAAGAAACCAAATATAAATTATTCCCAAGCAGAAAAAAATAATTACTTGCCAAAAAGTATCATTAAACATTTATAAAGAAATAATGACATATTTATTTAGCCAATATAATTCCAAAAATCATTTCCAATTTGAATATAAAATAAATTTTATAAATACAATATGAAATTACTATTTCCAAATATTATTTCTCAAGAGGATTTCACATTCCCTTATCCTGATTCAAAATAGTTTACATCTTTGCAAGGATAATCTTCAATAACATTCTAAATTATCAATTAAAAACCATCCATGTAGCCCATTACAAAACATAAATCATGTTCTATAACCAGACTAAATTTTTAATTCCACATTCAAAAAATAAAATTTTAAGAAAAAACCATTAGTTTGGGAAAACCCATTAGTCACATATTTACTAAGGGGGTCCACTAGGAACCACCTTCCCATAGATCTGGAAGCATATTTAAGGGATTTGAGTAAGGAAATATCCAAATAAAAATATTAATTAATCTTCAAGGTCATCCCTCAGAAATCAATGAGACCACAACCACATGAAGTAAAGGGTAAAACAATAATATGTTCTAATGTGTAGATCAATTACCTTAATTAACATATACATACATTTATTATGATGACTGATAAGTTTTCCAATGACTCCAAAGGGTTAAATCACCTATTAAGTACCAAGCTCAGAACATGAAATCTAAATAATTAATTAAAATCATTTATAATTATAGTATAATATAATCCCTCAAGATGTAAGTGAAAAATAACTAGATGTAATATCTTAAAACATATAAACTACAAGAAAAATCACCAACATTCACCATATACTGTAGTGAATGCAACGATCCGAAAACCCAAGAAAAAATCTATGAAAACATAGAAAAATTCCTTTTTAAGAAAATACCCTAATAACAATTTGTTCCACATCATAAAACCCCTAAAAACAATTAAAAAATATACATATGTCTTCTTAAGATCTTATATATGCATGAAACTTGAATGCCCCATGTTAAATGGCTGATTCCACGATGATTTGGTGGAATCAACATTGAAAATCCTAAATAAAGGATGAAAATAAGTTACCAAACCCATGAGAGTATTTTTGGAGGTAGGACGACTGTTATATTTTCTTTGAACCATTAAATAATTCATCTAAAATAAATAGAAAGTATGAGGTTTTATAATGTGAGGAGGATCTCGACTAGATGACGTTTGGGAAAGTGAGGGGGAAAGAAAAAGGGGCTAGAGCATACAGAATTAAAGGGTAAAAATAAGAAAATAAAACAATAAATGAATTTCATGATTTGAATATATAGTTTTACAATGAACGTGAAAGGAATATTTTAAAAACTCTCCTCTCATATAGGTACGCTATATGGTATGATAAACCATGACAAAACCATAACAATTGGCACTGTATCATTCTACATCATTTCAAATGATGTTTATACCACTATGCAGAAACCATCTGAAAACACTAGGTCTATCTGAAGACAATAGTTTCCCATAAATTCCATACATATATTTTATATATTAATAGATAAATATTCATTATCTAACATAACTATCCATTTAATAATTTATTAGAAATACGAAATTTGGAAACATGGATACATGGAGAAAGGGTTTGTACTTGATCTAAATAATCCTCCACACTATAATTCATAACTATAACCATTCATAGAAAATTCATGCATGACATCTTTCTTCATATCCTAGATAATGGTTAAAAAATAAAGGGTGATATTACATACATAATAATCATAAATAAATATGATATCAAAATAATATTATCATAATGGCATTCGAACATGATAATATAATTTAAAAACATACCCTATATATCATAGATGATAATATTAACTTAGGGTATAATTATCAGAAGTTCATAAGACATTAGTAATAATGGAATAGAAGATAACAGGCCATGAGAGCAGTAATGTTTGATAATTTATAAATTTGATGAATACACATAAGTATAGAAAATCTTATGTCATGGATAACCACTATAAAAGTCATAGCAAGTAAGGATTTGTCTAACCAACCATGTACCTATATTATGATTGTGAAAATCTACATTTTAAACAATTTTGGGATAAGGATAACTTTTAATTTAAACTCTTTTAGGCTCATAATAAACTCCCATGAACTCTCTTTTGGGCATTGAAAAAAATCTCATGTACCCTATTTTGGTCTTCAGATAACCTTCGATGTACCCTTTAATATCGTAGAACAATAATCATTAACTATTTCCTTCAAGGGATAAATAATTATATTCCCACCCATACAAAAATGAAAATCATATATATTTTTGGTTCAAAATAATTCATCATATCATAAAATATGGAAATTAAACTGGTTTCGTTAATATTCCATCATAGAATAATTCATTGCAATGAAATGGGATTCAAAAACCTTATTTCATTAAATACCATAAACCATCCAAATAATGGACAAGTATGGTATATTTAGATGATATCCTAGTAAAAATAGAATCATCTTAGGTTTTATCCATTAATGAATTCAAATACTATTGAAAGTTCATTAAAACATTATTGATGAAAAAATCATTTCCATTTTGAAATGAAAATATCAGGAACTAAAAAATTATCAAATATCTAAACAAATCATTGAAAATAACCATGAAAAATTATAGAATAATCCTAAAATTATCTAGTATTCATGATGTAATTAAAGTTTGTAAATTTCATAAATGTTAAAATAAAACTTAAATTCACCCTTTTGTTAATAAAATTTAAAAAGTACCACATTTAAAAAATTAAATAAAGATTCCATTTATACCATTTTAAAAACGAAAACATGGATAAAAATGAATAAAAAATATATAAGGACCTGACTATAAACATTACCTAACCATGAAATTCATTACCATAATCTATTCTCTTATATTTTAGGATCTTATCAGGTTTAGGGTTTTATAGAATTAGGGCATAAGTCATATATAAAAAAACCAAATAATACAAAGTTGAATTATTCAATGATTATCCACGTTTCCCAACATAATTATTTTTAAATAAATAATGAATTAATATAATATAAAAAATCATAACAACATCCAAATTAACCAATTCATTACACTTATCCGTCCTTAAATCCTTCAAAAATATTTTGAAAATGTATGATGAGAAGAAAAAACTAAATAAAGGATATAAATATAATGGAAACTATTTTTCTAGTGAAAACATAATAAACATGTTACATTTACCATTAACTTTAATGATCACTGATCATATTAAATAAAAAAAATTCAAGAATTGCACACACACGTTTTTCTCCAAGTAATCCTTAAAAACCTCATTTTAAGAAATTAAAAACCTTTTTCTATAACTTATATCAACACATTTATAACCCATTTTAATTCCAAATAAAAATTAAATAGAGACCAGTAAAATCCACATTAGGGAAATATTGGTAATGTTTTCCTTATTTCTTATTAAAAAATGTATCATTACCCAATGCATTGAATAACTATCTAGATGCCCCAATAATTTATGTTATAATGGGATCACATGTCACTATCTTGGTGCACCCATCATATAAGATGTAATGGGATCACCTGATGAAATCTAAGAACGCCCATCATATATCCTATAATGGGCTCACCCAAAATTTGTTGGGTAGATCGATCATATATAATTTCAAATAAACACAACATGAATAAACCATTTTATGATTTCACTTTTTCATCATATAATGATTCAAAAACTCTTTTATACTCGAAATAATATCACTTATAGATATCAAAATTCTATTATCATTTAAAAACACATTATAGATATAAAAATGGAAAAGGGTTTTTTATTTTATGAATAGATGTAATATTTCAAAGGAATATAGAAATCAAATAATGGTCGTAATAGTTGAAAAATTCATTGTCATCATAAATGTGAAAAATATAAAATTCCTTTTGTCATTTGTTAAAATGATCCGTATAAAACTGATAAAAAATTCCTTTTGAATAAGTATAAAATTATGTAAAAGTTAAATAAAATTTAATTAATAAATATTTCATGTCCATATAGAAAAATACATAAAATATTTTAAAAAAAGGATATGGATTGGGAAATATTTTGGAGGACAAACATTGTAAGATGATTTTTTTAAAAGAAAGGTCACTTATCACTTGGGAAACACATGAATCATAAGTCTTGTGAACGAATGACATTAAAAATATAAAATATCATGATAAAATATAAAATAAAGTTGTAAAATGTCTTAATGGTTGTATATACACCTTATACGAGAATAATGGTTCATAACATCAAAATATGCATCAATGAAAGGAAATTGAGATGATGTCCCTTACCTTGAGTCAAAAATTTAACATGTGTCTTTATCTTCCTAACAAAAAAAATTATGTTAATTGTTTATATTATTTTTAACCTTTTCGATGGTTATTTTTTTATTTATTTCAATTATTATCATTTTATATACAATTATGTTTACGTCGGAAGTTTGGACTATATTTGTTTTATGTGTCAAAAATGACCTTGGTAGGTTGACTATAGTAAATGATGTCTTCATTTAAAAATATAATGAATAATAATCATGAAATAGTTATCATATTTATATATGAATTATAAATTTGATAATGATCATATATTTTGGTTTTTGATAAATAGAGTATGTAATAATAATGTATATAGTAGGTCGTATGTACGTGTGAGAAACATTTCAAATTTTCAATGATCATTTTGGAAATTATATGAGTAATATTTTATCATTAAAGAATAATTGTAACAGACTGACCCCAGAAGCCCTGGGCCAATGTATTATTATAACACATCGGAATAATTATAAGGAATCAAGTCCCGAAGGACCGATCAGTTTAACAGTCTTGGAAAATAGATTACATACATGAACTTTACATTATAATTTCTAACATAAAACACCTCAAGATAATACTTTTAGAATTTCACCATTACTCTAGATTAACCCTACATATCAATCAAATAAAACTATTGTAATCATGGAAAAATAAAACATAAGAAAGGGGTGAGCTTACATGCCTAGTAATGATAAACAATATAGAGAAATCTATGACAAATAAACATGATCATTTAATGCAAGGTACCAAAAAAAGAAAAAGCCTTTTAACACATTATCTTTAGCATAATATTGTAATAATAAATGAAATAATTCCATTTAATCATTCATATGGATATTTTAGTAGTCAAATAATCACATATAAAATAAATAACTAATATTATTATGAGGGAATGCATAATATAAGACCTATTAAACATACCGTCAAGGATTCGTCCAAGACACCATACTTAATTAGGTAAGAAATTAGCCAAAACCTAAACATAATTGTCTCATTATTCGACTGATGCATCAATGTTTTATAGCGGGTCCCGCTCAACACTTACAATGTCTAATGCATTATTCTAATGAAAAGGGTGAAACATACCATAATCATTCGTATTAAAACCAGTATACGAAATGCCAATAATTTATCTATAAAACATAAATGGAATAAAAATATCACATTCTAATTCAAACATATCATGAATATATCAATACAATATGGAAGATGGTACTCGAATAAATCATCCTCAGTCAATAATAATATCTAATAAACAATGATGACATAGTTGAAAATAATCAATAAAACTATTTGTGGGAAATAACCATTTTTCATGAAATCATTTAAAAGTCACCCAATTTATTGTGGAAGTAGTTTAGAATAAATTTTTTATTCAATGTTTCTCATACCAGTTTTAAAATTATCACGAGATTTCACATTTTAAAAAAATCATGTAAATATAAAAAATCTATAAAATAATTTTGAAAACATTGATATTAATTATATAGATTTTCAAAAATAAATCTCTAAAACATTTAGAATGATGATCTAGTAAAATATTCCCTTCCAAAATACCATATATTATTCCTTTTGAAATAATTTTTAGGAAATTTAGACATGTATGATAAATATGTCCCAGTAAATACTTACACATTAACAATCTCAGATAATAATGTGATTGAGAAATTCACCCTTACCTTGTAGTTTACAAAAGTGGAGGGTGTGTTAAAATCTTATATAATAGCTATTTTTTATTAATAAATTTTACCAAGAAATAAAAATATTTAAGATATCATATACTATCCTCTAATATAATTTTATAATAATATTTCAATTTTATCATTATTTTGGGTATTAACTATTTTGTTTTCCTATTCATGATTTGTTACGTATGTCATGTTTTATTTAAATAGGATGTATTATACTAAACAAATACTGATATTAATTTCATAAATATTATTTCTACATATCATATGTTATTTATAATCACTCTATAATGGTTAATGTAGAGAATGAATCTCATTGCATCATAGAGATGGTAGGTCGTATGCAGGCAAGAGTGACGACATTATTCCTTTAATGGAAAAATGATATGGATATGTATTGTATATAAATTATACCGAATAATAATTATCTCATTTTAATTAATTATTTATAATATAATCATCACTATACCAATCCAAAAAAGTAATGTGGAATAAAAAATGACACCACGGTGTGGAGATGGTAAGTTTTACGTACGCATTCATTGTGATATTTTTATTCGTAGGATGGATTAAATAATGAATATATCCATCCCATGATAATAATAACATCTCATTATATGGATTATTCTGTATTTATTAATTTGATATCAGAACAACATAGAATTAGGATTTAAATGAAGAGAAAAACGCTAAAAGAAGGGATACAATGATTGTCTCTACTTCATGTGTCTCCTTTTGATTTACACAAAAGGACTCGATAATATGTATTTTATCAAAGTTTTAGCCTCTAGGATGAATTAATGGAAGTGTGTAGGGGATTTGGGAAGGTGTTTTCTGAGAAAATGAGGCCTGGAGGAGTGAATAAAAGAGAATATAAAGTGACCTTTTATAAGAGAGGTTATGGGATATTTGAGAAATGATTGAAATATTAATTTATTATAAATTAATTTTCGATTTATAATAGCTCCAAAGTTATTTTTTACAGGAAAAACCGAGTATGGGTTGTTGTTATCATAGAAAATATTAATAGATATGTTTAGATCATGAAATAAACCTTATATTTAGGGATTAACCCTTAGGTAAATAAGTTAACACTTACCTTGTCTTCTTGTATTTTTATACTATATGGTTAATATAGTTACTATAAAATGCCAAGAGAACATAAAGTGGATCATTATTTACATTTGAAACATTGTATATTCCAGTTGGAAGAATCATATATTTATCGGACATTTATATCATCTAATAAAATAGTATTTGTTATATAAACTCATTTTGGTCAATTTTTTATACTATTTAGAAATTGATTTTTGTTAAAGTCATAAAAGCATGATTCCTTTGAACCAATTAATTTAACTCATACCTAAAATGTCATTTTCATCCATAAAATTTGTTGATGTAATAAAAATATTGAATTTAAATTTATTTAAAGATTTATAAATACATTTATTTGAATCATTCATTAATAAGGTAATCACTCCATCATCATTGTTTGATAAAGAAAAATATTTAATTAACGTCAAGAAATTATAAATAAAATAACATAGTGTATAAAATCTTTTTATATTTTCCCTTAAATTTTATAGTGTAATAGATCAATTATATAACTCAAATTAATTTTTTTAGTAATAAGATATATGTTTATGTTATATTTCACTTTACATTAAATTACTTATTATAAAAAGTCATTTTCATAGAAAAATGGCACAATGGTGTTCTAAATTAGAACTAATGATTTCCATGGTTGTCCATATATCATCCAAGAGGACTCTTACACATGTTAAGGTAGTTTTATATTATTATAATATTATTTTTACCCTTATTTACATGATTTACCCTTTAAAAATGATAAAGGAAAATAATTACTAATGCCACAATTCATAATGTACAAAAATAGAAGGTAACTATTTAAAAAATTTGAACCTTATGATTCCAATTATGGAATACATATTTCCAAAACTAGAATGTGTGTTTTTATGTTGTAAAAATTATCAAAAGATTTACATTTGATTATGTATAGTTTAAATATGAAATTACATCCAATAACATAAATTATAATTAATGATAAAAATATAATATTATTATACTTTAAAACCAATTAAATGATAATCTATATATATTAATAATTTAGATGAAAAACAGTTTTGAATTAAAATGTAGTATTTTTCACTATTCATTAAAATATGAATGTTACATAATAACACCAAAACATTATGCAATGTAAATTTTTATATTCCTATTCTAAAGAATAATTTCATTAAATGAAAATATATATTTAAAAGTTTCAATTATTAGATTTAAAAATGGTTCTCCATTAAAATTCAGAAAAATCATTTTAAAAAATATTTCTTCTATCTGAAAAATTGAATTTTTCCTTATATTTTGTCTTATAATAACATAATATTAAAGTTAAAATTATATGGGATATATAAAATTCAAAATTTGGTTAACACTGTTAATAAAAGCATTTTAAATGGATTGTTTGATAGGTCGCGGTGCACTTGAACTCTGTGTTGCTTACATCACATGATATTGAATTATTTTAAAATGAAGCATACCATGGAAGGTAGGGGTGACACAATGATAATAATGTAATATATAATTTATTATTTATTCCAATATATAAGTATATATATCATACATGTGGTGTGGTAATGAAATGAGTGTCACATCGCTACATGAAGGGGTAGTCCACACGTTTACAAATGACTTTATTAATTTTCAATGAGTGAAAAGGATAGAAAAAATTATATATTTTCTTTTAAGAATGAGAAATATGTAAATAATTTCATAATTATGTTATTTATATCACATATAATAATTTTAATTACCCGCATTACCTTCTATGTAATACGTTAGTTAAATGTGGATCATATCGCTTTGCAAGGCGGTAGTCTGACACACACACGAGCAACATTATCGTTTTACCTACTTGATGGTAATTAATATATATATATATATATAATAAAGACTCAATAGTTATATTAATGTAATAAATATCATATTTTTATTTTACATCCATCATCATACCCTACTGTGAGAGGTGGAAATTGAAAAATGAATGACATCGGTTCTTGAGAAAGTAGTCCTACAAACATACGAATGATGATTTCAAAACCCATTTTATGAAAGAGGAGAATGATTTAGTTTATTCAATTAAAATAATAAATTATATTTATATTTTATATATTTATGTTATTATATAAGCATGGATTAATAAATATTGAAGTTGTGGAGGAAGAAATAAAATAAAATGCTTGTTGAAAAATGATAACTCTTATTCATGTAACATCATTTGGTTTGTACTAAATATAAGGCCCCAGCCTTAAACCTTACTTAATCTTGAGTTATTACAAGATTACACATTGAGGATCTTTTCAGGTTTAGAGTTTTAGAGAATTAGATCATGAAACTTGCATTACATTTCCACATTTAAACAAAGTGGTTACATAAAAGACAAAATTCATTCTTCCCATCAACGGAAACCTATTTAAAATAAAACACGGATTCTTTCTTGACACATCCTTGACACTATCATCACATCATGTACCTTTCCCTTGACCTGTGAAAAACATTTCAAAAACTTGGGATGAGCATAAAAAGCTCAGTAAGGGTTATAAAAATATGGAAAGGAAACATGAGTTCATATATACATAAGAATGAAATCATACTTTACCCATAAAACATAGGCATATCAAATCATGAATAAATCATAGAAAACATAAGACATAAAGGTAACATGAGGCATTCATAACATTCTTACATAGGGAGTAACCCTCTTGGTTACGTTTGGAATACCCATCACAGTATATTCCCTAAATCTCTTCGGAGAAACCTTAACGTTTCACTCCTTCGCGTTACCCAATGCATTGGAGAGCTATATTGGGCTCACCCGCCCTTAGTTTATCACGGAACCACCCTTCTTCATAATAATGCCCAAGAACCATAACGTATCACATAAAACATGCATAAAGGAAACATAACATTTCCACATCACAATATAACATTTTAGTATATTGAAATAATGAATCCATTCAAAAAGAAACCATTTCCAAAACCATTTAAAACATTTAATAAAGATATTTTTGAATCAAAGTGTCCCATACCACCTTGAAGCTTTTAACATTTTAAACCATTAATTTCCATATAAATAAATCCTTAAAACCATTTTGAAAACATGGATATTAATAAGAACAAATAATTAAAACATTTAAAACGATACTTTGGTTAAAGGGGTTTTACCAAAATTAGAGACACTTGAATACAATAATAGAGGAATAACATTTAGTCAGAATTTTATAATATCATGAGAATAAAAGGATTCATGATATAATACTCCAAATGACAGTATACACACCATATAAGAGTGAATTGGTGCATAACAACAATGAGCCCTCAATAGAAATGTCAAATGTGATGAAATCCCTTATAAAGAAGGTATCGTTAAATTAAGGACAAATAAATCTCAAAAAATATGTGTGAAAAATATATATACACCCAATATAAGTGGATATTAAGTGTAAAACAATAAAAGGTCATTCACACATATTCAATGGATGACATATTCAATGACTACAAGTTGAACCCAAAGAAATCGAAATTGGGATAAAAAGTTCCCTTGACAGCCTAACGACATCACATCAAAATGAGTTGATGAGAGATAAAAAGTGTATCACATCACTTGGATATAAAATTTACATCAATAAGGATATATGATAACATATCCCAACATAACAATATGTAAATTAAAAGACCCAACAAAAGAAGTCTTTTAAAAAAGAGGAGGGTGAAAGGTTCCCTTACCGACTTGGGTATCTTTCAAAACATACACCCCATGATAGAAGGACAATAGATCATTGATGTAAATAATCATAAACGAAAGTATATTACACAAAGAGTAGAATAATGGGCAGTACATACACCACTCAATGGAATTTGTGGAAAATGTTGCATAAATCTCACGGGAATAAAAGTGAGATGAAAAATCCCTTATGAAAACTCGGCAGCCTAACGGCGCCACATAAAACTTCCGAATATGGATTGATGAGATCAAATAGGGTATCTCATCACATTACAATAAAATGTACAGAAAGAGGAATATAAAATAACATCCCCCAACATTACAAATAGGAGCTTAAAAGAAGTGACACAAAGGAGAGTACTTAAAAAGAAAGAGAGAGGTTAGATCTCTTACGAAAATTCGGCAGCCTAATGGCGCCACTCAAAACTTCCAAAATGGATTGATGAGAGAGAATAGGGTCTCTCATCACATGAACATAAAAATTACAGTATGTTTAATATAAAATATCATCCCAATAACAAGAAAGATGAGCTTTAAAAGGAATGACATAAAAGTGTGTACTTAAAAAGCAAGAGAGGAGTAGGATCCCTTACCTCGGGTCCGACTTGACTCGATCGTTCTTTAACGTCCTGAATAATAAACTTGAGTTAATTTCCACTTTATTAAGAACCTTTTTCTAGTTCATTATTTCTATTAGATCACTTATTTCCATGTTATAAACATTATGTAAACATTTAAGTTAATAATGTTTGTTTTGTCGATATATGGTTCTTAAGTCGAAAGTGGACTTCTTACCATTACATGTTGTTCGTGTAGTCAAATGTTTATTATATACAGAATAATATTCATGATTTGGATATCGTATATGTCATATATATCCAGTACATTCATGAATTTATAACATTACATAATCATTTATAGGTAAGAAATGAAATGCACCGTTCATGGAGACGGTAAGCCGTACGTACGCATGAACGCGACTTTCATTTCTATTTCATATTTTATAGAATGGAATAATAATGATATAAAGGTATATTATAATTACAGTATAATATCATATATAATATCATAGTTCCATCCTTTATACGTCCCACATATGGTATTTAACGAATCAAATCACTTTGAGGGGGCGGTAGTCCGTACTTCCTTAAATGAAGATATCGCGTATACCCATAATGGAAGCCATAAAGGTAAGACAAAAATGAAAAATACAGACACGTAAATAAAACATAAACATATTATATATCATATAAAAATAGTGACATCATAATGGCCACCTTTTAAGGTGTTAAATGAGTATTGAACAATCATCGTTTCGGGAGGCAGAATTTCACCATCCACGGAAACCGTATGTTATTTAACCATTTGATGTAGTTGTGTGAGAGTGTAGCTCAAATAAATCTTATAACAACATCCTAGTATATTGAATATACTGGTTTTGTTACAAAAGAAGTAAATAAAAAGAGTTTAGGGGGTTGGAGAAGCAAAATAAAACAAATGAACACGAGAGAATGAATTACCTTTAAAAGTGTAACTCCTTTTGATTTGAGCCTAAAGGCTTCCTTTGAAATGATTCTGCCCAAAGGAAATCCTCTAGGATGAGGACAGGGATGTGTAGAGAGTAAATGGGCAGGGTCTGGCCGAGCCAAAGGCTTTAGGAGTGTGTGAAATGAGGTAGAGGTGGGGGCCTTTTATAAGAGGAGAGGAGGGGCACTTTTGGAAAGTAAAGAAATATTACTTTATTTGAAAATGTTTTTCGGTTTCAAAAGGTCCCACATTGATATAATTCGTGGATAAGGTGATATGTCTTCGAAATCAACTCATCCAATAAGTTTTGGATATGTGTAGTTCATAGATTTTACATTATCTTTCCATTTTATTTAAATCGTCAAATAATGATGTCATCGCTGCATCATTATTATGTCATATATAATTTAATTTATTTAGTGTCTCAAAATTATAAAAAAAAATACTATGATGTAGGAAATCCTTTTATCTTTCCAATGAATATTTATAATCAAAAATATTACTTGTATAACCCCACTTAAAAATTGTTGTAGTAAAACATATCATGTTTGTGTCAATTTTACTTTTACATTAAATAAAATGTTATTTATGTCATTTCCCAACCAAAGTGGATCTATGGGGTCCCCAAGTTGACCCATGGCTTGTCTTGGTCGGACATGATACAACCAATGAGGGAAAGACATGTTTCAAGCTCATTTTAGTTTTATTAAAGCATTATTTTTACCTTAAACTACACTAATTACCACTAATCGCGATTAAAAACTTAATAAGGTACTATTCACCAAAAAAATATTTTAATCTCATTGAACCACATTTTACTTCTTAATGACAACCATGTATGTCGGATTTTTGAAAATCAAAACACAATGATGGCAAAATTTCATTTAAATGGAAAATCAGTTTTTATAAGTACCACTTAGTGGTTTCACTATTCATCAAAAATTGAAGTTTTTCAGAAAAATCCAAAAAATTCACCCTAAGCTATATTTGATATTCGGAAACCAAAAATGAAGTCCGTTTTACAAAATTCAAAACATATAAGTCACATTAATTAATTTAATAATTAATTCCCGCTGTCATGACAAATAGCGTGTTTTATGAAACAATAAGTATCAAAAGATTGACACTAGTTTAAGTCTGATTTCAAAGTGAAATTGATTCCAACGACCACTATTGGATTTAATGGTAAAAATATTTTCTAATTTCACTTTAAAACCAATTCAAAATATAGTCTAATCATATAAATAAATTAGATTAAAAAGTGGTTTTGAATTAAAATACAACATTTTACACTATTCATTAAAAAATGAACTTTATCGGAAAGATACCAAAAATTTACACAAAGTAAATTTTGATGTCCCGATTCTTAATAAGAGTTTTATTTGGTCCAAAAGAATGTTTAAGAGTGAGCAAAACTATATTTAATGACGGTTCTCCATCAAAAGGTGATAAGTGAACCTTTTGTGAAAACTAGGGCATATACGCCTAAAATTGAATTCTTTCCGTATTTTAAGCCTTTATCTTTTATTGTATAAATGTAAAAATATTTAAGAACATATATAATTATATTTTAGTTATTTCTATCCATTCCCGCCATTACAACATCTACATGTTAACTACCATTTAGAATAATATTATTTTATTATTAGAGTGCAACGTAAGATTCCCAAGAAACTCGTTGTTGCGTGTTGGGTACGCCATCGAGCATAGCGTCCCCTTTAAAGTCATATTAATATTTTATTCACAAATATGGATAAATATGAAAATTACATATTCATTATTTACCTGGGGTGTTACATCCTTCCCCCCTTTTGGGAATTGCGTCCTCGCAATTTTAAAATTGCGCTTGGAAACATCCTTAAAAGTCCCACATCGGAACAAAAGTCGGTAAAAAAAAATAAAGAAAGATAAGTACAAAGGTCACCCGAGTTAACCCATACTAGGATTCCAAGTATGAAAATATGGACATGGAGGAGAAAACATAGGTTCATGTTCTCATGGAGAGTGATAGAAAACATGTTTAGGAGAAAGTTAACCATGAGAAAATCACAAACTTGTGATGGGTTAAACGGTATTCGATTCCCCAGTAGGAAAAGTTAATAGACAACATTTTTGTTTTAAGTTACTTTTTATTGAGGAATTTATTCATAAGGAAGCATAATCACTTATCATGTTGACTTTCAACTTTTACTAGATTCCTTAGTCAAACTCATATTTTTTCCAAAAGACGAGTATTTAGGGAGACTTGTTCGCATCAAGAGTACTATAATCAACTTCTAGAGAATCACCTAATCCCTAAAAGAGAACTATATACATCCCATGTATTTAGGCTTTAACCAAAACCAAATCCAAAAATGTTAGTACAAGATCAGATAATCCAGAAAAGGATAACCCCTTATAAAAAAGAAAATCTATTCTTAATCTCCAAAAATTGTCCAACAAAACCCAAAGTTCAACGAGGACCATCCGATAAACAATTTGTCCATAAAATTCTTCAAAGTAAACCAATATAAGATTGAAACCCAAATATTTGAAGGATTTAGTCACATAGTCTTCCAGGTTAAATCATAAAATTTATCTCCAAACAACATTAGTCGCTCCTAAAGCCTCACATTGAAAAGTAATTATCCTAATCACATATCCTCCAAAATCAACTTACTCTTAATTAATAAAATCATATAACTAAAAAGATTCAGTCAAACTGACCAGGGACTTCACGTAGTCCAGTGGTAGGCGATAAATACCAGTCGCACTTTGGTTGTGGGTTCGATTCCCGCAGCTTTGTCCGACGCGACGGGTTGTCACACGGTCTGTGTGTTGTCCTTTTTTCAAAACTATATAATTCTTAAAACATTCCCCAAAATTAGATAAAATCTTCAAAGATGATCATAACATATTTTAACCTCAAGTTTATCTCATGCCTTTCATTTTCCATCAGAACATATAATAACCCATAATTACCTCAAAAGTAAGGATCATATAAACCCTAATGGTTACCTTAACAATTATTACCTGAATTTCCACATCGAGTTGGCCATCTCGTACATGATGCACTAGAGAACTCACCAAGGTTGAAGTGGTTGATCATGACTCCTTGATAGTTGGTTTAGAACAACCATGAGTTTCCTCATTGATTCCTCCATTTTACCTAGTATCTTAATCATAGATCCACCACAGTTTCCTTCAATCCAATTGTCACTTTGGTGCCTGCGAGATCCAGCCATTCACTAAAAACAGAAATGTCAGTGTGAGTATATCAACAAAACCATCATGTACTAATGAGTAAGATAAACACTAATATATACTTACTCATTCACTTTATCTAAAACTAGGACTCTTTCTGAAATCCTAACCATTATGGTAATGTCACTTATGCTTAAAGAATACCCTAACCTCTAAAGTTATCTAAACCGACCTCTGATACCAACTATAAGGCCCCAGCCTTAAACCTTACTTAATCTTGAGTTATTATAAGATTACACATTGAGGATCTTTTCAGGTTTAGAGTTTTAGAGAATTAGATCATGAAACTTGCATTACATTCCACATTTAAACAAAGTGGTTACATAAAAGACAAAATTCATTCTTCCCATCAACAGAAACCTATTTAAAATAAAACACGGATTATTTCTTGACACATCCTTGACACTATCATCACATCATGTACCTTTCCCTTGACCTGTGAAAAACATGTCAAAAACATGGGATGAGCATAAAAAGCTCAGTAAGGGTTATAAAAATATGGAAAGGAAACATGAGTTCATATATACATAAGAATGAAATCATACTTTACCCATAAAACATAGGCATATCAAATCATGAATAAATCATAGAAAACATAAGACATAAAGGTAACTTGAGGCATTCATAACATTCTTACGTAGGGAGTAACCCTCTTGGTTACGTTTGGAATACCCATCACAGTATATTCCCTAAATCTCTTTGTAGAAACCTTAACGTTTCACTCCTTCGCGTTACCCAATGCATTCGAGAGCTATATCGGGCTCACCCGCCCTTAGTTTATCACGGAACCACCCGTCTTCATAATAATTCCCAAGAACCATAAAGTATCACATAAAACATGCATAAAGGAAACATAACATTTCCACATCACAATATAACATTTTAGTATATTGAAATAATGAATCCATTCAAAAAGAAACCATTTCCAAAACCATTTAAAACATTTAATAAAGAGATTTTTGAATCAAAGTGTCTCATACCACCTTGAAGCTTTTAACATTTTAAAACATTAATATCCATATAAATAAATCCTTAAAACCATTTTGAAAACATGGATATTAATAAGAACAAATAATTAAAACATTTAAAACGATATTTTGGTTAAAGGGGTTTTACCAAAATTAGAGACACTTGAATACAATAATCGAGGAATAACATTTAGTCAGAATTTTATAATATCATGAGAATAAAAGGATTCATGATATAATACTCCAAAGGATAGTATACACACCATATAAGAGTGAATTGGTGCATAACAACAATGAGCCCTCAATAGAAATGTCAAATGTGATGAAATCCCTTATAAAGAAGGTATCGTTAAATTAAGGACAAATAAATCTCAAAAAATATGTGTGACAAATATATATACACCCAATATAAGTGGATATTAAGTGTAAAACAATAAAATGTCATTCACACATATTCAATGGATGACTTATTCAATGACTACAAGTTGAACCCAAAGAAATCGAAATTGGGTTAAAAAGTTCCCTTGACAGCCTAACGGCATCACATCAAAATGAGTTGATGAGAGATAAAAAGTGTATCTCATCACTTGGACATAAAATTTACATCAATAAGGATATATGAGAACATATCCCAACATAACAATATGTAAATTAAAATACCCAACAAAAGAAGTATTTTAAAAAAGAGGAGGGTGAAAGGTTCCCTTACCGACTTGGGTATCTTTCAAAACATACACCCCATGAAAGAAGGACAATAGATCATTGATGTAAATACTCATAAACGAAAGTATATTACACAAAGAGTAGAATAATGGGCAGTACATACACCACTCAATGGAATTTGTGGCAAATGTAGCATAAATCTCACGGGAATAAAAGTGAGATGAAAAATCCCTTACGAAAACTCGGCAGCCTAACGGCGCCACATAAAACTTCCGAATATGGATTGATGAGATAAAATAGGGTATCTAATAACATTACAATAAAATGTACAGAAAGAGGAATATAAAAGGACATCCCCCAACATTACAAAGAGGATCTTAAAAGAAGTGACACAAAGGAGAGTACTTAAAAAGAAAGAGAGAGGTTAGATCTCTTACGAAAATTCGGCAGCCTAATGGCGCCACTCAAAACTTCCAAAATGGATTGATGAGAGAGAATAGGGTCTCTAATCACATGAACATAAAAATTACAGTAAGTTTAATATAAAATATCATCCCAATAACAAGAAAGATGAGCTTTAAAAGGAATGACATAAAAGTGTGTACTTAAAAAGAAAGAGAGGAGTAGGATCCCTTACCTCGGGTCCGACTTGACTCGATCGTTCTTTAACGTCCTGAATAATAAACTTGAGTTAATTTAGAATTTATTAAGAACCTTTTTATAGTTAATTATTCCTATTAGATCACTTATTTCCATGTTATAAACATTATGTAAACATTTAAGTTAATAATGTTTGTTTTGTCGATATATGGTTCTTAAGTCGAAAGTGGACTTCTTACCATTACATGTTGTTTGTGTGGTCAAATGTTTATTATATCCAGAATAATATTCATGATTTGGATATCACATATTTCATATATATCCAGTACATGCATGCATTTATATCATTACATAATCATTTAGAGGAAAGAAATGAAATGCACTGTTCATGGAGACGGTAAGCCGTACGTACGCATGAACGCTACTTTCATTTCTATTTCATATTTTTTTGAATGGAATAATAATGATATAAAGGTATATTATAATTAAAGTATAATATCATATATAATATCATAGTTCCATCCTTTATAAGTCCCACATATGGTATTTAACGAATCAAATCACTTTGAGGGGGCGGTAGTCTGCACTTCCTTAAATGAAGATATCGCGTATACCCATAATGGAAGCCATAAAGGTAAGACAAAAATGAAAAATACAGAAGCGTAAATAAAACATAAACATATTATATATCATATAAAAATAGTGACATCATAATGTCCACCTTTGAAGGTGTTAAATGAGTATTGAACAATCATCGTTTCGGGAGGCAGAATTTCACCATCCACGGAAACCGTATGTTCTTTAACCATTTGATGTAGTTGTGTGAGAGTGTAGCTCGAATAAATCTTATAACAACATCCTAGTATATTGAATATACTGGTGTTGTTACAAAAGAAGTAAATAAAAAGAGTTTAGGGGGTTGTAGAAGCAAAATAAAACAAATGAACACGAGAGAATGAATTACCTTTAAAAGTGTAACGCCTTTTGATTTGAGCCTAAATGCTTCCTTTGAAAGGATTCTGCCCAAATGGAATCCTCTAGGATTAGGAGAGGGATGTGGAGAGAGTAAATGGGCAGGGTTTGCCCGAGCCAAAGGCTTGAGGAGTGTGTGAACTGAGGTAGAGGTGGGGGCCTTTTATAAGAGGAGAGGAGGGGCACTTTTGGAAAGTAAAGAAATATTACTTTATTTGAAAATGTGTTTCGGTTTCAAAAGGTCCCACATTGATATAATTCGTGGATAAGGTGATAAGTCTTCGAAATAAACTCATCCAATAAGTTTTGGACATGTGTAGTTCATTGATTTTACATTATCTTTCCATTTTATTTAAATCGTCAAATAATGATTTCATCGCTACATCATTATTATGTCATAAATAATTTAATTTATTTAATGTCTAAAAATTATAAAAAAAATACTATGATGTAGGAAATACTTTTATCTTTCCAATGAATATTTATAATCAAAAATATGACTTGTATAACCCCACTTAAAAATTGTTGTAGTAAAACATATCATGTTTGTGTCAATTTTACTTTTACATTAAATAAAATATTATTTATGTCATTTCCCAACCAAAGTGGATCCATGGGGTCCCCAAGTTGACCCATGGATTTTCTTGGTCGTCCATGATACAACCAATGAGGGTAAGACATGTGTCAAGCTCATCTCCTTTTATTAAAGCATTATTTTTACCTTAAACTACACTAATTACCACTAATCGCGATTAAAAACTTAATAAGTTACTATTCACCAAAAAAATATTTTAATCTCGTTGAACCACATTTTACTTCTTAATGAAAACCATGTATGTCGGATTTTTGAAAATCAAAACACAATGATGGAAAAATTTCCTTTAAACGGATAATCAGTTTTTATAAGTACCACTTAGTGGTTTCACTATTCATCAAAAATTGAAGTTTTTCAGAAAAATCCCAAAAATTCACCCTAAGCTATATTTGATATTCGGAATTCAAAAATGAAGTCCGTTTTACAAAATTCAAAACATATAAGTCACATTAATTAATTTAATAATTAATTCCCGCTGTCATGACAAATAGCGTGTTTTATGAAACAATAAGTATCAAAAGATTGACACTAGTTTAAGTCAGATTTCAAAGTGAAATTGATTCCAACGACCACTATTGGATTTAATGGTAAAAATATTTTCTAATTTCACTTTAAAACCAATTCAAAATATATTCTAATCATATAAATAAATTAGATTAAAAAGTGGTTTTGAATTAAAATACAACATTTTACACTATTCATTAAAAAATGAACTTTATCGGAAAGATACCAAAAATTTACACAAAGTAAATTTTGATGTCCCGATTCTTAATAAGAGTTTTATTTGGTCCAAAAGAATTTTTAAGAGTGAGCAAAACTATATTTAATGACGGTTCTCCATCAAAAGGTGATAAGTGAACCTTTAGTGAAAACTAGGGCATATACGCCTAAAATTGAATTCTTTCCGTATTTTAAGCCTTTATCTTTTATTGTATAAATGTAAAAATATTTAAGAACATATATAATCATATTTTAGTTATTTCTATCCATTCCCGCCATTACAACGGCTACATGTTAACTACCATTTAGAATAATATTATTTTATTATTAGAGTGCAACGTAAGATTCCCAAGAAACTCGTTGTTGCGTGTTGGGTACGCCATCGAGCATAGCGTTCCCTTTAAAGTCATATTAATATTTTATTCACAAATATGGATAAATATGAAAATTCCATATTCATTATTTACCTGGGGTGTTACACTAAAGGCCTTAAATGGTTGTATTTATGACCAATATAAGGATTATAGGATGTTATTATTACATTATAAACGTTATTTTGTATGTATTTTTCCAAAACATTTTGTTTTTAATCTATTAACAGAGGAGAAGTGGGTTATAAGCGAGGTGAGGAGCACAGATGTAATTTTTGAAAAGAATGAATTACACGCACCTTTTATTCATGTAAAAATGAAACAATAATGTAGCATTTTCGATAATAGAAGTTATAATATAGAAATATGGAAATAAATTATTTTTTAGATAATTATTGTGGTCATCTAAACACTTATATTTTTTGTTTAACCCCCAGTCAATCGTTTTTTACCTTAACTGTGACTGTTAATTAAAACAATTTAACTATTCATTTCTCTCAAAATATTAGTCTTCCTTTTTATAAAAAATAAATTATAATTAATCCAAATATTTAATTCACTTAAAAAAAATTCAATTCATAGAGGTGTAAATGGTTAATTTAAAATAAAATACACAGACTCGTTGAAAACATGTGTTTTCAACGAGAGTATTTTTTGAGAAAATGATTATTCCACATTAACTATATGAATAATAATAATAATTATATGAAACCCAATAAATATTTTATGGTATATGATATATAAATTTTAATAAATATATTCCCCATTAGGGATTATTTTAATTAAATGAAATCGATAACCATTACACATTTTAAAATTGTTTTTAAAATAACCAATTTTTAAACTCGAAAACAAACTTATAAAAAAACCCATATAAATTTCATTTTAAAAATAGTAGGTGGATTATATATACCTAATGAAACATTAATTACATGAAATAATATTCAATACTTTATTTTAGTTTGAAATTACATATTTTTAATTTAAATAAAACCCATATTTTTAATTCCTCAGAATTTTCTCTATTTAGTAAAAATCACTATTTAACAAAAACCCCAAAATTAACCATTAATAATTTTTATATATTATTATATCAAGTTTTTTATTAATATTTTAAAATAAATATTTTGAAATTTATAAATTAAACATTTAAATATAAATAAATAAATGATTTTATTTAGAACACTTTAATTTTTAGTCAAAAAATAAATTTTCATTTAAAAAATGAATTTAATTATATAATTAATATTAATAAATATAAAAATGAATTGTTATATAATTACCAAGGTTGTTAAATTGTTCTAACATTTTTAAATTATATAATTTCAATATAATTTACTTATTAAATGTGTAGGGATATCTTTTCTTCATGGCATTTTCAGATTCTCATGTTTGCTCCTCAACTATATATTTTGCCATATAACCTTAACCTAGAGGATTCCCTTATTTCAAAACCCTTGTTCTAAATGATCGGGAATAGGAATAATTTATTCCTCATAGGATTGGTTCACTTCCAACTGAACTACTTGCTAGCTCAAAACATGGTATGAATCCGCCACATATTTCATTATCATAAAAAACATAAATAAATTGTGTTTCAAAGAAAAACATGGAGGTAAGGTCACCAAATAAGAAACTAATCCAACATTATATATGATTTTATATTATCCAATAAACCATGGACTTAGATTCTTCCATCTTACAAAAAACACAAAAGAC
Organism: Viscum album; assembly: GCA_963277665.1. Lineage (NCBI taxonomy): Eukaryota > Viridiplantae > Streptophyta > Magnoliopsida > Santalales > Viscaceae > Viscum > Viscum album. Next base: position 1,292,373,476 of record OY728158.1, read on the forward strand.
ATTTGCATGGATAAACATTGTGAAATACATGATCTCATACATTGAAAGAAAGGTCATTCCTCTAATTGTCCACATAAAATTTCTACATATTTATGAAATACTTACATGTTGTTGAATCAACTATACATTATAAACTATTTACATTACTAACTATTTTCACATAAATATCCTTTCTCCAACATCAACAAAAAAATAGAGAATTGGAAACAACATTCAATATAATTCAAAAAAATGGTACCATATATATACTAGAAAAAACACATATTATAAAAAAACACAATAAATGATAAATATTAAACAAAATTTCTTCATAATACAATGAATAATAATGAATTATATCTTCCATTGTCTAATTTTTTTCTCAGACAATCCCTCCAACTAAGAATGAAAAGAATTAATAAAATATAATTTAGTACCCAATGACTTATGAAGTCCATTCCAAAAATTATATATAAAACTAGTATCATGGTATAATACAATCAAGAGAGGCACTCTATGTGACCTGAATATCTTCTATAGAAAAATTTGAGAAAAAATTATCTAATGATATTATATCTCTAATAGGATTGAAGTGAAAAGATTTATTTAATTGATCCAAAATAACCCAAATAACATTATTACCTTGAGAATTCAACTAGGAATTAAATAAATTCATGTAGAAGTCACATATATCCCTTCTCATTCCATCCCATCGATAATAATTCATATGATCTCTATACATCATAGTTCTTCTTAGATGATTGGAAGATATAGAACTATGATATTCACTCAATAACCCTTTCATCAACTATGATTCATAAGGGACACATACTCTATTTTTCCTAATTGAAAAATGATTCATTTCAATATTAAAATAAGGAATCTTACCATTTATTATGGATCAAACATTTTCCTAAAATTCTTTATCCAAATTCTTTAGATTTCATTATTTTTTAAAAGTTCAAATTTACTGAAACCTAAATTAAAACAATAGATGTCCCTTTATCTACCATATGTAGGCCAAAATTTATCAAATTATTTACCAAAAAATAATATTCTAAACCTAAAATTGCTAATGAATCAAAATGTTTTTCACTGAAATCATTATCCACTTTTTTCTTTTATAGGATGGTAATGAATTGTGAAATCAAAATCCTTGATCAGTTCCACTAAACTACTCGGTCTCATCATCAAATATTTATATGTGAATATCTACATAAATTATTTTTTATCACTATATTTTTTAAAAATTATCCACACAAATGACGCATCAAAATTTTTAGTGAAAAAACCATAGAATATAATTCCATGTCCTGTGTAAGGTAATTTAAATCATGAGTTTTGAACGAAAATGAAGCATAATTAGTTACTCAATCCTTCTTCTTCAGGAAACAACAAAGTCATTTCAATGATGCATTATTTTGGATGAAAAAATCACCATTTCGAGAAGGTAGGGCAAAAACTAGAGCATTCAACAATATGATTTTTAGTTCCTAAAAATAATCATCACTTTACATTATCCAGATGAATTCAAACCATTTTCATGTTATATTTTTCATTAGGATAGAAGTTAAAGAAACGTTTTTGGAAAACCTCTGGTAGTAACTCGATAATCCAAAAATATTAATTTATGTGATATATATGGATATTTTTCATTATATAAAAACTATTGTTTCGGAATATTCAATAGTTATCCATCTGTAGAAAATAAATGTTCAATGAAATAAATTTTTTTCAATAAGAATTTATTGTTATTAAATTTACCATATCATTTATTTTATTTGAAGGATTGAAAATAATCCTTTTTGTATTTCATATTACTCTTTAATTTTAGAATATAAGAAAATGTCTTCATTAAACCCAACCACTATACTATTAAAAAGCTCAGCAAAAAACTATTCATGAAATATAAAAATACATGAAGTGCATTTGAAAATCCGAATCGAATGACTAAAAACTCAAATTCCCATATATAGTTTCAAATGAATTATTCAAAATTTAATTTTCCTTCACATTAAATTTATATCACCCCAGCCTCAAACCATCCTTCTAAAAATACTAATCTCCCTAAATTTGATCAAACAAATCATCAATATGAATAAAAATATACTTATATTTAATAGTTGTAACTCTTCCACCTTAGTTACCCAGATTTAGTGCGTTATTACATAATATTGTCATGATTACAAGGAATCATGTCTCGAATGGACGATCAATTTAGCAGTCTTGGAAAATAGATTACATACATGAACTTCAGATTATAATTTCTAACTTAAAATACAACATTGATAACAATTTTTTAATTGCATTATTCTCCTAGTATAAACCTATATATTAAACATAATACAATTATTGGAATCCTAAGAAAATAAAACATAAGAAAGGGGTTAGCTCATATGTTTAGTAGGGATAAAAAATATAGCTGAAGTTATTATAAAATATCATAAACATATATTGCAAGGTATAAAATGGAAAAACAATCCCTTTAAACATAAACTTATGTATAACATGGAAAAGTTAAATTAAATAATTTTTTTACTTATTCAATGGATATTATACATGAAAAATTATCACATATAATATCAATAAATATTCTCATTATGATGGAATGCATATTTTCCGACATCTTAACAACAAAGTCAAGGCCTCATTCCAAGACTCTAAATAAATTTTTTTCAAGCCCATGTGCCAAGACACTAGTTTATCTCATTAGACCTACCGATTTATAAAGGGGATATAGCAGGCCCTGCCCATCACTTACTTGGTCCAAAACATTCCTCATATTAAAGGGTGAAACTTAATCTAAACATTCGTATTAAAGCAAGCATAAAAATTTTCAATATTTTAACCACAAACCATTAATGGTATAAAAAATCACATCTACAGTAAAAAATAACTCATTTAATACAATATAGAATATTTTATTATAATAAATAAACCTTAATCAATAATAATTAATGATATAGATATAGATGAAAATAATCAGTAAAACTATTTGAGATAAATACCCCCTTTTATTGAAATCATTTAAAATAAGTACTATTTATCAAAGAAGTCATTTAAATGAGAAATTTGATTTAATATATTCCACCAAACCTTGAAAAAAATTAAAGGAATTTTAATTTTTAAATATTTATGTCCATATAAATAAATTCTTAAACCAATTTTTAAAACATGTCCATTAATGAGAATGATTTATTAGAATACATCCATAAAACATTTAAAATGATATTTTAGTTAGCATTCCAAACCAAATGAGAGAAGCTTGTATTAAAATAATTTATGTAATTTTTTTTTTATAATATCAATAGATAAAAAAGGAATCATTGTATATTATGTCAATTTACAATATATACACCATATACAGTTGAATGGGTGAATAACAACAAAGAAATATTAATGGAATATAAATTGAGATGAAATCCCTTATAAAGACGATATCCTAAGGTTAAGGATAATTCAATGAAGTAATTATGTTTGAAAAAATATAAATACACTCAATATAATTGGATATTTAGTATAAATACATCAAAGAACATTCACACATATTCTTGTAAAAACAACACCAATGACTTGGATGAATAACTCAATGAATGGATATTGAGTTTAAATTACTCTTATCAAGTTCATATCGATGAATTGATAATTCACCTATGCTGTGATTATGTGTATAAAATGTATATCCACAAAAATGGGTGTGGAAATTAATAAATAAATATATATATAGTTATTTCGCACATAAACATGTAGTAAAATTATCAATGAAGTTTACATAAAACCCATCGAGTGGAAATCGAAATTAAAATTTCCATACCAATTTGGTAACTTATGAAACATACACCCCATGAATGAATGATCTTACAATGATTATTTAAATACCCATAAATTAATTTATAGTTCAAAAATAATACAATCACGGGTATAACAATCACCACACAAAAGGAAATAGTGGCAATATAGAATGTATCTCATGTGAATAAGAAGTGATATGAAAACCCCTTACTTTATACTTTCCTTTAGTCAAGGGAAAGTTTAAACTCCTATATAATGGCTAAATCATTGTTATTAAATTATACTATACTGACCTGGAAATTCTGTTAAATTTTTTTTAGATACATGGGATTTTTAAGAATCTATGAAAATTTACGACACATGATTCTGAGGCCTCGTGTGTCCAGAATCAATTTCTAATGTTTTTTTGGGTACATTTGGTTAACGTACGAGCATGATTTTATAACTTTTGAACTGGTGCTCGGAACTGAAATCCAAGGGCACCGTTGAACTCACAGCATCAGTATTTGCTTAGGAAGACTTTCACTTTGAAGACACTGAGTCAAGGATAAAATATAGTTTTTGGGTTTTCTTAAACAAATTATAAAATAAAGTGTAACACATTATTTTATTTTTGAGCCACAATGTTTGTGTAGGTAGTTGGAACCTCCACTTTGGAGTTAATGGTGGGACCACCACACCCCAACCTCCCATGAGAGGTTATGGTGGTGGGGCCCAACCGATCATAACCTCCTGCGAGAGGTTACAATGTGGGGACCACCTATGACCCATAACATCTCTTTTAAATGATAGGGGTGGGGTCCACCCCACCACTGTTGATGATGGAGGATAAAACCCCCCACCCCCCATATTTAATGAGGGAGAGCCCCTTACAATCCACCTAATTAAATGGTACACCTCTCTCGAATTTAATTAGGTGGGGTCTACTCATTTAATTCATAAAAATTGAATTACATGCCAAGGTAATAATAGACAAACCGTCTTATTATTTTCGTTGGAATAATCTTATTTTTGGTGGAGGATTTGAGACGAAAGCTAGGGAAAAAAGCTCCCAATGAAGAATGCGAAGAACGCAAATAACGCCAATGACGCTCTTTCTTCTTCAACTTCTTCCCCAGCCACCTCCCGATCAACCCTCCGAAATGTTGTCAACGAACTGACGTAGATCGGAATTGAGGATGTGTGGCAGACGCAATGAATGACGGTCTCCTCAATCACCATTTGACGACTCTATCAACAAACGACTAGCGTCAAGTGACAAATCAAAAGGTCGAGGGTTTACCTTAAAAATTATTCCTTTTCTTTTTCCCCTTCTTTTAAAAGGAATCATTGCGATGTTGTGTGATTAAATTGTTGTGCATCGTACCTTTGACGAACCAACTAATATCACCATAAACGTGGAGGGTTTGGGCCAACCTCACATGACCCAACACCATCCGTCGATTTTTTTGTTGTGTTCTTCGAAGCAGAAACAAGGTGATGAAGGTGATGACGACAAAGGTTGTGCTACCCACATCATCTATGAACCACACCGCCCCCGCGGCACATCGGTTCTCCAAGTCGAACACCGTCGGCCGAGCGACGCCCGCCCCACCTGCCCCTGGCCCCCTTCCGCAGCCTGCCCGGTGCCCCCGGCGTGCTGAATGCAACTTAGCGCGCTGCCCCACCACGCTACCCGGAACCCCGTCGCCACCGCGGCCCCCTGTTGCAGCCTGCCCGGCGCCTCGGAACCCTTCTCAGCACCCCCGCGTCCCCCTATTGTGGCCTGCACTAATCCTCGGGGCGCTTCACATGCCCCAGCGCACCGCCCCGGTACGTGGCCCGCACCCATGTGACCCCCTTATGTGGAATACCCAGTGCCCCTGGCAGAAATACCATGCCCCAACGTGCTACCCCTACACACAACACGCGCCACAGCGTGCTCCCCCGTTGACCTAGAGCCCTGCCCGACGCCCCCGCGACCCACCTTCCGTGCCCTGTCGGGTGCACCCGCAGCCTGTCTGGTGTCCACCGGCCTGCCCGCGCCCTGCACAACCTACCCCATGTCCTCCCGGCTACCGACCAACCTCGTCGTGCCTCTCATGGAATTGGCTGAACCAGCCCCGACCTTCGGGCTGAGCCGCCTGCGTGGTGGCATCCAGGCTGAACCGCACTTGCGGTCCGCTAGGCCGGGCCCAACAGACCAGGCCTAACATAGAAGGCTGACCCACCCAACGGGCTGGGTGAGACCCATCGGGTCAGTCCGTGTTGACCCAGATGGGGTCGGCCCAGACTGGGTTGGGCCAAGTCGGTACGACCTGGTCAGACCGGACCCGAGCCCACTACCGACCCTTTGCTTGATTTGGCCATATCATTGGAACCATACATCCGTTTGACGAACCATCAATGACATTGGTATTCTTGATGAGAGATAGTCCCTTTGACAATACCACATTGGAGTTCAGGTTATAATTGACATTTGGTCAGGTTGGTTCTTACACTAATCCAACTGAGCCCCTGATACTAAAAGGCTAATAACTAACAGACCTGGTGTCCGATTGACGTGTCGTCTATTGATTTGAAACCCCTATGATAAGGCGGGACTTTGTGATAAAATATACATGGGACTTCATGACACTTGGAGTATCGACTTGTAGCTCGTGGAGTATACCCTCCTAGTGAAAAGCGAGAAGATTGCAGAGACCTAGTAGATGGCTGAGACTTGACGACTGCTGAACGATCGACTCAGGGTGATTCGGATGGCCTAGTGGGGAGTACTTGGTTGTAGCAGTAGACCCATGAGAGAGGAGCGGTTGGATGTAGCTGTAGACCCGCAGTACTCGACAGAAGGAGTACCTATGTAGGTTATGAGGGGGAGCGATGGATTGTAGCGGCATACTGATTGTGGGGAGAGCCTATGTGTGAGCGTAGTAGACCCACAGTACTCGACAAGTGGAGTACCTTAGCAGTCCTAGGTTATTGGGAAGCGCATGGTTGTAGCGGAATTCCCAATGTACTCGACAAAGGAGGCATTCTCTAGCAGTCATGGTTTCGACATCGTGAATAAAAATCCTTTTTTGAGCTGAGTCATTGAATTTTGTATTTTCCTCATGATTGAGATAGGTTACTTGATAACGTACACATATTTATGGGAAAATACCTAAGTAATTGATATCCATTGATTTAATACATTGTGGTTTATCTGTGTTGGATTTTTGTGAGACCCTGAGGGTATAGGGCTCTATAATGAGTATCATTATACACACCCATGCATGGGCTATGCCCACAATTCTTTGTGTTAGATGCAGACGACAGACATCACTGATAGAGGCTGAGATCCCCATGAATGGATGATACCCGGAGGTGGACCTAACGATGAGTCGGTACATGGGGGATTCTGATAGATGTGGAGTGCTAAGGAGGCTATCTGTACCTACCCTTCAGGTTGGATCCATAGTAGTTGATCCAGGAGCTGCTTTCACCTTTCAGCTGTTTTTTTCTTTTTCCAACTGTACTTGTACTTTATAGTTGAGATTGTATTTCCGGCCCATTTTACTTTCTAGCACTCTTTTTGTATATAGTTTATACTTTTTTTTGCTTCCGGTTGTGTACTCTGTTGTGTTTTTTTACAGTTATAAAGGAAAATGCCTTCACAGTTATGGATATACGCCTTTGGTGCTAGTTGCCAGCCCCTGGCCTATGGAAGGTGGGCTTGGGTTAGTCACGATACGGGCCCTAGGGGATGTGTTTTGACAAATTGGTATTAGAGCAGTCGGTTAAACTGTAGAACATACGACTATGATATTTATTATCTGTGAAGAAATAGTGTTAAGGGTACTAAGTTTGGTTTTCAGTTCAGGAAGTCCAGTGTTGGTGCAGGCGGTTGACCTATCCATACACCAGGAACCAGAATTCTGATTTCCGACTCAATGCATGAAAACACTAATTGCGTGTGTGTTTTCAAAAGTTTTACTTTTAAGTCAGCCCAACCAGGTCATCTCACCAAGTTTATACTTTTGACTGTGTCACATCTATTTCTTTCAGGATGCCTCCCTGTGGACGACCAGCGAGATCCCCGAGAGTCGTTCGTACTGACAACCCACCAAGTGACGAGGCCTCGGTGTAGATCCCTTTACCAGCAGAGGCACCAGTGGTACTACTTCTTGTTGGGCCACTGATGCCACCAGCCCTAATATTAGACGATTCAGACTGCTTGAGCGTGTTGCATGTGTTCCAGCACCAGAGGCCACCTAGGTTCTGGGGGGAGACGGATCCATATGCAGATGAGGATCGGCCGGAGGCTGTGGTGAGAGTCTTCAGGATGGTAGGGACACCATGAGACCTTATGGTGATCCTTTCAATGATTCTGCTTTAGGATGTTGTAGGCAGATGGTGGAGCATGATGCTCCAGGTCCATGACGAGGTGACACTTCTTTGGGCAGACTTCGAGAGCCTGTTCCGGGCAGATTGTTTCCCAGCCACCCATCAAGCGGTGCAGATATAGGAGCTATTACATCTACGGATGGGTAGAAAGACGGTGGCGTAATACACAGTGAGGTTCAACATCCTCATGCGCTACTCCAATGATATGGTATAGGGCCCGTTCTATAGGGGCCAGACCTTCAAGTAGGGACTCTTGCGGGAGTTCAGATCTTCGGTGATCTCACTTAGCATCCCGAATCAGGCGGGGGTGTTAGAGAGAGCTCTCCTAGTAGAGAGTTTACTTGCTGAGTAGCCTCCAACAGCAAGACTCACCACTAGCTGGCTTGCAGCAGAGTCCTCTGCAGCTGACAGTAGACAGATGACGTAGAGGTCCATGAGGACCAGGCCTACAGGTGGTCGACCACATGACTCAAGAATGGATATGTGAGGCACTTGGGGTGGAGACAGACCTTCCAGGAGCGGGAATTGTTACTCATGCTTCGGACTGGGTCACATGGCTCATGACTTTCCAACCTGCCACACAAACGATCAGCAGATAGTTGAGGGACCTTCCAGGCAGAGGCAGAGGATCGATCGAGGCAGTCCGCCGTGAGGATGCAGATGTGGAAGAGGAGCAGGACATGTAGCTGGCGGTGGACGACGTTTTAAGGTGCTACCGCCACCACCACCAAAAGATCCACCCGGACCACAGGGAGTGGGTGGAAAAGGGATATCACAGCTTCAGGAAGCAGAGGCCTATGATCATGACGCTCTAGAGATGAATTGAGGTACAATCTTCATCTACTTAACCTTATCTGTAGTTCTTATAGACACAGGTTCCAGTCACTCTTTCATTTCCACTTCCCTCATTCAGAGCTCTGGGATTCCGAGAGAGCCATTGGATCAATCCTTACGTCTAGTGACTCCTACGGGAGCAGACTCGACGATTATGCACTGGTGCTGGCAGTGTGAGCTTACTCTAAGAGGCGAGAGCTTCGACTGGGATCTCCTCTTAGTGGCGTTGAGGTCCTACGATGTCGTATTCGGTATGGAATGGTTATCTACAATCCCTGCTCAGATTGACTGTATTAGGCGCCATGTGCGGTGGGTCCATACGGATGAGACCAGGTTCCCTTAACTAGTGAGAATGGAACCTTTGCAATACATGATAGACTTACTCGGAGGAGGGTGAAGCGGATCACTCACCAGTTCTCTTTCCTCACCCTCGGAGCAGTAGATGTGGAGCGTCCAACTTATCATTTTGTGGTGGAACTGTACACAGATGTTTTCCCTTATGATGTTTCAGGACTAACTCCTCATAAAGAGGTGGAGTTTAACATTGAGAGGTACCCCAGGATGGCACTGATATCTACTCCAGCATATTGGATGGTTCCTGCTGAGCTTCATGATCTACAGGTACAGCTGGAGGACTTGAAGGACAACGGATTCATCCAACCCAGTGTTTCTCCCTGGGATACCACGATTCTATTCACCAAGAAGGAGGATGGGAGCTTGAGGCTCTTTGTTAAATACCGTCGCCTGAACCAGGTGACTGTGAAGAACAAGTAACCACTCCCGAAAATTTAATACCTCTTTTACCATAAAAAAGGAGCACAGTGGTTCTCAGCGATAGATCTTAAATAAGGCTATCACCAGCTCAGATTTCGAGATGAGGATGTTTAGAAGACAACCATCAGGTGTCGGTACAACCAATACGAGTTATTGGTTATACCCTTCGGCTTAACTAATGCTCCAGCAGTGTTCATGAGTCTTATGAACAGGATCTTCCAACCTTACCTTGATTGCTTTTTCATAGTCTTCATCGAAGTCATTTTTATCTACTTGACTACTGAGGATGAGCATGCCTACCATTTGCATGTAGTACTGGACACACTCTGAGAGCACCGACTTTATGGTAATCTCTCAAAGTTCCAGTTCTTGATTCGAGAGGTTAACTTATTGGGAAATATCATCTCAGAGGATGTAGTTGCATTGGATCTAGTGAAGATTGAGGCAGTACATTCTTGGGAGCCACCCACGGGTGTGAAAGAGGTACGAAGATTCCTAGGCATGGCTGGTTACTATCGGTGATTTTTCCCAGACTTCCCTAGAGTTGCAGGCCTTGACAAAGAAGGGGAAACAATTCGTGTTGTCGGAGAGATGCTAGCATAGCTTTCACGAGATGAGGAAGAGGATGACCAGTGCCCCAATATTGAGGCTACCAGAGGAAGGCATAGGGTATGTAGTCTACTGCGACACATCTTGGACTAGACTCGGGTGTGTCCTAATATAGGATTGAGTCATGATCGCATATGGTTTTCAGCAGCTGAGACAACATGAGCAGAACTATGCCACCCATGACCTGGAGTTATTATTATTGGTATCTTCCTTGAAGATGTGGGGACACAATCGAATGGGAAAACATTTTACCGTGTACTCTAATCACAAAAGTCTCAGTTATATCTTTTCTTAGAAGGACCTGAACCTGACACATCGGCATTGGCTTGAGTTCCACCAGGAAAATGACATTGAAATAGTATATACTTCTGAGAAGGGGAATTTTGTTGCAGATGCTCTCAGTAGGATATCTATTATACAGCTGTTAGGAGAGGCGATAGAGTAGTTGTCTACTTCACAGATTTCTTATGTGGACCGAGATCGATCATATTTCCTTCATTCCCTTACCATCACTCCTCCACATTTTCAATGAGTCAAGGAGGCACAACATGGTGACATGACAGTGAGACACAACGTGCTCAGATATCCACAAGGAATGCACATGATGGATTTTCATAAGGTGGGAAGCACGTCATTCTTATCAGAGGATGTACTATGGTACCAGTGGAACTTTAGGAGGAAGTGTTGAGGGAGTTCCACACTTCCCCTTTAGCGGTATATCCAGGAGTGGCGAAGATGTACTGGGACCTTCGTCGACATCATTGGTGGCCAGGTATGAAGAAGGCAGTAGCATAGTTTGTCTCTCCATGCCTCACTTGTCAGCAAGTGAAGGTGGAGCACCAAGTAATATCAGGCTTGGTTCAGCCATTAGAGGTCCCAGAGTGGAAGTGGGATGGGATATCCATGGACTTTTTGACAGGTCTTCCACGTACATCTAGGAGTCCCGATTCGATTTGTGTAATCGTCGACCGACTCACTAAGTATGCCCACTTCCTTCCTATCAGAGAGAAGGGCTAAGTAGAGAGCTTGGAATGACTATATGTATAAGAGATTGTGCATTTTAATGGGGTACCTACTTCTATAGTCTCTGATTGTGATGCACAATTTACTTCCTAGCTATGTTAGGGGTTGCAGGAGGCTTTCAGGATGCAGCTATGTCTGAGCACTGCCTTCCATCCTCTGATAGATGGCCAGACCAAGTGGACCATCCAGACCCTCAAGGACATGCTCCATGCATGTGTCCTCGACTTCAGTCATAGCTGGGATGATCATACACCTTTGGTGGATATTGCGTACAACTATAGCTATCACTCCACCATCGGTATGGCACCCTTTGAGGCCTTGTATGGTCTACCTTGCCGATCACCACTGTGTTGGACAGACCCAGGGGAGTCAACAGTAGTGGGACCAAAGAAGTATGAGCTACTATCAAGAATGTGTAGATCATCCTGGAGCGGATGAAGACTACACAGAGCAGTTATAAGTCGTATGCTGACAGGATATGGAGACCTCTGGAGTTCGAGGATGGAGACCACTTCTTCTTATGGGTCTCACCTCGACAAGGTATATCAAGATTTGGACGAGGAGGAAAGTTGTCTCTGAGGTTCATCAGACCTTTCCAGGTACTTAGTAGAGTAGGCGAGGTGGATTTCCTCCTAGCTCTTCCACCCCAGTTGCACCGGGTGCACGACGTCTTCCACGTATCTTAGCTAAGGAGATATGTGCACGACCCATCCCACATCATCGACCATGGAGAGCTGGAAATCGTTGATGGGGTGACATTCATGGAGGTTCTAGTGGAGATTGAGGATAGAAAAGAGTGGGTCCTATGTGGATGGTCGATACCTCTAGTGGGCGTTCGTTGGCAGTACGAGAACCTCTAGGAGAGCACAAGGGAGTAGGTGGCTCAGATGCGTGCTCAGTATCCCCTTTTGTTCCCTTAGTGAGAGTTGTAGCTTACTAGAGAGTAAATCCCTGAGGTGGTGAGAATATAAAGATCGGGAAATTCCATGGATATTTTAAAATACATGATATTTTTACGAGTCCGAGAAAATTTACGGCGCTTGATTCCGAGGCCCGATGTATCCAGAATCAATTTATGAAGTTTTGTTCGGGTACATTCAGCTAACGTACGAGTGAGATTTTATAACTTTTGAACTGGTTGCTCGGAACTGAAATCTGAGGGCACCGTTGAACTCTCAACACTGGTATTCTCTTAATAATACTTTCACTTAGATGATAGTAAGTCAAGGAAAAAAATTGTTTTTGGGTTCTCTTAAAAATAATAATAAAATAAATTGTAACACTTTATTTTTTTGAGCCGCCATGTGAATGCGGGTAGATGGAACCTCCACTTGGGAGTTGATGGTGGGACTGCCACACCCTGACCTCCCATGAGAGGTGATGGTGGTGGGGCCCACCCCAGCATAACCTCCCACAATAGGTTACGTCGTGAGGACCACCCGAGACCCATAACCTCTATCATAAATGATAGGGGTGGGGGCCACCCGAACCCTGTTGATGAAGGAGGATAAAACCTCCCACCTTCCCCTCATTAATGAGGGAGAGCCTCTTTCTATCCACCTAATTAAATGTGACACCTCTCACAAATTTAATTAGGTGGGGTCCACACATTTAATTCATCAAATTTGAATTACGTGCCAACGTAATAATAGACAAACCCTCCTATAATTTTCGTTGGCATAATCTTATTTTTGGTGGAGGCTCTAAGAGGAATTCAATGGAGAAAAGCTCCCAACGAAGAATGAGAAGAATGAAAAGAACCCGAAGAATGCCAGAGACACTCTTTATCTTCTTCGACTTCTTCCCCGGCCACGTACCGATCAACCCTCCGCAACGTCATCAATGAACCGACGCAGCTCAGAATTGAGGACTTTCCGCAGACGCGACGAGCGATGTTCTCCTCCGTCATCCTTTCGCAACTCCGTCAACAAACTACGAGCATCAAGGCACCAATCAAAAGGTAGGGGTTTACCTTAGAAATTATTCCTTTTCTTTTCTCATCTTCTTTTTAAAGGAATTTTTTTGATATTTTTTGCTTAAATTGTTGTTCATAGCACCTTTGATGAACCAAAAGATGTCACCATAAACGCGGAGGGTTTGGGCCAACCTCACACGGCTCGACACCCTCCATAGATTTCTTTGTGGTGTTCATCAAATTGGAAATGAGGTGACAAAGGTGGAAATGAAAAAGGCCACGCTACCCATGGCCTCCGCGAACCGCGCCGTTGCTGTGATGCAATGATGCTCCAGGCCGAACACCATCGGGCGGGCGGCGCCCGATCCAACTGCCCGCAGCCCCCTGTGGTGTCCTTCCCGGTGCCCCAAGCGCACTTCCCACGCTCCAGCATGCTGCCCGGCACCCTGCCTGGCAGCCCCGCGGCCCCCTGCCGCAGCCTGCCTAGTGCCCCGACAGCATGCCCGGTGCCCCAGCGCACTGCCTACGCCCCAGCATGCTTCCCCGGTGTGCTGCCCGCGCCCTCGGCGCCCTACCTGGAGCCCTCGCGGCCCCCTGCCGCAGCCTTTCCAGCACCCTTGGTGTTTTGTCCATGCCCCAGCATGCTGCCGGTGCCCTCGCGGCCCCCCAACTGCGCCATGCCTGGTGCACCCGCGACCAGCCCGGTTTCCAACTACCAGACCGCACCCCGCACGTCCTGCCCGTTGTCTTTCCGGTTGCCGATATCTTGAGCCACGCCTCTCGTGGCATTTTCTGAACCATCCCCGACCATCGGGCCAAGCCGCCTGCGTGGCGGCATTAGGGTCGAACCGCCCTCACAGTCCGCTGGGTCGGGCCTAGCGGACCAGGCATAACATAGCAAGCTGACCCACCCATAACGCTGGGTCAGACCCATCTATTCAGTTTGGGTTGACCCTGATCGGGTCGACCCAGACTGGGTTGGTCAGAGTTGGTACGACCAGGTCGGACTGGACCAGGGCCCATTACCGACCCTTTGAATGCTTTGGCCATATCTTTGGCACTGGACGTCCGTTTGACGAAATGTCAGCGGTGCTAGTAATCTCAATGAGTGACGGTCCCTGTGAGAATATTCTACTGGAGTTCAGGGTATAGTTGAGATACATTTAGGTTGGTTCTTACATGAATCCAACCAGGCCCCCAGGACTAAAAGCCTAATAGCTAACAGTCCGGGCGTCTGATTGACGTGTCGTCTGTTTCATTGAGACCCCTATGACGAGGCACATCTTTGAGATACTACTAGGTGGGTCTTCACAACACATGGAGTATCGACTTGTAGCTCGTGGAGTGGATCCTCCTGGAAACGACTGAGCATATTGCAGAGACCTAGTAGCTGGCTGAATTTTGAAGAATGATGAACGATTGACTCGGAGAGATTCGGATGGCCCGGTCGGGAGCACATTGTTGAAGATTAAGACCCACGGAAGAGGAGGGTGTGGTTGTATAGGCAGACCCGAATTACTCGACAGAAGGACTACCTGTGTAGGCTATGAGGGGGAGTGCATGGTTGTAGTGGTAGTCCCATGGTGGGGAGCACCTCTGTGTGAGCACGATAGACCCACAATACTCGAAAGGCATAGTACCTTAGCAGTCCATGGTTTGTGGGATTCACTTGGTTGTAGCAGCAGGCCCATTGTACTCGATAGAGGAGGAGTTCTCCAGTAGCCTTGGTTTCGACATCGTGAATAAAAATCCAGGTTTTAGCAGAGTCAATGACTTTTGTGTTTTCCTCATGATTGAGTTGGGTTACTTGATAACTTAGGTATATGTATGGGCATATTCCTATGTAATGGTTATCCATCGATTTAATACTTTTTGGTTTACCCTTTTTAGATTTTTTTGAGACCATGAGGGTCTCGGGGTCCCTACTCAGTATCGTATTACTCATCCCGTCATGGGCTATACCCGCACATCGTTGTGTTGGATGCAGACGACCAACAACGCTGACAGAGGCTGAGAGTTTCAGGACAAGATGGGACCCAGAGGTGGACCTTACAAAGAGTCATCACATAGGGGAGTCTTACGAATGTGGAATGCTGAGGAGGCTATCTGTACCTACCCTTCGGGTAAGATCTGTGGTGGTCGATCCAGGAGCTACTTTCACCTTTCAGCTATTTTGTTCATTTTCTAGTTGTACTTGTACTTTACAGTTGGGCTTGTATTTCCGACCCCTTTTACTTTCCAACACTCTTTTTGTATACAGTTTTTACTTAGTTTTTTCTTCCAGTTGTGTACTCTGTTGTGTTTGTTTCAGTTGTAATGGAAATGCCATCCCAGTTTAGGGATATACGCCTTTGGTGCTAGTCGCCATCCCATGACCTATTAAAGGTAGGCTTGGGGTAGTAATGATACGAGTCCCAGGGGACAGGTTGTGACATATACAATAACTATATACAGAAATATGATATCATATATGATCCTCTAAAATTGCTTTTTTAATACTATTTCAGTAGTATCATTGTTTTGGTTGTACACTGATTCATATTACTTTAAATGTTTTGTTATTTAATTCATTTTTATTATTGATAAGATGTATTTTAGTCATTTTCATAATGATATTATTTTCTTAAAAATTATTTTTTAATCATCAAATGATAATTATTCTTGAATGGTTCTAATGGGGACTGAAATATCATCGCGTCGTGGAGACGGTATGTCGTATGTACGCACGAGTGACAATATCATTAATTTTGATGGGTAAATCATATGTAATTGGATGATATTTTATATATATAGAATCATTGACATGTTATATTCATTATTTAAATCAATTATAATCATTATTATACCCATCCAAACTATGATGTGTTGAATAACAAACTACACCATGATGTGGATACGGTAAGTCGTATGCACACACACATGGTGAATTTTCATTCATAGGATTGATGATGTAATGAATATAGTTGTATCATATTTATAATAATTTTACAGTATGTAGAAGGTATAGAAGTTATAATTTTGGTATGGAAACAACATAGAAAGAGGTAGTGGAAGTAGAAAATATACTTGAAGGAGGTGACGAAATAATTACCTCATGATTGGGTGGTTCATTTATTATTTATAATAAAGGGATCCTTTGGTTGCATTTTTGATCAATGTAAGGACTTTAAGATGAAATCAGTTTAGTTGAGAGAATATTTGAGCTGGTTTTGGCTAAGCCAAATGGATTTGGAGGTGTGAATTAGAGAGAAGGGGATGTAGCCTTTTATAAGGGAGGTGATGAGAACTTTAGGAAGAGCTTGAATTATTATTTTATTATAATAACATTTTATTCTTTTAATGGCTCCAAATAGATTTATTTAAAGGATTTGGTGGTTACGGGTCTATGAAATCTCAACCAATAGGTTTTAGACAAGTTTAGGTCCCCATATTAACCTTATCATGGAGATTTAACTCTTAGTTAAATATTTTATCTTTTACCATTTCTTCATGTATTGATATAATACTTGGTTAATAAAAATACTATAAAATTCCAAGAGAAGATAAAATACTTCATTGATAACTTATATATCATTATATAAGTCCTTTTTCTGACCATTATATTTTTAAGACTATTATATAATTTAATAAAATATTATTTTTTTAAAAACTAATTTACGTCAATTTTTACAATATTGAGTATTTTGTTTTTTTTAAAAGTCATTACAATCCAATTTATTCTAAAAAATACATTTAATCAACCCTAACATGTCATATTAACCTATAAAATTCGTCTATATCATCAAAATATTCATCTGACATTTATTATAATATGTATAGTATCAATTATTTTAATGTTTCATTAATAAGGAAATTATTGCATCATCATAGTGTCATAAACAACGTTAATTACATATTTTATAAAAATTATAAATAAAATACAATGATTTATTAAATTTTTTTATATTTCTATTGAATATTTATAGTCAAATTTAGCATATGTATTACCTTATAATAAAAATGGTTTAGTTATTAAAATTTAAATTTACCACTTATAACTATTCTTTAAATGAAATATAATAAATGTCCTAATATAATCCAAGTGGATCAAAAAGAATTATATTCTTTTCCTAAGGTTGATTTTGGTCAAAATGAACATATCCAATAGAATGAGGACATATTTTGGAAGAATTATAATATCCTTTTTACATTTAATTACCCTATTTACTTTTAACCGTGGAAAATAAAATTCAAATTTGACTATTAAAAAAAATTATTTTTATCTTATTGAACAACATTTTACTTACTGATGTTAACCGTGTTTCATATATTTTTTGAATTTAATTCATAGAAGTAGAAAAATTATGTTTTATGGAAATTTGCAAATGTCCCTAGACGGTGGGTAAAATACGGTAAAAAGTTCAACAACATTATATATATATATAATATTATTAAAAAACGACTTCAATGAATTACATTGTAATGATTTAAGTATAAATTATCTATTTTGATTTTAAAATAAATTTATATTAAATATAATTCTTTAAATATGAAGTCATCTTAAGACAATAACACAGTGTTGTTCACTATTCATCAAAAATTGAATGTATTTCGAAAAATACTAAAAATTACCCAGAAGATAATTTTAATATATCAAATTAATTAATGATTTCTAATTTACCAAATTCAAAACGTATATGTTGTATTAATTAATTTTGATAAATATTCTCATTGTCAAAACCCAAAATCTGGTTTTTGAGAAGTAAAAACAATCAAAATATGGATATGTTTTTATGTCCAATTTTAAATGTACAATTACTTCCAATGAAAAACTTTAGATTAAATGATAACAATATTATCTAATTATACTTAAAAACAACTCAAATGTATAATTTAACACTATAAATTATATGGATTACAAAAAAAATTCAATTAAAATTTAGATATTTTCTTTGTTCATCAAAATATGAAAGTTATCATAAATTCACTGAAAATTTATCCAAACTAAATTTTTATTTCCCAATTTAAAAGAAGAAGATTATTTTTCTCAAATTGCATATATAAAAGTGTCAAATATTGGAATAAAAAAAATTCTCCATTATATGGCGGTAATATTTCATTCATTAAAAATATTTATTTCATATGAAAATTTGAATTTGTTATTATATTACTTATAAGAGAAAAAAATATGGATGTTAAAATTATATGGAGTATATAAAATATAAAATATAGTTAATACTATTAATAACCACTTTTTTGAACAACTACTTTCTAAGTTGTTGTGTGCTCAAACTCAGTGTTGAGTGTGGCACTGGCTATTGAATTACTTTATTGAGATAATGTAATATGAAATCTTGGGGTGTTAAATTCTCCCCCCTCATTGGTATATTGTGTCTTATAAATTTTTAAATTGGGCTTGGGAACTTCATTGAATGTACACCATCGGAAAAAGAGTCAATATAACTATCACATTAAAAGATAGAAAGAGAAGTATGAAAGTCACCCAAGGTAACCAATAATTGGATTCCATGAAGGAAAACATGGATATATAAGATAATGTAAGTGTCATGTTATGATGGAGAATGATAGAAATCATGATCAGAAGAAAGATAAAAATAAGAAAAGAACAAAATTATGTTGGGTTAAATGATAATTAGTGTCCTGGTAGGAAAAATAAACAAATAAATTTTTTTTATTATGTTCCATTTCATAATGTTGAGGAATTTAATTATGAGAATGACTAAGAACAGAAAGAGATATACTTACTTTTCATTAGAGTTTAATCCATTAACAAATTTCTAGCACTAAATAATCTTTTTTCTCTAAATGATGTTTATTCAAGATGACTTGGTCACACCTGAAGCACAATAATAAACTTATATATAATCACATAATAAAAAAGGATGAACTATATATTTCCCATGACTTTAGAGATTAACAAAAACTAAATATCAGATGATCCTTAAAATATAAAATCCTTTGCAGAATGAAATACTAATCTTAATTACCAAAATTAAAATAAACAATAAACAATGTTGAATAAATACCATTCAATAAACAATTGTCCATAAAATAATTTAATATAATCAAAACTATGATTGAAACCTGAAACTTAAATGAATTTAATCACATAGTCTTTCATAGTAAATCATAACCATTACCTCCAAATAACATCAACTACAATTATAGTCTCATACTAATGTGTAATTAACCATATCACATATTCTCTATGATAGGATAATCATTTTCCTTAGTAACCTGAATCTATATAAAATAAATAAATTCTTCCAAAATAAAAAACCACCATTACTCCCCGAATTAAATCTCTTGGTATTCTATATTAATCTGGCATATAGTGTTCCTAAAAGAGAAATCAATTTTCAAAATTAAAAGTATCACTTAATCACCAAATAATTTTCCTATACTAAAGATATCCATTTGATAAAAACACAATATCCAAAATCAACTTATTATTGATCAATAAAATCATTTAACCAAAAATAATTAGTCTCCCTAACCAGAGACTTCACGTAGTCCAGTTATAAGCAATAAATCTCATTCGAACATTAGTTGTCGGTTTGATTCCGATAGCTTCATCTGATACAACATGTTGTCACACAATCTTCATGTTGTCCTTTTTGAAAAACTATATTTTATATCATTCCCAAAATGATATTAATTTATCAATATAACTGTTACATAATTTAACAACAAATGTTATCTCATACCTCCCATTTTTATCCCAAAAATTAATAACCTGTAATTGCCTTACATTCAAGGTTAATATAAACCTAAATCGTTCTTTATAAATATTTCCACGATTGAAAATATAAATCTTCCACAAATATCATTTTCACATTACAAACATCAGGGGCACACACACAAGAGAAATGTCTTCCAAAGTAATTATATCAACAAAGAGAATTAATAATTTAAAAAATTCCCCCATCGACTTATTTTCACATAGGTTCTTCTATAACCTAGTTGTTATCCTATAGAATAGGTCATTGACATGGGTAATACCTAGGTCCCATACATATATGGAAAATGAATGTAAATGGATTCATGGGATCATTTTTTTCTTCTATAATACACTTCATTTTTTCTAGGTAACTCTTTACATTATATACATCCTTCCCACCCATAAATCATTCTAATGTTCCATTGAGACACTTTCCTGGGTGTCTCCTTCCACATTTCATGCATGATGGAAATGGAGCTTTCTTTTCACCATTGTCTCCAATACTGGATCCCTTATCATTATCTTCCTTTCTTATCTTTTTGAGTTTGTTAGTTGGTTAATGTATATGTTATTGATCATATTTTTGGAAACCTACTTTAGCATGAAAACGATATATTTTACTTCTATCAACATTCCATTTAGTTTCTCATTTCCACCATCACTCCCACCATGTACATCATGTTCATTTTTACTATGACTTCCTTGTAATCTATCCATTCACTAAAACTAGGAAGCATAGTGTGGGAAATAATTGTGATAAAATAATTTATAAGATATCAAGAAAACTTATTTTTAATCTGACCACCATAGGATTAACCAGGGATATTTATACTTATCTTATATTTTAATCCTTCAAATTGGTTTGTAAAGAAAAAGGGGAATTATCCTAAGCATATCACTTGAGCGTGTAAAACCAGATGCGCAGTAAGGCCCGTTGTCGTGTACCTGGATACCCCAGGCCAATCCTGAAACTTCCTTTCAGAGTTTTCACTCCTTGGAACATATGTGATAGAACCACATCCACATGTAGGATATACACATGGATGTATTGATTAAAAAACACAGAAAATCTATAAATTACCAAAATTCTAGGATGTTATTCTTTGTTAATCCTCTTAGTCTATATAAGGGTAATGTTTCCTAATCTATGTTTATCTAAATCTAGTATCCGAGGATATTTATAAACTTCTTTTGATACTAACAGAAATGCTCCGACCATAGTAACCTAGAGTCGGTGCATTATTACATAACATTGTCATGATTAAAAGGAATCAATTCTCGTAAAGTCGATTAGTTTAGCAGTCTTGGAAAATATATTACATACATGAACATCACATTAAAATTTCTAACTTAAAATAAAATATAAATAATCCTTTGAGAATTCCACTATTCTACGTTCTTAAAACTTCATATAAAACATAATAAACTTCTTGGAATCCTAAGAAAATAAAACATAATAAATGGGTGAGCTTAGATTCTCTGTAAGGATAAACAATATAGCGTAAGCTATCATAAATAATAAAAAACTTTTATGGAAAGGAATAAAATTGAAACATAATGTCTTTAAACAAAAACTTCAGTATAACATTGAAAAGAAGAATTATAATCAAATTTACCCATTCACATGGATATTCTACTAGTTTAATTATCACATGAAACATCAATAACTAATCTCATAATGACAGAATGCATAATGTCGGACATATTAACTACAATGTCAAGGAATCATGCCAAGAATCTAAATTTCAATTTTATCAAGTCCTTGTTCCAACACAGTAGTTTTTCCCATGATACCTAAAGATTCATCAAGGGGATATAGAAGGCCCAAACCATCACTTACTAGGACCAATGCATTCCTCATATGAAAGTGTGAGACATAAGATAAACATTCATATTAAAACTAGCATTAAAAATGTAAATATTTTAACCAAAAACCATGAATACTATAGAAATAGAACATCCATTGTCAAACATAAATCATTACATACAATATGAAAGATTTTATTATAATAAATTTACCAAAATCAATAATAATGAAGGATACTAACATTATATTAAAATTATCAGTAAAACAATTTGATAGAAATATCCCCTTTTTCTTGAAAAAAATTAAAAATCATACTATTTATAAATGAAGTTGTTTAAAAGGGATTTTGAATCAAAGTGTCCCATAATACATTGAATCTTTAGAATGGATTGATAATTTAAAAACATTAATTTCCATATAATCAAATCCT
Source organism: Viscum album (assembly GCA_963277665.1). Classification (NCBI taxonomy): domain Eukaryota; kingdom Viridiplantae; phylum Streptophyta; class Magnoliopsida; order Santalales; family Viscaceae; genus Viscum; species Viscum album. Next base: position 1,292,395,722 of record OY728158.1, read on the forward strand.
TAAACTCTTTTTTAAATCATGCACATTAATGAGAAAAATTTTGAAGAATAAATATTTAAAACATTTAAAATGATATTTTAATTAGAGTTCCTAAATAAATAAGAGACCATTGAATAAAAAAAAATTAGGTACTAAAAATTTATAATATCATGACAAAAAATGGATTCATGATATACTATGTCAATGTACAATATATACACCATTTAAAATTGAATGGGCGCATGACATCAATAAAGTCTCAATGGAATGTAAATTGAGATAAAATCCATTATAAAGACTGTATCCTTAGTTTAAGGATAAAGAAATGAAATAAAGTTGTGTAAAAAATATAATTACGCTCAATATTACTAGATATTCAAGGTAAATAAATCAGAGGGCATTCACACCTATTCTGGTATAAACAAAACCAATGACTTGGATGTTTAACTCAAAACATGGAAATTGAGTTAAGAATACACTTTTCAAGTTCCTATAGATGACTTGAGAATTTATCAATGGAGTTATTATGTGTATAAAAGTTATATCCATAGAAAGGGGAGAGGAAATTACTACATAACTAAAAAAATACTGATTTCACGTATAATCGTGGAGTAAAATAATCAGTGAAGTTTGCATAAAAAAAATAGTGGAAATCGAAATTAGGAATCCCCTTACCGATTTGGTAACATAAAAAACATAGACCACATGATAGAAGGATAACTAAATGATGTTATAAATTCCCTATATATTATATTATATTATAGAAATAATACAATAATGGGAAGTACATACACAATACAAAAGGAAATAGTAGCAATATAACATGAATCTCACTTGAATAAGAAGTGAGATTGAAACCCCTAACCCTATACATTCCATTAGTCGAGGGTAAGATTAACCTTATATATAATGTTTAAATTTTTTTTATTATATTATAAAAGAACCATATAAATAAATATTATTTCATTTATGATAATTTAATATTCATTTTCTAATAATATTTTAGTAGTATCATTCTTTTGGGTGTAATGTGATACATTTTCCTTTATATGTTTTGTTACGTAGGTCAGGTTTGTTATAGATTGGATATTATAGTCATATATAGAATGATATTATGTTCTTAAAAATTATTTCTAATCATAAAATGAATATTATTCTTCAATAGTTATGATGGGGAATGAAATCTCATCACGTTGTAGAGATGGTAAGACGTATGTACATACGAGCGAAAATATCATTATATTGATGGTGAAATATATATAATTTAATGGTATATTATATATAAAGAATAATTGAAGTGTTATATATATTATTAACCTAAATGTTTATCATTATTATAACCATCCAAATAATTTAGTGTGGAATAACAAACTACACCATGGTGTGGAGACTGTAAGCCTTACGCACGCATGTTTGGTGAATTTTCATTCATAGAATGGATAAAATAATTAATACAATTGTACCATATTTTTAATAACATCTCAATATGTTGAAGGTACTAGATTTATTATTTTTGTATGGAAACAACAATGAAATAGGGAGTGTAAGAACTAAAGAACCTCGAAAGAGGTGAAAAAATAAATAATTCTTCTTCGGGTACTTCCTTTTCTGATTTGTACAAAGGGTCTCCATATGATGGATTTCTGAGAAATGTGAGGCCTTATCATTGAATTGAGGGTTGTTGGGAGAATATTTGAGCCAGTTTTGGCTGAGCCAAATTGCTTTGAAGGTGTGAATATGATAGAAGCGGAAGTACCCTTTTATAATGGAGGTGGGGGAACTTTAGGAATGACTTGAAATATTATTTTATTATACAACATTTTTCTATTTCTAATAGCTCCAAATGGATTTATTTTGAGGATAATGTAGGTATGGGTATAAAACTTCACATACAATAGGATTTAGACATGTTCAAGTCACCATACAAACCCTTTTTTTCTTGTTTAGGTCACCATATCAACCTTATCTTTTAGATTAGACTCTTAGTTAAATATTTTAAATTTTACCATGTCTTCTTGTATTATTATAATAATTTGTTAATAAACTTAATATAAAATTCCAAGAGAACCTCATGTGTTTCATTAATGACATATCTATCATTATATAATTCGTTTAGATGAACCATAGATTTTTATGACTATTATATAATTTAATGAAAATGTATTTTTTTAAAAACTCGTTTACACCAATTTCGACACTATTTAGTATTTGTTTTTTGTGAAAGTCATAATAATTTGATTTATTAGAAAAAATACACTAAATCAGCCCTAAAATTTCATATTAACATAAAAAATTCGTTTATGCCATTAATAGTTTCAATTCATATTAATTTTATTTGTCATAATATCAATTATTTTAATCATTCATTAATAAGGTAATTAATACATCATCATAGATTCATATATAAATTTAATTATATAATCTATAAAAAATATAAATAAAATACTATGATGTTGTAAATATTTTTTTACTTCTAATTAATATTTATGGTCAAATTTAACTAATGTAAAACCCTATATTTAAAATGGTTTAGTTTTTAAAATTTAAATTTAACCCTTTTATCTCTTCAATAAATAAAATATAATAAATATACTAATATTATCCAATAGGATAATAGAGAATCATAGTTTTTCATACCAATTGATTTTATCGAAAAACAATAATCTATTAGGATTAGGACTTTTGTTGGGGTAATTATAATATCATTTTTACCTTTAATTACCTTATTTAATTTTAACCATTGTAAATTAAATTCAAAAGTTACTATTTGCAAAAAATTATTTTCATCCTATTGAACTAAATTTAAATTACTAATTTAATCCATGTCTCTGGTATTTTTTAAATTCAATGCACAGAATCTATAAAATTATGCTTTAGGAAAATTTGCAAATGTGCCTAGAAGGTGGGTAAAAGACAATAAAAAGTTCAATAAAATTAAATATATCAAATATTGTTATAAAATGGCTTAAATGAATTAAATTTGACTAGTATAGGTATTATGTATCTATTTTTACTTTAAAATAAATTTAAATTAAAAATAATTATTTAAATAAAAGTGTGTTGTAAACAATAACGTTGTGTTTTCACTATTCATCAAAAATTGAATGTATTTAGAAAAATACAAAAAATTAACCCAATAGTAATTTTGATATTAAAAATTCAAAAATGATATCCATTTTTCAAAATTTATAACATATAAGTTGTATTAGTTAATTTAAAAAAATATTCCCATTGTCAAAACCAGAAACTGGGTTTTTAGAAGTAAAAAACTATGAAAAGACTGATACGTGTTTCTGTCCAATTAATATGTAAAATTACTTCCAATTAAAAAAATTTGAATAAATGAAAAAAAATATAATATAATTATACTTAAAAACAATTCAAATGTCTAATTTAACCCAATAAATTATTTTAATTAAAAAATATGTTTTCTATTAAAATTTGGTATTTTTCACTATTCATTAAAATATCAAAGTTAACCGAAAATCACTAAAAATTTATCAAAAATAAATTTTTATATCCCGATTATAAATAAGAATTTTATTTTTTCAAATTTAATATATAAAAGATTCAAAAATTGATTTTAAAATAGTTTTCCATTAAAAGGTTGTAAAATTGAATTTTTTTAAAACTCTTCTTTTATCTAAAAAATTAAATTTGTTCTTATATTATGTCTAATAAACACATAATATGGATGTTAACATTATATGGAGTATATAAAATTCAAAATGTAGATAATACTATTAATAACAGGTTTTTGAACAACTAGTTTGGTAAGTTATAGCGCGCTCGAACTCGGGGTTCTTTGTGGCGCAAGCTATTGAATTACTTTAAAGAGATAACATGCTATGATATCTTGGGGTGTTATAATAGTGATTTTATTCAAGTATATATATTAAATTCAGAGTCTCATTGATCCATATTTATTTTTAATAAAAAAAAGTGAAGCACCCCATGGTGAAGTTATTGGATTATTAAACCCATTACCTAATAACTCATATAATTGATTTTTCAATTTTATAAGTTCCACTTGATACATTTGATTGCAGTTTTAAAAATAAGATGAACACCAATAACTATATAAATAGTAAACTAAACCTCTTGATCAAGAAAAACTCTAGCCATAATATCAAAAATACAGCAATGTATTCATTTACTACTATAACATCACACGTTTTAACAGTTTATTTATTTTGAACCGTATGATCTAGGTAACATTTAATATCACCTATAATAGATTTTTCTGCTTCTTGGTATGTTATCAAAATAATTAAATCATTGTATACAATGTTCTTAAATTTTAAATATATCTTATCATGACAAACAAAAATCTCATCCAATCCAAGAATGAAATAATACTCTTCCAATCCCAATTAAATATGATTTTAAGATATAATATACCACTGATAATAATAAGAATATAAATATAAACCATTTTAACATAAATATTTCCACCTATGGTTTTTACAAATAGTTCTACCTTCTTTTAGGGTGGTGATGTTTCCATTTTACTTAAAAATTTATCATATATGAATTAATGTGAATATAAAATGTTAAAAATTGTATCAATATAATTTCAATACACATGTAATGTAACACAATAATGTTTTTATGATATATTTTATTTAAATAATTTTAATTTCTTAATAGCTTTCTTTGCATGAAATCATGAGTTTTAACAAATCGTTAGATTCCATCACTACAAAAGTTTTGTTATGACCAAGATGATAAATTAATAGGAATTAATATAAATAACATAAGAAAATTAAGGGTGATTTCTTTGGCTACCAATTATTTGTATTCCTAATAAACACAAAATAATTATTTTTAATTTTTTTATTTATAAATTAAGATATTTTCAATTTTAAAATGATATTAATGAAATATATAATTTATATTTTTAATAAAATATTTTTGATATTCATCCAATAGATACATCAGTCATAGTATATGAATAAACAATATTATTTCTTTAAAACATGATATTTTTCAAAAAGGTATTTTTACAGCATTTTATTGGGGAATAAATTTTAAATTAAAATTTGAAAAATTTATAATTTTTATATGAAAACATAGTCTTATACCTTATATGTGGGATATAAAATTTTAAAATGGATGAATTTTTGATAATTTTCTAAAAAATTTATAGTTTTGATGAATAGCTAAAATATACTATATTAATATAGAAATCAAATTTTTTCATCGAAAAAACATATATGGTTAAATTATATTGTTGAATGGTTTTAAGTAAAAATTAGATTATATTTTTAACAGTTATTGTAATTTATGTCCATGGAAAAAAATTATATTAAATTTTGTTGTAAAAACATTTCAATCTTTTACATTGATTTATCTTTTAAAACACGTTGTCTCATTCTGATAAGTGTATTAATTTCAAATTAACTACTGATTATTTTTATTTTTAAAATTATAATCCATATTTGGAATGATTAGATATTAATTATTTAAATTTCTTTCAATTGTTTTTGGGTTTTATGAATTGTATATTAGGTATATTTTATTAATATGGTAAAAGTGTAAATCCGGTATTTAAGTGTAACATTAAAACTATAAAATTTTCACTACACATGTCTTAATATCATTGTATGATTTTGTTTCAACTTGAATCATCCTTATATCTAAATTAAATCCTTTGGAATCCACTTGGATGAGATTATGACATTTATGTTATTTTATTTAATGAAAAGTTAAATATTTCTTACTCAAATTTTAATAACTATATCATTTTTAATATAAGGTTATAAAGAAGTTAAAATATACTAAAAGAAATTGTTGGAAGGATAATTTATTATATTTCAATTGGTGATTTCTTTTTTAATTTTTAGGAAATATATGATTAACTTAGAGGAATATTGGTTATTTTTATATTATTAAATTAATGAGAAATCAATAAATTGTTTTCTTTAAATGATAATATCACTTAAGTTTACCAAAAACATGATTAAGTGTTATTGTTCGATAATATATCTACCATAATCACCCTTGTGTTGAGTTATTGGCCATTTGGAACAACATGGAAAATATTATAACACTTATAATATTTAATTTAGTGATGTTAAAGTTGTCACATTCATGTTTTAATTAATATAATATTTTTTATTTTCAACAATACATGTTTTAATATAATTATTTTTATGAAAAATATTTGATTTATATTATCCATGTTATTTTAGATTAAAATTTATTAAAAGGATAATTATATTAAATAATTGCACAAAACTGATGCAGTAATTATTTTACTAATGGAGATGACAAATAAATGTTATTAAAAATATAAAAATAAATACAACTTGGGATAACGAAAATATACAAAAAAAATATTGATTTTCTTGACCTCTTTTAGATATAATATAATATTTATTTCAGAGTTAACTTTTTATCTTCAAATTTTAATAAATCTATGAATTGAATAGTGACAAAATTAACCCTATTTTTTGTTTATAAAAAATAATGTATTTTTAAATTATTTTTAAAATAAGAAAAAAAAATTAAAAATATATTTTAGATATTTTATTTAGTCTAAATTGTTCATAATTAGTTGTGTTTTGACAAATTTACATCAAATAAGTAAATATTTCATCATTTTGTTCTTGAAATATTTTTCACAATGGTTAATTATTATACAGAACAACTAAGTGTTAATTAATATTATAAAGTTGAAATTGACATAAACACTTATCTATGATATTTTCTATTATGATATAACAACCTTATCTAATTTTATATATGAATATAGGTCATTTTGTATTTTATTGTACATGGTTTGATTTTATTGTAAATTAATATTTTTTGATATTCCAAAAGTGACCCTCACCTCAATTATAAGAGGGATCATATTCCCTCATTTCAACACCACTCATTGCGCCTTCAGGATGGCATATCCATTTCTATTTTTCATTCATAAATTACATAGTAACATTTTAGAGGTTATGGTATTCTCCAAATACCAAATCTAGTGTTTTAATTAGAGATTTAGAGGGAGCATGTTGAAGAAGAGATAATCTCCCCTAACGATTCATTCAAATGTATTTATACTTATACATCATGTATATGAGATGTTTACATTAAAAATTAATTACTGAAGTACAACTTATATAATTCCAATATCATTATTACTGTGTAAAAATCATATTCTACCTTCAATCCATTTATTGAAAAATAAAATCACCATACATGCATATGTATGGTTTACTATCCCTACATCATGGTGTAATATTTTTTTCACTACTATATTATATGGATGGATATAAAGATGGAAATAATAACTATAAGTTATTTTCATAAATTTATTTATATTCTATAAAAAAAATTTTCTCATCCGCTCCATAACAATTTTAAAATTAGGGGAATGATATTGTCGGTTGTGCGTACGTATGACCTCCAATATCCACGATGTGATGCGATTAATTCTACAAGATATCCATTAATGAATGATTATATAAATGTATATAATGAATAAATAAGATATATATTGTTTTAATATCTTTTTTTAATGACATAACAATGGCCTAATTTAGATATTCATAACTTATTCAACAAAATATGAATAAGAAAATGAAGCAGTTAATAACCGAATAACGAGTAGTAATTTTATTAACAAACTGATAATAATATGATCATATATGATATAATAAAAATGAATATAATTATATAATAAGTCAATGAAATTATTTAAATCATTATATAGGTGGAAAAGTTATATAAAAAGGATATTTGTCCATAGGTAAGGGATAGTTTTTCAATGTCATTAATGTTCGAGATTGTTTATATGTAAGTATTTACTGTGGTATATTTATCATCCATGTATATGTTTCTTAAATATGTATTCCAAAATATTATTTCAATTACTCTAATGTTTTTGAAATTTTTATTAAATGGATTGAAATTAATCTTTTTTCTTTTTCTATACAATGTACTTTGGGACTCATCCAACATAAGTGTGAGAAGAATTTTTTATTTTGAGATATATATCATGAAAGAATTTTTACGTTTTCATAATTCCTTGTTTATATGAAGCCTACATTATATGATTTCAATATTATTTTCACATAAATTATTTTTTTAAATTTTCATGGCATTTTTAGAAAATAACTTTTTTTAAGAAGAATTGATATTTTCATGATGAATTAATTTCATGTGATCAATAATAATTAATTTCCATCTATGATTAAATTATTTAAAAAGGATTTGTTTCAAGTTTAATATCCATATTAATCCATTTTCTGATTATATTTATTTTGATATTTTATTTCTAAATTCACTTGTTTTACATGGATTCAGTTATGATAAAATTATTGTTAAGGAACCCATTTTATTAATTCGGTTATGCTATGATCAATGATTTCTGTTTTTTGGATCATGTAAGAATTATTTAATTATGAGATGAGTGGGTCCTATATCACCAACCAATTCATTTGGAAATGATTTATATATCATGATATAGACAGGCCTAGAACATTAAATTATCTTAGTTCAGTATTATAGAGCTTGGATGGGTATTAAACCATGTTTATTAATATAGGGCTGGAATGATGAGTGAACTTAGTTCAATAATGGACTTTGTCTACAATGATTGTCTAGATAATGTGCCTTATCTAATATAAAATTATTTTATATGCTTATGTGTATTCCAAAAATTTTACATCTTCTGATATGATTATTTTTAATTTGTTTATTGAATCTTTATGATCTTTTATGATTTATCCCATTACAGGATATCATGATCTTTCATATATTGGATAAGATATTCCAATATTCTATTATTATGTCTTATGATTATGAAATGACTGATATCTCCCTTTTTACCCTTACTGAACATCTAAGTTCACCCATTATTGGGTTTCTTTTCCCCAATATGTGAATATGGGTATTATGTAAGACATGTCAAAAAGTGGTCTATTTATAAGGAAATAATTAAGAGATAATATAGATGTATTGTGAAATAGTAATTTATGTTTCCTTATTGCTAAATAAAATAAACCTATATGGTCTTGGAGTGGTTTTTTAATGTTTAGTAATGAATATTTTAAATATTGATGTAATATTTACTTATGTAATTTATTGGTCATTAAAGAGAGAATTAGAGAAAATTTATAGTTAAAATTTAGTAACTAGGATGTGAAAACCATATTATGAACCCTAATGATATGTCAAATTATAGGCTATAATCCTATAGTTTTATAAATGATCATGAATATCCTAAGATAAAACCAAAATAACTGGAATTGAAATTTTATTCTTTATTTTGTGATTTCCCCATTATTATTAGTGTTCCTCGCCCTATTATTATTGGTTTTAGTCAATAGATGGATCCTATGGGAACCATGTTAATGGTGAATGAGAAAGGAAATAAAATTGTTGACCTCAAAATAATCTGAATGTTACTGGAGGTGGAATTAAAATTTTTCTTCTCTGCTCACACAACATTCCCATGATATGAATCAAGTAGGACTTCCAAACGATTAAAGAAGGGAAAATAATTATCTTGAGCCCTTCACAAGGAAATTTCCTCACTGTTTCGGATATTATTATGATCAACTAGTTGTTGACCAATGGATCGGTACCACTGAAAAGATGTTTTCAGTTCTCTAATGATCAAAACACGATAAAGTCATCATGGAAGATTATCGATTGGAATGTGAAGGAAATCAAAGATGGAATCGTATAAAGAATATACGTAAAATAGATGAAATCGACTCTATGGAAAGGTATGATTTCATGAACTTAGTATTAAATAACTACAGTCCTCTAATTCATCGAACAAAGATGTAGATGGTGTTCCTTGAGCTTAATGAAAAGTTCAACGAATCCATTGGAAATCTAAAAAAAATTATAAGAATAACAAGGTACACAACAAGAATTATTATTCAACATTAGAGTAAAATAGATTTATTCTTTAGTGACGTAAAACCAATTCTCTGATTAGAATATTCTATAAGGGACATCAATCTCTATAAATAAATTGTTGACTGTTTTCTCAAGGTTGATATGAATATCAGAGTAACTCCTCAATCCTATGGGTTTGATAAGAATAATAAAATGGAATTAATGAGAAAATATAAAGACCACACTGAAATGAAGTGTGTATTCCCTTATTCTAAATCCATGTAAAGAAATATGAAGGATATTCTTTTATATGATTTTTCAAATATTTTATGTGTGTATTATATGGTCACCATGCAGTTGAATACCCAAGTGATGGAAAAAATAGTATAATGATAACAATTGAGAAATGGATACGCATAAGGGAAATCTTACACTCAAATGTTACAAGTTTAAGGAAATTGTGCATTATGAAAACCAATGACCTAATCCAAAGGTTATTGATGATGACTGAAATTAGAAAACACATATGTATAATGAAAAAGGATAGTCACATGTGATCACTATTGGTGATGTGGAGTCGATAATGAAGTTGTTAATGTTAAACTTAACATCCACATTAATGTAGTAAATGATTTATTTGATTATATATCCACTCACTCTTATTTATGAGGAATTTTCTAATTTTATTTTCGTATTACCCCAAAAAATAGATGTTGAGTTATCTGTGACAACTCTTAATGGCACAACGACCGTATCACAAGTTTATATTTCTTCTCCAGTTGATGTTTGTAGTTATATATTTCTAATAAATCTTTTGATCCTTCCTTCACTAGATTTAGAAGACATTCATATCATGGAGTGTATTTATCTATATAATGATCATTATAATTTATTGGGAAGTGAATTCACATTTCATATTATGGATCAATCTATTATCATCTATCAATGCATGGATGAATACAAAGTTATAGTTTAAATTTTATCCATTTTATAGGTCTTGGATAGAAAAAATAAGGTTTATCTATCTAAAATGGTTGGGGAGAAACCCAACATTAATAATAAACTTATTTTATGATAGTTGGATGTTGTTTTATGGAAGAATCTTCTGGTCTTCAACCAGTGCATGGAGTATATGTTTCAATAGAACTCATACCAGGTGTTATGTCTATTTCAAATACACCTTATATAACTTCCCCAATTGAGTTTGAAGATTTGAGGAAGTAAATCTAAGAGAATCTTGTCGAAGGATTCATATTACCTAGTACATCACCATGAGGTCAACCTTTTCAATTTGTTAAGAATAATGATTGATCAATGAGACTCTGCATTGATAGTTGAGAACATAACAAGATCAAAATCAATGAAAAATATCCTCTTCCCTGTATAGATGAATTATTCCACCAACTACGTGGAGATCAATACTTTTCCAAGATTGTTCTTTATTTTGGATATCATCAAATAATTGCCTATAAGGATGATATACCAAACATGAAATTCCATACATGGTATTGACACTATGAAAATATATGGATTCTTTTTTGTCTTAATAATTCCCTTGTTATATTTATGAATCTAATGAATGGAGTCTTTAGATACTATCTTCAACAATTTGTGGTAGTCTATATATATATTATATTTTATTTTATTTATAGATCATGGAAGATTATGATGATCAGCTGAAAATTATACTAACGACCCTGAGGAAAGATAATCTTTATGAAAATTTTACCAAGTGTAAATTTTCTCTCTTGAAAGTCTCATTTTTTATCCAAAAATCGTATGAAAAGGAATATTAGTGGATCTAGTGAAAATATAAGATATTTAAAGTTTTACTAAATCTAAAACTATAACTAAATTCCAATGTTTTCATGGTTTGGATTGATATTATCGAGGTTATGTGAAGGATATTTCATGAATATCTAATCCAATAACCATGTTTACTCAGAAAAGAGTAATGTTCGTGTGGATGGATAAATATGAATATAATTTCAACGATCTAAAAATAAAGTGAGCATGTGTACCTGTTCTCACATTACCTTGTATTGGAAAATGGATTGTGATCTATAATTAAACATCTAAGAAGGGTCTGAGAAGTGTTCTTTGGAAAAATTATATGGTGATAGGTTATGGATCAAAAAAATTGAAAAACCATGAGCAAAATTATTCAAAACGTGATTTGGATTTAGTTGTGATAATATTTTCATTAAAGATATTTAATCATTATCTTTATAGTGAATGGATTGATATTTATACTGATTATAAATATTTAAAGTATATTTCCCCACAAATAGAGCTGAATATATTCCAAAAAACATGGATGGAGTTGATTGAAGAATACGACTACTCAATAAATTAACACCATAGGAAAGTGAACATTGTGGATGATGCTTGGAGTCAAATAAACCATGCAAGCCTATAAATGATGAGGATCACAAATGATCCAATATTTGTGGAATTAGTAAGGATGGATCTGTAAATTTTAAATAATGGTGATAAATATTATCTTTCTCAAATGAGTGTTCAACCATTTATACTTGTGAAGATTATGGATGCGTAGAAGGAAGATGTGTAGCTCCAAAAGAAGGTGAGATAATTTCTTGAAATTATCCTTGAGTATAGTTGAATAATAAGGTTCAGGGACCATGTTTTTATTTCTCCAATTCCATAGTTAATTAAGGATATTTTGTTTTAGGATCATAGTTTTTCATTCTCCATTCATCCTGGGAGCACCATGATGAACATGGACCTAAATGAGAAAATTTTATAGTATGGATTGAAAAGAGATATTACCGAATATATCTCTTGGTGTCGTATTTTTCGCCATGTTAAGGATGAGTGACATAATTATAAGTGGATGTTATAAACATTATCCATACAATAATGGAAATGGGAAAACCTCACAATAGAATTAGTCGTTGGACTTTTAAAAACATCTACATTCCATACTATTATTTGTGTTACAATGGATCACCTAACGAAGATAACACACATCATTGCTATTATATAGGCTTTATATCTTGATCATCTTTATAGGATCTATATAATTTAAGTGGTAATATTTCATTGAGAACCACTTTCCATTATATCTGATCGATATCTAAAGATTACCACGATGTTCTAGCGAAGTCTTCCATAGGCACTGGATACCGAGTTAGTTTTTTGTACTACTTATCATCCTCATACAAATGGTCAGTATGAGAGGACAATTAAAAATCATGAAAATATTTTTATAGATTTCTCTATGTATTTTAATTGAGATTGGGATCAATATATTTTTTTTGTGAAAATTTCGTACAATAATAGATTTCACCCACAGTATTTAGATGGATCGTTATGAATACCTCTATGGTAACAAGTGTAGAACTTGAACATCTTGCGATAACTTTGGGGTAATAATTTTTTTATGAGCTTATCTTGCTGATGAAATTAAATATTAAGCTAGATCAATTCAACAATAAATAAGACTATGTCAGAGTCATCCAAAAAAGATATGTTGATAAGTTTTGAAAAGACCTAGAGTTTGAAGTGTGTGGCATGGTGTTTCATTGAATATCTCCCTAGAAGTGAGAAATGAGATTTGAAATAAAGGAAAATCTTAGACCTATTTAAGTCATTTTGAAAATATTGATCGTGTTGGGAGGGTATTAAATTGATTGTCACTTCCTCTGAATCTCTTTCAAGTTCATGATATTTTAAATGTATCACAGTTGATAAAGTATATAATTTATCATTCACTTGTACTATGATCATAATTTGTACCTGTAGAGCATTATATTTCATATTATTAACAATCAATAGAGATTTTGGTTCATAGAGAAAAAGTGCAATGAAAAAAGACTACTTGATTGGTAAATGATTTATGGAGGAACCTCCAATTTGAGGAACCTACAAGGTAAATTGAAGATGTGATGATGTAGAGGTATCATAATCTGTCTATATCATTATGATGAATTTTTAGTTTGAAATTTAGTTTAAGGGTATTTTAATGTAACACCCAAAAGTATTTTTGAAATATTTTCTTTAAATAATTTTTAATCTTTTATAGCATGCATTAAAAGAAATCGTGAGTTTAAACGAACCACGAGACACCGTTAGTATAAAATATCCATTATAACCAATCCATTTAATTAGTAGGAATAAATATAACTAACTTATGAAAATTTAGGGTTAATTATATGGATACCAATTATTTTCATACTAATGAAATCTAACAGATGTTTTCTATTTTTGGAATAAATAAATTATGTTAATAAAAATTAGTAAATGAAATTAAATAAATATATATTTTATATCTTTAATAAAATATTTTTTATATTCTTCCAATAGATATTTTAGTCATAATATTTGAATAAATAGTATTTTATGTATTACACCCATTATTTAGGAAATGGGTAATTTTACCATCTTTTAATGGAAATCACATTTTAAATAAAATTTTGACTCCTTGATAAATTTTATATTAAGAACAAACCTCTAATTTATAAATGGGGTATAAAAATATACTTTGGATGAATTTTTGATATTTTTCTGATAACTATCATGTAAGTTTTTAAATAGTGAAAACTTACTAATTTTTAATAGAAATAAATTTTTTGGGTAAAAATAATTTATATTGTTATTTTATATAATTTAATGGAAGTAAACTATAAATTTATAATACTTTTTTATTAAATTTAATTTCAGTCAGGGGAAATATTTTTACATTACATTCAAATGTAAAAAAGTTTATATCTTTTGAATGGTTTTTATTTTTAAACCCCATTTTATCATTCTGATAACAAGATTATTTTTAAATTCATTACTGAAAATTCTATGTTTTGAATTATTTTAGATTGATTCCATATTTTTAATTATTATGTCCAAAAAAATAAATATTGTTTTTGTGTTTTGGAATTATGAATAAGAACGTCAAAGTTTTTTATTAATAAGATAAAAGGGTAAATCGGGTAATCAATGGTGACATTAAAATTATACAATTACACTAACACTTTTTCTAATATCAATTGATGGCTTTATTCAACAAAAAATCATCATTCGGTGTTAATGGTATCTTTTTGAATCTACTTGGATAAGATTATGAAATGTAATTTATTTTATTTAATGAAAAGTTAAATATGTATTACTCATACTTATGTAATTATACCATTATTAGTAAAAAGGCTATAAAAAGATAAATCTGACTATAAATACTAATTAGAAATCAAAATTTTTTATCATGTAAATTTATTTTAAATTTTTATGAAATATATACCTACCTTAATTTCTTATACACTGCTTGTGTTGAAATTATTTAATTGATGAGAAATTAATAAAATAATATTTATTAAAATGATAATAATAATTAAAAGGCCAAGAAACATGAAAAATATTATTTTTTTGAGTATATCATGAAAACAATCATCTAATGGTTGAGTTATTGACCATTTGTAATCGTATTGAAACGATTTTAACACTTATAATATTTTCTTTAAGTGATGTTAATATGTTTACGTTCATGTTTTAATAAATATAACATTATTAATGTAGATTTTAGAGAAGATGTATTTGACATTATGTATTCTTTGAAATATATAATATTTATCTGAATCATTGTATTTTATTTTTAATATTTATTAAAAAAATAAGTATATTAAATAATTACATAGAGGTTATGTAGTAATAGTATTAAAATCCTCAATTTTAATTAAACAAGTCAATAATATTGGGTATATTCTACTTGTTATTAATTTTTATATTGTTCATTTCATAATAATCAATGATGATTCACGTTGATCCATCTTTCATCTTACGGACAAGAATAGGATCTCCCTAAAGTGACATAATAATCCTAACATATCCATTTTCAATATTCTCTTGGAGTTTCGTTAATAATTCTAGAAACATTATTGGAGAAATTATAAATGTAATCCTTGAAATAGGTATATCACTAATATTGATTTCTATAGGAAAAAAAACCTCTATATTTGGTGGAATTGTAGGAATATATTTTTGAAATAAATTAAAAATCATACACACATTATACATATCATTACTATTAATTTAACACTAAACTATCGGAGATACAAAAAACTATTTGAATAGGAATCAAGACCCCAAAAAATGATGTTC
This sequence comes from Viscum album, assembly GCA_963277665.1. Taxonomy (NCBI): domain Eukaryota; kingdom Viridiplantae; phylum Streptophyta; class Magnoliopsida; order Santalales; family Viscaceae; genus Viscum; species Viscum album. The sequence continues at coordinate 1,292,411,655 of OY728158.1, forward strand.
ATTCCATCGAAATATCATATTTATATTCACACTAATAAATGATCAGATTTTGGTTTAAAATAACTATCATGACTTCCCTTCCTAGGAATTTAAAGTGTTTTTTTAAAAAGAGTTGAAAGCAATGCCTATGATATCACCAAATTCAACCAGAGTTACAAAAATAAAATTTTTGGGAAGGACATTCCAGAAAACTTCAACAAAATAGTAATTCTATACAGGGTATGTGATCATTGAACCATTATAGGGTTTCAATTCTAATTCAACATCTAACCATTTTGTTGGAATTTTTATTCCATTATAAAATTATTTAGATTTGTTAGGGTGGGTATATATTGAGTTGAATAAGGCATTAGTTTTTTTAGAGTGGATGTTTAGTTTAACTTTTACCATATCATTATCATACCCCTCATATAATTTATTAATCAAATGAGATTGGTCATTTTCACTTTATATAAGAGGTTTTTGTCATCAACCATCAATATAAACCATTATATTTCAGCACTAATAAGAATAAATACTGTAATACTTACATTTGATGCACTGGAGTGTGGGTGGTATATTCTGTGGAGATTTATCCTTTTAGCATCATTATCTAACCTCTTCCCATCACTTTAGCATTAAACCACTAGATGAAATTCCCTTAATCACATCAAATATTCTATAGTACCCTTAATATAATTCCACACAAGTTTCCTTCTGCACATCAAGCATGAAGAGAATCTAATCTTCTTCTCATAATGGTTTTTCACTACTGGAAATATTATCTATTCCAATAGTTTTGGGAAAACTGCTGGTATAGTTCACTAATTTTGACCTATACCAATGATTTGGCCCAAAACTTTGGTATATGTCACTTATATAGACCAATACCAACGGTTTGTCCAAAACTGTTGGTATAGGTCCCAAAATCAAAGAACCTATATCAACGGTTCTCAAAACCATTCATATAGGTCTTTACAAACGGTTTTGAGAGCCATTGGTATACGTACATGTATTTTTAATGGAATCTTCATACAGAAGACATTAAATAAATCAAAATTTAAAATACTTATGATAATACATATATATATTTATTAAATTATGTTTAGAAAAGTATGTTTGGTAAGTGGTTTAGTAGTTCAATCACAAACAGGAGGTGTTGGGATCAAAACCAACTAGATGATTATTTTTTAAATTACATATAGAAATAGTTTTATGGAACTGTTGGTATATATTTTCATATTAATTACACCAATGGTTTTTAAAACCATTGGTCTAGGTCTATAAAAATGGATTTCCCAAAACCGTTGGTATAGACCTATCCCCACATCTTATGTGACAAAGATTCTCCAAATAGTTGGTATATGCTATACCAACGGTTTGGAGGCCTATACCAACAATTCGAAACCGTTGGTTTAGGGTATTTTTTCAGTTGTGTTAAGAGATTCCTCTGAATTCAAAATTTCTCATTATTTCAAATCAATGTTATGGAATTGAAATTTAAATTTCCATTTCTACCAGGATGGAACATAAAATTATTTCTTCATAGCTACAAAAGAACCTAATGGCCCACACCATTCATATAATTGGTTGCAATCCATTTAATAATTGATAAACCTTAAATGTGGGTTTGATGAAAATGCCATAAAAATAATCTAGTAGTCTTATATAATTTTACTCATTGGTACCAAAGAAATTCACATTCCTTTTACATTATCTCAATTAAATCCTAATCCATTTTCAAATGAGGAATATGAGGAACACACTTTTTGAAATATAATATCACAAACTCATCCCACTCCATAGACTCTATTAATTCTTGTTTCATTGTATCCTTGGTAAGAGTCCAATATTTATCCAATTCACCTTCCAAATGACTAACATCCAAAATTACCTTTCCATTATACACACAGTGGAGAAAGGGATATATCTTTTCAATGTTACTAATCCATTACTTGGTGATTACAGGTTTAGTAGACAATCTAGAGAAACGTAGATGCTTCATTATGAAGTAGTCAATAGAACATTGTACCATCCTTTTATTTTTTCATGTTTAACATGAATAATTTCCAGGGAAATAGGTGTGGGAAAATGGTATTTTTTAATCTAGTTCTAATAAAATTTTCCCTTATGGGTTAAATCGTTGCATTCTTCATCACATTCATCATTAAAAGAACCCCTTCGGTTCCAACCATCGAATAAAACAAAAAACACTAGTGTCAGAAATAGTAATCATTGGGTGAAACCAAATAATAATGAAAAATCATTTATATGATTTCTAAATAATGGAACATTATTTTTAATATATCAAAGCATTATTTTATCCTTCATAAATCATGTTCATTATCTCTTGAAACACTTATTGATAATTTTTTATGAGGTTTTTGAATTTATCAAACATATCCCCCAAGAGGGTCAAACTATGTGCACATCATAGCCCATTTTAATGCACTGTGTCATGATTGAGTCAAAGCCCAATTATCACTTTTTATATTTATTACCCCTTTGTAAAATTATGCATGAGCTACATCCACATGAAATATCTAGAAAAAGATTTATTTTCATTGAAATATCTCACTCTATCATTTAACAAAATACATAGTCATTATTCTATACTTTGACATATTCATTGAGTTCTAAATTAATGTTTTATCATCTTAATTTCCAAATGATAACTTAAAAATCCCTTTGTTACCAACTATTGAAACACATATGTTCCATACATAGCTATGACATCCTAATAAATGAATATTCATTACATAACATCACAAATCAAATTTAGAATTGTATAGTACTAGTGCCTTTGGAATCATCGATACATAGAAAACTTTTTTATAAGTAAACTACATCATCCTCTCTCTATGTTATTCATAACTATAACCATTCATAGAAATATCATATACAATAATTTCCTCCATATCATTGGGAGTGGAAACTTAATAAAGAGTGATCTATAATGCTCACTAATAGTAGACAAGGGAGATATCAACATAACGTGAGTATAGGGATATGTTAAAATGGGAATATAATTTCAAATCTATACCTTTCATATCATTGATAATAATTCTAACTCATTTAATAAATTATTTTAGTTCATAATACTTGTATCATAATGGAATTAGAAAATATAGTCCATAAAAATGTAACCTTAGTATATGAAATAAATTTTTTTCGTACACAAATGCATAAAATATTATTCCAAATATATAAAATAATACATTTATAACATGTCATTTTTGGGTAAACCACCCCTATACCTACTTTGGTATTGGGTTAATATCAAGTATACACTATTTTTTTCTTTGGATAACCTCTTTTGTACCGTATTTTGGACATGTCATAAAGTCCCCTGTACCCTCTTTTGGGTTTGTGATAACCTTCATTGTACCCTCTTTTGACTTCTAATTTACCTTACTTATACTATTTTAGAACATATAACACTAACCACTATATAATTATTGGTGGGATATATATTTATATCACACCCATAAAAAATAGAAATCATACATATATATACCCCAAAATCTTTCAACATATAATAACATGTGAAAAGGAAATGAGTTTCCCAATCATTTTATCATAGTGTAACCCATGAGACTGAGACTTATTTAATAAAAATTCATATTAATAATAATAAAAATTAAAAATGAAGGATAAAAATGTAATTATTTTATCTTATGCTCATTAGATATTATGTAACATCAATGGTTTTTACTTTAATGAATAAATATTCAATAAAATTATCATTGTAAAAGTACTTTGGAAAATGTCCATTACATTCTGAAATCACTGAATTAAAATTGAAAATATTCAAAAATACTAAAGTGAAACATTTATTTAAAAATAAACATTGGAAAATTTAATGTAATCATAAAATCATTCAGTGTTCAAGAGGGTGGAAAATTTTTTATATACCCTATTTGTTAATAGAAAACATTCATTTCATTCTTTTGTAATAAAAGACAAAAAAGTTCTATATTTAGAAAAAAAAAGAAGACTCCTTTTAATCCATTTTTATAAAAATGAAAAAAAAGTGTAATAATAAATTTAAAATATATTTGTAGAATATAAAATAAATTCTTGAACAAATTATTAGAAAACATGTTTGAGGAAGAGATATGATTTTTATCCTAATTGAGAAATAATGTTTGGCTTTTTCAAAAAAAATTCTATTGGACTCTTGAATACATAAATTGAGGAAATGAAAATTAAAATAATTATCTCAAATAAAAAACCATTGAATAATAAATTTAATTATTTTATTAAGAGTTATGTCACAGAATTTCTCTAAAGTAATCATATTTACAAACAATCCTAAGAAAAAAATGATATTGTATACCAAAATCCTAACAACTATAGTATACTTTGAATCATAACAACCCTAACTGAATGAACCATAGATATATATATATATATATACTTTAATTTTAAGGAGAATAATATTAATTTTCTTTAATGTGTATTATATTCACCACGTAAAAGATATTGTTTTTGAATGTGGCATGTGTCCGACAAAAAATTAAGTGAGACAACAATCACTCACCCAATGTTTCTATTTCCCTTTTACATGTTCGAACCACGAGTATAATAAATATTTGTTTACTATTAATATATGAAATAATAAAATAACTTATTTAATACCATATATGATTAATTATAGTAATATTATAACCTATTTATTGAAAATGATTTTTTTAAAAAAATATTTTTCATGAGGATAGAGTCTTCATTTTTCATGTATATTTTTGATTTGGTAGTTTTTGTTCTCGAACATTGACTATAGTTTTATTATCTCTAATTTGTTAATAATGATATTAATATAATATATATTTATTATATGCATAATAATATTCATCAATTGAAGTTTTAGATAATTATATCAATTTCCCCATTCATTGAGACAATAGTATGCACATACACATGAAAAATTATTTCATTCGTTAAATTGTTGGAAGAAAATGAAGGTATATAAAAATTAACTATTAAATACTCATTTTATTATCATATATAACATTTATTTTAATTAATTATATCATAATTAACATCCATTCCATATTAAAACCAAAAATAAATCACTTTTATTCGTAGAGATGGTTGTCCACATAGTTAAATAATCATGGTATAAGATTATTTTATTGAGTTAGAAGTATAAATGGAATGAAATAATGTGGTTAAAGACTATACCTATCCTTTAGAGAACCTCTTTAGTATTACAATTAAATAATTATTAGGATGGTGTCTTAAAAAAATAGAAATCCAGGATATTTGTAGGGTTATAAAGAATAGTTCTGGGCAATATTGGTAGAATTGAAATGTTATTGACGTGTAGATAAGAGATGAGATGAGGTGTCCTTTTATAAGTAGGTAAAATAACAACGTATAAACCACTTCAACATTTCCATATGAATACAAAATGATAAATTAATTAATAAGAAAATTCTTCAAAATGGGAATAATTATAATGGTGGGAAAATTTAAGGACATCATATGTCTAGCCATTAATATTTCAAAAATGGTTTAATTGGAAATAATATCATAGGTTTAAACCCATGTAAACCCATTTTAATGCTAATTGTGATAACAAATTTTAACTTTTTTTATGAATTATGGAAAAAAATTACCTTATTATATAATTATAATTAATTTTATTCCCAATATGGAATCTATTTAATCAAATTTGACTCATATATGTGTTAGATTTTAATTTAAATAAACCCCATCGATGCGATGGAAATGTAGTTTTCCAAGGAATATGTTTCCATAATTTTAAAATGTTTTTATGTGAAAATTAAATGTGAAATAAATTTAAATGAAATAGATTTCATAAATAATAAAATAATTGATCATAATTTTACTTTAAAACAATTTGAATATAAAATTTGACTTGGTAAAGTCTTAAAAAAATAAGGAAACATTTAATAAAAATTAGTATATTCACTAATTTTTAGAAAATTAATCTTTTTAAAATGTTTTCAAAAATTCATTGTATGGGAGTTTAGATATTTTATTTTAAAATATTAGTTAATTATATAAAATAAATTTTCTATAATAGAAAATATAATTTTCAAATAAGTGTAGAAAACTCGATGAAACATCTTTTTAGAAAAACACAACTTTTAAGCATAAATCTTGAATTATTCTAATCACATGACTATAGAAAACAAGGTAAATTATAAAATTTTATGGAATATATGGTATATAAATTTAATTAAAATAATTCTCCTATAGAGAGTAGTTTATTTTATTATGATAAAAACATACTTCATAGATAAATAATGTTTTCTAAATACATTTTCTTACATTGCAATGATATTTTATTTCTATTTCTAATCACTTGAAAACAAATGAATTTATTTCATATATTTGTAAACCATATAATTTTCAAATTTTATCTTGTTTTATTCATATGATGAATTTAGTTGTCAGTCTTTGACATTCACCCTAAATAACAATATTTTTATAGTATATGAATTTCATTTTAAACTCAAGGTTTTGTTTAATAGTATCTATCAATGATATTAAATATTTTTATAGAAAACTATTTCATAAAATATCAATGTGTCATAAAACCTAATGGATTACACCTACAACAACGCATTTCCCCATAAATAATGCAATAACAATTTTAGGGGATTATACCCTATAAAAAGTTAACTAAAACTCCTCATGTGTAATGGTAACCACATAATTTCCTCTAAACCATCATCCCCGGTAATAGTTCTCCTGAAAACATTGAAATTCATCCTAAAAATTTTGAGGCTTGGGGGAATACACAAGAAATGTCTTATTTGTCAAATAAATCCCAAAAACTTAACTTAAAGTCACCCAGTGTTTTAGAATTCATTTTTGAACTGCGATTAAAAATTCATACCATCCACTAATTGAAAAATTATATTTACATAAAGAATTTTCAACATGGACCAATATGTTATCACATAGAGTTCCATAAATGGTATATTTATATATGGGATGACTATAAAATACTAGTTGTAATCCTTAAGTGTCATCTTAATTATATAAAGAGTGTTGAATTTAGGCTAGGTTTTCTTAGTTACTAGGGTTGACACTTAGGGGTAGGTCGTAGTGGGGAATCCATTAGTCCACATAGAGAACATAGTGAATATTTATATATTTTCAACTAGTCTTTTGGAGAACACAGACATATGATATCATTATTATAGGTTATTATATTTGTCATTGATTATTTTTTGTACTTGGGATCATCTATGTGATGTATATTATAAGTTATCATTCATATGTATCATGTCTATATGAAATAACAGATGTTGAATTCATTTATTATTTATTCTGAATCATTAATGTATGTATGAATATATAAAGGACATATAGAATTATATAAAATATTTTTTACATATATATCCTTCCATGAGCTAAAAAAATACACATATATAGATATTCGAGTTAATAAATTATATATTCCCAACCAATTAAGCTTTAAATAATCAATGTTGATTACGATAAAAATGAAAAATATTGAGTAATCACTGATGAATATGGATATTTTCAAGGTTATTGTATGTCATGTCTTTGAGGGTATATAAATCCTTAGGTATAAGAGGAATACCTTTATCATAATCATTAATTCATTATATTGGATAAAATATTATGTAGTAAATGAATCAATATGGGGGTTTGTAGTTTTCAGGGGACAATATACATCGGTATGAACATGAAGGTCCTCATAAGTTGATGATACACCATGATTGGGATGGTGTAAATAAATGTATCATATTTATTACTCTATTAAAAACATTCCATTATTCAATATCCCATTTTCTATTTTATGGATACCAAATTTTCTTAATTATTTAAATCCTTCAAGATGTAATATATTAATAATAATATTTTTTTATCTCTAAATACTATATAAAAATATATTAGTGAATACAATAGAATATAAATATTTTTTCAAGGATCACTACAAGGTTTGTATATCTTGTCCTGTCCATATAGTGGATTTCATCAAAAAACAAAATGGTGTACTATTTTTTCATGTATGTAAAAATAATTAAAATGAATATCTTGGACCCCTTTTCAATTTTATATCCTATTTTTTGAAAAGATTCCTACTTTTATTCTTAATAAATTACAATGTAAAACATAGCATTTAATAAGAAGAAATTCACCTTTAGTATTTTCTACATCTATTTATGGTATATGATTATTATTTTTTGAACGTATTATAACAATGATTAATAATTATAATATTTATATTTCATTATTAAAAGTCATGAATGATGGTTCTGAATGAAATCATTAGGAACAAACTCATGGATTCCATTGGAACATTAATATCCAAATGTTTTCTTATTTTATTATGATTTTCATAGAGTTTTTCATCCTTTATAAATATTCCTATATGGGTTTTCATTATTTTTGTCATCATAATGCCCCAACACACAATTAACTAACTCAAAAAATACTCAACTAACTCAAAACACCTTCCAATAATTATTTCATTGTGTGTGTCTCTATGTGTGTATGAAAATATACTAATTGTTTCTTGATATTTATCAATAATGATCTTATCATATAACATAATCAATATTCTTTATCAAAACACTAAATATAAATTAACTTTATAAATATTGTTTTTATAGAAATATTCTTTATTTTTAGAGAATACATTTTCCATTGAATAAATACAAAAATCACAAAATATAATGAATATCATCATAAAAATTAATTTATTATATAATATATGGTGTTCCAAATAATAAATATACAAGGAATGTCCCTCTAGAAATACCCTTGAAATTAGTGGCATGTAGTTGAAATATTGAATATTTTATATGGGGAGTAAAATTTTAAAATAATTACATATATGTTATAAAATTAATACAGCATGATATTTTATATTAAAATCCAAGTATTATATTTATAAACTATATTAATTGTGTTGAAAAATCCAAAAACGAAACACATTCAAAAAATTATATATATTACATAACTATTCCCTTAGGGAGTCATTGGAATATTTTTTGTTTAGAAACATTTAATGTTTCCTAAGAAACAATAAATATCATTTTATGATTCTTAAAAAACAATAAATTTCATTTTATGAAAGTTAATTTATATTAAATTAATATTATTATGATATTTATAATTCTATTCTCTAGTTTCCATGATTACTAATGCATCACAAGGGATGGGTGAATCAATGATATTTTTTTCATTTTAATTGTGAAAATTAATCCCTATGAAAAGTTATTATCTTGATATAATTTTTATAAAATCATAAACCATTCTGATATTTATATAATTAATGAAATAATAAATAATTTATGAATTTATTTTAACGTATAACCCCAATGTGAATGACCACTCTTAGATATATTCATGTTGATTCTGATATGAAGATTTCAACTCTAAAACAAAAGTGACTACCATACATGTTATCTATCAAATAACATTAACAGAACTGAATAAATGGAATTGTGTCCTATGAAAATTAATAAAATACTCATATATAATTTAAAATCTTCAAAATAAAAACCATCTATTGAAATATGATTATTTATAAAACCCCCCTAATAACCTTAAATGCATTCAAAATTTTTTAAATTTTCAAAATTTAGTTTCATAAATTTTTAAATAGTTATAACCATATTGTTAATTTTTTTATAGATTTTTATGTAATTTCTATTTAAGAATGAAATTATTGAAGGTAAAAAAATTATGTAAAATGATAGTTTTTAAATGATATAATTCATTTATATATATTTGTGTGTAGGTTCCAAATAAGAAGGAAACCTCTAGATATACCTCATCCATTGGGGAACAAGCTATATTTCCCACCCATGAAGGTCAAGGTAGCCAATATCTCTCATAGGGTGAGCCTTCTAGGTGGTAGGAGAGGGGAATTTGATTCCCATGGCATGTGTATGTGGAAGAGAGGCACCAAAAAATAGAATAAGGTTTAGGTAGTCGTGGAATGGGAGAGGTGTAGGTAGGTGTTCACATGCTACAATGTTATGGGTCATCTTCCCCTCCGTATAGCTTTGAAGTGTTTTACATACATGGGATCTATTAATTAATATTGAGGACATCATGTTTTTTCATGTGGGATGCAAAGTTCTCCCAAGGCATCACACAATTAACCAAAATGACTCTGTCTTGGACTATCTCATGATGTCCACCTCAGAGACACTTGTTTCAGATTCCATGATGTACTACACAATAGAAAAATAATGGTTATCCTAGTGAATCTTGGGTGCCCTTTGAGAACTGAATGTATCTGTATCCCTAACATTCCTTTGTCTTGTAGAAATCCCAGAGCATGAACTGCGGAGTGGAGACATTCACCATAGTCCATCTATTGAATCATATTCCATATATAACCTTATATTAAAGGAGATGTAGCTACTATAAGGATTAATCATAAGAAATAGCCATATGAAGTTCATAACAAGTGGTTTTATTGTTGTCCTTGGGTAGCACCGTGAATGAATAGATAAGGGTGATGTTTTTTGTGTGATAAATAATTCTACACCATTGTGTTTCAATGGCATCGGTGAACGTATAAAAATTGAAGAAGTGGTCAATTGAGAAGATAAGTTCTATGGCCATGTTTGAATTACTAGGATTCATCTACCAAGAGGCATGATTAGAGGAATACACATGTGATGCAACTTCTCTATAATAAACAATTCAATGCCGCATTTGGTATATCAGTGAAATATTTTCAAAAGCGTGATATTCACTCAACATGAACATGATACATGCATGGATTTTTTTATGTGTTGTATGATTTTTTTAAATATTTATAGGATTAAAATATTTTTCAAAATGTGTCTAAAAGGTGCAAGGTGGCCTATCGCATTTTGGATAATGTGGACGGTGGAAGGTCCACTGCATCCTTTCAGCTAATAATAACAATAATAAAATTAATTATCATTAGTATACTTTTTTATATATTTAATTTTTTTTCTCTTATTTATGTATATATATATGAAACAAAAATTTTTAATAGAATTTTTATTTTATTTAGTATCCAGCATTACTATTATTACAGTATTATGAAATTCAGATCAAAACCCTCACGCATGGCATACTTTTATAAGAGGGTTTCGTTGGATGTTATTTAGCATTTCAGATGTAGGATTCAAGTTATCCTTTTTCTGCCTAGAATTACTAATATATTATTATTCATCATTTTAATTAATTAATTAATATTATTAATTACAATTTACTAATATTATTAAAAATATAATTGATTTGTGAATACTAAGTATTATATAATAGGTTTTAATTAATTAAAACATATATAATATATAATTAAAAAACAATAATCTTAATAACCACTAAATAATATTTCTTAATTAAATAATTTACAATAATATAATTATTAATTATATTACTAATTAATAAATATGTAATTAATATTTAAATTACTAATTATCAATTATATAATTATTAATTATATTTTTAATTCACTAATTATTTATTATATAATTAATAATTATAATTAATAATTAAATTACTAAATAACTAATTAATTATTATAAAATCAAATATTATATTATATAATAATTATAATATAATTACAAATTATTTTGCTAATTATCTAATTATTTATTATATAATTAATAATGATATTACTAATTAACTAATTAATTATATAATTAATATTTAATAATTAATAATGATAGTACTAATTAGAAAATTAGTTATGGAGATGTTGTTGGTTTGGGACTTCCACTCTGATGGATTTCTCGTCGATATCTACGTTTTCTGACCACTGCTTTAGGGAGAGATGTTGCATCACTGATTGGTGTTGGAAACGATCGGGTCGATGTGCTACACGATGATGATGTGTGTCACTATCTTATGGTGTGGGAGGGGGTGGATGTGCAAATGTTGGTTGTGGTGTGGGCTTTGGCAGCTCTAGGTTATGCGAAGCTGGATTCTTGATCTTCAGCCTTGTATGTGCATAAATCCCATGATCTGATTTTTATTAGGGCCAACATTATTCTAGATATGAAGAACTATGATATGCACATATTTGGCGCTGCTAAATTTCATGATATCAATCCCCTAAAGTAATCTCCTTCCACCAATAATCCATTGGTTAAGGCAGTCGTGGTGCTGGTAGCGACCGTAGTTGGTGATAGCGAGCTATCATCCTCTAGTGCGACTGGTATTGCCTTCTCTCACTACAAATAGTTTTCTATTGGGTAAATTCATCAGATGAGATATATTCCGAACATCAGAACTCATATATATGTGGTCTTTGGACACATGAATAATGATAAACATTCAACTATTGAAAGCTTAGTCCAACCAAGGGGCTCAAAACTGTGGAAAATTGACGATCTTGTTGCGCGACAACTGACAATTTGGGGATTTAGAAACTCGAGGTGTGTCTTCTTGGGTAGAGGATTTTTTTTATATCCCCTTTCCCAATAGTGATCTAAAGATTTGTGTGTGGGGTTATGGTTTAATATTATTCCCAACATCATTTTTCTCTGTGAATGAGATATGAATTTCAAACCATATTAGGTACATATATCATATGCTTAATTGTTGGTTATTTTTTTGGATTAAACTAGTCATTGTGCAATCTGAGGATCATGTTTGATATTTATCTTTCCATTGGAGTTCAAATTAAATTATACTTAGAGACCTAGATTGATTATTCTGTACACTATGCTATATTTATGATTGAGGTTGGATTAGTCTCCTCCATGATCGATAAAAGTTTTCTTTCCATTGAACATGAGGAGATTGAATTGAGAGTTGAATATAAGGAGGTTCTAAAATTATATTTAAACTATAAAATAATTGGTCATAACCAACTGAACTATAAAATAATATAGTTTCTTTCTACTATTCATCTCATGGTCATGTTGAACATAATTGTAATAGGAAGACTCAGTTTATGAGGGAATCTATTTGGGATATTATTGTATATCTGATTGATGATGAGATTATAGAATTAATGAATATAAGTAATTTTGACTCACAACATGGAGCTGTTTTGAATGGTCGGAAGGATTCATATTCCCCTTAAGGAAGAAATCAAGGGATTATATTGTTACGGAGGAGGTCAATCCAACAATCCAACCTGGTGTCCATGGACTTTCTGGGCTGGATATGGATTTTAACGCTATTTCAAAGAGTGTTGTTACTTTCGATACATTAATATAAGAAACTTTCGGTGACAAAAGTGTGGAGGATCATGTTTATTCTACTATGAATTTTAATGATTTGGAGAACCTTGAAAATTTCATTCAGGATGATGTGGATAGGGAATTGATCTAATAACATGCAATGAACTATATTATGAAGAATAGAAAATCATAGCTGGTGTTGGAAACCCCACTCTCTAATATGATGAATGTGGTGAGTATAATCATTTAGGACCCTAGAAAATCCCCTTTGGGGAACATGCATATTGGTCAAGGCACCATTGGTATACTTGTTTCTCCTAACATGGAGTCCAGAATGAAGGAAATCCAAATTATTGGTAGCTATAATAAGGCTGATGTCCCTTCTCTAAAAATAGTTAATCACAATGATAAAGAGAAGCATTCTTCTAGTTTAAAATGAATGAGCTAGGATGGAATATACAACAAGCTAACACATGGAAACGAGGTCGACATCAAAGGAATTAAGGATGATGTCGTGGTGATTGGGATGGTGTATGAGGGTGTGGCAGAAATGTGTCCACCAGGTCTTCCATGAGACACAGTCTAGACCTGTGAAATCGTAGAAAAATGTGTTTTGTTCTCATCAATCAAAGAAAATCACAGTCAGAATGGAAATCTGCTGATGAAAATGAGGACACTTATCATGATTATGGACCAGTTTGGGATTTGATGACTCTCTTCTAGGGATGTGGGATTATCTTGTTTGACCACATCCATCGCTCATATGCTAGTTTAATTATTTTTTTCTCTTTTAATAATACGGGGCTTGACCAAAAAAATTTTTTTTTTAATAATTTTTAACTAATAATTAATAATTATAATTAATAATTATATTTCCAATTAACTAATTAATTATTATATAACAAATAGTTATATTACCTACTATATAATTAATAATTATAAAAGTCATAATTAAAAATTAATAATTAATAATTATATTATGAATTAAATAATTAATTATTATATAATTTATAATTTTGTTATTAATTATTACATTTTTAATTTTTAATTATATAATTAATAATTATATTATCAATTGACTATTTAATTATATAATTGATTATTATATAATTAATAATTAAATAACTACTAAACTAATTATTTATTATATTAATAATAAATAGTAAATATAATTAATGATTATATTACTGATTAACAACATCATTACTAAATAATTATTTATTAAGTAATCAATTTTTTTGTAAATTTTAATTATATTACTAATTAACTAATTAAATTTATACTAAAAAATTTAAGAAGTAATTAAATATTTCTTAATTAGTAATAAATTACTAATTGATAATTTTATTATTATTTATTAATAATTATAACTTTTATATTTATTAAATATGATTTAGTTATTATTATGATAATTTTTTATTAATTTTATATTATTGAATTTCTAATTAATTGAAACTTATAATATATTATTATCTATTTTGAAATTATTTAACTGTATAATAATATTATTAAATATTAAATTATAGAATTATTTAATTGACGAAAATATTTAATAATAATGTGTTAGCAATTTGGTGCAGGAATGGGAGAACCTGAATCCCACATTAGAAATATAAAAATATTTCCAGAGCAAGCCTATTATAAAATGAAGCATTGGGTGATAGATTCAATCAGAATCCTATAATGATGAAATGGTAGTAATGGTGGGTATTAAATAGATGATAAATTCTATTGAAATGTTTTTTATTTATTTTAATATATTTATTAAAAACAGAACAAAAAACAAAAGATTATTAAATATATAAAATTGAATATTTATTTTATTTTTTTTTTCAAAAAGGCGTCTAGCCCCCAGCCACCTTTCATGCATATTTTTAAAAATTTTAACATAAGAATTTAAAAAAAAATCAGAAAACACATAAAATAACTCTACAGGAAGGCATCATGGTTATTTTAGTAGGATAATGTGTGGGGGATAGCACCTACTATTATGGAGTTAAAAAATCCATAAAATAAGGGTAAATGGAAGGGAGATATAATTAGATTTAAAATGAATTTATAATTTACACACATATGAAGACTCAACCTACACCCTCTCTCAGTAATATATAATGATTTAAATTGAAAATAAGGTGTCATAGTATTATCTAATGAAGGATAACATGCCCTTTGATGGTTTAAAAATATGGAATATATGGAAGTATAAACAAATCCCAACTCAAATTTCTAATGGTAAGAAAATTAAAATATGTATAATATGGGATGAAAATTATCTACAAATAAATTAAGAAAGTTGCTGTGTAAAGGGAGACTTACACCTGTAAGGGGAGTTTCCATGACTAATTCAAAGATTGGGAATAGGAAACCAAAGCGATAATAGGAGGTGGAGGAGCATAAAAAATTATCATGCCAACATAGTTTATATTTTAATAATTTTTCTTTGTCATTGTTTAATATTGGATCAAATATATATAATTTTATTAATTCAAGTATGAATTTCAGTTTATTATAATATCCTCACTTTTCAAACCATTCTTCTACAACTCATAATGTGTTCATCATTGATTGGGAGATTGACTATGAGTATGTGGGTATTGTGGGGGAGGGTATTGTTAATGATTGAAGATGGCTAAATTAATATTTTGACTCATGCAAGATTGTGTATTATTATAATTTCTTTTTATTGTGTTGAGAATAACCAAAATCGCATCCCTAATTACCTAGAAAGAGTGATGTTAATAATATGAGGAAAATCAATGTGATTACAAAGAGTGGAGAGAGACTTGAAGTAAAATCATATTTTTTTGAGATTAAATATAATTCAACTAGAATGGTTATAGAAATATATTAAGGGATATGATGGCTATGTTAGGATGTTCTAGAAGATGCTAAGAGGCTAGGAAAGATACTCAAAGAAGTCATGTGACTATTAATTTGAGTTAATATCACAAGTAATGATTAATTTTGATCAAATTATGATAAACCATCCATTCACTTCTACATTCATATTTTCATCCAATTTTAGTTTTTTCTCATCCCACTCTACATCTTTTGAGATAGTTTATATAATTTTATATTAATAAAATTAGACAATGGAAAAAACTATTGAATTTTTTATTTCTTTTATTGTGTAATATTCCATGCACTTTCCACTATACGATGCTACATCATATGGTGTAGGTTTTTTTAAATGATTTCTAAAAGTTGGTAACCTATCAAAATTATAGCACCATCAGGGCAGATCATGTTTTTATACAATGTTATGGGAAAAAATATAAAAAATTCCATAGTAAGATAATGACTATTTTTCCATGTTTTTTAATTGTTAATTTTAGATTATGCTATTTTTTCATTATTGTCTTATTATATATTCATGATTTTTTTGTATATAAATTTTGGAATAATAATGACGATGAAACACATACAATTTTTGAATGAACATTCGAACCACTCAAATCAATTGAAGAACACATGAGAGAAATTCGATACATTCGATGGGATAATCATGACCAACCATGTTTAATAGAACCAAACATGAGTGGAAAATAATTTCTCCAAAGAATGGAATATGGTTATTTCATTATTTTTAATAATTGTGTATGTTTATGAAGTGAAAAAGTTGATGTAAAATAAGAAATGGGCTAAATAGTGATAATTTAGTATGAAATTACAATTCATTATTAATTGTGAATATATATTTTCCATATTTATTTTTTTCTATAATGAAAACATTTTATAACCACACATGTATTTAATCGTTAATTTTGATAAAGGATACATAAAAGTTTTCAAAAACCCATTATGACATGTTTTAATATTCAGGTTGATGGATCTATGTTTGTACAATATTATGGATTTAATGATAAGATTTAATGATTGTAATTTGAATTCAATTAATAATATTTTTTTGTCACATGTTGATAAAATTTCATATTCAATTTTTCATGCATTGAATTTTTGAAATTCATGTGGATTTACGTGTTTTCATTGCAAATTACATGATTAATTGACTATTTATTATATTTTTTCATTCATGATTATCTTTTTGGCCGTATAATTTTGTTCTTAGTATATTTCTATAGATAACAAGAAACATGTTACCTCCAAATAATTTTATTTTATCTTGTCAAAACATTGATTATTTAAATTGAATATAGAAATAAAAATTAGATTTTATTGAATGCTCCATTATCATGGAGACCCATCTTTTCAAAGATAACGTTTACGACATTAGAATACATTAATTACCATTGGTAATGATCAACCGCAATATAATTCTATTTTAATATGTCTATTCTGTACTCATGTGTATTACATGATTATCAAATCTCATGTGTAGAAGAATGGGAGTTCACTGTAAAAAGATATATTTTATTAAGAAGAAATTTTATGGTTTCATAAATTTTTGTTGGGAATGGATCATGAAATTATTAATTGTATTTATTGTTTATCCATTATAATGAATAAAAAAAATGAAAAACATTGTTGTGTTTTGGAGGGTAAATAATCACTATCACTTCTCCAATGATATTTTAATTTTGGTTTGAGATGTGGATATGAGAATTTTCATAATTAAACATTCAAAAAATAAAAACAAATTGTTTAAAAAAACATAAATTTGAAAAAGTTAAAGAGGGTTTACTCATTCCATAGACTTTTATTGGTTCATTGCATTCCCTATAAGAATAAGGTAGTGGGTACTACATCATTGTAGAATAAAGAAAATCATCAGAATTTATTTTGATGATCATGAACAATGGTTTAGATATTTAACCTCATTTTATCCAAATTTTCTTTTTGACAAAAATACATACTTTCGTATATCTATAGAGTTTGTTGATCCAAATTTGAATGTCCCCACGATTTTTAGTGAATTTTATCTATATAAAGTGGTGAATATATTTACTATTTATGTTCATGATTATTGTAAATGAACTAATAATATGATCATAAATCCTTTCAATTTTTACTAAGGGAGATGAGAGTAAAAAATCATTATATGGTAAATCGTATAATATAATTTTTAGAAATGATAAATAGAGAGGCTAGAATGGAAAAAAGGAGAAGCTACATCACTTTTAAAGGGGGAGGATCATATGCATTGTTGTATAGTGAGTAGTTATTTTCATACGTGACAAATGAATATTCATTCTCCAATTTGATTATTTTTTTCATTCATTTGGAAATATTAATATTGATAGTATGGGGTTTTCATTTTTAGTTAATTTTTGGATATATGATTTTGAGAAATCTTTTTAAATTACTATAGGAAATTATAACTTTAAATTTTCTTGTAATCTATTGATTTTTATGAATCTAATACCATATATAACTATATAACCATATGCATATTTTTATTTTTTATTTATTATTAGGAAATTTATTTTTTAGAATAATAATTTTTAAAAAAATTTATGAATAATTAAAATTTAATTTTTT
Organism: Viscum album; assembly: GCA_963277665.1. Lineage (NCBI taxonomy): Eukaryota > Viridiplantae > Streptophyta > Magnoliopsida > Santalales > Viscaceae > Viscum > Viscum album. The sequence continues at coordinate 1,292,430,206 of OY728158.1, forward strand.
ATAAGTTATAATTTTCATATGAATTTGTGTGTGTAGCTTCTAAAAAATTGGACTAAAACAATGTAACATCTTGTATTTTTGGTCTCTTTTTATCACCTCTGGGATAGTGGATCTCCCCTTGAGTTTTTTATTTTTATATTTATTTCTCTCCTCATTAGTGATTTATAGTGTTGAAACCTATTGTGATACAAAAAGACTGTGAAGATTTATTTTGATATTTCCAAATCCCAAGAAAAATTTCAATGAATTAAAAGAAAATCCATAGTCCCAAATGACCTACCCAGAAGACCTGCACGACAGTATACTTTATATACACCTACGTGGAAGACGTGTGCAGAGGACCTATACAGAGGACCTACGTGGACAAATTCCCTTTTACCAGGCCCCCTCTATTATTATAAATAGGAACCTTGGGCTCCCCATTTCAAAGACCAAAAAATTTTAAGGACTTCCTGAAGCTCCCATTTCAAAGCTCTTTCACCTAGATCTCTCCAATTGTCTTAGTTATCTTTCTAAAAATCACAACATTGTAGATAAATAGATGGGATTTGATAGTTCTGATATTTTTACACAATTTGATGCTCACATATGCTTGGTTTACATATGTGAATCACTTTTCAGTCCAAATAATGGACTACGCTACACACTAGAGTGGTACAACTACACTGCATACCTACACGAGGTACCCACATAGCATACCTACATAGGGAACCTATGCAAAAATGTTGTGTATAAGGCCTACATATCGTCTTAAGCACCCTCTTTAAGGCCACTCATGGAAGGGTACCTTCTTCATTGGTTCACTTATCTGAAAGAGACTATGTTTAAGCCTCCACAAAAGCCTACTAACTTATCAAACCATTGGGAGAGGCACACCAGCGTGTCACCTATTTGGGTTTGTATAACCACAGTAAGAGGATTCCCACATTTGTTTCACAATGGGGTTAGGATTCATGGAATGCATATGGGTTTTTATATATGTAGTCACATGTAGCTTTCTCCCATGAAGAGTGTAGGGAAGTACACAGTTTGAAGGATTTAGTTTGGGATATGTCCTCCACTTTCGAACTTTATGAAATGGAACCTCCTTTCTTTGGTAGGGAAGGTACGATTTACACTTGCTTTTCCATGAAAGCAAAATAAATATCTATATCCCCTAAAATGATAAATTTTAGGATATCCATCATGGTGTATGCCTCTTACCTTTCATGTAGGAGGTTGCGGTCTTGCTCCTCTATTTATCATTCACCTTCACTCATTCCTTACAATGGACCCTTTTCTAAGGTAAACCCAAGAGGGGGAAGGTTTATTGCATTTCCCTCTTCTTGGGTTGACTTGACCTCAAACACCTTTTCCACCGTAGGCGCCCCCTCTTCCTGTAGTGGAGGAGGAAATGTGTTGATGCCTTTGTTGAATTTTTTGAAATCCTCTTGATTATCACACTGAGCATGACTCATGTTGGCTTAGATATTTTTCATGAGCACAACTTTTCCACAATCAGGACTTGAACTATGAGAACTCTCATTCTTGTTCAAACCAGGAAATGTAGAACACATGCCAAAAGGCCCGAGCTCAAAAGGGTACCCTTCCAAAAGGGTTCCCTCAATCTTGTCCCCTGAAATGGGCAGCTCTTATTTATAAGCCCCAATATAATTAATGAACTATGAGAAATCTGATTCCCATCATAATTGGGATACGTAGAGATCCTTTTCTGGGCCTAAGATAATTAGATTCCCTCTTCAAAAATCTAACCATAATGCGCTAAATCTGGTCATTTTCCTTATATGTAAGCCCCGAATTAATCTTTCAAATCACCAAAGAATCCTTTTTTGGAAGATGATTGAAACTCATTTCCCTCAAAGTACTATAATTCCCTACAAGACTTATCTCTCTACATGGGATTCGATTCCCATCCAAATGGGATACATAAGAAGCCACCTTGATGTATAAACCCAACAATCTAAATCAACCCTTTTCTCCTTTGGCCATATTCTGAACATGGTCTAATCTTACTTGGAATCCCACATCCTTTCAAAGTTCATTAGGCTAATTTGGCATAATTCTCACACAAAACGTTGACTAAGCACCTTTCTCTTAGATGTCCCTACCACATGACATTAAACTATATGATTGGGTCCTCATCACATGACCTTAAAAGGTATGATGTTTTCCATTAATCAGAACTGAACTATTATAGTTTTGATTCCGTAAAAAATAATATGTGGGTAGCTCATAGTATGGGTAGGATCCCAAATATTAAATCCATCCTTCGTCTCCCTAGATGAAAATAAATTCCAAAGTTCCCAACTGAGTGGATTCAAAAATAGTATCATCCTAGAAATGATTAAAAGTATCTCTAAATAGTATATTAGAGGATACCAATGATAAAGAACCTCGAATACATATGGATATCTCAAATAATGAAGAACCTCGAATACATATGGATGATTAAAAATTTTTCACATGTTAATAAGTGATATAAAATTACAATAGAAACATATGTTATTATTTGTAAATTAATATGGATTCATGAAAATATCTTAATTTTAAAAATGGAGTCTCGAAGTAGTCAATAATTCACCCCCAGAATTATGTGATGAGTCTGACCTCCCATCCTCTCAACCAATGCACGTTCTTAAGTATCGTAATGTTATAACATAACCAACATCTACCTTTGTAAATTAGGTCCCTTTTCGAAAATAAATGTTGGGTGATTCCAGTTCCATCAAAAAATCCAATGGAAACCAGCCTAAATAAGTGCTTCTTAAAACTAGAACAAACGATTCAAGGAACTACGTTACAAAAATGGTGAACCTGAAACGAATACTTAACCAAGTGAATATTGTTACCCAGCTATCAAGACCTTATCAATTTATAAAAGAAGGATAGAAAAAGGACAAAATAATCCATGTATCGATTTAAAATATATTCTTTAACGGAAGTTATTGTAGTTCTCAATTTTGACATAGATCTCCCTTCACTCCAAAATGGATTCATTTAAGTTTGCACCCATGATTGTACCAGCTGCTTCTCAAGCTAAATCGCCATCCACAGAAAAGAGATCATCACCCAATCATCAACTTTAATGATGGGTCTATAATGTGTAGGTAAGGGAGTACCATTAACACAGTGCAATCCCAACCTTAGAGGTAGCTCGAGAGGCTGTCCAAGGTTATATCAATCGTCGATCATCCGGACAACGATGACCGATTGTCAAGAAGTAGATGGTTCTAACCACCATATTCAACTATTTGGGATCCTTATCACTATGTCACACCAACTAGCCCCACCCATATTATGTGGTGGTGCATCAAGAAGTCACTTAGGGATTCAATTCAAATATACAGGTGTCCTTCCTGAGTAATCCAACCAACAATCACTGCCTATAAAATTGTGTGGCAGTGAGCCCCCAACATGATAGGGGTGTAGCCTCTAGAGGTTTGGCCTGGGTCTCTCAGACCCGGTCATGCAAGATGAACCACTGAGGACAACATTTTGTCAAAAGTGAGCAGTTTCTTACATTTCCCCCCTTTGGAGAATTCCAACAACCTACCTTGGTGGAATGAAATTCCCGGGAACATACACACGTCTGTCCTACTTATGTTTCCTAGTGGACTCAACTGGTAGCGACCCACCAATACCAACAAGAAAATCCGGTTGATTACCACGAATAGGAACATACACCTGTTTACAAATTATTAGCCAGTCAGCTGGCTCATCTAAATGAATTTAAGAAAGCACGCCAATCAAATGTGGTGGAAACTGGTAAATAGGATCATACACCTAATTACACTCAAAAATTCTTCCAGTAGTCTCATCTGATAGTATTGAAAGAATTCCATCAAACATTCTTTATGGAAAATAGTCAGTAGGCACATATACTTTCTTGCATTCATCAAGACTTCCAATAGTCTCTCTTGGTAGCACCCATAGAAGTTATTCTAAATGCTCCAAATAAAAATATGGGGCAGACCCAACACTCTACCCCCATACATGAGTATTTTCAGTATCCAATGACTGGAAAAGGAGGTCATGATCAGACCCATACACCTACTCCAGATATAGAATGGACGTATATTCCAATTCTGTCTACTGATGTCACCAAACATATCATAGTAATTGGGAAAGGGAATACAAGAATTCAAGATCATATTCAAGAAGCATGCTAGAATATCATAACAAAAACATTATTAGTACCAGGAGAACATTCACATAAATATATCCCCACAATTGAGATGACACATCTTTAGGCCATACGAGAGCAGATACATACATTTTTTCCATTCCAAGTGGGTTATGGGGCATACTCCCCCATATTATAGAGACAATGGGATTGAGAACATACACCCTTTCCCATTGAAGGTAATCGTCCCGTTCTGATGAACACACCAAGTCAACCACATACACCAACACTTGATAAACACTTTTTCTAGCATGTGGCCAAAAATAATTTTATGAGAGTATCATAGAAGAATACTATCCAAACACAGTTTGAAAATCAAGAGCTAATGATGGATTTGGCTCCCCTAAATGTTGTATTTCTTGAATCTGTGAGACATTTATCTATTAATTCTCAAGATCCTGCCCTCTCATTACCATATTATGGGAGTAGTAGAAGTAATTCTAATATTCTCTATTAGACACTTAATCATGAAGGCTTACATCATAAAAGTCCAATTAATCTAGAGATCCTTTTTTTGGATAAGAGCCCCAACAACCCTCTATGTGGCCTGAAGACTAATGAACATGAGGATTTATCCATTACTGTAATCGAACATGGTTCTCCTCCCCATGATGGAATTCACTATGAATGTTCTCTCCATAGTAGTATTTCGCGTAGTTTAGATAATTATATAACTTCCAATGTAGTAATGAGAAATCCCTCATATCTCGAGGCACATTCCAACAAAAGCCTAGTTATGTCTGATGCCATGACATTAACAGGTGACATAATTTTTCAACTAGAAGACATATTTAGGGAAAAATCTTTCTTTGAGCCTACCTTGGGTCATTTTTCTTCTAGTACCATAGTGGAAAAAGTGGCTGATTACGTTTTTTTAATAAAATAATCTAAATACATCCACATTGGACAGATGAAGTGAAGAAAACACTAGTGAAAGATGAAATAGATATGTTAAACATGATAAAACAATAGGCTAAAGGAGAAGTACCATTCATGTTGTAGCATTTGGAAATTCTCAATAGAACATTTCGGAATTGATGGGAAAATATTACATTCATGATGTCTACCTCAACATTTAGAAGACTCTTCGTCATTTGAAAACCAATGTTTTTCCATGTGATGAATAAAAAAATCAGGTAAAGGTAATAAAATGGTTTAAACTCCAAATTGACATGGAATCTCTTTCAGTTTCCCAATATCTAATGGTTGAAAAGAAGTAGAAGAGCCTTCAACATGTATTTATCATTAATATAAAGGGTCTACGATAGTAAATTCTTGATACCCCATATGGTGTTCCTATCAAAGGATTTGGTGAACACGGACCATTAAATTTTAGTGCACTCCAAAATCAACAAAGCCCGCTAAAAGTGGTCTCATGCAATGTTATTCCCAGGACCGGCTACAGTCAACAGAATTTGTATGTAATCATATTCATGCTCATGAACATGCCTCAACTATCTCTCATCGGAGTCAGTCCCAAAGAAAACAAGTTGTTGAGTTACTTTGGCATCATGCATATGAGGATCTTCAGTACGCCTCCCTCTTAGAGGATGGTAGACGTCAGATAATGAAAATGTATGAAATCACACAACGATCTTCCAAAACAGGTGATTTGAGGGGATTATGGATAATGAACCTAGCTAATGTCCAAAATAGAATTTTTAAAATCAGAAGAGCATCTGCACGAATCTCAGCCATAGTAGTTCAAGTTCCCCCCAAGACTACAAGTTAAGGGGCTTGTTTAGTTCCACCATTTAATTTAGTAAAAAATAATCGATGGTTTGAAGAAGTAGAACATGAACATCCCTAGCCTGCAAGGATGGGGGATTTTTCACATCTACAATCCCCTCCTCAATGGATGTCGATTTTATCCCAATTAGGGAAGAAGCCACAAGGAGCGCGCACAACTGAACAATCTAAGGATTACCTTCAGGTCTTTCCATCCAGAAATTCTCAAGAATTCAGCATATAAAGAGCACAATCTTAGGAATGATATAGAAGGAGACGATCTTACAAAGATACTGACTAAATACCATTAATAAATTCTGTGTTAGTGAAAGTTATTGACACTGTTGTAGGAGATCCTTTAGAAAAGGAGTCTAGCTCAGGGGAATCAAATGATGAAGTTCATATCCATAATACGATAGACACTGTAGATAAGGAAAGTGGTGTGTGTACCCGAAATAAAAGGCTTACCTAGAATCTAGGTATTCCTTCAAGTAACCAACTCCCACCTCTTCAAAAGGAAACTAATAGGAGGAAGGGTAAATGTCAGATCACATCTCAATTTTTTACTAGAGATGGTCAATCTCTTTCACTTGAAGAATGATTTTCAAAATTAGAAGAGTAGATAAAATAATTGAAAATGATTAATAATGAGTCATGCCGAAACATCATTTTTGCTAGACATGCTCCCCAAGAAGATCCTCAGCTTGTACAACCTGTAGGATCTCCTCATCAAAGAGGATATGTGTTAACTATAGATATGGATAATCAATTCCTTCCATTGGTTACACACAAAAGGATGCATAAAACACATTCTTATAAGCCTACCCTCGTGGGTTATCCAAGACAAATACCACCCCACCACAAGTGGTTTTGTCGTTCGTTGCACCAGTTCATGATCTATCTATTGTACCTATACAGGTACTAGCTCATCCGGATATCCCTAAAAATGATTAGGAACACAATTGAGGCATCTAAAACTTGATTGAAATATATTGAAGAATGTTTTGTGCAAGTGTATCTGGAAATTAGAGCTTAATCTGAGTGGGTGGATATGATTCCTCCCCCACCATATTTTTTAATACTACATTCCAAATATTTAATGGCTTTGGGGATCTGAAACAACACTTAACGCATTTCATTTCTCCGTGTGATCAAATTATGGGAACTACTCAATAACTAAAAGCTGAAAATATTAGGTGTTTTCTGCTGTCATTATAAGGACAAGCTTTTGTCTGGTATACCTGATTGAAATCTTGATCAATTACTTGACAGGAAGAACTCTATCAGAGATTCCTTCTTCATTTCAGTTTGACGTTTCCAAAAAACAACAATTTTTTATCTTAAAAATTACAAACAAAGGTAAAATGAATGAGTCTCATATTTCATATATCGATGGAAAGGATTAAGATATTCCTTAAATATGAAACATCATCAGAAAGTGTTGTTGAAAATTTCTATAGAAAATAAGCATAATGTGTTATGCATACCACTGATCTCTATGAAATACACTAGAGGGTTTCGAGACCTGGTTTTAATTTTCCAACAGGTGGAAGATTCCAATATGGTAATTGAAGCTAAATCTCTTATAATTATAACATCATTGGGAGGGATTATAGAGAATTAATAGGCTGCTATAATCACACTCATCAAAGAACATGTACCTCCTTCAACTTCAAAACATTCATAATATTGAAGGTCCCCACCTCCTGAGCGTCAACAGTAATGAGCTCCATCTCAAGATGATAAAATATATCAATTGTAGGAATAGTTTGAGGAGTTAAATAACAAATCTTATTCTTTCTGGAATGAAATGGTTCCCGGTTACTTCATCTCAGATCAGAAAAAAAATTGGTTTAGTTGCCAAGGCCGAAGAAACCAATCAAAGAAGGAGATACAGATCTTCCAAATTATTGTCCCTTTCATCAGATTTTGGGGATTCTAATTCAAGAGTATATTGTTTTTAAGGGACTCCAGAGAAAAATGGTGGATTATTGGAATGTGAGACTAAAATGTTCATCATCCCAAGTTGTGTGTGTTACTTCAACTAATCCTAGGGAAGAAGGCGAGTGGAAGGAAGACAAATCCAAAAGTCTGTAGAAATATGATGATTGGATTATTAATAAAATGATCAACTAATCTCATTCCATTCTTCAAACTCAATTGAAACAACTGACTATGTCCTCTTCCACTCCCACAATAGCTAAACCACCTTCATCAAAAGGTCAATTCCCAGAGAAGAAACATGGTCAGAAGGATAAAGAGAAGTCATAAGAAGATGAGATAATGTGAAGACCAAAGTTGTACTTGAATATGATAGATTTCATGGCATCTATTTCAAAATAATGGCCATCACCCCCTAAATATCTCAATCAGAACTAACCTGTCAAAAAAATTCTCATCAGATGCAAAATTGATCTTTGGTTCCATTAACGTTATCCACATAACAGATCCTTCTTTGATGGTGATACTAATTATAATGAACCTGAGTTACCTGTACCTAATATTAAAACTATAGGATGAATACAAGGTCGAGGATATATGGGAATATGTGGGTATTCTCAAGACCTTTATTTTTACTCTACCCCGGATCAAACTGTATATGCGGCGGAAACTCCTGGGAGAGGCCTTCAGCGGACTCAACAAGAATAAGGAGATTATACCAAGCATTAAAATTTCATTCCTGACAGGATTATTTTGGAGGACTAATTAGTGTGTACACCATCTTTGTCACATCATGTAGATAGACCCAATCAGTCTTATCTACCAAAATAGGAGTATTTCCATCATCTGCTCCGACATAGGGTGAATCTACCTCTGGTGCATCATCTTCCACGGAAACTGCAAAACAACATCTCCATGCTAGGAAAATTTAACCATTGGACCAATAGTATAATGTTTTGAAATATCTTTCCCATTTATCAGCCATATTGGTGATTTTGGATGCATTGGATCGGTAAAAATATCTTCGAGAAGGGCTTATTTAGGATTTTTCCAGTCCATAAGAGTTTGAAACTGAAGTTGACGTGGCTGAGTTTTACCATGTAGAGAATTATCCTATAGAATTTGATGTAGTTATATCTTTTACAGATGAAGATGAAGATGATGTTGTACATAGACATATCCGTCCCTTGTATATATTAGGAAGGGTCAATGAAATAGCCATATGATGATCCATCATTAATAATGGCTCAGGAGATAACATTGTCCCTATTCATACACATCATCAATTGGGCCTCACTAAATCGGATTTATCTCCTTCCACATTAATGTTTCATTTTTATGATAATAATTAAAAATATCCTTTCCAAAACATAACAATTAAAACATAGTTTGTAGATCTTGGGTCTAATTCATATTTTACGGTTCCCTATCAGGAAACAGTCTTTAACATTTTGCATGGTAGGCCTTGGTTACATCAACAAGCATCGATTCCTTCATCATACTACCAATGTCTCAAGTAATGTTTCAATGATAAGATTGGAACAATTTATGGTGATAAGGCTCCATTCAAAACATTTGAATCTCAATACATTGAGGTAGAATTTTATCACAAGAAGGGAACTAAGTCTATGAAAAAGGAGGAAACCAGAATCAATGCTCCAAATGATCTAGAATAGATCTTAGAAAACCCATTAAAACATTTGAGTATAGATTAGGTGTTTCCTATCAATCAAATTGAATGGATAAACCCAAATATGAACACTCATTCTATGAATCCGATAATTCCAATTGCAGAAATTGAGCCTGGAAACATGGATAAAATTGGTGAGTCACCAAGAATTGGTGATATCTTAAATAGAAATGTATTCATTTCCTCCATTGAACATTAGTATGTATCTTAATCATCAATAAGACTAGTTGAATTTTTTTCAATACTAGAGGAAGATAATGATTATTATTCCCACCTCATTATATCCTCCTCAATGCTCTAGAAAGAACCTTCATCATTAGAACAGTCCAAAATGGTGGTATCCTCTTCAGGATGTTCAAATACAAACTTCTCCCCTATCTCTGAAAGTATTTCAATATAACTTACTATAAAGTAGAATTAGAAGAAGTGACACATAATATAGATAAAGAAGATATCAGGGATGCTCCCCCAGCATTTGATGAAGGTGTCTCTACCGCTGTGAATGAGCTCACAGAAGTAAATCGGGGTAGAAGAAGAAGATCTATGCCTCACTCTAAATAGTGCGACCATGACTCCTAAAAGCGAAAGAGATGTATAAATTATTACTAAATAAACATAGATATATATTTTCATGGAACTTTATAGAAATGATGGGTCTTAGTCCAGCGGTAGCCACCCATCATTAGGTTTTTCCAGATGAACATTAAAGATTTAAGCAGGAATCTAGAAGAACGCATCAGACTCATTCCTCTAGAATTGAAGAAGAAATTGATAATATTATCAAGGATAATTTTTTAGGGAGGATCAATATCCAAAATGGCTGGATATCATTGTCATAGTGAAAAAAATATGATAAAATCAGTGTTTTCATTTATTTTAGAGATCTGAACTAGCATTGTCCCAAATATGACTTTCCAATTCCAATGAAAGAGCATTTAATTGAAGCAACCACAATATATAAAGCTCTTTCCTTCATGAATGGCTACTCTGGGTAGAATAAAATACACATTTCCCTAGAAGATAAAGCTTCTATATCCTTGTAATTTCATCTCCTAAAAATTTGAATGAATTACGAGGACTCTATGGACACTTGGCCTATATTCGGTGATTCATTGCAAATTTGGCAGGCAAGTATTTGTCTTTTACTAGATTAATGCTGAAGGGACTCACCTGTAAATAGACTAAAGACTACCAATAGTCATTTGATACCATCAAGAAATATCTCTTATTTCTACCAATATTAATGCTACCTATTGAAGGAGGAACACCTATTCCCTAGGTGACATATTTTGAGTGATCACTATGTGCCTTTTTTCCCAAATGAATGATGTTGGGAATGAAAATATCCTTTACTATCTCAGTCAAACTATGCTTGATGAAGAAAAATTGTATCCATGTATTGAAAAGTGCTTCCTGACATTAATCATTGCAGTTCAGAAATTGAGGCACTACCTACAACATCATGAGGCCTAATTGGTGTCTCAAAATAACGCAATCAAATTTATCCCCAATAATTCTATGTTTATAGGGTGTCTCGCATGATGGGAAGTTATTTTAAAATAGTTTGATATCCACTTTGGGACTAAAAAGGCAATAAAAGACCATGATTTGGCTGACTTCCTTGACGAACACCCATCAGCAGAAGACGCGTCATTGAGTACTGAACTTCCTGATAAATAGGTCTTCTCTATTTAAGATAGTTCCCAAACATGGGAAATGTACTTTGATGGTGTCTACAAGAGTCCAATAGGGAAGAGAATGGAAAACACTAAACAAATCAAATTTCGATTTGGAATTGTACGTATCTCCCTAAAAAAATTTGTGCTTCCTTACTCCTCCATATTTTCAAGAGGCAGTACCAAAAATAAAGATGAATATCAAGCTCTCGTCACAGGCTTGGAATTGGTTCCTCAAGTATAAGTAAATTACTTGAAAGGAAAATGTTATTTTGAGTTAGTAATAAAACAAATCAATGGGGATGATTTTCTTAGAGAAGAAGAGTTATTCCATTCATGTGTTTATATGAGAGGGTTAATGAGTGAATTTAACTCAGATATGTCATTGTTTTATATACCGTGATCAAAAAAATTCCCAAGCTAATACACTATCTAATATATCTACAACCAAGGAAGATCCATATGGTGATGAGAAAATCATCTATATTTCCCATCGTCATGTGGTTTCACCTTTCGTTCAAAGTAGAATGTAATAAATTAAATAAATTAGAAATATTTCAAAGCCATATTGTCATACCATGGGATTTAGAACATCCATCATGGGATATCATCCAAATCAAGTACTTACACCATATAGAGATGAAAAAGAATAGATCCTATGATGGGTGGAAAATTTTACTCTTTGTTATAGTCCAAATCACTAGATGATCTTCTACAGATGATTCTTTGATGGAATCATCTTCAACTGTATTAATGGATAATAAACTACAAATTTCATGAAATAAGTATATTCATGACCTTGTCATGCTCACCGGTTTGGGCATTGTCTTTCTAATCAAATACAAAGGCTTGAAAACTTATGGCCATTAATGACGCATGATTTCACATATTTTACCACGAAATGTCATCAATTGCAAGTGCATCCCAACTTCATTCATCAAACCCTAAATTTTCTACATACTGGTAAATAATTATGAAGGTTTTACACATAGGTAGTGGATGTAGTAGTTCCTTATCCTCCAGCTACGACTAAGAAGTTCAAGTTTATCCATACTAATAATAAATTCTTCACCAAAAGGGGTGGGGAAATACCTCTCAATGAAGTCTGAGCCAAAATCATTTTTAGTTTTTTCTAAACTAAAATCATCACCATATTTGGTGTCCCTCATACAATATTGATTGGAAATAGAACAAATTTATGTTCTCTTGAGTTAAAAATGTCATCTCAACAACACAATTTCAAATCCAACCATTCATCTCGCTATGACGCAGTGGCCGATGGATAGATAGATGCCTTACATAAAATCCTATCAAATATACACCCAAATATGGTGAATAATGATAATAAATCATGGCTTGATAATATTTTTCATGCTTTATGGGCTAAAAAAACTACTACCTGTACTACCACATTAGTAACACCTTATACATTGGTGTACATAACATAAGTAGATTTTACAATTGAAATTCAATTGTCTTCACTCAGAGATGCATTCTGTGATCTGTTTTCTATAGATGAGAAGTCTCAGAAAAGGTTTGAAGAGATGGAATGATTAGAAGAACAAATATTTCATACTTTGCAACATTTAGAAGTCTATCAGAATAGAATTGAGTGGGCCTTTAACAATAAAATTCGCCTCTGTTCATTTCTAAAAGGATATTTGGTATTGGTCCTCATGAATCCATTGATACTAAGATTAAAACCTCCAAAAAATGACCCAAAGTGCGAAGGAACATATTCCATACATAAGGTGTACTCAAATGGAGCATATTCTCTAATCTCAATGGATGGATAGATTAAAACAATTCCAACCGATGTGAGATTTTTGAAGAATTATTTTCTGTAACTGCACACAATGTCCTCAATGCATGACTCTAAACTACATATCACAAATTCCTAGTTGCAAGACATAAAACTGAATAACAATCATATGCGTCCATGTTTCATGATAAAAAAATTGTTTCATCTTTGTCCTTGTCATGCGACGTTAATCTAAATGAAACCATTTGTCCACATTATAGTACAATAAAATATATGGATAATGTATTCCAAACTTGATGTTCCGATCATCAATATGCAACCATCATTGACCTCATTGCTACTCTTTGGTGGAACATGAGTCCCTTTATTCTCTATGTATATGTCAGATCGACATAGGGACCTAATTTCAAGAACTAAATGAGGCTTGATTCTCATCTATTTGAGACACATAGAGATGCCTAGATCACCAATCTTGGGTCTAGCCACAACCACAAATTTTGTTCCCTTTTCTCCTCCAGTATGAGAATCATATCAATATAGAGTGTTTCCTTAAAATATATGGATTGTTTTTTATTCTAGTGTGTGTCAAAAGTTTAATTTTTCTTCCAAAACGTGTCAAAATCCCTCATCTCCCATATCAAACTCTATTTGTGTGGGAAATGAATGTTTAATGTCCTATGTATGGCTTGATTCTCATCTGTATGAGATATGTAGAGATATCTAGATCTCTAATCTTGGGCCCAACCACGATATAAACCCCCCCTTATTCCTTATATAAGAATTGAAACTTGAATATAGATTTCTTAAAAAACAACATATGGCTTGATTGTTTCCCCAATAAGATATTTAGTGACACTTGGATTTTATTCCTTCGTTCAGAAACAACATGTATTTATTTTCATGTTGGTACATCAACATCCTTACTGTATGATGCTAAACTATATGGAAATATAAGATCTATATTTGGATAAATTCTCGATTTAATGAGATATGTTGTGAGCCCAAGTCATATTCCCTAGCTCAACCATCACGTAGTCATAATACCCATGCTCCTTATTTGTGTCACCTTTGTGATACAAAAGAAGCCTTTACTGCTCCTTGATTCTCACACCGAGCATAGATAATGTTGGCTTAGGAATTGGATAAAAAAGATTCTATGTATAAATAAGGTGTCTCAATTTCTATTATAGTTATCAATGGTCTTCAATTCATTACTTAAAACTTCCCAGTACAATTTCCTCGATGCATGACTTTAAACTGCACGGTGTAATATTTGTTAAAAGGAAACAAGGAATGTCTCTATTTTTACATATTAGTTAGGATAATGTAAAGGAATTCAAACTAATGGCCAATATTGATTAAAATATTCCTCATGTGCAATGATCATAGCCTCATTCCATATTTCACACTCATAATCTTGAATATTTTTTGATCTTCATGATCTTTCTTATGGGTTTTTGTGATAGAGTCTCTTATATCTAGGAACTATTTTAATTGACTATGTGTACATGCCCTTATATGTCTTTTCATATGTTGCCTATATAACAGGAATTTCAATCAAAGGATACCACTATTTGTCTATGAAGCATATTCCCGAGTTGGCCCTGCATAATATATCCCTCATAATGAGTTTTTTTTCAAATAATGATAATTTCATTATTTGTTAATGTTCCTTTTGTCAACTTAAAACATTGATAACAATATATAAGAATATGTATTTTAAATCATTCATTCATGTATATTTATCAAATTACCTTTTCCTCAATCTAAAAGTCTTTAAGACCATGGTTTACAAATTTCCCTCTCCATGTTTTCAAAGCAATATTAAATAACCATAGATAACATGGCCACATGCCATATATTATTTCCATTTTTAGTCCTAATTGTATGACCTAAAACTACTAACATCATACTTCTTACTTTAGGGTTATACATTCATATAAATCCTATTCCTCTGAATCTTTGGAATTCAAGAATAAAAATACTCTCTCTATATTTAGGTACATTTCTTTATTAACTGAACTCTGTACTTCGGAAAATTCGAATCTCTATAAATAATCATTGGATTTTAACAATAGAATGTAAAAATTATGAGAGTAATTTTTCCTAACTATGTAGTACGTTCCCCTAGGTGGCCTTGCATAAAAATTTCCTACATAACAGACCACTCAACCAAAAGATGCAACTATTCTGCTATGCATCATATTCCCTAGTTATCCCTGCATAATATATCCCCCATAATGGGTTTGTCAATTAACGGTAACATTGTTCTCGGAAAATACATCCTCTAATGAATTTGTCTTTATTCCCATATAATTATTCAGAATCAAAAATTCCCAAATCAGAATTTATAATTTTCCCTTCCATATCTAAATATGGTAGTCTGTTTACAACCAAATTTTCATGAAACTGAGAGAGTCCGATACCATTGGTCAAAGAAAAGTACATTAAATTAAAGCCACCAAAAGTATTCACTATATGACTTAAAATGGCATAGTAAAATGTCCTTATTTCAGGACTTAAAATAGTACAGTACAATGTCCAAATTGAATGACATAAAACTGCTCAATATAATGTGATCCCTACAGGACTTAAAACTACATAGTACAAAATCCTCACTTTATGACTTAAAACCTCATAGCCAGATATCAGAAATTCCCCTTTCTGATAAATTTTATCCATTCCTCACACACCCAATTTGTGTATAAGAGGTTTTCATAATTATTATATATTTCTACATTGATGGATTTTTATTCTCAAAATCTCATTTCTTGGAAATACCACCCATTGTGGTCTTAAATCACCCAAATCGTATTTTTCCTTATCTATCTTTAGTAAAATGTTATATTCATAGGAGATATTTTTCATGACTATTCAGTACATTCCCCTAAAGTTCTTGTATAAAATATTCCTATATTACAAGTATTTCAGTAAAAAGATTCCACTATTTGGCTATGCAGCATATTCCCCAGTTTCCCCAGCATAATACAACCCCCATAATAGGGTTTTCAAATAAATGTAACTTCGTTCGTAGAAGAGACTTCCCATAAGTTTATTCATGTTTTTGATTTGGTGACCATAAAATCATGATTCAATATTCCCCTTGAAAATGGTTTTAGAAAATAATAGATCAATTATTATCCACTGAGTCTTGTTTGGGGTCTAATTTCAATATTTATTGTCAAAGATGGTCCACCAAAAAAATTAGCCCTTTATAGTCCTACATGGATGACATTAAACTACCAACAATAAGAGATGTGATACTCAGCAAATTGAAAACCTGCAAAGCATAGTCTGAACAATAATCAAGTCCCAGATCAGTAAACATACATGTTTTGTATAGTTTTGGTAAAACTGGAAAATAAAAAGTCAAAAGATACAATGTTTGTGGGGTTGTCCTTATAACCCTAGTTAATATCAAACTATGCTCATTAGGCCCATCAACTTAATATGAATATTTTGAGTACCCCTATTCTTGTCATTATAATCATGATTATCTGAAATGAAGTTTTGATGTTTAAAAATGTTCATCATTACCATTAATATTGAAATAAAAAAAGTAATAATGAATACATATATGATTGGAAAAAAATATTTCATTCACATGAAATCAGTGGAATGTCCAAAAAATGGATCCACTTTATCATGTGTTAAAATAAAATCATAATATGAATTCTCTTTTTTTGAATGACCTCATGAGCCCTATCAACCACATGTTGATGTGGAGGCTGTTGAGTAACTCTAGCATCCTCAGCTTGATGAAGTGCTTCCTTAGTAGTTGAAATGGCGTTTATCATCTCCAATTTGTTTTCTCCCAGTGTTTGGTTGAATTGATCAAGTTGTTTATAAACAACATCTAGTTGTTGTTGTTGATATACCAATTAATTGGTGGCACTGTTTATTTGTTGGCTGATTTCTGTTGACTTCGTGTTATGATCATCCTCTATATCTTCTACCGCAACTTGGAAGATCTCAATATTAATAAGCCATTTAGGCTTTTCAAAATCATGTAACATATTATGTTACTACTCCTGTTGGTAAATGGTCTCTTTCATTGTATTGTAGACCAATTGATAATTAAATCCACCAAATCCCAATATGAAAAATAATTTTGGGAGTTTTCTAAAATGGGACAACAGCTCATCCAAATTTTTGTTATCCATTATGTTCCATATATGTCACCATGTCTTCTTACGTTCCATACTAAGAGAATATTGCACATCTATGTCTAAATATGAGTCACTACCATGGGGTAAAATTTACTATGGAAACAAATAATTTAATTAGTTTCCTTGTTTTGCTTCTCTCGTAATAGTAGAAGCTTCACCTTCTACAGATACCTGGGCCTATGTAAAAGCTTCACCTTCCAATCCAACTGTGGGAGATGATAACCCTAAATGATAAATCATGTTTATTTTCAGTTTCAGAAAAATAGAAGAAATAGAGTATGGTCTAGACAGCCAATAACATTAACCCAATAATAATTCGGCCACTTGATTGGATTCGTCCCGAATATTCTCATCTTCTTCAATTTGAGCAGATGTTTATTGATAAGGGGATTTCTCTTGATTTTTCCCAGTTTTCATAGATAAAGGCTATAGAATGTCTCCCAATATGGGGGTCCTTAGTAGTTATTTCTCCAACTTCATCAGGAGAAGGGTAGAGTGGAATTCCCTATAATTGAAGATCCATTGCAACATTTTGAGCCGACAATGTTGCATAAGGTGAACATTGATGTAAAGTTTTGAGTAAAAGAAGAAAAATTGAGTATGTAAAATGAATGAATTAGGATGGACATCCTAACAATTCCTTTTCAAAATCCCCAAACTCCTTGATGTAACTAGGAATATCAATATTTTGATTAAGGTATTCCATTATTTCAGTGTATGTGGCTTAGAATGTTATAACATCCTCACCATTTTTGGAATCCAAAAAATGTTGGTTGATCCCTAAATTGAAATCACTGACATTATGTTCCATCAGTTATTCAATTGGTTCCACATAATCATATCATGTCAGGTTTGGATCAACATCGATATTTACTTTAGACTGACATGATTCTTTATTCCTTCCTCCTAATACAATAGGAATATTAGTATTGATCATTACAAGATCTATTGGAAACACTACTAGAAAAGGGGGCAGTGGAGGCCCCCTGACTCGGGCGACCGCCATTGGCGGTCGCTATAGCCCACCATTAGCGACCGCCAATGGCGGTCGCTAACCTCCCTAAAAATATTCGGGGGGTTTCTGCGCCCCCCCCCCCCCCCCCCCCTGCGCCCTCTCGATCTCGCCCTAACCCCTCGCCGCCCTCCCTCGCGCCGCCCTCCCCTCCCCCGTCGCCCGGCCTCCCCCGCCGCCCGGCCTCCCCCGCCGCCCGGCCTCCCCCGCCGCCCGGCCTCCCCCGCCTCCCGGCCTCCCCCTCCGCCCGGCCTCCCCCGCCGCCCGCCCTCCCCCGCCGCCTGCCTTCCGGCCTCCGGCCGCCGCCCTCCGCCTTCGGGCCTCCGGCCGCCGCCCTCCGGCCTCTCGGCCCTCCCCCCCCCCCACCCCGGACGGCACCCGCACCCCGGACAGCCCCCGGCGCGCACTCCGGACCGCCCCCCGCACCCCGGACGCCTCCCCGCACCCCGGACAGCACCCCCCCGCGCACTCCGGACCGCCCCCCGCACCCCGGACGCCTCCCCGCACCCCGGACAGCCCCCCCCCTGCACTCGGACACCCCCCTCCGAACCCGGACAGCCCCCCCGCACCCCGGACAGCCCCCCCCCCCCCCCCCCCCCGCACTCGGACACCCCCCCTCCGAACCCGGACAGCCCCCCCGCACCCCGGACAGGCCCCCCGCACCCCGGACACCCCACCCCGCACCCCCGACAGCCCCCCTGCACCCCAGACATCCCCCCCTCCCCCGCACCCCGAACACCCCTGCCCGCACCCCTGACAGGCCCCCGACACCCCGGACACCCCTCCCCGCACCTCGGACAGCCCCCCCCCCCCCCCCCCCCCCCCCCCCGACCCCGGACACCCCCCTCGCTGCCCGTCCCCCGTCCCCTCACCGCCTCCTCTCCTCCAGCTCCCCGCCGCCGCCGCCGCCCGTCCCCTCCCTTGCCGCACCGCCTTTGGCTCCGGCTCCCCTTCGCTGCTCCTCTCCCTCGCAGCACCGCCTTCGGCTCCCCTCCCTTTCAGGTTTGTAGCTCAATCAGGTTACATGAGCTTTCAGTTACATTATTATTTTATCAATGGTTCATAAACAAATGATTAATATTTATTTTGAATATAGTTGATTTGAAAAATGTAAATGTAATAAGTATTATGTAAATGTTTGTTATACAGATATTATTATGGATAAGAGTTGGATTGATCTTCCAAATCGAACGTCTAGAGAATATTTCAATGGCATTATGCAGTTTATTGACTTCACGAGAGGATTTGAAAGTGACTATATTAGTTGTCCATGTAGAAAATGTGCTAACAGATATCAATTCACACGAGATACTGTGAGGGAGCACCTTTTCTTTAATGGATTTCTGAAAAATTATAAGAGTTGGACTCGTCATGGAGAAGAATATGTTCGTTGTCAAAATACAGATGCAGCTCAGATGGATGTTGATGCAAGGATGACTGATCCAATGCATGAAATGCTTACTGAAATGGTACGTGGGTTTGATCCTGAAGGCATTGACATCCAGAATCTTGAGACCGGTGAGATAAATCTTCGCTCTGGTGCAGATCGTGATTCGAGGAGGTTTTATGAAGTACTTGATGATGCGAAAACAGAATTATATCCTGGATGTACTTCTTACAATAAACTGTCGTTCATCGTGGAGTTGTTGCATTTGAAGACTTTGAACAATTGGTCAGACACATCATTCGACATGCTTTTGGTTTTATTGAAAAAAGTTCTTCCTGTCGACGCTAAGATTTCTGAGTCGTATTACTATGCTCGTAAGTTGACAGAGAACTTAGGTTTTACATATGAGACTATAGATGCATGTGCAAACAACTGTATGTTGTTTAGAAATGAAACTGCTCATTTGGATATCTGTACGGTTTGTGGCGCTTCCAGGTG
The DNA here is from genome assembly GCA_963277665.1 of Viscum album. NCBI lineage: Eukaryota > Viridiplantae > Streptophyta > Magnoliopsida > Santalales > Viscaceae > Viscum > Viscum album. Next base: position 1,292,450,252 of record OY728158.1, read on the forward strand.
GAAAGAGAACAGGGGAAATAAGACTCATCAAAGTCAGATTGCGATACAGGGGAAACCGATTGCCGTAAAGCAAATGCGTTACTTTCCCCTTAAACCGAGGTTGAAAAGATTTTTTATGTCATCTAAAGTTTCTAATTTAATGAGATGGCATGCAGAAAGAGTTCATGAAAGTGACATGTTAACCCACCCGACAGACTCTCATGCATGGAAGGATTTTGATAAGAGACATCCTGACTTTGCTAAAGATGTTCGTAATGTCCGATTGGGATTGGCAGCAGATGGCTTCAATCCATTCAAGTCTATGGTTGGTGCAACTCATAGCACATGGCCCGTAGTGTTGGTTCCATATAATCTTCCTCCGTGGCTTTGTATGAAGCAACAATTTATATTACTTTCCACTCTTATTGATGGACCTAAAAGTCCGGGGGATAAGATTGATGTTTACCTTCAGCCATTGATTGATGAGTTGAATGAATTTTGGGGCGATGGTGTGATGACTTATGACTGCGAAACGAATGAAATGTTCAAACTGCATCCAGCTTTATTGTGGACAATCAATGACTTCCCAGCTTATGCAAATTTATCAGGCTGGAGTACGAAAGGGGAATTTGCTTGCCCTTGTTGCAATAAAAGTAAAAAATCTGTATGGCTTAAACATTCCAAAAAATGGGCATACATGGGTCACAGGCGTTTTCTCCCTCCCCAGCACAGGTTCAGAAAGGACAGAGTGGCATTTGATGGTTCTAGAGAGTTCAGCCCAGCACCAAAGATCATGACAGGAGTCGAAATGTTATCGCAGATTGAGGAAGAAAACATCCGCACGGTATATGAAATTCAGGATTTGGTGGCTCCTCCAGTACGTAATATTCGTGCTGCGGGTAGGCAGTGCAGTCACAATTGGAAAAAGAAAAGTATTTTTTATAGTCTTCCGTATTGGAAAACTAACATGTTGAGGCATAATTTGGATGTCATGCACATTGAAAAAAATGTTTGTGATAACATATTGTGGACCATTTTAGGTGTCAGTGGAAAGTCAAAGGACCATGTTAATGCACGCCGTGATTTGGAAGAAATGGGTTTAAGGAAACAGTTGCATTTACAGTTAGCTGAGGGAAACAAGGCATATATGCCTGCTGCACAGTATTCGATGACTACAGAGGAGAAAGAGACATTTCTTTCCATTTTGAAGATGGTCAAGGTGCCTGATGGTTACTCTTCTAATATTTCAAAGTGTGTGAATCTGACGAGCAAGACATTGCAAGGGTTGAAAAGTCATGACAATCACATATTACTTCAGCAGTTGATTCCAATCGCAATTTGTGATTGTTTATCCCCCAATGTTGTTCAGCCCTTGATTGAGATGAGTAATTTTTTTAGACAGCTTTGTTTAAGAAATCAACGAATGAGTGATTTAAAAAGTTTGCAGGACCGAATTGTACTTACGCTTTGTCACTTTGAGAAACTTTTCCCCCCCTCATTTTTCGATGTTATGGTCCACTTAACAGTGCACCTAACTGATGAAGTAATGGCTGCTGGTCCAGTGCAATTCAGGTGGATGTATCCTATTGAACGGTATTTGAGTACATTGAAAAGATTTGTACGCAACAGAGCTCGTCCAGAGGCATCAATAGCCAATGGTTATTTGATGGACGAGTGTACTACATTTTGTGCAGAATATCTTACGGATGTTGAAACAAAATTAGATAAGCCCTCTCGGATTCATGATGGTCCAGTTGGAGAAGGAACCACATTTGATATGGACAACATCGAGTGGATACAAGCACATCGATATATCTTGTTCAATACTCCATCAGTTGCACCATTAATGCAGTAAGTATCTTATCAATGTGCTTGTATAACTTTTACATGTTTTCTTTGCATAAGTTGATATTTTAAACATCGCGTAATCATTTGCAGGAAACACATTAATGAGATAAAAGAAGAGATGCATCGTGCGACTGAGTTGCAAATTCAACAATCTCATTATGCGGCATTTCATGATTGGTTCAAGGATTATGTATGTATAAATTGATTTTCATTATGAGTGAAGTATTAAACTAATTCTTCCTGCATATATCAGTACTGATTTTTATAAATTATGTAGGTTCGTAAGCTGAGGGAGTTAGGGGACCCCACGTTACCTGAAGTATTTATCCAACTGGCTGAGGGTCCATCTATAACCGCTCGTCGTTATAAAGCTATTGATGCTAATGGTTTTCGATTTCGCATTAAAGATGTTGATGACAAACGAGCAACACAAAATAGTGGAATCGGTTGTCCCTTTGTCGATTCTGGTTATTACTATGGTCAATTGATAGACATCATTGAAGTTGTATACACACACGGTTTGAAGTACATATTGTTAAAGTGTAATTGGGTTGATCCAGTGCGTGGATGTAAAGTCGATCAATATCAGTTTTCATTGGTGAATTTTAACTACATGTTATACAGAAATAATGAACGAGTTGAGAATGAACCTTTCATCTTGACATCACAAGCGGAACAAGTATTCTTCGTTACTTTGCCTTCGGATCCAAGTTGGCAAGTTGTTGTCAAAATGTCTCGGTGAGGAGTGTTTTTATTTGAAGAAGATGAACCCGAGACTGTTCCGTTTGTTTACCAACAACTTGATCAAAATACCGTAGTTCAACGTGAAGAAGATATTTATTGGGTCAGAGCGGCTGTTGAAGCAGAAACGGTCGATTTGCATGCTTAATGAAAGGTATCATTGTTTTCCTGCTATTCAGTAGAATGTCCTAGGATATCATAAATTATCTAATCATTTTATAAATCCTTATAAGTTTTAATCCTCACTTTTGTAAATTAATTCAGTCATAAATATTTAGGTTGATTAACTTTCTGATTTTTTAAAATTCATTCACAACTAATTATTCAATCCATTTTTTGTTTGATTAACAGTTGTACAAGTTTGATTTATTAAGAACAATCCAATTTATCTTTTAAACACTTTGGACTCATTACTGATATTTTGTATGATTGCAGACATGTCAGGGGAAGAGGCAGAAAATCCACATCATCCATCTGAGGCATCTACGTCTCAGGGTCGAGGTATGTTTGACAGTCATTATCTATATTATTTATGTAATTAACATATATATATATATATAACATTTGTCAATTTATATATAAAATTGTTTTCAACAGGATCAGACACGGCTGCTTCTTCCTCTCGCAGGAGAGGCCCTGGTCGTGGCATATTAGCATGGAATTCCGACACGACGATAGATGTTTCATTTGATGAGGTATTTCATCCCGTGGGACCGAATGCCCCGGCGTTTATTCGTCAGCTGGGTCATATCATACGTGACCCACATCGATTTCCATTGACCACGCGTGATTGGGCTTCTATCCCTCAGGAAACATTAGATCGTCTATGGAGGGAGGTTCAGGTAAGAAAATAATTTTACTTTATTTTCTATTTATAAATAATACTAATATGTTTGATTATTTTCATTATAGCAAAATTTGAAAGTATGCCCTGAAGAGTTTCGGCCCGTGTGTATGAGCAAATGCCGTAAGCTGTGGAAAGATTATAAAGGCAAAGTGAAGAGGGACCACTGGGTACCAAATGTGGGTGCCCCTGACATTTTGGAAAAAGTCCCACGAGGTGTCCTCCCGGCTCAGTGGCGTGACTTGGTTGCATATTGGTCTACTAAGGGTGTTGCGGTTTGTATATTAATTATTTTTCTGTATATATATTTTCAAGAATATGTGATTTGTTTGAAATTTGAATGAATTGAATGTAGGAGGTGTCAACACGCCATTCGGAGAATCGAGCGTTGCATGGACCAGCTCACAGGCTCGGGACTCGTCACGTGTCTCAGATCCGACATTAGGTATATATTATTCACTTTTTAATTAATTAATTAATATGGTTTTGTGTTTATATTCTTTTAATATACAGTTGCGAGGGCAAGGTGCAGCAACTGATAAAATGTCGGTGTGGATAAGGACTCGTGATCGCAATGATCCAGAGGTTGCAGCATTGATAGTAAGTGTCTGTACTTACCAATAATTACATAAATATTTATATTAACATATATATATTTATATATATTTAAATATTTCACAGGATCAATTTGAAGCTGAGTTAGAACATCTGCCAGAGGACCAGCGACAGCTTCCCATGCGACGGGATGAGATCTTTCATCGCATTATTGGTCGGGACGGGCATGGCTATAGTTTGACCTATGGAGCAGGGATTCCTCGTTCTGTAGTGTCACGCGCTGCGGTTGTCGGTCCTGCTGTTGCTCATATGACACAGCAGATGTCAGATTTTGAGGCACGGCTGCGCGCTTCCGAGGAGACAAATGCGCAATTGACAGCTGAGGTAAGAGCACTGCGGGAATATGTGCGTCGAGCTGATGGTACAGGGGATTATACGACGCAGGTATATACTGTATTTATTTATTTAATTTAAATTATTTTTGTTATTAAAATATTTATAATGTTTATTTGTTGTAGGCACCTGGTCCACCAGAAGGAGGTAACAGTGATGGCAACGCGTGACGCACCATATATTCACGAGATATGTTTTTTGTTTTTACTGGTAGGGTTGATGTACTATATTTATTCATTTTAGTAATGCATTATTACCATCCATGGTGGTCTTTTAAATATTTTATACACATATTGAGTTTTTGATCAGATAATCTTGAATGATTCTACATTTGAAAAAGTCGAAGAACTAATTCCAACAGATCAATAAATCTGATATTATAGATTATGTATTATCCAATATATTTTTTATAAATTTTTGTATGGTATCGATAAAAGAAATATGTATTAATTAGATGTTATCACTTTTATTTTTCACTTTTGTAATCAATGGGATGACCTTTGCACCCCCGGAGAGCCCCCCGCACCGCCGTACAGCCCCCCGCACCCCCGTACAGCCACCCCGCGCACCCCCGTACAGCCCCCCGCACCCCCGTACAGCCCCCCCGCACCCCCGTACAGCCCCCCCCCCCCCCCCCCGCACCCCCGTACAGCCCCCCGCACCCCCGTACAACCCCCCGAACCCCCGTACTGCCCCCCGCCACCCCCGTACAGCCCCCCCCCCCCCCCCCCCCGCACCCCCGTACAGCCCCCCGCACCCCCGTACAGCCCCCCCCCCCTCCCGCACCCCCGTACAGCCCCCCCGCACCCCCGTACAACCCCCCGCACCCCCGTACTGCCCCCCGCCACCCCCGTACAGGCCCCCGCCACCCCCGTACAGGCCCCCGCACCCTCGTACAGCCCCCCCGCACCCCCGTACAGCCCCCCGAACCCCCGTACAGCCCCCCGCCACCCCCGTACAGCCCCCCGCACCCCCGTACAGCCCCCCCCCCCCCCCCCCGCACCCCCGTACAGCCCCCCGAACCCCCGTACAGCCCCCCGCCACCCCCGTACAGCCCCCCGCCACCCCCGGAGAGCCCCCCCCCCCCCCCCGCCACCCCCCTACAGCCCCCCGCCACCCCCGTACAGCCCCCCGCCACCCCCGTACAGCCCCCCGCACCCCCGTACAGCCACCCGCGCACCCCCGTACAGCCCCCCGCACCCCCGTACAGCCCCCCCGCACCCCCGTACAGCCCCCCTGCACCCCCGTACAGCCCCCCGCACCCCCGTACACCCCCCCAAACCCCCGTACTGCCCCCCGCCACCCCCGTACAGCCCCCCCCCCCCCCCCCCGCACCCCCGTACAGCCCCCCGCACCCCCGTACAGCCCCCCCGCACCCCCGTACATCCCCCCGCACCCCCGTACTGCCCCCCGCCACCCCCGTACAGGCCCCCGCCACCCCCGTACAGGCCCCCGCACCCCCGTACAGCCCCCCCGCACCCCCGTACAGCCCCCCGAACCCCCGTACAGCCCCCCGCCACCCCCGTACAGCCCCCCGCACCCCCGTACAGCCCCCCCCCCCCCCCCCCCGCACCCCCGTACAGCCCCCCGAACCCCCGTACAGCCCCCCGCCACCCCCGTACAGCCCCCCGCCACCCCCGGAGAGCCCCCCCGCCACCCCCCTACAGCCCCCCGCCACCCCCGTCCAGCCCCCGCCACCCCCGTACAGCCCCCCGCACCCCCGTACAGCCACCCGCGCACCCCCGTACAGCCCCCCGCACCCCCGTACAGACCCCCCGCACCCCCGTACAGCCCCCCCCCCCCCCCCCCCGCACCCCCGTGCAGCCCCCCGCACCCCCGTACAACCCCCCGAACCCCCGTACTGCCCCCCGCCACCCCCGTACAGCCCCCCCCCCCCCCCCCCCGCACCCCCGTACAACCCCCCGCACCCCCGTACTGCCCCCCGCCACCCCCGTACAGGCCCCCGCCACCCCCGTACAGGCCCCCGCACCCCCGTACAGCCCCCCCGCACCCCCGTACAGCCCCCCGAACCCCCGTACAGCCCCCCGCCACCCCCGTACAGCCCCCCGCACCCCCGTACAGCCCCCCCCCCCCCCCCCGCCCCGCACCCCCGTACAGCCCCCCGAACCCCCGTACAGCCCCCCGCCACCCCCGTACAGCCCCCCGCCACCCCCGGAGAGCCCCCCCGCACCCCCGTACAGCCACCCGCGCACCCCCGTACAGCCCCCCGCACCCCCGTACAGCCCCCTCGCACCCCCGTACAGCCCCCCCGCACCCCCGTACAGCCCCCCGCACCCCCGTACGACCTGAAACCGCACGGGGATGACAGGAATATTATTCCTGAGATGCAGGAGGAGGCCGCACGTCCATAGTACGTGCGGTGCGCGCGGCACGCCCGATTGTGTCGTTTTCAGCAGCGCGGCGCGCGCTGAAATGGCGCGTTGGGGGGTCAAAACCACCCGAACGACCTCCGAATGCCACGAAACCGTACGACAACATCCGGGGCGTCAATTGTGAAATGGTCGGCCAGACGGCATCTCATTCGGAGGTGTCGTGCGACCGCGGCGGCCGGAAACGCGTTTCCGGCGCCGTTAAACACCAAAACGGCGTGCGGCGGTCCGATTCGGAGCAAACGTGCTCCGAACAACCTGAAACCGCACGGGGACGACAGGAATATTATTCCTGAGATGCAGGAGGAGGCCGCACGTCCATCGGACGTGCGGTGCGCGCGACATGCCCGATTGTGTCGTTTTCAGCAGCGCGACGCGCGCTGAAATGGCGCGTTGGGGGGTCAAAACCACCCGAACGACCTCCGAATGCCACGAAACCGTACGACAACATCCGGGGGGTCAATTGTGAAATGGTCGGCCAGACGGAACCTCATTCAGAGGTGCCGTGCGACCGCGGCGGCCGGAAACGCGTTTCCGGCGCCGTTAAACACCAAAACGGCGTGCGGCGGTCCGATTCGGAGCAAACGTGCTCCAAACGACCTGAAACCGCACGGGGACGACAGGAATATTATTCCTGAGATGCAGGAGGAGGCCGCACGTCCATCGGACGTGCGGTTGCGCGCGACACGCCCGATTGTGTCGTTTTCAGCAGCGCGGCGCGCGCTGAAATGGCGCGTTGGGGGGTCAAAACCACCCGAACGACCTCCGAATGCCACGAAACCGTACGACAACATCCGGGGCGTCAATTGTGAAATGGTCGGCCAGACGGCACCTCATTCGGAGGTGCCGTGCGACCGCGGCGGCCGGAAACGCGTTTCCGGCGCCGTTAAACACCAAAACGGCGTGCGGCGGTCTGATTCGGAGCAAACGTGCTCCGAACGACCTGAAACCGCACGGGGACGACAGGAATATTATTACTGAGATGCAGGAGGAGGCCGCACGTCCATCAGACGTGCGGTGCGCGCGGCACGCCCCGATTGTTTCGTTTTCAGCAGCGCGGCGCGCGCTGAAATGGCGCGTTGGGGGGTCAAAACCACCCGAACGACCTCCGAATGCCACGAAACCATACGAAAACATCTGGGGCGTCAATTTTAAAATGGTCGGCCAGACGGCACCTCATTCGGAGGTGCCGTGCGACCGCGGCGGCCGGAAACGCGTTTCCGGCGCCGTTAAACACCAAAACGGCGTGCGGCGGTCCGATTCGGAGCAAACGTGCTCCGAACGACCTGAAACCGCACGGGGACGACAGGAATATTATTCCTGAGATGCAGGAGGAGGCCGCACGTCCATCGGACGTGCGGTGCACGCGGCACGCCCGATTGTGTCGTTTTCAGCAGCGAGGCGCGCGCTGAAATGGCGCGTTGGGGGGTCAAAACCACCCGAACGACCTCCGAATGCCACAAAACCGTACGACAACATCCGGGGCGTCAATTGTGAAATGGTCGGCTAGGCGGCACCTCATTCGGAGGTGCCGTGCGACCGCGGCGGCCGGAAACGCGTTTCCGGCGCCGTTAAACACCAAAACGGCGTGCGGCGGTCCGATTCGGAGCAAACGTGCTCCGAACGACCTGAAACCGCACGGGGACGACAGGAATATTATTCCTGAGATGCAGGAGGAGGCCGCACGTCCATCAGACGTGCGGTGCGCGCGGCACGCCCGATTGTGTCGTTTTCAGCAGCGCGGCGCGCGCTGAAATGGCGCGTTGGGGGGTCAAAACCACCCGAACGACCTCCGAATGCCACGAAACCGTACGACAACATCCGGGGCGTCAATTGTGAAATGGTCGGCCAGACGGCACCTCATTCGGAGGTGCCGTGCGACCGCGGCGGCCGGAAACGCGTTTCCGGCGCCGTTAAACACCAAAACGGCGTGCGGCGGTCCGATTCGGAGCAAACGTGCTCCGAATGACCTGAAACCGCACGGGGACGACAGTAATATTATTCCTGAGATGCAGGAGGAGGCCGCACGTCCATCGGACGTGCGGTGCGCGCGGCACGCCCGATTGTGTCGTTTTCAGCAGCGCGGCGCGCGCTGAAATGACGCGTTGGGGGGTCAAAACCACCCGAACGACCTCCGAATGCCACGAAACCTTACGACAACATCCGGGGCGTCAATTGTGAAATGGTCGGCCAGACGGCACCTCATTCGGAGGTGCCGTGCGACCGCGGCGGCCGGAAACGCGTTTCCGGCGCCGTTAAACACCAAAACGGCGTGCGGCGGTCCGATTCGGAGCAAACGTGCTCCGGACGACCTGAAACCGCACGAGGACGACAAGAATATTATTCCTGAGATGCAGGAGGAGGCCGCACGTCCATCGGACGTGCGGTGCGCGCGGCACGCCTGATTGTGTCGTTTTCAGCAGCGCGGCGCGCGCTGAAATGGCGCGTTGGGGGGTCAAAACCACCCGAACGACCTCCGAATGCCACGAAACCGTACGACAACATCCGGGGCGTCAATTGTGAATTGGTCGGCCAGACGGCACCTCATTCGGAGGTGCCGTGCGACCGCGGCGGCCGGAAACGCGTTTCTGGCGCCGTTAAACACCAAAACGGCGTGCGGCGGTCCGATTCGGAGCAAACGTGCTCCGAACGACCTGAAACCGCACGGGGACGACAGGAATATTATTCCTGAGATGCAGGAGGAGGCCGCACGTCCATCGGACGTGCGGTGCGCGCGGCACGCCCGATTGTGTCGTTTTCAACAGCGCGGCGCGCGCTGAAATGGCGCGTTGGGGGGTCAAAACCACCTGAACGACCTCCGAATGCCACGAAACCGTACGACAACATCCGGGGCGTCAATTGTGAAATGGTCGGCCAGACGGCACCTCATTAGGAGGTGCCGTGTGACCGCGGCGGCCGGAAACGCGTTTCTGGCGCCGTTAAACACCAAAACGGCGTGCGGCGGTCCGATTCGGAGCAAACGTGCTCCGAACGACCTGAAACCGCACGGGGACGACAGGAATATTATTCCTGAGATGCAGGAGGAGGCCGCACGTCCATCGGACGTGCGGTGCGCGCGGCACGCCCGATTGTGTCGTTTTCAGCAGCGCGGCGCGCGCTGAAATGGCGCGTTGGGGGGTCAAAACCACCCGAATGACCTCCGAATGCCACGAAACCGTACGACAACATCCGGGGCGTCAATTGTGAAATGGTCGGCGAGACGGCACCTCATTCGGAGGTGCCGTGCGACCGCGGCGGCCGGAAACGCGTTTCCGGCGCCGTTAAACACCAAAACGGCGTGCGGCGGTCCGATTCGGAGCAAACGTGCTCCGAACGACCTGAAACCGCACGGGGACGACAGGAATATTATTCCTGAGATGCAGGAGGAGGCCGCACGTCCATCGGACGTTCGGTGCGCGCGGCACGCCCGATTGTGTCGTTTTCAGCAGCGCGGCGCGCGCTGAAATGGCGCGTTGGGGGGTCAAAACCACCCGAACGACCTCCGAATGCCACGAAACCGTACGACAACATCTGGGGCGTCAATTGTGAAATGGTCGGCCAGACGGAACCTCATTCGGAGGTGCCGTGCGACCGCGGCGGCCGGAAACGCGTTTCCGGCGCCGTTAAACACCAAAACGGCGTGCGGCGGTCCGATTCGGAGCAAACGTGCTCCGAACGACCTGAAATGAGATTATTTCTTGAATCGAAGTTTTTAAATTATTATAGCACAATGATTTGATATTATATATATATTAAATATATATTTAATATATATTAAAACATTTAAAATATTTTAAATATATATATATATATTTAAAATATTGTATTTAATTGTATATATATATATATATTTATAGCACAATGATTTGTATTTAAAATATTGTATTTAATAGTATATATATATTATAGCACAATGATTTGATAGTATATATATATTAAATATATATTAAAACATTTAAAATATATTATATTTATATTTATATTTATATTTATATTCAATTCAAAAAAAAAAATTTTAAAAAATTTTTTTTTTTAGAATAGCGACCGCCATTGGCGGTCGCTAAAGGCCTCTAGCGACGAGGCAACAGCGACCGCCATTGGCGGTCACTGCGCGGCCGCTAAAGCCCTTTAGCGACCGCCAATGTCGGTCGCTAATGGCCTTATATATAGTAGTGAAAAGGAAACTGATATGAGATTTTAAGAATTAGCTCTTAATACCAAAATAGTGGAGAGATATACAGATAATATAAGAAGATAAATCTGATTTCTAGAGTGTATCACGAAAATTATTATTCCCTGAAGACTATATAAATACATACTCCTTTGGAGAACACTTTTGTCAATTCTCATTTCTCTCTTGAATTTCTTTTCCAATGATTGATGAGAAATCAAAACACTTTTTTTGACAGGAGAAACCTGAGGTAATGGATGAGGATTATCTATCACCATTACCCCTGTCATGATTCTATATCCCGGAGAATGATCTAGAGACCTTGGAGGATCATTTAATGTTTCAGTGAGAGAACCTGTAGGGCCAAACCATGGAGATCCAAGAACCAGTTTAGAGTTTATTTCCCCGCATTTAAGCTAAAAAACGAATTTCATCAAGATTAATAAGGGTTAATGGTAAATCAGAATTGAGACAAAAGAAAATTAAAATATTTTCTCACCATTAAAATAAATATCCCCTTCCTCTTTAGGGTCAATAATTACCACTTCATGTATTCCAAAGTCGATCAAATGGTATACTCACTTAGGGGATTGGATTTTTTCATCAATTACATCTATAAAATACTCCATCTCTATAATCTACTCTTTTACTTTAGTTAGTTTGTTAACCTGATTACAATTATAAGGTTTTTTAATGTCACCCCCATACGTTTTTCAAATTCCATGTAGGAGGAATTCCCATGCATCCTAGTGTTCAAAGGTCATGCAATCCTAAAATTGAATAGATAAATCTCTTACATAACCCAATCTCGGAATGGTTGGATATGGAGGAGATTCAACACTTTATTACTAGTGACCCTTTCAGGGCCTCCACTCTTATTAAAAAAGGTCAACAAATGAAATACGAATCTCATTCTGATAACGGAAGCTGGATCGGCTTGGAGTTGGAGGTATTTCTTCTCTAGTCGTATTCTTCTTGGTATACCTCCTGAGAAGATGTTTTGACATCTCTAAAAACTCTCCAACTTATTCTACATGTTTTGCGTTGGACTTTTTACCATGATTTCCACACACAACAATTGTTGTAGCTTCCCCTAAATATATTCTTTTTATAAAAAACCCCTTGAGGATATAGAGAAGCCAAATCTTTGGCATATCTAGGTTTCAATATGATTTATGTATCTGATAGAGGTAATGTAATTGAACATTTGGATGTCTTTAAATCCATTAGAATACGCAATTTTATCACTACCATTGGGTGTTTCTCATTGCTAACATAAATTGGTGTAAAATAGTTTTTATTGTTGAAGACATATAAAGTAATGAGAAAAACAATAGGGGATGTATGCCTCATAGATAATTTCACCATCAATTGTGGTTGATAATACACTATCCTTGAATGATATCATATATGACCTCAGCTTGTAATTTTCTTCATTGCCATCATCAAAAAATGTTCCAGTGGGTTGGCTACCAAAAGTAAAGAAGCTGAATTCCCCTGATGCATTCAATGTTTTAAGCACTATATCAGGTCTCATGTTCATTGTATGAATGACAGAAAACATTTCTAAAAATGGAGTGAATCGACCATTGGGGACTCTAACATACAACACTGATTGTGAAGAAATGTGTGCCCCAATCCATCCCCACCACACATGGAATGAACCTACAATTATAATTGGTGCCTTCCCATTATATAAATGTAGTAAAGAATATTAAATGTTTTCCAATATAAGAGTAGATAACCCAATACATATCCCTTCCAAAAATTTAACTGTGATGAAAAATGTCCATGGCCTTACACCGCTTCTAGATTCGCAAACAGGAAACAAGTAAATTCATAGCCACATGGAAATGAAGGTGGATAATACTTTATTTGCATCAATATCATATTTTATTTCGTATCCCCAATGATTATTTTCACCTCTATCCAATGTAGGGCAATATGTGTATGAACTACTCTGATTATCTGCAGAAGGAAAAACTATAGGTTGTCCAAAGGTGGGACCTTTCTCTATCGTTTATTCTAAAAAGGCTTCCATCCACACACTTCCATGAATATATCTATTTTCATTGGGGAATATCTTTTTTATTTTGAATATATCCAGAGCTAAAGGTGGTGTTCTAGTTATATCACAACATGATGTAGCTGTTGGAATAAACTCATCATGCAATTTCCACAAGAATGGGAACCCCAATTATTTGGTAGATATCCCATAAACTAATGCAAACTTGAATATGCGTAAAATGGGATGAATTTTTTCCAGACACCATCAGTTCTAAAATTCAAGAATGAAATCATTATTATAATACTTATGTTTGTCCTATCAAAACAACTTCATAAATATAAACATCTGATAGCACTTTATGGACTTATGCACATGTCCGGCTCACCCAAAATGTCCATATCCATTCTCGATTTACACCTCCTCCAGAACAAAGATCATTGTAATCCTTACAACTATTAAACAGATCTATTTGAGATGCCCGAAAGGTTGAATAATAACAATGTCTACTTGTCTCTACAACAAGATCTTTCTTATCATGAGTACAACCACTATGATGTATGATGAAACCAAAGGGGATTGTTCCCTCATGAACTGGAAAACCCCTCGTGGTAATATTCATGCAGTGATAATTGGCGTATTGAAGAAACCAATTCATTTGGATGTAGTTCATAATAACTGGAATATGGGAATCTTATTGAAATAAAATTCCCATATAGGGGTAGGTAAGGATTTTTTGGTTATTCAAGTTGATATGGAATTAATCCTTTCTATAGTCTATGAAGATTACTTCCAACAATGTCATAATAATCTGGTCTGATGATCTTTAATATCTCATTTTGACGAGCCTTATCTTTTTTAGTAGTAGATATCAAATATTTATTTTCATGAAAATTTACCAGACACGCCTTGTTAGGTTGGAATTTCAAATATAAATAAAATTCAAATTTCAACATAAAAGAAATTGAAATTTCGGAAAAGGAAACTCTTCGCATAGGTCATTTGACGAAGTCTGTCACATAGATTCTTAAACAAGGTTCCTATCACAACTCCTTTGACGAATTCATTAAGTGTAGCTCCGTCACTAAGAGTATCTTTACCTTGATAAAATTTCAAGGATAATACACAAGAGAAAAAAAGTTGATGTTGGAAGAAATAGCTACGCAATGAGGGCCAAAAAATATGGAAGTGCTGGTGAAGTAAATCGAAAATGGTTGGACCTATTTATACCCCTCCAAATATCACTATGACATGTATGCCTGAAAATGATACAAAAAATACCTAAATGAAATAGCTCCGTGATAAACCTGTGTGTTTAAACAATCAATCCACTGTCTTTTCCATGAAATTTTACCTCAGGACTCAATCATATTTCTAATCAGATCCAATCTGGAGGGAGGGGTGGCTTTTTTTGATACATATTATGATACAAAAAGACTATGAAGATAGCTCTGGATATTTCAAAAACCCAAGAAAAGGTGTGATGGATTAAAAGGATAACCAATGTCTCAAGGACTTAGGTGGCAGACCTGCATGAGATACCTTCGCGGTATACCTGTGTGGCAGTAAAAATTCTGTACACCTATACGGTAGACCTGCATGGAGGGCCTATATGATGGACCTGCATGAATATCTTCCATTTGTCTCGACCCCCACTGTGCGTATAAATAAGACCCTTGGGCTCCCCATTTCCAAGACTGAAATAGATTATGGACTTCTTGAAGGTCCCATTACCCAACACATTCACCTAGATCCATCCAATCTTCTCAGGTATATCTCTAAAAAACACGAGAGTAGAGATATAGATGTGATAAGAAAGTTTTTAAATTATTTTACAATATGATGATCATTTAGGCTTTGTTCACCTATGTGAAACACTATTCAATCATCATAATGGCCTACGCAACATACCTGCATGGTACAACTACACGAATTACCAATGCGGGGTACCTACAAGGAAAAGTTTTTTATAAGGCCTATGTATAATATTAGGAACCCACTTTAAGGCCTATGAAAGGGTCTATGTTGATGCCTCCACCATAACCTCATGATTTATCAAATTTTTGGGAAAAGAACATCAACATGTCTTCTATTTGTGATTTTGTATCCATAGTTAGAGGTTTACCACATTTGTTTCACAATGGGGTTATTATTCATTGTGTGTATGTGGGTTTATATATTTATAGTCACATGAACCATTCTCCCAAGAACTGTGTAGGGTATTTCTCAGTTTAGAGGATTAGTGTTTGGTTTCTGTCTTCCCCTTTTCATATCTAAGACCTGGAACCTCAGTTATATGGAATTGAATGTATAGTTCATGATTTCTTTTCCATGAATGAAAAATAAAAATATCCCACCCCTACTACGATCAATTTTAGGGTATCCATCCTAGTGTAAGACCCTAACCTTTCAAGTAAGAGGTTGCAGTATTATTCTTCTCTACATCCTTATCCTTCACTCATTGATTTCATTGGTCCCTTTTCCAATGTACATTATAGAGAGGAAAAGTGTGGGTGTCTTTGTTGAATTTATGACATCCTCTTGTTTTACACATTGGGCATGACATGTGTGAGCTTAGAGAATTGTCCTGATCACAACATTTTCCCAATCCTAACTTGAACATTGAGAACATTGATTATTGTTCAAACCATGATACGTAGGACGCCTGATTAAAGGACTGATCTCAAAATGGTGCCCTTCCAACAGGGTTCACCCAATCATGTCCCAAAAAATGGGAATCTCTTATGCATAATCCCTGACACAATGAATAAACTATGAGAAGAATGATTCCATTCATAATTGGGATATATAAAAAATCCTTTTTGGGGCCCGATATCATTGGATATTCTCTTTTAGAATCCACCTTATTTCCCTTAATTTGGGAATTTTCGGTATAAGTTAGCCCCAAATTAAACCCCCAAATCAACAAGGCATCCTTTTCAAGAACTGATCCCAAACTCTTTTATCTCAAATGACTATAATATCCTTGGAGACTTATTGAACAACATGGTCTTTGATTCCCATCCCAATGGGATACGTTTAAAGCCTCCTTGAGTTTCAAACCCAACACTTCAAATCAACTATGTTCTTGTTGGCCCATATTCCCAATAGGGTATAATATTACATGGAAATCCATATCATTTCCGTGTTCCTTGGGATGCTTTTGCATAAGTCCCAAACAAATCTTAGACTAAGCACATTTATCTTAGATTTCCTTACCACAAGACATTAAACTGTATGATTAGGTCCTTATCACATGACCTTAAAATGTATGATGGGTCCCCTTAAGCAGCCTTGAACTATGAGGGTTCTATTTCATTCTCAATGAAATGAAGGTAGAATATTTTATGGGTATGATCCAAAATATTAAAAAAAAACTTAATGTCCCAGGAAGAAAATAAATTCCAGAGTTCCTCACTGAAGGAGAACATTGAATACAAATGTACATCTCCGTTAATGAATAACCTTGAATACATATAGACGATTATAAATTTTACACATGTTAATAAGTGATTGAAAATTCCAAGGGAAACACATTTTATTCTTAGTAAATTAATAGGGATTCATGAAAATATATTACATGTATAAAGAGAGTCCCGATGTAGACAATAATTTCCCCCAAAGGGTGTGAAGTGTCTGACCTCCCATCCTCTAGACTACTGCATGTTCTTAAGTATCATAAAGTTCAGATTTAACGAATGCCTGCCTTTGGAAAGAAGGTCCATTTTGGATAAATACCTATACGTTGTTTCCAGTTCCGTGGATAAATCTAATTGAAAACGTCTAGAATCATGGATTATTAAAACTATAAAACACATTTCAAGGAACTACGAAATATATAGATTATCATGTAATTTTTCTACACTCCGTTTGGCTGGATAATGAATCAAGGTTGTTTTTCTTGATCTCTTCTACATCATATTTCATTTGTGCTCCTATTTCATGTGTTTTTCATGACCATTTGATGATATGATTGTGGTTCCATGAGGCCTTTCCATTCAATTGAAAACCTATATTTCTTTATTTATTGGAAACACTTTTTAAATGATTTAAAAACAAGGATTTGAGGTGTTTTTTTGTTTGATTTGAAATGGTCATAGAAATTGATAAAAAACACAATTCCAATGGAATTTTAATATGTGGGATGGATTTATGAAAAAAATGATGCATTAAAATTGGATGAAATTTTGAAGAAATGAATTGAGGTTAATTTTTTAGAAAATGACTAAATTCGAAAAATGATTTTAAACGGAATGAGATGATAAAAACCAATTATTTGGTTTCGAAATGAAGAATTCATGTTGATAAATGAAATTGAGAATTGTTTTTTGAAATGTTTCTAAATGATTGATTGATAATTTGTTTTATTGATTGATTTATGTGCATGGAATACGGGGCAATTAGTAATTGGTTTGGAAAAGCATTATAGGATCTTAATCCAAAAAAAAACTGGATTAACAATGACATTATTTACTAAACCAAGTTCACTCAGGATGCGAAACATGAGTTCCCCTATTGTGGTGTAGATTGATTTCCCATAATGGGATCTCCAATCGGGTTTTTTATTGTGCATACACCCATTTTATGATCTATGATCACTGATTGTGAAATGTTTTAATCATGAAAACTGGTTTATATAAATATTTTATTTTAAATTTTAATTTCATCTTGTTTTAAAGCCATTTGATATTCCTACCATACTTTCTATTATCAAAATAATTTTTGGGGTTAAAATATAAAAATGTAATTTCAGTCACTATTTTTTTTAACAGATAACATAAAATATAAATTGTTTTAGTACTCATTATGGAACACTGAGTGAGACTTTAATGGGTTATATATCTCACAACCAACATTTTCTATCTTTTAGTGGTATAATTTTTTATTTTGTGTCAATGAAAATGGAAATAACCCCTTATAAGTTATGGATGTCTTCGATCCGAGTATTGTGGAGTGGTTATGGTGACTGATGGACCTATTTTCCACATTTTTACTACATTTTATGCAACTTTTCTTGGTGGAAATTGTAATTTCCTTTGGTATATTTATCTACCTTTTTGGGTAGTATTTTACATATTTTTTACTGGTATATATTTTATTGGAATATTTAGAATGATAAATGTTATATTTTTATCTTCCACCAGTTTTTAGAAAAATATTCCATTATTTAATCTGGTATGATGCTAGGTGCTACATTCCATCCCATAGAGATCGAGAAAAACCACTGGGATATTTCATCTCTGACAAGGGTATTTGGGTACTAGGTTATCTAGGATGGATCATGTGAAATTGGTTTTTGAGGTGTAGGTTGATGTTAGTATGTGTTTTAAGATATCGTTATGGGACGTAGGAGTTAGTTACGTTGATGTTGCAAGACATCTATCATTATAATGAGACTCGAGTCATCTTGGGTGTTTTGTTAAAGTGACTTGGAATACTGTTTTGTTTTTATTCTAGTATTTTCCCTTCTACTGATCTGTGTTTTTTGAAATCAAAATCATAAATTTATGCTTGATGGAATTTGAATTCCAATTACATTATTTGGTGTATCCTTTCAATGGAATTAATGTTATATATTCATTATATCATCATACCTCTAAGAAGACATGTGAATATGTCCTTGGAGTATGCTTCTTGTGTACCATATTTGTAAAATTCTCTTTTTACCTGAATCATATTGAGATAGTAGTGTATAATGTCAATATTATAGGAACAGAACCGAAAACTAGACCCACATGGTCTCCAGTTGTGGAAACCATGAGGAATAAATCTCAACATTATTCTCAAGAGTTTCATAAGAAGAATAAACCTTCTCTCCATGGTTTTAATGAATCTTTAGAGTTAGATGACATGTTGGGAAAGAAATAGCTTATATTTGAGTTCTATGAAATTCCATAATATGTTAAGGTAATATGTGGTAAATTTAATCTGGAAGTGTCTAGAAAGAGATGGTTTGATTCCATAGTGGTATTTTTTAATCATGAGGATTTGGAATAGAAGGAATTTTGAGTATATTTTTCTAATTAATTTATTATAGAATATATTTTCATGGTGAAATCTATAGAGTTTCTCAATCTCCACCAGGATGACATAAATGTAATTTATGACACAAACCTATTTGAAAAAAATATATTTATTTTTCTCCTAAGGTGTTGACTAATTAGAATATTAGGGAACGATGATTTTTGAGAGGTTTTTAACCAGACATTTACTCTTAGGTTTTCCTACAGAATATATCCTTTTATGATGATGTCAAAGATGGGGAATTAATGGTTGATAATGAATTGGATGGTATGTCAGGGTTGATGTGAGTTTCTTTTTCTTGTAGTGGTTGATATATGAGTACCTTTAAATGAAATAGTAAGCATCTTGAGTATTGTGGTGCCACTAGAGAGAAGGCTTATTCAAGACCTCTTGTACTGACAAGAAGAGTCCCATTTACCTTATTTTTATGAAGAAATGTTTGAAATTTGAGGAACCAATTATATATAACTCCAATGGTCACTCAAGACACCTAAAATGTTATATAATTTATTTTATGATTCACATTGTGGCACATGAACATCATCTCTAAAGACTATTATGGTGTAAGTAGATGATTATAGATCAAATGGGTTATAGTAATAATCATATAAAATGATGCTTCTTCAGGAATTTGAATACAATAATAGGGAAATTTAATTATTTAAAGTGACTTTGAGAGGTACGATTACTATATTTTTAGCATTACTTACTTATTAATTTGATAATGGTTTACCTCGCTCCTTTTTAAGGAGTCGTATTATGGACCTACTAAATATTCATTTGGAACATTTTAATTAAGTGATGGATATTACTAAACCCATCAGAATGAAGTTGGATTAAGCTATCTATTTTCCTTCTTTGGTTTTATATTTATCATATATTGAGACTACCTGAAATTTTATAGTTCTAGATATGAATCCTCTTGGTGTCATCCTCAGGATGGATTGGAAAATTTTTAATTAGTTCTGAATTGATTATTATCATTGATGGATATCTATCCCTACACCTGATTGGGTGGGTCATATCCATTATGGATAATGGGACCTATGTTCATGTAATGTATGATTATTTTTTCCAAATTAGAGCTACATAATATTAGTTTTTTCTATGGATGTGTAGTGGGTATATTTGAGTGATGATCCCCCACAGTCATCACCGAGTTTCATGATGTGCTTCCTTATAATTTATCTAGTTTTACACTAGTATGATTCATAGAATTCTATTTTTATTTTGTACCAGGTACTAAAAAATTACCTATTCCTTATTACTGTATGGAACCAGTAGTATTGAATTACATAAAGACTCATTTTTACAATAATCTAGAGAAAATATTTCAATTCCCTAGTGTTTCATCTTATGTAGAAACTTTTCTATTTTTGATGAATAATAACATAACACATCACATAAATGTTGAAAATTTAAATCTCAATTGAGTGAAGATAAAGAACAAGTATATGTTACCTCATATTTATGATTTTTTTGACCTATTTAAAAGGTATTTTTATTGAATATTGATCTTCGATCTGGTTATCACTGGTTTTGAATAAAGGATGTTAAAATAAATAAACCACATACAATAGTAGGTATAGCCATTATGAGTTTATATTCATGGAATATGTTTTAACTAATTCTTTAACGATTTTTATGGATTTAATGAACTATAATTTTCCAGAGTAACTAAACTTTATCATAGTCTTCTTGGAGGATTACATATTGGATTACTCAAATAAAGAGGAGGATCATGTTATTCATTTAAGATAAGTACTAGAAATATTTTGAGATCATGGACATTATGTGAAGATATAAATGTGTAATTTATTGATGCACAATGTCATTTTTTTAGGAGATGTAGACACAAAACAAGGATTCTCTATCAATCATGAGATATTGAATGTTGTTATGATATAGAAGAAAACACATAATTTTTTTTGATTTATAGATTCATGGGGTTATCATGGTATTACCAACTACTCGTTTAATATTTTACAATGTCTTATATTATAATTAACATCCTCACTTATAAGAGATTATTTTTTGTGTGAATGAAACAATTCCACGTTGATATTCTGAGTTGGATTGTCTTTTTTCTTCTATTCCAGTGATGAAACTTTTAGAGGTTCGATTGGGCTATGTGGTGTTCTATGAAATATTAGGTTTGGGGTTTGGTTATGTTCTTATGTATAATGACCATTTATTCTCCTATAGATCTAGATATCTTAGGCCACATGATTATAATTATCCTAACCATAACCTCAAATTTCAATCTTTGATTCCTTCTCTTAAAAGTTAGCAACATTAACTTTGATGATAAATATTACCTTTAATACCAACCTTAAAATACTTTGTTATATATTATATCAAAAAATTATAATCCAAAAAAAGTTTTGGGTGGAGTAACAAGAATCTATAGATTTCTATAGTACCTACAACCCATGCATGGGAACTTTCACTGATGATGCTTTGAGTAGGAAACCTCTTACACATCCATTAATGAATCATAAGAATATTGGAAAATTATGAATCATTTTTCATAAATTCATTTAGTTGTCTAAGTATAAGGTGGGTAGTTTTTTAGAATTTTTTCATTTGAAATCCTCTCTTATCAAGAATATTCTCCATGAGTAATAGCTAGATGATTAATTATAAATCATTAATTACTCTCATTATGCACATGATACCTTCAATGAAAGGAGATTCACTTTTTAGGGCATCTTATGATTATAGAAACAGATAATTGTGCCTTTTACCATAGTAAATTCTATTATGGGGGGATTCCAATAATTTTCAGGGGATGTGAAATCTATAAACTAGAATATGTTTCATAATATAAAGTGATGATTCTGGTTTCCAAGTATAAGACAAGGCAACACTACATTTTTTTCTCATAGTTTTACCTATAAGAGGGTAAATGATGTGCACCAGAGGCTTCGAGATTGAATCATCCATATCCAATTTCTCTATGTAACTGAGAAGAGATATATATGGTATTTATTTCTAGGTTGATATATTCCCCTTAGAAAAAATGTGGTATGGGTTATGATGGACTTGTTGATGAAATCGGCTCACTTCGTTCCCATTCACAACAAAACTAAAGATGATGATTTAGAATATCTCTATCAATATGAAATTTTCATATTTCTTAAAGCTACTTCTATTATAGTATTTGAAATGGACACACAATTTAAATCTCCCTTTTAGAGAGGCCTCTATGAGGCACTTTTCAGATACATTTAAGCATTACATATCTTCTGTGGATGAATGGATAGATAGAACGAGTTATATAGATTCAAAAGGGCATGTTAAATTTCTACGTTCATTATTTTGGAGGAGTTTGGGAGACAAATTTGGTAGTCATATGGTTTTATTATAATAACAGTATCTGGTCTTAAATTTTTTATGTATCCTTTTGAGTCTTTTTGTGGCCATCCTTGTGAATCATTATTGATTTGATTGGATATTTGTGAAATTTCTTAGGTTGGACGAAGTTTTATCCAAAAGATGAAAGTAAATATTTATTTAACTCATAATAGAATGTTAATGAAAATAATATAGAAAATATTATGTTGACCATCATAAGAGCCAATTGAAGTTTTTAGTTGGTGATCAGGTATTTTTGTGTGTCTCGTCTCATTAGGTTCATTGACACATTGGGAAATGTGTGGTGATTACAAAATGATTTGACAGACCTTTTGAATATTTTGAACATGTGGGGAAATTTTATTACTATTTAACAATTACTCAATATTTAATGTTGATATACAGCATTTTCTATGTATCAAAACATTAGAATAATCTTTTAAACCCTTCCCATGACTTGAATTGGTGGGATCTTGTTGATGAACCTAATTTATTTATGATAGAGAATCCAGTGAAATTTTTTTTCAGAAAAAATGTACTTCATGAGATGATGATACATTTGGTCTATGTTATGTGAATAAATGTTTTGTTATTCCCATGAAAATTTAGAGAATGATGCATTTATTAGAGAGTAGTGGCCTCATCTCTATGACATGGAATCTCTATGAAAGACAAGTTATGTATATAATGGGTTTATAGTGGGGTGGTTGTAACATCGTTTTCCCAACAATTAGGTGTTACTTGAAAATTTTAATGATATCCTTTATGTCTGTTATGTTTTTTTATAATTCTTTGTGAATTTTTTGAATTTTGAACCCACATTGTTGTGCATGTTGGAACACGACTAGTGAAAACCATGTCGTTCAGCACAACAAACTATGTGCCTAGATGTGAGCCACTTTAAGGGGTTTCATAGTTTTTCCAAAATGTGCATATGGACCCTCTAAACCCTGAAACATAGATAGTGAGGGTTCTCATAGTTGGAACAAGGTCTGATAAACTATACAAAAGCATAAATGAAACTGTTCACCCTAGCAATAAGGGAATGTGGTTTCGATGCATGTTTTTTCTCACCATGTGAGCTTACCTAACAATTTATGCGTGTAATTTTAAATTGAACTAATGTTTTTTATTAATTCTTGAACCACACATTTAATATTCCTAATCACCCAAATCCACTATAACTAGAATTCCTCTATTGTGAAGGCATTAAAAAGTTGGGTTTAGAACCACAATCCTCTTTTCCAAGTAGATGAATGTCTTGTTGGCCTCGTTCGAACTTCCCAAGGATTGTGGATCTACCCTTGAGTATTTTTATCTAATCTCTCATTCTCTCCTCCTTATATTTTTATATATAATCATGTAGTTTATGGATCTAATATAATTTTTATTCGATCATGATTCTTGGTTTTATTTTGTGATCTATTATTCCTCGTTCTATGTTGAAAATATCATTGAAGTTGTTTTCCGGGACCAATTTATAAAAGGTTGGTGATTATATATATATATTCTATTGAATTTTTATATTATATTAATTATTTTATTGTAAAATATGTTTAAAATTTGGAAAAATTAGATTTGGGATCATTTGATCATTGATATGAAATAAGCCTAGAATTTGAGAAGAACGAAAATTCCTATGGAATTGGAATTTTTGGGATGGATTTGGGAAAAATAATGGATTTATTTTTGGGATATATTTTGAAAAAAGTATTTTTTGTAAAATTTGATAAAATGGATTAAAATTGAATGTTCGTTTAAAATGGAATGAATTGATTAAAAACAATTATTTGGATTTGAAATGAAAAAATTATATTGAAAAAAAATTGGGAAATTGTATTTAGAAATGTTTTATAATTATTGATATCTAATTTTATTGATTTATAAATTTATGTGTATGAGAGAATGGGTAGATAGTTAGTGATTTAGAAAAGCATTATATAATCGTTATCCCATAGCAGGGGATTTAAATTGAAAAAATTAACAAAGACATGTCATCTTTGGACGCTAATGAAGAGTTACCCTATTGGGGTGTATATTTATCACCAATAATGGGTTTCCCTCTTCGAGGGTGTTGATTGAGTATACATGTTGTTTATGAATCATGGAAATAGATGAGATGTGGGATGATCCTATGGCTAGTAACTAATATATCATAGAGTGTTTGATAAGGGTGATTTGAGTTGATTGATTTGATATGCACACCACGAATTGTGAAATGCTTAACTCATGAAAATAGATTTATATAAATGTTTAATATAAAATATTTATATAAAACTATTGGAATGTTGTTTGATATGAATTTCATCTTTTTATTATGAAATTATCACATGGTTTAAGATATTATAATGTAATTTCTTGCAATATTTTATTATAACTAATAGAATAAACTGTAATTTGTTCTGTATTTATTATGTAACACTTCTTGAGACCCTTCAGGGATATATATCTCACACCTACCTTTTTCTTCTGGTGATAATAGACTTTATTATGCATTTGTTTTCCAAATTAAAATCACCACATGGAGTTGGTGGATGTTCATGATCATTGGAACTATGGATTGGTTAGGGTGACCAGTGGAGCTATTGTAATCCTATTACAAAGAGGTTTCTGGGACTTTTTTCTAGTATAAAATGTAGTTTCCTTTTTGATGTTTATCAATATATGTAGGTACTTTTTTACCTAATTTTTATAGTACATATCATTTTAGGTTGTTTATCAAGATAAATTATATCATTTATCTATTACTATTTCGTACAAAAATTCCACCCATATTTTATCTGGTATAATGTCTGGTTCCATCCCATAACTACTGGGTATTAAAAATTCCCTTTGTTATATTTAATATTTATATTAGGTATCAGGGCACTAGGGTATTCGTGATAGTATATGACACCCAATATTTCCCATTCCCAAGGTCAGAATGATCATGGACAACACATGAGGGTCATTCGATTAATCCCACCCAATGCGACATCTTGTTGGGTTGGAATTAGAGGTGTATAGGATGTGATAACTTTTTAGAGGAAAGACGAGTTCCATCACTTGAGGGGGAGGTTCATGCAACCTTGAGAGGTTAGCATATTTGGTGAAAGGTGACATTCTGCAGTTGTTGGGGTTTTCTATTCCCTGTACAACATCAATTCCATTCGACACCATATGATTAGTTCAATAGAAGGGAGATGCCCATAATTTTTTTGATGTGGGAATAGGAGTCCTCTTGGTAGACCATTCAATTATCCATAAGGATGTCATCTTTTCTACCTCATATCGTCTTCCATGGATAGACATACAAAACCATAATTGATCTATCACTCCATCTAGTAGCCATGTAAATTAAAAGTAATATTAGGCATCCGGTTAGAATCAAATAAAACCATTCTGTAGTAATTTCATTGAATTGCATAAACCATGGAACTTTAAATACTAAGAGGATGTTGATACCATAGTCTTCAATTTCATTATAGCCCACGTAGCACAATATTGAAGAAAATGATGATTCACTATGGATGACAAAATTGATCTAAAACTATTTGAAGTAGTAAATAAATATATTTCATAACATCCTATGGATACACCACGATTAAATAAAATAGGATGATGATTTTTTTGTCATTAAATATGTTACGTCGTAGGGGTTTGATGACATCATGGGGAGGGTTAAAAAGGATGTGGTGATGATTTTATAAAAATCGGTATACGACCATGGTTAGATGGATATTTTGTAGACATACATAGTCATTATTGGAGAGATACACACACACAATTTTAATTGCAATAAATATTTTTACATTACAATTTGTATATCAATCATTTGGTTCTAAATCCAAAATTTTACTCCATATGTGTACAATAGAGGATTACAATAAGGTTTTTTAAAAAGGTTCATGTGTGATGGGTAGAAATAACAATTTATGAGTTAAAAATACTCTATAAAACAACAAAAAATTCCTGAGTGAGATAAATAGATTAAAAAAAAATATATTTTCTGATTTACACATATCAGAAACTCATCCAACACAATATTTACATAAATGATAAAGAGATATATTAAAACATTGATAAGGGATTATTAAAAACATGAATGATTCCTTGAATTTAAAATATTTAAAATCCATGTGATATTGAATGGTAGGGAAATTCAAACCCAAACTACCAATGATAAGAAAAGGTAAATAGATAAAATAAGGGAGATAATAATCTATAATTTGATCAAAAAAGATACAATGAAAAGGGAGACATTCCCACTCTAGTGGAGGTTCCCTGACCAAGTAAGTGATTAATATCTGACATGTAAATTAAGATATGAAAGAGGGTGTTCATCATTTACTATCATTTCATCACTGTATAGAATTAGTTTTTCTTTTGTTTTTCTTTATTTAATAATGGATCTACTTTATCAATTGTTTAATCATTTCAACTAAACATGTCAATTTTTCATAATATCGTTTCTTTTACAATCCCTCTTCTATAACTATGATTCATGTCATCATTTATTTAGAGATGAACTATGGATGGAATGAATATGTGTGGGATGGTAGATTTGATGGTTTATTATGATTAATATACTATTTTGATTCATTTTTACTTGTTAATTATTTTTAATAATTTCTTTTAAATTGACAATAATTTTGAATCACATACCTAATTACCTAGAATGATTAAAGAATATGTTTGGAGTAATAAAAATGTGAATAATGTGAGTAAAGAGTTAGATCTACCTTTACATCACCATACATTTTTAGACTGAGCATAATTCAACTAAGCTGGTTATAGACATATGTAAAAAGGGGGTTCAACTATCTTAGGTTCTTCTAGTTAATGTTGGGTTCTAGGGTAGATACTATAAGAAGACTTTAAATAAATAATTTTTAGTAATCTCAAACATAATGATTGAATTTATTTAATTTATTAAAATCCATCCTTCGAAGTTAACTCTCTTATATTCTTTCTTATTTCATTTTTTGAGCATTCCCACTCATATATCATTGGGCAGTATAAAAAATTAGTATAATAAAAAGTTTCAAAATTTGAAAATATTAAATCACCTAATTAATTTCCCTAAGGGATAAACCATGTAACTAACACTATTATATTCTCATATAGTTAGTGTAGGTTTAATAAATCCATTATTGACATTGATTTCCCATCCGAAAAAAGGCACCGTCTGAGTGTGTCACCCAACAATGTCACTTTATTTTTATTCTCTTCTTGTGTGAAGAAGATCATTTGTCAAATATTGGATTTTCGCACTTCAATATAAGGTTTCCTTTTTTAATATCATATATTTGACGACTAGACTAACCCATCAGTAAAGAATTAACATTGATCTTATTATAATGTTTTTAGAATAAAAATTGAATGTAAGATAAATTACATTCATAAACAATCTTCTTCAAACTCAATATAAATATAATAGATCATCAACATTGAATTTTTATTTCATTAATGATAATGGGTATCTGGTAAGAATACCTTATTTAACTTATTCTTCATCTAACTCTATGCAAATACTCAACTATTTATAAATTCCATCGACTACTTTTCACTTTAATAAACAAAATTCTATCATTTATGGATTATTTAATTTTCTAGAGTCAAACAATTATTCTCATTTCTTTTTAATTATTCTAATACTCTCTCTTTAAAATTTATAATTGTTTTAATTTTTATAAAATCTAATACATCAAATATAAGTTAAAATGCAATTATATCTCCATAAAATATATACTGAATATTATTTTAATTAAAATCACATGATATTATAGGATTATAATAACATTTTCCTCCCAATAATATCGAACTGAATTTAATATGAAGGATTATTATCATGAAAAGGATGATCATACCACAACATGATTATATTCAAGAAAGAAATGTATATGATTCCATGGATTCTATTATAGAGTGGTCTCTATCAACTATTTATTTTATAGTCATCTGGTAATGGCTTTCCATTCCATGATATAAATACATCAGAGATTCCAAAAATAACTTTTACTAGTTTCTCATTCCAAAATATCTCCATGATGGGGTCATCATAAACATAACAAGGAATCCTTACAATTTATTTCATTATAAATAACACATATTCAATAATAATATATTGACTTACATATGATGTTTATGACATGAATTTATAGCCCAACATCATTGGAGTTAATTTCATGAAGTACCTTCATAAAATTATGACATGGAAAAATTTCAGAGAAAACCCAATAAATAAAATTAAATGGCTCTTATATTTCACTATAAGCCAATGTCAGTTGAGTTTTCACGTTAAATAGTGACCCTTATGCACTCCAGTGATACTTAGAGTACATTCAAAACATATACCTAACATAATCTTCTTTACATTATAAATGAATCAAATGTTTTATAAACTATAGAAACCCAAGAAATTGTAAAATAATTTACTTCCTTATAAAAAATATTGAATTTTATTTTATATAGTAATATTCATGGTAAGAATATTATTTTAATTTTAAATCATATTGTAAATAGTTGTATTCTCACTAAATTAATTTTCATTTATTATATGGTTTAATTTAAAATCATAATTTCTAAATTATAAAACATGAATTGGAAAAAATGAAAATTCATTTTTAAAATCATCAAGAAAAAATATTCTTATAAATAATTTTGGATTTTTTTTGAAATGATTTATTTTTATGTCAAAGTAAAAGATATCTATGATTGTAAATTTTTATTTACATTATATTACTAATTTTATATAAGTGTACCATTATGTTTATAATATTATATTAGAGTATCGGATGTCTAATTTAAATTTATATAATTTTATTAAATACAAAGTAATTATCAATAAAAATAATTTTGGTATAAGATAATTTTTGGGATTAAAAAAATATTTTTAAAAACTATTTATGTTATATTTCAATAATTTTTGTAATATATTATTTCATCCACTTACAGAAATT
The DNA here is from genome assembly GCA_963277665.1 of Viscum album. Lineage (NCBI taxonomy): Eukaryota > Viridiplantae > Streptophyta > Magnoliopsida > Santalales > Viscaceae > Viscum > Viscum album. The sequence goes on from OY728158.1 coordinate 1,292,479,500, forward strand.
TAACCCTTAAATATTTATTACATATTTTAAATCATGATGTTCAATTTTGGAAAACAAAAACCTTTTATTTTTTCCATTATGAATATGATCCGCGATAATTTATTTTCACCTCTAAAACTATTAAACGAGTAAAATTTGGACATATCAATGATATAAGGAAAACAAATATCCAGAGAACATTTATTTAATTTAATGGATAGTTTGAATTTGTTATTAATAATTTACTCTTAGTCATTTTGTAAATTAATTCCCACATTCCTTTGATAATGTACATTATATTATTTTGTGTAAAATACAAATACAAAATGTCACTCTCTTTATTTTAATAAATATAATATTTTTTCATAGGGAAATTAATATTTAATATTTTATTACAAATGTTTATATAAATAATAATTTATTCATTTTGATGAAGTGAATTATTTTAAATTTTTTTGATGAAATAATTAATTTATGCGCTTATGCAATGCCATCTTATTTCTTGTTTGTGTAATTGAAATATGAAGTAAATTTTTTTAATAGACATAAATGTACCATAATTTGGATAAATTATTTTGTTCCATGAATATTTTTGATACATATAACAAATTAGTGATTTATTAAAAATTTATATTATAATTCCATTACTATCTTAATGTAATTAATTTGAAACAACATTAATAGACACCGAAGTGATAGTAATGGTGTATTATGGTAAATATTATTTAATTTCATGATTTCAATTTCATAAAAATGTTATATTCATCCTATTTATTGTGATATGATCATGATAATAAATAGGTTCCCCATATGAGTCACATATCCTTTAATAGTATATTTTTTTTACTTCTATTGAGTAAAAATCATTGATTACATGGTATTCATCAAAACGATTACCATGTAGCTAGAATTATAAGATGATAAAATAATAACCTAAATATGTAAATAATTTATTCTATGAGAATAGATAAACTAATAGTCATCCCGTAATATAAATATCTCAATTTTATCAACATTTCCATGAAAAATAATTAATATTAATTTAATTACCTGTGTAATTCCAAAGGTTCCCATCCCCTCACTTATGAAATGGTACCAATTATTCTCTCATTCTTACACCATTTAATTATTATTCATTCAAAAATAACGATACTAATTTCATCTAAAAAATGCATACATATGTTTTGAATATCATTTTCATACCAAAAATCAATCTAGAAGCCCTAAGGTGTAATCCAAAGTGATATATATGAGGAGATGTTCTAAGTCCTAGCCGACCTATGTCATGTTCATTTATTTTTCTGCTTTTTAAAAATATTCTTTACCCATGATAAAATAATAACTTCACAATCTTACATATAATAATATATTATTATTATTATTATTATGTTAAAATATTTTTTCATATACTTTTACATCCTATGTTAAATGAAATCATCAGTCATGCTTACATTTGGATTACTACACACATGAAGAGATGTGTTTCATTATTAATCACCACCTCATAAGGGTGCATATTATAATTAATTTAATTAAAATTTATTATTATAATGACATAATTATAACTTTTTTAAGATAATATACTATTTATTTCATACATTTACATCTATTGAACAATGATAACGTCGTTCATGTGTACATGTGGACCACCAACTTCACGAAGAGATGCAATTAATGTTCCAGGTATCCATTTTGTGGATGGTTATAAAATTATATTTAATGTATAAAAATAATTATTATTTAATGTTTATGATTCAAAAAATGATCTAACAATGAATCCTTTGACAATGTTCATCCTACCGAAGCTATTTTGAGATTATCAACAGAACGTCCTCATAATGTGAAATGTGAACTTAACCATTTTAGTAACTAACTACAACATGGTAATAAATGAAAAAATGGAATAATAAAACGAAATTAAACTTAAAATAGTTCTTATATAATTTTGAAATGAATATAATGTTATTATTAAGTATTTCAGTAATCAATGAAGCTTTGGGAGATATAAGGTAAGAAATTTTTCTCTAAAACCATTTCTAAAGTATTCCTTTAAAGTATTTTTTCTCCATTTTTACATTTGTAAAAATATTCTAATAATGTTCTTATTTATACCTAAATTATGTAAAAAAATTATTTTCATATAATTTTGAATTTATTTTTGAATTTTGGAAAATAAATCATCTCATTTTTAACCATTCGAGTAATTTTTTATGTCTTTCTAATCTAATGTTAATAATGAATAATTTATAAATATATACGTCCTGTCTAATTTATTACATCATTAGACATTATCATTTATTACCATTCTTGTACATTATTCCACCGTTAATTCAAACAATTGTATTTCTCTCAATTTTCTAGGAAATTTATATTTTTACAAAGAGAAAATAGATACATTTTAATATAATTATGAGATAATTTCAATGGTTTTTGATTTAGTGATTCAATTCTAATTAAAATAGGTTTGTTCAATATTTTAAGTTAATATGAATGTTTTTAATGATATAGTTCATCTATATTTCATTTCAATAGAGGTTGATCTTGATACATCATTGATGATCGGTGGGCCTAGTATAGCTCTCCAATAAATTATGTAATGTGACAGAGTTGGTTAGTTATAGGTTATTACTAAATTATATAAGAATTATCATTTTATCTTATTATATTTTCAGGGTTCTTGTAAGGCTGAATGTTATGATAACATCCAAATCTATAAATATTATATGTTTTTAATGGTTTATAATCTAAATATTTTTATTTCCAATGGTAATAAAGTGTGATTATGTAATTGAGGAATATTTATGATTTTATTTAAAATAGAGAAATGGTTGTTTTAGTAAATGGTTTGATTGAATTTTAATTTTTTCAAATATTAACTTATGATTATGATATGTAATTTATTATATCTGATGAAATATTTTATAAAATATATTAAGATAATAATTTTGTTTCAAGAAAAAATAAACTCATTTTTGAGGTTAAATGTTTATTGTGAAAAAAATGTACATTCACATAGATTTGTTTTGGCTAAAAATTGGGATAATTTGTTTAATTACATTTAAATCCCTTTTAAGAGAATAGTTTATATCATCTAATTTTTGAAAATAATTTTTTATGGGCCTTAATTATGGGAAGAAAAATTAATAAAATCAGAGTTATGGATTTGGGTGTTACCTTGAATAAAGAATTTGTGTCTTTATAACGAACATGTTTTTTGAAACAAAATGTATACTATGTGGAAATGGTCACTTTGTTATGTGATTTTCTAAATAATTTAAAAAAAACTAAACATAAAATATATTGGATATTTAAAAATGTGAAACCCATTTTATAAATCTTATAATAATGTTGTGTTTATGTATAGGGAATCATAGATGGTATCATATGACATGTGTGCATAACTTTAGCGGATAGAACACTACTTTGGTGAATCAAAAGTATCATACACTGAAGGAATGGTGTCATAGAGTACGAAATATAAAATAAAATTTATTTAGTTATTCAGTCTAATTTTCTATATGAAATTATTTTTTTTTACTCAAACATTTCATTCATCACCAAAAATTTAATTCTTCATCAAAGATGGGTTGAAATAAAACTGAAAAAACATTCTATTTAAAATGTTTTAATTGAAATTATTATTAAAAAATCAAGGTCCTATGATATAGAAAACTTCTCTAGTATTTTGATAACAGAAAAAACCAATTTTAGATGTATCCCAAACCTCTTCGTCATACATATATCATCAAGAACCTTATGATACATTTGACTATGTTTTAGAAATATTACTATCTTATCAAACCCATTTTAATAAATACCATTTGGTTTATATACATGTTTTTATAATGGATGACTATGAAGATGGATTTATAACCCTATACAAGGATTTAAAGTATAGTTATATTTTAGAATCTTAGGGATTTCCCTTATTATTAGATTTTTTTTATTTTATAACATTAACCCTTATTTAAAAAATTCAGGCCAAACCATATCCAAAAGAGTTATAGGAATCAAATTCATTATTATGTTATAAATATATATACCAAAACTATGGTGTTTCTTTATAAATATAAATATCTATTAGTATCAATTTAAAAAAAGATATAATGTATTTATATGGATGATCAAAATAGGGGTACATGGAATGTTTTTTTGGTATTTTGAAAATTTATGGTCTCAATTAGGTAGATCATGTGGAATCCATATTTGAAAATGGTATTGAAATAAATAGTGATTTATAATTCAATAGAATGAGATATTTATCATTAATATTGAAAAAATATTAGAATGAGATTTAATAATATTACTACATGATTCATATATTTTATTTTATGAAGTAACTATAAAGGAATAAGAAGAAAATATGGGTTAATGTATCCTAAATAAATTTTAATTATTGAATCATATATATATATATATATAGTATTTCAACAGTTATGATATTAAATATAGTATAATCTAAAATCAAATATGATCATAAATTTATTGGAATTAATTTTTTTTGGATTTTTTATGTTATGGGAATCTTTTAGAAGAGATTTATTGATTTTTATTAAATATATGTGGTATATATAACACTTTTTTACTTTTGTTTTAGTAAAATGATTATTTGTGGAAATATGATTTCTTAATTTTTGAAATTATGAATAAGGGTATTGAGAAACATGTCTTAATATTGTTATTAATGTATAGGAAATTATTATTTAATGTAATAAATATAATATTTCATATGGAGAAAATATGTTTAATAATATCCATAACCATGCGATTGAAAATTTATTTAGTGATTATATGATTAATGGAATATTTAATGTTCCCTATTTTCGTAAAATTATAATATTAAGATAAATGATGAAATATTTTTTTAGTTTGGGAGTTTATTTCTGGAAATAATGTTGAATTTTTTTATGATCATATTATTTTTTTGTGGCATTATAGTGATTCGAGATAGAAAATATTAGCATATTTTGGATAATAAATGATTATGGTGATATGTATTCATATGTGACATTTGTATTGATTAATGTTATTCAAATATAAAGGTGTTTTTTATCAAAGAATAATGTTTGATTAAATATTTATATTTTATTGATTTTATTAATGTATATATGAAGTGTAAAGAAGATTTGAAAACTTTTTAGACCATGTGTTCCATTAAAAGTTATTTTTACCCCCTCTAATAAGAGAAATTCATATTGAATATTCTTTTTCTAGAGTAAGAGATGTGATAGATGTGAAATAATACCTCAATAATAAATGAATGATAAAATTGATCTTTGGAAATAGAAATAAATCTAGTAGGTATACATTCTCTTGCTCTATATCATGATCGAAAAATAAGCTATTTTATAAAAGAAATTGGATATTTGAATTAAAATTTTAAACAAGTACCTCTATTTCTGATGAGTTTTTGGCCTTTTTAGGCAATAAATATTTATGGTTTTGTGGTCATTAGAATTCTAATGATCTTGTTTTCTATCGAACTCTAAATTACATTGAAGTTATTTTTTTCTCCATGTCCATTTTTTCACTTTCCTCCAACGGTCTCCTTATTTTAGAAATTCATAACTTGTTACTCCAACTGATATTGACACTTCCCTTATAAACATTTATAAAGGATTGTATATTATTCCTATTTATAATGGTCATTTTCAATAAATTTATTTTTAAATGAGGAAAAGAGTTTACTTTTAGAATCATAGTTTTTTTTATTCTAGTACATTGAATTGATTTTAAAAATGTTTTAATCCCATTCTACCAGACACAAGATTACATTTTGTCGATGAAATTTTATGAAACTTGGGAAGAATGTGGCAACCGAGTTAATATTATATTTATTTAATTTCTTATAAATATTTAATAATTATATTTTATATAGTTATATATTTTATAATAATTTCTATTAATTTTTCAATATGAATTAATAAAGTGTAATTTTATAAAATTCAAAATCATGTATTTTATGGTTTTATTTAAAATTATATATTTGTAAATATTAGAATTTTAATTTCATAAAGTAAACTTATTTTATGAAAGTATCACATAAAAATTATCTTAGAATAAATTTTATGGATTTCCCTGTGGAAGATTTTTTTTTATATGAATATTGAATGATTTTGATTCTTTTTATACATTCAACTCATTCAATTAAATAAATTATTTTAAAATTATAATTATGTTATTAAATTTTTAGTTATGTAGAAATATATCACTTAATTATAAATAATGTAATTATTTACATCAGAATCATTATTATATCTGATTTGGTATAAGTTTTTTTGTGTCATACAAAATCAATTTAAAAGCCCATTATTATCTATGATTTATATATATAAATTATAATTTACTTTTAATACTTCTAAAAATTCAATATTTGAATATTGAATAATTATTTTTAATTATGTTGCTCAAATTTGATAAATAGTTCACTTTTCTTTTATGTCAACATAAATATTAACCGTGTAAAATATATTTAACCTATGTTTGGGTAAAAATTGTAAAGCATCATTAATACTATTGGGTATGTCCTACAAATATAAAAAACACATACATTTATTTTCTTTTATAAGTTACTTATTATCTTAATAATATTATCTTTGATGTTTTGGAAATATCATTCTACATTCCATTGATGATTACATTAATATTATTTTATGCAATAAATAAATTCAATATGAAAATCTCATTACATAAATTTCTACAATTTTTCATAGATGTATATATATTATATATTTAGTTATAAATTTTTATTTTAAATATGAATGAATTAATTTTTTTAATGATAATTGTTTTAATAGTTTAGTGATGGAATAATTTCTTTATGATCTGATACAACATCGACACTATGTATTTTTAAATAATACAAAAATCAATTAATTCATTTTTAATAACATTTAATGTTATAAAATGCGGAAAAATTATTATGTTACATTAATTTTTTAGTTAAATATAATATATATAAGATTTATTAACAAATTCATACTTTGTGAATATGCCCAAATATCGATTTAATGTTATATGCTGTTAAATAAAATATTATATTTTGATTTAAAATTCATGATAATATAATATTTAAATAATTTCATAGTATATGATCAGAAATAAAAAAATGTTCAATTAAAATCCACTTAGAATTTTATTTCATATTTTTTGACTCTTATTGAGTAAACAACTTTGATATCACAGTAATCATCAAATGGGTTAACAGGGTGTTAATATTAAGAGAAAATGGTGGAAAAATAATCTAAACGTGTTCAACTATTATTTTATGAGAATATTTCTAATAATTAATATAATAGATTTTAAATATTTTAGATTTCTTCTACTATAACATGTAAATTAATATATATTAATTAAATTGTTTACGTAACTCCATGGATGCCACTCCCCTTAATTATAAAATTCTCGTGCACTCTTCCTTTCCTTACTCATTTTGAGCACTCCAGTTCAAAAAATCCCTATCCAAATCTCTCAAAATAATACCTACGCATTTCATAGAGTCTTATTTTATACCAAAAGTATATTCTTAGATTGAATAAGGTGTTATCTAATGGGATATATATGAGGAGAATGTATATTTACTAGCTGAAACATTTCATGTTAATTTATCACTCTACCATATTAAAAACTATTTAACTGTGAGGAAATAATATTTTCAATATCATAAATATACTAAAATTTTATTTTCATTCTGGGACTACCCCCTTTTGTCTCGTTTTTTTCCAGGAAAAAAATCTTAACATGATTTGTGCATATATATGGATTACCACATCCACGAAGTTATGCATTTAATTTGTCATCATCAGCTCAAAAGGATATAAATATATATATATCGACTAACTTAATTATTATATGTCACATTATTATTTAATTGTAATTATGGAAATATGATATATAATTTTTTTCTAATTTTTTCATGTTTTAAAAAATGAGAACGTCGTAGATTCATATGCATGGACTACGACCACAATGAAATGATGTGATTCATTTTTCATGAATTCCATTATGGGATAGTTATAAAATTTTAATTAATATATATAATTTATATTCATGTAATGATTATGATTTTGGAAATGGTATAAAAATGATCCCTTCAACAATGGTCATCCCATCTAATCAGTTTAGGGATTATGAATGGAGCGTCCTCAAAACGTTTGTCATGTGATTAAAAATTTTAGTTGTGAAATAAAACATGATAATAAATAAAACAAAATAAAAAATTATAATTAAATAATCATGAATCGGGTTCTTAGTCATTTATAAAACTAAAATAATTTTACAGTTCATGAGTAAGAGAATTTATAAAGCGAGATGATACTTAAAGTAATAAATTTTTATTAAAAATTTATTTTAATGTATTTATTTGAACTCTATTTACTCCATATACATGTCCATTTAAATTTTCCATGTATGTATTTATTTATACATGAATTACATTTAATGTTAATTTTCTACTAAATTTTACATTGTTTTTAATATTTCTAATAATTAATCTGTGTTACATTTATAATGCAGGTTATATTGATGTTTATTACTAAAGTAATGTTGTAAAAATATTTATATTGATTGACTAGTTTTCCTACTGTCATAACCACTATTATTTATCAAGATTCATTTACATGTTTCCATGGATGATTTCAATGAGAATATTTCTCTTAATTTTCTGGTAATACCTAAATTTAAAATGTTTTTAAACAAAAATGGAATCCTTTTTTCATCATTATAATATAAATGGAAATGTTATTTCTTATAGGATTTAATAACAATTGAAATGTAATTTATAATTAAAGTATAATAAATATGTGTTTTATTCATTATAAGTTTCTTATAAAATTTATATGAATAATGGATGAGTTGGACATAGCTTTTATGAAAAGTGGTCCCTATATAGATCTCCAACGCATTGGGTACTGTGATATAAATTACCAGTTATAGGTTACTCATAAGAGATACATGTATTTTCATGTTAGGTGATCCCATTTCAAGGATTCTTATTTGGGTGATTATAAGGATATTTTCCCCTGGTAACTACTTTATATGGTAATATTTTTTACAGAATTAATATTTAGATTAAAAAATGTATGAAAATTTGATTTGTTATTTGAGGAATGTTTACGAATTTATTTAAGTAAGGTTGAATCTATTGTTATCATGGGAATTTATTTTTATGATTTCATGTTTTCCAATAAACGCTTAATATTATGATATTTACTTTATGATTTTATATAAATATTTTTATAAAATTTATAATTAAATTCATTTTTAATGAAAAATGTTAACTTTTAATACGAATTTTCATTGAGAATATGAAAGAATTTATATGGATTTTAAGAATTAATATTAGATTTATAGGTTTCGTTTATTTTATGTCTATTAATGTGATTTTATATTTTCATCCCTCATTTTCAAATGGATTTACATAGGGATTATGGATATGTATAAAAGATAATAAAGTCAGGGTCCTATATTTTGGAGTTACCTTGAATGAGGAAAGTGTGTATTTAAAATAAATATTATTTTTGGGAAAACACTAGATACCATGTGGAAATATCATATTTTGATGTAATGATTTACATATTATCTAATAATCTAATCCAAAAAATCTTTGAAATGTAATAAATTCAATCCCTTTTCATAAATGATTTAATTATAGGTTTTTTGAGGTACAAGGAATTATATATAGTTTGAAAATTTTCTAGAGTGCCTTTTACATATTCTTGATATAGAATTATATAAATAAAAAACATTCCAAAATTTTGATATCCTTTTGAGATTACCATTACATATTAATAAAAATGTACTTAATGTATTCAAGGTGTCTTAGAGGAATTAAGTGATATTATATTCTATATTTACATTTACTTTCACATACTTGTTGAGTAACTTTTATGAATCACGATGAATCTTTGAACTTATCCATATATCAACTATAAATTATATACTCATTATTTCATAAGGTTCAATGACTCTTTCATATATCAGTGATGTTCAAGATATTGCTAATTTATTTGCTTCTTTGGAGCAATTAAATTTACATTTTGAAACTATGTTTGAGGGTTTTTCATATTCTCTAATACCCACAAATTCAAAAACCAATAAAAATACATATATATGTTTCAAACATCCGCAATGCCTCTTTAATCATTTCAAAACCACTCATAACAGAATTAATAACATGTGAAATTAAAATTATACCTTCAAACATATTTAATATAAATTTATATAAATTTTTACAAATAAATACAAGTTATTCATTACATTAATAAATATTCAATTATTCATTATTTATAGCATCAGTATTTTCATATCGATTATTTTTTAAACACTTTATACTCACTTAGTTTTTATATATCATACAACAATCATTTTTTAATTTACTAATAAATTCTTCAAAAAAATTATTATAAAACATGTTAATCTCGATGAATTTATTGTATATATTTTAGTCTACTCATAATATATGATAGGCCATTGATTCCTCACAGTTCTGGAAATCAATCAACAGATATTAATATCACGTTAAAGAATTTATACATATTGGAATTTCTAAAAGAAACATAACTTTCACATCATTAATGGTGACACATTCTTCATCACTATTTCTCTCTTCCTCCATAATCCAACTTAAACATATTTAAACAAAATCTTCATTGATATATTGAAAACAAATAAAACCAAAGCTATTATTTATCATAATCATATTGGGATATTCACTATGAAATTATGATTTTTTCTATATTTATAGAGTGGTAATTCCATATTAGGACGCACAAAATATTCTATCATAATTCAATGTTTTAATTTTATAACCTTGTTATTATGTCCAAAAAATATTTTTTACCATGTTTCACATACTATAACATTAATATAAATTCCATGAACCTCTTGATATTACCAATACATATTAAAAGTATATTAAAAAGAACTAAATATTATCTTAAATATATCTAAATAATTAATCAGTAAAAACCATTTTCCAATACAATTCCCAAATTGGCTTATTTATTTATCAATATTATCCTTTTATAGTAAATAATAAAAAAATCCACAATCACACTATTTATTTTCATCTTTATAGATTAATTATATGTTAATAACATTACACATTTCATAAATGTTTTGAGGTACTGAACTATACATTTATTTTTCACTATATATACTCCAAGATCTATAATTATCTTAACAAGTATGAAATTATTTTCTTAACAAAAAAATTCAAGTATTAGATAGATTAATTTTATTATAATAACAAAAACATCAATCTCCTCACTAAATTATTTATCTCATGCAATCATTATTAATTTACTAAAAACCTACAAGTATACATCTTAATCTATTTGGATACTCCCATGGCCCTTAGAAGATCAATATATATTCATCCTAATGAATATTTATTGCGTAATAAATAAAAATAATAATTATTATCATAAAATGTATCTTTTAATTAGAAATTATATACTAGGTTATACTGTTATTTTTATTCTTTATAGAATACTTATCATAACCATTATAAGAATCCTTCATATATTTCTATCGTCCTAGTGGTATTCAATATATTTCAAGAATACTAAAATATACTTAATAATTATCATCTTATGTTGATGGTTATTTTATTATCAGAAATCCTTAGCAATTTGAATTCTTAATTCAAAATTTATTATATCTAAAAAACTATAGCTATATTATCACAGTTTCATTATATATATATTTTTCTCTAATGGATCGAATGATAAATTTTTTAATAGGAAAGACTAGTGTCCATAAAGTTACTTAATCACTTGGTGAGTAAAATTTGTTTTTGATTATGGGATTTATCCACAAAATTTCACATCATATTTTGGATTCAAATTCTGTATTGAATTTTAATTGATAAACTTTATACTCATCTTCTGAGTTAATCATTATCTTATCAACCATTAACTACTCTCAATCTCATATATTATTTATAATAATCAAAAAATTATTATGAAAATTCAAAAATTATAACATGGGATCATTATAATAATATTTTATTCTAGGGGAAGTATGTATCTTATTAATATGAATTATTTTATTTAATTTTTTGATTTTATTTAAGGAGTAAAAATTTATTTCTGTAGAGATTATGAAATTAATTAATGTATAGTTGAAATTTTTTAAAATGGTAGTATTGTGTAGTTGATATAGTACTTTGTTTCAAAAAAAATTATGTTTTCAAAATTAATATTTCAATATGGTAATTTCACATTGATTTTAATTATCTATTAATCCATTAGGATGCAAATTTTTTATCATTGATATTTAGATAAGTTATATATTTATTTTTATGAAAATTTTACATAATAATAATATCCAATATTATAATAATGATTAGTTTCAATGAAAATTGAAGAACTTGTGTTAGGTGAATAGTCTTGGTAAAAATAATTAATATGGACCATTAATGGTAGAATTGAAAATAATTAAAATAATGATTTTTCTTGTTTTTATTAATGACTAAGCATTATATATTATATGTTGGTGGTGTATTTTAATCAACAAAATATTTTATTTGAAAAATTATATTTTTGAGAAATTTAATCCCCTTATTTTTATAAAATTGGTAAAGTCTATTAATCTATTTATAGTATTAAAAATGTAATGAAATAATACAAATTAATGAAGAATTAAAAGTAATTTAATGTTATCCATTGTTGTGGTTGTGGATACTGACATTCAATTTCATCACTTATTCATTGTTGAACTATATTTTCCATTATTTTTCAATGTGATTCCATATCAAAAAATGAAGAAATTATTTCATAAATTGATTTAATATTATTTACTATATTGTTATCAAAATGGGGAGTATTTTAAAGTCATGATTTTTTCACAACCCATTTACACGAAATAAAAAAATAATTTTAGTGTGTAATACACTCCGATCAAATTTTTTACATCTCCCATAAAAGTAATGTTCATAAAAATTTTATTATAATGTTGTATGTTATGAATTGTTATGAAACTGTAGTCGATAAAGATCATTGTTCAAAGTTATCTCACCAAATAAATTTAACCATAATTTTCTCCCAATATACTAGGATTTATGATTCATTAATTATTTAAAATTTTATATAGGGTCAAAATGCATAAAAATTTAATTTTATTTAAAATTTTAATATAATTAAATAATAATATCTATTTTTTGTTCTGACTAGTAGTTCCTAGTGTACTGACCAATGTTATTACAAGTTAGTGGAATAATGAGAACATTTATTTTAAGTCATATGTTGGGGAATTTTGATAATTGAGACATGTATTTGGATTCCATAAAATGATTCACCACAAAGAGGTGATTTTCCATGTTCTCATGTGTTTTATTAATGACTAATGGTTTTAGTATTTACAGGTAATGAGATGTTCATGGAGTTGTGGGGAATGTTTTTATATATCTGGAAGATTATTCTACATAAAGGGGGGATGTGACGTGGGATGAGGATGAATAATTTATTATATCCTATAGGATTAATACCTTGTTGTTGCCTAATTTTATAAGGGTGAATTATTTTTTCCATGGATGATGGATCTTGCTCCAACCAAATAGATCCATTTTGAAGGGTGTATCTTGGTGGAAGATAATGATGCATCAATGTTAATGTTGCAATATGATGAACTTAGTCGGGTTTTCTATTCATTAATTGAGGTAGGTATTCCACCATGGATCCTTGATCCACACCGTAATGGGTGGTCATTGGTTTTTGGTTTCGATGAAGGTATTATTCATTATGTTGTGACCAAGTGTGTTTCATTGAAACATGACCCCAATAAACTATTTTTTACCATGAAACCTTAGTTTAACAAAAAGGCCATAGTTTATAGTTTTTTAAGAAAGGAAATGCATTTTATTTTTTGGCCACTCCCCATTTGTTTCAAGATAAATGACATTTGGGGGTATATTTTCCTGATCTCCCCTCTTAATTCCCCTCATGGACCCCAATCCCCATATTGAGGTGTGTTTTGGTTGTCATTTTTACAGTGATTCATGATATGATATCTCCCTTCTCACTTTGTTATTATAAATTTTGTTTAATATATATTTATATCTATTCCCTGTTGTAAATTGAGTGATGATTCTGCTAGAAAATGTTGTAATAATCATAAATGAAGTGTATTTTATGTGTAAGGGCTCATATATTCCACTTATAATGAAAAAACTCTATCGATAAAGGTTTTTAAAGAGGATTGTTTCATAATGGTATTACATAAGATTTATACTAATAATTTTTCGAAATTTGGAATCAATTTTATATTAGTTTTTGAGGAATTCATTTACAATGGTGCTAGGATAGTACCATGAACCATCTATGTGTGATTGGTCCAGGTTATATCCTCACTTGATTAATCAGTTGGATTTCATGGATTATTCCTCTTTAGTTTAAATTTATTTATTTATTTATTGTTTTTTGTTTATAATTATTTTTTTTTGGATTAGATAGGGAAAATTGAACGGTATGGAATTTTCATAGTATTTTATAAGAATTGTACAAGAATTTCTAATAGATGTTAACTCATATATAGAGGTTTTTAGTTCATTAAATTAAATAATATATTATTTTTTATATATTATTTTCATTATTACATGGGTTTTTTTGTTTTATTAATCTCTAAATAAATTTTGAGTTCCCTAAGTTGATAATTTGGGGGAATATTTCCTCCTAACCATTGAGAAATGTCTCCTGCTTATAGACAATTATTGGAAGTAACTAATAAGTACGTTACAAATGAGAGGAAATTATAAAAGTTGGGTTTCCAAGTAATGAGTGTAGTCTTTGGGATTTGGATTATTTTTTGTTATTCTAGGTTTAATCTCCAAGGATAATATTAAATGAACGATGGTCTAAAAAATAACAGTGACTACATTCTGACTATTCCATTCACTAGTGATAGAAAACACAACCATGGAGTGTGGGTCATTTTCATGGGGTACATGGTGAGTATGATATGTCTTATCTGTAATGGTTTGGTGTAGTGTAGAGTTTTCCCACTATGTGAATGTCTTTTGAGACCTCATTTAGAGGGATGTTATGGGTACTCAAGAATATGTTATGGGAATTGATTTTATTTATAGAGTTGGATTTTTTGATCTAGTGTGATTTTAGGTATGGGGTGTGTGGTTTAGTTATGGCCTATGGGATACAAGGTCACTATGGGTCATTATTTTAATCAAGATATTCCCTTGGAATGGTAGAATATATATTCTTGTAATTATATTTTTATATAATCACGATTTTTTCCCGATTGGAGCACTAAGTATGGTCCCGGTTCTAGCTAATGGATAAGGTTTTGTAATGTCTTAAATTGATTAGGGAGAGGAAAAAAGAAAGATATAACCTATTTTGGTAGTAATAAAGGTAATGTTAGAGTGAAAGGTCTAATTATGTGCTTATAACCTAAGATATGTATTGTTTCAGATGGGTGGTTATAGTAAATTAGGATCGAGAACCTAATTTTCTGGAGAGGGTATAGTTCAATGTTCATTGTGAGACCTCCCATGAGTGGGAGGGAAATGGTTGGAAGTCGATAAATGATCATACTCCCAGTGAGAGGTTAGTGTTAAAGGTTATATATTAGAACCTACACAATGTAGGTGAGTTGTGATTGAGACTTGTTAACTTAACCTCACCTTGAGTAATATGACGGTGGAAGTTAAATAATATGTGACTTCAACCTGAGTGAGTAGTTGGTGTTATGAAAAGTGGTGTGAGTCATGAAACTAAATAATAATGGTGTGGTCACTGGTGGGATATGAGATATCACCATAAGTGAGAGTTTCGTTATGCAGTACATGAAATGAGACCTCATAATAAGTGAGAGTGTGGTGGGTCATGAAGTTGGTTGTGATGTGGTGTAATACAATCTCTTGATTAAGATTTTATTAATCTGGTATATGATATAAAATTGGTAATTGGTGTGATAACCAAAATTTTATTAGAATTTAGTGGATGAGGGCTTAGATTTGACACCCTATTACAAGTAATGGGGAATTATCTGAGGTTGTTACATGACTGACTACTTCTTATGGTATTGGATGAGTATGGTATCATCAGGTTTCATAGTGTCTTGGATAGAACTCAATAACTCGATATGAATTCATTCCCACATCTATGATGGGAGTATTCATTTTTATAATGTATAGACATGTATATAATGTCCTATGTCATGGGAATATGGTGACAACCTACAGAGAAATATTTGAAAAAAACTTACAATGGAACCCTAGTTCTCATCCAAGACTAATGATTCATATAAATATTTGATCACAAGTGACATTGTAAATTGAGATAGGTAAAATTTATATATATTTGAAGTGGATTGTGGTGTGTCCTGGGGTTTTAGTATATTATCAATTTATATTTTAATATTCTATTATTTTAAAATGTTGCTCACCGTGTATAAACTTTTTATGATATATTTATGTATGAATTCAGTTTTCATTTTTTATAGAATGGAATATGTCAATCATGTTGTGGTTTTATTTGGATATAATTCTATCCATTTTTATTCTTATTATTGGATTTTTTATGGTATTTGGTCATTTATTTTGTATTAACGGTCACCCCATCAACAATATAGTATTTTTAATAGTGATCACAAACACCCAATATTGTTCAATAGCCTCTACCATTTACAATGGTTCTCTTGATATCATTTGCAAACCCAACTAGTGTGAAAATTATTATAAATGAGTTGTTTAATTTATTATATTGTAGTACAAGTGGTAAGATATATATAAGTGATAGATCTTTTGATATACCTCGGGTTTTTTATTCATGAAAACCCTTCTGATGAGACGTCAGTTTAACCATAGTTATGAGATTATGAATTTTTGTTTGTTATAGTGGATCTAATTTTTTAATGATAATATTATAATTTGGGTTGTTTTATTATATATTTTCCTAGTTCATAGTGTAAAGAGGCATGTCTCCATGTATTATACTTGGTACATTGGATACAAAAGATATATCAATTAATTTTTGTGATGTGTTATTCCTTAGGATAGGGGGTTGAATTGTTTAAAATGATAACTTAGTATTATATAGAATTTTTTATTTAACATTCCTTTGTAGTTATTTTTTTAAAATGGTTACATTGATATTATTCAGGGAATTAATCTAATTGTAATTTTGGAGTCTTATTATAGAGTTGATTTTTTTCAAACACATGCTATTTTTATTCAGTCAACTGTTGTTTTATTGATGGATTTTCGTAATAAGGGTGTTATTAAGATGTGTTTTAAAATGTGAATGTGTTTCCTATATGTCATAGAAACCAGTTTTAGGGTTAATAAATCCATGTGGTATTCCATGGTCTATTGTGATATAAATAATTTAGAGTGATTTTTTTTATCATGAATATGTGTAGAGGGCATTATAAATTTATATCATAGTCCATTTTTATTCATGAATAGTCTTTATGGGATTATGAGATTATATCCTTGATGTCTCGGTCTAGGATGATCTGGGCATGTGTAGATTCTTATAGTTCTAGGATTATTCTATAGTGGTGGTTGAACATGTTTTTAAATTTAAATTTTAAGATTTTATGGGATCATTGGAAAGGGATCACTGAAGGTTCATTTTTATTAATGTATTGAAATTCAAATAGTTCATAGATTTATTATTTTGCATGTGCAGGTTGTTTCGATAAGACTTGACTCATGGGAGAATGAATTAGGTTTCATGGTCATATAATATGTTAGTTTATATACGTTTTGTCTTGAATTAAATCAATATGGTTAATGTGAAAGATATTTTATAATGATTATATAATGAGATTACTGTCATGGAAAAAGATAAATGTTTGTTGGAGTATATTTTTGGGAGTTTTCTAGATGTTTCAAGGATTTTTTACATTTTTTATAGATTCTGCCTATATTTATGTTCATTTATAAAATGAAACATGCATGGGTTTGTTGATAATTTTATCGATTCTTAGGGATACTATGAAAGGATGTGATGGTTAATGTACCCCAATGTCTTGACTAGTTGTGTGATTCAAGGGACCTGACTGGATAATTATGTTATCACCACAGGGAGTGATATAGAATTAAAAATTCATTTCAATTTTTTTAAAAATTCAATAATTGATAAATTTTGTTAGAATACTATAATCATAGAAGATTGAGATTTTGTTGTGAATTTGAGGTATCTCCCTAAGTCTAGGAGGAGATATTTTTTATGGATTGTAGCACCGTGGAAATATTAAACTAAAATTGTTCCTTGATCATGTTAATAAAGTATGGGATTAACATGGATTTAGAGTACCAATATGCTAGGGATAATTGGATCTTATTAGATCAATGCTTAAAAAGAGGTATACATAATTTCATATAATAGGAAGTTAACGATAAAACATTTGTGGGTGTAACCAATTATTATAATATGATTTGAAGAATAAGAGGGATTAAATTAATGTAATGATTATAATAATTTGTGAATGGATTATCGTATTGGTAATTGGCTACGAGAATGTATTCTGTGATAAGTCATTAAATTTGTTAATATATGGGATACATGACATTAATATATGGTATTTCATTATATCTAAATGATAATGAGTGTACTTATATAGTCGGTAACACCATATCAATATCTTGTGAATAAATATCACATAGGAATAATTTTATAACTAGTTAGATTTGTTGGTATGATGTTTTAAGGACATAATAATTTTTGTGTAATTGTAGTTCAGATTTTAACTAGATCCATAGCGAAGACAAAATTTTTTAGTTAGAATTAGTCATCGAAAGAGTTCATGTGTTGATATAAGACATGATGTGGTATTTGGGATTATATTGAATTTACATGAATCTGGGATATGTCAATGTTTTTAGGTCGTGTGGGAGGACATATTTGGTTAGTTGAAGATCTTTTTATTGAATTATATTTATTGTCGAGTTCAAATATCTCTACATGTGTCTAATATAATTTTTAAATGAAATAGAATGTTAAAACATCATTGTCTGGGGATATGATAATATATTGATCTATAGGGAAACATGATTTAATAATATTCTAGCCAAAAGAAGTGAAATAATGTTTTTTTATATAATTGGATATGGTGAAGTAGAATATCCCTCATTTTAATAGTTTGGGGATATATTTTAAGATTCAATAATTTTTTATGGATATAATATGTAAAGTTAACATTTGAATGATTGGTTTATGGGAGGTTGAGATACATAATTTTTATTGAAGAATCTCGAATGAATAGTGGTACGAGATTTTGATTAATTAATTATATTCCAAGAGATGTTTCTAGGTTCTTTAAAGGGGTAATATTTATTATTGTATGGTGTTTGTACTTAAACATGTTTCTATATGTTAGTTAATTAAAGTAACTATCAATATTTAGCCCTTGAGAAATGGTAGGTTTTTGAATTGGGACTCATATATATTTTTGGAGTTGAGGAAACACTAAGGGGTGATTTTTCATATTCATGGATGTTTTTTGTACTTGTCGGTGTCGATAATTAGGGTTGAGGAGATGATTATTGGGAACAATTGGTGAATGGAATATATTTGAGAAAAAGATAGAATTGGTAGATTATTGTTCCAATTATGTAGTATATTTGTGATGACCTAAACCCATATAGCTTAATGCTAGTATTTGAAACAATTACATTGACATGATTATAAGAAATAAAATAACCAAAGACCTAAGAGTATAGTTTTATTTTTAATAATATAAATGTGTCTTGTATTTCAAAAGAATACACAAATTACAATATAATTTTTTTCTCTATAAATAAATAACTTATTGGATAACTATAATCCATCTGGTAAATCCTGACATATCTTTCATAGTATGTTTGATGGATTCTTGTGGAATGAAACATAATAAGGGTGAGATAAAAATCCTAGTAAGGAAAAAATATATTAAAAGTAATAATAAATAAATGAGAGTAATTATTTTGGAATGGTAAATAACAGGACACACATACAATTTGGTACAGAAACTATTAAACAAATTAATATATAATATGGAAATGTTATAACTATAAAACCATCTCATTAAAATAACTATAGGTGGAAAATCATTATGGGAAGGTAAAAAATCAAATTTCATGCCATATAATCAATGAAGATAAAATGAAATGTATTAATATATATGTCGATGAAAAGTATCATGGCTGAATAATAACTCAAACTAAATAAGGGAAATTATTAATTATTTTATTTCATGATTCATGCATACATGAAACCATTAAGGTCAAGACCTTTCACAAGACAATTTATCATATATAGTTAAAAACTATCTAATGAATTTATCTAACTAACTCATCACATGAGACTACTGATGCATTGAGAGTATATCGATAATTGGGACCCACGAATTTGGTGCCATTCTAAAACATTCCACATATATCAAATAATTAATTTAGAAATGTGCCTTATTAGATAACCATATGGAGTAAGAGATATATATTTATCAATATTTACACAAATATAAAAAATTCAATGTAAAAACTGTATAAAAATTGTTTACGATTTAGGAATTTAACATATCCATGATAAAGGATGTGGTATGTTAGAAGAAATTCAATGTTTAATGATCAATGGAGATTGAATATTTCGTGGGGAATAACAAGTAATTCAGGGAATTGAATGTGAATATTAGCCTTCACCAAATAAATAATAATCCATCTAGAGGTAGATGAAGGATGGTATTATTACAAAATCCCACGTGGAGTAAAAATAAATGGTTTTTGTTTTTGATGAGTTGAAATACAATAATAATATATTTTTAAATAATTTTTAGGAAAAAATCCATTTTTTAAAGAACAATTTGAAAAAAAAATTACTTTTAAAATAAATTTTGAAACAAATTTATTTAAAATTTAACATTTTATACACGACAAGGAATCTTCTAATAAATGAGTATGGGTAAATTTATACATTTTATAAGAGGTAAGTCAACATTAATTTTAAACCTTAAATAGGATTGAAAAATTCCTTGAATGGAAAGAAACAATAATATTCCCTTGAAACCATTTCCAAATTCAAAAGGATAAAAATGCCTTTATCAAATCATTTAAAAATAATTTTTTAAAACATCTTAATAAAACATAGTTTTTAGAAGAAAACATGTTATTTGAATAAATAGAGTTATAAAGATGATTTTTCTTAAAAATATTTTCTAAAACATTTTATGTACCAATGTCATGAACTAGGATGGGTCGTCATCTGACCTAGTGCTTGACCCAGTCCGCAGCATGGCCCGAATTGCGTTCCTGATCCCCACATACTGGCACAAGTTCCTAAGTATAGAAATAATACGTGGGAATGATTTACCCAAAACAAGAGACAGAAATATAACTAACAAGTTAAATAAACCGAGACTGGAAACATACAATGATAAAAAACTAAAAACCCCAAGTGAAAAACAACAATGATAGAAAACTATACTCCTATACCAACGTCCATACGACACGAGAAGCCACATCCCCAGGCTACCAACTCTAACAAGCACGTGAAGACCCACAACATCAAGAACAACCATCACTTAGCACGATTTCACAACCTGGAATACACAAGAAACAAGGTCTACATACACCCAAAGGTGTATGCAAGGGGGGAGCCAATAATCAAGTAGGACGTCACACAATAAAATGGTTCCATGCCACCACATCAAAGAAATATTTTAACATGCTTATTTAAAACCATACCATTAAAATGCTTCTAAGGAAAAAATTTAAAAAACTGAAAGTGAAAAGATAAGAGTACTAAAAGAAAAACCATTTGGCAGTACAACTTTAAATTGGATGGGAAAAATTTATAAAGAACATGAACATACTCAAGTGGTTATCCTTATGCCAACGGAAGGAACCTCATCATGAATAGGAGAGTACTGTAGGGAAATCCCAAAAGGCTGCTAGTATGTGTGGTGCGCTAGAGACATCGTACCTCGGTGTAAGTGTGGCATAAAACCCACAATAATCAGTGATCTCGTGTATGATCCACTAGTAGGGAAACAAATCCATAACCTAGTTGTCTCCAAAAATCACAAAATTTTAGTTATAGGTGCAATGTCAATCTTTCCAGATGAAACCGGGATGAACCAATCACGTGTCATCTGTCTTACTAGTCCTAATACGCCCACCTAGGTAGCTGGGGTTTTCCCTTGTGCTCAAACAATTTACACATTCCCACAATATACAATTTTTACATATCACTAGCCCAAACAAGGCATTAAACACACAAAATTCACTGCTTGCATACACCGACCAATTTCAAAAACACACGCACACTAAATTAGTTAACAAACAGAAATCACATCTCTAAGTATTTTTAAAATTTCACTAAAAGAAATTCCAAAATAGTTTCCAAAATTACAATGCATGGCTTTACGCTTGAATGCACACCCAGAATCCACTTTTTAGACCAACCGTACACCAAAACCAAATTCACTCCATAATTCGCATCACTTGCGCAAATTGATAAATCCTATAAACAAATTAAAGAACATTTCAAAATAGCACAACAAGGGTTTGAAAATATAAAATTCCCCATTAAAAAATTTATGAAATATTTAAAATTACCCAACAATTGTTTAGACAAGAAAAATACACCTGATTTCCATTTTAGAAAAAAACCCTATCTTAATCCATAAACATAACAAAACCAACTAAAAAGGGGTTTCACACCACCCGCACATTTTATTAAATACATTAAATGTAAAAAACACTAAGATGAAGGTGTGACACACAATGAATATAACCGATCTTCTCAAAAAGTCTATTTCTTAACACCAAACCAGTTTAAATATTTTTCAAATTCAAATCGCACGTTACGAACTACTCAAATGAACTTTTTCTAAGAACACCACTTAAAAAACCCACACACGACATAGACTTTTTTATATTGTTTAAATTCCAAGCCCAACATGTTAGCACACCGATCATTGAAAATAATGCTTGCACTATAAAAAATATTTTAATAATCTCTTATAACAATTTATAAAACAACCCAACTAAACACGTACAATCTTTTAAAAAGTTTCACCCAAAAACTCTCTTTAAAATCAAACCACATATCCTAACTATATAAAATTGTTTATCGCATAATCGATATAATTTAAATAAACCATTTATTAATTTATAAAACACCTGAAAACTATTTTATACAATTAAGTAATCTTTACTAATTAAATAAACCAATTTCAAACCAAATTCACATCATTTTTTTAAACTATATTCGACCATGTAACTAAATCATAGAACATATTAAAACTAACTATAAAAAACTAAATTATCTATGAAATTTAAAGGCATGGAAGCCCTTACCTCGATGTTGAAGCTTCCAATCTTTGGTGCAGAATTCCAATCACATGCAATATGCACCACATAAATCCTAAATTAAACCCCAAAACATGAATTCAAATGAAATAAAATTATAAACGAATGCTAAAAATAACACCATATGAGGGAATGGAAAAATTACTGAAATAGGTGCCTACTAGTGGTGGTCGTGTCGACAAGGAGCCTTTCCTGAAGGGGGGGGGGGTCACAACTATGATGGCACAAGGAGAAGCCTTGATCTGGCAGGTGTGTCACTCTGGAGGACTACCAGTAGGGCTCTCAGCCAGGTGTAGGGGTGCATCGTTGAGTTTCTGGGGAGGGGTGCAGTGATGGGTTTTTTGGGGAGGTATTGAAACCGGGCGATGGTGTGAGTCGGGGAGAGGGTGGTTGGTAGAAATCGTGCGAATGGCTGGCCAAGGGGGGGTGTTAGAACTAGGGGGATCCGCTGAACTGTGGGAGAATTCTGGTCAGTGGTGTCTCCGAGGGGTAGTATGGGCATCGGTCTAGGATGGTGGCATGACGTGATGGGTCCATGAGGCGTCGGTCGGTGGTGTTGTTGTGGGAGGCCAAGGGGAGGGGGGTCTGTGGCTGGGAATGAGTGTCCAGTGAGCATGGGTGCCACACGACGGGGCTAGCCATGGAGGGATCCGCGAGCTGAGGGGGAAGCCAAATAGAGGAGATCACTAGGCAAGGGGGTGTGGCGATAGCAAGGAGGTGTTCTAGGGTTACTGCACTGGGGGATTCCAATGTGAAGAGGGGGAGGAATGAAAAAGGGGGGTGTGCCGTGATGAGGAGAATGGGAAAAGGGGGCCCAAAAAATAACGAATCCCTAACAAATGAAAAGAATAGAAAATAAATAAATAAAAGAAAAAAATAAAAGAGAAATCCTAATAAAAAATAATTCTAATTATTATATACATAATAATAATTTAGTTTATAATTACATAATAAAACCACAACCATAATAATAATATTACTAATATTACTAATGATTTTATAAAACCATTACAAAAATGATAGTAATAATATTGATCTTATTGTTATAATAATAATAATAATTATTATTATTATTATTTCTATTATTATTATTATTATTATTATTATTATTTTTAGAAAAACCCATATTCATTTTATTCTTCTCATTTAATTTTTTGAGAAAATCATTATTCACCTCATATAATAATTCTGGTTCATTTATTTTTCCTAAATATTGTGCAGGCCGTGCGAGGAGCCAAGCAAGGTCACGTGGTGGCATTGTCAATGTCGGACGGCTTTGGTCGTTCACCTCCCGTGCGTCGGACACTTCCATGCCCAAAATATTCCATTATCCTCAATACATAATATTTCAATCAGGATTGGGCCACACTCCAACGAAGGTTTAAAAAATAAAACAAAAATAATAAACATAATAAAATAAACATTTTTGAATAAATCCGTGTATGACAATTCTCCCCACCATACCTCTTTCCACCCTCGGAAAGACACAACTAATATTGAACCCTGGACTAGTAAACGACACCCCATTAAGGCTCAAAGAGGATCCCCACAAAAAAGCGAGATGAGGCAAACACATCATGCTCAGAAAAGGTGACTAAAATGAAAAACTCAAGAAACTCATAAAAAGGCTTACTGATATGTGTCGCCCGCCCCAAAGAGCTAGAACATCTCCAATTGATGAATCAAATTTATGAACACTCACACCAAGAAAACCAAATATTCAAACCAAAATACCTCAATCACCAGTGAATGAAACCCACGTCATTTTACTGGAACGAACAAACAAAACCAAGCACGTACAAGGAACACTCTGATCAACTACCACCATGTCATCTCTAGAAACAGAACTAAAATTTGAACAGGGGAAATACCAGTGGGGCTCCCCGCCATTAGAAACTTATTAACGCCTGGGACAAGACTGGAAAAACGATACGGGGAGGACCATGTGGACTCCGCACCATTATGAAAAATGCAAACACCGACTCATTCCATAGATACTTGTGCGAATCCCATTATGGATCTCTCTACCATTAGAACTAACAGAAGGTATAAACATTGAAAATATTCCTATGGTGAACAAATACCCTACTACATGGGGTGGGGAGGGCCAGTCTCAACCACTGGGTCATCATAACCATGAACCAAGAAATACCAACATCTCCACGTCCCTTGAAGATCACTATAAATGTTTGATACTGACTACCCAATAGATCCCAAGGACAACTAAATGAATTTACACCCAGTGGGACACATCCATCGGGACCTTGAGGCATTATACGACCACGCCTCCTCAGAGTCACAGGAAACCCCATGCACCCAGATGGGTCGTTAAAATAGAATAACAACAAAAGACAATTTAAACCTAGTTCACTTTTAGTACCGATGATAGAAACTAGGTTGGGGCCCGACACACTCTTAGAGTTCCTGACCACATGCCAGCTTCACTTCGAGGCCTATGGATAGAGCCCTAATTATTGAAGCATCTCCTGCCTCATAGTCAAGTATTGATGAATCCCAAACAAACCTTCCCTCATTTATTAGTGCCATAGGAAAACAAACTGCATTGAAGACAACCCCATTGGACACAACACACTCTAACATCCACCTACTCCCTCGTGGAACATCAACTAAAATATGGATTTAGATGATGCACATGGATTACCCCTTCACCTTAACCAGGAAACATAAAGAGGGGAAATACGTACGACAACAACTCCCCTTTGAACTGAAAGAAACAAAACTCCCAAAGAGGACACACTCCTATGAAAGCAGGGATCCCCAAAGGATTGTACAGAAGCCACCTTTTCTCTTCAAATAGAACTCACACCACTAGACATCATCAAACATGACCCTCGTAATTGATGAAAGTACATCAAGAATTTTAGGACATTAGCCAGCACATATATTTCAGAACCGCCTTCACCCATCCCCACTGGAATTCCTTTCACCATTTCCGGGATTCCCTTTAGACACAACAGTTATAAACATCATATCTGATGACTAATACAACTAAAGAAGAACATAACTTCCTTCTACTCCTCTCGCATCTTCCATCTCGCTGTGAGAGGATCTTCTTAACCAAAAAGGATTTGGGACAAACATATAATTATAACTACTAAGGGAGAGTCCCATATTTAATCAACTAAAGGGTTTTCCAATGGTGAATTACCCGTGGACACCCTTCAATCGCATGTTAATGCATTAAGGGGGGGGGGGTATGCACTAGTCATGAAAGAAAATCATGGACCCAATCAAACTGGTCTAATGGCCAAGTGATACCGCAAGCGACCACTAAACATTTAGGGGGACTACTACAAGGGATTCCTGAAGAATTTTTCAAAAGAAACCACTAACCACAAACTTTCACACTGAATTACCATTATGAATTCGAACCCAAAACAAAAGTCAATCAAAAGGGATTATCGGCTCGAAATGCTTCACATCCAACATTTAAAAAACTTCTTCCAAGACCAAATATTTTTTACATGAAAACTAAATTTTCACAATTCCAAAACAAGGAAACGAGGAATGATGCAATAGAAAACCAGTGTTAGCAGGTGACTGGTACATATGGTTGGAAACCATACCCCAATCATGCCACTTCCACTAAGAGTATTCTAGGACAGCGTCCCAGGCTCCACAAGGCTTGAAAAACCCTATGAGCACACTTGGACCACTAACCTTTCTCCCTTTTCATTTCCCCTAAACATGGTCATCACCACAAACAAAAAATGTAGACAATCCTCTCCTTACTCAAGTAACTCGAGTCTCACCACAAGGTGTGCTGGCCATGCACCATACTTGTAGCCAGGACATTTGGTCCCAAAAACCATAAATCTAATATACCATTACTATATCCCGAAAAAACACGACCCAAGATAGTAAACCTCCTCTAATATATTTTTTCACGAACTAGGCCGGGTCACAATCCAACCCAACGCCAGACCCAATCCGCGGAATGGGCCAAAGGGCGTTTTTGATCCCCACGGTCTAGCACAAGTTCCTGGGTGTCGAAATAATATGGGGTAACGATTTACATGAAACAATTGACAGAAATACAAGTAACAGGGTAAGCAAACTGAGACTGGAAATAGACAAACAAGTAAACCTTTAAAACATAATCTAGATTAAGTCTACAATCCAATTAAAAAATCCAATTGAAAAATAACAAGGATAGAAAACTATAATATGATACCAAACTCTAAGAGACACAAGAATCCGAATCTCTAAGATACAAAAACCAACTTGCACGCAAAGACTAACATCATCTAGAACAACCATCACTATGCTTGATGTCTCGACCTAGATTTAAAAAGAAACAAGGTCTGCATACACCCAAAGGTGTATGTATTGTGGGATCCAATAGCCCAGTATGATGTCACCAAATAAAAAGGTTATATGCCACCACAACAAAAAGATAATTTAACATGATTTTTTAAAACCATACCATTAAAATGATTCTAAGGAAATCATTTAAATACGGAAACTGAAAAGAAAATATTACTGAAACAAAAAGCATTTGGTATTACTATTTTAAATTGGATGGGAAAAAATTATAAGGAACATGAATATACCCAAGTGGTTCTCTGTATGCCGACAGAAAAAACCTCATCACGAATAGGAGAGAACTGCAGGAAAATCCCCTAAGGTAGCTAGTATGTGTGGTGTTCTAGAGACAACATACCTCAGTGTAAGTGTGGCATAAAAACCACAATAATCAACACTCTCGTGCATGATCCACTAGTAGGGAAACAAATCCATACCCTAGTGGTCTCCAAACGTAACAAAATTTTAGTTACTGTTGCAATATCAATCCTTCCATATGTAACTGGGATGAACCACTCACGTGTCATCTAGTGTGGTTGTCCTAATCCACCCACCTATGTTCTAGGGGTTTTCCCCTGTGCTCAAACAAGTTCCACATTAACACAATATACCATTTCAACATATCACAAGCCCAAACAAGACATTACATACACAAAAGTCACTGCTTGCATACCCAAACAAATTCCAAAAACACACGCACACCAAATAAGTTCACAAACATACCTCGCATCCCTTATGTTGTTTAACAGGTCACTAAATAAAATTCCATAATAGTTTCCCAAAGAACCCTTAAAGGCGTTACGCTCAAATGCACACCCAAAATTCACTTTTACACTAACCACACACCAAAAACCACTTCACACCATAATTCACATCACTTGAAAGACATGATAAATCCTTTAAAAAAATTAAAGAACATTTCTGAATTGCACAATAAGGATTTTCAAATGAAAAAACCCATATTAAACAATTTTCAAAATATTTTAAATTAGAAAAAAATGGATTACACAAAGAAAACACATTGATTTCCATTAAAAACCCATTTTCTAATCTATAAACATAACGAAACCATCTAAAAAGTGGTTTCGAACCACCCATACATTTTATCATATACACTAAAGCTATAAAACACCAAGACATTGGTGCGACAAACATGGAATATAAATGATCTTCTCAAAGTGTCCATTTCACAACACAAAACCACTTTAAATATTTTTAGAATTCAAATCGCACCTTACAAACAACCCACACAGCCTTTTTTTTAAGAAACCCACGTAAAAAACACATGCATGACATAGATTGTTTTTTATTTTGTAAAAAATACAATCCCAACAGGTAATCACACTGATCCTTCAAAAACATGCTTGCCCCTTTCAAACTAATTTAATAATCCATTATAACAATTTATAAAATAGCTCTACTAAACAAAAACAATCTTTTACCAAGGTTCTCTTGAAAACCATCATTAAAATTGAACCTCACATCCTCACCATAAAAAATTATGTATCTCACCATCGACACAATTTAAATGAACCATTTCCTAATTTATAAATCCCCCCTAAACCATTAATACAATTAAGTAAAGTTGGATCATACAAATAAACAAATTTCAAAACAAATTCACATCATTTTTTATCTACATTCACAACATGTAACTAAATCATAGAAGATATTAAAACTAACTCAATAAACAAATTAAATTATCTAAGAAATGTGAGGGAATGTAACAACCTACCTCTATTTCAAAACATCCAAACACTAGTGTGGAATTCCAATTGTGTGGAATACGCACTAAATAAATCATAAATTAAACCCTAAAACATGAATTTTAACCAAATAAAATAAAAAACGAATGCCAAAACTAACTCCCTAGGAAGGAAAAGAAAAATCAAACAAAGATGTGTCTACTGGTGGTGGTCATGCCGACAAGGAGCCTTGCCGAAAGGGGGGGCGGGTGGCAACTAGGATGGAGGTAGGAAAAGCCTCGACCAAGCCGAGGTGTCACTCCAGAGGACTACTATGTGGGATTTAGGCAGGGTGTAGGGGTGTGTCATCAAGTTTTTGTGGAGCAGGGGTGCAGAGACGGGTTTTCAGGGGAGTTCGTGCAACTGAACGATGGTGCGAGCTGGGGACATATAGGTTGGAGGACGACGTGCGAGTGGCTGGCCAGCAGGGGGGATGTTCAAACCTAAGGGATTTGCTTTATTGAGGGAGAAAATTGTTCAGTGGTGTCTCCGGGTGGTAGTAGGGGCGCCGGTCTAGGATGGACGCGTGACACGATGGGTCCGAGAGGCTTCGGCCAGTGGTGTTGTGTCATGATGCCAAGGGGAGAAGGGGGGGTCTGTAGCTGGGCAAGCGAGGCTAGTGAGAATCGGTGCGGCATGACGGGGTTGGCCGTGGAGGGAGGCATGAGCCGAGGAGGAATCTATCCAGAGGAATCCATATGGAAAGGGGGTGCGTCACTAGCAAGGAGGTGCGCTAGGGTTAGTGCGTAGGGGGAATCCGACGGGAAGAGGCAGGAGGAAAGAAATAAGGGGGTGTGCTGTGACGGGGAGAATGGGGAAATGGGGACCAAAAAAAAGAAACCCTAACTAATGAAAATAAAAAAAATAAAAAAATAAAACAAAGATAAAAGAAATCTTAATAACAAATAATTATAATTATTAAAATCATAATTATAATTAATTTTATAATAACTTTTTAAAACAGAAACCGTAATATTATTTTTAATAATATTAATAACGATTTATTAAAACCATTATAAAATGGATAATAAAAATAATCATAATGTTTTTATTATTATTACTATTATTATTGTTATTATTACTATTGTTATTATTATTATTGTTTTTATTATTAATAGAAAAAACATTAATCATTTTATTCTTCTAATTTAATTTTGTGAGAAAATCATTATTCACCTCATTTAATAATTCTGCTTCATTTATTTGTCCTATAAATCGTTCATGTCGTACGAGGAACTAGGCAAGGTCGTGTGGTAGTACAGTCAAATTCACACGACTTCGATCATTCCACTCCCGTGCATTGGATGCTGCCAAGCCAAAAATGTTCCTTTATCCGCAAAACATAATGTTTGAATGAGGCTCGACCAATACTCCGACCAGTATTTGAAAAAGAAAATAAAGATAATTATGATAATAAAATAATAATAGTTTTAGAAATATGGGTGTGACAACGAAAGAGTGGGAAATGGTGCTAATATATTAAAATGGTAATGTATTTCTATACGAGTGAAAATTAAATTATTTATTAAAAAATAGTCATATAATTTCATCTAATGGAAATACCATTGAAATATAATTAATTTTATTGATGAGTAAAGTATTCATAAAACATTCCATAGTGTTCCATGTACCATTGAAACATTTTAAATCATATAACTCATGAAGGAATAATATTAAATTAATGTTTTAAATACCTTTAAGGTAATTTAATTTAAAAAATAATGTATAAAAATTGGTATTGTATATA
Source organism: Viscum album (assembly GCA_963277665.1). Taxonomy (NCBI): domain Eukaryota; kingdom Viridiplantae; phylum Streptophyta; class Magnoliopsida; order Santalales; family Viscaceae; genus Viscum; species Viscum album. The sequence continues at coordinate 1,292,510,611 of OY728158.1, forward strand.
CCACAAAAAAAATAAGTTATGAACATTACATTTTCCTTAAAGATATAAAAAGTTAGATGAAAATCCCTTACATTATATTTGACCTGTCTCATGTGTCATTATATTCATGAATAAAAATTTTAAGTTAATTATTTAATTTCATGAATTTTTTTTTAATAATTAATTTTATTTCACTTCATAAATTTTTTAAAAATACTTAATCAATTAAGAATATGTCATCTGTTTTAATCAAATTTAGTTTATGTTCCCTAAATGACATTGGATGGTCAAATATAGTCTAAGGGGCCACTATATAAAATATAATGAATAATAATAATGACATAATTAGAATGTTAAAAAATAAATTATTTTTTAAAAAATATTCATTGAAAATGATTATTAAAAAAATGAACAAACAATACAATAATGAAGACAGTAGGTCTTACGTACAAATGAGTAACATTTTCATTTTTCAATGATCGTTATAGAAATACATTTAATAATACTATAAAATTTCATAACGATATTTATATAATAAATAAAATATGTTTTAACCATATATAATTATATACATGTATATAATTATTGTGATGCAAATGGAATCACATCATGTCAAGGATGTTGTAGTCCACACATCCACAAACTGTGTGATCACTTTTTAAGTTTGTGTGTGTGTGTATGAAAGCATAATAAATAAAATTATATATATATATATAAATTATTGCAGTAAATATAATTATGTTATTTATATCATATATATATATTTTTATTCAACATATTCATAATTTAAACCATCCTTTATTCATTCCATGTATCATGTGATTAAATCACCTTATTTTTAAGAGGTAGTAGTCTACACATCCACAAACGTAGTTATCATTTTTACAAAAAATGAAAATTATGAAGATATGCATTGTAGAATAAATAAATATGTTTAAATAAATAATAAATATCACAAATAACATAAATAAAAGTATTTTACATCATAATGTCCACCATGAGTGTTGTTAAATGAAATATAAACAGTCCTCGTTTCATGAGGAAGTAGTTCACCGTACATAGAAACTGTTTTCCATTACCCATTAAATGGATGTGTGTGTATTTTTAGGTATAATACATATCAAAACAAAATCCTTGTAAATTTATAATATAGTATTTCTTCTAATATCCTAAATAAAAAGAGTTTAGGGGCTGGATATTATAAATAAATTAAAATAGCTTAAGGAAAGATGTTACATCTTTATCGGGTAACCTCTTTTGGTTTGATCCAAATAGATTCCATGGATGGTTTTATACCCAATTATATTCATATTAGATAATGGTATGTATATTTAAAATATAATATTTATTTTCTTACACATACCTATATGATTTTAGAGGTGTGAGTAGTGGGGAGAAGTGGTGGCCTTTATACTGGAAGAGGAGTGCCACTCTAATAATATTTTGACAACGGAATTCCTACCTTGTTTTTTAGTCTAAACAATATCCAAAAATGGTGTAATTTCGTTGAAATATTCCATAGGGTATACAATTTTCCATAAAATAGCTTTTTTACAAGTGTACATGTTGTTTTCGGCCTTAATGTTAAGGTTTTATCCCTTATTAAACTTAATTTAACATTAATTATGGAAATTAAAATTAACAATGATCAATAATTTTTTGGGTCAAAAACAAATTTTGTATTGTTATAAATTATAAATTAAAATTATTCGAAATATGGACTCTATTTTTAAATTCCCAATCATAGAAGTGGTAGTAATTAATTTAAATTTAATTCCCCAGACATGTCGACAATGCTAGAATTTAATATAAAACATCTGAATGATTGTTATGTTATTATAGTCAATTTCAATGTAAAATTGATTCCAATGAGCTAAATTTAATTAATTAATAAAAAAATAATGTAATTAAACTTTAATTCCAATTTATATTATAATTTAACTTTATAAATAATTTAAATGAAATAGAATTATTCAAATAAAATTTAGTATTTTTATCGATTTTTTAAATAATGATTTGTTTCTAAAAAATATTAAAAATTCCATATATCATAATAGTTATGATTATATTTCAAATATAATGTATATTTTTACATATTATGTTAATCTATGCGTCAACTTTTTTATTTAAAATGGATTCTCCATTATAAGGAGGTAAAATTACATTCAAAAAATATAAGTTTTTATGTCTGAAATTAGGATTGTTCATTTCTTATGCCAATAAAACTTAATAGTTGAGTATAATGAATATTTTATTAAAATTATAAAAAATATATTTCCTTAATAACTTCAGGTAATTGTAATTAATTATTTTTGTTATGACAATGCGGCTTTTGAATCATAAAAATAGAAAAAATATTTTTTATCCAATTAGTTCTTAATTTTGTCTCTCATTAATTGGTAAACAACAAATTTGTTTTATATTCATATAAACCATAAATTTGGATATTTTGGTTAATAATATAAATAATATTTAATTTAATTTCTAAGATATATCTTAATATATTAAATAATAATATTTGATTAATATATTGTAATTTAGTGAAAATTGATCTGTTGAGTGATGAAAGTTATCGAGGAAGGTCACTCTTATATATATAAAAATATAACGAGAAAGTAATTTCTTGTGTGTAACCCAATATATTGAGTGATTTCACTCTTGCTTGTAAAAAAACCTAACTTGTTGTTACGTATGTTGCACACTAACTCAATATCACATGCACTTTAAGAAATAAATTATATTGAATTTATTTAAAATGGTAAATATATTTTAAATTATTTGCATATAATATTACCTTATCTTCTTAGTGTTTCATATCATACCAGTTATCATATAAAATATTCAAAATATAGATTTTTAGGGTTTTATATTCTCCCCCACCGTTAATTTAATTGTATACTCTCAATTTAAACTCAATCCTTGTTGAAAATACCACATCATGAGAAGGGTTCATAAAAAAATACTATTTAAAAGTTATAATGGGATGTAAAAATGTTACATGTAATAACTTGTAACTATAATTCTAGGTATGATAACATTTATAGAATGTAGATCAACCTACATGGAGAGAAAATGTAAATATTTATAGGGAGTGATTGAGGTCATTAATAATAAATATTTGAATGATCAATAGAAATGTAGGGGGCCTCAAATCTATAATCATGTGATCAGTTAAAAGACCATCGATTCAATAAAAAAATAAGGCACTATGAAAACATTTTTTTGAAGATGTGTTTTCTAAAGTTTAGGAATTATTCAACTATATATGAAAACATAATTGAAATATTTCTATAAATAGGATTTTATCATTTGTTTGTTCTTTGATATATTTTACAATTCATTCAGAAAATATAATTGATTTCTAAAGAACAAAAACAAATTTCTAAATGACATTAAGGCCTATAAATGATTTTAATGTCCAACTATTTGTCTTTAACTATCTTCCAAAACAAATATGGTTAAAAAATTAATCTCTAATCCTATAAATAGATACCACGGGTTCATTACTAACTTTTATTCATCATGTTTTTTAACTAAAAACTATGAAAAATTAACCAGGACATTTTGTAGGTTAGTGGTTTTCATGAAAACCTTATCATCCATCATTCATGCTTTCAATACCCATGACCTTGTCAGACTTGATAGGTTGTCACCCACAATAATTTGTTTCCTTTTCTAAAACTATATTAATATAATTCCCAAAATAAATCTAATAGACATCCTTGTAATTTAAAAATTAAATTGACACATAAATATTTTTTTTAAAACATCCTCAATACATAAATAATTCATCCATTTATTTTCAAAGAGGTCCTTACCTAGTCTAGGGTTTATCCATAATATCATTCATAGGATATCTAAATCATGAAACCTTATATTTAATCTAAAACATCATTGGTTTAACTGAGGTTATCTATTTCCATTATCTATTCAAATGTTTCATAATGGGTTGTAAAGGATACATGGATTATTATCAAAATATCCCCTGAGAGTGTCAAACCAGTTTCGCGTTAAGGTTCATTGTCATGTATTAGGTTCCCCTGTGTTAGTCATGGAAATTATTGTTGGAGTTATTACTTCCATGTACATCATTGCAAGAACCACACCGACGTGTAGTATCTAGACCTGGATAAATATCATGGAAGATTATCAAAATCTCTACCTTATCAAAAGTCTATGATATTCTTATATACATATCCTCAAATTCTAAGTTCATGTTATTTTCTCTAAATTTGGTTTTCCAAAATCTAGTTATGAAGGATGATACTAAAATTCCTTTAATTCAACTGCACTAACCCAAGCCAAGATAACCCAAAGACAGTGTCTTCGACTACCACATTGGAAATATTATAAGTAATAAAATCCAAAAGGACCAAAATGTTCATCAGTATTGCTAAAACACATATATAAATGAGTCATTTATTTTAATTTAATACACTAATTACAATATAATTCATTTCTCGTTAAATAAATAACATAAAAGATATATCTAATTCATCTATTAAATCGCTTCATAACATTCATAGTTCATTTCAGGGATTCATGTGGAATGAAACCCAATAAGGGTGAGATAAATTGCCCATTAAATGGAAAAATACTACAAAAGAAATAACGAATCAATTTTAGTACTTATTTTGTTATGGTATATAACATAAAAACATACCACATAATCAATATAACTGAAATGAAATTGCATAAAAAATATTGAATTGTAATAACTGGAAACACATATCATTCAAATATGTATATGAGGAAAAATCATTATGGAATGGTAATAAAATATAATGAATACCATGAAATAAAATAACTGAAAATGTATTATAACAATAGATATGTTGACACCAATTATAATGAGTGAATAATAACTAAAACTAAATGAAGTAAATTATTAATTATTGGATGCTATATTTCCTAGGTTCTGGGAATCATTAACATCATGTCATTTCATCAGATATTTTAGAATATTGTTTTCAAACACATCTAAATCATCTAGCAAATTGACTCGTCCCATGAGAATATCGATGCATCATGGGGATATCTATAACTAGTCCCACTCATGTCGAACCATTCCAAAACAATCCTCACATATCAAATAAACAATTCAACAATGTTCCTTATCAAATATTCATTGGTAGTAAGAGATATGAATTTACAAACAGTTCCAAAAATACTCAAATATCATTCAATGAAATGACCACATAAAATGTTATATTATTTAGTAAATTAACATATTCATGATAATGGATATGGTATTTTAGGGTAAATTCAATCTCCAATAATCATAAAAGATGGAATAATTTTAGCGTAATATAAAATGATTCAAGTAAGTGAATGTGAATAATATCCTTAGCCAAATCAATAACAAACCATCCAGATGAATAATAATGATAGTATTGAAACAAAAATTCCCAATTGGAGAAAAAATAAAGTATTTTTTGCTGTTTATGAATATAATAAATAAAAATATATCTATTAAAATTATTCTTGATGAAAATATCGATATGTTTCATAAAACATTTTAAAAAAATCATTGAAAATAACTTTTGACAACATTTTCTTTAAAAATTGTATTTTTAGACAAGTATAGTAAACTTTAAAGAAATGACAACAGGTAAATCCTTACTTATCATGCAAGGTAAAAGAACAATGTGTTTGCACAATAAAAGGGTTTGAAAAATTTCTTAGTGAGAAAGCGACATGATTAATCCTTTTAAAACACTTGTAAAAGTAAAAATCTAAAAATTTCATATTAAAATCAATTTTAAATTATTTTTAAATTTATTTTTAATAAAAAACTTGTTTTAGAAGAAAACATGGTCTCCAGCTAAAGAGAGAAATAACGACGGGGTTTTCAGAAATATATTTTATAAAACATTTTGAGTAAAAATAGTGGAAAATGATAATCATAATTGAAAATGGTCACAAATTACTATATAAGATAAAATTTAATGTTTTATTTAACAATGTCTATATAATTTATCAGAATGTAAATACTATTAAAAGTTTATTAATGTAATTATTAAGGAAAATAATCATTAAACATTCCAAAGTGTCCCATACCCTTTTGAAAAATTTTAAATCAAAAACCTCATGAATGAATAATATTAAATATAAGTATTAAATACCAAGAAGGAAAATTAATTCAATACATAATTTATAAAAATGGGTTATAGATACACTACACAAAAGAAGTAAGTGGTGAACATGACACTTAACACACATACGTATAATGAGAGATGTAAATCCCTTACATTGTGTCCCACTTGTCTTGTGTGTCCTTATATTCCAGAATAAACAACATATGTTAATTATTTACATACTTCAAAAAAATCATGTTTATAATCACTTTTATTTTACTTGTCACCATATTTTTAAAACTATATAAATAATTAATTTTACATTGGATGATTTCATAGAATTCAGTTTATGTGTTAATAACTACTTTGGTATGCCAACTATGGTCAAATAGGTCATTGGATAATATATCCATAATATTAGTCATGAAATAATTATAATATTTATTAATATATTGTACATTCTAAACCATTAATTAAACATGGTTATGGAAAATTAACCAACATTACAATCATGGAGACGGTTGGTTGTATGTACGCATGAGTAACATTCTAATTTTTCAATGATTGTTATGAAAGATGGTCAGTAACACTATCTATTTTTATATTGATAATTATATAATAAATAAAATTTTATTTAATCACACACACATACATATATATATATAATTCTTGTGTTTTAAAATATAACACATAGTGTGGAGTATGTGGAAGTCCACATATCCAAGAACTACATTATAAATTTAGTTGTGTCTGTGAAAGGTTAATAAATAATATGATATAAATATTTATATTATTTTTAGATAAATGTAATTATTTCATGAATATAATCTATTAATGGTTTATGTAAGATAGATTTAATTAAAACCATCCATTATACATTCTATGAATCTTGTTAACGAATCACATCGTTTTTAGGAGGCGGCAGTCTACACTTCCAAAAACGATGTTATCATTTTTACAAAAAACTTTATGTATAAAATATGTGTTTGAATTTTATAAATGAATATTAAATACATAATAAATATATTATATAACATAAATAAACATATTTTCTATTGTAATTTCCACCATGAGAGGTGGTAAAGAAAAAATGAACAATCATCATTTCATGAGGAAATAGTTTGTCATACAAAATCATAGTATGTTCCATACCCATTATATGGAAGTGTGTCTAAGTGTAGGTATAATTATTATCATATAAAAATCCCAGTATATTTAGTATACTTTTTTCATTATACAATTATAGTATAAGAAGTGTATAGTAGTTGGATATGGGAAATAGATCTAAATTGCTAAAGAAAATATGTTACCTCTAAATTGGTTATTGTATTTTGGTTTGAACCAAAATGCTTACTTGGATGGATATATGAATCATTATTGGATTATAGGTTTATGGGAGGGATTTTGGTAGATATTTGGTCTGATAAATGTCCAATATAAGTGGTTTGAGTGGTGTAGGTAGTGTGGAGAAGTGGCGGCCATTTTTAGTGGAGGAGAGGCACTCTTGTAATATATTGACAAAGGAATTCATACCATGTTTTTCATGTTTCAGGTGGATCCAATAATGGTCAAAATTAAAAAATATATAGTATAGTGTCTCAAAATTTCTATAAAATATCTCTTGGATAAGTGTACATGTCGTTATGGGGATTAAGAATAAGTTTTAATCCATTATTATGATTAATTTGACCTTGTTTGTTGTAATTACTTTTAATCACTTTCACTAATATTTTTGGTAATAAATTAAATTTTGTAATATTATACATTATAAATTATTCTGATTATAAATATGGAATCCATTTTTCGAAATTAAAATCACAGAAGTGGCAGAAATTAATTTAAATTTAATTTTAAAGACGGGACATCAATGAATGTTTTTAAAGAATAAATATCTAAATTCCTGCTTTGTTTTAATTGTCAATATGAAATTGAAATTTATTCTAATGAACAAAAATGGATTATTATGTAATAATATAATATATTTAAACTTCAAAACAAATTAAATGAATAATTTATCTTTATAAATAAATTAGATGAAAAACAATTTGAACAAATATTCAATATTTTTAACTATTCATTAAAAATAATATGTTTCTGAGAAATATAAAAAATTCACCCAAACATAATTTCGGCGTTTCCATTTAAAATATAAATTTTATTTTTAAATATTAAATCAATTAGTGTCTAAAAATTAATATTTAAAATGGGTCCTCCATAAAAGGCAATAAAATTTATTTTATAAAAATATATGGTTTTATGTATGAAATTGGGATTGTTCTTATCGTAGGATTATAAAACCTAATGGATGAATAAAATATATTTTATTGAGTATAAAACATATATATTTCCTTAAAATAATTCACAAAATATAATTAATTATTTTTATAAAGACAAAACACCTTTGGAAGCATAAAAATAATAATATTTCTTTTCATCTCCCATTAGTTCTTATTTTTGTTTCTTATTAATTGGTAACCAATGACTTAATTTTATATTTATATAAAACATAAATGTTCATATGTTAATAAAATTATTAAATTCTAACATAATGTTTAGGATATATGAAATTATATTAAATAATAATATTTTAATAATATATATTTTTTTGAAACATGGTCTTGCACGTAACACAGGATATCAAGGAAGGTTTCTCTTGCATGTAACACAAATTATTGAGGATGTTCGATCTTTCATATAATGCAAGAATACTCGGTGTTTCATAGGTCTCATGATAACTTAGTATCACATTCATTGCATGCTATAAATTATATTGAAATTAATTTAAATAATAAATATATTATAAATTTTTTGGGATACCATATCTTCTAATGTGCTTGGTGTTATGTTTCATACATGCTATCAGACAGAGTGTTCCAACATTAGATTTTCAGGGTGTTATAGTGTGTGACAATGTAGTTCCAAAATAATTTTTTATTTTCCATGGAAGATATGTTAGAGTGTATTTTTAAGTTAATGTTATTCCTATGTATTCATTTTTTCAAAACACGTGAATCATGTTCTAACTCATATGATGTTTGATGAATCATATGATGTGAGTTAATTCAAACCATTTTTCAGTGTTTGAGGTTAAGGGAATTTGATTATGGCTATTTAGAACTAATATGGAATTATTTATTATGATTATGTATTTCTATCATTTAAGGATGAAATATTTCCATGCCTATCGCAGAATGATAACATGAGAACATAAGGATAAACTGATATATGGGAAGGATAAGTCTAAAATAATGAAACAATTATAATCCTAAAAGGATTAGAGTTAAAAAATGATAACTTGTCTATACAAAAAATCATAAATGTAATTTGAACTCTAATTAAGGGTCGTCCAACCCCATTTAAATGAAATTTTGATTACACATAACGATTGTGAAGTTGTAAGAAATGGAAAATCAATTAGTATGTAACGGTAATAAGGACATTTCATTATGGAAATATGGATCACATGTAAAGTTCATCATGAGATTTATCTTTCTACATAGGGATACATCGAAATCCATACTAACATTTTTTTGGTTCAGAAAAATTAAAATATCCTAATGATATATGAGATATACTTCATCCAAATAAATATAAATATAAAAATTTTGATTGATGCTGACATTTGGGGACTCAATTTCGAAAATATAGCTACTTTTTTGTGTGGGTTCTTGAATTCATGCTCACATAGTAGGAATATTAAAATGCAAGTAACTACACCAATTTTCAAGGGTGTCTTAATATAGGAAGTAGACATTATGATTTTTTGAATAATTAAAGGGAATGAGTATGGTATATTAAATGAGGTAATATCAAATTAAATATTTAAAATTACAATCTATTATAAATATGAATAATGATTTGGCAATTATTGAACCAATGAATGAATTGTATCATTTTTCATGAAAATAATATTCACTAATATTGAGAGAATATAAAATAGTGATATACATGGGAAGAAAGTGTAGAGAATTATTGAGAAGAATCAATAAATTACATCCTGGAACAGATTCCATATCAAAGAGAGAAAGCGAGAGTTTTAGAGAAAAAGAATAAAAAAAAGAATAAAATACACATTCTTGATTATATGAAAATGATTATATAATAATTTAAGACTTGGGATAATAAATGTTATAAATAAAGGGGAAGCATAGTGATAAAACATTTAAAAAGGGTAGAAGTGAATGACTTTATTATTTTTTTTAAAATTCTAAATCATAAAAACTATATATGATTCAGATATAGCCTCTATGAACTATATTATAACATATTTAATTTAAATAAATTATATTATAATAACTAAATTATATTATCTAATTTAATATATTATCTTCAATTGTTTGTAGTTGATTCAATGGATTATCAAATATTATTGAGTAGTAAAACTTATAAATATATAGTGATCTATTATGCGTGTTCTTATTTTTTTAGTTATATTGAATTAACAACATTGTATCCAATGAATAATTTAGTTAACAAAAAATAGAAAATCAGTATACATCACAGATTGACCCCCCTCTCTCAGACTAATATCAAAGATTTTTTAGGGAGTAATTTCTTATTGTATTAGAGATATGACATTCATAGAATCAAGAATATATGAATGTTGGTGATCAATTAATCCAATCACTGATAATCATTGTCTATATTGGTTAATAAAAAATCTATAAATAACATGGGTATTCAATTTTTTAATGGAAAATTTATTATATCTAGATGAATAGAATGTTGGTGTACTTTTTATCAATCCTATATGAAGTTATGGAAGTCACTACTGATGGTATAATCGCTCACACAAAAGGAAATTCAATGATAGTGTAAGATAATAAGAATATATAGAATTATTTTTTAACCATATTATTTACTTTACACTCTTTTAGAGAGTTCTTTCTTGAAATTTAAATGAATAAAAATAGATAATGGAATTTGGGTTATGTTGGAGAATATTTAAAATGGGAAAACCAAAATAGTGAGAGAAAAAATATTGACCTAGAGACTAAAATATAATTATTTGAAAATAAGGGATGATCAATCAATAATTTAATTTATTAAAATATCTAATGATATTATGAGGAATATATGAATATTTTGTGAGAAGTTATGGTTAATTTTCCATGAATATCTCGTATGTTCTTATGATAAAACATTCATATTCTCACATGTTAGTGCATTGAATGTTCAACTTCTAATTTTACTAAGTGTACTTGAAGTAGGAAGTCACTGAAATTCACCCACAAAAATAATTTGACATTTCACACACCTTATCACAAATAGAGAAATAAAGGTAAATTCATGCGATAGTAAAACATGAAACAAAAGTACATAATGTTGTAAATGAAACACAGATATTTGTGTGCTTTTACAAGGTTTCCTACAGGAAAGTGAGGAACCCTGACAACTATCATGTATTACTGGATGAAAAAAATTACAAAAAACAGAAGAAATAATCTATAATATTTATTATAAAATGATTAACTATATATAAAAATATTTTGAACTATATATTCAATAGGTACACTGTGCATAAGTCAGACAATTATTCTTGTTGGTCCCAAATTCATTTTATTGGAATATCTTTTTATCTTTTCTAGTTACACATATTTCCCATAGTTATGGAGGACCCCCTATATGGAATGTCACGTTGGATGACCTATAATAATCTTGACTTCAACCTCTTTTTTCTGATAAATAATTATATATTTTTCTTTCCATTAAATTAGTTTCTTGATGGTTCACCAATATTGTAGATAATCCGTGATGTCATCAGTATATATGAACTCTTAATTATTCTTGTTTCACTAAAAAAGAACTATTATTACCTTCACAAAGATCATATCCCTATAAATCTAACCTAAATTATAGAGAACATATTTTGGTTTTATTAACTTTCAATGGTCTGAATAATGTTTCACATTTGAATAATTTTCCCATAAGGATTTTTCATCCAAGGAAAATATAGATAACCCGCATTAGTAAATAATATTTATTCCTTTACTAGTAGTGTTCCTCCACCATTTTATTCTTCTATAAAAATAATACCCATTTTGGGATGATGTTTCCTTAAAAATTCTTGGTCTATTGTATTATTGAACATCTCCTCGAGATTTTGGAAACCATTTATCCTTTGGAGATCTAAAATTTCTTATCCAAAAAAATTATTAATGAATTTTTACTTCAGTTTAAAATGAGTTTTACTCAAATGGGAAATTTGAATTTTATCCAAGTGGGTTATGTATTTTTTTAATAGTAACAAATCTCTCCTTGATTTCTTACCATTTCTTTCAAAAACCAATGTAACCAAACTATATTATTCCCATATTCTTTTTTTACCACATACTCAACTTACATTATACTAAATGTAACAATTTTCTATACTTGTGACATTCATCTAATTTATGTTCATCCCTATATAAATACAAATATTGTTATTATTTTCTGACTATATGAATAATAATCAACGTCAGCGTCAACAAATCCATATAAAAAATATTCCTCCCCAAAACAATGATCATAATCTTCAATTCCTATTAAATATTTAAGGATTATCTTAAATAATTATCAATGTTCCCATATTGGGTTATCTCCCAATCTTCTTACAAATACAACTTCAAAGGAAATATTGTGTTGAGTAAAAATAATTTCATACATTTTATCTCTGATATCTAATGCTTTGGTAAAAATTCAAATGTATCAATACTCATTTTATATTTTAGGTGCTTATTCTATAGACAATTTTAATTTTATAAGAAGAGTATAAGGGAATCTTTTTCATTTCACCATACTAATGTATTCAATGATTTTCCTCATATATTACTTCTAATATAAAAACCAAGACTATTATTTCTTATATATTTCTCTCCTTATCCCTAATTTATTATTTTAATGCATGAGATTTTTTATCATGAAACATTTAGTAAATTTATACAAAAATTTACATTTATTTTATTCATTTAATCCAAAAAGAAACTTATAATCAATATCAAATAGAAATATGATTAACGTAGAATTATTGAATTATATTGTGTAAAAATAGGGATATAAAATAGGTCTACTAGATCCTTCATCTGACTTATATATATCGCAATTATTATTCCACTATCATGGAACATATTTCAAACCATATAATCTTTTCTTCAATATATATATCACATGTGGATTACTATATTCTGGTACACCTATGGGCTACATCATATATATTTTATCCACAATATCACCATGAAGGGATGTATTCTTGACATCAACCATCTTTAAATATATATTTCATAATTCCACTATACATAGCACTATTCGAATGGTTGAATACTTATCTACAGGTTAGTGGATTTATATAAAATAAATAATTTACTATAATTGAAAAACATAAACTAAAAATTATACTTTTATCTTTTCCATCCATTAGTTAATTCCATAATTTAGTAAATCCTCATATATTTATGTCACAATTTACCTCTAATTGTAAATATATCTCCCAAGTTCTATTGATATTTAATTAATCCATATCTTTTTTAATAGATAAATCCCACTACTTAGAGACACTATGAAAATATAAATCATCATCATTTTCTGGTACTCCAATTTCCATTAGGATAAGAAAACATATACAAACACCACACCATTGAACTGGTCTCTTGATTCTATTTGATCTCATCATCTAAAACTAAATTTTTGAGCTACTTAGATCTACACATTTTTCGAGTAACTACCCATCCATTAATCATTCATCTAAATCAACACATCTAACATTCCCAATTTATATTCAAATACCATTATGATTTATAGTATTTATGATGGACTTTATTTGAGACATCATGGGCTTTCAGGACCTGCATCCATATTCTTTCATTTTTTCAAGATACTAAACTTCATTCAACATAATCTACAATAATATTTTCATCATAAACATCATTTCAATAAAGGTTCTAGTATTTATTTATAATTTTACCATTAAAGATAAGATATCTATATTAGATTGTTAGTTTTCGTTAACTAACTAAAAATTGATATCTAAAAATTTCATATATATAATGATGAATTTTTTTTTTGGATATTGATAAAATTTTATCATGTTTTATGTAATTAATATTAATATTTAATAAAATAATGAAAACTTTATGTTTATTAACATAAAATCATTTTACATACTACATCTCCTTTGGATGTTCTTACCTAACCATTGATGATGGATTGTTATTGATGATATATACTAATATATTGAAGGACTCTTCTTATATCACCCTACGCATTCTCAGATGTAATTCTATTTCTAGTGTTGGATTCATCCATTCTTCAAATTTATTTTTTGGAGTTCTAATAATCATATTCTAATGAATTATTCACTCCATTTGGTAGATTTTTGGGATGTTTTATCTAGTGTACTCACCATTATTATCTAATTGAAGTTCTTTTCACATCCTACCACATTAATATACTATAAAATCATTTATGGGAAAATAAATTGAAAATAATAATAACAATAATTAAAGTATTAAATAAATAATCTACAATTAGCATCATTTATCAATGTGATAATGTAAAAATATGTCACCATTTTATTGAACAAGGCTAGCTCATCAAATATCTATGTGTACAAGATCAAACATCAGATTCCTAACCTTATGATAATCTATCTTGAGGGACAGTCTATTATATTGTCCTAGAAAATAATTTAACACTTTTTAATTTATTTTTTATTAAGCTATGATATTTCCTTAGCCTTTAAATTATTAAAGTTATTCACTCTATAGTTACTGAATCTATAGGTCCACACATCTGGACCATCAGATGTTAATCTTATGAAAACGAGAAGTCCTTTTGTAATTATGGTAATGTAAAGGGATCCATATTTAACTCATTATGAAATGATCAAGGATCGTTGACTAGCATTATATATTCTATTTGAAAAGAAATTAATATATGCTTTATCATCTAGTTGGATAGTGGAAATATGATTCCTATATATTCCAAATATGTGATGAAATTTTATTAACCTTGTGAACCCTTAATTCATCATACACATGTTCACCTATCATCTTACAAAACTTTTAGGTATGCAATATCTCTCATTTTTAAATTCCCAAACATCTTGGATGAATAATTTACTATTTATTTTTCATTACTTTTTGATTTATAGGATGTTCAAGATTTAATCAACAAGACTTATACTAGAGTATTCAATCTCAAAAAAATTAGATTTTATATCTTACAATCTATTAAAAAAATCTAAACAATGATAATTTAAAGCCTATCAAGTTTCAAACTGGTAAAACATGTAGCACTTCCTGATATTTCCTTTCATTCGACATTTCTAGAATGTAGGTCCTTGACAAACCAACATTTATTGACATCCTTCATGGGAAATTCTATACATTTGTTTCATCTAGTAGAATTTAATTCAGTGGGGTGACCTTCCCATTTAATAGATATTAAGGCGCCTATAAGTTTTTATTTAAACATCCTTACTCTCTAGTTATTATATATGAATCAGATTCCTGATATCATTATATACTATTATTGTCATTCTATGACAGTTATTAAAGGTAGTATCCATTGAATCTAGGATTTCTATATGTTACGATATATTTATGAACTCCTAAACAAAATTATAAAAAGTTACCTTTAATGATTGGATCTTACCAAAGATCATGTTTAAGTTAGTTACATGATCTTTTTCTGATATTCCTTCTTACAACCAAAATATTAACAAACATCACAACATGATGACTTCATTATATGTCATTTGTTTTCCCTAAATATCTTCCAAATCATTAAAGAATAATTTTTTGTCTTATTCACTTGAATATTTAGAGAAATATTTCCCACAAGATACAATTTACTAAAATAAAATCCTTTATATCTAATTTTACTATTCATATTTATCCATAAAAAATAAATTTACCCACAATAATGGAACATTCAAGTCTTTTTGAATCTCATAGTCTTATATTTAAATTCAACAAAAATAAAAAATACCCTTATAAAATTTACTCAATCTGGATCATCCCATCAAATGATTCCATATATGTGTCACTATCAATGTGATAAAACTTAGCATTGAAATAAATTATTCGGAAAAAACTCAAAAAAAATTATATTTGGTTTGATAATACCACACTACTTTGATATGTTCATCCATATGTTGTTCACTTTACCCCTCGAATAGGTGAACAATAATTTGGGTTCACTACACCCTATACACCACACTAATTTGAACTCCCATATGCTTCAACACAAACATATAATAAAATATAAATTCTAGAAAAAGTCATTAAATAAAAAATTACATAATTAATCAAACAAACACTAGAGATAAATATATTTTGGATGAGTTATCCCACAAGCATGCGATGAACGATTTCAACTTTCTCATATAACCATAAGAAAAAATATAGAAAAATATAATAAAACAATATGTAAGATTCATTATCGAATTATTAATAATTTGTAAAGCCTTAATGTGGTGTATATTCTACTAGTACATTGTGCATGCACTATTTTATTATTCATAGTATTCCCTACATCATTTTATAGTAAAATTATTATAATTCATAAAGTTGAACCACCTACCCATATTAATAGTACATCCTCTATATAAAATTCTATTGTTGATTCATGATAATATATTTGACCTGAATTGATTAACCTAGAAAACAATTCAAAATTCTTATTTTTAGAGTATTCATTCAATCGTGTTCTTTAAAATTATGGACTACCCAGGATATCATCATAATATAAGAACATCTGAGAATTCAATAATTGGTGACAATGAAATTTTATATACTTTATAATTATTTTAACATCATATTAGTGGATGAAAATCTAGTGAAACTATTTTCCATGATTTTAAATTCTAATGGTTTTGACAAGGCTTCACAACATAAATATTTTTTGCATTATATAGTGCTCATGAATAAATTTAACATTATGCCAGTTAAGTCTAATGATTTCATTTTTACTATAGTAGATTGAGACATATAAACACTTTTTACTGATTAAATATATAACATTATTATTACTTATAAAATAATTAATATTAATGTTCTAAAGATTAAGGGACATGATAAAAATGAAATATATTTTAATGACTCTAAGAATGAATTTTCATTGAATGTGGTTAGAAAATAAAATTTAAAAATGTTATGATTTAGTTGAATATGTGGATTAAAATTTGTATTAATTTAAATATCTATTGTATCTAAATTGTAGATGTTTCATATATATGTACTAAGGGAAGAAACCACTAAATTTCTTTTAACTATTTAGAAATTAGTCATTATGCAGTAAATTTTACATGATTAATAGATGAATAATATAATTATAATTAAGGTTGAATACATGAAAAATCCTTCAATAATATGTTTGATAAGTCAAAATAAATTTTCAAATAGAATTTATGGTAGTTTTCTATATATAAAAATCGGAACAACAAATTTTAGTATGATGGAGGTGAGGATAGCTATTATCAAATGGATGTAGAAACATTTAGTTATTGTGTTAATGATACAATAACAATTTCTAAGGTCAATGATAATAATTTCACTAGTAGTGAATGTAGTTATTCTATAAGTAATTCAAAGGAAACATTGGTACAATTTATATTGAAGAGGGAGAGTTAAAATAATGTGAGTCAAAAATTCTAATTCATGGAAATGAAAACATGAAATGAAATAATGTTGATAAATCAATATATAACAAGGAATAAGATTATATAGGAAAAATAATTTTTTTTCTAATTATGATAATTATATAAATAATTTTCATAATGATAATAATACTTTTAATTCCATTATAAAAAATAAAATAAATGGGAATGTGATGTGGTTTGAAATTTTACTAAAAAAATAAATGATGATGAAGAGATGAACAGATCTAGATCCTTTTTCAATGATGACATTTTAGAATTTGGAGAATGTTTATTTGAAACTAGAAATACAATAATTAAAAAAATTAAACTCATATTTGGAAAATGTTGTTCAAATTTTTCCTGAAAATTGGTGAATTAGAAGACTACATTTTTTGGAAAAAGTAGTTGAATTTCAAAAAAATAAAATTATACGATGGACAAATTTATCTCAAAAACACAAAGAACTAGTGACTATGGATAAATTTAATGATATATAAGTTGAAAAATAATATTTATGGAGTTAACATTAAATTCTTAATATAATGGAGTCCAAAATTATGATCAGTAGTGAGAAGATAGAAAATGATCAATTTCACTATAAAAGAAGGCTGACAAGTCAATGAAATCCTTTTTTGGATAATGATGTTCTTTTAGATTAATTATTAATTCATTAAGGATGTTTATTTAAAATCATAAGCATAACAATGAATATATAATATATTGGTATAATAATTGTTTTCGGAGTTCTGTCATATAAAGAGTAGAGGTCCTAATGCTACATGATAATTATGGAATGAGATTAGAAGAGATTGCAGCCATTGGAAGTATTTTATTATCTTTTTTTAACTAATTAAATTCCAAAATTCTATCTCGCCATTTCAATATCCAAATAGAGAATTGATGATATTACTTATAGGCCTCTTGAAATGAATGAATGAGGAATGGAGAAAGCTCTGGTTGTGGACTTATCTCTTACATATGCACAAGGTAAATATTCCTATATATTAAATAATTGATGTTATTCACATATAAATGTATAATTAAATCTATTAAATAATGTAAATTTTTTAAATGTTTGATAAGTGACCTTTTTTAATGACTATTCACTAAATATAAATGTTTTAGATATATTGTTATTTGAGAAGGAGAAGTTGTGGTCTAAGGGTACCTTGGTTTTTGATGGGTTACAACATGGTGTATTAATTGTTTTATGTCAATGTTATGAAGGGATGAATTGATTTTTAGGAATGATGGTTTATTTATCAAAATAATCAATGATATAAGAATTATGAAAAGAGGATAACTGACCAATGGAAACTAATTTTGGGTAAAATATGCTCATAATTCATGCGACTTAATAAATAAAGTTTTTGTTTTTCAAAGATATAAAAGGATTTATTATGAGATTCAAATAAACATGATAAATATTCTACGAATAAAATGTGTTCTAATTTAATTTGGAAGATGAGAATAAGGGAGATGATATGATCCACGTTCTACAAAAAATGATTTAATAAATTTTAACACAATATAATTGATATCTATAAATATTATCCATTGTATATTATTCATTATTATAACTATAGACACCTGGGAAAGAAATAAATAAATGTTGATAATTATGTTATTTCTTTTATTAATTATTTTAAAGGTATTTTAATTATTGTTTTTATGAAACCTAAACTATTGTTTCTTAATATGTTCAATATTTTTAGATAATGTTTTCAAATAGAGTGGCTTTACTCCTTAAAAAAATATCCCAATAGATAATGGTGATAAATATAAAAATAAGAGTTATAAGTGTAACCTTCTGATGTATTGTTTTTAACATAGACCCATTTAACCATAAACACTAAAAAAATTGTAGTGGACAATTAGAAGAATAGAATATTTGTATATATTGCTCGCCCCATGTTGAAAAAAAATGATACGTCATTATTTTTATAAATACTAATAATTAGAGAATATGTTATTAAAAATAAATTCTTAAATAGTCAAAACTCTAAAATGTCAGTATTTGTGATGTATTGTATAAGGAACCATTGTATGAAAAACATATTAGAATTTAGTTTCCCATGTTTTATCAAAGAACATATTAAAATTCTTTAGAAATTATACAAAAGATGTATTGAGGATATCATTCTACGATACTATCCATATTAAATTGGATATCAGTTCTCTATCATGAAAAAATGAAATATAACGGACTCATTATATGTAAACATTATGAAACATTCTATAAATAAAGAATCAAAATTGGTATGAAGTTTCAAATGTGATATAGGAAAATTTTATTTTGTCAAACAACATGATGAAATTTAATAAATAAGTGAAGACTTATAGGTTAAATAGGATTAAGTGGATGATTAATATATATATAGGGATTATAATTAAAGTATATCAACATATCAAAGGACAATAATATAGGTTTAAATCCAAAACATTATTAAATATCATGGAAATAAGGTTTATACCATCTAAATCAGAAGGATTCCATCATATAACTCACTATTTTAATATGTTAATGATGGAAGTATTGATTATGAATTAAGTAATCAAGTGAGGTTTGATTCCATGAAACCAAAATTGGATGAGATAAATATGAATAATAAAAAGGAGTTTGTACTTAATCTTGAAGATAAGAACATCATTGAAAAATTTGTGTATTTTGAATCATTTAGAATGAAAATGGAAAAGTTGTTAGAAATAATTCATGGGTTATGTGTAAGGGATATTAGGAAGTGTAATTTTTTAAAATTGATGAGAATTTTTCATGAGATTATATGATCCAGAAAATAATTTTATTTTTTATATTTTATCATAATTTGAACACAAGATTTTTCAATTGGATGTCAATATGGCTTCCTCAATTGTGAATTAGAATATGAGGTATAAATTGAGGAAGTTAGTTGTTTCATTCTTATAAAATATGTTATTTTATATAGAATACATATATAATCAAATTTTATTAAATAACCCCAAATATCATTAAATTATAAAATGTGAATTTAATTCAAGGAGATTGATTATAGAAAAGAATGTGTGGACATAAATAAATGCATTATGGAAGAAGAAACATATCATTCATTATTATTTTTATATAGATACCATTATATTTTGGATACGATGAATATATTCATGATGATTTTTTTAAAGAGATTAGTTTTAAAAATGTTATACCCATAGGTATTATAATTACCCAAATATATCCTCATTTCAATGTTTTAATGATAATTCATAGTTACATAAAAATTATAAAAGGTTATAATTTTATATACGAATAAAAATGTAATTTATGATTTTTTATTTACAATAATGAAGAGTAGTGAGTTTTTTTTATGATAAAAGGTCTACATTATCTTGAGTTCCCTACCTTGGAGATAAGTGTGTTAGTTGGAACACTTATTAGTATATTCTGATTATGATAATCAAATACATGGTATGGAATATTGATTCCACTCATTCCAAAACTAATATGATGTTGATGATGACCTAGTTTGATTATCAAAATATTTATGTGAAGTTTCAACTTTTAAATGGGTGTGATGATCATGGTTATATAAAAATCTCAATTATAATACTTAATTATTCAAGAACCAAAAACATTTATATAAATTATAACTTCATTATGTATTTTTTTGAATTAAATGAGTTGAATCATTATTTTTTTAAGGGCCAAAAAAGTATTGTCTTCACCAAGAAACTACCTAAATATTATTTTAATAATTTAGGGTTCATGTTGAGTTTTCAACCTACTACATATTAAAGATTATTTATAGTGATATTTTACCCTCTTTTATCCTACTAATTGGATTTTATTATCAATAGTTGATAAAAAAGAGAAGAAATAAATTTAGGTTTAATACCTTAATTTATTTAGAAAGGAGGATGAAAAATTTATAAGGAGTTTAAAAAGGAGTGCGTGAATATTTTTAGGGCGAATATATGTAGGGGTAGTTTTGGTATGAGTTATTTTATATGAATTTCAACTAAATATTTTTTTGCTTTTCCTAAGACTGAAATATTTTACGATCTCTATGGTCAAGATCACAATGGTTCCACAAACAAAGAATTATTTCCATATATTTTTATTATTTAGAAACAAATATTTGTTAAATTGAAAAAATATATTTAGGGTCTTAAAATATATATTATATGTAACAACCTTGAGTTTATAAACGGTATTTTTTTTAATTAAACAAAACATTATTATAATACACTATATAGTTTTATACATATAATGAAACCAAAAAAATTATTTCATTAACAAATATTGTTTCATTTATCAATAATTAAATGAATTAAAATTCCAAAAATTACAATTGGAAAAAAATAGAAAATAGAAATGAAAAAATAAGAAAATATGGATCGCCCCAATCAACTGGAATCATCAGCTCCACTTCCAATATAAAGAAATAAAAATAAATGTTAGTAAAAAAATCGAAATTATATAAAATTGAAATATATAACTTTTGGGTAATTGAGTCGAATAACGAGTGAAGTAAATAAGTGGTATTTTTTGGAGGTAATGAGATAAATTGAATAGTAATGTGACCATTGTAATAGTAACATGACTATTAGGAATAGTAACCTAACCAATGGGGATAATAACTTGACTGTTGAAATAGTAATTTTAAATCAAAATAATAAATTTTGATATAAATAACATTAATGATTAATATGTTATGTAAATATATGTATTGTAATTCTTAAAAATAAATATCATGGTTAAAAACTCATAGAAAATATAAGAACACATTAAAAAACTATATTTTAAATTAATTTGTAATAATATTAATTTTTTTATTGAAAAATAATATCATGATATAAATTTATTTTTATAAAATTAATTTCATTTTTGAAATCATCATATAGAAATTTTATAAGGGTTGTTTTTTGATAATTTTTTGAAACACATCAATTTTCCAGTGAATAATAAAACATTATTTTAAACCTAACTAGTGTATCTTCAATAACATCAATCATGATGTGATAATGAAATAATTTATTATAGAACATAAGTTTCTACCATGTTATATTTAATTTTATAAAATACTTATTAAAATAAAACCATCATAAATTCAAAACCGAAAAAAAAATTCCCCAAACCAAAAGTGAAATGTCAAAACTAAAAATATAATTTTTTTCCTCCTTCATTTTGCATAGACTAATTAATTATAACTATAAATCTCATTAAATTTTTAATAACAAATATATTAATTTTCAATTTTATTAATAATATAGAAATTAACTATTATATGTTTTAGCATTAATATATTGTTTTCTTTAATATTATATTAAATAAATACCCCTCTCCTCGTTTACAAATAACCCCACTCTCTCAACTTGGAAAACCACTAATACCTATCATTAAAATCCAATAATCTTACAAAATTCATCATATAATTACCATTAAAATACTTTCAGATGATCTAGATTAATCTAACTCTAAACCTCAATGTAGTATTTTTGTTAGATAAGAGAATCTACACTGAGGATTAAGTATGTTTTAATTATTAATTTTACTAATTTTCTTTAGAACAATATTTTTCCTCCCAAATATTAAAACCAGACCATATAAGATTGTTTACGATTTAATTTAGCATTATATAAATGGATTTAACAAACATTAAGTATCCTAAATTTGAAAATTCACTTTCCTTTTATCCCAATAATGTCTCATCAATGGTCGGTTGACCACATATGGAAACATTACCATGTCAACACTTATAACCATAATCATGGATGAATGTTTTTAATTATATATAATATATAAAAATTTAATAATATTTAATATAATATTCTTTAATTAATTATAATTATTTATAAATTACATATAATAAAATATTTAAATTGATGAAAAAATGTGAAGTTTTTTTAGTAAAAGGTGATATTAAAATAACAACCATATAACTGATGGAATTAAGAAATATAATAAAATAAATATAATTTATAAATTGTGGTAAAAATTTAAAAAATTATTTTTTGGATCATGTTTTTAATTAATATTTAATAATTATTGAGAATGCGAAAAAATGATGAAATAATGTGTGAAAAATGTAAGGGGATTCTTGAACCCAATTCCATTCGTTGGGTCATTCCTTATTCCATAGTATGAATGTTCATTTTATGACCTTAAAATTTCCCCTCTATTTTCCTTCGGGGATATACATGTTTCTATCATGTCAAAATATTTTCTAAATAAATCCACAATTTGAAAAGTGATATTAATTTCCAAAGCATTGTATTTTACTCCTCTTGAAATGATTATTTTCCACTCAAGAATAATCTTGTATTATTCCTATGTATGATTTACCATAATCATTTGGGGGCCAAAAATATTATTTATGAATGTATAATTTATGAAAATCATATCAAACCCATTATATCCCATGATTTACTTCATGAACATGACTGTTTGGCATTCTACGTAGAATACATGATTATGTAAATATTATGATGTGATCGGTGGGATTAGAATTATATATCCCTCTAATTCATTCGTTAATGTGATGTATCTCAGGTTATAATAATTAGTATGAGTGGAAATGATGTTATCTTTGTTCACAAATATGATGTTATGATTATGAACATGTGTTTAACTAGAACATAATGCTAGTGTTTTTTAAAATTATGTGTTGTATTTGAACACTGTGACATGATTTTTAATTTTTATGCCTTGACATATTACATGAAATTATCACATTTTCTCTGATGATGTTGATGATGATACTATTCTTATGACATGATGATGATGATTATAATCACCGAAGTCATATTGATTAATGTCCCTTATTCATCCTCTTATTAGGATTTTCTCCCACCCATTTCATTGATGTATATCTTCATGTGATTACATTTTCTAAGAATAAAATGAGGTCTAATGAGAAGATATATATGATGGAATTAAAGAATATCTATGTTTTATTTTGTAAGAGTAATTTATTAGGATAAATTTTTAATGAAACTAGAGCTTTTGTATTTATATTTTTATCTCTATGACTTTTTGTTCTTGAAAAAGATAGTGTAGTCATGTAAAACAATAGAGTCACTACAGTTGGTGTCAGAGTGATGTTTAGTGATTATGGGAATTATAATTAGAAAAAAATATTGAAACCCATTCATATATTTCGATGTTTATGTAATACTTTTTAGAGAAATATTTTTAAAAATGTTTTAACTCATGGATCCCATAATATATGCATTTATTGTTAATTGAGTAAAATAAGAAATTATGTATTCTTTGTTTCATAAAAATATTTAAAACATTTTTTATTTTAGAAAATGGTGGGAACCAGGACAAACCAGGTTAACAAACCAGGCGAGGGACTATTCAAGATTTTCCATCCAACATCTAAAATTCCCTGAGAGGTGGACTTCAAAATCTCATGGAAATGATTACCCTGTTGTTTGAGGATATCAATAATATCTTAAA
Source organism: Viscum album (assembly GCA_963277665.1). NCBI lineage: Eukaryota > Viridiplantae > Streptophyta > Magnoliopsida > Santalales > Viscaceae > Viscum > Viscum album. The sequence continues at coordinate 1,292,535,719 of OY728158.1, forward strand.
CCATGAGGAATGTATGACCTAGCCCAATAAGAAGACTCTATATATTGAGTCCCTTTTTTAGCAATAACCACCACCATTTAGTATAACTTATGATCTACCTACCATGAAACAGAGGTTTAAATTAATGTAGAAGATATTTTCTATGATAAATGTTTATGAATAAGAGAATGTGAATGCAGAATTTTATCATTTAGATGGATATGTCTATAAATGGTGGAAATTTTTAAAAAAACACCAAGATATATGCTTAATTGGAGGATATAGAGATAGTAGACTTTAAGAACATATTACATAATAATTATTTCCAACAAAATCAAAAAAAATATGGAATGAGAATTCATATAGGTGAAGAATAACTAATTAGAATCTGTCAAGGATTATGTGGAAAAAATCACAAGGGTTTCAAAATTTTCGAAGGGTTTTGTTGTGAATAATGATAAATAATAAATATACTCTTTATTTATTTGACACCACTCTTTTGAATAGTTATAACTATCTGAGATATCAAATGTTATGATAAAGTGGTTCAATGTTCTCTAATTATAAATGTGGAGTTTGGAGAATGGAAACATATATATGGAAATAAGAAAAGAATAATGAATTTTCATGATTTTGGGTCAAATGAAATATTATTAAATAGGAACCAGCTACCCACAAATAAAAAATGTGGGAAGAAAAATCATGGTAATTCTATCAAAGGGGCAGGGTAATTCATCAAGAATGGTAGAAAAAACCCCCATGGTCATAGATGTTGAAGATACATTAAGAAGTTAGCCAACATGACGAATACAGTGAATGCACATTCTAATGCACCACCCAAGGATCAATTCTTCAACAGTAGGGGGTAAGGTCACTACACAAGCCAATGTACCAAACCATGATTCCTTGAGGGTAATTAGTGTCAAAAATAAAAAAATACATTGGAGAAAGGGAGAGCATATCCCACCACTAATACTGAAGTGGAGTGTGGAACTGAAGTCATACAATGTACACTTCATATTCCATAGATAATTGAAAATGCTTTATTTGTTTCTAGTTCAATGAATTCCTTTATATCCTGGATGTTTTATAGACTGTTGAATTAAATCCCAGATACCCTAAAGTAGAGATATCTATAAATACACATTGTTTGGAAATCATTGTAACCTATGTGATGGAATGTACTACTATAAGTTATATGAATATCATGAATATTCTTTAGAAAATCCATCAATGGATTGGGTGTTTATACACTATGAACACTCATACATTTCATAAATGGTTTAGTGAATTAATCTATCAACCTGTTGGAAATTCCCATATATATGGAATACACTAATCTAATTTACATAGATTCACAATGATCTCCCCAATATCTTGGGGTATAGTTCTTAAAAGAACTCACACATAAATCCTCTCTTATCTAAAAATTCTTTTCTAAGATGGACCAGATAAAATTGGGACAGTTAATGAAGAATTTGCAAGAGAATTTAGATAATTAGTTCATATGCCATAGAGCATCCCCTTGGGAATTGCCAGTATTCAATGTAATGTAAAAGGATGGATCAGTGCAGCTATGTATCAATAATTAGGAGCTCAAAATTATCACCATAGTGGACTAGTATCCTCTAACAAGGGTTTATGAATTGTTTGATCAACTAAAAGAAGATCAGTACATCACATAGTAAGATCTTCATTGTGGATAACATCCACTGAATGTAATGAAAGAAGATATTTAAAATAATTCATTCAATATAAAGTACGGTATTTATGAGTTCATAATGATTCCTTTCATACATGAAAATCCTCCAGAAATATTCATGTATATGACAAATATATTTTTTGGAGACTACCTCAAGAAATTTATGGTATATATTATCAATGATAATCTCATTTACTCAAAGAGAAAGTATTAACTTTAATATATTCAATGGATTTTCAAGAGACATTATGGAATTAAAAAATGTACAATATGTTTAGAATGTGTTAATTGCAAAAGAAGAATGTATCATTCTTGGGGAATGTGATCCTAAGTGAAAACAATTATGTACAACCTTCAATGACATAAGAAAATTAGCAATTCCAAAAATCCACTAGTGTCACATAAATCCATAGGTTACGTGGTTTAGTCGGGTAGTACTAATATTTTGTGAGAAATTTCTTATGATTGTGTAGCCTAAAAAAAATTAATATAGAAAGGGGTAAATTATATCGGAACTGATGAATATTAGGAATGTTTTACGGAGCTCTAGTGGAGTAAAATCACTGCACCTTTAATAATACATCCAAAAACTAGAGAAGGTTTTTTGATATACTAAGATTCATCAATGAAAGGATTTGGTAATGTACTTTGAATAATTATAAATTCATATCATTTTATTCATGAAATTTAATGATCAATTATCAAAACTACCCAACACATGATCTTGATTTAACAACTACGATCTTTACAATGACGACTAGGTGTCAATACCACTATAGTGAAAAGTGTGATATATATATATATTTATCACAATAATATAAAACATATATTCTAATAATATGAGCTCAACATTAATCAATTATTGTGGTTAGATATAATTATGGAATATAATATTAGTTTTGACAACCATACAAGAAAGGATGGTAATGTAGCTAATTCTTTTAGTATAAAAAACATGCTAATATATCTATGATGTTGATTAAGAATGACCATATCTTCATGGATATTTAATATATGGATTAGGAAATCATATTAGAAGGGAATAAATCCTACCATTCCCAACTGATTTTCTAACCATCTATCCAAGAGAAGATTAAAGAGGAACAAAGGAATGATCAGGAGCATCAAAATAAGGTGAAAGTATTAATTTAAGGAAAGCTACATGAGTTCCATATTGTTGATTAGGGTATGATTATATTTGATATGAGACATTGTGTGACTTCATTAAGTGGTATAAATAAGTAGATGTTTTATGATGTGCATAGTCCATCTATCTCTATCCAGCCTGGAAGTACCAACATGTTTTGTGATCATAAAGAACACTTCTAGTTGGACACAATGAAGAAATATAATATAGATTACATCTCATGGTGAATGGTTTGTATGAAGGTTATAGAGAAGTGATAGAATTCCAATGGGATAATGAAACCACTGTCTATACACACAGATGGAAATGGGAGAATGTATCCATAGAATTTTTCATTAGAATCATGAAGACATTCATAGGAAATTTTATGTGGGATATGGTGGATAGAATCACCAAGACGTTCAACTTCATTTATATTTTAGAATATTTACCACTTTAAGAAATTTCTATGATATATGGGAAGGAATTGGTGACGATTCATGGGGTTCCACTTTTGATCATCTATGATCGTGATCCAAGTTATACCTCTAAATTCTAGAGAAGTATTCAACATTATTTTTGTAATTTATTGAATGTTATAACACCTGTCACCCCAAACTGATAGCTAATCAAAAAGTACTATTCAGAAACATGAGGAAAAGATAAGATCCATCTCAATGAAATTTAAACGGGGATGAGATCATTATCTTCCAGGTCTTGAGTTCTTGTATAAAAATATCTTAAAATCAAGGATTCAAACAGATCTATATAAATATCCATATGGGAAGCTATATATAACTCCAACTTATTGGGATGGTGTTAGGTAATGAAAAATTCATAAACTAAATCTTTTAAAAGAAATGATAGAGAAGGTTCAAGACATAAAACAAATTCTAAATGCTTCTCAAAGTCCGAAAAAGAGCTATGTTCACAACCATTGAAGGGACGTGGAGTTTAATGTTAGAGACATTTCATTCCTTTGAATATCACCACAAAATAAAGTCATTTACATTGGAATGAAATGTAATATAATCCCAATTTAAATTGGACCCTTTGATATCCTAGGTCATATAGGATTAGTGGCCTATCTACTTGCACTACCACTCTGTATGGATCAAGTTCATGATGTTTTCAAGATATCAAAAAAAATACATACATTCTCCCACACATGTATAGAATATGGTGGTGGTACAACTGGAGAATTACCACTCTTAAAAATAGTATATGGTGAAGATCTTAGAATGTAGATACATTTTTATACACAAGAAAACAAATAACATTTTCATGTTGTTTTAAAAGAAGCAAAAGTATAAAGATGGGACATGAGAACCATATGAAACAATAAAATAGAAGTACACTCATCATTCATCAACTGAGAATACATGTTTAAATTTTAGGAATGAAATTTCAAATGCATGGAAGAAATGTAACAACATAGAGTGTATAAAAGATATTTGTCTCTTCAAATAAATGAGTGTTATAATATACTTTATAGTATTATAATCATAAATTAATTAAAATAATATATATTTTATTAATAATCACTATTAAATCTATTATAAATGGAAAAGAATTAATATTCCAAACATTAGAGTAGGACCAAAAATATAAAATTAGAAATCTAAAATGGGAAAATATGGATCACCCCATTCCACTAGAATCATCACCCCCACATTCAACATTATAGAAAATATAAAAAATATTAGTAAAATAATTTATATTATATAAAATAGAAATAGAGAACCATGAGAGGAATTTAATTAAATAGATTCGGATGGAATATAAGGGTAATTTAACCATTTTAAAAGTTTTCAGATAGTTTTAATAGAATCCCAACCATTGTGAATAGTAACTTGACCACTGGGAATAATATCCAAACCATTTAAATAGTAATTTTACCTCAAAATAATGAATCAAGATATAAATATAATTTTTCACGATTAATTTATGTATTTAAAAATATTTTAATTCTAAAAACATAAATATCAATATTAAACTACTCTTAGAAAATATATTCAAAATTTTAATAAATAGCATTATAAAGTATTTTTTAAACATCATAAATTTTATATTTAAAATAAAAATTACCTATGTTTGAAATTTTGATTTGTAAAATGAATATAATTTTTTAAATCATCGTGTCAAAATTTTCCAATAGTTATTTATTGGTAATTTTCATGAAATACATAATTTTTTTGGTGAATAATAAAAATACAGTTTCCACATAACCCTTGTATCAAAATTATATCATCCATGATGTAATAATGACATTATCCTTTATTTAAATTCTATTTTGGTCATAAAATATTATATTTCATAAATTTTTCACTAAAATAAAATAAACATAAATTCCAATCCTAAAAATAATTATCCAAAAACAAATTCAAAATTAATTCCATAAAAACAAAATCGTTCTTTGTATTGTACTGTTAAATAAACAAATGAATACGAATTAGAAATAATTTTAAATTTATAAAAACCATTATATTATGTTTATATTTATTTTTTATTATAAAAAATAACTCTTACTTGTTTTACATTTGATTCATTATATTATTTAATTTTTTATTCAAAAAATTACTGTATACCCAAGTATAAATAAGCCCACTCCCTTCACTTGGAAAACCAATCATACCCAACATCCAAAGATGAATATTTTATCAATTATTTAATTTCATTCCAATTATAATCTTTTGGGACCTTCTAATGTTTTAAAACTCCAAACATCAAGGGAGTTTTAGTGTTTAATGTGAGAAGTTACACTGATGACTATGTGAGTTTTAATTAACAGTTATTATTTTCTTCTTCATCAATTTATTTTTTTACCACCCATTGAAAACAATACATTATATGATTAATTTGGAATCAATTTTAAATTTAATTAATTATTTTATCATATTGTAATATTCATATTAAATATATACATAAATTTCAAATAACCAAATTCACACTCTCCTAACAATGTCTCATCAAAGTTCAGTTACCACTAATGAAGACAACTCCACATGAAATATTATAACAATCATAATAGTTGGATATTATATGTTATTTTTAATATATAGATATTTAATTATATATGTTATAATACAATGTAATTAATTATAAAAATATATAAAATACTATTAATATACATGATAAATTGAGGCAAAACATGAATTTTTTAAGTAAAACATGTTTTCAAAATGACTACACTATACTTAAAGAAAATAGTAAATATATTAAAATTATAATAATTGATAAATATTTTTAAAAAGTAAATTAATTTTCCTCTAGATAATTTTTAAAAAAAATCCATGTCTATTATTTAGGAGGTGGAAATATGATGAAATAAAGCGGGAATTAATGTAAGGGGATTCTTGAACCCACTTCCTTTCATTAGGTAATTATCTCTTATATAGAAATAATGTTAATATTAATAACTAAAAATTTAATACCCCCTTTACATGAGGTATTAACATGTTCCTTCCATTTCAAAATGTTTTCTATTAAATGCCTATTTTTTCAATGTGAATTCATTTTCCAAAAAATTGTATTTCACTCTTCCTGAAATGAATTTGATGCACTCATAAAAAATGATGTTTTATGATCAAGTATTATTTCCCTTATTCATTTGGGTGCCATAAAATTTATTTGTGAATTTATTATTTAATAAAAAATTATGTAAAATATTACTTTCCATCGGTTTCATAATGACCATGATTTATATATGTTCAATGTGGTATTCATGGAAATGTAAATATTTTGATTTAGAGGGTGGCCCAGGAATTATATGGACCTATAATGGAATATGTAATGTGACATATCTCATGGGATAATGTGTTATATGTTTGAACATGATGCTATATTGTTTTACAAATATGATGTAATGATTATTCACATATGTTAATTGTGAACATGATGCTGGTTTTGTTCACAATAAAGTGTCTTATTTGAAAAAAATAACATGTTTAATTTTTATTCATTTCCACATTGTATGACTTTATTACATATTTCCCATACGATTTTGATGATGATATTATGTTTATGTCATGAAGATTATTATTATTCGCACCCATGTTATAAGTTTTCATATCCCATATTCATCCCCTTATTTACATTTTAGATCACCCCATTAATTGAATTATATCCTCCAGTGATTACTTATACTAAAGAGAAAATTAGGGCAACATAGAATATAGAGAAGAATGAATGAAATAATATTTATTTTTTATGATGTAATATTAATGAATGATCCTGATTGTTCCAAGACACTAAATTTTTTGATCTTGTATATGTATCTCAGTGATTTTTTTTATCTTAAAAATGATGTAATATTCACTTAAGAACAATTAGGGTATCTATATGATAAATATTTATATATATGATATTATAATAAAGTAAAAGAAAAAAATAAATTAGGTTGTATAAATGAATATTTATTATCTTATGATTTTTGAGTGATTTTATATTATTTCATTAAAATTTTCCTGATATTTTATTATTTTTTGAGATCAAGAACTATCACTAAACAACCTCCTTTAATGAATTAGTACTACCCCAAAATAGATACCTATGATTATATGAGCATAATAATTAATAATTTTGGAAATGATATATCTTTGTTGACCATGATTATCCAAGTTAAACACCATTGTATGAATGAATTTTAATGTGGTGGGATGGAATATTTATGACCAAGGAAGTTATAATTAGTAGTATTTAAAATGGAGGTAACATATACACCAATAAATTTAACCACCACTAAAATCTAAAAAAATAGAATCATTTAATAACAAATAACTCAAATCATAACAATATTCCATATCATTAAATAATAGTAATAGTTAGTTATATATTTTCATTGACATAATATTCATAGAGGGAAAATGAATATATTAGGGATAAGAATAATTGAAATTTAGAAAAGTATACATAAATACATTACAATATTATAACATATAAATTAATATTTCCTTCAACAAGGTGTTTTAAGATATATGTTTTGTGTTTTTTTTGATATCAATCCATTTTTAGGCTGATCAATGTTTTCTAATACTACGGGAGAGATAATATTGGAACTTTTAAAAAGACTATGATTTTATGTATTTTTAAAGATGGAATAGTTTCATTTTGTATTTTAGATTTTTTGGTGTGAATGTTTTATAGGAATTCAACAGTTGATTTAGATGAAATTTATAAGGATTCGTATGGGTCTATGTAATTTGCAACATATCGGGATGATTTTAAAAATCAGGGTATTAGTTTCAGAAATTCCGGATATTCAAATTAGTCAAAATAATTCTCCTAGAAATAGATATTATATAAACAAGGACCACTTGTGGTGTTGCAACGTATTATCAATGTTAAGGCACCGTAGATGTCCACTTACATGAAAGAATTTTGGAGGGTTCTAGGATGAATTAATACTTTAGGTTTTTCTATAAAAATAAAATTACACTCTTATTATTATCAAACAATGATGTAGGTAGGGATTCAATTCAATATTTCTTTATTTTTCTAACATCGGTTAATGAGACACAAGTGAAATGTCTGGATGATGAATTTTGTGTGAGATATTTCCCCTAAACTTACCATTTAAATAGTATTTATGAAAACATAAATAGATTATCTGTAGTAGAAAGAGAATTTATTAAAACAATACGATTTTTTGAAATATTTTAATGTAATATACGTGGAAAATATTACTTTAGAAATGAGGGTTTCATGAATCTTAATTTCATGAACTATTTTTGTGTGAACAATAATTTAGTTAATGTTTTTAAACATAAGTATTTGTGTAAAATGAAGTATTTGATAAAGTTTGAGAAATATTTTAGAGATTAATATTTAGAAAATCATGATCCAAATGTAATAATATATTCATGATGATATGGAAATGATCTTTTAGTTGATAAAATGAGGTATCCATTATCCAAAGTAGTGATAGTGGAGTTGTGTGACACATTGAGATCATAGAATACATTTCCTTTTAAAATAAATTTGATAAATATGATATCATTTGATGCAAAAAAAATAAAAATAATATAACAACTCTTTATTACAGTCAAAACAGAAATGTATTGTCTAGAAACATTTTTTATTTATATAAGTTTTTATTTAAGAAATAATATTTCTTATTTTAGAATTAAATATATTAAATAAAATTTAATTATAAATATTTAAAAAATAATGGTAATACTTAGATTTTTTAAAAAAAATTATAAAATAATGAAAAATAATTTGATGTAAAAATGTGACAGTTTTCTAACAAATGTTTTTTCTTTGTGTAATATATTTTATCAAAATGAAATAATTTTATCACTATTAACAATTTATGTAAATTAAATTTTTAGATATTATATTCTATAAAATATAATATAATTTTTTTAAATTTAGTTACTTGGATGGGAATTTTAATACGATCAATTTTATGCGAAAAAAACATTTCTTCTAAAAAATTTACGCATTCTGTGTGTGTATAATAGTAAAAATTTCTTCAGTATCAACAAATTTAAAATTATTAAATGGATTCCATATTTTTAATAAAAAATATTAATTGTATCGATTAATTTCAACTTAATTTTTATCATTAATTAATTGTAACCATTGTAAAAATCTTATCATCGCTATAAGGGTTGGCCGAGTTTTCACATAAGTTGAGATTATTTTGACTTTAAAATATCCTATAATTTAATCAATTAATAGTATTTCAACTTTTCCCTGGAAAATGGAATAATTATAGTTTAATTTTAATGGTATTTTCATGGAATAAACTCCCCACACTTATAAGAGTTCACTTACTATTATCATTCCTCTTCACCAATTGATTATAGGGGATAAACCATGATATTAAAAAATATCTTATTATGACCATTTTCTCAGACCTATTGATTCGGAAATTCCCTAAAGGCCCATATAAAAATTGTTTTGGTGTATTTCGAGGGAGATTGTCCAGGAAAGTTGTATATGTTCTAATAGAGTTTTTTTCAAGTTTTATTCCTCTTAAACCTCGTATAATTATTATGTTAGCAGAATAACATAATTAAATTAGTATATTTGTTTCATTAATTTTATTATTTACTTTAAGAGTACAATTATTTTCTATCTCCTGTTTTTCTAATAAAAAAGTACAAGTGTCACTATTGCATGTGTGGAGACAACCACCTCAATTAAGAGATATAATTTATTTTTCATTGAATCCTACAAATGATGATTATATAGATGGATTAAAAGAATATATGTGATATTTAATAAATAAATATGATTCTATAAAGAAAACATATTGTTTCTCTTCCTTTTATGACATCGTTGGTAAAATGAAAACATCACCCATACGTACATGTAGACTATAATATCTCAAACATTAGATACCTATAGCTTGCAATTATATTAAGTAATATTGTACAAGAAATATATATTTAAATAATATTTTTGTAATATTATAATACTAGATAAAGACATACATTAAATTTGAAAACGCGAGATAAATAATGGGCATACTATATGAAAATTCTTAGTCATTCTATCATGACCATATAAAATACAAAAAATCCTTCTATAGGTTTTATGGGGAAAGGAAGAAAATAAGGGTGATCCCATGCACTCAATAAGGAGTATCATACATTTGAATCTTATATAACATAAAGTGGAATAATTTATACGGAAATAATAAATAGAACAACATGAATCCATAATCAATATAAACTCAATGCATTTTATATCCATTATAATAGATGAAAACATGGATAAAAAATAATTTTTTATCTCATTTTCATAAAATTTAAAATTAATAATATCAAAATATTATGATGATGCCTTTTTCTGATATATATTCTTATCATGGTAAGAGGTATACACTAAATCCCAACATGTTTTGTGTCATGATATATTTCAAAGCATCGAGGGTAATATAATTCATTACCCCCACATGTCCCCTTTTTGAGTATAATGAATTCACTATATGAGTCATTAAGACTATTCATAAAATTCTATAAGGAACCAATGATTTTAATAAAATCCTTAATATATGTATAATGGGAAATATTGAATCAAAAAACATCAACATTTAATACAATAATGTGGTTTTCTAAGAGAACATTTCTTAATCAACCTAGAATCTATGGGGTATCATCAATGTTACATGATTTTCCATTATAAAATAAATATAGATTCATGGGTAATGTAAATGTGTTGGGTTATCCACAATGGATAGTAATTGGTTTCAATAGATTACTTTGGTTTGATGCCACGGTAATAGTTGTAAATATACACCATTATGGAACACAATTAGTGTGTGAACACTATAAATCATATCCTATTAGAGTGTCTATCATGTTATGTAATCTTTAGCCTAGTCATCATGAATTAAAGTGATGGTTGATTCAATGATACACAAACCCTTTTGGGTTGATTTCGCCCTTGTGAATATATTCCATAGCCACATTGACTCTTGGGTATCATGACAGTGGTGTATTTTCTGGGAGACTACCCATAGATTCAATTTACTAAAACTCATAATGGTTTTCAACCATGGAAAAAAATCAATTTTAAAATATGTTTGGTAAGTGATGAATCAAAAGTAAATTAAATATAGAAAAAAAATAAAAAATAAAAATCCATTTATTTTAATGACTATTATTGTAAAAATACATCGACGTAAATTTATGTTCTTTAGAAAACAAAATAGTTGGTGAATAAAAAATGATTCCCACAGAATAAAAATTGAGATGGACGAACCCCACATATTTATTCACTAAAAAATAAATTTAAACACATTGAATGTTAGGGATTTAATTTAGTCCTCAAATAAATTGAATAATTTTTATTTTATGATATAACATCTTATTAAAAAATTATATACCACACATGAATGAAAATAGATTAATAATACAAAACATTTCTCAAAGAGTAGAATCTGAACCATAAAACTATTACCCCTTTTCTTTTCTTCCATGTACATAAATTAAACTCATGAGTCATAAACACTGATATCATTTTAACATAATATAGAATAATTATAATATCTATTTTCTTTTTACACTTTATAAATAATCATTCTCTATTGGAATTCTTCACATTTTCCACATCAAGTGTTTATAGTTTTGATCGTTTATACTAGTTATATTATAGCACGATATATATTAATTATTATTTTGTATATGATTATACTAATCATTAAATTTCTGTTTTCTGGATGTTTTATTACAAGTTATGATGTTCTAATTCCATTATTGATTATTTTAGTTCATATCCGTTAGATGAAATCAGTAATAATCATGTTACAGTTATTCATGATGATATAATGGTGTTTTATGAAAGGATAAATTCAACGTCGATATAAATTATCCATAATAAAAAATCATTATTTAAAAATTTATATTATAATTATAATTTTAATTATGTTTCCAATGTAAATAATGATATAATGTCATTGAATAGTTCAATTAGGTGGTTAAAGTGACTCAAACATGAACATACCTATATTTATTGCATGATTACGAGATTTTATTATTGAAATATTAGTGTAAATAATTAAACATTATATTATATAGTGGTTTTGGTTATATATTTGAATTTGGAGGAAGTAGAGGAATAATTACTACATATTAAAATATTGAAAGATTTGAGTAAAAGATTATCCTCACAGTGAACATATTTTAAATGATAAAATAAATGATGATTATTTTCTTATCATATAATTAATATGGTCTCATATTTTCCATAAAAATCATCAATGATATCATTACTTTTAAATTTTCTTGTCAAATCCATTGAATGAACCATATAATTTTGGTTTTTTGAGAAATTAATTTTGTTTCTCATGGGGATAGTAGTCGGCACATATTCACAAACAATGATTTCATTTTTATAAATAGATGTAATAGATGAATAAATAATTTTATTTTTTAATTATAGTTACATTAAAATATATAAATTATACTCATTTAATTATACTATTGCTTCAATAAAAAATTTTAATGAGTATAAATAAGAAGAAATGCTAAGTAGTTGATATTACTCAAGTCATGGAATAAAATATTCCATGTAAAACATCTTAGAAATGTGGTACTTATTCTATATAATTGTGACCATAACCATTTTAATGTGGGATAATATTCTATTTTAACAGTTTTGGAACCTTTTTATGGAGATATTAAAGGGATATATGAGTATTCTAGTGGCTCATATGCTACTATTTTATAACTGAGGAAATGGGTAGTTTTTTAAGTAGCCTTTACATTATATATAATGTAAGGTAACTATCAATGTTTTAATGTCCAAAAAATGGAAGAAAATTATATGGGTAGTGAATGTCGGTCTAAATACTCATAAGAAACTACTTTTAAAAACAACTTATAGTGTTTTTTTTTTATTTTTTTAACATTTAAATGTTACCCTAAATTACGTTTAGCATGGTAATTAATTTACAGTAATAGTAAATAATTTTACTACAAAATATTGAAATTTACGCTTTAAAATAATTTGATATATTAGATATAAAATTATAAAATAATTTTTTTAAATAAAAATTATAATTTTTTTAAAATATAATTTTAAATTGAACACGCTAAGTTGTGTCAAATTGTTTTCATATAAATAACATTTTTAATTATAAATTTTAAAAAGATAAAATTATATATGATGCATATTTTAATGGAATAATATTATTTAATATAAATTATTTTTATTAATATTTAATTTTATATTAATACCAAATATCCCATAAAATTCTAAAACCAATGAAGCCAATAAAATAATTTTATAGTAACGTAGCATTTTATTTAGCTTTAAAAAATGTTGGACTGGGGATTTATAAATTCATAGATTATTTTAGAATCATTATATTTATTAAATATATATATATATATATATTATTACATAAATGTTTCTATAAATTATTAGTTCATTGTTAGAGAATAATAAAGATATACAAATTTAAAGTTCCATGAAAACCATGTTTTTCAACTAAAAACCATCATTTTTTGAAAAAATGGAAACATTTATACTAATATAAATTCAATATGATGAATTAAAAAATGAATTTAATTTTTTAAATTTTTAATAATATTTTAATTTTAAAATAGTACTTGAATAAAGGATCTTCATAGAGTGATATTCCATGATATGGTGTTTACCTAGTGTAGTGGGGACATGGGTATTACACGGACTATCACCTCTATGAGGTGACCCAATCCATTTTTAATCATATCCTTAACTTGATGGTTCCATAATTTCATATAATGAGTAAATATTATATTTATAAATTCATTAATATTTTTTTTGATGAAATGAATCCCACGCTGTAAGGACTGGAACTATCAAATTGAATCATACATGGAAAATGGAAAAAAATGACATAAAAAAATATTTAAAAGGAAAAAATTTAATGAATGTTACAGACATTTACGAAACAATATATATTAATATAATTAGAAATATTGTTTTGGTATTTATTTATATTAAATTATAATTTATTATATATGATATTAGAGAATAGAAGATGCAGATAATAACTTGAGGTAAGGGTTTCACATTAAATTCCATTCTTTGAGATATGTTTTTATTGTGCAATTATTTTTAATTTTTTATTGTATATTACGACCCTTTGAAGTATTTTATCATTAATATATCATTATTTATGGTATTAAAATTTTTTTTCCTCTTGTTTTATCTTACCATGAGGGATTCAATCAAATTTTACCGAAACTATAAGGGTTTCTCCTCTAAATATAATTTATTTAAGACATAAGACTTTCTAAAAACATGATTTATAATATATGGAATATAAAATTACCTATGAATTTTTTTATCATACATTAATTAAATTAATGGGGTTGAAAATTAATATCTATTTCAACTATCCACAATCTTTCAGTTATAGTGATATCGATGTTGTGTGGGTTTCATCGTCTCAGTTTAAATTCGTTGAGAATTGTTATACAATAACCACCTTCTATATTTTGTGTACTATATTTATTATTAAAAACTCAACCTAATTATCCCAATTATGGTGGCTACATTATTACATTTCAAGATATACAAGGAATCACATCATGAAGGACTGATCAGTTTTATAGTCTTGACGAAGTAGATACATACATGGTTCCCCTATAACATTTTTAATTAAAAATAAATCATATTAAATAGTACTACCAAACTGGTTTTATCATGCACTATGGTATTAATCGTTGTATCGAAAATAGGTATTGAAAATACCTATTTTGAGCACTAGAAAAATCACTTCTAAAAGTTGTCATTATGAGTTATTTTTTTCGCTATTAAAGGGGTTCTTTAAAATGGATTAAAAAGCACTATTAAAGGGGTCCCATTATCAGTGTTTGAAAAAACTGCAGAAAAAGGCAACCTTTTTATCAAATCTAATAAAAAGTCCTACTAAAAAGTGAATATTATCCATGGTTCTAAAAAATCGTTGAAAATGGGGGGTCCTTTTTAGCTATTGTAAAATATTTCCAATAATTGTGGGTGTCTTTATTAGCACTTATTTTAAATCATATATAAAGACCTCGTCTTATATTATGGAACTTTTATGAACACTCATAATGTGAATAAATAAATAAATATTAAAAAAAATATTAATATATAAATATATTTATTTTGATAATAAAATAATATATATTTATTAAATGTATTTTAGATAATGATTAATAAGTATTTACACATAATATATAATATATTTAGTTAAAATGGCATTTAAACTAATTTAAAAAATATTTTTTCTAATAATTTACCAATTATTATTGATTAATTATCATTTAATAACAATTTGAACATAAAAAATTATAAAAAATAAATAAAAATATCTAAATTAAGATGAAAACATAACGTGAAGTACAAAATGATCATAAATTGTGATATGTGTGTTCATTTGGGCTCTACAACATATCAAAACAAATCATACAATAATCTCTACATTGTGTTGACCACGGTGTACCAAGGAAACTATTTTTTCAAGGAAAAAAGTGGCCTATAATTCCACCAAAACTATGTTTTTAATCAGTGTGTCAACTATTTTTAATATTCACTGGATTTTAAGGCATGTTTAAGGAGGTATTTTTTCCCATTTTTAGTGGGGACTGAATTTATTTCCACAGATTACATTCCTATTGATATTATTACTTTACAAATTTAACATTTTTTATAATATAATTTTATTTATAATCAAACATTCAACAATATATACATATAGTTTTTATATATTCGCATATATAAATTCATGTTTATAAGTAAATAATTAAACATATTCACATATAAAATATATTTATCAATACATAATCATTATCTAAATGAAAAACTAATATCTATTTGATTGAAAATATTTTTTTGAATATATATATACTTATAATATATATATATATAATGTTTATATATATGTGTGTGTGTGTGTGTGTCTCTGTATTGAAATATATATATATATTTATCTACATATTATAATATAAAAATATAACAATATTAATACAAAATAAACGTAATTAAATATAAACATGTATAATTAAATTTTTAGATGCAAAATTATATATATAAATGGCATGTGTATGATTGTATTTATTTATAAACACACACATCCACACACACATGCACAAACACAAAAACATATTTTATATATCAATTTACAAATATATATATATAAACATATATGTTAACATTTATTTAGATATATGTATAAAAAATGTACCAATATAAATATATATATAACGATATATAATAAAATGTAAAACAAAACGGTATAGGGTTGTGGAAAATATGTTCCTGTATTAGTTGGTGGCCTCATGTTCGAAATACACAAGGGGCTTGGAAACTTCTGGGATGTTGGGAGAATCTAAAGTGCTGAATGGGGGGTGTGGGATGTGTAGATTAAGGTGTGGGGGCATAAAACAAAAAATTACCCCCTTTATTAGTGGGGAATTTATCAGTTGTTTTGTCACTACTAAAGGGCCCATTAATGATACTAAAAATGATAAAAAAAATAGGCCTTTAATAGTGTTTAAGAAGGAGTTGATAAAGACCCGCTTTATCAGGGCTTTTTTCTACCTGTGTTAAAGGTGGCCTTTATCAGTTATTTTTATGAGTGTCTTTAAAGATAACCCTTTAACATCACATACATTATCAGGGATTCTATAGCACTAATAATTTCATTTTACTAGCATTGTTAAAATATCAATTAGCAGTAGTGATAGGAAAATATTTTTCATTCATGAAATCATTGAAAAATTTCATATTCATAACGTGGGAAAAAGAGAATACATAATTGAGAGAGCTCAGATGTCTAGTCAGGGTTATATGTAGAAGAATTTATCTCAATTCAATAATTCCTAAATAATATTTCAAGGTAAAATAACTGAACAAACATTCCAATAAAAGAGTAACTTTTATTACAATCTATATCCACATATACTATCAATGTCAATAAAACACTGATTAAAATCACTTAAATTTTTATTGAAGGAATTTCTTACCAATTGGATTTCTTTTTCACCAAGCACATGATACCTTTACCGTCAAGATATTTCATATGATGGATTAATTTTTTGGTAAAAATCCATTAGATTTGAAAAATTAATTCGTCTCATGAGACTACTCATGCATCGAGGGTTTTTTATATATTTTCCACCAACACATTACTACATTTAATAACATATAATTAAATATATAATAAATTATTTAACTCGTGAATCAATAAAACTTATCAAAAAATATATAGATTGAGTAAAATATACAGATTTAACATGTTTTCCCTAATTAATCAAATCACAATCAATGTAAATAGCTTATAAAAAATGATATGCCGATTATACAATAATCATATAAATAATAAATGAAATATGTATATTTAAGAGAACTAAAATTTAAAATGAATTATGATAAAAATAATAATACAAAGGGTCAGTATATACACCAATGAAAAGAAATTTGGTGTGTAATATTAAAATATTACACAATGAAGTGAAATTGAGATTAATACCTTAAAAATACCATATAATTAATTACATAAAATGAATACTTTTATCCACACTAATTACACATAAAAGTAGAGGAAACACAACATAAGATAATTAGATGTAATTTCACTCATATCATTATCATGACATAATCAAGGGAATATAATATGAACCCAATAAATGAAAATTTAGTTATAAAATTCCTTGCCACAATGTAATAATTCAAAAAGTATTACCAATAAAATTAATATTCATAAAACTAAAAAATTTATACCATTAATATAAATAGATTCATGAAATGATATATAAAATTTTCAGTACACCGCACAAATTAAATAAATTGTGAATAAGGTATATATCTCCCAAAAATAAAAGTGATACGAGAATCCCTTATCGTACGCTACCCTTTAGTGGTGTATAATTTAATCTCATGTATAGTGATTTTAAAAATAATATTTACTCATATAAAAACCATATTAATATTTATAATATCATATATTATCCATTTATAATATTATACCAACTGTTTACTAATAATATTTTATTATTTTCACTTTTTGGGTGTTAATTACCTTATTTTCTAATGCTTGTTTTCTCATGAAATTTCCCAGTTCTCTCACATAGGATATAGATACATCGTCTATAGAATTATTTAAATTTTATAAATTTCTTATTTTATCATTAAATAATTTTTTATAACCATTATTTATTTATGGATATGAAAAATGATTCACATCTCATCATAGAGATGGTGGGTGGTACGTACGTAGGAGCGGTGATATTATTCCATTAATGAGTGAAATGGTAAAAACATAGATGATATATTAATTACAATGAAATGATATCATTTATTTTTTATCATATATATTTATTATTTATCTCATTATGAAATTACATGTTACATGGTGATGAAAAAAATTGCACCATTGTGTGGAGATGGTATGTTATGCATACACACATGTAATGATTTGTTTTTCAAAGGAGGATAATGGTATACTATGGTGGTATAAAAATAAAAAAACATTTCATTATATGTATTATACTATAGTGATTAATTTGTTATAGAAACAACACTTTAAGAGGATGTAGAAGAAGAAATAATTTTGAAAGAGTCAGTAAATATTATTACATCTTATGCGAAAAATATCTTTCATAACATATCTTAATGGAGATAGGGTTGTATTTTTAAATGTCCTGAACCTGAAGAACATAAAAATGGATGTTTATAAGAGAAATTGTGAGATTTTGGGTGGGTATGTGGCTCAATATGGAGTAATTAAGTGAAGTAAGGAGCTCCCTTTTATAATTGAGGTGAGGGGATCTTTTGGGAACTCTCCAAATATTAAATTAATATAAATTAATTTTCAATTAACAATGATAAAATGGGATTTATATATATTATAATATTTTTATGGGTCTAAATAATGTCATAAAATATTCTCTATACAAGTTTAAGGAATATTATTAACCATACCATTTATTTTTAACACTTACTTAACCCCTTTAACTATTACCGTGACAACATGGATTTTATTTCTTAAGGAAAAATACAGTTAGTGTAAAATTCTAAAATACACATAAATGGATCATAAATGAATTTTTAAATATCATCCAATCTTTTTTGGATGAATTTATTTTTCCAGCAATTTTTTATCAATTAATAATTTTTTATAAATTATCATTAATGGAAATTTTGAAACTATTTAGGACATTTATATTTTAATGAATTACAAAAATATATATTCAAAAACATATTTACATACATCCCAAATATTTCTTGGTAATTTATTATTTTTTTATGAAATTAATAATCTAAATTATATTTATTTTATCATTTTTCATTTCATTTATTTCGTATTTCCATCATAAAATTATTACTGCATAACTCTTGTGAAAGTATTTAAGATAATTATTGCTTCACTAAAAATTAAAAATAAATTTAAATGATGAAAAAAATAATTTTTCTTAAAATTTCATTTTTTATTTGAATATCCCTTCTATGTATCACCATGTAAATATTGTTATGTTAATTAAAAATATGAATGTGATATAGTTGACTTTCTAGTAAGTAAAATATTATAATGGTCATAATCATTTCCTAATGGAACCATATGGTAATATATCCAAAACAATTAATGATTACTAAATAAAATTAATCATAAAATGATATTGGGGAAATTTTTATGGTCATTTCCCAATCCATTTCATTTTATTTTAATCTTAAATTACTAAATTTTCAATTTATCATCTTGATTAAAAATACCAAGGATAAAATTCATATTGGCCAAATAAAAAACGTACATATTCAATAAATTTAGAAGTTATGAATAATAATATGTAAACCATTTTTCAAAATTCAAAACATATATGTTTAAAAATTTAATTTAAATTAATCCGGTAAAAGGTAATGGAAACCCGTTTTCATGAAAAATGCATTTTTATGTCCAAAAATGTAATAATACAAAAATAGGTTATAAGAATTGGTTAAATGAAAATAATTATAGTATTTATAAATAAATATTACTTATTTATGTTTAAATAACATTTTTTCCACGAAAATAATTTTAGTATGAAGTAATTGAATGTTTTATAAAATCGTTATTTTTCATTATTCATTGGAAAATCAATCTTTCCAAAATATTCCAAAAATTCCGAATAATATAATATTAATATAATTATTTCTAAAATGATATAATTATTATAAAATAAATTCTATATATGTTATATAAATTAATTAAAATATTTACTCATAAATAGA
Organism: Viscum album; assembly: GCA_963277665.1. Taxonomy (NCBI): domain Eukaryota; kingdom Viridiplantae; phylum Streptophyta; class Magnoliopsida; order Santalales; family Viscaceae; genus Viscum; species Viscum album. Next base: position 1,292,556,220 of record OY728158.1, read on the forward strand.
AATATACAAATTTTGAAGAAATCACATTTTTGTTGAATAAATGACTATACTAAGAATTAGTAAATATGAAATTAAGAAATTTTTTATAATTGAGTTAATCCTATTCAAATCCTCTGATTTAACATCTAGTTTAGTATGGTAATGTTAAAATAATACTATTTTATCGTATATCACCGTTCGTTTATGTTTGGTGTTGTAAACAATCTAAGAAATTGAATTTTTTTAAAAAGGGATAAAACATAAAATATTGGGATGTTATATTCTTTCCCCGTTCAAAAATACTCTTCCATGATATTTTTATGATTAAACTAATGAGGGCTGTTCTCCTTCATAACATCCTCAATTTCCAACTTCACTTCATCCATTTTATGGTTTCCCCAAAGAACCTTTACATGTTGAGTCATCTGAATCCTAAAAACATATTCTATAGTTTCATTAATCAAGATATAATCATCATAGTAAGACAAATCATCTTCCAGTTCTATTTCATCATAGGTGATTACATTTTTTGGGTCTGGCATGTACTTTTTTAACAATCATATCTAGAACACATTATGAACATGGTAGAGACATGGTGGAACTGCTATTTGGTAAGCTATAACCCCCATTTTGTTTAGAAATTTGAATATTATAATGTACTAGTGGCTTACTATCCCTTTATTACCAAACATTATAACATCCTTCCCAGAATATAATTTCAAAACTATATGATATCCCACTTTAAATTAAAAATCTTTTTTAAAGAGGTTATCATAACTTGTTTCCCTATTGTTGTCGCCAAAATATTTGAAGAAAGGAGGGGAGAAAAAGAGGCCACACGCCCTGCCCCGCAAAGCAAAGATACAGAGCCCCCCCCCCCCCCAAGCAATGCGGCCGCCGTGAAGCACCACAGGCGGGAAGCCCAACGAATTCCCCTGACGTTCGCGAACCCACCGCGAAGCAAAGATGCAGTACCTCTCCTCGAACGCCTCTAACACTCATGAACCCACCGTGAAGCACTAGAGTGTTACCTCTCCGGGAAATCCCCTGACGTTCGCGAACTCGCCGTGAAGCCAATGAGGCAGTACCTCTCTGTGAACACCCTTGATGTTCGTTAACACGACGTGAAGAAAAGAGGTGATACCTCTCTAAGAACCCGGTTGATGTTCACGACCCGCCATAGAGGAACCGAATCCCCCATCGCGCCGTGTGAGCTCTGCTTCATAGCGCCTCTTGCTTATAAATACCAAGCTCCCCCTGAGCCTCTCGGACGGACAATCTGACCTTTCATCTTCTCAGCTCCCAAATCACGAAGTATCCTTTGCTCTGTGAATCATGAGCTATGCGATGTATTTTTTCTTTGAGAGAGGCCTCCTCCTTGTCTCGTTTTGAGCCCCTCATCCGAGAGGGATGCCATTTGCGAAGACTAAGGGCATTCGTGAAAGAAAGGGATCCCCAAGTGGACCCGAGCAGTTGCGGAGTGTTTATTCTTCACAAAACACCCATTATGTACACGTGATCCACATGCCAAGGTAGGATCGCTGTACTTCGCGATGCACACTGCTTCACGGCACTCTGCTTCATGAGGCACCTATGCTTCGTGAGGCAGTGCTCCGCGAACACCCTTCCACTTCATGAAGCATCTCCCATTCACACCTATACTCCATGCTAAGGCTAAGGAACCCCACATCGCACAACACACCTCTTCGCAGGTGATCTCCACTACACAAATCAACTGAGTTCCCCAAGGCCCCTGCCTGTGGACCCCTCTTCTTGGAAATTTCTCCTCTCATGCGAGCCTCTAGGTTTGCACGATGTGATTTCAAAGTCCCCAGGATGATACCGCCCATGGCGTTACCTCCCCGAATGCTTCTTCCCATAGGCATGCTAATGGCTATTGCTTCTTCGCATAGCCATGCTGACGTGGTCCCCTCGATGGTTCGCTCTGCGACCCCCCTTCTACATGGCCTTGTCGATGCCTTCCCTCCCCCTAGGGGTAGAGGGTACCAGTTATGTAAGTCCTAGGGGTGTGGAGAAAACCCACCTTGTCCGAGCTGCAGGATGTTAAACAGCTAAGCACCTCATCCTCAACAAAGGAAGTTAAATTTTGACATCACCACGTGCCTCTCACGTGGGGTCCCCCCACCTTGGACATTCTCCACGCCCCTTGGCCTCCATAGGGGATGATATCCTCCTTCTGGGAGTCGCGTTTGTCCACGGGGAAGGGCAACCGTCATGGTGTAAGAACCTAGTCCATCTTACAGGAGGTATCACCCATGCACCATCATAATTTCCCTCTCCCTCTTCACTTTGTCTCCCTTGGGCCTCCTTCCTCATGTAAGTATTTGAACCACGTGCCACTCAACGTGTAAGCCCCTCTTCTCTTCACACGGACGCACCCTTCGTGGTGTGATCATCAGGTCCCTGCAACCTCTTGTTTTTCACACCGAGCATGACTCCCGTGGGCTTAGAGTGAGCACTGACAATGACACACCCTTGGACGCCTCAGATTGTAAGCCCCAAACACCCCCATCCAGCATGACGTTAAACTGTATCTTGGCCCTCATAACGTTAAACTGCATTCCAGTCCGGTGGTAAGCCGTTGTGACCCACCTGAACTACATGGTCTTTGATCCATGTCAAGACATGGTACGTAGAAAGGCTCCCTGAGGTTCAAGCCCAACATCCATAGGACTATAGTCCATTATTCACGTCAAGTTCACTAAACCCACATGAACTATGCATTCTTTGATCCATGACAAGGCATGGTATGTAGGAACCCTCACGAGGTTCAAGCCCAAAACCCATCGGACCCCCGATCCACCTTCGTGATGGTTCACTGGCATCCATTACCTGAACTACGTGGTCTTTGATCCATGTCAAGGAATGGTATGTAAGAAGCCTCCCAGAGGTTCAATCCCATCTTCAACCTGGACCAGGGTCCATCTTCAAGTCAGTTCTCCGACACTCCCTTTTCTGAACTACATGGTCTTAGATCCATGTCAAGGCATGGTACATAGGAAGACTCTCAGAGGTTCAATCCCACCATCCACCTGGGCCAAGGTCCTTATTCACGTTGGTTCACTGACATGCCCCCATCCCACATGATGTTAAACGGCATCCCAATCCAGCGGTATGCCGTCGGGACCCTGCATTCCAGTTGTTCCGACACCCCATCATGTCAGTTCAATATCCCCTTTTCCCGAACTACGTGGACTTTTATCCATGACAAGGCATGATACGTAGGAAGCCTCATGAGGTTCAATCCCAACAACCATTGGACTAAGGTCCTCCCTCCGGTCGGCTCACCGATTCCCATTCTGAACTACATGGACTTTGATCCATGCGAAGGAAAGGTACGTAAGAAGCCTCATGATGTTCAGTCCCACCACCTAGTCATTCCTACCTCTTCACGTCGATTCTCACCAACCAAACTACGTGGACTTTGATTCCCTGCCATGGGGTTATATAGGAAGTCGCTTCGAGACTCAATCCCATCGCCACCATCATCTCCACAATGGCCCCATTTCATTCCCCTCCACTCCGTGTAGCTTTCCATCACCCATCCTGATTCTTACCCGGGCCATGATGTCCCGGTGAGGTCATGCCACACCATTCCCCTCAACAACATTCGAGAAGCTTCCCATAGGCTATCTCTAATATCGGTTTTCCCCCAAGGGGTTCCCTCAATCTTATCCACTCCATCTAGTGTTCTGATTAGCCCGATATGTCTCCGCTGGACGTTAAACTTGCGGCATACCCCATGTTAAACACAAGAAGATGACAAAAACCTCAGATACATGCCTATGGAATATGATTCCCCACATTCTATGTGGGATGCCTCAAGCTTCTGTAACCTCAAGAATCCATATAATAAGGGACCAAAACACATACACACCAATTCCCCAGCATTCAGACATGTTAATGATGCATCAGCGTGACTACTCCCTCAACTGAAGGTTGCTACCCTGATTGGACCCCTTGGAATGTCTTAACAGAAGCTGTGTAATTTACAGGCGTCCATGGAAACATGGAACTAGTAAGAGTTTCAAGAACAATGTATTAAATCTATGAGGGAGACCCAGACTAGGTGACGAGTTCCGAGGAGAAATCCACGGAAGGAGGAACCGACATCCCATCATCCCGTTTTGATCAAGGAGCAGATGTCCCTGAATAAGGAACAGATGCTTCCCACCTTTGGAAAACGGGAATGCGGGGAAACAAAATCCATGTCGATGTCCCCCACAGAAGGACGTGTAGGCCCTGGAAAAAGTGTCAGAAATAGAAATGGTGAATCCGATGTAAAATTATTCCCCTCAATATGGAGATTAGTAGTGCTCGAGACATCAGTAGATTGACGTGTCACTGGATCCAGATATCCAGTGCCGGGTCCTTCCAAGCAAATAGTGGGCCTTGCATGGAACTCACCAGAAGTTGGGGTTGTAGAACGTGGGGCATTCCATTCTGCAATGTTGTCGGAGTGGATCTCTATTACCGGCAATGGAAGACGGAATGGCACTGGGGCATTGGTTGTCGATTTCTTTTCCTCATAGTGATGATGAATTAGTCTCCCTACTTCTCAGGAATCAGGTAGCTGCTACAGGGAATTGATCACCGCCCACCCTCATATGTAGGGGCAGGGGAAACACCAGCACATCAGCTTATAGTGGCTCCACTACTGCCACAACAGCATCTGCATCCACAAACGTGAGGCACCCCTTCCCCGTCTCCCAATCATAAGTCATCCAATGAAGGGTGATTAATTACCTCGTACACCTTTACGAGGATGAAGGCATAATCCCAACCCGGGATATGGCCCGCCTAGACCTGGAGGCATCCAGGCCCCACCGTAAATGCCTCCCCCAAGGGCCACGCAGGCATCCCCTGCTCCCCACCCCAACATTCAATCGTTTCGGGAGCCTGTCCCCGGAACGCCTTGATGACTCTCGGCCTTACGCTGATGAGGTGGGTGATGTCCGGCTCAGCCCAGTGGGTGTACCGATTCAACGGCTCCAAGCAAGGGCCCCCACACGGACGCATCAGTGCCACCGTCTGGCCTTGCCAGAGGAACAGGTAGGCTATTCGCCTGCACCACCTGCACTGGCTCACCAGACCCAACACCAGCGTTGGGCCTGAGATGAGGACGCACGCCAAGGGTGTTAAAATTGAAAGCTACTGTGGCTCGAGCCACCGCCGACACATATAATAAAGTCCCTGGAAATGTTGACCAGGGGGGCTTTTACGACCAACCAAGATCGAGGCCCCTACCACGCCACGGGCAGGCTGGGTTGAATCTCCGGGTCGTAAGCCTGAGTGGTGATTGCCGCGAACCAACCCATGGTGATGTCACCCCATACGGAGGCCCTCCCCGTACCAATACTCCACAGAGTGTGGTCCTTCCCCACTTCGAAGCTCATCATGGAGGCATTCCCCATGCTACCCCCAACCTGAATGAAGACCTCCCCGATGTAGTGACACTCGGCGCGAAAGCCTCTCCCGTGCCCACCAAACTGAGTATAGAATTCTTCCTCCTGCCCATGACCATCGATGTCAAGATATTGCCCTTCTGGTCCCTCTTAAATGTGGGGATCCTCCCTAAGCTCTCTTTGTAGCTTCCAAAGGTCCTCCTCACCCTGGAAACCAGAGGGGTGAAGGTCAGCCTCGCTCCACTCGTACCAAGAATTGAGGTCCTCCCCATACTCTTGCCAGTTCCAACGGAGGTTTCTCCTGCACAGGTGATATTCTGGGAGGTCCTCCCCTTGTACCCTTCGACATTTTTCCCAGTGCCCCTCACACCCCAGCTGTATCAAGCAGAAGTCCTCTCCACCCTGGCACCAGTGCGGCCCTGAAACTACATGTTGGGAATCAGCCTTGTCTTAAGGATCCATCTAGGGGTAGGAGGGTGGGCCGTCGCTACCATAAGAAGAATACTGGGAAGGCCCAGATATAGATCAAACTGGACTGCTTCTCAGATTTTGAAGTAGAATTTGACCCAGCAATGGAATCCTCCCCTCGTTCATCTGTGTCAAGGACCGGGGAAGAAACAAGGCTTTTCAACCTCATCCTTCAAGAATTTGAAGTCCACCGGATTCCCACCTCTCTTCGCAGGTACATCCAGGAAGAGGAAATTTTGGGATTCCCACATGTTCCGACCATGTAGTCACCACCGTCATCACCAGAAGCGCCCTCTACCTTGACCAGAGATCACAGAGAGCTATTTTGGGGATCGATGGTGGTTGATCAATAGCGTGACCCATCTATGGTAACCCTTATTCATGCACCAGAAGATGTGGCTATCAGCCCGTCGTACTACGACATTGTGGTTAGGTCACCGCACTCTTCAGAGGATGGCCTTGAATTCGGCGGCCAATCAGCTCGTTCGATGTATTCTCCGCCACCAAATTTATTGTCCCAGTGGTCCGCCTTAGTACCGCTACCGGTTCCTCAGCCACTGCTGGTTGACGAGTGGGGAAATACAAGGCCAGGCCCTGAATCTGAGCCCAAGATCTTCTGGAACATTCTTGCGGCGGATCACTTCCCGAAGAATCTCTGGCCGGTGGCAGCATCGAACTTTCATGCGCCAGAATCCCTCACCCTAGAGGAATTTGAGTGCTTCCGTCAAACCCTATGGGTGATGCACTTCAATCATCGTTATTATTGGGTGGTGTACCCCAAGAGCCAAGTGCACTTCAAGGAAATCAACGAGCAATGTCGTCTAGTCGATTTGGATGAACTCCCCATGGCCCAGCGCCAGGAGTCACCATGTCTCCAAAACAACCACCAACAAAAATTCATTCATACTTTCAAGGTACTCCACAAAATCGTCAGGGAAGCTACCCCCTATGTGCAAGTCCATGGTTGGGGACAGTATCCCTCCCTCCTCATCAGTTCTATCCGGCGGCATCCCGACTTGTTATGCGACATTGAGGATATGCCCTCGAGAAGGGTTGCGGTCCACATGGCTGACATAATTACTAATTAAGAAACTAATTATTATACAATTAATAGTTTTAAAATGAATAATTATATTAATAATTAATAATTAATAATTAATAATTAATAATTATAATTAGTAATTTTAGTGAATAATTATTAGTAATTATAATGAATAATTAGAATTAATAATTATAATGAATAATGATAATTTGAAATTATATTACTAATTATCTAATTAATTATTATATAATTTATAGTTATGTTACCAATGAACTAATTAATTATCATATAATAATTTTTAATAATTAATAATTGTTAAGTATAATGAATAACTATAATTTATAATTATATAACTAATTAACTAATTAACTATTATATACTGAATAATTATATTACTAATTGATTGGTTAATTATTATGTAATTAATTTTTAATAATTAACTAATTAACTAATTAATTATTATATAATAATTAATAATAATAATAATATTATTATTTAAGAATTTATTATATGTTTAATCCATGTTTTAACATAAATTATATCGGTCTTATAATTTATATTTTATAGTCATTCAAAGCCACATAATTGAATCATTTTTATGTTTCAAGTAGCTGGTTTTGGAAGCTTATAAATTATTTTTCATGAACATTTTTTACGAAATTCTTTTTATTTTCAACTATTTGTTATATGTTTAATCCATGTTTTATGTATCATTTATATCTCTCTAATAGTTTATATTATATAGACTTTCAAAGTCACGTTCTTGAAACATTTTTAAGTTTCATGTAGATGTCTTTGATAACATATAAATTAGTTTCCATCAAAAAAAATTATGAAATTCCTTTTATTTTCAACAATTTTTTATTTGTTTAATCTATGTATTATGTTTCATTTATATTGGTCTTGTAGTTTATATTTTATAGCCTTTTAAAGTCATGTACTTGAAACATTTTACGTTTCAAGTTGGTGGTTTTGAAAGCTTATAAATTATTTTTTATCATCATTTTTTTATGACTTTCGTATTGTTTTCAACAATTCATATATGTTTAATATATGTTTTATGTATAATTTATATTGGTCTTATATTTTATATTTTATAGTCTCTCAAAGTCACGTACTTGAAACAGAATCCCACATCGGAAATGCAGAATGTTCTGCATAGGAAATGGAGAATGAGAATCTCAAATCAGAAATGAAAAACGATTTCTGGGTAACATCTCTTATGAAAGCTAGCTCTGGGTGAGAGATTATATTAGATTCCTGAATGGTGTAATGTCACTACTGTTGGATTTTAAATTATGGATAAATTCTGCTGAAAATTTTATTTTTATTTTTATTTTTTTTTGTTTTGTCTATATACATATATATAAATAAAATTATAAATAATAATATTTTTTGGGTTTTAGTTGAAAGGTGACATTGTGGATGTCGCCTTTCACCCGACACCAAAAGCCGCATCTACGATGCCGACTTTGAGGTGTAGTTTTAAAAATATTTTAAACGCAAACGTTTTTTAATTTTTTTTAAAAACCTATTAAAATAAATAACTCTCTGGGGGCACTCATATAAAAATTTTCTCTATCGGAATACTTGTTCTTTTCCCAATTGAGGTGCTTTTCCTGTGGTTCCCCTGGAATCGATTTCCTCTGTGGAAGGGGGCCTTCTGGTTCTACTTATTTTAGCGGCAGTTTTTGGAGAAGCTGGGACCCACCTACAATGGACTTTAGTCATGAGGTTTGAGATAGACAACCCCTGATTTAAATGATTCAATAGTTCGCCAACTTCTGGGGTCAGGACTTCCTGGACAGGGTCTCGGCGATTAAAAAAAATCTATTGCACTATGTTATCTTCTTGAGAGGGCATTGTGGATGCTTGGTGCAAGAGACCTATATCTATGGGGCGTTGGAGGTTCAATCTTTTCTGGTGGCCGATGGAGATATATTCCGGTAGAGACTCCTCCCGAGCAGTAGTCTGGGTTTTCTTTCTAGGTTTACCTCTCCTCTTCATGAACTACGGTTTCTTATGAGGCATCAGTGACTGGTTGGGTTCTTACCTCTACGTCGATGAGAAAATTGTTGGGACTGTAAATGGTTGGACCACCGGCGCAGTGGTAATTACGACATGAAAAAAAAAGAATAAAAATCTAGAAAAATAATGGACACCAGATGTAACGTGGAAAACCCCCCGAAATGGAAGGGGTAAAAAACTACGAGCAAATAGAAGCATCACTACGGGGTAAAAGTTGGTACACACTCCCTCACTTATTACATGGAGAAAACATCGTAATATATCTCTTGAATAATGGAGAAAACCGCCTCACGAAATACTGTACATAGGAATGATAGGAGATGAGGATGTGATGATTAAAACAGAGGGATCCCACTCCCATTTATAGCCAAAGCACTCCCCTTCCTGTTGCCTTCTCCTAGTGGTGGATTGGTGGGGTTGGCCACCCACCTCCCGCCTACCAACCCACCTCATTTGACAAAAGGGGTGTGGCCACTGTCCAAGGAAGAAAAATCTGCCGAAACATCTCCCACTTGAAAATTTTATTCTAAACCAACCACATCTCCACATTCATTCTATCTGCCAAACATGTAGCTCATGTCTCTACAAGGCCACTCGAGGATCTTCACCATCTGAACTTATCAGTGTTAATCGCCTTCACTAGGAAATATTCTATATTTTCTATAGTATGAATTTTCTGCATGTCCACACATCCTTCCTCCACCACATCTCAGACAAAGTAATATTTTACCCCAATGTGCTTTGTCCTCGAATGAAAATATGGATTCCTTGCAATGTGCAAGGCTCTCTGACTGTCACAAAACAATGAAAACTTCTTATATCTGTGCCCGAGCTCCTCCAACAACCTTCTCATCCAAATTTCCTCTTTTCAAGCCTATGTAGCTTCCATGTACTTTGCCTCCATCATGGATAAAGCCACAACTGACTGTAACTTCGAAATCCAGCTCACAGCTCCTCGTGAAAGAGTAAACACATAACCAGTAGTGGATTTCCTCCAGTCAGAATCACCTGCAAAATCAGAATCAACATATCCTCAGACAATAAAACCAGATCCTCCATAACATAATGCAGAATCTGAGGTCTCCTTGATGAATCTCATGATCCTCTTCACTGTGCTCCAAAGCTCTCTTCCTTTATTCACCATGTACCGATTAACTGCTCCCACAACATGTGCAATGTCTGGTCTAGTAAAAACCATAGCGAACATTAGACTACCCACTGTCGATGCATACGGTACTCGAGATATTTCCATTATCTCAACTTCATTGCTAGACTCATCATTGAGGATAAATTGTAATTAATGGTAAGAGGGGTAGAGAATGGATTACAGTCTTGCATATTAAAGCGTTTCAAGACTCTATGTATGTAACTTTTCAGTGATATCCAAATCTTCTCATTATTATTATTGATCAAAATGACCATCAATTCATCGCAATGGAAGGAAATACATTAACTTTTTTATTTCATGATCCTTTTTCAAGAGTTGAAGGATTTTATTACAATTAAGAATAGGTGAATATGTAAATATACGTAATTTATTATAATAATTTCTTCCATTATTATATTTACATGAAAAGCACATATTTTCTGGAAAACGGTATTTACTCAAGATGAATTTTTAAATGTCTCAAGCACTAAAATCAACTTTTTTATTCCACATAACCATAAATGTAATTGTTAAGGTATACCACAAATCTTTTGACAATAACCAAAACTAAAAATGTTAGGTCATGGTGAATAAATCATAATATGATACATTAATCATCAAAATTTAAAATTAAATCCATGATTTAAAACAAAATCATTCAACAAATAACTGTCCTTAAAAATATTCAATCATTTCGTGATTGATTTCAAAAACCTATGATGAGAATAATTTGATCATATATTACTCCAATGTAAATCAACCATAATTTATAAAATAAAATCCAATATATATACCAAATAAACATTATATTTACCTTAAAAAATTTCTTACTAACTAAATCATCGTGTAGGCCAGTGATTGTCACTACTCCCATTAATACGTTGAGTTTTTGGTTAAATCCACGTGGCCTTTTTAGATACGATCATTTATCCCTAGTCTAAGATTTATCATTATTTTATATTAAAACATGAAAAAACATTATCCCGAAATAAAATATCATGTTGACACTAGGGATTACAAATACCCCGACATAATAAAATGTCTCTGAAAATATAATAAATAACCTCACATTTTTTTTCTTAAAACATTAAATAGTGTTTTTACAAAATATAACTCATGATCGACCATTATCACATATATATATATATTATAGTATCCACGACTCTTATGATAACCACAAATGAGAATAGCCAAATATAAAAACATATATAATAATATCTTTGACACCAACTATATCAACCTAGAACCCACACCCATTGATCTTATGTGGAAATCATAAACAATAAATTTCCAGATTTTAATATCACAATCAGACCAAATTTTTTCCATCTAAACCCTATAACATAAAGATGAAAATTTGGGATAAAAAAATCTTTTATGAACATTTAGGTTTAGAGTTTTATATAATTAAGATGAACTACAAGATAAACTATTTACATGAATTTAAATGATAATTTCTCCCAATTAACCAATATATTATTTTTCACATTAATAAGTCATTTTCATGCATATAAAATTCCTTCTATACATAAATCATTCAATGACATCAATTATAACACGGGGAAAATAAAATACAATATGGATCACCTGAAATTTTTAATACGTTAAAATGTAATATTTAACTAATTAATGTCAATAGTTATCGTAATAAGATTATAACAACATGATAACCTAATTAATGCGAATAATTATATATAAATAATATTTATTCCCAGCAATACCTATGATATAAAACATTAAAAGATGGAAGAAGTATTTTAAAAAGGAAATATTCACATGAATGAATAATCATGGGCCATGTGATATCAATATTGATCAAATGAGGCATCATAAATCCTTGGAAATCATAAAAAACATAATCATATCTCCAAACATTATCTATATAGAACCCATATAGAACCCTTATAGAACCATAATAGAAACCTGAACTGTTGTAATAACCATATGGTTGACTTCCAAATTAATTCTCTGTATAATACACTCATTTTAAATGGTAATAGAGTGGTATCCGGGTGCACCCATCGTATAATATATAATGGGATCAGCAAATGATATCTAGGTGCATCCATCTGGTAAAATGTACATGAACCGAATAATTAATAAATAATATAGATAATTAATTTCATCATAACTCTTTGAAAAAACCATTATTCTGTTCAGAACATGATTAATTCATTAGAAAAGGGGGTTCTATAAGAATCTATTTAAATATGATTAACTTGTGGAAATGAAATGGGTTCCACAACAATCACATTGAGACAATAATGAGCTATTGAATATAAATTGGATCCATAAAAAAAATTGAAAATATAATAACATGGAAAATAAAATAATTATATAAAAATCACTTCCAAACATGATTAACCCATGTAAAATAATCATGTTAATTGTTAATCGCTTTGAGATGTGATTATACCTTTGAAAATAAATAGGTTCCATAACAATCTCATTAAAGCAATCATAATCCAAGAAGATAAATAAAGAAGATGGTATAAATTTAATATATCCCCAAGGATGATAAATAAAAAATGGTTGTTGAATTTGAGTAATTTAAATACAATTAAAATTTCCTTAAAACATTTTGAGAAAAATACCCTTGCATTTTGAAAATCACTTTTTAGAACATAATTTTTTAAAGTCATTTTCTTTGAAAATAAACATGAATGATTAAAATGAAATATTAAAAAAAAATTAAAACTTTTCATGAGTAAAATAACAATTCATATTTTAAAAATTCTATTCAAAAAATTAGTTAAAATAGTTTTTTTGAACATGGTTTTGAAAGAAAATCAGTTTTTGACAAAAAAATAAGACTTTTCATAAGAAACAAATTCATTTGGAATTTTGAGTATATAAAGTGAGTAAAATGATGGGATAAATTTATTCTCATAACACACCCTTAAGAGATTAAAATTCATTTGTTCATAGAGATTTGTTTCATTATATCTAACCATTGGATGTATAATTATAAACAATCATCATAAACAATGATATTGGAAAATAATACTCTTACCACATTAGTATCATTCAATCCTAAACACCATGAAAGTATATCATTGATCTAAACATATAATATAATGAAAATAAAGAAATTAATCATATAATATTTCCATGTTTATTTATATAAACCACAAAAAATAATATTGGTTTATAAAATAATATCAGTCTCAAATTGGGAAAATAAAGACAAAAATATCTTACCAATTTGGTAACTCTAAAATTATAAACCCAATGAAGGATAGATCCTATGTGGATATTTAAATACACATAAAATTTATAATATGAATAATATGAAAAAAACTTATATACATCACACACAAAAATTAAGTGGTGAATATGGCATATATCTCACCAAAATAAAAGTTTGATGATAAAAAACATTTACATTGAGCTTGATTTGTCATTCTAGTTCATTATCTTCCTGTATAATAAATATACGCTAATTATTTAAGTAATGGAGAAGATAATTAATTTATATTATTAATTTTATTTCACTTAATATAATGTTATATATAATTACATAATCAATTATGATTAAGTGATATGTTTAGACAAAATTTGGCTTAAGTGTCAAAAAGGAGTTTGGTTAGTTAACTATGGTCAGATAGATCATTAACTAAACATATCTCGAATAACAATCACGAACTAATTATAATATTTATAAAACATAATTATATTAAATAAAAATCGAGTATGGTTATGAAAAATTAACTAAGGTTAAAATCATGTAGATGGTATATTGTACATACACATGCCTGATATTTCAAATTTTAAATAATTATTATGGAACAAATTTATGTAAAATTTATGTTTTCATAATGAGAATAATATCATAAATAACATATTATTTAATTATATATTCTTATATGTTTCATTATTTTTATGTGTTGGTGAAAATTAATCACATCACTTTTAAAATGTAGATATCCACAGGTCCATAAATGAAAATATTATTATTTTTAGTCAATAAAATGGTACAAAAAAAATTAATATTATTTTATAAACAATATAATTATGTCATTAATATAAAACATATTTAATTTATATCATATATATTTAATATATTTACCCCTATTACCTTACATGTAATTTTTTAGTGAAAAATAAATCATATGGCTTCGTAAAGTGGTAGTCTATCATACACAAGAGAAACAATATCATATCATTTATAAAATGAATTTTAAAATGTTATTTAATATATAATTAATCCTCAAGTATAATTATATGAAAAATATTATAAAAAAAATTATATCCATCATCATACCGAACCATGTGTGGTGGTAATGGAAAAAACGAATTACATCGTTTCCCTAGGCAGTAGTCTACCGTACACACGAATAATAATTTTGTAACCCATTTGTGTGTACTGTGTTTATTTTTTGGTAATATTCATAACATAAAAATATTTATGTATATGTAAGATATTTTTTTCTAATATAATCTTGTTATAAAAATAAGTTAAGGAGGTGGACAATGAAATAAAACAAAAATTCTTATTGATGAACATTAACTCTACTTTGGGTAACTCCATTTGGTTATCACCAAATGACTTCATTTGATTGACTTCATCCTTTATTAAGGATTATATGTTGATATTAAGGAATCATTGAAGTTATTTGGGTATGTTTTTTAGGTTAAAAATGGCTTGGAAGGAGTGAACAAGTGAGGAGTGAATTCCACAGTATAACGGTAGAAGAGTCAAATTCTTGTAAATAAAAAATGTATTCACTTTTGGGAGGTCTCTATTTCCACATGTGTATAAAAAATTGAATAATAATGGATTTTAGGGATTATTAAGTTGATAAAAAACTCCATTGTACAAAATCAATAAAATTTTTATCATGTTATTATTTGGTCTTTATGTTTAGACTTATTTTCCCATTTCAATTTTTACCATGGTAACTTGTATGTATTTATTTAACTAGTTAATTTAACCATAAAAAAAATAAAAAAATTCAATTATATAAGTTATGCCTAATTATTTTAAATATTTAATCCAATTTATTAAATAAAAATCTTATGTGTCTTGATAATTTATTTTTATATAGGCGCATGATGGTGCAGAATCCATGTTTTACCCTTAACTATGCTAACAAATTTTCATTATTTAGGGTTAATTATATTGATGATAAAATAAAATTTGTCCACAAATAGTTCACATTTGATATTTAATTACATATATAAATCACATGAATATGATAGGTTTTTAGTAACATTTAATCATTTATTTAAATATAATTTTTTAAATAATGACATTAATGTCATTTTTCAAATGATTAATTTAAATGGAATTTATAAAAACAATAAAATTATGTAATTTGAATATATTATTTTTCCATGTATTTGACTTGATATATTTATCTAGAAGATTAAGGAAACATAATAATTCATTCAATTTTCTTCACTTTTATTATTTTTAGTATCTGTTATATTTTTATGAACCAGACCATTACTCTGTTGAAATATTTTAAAATTTTTATGTAACTAATTCATCTATAAAAATATTGATAAATTATTATGATAAAAACAAAGAATTTATTTTCAAACTATTATTTATAATTTAACAATTTTATTTATTCCCAATCACAAAATATTATAGATATTTAAAAGGAGAAAAATAACATATTGGTCTTTTTAATACTTAACATAATATATTGGATAATTAAAAGGAAAATGGAAAGTAATTTCAATATATTAGATAAATATATCAAAAATTTCAATAAAAATTGATTAAATAAAATTTTTATAATATGTTAGGCTATTTTCACTTGTTTCTTAAAACTTATAATGGTGTGTTTAAGAAATTTAACTCATGATCAACCATAATCATATATATAAATTATAGTATCCAAGACTCTTAAGATAACCACACATGAGAATAGCCAAATATAAAAACATATAGAAAAATACCATTGACACCAACTATAACAACCTAGAACCCACACTTGTTGATATTATGTCGAAATAATAAACATTACATTTCTGGATTTGAGGATCATAATAAGACCAAATGTTTTCCATCAAAACCCTAAAACCTAAAAATGAAACTTTTGAATAAAAAATCTTCAAGAACCATTTAGGTTTAGAGTATAATATAATCATGATTAACTCTTAGATAAACTATTTACATGAATTTAAATGACAATTTCTCCCACTTAACCAATATATTATTTTTCAAATTAATAAGTCAGTGTCATCCATATAAAATCCCTTCTAGACATAAATCATTCCATGAAATTTATTATAAAAAGGGGAAAATGTAATACAAGAAGGATCAGCTGAAATTTTTAAGAAGTTTAAATGTATGAGTAAACCAATAAATGTCATCACTAAGAATAATAAGAGTATAAGGGCTTGATAACATAATCAATGCGAATAATTATATATAGATAATATTTATTCCTATAAATTCCTATGACATAAAACATTAAAACATTGAATAAGTATTTTAAAAAGTAAATATTCAGATGAATGAATAATCATGAGCCATGTGATATCAATATTGATCAAATGTGGAAAAATAAATCCATGGAAAGAATAAAAAACATAATTGTGTCTCTGAACGTTATCTTCATAGAACACATATAGAACCCTTATAGAACCATAATAGAAACCTAAAATGTTGTAATAACCATATAGTTTACTTCCAAATTAATTATTTTTATAAAACACTCATTTTCTAAGGTATTAGAGTGGTATCCGGGTGCACCCATCGTATAATATATAACGGGATTATCCAATGATATCTAGGTTAATACATCTGGTATAATGTACAAGAACCGAATAATGAATAAAGAATATAGAGAATTAATTTCATCATACCTCCTTGAAAAAACAATTTTTATTTTCAGAACATGATTATTTCATTGGAAAAAAGTTGTTCTATAAGAATCTATATAAATATTATTAACTTGTGGAAATGAAATGGGTTCCACTAAAATCTAATTGAGACAAGAATGAGCTATGGAAAATAAATTGGATCCACGAAAATAATTTTTTAAAAATATTATATCATGGAAAATAAAATAGTTCTATAAAAATATCTTTGAAAAACATTATTAACCCATGTAAAATAAACCAGTTCAATGGTAATCACATTGAGATGTGATTATACATTGGAAAATAAATAGGTTCCATAACAATCTCTTTAAAGCAATCATAATCCAACAAGGGAAATAAAGCGGATGGTATAAATTTAATATATCCCATGAGGAAGATATGTATAAAAATAGTTGTTGAATGTGATGAATGGAAATATGATTAAAATTTCTTTAAAACATTTTGCGTAAAATACCCTTTCATTATTAAAATCACTTTTTAAAACATAATTTTTTTAAATTTATTTTCTTTGAAAATTACCTTAAAAGATTAAAATGAAATATTATAAAAAATAATTTAAAAATTTTCATGAGTAAAATAAAAATTCATATTTTAAAACACTATTAAAAACATTTTTGATTTTTTTTAAACGTGGTTGTGAAATAAAATGAGTTTTTGACCAAAAATAGGATTTTTCATCAAAAACAAATTTGTTTGGAATGTTGAGTATATAAAGAGAGTAAAATGATGGTAAAATATTATTCTCATAACATAGCCATAGGATATATAAATTCATGTGTTTTTAGACATTTGTTTCATAATATCTAATCATTGGATTTATAATTATAAGGAATCATCATAAACAATGACATTGTAAGATAATACTTTTACCACATTAGAAACATTGAATCGTAAACACTATGAAAGTATACCATTTATTGAAACATAGAATATAATGAAAATAATAAGATTAATTATATAATATTTCCATGGTACTTATATACACCACAAAAAAAAATATGGGTTTATAAAATAACACAACTCTCAAATAGGGAAAATTGAAACAAAAATATCAAACCACTTGGGTAACTCTAAAATTATAAACCATATGAAGGAGATAACTTAAGTGGATATTTAAATACAAATAAAATTTATAATAAAAATAATATGAAAAAAAATTATATACACACCACACAAAAATTAAGTGGTGAATATGGCATATGTCTCACCAAAATAAAAGTGTGATATGAAAAAATATTTATGTTGAGCTTGATTTGTCATTCTTGTTCATAGTCTTCCTGTATAATAAAAAAATTATAATTATTTAATCAATTGAGAAAAAATTTAATGTTTTTTATTATTTTTATTTCACTTATTATAAAGTTATATATAATTACTTAATCAGTTATGATTAAGTCGGATGTTTTGACCAAATTTGGCTTATGTGTCAAAAATTAATTTCCTTAGTTTATTATGTTCAAAGGGGAAATTATATAAACATATCTACAATAGTAATCATAAAATAATTATCATATTTATAAATCAATAATTATATTAAACAAACATGGAATATGGTTACGAAAAATTAACTAACGTTACAATCATGCAGACGGTATAATGTACAAACACATGTCTAACATTTCAAATTTTAAATAATCATTATGGAAAAAATTTAAGTAAAATTTATCATTTTATAATGATAATAATATCATAAATAACATATTATTTATTTATATATACTTATATGTTTCATTAACTTTTTGTGTTGGTGAAAAATTAATCACATCACTTTTAAGGGGTAGTAATGCACAGGTCAACATACGAAAATATTATTATTTTCAATCACTAAAAAGGTACAAATAAAATGAAATATTATATTATAAAAATTATAATTATGTCATTAATATAAAATATATTTTATTTATATCATATATATTTAATATATTTACCCCTATTACCTTCCATTTAATTTTTTAGTGAAAAATAAATCACATGGCTTCATAAGGTGGTAGTTTGTCGTACACAAGGGCAACATTATCATATCACTTATAGAATGGATGATAAAAGGTTATTTAATATATAATGAATCCTAAAGTATAATTATTTAAAAAATATTATTTAAAAATTTTAAATCCATCGTCATAACCAACCATGAGTGGTGGTAATGGAAAAAATTAATTACATCATTTCACTAGGCGGTAGTACACCACAAACAAGAATAATAATTTTGTAACCTATTTATGGCTACTGTGTATGTTTTTAGGTAATATTAATAACACAAAAAAATTTAAGTATATATAATATATTTTTTTAATATATAAGTAGGTTATAAAAATAATTGATGGGGGTGGACAATGAAATAAAACAAAAAATCTCGTTGATTAACATTAACTCTACCTTGGGTAACTCCTTTTGGTTAGGACCAAATGACTTTATTGGATTGCCTTCATCCCATATTAAGGATAATAAAATGATATTACAGAATCATAGAAGTTATTTGGGTAGGTTTTATAGGGTAAAAATCGCATGGAAGGAGTGAACATGTTTAGGGAGTGAATTCCCTAGTATAATGTTAGAAGAGTCAAATTCTTTTAAATACAAAAAATGTATTCACTTTTGGGAGGTCTCTACTACCTCATGTGAATAAATAATTGAATAATAATGTATTTTAGTGATTATAAAGTCAATAAAAACCTCCATAGTAAAAAAATCAATCAAATTTGTATCATGTTATTATTTTTTCTTTATGTTTACACATATTTTCCCCTTTCTATTTTTACCATGGTAACTTGTATATTTTTATTTAACTAGTTAATTTAACCTTAAATAATAATATTAAAATTAGTTTATTTATATAATTTATACCTAATTATTTTAAATATTCAATCCAATTTATTAAATAAAAAATTTATGTGCCTTGATAATTTATTTTTATATAAGTGCATGATCATGCAGAAACCATGTTTTACCCTTAATTATGCTAATTTTTTTTCATTATTTAGGGTTAATTATATTGACGATAAAATAAAACATTGTCCACGAATGGTTCACATTTCATATTTAATTACATATATAAATTACTTGGAATAATATATTATTTTTAGTAACATTTAATCATTTATTTAAATAAAATTTATTAAATAGTGACATTAATGTCATTTTAGAAATAATTAATTTAAATGGAATTTATTAAAACAATAAAATTATGTAATTGGAATATTTTTTTACATGTATCTGACATAATATATTCATCTACAAGAATAATGAAACATAATAATTCACTTAATTTTCTTCACTTTTATTATTTTTAGTATCTATTATTTTTTTATTAACCAGAGCATTAATTCTTTGACATATTTTATTAATTTAAACTAACTAATTAAACATTAAAAATGTTGATAAATTATTATGATAAAAACATCAATTTATTTTCAAAATATTATTAATAATATAAAAAATTTATTTCTTCCCTATCCCAAAAAATTATAGATATTGAAAATGATAGACATAACTTTTTGGTCTTTTTAATTACTTAACTTGATATATGGGTCAATTTTAATGTAAAATGGAAAGGAATTTCCATGTATAGAGAAATATATGAAATATATCTATATAAATTCATTAAATATAATGTGTATGATAATTTAGGCCATTTTCACTTGTTTCTTAAAACATAAAATGGTGTGTTTGAGAAATTTAACTCATGATCGACCATAATCATATATATATATATATATATATATTATAGTATCCATGACTCTTAAGATAACCACACATGAGAATAGACAAATATAAAAACATATATAAAAATACCATTGACACCAACTATAACAACCTAGAACCCACACTCATTGATCTTATGTCGAAATCATAAACATTACATTTCCCGATTTTAGGCTAATATTCAGACCAAATTTTTTCCATCCAAACTCTACAACATAAAAATGAAAATTTGGGAAAAAAAATCTTCAATGACCATTTAGGATTACAGTTTTATATAATCAGCATGAACTCCTAGAGAAACTATTTAAATGAATTTAACTGAGAATTTCTCCCATGTAACCAATATATTATTTTTCACATTAACAAGTCATTTTCATCCATATAAAATCCCTTCTAGACATAAATCATTCAATGAAAATAGTTATAACAAGGGGAAAATGAAATACACGAAGGTTTAGCTGAAATTTTTAAAAAGTTAAAATGTAAGAGTTATTCAATGAAGGCCAACAGTTAACATAATTTGATTTTAAGGGTATGATAACATAATCAAGGAAAATATTTATTTATAAATAATATTTATTCCCATAAATACCTAGGACAGAAAACATTAAAACATGAAATAAGTATTTTAAAAAGGAAATATTCACATGAATGAATAATCATGAGCCATGTGATATCAATATTCATCAAATGAGGCATCATAAATCTATGAAAAATATATAAAACATAATTGTATCTCCGAACATTATCTTCGTAGAACCAGTATAGAACCCTTATAGAACCATTATAGAAACATGAAATGATGGAATAACCATATGGTTGACTTCAAAATTAATTCAATTTATAATACACTCATTTTATAAGGTATTAGAGTGGTATCCAAGTGCACCCATCGTATAATATATAATAGGATCAGTGAATGATATCTAGGTGCATCCATCTTGTATAATGTACAATAACCGAATAATGAATAACCAATATAGAGAATTAATTTCATCACAAATCATTTAAAAACAATTATCTTTTTCAGAACATGATTAATTCCTGGGAAAATGGGTTGTATTTGAATCTCTTTAAATATGATTAACTTGTGGAAATGAAATGGGTTCCACAACAATCTCATTGAGACAAGAATGAGCTATGGAAAATAAATTGGAACCATGAAAATAATTTTTTGAAAATATTATATCCTCGAAAATAAAATAGTTCTATAGAAATCACTTTGAAACATGATTAACCTAGTAAAATAAACTAGTTACATGGTAATCTCATTGAGATGTGATAATACCTTGGAAAATAATTAGGTTCCATAAAAATCTCTTTAATGCAATCTTAATCTAACTAGAGAAATAAAGTGGATGGTATTCTAATGGCCCGGGTTTTTGGGGTCCATTACTTTGTGAAAATCTCGTTTTGGGTTTTCTGGTCTGGGAATCACGGTGGTGTAGGCCTACCGGTAGCTCGGTCTACCAGTGGCCGCAGCCTATCGGTAGCTCTGTCTACCGATAGCTCGGTCTACCAGTAGCTCAGCCTACCAGTAGCTATGGCCTACAGGTAGCTCAGCCTACCGGAAGCTGCGGCCTACAAGTAGCTCGACCTACCGGTAGCTGCAGCCTACCGGTAGCTCGGCCTACTAGTAGCTGCAGTCGACCGGTAGCTCGGCCTATCCGTGGCTGCAGCCTACCGGTAGCGGAGATACCGGTTGCTCTCAGCTACCGGTGGCTTTGGCCTACCCCGCGGGTTATTTCTAGTAGCACTCCCTTTTGCGCAAATAGTGTTTTAAACCCTATTCTGACTCGTTTAAGTGTGTTTTAAAGACCCGTAACGCGCATAATAGTTTTAATTAAATACTTAATCAATTCATGAGCCGGTTTAAACCACCTGACCCCCTTTAATGACGAGTGGAGCCACATGGTCAACCCACGCCCCCCCGCGCCTTACGCAGTTATGCGTTCTCACCTCAACGGTCGGCGGCTCTTATAAACGAAGGGTTATCCATGGTTTCTCTTTTCCTCGATCGCGGCTTTTCACAAATAGCTTGTGGTGCATCGGGCTCATCGTTATCCGTAAAGTTCCACGCATGGCCTAAGCGCCGATCATCTATCAACAGGTAGGGAATTTCTCCTTTCCCTCTCTGTTTTTTGTATCATGCGGGGTGGGCATGCTTTTGATTCTATAGAATTGGATAAACCATAACTAATTAAAGTTAATGAACGAATTATTTAAATAAAGGATGAGGGTTGTGATCATTGATGATGTCTTATATTTTTTGATGTTGTTTCTTCTATGATCATCTTGTTGAGTTGTGCTGGATTATGCCTCCTGAAAATCAAGGTTGTTGGTGGTCGTTGTATGTGCACTAATGAACCCTGCTGATGTTTTAAATGGCTTGTTGTGGTTGGGAACTCCTGCTATGAAATTGGTTAATCACGCATACCCGGCTGAAAAAATTGAATGCACCAGGATCAATCCCTTCTGTGCTAACCCTGGTTAAATGGAATTGAAATCAAAGAACGTGTAAAATCTTTTAAATCTTCAAATACAGGCTTGGCCTTGCTTAGTGTTGGTGGCAGTGTTTTGGTGGTTTTCTTTTACGAGTCAATTGCTAGAGATGTGTGAGGGGATGGGATCCTTTGTTCTTTTATACCCTCGGTGGTTGTGTGAAATTGGGGGATGGGATCCCCTATTTGTATGGATTCGGTGGTTGTGAGTTTTAATACCCGATGGATACTTCTTTATATCACGAATTGGGGTGGAATCCTCTGTTGTTGAGAACCGGGTATAGGCGTTATGGTTTTTTCTTGATTGTTTACCTTCCAGGACTTATGCCTATGCCTACTAGTTTCCTAGTAGTGATTAAACATAAACATTATTACTGAACGTGAAATAAGAAAAGGGGACAAATGGGTTGTTAGCGTGAGTCGTGACTCGGACATGAGTGATGTCGTGATCTGTAGGCTGTTTGAAGAAAAACCTAGCTTGGGTGAGTTCTTGTTACTTATATATATATGCTTGTAGCTTTGTGTTTCTAATTCGCGCCCCAACCAAGTTGAGAACTTATTGCTGAACACCCCCATTTCATGGCGGAGGGTGTTTTTCCCAACACTATTCTTAGTGGCTGGTTATTAGCTCATTTTCTACTTCCTTTCCCGGATAGCCCAAGTATCATCGGGCAGGCTGTGATGGCCTGAGGTCCATTATTAGCCCAATAACCTTCGGGCGGGGTAGTGTGGTGGTTGGCCAGGTGTGTTCGGCAGGTGGTTTCCCAAGTGTCTTCAGGATGAGGCCCAGGTGTCTGCGGGTGTGGAAGTGGATCCTTTATCCCAGGTGTCTTCGGGCATGGTGGTGGTTGTTCTGGCCTAGGTGTTTTCAGGCGTGGTTACATGTGATAGTTGAGGCCCAGGTGTTTGTGGGCGGGGTTTCGGCAGTGGGACTGCATGTGGTTGTGGCCCAGGTGTGTGCGGGCGGGTGTGGCAGTGGGACTGCGGTGAGAATGGCGGGATTGGTCCGATGCGTAGGATGTCTCAATAACCAGTGGGAAAGTGGAATGGGGTACCCAAACATCGATGTTCTCTTAATATATATATTACTTGACTTGCATTATTTGGGGAGTGTGCCTTGGTGAGGCCTGGGGTGGATAGTATTCCTTGATAGGTGTTTGGTTTACTCCTTTTCTCACAGGACTTTAGTACGTTCCCCCACTTGTGCATGAGAGTGTTTGGTTTTCCCTACTGAGTGTACTTGTATGCTCACCCTACATATATAAAACTGCTTTCAGGTTTCCAGGAGGACGTCGGGGATCGAGCAGGACCGTACTAGCTCAGACCTTTGGGGTAGTTGCAGTTGCTTTTTTTCTTCTTTGGTACTTACCTTTGATGTCACCCTTTTTACTTTGTGACTTTACTTTTAGAACATGCATGTGGGAATGGTTTATTTATTTTGGTTTTACTTTTCTTTTACCTTGGTTTTGTTGAGTTTCATCATCTCATCTCTCGATCTTATAAAACAAAAAGGGATAATGCCTTCCATTTGTGTGAAATTTCCATACCCTTGGTTCTATTCGCCACTCCGGGATCTATTGAAGGCGGGTTTCAGGGGTCATTATCTCTCCTTCAATAAAAAGAAGGAAGGTCCTGGCAATCTGCTGACCCTTCCCTCCTTTTGGTGAAGGTGGGTCGTGACAGAATGGTATCAGAGGGAGGTTGAGAGATAGGATGGAGTCTGGATTTAGGCACAGTGAGGATTTCATTGGATGGTAAGGCAACAGTGTTGGGTGACCTTGGCGCGTGAATTAGGCCAGGGAAGACCAGCTAGGACACGGGATTTTAGGGCCCCCCGTGATCTGATGCAAGGACTCTTGACCTACTGAACGACAAATTGAGGCCACACTAATGGCAGGGTAGAGACCCTAGGAAAGGTGCATGCATCATAAATGACTTGTGTTCTTGTGTTTCTGGGATGTGTTGGGGATTAAGAATAAATTAAATTTTAAGAAATTTTAAGAACAATATTATGCACTACTTGGGCTTAGGCATTCCATGTTTACCTTGAAGATATGGCACCTGGAAGGCGACCACGTGTGGTACAGGTGATCGAGGCCCTGGAGACAACTTTGGCCGATCGGAAGAGACCTGATCGAGAGGAAGAGGACGACCAGTGGCAGAAGACTCTTCGACAGTTCCAGCGACAGGCCCTCGAGAAGTATGAGGGCAGCACCTCCGATATAAAGACAGAAGGCTGGCTAGAGGAGCTAGTTATAGCCTTCGGCCTGATTCAGGCCTCGACCGAGTACTGGGTTCCTCTGGCCGTTAACCAGATGTGGGGAGTGGCACGTCAGTGGTGGATGCTTTACCTGGGGGAGAGGAGAGAGTCTGTAGTGGCTTGGTTGGATTTCTAGAGGGAGTTCCGGGCGGAATTCCTCTCCTCGACGATAAAGGCAGAAAAGAGGCAAGAACTACTCTCCCTCTAGCAGGGGAGTATGTTCGTGAGGGAGCTAGGGATCAAGTTCAAGGACCTCCTAAATTTTGCTCCAGATCTCTTTCCTGACGAGGAGTCTCCGGCAAGACGTTTAGAGGAGGCACTCCGACCCTCCATCCAGTATGTTGTTACCCCTTTTACCCTGCCGATGTACTTGGAGGTCCAGAAGAAGGCCGAAATGGTGGAGAGGATGCATCCTCTAGGAGGAGTGTCACGAGAGGGGATCCAGCTGGGACCATCAAAGGGGAAGGCCGTCAGCACCAGGCCTCCAGCGTTAGGACCCTCTAGGTTCTGACCTGTAGGGAGCAGGCCACAGCAGTTTCAGTTTCGATCCCCCGGCCCTCGCCCTTTTCCTATGGGTCTGGGACCGCGGTGCTTCACCTGTGGGAGCCCTAGGGATCTCCAGAGTTAGTGCCCCGACCGGGTGCAGAACAGCAGTGGCAGTCATCCCCAGCACCTGCCCCAGCAGCATCTTCCAGCCAGACCATTCCAGCAGCAGTAGCAGGGACAGCGAGCTCCCGCTCCTCCGAGGGCAGACGTAGGAGGAGGAGGCCGACTTCAGGGTGCTCCATAGGGACCTCGACCAGGGCATGGTCGGGGAGGAGGCCGACATCCAAGGGTCATGGGAGCTGGGCGTAGACAGTTCCACGCCACATAGGCAGCAGTTCCAGCAGGGCCAGAGGTTGTTCGAGGTACGATCAGTCTGTTTAGCACTCTTGCTTATGCTTTGTTCGATACCGGAGCTTCTCACTCCTTTGTTTCACCCAGTCTAGCTCGTGTCTTGGGTCTAGATGCCGAGAGACTTCCAGTGCCCCTGGTGTTGAGCACACCAGTCGGAGGTCAGACCGAGTTGTTGTTCGTTTGTCGGGGATATAGAATGATGTTAGGGCCACATCAGTCGGTTAGGGATCTTCTTCTGCTACAGATTCAGCTATACGATGTCATCCTAGACATCGACTGGCTATTTTCTGTGTGCACCGTCATCGACTGTTTTCGAAGAAGGGCGGTGTCCTCAGACTTGGACATCCAGCGTGTTACCTTCACCGGCAAGCGGAGTAGTCGAAAGGGAAATAGGAGAGTGGAACCTCTCCTCTCCTTGTTGACCGAGCTGACAATGGAATCAGTAGATGCGGAAATGGTGGAAGTTCCAGAGATCGTCCGTGAATTTATGGACATATTTCCTGAGGAGGTGAAGACTCTACCCCCTCAACGTAAAATCGAGTTCGGGATAGACCTGCAGCCCGGCGCTCGTCCAATCTCGATGGCTCCTTACGGGATGGAAACTTCGGAGCTACGGGATTTGCGGATACAGATTGACGATCTGATGAAGAGGGGTTATGTTCGTCTGAGTGCGTCACCATGGGGTGCTCCAGTCCTGTTTTCAAAGAAGGCAGATGGTGGTCTCAGGTTGTGCATAGACTACAGGAGGCTGAATCAGGTGACGATCAAGAATTGCTACCCTCTTCCAAGGATAGATGATCTTTTCGACCAGCTGAAAGGGGCAGGATGGTTCTCCAAGATCGACCTGCGGTCTGTGTACCACCAGTTGAGGGTGAAAGAGAGCGACATCCTGAAGACAGCATTCAGGTGTAGGTATGGACACTTAGAGTTCGTATTCATGCCCTTCGGTGTTACGAACGCCCCGGCTGTGTTCATGGGGCTTATGAAATCCATCTTCCAATAGTACCTAGATCGGTTCATGGTTGTGTTCATTGATGACATCCTGGTCTACTCTAGATCAAAGGAGGAGCATGCAGAGCACCTGAGGACAGTTTTGGAGGTCCTCCGACAGCACCAACTCTATAGGAAGTTGTCAAAATGCAAGTTCTGGACACGAGGAGTGCACTTCCTCGGGCACGCAGTGTCCGAGCAGGGGGTAGCGGTGGACCCGTCAAAATTTAAGGCAGTTGTTTCTTGGGCAGCACCCAAGAATGTGGCAGAAGTATGAAGTTTTATCGGGCTGGAAGGTTACTATATAAGGTTCATACCCAACTTCTCCCGAGTTGCGGCCCCTTTGACGGCTCTAACCAAGAAGGACCAGGCTTTCGTATGGAGTGCGCAGTGCTAGTCAGCCTTTAGCTATCTGAATGAGAAGTTGGTCAGTGCCACAATGCTGAGATTACTAGATGAAGGGGTGGCCTATGAGGTATTATGTGATGCTTCAGGGCAGGTCCTGGGATGCGTGTTGATGCAGCGACAAGGGGTGATCTCTTATGGGTCCAGGCAGCTGCGTTCCCATGAGCGTAATTAGGCCACCCACGACCTGGAGTTTGTAGCGGTCATTTTTGCGCTAAAGTTATGGCGACACTACCTCATCGGGGGAACTCTTTGTGGTCTTCACGGATCAAAAAAGATTGAGGTATATCTTCTCCCAGCGGGACTTAAACTTGCAACAACAGAGATGGGTGGAGTTCCTCCAGGATTACGACTTCGAGATCTCTTATACTGAGGGAAAGGGCAATGTGGTGGCCGATGCCTTGTGCAGGAGGATGTAGAAGGATGCGGTCCGAGAGTCGGCAGACACCTGGAAGGCAATGGAGGAGTTGGCCGCCTTACACCTGGATGCGAAGATGGATAGCGGCAGAGGCAGCCCATATCAGATAATAGTGCAGTCATATCTATTTCGACCGGTGGAGGAGTCTCAGTGGGAAGACCCGGAGTGCGAAGTGATGCATGACCGGGTTGACCAGTGCAATGCTCCGGAAGGATGGACAGAGGATGGTCAGAACCGGATGCTTTTTCAGAAAAGGTTGTTTGTCCCGGAGGCGATGCGCGGCAAGGATCTCAGTGAGTTCCACAACTCACCCCTGGAGGTACACCTAGGAGTTTCCAAGATGTACCAAGGACTGAAGAGGCAGTTCTGGTGGCCCGGAGTTAAGCGAGCGGTGGCAGAGTTTGTGGCCAAGTGCTTAGTGTGTCAGTAAGTGAAGGCTGAACACCGAGTTCCGGGCGGCCTACTGCAGCCTCAAGATGTCCCCGAGTGGAAGTGGGATGACATCTCGATGGATTTCGTCATGGGACTACCCAAGGTCCAAGGAGGGTACGACACCATCTGGGTGGTAGTGGATAGGTTGACGAAATCGACTCACTTTCTGGCGATCAGGGAGTTGAGTATTGTGGACGCTTTGGCACGAAAGTATGTGGATGAGGTGGTGAGGTTGCATGGAGTTCCAAGGTCTATAGTCTCGGATAGGGATTCACTGTTTAACTCGCGAGTCTGGAGAGGATTTCAACATGCGTTTGGCATGCAGTTATGCCTTAGCACTGCTTTCCATCCCCAGACAGATGGAAAAACAGAGCGCACCATCCAGACCTTGGAGGATATGCTACAGGCATGTGTTTTGGACTCAGGAGGATCATGGGTGCGACACCTACCCCTGGTAGAGTTCTCTTACAATAATAGTTATCACTCTACCTTTGGAATGGCCCCGTTTTATGCCCTGTATGGGAGGCCATGCCGTTCGCCTATGTGTTGGGCCGATTTAGGAGAGGCAGGCATCCTTGGCCCGGAGGTGGGGCAGAACACAACAGAGAAGGTTCAGCTCATACGGGAAAGGATGAAGGCAGCCCAGGACCGACAGAAGTCGTATGCTGATACCAGGAGGAGGCCCTTGGAGTTTGAGGTTAGGGACCACGTGTTCTTGAAGGTGTCCCCTCGGCGTGGGAAGCGGAGGTTCGGCAAGGGGAGTAAGCTTTCCCCTAGGTTCATCGGACCCTTCGAAGTATTGCGGCGGGTCGGCGAGGTGGCTTACCAGCTAGCGTTGCCACCGCCACTACTGAGGATACATGGTGTCTTCCATGTGTCCCTACTCTGTCAGTATCTTCACGACGATTCACACATCCTAGATTGGGGTGAGCTGGACATCGAGGATGACGCGACCTTTGTGGAGAGACCAGTGATGATCGAGGATCGCAAGGAGAAGGTGCTTCGTGGGTGAACCATTCCCTTGCTTCGCGTGTTGTGGAGACATGGTGGGCTTGAGGAGAGTATGTGGGAGAGGGAAGCACAGATGCATACCCAGTACCCAGAGTTGTTTTAAGTTTTTTTCCTTGTTGTTGTGATAGAACGTTTTGTCTTTTGTCTATGAAAGGTACCGGTTTTTTCTTCCCCTGGATGTGTGTGAAAAGCCCTGGCTATGGGGGAGGAGAGAACCCGACCCCTAATCAAGATGCATTAAGGTGGTTGCGATTAAAACCGTGCGGGTGAGTCAGTGCCACCCAAAGCGGATAATATCTTGACATGGGGGGAGGAGACTCCCCAACCCACATGACTGGGTAGTTTGGCATGGTATGTTTCCAGGTTCTTGGTAGGGGAATGTTTTAGTTAGAATGGGTTCGCTCCTAATAGGTATCTTTTG
This sequence comes from Viscum album, assembly GCA_963277665.1. NCBI lineage: Eukaryota > Viridiplantae > Streptophyta > Magnoliopsida > Santalales > Viscaceae > Viscum > Viscum album. The sequence continues at coordinate 1,292,586,187 of OY728158.1, forward strand.
AGGTGGTTGTTCGGACCCTCTCTTCCCTTCTGGGTTGTTTTGATTCTCGAGGATGAGAATCGTTTAAGAGGTATCTAATGTAATGGCCTAGGTTTTTGGGGTCCATTACTTTGTGAAAATATGGTTTTGGGTTTTCTGGTCTGGGAATCACGGTGGTGTAGGCCTACCGGTAGCTCGGTCTACCGGTGGCCGCAGCCTACCGGTAGCTCTGTCTACCGGTAGATCGGTCTACCGGTAGCTGCAGCTACCGGTAGCTCTGTCTACCAGTAGCTCGGCCTACTGGTAGCTGCGGCCTACCGGTAGCTCAGCCTACCGGTAGCTACGGCCTACCGGTAGCTCGGCCTACCGGTAGCAGCCGCCTACCGTTAGCTCGGCCTACCGGTAGCTGCAACCTACCAGTATCTCGGCCTACCGGTGGCTCTGGCCTACCCCACGGGTTATTTCAAGTAGCGCTCCCTTTTGCGCAAATAGGTGTTTAAACCCTATTCTGACTCGTTTAAGCATGTTTTAAAGACCCGTAACACGCATAATAGTTTTAATTAAATACTTAATCAATTCATGAGTAGGTTTAAACCACCCGACCCCCTTTAATGATGAGTGGAGCCGCGTGGTCAACCCACGACCCACCGCGCCTTACGCGGTTACGCATTCTCAGCGCAACCATCAGCGGCTCTTATAAATTAAGGGTTATCCATGGATTCTCTTTTCCTCGATCGCGGATTTTCACAAACAGCTTGTGGTGCATCAGGCACATCGTTATCCTTAAAGGTATGTGCCTGGCCTAAGCGTCGATCATCTATCAACATGTAGGGAATTTCTCCTTTGCCTCTCTATTTTGTGTTTCATGTGGGGTGGGCATGCTTTTGATTCTGTAGAATTGGATAAACCATACCTAATAAAAGATAATGAACGAATTCTTTAAATAAAGGAGGGGGCTGTGATCGTTGATTCTATCTTATATTTTTTGATGTTGTTTCTTTTATGATCATCTGGTTGAGTTGTGCTGGCTTATGCCTCCTGAAAATCAAGGCCATTGGTGGTCATTGTTTGTGCACTAACGAACCCTGCTGATGTTTTAAATGGCTTGTTGTGGTTGGGAACTCGTGCTATGAAATTGTTTAATCACGCATACTCGGATGAATAAATTGAAAGCACCAGGATCAATCTATTCTATGCTAACCCCGGTTAAATGGAATTGAAATCATGGAACATGTAAAATATTTTAAATCTGGAAATACAGGCTTGGCCTTGCTTAGTGTTGATGGCAGTGTTTTGGTGGTTTTCTTTTACGAGTAAATTGCTGGAGATGTGGGAGGGGATGGGATCCCCTGTTCTTTTATACCCTCGATGGTTGTGTGAAATTAGGGGATGGGATACCCTGTTGGTATGGATTCTGTGGTTGTGAGTTTTAAGACCCGGTGGATACTTGTTTATATCATGAATTGGGGTGGAATCCTCTGTTGTTGAGAACCAAGTATGGGCGTTATGGTTGTTGCTTGATTTTTTACCTTCCTGGACTTATGCCTATGCCTACTAGTTTCCCAGTAGTTCTTAAACATAAAAATTATTACTGAACGTGAAATAAGAAAAGGGGAAAATGGGTTGTTAGTGTGAGTTGTGACTCGGACTTGAGTGATGTCGTGATCTGTAGGCTGTCTGAAGAAAAACCTAGCTTGGGTGAGTGCTTGTTACCTATATATATATATACTTGTAGCTTTGTGTTTCTTATTCGCACCCCAGCCAAGTTGAGCACTTAGTGCTGAACACCCCCATTTCATGGGGGAGGGTGTTTTTTCCAACATTATTCTTAGTGGATGGTTATTAGCTCCTTTTATGCTTCCTTTCCTGGATAGCCCAAGTATCTTTGGGCAGGATGTGATAGCCTGAGGCCCATTATTAGCCCAAGAACCTTTGGGCGGGGTAGTGTGGTGGTTGGCCAGGTGTGTGCAGCAGGTGGTTTCCCAAGTGTCTTCGGGATGAGGCCCAGGTGTCTTCGGGTGTGGCAGTGGATCCTTTACCCCAGGTGTCTTCGGGCGTGGTGGTGGTTGTTCTGGACTAGGAGTTTGCATGCATGTTACCATGTGATAGTTGAGGACCAGGTGTGTGCGGGCGGGGTTTCAGTAGTGGGACTGCATGTGGTTGTGGCCCAGGTGTGTGTGGGCGGGTGTGGCAGTGGGACTGCGGTGAGAATGGCGGGATTGGTCTGATGCGTAGGATGTCTCAATAACCAGTGGGAAAGTGGTGCGGGGTACCCAAACATTGATGTTCTCTTAATATATATATTACTTAACTTGCGTTATTTGGGGAGTGTGCCTTGGTGATTCCTGGGGTGGATAGTTTACCTTGATAGGTGTTTGGTTTACTGCTTTTCTCACGGGACTTTAGTACATTCCCCCACTTGTGCACGAGAGTCTTTGGTTTTCCCTACTGAGTCTACTTGTATGCTCACCGTACGTATATAAAACAGCTTTCAGGTTTCCAGGAGGACTTCGGGGATCGAGCAGGACCGTACTAGGTCGGACCTTTGGGGAAGTTGCAGTTGTTGTTTTTCTTCTTTGGTACTTACCTTTGTAGTCTCCCATTGTACTTTGTGACTTTACTTTTAGAACATGCATGTGGGAATGGTTTATTTCTTTTGGTTTTACTTTTCTTTTACCTTGGTGTTGTTGAGTTTCATCATCTCATATCTCGATCTTATAAAACAAAAAGGGGTAATGCCTTCCAGTTGTGTGAAATTTCCATACCCTTGGTGCTAGTCGCCACTTTGGGACCTATTGAAGGCAGGTTTTGGGGGTCATTATCTCTCCTTAAACTTAAAGAAGGAAGGTCCTGGCAATCTTCTAACCCTTCCCTCATTTTGGTGAAGGCGGGTCATGACAGGTATAAATTTAATAAGTCCCCTTAGGAATATAAGTATAAAAATTGTTGTTGAATTTGATGAATTGAAATACCATTAAAATTTCCTTCAAAAAGTTTGAGGAAAACACCCTTTCATTTTGAAAATCACTTTTTACAACATAATGTTTTTAAGTCATTTTCATTGAAAATAACTACAAAATATTAAAATTAAAAATTAAAAAAAATAGCTTAAAACTTTTCATGAGTAAAATAACAATTCATATTTTTAAAACTCTATTCAAAAAATTTGTGAAAAATATATTTTTTAAACATGGTTTTGAAAGGAAATGAGTTTTTGACCAAAAATAGGATTTTTCATCAAAACAAATTCATTTGGAATTTGTAGTATATAAATATAGTAAAATGAAGGGAAGAATTTATTCTCATGACATAGATGTAGGAGATTAAAATTCATGTGTTTGTACAGATATGTTTCATAATATATTATCATTGTATGTATAATTATAAACAATCATCATAAACAATGATATTGTAATATAATACTCTTATCACATTAGTAACATTAAATTGTAAACACCATGAAAGTATATCATTGATTGAAACATTGAAAATAAGGAAAATAATAACATTAATTATATAATATATCCATGTTTAGTTATATACACCACAAAAAATAATATTGGTTTATAAAATAACATAAGTCTTAAATAGGGAAAATTGGGAAAAAAATATCATACCGCTTTGGTAACTCTAAAATTATAAACCCTGTGAAGGAGACATCCTAAGTGGATGTTTAAATACACATAAAATTTATAAAAAGAATAATATTGTAAGAACCCGGATCATCGTTTCAGGTATGTTTTTCCTTTTTCTGGTGTTTTTGGGAAAAGAGGAGTTTCTGAAAAATTTTGAAGTATACGCCGTGTACTTTATATATACACGACGTGTACTTTGATGCCACTCAAGGCCGTGTGTTGGCCGTTTCATGGCCACACACATGGACATGTAGGGGTGATGTGGAGGCTGCTTAATGCGGAGTATGGAAAAGTCTAGTACACAATGTATACTCCAAATGTACACACCGTGTTCTTTTTTTCATTAAACGGAATAGGGTCATATCTTAACCCCAGAACTGTCTTCTTCTCTAGCTTCTTCGACTGAGAGTGAGGGTACGGTCGTTGATCTTCTCCAATACCCCAAGCATCTATCTATTCCCTGAATCGACCACCATCAATTGTGTTGGAACCGCAACATTAAGCTCTTCCTTCTTCTTGAGCATGGTTTTCAAATTCCTCCTCTTTCTCAAGTTACCGTGGATTGAGCATTTTGTGCATTTTTGTAGATCTAGGACGACTTAAGGAGATTAAAGACTCGTGGTTCAATTATATCGATCTCCTAGCATCAAGGTAGGTGGTTTATACCTTTCTGTTCGATGTCCTTGAGTTTTATGTGCAATTACCACCAAAACCTGTGAACGGGGTATTGTGTGTTTACTGTTTAGCCCATGTTTTTTTCTTGTCTTCCATGTATGCTTGTGTAGAGTTATTTTGTCTCATTATAAGGACAATTTCAATACTTGTATGTTTTTCCCAAGCCTTGTTCTATTTACGATATTTTGGTCATGTTCAGCTTATTGGCCATTATACCTATTTTCCATGCCTTGTGACCATAGGATGGACTGATGTTCCCTGAAATTTCTATTTATGCTATAGACTAGTTAGCCAAGTAGCTCTGTAGGTTTACATTGGCCTTATAGCATTATTATGCACTGATTGGCACAGGGCCGAGAGAATCTGGTGCTATAGACTATAAGGGTATGGATTGAGCGAGCTTCCTCAGATAGTCTTGGACTTTATAGACTATAGGGGATATACCTAGTGAGATTCCCAGAGAGTCTTTGATATTATAGACTATAGAAGGATAAACAGATTGACATCCCTCAGAGAGTCTTGAGCATTATAGACTATTAGGGGATAGTCCAAGTGAGATTCCTCAGAGAGTTTTGTTTGTTGGAATTTCCTTAACCCACTCTAGGATATAGGAGGGATTGACCGAGTGAGCTTCCTCAGAGAGTTTGTGATAGACCTGTGGCTATAAGAGGAATTGACCAAGTAATATTCCTCAGAGAGTCTCTAGAACTTGTGTTTATAATAGGAATTGACCGTGTGATCATCCTCAGAGAGTCCCTGACTACCTAAGACTATAAGGGGAATTGAATTATCATGCTTCCTCAAAGAGTCTTATAAATTTGTATGACCAAGCTAGAGGGGTTAAGTTGAGTGTACTTCCAAGAGGGTTGATGGTAATTTTTGGATAGGACTAGAGGGGATGGCTATGAGTAAATCTCAGAGGGTTTCATGTTTGTGGTTAACTGTTTGCTCCACTGCTACTTATTGATTTTTTGGATTGTTTACTGCTATGTATTGTTGGTTACTGCTTACTGTTTACTATTTACTGTACTTTACTCGCCATATACTCACTGACTGTTTGGCATAGATCTTTGGGTGGTTTCCTACTGGGATTTAGACTCACACCCTATTTTGGTCATGCTTGTGGGCCCAAACAGATTATATTGTTGTAGGTATATACAAGGGTAAGCGCCCATCTACTTCAGGTACTTGAATTGCATTGGAGCAGGAGATCATGGGACCAAGACAAGGCCTCCGATGATGAGGAGTTGGTTATCTGTTTTTCTTTTGTACTTTGGTTTAGTATTGTATTGACAGCATTGTGACATGTTTGGATGATTTCCTATACATATGTATCAAGCATGATTTCATATATATATATATATATATATATGCTGCAATTGTTTATTGTTTTAGTCTTCTGATGTTTACTGTTGTTGGATATTTAATGATTCCTCTATTCTATGTGTTATCTATTTTCGCTGTGTATTATGCCAATGAGGGAATAGTTTCCCAACTACCACATCCAAGTTCCTCACTGCTAGTCGGTAGCCTCTGGCATTTGGGGAAATGCGCTTGAGGCCATGTGACCAACCAGGTATGGGGCACATCCGGGTTCCTTCTGGAACTGGGACGTTACAAAGTGGTATAAAAGGAGGTTATTTGATTTTGAATTGCTGTTTAGAGCATATATCCAGGGAAAGGACGGAATAGGTACTTGGTTATAAGCTTTTCTCGGTAGTAGCTAACCCGTATACAGGGAAAAGCCAATCTACCTTGTTTATTGCATTTTCTTCAGGTTTTGCAATTTTTACAGTTGATATGATTTCAACTTGAGTGACTCACATGATTTTTTCTATTACTATTGATATTATTATGGTTCTATTTCTGGTGAAACCCAATGAGATGATTTTATTCCATCTCATGGATCATGTAGGCACTTACTAGAAATCGCATGTCATGCATTTTTGCCATGCCATCTAGGTTGCATTAGTGATTGCATGTCATTGTGATATATTTTGTGTAAAATATGAATGTTGTTGTCATAGTTTTCTTGATAGAATTACTTTTTGTTGATAGGGTATTGTTTATATAGTGATTTACTAGAATGAACACCAAATTTTTGATTCTTGAGGTGTTATGGGCCCTCATAAATAGGAAAGTGGTGAATCATTGGCTTTTTTCCTTATATATTATGTGTAAGAGATGCCTTACATTGATTGGTGGGGAGTATGGGCCCTCACAGAGAATAATTTGACACCTTAACTCTTTTTTTCTATGTTTTCTGGGCACTAGAGCAGTTTCTGAGGCTATCTACTGAGAAAAACCCAGAATACACGTTGTGTACTTTGTGAATACATGTTGTGTAGTTTTCAAACCGTGTGCTAATTGTGTATGTAGAAGCACAGGGTTGTGAAAATCTTCAGGAACATGCCATGTACGGTAGGTACACGCCGTGTGGTAGAGACCACATGTCTAACCGTGTGACTAACGGCATGGATGGATGAAACTTCGACTGTACACACCATGTTCTATTTTTAAATTCCATGAAATGTAACCTAAGTACTTGGCCATGTCATGAACAACACGGGTTGGAGAAAACCTTCAAGTACACGTTGTGTTCCTATGGATCACGCCTTGTAGAGTGAACCGTGTAGTCAGTCGTGTAACTAAAAACACGGGTCGTTAAAACCTTGTCTAGAACACGTTGTATGGACCTCATACACGCCGTGTAGTCTTGGATTAAGAGGACCGTGTGGTTTAGCTATGTAAGGAGACTCAGAAAGGGTAATATAGTTCATGTACATGCTATGTGTGGGGACAACACGTCGTGTGGTCTTAGATTTACACGACCAATTGTGACAGAAGTACATGACCATGTGAATGGCTTAAGAGAACACGTCGTGTAGTTTTTATACATGCCATGTAGTCATGTTTTGTAAAACATAAATGTTTGTTTCTCCTGTTTCACTATTGTACTCTTGTGTTTTTTCTTTGATAATCCTAATCTAAATTGTGATTCTGACCTTTTAGAGTTATGCCTCCAAGACGTCCTCCTTTTGTACGTCAATTTCCAAACGGTGATCAGACACCGGATATGGCTGATCAGGGGGACTCATGCAGATCCTCCTATTGTTCCAGCATTGGAACTGGTGGTTATACCAGTTACAGGCACCGATGCTCTTTTTAGGGAATATTTTGTGAGGATGATGTAGACCTTCCAAGGAGCACCACCTCCAGCCCCGTCGATGGTAGAATTGACATGGGTTTTCCAGTAGTAGCATCCTGCCACCTTTATAGGGGAAGGAGGACCTCTGGATGCAGATTCATGGATTGAAGCCACACTCACAATTTTCAAGAAAATGGAGATACCTCCAGAGAAGAGGGTGAATCTCGTGACCTATATGCTCCAAGACTCTTCCAAGAGGTGGTGGTAGGTGATATCACAGTCAGGACGCCGACAGGGTATGACTTGGGATGAGTTTTGTAGTATCTTCTACGATTAATTTACCTAGAGACCTTTAGGGCCGATCGATCCCAGGAGTTTATAAGTATAGAGTAGGGTACTCTTTCAATTAGGGAGTACTCGTTTCGCTTTTCCGAGCAGTAGCATTTCACGCCGATTCCAGTAGGTGATGAGTTGTTCCTGGCTATGAAGTTTGAGGACGGTCTCAGGAAGGATATCCATTCCTAGGTAGACATCTTCAGGTTGACTTAGATATCTTCTATCATCAACCAAGAGCTGATCACTGAGCGCAATCTGGGGGATTCTGGAGTAGTGAGCTAGGGAGGTACGACATCCAGAGTCAGTGTTCCTCCTACTGATAGCAGGAAGCACCACAGGGAGTCTGCTCGAGGAGATCAGAGTAAGCAGAATGTATCTTTGGGAAGCCCTGGTGTATGCTTCCAATGTGGGAGGAGCTGGCATACTAGCCCTCAGTTCCAAAGAGACCGGATGGAGTGCCGATCTTGCAAAAAGATGGGTCTTCTTCAGAATTTTTGCCCGATCTTCTCACCTATAACTGGTTGTAGGGGTTCTTCTATGACCTCACATATAAGAGATGCATTCCCAGTTTCTCAATAGTCTAGGAACTGGAGTTCTTTGAGGCGTTCGAGCGGAGACAGAGGTCGCTGCTATGGTGGTTAGTCACCAGGCTACCATCTCAGTAGAGTGGATCAGCTCAGAGTGGTCTGGCTGGGTCACAAGGCTGCGGTACAGGCCAAACTTTTTTAGTGGAGAAGAACCATCAAGAGAAGCATCTCATCCCTTCTACAGTTTGATGTACGATCTTAGTAGCCTTAGTTTTATCTTCATCTATTTTCGATATTGGTGCTACACATAGCTTTATCTCTATTGTTGTTGTAGAGATCCTTGGGCTCTGCATCTTTTCCTCTGCCGATAGTTTGATGCTACATAAACCGTTGGGGACTAGAGTGGTCAGCATACATTAGTGCAGAGAGTGCCCTCCTGAGGTTGCAGGGTCTCACTTCTAATGGGACATCTATTTCCTAGAGATGACAAGCTATGATGTCATTCTCGGAATGGACTAGCTAGTTCCCTTCTAGGAATTTGTCAACTTTTATCACTACAGGGTGAGTTTCGTATCACATGATGGTGGATCCATTCTTTTTAGAGGTGAGTCGGATGTCCAGGAAAGTCGCAAAGGACTCGAGCAACATGGGCTAGGCGGAGTTACAGGACAGATTTCTAGTCTATATTTGGATGACCAGGGAACTTGACAATTAGACTTTCCTCCACTGTTAGATTGTTTGAGAGATGTCTTTCCATATGAATTTTCAGGATTGCCTCTAAAGCATGAGGTAGAATTGTCTAGTGAGTTCGTTCCAGGAGCAACATTGGTGTCCATTCACCCTTATAGGATGGATACACCTAAGTTACATGAGCTCAAGAAGCAATTGGAGTAGCAGGCAAAGGGTTTCATCTGACCTAGTACTTCTCCTTGGGGTTCGTCCGTCCTGTTTGCGAAGAAGGCAGACGGTACCCTTTGGCTTTTTGTGGATTATCAAAAGCCAAACCAGTTGATAGTCAATAACCGATATCCATTTCCAATGATCAATGTCCTCATTTATCAGCTTCAAGGAGCACGAGTGTTCAAGAAGAATGATTTGAGGTCCGGTTATCATCAGTTGCGCGTTAGACCATCTGATATACCACTTACAGCTTTCAGGAGCAGGTATGATCTATACGAGTATATTTTTATTCCGTTTGGTCTCATGAACGCGCATAAATATTTCATTGTACTGATGAACTGAGTGTTCCACCCATACTTCGATTCCTTTGTGGTGCATTTCATGGATGACATCTTGGTGTACTCTCACACTCGGCATAACCATGAAACCCATCTTGATATTGTTTTGAGTACACTAATAGAGCATAATTTATATGATAGGCTCTCGGAATGACACTTTTGTAGGCAATAGATTCACTTCTTGGGTTATGTTATCTCAAAGACAAGAGTATCAGTAGACCTAGAGAACGTGAGGGTAGTAGTTTCCTAGGAGAAGCCAAAGAATTTCTTTGAGGTGCGGAGTTTTCTAGGGCTGGCTGGATACTATAGGCATTTCATATAAGACTTTTCAAACCTAGCAACACCACTGACAGGTCTGACCAATAAAGGGGTGTAGGTCTTATGGTCAGATTCTTGTGAGTCGGCCTTTTAGGAGCTGAAAGGGCGGTTGACTTCAGCACCAATACTAGTCTTGCCAGTGCCTGGAAAGAGCAATACTATTTACTGTTATGCTTTAGGTATCGAGCATGGAGTTGTGCATATGCAGGGTGATGGAGTTGTTGCATACGAGTCTTGGCAGTTGAGGCCACATGAGAAGAATTACCTGACACACGATCTAGAGTTGGAAACAGTTTTTCATGCCTTACACTGTTGGAGACATTATCTTATGGGAGATCACTTTGTGGGGTTCATTGACCACAAGAGTCTCAAGTACATCTTCACTCAGCGTGATCTGAATCTGATATTGCACGGGTTGGTCATGTATCTTCAATCTTTCGACTTTGATATTTCTTATACACCTGGGAAAGGCAATGCATTGGCTGATGCGTTGAGTAGGAGAACTCAGATACAGGCAGTTCTAGAGACCTGTAGTGAGTGGAAGATTATGGTTCTATTTTCTGAGATGCATTTTGAGGTGCATGATAGACAGGGATAGATTTTCCTATCTTCGGTAGCTGTTACCTCTACTCTTCTTGATCGGGTATGAATGAGGTAGCTATCAGACTCAGAAGGGATAGTCCTGCAAGGGAGTGAGTCAGGCGAGGACACTCTTCCTGGATGGACAGTAGGTGAGGATGATATATTGCATCTCCAAGGACACGTATGGGTGCTATTATACATACGCGAAGAGATGATGTGAGACTTTCATTCCTCAGTTTGGTCAGTTCATCCTGGGGTCACCAAGATGTATCGTGATCTTCACCGTCAATATTGGTGGCCAAGTATGAAGAGGGATGTTGTTGGTTTTGTCATGAGGTATTCCACTTGTTAGAATGTGAATGTGGAGCACCAGCAACCAACATGACTTCTAAAGTAGTTACCCATTCCAGAGTTGAAGTGGAACTATGTCGTGATGGACTTCATGACCAGTTTACCGAGGTCCCCTCGAGGGAATGATGCTGTTTGGGTTGCCATCGACAGGCTTATGAAGGTTTCTAACTTTTAGCTAATCAATGAGACCTTAATTGTAGATGAGATAGGACAGTTTTACATCTGAGAGATTGTACATCTTCATGGAGTTCCACACTCCATCGTTTCAGAAAGGGATGTGTGTTTTACTTATCGGTTCTGGCTGGGGCTTTAGAAGGCTTTGGGAACACGGGCACATTTGAGTACAACATATCTTCCACAGATAGATGTTCAGTCCGATCATACTATTCAGGGGCTTGAGGACATGCACTAAGAATGCATTCTGGATTTTGGAGGTTCTTGGGAGAATCATATAACTCTTGTGAAGTTTTCCTACAACAACAGTTTTCAGGAAACTATTCAGATGACACCTTTTGAGGCTTTGTACGGTAGGCCCTGCTATTCACCTTTATACTGGCTTGAGGTAGGAGAGGCAGCTTTGCTGGGACCTCGTCTTGTTCAGGTGACCTCAGTGCAGATTGAGTTGATTCGGATGAGGATGGAAACAACGCAATCTTGATAGAAGTCTTTTGCAGATCAGTGGAGAAGACCTCTGGATTTCGAGTTCGGGGATCAGGTTTTCCTGTGTGTCGCACTGAGGTTGCGACACAAGTGGATTTGGAGACAAGTTAAGATTTCACTGAGGTACATAGGTCCGTTTGAGGTATTGGAGAGAGTTGGGCCAGTTGCCTATCGGTTACAGTTACCTCGGAGATATCGGGCTATGCACGACGTCTTTCACATTTCTCAACTCTGACGTTACATTTCACACCCAACTCATGTCTTTCAACCTGAGTAGGTTGAGCTCGAAGTGGATTCATCATTTGAGGAGCATCCCATCCAGATTTTCGATCACAGTACGAAGGTTCTACATGGCTGGTCTGTTCCTCTAGTATGGGTTCTATGGCAGCACGAGTGAGTACATGGCGGGACATGGGAGAGGGAGGCCGATGTACGATCGTAGTGGCTGGTGCTGTTTGGAGTTTTTTCTTCTATGCCTCACAAGGGAAATTTGGGGATTAATTTCTTTAAGGGGGGAATATTGTAAGAACCTTGACCTACGTTTCAGGTACTTTTTTCAATTTTCTGGAGTTTTTGAGAAAAGAGGAGTTTTTGAGAAAAGAGGAGTTTTTGAAATTTTTTGAAGTACATGCCATGTACTTTATAAGTACACACTTTGTACATTGATGCTACTCGAGACCGTGTGTTGGCCATGTCATGGACACCCACATGACCTTGTAGGGGTGATGTGGAGGCTTCTTAAAGAGGATTATGGAAAAGTCTAGTACACGTCGTATACTCCAAAAGTACGCGCTGTGTACTTTCTTTTTTTCAATAAACGGACCAGGGTCATGTCTTAACCCCAGAACCATCTTCTTCTCTAGCTTCTTTGATGGAGAGCGAGGGTACGGCTGCAGATCTTCTCTAAGCTCCCAATCCTCTGTCCGTTCTCGGAATCGAACATCATCGATTGCATTGGAACTGCAACGGTAAGCTCTTCCTTCTTCTAGAGCACTCTTTTCCAATTCCGAAGCTTTCTCAAGTTATTTTGGGTTGAGCGTCTTATGTGTTTTTATAGATCTATGATGACCTAAAGAGATTCCAGCCTTGTGGTTCAATTATATCGATCTCCTAGTATCATGGGAGGTGTTGTTTTCATTTATGTTCAAAGTCCTTGAGTTTTATGTGCAATTTCCACCAATACCTTTGAACGGGGTATTGCGTGCTTACTATTTAGCACCTATTGTTTTCTTGCCTTTCTTTTATGCTTGTATAAGGGTAATTGGGCTGTGTATAAGGATAATTTCTATTCTTGGATGTTTTTTCCAAGCCTTGCTCTGTTTATGACCGTTTTTTCTTATTCAGCCTATTGGACGTTATACCTATTTTCCATGCCTTGTTACCGTATGATGGAATGATGTTCCCTGACCTTTCTCGTTGTGCTGTAGACTGGTTATCCAAGTAGCTATATAGGTTTACTTTGGCCTTATAGAATTATTATGCACTGACTAGCACGGGGCCTAGATAACCTTGTGCTATAGACTATAAGGGGATAGATTGAGCGAGCTTCCTCAAAGAGTCTTGGACTTTATAGACTATAAAGGATAGACTGAGTGATCTTCCTAGAGAGTCTTGGATATTATAGACTATCGTAAGATAAAACAAGTGAGCTTCCTCAAAGATTCTTGAGCTTTATAAAACTTAAGGGGATTGACCGAGTGAGATTCATAGAGAGTCTTTGTTTGATTGAATTTCCTTAAAACCACTCCAAACTATAGGAGGGATTGACCGAGTGAGCTTATTCAGAGAGTCTGTGATAGACCTGAGGATATAAGAGGAATTGACTGAGTGATCTTTCTTAGAGAGTCTCTAGACCTTGGGGATATAGGAGGAATTGACCGCTTGATCATCTTTAAAATGTCCCTGACAAAATTAGACTATAAGGGGAATTGACTGAGCGTGCTTCCTCAGAGACTCTTATAAATTCATATGACCTAACCAGAAGGGGTTAGGCTGAGTGTACTTCCCAGATGGTTGTTGGTACTTTTTGGATAGGACCAGAGGGGATGGATGTGAGTACTTCCTTGAGGATTTACTGTTTGTGGATAGGTGTTTTCTTCACCGATGCTTGTTGATTTTGTGGATTGTTTACATCTATGTATTGCAGGTTACTGCTTACTACTTACTATTTACTATAATTTACATTACATATAATCACTGACTATTAGGCACAGATCTTCAGGTGGTTTCCTACTGTGATTTAGTCTCACATCCTGTTTGGGTCATGCTTTTGGTCCCAAACAGATTATATTGATACATGTATAGACAAGGGAAAGTGCTTGTCTACTGTAGGTACTTGAATTTCATTGGAGAAGGAGTTCATGGGACCAATCCGAGGCTTGCGATGCTGAGGAGTTTCTTATGTATATTTATTTTGTACTCTGGTTTAGTGTTGTGTTTCTAGCATTGTGACTTGTTTGTCTAGATTCCTAGACTTATGTATCATGAATCATTTAATATATATATATATATATTCTTTAGTTTTTTATTATTTTAGTCTTCCACTGTTTAATGTTGTTGGATATTTACTGCTTCCGCTATTGTATGTGTTATCTATTTCCGTTGTGTACTCTTCCAATTAGGGCATAGTTTCCCCACTATCACACCCAGGGCCCTTGCTACTAGTTGACAGCCTTTGGCGTTTGGGGAAATGCGCTTGAGACCATGTGACCAACCGACTACAGGGAAACTACGAGTGGAATCCAGAACCAGGACATTACAAATATGAAAAAAAAAATTATATACACCATAAACATAATGTAAGTGGTGAATATGGAATATATCTCTCCAAAATAAAATTTTGATGAGAAAAAACATTTACGTCGAGCTTGATTTGACACTCTTGTTCTTTATCTTCCTGTATAATCAAAATATGTTAATTATTTATGTAATGGAGAACAAAATATATTTTTATTATTAATTTTATTTCACATATTATTATGTTATATATAATTACTTTATCAATTATGATTAATTAAGATGTTTTGAACAAATTTGGCTTATTTGTCAAAAAGGAATTTGGTTAGTTGACTATGGTTAGAGAGGTCATTAGCTAAACATATCTAGAATAATAATCATGAAATAATAATCATATTTATAAATCAATAATTATATTAAATAAACATGGAATATGGTTGTGAAAAATTAACTAATGTTACAATCATGCAGACAATATACTCTACATACACATGCCAAACATTTAAAATTTTAAATAATCATTATGGAAAAATTTTAAGTAAACTTTATCTTTTTATAATGTTAATAATATCATAAATAATATATTATTTAATTATATAAACTTATATGTTTCATTATTTTTATGTGATGGCGAAAAAGTAATCACAACACTTTTTTGAGGTAGTAATCCACATGTCCACGAACGAAAATATTATTATTTTCAGTCACTAAAATAGTACAAATAAAAAGAAATATTATATTATAAAAATTAGAAGAATGTCATTAATATAAAATTTATTTCATTTATATCATATATATTTAATATATGTACCCCTATTACCTTCCATGTTATTTTTTAGTGAAAAATAAATATGATGGATTTGTAAGGTGGTAGTCTGTCGTACACAAGAGAAACATTATAATATCAGTTATAGAATGGATTTTAATAGATTATTAAATATATAATCAATCACCAAGTATTATTATGTAAAAAATTTTATATAAAAATTTTATATCCATCATCATACCCAACCATGATTGGTGGTAATGGAAAAAACAAATTACATTGTTGCACTGGGTGGTAGTCTACTGTCCACACGAATAATAATTTTGTAACCCATTTGAGGGTGATGTGTATATTTTTAGGTAATATTCATAACATAACAACATTTAAGTATATGTAAGATATGTTTTTATTATATAATCATGTTATAAAAATAATTTAAGGGGGTGTAAAATTAAATAAAACAAAAATTCTTGTTGATGAACATTAACTCTACATTGGGTAACTCCTTTTGGTTATCCCCAAATGACATCATTGGATTGATTTCATCGCGTATTAAGGATTATAGGATGATATTATGGTATCATATAAGTTATTTTGGTAGGGTTTTAAGGTTAAAAATGTCTTGGAAGGAGTGAAAAAGTGAGGGGAGTGAATTCCCCTGTATAAGGGTAGAAGAGTCAAATTCTTGTAAATACAAAATGTATTCACTATTTGGATGTCTCTCATACCTCATGTGTATAACAAATTCAATAATAATGGATTTTATGGAATATGATGTCGATAAAAACCTCTATAGTATAAAATCAATCAAAATTTTATCATGTTATTATTTTTTCATTAAGTTTACATATATTTTCCCCTATTTATTTTTACCATTTTAACTTCTATATTTTTATTTAACTAGTTAATTTATCCACAAATAAAAAATTAAAATAATTTTAATTAAGTAATTTATACATAATGATTTTAAATATTCTATCCAATTTATTAAATAAAAAATTTATATGTCTTCATAATTTATTTTTATATAGGTGCATGATCATGGAGAAACTGTGTTTTACACTTAACTATGCTAACACATTTTAATTATTTAGGGTTAATTATATTGACGATAAAATAAGACTTTGTCCATGAATGGTTCATATTTTATATCTAATTACATATATAAATCACTTGGAATAATAGAATATTTTTAGTAACATTTAATCATTTATTTAAATATAATTTATTAAAAAATGACATTAATGTCATTTTTGAAATGATTAATTTAAATGGAATTTATAAAAACCATAAAATTATGTAATTTGAGTATTTAATTTATACATGTATCTGAATTGATATATTTATATACTAGATTAATTAACCATAATAATTCACTCAATGTTATTTTCTTTTATTATTTTTAGTATATGTTATTTGTTTTATTAACCAGATCATTACTGCATTGAAATATTTTAAAATTTTAAGTAACTAATTAATCATGAAAAATAATGATAAATTATTTTGATAAAAACATATAATTTATTATCAAAATATTATATATAATTTATAATTTTAATTTCTTCCATGTCCCAATATATTATAGATATTAAAAAATAGAAAAATAACTTTTTGGTCTTTTTATTTAATTAACATAATATATTGGACAAATTCAACAGAAAATGGAAATGAATTTCCATATTTTATAGAAATATATTGAAAATTTATATATAAATTCATTAAATAAAATGTGTATAATATTTTAGGTCATTTTCACTTTTTTCATTCTCATTTAACCCCATGGTAAACTCATTTTTACATTAATTGTGACAATTAATTTTTACTACAATGAGTATTCATTTTTTCTAATTATTTTGTTGACCTTATTAGATAATATAAATTATGTTGATTAAAAATATGGAATAGATTTTTTAAAATTAAAGACACATTATTGGATTAATTAAATTTAATATTAATTGTACAAACGTGCTGACAATGTGTGGTTTTATAGAGAAAATTTTCAAAAAAATTAAAATATTTGTAATATAAAACATAAATATGAAAACGATTTTAATGAACTAATTTTGATAAATGGATATAAAATTTCACTAATTTTACATTCAAAACAATAAAAAAATTAATATATATTTATAAATAATTTAATCAAAATAAATTACTCAATTAAAATTCAATATTTTTTACTACTCATAAAAATTTGTATATTTTCCCAAAAGTACCAAAAAATGGCCAAAATATAATTTTTTTCAATATAATTTTAAAAATTGACACAATTTGTTTAAATAAATTCTATAAAATTTCCAAAAAAATTCATTTTAAATAATTGTACCATAAAAATTCAAAAAAAATACTTTATATGAAATATATTTTTTTATTGTAAAATTTAATTTATTTTTAGCTCTTGTCCAGAAAACACATATGATGATTGTTAATAAATAGATTTAATGTATTATATAAAAATTTAAATACTATAATATAATAGGAGCGACTTTTTAATTTATTAGTATAACAAAAACTTGTGTGGATTAAAATAGTTTTTCCAAAAGATATATCAATTTATATTGAAAAGGGATTTATTTTCATTTATAATTAATTTGTCACAAAATAACTCACATTATAAATATGTGTAACCAATATTATAATAATTTAGATCATCGTGTTCACAAACTTCATTCCAATGCCTATGTGATAAATATATTATTAAATAATAATATTAATAGTATTTTTTTTGTTCGATAAAATTCAGTCTTATGTGTACAGCAAGACATTTAAAAATTATATTTATTTAAAAAGGTGTATATCATTTCTTAAATAGGAGATAAATTATCATATCAATTAATTGTTTCATGTTTTTTATGCCATAAAAAATAATTTTATTCATTAGAAAACTCATTTTGTTAGAAAATTAGTTTCCAAAAATCATTTTAAAAATAAGAACACGGAAAAAAAATTCTTCACAGGAAAACATTAATAGGTAATTTTTAAAAAGAAAATTAACTTATCACATTTGAATTATTTGAATTATAATACCAATGAATCAATAAGTTTAATAAACTAAAAAAAATTATAATACATATATTCATGAAATATCATATCTAAGGGGCGGTATATTGACCTTTAAAAATATTATAGGTGTAAATCATCAAAATATGTGTCAATGAATAGAAATTGAGACCTTTTCACATACATTGAGTCTGACTTGTCATATGTTTGTTTATTTTACAAAGTAATAAACATTCATTAATTATTTAATATAATGATAACATTTTCATGTTTATTATTAATTTTATTTCACTTATTACTAAGTCGGATACAATTACTTAAGAAATTATGTTTATATCAGATGTTTTGACCATATTCATCTTGTGTGTAAAAAATGGATTTGGTGAGTCGAATATGGTCAAAGTGGTACATATTTAAACATATAAAAAATAATAATCAGGACATATTTTTCATATTTACACATAAATTAAACTGTAAGAACCACTCATGAAATTTTGTCCTCATAAATTATGTATGTTGCAATCATTTATATGTTAGACCATACATACTCATGAGTAGTGTTCCATTTTTTCAATGATAATTATGGAAAGGTAATAAGTTTTATTTTATCATTCAATAATTTTTGTTACAGAATATATATAATATTATTTCTATAATTATATATATATATCATCTATGTGGTGTGGTGACAATAAGGGTGTCACATTGTTTCGTGAAGGTGGTAGTCCACACATTCAAGAAAGACATTACCATTATTCAATGAGTGAAATGGAAAGATTTTAAATGAATTATATTATTACCATAATGAAAAATATTTCATTAATATGATAATTATTCAATGTATATCACATTTATTTTTTAAATTTACCCACATTACCTTCAATGTAATGTGTCAGTGAAAACAAATCACTTCGCTTTGAAGGTGGTAATCCACCATACACATGAACTTCATTATCATAAACCCATTAATATAATTATTAAAATGATTGATACGATATAATCACTAAATAATTATAAATATATATATCTATCATCATTCTCAAACGTGGAAGGTGTTAATTTCAAAATGAACTACATCGGTTTATGAGGTGGTCGTCCACCGTACACATGAATAATGATTTCGTAAACCATTTTCTGTAAGAGGAAAATGATTAAGGTTATCACATTTGTGTAATAACATATAATTATATTTAATATTATATGGTTGTTATGTAATCATGGTTCTATAAAAATGAAGAGGGTGGAAGAATAAATAAAACAAAAAATTTCTTTGAAGAATATGACCTCTTCTTCGGATAAATACTTTTGGCTTGTGAAAATGGCCTTCTGTTGTTAGATTCAATCCAATAATAACACTTATAAGATGTGATTATGGAATTATAAAATTTATTTTGGTAGATATTGTTGTGAAATATGGGTTTTGAAGGTGTGAAGAGAGAATGAGAGTGGGTGACCTTCTATAAGTGAGGTGAGTGTATCACTAGTAGTTTTTGAAAAGAACTAATTCCAAACATGTTATTTAAGAAAAAAAATCCAATAATGGACAATTCTTGATAAAATAGAGGATAAAATCAAATTATGGAAAAAACAATTTAGCCATGTTTTTGGGTTATTTGAACCCATATCTTTTTTTAACCCCAAGTAAATCCATTTTTACCTTAATAATGGTAATTAATTTTTAATATTTTCACTATTACTTTTGGTCAAAATAAATATGAAATTATTATGAAAGAAAAAAATATAGGAAATATAGAATTTATTTTCCTAATTTCAATTCAAAAAAGTTGGAAAATATAATTTCAAATGCATCCTGCTGTCATGATGAGAAAACGGGGTTTCCAAGAGAATATTTTCGAATGTTTGAAGTGTGTTTCTATCAAAATTAAATATTAAAATGATTAAAATTACCCCAATTGATTAATAGATATATAATTTGAACTAATATTCCATTAAAAAAATTCAAAATATAATATAATTTTATAAATAATTTAAAAAAAATAGTTTCAATTATAATTAAATAATTTATATGTTCATCGACAAATAAAATATTAGAAAAAAAATCCCATAATTTTGCCCTAAGATAAAGATTTTATTATTAATTAAAAAATTAATCCATTTTATCAAATAAATTTTCTAGAGTTTGAAAATTATGATTTCAATTTATGTTCATGAAGCACGACTAAAATTTCTTTTAGAAAGAAAACTTTTTTATAATAGTATTCATTTTTTTATTGATAGTATTTTGATTGATATTAAATAGATGACCATATTTTATTAATTTACATAGTAATATTAATACTCCCCAATTTAATGGTTAGGTTGTAATGGTAAACTATATTATAGTTCATTTTGACTCAAGGTTCTGTCTTCTAGAAGCTATCGATGAGAATAAATTTATTTAAATATAAATATATCATAAAGTCTAGGGGAGACAGATTCTAGTCTATGTGCTGTGTTTCATGTCATTTAAACTATAAAACATAATTTTACTGTTTTAAAATATTAGGTTTTTACATCTATAACTTGCTACAAGTGACAAATATAATCTTATGTAGATGGTAATTTAATATCAATATTCATTGTAGACACTGCA
Organism: Viscum album; assembly: GCA_963277665.1. Lineage (NCBI taxonomy): Eukaryota > Viridiplantae > Streptophyta > Magnoliopsida > Santalales > Viscaceae > Viscum > Viscum album. The sequence goes on from OY728158.1 coordinate 1,292,606,731, forward strand.
AAAAACCCCATTATTTGAATTTCTTCAATAGTTATTCCCATTATACATGATTCATTACATATTTTCCTTCTTCAAATAACATAATTTATTATTCATAGATACCATAATAAAGATATTAATGTGAATTAAAATAGCCATTATGTAACACATTCATGAATCATGCCCACTTCTAAAGTAATAAAGGAAATCTTATTCTTTAGACGTTGTTGGTCCTCATCATGAAATCCAATACTACCAGATATAATGTTGTAACCATCATGTCCATAAACTAAATGCACCTTCTCATGATGTTATATACATTCATGGTATTGGGTACTAATTCTAATTTTCATTATCCAAACCATGTTATTGGGATGACGGCATCAAAATTAGTTATTGTTGTCCAACATTAATAATTTGCTTCATTGGTCTGACATTCAAGACCTTAAACTGCCGATGGAAAGATTCGACATACTCACCAACTTAAAACTCGAAAAATTAAACTATGGGGAAAGATCTAGCCTCTACATACATATCTTTCACCATGAATCACCATGGTTATAACTTCAGCATTTAAAAAATGATACAAAACATGTCAATTTAAAAATGCACAAGGGGAATCCTATGAAAAATATTATATGGGATCTATTAAAAATCCCCAATATAAGGATTATATATATGTCAAGGATTACATAGAATAAAATAGTTTTTAGATTCACATGGGAATATAAACATTCAACTAATACCCTATTGTTAACTCTACCAATGAATAAATCAAAACATCTCCATATCCCTATTATATATAGGTCCAAAAAATCTATTTTAGGTACACATAGATGTGTTGTTAGGTTATTCGATTTCTATTTAGAATTAGAATCTTCATCTAAGAGTTCCCACATCCTTAATATCATTACATTGAGTCACATATACTCTAAATATCAATTATACTTACTTTAGTATACGGTGATAATATATTTGTCAGTATATTGAGCCCACCAAAACCCATTCAACAGAACATATCCATGAGGAAACCATTTCATTTATATAAATTCACTAGCTGTATTGTATGGAATTTTTTTATAATCAATTAATTCCAAACATGTTATACTCTTAAAATATAACACATTTAAAAGAAAACCAAATATTGTATCAAGTTGGACTGACTCTATTGTGTGTTAATAGTACATATGCCTCTATATCTGACCCTCTTATAACCATTCAAGAACACGCATCGAAGATGAAACCTTTTGTAGTATCTAATGTGAAAAAATTGGTTTTATAGTGATGGTATATATTCCTAAATATTTTACCCTCACATACCTATCCTATATAACATTTCCAATAGGATTCCAATTTGATTTATTTCTCCAACCATTTCCTCTTCAATATATATATTTGAAGATCATCAATGACCATATCCATTTTTATGCAATGCTCATCTGGATTCGGTTATCTTCTTATTTATACATGTATGATTCAAATTTTATCAGGGATTAATGATGGTTATGAGAAATATGGTTGGTAACAATTCAATGAATTTTTTTTTCTTTTCATTTATTATGAATCAATAAGGGAAGAATCCAAAAGTCAAAGTCTCCCTTGAATTTTTAGAAAATGAATCCATATACGAAATATTGAGTTATCCCATGAATGGATAAATAATAATAAGAAGAAAATCATATATTAAATAATTTCTATTTTCAAGTGATGTAATTCATATAATGTCTGATGGGAGGAATTGATAGATTGTTAAAGGATTCACTATCTAGAAACTTTAGATACAAATATTGGATTAACCTCTTCGATTAGTCTTCATACTTTTTTATTTCTATATCAGGTAATCCCATGGTCGGTTTTCACCTCTAAAAATTGTGTGCATTTCCATTTTATACGAGATTCATGTTATTATATATAATAACCCATGATTTTGGAATATATTTTCCACTGAATTAATACAAACATCGAGTTCTTATTTCACATTCAACGCAAAAAGAAAACAATTAATGAAATATTATCTGAGAATTATTAATAAATTATTTAGATAATAAAAACAATTTTTAATAAAAACATTGTAATCAGTTAAATTTCATTTCATTCAGATGATAAATAATCAATATGACTTATTATTATAAAAATCATTTTTGAAATAATTTTTTAATGAATCAATAAATTAAATAAACCACTTTTAAATGATTATAATGATAATATGTGATATTAAAAAAATTAAATTATATGTTAATATTATTTAAATTAAAAATTTGTAAGATATATATTAAGAAGACATAATATTTTCAAAACACCATTTTTCAATAAAAGAAGATTTGATTTATATTTTGATATTTTATATAGATATATATTTTTTATAATAAAAAATTTAAACAGTTAGTTTTATTTTTATATATATAATTTCTAAATTATCTTTCTGTTTGTTTTTGAGATTTTCTAAAATAGTTGAATTTTTGGTGAATTGTTTAAAAAAGATAGTTTTTACTAAAATCATAGAGTTTTTTACTATATCATGAAGTTTGTTTAACATATGAGCTAATAAAAATTTTGTGTAATAAATTATGTATTAAAAGGATAAATTAATTATTTCAAGATACTATTATGAATTTTGAAAACGTATTTTTATCAATTTAAATAATATTTTTCAATAATCGAAAGTTTTTTGTATTTTATTTTAATTATATATTATTTCAATAAATTTTAATTTTGGCTTGATATAAAAGTGAAATAAATTTATTTCTTTATTATTAAATAAATTATTATACAGATAATAAAAAATGATTTTAATTGTATCATATATATATATTTTATACTACAAATGATCTTTTGCAAAAAAAAAATTTACACATTTCATGTGATAATTTTAAAATATTTTTCACTTAAACATGCATTTTTTTTATAATATAAATTTTATATTTAGTATATGTAGGTATAAATTGTTTAATATGGGAATGAAAATAAGTTGATAAAAATAGAATTACATATGTAAGAATTAGTCACCACCGTAAAACTAAATATGGTACAATTGAAAACATTAATACTAAAGGACAAAAACTGTATTTTAAACATATGTGAAAATAAATTATTGAGATATTATTAAAGTTATATCATCCCCAATCAATTATTTACTATTTATGGATATAATTTATTTATTAAACATGTTCTACCTTTAAATTATGTGGTTATAAATACAAAAAATATCATTTTCACCACTGATAAAAGAGACCTCTCAACACCTCATCAAAACTGACCAAAAAAATCAGTTTATATATGAAAATATAATTTTTTTTTATTTCAAAAGAATCATCTTCATTTTCAATTAACATTAGGTCAAACGATATTTTCCTAATACATCCAATTATAGTGAGTCACTCAAGTCCTCAATATGAGTACATTTTTCTAACATATTTAATTTATTTTATTTTTTTAGCAAATAAAATTTGTTAACTCCATTATATTAAAATTAATATAATTTCAATGAGTAATATTACTACTCCATGATATAAATTATTATCCACATTTCCTCTTTCCATTTAAGGAAACTGAGACTATCATTGATGTTTTGTATGGATTATCACCTTTGTGAAGTGATGAATTCTATTTTCACTATAATCTCTCCTCTCAAATTAAAGGGTGAATATGAATATTAATATGAAATTGGTTTTTTTTATTATTATTATTTTTATGATAAAATTTTTAATCAACGATTTTACCTCCAATTTATCATGAAACAAAACATTAACCTTTCATTATGCAGGCCTCCCCCTATACAATGTAACATATCACTTTTTTAATCTAGTTTCATTATTATTTATTAAAAAAATACTAAAATATATTCCAAATCCATAAAAATAGAAAAATAATATCATTATTCTTATGTGATAATGATATGATTCCAAAATAATAAACTTTTTTAACCACACTCAACCATTAATTAGGATATGTTCAAGTTTATATCGGTCCAACCACCTAATTGAAAAATATCTTTTATTCCTATGGGAACTTAATTAATGAAGATATATGATATAGATTTATAAGTTTTTTTTGTTTTTGAATGGTTATTTTAATATTAATCTCATTAATTAAGATAACATCATTCATTTTTTTAAAAATTCAATGAAACATACTAGGTGCCAATTTCATTTATAGTAATATCAACTTAAATTATTATATAATGAAATGATAACCTTATCAACTACCAAAATCAATAGTTCTAGTACATTTTATAATCTATGAATGGTGAATGTTAGAAGAATAATTAAGAAAACACTATTATTATGGAACAAGTTAAAATTGATCAAGATGACTCACACCAAAAAATAAAAATAATAGAAAACGAAATATATACATATATAGAATATTAATAAATACATTATATGATATAATATGGCTATGAATAGTTTTTCTAAAATTGTGATTGATATATTTATTATTGCAATATAGGAGGTTCAACTGGTTTAATGGAATAAAGGAATTATGGTAAGGTGGTTGTGTGACTCATATTTAATTCAAGGAGACATATTTCTTATTGTGCACCATGAAATCATTTTATTATTTCCGAATCAATGTATTTTACTATATTCATATAAATAATGAGGTTTAAATATCCTTATCATGTTATTTATTAAAATATATTTTGTTACACCATAGTACTAGGGCCCCACACTAGTGCATTGTGTGGCCTTAATCACACCTCCCTGTATTCTAGAGGATTCAAAAAAGTATTGTCGGTATGAATGTGGTGTGGTGAGTATATTATTCCATATTGTTATATATCAACATTAGATAAATAACATATACATCATACAACCACACATCTGAAGAGTCAAGTATTCAACGCTGAATCACTATGAAATGAACCATGAAATATCATAATATTGTTATATACATTAAATGAAGAAAATAATACCTATTTTTTATGTACATATAATATCTTAAGAATCAAAAAGTTTAGAATATGAAAATAATACAGAAACATGAAAGTCATAATATCTGACCTAGTTCATATCTCCCAATCCCATCTTTTACTTATCATTATGCATCAGAAGAAAGTCATTTTACCTTGTCCAACCTTTTATCCCAGAATATTTTTCGGTTACCAAATGACACCCTGAATAGTGTGTGAGTATGAATTAGTGGGCTTACACCAATTATTTCCAATACGATACATTCTATGATTTGAATGAATAATTTTCTGAAATAAATAAATTATACATTACGAATAAGGATCTATAGAAAAAAGGAAAATAGTTGAGCCTCATATCTGAAGGGGACTAACCAAGTTGACCCATCCAACTTCAACCATAATAAGAAACATTGATCACATTGATGGTATCGTGGCTCAATATTTTTCCAATATAAATCACTATTGAATTCATTATTAACTGACCTGGGGGAATCCCTAAGGATTACCCTTATTTCCATAAATTAAAATCACTTGGACAAATAAATTATCATAGTATTAACTACAGCAAAAAATTCATGACATTAAAAAATAGGTAACTATTGGAAATTACGGATCACACCAGAGTAAATCCATGCCAATGATATTTAGTTAAATAACGTGAACTAATCCCATGAAATTAAATAATGATTCCCCTAAGAAATCCAGGACATTAATACATGGAATTTTTTAGGTACATACATTATGTGAATCCAAGGGGGATCCACCCTATATAATTATCCGTAATGAGTTTATATATAATCAACTATATTTCTTTTGGTATTCCATATATTTATAATTCATTCAATCTAATAAATACTTCACTATCTGTAATGACATGTTTCTACAATTTTAATCCAAGGATCACCTATATAATTCGACCCCAATATAATTTATAAAGTATCCAAGGATTTTCTATATGGATTTCCATACTCACAATAATTTCCAAAAAATATTCAACAAGACATAATTACAAAATTTTAAAACAAATAAATTGAAAATGTAAAGACAAGTTCATCACATTAATTCATTTGAAATTTCTTATTTAATATTACTATGATCAAGGCATGTTCCTTTTCATATGGTTCATCCACATTTGGCCAATATTCCTTTTCACTTATTACATTACAAGGGAACCCCTAAAATAAAACAATTAATTCGACCATCCCCTTGGTGAAAGAATAAATCCCCACATTAGTTGATTTAATATAGGTTTACCCAAGACAATGTACTCATATAAGTAAAAGGGAGATTTTTATAAATAAAAAACGGTGATAAAAAAATTATTATAATTTTAGATCATGTGTCTGAGGAGTCATCATTTCTACACATGCCAATAAGTTATACAAAATTGAGAAATTATGGGAAACATTCAAGACCATTTATCTTAACCTCATTGGAGACGAATCATTCTATTCCAACAAATAGTTTAACCTAAACTAAATGAAATAAAAGAACTATAAAAAGATTTCACTCTATGAAATATTATTTATATTACATGGAAGTAAAAAAGAAATGGAAAATACAAAAAAAATGAGTAGGATCCTTACCTATAGATTTTTAATGCCTATGACAAAAGTAGAAATCAAAAAGAATTAGAGGAGATATGTCATGGTATTATTAGAGGAGAAATATATCTTAATGGATGGAACATATAAAAACAAGGAAAATAAAAATTAGAGTGATGTTTAATGGTGAAAAGGGGGGAAATATCCCCCCTCCACTATATAAAAAGTATCCCAGGACACTCCAATTGGTTAGTGGGTATCATTAGATATCCAGTAGTCCTCTAGTGGGTTTAAAATTCTATAAGAAGAACACTAACAATAATATGGAATTACTACCCATTGGTTTTATGCCATGGCATCCTTCTAATCCTCCCATGTATCTCTGTTTCCACTAATCATCATTGATAATTCATAAAAAACAAAACACAGGAATTTAATGGGGTTTACGGAAAAAAAATATAGGGAACATACCTAATTAGAGGGGTAGGAATTTACAACATCACTTCTATATGAATAATCATTGTGAGATATATCCTATAGATCTATTAATAATTACTGGTGGAAATTCCTATCCACTATTGTCTCATGTAAAAAACCTTATTTCTTGCTTCCTCGAAGTCATGCATGTTCATAAACTATATATATTACATAGAAAATATTTTTTTTCATGGAGGGTATTTTCAATATAATAAATTAAATGGTCTTTATGATCCTAAATTAATGCATCACCCATAAGATCAACATACTTTGTACCAGTCATTTGATATAGGTCATGATAGTATAGTTGAATCTAATATATATGAAACACATAATCTAATGAAATGAATAATTATATAATTGTGTGTTTATTGTCCATTAGGATGACCCCCCCCCCATTATCTAAAACATCCTCTTTTACCGAGGTTCCAATTTCCCATACCTCTATATACAATGGGTCCCCAATATTTTCGAAACAGAAACACACAAAACCTACTCTCGTACCTATGACACATGATAATGAAAATTCTTATATGATTATGATTCTTATGTACTGTTTGTCATAAACATCCTCTTATAAATAAACAGGACATGATCAATCATCTTCTAAACCAGACATATCCCAACCATCATAGACTCACCTAACTCCATCGAACACTAGGTTTAACAACAATTCCTCTACCATATTTCTTCATAAGGATCTACTTTCATCTTATACTAATAAATGTTGTTATTATAAAATCAAAAATTTGAAAACTAGTTTTCCAAAGATCATCCAAATATGGTACACATGCTATTAAAACTTCCTCAAAATGCCTTCAAATTTTGATTGAACAATCCCTCTGTTTGTGGGTGGATGGTTGAACATCAAATCACTGGAGTTCCCAATGCATTATAATACCCCTTCAAGAACCATGATCTAAAATAAGATTATTTATCAGGTTTGGTAACTTTTAGAATCATAAGAAGTAAAAAACATATCAAACATGTATTATTTTGATCACATTGACCATAAAGACATACCATATTAATAGATAAGGTGATTCCTTCATCATATGTTCTATGAATACATATAATCCATAATTCCCTTAGGCAATCATTTTTCATATCATATTGAAATCAATGGTTAGATCATCCCATTTGAACTCTATAATGGGTAGTGTTTGTAGGATACCAATAGGCCACTAGATTTTATCCTTCACCTATTGAAAAGTGTACCACTATGCAATGAAAACATCAATCACATTATTCATCTATAGACCTATATAAAAAGGATAGATATCACTATAATGCAATATCGATATTTTCTATACTTTCCACGTTGAAGTATGAGATTCCCCTATCAACTCCCCTTGCATGTCATTTTTCACTAAAACACTTACTTTCCCTTGGAAATCTCATCCATGTATATAGTATAGTCTGGGGGTGGCTCATTACCATGGCGGTTGTCGAAATGGGTTAGTAACTATAGTTCATATTTTTTCTATCTCTTAGATCAATATAAATCAGAATGATTCAAGGATTAGGATTAAAGGGCTTCTCAACCTTGGTCCACCTGGAAATCTAGATAAATTTCATTAATCATTTCCATCAATTACCATTCCTTATAAAATTCTTAAATAACTAAATGATCATACTTCCATCTCAGATCATTATCAACTACATTAATCTTCCCCGGTGTATATATAAGGAAAAAAATCAAAAGATTAGAGGTACTCATCCAACCTTTATAACCTAATTATTATGTGTTACTGAGAGGATATGTATTTAAAAATATTATTTTCTATATAGAGCATGAAAATTTTTCAACATAGATTGTTACACTAGTATATCATAGTGTACTCTACCACTACTCTCCCAGTATTTAATGTTATGTTATTCCACTTAAGACACCATAACATATGGGACCCATATTACATGAATCAATCCCCCTACATCAAAACTGATCCCATCCTCATACATGATGCATTTTTGTATGTAACATATCCTTTAATGGATTTGGGAAGCATTAGGATTGATGCTATGTTCGGTTTTTTTAACTTATTGAGGGAATTATAACACGAGTGTAAACAAAAAATTCATACTCTAATTTTGGTTAGACCAATTAGTGTTGCTTCCAAATATGAAAAGTTATGTATAAATATTAGATAATAGACTAATGTTCTATAAATTTAATGAATATTAAAGAAATTAATGTATTGAATAAGATTACCTAATTGATCCAAAAAGGTAACTTAATGATATTTTCATGTAGCCAATGCACCCTTAGAGTGCCTAAAATGATCTCTAGGTTTCGTACATGCTCCTCCATTAATTAAAAAGGATGAGTATATCATCATACAAAAATACTATGAATGAACCAAGGTATAGATGGGAGACTCTATAAATTTTGTCCATAAATATTACTGGTGGGTTCATCATCCCAAACACATCACCAAGTACTTATAATTGTTGTACTTAAATCAAATAGTTGTACATGTAATATCATAGGGTCTCGCCATAACATAGTGATAGCCATATCTCAAGAAATTTTTGCAGAGTACACTCTCACCCTTGGTAAAATAAAAATAATATTCAATATGAGTTAGTAGATATCAATTCTTAATAGTCACCTAGTTTAACCATTTATTATCAATACATATTCATAAATACATTCATACTTCTTATCAAAGATGATATGCGAGCCTCATAGATAGGTACTAGTATGAATAAATCTTATGACCTCTAAATACATAGAAGGACACTTTGGATCATGTTTCCCTCCCAAATAAATACAATATGGATGTATTGAAATTTATTTAGTGCATGTCCTGAGCACTACATAGAACACTACCTACTTCTCAATTATAATTCTCAATAATTCATATGAGAAAAATAAATGAACTAGTCCACTATGTGGGGTATACTACTAGTTTTTCCCCTCTGTCATCTAATTTATATCTGAAATACAGTTCGGTTTCTATTGATTGGGAGCATCCCTACCAGACTTCAAGTCTCACTATCCTTTGTAAATAAAATTGTAGTATTTTGATGAAACAATGTATTCCCATCCATGAATGAAATGTGTTTTTTTATTAGAATGGAACCAACAAATCCATTCAATGAATCTAGTTGAACCCAACAATATCTTGTATGAAAATGTCCAAAAAATTTCACAACCTCTAATCTTGAGGGAACACACTCATTAGAAATGGACTCCCCCAAATCAAAATCCCAACTATCTCTCAATGGATGTCACCCAGTACAAATAGTCAATAGGCCAACACAAAACCATCCATGAATTGAAATGATATGAATTAGTGTGAAAACCTTATGTTGACCTAAGAATAATCTAAGGTAGAAAACACAAGAATTATAACTCTTATAGAAAAATCCCAATATCATTACTTGAGAAATAAATTTGTAATGGATGAGATTGTCTATAACATTTTCTCTTGGTCGCATTCAGAATCCTCATCACTGCACTACCTTGACAATTTAACTAAATTAAACTCTAATCAATCCTACTACCACCTCATTTTATTAGGCTAGTCTAACTATAACTACCTCCCTATACAAGAGTATCATATAAAACTATACTACCTAGAAATTTCCCAAAAAAATATTCAACAATTACCTATGATTCCATTCAATAAACACTATAGATATTTCCTAACCTCCCACAACATTAACAGCAAATTATAGGCCAATAATGGTGTCATAAATTAGGATTTTTGCAACCAAAATAAGGAAATAAAACCACATTGTCCCTATATATCCATTGTATCCCAATATGCTGAAGAGACACAACACAGACACATTTCTTACCACAAGACTTTAATCTACCAACTGGTGCTTTTCTCACTAAACCATGAGCCTCTCAAATATTCCTCATAGTGAACAAATCTGGTTAACAATCCTTGAGAATGTGGTACGGTGGTAGACATTCACCTATTCCCTTGTGTCCTACCTTTTGATATACTTGTTTCATCATTTCCAAGACAACTCACCACTATCCCGGAATGGGATAAACAACTTTAAACTAGAGAATTAATTAAAATATTCCATGGTATACAGACTAACTTACTTCAGGTGAATGAACTCCCTAAACCTATCTGAATAGACAGTCTTGGGGGAAAAGTGGACATATAATCTAGTCTTCAAGTCCTTCTAACCGTACCCATATATTGATCATCCAAAATCATAGCATCAAAATATTTTCTAGACTATCCTTGAAGAATTTAATATGAAATATTCAACCGATTTTCCCTTGGTTTATCTATATGATCAAATATAGTATGCATAGACCCAGGACAAGTATTAGGTGACTAGGGACCTCACCCCATAGTGATATTAGGGGGATACTTTAATTCAAATTTCATGGTAAACTAATACATTATATATACCAATAAAGACACATATCTTTCTATAGAATATATCATGTGAAACAAATTATCTATGTGACGATCCACCACACCAAATCCCAGTTCCATAGGTGGCTAATTACTCTAAACCTTAGGGGATTTCTCTCTAGTGCCCTCTTGATGCTCAGCTGGTGATCGATGAAGACGAATTTATTTATATTTCCAAAATATAAACATTGAAAACATTACCAATTAGGTTTATGGTATCACAATTCAAGAATAATAGTAACAAACATTAGTCTATAAACCACCAACCTGGGAACTCTATCTATCAAGGGCTACTTACACTCAGATAAATTCACATTTACAAAAAGGAAAAATGTTACAATATTCTATATTTATCACCAAAAATAGGGTTTATGTAGTCGTTTTATTTATTTAGTCTCCTGAACCATGTATTAGTTAAATAAGTTTTCATTCATAACTTATGGGGGAAAACACATTATAATATTCTTACTGACAACTTATTTTAAAAATTCCATCATTTAATTAAAACTAGCTATCCTATATCATACACATTTCAGTCTTGATAATTTTTTTATTCCATTAAATTATCATGTTTATAACCATGATGTCAATATATAATATGTTAGTAAAATTTTATAGAGGAAAATTACCATTATGATGTGGCTGACAATAAATTTAACTGAACCCCATTTTTATTTAAATTTAAATAGACTTAGTTTAAAAAAATTTGTCATTTTGAGGTTTTTTAGATAGAATTTCACCATTAATCATTATAGGAAATCACTATTTTGGGTAATCATGACTCTTAAAAAACCAACCATACATTATAGAAAACAAACTAAGATTAATAGTCAAAGTAAGAATGATAATTTAATATAAATAACTATTATGCCTAATATGATTCCTCAATGAAGTCCCCCAAACCATACCTATTTGAGTGAAAATACCATGAACCCTAACTTGATAAATAATGTTCCTCACTCAAGGTGAGTCTAAATAAACATTGACAATGAATTCCATGAAGAATAGTTACCACTCATGGAAACTTGAAATTTCCCCTATGCATGGGTTATCTACACTAAATAATGGCATCATTAGTATTCCATGATACATATTATCTTTTATCCACCATTACCACATACTAAAATAGGATAAAATATTATCAAATACCATTTTCTAATTACCCAACCTGAATTTATCTAATGTGTTACCCCATGTTGGTTCAACACTTGGCCTTAGGCATGACACCATTTAGGTTAATGACAATAAGTGAAGGTATGACCGTGATATGATGAGGATACTATAACTTCTTTTTTATCTCAATATTGATGTAAAGAAGGAAATATCTTACAACAACACATCGAAAATGAAAAACATCACAAACCAAGTCATGTAAACATAAACAAAAAATACCATCGAAATTATATATATATATATATATATATAAAATTAATGAATATTAGTTATATAAGGTCCATCTGATCTCAAAATTAAAAAAATAGAAAAATAATAAAAGAGTACTTGAAAAAAATCCAAAAGCATTATCCTATATTCCTGTTCCAAAACAAAATCCTAGAAATACCATATAGAATCAGTTTTTGGGAATTTCTATATGTCCAAACCTATGTCCTCAAATTCATTTTATGTGATAAAAATTGGGTTTTATTAAGGCATAGTATTATACTATTATAAATTTCCAATTTGAATTCAGTATGTATGTATAAATAATAAATATGTGTAATAATTAAATAAAAAAATAATAATAATGATATATAGAAATACGGAACTATTTAGATCCTTATTTCTCAAGGGGAATCATAGGTTGACCCAACCAACTTCATCCATTGTTGGAATATTTGATAATTGTGCTGATTTTGAGGATCAATATTGTTCAAAGATTCATCACTGAGGTAGTTTTAATCAATAGAACAGTGTTAATCAATGTGTCACAATTCAGCATTCTTTTATAAAAATACATTAAGGAAAAATCTATTTGTCATGTCTAAACTCAAGGATGTTTCCATTACATATAGTGGCACATCTTGATGGGAAACCAACTATAACACCTAAGGAAATTCACACCTATAAATTAATGATGAATCATGGGAGGTCATCCCCTGGTATTAAAAAAGGGTACCCCTCAATAATACACAACATTAATCTATGGAATTTAATATGTATAATACATTACCTGGATGTTAGTTGTATCCACTAATCATGGTAATGAATCATCATAGAATAAATTTTCCCTCTCTATGGCTTCCATGTTTTTAGAGCACAAAAAATGAACGGAAGTATTCACCCAAAGAATTTACATTTTTACCCTAGTGTATTTAAAGTAACATCTTTGTCATTATATAATAGTATAATTCATATGGAATACAATGAATGCCTCCAGGGAATTCGATACACATAGAGAATTCCAAAAAAATTAAAGAATTCATTATAAAAAAATGTTATGTAAATTAAATACATTATTTTAATCCATGATCAACAATTTTATTCATTTCACTCTTTCACTTTAATATTTTTGTGTTGAAGGCAACTATCAGGTTCTAGGGGTCATGTTGGGTGACCCCCATTCAAAATTAAACTATTCATTTTTAAAGAAGTACCTAAACAACCACAATTAATTCCCTCATTCCGTAGGTGAACAAATAACCCCCCATGTTAACTGATTTCTCAATGGTGTACCCAAGGTGATGCACTTTTCAATGTCTAGGGGAGTTTTCAAAGAATCAAAATGGTGAAAAAAATTAGTTTCTGAGAAGATTAATCATCTAATGATTCATTGTGACCACACATTAATATATTTAATACAATTGAGGGACCTTCAGAGAAAAAAAATGCACCACATACATAAAACTAAAAAGGACCCATTAATTTAGTTTCGACATTTCATTTGAGAAAAACAAGTTTAATCAATAAACTGGACAAAATTCTTGATAATATGGCATATACCTTTTAAGGGGAGATAACATAAAAAGCCGCAGATTAATGATGAATTGGTGGAAAATTATTTTTGATCTTTCCATGGGAATTGAAACTCCAAAAATATAATGATTGATGGAAAACAATTAAAGACATTAATAATGGTATAATATTATTAGGATTTAAGTAAAATTGAGGGATGTACTAAAAATGAGGGGGAATAAATTTTAGTGATTTTTATGTGTGAAAATAGGGGAAATGATAAATCATTCCCCCCCACAAAAAAACATCCCATGACCCACCAACTCGTTGGTGGGTCACACTAGCTAGATTTTGATCATTCATTTTATCTGTTAGCCTATAAGAGGACCAGCTACTAGCTTTTGGCACTAAAGTCCTTATATTTCATTATTTGACCTCCTCTAGATCCTCTCAAACACCTCTTTTACTACCCAAACCCCTTATCTAATCCAATAAAAACATATAGAAATCATTTAAAAATGTTTAAGAAAAAAAACATTGTTTCAAACAAAAAAAGATGGTTGTAGTCCTAAAAATTCCATTAAAAGTTTATCATGTCCATAATGCCCTTTTTATCTCTTCTCTCTTTATTGAGTTAGAAAGATTAATCATCAAATTATTTCTTCCATGTTAGGTTGCTTCCCCCATAGGATATTATTTCCCTATCATTCTATTCCTCTCTAGAGAAAATGACATGTCTGATTAAAATCGTCCTCCTCATTGAATTTCCTCTCCATACATTGTTTATCATTGTTGAGAATATTTTCAATCCTTCTTAATGACATTTTTCATTTTTTATCTATATTTTCCATTCCTTCCAGTATTCTCCAAAATATTTAAATACCTAGATATATTTTTACTAATGGGGATATCATACTTCCATTCTCCTCTTTTAAAAAAGAATTTTAGTTACACTTATTAATATGTGAGTTTTCAACAATAGTATTTGAAAATATATTTTACATCCTTTAAAAATTGAATGTTTTATATTCAACTCTATATTTAATTTTATAAAAAACATCATTTAAACTATTTTTTATTGATTATTATTTTTAAAAATTAGGTTTTATTGAAATATTTAACATTATATTTGGAAACGATTATGCCTTCTTTGAGGCATCTTTATTAATGATTATTTTAAAAATATATATGTTTTCAAAATATTTTCAATTTAACATTTTTAAAACATTAGGTGTTTTTTTTATCCTTTATTGATCATTATTTTTAAAATTTAAAATTTTTCCAAAAAAACTCACATCCCCATTTTTTAACAAATATATATTTTTGATACTTCTTTAATAAAATTTTATTTATAAATATTAATTTTAAAATTTTCATATTTTTAATTTCTAAAAAATATCATTTTTTTGAATTTACTCATTAAAGTGATTGAAACTCCAACTTTATGCCTGTGAAAATAGATATTCCTATAATCCATTTTATTCTTTCATTCTCATTCACTATTTATATTAAATGGATTTCACTCCTACGAAGTTATTTTACATGAATAATAGTCCAATTTTTCTAATTGAATAATATTTTATGGTGATTGAATTTTTTGGATCAGCCGTTAAAATGATATGATTAATTTTTGTGACAACATATGTAAATGTTGTGAATACAGCTTTTTTTCATGGGTTCATCTTGATTTTATTAATGAATCCCATTTTTTTGAGGGGATTTCATGATTGTTATAATGAAGGAATTCTTATGGAAAATATTTATAAATGTTTTGATTTTTGGGCTATATATATCCCTCTAATGAATTCGGTAATGATTTAAATCTCACGAAATAATGGGTAATGATTTGGGATTCTCGATCCACCATGGTAAGTAGTTGAGTGAATCTTAATCCACCAAGAAAAATGTCTGAGTGAGGCCTGATACACAAATTGAAAAAACTAGGTGGCACCCGGTCCACTAAGGAAATATGTTTTGATTCATGATCCACTATGTTGTTATTCATATGTTCATTATTGAGAAATATTCATGTGTTTTTAAATGTAAATTTTTTATTATTGATCATGTTTTATGATTGATGTTTTATTTTGGATTTTTACTTAATTTTATGTTCATGGATCATGATTATGATATTATACCCATAAACATCTGTTTTGATAAAATATAATTGTCATTGGTTATATTATATGTTACCCTTACTATGAATATGAATTCAACCCATTCTTATGTTTAATTTCCATATGATACAAATATGGGTATTACATGTGATATCTTTAGAAGGGGGTTTTGAGTTTGGTGGTTATGAATAAATTTTGATGACTATAGTAAAATAAATTGTTTATTTACCTATTATGTTGAGAAACCAAAGCATTAGTTTTATGGTTAATGTGCCTATAATAGAGATGGAATTATTTCTCATATAAAATAATGAATTTAACTTATTTATTTAGACTGAATTTCTTTAGTTGAAATTAAAGGTGGTTTTGGTTATTTTTGTGATGATTTTATATTACAATTATGAAAACCCAAGTGATAAGTCTAAAGTATAATTATAAATATATGATATCCTCTAAAAATGGTAAAGAATATATTGTGTGTCATTCTTCGAAATGAAATCCCTAAATCGATACTATAAGTGAATGTATGCTGTATTATAGTTGTACCTATGGGTAATTACATTGGAAAGGGTTGAATGGGTATTAACTAGATCGATACATGGTGCACAACTAATAGGTCTAACTACAGACCTTTTTTGACACCCCTGGGGGATATGTTATGGTTAATCCAAATTATATCTAATAAACTATTATTTTTCATTTGAGTATAATGTTAACTAAATAGGTTATAGAACCCAATATAAAAATTACTACGGACAACAAAATATTAAAAAGAGACCCATGGGTTGATCTAAATGTATCTAATGTAAAAATCAGACCTTTCATAGGGGAATACATCATTATATTGATTTTTTTCTCTTCCTATATTTTTTAACATAACCCATTTTTAAAATTTTTTAATTATATTTTAAAAATGAAATAGATAATTTTTATGTATCTTAAAACCAAAAATTATTATAACTAAAAAAGGGAGAAAACATTAATGGTTTAGAAATTTATTTTATTCTTGTAATGATGGAAAAGGTGTTATTATTAATCTTACCAACTGTACTCTGGTTGATATTTTAAAATAAAATAAATATTTGTATTCATATAAATTTTCATTCATGATATAAATTTTTCAATGACGTTATAGTATACTCTAAATGTTTTTGAGGATTATATAAAATAACAATGGATTTGTCTTCAATTTTTTTCATTAATTTTTTGAAAACTTATATTAAATCCTATCAATAACTTTTAAAATTTATTTCATGATATGGTTAAATTTTTTGGGATTACTATTGAAGAAGTCTTGATTAAGGGATGGATAACCAATAGGTCGAAAAGGATTATTGATTTTGAGAAAAATGAGTGGATATTATTGATATCATTCAAATTTATTTCTTTTTTAATATTTAAACATGATATTAGTATTATGTTATTTATCTAATAGAGTGTGACCATAACAACTAGTGGATAACACAAATTGTTGATTATTGAAAGAGTTATATTTTTATAATAATAAAAATTTTGTTTTCGGTTTATTGTCATGGAAATTAAAATGGTTCAGTTAAAGATATATTTATATAGAATATATGACATATAAATAAAATGTTATATGATTGTTTGAATGATTAATGTCAGTTCATGAAATATAAGTAACCAAATATCACCTAATAAAGGAAGGTATATGTAATATAAGAAATTATATCCCAAATTATCAATGTGGTAAGAATAACCTCACCTACATTCATTAGTGATTAATAGTAGAAATTATGATGGTGCAATTTATTTAAGCGGATATAATGTAGTGGCATGATATTTTGGAATATATTTGTCAATAAATTAATACTATATTTGATAACTGGTCATATGAAACACTAGACCAGAAAAATCCATGAAATATTAGATGGAAACTATTATTAATCTATTAAAATAATAAAATATCCAGTCAATAAAATGATAGTTTGAAATTAAACTTTATTACTTTTAGAGGGTAAATAATTAATATGAATTAATATTAAAAAATATATATCTGAAATAATTGGTTCTGGTGTTAAAAAATTAAATCAACCACTACTAAATAATTATTAGCATAATATATGTTTCCAATATATATTAAATTATATATTACTATTCCTTAAATTATATATTAATATGGAATAATATTAGAAACACTTAATGTTTGAATACGTCCTTTTCTAAAAAAATCCTAATTTCTATTATATTTTAAATTTTCATTCAAAAATATAAATATAATAATTTTAATTTGTAAAATCAACATAATTTATGATTTTATCAAATATAAATTTTCTTAAGATATATTTTTCATGTATTTTTAAAATATTTGATTTTTATGTGAATAGAAAAAATCCAATTTTTACTAAAATCTTAGTGTTTATTACTACATCAAGAGATGAGTGTCCCTTAAAAATTTATAAAACATTTTCATAATAAAATAAATATGAATTTTAAATATTATAGGTTTTGAAATAATATTATGATTTCGGAAAATATATGATTAACAACATAAGTAACATTTTCAAATAAATGATTATATATTTTTCATTTCATTTATATATATATTGTTTTTGTAAAAATAATTTTTTTTACTTATACGGACATATTTTATTTATTTATTTTATAATAGATTAATTTTTATCATGAAAATAAAATACATCAATAATTAAATCCTACGCATAAAGACAATTTGTGGAGTTCATGTTGGCCTTTACATTGCTGAATCTCACATTGGTTGTCCTCATCAGTAGGAAAAGACATTTTTTGGATACCTTCAATAGTTTTTTTTTGGATTCCTGGATAATTAATGATTGGTTGATTATATTGATTTTGGATCTGAGGCACTTCTCGATCATATTCACATCTGAAGATGGATTAATTTCTTCCCAGGTGACTAATTCACGCATTGCTTCATGATTTAGTTTTTCATTTTTTTCACTTTAATTTCACATAACTCTCAATACACTCGTTATAGAAATTTGGATCTCTCTTCCTGGCCTCCCCTTAACATTTCAAAATCTGAAAATTCTTTGATTGATTGGAATCATAGTTGGTCGGTGTCTTTTCTCCAATCAGTATAACCGAGATGTCTGCCACTCCATTTCTATGTTGATCTGTGTTAAATTTGATCACTCAAAGAGACTAAGGGATATTACATTCATCGGGATATAAGGTTAGTTATTCCAGAATAAAAAAGTCTATTATGAATTGTCGGTTTCATTTATTTCATCATGAAGACTCATTAGTCATGATTATGGTAGTTGTTGGAAAATAATTCATGTGAACTCTAAAGAGGTTACCCCAACATGGACCTTGGGTGATGGTTATCATGTGAAGGTAGCATGACAGGATTGACTAAACACACTGAATGCTAGGGAATTGTGAAATTCTCTTAAGGAGGAGTAGATGGGGACTAGTGTGGATAATCTTTTGATAGTTATCTTGAAACAGGTTCAAATCATGGATGATAAGATATAAATGGTTAACAAATTTGATCACTGAAAGAGGGACTTGGGTGGAAGTAATTTGTCCAAATTGGTGCAAGTCGGTCCAAGGGGTGTGGAGTGGGAACTCAATGTCTTGAAAAGACCTCCTGTAGTGATTTTGTTCCATGTGTCTAGTGATAGTGTTCTATTCAACTATAATAGTAAGGAGGTTGTAATAAATGGTGTAGGAGTTTAATAGGGGTCAGAAGTAATATTAAGATTGAAAATGGGCTTTATGGACATTAAATAGAAAGGGGACTTAGGGACAAATTGATTATGCATAGGTGGTGCAACTCAATGTTGAACTATGAGTCTATGGGTTAGATACATATAATGAAAATGATGTTTTTTTTATTTGGAGGTAGTGTAGAGGAAAGATATAGTAGAGGAAATAACATTCTGAGAAGATTGAAAATGAAAATAGGAAACTAGTATTAGGGTAGTTACATCATGAACAAGAAAAAAAATCAAAATGAAGGAAGTATTACCCCATACCAAAACTAATGGTTACAAGGTCATCCAGTAATATAAAATATATTATATGTGATGTTAAATAGATAAATAGTGGAACGGAAGGAGAAAATATTAGAAAGGAAATGGATATAATCATACACTCTTGGGAAGGTACGTTGGAGGAGGGCATGATGATTAAGTCATACCAAGAGGATACTGATAGAATAGTTGATATGGTTCTTCTAGTGGGAACCAATGATTAGTATAGGAGGTGGTTCATTTAAAAATAACTGATTTTGATGTGAGGATTCAATACTAGAATAAATTAATATGGGGGAATTTATACAATCATGGGAGAAGTTGGTGTTTTTCTTTGAAGACTTGATCAAGGTGGACACATGAATAAAGGTACGTGGCATTAATTTGTATTTATATAGGTAAAATACTTCAAATAGGATTTATATCCATTTTAATTATTCTGTGATCCCATATGGGTCTTGATAAGTTGTGATAATGTGGTGGTGTGTTTGGGGTGTGTGCATTGTTGGTTTGATCCCTTTTATGTTGGTCTATTCTGTGAGGTTTCACACTCATCTCTTAGAAGTGATTTGATAATATAAATACAAATATTTAATGTGTTTGTGAGGGATTATATACATTATCTATTCCCCTGTACATTTAGTTTCTTTATTGGGTTCCACATTACATTTTTAACATCTTATCCCTTAATATTATGTGCTTATAATTATAAAAATATCATTGTCTTGACATATAAAAGGGGCCTCTCACCACCCCTTTGATATACCATAAATAACTATTATTCCAAATAAATCACTACCAATTTTTTCCACTATAATTCAATTACTTATTATACAACCACTTTTAAAAATATATTATCAGAAGCCCTACATTTATGATAAGGTTTTTGAATTTAATCTCAAGTACTCAACATGATTAATTATTTTCCCTATCATCTTTTCATTTCTTTCTTACTTTTATAAAACTAATTTTATAATTCATTGATAATTATACTATTATTTTCTTTTATTAATTTTATTATTCTAATGGAATAACTATTAACAAAAATTCACCTTTCACATTAATAAAACCAAACCATAATTTTTGTGTTGTGTGAACTACCACCTCTAAGAATTATTCACTTCTATTTCTAACAACACCTGTGTTCAATGGTTATAAGGAATGAATTTTATAATAAATAATAAATATGTAATATAATAATGATTTTGGAGAGATAAATTATATTACACATAAATTATTCATGAATATTGGTGATGTTTTCTCTTAAAAAAGTATTTTTTTCATCATGAAAACTTATCTATTGAAATAACATGCTTTTGAAAAAAAGTTGAAGGTTTTTATGGGGGTAATCTTTTTATACAAGTCATTATATAGGGGAAATTCATTCATAATAGAGTTCAGTTGGACTGAATTGGACAATGAAGATAAGACTAACTCTAAAAATGAAAATCATACTGACTTGGAGAAGGAATATCCTACTGTCTTAGAGAGGGAAAATAATATTGACTCATAGAAGTAAGATCAAACTAACTCTAAGAAGGAAATCATATTAACTTTCAGATAGAATATTGAATTGCCTTTGAGAAGGAAGATCAGGAAGACTCTGGGATGAAAGTTAATCAAACAAACTTCTATGAAGATGTTCATTGTAATGAGCTTAGGATGTTCATCCGATTGATGTTGAGAAATATAATTACACTGAAGTTGAGTAAGATAATCATAATAAAGACAATAAATATAAATAGAATACAAATGAGAAAGATAATAATAAGAAATATGAGAAAGATAATAAGAATGAAGATGGTAATGATTATCAGACTCAATCTTTCCAAGATAATTAGACTAAAGCTGAGCAAGATAATCATATTGAATCTAAGAAAGATAATCATACTATAGTTATGAAATATAATCATATTGATGTTAAGAATTATTATCACACTAAAGTTGAGAAGGATAATCATATTAATGATGAGCAATCAAATCTAACTGATTCTGAGAAATATAATCAGACTAAATTTGGGAAAACAATCAGACTGAAAAAATTAAGTATATTCTATAAGACTAATTATGTAGAAATATTATGATGATTTGAAGAAGTCAATGATTTAGATTAATTGAGTGTAATTTTCACTATTTTTAAATTCGAGTAAGTGAGAATGTTTTTCTTCATTTTCTCACATTTTCTATATTGATTCACCTATAAATAGAGGTACATTTCATTCCCACATTGAAATTTTCTCATGGGTGATTAAATTTCAAATCATTGTGTAATTTGAGAAAAAATCCCCCCTAAATAGATATCCGACTAATTAATAGAAAATCTAATGTTTTTTTAATCAGAGTGAGAAAAATCATATTAAAAATATCGTATTGAGTTTATAGAACATAGGATGATCAGATAGTGTTTTTCAATAGTGTTTAAGAAGATCAGATTAAGAAATGGAAGATCATATGGAGTTTATCATTTTTATTCAATAAGACTGGGTTCTTTGGATGGAATTCTATCAAACATTGGGTTCTTATACCGAAGAACCCGTGTGGATCATATTGAAAAAAGTATGTACTATTTTATTTTTTTCTCATTTTTTTATTATTTGACTATTTAAATTTACATGAGCTAGTACAATCCTAAATATCATGATATATAAGGTATCTAATGAGATTTAATACATGTTTTTTCACTTATAATAATTGTAAATTTACATAGACTCATGAGAGTGGATATGGAAAGGATGTAGGCTCTTACACTTAGGTTAAACTTTTTATATATTATGATATTTACTTTCATTCATACTTTTCATGCATGATTATTTAATAAAATATTATAAGAAAATTAATATTAATTGGTTTTAGGAGTTAATCTTATAAATGTTTTGAAACTCATAAAAAGTGAACAACTGATTCACCACCCCCCCTTTTTTTGATCCTTTGGAACATCCACTAGAATCAGAGCCTAGGGTCCCTTCATTAATAGTTATAAGGTATAATCTCAATTATGTCAATAGTTATGTAATTCCTTCATTGGATGTGAAAGTTTATTATAGATGAAAAAATAGGATGATTTCGAATCTCTTATCTCTTTCACTATATGTTATATATTCTATTACAGTATGGTTCAATCTTATTAATAAAGAAATCAAAAAGGCATTTTCTAATAATAGAAATATTGAATTTTATGGAAAAGGTAAAAATTCAATCCATATGACATTATTATAAAATAATTATATGAAGGTGATGGATCTCAAAAACTCAAAGAGTACGTGCGACAAGATAGAAATTATTTTCAAAGATAATAGTAAATTGAAAAAAACAATGCTCAAAATATAGTAGAGTAAGTATGAAGAAATAATTATAGAAGGTGAAAATAAAATATTGAAAAAAATATTATTAGAGTAAACAAAATAAATTAAATCATTTGAGGATTTAATGATGTCATGTATGATTCTACAATTGTGAAGAAACTTCTAAAATACATTCCAAACTAGTATGATTCTTAAATTTATTCTTTAGAAGATATGGATATATTATCTCATGAGAAATTTCTGAAATTTATTATTACATATTAAATGAGTAAATCTCTATTGTTCCATTATAAAATGAAATATTAAATTTATTTTGAAGCCAATAGAAAAATTAAAATACATGAACATGAAGATGAAGATCGTTGTGACTCTGTGTATATATAATATGATGAGTTAAATGAAAAAAATAATGTCTCTTATATCTAATAATTATCATATAGGAAAGGGAAAATATGAAAATAAACTTCTAACTGAATGTTTTGAGTGTGGTGCAATTACACACTTTGGTATAAGTCTTCCCATGAATAAAGTTTTAGAATTACAATAGGAATATGATGAAAACACAAGATCAAAGATGTGGACAAAATTCTATAAAGAAGAAAATCCATGAAAACAATATATGATTAAGTTCATAGTAGGAAAAATTAGTATTCTGAGTAATAAAGTTGAATCAAAATCAACTAAAAAATTTCCTTGAAATATGAATGTTCAGAAACTTTTTGATTCTTCATTGAAAAATTAGAGTAAACAAAAGATTCATCATTTAGTGAAGAAGGTGATGGAAAATCATATAGAGTGTATAATCTTATGATAGAGCCTATTGCATGTCTTGATCAAAACAAAACTCTCAAGAATGAAATCAATGTGATATGGAATGATTTTTATGAATTTGATAAAGGATAAAAATATATCATCATGAAAGAGGAAGAATACATCCTAGATATCTTAAGCTAAAAACAAAGAATTTTAAAATAGGGATAGATGGTTGAAGATCTCAGTAAGAAGATGGATGCTAAGAATAATAAGTTAATACTTTTTAATCAAAAGATTTTGAGATTGAAATTACCTAGAGGGAGATAATTGAAAACTTCAACAAAGTTTCTTATGTAAAAATTGATTCGTATAAAGTTTATATGCTAACAAAAATCATAGATCATTTGAATCATCACCCACAAATAATAAATATTTATCTAATTTTTCTAGCATCTTAGGTTCTTGAAAATGTATTGGGACAGATTGGGTGGATAAAGCAATTCAAAAAACTATTTAATCTACAAAAATATGAAAACTCAATCATGAGGAAAGATGGTCCATCCCTAGATAACATTTAAAAAATAAGAATTAATCAACCTTAATTACATTTCTACAGAGAAGTATCTCACTTCAATATGTAATATAGATTTTATGGCTACATCTGGTGTTTCATAATTTTTTGGAACCTAGATTATAATTGTTGGCATAAAATTTCTCTTCTCAAAATATGGTTTCAATAATGTGAAATTAATTGTACAATTAGGCTGTGTAACATTCCAAACCCACAAGAATTAAGAAATGAAAAATCTCAATATACTTAAATCCATAAAAAATGGAATTTCATAAATAATTTTGCGGAATATGTGATATAGATGGTCATAATGCCAAAAGATGTATGAAACTCCTTCCAGAATAAGATTCTTATAGTATAAAAGAAATAAAATAAGTAAAGAATAATGTTGAGGAATAATTTTTTATTTTCAATATAGTTTTGAAAGAATGTAAATTCAACAACCCATTAAAACATTATAGTTGTTTTTTATCATATGATATGCTATATAAAAATCATGACACATGTATAATGTCATGATGTAGGAGATGTAGCCTTTGGTATTAAAATTTCTTAAAAAATAAGAGGAATCCAAAAAGATGATTTTGAAAAATAAAATTTGAAATCTATGGATGTTTTATTAGTGGATGGGAGAAATCCTAACATAGTGTGATTCAACTCAGTGATGATTGAAAACAAGTGAATTTTAGAAAAAATTATTTTCATATAAAAAGATTGAAATATATAAAAGTTATAACAACATGGGAAAGAACCAGTGAGAATATCTTTTAGATTGTAAAACATAACATCTCTTGTTATCTAAGTGATGAATAGAAGAACAAGTTTTGGAACTAGAGACATGGTGAACATGGGCAGAAAAACATGAACAAAAATTATAAAGTTAATGTTTCTCATTGATTTACATAGTTGAAAATAAGATATGAATTTGATTATATTACTTGTCATATAAGGTAAATGACTAACGAAATATATAAGATATATGATATTCAATCTACCAAACCTCTTTTATTTATTCATTTTGATTTATGAGGGTCGATGAGACATCTATAAAAAATAATATTTATAATTTATGAAGTTTATTAATGAATTTACACTGATAATATACATCATGATAGTGAAACAAAAATCAACGGATATTGTAATGTTTAGGTTTTTCAGAAAAGAAGTTAAGAAATAAATCATGGCTTATAAAAACATTTTGAGAACAAATAATGGTATCGAATTAACAAGAATTAAATTTTAATATTATATAAGAATGTATGGTAACATATAATAGTTTATCTCTCCTAACTCCCCTAAAAAATTGAGTAATATAAATAAATAATAAAATTTTGGTACGATTGCGAAAAAGTATATTAGCCAAATACAGAAATTGAATGCTCTACTAGAGTGACTAATTTAGTACTACTATTCATATTTAGAATATGTGTTAATTGAGACTGTAAACCAACATGAAATGTTATGAAACATGATACAGTGAAAGTCATCATTGAAGTACTTGAAAATCATTATAATTGCATGTTTACATAAAATTAGAAATTTGTATCTAGGAATGATTGATGAGAAACCCGAGGAAGTAAAATTGATGGGCTATTCAAAAAATGTATGAATTTACAAATGCTATAATGAACTAAGATAGAGAGGTTTGTGGACTCATATAATTTGAAATTAATTAAAAATAAAAATTTATTAAAAAAATTATTGATAATGTTTAGTGTAAACTATATATTTCCCGTGATAGTTTGTCAGATAGTCCTTAAAAATATTCAAGAGAATATTGTGATGAGTAAAGATTTACTGGAAGATAAATATTAAAATTTCTTACCTTAAAAAAACATATTGAGTTTGAAAACATTATTTGAAATTAGTAGGATCTTGTTCAGACCAGAGGAAATTAGATATTGTAAAATAAAACATCATATAACTCAAATGTTAAACGAGAATCAGTTTCAGAATTTATTCAACACAACGAATGGGTGGATGCTATGAATGAAGAGTGGGATTAGAATGATTAAAATGAAACATAAGAACTTATTACATGGCTATAAAATAAAAACATTATAAGAATAAAGTGGGTTTATAAGAAAAGATTAAATGAGTATAGTGAATTTTCAATAAACAAGGAATGACTTGTTTGTAATGGCTATGCACATGTTGGAGGTGTGGATTTGGAAAACACTTTTTCTCGAATTGAATGAATAGAAACTATTACAATTTTAATATTAGTGGTTGTTCATCAAAGATACAATTTTAATTAAATGAATGTAAAGTCATCTTTCATACATTGTGAGATTGAGGAAGAAGATTTTAGAGAACAAACTTCTGGGTTTCAACATAGAAATGATGAAAACATGTTTTTTCAATTGAAGAAATGTGTGCATGATTTGAAACAACCCCCATGTTCTAGATATTAAAAACATTATATATTTTTTAGAATGTTTAATATTTCTTATGGAAAAGTTGATATAAACTTCTGTTTGAATGATGATTACTCTGTGACTGATCTTGTAATTATTTATGTGGATGACATATTTTTTTCTAGGGAAGAATAAAATGTTTGTAAGGTTTTTTTTGAGGAATTGAAAAATAAATTTTTTGTCAATGTTGGTTGAATCGACATTATTCCATTAATTCAATGTTCAAAAAAAGGAAAATACTATTTTTTACCACAATATAATTATGACAATGAATTTCTATAAAAATTTGGGATTTAATTATCCAAATATGTTTCAACTCTGATATTTGTGAGAATAATGTAGAGTAAAGATGATTCCAGAAAAATGAGAATCAAAAATACTTTTAGAAGATGAAAAAAAGTCATTTTTACTTTAAAACCATAAGGACTGATAATTTTAATGTCATTACATTATGTTCTGTGTATCAAAATAATCCAAAATAATCAAATATGCTCATAGAAAATATAATTCTAAGATATTTTGAAGGAAAAAAATTCACATTTGTTTATATACAAAATAAATAGTGATATGATGTTTTAGGGTTATACTGTTGTTTATTATGCAAGATCTTATAATTCTTGAAAATCAACCTCTGTAGGAATATTTCTTTTGGGTGAA
Organism: Viscum album; assembly: GCA_963277665.1. Lineage (NCBI taxonomy): Eukaryota > Viridiplantae > Streptophyta > Magnoliopsida > Santalales > Viscaceae > Viscum > Viscum album. The sequence continues at coordinate 1,292,634,723 of OY728158.1, forward strand.
TTCGATGTAGGTTGGCATAGTAAGAAACAGTGTTTAGTAAATTTGGGCACATTGAAATCAAAATATATTGCAGATACTTAGGAATGTACTCATATTTAGTGAATAAATGTTCAATATGAATATTTGAATGTAATATTATCTAAACCATTAAAGATACATTGTGATAATTAGAATGAAACTGAACATTCAAAAAAATTCCTACATTAATGATCAAAATATAATGATATAATGTTTTAATTTTTAAATTTGACATTTTATACTGGATATATTTTTCAGGAATGTAACTCAATGAAGAATCATATTATTGATATCATCATGAAGGTAATTCCCAAAAAACGTTTATTTATTTGAGGATGTAACATCATGTTCAGCCTCCTCTAATGAATAAAAAAATCACTTATAGTAGAACCCCCACCAAGCTTTGGATTATAATGACAATGGGGGATTGAATGAGACAACTTTTAACCTTGTAATATTTCTTTTACTTATCATTCCTTTGTGAGTGGGAACTATGGTTATCATAGAATGGTGAAGATAAAATGAAATGTGAGAAAAGATAAAAGTGAGGTGGAATTTATATTAATATGATCAAAAAAATTCATGACATTGAGGGATGGTATTCATCCAAAAATTTACATTATTTAGTAGTTTGGGTTTAGGAAGCTCTCTTTTAAGAAAGACAATATTTTTCATAAAACTGAAAAGTTGGGTAATGAAAAATTTACTAGATATTAAAATGTTGGTAACTACTGTTGTTAAAAAATTTAGCGTGGGATATTTAAGAAATTATGAAATTATTTTTCTTAAAAAATATTTTTAATTTTTGTAAAACTAATATTTTGAAAAATATTGTTTTCAAAAAAATTGGTGGATGTTTTTTAAGGGACTCTCCATTGAATACTTTTAATCATAATTGGAAATCACATCATTATAAAGTTCAATCATAATTACTCTATGAATAATGATCTAACTAAATCTGAGAAGGAAAATCAGAATGACACAATGAAGGATGATTGGACTTACCCTGTGAAGGAAAATCGGACTGACTCAGAGAAAGAAGATCGAATTGACTATGAGAAGGAAAATCGGACTGACTCTGACAAGAAAGATAGGACTGAATCTAAGAAGGAAGATCTAACTATTTATAAGGTGGAATATTAATCGGACTGAATTTGATGATTAATTCAATCACAATGAGATTATGAAGTTCATCGGAATGTAGATAAGCATGATCATGAGAATAAAGATGAGAAAGATGGTCTTTCTGAAGCTAATCAAGATAATCAAACTGAAGCTGAGAAATATAACCATAATGAAGTAGATGAAGATAATAATACTAATGTTGAGAATAATCATCAGATAGAAGCTGAGAAAGATAATCATACAAAATTGGAGAATTATAATTAGACTGAAGTTGGCATGATAATCATGTTGAAGCTAATCATGTTTTTCAAACTAAGGATGAGCAAGATAATTAGATAAATTATTTGAAATATTGTCAGGATGAAGTTGATAAAGATAACTGTACTGAAGATGAGAAAGATATTTTGACTAATGAAAAGTTTCTATGTTTGATAAGAATTATTTCAGAGAAATAATTATAAGGATTACAAAAATAAAATATTCTAGTTAAATGAGAGTTATTTTCGGAGTTTTAGAATTTGAGTAAGTCGGAAATGTTTTTTAATATCCAATATTTTCTTTTCATATTTTCTTATATATAGAGGCATAGTTCATTCACAATTGTCAAAATTTTCATGAGTGAGGAAATGACAGAGCATTGAGAATTTCAAAAAATAGTTCCTTCTAGATACAGATCTCATTAGTTGATTTAACTTATGTTTTTTTAACAAGACTTTGAAACCTCATATTAAGAAGATCTTATTGAGTTGATTAGAATAAGGAAGATCGAACTAAGTTTTTAATTACAGTTTTATAAGTGGAATTTGAGAAATGTACAATTTTATTGATTTGATCATATTGAGTACATTGGACAAGGTTAATCAGACTGAAGGACATCAGACATAGGGTCTTCAGACCTAGGAACAATTTTGGTGCAAATTGAACAAAGTCTTCACTCATTTTTTTATAAATTGTTTTGTAAAATAATTCAACTGATGGAAGTTGATATACTCATTCCAATCAAGATGTAGATGGTATTTAATGGGATTTACCAAAATTTATATTAACTTCTTCTTAATAGATAATATTCATAAAACCATACGAGGGTCTATAGAAAAGATATAGTTTCTCAGACTACTGTGAAAAGTTTAAAAATTTGTGTTCTTCACATTCTTTTATACATTTTCATGCATGAGTATTTACTGATAAATTATAAGAAAATTAATCGTAACATGTTTAAGGAATTAAGTATTTAAATTTTTTGATACACATATAGAGTGAAATTTTTATTCACCCCCCCCCCATTATTAATTCTTTTCTAATCCTTTAGAACATAAATTACCACTCATTATTTGATAAATGAAAATTTTAACTATGAGTTATACTGACTATGCCTCTTCAAAGTAACATATCTCATTTTTCATATAATATCATTAGTATTTAATAAAATATCATAAAATCAATTTTAAAATATTAAAATTACTAAATAATATATTTATTCTTTTTAAAAATGATATAATTCAAAAATAACCCACATTTAAAACTACACTCTATCATTAATAATTCATTGTTCATTATTCGGTTGGTTTAATCACCTAATTAGACAATGATACAAAATAATATTATGGATGAATTTAAAAAACTAATTAATTGTGATATTCGATAAAAATAAGATATTAATTTTTCTATTTTATTTTTGTTTAATTTTAATATTGATATTAATGTCACTAATTAAGATACCCCCAATCCATTGTTAAAAATAAAGGAAAAATGCTTGAATCCAATTTCACCTACAATAACTATAACTAAAACTCTCAAAAAATATAATTATAACGGCATAAAATATCTTAAAACATCAATTTTATTACCCTTTAAAATGTGATAATGATTACATTTGGATCAATATTGATGAAAATAAATTTATTTGTGAAACTAGTTCTAAAAAATCATGATTAGCCACAAATTATATTGAAAAAGGTATAAAAATCTAATGTAAATCTAGAGAATAATTATAGATTATATTTTTAACGGTTATAAATATGAATATAGTTTTAAAATATTTGAGTGGGATAGTTTTCTATATAAGAGATGCAAGAACTTTTGTTGAATTGAGGAATTATGGTAAGGGGTTCTTTGTCTCATGTTTAATTTATTGAGACATATTCATTATTATAAACCCTGATAAATTTTATATGGTTTTCATACTACCAAATGATTTTTTTTATATTGATTTAATTCAAGGTATTTTAGTTTCCATATTAGGATTTTTAATTATCTTAAATTAGATTTAATTAATTCTAATTTCTTAAGCATCATTATCAATTAAACTTCCTTTACTGAATGGATTAATTTTTCCTAAACATTTTATTCCATGTTTTTATTATTCCACCTAAATATATTATTTCTTTGTATATTCCCTTCATGACTAGGAAAGTGATAGTTTTTATTCAATTTCTCCTCATCGATGAATTTTTCCCCATTAAATTATATCATTGTTGAAATTAACTCAAATTTCTTTTAACAAGGTATTACCATATTAGCCCCTATTTTCCATTCTCGCCATTATTCTCAATTATATATGGAAAATCAATTATATTTTATTTTATATGAATCTAAAATTTATATTCTTAAATTCTAAAAAAAAAATTTACTCTTTTTTGATGTGGTTTTTTAGTAAATGTATTTTTAAAAAATTCAATAATTTAAAAATAAATTTTTTATTAATCACTAGAAAAATTATATGAATATAATTTATCTAATTTAAATAACCTATTTTTGAATATTATTTTTCAAAATCAAGTTTTTTCAAATTATTTCAATTCATATTTTGAATCCTTTCTGTCTTTTTGATATATTCATTATTTAATATTCATTTTTAAATATAAATGTTTTAAAATTTCATTTAATTAACATATTTGAGTCCACTGGGTATTCTTAAAATCGCATTTATAAAATATTATTTTTTAAAATTAAACAAAATAAATATAAATCAATTCTACATATTGAATCTTTTTTTCAATTTCAATGCTTAATTACGGAAATTTATTTCATAATATTTATTGATAAAATGATTTATTTTTAATTTCTCCAATGTGACCATTCTAAAATTTAAAATTTAATGTGACTATAACTTAATAATATTTTATTAATATTAAAAAAATTATGAAAAGTCTTCTATGATAACACTACTATTGACACCATATCACTAAGGGAATTGTATCATTAGATGGTATTTTTCTTATACAATTCTCTAATTTTTCATATAAAATAATATTTTTGGGTGATTAAATTCTGGGTACAAACCATTCGTTATTTAGGACAATTATAGTAATTTTATATGGGAATTATTTAAAGTCCATTTTACATTACATGGGTTCTTTAGTATAGGATAAATGAAACCAATTTTCAATTATGTGTTTTCATGATATCGTTGCTGATACATATTTTATTGAACACATTTGTATGGTTTCTCAATGTATGATGGTTGTACCTTATATATACTACTAATGAATAGTATAAAGATGTATACCTCATGAGATAATGGTAAATGAGTTGTGTTTCTTGATCTATAATATGATATAGTTCAGTAAATTTTGATCTTCAAAGGGATATAATTGAGTGGTGCCTAATCCACTATGGGAAATCAGGGAGTAAATCTTGAACAAGTACGGGAAAAAAGTTGTGATGATTGGTCCACTATGTTATGATTCTTATATTCATATTTTTTTCATTATTATTATGTTTAGAAATATATTTATAATAATATTTATAATGTATTATTCTCCATGGTTAATCTAGATATGTGTTTCCATTATTACGTTCACATATGTTGATTATACTATAATACCTATGTTCATATCTTGTTCCCAGTTGTAATAATCATTTTTTATCTATTATGTTTCCATTATTTATAATCCAATATAACAAATTTCTTTTCATTTCATTTCCTATGATATAAATATGGGTGTTATATGTAAGAAGGTTATGAGGGGGTTTATTATTGAGTTGATCTAAATAAATTTTTATGATTTTGGTAAAAGAATATATGTATGTATGTAATCATCCAACACAATAAACCTTTAGTTGTATAGTTTGTGTGACTATTTAGGATATGGAATGATTATTCATGTAAAGTGATGAAATAAATATATTTATTTAGCATGGGATAATTCATTCTACCTAACTGTGCGGAGGTGCCACCATGTCTTCGATCCATAATTCTTTAGTAGCAAGCTTCTTCAACTCCTATGTGTTTTATTACATATACAACTATTAGTGAAACATTATTTCAAATGAATGGTTATATTTATGATGGAATAAAAATTATTTTATTGCAACTATATTTCATATAATGTGAGTATATAAATAATGGATGTAGATAACACTTGTTATTTGAACCAAGAACTATTGATATAGTCAATCTACATTACTCTCCACAACAATAAGTGGATTTTGAGTTATTAGAGCATGAACATTATATCATTCCATATCATGTGTGACTTAGTTCATGGCAGAATCATCTATGTTATTAGTTTCTTTATCCATTATAATGAGGTTATTATTTAGGATACAGTTTCATATAATAAAACATTATGTAGATGAAAAATTTTCAATTGGGATTGGGTTTCAGAATCTGTCTCTTAAAGGGGGATAATCCATAAATATCATGAAAACAGAAACTCTATGATATTATGAGTCTCTAAATACCTCTAAATATGTTATGTGACATTATTATATTTGAATCTTGTATACCATGATCCAGTTTTTAGCTATAAATGCATCCCCTTATCAGTTTTGGACTATACTTTGATGGTATAACCACTCTGTTATATTTCCTATCATGTGCCTCCATTATCTTGGGTGTGAGGACATTATGATCACAAAGTAACTCCTCTAGGAATCGGGCCATGGTAACATTCATTCCATGAATTAACATATTCATGGGATAAAAAGGATGAAACTCATTTAGTGATAGCGTATTTGGATCTCTAATGTTTATAAAAATCAATATCATTATATTTTATGCATGATCACTAGTTACTACTCTCTATCTAATTTATGGAAGAATTATTGTTTTACCATATCCATCCATCCAAATTGGAAACCAGCACAAGATAGAATATAAGGCTACAAGATATTAACCAATTCTACAATTTCTCAATGATGATGTCCAATTCTATCTGATTATATGATAGGTGAGTCATGAATACCATCTACTAGAGTTTTGATGTGATAAATGTAGTGGGTGAAGATTAACAATGAGTAATCCTAATAGTGGTAGCATAGATATTGGTCATTGTCTTATTGATCATATTCCTACAAGGATTAGTAGTATGGTTCAATGAGAGAATTTCTGGTCAAATACTATATCCCATTAATCCTAACTAAAAATATGCTCCACATTATAAATATAAAGAAATTGGATAGGGATATAGGTCTTATAAAGGGTATCACCCAAAAGCATTTGGTCGACCACTTGATAAAGCCTTTATGTTTTTGGTATAACAAGGATCACTTGTACCCATGAGTCCAGTTGTTTGAAAATGTATGTTTAACGAATATAACTGTATTAATCAAGAGTTAGTTTTTTTACTTTATTATAATGGAATAAGATAGAAGGGATGACATCACTAGGGATTGTTCAGTTTATTATACTTGATGAACTATATCTAAACATACTGCCCTAATTACATTGGAAGTAAAATATTAAACATAATAAAATAAAATTATTTGCATCCTTCAAATTTATTCAATGACTTATGATTCATATCTTGTAGAATGGAAAAAAAATATTATTGTTCTCAAATGTATAGTAAGAGTTACGTAGAGTAAAATCTATCATGAGTAAATAATTTATAATCAATATGGTAACTTAGATAACTAAAACTATATTCCATTTAATAAATATAATTATCACAAATTGAATCTTTAGATAAAATCAATTAAATAATCTCAAGGATTATATTTACTGAATACTCAATGCAGGAATTTTATAACATTGAACATCATGATACAGATTTCATGATATCATTATTATCAAATCTTTTTACTAGGATAGTTTAATCAATCATTATATATACTCAAAAACTCCATTTAATATGTTTTTCTAGTAGGATTCTCTCATGGTACTAGTTGATGTGTCATGGGGCTATGAAAAACAAAAATACACTATCACTAAAAATCCTACGAGTTTATCATATATATAAGGGTCAATTTCATTCATAGATAATATGTATTGTCCATAAATATACATATTTAGTAAAAATAATGAATATTAAGATTACCCTGAAAATAAAATGGCTTTTATGGTAAATAAATATATGAGGAAATGTTATAAATTTTAGGTAATAAGTATATCCATAATACATAGAACATGGATATATAATATAAATTTAATTTCCAATGAAATATGATCATAATAAATAATATATTTCAAGATAATTTTAATTACCACAAAATTAATAAGAGATAAATTATGATATTAAATTCATCCAAAATATAGTTTTTATGTATTTTATAGAATAAAAAATGGGAGAAAAAAATAAAATAAGTTTTCATTAATTATATTTATTTGTAAAACCAAGGAAAACATGTCTATTAAGAAATATTTCATAATAAATTATGGTGTTAGGAATGTATGTTAACAAAATATACATAAATAATAATACATTCGTTTTGAATTTTGATAAGAAAATTCAAAAATAAACATTCATAAAATTTTATAAAAATTATATTCATACCATTAAATTATTCATTGAAAAAATAAAATGATTAAATAAATCATTTATGTAAATAAAAGGTGTTTCTATGAACATTTTAAAAAATATAGATAAGAAATAAATATATACTGGGTCAAAAATGAAAATATGATCGGGTTTTCTTCTAAATTGTTTTTCTTTATAAAATTTAAAAATATAGTAAATGTAGGAATAAAAAATGGAAAATCCTAATTTTCTAGAGTTTAAAAATAAATGGAGTTTATAAGGGATAGATGAAAATATTCCATCAACATAAAATATATGAAATCCCAAATAAATGAGATTGAAAAATAAAAGCTTACATCATTGGTGACATTCAAATTGTAACCCATTGAAATTTTAGAATTTAATTTAATCATTAATAATATTTAATAAATACATATATATGTGTTTTAAATACCTCAAACTGGTATTATATACTTCACATAAAACTAAATATGTGTTTAATAAAAAATATGTCCCAATATGGTGGAAATTGAGATGAAATATCATACCACATGCTTTCCTTTAGTTAAAAGTATCTTAACCCTATATATAGTAATTTTAAACATGTTATTTATTTAGAACATATCAATATTAATATTTATAATTTCATAAATGATCATCTTATAAAATAATATCACGTCTTCAATAATAATCTTTCTTTACAAAAAATATTTTCAGTGTTAATTGCTATGTTTCTTCATCCACGTACTGTATCAAAAATATTGTTGATTTTAATCAGATATAGTTCCATCTTATACTTAATGATATCATTGTTATGAATATAATATTTATTCACTATATATTTTTTATAAACATTCTTGAATGTTGGACATGAGAAATTAATTTCATCACTTCATGGAGATGGTAGGTTGTACGTACACACGACTGATGTTATCATTTCATAATGGGTGAAATTGTAAAAATTAGTTGATTTATTAAAATTTAAAAATAAATATTATTAAATTTGAATCATATATATTCATCATTTCTATCATTATGACTATCCACTTGATTAAGTAAAGTTAAAGAAATTTTATTTTCTCATGATGTGTCAGTCTTTCAACACACAAGTGATTATTTTTTTCTAATTTGATGCAGAAAGAGGAAGATAAACATAATTTCATCAACTTAATAACATCTTAGAATATTCAAGATAATAGATTTATGATATTTTAATTATTTGAAAATAATTTTATGTGATAATATAATAAGTAAAAAAAATAAATATCTTTATCAATATTTTAAGATTCTCGTAGATAAATATCCTATAGATCTCTTCTTGAGGACCCTTGACATGGACTTTTTGAGGAACCAGAACCTATATAACGTGCATAAAGATGTTTTGGAGGGATATTGGTCATTTTTATAGATAAATGCATCAAGAGGTGTGCACAAGTGATGGGATGAGAAGCCCTTTTAAAATTGAGTTCAGTGGAACAACTGTAATTTAAAACGTTCAAAAAATATTATAAATACATTTCTTATAAATGTTTCTCCAAAAGGAATAATATTATAAGGTTATAATGGAATGTTCTATATCTACAAAACCAATTAGTTTGAAGAATGTTTCTTGGTAAAACATTTGTGACCTTAACTGTGTGAAACAATTTTTAATGTTTTTAAAATTCAGTATGCCAATAAATTAAGTAAAACCTATTAACTATTATTAATAATTTTCATTAATAAAATGGAATAAATTTTATCAAATTAAATTTATATATAGGTGTATGTGTTTAATTTGAAAATAATCCTGTAAAACATGATGAAAAATAGTTATTCATAAAATAAATTGTTGCGGATGTAAAATGATTTTAAGTTTACTATATTATGATTAATATTAATTATATGGATTTAAATTAATATTTAAAAATATATAATCTATAAAATAAAATTAAATCATCTATTTTTAAATATTACTTCAACTAATATAAATTGAATTCCATTATTCGTTTAAAAATAGTTTTAAAAAATTATCTTTTTTCCACAAATGTAATGACCCAGAAATTTCATTTAATTTTTTTACAAATTATATGGGATTATTTCTAGAACATACACTCGAACATCACCTGATTCTGATGCCCAGTGAGTTAAGAATTGAATTTTTAACTTTAGTTAGTTCATTTAAATAAACATGTGAGTGGGCTTCTCTGACATTTAATTCGGTTCTTGGATTAAAAATCTGAAAGCCCTGTAAAAATCAAAATGGTGTAATTCTCTTAGAATAGACTAAAACCCAACTAGTGTTGGTTGAGGAAAAAAGTTTATTTTCATAACTTTTAATGAAAAATTTAAAAAAAAAATATTTTATTTTATTTTTCTAATTATTCAAATCGTTGTACCACAGTTGTCTTCCAACCATAAAAAACTAAGTATTTTGTTTCATTAAATGAAAAAACATAACTGCTTCATAACAAAAACATAACTGAAATGTTGATTCATGTTTCTTCCGTTAATGGATAGGAAGATAATGCATGATTTTTGGTACAATCCTAGTTCTGCATTGAATCATCGGTGGGTGATGACAATGAATGCCAACCCACTTTAACGTCCCAGTTCTGGAAGCCACCCAAAGGCACCCCATACCCGGTTGGTCACATGGCCCCAAGCGCATTTCCCCGATTTCCAGAGGCTATAGACTTGCAGTAAGGGTCTTGGGTGTGATATTGGGGAATCTATGCCCTCATTGGAAGAGTGAAGCAGTAGAAAGGAAACTAATACACATTAGTAGAAGTAGTAAATATACCAACAACTGTAGTAGCGGAAGACTGGAATAACAAACAACTAAAGCACATAAATATATGAGGCAAGGTACATATTTCTAGGAAAGCAGAAAAAACAAATCACATTGATGGAATAATAATAGTACTAAACCAATGTACAAACGAAACTGATAAACAACTCTTCAACATCGCAAGCCTAAGCTTGGACCCATGCTCTCCAGCTCCATAGCAACTCATGTACCTAAAGTAGAAGGGCACTTCCCCTTGTCTCTACATGCATCAATATAATATCTTTAGGCCTCAAAGCATGGCCCAGACAAGGTGTGAGACTAAATCCCAGTAGGCAACCACCCAAATATATGTGCTTAACACTCAGTGAATATATGGCAGGTAAAAGTAAAGAAGCAATAAAAAAGAAACTGCTCAGTAGTTTACAATTCCACATATCAAAATCAACTAATCAAGAATGGAAACCCTCTAGTATGTGAACACATCCTATCTCCTCTGGTTTAGTTATAATAATATATAATGAATCTCTAAGGAATCACTCATAGTCAATTCCCCTTATAGTCAAAAGTAATTCAAGACTCTCTGAGGAAGCTAATATGGTCAATTCCACTTATAGTCGAAGGTAAGTCAAGGACTCTCTGAAGAAGATCACATGGTCAATTCCCCTTATAGCCCTAGGTCAAAGACTCTCTGAGAAAGCTCACTCTATCAATTCCATTTATATCCCCAAGGGGTTCAATGACTGTCTAAGGAAGCTCACTCGGTCAATTCACCTTATAGCCCCATATGGTGAAAAGACACTCTGAGGAAGCTCACTCGGTCAATTCCATTTATAGTCTAAAGTGCTCAAATACTCATTGAGGAAGCTCACTCGGTCAATTACACTTATATCTACTACACCAGGTTATCACGGCCCTGTGTAGGAAATTGAGCATAGCAAGGTAATAACGATAAAGGTAATCCTCAAGAAATACTTTGCTAAATCCATCTACATCATATCAAGCATGTTAGAATAAAAACATTCCACCCTACAACACTAGGCATGGAAAACAGGCACGGTGGCCAAACAGGCTGAGAAAAACAATGTATGTAATAGAACATGCATGGGAAACACATCCAAAGCATTGTAATCAACCCTATTCATACCCAATTAACCTCTACACAAGCATATAAGCATGGAAGGCAATCAACAGGGGTAAAACGGTAAACACACAATACCTTGTTCAAGGTTATTGGTCAAAATTGCACATTATACTCAAAGAAATTCAACAAAAAGTCACAAAACACCTACCTCGGCGTTGGAAGATCTCTATATGTGAAACTTGAGTCTTGAATCACCTTGGTATGCTAAAGATCAACAAAAACTTCTAAAATGATCTACCCACGATATCTCATGAGGAGAAATCATAAGATGGTGCACTAGAAGAAACGATAACCCACTGATGTGATTCCAACGCAACTGATGGTGTTTGATTCAGAGGACGGACACTCTCTCAGGCTTTCATCAAAGATCTGCGGCCATACAGAGCTCTCAGTCGAACGATACATAGAAGGAGAGCGTTCTGGCGATTAGACACAACCCTAGTGCATTTAATAAAAAAAATTACATGGTGTGTACTTCAGAAGTACACAGCGTGTACTCCGCATTTCTGTACTCCACTTTAGGAGCCCCCCCGGTCACCCCCACATAGTCGTGTGCATGTCCGCCACACAGCCAGCACCCGGCTACCTATGGTAACCGAGTACACGACATGTACTTCGAAAATTTCCATAATTTCATATTTTTCCCAAAAATGACCAGAAAAGAAAAAACATACCTGAAAAGAGGATCTGGGGTCTTAAAAACTTTCCCCCCTTAAAGAAATTCGTCCCCAAATTTCCCTAGCACGTCATAGAAAAGGAAATAACAAATTGTTCTCGACATTGTGCTCGTACATCGACCTCTATCTCCCTAGTCTCATCTTGTTCCCACCTGTGCTTCCATAACACTCAAACCAGAGGAAGGGACCGGCCATGGAGAAACTTTGTACTGTGATCAACAATCTGGATAGGATGCTCCTCAAACAACGAATCCACTTCAAGCTCAAATTCCTCAGGTTGAAAGACCTGAGACAGGTCTGAAAAGTAACTTCGGAGATGAAAAATGTAAAAAACACCATTTGTAACCTAGTACCCCTCGAGTAACTACAACGGTGAGGAATCTGGCCCAACTCTCTCCACAACTTCAAATGGCCTAACGTACCTTGTTGAAAGATTACAATGTCTTTTAATTCATCTATTCACCAACCTCGGTGTGCCACGTAAGAAAACCTGATCCCCGACCTCGAACTCCAGAGGTCGTCTCCGCTGACCAACATAAGACATCTGTCAAAACGGCGTAGTATCCATCCTCTTCTGAATCAACTCTATCTGTTTAGTGGGCTCCTGAACCAGGAGAGGTCCTAGAAAAGTTGTCTCTCCTATCTCTAGCTAACATAAGTGTGATCGGCAAGGCCTACCATACAAAGTCTAATAAGCTTCCATCTGAATAGTTTCTTGAAAACTATTATTGTAGGAAAACTACACAAGAGGTATATGCCTCTCTCAAGAACCTACAAAATTCAAGATGCATGCTTGGAGCATGACCTCAAGAACCTGAATCATACGCTCAGACTGGCCATCTATATGGGGGTGGTACATTGTACTAAAAAGTACATGTGTACCCAAAGCCTTCTAAATCCCTTGTCATAACTGAGAAGTAAAACATGCATACCTGTCTGAAAAAATGGATTTTGGAAGTCCATGCATGTAACATCCCAAGTAAGTAATGAATAATAGATATTTTTATCTATGTCTATTAATGATTAAGATAGTGTTATAGAGGCTTAAAATGAAAATAAATACAATCTTATGCATGGAATACACTAATATTCTTAAAAGATTGTTTTAGTGCCTTTTGATGGCAAACCATTTTTTCATCTATATTTTGACAATTTTATAAACTATGTTTGTCAAAATAAACTTATCCTTTATGATTGGGACATCAAAATTTACCTTGTGTGAATTCTTGGTATTTTTCTGACAATGTTCATTTTTTAATGAATAGTGAAAAATACTGCATTTTACATCAAAACTGCTTTTTAATCTAATTTATTTATATGATTAGATTATGTTTTGAATTGGTTTTGAAGTAAAATTAGAATATATTTTTACCATTTTATCCAATAGTGGTCAATGGAATCAATTTCACTTTGAAATTAGACTTAAACTGGTGTCAATCTTTTGATACTTATTGTTTTGTAAAAACACGCTATTTGCTCTGGCAGCGGGAATTAATTATTAAATTAATTAATGTGACTTATATGATTTGAATTGTGTAAAATAGACTTCATTTTTGAATTCGGAATATCAAATATAGCTTAGGGTGAATTTTTGGTAATTTTCTGAAAAACATCAATTTTGATGAATAGTGAAACCACTAAGTGGTAATCAAGCAAACTGATTTTTCAGTTAAATGAATGTTTACCACTAATGTGTATTGAATTTTGAAAATCTGACATACATGGTTGTAATTAAGAAGTAAAATGTGGTTCAATGACATTAAAATAATTTTTTGGTAAATAGTAACTTATTAAGTTCTTAATCGCGATTAGTGGTAATTAGGGTAGTTTAAGGTATAAATAATGCTTTAATAATATGAAATGACCTAGAAACTTGTCCCAACCTTATTGGTTGTGTCATTGCCGACCAAGACAAGCCATGGGTCAACTTGGGGACCCCATGGAGACACTTTGGTTTGGAAATGACATAAATAACTTTTTATTAAATGTTAAAGTAAAAATGACACAAACAAGAGATGTTTTACGAAAACAATATTTACATGGGGTTATAAAGATCAGATTTTTTATTATAAATAGTAATTGGAAATATAAAAAGATTTCCTACATCATAGTATTTTTTTATGATTTTTAGACATTAAATAAATTAAATTATTTATTACATAATAATGATGCAGCGATGACATCATTATTTGACGATTTAAATAAAATGGAAAGATAATATAACATCTATGAACTACACATGTCCAAAACCAATTGGATGAGTGGATTTCGAACCCTTATCACCTTATCCACGAATTGTATCAATGTGGGACCTTTTAAAACCGAAACACATTTTCAAATAAAGTAATATTTCTTTACTTTCCAAAAGTGCCCCTCCTCTCCTCTTATAAAAGGCCCCCACCTCTACCTCATTTCACACACTCCACAAGCCTTTGGCTCGTCCAAAACCTGCCCATTTACTCTCTCCACATACCTCTCCTCATCCTAGAGGATTCCCTTTGGGAAGAATCCTTTCAAAGGAAGCCTTTAGGCTCAAATCAAAAGGAGTTACACTTTTAAAGGTAATTCATTCTCTCATGTTCATTTGTTTTATTTTGCTTCTCCAACCCCATAAACTCTTTTTATTTACTTCTTTTGTAACAACACCAGTATCTTAATTATACTAGGATGTTGTTATAAGATCTATTTGAGCTACACTCTCACACAACTACATCAAATGGTTAAAGAACATACGGTTTCCGTGGATGGCGAAATTCTGCCTCCCGAAACGATGATTGTTCAATACTCATTTAACACCTTCAAAGGTGGCCATTATGATGTCAATATTTTTATATATGATATATAATATGTTTATGTTTTCCTTAACCTTCTGTTTTTTTCATACCTTTATGGTTTCCATTATGGGTAAACACGATATCTTCATTTTAGGAAGTGCGGACTACCGCCCCCTAAAAGTGATTTGATTCGTTAATACCATATGTGGGATGTGTAAAGGATAAAGTTAATGATGTTATATATGTTATTATACTGGAATTATAATATACTCTTATATCATTATGATTCCATTCCAGAAAATATGAAATAGAAATGGAAGTAGCGTTCATGCGTACGTACGGCTTACCGTCTCCATGAACGGTGCATTTCATTTCTTACCTCTAAATGTGATGTAATATTATAAATGCATGTATGTACTGGATATATATGACATATATGATATCTACATCATGAATACCATTCTGGATATAATGAAACTTTGACCAAATTAACAACATGTAAGTGTAAGAAGTCTATTTTTGACTTAAGAACCAAATACCGACAAAATGAACATTATTAACTTAACTGATTACATGATGTTCATAACATGGTATAAAAGGAATAATGAACTTGAAAAAGATTCCTAAGAAAGTAGAGATAAACTCAAGTTTATTATTCAGGAGATTATAGAATGGTCGGGTCAAGTCGGATACGAGGTATGGGACTTCGTCTCAATCCCCTTTCATTGAGGCATATTTTGTTTTATACACAACTTTCTTTTATACGGTGTATAAACCCCTTTGACTTTTACGTTTATTCAAAATGAATCTTTTTTTATACGAAGCGTTTACTAAATGACAAAAGGGGAATGTTTTTGTCGTACGTATGCGGCGACAACGACTTCTCCGCCGTCGTGACCGTTATTTGAGTTGCGGCTTCCTCTACAAGCCATACCTTTTTTTTAAAGAAAAATAAATACCATGTTTTACTTTTCTTTTCTTTTAGTATTGAAAATGGTTTTCATAATGTTTTTATATCAATGTGTTGTATTGATATCTCGTGATTGAAATGTGGAAATTTTATGTTTCCTTTATGCATGTTTTATGTGATATGATTATGTTATGGTTCTTGGGCATTATTATGAAGACGGGTGGTTCCGTGATAAACTAAGGGCGGGTGAGCCCGTTATAGCTCTCCAATGCATTGGGTAACGCGAAGGAGTGAAACGTTAAGGATTCTCCAAAGAGATTTTTAGGGAATATATTGTGATGGGTATTCCAAACGTAACCAAGAGGGATACTCCCTACGTAAGAAAGTTATGAATGCCTCAAGTTACCTTTATGTCTTATGATTTCTATGATTTATTCATGATTTTATGAGGTATGTTAAAGTGCCAATGTTTTATGGGTAAAGTATGATTTCATTCTTATGTATATATGAACTCATGTTTCCTTTCCATGTTTTTTTTATAACCCATGCTGAGTTTTTATGCTCATCCCAAGTTTTTGAAATGTTTTTCACAGGTCAAGGGAAAGGTACATGATAAGATGATAGAGTCAAGGATGTGTCAAGAATTAATCCATGTTTTATTTTAAATGTGTTTCCATTTATGGGAATGAAGAATACTATCTTTATGTAACCAATTTGTTTATATGTGGAATGTAATGCAAGTTTTATGATCTAATTCTCTAAAACTCTAAACCCGAAAAGATCTTCAATGTGTAATCTTATAATAAGTCAAGATTAAGTAAGGTTTAAGGCTGGGGCCTTATAGTTGGTATCAAAGGTCGGTTTAGATAACTTTAGGAGTTAGAATTATATTAAATGATTATCCAAAAATATTTTTTTTCGAAATGATATAGCATTTAAAGATTACCATGTTGCTTCATCTAAGACATGTTTGTTCAGAATGATTTTCCGCAGAGGAAACAGGGAAGCAGTACTAGGAAGGCATACAGAAGGAAATAACCTTCCGAATCAGCATCCAGAAATGGTCGGAATTGGAACTGAACAGTTTGTTGCAGTAATGGATCAGTTGACACAAGAGATAAATGGCGGTGGTATCCATGCACGAGATCAGACAGAACAACCGTAGAGGAACATGTCAGTGGTGGAACATTTCATGAGGCAACATCCACCATCATTCAGAGGATCATCTGACCCTGTGCTAGCTGAAGGGTGGATTAAAGCACTGGAGAAGATTTTTGATGTCATGGGGTGTTCAGACAATCAAAAGGTTAGTCTTGCTATTTACCATTTGGAGGGTGAAGCAGATCAGTGGTGGTCTATGGTTAAAAATATCAGGGATGCCGATGAGATTGATGCTCTTGACTAGGATGAATTCAAAGGTATGTTTCTTGAGAAGTATTTTCCTAAGGCTGTTCGACTTAGGATAGAAAAGCAATTCTTGGAATTGAGGAAAGAGGAAGACTCAGTGGCTGCCTATGAAGAAAGGTTCACTCGATTGGCAAGGTATGCTCCAAATTTTATCCGGGACCTTGATAGTAAAATCAATCGTTTTTACTCAGGATTAAAGCCAAAATATCGAAGGGCGTTAGCTTCTCGTGAGTTTAAAAGTTATGAAAATCTTGTTCGATGTGCTAAGAAGGTGGAAATGGAGTTTTCCGATGACCAATTGTTCTATAACAACCAGCAGAAGAAGAGACCGAGGTGGCAGGAGAAAGGTAAGAATTCTTCAAAAAAGTCTGATGGTAAGAGAACTAAGTTTCCAGTTTGTGATAAATGTGGCAAAAGGCATGCTGGGGAATGTCTTCTGAATTCTGGGAAGTGCTACCGATGTGGTAAGATGGGACATAAGGCTCGTGATTGCACTGAAAAGGATCAAGGTGAAGGTAAGAACAAATTTGATTTACAGTTAGTGAAATGTTATAAGTGCAATGAGATGGGTCACTATGCAAACGAGTGTCCGACAAGGAGCTTGAGTGATGGGAAGCAGTTAGACTACAAGCAGAAAGGGGTGGTGAAATCCTTTGCAACTACTTCAGCAGATGTCGGTCCATCAAATGAAGTCGTATCAGGTACTTTGTTTGTTTTTTCATATTATGCCAGTGTGTTGTTTGATTCGGGGTCTACACATTCCTTCATCTCTAAAACCTTTTCTAGTAAAATGGGAATACCATCTCAAGAAACGACTCCTGAACATTTGGTAAAAACACATGGGGGAAATGTCGAGGCAAAAAGAATTTATAAGAATCTTCCTATCCTTATCTGTGGAAAGAACCTACTTGCAAACCTTATTGTTCTACCTCTAGTAGAGTTTGATGTTATCCTGGGTATGGATTGGCTCTCTATTTACCATGCTAAGATTGACTGTAGATCTAAAGAAGTTTCTTTTCAGAAAGACATTCAGTTTGTTTACAAGAATGAACCCTTACTTCTGATAACATATCAAGAGGCCGAGAAACTTGTAAAAGATGGAAATGAATGTTACCTTGCACACGTCGTTGAAAATAAAGGAACTGTTCAGATTAATGATGTGCCAGTGGTAAATGAGTGTCCTGATGTTTTTCCTGATGAGTTTCCTGGAATAATACCAGATCGGGAAGTTGAGTTTACTGTTGACTTAGTTCTTGATGCTAAGCCAATTTCAAAACCCCCTTATCGAATGGCACAAATTGAACTTTTAGAGTTGAAGGAGCAATTGCAAGATTTATTAGAGAAAGGTTTCATTAGACCTAGCACTTCACCATGGGGTGCTCCTGTTTTATTTGTCAAAACGAAAGATGGTTCTATGAGACTTTGCATTGATTATAGAGCCTTGAATAATATCACTGTTAAGAACAAATATCCTTTTCCTCATATCGATGATTTGTTTGATCAGCTCCAGGGAGCTCAGTTTTTTTCAAATATTGACTTGAGATCGGGGTACCATCAGCTGAAGGTAAAGGAGGCATATATTCCGAAGACCGCGTTCCATACGAGATATGGCCATTATGAATTTGTAGTAATGCCTTTTGGGATAACAAATGCACCTGCTGTATTCATGGACTTAATGAATATAATTTTCCATGAGTTCTTGGATAAGTTTGTGGTGGTTTTCATTGATGATATTTTGGTGTTTTCTAAAAGTAAAGAGGAGCATGAAAAACATTTAAGGGTTATCTTGCAAACCTTAAAAGAAAAGAAACTGTATGGGAAATTCAGCAAGTGTGAGTTTTGGTTGCAACAAATTTCTTTCCTTGGTCACATTGTTTCTAAAGATGGAATAACTGTTGATCCTGCAAAAACAAAAGTTGTGGAAGAATGGCCAAGACCCACAAATGTAACCAAGATTCGTAGCTTCCTTGGTTTGGCGGGCTATTACCGAAGGTTTGTTAGAAATTTTTCACGGTTATCTAGTCCAATGACTAAGCTAACTCGGAAGGGTGTTAAGTTTATCTGGACAAAAGAATGTGATGATTGTTTTCAGGAATTGAAAAGAAGATTGGTGAATGCTCCAGTTTTGGCACTACCTTCCAGGAATGGTGAGTTTGTTATATACAGTGATGCTTCATTAAAAGGACTTGGTTGCGTCCTAATGCAGAATGATCAGGTAATTGCTTATGCTTCACGACTGTTGAAAACTCATGAGGTAAATTACCCTACACATGATTTGGAATTAGCTGCTGTTGTTTTTGCTTTAAAAATTTGGAGGCATCATTTGTATGGAGTAAAGTGTGAAATATATACCGATCACAAAAGTTTAAAGTATATATTCACTCAGAAAGAGTTAAACATGAGACAAAGGAGATGGCTTGAATTAATCAAGGATTATTATTGTACAATTCATTACCATCCGGGAAAAGCAAATAAAGTGGCTGATGCTTTGAGTCGAAAAAGTAATGCTTCATTAACAATGTTGCATTTGGAACGTGATCCTTTGGTTAACGATTTGATGAACTTTGGCATAAAAGTTGTTGGTGCAGGAAGTCCTTCTGTTTTGTTTCAGGTATCAGTGAGATCTTCTCTATCAGATAGAATCAAGCAAGCACAGAAGCAAGATAGTGAGTTGCAGAAAAAGGTAGAGCTGGTTCAGAAAGGTAAGTTGCCTGAATTAAACATTGATAATGATTGCGTTTTGAGATTTGGGAAGAGATTATGTGTGCCTTGTGATTCACAGTTAAAGAGAGAGTTGTTATGTGAAGCTCATAGTTCCCCGTTTTCAGTTCATCCGGGCAGTACTAAGATGTATAGAGATCTGCAGGAGTATTACTGGTGGGATGGAATGAAAAGAGATATTGCTGATTTTACTGTGAAGTGTTTGACTTGTCAGCAGGTTAAAGCAGAGCGGCAGTTACCGAAAGGGATGCTTCAGCCTTTACCAGTGCCAGAGTGGAAATGGGAGAAAATATCCATGGACTTTGTTGTTGGATTACCAAAGACATCTCGAGGTAATAATGCAATCTGGGTTATTGTTGATCGCTTGACCAAATCTGCTCATTTCCTTGCTATACGAGATACTTTCTCTCTTGATCAACTTTCCCGTTTGTATCTTAAAGAGATAGTCAGGTTACATGGAGTTCCTCTCTCCATTGTATCGGATCGTGATCCCAGGTTTACTTCTCACTTTTCGAAAGGCCTTCAGAAGTCGTTGGGTACTGAATTAAATTTTAGTACAGCTTTCATCCTCAATCAGATGGGCAGTCAGAACGAACAATTCAGACATTGGAGGATATGCTACGAGCTTGTTCTATGGATTATCAGGGAAGTTGGGACCAACATCTTTCTTTTGTTGAATTTTCATATAATAACAGTTTCCATTCTAGTATACAGATGGCACCATTTCAGGCATTATATGGGAAGCGGTGTCGAACTCCAGCTTTCTGGGATGAATTGGGTGAAAGGAAGTTGATGGGACCAGAATTGGTAGAAGAGATGGCAGAAAAAGTTCAGCTGATTCAGAAACACATGAGAACAGCTCAGAGCAGGCAGAAGATTTATGCGGATAACCGGAGGAAGGATCTATCTTTCGAGGTAGGTGATCATGTTTTTCTCAAAGTTTCTCCTTGGAAAAGTGTGATGAGATTTGGTAAGAAAGGAAAGTTGAGTCCAAGGTTCATTGGACCATACGAAATTCTGGAAAGAGTTGGATCAGTTGCATACCGACTGGCTTTACCTCCGAGTTTATCTCAGGTACACAATGTTTTTCACGTTTCGATGTTGAGAAAGTATATGCCAGATCCATCTCATGTTTTGAGTCCAGAGGTAGTTCAGTTGGAAGAGAACCTATCTTATGAGGAACAACCGGTCCAGATTCTTGACCATAGGGAGCAAGTGTTACGGAATAAGGTGATTAAGCAGGTAAAGGTTTTGTGGAAAAACCACATGATTGAAGAGGCAACATGGGAATCTGAAAATGCAATGAGGGATAAGTACCCCCATTTATTCGATAAGTAAATAAATTGCGGGGACGCAATTTTCTAAAGGGGGGAAGGATGTAACATCCCAAGTAAATAATGAATAATAGATATTTTTATCTATGTCTATTAATGATTAAGATAGTGTTATAGAGGCTTAAAATGAAAATAAATACAATCTTATGCATGGAATACACTAATATTCTTAAAAGATTGTTTTAGTGCCTTTTGATGGCAAACCATTTTTGAATCTATATTTTGACAATTTTATAAACTATGTTTGTCAAAATAAACTTATCCTTTATGATTGGGACATCAAAATTTACCTTGTGTGAATTTTTGTTATTTTTCTGACAATGTTCATTTTTTAATGAATAGTGAAAAATACTGCATTTTACATCAAAACTGCTTTTTAATCTAATTTATTTATATGTTTAGATTATGTTTTGAATTGGTTTTGAAGTAAAATTAGAATATATTTTTACCATTTTATCCAATGGTGGTCATTGGAATCAATTTCACTTTGAAATTAGACTTAAACTGGTGTCAATCTTTTGATACTTATTGTTTTGTAAAAACACGCTATTTGCTCTGGCAGCGGGAATTAATTATTAAATTAATTAATGTGACTTATATGATTTGAATTTTGTAAAATAGATTTCATTTTTTAATTCGGAATATCAAATATAGCTTAGGGTGAATTTTTGGTAATTTTCTGAAAAACTTCAATTTTGATGAATAGTGAAACCACTAAGTGGTAATCAAGCAAACTGATTTTTCAGTTAAATGAAAGTTTACCACTAATGAGTATTGAATTTTGAAAATCCGACATACATGGTTGTCATTAATAAGTAAAATGTGGTTCAATGGGATTAAAATAATTTTTTGGTAAATAGTAACTTATTAAGTTCTTAATCGCGATTAGTGGTAATTAGGGTAGTTTAAGGTATAAATAATGCTATAATAATATGAAATGACCTAGAAACATGTCCCAACCTTATTGGTTGTGTCATGGCCGACCAAGAAAAGCCATGGGTCAACTTGGGGACCCCATGGAGACACTTTGGTTTTGAAATGACATAAATAACTTTTTATTAAATGTTAAAGTAAAAATGACACAAACAAGAGATGTTTTACGAAAACAATTTTTACATGGGGTTATAAAGATCATATTTTTTATTATAAATAGTCATTGGAAAGATAAAACGATTTCCTACATCATAGTATTTTTTTTATGATTTTTAGACATTAAATAAATTAAATTATTTATGACATAATAATGATGCAGTGATGACATCATTATTTGACGATTTAAATAAAATGGAAAGATAATATAAAATCTATGAACTACACATGTCCAAAACCAATTGGATGAGTGGATTTCGAACCCTTATCACCTTATCCACGAATTATATCAATTTTGGACCTTTTAAAACCGAAACACATTTTCAAATAAAGTAATATTTCTTTACTTTCCAAAAGTGCCCCTCCTCTCCTCTTATAAAAGGCCCCCACCTCTACCTCATTTAACACACTCCACAAGCCTTTGGCTCGGCCAAACCCTGCCCATTTACTCTCTCCACATCCCTCTCCTCATCCTAGAGGATTCCCTTTGGGCAGAATCCTTTCAAAGGAAGCCTTTAGGCTCAAAGCAAAAGGAGTTACACTTTTAAAGGTAATTCATTCTCTCATGTTCATTTGTTTTATTTTGCTTCTCCAACCCCCTAAACTCCTTTTATTTACTTATTTTGTAACAACACCAGTATCTTCAATATACTAGGATGTTGTTATAAGATATATTTGAGCTACACTCTCACACAACTACATCAAATGGTTAAAGAACATACGGTTTCCGTGGATGGCGAAATTCTGCCTCCCGAAACGATGATTGTTCCATACTCATTTAACACCTTCAAAGGTGGCCATTATGATATCACTATTTTTATATATGATATATAATATGTTTATGTTTTCCTTAATCTTCTATTTTTTTCATACCTTTATGGTTTCCATTATGGGTAAACACGATATCTTCATTTTAGGAAGTGCGGACTACCGCCCCCTAAAAGTGATTTGATTCGTTAATACCATATGTGGGATGTGTAAAGGATAAAGTTAATGATGTTATATATGTTATTATACTGGAATTATAATATACTCTTATATCATTATGATTCCATTCCAGAAAATATGAAATAGAAATGGAAGTAGTGTTCATGCGTACGTACGGCTTACCGTCTCCATGAACGGTGCATTTCATTTCTTACCTCTAAATGTGATGTAATATTATAAATGCATGTATGTACTGGATATATATGACATATATGATATCTACATCATGAATACCATTCTGGATATAATGAACCTTTGACCAAATTAACAACATGTAAGTGTAAGAAGTCTATTTTTGACTTAAGAACCAAATACCGACAAAATGAACATTATTAACTTAACTGATTACATGATGTTCATAAAATGGTATAAAAGGAATAATGAACTTCAAAAAGATTCATAAGAAAGTAGAGATTAACTCAAGTTTATTATTCAGGAGATTAAAGAACGGTCGGGTCAAGTCGGATGCGAGGTATGGGACTTCGTCTCAATCCCCTTTCATTGAGGCATATTTTGTTTTATACACAACTTTCTTTAATACGGTGTATAAACCCCTTTGACTTTTACGTTTATTCAAAAGGAATCTTTTTTTTATACGAAGCGTTTACTAAACGACAAAAGAGGAATGTTTTTGTCGTACGTATGCGGCGACAACGACTTCTCCACCGTCGTGACCGTTATTTGAGTTGCGGCTTCCTCTACAAGCCATACCTTTTTTTAAAGAAAAATAAATACCATGTTTTAATTTTCTTCTCTTTTAGTATTGAAAATGGTTTTCATAATGTTTTTATATCAATGTGTTGTATTGATATCTCATGATTGAAATGTGGAAATTTTATGTTTCCTTTATGCATGTTTTATGTGATATGATTATGTTATGGTTCTTGGGCATTATTATGAAGATGGGTGGTTCCGTGATAAACTAAGGGCGGGTGAGCCCATTATAGCTCTCCAATGCATTGGGTAACGCGAAGGAGTGAAACATTAAGGTTTCTCCGAATATATTTTTAGGCAATATACTCTGATGGGTATTCCAAACGTAACCAAGAGGGTTACTCCCTACGTAAGAAAGTTATGAATGCCTCAAGTTACCTTTATGTCTTATGATTTCTATGATTTATTCATGATTTTATGAGGTATGTTAAAGTGCCAATGTTTTATGGGTAAAGTATGATTTCATTCTTATGTATATATGAACTCATGTTTCCTTTCCATGTTTTTTTTTATAACCCATACTGAGTTTTTATGCTCATCCCAAGTTTTTGAAATGTTTTTCACAGGTCAAGGGAAAGGTACATGATAAGATGATAGAGTCAAGGATGTTTCAAGAATTAATCCATGTTTTCTTTTAAATGTGTTTCCATTGATGGGAATGAAGAATACTATCTTTATGTAACCACTTTGTTTATATGTGGAATGTAATGCAAGTTTTATGATCTAATTCTCTAAAACTCTAAACCCGAAAAGATCCTCAATGTGTAATCTTGTAATAACTCAAGATTAAGTAAGGTTTATGGTTGGGGCCTTATAATGCAGGTGTAAAATCTCACAGATGTACAACCGTCCTAGCTCATCAACACTAAAGGTATCCTTAATCGTAAAGAATTGACCAACCTTCTTATGTTTTTCAAAGACAAGACAAACTGAATCATTCCCTCAAGTCGACTTCGGCTACCCTATTACGAAATCCATTAAGATGTCATTCCACATCCACTCGGGAATGGGTAACTGATATAAAAGCACTCCTGGTCGTTGATGATCTTCCTTCACATACTGACAGGTGGAACACCTCATGAAGAAACCTGAAACATCACTCTTCATAAATGGACACCAATACTGATAGTGTAGATCATGATACATCTTGGTGACACCACGATGAACTACCCAAACTGAGGAATGAAAATCACTCATCATCTCTTTGTGTATATCTACTGGAAACCATACACACCCTTGGAAATTAAAGATCTCATTCTCGCCTATAGTCCATCCCAGAATAGGGTCCTCTCCTAACATGCTCTCCCATAGTAATAGGCATTTTGTATCTGATAGAAGCCTAATTCACACTCGATCAAGAAGAGGAGAGGTAACAGCTACAGAAAAAGGAAACGTCTGCCCCTAACTATCGAGCACCTCAAAATACATCTTAGAGAATAAATCCATAAGCGACCACTCACTGCTAGCCTCCTGAACTACCTATATCTGAGTCCTCCATCTCAACACATCAGCCACTACATTGTCTTTCCCAGATGTATAGGCAAGATCAAAGAAAAAGGAATGAAGGTAATTAACCCTTCTTCGCTATCTCAAATTTAGATCACGCTGAGTGAAGATCTACTTCAGTCTCTTGTTGCCAGTGAAAACCAAAAAATGTTCTACCAAAATATAATGTATCCAACAATGCAAGGCATTAATAATTTTCGCCAACTTGAGATCGTGCATCGGGTAATTTCTCTCATGTGGCCTCAATTACCAAGACCAGTATGCAATGACTACATCTCCTTGCATAAGAACAGCTCCCAGCCCGATACCTGATGCATCACAGTAAACAGTATAGCTTTTTCCCGGCTCTATAAATACTAGTATCGGTACTGAAGTCATCCTTCCTTTCATCTCTTGAAATGTTGACTTACATGAATCTGACCATAAGAACTTTGCACTCTTCTTATTCAAACCCATAAGCGGTTCCGCTAAGCGTAAAATGCCTTGAATGAAATTTTTATAGTATCCATCTAGCCCTAGAAAACTATGCACCTCAATAATGTTCTTTCGCTTCTCCAAGGAAACTACTACTATATCTTTCAATGGATCTACTGACACTCCTGTCTCTAAGATAACATGACCCAAAAAGTGAATATGATCTATCCAAATGTGGAATTTTTAGAGCTTACCATATAAGTGATTCTCTCTCAGTGTACTCAAAATTTTCTCAAGATGATGAGCATGGTCGTGTCAAGTGTGAGATTAAACCTAGTTATCGTCAATGAAAACCACCAAAAAAGAATGAAATTATGGATGGAACACTCAGTTCATCAGTGCCATGAAAATTTTGGGCACATTCGTGAGACCACATGACCTAACCATATACTTGTATAGACCATACCTACTCTGAAAGGGTGTAAGAGGTATATCTGATGGTCTAACACGCAACTAATGGTAATTGGATCTCATGCCAATCTTCGAGAACACCTACGCTCCTCAAAGATGATCAAATAGATCATAAATCATATGAAAGGGATATCGGTTCATGACCATAAACTGGTTCAACTTCCTATAGTCCACACAAAGCCTCAGGGTGTCATCTACCTTCTTCACAAACAAGACAGGCGAATCCCAATGGGAAGTACTCGGTCAGATGAAACCGATTGCCTGCAACTACTCAAACTGCTTCTTAATCTTCTGAAACACATGTGTAGCCATCCTATATGGAGGAATGGACACCGGTACCACTCATGGCCCAAGCTCAATAGAAAATCCTACCTCACGCACCAGATGAAAACCTGAAAAGTCATCTATAAAGACATCTCTGAAATGATCCACCACTGGAGGAAAGTATAACTATGAAGTCCCTTGTTCATCCAGATATAGACTAGAAATCTGGGCTGTAACTCCTCCCAACACATGATGCTCGGGTCCCACTCTACTCACCTGGACATCCCATTTTTCCTTATGAAGAAAAGATTCACCTTCCGGTGTTGTGAAACTCACCCTGTGGTGATACCAGTCGACGACTTCCTGGAATGGAACTAACCAGTCCATCCTAAGAATGAAATCATAGCATTTCATCTCTAGGACATAGAGGTCCCATAATAAGTAACACCCACTAACCTGTAGAGG
Source organism: Viscum album (assembly GCA_963277665.1). Classification (NCBI taxonomy): domain Eukaryota; kingdom Viridiplantae; phylum Streptophyta; class Magnoliopsida; order Santalales; family Viscaceae; genus Viscum; species Viscum album. The sequence goes on from OY728158.1 coordinate 1,292,662,193, forward strand.
GAACTCTCTGCACTGACGTACACTATCTGTTCTAGTCCCCAACGGGGTGTCTAATGTCAAGATATCGACAGAGGAAATGATGTATAGGACAAGGCTCTCCATAATAGAAGTAGATATAAAGTTATGGGAAGCCATTGTGTTGAAAAGTGAAGAAGCTAAAACTGAGGCTACGGTGATCCTACATCGAATGGTATATGGTATGGGATCCTACTCTAGCTGGGTCTGCTCCACTATAAAAGTATGACATGTACCGTAACCCTATGACCCGGCCAAACCACTCTGAGCTGAACTACCCTGATGTCACTAAATTCTCGGTGACTGACCACCATGGCCATAACCTCCACCTCGGCCTAAATGGCCGGAAGAACTACAGTTTCGAGGATGGTGGGAAACTGGTGGCACTGAACCTGAACGTGGAGTCCTAGAAGAACACTTGTCGCTGGCTGGTGGTGAGAAGATCTAACTGAAGAGCAGAAGGTGACCCATATTGCAACAAAATCAGCACTCCACTGGGTCTCTCAAGCAATTTGGTCTCGTATGCCTGCTCATCCTACATTGGTAGCACAACACCTAGCTCCCTGAATATGCATCATGCCTACTCTTATTTCCTTGTGTGGTCTCCCTGTAGTGCTAATGATTTCAGTATGAGGAATTCTAACTCTGGATGCCGAACCGCCCTAGCTCATAGCTCCAGAATCCCTCAAATTACGCTCTATGATCAGCGCCTAGTTGAAGATAGAGGATATCTAAGTCAACCTTATAATGTTCTTATGAGATCGGATGTCGTGCCTCAAACCATCCTCAAATTTCATTCAAGGAACAACTTGACACCGCCTGGAATAGACGTGAAACATTACAGCTCTTTGAAGTGTGAGGAATAATCCCTAACAAAAAGTGTACTCTAATCTAGACTCATGAACTCTCAGTCTCGATTGGCTCTCATTGTCTTCGGATAGATGTAATCGTAGAAGATGCACCAAAACATGTCCCAAGAAATATTCTACTACTTTCCTTCCTATGATATCACATCCCACCACATCTTGGTGGAGTCTCGAAGCATGTAGGATGCAAGATTCCCCATATTCTCTAGAGGTATCTCGAGATGCTCAAAAATCATAATCATGGATTCTAGCCATGACTATATACCCTGGGGTCCTCTATCACCTAAGAAAGTTATAGGATGTTGCTACTGAAAGAAATGCGTCAATTCTGCCATCGAAGGGGCCGGAGGTGGCGCTCCCTGAATGGTCTTCATAATCCTTAAAAATTTCTCTCTAAACTATGCATTAGAACCTATGTTGGGTATAAAGGATGGTGCCAAGACTGGTACAACAAGAGGATCTGCAGGTAGTCCCGGATCTGCCATGTCCGGTGTCTGATCACAGCCTGGCAACTGGCATACAACCGGAGGACGTCTCGGCGACATGACTCTGCAAGTTCAAGAACACACCTTAAGACAAGATTATCAAGGACTAAAAACTAGAATTTTATGAAGCGAAAAAGATAAATAATGCACTCACGTTTTACAAAACTTGACTACACGGCTTGTACAATTCCTACATGGCATGTTCCCTTAAGCCATTCACAACGGCATGTATTCCTTCCTAAACTAGTCGTGTAACACCCTAAACACACGGCGTGCTGTCTTAACACACGACATGTACTTCAATCCTCCTTCCATTTCCGAAACCATCAACATGGTAAAGCTACACGGTTCTCCTAAGACAAGAATACAAGGCATGCTCACAGTAGACACTGCGTGTACTAGACAAGCTTCAACTGGACCCGTGTTGTTAGTGACACTAACTGACACACGGCTCAGACTACACAGCGTGTTTAAGGTGGACACAACATGTACGTGAAAGGATAACTCCGACCTGTGTTATTAGTGACTCATTTGGGTACTTGTGTTAGACTACACCGCATGTTCAATCCTGACATGGTGTGTATAGCTTATGGTTTTTCTGTTTGTTTTGTTAGTTACATGGGAAAACAAAGGGTCAACACTACACTTCATGTTCAACTGGTATATGGCGTGTTCCCACCAGAATTTCCCCATTCTGTGTCTCTTCCCACCTGGCCTATGACCCGGTTTAGGATGACACAGAGTGTACATAAAGTACAGAGTGTGTACTTAAGAAAAACAGTTTATTCTCATACAGAAGAATACATGGAATGTACTTAACATTACACGACGTCTATTCTGGGTTTTTCTAGATAGCAAGCCTCAAAAACTACTCTAGAACACAAAAAACACTGAATCAAACATTGATAGTGCCAAATTACGATCCTTGAGGGCCCATACTCCCCGTGAATCAAAGTTTGGCATCATATACATGTTATAACAAGGTAGACATGGAAATGATCCTCCAAATTCTGGTCCATCAGGGCCCATAACACCTCCAAAACCAATTTATGCATTCATTCCAAAAAAACCTTACAAAAAAAATACCCTATCAAACAACATGTATTTTTATAAAGGCATCTATCACAACAACATGAATATTCTACACAGCATCTATCACAACAATATAAAATTGCTAATACATCCTAGTTTTCATGGAATTAATGCATGGAATTTTATTTCAATAAAGTGACTAAATGATGCATGATATGGCATACCCTCATCTAATCTGGTTGTGATAGAAATACAACCTCAATAACATCAACAGTAGCTGTACAAAAAATGTAAGTCACCCAACGGTGAAAATCAAATCTACCATAAAGTGGCCAAACCAGAAAAATTGCATTAAATGAGGTATATTGGATTTTCCCTATACACGGGTCAGCTACAATCGAGAACAGCTTATTACCAAGTACCTATTATGTCTTATTCGTGGCTAAAGGATCCAAATAGTATGTCAAGAGAAAAAAAATCCTCTGATACCACCTTGTAACGTCCTGGTTCCGGAAGCCACCCAAATGCGCCTCTTACCTGGTTGGTCACATGGCCTCATGCACATTTCCCCGAATGCTTGAGGCTGCCGACAAGTAGTGAGGGAATTGGGGTGATAGTGGGGAAAATAATAACTCATTGGTAGAGTAACACAGCAGAAATCTAACAAATACACAATAGCAGAAGTGGTAAATATACCAACAATTGTAATACAAGAAGACTAGGAAAACAAAAAACTGAAGCACATATATATATATATGATGCATGGTACATATGTCAATGAAAGAAACCAATCAAATCACAATGCTGGAATACAAATAGTACTAAACCAAAGTAAAAAAGAAACAGATAAAAAACTCTTTAGCATCGCAAGCCTAGGCTTGGTCACATGCTCTACATCTCCACAACACGTTAAGTACCTGAAGTAGAAGGGAGATTTCCCTTGTTTATAGCTACAACAATATAATCTATTTGGTCCCAAAAGCATGGCCCAAATAGGATGTGAGACTAAATCCTAGTAGGCAACCACCCAAAGATCTATGCCTAACAGTCTGTGAATATATGTAAGGTAAAAGTACAGAAGCAGTAAACAAGAAGGTACTCAATAGATAAAAATTCCACATAACAAAAGAAACTAATCAAGGATGAAAAGCCTCTACGAAGTGCACACATCCTATCCCCTCTCGTTCAGTTATAGGAATTTATAAAGACTCTCTAAGGAAGCACATACAATCAATTCCCATTATAGTCAAAATTAATTTAAGACTCTCAAAGAAAGCTCACACTATTAATTCTACTTATAGTCTAAGGTAAGTCAAGGACTCTATGAGGAATCTCAAACGGTCAATTACCCTTATATCCCCAAGTTCATGGACTCTCTCCGGAAGATCACTCGGTCAATTCCCCTTATATCCCAAAGTGGGTCAAAGACTCTCTAAGGAACCTAACTCAGTCAATTACCCTTATAACCCAAAATGGTTCAAAGAATCTCTGAGGAAGCTGAATCTGTCAATTCCCCTTATAGTCTAAAGTGCTCAAAGACTCTCTGAGGAAGCTCACCTGGTCAATTCCTCTTATAGTCTACTACACCAGGTTCTCATGGCCATGTGTAGGTCAACGAGCATAGAATGGTAAAAACGGACAAGGTAAACCTCAAGAACTACTAGTCTAAATCAATCTACTGCATATCAAGCATTCTAGAATACAAACACTCAAACATACAGTGCTAGGCATGGAAAACAGGCATGGTGGCCAAAAATTCTAAGTAGACTAATGTTTGTAACAGAACATGCCTGGGAAACACATCCAAAGCATAGAAATAAACTCTATTCATACCCAAATAACCACTACACAATCATACATGCATGGAAGGCAATCAATAGGGGTAAAATGGTAAACATGATATACCCTGTTCTTGGGTATTGGTTAAAATTTTACATAATACTCAATGACATTCAATGGAAAGGCACAAACCACCTACCTCAATGTTGGATGCTCTCTATATGTGAACCTAAATAACTGAATCACCTTATAACTCCAAAGATCTACTAAAACATCTAAATTTTCAACCCAAAATATCTAACAAGAGAGGAAAAATAAGAAGATGGTGCGCTAGGAGAAAAGAGAACTCACCGATGCAATTCCAATGCAACCGACAGTGTTTGATTGATAGGACAGACGCTCGCTCGAGGGTTTGTTGAAGATCTTCAGTCGTATGGTGCTCTCAGTCGAATGAGACCTAGAAGAAGAGCGTTATAGCAATTAGACGTGTCCCCAGTGCGTTTAAATAAAAAATAGTTCATGGAATTTACATTCAATGTACACGGAGTGTACTCGCCATTTCCATACTATTAATTAGGCAACCTCCAGGTAACCCCACACGATCGTGTGCATGGCCGCTACATGGTAGCACCTGGGTACCTGTTGTAACCAAGTACATGGTATGTACTCATAAAGTACATGGAGTGTACTTTGAAAATTTCAAGAATTTACTCTTTTTCTAAAAAATGGCCACAAAAGGAAAACCATACCTAAAAAAGAAGATCCAGGTTCTTACACCCCCCCCCCCCTCGAATGGATCATCAATAGAGGCGATCAACCAATGGATGTAAACAGAGGATCACAGAATGAAGAATGCATCAACATCATTCCTGGCCAATGAATGAACTAACTGAGGTAGGGGTTTTCTTTGTTCTTGAGTTTCCCCATTCATCATTCTAAAATAATGAACGCATTTCACCCAAGGAATAAGTTGGTCCGATGATTTATAGTTCTTGGAAGAGGGGACTCTTTTCTCGGGATTTCACCCGGTATAAATTGTGATAAAACATCAATACTTTATCTAATGATTCTAAACCTCTAATGAAAAGGGTGCAGGCTGACACGAAAAAGACCCAAGACCCTCCCCCATGTGCATTTTTGGGAGCTCTTGGTCACCATATCTTCAAAATAGCAGCATAGAGGATTTGAGTCCATCGCCAAAATGATATAATCCCATAGAGGACATAACCTGAAGCGGTGCGATGAACGGACCACTAGAGGGAAACTAGTGGTTCATGGAAGAACCAGTTGGTTCCACTGACCACTGGTAGTGTCCCATGTTGCAACTACTGGCTGGTGGTGGCACTCCACATTGGTGTGGCAGAGGGTGCACCATTACTGGCTCAGGCGAGAGGCTGGTGGACAGGGGACACAACAATCAGCCACATCGGTGGATGGTGTTGAGGCTTATGGTGATGGCATGTGGACCCTCGACCATGTTCAGGTGAAATGTGTGGATGTCATCAGCCATATTCTTGGTAGATAGGCAAGATTCTATAAGGGAGTCTAAGTGAAAGTGAATTAGCCCGCATAGTGGCTCCAGCGAAGGGCGGGCAGGTCCAGCTCTATTGGCCGAACCCGCACCCCCTCTGGCTAGACCCGCCCCTCAGGCTTGACCAACCACCCAACAGGCCGGACATACATCCAAACAGGCCTATTTGGATCCATACCTAGTTCAGATATAGACCTGAGTAAGATTGGTGGTTCCCCCAAGATGGAATGGTCGGCTCGAATCGAGCCATAATGGTTGCATCAGTCCGACTGTGTCGGACCGATCCCAGATGCAACAAAGCGATGTTTACTATATTTCCAATAACATTAAAATTGGGAATCTAATATATGATCCATTTGCTTAGTTGGAACCCTCGTGATGAGGAATTAATGCATGGAATGTTATTTCAATAAAGTGACTAAATGATGCATGATATGGCATACCCTCATCTCATCTGGTTGTGATAGAAATACAACCTCAATAACATCAACAGTAGCTGTAAAAAACATGTAAGTCACCCAACGGTGAAAATCAAATCTACCATAAAGTTGCAAAACCAGAAAAATTGCATTAAATGAGGTAGATTGGATTTTCCCTATACACGGGTTAGCTACTATCGGGCACAGCTTATTACCAAGTACCTATTATGACTTATTCGTGGCTAAAGGATCCAAATAGTATGTCAAGAGAAAATAATTCCTTTGATACCAAATTGTAACGCCCCGGTTCTAGAAGCCACCCAAATGCGCCTCTTACCTGGTTGGTCACATGGCCTCATGCACATTTCCCTGAATGCTAGAGGTTGTTGACAAGTATTGAGGGACTTGGGGGTGATAGTGGGGAAACTATTAACTCGTTGGCAGAGTAACACAACAGAAAGCTAACAAATACACAATAATGGAAGTGGTAAATATACCAACAATTGTAATACTGGAAGACTAGGAAAACAAACAATGGAAGCACATATATATATATATGATGCATGGTACATATGTCAATGAAAGAAACCAATCAAATCACAATGCTGGAATACAAATAGTACTAAACCAAAGTACAAAAGAAACAGATAAACAACTCATTAGCATCGCAAGCCTAGGCTTGGTCACATGCTCTACATCTCCACAACACGTCAAGTACCTGAATTAGAAGGGAGATTTCCCTTGTTTATAGCTACAAAAATATAATCTATTTGGTCCCAAAAGCATGGCCCAAATAGGATGTGAGACTAAATCCTAGTAGGAAACCACCCAAAGATCTATGCCTAACAGTCTGGGAATATATGTAAGGTAAAAGTACAGAAGCAGTAAACAAGAAGGTACTCAATAGATAAAAATTCCACATAACAAAAGAAACTAATCAAGGATGAAAAGCCTCTATGAAGTGCACATAGCCTATCCCCTCTGTTTCAGTTATAGGAATTTATGATGACTCTCTAAGGAAGCACATACAATCAATTCCCCTTATAGTCAAAATTAATTCAAGACTCTCAAAGAAAGCTCACACTATTAATTCTCCTTATAGTCTAAGGTAAGTCAAGGAATCTATGAGGAATCTCAAACGGTCAATTACCCTTATATCCCCAAGTTCAAGGACTCTCTCAGGAAGATCACTCGGTCAATTCCCCTTATATCCCAAAGTGGTTCAAAGACTCTCTAAGGAACCTAACTCAGTCAATTACCCTTATAACCCAAAATGGTTCAAAGAATCTCCGAGGAAGCTGAATCTGTCAATTCCCCTTATAGTCTAAAGTGCTTAAAGACTCTCTGAGGAAGCTCACTTGGTCAATTCCTCTTATAGTCTACTACACCTGGTTCTCATGGAAATGTGTAGGTCAAAGAGCATAGAAAGGTAAAAACGGACAAGGTAAACCTCAAGAACTACTAGGCTAAATCAATCTACTGCATATCAAGCATGCTAGAATACAAACACTCAAACATACAGTGCTAGGCATGGAAAACAGGCATGGTGGTCAAAAATTCTATGTAGACTAATGTTTGTAACAGAACATGCATGGGAAACACATCCAAAGCATAACAATAAACTATATTCATACCCAATTAACCACTACACAATCATACATGCATGGAAGGCAATCAATAGGGGTAAAATGGTAATTATGATATACCCTGTTCTTGGGTATTGGTTAAAATTTTACATAATACTCAATGAAATTCAATGGAAAGGCACAAACCACCTACCTCAATGTTGGATGCTCTCTATATGTGAACCTAAATAAATGAATCACCTTATAACTCCAAAGATCTACTAAAACATGTAAATTTTTCAACCCAAAATATCTAACAAGAGAGGACAAATAAGAAGATGGTGCGCTAGGAGAAAAGAGAACTCACCGATGTAATTCCAATGCAACCAACAGTGTTTGATTGAGAGGACGGACGCTCGCTCGAGGGTTTATTGAAGATCTTCGGTCGTATGGTGCTCTCGGTTGAATGAGACCTAGAAGAAGAGCGTTCTAGCAATTAGACGTGTCCCCAGTGCGTTTAAATAAAAAAAGTTCATGGAATTTACATTCAATGTACACGGAGTGTACTCGCCGTTTCCATACTATTAATTAGGCGACCTCTAGGTAACCCCACATGATCGTGTGCATGGCCACTACAGGGTAGCACCTGGGTACCTGTTGTAACCAAGCACATGGTATGTACTCATAAAGTACATGGAGTGTACTTTGAAAATTTCAAGAATTTACTCTTTTTCTAAAAAATGACCACCAAAGGAATACCATACCTAAAAAAGAAGATCCATGTTCTTACACCCCCCCCCCCCCTTCGAATGGATCGTCACTAGAGGCGATCAACCAATGGATGTAAATAGAGGATCACATAATGAAGAATGCATCAACATCATTCCTGTCCAATGAATGAACTAACTGAGGTAGGGGTTTTCTTTGTTCTTGAGTTTCCCCATTCATCATTCTAAAATAATGAACGCATTTCACCCAAGGAATAAGTTGGTCTGATGATTTATTGTTCTTGGAAGAGGGGACTCTTTTCTCGGGATTTCACCCGGTATAAATTGTGATAGAACATAAATCCTTTATCCAATGATTCTAAACCTATAATGAAAAGGGTGCAGGCTGTCACGAAAAAGGCCCAAGACCCTCCCCCATGTCCATTTTTGTGAGCTCATGGTCACCATATCTTCAAAATTGCAGCATAGAGGATTTGAGTCCATCGCCAAAATGATATAATCCCATAGAGGACATAACCTGAAGCGGTGCGATGAACGGACCACTAGAGAGAAACTGGTGGTTCATGGAAGAACCAGTTGGTTCCACTGACCACTGGTAGTGTCCCATGTTGCAACTACTGGCTGGTGGTGGCACGCCACATTGGTGTGACAGAGGGTGCACCATTACTGGCTCAGGCGAGAGGCTGGTGGACAGGGGACACAACAATCAGCCACATCGGTGGATGGTGTTGAGGCTTATGGTGATGGCATGTGGACCCTCGACCATGTTCAGGTGCAATGTGTGGATGCCATTAGCCAGCTTCTTGGTAGATAGGCAAGATTCTATTAGGGAGTCTGAGTGAAAGTGAATTAGCCCGTATAGTGGCTCCAGTGAAGGGCGGGCAGGTCCAGCTCTATTAGCCGAACCCGCATCCCCTCAGGCTAGACACGCCCCTCAGGCTCGACCCACCACCCAACTGGTCATACCTATAGCCAAACAGGCCTATTTGGATCCATACCTAGGTCATATATAGACCTGAGTAAGATTGGTGGTTCCCCCATGATGGAATGGTCAGCTCGAATCGAGCCATAATGGTTGCATCAGCCCGACTGTGTCGGACCGATCCCAGATGCAACAAAGCGATGTTTACTATATTTCCAATAACATTAAAATTGTGAATCTAATATATGATCCATTTGATTAGTTGGAACCCTCTTGATGAGGAGGTTCCTTTGGAATTATTTAAGGATACTTTAATGGATGTGGAAATAAAATGATTGGATTGTGAAGTATATTCTTCTGAAATGAAGCGCACTCCATGCAGGAGTCCTGCAGCTGACTAAGGCCCGAAGACTCAAGACCCTATGTGAATTATCTCATCACAAACCTGTGTGAATTGACACTTAGAAACCCTATGTGGATTAGCTCATAGTGACCCTGTGTGGATCAGCTCCTAGAGACCATATATGGATTTTCTCCTAGTTACCATTTGTGTGTCAGTTACATGTGGCTCTGTGTGACCTAGCAGACCCACGATACACATCTGGGATGAGTACCGTTATATTACAAGGTGTTCAGGGTAATGATTGATATTCTGACTTTCCATTATTTCTATTATACATGTGGGATCTATCCTGTTTCATGATCATGATTCTTGTTTTTTGTTGTGGATTACTTCCTGTTATTTCCTTTGTTGTATGGGGTCCCTACATAGTTTTTTGTTACTCACCCGTGAACGGGAATATCCCACATATTTTGTGTCTAGTTTAGGTGACTGCAGCCTTGAATGAGGACTTGGTGTACTAGGACCTGGTGGTGTCTAGTGAGACTAGGCGTGTTGGGTTTACTTCTACAATTCATTCAGCTACTCAACACTTACCTATCAGGTGGGGTTATATGCGGATAGCTTTCTTATTTTCATTTTACATTCCTATTTTCAGTTTTCAATTTGTGGGGTTTTTATTCTGGACCATTTGACCAATAGTTTGTATATTTACTCAGTGGTTGTTTAGTGGCATGCATTTTTACCTTTCCAGCACTGGGATGTGGTCGTTTGTGAGTGCATTCAAAAACACTGTCAAATGCCTCCCACTTATAGCTTTACGCCTTCAATGCAAGTCCCCAACCCCTAGCCTTCGGGAGGCGATCTTGGGGGATGTCATGGCCTGGGCCTTAGGGATGGTTCATGGAAAATTGGTATCAATGTTGGTTGGTACTACCTCAAAGATCGGGAGTCGATTGTTTTGTTTTTGGGAAACAATGTAAAACGATTCAACTTGACATTCATATTTGGAGAGTCTGGTGTTTGTGTGGCACCCAATGTATCCAAACACCAGGACCATGAATTCTTCATTTTTTTCTCTATACAAAGAATCACTGGTTACATGCATAACATAAGAATTGAGTGTTTACTTATGTTCTTCATTAATTAGAGTCAACTCACCAGGTATAATCTATTGACCATGCTACATCTTGATCTGTTTTTGGATTCCTCTATACAGACAACATGCCATGATTCTAATATGTGGTTGTTAGGACATCCTGCCTTGAAATGTGGCATCGAATCAGGGACTGGTGCTAGAGATGGCCCAAGTAGGTGGTGCACCCGTGTTACCACCATTTGTTGGTCAGTGTCTACTCCTATCATTACCGGTAGATGATGCATATAGGTTCATCACCCAATAATTATTTATGAGAAAGAGACCACCCATGTTTAGGGGAGATATAGATCCTTAGGTCATTGAGAATTGACTAGAGGTAGTGAATTGGGTTTTCCAATTACTGAGGATGCCACTCAATGATATGAAGATCTTATCTTCGAGCCTTCTTTAGGCCTCAATAGAGAGATAGTGGATCGTGAAGATTCAGACTCATTATGAGGAGACTCCTTCTAGGATTACATTGAGCGTCATTTCTTGGAGTATTTATTCTCTTAAACTTATCAATCAGTGCACATACAAGAGTTGTTTTTCCTACAGTAGGCCAAAATGTATGAGGATGAGTACTCTATGATGTTCAAAGACCTCTCCTTCTACTATACAGATATGGTATGGGACCCTTTATTCAATTCCCAAACCTTTGATCAGGGACTCTGAAAGTATATAAGGGTGTCTATTATTTCCTTTCACATACCCACTCATGCTGGTGTGCTAATGATAGCTCTACTAGAATATAGCTTCGTTCCCGAGAAGGCACCAATGGTGGGAGCTACCACCATGAGACAGGTGGTCGAGTCATCAATAGAGGGCAGTTAACAAATGATGTAGAGGTCTAAGAGGGCTAGATCATCCATAGGGCGACCCTTAGACACATGATCAGTGGTTTGAGGCCACTGGCGTAGTAGGGACAACAGAGAATCAGAGAGTGCTCCTCGTGTGGTGGGTAGGGACACATGGCCCATGACACTAGGACCTGCCACACATATAATCAATAGGAAATCTATGAGTTGTCGAGGAATCAGAAGAGGATTGAGCAAGGTGGTCTGTATGGTGACATACATGGCAAGGGAGATGGTCGAGCGGTAGCTGGTGCACTATGGTTTCATGTACTACCACCGCCACCCCCTTGTGATCCACCACGGGATTAGGGAGCCGACAAAAAGTGGCGGTCCCAGCTCTAGGTGATGGAGGCCTATGACCATGGTTCTCCTAAGATGATTAGAGTACAATATTAGTCTTCTCTAGATTATTTTTAGTTGTTATAGTCATAGTTTCTAGTCACACTTTTCGTACCCTAGACCTCGTTTGAGGCTTAGAAATTCTGGTGGAGTTGTTGGCTCAATCCTTACGATTAGAGACTCCTATGGGTAGGGGATTCGATGATAACATGTTGGTGTTGGTAGTGTGAGCTTACTCTTGGAGGTGAGCTCTTCTATAAGAATCTCCTAGTATCCCCAATGAGGCCTTACGATGTCATATTGGGAATCTTCTGGTTATCCACATTTCATCATTAGATTAACTATATTAGGTAAATAGAGTGGTGTTTACCTGAGGATAGGAATGGTTTATCCTTCACCGGTGAGGATGTAACTCTTTCACCATAGAACAAACTTTCTCAAATGTGGGTGAAACTGATCACTCACCAATTAGCTAGCCTCACCCTCGATGTAGTGGATGAGAGATTCCCCACTTTCCTATAGTGGTGGACGAGTATGAGGATGTCTTTCCGGAGGATGTTATGGGACTACCTCCTCATAGGGAGGTACACTTCGTCATCAACCAATACCCTGAGATGAAACTGATATCTACACTATCATATTAGATCGCTCCCATGGAGCTTTGTGAATTGGGGAACAACTGGAGGACTTGTAGGATAAGGGTTTCGTGAGCCCTAGTGTTTCACCATGGGCTACCCCTATTTTTTCAAGAAGTTAGATAAGAGATTGAGTCTATGCGTGGACCTCTCGCACCTAAATTAGGTGATCACGAAGAACATGTATCCACTACCAAGGATTGATGACCCATTCAATCAGCTAAAGGAAGTGAGGGGGTTCTCAAATATAGACCTCAGATTTGGATATCACTAGTTTCATGTACATGATGAGGATCTAGAAAAGATAGACATAAAATTCTAATATGGCCACTACGTGTTCTTATTGATTTCTTTCAGCATGAAAAATACCCCTGATGTGGTCTTGGGATTCATGAAAAGGATCTTCCTCTCTTACCTCAATCACTTCATGGTAGTCTTCATTGATGACATCGTGGTGTACTCGAAGTCAGATGATGAGAAATCTAGACACCTAAGTATTGTCTTGGATAAAATCTAAGAGATCCATGTTTATGGGAATATATTGGTGTTATAGTTCTTGATTCGAGAAGCCCACTTTAGTGGACATGTCATCTCAGAGGATGGAGTTGATGTGGATCTGTTATGATAGAGGAAGTGGTTTCTTGGGAGCCACCCATGGGCATGTCTAAGGTACGGAGTTTCTTGGGGTTGGATGGATACTACCGGAGGGTCTGGCCTACCAGTTACAGAGTATCATCACCATTATCTACATTGAAAAAGAAGGTACAACCCTTTGTGTGGATGGAAAAGTACCAGAAGAGTTACTGGGATCTGAGGAGGAGACTATAGAGAACCCCTATCTCGAGACAACCAGAGGAGGTAATTGGGTATGTAGATTCTTGCGATGCCTCAGGGACTGGACTAGATTTTCTTTTAATGTAGGAGTGATCAGTGATCACATACGATTCTTGGATGTTGAGGTAGTATGAGAAGAACTACGAAAATCATGACATGGAGTTAGAAAAAGTAGTCTTTTTTTCTTAAGATGTGGTAGCACTACTTGATGGGTGAATGGTTTACCATCTACTTTGACCAAAAGTGCCTTGGGTATATCTTCTCCCAGAAGGACCTGACCATGAGACAGTGATGATGGCTAGATTACAATAGGACTATGACATCGATATAGTCTATACTCTTGGGAAGTGGAGCATGGTGACAGACGCACTCAGCAAGTGATCTGGTTTGCAGCTACTGTGTGATGTGACGTAGTAGGTAGCCATGATGCATATATCCTTCCTGGATGATGATGGAACTACATATATTCTATAAATTACTATTACTCTCCCATTCATATAGCTAGTTAGGGAGTGGAATTGTGTAGATGTTGAGTGCGAGTCCAAACATGTTTAGTTATCCTCAGGACATGATCCTAATGTATTTTTGATAGGTGGGGAGCATGTCCTCTTTTTTAAAGGTATCATATTAGTACTAATGACATTATGAGGGGAGATTTTGAGGGAGTTCCATACCTCCCCCTTTGACAGTACATCTTAAATTGGAGAATATTTACCAGGATCTTTGAATTTAGTACTGGTGGACAGTGATGAAGAAAGTATTTGCTGAAATAAATTCACGATGACACACTTGTTAGCAAGTGAAGGATGATCATCGTGTTCGGCATGCTTAAAAATCACTTGAGGTACCATACTAAAAGTTGGATGGTATCTCACTGGACTTCATGAAAAGTTTACCACACATTTCCACATTCCACGATTCTATCTCTCTGATCGTTGGCTGACTCACCACATCGTCTTACTTCCTACCCATCCGGGAGTAGGGATTGGTAGAGGGAATGGGATGCCCCTACATCCAGGTGATAGTGTAACTACATGGCGATCCGTCAAATATCTTCTTAGACCTTGAAACTCTATTTATATCCTGGTGGTGGAAGAGATTACTAGAGTCATTCGAAAATCAGCTAAGCATGAGAACAACACTTCACCCATGGATAGATGGTCAAGAAGAACAGACTATACAGACCTCGGGGAACATGCTTCATGCTTGTGTCCATGATTTTGGTCATAATATGGAGGACCACCTACCACTAGTGATGTTTTCATACAAAAATATTTATCATTCCACCCTTGTAATGGTACCATTTGAGGACTTGTATAGGCTTCAATATAGATCACCTCTTTGTTGGATAGTCCCAGGGGAGTTAGCACTCATGGTTCCAGAGAAGGTACAGAATACCACTAAAAATGTTCATATCAACCAGGAGAGGATGAGGACTACATATAGAAGGTATAATTCTTATGCTGACAGGAGACAAAGACCCTTGGAGTTTGATGCGGGAGACCACATGATCCTTTGAGTCTCAACCCTGTGTGGATTGTGGAGATTTGACCCAGGAGGAATGTTAAATATGAGGTTCATTCGACCATTCCATATTATGAGTATAGGTGGTGATGTGGAATACCACCTTGCTCTTCCCCTACAAATGCACTGGGTGCACGATGTTTCCACGTGTCATAGTAGAGAATCTATGTGCATGATCCATCACACATCATTGACTGGGGAAAGGTAGACATTGATGATAGAGTGATGTTAGTGGAGTTCCCAGTGGAGATAGAGGATTGACAGGAGATAGTTCATTGTTGATGGTCGATTTCTATGGTCCACGTTCAGTAGCAACATAGGATCCTCCAAGAGAGAACATGGGAGGGAGAGGGACAAATTCATGCTCTGTAACCCCATTTTTTTATCTTTGTTGTAGTTTATGGGACATGAATCCCTAAGGCTTGGGGTAATGTAATGTTCTAAAACAATATGTAAGTTTTTTAAAAAATTATATGGGATTATTTATAGACTAGATTCTCTTATCGCACATGATTCTAAGGCCCGGTGAGCCCAGAACATAATTTTGATATTTTTTAGTAAATTTAAATAAAAATGCAAGTTGGTTTTTATAAATTAGAAACTAGTGCTCGAATAAAAATATGAGGGTACCATTGAAATTAGAATTGTGGGATTCTCCTAGAATGGACCTAACCTCGACCGGCACGGGTCACAAGAAAAGTTATTTTTTCATACTTTTGAAAAAAATATTAATAAAATAAACAAGTTTGATTTTATTTTTTTTAATTACCAAATTGTTTCAGCCCAATGTTTTTTCAACAAAGAGAAGATAAATACTTTGTTTCATTAAATGGAACTGCATAATAGATTTTTTAAATAAATGTAACTAAAATGATTATTTGTGTTTTTCCCTTAATGGACATGCAGACAACACAAGATTGTTGGCACAATCCACGTTCTGCTGCGAAGCTCCAGTGGATGAAAGAAAAAGAATATGACCCCCCCCCCCCCCCCCCCCGAGCACATCGTCAATAATGATGACTAACCAATATATGTAAACATAAAATCATAGAATGAATAACCTAAAGACACAGTTCATCTCCAAAAACAATCCTACCCATGTTGGGGTTTGCTTTTTTACTTTAGTTTATAAATTATTCATTCTAAAACAATGAATGTCGATCAACCCAAAAATAGTTTGATCTGAGGATCTTTTATTCTTATAGGATGGAACTATTTTCTTGGGATTTCATCAGGAATAAATTGTGATCGAAATTAAATCCTTCATCCATGTTTCTGATCCTCTAACGCAGAGGGTTTGGGCCCGCACAAACAAGGCCCGAGCACCTACACAATGTTCATTTTTTTTCATTCTTCATGGTTGTTTCTTAAAAATTGTATCAAGGTGTATTCAAGGCCCTGTTAGGGAATATAGAATCCCCAGGAGACCATAGGCATAAGCTTCACTTAGAATAGACCACCAGAGCGAACCCGGTGGTCTGAGGAAGAACTCATTGATGGTTAACCGTGGTGGTGGCCATGGGTAGTTGGTGGCGCTCCATAACGGTATTCTAGAGAGAGTTCCACTGTCATCATGGAAAGCATCGATGTGGCAGGAGCCTCCATCATCAGGCATGTGGTTAGCGGATAGAGGACGCAGCCCTCGGCTGCGTCGATGGAGCACGCCACGGTTTGAGTCATAGTGTAGGGTGCTGGCACGTAGTCCTTAGACAATATGTAGGTTGATGGTGAGGCCATCATCGCTCAGCCACGTGGCGCACATTACGGATTCTATAAGGGAGTTTGTGTAGAAGAGAACCATCCCACATAGCGGTCTGGGAAGATGGTGGGCCAGACCCACCCATTGGGTCAGATCCACATCCCAGTAAGATGGACCCGTAGCCTAGCGGGCTGGACATGGGTCAGGTCAGTAGGCTCCCCGAGCTGGGTTGGTCTGGTCAGTCTGATAGAGTCATACTGAGGCTAGACGCAACCATTCATTATTTTTAAAATTCCAATTACATTATAATCAGGTGTCTGATTGAGGAACCATTTTCATTGTCGGAACCCTCATGCCAAGGTGGTTCTTTTGGGATTCAATAACGATATTTTATGTAAGTTGAAATACAATGATTGGATTGAGGAGTATATTTATCTAGAATCAAGGGTGCTCTGTGCATGAATCATGTAGATAATAGAGACCCAAAGACTAGAGACCCTATGTGGATCAGCTCATAGAGACCATGTTTGGATATGCTCCTAGCAGCCCTATGTTGATTAGTTACAAGAGACCCTACATGGATCAACTCCTAGGGACGCAGTGAGGGTCTTCTCTTGGAAACACTGTGGGGATCATCTCCTAGAGACCCTGGTAGATCAGCTCTAAAAGACCCAATGTTCATCTTCTCCTAACAACCCTCTGTATATCAGCTACAAGTTGCTCTGTGTGACCCAGCAGACCCACAGTACTCTTCTAGGATAAGTACTTCAACAGTCTAAGGTGTTTAGTGTAATGACTGATTGTCTAGTTTTTGTACTTTGGATTATACCTGTGTGATATATCTTGATTCTTGACTATGATTCATGGTTTTCTTTGTGGGTTTCTTCATGGAATTTCCATTATGGTTTGGGTTACTTTTGTGTATTTTTTTACTCACCCATGCACAGGATTCCCATGAACATGTGGTGTATAGTGTAGACAACCATGGCTTTGACGGAGGACATAGTGGCCTAGAACCCGGTGGTCCCCAGTGAGACCTGGCTAGTGAGTCGTACTTCTAAAGCTACCTGCAGCTACTCTACACTTACCCATATGGTAGGGTCTTTAATAGATAGCTTTCATAGTTTCCATGTACATTTTTTTGAGTTCATCTATGGTTGGGTTTGTATGCTGGCCCATTTGACCTATAGTTTGTTCATTTACACAGTGATTTTTTAGTGGTAATCATGTTAACCTTTCCATATTTAGGATGTGGTTGTGTGCGTATACACATCAGTACTCAATAAAATTCCTCCCACATGCAGATTGTCACCTTCGGCGCTAGTGACTATCCCCTAGCCTTCGAGAGGTGAGCTTGGGGGTGTCACGACATTGGCCTCAAGGGGCGGGTTGTGACATCAAAATTATTTTATCTCAATTTAAATCATATTGATTATAAATTAATTTTTAATTAAATATATTATAAAACATTCTTAAAATTTTGAGATTAATATTTAAATGATAAATTTTATTTTATTCACATATCTTATTTCTTTGGGAAAATTTCCAGAAATCATTTTATCCTTATTTTGGCATAGTAAGATCAAAATAACAATTCATCCTATAATATTATAATTTTTTCCAGGAAATATTAAATTGGTAACTGATTTATTTGTTAATATAAATATAATGTTCATTTTAAATATTTGATTCATTGGTGTTACATTATTCCCTCCTTTAAAAAACTCATCCTCACATTCTTTTAGGTATATTTGTTTCTAAACAAATTAGGCTGGTTCTTCTTTATTACATCCATAAAATACCACATTGAATCCACCATTTTAAGATTTTTTTCATATTACCATTAATATTCAACTCATAAAATTCCTAAATACTTGTTCTCAAGTTTCATTAATCTAGATTAGTTCTATATAGTAAGATGTTTCGTGCTCAAATTCTATTTCATCATAGGTGAGCACATGTGTGGGGTATAACATATAGTTCCTTAACAAACAGACACAGTACACATCATATACACCAAAGAGTCTAGTTTTAATTTCCATATAGTAATCCACAACTCCATTTCTATCTAGAATTTACAGAGTCGTGATGAACCAAATGTTATGTTTTACTTTATTATCAAACCATATATCACCCTTTAATTGAGATAATTTCAACAAAACAAGATCTGCCACATGAAATTACTAATAATTATTTTTGTAATTGGTATTAGTAGTTCATCTTCATTGAGATAAATTAAAATTATTTTGAATAATCTTTACCATTTATGTTTCCTTGTCAACATGTTATTTTCCCGTAACATTCCTTTCAGAAACATTACCACCACAAGTTGGAGTATGGAATCCCATTCTATATAATGCATTAGAAGGTTTCATTTGAAAACTTGAAAGAATAATATTGTTTTAGGAAAACTCTTCTAAAGGTATATATTGATCCCACATACCTTAAATGTCATGAGATAATGATATCAAAATTTCTTCTAATACATGAATTGCTCATTTGGACTATTCAATCTTTTGGGGATGATGAAAAGTGCTCAAACAATGATCAGTATCATGATTATTTTTAAGACATTTCCATGTTATTTATGTAAATAAGGGATCAAAATTAGAAAAAAAAAATTGAATGATGTATGAAAATAAGTGTACAACATTAATAATGAATATTCTTTCGAGATTCCTAATAGGTAATTCATCTTGTATATTGTGAATCTATACAAATTTTGTAAGATGACCTAAAATAAAATATATTGCATCATTATTTCTATGAATATTTGGAAATATAGTGACTATGCCTATAGCAATTACATCCCATTTCTATATTTCAATAGGAAAAGGTTTCATGAATCTACTAAGATATTGTCTCTCATACTTTACTAATTACCAAACCAAGAATCATGATTCATTATCAGTATTTTCCTCCAAGATTTTATCCCACTAAAGCATTTACCTCAAATATTTATACTTCTTTGTGCTATTAGGGTTCATAGAGAACCTAAATTTATCATCATCATCAAATAAAACCATTTTCATCAAACACATATATAGAACACATAACCTATTTCTAAATTGCATAACACGAACATCATATATGATTTCAGCCGACTTCCAATCATTCATTGCTTTAAATTTATTTTGAATCCATTCATAATTAGGATGATAACATTTTATCTTTTCCAATTAAGATGTATTAGAAAATTTTTGAACAATGATTGATCTTTCTTTTACTTTAATAATTACCATACCATTCTTCACTAAATCCATGAACATTGGATCCCAACCAATTCTCATTTTGATCAGAAGTCCACAATCATTCTAGATCAATGCATATCCAACCTTATTTTTTTGTTGGTAATGAATTGATAATTCATAATCATTGAGAAGATCATGAAATCTTCTTTTCCTAATGTTTAACAATTTTTTGAAATTATATATTTTAGAATCAATTTATCTTTGTACATATCACTTATTTCAACATGGATTTAATGCCTCTATATCCTTATGGAAAATTCTAGGGCTATGAAATCATGTTTATGAGTTAGATAATTTTTATCATTATGATTTAACTACCCTTGTTAATAAGCAATAACATTATCATTTTATAAAAGGACACAACCATGGAACTTATTTGATGCATCACAATATGTAATAAATCAATAATTTTTTAATGTTATGATCGAAATCTGATAATTAACCAAAATATTCTCCAAATCATCAATTTATTTATCACATTTATTTTTCTGTATGAACATAACCCCTTTACATGTAAGTGTGGTTAATAGGTTATCCAATCGGTTAATTTTTTGAAAAAATCATCAATATTACATTCTAGACCAATAAATCTTTTTTTTAGTGATGTTAATTATTGTAGGAAATCCTTTCTTTACATTTGTCTTTATAGGATCAACAATGATGATATCCTTGAAGACAATATGGCCTAGAAAGGAACATTTTAAAGCCAAAATTCACACATAATAAATTCAAGGTATATATGTTCGTATAAGAGTCACCAGAATAATCTAAAAGTGAATCTCATTGTTTTTATATCTTTTATAATGTACCCAGATGTCATCAATAAATACCACAAAAATTATCAAGATATTCATTGAATAATCATCTCATTATATCCATAAAAATAGAACATTAATTAGTTAATCCATAAGAACTATTGAAATTTTACAATATTCATTCCCTATAAATAATAATATTTTTAAATTAAATTAATTTTTTACTTGTAATTGATGCTACCCAAAAAGAAGGTCAATATTTGAAAAATATTGATCTTTGTTGTAACTTCCTGGTTCCGGGTGCCGCTTAGAGGTGCCTTGTACAAAGTTGGTCACATGAACTCCAACACATTTCCTTGAATGAAAGAGGAAACCGACTACTAGTGAAGGCCTTGGCTATGATAGTGGGGAAACTATTCCATCATTAGAATAGTGTTAAAGTGGAAATAAATAGATAATTGTTGGAAAAGAAGTAATAATAACATGAAATAAAAAATAGAAAACGATTGCAAGTAAATAACAACTGGAGCACATATATAAATGATTCTTGTCACATATGTCTAGGAAAGCATGAAAACAAGTCACAATGCTAGTTTATAGTAAAAAAAAGGTACATGGGAAAATAAATAAATAAATACAGTATAATAGAATGCCTCAGCTTGGTCCCATGCTCTCCATCTAGACAAAAATCAATTACCTGAAGTAGAAGGGTGATTTCCCTAATCTGTACTAGCAACAATATAAACTGTTTGGGAAAAGAAGAATGGCACAAATAGAGTGAGAGATGCATCCCAATAGGCATCCACCCAAATATCTATGCCTAACTATCAATGAATATATATGGCAGGAAATATGAAAAATGAAGTAAAAAACATGAAAGTACAGAAAGGTAATCAATCCTACAGTTCAAGCGACATTAATTTACATTAATAAAAATAATCAACCAAAAATGCACAATAAATCCTCTAGGATGTCACCATAGTCTTATCCCACTAGTACAGATTTTACATAGACTCTCTGAGGTAACAATCACCTTCAATCCCAAATATAGTCTCCTAACCGTAACTACAGACACTCTCCGGAAGAACTCCACATGCAATTCCCATGTAGTATCACAACTTTCAACTGCATACACTCCGAGGAAGAACTCATATCCACCCCCCTATAGTCTCACAATGTGAATGTACAACAAAAACTCTGGGAAATCCATCAGTATCCATTTCCCCTAAGGTCTAACTACACCAGGTTCTCACAACCCTGTTTAAGTCAATCTTGCCCAAACGATATCCAGTAGCCATAATAAATCACAATATATTATTTTTCTAAACTGATAGAAATCATTGAAAAAGTAAGTCAGATATCATCACTCCATCCTAATAGCTTGAGGAATAGAAAAGAGAGCACCCTGCCATGAAAAATTAGACCCAACGACTAATATCAGTTAAAACATGGGAAAAACATATCCATAGCAAGGTAATTAAACCTTATTCTCAATCAGGATCCCTAACACTAGCTATCAAGGCATAATAGGCATTAAAGGGGTTAAATTACCTAAACACTCAATATCCCAAATTAGGATATTGGGCACTTTTAAACATATAATTAAAAGAAAAACTACAGATAGGCACAAACCACCTACATAGATGTTGTATGATCGATATATTTGAATCATAGCCTATGATTTAGCCTAGAACGTTTTAGATATACAAAAAATTTAAAATTGATCGACCATGGATATCATACGAAAGAGTATAAAAAGGGATAAGGATATAGAATAATGAAGAACTCATTTTGGAGATTCCAATGAAATCAATGGAAGTTGATTTCGAAAACAGATGGTGGGTTAGTGGATCAGAGATGAATGATCAGCTTTAGTCTCTCTTGGACAAGAGAAATCCCAAAGAAGTGATTTCTATGAATGAGAAGTGACCCCGATCCGATTTATCATGTAAAAATAAAAATACACCCAAACTTCATTAAAAGTACCTAGTGTGTATATGCCTTCATGGGGCCCCACTTTAGGCGGTCTCCAGATCACCCTGTAGGGCCTTGTACTCAGCCATTACACAGCTAGTACACGGCTACTCATGAAAAATAGTTACATGGAATATACTACATAAATTTTGAGAAACGAATCATTTTCTCAAAAACACTAGAAATCAAGATCCATACATGAAAATAAGATCATGCTTCTTAAATATACAGTTTCTATCAAATATGTTGTCAATGAGAGGTAGTGGATATTGATTATTAATAATAATATCATTGATTTCATTTAAATTAATGCACAACCTCATATATCCATATATATTCTTAAATTAAAATAGGAACTACCCATGGGTACACAATAGGGAATATAAATCCATATTCACACAAATCCTCTAGTTTTTTGAAACTCTCATAATTCTATTATGGCCTTTCTAGGGAGAGTATTTGAAATAGTTCATGTGTAAAGTATTAAATAAATGTAAAACTCAACATTAATTTCCGGTGTATGATGTAATTCCCTGACCCCAGTTACCCAAAGCTAGTGCATTATTTTAATACATTGGCACAATTACAAGGAATAAAGTCCCAAAGGACCGATCAGTTTAGAAGTCTTGGAGAATAGATTACATACATTAACATTAAATTATAATATGAAACATAAAACATAGCATAGATTTTTCTTTGAGAATTACATGTTCCCTTTAGCTTAATCCTGCATATCAATCATAATACACTTCTATGAATCCTGGGAAAACAAAACATAAGAATGGGGTGAGCTCAGATGCTCAGTAAGGGTAAATAATTTAGCGGAAGCTATAAACTTTTAAGGCACGATGTGTTATGAAAACAAAAGCCTTTTAAACATAAACCTGAACATAATATGGTAAAAATAAATGAAACATTACCAGTTAAACATGCACATGGATATTCTACAAGTCAAATAATCACATGTAATAACTAATTTCACAATGATGGAATGCCTAATAATGTACATCATTAACACATAATCAAGGCCTCATGCCAAGACTACAAATTAAAATTTTTCAACGCCTTAATCCAAAACACTAATTTGTCTCATGAGACCTACCGATGCGTCAAGGATCAATAGAGGGTTCCACCGATCACCTACTATATCCAATGCATTCCTCATATGAACAAGTTTAAACATAACATAAACATTCGTATTAAAACGAGCATATGAAATGTCAATACTTTCTCCATAAACCATGAATTGTATAAAAATAACACATCCACAGTCAAACATATCACAAAACCATCAATACAATATGGAAGTTTTGTATTATAATAAATCAACTTCAAATAATCTTTAAATCCCAAAATAGTCATGTCCATATAAATAAATCTTAAAAATAATTTTGAAAACAAGGAAATTAATTAAAAAGATTTAGAAAGATAAATCTTAAAAAAATTAAAATTTTGATCTTGACAAAGATCAACTTTCAGAAATCCTTAAAATATTCATTTTGAAATCATTTTTATGAAAAAAGGACATGGATGATAAAAATTTCCCAGTAAGTACTTAGACATAAACAATCTTGGATAATAATGAGATTGAGAAATTAACCATTATCGTGGACTTTACTTTAGTCAAGGGTAAATTTAACCTTTTCTATGAAGATAATTGTATTTTATTAAATTATACCAGAACCATATTAATATTTATGATATCATACATGATTCATTTATGACTTTATACTACCCATTTAATAATAATTTTCATGTTAAATTAACATTTTGGGTAATAATCGCTTTCTTTATCGTACGTGTTTTAACTTGTTAATCTTGATTGTATCACTTAGATAAAGATTTAAATACTTCCAGAATATAAAACAAGATTTATATATCATATATATTTAGAATATAAATATGTATAATAGAGATATATATGAAATTAAAAACACCGTTTATGGAGACGGTAGTCCGTACGTACGCATAAACGTTGTTTCCGTTTTAATATCGTATTGAACAGAACTAAGTGATTGAGATATATGTAAGTTCATATATATATATATATATATCTCATGTAGAATCATTATTTCATATATTACATCCTTATTATTAATATATATTTTTATAATCATCGATGAATGGTGAACATGGAAATTAATCTCATCGCGTCGTGGAGAAGGTAATTCGTACGTACGCACGAGCGACAATATCATTTCCTTAAAGGTGTGGAATTGGATGGTATATTAATTTTACGAAGACATTAACGAATTATTTTCATTATTTTTATACATATTACTCATCATTATATACATCCAAATAACATAGTGTTGAATAACAAATTACACAACGACGTGGATATGGTAAGCTGTACGTACGCACGCATGGTGACATTATCATTCATAAGATGGATAGAATAATGAATATAGTTGTTCCATGTTTATAATAACATCACAGTATATATATTATACTAGAGTTAATATTTTATAATGGAATCAAAGAAAGTGTAAGTGGAAGAATAAAAGAACTTGAAAGAGGGTGGTGAAATCATTACCTCTTCTTCGGGTTCTTCCTTTTGATTTGATCAAAAGGGCTCCTTAAGTAGGCTTTCTGACTAAAGGAGGGCCTCTAGGATGAAGGGACGATAGCTGAGAGAGTATTTGGGAAGATTTTTTCTGGGAAAAAAGGCTTTGAAAATGTGAATTAGAGAGAAGGGGGAGTGCCCTTTTGTAAGAGGTGTGAGGGGTACCTTGGGAATAACATAAAGTATTATTTTATAATAAAATAATTTTCTTTTTCTAATGGATCAAAAATATATTATTTAAAGTCTAATATGGGACTGGGTCAAAAAACACTAAACGAATAGGTTTTAGACAAGTTTAGGTTACCATTTGAAACTTATCATTTAGATTTAACTCTAAGTTAAATAATTTTACTTTTACCATGTCTTCTGGTATTCTTAACTATATGGTCAATAAACATAATATGTACTTCCAATAGAACCCCAATTCGTTCATTAATGTCATATATATCATTATATAAGTATTTTGGCCGAACCATAGATTTTAAGGACCATTATATCAATTAATAATATAATATTTGTCTTAAAAACTATTTTATGTCAATTTTTACACTATTTGGTATTTGTTTTTTTGATAAAATTATAACAGCATGATTACTCCAAAAATACATTGAATTAATCCTCACATGTCATATTCACCTAGAAAATTATTTTATGTCATAAAAAATTTGAAATTATATTTATTTTAATATTTATAATACCATTGATTTGATTCTTTCATTAATAATGTAATTACTGCATCATCATTGTGTCATTAATAAATTTAATTTTTTAATCTCTAAAAATTATAAATAAAATACCATTATGTAGGAAATAATTTAGTATTTCTAATTAATATTTATAGTTTAATTTATCTTATGTATAACCCTATATTAAAAATGTTTTAGTCATTAAACTTTGATTTTAACTCTTTTTGCACTTCTTTAAACAAAATAATAATAAATGTCTTAATCTAGTCCAAGTGGACTTAAAGGGCCATATTTTATTTCTAAGGTTGTTTTTGGTAGAATTAAAATTTTAAAATAGAATTTGGACATGTGTTATGGTAATAAAAATATCATTTTTACCTTTAATTACCCGATTTACTTTTAATCGTGGTTAATAAATGCAAAAAGTTACTATTCACCCAAAATCATTTTTATCTTATTGAATCAAATTTTACTCCTTGATATTGACTGTGTCTCTCAGAATTTTGAAATTCAACTCATAGAAGTGGTAAAAGTATGTTTTATGTAAACATGCAAATGCTACTAGGAGGTGGGTAAAAGGCGGTAAAAGTTTGATAAACTTTTTATATATCTAAAATTATTATAAATTGACTCCAATGAATTAAAATTAATTTATATATGTATTATGTATCTATATTGACCTAAAATAAATTTAAATAGAATAAAAAATTATTTAAATAAATATTGGATTTTAAACGATAACTTAGTGTTTTTTCAATATTCATCAAAAATTGAATGTTTTTAGAAAAATACCAAAACCTCACCCTAGTCTAATTCCGATATTCCAAATACAAAAACGAAGTCTATTTTACAAAATTAAAAACATATATGTTGCATTTATTAATTTAAAATTAAATCTCGTTGTCAAAACAAATAGCATGTATTTAAGAAATAGTAACTAAAAAAAGATTGGCACTTGTTTATGTATATTTTCAATGTGAAATTAATTCCAAAGATCAAAATTGGATAAAAGGGTAAAAATATAATATAATTATTCTTACAAAACATTAAAATTTATAATTCAAGACTATAAATTATTTTTATTAAAAAAGCGGTTTTTAGTTAAAATATAGTATTTTCATTATTCACCCAAATATGAATATTTTCAGAAAACCACCAAAATTTATTGAAAATAAATTCTTATGTCCTGATTCTAAAGAAGATGTTTATTTTCTCAAATTGAATATATACAAGTTTCAAATATTGTATTTAAAAAGGGTTCTCCATTAAAAGGTGGTAAAATTGCATTTTTTGAAAAATAATTCTTTTTATATGAAAAAATGTATTTATTCTTACATTATGTCTAAGAAACTCATAATATGGATTCTAAAATTATAAAGATTATATAATGTTCGAAATTCAGTTAATACTATTCATAACTGCTTTTGAACGGCTAGTTTGGTAAATTGTTGTGTGCTTGAACTCGGTGTTCCGTGTAGTGAAAGTTATTGAATTACATTGAAGAAATAACGTACTTTGAAATCTTTGGGTGTTAAAGTATTCTCTCCTTCAATAAATTTCATCCTCACAATTTGAAATTTTTCTTCGAAAATAGAAGGTTGAAAATATAAAATACATTTTTGGGAAAACCCACATAGGAAATTTGATTAATAAGATTTAGTTTTAATAAGAGGAAAAGGGGAATGAAAAAGTCACCACCAAATTATGATTTCGATTAAGAGAACATTGGTGGAAATTTGAGACACAGAATTGGAGGAAAAACATAAATATTTATAGGGTGTGATTGAGGTCATCACTCACAAACAATTGTAGAGTTGTGGGTCTCAAAGCCACCAATCTATGATGATTTAAAATATCATCATTTCAACAAAACGTAAGGTATTAGGACGACACATTTTTGGTTTTAAGATCCCTTCCCTAAAGTTTAATAATTAATTTATCCATAAAATAAGAGGGAATATATATATATATATAAATATATATGTATGTATCTATATAGTTGACATGTAGAGTTTCATCCTTCAACTAATTCCATCCACAAACTCATCATTCACTTTAAAAGATTTAAAAAAAATTAAAGATATATATATATATATATATTCTATTTATTCTACACATAGAGGGTTCAAAAAATAATGAATTTATAATTCACATTTCAAACCCTTTAAAAAACTACATTATTCAATCCAGGACATCGTGTGGTTCAGTTATAGGTGATACACCCTTGCCTCCCTTCGGTTGTGGGTTCAAGTATCATGGCCTTGTCCAACGTGACAGGTTACTCCCCGACCTCCAGGTTGTCCTTTTTATAGAAATCCAAAAATAACCTTAACAATAGTATCCAATTTCAAACATAATCCATTCCAACCTTTAGAATTATCCAAAATACTTATATCCAAACTCTTAGTCCAATGTTTATATGGAAGTTAATCATAATATGGATCCTTTGTTCCTGTTCATAACATGTGAACGCCTTCATCATGTATTATTTTACTACACCGCAACATCCTGAATTACCAAAATCAACCATCTCTTATTCCAAAACTACTACCTTAGTATTAAGACCGTATAATCTCAAATTCCCAATGAAATAGTACTGCAGTACAATCCTTATTTATCTCCATAATTCATGTAACCAGTATACTATTGATACAACACTCAAATAAAATAATTCTACAATAACTATATAAGAACACTAGTCATTCTTCATCATCTAAGGTAGTATAATGACTTGATTATTATCCAATAACATCATTTTTGGTATACTCTTATGAATGATTCATTGATTCGTGTAGTGTATCAAGGCCTTGCAGATAAAGCATTTTACATTTTAAAACTCTTTCTTACCCTTGCAGTCACGTACATGGTGTCCTTTTTCACCACACTTATAACAAACTCCCATTCCCTTCAATAGTTTACCAAGGTGATTCATTCCAAATTTATCACATATTAGAAAATCCTTCTTTCCCTTTATCCATATTTCATTCGACCATCCTTTTCTTCTCTGCTTCCCTTCAAAGCCATAGAATGCAGAGAATTATTTACTTATCTTATGAACACAAGATACTATTTAATAATATGTTGAGAATACATGGGAGACTATTTCCCTTTTTAATATTGGATTAATACTTTGAAAAATATGATCCTTCATACTCTTTGGATCATATGTTTTGCTGGAGTTCACATTCCATCTACTGGGCGCCATTTCTAAACAATGGTATACACTAGGTCAGTTTATGAATCACAATTCGTAATTCCAAACATGTAAAATACCTAACGTAAATTGAATAATTTATGGATATAATCCATAATCACAAAAAGTTTTTCTTTTAATAGGTAGATATTCATAATCCCTTCATAGTGGTTTGTAAATAAATGAGAATTATCCTAAGAATATCACCCGGTAGTGTCGTATCCAAGAGTGCAGAAAGGCCCGTTGTCATGCACGAGTTCCCATTCGAGTCTAGCTCAAAGCGGTGTT
This sequence comes from Viscum album, assembly GCA_963277665.1. Taxonomy (NCBI): domain Eukaryota; kingdom Viridiplantae; phylum Streptophyta; class Magnoliopsida; order Santalales; family Viscaceae; genus Viscum; species Viscum album. Next base: position 1,292,691,614 of record OY728158.1, read on the forward strand.
TTCAGGTTTTACCCCTAGGTACATCTATTCCAGAGCTGCCTCTACCTGCTCGTATCCAGACTGGGATGTATTTTATTGGAAAACTCACAAAATCTCTACATTACCAAAATTCTTGGAAGTCCTTATATATTAATCCTCAAAGTCTATCTTAGGTCTATGTGCTCTAATCAGAGTTTATTTAAATCTTGCTTCTAAGGTTATTGCTTAACTGCCTCTAATACCAACTGTAATGCCCTGACCCCAGTTACCCAGAGCCGGTGAATTATTTTAATACATTGGCACGATTACACGGAGCCATGTCCCGAAGGACCGACCAGTTTAGCAGTCTTTGAGAATAGACTTCATACATTATCTTTAAATTACAATTTGAAACATAAAACACAGCATAGATAGTTCTTTGAGAATTCCATTTTTCCATTTAGCTTAACCCTGCATATCAATCATAATACACTTCTTGGAATCCTAGGAAAATAAAACATTAGAATGGGGTGACCTCAGATGGTCAATAAGGGTAAATAATTTATCGGAAGCTATAATATTTTATGAAAAGATGTGTAATAAAAACAAAATCATTTTATACATAATCTTGAACATAATATGGTAAAAATAAATGAAAAATTACCATATAAACATGCACATGGATATTCTACTAGTGGAATAATCACATGTAATAACTAATTTCATAATGAGGGAATGCCTAATACCGGACATCATTACCACATAGTCAAGGCCTCATGCCAAGACTACAAAAACATTTTTTGTCAAGGCCTTGTGCCAAGACAATAGTTTGTCTCATGAAACCTACCGATGCATCAAGGAGAACTACCACAAAACTGGGCAATGCCAGCGCCACCCCTTTATCAGCACTATCGAAAAAACGCTGATAAAGGCCCCCCATTTATCAGGGCTTTTTTTAGCACTATTAAAGGTACCCCCTTTATCAGTGCTTTTTCTTTAGTGCTGATAAAGGGGGGGCTTTATCAGCGCTTCATTTTAAAGGACTGATAAAGGGTTCGACTTCAAAAAAAATATTTAAAAAAATTATATTAATATATAAATATATAAATATAGTTATATTGATATAAATATAATATGTAAATTTTAAATATATTTTAGAAAACTATAAATATACATTTGCACTTATTATACTTAATATATAATATATTTAGTGAAAATGGCTTATAAAAGCATTAAAAAATTAGTTTTAATTAATAATTTTCTAATTATTATGGAGTAATAGTTATTTAATTACAATTTGAATACCAATAAAAGAAAAAAAAAATTAAAAATAGATCCAAAATATGTTGAAAATGCTACTCAAACTTCAAACGGTAATAACTTTTGATCTGGGTGTCTGTTTGAGCTCTACGACATATCAAATCGAAGCATGCGACGAGATCTACATCTGTTTGGCCGGGGTTCCTCCAGTCAAGGGTTTTTTGAGCCAAAAGAGGCCCATAAGGCCTCCAAAGCTGTGTTTTTAGTCGTGGTACCCAGATTATTTAACATTTTGTGGATTTTCAGCCTCGTTTAAGGGGGTATTATCGGCATTTTTTGGGGGGATTGAATTTATTCCATGGTATTAAATTCATATTGATATTATTTCTTTGAAATTTTATCATTTTTAATATTGCACTACTATTTATAATCAAATATATAACTATATGTACATATTTTTTATATATTCACACATAAAAATTAAAATTTTAAAATAAATAATTAAACATATTTACATATAAAATATATTATATTTATCTAAATAATAACTAATATCCAATTTATTTAAAATATCAATATATGAATATTTATATAACTACTCTATATTAATATAACTATATATATATATTAATATAACTATATATATATATATTAATATCACTATAAATATATATATTAATATAACTATATATATATTAATATAACTATATATATTAATATAAATATATATTACTATACGAATAAATATAACTATATATATATATATAAATAAATAGATATATCATGAATAAGAGAACCAATCAATATAGGGGAGTGGAAAATGCTTTAGGTGCGCATGGAGGAGGTCTCGAGATCAAATCCGGGTGGAGGCAGGGGCATGCTCGCAAGGGTGATTTAGAGGGCTAGCACTGATAAAGGGTGTAGGCGGTGCTGTCGGGAACTGTAGGTGTGGGAAAGCACTGATAAAGGGGGGCTCAAGCACTATAAAAATCCCCCTCCCCCCTGAGATTGGCAGTATTTTTTTTAAAATTTTTATCAGCGCTAAAAAATTCGCTGATAAAAGGGGTCTTTTATCAGTGCTAAAAAGAAAGCATTGTTAAAAGACACTTTTATCAGTGCTTTGTTTTAGCACTGATAAAATACCCCTTTTATCAGCTCTTTTTTTTGGGCTGATAAAAGGGGTATTTATCAGCGCTTTTTGGATCACTGATAAAGGGGACCCCCATTTATCTTCGCTGACATTAACAGTGCTTTTTATAGTGCTATTAAAGGCCATTTTTAGCACTGATAAAATCCATATTTGTATTAGTGGAGCTATAGCAGGCTCCACCCGTCACTTACTAAGTCCAATGCATTCCTCATATGAACAGGTTTAAATATAACATAAACATTCGTATTAAAACTAGCATAAAAAATGTCAATAATTTCTCCAAAAACCATGAATGGTATAAAAATAACACATCCAAAGTCAAACATATCACAAAACCGTCAATACGATATGAAATTTTGGTATCATAATAAATAAACTTCAAATAAGCTTTAAATCAATTAAAGGATGTTGACATAAATGAAATCAAAACTATTTGAGAGAAATATCTCTTTTTTTTGTAATCATTTAAAAGTCACACATTTATAAAGGAAGTAGTTTAAAACAGATTTTTGAATCAAAGGGTCCAATACCACTTTGAAACTTTTGAAAATAAATATCATTTCAAAACATTCATGTCCATACAAATAAATCCTTAAAATGTTATTGAAAACATGGACATTAATTAAAAAGATTACGAAAGATAAATCTTTAAAACATTTAAAATTATGATCTTGATAAAAAGTAACTTTCACAAATCCTTAAAATATTCATTTTGAAATCATTTTTATGAAAAATGGACATGGGTGATAAAAATGTCCCAGTAAATACTTACACATAAAAAATCTCGGATAATAATGAGATTGAGGAATTAAGCCTTACATTGCACTTTACTTTAGTCGAGTGTACGTTTAACCTTATGTATGAAGATCATAGTGTGTTATTAAATTATAACATAACCATATTAAAATTTATGATATCATACATGATTCATTTTTGACTTTATACTACTCATTTAATAATAATTTCCATGTTAATTTAACATTTCAGGTAATAATCTCTTTCTTTATCGTACGTGTTTTAACTTGTAACTCATGATTGTATCACATAGATTAAGATTTCAATAATTCCAAAATATAAAAAATTATTTAAATATCATATATATTTAGAATATAAATATGAATAATAGTTATATATATGAAATGAAAAATCTCGTTTATGGAGACGGTAGTCCATACGTATGCATAAACGTTGTTTCTGTTTTCAAATCGTATTGAACAAAACTAAGTGAATAAAATATATGTAAGTACATATATAAATAAATATATATATATATCTAGTATCAATATAATTTCATGTATTACATACTTATTAGTAATATTTATTTTTATAATCGTCGATGAGTGGTGAATGTGGAAATGAATCTCATCGCGTCGTGGAGATAGTAATCCGTACATACGCACGAGCGACAACATCGTTTCCGTAAAGGTGTGGAATTGGATGGTATATTAATTTTACAGATACATTATCATGTTATTTTCATTATTTATATACATATTACTCATCATTATATCCATCCAAATAACATAGTGTTGAATAAAAAATTGTACCACAACGTGGAGACGGTAAGCCGTACGTATGCACACATGGTGACATTATCATTCATAAGATGGATAGAATATTGAATATAGTTGTTCCAAATTTATAATAACATCATAGTATATATATTATACTATAGTTATAATTTTATATTGGAAACCAAGAAGGATTAAGTGGAAGAATAAGAGAACTTTAAAGAGGGTGCTGAAATCATTACCTCTTCTTTAGGTTCTTCCTTTTGATTTGATCAAAAGGGCTCCTTAAGATGGCTTTCTGGCTAAAGTAGGGCCACTAGGATGAAGGTAGGATATATGAGAGAGTATTTGGGCAGAGTATGGCTGAGAAAAAAGGCTTTGAAAATGTGAATTAGAGAGAAGGGGGATTTCCCTTTTATAAGAGGGGTGAGGGGAACCTTAGGAATAACTTAAAGTATTATTTTATAATTAAATCATTTTCTGTTTATAATGGCTCCAAAATGTATTATTTAAATTATAAGATGGGTATGGGTCTAAAACCACGAAACCAATAGGTTTTAGACTAGTTTATGTTAACATTTAAAACTTATCATTTAGATTTAACTCTAAGTAAAATAATTTAACTTTTACCGTGTCTTCTTGTATTCTTAACTATATGGTCAATAAACATACTATATACTTCCAATAGAACCCCAATTAGTTCATTAATGTCATATATATTATTATATAAGTCTTTTGGCCGAAACCTATATTTCTAGGACCATTATATCAATTAATAATATAATATTTGTTTTAAAAACTATTTTATGTCAATTTTGACACTATTTGGTATTTGTTTTTTTGTTAACATTATAAAAGAATTATTACTCCAAAAAAATACATTGAATCAATACTAACATGTCATATTTACCTAGAAAATTCGTGGATGTCCAAAAAACTTTGAAATTATATTTATTTTAATATTTATAATACCATTAATTTTTTTCTTTCATTAATGGGGTAATTACTGCAACATCATTGTGTCATTAATAAATTTAATTTTTTAATCTCTAAAAATTATAAATAAAATACAATTATGTAGGAAATATTTTAATATTTCAAATTAATATTTATAGTTGAATTTATCTTATGTATATCCCTATATTAAAAAAAATTAGTCATTAAACTTTGATTTTAACTCTTTTTACTCTTCTTTAAACAAAATAATAAAAAATGTCTTAATCTAATCCAAGTGGACTTAAAGGGTCATTTTTTTTTTCTAAGGTTGTTTTTGGTATAATTAAACTTATCAAATAGAATTAGGAAATGTGTTATGGTAATAATAATATCATTTTTACCTTTAAATACCTGATTTACTTTTAATCGTGGTTATTAAAAGTAAAAAGATATTATTCACCCAAAATTATTTTTATCTTATTGAATCAAATTTTACTCCTTGATATTAACTGTGTCTCTATGATTTTTGAAATTCAACTCATAGAAGTGGTAAAATTATGTTTTATGTAAACATGCAAATGCTACTAGGAGGTGGGTAAAAGGCGGTAAAAGTTCGATAAATATTTTATATATCAAAAATTATTATAAATTGACTCCAATGAATTACAATGAATTTATATAGGTATTATGTATCTATATTGACCTAAAATAAATATAAATAGAATAAAAAATTATATAAATAAAAATTGGATTTTAAAAGATAACTCAGTGTTTTTTCACTATTCATCAAAAATTGAATGTTTTCAGAAAAATACCAAAACCTCACCCTAGTCTAATTTAGATATTAGAAATACAAAAAAGAAGTATATTTTAACAAATTAAAAACATAGATGTTTCATTTATTAATTTAAAATTAAATATCATTGTCAAAACTAATAGCGTGTTTTTAAGAAACAGTAACTATCAAAAGATTGACACTTGTTTATGTATAATTTCAATATGAAATTAATTATAAAGACCAAAATTGGATTAAAGGGTAAAAATATAATATAATTATACTTCCAAAACATTAAAATGTAGAATTCAACACTATACATTATTGTTATTAAAAAAGTTGTTTTCAGTTAAAATATAGCATTTTCACTATTCACCAAAATATGAAAGTTATCAGAAAACCACCAAAATTGATTGAAAATAAATTCTTATTTCCGTATTCTAAAGAAGAAGTTTATTTTTTCAAATTTAATATATACAAGTTTCAAATATTGGATTTAAAAAGGTTTCTCCATTAAAATGCGGTAAAATTCCATTTTTTGAAAAATAATTCTTTTTATATGAAAAAATGTATTTATTCTTACATTATGTCTAAGAAACACATAATATGGATTCTAAAATTATAAGGATTATATGAAGTTTTAAATTTAGTTAATACTATTCATAACTACTTTTGAACGGCTAGTTTGGTAAATTGTGGTGCGTTTGAACTCGGTGTTTGCGTGTAGTGCAAGTTATTGAATTACATTGAAGAAACAACGTACATTGAAATCTTGGGGTATTACATTATTCCCTCCATCAATAAATTTCTTCCTCACAATTTGAAATTTTTCGTCGAAAATAGAAGGCTGAAAATAGAAAATACATTTTCAGGAAAACCCACATAGGAAATTGGATTAATAAAATTTAGTCTTAATAAGAGGAAAAGGGGAATGAAAGAGTCACCACCAAATTTTGATTTCAATTAAGAGAACATTGGTGGAAATTTGAGACACAGAATTGGAGGAAAACATAAATATTTATAGGGAGTGATTGAGGTCATCAAAAACAAAAAATTGTAGAATCGTGGGTCTCAAAGCCACCAATCTATGATGATTTAAAATATCATCGTTTCAACAAAATGTAAGGTATTAGGATAACAAATTTTTGGTTTTAAGATCCGTTCCCAAAATTTTAATAAGTAATTTATACATAAAATAAGCGGGTATATATATATATGTATCTATATAGTTGACATGTAGAGTTTCATCCTTCAACTAATTCCATCCACAAACTCATCATTCACTCTAAAAGATTTCAAAAAAATTAAATATATATATATATATATATATATATATATATATATATTATTTATTCTAAACTTATATGGTTCACTAAATAATGAATTTATAATTCACATTTCAACCCCTTTAAAAAACTACATTATTCAATCCAGGACATCACGTGGATCAGTGATAGGTGATTCACCCTTGCCTCCCTTTGGTTGAGGGTTCAAGTCTCACGGCCCTGTCCGACGTGACGGGTTGCTGCCCGACCTCCGGGTTGTCCTTTTTATAGCCATACAAAAATAACCTTAACAATAGTATCCAATTTCAATCTTAATCCAATCCAACCTTTAGAATTATCCAAAATACTTATATCCATACTCTCAGTCAAATGTTTATATGGAAGTTAATCATTATGCGGGTCCTTTTTTCCAGGTCATAACGTGTGAATGCCTTCATCATGTATTCTTTTACTACACCGCAACATCCTGAATTACCAAAATCAACCATCTCTTATTCCAAAATTACTACCTTAGTATTAGGACCATATAATCTATATTTACCAATGAAATAGTACTACAGTACAATCCTTATTTATCCAAATAATTCATGTAACCATTATACTATTGATACAACACTCTAATGAAATAATTCTATAATAACAACATAAGAACACTAGTCATTCATCATCATCTAAGGTAGTATAATGACTTGATTATTATCCAATAACACCATTTGTGGTATACTCTTATTAATGTGTCATTTATTTGCATAGTGTCTCAAAGCCTTGCAGATGAAGCATTTTACATTTGAAAATTTTTTCTTACCCTTGCAATCACGTACATGGTGTCCTTTTTCACCACACTTATAACAAACTCCCATTCCCTTCAATCATTTTCCAAGGTGATTAATTCAACATTTATCACATATTAGAAAATCCTTTGTTCCCTTTATCCATCTTTCTTTCGACCATCATTTTCTTCTCTTCTTACCTTCATAGCCATAGGATTCAGATAATTATTTACTTGTCTTATTAACACAAGATACTATTTAATCATTTGTTGAGAATACATGGGAGACTATTTCCCTTTTAAATGGTGGCTTAAAACCATGAATGATATAATCCTTCTTACTCTTTGGATCATATGTATTGTTGGAGTTCGCATTCCATCTACGGGGCGCCATTTCAAAACAATCGTATACACTAGGCCAGTTTATGAATCACAATTCATAATTCCAAACATGTAAAATACCTAACGTAAGTTGAACAATTTATTTATATAATCCATAATCATTAAAAAGTTTCTTTTAGGAGGTAGATACTCATAAACCCTTCATAATGGTTTGTAAATAAATGAGAATTATCCTAATCATATCCCCCGGTAGTGTTGTATCCAAGAGTACAGAAAGGCCCGTTGTCGTGCACCAGTTCCCGTTCGAGTCTAGCTTAAAGCGGTGTTTTCGGGTTTTACCCCTAGGTACATCTATTCCTGAGCCGCCTCTACCTGCTCGTATCTAGATAGGGATATATATGCTTGGAAAACTCACAAAATCTCTATATTACCAAAATTCTAGGAAGTCCTTCTATATAAATCTTCAAAGTATATCTTAGGTCTATGCGCTCTAATAAGAGTTTATTTAAATATTTCTTCTAAGGTTATTGCTTAACTTCCTCTAATACCAATTGTAACGCCCTGACCCCAGTTACCCAGAGCCAGTGCATTATTGTAATACATTGGCACGATTACAAGGAATCATGTCCCGAAGGACCGATCAGTTTAGCAATCTTGGAGAATAGACTTCATACATTTTCTTTAAATTACAGTTTGATACATAAAACACAACATATGTAGTTCATTGAGAATTCCATTTTTCCATTTAGCTTAAGCCTTCATATCAATCATAATACACTTCTTGGAATCCTGGGAAAATAAAACATAAGAAAGGGGTGAGGTCAGATGCTCACTAAGGGTAAATAATTTATTGTAAGCTATAATCTTTTAATAAAAATATGTAATAAAAACAAAATCATTTTAAACATAATATTGACCATAATATGGTAAAAATAAATGAAACATTACCATATAAACATGCAAATGGATATTCTACTAGTCAAATAATCACATGTAATAACTTATTTCACAATGAGGGAATGTTTAATACCGGACATCATTACCACATAGTCAAGGCCTCGTGCCAAGACTACAAAAAAAAATTGACAAGGCCTTGTGCCAAGACACTAGTTTGTCTCATGAGACCTACCGATGCATCAAGGAGCACTACCACAAAACTGGGCAAGGCTAGCGCCACCCCTTTATCTGCTTAACGAAAAAGTGCTGATAAAGGCCCCCCATTTATCAGCGCTTTTTTAGCACTGATAAAGGTACCCCCTTTATCAGTGCTTTTTCGGTAGTGCTGATAAAGGGGGGGCCTTTATCAGTGCTTCTTTTTAAAGCGCTGATAAAGGGTTCGACTTCAAAAAAAATTAATTAAAAATATTATATTAATATATAAATATATCAATATAGTTATACTGATATAAAAATAATATATAAATTTTAAATATATTTTAGATAAGTATAAATATATAGATTTACACTTATTATACTTAATATATAAGATATTCAGTGAAAAAGGCTTATAAAAGAATTAAAAAAAATTATTTTTAATTAATAATTTTCTAATTATTAGGGAGTAATAGTAATTTAATTACAATTTGAAGAAAAAAAAATTAAAAATAATAGACATAGATCCAAAATATGTTCAAAACGCAACTCAAACTTCAAACGGCAATAACTTTTGATCCGGGTGTCCGTTTGAGCTCTACTGCATATCAAATCGAATCCTGCGACGATATCTACATCCTTTTGATTGGGGATTCCCTGGTCAAGGGTTTTTCGAGGCCAAAATAGTCACAGAAGGTCTCAAAAAATGTGTTTTTAGTCATGGTACCCAGATTTTTTAACATTTTGTGGATTTTCCACCTCGTTTAAGAGGGTATTATTGGCTTTTTTGGTGGGGATTGAATTTATTTCAAGGCGTTACATTTATATTGATATTATTTCTTTGAAATTTTATCGTTTTTTATATTTAACTGCTATTTATAATCAAATATATAACTGTATGTACATATTTTTTATATATTCACACCTAAAAATTAAATTTTTCAAATAAATAATTAAACATATTTACATATAAAATATATTAGCTTTATCTAAATAATAACTAATATCCATTTTATTTAAAATACCAATATATGAATATTTATTTAACTACTATATATTAATATAACTATATATATATTAATATATATATAAATATATATATATATATATATTAATATCACTATAAATATATATATTAATATAACTATATATATTTTAATGTAACTATATATATTAATATAAATATGTACTACTATATGCTTAAATATAACTATATATATATATATAAATAGATATATCAAGAATAAGAGAATAAATCAATATAGGGGAGTGGTAAAGGATTTAGGTGCGCATGGGGGAGGTCTCCAGATCAAATCTGGGTGGAGGCAGGGGCGCGCACGCAAGGGTGATTTAGAGGGCTAGCACTGATAAAGGTTCTAGGTGGTGCTGGCGGGCACTGGAGGTCCGGGAAAGCAATGATAAAGGGGGGCTCAAGCGCTATAAAAATCCCCCTCCCCTCCTGAGATTGGCAGTATATTTTTATTTTTTTTATTTTTTTAAAGTTTTTATCAGCACTAAAAAAAGCGCTGATAAAAGGGGTCTTTTATCAGTGCTAAAAATCAAGCACTGTTAAAAGACCATTTTATCAACGCTTCATTTTAGCACTGATAAAATACACCTTTTATCAGCTCTTTTTTTAGCACTGATAAAAGGGGTCTTTATCAGCACTTTTTGGAGCACAGATAAAGGGGACCCCCTTTATCTTCGCCGGCATTAATAGCGCTTTTTATAGCGCAGTTAAATGCCATTTTTAGCGCTAATAAAATCCATATTTGTAGTAGTGGAGCTATAGTGGGCTCCACCCGTCACTTACAAAGTCCAATGCATTCTTCATATGAACGGGTTTAAACATAACATAAACATTCGTATTAAAACTATCATACAAAATATCAATACTTTCTCCATAAACCATGAATGGTATAAAAATAACACATCCAAAGTCAAACATATCACAAAACCGTCAATACAATATGGAAGTTTGGTATCATAATAAGTCAACATCAAATAATCTTTAAATCAATTAAAGGATGTTGACATAAATGAAATCAAAACAATTTGAGAGAAATATCACTTTTTTTGTAATCATTTAAAAGTCACACATTTATAAAGGCGGTAATTTAAAAGAGATTTTTGAATCAAAGTTTCCAATACCACTTTGAAACATTCAAAAAGAAATATCATTTCAAAACATTCATGTCCATAAAAATAAATCCGTAAAATCATTTTGAAAACCTTGACATTAATTAAAAAAATTAAGAAAGATAAATATTTGAAACATTTAAAATTATGATCATGATAAAAAGTAACTTTCACAATCCTTAAAATATTCATTTTGAAATCATTATTATGAAAAATGGACATGTATGATAAAAATTTCCCATTAAATACATACACATAAAAAATCTAGGATAATAATGAGATTGAGGAATTAACCCTTACCTTGCACTTTCCTTTAGTCGTGGGTATGTTTAACCTTCTGTATGAAGATCGTAGTGTGTTATTAAATTATAACATTACCATATTAATATTTATGATATCATACATGATTCATTTATGACTTTATACTAACCATTTAATAATAATTTCCATGTTAATTTAACATTTCGGGTAATAATCGCTTTCTTTATCGTACGTGTTTTAACTTGTAACTCTTGATTGTATCACTTAGATAAAGATTTAAATAATTCGAGAATATAAAAAATTATTTATATATCATATATATTTAGAATATAAATATGCATAATAGACATATATATGAAATGAAAAACACAGTTTATGGAGACGGTAGTCCGTACGTACGCATAAACGTTGTTTCCGTTTTCATATTGTGTTGAACGAAACTAAGTGAATAAGATATATGTAAGTACATATATATATATATATCTAGTATAATTATTATGTAATGTATTACATACATATTAGTAATATATATTTTTATAATCGTCGATGAATGGTGAATGTGGAAATGAATCTCATCGTGTCGTGGAGACGGTAATCCATACATATGCACGAGCGACAATATCGTTTCCTTAAAGGTGTAGAGTTGGATGGTATATTAATTTTACAGAGACATTATCATGTTATTTTAATTATTTATATACATATTACTCATCATTATATATATCCAAATAACATAGTGTTGAATAAAAAATTACACCACGGCGTGGAGACGGTAAGTCGTACGTACACACGCATCGTGACATTATCATTCATAAGATGGATAGAATATCTAATATAGTTTTCCCAAATTTATAATAACATCACAGTATATATAATATACTGTAGTTATAATTTTATATTGGAAACAAAGAAGGAGTAAGTGGAAGAATAAGATAACTTTAAAGAGGGTGGTGAAATCATTACCTCTTATTCGGGTTCTTCCTTTTAATTTGATCAAAAGAGTTCTTTAAGTTGGATTTCTGACTAAAGGAGGGCCTCTAGGATGAAGGGAGGATAGTTGAGAGAGTATTTGGGTAGAGTTTATCTGAGCCAAAAGTATTTTATGGTGTGAATTGGAGAGAAGGGGGAGTGCCATTTTATAAGAGGGGTGAGGGGAACCTTAGGTAAAACATAAAATATTATTTTATAATAAAATCATTTTTGGTTACTAATGTCTCCAAAATGTATTATTTAAAGTCTAAGGTGTGGATGGGTTGAAAAGCTACCCAATCAATAGGTTTTAGACAAGTTTAGGTTAACATTTTAACCTTATCATTTACATTTAACTCTAAGTTAAATAATTTAACTTTTACTGTGTCTTCTTGTATTCTTACACTATATGGTTAATAATCATACTATATACGGGTACTCGAACCCAAATTAGTTCATTAATGTCAAATATATTATTATATAAGTCTTTTGGCCGAACCGTATATTTTTAAGACCATTATATCAATTAATAATATAATATTTGTTTTAAAACTATTTTATGCCAATTTTTACACTATTTGGTTTTTTTTGATAAAAACATACAGGAATTATTACATTAAAAAAATACATTGAATCAATCCTAACATGTCATTTTCACCTAGAAAATTCATGGATATCATGAAAACGTTTAAATTATATTTATTTTAATATTTATAATACCTTTTATTTGATTCTTTCATTAATAAGGAAATCACTGCATCATTATTGTGTCATTAATAAATTTAATTATTTATTCTCTACAGATTATAAATAAAATACCATTATGTAGGAAATATTTTTATATTTCTAATGAATTTTTATAGTCGAATTTATATTTTGTATAACCCTATATTAAAAATGTTTTAGTGATTAAACTTTGATTTTAACTCTTTTAACTCTTCTTTAAACAAAATAATAATAAATGTCTTAATATAATCCAAGTGGACCTAAAGGGTCATATTTTATTTCTAAGGTTTTATTTGGTTAAATTAAACTTATCCAATATAATTAGGACATGTGTTAGGGTAATAATAATATCATTTTTACCCTTAATAACCATATTTACTTTTAACCGTGGTAAATAAAAGTAAAAAGTTACTATTCACCAAAAATTATATTTATCTTATAGAATCACATTTTACTCCTTGATATTAACCGTGTCTCATAGATTTTTTAAATTCAACACACAGATGCGGTAAAATTATGTTTAATGAAAATTTGCAAATGCTCCTAGGAGGTGGGTAAAAGACAGTAAAAGATCGATAAAATTTTTATATATCTAAAATTATTATAAATTGACTCCAGTGAATTAAAATGAACTTATATAGGTATTATGTATCTATTTTGTCCTAAAATATATTTAAAGAAAATAAATAACTATTTAAATAAAAATTCAGTTTTAAACGATAACTCAGTGTTTTTCACTATTCATCAAAAATTGAACGTTTTCAGAAAAATCCCAAAACATCACCCAAGTCTAATTTCAATATTACAAATCCAAAAATAAAGTCTATTTTACCAAATTCAAATCATAGAAGTTGAATTTGTTAATTTAAAATTAATTCTCATTGTCAAAACAAATAGCGTATTTTTAAGAAACATTAACTATCTAAAGATTGACACTTGTTTATGTATAATTTCAATGTGAAATTAATTCAAATGACCAAAATTGTATTAAAGGGTAAAAATATAATCTAATTATACTTCAAAAACATTAAAATGTATAATTCAACACTATAAATTATTTTGATTAAAAAAGTTGTTTTCAGTTAAAATATAGTATTTTTCACTATTCACCCAAATATGAAAGTTATCGGAAAAAAACCAAAAAATTATTGAAACTAAATTCTTATGTCCCGATTCTAAAGAAGATGTTTATTTTGTAAAATTGAATATATACAAGTTTTAAATATTGGATTTAAAAAGGGTTCTCCATTAAAAGGCGCTAAAATTTCATTTTTTGAAAAATTATTCTTTTTATCTGAAAAAATGTATTTGTTATTAAATTATGTCTAAAAAACTCATAATATGGATTCTAAAATTATAAGTATTATATAAAGTTTGAAATTCAGTTAATACTATTCATAACTGCTTCTGAACGGCTTGTTTGATAAGTTGTGGTGCGCCTGAACTCAGTGTTGCGTGTAGTGCAAGTTATTGAATTACATTGAAGAAATAACGCACTTTGAAATCATGGGGTGTTACAATATTCCCTCCTTTGATAAATTGTGTCCTAAATATTTGAAATTGTTCTTCGAAAATAATAGGTTGAAATTAGAAAATACATTTGCGGGAAAACCCACATAGGAAATTGGATTAATAAAATTTAGTCTTAATAAGAGGAAAAGGGGAATGAAAAAGTCACCACCAAATTCTGATTTCTATTAAGAGAAAATTCGTGGAAATTTAAGACACATAATTGGGGGAAAACGTAAATATTTATAGGGAGTGATTGAGGTCGTCAATCACAAACAATTGTAGAATTGTGGGTCTCAAAGACACCAATATATGATGATTTAAAATACCATAGGTTAAACAAAACGTAAGGTATTAGGATAACACATTTTTTGTCTTAAGATCCCTTCCTTAATGTTTAATAAATAATTTATATATAAAATAAGAGGTAATATATATATATATATATACTTGACAAGTAGAGTTTCATCCTTCAACTAATTCCTCCCACAAACTCATCTTTCTCTCTAAAAGATTTCAAATATATATATATATATATATATATTCTATTTATCATAATATTATAGGGTTCCAAAAATAATGAATTTATAAATCACATGTCAGACCCATTAAATAAACTATATTATTCAATTCAGGACATCACGTGGGTCAGTGATAGGTGATACACCCTTGCCTTCCTTCGATTGTGGGTTCAAGTCTCGCGGTCTTGCTAGACGTGACGGGTTGCCGCCTTACCTCTATGTCGTCCTTTTTATGGAAATCCAAAAATAACCTTAATAATAGTATCAAATTTCCAACTTAATCAATTCCAACCATTAGAGTTATCCAAAATACTTATATCCAAACTCTCAGTCCAGAGTTTATAAGGAAGTTAAACATAATGACGATCCTTTTTTCAGGTAATAACTTGTGAACGCCTTCATCATGTATTCTTTTACAACACCGCAACATCCCGAATTACCAAAATCATCTATCTCTTATTACAAATTTACTACCTTAGTATTAGGACGGTATAATCTCAAAATCTCGACGAAATAGTACTACAGAACAATCCTTATTTATCTCCATAATTCATGTATCCAGAATACTGTTGATACAACACTCAAATGAAATAATTCTATAATGACAACATAAGAACACTAGTCATTCTTCTTTATCTGAGGTAGTATCATAACTTTATTATTATCCAATAACATCATCTGCGGTATACTCTTATGAATGAGACATTGACTCCCGTAGTGTCTCAATGCCTTACAGATGAAGCATTTTACATTTGAAATCTTTTTCTTACCCTTGGAATCACATACTTGGTGTCCTTTTTCTCCACACTTATAACAATCACCCATTCCCTTCAATCATTTACCAAGGTGATTCATTCCACATTTATCACATATTGTAAAAACCTTCATTCCCTTTATCCATCTTTCTTTCTACCATCCTTTTTTCTCCGGCTTCCCTTCAAAGCCATAGGATTCATAGAATTATTTACTTATCTTATTAACACAAGATATTATTTCATTATATGTTGAGAATACATGGAAGACTATTTTCCTTTTAAATTTTGGCTTAATACCATGAAATATATGTTCCTTCTTACTCTTGGGATCATATTTTTTGTTGGAGTTCTCATTCCATCTACTGGGCGCCATTTCTAAACAATGGAATACACTAAGTCAGTTTATGAATCACAATTCATAATTCCAAACATGTAAAATACATAACATAAATTGAACAGTTTTTGGATATAATCCATAATCACAAAAATGTTTTCTTTGAAGAGGTATGTACTCATAAACCCTTCATAGTGGTTTGTAAATAAAATGAGAATTATCCTAAAAATATCCCTCGGGAGTGTCGTAATCAAGAGTGCAGCAAGGCCCATTGTCGTGCACCAGTTCCCGTTCGAGTCTATCTCAAAGCGGTGTTTTCGGGTTTTACCTCTAGGTATATCTGTGCCAGATCTGCCTCTTCCTGCTCATATCAAGACAGGGATGTATTTTCTTGGATAACATACAAAATCTCTACATTACCAAAATTCTAGGAAGTCCTACTATACTAATCCTCAAAGTCTATCTTAGGTCTATGTGCTCTAATCAGATTTTATCTATATCTATCATCAAAGGTTATTGCTAAACTTCCTCCGATACCAACTGTAATGCCCCAACCACAGTTACCAAGAGTCGGTTCATTATTTTAATACATTGGCATGATTACAAGGAATCAAGTCCCGAAGGACCAATCAGTTTAGCAGTGTTGGAGAATATATTACATAAATTAAATTTAAATTACAATTTTAAACATATAACACATAATAGATAGTTATTTGAGAATTTCATTTCTCCCTTTAGATTAACCCTTCATTTCAATCATTATACACTTCATGGAATCCGGGAAAATAAAACATAAGAAAGGGTGAGCTCAGATGCTCAGTAAGGGTAAATAATTTACCGAAAGCTATAAACATTTAAGGCAAGATTTGTAATAAAAATAGAATATTTTTAAACATAATCATGAATATAATATAGTAAAAATAAATGAAACATTACCATATAAACATTCACATGGATATTCTACTAGTCGAATAATCACATGTAATAACAAATTTCACAATGAGGGAATGCCTAATACCGGACATCATTTCCACATATTGAAGGCCTCGTGCCAAGACAACAAATAAAATTTTTGGTAAGGCCTTGTGCCAAGACACTATTTTGTCTTAGGAGACCTACTGATGCATCTAGGAGCTATAGTGGGCTCCACCTGTCACATACTAAGTCCAATTCATTCCTCATATGAAAATGTTTAAATATAACATAAACATTCATATTAAAGAATGCATATGAAATGTAAATAATTTTCCATAAACCATGAGTGGTATAAAAATAACACATCCACAGTCAAACATATCACAAAACCCTCAATACAATATGAAAGTTTGGTATCATAATAAATCCACTTCAAATAAGATTTAAATCAATTAAATGATGTTGACATAAATGAAATCAAAACTATTTGAGAGAAATATCTCTTTTTTGTAATCACTTAAAAGTCACACATTTATAAAGGATGTAATTTAAAACAGATTTTTGAATCAAAGTGTCCAATAACACTTTGAAACTTTTGAAAAGAAATATCATTTCAAAACATTCATGTCCATATAAATAAATCCTTAAAATCATTTTGAAAACATGGACATTAATTAAAAAGAATTAGAAAGATAAATCTTTAACACATTTAAAATTATGATCATGATAAAGAGTAACTTTAAAAAATCATTAAAATATGCATTTTGAAATCAATTTTATTAAAAATGGACATGGATGATAAAAATGTCCCTATAAATACTTACACATAAAAAATCTCAGATAATCATGAGATTGTGGAATTAACCCTTACCTTGCACTTTCCTTTAGTCAAGGGTACATTTATCCTCCTATATGATGATCTTAGTGTGTTATTAAATTATACCAGAACCATATTAATAATTATAATATCATACATGATTCATTTATGATTTTTTACTACCCATTTTATAATAATATCAATGTTAAATTAACTTTTCGGGTAATAATCGCTTTCTTTATCGTACGTGCTTTAACTTGTTAATCTTGATTTTATCACTTAGATAAAGAATTATATACATACAGATTATAAAAAATTATTTTTATATCATATATATTAATAATATAAATATGTATATTAGACATATATATGAAATGAAAAACACCATTAATGGAGACAGTAGTCTGTACGTACGCATAAATGTTGTTCTTGTTTTCATATCGTATTGAACGGAACTAAGTGAATAAGATATATGTAAGTAAACACACACACACACACACAAATATATATATATATATCTAGTATAATTATTATGTCATATATTACATACTTATTAGTAATATATATTTTTATAATCGTCGTTGAATGGTGAATGTGGAAACGAATCTCATCGCGTTGTGGAGACGGTAATCTGTATGTACGCACGAGCGACGATATCATTTAATTAAAGGTATGAAATTGGATGGTATATTAATTTTACAGAAACATTAGAATGATAATTTCATTATTTATATACATATTACTCATCATTATATCCATCCAAATAACATAGTGTTGAATAACAAATTACAGCACGACGTGGAGACGGCAAGTCGTACGTACGAACAAATTGTGACATTATCATTCATAAGATGGATAGAATAATGAATATATTTGTTCCATATTTATAATAACATCATATTATATATAATATATTAGAGTTATTAATTTACAATGGAAATAAAGAAAGAGTAAGTGGAAGAATAAGATAACTTGAAAGAGGGTGGTGAAATCATTACATCTTCTTCGGGTTTTTCCTTTTGATTTGATCATAAGGGCTCCATAATTTGGATTTATGACTACATTAGGGCCTCTAGGATAAAGTTAGGATAGTTGAGAGAGTATTTGGGCAGAGTTTGGCTGAGCCAAAAGGCTTTTTTGGTGTGAATTAGAGAGAAGGGGGAGTGCCATTTTATAAGAGGGGTGAGGGGAACATTAGGAAAAACTTAAAATATTATTTTATTATAAAATCATGTTTGGTTTCTAATGGCTCTAAAATGTATTATTTAAAGTCTATAGTGGGGATGGGTCTAAAACCACTGAAAAATAGGTTTTAGAGAAGTTTATGTTACCATTTTAACCTTATCATTTAGATTTAACTCTAAGTTAAATAATTTAACTTTTATCATGCCTTCTTGTATTCTTACACTATATGGTTAATAACCATACTATATACTGTCAATAGAACCCATATTAGTTCATTAATTCCATATATATTATTATATAAGTCTTATAACAGAACCTTATATTTTTATGACCATTATATAAATTAATAATATAATATTTGTTTAAAAAACAATTTTATGTCCATTTTGACAGTGTTTGGTATTTATTTTTTTGTTAAAATAATAACAGAATTATTACTTCAAAAATAATACATTGAATCATTCCTAACATGTCATATTCACCTAAAAAATTCTTGTATGTCATAAAAACTTTGAAATTATATTTATTTTAATATTTATTATATCATTTTTTTTATTCTTTCATTAATAATGTAATTATTGCATCATCATCGTGTCATTAATAAATTTATTTATATAATATTTAAAAATTATAAATAAAATACAATAATTTATTAAATATTGTTATATTTATAATGAATATTTATAAGCTAATTTATCTTATGTATAACCCTATATTAAAAATGTTTTAGTCATTAAACTTTGATTTTAACTCTTTTAACTCTTCTTTAAACAAAATAATAATAAATGTCTTAATCTAATCCTAGTGGACATAAAGGGTCATGTTTTATTTCTAAGGTTGTTTTTGTCTAATTAAACCTATACAATAGAATTAGGACATGTGTTAGGGTAATAATAATATCATTTTTACCCATAATCACTCTATTTACTTTTAACCGTGGTAAATAAAAGTAAAAAGTTACTATTCAAAAAAAAATTATTTTTATCTTATTGAATCACATTTTACTCCTTAATATTATTTTTGTCTCTCTGATTTTTGAAATTCAACTCGCAGAAGCTGTATAATTATGTTTTATGTAAATTTTGCAAATGCTCATAGGTGGTGGGTAAAAGACGTAAAAGTTCGATAAAATTTTTATATATCTAAAATTATTATAATTTGACTCCAATGAATTAAAATTAACTTATATAGGTATTATGTATCTATTTTTACATAAAATAAATTTAAATAAAATAAATAATTATTTAAAAAAAATTTGGTTTGAAACGATAACTTAGTGTTTTTTCACTATTCATAAAAAAATGAACATTTTCAGAAAAATACCAAAACTTCACCCTCTTTTAATTTAGATATTACAAATCCAAAAATGAAGTCTATTTTACCAAATTCAAATCATAGAAGTTTCATTTGTTGATTTAAAATTAATTCTCGTTGTCAAAATAAATAGCGTGTTTTTAAGAAATAGTAACTATCAAAAGATTGACCCTTATTTATGTATAATTTCAATGAGAAATTAATTCCAATGACCAAAATTGGATTAAAGGGTAAAAATATAATCTAATTATACTTAAAAACATTAAAATGTATAATTCAACACTATAAATTATTTAGATTAAAAAAAATTTATGTTAAAATATAGTATTTCTCACTATTAACCAAAATATGAATGTTATCAGAAAAACACCAAAAAAATTATTAAAACTAAATTCATATGTCCCGATTCTAAAGAAGAAGAATATTTTGTCAAATTGAATATATACAAGTTTCGAATATTGGATTTAAAAAGGGTTCTCCATTAAAAGGCGGTAAAATGAAATTTTTTGAAAAATAATTCTTTTTATCTGAAAAAATGTATTTGTTCTTACATTATGTATAATAAAGTCATA
This sequence comes from Viscum album, assembly GCA_963277665.1. NCBI lineage: Eukaryota > Viridiplantae > Streptophyta > Magnoliopsida > Santalales > Viscaceae > Viscum > Viscum album. The sequence goes on from OY728158.1 coordinate 1,292,712,710, forward strand.
ATATGGATTCTAAAATTATAAGGATTATATAAAGTTTTAAATTCAGTTAATACAATTCATAACTGCTTTTGAACAGCTAGTTTGGTAAGTTGTGGTGTGCTTGAACTCGGTGTTGCGTGTAGTGCATGTTATGGAATTACTTTGAAGAAAAAACGTACTTTGAAATCATGGGGTGTTAAATATGTCCATGTAATTCATTAAGAAATATATATATATATATATATATTCCTTTCTAGTAGGCATATCTTCTGTTTTAATATTACCTTTTTCATCCATAGATTATGTATGCCCTTATTCTACAATAATCACATTATCTAGTGTTACTAGTTGTTGATCATGACATGAACCAGATAAAGATGTCCCCCCTATATATATATGTAATTAAACATATTAATCATGATTTATAATTTACTTTTATTTGAAATAAAATTTTCATTTCATTTTAAAATCTAGTATACAATAAATATAATATTAAATTCATCCATATATAATAATAAATTCTATAAATAGGTCTCATTTGTGTGCCATAATGGGTATATACAGACACATCTTTGTTTAATCGATATTTACACTAGTATTCTTGTCCATCATCTCTATTCATAATGTTATAGGTAAATATCTAATTTTCTTATAGGAAATTGAAGTTATAAATGACTGTGAATATCCACAATCAAACAAATAACTAGATAAATTTGAGGTTATGATGAAATTAAAAACCTAGACGTCTTTAGAAACATAAAATTTAGATAATGGGTCATAAGAGCTTATCTGTCACCTCAAATCCCCTACTATGATAATTTCCTTCAACTGGTGGGACATTGGATTGAATAGTTTCTGATTAAATTATAATAGACGCATTGGCTAGTAGTTGTATCTTTTTTCCATTACATCTATTATCGAGATGACCCTTATATATACACTTGTAACCAGATCTCTTTCCATTATATCATTTTCTAGAATTTTCATTTCCACAATATTCACATGATTGGAATTTCATCATTTTATTATTCTTTTATTTCATCCATTATTATTTTGTTTTAGATGACCTATTCATTTCTTTTAATCCCATGAATGTATTATATATAGAAAAATACTTTTATGAATTGATGGAACATTATACTATTTCATTATATAATGAAATTGATTGAGAAAACAATGCCTTTCAGAGGCTTTGCTTATGTCCTTCAATGAAATGGTCAATCATGCTTTATAAATTACATATGTATTTTATTTAATACTATTAAAGTCTTCAAAATGATTCCCTCTATTCTGCACCACTTTTTTGTTTATTTTTCATTATTTTTGGGAATTATCTGTTCATTTTAGTTCATTGTTAATGATGGAAATATTTGTAGAATAATGATAATTAAAAATATCTCTATTAAATATGATCCATTTTTTATTTTTCTATATTATTTTGGATAAATGAAAAACATTTATCAACATATCCTTTAAGAAATTACCAAAATATCATTATCATTTCCCAATCAATTCATCTCAGTCCCAAAAATATCATTTCATGGGACTTAAACCATTGCTCAAATACAAATAGATTAGTAGTTATACTAAAATATAGAGTACTTTTTCAAATAAAAATATTTAATATAGGTGTATCATGTTAAGATACATCATATTTCACAATATGTGAGAAGATATTTTTCAAAACCTATGTCATCTTCCCTAATTGGAAAATTTTTTGAACACTTACTACACAATTTTTGTTGGCTTTCTGAGTAGGAAAATCTCTAAATTTTCCATAATTATTGGTACCAATACTTAATCTATGTTCAATGTCTAAATAATGTAATATACTGGAATATATCATAACATAATAAATTTTAATTCATAATATACAATTCTAGATAGGGGTTACACTTAACATGAATTGAAATTTTATACACTATTGATATTAGAGTCATATATATTGTTTCTATGGGGTTATAATTATATCATAAATATAATTTAAAATAAATAATTATGGTTCTTAATGAAAATGCGAGTTAGCCCAATAATATTCTCTATGAGATTCAAAGTAGGTGCACTGTAAGGAACCATTCACCATGTACCATAATGATGTATGAGATATACTCGACCGACTCTTCTCAATGTTATTACCACTTAATTAATATGTTCATATATAATGTCCACATGTATTATCATGGGTATTGTAGAAGTACTATTCAAATAATGGGCCTTGGGCCAAAAACAATGGGCCTACGGGCCATGTAATGAGATAAATGCCCACTGGGAATTCGGGCTATGTAATGGGTCTCCCTCTACCTAGTTTAAGAAGTCTTTTCTTTTCTTTATTAATAATTTTGGCTTCAGCCCCAACAATTTTAAAAAAATGACCACATCAACAACAATTTATCTATTTAAAATTCTTTAAAAACAAGATAAAAAATTTATTCCCGTAATACACTGGAAACAAAATATAAAAAATAACAAAAAAATTTGATTTATATCATTGAAACTCAATCAAGGATTTCTTCTTCATATCCAAGTGAAAAGGAAAAAATAAGTTTTATCTCAAATGCATAGTAAGGGTAAAATATTGTATATTATATCGTGAGTAAATAATTCATAATAATATAGTACGGTATAGAATTTAAAGAAAATTCCATTTAATTAAAAACATGAGCATCAAATGAATCCATGAATAATATCAATGCAGACATATGATGAACAATAATATATGAATTATCAGTGAAAAAAATAGATAATATTAGACATCATGATGACATAAATCCAGATTTCTTTATCAATATATCCTTATTATAAGATCATTTAATTTATAGGTAGGTGTACCCCAAAACCCCATTTCACATATTTGGGTAACTGGTTTGTCTCTTGAGACATGTCAATGAAACAAGGGGTTATTTATAATAGGGCCCCACCCATTACTAATTTTCCAATGCATTCCTCATATATTGGATGACTAATTTAATTAATTAACAATTGTCCTTAAAAATTATCCTTATTTAGTATAGAATTCAAAATACTAATATTTCTCTAAATTATCAAATAACATTCAATGTAAAACACCATATCTAGAAATGGTATATAGTTTTTTAAATAATCCTATCCATGATACAAATAATATGGATAATTAGAAGAAATTTAATTTTAACATAAAAAATATCACATTAAATTGATTTTTTTATGAAAACCTTATCACCCAAAAAATTGATTAGTGTTAAATTTTTACAATCATTTCATTAGGAATATTGGTTTTGAATTAATTTCATGTTTTTGAAGAATAAAATAAATTGAATGCTAAAATTTAAAAAAAAAATTCAATAAAAAAATTTATTTTCAAACCCCGTTTAATCTTGTCGATGACGATAAATATTATAAAATGTTTATGGTATCGATAATTTCAAATAACTCTATATTCATTAAAAAAACATTCCTTTTGAAATTCAATTAATAAAGCTGAAGATGCGCCTTTTAGAAATCATTAGACTGATTCATTTAAAACTATTTCATATGTAAATGATTAAAAAATGTCCTTAAAATTTATTTGAGTAAATAGAAAAACTTTTTGAAAATAATTTTGAAAAATATGGACATGGATGAAAAATATAATTGATCAAAAAAATAAATAAGATCATTTTATTTTAAACATTTTTTTGATTAAATAAAGTTATTAAGATGTAAAAAAATTTAAAAAGGAAAACATTTTACTTATATATATATAGAATAATAAATATACATATCTTTTATATTTTATATCATATAATTAATTAAAAGAAATTCATAAATAATCTTAAAAAATAGATATTGTAAAATAAATTCATACATCTTTGCTAACTTTAAAATTGTAAGCACTTTAAGAATAAACATGAGTTGTACATTAATAATGATGAATAAATATATTTTCATTTTAAATATATCAATGGTTTAATATATACACAGCATAAAAATAAATAGGTGTGTAATAGTAAATACGTCTCAATGGATTAGAAAATGAAATGACATCCATTACCTAATGATTAATATCTATAAAACATGATATGTACAAAAATATAATGGTTTTAATAATGTCATTAATTTATACTAGAACTGTTTTTATATTTACAATATCATATATGGTCCTTTTATAACATCTTTTAACCCTTTTGTTAATAATATATCATTATTTACATTATTCTGGGTGTTAACTTCTTCAATTTCTCATTTTGGATTTGGCATGGAGGTTATGATAATTTTGAATAGGATATAACTACATATTATAATTAATGATATTAATTTTTTAAATATTTAATTTCTTCATTGTATTTATTTTTATAATCATTTTATAGTTTTTTACCTGTAAAATGAATTAAATTGCTTTGTGGAGATGAAAAGTCATTTGTACACATAAGTGATGTTATCATTTATTAATGGGTGAAAGGGTAATGAAAAAAAATGATATATAAAATTTTTAGGAAAAATAATATTTTATTATTATCATACATATTGATTATCTCCACCATTATTAATATCCATGTCATTCTATTATGGAATACAAATTCTATCATTTCGTGAGGCGGCAGTCATTGATATACACGAGTGAAGGTTTTGTTTCCAATTTTATGGATAATAAGATTGATAAATATTATTAAATAAATATAATAACATAGTAATTTATGGGATATACTATTTTTGTCAAAATATAAATTTTAGTAGATAATTGAATATGGTAATAGAAGAATTAAAAAATGAAGAGTTTCGTTAAGACGATTAACTTCTCTTTTAGAAGCCTCATTTGGATATCTTCTTAAGGACACCAGGGTTGGTATTTTGGGAGGAACATAACCTCTATAACATTGATATGGATGATGGGAATATATTATTTCTAGGTTTGGTTGAGATAAATCAGTCATGAATTGTGAATATTTAAGGGGGGAGGTTCCCTTTTTTAATTTAGGTTAGGTCACACTTGTAATGTTTCAATGTTTTATAATATTATTAAGTCACCATCATAGAAAAATAGAACAAAAATGAATTTCATTCCTTTTTCATTAGCTTATTTTAAAAATAAATCAAAATGATGAATATTAAGAAAGTGTTTAGGTAATTTTTTCCCTTATCATTTTAGATTAACACCAAATATACTAGTTTGACCTTGTCTATGATAATAAATTATTACTATTTCTAAAATTCAATGAAACCAAAACCTAAGGAGGCATTATTAAGAAATATAAATTATTATAATTAAAAAATATGGAATCAATTTAATCAAATTAAATTAACATAATTGGTAGAATTTAATTAATTAATTAACCTACAAATTTTGAAAAAAAGATTTCATATGAAATGTATTTTTCATGCATAAAATGATTTTATAATAAATATATGACTAGTAATAAGAATTTTTGGGATTTAAATTAATATTCATATATATCTAGTCTATAAATTTCATTTAAATCATTCATTATTAATGATTATTTTCATTAATTAAAATGTGAATACATTATAAATTTAAAAATAGTTTTCTAAAAAATAACGCTTTTATATCTATATGAACTTATATTAATTTCAATCAAATTCATAATCAATACATTTTTGATTAAAATAGAAAATAATAAATTATTATAAATACAAAATATTAATCATTAAATATTGCGTCATTATTTATTCTTAGAGACGGTTTCTTTGGGAAAATATCTAAAATTTATTCTATGTGTCTTTCTAACTTATAAATTCCAAATTGATATTCATCATATAAAATTATATTTTTTGAGAAATAATATATTTAAATGGAAATTTTATAATAGTTTTGTTAAAATATAATTTTCACTTAATATATTTGAATCATGTGTGTTATAATAAATGTGTTTTACATCAAAACGATTTTATCATTCACATGGGTGTTGTAACGTAAGTGAAGGTGATAAGTGAATAGTCTTGGGAGATGGTGATGTGGGAAAATCTACCTATTTGATGATTCATGTTTGAAAATGTATCTATTGATGAAATTTCTTCTAGATTAACAATAGTAAGCATTTTAAACTATGTTTACTATTAATTATGAAAACAAATTAGTTTTAGCTTTTTTACTAATATTAATTATACTAATTCCTAATATTGAATAAAAATTATCAAAATAAATTCACATAATTAGAAAATATTAATTTAAAAATATTCCTAAAAATTTTGATGATATATTTTTTCTAAAGAAATGAATTTTTGATGAAAAATATGATTCTAAATTAACTATATAATTACTAATCATCCATAAATGGATTTAAATTAATATAGATAGACATATATTATATATATTCTGTTTCAATTATTTATTAATATTTATTATTTTAATTAATTAAAATGGAATTACATTAATCATTTATAAATAGTTTTCTAAAAAATATCCCTTTTACCCCTAAATGAACTTATCCTAATTGGAATCAAATTAATAACCAATACATTATTAATTAAACATATTATGACACATTATTATAACAAAAATGAGAGATAGTTAAATATTTAATTTTTTATTTTTCAAAAATCTAATTTCTATGGGAAATGTTTGAAATTTATTTAAATACATATATTGAACAAGTATGTTCAAAATCGATTTTTATCTTATAGAATAATAATTTTTTTCAAAATAAATTAAAATGTTCGATGTATTATAGTTTTATTAAAATATAATATTCACTTACTATATTTTATATTTAAGTGTTAAAATAATGATGGTTTACCAATAAACTATATTATCTTACACATGGGATAAGTAACTTAAATTAAGGTTATATGAAATGAGACCTTGAAGATGGTTAACTAATAAAATTTACATGGGTGAATACTCTTTGGTAAAAAACATTCATTGATTAATTATTCCCCTAGTTTTTTAATGTTATATTTCCTTTCATTCCTTAGAATCTATCCTTTTAGGCATCCCCTATAACAACCAAAGACACATGATTGGGATATACATACAAACATGCACCAATCTAACATTGAATTACTTTTATAATAGGTTCATTTCATACTATAATAGACCTTCCATGGGCTTCCTCCAAAACCAATTGGACCCTCAAGGTAATAAAACAGGGGTTTCCATTAATAGTAAATGTCAATATCAGTATAAGATGAACAAAAGATCCCCTCACTCATACAGCTCATTTTGGATCCCAAGTGTTGATTTTCCCACCATGTTCCATTCAATAAGACATGCAAGTAAGGCCTCCTCTTATGGTATAATTTGGAACCATGATCTAATTTATGATATCATTCTTATAACTAATTAATGATAAAGAGACATCCATGTATGGATATCTTAATATGTATAATCAGAAAAAAATTCTTTCACTTGACTCAAAAACTATGACATGAACATTTGAGAAAAGTAAGAATTATCCCCACACATATTATTTATACTCCATTGGAAGGACATGGCCCTCCCATCGGTTATAATATATAGTAATTCCTCATCAGTCTAAATTCCCTATGAGTCTACTCATCCATCCCTAATATATCATATTCCCTATAATCATATTCTTTCTCTGTGTGATATAATCCCTATGATAACGATTATTCTTCTTTTTCTTGTAATCAATCGTATGAATGTATATACCAATGTCATGGGACTCTTAATTGATGTAATAATCAACCATACATCTGTTAATTTTATCATCCATATTAATCATTAATAAAATATAAATAGATCATTTGTTAACCATGTAAAATCCTTACACAATACATTTTTCAAACCCACTCACAATATATAATACTATTTCATTCTGATGTAAAACTACATGGGTAAGTCAATTCATATGACCTTAAAATGTGAAACTAAAAATATGTTTTATTTTATTATTATTAACATGGATATGTATGACTCCTATCTATGTTTAAATCCCAACATCCAAAACCATTCCCCCACTAGTCCATATTCCCTTTAAGATATCTTTTCCTCATTTGGTCATTTACATTATGATCTATATAATCCTATATATATATAAGACCATAATACTATATAATCCCATAAATATATATCTTAACCCATCACTAATATATAAGATAATCAATAAATCAACTTTCATGCATATATATATATATATCATTGACCATTTCATTGCACATATATTTTCTCCTAGTAGTTCTTTCTAAACATCATTAAACATCATACAAGCGGTCTTTTACATACAACTATAGATGGTAATATGTTTCATGTTATGTGGTACCAAACTATGTGGGTTTTTATTCTCTTCCTAAGGTAATTTTGGAATCCTCTTCAATGTTATTAATCATATATCCATAAAATTCATTACCTACCTTTATAGATAAAAATTATAGATCACCCATATATATATATTTAAATTGAATTATAACTATTTTATATGAGAAAAATATTGAATTGTTAATAAATAAATAGTTTCACCTAAATGCATTCCAATGATTGTTCACTAGAATAGAATCTAGTCCCACACATTGATATGAGATAGATTCAAGAATATTCCTTAAATCATTAATATATTCCTACAGTATGGAACATTTCCCCAATAAAGGGGGAGAGGATACTGAACTCACATCCTCTAAACCAATGCATAAAATAGTCAACTGATATTAATGTTAGGGTGACTAAATTTCATTTTATGTAACACCCATAATGACTAAAATGTTTGTGGGCACATGTGAATGTATGGAATAATATGGTGACCGCAACAAAAAATCTTCTAACTGTAAATAATTAAGGCACACTAGGATTCATGAAATCTACCACACTAAATATGTAAATCAAAAGGAGACAATAAATAGTATATGAATAAAAATAAAAAATTCATTGAAATTAAAACCACTTTACACCAACATTATTTGTTTATAAAAATCAAAAAAACATTATTGAATAATTTATGTATATAGAATTGGTAATTAAAGATTTATGATTGAAAATAAGGATTATTATTTTTCAATGATATTTATAGAATTGAACTTATTTTCATCACTATTAAATCATTATTATATTAAAAACCTTGTGGTATTCGAAAAACAATGTTTTATTAATCCAACTAAAAAGTCATGTTTTCAATTAATTATACATAAATCAATATTAGTTGATTTTAAATCATTGTTTCCAATAAATGAGATTATTTTTATCAAAATAATTTTATAAGATATGTAATTTTGATATTTAATTCTTAATATAAAAATTATGTATCGTGAGAAATAAATTAAAATAAAATTTATTAAAAACATTTTATTTTACATTCTATAACATTCATAAATTAATCATTTGTATTATAGAATTTTCAAATTGTTATTCACTTATTTTATCATATTAAAAATAATTTATAAGAATTAATTTTTTTTCTCATGTACAGATTGTTTTAATATCGCTATAAATAATTATTTTTGAGCTATTATGGATTCTATTTGAAGTTATAGATGTTATGAGTGTGTTTAGGACTTTTTTAAATCTCATATCCTCAGCCGGTGGGAAAACATATTTCCCTCATGATTAGTATAAATCATGAGAGACAATTCACAAGGACAATACTAACTACGTGGGACCAATAATTTGGCAAAGTAGAGAGCATGATTTACCCTAACTATGTTCCAGGGGACACATATCCCTGAAAACTGCATGTAATGTTTTTCTGATGAAATTAACAAGTTTGGAATATGGTTTACCAATCTTTGTTTCCTAACCATGTGGTTGTCCTCTATTAGAATTTGGAGGCATATGGTTGGTGTATGGTTTTCCCAATCATGTTGCAATATAGTGAAAATCGTATTTTTAGTTGAAATTAATAAATTATCCTTAATGAAAATTTTAATCCCGACCCCTTCCATGATATTTCTATTTCTAGGGGAGGAGATCTCTTCCTCTCCCTCTTTGAGATCTCAAACCCCTATTTGATATAATTTGAACCTATTCATCCATTTGGTGTCTGATTTAAGCATTTTTCGCCTTATTGGATATCCACTAGTAAGATCAAGATTCCTTTTTCATCGTTATTTGTTTCTATTCTCCTCCAAATTTTTTTTGAGGTGTAAGATCATATGCCATATTTTAAAAGAGTTTATCCATTATTCAGATCTATTCAAATACATGCTTAACAAAGGGTTGATACTGGATGAGGAGAGTTCTATGAGCTTAAGGTAGGTGGTTTATGGCTGATCCCTCAAGTATCATTAACTAATAATTGTTCATAGTTATGTGTGCAACGATTTTAAATTGTGTATCCTATTTAATTAATATTTTGTTCTTGTATTCATTCCAATTTTATTCCAAGACACATGTTATATATGGTATCCATCATTGGAGGTTACGTCCAAAATGATGACAACCCCAAGTAGGTTGTTTTACTTAATTAATCCTTTGGTGGTTAGTTATATTCATCTAAACCACTTTTAGGGTGTGTTGTGTCTTGACCCTATTAATTGTAATCCCACAATATAATTACTATCGATATGGTATTTATTAGACCATTATATGATTGTTTCAATTGACCCATCTAAGGTAGATGTTCTAATTAGTTTGGGAATATTTAAATTCTTAATTGGAATTTATATTATGGCTATCCTTTGGACTAGTTTATTATAAATTAATTCTATATTGTTCCACATCTATAGACTACCTTTTCATGTAACGAATTTTAAATGAATGAACCAAATAAATGAAATGTGACTACTGTACTAAATGATTTCACGCCATTAATCTTTGTCACACTAATGAAATGTATGTAATTAACACTTTAGAATATTAATTGGAATGATTATTACATAGCCTTGATTTTTAATGATTCAGGTGTTAGTTTCCTATCGCATATGGTCTTATTCAGTTTTTTTGGGAGTGTTTAGACTCAAGCTATCATTGGATTCGTGAGGGAGTACCTTGAGTACTTATGGAAACCATTGTGGTTTAGGGATTCGAAATTTTAAGGATGATACCCACCATGGAACCCAATTCTTTTCAACTCATGGATGTTTGGTATAACATTGTTGGATGACCATATAATTATTATTGGATGCATTGGATACACACCTTGGACCAATCATGACTTCAACGGACATATGGCACCTTTGATACACCCTTGGGCATAGTCATTTCTTATCATGTTTTACCTTGGATGGATAACTTAAACTCAGGGAAAATTACATTATTATTAAATGCCTTGGTAGATTCCCCTTGAAGTACACTCTTTCCCCTTTATCCACACTACAAATTATTATATTGTAAGCTCAACCACTGATGTCAAGGATTCCTTGGTTACTACTATGGATACTCTTTATTATTATCATAATAATTGGATGCCTTGTTATATCATGGATAATTTCTTACTATTATCATGTTATGTTTTCCTAAATTGTTACACCTCATATTAATTTCTATATAAATTGGGAAATAATTAATTAAATAAATGACTATTTGTTTATAGACATTACGTGATGAGGCTAATTAAGGTAATGGTTATTTACATTATAGTATGCCGTTAATTTTATATATACAAGTTTGTGCAATGTTTTATATTATATTAAATGGGATTGATATCATAGATATATTGTTTTTATCCTATTTATATTTATATCACACTATATCTAAGATTCCATTGGTACATAAGAAGATTTCATGTATGCAGATTTTGACAAAGGGAAGTGTCCTGCTATGGACACCTAATTTTTCTTTCTTGCATTATGATGGATCTTGGTAGCAGATGAAATATCTGGAGATATAGATTCTGGTATAGTTTTGGGATTCATTTTTCTTCTTTTGTATACGATGTATTTTTTTTTGCAAAATTGTATCCATTTTTATATCATTATATATAATTGAAAAATATCATCTTCATTTTTTGTATATAATTATATGTTTTTATTATTATTCATTATTCATGTCAACTTCCTTTTTTATAAGTGTTAATCGTAAAAAACCCTATATTTAACTGTAATATTCTTATCCATTGTGATACAGACAAGTAATGTGTAAATAGTCTCATCATGGTCACACCCAAGTCTATCACAGCTAGTCAACAACCTCTGTTGTTTAGGGAGATGCACATCAGTCCATGTAGCCAACCGAGATCAGGGATCCTTTTAGTGGCACCCTAGTTTAGGATGTCCAAACTTGGTATTAGATCAGTTTCCTTCATTCTTTATAATTTGGATAGAATATTCATGATAATATGAATTCTTGAAACATTGTTATAAGTTGTTCATGGGCGTTACAAACCTATATTGGGGTAAAATGTTGAGTCGGCTAGATAATTATTATTGTTCTAATTTATCCTATTATAATTTATATATTTTCACTATTGGGTGATGAGAATGCTATATGATTTTTATTATTATTATTTTATTTATGTTATTCATTTTATCATTTTCTCGATGAGATGAGGGGAAGAAGGATCAATCATATATCATTATAGGCACCTAGAATTTACATGACACGTATATTCCATGCAGTATAGGTGCATTTAACTTCTTGAATTTGTATATATTTTTTATTATTGTTTATTGAGAAATTTTTATATATATCGATGATGATATTTGGCTATGATTAATTGATTGTTAGTTTCAATTCATGAAGTGTGTAGGCCCTCCTAATTTTGGATGGATATTTTAGCGAGTCAATCCATCGTATATAACCTGTTACATATTGAGAACAAGTGTAGAAAAGGTTAATTTGTATGAAATTAAATGGGTTACAATTTCAAATATATGGTTTTTGGGACATGTTTAAATGGGACGGTCAATCAATATTAATCATTCATTGAAATAATTTATATTAAACTGGAACACGACTATGAAAAAATGGTTTCTTGTAGATGAAGAGGCATGGTTATATTGAACCATCATCGACTAGAACCCCCTACATCTTAAACATGAGAAAATTACAATACCATTAATTAAAGTGGTTATTTATGGTATTATACCTTTTATAGTGATCCCTTATTCATAAATTCTTTATCATTATTGTTTTGAGTTGTTTTATTTTAATTTGTAGACAAATTTCATTATAACATCCTAGTGTCATGCTCTAGGAGAGAGGTAAAGAACATAATCCATAAATGGTTGGACCAAAGGTGACATTATTTCCACTAGAATTTCTATATGAGGTATTATATGCTATACCTGGTCTTTGATTTGACACTCAAAATCAAGAAGTTATCTATATCTGATGTATTCTATAAAAGGTGCTCCACATCTAATTCCTACAACTACAGATCTATCAAATGAGTTTTTGCAGTTGCATCCTCCTATCTCCTTAGGGGATAATTTCCCTCAGGATATTAAGTATTGAATAAAGGAAACTATTCATATCTTTGAGTATCTAGAGAGGACTCTAGAGATGAGGTCAATCATTCGACATATATACTGTGTGATTCATCCAAACAGTGGAGGGGTGTGATTACCCATGTTGGTTGCTATTAGGGTACGGTCTGAGATGATTTTAGGATTGGCTTCTATGAAAAATGCTTTCTTCCGATGCTGAGAGATAACAGTACCAGCTATTTCATGGATGTAGAGCTGGGATCTAAGTCATTCCTGGGGTATTAAACACATTTTACCAAGTAACAACACTTTTCACCTCTTTTTTCTGGTGATGATCTTTTGTGTAATAAATGCTTTGAGGATGGGATTCAGTATGACATTTGTACTCGGGTAAATAGATTTCACCTACATAATTTCTCTAAGATATTCAATATAGATCTTATCACTGATCAAACATGAGGGAAGAAGATAGTACTGGTAATAGTGGATAGTGTCGAGGTAGGCCCATGGTTCTTCAGGTAGGCATGAATGTTCCCATGAGGTTTAATGTCTGAGTAGTGGAAGTAAAAGTAACAATAGTAGAATATCTATTTAATTCCATAAATGTGGATAATAGGGGCCTTATAGTCCCTTATGTGATAGAGACTTGATGAGGTGTCTTGATTGGGGATTTATGTGGTATCTTCAGAGATTCTGTTGGATAATTTCATCTGCTTCCAATGGGATTGGTTCTGCACTAGCTCCACCTTTAGGGTTTTTTCATTTATGTCACGTCAGGAGGGGAGATAGAGTATTACTAGAAGAAAAAGAATAGGAGGACGTTGTGGTTGTTGTAACCAGATTCCAATTCATTGGCACTCATAGAGCATCCACACTCATGTTATCCCAACTATAGAACATGGTTGAAGATTAGGTCAGTTTCAATGTTTCTAGCACGCACATAAGGATCAGAGTAAAAGATCATCTAAAGTATGAGGTACATGTCTAGTAGCCTATATAACACCAAATATTTTTATAGTATTACTCTTCTTAAATAAATTCAATTTCATTGACAACTTATGCGTTACACAACTTCATGATAAGTTTACGCTACACACGCTAATGTGTTGGCCTACATTACATGAGAAACCTAGTTTTACCAAATAATACTATATTATTAAAATGTTATTATTTTTTATTATAATCTAGTCATTACGTTAGTGGTTCGGAATATTATTATCTAATTTATGACAATATATAGTTTTATTCATTGGATACAAATTAATTAGATGGGAATATAAGAAATTTTTTATAAAGAACTATTTTTCTTGCTCACAAAATCAATTTATCCTAATAAAAAATTATTACTATTAAATATTAATATTAATGGAAAATATATATTATATATTAAAAAAAAATATTTGATGTTCATCTAAAATATTTGATAGGAAAAGGATAAAAAAAACCCAATATTACACATAAAAATATACATTTTTTATAAAAATAGTTTTACCTTCTTTTAATGGAGAACCATTTTTAAAACCAAATTTTGAAACCTTTATAAATTATATTTCAAAAAATGAACTTTTAATTATAAATTTTAATATGATAAATTACATTGGATTAATTTTTCTTATTTTTTTGATATGTTTCATGTTTTGAAGAATAGTGAAAATTACTAAATTTTAATTTAAAAGAACATTGTTCATCAAAATAATTTATAGCATTAAATTATATGAATGAATTGTTTTAATGTATAAAGTGATTATTTTTTTATCATTTAATCCAATTTTTCGCATTGGAAGGAATTTTACATTTAATTAAAATATAAAACATTTCAATCTTTTTCATGTTAAAACATTAATAACTTATTTTTTCACCCCATCAATGAGATCAATTTTCTATAATTACTGGAACTTATATGTTTCAAATTTTTATGATTGGATTATATAATTTTAATCCCTTAGGCTTCTTCTAGTTTTAGTAATATTAATATTAAATATAGAAATATTTTAATTACCATAGTAATAAGTAAATAAGTTAATTAATGGTAAAAAGAATAATGTAATTAATTTAAAATTTCCATATAACATATCAAATTTTTATTTTATGAGTGTTTTTCTGCCAAAAAAAATCTGTGGGGAGAAATTATAGCCAATTTAAGACACATGGATGAGACTAATGGGTTTATTAGTATTTATTTAAATAAAAGATATTGATTTCATACTCATATTTTAATAACTCAAATTTTTCAATATATTTTAATATAGAAAATAATGTATACTATAAAAATCCATTTGAAATATAATAAAATTATATTAATCATGAAAATTAATTTTTTATTTTTAGATAATAAATTATTTAAATAAATTCCCTCAAAATAATAATTCAATAATTTTTTAATCCATGGAAATATTAAATAAATGAAATTAAAATTATTAAATACAAATAATTTTAAATAATTCATGACATCCACAAATTTTATAGATACCTTAGATTTTTTATTAATATATAATGAGTTTTTTTATTGAAATTATCATGTTTTTATGATATTTTCTGAAATAAAAATATTGAATGTTATCAAAATTGACATAAATGATACCGTAAAATAAATAATATCTTATAAAATGATATATAATTCATAAAATACTAATATTAGTATGAATAATTATAATATGGTTATATATGTTATACATGAACAATTTTTGGATTTTTTTGATATTTTATTGTAACTAACTTAACCGTGAAGAATAAAAAATCAATGTTGTCACGATAAGAGTTAAATTGATTAACTAAGGGTTAATGCCGAAGGTAAAGGTTGAAATTGTGAGCTAAACATGTCTAAAAATAATTTATTGATGGGATTGAGTCCCATACTCATATTATATTAAAAATAACTCACTTTGGATATATTTTAAATTGAAAATTAATTTATTTTAATTTAATATTATAAAAGATTCCATGAGTTCTCCTCCCCTCTCTTATAAAAAGTCATATCCTCCCTAACTTCATCACACCAAATTGAGATTTCTAGATCATCCAATATCTTCCCATTTATCCTCCACAAATTATTAATGATAGTATATTGTTCATGGTATGCTAAAAAGTCTAACCCCTGGGTCCCTAAAAGGACATTCAAAGGAATTCAATCGAAGAAGAGGTAATTGTTTTACTAATTCATTAATATTCATTTCTACGTCTAGTTCCTCTACCTATGTTCATTACAAAATAAAATAATAAATAATGTATCATATATATTCTGAGATGTTATTATTATTATGTTATATCCATATTTCTTCTTTTATCCATCATATGAAAAACAATATCACCATGCGTGCGTACGAATGACTTACTGTCTCCACGTTGTTGTCGAATTTTCTTTTCATCACCAATTTATTTTCATGAGTATATAGATTAATATATTGGATATAACTAATAAATATGGAATTAAATTGAATATTTTTAATTAATATACCATCCCATATCTTACTACGTTATCATCATGGGATGATATAGTTTCCCGTGCATACGTATGACCTACCACCTCTAAGACATGATGAGATTTCAATTATAAACAAGTTTAAAACATCCTTAGCAAAGGTAAAGTACGAGGTAATGGTTAACTTCTCAGTTTCATTATTATTTGGGGCTGTTTTTACTAAAGTATCCACTATGGAATATTTATCATCCATGTCCATGTTTCATTAAGAAATTAAAAATATTTTTACTATAATCTTAAAAATGATTAATGTACTTTACCCAAGTTTTAATTTTTATAAAATTATTTAAATGTAATATAAATACATATTCCAAATGAGGTACATTATGGAATTTTTTATGGAAGGAATGTTTTTTAACTTAGGTGGCGTGAGCACCTTTCTCTGCTACCATGAATCATAAATTTTTTTAAGATTCCCAAAAAATATGACAAGGTTATTTTGAAAGGAAATGTTTTCTTTTATAAATTAACATATTTTAAATAATTTATTTAAATTTTAAAAGGATTATTTATATCAAGAGTTTTTAATGATTATTTTGAGTATTTTCATAATTTTCAACATCCTTTGTTGGATATTATGATTGATTGAGGTAAATTTCATATGATATTTATTACCATATTTCATTGAATGGTTTCTTATTTAGTTTGAATGCTGATGTGATATTATTATACGAGTCATGGTTTATGGTTAAAGTTTTCACATTTTGTAAACTATTTTATCAATACGAATGTGTTTGTTGTTTAGGTTTTACCCCTTTCATATATGGATTTAATTGGACTTAGTAAGTGACATGTGGGTCCCTCAATGCATCATAATGTCTCCTAAGACAATCTAGTTTGGGTATTGGATGATGTCTTAATCATTAATGTATGGTTTCTTGGTCACATAATTGAATGTTTGTTTATAATGCCTAACATTAACCATCACCCCATTGTGATATTAGTTATTGATTTTCCATAAGATTATTCAACAACTATAATATACAAGTTTAAGTTTCATTATCATATGTTTATTTATATGGAATTATTTTGTCATATTTCAATATTAACATATTGGGATAATTTAATTGATTAAATTTCTTGTGTTTTAGATAATCACCTTTAAAAAACTTTTTACAAATGGTTTAGATGGATTTTGTTTTACGTATACCCTTACTGTGCATCTGAAATCACCCCTTTATTATGTTTATTTTTCATAGTATTCCAAGAAGTGTTTTATGAATCATATGTAGGGTTATTCTAAAATATTGATTACATTATCAAAGGATTTTTGGTGTTGTATTTTACATTTTAAATTGTAATGTATGGTTAATGAATGCAATATGGCCTCTAAATTGTTAAACTAATATGTCCTTTGGGATTTTAGTCTCATGTCTATGCCAATGTAAAAAAATAAGGTACCAACTATAGGCTACTAGGTTTGGGGGCGTTATAGTTGGTATTAGAGGATGTTTAGTAGAAAATGTGGAATATATATTTAAAAAACCAAATATTAGAGAAAAAACTCTAATATTGACATTGAAGATAAGTATAGAAGAGCATACTAGAATTATGGTACGGTATATGTTCTATGGGTATTCCTCGGAATTAATCCTTTTCTGGATACTACAAGTGGATTTGGTTCTTAAATAGATGTACCTAAGGGAAACATCATCGACAAGTTGTGTTGGGCCTGACTCGGCATAACCCGGTACATGACAAAGGATCTTACTACGAACAATTTTTTATACTCTCATGGGATATTCTTTAGATAACATGCATTTTCCTTTTAAAACATTATGAACGATTTTAATATTTTATAAAAAGGAATATCCTAGGTTAAACATAGTGTTTTTTAGATTGAAAATAATTTTTCATGATATTTTATAAATAATTATATGTTTTTCCCCTATGAATATTATTACTCACACTATTCTTTTTTATTTTAGTAAATGATTGGAACCCTATAGGGTAATGTTAACATTTATCCTAATGGGAAAGGTCATGGTTCTAAGAAAGAAAATGGAATTTTGATATGAGATAAAGATACTATGTCCATGCCTAATTAGTTTTCCCAAATTATGACTAACAACATATACCTTAACCATTCCAAAACTAACCACAAAATATAAGGATGATGCATTATAAGGGCTATGGTGGTAGACACTATGGATAAAATAAGACTCAATCTTCATCATGAACGAATTTTGGAATAATGCCTCCAGGAATGTGCCTCAACATAACAAATAAATTCATTATGTGTGGGATAGAAGAACATAAATCAATGAATTTCCAAGGAAAATGATAGGTATTATTGAGGGAAATAAAACCCATCCTAACAATCCATCTATTGTTTATTTCATTAAATTGGGGGAACCTGGCCATTACCCAAGTCAGTGTCTTCTTATATAGGATAAAATCTAGACTAAGGAAGGATATATGTTGAAATAAATGGGTGATGTATTTATGTATAAGGATTATATGGAAAACTATAGTAAAATAATATTTATTGATCAATCATATATCATGGTTGTCCGTTATATTTATTTTTAGAGTTATATTTATATAATTATAGAGAAAGGACAAATTGAGGCCAGGTGACAATCCATCACATCTGGCAAGGCTATGGGGCTTGAACCTGTATCCGAAGGGACAAAATTGTGCAATTCCAACCACTTGCCAATGTGATATCCTGGACAACATGAAAAAAATTTCATTTAGTTAAAATATCTAATAAATAATGGTTATTTTAATTATAGAGACATTTTTTTATCTTAAAGATAACCTTTTTGGTTGGAAAATGATTTGGTGATTAGGTTATTAATTTTTACTCGGAATACTTTTGCTATTTTTGGAATCATATTAGATTAAGGTAGATATAATATTTTGAAGAATAAAGGATGATTTTTTTTCAAAATTAATACTATTGAAGACTTATGGTGATTTAGGATATTTATAAATATCAGTAACATATATTTGACATTCTATGATTTAGGAAATCAATTTTTTTGTATGAGAGATTGTGATATTTTGATTTTATTTGGAATATTGTGATAAAATACTTTAGATTTTTGGTTTTCAATCATATAATAGAAATATTTTGAGGACGGATAAAGAATTTATGAATAATTTGTGTCCAAATTTCGGTATTAATATTGAATTTTTGAGATTAATGTTGTTTTTCTTCATAAAAATGTTTATTATTTTTTGAGAATTATCTTATATAATCCAAACCATTTTGGTTTTTCATAATTTGTCAAGAAAAAAGAAATAAATATTATATATTTTATGGATTATTTTATTCTCTATAAGTTTATTTTAATTCTTTATTGGTGAACATTTAATCATAATTACTCATCATTTTGAGAAAATGATGAGTTTGTGGTGGAAATTTATTTAAGGATGAAAATCTACATGTAAAGTAAGTATGTTTCCTTATGTTCTTATTCTATGAAGTGAATAAAATTTTAATACATTGGATAAATATCATGAAACTAAAAATTATATCCTAATAACTTCTATTACGATGAATCAAATGGTCCATGAAATCATCATAAAATTTTAGCATTGTGATTGTTAACTTTCCCTTATCCATCTTCTATATCACCCTCTATCAAAAAATAATAGTTATATATCTCTTCCATGTCCATGTTTTCTTATATAGAACCCTAGAATGTGTTATATCTGATGACCTACTTACTTCATATTCTTTATTTTAAGGTAGATGTCTTATTAATTTTTTTTCGATGTGGGACTTCAATAATGTTTTTTTTTGAAAAGTCAACATTATAGTTTTCGATCTCGAGTTCAAATTCGGAGGACACAATTTATTGAAGTAGGAGATAATAATTCACCCTATGATTTTAAAGTATTTCTCTTCTTATATAAATTTAATTTATTTGATAGCATATGTTGTATGCAATAAAATGATAGGCTTACACAAACAAAAATGTGTTGGCTTATGTTACATGCATTGTCAAGTTTTACCAAACAACAATATATTTATTAAAATATTAATATATCATATAATGTAACATAGAAATTAATTTGAAAGTTATTAATTGTACTAACTAAATTATGAAAATATTTTTTTGAATTTAATTGATAGAAATTATTTATATTCGAATATATTAAATTTTTTCATGAAGAAAATTTTTTATTCTCAAAAAATTGATTTTATCGTATTAAATCAAATTAATTACTATCATAGAATTATATAAATGACATATTTATGTTAAATATTAAATAATATATGTTTTATATTAGTATAATATATTTTATAGGAATAATATAATAACAAACTCAATATTACACATTAAAACATAAATTTTTTATAAAAATAATTTTACAGCCTTTTAATGGAAAACATATTTTCTAACCATTTAGGGAAACCATTATATATTATATTTGAAAAAATAAAAAATTTCTTAAAAAATATAATATAAAAATTTATTTTGGTTAAATTTTAGGTATTTTTCTTATAAGTTTCATGTTTTGATGAATAGTGAATAATACTAACTTTTATTTGAAAACAACTTTTTTAATCACAATAATTCAAAATGTTAAATTATATTATTGAATATTTTTAAATTATATAAATATTTTTTTTAATAATTTAATACAATTTTGGTCATTTAAATCAATTTTACACTAACATAATATATAAATACATTTCAATCATTTTCATGATTAATCATTAATAACATATTTTCTTACCTCATCAGGGGGACTAATTTTTAAATTAATTTTTTAAAATAATGTGTTTTTAAGATGAAAAATAGATTCCATATTTGAAATAAGTGGGTCAAAATTATTTAAAATGGTTTTTTAGGCATATGAATAGTACATTTAATATTGTTTTAATTATTACAGTTAATGGTAAATCGAGTAATTAAGGGTAAAAATAATATTATATATAATTCAACATTACCATAACACTTTTACAATTTTCATTGGAAGAGTTTTTTTCAACCAAAATCATCATTGGGACTAAATTACACTTTTGAAGCTACATGGATGAAAATAAGTCATTTATTAAATTTTATTTAATTAAAAGATAAGGATTTCATACTCATACATTAATAACATAACCATTTTTAATATATAGTTAGACAAAAGATAAATTAAACTATAAATAATAAGTCGAAATATAATAAATTTCTCTTCATCATAAAAATTTATTTTTTACTTTTTTTGGAATAAATAGTTTAATTAAAGGCATTCATAATAATGAAGAAATAATAATTTAATCAATTAAAATATCAATGAAATTATATTAAAAATGTTAAATAAATATAAATTGACATAATCAATGACATTTTCAAAAATTATATAAAAAATATAATTTTTCCCTATATAATTATTGTTTTTGAAGGCATTAGGTATTTATGTAATTTTTAAAAAGACAAATTATGAATAAAATCAAAATTGGCATAGACAATACTTTAAAATAAATAAAATTTCATTAAATGATATAAAAATAGAAAATTCATCCAAATAACTATAATAATGTTAAATATGACATAAATTATCCATTTGGGGTTCGTTTATTATTTTATAGTAACTATATTAACCCTAAAGAGTAAAAATGATGTTTTCACGGTATTAGATAATGGATATAAGTATGTGTTAAAACATAAAGATAAGGAAAATATTGTGACCTAAACAAGTATAAAAATAATTGGATTAGTGAATCTTGACCCATAGTCATCTTATCTTCAAAATAACTCACTTTGGAGCTATCTTAAATCCAAAATCAATTTATATTGATTCAGTATTATAAAGGTTTCTACGATTTCCCCTCACCTTTATTATAAAAATTGAACATCCTCCCTTATATCCCCACACCACATTGTGCCTTCTACCTTGACCAAAACCTTCCCATTTCACCCCCCAAATTTTTTAATTATGTTATGTAGGTCATGTTATTATAAAAAGACAAACCATATTGTCTTTAATAGGATATCCAAAGGATGTCCACTAAAGGAAAGGTAATTGTTTAAAAAAATCATTTAAGATCATTTTTAATTCTACATCCTATTAATATGTTCTTTCCATAATAATGTAATAATTATTGTATCATATTAATGATAATAGGATATTATGATTATTGTACAACCATATTCCCTCTTTTATTCATCCTATGAAAAACAAAATCACCACATGTGTGTTCATATGACATACCATCTCCATGTCATGGTGTAATTTCCATTTCATAACCACATTATTTTGATGGCTATAATTAGGAATATAATTGATATATAACAAATATTAAATTATATATATTCTTTTTAATTAATATTCCATCCAATTCATTAACATTTTATCATTAAAGGATGATATCGTCGCTCAAGCGTATGTACTGCCTACTATCTCCATAACGTGATGAAATACATCCTCCATGATAAGAATTTAAGAATAATTATAAAAAATTATATGTTAAATAAATATAATGGTTATGATCTTATTATCATTTTTTATATAAATTAAATATATTTTATTCATATGAAATAGGGCTTACCCAATAAAACACTTATTGTAAAATGAAACAGTTAACAACCAAAATAATGATAATAGTGGAATATTATTAACATAATGATACAAGATAATCATATATGATATCCTAAATATGAATGTGGTTCAGTTATAATTTAATAACAAGATTTAACTATTATAGAATATTTTAACACACCCTCAACTAATTTAAAGTATGATGTATGGGTAACTTCACAATCTCATTATTATCCAAGATTGTATATATATATATGAATCTATCATGGAATAGTTATCATCTATGTCCATGTTTCATAGAAATTTGTTGAATTTTTTTTACTATTATCCTAAAAAAATTTAAACTATTTTACCAATGTTTTAATTTTTTTAAAATGGTTTAAAATTAATATTTTTTAATTTTTGAAATGGGGCACTTTATGGTTTTTTCATCGAAATGAATGTTTATTTTTAAGATTTGGAGTGTGGGAAGATTTTTCTACCATCATGATGCCTTAATGTTTTGATGCATATCTTATAATCATACACGTTTATTTTCAAAGAAAATGGTTTCTTTTATAATTGAAATAATTTTAAATTAATGATTTCAAAGCAAAAAATGGTGTATTTATCTAAGGAGATTTTTAATAATTTTATTAGAGTAATTTCATCTATGTCAACATAATTTGAATAATCTTATGATTTATTGTGGTTAATTTATTTTGATATCATTTACCATATTTCATTGAATGGATAAGGATTTATCATGACTATGTATGTCCTATTTTAATACCATTCATGGTTTATAGTTAATGAATTAACATTTCCTATACTAGTTTTTTATTTGAATGTGTGTATTATCTATGATTCATCCTTTTAATTTAAGGTATTTATTGGACATAGTAAGTTATTGGTGGGATCTACTATAGTCCCTTGATAGACCATTAGGTATCAATAGACAAACTCATTTGGGTATTGGATTATTTTTTACACGTTTATGTATGGTGTCGTAGATGAAGTCTTGAAAGTGTGTTTATAATGTACGACATTATGAATTCCTTCATTATTTTATTTTTTATTGATTTTACATGTGATTATTTTATTAGAAGGATATCCATGAATAAGTTTCATTATCATGTGGTTATTTATAATGAATTATTTGATCATCTTTCATTCTTGTTGTATTATTATCAGGTTATTTATTAAATGGAATGTGTTTTAGATAACCACCTTACCATAATCAATTATAATTTTTATGACAAATTCCACTGTATGAATACCCTTACTAAGAATCTAAGATATCCCATTTCTTAGGATTTGTTTTTAAAGGATGCCATGAAATGTTTTATAACTGATATGTAGGGTTATGATAGGAGAATAATGATGTTCGCAAGGTATTTTCTATGTTGTACTTTACATTTTAAATTTTAATTTAAGCTTAATGTATTTTATATGGCTTCTAAAACATCTAAAATGATTAATATGTTGGGATTTTATTCTTGAATCTATTCCAATGTATTACAATAATTCACTAGCTGCAGGTTACTAGGGTCAAGGTCTCTACAACCTCCACTATATTATCTGTGTTATTTGAAAAAAGTGATTCCAACTCATTCATCTCTATATCTATCATGGAAATTATTAGGCTGAGAATTCTATATTATTTTGTTGTAATGACCATGGATACATCATTAAGAGTAGATTTAAATGGAATATGATAATCTAGGATATGTGCACTTGAGGTAGGATGTTATCCTTTCTTGGGTGACCTTCGTTATCTCTACATTACTAGCTTTGATGTCATTCTCATGTAGGATAGGATGGTTTTATATCATTCCTCTTTGGATTTTGACCACTAAAGGGTATCGTTTACATCACCAGAAAGTAGTAGTTCTCTACATAAGGGGGGGTGTAATTTCTAGGCTATTAGATATAGACAAGAGAGTCATGGGCTATGTGGATAGACTACACAGATGGAAAATCTATTCAGAATGTAATAGGGATTACATTAGACTAAATTCCCTCTAATAGTATATATTTTTAAAGATTTCCTTATTAACGGTTTTTATGGACTACCTTCTATGAGATAGGAATAGTTTACATTAAAAATTGTTCTGTGAGTAGCCCCAGTTTCCATTCCACCATACTACGTGACACATACTAAGCTAAATGATCTCAAGTTACTATTAGAGGACCTATACTCCAAAGGATATATAATGATGAGTGCATCATCCTAGGTTTCACCAATTCTTTTTTCCAAAAACATAGATGGGACCCTTCATTTATACATGGATTATAAATAATTGATCAAACTTACATTCTAGAATCGGTATCCACTATCTCTAATATAAGATCTCTTTGAAAATATCTAATAATATTGGTGTTCTCCAAAATATATCACTATCATCATGTGTGAGTAAATCCGTTAGACATACCTCATATTGAATTTTGTGTATTGTATGGTTTTCAAGAGTATCAAATCATTTCGTTCGGTCTTATGAATGAACCTTCCATTTTTCATGCATTTTATGAATAGGGTTTTCTATCCCTATCGAGATTTATTTTTCATGGTCTTTGTGTACAATGTATTGGTGTGTTCTCTAACTCATAGTGAGAATTATAAGCATTTTGAGATCATTTGGAATACATTGAGAGAGCATCATATTCATAACAAACTCAATATGTTCCACTTCTAGATTGAAAAGGATCACTTCATGGGTCATATTATCTCATAATCAAGAGAATCTATGGACCTAGAGAGTGTGAGTACTTTTGTCTCCATAGTGTATCCAAAGAACATGTTTGTAATAAGATGTTTGTTGGGGATAAATTGATATTATAGGCATTTTATATGGGGCCTATATGCCTATAATCAAGAAATACTGGTCCTATAATGAACCTTGTTAAATTCTTATAGTTAGAGGAGTTTCGGAAATCCTTTTAAGATAAGAAATTAAATGTTTTTTTGTAACTGATAATAATTCTTCAAGACCATGGAATGGATATACAGTGGTCTATTATTAATTTGGAATCATTCGAGGTGTAGTGATTATACAAAATGATTTATTCATTTCATACATATCTTGGCAGTTGAGGTTTCATGAGATGAATTATTTAATGCAAGACATTTATCTTGCATTAGTTTTCCATTGATTATGTTACTCAAGAAAATATCTGATGTGTGAGTTATTTTTTGGGGATATAGACCATTAAATAATCCAATATATCTTTAAACTTTATGAATTCAGTCTTAGATAATGAAGATGGATCTAGTATCTTTTTTTCTTATATTTCCATCTTAGATATATGCTACAAAACGGAAATTCATTAGTGGCTGATGCGCTATGTCAAAAAACACAGAAACATGGTATATGAGAAGCCAATAGAAAATTGAAATTCATGGTCCCCTTCACTGAGTTGTATGTAGAGCTTCATAATAGTCATGATCTGACTTGTCTCTCATCCTAAATATTTACTTCTTCCTTCCTTGAGAAGGTGAGGTGTATGGATCTTCTATATCCCAAACACTTGGTTCACTATGAGAGTATTTCTATAGACGACCCGTATCCTGAATGGTCTATGAATTGAGGTGACATTATACATATAAAAGGAAATGTATGGTTACATAAAATTATTAGAGAGGAAAAAATGTGTGATTCTCTAATTCATCAGGGGGAATGTCATCTATGAATCATTAACATGTATCGAGATATGGGATGACTGTATTAGTGTCCATGAATGAAATGGTAGATAACATTCTTTATAAAATGTTATTCCACATTTTAATAGGAAGAGGTATATCACCAATGACCTGTTGGATTGTTACAGTTGCTTTGATTCTTGGGATTGAAATGTGATGATGTTTCCATGGACATTGTAGTTGTCTTACCATGTTCAGTTCAATGTAGAGACATAGTTTGGGTTGTCATCGACAGACTAAAGAATATAGCATGCTTCCTGCCTATTAGAGACACGTTATCAGCTTATGAGCTAGGGAGATTTAATTTTTGTGAGGTCATCTAACCACACAGGGTCCCTTGAAATATCATTTCAGAAAGTGATGATTGCTTCATATCATAGGCAGGGGTTGTAGAAGGCTATGAATACATAGGTGATTATAAGAACATCCTTTCACCTTCATACCAATCTCCAGTAAGAATGGATGATACAGGTGTTATAAGACATGCTTCCTATATGTGTCCTTGTTTTTTATGGTTCTTGGGAGAAGCATATCCCTATCATTGAGTTTTCCTATAATAATAAGGTTTAGGTGAAAATTAAGAAGGTTTATTTTGAGGATTTTTGGGGTAGGCCATGTCATTCACCCCTACGTATAATATATGTAGGAGATGTAGCCTTATTAGTTCCTCTTATCATGAAGAAGACAATAGAGTAGGTTTAGCTGATCTAGAAGCATATGTCTACATCACAGCCTAGAAAAAACATTTCTTGTTCACTATTGACGACCTCTTGAGTTAGAAGTCGGGGGTCGTGTATTCTTTTGGGTGTCACCCGGGCATGAGCATAAATGGATATGGTGGGAAGTAAATTTTTCACCATGTTATATACAAAATTTTTAGATTATGGAAAGAGTTGAACTGGTAGAAAATCGGTTGTTTCTACCTCATAGGTATTGTTCCAATCATGACGCCTTCCATGTTTCATGTAATTTTGGTTATCATGCCAACATATTTCATACTTTTTATCTTGAGGAAGTTGAGTTAGATGCAAGGGATTCATTTGATGAGTTTCATATATGAATCATCGACTAGAGCATGAAGGATATCTGGGACATTTCTCTAAGATTAGTAAGGGTTCTATGGTTGAAAAACACTGAACCCAATTATATTAGAGAGCACGATACCAATGTGCATGCCCTGTTTCTAGCACTATTCTAGAAAAGTTTTTGAATGCCCGTAGAATGTGTACTCAAGGAAGAGTTCATTTAAGGGGGAGAATGTAAGATCCCCATTTTTTATTATAAGTATTGATCCATCTAATTTAGTTCTAACTCATTAATTGAGAACTAATATGGATTTAATTTGAGATAATAAAGGTTACAGGGGTGTCTGGGTCATTTTCGGAGCTTGAAACCCTAAAAAGTGGGCAAAAATATTGGTCGTGTGGTTAGTATAAACTGTACAAGGCAGTCTTCATGATTATTAATATCCATGAGTGACTAGATATTGGTGTGAAGTAGGGATCATGGTTTTCCCAAACTTCCTATCAGCAGCTGCACACCCATGAAAAATATCATTAATTTTTATCCATGGAAATTTGAATAGTTGGCACATGGTTTCCCTAACTATGTGGCGTAACAATGTGGGTGCCCTCAGTAAGCAGTGAGAGGTTTATAGTTGGATCACAGGAATTCATCCATGTAGTTAGTCCAAGCTACCAATATTTTTTGTGAAATGAATAATATACCATATCTAAAATATTAAAAACCTACATTTTCCTTGTTTTATAAATTTAGGTACAAGAAGAGCTCTCCCTCTCCCTCTTTGACCTCTCAAACCCCTCTTTTGTAGACGTTGATCTCTTTCTTCCATCAGGTGTTTGATTCAAGCTTCATCAGTTTCATTTGATATCCATAAGTAAGATATCAATGCAATTTTACTAAAAACATCATTTCTCTTCTTCCCTATAGATTTATTGAGGTGAATTCTCATATTCCCTATTTTCAGGGTGTTGATCTCTTCATAGTATATCTTAAAATGTTATCCTTACTTAAGGATCATGCTAGATGTAGAGATTCATGTGAGGTTAGGGTAGGTGGTTTGGGACTTTTCACTCATGTTTCATTATTTTATATATTATGATAGTTATGTGCGCACTGATTTCATTGGGAATGGACTATTAAATTTATGTTAATTTATTATTGTCATTATAATCATATTATAAGACCCTTGTTATATATGTCATCAATTGTTAGAGGTTTCATCCTCACGGATGACCACCCCATTTATGGTTTTCCTTATTTATCTATTCCAGTTTAGCTAATGTTCATCTACTATACTATTTGGATGAGTTATGGATTGAACCTATTGATAGTAATAAAATCCTTAATATAATGACTATCGATTTGATATTGACTTCCCTTGAATATGATAGTGTCACTTCTCCCTTATATGGTAAGTGTTCTAATTAATTAATTAATGTATAAATTGTTAATTGGAAAGTATGTTATGTATATATATTGGCCTGGTTTACTATAAATGAATTACATATTGTTTCAAATCCATAACATTCCTTTTCATGTTATGAATGGTAAAGGAGTGAACCGAATAAATAATCTGTAATTAATGTGTTAAATGTTTGTCAGTCCTTAAACATTGTCTCACAAATTAAAAGTATAGAATGAAACCTTTAGTATATTAAATTTCAAGATTATTACATGGACTTAATTTATTAATTAATAAGGTCTATTTTTTCAAATTCATATGTGCCTATTAATTTTTATAGGACTGGTCAGAATCTAGATAGACTTCTATTCTTGTGGGAATTCTGTGAGTACTAATCAATTGTATTTTGATTCATGGATGTTTGTTGGCATGGTTAATACCCACTTTGCAACACGATCCTTTTATACACTTGGATTTTGAGAATGAAAAAATAAGATCCCTCCATAATTGTTATAGGAATCCTTGGATAGACTCCATGGATCTAGTGTTACATTTATAGACATGTAGAACCTTGGATACACCCTTGGTATTAGTCTTTTCTTAACTCGTTTTTCCTTGGAAGAATTCCATTGACTCAGCTAGAATTAAATTATTGATGAATTCATTAAATTATTGATGAATTCATTTGGTGATGACTCATCCCCTGAGGTCATGGATTCCATAGATACTACCATAGAACCTCTTCATTATTAACATCAATATAGGATAAATTTTTATATCATGTATCCTTTACTACAATTATGTTTGTTATGATGTCAATGATGGTTATACCTCACATGACATACTTTATAAACAAGAACATAATGAATTCAATAAAGGACTACTTGTTTAGAGACATTACCATGTGAGGTTGAAGTTGGTCCTGTGTATTTATATTTCATTGCTACAATATTTTTATATATTCAATAATTCACACTATTTTATTTTACATTACATGGATTTAATTTTATAAAAACCCTTGGTTTTGGGATACTAAGATTCATCTCACACCCTCTCTGGACCTCTATTGGTAACCAAACAGATTAAATTTATGCATGTGCTATCAAATGGAAGAATCCTGATTTGGATAGGTGATTTATCTTAATTTCATTAGGATGGAGAATTGTATCAAATGATCGAGATAAAACTTAGGATGATTGGATTATTTTTTGTCTTATTTCATCTTCTTTTTTGTAGCATATATTTCATGCTTCATTATATCCATGTTTTCCATCAATATAGATACTTTCCATTTATTATCATTAACATTTTTATACATTATCATCTTCTTATATTATTCATTATTCATATCATATTATTTTTCTCCATCTATTTATCAAATTTATTCCTTTATTTACTTGTTATATTTTTATCTATTATGTTACACTATGTTAATGAGGGCATAGTCTCTCCACGGACGCACCCTATGATGTCATTACTATTTTGTGGAATCCGTAATTCAAGGAGATATTATTGAAACCATGTTTCTAATTGGGCTTAGGACACCTTTGAATAGCACATGGGTAGGTAACAACACATATTTTATTTTTCATTTTACTATTCCATTGATTATGTAAATAATCAAATGTCATGTTATTTTCATAATGGTCATATTATTACCCAAACAGTCATATTTCTATTTAAATGGTTATATTACTATTAAAAAATATATATAATATTCATTATACCAATAAATAAAACTTATTTATTTTTTTCATCATTTTCTAATATTTATCAAAATTTTCCCAAAACTATTTATAAAAAGTATAAGTCATATAGAAGCTATTTTTTTCTATCTATTGTATTGTTATGAGTGATATATTTCATGGTAAATATGATTAAATGTCTTTTAAAATACTATATATATCATTCTCCTTTTTTTATTTTCCTGATGTAACTTTTTAAAATTTTATTCTTTGTATTAAATTTTTTATAAAATGATCTAAATTCATTAATTAACATTGTGAGGATTTTTATTATATGATTCATGTCTTTTATAATAAAATATATTCATATATTTGACCCACATAAATCTTCAATGGGAAAATTTTGTATAGAAATTTTTGGGTAGTTAAATTATTCCCTACATTATAAATTGAATCCCCAAAATTTCATGTCATCTACTTCAGTGTGCATATATGATGGTACTTTTTCACATTGCTTCCTCTGATTCCCATGATGCCTTATCATACATAAGGTTATTCTAATGTGCTATAAAAATGAATTTTCTTTTTTTATAGAGTATTGTCACTATGATCCAAGATATTCCCTACTTTCTCCTCATAAGAGAGTTCATACTCTAGTTTTACCACATCCAAATACATTCCATCCAACGGATCAATTATAAACTTAGGGTATATATGTATAGAACCCATTATACACATGATATGTTTTTTTGAATAAATACTAGTTAATTGGTCACATATTATATATAATCAAGGCTTACAATGGAGATAATGTACATTTTGATTAACATTCCTATCTCATTAAATCTCGCCAACCTCTTTTGGGGGGATATCCAAAGTAACACTTTGTATCAAACTTATAAATTGATGTTTCCTTACTTATTTACAACATATAAATTATATTTACTTTTAAAAGATTTAATGTGTCACAGAATTGATTGTTCCTTATTTCACATCACTTTCACAAGTTTATTTCCTAGTTTCTTTCTCATATACCCCAATAATGTTTTCATCACTGCGAAGGGAAGGTGAATTAGTGGTAATCTTCTTTTACCATTTTTTATCATCAAATAACAATTATGATCTGCTTGGATCAAATTTAGACCAATTTATATCTCATGCCCGAATAAAGTATAATTATTGAAGAGTAAGTTGAAAACAATTTTTATAAGGTTCTATACAAATGTGGCATACTACTACATACAATTATCAGGGTATCCAAGTAAAAAAAAATCCATAAATAATGAATAACCAATTACATATTGTTAGGGTGGTATCATCCTCTACCATCATTTATTTTTGAGAAATACATATAATCCCACTATATTAACATCATCCTTTTTTATTATAATATGATTATATAAATTTGAGTAATATTTGAATAAAATCATTATCACTTCAAAAAATAATGTCAATATTCCTCTAGAGCCTTTAATATAATCAAATCAGGGTATACTAACCACTTAATATATTATGACCTATAATATTTAGTATTCAACTCATATTAGTCAATATTTCTCACTTAATAACAAATCAATTGATGAGATGATTCTCTATTTTAGATCATGTAATACTCAAATTCATAATGTTTTTTACTCCCAACTTCACTCCAATGTTCACTCTCTATTTTTATCAATACTTCATGACTAATAATTTTATCAAACTCTTCACCCATTAATTGGTTATTTAAGAATATTTTATAATTTTATTAAAGTGAAAAATAAATTTTTGGGCTTAATAAAGAGAATTAAATAATCCAATTTCATAATTGAAACCTTCATGCATTCATAAATCAGTTATTCATATGGGTGTCCTCCCATGGTCTTGAAATATTCCATTATAAATTAACTTCTTATCTATTGATGTTATAAAGGTACATTATTTAACATTTTACATGAAAAATAGGAATATACTCATGTATTTTCATCTACAATAAACAAAAGAAAATAATTGACATACAAATTTAGTTGATAATTTAAAAATATTCATCGAGTGACTACCTCTCATCATTTCACTAGACCCAAATTGATTGGTTACTAATTAAATATTCTATAAAATATGTAATATCTAATCCAAAGTCATATGATTTTGAACCTTATATTGTATAAAAGAAAAATATATTATAGGTTTTTAAAAAACTATATATCATTTTAACATAATCTAATTTTATTTTATTAATCATTTTACTTGAATAACATCACAATAATATACATAATAATAATGAACTAAATTCCCACACTACATCATATCATTTAGTTTCCATAATAGTCTTTTAGAGTTTTTAAATTTTCATAAATGAAATATTTTTCATACTATTGACATAAAAATAACTCTTATGAATTATATAATAAATCCTAAGGATCGTCATGGAGGGAGTCTGTAATATTGACTAATTTTTTAACACTTTTTTCATAATGATAAATGACTCCTACAAAGTTAGGGAAATACCCATACAATCTCATAGAATAGTCCTTACTAGTTTTAATTAATACTTATGAAGTATCAAAATAATGTTATGATGTTTGAGATAAACCTTATAAAATTTTTAATGACACTTATGAATCATGAAATGATCCTTGCTAATTTGACAATGATCTTTATGATGTAGGGTAATGAAACATATTAAATTAATACTTTTCCATTTTCTATACCATGTTCACAAGATGGCCCTTATAAAATATGTAGTTTCTCAAGGAAAGTTTTATTTTTGGATTCAATTCTAATATACAAAAAAAAATAAAATCATCAAATAACATATTAAAACTAAAACAGTTCATCTCTAAACACCTTTAAAAATAATCTGAAAAATTAAATAATTATCTCAATTTTATTAAATGATATCATACATTGTTAAAAAAATCCATTATTAAACATTTAATTGGACTCCTCAATCTCCCCATTTGAATTTTTTTCAACATAAATAAAACTATTCAACTCACCTCAGTTTTTTTAATGATCATTAATTCTCATCACAGAATCATTAAATCACAGCCTTTTTGAAGATGGAATAGTTGGGACAGAAGATTACTAGATAAGGTAATGTTTCGAACAAAATTAAATCTCTCAATTATAATTAACTTATTTCCATGTGACTGATATGATTTCCTCCCTATTATATAGTTTTTGTTATACCCATTTTAGAAATAACAACAATTTCATACTATCCAAATACACGGAAGAAGTTTTAATAAAATCGCTTTGATAAATAGTCGTACTATCATATCTCCCTTATTAAAAACATTATAAAACACCTTATGGGGGTGTTTTTTCACACATACCCCAATTCAAGGGATCATATAAACATGTAATTTAGTCCCTAAATAATTAAATATATCTCTTGTCATTTTTTATAAACATGACATTAATCTTGTACATTTTCGATATATATTACAACTTCATAGTACCAATTTCACATATTCATTGATGAAATGAAATCTCTTATCAATAGTTTTGAATCTAAACTGTCTTACTAGGTTATTTGATAGACTAGAATCACTTTAAAAATCATCATAATTCCTCAGTCGCTTCTCACATTCTACATTTAGATAAAAAAACTGCACTTTCCTCTATAGAAACTATATATAAGCATGTTTTTATTAAACATATTATGCCACTATTGTGCTCAATGGAAGGGAACTCAGCTTTTTTTTCTTGCATATTACACATCATTAACTGAAAATAAATATTACCATTGAGTGAATTTTCCATATGTGTAATCAAAAGACTATTTTGTATCTTTAAATCCTAGTAGATTCAATTTTATACTTATTTTATACAATTTAACATAACAGATATTTCATTTGAAATATATATTGTTTATAACATTATCTATAATCAATTTAGCACCCAAAACTATATGCTTTAAAACCCCCGTATAATCCACTATTCCCAATTTATTCAACAATTCTCTACAATATTTCTCTTTATAATAAAATGATGGTAATATATTTTAGTGTAATTTGTAATTCTATTTTTTTTCTACTCACCAATTATAGAAATTTCAAATTTCAACTTCATCTTGTTTAAAAATTCCTCATATATATACTATTTTTCAAGTGAAAATATTAGATCATCAATATAAATTATGAGAATTATAGTACCTATGGACATATCATTCAGGTAAAGGACATTTTCAAATTTTACATTACTAAACTTCATTTTTTTCTGTAAAATATCCATTTTAGAATACAACACTTTTAGGAGAAATCTTAGACATATAAATCCTTATTCAGTTTTAACATCATTCTAGAAATTGATTATAGAGAAAACCATTTAGTTTGATCAATAAAAAATCATGTTCTAGATATCTATTTAAGAAAGTATGTTTTATATCCATCAAATATAATCTATATTTATTGTGACATTACATTAGGTGAAATATTCTGATAGATTCCAACAATGAAATTTGACCAATTTCAATTAAATTATATGCCTTCCACCTATGAATAATATTTTATTACCAATGGTTTCCTATTTATTTACACAACTTCTTTCCCAATACTTTCATATCTAAATACATGCATGGTATATATAATATTTTTTTCTCATTTATAGTAAAAAACTCTTAATTTTATTTCTTCATTATCTAATCGATATCTTCATTCATATCTTTTATCTACTCCTTAGACAAAAAGTAATTTTTATTTTTTCAGTTTCATGATTTATGAATTTACTGTAGTTTAATTTTCATCTCACAATTTTACCATCATCGACACTAAAGAATTAATATCAAAAATTATATATTGAGAATTAAAATTAGTTATCAATCGTTTATATCTTAGTTTCTCATTTTTTTCATCTTTATATTCATTACTGGTTCGGTCAGAATTGACATCATAGTATTCTACTCATTTCAAGATTTTGGTTCATTATTATTTTTTGAAATCTATGTGTATTCTACTTTATAATTTTCAAAAACTATTTCATTTTTTACATATTATTTTCAGTTATTTTTAATAATTATAATATTAATGGTGTTATCTAATAATTAATTCCTTTTATTAAAGCATTTTTATCATATATAAATTGATAAGTATCCCAGGAATATCCCTTCTTTATCATTCTATGAAAACATTACTAGATTGATATTTTCTTATCTTTATGTAATAAGGGATACCAAAAACATTAATGTTATTCACTGTTGTATTTTTATTTTATCATATGGTTTCATCTCATTATTAGGTATTAGTATAAATAATTTTTTGGGTAGTATTTCCTACAACTTCCCTCTAGGAAAATTTATAGGTTTTTTCTCATCTTGTATTATTCTACCTATCTGAACAAAAATTGTTTTCATCCTATATAATCATTCATTATATTATGGGGGATTCGGTATATAATTTCTTGATTCTTTGAATTGTAAAATCACTTTCAAATACATTTTAGGTGTATTCAATACCATTATATGATCTTAACATGAGGACGTTGACACACAACACTTTCCAACCAATCATCTTAAGATTTTCATCATCCAAATAGCATCAACTTTTTCGTTTAAATTCATGAAATTTTACATCCAATTTTAATCATGAAAATAGTTAAAACTGCATCCATATTAGAAGACATATTTCTCATTATACCACACAAATATTTGTGAATAGGAACATATGGATAATAAGTATAAATCCCCACTCTTATATGTGTTCATTGGATATCATTTCCTTTGGGAATGTTTTAATCCCAAAATATGTTTTTATATGTGAGTTATGGTAGATCTATTACCACATAATTATTTGTTATTTTAAAGATATTTCCATGAACAATATATAAAAGAATATTTTCCATTTTTTTCAAATAATTTTAAAACAATAAATAATAATTGGTTCAATCATCAATATGGATTAAATTACCACATATTCTCTCACCTATGGGGACAAATATTCTGTATATTTAATTATTGATGATGTATGAGTGTTTCTTGTAGATAAAATTATTTCCCCCAATTCATAGGTTTCTCAATAACACCTTGACATTTTAATAGAATAATATTTTATTAAATAGTGTATGTGACATGAAACACCAAGCGTAAGAAGAAATATAAAATCCAGAGACATTGACATAAATATTTTTTTAAATATATCTAATCACTTAAAAAGATTTCATTTCAAGAAACTCTAATTTATTCTTAATTTAAATATAACAATCAGTTTCTTTGATTTCTGTCTTTCCAATCGAGACCGAGATTTACCGAACAATAATATACTATTAATATTATTATTTAATTTATTAGTTTTCGCCTATATGATAGAACGAAATGAATGAATATGAATATTTAACTTAGGAAAATATATATTTTACATATTATTATTAGTTATCAATTGATTATTAAAATAATAATAATCATTATAAATAAAAAGAATACTATCTAAAAATTAAATTTTTTATAAAAGATAGTTTAATCCTACCCAGCGCACATAATTTAAAAATAATTTTTAAAAATTTCAGAAACTTTATTTGAAGATGGTAACCTTATTTTAAAATTAGGATTAAAAAATTTGTCATATTGAATTTTTTTTTCTTTTTATAAGATTCATTTGATAATGAAGAGTGAAAAATAATGACTTTTAATTGAAAACTACCTGTTCATTTGTATAATTTTTATTTTTAAAAAATAAATTTAATTTTATTTAAAGTTACACTAGATAAATTTTATATCAATTAATCCAATATAGGTCATTTTCATTATTTTCATGATGATTTTTTTAGAAAAACATTATTAATGTTTAATCCTTTTCACTTTAAAGCCTTACATTCTCATTACATCAGTGTGATTAATTTTAAATTAAATTCCACCATATATGTGAGTTAAATATGGAAAAAATTATTTAATATTTTGAATGAGAATAATTTATTTTATCTTATATGATAAATTAATTTTTTTACCATAATATTTTTTGAAAAAAGATAAAATTAATTTCCATGATTAAGGTTAAAATAGTGGTTTGTACATTACCTGTTTTGTATTAAAATTAATTTTACACAATAATTTGATTAATATTTAATAAATTGGATTTAATATTTATAATAATTATTTTAAAATTATATAACAAAAATGAATTTAATAGTATTTTTAAATGTCAAATTAACTAGGTAAATAAAAAATATATCAGTTGACGTTGTAAAAACTAAAAGGCTAAAATTGTGTTAAAATAAATATTAAGGAATAAAATGAAAAATATTTTTGTATTTTTGTATTTTTGTGTTTTGGAGGTTTTAATTGATGAAAAAAACCCTAATATACATTATCTATCTATTTTGGAGGAACATTATGGATGGGAGAACTCACAATAGTTAATATCATTGGGTATTTACAAGGATAAATCTCCTCTACTATTATAAAGGCTCACTCACTCTACCCACTTCTTCACACCTCTCAAATGATTGGATCTCGAAACCCCTTCTCAAATAACTTCTAAAATTAACTAACCACATCTTATAATCATTAATTAGTGATGAAAGTAAAATTATAAATGATTTAGTGAAAACCGAAGGTGGATACTCGAACAAGAGGTATTGTTTTTTAATGAGAATATTTATTTTACTCCTTTCTATATCACCTTTAATTTTTTTAATCATGATTATATAATACTACATATAGATTGAATAAATTATAACGTTTTTATAATAATTGAATGTCCAAGAAAAATCTCTGATTCCATCATATGGGTTATTAAATCATTATTCATTTGTACGACAGACTACCGCCACACAAATAGATGTTGTACATTTTTCAATTACCACCTCTCAAGGTTGGGAATGATAATGGATAGAAATTATATATATTATATTTTTTATATATTTAAAATAATATATTAAATATATAATATATATATATATTACATTTTTTAGGAGATATCATCAT
Organism: Viscum album; assembly: GCA_963277665.1. NCBI lineage: Eukaryota > Viridiplantae > Streptophyta > Magnoliopsida > Santalales > Viscaceae > Viscum > Viscum album. Next base: position 1,292,751,572 of record OY728158.1, read on the forward strand.
GTTGCTTGTGTGTATGGTCAACCACCGCCTCATGAAGCGATGTGATTTGTCATTTACTAACACTTCACATGGAAAGCGATGAAGAAGAATTGAATAATTATATGTCATATATATAAAGTATTTATGATATTCATTAAATATTTGTAATTATTTAAAAATTATATAAAAATTATTTTCCTAATTTCCTTTTCACTCACGTAAAAATTATAACATCGTTCATCTACGTGTGGACTACCGCCTTCACGAAGTGAAGGGAATCTATTTTCATCACCACACCACACAGATGATATATTAAAGTATAAAATATTTTATATATTATAATATTATAATTATATAAATGTAATATATTTCTTACCTCATTTCCATAATGATCAATGAAAAATGGAAGTGTTACTCATACGTACGTACGACCTTCCATCTCTATGATCGTAACATACTTTAATTTTCATAACCATAATTCATGATCAATTTTATAAGTATAATTTATGTAAAAATATTATTATTATTTCTTTAATATAATTATTTATATGATATAGCTATATAATATGAACAAGAACCATAACTATCATAAAAATTCTATAATGATAATATTAGTAAAGTAAAACCAAAAAATGAAAAAAGTGAAATATAATTGAAAAAAGAGTGATGATATACAATCAAAGGACCATTTATGATATCATAAATAATAACAAGGTTCTATTATAATTTAATTACAATTTTAAACCCAATAAATATTATGTTAAAGAAAATTATATCAAATGGAATTGTGAGGTAAGGGTTTTTCATCCCACTTTTACATCCATGAGACATACAACATATTCCCCACAAATTTCTTTTTTTGGTGCATATAAAACTATTATTTTATGATACATCCTGAATTAATTTATATTAATGATATATTATGTTTTATTCTATGTTTTATTATGTACCTTAAGATACATAATTTACTAATGTGGTTAGAGTTTAATTAATATTGTCATTGTTATTCAATATAGTTTATGATTACTTCTCCCATGGGGATATTGTTTAAAATTTCCATAAATAAATAAATATATTTTCTTCTTAGACGGTTGTTAATGATATTTTCCCACAATAGTAGAATTTTTCTAATCATTGGTGATTAATATAACTGATATTTTTTAAAAAATACAACTTCATTTCTCTCTTCTACAAGAAATCTGTTTTATTCCAAAACAATGATTTCAAAAAATGTGTTCAAAATTTCTATTTAACTTTTAAAAATGGTTTATTAAAAAAATTAACCCATCTTTTTAAAAAAAATCCAAATGATTAGTCTTTCATCATCAAAACAATTCTCTTTTCTAAAATTTTTACATTGGAAAATGAATTATCTTTTTAACTTGTACATCATGTGAGGAATCACCCACTAAGATGAACTCTATTTTATTGAATCATCCATTGAATGTTTAATTTTTTATAGAAAAGTTTTCTATAAATTCAGGAAATTATTATATTTAAGATTTATTTTCAAATAAATGGTTTTTCTGAATGTTATATGTTTTAAAAAGTGATATTCAAAATGAAAATTATATTTCATTAATGTGTTTTTAATTATAATTTTATGGTATTTCTATTCATAAATGAAATAAAAATTCAATATTTCTCCCTTGGGAATATGTTTTAATTATACCATCATTATTATTTCTCTAAATGGTTTATTATCATTTTTATTGGGGACGTACTATTTTTCACTATTCATATTACTATAATTGTTTGATGTATATTTTTATTTATTAAGAATAATATTTACATCAAATATTCAAATTTTAATTTGAATTTTATTTTTTGATTATATTTCACCCATTTCATATGATTAATTAATTGAACCTTCTATGTGATGGTATGGGATTGTTATAGGCTCAAGATGCATAAGTAGGTTTTATTTGACAATGTTGATATGGGTTTGGCTGAGGCCAACACATTTATTAATTGTATTATAAATAATAATTCACAATGATAGATTTATTGGTATAAATTACAAATTTTCTTCAATTTCATGGCATGAGTCATTGATGATATGTTGTGGGTTTTCCATTATTATAAACACTATTATGATGAATTTAGTTTTTGATATTCTATGTGATTATTTGATTATCTAGAATATCCATAGTTATGTTTCTTGACAATGTGATTATTTATATAGAATTATTGGATTATATTTTATTCCTACCATATTATGCTCATGTTGTAGATAAATTTTCATGTGTTTTTGTTAGTCAGGTTATAGTGTTGATTATGCATTATTTATTCGTATAATCTATTGTAATATTACCCATGATAAGAATCATATATCACCTCTTTCTTATTCATCATTTACACAAGGATATGAGGAAGCATTTTTTGATTGATATGCAAGGATATTCTAGGGGAATAATGGAATCCTCAAATAAAATTATTCTTTTCTATTCGGTTTTAAAAAGATACGTGAATTTCAATTACGTATCTAGTCTACAAATACTACAAAACTATTTGTTCCTTTGGTAAGTGAATCCTTGTATCTTAGGTCAATATAATAAAATTGACACTAGCACTAAGTTACCGGGGTTGGGGTTTCTATAGTTGGTGTATGAGGATTTTTAGTAGAAACCTTGTGAAGTGGATTTAGGAACATATTGATTAGGTATCATGATCCTATGATAGGAATTGGGGATAAGTATTGAAGAACATACAAACAAATTTGTAAGTTATATATTATGTAGTGTTTACTTATAATAAATCCCTCTAGGGATACTAAAATTGGACATGGTTCTATAATAGATATATTTAGGTGTAATATCACAAAAAAGGTGCATTGGGATTCACCAAATCAACACATGCTGAATGAAAATTAGACTTAATGAGTGCCAAATTAACACTTTGGGAGATATTAATAGTATAACTATGATTTTCATTACAAATCATTATGAATATTTGAATTTATAATTAAAATGAATTTCTTGGGTAAAAATATAGACCAAGGAAGAACCTATGATGAAACAAAATGGATGGAGTATTTCTGTATAGAGATTCAATAATTTAAATGTAGATGTATTTTTATGAATGGAATTTTGGTTGAGAGAATTATGAAAAATATAAGGATTGTGTTATATTCTAAAATCATCTGCGTCTTTATAATCATATGATTCAATGATACCATCAAAGGTTTATGATTTTAATGTTGATAAAAAGATCATTAGCTTAAACGCCCCTTTTAAATGTAATTATGTGGTAGGAATGTCACAAGATTAAAGACATTCTATGATAAATTTACAACAAGAATATATATTAGTGGAAATTATATTTGAGTAATAATTCCTTTTTATTTTGTAGACATAATTATAATGGTATTGATAACCATTAGGGTTAAAGTGATCATTAATAACATTGTAATAATAGTCAAATATGATTACTAGACTTCTTTAAAAATGATTTATTGAAAAACCTGTAAAAATAATATTATTTATGGATTGATATTATTTCATAGATGTCCATAATATTTTTGGGAACATTATACGAATTATATCAATATGATTTCATAAAAATGATAACGGGTATTCTAGGTTCCAAGACTTCATGTTTGGAATGTCCATAGGATATGAACCCCTCACCAAAGAATTATAATATTTTAGTGCCTACCACTGCCCTACAAATGTCTATGTTAAAATGAAATTGTTTTTATTTAATCAATTTGGAAAATAAATAACAATAATTAATCATTTTGGTTACTTTGGATGTTTAGAGATTAATTTATAATATTGTATAACTAGTGTTAACCATACTTGTTTTTAAAAAATTTATATACATGTTGAAATATTTTCACACATTTATGGACATTATGAACCATTAAAATTTAATTCTATTAATTTAGGCATTACAATCCTTTTTTTGATATTTCTTTCTCGATGTTAGCGGTGAATTAGAAATTGATCCAAGAACGTAAAAAGGCTAAAATTATTCTTATGAAATAGAAATAAATCTTGTAATTATATTTCCATATATTCTTAGATAATATAATTATTAATCATCTTTAGGGAAAATTATTTTTAAAAAAAATCTATTTCATAGAGGGCCCTCAGCTTGCACTATTTCAGACCTCCATAAATCCCTGGGTCCCTTGAGTTGTACTTCTTGTTTTTCATTGAATAAAAATATCTCATTTGGATGGATGGACATTCGTATTGGATTAATCAAGTAGTCTATTAAATCATCACTTATTCTTGTTTTTAAGGCCCTTAATAGCCCATTGATCACTAAACTTATTATAATCAATCTCAAAAATAAATATCTATAATTTCTTTTTATTTTCATCCTTGTACATATCTACATATTCCATAACCATTCTCATACATAAAAACGAACATATGTGTTTTTTATATGACCTTTATAAATCATTTATCTCTTATGACAAACATATTTTATTAACTCTTTTTTAGGATATGGTTTTTAAATTAAATTATATAAAAATATAAAAACACATATTTTTTAGGTCAATTTTAAATTGTGAGGAAGCGGTTATTTTTAGGTGGGGAGAATGTAACATCCTTAAATTTTAAAAGAATATAATTTTATTTAATTAATAATGTGAAACAAAACAACAAGAATATAAGTGAATATAACTTCTAGAGAATATATGATATATTTAATTTTAAATAGATTCTATATCTTTAATAGCATTCAATACATGAAACATCATGTTTATCTTCTATTACATACAACAATTAGTTTCATTGATTTCTTGCATTAGACGTGGTATTGATATATACATAATAAAAATAAAATATTATTATTATTATTTAATATGATAGTTATTGTCTAGTAATTTTAATGAAGGATATAAATAGTATTTAATAATTAATTAAATTATATTATTTAAATTTTTTTATTTATCAATTGATTAAAAAATATGAATCTTTAGAAAGGAAAAAAATGGTTCCTAAATAAATGAATTATTTTCTTAAAAACTGTTAAATAATGCATGGCACACATATCTTAAAATTAGTTTCTACCACTTTTGGAAAATTTATTTTGTCAAATAATTTTCATTTTTCAATATATAGTAAAAAAAATATGTTAAAGTTAATTTTTTTTATTTTATCGGATCATTCAATTTTTTAATGAATAGGGAAAAATACTAACTTTTAAAAATACTGCCTTTTCATTTAAATATATTAAAGTGTTAAATAAAATTTTAATTGGTTTTAAAGTAAAATTTGATAAATTTTATATCCATTAATAGAATTTAAGTATTTGGAATAATTTTTAAGTTGAATTTTGATATAAAAACATTCTAATCTTTTGAACATTTTTAATTTAAAAATCCACTTTTTCATCATAACTTTGGAATTAATTTTTAATTAAATTCTACTAATTATATGAGTTGAATTTGTAAAAATATATTAAATATTTAGAATAATCTAAATTTATATTATATAATAATTTGAACTTAATTTTTCACATAATGATTATTGAAGATAGTTAAAATTAATTACTGTGATTAAGGGTAAAATAGGGTTTGCGCATTACATGCATTTGTATTAAAAATAATTATACATATACATTATATTTTTATTTAATAAATTAGATTTCATATTTAGATTATTTTTGGAAAAAAAATTATATAAAAAACAATTAATATTTTATTACGAGTATATATATTACCTAGGTAAATATGTACATACGATTTCATTTGGTAAAAACTAAAAGGGTTAAATTCAATAAAAGAAATAAATAATGAAAACATGATAATTGTGTATTTATTTTTATGTTTAAGAGTGTTTTATCAACTAGTTAAACCAAAACCTCTATTATGGATCTATTTTTGAGGCACATGGGGTACATCAGACCCCCCAATAGTGAATTATTTTTTATCTCAAAGAATTTCACTCCTAATCAATTATAAAAAGGGCACTCACTCTCCACCTTCTTCACACCTCTAAAGAAATTTGGTTCAAACAATTGAAACCAAAATCATCTCCCATATTCCCTAAAATCATATTATAATCCTTAGTTTTTCATATATCCAACCTAGGAAGTATTTACTTTGAATATAAGGAGGATACCGATAGAAGAGGTAATGTTCACCAACGAATGTCTTTATTTTACTACATTCTATACCCAATCAAATTTTATTAAACCATGATGATATAATAATATATTTATGTTCCATATAATTTGATTTCTTTTATAAATATTTTATGACCTAATCCCATAAAAACTTCCATTAAATGTGTTATGAAACCATGATTTGTGTGTGAGGTGGACAATCACCTCCCAAACCAATGTTGTTCATTTTTCCATTACCACATCTCAAGGTTGTGTGTGATGATAAATATAAAGTATATATTTTATATATATATATATATATAATTTATAAATATTTATTATCAATATCATATATACATATATACCTACCATTATATATAAGATATGATAATGTTTCTCGTGTGTATGGAAGACTACCACCTTACAAACCAATGTGATTAATCTTTCACTAATACTTCACATGGAAGGTGAAATGGAAATATTTAAGGAATTTATGTAATATAAATGAAAAAATATGATATTAAATATATATTTACCATTATATAAATAATATATATGTATACATATATATAAATAAATCTCATTTTCATTCCTTTATTTTCAATCATGTAAAGAGGATAAAATAATTCATGTTTGTTTGGACTGTCACCTTCATGAAGCGGTGCGACTCTCTTTTAATCACCACACTACATGGATGATATATATAATTATATAAAATGTTATATATTATATTAATTTCATTCTAGAAAGGTAAAAAATTACTTAATGCTTTTCCAAAATGATCATTTATAAATGGAAGTGTTACTCAGGCGTTTATGAGGCCTACCATCTCGATGATCCAAACAAACTTTATTTTTCATGACTATCATTCATGATTTGTTTTAAAATTATAATAGATGTAAAAATATGATAAATTTTACATCATTATTATTTTTGTGGTTATGTAAGTGTATAATATTAATAAGAATGAAAACAATCATAATAATTCATGATTGAGAAAACAATGAAATTAACACATGAAACATTGAAAATAATGAGATATTGTTAACGAAAAGGAGATTATATGTTATAAAAAGATCATATATGATATCATAAATACTAATATGGTTCTGTTATAAGTAATCACTGTGTTTAATTATACTATAAAAATGGTTAAATAATTTTAAATGAAGAGTGAGTTAGGGTTTCTGACCCCACTATTTCTTCCATGATACATACACCATATTCAGCACATATTTTTTTTTGTTATGCATATACATTACTTTTTATATGATATATCATAAAATTTATTTTTCATCCTGATATTTATTTCTTTCATTTTATGTTATTTCATTCATCTTTCTTATCATAAAACATTATAAAAGTGGTATCATTTTAATTCACTATGCCATCGTTATTTGAGACTGTTGATCTTAACATATCCCTTAGGGGAATTATTTTCAATTTATATATTGAAATAAAATATATTTTATTCTACACTATTTATTTATGTTATTTTCGTAGGATTTTAACAGTTTTTTCATTATTTGTTATTTAAAAATTTTGAGAAATTCTTATAAGAAAAACAATGTTCTACTCAATCTTCGACCGAAAGTCTAATTTATTCCAAAGACATGATTTTTAAAAAATTAACAAAGAATTAACCATTTAAAAATGATTTATTAAAATAATCTTAAACTATCTTTTTTTATTAAAAAATCAAAGAAAACTTCTTACTATTTTCCAATAACTGTATGTTTCAAACCTTTTTACACAGGAAAAATACTATTATTTATAACTTGTTTGAAATGTATTGGATTACCTTGACATGTGACCATCATTTCCTTGAAGATTTAATTTCAATATTAAAAGTTCATTTTTAATGAAATGGTTTTCCTTTTTAAAAAAAATATTATCCTTTAAGATGGATTTTAGTGGATAACAATTTTCAAATTGGTTTCTGTTTTAAAAAAATTATTTTCAAAACGAATAGGGTATTTTACCCATGAATATTTAAATTATATTTTTGTTGTTTTTATTATAATCAATGAATAAAATTAATCATTATTCACATGGTATATTTTTAAATGATATTATCCTTATTATTTCTCTGGATGGTTTATGATCATTTTGTCTAGGGAGGTACTTTTTTCAAACCATTCGTGTTACTATGGATGGAATATAATTGTGTTTATTGATTAGGGAATGTATTTAAATTTATTATGGTAGTTTTTAATACAAATTTTAATTATTACTATGTTACATTCCATGATTTCATAGTAAGTTATTTTCATTAAAGTAATTTAATATATTGCACTATACGCAACACCGAATTCGAGCGCACCCCGACTGACCAAACTAGCTGTTCAAAAAACGGTTATGAATAGTATTAAGTGAATTTGAATTTTAATATACTCCTTATAATTTTAGAATTCATATTATGTGTTTCTTAGTTATAATTTAAGAAGAAAATAATTTTTTAAGATAAAAGAACTATTTTTCAGAAAATGCAATTTTACTAACTTTTAATGGAAAACCCTTTTAAAAACCAATATTTGAAAATTTTATATATTCAATTAAATAAAATAAAATTTTTATTTAGAATCATGATATAAAAATTTATTTTGGATAAATTTTTGGTATTATTTTGATTACAATCATATTTTGATTAATACTGAAAAATACTAAATTTTAATTGAAAACAACGTTTCTAATAGAAATAATTTATAGTTTTAAATTTTGCATTTGAATGTTTTGGAAGTATAATTAGATTTTATTTTTATAATTTAATAAAATTTAGGTCATTATAAGTAATTTCACTTTTAAATTTGACATAAACACGGGTTAATCATTTGATAGTTTTTACTTTTTAAAAAACCCACTTTTGGGATTTGACAATGGGAATTGATTTTAAATTAATTAATCTGACTTCTATGGTTTTAATTTGGTAAAATAGAATTATTTTTTGAATTTGGAATATCAATATTATATTAGGGTCAATTTTTGGTATTTTTCAGAAAACATTCAATTGTTGAGGAATAGTAAAAAAAATACTTTATTGTTTAAAAATGAATTTTTATTTAAATAAATATTTCTTATAATTATTTTAATTCAAAATAGATACATAATACCTATATATTTTAAATTTAATTGATTGATGTCATTTTATAATAAGTTCAGATTTATAAACTTTTATTGAACTTTTTACCGTCTTTTATTCACCTAATAGGAGCATTTGAAAATTTGTATAAAACCTAATTTTATCATTTCTGTGATTTGAATTTCAAAAATACAAGAGACATGGTTAGCATCAGTATGTAAAATATGATTCAATAAGATGAAAATAAGTTTTGGAGAATAGTAGCTTTGACTTTTATTGACAACGGATAAAAGTTAATAGGGCAATTAAAGGTAAAATGATATTATATTAAACATAAAAATGTCATTATTCTGTTGGATAGGTGTAATTCAACTAAAAAAAACCTAGGAATAAAATATGATTCTCTTTGGTCCAATTGGATTAGATTAGGAAATTTATTATTATTTTATTTAGAGATGAGTTAAAAGTATTAAATTCAACGATTAATAACTAAACCATTTTAAATATAGGGTTACACATAAGATAAATTGGATTGTAAATATTCATTATAAAGATAAAAGTATTTCATAAATAATGGTTATTTATTTGAAATTTTTAGACATTAAATAATTTAATTTATATATGACACAATGATGATGTAGTAATTACCTTATTAATGAAATATTAAAATAATTGATACGATAAATATCAAAATAAAACTAAATTGAGACTTCTGCTGAACTCTAATAATTTTCTAGGTTAATAATACATTTTAGGGTTGATTAAATAAGTTTTATTTGATATGATAAATTATTTATGGCTTTCAATAAAATAAAATACTAAATAGTGTCAAAATGGACATAAATGAGTTTTTAAAACAAATACAATATTATTAATTGATATAATATTTCCAAAAATCGATGTTTTGGAAAAAGGACTTAGATAAAGTTATATATATTAATAGAGAACCACTTGGGGTTCACTTTCCATTTTATAGTATGCTAATTACCCATATCATATAAAAATACCAAAAAACATGGTAAATATCAAACTATTTTACTAAGAGTTAAATCTAAAAGATAAGGTTAATATGTTGATCTAAACATATCTTAAACCTATTGGTTCAATAGTTTTCAACCAATCCCCACATTATCCTTGAATGAAATCATTTTGGATCCATTATAAATCAAAAATGTGTTTATTATAAAATGATATTGCAAGCTTTTCCGAAAGTGCCCCTCGCCCCTCTTATAAAAGGGCACTTCTACTTTCCTCAAAATCACACCTCCATAGAGATTTTCCATGGCCAAACCCTTCCAAAATAACGTTAAAACTTCTCTCACATAAAAATGTGGTCCTTTCTTTGATTATAAATCCAAACTAAGGATCCCTTTTGATCAACTCAGAAGGAAACACCCAAAGAAGAGGTAATAATTTCACCACCCTCTTTCAAGTACTTTTCTTCTTCGAATTCCTATTTCATTTTTGTATCCATACCAAAAAAATAAATCCAGTACCTTATACGTAATGTGATTTTTTTTATAATTATGGTACAACCATATTCATTAATCTGTCAATCCTAAAAATGAAAAAGTCACCATACGTGCGTATGTACATCTTACCGTATGCACGTCGTGGTGTAGTTTGTTATTTAAAAACTTCATTATTTGGATGGGTATAATAATGAGTATAACTGATGTAAAAAATAATTATAACATGTTAATTATTCTGTATCTATGATATTCAATCCAATTATATTTGATTTCACCATCAATATAATGATATTGTCACTCGTGGGTACGTACGCCTTACCAGCTCCATGAACGCGATGAGATTCATTCCCCATCGTAATCATTCAAGAATAATTTTCATTTTATGATTAAAAATAATATTTAAGAATTTAATATAATTATGGATATGAATCAAATACAACCTGTACATAAATGACATGACTTACATAACAAAACATATAAAGGAAAATGAATCAGTTAAGAACCAAAATAATGATACTTGAGAAATATCATAAACAAAACAATATTAGAAGATCATATATGATATCATAATTATATATTTGGTTATTTTACAATTTACAAATAATGAACTCACCATTATACAGGAGTTTGACCTACCCTATACTAAGGAAAAGAACAAGGTAAGGGGTTTTCAACTCACTTTTATTCTCATGAGATTCATTCTATATTTTAAACTATTACCTTTTGTGTGGTGTATGTAATTCCCATGATTTTATTGTTTTCCTAATATAATTTAATTTATTTGTACATACATCATAATTGTATGATCCTTATTCCATGGGGGGTATGTTTCGTATGTTACCAAACTGGTTAGGGAATTTGAAATTTCAATTTCCACTCATTCGGTTTTATGAAAACTTCATTGATTAAAATACACCATTATTATGTGTGAAGTAACTATTTATATAATTATGTAATAATTTACACTCCCATTTGTGGGGATATACTTTTTATACACATAATCACTCCATTAATAAATTCTCAAGTCATCGATATAAACATGATAAGAGTAATTTTAACTCAATTTCTATTCATTGAGTTAAACATCCAAGTCATTTGTGATGTATTTACAAGAATATGTGTGAATGTCCTCATATTGATTTACACTAAATATCAAATCATATTGAGTGTATGTATATTTGTTACACGTAATTCATTCATTGATGTATCCATAAACAAAGGATACGTTCTTTATAAAGGAATTAATCTCAACTAACCTTCCATTGAGACTTCATTGTTGTTATGTGCAAATTCACTTTTATTTGGGGTATATACCATAATTTGACATAGTATATAATGAATCAATTTATTCTCAAGATATTATAATGTTTTGTTTTCCTATATTATTTGTATTCAATCGTCTCTCATTTGGATAGGAACTCTAACTAAAATATCATTTTAAATGTTTTAAAGATTTATTCTTCTAAAACATTCTCATTAATGGCCATGTTTTCAAAATGGTTTTAAGGATTTATTTATTTGGACATGATTGTTTTAAAATTTTAATTCGTTTAAAAAGATTCAAATTGGTATGGGACACTTTTATTCAAAACAATCTTTTAAATGACTTCCTTTATAAATTATGTGAATTTTAAATGATTTCACCAAAAAAGGGATATTTATCTCAAAGATTATTACTGATCATTTTCAACTATGTCAACATCCATTACAAGATATCATTCCTGATCGAGGTTGATTTATTATGATACAAATCATCAATATTGTATTGAAGGTTTTTGTGTTATGTTGGACTGGGTAGGTGTTATTTTTATATCATTCATGGTTTATGGATAATGTATTGATTTTTTGTATGCTACTTTTAAAAAAAATGGTAATGTAATTTTTAAACCTTTTCATATGAGGAATGAATTGGAATTGAAAAGTGACAAGTAGATCATGCTACAGCTCCTCGATGCATCGGTGGGTCTAATGAGACAAACTAATGTTCTGGCACAAGGCCTTGACAAAATATTATTTTCTTGTCTTGGCACAATGCTTGACTATGTAGTTATGAAGTTAAGAATTATGAATTCCATCATTATAAAATTGGCTATTGATATTGCATGTGATTATTCGACTAGTATAATATCCATTTGAATAAGTAAATGGCATTATTTTGATTTATATTTTCCATATTATGATGAATTTTATGTTTAAAAGGCTTTTGTTTCAGTCTAATACATTGCATTAAATGTTTATGCTTATTTATGAAAGTTCTGATTATATTTTTTTCCTTAGTAAGAATCTGAGCTCACCCCTTTCACATGTTTTATTTTTTCCCAGATACAAATAAATATATTACAATTAACCTGAAGGAATAGGCTAAGTAATATAAGAGTGTTCAAAGGGGAAAAATGATGTTTTTTTATTTCATGATGTAATGTAAAACTTATGCATGTATCTGATACTTCTGGGGAAACTAAACTGATAGGTCATTCGGGAAATGATTCCTTGTATCATGCCAATGTTAGGTAATAATGCACCAATTGTAGGTAACTAGGGTCGGGGCATTATAGTTAGTATCATAGTAAGTTTAGTACAAACCTTGGAAACAATATTTTAAAAAAAATATGATTAGGAAACACTAACCTAAGATAGACATTAAAAACTAATATAGAAGAACTTCCAAAAAATTGTAATGTAAATATTATGTGGGTTTTCCAAGAAATAAATTCTTATCTTAATACGAGAAGGTAGAGGCATCTCTGGCACAAATGTAACAAGGAGTGAAAACTCCGACAATGAGTTTTGGGTTTGACCAATGGTATCCTGGTACATGAAAATGAGCCTTGTTTCACTTTTGGTTACGACACTCATAGGGGATATACTTAAGATAATTCACATTTTCATTACAACCTGGTTTTATGTATTTTAATATAAGATAAGAATAAATAACCTTGGTTAATCCTTAGGTGTTTTAGATTCAATATAAGGTGTTATGATATTCTCTAATTGATTTTATAACTCACACTATGATTTCTTGTATTAGTAAATGGCTGGATTCTAAGGAAGTCATAGTAACGTTGAGCATGATGTACAAGGTGGTCACAGTGTGGGAAATGAGAAACAAAATGGAATGTGGATATGTGTAAAAGATATCATGTTCATGACGAATCAATTTTCCAAAAATATGATCAACAAAATATATATTAACCAACTCACGGACTCAAAAGTGAAGAGAAAGGCGGTGAATGATAAGAGATCTAGTAGTAAACACCATAGAGAAAAGAAAGTTCAATTTTCATCATGCGTTAAATGTGGAAAGATACACCTAGGAATGTTTCTCAATGGAAAAAGAAATGAATTATTTGTGGGAAATAAGGACATAATGTAAATAACTGCTGAGGAAAAGTTAAGAGTACAATGGATTAAAATAAAAATGATCCCAAGAATACATTTGCAGTCAATCGCTATAAATTTAGGGGGTTGGGCATTACCCGAGTGGATGCCTTATTCGATAAGATAACATCTTGGTAATGAAATAACCTATAAGGAAATAAATGGATGGTGAAATGTTTAAAAGTATTAGTGCTCTTTGTTGATGGGATTACATTGGAAATATTTTCCCTTGTATGTGTAACCCTATTATTTGTTATTTGAAAATGTTGTTTTAGGAATAATTATCTTTTCTACTGTTGATAATGTTATAAATAACAATTTGGGTTTATACGATCCTTGAATTTCGGGAAATTAAATGTTATTAAATTTTGGGATGAAATTGCGAGGTATGAGATAACATTTTTTGTGAAATTATGTTATAGTTATTTTGAGGAATTTATCTCATTTTGGGTATTTAATAAAATATAGTTTTTGAAAAATGACAACACGCAGACTGTGTGACAACTTTTCCTATCCGATAAAGCTGTGGGAATCGGACCCACAACTAGAGTGCGATTGTGATTTATTGCCTACCACTGGAAAACATGTTGTCCCTAGTTAGTGAAACTATTTTTTTAGTTAAATGATTGTGTTGATCAATAATAAGTTTATTTGGTATCTTATGTCTTGTCAAATGGATAACCTTAGTATAGGAAAATAATTTGGTGATTAAGTGATAATTGTTATTTTGAAAGATATTTTTCCTTATTGGGAATAATATATGCTTATAGAAAGTAAAATACTACTGTATTTCATTTGATGAATAATGGTGGATTTTTATTATAGTTTTTATTGTGTATTTATAGCGATTTGGGTTTTTTATGGTAATTATTAACCTATCATAGAGAATATCGGATTAGGTTAATTACTTTTAAGTATGTAACATTAAGAGTAGTGGTTATTATTTGGAGATATAATTTAACGTGGAAGAAATCATAATCAAATTCAGCTATGTTTTGGGATTCAATATTGGTTTGGATTATATTGATGGATTTTAAGGAAAATTTATTATTGAATGGTATTTAATGAACTTTGGGTATTGTTTTTTTTAATTTTAGAAATTAAGATTTGTATTTCTTTCTCTATAGGATTATCCTATCATCTGATCTCATACTAACCATTTTTTTGGTTAATCTCTAAAGACAATGTAAATCTATAATTTATCCTTTGTGGATTAAGAGATTCTCTAGAAGTTGACTCTAGAGCTTCAGGTGTGACCAAGTCATCTTGAATACTCATCATTGGAAAAAAAAGATGAGTTAGTTGTAAAAATTTATTAAAGGATGAAACTATACATAAAAAGTAAGTATATCACTTTATTTTCTTAGTCAATATCAAAAATAAATTCCTCAACTTTATCAAATGGAACATAAAACAAAAAATGGTGTCAGTTTACTTTTCCAATTGGGAAACTAATGAATGTTTATCCCATCATAATTTTGTGGTTTTATTGTTATTAACTTTCTTCTGATCATGTTTTCTATCACTCTCCATCATAACATAAAACTTAGTTTATCTTCCATATCCATGTTTTCTTATATGGAATCCAAGTATGGGTCATCTCGGGTGACCATTGTACTTCTCTTTTTTCTATTAAAGTGGTGGTTTTATTTACTCTTCTTCTGATGTGGGACTTTCAATAAAGTTACCTAGCCCAATTTTAAAGTTTTGGGGATGCAACATCTCAAAGGTGTAAGAATGCAACACCCCATGATTTCATAGTAAGTTATTTCATTTTAAGTAATTCAATAGTGTTCGCTACACAAAACAGCGAGTTCGAGCACATCACGACTTACCAATCTAGTCGTTCAAAAAGCAGTTATGAATTGTATTAACTGAATTTTGAATTTTATATTCTATATATAATTTTATAATCCAAATTACGTGTTTCTTAGACATAATATAAGAACAAAAACATTTTTTCAGATAAAAGAAGTAGTTTTCTAACATGAAATTTTACAACATTTTAATGGAAAACTATTTTAAAAACCAATATTTCACATGTTTATATATTTAATTTAATGCAATTAAATTATTATTTTGAATCAGGACATACACATTTATTTTGGTTAATTTTTTGTACTTTTCTGATAACTTTTATATTTTGATAAATGCTGAAAAATACTAAATTTTAATTAAAAACAACTTTTTTATAGAAATAATTTATAGTGTTACAATTTTCATTTTAATGGTTTTGAAGTATAATTAGATTTTATTTTTATAATTTAATATAATGTATGAAATTATAAGTAATTTCATGATTAAATTTTACATAAACATAGGTCAATATTTTGACAATTTTTACTTTTTAAAAACCTAGTTTTGGTTTTGAAAACCAGAATTAATTTTATATAAATTAATGAAACGTCTATGTTTCTAATTTGGTAAAATAGAATTAATTTTTCAATACAGAATATTGAAATTATCTTGGAGTTAATTTTTTGTATTTTTCAAAAAAAATCAATTTTTTATGTACAGTGAAAAACACTACGTAATTGTTTAAAACCGACTTTTTTTAAATAATTATTTATTTTATTTATTTTAAGTCAAAATAGATACATAATACATATATATGTTCAATGTAAATTATTGAAGTCCTTTTATAATATGTTTTGATATATAAAATTTTATTGAACTTTTTACCATCTTTTACCCACCTTCTAGGAGGATTAGAAAATTTGAGTAAAACATAATTTTACCACTTCTGTAAGTTGAATTTCAAAAATCCGAGAGGCATGTTTCACGACCCGCCTTCACCAAAAGGAGGTAAGGGTCAGCAGATTGCCAGGCCCTTCCTTATTTATGTTGAAGGAGAGATAATGACCCCCGAGACCCGCCTTCAATAGGTCCTGGAGTGGCGACTAGCACCAAGGGTATAGAAATTTCTCACAAATAGAAGGCATTACCCCTTTTTGTTTTATAAGATCGAGAGATGGGATGATGAAACTCAACAAAACCAAGGTAAAAGAAGAGTAAAGCCAAAAATAAACCATTCCCACATGCATGTTCCAAAAGTAAAGCCACAAGGTACAAAAGGTGACTACGAAGGTAAGTACCAAAGAAAGAAAAACAGCAACTCCAACTACCCCAAAGGTCCAAGCTAGTATGGTCCCGCGCGATCCCCGAAGTCCTCCAGGAAACCTGAAAGCAGTTTTATATACGTAGGGTGAGCATACAAGTACACTCAGTAGGGAAAACCAAACACTCTCGTGCACAAGTGGGGGAACGTACTAAAGTCACGTGAGAAAAGAGTAAACCAAACACCTATCAAGGTAAACTATCCACCCCAGGCCTCACCAAGGAACACTCCCCAAATAACGCAAGTCAAGTAATATATATAATAAGAGAAAATCGATGTTTGGGTACCCCACGCCACTTTCCCACTGGTTATTGAGACATCCTACGCATCGAACCAATCCTGCCAATCTCACCGCAGTCCCACTGCCACACCCGCCTGCACACACCTGGGACACAACCGCACGTAGTCCCACTGCCGAATCCTGCCCGCAAACACCTAGTCCACAACTATCACACGTAACCACGCCTGCAAAAACCTAGGCCAGAACAATTACCACCACGCCCGAAGACACTTGGGCTAGAAGATCCACTACCACGCCCGAAGACATCGGGCCTCATCCCAAAGACACTTGGGAAACCACCTGCCGCAGACACCTGGCCAACCATCACACTACCCCGCCTGAAGGTTCGTGGGCTAATAATGGACCTCAGGCCATCACAGCCTACCCGAAGTTATTTGGTCTATCCGGGAAAGGGAGCAAAAAAGGAGCTAATAACCAGCCACTAAGAATAGTGTTGGGAAAAACACCCTCCCCCATGAAATGGGGGTGTTCGGTACTAAGTTCTCAACTTGGGTGGGGCGCGAATAAGAAACACAAATCTAAAAGTATATATATAGGTAACAAGCACTCACCCAAGCTAGGTTTTTCTCCAGACAGCCTACAGATCACAACAGCACTCAAGTCCGAGTCACAACTCTCGCCAACAAAACCCATTTGTCCCGTTCTTGTTTTCATGTTCAGTAATAATGTTCAAATAAGTTTATGCACTACTGGGCAACTAACACCATAAGAATAAACAAGGAAAAGAATCCAGTCAATCGTCAATTTAAACATCCACACCCGGTTCTCTTGTAATGTTACAACAACAAGGGAATAAGTGAGATCCTCCGAAGTACTGGAACCAAAGACAACCCCGAGACACTACCTCGTGTCCCCCGAAATGGTTTCTCATCAACAGAGGATCCCACCCCAATTCGTGATATAAATAAGTACCCACCCGGTCTTAAAACTCACAACCACCGAATCCATACCAACAGGGGATCCCATCCCAGATTCCACAACCATCGAGAGTATAAAAACAAGGGATCTCATCCCCTCCCATATCTTCAACAATCAGCCCGTGAAAGAAAACAACCAAACCACTGCCACCAACACTAAGCAGGGCCATGCCTGTATTTTCAGATTTATAAGATTTAACACACTCCATGATTTGAATCCCATTTTTTGACAGGGGTTAGCACAGAAGGGATTGATCCTGGTGCTTTCATTTTATTCAGTCGGGTATACGTGATTAACCAATTTACTTTTCACAGCATGAGTTTACAATTAGGAACAAGCCATTTAAAACACCACGATGGTTCATTAGTGCACAGACAACAACCACCAACGGGCTCAATTTCCAGAAGGCGCAAGTCGACACAAATCAGAAAGATGATCATAATTTAAACAACATCAACGATCACAACCCCCCTTCATTCCTTATAGTATTTGTTCATTATCTTTATTTATGTCTGGTTTATCCAATTCTACAGAAACAAAAGCACGCCCACCCCACATAATACACAAAAGAGAGAGACGAAGGATAAATTCCCTACTTGTTGATAGATGATCGACGTTTAGGCCGGGCACGGAACTTTACGAATAATGATGCGGCTCTCCCGATGAACCAGAAGATGTTCGTGAAAAGCCACGACCGAGAAAAGAAGAAACCACGGCTAACCCTTAGTTTATAAGAGTCGGGGACGGTTGAGGTGAAAATGCGAAACCGCGTAAGGCGCGGGGGTCATGGGTTGACCACACGGCTCCACTCATCATAAAAGGGGGTCGTGTGGTTTAAATCGACTCATGAATTGATTACGTATTTAATTAAAACTCTTATGCACATTACGGGTCTTTAAAACACGCTTAAATGAGTCAGAATAGAGTTTAAAACCCTATTTGCGCAAAAAGGGGTGCTACTGGAAACAACTTGACAAGGTCGGGTGACGCCGATCGGTCTCGCCGAGACGCCACCTCTTTTAGACCAGGATTTTGGCAAAGGGAAGGACAAAGAGATTCTGGGTCATCACATCAGATACCTCTCAAACTATTCTCGTCCTTGAGAATTTAAACAACCCATAAGGAAAGGGCAGGTCCGAACAACCACCCCGAAAGATACCTCTCAAGAGTGAACCTCGTTGTTTAACTAAGAAAACCTTCTTGTCACGAACCAAGCAACATACCATGCCAAACTGCCCGGGCATGTGGGTTTGGGGGTATCCTCCCCCATGTCATGATATTATCTGCTTTGGGCAGCACTGACTCGCCCGCACGGGTTTAATCGCATCCACCTTAATGCGTCTAGATTAGGGGTCGGGTTCTCTCCTTCCCCATAGCTGGGGCTTTTCACACACAAACAGAGGAAAGAAAACCAGTACATTTCATAGCCAAAAGACAAAGCGTTCTACCACAACAGGTACAACAAGGAACAAAACTCAAAACAAATCTGGGTAATGGGTATTCATCTGTGCTTCCCTCTCCCACGTACTCTCCTCAAGCCCACCATGTCTCCACAACACACGAACCAAGGGGATGGTTTGCCCGCGAAGCACCTTCTCCTTGCGATCCTCGATCACCACTGGTCTCTCCACAAAGGTCACGTCGTCCTCGATGTCCAGCTCACCCCAATCAACGACGTGTGAATTGTCGGGCAGATACCGACGGAGTTGGGACACATTAAATACATCATGTATCCTTAGTAGCAGTGGTGGCAACGCTAACTGGAATGCCACTTTGCCAACCCGCCGCAACACTTCAAGGGGTCCGATGAACCTGGGAGAAAGCTTACTCCCTTTGTCGAACCTCCGCTACCCACGCCGAGGGGAGACCTTCAAGAACACGTGGTCCCCAACCTCAAACTCCAAGGGCCTCCTCCTGGTATCAGCATATGACTTCTGTCGGTCCTGGGCCGCCTTCATCCTTTCCCATATGAGCTAAACCTTCTCTGTCGTGTTCTGCACCACCTCCGGGCCAAGGATGCCTGCCTCTCCTACTTCGGTCCAACACATAGGTGAACGACATGGCCTCCCGTACAAATCTTCAAACAGGGCCATACTGATGGTAGAGTGGTAGCTATTATTGTAGGAAAACTCTATCAGAGGAAAGTATCACACCCATGATTCTCCTGAGTCCAAAACACATGCCCATGGAATATCCTCCAAGGTCTGGATGGTGCGCTTTGTTTGTCCATCTGTCTGGGGATGGAAAGCAGTGCTAAGGTGTAAATGAGTGCCAAAAGCATGCTAAAATCCTCTCCAGACTCGTGAGGTAAACCGTGCATCCCTATCTGAGACTATAGACCTCAGAACTCCATGCAACTGCACCACCTCATCCACATACCTTTGTGCCAAAGTATCCACTGCACTCGACTCCCTGATTTCCAGAAAGTGAGCCGATTTCGTCAACCTGTCCACTACCACCCAGATGGTGTCGTATCCCCCTTGGACCTTGGGTAGTCCCGTGACAAAATCCATCAAGATGTTGTCCCACTTCCATTCGTGGACATCTAGAGACTGTAGTAGGCCGCCTGGAACTCGGTGTTCACCCTCCACTTGCTGACACACTAAGCCCTTGGCCACAAACTCTGCCACTGCTCACTTCACTCAGGGCCACCAAAACCGTCCCTTCAGTCCCTGGTACATCTTGGAAACTCCTGGGTGTACCGCCAGGGGTGAGTTGTGGAACTCACTGAGAACCTTGACATGCATTGCCTTCGGGACAAACAACCTTTTCGGAAAAATCATCTGGTTCTGACCATCCTCTGTCCATTCTTCCAGAGCATTTCCCTGGTCAACATGGTCATGCATCACTTCGCACTCTAGGTCTCCCCACTGAGACTCCTCCACTTACTGAAATAGGGATGACTGCATTGTCATCTGATATAGGCAGCCTCTGCCGCTATCCATCTTCACATCCAGGTGTAAGGCATCCAACTCTTCCATTGCCTTCTAGGCATCCACCGACTCTCGGACCGCATCCTTCTGCGTCCTCCTTCTCAAGGCATCGGCCACCACATTTCCCATGCCCTCAATATAAGAGATCTAAATGTTGTAATCCTGGAGGAACTCCACCCATCTCCGCTGTCGCAAGTTTACGTCTTGCTAGGAGAAGATATAACTAAAGCTTTTGTGATCCGTGAAGACCACAAAGCATTCCCCGATGAGGTAGTGACACCATAACTTTAGTGCAAAAATGACCGCTGCAAGATCCAGGTTGTGGGTGGCGTAATTACGCTCATGGGAACTCAGCTGCCTGGACCCATAAGAGATCACCCCTTGTTGCTGAATCAACACGCATCCCAGACCCTATCCTAAAGCATCACAGAACACCTCATAAGCCGCCCCTTCTTCTGGTAATCTCAGCACTGGGGCACTGACTAACTTCTCCTTCAGATAGTTGAAGGCTGACTAGCACTGCTCACTCCATACGAAATCCTGGTCCTTCTTTGTAAGTGCTGTCAAAGGGGATGCTACTCGGGAGAAGTTGGGTACGAACCTCCGATAGTAACCTGCCAACCCAAGGAAACTACGGACCTCTTCCACATTCTTGGGTGCTTCCCAATAAACAACCACCTCAACTTTCGATGGGTCCACCGCTACCCCCTGCTCGGACACCACGTGCCCGAGGAAGTGCACTTCTCGTGTCCAAAACATGCATTTTGACAACTTTCCATAGAGCTGATGATGTCGGAGGACCTCCAAAACTGTCCTCAGGTGCTCTGCATGGTCCTCTACCGACCTCGAATAGATCAGGATATCATCGATGAACACAACCACGAACCGATCCATGTACTCCCGGAATATGGAGTTCATAAGACCCATGAACACAGCTGGGGCGTTCGTAACACCGAAGGGATTGACTACGAACTCGAAGTGTCCATATCTGCACCTGAACGCCATCTTCGGGATATCCGCCTCCTTCAGTCTCACCTGGTGACACCCAGACCGTAGGTCGATCTTCGAGAACCATCCTGCCCCTTTCAGCTGGTCGAAAAGATTGTCTATCCTTGGAAGAGGGTAGTGATTCTTGATCGTCACCTGATTCAGCCTCCTATAGTCTATGCACAACCTGAGACCACCATCTGCCTTCTTTGCAAATAAGACAGGAGCACCCCACGGTGACGCACTCGGTCGAACATAACCTCTCTTCATCATATCGTCAATCTGGATCCGCAACTCTCGTAGCTTTGAAGGTGCCATCCGGTAAGGAGCCATCGAGATTGGACGAGCACCGGGCTGTAGGTCTATCCCAAACTCGATATCACGTCGACGGGGTAGAGTCATCACCTCCTTAGGAAAGATGTCCATAAACTCACAGACGATCTCTGGCACTTCCACCATTTCAGCATCTACTGATTCCACTGTCAGCTCGTTCAACATGGAGAGGAGGGGTTCCTCTCGCCTGCTGCCCTTCTGACCGCTCCGCTCACCGGTGAAGGTAACACGTCGGCCACCCAAGTAGTGCAGAATATCGTGCTTAAAACTTCTTAAAATTTTAATTTATTCTTAATTCCCAAGACATCCCATAAACACAAGAACACAAGTCATTATGATGCATGTACCTTTCCTAGGGTCTCTACCCTGCAATCAGTGTGGTCTCACTTGGTCGTTTGGTAGGTCGAGAGTCCTTGCATCGGATCACGGGGGCCCTAAAATCCCGTGTCCTAGATGGTCTTCCCTGGCCTAATTCACATGCCAAGGTCACCCAACATTGTTGCATTACCATCCCATGCAATACTCACTGTGCCTAACTCCAGACTCCATCCTATCTCTCAACCATTCTCTGATACCATTTTGTCACGACCCGCCTTCACCAAAAGGAGGGAAGGGTCAGCAGATTGCCGGGCCCTTCCTTCTTTAAGTTGAAGGAGAGACAATGACCCCCGAGACACGCCTTCAATAGGTCTCGGAGTGACGACTAGCACCAAGGGTGTAGAAATTTCTCCAAAATGGAAGGCATTACCCCTTTTTGTTTTATAAGATCGAGAGATGAGATAATGAAACTCAACAACACCAAGGTAAAAGAAGAGTAAATCCAAAAATAAACCATTCCCACATGCATGTTCCAAAAGTAAAGCCACAAGGTACAAAAGGTGACTACGAAGGTAAGTACCAAAGAAAGAAAAATAGCAACTGCAACTGCCCCAAAGGTCCGAGCTAGTATGGTCCCGCGCGATCCTCGAAGTCCTCATGGAAACCTGAAAGTAGTTTTATATACGTAGGGTGAGAATACAAGTACAATCAGTTGGGAAACCAAAGACTCTCGTGCACAATTGGGGGAACGTACAAAAGTCCCGTGAGAAAAGAGTAAACCAAACACCTATCAAGGTAAACTATCCACCCCAGGCCTCACCAAGGCACACTCCAAAAATAACGCAAGTCAAGTAATATATATAATAAGAGAAAATAGATGTTTGGGTACCCCGAGCCACTTTCCCACTAGTTATTGAGACATCCTATTCATTGAACCAATCCCGCCATTCTCACCACAGTCCCACTGCCACACCCGCCCGCACACACCTGGGCCACAACCGCACACAGTCCCACTGCCAAATCCCCCCCGCAAACACCTGGGCCACAACTGTCACACGTAAACACGCCTGCAAACACCTAGGCCAGAACAACTACCACCACGTCCGAAGACACCTAGGCTAGAAGATCCACTGCCACGCCCGAAGACATCGGCCCTCATCCCGAAGACACTTGGGAAACCACCTGCCGCACACACCTGGCCAACCAGCACACTACCCCGCCCGAAGGTTCTTGGGCTAATAATGGACCTCAGGCCATCACAGCCTGCCCGAAGATACATGGGCTATCCAGGAAAGGGAGCAGAAAAAGGGCTAATAACCAGCCACTAAGAATAGTGTTGGGAAAAACACCCTCCCACATGAAATGGGGGTGTTCGGCAATAAGTGCTCAACTTGGGTGGGGCGCGAATAAGAAACACAAAGCTACAAGTATATATATAGGTAACAAGCACTCACCCAAGCTAGGTTTTTCTCCAGATAGCCTACAGATCACAACAGCACTCAAGTACGAGTCACAACTCTCACCAAAAAAACCCATTTGTCCCATTCTTGTTTTCATGTTCAGTAATAATGTTCAAATAAGTTTATGCACTACTAGGCAGATAACACCATAAGCATAACCAAGGAAAATAATCCAGTCATCGTCAATTTAAACATCCACAGCCGGTTCTCTTGTAATGTTACAACAAAAAGGGAATAAGTGAGATCCCCCAAAGTACTGGAACCAAAGACAACCCCGAGACACTGCCCCGTGTCCCCTGAAATGGTTTCTCATCAACAGAGGATCCCACCCCAATTCGTGATATAAACAAGTACCCACCCGGTCTTAAAACTCACAACCACCGAATCCATACCAACAAGGGATCCCATCCCCGATTCCACAACCATCGAGAGTATAAAAACAGGGGATCTCATCCCCTCCCACAACTTTAGAAATTGGCTCGTGAAAGAAAACAACCAAACCACTGCCACCGACACTAAGAAGGGCCATGCCTGTATTTTCAGATTTATAAGATTTAACACACTCCATGATTTCAATCCCGTGTTTTGACCGGGGTTAGCATAGAATGGATTGATCCTGGTGCTTTCAATTTATTCAGCTGGGTATACGTGATTAACCAATTTACTTTTCACAGCAGGAGTTTACAATTAAGAACAATCCATTTAAAACACCACGAGGGTTCATTAGTGCACAGACAACGACCACCAACGGCCTCAATTTTCAGAAGGCTCAAGACGACACAAATCAGAAAGATGATCATAATTTAAACAACATCAACGATCACAACCCCCCTTCATTCCTTATAGGATTCGTTCATTATCTTTTTTTAGGTCTGGTTTATCCAATTCTACAGAAAAAAAAGCACGCCCACCACGCATGATACACAAAAGAGAGAGATGAAGGAGAAATTCCCTACTTGTTGATAGATGATCGGCATTTAGGCCGGGCGTGGAACTTTACGGATAACGATGCGGCTCGTCCGATGCAGTAGAAGCTGTTCATGAAAATCCGCAATCGAGAAAAGAAGAAACCACGGCTAACCCTTAGTTTATAAGCGTCGGGGATGGTTGAGGTGAAAACGTGAAACCGCGTAAGGTGCGGGGGTCGTGGGTTGACCACGCGGCTCCACTCATCATAAAAGGGGGTCGGGTGGTTTAAGCAGACTCATGAATTGATTAAGTATTTAATTAAAACTCATATGCACGTTATGGGTCTTTAAAACACGCTTAAACGAGTCAGAATAGGTTTTAAAACCCTATTTCCGCAAAAAGGAGCACTACTGGAAACAACTCGACAAGGTCGGGTGACGCCGATCGGTCTCACCGAGCAGTCGCGCCAATCGGTCTCACCAATCGGTCTCACTGATCGGTTGCGCTGATCGGTCTCACTGATCGGTCTCACCGACCGGTCTCACAGATCAGTCTCACCGACCGGTCTCACCGATCGGTCTCGCCGAGACGCCACCCCTTTTAGACCTGGATTTTGGAAAAGGGAAGGACCAAGAGAGTCTGGGTCATCACAGCATGGTTAACATAAGTAAGTAAAATTTGGTTCAACAAGATTAAAATAATTGTTTGTGAATAGTATCTTTTTACTTTTATTTACAACTGTTAAAAGTAAATAGGGTAATTAATGGTAAAACTGATATTATAATTACACTAAGAGATGTCTTAATTCTATTGGATAAGTGTAATTTGACTAAAAATACCATTAGGAATTAAATATGATCATTTTTGTTCCACTTTGATTAGATTAGGACATATATTATTATTTTATTGATTGAACAGTTAAATGTATTAAATTCAATCTTTAAAAACTAAACCATTTTTTAATATATGGTTACACTTAATATACATTTGAATATAAATATTCATTAGAAATATAAAAATATTTCCTATATATTGGTATTTTATTTACATTTTTTATACATTAAATAATTTAATTTATATATGACACAATGATGATGCAGTAATTACCATATTAATGAAATATTAAAATAATTGATATTATAAATATTCAAATAAATGTTAATTGAGTCTTCTGATGAATTACACTAATTTTCAAGGTTAATAAGACATGTTATGGTTGATTAGATAAATTTTATTCGAATTGATAAATTTTTTATGGATTTATAAAAAAATAGTAAATAGTGTCAAAATGGATATAATTGAGTTTTTAAAACAAAAACTATATTATTTATTGAGATAATATTCCTAAAAATTTATGTTTTGGAAAAAGGATTTTTATAAGTTTATATATATTAATAAATAACCTCATGGGGTTCACTTGGATTTTTATTGTGTGTTTATTGATAATATAATATAATAATACTAAAAGACATGGTAAATGTCAAACTATTTAAGTAAGACTTAAATCTAAAAGACAAGGTTAGTATGGTAATCTAAACCTATATAAAACCTATCGGTTGAGATATTTTCAACCCATCCCCACCTTATAATTTAAATAAATAATTTTTTCCATTTGAAACCTAAAATGATTCTATTAGAAAATAATATTTCAAGCTTTTCTTAAAGGGCCCCTCACCCCTCTAATAAAAGGGCACTCCCATTCTCTCAAAATCACACCTCCAAAGCTAGTTGTCTCGACCAAGCCCTATCCGAATATCCTCCCAACTACTCTCAATTTAATCTAGTGTCCTTAATTTGATCATAAATTCAACCAAGGTAGCCCTTTTGATCAACTCAAAAGGAAACACCCAAATAAGAGGTAATAATTTCACCACCCTCTTTCAAGCCATTTTGTTCTTCCACTTCCACCTTATTTTTTGTTTTCATATCAAAATAATAAATCCAGTACCTTCTACATACATTGATGTTATTATAAAAATGGTACCACCATATTCGTTATCCTATCCGTCCTATAATTGAAAAAGTCACCATATGAGCGTACATACGGCTTACCATCTCCACATCATGGTGTAGTTTGTTATTCAAACACATCATTATTTTAATGGGAATAATAATGAGTATAACTGAATTAAATAAAAATATACAACATTCTAATGATTTTTAATATATGATATACCATCAAATTATATATTATTTCACCATCAATATAATGATATTGTCGCTCGTGCGTACGTACGTCTTACCGTCTCAATGAACATGATGAGATTAATTCCCCCTTGTAACCAATCAAGAATAATTTTCATTTTATGATTATAGATAATGTTTAAGAACTTAATATCATTCTTGATATGAATCAAATAATTCATATACATAAAAAATATGACTTATGTAACAAAACAAATATAGGAACATGAATAAGTAAACAACCAAAACAACGATACTACAGAAATATCATTAACAAGGAAATATTTGAAGATAAAATATGATATATATTTATATATTTGGTTTTTTTATAATTTAATAACAATGATTTAACCATTATACAGGAGGTTAACCTACCCTATACTATGGAAAATTACAAGGTAAAGGGTTTTCATCTCACTTTTATTCTTATAATATTCATGCTATATTGGCCACTATTACCTTTTGTGTGGTGTGTGTACTGGTCATGATTGTATTGTTTGCGTAATATACATTAATTTATGGGTATTTACATCATCATTGGGAGATCCTTCTTCCATGGGGTGTATGTTTCGTAAGTTACCAAATCGGTAAGGGAATTTCAAATTTCAGTTACCACTCATTCGTTTTTACGCAAACTTCATTAATTTTTATACTCCAAGATTATGTGTGAAACCTCTATTTATTTACTTATGTAATAATTTCCACTCCCCCTTGTGGGTATAGACTTTTGATACACATAATCACTCCATTGATAATTTCTCATGTCATCGATATAAACTTGATAAGAGTAATTTTAACTCAATTTCTATTAATTGAGTTAAACATCCAAGTCATTGGTGTTTTTTTACCAGAATAAGTGTGGATGTCCTCTGATTGATTTACAGTGAATATCCATTCATATATTGTGTATTTATATTTTTTACATGTTATTATGTCACTGATTTATCATTATCCTAAGGATACGGTCTTTATAATGGAATTCATCACAACTTACATTCCATTAAGACTACTTTGTTGTTATGCGCCAATTCACTTATTTGTTGTATATACTATACTTTGACATAATATATCATGAATACCTTTATTCTCAATATATTATAATTTTTTGATTTCATCAATTATTTGAATTGAAACATCTATACTTTGGTTAAGAACTCTAACTAAAAAATCATTTTAAATGTTTTAATGATTTATTATTTTAAACATTCTCATTAATGTCCATGTTCTCAAAATTGTATTAAGGATTTATTTATATGGACATGAATGTTTTAAAATGTTAATTCCTTGAAAATGTATTAAAGTGGAATGGGACACATTTATTAAAAATGATCTTTTAAATGACTTCTTTTATAAACTGTGTGACTTTAATATTATTCCTAAAAAAGGGTTATTTCATTAGAAGATCTTTACTGGTCATTATAAACTATGTCAACATCCTTTACGGGATATTATTCTTGATAGAGGTTGATTTATTATGATACTAATCTTCCATATTGTATTAAAGGATTGGTGTTATGATTGACTATGGATGTGTTATTTTTATACCATTCGTGGTTTATGGATAAAGTATTTGACATTTCGTATACTAGTTTTAATATGAATATTTATGTTATATTAAAACATTTTCATATGAGGAATGTATTAGACTTAGTAAGTGACGGGTGGATCCTGCTATAGCTCCTCGATTCATTGGTAGGTGTCATGGGACAAACTAGTGTCTTGGCAAAAGGCCTTGACAAAATATTATTTTTAGTCTTGGCATAGGGCCTTGACTACATGGATTTGAAGTCTGGCATTAAGTATTCTATCATTATGAAATTGGAAATTGATATTTCATGTGATTATTCAACTAGTATAATACCCATGTGAATAAGTAAATGACATTATTTTGATTTATATTTTCCATATTATGATGTTGTTTTTGTTTAAAAGGATTTTTTTAGTCTTATTCATTTCCATAAAGTTTTGTGTTTATTTTTGAAAGATTACGCAATATTGTAATCATTAATGAGAATCTGTGATCACCTCTTTCTTATGTTTTATTTTTCCCAGGATGCAAAGAAGTATATTAAAATTAACCAGCAAGAATAAACTAATGAATATAAGAGTGTTCAAAGGGTATAAAATGTTGTTTTTTATTTTATGATGTAATCTAAAACTTATCTATGTATCTAGTACTTCCACAACTACTAAGCTGATTGGTCTTTCGGGACATGATTCATTGTATCATTCCATTGTTACGTAATAATGCACTGATTCTAGGTAACTGGAAGTGGGCCATTACATATTATGTTTCACCCATTTATTATTAGTGATGAATTTGACCATGCATGTGATGGGTGAGGCCTCCTATATCCCCTCAATGCATCGGTTGGTTTCTGGAGACAAACACAATATAGTTTGTTTTGTCACCTTACCTATTTATTTGATGTCTTGGAAGGAATCCATGAAAGTATTAGATTTATTTTCATGAATCCATAATGGTATTACATTTATTTCAATGAAGAATCAATATTATATTTTAGATATCCATCATTAGGTATTCCATCATTATGAATTTAGTTATTGATATTCCATATATTAATAAATTAGTTAGATTATCCATGGTTGTGATTCATCATCATTTGATAATTTATATAGAATTATTTGATCATACTGTATTCCTTCCATATTAATATCATGGTATTTATTAATGGAAAGTTTTTCAGTTATTTACCTATCCATTTTTATTATTACGTATTTATTAATATTTTCTGATGTATACTTACCATTACTGAGCATCATAGCTCAACCATTTCTTTTGATTTATTTGCACTATGACATGAGGAATGATTTTGTTATTGAAATTAAAGGATATTCTAATGTGAATTATATATTCCTCAAAGAAAGTTATGTTTTTTATTTTATGATTTTAAATCTATAGTGAATTTAAATTACCTATCTTGTTTCCCAATAATACTAAATTATTCTATACTTTGGGAGGTGATTGCAAATATATTATGCCAATTTAATCAAACATACACTAATTATAGTTTAAAAGGATCATTATTTCTATAGTATCACCCTTAAAATATAATCTTTAATCCCTTAAACATAGATAAAATCATTTCATTCTACCATAATAGATTTTATCTCATAAATTCAAAATCCATTTATTTTCATATAGAAATCATTTCCAAATTTTACTGAACCTATATTAGGCTCTACAGTATATGTGAATATTTTGGTATCACTGGACATGTTTATGGAAAAACAAAATCCAAGAATCCATGTTTTTTATTTATTGTGTTCTTTTAGAGAAACTTCTATATTCAATTACTTTTCATCCTTATTCGCATTTTAATACGCCTTTATTTTAAATTGATATAAATCATTCCTAGAAAATTTGTTATGTATTCATCATCACTATGACCTATTTTTTACATGTGATACAAATATCATTAAATCAATCACATTTATATATAAATAGATCTAATAAATTATTATTCACTATCTAATTTCATTGATAAATTATTTTATCTATCTTAGAGTCAACCCCATTGGATTCATTGCCTCTCTATAGTAATGACATGTTGTACGTTCATAAGTGTTCTTCATTCCCAATAATCCCATAACACCAGTAGTAACAATTGAATCTGGGTTTCCATATTGATAATAATTTTTTGAAAAAAACTTTTTTTTGTACTATAATATGTTTTGTTTTATTTTTTATTAGATAAGATTAATTTTAAGTGATATTTTCATTTTATTTTGATGTAAATGTGGTTTTTTGAAACAATATAATTCCTCAAACATGTAACGGTTTGGAATTTATAAATGTAATATTATAAATAATATGATTATTATGATATTTAAAAGAATAAGTTTTAAAATTCTCTTTTATGATCAATGGTTTCATAGAGTAAGATGATTCTACTATTTTCACCACTATATTTTTTAATACATATCACAAATTCTTCAATCCATTATCAAATTCATGAAATTTTAATGGAGTCATTCTTATATATTTTTTCATCAAATTTTATTTTAGTCAATATATCTTTTTATTTTCTATTTATTAGAAATATTGAGATTTATTATTTGCATCACATCAACTATATTTCACTTCTATAATTCTCTTTATTCTCTCCTTTTTTCAATCCAATATATTTGTTTAGTATCCAATTTAATTCTTGTGATTTTTATTATTTTTAAAACATGATTCTATTTCATATTTATGTATGTTATCCATATATATTATCTCACAATGTTATTATTTATTTGTACATGATTCCTCATATTTTTCAACATGATCCATAAAAATATTAAATATATCAATAAATTGTTCCAATGATAGACTACTTGACGATAGGTAGTAATATTCCTCTTAGATCATAATACTTTTTATTTTTATTCTATAATAATTATACTTATTCATAGAATATTTATTAGATTCATTTTATTTGTTATTCCATTATATCTTTTATGATCTTTATTTTTATTACCATCATCATACTCACCAAAATTAATATTTAGATAGTTTTTAGAAAAGTGTATAATGCCACCACCCAAGAAACACTTGAATGGGAATTTACCTTTATATTTTATGATTCCTTTTTATAAATTCTTTGTGATAAGATATGTGATTCTATTATTTCCCTTAACCTTTTCTTTTTTATCATCAGAATCGCTAGATTGATAAACTATTTAATAATTTATTATAATATTTATCATGAATTTAAATTTCATTTTGTGTATAACATTATTTTTTATGATAGTTCCTTTTTTATATTCATATAAAATTAATATATTTTAAAATTTATCAAGGGTAAGATCCTATATAACTTCTAATGATTAAGTTTCAAGATCTATCTAGTTAATAATTCGTCTCATCAATTTGTTAACAACTGTAAACCTTTTTATAATTTCTCAATATCCTCTAATATTTATATACATTCAATTTAATCATTTAAATTATTAATATATTCTTTCTTCATTAAACATAATATCCTATTTATGTTTTAACCTCTATATTTTTAGTTTATCTTCTTTAATAGTATCATTTCATTCATAATATCCATCGAGTTTACCCCAGAAATATTTAAAATGTTAGAGAATAAAAAACCATATATAATGGTTGTTTTATAGTGAAATGATAATGAAATATCTTATTTTTCCAAAAAAATATCCATATTTCTCTTATTAGAAAATGAAAAAAGGGAATTTACCACTCTTTATGCATCAAAAACCCCTAATCCATGTGATATAAGATAGGTTTTCATTATATTCCTAAATCAAAGATATTTTTTCCATTTATTGTCATAACACACACACTACTAATTGAAATCAAATTATCCCCCATAAAATTGTAATTATGTAGCAATGGGAACCTGGGTGTTCTCTAATACAAGTTAATATTCCCGTGAAATTGAAACCCCACTTTATAGGGGATGAACTCATGTATTCATTTTTTATAATTTAATTATATTAAAATATACCAATGTAATTTATTAGTATATTATCCTAACAAATATATATCTTATCTTTGCCTGGATTTACTAAAAAATAAAATATTTAAAATTAGTAAACATTTTTTACAATGTTTAGTCTCGATATGTGTACCTACTCCTTACTATAATAAGAAATACAGAGTCACATTATTTTTAAAGAATTCATCACATATTATATGTGGTTATGGGGTTATTATAATCTAAAATAGTGTGCCTCCAAATAAAAAAATCATCTTATTGAAATCACAACATCCCAGTTCTTACAAGTTTATTAGAAAAATTTATGTAAGATCAAAATCAATTTTTTTTATTTTAGAAACTAATGTTTCTATTCACATCAAGCCTTTAAGATAACCAAATTAGAGTATTCTCGTAACTTAAAGTATTTTGACCTATGATATTCATTATATAATAAAATTAAATCAGTCTCTCTCAGTGTATATGGATCCAGTTGATGATACTCTTGTCAATCCTGATTCAATGAATGCTCAGGATCTTCAAGAGTTTGGATCTCTATTTCACTTTTGGTTTCAGTATAAATTTTTATAAATATGTCTTGAACATTTGTCTCTCAAATTTAACTACCCTTTATTTGGAATTTATAAATATTTCATAAATTATATAAAATTTCAAAATAAATTATATATTTACTTCGATATAATTAGATAACTGAATATCAAAATAAAAACCATCACATGAATCCTAAATCCACAATTTAAATGGGTGTTCTCCCATAATCTATAAATACACTTTTAGTATTTAATTGTTTTCACCATGGATATTACAATATTATTTATTCTCATGTAAGCTGGAGAATATAAATATAAACAGGTATTTTCAAAAAAAATGATCACTATAAAATAATTCACAAATAAATAAATTTGAGCATTTCATAATGTTGGTCTAATGATCGCTAATATTCTTTTCATTGGACCATATTTTGTTGATAAATACATAAAAATAATTCATTTTGGGAAAAAAACCCTCATGGAAAAACAATAATAAACCCACTTTTTGATTCATATAAAATTACATTTCATATTTTTAGTAAAGTGACTATCAGAACAAAATAATCTCATTTTATTTTTTTATACATTCATCTTGAATAAAAAATTATTCATTTACTTATGAATATTATAATTAATATTAACACAAAACCAACACATTTAGTATTTATATATTCTTAAAATGTTTTTAAATTTTTATAAATCTCGCATTTTTCAACTTGTTTGCCTGAAAAATACTCTTATTATGTTTATAATTCATTCTTATGATCATCACATTAAGTGTCCATTCCATTTTCAAATTTTTTGACCCATTGTTTTTTGTAAGGATAAATAAATCTTACACTTTTAGTGAATTAAAATTATGAAATTTAAGAATGATCCATATGAATATATAATTAATGCTTATGAACTATTAAATATTCCTAATATAGATTCAGTTAATCCTTACATAATTATAAATGACCCTTATGATGTTGGAAATGACCCTTATGTGGTTCTTACTAATTTGTATGATATAAGTGGATATCCATTATAAATTCATGCCTTTAAAAAAATTATACACAACTATTTTATATGATCCTTATGAAATTTAGGGTTCCTTGAGTAATTTAAAATTATTTATTTTTCAATTAAAAATTCCCAATAAAAATCAAATTATCAATGAAAATCAATATGTCGGCAACAACTACATTTAAAAACTTCAAAAACATTATCATCACATCATATAATATCTCAGTATCATCCAATTATTCTCAAAATAGATTGAATAAAATACAATCCATTGATGGTTTCACTAGGTTGTTTACTTTTGTTCACTAATATCATCCCAACATGTTGAATTTATATATCTTTTTCATATTTATCTTCATATAGGGAGATAGGAATACTAGAGTTGATGTGTTTATTTTATAAGATTTCAACCAAGGAATGGTGTTGATCCTATCCTACTATTAATTTCATCAAGAAAAATATTATCATGTCTTAATGTATATGAATGTTCCTCTCAAACTGACCATAATATTTTGGTTGATAGGCTATAAAAACCTTGACCTGACCACAAATACAGTTCCTAAATCAGGATTCCACTTCCCCAAAGGGAGATATTTAATCCATAGGGGATATAACTGGAACTGTGATTCTTCGTATAATATTAGTGAATAATATACATTATTTAAGTATGTAAAAAATTCATTATATGATCATACTGAAATTCCCACAAGACCCATCCATTTTTTGGATGTCTCTCAAATAATTTCATTAAAAAATAGTTCATATATTTGTTAATAATAATATAAACATAACACAACTGTTGAAGTTAATGCATCTAATTTCAATACACATGTAATATAAATGATACAAGAATGGATTTAAATAAATTTTTAATCAAAATTGGATAAAATATATCATAATAATTGAGAGCGAAAGTCTATATGAAATACATGACCTCTAACCATCACCTGATTAGCTATGACAGGAGCATGAGATTTATCCACTCCATTGAATACATGACTAACAATATAAGAAGATCCATATAATTCTTAAATATGTGAATATAGTTACAGTATAGTAAATGGAGTGGCATATCAACTAAATTAACCTTTCTGGGTATGAGCTTTAAATATTTAGCAAGGCACCTCAAATAGATTCTCAATGTAATAGTGAGGTAAATTTTATATACAAGAATATATTTGTACATTTTCATATTTGTATATAATATTAAATAGAACCCCTATATAAAATTATAATTTTAGAATAGTAATATGGAAAATCAAATACAGATATCAAATATAATTGATAACATGGTATATTAGGTGGGTCAATACCTACACTGCATACTAGAGGTCAATGTATAGAATCTAAGTTAATGAAGGAGTGTAATCATTATAAGGTGGAAGTGCACCAACCTATATATATTACACACATCTATATATTTACACCCATATGTGTGTATGTGTGTTTGTTTGTTTGTTTTCTTGTGTGTTCACCACAATCTGGAGTACATTGACCTATCCCGGGGATAAAGAATCATTTATACACAATTAAAAGACATATCAGTCATCCAATCAGGAATAGGGTATGAGGAATTCTATTTCATGGTAGAAACATAAAATATCTCATTATATCTTCCAATAAATATAATAGTAGGTTAATAATGCTATAGAAAAAATATTTAATATCTAAATATAATGTACGTTAAGAAATATATTTATCAATAATAAAGTAAAAAAATGATCAAGTAATTAACATGATTAATTTAAAATCGAAATCAATAATTTACATAGAAAGATTATAAAAGATCTATAAAAAATAAAATGGTATATTATATATTAAATAAATAATTTACATAAAATTTTAGCCAAAATATTTCATATTTGGATGTCCAAAATAAAAATATTTTATAAACAAAAGAATTGGTACCTTCTATATAGACAATTTATAATACACATGTAGTAAAACAAGCTATTCCATGTCTAAATGAAATCAGAGAAATACATATACAACTCCAAATAAAACCCATGTATGATACAAAATGAGTCACTTATTAGGAAACTCTAGTAATTTTTTCTGGGATAAAGTGTCCACAGTATAGTCGATAACCAAATGAAATAGTCCCCATAATGCAATCTATGATGATTGAGTTGATCTTCGGTACTTATTTACTATCAAACTCATACTAATGGTTTCAACCCCATTATCATGTTTTCGAAATGGATACAATTACCTTTAAACCCCCAATTTATATAAAACATGTATGAAATCATTTATTAACTCACAAAACCCTATGAAGAAAAAAAATTTCAATTCCCACTTCTTATACCACTATTTTAGTATGGTCTCTATGACACATTATACATAATAATTCATTATATAAATGAATTATAACAACAATGTGGATATTTACATTGAAATCATTCACTGATAAGACATCATAAAAGTGAATGGGCTTCAAACTAGAAGGTATTTCCAAAAGGATTCATTTAAAAAATTGTACATTATCTATACAAACTATTTTAATTATCATATACCAAATCACTATAGTTAAATTATATCATTTCAGTTATTTACCTAAATTCATTTCATCTTAGTTAGTCAACCTATCCACCACATCTCTCTATAACAGCACCATAAAATTATCAAACCAAATACAATCATCAAAGATAAAAAATTATTTACACACCAAAACCAAGGGATAAAAAAATCCAAAAAGAAAAATAAGATGATCATCCATAAAAAGGTGAAAAAAAATTTAATAACCTTAAATCCTAATTATATTAATAAAATTTCAAATATTTTTTAGAAAAACCATCAAAAACAGAAAAATAAAACTTACATAATCTTTTATTCACAAAAACAAAATTGTACTAATATGGATATTTCTATAGAGGCTTCTATGAAGAATAGTAAAGGGAAACCATAGTATTTTAGAAGAATGACACTATGATATAAGGGACTTCACCTCAATTTTCATAATTCATATAATAGTTATTAGAATAAAATCAATTAAAATGGAGGAGAAGAGAATATATATGAAAAAAACATGTATACATCATGAATAACACCCTTGAATCCTCTAAAAAATAATAAACAAACACAATAATCCAATACTAAATGATTTACTATCATCCTTATGGTTCTACGAAGAAATAGTTAAGGTATTCTAGACTATAGTATTCTATAATTGTCTATTTATCTCGACTTACTATCAAATTCCATTCTATCAAAGAGATTCACTTATCCACGTTTTTTATATAATACTTAGTCATTAGAAATAAAATCACATATCAACTAATTTCAAAAATGGAACATTTTAAAATATTAATATCCTACAAAGTTCAATTTATGTAAAATAATTCACACTTTACCCTTTAAAGAATCATCCCCTTTTCATAACAAAAAGTTTTATGTAGTTTCAATTTTAATTCCTTCTATTTGAAATTGAAACTATATTACATTTAAAAATCAAATTCCTATTCCATTTTAAAAATCCAAAATTCCAAAATTTGGTTAAATTTTCAAATCACATTGTATTTGATTAATAACTATGAAAAAATGGTTCTTCAACAAGGCTCATTTCAGTGAAATACCTGAAACTAAAATTTATTTTAAGAGCACTATGTTTGCGTATCACCAAAAAATATTAAAAATGATTTAAAGAGACGGAGCCCCTTTTTATTTTTAAAAACCATAATCAATTAAAATTAAAAGTATTTATTCCTTTGTTTCTTTAAAAAATGAAGTTGTAAAAAAATTGAAAAAACACTATGCAAATCAGATTAAATAGTCGTAATATGTAACAAATACTAAATTTGGACTTGACCAAAACAATAGAGACATTAATTCTTGATATATTCAGTTTCTAAACATCTCAAATAATATATTATTAAATTTTGGATTAACACCATGGATACTAGAGGTATACTAAACAATGAAAAAATGGGTTGTAAGATCAATAAATTTTAAAAAATTGCAATATAAACTTTCGAAAAAGATAATTTGACTTTTAATTTTAAAATGAACAAATTATTGGTTTGTATATACCATGTTTTCTCATATATATAAATACAAAATAACTATTTATATATTATTGATGTTTTAGTTAGTTAAAATCACTTATATAATCTAACTACAATATTAAAAAATGTTATAATATGATATTCCCTTACATCCCACTTGCTACTAGATTCAAAACCTAACATGATACCTAAAAAAAACATAGGTTGGCTTCTAGTCATGGTCAATGTTATCTTCTCAAATTTTGTCCCATCATACTTGATGGGAGTCAAAAAACACACTTGAACCTATAGTTCTTACAAAGTCCATAGATGTACAAAGTTAACTTGAGATGCAACCATATAGAGGTTCATAATGCCTTTCTATAGGTTAATTGTCTACATAAAAAGTATTAGATCTTTTATAAAAAACCCAAAAAAACAAATATATATATGATACTACATGTTATGTCCAAAACCAGGATAACCATATAATATCAACATTAGGATTCCATGGTCCCTAGGGGTTCACCTCAATACCCAAGGGCCTGCGACTAGTGTCACATGTCATGGTTTATATTTGGGTAATGATTCACCCAAACATGCTATAATCAAAATGCATGGGTAGTTTCTATTGTAACTCCGACTTGAATCATCTATAAGAATTAAATCATGCAGTTAATTCCATTAAAAAATTGGTTATACATGTGCGAATAATAATATAAAAATAACACATCCCTATAAGTTGATACATGCAAGACCAATCCAAATGTTTTCCACTTAATAATAAACATACCATAAATACATTTTCAAACCAGATATGACCTATGTACATAGAAAAGGTAGAGGTTGTTGGAAAACATGACATTCAACAATCACCTAATCATCTCTGATGATGTATTCATGTTTACTCACCACATGAAATGAACAAAAAACTACATTGGAACATTAATAAACTAAATACATCCCTAAATATAACTGAAATCAAAAAAATGAAGTTGTGTGTATGTCAATGTATCCATGCAAGGTATGGGCATAAAATACTTATTAAGGAACCATAAAAATGACTCAAAATATTGAAATGACATTTTTGTATAATAAAATTTCAACACATTTATATTTATATATATAATACAATATTATAATAACTCCCTTATAGATTAACTATATAATAACAATAATGAGGTAAATTATAAATAAATATTATGTATAATTTATAAATTCGTAATATTTTTCTATATAAATATATATGGTAGAAGATTCAACAGGGTGAATTGAATAGTTTATAAAGATATTATAAATTACAATATTCACATTACTAATGTATTGGAAGATAATAAATAATAAATATAAGAGTTTTTATAGTAGGTTGGGTTAAATAGATCAAATGATTACCCTTCACACTTTCAACATTATAGTATAACACCAATTATAAATTGATATGTCTTATTAAGTGGATTCAAACCCATTTAAAACTATCTTATTCATATCTCATGTCTCAACCCAAATTACAATACCTTTTTCTACCTAGTGTCATAAAAATATATTCCTGCTATTTTCTTCCTAGAGATACAACTCAAGACATTCCTTCTTCTACAATGAGTCACAATCCAGAACATACCTTTTGTGGGGTAGTATAAC
Source organism: Viscum album (assembly GCA_963277665.1). Taxonomy (NCBI): domain Eukaryota; kingdom Viridiplantae; phylum Streptophyta; class Magnoliopsida; order Santalales; family Viscaceae; genus Viscum; species Viscum album. The sequence goes on from OY728158.1 coordinate 1,292,791,631, forward strand.
CCATCATATAGGTGTTCTTTTTAAATAATAATCCATAACCAAAAAAAATTATGATCAATTATATAATGAAAAATTTACTATCAAAACTAGTGTTAAATAGTGAGATATTGAGTGTTGATTCAGTAGAGATCACTTCAATAGAAAGTATTTATACATGTAAGTTTCAATGTTGAATCAATAGAGTATGTCACTAAACAAATATAGAATAAATCATAGTTCAACTATCATCCAAATATTTATTACATTGAACGGGTTCTATCAAATATTCCTTTCAGAGTTTCTTTATGCATGCCATCTTAAAAAACATTCATCGCATGCACACAAACTACTAATACTTTATCCATTTTACATTACCATTCCTAAAGTATATGGATAAAGTCTATATACACAATAATACTGAACTAATTTAGAGTTAGAAGGTATTTTGACTGTTTTAAATTGAAAACACTTGTATGAGTACATTTATTAATATAAATGTGTTACAAATTAATTATAGAAGTTATTACTGAATATTAAATATGGGTTAAACATTCATAAATATTTTGAATAGTTCTAAAAAATTATTTCAGAACACCATTATTCAAAAACAAATTATGTTCAAATTTATAATTTGATAATACAAAGATATATTGTGAAACACTTCTCCAACCAAAGGAATTTCATTTAATTCTATAGAAAACAAACTAAAATTATTTTTCATTATCTCAAAATATTTAATATATATCTATGTAACAAAAAAATAATGTAAAAAATAAAAATTTAAATGTTGTATACTAAAATATGAAAAATAATCAAAATAATTATATTTTGAGTATTTAAAAACAATATATTGTATAAAATGAAAACTAAGAAACCATGTATGATATAATTTTTTATATGACAAAAATATTCATAATAGAAAAAATTGAAACAATAATTCTTTTTATAATATATAAATATTTTCATTAAATAATAATTATTTTCATATAAGTTAATCACTTCATATGATACAATCTACACAGATGATATAAGGAAATTTCTTATGATAAAAAATGCATTGGATGTGAATTTTATTTTATTGGAATTCTCAAAAGATACCGAATTCCATAAGATATGAAATTTTTATGGAAATTAATTCCCTTAATATATTAAATCTCATATAATATGAAATTCATATGATATATGAAATTTTCCATACGATAGGAATACCACATGAGAGTAAATCCATTCCTCAAATATTTTATTCGTTATATAATATAGAGATGTATTTTTATCAAAATATATAATGACCCATACTTTTAATTCATAAATATTATATCATATTTGGTGAATAGTAAATACCTAACATTAAGATCCAATCATGAATAATATAGGTTTAGTTTAATTTTGAAACATGGATACATAAAAAATAGGATCATAAAATATCTACATCATCTCCCACTATGTTATTTATAAGTAGAACCCTTATTAGAAATATCATACAAAAAACCATTATTCATAACCTCAAGAAATAAAATATATAAAAGGGTGATCTCATATGATCAGTAAGGGTATACCAGGGATATACCAATGATAAGTAAATAAATACATGAGCATAAGGGTATGAAAAAGGAGTTAAACATTTTAAAACCAAACCTATCAAATAATAGATAATAATATAGAATAATGAAATAAATCATTGATTTTCATATGACATGAATCAAAAAGTAATCAAATTATATGATCCATGACAGTATAATATTGGTGTATGACCTGAATTTGTTCTATACAGATAAGTATGAAAAAACATTTCCATGGGAAAAGAACACTTTTAAAACTATAAAAATATATTAGGTTCACTTATCATTCTATAATATCCATAGTAATGTTTTAAACCACATATTATTGTAGTGGAAAAAGTATCATACATAACACGATTTACTCCCCATTCTAGTCCAAAATATCTCATGAGATATCCTTCTTTACCAATCATAATTGAGGGATATATAATTCAATGAACACCCATCACATAAAAAATAATCCGGTTTCATAAAAATATCATCATCAAAATAATAAACCATCTACATAAATAATAAGGAAAATATATTTGTATTACATACGCATTAAATTATAAGTATCCTCAAAGGATGTTATCATAACATAAAATTATTTTAAAGGATGTCGCGGAATATTTCATGACAAAAAACCCCTTTTAATTTTAAAATTTTTTTAAACAAATATAAAAATTTCCAAAAATTTATGGAAAAAACATTCTTTGAATTTAAAATTATAAATGTATAAATTTCTCTCAAAATATAGGTATAGATGTGAATTTTAGAAATAATTTTCATGTAGTGTAAGCTAAAACATAGATTCATTAACCATTTTCACAAAAAAATAAAAATTTCCTTATTTAGAACATGAAAAGAGAATTATTTTTAAATAATATTATATAAATTAATCTGTGATTAAATGTTAATTTAAAAAAATATAATATTTGTAAAAAAAATATGAAAAATACTTTTATAAAAAATGGTCTTGGTGGAAAATTGAGTTTTTACTAAAGAGAGAAATGAAGTTAGTTTTCTTAAAAAGTATTCTTTCAGACTCTTGAGTAATAAAAGGGTGTAATACGAAAATAAAAAGTGTATAATATATAAAAAACTAAAATTGATTAATATTTATGAGATTCTTGAGAGGTAGGTCATGAAATTCTATCAATGGAATGTTAATCATAGACAATTCTGGTAAGCATTGAAATTGAAACATTAAACTCTTACATCATGTTGGGCTTTCATTGAAAGTAATTAAAACTCCAAGATAAAAAATTTAAATTTATAATATTTCTAATAATATTCATATACATACATATAATTTCATATATAATCCACTTTTTAAATTTTGACACTCTTTTAAAGATAATTCCTTATTTAAATCATCATTTCCATGAGTTAACTATTTTGTTTTTCAAGCAAATTTCAGTTTGGTATTTCCAATACATGTAAAATCGATCAGGGTTCCATAATCTCCATAAAATTAATTATGATATAAATATCAAATATATCAAATATATATAGATATAGTAATCAATAAATGGTATAAATATAAAAATTAATTACATTGTTCCTAAAGATGGAAAGTCGTATGTATGCTTGAACACATTTTTCACTTTTTGGTGGATAGAATAAAAGAAAGGTAAACAAAAATTCAGCATTATAGATTCATTATAATATAAATTAAATCATAAATGTTCATTATATATAACCTTATTTATATCAATGTTTGAAATAATCAAAAAACAAATCCTATCGATTTGTGGAGGTTGTAGTCCACATGTATGCAAGTGTAGCACTATTATATCCAAAATGTTTGAACATAAAATATATATATGATATTTTAATTATATAAGAATAATTATTTCATAAATATAACGTATAAACTATATAATCATCATAATAATGTAACACCCCAAGCTTCCACAGTACGTTTCCCTTTGAATAATTTAATAGTTTGTATTATACGCAACTTCAAGATTATAACACACCACAATCAATCAGACTAACCGTTATGAATAGTAATACCCACTTTTTTAAATTTTATAAATTTTTGCTTCCAAAATGGACTTCATTTTTGGATTCGGAATATTTAAATTATCTTAGGGTGATTTTTTATTATTTTTCTGAAAACATTCAATTTTGTATGAATAGTGAGAAATACTAAATTTTAATTAAAAAAAATTTAATCAAAATAATTTATAGAGAAAAATTATACTATTGAGTGGTTTCAAAGTATAATTATATTTTTACCATTTAATATAATTTTTTTCATTAGACATAATTTCACATTTAAACTAGACATAAACAGGTGTCAATCATTTGATATTTATTATTTCGTAAAAACATGATTTTTGTTTTGACAACAAGAATTAATTTTAATTTAATTTGTGAAACATCTGTGTTTTTAATATAGAAAAATGGATTCCATATTTAAAATCAGGAGGTCTAAATTGTGTAAATAGTTAACTTTTATTTTTAGACATTTTGAATAATTACAGCGGTAAATATTTTATTTACCATGGTTAAAAGGTAAATCCGGTAAATAAGGGTAACAAATAATATTATAATAATGTTAAATTACCCCAAAACGTGTCATAACCCGATTTCATGATACCTGTACAACCATGGTCATCTTTGGGTCGATTTTTGGACCCCATGGATCCACTTTTAAGTGATAACGACACATTATATTAATTAAGTTAAAGTAAATACAAAAATTACTTAAGAATATATCTTTTAGTAAAACAATTTATACATAGGGTTATACAAGTTATCTATTAGACTATAAATATTCATTAGAAAGCTAAAACGATTTCCTAAATAATGGTATTTTACTTATAATTTTTATAATATTAATAATTAAATTTATTTATGACACAATGATGATGTAGTATTTTACTTATTAATGAAAGAATCAAATATTTGGTATTATAATTGTTATCATAAATATAATTTGAATTTTTTGATGACCTCCACGAATTTTATTGGTTAATATGACATATTTATGTTTCATAGATGAATTTGTTTCTAATTAATAAAGTTTTTATGACTATAACAAAAATCAATTATTAAATAGATTCAATATTGACATAAAGGAGTTTTTAAACAAAATGTTATATTATAAATTGATATAATATTCTTAAAAATCATAGGATCAGCCAAAGGACTTATATAATGATAGGTGTATAATTAATTAACCACTTGGTGTTCTATTGTATGTTTATAGTACGTTTATTAACCATATAATATAAAAATACAAAGAGACACGGTAAATGTCAAACTATTTAACTTAGAGTTAAATTTGAAGGTTAAGGTTAATATTGTGACCCCAACCTCTCTAAATCCTATTGGTTGAATGGTTTTCGACCCATACCCACATTATAATTTAAATAATCCAATTTGGTGGCATTAGAAACCGAAAATGATTTTATTATAAAATAATGTTTCTAGATTTTTCTAAGGTGCCCCTCACCACTCTTATAAAAGGGAACTTACCCTTCTCTCAATTTAAAACATTCAAAGCCTTATGAATCGGACAACCCCTTCACATGTATCCTCTAAACTTACCTCACTTAATCCTAGAGTCCCTCCTTTGGTCAGAAATCAAACATAAAGAGCCCTTTTCATCAAATCAAAAGGAAGAACCCAAGGAAGAAGTAATTATTTCACCACCCTCTTTCAAGTTCTTTTTTTCTTACACTTCTTCTTTCTTTGTTATTTCCATTCTATAATAATAAATCCAGTAACTTCTATATACTATGATGATATTATAAATATGGTACAACCATATTCATTATTCTATCCATCCTTTGAATGACATGTCACCATATGTGCATACGTACGGATTAACGTCTCCATGTCGTGGTGTAATTGTTATTCAATACATTTTTATGTCGATGGGTATAATAATGATGTGTAATTCTCCTTTTATCTTTGATGAAGAAGGTTCAAATACACCGTAAAATATTTTTTGAAGTCTCTCATAGGGTAGTAGGATTTTAGTGGTTAGTGTCAACCCTATGAAGGTGAGAGTGAATTGGAAATTTCTAGGTGATCACTATCAATCATATTCCATCAAGAATAATAGAGATAATACTCATTTCATCTAAGATACACATGTTATATTATCATGTTATTCACTTCATGTTGATTTGGCGTGGACAGATTAGACATACTATTAGGTTTATGCAGCTGTAATGATAATGAGATTATCCTACGAAACCCAAAAAGTAATTTTGATAATCTTTATGAAATTTAATAAAGACTATTTGCGGTGGAATCCCTTCCATTTCAAGAAATTCATCATAAAAAATTATAAAACATTACCTCCCAATTCATTTAACCCACTCTCTTGTCCCAAAATATTCATTACTCATTGTATCTCTATAAAAAATCATTTACCATCCATACATAACTACCTGGTGGCTACGAGATATCTTTCTTATGTTGTCAAGTGGTACCTTTTATCTTTTAATTTTAAATGTATTTTGTTTTCATTTAATATTATAATTTGTTGATATTTACTTAATTATTTTATTTTATTATTTTTGTTAAAAATAATTTAGGTATTAATTTATTTCTAACTTTAAAATACTTTTGAAGTTATTTACTTAATTAGTTAGTAATTTTATTTTATTAAACTAAACTAATATAATTATATAAATATTTGTAATAAAATTAAATATTATAAATAAAATACTAAAAAATAATAAAATATTAATGAAACTATTTATTTATTATTGATTTAAATATTATTTTAAAATTTTGAATAATTAAGAAACAACAGAGAAAACTAATATTTGTAATATTTTTTGAATTACTTTTAATTTGAAAACAAATATTAGAAAATTTAAAAATTATTAAAAATAATATAATTTTAATTTGAAAAATAATTCACTTTATATATTTCAAATAATATTATAATCAAAATATAGAAATCAAATAAAATAATTAATTTTTATTATTTTACATGTGTTAATAATTTTAAAATAAATATTTAAAAATTATTTAGTCTTTTTTAAATTATTAGTAAAACTAATTTTTTTTAATTTATTCTTTTACAATAAATAATAATAAATTATAAAATAGTTATATATTAGAATAATTATTAAACAAAAATAATAATTATAAATTTAAAAAAAATATGTACTTACACAGTCGTAGAAATTATAAACTATTAAAAAAAATTAGTACTACATAAACTAATTCATTCTTTAGAATTTTTTAATAATATTCCATCGTAAATAGTCCATCCCTAAAAATGGTAATGTGATAGTACCAAAAAATCATGTATATTAAAACTAATCAATTAGTAATCTAAAAACTTATAATGTTTTTATATTATATATAAGATTATAAACATAATATTAAAAACTTATAAAATAGAAAAAAAGTACAGAATTATTATTGTTTAATTAAATATTTATAAATTTTTAGTAAATAAAAAGAAATTAATAAAATTTTAGTAAATCATAATTAAAAATGATTTGAATTTTATTTAATCATTTGTAAAGATAAATAGTATGTGTTTAGAATTACTTATCTGTTTGAAAAAATATTAGATGTAAAATAATAATAATATTAAATAAATGGCTAATAAAATATTAACATAAATTATAAATTGTTTAAATTCAATAAATTAGTAATTTGATAGATAATAAAACATTTTAATTTTATATAATATTTTAAATAAAATATTTAAAATTAATAAACTATTACTTAAAATACATAAGCATCAATATATTATAAAGTATTTATAATTTTATAATAAATAATTAATAACTAGTAAAACAAAGAAAAAATTAATATGTTATATTATTTGTAGTCATCGACAATACTATATAGGATTAGAATTTATTGTTCTAATATTGGATAAGATAGTCTTTCTAGATGAACTTATTATCTAGTCTTCAGAATTAGGTGAGGCATGAGGTCACACACATAGTTGGGATTCACATGTTTAGTATACATCAAATTACATATGGTGGGTAATGTTAATTATTCATTTTGATATACTGTAAATAAAAAGTTTATATATTATATTTTTTCAGTATTTCGTTCATCCCACTATTATGGATTTTAATGTCAACCTGACGATGGACACTGATTATACTACGAGAGTGATGGATCAAGAGAGACAATGTTAGAATATGGAAAGTTTTTCATTTTTTGGGGTATAAAATTAATTTAAATTAATTTTATAACTTTTAAATTTATAATTAATCTTGAAGGATAAGTATAAAGACATGGATTATCATGTATGAGACAGTCAATATAAGACATTGGGAGGGTATGATGAGGGTTAGAGCAAGTCACATTTCAATGAAGAGACATGAACATGGGTGACCATTTATGGTATTGATAAAGTATGATAGCTCGGTATTGGTTAATGATGGACACCAAACATTTATTATTTAATTGAAACAATTTCTTCATCTAACTTGATGTGATCTCATGTCATGACGTGACCCACTGGGTCCCCTCTTTGGCCGATGATTGGCCTAGTGGACCACCCCAAGCCCATCTCCACTGGCCAGGGGATGATGACCAGTACCAAGAAGACATTACATAAAATGGGAGTTATAGCCCGAACAACTTACAATATATACACATCACCATCAAATATATATATCCACAATAATATAAGAGGTAAATATTTTACAAAGAAAAAATATGCATTCATACATCTCATAAACATCCTAGGCGCATATAATATAAACGTTAGTACAAAGGAGAAAATATGCAAGGCAAAAAACCACAAGATTATACAGCTACATTGAGTGATTGGGAATAATGGGATTATGATGTGGCATCAACTCATTCGTAATAACTAAAAACCCCAAATCACACTGGGATCCAACAAATATATGGCTCTCCAACTTCACATCTCTACAACTCTATTCCCACTACATCGCCTCTAACATGTGTGTGTTTTGGACATACTCAAAAAATGTGGGATCTATGATCATGCAAGGGTATGTAAAAAATACTTATTAGGATTCTTATAAAATTGAATGGGAAACAAGGTTATAAGATAAAATGCATTTGAGGTATAAACTGGACAACCTACCAACTCAAATAAGGGGAACCACTAGCCAGGGAAAAAGCAATATATTTATTTCCTAATATGATCTTGACTATATATTATGGGAAATAAAATGTAAACAATAGAATGGAAACCCATTATATATAATTATGACACTATTTATGAATCCATTAACATGGGGGAAAACACCACCCTTCTCACTATCTTTATGGGAAAAACCTCCATTCTTCTCAAACTCATAGGAAAAAAACTCCTTATACATTTGTGAAACAAATGATACAACCACACCAATTCACGTAAGGAAGAGTGAACCCGAAATAATCACATTAGAATCTTGTAATTTAGCCAAAAAAATAAAATACCAATGGGGAACTCACCAATCTACAAGTTATTATGAATGTACTAATAAACCTACTCACCCAACCCATATAGTGTCGATCTAGGCTTACCAGCACATTATAGTTCCCAAAAAAATATCTCATAAAACCCAAGGATGACCTAAATATAATTCTCAATAATATCAAAATCTATATTATAATTAAATAGGTCTACCAATATTCAAATAATGATAAGATTCTTCAGGAGGTTACTGGTCTCATATTTGGGGGTTATTGGACCCCACAGCATCTTAGAGGAGGGAATACATATCCTCATCCATGTAAATACTCAAAAAAGGGTATCAAAAACCCGAACATAATAAAAAGGAAAAAAATAATCCAACTATAAATGTGTTAATCTATCCACATTGATTAACTCCCCAAGAGTGCTACACTATAGAGGATCCTAGAGAGTATTGTGTGTCGTAGATCCCCAAACACCCAAACCTATACACCAAAAAGTGAGAACTACAAACAATATACCACTGATATAATTTAAAATTATGGGGATCTAGACCTTCCTGAGTCATATTAATTGGTTGAGGGTGAACCTAACCCAAATAATACCTCATTCATTACCAAGGGCTAAGGATGAAAAAATAGAAAACAATGTTTTTCTATGTAATAATCATCACGTACCTTACATTGGGAGATCGAAGAAACCATCATATATAATGGAATAAAAATAGTCTATATCTCCATGGGAGAACCAAATCAATCATTGAAAAGAATAAACAACACCTCATCTCATGTTATATTCTAGAGGTAGAATCTAAATCAAATCACCATACCGCTCATGCCATATATTCATTGGGAGCCACAATATAATGATAGTGGGAAACCAAGAATAATCTTCAATCACACATCTCAATCTCCCATGGTCTCAACATGAGGTGATATGTGTAAGAGAGAATATATCTTCTATATACAATGAATAATGTTTATAAATTCTAGTATGAAATATAAGTTAATAACCAAATTCCCCATCCTTAAATCCAAACCACATGAACTTACTCTAATATTTGGGTATACAGAAAAGTGGCTAATCTCATAGTGTTAAAAATCCATATATGAGTCATTTTAGGCTACATGACTGTATAGAGGGGGAAAATGTTCATCCCAAATTCCCACATTCTTGACCTCCCAATTCACCAAGGATCTATAACCACTGATGATCTTTAAGAATAATGATCTATGGATACATGTAAGAATTTTATTCCTCATCATTTTAATGATAGTAGGGTTCTCACCATCCTCATATCCTATATTTATCATCACAATATCCCTTCACAAATGCAACATAGATAATATGAAACCATAATTGAATCATCTCATTAAGGTCCTCTGATATATTTGAGGACACTATACTAAAACTATATTGGGAAAGATACCATGAATAAACTAATTACTTGTATAATTACATATTCAAGGTGATAAGACATGCTATCCTACCCCTTAAATGGGAAGGAACATAATATATACCTTGGGATACAAGGTGTGTATGCCCAATGACTCACTATGTGCATTTACCACTACTTGACTCGACATGTAGTTCCCAATTAAACTGTGTTCCTCCAGGAACAAATGGTATTTATGAAACATAAGGTATTGAGTTAAGTACCCTATCTCAAGATATATCATGTAGGCCGAAATGTCTTGTACATAAAAAATCTGTGTACACACACAGGGTGTTTGTCTGTATAATTGACCACAACCTAATTCATGTACCCAAATGCCCTAGATAGATTTTTATATGGGAACCATGTTCTGTGGTTAATTAATTTTAACTGAGATGCTCCAATGATCTACGTGGTATGTCTTCCTAGAACTACCAGCTATGTGTTTAGGAATTATAGATGTAGAATTCCATTAAACACCAAATTTTTCCTTATCCTTCGAGATCTACTCCTTTATTAAACACAATTCATTCATCTAGAAATATAATAACAAAAAGTGAACCAGAAAAAACCTATAACCTAAAATGAGGTGGAATTTAAATAATATATCTTCCATATAGTGAATCACTAAATCTTCAAGGTATCACACAGATGATCTATGATCCATGGATTATTTAATTTGATCCCCTGTTCTAATTATCCACCTTAAACAACAATCAAACTGCCTCTCACTCATTGTACATTTGGTTGGAGGCATCCACATGAGGAGGGGACCTCCTTATTCTAGTGATACTGGGATATGGATAATAAGTGTTGGGGTATTAAAATGTAAAAATTAAATCATAATGAATACCCAATAAAAAAGATATGGCCTAGATCCTTAGAACTTGAATAGGGTTTATACCATGCCAGGGTAAAATAACTAATTTTGGACTCAACGGTGATGTTAAAATTTCTATATAGATACTAATTTAATAAATAAAAGTATTCACATGGGTAGGAGTAAATAATAATATTTTAGTGAATATTATATATATTGAAAATATGACCATATTAAAATCTCATAAAAGTTCTATCCAAGGGTAAATGTCAAATCCAAGAAACAAAAAACCATCAATTTTCTTGAAAAATACTTGTTATATAATAAATTTAAAACTTTTCTTTATGAAGTGTTTATGGATATAGAATTCAGAATGAGCTATGTCGTCTATACTAGAAATATAATGGTCATGAAATCCTCCACACCTTCAATAATATTTATCCTCAAAAGGGAAACACCCAAAATATTTCTCTAAGAAGCCCCAAAAAATTCTCACACAAGAATATGACATCCCGATGCATGATCTCATCCACAATATGAAGTTCTATATATCCATGAGGACCTAGAGTAAAACCCCAATTGGGAAATAATCCCATCTCTATTACTAAAATCATGGAAATCACATTTGAGCATCTCATTCCTTTATATATGTGAAACATCCCTAACCAATAATAGGGGATATTCCCAAAACTATCACAACCAACCTTTTATGAATTATATCTATAATATAAATCTAAATCCTTTTCATAAGTTAACCTCATTACCATAAATTACAATACTAATAGCTCACATGAATCATGTTTATCACCAAGATATAGTCCATCTACTAAGGAATTTCCTATCAGGGTTATGTAATGGCGGAAAATCCCTTTATGTTATTAATAAGAGAACTATTATTTTTCAATGAATATTTTTTTATGAGTACATAAAAATAATATTAAATTTAAAATGAGTAATATCTAGAAATTAAACAAAGCAATAAAAAAATATGGTCAATTCACACACTAATGAAGACTCCATAGTACTGAATTCTCCACTGAATATCACTCTGGTTATTACTATTTAATGAAATAGTAGAGTTATTAATGTGATAGAAATTGTCAAAGAATGTTTAGATCATTTGTAAATGAATTAGTGGATGAGTGAGGTACAAGAATGGTGGAGTACATATAAGTTATAAAGGGAAAAGTAATCATTGTGTTCAAACCATTAGATAGCCTTTGGTCAATTTGACCATTGGGAATTATGACTGTCTGTAATAATATAACCATTATAATTAGTTTATATAAAATGAAAATAAAAGATATTATTTTTTAGATGGGATAATGGATGGAATCAACCAGTAGGACCATGCCATTTGAAGTCTATCTATCAGAAATTGGAATGGATACAGAGTCACTAGAGTTAACCCTTTACCATGACCAAGTAGGGGGTCAAAAAATAAGTCATGAGTGACATCAACTACAAGAGAAGTTCACATTATTAGAGATCACTAAAATATCAATGTTAGCTGAGGCACCCCAGTAGTGTACCACGTTCACACAACATACCATTAGATACTATTCATGTTTAATAAGGGGTTATATAACTAGATCATAGTATTATAAAAGTGTAAATATTTTTTTATTATAAATTAATTAGAGGTTTCATCAATTAAATTTTAATGATTAATTTATTTTAAAATTTACGCATGAATTCAAGATGAATATGATAAAATATATTTATTTTTGATACAAAAATAACATAATTATATATTTAAAAATTATAAAAATATGATTTTAAATAAAAACAATTTTCATGAAATAGTATTAGACAACATTATTTATTTAATTTTAATTTTATTATTTCCTAGGTAATTTCTAAATGGGTTATAAAATTGAATATACCATAAAAATAAATATTTTTTTATAAATAAGTATTTTTAGTTAGAAATTAACATTCTCATATATAAATAATTATTTTTTAAAAATAAATATTATGTTTGAAATCGTGATGTTGTAGTTAGGTTAGAATGAAATTCTAAAAATTGTCTAAAATACTTTATTTTTTAGTGAATAGTAAAAATATAGTTTTGTGTTTTCTTTATATTTTATGAATTCAAAAATATGTAATAATTGTATAATAATTAACCAAAATATATTCACAAAAAAAATAGTTTATTTTATTAATATATTTTGTATTAATGAATTTACATGAATTTTAAAACCTATAAATAACTTTGCAAAGGATAAAATGGAAAATAGTGTCTTTAAAACATTATTTGATGATAAATTGCTTTCTAATGAGAAAGGTAACACAAAATATTGAATTTAGGTTTAAAAAAATCAAATATTTTAAAAAAACATTCATATTCTCATAAACCTTGAGCCACTACCATGGGTAACAAAATATTTTTTCTGAATACTATGACCTAGATTTCCAAGACAAATATTTTGAAATTATTAAACAATCATGCCTCATTTTATTAAAATACCCTCTTATATACCCTATTTCATTCACCCAAAAACCACTGATGAACAATTTCCCCTCATTTTCACTCTATTTTTCTTTTACAAGGAGTTTATAGACTTTTAATAAGATCTCCCCATTATTTTAGAAGATATCTAGGAAGGTAATTGATTCTCTTCCTCTCCCTTTTTATATAAGAACTTACATTGTAGTTCGTCTTCTAATTTCAATTTTATTATTTTATCATGCGCTTATTATTCTTCCATTAATATTCAAAAAAAATTTATCATTGTGATGCTTTCATTATCTCTTATGATCATGTTCCATAAAAACTTTGTATACTCATTATCATGAAAAATTATTATTTTATTTTACATACCACCCTTTTTTATACTATGTATACCAAATCCTATTTTTATTCAATGTTATTTTTTAGATTTAATTATAATTAATTTATTGGGTATTTCTATGTATTAATACCATATTCCATTCCTATAGATTAAAAATTGGGAAAATTTCAAGTCTATAAACACTAGTACAATCAATGATTTTACATTACACCTATTATTTATTCTCCACAGCTTATTGATAATATTCAGTATTATAATATATGTAAAAAAACATTATTTAAGATGTATAAAGGGCATAACCTAATACCACTCTAATAAAAAATGTAAATAATTAATATCTAGAGATGAAATATTTCATGATACCATGGTAAATAACCTTGGTAATATGTTTTATTACACTATGGTACTAAACCATTGTAGTATGATTATTAATCTATCTTTTTTATATTATAGCCACATTTCCATGTTACTTACCATTAGGCTTTCATGTTATTATTTATGTTATATCCATGTTAAAAAACAATTTTCACTTTTATTTTATTATTTTTTACTTGGTTAATGCTCGCTATTTTTTTATGTATATATATCTGGAGGAAATCACTTACACTGAGGTGACATACTATATAATTATAAAGGAATATTTAAGGGGGATTAAATTATTTTATCTTTATATTTTCCTTATTTACATCATGTATTGTGTGTTTAGTTTAAAAGAAACTAAAACAGAAAAGGTCTTTAAAAGTTACTAATGTTATATTTTATTAATAAATTATGTTATAAATCATGTATTAAAAATTTGGGTCACCATAGTTTTTATCAGAGATATGGTTTAGATATGTTTTTTAATCACTACATAAAAAATTAGTAAAATCCTTATTGAATACTATAAATATAGGAGACATCCATTAATGTTGGTAGAGTATACATTGTATTGTGTTTAAAAAAATACATCCATGTATGGATACTGAAATGTGGATGTGGCTATAGAAAATATGTACCTAGGCCTAATAAAACTTGAAAGGGATTGTTTTGTGTTACCTTAAACTATACCGGTTCATGATAATGAATCATATGACTGCACACCTGGCTATACACCCTAGGGGGATATGCATCTGTTAATCACATAAAATTTTCAAGAAATTATATAAGATATATAGAGAATATATTTTTTAAAATATTGAATAAAACCATTATAGAATAATTTTATTAAAAACTTTGAGGATTAAACATTCATTTAGGATTACTATTATAATATTTCCACGAGTTATAAATTTTTCACCAATGTTTGTTTCTTCTAAAATGTTGTTAGGAAATAAAAGGACTCCTGTAAATTAAAAATTAAACAGACAATGGGATGAGGAACATCACAATATGGTGGGATCTAATGTTGATATTCTCATGAAGATGATGAATAAGATATCTTGGGTTATGAATATTAAACTAAATTATGTAAAGTGTTCAAGTTTACCAAATAAGGAATAACTAGTAATTTAATTATTCATACGTCAACGAAAACCTATTTTCACTTGAACATCTGATCCACTAATCATAGAGAAACAAATCATCAGTGTTGAAAACACATTTCATGTACTCCATCCTTCTGAGTATGAGAACATTACTCTGGTAGTTTAACTCTTATATGTAAAATCCAATAACTATTGGAAACCGATAAAGAACATAAATCCAATGAATGAGTTGAGAGATATAGAGTGGTAAGAATTCAATAAATTATTTTTCAATAATTTTTTTCCTTGTACCATTTGATAAATAATAGAATGAATATTTAATTAGTTGAAATAAAATAAAAATTAATCCATGGGGAATTATGAGAATAAATTTTCAAAGAATTAATGATATAATTATAAATTTTTCTTTGATATTGATTAGAAAAATGACTTGTTATTTAGTGGTATAAAATCAAATTTGTGACTTAATTTATAAATTAGAGTCTTTTTAATTTATTATAAAATAGTTTGGTTTGATCTTAACATGGAAACATAGATTAGATATGAACAATGGTCTCACATATAGAAGGATAAAAAGAAGAGGATTCCTTAAAGTTTAATAAATAATTTCCACCAAAAATGTGTAAGAAAGAATTAAAAATCTCCCATTATAATATATTGTGGGAATAAGGATTCAGGTAACAATCTTTAATGAACTAAAATGTGTTACATGTGTGGAAGAGATGGATATATAGATCAAAACAATATTGGATATTCGGATCCTCGATATCTGAATTAGAAATCGAAAGGGATGATGGTGTGAGTAAATCTTATAGAAAAATTATTTATGTTTTGAGAGTGTATTAATTTAAGTAATAAATTTGAAAATTATAAAATAATAAAGGGAAATCACTATTAACCCTAGCATAATCCAAGCGATAATGGTCATGGTTTTTAATCTTCAAGTCTAAAGTTAGGTCTCTAAATGACGTTGTTGAAGGTATACTCATAGTACACTCATAGCTAGAAAGTACATTGTTTTATTTTTTCCTATAAATTATTTTATTTCATTATTGTTTTCTAATAACATAATTTAAATATCAAAAATTCTAGTGGTAGTGTTTTTTGTTCAAAATCAATGATTAATTTTTCAACCATCAAATATATATAGTTATTTTCCTCTTATGTTTTTTTAGTACAATCTCTCCCCAAACCACGTGATCATTCCAATGGTTGAATTTTATATAAAACATTCGATTGATTTTTTGTGAAACTATATTTCTAAGACCCACTATAGAAGGAAATTTTAGTTTTCTTGATGGGATGAACTACAAATATAACAAATTGAGATATATCCCGGCCTAATACTTTTCAAGAACCACATTCTATTTTATTTTTTGTGGATATTATTACTGAATACGATGAACAAATATAAAGTATAATGATAGAATCTGTACCTTTTATTGAAGAATAAATTGGTACATTTCATGAAGATTTA
This sequence comes from Viscum album, assembly GCA_963277665.1. Taxonomy (NCBI): domain Eukaryota; kingdom Viridiplantae; phylum Streptophyta; class Magnoliopsida; order Santalales; family Viscaceae; genus Viscum; species Viscum album. Next base: position 1,292,808,525 of record OY728158.1, read on the forward strand.
CATGGACCTCCCCATAGATAGATGTACAGTTCTCAATTGATATCATACTTGGATCGAAGAAAATTTCAAAGACCCCATATAGAATGGAATATGTGGAGTTATAGGAATTAAAGTATAAAATTCAAGATATTTTGGGGGAAGGTTTTCTTAAACCAAGTGTGTCTCCTTGTGGAGAAAAAGTTATATTTTTAAAGAAGAAGGATCAATAAATATGGTTATGAATTCATTATAAAGAACATAATTGGATCATAGTGAAAACTAACACTATCTTCTAATGATTGATGATTTGTTTGACAAGAATCAGGGGACTCATTTCTTCTCCATGATTAAAATATTATCAGGGTATCATTGGCTGTAGGTGATGAAAGACAATATCCCAAATGACACATTATAAAAAAGATATAGAAATTAGATGTTTTTGGTCATTAAATTTGGATTTACTAATGATCTTTCCATTTTTATGTATTTTATGAATAGAGTCTTTAGGTAAAACCGAGATAAATTTGTGGTAGTCTTTATTAATGACATTATGATATTTTCCAAATGTCCAAAAAACCATGATTATCATCTATGGTTCATATAAAAAACATTGAGGAAATATATTTTTATGGTAAATTAATAAAATGTGAGTTTTAGTTGCAATAAATATCATTATGGGAATACATTCTGACTAGTGATGAAATCTGGATTGACCAAGAAAGACAAAGTCTATAGAGTAGTGGTCTAGAACTAAAAAAATAATTGATATTCAAAATTTTACTATCCTAGAGGGATGTTATATAACGTTTATTAAATACTTTTCACGACATTCTAATATTCTAACCATGTTAACTCGAAAGGGGGTTTGGTATATATGAAAAATGGTGTGTGAAGAAAATTTCGAGGAACTTATGTAGGGGTTGGTTTGTGAATATTTGAGTAAATAACCCTATATAAAGGAAGTATTTTTCATTCATGGAGATGTATCCTTGTAATTAATCTTATGTGGACTAATAATAAATTATTATATGATTTCTTATTCATCTCAAAATTTGAATCTTAATGAACAAAATTATTTCACACATGATTTAGATGTAACTATAGTTATCGTTTCATTAAATATATGGTGAAACTATCTTTATTGGGTGATGTGTGATATATAAACTTACCAGTAGATCCTAAATTATTTTTTCACAAAAAATGAATTTAACATGAGACAAAATAGTTGGTTGGAAATTATTGAGGTCTATGATTTTCTTATCCATTTTAACCCAAGAAAATAAAACAAATTCACTAATGAATTAAGTTAGAAAGAACCTGAAATTCATTAAATAATGATGAATAAAGGAGGTACACTTATAATTCACAATGTAAGGTACATAATCAATCATATCCAACATCATTTTTTATCTATAATTACAGGAGATTATCAATAAATACCAAAATGATTATCTTATGTTACAAAAGAAGATAGTAGCTATGATAAATTGGAATTATTTTGAGTTAATGTTTAATCATGATGGAGTATTGAGGTTCAAAAAAAGTCTATATATCCCATTTGTTACAAATTTAAAAATTATATGAAGGTTGAAACTCAAAATTTTGTGTTCTCTATACTTTATGGATGCAGTAAAATGTATAGAGATCTATGGGATCATTATTGTTGGGATAATATGAAAATTGAGATTAGTGATTATAATACACGATGTTTGGTATGTCAACAATTAAAGGTAGAATGAAAGATTACCATAAGAGTACTAAACCACATTCCCATACAATTATAGAAGTGTAATAACATCCCTATGCACTTTTTCAAGGGCCCTCTTTTGAATTAAGTGGGAAACAATTCTATATGGGTGATAATTGATAGATTAACAATGTCTATCAATATTTTCACTATTTGATAAGAGTTATCCCTTAAGAACCATGGTCATGTATGTATTTAAGAATTAGTGAGACTTTATGGGGAACCATCATCAATTATTTCAGGCTGAGATATGATATTTACATCTCTGTTTTGGAAGAGCCTTCAAAAGGATAAGAATATCGAATTGAACCGTAAAGAAAATATCTTCCTCAAAATGATGGAAAGAATGAGAGAAATATTAAGAAAATTGAAAGTAATGTTACTAGTTATATATCATTTCTTTCAATAGATTTTGGATAAGAATATTCCACTTATTTAATTCTATTATACAAACTTTCACTTGAGTATTTAAATGGATCCTTATGAAGCAAGCTGTGTGATATGGGGTGGAACTCAAAAATCCTGGGATAAATTTCATGAAGTAAAACTGTTGTGAATAGACATTTTAAAGGACAATACATAGAAGACAAAAGTGATCCAAAATCATATCAGGTCTTCTTAGTGTCAAAAAATAGTTATGTTAAAAATCAATGGAAAGAATTAATTTTTCAAGTTGAGGATAATATATTACTCAATATGTCACCATAGAAAGGGGTCATGAAATTTTGGATGAATTGTAAAATGAGTCTGAGGTACATATGACCATTTTTTAATAAGGAGCATTCTAGATTAGTTTCTTATCAGTTATAATAACCTCCAAATAATTCTAATTCACATGATCTCTTCAATGTGTCCTGGTTAAGAAATTATATGTTAGACGCAACACATAAACTAAACAAAAATGGTATAGAACTTGAACCCAACCTATTTAATGAAGAATAACCAATACCAATTCTTGATGGAATGGAATATGTTTTGAGTAATAAGAAAAACCAACTAAGAAAAGTATATTGAAGAAATAAAATTTTTAGAGAAGTTAACTAGGATCCTAAAGAAGAGATAAAGTACAAATACCCTAATTTGTTTTGAGATAGGGAAAAAATTTCAAGGATGAAATTTCTTAGTAGGGGGGAACATAACATCCCAAAAATTACTTTATATTATTAATAGAATATATTTTGTTTTTAAATAGTTATTTATTATGAGAAAATAAAAATAACATTAAATTTCATATAAACATTACATATCATGAATTAATACTGACCCAAATATCTAGAAATAATACATGGAGTAAATAAAAAAGAACAACTTACAAACTAATGTTAAATCCAAAGAATGATATCTCAAATGAAACTATCACAAACTATAAAAAATAAAAATTAATAGAATAGTTGGGAAGGTGATAAACATTATCAAGGTAAGTATAAAACCTTTTGTCTGTGAATTTTTCTATGATTGAGGTATGAAATTGATGGATTATATATACTGTAGAGAAGGAAAAGCGACCATTAGGATCTGAAAAATTTCTCAACATTGGACAATATGACATTTGATGAAAATTAATGAAGTGAATTATTCTAATTAGAAATAATTCTTCTATTATAATCAGATTATATAAAAGGTAAGGATAAGAGGTAATTGTTGTAGAAGGGAGAAATAATGGCCTCAACCAAGAGAATTATGTCCTTTGAAGTTAGTTTTCCAGAACATATCATGGATCTATAAGCACTAGGGTTGAGCCTTGACTATCACCAATTAAATCTAAATCAAGTAAGGATATGGATAAATAAACAATAAGAGAACATTAAGTTAGTGTATATTACCACCATATCAATGTTAATTGAGTCACAGCATGAAAGTTCCAATATCACACACCATACCCTTAGGGACTATATCTATATAATATGGTGTCATGTATCTTTATCTTCATATTATAAAAGTCTAATTTTTATTCTTATAAATTAAATATAAATTTCTTCAATTCAATTTTAATTTTAATTTAATTATCAAAAAACATACAAATATAAGTTGACTATGGTAAAATATATTTTGTGGATATAAATAAAATATAAATATAGTTTTTAAAATTATATTTTTATGATTTTCAATAAAATATATTGTCCTGAAATAGTCTTATAAAGAATTATTTATTCATACATACTTTTATAATATCCCATGTAAGTTTTATAAGTGTTAGAATGTTGAATATTCCTTAAAACAAATAATTTTTAATAGATAATGAATTTTATTAAAAGTTAAAATTATCATATTTAGAAAATAACTTTGATAAAATAAATATTATATTTCAAATTAACACATATAAATTAATTTATCAATAAATTTTGAGAATTTTATAAACAATATTATTTTGTAGTCATTATTAAAAATATGTTTGTTTTTTTTTGGTATGATTTTTGACTTCATAAATATGTAATAATATGTAATAATTAATAAAATTCAATAAAAGAAAAAAAATTATTTATTTTTTTAATAAATTATATTTTAATGAATTAAAATTATTTTCTAAACCTATAAAAAACTTTCCAATGTTTAAACTATAAATTAATGTTTTTAAAAACAATTGTTTTAGAGAAATTAATTAAACAAGATAAAAGTAAAATAAAATATTGAATTTAGGTTCATAAAATCAAATATTTCAAGAAAAAGCTTCTTAATGTTATAATCCATGAGCCAAGACCCTTGTTAGGATTATTTTTTATTTTACACATTCGAGATTTCCTATGCCTACAGTTAAAAATTAATAAATAGTCCAACCACATTTTCAATAAATACCCATCGATCCACTATATTTCATTGACTCATAATACTTTTAGCATTAATTTCTCTCAATTTTAAATCATTACATCCTTTGAAATTAGTTTATATGGTTCTGAGAAAATCTCCTCGAGCATTAAGAATCTATCTCTTAAGGTAAAGGATTCTCATCCTCTACATTTTATCCGAGTAGTTTCTCTATAGTTAGCCTTCAAATTTCAAAGGTAATATGTTATCATGAACTTATAATCATTACATTACTATCCAAATAGTTTTAAATCAATCTAATTCTTTCATTATCTCTCATTAATCCCATTCCATAGGCTACTTTGTATATCCATTATGTTTTCATAATCATTCCTTGATTTTCCATTCCACATTATGTATGTTATGATTACCGAAATCTATTTTTATTTATTAGTATTCTTGTAGATGTAATTATAATTCATTGATTGGGGATTTCCTTTTTTCACGCATATTCGTTTCATATGGGTTAGAAAAGATGAAAATTTCAAGTCATTAAAAACTCGTGTACTGAAGTATTTTATATGAAACTCGATCATTATTCTACATGGTTTATTGATGAAATTATTTTTATAATATATTTTTTTTAAAATGTATTGAGAAATATGAAGGGTTCACCATAATATTTCTATAATTCCTTGGGTAAATAACGTATCTATATATATGAAATGTTTTATGATACCTTGGTGAATAACCTGGAAATATTTTTTAAGTAATGTTTTTATTTATCCTTTGTGATGCACTTATGAATGAATCATTTTTAGGTTGTAGACACATTTCCATGTTAGGTATCATTAAGATATCATGTTATTCCTCATGTATTTTCCATGTTAAATTCCCATGATCCATTTCCTTTCATTATCACTTACCAGAATTTATTCTCACCCTTTTTTGTTGATGCATGTCCATAAGAATTCATTTGAAGTGAGGTTCCCAAGGATAGAATAATAAAGGAGTCCTTTAATATTATTAAATTAGGTTTATGATAATTTTTTTCTTATATAATTCATGTATCATGTACATAGTTTACAATACAGTATACCTTAAAAGGCCATTAAATGTTATTAACATAATAATATTTTATGGAATTATGAATAAAAAAATATGTAATAAAATTGAAGGACACAATATGTGTCATGCTCCAAACAATTGGAAAGGTAAAACCTTACGATTTTCATACAGATATAATCAAACTAGTGAAAATTCCACCATCAAGAATCCAAAAATGGGTGCCACCCAAAACCATAAGGGTCCTCCACCCCTACAAATCACCAACTAGAAAAAAACATAAATTAAATCTATCCTTCTCAGAGCCCAAGGATATTATCAATGTTCCTCTCATTTCTATTATCATTGAGGGAAACTTCCTACACCAATGCACTCGATCAGGTTTTCATCCAAAATAGATGACCTTATATATGCACTCTGGGACTCAATATCGATATCTTATGACACTAAATCATCAACCACTACCCTCATGAGAAACATTATTCCTTATCAAACATTTAAATATACCCCAAGGGGTCTCCCCCTACCTTGGTTCCCCTAAAGATGAGAAAAATGAATACTAATCAGTTATATACTCAAAAAAATACTCATTCTCTCAAGACCAAATATAACATATGACATCGATATAAAAAATTCTAATAACATCACACAAAATTATTCAAAATAATATGTTCTATAAGAAACCCAAGGTTGGAGTATAACTCAATATTTTTTCCAATCCTTAGAAATTCCTAAAATAGGCCAATCCCAAAAATCCAAACACTCATCTTCCGAATCTAAGAGGGTATATCTCAAATAGAAATGACTCTCCCCTAGTTCTATAAATATAGCGATAATACTCCCAAAAGAATAGATCATATGAAACCATGATCACCAACTAGGTAAAGAACCAATTATATATTGTTGAGGGTTGAAGCTATTTATCATCTAGGTCCCACTTCCCTATATTAACGGGCCATGATTGAATTAATCCATGATAACACACCATAAAAATATATTCATAGATTCATAATCATACTAAACTAGATCATTCTTCACTAAATAAAATATCACCGGGCCCTACTACAATATAATATAATCCTAGGAAAGCATCTTTGCCAACGATGTGTCACACTGATTGTAGGAATGAGGGAAAATAATATCCTTAAATATAAGTCTCTAGCCACACTCCATTGATATAAGAACTACATTGGGATCTCTATCTCTACTAGAAATAACATAATATCTATTTATTAAAACAACGTAATGTGGAATAATCCTGAGCACTAATACAAAAAATTATATAGATCACACTTCATGCCACCTCAAGCAATGTCAAATCAAATCCATCCATAGCACACATTAAGAGACCAAGAACATAGTCTGCATCCTCTTTCATATTTCTACCAATCATGAGACTATATCTCTACATAAAATGATTCCTTACACATATTAGGATGAATATCACATCGCCCCACTATTCCCAATCCCAGAATCGATCTCATCATACTCATCATCAATTAAATTAGAGAGACTGATAGGCTATACAAACCCTTGACGATTGATTATGTTTGATCTATACTCTGAACTAGGAGATAAAAACCAACATCATACACTAAAAAAACCTACTAATGACTAAGATATAGTGACATACCCACACCTTAAAGAATGTATAAAATATATCTAATAGGAAATCTTACCACGCTAGTGGTTAATATAAACAACATTGGCCACTATTGGAGAATGCACACCATATTTTAGGAGGATACCGACCCTTGTATAGTATAGGGGACATGTACCTCATATGGATCAAGAGAGTATCAGCCTCATGCTTGAACAGAATGTACCCCATCAAAGGGGAAACCTACACCTCCGTTGGGTTACCCATTCCCCACCTCATTTGGGGTGGGGGTAGAAAATCGAATGGCTAAAAGAGACACATTACATTCCTTCTCATCATGAACACCAATCACTATTGATTGAGGACCAAATCCATATATAGAAGGGGAGTTCTAACCCCATTAATGTATAGGGGATTCAAACATTATGAGGATCGAGGATATACTATCCCTATACCTAAATGTGGGAATAACACTCAATGGATGTTAGTTTACTCCCTTATATCTTTGGGGGAGTATCAAACTCCAAAATTTCATGTCGGGACCTATACCCTAGTAACAACATATTTCTTTGGGAGTACGCACCCCATCTAAACCAATATGGTACACTAATATCCCTATAACAATATCACATCCTTATTGAGGTATTCCTTTATGAAACAAACAACTATGTTATTAGAAGATCTATGCACTGTACGATCACATGTATGTGTGATGCCCCATTTATCCAATTATCTGTTGATGGTTCTTATCAAACCTGTAGTGAAATAATTTATCTGGTTTAATCATCATCCTCATTTCAAAGAAATATCTCTTAATGTTTTATATTAGGCTTTGAAAATAAAAATTCCCATTCCACTATATGATGCATGAACTTATTCAATTTTAACATGTAACCGATTACTTTATTTCTCAAGTTAGAAAATACATTATCAGAGTCTTTATGTATGAATTCATTATTCTTCACACTATATAAGGGCTCTATAGTCTATCAATTAAAAAAATATTTAGGAATGTTTTACCCATATGTACAAAAACGAGCTTGTGAGAGACATATCTTCAAACTCTATATCTAAGTAAAAACATCTCCAATACCACTCTACGATTTCCCAACACACTATGTACCCTTCCAGGATAGTGGTAGGATGGGTTTGGCACCCTAATCCTACAACTAATAGGAAAGGGACTAGTGAATAGCACTGTGAAGTCATAAAAGGAAATGTGAATCCTTAGACAAAATATTCTAAAAAAAAATTCACTATCTAATAAATACATTTCCAAGAATTCATTAGATACGTATATAACATAGAATAAAATATTAATACATAAATTTATTAAAAATAATTTGGGTATAAAATATAAATTAATTTGTTAAGAGGATAATATACAAGTATGAAAACCCTATGATAAAACACTATACTCAACTGATTGGGAAGAAGAGGATCACCATATCACATGAAATTCACCTTGAGAAATGCAACTGATGAATCCCATGTGTATCCAACTATGATCTAGCTCCATTTTTCCGATACTCTAAACCAATACTCCCACCATATTGCCTCTAACATATCCAAGGCCAACGTAAACATAATAAATGTGGGAAAAAATCCTTTGAATGAGTGCGTATTAAAATACCCAATAGGATGATAAAAAAATTAAATTGGGTAATAGGCCTCCTCATTCCCATGGAATAAACCACATAACTGCAAAACTCAAATAATGGAGAAAACACTTTCTACTGATAAAGCTACAACTACACATCCTAAAATGACCCTAGATCTATCTTATTGGAAAAGAAAGGGATAAAACTAAATTTCAAATCATAATGAGGAATGAAGTTGTTGTAAATGAATCACATAACTCCTGGGAAAAAGCATCTCATCTCATCTACCATTAGAGAGAACACATCCTTTCTTATAATCCACTGGTGAAAAAACCTTTATATACATTTTTTCTGACACTTTTTTTGGGGCACGCGCACCCGTCTACTTGAGTACTAAACATGTGGTTTATTTTCCCCACATTCCAATTTTCCAAAGGCGGGATACATCCATTCCTTGTTCATGGAAATTTTCTCCTTGATCCAACTGGGATGATGGGATGTCGATTTTTCCTTCCCTGGATTCCTCCTCAGAACTCGTCACCTAGTCCAGGTCTCCCTTAAAGATTATGTAGTGGTTCTTGAATCTCATTCCTGGTGCCATATCTTTGTGGTCACCGGTTAATTACACTACTTATGTCAGGACATTCGATGGGGTCTTAACATGGTAGCAACCTCTAGTCGGAGTAGAAGGTAACATCAGGCATGTTAGCGAATATTTGGATGCATGGACATTGGGGAACCTATATTCTTCCTCATAAGTGGGGATCTTGAGGGAACATAACCCGATGTATCCTGCATCAGTCACAGGTTATTATATTATGGAGGCTTTTTTGTGCGGTTTTCCTTAGTTTCCCATGTTTATCAAAGGGTATGGTGTGTGTTTAACATTATGAGGAGATAGATACACTGAAGGAGTGTCTTCTGTGGTTTTCCTCAGGCATCTCATGTTTATCGTGTGGTAGGTAGTGAGTTTAACGTCTTGCGAAGACGGAATGAGGGTGATCCGAACATCCCATATAGACGTATCAGATTGGTACATCCCTATGAGGGAACACCTGGATGGTTTACCGGGTGGATGGATCAAAACCCACGATAAGAGCAGACCCAAGATGGTGTGTCTCAAAAAGTGCATATGTAACACTATGACGGTAGATCTAGACACCACTAAGGGCGGATCAAGGATTTTTCACCCCAAAATGGGGGAACACCAAGGTTTACTGTTGATTGGGATTAAACCTCATAGTAGTTTCCTACGTCCCCTATGTAGATGACATGGTTCAAAACCCCCTAGTTTGAAGGGGTGATGAATCGAGGTGTGCACAAAGGACAAAGACCTGGAGACATGATGGGGATTATGTGTGAATTGCGGCCAAGTAATGCTAGGAGTTGCGAGGAGGTGGATGACATGATCCTAGTGGGATGTGGCAACCCATGTGAGAATCGGGATGGATGATGGAGATTTGAATGTAGTGGAGGGGGAAAGAGATGGGACCGTCGTGAAGGTGACAGTAGTGTTGGTCTTGAGTCTCAGAGAGACATCCTACATATCCTCTTGGCAGGGAATAAAAATCTGTGTAGTTCAGGAGGGAGATGGGACGTCTAAGGAGGTGACATGTAATAATGGACGCATGTATGGGACCCAGATGAAGTGGAACCTCGGGTTTGGGTCATGACCTTCTTGAGACACATAGGATCGAGGGAAAGATCAGGCGATGATCATGAATTGGGGTGTACATGTAGGAAAACAACCAGCTGGTGTGTATGGGGCTTATGCATGGTTAGCAGCCCGGGTTGGTCTTACATCACAAGGGAGGACCAAAGTTGTGGGTCCTTGCTAATGGTATTACAACTGCTTGCCACTAAATAGGATATGAACAAGATTATCGATGATCGGGATCCAACGGCTTACCACTGATTGATGAACACTATGGCTTACCGCTGCATGGGGCACAATGACTTACCATTGAATGGGGTTTATAGTTTAATTCCATGTAGGCCGGGGGTGAACTGACGTGAATAAGGACAAGGGGCCCTGATGGATGGTGTAGGCGAACTGACGTGAAGGGGGGTTGGAACGATCGGGTGTTGGGCTTGACCCTCAAGGAGGTTTCTTATATACCTTACCTTGGAAAGGATCAATGTACTCATAGTTCGGAAGGGGGTAATTTAAGGATTATGCTCTGAGGCATCCCAAAGTGTTGGTGAATCGACGTGAAGATGGTCAGAAGGACTGAGGTGGTGGGATTTAACCTCGTGGAGGTTTCCTATATACCTTTCCTGGACAAGGGACAAATACCATGTAGTTCAGGTGGTGTGGGGATTATACTCTCTGCTTTCCAAGGTGTTGGTGAACTGACGTGAAGGGGGTCAGAGCAACCAAGGGGTGGTGGGATGGAACCTCATGGAGGCTTCCTATGTACCTTGACTTTCCAAGGATCAAATACCACATACTTTAGGTGGTGTGGGGTTTATATTCTAGGCTTCCCAAGAGGATGTCACGGACGATGCTTACTACTGTAAGCCCACGTGAGTCATTCTCGTTGTGATAATCAAGAGGTAGAAAGGACCTAATGATCACAGTACAAAGGTGCTTCCATGAAGTGTGGTGAATGAGGTTTATGCAAGGGAGGTGCCTGGGTGCAGTAATGGAGCGAAAATGGTGAATGGGGCCTACGCAAGGTAGCTGCTTGGGTGCCGCTATTGATCGACAATGGTGGAGGGGGCTTACACAAAGAAGCTTCCTGTTTGCCACTATGTAGCGGCAATGTTGGATGGGGATTACGCAAGGAAGCTTCCCAGGTGCCACTATGGAGTAGAAATAGTGGATGGGGCTTACGCAAGGAAGCTTCTCGTGTGCCTCTATGGAGCGGAAATGGTGGATGGGGCTTACGCAAAGAAGCTGCCCATGTGCCATAGTGGAGTGGAAATGGTGGATGGGAATTACGCAAGGAAGCTGCTTGTGTGCTACTCTGGATTGGAAATTGTGGATGGGGCTTATGCAAAAAAGCTACTCAGATGCCTCTATGGAGCACCAATAGTAGATGGGGCTTACACAAGGAAGCTACCTGGGTGTCGCTATGAAGCCACAATGGTGGATGGGGGTTATGAAAGGAAGCTTCCCGGGTGCCGCTATGGAGTGGCAATGGTGGATGGGGATTATGCAAGGAAGCATCCCATGTGCTATTATGGAGCGGCAATGGTGGATGGGGCTTACGCAAAGAAGTTGCCCGTGTTCCACTATGGAGTGTCAATGATGGATGTGGATTATGCAAGGATACTGCTTAGGTGCCATAATGGTGAAGCAATGGTGGATGGGGCTTATATAAGGAAGCTGCCTGAGTGCCGCTATAGAAAGGAAATAGTGGATGGGGCTTACACAAGGAAGCTGCCTTAGTGCCGCTATAGAGCGACAATGATTGATGGAGCTTTCGCAAGGAAGCTGCCTGTGCGCCTCTATGGAGTGGCAATGGTGGATAGGGCTTATGCAAGGAAGCTGTCTGTGTGCCACTATGAAGTGGAAATGGTGGAAGGGGCTTACGCAAGGAAGCTACCTAGGTGGTGATGTGGAGCGGAAATGGTGGATGGGGCATACACACGGAATCTTTCGGGTTTCCCATATGGAGCGGAAATAGTGTATGGAGATTATGCAAGGAAGTTGCCTGTGTTCCACTATAGTGCGCCAATGGTGGATGGGGATTACGCAAGGAAGCATCTCGTGTGCCGCTATGGAGTGACAATGGTGGATGGGGCTTATGCAAAGAAGCTCTCATGGTGCCTCTATAGAGCGATAATGGTGGATGAGGATTATGCAAGGAATCTGCTCGAGTTCTCTTACGGAGTCACAATGGTCGATGGGGATTACGCAAGGAAGCTGACTGGGTGCCGCTATGGAGTGGAAATAGTGGATGGGGCTTATACAAGGAAGCTGCCCGTGTGCCACTATATAGCGACAATGGTGGATGTTGCTTACGCAAGGAAGCTTCATGTGTTCCTCTATGGAGTGCCAATGGTGGATAGGGCTTACATAAGTGAGCTGCTTGGGTGCCGCTATGGAGCGACATTGGTGGATGGAACTTACACAAGGAAGCTATCCGGGTGCCACTATGGAGCGATAGTAGTGGATGGGGCTTACGTAGGGATGCTTCCCAGGTGCCACTATAGAGCGACAATGGTGGATGGGGCTTATGCAAGGAAGCTTCCCTGGTGACGTTATGGAGTGGCAATGGTGGAAGGGGCTTATACAATGAATTTTTCCACGTGCTGCTATGGAGCGGCAATGGTGGATGGGGATTATGCAAGGAAGCTACCCGAGTGCCCCTCTGAAGTGGCAATAGTGGATGGGGCTTCCGCAAGGAAGCTTCCGATAATGTCTTCCTCATGTCTGGCCATGAGGCCATCCCAACCCACTGGTGGGTTGAGGATTTCGCCTTGCTGGTAGTGCAGAGGAGGGATAATTCCAAGGGCATTGGAATCAGTCTGATCAAAGAGAGATAAAAAGTGTTAATCACATGCCCAACATTCGGAACAAAATGAGGGTTTCCTGATGATGGAGGATAACTTTTGACCATGTTCGAAACCCAAAATCCATATCGTGTTAGCCTGGAATGGGGACAAGTAAATGAGGGTCGACTACTGACCGTGTTCGAAACACAAGACCTGACTCAAAGTGTTGTCCAAAATATTTTGGGTTGTTGGCCCAGGACGGTAGATAAGCCAATGTTGCATGGGACCAGGCCATTCGGGGGTCCCTTCAGACATGGAAGTGGATGACGATCTGAATGAAGGACATGAAAAGCGTGAGGTGGAGTGACGGAATATTTGAACAGATTCCAATGCTCTTGAAATTACGCCATTGTAATCATGGAATTAGGCATCTCATTCTTGGATCATAATTCATCTCTTGTTTGGAGTTAGAGGTTTCCTAGGATTGGAACAGAGGGTAACCTAAATTTTATAGTCATGTAGATTGGACTCTTGGCATCTTAGGCTTAGAGCATAAGGAATATCATGTTTAGAGTAAGAGGCATCCTATTTTTGGAACATAGGGTAAACTATTGTTTATAGTAATGTAGATAAAACTATTGGCATCTCATGCTTTGAGCTTAAGGCATCTCTTGTTTGGAGAAAGTGGCATCCATGGTTTGGAACATAGGGTGAACTAAAGTTTATAGTCATGTAGATAGGACGATTGGCATCTCATGCTTGGAGCATAATGCATCTCTTGTTTGGAGCAGGAGGCATCCTATGTTTTGAGCATTGGGTGAACTATAGTTTATAGTAATGTAGATAGGACTGTTGGCATCTCATTATTGGAGCATAAGGAATCTCTTGTTTGGAGCAAGAGGAAACCTAAGTTTGGAACATATGGTGAACTACAGTTTATAGTCATGTATATATGACTGTTGGCATATAATACTTGGAGCATAAGGCATCTCTTGGATGGAGAAAGAGGAATCCTATGTTTGGAACATAGGGTGAACTACAGTTTATAGTCATGTAGATAGGACTGTTGGCATCTCATGCTTGGAGCAAAAGTCATCTCTTTTTTGGGGCAAGAGGCATCCTATGTTTAGAACACAGGGTGAAATATAGTTTATAGTCACGTAGATAGGTCCTTTTGTATCTCATGCTTAGAGCATAAGGAATCTCTTGTTTGGAGCAAGAGGCATCCTATGTTTAGAACATAGGGTGAACTACAGTGTATATTCATGTAGATAGGGCTGTTGGCATCTCATGCTTGGAGCATAAGGAATCTCTTGTTTGGGGAAAGAGGTGTACTATGTTTGGAATATATGGTGAATTATAGTCTATAGTCATGTAGATAGGACTATTGGCATCTCATTATTGGAGCATAAGGAATCTCTTCTTAAGCAAGATGCATCCAATGTTTGGAACTTAGGGTGAACTACAATTTATAGTCACGTAGATAAGACTATTTCCATCTCATGCTTGGAGCATAAGGAATTTTTTGTTTAGAGAAAGAGGCATCCTATGTTTGGAACATAGGGTGAACTACAGTTTATAGTCATGTAGATAGGACTGTTGGCCTCTCATACTATAATAAAAGATTAAACAATAATGGAAACCATAAATAGGGGAAAATATTTTTTGTGTGTAAAATAAATTTCCACTTTTAACTCATATCCAAACATTTCATATGATAATAAAACCAAAAAATATCCTCTTTAAAATTAATAACAATTATATTCCTTAAAAACTATTTAAAATATTTCATGTTAAAAAATACCACGTAAAAAATATATAAAACAATTTCCTTTGAATTAAATAATAAAAATAATGATATCCTACCTTTATAATTCATAATAAAACCTTTCACATATTCAATTCTTGTTATTTTAGTAAATAAATACACTTGACAATTCATCAATCATATGACGTGCATAAAAATTTAATTTTTTTAATAATATCCCATAAAAATCCACATTATATTATGTGTAAATCATAAAGAAACATAAAAACCATTCAAAACTCCCTTATATATATAATAAAAATTTATATAATGGAAAATTCAATTTAAAATACAAATCATGCATGAATAAAGAATAAAAGAAAGAATTATATGACCACTTACCTATTTAGGTTGTCAAAAAAAGCTTAGTTCGTATTTTCTATACAAAATATCTTCATTAGACATATAAAATAATAATAAATTGTTATTATAACTTATTAAACAATTTTTTTAATATCCTCAAAGGATTAGAATTTGAATTTACTTTCATTAAACCAACACAATAGCAAAACAACATTGAATGGACTGTGAACAATCCATAGAGGGCCCTATGTATAGATTTTCAATATTTAGATATGTTCTTAGAGTTTAAAATTAAAATAGTAAATTCCTATTATTCTATAAACCCTAGAATAGAGAAAAACAAAAAATAAATAAATTTATAAGAGTAAGGATAAAAAAGTGGAGGAAAAAGAGAGAATGAACTACCACAATCTTCCATGGAGAAGACAAACAAGAGGAATCTACAAGTATGGAGGGGTATATCCTCCTCTTTTATGTGTTTTATTTGTTATAGGGAGAATAATGGAGCCCCACTCTTATGTAAGATAGGGTTTATTAATAATAATAATAATAATAATATTGTTATTATTATGAAATATAATTTTTTAAAACATATAATATAATTAATATATATTCATAATATTAAAACATATTCATTAAAAACACTTCTATAAAACATGGTTTATCCAGTTTTAGGGATTTAACAATGCTAACTAAATGAACTGTTAGAGAGCCCCTTTATCACCTCAAAAAAAATGAAATGTTAGAGGGGGTCTTTGACAACACTTTTTTTAGTAATGTTAAAGGGGGTATTTAATAGTGCTAAAAACGTGATGTTAAAGTGGTCCCTTTATCATCACTAGTAAAAAAGAACTGATAAATCCCTCCCTTTTCGGCATTATGAAAAAAATCAGTAATAAGAGGAACTTTTTTTAGTTCTAGTAAAAAAGTGCTGACAAAGGGTATATCACAAAAAAATTATATTTAATTTTTAAAAAATTATTAATATATATATATATATATATTGATATAAATATAATATATACTATTTAAATATGTTTTAAATAAAGGTAAATAGTCATTTTTACATAATATATTAGATATTTAGTGAATATTGCTAATAAAATAATTTAAAAAATATTATAAATTAATAATTTCCTAATTATTATTGAGTAATATTCATTTTTTAACAATTTCAAAATAAAAAGTATTAAAAAATTAATGAAAGATCTAAAATAAGTTGAAATTGCAAAAGGAACATCGAACGACCATAACATTTAATCTGGGTATTCGTTTGGTCTATACCTCATATCAAATCAAATATTGTGATGATCTCTACACCCTGGTGACTTGGGGTAACCCTAATCATAGTTTTCAGGCACAAAAATTCCCAAAAGGCCTCTAAAAATGGTATTTTATTTGTGGTACCACAATGTATTAACATTTGATGGATTTTTACCCTCATTTAACGGGGTCTTATTGACTTATTTCACTGGATACTGAATTTATTAGGAGTTCTTTCATTTATATTGACATTATGGTTTTGATGTTTTATCATTTTTCATATTGTATCTTCATTTGAAATAATATATATAAAAATATATACATATTTTTTATATATTCACAAATAAAAATTTAATTTTATAAATAAATATTTAAATATATCTACATATAAAATATATTTCTCAATATATCAAACTTAGCTAAATAAAAACTCATATACCTTATATTTAAAATAAAAATGTATGAATATTTATATACATATTCAATTGATGTGTATGTAAATAATATATATATATATATATTTATTGAATTATAGATATTTATTTATAAATATATTCAAATATATGTATTTAGATATAAATATTTAATATATGTACATAAATAGAAATATTTATAATTATATATATATATATATTGATTCACATGAATATATATAAATAAATATATGTATGTATGTAGTTATAAAAACACACATACAGACACAAAGAAACCTATTTTAGATATATATATATATAGATATATATATATATAAATATATGGGTTTAAAATGTAATGATATATATAAATATATAAATATATATATTATAAAATTGAAAATAAAATAATATAGGGGAGTCGAAAAGGAGAGGATGTATGAGATAGAGGACTCAGGTTCAAAACTCACTGTAGATAGGGGTGCAAGTGAGTGGGTTGAATTTTCTAAAGCACTAAAAGGGGGAGTGCCTGAGTGAGTTGGTAACACGTGTTAATAAAGAGGGAGTGGGGAGAATTAATAAAATGTGGTTCAAACAAAAAATATTTGTCCCCGTTTATTAGTTGGGACTTTATCATCTCGTTTTAAGAAATGATAGAGGGAGACTTTAACAATGATAAAAAAGATATGATATAGACCCCTTTTAGCATTAATAAAAAATCACGGATTAAAACACTATTTATTAGTGATTTTTAGTGCTCTTAATGGGGACATTATCTCCACTTTTTAAGAGCACTGTTTAATTCAACCCTTTAATATCACTCACATTCTCATCACTTTTGAAGCACTGATAAAAGAAATTTACTAGTGCTGCTAAATCTATGATTTACAGTAGTGATAATAACATCATCTACTTTACTCCATGTAAATTTGTTTCAAAAAATAAAAAATGTAAATAAATATTATAAACTATATATCATATAAATTATAGAAGCTTGTTATAAATAAAACTGAAAACAAATATCATATAAATGAATTTATATACTCAACCCAAAAAACACTCAACAATAGCATTGTAATTACTTATAAATCAATTATATGTTATTTTAGAAATTATATTAAAAAAATGTTATTTTGGGTTAATATTTAAGAATAATATTTCACTATTAATGGTATGTAGACATTGTATTAAACCATGGAATACTATTGGAACTCAAAAAATGATGCCTCAATTCATTCCACTAATGATATTCCAATTACTTTTGCAAGAAAATCATGTTCTAGACAACTAATAACTTTCACGAAACCAAAATCTTTTGTGAAACTTTCACTGCATTAAACATGTATCCATATACAGGAGTCCTCATAGATTCAAAAAACATTCTATTTACCATGAAATATTTTACATTCATTATAAATTATTGTTTTATGAATCTTAGTTGTTTTATGTTGACCAATGTTATATTTTTCACTCAAGTGTTGCAAGTATTACAACTTCACAGAACTCTTTTTCATGTAAATCTACATCGTATAAATATTTCCCGAAGGTGAGAAACCAGATATTCATTAAGTGTCCATCTAAATAAAATGTTGGGGGTATCCTATTATTTTTAGACACTACATGAGCTTCATAAAATTTTACCACCCACCAACAACCTTGTGTGAAACATTCATTGTTCACTAAACTTAATTGATTTCACGTGTCCTATAGTGTGAAACTCACCATTGCCATAAAACTCCATCTGTATTTCATGGGGTTATGAAACATATATTTTAATTGAAAATAAAAACATTCCAAAAAATTATACATACTTATATTTTGATGATGATTCCTCAAAATTTCACTTGAGTGAAACGTCACTAAATACCTTTACCCTTTCATGAAACTAGTGTCTTTGAAAGATAATATATAATTCGCTAAAAACAATATTCTCCATTATCCAAATTTAGGAAACCATAAATATTTAATATACATTATAATTTCACCACCTTCTTCCCTAGTGTATATTGATACGATACATAATATACTACTAACTTCAATATTTGATTAAAATTTTTTTTAACAATATCCCCTTTTTGGTTTTTTATAAATAAAAATATCAATTCGTTAAAGCATAGTCCAAAAACAAAAACCTAAAAGTATTAAAATAACTCATCCATCACTCTATGGCTACATGAGCAGAGCTCATTGTAGAAAACATGATTTAAAATACAATTTCATGCCTTCTGATAGTTATCAAAATCAAAACACACCTCCTTACCTCAAAAAATCCCAAAATATGACTAAATTTAAAAAACAATATTGTATAATAAAAAAACATTTCTCCTAGATGAAAATTAACTTAAATTAATATAATTTCCCTCTTATCACTAAAAATACCCCTTGAATCATATCTCATCCTAAACCCTACTCAAAATTAACATCCATATAAAAGATATTAAAAGCATGGGTATATTGGTTAAATCTAAACCTCCTCATGCAATGGGAGGTGGACGAACACAATGTTACAACCTTTCTAAAATATTGGGGTAGAAAATGCCTAAGTCATGATATCATCCACTTTATCATTTTCTCTAACATGGTCCATTATAATCATTCCTTGTTGAAAACTGTCATGGATGAAGTGATATTTGATCTCTATATATTTGGTACAAAAGTGTTGAACTGATTTTTTAAGCTCAATCTTAATCTTTTTTTAAAAAAAAAATATCTACATCAGTTGTTTTACCTAGACACTAATAACGATTATATAATACTTTATCCACAACAACTCAGTGGATTCCTTTGTCATAGATATATATTCCGGTTCAATGATATTAAGATAAGTGATTTTTTTTATTTCTTTGTCAACTAGTCCAAAAATTTGTTTCCCATAAATAAGGAACCAACACATGTGTTATTTAGGTCCATCACATCACTAACCTAGTACACATTATAAAATGATAACAATTTGTGATCCTTTATAGCTTCAATGTATAATCCAAAAAATTGCATAGCTTGAGTAGACATCATGATTCTTTTAACTAATGTGAAATGATATTTTTTAAAATTACCTTGGAAGAATGTGGATAATGATGTTGCAGAGATGATATATTGGTGTGTCTCTATAAAATATAAGAAGATTCCAACAATCCTTCTATAAAGTTTTGGATCCACAAATTTACCATCCTCCTGATTTCTATGTTTTGTATCAATAGAAATTGTAGTTGAAAAGGGTTTGTAGTCAAGAATTTTGAACTTCTTAAACATATTTATTATATTATTTTCATGAGAAATGAAAGTGTATTCATTTTTTGAATCAACTATAACACCAAAACGTATGTGAGTTCACCAATAAAAGAAATTTAATATTATGATATCATGAGATTGGAAAATTAATAAAATGATCAATGATTTATTCTACCAAATCAGATTTCATACACAAAGAAAATAACCATAAATTTATCTCCATGACATGTCTTCACATATATATCATGGGTGACATTTCCCTTTTTAAAATGCAACTTCTTTAGATAAGAAACTTTTCAAGCATACCATTCCCATGGTTCCTTCTTTTAACCATACAGGTACATCTTCATTATAAAATTTTTATTTCATCATTTTTAATTAAAAATCACAATGGTTTTTCAATGTGAATATATTCTTCAAGAGTTCCATTTAATAATATTTTTTTAACAAATATATGATAAACTATGCACCCTCTTAGAATTGTTATAGATAAGAAGAGCCTAATAAAATATTTTTTTCATCATATTAAATGTTTCTTCATCATCAGTGCTGTCAATTTGTGTATAACCATTACAAATCAAGAGTTCCTTTTTTTGGATTTCATTTAATTTTTTATAATTTTTTTTATTGAATATAAAATTTATTCCAATCACATTCTGATATTCTAGCCTCTTATAATGAACCCATGTTTGTTTTTTTTTTAACTGCCAATTATATCATTCATAGAATTAAACCATGATTAAATCCTCATAAATTCATCAAATAAGGTAGGATTCACCATTTTTATGGGAGAATAAAGAACAAAATTTCTCATTCTCCTTGTATGTGTAGGTGTTTTTTAATACCAAAAGTTTTTGGATTGATCAACATATCTTTTTAGGTATTAATTCATTTTCATCAGAAATGGTTTCCTCATATGATTCCACTTTAGTATAATCATCATTTGGAGAACCCTAAATAGTTATAAAGACTTCAATATTTTCTGAATTTCCGCCAATTCATGTTTCACCTTATTCTTCATCTCCAAACATATCTACAAATACGCTCCTCAAGTTACTCTTGATTTTATCCTCAAAGATATTGACATAAATACTCCCCTTAATTTTCCAAAGAAGATTATTGTATCATTTTTTGGATATATAATTCATTGAGTATCCATGGAATATTCCTTCATCCGTAGCATCACCATACTTGCCTTGATTTCATTCTTTAATAAAGATATTGGATTTACATAAAAAAAATCAAAAATAATTTAGTGATAAATTCATTCCATTCCATATTTAATTAGGTGTCTATTCCTCTCTATTACTCATCCCTATCCAATTTTGAGTATAAATTTTGAATCTAATAACCACTATATTGTAGTGAAGACAAAAACTAACCTCAGTCACCCTAGTTTTGCCTATTATATTTACCTATGGATTTTTTTATTCAATGAAGAAAAATTGTTAAAGTGTTCTCATTGATGTAACCTCATACTTTATTGTATGTTTTTAAGGTAATTTTCAAAATAAATGTTAATTTATTTTGTCCCATTTTCATAAACAAATATCTTGATTGTGAAGCCAAGTACCTCTTCATGCATTAAATTACATCTCATTTAGTCATCATAATCATCAAACATTCTATTAAATTATTATCATAAATAAAAATAATAAAGCACCTACCTAAAAATATGCCATCCACATTAATTGGACCTCACAAACCTATTTACACTTGATCGAGTTGATTTAATTTCCTTTTTATACTCAGCCAAAAATAATTTTGGACCAATTTTCATTTCCTATATTATTGACATGTATTTTATCAATCATGATTCAAATTCATGATATCCACTAGAGCATTCATCTTTGATAATTTTTCCATACTCTGTTTATTAATGTGACCAAATATATAGTTCCAAAAGTCATATCCCTCTTCAATTATTATAAATAAGGTATTTTATTTACTTTATACCTTATATAAAATACTATTTGTTCTCATACCTTTTATGATATAATTTTATTCGTTTCCATTAAGTGTTTTTCCTTTATAATTAAATGTCACCATTAGTTTTGAGTTTCAAATTGAGTCACACTCAATAGATTATGACACATACAATCCATATGGATAACTACCATCTTATTTATCTCATCAACTACAAATTGTATATTTGCAATTCCTTCGATCATTAATGCACCATCATTGTCAAATCACACCATTTAACAAACTCTTTCATTAAAAAGTTTTCAATAAATTCACATTTCATGTCATTTAGGATGAGAATCCACTATCCATAATCTAGGTGCTATTATTATTTTTATCTTTGAGTGAAATATCTTCCATTTTGTCTTTCTCAGTTTTATTATTTTGTTTCCATGAGATATAAAGTTGAGTTGAAGCATAATTCTCTCTATTGAATATATTATCAACAATCATGGTTGAATCAAACACATCTTTTTCTACCAAAGGATATTACATATTTTATAGGGTACGTTTTTTGTTTTGACCTATATTTACTTGTCCCTAAGTCTTTCAATTTTTGTTTCCAATTTAGATTTTCCTACAATGAATGAATATGTTCCTTAAGTTAGAACAACAATAACAATTTCCATATAAATTATTTCTTCTATATGATGATGGATATAGCATCATGCTTATTTAATGACTTCTTGGTACTTCCACATTCATACATCTCCTTTATTACTCATATTAAGCTATTTTATGGCTCAAAAATATATAGAGAATATATTCCATTAGAGTAAATATCTTTTCACATTCATTATTCATAAAATCACATACATTCATATTGGTATTATTATTGGATATTACCTCTTGATAATTGGGGTTTACTTTTAACCCACTACTCTGTTTGGTTTGAAACTATCTCTATTAGAATATCAGGTGCCTTTGTGTTTTCATATATATGACCAAATTTTTGCTTCTATTTTTTATGAACCATAAAATTTTGATCATTTGGCAGTCCTATATAATTATACATTTCACATCTACTCATAAATTTTTGTCTTTTATAATTCTATGTTTTCTCTACTCCTTTGAAGAAACATTTAAAAGTATTAATAAGATCAATAACATAGAACCTTCCAAATAAATGTTTTTTATTTGGTTGACCAAAATTTGTTTCTATTCCTAGTTTACACCTTACGTTAATTACTTATTCTTCTTGTACATCAACTATCATATATTTATCTTTAAACGAACAATTAATGTTATTGATAACTTTTTCATTCCATTGAATCTTTATTTTATATTCCATATTCTCTCTTGTTTTTATGTGAGTTTTCAAATGTTTTTCTTCCTCCCCCTAGGGTCAAAAAATTTCTACTTCAAACTAATTCACATACTCAAATGATTCTTTTAACAAAGATCCAATTTTTATATTTTTACTTCATTGAATTTTAATCTTTTCATGATATACCTAAATTTCTATCTTATGATCAGTGACACCATCTAGATGTTTGTCTTCCATTTTCATATGTTCCACGTTTCCAACTATCACTATCATGTCATCTTAAAAATCATATATAAAATCGATTTCTTCTTTTTCCAAAAACATTCTAACATCATTTTGTTCAATGAAAAAAGGATCTTTCTCTATAATTTCATTTCAGATTTAATGTCACATTTTTATAATAACCTTTTTTAGTCCATTATTATATTTCTTCTTCACTTAATTCTTCATTAAATTTTCCGGAGCACCAACCGACAATGTGATGTAATTTACCACATAAAAAACAACATGATAGAATATTTCTTTCAAACAACCCTTTTCATCTATTGAATATCCAAAAAATATATATATGGAAATACATCATCCACATATTCTCCACCATCAATGCCTTTACCGATGTTATTGTTTTCCATGGATTTTAATTCCATCACTTTACTTTCTAGAATTTTTATCTCTTCTTGTCTAACAATCATTTCATAAGCTGGTAGAATAATTAATAAACCATCAAGAAAATGCATAAATGAACCCCTTTTCATATGAACACAAACATTTGGATTATATAGTGGATTTAACCTTTTCACGTTTTTATTTCCAATATCTATATCTGTTATTTCTTCACTAATACCTCGATTTTTTTTGTAAATTATTTATATGATTAAAGACACTATCAAAATTCATAGATCATCAAACTTATTATAAAGAACATATAGTTTTTATCTTTTATATTTTTATTCAATTCATATATATTTCATAGTTTTTCTCACATGGCCTTTTATGTAGCAGAACTAATCACCTTTATATGTGTTTCATTTGGTAAAGCAGTAATAAGAGAATTTTGATCTTTGGCATCTGAAATAATAATTTTCCTATCTAATTCAGTCATATAATGTCTTGTGTCATAACTAACCAAACTGTGGGAATGATAACTTGTATCATAATAGATCAAAGATGAGATCTCATTTGATTCATAAAAATTTATAAGTGTCTTAAATCGCAAAGTGGAACTTCATATAAATTTATTTAATTATCCATCACATCTCATATTGGATAAATACACAATTACTAAAACCCATACCAATGATGCAACTTGTTTTAACCTAGAACACACTAAGAGTTGGTGAATTAGGTTGTCCAATGTTTCTAGGAATAAAATGGATCTTTTATATATTTTGGTGGGAACCAGTGGAATCTATCTAAAGGAAATGTGAAATCACCCAAAAAAAATTTGTATAAAAAGGAAATACAACATTGTAGTTTTACATTGTTCATATCTAAGGGTTATTCGAAGGAGACTTCACCAATATGGTGTAATGCATACTAGAATCCACTA
Organism: Viscum album; assembly: GCA_963277665.1. Classification (NCBI taxonomy): domain Eukaryota; kingdom Viridiplantae; phylum Streptophyta; class Magnoliopsida; order Santalales; family Viscaceae; genus Viscum; species Viscum album. Next base: position 1,292,833,497 of record OY728158.1, read on the forward strand.
AGCATCACTAGATTTTGTGGATTAAAATTTTTCAATCATGACTATTATGTGTTAGGCTCACTACTGCTTCATGATTTTTTGGAATAGAATACTTCCTAACATGGATTAATTCCAAAAAATCACCCTTGATCACTTATTTTGATGAATAATTTCATAGTTTATCAACTTAAAGATAATTTCCATATACGAGTATATGAAGATGATGTTTTTTTACCATTACAGAATAAAAATGATTCTTCAATGAATTCCACTAACCCGTTGCAAATTATTTCCCATGATACATCCTTTTTTACACAAATAATAACTTTTTTCAAACCTAAATATTTTGTGAAACGTTAAATTCATGAAAATTTTTTATACATATAGGTGTCCTTACTATTTCATGCAACCTTTAACTTATAGTGAAATCTTTGAGTTTTGCACAATGTAAAAGTTTCGTGAATATAACTTTTTCTGAGTTGAATCAAGTTAAATTATTTACAAAACTTATAAAGCATTATTACCTCACACAAATCTTCTTCACACAACACTACTTTTTAAAACTATTTCACATATAATATAAACTAGATCTTCTTTGAGTGTTGAGATACATCAAATAATGGGGGTGGATTCTTATTTATATACACACCTTTCCCCTCACTTACATAACTTATGTTCTTATAACCATACAGAAAACATTCTTATATTAATTAATATGAACTTATTGACATATCATTCATTATGAATCTCATAATTTTCGCCTAACTCACTCTTTATGTTTCTCATTCTAAAAATGTTTATTTTAACAAAACATAAAAAATTTCATGAAACACTTGATTTTTTTTATTTTGATGAGGCATCCCAAAAACATCACTTGTGAAAAACTTCATAAAAAATTGGTAGCCATTAATTAAACTCTTATATATTCTTGAAAATGGTTTATGAAAAAAAATTATCCATCCTCCAAATTCTGAAAACCAATTTTTTTTAAAAAAATTGAGAATTGTGCTACCTTTAACACCACTATAGATTAACAACATACTAAATTAACCAGAAAATTCTGGTTTGAATAACCATCATTTTAAAAACTATATACTAAATAGATATTTCTTTTCAATAATGTAAATATACACAATTTCCTGATATGAAATAAATTTCTCAATGAAAAATTTGTTTTATTAAACTTTCGATATTTTCATTAAAAAAACAAATTTATAACACAATATTTTCAAAATCATAGATGCGGGGAATCACACCCAAATCCCCTATTAGATTGTTGGACTTATTATACATATCTAACATTCTTTTCATATCACATCCCAGTCCAATATCACCCAAATCTAACATTTTTCATCTCAAAATAATTCTATACTTTCTAGAATATTTCTATCAGTAATTTTGAAGTGGGTAATCAAAATGATCTCACTGATATATATGTGTTTTCCCATAAACCTAATAAAAATTATAATATTTTGTATTCAACTGATGGTTTGGGAGAAACATGGATATCAATGAATCTAGACATATAATGAAGCACAAAGATATCATCCTTCATTAAATTCATTAACATATTACACATATCCATCGTCAGAGTTGTTTTTCATAAAACTAATCGAATATAAACCATCCTAAAATGAATCCTAATTTTTTTTACAATTATCCTTATCATCACGGGGATATCCATTTAGTTATGTTGTAGATATTTAAGGATGAATGATATAATCATCCTCCACATTCCTTTAGGTATATCCATCAACGAAAAGAATATTGAAATCCTCTATATACACTTCCCCTAACATTAAAATCTAATATCCTCTCAGTTGATAAGAGGATTCTTAATCTAAAAATACTTAATAACAAAAGATTCCATGAATCACTCATAATGATCCCCCTTCCATTAGATAAATTAACTTAAGAAAAATCACCCTAATATTAACATTAATTGTATTATTAGGTGCTTTTACTCAATTATTATAGTTTTATTACCCCAATAATAATTCCTTAACATGTCACTTATTGTCTATGTCTTTCCCACAAGGCTCCTGAGTAAAATTTGTTTGGGTGTCGTCTGATGAAAAAAGCACTAGTTAGAGTCAACCACAATAAATCTTACATAATTATGAACTAAAATTATATCATTTACTGAACATATAAATGAAGTAATCAATTAACCAAGATTATTCAAATCACATAATGAAACATATATTATTGATTTAAATTTGCTAGTTTACTGTTAATAATATATTTTTTAAAACAACAATTGGATTACTAATAATTAATTAATTTACCTAAAATCAACTTTTGAATTCAAATCATAGTAACAAAAAATTAAATGTATCCACTCAATTTTAATTTTACTCATGTCAAGAAATTATATATGTACATACCTCTATTCTCTAAATGTCCATGTTAATTAATATATAACTCAAAACTACTATTATTTGGAAACCACCCTCTCCAAAATAATTTAAATTAATCAAAAAAATAATATACTTTCATGGAATCTTATACTTATATCATTGTTTTGATTTATAGGCCCACACATATAGTATTCGTACAATTTTTTGAACTATAATCTTATATCTATCACTTTTACTATGTTTTTAAATTATCTAAAATAAAAGCACGATCATACCAATTTTTAATATTCCAACCCGACATGAACATGGATGAAAGTAAAAATTATACCCAACCTAAAGTAAAATACCTGATCGCATGGGAATATAAAATTTTAATGAGATTTTATGTTTTTCTCTTAGGGTATGATTTACCCTAAAATAGATCATCACTAATAATATCAATAATAAATTGATATATAAACATAAAAAATATAATATCAAAATGAAATCACCAAATAAAATAATAATAATACCATATGAACCAACAATTTCATCTGGTAAAATTTTGTACACACCATATTTCAAACATAAACCTGATAGAGTAATATAAATAGAATATATCATTAGAATAGATTGGAAAAAATCAATTGAATTACCCTAAAATAAATGATAAATTCTTCTTTAAATCAAATAATAGTGTCTATATTATAAAAATGAAAATTTTCCTTTTATAATTCATCAAAAATTGATTTTTATACATACAATATGGGAAAATAAATAGTGTAAGATGACATTTAAGTAAAAACCCCCCACAATCCTAAGAATCACTAAGAATTTAACATGTTTTTATATGAGTGATGTAATACTATATGATTATTTTAATGTATCAAAATCAAAACACATCAAAAATCATCAAGTGAATACTAATATGACCTGATACCGGGTTCACTCACTTTATCTGATGCTAGTGGATTCCAAATATGTATTCCCAGATATATCATAGGCAACCATATGGTTTAATTCATATCCCAAAAAGACACATGAAAATAATAATTACAGTCTAGAGAAAACTATTCCAATACCTTGGTATTTAATTTATCATGGACTAATACATGGTTTATCCAAACACATGAATGTCATTATAACTCATGTAATCCCTATATATTTTTTTCATGAACATAGACCCTTTATTTTATTAGTTAACACAAAATAATAGTCTATTTCACAATCTCAAAAAAAACCATGAAATAATTATTATTCAATCATTACACATTATAAAATAAGCACATACCATAGTTCATCACTACATGAGATTTCATTATATGATATAAAATATTTTCATCAAAGTCATGAATACTATATTATCAACTGATTTACCCAAAAAACATCTTGGTGATTTTTCAATTTTTTGAGAAATGAAATTATATCCATGTAATTAATCATTCATTTTTTAAAATATGTCTTTATTAAAGAAAATACTCCTTTAAATATCATTTATCTATTACAAAATATTATTTAACATAATGAAATTACTTTTATATGAAGAAGTAATTTAAATTACCTTTTTTATTTCACCACTTACATGATTCCATTATTTAATACAGAATACAGAATACACAATATATAATATCCCTTTACATACATTCGTAAATATGTTTATTTTTAAATAACTAATTTTAATCAGAATTGGTTCAATAATACATAATAACACTTTATTTTTATTTAAAAAATTAATTTAAATCCAATAATTATTTTTTATCTGAAAAAACCATTCAAAAAACCCTTAAGAGTCAAATTTATTTTGTTAGATTCATTGTCTTTATCTTTAATAACCAAAAAAAATTTACTCACTCAATTCCATGCATCCAAAATACAAACGTACCTTAATATGAATATATTATAATTGTGAGCTCATTTTAACAATATAAATCATGTAAATTTACCTTTTCATTCAACTTTTAACACACAAGAATGTGATAAATAAAGATTATAAAAATAAAATTTCAAAACACCCAAAAAATTCAATTAAATTATTAATCCATAATTTCCTTGAATAGAAAACACCATTAATGTTAACTATATCAATGATTACATGGTTTTATTATTTAAAGTAACGTAAACACCATAAGTGTTAAACATTAAATCATAATTATAAACAAACTTCTATCTGTTTACTCATGGGAACTACACACAAAAATCAATATAAATTATTCCAATTGAAATTAAATTTCATTCAAAATTCAATTAGTTCAAGAAAATTCTAAATTCATAGAGATGATTTACATAATCCACATGAAAAAATATAATAAAAATCATGAAGATAATAAAAATTAGCTATATTTAAATTAATAATCATTTGTTTCTTATAATTTATGTTAATTAATTCTTTAATTAAAATATATTAATGATTATTACAAATCAAATGAATATATATAAATTATATTTAAGATATGTTAAAACCATGAATCATTTGTAAAAACCATATGTAAAATGAAAATTATACCTTCAGGATTAAAAATATATTGAATCATTGATTGAAGAAGATATTTTTATTGAAGTTGTGGTGTCTAGAGGATTCCCATTATTATTCACTTCATCATCTAGAAGAATTATTTTTTCCCCAAAATGTATAACATTGAAAGAGACAAAATTCCCATATTAAACAGAGGTTGGGGAATCTCACATGGATTAGAGAATACCCCCAAAAGAATGTTAATGGATTAATAGGATCATAGTTTACTACAACTGGCCTCCTCATGATATCATAATAACTATGTTTCCTATATACAGCCTCTCATACTCACCAAAGTCCGAATGGATTACTGTAGTAAAATCAAAGTTCACATAGAATATAATTCCTATATTTTTTTATTTTCATAGTTAAACTCATAATTCAATTCAAAATTAACTAAAATTCATTCTAGATATTAGAAACAAAATTTAATTCATGATCAATATTTCCAATGTCATTAAAGTGACACCATTAGTAATGAAATAGGTTTTTATAATCCATAACATTATACCTCTTATTTGATATAAAGGTGTTTAATTAATATAACATTATCATAAAAATAAATTTATTTTATTGCTACATGGGATTAGACACATGTGTAAGTATTTAAGGATTAAGGCTGAATCTGAACAGTTCAATACTGGTATTTTGAAAATATTTTGACTACTTATATGCGTAATATAAAATTAAGTATGCTATTTCCATGAATCCTCAATTTATAACATATGTAATATTTATAATCAAAAAAAATTTTAAAATAATAAATTTTGTTAACTCAAAGGTATGATGTGTCCTAGGAATGATATTATCATTAAAGGATCATCTTATATTAAAGAAACCAAGAAATAATATTTATTGATCATCCAAACATTCAAAAAATTGAATTATTCATCATTCTAAAATCTTTATTAACTAGATGAATAGATTAATAGAATTTAGATGAATGAATAATCAATAAAAGATCCTAAAAAATAAAATTATAAGAAAAAATAATATTCATATTGTTCATTATAAAACTATATTTCTAGAATTTAAGAGAATTAATGTAGGAAAAATAAGTCTTACAAGGCCCCATACTTCAATTCGAATCAAAAATAAATTCTTATACATAGGTTTAATATTTCTACATTTTTACATTATTCCCTTTAGAAAAACAAAAATTAAATCTGAACTATAATTTTATTTATTTTCTTCTTATAATAAATATCACATTAATTTATCATTTGTAATGTAACCCTATAGCATGTATCATAATGAAACAAAAACCATTTAATTGGATCATTCCTTCAAAATATGTTTATTTAACCCCGAATAAATGTTACATTTTTTAAAAAAAATTATATTTATTTATCTATAATAAAATAATTTTTTAATATCTTGAAGTATACATTAAATTATTATTATTATTATAAACATGAATAACATATATATAAATTAATTAATTTATTTTATTATTATATATCACACTATCATTTTCATCATCCCAGAGATGCGAGGCCCACTTTTTCATTAACTCTAATTCACATGAATTAGTAGAATTTATGTATACACTTTATTTGTGATGATATATGCTCATATGTTGATAGTAGGGAGTCTTAATCACAGACCAAGAGTGGCATTTATTGACACTAAAAAACTCCTATAGACATAAGGATAAGTATTATAAATGGAAATATCCTATAAATATTTACTATTTAACATAATATTTTTATTGGGATATATCATAAATTATAATTAATACTCTGGGTCACCATTATTTAATTCTTAATTAATGTTTGTTTAAATGTATTAGACTGAATTTAGTTCATATTCTATGAATATGGATTTAATCAAGGAACAACCACTTATCTTGATCATTGAATCAATTTCATACTGCTAATGATATACTCAGTGTAAGTAACCTTTCCATAAGTGTAAAATGTTATGGTTTTCATGATCAATAATATAGATCTAATGATATCATGTAGATATACAAATACACATGCTTATAGATAAAAACATCTCATTTTATCCAAAACATGTGGTGATATTATTGGTTGTTCATTTCAAATGAAATCATATACATGATATCACCATGTGAAAATTTAATGAGAAGAAGAATCAATTTTTATGATAACACAAAAAATGATAAGTAGATATAATTTGTGTCCCAGTAGACTGATACATATATTCGTTCATATATATGATTGATATTACAATCATAGTATTTTGAGGTTCTCATTAATTTTTTGTATGACTATAATCTTTTTATACGTCATTTAATTAAAGGACATTACCACATAGTACCTGAAATTTACATTTTACTGTTATTTTGAGTATGAATCATATATATTTCATACTATATGCATGACATTATAAATAAAGTAAAATTTTGAGTTAGTTTTAAGGAAAAAACTCTAACAACACTCCCACATAAACTATATCTAACTACTAACAATTCATAACTTGATAGATTCCATATAAAAATTCATATTATTAGTTAATGATTTTGTTTTAGGCCCTTCCATGTTATATTTTGTGAGTATAATACTATCTGTGACTTCACATCAAGGAGTAAAATTCATCAAGATATGATATTTTGAAAGAATTGACCTCTTTTACTCTATAATAACATGGGACTACAAGACAGTAACACTATACCATATTAATACAGTTTAAATTGTGATAATAATATACTTTCAAGGTATAATAATAGAGTTTTTGGAAAAGTTATATATTTAAAGCATCATTATCACCTACATCTGAAGTTATTACATTCATGAATTATATAAAATTTTCTACCACTATATATAATGACATTATCATTATAATTTCTCTATATTAACTATGATATTAGATCATATTGAAATGTTTTGGAGGCTAGTTTTTTGTCCTATAGTTAACTATATCACCTTCCTATGTAAATATAAGAAATATATTCCTTGTAATTCCAAATTATAATTTGATAATTATTAATATTTCCATGTGAAACATTAAATGATTTGTCTGAAATTTTTCCACCATGATTAATGCATAAAAAATTATATTACTAGTGTATAACATTGAATATGTTATAGACCCCCTTAATGAATCATTTAAATTACACAGATCTTAATATCCTCCAATGTGTTAAACAAATAATATTACAAATATTTATAACACATAAAATATGAAATAATTTTATATTAAATTTTTAAAAAATATATTTTTAATAAATTTTAAATTTATATACATTGAATTAGTCCAATAAACCTCATATATCAATAGTAGTATATATTTATCCATAAATCATAGTTTTCTACTTAAAATCACGATCAAATAAATATTTTCTACGGTATTTTAAAAAAATAGAATCTTTATATATATTTTACATATGTTATCAACACATATCACCTGAAAAAACATTTCAAAATAACTAAAATATTTAAAAAAAACTTCCATAAATAGTGATAACACGATTTAATTAATTCCATTATCTAAAAAATGTATCATTGTTTATTTTAAAATATACTTGTTACTTTTGATTTCATAAAAACTTATGAATATAGTTTATAGATATTTTTAGATTTTTTTCTTTAAGGATGTGGATTTTAAATTCAACTATAATATATAATCATTGTGGTAAGATATTAAGGTATTTATAATTCAGATAGACTTTTACATCTCTATTGTACTTCTTTAACCCATGAATTCACCAGAAACCTAAGATGAGGGTGAAACACAACCATAAATTCACCACCCCATATGATAGTGGCTATAGAGTAGAGGGATGAATATATAACTAGGATGGGGAGACTATAATCTTAGTATCAGAATATGAAAATATATATAAATAATAAAATAATCATATTGCATTAGAGTTATTGCATATAATTACATCCACAAAATAAATGGTATTAATAAATAACCATCAAAACAATATAATAAAATTGACTCATGATGAACATATATTCACACATAAAAATTATCACCCACTAGGATGATCTTGTATTGAGAAAACTAATCAAAATACTTTAGAATACTTAAACAACTAACATGAATCCTTCTAAAACCCCATCTCCAAAAATCCTCTTGCTACTCCAAATTGATCTCACCTAAAACATTTCACCTAAATGTGAAACATAAAGGGGATACTCATAAACCTTGGTAACTATCTATCATTTGATCATATAAATCAATAGGATACCAAAATGTATTTCCAATATATGGCTCAATATAATATGAATGGATTCACCAAAAATAATATAGTAATAACCATAATTAATGTAGTCATATCAAGTCATCGTGTGTTAACCAGGACACCATGAAACCTTATCCACATGGTTTTACCATGACCAATGAAGGATTATATGAAAAAACCATAATTTATATACATAATATATCATGAATATCTATTATATATCCTAATAAATCAAACCTATTTTAGTATATTTGGAGATTAGTTATACAAAAATATTATTTTACAAAACATATTAAACATATCCAACAAGGTTATGAACAAAGGATATAATTCTAGATATATTTAATATAATAATACTCTTAATTTCATGGGGAAGGAAATCATAAGAAAATGGTTATCATTGATGATCAGTCTGGATTAACGAATAATATATATCAGCCGAGTTAAAATAGGTATTCAAAAATATGATCATAAAGAAGTAATCATAAAAAGAACATATAGTACTTTTAATATAATCATAAACTCAAACCCAAAGGTGTAAAAAAATATATTGAATCATAAATATTTTTCATAACATAGGATTGATTAATCAAAATAAAATAATAATGAGACATAGATATATAATGTAGAAATATAGCACAAAAACATCATAAAAATTTATATTGTATGTCAAGGTTAATCACCAAGACATTTATATCATAGCGAACATGGATAAGAACCGACTTCTCATAAATTAATGGACTTAGAAAACATGTGTTTACTCTAACATAACATCTCATGAGATATAAATTATTATTGTTTTCATTGGAGGTGTATATTATTCCCACCTATTAAAGAATGATAAATCATAGGTATGTGTTCCATATTAATTGGATAACAGTAATGAATCATCCATTATATAAATAAATCATATTTATGAAGTGGGTTTTATGAAAACTCATAGATGAAATAAATAAATCAACATGAGAGATAAAGTAGATGACTTCATTACAACATATTCTAAGTGAATAAGGATATTAAATAAATGTAATCAACATATATGAAAACAATTTATTGAAATTTTAGAAAATAATTTATAAATTAAGAAGAAATATCCTTCAACCATTAAAAAGTTTTTAAGAAATAAGATATAGATAAATTGGTTAAAAAATAATTAAATTGTGAATAAATATTATTTTTCAGGATTATGAAAATTGGAAAATAATACTTAATAAATAAAACTAAAGAACATTTAGAGAGAAATTGATCAAAATAAGAAACATAATAGAGGAAACGTAAAAAAGGATTCAACTCCAAACTACATTAAAAACGAAAAAAATAGAATGGGGACATAAGAAATCATATAAATAGAGATAATTATAGATAATACATCCATGAGACAAAAAATATAACATTTACATAGAAGAAAAAGATTCAAATTGAAAAGAATATATAAAAATATTTCCTTTTATGAACATCATTTTAAAAGAAATGGAAATCCCTGAGAATAGAAATGGTATGAAGACATGACAAATCAAAAAATAACTAGAATAAAGGAAAATATATGGGTCTTTTATTGAAATGGAAAATATTATTTCAGTCAATGAAAATTAAAACATTTAAAATATCTATTTAAAAGTCATCTTGTAAATGAAATACTTAAGTTTACTCTCAAATCCCATAAAATCAATTTAAACAATTGTGTATCAAAACTAACTATGCTACTCTATTATTTTAGAACCTTATTTATTTTTAATAACTTTTATACTATTCAATTATAATACATTTTTACAAATATATTATTTATTATATATTTTTTATTATTAAATGTTAATAATATTGATTTTTTCTCATGAATTTTCAAATCGTGTTGTAGATAATAATTCTTTTATAACAAGTTATTCATTTATAAAATACTCAATGTGGTGGAATAATTATTTTCCAATGACATATTTATTCCCAGTATTATTAAATTGAAGGTATGAGTTTGGTTTGGTAGAACGGAATTCATGACTAGCATGTTTTTGAATAATAATGATGTTAAATGAATAAGTAAATTATAGAGTTCTATTAAAATAATATAAATTTTATTGAATAGTAATGATGTTAAATGAATATTATTAATGTTATGAATGTTATTTATAAATAATAAAGATGATACATTTTAAAAAAATTATAGTGAGGAACTCAATACATAGTTTGATGAATTCAATCCTTCACGAAATGGGTTCCTTTATAAATAAGTATTTCTTCCACTTTCATGAGAGATAAATCTACCAAATGTGTCGAAATTATCTAGAAGAGGTAATTTGGGAAATTAATAATGTTAAAAATAAATTAAATGTCTATTTTTAACTTGGTAGATGGTGGAGGCATACTAGAGTTGAGTTTGAGTGATATTTATATAAATAAACATTACTTAATGTTTAAGGAATGACATTTTACAAGGAATGCGGATCAAAAGAGAGATATAATGGATAATAATTTTGAATCACGCTAATAACAAAATTTATAGATGATTTTATACATATTTTATACATTTAGTGATTAATTTAACCCCTTTTACCTCAATTTACCATTATTATAACAAATCAAATTTTATTACAACTAATTATTCTTTACAAAAAACTGAGATTAAACCTCCAACCTAATTTCAATGGATTTATTTCAAAAACTTAATTCATATTATTAAATTAAATTTATAAAATTTATTTAAATTATTTTTAATTAAAACTTGAAAATCACCTAAAAATAATTTTTAAAAAACTTTTTTTAATATCAAAATTGAATTTATTCTTATTCCGTAAAAATAATAATCATTTAATTAATTTTAATTGATTTATTTTTACATATAAAACATAAATTTAATTAAATTTGGAACTCAAAATATGATAAATTTAACTTATAATTTAAACCATATAACATATAATAAAAACAAGTTTTTTAAAGAAAACATTTTTACATTGACCATGAATCATTAAATTTGTATCCCTTATAAATACATAATTTTATATTGGTTATTAGTAACTTATGTTTCAATTCATTACCTGGCTTTTAAAATATATTTTATTAAAAATATTATTTACAAGTATGAAATTTAATTAGAATTTAATTATGTAAAATAAAATAATAATTTCTATAAAATAATAGTTATTTTCTATTGTGAATTAGCATCCTTTAATTTTATTCCAAAAAAAAATTATTAGATTTTAATTACATGTCATTTTTTAGAAAAAATTATTTAATTTTATTAATAAAATGATCACGATTCATATTAGATACATGTATACCCAACCAATACATATCCAATGATCATATATGCAATTAGTATATTTCCAATGACCATATTTTTTATGAAAATATATATAAATATCATGATATATTCCTATATATAACCTTACCTGATTTAAAAAATCCATTCTTCCTATTTATTTATTCATTTCATAAAAGATCTAATTTATTTATAATGTATTCCTTATTTCTATAGTTATAATCTATTATAAGATCTTCAAGGTGAACCATGAGGATGAAGATTTCATCTATGTGGTATTTTTATTAACTTATGGTTTTTTTCAAATTTTAATTTTCATAATGACATTTCATATTAAATTATCATAATTTATTAATGATTATATTGTATAGGTATATTGAAACTTAACAAAAAAAATATTTTATTTATTGAGGTATAGTATATGAAACAAGTTATTTATCATATTTAAGGAAAAAATTCGGGATTTATTTTAATGGACCTATAATAGCCATATCATATTGAAAACATATATAAATAATGTGTAACACTTATCCAACATCACATTATAATGTATCTAATAATCTTCACCTTATTATATGATGCTTGTAACCCTTAGGACCATGATCATCTGGGTAAAGAAACACAATACCCTGATCCCTAAATTTTCATGTGTCTATAATCACATAAATTCATCATCGTGATCAAAAGAATATTTAGGAAACACATTTGGGAAAGTAAAAAACATAAAATGACCAATTTAATAAAGAAACATTGAGTCTCCCACTCAATTGGGGACTTTTTAGAACATAAGAAGAATGAGAAGCTGGTTGGCATAACTCAACACCTTGATCTCTAGGTTTTTAGGTCATAGCCTAATTTATATCCATGAAAAAATGTTAATATAAATAAGAATGATGTGAAATAAATAACCCCTACCCAATCACTCAATATACATTACATATATAACTAGAAATATCAACTCATCTCATAGTCAAATGATAACCCAAAACAATATTGAATTTGTATGACTAAAATAAATCTACTTTACTTGGATAACTGATCACAGATGGATATATTTGTCATTATACCTCTCTCGGGAAATACACTCCCAATATTATCCAATAACAGCATAAAAATGGTAAAAATATCCCTAAGGTTCTCAAGAGTACTTAGTCATCTTCCCAAAACCTTCCCCTACAGTACACCTATAAGAGGACTAATAAAGACCCAGTTTTCACTACCCATTAATAATATGATCTATGAAATATTCAATCAATACTGTATTTAAATATTAATCCAATATTATCAATAATGATTAAATATGATTTAAACTCAAACCACCCATAATTCATATCCTTTCCATTAACTATCATGGAATAAACTATCCAAACCATATGATACCCCTCCCTAAGTACCATGATTTATAATGAGAATTAACTATCATGTAATTTAGATATTATACACTGAAATAAATTTTATTATTTAACAAATTCAATAAAATAGGTTTCAATTTCTTTAAGCCAAATCTATAGATTGTTCATCATCATTCATAAGGAATGAATTTATCAAAAACAATTTCAAGTAGAAAAAATTACAAATAATACTTTTAATAAACATAATATGGTTTTTTGAATAAATTATTTACTCATTACATGATCCAAGACAACATTGATGTCCATCGATCATAACTAGTGTCCATTAACATTTTTTCCATTCAGTTGAAATTGATAAAATTGAATAATAGGACCTAAAATAATGTCAATGTAAAAATAACAATGATATGATAACAGAAATAAGGAAAATAATCTGAATTACCTTATATATACCAATAGGAATCATCATCTTTAGATGGAACATCAACTCACTAAGCGATAGTGATATAGGAGCACAAAATGTAAAGAGGGAGAGGGAGATAATTTTATAGGGAGAGAGATAAGAGGAGTTGAGGGTTATATTCATATGGTTTAAAGAGGATTAAAAATAACTTTTATATAAAATCAATTAATTAATATAACAACAAAAATTCCCAAAACCACACAGGGAACCACAAGGTACCTAGTTTGCACCTAGAAGGTTCCATACCTTTGGTAAAAACACCAAGAACCTAGTAATCCCAACCAAATGTGCAGTATAGATATGATACATATGATGTTCATCTAACTTATCCTATTACCCACTCCCAAATGATCCAAGATCCACAAAAAAATATAAGCACACATAAAATCATCCCCTGTAAAAATCCAAAATTATGTGAATTTGATCAAAATTTAAATTACTAAAACACCCCAACTAAAAGATTAAGAAACCCATATTTATTTAAATAAAACCGACCTATTATGATATATATAGTTATAAAACCACCAACATTATATATTCTCATAGATAAATTTTTTTATAGGGATACAATGTCTTTAAATAGGACTATCAAAATCTAGCACCACTGCTCACTCCTATTTTTAAATTGGATATAGAATGATTACATGAACATGTAATCAACCCAAAATATTTTTCATCCAAATACCCAAATATAATCCAAAAATAAATCATTGATAATTTTTCACATTTCACATATGATATCATATTTGATTCCTCATACCCAATTGAGTTTGGAATCTTAAGTCAGTTCTCTTACTCATTAACTTACTCAAATCTAGAACTACCCCATTGTGATATATATTAATTTCCCAATATAGGATGCCTATACCCAAATAGTTCACGAAAATAAAAGAATATGCCCAGTCTATTCACCAAGGAACTATAACTATTGGTTACCAAAACAAATATAATAATTGAAACCACATATGAATATTCAAATTTTTTGTTCCTCATAACTAAATATGATTCATTTTACCTCATACATGGATTCATATTGAATATAAATACCTATTTAACTGATAGGATACTCCTCAGTGTAGAACTATCCATAATTTTATTTAATATAGAATCATATACCTGATCCCCTACACTATGTGGGGTTCCCTATTCCAAGAATAGTTCCACAAATCGTTGAAAACATACTAAAATGGGAATCCATCCACTATCCAGGAATATATCACATCCATTAATATGTAAACATAATAAAAGATTAGATGATTATATGGTACATCCTGCACACAAGATCATTAAGGGAATACATAAAAAAAGTGTGCCATCCCTTTGCTTCCCAAAATTATTGATCCCAAGTGATGAATTCTATAATAGGACCATTAATGATATTCCATACGACCACTTTAATCCTATTTATTTGGATTATTATAACACTAAAGTCACAAATGACCATTTTTGGCAATATGATTTCATACCATTGTGTTATTCCTCTTACACTTTAGTGGTGATTGATTTCTCTACATGTTGACTCATTTTCAATAATCCCAAGGCTCACCAGCCAACATCTTCAAAACAAAGATGTTATCCTCCTCTTTATAAATTGTATTGGAAAGTAATTATGTGCTACAATTAGTATTGTGTGAATGAAAAACTATACACTGGAGTCCAAACAAAAGGAGTATACTCCTTACTATAATGAGTACCTAATGAAATTCATTATGTAAAACACTATTATGAACTAGTTTCCATTATAGGATGAAATTAAATTAAACAAACAATAAATTTATTTGTAATAATTTATAAATCAATATCCAAGTTTCTCTCATTTATAAACACCTAAATCATAAATGGATTCTAAAAATCTCAGAAAAAATTCTCATAAAAGTGGTAATAAATGTTGATCCATGAAATCTCAAATTACCATCTCTTATGATCCATGTAATTCCGCTATTGAGATTCATAACCTTTAAATTTTGATATCACCAACTACAGCAATATTTATTTTAGAGTTTCAATCCTTAAAAATGAGAACTAAAATATTGACAACTAACTATCAAAATACTATAATCCCAAGTGTCCTATAAAACTAGGAAATTCTATAGTTTAAACTCATTGATATCCTAAACAAACTACAATTTCCCCCATTTCAACCTTGTTTGAAGGATCTAAGAAACCATAAGATAAACATTGTGAAAAAATAATCACTATAGTATTGGTTACTTGAGAACATATTCCCCCTCTAATAAATTTTCATTTAATGAATATTGACTCAAAATCATCCTATAAGAATCCAATTAGAAATTAACACCCATTTTTATCACAATCGTTGTATTACATGACTCTAATTGGGCATAAAAATTATATGTATTCATTATCTACATATAAACATGAATTATATTTTATCCTTATCTAATAAGGGAATTTAAAAACCCATACCACCATACCACTAGGGTTCATCATTGTTGGGATTAGGCGTACATACCTATATACCAAGCAGAACAACCCATAACCACTCACATATCCTCATAGAAGCTGAGAACCATTTATCCCATGTAACTGAATAGCTCACAATCACAACATACAAGAATAACTACTAACTCAAACTTCAAAATTCATAACTCACACAATAAATATTCTAATATTACATTGCAAGGTAAATAAACTATACCATATCAACCCACTATAGTGTCAAAATCTACCCAAGACATCATATAATGATGCAAACCATATCCATGGTAACCATATTTAAATCTTGACAAAGGGGATCAACTACCTATATATACCCAGTAGATTTGTGTCATCTACAATGAGTATTACTATAATTATAATATAACAGTTTAAATTAATTTTTTTTAAATAAATAATGAACCAAAATAATTTTCTTTATGACCAAATGATTAACTTATTAATGAAAATTTAATTAATTGAATATTATTAATCAAAACCATTACAATATATTTCTTTATCATTTCTTTTAAAAAACTTATTTTCTATAATTAATTAGCATTTTGAAAACCATTTCATACTCAATGGAAGTCACAAAGATATCAAATTATCATATATTCCTAGAATGGAATATGAACAGACACAATCATTCTACCTCAGTTCACATGTGAACTAATAAATTAAAACCCCAACCCTTAACATTTTACTTTGATAAACATATTAACCATAATATTTAAATGAAATAAGAATAATTCAGTAAGCCCAATAACATGGCCTTTGACTATATTACTATTCATGATGAAAAAGTATGGTTTATGCTCCATCATTGGAAACATGTTACCATCAATTAACATTTTATAAATAGTAATACAACTAAACAAATGATATGATACCATTTTATTTCACCCTAATGTATGAAATCAACTATTACCAGATCCAGGCCACTACGTCACCTCATATATGTATCCTAATATTTTAGAGGATATGAACTAGTGGTGAGAGTCTATTACTAACATAGTGAGACAACAATCATATAATCATAATGTGAAATAAAAGATAAATAATAATATAATAATATAACATCAATGTAAGAAAAGGGAATAAAACCCTGAGATAACTATTAATAATGTAGAAAAATTAATATTTTATAACATAAGTGAAAAATAATGAATATAAAAACATACCTTATGAGGATCAAATACTATTATAATCTAGTAGATTTTATAAAAAAAATCATTGAAGAACACTTAATAATAAACCCAAATCTCCTTGTACACACCTCTCCAAAACATCTTAAGATAATTTATCCAGATACCCTCTATAAATTATCAACTAAATGTGAAATGTATGGTGGATGCACACACACTATGGAACACTTAAATATTATGAGAGTAAAACTGAAAAGGAAACCATGATAATGTCTTTATATATTTCACCATCTGATATATATGGATTCATGAAAATGAATAAAATAGTTACAACCACCAGGACATGAGTCACAACAAGTCATCATGTGTTAATTTGGATGTTATGAGACAAATCCATAGCTAAATAATCCTATACTAGTAAAGTATATATTATATATTTTTCAGTTAGTATACATAATCAATGAAGGTTTAATACTTGGACATCCTGATGTAATAGAGAAACTAAGAATCACCTCACTAACAACTGTTTTTCTCAACCCTAAGGATATTGATCACCCTGGGGATGTAACTCAACACCATGATCCATATATTTTTATGGAACCCACTACACATTAATGGATCTTCATTATCAATTAAAAATGTATAAAATCTGCATGATAAATAAAAAATGCATCCATACAAGCATAGAATGGCTACTGGTGATCATCTCACTCAACTATAGTATTCAAAAAACTAGATATGAATGAGAAACCAAGAAGTGTAACACTAAACAATGATTCCCAAGTCTCTAGAAAACAATTTCATTCATAGTTATAATAAACATTTTAGGATAATTAATGAACTATATAATACATATCCTAATTCTAACACTCAACTTTGGTCACATCAATACCCACTGATCTACTATAGGGAAATGTAAAAACATCCCAAAAACAACCTACATGGGACAATCTCACAATTACACGATGTCCCAAACTATCCCAAAAATAAATTATAACCTAATATGATCTGAAATGCTTGAGTCTATAATAAATCTAATAAACTTTTCCTATCAATAAAAATTGGTGATATCAGCTTTTATACACATTCTATGTAATAAACTCACAATATCATCCTACACCCACATCCCTAATAATAAAGCATTTCAAAATGTGTTTATGAGTATCTATGACCCTTAAAAAAATATTCTCATGATCTATTCCTATTAGAGAACTAGGAATGAAAAACTATTCATTATCTATAAATACTATGGTCTATGAGATAGCCAATGAATGCCACTTGTAACTCATACTTTAGGCCTATCAAGAAGGATAAAATATGAATCACAATGAAATAAACAATAATTAATTACCTATAATGATATAAAAGAATTAATACACAAATAAAATCATCTGAGACAACTCACTATGGCCTATTATTGTGAATGATACATAACTCTATTGTTAGTGAGATCTTAATCAAATGAATCCATGTCACTACATTATTTTCTATACTAGGGGATATCAAAGTCCAGAGAGCAAACCCTTAGTTTTTTCTTATCATTACTAGGGATGGACTCTAATTGGTACCTTTTATTGAGGTGAAACTACTTATAATCCATTGAACAAAAAAGTTCCATCTTAATCTTTTGTAAATCATTCTATGATCCAAGATCACTTTGGTGACCTTAAAAAACTTGTGGTTTATCCACAATGAATCATAAACACCATGCTTATCAAATATCACTAATACATATTTATAAATACCTATATATACCTAGGTATATTAACCAAGATTATTATTTAATTTTGAACCCCATGGTCACTATGTAGAATTTTTTATCCCAGAACCCAAATCATGCACATTAAAAAAAACTTTATAGATGAAATATATGGTGAAATATTAAAGAAACCACCTACATATTTATTATATGATTTAAATTATATGAAATTTAAATAGAGTTTAACTATATTCACTTGAAATAATTAACTCATAAAAATAATCTCTCAAATGAGGTCCATGATAAAACATTGATGAGAAAATTCAAATAGTGATGAGAATGCAAGGGCTTAAATTATCCTTTTTAAGAAGGATATCCAATAATAACAAAACTATAATGCTTTGGTAGATGAATATCTAAGAAATTATAAATAATAGAGAGAGAGGTTGGGGGTCTTAATGAGAGATTGGAAGAACTGGGTATTCTAGTCATAGAACAAAAATAAGAGGAGAGATGTTTTTATATATAATAAATAACTTAATTTAATAATTTTTTTATAAACTTTCCCATGTTTATACTAGGTACTTTATAGAGATAATATTTTCATAAATATTCATATATTATTAAAGGATTTAATTCCTTAAAATTAATAATTCTGATATTATTTGCGTCATGTTAGCATTTTGGGGGATTTTAGGACTTAATTGTGAAAATGGAATATTTCTGGAATTTTAACTATTTATTGGAGCTTCTATATTTCAATAATAGGTTTTGAAATATCTGACATTTTTTTGTGATTCGTTTTTTTAGAATTTATATTTTCGTGGGCTTCAACATTCACTTTTGACTCCAGATCTGATTCTTTCACATAAGGGCCCCAAAAAATCAATCAATTTGGAATATTATTCTAGGCAACTGTGAGGAAACCACCTACGTAAATGAATTATAACTCGATATACACACCTAAAATTGAGGCGATTCTACCTAGAAGTGAATGAATACTAATATAATCATGTCTTCTGTAAATTTAATGGAGTTATGAAATTCATTATCTGTCAAATGAATGATTTACAATGAAGAAATATTTCTAGATTTCTCATCTAGAAAATATAATACTCATTATTTATCCAATAAAATCCACCATATGGATACAATTAATTCTATGTTTTGTGGGGAGATAGGAAATAACATTCAAGACAACCTATATGAATGGTTTTTGGGGTGATTTGATGATATGGTGGATGAAATAGTAGTCAACTTTTGGAGGAAAGATTCTGGAGGAGAAGCTATTTCACCCATTTAATTTATCAATTTTTTTTAATTTTGCGTGTATTTTATTTATTTTTCTTTTAAATTTAATATTAATTTATTTTTATTTAAATTAATTCAAATTCATTCAATGTTTTTAATTTTTTCCCCCACATTCTTAGCCATTATTTTTCTTCCATTCTTATTCTTCTTTTAATTTCTTATTTTCATCATACCACCGTGAACTCTTATACTCGTGATTATGAGTTACTGAGCTAAGGAATTTACTGGGGGAGTAATCTAGTGGTTGAATTTAGGGACATGTTTTTTATCTTCTGAGAGTTTTTACTAATAATAATTTATGGGGGTTTTAATTTTCACTATGGTTGTCTAATTTTTATCTTCTTAATCTTCAACCATTATCCGTCGATTGAGGATGTTGATGGAGGGTGTTCTTAATGATTGATAAGTAAAATATTCATTCATAGCCGGGGTATATTTTTCTGTGGACACATTTGATGAAGTGTGTTTTCTAATTAGATTTTATTCTTGTCAGTGAAGGTTCTCCCTAAAATTTCTCTCAGGAGAACATCTCTTCTTCTATAATTCCTTTCAATTTTGCATTGCATGGTAAATTAGAATTGAATGTTAGTTCCATATTATTTTTTAATTTCATTAAAATTATTAAATTCAATTTAGTTTATAAAATATAAAACCAAAAAACTATTAGTTCTTAGGTGAATTAGATTATATATGTTTATAAACTAAGAAATCTCCTCAAGTGAGACGACCTTGGTCAGCTACTATACTACAATAAGAAAACATAGAAATTTTCATTTTCCATGCCCTATGGAAAGCTTGCATAAAAAATGGCACCATTTTCATGGTGCTAAATAATTACTTTTATCACCTTTTCTAAATTCACATATTTTTAAATATTATTTATTTATTTATTTATTTAAAAAATTTAAGAACCTCTTTTCCCTATGATGTATTAAAAATTCAAATTATTATGCATTGAATTATTACCCACAGGTGAAATATTAAGAAATATAATTAGATTATAACAATCTAAATGACCGAGTGTAAAAGATGATCAATACTATTGATGGCTTGGAAAGAAATGTTAAGAGATCATTTGACTATGTTCTTAATTTGATAGAGCAACCTTACCTTGATCCAGAGTAGGATCCTATGGTAGTGGGGGAAGAAATTTTACTACTCATAATTCAAATTGAAGAAAAATATGTGGTAAATGTGGAGGTACCAAATGATTAGTTCTTCCTAACATAGCCTTTTCTAGGAGAGATAGATGAAAATGATTTTCTTTCTGAACCATATATTGGAGATCAATAAGAAATTGATGAATTCTGGATTGATTGTGTGGAAATAAATGATCTCCCCAAACCATGTTGTGAATAATAGTTACTACTATTTTATATATCCTCATATATTAAAGAAGAATATACCCAATCTATGGAATTCGATGAATAGATGGTAGAGCATGAATACCTGCCTCCATCTACTGATGATCAACACTAAAGAAATGTTGCATCGACTAAGAGAATAAAGATTAATCAACTTGGAGAGATGATAAATTCTTGAAATGAAACTCATTTAATTATATTGAAAAAAAATTGAGTATTAATCCAAACTAAATAAAATTTTCAGAATCCTCAGACTCTTAATATTCCCTAGAGGATGAAGAGGAAAAAAATTGTACCTATTGAGAAACACAAGGATCTACCTAATGACATTGAAAATTTACTAGAGGAATCAAATGAAGATATCCTAGTGGCCATGTCTATCGAATAATATAAACACAATTCCTACATTTGAAGGGAGGATTCTGAAATTAATTATCAAATTTAAATTTTCAATCTACTTTTAATTATTCTGATAATGTATCACATCTGGATCAACCATTGGACTGTGAATTAGTAGTCCACATGTAGGAATGAAGGATGAGGAGGTTCCATACTTCATCTTACCCCATTATGCATGTTATAACACATTAAAAAGGGGGAGGACGAGGTGTACTCTATATACGGAATATTTATAAACTAGAACAATGATGTGAAAGCTGAAGGAACCATATGTCATGGTTAAAATCCAATAATCCTCAACCACCATCATAATTTGGATATTAGCTCGAACATCTATCTGGAGGCTATAAAAATTAATTTCCTACATGGGTGAACACACTAATATTTATCTTTATATGACTTCTAGTAGTTTCAATTTCATTTTCATTTTATGTATTAGTCCTTCATAAAACTCACTCCCTCTTATCTTTTTGACATTAAATGACACGATCTTTGTATTTAATTGATTAATTTTATTTAATAGGTTCCGGAAGGAATAAGGAAGACCCAAAAAAGTATTTTAGGAGAACCAAAAATTCATTTTAAATGGGAGTTGACATTTAATGTTTATCATGTACAACTTCTTACATTTTTTTTGAGATTTTGATTTGAGATTTAAATTGAAATTTCATACCCACATTTGAATGTATGCTTTACTAGACATATCTTGGAGACATGAGTTTCTTATGAATAACATGATTTCATGTTTTATGATTTAAATGTTAATGAAATTTAATGTGTAAAATTCAAGATAATGTGTTAAAGGGAAACATTAATATTATTATGAGGACTCATGAATTGAGGGAATTGATTGATTCATTTAAATAAAATTTCCCAATTTTTTTCATGATTTTAATTTCAGAAATTTATGTGAATTGATTTATTACTATTATTAATTTCTTGAGTGATTGTATAATATTATATTTCTAATTATCAAGAGGATTTATAGACCAAATGATTCCTATTTTATTCTTGATCATATTTCTTGAGTTATCTCGGGACATGCTAGTGGAAAGAACTTTCATTTGAACTTGTGTGAGCTGTGACTATGAAAAAACACATTAAAAATGGTTGGGTAATACATTTATAATCTAATTATTTTTAAAATACCACCATTACATCAATCTGTATTTATCCCATAGAGACCATGAATGACCTTTTTAGAAATTACCCATGTTTCAAGAAATTTTATTCCATTTCTCCCCAGCTCTTAGTATTTGAATGAAATCTTAAAATTGAAGTGTGGGGTTGAAGGGAGTCATGGTAGAAAGAATGAAATGAATTTTAAGGTAAAATCATTGGGTGTCATTGTGGTAATAAAGAAATGGTTTGATTCATTCAATTTACTTAATTATTTCCCCAAATTGGAAACCAAAAACTTAATAAAATGGGTTATGACTTAGAATAATAAAAAATCACCACCACTAGACCGATGATGTTTATCATATGTGGTAATGTTATGGATGTGAGTTTTATTCTTAGAAAAAAAATTAAATGAAGAAGAAGAATAAAATCTACTTTGTAAAATAATAAAATAGTATAAAAGTATAAAAAATCAATAAGTTTCACATCATTCATTATAAATTTATTATTCATGATATTTTTATGATTATTTGGGGGATGTGGAAGTTGATAAATTGAATGAGAGAATGTCATTACACTTTTCTTTTTGATATCATGCATTGTACATAATAGATAAAACTCCTCCTTGGGACTTAATTTTAAATAACCCATTCTTATTACCCTTAAGCCTTAGAGTCATTTGATCCTTTAATGGATTCCCTCAATATTTTATGGGAATTTATTCTTTAAAAAGTTGATAAATTAACTCTTTTACATGTCTATAGATAAGGATCATGTTCTCAGGAAATTAGCCTAAATATGCCTGATGTTTATCATGAGTCACGAGAAAAAATAATCAAAAGTGAGTCAATTAAATACTTTTCATGTTTGATAATAATGAATTGAGGAGGTAGAATGAATAAAAAGAGAAGATCCATAATTTTTAAAAGGGGAAAATTAAAATACATGGATTTGTTAATTCTTTGAAAAAATGGTAATTGAATTGATATTTTATGTGAAATTTGGGAAAAAAATTGACATTGATAATTGTTTGATTTGAATTCTTTGCAATTTGAATATTGGTAACATTGGTTCCCATTGAAATATAATGTTGAGATTTTATTCCTAAGGAAAATCATGATATAAGTGTGGGAAAATTTATAGAGCTAATATTTTATAAATTTTTATATAAATTTAAATTATTTAAAACCACTAATTTTATCAGTTTCTGATTATTTGAATCAATTTTGGAATTATGTGTTGTTCTATGATAAAATGTGAAAATTTCTTACTTCAGGAATTTTAGAATATTTTAATCACTTTATTAGTTTGCGAATAA
Organism: Viscum album; assembly: GCA_963277665.1. Classification (NCBI taxonomy): domain Eukaryota; kingdom Viridiplantae; phylum Streptophyta; class Magnoliopsida; order Santalales; family Viscaceae; genus Viscum; species Viscum album. Next base: position 1,292,858,348 of record OY728158.1, read on the forward strand.
CTTCTAAAATATTTATCCAACTAATATTTTTTTGGATTCATATATTTTTGAGATTCAACTTTGTCTTCTAGACCAATATGTGATTCTGAAGTTCCAAAGGATCTAATAACAACTGAGAAGGGGGGGTGTGAATCAAATTTTCAATTTTAATAAGTTTTGAAATATTTAGATACATAACCCCTACAACCTGTTAAGATTTATTTCATTATCAACATTTATTAAAAACTCATGCATGAAAAAGTAAGAAAGAGTGTAAATGACATCAGTTTTAGAACATTCGGCCTCAGGGTGAGAACCAACATCCTTTCCATAGCCACTACAATGGGTATATAGAACTCCACTATTAATAAGAAGTGAATAAAACTAGTACCAACTCCCATTAGACACATTATATATCCTAATAAAAGTTATTATACTAACTCATATTAGTTTATAATATTTTATTATAAAACAATTGAGCTATGTAAATGAATAAATACATTGTTTAATCTTCAACAAAATTACCTTTTCTGAATCCTCAATTATATTTTAATGGATCCAATTATCGCAATCCAATAATTCTAGAACATATTTTCTCATTAAAATGATGATGGATCTGATTCTATCAAAACAATGAAGCTGATTCTAATTTTCTAAATATGATAATACTGGATCCAATTCCCAGAATATTGTAATTTTGGAACTGATTCTCTGAATACGATAATGTTGGATCTGATTCTCTGAATATGATAATGTTGGATCTAATTTTCTCAATATGATTAACTCACACTCTATTAGAAAAACTAAAACTCAGCTAGAATTTCAATACAATTATTATTCAATTATATAGAATTTTTTACTTCAATTTCTCTAGAGCTCCGACTTTTGTGCTTATGTAAATGTTTTGAATGAATAAATGATATGATTAAGTATTTATAGTAGACTCAATAAACCAACAAAGGTTGAAAACATGGAAACATTCCCCACTTCCTTAAATCTCAAAGTCCTTGAAAATCACTCACATTTAAAATTTCAATTTTTACTTTTTCAAACCTCCTTATATTTCTCTGATATTTACAGTAAATTGAAATTCATGTTTGACCACATAAAATATTTATACGATTCTTAGCTTATTGGGATCTGTTTATTTCTCAGCTTCATTCCAATATGTTTATTTCCCAACATGAATTATTAATTTTTAATAATTCAACACAATTTCCTGAGTATGAAATCTATGTATGAAAATATCAATACAATTTTCCCAATACAAAAATCTCAATATAAAAATCTCAATAGGAATATCTTAGTACGATTTTCGCAGTACGAAAATATCAGTACCGAAATGTTTGTACAAAAATCTAAGCATAATTTTCTAAGTATAAAAATCATATTATGAATACATTAGTATGAAAATATCATTATAGAAATATGACCACCAAAATATCAGTATGATTATTCCAGTACAAAAAACCCAGTATGAAAATATCAGTGTGAAAATATGAGTACGAAACATTCAATACAATTTTTTTCTTCCTATGGCTCAACAAAAGTTTTTTCTTTGTCAGCTCATTACGATTTAATTCCCATTATTATGGAAATCCCATTTTCGACTATGAAATTCTTCAAACCACTTCACCATTTATTCAAAATATTTTAACATGAATGTTTCCATGATTTATGATAACTTCATGATCAGTAGAGCATTGTCTCATTCTATTTATAATGTATGTATTCTTTCAAACTCTAGAATTAAATTTCTTATTTCAAAACCCTTCAAAAACATCAATATTTCACTTATTCATGGGAATTTCATTATTTTTAATGTCTTGATTATGGACTCTAATAAGATAAGGGATCTGATCAAAAAAACATCTTTATGACTTCTTCTGTGCCCAATATTGCTCAATATAAAATCCTGGGTCTAGAAACTTTTATCTAGAAAATAAAATAATTACGATGGACTAGGTCCAATTCTTGGAAAACCAAAACATTCTTTTACCAAGAGAGTTACTTTTCACCAAATACAAAACATTGTTAAAAAAATAAAAAGTTTCTTCAATATCCCCCTTTGGTTTTGTTGAAAACCCTCATTCACTACTTTTCAAACTCTCAAAAAATTTAAACACTCTACTTTTTTAAACAAGACATTGTTTTTGAATTTTATTTAAAAACATATTTTCTCATATGAGAGTTCCATAACACTAAACTATCTAATAATGTAATGTTTTTGAAGGTTTTCCATCCCTCGGTGGCAAGAACATTTTTTAACCATGTAATGATAAAATATTTTTCACTTTTATCTTTTCCTCTCTCACTTTTTTTTTCTCTCTCTTTTCGTTTTCTCTCTCTTTTATTTTTCTCTCCCCCATTATATGATAACAAAAACATCAGATTTATAAATGAAAGATAAGTAAAAACATCTTACAATGTTCAAGGATTGTACTTTCTCTCCCCCGTTGTCAAAATAATCCATTTCATGGTGGGGGGTTTCCATTAAAGGTTTAAAAAGGCATGGGAGGAGTATGAACATGAATCTTCAATATCAATTACACATGCCTTTTTTCTGAATCTTTTTGGTAAAGATATCAGCAATTTGATACTTTGTTGAAATATATTCCTGGAAAAAATATCTAGAAGAAAATTTCTCTTTTATAAATTTGTACTTTATATCAATTTTTATTAATCTTGAATGTTGGACCAGATTCTTAGAAAGATCAATTGCACTATGATTATCACAAAGAACCTTCAATGGTTTATAAACTTCTTCATTCAAATATTCCACCTAAACATTCATCAATAACATTTGATTACAAGATTGTGTAGCAGAAACATATTTGGATTCCACTATTCTCAAATCTATTGAACTTTTTTTCTTACTATGATTACTCACACCACATTCACCCATGAAAAATGTTCCTCCTAAGGTTGATTTTATATCATTAAAATCTCAAGACCAACCAGAATATGTGAAACCATGAAACTTCTTCTCAATATTTCTTTTGTATAACAACCCATGTATAGTTATTACTTTGACATATTTTAGAATCCTATTTTATGACAACATATGTGATTATTTTGGATTACAATAATTCCCAGCACCAAAATAAAAAACATAAACAATATCATGTCTTGCAGGTGAAAGGTAAATAAGACTTAACATTGGATTTTGAAAGTCTTTTTGAATAACTCTTATTCTGGATTCATCTTTACTCAACATCGTGCCTGCTAAAATAGGAGTTGAATTTTTTTATATTATATCATCCAAAATTTTATTAATAATTGCCTGGAATAAATTTCTTGAGATTGTAAAATGTATTTTTCCTTTTTTGAACATGTAATTCAAGGAAAGAAATTTTAATTCTCCCTACATAGAAATTACAAAATTCTTCTTTATTTCACTAGAAACTATTTTAGAAACATCCTCTATATCCCCATAAAAAAATATCATCTACATAATGAATTATAATTAAAGACACAAAGTTATTATATTTTTCAAATATTTTTCTATCATTTCTTCCTTTAGAAATTTTTAACATTGTCAAATAATAATTATGTTTATAATTCCTAACAGGTGGAGCTTGTTTCTTCCCATACAAATATTTATTCAATTTAAAAACATTTTTTTAATCCTCATCATCTAGAAACCCACAAGACTTCACAATGTAATATTCTTCCTCAATATCACCATTTATAAAATATGACATCACATCTATATGATAAAATTTATAATTCTGAATTGAGTCCACTAAAAGTGAAATTCGGATTGAATCTAGCCATGCAATGTGAGAAAAGCATTCATCAAAATCCACACCTTCCACTCATGCTTATCCTTTACAAAGAAGCATTTCTTTGTTTCTTGCAACTTCTCCATGATCATTCAATTTGTTTCTATAAACCCACTTGGTTATAATAACATTTTTATTTGAAGGACATGAAAATAGTTCCCATGTTTTATTCTATTTAATCGGATCCAATTATTCATTCCTAGAATCCACCCATTCTTTGTGTTGAATGGCATCTAAAACTAATTCATGTTCAACTTTTTTTTAAGTGATGTCTGATTATCTAACCTCAAAATTAATCTTGTATAAACTACATCATTATAATTCCTAATAATGTTTTCGTATTCATCATGTTTTTGTAAGTTATAAAATATCAATGTTTCTTTTCCATTTAAAATTTCCTCATCACATGATTATTTCGAGTCTTGAAAAGGATTTTTTATCTACTTTCTCTATTATTGGAATTCAATGGTTTGTACTCCTCAGTATTCTCAACAACATTGGTAAATGAACTTTATTTTAAATTACCTTTACATCATATAATTCCCCCAACTTTTTTAAACCTTTATTCTAACATTATTAACATCTTCCGTTTAGTGAATAACCAATAAAATTTCATTCCTCGTATTTCTTATCAAACATTCGAAAATCATGATTTTTTATTTTGAGAAATCATGGACCACCAAAAAAGTTGATGTATTTCAATAAATGTTTTTTATACAAAATTTTATAAGGAGTCATGTTAGTTTTCAATGTAAAAAATAATCTGTTTTTATCAAGTATAGTAGTACTAAAAGCTTCTCTTTAATAGAAATTTGAGTGTTTTATTCATCTAACATACATCTTCCCATTTCCACTAAGCTTATATTGTTTCTTTATAAAAATAAATTTTTTTGTGGAGTATATGTACCACTATACCTATATTTGATACCATGATATCTCATGTATGATTAAAAATTAGTGTTTTTCAATTTGGTACCATTATTTGTTCTCAACTTCTTTATGGAAACCCCCATTTTTTTCTCAACATCCTTTTTGAAGAATCCGAACATTTTAATATTCTCTAAAATCTTCTTCACAAACATTATATTTATCATCCGATTGAAATCATCATTAAAATTTATATTGTATTAATCTCTTTTTGTTGATTGATATCTCATTGGCCCAATTAAATTGTAATTAATAAGCTCTAGTGGTTTGATAGATTGAATATAAATTATCTTATGACATTGGTTAGTCATCATTCCTTTCTGCAAATTAATACAAACATCTCCGTATCTTATTTTCAATTATATAAAATTATTAACAACATAAACCTTAGATATTTTATTCATTTTTCCCAATGTGGACATGTCTTCGGGTCCATAATTTGTTTCCAACTTCAGTACTCAATTAACAAGATTTAATGAATTATCTTAATTTAAAGAGATTCCCATTGGTTCTTTCTCCTTTTTAAGGACATTTGTATCTTTTAATACTCTGAGTTTATAGAAATATTTTCTAAAAAACTACTTTTCCATAATCACAAATTTGACTTAAATTAATTAAGTTATGTTTTAGCCTATAAAAAAACAATTCATTAGATTTCAACATTTCAGCTTCAATTCCAACTGTCCTGAATACCTTAATTTTAAGGAACTATCATTACCAAAGGTAACTTCTCCTCCATCATGACGTTAAAAATGTTTCAATATTTTTATATTACCTTTTATATGTGACTAAAAACCTCTACCATGTATCTAGGGTTTTTTCCTTTCACTTTATTTCAAAGTTGTTTCAACAATAAAAGTCTTTCATCAACATTCTTCTTTTCAGAATTCATTTTTTTTTATGTCATAAGAAACTTGTTCTTAAAGTAGTTTCATACATTATTCGGCATGATGATCATCTTGATCACATCTTAAAACATTCTTCCAAAAATTCAAATTTATTTTGTTTTGGAAATTTTTTGATATCGTCAAAATTTACCTTTTCTACTTTCTGTAAGATAGAAATGTTTTTCATTATACATTCACTATTTATTTCAATTTTCTCAAACCATTTTAAGGGTAATGATAATTTGTTCCCAAAATTTTAATCCATGTGAAAATAGATTCTACATCACTAAAAATAACAATTTAATTGTTATTTTCTATTGAAATAAGATCTTTCTCAATGGAAACTTCATTGATATTGGTATCTTCTTTTTGATCTTACATAATCAAGATGTGGACCATAATATATTTGAAGTGAGTTTTCTAATTTTTTAGATTTAATAGGTTTATCACATCTTTTTTCCACCCAATCATTCCCAATAATTTTTCTAGAAAATAAAATGTTAAAATATTCAGATGAAAAATTATTTTTGGTAAGATATGATTTCATTTGATTATCATATTGAGCTATCATATAAACTTTATAAGGCTCAAATTTTACTTCCAATTATTTTTTGAAGTTTTCATTCATATTCCTCAAGTTTCTTTCAGACTCAATATGATTTTATTAAAACATGTTAACTTCTTCATCCTTAGTTTCTAGCTTCTTACTAAGATCATCAATCATCTTTACCTATTCAATAATTCTATATTTGTAACATAAAATCTCCTAGATATATTATTCGTCTTTCTCGATAACATCTTTTCATCCATCATCAACTTCTATAAAATATTTATTTATAACTCTAATTTATTTTTTTAGAGTTTTGTTTTTCTAAAGACATGCAACAAGTTCTGCTTTGAACTGATACTCTCTATAATATTCTTCAAAATATTTTCTACTTTATGATGAATCTTATGTTTCCTCATATTTTGTAATGATGATTCTGAATTGTTCTAAACATTCATATTTAGAAGAATTATTCTTGGTTATGTATGACTCAACTTTCTTACTCAACATTCTTCTTTAGTTTCTTGTAAAATTATTCATGTATTAGTTGGAATAAATTTCTTCTTTATCATTTTTTTCACATCATTCATCATGTTTTTTGATCAGAATCATCTTGATATTCTCCAACATTATTCTTGGGGAAATTCATTTAAAAGTGTGTGATTCTACCACACTCAAAACATTTGATAGGAAGTTTACCTCTATACATTCCTACTACTCTTCGATAGTTCCTAGATAAAAGGGACTTCATTTTTCATTCAACTCATCATCCTATGTATTTTCATATTCATAAGGATAATCATCTTCAACATCTAGAATTTTCAACAATCTCGTAACTTCAAAATCCATTTCATCTTTCATATTGGTTTAAACAATGGAACATTCCTCATTTCATAAGCCAAAATAATGTTATGTAATTCATCATTTGAAAAATAATTTGTATCTTCTATAGAAAAATTTTATAATAAAAAATGTATGGAAAGTTTCTCATAAGGTTCTTTATAATTGTAGAATCTTTGAAGACATGTCCTAGTCCTCTAATGTTGCAAAAAATTCATTTACTATGGTAACGTATTCATCAATTTTATTATTCATCTCCTGTCCTAATATCTTCATACTTACAATGCCATATTTATATATTTTAATCCTTAACATTTTTATTCTAGACAACAACAATTTCCATCTTGTCCCACATAATTTATGATATTTTGATAACCATAATCCTCTGATAAAAATTAACTGATAAGGAAATAATGATTTTATTTATATCCTTTTCACCAACTTCTATATTTCTCTTATCAACAAACATCATTGGAGAATCTTTATCTATAGGTGGAAAACCAATATTAGCAGTATTAACAACTTCAAGGATAAGAGATAGGGGATAAGAAATCATTATCTTTTTCAATCCATATTAAATTTTTCCATGAAATTTAGGAATTCCTCTTTTATTAATAGAAATTATATTATCGATTCTAAGGATTCAACAGGGGAAACTCTCTCTGATAGTAATTGAAGTTACAAAGGATCGAATAAAAACATAGAGGTGGGGGTTTAATTAGTTTTTCACATTTTATAAGTATCCAAACATTTAGAAACATAACCCTTGAAACCGGTTATGATTTATTTATTTATCAACATGTTGTAAATACTCATTCATGATAAAGTATGAAATAAATTATAGAACTCAAGATTTACAAGATTCTTCCTCAATGTGAGAACGTAAATTCATTCCATATCCACTCATGTGGGTCTATGTAAATAAACTATTAAGAATAAGTGAATAAAACTTGTACCAACACCCATTAAACACCTTCAATATACTAATAAGAATGATTATACTAACTCCAATTAGTTTACAATTTTTCCATATAAACAAACTGAGCCAAAAAAATTCCTTGTTGAATCTAATCCATAATTACTCAGTCCTAATCCTCAGTTAAATTTGTATGGATCCAATATTCCAAATATAAACTCATTATGATGTACTAGATATGATTCATAGAAATGAAAAAAATTATTTTATGAAGATATTTAGTTTTCAAAAAAATATAAAACATTCTTAAGAAATATCAAAAAGGTACTTTAGATTCATACATCCATAGGCCTCAAAAATCAATCAAGTTGACAAATAATTTAATTGGATATTATAGACATGACCTCAAAAAATAGACATAAATCCAGCCACACACCTTCAATTGAAGTGATTCTGGTTTAATTTGAAAGAGGAATAATTGAAGAGTTTCTAAATTAAACTTGGAGGAGTTATTCAATCATTAAGAAGACTATTAATGCTAAAAATTGATTAAATATTCTAGAATAATTTAGACAGAATAATATCAAGGAGTAAATTGGCAATAAATTCTTACACACATGAAAGATAGAGCTAAAATTTGGAAGATGACATTGTACTCTCTAGGAGAGCTGCGAAATTAGGGTTTATGTACTTGCAGCTACCGCAACCGGCATCAGCTCTTTGATCTGGCATCAGCTTCATCATACGGTGGTTCTCTCTTTGTTAGTTTCTTGCACCTTGCCTCATGCTCGTCTCCAAACCTCTGTAACAGTCTTCTCACATTCTTTCACCATTCATTTGATGTGTTCTTTTCATCTTCACCATGAATTGTGGCTCATCATTGCCTATGGTTCTATGAAGATGTTTGATGTGATTTCTTCTTGACGTCTTTTCAGGGACATGTGGGCGGCAGTTATCTTTCATCAGACCGTGTTTCGTCTCTACCTCCAGATCTGACATAAGTTCTGGAAACCATCGAGCATTCAGTGGTGGAATTTATTTTAGCGGGGTCTCTAATGTTCTTATGTGCAATGATGAAGGAATATTTTTGGGCTTGGGTTCCTTAAAGAGTTGGTTTATAATGGTTTGGTTGTGGGTTGTAGAATCTTATTTGAAGGGGGTCAGTTTCTACATCCCTTGTCATGTTGTCTTGGTTGCAACCAACTCGAGATGTGATGCTAGTTCTGCTTCTTGGTGACTTTGATTCCATGGATGGTTTTGGTTTTGGGTGAAGTTTTCGTAGAAAAATATTGTTGTAATGTGTTGGATTGGTTTTTTTTCAGAACATTTGTTGTGTTTTGGTTTCTCCTTTGTTGGATTTCAACTGGTTTGCTCTTCTTTGGGCTACTTGGATATTTTATCTGCATGTTTCTTTGGCTCAAAAGGCTTGATGAGATTCAGATGTTGCTGTAAGAATTTGTCAATGTCTCTTTGCATTTGGAATGTGTGTCTGTTTCTTGCAGATGGAATCGGGTGGGTGACCTATAAGAGGGATGGGTGTGATTACTCCCATCCTTCTGCTGTTTTTCCTCATTTAGACAGATGGGCACTCTGTTGGTTACGGCACAGTGTTTTCTGTCTCATTGTGTGCTGCATCAGGTTGACAGTGCTGTGATTTCCTCACTTGTATCATTGGGTGGGTGGCTCACAAGAGAGATTGTTGTGATGGCATATATCATCCAGTTCTCTTATTACATTTATGTATGAGAGGGAAGAGTGCCTTTCCTTGACTGTGTTTCCAACACGAAAAATTTCTTGGCAAGGGGGGTGGCACATCATATTGAACTGATTTCGCTATTGCAGGTTCTGACAGGGGGCAAAAAGGCTATTGGTTTGTTCTTATTTTGATGTTTGTTTATTATTTGGTGTTTGGGTCCATGTAAGGCCTTTATGGATGGTTTGTTTTTATGTTCTCATTTGGTCCTTTTAATGGGTTCCTCCATTTTCTTGTCCTCAAAAGTAGATATTTATTCTTTTTTCAATAATGGGGGTTTTCCCTAATCTCTAAAAATAAATGAAGCTGAAATTTTGAATGAAAATTAACAAAAAAAATATACGTTTTTATAAAATGTAGTTTTCTTTTCCAGGTCTTTTAGGAATTACATTATCGGTTGATGTGTTATCCTATTGGACTATTGGGGGATTTTTGGTTTGGTTATCCAAATAAATTCTAAAATTAAACACTCAATAGGTCAAATGAAAGTAATTATCTATTGAGGTTTTATCAAACAAATTATCAAATTGAATTTAAACAAAAATTAAATAACAAATAAACCGACGTTATCAAACCCTAGACTAGGAAATTTCTTTCCAATATGCATTTTTTTCAGCATATTCATTTAAATTTAAATTATATTTTCCATTATTTTAATATCAAATTTTGACACATGTCTCTCATAGGTCATGGAAAAAGAAAATTTCTATATTTACATAGTGTAGCACATTGGTTGATCAGGGTCATCTTTCTTTAGGAACATTCTTAGTTTGTTCACCTATTTAATCTAATTCACCAAATTAACAATTATTTTTTATGATTTATGAAATAAATTTAATTTAAAAAAATAAATGAAATTTAAAAAAAATACAAAACTAAAATTTAATTTTTAATTACAATGTAATTAAAAACAAAACAAAATTAGAGAAGAAAATATGTTCTCCTGAGAGAAACATTAGGGAGAACCTTCTCTGAACAAATTAAAATCTACTTAGTAAACACACCCCATATTATGAGTCCACGCTTATCTCTACCCCAGTAATGAATTGAAAGTCTACATTGTGATCAACAAAAAAACCCTCCATATACCTCCCCAATAGAGATAAAATGTAATTAGATTAAGAAGCTAAACATTAGACAAACATACTGAGGATTACAACCACTCTAAATTATAATTAGAATTAACTCACTGAAGATAAAAGACATAGCTTGAGGTTGAAGAACTGGAAATCTACCTTACGATATTTCTTGGGTAATTTATTCATAATCATTAGTATATGAGTTCACAATGGTAATATGGGACGAAAAAATTAGAACAAGAAGCAGAAAGGAACAAAAATAAGGGTGAAGAATATTGAAACAAAAATAAAAAAATGCATGAATTAAAGTATATTTAAAAGTTCCTAAATTATGGTTAAATTTAAAATGAAACTAAATTAGTAATCATAATAATAATAATAATAATAAAATAAGAAATGAAACACATGCAATAGCTTCCCCTCTAGAATCTATCCTCCATAAGATGAATAATGTTTCATAAACTATATCTTCAAATAACCAAAAGGTACCTTTATATAGGTTGCTCTAAATTAAATTTAATATCCTTCATAAATAAATCAAATTAATTTGACACGTCTAGAAGATGTTATGTTATTAATAATGAGTATGACATTTTGGGCAATGTATTTTGGAAATATTCTTTCAATGTATATCGTTCATTGGATAGATTATTTATTTCATAACTCCATGAAATTTTCTAGTGAAATGCTTCTGTGATTATTAGTTCACACAGAGGTTGAATAACCTTAATTGGAAGTGTGTATCCCATGTTATGATTCAGTTACTGAGGTGGTTTCTGCATGGTCGGTCGAAATAATTTTCCATCATGGTTTATTTTTTTGGGCCATTAGATGTATGAATTGGATCTGAAGACAAAATATAAAGTTTAATCCCACAAAATATTAATACTAAAAAAGTAATCAGATCAATTGTGGAGATATTGTAAATTTTATTCCTGCAATGAAGAAGATCCCAAAAAAATTTAAATTTCCAGAATTAATCAATTTTCACAATTAAACCCAAAAATCACCAAATTTAATAAAATTATGTAAATAATTTAAAAATGATTAATTTTAATGGATTAAATAATTTAATAACTTGTGAGGATTTATAAAAACTAGCTATATAAATACTCATTTTCCACCAAAGGGTTTTATTGTTCCAAGAATCCACACTAGGTACCCGATGAGCCCAAGATGGTGACAAGTGTAGATCTATTTCATATAAATCATATCTCACCTACTGGTTAACTCTATGTCTAATCATCCAATAGCTACTAAAAAAATAAAACATATGTTAAAAAATACACTAAAAATTTTCACACCTTTTGTAATTCAATATGAATTTCAATTATCAACAAAATCTACTCCCTATTCATGAAAATTAGGTTTCCTTAAACTCCAACAACCCATAATCATTCTAGTCATTCAATATATGAAATAACATATTTATTCATGTCAATATATTGACTTATATTAAAATTTTATGATCTAATAATTATTTATAACTATCCACTTTACTATCAATATCTAGTATTTTGTTTAACACCCTTTTAGACTCAATGGGTTCTATATCACATGGAAGTTCTGCCAAAATATAAACATGGTTTTGGTACATGTAATCTATTTTTGAATTAATATCCACTTTCCAATTCATCCTATTTTTTATTATGTGATCCATATAGAATATTTATTTATTAATCTCAATGAATAAAATATCTGAAGTGACTCGGGTTTTGGCCCTGTCAGACTTTGGAATATTCATAAAAATAATTCAATAGCTATGCATGAAGACGACGTGCAATTCTGATGCTCGGTGTGCCTAAAATTAATTTTATAAAAAATTATTTATTTTTATACTATGCACGTGGCATGGATGATTTTTCTTCTAAACGGTATCTTGGATCAGAAATATGAGGGCACAATTTCTTCAGGAGCATTCTATTTACCCTAATCGGAGTGTAAACTTTGACGGCGTGAGCCTACTATGAAAAAAGCAGCAAGGGGAGTTTTCATAAATAAATGAATAAATTTATTTATGGTCATCGGATTGAATAAATCTTGAATAGATACTCTAATCAAAATTCTGAGACCACTATTGAATTCGGAATGTCACATTTACCTTTAGGTACGACATAGACATTGTCATCTCCTGGTGTCAGGTTGGTGGTGATTTGTGGCCAAGGAGTTAGCATAGAGGATTTAATTAAAAATTAAATCCCTATGCCCTTCTCCTCCCCATGCATTGTGGGAGGATAAATCCACATCTCCCCCTTCTTCTCCTCTTTGGCGATGACTGACCCGAAGTCCGAATCATCCAAACAAGGTGTCTTCGGAATCGAATATTGATGGTGATTGCTCCTGGATCGAGCAGCGGGTGTTCTGTAGCGCGGATTCGTCCTCAATGCTTCAAAATTTCACCCTTGAGGTAGGTGATTTTTTTAGTCCTGGTCCTCCTTTCCATGAATTTTTATAAGGATATATAGCCCTTATACACCTTCCAGGGACCCCTGATGAGTCGATTTGTGTGTTTCTGTGTGAACGGTGGTGATTCGGGCTGTTTTCCGGGAAATCCCATCGGATATTACCATCAACACAGGCTGTAAAATAGTCCCACATGTCGGGTGTTCATTACATTTAGAAAAGAATGACTTTTTAACAATACATGTCGTGTATTGCGAGTACACAATGTGTAGTGGCACACGGGCGTGTTTTCGAGTGAGGGAGAACACATAATATAGGTTTTTGAACAATACACACCATGTACTAAGAGTACATGCCATGTAGTGGCACATTGGCGTGTGTCCATGTAAAAAAGAAAACAGGATGGTGGTTTTGTGAATAGTACACACTGTGTATTGTAAATTATATTCCATGTAATTCTACGTGGGTAGACCCCCATGTACTCCAAGGTATATGCCATGTACTTTGTCCTACTGGTTTTCATCCAGGGGTTCCTTAAAACCCTATATAATGCAATCCAGGGGTCTGTTTCGTGATCCCTCTACAGAGACATGACCTTGTTGACAAGAAGGACCCTTTGAGGTGGGATCACGAGTTTCAATGTTTTGGATCCTGGATTGTGATCTTAAAACGTTGAATATAATAATAATATTTTAATATTGTTCGACTTCAAGATATCGTAACATTTTCCAGGGGCATCTGATTGATGTTCTGTTAGTGGCGTTAAGACCCTGATGGTAAAATTAAATTTTCATGACAGTTTTCTAGTGTTGGGACCGAGAATAGGGTGTGGGCTTCAAGGGGGCAGGTTTCGGCATTTACGGAGAAATGTTACTTTTATGTCGGGTGTCCGTTATGGATTAACGAGTAGTCAATATCGTGTGTTTTTTCAAGGGGATTGAAACAGTGAGATATACTTGGTGATTTTTTGTATCATGGTGTGTGACCCACATGGGCTTTCTATGATGAATAGTACATTTTCATAGTACGTGTTTGCGACATTTGGTCCAACAATGGTCGAGTGTATTCCCTTGGTTCGTTCCAATGAGGGTATGTGGGGCATTAAAACCTAAGTATAGTTTTTTGATCCCATGTTAGGATGAATTTATAAGAGAGTTGTGGTATCCCTCTGGTGGGTTTGGAGTGGGATCCTTTTGCTTTGCTTCCCTAGATTGGGTTCATGGTATCTCTATGACCGCTAATCCATGGGTGGTTTCCCCTATCTAGAGAGTTAACCCCATAGGTTTTGAGGAATCATATGGAATATGATCACCTACATAGTGGGATGTGCATAGTAGAGTTGTGGAATCGTCGGGTATACGATCCCCTACTCATCATGTGGTTTATAGTAGGGTTGTGACATCGTTAGTTATATGATCCCATACTTAGCACGAGGATTCGGTAGGGATGATGAATCATTTGTTTGATCCCTACATAGAAAGTTATACCAGATAGGGTTATGGTATCATCATGACCACCTTTACATGGGCGACGATCCTCTACTTGGGTGATGTGATCTTTGGAGCACCAGATCGGGTTGTGGTATCCCCGAGCAGTTCCTCGGAGTGATCCCTTATCTTTGAGATCTATGAGTTTCCAGAGCGGGTTCTTGTATCCCCTAGCGGACCCAAGGAATTATGCTCTATCCGAGGAGTTTTGTAATTCTGCAGTTTCAGCATGGTGTTCTCAGTGACGATATCTGACAGGCGTGTATCTCTCAGACGAGTGACATCTGGGATGACAGTGCTCTTAGAGTGTGTTCTCCTAGTTATATACCTATCACATGTGATGTGGTCGGATCCTCTTGAGGCATGGTGCATGGAATGAGTATATATGGTTTTTCATGGTATATGTATGGTCATATACTTGAGAAGATATTCATGATTTATGTATGGGCATACACCTGAGCTAAGTTGACTGTCCTTGTTTAGTTGAGGATGTTGGGGAGGAGAGTGATGGCAAGAGGGGGGTGAATTGCCTTTTTAAAAAAAATTAAGAATTTAAAACAAAGTTAAAGGGCAGCGGAAATAAAAGAGGCAAGACACAAAATTGATAACGGAGTTCGGCTTAAACCAAAGCCTACGTCTCCGCTCCCAACACAACCGTTGAGAGATTTACTACCGCTTGCTTTTTAATGGTTTTAGCAAGAAACCCACTAGACTTTAAGGTAGTCTAGAACCTATTACAGCTTGCTTTTAATGGTTGAGCAAGAACCCACTAGCCTTCTTACAGGTGAAGGCTAGCTCACCTATGACTCAAGCCTTTTAAAGGGAAGGCTTGACTAACCTCTTCACACCTTGAAGGTGGTGTGAAAACCCAAACAAAAGGATGATAAAAGAAAGAGGGGTTTGTAGGCACAAACCCAAATTGATGCTCAAAAAGATATATAATGACAAACCGTAAAGAGGAGAAGTCTTGGGCGCCAATTGATTGATTGGTGATGATGAAGAGCGCTCCCAAGCTTCTATGGTGGTGCTCCTTGGTTGTGGAAGTGAGTTGGAGCAAGTGGGGATCCTTGAAGGAATGCGCCGGAGGTTCGCCAAATGATTAAAAAATGTTCTCGTGGGCTTACTTGTGTTTCCGGGGCTTCCTTGTCCTTTATTTATAAGAGAGGAACACTTAAATGGCCTTTGGGGGTCTTCGGAGCCGTTGGAGAGGTCTTCGGAGCCATTGGGGGTCAAGTGGGCAAGTCTGGTCAAAGCCCAACGGCTAGTTTGACTGGCTCCATCGGCTGACCGGTGCTTGGCCACCGGTTGGCCGGTGCTTTGGAAAATGGAGAGGCCTTCTGCCCAGGCACCACCGGCTGGCCGGTGAGGAGGCCACCGGTTGGCCGGTGGTGAGACAGTAGGTGTCCCTTCTGTCTGGGTTCCACCGGCTGGCCGGTGATGGGACACCGGTTGGCCGGTGGTCTGGACAGAGGGGATGCCTTCTGTCAAGATTCCTCCGGCTGGCCGGTGGTCATCCACCGGTTGGCCGGTGGACTGAAATCAGTCCACTTTTGCCTTCTGGCTTTCTTGACCCAATTCCTTGGCAACCTGAAATCATGCCTATCATCCAAAAACACTTAAAACAAGATTAGATAAATAAGAGAGTGATTGTGATCATGAAAATTAAACTACGAGGGGTACGAGAGGTACAACAATCTCCCCCTATTTTGATGATCACAATCACCAAAACAAGCAATGTAAAAGACTGAAATGAAAGGCATGCTTTAAAGGATAAATTGAAAAGTAAATCAAAGCATGAGAGAAAGATTTCTCCCCCAATCAACCAAGAATTTCTCCCCCTTTGTGATTATCAAAATAGCACGGGGCATAAAACTTGATTGAGGGAAAGGTTGAAAAACAAGATAGAGTTTTTAAACCAATTGAAATTTTTGGGATTTGAATTGATAGTTTTGAATTGAAGGTTTTGAATTGAAGGTTTTGAATTGAAAGTTTTGAAAAAATGCAAAAAGGTTTGAACGATCCTAACTCCCCCTAAATAAAAACAACAAATCACCGGGGAGAGGATTTTAGAACCGAGACAAATTTTGGTCCGGTGAAACTCGCTAAAAGGGATTTTTCAATCCAAACTTCTCTTGTGGCGGGTCTTCTCCTATGAAATTCATCGTTAAAGGAAATGGTTTTGGGCCTTCCATACCGGTCATTTTTGCAGTCGCACTCGTAAATTAAGTGCCCGATCTTTTTACAATAGTTGCAAAATGTATATTGGGAGCTCCCCCTTACAAAAATAGTAGGAGCATGGGAAGAGGAAGCTTGCTTGGAATAGCCAAGCCCTTGGGTGGTTCTAGATACGCATTGGGAACCAAGGATCTTCGAAAGGTTATGTTCACCTTCGGTGAACTTAGCTAGGGATTTCCTTAATTCCTTGAATGTTGATTCCATAGAATCAATATCGGGAAGGTTTTGGATCTTGAGGGACAACTCCTCCTTTTCTTTGAGAAGTTGTTCCTTTTCGGAAGAAAGTTTTTTGAAATTCTTTTTTAAAGCAATAAATTTGTAAGAAAGTTTGTGAAAACCTTCCTCCAATTGATCTCTAGCATGTTGGAGATCCTCATAGGATAAATGATTGAAAGAATTTGAAGAACTAGAGGATGAGGAGTCGGAAGAGGATACCTCATGAAATGACATTAGGCATTTTTTACCGTTGTCACTTGAGGAAGAGGAGGAGGAGGATGTGGAGCTATCACTCCATGTGGCCTTGAATGCCTTCTTCTTTTCCTTTTGCTTGGCCTTTTTCTTGTTGAGTGGACAATCGGGCTTGTAATGGCCTTTCTTGCCACACCCATAACATGTTACCTCGGGCTCGGATTTTTCGTTGGGTTGAGCCTTGCGGGATTTCTTCTTTTTGTTCTTCTTCATGAATTTGTGCATCTTGCGAGCAAGATTCTCCATTTCTGAATCGCCGCTTGAAGAGGAAGACGATGAGGAGGAGGAGCTTTCTTCTTTTTGAACTTTGAAGGCGATGTACTTTGGAACTTTGATCAGTTTTCCTTCCTTTTCAGCTTGCCTCCTCATGGTGATCTCGTAGGTCATCAGGGATCCGATGAGCTCTTCGACCGGCATTTTCTTGACATCTTTTGCTTTTTGAATTGTGGTCACCTTTGGTGCCCATGAGCTTGGTAAGATCCAAAGGATCTTCTTGACCATCATCTCTGCAGAAACATCATCTCCAAGATACTTTCTTCCATTGAAAATGTCAGTAAAACGAGTAAACATTGCAGTAATTGATTCGTGTGGGTGCATGGTAAAACTTTCAAAATCTTGGCGATACATATCCAATCGAGTATCCTTAACTTTTTTGGTCCCCTCATGGGTAACCTCCAAAAGTTTCCAGATTTCATGAGATGAAGTGCATGTGGAAACTCGATTGAATTCATTACGATCAAGGCCGCAATGAAGAGCGTTCATGGCTTTGCCATCAAGCTCGAAATTTTTAATATCGGCTTGAGTCCATTTGGATTCATCGGGAGAAGAGAGAGAGTAACCATGCATGACAATTCTATAAATAGGATAACCTATACTTCTAAGAAAAGTGGTCATGCGGGTTTTCCATTAAGTATAGTCGGTTCCATCAAAGAATGGAGCACGACCCAAAGAATAGCCTTCGGGGGCGAAAGAAGTTGAAGCCATCACAAAGGATCTTGAATTTGAAACCGGTTAGGGTATTTCTCAAATTTTTCCTCTGATACCAATTGTTGGGGAGGAGAGTGATGGAAAGAGGGGGGGTGAATTTCCTTTTTAAAAAAAATTAAGAATTTAAAACAAAGTTAAAGGGCAGCGGAAATAAAAGAGGCAAGACACAAAATTGATAACGGAGTTCGGCTTAAACCAAAGCCTACGTCTCCGCTCCCAACTCAACCGTTGAGAGATTTACTACCGTTTTCTTTTTAATGGTTTTATCAAGAAACCCACTAGACTTTAAGGTAGTCTAGAACCTATTACAGCTTGCTTTTAATGGTTGAAAAAGAACCCACTAGCCTTCTTACAGGTGAAGGCTAGCTCACCTATGACTCAAGCCTTTTAAAGGGAAGGCTTGACTAACCTCTTCACACCTTGAAGGTGGTGTGAAAACCCAAACAAAAGGAAGATAAAAGAAAGAGGGGTTTGTAGGCACAAACCCAAATTGATGCTCAAAAAGATAAATAATGAAAAACCGTAAAGAGGAGAATTCTTGGGCGCCAATGGATTGATTGGTGATGATGAAGAGCGCTCCCAATCTTCTATGGTGGTGCTCCTTGGTTGTGTAAGTGAGTTGGCGCAAGTGGGGATCCTTGAAGGAATGCGCCGGAGGTTCGCCAAATGATTGAAAAATGTTCCCGTGGGCTTACTTGTGTTTCCGGGGCTTCCTTGTCCTTTATTTATAGGAGAGGAACACTTAAATGTCCTTTGGGGGTCTTCGGAGCCGTTGGAGTGGTCTTCGGAGCCGTTGGGGGTCAAGTGGGTAAGTCTGGTCAAAGCCCAACGGCTAGTTTGACTGGCTCCACCGGCTGACCGGTGGTTGGCCACCGGTTGGCCGGTGCTTTGGAAAATGGAGAGGCCTTCTGCCCAGGCACCACCGGCTGGCCGGTGAGGAGGCCACCGGTTGGCCGGTGGTGAGACAGTAGGTGTCCCTTCTGTCTGGGTTCCACCGGCAGGCCGGTGATGGGACAGCGGTTGGCCGGTGGTCTGGACAGAGGGGATGCCTTCTGTCAAGATTCCACCGACTGACCGGTGGTCATCCACCGGTTGGCCGGTGGACTGAAATCAGTCCACTTTTTCCTTCTGGCTTTCTTTACCTAATTCCTTGGCAACCTGAAATCATGCCTATCATCCAAAAATACTTAAAACAAGATTAGATAAATAATAGAGTGATTGTGATCATGAAAATTAAACTACGAGGGGTACGAGAGGTACAACAGAGGATAGATTCGAAATGGAGTTTCTATCTCATTTGGGTTACCTTTGGCTGGGATGAGTTGACTATTGGCTATTATTTTCTCCATTATATTTTTTATTTTTGGGTTACCTACATAGTATTTTCATACTCACCCCTGCACGGGCTTTTCCCACACTTGTTTGTGTCTTTTGTAGACCATCGGCCATTCGACGGAGTCCCAGGATGACCCGGAGTAGGCGGAGCATTGTGAGTGAGAATGAACAAAGTGTTTACTGGAGATTTGCTAAGGAGCTTACCAGTGAGTGCTTTTTACAGCGATCTTTTCCTTTTGAGCAGGTTTCAAGATTTTGTAGTTTTCTTTTGGTGGGCCTTGTTTTTTCCCTTTTGTACTTTTTTGGTACTCTGGTTGTAGGATAGATGTATTCATGCAATTATTTTCAGTTTTCATATATATATATATGCACTGTTGCATGGAGGTGTATGTGGGTGCGTGTGTACAGGTACCTTTGGATAATGCCTACTAGGTGTGTGATAGCCTACTTAGTGCTATTCTCCAGCCCTTGGCCTATTAGATGAGGGCTAGCGGAGTTATGGCTCGAGCCCCATTGTGTCGGGTTGTGAAAGAGTGGTATTAGAGGAGGTTCTACCTTTGGGATCTCTGAGCATAGGTGGTCTAGATGTGTGTTTGGATTGGGTTTTATAGCAGTAGTGTTAGGATGTTTCGAGTTCATCATTATGTCTAGGGACTCTAGTGTTGGTGCGGTGGTTGACGTATCCATTCACCAGGACAATGATAACCAGCCATTCGACTAGGGACATTAGGACACTACTCATAGGGACATAATGGTACATGCATGATGAAGTTAATATTTTCAAATATTTTATACTATAATTTAATTTTAATAAACCCACCATAGTGTTATTTAATGGGAAATTGTTACATATTTAGGTTTTAGTGTTATTTTGAACCTAAATGAAAAAATGGCCTAATTTTGGATTTTTAACAGATATTTATCATAGGGTTATTTTAGTCATTTATTATAAAAAATATTTTCATATTTTTTTATTCTAATTTTTTTAACCCTTATTTTATTTCCTTCAACTTTCTCTTTAGAACCATGGGCTGAATCGATATTCTAAAGGCCGTAAAAATCAATGAAGTGAAAGATTTTGTCGGGCGGACTATGTGGACCCCACCTCAATAATGAAACATAATTCGGTCTAAAATCCTCCAAATGTTTTTATTCTAATTGGATATTAAATATGACTCCCATACGCATTTCCACAATTAATTTCAAGCCTTTTGGAATCTGTTAGGATATCCATTCAATGATAGCATTTTGAAGGAAGCTTCCCGGAAGCTTCATTTGGAGAAAGTTATCGTCAATAAAAAATTCATAACTCCTTCAATACACATCCAATTAATCTTCAATTATAAGAGTGGACGGACAACACATTTATGAACAATGTTTTTTAAGAGGTCCACACGTTAATCGGCCAATTAATGGGTCTAAAACACGAAAACTTATTGACTATGAAATCTTCCAATAAAAGGAGAGGGGCTCCTACCTCTTAAGGATATTCCATTCTTTCCCAAAACTATTCTGGGGACGTCTGGACCAGTGGGAGATGAGTTAGAGATTACATTATGGAGAAGACGAATTCTATTTATAATGAAGCCATGATGGGCTAAACTCCAACCAGGGGTGGGCGACGATGGTCCGAGAATATATACCCCTTTTGAGTTTGTGGTTTTTATTGTACTCTTTTCATTTAAATAATCCTATAATATGTTTGCATGATATAATGAGGTATATTATCTCTTGTTTTCATTTTCCTCTATTTTATTCTATGAGTTTTTATCAACTTATTATTGTAAAACAGTTTTCTTGTTGTTTAAACATCTATGGGCGAGGTCTCCCCATTGAGCACAACATGTTCAACTGGTTTCGATTGCTTGGAAGTTTTTGGGAAATTGGTTCACATTCATGAGCGGATAAACACCCATATTTGAGGTCTTGATATGGTTTCCATTCAAAATATGTGTATATATTGAGGTCTTGAGTTATACATGGGATAATTTAAATAAAAGGAAATCGTTGACAATGATAAAGGGAATGTCTGAAGATTTAAGCTTGTCCACATCTTCATTCTCTAGTTTGTTTTCTCGGTTCGGTTTTCTTTGGATTTCTAATCTATAATGTAGATTTATTAATACATTATGAATTTCTTATTTCAGTTCATTTCAATCAACCCCCATATATATTATATAAACTAGTTTTATATTAGTTAAATAAAAAGTGACAATTGAAAATACAGTGTGTATAAGTGTCGTCCATGTGATCGACCCTAGAGTGTGCCACTATGGTGCATTCATAGGATAATAATAATTTAATTGAATAGGGTAATGTGACTGAATCCCCTACCATCAATTTGGCACCGTTTTCGGGGAGGCCAAGTTCTTACACAAGCTGTTTTTCAAAAAAAAAAACAAAAAAAAAGATTCTTGTTTCATATCATTCATTTCATCAGCCAATATGTATTTTTATGGAAATAATTATAATTATTGGAATGTGGATAACTTTCATGATGAGCCAACTAGGGAAGATAAATTTAATATTCAAATGCTTAAAAATTCCCAACAATTTGAAGAAAATTCCCAGAAATTGAAAAAAAATGCCTTGATAATTCAAGAGAATTGCATAAATATGGAAAAAGAAAGCAAGATGATAACATCATTGGACACCCACGTTGAAGATGTTAAAGTATTATGGATGGATCGAAAAAAAAAGGTAAGCAAAGGTGAATGAAAATCTTGTTCAACCTACATTTAATGAAGATGTTTATGAGTTAGAATAAAAACTTGAGGACCCACTTCCCTCTCAAACAAATGAGTTCACAGCTGCCTTGCTTGAGGAAAAGGGTTATAAAGCTGAAATTTATGAGGGATTTTTAAATTCTGAGCATTCATTTCATTCAAATTTAATTAATTATTAATTTAAATCTATTACCCCTTATTCTAATTTTTATAGATTCAGCACTACTACTGCAGGCTCTGGATGAAGAAGGAGAATAAGTTTCTCTTAATGACAAGAGAATGGAGGATCCATTCGAGATGTGCATTGGTGAATTTGAGAATGATGGCACAAAAGAAGAAATCATCAAAGAACCAATTTAATAACTCAAACCAGAAGATAAGCCACTTTCTATTCTTCTATTTTCAACACTGGTGGACACCACTCCTCCAGATGACAAAAACAGGGAGCACCACAACATCCTTTTCCCTCCCCCTCTACCACTCAAATTCTTTCATTCATCTCTTTTGAGGGTTGGGGATATTTTTCTTTTTTATAGGGGATCTCACTTCTGGAATATACATATGGATGTCGGGAGAAATAATTTTTGGTGGTTTCAAAGAAAGAAACCACATCCACCTTCGGATTGGGGTTAACTTGCTACAACTGCCTAACTAGGAGCAGTAAAAACCTAGCACCAACTTGGGGGTCAAACCGAGCATTATCCCTCCTTTTTTCCCTTTCTATTTATTTTTATTTATTTATATAATATATTTCATTATTTGTTGCTTTTTAGGAAGAAGTGGTAGCAATTTGGTTCCTAACTCACATCTACCACTCGAAAGTAATGTCAGGTTGTGTATTTCCTTCTATTTAGTTTTTCTTCCTTTATTTTTATTTTATCAAGCTAAAATGAAGGGTAGTGAGATTTCAGTGTGGGGGGAGTGTCAACCTGCTTAGTTTTTTTTTTGTGCTTTCATTTTTTGTTCATTTTTTAGGAACCTTGAGAATTTATGATAATTCTGATCACATTTCACACAATAATTTATTTTGATAAAATTAAAATGAATATTTAAAAAAGGATTTTAAATGATTGTTAAGGTGAATTTTTTTACCTTAAATTGGATTTTCAATCATTTTTATGAGTTTGACCAATTTTTAAAATCCATGGTCCTGAAACACTGACTCAAAATATGTTTCCCGTACTGTGAGGTATTCTAAACCACTTTGACATATTATTTCTAATACCCACACTTTCTTGTGGGAAACATGGATTTTTTGTGAGAACCAGAATTTTTGGTTTTTCTCTTTAGAAGCTTTGGATTTCATTGAATGTTTTTAATATGATTGAGGCACTACTTTGGATACCCACATATTATCATGATACCTACCTTTAAATTTATCCTTCGTTAGCCCTTAGATGCCATGAATTTCTTTATAGGTTTATGCCAGAGTACAAGCTAATTTATCCTCACATACACATTCTCTTGGTATTTTTGCATTGATATTTCAAGTTTGAGTGTGGGGGAAGGGGCTTTCGTGTGCGTTCATTGAGATTTGTTTCATTTATGGGTATTGTGCGGTATGCATCAACATTTTGGGCAGTGAAATAATTGGTAATGAGTCGTAATCTCATTATGCTTCATTTTTTTCATTCAGTTCTCCTTTAAAAAAAGAAAATAAATGCTTCGCCTTTCTAGAGCTGAAAAAATATATAATAAAAAGGCAAATAAAGTTGTGCCTTTCTTGAGCTTTACATAAAAATGGGGGATAACTTGGATGATTTGATACCTTGAAATCATTGATTGGCTCATGTAACATTTAAAATAAATGGGGGTGGTTTTTTGTTTCACATTCTCAAGGTGGATTGAGTGACGAATTTACTGGGTTTTCACTTGATTATTCATGCATTGTAGTTAAGAGTCAAACCTTCTCTTTCTTGCCTTGAAATTTTAAATCATTTAACCACCAACCCAAAGCCACAGAGTCATTTTAACATTTGATGAAATCCAAAATGATTGAATTCATTTTTATATTTCATGCTATGGAGAAATGATAATAGTCACAAGCCTATGGTGATACATGCAACTTCCATGTATGAGCATAACTCCAGAATTTATTTCCCTTGAGTGAAGAGTGACATAAAATTCAATGTGAGGTAAGTTTTGATTGATCCGTGGATGGATTTATGAGGTTGAACAAATTTAAATTTTTGGAATGAAAATGAATGGAAATTGTTTTTCATAGAAGATACATGATGAAATTCTATTTTGATAAGATCATGGATGTTTTTTTCATTTTTGATTGTTGTGTGAATTTTGATTTGAATTTAAAATAATTTCTCAGGAGTGCAATGCTTAAGTGTGGGGGATTGATGAAGCTAATATTTTTACATATTTTATTCTGTAATTTAATGTTTATAAACCCACCATAGTGTTATTTAATGGGAAATTGTTACATATTTAGATTTTTTTGTTATTTTGAACCTAAATGCAAAAATGGCCTAATTCTGGATTTTTGAAAGATTTTTATCAGAGGGGAATTTTAGTCATTTCTTATAAAATATATTTTCAAATTTTGTGATTATAATTTTTTTTGAACCCTTATTTTATTCCCTTCAACTTTCACTTCAGGACCAGGGGCTGAATAGATATTCTAGAGGCCGTAAAAAATCAATGAAGCGAAAGGTTTTGTCAAGCGGACTACGTGGACCCCACCTCAATAATGGAAACATAATTTGGTCTAGTATCCTCTAAATGATGGGATTATACTTTGATATGAAATATGACTCACATACACATTCCCATAATTAATTTCATGTCGTTTGGAATCTGTTAGGATGTCCATTCATTGATTGCATTTTGAAGGAAGCTTCCTGGAAGCTTCATCCAGAGAAATTAATCGTCAAAAAAATCATAACTCCTTCAATACGCATCCAATGAATATGAAATGTGGAGATTGGACGGCCAAAACATTTATGAACAATATTTATGAAGAGTTCCATGGGTGAATCGGCCAATTAATGGGTCGAAAACGCGATAACATATTGACTATGAAATCTTCCTATAAAAGGAGAGGAGCTCCTACCTCTCAAGGATATTCCATTCTTTCCCAAAACCATTATGGGGACGTCTAGACCAGAGGGATATGAGTTAGATATTACATTCTGGAGAAGAGGAGTTCCATTGATAATGATTCCATGATTGGATAAACTCCAACTAGTGGTGGGCGGCGATGGTCCGACAACATTTACCCCTTTTGAGTTTGTGGTTTTTATTGTAAAATCTTTTCATTTAAATAATCCTAAAATATGTTTGCATGATTTAATGAGGTATCTTCTCTATTGTTTTCATTTTATTCTATTTTTTTCTATGAATTTTTATCAACTTATTATATTAAAACAGTTTTCTTGTTGTTTAAACATCTATGGGCAAGGTCTCCCCATTGAGCACAACATGTACGACTAGTTTCGATTTCTTGGAAGTCTTTGGGAAATTGGTTCACATTCATGAGTGGAAAAACACCCATATTTGAGGTCTTGATATGGTTTCCATTCAAAATAGATATATAACCTGAGGTCTTGAGTTATACATTGGATAATTTAAATAAAAGAAAATTTTCGACAATGATAAAGGGAATGTCTGAAGATTTAAGCTTGTCCACCTCTTCATTCTCTAGTTTGTTTTTTCGGTTCATTTTTCTTTGGATTTCTAATCTGTAATGTAGATTTAATAATACATTATGATTTTCTTAGTTTATTTCGTTTCAATCCACCCCCATATATATTTAATAAACTAGTTTTATATTAGTTAAATAAAAAGTGACAATTGAAAATACAGTGCGTATAAGCGGCCTCCCTGTGATCGACCCTAGAGTGTGCCACTATGGTGCATTCATAGGATAATAAGAATTTAATTGAATAGGGTAAATATTTTGAAACCCCTACCATCAATTTGGCGCCGTTTCCGGGGAGGCCAAGTTCTTACACAAGCTGCTTTTCAAAAAAAACAAAAAAAAAGATTCTTGTTGCATATCATTCATTTCATTAGCCAATGTGGATTTTTATGGAAATTTTTCAAATTATTGGCATGTGTATAACTTTTATGATTATCCAACCAGGGAAGATACATTTAATAATAGAATTCTTAAAACTTCCCAACAATTGGAAGAAAATTCCCAACAATTGAAATAAAATGCCTTGATAATTCTAGAGAATTGTAGAAAGATGGAAAAAGAAAGTAAGGTGATAACATCATTGGCTACCCAAGTTGAAGATGTTAAAGTATTATTGATGGATGGACAAAAAAGAAAAAATGAGGAGAATTAAAATCATGTTCCACCCACATTTAATGATGATGTTCATGAGGTTGAAGAAAAACTTGAGGACCCACTTCCCTCTCCAACAAATGAGTTCCTAGCTGCCTTGCTTGAGGAAAAGGGTTCTAAAGCTGATATTTATGAGGGAGTTTTAAATTATAAGCATTCATTTCATTCAAATTTCATTAATAATGAATTTAAATCTATTACCCCTTATTCTGATTTTGTAGATTCAGCACTACTACTGCATGATCTGGATGAAGAAGGTGAAGAAGTTTCTCTTAATGATGAGAGAATGGAGGATACATTCGAGATGTGAATTGATGAATTTGAGGATGATGGAACAAGAGAAGAAATCATTGAAGAAACAATTTACGAACTCGATTAGAAGAGAAGCCACTTCCTATTCTTCTATTTTCAACACCGGTGGACACTACTCCTCCAGATGACAAAAACAGGGAGCACCACTACATCCTTTTCCCTCCCCCTCTACAACTCAAATTCATTCATTAATCACTTTTGAGGGTTGGGGATATTTTTCTTTTTTACGAGGGTTCTCACTTATGGCGTCCACATATTAATATCGGTATAAATAATTTTTGGTTGTTTCAAAGTAAGAAACCCCATCCACCTTCGGATTGGGGTTAACCTACTGCAACTGCCTGACTAGGAGCAGTAAAAACCTAGCACCCACTTGGGGGGTAAAACCATGAATTATCCCTCCTTTTCCCATTTCTATTTATTTTTATTTATTTATCTAATATATTTCATTATTTATTTCTTTTTAGGAAGAAGTGGTATCAATTTTAAGCCTAACTCACATCTACCACTCGAAGGTAATGTCAGGTTGTGTCTTTCCTTCTATTTTTGTTTTTATTCCCTTATTTTTATTCTATCAATCTAAAATAAAGGGTAGTTAGATTTAAGTGTGGGGGAGTGTCAACCTACTTAGTTGTTTTTGTGTGCTTTGAATTTTTTTCATTTTTTAGGAACCTTGAGCATTTATGATAATTCTGATCACATTTCACACATTAATTGATTTTGATAAAATTGAAATGATTTTTAAAAAAAAGGTTTTTAAATGATTGTTGAGGTGAAATTTTTTACCTTAAATTGGATTTTCAATCATTTTTATGAGTTTGACCAATTTTTGAAATCCATGGCCCTGAAACACTAACTCCAAATATGTTTCTCGTCCTGTGAGGTATTATAAACAACTTTGACATATTCTTTCTAATACCAACACTTTCTTGAGGGAAACTAGGATTTTTTTTGAGAACCAGAATTTGTGATTTTTCTCTTTCGAAGCATTGGATTTCATTGAATGTTTTTAATATGATTGAGGCACTACTTTGGCTAGCCACATATTATCCGGAGACCTACCTTTACATTTATCCTTTGTTAGCCCTTAGATTCCATGAACTGACATATAGGTTTATGTCACAGTACAATCTAATTTATCCTTACCTACCAATTATCTTGGTATTATTGCATGGATATTTCATGTTTGAGTGTGGGGGAAGGGCCTCTCATGTACATTCATTGAGATTTGTTTCATATATGGGTATTGTGCCATATGCATCAACATTTTGGGCAGTGAAATAATTGGTAATGAGTCTTAATCTCATTATGATTCATTTGTTTCATTCAATTCTACTTTAAAAAAAGAAAATAAAAGATATGCCTTTCTGGAGCTTAAAAAATTATATAAAGAAGGCAAATAAAGATGTGCCTTTCTAGAGCTTTACAAAAAAAAATGGGGAGAACATGGACAATTTAATACCTTGAAATCATTGATTGGCTCATGTACCATTTAAAATAAATGGGGGTGGTGTTTTTTTTTCACATTCTCAAGGTGGATTGAGTGAGGAATTTTCTGGGTTTTCACTTGATTATTCAGTCATTGTACTTAAGAGTCAAACCTTATCTTTCTATGTTTGAAATTTTAAATCATTTAACCACCAACCCAAAGCCACATAGTAATTTTAACCTTTGATGAAATACCTCGTGATTTAATTAATTTTTATGTTTCACGTTGTGGAGAAATGAGAATAGTCACAAGCCTATAGTGATACATGCAACTTCCAAGTATGAGCATAACTCCAGAATTTATTTCTCTTGAGTGAAGAGTGACATAAAATTCAGTGTGAGGTAAGTTGTGATTGAGCCATAGATGGATTTATGAGGTTGAACAAATTTAAATTTTTGGAATGAAAATTAATAGAAATTGTTTTTCATAGAATATACATGATGAAATTCTATTTTGATAAGATCATGGATGTTTTTTTCATTTTTTATTGTTGTGTGAATTTTCATTTAAATTTAAAATAATTGCTTAGGAGTGCAATGCTTAAGTGTGGGGGATTGATGAAGCTAATATTTTAAAATATTTTATACTGTAATTTAATTTTTATAAACCCACCATACTTTTATTTAATGGGAAATTGTTACATATTTAGGTTTTTGTGTTATTTTGAACCTAAATGCAAAAATGGCCTAATTCTTGATTTTTGACAGATTTTTATCACAGGGGTATTTTAGTCATTTCTTATAAAATATATTTTCAAATTTTGTGATTATAATTTTGTTTGAACCCTTATTTTATTTCCTTCAACTTTCTCTTCAGGACCAGGGGCTGAATCGATATTCTATAGGCCGTAAAAAATCAATGAAGTGAAAGATTTTGTCGGGCGGACTGCGTGGATCCCACCTCAGTAATGGAAACATATTTCTACCTAAAATCATCCAAATGATTTAATTATACTTGTATATGAAATATGACTCTCATACGCATTCCAAATATTAATTTCATGCCGTTTGGAATCCCTTAGGATGTCCATTCAGTGATTGCATTTTGAAGGAAGCTTCCAAGAAGCTTTATCCGGAGAAAGTTATCGTCAATAGAAAAATCATAACTCCTTCAATACACGTCCAATAATTCTGAAATTTGGATAGTGGATGACCAACACACATAATAACAATATTAATGAATAGTTCCATGTGTAAATTGGCCAATTAATGGGTGGAAAATGCGACATCCTATTGACTATAAAATATTTCTATAAAAGGAGAGGAGCTCATACCTCTCAAGGATATTCCATTCTTTCCCAAAACCATTCTGTGGACGTCTGGACCAGAGGGAGCTGAGTTAGAGATTACATTCTGGAGAAGAGGATTTCCATAGATAATGAAGCCATGATGGGAAAAACTCCAACCAGTGGTTGGCGGCGACGGTCTGAGGACATTTACCCCTTTTGAGTTTCTGGTTTTTATTGTAAACTCTTTTCATTTAAATAATCCTAGAATATGTTTGCATGATTGAATGATGTATCTTCTTTATTGTTTTAATTTTATTCTATTTTGTTCTATGAATTTTTATTAACTTATTATTGTAAAATAGTTTTCTTGTTGTTTAAACATCTATGGTCGAGGTCTCCCCATTGAGCACAACATGTTCAACTGGTTTCAATTGCTTGGAAGTCTTTGGGCAATCGGTTCACATTCATGAGCGGATAAACACCCATATTTGAGGTCTTAATATGGTTTCTGTTCAAAATAGGTGTATAAATTAAGGTCTTCAGTTATACATTGGATAATTTAAATAAAAGAAAATTTTCGACAATGATAAAGGGAATGTCTGAAGATTTAATCTTGTCCACCTCTTCATTCTCTAGTTTGTTTTCTCGGTTCAGTTTTCTTTGGATTTATAATCTATAATGTAGATTTATTAATACATTATGAATTTCTTAGTTTAGTTCGTTTCAATCCACCCCCATATATATTAAATAAACTAGTTTTATATTAGTTAAATAAAAAGTGACAATTGAAAATACAGTGCGTATAAGCGGCCTCCTTGTGATCGACCCTAGAGTGTGCCACTATGGTGTATTCATAGGATAATAAGAAATTTAATTGAATCGGGAAAAGAGACTGAAACCCCTACCATCAATTTGGTGTCGTTGTTGGGGATGCCAAGTTCTTACACAAGATTTTTTTCAAAAAAAACAAAAACAAAAACAAAAAAAAAAGATTCTTGTTGCATATCATTCATTTCATCAGCCAATATGGATTTTTATGGAAATTATTATAATTATTGGCATGTGGATAACTTTAATGATGAGCCAACCAGGGAAGATACATTGAATATTCAAATGCTTAAAAATTCCGAACAATTGGAAGAAAATTCCCAACAATTGAAAGAAAATGCCTCGATAATTCAAGAGAATTGCATAAAGATGGAAAAATAAAGCAAGATGATAACATCATTGGCCGCCTAAGTTGAAGATGTTAAATTATTATGGATGGATCGACAAAAAATACATGATGAGGAGAATGAAAATCTTCTTCCACAAACATTTAATGAATATGTTGAAGAGGTTGAAGAAAAACATGAGGACCCACCTCCCTCTCCAACAAATGAGTTCCCAGCTACCTTGCTTGAGGAAAAGGGTTATAAAGATGAAATTTTTGAGGGAGTTTTAAATTCTAAGCATTCATTTCATTCAAATTTCATTAATTATGAATTTAAATCTATTACCTCTTATTCTGATTTTTTAGATTCATCACTACTACTGAAGGCTCTGGATGAAGAAGGAGAAGAAGTTTCTCTTAATGACGAGAGAATGGATGATCCATTCGAGATGTGCATTGGTGCATTTGAGGATGATGGAAAAAAAAGAAATCATTGAAGAACCAATTTACAAACTCGAACTAGAAGAGAATCCACTTTCTATTCTTCTATTTTCAACACCGGTGGACACCACTCTTTTAGATGAAAAAAACAGGGAGCACCACTACATCCTTTTCCCTCCCCCTCTACAACTCAAATTCATTCATTTATCTCTTTTGATGGTTGGGTATATTTTTCTTTTTTACGGGGGTTCTCACTTCGGGAATCCACATATGGATGTCGGGAGAAATAAGTTTTGGTGGTTTCAAAGCAAGAAACCCCATCCACCTTTGGATTGGGGTTAACCTGCTGTAACTACCTGACTAAGAGCAGTAAAAACATATCACCCACTTGGGGGTCAAACCAAGCATTATCCCTCCTTTTTACCCTTTATATTTATATTTATTTATTTATCTAATATATTTCATTATTTATTATTTTGTAGGAAGAAGTGGTATAAATTAAGAGCCTAACTCACATATACCGCTCGAAAGTAATGCCATGTTGTGTCTTTCCATCTATTTAGTTTTTCTACCCTTATTTTTATTTTATGAAGCTAAAATGAAGGGTAGTGAGACTTAAGTGTGGGGGGAGTGTCACCCTTCTTAGTTTTTTTTTTGTGCTTTCAATTTTTTTCATTTTTTAAGAACCTTGAGAATTTATGATAATTCTGATCACATTTCACACATTAATTTATTTTGATAAAATTGAAATGATTTTTTAAAAAAGGGATTTTAAATGATTGTTGAGGTGAATTTTTTTACCTTAAATTGGATTTTCAATCATTTTTATGAGTTTGAAAAAATTTTAAAATCGATGGTCCTGAAACACTAACTCAAAATATGTTTCCCATCCTGTGTGGTATTCTAAACCACTTTGACATATTCTTTCTAATACCCACACTTTCTTGAGGGAAACTTGGATTTATGTGAGAACCAGAATTTGTGATTTTTCTATTTTGAAGCTTTGGATTTCATTGAATGTTTTTAATATGATTGAGGCACTACTTTGGCTAGCCTAATATTATCCTAAGACCTACCTTTACATTTATCCTTCGTTAGCTCTTAGATGCCATGAATTACCTTATATGTTTAAGTCGCAGTACAAGCTAATTTATCCTTACCTACCTGTTCTCTTGGTATTGTTGCATGGATATTTCAAGTTTGAGTGTGGGAGAAGGGCCTTTCGTGTGCGTTCATTGAGATTTGTTTCATTTATGGGTACTGTGTGGTGTGCGTCAAGATTTTGGGGAGTGAAATAATTGGTAATGAGTCATAATCTAATTATTCCTCATTTGATTCATTCAGTTATCCTTTAAAAAAATAAAATAAAAGTTGTGCCTTTCTGAAGCTTAATACAATATATAATAAAAAGGCAAATAAAGTTGTGCCTTTTTGGAGCTTTACAAAAAAATGGGGAGAACTTTGATGATTTAATACCTTGAAATCATTTATTGGATCATGTACCATTTAAACTAAATGGGTGTGGTGTTTTTTTTCACATTCTCAAGGTGGATTGAGTGGGGAATTTTCTGGGTTTTCACTTGATTATTCATGCATTGTAGTTAAGAGTCAAACCTTATCTTTCTAGCCTTGAAATTTTAATACATTTAACCACCAACCCAAAGCCACAGAGTCATTTTAACCTTTGATGAAAGTCCTCATGATTGAATTCATTTTTATGTTTCACGCTGTGGAGAAATGAGAATAGTCACAAGCCTATGGTGATACATGCAACTTCCAAGTATGAGCATAACTCCAGAATTTATTTCTCTTGAGTGAAGAGTGACATAAAATTCAATGTGAGGTAATTTGTGATTGAGCCATGGATGGATTTATGATGTTGAACAAATTTAAATTTTTGGAATGAAAATTAATGGAAATTGTTTTTCATAGAAGAGAAATGATGAAATTCTATTTTGATAAGATCATTGATGTTTTTTTTCATTTTTGATTGTTGTGTAAATTTTGATTTAAATTTAAAATAATTGCTCAGGAGTGAAAAGCTTAAGTGTGGGGGATTGATGAAGCTAATATTTTTACATATTTTATATTGTGATTTAATGTTTATAAACCCACCATATTGTTATTTAATGGTCAGTTGTTACAAATTTAGGTTTTTGTGTTATTTTGAACCTAAATGCAAAAACGGCCTAATTCTGGATTTTTGAAAGATTTTTATCACAGTGGTATTTTAGTCATTTCATATAAAATATATTTTTCAATTTTGTGATTCTAATTTTTTTTTTTGAACCCTTATTTTATTTTCTTCAACTTTCTCTTCAGGACCAGGGGCTGAATAGATATTCTAGAGGCCGTAAAAAATTAATGAAGTGAATGATTTTGTAGGGTGGACTGTGTGGACCCCACCTCAGTAATGGAAACATAATTTGGCCTAAAATATTCCAAATGATGGGATTCTACTTGAATATGAAATATTACTTCCATACTCGTTCCCACAATTAATTTCAAGCCGTTTGGAATCCGTTAGGATGTCCATTCATTAATATCATTTTGAATGAATCTTCCAAGAAGCTTCATCCAGAGAAAGTGATCATCAATAAAAAATCATAACTCCTTCAATACGCATCCAATGAATCTCAAATATGGAAATTGGATGGAGAACACATTTATGAACAATATTTAAACAGAGTTCCACGCGTGAATCGGTGAATTAGTGGGTAGAAAATGCAACACCTTATTGACTGTGAAATCTGCCTATAAAAGGGGAGGAGCTCCTACCTCTCAAGGATATTCCATCCTTTCCCAAAACCATTCTGGAGAAATTTGGACCATAGGGAGATGAGTTAGAGATTACATTCTGGAGAAGAGGGGTTCCATTGATAATGAATCCATGATGGGCTAAACTCCAACCAGTGGTAGGCGGCGACGGTCCGAGGACATTTACCCCTTTTGAGTTTGTGGTTTTTATTGTAAACTCTTTTCATTTAAATAATCCTAGAATATGTTTTCATGATTAAATGAGGTATCTTCTCTATTGTTTTCATTTTCTTCTATTTTTTTCTATGAATGTTTATCAACTTATTATTGTAAAACATTTTTCTTGTTGTTTAAACATCTATGGGTGAGGTCTCCCCATTGAGCACAACATGTTCAACTGGTTTCGATTGCTTGGAAGTCTTTGGGAAATTGGTTTACATTCATGAGCGGATAAACACCCATATTTGAGGTCATGATATGGTTTCCATTCAAAATAGGTGTATAACTTTAGGTCTTGAGTTATACATTGGATAATTTAAATAAAAGAAAATTTTTGACAATGATAAAGGGAATGTATGAAAATTTAAGCTTGTCCATCTCTTCATTCTCTAGTTTTCTTTCTCGATTCGGTTTTCTTTGGATTTCTAATATACAATGTAGATTTATTAAAACATTATTAATTTCTTAGTTTAGTTCGTTTCAACCCACCCCCATATATATTATACAAACTAGTTTTATATTAGTTAAATAAAAAGTGATAATTGAAAATACAGTGCGAATAAGCGGCCTCCTTGTGATCAACCCTAGAGTGTGCCACTATGGTGCATTCATAGGACAATAAGAATTTAATTGAATAGGGTAAAGTGACTGAAACCCCTACCATAAATTTGGCATCGTTTCTGGGGAGGCCAAGTTCTTACACAACCTGTTTTTAAAGAAAAAAACAAAAAAAAAGATCCTTGTTGCATATCATTCATTTCATCAGCCAATATGGATTTTTATGGAAATTATTATAATTATTGGCATGTGGATAACTTTTATGATGATCCAACCAGGAAGGATACATTAAATATTCAAATGCTTAAAAATTCCCAAAAATTTGAAGAAAATTCCCAGCAATTGAAAGAAAATGCCTTGATAATTCAAGAGAATTGCAGAAAGATGGAAAAAGCAAGCAAGATGATAACATCATTGCCCGCCCAAGATGAAGATGTTAAAGTATTATGGATGGATCGACAAAAAAGAAAAACTGAGGAGAATGAAAATTTTTTTCCACATATATTTAATGATGATGTTGATGAGGTTGAAGAAAAACTTGAGGACCCACTTCCCACTCCAACAAATGAGTTCCCAGCGGCCTTTCTTGAGGAAAAGGGTTATAAAGCTGAAATTTTAGAGGGAGTTTTAAATTCTGAGAATTAATTTCATTCAAATTTCATTAATTATGATTTTAAATCTATTGCCCCTTATTCTGATTTTTTAGATTCAGCACTGCTACTGCATGCTCTGGATGAAGAAGGAGAAGAAGTTTCTCTTAATGACGAGAGAATGGAGGATCCATTCGAGATGTGCATTGGTGCATTTGAGGATGATGGCACAAAAGAAGAAATCATAAAAGAACCAACTTAAAAACTCGAACCAGAAGAGAAACCACTTCTTATTATTATATTTTCAACACTGGTGGATACCACTCCTCCAGATGACAAAAACAGGGAGCACCACTACATCCTTTTTCCTCCCCCTCTACAACTCAAATTCATTCATTCATCTATTTTGAGGGTTGGGGATATTTTTCTTTTTTACGGGGGTTCTCACTTCTGGCATCCAAATATGGATGTCGGGAGAAATAATTTTTGGTGGTTTCAAAGCATGAAACCCCATCCACCTTTGGATTGGGGTTAACCTGCTGCAACTTCCTGACTAGGAGGAGTAAAAACCTATCACCCACTTGGGGGTTAAAACAAGCATTATCCCTCCTTTTTCCCCTTTCTATTTATTTTTATTTATTTATCTAATATATTTCAATATTTATTTCATTGTAGAAAGAAGTGGTAGCAATATGGAGCCTAACTCACATATACCACTCAAAAGTAATGTCAGGTTGTGTCTTTCCTTCTATTTAGTTTTTCTTCCCTTATTTTTATTTTATCAAGCTAAAATGATGGGTAGTGAGATTTAAGTGTGGGGGGAGTG
This sequence comes from Viscum album, assembly GCA_963277665.1. Taxonomy (NCBI): domain Eukaryota; kingdom Viridiplantae; phylum Streptophyta; class Magnoliopsida; order Santalales; family Viscaceae; genus Viscum; species Viscum album. The sequence goes on from OY728158.1 coordinate 1,292,894,578, forward strand.
TCAATCTGCTTAGTTATTTTTGTGTGATTTCAATTTTTTTTCATTTTTTTAGGAACATTCAAAATTTATGATAATTATGATCACATTTCACACATTAATTGATTTTGATAAAATTGAAATGATTTAAAAAAAGAATTTTAAATGATTGTTGAGGTGAAATTTTTTACCTTAAATTGGATTTTCGATCATTTTTATGAGTTTCACCAATTTTTGAAATCCATGGTCCTAAAACACTGACTTAAAATATTTTTCCCGTCCTGTGAGGTATTATAAACCACTTTGACATATTCTTTCTAATACCCACACTTTCTTGAGGAAAACATGCATTTATTATCAGAACCAGAATTTGTGATTTTTCTCTTTCAAAGCTTTATATTTCATTGATAGTTTTTAATATGATTGAGGCACTACTTTGGCTAGCCACATATCATCCTGAGACCTACCTTTACATTTATCCTTCGTCATCCCTTAGATGCCATGAATTGCCTTATAGGTTTAAGTCAAAGTACAAGCTAATTTATCCTTACCTTCCCATTCTCTTGGTATTGTTGCATGGATATTTCAAGTATGGGTGTGGGGGAAGGGCCTTTCGTGTGCATTCATTTAGATTTGTTTCATTTATGGGTATTGTGTGGTATGCGTCAACATTTTGGGCACTGAAATAATTGGTAATGAGTCATAATCTCATTATGCTTCATTTTTTTCATTCAGTTCTCCTTAAAAAAAGAAAATAAAAGCTGTGCCTTTCTGGAGGTTAAAAAAATATATAAAAAAAGGCAAATAAAGATGTGCCTTTCTGGAGCTTTACAAAAAAATGGGGAGAACATGGATGATTTAATACCTTTAAATCTTTTATTGGATCATGTACCATTTAAAATAAATGGGGGTGGTGTTTTGTTTCACATTCTCAAGGTGTATTGAGTGAGGAATTTTCTGGGTTTTCACTTGATTATTCATGCATTGTAGTTAAGAGTCAAACCTTCTCTTTTTAGCCTTGAAATTTTTAATCATTTAACCACCAACCCAAAGCCACAGAGTAATTTTAACCTTTGATAAAATCCCTCATGATTTAATTTATTTTTATGTTTCACGCTATGGAGAAATGAGAATAGTCACAAGCCTATGGTGATATATGCAACTTCCAAGTATGAGCATAACTCCAGAATTTATTTCTCTTGAGTGAAGAGTGACATAAAATTCAATGTGAGGTAAGTTGTGATTGAGCCATGGATGGATTTATGAGGTTGAACAAATTTAAAATTTTGGAATGTAAATGAAAGGAAATTGTTTTTCATAGAAGAGTCATGATGAAATTCTATTTTTATAAGATCATTGATGTTTTTTTCATTTTTGATTGTTGTGTGAATTTTGATTTGAATTTAAAATAATTTCTCAGGAGTGCAACGCTTAAGTGTGGGGGATTGATGAAGCTAATATTTTCACATATTTTATACTATAATTTAATGTTTTTAAACCCAACATAGTGTTATTTAATGGTCAATTGTTAAATATTTAGGTTTTTGTGTTATTTTGAATCTAAATGCAAAAACGGCCTAATTCTGGATTTTTGACAGATTTTTATCACCGGGGTATTTTAGTCATTTCCTTTAAAATATATTTTTAATTTTTGTGATTATAATTTTTTTTGAACACTTATTTTATTTCCTTTAACTTTATCTTCAGGACCAGGGGCTGAATCGATATTCTAGAGGCCGTAAAAAATCAATGAAGTGAAAGATTTTGTCGGGTGGACTGCGTGGACCCCACCTCGGTAATGGAAACATAATTCAGCCTAACATCTTCCAAATGATGGGATTATACTTGGATATGAAATATGACTCCAATACGCGTTTCCACAATCAATTTCAAGCAATTTGGAATCCGTTAGGATGTCTATTCAATGATAGCATTTTGAAGGAAGCTTCCAGGAAGCTTCATCCAGAGAAAGTTATCGTCAATAAAAAACTCATAACTCCTTCAATACGCATCCAATGAATCTTCAATTTGGAGGGTGGATGAAAAACAAATTTATGAACAATATTTATTAAGAGGTCCATGAGTTAATCGGCCAATTAATGGGTCGAAAACACGACAAAGTATTGACTATAAAATCTGCTTAAAAAAGGAGAGGAGCTCATACCCCTCAAGGATATTCCATTCTTTCCCAAAACCATTTTGGGGACGTCTGGACCAGAGGGATCTGAGTGAGATATTACATTATAGAGAAGATGAGTTCCATTTATAATAAAGATATGTTGGGTTAAACTCCAACCAGTGGTGGGCGGCGACGGTCTGAGGACATTTACCCCTTTTGAGTTTGTGGATTTTATTGTAAACTCTTTTCATTTAAATATTCCTAGAATATGTTTGCATGATTGAATGAGGTATATTATCTCTATTTTTCATTTTATTTTGTTTTTTCTATGAAGTTTTTATCAACTTATTATTGTAAAACAGTTTTCTTGTTGTTTAATCATCTATGGGTGAGGTCTCCCCATTGAGCACAACATGTTCAACTGGTTACGATTGCTTGGAAGTCTTTGGGAAATTGGTTCACATTCATGAGAGGATAAACACCCATATTTGAGGTCTTGATATGGTTTCCATTCAAAATAGGTGTATAACTTTAGGTCTTGAGTTATACATTGGATAATTTAAATAAAAGAAAATTGTTGACAATGATAATGGGAATGTCTGAAGATTTAAGCTTGTCCACCTCTTCATTCTCTAGTTTGTTTTCTCAGTTCGGTTTTCTTTCGATTTATAATCTATAATATAGATTTATTAATACATTATGAATTTCTTAGTTTACTTTTTTTCAATCCACCCCCCTTATATATTATATAAACTTGTTTTATATTAGTTAAATAAAAAGTGACAATTGAAAATTAAGTGCATATAAGCAGCCTCCTTGTGATCGACCCTAGAGTGTGCCACTATGGTACATTCATAGGATAATAAGAATTTAATTGAATATGGTAAAGTGACTAAAACCCCTACCATAATTTTTTCTCCGTTTCCGGGGAGGCCAAGTTCTTAAACAATCTGTTTTTCAAAAAAAACAAAAAAAAAGATTCTTGTTGCATATCATTCATTTCATCAGCCAATATGGATTTTTATGGAAATTATTATAATTATTGGCATGTGGATAACTTTTATGATGATCCAACCAGTGAAGATACATTGAATATTCAAATTCTTTAAAATTCCCAAAAATTGGAAGAAAATTCCCAGCAATTGAATGAAAATGTCTTGATAATTCAAGAGAATTGCAGAAAGATGGAAAAATAAAGCAAGATGATAACATCATTGGCCGCCCAAGTTGAAGATGTTAAAGTATTATGGATGGATCGACAAAAAATACAAGCTGGGGAGAATTAAAATCTTGTTCCACCTACATTTAAAGAATATGTTGATGAGGTTGAAGAAAAACATGAGGACCCACTTCCCTCTCCAACAAATGAGTTCCCAGCTGCCTTACTTGAGGTAAAGGGTTATAAAGCTGAAATTTCTGAGGGAGTTTTAAATTCTGAGCATTCATTTCATTCAAATTTCATTAATTATGAATTTAAATCTATTAAAAATTATTATGATTTTGTAGATTCAGCACTACTATTTTAGGCTCTGGAAGAAGAAGGAGAAGAAGTTTCTCTTACTGACGAGAGAATAGAGGATCCATTCAAGATGTGCATTGGTGCATTTGAGGATGATGACACAAAAGAAGAAATCATCGAAGAACCAATTTATGAACAAGAACCAGAAGAGAATACAATTCTTGTTCTTATATTTTCAACACCGGTGGACACCACTCCTCCAGATGAAAGAAACAGGGAGCACTACTACATCGTTTTCCCTCCCCCTCTACAACTCAAATTCTTTCATTCATATCTTTTGAGGGTTGGGGATATTTTTCTTTTTTATAGGGGTTCTCACTTCTAGCTTCCACATATGGATGTTGGGAGAATTATGTTTTAGTGGTTTCAAAGCAAGAAACCCCATCCACCTTCGGATTGGGGTTAACCTGCTGCAACTTCCTAACTAGGAGCAGTAAAAACCTAGCACCCACATGGGGTTCAAACCAAGAATTATCCCTCCTTTTTCCCCTTTCTATTTATTTTTATTTATTTTTCTAATATATTTCAATATTTATTGATTTCTAGGAAGAATTGGTAGCAATTTGGAGCCTAACTCACATCTACCACTTGAAATTAATGTCAGGTTGTGTCTTTCCTTCTATTTAGTTTTACTTCCCTTATTTCTATTTTATCAAGATAAAATGAAGGGTAGTGAGATTTAAGTGTGGGGGATTGATGAAGCTAATATTTTCACATATTTTGTTCTGTAATTTAATTTTTATAAACCCACCATAGTGTTATTTAATTGTAAATTGTTACATATTTTGGTTTTTGTGTTATTTTTAACCTAAATGAAAAAATGGCATAATTCTGGATTTTTAACAGATTTTTATCATAGGGGTATTTTAGTCATTTCTTATAAAATATATTTTAAAATTTTGGGATTCTAATTTTTTTAACCCTTATTTTATTTCCTTCCACTTTCTCTTCAGGACCAGGGGCTGAATCGATATTCTAGAGGCCGCAAAAAATCAATGAAGTGAAAGATTTTATCGGGCGGACTGCGTGGACCCCACCTCAGTAAAGGAAACATAATTCTTCATAAAATCTTCCAAATGATGGTATTATACTTTGATATGAATGATGACTCCCATACGCGTTCCCACAATTAATTTCAAGCCATTGTGAATCTGTTAGGATGTCCATTCAATGATAGCATTTTGAAGGAAGCTTCCAGGAAGCTTCTTCCAGAGAAAGTGAACGTTAATTAAAAAAATCATAACTCTTTCAATACACGTCCAATGAATCTGAAATTTGAATAGTGGATGGATAACACATTTATGAACAATATTTATGAAGAGTATCATGCGTGAATCAGCCAATTAATGGGTCGAAAATTTGACAACGTATTGACTATGAAATCTGTCTATAAAAGGAGAGGAGCTCCTACCTCTCAAAGATATTCCATTCTTTCCCAAAACCATTCGGGGGACGTCTGGACCAGAGGGAGATGAGTTATGGATTAAATTCTGGAGAAGAGGAGTTCCATTGATAATGAAGCCATGATGGGCTAAACTCCAACCAGTGGTGGGCGGCGACGGTCCGAGGACATTTACCCCTTTTGAGTTTGTGGTTTTTATTTTAAACTCTTTTCATTTAAAAAATCCTAGAATATGTTTGAATGATTGAATGAGGTATCTTCTATCTAGTTTTCATTTTCTTATATTTTGTTCTATTAATGTTTATCAACTTATTATTGTAGAATATTTTTCTTGTTGTTAAAACATCTATGGGTGAGGTCTCTCCATTGAGCACAACATGTTCAACTGGTTTCGATTGCTTGGAAGTCTTTGGGAAATTGGTTCACATTCATGAGCGGATAAAAACCCATATTTGAGGTCTTGATATGGTTTCCATTCAAAATAGTTGTATAACTTGAGGTCTTGAGTTATACATTGGATAATTTAAATAAAATAAAATTGTCAACAATGATAAAGGGAATGTCTGAAGATTTAAGCTTGTCCACCTCTTCATTCTCTAGTTTGTTTTCTCGGTTCGGTTTTCTTTGGATTTATAATCTATAATGTATATTTATTAATACATTATGAATTTCTTAGTTTAGTTCGTTTCAATACACCCCCATATATATTATATAAACTTGTTTTATATTAGTTAAATAAAAAGTGACGAAAATACAATGCGTATAAGCGGCCTCCTTGTGATCGACCTTAGAGTGTGCCACTATGGTGCATTCATAGGATAATAATAATTTAATTGAATAGGATAAATCGACTGAAACCCCTACCATCAATTTTGTGTCGTTTCCAGGGAGGCCAAGTTCTTACACATGTTGTTTTAAAAAAACAAAAAAAACAAAAAAATGGTTCTTGTTGCATATCATTCATTTCCTCAGCCAATATGGATTTTTATGGAAATTATTATAATTATTGGCATGTGGATAACTTTTATGATGATAAAACTAGGGAAGATACATTGAATATTCAAATTTGTAAAAATTCCCATCAATTGGAAGAAAATTTCTAGCAATTGAAAGAAAATGCCTTGATAATTCAACAGAATTGCAGAAAGATGGAAAAAGCAAGAAAGATGATAACATCATTGGTCACCCAAGTTGAAGATGTTAAAGTATTATGGATGGATCGACAAAAAAGACAAGCTGAGGAGAATGAAAATCTTGTTCCACCTACATTTAATGAAGATGTTGATGAGGTTGAAGAAAAACTTTAGGACCCACTTCCCTCTCCAACAAATGAGTTCCCAGCTGCCTTGCTTGAGGAAAAGGGTTATAAAGCTAAACTTTTTGAGGGAGTTTTAAATTCTGAGCATTCATTTCATTCAAATTTCATTAATTATGAATCTAAATCTGTTACCCTTTATTCTTATTTTGTAGATTCAGCACTACTACTGCAGGATCTGGATGAAGAAGGAGAAGAAGTTTCTCTTAATGACGAGAGAATGGAGGATCCATTCGAGATGTGAATGGCTGCATTTGAGGATGATGACACAAAAGAAGAAATCATCGAAGAACCAATTTACGAACTCGAACCAAAAGAAAAGCCACTTCATATTCTTATATTTTTAACACTGATGGACACCACTCTTCCAGATGACAAAAACATGGAGCACCACTACATCCTTTTCCCTCCCCTTCTAATACTCAAATTCTTTCATTCAGCTCTTTCGAGGGTTGGGGATATTTTTCTTTTTTATGGGGGTTCTCACTTCTGGTGTTGACATATGGATGTCGGGAGAAATTAGTTTTGGTGGTTTCAAAGCAATAAACCCCATCCACCTTCGGATTGGGGTTAACCTGCTGCAACTGCCTGACTAGGGGCAGTAAAAACCTAGCACCCAATTGGGGGGTAAAACCAAGCATTATCCCTCTTTATTCCCCTTTCTATTTATTTTTATTTATTTATCTAATATATTTCATTATTTGTTACTTTTTAGGAAGAAGTGGTAGAAATTTGGAGCCTAACTCACATCTACTAATCAAAAGTAATGTCAGGTTGTGTCTTTCCTTCTATTTAGTTTTTCTTCCCTTATTTTTATTTTATCAAGATAAAAGTAAGGGTAGTGAGATTTAAGTGTGGGGGGAGTGTCAACCTGCTTAATTGTTTTTGTGTGCTTTCAATTTTTTTTCATTTTTTAGGAACCTTGAGCATTTATGATAATTCTGATCACATTCCACAAATTAAATGATTTTAATCAAATTGAAATGATTTTTTTAAAAAAGGATTTTAAATGATTGTTGAGGTGAAATTTTTTACCTTAAATTGTATTTTTTATCATTTTTATGAGTTTGAACAATTTTTGAAATCCATGGTCCTGAAACACTCACTCAAAATATGCTTCCCGACTTGTGAGGTATTCTAAACCACTTTGACATATTCTTTCTAATACCCACACTTTCTTGAGGGAAACTTTAATTTTTTGTGAGAACCAGAATTTGTGATTTTTCTATTTCGAAGCATTTGATTTCATGGAATGTTTTTAATATGATTGAGGCACTACTTTGTCTAGCTACATATTATCCTGAGACCTACCTTTACATTTATCCTTCTTTAGCCCTTAGATTCCTTGAATTTCCTTATAGGATTAAGCCATAGTACAAGCTAATTTATCCTTACCTACCCATTATCTTTGTATTGTTGCATGGTTATTTCAAGTTTGAGTGTGGGGGAAGGGCCTTTCTTGTGCGTTCATTGATATTTGTTTCATTTATGGGTATTGTGTGGTATGCGTCAACATTTTGGGCTGTGAAATAAATGGTAATGAGTCATAATCTCATTATTCTTCATTTTCTTCATTCAGTTATCATTAAAAAAAGAAAATAAAAGTTGTGCCTTTCTGGAGCTTAAAAAATATATTTAAAAAAGTCAAATAAAGTTGTGCCTTTCTGGATATTTACAAAAAAATGGGGAGAACTATGATGATTTAATACCATGAAATCATTGATTGGCTCACGTAACATTTAAATTAAATGGGGGTGGTGTTTTGTTTCACATTCTCACGGTTGATTGAGTGAGTAATTTTCTGGGTTTTCACTTGATTATTCATGCATTGTAGTTAAGAGTCAAACCTTCTCTTTCTAGCCTTGAAATTTTAATACATTTAACCACCAACCCAAAGCCACAGAGTCATTTTAACCTTTGATGAAATCCCTCATGATTGAATTCATTTTTATGTTTCACGCTGTGGAGAAATGATAATAGTCACAAGCCTATAGTGATACGTGCAACTTCCAAGTATGAGCATAACTCCAGAATTTATTTCTCTTGAGTTAAGAGTGACATAAAATTCAATGTGAGGTAAGATGTGATTAAGACATGGATGGATTTATGAGGTTGAACAAATTAAAATATCTGGAATGAAAATTGAAGGAAATTGTTTTTCATATGAGAGACATGATGAAATTCTATTTTGATAAGATCATGGATGTTTTTTTCATTCTTGATTGTTGTGTAAATTTTGATTTGAATTTAAAATAATTGCTCTGGAGTGCAACACTTAAGTGTGGGGGATTGATGAAGCTAATATTTTCACGTAGTTTATAAAGTAATTTAATGTTTATAAACCCACCGTAGTGTTATTTAATGGGAAATTGTTACATATTTAGGTTTTTGTGTTATTTTGAACCTAAATGAAAAAACAGCCTAATTCTGGATTTTTGACAGATTTTTATCACAGGGGTATTTTTGTCATTTCTTATAAAATATATTTTTAAATTTTGTGATTCTAATTTTTTTTAACGCTTATTTAATTTCCTTAAAATTTCTCTTCAGGACCAAGGGCTGAATCGATATTCTAGAGGCCGTAAAAAATCAATGAAGTGAAAGATTTTCTCGGGCGGACTGTGTGGACCCCACCTCATTAATGAAACCATAATTCGGCCTAATATCTTTCAAATGATGGGATTCTAATTGGATATGAAATATGACTCTCATACGCGTTACCACAATTAATTTCAAGCTGTTTGGAATCCGTTAGGTTGTCCATTCAATTATAGCATTTTGAAGGAAGCTTCCAGGAATCTTCATCCAGAGAAAGTGATTTTCAATAAAAAATCATAACTTCTTCTATACACGTCCAATTAACCTGATATTTGGAAAGTGGATGGCCAACACATTTATGAATAATATTTAAGAAGAGGGCCATGCGTGAATCGGCCAATTAGTGGGTCGAAAACGCAACAACCTATTGACTATGAAATCCTCCTATAAAAGGAGAGGAGCTCCTATCTCTCAAGGATATTCCATTCTTCCCAAAAACCATTTTGGGGAAGTCTAGACCAGAGGGATATGAGTTAGAGATTACATTATGTAGAAGACGAGTTCCATTGATAATGAATCCATGATGGGATAAACTCCAACCAGGGGTGGGCGGCGACGGTCCGAGGACATTTACCCCTTTTGAGTTTGTGGTTTTTATTTTAAACTCTTTTCATTTAAATAATCCTAGAATATGTTTGCAAGATTGAATGAGGTATCTTCTCTCTTGTTTTCATTTTCTTCTATTTTTTTCTATGAATGTTTGTCAAATTATTATTGTAAAACAGTTTTCTTGTTGTTTAAACATCTATGGGTGAGGTCTCCCCATTGAGCACAACATGTTCAACTGGTTTCGATTGCTTGGAAGTCTTTGGGCAATTGGTTCACATTCATGAGCAGATAAACACCCATATTTGAGGTCTTGATATGGTTTCCATTAAAAATAGGTGTATAACTTTAGTTTTTTAGTTATACATTGGATAATTTAAATAAAATAAAATTGTTGACAATGATAAAGGAAATGTCTGAAGATTTAAGCTTCTCCACCTCTACATTCTCTAGTTTATTTTCTCGGTTTTGTTTTCATTGTATTTATAATCTATAATGTATATTTATTAATACATTATGAATTTATTAGTTTAGTTCATTTCAATCCACCCCCATATATATTATATAAAATAGTTTTATATTAGTTAAATAAAAAGTGACAATTGAAAATACAGTGTGTATAAGCGGCCTCCTTGTGATCGACCCTAGTGTGTACCACTATGGTGCATTTATAGGATAATAAGAATTTAATTGAATATGGTAAAGGGACTGAAACCCCTACCATCTATTTGGTGCCGTTGCCGGGGAGGCCAAGTTCTTACACAAGCTGTTTTAAAAAAAACAAAAAAAAAGATTGTTGTTGCATATCATTCATTTCCTCAGCCAATATGGATTTTTATGGAAATTATTATAATTATTGGAATGTGGATAACTTTTTTGATGATCCAACCAGGGAAGATACATTTAATATTAAAATTCTTAAAAATTCACAACAATTGGAAGAAAATTTCCAGCAATTAAAAGAAAATGACTTGATAATTCATGAGAATTGCAGAAAGATGGAAAAGGCAAGCAAGATGATAACATCAGTGGCCGCCCAAGTTGAAGATGTCAAAGTATTATGGATGGGTCAACAAAAAAGACAAGCTGAGGAGAATTAAAATTTTGTTCCACCTACATTTAATGAAGATGTTGATGAGGTTGAAGAAAAACATGAGGACCCACTTCCCTCTCCAACAAATGAGTTCCCAGCTGCCTTGCTTGAGGAAAAGGGTTATAAAGCTGAAATTTATGAGGGAGTTTTAAATTCTGAGCATTCATTTCATTCAAATTTCATTAATTATGAATTTAAATCTATTACCCCTTATTCTGATTTTGTAGATTCCGCACTACTACTGCAGGCTCTGGATGAAGAAGGATAAGAAGTTTCTCTTAATGACGAGAGAATGGAGGATCCATTCGAGATGTGAATTGGTGCATTTGAGGATGATGACACAAAATAAGAAATCATCGAAGAACCAATTTATGAACTCGAACCAGAAGAGAAGCCACTCCCTATTCTTCTATTTTCAACACTGGTGGACACCACTCATCCAGATGACAAAAACAGGGAGCACCACTACATCCTTTTCCCTCCCCCTATACAACTCAAATTCTTTCATTCATCTCTTTTGAGGGTTGGGGATATTTTTATTTTTTACGGGGGTTCTCACTTCTAGTTTCCACATATGGATGTTGGGAGAAATAAGTTTTGGTGGTTTCAAAGCAAGAAACCCCATCCACCTTCGGATTGGGGTTAACCTGCTGCAACTGCCTGACTAGGAGCAGTAAAAACCTAGCACCCACTTGGGGGTAAACCAAGCATTATCCCTCTTTTTTCCCCTTTCTATTTATTTATATTTATTTATCTAAAATATTTCATTATTTTTTGCTTTGTAGGAAGAAGTGGTATCAATTTGGATCCTAACTCACATCTACCACTCGAAATAAATGTCAGGTTGTGTCTTTCATTCTATTTAGTTTTTCTTCCCTTATTTTTATTTTATCAAGCTAAAATGAACGGTAGTGAGATTTAAGTGTGGGGGGTGTCAACCTGCTTAGTTGTTTTTGTGTGCTTTCAATTTTTTTCATTTTTTTAGGAACCTTGAGCATTTATGATAATTTTGATCACATTTTACACATTAATTGATTTTTATAAAATTGTAATGATTTTTTTAAAAAAGGATTTTAAATGATTGTTGAGGTGAATTTTTTTTCCTTAAATTGGATTTTCAATAATTTTTATGAGTTTGACCAATTTTATGAAATCCATGGTCCGGATACACTGACTCAAAATATGTTTCTAGTCTTGTGAGGTATTCTAAACCACTTTGACATATTATTTATAATACCCACACTTTCTTGAGGGAAACTTGGATTTTTTTTTAGAACCAGGATTTGTAATTTTTCTCTTTCAAAGCTTTGGATTTCATTGAATGTTTTTAATATGATTGAGGCACTACTTTGGCTAGCCACATATTATCCTGAGACCTACCTTTACATTTATCCTTCGTTAGCCCTTAGATTCCATGAATTTCCTTATAGGTTTAAGCCACAGTACAAGCTAATTTATCCTTACCTACCCATTATCTTTGTATTGTTGAATGGATATTTCAAGTTTGAGTGTGGGGGAAGGGCCTTTCTTGTGTGTTCATTGATATTTGTTTCATTTATGGGTATTGTGTGGTATGCGTCAACATTTTGGGCAGTGAAATAAATGGTAATGAGTCATAATATCATTAATATTCATTTGTTTCATTCATTTCTCCTTAAAAAAAATAAAAGTTGTGCCTTTCTGGAGCTTAAAAAATATATAAAAAAAGGGAAATAATGTTGTGCCTTTCTGGAGCTTTACAAAAAAATGGGGAGAAATTTGATGATTTAATACCTTGAAATCATTCATTGGTTCATGTAACATTTAAAATAAATGGGTGTGGTGTTTTGTTTCACATTCTCAAGGTTGATTGAGTGAGGAATTTTCTAGGTTTTCACTTGATTATTCATGTATTGTAGATAAGAGTCAAACCTTCTCTTTCTAGCCTTTAAATTTTAAAACATTTAACCACCAACCCAAATCCACAGAGTCATTTTAACCTTTTATGAAAGCCCTCATTATTGATTTCATTTTTATGTTTCACGTTGTAGAGAAATGAGAATATTCACAAGCCTATGGTGATACATGCAACTTCCAAGTATGAGCATAACTCCAGAATTTATTTCTCTTGAGTGAAGAGTGACATAAAATTCAATGTATGGTAAGTTGTGATTGAGACATGGATGGATTTATCAGGTTGAAAAAATTAAAATTTTTGGAATGAAAATGAAAGGAAATTGTTTTTCATGGAAGAGACATGATGAAATTCTATTTTGATAAGATCATGGATGTTTTTTTCATTCTTGATTGTTGTGTGAATTTTGATTTGAATTTTAAATAATTGCTCAGGAGTGAAACACTTAAGTGGGGGGGATTGATGAAGCTAATATTTTCACATATTTTATATAGTAGTTTAATGTTTATAAACCCACCATAGTGTTATTTAATGGTCAATTGTTACATATTTAGGTTTTTGCGTTATTTTGAACCTAAATGCAAAAAACGGCCTAATTCTGGATTTTTGACAGATCCTTATCACAGGGGTATTTTAGTCGTTTCTTATAAAATATATTTTCAAATTTTTTTATTCTAATTTTGTTAACGCTTATTTTATTTCCTTAAACTTTCTATTCAGGACCAGGGGCTGAATCGATATTCTAGAGGCCGTAAAAAATCAATGAATTGAAAGATTTTCTCGGGCGGACAGTGTGGACCCCAACTCAGTAATGAAAACATAATTAGGCCTAAAATCTTCCAAATGATGATATTGTAATTGGATATGAAATATGACTCCCATACGCGTTCCCACAATTAATTTCATTCCGTTTGGAATCCGTTAGGTTGTCCATTCAATGGTAGCATTTTGAAGGAATCTTCTAGGAATATTCATCCAGCGAAATTGATCGTCAATAAAAAAATCATAACTCCTTATATATGCGTCCAATGAATCTGATATTTGGAGAGTAGACGGCCAACACATTGATGAATAATAATTCAGAATAGGTCCACGCGTGAATCGGCCAATTAATGGGTCAAAAATGCGACAACCTATTGACTATGAAATCATCCTATAAAAGGAGAGGAGCTCCTATCTCTCAAGGATATTCCATTCTTCCCAAAAACCATTCTGGGGATGTCTAGACCAGAGGGAGATGAGTTAGATATTACATTATGTAGAAGATTAGTTCTATTGAAAATGAATCCATGATGGGCTAAACTCCAACCAGTGGTGGGCTGTGACGGTCTGAGGACATTTACCCCTTTTGAGTTTGTGGTTTTTATTGTAAACTTTTTTCATTTAAATAATCCTAGAATATGTTTGCATGATTGAATAAGGTATATTCTCTCTTGTTTTCATTTTATTATATTTTTTCTATGAATTTTTATCAACTTATTATTGTAAAACAGTTTTCTTATTGTTTAAACATATATGGGTGAGGTCTCCCTATTGAGCAAAACATGTTCAACTCGTTTCGATTGCTTGGAAGTCTTTGGGCAATTGGTTCACATTAATTAGCAGATAAACACCCTTATTTGAGGTCTTGATATTGTTTCCATTCAAAATAGGTGTACAACTTGAGGTATTGAGTTATACATTGGATAATTTAAATAAAATAAAATTGTCGACAATGATAAAGGGAATGTCTGAAGATTTAAGCTTGTCCATCTCTTCATTCTCTAGTTTGTTTTCTCAGTTCGGTTTTCTTTGGATTTCTAATCTATAATGTAGATTTATTAATACATTATGAATTTCTTAGTTTAGTTCATTTCAATCCACCCCCATATATATTATATAAACAAGTTTTATATTATTTAAATAAAAAGTGACAATTGAAAATACAGTGTGTATAAGCGGCCTCCTTGTGATCGACCCCAGAGTGTGCCACTATGGTGCGTTAATAGGATAATAAGAATTTAATTGAATAGGGTAATGTGACTGAAACCCCTACCATCAATTTGGCTCCATTTCTGGGGAGTCCAAGTTCTTACACAAGCTGTTTAAAAAAACAAAAAAAAAGATTATTGTTGCATATCATTCATTTTCTCAACCAATATGGATTTTTATGGAAATTATTATAATTATTGGCATGTGGATAAATTTTATAATGAGCCAACTAGGGAAGATACCTTGAATATTCAAATTCCTAAAAATTCCCAACAATTGGAAGAAAATTTCCAACAATTGAAGGAAAATGCCTTGATAATTCAAGAGAATTGCAGAAAGATGGAAAAAACAAGCAAGATGATAACATCATTGGCCGCCCAAGTTGAAGATGTTAAAGTATTATTGATGGATCTACAAACAAGACAAGCTTAGGAGAATCAAAATCTTGTTCCACCTACATTTAATGAAGATGTTGATGAGGTTGAAAAAAACATGAGGACCCACTTCCCTCTCCAACAAATGAGTTCCCAGCTGCCCTGCTTGAGGAAAAGGGTTATAAAGCTGAAATTTATGAGGGAGTTTTAAATTCTGAGCATTCATTTCATTCATATTTCATTAATTATGAATTTAAATCTATTACCCCTTATTCTGATTTTTTATATTCAGCACTACTACTGTAGGCTCTGGATGAAGAAGGAGAAGAAGTTTCTCTTAATGACGAGAGAATGGAGGATCCATTAAAGATGTGAATTGGTGCATTTGAGGATGATGACACAAAAGAAGAAATCATCGAAGAACCAATTTACGAACTCAAACCAGAAGATATTCCACTACCTATTCTTCTATTTTCAACACTGGTGGACACCACTCATCCAGATGACAAAAACAGGGAGTACCACTACATCCTTTTCCCTCCCCCACTATAACTCAAATTCTTTCATTCAGCTCTTTTGAGGGTTGGGGATATTTTTCTTTTTTACGGGGGTTCTCACTTCTGGCATCCACATATGGATGTCGGGAGAAATAAGTTTTGGTGGTTTCAAAGCAATAAACCCCATCCACCTTTGGATTGGGGTTAACCTGCTTCAATTGCCTAACTAGGAGCAGTAAAAACCTGGCACCCACTTGGGGGTAAAACCAAGAATTAACCCTCCTTTTTCAACTTTCTATTTATTTTTATTTATTTATCTAATATATTTCATTATTTGTTGCTTTTTAGGAAGAAGTGGTAGAAATTTGGAGCCTAACTCACATCTACCACTCGAAAGTAATGTCAGGTTGTGCCTTTCCTTCTATTTAGTTTTTATTCTCTTATTTTTATTTTATCAAGCTAAAAGGAAGGGTAGTGAGATTTAATTGTGTGGGGAGTGTCAACTGGCTTAGTTATTTTTGTGTGCTTTCAATTTTTTTCCATTTTTTAGGAACCTTGAGCATTTTTGATAATTCTGATCAAATTTCACAAATTAATTTATTTTGATAAAATTGAAATTATTTTTTAAAAAAAGGATTTTAAATGATTGTTGAGGTGAATTTTTTTACCTTAAATTGGATTTTCAATCATTTTTATGAGTTTGACCAATTTTTGAAATCCATGGTCCTAAATTACTGACTCAAAATATGTTTCCCGTCCTGTGAGGTATTCTAAACCACTTTGACATATTCTTTCTAATACCCACACTTTCATGAGGGAAACATGGATTTTTTTTAGAACCAGAATATGTGATTTTTCTCTTTCGAAGCTTTGGATTTCATTGAATGTTTTTAATATGATTGAGGCACTACTTTGGCTAGCCATATATTATCCTGAGACCTACCATTACATTTATCCTTTGTTATCCCTTAGATGCCATAAATTGCCTTATAGGTTTAAGTCACAGTACAAGATAATTTATCCTTACCTACCCATTCTCTTGGTATTTTTGAATGGATATTTCAAGTTTGAGTGTGGGATAAGGGCCTTTCGTGCGCGTTCATTGAGATTTGTTTCATTTATGGGTATTGTGCGGTATGCGTCAACATTTTGGGCAGTGAAATAATTGGTAATGAGTCATAATCTCATTATGCTTCATTTGTTTCATTCCGTTATCCTTTTAAAAAAAGAAAATAAAAGTTGTGCCTTTCTGGAGATTTACAAAAAAAATAGGGAGAACTTGGATGATTTAATACCTTGAAATCATTTATTGTCTCATGTACCATTTAAAATAAATGGGGGTGGTGTTTTGTTTCACATTATCAAGGTGGATTGAGTGAGGACTTTTTTGGTTTTTCACTTGATTATTCATGCATTGTAGTTAAGAGTCAAACCTTCTATTTCTAGCCTTGAAATTTTAAATCATTTAACCACCAACGCAAAGCCACAGAGTCATTTTAACCTTTGATGAAATCCCTAAGGATTGAATTCATTTTTATGTTTCACGTTGTGGAGAAATGAGAATAGTCACAAGCCTATGGTGATACATGCAACTTCCAAGTATGAGCATAACTCCAGAATTTATTTCTCTTGTGTGAAGAGTGACATAAAATTCAATGTGAGGTAAGTTGTGATTAATCCATTGATGGATTTATGAGGTAGAAAAAATTTAAATTTTTGGAATGAAAATTAAAGGAAATTGTTTTTCATAGAAGAGACATGATGAAATTCTATATTGATAAGATCATGGATGTTTTTTTCATTTTTGATTGTTGTGTGAATTTTGATTTGAATTTAAAATTATTGCTCAGGAGTGCAACACTTAAGTATGGGGGATTGATGAAGCTAATATTTTTCACATATTTTATACTTTAATTTAATGTTTATAAACCCACCATTGTGTTATTTAATGGGAAATTACTACATATTTGGGTTTTTGTTTTATTTTGAACCTAAATGCAAAAACGGCCTAATTCTGGATTTTTTACAGATTTTTATCACGGGGGTATTTTAGTCATTTCTTATAAAATATATTTTCCAATTTTTGTGATTATAATTTTGTTTCAACCCTTATTTTATTTCTTTCAACTTTCTCTTTAGGACCAGGGGCTGAATCGATATTCTATAGGCCGTAAAAAAATAAATGAAGTGAAAGATTTTGTCGGCCGGACTGCGTGAACCCCACCTCAGTAATGGAAACATAATTCAGCCTAATATCTTCCAAATGATAGGATTATACTTGGATAGGAAATATGACTCCTATATTCATTCCCACAATTAATTTCAAGCCGTTTGGAATCCATTAGGATGTCCATTCAATGATAGCATTTTGAAGAAAGCTTCCAGGAAGCTTCATCCAGAGAAAGTTATCGTCAATAAAAAACTAATAACTCCTTCAATACGTGTCCAATGAATCTGAAATTTGGAGAGTGGACGTCCAACACATTTATGAAAAATATTTATGAAAATTTCCATGCGTGAAGCAGCCAATTAATAGGTCAAAAATGCGACAACGTATTGACTATGAAATCTGCCTATAAAAGGAGAGAAGCTCATACCTCTCAAGGATATTCCATTCACTCCCAAAACCATTCTTGGGACATCTGGACCAGAGGGAGCTGAGTTATAGATTACATTATGAATAATAGGAGTTCCATTGATAATGAAGCCATGATGGGTTAAACTCCAACCAGTGGTGGGCAGCGACGGTATGAGGACATTTACCCCTTTTGAGTTTGGGGTTTTTATTGTAAACTCTTTTCATTTAAATAATACTAGAATATGTTTGCATGATTGAATGAGGTATATTCTATCTTGTTTTCATTTTTTTTCTTATTTTTTTCTATGAATTTATATCAACTTATTATTTTAAAATAATTTTCTTGTTGTTTAAACATCTATGGGAGAGGTCTCCCTATTGAGCACAACATGTTCAACTGGTTTCGATTGCTTGGAAGTCTTTGGTCAATTGGTTCACATTAATGAGCGGATAAACACGCATATTTGAGGTCTTGATATGGTTTCTGTTAAAAATAGGTGTATAACTTGAGGTCTCGAGTTATACATTGGATAATTTAAATAAAAGAAATTTTTTGACAATGATAAAGGGAATGTCTGAAGATTTAAGCTTGTCCACCTCTTCATTCTCTAGTTTGTTTTCTCGGTTCGGTTTTCTTTGGATTTATAATATATAATGTAGATTTATTAATACATTATTAATTTCTTATTTTAGTTCGTTTCAATCCACCCCCATATATATTATATAAACTAGTTTTATATTAGTTAAGTAAAAAAGTGACAATTGAAAATAAAGTGCATATAAGCGGCCTCCTTCTGATCGACCCTAGAGTGTGCTACTATTGTGCATTCATAGGATAATAATAATTTAATTGAATAGGGTAAAGCGACTGAAACCCCTACCATCAATTTGGCGCCACTGTCGAGGAGGCCATGTTCTTAAACAAGCTGTTTTTCAAAAAAAAAAGATTCTTGTTGCACATCATTCATTTCATCAGCCAATATGGATTTTTATGGAAATTATTATAATTATTGGAGTGTGGATAACTTTTATGATGATCCAACCAGGGAAGATACATTGAATATTCAAATTCTTAAAAATTCCCAACAATTAGAAGAAAACTCCTAGCAATTGAAAGAAAATGCCTTGATAATTCAAGAGAATTGCAGAAAGATGGAAAAAGAAAGCAAGATGATAACATCATTGGCCACCCAAGTTGAAGGTGTTAAAGTATTATTGATTGATTGACAAAAAAGACAAGCTAACGAGAATGAAAATCTTGTTCCACCTACATTTAATGAATATGTTGATGAGGTTGAAGAAAAACTTGAGGACCCACTTCCCTCTCCAACAAATGAGTTCACAGCTGCCTTGCTCGAGGAAAAGGGTTATAAAGATGAAATTTCTGAGGGAGTTTTAAATTGTGAGCATTCATTTCATTCAAATTTCATTAATTATGAATTTAAATCTATTACTCCTTATTCTGATTTTTTAGATTCAGCACTACTACTGCAGGCTCTGGATGAAGAAGGAGAAAAAGTTTCTCTTAATGACGAGAGAATGGAGGATCCATTCGAGATGTGCATTGGTGCATTTGAGGATGATGACACAAAAGAAGAAATCATCGAAGAACCAATTTACAAACTCGAACCAGAAGAGAATACACTTCATATTCTTCTATTTTCAACACTGGTGGACACAACTCCTCTAGATGAAAAAAAAACAGGGAGCACCACTACATCCTTTTCCCTCCCCCTCTACAACTCATATTCTTTAATTCATATCTTTTGAGGGTTGGGGATATTTTTCTTTTTTACGGGGGTTCTCACTTATGGCATCCACAAATGGATGTCGGGAGAAATACGTTTTGGTGGTTTCAAAGCAAGAAACCCCATCCACCTTCGAATTGGGGTTAATCTGCTGCAACTGCCTGACTAGGAGCAGTAAAAACCATGCACCCACATGGGGGGTCAAACCAAAAATTATCCCTCCTTTTTCCCCTTTCTATTTATTTTTATTTATTTATCTAATATATTTCATTATTTATGATTTGTAGGAAGAAGTGGTAGTAATTTGGTGCCTAACTTACATCTATTTAGTTTTTCTTACCTTGTTTTTATTTTATCAAGCTAAAACGAATGGCAGTGAGATTTAAGTGTGGGGGGAGTGTCAACCTGCTTAGTTTGTTTTGTGTGATTTCAATTTTTTTTCATTTTTTTAGGAACCTTGAGTATTTATGATAATTCTGATCACATTTCACACATTAATTTATTTTGATAAAAATGAAATGATTTAAAAAAGGATTTTAAATGATTGTTGAGGTGAAAATTTTTACCTTAAATTGGATTTTCTATCATTTTTATGAGTTTGACCAATTTTTTAAATCCATGGTCCTGAAACACTGACTCAAATATGTTTCCCATTCTGTGAGCTATTCTAAACCACTTTGACATATTATTTCTAATACCCACACTTTCTTGAGGGAAACATGGATTTTTTGTGAGAACTAGAATTTGTGATTTTTCTCTTTCGAATCTTTGGATTTCATTGAATGTTTTTAATATGATTGAGACACGACTTTGGGTAGCCACATATTATCCTGAGACCAAACTTTACATTTATCCTTCGTTAGCCCTTAGATTCCATGAATTTCCTTATAGGTTTAAGTCACAGTACAAGCTAATTTATCCTTATCTACCCATTCTCTTAGTATTTTTGCATGAATATTTCATGTTTGAGTGTGGGGGAAGGTCCTTTTGTGTGCGTTCATTGATATTTGTTTCATTTATGGGTATTGTGTGGTTTGTGTCAACATTTTGGGCAGTGAAATAATTGGTAATGAGTAATAATATCATTATGCTTCATTTGTTTCATTCAGTTCTCCTTTAAAAAAAGAAATTAAAAACTATGCCTTTCTGGAGCTTTACAAAAAAATGGGGAGAGCTTGGATGATTTAATACCTTGAAATCATTGATTGGCTCATGTACTATTTAAAATAAATGGGGGTGGTGTTTTGATTCACATTCTCAAGGTGGATTGAGTGAGGAATTTTCTGGGTTTTCACTTGATTATTCATGCATTTTAGTAAAGGGTCAACCCTTCTCTTTCTAGACTTGAAATTTTAAATCATTTAAACACCAACCCAAAGCCACAGAGTCATTTTAACCTTTTATGAAAGCCCTCATGATTGAATTCATTTTTATGTTTCACGCTGTGGAGAAATGAGAATAGTCACAAGCCTGTGGTGATACATTCAACTTCCAAGTATGAGCATAACTCCAGAATTTATTTCTCTTGTGTGAAGAGTGACATAAAATTCAATGTGAGGTAAGTTGTGATTGAGCCCTGGAGGAGTTTATGAGGTTGAACAAATTTAAATTTTTGGAATGAAAATGAAAGTAAATTGTTTTTAATAGAAGAGACATGATGAAATTCTATTTTGATAAGATCATGGATGTTTTTTTCATTTTTTATTGTTGTGTGAATTTTGATTTGAATTTAAAATAATTGCTAAGGAGTGCAATGCTTAAGTGTGGGGGATTGATTAAACTAATATTTTAAAAAACTTTATAATGTAATTTAATGTTTATAAACCCACCATAGTGTTATTTAATGGTAAATTGTTACATATTACGGTTTTTGTGTTATTTTGAACCTAAATTCAAAAACAGCCTAATTCTGGATTTTTGACAGATTTTAATCACAGTGGTCTTTTAGTCATTTATTATAAAATATATTTTCAAATTTTTTTATTATAATTTTTTTTAAACCCTTATTTTATTTCCTACATCTTTCTCTTCAGGACCAGGGGCTGAATCGATATTCTAGAGGCCGTAAAAAATCAATGAAGTGAAAGCTTTTGTCGGGCGGGCTGCGTGGACCCCACCTCATTAATGGAAACATAATTCGACCTAAATTATTCCAAATGATGGGATTCTACTGGGATATGAATTATTACTCCCATACTCATTCCCACAATTAATTTCAAGCCGTTTGGAATCTGTTAGGATGTCCATTCAATGATAGCATTTTGAAGGAAGATTCCAGGAAGCTTCATCCAGAGAAAGTGATCGTCAATAAAAAAATAATACCTCCTTCAATACCCGTCCAATGAATCTGATATTTGGAGGGTGGACGGAAAACACATTTTTGAACAATAGTTATGAAGTGGTACACGCGTGAATCGGCCAATTAATGGGTTGAAAATGCGACAACTTGTTGACTATGAAATCTGGCTATAAAAGGAGAGGAGCTCATACCTCTAAGGATATTCCATTCTTTCCAAAACCATTCTGGGGACGTCTGGAATAGAGGGAGCTGAGTTAGAGATTACATTCTGGAGAAGACTAGTTCCATTGATAATGAAGCTATGATGGGCTAAACTCCAACCAGTGGTGGGCGGCGACGGTACGAGGACATTTACCCCTTTTGAGTTTGTGGTTTTTTATTGTAAACTCTTTTCATTTAAATAATCCTAGAATATGTTTGCATGATTGAATGAGGTATATTCTCTCTTGTTTTAATTTTCTTATTTTTTTCTATGAATTTTCATCAACTTATTATTGTAAAACTGTTTTCTTGTTGTTTAAACATCTATGGGCGTGGTCTCCCCATTGAGCACAACATGTTCAACTGCTTTCGATTGCTTGGAAGTCTTTGGGCAATTGGTTCACATTCATGAGCGGATAAACACCCATATTTGAGGTCTTGATATGGTTTCCGTTCAAAATAGGTGTATAACTTGAGGTCTTGAGTTATACATTGGATAATTAAATAAAAGAAAATTGTCGACAACGATAAAGGGAATGTCTGAAGATTTATGCTTGTCCACCTCTTCATTCTATAGTTTGTTTTCTCGGTTCGGTTTTCTTTGGATTTCTAATCTATAATGTAGATTTATTAATAAATTATGAATTTCTTAGTTTAGTTCGTTTCAATCCACCCCCATATATATTATATAAACTAGTTTTATATTAGTTAAATAAAAAGTGACAATTGAAAATACAGTGCATATAAGCGACCTCCTTGTGATTGACCCTAGAGTGTGCCACTATGGTGTATTAATAGGATAATAAGAATTTAATTGAATAGGGTAATGTGACTGAAACCCAAACAATCAATTTGGCACCGTTGCCGGGGAGGCCAAGTTCTTAAACAAGCTGTTTTTCAAAATAAAAAAGATTCTTGTTGCATATCATTCATTTCATCAGCCAATATGGCTTTTTATGGAAATTATTATAATTATTGGCATGTGGATAACTTTTATGATGATCTAACCAGGGAAGATACATAGAATATTCAAATTCTTAAAAATTCCCAACAATTGGAAGAAAATTCCCAGAAATTGAAAGAAAATGCCTTGATAATTCAAGAGAATTGCAGAAAGATGGAAAAAGCAAGCAAGATGATAACATCGTTGGCCGCCCAAGTTGAAGATGTTAAAGTATTATGGATGGATCGACAAAAAAGACAAGCTGATGAGAATGAAAATCTTGTTCCTCCTACATTTAATGAAGATGTTGATGAGGTTGAAGAAAAACTTGAGTACCCACTTCCCTCTCCAATAAATGAGTTCCCAGCTGCCTTGCTTGAGGAAAAGGGTTATAAAGATTAAATTTATGAGGGAGTTTTAAATTGTGAGCATTCATTTCATTCAAATTTCATTAATTATGAATTTAAATCTATTATTCCTTCTTCTTATTTTTTAGATTCAGCACTACTACTGCAGGCTCAGGATGAAGAATGAGAAAAAGTTTCTCTTAATAACGAGAGAATGGAGGATCCATTCAAGATGTGCATTGGTGCATTTGAGGATGATGACACAAAAGAAGAAATCATAGAATAACCAATTTAAGAACTCAAACTAGAAGAAAATCTACTTCCTATTCTTCTATTTTCAACACTAGTGGACACTACTCCTCCAGATGTCAAAAATAGGGAGCACCACTACATCCTTTTCCCTCCCCCTCTACAACTCAAATTCTTAACTTCATCTCTTTTGAGGGTTGGGGATATTTTTATTTTTTACGGGGATTCTCACTTCTGACATCCACATATGGATGTTGGGAGAAATAAGTTTTGGTGGTTTCAAAGAAAGAAACCTCGTCCACCTTTGGATTGGGGTTAACCTGCTGCAACTGCCTGACTAGGATCAGTAAAAACCTAGCACCCACTTGGGGGTAAAACCAAGCATTATCCCTCCTTTTTCCCCTTTCTATTTAGTTTTATTTATTTATCTAATATATTTCATTATTTATGCTTTGTAGGAATAAGTGGTAGGAATTTGGAGCCTAACTCACATCTACCACTCGAAAGTAATGTCAGGTTGTGTCATTCCTTATATTTAGTTTTCCTTCCCTTGTTTTTATTATATCAAGCTAAAATGAAGGGTAGTGAGATTTAAGTGTGGGGGGATTGTCAACCATCTTAGTTTTTTTTGTGTGCTTTCAATTTTTTTTCATTTTTTTAGGAACCTTGAGCATTTATGATAATTCTGATCACATTTCACACATTAATTGATTTTGATAAAATTGAAATGATTTTTTAAAAAAAGAATTTTAAATGATTTTTGAGGTGAAATTTTTTACCTTAAATTATATTTTCAATGATTTTTATGAGTTTGACCAATTTTTGAAATCCATGGTCCTGAAACACCGACTCAAAATATTTTTTCCGTCCTGTTTGGTATTCAAAACCACTTTGACATATTCTTTCTAATACACACACTTTCATGAGGGAAACATGGATTTTTTTGTGAGAACCAGAATTTTTGATTTTTCTCTTTCGAAGATTTGGATTTCATTGAATGTTTTTAATATTATTGAGGCACAACTTTGGTTAGCCACATATTATCCTGAGACCTACCTTTACATTTATCCCTCGTTAGCCCTTAGATACCATGAATTTCCTTATAGGTTTAAGTCATAGTACAAGATAATTTATCCTTACCTACCCATTCTCTTGGTATTGTTGAATGGATATTTCAAGTTTGAGTGTGGGGGAAGAGCCTTTCGTGTGCGTTCATTGAGATTTGTTTCATTTATGGGTATTGTGCGGTATGCGTCAACTTTTTGGGCAGTGAAATAATTGGTAATGATTCATAATCTCATTATACATCATTTGTTTCACTACGTTCTCCTATAAAAAAAAAAATTTTGCCTTTCTGAAGCTTAAAAAAATATATCAAAAAAGGCAAATAAAGATGTGCCTTTCTGGATCTTTACAAAAAAAATAGGGAGAACATGGATGATTTAATAACTTGAAATCATTGATTGGCTCATGTACCATTTAAAATAAATGGGGGTTGTGTTTTGTTTCACATTCTCAAGGTGGATTGAGTGAGTACTTTTTTGGGTTTTCACTTGATTATTCATGCATTGTAGTTAAGAGTCAAATCTTCTCTTTCTAGCCTAGAAATTTTAAATAATTTAACCACCAATGCAAAGCCACAAAGTCATTTTAAAATTTGATGAAATCCCTCGGGATTGAATTCATTTTTATGTTTCCCGCTCTGGAGAAATGAGAATAGTCACAATCCTATGGTCATACATGCAACTTCCAAGTATGAGCATAACTCCAGAATTTATTTCTCTTGTGTGAAGAGTGACATAAAATTAAATGTGAGGTAAGTTGTGATTGAGCCATGGATGAATTTATGAGGTTGAACAAATTTAAATTTTTGGAATGAAAATTAAAGGAAATTGTTTTTCATATAAGATACATGATGAAATTCTATTTTTATAAGATCATGGATATTTTTTTCATTTTTGATTGTTGTGTGAAATTTGATTTGAATTCAAAATAATTGCTCAGGAGTGCAATGCATAAGTGTGGGGGATTGATGAAGCTAATATTTTCATATATTTTATAATGTAATTTAATGTTTATAAACCCACCATAGTGTTATTTAATGGTCAATTGTTACATATTTAGGTTTTTGTGTTATTTTAAACCTAAATGAAAAAACGGCCTAATTCTAGATTTTTGACGGATTTTAATCACAGGGGTCTTTTAGTCATTTATTATAAAATATATTTTCAAATTTTTTGATTATAATTTTTTTGAACCCTTATTTTATTTCCTTCAACTTTCTCTTCAGGACCAGGGGTTGAATCGATATTCTAGAGGCCGTAAAAAATCAATGAAGTGAAAGATTTTGTCGGGCGGATTGCGTGGACCCCACCTAAGTAATGGAAACATAATTCGGCCTAAAATCTTCCAAATGATGGGATTATACTTGGATATGAAATATTACTCCCATACGCGTTCCCACAATTAATTTCAAGACGTTTCGAATCCGTTAGGATGTCCTTTAAATGATAGCATTCTGAAGGAAGCTTCCAGGAAGCTTCATCCAGAGAAGGTGATCGTCAATAAAAAACTCATAACTCCTACAATATGTGTCCAATGAATCTGAAATTTGTAGGGTGGACGAAAAACAAATTTATGAACAATATTTATGAAGAGGTACATGCGTGAATCGGCCAATTAATGGGTCGAAATGCGACAATTTATTGACTATGAAATCTGGCTATAAAAAGAGAGGAGCTCATACCTCTCAAGGATATTCCATTCATTCCCAAAAACCATTCTTAGGCCATCTGGAAAAGATGAAACTAAGTTAGAGATTAAATTCTGGAGAAGAGGAGTTCCATTGATAATGAAGCCATGATGGGCTAAACTCCAACCAGTGGTGGGATCGACGGTCCGAGGACATTTACCCCTTTTGAGTTTGTGGTTTTTATTGTAAACTCTTTTCATTTAAATAATCCTAGAATATGTTTCCATGATTTAATTAGGTATCTTACATCTTGTTTTCATTTTCTTCTATTTTGTTCTATTAATTTTTATCAACTTATTATTGTAAATATTTTTCTTTTTGTTTAAACATCTATGGACTAGCTCTCCCCATTGAGCACAACATGTTCAACTGCTTTCGATTTCTTGGAAGTCTTTGGAAAATTGGTTCACATTCATGAGCAGATAAATGCCCATATTTTAGGTCTTGATATGGCTTCCATTCAAAATAGTTGTATAACTTGAGGTCTTGAGTTATACATTATATAATTTAAATAAAAAAATTGTTGACAATGATAAAGGGAATGTCTGATGATTTAAACTTGTCCACCTTTTCATTCTCTAGTTTGTTTTCTCGGTTCGGTTTTCTTTGGATTTCTAATCTATAATTTAGATTTATTAATACATTATGAATTTCTTAGTTTATTTAGTTTCAATCCACCCTCGTATATATTATATAAACTAGTTTTATATTAGTTAAATAAAATGTGTCAATTGAAAATACAGTGCATATAAGAGGCCTCCTTGTTATCGACCCTAGAGTGTGCCACTATGGTGCGTTCATAGGACAATAAGAATTTAATTGAATAGGTTAAAGTGACTAAAACCCCTACCATCAATTTGGCGTCGTTGCCGGGGAGGCCAAGTTCTTAAACAAGATGTTTTTCAAAAAAAAATATTCTTGTTGCATATCATTCATTTCATCAGCCAATATGGATTTTTATGGAAATTATTATAATTATTGGAATACGGATAACTATTATGATGATCCAACCAGGGAAGATACATTGAATATTCAAATGCTTAAAAATTCACAACAATTGGAAGAAAATTCCCAGCAATTGAAAGAAAATGCCTTGATAATTCAAGAGAATTGCAGAAAGATGGAAAAAGCAAGCAAGATGATAACATCATTGGCCGCCCAAGTTGAAGATGTTAAAGTATTATGGATGGATCACCAAAAAAAGGCAAGCTGATGAGAATGAAAATCTTGTTCCACCTACATTTAATGAAGATGTTGATGAGGTTGAAGAAAAACTTGAGGACCCACTTCCCTCTCCAACAAATGAGTTCCCAGCTGCCTTGCTTGAGGAAAAGGGTTATAAAGCTGAAATTTCTAAGGGAGTTTTAAATTGTGAGCATTAATTTCATTCAAATTTCATTAATTATGAATTTAAATCTATTACTCCTTATTCTGATTTTGTAGATTCAGCACTACTACTGTAGGCTCTGGATGAAGAAGGAGAAAAAGTTTCTCTTAATGACGAGAGAATGGAGTATAACGACTCATACTTTACATACATTGTTAATATTTCAAAATTGAAGCGTACTTATTACATCATATAACAAAACCACGAAAGTACCGAATAGGTATAGTGTCTTTAGAAATTGGGAAACATAAACAACTGGTTCATAAAGCGTCTACACTGTCTCCCATTTATTTCATCATATCTATAGTCCCTTTTGGAATATCTTACATAATAACCTTCTTCATGACCTGGGGAAAGAAAACATACAAAAGGGTGATCTCAAATGCTCAGTAAGGGTAAACAAAAGAAATATCTATCACATCATATTCATAAGAACATAACATTTTGGAAATCTTAACCTGCAAAAGAGATCATAATATAATAACATGGGATAAATCATAGTAGTGAAATGTAATCCAAATAATCATAACATAAAACATGAAACTGTGTGGCATACATACATAATCATAGAGAATAATTTCTTAATAGTCAAGATTCATTGCCAAGACTATCTTAGTGGACAAATTCCCTTTCTGAACCGAGTTCACTCCTCGTTTCAGTCCTGTTTCACTGAACCGGTATAACCTACCGTTCCATCCATTTCTATCTCATGAGATATAAAATCTTTACCCAATTCATTGGAGGTAGATATATGTCCCACCCATCTCATAATGATACCATTCTTATGTGTGCCACAAAATCATAAACCATACATCATAGCATAACCCATGTAATAAAAATGAGAATCTTAAACATCGTGAAATCATAAACAAAATCATATAAGATAAAGGAATTCATAAAAATATTTCCATCACAACATAATCAAATCCATTTCATAATAGGGATAGAAACAAAACCCTATATTATCTTAGATGGAAAATAATTTTGATAAAACTCTTGAACTCCATTCTTGAGGAAAATATCCTTTCTTCTTCAAAAACATTTTTCCTTTCTTAACATGTCATACAATTTTAAACTAAAAGAAGTTGAATAAAAATAAACTTGAAAAATTTTCAAGGAAGCTTCTTGGAAATAATGTTTTAAAAATCCATTCAAGCTGTATAAGTTAAAAAAACATTCTTCTCGTACTTTTGTCGGAAAAGTCAAAAAGTACCTTGTACGAAAAACGACAAAAGAATCCTTTCATATCTTTTACTAAAAACTCACCAAAGCGTAAAATATGTTTTAAACAATTGTAGATGGATGGAAATAATATTACATATTCAGGTAACATGGATGTGGATGATAAAATACACCCCAGTAAATACCAAAGTATAAACAATCTCGGATAAAAATGAGATTGTGATATTTCCCTTACCTTAGGTCTGATTTGCTTCGTAAGTATCCGAACCTCCTGTATAATGATTTAAATAATGTTATTGAATTATTCTAGAATCATACTTATTGTTATGATATCATATATGGTCAAATGTTTAGCTTCTTATTAGTAATATTTCATTACTACTTGTTATTCGGTTGTTTATTACTTTTTGTTCTTATGTGTGTTTTGTTTAATAAATTCTTATTATTATCTTTAGGTTATAGATACCTCATTTACAGAATGTTATTAGTGTAATATGTATCATATTCATTCATTCAATTCATTTATATAATAATTATGAAATGAAGATCATGTATAACGAGTCGCATCACATCGTGGAGACGGTATTCCGTACGTACGCACGAGTGATGATATCGTTCCTGTGATCGTGGAATTGTATTGGAGTGTATGTATACTATTTCAGAATCAATATCACTTTATAATAGTCATATATAGTCATTATTTACACCATTATACCAATCCAAGTAAGGTGGCGGTGGAAAATATATTACACCACGGCGTGGAGACGGTATTCCGTTCGTACGCACGCGCGGTGATTTCTTTTTCCGTAGGATGGATAGATGGTGAAATAGGGTTGTTTCATACTTCTAATAACTAATCAGTATGTGAGTGATACTGATGTTATTACTTCCTAATGAAACAACTAAAGAAGAAGAAGTGGAAGAAGAAATAAAGATGAAAGAATCGGTAACAGACATTACCTCTTCTTTGAAGTGCTTCTTTGAGACCTCCTTTTAGGGCACTAAAATAGGTCTTTGAAGAAGACAAGAACCTCTAGGATGTTTCTATGGAAGTGGAGAGAAGAAATTGGTAGGGTTTGGCCGAGCTTGAAGGCTCAAAGTATTGTGAGGAAGAGGGGGAGGAGGTGCCCTTTTATAAGGGAGGAGAGGGGCACCTTTGGAATAACTAAAAATATTATTTTATTATAAAGTCAAATTCGGTTTTTAATAGCTCCAAATTGATATATTTATAAGATAAGGTGGGTAGAGGTCTAAATCCTCTCATCCAATAGAATTTAGACAAGTTTAGGTATCAATTTTAACATTATCATTTCGATTTAACTTTAAGTTAGATAATTTAACTTTTACCGTGTCTTCTTGTTTTCTTACACTATAAGGTTAATAAGCATACCATATCAAGACAAAAGAACCCCAAGTTGTTTATTATTAATATAAATAGACTTATATAATTCATTTGGCCGAACCTTAGATTTTTAGGAATAAAATAACAATTAGTAATATAATATTTGTTTTAAAAACTATTTTATGTCAATTTTGATACTATTTAGTAATTGATTTTTGTGAAAATCATAATAGAATGATTAGTTCGAACCAAGTTACTTAAATCAATAATAACATGTCATATTAACCTATAAAAGTAGTGTAATTCATAAAAAGTCTCAAATTACATTTATTTGGGTATTTATAACATCAATTATGTCAATATTTTATCAATAAGACAATTACTGCATCATCGTTGTGTCATAAATAAATTAAATTATTTAATGTCTAAAAATTACAAATAAAATAACATTATGTAGGAAATATTTTTATCTTTCTAATGAATATTTATAGTCGAATTTATCTTATGTATAACCCCATATTAAAAATTATTTACTTATTAAACGTTGATTTTAACTATTTAACCCTTCTTTAAATAAATTAATAATAAATGTCCTAATCTAATCCAAGTGGGCCTAAATGTTCATATTTTATTCCTAAAGTTGTTTTTGGTCTAATTACACTTGTCCAGTAGAATTAGGACATGTGTTAGGGTAATAATAATATCATTTTTACCTTTAATTACCCTATTTACTTTTAACCGTGGTAAATAAACGTAAAAAGTTACTATTCACAAAAAATTATTTTCATCTCATTGAACCACATTTTAGTCCTTGATATTAACCGTGTCTCTTGGATTTTTGAAATTCCACTCACAGAAGTGGTAAAATAAAGTTTTATGAAAAATTCAGTTTTTTTAACTACCACTTAGTGGTTTCACTATTCATCAAAAATTGATATTTTTCAGAAAAATACCAAAATTTCACCCTAGGATAATTTCGATATTCCGAATCCAAAAATGAAGTCCATTTTGAAAAAAAAAAAATTTAAAATTTCAAAAAGTGGTTATTACTATTCATAACAACTAGTTTTAATAATATTTTAATAGCATATCATTGTTTAGTGAAACTCGGTATTGCATACGACGCAAACTATCGAGGAAGGCCGCAGTTGCGTGTAAAGCAAGCCAATCTAGTGTTGTGTGTAGTGAAATATTCCTTTGATGATTTATATAACATAAAAACAAAATATTTCACATAAAAGTCTCGGGTGTTACATTCTACACCCCTTAAAATGAATTTCACCCTCGAAATTCGTCACTTTGTAACAAACATATGAGGATACCTCTCCCTCATCATTCCTCAAGCTCCCATGTAGCTTCTTATAATTGGTGGTTCCTCCATAAAACATTTACCAATCGAGTGGTCTTGCTTCATAGGAATTTTTCGCTATGATCCAGAATCTCTATCGGCTGTTCTTCATAAGAAAGATCTTGCTCCAGCGGTACAACTTCTGAGCTAAGTACATGTGAAGGATCAGGTATGTACTTTCTCAGGAGAGATACATGGAACACATTGTGAACTTTAGAGAGATTCAGTGGAAGCGCCAATCGGTACGCTACCTTCCCAACACGATCCAGTATTTCGAAAGGACCAATATATCTAGGGCTCAACTTCCCCTTCTTTCCAAATCTCATGACTCTCTTCCAGGGAGATATTCGTAAGAATACCTTATCACCTACTTCAAACTCTAGGTCTTTTCTTCGGTTGTCGGCATAACTTTTCTGTCGAATCTGAGCTGCTCTTATGTGTTGTTTAATAGACCTGACCTTTTCTGCCATTTCATCAACGAGATCAGGTCCTAATAGCTTTCTTTCCCCAACTTCATCCCAGCAAGTTGGAGTCCTGCATTTCTTTCCATAGAGAGCTTCATAAGGATCCATCTGAATACTGGAGTGAAAGCTATTATTATAAGAAAATCCCACCAAAGGTAGGTGTTGATCCCAACCACCTTTGAAATCCATAAAGCAAGCTCTCAACATATCTTCTAGGGTTTGAATTGTTCTCTAAGACTGATCGTCTGTCTGAGGATGATAAGTAGTGCTGAAACTCAACTCTGTATCCAGAGTATGCTGAAGACTTCGCCAGAACTTCGAGGTAAATCTCGGATCCCAATCAGATATAATAGAAAGTGGTACTCCATGAAATCTTAACACTTCCTTTACATATATCCTGGCAAGCTGATCCAGATAGAAATCCTCTCTAATAGCAATGAAGTGTGCAGACTTGGTAAGACGATCAACTATGACCCAGATATCATTATTGCCTTTGGATGTTTTAGGAAGTCCTCTGACAAAGTCCATAGTGATGTTTTCCCATTTCCATTCAGGTATGGGTAATGGTTGTAACATCCCCTTAGACTTCTGTCTCTCATCTTTAACTTGTTGACAAACCAAGCAGCGAGAGACATATTCAGAAACATCTCTTTTCATGCCATCCCACTAGAAGTACTCTTTCAGGTCCATATACATCTTCGTGCTTCTAGGATGAATAGAGAATGAAGAACTATGAGCCTCATCCAGCAGCTCCTTCTTTAATTCCGGGATGGGAGGAACACAAACCCGATTCCTGAACTTTATTATCCCATCACAATCAAGGTTGAATTCAGGAACATTTCTCACCTTCTTTTGTAACTCGACATCTTCTTTCTATGCCTCTATAATCTTCACATGTATAGATGGTTGAACATTCATTTGAGAAAGATAATATTTTCCCCCTTCCATTATAATTCCAAGATCCATCCTTTGTAAATCCATAAATATTGGATCTTTTGTGATCCTCATCATGGATAAACTGGCATGGTCTTGTTGACTTAATGCATCTGCCACCTTGTTTGCTTTCCCAGGGTGGTAATGGATTGAGCAGTCATAATCCTTAATCAGCTCTAACCATCTTCTTTGGCGCATATTCAGCTCCTTTTGTGTGAAAATATAATTTAAACTTTTATGATCAGTATAAATATCACACCTTTCACCATAAAGATAATGCCTCCAAATATTTAATGCAAAGATTACCGCAGCTAACTCCAAATCATGTGTTGGGTAATTTTGCTCATGGATTTTCAATTGTCGTGAGGCATAAGCTATCACCATATAATTTTGCATAAGAACACACCCCAATCCCTTCTTGGATGCATCACTAAAGATCATAAACCTTTCTCCACTACAAGGAAGTGTGAGCACAGGTGCACTGGATAACCTTCTTTTTCAACTCCTTGAAATTCTCTTCACATTCCTCCGTCCAGACAAACTTAACTCCTTTCCGAGTCAACTTGGTGAGTGGATTAGATAATTGTGAAAAATCTTTCACAAAACGTCGATAATATCCAGCCAAACCAAGAAAACTTCGGATCTCAGTTACTATTGTTGGTCTCGACCATCTTTCGATAACCTCTGTTTTTGCTGGATCCACAGATATCCCCTCTTTTGAGATTATGTGACCCAAAAATGCAACTTTTTGAAGCCAAAATTCACACTTGGTAAATTTAGCATAAAGCTTATCCTTTCTCAGGGTCTTCAAGATAATTCTCAAGTGATCTTCATGTTCTTCCTTGCTCTTTGAATAGACAAGAATATAGTCTATAAAGACTACCAGAAATTGATCAAGATAGTCTCTAAAAACTCTATTCATCAGATCCATGAAGATAGCAGGGGAATTAGTAAGACCAAATGGAATCACTATAAATTCATAGTGTCCATACCTTGTATGGAATGTCATCTTTGGTATATCCTCCCTTTTGACCCTTAATTGATGATACCCTGAATGAAGATCAATCTTGGAAAAGTATTGAGATCCGCGTAGTTGGTCAAATAAGTCATCAATGCGTGGGAGAGGATATTTTTTCTTGATAGTGATCTTGTTAAGTTCTCGATAATCAATGCAGAGTCTCATTGATCCGTCTTTCTTCTTAACAAATAGAACAGGTGCTCCCCAAGGTGACGCACTAGGGCATATGAATCCCTTATCAAAAATCTCTTGGAGTTGCTTCTTCAATTCCTGCAACTCAATTGGGGCCATTCTATAAGGTGTCTTTGAAATAGGCAAAGCACCCGGTACGAATTCTATTGAAAACTCAACTTCACGATTTGGTGGAAGACCCAGTAATTCCTCCAGAAAGACATCATCAAACTCACGTACAATGGGCATATTATTAATCGTGAGTTTCTCACCAACCATTTGAGATAAATAACCTTCATTTAGTGGAATGAAGACCCATAAGATGAAAGAAATTTCCACTGGAAGGTTATGTTCATCCTTGCATCGATAGACGTTCATAGATTGATCTGGAATATGAAACGTGACTTCTCTTATTTGGAAATTGATATGATCTCCATATAAATAAAGCCAATCCATGCCAAGAATCACATCAAATTCCACTATAGGAAGGATCACAAGATTTGCAGGAAGCACTTTCCCACAAACTTCGATCGGAGAAGAATTATAAACTTTTGATGCGACTGTTGTGTCATTAGGTGTTGTCACAGCTAACTCAACATCTAATTGTTGAGGTAATACGGTGATACCCTTAGAAAATTCTTCAGAAATAAAAGAGTGGGTGGATCCAGAATCAAATAAAACATTTTCTACTTTAGAGTGGATGGTAAGTGTACCTTTCAACACATCGTTATCGTACTCCACATCGCTGATATAAATTTCATGTGACTTTCCTTTGTCTTTAGACTTAAGATTTTGTTGACATCGACCATCATCATCAACCGTTGGATTAGGGCATTTATTGGCATAATGCCCCATCTCATTGCACATGAAACATTGAAGTGTAGTAGGTTCATTCTGTGTATCTCTTCCTTTGTTTGCATCATTAGACATCTTCTTCCCATCATCGTGGCATTCAAATGCCCGATGACCTTCCATTCCACATTTGAAACATTTACTTGTCCCTTTAAGACAACTCCCTCTATGTTTCTTTCCACACTTTGAGCATAAGGGAAATCTCATCTTCTTTTCAGTGTGCTCTTTAGATTTTCCTTTGAATTCCATTTTCCTCTTATTATCAAACCCATATGACTGATGGGTTACTCCAATCTCCATCTCAACTTTGAGAGCACATCGAATGATTTCCTCATAGCTATTGAAGGCCCTTATGGATAAGGCCCTTCGAAGACTTGGTTTTATGCCACTAAAGAATCGATCGATCTTACTCTCAGGTTGGATAATAATACCATAAGCGTACCTTGCAAGTCTTGTAAAATTTGCTTCATAGGTACCAACAGATTCATCATCCTTTTGCTTCAGTTCAAGAAACTCTTTCTCCATCTTTGTTCGGAGAATACGAGGGAAGTACTTATTGAAAAATAAGTTCTTGAACTCATCCCATTCCATGGACTCAATTTCATCCCTTTGCCTCGTATTATTAATAAGATTCCACCATTGATCAGCATCATCTTCCAAACGATACACTGATAAGATGACTTTATCATGCTCAGAACATTGATGAACTGAAAATATCTTTTTAGTAGTACTAATCCATTGTTCAGCAACTAATGGATTAGTAGACCCGCTGAATGAAGGAGGACGCTGTCTCATGAAGGATTCAACAGAATATTGCTCCTTCCTTTGCTCGTTTGGAAGTCCTGCATGATTCATAGCTTGAGAAAGTTGTGTGATAATGGCTACAAGATTTTTCATTCCAGCTCCCATAACGTTTGGTTGCTTAGGGGGACAATCATTACATTGCCCGTCGCATTCCGCATTAACACGGTTCCTTCGGGTTCCATCCATTGACTAAAACCAAGAAGAATATTGTGAGAAACACTAATGATAATAGGAAAATCACATAATCAACAATAAAATTTCACACTTAAGGTCTTATCCTAGGTTATTCATGGCCATTTCTAAAACACTAAGATTGTGTTCTATGCTTAGAATTATCCTTAGGGTTCTTACTAAGGCTTTCACATCCTAGTTTCCAAAGGTTGACTATACCTTTCCTCTGATACCAACTATAACGACCCATACTTCACATACATTGTTAATACTTCAAAATTGAAGTGTACTTATTACATCATATAACAAAACCATGAAAGGACCGTATAGGTATAGTGTCTTTAGAAACTAGGAAACATAAACAACCGGTTCATAAAGCGTCTACACTGTCTCCCATTTATTTCATCATATCTATAGTCCCTTTTGGCATATCTTACTTAATAACTTTCTTCATGACCTGTGGAAAGAAAACATACAAAAGGGTGAGATCAAATGCTCAGTAAGGGTAAACAAAAGAAATATATATCACATCATATTCATAAGAACATAACATTTTGGAAATCTTAACCTGCAAAAGAGATCATAATATCATAACATGGGATAAATCATAGTAGTGAAATGTAATCCCAATAATCATAACTTAAAACATGAAACTGTGTGGAATACATACATGTTCATAGAGAATCATTTCTTATTAGTCAAGACTCATTGCCAAGACTATCTTAGTGGACAAAGTCCCTTTCTGAACCGAGTTCACTCCTCGTTTCAGTCCTGTTTCACTGAACTGGTATAACCTACCGTTCCAGCCATGTCTATCTCATGAGATATAAAATCTTTACCCAATGCATTGGAGGGAGATATAGGTCCCACCCATCTCATAATGATACCATTCTTATGTGTGCCACAAAATCATAAACCATACATCATAGCATAACCCATGTAATAAAAATGGGATTCTTAAACATCGTGACATCATAAAAAAAAATTCATATAAGATAAA
This sequence comes from Viscum album, assembly GCA_963277665.1. Lineage (NCBI taxonomy): Eukaryota > Viridiplantae > Streptophyta > Magnoliopsida > Santalales > Viscaceae > Viscum > Viscum album. The sequence continues at coordinate 1,292,931,671 of OY728158.1, forward strand.
GGAATTCATAAAAATATTTACATCACAACATAATCAAATCCATGTCATAATAGGGATATAAAAAAAACCTATATTATCTTAGATGAAAAATAATTTTGATAAAACTCTTGAACTCCATTCTTGAGGAAAATATCCTTTCTTCTTCAAATTGTTTTTTCCTTTCTTAACATGTCATACAATTTTAAACTAAAAGAAGTTGATTAAAAATAAACTTGAAAACTTGTAAAGGAAGCTTCTTGGAAATAATGTTTTAAAAATCAATTCATGTCATATAAGTTAAAAAAACATTTTTCTCGTACTTTTGTCGGAAAAGTCAAAAAGTACCTCGTACGAAAAATGAAAAAAGATTCCTTTCATATCATTTACTAAAAACTCACCCAAGGGTAAAATAGGTTTTAAAAAATTGTATGTGGATGGAAATAATATTACATATTGAGTTAACATGGATGTGGATGATAAAATACACCCCAGTAAATACCAAAGTATAAGCAATCTCGGATAAAAATGAGATTGTGATATTTCCCTTACCTTAGGTCTGATTTGCTTCATAAGTGTCCGAACCTCCTGTATAATGATTTAAATAATGTTATTGAATTATTCAAGAATCATAATTATTGTTATGATATCATATATGGTCATATTCTTAGCTTCTTATTAGTAATATTTCATTACTACTTGTTATTCGGGTGTTTATTACTTTTTGTTCTTATGTGTGTGTTGTCGAATAAATTCTTATTATTCACTTTAGGTTATAGATACCACATTTCCAGAATGGTATTAGTGTAATATATATCATATTCATTAATTCAATTCATTTATATAATCATTATGAAATGAAGATCATGTAGAACGAGTCGCATCACATCGTGGAGACGGTATTCCGTACATACGCACGAGTGATGATATCATTCCTATGATCGTGGAATTGTATTGGAGTGTATTTATACTATTTAAGAATCAATATCACTTTATAATTGTCATATATAGTAATTATTTACACCATTATACCCATCCAAGTAAGGTGGTGGTGGAAAATAGATTACATCACGGCGTGGAGACGGTATTCCGTACGTACGCACGCGTGGTGATTTCTTTTTCTGTAGGATGGATAGATGGTGAAACAGGGTTGTTTCATACTTATAATAACATATCAGTATGTGAGTGATACTGATGTTATTGCTTCATAATTAAACAACTAAAGAAGAAGAAGTGGAAGAAGAAATAAAGATGAAAGAATCGGTAACGGACATTACCTCTTCTTTGAAGTGCTTCTTTGAGACCTCCTTTTAGGGCACTAAAATAGGTCTTTGAAGAAGACCAGAACCTCTAGGATGTTTCTAGGGAAGTTTAGAGAAGAAATTGGTAGGGTTTGGCCGAGCTTTAAGGCTCAAAGTGGTGTGAGGAAGAGGGGGAGGAGGTGCCCTTTTATAAGGGAGGAGCGGGGCACCTTTGGAATAACTAAAAATATTATTTTATTATAAAGTCAAATTCGATTTTTCATAGCTCCAAATTGATATATTTAGAAGATAAGGTGGGTAGGGGTAGAAATCCTCTCATCCAATAGAATTTAGACAAGTTTAGGAATCAATTTTAACCTTATCATTTAGATTTAACTTTAAGTTAGATAATTTAACTTTTACCGTGTCTTCTTGTTTTCTTACACTATAAGGTTAATAAACTTACCATATCAAGTCAAACGAACCCCAAGTTGTTTATTATTAATATAAATAGCCTTATCTAAGTCATTTGGCCGAACCTTAGATTTTTAGGAATAAAATAACAATTAGTAATATAATATTTGTTTTAAAAACTATTTTATGTCAATTTTGATACTATTTAGTAATTGATTTTTGTGAAAATCATAACAGAATTATTAGTTCGAACAAAGTTACTTAAATCAATTCTAACATGTAATATTAACCTATAAAATTTGTTTAATTCATAAAAAGTCTCAAATTACATTTATTTGGGTATTTATAACATCAATTATGTCAATATTTCATTAATAAGATAATTATTGTATCATCGTTGTGTCATAAATAAATTAAATTATTTAATGTATAAAAATTACAAATAAAATACCATTATGTAGGAAATATTTTTATCTTTCTAATGAATATTTATAGTCTAATTTATCTTATGTATAACCCCATATTAAAAATTATTTACTTATTAAACTTTGATTTTAACTATTTAACCCTTCTTTAAATAAATTAATAATAAATGTCCTAATCTAATCCAAGTGGGCCTAAATGGTCATATTTTATTCCTAAGGTTGTTTCTGGTCGAATTACACTTTTCCAATAGAATTAGGACATGTGTTAGGGTAATAATAATATCATTTTTACCCTTAATTACCCTATTTACTTTTAATCGTGGTAAATAAAAGTAAAAAGTTACTATTCACCAAAAAATATTTTCATCTCATTGAACCAAATTTTAGTCATTGATATTAACCGTGTCTCTCGGATTTTTGAAATTCCACTCACAGAAGCGGTAAAATTATGTTTTATGAAAAATTTAGTTTTTTTAACTACCACTTAGTGGTTTCACTATTCATCAAAAATTGAAAGTTTTCAGAAAAATACCAAAATTTCACCCTAGGCTAATTTCAATATTCCGAATCCAAAAATGAAGTCCATTTTGAAAAATAAAATTTATAAAATTTCAAAAAGTGGTTATTACTATTCATAACTGCTAGTTTTAATAATATTTTAATAGAATATCATTGTTTAGTGAAACTCGGTATTGCGTACGACACAAACTATCGAGGAAGACCGCGGTTGCGTGTAAAGCAAGCCAAGATAGTGTTGTGTGTAGTGAAATATTCCTTTGATGATTTATATAACATAAAAACAAAATATTTCACATAAAAGTCTCGGGTGTTACATGGAGGATCCATTCGAGATGTGCATTGGTGCATTTGAGGATGATGACACAAAAGAAGAAATCATCGAAGAACCAATTTACGTACTCAAACCAGAAGAGAAGCCACTTCCTATTCTTCTATTTTCAACACTGGTGGACACCACTACTCCAGATGAAAAAAATAGGGACCACCACTGCATCCTTTTCCCTCCCCCTCTACAACTCAAATTCTTTAATTCATCTCTTTTGAGGGTTGGGGATATTTTTATTTTTTACGGGGGTTCTCACTTCTGGCATCCACATATGGATGTCGTGAGAAATAAGTTTTGGTGGTTTCAAAGAAAGAAACCTCATCCACCTTCGGATTGGGGTTAACCTGCTGCGACTGCCTGACTAGGAGCAGTAAAAACCTAGCACCCACTTGGGGGCCAAACCAAGCATTATCCCTCCTTTTTCCCCTTTCTATTTATTTTTATTTATTTATCTAATATATTTCATTATTTATGCTTTGTAGGAATAAGGGGTATAATTTTGGAGCCTAACTCACATCTACCACTCAAAATTAATGTCAGGTTGTGTCTTTCCTTCTATTTAGTTTTTCTTCCCTTGTTTTTATTTTATCAAGCTAAAATGAAGGGTAGTGAGATTTAAGTATGGGGGGAGTGTCAACCTGCTTATTTGTTTTTGTGTTCTTTCAATTTTTTTCATTTTTTTAGGAACCTTGAGCATTTATGATAATTCTGATCACATTTCACACATTAATTGATTTTGATAAAATTGAAATGATTTTTTAAAAACAGTATTTCAAATGATTGTTGAGATGAAATGTTTTACCTTAAATTGGATTTTCAATCATTTTTATGAGTTTGACCAATTTTTGAAATCCATGGTCCTGAAACACCGACTCAAAATATGTTTCCCGTCCTATGAGGTATTCTAAACCACTTTGACATATTCTATATAATACACACACTTTCTTGAGGGAAACGTGGATTTTTTGTGAGAACCAGAATTTGTGATTTTTCACTATTGAAGCTTTGGATTTCATTGAATGTTTTTAATATGTTTGAGGCACTACTTTGGCTAGCCACATATTATCCTGAGAACTACCTTTACATTTATCCTTCGTTAGCCCGTAGATTCCATGAATTTACATATAGTTTTAAGTCACATTACAAGATAATTTATCCTTACCTACCCATTCTCTTGGTATTGTTGAATGGATATTTCAAGTTTGAGTGTGGGGGAAGGGCCTTTCGTGTGCGTTCATTGAGATTTGTTTCATTTATGGGTATTGTGCGGTATGCGTCGACATTTTGGGCAGTTAAATAATTGTTAATGAGTCATAATCTCATTATGCTTCATTTGTTTCATTCCGTTCTCATTTAGAAAAAAAAATATAAGTTGTGCCTTTCTGGAGCATAAAAAATATATAAAAAAAGGAAAATAAAGTTGTGCCTTTCTGGAGATTTACAAAAAAATAGGGAGAACTTGGATGATTTAATAACTTGAAATAATTGATTAGATCATGTACCATTTAAAATAAATAGGGGTGGTGTTTTGTTTCGCATTCTCAAGGTGGTTTGAGTGAGGAATTTTTTGGGTTTTCACTTGATTATTCATGCATTGTAGTTAAGAGTCAAACCTTCTCTTTCTAGCCTTGAAATTTTAAATCATTTAACCACCAACGCAAAGCCACAGATTCATTTTAACCTTTGATGAAAGCCCTCAGGATTTAATTCAAATTTATGTTTCTCACTATGGATAAATGAGAATAGTCACAAGCCTATGGTGATACATGCAACTTCCAAGTATGAGCGTAACTCCAGAATTTATTTCTCTTGTGTGAAGAGTGACATAAAATTCAATGTGAGGTAAGTTTTGATTGAGCCATGGATGAATTTATGAGGTTGAAAAAATTTAAAATTTTGGAATTAAAATCAAAGGAAATTGTTTTTCGTAGAAGAGACCTGATGAAATTTTATTTTGATAAGATCATGGATGTTTTTTTCATTTTTGATTGTTGTGTGAATTTTGATTTGAATTTAAAATAATTGATCAGGAGTGCAACGCTTAAGTGTGGGGGATTGATGAAGCTAATATTTTCACATATTTTATAATGTAATTTATTGTTTATAAACCCACCATAGTGTTATTTAATGGGCAATTTTTACATATTTAGGTTTTTGTGTTATTTTGAACCTAAATGAAAAAACGGCCTAATTCTGGATTTTTGACAGATTTTAATCATAGGGGTCTTTTAGTCATTTATTATAAAATATATTTTTAAATTTTTTGATTAAAATTTTGTTTTAACCCTTATTTTATTTCCTTCAACTTTCTCTTCAGGACCAGGGGCTGAATCGATATTCAAGAGGCCGTAAAAAATCAATGAAGTTACAGATTTTGTCGGGCGGACTGTGTGGACCCCACCTCAGTAATAGAAACATAATTCATCCTAAAATCTTCCAAATGATGGGATTATACTAGTATATGAAAGATGACTCCCATACGCATTCCCACAATTAATTTAAAGCCGTTTGGAATCCGTTAGGATGTCCATTCAATGATAGCATTTTGAAGGAAGCTTCCAGGAAGCTTCATCCAGAGAAAGTGATCATCAATAAAAAAATCATAACTCCTTCAATACGCGTCCAATGAATAATAAATTTGGAGGGTGAACGGAAAACACATTTATGAACAATATTTATGAAGAATTACACACGTTAATCGGCCAATTAATGGGTCGAAAATGTGAGAACTTATTGTCTATGAAATCTGGCTATAAAAGGAGAGGAGCTCATACCTCTCAAGGATATTCCATCCATTCCCAAAATAAGTTTTGCTGGTTTCAAAGCAAGAAACCCCATCCACCTTAGGATTGGGGTTAACTTGCTACAACTACCTGACTAGGAGCAGTAAAAGCCTATCACCCACTTGGGGGTAAAACCAAACATTATCCCTGCTTTTTCCCCTTTCTATTTATTTTTATTTATTTATCTAATATATTTCATTATTAATGCTTTTTAGGAAGAAGTGGTAGCAATTTGGAGCCTAAATCACATCTACCACTCGAATGTAATGTCGGGTTGTGTCTTTCCTTCTATTTAGTTTTTCTTCCCTTGTTTTTATTTTATCAAGCTAAAATGAAGGGTAGTGAGATTTATGTGTGGGGAGTGGCAACCTGCTTAGTTGTTTTTGTGTGCTTTCAAATTTTTTTCATTTTTTTAGGAACATTGAGCATTTATGATAATTCAGATCACATTCCACACATTAATTTATTTTGATAAAATTGAAATGATTTAAAAAAAGGATTTTAAATGATTGTTGAGGTGAAATTTTTTACCTTAAATTGGATTTTCAATCATTTTTATGAGTTTGACCAATTTTTGAAATCCATGGTCCTGAAACACTAACTCAAAATATGTTTCCCATCCTGTGAGGTATTCTAAACCACTTTGACATATTCTTTCTAATACCCACACTTTCTTGAGGGAAACATGGATTTTTTGTGAGAACTAGAATTTGTGATTTTTCTCTTTCGAAGCTTTGGATTTCATTGAATGTTTTTAATATGATTGAGACACTACTTTGGCTAGCCACATATTATCCTGAGACCTACTTTTACGTTTATCCTTCGTTAGCCCTTAGATTCTATGAATTTCCTTATAGTTTTAAGTCATATTACAAGCTAATTTATCCTTATCTACCCATTCTCTTGGTATTTTTGCATGGATATTTCATGTTTGAGTGTGGGGTAAGGGTATTTCATGTGTGTTCATTGAGATTTGTTTCATTTATGGGTACTGTGGGGTATGCATCAACATTTTGGGCAGTGAAATAATTGGTAATGAGTCATAATCTCATTATGCTTCATTTGTTTCATTCATTTCTCCTTTAAAAAAAGAAAATAAAAGATGTGCATTTCTGGAGCTTAAAAAATATATATAAAAAAGGAAAATAAAGTTGTTCCTTTCTGGAGCTTTACAAAAAAATGGGGATAACTTGGATGATTTAATACCTTGAATTCATTGATTGGCTCATGTACCATTTAAAATAAATGGGGGTGGTGTTTTGTTTCACATTCTCAAGGGGAATTGAGTGAGGAATTTTCTGAGTTTTCACTTGATTATTCATGCATTATAGTAAAGAGTCAAACCTTCTCTTTATAGCCTTGAAATTTTAAATAATTTAACCACCAACCCAAAGCCACAGAGTCATTTTAACCTTTTATGAAAGCCCCCAGGATTGAATTCATTTTTATGTTACACGCTGTGGAGAAATGAGAATAGTCACAAGCCGATGGTGATACATGAAACTTCCAAGTATGAGCATAACTCCAGAATTTATTTCTCTTGTGTGAAGAGTGACATAAAATTCAATGTGAGGTAAGTTGTGATTGAGCCATGGATGAATTTATGAGGTTGAAAAAATTTAAATTTTTGGAATGAAAATGAAAGGAAATTTTTTTTCATAGAAGAGACATGATGAAATTCTATTTTGATAAGATCATGGATGTTTTTTTCATTTTTGATTGTTGTGTGAATATTGATTTGAATTTAAAATAATTGCTCAGGAGTGCAACTCTTAAGTGTGGGGTATTGATGAAGCTAATATTTTAAAATATTTTATAATGTAATTTAATGTTTATAAACCCAACATAGTGTTATTTAATGGGAAATTGTTACATATTTATGTTTTTGTGTTATTTTGAACCTAAATGCAAAAACGGCCTAATTTAGGATTTTTGACAGATTTTAATCACAGTGGTCTTTTAGTCATTTATTATAAAATATATTTTCAATTTTTTTTATTATAATTTTTTTTAACCCTTATTTTATTTTCTTCAACTTTCTCTTCAGGACTAGAGGCTGAATCAATATTCTAGATGCCGTAAAAAATCAATGAAGTGAAAGCTTTTGTTGGGCGGACTGTGTGGACCCCACCTCATCAAGGGAAACATAAATCAGCCTGAAATCTTCCAAATGATGGGATTATACTGGGATATGAATGATGACTCCCATACGCATTCCCACAATTAATTTCAAGCCATTTGGAATCCGTTAGGATGTCCATTCAAGGATAGCATTTTGAAGAAAGCTTCCAAGAAGCTTCATCTAGAAAAAGTGATCATCAATAAAAAACTCACAACTCTTTCAATACGCATCCAATAAATCTGAAATTTGGAGGGTGGACGGACAACACATTTATGAACAATATTTATCAAGAGTTCCACCCGTGAATCGGCTACGTAATGGGTTGAAAACGCGACAACTTATTGACTATGAAATCTTTCTATAAAAGGAGAGGAGCTCATACCTCTCAAGGATATTCCATTCTTTCCCAAAACCATTCTGGGGATGTCTAGAATAGTGGGAGCTGAGTTATAGATTAAATTCTGGAGAAGAGGAGTTCCATTGATAATGAATCCATGATGGGCTAAACTCCAACCAGTGGTGGGTGGCGACGGTCCGAGGACATTTACCCCTTTTGAGTTTGTGGTTTTTTATTGTAAACTCTTTTCATTTAAATAATCCTCGAATATGTTTGCATGATTGAATGAGGTATCTCCTCTATTGTTTTCAATTTATTCTATTTTTTTCTATGAATCTTTATCAACTTATTATTGTAAAACATTTTTCTTGTTGTTTAAACATCTATGGGCGAGGTCTCCCCATTGAGCACAACATGTTCAACTGCTTTCGATTGCTTGGAAGTCTTTGGGCAATTGGTTCACATTCATGAGCGGATAAACACCCATATTTGAGGTCTTGATATGGTTTCCGTTCAAAATAGGTGTATAACTTGAGGTCTTCAGTTATACATTGGATAATTTAAATAAAAGAAAATTTTCGACAATGATAAAGGGAGTGTCTGAAGATTTATGCTTGTCCACCTCTTCATTCTCTAGTTTGTTTTCTCGGTTCGGTTTTCTTTGGATTTCTAATCTATAATGTAGATTTATTAATACATTATAAATTTCTTAGTTTAGTTCATTTCAATCCACCCCCATATATATTCTATAAACTAGTTTTATATTAGTTAAATAAAAAGTGATAATTAAAAATACAGTGCATATAAGCGGCCTCCTTGTGATCGACCCTAGAGTGTGCCACTATGGTGAATTAATAGGATAATAAGAATTTAATTGAATAGGGTAAAGCGACTGAAACCCCTACCATCAATTTGGCGCCGTTGCGAGGGAGGCCAAGTTCTTAAACAAGCTGTTTTTCAAAAAAAACAAAAAAAAAAATATTCTTGTTGCATGTCATTCATTTCGTCAGCCAATATGGATTTTTATGGAAATTATTATAATTATTGGCATGTGGATAACTTTTATGATGAGCCAACCAGGGAAGATACATTGAATATTCAAATTCTTAAAAATTCCCAACAATTGGAAGAAAATTCCCAGCAATTGAAAGAAAATGCCTTGATAATTCAAGAGAATTGCAGAAAGATGGAAAAAGAAAGAAAGATAATAACATCATTGGCTGCCCAAGTTGAAGATGTTAAAGTATTATTGATGTATCGACAAAAAATACAAGCTCAGGAGAGTGAAAATATTTTTCCACCTACATTTAATGAAGATGTTGATGAGGTTGAAGAAAAACATGAGGACTTACTTCCCTCTCCAACAAATGAGTTCCCAGCTGCCTTGCTTGAGGAAAAGGGTTATAAAGCTGAAATTTCTGAGGGAGTTTTAAATTCTTAGAATTAATTTCATTCAAATTTCATTAATTTTGATTTTAAATATATTACCCCTTATTCTGATTTTGTAGATTCAGCACTACTACTGCAAGCTCTGGATGAAGAAGGAGAAAAATTTTCTCTTAATGACGAGAGAATGGAGAATCCATTCGAGATGTGCATTTGTGCATTTTAGGATGATGACACAAAAGAATAAATCATCGAAGAACCAATTTACGAACTCGAACTAGAAGAGAATCCACTTCCTATTCTTCTATTTTCAACACCAGTGGACACCACTCCTCCAGATGACAAAAACAGGGAGCACCACTACATCCTTTTCCCTCCCCCTCTACAACTCAAATTCATTCATTCATCTCTTTTGAGGGTTGGGGATATTTTTCTTCTTTATGGGGGTTCTCACTTCTAGCATCCACATATGGATGTTGGGAGAAATAAGGTTTGGTGGTTTCAAAGCATGAAACCCCATCCACCTTCCGATTGGGGTTAACCTGCTGCAACTGCCTGACTAGGAGCAAAAAAAACCTATCACCCACTTGGGGGTCAAACCAAGCATTATCCCTCCTTTTTCCCGTTTCTATTTATTTTTCTTTATTTATCTAATATATTTCATTATTTATTGCTTGTAGGAAGAAGTGGTAGCAATTTGGAGCCTAACTCACATCTACCAATCGAAAGTAATATCAGGTTGGGTATTTCCTTCTATTTAGTTTTTCTTCCCTTATTTTTATTTTATCAAGCTAAAATGAAGGGTAGTGAGATTTAAGTATGGGTGGAGTGTCAACCTGCTTAGTTGTTTTTGTGTGATTTCAATTTTTTTTCATTTTTTAGGAACCTTGAGCATTTATGATATTTTTTATCACATTTCACACATTAATTGATTTTGATAAAATTGAAATGAATTTTTTAAAAAAGGATTTTAAATGATTGATGAGGTTAAAATTTTTACCTTAAATTGTATTTTCAAACATTTTTCTGAGTTTGACCAATTTTTGAAATCCATAGTCCAGAAACATTGACTCAAAATATGTTTCAGGTCCTGTGAGGTATTCTAAACCACTTTGACATATTGTTTCTAATACCCACACTTTCTTGAGGGAAACTTGGATTTTTTGTGAGAATCAGAATTTTTTATTTTTCTCTATCGAAGCTTTGGATTTCATTGAATGTTTTTAATATGAGTGAGGCACTACTTTGGCTAGCCACATATTATCCTGAGACCTACCTTTACATTTATCCTTCGTTAGCCCTTAGATTCCATGAATTTCCTTATAGTTTTAAGTCACATTACAAGATAATTTATCCTTTCCAACCCATTATCTTGGTATTGTTGCATGGATATTTCATGTTTGAGTGTGGGAGAAGGGCCTTTTGTGTGCGTTCATTGAGATTTGGTTCATTTATGGGTATTGTGCAGTATGTGTTAATATTTTGGGCAGTGAAATAATTGGTAATGATTCATAATCTCATTATGCTTCATTTGTTAAATTCTGTTCTCCTTAAAAAAAGAAAATAAAAGATGTTCCTTTCTGGAGAATAAAAATATATATAAAAAAAGGCAAATAAAGCTGTTCCTTTCTCGAGCTTTACAAAAAAATGAGGAAAACTTGGATGATTTAATACCTTGAAATGATTGATTAGCTCATGTACCATTTAAAATAAATGGTGGTGGTGTTTTTTTCAGATTCTCAAGGTGGATTGAGTGAGGAATTTTCTGGTTTTTCACTTGATTATTCATGCATTGTAGTTAAGAGTCAAACCTTCTCTTTCTAGCCTTGAAATTTTAAATCATTTAACCACCAACCCAAAGCCACAAATTAATTTTAACCTTTGATGAAAGACCCCATTATTTAATTCATTTTTATGTTTCACGCTGTGGAGAAATGAGAATAGTTACAAGCCTATGGGGATACATGCAACTTCCAATTATGAGCATAACTCCAGAATTTATTTCTCTTGAGAGAAGAGTGACATAAAATTAAATGTGAGGTAAGTTGTGATTGAGCCATGGATGGATTTATGAGGTTGAAAAAATATAAATTTTTGGAATGAAAATGAAAGGAAATTGTTTTTCATAGAATAGAAATGATGAAATTCTATTTGGATAAGATCATGGATGTTTTTTTCATTTTTTATTGTTGTGTGACTTTTGATTTCAATTTTAAATAATTACTCAGGAGTGCAACACTTAAGTGTGGGGGATTGATGAAGATAATATTTTCACATATTTTATACTGTAATTTAATGTTTATAAACCAACCATAGTGTTATTTAATGGGAAATTGTTACATATTTTTGTTTTTGTGTTATTTCAAACCGAAATGCAAAAACGGCCTAATTCTGGATTTTTGACAGATTTTTATCACAGGGGTATTTTAGCCAGTTCTTATAAAATATATTTTTAAATTTTGTGATTCTAATTTTTTTGACCCCTTATTTTATTTCTGTCAACTTTCTCTTCAAGACCAGGGGCTGAATCGATATTCTAGAGGCCTTAAAAAATCAATGAAGTGAAATATTTTTTCGGGCGGACTGCGTGGACCTTACCACAGTAATGGAAACATAATTCGGCCTAAAATATTCCAAATGATGGGATTCTACTTGGATATTAATGATGACTCCCATACGCGTTCCCAAAATTAATTTCAAGTCGTTTGGAATCTGTTAGGATGTCCATTCAATGATAGAATTTTGAAGGAAGCTTCCAGGAAGCTTCATCCAGAGAAAGTGATCATCAATAAAAAAATCATAACTCCTTCAATAAGTGTCCAATGAATCTGAAATTTGGATAGTTGATGACCAACACATTTATTAACAATATTTATGAAGAGGTCCACACGTGAATCTGCCAATAAATGGGTCGAAAACGCGACAACCTATTGACTATGAAATCTGCCTATAAAAGGAGAGGAGCTCCTACCTCTCAAGGATATTACATTCTTTCCCAAAACCAATCTGGGGACGTCTGGACTAGAGAGAGATGAGTTAGAGATTAAATTATGGAGAGGAGGAGTTCCATTTATAATGAAGCCATGATGGGCTAAACTCCAGCCAGTGGTGGGCGGTGACGGTCTGAGGACATTTACCCCTTCTGAGTTTGTGGTTATTATTGTAAAATCTTTTCATTTAAATAATCCTAGAATATGTTTTCATGATTTAATGAGGTATATTCTATCTTGTTTTCATTTTCTTCTATGTTGTTCTATGAATTTTTATCAACTTATTATTGTAAAATAGTTTTCTTTTTGTTTAAACATCTATGGGCGAGGTCTCCCCATTGAGCACAACATGATCAACTGGTTTCGATTTCTTGGAAGTCTTTGGGCAATTGGTTCACATTCATGAGCGGATAAACACCCATATTTGAGGTCTTTATATGGTTTCCGTTCAAAATAGGTGTATAACTTGAGGTCTTCAGTTATACATTGGATAATGTAAATAAAAGAAAATTGTTGACAATGATAAAGGGAATGTCTGAAGATTTAAGCTTGTCCACCTCTTCATTCTCTAGTTTGTTTTCTCGGTTCAGTTTTCTTTGGATTTCTAATCTATAATGTATATTTATTAATACATTATGAATTTCTTAGTTTATTTCATTTCAATCCACCCCCATATATATTATATAAACTATTATTATATCAGTTAAATAAAAAGTGACAATTGAAAATACAGTGCGTATAAGAGGCCTCCTTGTGATCGACCCTAGAGTATGCCACTATAGTGCATTCATAGGATAATAAGAATTTAATTTAATGGGGTAAAGTGAATGAAACCCCTACCATAAATTTTACACCGTTGCTGGGGAGGACAAGTTCTTACATAAGCAGTTTTTCAAAAAAAACAATATTCTTGTTGCATATCATTCATTTCATCAGCCAATATGGATTTTTATGGAAATTATTATAATTATTGGCATGTGGATAACTTTTATGATGATCAAAATAGGTAAGATACATTGAATATTCAAATGCTTAAAAATTACCAAAAATTGGAAGAAAATTCCCAACAATTGAAATAAAATGCCTTGATAATTCAAGAGAATTGCAGAAAGATGGAAAAAAGCAAGAAAGATGATAACATCATTGGACGCCCAAGTTGAAGATGGTAAAGTATTATGATGGATAAACAAAAAAGACAAGCTGAGAAAAATTAAAATCTTGTTCCACCTACATTTAATGAAGATGTTGATGAGGTTGAAGAAAAACTTTAGGACCCGCTTCCCTCTCCAACAAATGAGTTCCCAGCTTCCTTGCTTGAGGAGAAGGGTTATAGAGATGAAATTTATGAGGATGTTTTAAATTCCTAGCATTAATTTAATTCAAATTTCATTAATTATGAATTTAAATATATTACACCTTATTATGGTTTTGTATATTTAGCACTACTACTGCAGGCTCTGGATGAAGAAGGAGAAGAAGTTTCTCTTAATGACGAGAGAATGGAGGATCTATTCGAGATGTGCATTGGTGCATTTGAGGATGATGACACAAAAGAATAAATCATCGAAGAACCAATTTACAAACGCGAACCAGAAGAGAAGCCACTTCCTATTCTTCTATTTTCAACACCTGTGGACACCACTCCTCGAGATGACAAAAATAGGGAGCACCACTACAACCTTTTACCTCACCCTCTACAACTCAAATTCCTTCATTCATATCTTTTGACGGTTGGTTATTTTTTTTACGGGGGTTCTCACTTCTGCCGTCCACATATGGATGTCGGGAGAAATAATTTTTGGTGGTTTCAAAGCAAGAAACCCCATCCACCTTCAGATTGGGGTTAACCTGCTGCTACTGCCTGACTAGGAGCAGTAAAAACCCAGCACCCACTTGGGGGTCAAACAAAGCATTATCCCTCATTTTTCCCCTTTCTATTTATTTTTATTTATTTATCTAATATATTTCATTATTTATTTCTTTGTAGGAAGAAGTGGTAGCAATTTGGAGCCTAACTCACATCCACCACTCGAAAGTAATGTCAGGATGTGTCTTTCCTTCTATTTAGTTTTTCTTCCCTTATTTTTATTTTATCAAGCTAAAATGAAGGGTAGTGAGATTTAAGTGTGGGTGGATTGTCAACCTGCTTAGTTGTTTTTGTGTGCTTTCAATTTTTTTCATTTTATTATGAAACTTGGGAATTTATGATAATTCTGATCACATTTCACACATTAATTGATTTTGATAAAATTGAAATGATTTAAAAAAAGGATTTTAAATGATTGTTGAGGTGAATTGTTTTTCCTTAAATTGGATTTTCAATAATTTTTATGACTTTGACCAATTTATTGAAATCCATAGTCCCGATACATTGACTCAAAATATGTTTCCCATCCTGTGAGGTATTCTAAACCACTTTGACATATTCTTTCTAATACCCACACTTTCTTGAGGGAAACTTGGATTTTTTGTGAGATCCAAAATTTGTGATTTTTCTCTTTCGAAGCTTTGTATTTCATTGATTGTTTTTAATATGATTGAGGCACTACTTTGGCTAGCCACATATTATCCTGAGACCTAAATTTAAATTTATCCTTTGTTATCCCTTAGATGCCATGAATTGCCTTATGGGATTAAGACACATTATAAGATAATTTATCCTTACCTACCCATTATCTTGGTATTGTTGGATGGATATTTCAAGTTTGAGTGTGGGGGAAGGGCCTTACGTGTTCGTTCATTGAGATTTGTGTCATTTATGGGTATTATGCGGTATGTGTCAACATTTTGGGCAGTGAAATAACTGGTAATGAGTCATAATATTATTATGCTTCATTTTTTTCATTCAGTTCTCTTTAAAAAAAGAAAATAAAAGTTGTACCTTTCTAGAGCTTAAAAAAATACATAAAAAGGGAAAATAAAGATGTGCCTTTCTGGAGCTTTACAAAAAAAATGGGGAGAACTTGGATGATTTAATACCTTCAAATAATTTATTGGATCATGTACCATTTAAAATAAATTGGGGTGGTGTTTTTTTCACATTCTCAAGGTGTATTGAGTGAGGAATTTTTTGGGTTTTCACCTGATTATTCATGCATTGTAGTTAAGAGTCAAATGTTCTCTTTCTAGCCTTGAAATTTTAAATCATTTAACCACCAACCCAAAGCCACAAAGTCATTTTAAACTTTGATGAATTCCCTCATGATTGAATTCATTTTTATGTTTCACGCTGTGGAGAAATGTTAATAGTCACAAGCCTATGGTGATACATGAAACTTCCAAGTATGAGCATAACTCCAGAATTTATTTCTCTTGAGTGAAGAGTGACATAAAATTCAATGTGAGGTAAGTTTTTATTGAGCCATGGATGGATTTATGAGGTTGAAAAAATTTAAATTTTTTGAATGAAAATGAAAGGAAAATTTTGTTCATCAAAGAGACATGATGAAATTCTATTTTGATAAGATCGTGGATGTTTTTTTCATTTTTGATTGTTGTGTGAATTTTGATTTGAATTTAAAATAATTGCTCTGGAGTGCAACGCTTAAGTGTGGGGGATTGATGAAGATAGTATTTTCACATATTTTATACTGTTATTTAATGTTTATAAACCCACCACAGTTTTTTTTAGTGGTAAATTGTTACATATTTATGTTTTTGTGTTATTTTGAACCTAAATGCAAAAACGGCCTAATTCTGGATTTTTGACAGATTTTTATCACAGTGGTATTTTATTCATTTCTTATAAAATATATTTCAAATTTTGTGATTCTAATTTTTTTGAACCCTTATTTTATTTCCTTCAACTTTCTCTTCAGGACCAAGGGCTGAATCGATATTCTAGAGGCTGTAAAAAATCAATGAAGTGAAAGATTTTGTCGGGCGGACTGCGTGGACCCCACCTCAGTAATGGAAACATAATTCGGCCTAAAATCTTCCAAATTATGGGATTCCACTTGGATATGAAATATGACTCCTATACGCGTTCTCAAAATTAATTTCAAGCCTTTTGGAATCCATTAGTATGTCCATTCAATGATAGCATTTTAAAGGATGCTTCAAGGAAGTTTCATCCCGAGAAAGTGATCATCAATAAAAAAATAATAACTCCTTAAATACGCTTCCAATGAATCTGAAATTTGGAGGGTGGACGTACAACAAATTTATAAACAATATATATTAAGAGTTCCATGCGTGAATCGGCCAATTAATGTTCCTAAAACGCAACAACATATTGGCTATGAAATCTGCCTATAAAAGGAGAGGAGCTCCTACCTCTCAAGGATATTCCATTCATTCCCAAAACCATTATGGGGACGTCTGTACCAAAGGGATCTGAGTTAGAGATTAAATTCTAGAGCAGAGGAGTTTCATTGATAATGAAGCCTTGATGGGCTAAACTCCAACCAGTGGTGGGCAGTGACGGTCCGAGGACATTTACCCCTTTTGAGTTTGTGGTTTTTATTATAAACTCTTTTCATTTAAATAATCCTAGAATATTTTTTGCATGATTGAATGAGGTATCTTCTCTCTTGTTTTCATTTTCTTCTATTTTTTTCTATGAATGTTTATCAACTTATTATTGTAAAACAGTTTTCTTGTTGTTTAAACATCTATGGGCGAGGTCTCCCCATTGAGCACAACATGTTCAACTGGTTTCGATTGCTTGGAAGTCATTGGGAAAATGGATCACATTCATGAGCGGATAAAAACCCATATTTGAGGTCTTGATATGGTTTCCGTTCAAAATAGTTGTATAAATTGAGGTCTTGAGTGATACATTGGATAATTTAAATAAAATAAAATTTTTGACAATGATAAAGGGAATGTCTGAAGATTTAAGCTTGTCCATCTCTTCATTCTCTAGTTTATTTTTTTGGTTCAGTTTTCTTTGGATTTCTAATCTATAATGTAGGTTTATTAATACATTATGAATTTCTTAGTTTAGTTCGTTTTAATCCACCACTATATATATTATATAAACTAGTTTTATATTAGTTAAATAAAAAGTGACAATTGAAAATACAGTGCGTATAAGTGGCCTCCTTGTGATCGACCCTAGAGTGTTCCACTATGGTGCATTCATAGGATAAAAAGAATTTAATTGAATAGGGTAAAGCGACTGAAACCCCTACCATCAATGAATCATATAGGACAGGGTTTTGGGTTTTCCTTGTTCTTCTTGAGTCAGCTCCCCAGATATAATCTTTCACTAGGGTGTGTCATGATTTTATTTCATGATGACTCCATGAGGACAACCGGTACGGATTCTGCAGTGTGTATGTGGTGACGATCCACCCCAAGTGAAGGCATCGGGGTAGGGTA
The DNA here is from genome assembly GCA_963277665.1 of Viscum album. NCBI lineage: Eukaryota > Viridiplantae > Streptophyta > Magnoliopsida > Santalales > Viscaceae > Viscum > Viscum album. The sequence continues at coordinate 1,292,949,514 of OY728158.1, forward strand.
CGAGTTCTGAGGATGGACTTCCTGGTGGTATGTTCGTGGACCCAAAACCTGTCGAGTAGTAGGTTTTGCCGACATCACATGATAGGGATGCACGTAGACTGAGTGCGCTTTAAGAGTTCCATGCGCAGTAAACTCTGAGGTCTTGGGGTGATCCAGACCCCCAGGTACCTGATGACTGGCTCGAAGAAGTCACCTGAGTTTTCCTCCTAGTGTGGACACCTTTATATCAGATGATGGTCCTAGCAGTGATTCTTCTTCATGGATCGACCGAGTGATGGTGGAGTTTAGTTATGTTGTCCTGCAGGGAGGAGACTCTCATGTGGGGAGAGTTTGGGTGGCTCTTTAGGGAAGATTTCTACCCAGTGACGCTGAGGTCAGTGCAGATCTAGGAGTTTCTGCAGCTTCAGCAGGATGACATGATTGATTCGGAGTACTCATCGTGGTTTATAGACCTATCATGATACTCCTTGGATAAGGGTTGAGACCTGTTCTTTAGGGATCGGAACATCGACCAGGGCCAACACATTGACATCAAGGAAGGTGCAGTTTCCTTGTGCCTACCCACCTATGCTGGAGTCCTAGAGTGGTCCATGGCGGTGGAGAGTTTTCTGGCTGAGTAGATTCAACCCATTAGTGCTAGGCACATGGGAGATGGGACCTCATCAGTCGGTTTAGTATCTGGTTTCCAACTACATGATCATGGGTTTGGACGTATGCGACCTTTCAGGAGGCTACCTTAGGATGGAGGATTGCTCTTAGGGCTCTCATGCCAGTTTTGGTCAGCCGCATCTGAGGTAGTGTTATACAGGCGATGGCCAGGGACATCTTGCTATGGAGTTTTTGACCCACCATGCAACTTAGGGGGATCTAGTTGATAGGCCACCTTAGTAGTGGAAACGTCTTGAGTATGGAGGTCCGTAGGGCGGGAGACGTGGCGATGGAGATGGTGCAGCAGTGGGAGGTGGTAGGTGGTATCAGATGCCACCACCAACACCCCCAGGTGTTCCATACCAAGCTTAGGGAGCTAGAGGGAAAAGGAGAGGATTGTTGTAGTCCTTAGAGGTTTTTTACGTAGAGGCTCTGTGGATTGATAGGGGTATGCCCTGTGTCCTTTATACTTTCTGCAGTTGTTTTGATAGAAATTGTTTGGTAGTACTCTTTCCTTTCACTTGTATACTCAAGGTTTTTTTAGGGCATTGGTAAGACCATGTGTGGGAGTTGTTCGACGTGATTATAATTCATGAGAAAGAGGGGTCCTTCCCCCCACCGATACACCTTTATGTGACATGATTAAAACCGTACGACTGACTCAGTGCCTCCCAAAGCAGATAGTGATGAGGTGTAGTAGACGAGTTTCTCTGTATTATGTTTTCAAGAAGATTTGTGTGTCTACAAACTCACTAGCATTGGAGACCTAGTTCAAAGATATGTTTCTTTTCCTTGTGCTTATGGATTTTCGGGGATGAAAAGTACTAAGGTGGGGAGGATGTAGTGAATCAAGTTTTGGCTTTGTTAGACATTGTAACATTCTTATGAGTAATTCTAGAGCTAGGAGTGCAGACGACGTGCAATTCCAAGACCTAGTCTACTCAAAATTAATTCAATAAAAATATTAAGTATTTTTATACTATGCACATGGAATGGATTCATTTTATCCTATATTATAGCTCAGATCAGAAATGCAAGGGAACAGTGGAATTCAAAGCGTGTTGTTAACCCCGGGTAGGGTATAAACATTGCGGGCACAAACCTGTGGTGGAAAAATAATCTAGGGGAATTTTCATAAATAATGAATAAATTTATTTATGGAAGCCGACTTGAATAACTCTTGAACGAAGACATAGAACAAAATTCTAATACCACTATTGAGTACATAATGTCGGATTTACCATAGGTGCGACAAAAACATTGTCAGCGTCTGGTGCCAGGTTGGTGGCGAGTCAAGGCCTAGGAGTTATCAGAGAGGATTTAATTAATAAATTAAATCCCCTCCCCCTTCTCCCCTTGTGCACAATAGGAGGTTGAAGCACCCTCTCCCCCATTATTCTCCTCTTTGGCGACGAACGACCCGGAGGCTGGTTCATCGAAACAAGGTGTCGTCCGACTCGAATCTTGACAGTGATTGCTCCCAGATCATGCAACTGTAGTTTCAGAGCGTAGAACCAACCTCAAAGATTCTGTGATTCACCTTCAAGGAAGGTGGTTTTGTGACTTAGTCTTGATCCCCCTTTTTATGTACTTTTATGGTTATAGATCCCTTATACAACTGTTAGGGACCCCTGAGGGGTTGATCTTTGTGTTTCAGGGTGAACGGGGGAGATTCGGACTGTTTTTAAGCAAATCCCATCAGATATTCCTATCAAAATGGTGTGTAAACTAGTCAAACATGCCATGTGATCTTTACATTCGGGGAAGAAATACTTTTTATGAGTTCATGTTGTGCACTGGGAGTACACGTTGTGTAGTGGAACATGGGCCTATGTCCGGGAGAGGGAGAACACGGAATAGAGGGTTTTGAACAGTACACACCATGTACTAGGAGTACACACTGTGTACTGTGAGTACACACCATGTAGTATCACATGGGCTTGTGTCCGGGTGAGGGAGAACACGAAATAGAGGATTTTTAACATTATACGACGTGTACTAGGAGTAGACGTCATGTAGTGGCACATGGGTATGTGTCCCGGTGAAAAAGAACACAGGATGGTGGTTTCATGAATAATACTCACTATTTATAGTAAAGTACAAGTCTTTTACTTTTACATGGGTAAACCCCCATGTAGTGCAGGGTACATGCCATGTACTTTGTGCAGCTAGTTTTTATCCGCGGGTTCTTTAATCCCATGTAACATGCTATCTAGGGGTCTGTTTCATGAGCCATCTATGGTGACATGACTTAGGTGACAAGGAATATCCTTTGAGGTGGGTTAGAGAGTTTTAATATTCGGTATCTTGGCCAGGGAGCTTAAAAAGTAGAATATAATAATAATATTTTATTGTTGTTCAACTTCGGGTCATCGTAACTTCTTCCCGGGGTGTTTGATTGACATCCCTTCAGTGGAATTGAGACCATAATGTTATGGTGGAATTTTTTATATAGTTTTTAGGTGTTGGGACTAAGAATAGGGTGTTGGCCTCATGGGACTAGGTTTCATCATTTACAGAGAAACATAAATTTTCTGTCGGGTGCCCGTTATGGATGAATGAGTAGTCAATATCTTGGGCTTTTTCGAGGGTATCACAACAGTGAGATCCACTTGATGAGTTTCAGGATTGAGGCGTGGTCCCCGCATGGGATTTCCTTTGTGAATAGTTCCTTTTTCATCTATTGTCTGTTTCAGGAAAGTATGAATCCTATCATGCATGTTTTTCTGTGTAGATCACGATAGTGACCTCGATATAGGCCTAAGAGGTGTGCACTGTGGTGATGTTTCGGTTCACTTTGGTTAGTGACATTTGGACTTGTAGTGGCCATATATACTCCCTTTTTTAATTCATATGAGGGTTCATGTGGCATTACAACCTTATTATAGGTTTTTGATCCCCCGGATAGGATGAATTTCCGAAAGAGTTGTGACATCCCTCAGTTGGGTATGGAGTGGGATCCTTTAGCTTCGTTTCCCAAGGGCAGGTTCTTAGTATCTCAATGACTACTTATCCATGGGAGGTGATCCCCTATCTAGTGGGTTAACACTCGTAGGGTTTGAGGAATCATCGGGAATATGATCCCCTACATAGTGGGTTATGAAAAGTAGAGTTGTGGCATCATTAGGTATACGATCCCCTACTCATCATGTGGTTTATAGTAGTGTTGCAGCATCGTTGGTTATACGATCCCCTACCCAGCATGCGGTTTTGGTAGGGTTGGTGCATCGTAAGTTTGATCCCTTACATCGTGAGTTATACCAGATAGGATTCTGGTATCATTGTGTCAACCTTTACATGGGCGATGATCCTCTATCTGAGTGACATGATTTGTAAAGCACCAGATTGGGCTTTGTAATCCCCTAGAGGTTCTTGAGATGATTCCCTATATGTGAGATATACGAGTTACCAAAGTGGGTTCTCCATCCCCTAGCCAACCCTAGCAGTGATACCTTATCCAAGGAGTTTGATAATTTTCTATTTAAGCATGGGGTTCTCAGTGATGATATCGGAAGAGTGTGTATCTCTTGGAAGAGTGTCATAAGGGAAGACATAGCTCTTGGAGTGAGTTCTCCCTGATATGTACCTATCGCAGGTGATGAGGTCAGAACCTCATGAGGCTTGGTGAATGTCATGAGTATATCTAGTTGCACATGGTATATGTATGTGTATATACGTGAGAGGATGTTCATGGTCTATGTATTGGCATACAATTGAGCTGAGATGACTAGCCATGTTTAGTATAGGATCTTCTCAACATGGAGTTTCTCACTCGTTTGAGTTCCCTCTAGCTGGGATGACCTGACTATTTCCTTTCAGTTTCTCCATTTTATTTTGGGGTTTTTTTTGTGAGTACTGAGTATTTTCATACTCACCCCTACATAGGATTTTCCCATACATGTTTGTTTCTTATGCAGACGATATGCCTTTTGACGGAGTCCCAAGAGGACCCAGAGTAGGGGGAGCTTTGTTAGGGAGACTGACCATGGGGTTTCTAGGAGTAGTGTTGATGAGCTTACCATAGGGTGTTTTGGACAGCGATCCCCTCCTTCTAAGCAGGTTGGTTGCTTTTTTAGTTTTCTTTTTTTGGGCCGTATTTTTTTCTCTTTTGTACTTTTTTTGTTCTATGGTTGTGAGTTAGATGTATACATGCATTTATTTTTAGTTTTTCTTTTGTTGGGCCACATTGGGTCGTGTCATGACAATATCACCTTACTAAGAAATAAGAAAACCATTTATGCTTTTTTTATTTTTTTTACATTTATGTGTCTCTAAAACTAATTTTTCCATTAGCCCATTTGACACAATATCATTAAATAATATCCAATTAAAGTATATTACTTTTGTTTCTAGATCATCCTTAATGAAAAATTAGAACCTAAAATATATCTTGTACCATGTTTGATTATAATCCTCCATATTCATTTTCCTTACAATAAAACATTTTACCAGAATGAAATTCTGCTTCTTAATCCACTCCATCTTCTCTTTTTTTATGTTTCCACACGAAGAAGCCTCTTAGTCATCCTATCAGCATATTTGAGTGAGGAATTAATCCAAAGTGAATATTCAAATACAACCTCCTCCGAGTTTATAATAACGTCCCAAGATTGGTCATTATTTGGAGCCACATTGGATACCTCCTGCTGTTGGATAGTGGACTCTCCCATAAGGATAGTGTTGGAATTTTCAGTAATCAACTCTTTTTCCATTACCTATTATGAAACTTTTTGCTATAACAACATTATATATATATATATATATATTTATCATTGAATGAGTTTATTATTAAGTTAATACTACTATATAAAATTGATATATTTTCCCTAATTAAAAAGATATATTCTTTCACATGAAAACTGCTTGTATAACTTAAGGGTTTAGTAATATTGTTGGTTATATTATGATAATTTATATAAACACACATTATATTTTATATGGAATGATAATTTCCATAATTAGATATATTAAATTATTTACATATATTTATAATAATTTATGACATAATATATTTATTATATATTATAATTTTTATGAAATACAAATTTAAATGTTAGTTTTAATGTGGTGATGTGTGAATTCTTTTATTAGTGGAGCATACACCTAAAGGGAGAATGGAAGGACCAAAAATCTCAGCATCAATCTATCCATGAATAGAATCATGTAATTACTAATTTTAATAAAATCATTACTATGATTATTATAAGGAATTGCCTATTTTGGAATAATCATCACTTTATATTTCATAATTAATTAATGTTATGTAAATATATTATTTATCTTAACTCTATAGAAACATATTTTATCTTAATACCAACATAATTCTATTCATTACATATGTATTCATTAAATTTCAAATATGAATCTCATTTATGATTTTTCAATTATTTATTCAATATATATTGATGATATCATCAATATTTTTTGTGAAATTGAATCTACATAAAGAACATATTTGATATAGTTCACATGCATCTTACTAAACTAGTTTCTGAATTGTTGTAGTTCAACAACTATTATAAAAAATTATCATGGTCATTATAATCTATAAGAAAGAACATTAAATACTATAATGTTCAACCTCTAACAATTTAAACACCCTTATTCATATATATTTGATATTGGCATCTAGTTTTCATTATCCATATACTATATTCCATAAATTGGGCATTGTTTGAGTATTATGTGTTTTATTAATCATTGATTACCAAAAGATGATATCTATGATATAATTATAGTTTAACTATTTTTAATTATGGTATACTATAACAATATTATTTTTTTAAACAAGAAATTATATCCCATTTTACCAAAAATTAACACTGAAATAATGTTTTGGGAAATAAAACATTTTAATAAATGTTTTCAAATACTATAATGGATCTACTTGGAAATGTGAAGATTTAAAATTAAATAGATAGAATAAGTGTAAATATCCAACATCAACCTATAAATCATTTTAAAATCATATAATATCTTTGAAATTATTCTTTTTTTTATTTTAATAAAAATATATTAACAAAAAATTATAACCTATAACGAAGAAGTAAAAATAAAATTTTACTTAAAAAATTGGATATAACTAAAGTATAATATCATAATTTTAGTTATTAAACTCTTCAAAATTTTACTTATAGTGTTATTTGTTATCACATGTATATAAATTATCATCTTTTTCATTTATTTCCTCTTAATCTTTGGCTTCTTAAAATTATATTATGGAGGTTACCTTTTCTTTTTTTCTTCCTTTATCATATTTACCTTTTCTTTCATAATGTTCACCATATTATTTAATTTTATTTCTTTATATATATCACTATCGAGTAGTAAAACATAATCTTATATTTATATACTATATTTTCTATATAATTCATCTAATAGTTTTTTATGAAATTAAGTGATAAGGATTTATGTTTTGGATGTTATGAAAAACCAATATTTATCCTAAATTCTAGCTATATAAATCAATAAATGTAATCAATTATGTTGTGTATATGATTAATAGCCTACATTGTATATTCCAAAAAACACATTTTTAGTGAATTAACAATATTATCAATTTCATTTTATAATTTTGTCTTATAATGATATTAGAGATGAGAAAACTTTGTTACAATCTGTATATTCATATTTCCCTTAGAACATATCATAAGTTTATGATAACATGATGATTGAAATTTAAAATATATCATATATATGTATCTTGTAGGAATCACTCTCACAAAAAAATTCTAAGGTGGATAATTAGATATAGGATAATTTAAGATATAAAATTTATTATTCATGTTGTAGTACCATGCGATATCCCCTGAACCACTATGGGAAATTTTTTTCAATTAGGAAATGTTCTATTAAATCTAATGATCATTGTGATGTTTTATAATAAATTCCATTTTCTATAAAATAAATTAATCCATTTGCACTCTTATTAGGATTTTTAGTTATTCAGAAATATTTTTTTTTATTTTAAATTTCTCACAATTTTATTTCAATTACCAACATCGAAAAACTATTAAATTTAAAATATTTTGATACATGAATATTAAAATAAGAAAGAATCATTAAAAAATATCTTCAGGTCTAATATATTTATATGGGACTTCTTGTAGAGTTGTATGGTACTCATTTGGCTGGCCAACTATATTAACTCAAAACTCTTTTTCATTTTTAGTGGATTACCAAAACCAATAATTCATAAAATTTTATTTAATCAATAATTTAACTATAAAATTTTCACCAACAAAAGTATATCTATTCATTTGATGAAAATATAGTTATGTCAATTAATAAATCTTATTTCAAATCCTTAATCATAGAATATACCCCCAACTATAGATGATGAGAAACTCAAACTAATTATTTACTTTAATTAGAGTGATGAAATGAATTAGTATGATAATAATTATTTGATTGACTTTTAATTATTTTATAGTCTTCAGGAATTCATTATAATTATATTTATCATGTTTTTTAAAACTAAGTGATATTTTTCACAAAAAATATGGCATAAATTGAAATCAATCATCTTACATTTATTTATTTTTATCTTTTAAAAAATTTACTTTATACCTTATGATTATTTATCATCTACACATTCAAATAATAATTAAGAATTCAAGATAAAAAAATCAACAGTAACATGATCATGAGATTTACACTATTTATTTTTTACATTTAGTGAATTATGGATCAACTAAGGCCCTAAGGGGAATCATAAAATCATATTATGAATATATCAAGTATTAATGATCAATGAGAAGACATAAATATGATATTTATATACAGTAATTACTAATGTCACGATACAGGTTCTTGATATTATTATACTAGAGACAATATTATTATTGTTATATACTAGGAAAGAAAATATTATCATGTTAGTACACTAGATACTCAGGATACATCATTGAAAATATATCAATAAGATACATTAAAATTTTGTTTTTGATGGAAAATACCTGGTTAGTGTAAGATTTTGAAGGATGCCAAGTTGGTGATTTCATGTAACCTGGTTAGTGTTGGGATAATAGTTTCTAGGATATACCATTTTCAAAGATTCATTCTGATAATAAAATATAATTTACATGATAGTGGGATATTTGATTTTCTTATTATAGAAATATGCACAAGCCCCTAAACAACTCCAGGAAATTTATTCCAATAATGAAATGTAATATTCTTAATACTGATTAAAGTGAGTTTTTTATTAAACTACATTTCCAAAAAATAGAATATAGAAGATTATTAATATTATCAAAACATCAAATTAGTTTTACATTGTAATTTTATTAATTTAAAATCTATCACAATAAATTATTTATATCCTAACATCCCTGAAATATTAAATTTAAAATATTTAGTAACATAATATCCTAATAATAAAGGATCCTTAAAATAACAATTCATAACCCATGCTATGTCTATATAACTTTTTAGAGAGTTTTAAGGAACTCTTTAGGTTGACCAAATGTATTAACTCATAACTCATTGTTCCATTGAGTGGATTCTAAATTCTAGTAATTAATAACCTGATATATTCTAAACAATTTGCCTCTAATTTTTTTAACAAGTGATATATTACTATTTATTTGATGAAAACATTTTATATATCAACCAATACATATTATTTAATATTTTCAATCATAGAATGTACTGATGACTATAGTTGGTGAGCATCTCAAAATATGGTTTCATTTTAATTTAAGTGAGGGAAGTCATTAGTGACATTAAATTTATTTAATGGGCTTTTAATAACTCTATATTATTTTTTAATATATCATAATTTTATCTTTCATGATAATTATTTATCTATGTAATCTCCTTAAAAAAATAATATGTAATAAATATAAATCCTTCATCATGGATTTATTTATTTTTATCTTCTAAAGGTTGTTATCTATCCCATATATTAATATATCATATATACATTCACATAATAATGAACCACGATGGATTAAATTGATTAAAAATTGAATTAACTTGATATCTACACTAGTTTTTATCCATTGAGTGTGTAATTGGTCAACTAGGATCACAGAGTGACTCCTAGAGTTCTATGATGAATATATCATGTAGAAAATATCAATGAGAAGGCCAGCCTATGATATCTATATATTTTAAGGACATTAGTAACGAGACATCCCATGAATATTTTTTACTAAGGAGATTATACTAATTGTTGTATAATAAGAAATAATATATTATCCTATTATTCCATTAGGGACTCAAGATATGTTACTAAACATATATTAAAAACACTATTTGAATCCAGTATATAATTTGAAATGTGTGGTTGGTGCGAGAGTTCATTAGACATTATACTAGTAATTTAATGCAACATAGTTCGTGTTGAGATAATAGTTTCATAAATATACCCATCTACAGGATTCGTCTTGGTAAAAAATAGATAAGTTTAGTGAGGGTGGGATAACAATAACTATACATTGGGGACATATTAATCCACATTGGAGAAAACCCATATTTTCAAATTCCTATTTTCTTATATTTTTCACCTTCCCAATTAATATTATTTGCATGTTAGAAATGGTGTGAGAAAATAGTAAGAAGTCTATTCACTGAATATGTGAATATCTACTGATGAATAAATTTATTTAATTGTTAAAAATATATTAACATTAATTCACCCCTCTCAATATGTATTTTTACAAATCATGATCGAATAATTATTATTATCAGGCATATAGTTCAATAATTGATTTGATTCTGAAAATTTTAATAATTTTGTTTGTTTCTCTTTAAGGTAAGGATGAATTATAGACTTAGAGATGGTTTATCTATTTTTAATCTAAATTTTATCTCTAATAAGATTATAAAAAAATATGGATGAAATGAATAAAAAAATATGAACAAGGAATCTATCTTATACCATGAGGAAGGGAAATCCATTTCTCTATGTTGTCACAATCAAGAAATTAGAATAAGAATTAGTTGATATGATCTAGGAGTGAAATACACTATTGAGAATGTGTAGAATAATTAAGCCTTAGAGGTTTTAAAGTACTAATGTGATAATGAAGTATCTATCTTTTCTTACCAAAATTGTTAAATAAATGAACCAAGAACAAGTGGGGAGATAAAATTTTTGAGGAGTCACATGGTGAATAAATTTTTATATTAACTTATATACACTATAGTAGTACCAAGAGAATAATCACCTATATTTAGGGTTATTTGAGAAGCATGCAGGAGGAGATCACATCACATGGGGAAGAATTAGAAAATTTATAGATATATTTGAAGAAAAGTGTGTTTATGTGTGTAAATCTATCAAAAAATGTATTAGATTAATGTTTTATGAATAAGAAAATTGAATAAACATTCTATATATTTTATAATGTGTGGATTAATAAAATCTAATTTTTGGAATAACTCAATAAAAGGGATAACGAAAATACACATGAATTTAAATATGTAATTCATATCATGATTACTGAATTGGGGATCAAAACTAATTGGATTATATATAATGATAATACTTACAATAAAAATAATAATTTTTAATATAATATTCAGAAAACAAATAATTTTTTAGAAAAATTAGGATCATCTGAGTATTGGAAGACTATCCTCAACCTAATGTTTTGTGAATTTTATGTTAATTTATTCAACATAAAAGTGAAAAAGTTAAATCATCACTTATTGATGTGAAATGAAATTCTCATGATAGGAATTATAAAGAAGATATTTTTTCGGAAATTACTTTATCTTTCAGTAATAAGAACAGACATTCATCTAATCAACAATATAATTTTATCTCAAAAAGTTTCCTTTTTTTCAATAGAATATGGTTTTTCTAAAATCAATATTCATTAATAGTGTGTGATTTTATTAATATTTTAGAAAAATATATATTCTGATAAATCATGGAGAACCCACAACTACATCAATGGTAGATGAAATCAAATTCATGATAATATTTTCTTTGTAATTTTTTTAAAATAATTATTTTAATATAAACAATTGACAAGGTAATTTTAGTGACAAGATTAGTATTCCAAGTGAAAGATCATGGTTTATTGGGTACTTAAAGTGATATGAATGATTTGGGAATAAGTAGACTAAATGTCAGCATAATATTTTATTCCATGAAAGTTAAAGAAATCTTATATCAAGGACGAGAAACTATAAGTTCTGGAAAATAACATAGAATAATGGGATTAATATGTTTGTATATTTTTTTTTTAATTTTTGATAAAATTTGTAAAAGATATAATAATTATTTTCAAAGTGAAGAAGCATTCTAGTCCAAAATAAAAAAGCATATAGAAATGATACATATGATAAAATAAAAAAAAATCCTAAAAATGTATGTGACCATGGATTTTGAGTTACCATTATGGAATAAGAATTAGAAAATATATAAAAAGAAAAAAACAAAGTTAACTATATAGGATAATAAATAAAAACCAAAATAAAATATTTATATTATGGAAGAAGTGGTCACACTATAGACTAATGGAAATATTCAATTGAAATCAATATTAATGAAAGAAATACAAATAATCTACAAATATAATCAATTAATGAAATAAATAGATAGATAATTTTATTATAAAACATACATAAATAAGAATTTTAATCTCATAATAATTTTCTAAATTTTAGTAACTCAAAGAATGATAAGAAACCATATTAGAGGTTCTAGAAAACTACTCTTGTCTCAAAATATTGAATGATCATACTACCAGTATAAGTGGGTATGATAAAGGAGATTAAATATGAATTAGGGGATACATGAAAATTATTGGTTGATTAAAATAAAAAATTACCAAACAAAGAATCTTTTTAAGGAAATTTGTATACTAAACTTCATAAAGATAATATTTCCAAAAAAATAATAAGCATAAGCCTGACGGTTTCTATTAAATATAGTGTTGAAAGGAAAGGATTATATTGGTTAAGAAGTGATTAAAAACCATGTTTTACTCAATAAATATATATGGAGTCCCACCTTATTCTCATATATATTTGTTTCATTATTTTTTATGTTGTGAATTAAAGTTGACACATATATTTAGTTGGAAAGGTGGGGATATGGGTAGGCTATAAAATATAAATAATAGATATCAAGTTTGAATATTAGTGATGCTCTAAAATTTATTTTATTAATGATTATTTTATGAATATATGAACCACTACAAAGTAATTTTACAATGTATCCTTTTAGGGGAATATTTTGTTTGAATGTTTCAAGAAACTCATATTTCATAAAAATTTGGTATTTTTGAAAAAGCTGTTGGAAAATTTCCTTGAAAGGGGATGATTTTATAATCAATCCCTTTATTTGGAAAAACAAATTATATTGTTAATGGGAGGTAATAAATTTGTCAATTAAATGTTTATAAGAAGAAACTAATATAGTAAAGGGATTATTTATAAAATCATAGTTATTAGTGTTATTCTAATTTTTTAATATATATTTCAGATAAGTTTAGGAATTTAGGATGAATGTATCACAATGAAAATATATAAATTGGAATCATCTAAAAACTATACTTGAACAACACATAATAATGTATTTTTTTTATAGTAGGTACCATATTTTGGATTGATTATATAAAATTTTATAGTATTAGTTAGTCACTATTATTTTCAACACTAATAAATTATCCTTGAAATTTAGAGTGTAAACATTGATGGAATATTTATTAAGTAAATAGAAAACACATTGTCTAAAGTTTCATTGTATTTATTTTCAATAAGGGGGATGGTAAATTGATATAGAGGTATTTATTTTCATTTATATATTGGTATTGACAACATATCCATTGGGGAAGATTGCACATCATACTTGCTGCTAATTGTTTTATTATAATTAAGTATAAAGTCAATGAGAATGCTGAAAATATGTATTTATAAGAGTGAATTTTATGGAATTTACAAATTTTATAGTTGTTTCCACCTATAGAAATGATCAATAACTTAATGTTAAAGGAGTTAGATAGCATATTATTGGTAATAAGAAATAAAATTTTGTTTACTTAATCAACGATCTGAGGCAAAATATTCTTAGTATTTTATTAAAAGGTGTGGAAAACCTCTTAATAAAATATAAAAATATTTCAAGGCATCATGAGAGGAATGGGTTCAGACAAGTAAATATTTCCTCATTAAAGATCAAAAAAATTCAAAAGAACATCAATAATCAAATACAAGAGTATTATAATCATCATAATCCTAGTCAGATTCATCCTCAAATGGATTGAAATCATTACCTTGTGTCATTCCCCCAATTAAGATAGATATATTTCTCATGTTAGGCTTTAAATGAGATGAGTTCTTCCTTGGACTTTCTATCTTAACGTTGCATGAAAATAATGTAAGAGAACCAACATTGGAATATAATATTTAGATTGTTTTGGAATAATAATATGGATAAGATCTTTACACATTTTTACACAAAAATTTTACCAAAACTAAATCATGAAATACTCAACACATGTGTTACATTTCACTAGGGAAAATGGTGAATAAGTTCCACAAGCCATTGGAAATCCCAATGAAGAAACCACTTGAGTTAATACCATTATATGTGTTTGTACCAATTTGAATTATATCAAATAATAGATATAATTATTTCATGATTTTTTTGGATGATTTTAATCATATGAAATATCCCTATTTAATGATGAATAAATTGAATTCTATTGAAAATTTTCAGATGTTTTGGGGGATTTATAATAATTAAACTGTGTATTTCATCATTGGATTCTGATATAATAATTATTTGGAATAAAACAATGAATATTTTGAGGAATATATTAAGAATAATGATATTTGGAATGAATATATAGTGAAATAACTTCTCTAAAAAGGTAGATTCGCTAAGAAAAAAAATCAAATTTTGGTGGAAATTGAATGAATAATGATGCTAGACCATGTTACTTCAAAATTCTTTTAGAGATTAGCCAAAAATTCAACAAATATAACTTGAACTATTTTCTAGATCGACCCGATTATTTCAAAAATCCATATTAGTTATTTTTTTGAATGAATAATACATTATGAAATCAAAGTTATTTGGTATCACTTACCATAACAATATTAATGGAAGGCATTTCAGAATGTTTGCGGAGATAGCTGAAAAAGGAATATTTCATGGATATACACATGGTAAAAACATTATGCATTGCTATTACATTAAGATAAGGAATATATTTGGTAGATTTTATGTAATTGTTTTTGAAAATATAAATACATCATAAGAATCATCTCCCATTGATAACGATATTGAAGAAGATGAAAACACTATATATATTGGGAGAATTTATGATGATTGAGAAAAATTTCATAACCCCCATGATTTTTCTCAAATTTCTAGTGATGAAGAAGGGATATATAGAGAAAGATATATGATTTAAATACTCATTGAACATGTTAAAACTAGTACTATATTAATTATAGGATGCAACAATTGAGTATAAAACTGAAAAATATCAAGAATTTACAACCATAACATCTTTATTTTATAGGATGAAACAAATAGTTTTGAAGAATCCTTTATACAAGAGAAATGGATTTTATGGTTTGGAAAAGAGATGATATTATTTTATATTTATGAAACATGGTAATTAGTGTAATGTATCAAATATAGAAATGTGATTAGGAAAAATTGAGGCTTCATTATAATGTTAATGTGAAGCGAGAAGTAATAGGGAAAAATGATTTTATTTTTTTAAAATATTAATATTAAATTTGTTGTATTTATATTTATGAGACTTTAACTATAATTTAAATATGTGAAAAATATGTATTTTTTATGATTTATTCTTAAAGACACAATAATATTTTATAAATGGAATTGTAATTAGAATTTATAAATATTTGACTTAAGGAAGAATTCCCTATTAATCACCTGAAGTGGTTTATCTTTTATGGCTATGGTTCTTGTGTATGCAATACAAAGAATAAATTACATGTGATCAAACATGTTTCCCCAAGCATAGTAGTAGAATTTGGAGAGTAGAATAAAGAGCATGAATATCAAGTTAATCAATGTGGGGTCAAAACATTATGGAAAGGGAGATAATTGATACTTAGTGATTGTGATTAAATATTTTTGTGACATTAATTTTTTTGAAACTAAGAAGTAACTTATAAATAATTTAATACTCAAATGATAATAATCCTTGAAATTTCAATAATTTCTAATACATAATACTTATTAGGTTGTTAATCCAATAACAAAGAACACTTTACCTTTCCCTCACAAGAAAAATAAGATCAATATTTACTTTTTTTTTTGAAAGGAATAGTAAATATAATTTTCCAATACTATAGAACATGGTAATAATATATCATTTCATAATGATATAAATTGAGTGAATCAAGTAGAATTCTGATGGCTTGTTAGAAGACAACTATATTTTACATCATCAAGGGAAGTTATTTTGTTTATTGTTACTTGTAGTGAATTATGTCAACAAAACCCACTGGAGTCATGTCATATATCTAAAAAAACTATATTTCACAATAACAAAATATATTTTTGTTTGGATTAAAGTATGAAATAATAGAACATTAAATATTTATATATATACTAATTCATATTGTGAAATAGATGTTAGAGATACAAATTTAACTTCTCTATGAGATTTCATTATCATAATAAACAGAATTTCTTGGAAAACTAAGAAGAAGAATATAATCACTCCAATATAAATGGAAAATGATTATGTTGTAAAAGAAAAAGAAAAAGGAAAATGATATGGATGAAGTCATAGTATGTGATATAATGGTTGATTTTTCATAATTCTTGGTGATCAAGTGTGATAATAAAATTACAATTAATCTATAAAATAATCTGGTGAAATATTTATGTGTTGATGATATTCCCATTATATTACATGTCATAAATAAATATGTGGAGTTTTGGGTGGTTTTATTTGAATTTGTTACAAAAATGGAGAAAACCAAAAATATCATGAGATGTTATATTTTAATGTATTCCCCCTAGCACTAAATATTATTTTTAGTAATTAATTCTTTCCAAAAATACATAAAACCATTTTTGGTTACATTGATTTTTTTATGATGGGGGATAATATAAAAAGTTCTCTTCATATATATGAAGAGAGACTAATGTTTATATTATTAATCAGGGGGAGAGGATACAAGATGTCATCTATATTAGGGGGATACTGAGGTGTTTATAGCTTATGTTTAGAGAAGATTCCTTGTATATTTTTTCAAATTTATAATTAATAAAAAGTAGGATAGAGAATAGTCATTTGGGATATTTATGATTGAATAAACCTATTGAAGTGAATTGATAAAGGATAATTTGATTTTTCCTCAATTAATACATGGAAAATATGGAATTGATCTTACACTAAAAGATGGGGTTATCTTTTAATAACTAGTCTATCTTTTGTCAAGGTGTTTAGATGTACACCATATTCAAAAAATGTTATGAATTATTTCAGGAAAAAATTAATTTATGAGTTTAGAATGCTTTTACGTTATGTTTATTGGTAAAATTATCATGGATGATTTGGACTCCCTTTGTATTTGAGTAAAGATGCATAATAATGAGTGAAATTGTGTAATTCTAAAGGTGGTGAAATCGTGATGGGAATGGTGGTTCTGAGGCCTTAAATTTTTTAATATATCTTCCATTGAATGGCATTGATCTTATATGAGATATAGTTAACCTTCCATTTAAAACATTTTTCTTACATGAATAGTAATCATACCATAATTGTGTTTGTGAAGTTGTAACGATAATTATGGGAGAATGAGTTCATTTTATATACATGGTTTGAACCACTGATATGATATGAAATATAAAATTATAGATTTAATAACCGAATTTATTCTTATGTTACTTGATTTATTATTTCTGATGAAGAGAAACTTGAGTTGAAAATAAATCACATGTGATAATAATAAAATTAACATAACTTTATTCATACATTATTGTATATTATTGTAAAAGTATCTGAAGGAAAGTATTGAATACCATAGATTATTACATACCATGGACAAATAAAATTTTCAAATGTACATAAAATTTATTCAAATAATAAATACAATAGAATAATATTAAAAAAAATAGAAAATCACATAGATCATCTTCACCACTAAGAATCCCAATTAGTAGAAATAAACCTATAATGAGAAAAACCATCAGGAATGAAGAAATAATTTATAATATCCTAAATTAATGAGAAGTGAGATTTGGGAAGTTATAAAATAATTAATTTATTGAATATAATATCTATAATATTTCAATTATTGTATCATTGTAAATTGTTATATAATCATTAGGTATAATGTAAGTAAATATTTTTCCTGTTTGGAATTACATATACTTAGTTAATTTAAATAATGTTTTTATAGATGATAAAAATAAAAAATATGATTATAAATAATTTTTCTTAAATTAAATAAATTATTTTATTTATTAAAGTAAAAGGATAAAAATTAAATTTTTAAAATACATTTTATTTTAAGGATTTTTTTTTATAAAATAGGAATTTTGGTTAAATTTATTACTTCGAATGAATGATTTAAAAAACCATATTGATAAGATTCAAGTAATGATTATTAAAAATTTAAATAACCTCTCTAAAATAAAAATGATATTATAAGTAATTATTTTTATAATGATTTATATTCAAATAAATATTTTATTTTTATTATATATTATATGAATTAATTTGAAAGATAAATTAATCGTATTTTTATTTTTAAATTTTATTAAATGTATTTTTTAGATTTATAAAAATACAATAAAAAATTCATAAATTAATTATTAATTGGTTATACATAAAAATAATAACATGTAATTTTGATAATTGGTTTTATCTAAAATAACTTTTTTTTCTAAATGATCTGTATTTTTATATTATGAAATTAAATTGACCTCTTCAAAAATTGATTTATGTGAATTTTATTGTTTTTATATATACAAATATAAATTATAAATCATCTAATGCTTATTATTTATAAAGGAATAATAATAATAAATTTTTATGATTGAATATATATATATATATATATTATTGTATAATTTTTTATGACTTCTAAATTTTATTTAAAAAATAATTATAATAAATTTTTGAAAATTATTTTTATAAAATTGAATCAATATTTTTAATTATATTTTATAAATTAAGTAATGATTTTATAATAATTATTTTATAAAATATATAACCATGGTAAATATTGAGTTACCACAGTAATGGTTTAAAAGAGGTAAATAAGTGATTCATTGTTTTATTTTACTTAAATATCTATTTACCTTATCTAATAAATGTATGTATTAGAGAATAATACATCTAATATACTTAACAATTTTTTATTTACTTTTAAGGAATTTGTTTTGTCTTACCAAAGAATGAATGGTTATTTGTGAAAAAATGAAATTCCTCATCACTTATAAAAGGAACCCCCTTCGAGCCTTACAAAACCACACCTAAAATTAGGATTCAACTAAATAATCTTCCCTTTTTTACTCCCCTAATAAGGTTTCCACTTTCTTCTCTATGTTTGGAGAGGATTGCTTAAATCCTTAAAATAAAGAAGGCTTCAAAGAAAAGATATGATTTATTGCATGTAATGATTTCTCATAATTGATTTTAATTAATCTTCATCCTCTACCTCTTAAAAACTAATATTATTCACATTAATAAAATATAGATAATAATATTATATTAATTTAATAAATTTTTTAAATTAAATTATTTCAAAAGCATATTTATCAATTGATTATTACAAGCCCTTGTTTATGATGGTTTAACCACCGTCACTAATCAAGTTATAAATCAGTATCATGGGTGTTTATGAAACATAGTTACTTGTAAGAAACGATATTAATAAATATATACAATTTTTTCATGTTTTTTTAATGTTATGTTTTAACAAAATATTAATATTCCACCTTATATTTTTCAAAAATTAAATAATTGAACTGGTTATGGATATCATTTTTAAAAATGATATCATAAACTCATATAGAATTAAATTTGAACTTTATAACTCATTATGGATGAATTTTTAAATATATTAAATACTGTAGAGATTGTCAAATCAATAATATCTAATGACGATGGTGACTGAAATGTTGGAATAGAATAATAACAATTAAAACGACCAAAAAATGATGATTAATATAAGTATAAAATAAATAATAACTATGTAATAAATAAATAAATAATATAATTTTTTTAATAATATAAATAAGGATTTTAAACATATTATTAATGAGTCTAGTTTATTATAAAGGAATCATGATTATTTTTGGGAAAGCAAGAATCTAACATAAGGGTTTTGTTGACTCAATCTCTTTTAACTGAGTTGTATGATTTCTTCCATGACTATATTATCCTTTGTTTGGTAAATTTTTCCAAATTATTATACTATATTGTATTTTTTTTCTTTTCATGTTATTTTGTTAGAACCATGGATGTTCTATGCAGGAATTGGAGTTTGGTTTGTGTTTGTTGTCAATCCTCAGTGGAAATTCCGAATGTGTGCCAGCAAAGTGATCATACAGTTCAAGCAGACAACAGTATTGAAGGTGGCGCTGTTTCCGAGTGTTTGCCAATTTGTTGGGCCTCAAAATCGGAAATTGAAGACATGGATTGTCTGCAAAAGGCGGTTCGCACAAAAAGGAAGTGGTGCGCGAAATATAAGAGGCTTGCGCGAAATACTTAAGTTGGGTGCAGAAAACAGCGGGATGCGCGAAATAGTGGATCGAGGTTTTTTGCGCAAATAGTGTTTCGAAATCAGATTGGCGAAAAATGGAAAAGGCATGGGTTGCGCAGAAAATAAGGGTTGTGCGTGAAATACTTGAGATGGTCGTGAAAAACAGTGTGGTGCGCGAAATAGCGGAGCAAAGTTTTTCACGCAAATAGTGTTTTTGGAATCACACCGTCGAAAAATGGGAAAGGAATGGGTTGCGCGAAATATCTGGAGAGGTGCGCGAAATACGATACTTGCGCGAAATATTATGCACCAGATGAGAGGTTTTCCGCGCTGAAGGGGATTTTGTGCATGGGGGTCTCAGTCGCCTATAAATATGAGGTGACCCCCATCATTCCAGTGCGTTGAAGACATAGAGAAGATCCGAGGTCTGATGCGCGAAAAAGGATCACGTAAAGGGGCTTGTGCGAAATATTCAGAGTTGCGCGGAAACTTTCAGGATGCGCGAAAAAAGAAGGGTTGCATATAAAAATTGGGTTCGCACATAAAAGATCTAGTTGCGCGAAAAAGGGGATTTTTGCGCGAAATATTTTTCCGTGTGAAAAGTAAATTTTGTTGGCAATATAAAGGTTTTGCGCACAAAGGGTTGGTGTTGCGCGCAATTGTCAGTAAAGTTTGTCTGCACGTTCTGGTTATCCGGTTCAGTGGTTCTGTGCGTTCTAGTGCATCTATTCCGGACTTCGATGCAAGTAGAGTCTCATGCTGAGTAGAGGTAAAGACTTCAATGCAAATCTATTGAAGAGACCTTCACGTCTATAAACAGAGTGGGACTTCGCCAAGGGTAGTGAGCCAGGGGGAGTTAACGGGAGTGACCTGAGGGAAGCAGTGAGTTATCCCTGAACCTTTGTAAAGGCAGTGAGCCTAGGACAGAGTGTATGTGCCCAAACCTTTGTAATCCACAACTAGTGAAGATTAGTGGAATTGGGTATGACCGGAAACTTGTCGGCATATGCTCCTTGGACGTAGCCCTTAGTGGTGAACCATGTAAAAAGTGTTGTGTCTTCTCTATGCATGTGAATGTTTTCTTTCTAATCATATTCATCATAAAGGTTCAACATGTTCCTACCAACGTGGGAACAAGATCCATCACATTAAAATAAAAAGATGTCACCCTGATTCACCCCTCCCCTCTCAGGGTGTCCCGGGGTCCTTCAAGTGGTATCAGAGGGAGGTTGCTGGTGTTGAATCTGTCCTTTATCGTCATGGAAAATGCAGTCAATGTCAGGGGAGTCCCTCACTTCAATGGAAGTAATTTCCAGATCTGGAAGAACAGAATGAGATCTCATCTAAGATCTCTTGGAATGGAAATTCTTTTTTCTACTGTGCGAGGAATACAAGTCACTGATCCAACAGGCCTGGCTATGACTGAAACAGACAGGAAAATTCTAGATGCAGATGCTGAAGCACAAAATGCACTCACTGCAGCCCTTTCTTATCACATCTACCTAAAGGTGATGAATTTCCCCTCAGCAAAATCCATGTGGTATAAACTTGAGAATATTTATGAAGGAGATAGCAAAGTGAAGGAGACGGAGCTACAAGTGATACACAATCAGTTTGATGATCTGAAGATGCATCCAGATGAGAATGCAGACTCATTCTTCAATCGAATTACTAAAGTGGTTGGAGAAATTCGGGGTCTAGGAGAAGAAATCAAAGACATTTATTTTTTAAAGAAAATATTAAGAAGACTTCCACCTTTGTACAATGCAAAGGTGTCAGCTCTTGAGGAGAGAGATCTTTCCAAACTTTCTCTGGATGATCTACTGAGCAGCTTGGTAGCATATGAAATGAGAGTCAAACCAGAAGATGCTACGACTCGTGTGAGAAAGGAAATGGCATTCAAGGCCATGGATAAACTGAAAATATCAAAATATAGTAGTGGTGAAGATTACGAAGAAAAAGAAATTATTTCTCTCATTGCAAAGAAGTTCCAGAAGGGAAAAGGGAAATTCAAAGGGAAGTTACCTCTCGCATGTTTTCGTTGTGGAAAAGTTGGGCACATTGCGTCTCAGTGCACAAGAAATATCAATGATGATGATAGTGAAGATGAAAGCTTCGAGAAGCCTCATAGAAGGTTCTTTAAAAAGGGAAACTTCAAATCTGGAAAGAAAATGCAAAGGAAGAGTTTTTTTGTGAAGAGGAAGAAGATGATAATGAATTCTTTGATGAAGAAGAACCAGAATTCAAAACTGAGAACCATGCTTCCATGATGGCTACTGTTGAAAAGTCAGAAGATAATGGTGGAGAAAAACAACTAAGAACTTGTGTAGATCCTGAGATGAAACTTAAGGATGTGGTTAATAAGTTTAAGACTAAATGTAAGATTTGTAGTAAGTGGAAATCAATTTTATAAGAATCAACTGAATACGTTGATCAACTTGAAGCTGAAATTGAACGACTGGAAGAATTTGTGAAGGTACAGACTAAAATAATTGAAAGCAATGATGATGTAGTGGATCTGAAGCTGAGAATTGAAGAGCAGGAAAAGGTCATCAATGACCTCACCTCCATACTAGATGAAAAATCCAAGACTGCTGAGGGTCTTGAGGAGGAAGTTTTTACTCTAAGAAGTAAACTGGAGACTAAATCAATTCCAGAAGAATCAAGGAAGAAAATATAGTTTGGAAGATTCTCAGATGCAGAATTACTGGAAAGAGCCAAGTGTGGTTCAGATGGGGTTGGAAAAATCTTGACTGATCAAAGACCTACTTGCATGGGAAGGAGTAGAATTGGCTGTGAAGCTGAGACATCAACTGATAGAAGTGAAAATATCTAAAAGAAAGATAAGATGAAAGTTGAACATTTTGAAACGTTGCCTAATGTTCTGAAAAATGAACCCTCAATCCAAACTAAAAGGAGAACTGAAAGTTATCCTCAAACATTCAGAAATGACAGACAATATAACTATTCTCCCAAGGAAGAAGGTATGAGGATATATCCAAGTGAGAATACATTTCCACTCATGAAGTGTCAGTTATTTGGCTATTTGGGCCATACCATGTCTTATTGCGAAGAGGCAAGAAGCTATCTAAATGGATAAGATATAGAAGTTCAAAAACGAAGAACAAATTCATATCCTAACTCTTATATAAGAAACAATTTCTATAGATATTGTTTTCTTTGTTCTAACTTTGGTCGTAAGGCTGCTAATTGCAGGCAGAGAAGGGACATGGACACCTCATACCAAAGTTCAAGACAAGTCAAGTCTCGACAACAAGACAATGTTTCTCTCTCAAACAGGTTCTCTCCTCTCAAAGAAGATTTCGACTATGATGAACCTGGGTATGTGGAAGAGATAATTGAAAGGCCAGCAGTACTATATACTCAATCCAATGTCTCATGGAAGTAAAGGAAGAAGATTGAGAAATCCAACCTTGCAGAGGTGGCCCTCAAAGCTACAAAGAACAATAATACCTGGATTCTAGATAGCGGTTGTTCATCTCACATGACAGGTAATTTCGGCCTATTAACGGATATCAAAAGGAAGGTTGATGGTACAGTACGATTTGGTAATGATGGAGCTCTAAAAATCAAAGGCAGTGGAAGTATAGAATTAGCTAATGGAGAACTAAAGAAGACTGAAGTTCTTTACGTAGATGGCCTACGTCATAATATCCTCAGCGTGAGTCAACTCTGTGACTCGGGACTTATAGTTACTTTTAATCAGAAAGGCTGCACTATCAAGGGAAAGACATGCAATTCACTTATGAAGGGATGCAGAACATAAGGAAACTTGTATCAGGTTGATAGTGATGAAAATGTCTGTTACATGACTGTTGAAGAAGAAAACAATTTGTGGCATCAGAGACTGGGACACATCAATCAACAAGACATGGAGAAAATATAAAAATTGAGAATTGTCATGGACATTCCCAACCTGAAGTGTGAACATGAAAAATCTTTTGATGCTTGCATTCGTGGGATGCTGGTCTGTAGTTCATATCAGCCAAAGAATAAAAGGGCATCTCACCTTCTTGATCTGATTCATACAGATGTATGTGGGCCGATAAATGTTGCAGGAACTCATGGAGAAAGGTACTTTGTCCTTTTCATAGATAATTACAGTAGAATGGCATGTGTTATAGTCATTCACAGGAAACGACAAGTCCTTGACTGCATGAAAACATATCGGCGAATCGCCGAGAATGATACTGGACGAACAATCAAAGTGTTGCAATCTGACAATGGAGGAGAATACACGTCCATTGAATTTGAAAATTATCTGGAGAAGCATGGGATACAGCATAAGGTAGCTATTGTGAGAACTCCACAACAAAATGGAGTTTTTGAACGTAGGAATCGATAAGTGAACAACATGGCACGAACTATGCTGATTGAGAGTCGTATTCCACGACATTACTGGAAAGAGGCTGTTCAGGCTGCAGTGTACATTCATAATCGAACATGACTATATATGGGTGAGACACAGACACCATATGAATTGTGGCATGGACGGAAGCCTTCTTTAAAATACTTTCGTGTCTTTGTAAGTAAATGCTTTATCAGGAACAAAGAATGAAATAAAGGGAAATATGGAGACAATGTAGATGAAGGAATTTTCCTCGGTTACTCAATGAACAGTAAAGCTACAAATATTTCAAGAAGCGTTTAGGAAGGATTGTGGAAAGTAGTGATGTTATGATAATTGAAGAGAAAATCACAAATTCTTCAAGGACGTCATATGATGATGTGATATAAAGTCAGGTAGAAAGTGAACATGAAGGAAATAAAAATGTAGAAATAGAGGAATTTGTTCAAAACACTCAACAGTCACATCCTGATGTTGACTCAGAAGAAGAATCTGAAGAAGAAACTGTGGCTGAAGAGAATTCTACTGAACCTCGCAGGAGAAATCAAAGAGCTGAGATTGATCCATCCAACATAATTGGGGACAGTAGTGCACCCACTCAAACAAGAAGGATGAGGAATAACACGCAATCTGCATTTCTATCAGTTGTAGAGCCATCCTCATTCGAAGAAGTTGAAAATGATGAATCTTGGGTGAAAGCCATGAATGATGAATTAGATCAGATTGACAAGAATCAGACATGGGATCTTTTCCCGAGACCCGAAGTTCACAATGTGATTGGTACCAAATGGATATTCAAAAATAAGTTTTATGAGCATGGAAGTGTCATCAGAAACAAGGCACGACTGGTATGTAAAGGATACTCCCAGATTGAAGGTATTGATGTTGATGAAACCTTTGCTCCAGTGGCTAGACTGGAGTCAATCAGGCTCTTCCTTGCCATGGCACTCCAAAGAGGATATAAAGTATATCAAATGTATGTCAAGACATCATTCTTGAATGGTGTACTCAAAGAATAATTCTACATTGAACAACCAGTGGGCTTTGTTTTGGGTACTGATGAAACAAGGTCTGCAAACTGAAGAAATCTCTATATGGTTTGAAGCAGGCACCACGGGCGTGGTACTCACAGCTGGATTCATATCTCAAGAAGCTAGAATTCAAAAGAGGAAAAGTTGATAACAATATCTATGTGAAGAATTCTCCAAAATATCAATTCATGGTTCTAGTCTACGTTGATGATATCATATTTGGTGGCAGCAGGCAGAAATCAGTGGACGAATTTGCCAACCACATGAAATCAGAATTTGAAATGTCTATGATTGGGGAGCTCACATATTTCATGGGGCTGTAGGTGATTCAAAATAAGGAATACACTTTTATTTCTCGGGAAAAATATGAAAGAGAGCTGCTGAAGAAGTTTAATATGAAATATTCCAAACCAATGTCAACTCCGATTGCAGTTGGAAATAAACTTGGAAAGCATGAGGATGGGGACTCTGTTGATCCCACCATGTACAGGAGGATCATTGGGAGCCTACTGTACCTGACAGAGACACGACCAGATATTTTCTTTGCCACATGCCTAGCGCCCCGCTTTCAGAGTAATCCAAAGGAGGAACAAATGGCGGCAGTAAAAAGAATCATGAGGTACATTCAAGGTACACATAAATCTGAGTTATTTTTTTCTGTAGGCAGGGACAGTGAATTATCAGCGTTTTCTGATGTTGACTGGGCTGGTGATGTAGTAGACAGAAATTCCACTAGTGGTTGAGCCTTCTATATTGGGTAGAAATGTGTTGGCTGGTTGAGCAAGAAACAAGAAAGTACTTCTCTCAGTACTGCTGAAGCTGAGTATATCTCTGCCACAAAGGCATGCACTAAACTACTTTGGATGAAGTAGAAACTAACAGATATTGGTGATAAGGTGCAGCAACCAATGGTAATTTACTGTGATAACAAGAGTGCAATTGATCTCACGAAGAATCTGGTTCAGCATTCTCGTACAAAACATATTGAAATCAGGTATCACTTTATCAAAGAAAAAGTTGAGCAAGGGGTGATTAAAATGGATCATGTGGGAACTGGTGACCAAGTAGCTGATATCCTGACAAAACCACTGTCATCAGTTGTGTTTGAAAAGCATCGGTTGAACCTCGGTGTTCAACCACCTCCTACCGCATAAGGAAATTACGAAATCCCCTCTCCCTGATTATGGTAATTCTTTCTATCTGTTTATGGCTTTGATCCAGGTTTATGGGGGAGATACTATGCAGGGGGAGTATGGTTTGAGCTGAACATTGATTATTTTACCGGCCTTTGGGTTTATTGTCAACGGCAGAGAAAGGAAAGGAATAAATTCAGGAATTTAGGATTGTCTGTGGACATGTAATGCTTCTGTGACACGATGAGAATTCAGCATAAGAAAATTTCTTGAGCGTCTTTGAGAATTCCAAAACACGGGAACCTAATTCAAGCTTCCTCTCTAGTTTTTTACACTGAGCATTACTCACGTAGAATTAGAGTGTTGGCTGAGTTGATCCTTGCATTTTTGGTATGCATGTGGATGGTGATATATTGAATTTGTTTGGTGATTGCCAACAAACCCAAAGGGGGAGATTGTTGGAACCATGGATTTTCTATTCAGGAATTGGAGTTTGGTTTCTGTTTGTTGTCAATCCTCAGTGGAAGTTCCGAATGTGTGCCAGCAAAGTGATCATACAGTTCAAGCAGACAACAGTATTGAAGGTGGCGTTGTTTCCCAGTGTTTGCCAATTTTTTGGGCCTCAAAATCGGAAATTGAAGACATGGATTGTCTATAAAAGGTGATTCGCACAAAAAGGAAGTGGTGTATGAAATATAAGAGGCTTGCACAAAATACTTGATTTGGGCGCGGAAAACAGCGGGATACGTGAAATAGTGTATCGAGGATTTTTGTGCAAATAGTGTTTTGAAATCAGATTGGTGAAAATTGGAAAAGGCATGGGCTACGCGGAAAATAAGGGTTTTGTGCGAAATACTTGAGCTGGGCACGAAAAACAGTGTGGTGCACGAAATAGTGGAGCGATATTTTTCGCAAAAATAGTGTTTCGGAATCACACCGTCGAAAAATGGCAAAGGCTTGGGTTGCGCGAAATATTGGGAGAGGTGCGCGAAAAACGGTACTTGCGTGAAATATTACGCGCCAGATAAGAGGTTTTCTGCGCCGAAGGGGATGTGCGCGGGGGTCTCAGTCGCCTATAAATATGAGGTGACCCCCTTCATTCCATTGTGTTGAAGACTTAGAGAAGATCCGAGGTCTGATGCGCGAAAAAGGATCGCGTAAAGGGGCTTGCGTGAAATATTCGGAGTTGCATGGAAAATTTTGGGATGCACGAAAAATGAAGGGTTGCACGTAAAAATTGGGTTCGCACATAAAAAATCCAGTTGCACGAAAAAGGGGATTTTTGCGCGAAATATTTTTCCACGCGAAAAGTAAATTTTGCGCGCAATAGGAAGGTTTTGCGTGCAATGGGTCGGTGTTGCGCGCAATTGTCAGTAAAGTTTTTCTGCACGTTCTGGTTATCCGGTTCAGTGGTTCTGTGCGTTCTAGTGCATCTATTCTGGACTTCGATGCACGCAGAGTCTCGTGCTGAGTAGAGGCAAGGACTTCATTGAAAATCTATTGAAGAGTCCTTCACGTCTATAAACTGAGTGGGACTTCGCCAAGGGCAGTGAGCCAGGGGGAGTTAACGGGAGTGACCCGAGGGAAGTAGTGAGTTATCCCTGAACCTTTGTAAAGGCAGTGATCCTGGGATAGAGTGTCTATGCCCAAACCATTGTAATCCACAACTAGTGAAGATTAGTGGAATTGGGTACGACCGGCAACTTGTCGGAGTATGCTCCTTGGACGTAGCCCATAGTGGTGAACCAAGTAAAAAATGTTGTGTCTTCTCTATGCATGTGAATGTTTTCTTTCTAATCATATTCATCATACAGGTTCAATATGTTCCTACCAATGTGGGAACAAGATCCATCACATTAAAAGAAAAATTTGTCACCCTGATTCACCCCTCCCCTCTCAGGGTGTCCCGGGGTCCTTCATATTTAAATTTCATTACCATAAAAACCACTTCAAATGATTTCTATTTTACAAAATATTAAGTTGTAAGGGTTATGTTTAAAGATTAACATTCCCCGACACATGTTTTGTGTTACACACCCTTTTATGGTTTACTTACTACCTCATTCATATATTTTCATGATAAATAAATTTTTATTCTACTTATTTAAAATTATATTTCACATATTACATTTTAATAAATTTATATTCTTTCATTAACAAATTCATAGTGGATTTTTATTGAATAAATATTTCTTCATTTAGTCACACATCGTCTTCTGTGACTATATCCTTCTTAGTTTTATTTATTATACTATATGATTATATTATTTCATATTTCTTATTTTTTTATTGTATTTCATTTTTTTCTCATAATCCTCCTTTCCATTGATTCTCATATAACAAAATATGATATTATATGTGTTATCATATTAATTACCTCCTATTGATTCATTTTTCACATTTACAACCTATTTTCTTTTATATCATCAATCTACAATCAAAAATTAATTTTTCTATTATAAAAAACATTTTATTAATGTGATTTATAATTTCATTTAATTATATATCGTAAATTCCAATTTTATTCAATCATTACTAAAGTTATAAGGACTTTTATTAACACAACATGATTCCCTTGAGTCAAAATAATTCATCTTTGACTATGTTCTTATTTTATTTCTATATTCTTCACCATATCTAAATCGTGTGATATTTTATATTTCTTTCAGGGGAGAATAAATTTCATTATTAACATACTCATTCTTAATTCTTATTACTTCAGAAATATGTATTATATTGAAAGAAAATCACAATATATTTCAATTACTGTTTTTCAATGTCCATGATCATTGTTAGCAAAAAGAATTTTCTTAATCAATTTAAAACATAAATTTTTATTTTCTTCTACAATATTCAGGTTTCTATTTTATTATATTCAAAAGGGTTTATATTTTTTTCAGTGAGGGTTAATTAAAAAAAATATTTGAAGGTATTTACTTCCACTTCCCTAAATTTGTATCTTCCTCTTTATCTTCTCAGTTCAATATTTTTATTTATTTCAAGTTTCCATTTTTGGTACATTTATTAGTAAAATAATATTTTAAATGTTATGGTATTATTTTAGAAAAATATTATTTTATGGAACTCCTAAAATTGGATTTAATAAGATATTACTAGAACACATATAGATCTTTTTAAATGATTAATTTTACTTTTTATGAGCATTATTTTCAAGTTTATATACAATGAAATTATTTATATAACATGTTTAAAACATATATTAAACATATTTATAGGAATATTTTAATTTTGAGTTACCTTCATTATAATGATGTTTAATGAAGTTGTTTTATTATTTTAAATTATTTGATTTGTTTCATGAAATATAAGGAATCAACATCTAAATCCTTCCATAATTACTTATATTCCATTAAAAGGTTCATAATATATGTTTAAAATATTTTATATTACATCTTATGATTGATACTTATGGTATATATCCTATTATTATACCTTTATACTAATCATCCCTCTTCAAAAATAATCCTTTGATTTGTAAGAAAAATAAC
Organism: Viscum album; assembly: GCA_963277665.1. Taxonomy (NCBI): domain Eukaryota; kingdom Viridiplantae; phylum Streptophyta; class Magnoliopsida; order Santalales; family Viscaceae; genus Viscum; species Viscum album. Next base: position 1,292,979,875 of record OY728158.1, read on the forward strand.
TATGCCCGAATGGCCCGAAAGCATTACTTTTTATTTTATTATGGATAATACCCCTTTTACGGGTTGAAGGGGAATCCATACATAGCCCGTAGGACCAAGGAACAAGGCCCGACTGACCCGCAATACATAACCCGAAGGCCCAGAGGCATACCATTCCAAATACATTACCTGTAGGCCCAACTAACATGAACTGTCCCTCCCCAGATTTTGCATCATTGATCACCTAGCTCCCCACCATGCATTTTTGATCGTCTAGCATTCCCCTGTAAAAAGATGCATGGTTACTGGTCTAGATGGTGGCTACAATACCCTCTCATTTTTCAAATTTGGTAAGCTCTACTTCTGGTGGCTGGTACTTTTGTTGCTATGATCCTCTTCTGGGGCCTGTTCTGTGTGAACTGGGCTACTAATTGATCTATAGGGTCCGAAGGCCCTGTGGCCCAAAGGCCTTAAATGAAATATATTTTAGGGGGTTGATCCATCACTACCTTCATCCAACCTTATCAAATCCATTTTTAAAAAACCATTATCCCAATTCCACTACCTTGGCATTACACTAATCTTCTTCTTCTCATTATTGGGTATCCATATAAATAATCATACCATTAAATTAAGTGGAAAAATACATAGTCATGACTATATAACTTTTAGTTTTTATTAAGTGAGACACTCTACATTATTATTTTACTTGATGGGTATTTACCTATGTAACCTCTATTATTCATTGGATACTTTTTAACACATGAATGTTTATATATTATTGATTTTTTTCAGGGAAAAATCATGCTATGACTTTTGATTATTTCATATCGAAGAAAAACATATGGTTTATCATTATGTGATGAGTGGGTATATTATATCCCTCCAAAGCATTGGGTATAGATCCATATCTCATGATTTTACCATGGGATGTTTTTAATAATGGTAGAGACACTATGGGAAATGTGTTATTATTCAAAATCCATTATGTTCTATGACAAAGGTAGTTATTCTTGGTCTACTATATTTTGAGATGCAACATTTAATGCTTCATCCACTATGATATGTCTATATTTATGGTTAAACCTGAAATATGTTTTGATTTATATGCTTAGGTTTGTTCCACATTCCCATTTTATGCCTCCTTATCTTGTTATTGTCAAATTTTTATTTCACATTTATATTCCATGTTAATGGTTATTCCCTATCAGTGATTGGTATTTTTTATCAATAGTGATACATTCTTATTATATATTTTTTATAAACACAGCCTATGATCTAAAACCTTCATTAGGAATTCTATCATGTTCCTATTTTGTCAAATATTTATTATAAAATACTCTTTGACTCATTGATATTACTCTTTCCTTTTACAGTGTGTTTTGAGTCACTTATTTTTTTCTACATTTCTTTTAAAATTTATATACTGGGTAATTTCTTGGAATTTTTATGTTTAAATAATTTTATTAGAGTTTTTAAAGAATTATTGTGTAATTTGAAGGTCATATAAAAAGTTGATAAAGACACCAAACCTTGGATCTTGGGAGTGCATTTTAATATTGATATGATATTTTTATTTTTGAAAACAGATTTATGTATTTTGAGATATCATTGTTGGTACCAAAGTATGTGAACGATATTTTCATTTATGGCACATGATAAAAAATTTTATTATTTAGGTGCGTCCGTTTTTATTGGACCAGGGTTTAATTATTATTTTCAATTGTGTTATAAATATTATGAGTATAAAAATAAGGGGAAACTATGATAAACTAAAATAGTTACAGTTTGAACCTATAGTTTCATAGTTTCTCTAAACGCATCATTTGTTAAAATGATGGTTTCATCAAATATGAAACATTATGATTGATTTTTCATATCCATATTTTTATTTACTCATATTTTAGATTATATTATCAAAACCATTTTGGTTTTGATATTTTTTTGGAAACATGTTCATGAATGTAAATCTATTAATAAAATCTGCACAGAAAATCCTACGTGTTATAGCTAATTAATTAATCATATTTAAAAAATATGGTTCAGAAAAAGGAAAATATCAACAAATGAATCTTATAAGGTAAAATATGTGTTTCGTAATGGTTCCCAAGATTGAGAGGTTGATACATAATTTGAAATTATATCTTGAGTCATGTTTATCTTATGGATACCCTAAAATATTTTCAATAATGCTAGAAAATTAAATTTTCAAGTTTGAAATTCATTTAAGGGGAGGTAGTATAAATTCAAGAATTATGTAGACATTTTGTTTCAATGTGTTACTTTTTTTATTATTTCTAATAAAGGAAATGAAATTGGAAATAAATCATATAAGATATGAAGAAAATTAACAAAACTTTATTCAATCATTCTTGTAAATAAAAATAAAAATACATGAAATAATTTATTTAACACCATGGATTATTACATATAATGGATGATTAAATCCATTGAAATTGTATAAAATAAATTTGGACAATAAATAATCCTTAATAATTTTTATACCAATATTAAATTCCATGAATAATTTTCCCCTATTAGAATTAATATTAGTAGAACTACATCTTCATTGAAATAGCTTTGTGATGGGTGAAAACATTTTTTAAATCCTAAATGAATGAGATGAATTATTTCAGAAGTAAAAATATAACTAATATATATAATTCTAATTGGGGGTAATATAGTCATTATATGACCATTAAAAATGATATATAGTCATTGGGTATAATATTTGAAAACATATTACTTGTAAGAAAGAATATTCTTGAAGTTAATTTAAATAATGTTTATTTAGACGTTAAAAATATACATTTTTTATAAGTAATTTATTTTAATTAAAATAAATGATTTTATATCATAGATAAAATATATTAATTCATGATTAATTTTTTTTTTACCGAAATAATATTTCTAAAATTTGTTTTTTGGTCAAACTGAATACCTTTTAAAGCTGATTTAAATAAAATATAGTAATAAAGATCATGTAATGATTAGTAAAATAAGTAAAAAAATTGAAATAGTAAATAATTTATAAATAATAATTTTTTCAAATGATTCATAGCCAAAGAAATTTTTTTTATTATATATTATATCTTTTTATTTAAAAAAAATTTATAAAATTTGGGTTATGTTATATAATTAAATGTATTATTTATATTTATAAAAAAAAGTATAAAAATTAATACAATGATTATTAACTGGTTAAAAATAACAATTAAATCATTTATATTAGAAAGTGATTTTATTAAATATCTATTTTTTCTATTAATTATGTATTTTTATCATAATAAATAGAATTAATATTTGAAATATAATGATAAAAATGATATTTATTATATATATATATAAATACAATTAATATTCATCTAATTATTATTACTTGTTAAGGAATAATAATAAATCTATATTTATTCTTAAAAATAATTTTTTTTCAATGAATTATTTTTTATGATTTATGAATTTTTATTATTTTAAAAAAAAATTACTTATTAAAATTAATTTCATAAAATGGATTCCATATTTTAAATCACAATTTCAAAATTATGTAATGATGCAAATTTCATTTTTGGGAAAACGTTATCTTGGTAAAAATGAGTTACACAATAATGGGTAAAGAGTGGTCAAAGGGTGAATTTAATTATTAATGTCATTAAATATATGGATACCTTACCAATTAAAAGTATCTATAACATAATTATTGGCCAAAACATTTTCCTTGAAAATTTGAGAGTGACATTCAATTCATAATGATTTTTCTTACAAAAGAATGAATAGTTAGTTGAAAGTGTGTAAATTCTCATAACTTATAAAATGTAATCACACACTACCTATTCTAAAAAACACTAAAAATTATAATTACTCCATATATTATGCTATATTTCCTTCTATAAGAATAAAAAACTATTTTTACCCCTTTTTTCAATATTAATTTCTAAATCCTTCAAACCTAAAAGGGTTTCTTAGAGAAGATACAATTTCTTTTTTTTGTCAGTATTGATTTATTATAAATTATTTTGATTTATGATCTTCTTAAAAATATGTAAAATTAAAATTTATCATATTAAAAACATATAAATAATATCATCATACTTATTGAATAATAATATTTTAGTAAAATCCCTTCATAATCACTCCAATCCATTAATTATAAGGAGTTCTTATTTGGTTCAGTTCAACAACATACATGGATGATGCAATAAATTTTTATTATGGGTGGTTATTAAATATTTAATTATTATAATATATGATATTAACATGTACATGACAATTTATTGGCTTTGAAATGGTCGTACTATTATTTTACACATTATTAATGGACCAACTCATATTGGATAAAATTTATCAAAACATGATCATTAGTGATTTCATACTTATGAATCATATTGAAAACTCTCATGGAATGAGACTATAACTTTATAAATAATTATTTAAATAAATTTGAATTACATTTATCTTATATACACTACTCAATAATTAACATGGAATCAAGATCCAGAGCACTATATCATGATATAAAAAAGAACATTTGCAGCGGCTAACAATTGATGGTTAATGTAATCTAAAATAACAAATACAAATTTAATCAATGAATATATATGATTAATATAATATTTAATAAATATGAAAATGGTTTTGAAAATTATTTTTAACATTTATATTATTATTATAAAGTAATCTAGAGTTCTTCACAAAATTCAGAATCCCATGTAAGGGTTTGGATGACTCAATATCTTTTCATTGAGTGATACTGGGGTTTCCTTGAATATTTAATTTTATATTTGGTATATTTTATCCAATTATTATAATATATTAATTTAAATTTGTATTATTTTTATTTAAATTTCATTCTCTTAAAAACCTATTTAAATTGATTCTTACTTCATAAAATATTGATTTCTAGGGATTTATTTTTCTAATTAACAATCCTCGAGAGATATTACATACTATAAACCTATTTTGTTATATATTGTATAATTAAATCCTTATTAACATATTTATATCTTAAATAATTTTTTATTCATGCGATCCTCCATTAAATCGGATGTTTCCTCCCTCGAATTATTTTTATTCATTCATTAACAAAGTCATGTGAATTTTTTCTGTTTACTCAATATCTCATTGTTGAGGCTTACACCATATTTTTTGCCTATTTTATTATAATATTGGAATATTCTACACTATGATTATATTAAATAATATTTTTTCTATACTAATATTTTTATTTTCACTTTTTTCTCATAAAATATTTTTAAATTAATTTTTTTTATAAAAAATTATATAGTAATTTTTTTCATCTTAAATTCCCTACACTAGAGAATATCTGACATTATGAACATATTTAACTTTATACAATTAATATATTACACCATTTTCATATTATAAACATAAATATATTTGAATTTATTGTATTTAAAATTTCATTTATTGAACTATCATTTCTATGAGTATTGATCATTATTATATGAATATGTCAATCAAGGTTTTCTATATTATACCCCATATTTATATCATGTGAATTTTTATAATTTTTTCTAGGTACTACATATTTCATTACCAATGAAATATTTTTAGTTGATTTATAATTCTTATATATTGGTTTTTATAAAGGAAAGAATATCACTATTTATTTTGGGTATTTTTCATTCATGTCCATGTTATTTATTACAATTTTTATTTGATAATTGGGAAAGATAAATCTTTATTCTCTTCAATGACACATGTATTTCTATTATGACCTATTAAAAATTATTTTTAATATTACTTCTATCATTGGGGTTACATTAAACAGTTAAAAATTATTTAAAACTTATTTCTTTCAACTTCTATAAAATGTTTATCATTGACATCACATGTCTTATTCATCATCTCTATTTCAATCAATGTTCAATTATTTGGAAATTTATTAGTTACATAATTTTTTCAAATTTTATTTTCTTCATTTGAATTTTTTAATGTTACTTTTATTTTTTTTATACCATGTTTGTAAGAAAATTAAATGTATATGGTAGTATTGATTTATCACTTTTTTGGTTGTTCCTTTTTGAAATAATTTTGTATGTAAAAAATTTTGTACAATTCCATTCAATTATGATCACAATACTCTTCTTTATTATGATTTTAAGGTATTTACCTAGATAATACTACACTTTTCTTAACCGAGGAAAACTATTTTTAGGTCCATATATGTTTTATTAAATATATCGTGAATACCCTATAAATTAATATTTTAAATGGATTTTTTAACTTGGTAACCCCTATCATTATTTCAATGTGTTTTACCTAATGAATATTCATATACAACCTTTTTATTTTCATGAGTTAATCATGCAATAAATTTTTATTTTTTCATATGGAACATATTAGTATGGATTAATATTATATTAGGGTAAGGTTTGATATATACCTCTAATGTATTGAGTAAAGATCTCTTTATCAGGAGACATGATTAGTGATTACCAATCCACTAAATGGAATTATTTTTTTAAATATCTAATGTAATAGTATACAAGAATTGACACCTGATCCATTATGTTATGGGAAAAAGGTTAAGATTCTCAAAACAATATCTTATGATTCGCTTAGAGGCATACGTTGACATATTTTATGATTTCTGTTCTTATGTTTGTTAAACATTTACATGTTATTTTTTAAAGGTTCATGATTATTATAATATAATTTCACATTCCAAGTCCTGGGTAAACAATATTCCATTTTAATGATTTCCATTTGGGTTCAAAATTACTATGTTTGGATATATTATTATTATAACATATTTCAAAACAACTGCTTATAATAATAACCCTTGATAAGGTATTTCTCCCATGTTCATATTCTAACAAATATTTTTGAAGAAATCCCATATCACACATCTATATAAATTTTCCATTATTATGATTTTGAGCCCATTCATTCTTTTTTCACCAAATTTCCCTATTATTATTAATAGAAGGATATGTCTGTGAAGTGTTCCTTCATGGAGAATTTTTTTGGAGACATTGAAGAACTATTGTGTAATAGGATGGTTATGTAGAGAATATTAGAAAAACTAAACCATTGGGTATTATGAGTGTTTTATAATATTTCTATGATACATTTAATACAGGAAAAGGGTGTATCTATTTTTGGGTCATCTTAGTTGGTATCAGAGTATGTGTGTAATGTATTTGTCTTTATCATTGGATCTAAGAGTTAAGGGCTGAGGAACTTCCAAACATGATAATAATCTGCCAAAACTATATTGATTGTACCTTGTAATATCATAGAGTGAATAATGAGGTTTCAAATGGGATATATAGACTACCCATGTAAAAATTATTGCACCCTAGTTTTAGAAGACATGTTATATGTCATAATTATGAATTAATTCAAGATTTTATGTAATGTATGCCACCACAATTCCTATTTCTTGATAAGTTCATGTCTCAATTTAATGGGTATTTTAAGATCTTATGTTTGTAAGTGTCATGGATGGGCCTCAATATCAATATTAGTTATGGGATCATGGTGGGATAGGATAAATCACATCACTATGTTTTATGAAAAAACATTTTTAAGAATTTATGGTCCTATATATTTGGGTCATTATATTTTAAGATATTGGTTTCATAGCACAATGAGACTAAATAAAAACTATAATGTATTTTTGGTTCTAAAAAATTGAAATTTTCACACTGATATATACTTGTCACACCATAATTTCAATCAATGATATTATAGGATACAATGAGGTCATTGTAATTTAGTGTTCCACATCAATTAAATTTGAGGATCATTCCATAATAGGAGAAAGCAATCCATAATATCACTTTAGTATATAAATATATGGTGGCCCTCATTGAGATAAATTTATATGATGAAATTAGAAGAGATTATGAATATTACAACAATTAATTAGAGATATATTTTTTAGTATGTTGAGGAGAATAACTAGGGTTAAAACCACATACATATTCTATATTCACTTGTGGTATGTGAAGAAAATATTGTTTATATTTTTATTGATCATGTTTTCCATTAATCTGAGTTCAAGGAAATCCTCTTCCTCTATTACTTATTTAATTTATAATAAATTTGAATATAGGTAGTATGATTATAACCATTTCTCACCAAGGATTATTTTACCAATAATTAGGGCATGAAAACTTATGAAAAAATATGTATGTATATGCATGTTTTTACTCACCCTCTATCACACTATCTTATCATAACTAATGGAATCCAATTCACACTATCCAATTATAGAATAAATGATAATGAGAGTTGATGTTTTTTGTGGCCATTGATAATCCAATACACGTATTGTTGAGTTACACTCTTCTGGGCCTTTCAAGTGAGATAGTTTTAAAATAAATTAATGTATATTGGGGATTCAACAATAAGAATGAAAAAAAATTATATTGAATGTAATATTGACCACATAATTTTTTTTTATTATCTAGAAAAACTAAAGGAATAAGGTTGTAAATCTTCAATGGATGAACAGATGACGAAGATAATTGTGACCTTTATAGTAATATTAAAACATGATGATATATATATTCACAACCATGATAATAATATATATAATATTACTATTAAAATAAATTTTTCCAATAAAATTAAAAATTTCTACTGATATTAGATATTTATTCAATAAAATAAATAACTGTGGTCGCTAACTTTTACTGAAAATGATTAATTTCATGTCAATGTTCTTGTTTCCATCATAGAATCATAGGGAGAGAATAATTAGAATTTATTCAATTACACTATAGTCTAATATTTTGATCATATATTTCAAAATACTAATACAAATTACATTATTATTCTTTTTGAGTGTTCTTAATTAATATTAAATGAAATCATTCCACCAGTTAATTTTACAATTCATCCATTTTGAAGGGCTATATAGACTTCAAAATGAGTCCTAATGAATATTCCAATGAATCTGGAACAACTATGATGTTATAATTCATAGGCCCAATCAAGATGTCTAAATTCATTTTTACTACATCAAGTATTTGAAAATTCTCTTAAATCTTGGGTAAAATATATTAAGACCCAAATCATCAAATATGTGGCCCAATTGATTCACAATAGTCGAGCTCACAATTTTTTATGAGATTTATTAACAGACAAAAATTCATGAACTTTTTATAAATCCACTTTTCCAAATGAGATAAAACAAATATGTGGATGTTATAGAGTTATAAATCCAACTTTGTAGGATATATTTTTTGGACTTGAAGGTATCTTTCTGGTCTGAAACCCATTAACACTATTTTCATTGAAAATTTTGGGGTAAAACTGGATAAAAACACATGGTTTTGGAAAATAAAGATATTTATGGATAAAAATTTCCATTGGGCAAACAAATTTTAAATTAACCTAGATACATCCATATATAAAACTTTTCGTAATAGGAGTTTTTTTATTTGGTTGCCTTCGTGCTAAAATTTTTGGTCTAACTTGATTGGATGTTTTGGAAGGTAAATAGTCAAAACCACTGGATATAAACACATATCCCTCTTTTCATTTAAAGGGATTTTATATTAAGAACCCAATAGGATTCATTTTAATGAATAAATCCTTATTAATGGCTAAGTAGGACCTTATAAACTCAATTTTCCAATTTCTATACCTCTAATCCTCTATTTATTTTCATGTCCATCATGTGATTTAAATATTAATTGTGTAAGTGTGATTATAATTTAAATTTGTGTTTAACTAATTTATCATTATAGTTATATCTTATTCTCATATAAATTCTATTTTTAAATAACAATTGTTGTTTAATAGTTTAAATCATTAAAAAATACAATCTTTTTATTTCTTATTCAATCAAAATGGTGTGTCTACCATACTTTATTTGTGTGTGTTTGTTGAACAATTTTTTATCATGTCATTAAATTATTTATTTCTTTCACCAAATCATAATAATCTTCCCAACTAGAATAAAAATGATCTCAATGGATTAGTAAATCACCTATCTAGTTGAGTAATAATTTGATGATGTTATGTGATTGAAATGTTTTTCTATATTGACGTTCATTAAATTAACTATATTTATGTGAAAATGGATATGTCATGGATATTTTGACATATATTTTGTGACATGTGGATTCCATGGATTATTAAAACCATAAATTCACATGGGATCATTAAATATTTAACTTTCCATAAATGATATTTGATATAGATTAGTACCCTCATTATGGATTGGATGAAAGCCAAAATTGGGTATTTTGTTCAAAATCAACATGTGAAGAGGATGCCAATTTAAATTAATGTTTTAAAATATCGATTATTTCATAATATTTCATCCCGAAAAAAGAATCCATCCCCTTTTTTATCAAAATATTAAATCAAAGTTAATCCGTAAATAAATTTAACAACGCTCTATAAAAAACAAAGTAATTCAAAATTAAGAACAAAAATAAGAAATTTAATTTTTTTTACCATCACCAAGGGTTCGTCTTGAGTAACCCTATACACATTATATAAGTGAACCATAAATTTGAATAGTTGATAGGTGAAAATAATAAAAACATCATATGAAATCATTTATGCGATGGTGAAATTTGTATTCATTTGTTTTGTATATTTATTAAAGAACAAAGATCATAAAAAATCATAAAAAACACAAATAAAATCCCTCATTACCTTAAAAAATAATTTATGGAAAAATACCAAACATAATCACACCCCTCTTCCATTAATAAATTTTTTAAATTCCATATTGCATCCCAAAAAACACAACAAATATTTATAGCCCTAAAATTGAGGAAACTTTTTGCAGAATTCTATAGAACATTAGATATAATCAAAACTATCTAGACCCATTAATTTTCTACCCAATTAGTCCAGATATGTCCAATCATATGGAACCAACACTTAAAGGACCTACTACCCTTGATATAAATTACCATCCCCTTAGTATTCAATATCCAACTCTCAGGGATGGTTTTAAAATCAATTTAGAATTGATTTATTTCTACATCATTTCCATGGGAAAGCTGATGAGGATACATATTTTTATCTTAATGAGTTCCAAGTGGTGTTCACTACCACCAAACCTCTAAGGGGTCCATAAGTAAGAATGAAACTATGAACATTCCCTTTTTACCAAGATAACTCTACTAAATTAGGTCTCTATTACGTCACTCTAGGTAACATAAACATGTGTAAGGACATGAAGTCCCTTAGGAAAATTATTCAATACATCTCAAATCTCTTCTATTTAAAATGAAATTAGTGGTATTTTTCAATTACACAATTAATCACACCATGAATGGTGGTATATTTTTAAAAATAATTTGGAAACATTCTCACAACAACAAGACCATAAAAAATATTGATCCTATATTTTTATGTGGGGTTATTGGTTATGGAGTAAACTATCATCGATTCCACAAGTGGTGGTTATCTTATTGATAAAAAACCTATAATTGAAAGAGATATCATAAGAAACCTATATGTAATGATTCCTAAATTTTAGAGTGTAGAATATTATAAAGTAAAACAAGTCCAAGATAATCAATCCATATATCCCGACAAGTTGATTGAGTAGATGAGTGAACTTATTGGTCTTGCATGACAACTAGTTGTGGATATCAAAAACCCAAACTCATCTTCTCCGCAATATCAATCTCCTAGACCTATTAAAATCTTTGGAATAATCAACTCACATACTCATCCAATTGGGATATATTCAAAATAATAGGATTATCAGTCAGATTCTTCTATACTAATGGAGATTAATGCCTAATATACTCAATGGAACACCAACAATCAACAACTATGTCAGTGCATTAGAAACTCCAACCAACCTCACTATGATCCATTTTATTATACCTCTTACCTAAGATGGAAATTCTATACAAGCTTGAGGATTGGTAAAACCATATCCCTACACCATTAATTCCTTTCTCAAAATCCAAACCAATTATAATATGGTCATGGTGTGATTAACTTCTAAAAATATTATCCTTTTGTTCAAGAAAAAAATAGAGAAATCTTCCACTACCACCTTCTAGCTTCCACCATCAATGTTAGACTTCCAAATTCCCAACCCTATCCAATTGATTTCCCAAGAACCAAAATCAAGGAAATCATAATGTGGGACATGAATATTCTTTTGAGAAATCATGTGAATGTGTTTCGGAAGATCATTCCTAATTCACCCATTCTAGTCTAAAAAAAATTGAAAACTAAATAAGCTAACTTGAATCCCAACTAATTCATAAAAAAATCCAATTCTCCCCAACACCAAATAAACTATTTCCCAACCCTAAGGGTAATGTATATTAAATTTCATTTTGATGTAGAAATAAAATTTTTATGCCTCATGATGAATCCAAAAATTTCCCTTTCATTTATGGGATAGAAAAAGAAATCCATTGAAGGGAAAAAATAACATCAATCCACTCCCTCAACTACATCAATTACTATAAAGAACCAATTCAATTTCATCAGGCCATATTTAAGCCTAAGAGACCGTTTGAGTCGATTATTAAATGGTCGAAATGTTTTTATGTGTTAAATTAAACCTTAGCATCTTGGATTCTATAAAAAATCCCTTTGTATATAATATCTATTAATGAATTTTTAACATATAAGGGAAATATTAGGATCATTTAAATTATTACAACCCAATAGTCTATTCTCATAAAGTGGAAGGAATCAAGTACCTTCTGAGATCCATGATAAATTTGGATTTCCAACTTTGATGATTCACTGTTAGATCTATTATCATCAACAAATTTTGTTTCTACATCTATATTTCCAAACCGGGTCTAGGTACCTTGAAATAAACGAGTGTTTTTATCCAATTAGACAATATAAGTACCACCAGTTTAGAGGAAAATATCGAGAATGTCATCATTCAGGCCAATGATCTTATCTTCCTAGGCATTTTTTATTACCTTGACATGGGAGGATAGACATATTCTCCTTTAACTCAGATGATTCTATGAATACCATTCCCTATTTTATCTAGAACTAAAATTAATGTTCATGTTGGTGTATCATCCATAGAAGTTGGTAACAAAATTTAAATTTCAATATTTTTCAAGCCATGTTATTACCATTATGGGATCACTATGCATTTTCTATGCATACTACTGAGGATACCATTGAGAGATATTTTGATCATGTTCCATCATGTTCTTATTTTATAATGATAGAAGTTTTGTGAAACTTTCATTATTATTAAAAAATTAATAAATAGAGAAGTTCAATTTGAACTTTTATTTATAGAATCCATAAATAAAAATGACATTGAATGAATTTGTAATCCCATATTGCAGCAGATCTATACTCCTCCTCGGTGGATATTAATAAGGAAAATGTATTAAAACCAACTGGTGTCCCTTCCATTTTTCCTAATATATCATTCTCACAAATGAAGGATGAACCTAATCTTAAACCTCTTCATGAAAACCTAATGTTTTCATTACTTTTAAACTACCACTTTTACTATATCATTATCTCAACTGCACTTACTCATACCGAGAAGTTGACAACTTTTTCAAGTGTAAGTGGAGAAAATGCCTTAGGATGGACCATATATTATATACCAGGAATCAACCCATCCTACTGCATACATAACATCCATCTATTCGAATTATCCAAAACAATCAAGAAACCTCAAAATAGACTCAATCAGCATATAATTGAAGTGTTATAGGAGATATTACCAAATATATTAATGATTTTATTATCTCCCCAATTTCTTATATTGAACTGATAGTTGGATTCAAGTGGTTCCCAAGAATGGTAGGATAACTATTTCCCCAAGTGAACACGGATAATTTTTCACAAATCCAATGAAATTCAAATGGTATGTGTGCATGGATTATTGGAAATCAATCACTAAAACCCAAAAAGTACAATACCCACTTCCTTTCCTTAACAAAAAAATAGAACTATTATCTAGAATGTTGAATTATTTATTTTATTATGGATGTGATGGATAATTTCAAAACAAAATATCACCTAAGGATATATAAAATAATAGATTAACTTTCCCTTATTGAACATATGTATATAGAAGAATTCCATTAGACCTTTTCAAGGTTACTTAAACTTTACAAAAGTTTATGATGATTATCTATTCTAAATTCATTGATAATTTCATCGAGATCTTCATGGATGAATTTCCCATTTGCAGTGATTCTTTTGAGTCATTTTTACATTCACTCTCTTTTATCCTCCAAAACCTAGTCAAATGTAACCTCATGAAAAATTTCAAAAAATGCCACTTCAGGGATTATAATTGAATTATTCTATGAAAAATAATTTTTCAATAGGATATTAAACTAGATCCTTCTATGGTAGGGGTGATCCGATCAATTCCTAAACACATATCAATTAGATAGATCTGATTATTCCTTGGTCATGTCGGTTTCTATCAGGGATTTATCCATAAATTTAGTAAGATTACCCTCCAACTCATTAAACTACTCTTGAATGATGTTACATTCCATTTCAATGAGTCATTCAAGAGATATTTTATTGAACTCAAATTTTTTATTACATGTTCCTCAATAATCCATAACACCAATAGGTATATACCATTAAATTTGACATGTGATGATTCTGATAGGCTCATTGGGAATAATCTAGGTCAAAGAAGAGAAACAATTCATCATTCTATCCATTACGCCTAAAAACACTGGATAAATATCAATCCAATTACATTGTCACTAAAAAGAAACTTCTAGTGGTGGTTCTTTACATAGATAAATTTCAATCCTATCTCTTAGGAGAAAAATTCATCGTCTTTATAAACCATTAAACATTAATGTTCTTACTCAAGAAAAGTCATTAAAAATGAGGTTAATAAGATAGATCCTAATTCTCCAAGATTTTGAGTTTGAGATCAAAGATAAATGAAGAAAATAAAACCTTATGGGGAATCACTTGAGTATAATTTATAATTCCGCTCATATAAAATCACTGGCCCCAAATTTTACACTGAAAAACTTTTGCCTCTCACTCCAATGTTAGAAAGGTATGCCCAAATTGTAATATACTGGGTTTGTTGTGTTTATCCAAATTTTTTTCAAAATTTCAAAAAGATATGTTTAAAATAGATTCAAAATAATCTTTTTTTATGATAATAAACATAGGAAAATTAAGGATGACAATGTTATTAAGAGATGTGTTGATGAAGATGAAAATAACAATATCATAGAATTACACCACTCAATTCACAATCGTGGCCACCCTGGACCACAAAGGACCACCCAAAAGTTTATTAAATCTTGATTATTATGGTCGTAAATCTTCACAAACTCATATGAGTTCCTTAAATCATATCCCACATTCTAAATGTATGGTACAATTTTAAAAATAAATAAAATTCCAATGAATCCCCTAATATTTTGTGAGTTATTTTATGTTTGGGGAATTGATATCTTCTAATACTTTCCACCTTTCAGTGGAATTTCTTACATCCTTATTAAAATATAATGTGTTTCAAGGTGGTCAGATGCTAGAACTACTAAATATGATGATTAAAATATGGTTAGGGAGTTCTAAAAAACCAATATCTTCCACTTATTTCAAACTCAGCATGCCTTGCTAAGTGAATTATGAACCCATTTCAATTATCAAACAATGGAATCAATTCTGAAAAAATAATGGGGTTATATATAAACCATCCACTACATATCACTATAAAAAAAACCTTGATGAATATTCCATAATATAAGTGAAAAGTGTTATTGAGAGAATTATTAATCTCACATGAAGAGACTATCCTGAAAGGATTAGTGAAGGGGTTGGGGATTATCTGAATACATATAAAAATACATTAGGATGTATTATTTTATTATATTTTTTTCATAAATTATGTAATTTACTGGTTTAAAAATAACATAATGAATTCTGGATATTTAATACTTGTAATTTTTATTTTGAAAAATATGGTGAAGATAGATTATTGTAATTTAATGAACTGGAGAAGACCCGAATTTATTATTATGATAATTACAATATCTACAAAGAAAAGGATAAGACAGTATATTAAAAACACATCCTACTATTGTTATTTCTTGATTGTGAAAAGAAAATGCTCATCTATTCTTAATTTCTTCAACCAAGTGATGTTTAATTCTCTTTGGGAAGGTCCTTTTATTGTTACAAATGCTTACACATTTGGTGTAATTGAATTCCAATACCCTTTTTAAAATGGAAATTCACTGCTAATGAGCCTTTGTTAGAGCATCACCATGGGAGAACACACACCCTAATAACTACAATGACTTACAGTAGATCCCAAACTACTACAGTAGACCCACCACTATATAGAGGTTGTGACCTATCAAATTGAAACTGTGGGAATCTCTTTCTCCACCTCATTTTTTTCTTATTATTCATACTCTTTATCTCTATTTATATATCTATCATATTCTTTATCTTTGATTCTCACCTTATCTCTGATTTATTCCACTTTATTCCTCCACCATTTTAACCATTTATCTATTATGTGGTTGTATATTTAGAAAAAAAATAAAAAAACTTAGAGTTATAGTTACTCAATATCCCATTTTTAAAATCTTGTCAAACCATTTTTAGGAGTCCAAATATTCCTTTCAACTCATTTTTCAAAATAATATTTAATAATAAAATTGTTTCTTGATTATTTTTGAATGATATATTTTTGTTTTGAAGAAATATTCTTCCCCTACACTAAGGAACACCATTATCTTTCATTCTAAGGTCACATATGACCATATTTTTGTATTGTGTCTTCTTACACCAGATTTTGAGTCTTTTGGTTTTGGACCATCATGATGAATTTCCTACCCAGGTGTTCACTAATACGGTAGGGGCATGTTCTGAACCACATGATAATACAATTATCCAAATAGACTCCCATTACCCTTATATTGATTCTCCTTTTAAAATCCCCTTTGATATAATAATTTTATTTCCTGATAACCACATTACAGTACAAAAAAATCATTCCACCAAAAATATACATGAATATTCTTTACCTTTTATTTTAAATTTATGTGTGGTGAAAAGAATTTATGATAATATTATTTTATACAAATCTTACTAAAATATTTTAAAAAATAATAATAAAATGAAAAAAAAGTTTGGGGTTTGTAATGGGTGGTTCAAAAATAACTCTTACTCAACCATCTATCCTAATATAAATATTTCAATTAGTATCATGAGGATATAAAACAAAGGAAAATATATGAGTGTGAGATTTTATGACAGCACTACATCAATGAAATGAATAAAAGAAAAAACATAAAACAAGAACACCTGTATGATATGTCCATGTGTCGTATTGATAAGTATTTTGTTTTTTACATATTTCATGATTTATTTCATTTAATCTATTTTTATATACAATGTATTTTAAGGAACATTCATACCCTTGTAAATATGTTTTTCCATTTCATTGCACTAATCATTTAAAAAATTGTACATATAGGTTTCTGTGTAGGTGTTTATCTGTTCTTTTCCTCTCATTTTGAAATAATATTCCAATCATCCCATATCAAGAAAAAACCCCTAATAACGCCCTATTGAGTCTTATATATGTTATAATATAGAATTGAAGATGAGATCTCATTAAAACTATAAACTTTTCTCTTGTTTTTTGTGAATGAATGGTCCTCCATAAATAAATTTATATCATCTTGATAAAATTGAGTTTTAAGCGACAACATTTTCCAATTCAAATTTTGAACATAAAAATGATTTTTTTGACACGTGATTACAATAAAAAAAAATTTGTGGAATTATTTATAGATGAGTGAACTCATCTAGATTCCTATGATTATAAAAAATATATTTTTTGGTGAGTGGAAATGATTTGAAAAGGCATTTTTGTTTTGTGTTTAGGGGGACATGCATTACCTTAAGTGTGGGGGACTTAATATTAAATATTCATTAATATTATACATTACTCCCATCACTTTTTTCTGATATTTTTTAATTTCCTATTAATGTTTTTTGTTGATCATAAAAACATATGGATACCATTGTACGAATTGTTTCAATTACAATACAGTTTAATATAATTATTATATATTTCAAAACACATATGATAATTATGTTATTCTTACTTTATGAATTCAGTATTTAAATTCCAAAAAATCCTTGAAATGAATATTTTTCCAATATTTCCATTGGAAGGGCCATATGGATTGAACAAGAAGACCAAATGAATCTGCTAATAAACTGGTCTGTATGTTATGTTATATTTTTTGTGATCATTCCATAAGTCAAAATTAGTTGATACTCCACAATAAGTAAAGGTAAGTTCAATTAAATCATTTATAAAAACCTCAAGGCCCAACTGAACCAATAATTTGACCAATATATGCATGAAATACACAACACAATTATGTCTGAGATATTATGACAACCCACAATTATTGATTTTTCTCGCAATATTCACAACCAATTGAGACTAAATTTTGTGAGTATAAATTAAAGAGTAAGGAAAACAAACTTTTAGAATAGATGTTTGGTATATAAATTCATCTTCCAGTCTTTAAACCCTTTCACATTATTAACACTATAAAACTCTAGATTAATATGGACAACAATACATGATTTTGGAAAAATTCCTATGAAAGACAAATGATACAAAAATTCCGATCATATACTTTTAACATCCATATATAAAATTTTAATGGAGATTAGTTTTTGATATTTCTTTATCTTCATGGTAAAATCATTGAGACAATATGAAGGGATATATAACAAAGAAAAAATATCATCCATATAAAGTTATAAATTCATCCCCATCTTCGCTTTGAAAGGGATGGTCACTTAAACATCTATAAAGATACATTAGTATAACCAAATACATTTTAATTGTCTATGAGTACCCACCAGAATCATTTTTATACTTGTAATATATCACCTATAATAATTATTTTCATGTACTTCATGCTCTGTCAATTGTAATTATGAAAGAGTGATTGTAATTTCAATTGATGTTTAATTCATGTATTTTTATCATCATCTTTTATTATCATCCAAATTCTACTGTATAATGTCCTTGTAATTAAAATATTTTAAATAAACCAAAAAAACCCATCATTTATTTCATTCTTATCAAAAAAACATGAGATTACAATTATACATTTGTGTGTGTTTGGTGCATAATAATTTTTATCACATCATTCATTTTTTTCATTTACCAAACCAACAAAATTATAACAACTACATTATTATCCATCTCATTGGACGATTTAATCCACCATTTTTTGATTCATAATTTGGGGATGCTAAGTGATTGAGAGATTTTCCTCGATTGATGTTCATTAAATAAATATTGTGTAAGTAAAAAATAGCTATTAAATAGATTATTGAAATGAATTATTTCTCTTATAGAGGCCATGAATTATTGGAACCTAAAATATAAATTGGTTCATGATATATTAAACCTTCTATAAAAGAAAAATTAAAAAGACTAGAACTCCCATTGAGTCTTGGTATAAATCCAAAACTGAGAATTATGATCAAAAACCTCTTGTGATGTGAATGTAAATCTAATTAATCTTTTTTAAAATTTCATGAATGATGTAAACATAAATCCCTAATAACGAACTCATACCAATATTTATCG
The DNA here is from genome assembly GCA_963277665.1 of Viscum album. Taxonomy (NCBI): domain Eukaryota; kingdom Viridiplantae; phylum Streptophyta; class Magnoliopsida; order Santalales; family Viscaceae; genus Viscum; species Viscum album. The sequence goes on from OY728158.1 coordinate 1,292,999,439, forward strand.
TATTATAAATTCAAATTCATTCATGAATCAAAATTAATTAATATCTACACATAATCTCGCAATTGAAAATTGAGAATAAAATAAATAGACTATAACAAATAGTACCATAACTGTGAATCTGACCTAATTTCCACTATACACATTATAGCAGATCATTAGACCTTTGAAATATCGATAGGAGACAATAAGCCCTGGTTTAGCAATCTAAGTAACATATATGGTATTATTGAAACAAATGTTAAAAAATCATATAAATAACGCAAATAAGAATATAATATCCTGAATATATTATGTAATATGGGAGAAATGGAATGTCGATTTGAATAAAAGAAATAAAAAATGTTAAAGAAAAATATTTGGAACAGGAGGATGAATGGGTTGATAAAGATAAAGATGATTTTATCAATTATTCGATGCAATAAAAAGAATAGGTTTAGAAGGAGGAGCTCAATATGAAACTAGAAATGAAACATTATACACCCCCTTCCCTTTATATGATGAATTAATTGATGAAAAATAAAATAATAATAAATTTTTTAATTGAATATTTAATGTTTCTTCTCATTAAAATACCATTTTAAAATTACATTTCTTAAAATCAACCCCCTATCAATTTTTTGGATGGAATTATTTTTAAAATAATGTTTTATAAATTAGTAAAGATTATAATAATTTTTTAAAATTCATATTTTATTCAACTAAACCATACATTTAAATTATTATACCTTGGGATTTACCCAAATATATTTAGAAATTTTATCATTTTATTTTAGTAAATAATTTTGTGACATTGGTGATGTCATTAAATATATTACTCAGATTGTATTAAAGAGCCCAAATGACCCGTAGGGGTTCATTTTTTATATTTTTATATCCCCCATTTCATGGGATGAGGGGGAACCCTTACAAGGCCCGTAGACTTAGTGATTAAATGTCCCATAGACATTAGAGACATTACATGACCCGAAAGTCTTAGGGAATTCAACCAGACTATAACTACAAAGAACTTCCCCTCCCCTAAATCTGCATCGAGATGGTAGCTCTCTACCTTTGCATGCCCATCTGGATAAGCTTCTCGTGCAAGCACAGGATGGCCCCGATTGCATAGTCATAACATTTCATTCTTCTAAATCCATTTGGTTTCACTATGGTGAGTGTGCCTTCTTGGAATCCTCCTTTGAGGCTACTCCTAATTTGTAGAGTCTGTCTGGGGGAACTACATATGGCCTGAAGAACATGATGTGGACTGAAGGCCTAAAAGGTGGCCCAAAGACCTACGGACCCGATGGCCTGGGTGGCCCCAAGGCCTTAAGGACTTCAATCCCAAATCGTTGGCTCAGGTGAATTGTTCTTGATGCTACAGTACTGAACAGTACCTGGTTCAACAACTACTACAATGCCAGCTACAGTACTTGCTATAGTACCTGCTACAACGTCTTCTCTAATACTTGCTATAATTACTGCTATAGGGCCTTCTATAATACTGCTATAGTCCAGAAAATATTCCTCCTCTTGATTTTTAAATATATTACTGTAATGTTTTATACATTGATTTTCTTAATGGATTGGTGATATTTTAGATGGAATAAAATATAGATTTTCTATTTAATTGTGGAATGAATTTAGATAAAATTTTGTTTTTATTAATTAATAATAATTTATGTATATTTTTCTAGGTAGTTAGTGATGATAATAATATCATTAAAATAAAAAAGTTAGAAAAAAATGAATTCATTTTTTCGATTTAAGTTTCATATATTCATTTGAGGATTCAACTTCATAGTTTCATTTGTATAATATTGATTAATATGAATAAATACGAAATTTAATGGACGACATATCAATACATGACATAATTAGTGAATTGATAAATTAGATTTTGATTTTGAACATGGAATTATATAGAAGGGAAAAATTTCTAGAGATTCATATTATATTATTATTATTTAGATATTTCACCCACCCACATTGGAATTAAAATAATTCCAATACATATTGAATTAATCAGTCTTTGATATTAATAATTAATTACTTAATATAAATAATTTGAAACTTTTAGTGAGTGGAAATTATTATCTATTTTTGGTTTTTTGGAGAATTATGCAACAGATTTCATGAAATTACCTTGAGATCGAAGGGATAAACTTATAAATATTAAAAAAATTACTACCAGAGGAAATAATTCCAAGTATAAATCCATCATAGAGGTTAACACAACCCATGACACAATCAGTTAATAATGAAGTGATCATGATTTTTAAAAGTGTAATTATCTATTAAATCTATAATATCAATTAGTAATCTAAATATAAGAAATTAAAATTAATAATAGGATTACAATTATAATGATTTATATTAATTGTTTTATTTTAATTCAAATTCTAATTGGTTTATTATAGATTCATAGTATGTTATATTTAAATATGTAAGGATTTTTTAGTCATGTTATGTTCGTTAATGATTTGGAATGTTGATATTCAATTTGAGGTAGTTGATTTAGAATGTTTTTTAACTTTTTAATCTCTATGTATTATAATACTATAGAATCTATTAGTATATTTTTGATATTTATTAACTATTGAAATTAAATTTATTCACTGTGAGATAAATTATTTTTTTATATATTTGGTATAATAATGTTATAATTTCTTAGGATTCAATAACCCGTTCTTAATTATACTATAAATTTAATGGAACAAATATTTGATAATATATGTTTCATGCAGTATTGTGGTGTGTTTTTTATTCATAATGATGAGGGTAGTTTTTCCAAAATATAGAATGAATAAAATAAATAAGGTAAATTAGAAATGCCTTTTGGTATGAATTAATTAATGAATACTAGACTAAATATTTGATGTAATTAACAAATTATATAGTAAATTTATATAAATAAGTATATTTAAATAGGCTATATATTAGAAACTAAATTTTAAAAAATATTAAAAACAAACATGTTTGATGTAACAATAGAACTGCACAATAAGACGATAAGTGTTTACATGGATATAGATTATATCGAAACACATTGATGTTAACTATGTGGTTGATGCATCAATTTATATTTTCTGTTTAATGGTTGTTGAGGTTGTCATATGATGGTAATTTTGTGTGTTTAATTGGATGTTCATATTGGTCAAATTGATAGGGTGTGGAACATACAATGAGATATGTTCATTATTACTTATAATTATACATTTTATTATTTAAATAATATATAATATGTCATTCTCCAGTAAAATTCACCACTAATCAAGTCAGATTACCTAACATATACCTATATAAGGTTTTATTTACCATGTTCACCCACACGATCTATGTTTTAATATAAATGAATGGGAAACAACTCCTTATCTTCCACTCTCCCATAGATCATTTGTTATAATAATGGTTATGTGGTTTTGTTTCTCAGTCATATATCAATGATAGTGGTTATGGGGTAATTTTTTTATATCATAATACTGTTATAGTGGTTATTTGGTCGTGGTATGAGGTGTATGTAGATGAAAATTTGGTTTGAGGAAGTTATAGATGTGTCATGAACCAGTATGGGGAAGGGGGGGTGATATATACAATAGAATGTGAGTATGAATTGCTTACTAGAGTGTTTTATGTGGGTTTTTTCTTTTTATATTTACATTGTTTGATGAAAATAAAAAATATCTAGATATTGGAGAGTGTGATTTTAGTGAGATGTGATTTAGATTAATTCCTAAAGAATCTTGTGTGAGTTTCACAATTTACTCACTGAATCTTTAGTAATCTTCTTATAGATTCCTGAATAAGTTTTTGAAGAGTAACCTAATGAGTATATTATTATCAATTATAGTACTTATATAATTTTATTTATAATTATATTATGGATTTTATTTAGTAATTTAGGGTTCATCGCCTTGGTGTTTGATTAGTATTAGAGGTGATCTATGATATCCACTGAAGCAATTTTTTAGTATTAATGTAATGATGTTTTAGGTTTATTAAATTTTTTATTACACTATGTTTTATGTTATTATTTTTTGTTTACATCAATAATTTGATCCACTAATTTGTGTAAATTTAATTAGAGAAGAGTTATAAGGTTTTTTAGATGATTTCGAATAAGGAAATCATGAAGAGGTAATTGTGAGGCACTCGGTTCCTAATGGTATACTATAGAGTTCCTCCTAGGGGTTATGCAATGTAGAGGATAATTTTTATACCATCTATTACCCAGTATACATATATTAATTACCTTATAGACTCATAGGAATATTTCATTTAATATGGGTAATTTTTGTATTTTTGACTCGAAATTTTATCTCTTTACACCTAATGCATCATGATTTCTCCTTCATTTGGCCTACATATCAATTAGAATGAAACCACTCTATTGTAAACATACCTCTCAAAAAATATATCTTGAACCATCATTAGAATTTCATATGATGGTTCTAAGATATCACTAATATCTAGTTAGGCGTGTTTTTATCCCCAAATATATTCATATTTCTCATTCAGTTATGGAACTGACACAATCCTTCTCTTAATTGTACAATGTTTTGTGAAACCATACATTTATCATCAAATATATTATATGTATAAATTTTGGATATCTAGATTCAGTAATAATAATGTAATAATATTATATTATTTAATCATTTTATTGTTTCATATTGGTCCTGACTAAATAGTCATGACCCAACCAATTGAGGCCCACCTAGTCTATGTTTAGCTGAGTGTGGCCAACCCAATCCTAATTCCAAAAAGTAAAGGGCATTAAACCAATACCTAGTAGACATATTACATATATAGGAGAAATTATTCTAAGGTATATACACTAACAAACACATCTTCTATCCCATACAATGTTGAGAGTTAAGAAACCCATTACCAAATGCAATAGTACATCGATATTACAAAATTAGAGTATCAAAGCGTATAATAAACCCTATGGGACAATTACAAGACCAACGAAAATTTGAAGTAAAATCAAACCTACTTAGAAAGAGGGGACTATTATTATATATCAATACTGTTATAAACCACAATCTGTCTAACCTTCAAACAGTAAATCTATTTCATGTCATCCCTGGGAACTTTCAAAAGGCCTATGGTCTACATAATATAAGACACATATCATATGATCTTATATAGGGGTGAGTATTAAAATACCCGATATAAAATAATAAAATAAATAATATTAAATCATCAAGAGTAGGTATCTAAACAATTCATATGTATGTTATCCAATATGTGATTCAAAATGAAAATTTAAAATAAACCTAGATATGCTCAAAATAGACTCAATGTATCAAGAGGTATTAACGATTTCCAGACACCATATTTTTCATGAGGATTAATGGTAATTCTTTTCCTAGAGAATCCACTCGACGAACCATGCATTCACTGATGGTACTCAAACAAGAGGAAATTATCAATATTTATCTCAAATTCAGTATTCATGGGAACTATGAATATGCTGACATCTAGATAAGGGATCCACCAAGGGCCATTATGGGACACCACAAGCCCTAATAGACTAATCTACTAGATAGGGGATCAAATCCATATTCATCATAATCATTATGATACCAAAAACCCTACCTAGATAAAATTATATTATAGAGGATCCCAACCTTGGGCTCATAGATGGATACTACAAACTATATATGTGACAGAAAATATAGTGGGGATAATAATCATATGCTCATGACCTAATCCCACACTATAAACTTGTTTGGATGGACCATGAAATCAAACTCAACTAAATTTAGTCTATAGTGAAGAAATTGAGGGAATCATGTTGTCCTATAAAATGTACATTGTCTTTACTATTAGTACACAAAAAATATGGAATACCCAAGGACTATCTGTATACCATGGTATATGGTTGTGTACATTTGGCCATACTCATGAACTATTTTCATGCTTAAGTACCTGGATGTGTAATGGTCATCAGGTCATGTTTGAGAATAAAACCATGATTTTGTATTCTTCTGAATATCCTATGTCTTTCCATGTGATTTCCCGTGTACCCTCTATGGTACCCACCAATTCCCCAGCACCAGGTTTCAAAAAATGTGATTTTTTCTCTATACATAAACCCAAGCTTCATAGAAGGGGGACTACATGATGTGTTTTCTTTAGAATAAATGATTATTAGTCCGAAATTTATCTTAAATTCAATATTGTTCTATACATATCCACCCATTGATCTGTCAGTTATAGTAGCTATGAATCGTGCCAAAAATCAGGGAAATAAGTTTGAATGACCCTCTCTATCACTACTCCTAGGAATCATATATTTAATCCGCGGAAAAAACATCCTTTTCTGTATCATTCAATCACCACACATTGGGCCAATAAACACAAACCTCCAATTCATGACCAATCCATCACCACCACATCACACCTCATTATCTCCCTTTATTGTAAATCATTCCATAGTATGGATCTGTTTCACTAAAAAACAGTCACAGTACAATTGAATAATGGGTACTCAACGTACCGCCATCCAAATAAAGTTGTTGTGAAGAATATGAGATGAAATGGGGGAGAAACTCCCAAATTAAAAAAAAAGAGGAATGAAGCTTGTATTTTTTTAGGATGGTATAGATTCATCATCATTAGATTAATAATTGAGGATCATGTTAAAAACAATAATAATTTTACCAAATTGATGGTAAAATAATCATGTTACTGAAAATTGATGGAGCCAAAAATTAATATGTTGTTTTCTTTGATTTTCATTAATAATGGAATAAAAAAATATGGAAATAAAACATATAAAAAATTACCCTAACTTTGGTTAAGATCGATTAATGATGATGAATTGTCTCACATAATCCTCATTGGAATGATTCAAAAGCTCTGATTGGCACGCTGAAAACTAATCCTCGATCTATTAGTGATCATTCTAAAATCCCCCATAGAATGTTATTCCAATTACTCCTTTCAATCCCTAGGGTTATTATACAACACTATTCCTCAGACGTAACATTATTTTTATAAATAGAGGTTTAGTTTGAAGTGTTATACTAATAATAACTAAATATTTTTTTGATCATGTGATAAAAATTCATAAAAAATTCAGACTATGACAATGGTTATTACATGAATTAGGTAAAACCCTTCTTTTTTAATCAACTTTGGTATGAGATTTCTGAACCAATAATATTTTTGGTATTTACCACATTATTTCATTAAAAAACTATCGATCATGAAATAATATATTTATTTTTATATAACGTCAATAACAACCCTCTATGGGACACAAAATCTCATTCCATCTTAGATCTTGGATATCAAAATATTACATGACATATTTGAAAGAATTACATGAAAAATTATCCCATTACAGTATCCCAACAATTTGGATTATCATCTTAAAATAATAAAAAGTACTGCTAAAATGGTGTGGGTAATAAGCCCACATATGAGTCTCCCACTATAAAGTGCTCTTCTAAAGACTCCCTTAATACCGAAGGACATTCACCAAAGTAGTCACTCAACCATGGATGAACTTATCATATTATTACTTGATTTCCACTAGGTACTATAAAAAGGTAGATCCATTATCGATTTCCAGATCTCCCTAGTCAATAACATGTCAGGGGTCACGCACTTACATTATCAATTGTGACATGCGGAAGATCTCAATAACCCATTATAAAAGTTGTAGATGGGATAAGAAGTATACAACCACACAACCCATATATTGTATCTATAAAGTTTCGATGAATGTTGATGATAACTTCAACCAAAAAAAAAATATCCACAATTCACATTGAGGTGACACTCTTAAGAACATGGTCTCCTTCCACATATCCAAAGGCCTCCATCATCAGTCTTTATAAGACTTATATTGGATATTTGCAGTCCTCGTATACTCCAAAATTATTTGAACCTTCTATGTCCTATTTTCTCCCAACTATAGGCCCCTTAGAGAGAAATCACCTTGATCAGCCCCACATAGTGGTGACCTATAGGGTTTCCCATGAAAAACCTCAAATGGTTCCATATCGATAGTTGAATGGTAGATGCTGTTAAATGAAAACACCCCACGTGTAGGTGATCCTCCCAAATATGTAAAATGTATAACAAAACAATCCATAACATTTCCTCCATAACCTGAATAGCCCTATTAGTATTAATGGTAGCCTAGTGGGGAAATCCATTTCTCAAACATAACTGAGTCCCAAAGGCCCCTTTCAATCCCCCTATAATCATGATGTGAAGCGAGCATCATGGTTTAAAATGATCATAATGTGGAATACGTTTTTTATGACTATCTTATTCACATAAAAGAGTCCCAATATCTCCACTGAACTCTATTCTTAGATAGACAGTAAGTGGGACAACATTTTGAGTTGGTGTATGATCACTCATATATCATAGTTTCATCTATAAATTCCTGGTAACCCCATTAGAGAGTTCACATATTTACCATTACACTTTTAATTTTTTTATATAATGGGGTTGATCCAAACCCAATAAAAAGTACCACTCAACCTTCATCTAATGACAAGGGTGGCATTGAGAGAAAAAAATTTCTACAAGAATATTCACAAATGGCCACCAAAACTAATATAAAAGATCATGGTACATATTTTCCACAAATATATGTATATACAATCGGGATATGTGACACTCCCTCATAACCTCCTCACACAACATCACTAGTACTATTATCCATACTCTGAAAAGGATGTTGAGCTCCCCACATTGAGATGATAAATCAGGATTATCTCTAATATAAATTTGAGTATGCAAGGAATTACAATCAATATCACTATAATGATCCTCCCTATCACACTTTAGATGAAGTGGGATAACAACAATAGAATTGTATTAAACTGCAACATCCCCATATTCTATGGAATACTACATTGATGATAACTACATTGATGTCTCAGTCAAAAACTTGGAACAAGATCTCTGGCCAATAGCATCTTCCACTATGTTACCCTTCCCTTGAGTATAGAATATAATGAAGTCATGTCCTAGAGAATCTTTATCCATCACCTATGTCTCATGTTATGATCCTTATGAGAGAAGATATACTTGAGACTCTTATGGTGATAAAAGATGATAATATGCTCACCCATAAGTTAGTTTCTCCACATACTCAAGTGTAAGACTACCAATGCTAAATTAAGATTACGGTCTATATAGTACTACTAATGAGGCATCAACTATTCGTACCCATAGGTAATCACTACCTTCCTCTCTCTTAGAACGCAACCATGTCCTATCCCAAATGAATCATAGATCACTATTTAATTGAAAGGAAAACAATGCAAGAATACTATAAAATCCTATTATAAGATATCCATCCACATGAAAGGATATCCTTTATTTTTCAATGCAATTAAAGGTGTTATATACTAAGTAAATTGGGATAATATTCTCTTATAGTAGCCTACCAACCTAAGGAATCTTCACACCTTCATCATTCCCTTGATTTATTCCAAGAATACAGTACCATAAACATTAGTAGATCCACTTCTACACCATCTTCTAAGATAAAATATCCCAGAATGTGGACCTACAGAATTTATAACTAAAATTTTGAGATATTACCATATATAAAGTGCTCTTATATAACATACGGTACCATCCTCATGTTCCTCAAATTATCCTCCTCTGACACTGAGTACACTAGAATTTCGTCAATGAAATCCACCACATAATGGTTTAAGAAATGTTGAAATATATAATTCATGAGTCACATGAACATGGTTGGGTGTTCAATGTGTCAAATGGAGTCACCAACTAATCATTGTGAATTCATAGAAATCATAATTCCATATTTGGTATATCCACACCCTATAATTGAAGATAGTGATATCATGTTTTTTGGTCAATCTTCGATAATCATCATTTTCATCTTAACTGATCGATGAGGTTATTGATTATCGAATATAGATAATTATTATTAATGGACACATGGTTCATGTGACAGTAATCCAAACACAACAGTAATATCCCATTCCCCATATTGGTGAACAATATTGGGGTTCCCAAGATGAAACATCGAGTCTAATGAATCCCTTACTTTGTAGGTCTTCCTAATAAAACTTTAGCTCTCGAATATATATGCAATCCATCCAAAATTCTAGAACAAATATCAGGGTCATCCTTGGTTTCATGTTAATGAATAATTATATCTCTTAGAGGGGAGTTAAGCCTAGAATATTCTTTGGAAGAACTTAAAAATAATCTTACACCATAGAAGGAAACTGAATTCCCATAGAATCCAGGTCTCCAAGGGTAATACCATCAAAATAGTGAGTAATAGGTTGTATCTTCCTACAAATGAGCTTATCCATATTTTCTTATGTTTTCGTCCATGATCTAAATCTACATCCCATCATCACAAAATCATAACATCCTCCTCATGTAATAGTCAGTCTATGTAAGATGTATGGATTTCCAATCCAAAACTATGATGATTTTTTATGGGATCATCAATGATACAAATAGATAAAATAAGAATCTATCACATTCAATAGTCATGTTACACTATTAGAAGAATTTTTTGATCACTGGGTCACGAACAATAGGTGACCAAGTACATGGGTTGATCCACGAGCTCAGTTGGAATCTCGAAGTCTTAAACTAGATATATGGAATGAAAAATTTGCTATCACAAATTTCCATCAACACTATATCTAATATAGAAAAGTTAAATATCATACCCCTAATAATCTTCATAGACACTAGGTCATCAGCCTCATCTACCTGTAATTGGTCTGCATCTATAACCACTAGCTCCTCAATCCTAGTGTGAACAAATTGGGGGTGGAAGTGGAAACATGTAAAATAGTCTTCCACCAAAGATGATCAACATGTCTCTCTACCATAGACAATGCACTATAGAACTACTAAATCCTGCCTCTTTCTCTACCTCCAAAATCCATCAACTATCTCTCTATCAACTTCTTCATGGTCTAAACAATCTTGTGTGACAATTCCCCAACCATTTAAAGAGAAACGTCACCTCTCTCTAAGATGACCAGAACCATCCTAAGATCCCTAAACTAGTAACCCACTCTCCTTTGACCACATCATAATAAATATCTCATGCTCATATTACTTTGTATATTATCAGATACTAGTTTCCGAGGTCTTAGCTCCAAGGTTCCCACTACCAGTGCAAAATCAATGAGTTTGTTCTTATATAAAGATCACCACTACTAAATCTCATTCAAAAACATGAACATATGATGGATTTCAAAGTTATATACCCCCATCCATGATATATCAGCATAAGCCCTTCTAAATGGTCCATGATCCAAAGAAATGGTTTCAAACCATATCCAGAGTGTATTCTGAGAGGTCAATGAACCTAGTAGAATACTATTTAATGGTCATAATGAAACTATAGAAGGTACTTAATGTGAAATGATCTTAACATGGCCAGATAAAACTCATCCATGAAGACACACTCAAATTTGGATCTAGAGATAGTTGTCTAATTATGTGAATGTGTCACAAGACTCAACCATTGACTTGTGGATCCATGAAGAAGGCTCTCTTATAGGTCCACAATATTATCTATAGTTGTCTTCAAAAGGTGAAAAATTCAGGTAACCCCCTCACGCTAGTATTATGATTCCTGGGGGACTTTTCTTCCCAAAAACACGAGAGGTCACTACATTTGGAACTATTGATCTATGATCAGCCTTCACACATCCTAAGCTGGTACCTCCAACATAAAATATTTTTAAATGAGTGGTGTCATGATATAAAAATAACATGGAGGTATGACATCTTATACAAGACACTATACTAAAGCCTCATCACTTTACCGATCATCCTCATGATGAAGCTGTGGAATCCATGTTGAAAAAAAACATGGAGGAATCATGAAATAAAAAAGACGCACCGTGGTCAATGAGTATATATAGGGAGATGACTAAAGAAGTAAATGTAAACCACACATTTTTTATATATGATACATGAGCTTATTTTTTCCATTTATACATTGATTAAATGTATTGAGTCATCTAGAAGGTTATCAGAGCATTGGTTAATACAAAGATTGGCTACAACACAAACACTGGAGTCTCAAAACTATAATACGAACTCAACACAAGTTAAAACTATTTCCAAAAATCCCAAATGAAACCTCACAACAATAAAAACCTCTTTCTCTATCCCAGATGTAGAATTGGATCCTATGATAACCCTATATCATGACCTGAGCCACTAGGGACCGCTTGGTCTGTGGTGAGCTGAGTGTGACATACCCAAGCCCACCACCAATAGGCTAGGGTCTATAGACTATTAATAAGTACCCATATCACACATATGGGAGGTAGTATAATAAGTAATATGTTATATTCACACATCCCCAAGTCCTTAAAATGATGAATGTAAAGTAAAACTAATTAAAACATCATGAAAACATCTATATCACATAATCAGAGTACAACAATGTACTAAAATCATAACGGACTAATTCAAGCCCACAAAAAAATGAAAATGAAGTACAACCTACCCAAAAGGAGGGGACAACTATCAAAGTGAAAAATGGGTATGGATCTCATTTTTTCTACCCCAAACAATGATCTTTCTACTCCTTTTCCTCCTAGGACACTATCAAAAGGATTTTCATCTTCATAAGACATGACATGTGTTAGCATATTCCATGCATGGGTGAGTATAAAAATCCCCTCTAGGACATACCAAAATCAATAAACAAAAAAAATCAAGATCATTCATCTCAACAATGAACATGAATTCTAATTAATATATGACACACAATGAAATTAAAAAATATACCAATATATATTCATAAAAAACTCCATGTATCAAGAGGAATTAAAAAAGGCCATCCATAGGATTCTTCTTGAAAATTCAATGTAATGATAGTATGGTAGAATCCACTCTAGGAGCCATGATTTCACCTCTCTCATTTGAGAGGACTTTCTCATCGAGTCTCATGAAAGAAGTACTCATAGGAACTATGAATATGTCAACATCCAGATATGGGATCTAAATAAGATAAATAATGGTCCCACAAACCGTACCAGACGAATCAACTATATAGGGAATCGATACCCTATACATATTGGTCATGAAAAAATTATGAACTCTTCTTAGGGAAGAAGATATGATAGGTGATCCCACCCTGGACACCATGGAGGGATAATATGAACACTGTATGATAATTAAATTATAGAGGGGATCAAAATCATTTTCTTAGGACATAATTCCACATTTTACCCTCATTGGTATGGAAAAAGGAACCACAATAAACTGAACTTTGTGTATACTGAATAGAATGAGGGCCTCACACTACTAATTAAAATGTAAATGGTGTGTACTGTTTGTACATAATGTGTACCATTTGACTCGAGTCTACACATGTTCCATGGCCCATTTCTTTGTACATCTACATATTCCCATGTACCCAGTTTGTTCCAGTGTACCTATCTATGAGTGGGTACTCTGGACGCATTCCATTATATAGTCATGCTCATGTATTCATCAACTGTTTGTGTGTGTGTTTGTGGATGTGTCAATGCCCATGAGCCCTCTAGGTTACCTCATTAGCCACTAGAACTGGGTCACATAGCGTGGGACATATGTTACATGGTGGGTTAAATTTTTCACTACAAAAATACCATAGATCCATATTAGTGGGACTACATGATGTATGTTATTATGACTACTTGCCTTATTGCAAAGAGTTTCTACTAAATTATGGTATGTACTACACATCTTAATCCAAGCCTCCCAACTTTAATCGATCCATGAATCAATCTGAAATTTTAGTATTGGAGTTTTATTGAACCTCACCATCATTTCTTATTGAAATCCATCTTTTGATCTTCTTGAAAATATTCCACAATCACATCGTGACATCTTGACACACTGAACCGGGAAACACAGACCTAAGAATTGCTTCAGATCTACCACAATCACCACATACCTTAATCATGAACCACTCCCATGGTATCAAACTATTGGTACAAATAATGGTCTTACAATGATCGAATACTAGGTATTCATCATACCTCATCATAAATATATATTCTAGTGATGAACATGCGATGAAATGTGGGGATAAATATAGAAATATAAAAATAAGAAATGATACACGGATATTATATGTTTTTTTCCTTGATTAATTTTCATTAGAATATTTAATGAGGATCGTGAAAGAAAAATTTCTACCAAATAATTGGTAAAAACACTCAAACCCTTAACATGAACGGCCTTTACATCAATCTATGGATTGATTTTACTTGTGTCCATCATGGGAAAATAAAACATTAAAACTACCAACCTCATGTTCAGATCAATAAATGATATAGAAAATACCTCTATTATTGTCACAATTGAGATCTATAATAACCAATTGGAACCCTAAACAAAAATCCTAGATTTTCAACTTTTCATATTAGAATCCTCCAAGAACATTCCACCAAGGACTCATCTCAATCACTTGGGTTATTTGGAGAACCCTAGATTCTAGCCATAATATGATTTTTATAAATAGATTGTTATGTTACTACATTATAATAAATAAACTAATTTATTTATTTATTTTATTATTTTTACGAGTGACAAAACTTCATCAATACCCCCTATGCCAACAAAGGTTATGTCGCACTAGGGTAAAACCCATGTTTTAGAATCAACAACAATGTCAGATTTCTGATCCTAACCTCTATTCTGTAGTAATTACATTATTAAAGAAAAACAATGTGCATGTGATATAATATATAATATATTTATATAATATAAATACCAATACTCTTTGATTCTTGAAATATCATTCTGTTAAAATTCCTGGGTACAAAAATATTACTAGGTATATCTCAAATATTTAATTTAAAAAATTAGAGACGTTACATAAATCCTAAAAATCATAATATTAGGTTTGTACCAACATCGTATTGATGGTTTTACCTCCCCTATTTGGACCTAAAAGAATTATTATTCACTAGTATAGTTATTTTAACCCCTTATTCCTCTCATACTTTTTGATTTGGAGCATAGAAAAGGATTGGGGTTGAGAGAACAAAATGATAAATGAATGGTTTTAATAATACAAGATTTCCCCGATTAGTTTTTGTATTTAAAGAAATTGCTTAGGATATTATATTATTCTTTTTAACTGTTATTATTTCATTTATATTAATTTATATGATTTGGGACTTGATATTTATTGTTTACATAGAATTTATTTTTTATTACATATGTCAAATGACTATCTTATCATATTGTTTCTCCATATTATTCATCTTCATTATATATTTTGGAACAACAAATTATGAATGTTACAAGAACTCCCTTAACATGTAATATACATAAATTCAAATTTGATTACTCATGAATCTCTTTCATTTTTAAGTATATATTTGGGGTTAAAATATTAATTTTTTTAAATTGTATGGTTCCACTTTAGTGACATTTTGATTCAAATGTTAGTCATATGATGTCAAAATTATAGTGAAGAATGATATTTCATGTTATTATTATAATGAGTAGTTACTAAATTTATGGTGAATAGTTATATTGGAGTAGGATGTATTATAGTTCCCCATGTCATTATAATGACTCTCAACTTCCCCCATGTGGAATGTCATAAATCCCCACATTTTATTCAGGATTCCCCTTTCATGATATTGGTGGTTCGTCACTAACATTTTATAATATTTGTGTATATATATATACACGTGTGTGTGTGTGAATATACATACATATATATATATATATAATCACAACATATCATTCAGTATGACCTTGTTAATAGATTTCAAATCTTGATCCAAGGCCTAAAGATGGTGTTCTAGGCATTGACCACCCTAGTATTTTTGAATTTATTTTTATTATAAAAATTATTCATGATAATTGAGTTGTTATGTATGTTTTTTTTATTTTTATTCCCACTAGAATGATAGTATTTCCATGTATACTCTAGTTTAGGACATGTGGTTATGGAGAGGGAGGCGGCTGCCTACTAGGCATGATATGCTCCCACTCTGTATGGTACACTCTGGAATGTGTTATGATTTTTTTCAAACATCTAGATAAGGGGGAGGTCTTAGAGTATGGGATATTTATCAATATAGAGTTTAAAGTTTGAGTAAATTATTTTAACATGTTTGACTGATTATCATATTAGATACAAATGAGTTGTCCACATGTGTTCACCTAAGCGTTTCTAGTCACAAATTTTACTATTTTTCTCATTAGGGAGCATTAGTCTCATCCTGTATATATATGTGTAATTTGTTAACAGTTTAAAAACTATATTGGCTACCAGAATGTTGTTGTGCCCCTATATATATATGGTATTTTCTATTCATAACATGTCTTCTATGCTTTTATTGTTTTATTACCTTACCTACTTCTATTGTTATCCATTGATAAACATGATTCAAATAGGACCCAAATAGGACACAACAAATGTAAGAATTTGAATTATATTTTTTAATATTTTATTTCATGAGGAAAATAATCTCACCTAGATAAATCATACAACCCCAATAATTTATGGTAGCCTCTTTAGATATGAAGGTATATCTATGGTATTATGGTGACCCGACCTGGTCCTATTTTGTTAATTACGTCACGAATGTTACAAAATGGAATTAGAAAGTATTATTTACTATATGTTATGATACTTGATACTATCTAGGATATAGTATAATGTATACATGGGAAGTACCCCATAAATATTCCTTGAAACCCAAAATATTGTGGAAGCGTGAGTTTTTTAGGGAGTTCAAAATCAATTTTTTTTTTTCTTGTGTATGTTCCATGGTAATAAGACCTATGCATCATGAAAGGAATTGATATGTTTTAAAAATTATGATGTAAAGATCGTATCATTCCTTCTTATGCTTGATTATTTATTATATTTTTAAGACTAATTATCTATTAACTAGAATATAAAAAAAATACATGTATATTCTTTTCCTATATATTTCCTATTTATGACTTGGTTAATATGGATCAGTACCTAATTACGTGGATGACTATATTTTTTTATATTATTAATTTTTAGTTTCATCCATTGTATAATTTAAGAATTCCATTACATTTCTCTAAATGATAAATTGAGCATGTGAAATTGTTTTAAAAAGTGATATATGTGATGTTTTGAAAATGTAATGTGTTTTGGAAAATAAAATATTGGGAAAAAGATTTCTTACCTATATTTATTGATGGGTTTTCCTGACTATATTAAATATTTTTATTTAGATTTCTTAAAAAGGTATTTATATTAATTTTTTCCAGAAAGTATATTTTTTTTAAATCCGATTATGTTTTTAAATGGTATGATCACTAAAGATTATATTGAAAATTCTTGTTAAGAAATGTATATTCTTTTAAAATGTGTACATTAATTAATAAATTAAAGTATTAAAGGGATAATGTGCAGTTTAAAAAAACCAATGGAATCATCTAGTACTATTGATATATTCAGAGCCACATAAACCATAAATAATAATGTCCCTAGATCCCATTAATATTTTATAATGATGTATTGAATCTTGGGTATTGAGATAATTAGTAATATTTTTTTGGATATTTCTTATTTTGAGTGATATTTATTTTATTTGGTCTCTAGAAAAGTATTTGTATTTCTCTTGAATACTCTCTTGATATACAAAATTCAAAGATAATATATATGTTTATTTATTATTTTTTATAGGAATTTATGGGTTATATATAATCGATTTATTTAATTATTTAATGATGTGATGTTTGGGATTTATAATATAATATTTTTTTATTTTATTCAAAAACTTACCATAGGGTCTTAGAAGTTGGGGGTACTTTGAAATTAATTTCTTCTAGTTTTTTTATTCAAAAATTAATAATGTTATAATGTTTATAAATCATAGAATTAAGTTGTAATTAGTGGGTTTGAATTAAAAAAATAAACTTACAAATATTTTTCCAAATAGATATTGGTAAGAATAATTTTAATGGAAAATAATTATAATAAATAATTGTTTTATTAGAGTCCATAAGATTTTAAAATTAATGATTTCATGTTTTTTTTTAAAATATTGCCGTTTCAAAGAATTTTAGAAAAACCCGGTTCTTTAGTACTTCATGATAAATATAATGTGGTTTTAAAAAAATTTAATTATTTTATAATGAAATATTATGTGAATGAGCTAATTCCATTACCTTCTTATATTTTAAAATGTTCTCTCTACATTTTATAGGATTTATGACTTGATAGGTCTGAAATATAAATTTAGTGATGGTTAGATGGGTTAATGGGCATGGATATGATATTTATGTAATTTGAAGGATTATAGTTTTGGGTTGGTCATATAAGGTGTCGACTAGGTATGAAACCACTTGTTATGAGGTCCGTGATGAACAAACTAGTGGGGTTGTTCCCACAGGGCTACCATCGAGAGGCCAATGATAAAATACATGTTACATAGTGTAGTCCAGTTTGATCTCTTAAAAATAAAAGGTAAATTTATCCTCTCCAATCAATTTCCTTAAACACCTTATGAGTTTCCTTTAAAAACATATCTCTTAAGTTTTTAATCAATGTGAAAAAACTTCTTCTTTCATTATTCTTATTCATTTTGACCAAAACATTGAATTAAGGTTTCCCTGATGGATTTCAATAACCTAAACTAATTTAGAGAGTTATGAAATCTTGGTCCTACACTGAGTTTAAAAACAGAATATCAAAATGCTAGGGTTTCTCATGAGGGAGGCTTATTCCAGTTGGAAAAGGGTTCTTTTAGATTATCTTAGAAGGCTGAACTTGATATGGTTTGGATAATGGGAAGCATCAATATCAAACCTAGTTTCTTCCACATATCAGAGTGGAAACCCCATTTTAACACTTTCAAGCAATGATTATCTATGCCATAGGTTTGGATAAGATTTCAAGGGATTCCATGGGTGTACGGGCATCCTAACATTCTCAGTGATATTTCTTCTAGACTAGGCACACCACTGAAAGTCGATCCGTGCACCATCAATATGAATCTTGGTTTGTACTCATGAGTCCTTATTGAGATCAACATGAAAGTCTCCCCCCCGGGGCACATTTTTCATAATACGGGAGATCTTCAGATGGAGTTATTATATGAATTTGAGAACCTTCCCAAATTCTGTGACCATTGTAAAATGGGTGGCCATTTGGTGAGTAATTATTGGATCCTGCAAAAATTGGTCAAGCCGTCCTCTTTTTCCACTACCTGGAGGGAGGCCTCTCGAAGAAAGGGTACTAACAGGGCTGGCAATGGGTATGAGCAGGGAGATGACTTAGCCATAGGAGGTCCATCTGGGATGAAGAATTCCATGACCGTTTCTTGGGAAGACTTAGCTGAGTTAAAAGACAACAGGCACTTTGGCGGCAAAGGGATCAAAATGAAAATTTTAAGGTGGAGAAAGACTGGGATTTCTCAACAAAATTCTTCTCGGTTTCTCTCTCTTTGCAGACCGAAGACTTTATCTTTGAACTCATAGCTGATGGTATAAAATATCTTCTTGACTTGGAGTAGCCCTCTTGGAGGTCTGAAATTGATAATGAAATAAGGAAGATGGGATTGAATGCCCAACCGGGATCCTCGATGCATATTATTTTAGTGGCTAGTTCACAAAACATGCCAATGAAACAAAGGGTCATTAGCGAGACTCCATAGAGGAAAATGCACTTGCTTGAGAGACTAGGAGTTCTGTGGATTGGAATGATTTG
The DNA here is from genome assembly GCA_963277665.1 of Viscum album. Lineage (NCBI taxonomy): Eukaryota > Viridiplantae > Streptophyta > Magnoliopsida > Santalales > Viscaceae > Viscum > Viscum album. The sequence goes on from OY728158.1 coordinate 1,293,019,123, forward strand.
ATGATGCTACAGAAGCAGCCCCTGGATGCAACTAGGGAACCTGCCTCTTATACAAGGTCTGCTCAAATGCTACAGAAATTGGATAACAATGGCAAGCGGGGAATTAACCCTAAACATAAGAATTATTGGGGGATCTCCTCTGGAACTTCTAGGGAATGGCCAACCCTGACACTATGGGTTCTATTAGGCTGATTTTAGGTAAATGTAAACCTGTGATTCTGGGGTTATATGAGCCCATGACCTCCTGCAAAAGCTAGGCAATGTACTTTCAAGATCATATTACTCCCTCTAGGGTTGTATCAGGTCGGATGGCTCTCAATATAGAGTTTGGATCACTTTCCATAATGCTGTTACTAATCCAGCCATTGTTAGTGTGGATAATCAGATAATTACCTATAGCTTCATGGAACCTAGAAAAAGGTGTGACTCTTGATTGTGTGTGATTATAATAATTACATTTACAAGAGGCCACTGTGGATTAAAATTCCGGAACATTCACACTTAATTTCAGACCCTTGGATTGTCATTGGGGACATCAATTCTATTTTTCACAAGGATGAGAAGCTAGGACCAGTTAATGGCTCTACATCAATGTCTAAATTTCTTATCTACATTGAGAGGGATAGTCTAATTGAAATCAAACTTGTGGGGGCTATGTTCACATTGTATAGAAGAAATCTGAATGGAACGAGAGCTACTTGAATTGATAGAGCTTTTTTCAATGATTCTTCTCTTTCACATTGGAAATCCATCTCTTCTACAACCTAGGAAAAACATAACATGGATCCCCATCCCATTTTGATAAGCCTTCTAAATGTGGAAAGATCACATCCACTACCATTCAGATTTAACAATTCTTGGGATTCCCTCCAAGAGTGCTCAGATATTGTGATGGAAACCTGTTGACTGAGGGCTGATACCCCCTTGGTGGTCTTCCTCTCTAAATTAATGCTTGTGAAAATTAAGCTAAAGAAATGGATCATGGATAAATTTTTCTCTTTGGATGCTGAAATTGATGGGAAGGAATCTATTTTACATGATTTACAAGAATCTATTACTAAGGGTCATTTCTATGGGGATACAAATAAGGAAACTGAATCCTCTTCCAAACATGGGTTTCTTGATAAGTTCATGGTAACATTAGAAAGGACAGCTTCAAAATTAGGTGGATCTCATAGGGGGACAGAAACACAAAGTTCTTCTATGCCCTTTAGAGGGTATTAAGGGTAAGTAGGCCCCTGGCTATTCTCATGGTTGGAGGTGCTATTCTAGAAGAATAGCAGGAGCTTTTCGCACACATTGTTGATTATTATAAGAGCCTTTTCAATGGTCCCCCAAGGGATGAGAGAATTAGAGAAAGTGTCATCCCAAATTTAGTCAAGAAAGTAGAAAAAATTTATCTCACATCTATTCAAATGGACTTTGATATAAAGGATTCAGTTTTTGGTCTCAAGAGGTATAGTTCTCCTGGGCCGGATGGGTTCACTAAGCAGTTTTTTCAGACATATTGGGAAGTCATTCAATATGATATTTGTCTACTGGTTAAGCATTTATTAAGTATGGATGTTTACGACAGGATTTTGATGCACAATTCATCACTCTTATCCCAAAGGTTGAGAATGCCAGTGAGATATTCCAGTTCAGATCGGTTGCTCTTGTTAATACTATGTACAAGGTGATCACTATAATTCTTTCAAGAAGTCTTGATCCTGTTTCAGAAAAGATTATATCTTGGAAACAATTTAGTTTTGTGAAAGGTAGAAACATCCATGATTCCTTAATTACGACCTTGGAGTGTATAAATCTTCTTAGGAAAGCAAGCAGAAATGGAAATATAGTGCTCAAACATGATATCACAATGGCTTTTGACAGAATGGACTAGGTTTTAATTGGAAGTGCTTTTCAAAGCTATGTATTTGTTTGGAAATTCATTCATTGGATCAGGATTCTTTTGGTGTCAGCCCGAAAATCTATTATTGTTAATGGGTCCCCAAAGGTCTACTTCACCTGCTCACAGGGTGTGAGGCAGGGCGATCCCTTTTCTGCCATTAAATTTGTGATGGCTGAAGATTACCTCAATAGAATTTTCATTGACATGGTTGACAAGGATGATCTGTTAACAATCAGAGTAGGCCAAGGTAACTCTGCTCCCTCTCACTTATTCTTTTCTGATGACATTTTCATTTTTACACAAGGAAGAAGAAGAAACATCAACAATATCAAAAAGGCACTACAACACTATGAGAGTGTGTCTAGATAAGTTATTTGCTAGATAAAATCATACATTTATTTTGGAAAGATCATTTCATCATCGAGAATGATCCGTCTCACCTCTGATATTGGTATCAAGGAGGGTACTCTTCATTTTGTTTACCTTGGTGTTACCATGTTTTCGGGAAAACCTCTGCCGTCACACTTCCTAAATGCTTTGGATCAAATGAGGAAGTCCATTGCTTTCTGGAAAGGGAAGTCCCTCTGAATGGAGTTCGGCCAAAAACCCGGCCTACGTCTCCGCTCCCAACTAAACCGTTGAGAGATTCCTACCGCTTGTTTTTCAATGGTTTTAGCAAGAAACCCACTAGGCTTTGAGGTAGCACTAGGACCTATTACAGCTTACTTTTGATGGTTGAGCAAGAACCCACTTGCTTTTAATGGTTTAGCAAGAACCCACTTGCTTTTAATGGTTTAGCAAGAACCCACTAGCCTTCTTACAGGTGAAGGCTAGCTCACCTTTGATTCAAGCCTTTTGAAAGGTAAGGCTTGACTAACCTCTTCACACCTTGAAGGTGGTGTGAGAACCCAAAAGAATGGAGGATGAGAGAAAGAGGTAGGGTTTGTAGGTACAAACCCAATTTGATGCTCAAAATAAATAAATAATGAAAAACCGTAATTGGGAAGACTTGGGCGCCAATGGATTGATGGAGCTGATGAAGGGCGCTCCCAAGCTTCTTGAATGGAGCTCCTTGGATGTGGAAGTGTGCTGGAGCAAGTGGGGTTCCCTTGGAGGAATCCGCCGGAGGTTCGCCAAATGATGGAAAATGTGTTCGTTGGCTTCACAATAGTTCCGGCTATGTTCCTTAGGCTTCCGGGGGATCAAGGTCCTTTATTTATAGAGGGGGAACCCTCATATGGCTGTTGGAGGTCTTCGGAGCCGTTGGAAAGGGCTTCGGAGCCGTTGGGAGGCAAGTGGACCAGCCTGGTCAAAGGCCCAACGGCTAGTTTGACTGGCTCCACCGGCTGACCGGTGCTGAGCCACCGGTTGGCCGGTGCCTTGGAGTTGGGAGGATCCTTTTGTCCAGACTCCACCGGCTGGCCGGTGATGAGGCCACCGGTTGGCCGGTGGCAAGACAGTAGCTTACACTGTTTGGAGAGGGTTCCACCGGCTGGCCGCTGGTGTGACACCGGTTGGCCGGTGGTCTGGACAGAGGGATGCCTTCTGTCCAGGCTTCCATCGGTTGGCCGGTGCTCTTCCATCGGTTGGTCGGTGGACTGATTTTCAGTCCACTTTGCTTTTTACCTTCTTGGCCTTCTTGGCCCAATTCCTTGGCCACCTGAAATCATTCCTATCATCCAAAAACACTTGAAACAATATTAGAAAAACAAGAGGGTGATTGTGATCATGAAAATAAAACCACGAGGGGTTCGAGAGGTACAACACATTGCTTTCTGGAAAGGGAAGTCTCTCTGAATGGTCGGGTGCATCTGCGTCGTGAAACACATTGTTACCATGATGTTTATATATTCCTTCATGGTATATCTTTTTCTATCTTCCATTATTATATGGCTCAACATGATGATGAAAAACATTGTTTGGAGTGGATGTATTATTTAACAGAAAGTGATCTCTGCCTCATGGAAGAAATGGTGCTTGCCACACAATCTGGGAGGTCTTGGTGTTAAGAATCTGGAGTCCTTCAATCAGTTTCATTAGGCTCATTTTGTATGGAAACTCATCATGAGAAATTATACTACACGAGATTTCTTAAGGTACTGGTTCATGGCCAGACTTGTTTCATGAAAATTCAGATATCTTGACTTGTCTATTTGGACTGGGATAAAAGAAATTTTTTAGAAAATAATCAATCATTCCCAATGGATGGTGAATAGGAATTATTCACTTTGCTTCTGGTATGAAAACTGGACAAGTGGAAAACTCATTAACCAGGTCAACCTAGAGGAAACTATCCTCAACCATAACACAATGATCAAGGAACAGCTGGAAAACATGGAAATCATACCAGACGATGTTGCCAATATTGATAATGAGAATGATTTTATTAATCAAGCAGATACTTTGATCTGGAAGGGGTCTTCAAATTATTGGTTGGACTCCAAAAGCTTTTACATGCACTTGATTGCAGGTGAACAACAATGGATTGTGAAATTGAATAAAAAATGGATGACACCTTCATGGTTCACCTTGATATGAAGGTTGGCTCTCAACAAGATACCGGTGGAGGCCAATATTCAAAGGGTTGGCATCTCCTTATGTTCTCAATGTCCCCTTTGTACACAACACAGAGAAGACATAGATCATCATTTACTGAGTTGTATGGCTGCCTCCTATTTTTGGATAGCAATATAGCAGATTATTGGTGTCTAAATTGGCGACAATAATTTTGTCCGAGTGGTTGTCACAAAACTTTTCAATGCTCGGCTCTCAAAACAACTAATTGTGATGTTTCAGGTGGCATGTGCTAAAGTTATACATTGCATATGGAGTAGCAGAAATGCTGACTGCATACCAATCTTCACTTCAATATAGGTCGCGTGCTGGGAAAAATTATTGCAGTGGTTCATGCTGCGAACAATCTGCATTCAGAAACCTGCAGCAACCTAATAGAGGACTGGGTGATTTTGCAATGGCTGAATATTCCGGGAAACTACCCAGCCCCTCGCCACACCTTGGAATTCTTATGGATTCCCCCATTTTAAGGATGGATTAAATGCAATACGGATGGAGCTTCGAGGGGTATCCCAGCCCCCTTGGGATATGGTTCCATCTTTAGGGATTAGAATGAGGATGCTATTGAATGCGTGTTTGGCTCTTGTGGGAATGCCACGACGTGTGAATCTGAGATTATGGGGATTATCATGCCGGTTGAGTTCATCATCAAAAAGAATTAGAATAAGGTTTGGTTGGAATGCGATTCCACCACGATGGCGCAAGCTTTAAGAATGGGGCAACCACATTTTTCATGGAGACTGGCTGCTGAATGGGTAATCTGCATTGACAAGCTTTCTACATCGAACTACTTAAATTATCATAACTTATGGGAGGCCAAATATATTTCTGATGGGCTGGCTAATAAAGGAGTTAATGTGGAAGAAGGATGTCATCACTTGACCACACTACCTGACAATCTATTCATATTCTTCTCTGGGATAAATGTAAATTTCCTTCGTTTCGCCTCATATTACATACTTTCTTCCACTTCTAGTATGTGGGCCCTTATGCTCACGTTTCTCAAAAAAAATATCCTAAACTAATGTGGATTCTACCATACCCGTCCTCCATTATTTTTTGGAATTCATTATTATTTCCATTGTTATTATTGTGGTCTTCGGATTGTGATTTACCATAATAAAGTTAAAATTATGTTTTATTTAGATCATATTTTCCTTAGTTATTGGTTGATGGAAGCTCACATGGATTATTTGTAAAAGACACATCTTGGAACATTAAATTTCGGATAATATAATTGTAATTTTTTAATCATTATAATTAATTTACACGATTCCATAGATGATCAAACATTGGAATAGTTCTACAAGGATTTTTTTAAATATTTTTTTCATTAGAATTATAGTATTCAAAATTTCACTCATTAAAAATAAAATAATTATTCAATAATACTATCCTGCGGAAATGATTTAATGTTTTCTTATTAAAAAAATCATTTTATATCTAATAATTTTTTATTTGGTTGTAAAAATTTATTCAATAACATAGTAGGGTTTAACCACATAAAAAATGGATTCAATTAATAATAATTCCCATGAATGAATTTTGAAAGTGGATAATGTTTATCTAGTTTTTTTCTATGGTTGACACTTCTAATTTTAAAAAACCATTTTTTAATTTCAATTAAGAGATAGGTGTGTGGTTTTTGTTAAATCATGTAAAATATTTATTTCAAATTTTTTAAAATATTGAATTTTAACCTCACATCTAGGATAAGTTCAATGGAAACAATTTTTTCTACATTTTAAAAAAATCATTATAATATATTAGTAAATAAATATTACATATATATTTAGACCTTATACCACAATAATTTGTTTTGAAAACTATAGGTTTTGAAGGATAATGTTTTTAACTATGTAATAAATTACTAATCAATGGATCATTCAAACATTAGATGCTGAAAATTTTCCCAAACTACATGGATGATTTATAAAGATTATTTCAAAACGGTTTTTAATATAACGAATTTTTCATAGAAAACTTTATCTTTTTATTTTGGGAACAGAATATGTGATTTCAGAAAATTGTATATGGGAGTGAAAACATGTTCTCTATAATAATTCATTGATTTTTTTATCTTATTATGTGTTAAATTGGATAAGGCTATTTTGTTGTGTTGAAAATTTTGTCTTATGAATCCCATAATTTATTTTAGGTTATATATTTGAATTATATTTAGAAACATTATGTATAATTTCTTTAAAAAATGGTGATATCAAAGAAGGATGGTATTTTATTTTTATTTGGGATGAAACATTGTAATTTAAAATTATTTATTATAATCAATGTTTATTTAAAAAAAAAACTATATACAATTGGAACTCATGTGGTTCATTATTATATTGTTTATTTATGACTATATTGATTCCATAGTATAGTTCTATTAGGTTATGATGTATCTCATTTTGTATAATTATATCTTATCCCATAGGGGATATATGTAAAATGAATACAGAATAAATAACATAATAATAACTTTTAATTAATTACATTATTTTGATTTTTTTCCATTGAAAATTTACTTTTACATTATAGAGATCTCATTGGTATTTCATTTGTGTTTTATATCTTCTAATTACCATATATGATTTAAACCCTCTTCTATATGGCTTGAATGTATAAAAAATAAATAAAACAAATATAACCATTGGAGAATAGTATAGTTTATTGTGAAATGATGGATGTGTTATATGAATACATAGGGATTATGAATATTAACAATATATCTCTTAGTATTCATGATGTAAAATTTGTGAAACGGTTTCTCAAAGACATTTTTTATGTTTAATATGTGATTATTTAAAACACCTCTTAGTTTTTCCCTTTTTGTATTGGAATAAGATATATAGTCTTCAAATATCTAAAAAAATATAATGGTGGAGAGTTATTGTATTATTTTATCTCTATATTAGTAACCTATATATGGATAGAAATCATTTTGTTAGTTATTTGATATGATTATGATTGAAATCCAAAAACAATTATGTAGGATGAGAAGCATAATGGTCAGGTAGTTTCATTGAATTTCAACTTATAGCACTCAATTCGCCATTAATTCATATATTTGATCACGTAATTGATGTAAATTTATATTGAGAAGATTACTATGGTTTTATAGAGGAGTTTGAAGAGAAAAGATCATGGGAGAGGTGTATAAAAGTCACTAAGTACCTAGTGGGGGGGTCAGGTGCAATAGGTTAGTATTATTAAACAAATGGGTAACTGGTGGACTTGTACCGTGTACCCAAAAAACTCTCAGGTATAAATTATTTAATGAGAGTTAATTTTTTGTTCTTGACACCAAATTTAAACATCTAACACAAAATGATTCATGAATTATCATTTATTTTTAAAATGTATGTCCTCCTATTAGATCTCTATCTCTTATCCAGCCTCTCAAAAATATCTCTTATGTATTCATCAGGTTCACTTATAGTGGTCATGATATCCCTTATAGAGATCGGTAGGGGTGTGATCGTCCAATAATCCTCTTCTTGTTATCATAATATTTTGATAGGAAATGACACTATATTTTCATTATTTTTTTATTTCCTAAACCATGTCACTAACTAGGGATTCCGTTCTATCTAGGAATGAAAAATGTTGAGGTTGGTTAAATTATAATTAGTATCATTATTGTTTTATAGATTTATTGTCTTGTAATGGAAATGACTAAATCATTAAATCACTACTTATATATTGGTATCATCTTGATTAAGGTTAATTTATATGGTATCTTTAGACATTAATGAATCATTTTTTACCATAATATAGGCAGGTAATCAACTTCCACCTCTCATAGTCCTAGAGTGATAGCAATAAACTATTTTTGAGTAGGGAGAGTGTAATTATGAATTGATGGTGTTTTTAAGGAAGGGTGTTTCCAAGTTGTATATTCATGGAAAAGATTTTTTTTGGGCAGTTACATTAATTTTTTCCTATCTAGAATATGATTCGAATTACATTATGTGATTCATGATTAGTTTTTTTAGTTTACTTGTCATTTCTACTTTGTCATACACGTTGTGTGACTAATCAATTAAACTTTAATTCTATGTTCTCTTGTTGTTTTATGTGTTTGGAAATAATGAATTAAGAAAAGTGGTATCATTTCCTTTTCATGTATTATACTGAATTTCTAGTTGGTTAATCCATGAATCAATATCATTGAGATTTATATATCAAGTGGCATGTTGTCAATTATATGAAAATAGAGCGGTTGAACATGAGTAAAAAAATTAATTCATATATTGTTCATGTAATGTCATCTTGATATAATGAAATGGTATTTCATGTTACAAATATATCTAATAGGAACACCTCATATAGTCTAAAGGTCCAATACAGAGGGTTGGTATATGATGCTTTGACTAATTCTAACACTTTCTCAGTTTTCCTAACGGAGGGTTTATAAGTCACAAATCATTATACTAGATTCCCTTTATTGTAGATGGAAAATTGGGTGATAAATTATTATGTTTGAATCTATATATCTGTGTGGCTTAATATATATATATATATAAGTATTTTTTTATGCAACACATGCTCACGACCTTCTTTTGTGGAAATTCAATGAATTATGCTTCAGATTCAAGATAAGTTTTAAACCAGTAATATTCTATATGTACCATACTGGAATACGATGTTTTTTTATTATCATATGTTTCAATGTAAAATGATCTATGATGAATATTTTTTATTCAATGGTTCAAGTCAAGTTTCCTTTACATTCTTTTCATGTACAATATAGTTTATGAAAGGAGGTTATGGGGTTGGTTCTAACCACCTATTGGATATGATATACTTATATCATACAAGGGAAACTATTGGAAATGTATATAAATGTTAGCCTATAATATAGGAAAGGGTGATGTGTCAGAGAATAGACTCTATATCCACATAGAGAGAGTTTTTCACCTGGGAGTTTCCACTATTACAGAATCCAATTTTTATCCTCAATGAACATTTGACTCATCCTATATATATATATATGTGTGTGTGTGGGTATATACATTTTGTCCAATTCACTTTTTGTAGATGGGATATGGATGTTTTTAACCATTTTATGCATATATTTTTTTTCATTTTTATAGTCTTATTACCTCACGTACATCCATTAATAATCGATGATAACCATGATTCTCAAAAGGAAAATACAGGTCATGGAAAATGTAGGTTTCTAAATAGAATATTTTATTATAGAATTTGGGGAAAAATTATATTTCACTAGTAAATTAGCCATCCACTATTTTTTATGATAATATTTAGTGATCAAGGGATGCACAAGAGGTATTTTGGTTACCTGACCACATCTCGTTTGAGTAATTGTGTCACAATCATAACAATATAACATGTAGTATTTTTAATTATTTATATATTTTACCATTTATCAATCTATATTTTTTTGATTTGCTCCGTGGATTTATTTTATTTATTTTCTTTAATGTTGTTAATGCCTCTAGTTTTTCAGTTTTAAACCCTCATTATTATTAAAAAAACTATGGCCCATTGGTGGAATGATTTAGGGTCACACATAGGTTTACAAAAAAATAAGATTTTTATAGTAGAAATGAAATATTATACAGTGTTATTAAAGATGATGGTACTTTTGGGATGGAGTGTGGAGTAGAAAATAGTGAAGTATGGATTATGTTTTTTGAATCTCATTAGACCATGCCCCATGCACCTGTTCTCTATCAATGTTTTCCTACTGTTGAATCTTGTAGAAATCATGTCACACATCATTCCCCATTCCTTCAGAAGTATCAGGAGTCTTGTGGTGAATATTCATCCGTGGGATTTGTTAATGACTGAACGCCTGAGGCCTTTGCTCCAATAGTGTCCTCTGACACTCCCTCACCTCTAGTCCCCCAACCCCATATCCCACCTGAGTGGACCCAACCTTCTCTCCCGCTCCTTGGTAAGCACTTCATGGCTATTATCCAGATCCTTTATATACCCTCACCACCCCCTAGCTTCCGATCACCCCACATATTTGAATTAGGCCTCCTGGGAGTCCAAAGGAAAAGGTATTTTTGATGTTCCTCATAGACCCTTCAAACATGATCCAAACATACCACATAATCCGATTTCAATTTCAAATAGTAACAGTGCACTTTTGGATGCCCCAACCAACACTTCATATCCCCTCCCAAGAAATTAAAGTGTTTAATTCCAATCTCCTACGAGCTTCGACCTTCCTCATCCTCCATTGGTGTTTGAACTAGATCCTAATCCATAAGGATATCATAGTCTAATAGTTCAAGGAGTTAAGGGATTTCATTACATGAAGCTAGTTCCGGGAGACACCATTACGTATGACTATTCTAATCATCTAGAAAGCCCAAGGCATAGGCGCCCAGGAAAAAACAGACTTCCTCTCTAATGAGGTGTCAAGGAATAATGATTATTTTTTTTTCATTATGAATCCTAAAAAAATATCCTGCAAGATTGGGGTGTTCACTATAAGAATTATGATGAAATATTTTGCATATAGTGATCCTGAAAACCACTATATTTTCGGTCTTTTGGAACACTTTAGTGAATGTGGAGAAGCTGGAGGATTCAGACCAGAATGCCTTGGTAAGACTAGATGTGGGAGAGGAGTCTTTCTTCTACTCATTCATTTATTCCAAATACGAGGCAAGGATTTGTGATTTCATAAAGAGTGACCTTAGAGATTTCAATTTCATGGATGTCACAAGGTTTGTGGGTGGTGATTTCTATTATATAATAGACATTTTAGAGAATAAGGATGGGGTCTTCTCCACTGTAAAGACCCAGAAATTTCAAGGAACTTTTTTTCTTAATTTTCTTTGGAATTTTACAAGAACGGAGTTTCTGACGGCGCCTGATTCCGAGGCCCGGTGTGCCTGGAATCATTTTCCAAAGTTTGGCTCGGGTATGTTCAGTGAACGAACGAGCGGGAATTTCTATCTTTTGAACCGGTGCTCAGAATCGAATTCTGAGGGCACCGATGGAACCGTAGCTCCGGTAATTGCTTAGGAACGCCATTTCCGGAGTTGCGTTTACCCGAGAGAAGATGATAAAAATTGTGGAGTTTAATTTATAATTTATCTACAATTTTTATTTTCTTGTTAAGTAGATTAAGTGTTGTGTTACAAAACTTGACCCTATCTTAAGTGGTTTTAATCTATGTAAAGGAGTTAGGGGTGGGACCCACTTGGATTTAACCACCCATGGGAGGATTTAAGGTGAGGTGGGGCCCACACGAACCCCGCCCCTTCACATTCCTCTTAAACTCCCTAACTCCCTCTTAAATTTTGAGTAACCTTTCTTTTCCTCACCCTCTCCCTCATTAACTCTAGACAACACACACATTAATTAAGTGAATTCAACTTTTGAATTCATTTTGTAAAAGTCGGCTTGGGTTGATTAAATAATGTGGAACCATTATTTGTTATGGGTTGGCTTTTGAGGTGTTGAGGGTAAGGGTAGAGAGCTTGGAAGTTTTAAAAGAACTTCTTCTTCTTCTTCCATCTTCTTCTTCCTCGGAAAAGGAGGCACCGACATGGGAACTCGCCATCAACAATCCGCCTTTCAAATTTCTCTCCGCGTGAAAGGAAGGGAGACGCTGCATCCTCCTCGGACGTTCTCCGTTGGCATATACGAAACCTCACCCTTCGACGCCGTTTTCCGCGACACCGTCGTTCATCAACTTTTGTCGAGGTAGGGAAATTATTTGTAAACCCTCTTTTACTCCCTTCTAAATCTAAGAACGCGAATCAACAAAATATTAAGTTGATCCTCGAAGTTTATGTTACGGGTTGGTAAATCTCGATTACGGGGAGAACTGCAGGGGTTTATTTTGTTTCGTTCGTGATTAGTACCGTCGCCGTTCTCCGTTTAAAAATTTGGACCGCTTGATATCGATTAACGGGAGGGGGCCAGACCGCACAAACACGACCGACCCTCCTCCCTTATCTTGTTGTTGTTCCTGTTGTTGTTTGGAACAGAGATGGCGCGGAACCATCAAACCTCGCAAGACCGTGCGGGAATTTAGAAAATCACGACGAAGGAGCGTGACGCCGTTCTGCCGCACCTTTGGGGCTGAACGAATCCGCGGTCGGAGTCGGTCCGCGGCAAAGGGGCGCAGTGCCGACGCGCCATGCCGGGAAAACCACAAAGACGACACGATTTGTTTTTGACGTGCGGATTGACGGGTGACGACAAACGAGGCCGCAAGGTAATTTTGGGGCCTCCTCAGTGAAGGTCAGGTTCCGGGAGGACCGTTGGCGAAGACGTCAGGAGAAACGGACCACCAGAGCGCGTCCGGTGGTCCGCGTAAGGTGGTGGCGGCGCGCTGCCGGAAGGCTGGCGGCGACGGTTGCCGCCGGCCTCAATCAGCGGCGAGGGCGGGCCGTGCACACCCCCGCTCCGCGACTTCGGCTCGGCCATGCTGGCTGAGCCGCGGCTGGCCGGTTGAGCCAGGCCGGACTGGGCCGGGCCTAGCCGGGTCGAACCCGGGTCGGGTCGACCCGGATCGGGCCGACCTGGGGGGGGGGGGGGGGATCGGGCCGGGTCGGTCCGGGCCCAGACCCCCCGTTTTCAGACCCTCTTTGGTCTTTTGCCCATATCTTGTGCTATGGACCTCCGATCGATTCACCGTCAGTTGCGTAGCGATCCTTGGAACGGGACGGTCGTTTCGGTATATTATAATCAAGGTTTAGGAGTACATTGGGTTCAGTGGGGTTGGTTCGGATACGGAACCAACCGGGCCCTCGGAGCGGAAACACTCATATCTAGAACTCCAGACGTCTGATTGACGTGTCGTCGACTTTGATGGATTCCTCTAAGTGAGACAGATATTTTGGCTTACTCTGCTAGAGGTTTGGATGCCGTCGGAGTGAGGTCGGGTTGGTTCGCTCACGAATCCAACCGGGCCCCTCGAAAGAAAAAACCAATAACTCACAGACCGGGCGTCCGATAGACATGTCGTCTGTCTCGTTGAATTCCTCTTGATGAGACGGAACTTTTGGCATACTTCGCCCAAGTTTTGGTTGCTGTTGGATAGTGTCCGGGTTGGATTGTACCCGGAATCCAACCGGACCCCTGGAACGGAAAATCTGATATCTTTCAGACCAGACGTCCGTTTGACGAACCGTCAGCAACGTTGGTGATCGCGTTGAGAAACGATCCCTATGAGTATACCCAATGAGTGTTTGGGGTATAGTTGAGATACAGCTGGGTTGGTTCGCTCACGAAACCAACCGGACCCCTAGGACGAAAAGGCTAATAACTCACAGACCGGGCGTCCGATTGACGCGCCGTCTGTTGCGTTGAGACCCCTTTGACGAGGCGGTCCTTTGAGATACTTCTTCGTGGGACTTTGAGATACTTGGAGTATCGACCTGTAGCTCGTGGAGCGGACCCTCCCAGAGACGATCGTGCGGAGTACGGAGACCGTGTAGCCGACTGAGACCTGACGACTGCTTCATAGACTCGACTTGGAGTGATTCGACTAGCCCAATGGACGGAGCACTACTTTGTGAGGTGCAGACCCATAGGGGATGGAGTACTACCTGTGTGACAGTGCATACCCGCGGTACTCGTCCGGAGAGTACCTCAGCAGGCTACTAGGGGGTGTGCACTACTGTGTTGGGGTGACATACCCGGCGGGAAGCACTAATATGTTTGGATGGCTGACCCACGGTACTCGACATGAGGAGTACCTCAGCAGTCTTAGGTTAGTGAGCAGTACCTCGGAGTCGTGACAGGACCACTGTACACTCCAGAGACGGGGCTCTTCAGCAGTTACAGTTTTGATAATGAAAATCCTGGTTTGAGCTGAGACTTTTGACCTTTGTGTTTTCCTTATGATTGAGATGGGTCTCTTGATAACTTAGGTATATGTATGGGAATATACATGGATAGTGGTTATCCGTTGATTTCATGATCTTGGTGTTTTCCTCATGATTGAGATGAGTTACTTGATAACTTAGGTATATGCATGGGCATATACCTAAGTAGAGGTTATCTGTTGAGATCGTCTTTGTGGTTATCCTTGTTGGTTTTTAGTGAGACCTTGAGGGTCTCAGGGTCCCTACTTAGTATCGTTATACTCACCCCTGCATGGGCTGTGCCCGCACCTCGTTGTGTTGGTTGCAGACGACGGGGAGTGCTGACGGAGGCTGAGTGTTCGAGGACTGGACGGTACCCGGAGGTGGACTACACGACGAGTCAGTATCCGGAGGTGGAATACACGACAAGTCAGTATCCGGAGGTGGACTTCACAGCGAGACGACACTCAGAGGAGGTTGACGAGCGAGAGCGTTGTGGAGGCTATCTGTACCTACCCTTCAGGTAGGATCCATGGTGGACTATCTAGGAGCTGCACCATCTGTACCTACCCTTCAGGTAGGATCCGAGGAGGACGGCCCAGGAGCCGCTTCCGTCCCTCTAGCTGTTGTCTTTTTCTGTTGTACTTTGTTCAGTTGTAGTTGTACTTTCTTTTGGGTTTGTATTCTGGCCCATTTACCTTTCAGCACTTCTCTTTGTACTTAGTGTTTTACTTCCGCTTGTACTCTGTGGTGTTTTGTTTACTTTTATAAAGGCAATTCCTTCCCAATTATCAGGATTTATGCCTTTGGTGCTAGTCGACATCCCCTGGCCTATGGAAGGCGGGCTTGGGGTAGTCACGACACAGGCCCCGAGGATGGGTCGTGACAAATTGGTATCAGAGGATTCGGTTCTACCGCAGAACTTATAACTCTGATATTTTCTTTCTGTGAAGCAATAGTGTTAAGAGTACCGAGTGTTGTTTTCAGTTCAGGGAGTCCAGTGTTTGTGCGGGTGGCCGACGTATCCATACACCAGGACCCTGACAACTGATTTCCGACTTTGTGCACGAAAACACTGATTGCATGTGTGTTTTCAATGGTTTTCCCTTAAAACAGCTCAAACCAGGTCAGCTCACCATGTATAATCATTTGACCGTGTAACGTTGTTTCTTTAAGGATTCCTTTTCTCAGACGACCAGCTACAGCCCAGAGGGATGTGCGTACTGACAGCCTACCGAGCGATGAGGCTTTAGTTCAGGGCCCTCTTGCAGTTGAGGCACCAGTGGAGGCACCGACGGTACTACCATACGTTGGGCCACCGATGCCACCAGCCCCAGCAGTAGGCGATGCACGCCACTTGAGTGCACTGCACGAGTTCCAGCACCAGAGGCCACCCAGGTTCCAGAGAGAGACGGACCCGCATGCGGCTGAGGTTTGGCTAGAGGTTGTGGTGAGAGTCTTCAGGTTAGTAGGGACGCCTGCAGACTTCATGGTGATCTTTGCTGCCAGCCATCTCCAGGCAGCAGCAGGCAGGTGGTGGAGCCACTTGTTCCAGTTTTGCGATGGGATGACCATCACATGGGAAGAATTCGAGACCTTCTTCAGGGTGGAGTTTGTGCCAGTAGCTCTACACCCCGAGCGTGTACAGGAACTTCTGTCTTTGTAGCGTGTTTTTCGATCAGTAGCCGAGTCATCTATGGGAAGTAGACAGATGATGCAGAGGTCCAGGAGGACTAGACCAGCAGTTGGACGATCTCGGGTTTTAGGACCGGTGGTGCGGGGCACCCGGGGTGGGGTCAGAGCCAGGCATTCCAGAAACAGACAGAGTTACTCATGCGGCGGGAAGGGTCACCTGGCACGTGACTGTCCGACTCCTCGTATAGTTGATCCGCAGGCTTTGGAGGAGCCACCGAGGCAGAAGTAGCGGTGGGTGCTTGAGCAACAGCCGAGCAGTGGACAAGGCAGTAGAGCTCCGGGAGCAGGTGGACAGGAGAGGAACTGGTGGATACGTCCCTTGTACATCTAGTTCCATGTTGCTGTTGTTTTCGTGTCTTCGTAATATGATCTGCAATAATAAAAAAGACACTTATCTTTGTTTGCTTTCCCGTCCTATTGTTTGGTTGATACTGAGTGGTCCCGGTTGAAACTGTTGACTTAACCCTCACTTTCGAGATTTATACTGGAGGAGACCCAGTGACCTCACACTGATGCCAATAGTGTGACTCGACCCTTGGAGGTGAGAGTGACAATTGGATCTCTTGGTAGTTACGTAGAGGCCTTACGACATCATCCATGGCATGAATACATCATCCATGTCATGATTGACTGTATTAGGCAATAGGCGTGGTTCATCCAGGGGATGAGACCGAGTTCCTCTTTTCAGCAAAGGAGAAATTTTAGCAGCTCTTCAGATCGTAGGCAAAGAAGGTGCAGATCATCCAGGAGCGGATGAAGACTGCACGATGTAGTAAGAAACAGGAAACCGGCTCCAGTCTTAGAGACTCGAGCGTGTTAAATGTTTAAAGAAGAGGATTCTTTAAGGAGAGAGGAGTCTGTGAAGCGGAAGACGTGGAGGCAGAGCTAGGATAGGGGCATGGGGTGGTGTACATGTTAGCATGCTACAACCACCCGCCTTAGTTATCCCCTCCAGGCTCAGGAAGCTGGAGGGCGGTGGAAGAGTGCGGCTGCATGCGGTCAAGGAGTGTGACCCAATGGCTCTAAAAATGATTCAAGGGACATTCTGTGTCCACTACTAGCTACTATAGTAACAGACGTCGATATGAACCATTCCTTACTTTCGCAAATCTTGTTCCAGACTTATAGTTTTCGGAAGTCGTGGACTTGACCCTCACGTCTGGAGATACCTTGAGAGGAGACTCGATAATCACATTTACACCGACGGTGTGGTCAGACCCTCGAGGCAAGAGTTTCGGTTGGAATATCTTGGTGGCAGCGTCGAGGCCTTACGACATTAGTTTGAGTATGGAATGGGCTATAAATGTTCATACTAAAATTGACGGTTTTAGGCAAACGTCGGGATGGGTTTTCCTTGGTCGGCGAAAAGGAAACCCCATGCAGCACAGGATAAACTCTTTCACAGGAGGGTGTGACCGATCACTTTTGAGTCGGTCAACCATACCCTCATGGCATAAGTCATTTGAGTTTTAGTTCTAACAGAAAATGGAGACCTCTGGAGTTCGAGGATGACGATCACGTCCTTATACGGGTCTCACCTCGACGAGGTTTACGAAGATGTGGCCAAGGTAGCAAGTTATTTCAGAGGTTCAACAGACCTTTCTAGGTCCTCAGCTGGGTAGGCGGGGTGGTTTACCACTTGACCCATCCACCTCAATTGCACCAGGTGCACGACGTCTTCCATGTATCTCAACTGAGGAGATACGCACTCGACCCTTCACATATCATCGACCATGAGGAGCTGGATGATGGAGATGGGGTTAATTTTACGGAGGTTCCAGTGAGGATCGAGGATCGACAGGAGTGGATGCTATGAGGACGGTCGATTCCACGGGTGCGCTTTCCTTGGAAGTACGAGAGCCTCCAGGGGAGCACATGGGAGCGGAAGGCTCAGGTGCGTGTTCAATACCGCTTTTGTGACCTTAGTTTGTGTTGAAGCTTTACGGGGACGTAAATCCCTGATGTGGGAGTAATGTATAGACCCGGAAATTTCAAGGAATTTTTTTTCTTAATTTTCTTTGGAATTTTACAAGAATGCAGTTTCTGACGGCGCCTGATTGCAAGGCCCGGTGTGCCCGGAATCATTTTCCGAAGTTTGGCTCGGGTACGTTCAGTGAACGAACAAGCGGGAATTTATATCTTTTGAACTGGTGCTCGGAATCGAATTCTGAGGGCACCGATGGAACCGTAGCGCCGGTAATTGCTTAGGAACTCCATTTCCGGAGTTGCGTTTACCTGAGAGAAGATGATAAAAATTGTGGAGTTTAATTTATAATTTATCTTCAATTTTTATTTTCTTGTTAAGTACATTAAGTGTTGTGTTACAACACTTGACCCTCTCTTAAGTGGTTTTAATCTATGTAAGGGAGTTAGGGGTGGGACCCACTTGGAGTTAACCACCCATGGGAGGATTTAAGGTGAGGTGGGGCCCACACAAACCCAACCCCTTCACATTCCTCTTAAACTCCCTAACTCCCTCTTAAATTTTGAGTAACCTTACTTTTCCTCACCCTCTCCCTCATTAACTCTAGACAACACACACATTAATTAAGTGAATTCAACTTTTGAATTCATTTTGTAAAAGTTGGATTGGGTTGATTAAATAATGTGGAACCATTATTTGTTATGGGTTAACTTTTGTGGTGTTGAGGGTAAGGGTAGAGAGCTTGGAAGTTTTAAAAGAACTTCTTCTTCTTCTTCCATCTTCTTGTTCCTCGGCAAAGGAGGAGGCACCGACGTGGGAACTCGCCATCGACAATCTGCCTTTCAAATTTCTCTCCGCGTGAAAGGAAGGGAGACGCTGCATCCTCCTCGGACGTTCTCCATCAGCATATACGAAACCTCACCCTCCGACTCTGTTTTCCGCGACACCGTCGTTCATCAACTTTTGTCGAGGTAGGGAACTTATTTGTAAACCCTCTTTTACTCCCTTCTAAATCTAAGAACGCGAATCAACAAAATATTAAGTTGATCCGTGAAGTTTATGTTACGGGTTGGGAAATCATGATTACGGGGAGAACTGCAGGGGTTTATTTTGTTTCGTTCGTGATTAGTATCGTCGCCGTTCTCCGTTTAAAAATTTGGACCGCTTGTTATCGATTAACGGGAGGGGGCCGGACCGCACAAACACGACCGACCCTCCTCCCTTATCTTATTGTTGTTCCTGTTGTTTTTTGGAATGGAGATGGCGTGGAACCGTCGCACCACTCAAGACAGTGCGGGAATTTAGAAAATCACCACGAAGGAGCACGACACCGTAGCGCCACACCATTGGAGCCGAACGAATCCGCAGTCGGAGTCGGGCCGCGGCGAAGGGGCGCAGTGCCAACGTGCCGCGCCGGGAAAACCACGATGACAACACGATTTTTTTTTGACGGGCGGCGACAAATAAGGCCGCAAGGTAATTTTGAGGCCTCCGCAGTGAAGGTCGGGTTCCGGGAGGACCGTTGGCGAAGACGACAGGAGAAACGGACCAGCGGAGCGCGTCCGGTGGTCCGTGGAAGGCGGTGGCGGCGCGCCACGATGGCGCGGCGGCGCCGGCGACGATTGCCGCTGGCCTCAATCAGCGGCGAGGGCGGGCCGCACACACCCCCGCTCCACGACATCGGCACGGCCGCGCTGGCTGAGCCGCGGCTGGCCGGTTGAGCCGGCCGGGCCCATCCGGGTCGAACCCGGGTCGGGTCGGCCCTGTTCGGGCCGACCCGGTGCGGGCCGACCCGAGGGGGGGGGGGGGGGGGGTCGGGCCGGGTCGGTCCGGGCCCAGACCCCCCATTTTCAGACCCTCTTTGGTCTTTTGCCCATATCTTGGGCTACAGTCCTCCGATCGATGCACCTTCAGTTGCGTAGAGATCCTTGGAACGAGTCGGTTGTTTTAGTATATTATACTCAAGGTTTGAGAATACTTTGGGTTGGTTCGGATATGGATCCAACTGAGCCCTCGGAGCGGAAACACACAAATCTTGAACTTCGGATGTCCGATTGACGTGCCGTCGACTTTGATGGATTACTCTAAGTGAGATGGATATTTTGGCTTAATCTGCTCGATATTTGGATGCCATCGGAGTGTGGTCGGGTTGGTTCGCTCACGAATCCAACCGGCCCCCTGGAATGAAAAAGCCAATAACTCATAGACCGTGCGTCCGATAGACGTGCCGTCTGTCTCGTTGAATTCCACTTGATGAGATGGAACTTTTGGCATAATTCACCCGAGTTTTGGTTACTGTTGGATAGTGGCCGGGTTGGGTTGTACCCGAAATCCAACCGGGCCCCTGGAACGGAAAAACTGATATCTTTCAGACCAGACGTCCGTTTGATGAACCGTCAGCGGCATTGGTGATCGCATTGAGAAATGGGCCCTATGAGTATACCCTATGAGACTTCGGGGTATAGTTGAGATACGGCTGGGTTGGTTCGCTCACGAAACCAACCGGGCACCTGGGACGAAAAGGCTAATGACTCACAGACCGGGCATCCGATTGACGCGACGTCTGTTGCGTTGAGACCCCTATGACGAGGCAGTCCTTTGAGATACTTCTTCGTGGGACTTTGAGATACTTGGAGTATCGACCTGTAGCTTGTGGAGCGGACCCTCCCAAAGACGAACGTGCGGAGTACAGATACCGTGTAGCCGACTGGGACCTGACGACTTCTTGACAGACTTGACTTGGAGTGAGTCGACTAGCCCAGTGGACGGAGTACTACTTTGTGAGGTGCATACCCATGGAGGATGGAGCACTACCTGTGTGACAGTGCAGACCCACGGTACTCGTCCGAAGAGTACCTCAGCAGGCTACTAGGTGGTGTGCACTACTGTGTTTGGGTGCCACACCTCGGCGGGAAGCACTACTGTGTTTGGGTGGCTAACCCGTTGTACTCGACAGGAGGAGTACCTCAGTAGTCTTAGATTAGTGAGCAGTACCTCGGAGTCGTGACAAGACAGCTGTACACTCCAGAGACGGGGCTCTTCAGTAGTAACAGTTTCGATAATGAAAATCTAGGTTTGAGATAAGACTTTTGACCTTTGTGTTTACCTCATGATTGAGATGGGTCACTTGATAACTAAGGTATATGTATGGGCATATACCTGGGTAGTGGTTATCTGTTGATTTCATGATCTTGGTGTTTTCCTCATGATTGAGATGGGTTACTTGATAACTTAGGTATATGCATGGGCATATACCTAAGTAGAGGTTATCTGTTGAGATATTCTTTGTGGTTATCCTTGTTGCTTTTTAGTGAGACCTTAAGGGTCTCGGGGTCCCTACTGAGTATCTTTATACTCACCCCTGCACGGGCTATGCCCACACCTCGTTGGGTTGGTTTCAGACGACGGGCAGTGCTGACGGAGGTCGAGTGTTCGAGGATTGGACGGTACCCGGGGGTGGACTACACGACGAGTCAGTATCCGGAGGTGGACTACACGATGAGTCAGTATCCGGAGGTGGACTTCACAGCGAGACGACACTCGGAGGAGGTTGAAGAGCGAGAGCGTTTTGGAGGCTATATGTACCTACCGTTCAGGTATGATCCGTGGTGGACGATCCAGGAGCTGCACCATCTGTACCTACCCTTCAGGTTGGATCCGAGGAGGATGACCCAGGAGCCGCTTCCGTCCCTCCAACTGTTGTCTTTTTCTATTGTACTTTGTTCAGTTGTAGTTGTAGTTTCTTTTGGGTTTGTATTCTGGCCCATTTACCTTTCAGCACTTCTCTTTGTACTCAGTGTTTTACTTCTGCTTGTACTCTGTGGTGTTTTGTTTACTTTTATAAAGGCAATGCCTTCCCAGTTATCGGTATTTACGCCTATGGTGCTAGTCGCCAGCCTCTGGCCTATGGAAGGCGGGCTTGGGGTAGTCACGACACGGGCCCCGAGGATGGGTCGTGATATCCACACTCCATGGAATACATTTTTTATACATTATTGGCCCATGAGTGAATCATGTACCTAGGTTTTTCTTATGAAAAATATAATTTGTTGTAATAACCAATGTGGCATCCATCGAACATGGTGTAGATTGGATAGGTGTTTTGGTAATCATCATGCTATATCTTCATTTCCCAATATAGTGATCTCTCATTTTGTTCATGCATAGTTGGACTAATCCACCATCTGGATATATCTTAGCACTGGTCATTCTCACAGTAGACACTTTTTCTTCTCCTGTTGGTGGACACAACTCCAAGACTTCCTAGAAGCTGTCTGTGGATCCTGGGAGAAACTAATCCATTGTAGGTGCTTGCTCAAATTCCACTACATGTTATGGTGTTAGAGGCATGACTTTTCAGATAGGTTTACTCTCTTCCTTCTACCTATCATAATTTGGATATGATCAAGATGAAGATTGAACATGCAGAGCTGAGTCCAGAGGCAATCTTGGAAAATGACCAATTTGTTTCCCTCGTTTATAAGATGCAACAAATCAATGAATATTTTTGGAGTTGGAGAGATGACTTGGTGTAAAATCGCATTCCACATGGATCAAGGTGGATGATAATAACTCTGGCGACATTCAAAAATTCCTGAAGGAAACGAGATGCTATAGTGCTGAAAACAACCATATAAACCAATTTTCTTTCAATTATGATCCAAATGATATTGGCAGGATAGTGGATTCCCATTTCAATTCCCTATTATGTGGTCCTAACTCTTATATGCAGATCAGTTACCCTATTGGATAGGATTATATTTTTAACATAATCCCATGCACAACCTCCCACTATGAAAACACCCTTATAGAGAAAATCCCCAAGGAAGAAGAGGATTGAGGTGATAATAATTCTCTTAATCAAGAGAATTCTCTTAGACAAAAGGTTTCCTAGGGTCCTTCACTGTGAGGTTTTGGGCCATTATTATGGAGGAACTCATTGGGGAAATCCATGATTTCTTTGGCAAAGGCCCCTATCCCGGGTTGCATTTGTTACAACCATTGTTTTCATTTCCAAGGATAAAGATCCATACTCAATATCTCAGTATCATCCCATCATCATGTGAGATTTATCTTATAATGCCCTAGATAAAACCATCAATAAAAGGCAATACCAATTCATTAAATCATGGTTCTCTAGGGATCGAAATGCTTTCATATATGATAGAACTATTCAAGGAGATATGTAGATTGTACAAGATATTATAAAGACGCATAAATTTAAAGGGAAATGTTTTCTTAATTTTCTTTGGGATTTTACAAGTACGCAGTTTCTAACAACAGCTAATTCTGAGGCCCGGTGTCCCCAGAATCAATTTTCCGAAGTTTAGCTCAGGTACGTTCAGTAAACGAACGAGCGGGTTTTTCTAACATTTTAACCAGTGCTTGAAATCAAAATCTGAGGGCACTGATGAAACCACACCGACGATAATTGCTTAGGAACACCTTTGCTGGAGTTGCGTTTTCTCGGGTGAGGGTATTAAATAAATGGATTAACTAATGAATGAAATAAAACTTTGTGCTGAAATTTTTATTTCTAATCTATGTAGTTTTAACCTATGCATGGAGGTTGGAGTGGGACCCACTACACCCTAACTTCTATAAGTAGGATATTAGTGATGTGGGGCCCACACGAGCCCCACCCCATAAAATTATTTAAAATCTCCCTCATGCATTTAATTGTGTAACACACCCACACCCCCCTTTTAAATGACAAGTCAATTCTCGCAATTAATTGGACTGTTAAAGGATATCCAATTAATTTAATAAATTGAATGGGATATTTTTGAATTTCAAATTAATGTTGACATGTGTGTGAGTGCGAATAAAATAAGAAAAAGTCTTATTTTATTGGGGGGGTTTTTTGTTGTGCGAGAAAGAGGAGGAGAGAACTCTTGCGCTCTGAAGAACATCCTCTTCCTCATCGAAGAACGCAAAGAACGCCGAGTCTACAAAGAAGAAATCCTTCACCGCAAGGGGAGATTGCTGTACCATCTTTTTCCCTCTCCACAGCCGGTGAGGGACCCCTTCTTCGAAGAACGACGATGCGCCGCTTCCTTCATCGGGCGAACGCCGCCGACGCTTACAGAGCCTCGATCCGCGACGTCGTCTTCCACGACGCCGTCTTCCGCGACAACCTTTTTCCGCAACGATACTTGTTCGACAACTCCTTGAGGTAGGGGTTCGATTTAGTTCATGAATTAATCTTTTCCGTTCATCGTCAATTTCTTTGAGCCACTTATTATCAATTTAACGGGAGGAGGTCGGACCGCATGAACACGGCCGACCATCCTCCCCCTTTTGTTGTTTTGTTCATTAAGGCTCGAACGAAGGCGGCGCTGTGCAATGACACCACGTGGAAACAAGGAGAAATGCAGCGAAGAAGTGTGGCGCCGTTGCGCCGTGCCATTGAGGCTGAAAGAAGCCACGGCCAAAGTTTGGCCATGGCGAAGGGGCGCGGCGCCATCGCATAGCGCCGGAGACCCACGAAGAGGCCTCGACCGGAGCGGGGCCACGGCGGATGGGTGTTGCGCCGTCGTGCCGCGCCGGTCGGACCAAGGCCGCGACCTTTGGCCACGGCGGGATCGGCCGGCCAGCCGGGCCGGCCGTTCAGAAGAGCCCGGGGGTCGTAACCCCCAGCTGGAAAAGGAGCGGTCCCCACGTGGGGGCTTCTATTTCAAAACAGGGGGGCAGCGCGACCCCCCTTTCCGCGATAGCTCGGCCAACACCGAGCTGTCTGGCCACGCAGGTCACGCACGTGCCAGGCCAACCGGTCGCCCCGGTCGGGCCATGCCCACCGGGCCAGCCCGTGCCCTAATGGGCCGGACCTAGACCCGGGTCGGGTCGACCCGGTTTGGGCCGACCCAGGGGGGTGTTGGGCCGGGTCGGTCCGAGCCCAAAACCCCCTAAAACCGGAATGGTTCGTTTAAATTACAGTAACTTGGGATACGAAACTACGATCGATGCACCGTCAGTTGAGATGCGATCCTTGGATCGAGAAGGTCGTTTTAGTATATTACACTCAAGGTTTTGGAGAAATTTGGGTATGGCCAGGTTGGTTCGAACACGAAACCAACCAGGCCCTCAGAGCGGAAACACTTATAACATGAGCTCTGGACATCCGATTGACGTGTCGTTGACTTTGTTGGATTCTTCTTAGTGAGACGGACCTTTTGGATTACTCGCCTAGAGCTTTGTATGTAGTTGGAGTGAGGTCGGGTTGATTTTGAATTAAAAACCAACCGGGCCCCTAGAACGAAAAACCCAATAACTCTCAGACCGGGCGTCTGATTGACGCGCCGTCTGTCGCATTGAGTTCCTTTTGTCGAGACAGAACTTTGGAATACATCAACTCAAGACTATGTGTCAGTTGATGTATCGAACCCCTTGGATCGTGGTGCGGACCCTCCCGGAATTGAGCATGCTATGTGCGGGAACCCTCGGTCTGATTGACGCGCCTTCTGTCGCGTTGAGTTCCTTTTTTCGAGACAGAACTTTGGGATACATCAAATCCAGACTACGTTTCAGTTGATGTATTTACCCCCTTTTCTCGTGGAGCGGACCCTCTCAGAATTGAGCATGCTATGTGCGGGAACCCTAGAGCTTGTTGCGACTGTGACGACGATGATGATTGCACTAAAATCCTATGTTGGTTCGGTAGCAACGACGACTGCACTGAAATCCTCCGTTAGTTTGGCAGTGATGAAGACTGTACTAAAATCCCTTGTGGGATCGACGACGATGACTAATGTTCTTGTATCCTATGTGGGTCTAGCAGTACTACTTTTCTTGTATCCTACATGGGTCTGGTAGTAATACTGTTCTTGTATCCTATGGGGGTCCGACAGTATTTTCCCTCTGTTGTAGTATCCTACATGGGTCTAACAGAGTAGCCGGTCTTGTATCCTACATGGGTAGCTTAGCTGGTCTAGTATATTATGTGGGTCCCAGCTTAGATGAATCGGTGACTACATCTGATCGTCTATATCACCTTACGAAGAAATATACCTGTGTGAGCTGAGTCTTGACTTTCAATCATTATCATCGATATGATTGACTTGCTTTCCTATGTGGATTGGGTTGTGTTTTCCTGTGTGGATTGGGTTATACTATCCTGTGTGGATGTGATCGAACTTTGTCTTGGATGTTGGAGTGGAACTAGAATTGATGACATAGGTACATGTATGGGCATATACCTATGTAGTGTTGGATGTTACTTCATGATTGTATCTTTCCTTTGTGGATTATCCTTTGTGGATTCTGGGACACCTTCAGGGGTTTCGGGGTCCCTACTGAGTAGCGTATACTCACCCCTACAAGGGTAATGCCTGCACTACGTTGTGTTGGATTCAGATGATGGAAAGAGCTGATCATGGTTGAGGCTTATGGAGAAAGTCAGTACCTGGAGGTGGACTACTGGGCGGGATGTACACCGAGTAGACGACTGGACCCGAGGAGCTGAGGAGACTATCTGTACCCACCCTTCAGATGGGACTTCCAGTGGACGACTTGACTTTTCTTCTTTACTTTCAGTTACCACACTATCATTCCAGTTGTACTTTACTTTCAATTTGGGTTTGTATTATGGCCCACTTACTTTTCCCAACTTACTATTGCACCCAGTTTTACATAGCGTTTACTTCTGCTTTCTTACTTTGTGGTGTTTGTTTACATTATAAACGAAATTCCTTCCCCTTTTTGTCAGGATTTACGACTTGATGCTAGTTTCCAGCCCCTGGCCTATGGGAGGCAGGCTTGTGGTAGTCACGACACGGGTCCCGATGACGTGTCGTGACAAATAAAAAGGGACGAGCACTGAGGCCTCATCGCTCGGTGGGTTGTCGTCTCACACAAAGCTTAGAACCCAAGCTGGCTGCCATCGTGGGGACATCCTGAAAAGAAACTGGTGTTCCCCATTCAATACAGTATACCTGGTGAGTTGACACAAATTAATCACAAAAAAACTTTTGAAACACACATGCAATCAATGTTTTTGTGCACTGAGTCGAAAATCAGAAGTCAGGGTCCTGGTGTATAGATACATCGGCCGCCGCACCAACACTGTACTCGCTGGACTGATAACCGCACTCAATACCCTTAACTCTATTGCTTCACACAAAAGGAAGATCATATTCCTTAGATCTACGGTAGAACAGAACTCCTCTGATACCAATTTGTCACGACCTGTCCTCGGGACCCGTGCCATGACAACCCCAAGCCTGCCTCCCATAAGCCAGGGGCTGGCGACTAGCACCAAGGCATAAATCCCAACAAAAGTGGAAGTCACTTCCTTTATAAAGTAATAAAACACCACATAGTAAGCAAGCAGAAGTAAACACTAAGTAAAACTAGGTGCAATAGTAAGTGCAGAAAAGTAAGTGGGCCAGGATACAAACCCAAACTGAAATTAAAGTACAACTGGAAAGAAAGTGCAACAACTTAAAGTAAAGCAGCAATGTCGATCCATCCACTAGAAGTCCAACCTAAAAGGTGGGTACAGATAGTTTCCTCAGCTCTTCGAGACGCATCTACGTCTGAGCACTGCCTTTCACCCTCAGACTGATGGTCAGACGGAGAGGACCATTTAGACTCTCGAGGACATGCTCCAAGCATGTGTCCTCGACATTGGTCGCAACTGGGAGGATCACCTACCCTTGGTGGAGTTTGCGTACAACAACAGATACAAATCCACCATCGGGATGACACCATACGAGGCATTGTACGGCCAACCATGCAGATCACCTCTGTGCTGGACAGACCCTGGGGAGTCAGCACTTATGGGACCAGAGATGGTCCAGGCCATGACAGAGAAGGTCGAGGTCATACAAGAGCAGATGAAGACAGCTCAGAGATGACAGAATCCTTATGCTGACTGGAGGCGGAGACCACTTGAGTTCGAGGATGGCAACCACGTCTTTTTGCAGGTCTCACCTCGACGTGGATAACGGAGATTTGGCCGGGGCAGAAAGTTATCTCCGCGGTTTATCAGACTATTGCAGGTTCTCAACAGGATAAATGAGGTGGCTTATCACCTGGCTCTACCACCTCAGTTGCACCGGATGCACGACGTCTTCCACGTATCTTAGCTGAGGAGATACATGCATAACCCGACGCATATCATTGACGATGGGGAGACTTTTGCGGAGGTCCCAGTGGAGATTGAGGATCGACAGGAGAAGAACATATGTGGGAGGATGATTCCTCTAGTGCGCATCAGATGGCAGCACGGGAACCTCCAGGAGAGCACTTGGGAGTGGGAGGCTCAAATGTGTGCTAAGTACCCTCATTTGTTCCCCTAGTTTATGATGTATCATTACGGGGATATAAATCCCTGAGGTGGGAGTAATGTAAAGACCCATAAATTTCAATGGAAATGTTTTCTTAATTTTCTTTGGGATTTTAAGAGTAAGCAGTTTCTGACGGTACTTGATTCTGAGGCCCGGTGTGCCCGAAATCAATTTTCCGAAGTTTAGCTTGGGTACGTTCAGTAAACAAACGAGCGGGTTTTCCTAACTTTTGAATCAGTGCTCGGAATAAAAATCTAAGGGCACTGATGAAACCACAACGCCGATAATTGCTTAGGAACACCTTTTCTAGAGTTGTGTTTGCTCAAGTGAGGTTATTAAATAAATGGGTTAACTAAATAATGAAATAAAAATTTGTGCTACAATTTTTATTTCTATTCTACGTAGTTTTAACCTATGCTTGGAGGTTGGAGTGGGACCCACTACACCCTAACTTCTCTAAGTAGGATATTAGTGAAGTGGGGCCCACAGGAGACCCACCCCTTCAAATTCCTTAAAACTACCATCGTAAATTTAATTGTGTAACACACCCGCACCCCCCATTTAAATTACAAGTCAACTCTCGCAATTAATTGGACTGTTAAAGGATCTTCAATTAATTTAATTAATTGAATGGGATATTGTTGAATTTCTAATTAATGTTGACATGTGTGTGTGTGAATAAAATAAGACAAAGTCTTATTTTATTGGGGGTTGTTTTTTTGTGCGAGAAAGAGGAGGAGAGGACTCTTGCGCTCTGAAGAACATCCTCTTCCTCATCGAAGAACACGAAGAACGCCGAGTATGTGATGAAGAACTCTGTCACCGCAAGGGGAGATCACTGTACCATCTTTATCCCTCTCTGCAGCCGGTGAGAGACGCCTTCTTCAAAGAACGACGACGTGCCACATACATCATCGGGATAACGCCGATGACGCTTATGAAGCCTTGATCCGCAACTCCGTCTTCTGTGACACCGTCTTTCGCGACGTCTTTTTTCCGCAAAGATCTTTGTTCGACAACTCCTTAGGTAGGGGTTTGATTTAGTTCGTGAATTATTCTTTTTCGTTCATTGTCAATTTCATTGGGCCGCTTGTTATCAATTTAACGGGAGGAGGTCGGACCGCACGAATATGGCCGAGCCTTCTCCCCTTTTGTTGTTGTGTTCGTTATGGCTCGAACGAAGGTGGCGCGGTGCAACGACACCGCACAGAAACAAGGAGAAATGCGGTGAAGAAGTGCGGCGCCGTCGCGCCGCGCCATTGAGGCCGAAAGAAGCCGCGGCCGGAGTCGGGCCGAGGTGAAGGGGCGCGACACCGTCGCACCAGGCCGGAGACCCACGAAGAGGCCACAGCGGAGGGGCACAACGCCATCACGCCACGCCGGTTGGACCAAGGCCGTAGGCTTTTGCCGCGGCGGAGCAGGGAGCGGAGGCCGGAACCACCGGCCGTCGGCGCCTCGAAGGGGCAAGACTGCAGGGTCCTGCGGCGGCGGCACCGGCCGGCCGTTCGGAGGAGCCCGTGGGTCATAACCACCAGCTGGAAAATGAGCGGCCCCCACGTGGGGGCCGCCGTTTCAAAACAGGGGGGCAGTGCCCCCCCCCTGTCCGCGACAGCTCGGCCGGCCACGCGGGCCGCACCGACTGGGCCGGGCCACGCCCACTAGGTCGGGCCACACCCTAATGGGATGGACCCAGACCCGGGTCGGGTCATCCAAGTTCGGGCCGACCCAGGGGGGTCTTGGGCAAGGTCGGTCCGGGCCCAAAACCCCCTAAAACCAGACAGGTTCGGTTAAATGCATGTAACATGGGCTACGGACCTCCGATTGATGCACAATCAGTTGCGATGCGATCTCTGGATTGATACGGTCGGTTAGCTATATTACACTCAAGGTTTTGGAGAACATTGGGTATAGCCGGGTAGGTTCGAACACGAAACCTACCGGGCCCTCGGAGCGGAAATGCCTATAACATGAGCATCGGACGCCGGATTGACGTGTCGTAAACTTTGTTGGATTAATCATAGTGAGACGGACCTTTTGGATTACTCCGCTCAAGGTTTGGATACATTTGGAGTGCGTTCAGGTAGATTTTTACTTAAAAACCAACTGGGCCCCTGGAATGAAAAAGCCAATAACTCTCAGACCAGGCGTCCGATTGACGCGCCTTCTGTCGCGTTGAGTTCCTTTTGTCGAGACGGAACTTTGGGATACATCAACTCCGTACTACGTGTCAGTTGATGTATCGAACCCCTTGGCTCGTGGAGCGGACCCTCCCAGAATCGAGCATGCTGTGTGCGGGAACCGTAGAGCTAGCTGCGACTTCGACGACGATGACAACTGCACTGAAATCCTCTGTTGGTTTGTCAGCGACGATGACTGCACTGAAATCCTCCGTTGGATCGACAGCGATGAAGACCGTACTGAAATCCTTTGTGGGATTGACGATGATGACTAATGTTCTTGTATCCTTGGTGGGTCTAGCAGTACTACTGTTCTTGTATCCTACGTGGGTCCGGAAGTATTTGACCTCTGTTTTAGTATCCTACGTGGGTCCGACAGAGTAGCTGGTCTTGTATCCTACGTGGGTCCGATAGCTTAGCTGGTGTAGTATCCTATGTGGGTCCTAGCTTAGATGAATTAGTGGATACATCTGATCATCTCTATCACCTTACGAAGAAGTATACCTGTGTGAGATGAGTCTTGACTTTCAATCATTATCTTCGATATGATTGACTTGCTTTCCTATGTGGATTGGGTTGTGTTTTACTTTGTGGATTGGGTTGTACTATCATTTGTGGACGTGATCAAACTTGGGATCGGATGTTGGAGCTAAACTGGAATTGATGACTTAGGTACATGTATGGGCATATACCAAAGTAGTGTTGGATGTTACTTCGTGATTGTATCTTTTTTTTGTGGATTATCCTATATGGATTCTGGGAGACCTTCGGGGGTCTCAGGGTCCCTACAAAGTAGCGTATACTCACCCCTGCATAGGCTATTCCCGCACTACGTTGTGTTGGATGCAGACGATGGACATAGCTGATTGTGGTTGAGGCTTGTGGAGCAAGTTGGTACCTGGAGGTGGACCACTGGGCGGGACGTACACGGAGCGGACGGCTGGACCCAAGGAGATGAGGAGACTATATGTACCCACACTTCAGGTGGGACTTCCAGTGGATGGCTTGACGTTGCTGCTTTACTTTCAGTTGTTGTACTTTCTTTCCAGTTGTACTTTACTTTCAGTTTGGGTTTGTATTCTGGCCCACTTACTTTTCTGCACTTACTATTGCACCCAGTTTTACTTAGTGTTTAGTTCTTCTTGCTTACTCTGTGGTGTTTGTTTACTTTATAAAGGCAACACCTTCCCCTTTTTCTCGGGATTTACGTCTTGGTGCTAGTCGCCAGCCCTTGGCCTATAAGAGGCGGGCTTGGGGTAGTTACGACACGGGTCCCGAGGAAGGGTCGTGACAAATATGTTTAGCGATATTAACAAGAATGTGTTGGGATATAATGTTGTAATTGATATGGATATAGAGAATTCCCATTACCACCTTCAGTGGAATTTCATCCTCTGGGTTGTGCGAATCATGGTTTTTTCTTACTAGGTGGTTGATTTGTTCTTCTGGGGTTTTAGCTCCCCCTGATTGAATATTTTATTTATGGGTAGAAAATGTGGATTCTTGAAAATGGTTAAGTGATTGAGATATGTTACCCTCTATCTCATATCATATTCATTATGGTATAATATGCACTTTGTAGATATATTAACTAAAGTATTCATCTTGCTAACATAAAGCATTTTCCATGAAGATCCCACCACTACGGGCTGTCTGACTTGTTCTTCGTAGATGACTTGATATTTTTGTTAAATGGATGTGAGGACTCCATAATAGGTTTTAATAAAATAATGAATGATTAAACTATGTGGGGTGGAAAAATCATCATTAAGGATAAATGTCATGCGTTACTTCCAACTTTATGCTCCAAAAGAAAGAGTAGTATTGAATCGGGCCTGGTTATTGGAAAAAGTCTTTCCCAATGGAGTATTTGGGATATACTCTTTCTGTAGGATGAACTATAATAAGGTACTTTGATAGATAGATAAATAAAATAAATAGCATAATTAGAATCTAGAAAAATTGGATCTTATCCTCCTTTGTTATAATAACCATAGTTAATCCTATCCTGACATATATTCATATGCACATACTCTCAGTGCTCAAGGTACCTAAAAAGTGTTTCCACGACATTTATAAAATCTTAAATTCATTCATTTTAGATTCTCAGGGTGAGTATATATTTCATTGGTATTGTTGGAATAATCATTCAAGACCATTGCAGTACAGATGTATCAGTGTATGGAATATCATGTATTTGATGCATTTTCATTACAGAAAATTAGAATGGGAATCTATTGAGGTTCATTCATAGAGGAGAATATTATGTACTAAAAAATAAATAAATGTTCTAAATACATCCATATGAAACTCCACCTTTTATGGAATTCCATTAAAATCCATATTCTAGTGCTTCAAATCTACTCATGATAGTTTATTGGTCAGAGTGATATCAACTTTTTGAACTTAAATTGGGTTAGCAAGGTCCTATATTTCCCTGGGTTCATCATGCCTGAAAAATCCTTTATATAGCCTAGCATCTTTTTTTCTTTCATTAATTAGATCCTTGATACCATGAAGAGAATGAACAATAAATGAATTATCTTGGAGGAGTCCCCTGATGCATTCTTCCTCACTGGTACTTCCTGAATAGTTTTTTAACAAGGAATAATAAAAGGTGTTGAATATGAATCATGCTATTTACCGATGGATATAATCTCTCTAGTGAATGGTTGT
The DNA here is from genome assembly GCA_963277665.1 of Viscum album. NCBI lineage: Eukaryota > Viridiplantae > Streptophyta > Magnoliopsida > Santalales > Viscaceae > Viscum > Viscum album. Next base: position 1,293,052,149 of record OY728158.1, read on the forward strand.
ACATATGAAATTCAATATTTTTATCCAGAGGATCTAGAACAACACATTTCCAATATATAAGGGAGTCAAATGGAGATGCATTCCTCTAGATTCCAAATTATCTTATTGTTGAATACATCATGAAAATTCCATGTCTCATAAGTTCCTCCTTAATGGATGGGTTCATAAGATATGGAGTTTACCAGTTTAGTTCTCTGGTTTTGAGTCTTTGACAACATCCCTAGAAAGTTTTCATCATCAATGGTTTAGAGAATCCAATAATTACAAGCATGAGGAGAGGGTATCCACTATAATTCATACAATGGTATACTAGATTTTATGGGAGGAAATTAATATGTCCTTGCACAAGTCACCCCTATGAATCAGATCATTTTGTTAGAACCACGTCCTTAGTTGTGAATATTGTATGGATTATGGACCAGTGGGAGAAAACTCCCCCACTCAGGGGTTTTATGTCCAGAAGTCACCCACCTTCTATATCAAGAGCACTGCTAGTGGTTCAATGGGTTTGGTGGAACCCCCCGCCCCAAAATATGAAATTGAATATTAGTTGATATTTATCTCAAGGTCTCATGCGGGGAGGAGGTTTCATTCCTGACTATAGGGGCTTCATTTTAATAACCATTATCTCCTTCTATTGGACTGGTGACTCTCTCAGCCTAGAGGTGTCTTCCATGGTAAATTTTATTAACTTGTGCAATTTTAATGGAATCTCATTAGCTTTAGTGGAGATAAACTCAAATATGGTTTGGAATTCTCTACCAGGACTTTCTTCTACTTTCTATAATCTCACATACTTGATTGGAAAATGAAAGTCCCTCCTTCTATCAAGCATTGACCTATTTGAGTCATGTCCTAAAGGGAACTATATAGGTGACTATCTGTCCTTCATGACCTCCTACAAGGTCCCCTATAGGGTGTTTGATAACATAGGCTCCCCCAGGGGTGCTGATATTTTCATGGGGAATTCTCTAGGACCCCACTTCTATAGGCCCCATGTTTTTTTGTACTCTTACTCACCCCTTTATTATAAAATCTATGATTATAGAATCAAATAATATTTAGGATCCATGCTATCTGATACAAGTAGCCTAATATTATAAGGATCAAAATGAGGTACAATATAATAAACTTGGGGTTGACACTTAGTTAGGGTGCATGTAACACATTTAATTAGCTTTTGTTTAAATTTTTTGTTTTGAGGTTGTCATGAGTGAATTATGAGTATTTAAAATGATTCTTGTCGATATTGATTCTATTTGAGCTGAGTAAATTATATTTCTAATGTTTTTATATTTTTTATAGGAATATATTCTTGGTATTGGACAGAATTTATAAGAGACAAAATATAGGGACCAAAACATTACTTATATAGACACTATATCTTAATAGAAAAAATATTCTTCAATATCAAAACAATCCATTCAAAAACCTTAAATATTTAGTTTAATTGGAGAAATGGGTATGTAGAAACTCATACATAAATGATTCACCTAATTTCCCAATACGTTTATCACACCCACCACCCTTTATAGACATATCATACATATAAATTGTGTCCATAACCTGGGGTTGGGAACATAAAAAAGGGTGAGTTAATATGATCCGTAAGGGAAACTAGAAGAATTATCCATCAATGATTATAAGTGATCATAATATGTGAATAAGGGTACAATAACATGTGATCAACAATATAAAATCATACCCATTAATTCATAAATCATAATCATGAAACATGAAAAAATGTTTTATCAATCAAAGGATATCATACACAACATTGAACAATCAGAAATAATAAATCATGATCCATGAGAACATGTCATAATATTAATACACATGTTTTATTCATAAAAATATAATTATAAAATAAATTATTTATTCTTGACGCACTAACAAGACAATCATGATTAGGTTTACTCCCCATTCCATCATTTCTATAGTCAAGGATCACTCCCAAGAATATCTTATTCTAGAATATCCACTACAAAACTAGGATCAATCCCCATTATAGTATTTATTATCTCATTAGATATACATATTTACCTAATCCATTGGGAGGTTGTAATTATGCACCACCCTTCACTTAAAGAAAACTATACTTATGTGCTTCACAAGAATATAAAAAATCAATCATATCATCAACTCATAACCCATGGAAAGGCTATGGGTTTCATAAAACTTTTATCATAATAATCATAAACAATCTAGTAAAATAATAAATATATTAAAAATGGTTCGTATACCTAGAAAATCATATGAAACAATGAAGGATATTTTTATAAATAAAAATACATTTAATATATCACTAAAACGTTTCTTGTGGAAAATACTATTTATTTTAAATCACTTATTTAGAATTTGAAAATGTACATATATAATTAAGGAAATTTTTTTTTGAAAAAAATAAATGAATATCATAAAGGAATCTTTGAATAATAGACTATTAGTGATGAAAGGGAAATACGTATTTGTGGTGTTAGTTTAAAAAATTCCTTTCACATTTTTGAATAAACATAAATGTAACATATTTAGAAAATTAAAAGAAACATATTTATAAACCTTTTTGTCAAATAAATTATAGTTAAAATTGAATTTTTGGATAATAGTTAAAATATTGTTGAATTTATTAAATTAAAGTATGGAAAAGGGATAATGTATTCCCAACTAAAGGTAAAATCAAGATCCATTTTTGCTAAAAATATTTGTTCTGTCTCTTGATTATTTAAAGATAGGAAATTAAAAAAGAAAACATTTAATCCAAAAAAAGTTACCAGATTAGATGAAAATAAATAATTTTTGGGATAAATTTAATATATAATTTTACCGTAATCATTTTAATCATAAATTATCCAGCTAAAAATGATATTGTAACATAAAACCCTTATATCCTTCTTATCATGTTTCAAAAGTACTCTATCTTCCTCTTAATTGTGAGATCTCATTTGGATTTCTCCTTATGAATTAAAAGATTAATATTAGGTGAATACTAGAAGATGATGGGAAGGAATCTAGGAAGGATATAGAGTGGGTACTTGCTGACAAAGAAGTCTCAAAAGGTATGAATAAGTATGTATAACGGATTCCCTATTATAAGTAGGGGGGACACACTTAAAATTTATTAAAATATCTCAATTATATAAGCTCACTGATATGGGAATGTGGAACCAAGTGGTCAAGGATTATAATTTAGTATAATATAAGGTTTAAATTTATTTATAAAATAATAATTTAATAGGTGCATTTGGTAATCATACCATTATCTCTTTGATTAACCTTTGGTACAACCGTTTTAACCTTTACCATTGTATGAAAATTTTATTGTTTTTTATTATTTAATTTGAACAAAAATTAAGTTGATCCTAATAAATTAGATTAATTATCATTATTCAAAATACTAATTCAATTTTACAATATCCAACTTTTATAACTGGAATAATTGGATTTTATATCAGTTTACAAACCACTATTAAAAACCTAGTTCAAAAAATTAAATTTTTAAGAATAAAACATAATTTAATTCGAATAATTTTCTTATAAAAAAAATTAATTTTTTTTTGAAAAATATATTATAATATAATAATTTTTTTTATTAAAACCATTAATAAAATTTTATTAAATTAATACATTAAGATAAAAATACAATGTACAGATGAAAATAGTTTTTAGAAAACAAATTTTATGCAAAAAATTAAAATATTCCAAAGAAAGTGTAATGATGATTCTAAAGTAATTAATTAGATAATATTTAATTAAATGATAATTACCTTAATTTTTGATAAAATAAAATGTATAATTTTAATTTTAATTGGAAATAAATGTCAATTTTAAAAAAATTGGTATTTTCACAATTCATTGAATAAATAATTCTTTTTAGAAAAATCCTCCAAATCCACCCAAATATAATATAGAAATGAATATTTAAAAAAGATATTAATTAGAACATAATCATATTTTTATTATTTTCAAAAAACCACTTTGTGGGAGAGTGGAAACCTTACAAAAAAGTCCATGAAAAACTAGGAAACACAACATCCAACATCAAAAGAGATAGACGAGCCATTGGAATCAAGTTTAATCCTACTAGAAGTATTGCTCCGCAAAAGATTCCATAAAATCCCGATTACCGCTTTTTCCGGATATTCTATAATGAGATCCTAAAACCAGGTTAGAAACTTATCCCATTAATGTAAGAATTCCTCCATATTTATTTTCCCTACATTAAACCCTCTTGCCATGATTCGATCTTGCTTGTCGACCCTCGCCGTTTGCACCTCACTAGTTTCCACCTAAGGAACTCTCTCATACAAATTCCCACAATCTTCTTATGAGGCATTGAAAGGAACCATTGTCTCCAACCTTTCCTCCTTGGAATGAATGATAAAATCCCACATTTCCTACATCAAAGCCGTAAACCTAATCGTATAATCCCCCTGATGATTTTCCATAACAACCAATCGATCCCCCTCATTATTGTTCTCCTTAGTATTATCACCACCAAGGACAACAACTTGACGAGGAAATTTTCATTTTCATGAGGATCTAGTGACAGGAGGGCTAGGAAAGAATGAATAATCTTTCCTCTTCATTGCCTTCCGAGAGTGATTTATAAACCCCTCCGGGTCAACTATGGTGTTTTTCCCTTTCGTAGCAGATAATCTGATGTAATCCTCCGCCAGTTCCACTTCAATTGGCTCCATTGTGGACTCCGAATCTGACACCCTAACCAGAGCGACCTCTTCCTAATCCCCCACCTCATCCTCAGGATTCTCTTCATCTTCCAATACTACAAAATGGTTTGGAAAGAGGAAAGACATTACACCATCCTTGACCATCATGGCATAAGATAGGAAGACCTTTGATGCCTTACCTAGACTATCTGAAGTCATAGACTTCTCAAAAACTCGACCCCTTAATTGAGACTGAGGGTACTGGTCCTCCCAATCCTTGGCCGAAACACTGGACAGGGCCATCGGCACCTCATCCTCAAGTCCCTTACTAGCAGTTCCCAAGACAATGGATGTCTGAAATCTACCTAGATCCTTTCGTAGATAATCAAGAACCACATCCACCAAAGGGTTAGAGACCTTAGGTGTAGCATTCACGACTGATCCTAATTGTCTCCCCCTCCCAAAAGTAGAAGGGGCCTCTGTAGAGGGTGTAGAAAGATGCGGAATCTCCACCCTTGGTTGAACAGGAGACTCATGCTCTTGCACGACAACGGGCTCCTCATCCTGGATAGGAGGAGAAGACGACACCTCCTTTGACCCCTTTTTTCACATAACAGAGCCTGATCCTTCAACAGGGCAAGGACCACACCCTCAACCTGGATTGAGACACCTTCATCTACCACTAGAATTTAAACCGAAATCATCGCCATTGACCTCTTATGACACTCCTCGAAACAGTGACCCTGTATATTGCAAAAGTAACAGAACGATGACCAAAATTCATCGAGAATATTTTGAGCATACCAGTATTGTCCCTCAACGACGATCCAAACCCTATTGGGAGGAGGCTGTGAGAGATCCATTTTGATGAAAATATGTGCCACAATCGGGTGCAACATAGAATCAGTCCGCCGATCAGAACAAAGGAATTGACCAAATTAATTACCTATTGAACGTAGAAGAGGCGGATTTTGGAGAGGCATCGGTAAGCCTGGAAGCTGTATCCAGATTGCTGAAGAAGAGGAGTGACGATTCATGTGCACGTCAAACTTCCAGCGATGTAGGTGGAACTGAAACCCTCGAAGGGATCTTCTTGAACGAGACCACGCCATAGCCAAATCATCTTTGTCAGCAAGGCAAATTAAAAATTGTCACGGACCAAGAAGACCGATAACCACACGATGACCTAACCCCCATGACTCATTAACGTACCTGTTAAAAAATCCCACCAAAGTATATCAATGAACGAACATTGCAATCAGAGTCGTCGAAAGAAGCGACGAATCATCAGAGAATTCCTGAGATGAAACTAGAACCATCAGATGGCCGTTGACAATTCCTGGGACATTCGGAGAAACCTCTATGGTGGGGAAGAAAGTGTGTCGCACTGGAGGAAAACCCCCATGTGAGAGATATTAATTGATAGATATTAATTATTTTAAAGCATTATATATATTTTTAATAGTTATTTTATAGATATTCATTCCATCCAATTTAATAGTTACATTATAGAAGTTTACTATATAATAGTTCCTATTAACTCATGGTTGTATATTGGGAAAGCTATTGAACACATCATTTTTTATTTCAAAAGAAATAAATATAAAATCATGGGGTTTTACATTTTATCCCCCTTAAAATTTATTTTTACAAAAAAAACAGTCACACTAATTTTAAAAAATGAGAATACCTATACTTCATCACACTCTTTGGTTCATATATAGCTTCCCCAAATATTTAATTCCCCATAAAATATTTAACCAAAAAAGTATTATTGTTCCACATAAATTTATCTATAAGATCCATGATTTGATTTTTTTTCTTTTTCAACATCATGATCCAGTGGAAATAATTCTACATTTTGTACATTTGAAGGGTAAGGTATGTACATCACGAGGATATATACATGAAACACATTGTGAAATTCATATAAGTTTAGTGGGACTTTTATGTGATAAAAATCAATCCCAATCCTTTCTAGAATGTCAAAAAGAAGCGATATAACTTCAGATAAACATTGAAATATTTTATAATATCAATACCATTTTCCTTGGGTAAATTCATAGGGAAAACATCTCATAAACTTTGAATTCCATATCTAACTAATGATTGACAGCATAACAATTCTTTTATAATTTATTATTCCTTATTCTGCTACTAAATGGATATAAAATTATCTATAATTTCCTAATAAATCTCTTGTCGCAATATCTTTATTTATCTATCATCATTCTAGTGTGCTGTATTACTAAACATCTTTTCATATAGGGCTTTATAAAGAGAAATTCGAATGCTTCAGTTAAAGCTATTGTATTTAGAAAACCTATCTAGAAAAAGATGTTAATACCTACAAACTTTGAAATATAATGAACATGTTCTCCAACTCAAATTCATTATTTTAACGATTCTATCATACCAAACATCCATCCAATTCTTATATGTAGTATTGAAATAAAAATCTATATCCATATATTGCTAAATATTTATCCATAACATTGAGGTAAACCTATGATCTCTATCAGATAAAATAGAATTTGGCATGGCATAAAACCTTTCTAATTCCTTAATTTATTTCCTAGTTAGTGGAGAAAATGTTAAATTAATCCTATAATGTAATGAAGTGTGTTTGATTCATATGTTTATCAACTACTACCCAAATAATATTATGGCCTTTAGATTTTTTTGGGGTATTTAAAAGATGAAATCCGATGTGATGTTTTCCAATTTTTATTATAGTATGTGTAATGGTTGTATCATCCCTTGATACTTGTATCTCTCAAATTTTACATGAATAAAAATGATGTATTTAGATACACACACTAAAATATGTGACTTCATTTTTTCCGTCATGAAATACTATTTCAGATGATGAACTCAAGAACATTTTTCATCTTTTTGTAGCTCCAAATCCTCATTCTAGACCTCTTTAATCTTTAAAAATATCAATGGCTAAAAAATAATTTGAGAAAGATAATATTTTTTGACTTATATAAATATTTCATGCTAAAAACTCTTAAAACCCGCAAATATAAGTTCAGTTGTGTTTTTCTTCATAGATTTGATACATGTTATTTTTAACTCAAATCATGAACCACCATGTTATCTAACCCAGTGTGATAATGTATTGAGAAATCATAAATTTTAATTAAATAAAAATATATTATTTTGAACATACTTAATTTTTTTAATGAATAATTTTTGAATTTTTTTACTAGTGTATATTTCACTCCATTAATCGTAAAGATAATTTCTTTATATATTTAATGTAATGATTATCACTATGAACTCAAAATCACGAGTTGAGTAATTTTTCTCATAAACCTTCAATTTTTGAGTGCTACTCATTATCACCAAATAAATACACATAAAAAAATATCAAACCCCTTTTGTAATGAATTACTATAAATCACAAACCCTTCCCCAAAACACTATAGTGTGATTAAAGGTGCACTAACCAACGTTACCTTTATATCAAAGAAATTTTCTTCACATTTATCAGTATAAAAGAACATAACTTCATTATGAGTCAAAATAGTGAGTTTATTAGATATTCATGAGAAATAATTCAAAAATCAAAAATAATATCCATCTAATCCATGAAAACTATATACATCAGTCAATATTGTTGATCAGGGAGAATGTTCTATAATATCTATCTTTGATGGATCCACTAAAATATGAAAACATGAGATTATATGACAAAAAAGAGACTTTATATGGAAACAATTAACAATTTTTAAATATTGTATATAAAATTTCATTAGTTTGGATTTTAGGAACAATATTAAGGTGATCTACATGCTCTTGGTTTCTCATTGTATATATAATAATATAACCCATAAAGATGACAAAAGACTAATAAATGTAATTTCGGAAGACTCTATTCAATAAATCCATGATGACATCAAAGGATTTATTAAGACCAAATGGTATCAATAAATACTCATAATTTCCATACCTTAATGAAAATGGATTATTGGTTATTACTTTACTCTTGAACCACAACCTATAGTATCTAGACCAATGATCAATCTTGAAAAAAATTAAGCTCCTCTTAATTATTCAATTAAATCATCAATATGAGGGAAATGATAATTATTATTGTTCATTATCCTGGTATATTATCTATAACTAATTAATAGAAAAATTGATCCATGATTACAATTAAAAAAAGTACAGATGCACCCCATGGAGACACACTTGGTCAAATAAATTAGTTATGATGATTATCCCAAAATTTATTATTTAATTATTATAACTAAAACTCTTATATTATTTATCAAGTCCTTGAAATCTCTTTAGAACTTTCTATGAGTTCTATTGAAAATAGGACATCATTATTTAGAGTAAGACTGCGTAAATATTCTAAAAATTCATCAAAAAAATCTTCAGTACAATAGGAATATATTTGAGGTTATGTTTCACACCAACCATCTTAGAAAAATACCACTATTGATTAGGAATAAAGACCCACGAAATTAATGTAATTTTCATTGAATGTTTATATTTATCCTCATATTTATAAAAAATCATAGGTTTTTTCTAAATATCAAATGTGTATTTCCTTCATAAAAAGATAAATGGGATTTTTATAAATAAGGTTAGTCCTTGCCCAAAATAATTTCAAATTAAAATAGGTGAAGAATAATAAAATTTACATTGATCACATTCCCCCAAACATCAATTGAAGAAGATTCATTGAGATGTGATAATCACCCCATTAAGAGTTTTTACTACTATTTAAACATGTAATCATTTAACTAATAAAGAGATACCCTTATATATTTCTTCATATATAAAAGATTGTCTGGGACTAAAATAATATTTTAAATTAGCTATTATAGAGTGGATTTTAAGTGTACAATTTACCCCATTCATTATAACACCCAACATTACAAATAGTTATCACATGAAATTTTCAATTATATTTGGAATTAAAAGGTTTTAAAAACAATAAACCTCATTAACCCATAGATTCAACAAACAATTAGACTAATTTATAGACCCATTTTAATTATATATTTATAGTATGAGTGGTGCATTTTGTGGGGATTTATCCTTATTTAATTTATTAGATAACTTCTTCCCATTACATTAGAATTTTATTTCCCCATCAGGCACCTTTTGGAACATAAAATATTTACCAGAACACATAATGAATTATTCTCCATGCATATTTCAAATATTCTAGAGTATATAAAAAATCATCTTCTTCCCTCCACGATTTTCATTATTAGAATATCCTTTTAATTACATATTTTTTTTATTATCAAATCCATGAGATTTATGAGTGGATACAATTTTCATTCCCACCTTGTTATCATATCAAATGATTTAATTATTGACACTAATGTATCTCATGGGTAACACCCATTAGGGGATTGATTTTTATAAATTTAAGAATCAATCAATCTTTGTTTCCATTTCAATAATATTACGAGAATAATACATTGAATGTATTGAAATATTTTACATATAAGTACCAATGGATTACTTATCCTCCTTCTTATGATCATGAAATTTTATTATCATCTCTATATGAATAATATGGGTGAAATTAATTATTGAAAAATAAGCTCCTAAACTCAGCCCACTCTATGGAGTCCACTTATTACTATTTTCTCATATTCATGATAGGAGTGCACCAATAATCACCTCCACCTATGAAATGATAATTAGATATGATAAAAATTTCATGTTACCAGAACTATAGAGTGGAAAATATATATTCAGTGGCACTGATCCATTTCTATGAAATTAATGGACTTATGGATTGACTAAAAAAAGGTGGATTTTTTCTCATGAAAGACTCAATATAAATTTACTACCTCGTTTTCCCATTTTAAATCTGAATACAAAACATGGAATGAGAAAGTTACATAAGAATATCAAAAAAATTCGTATACCAACACAAACAACATTATATTCCTAAGGAGAATAATTATCACATTTTCCACTACATTCAACATCAACATAATTCCTTCTTGTTCTATTGATTGGATGAAAACAAAAATAATGGTATTAGATACAATAATCTTAGTAGGAAATAATAAAATAATAAAAATAAATTATAAGAGATATAAACCATGATACCTTATTTTTAATCAATGATACCATAAGTTTTACCAAGTCTATCCATAGTCATTATCTATTCAAATACTTCTTAATTAAACATCATTAAAATGCAAAATAACCTAAGAATATCCCATGGGAGTGTCAAAATTGGTTCGTAGTAATGGACCATTAACCATACAGGAGAATGATTTCTAATTTATACTCAACCAACTCTTTTTGGGCTTATTACAGCTATATGAATCTCGTCTAAATCAATGTCCAAATATAGTATCTAGACAGGGATGCATGTAATGGGACACACAATTATAAATAATACACTATTTTGAATTAATAATTTCTATATTGAGTAATGTAGTTATAGAAAACACATACACTACATTGGTTATTTTGGATCTTTGAAAGTTATATCAAAAAATATTTAAATTATTTTTAAACATCATAACAATTTATAATATATATCTTACATAGAGATTTTATTATTAGTATATAATAAGGTATATATTGAATTAATTTGACATCGAAATAAGAAGATATCACCTCTACTAGTAGTATCATACACTATGAAGTCCATTTATCCAAGATTTTGAGAGACATCGAATCACTGAGATTTTCCATTGACCATGCCCAAGCTAAGATAGAGAAATAAATCATAAGAAAATCAATTTATGAGAGAAGTTCATGATAATACTTATCAATCCCCAAACCAAGTATGATAAAAACTCCAAAGAAAACATCATTATCACACAACTTACTCATAAGGAATTTTCTGTGATAATAAACAGCTATATATCTAGATGCTACCAGCATTAATTTTATATATTTTTTATTTTTAAAAAATAAATTATTATATTTTTCCTTTAATTATTACTTTTATAACGACTAAATGTTTTTTTCCTAAAAGTTATATTTTGATAGGATGAAACATAAATTTTATTTATGGGAAATATATTGTATCAATCAAGAAACACCTTTTAATGATTCCAATTTTTTTTGAAATAAATAACATTTAAATAAAATGTTATTCTTAAATAATATTTATTAAATATAAATTTCAATTAAATTGTATGTAGTCAAAAATAATTTTTATAAGCATCAAAAAACAATTCTTATAAAAAATTATTTTTCAATAAACATTTTTTGATTTAAAAGTGTAAATTATCATACTTTTAAAATTTTCAAGACAATATAAATATTAATTTTGTAATCACCATGTCAAAATTAGCCAATGGTGATTTTTGCATAATTTTAGGAGACAATCAAATGTTTGGAACAATATTAAATACAGTATAACTATATGTTGTGTATTATGATATCATAATGACCTAATAAAGATTTAATATTTTCCATAAAATGTATTGATGACCAAATATATATTTAAAATTTAAAATAATTTTTAGAGGTTATTTTATGAATTTTATAAAACCATAATCAACCCCTTGAAACCAATATTATATTTTAATGTTTTAAAATCAAATATTTTTAAACATTACTCAATTACACATCACCAATGGTACTATTACATGGACTTCTATAATTAAACATATAAAATAATGGATTATAATCCACTTTATTAGAAACCCTTGCGATAAACTATGGGATGTTATTTGGTTTTGATTAATTTATTATATATATTCCAAAAAATAATAAATAATTTATTCCCCTCTTTATTCTATAAATAACCACCCATTCACATTCCTCTACACACCAAATCTGTAATACATGTAGTGAATCTCATTTTACCTCCCATATTATTCTTATAAGGTGTTATTATGTACTCAAGGATCAATCCTCATGTTATTGGTAGAAATTCTTCAAGGTAAAGAAATTGTCCACTTCATATTTTCCATTCATGTACCTATATTGTGAAATCGTTCATATATATTGGGTTAAAATCCTTTCACACCCTATATTATTAACCCAATACTTCCAAGATTTTGTTTTTTTAGTGGGATACCTCCATCCCCTCCCATTATTCAATATCATTAATCTATATTTCTACTGTCATACAATTGAATACATTTATAATTTTTTTTTCTTTCACATGAAATTATATTATATTTTTAATATCCAATAATTTTCCTTATCCATTGGTATTCACCTATATTTAAATAATGTTTTTTTGATTCAGGGGTTTACATGTACGATCCCTATACTCCCTTTCAATGGGTTAACAATAATTTAATGTTTATGTCTATAAGAACATATGTACTCAATGATTTTATATGAATGCCACTCTTGTTTGTCCTGAAATTATTGATGAAATGATTTATATTGATCGATGTTGCTCACATGATTTAATATATATGAAGGGTGCACCCTGATAGTTATATAATGCATTATTTAAATAAATAATATCTATAGATGAATTTTTTTTGTTAACATGGTGAATAACCTTGCCAATTATGATTTATGACACATTGGTGAAAAAATTTGGTGACCTGATTATGAATGTCTCCATTTTATGAGGTATCCCCATATCATTGTTAATATTAATTATTTTTATTATATGATATTCCCCATTTACTTATGATCATTTATTATTTCTATTCCACATGTTCACATACTAGATATCTCATTTTTTTTATTCCCATACAAGGCTTCATGATCACCCCTTTATGTTGATGTATGTCCCAGGATATGAGATGCAGTGAAAGAAACATAATATGAACATATGATGAAACCTTCCATGTAGATTATAAAAATGATTTGGTATCTTTTTTTGTATTAGGGTACTAATTTATATGGAACTAAATCATAAAATATATTACATAATGTTAATGGTTTTACAAGGTAAGCAATGTTTTATGTATTAAAAAGTAGGGATTCCATATTTATTTTACTATGAAATCCACAGTTGATTATTTACCATAACAAGTGGTGTATAATAACAGTTAGGAATATCCAAATGTTTTTTTAAAATTTTTTCTCATCCAACTTTCTAAAAGTAACAAAAAACATCTTTGTTACTAACTATAGAGACCCAAATGTCACATACTGAAATACTACATATTATTAGAGTAAATATTCATCACATATCAATATGATCTATAATAGAATCGGAAAAGATTAGTATCTATAAAAACATGGATAATTAAAAAATTAGTACTTAAAAGGTATATATCACTTCCTATTATGTTCCTCATAACTAGAACCCTTCTTATATATAACATTTATAAAACCATTCTCTATAACCTTGGGAAAGGAAACATTAGAAAGGGTAAGATAAGATTCTGAGTAAGGGTAATCCAATGATATATAAATCAATTATCATATTTGAGCATATATAATCATAAGGTTTTTATAACATGAGCTTAATAAAATAAACTTATACCCCTCATTTTATAGATCCTAACCATAAAACCTGACATAATGTTTTATCAGTCAAAATACAAAATAAAAAAATAATACATAATCATCCGTAATCAATCATTATACATTAGAACATATAAAAAGAATAATAAATAACTTTTTGACCTACAAATATTTATATAAAATAATTTCCTTAATCACTAATCACTACGAATACAATAATAGTTTATTTGGATCACTCTCACTACAATCATTTCATTAGCTACGGTTCACTCCCATGATTATGTTATTAGAAAAAGGCCCTTACTAATATGGGTTAACTCCCCATTTTAGTCATTATTATCTTAGAATATATCTATCCTTACCCAATTTAATAGAGAGATATATAATTCCAGGCCTACCCCACATATAATTAAAACCATATAAATGGTTTCCCTAATATCCAAAAATATGTTACTTGTCCTCAAATTACCACATGACTAATTGATACTAGTTTCATAAAAATGTAATCTTTATAAAAATATACTATATAGAGAAATAATGGAAATATAAAACAGATACCATGTCCCTATTAAACCATAATGAACTTTAAATTATGTTTTTATAGATAAAAATACCTTTATCAGATCACTAAAACATTTTATGGGGAAAATACCCTATATAATTAAAATCACATTTTAGAATATAAAAATTAATAACAATATTGAAGAAAACATGTTATTTGAAAATAATAAATAAAAAATATAAATTGTGATTTAAAAAATTGTATTAATAAATTAGGGTAATTCTTTTATGTAGTGTACATTGAATCAGAAATTATAATCACATTTTTTGAAAAATGTCAAAAGTACTAGGTTGGGAAAATGATTTAAAATTGTTTTAATAACATGGAAAAAATGTATAATATAGTTAAAATTATATTTAAATAATATTTTTATAATATTAAAAAATAACTGAATTTTTTTAATAAAATATGTATATCGAAGAAAATATTCTCCACAGATGAGTAAAAAGGGCCAGTTTTCTATAAAGACATTATTTTGGAACATTGAGTGCATAAATAGAGTAACATTAATGGAAAACATGTAATATTAAAAATAAAAAAAGTATTAGAATGTAAATAAAATTTTTTAGTGATAAATAGTATAATTTCTTCATTATAAATATATGAAAACAAATATAAGTAAAAATGAGACTATAACATAATACCCTCACAACAGGTCGGTCATGCATTGTAAGCACTCTAACCCCCTTTCCATCTAGATAACACATTTAGATAACTCCTTAATCATAAATATTTTTACTAGATTAATACTAGAAGAAAAATTATAAAATAAAGTAATATAGGTCATTTTTTGATATGATATTTTCTAAGCTATAAGGCTTATAATGTGTGACTAAGGGTGTAGAATAGATGCCCTTTATATGTGATGAGAGGGACATAAATGAATTTTCCCAAAACATATCAATGATATATGGTCAATTTCATCAAGAATTGGCTATAAATAAAAATAGTATGAAATTTTGGATAATTAATGGTGAAAATAGATTAAACCAATTATAATTTTATAGGTGTGGGAGGCAATCCTGCCCTTATATATTTTTTTTACCTTAGGTAACCCCATTTGAAACATAACCGTGGTAAAAAAATTATACAATTTTTATTTTTCACTATGAAATCTTTTTTAATTGAATTAATTAAATTATATTAATTATTATTACTCAAAATATATAATCATTTTTACAATATTTAATTCATATAATTTTCAGAAGTTAATTTTAAATTAAGGTACAAACAGTAATGAAACCACTTTTTAGGAAACTAATTTTTAAGAATAAATAATCATTTAGTACCAGTACATGACTAGTAAAAAACGAAAATTAATATTAAAATATTATATTTAATATATAATATATTAATTAAATTAAACAAAATAGATAATAAATAAAATTATTGTGATAAAAACACATTGTTTTGATAAAAATAGTTTTTAAGAATTTTTTTTAAGCCCATACATTAACTTATAAAAAATTATGTATAATGATAATTAATAGGTAATTAAATATGTTAATTATAATTAAATTATTATTTGGTTAAATTAATATAAAAATAAAACCACAAAGAGAATTTTACATGAAATGAAATGATATGTTTTAAAAAACAAATTTTTTCGCTATTTACAAAAATATAAATCTTTTTTGGAAAATCCTAAAAATATACCCAAAGATAATATACTCACATATATATATATATAATTATATTTATTTAAATAATTAGTATTTATGAAAATGGTATAAATTAATTAAAATGTTTTTATAAAAAAATATGATAAAAACCAATTTTATGAAAACATATTTTTGAAACACTATATTATTTTACATGTAATTGAGTACTTATTTATTATGAATAAATCAATTTGTTTGAATTATTTAGTACCATTTAACATTTTTTTTATAATTTGTATATTACTATTCATTTATTTTAATTTAACGGCTTGGTTATAATGGTTTACAATATCACAGTGTATATAGATTCATGGTTATGTTTAAGGAAATTTACTGAATACTTAATGTTTATGTCAATGGAACTAAATATATACGATTGGGATGTGAGATAATATTTCATAATAAAGTTAAATGATTATTGGTTAGTTAAATACCTATGGTTTTATAAATTGAAATAATTTTAAAAATATATAATTTTAGAAGGTTCCCTTAAATATTTTGAGTGCTTGATTACATTCATGTAACGACATGATGTTTTATAATAGAAATTCCATTTTAAAACCTATAAATTCTTATTTATGTAATGATGTTAAAAATATCTGTAATTTTCTTTATTTGTAACATTATAAGTTATATCTAATTAGATTTAAAATGGTCATTATACATCATAATCTTTAATAATATTTCCATTATATAGTGACCATTAAGATAAATATAAATAAAGGGTTATAATAAAGTCAAATTAAAATATATGGAACATGATATGGTAATAACTAGTAGGATCAGACCCTATGAAACCCATTTATTAAGGATTTTAATGGAGATGGAATCACTGAGATTTTCCCTTCATCATGCTCAATCTAAGATCTTGACCCAATTTATATTCGTCGAACAACCCCATAAATGCATCACCACCAAACACCATACCATTGGAGAATATGATGGTGCAAAAGAAGGTTGTGTATCTTGACCCTAATAGTATGAATATTTTTTTTATTAATTTTAATAAAATAATTTTTATATTTATCCTATTTATTATTAACTATTAATTTATTAAATAATGAGTCTGATAAGAATTATGTTTTGAAACCATGAAACACAAATTGATTTGTTAGGAAATATATATATTTATCATTTTTTTAATTCAAGAATTTTATAAATAATACTTATTTTAAAAAATAATATTAATAAATATGAATTTTTAAAAATCGACGATAACATAATTTTTTTAATTCAAATATATATTTTTTATCATGGTCAGAAACTATTATTGTCATAAAAACCATTTTTTAAATAAATATGGATTTTTGATTTAAAAGCGATAATTTTAATATTTTTAGAATTAATTTTTTAAAATAGATATTATTTTTGTAATTAGATAATTAAAATTATCCAAAGGATAATTTTTCATAATTTTATGAGACGATAATTGTTTTTGGTAATAATTAAATATGATATCAAGATAAGGAATTTATTATGACATCATTGAATCCCCTTAGTGAGGTAAAAAATCCTATAATGAGTATCCATGAAAAAAATTATTTTCCCCTTTTAAATAATGTATTTTTTATGTAATTTTATAGAATTTCTAATACCCTAATGAATCCATCATAACCCATATTATATTTTATTGTATTAAAATTAAATATTTATTAATATGACTCAATTTCATCATCACCAAGTGTTTTATTTAAATGGGTTATGCTATTTTAATTATAAATTATTAATAATACCACCTCTTTGGTAGATTCCATTGAAATAGACCATGGTAATGTTTGTGGTTTTTGTTATTTTAATATATATATTTTTCAAAAACTATGTTTAAAAAGTAATAAAGAATTCTTGTATTGTATTTAAAAAAACACCCAACATCCCATTCCTCTTCACTCAAAACCCATTGAGTATAAATTTCATATTCATGTGCCTCTCTATATCCCTCATAAGGTTCTCTAAAGTTATTAAGAAGCTCAACACAAGCGTTTAGAAGAGCCCTTTTATGTTAAGGGATCCTCTTATTCTCTTATTTATTCAAGAACCATCTTTATATTATGTCTTTTTATTACCATTTTTTGTGTGTTGGGATATGGTTTTAAGCATCCCTATTATAATGGTTATTATTTTCAAATAATTATATATCCCTTTCATTCTCATAAAACCTTCCATGTTTCTTTAAGATTCCCTGATATGATTTCAAAATTATCCGTTGATTTTCCATTCCAAAAATTTATATTGTGATTACTAATCCCCATTGCCACTAAATTGTTTTCAACTCTAGGTTCCTATATTTCATTTATTGGAGAATTCTATGTATGTGACCCACAATATATAATTAAGGGATTACAAATAATGTGATATATACATATATCGAATGATCTATATTGGAAACTAATGAATATACATGAAATTAATTTCATGGGTGGGCCCAAAATGATATTGCCCTTCAATGCATTGGGTAATGTTTTTATCTTATGAAATAACCTGTATGGTGCATGATATGATCTCTTAAGAACACTAAATAATGATCTAATCATGTTTAGACTTGACCTATTTATATGATTCCATATTTTATGTTGTTGATGCATTCCTATGTTTCCTTTATATTATCATAATATATCCATATTTGATGATCATGTATATGACTCTCACCTCTCGTATGATACCATTATATACCTATTATCTTACATGTAATTAATTAACTAATGTTGTGTTTTTTTATTCCCTTACTCAACTTTATGTCTCAATCGTTTCATATAAATGTCATGCATTATCACGTGTAGTGTTAGAAGAGTAATAAAATTTGAAGGACATGTTGTGGAGTTTTTAAAGAAGATAATTGTATCCCTCTTTCATGTTATTAATTTATGTATATTATTTTATAAAGAGACAATTTCGTTTTAATATTTTGAAATTTTATTATTCAGAACATTATTAAATAAATCATGGTTTAAGGTGTATTAAAATATGGGTTATCTTTATTGGCATTAGAAGAAATTCTTCTTATTTTTTGGGGATTAGGATCAGTTAACCCTAGTGAAATACTTATGGATAAGACTAAACAAAGGAAATAACTACTATAATTTGATAATGTATTGAGTTAGTTATTTCTAAGAAAATACATCCTTATCTAGATACTAAAAGTGAGTGTGGATCAAGAATAGTTATACCTAGGAGTAATATTCCCAAAAATATAGAATTTGGATTTACTAAATCATCATATAGTGGATGAAATAAAGGACTTTCTACACTGTTATTTTGAAACACATGGGGGATATGATTTGTTAAAATTACCAGATTATTACGAACCATTATGAGGGGAACAAAAAATTTCATAATATTTTATGTTAATAAATTGATCATTGATAACATAGATTGAAACATAGAAATTCATAGTTTAATGAATACATATTATTTATGAGTTATCTCTTTACTGTTCATGGTATCCCATTTATGTGTTTAATAGTTTAAAAATTCTCTTCCATAAGTATATTCTGGATGTAGTGAATCATTAGAATTATAGTCAAATATTGAATGGTAGGATTACCATTCATTAAGGAAAATCAAGTGTCATGTGTGACTATAGTTATATGCACTATTTTACATCAAACATGTTTAATAGGAAAATTCATATACAACCTCAAATCATTAAATTCATGAGGTCTATGAAGATGATAAATGGGTTAATTATTGCATCCCAAGCATTTATCTTATCCCCTGTAAAAATTGTTTGACTTAATTTTCAAGAAAATATTATTATATTTTGTTTAGAACAATTCAATTCTATTCTAGGAATGGAATGCTTTTTCATGCATAGATCCAATACAAATTACTATAATAAAGAAATCACCCTTTATATAACAAATCATCAACATATTTTTACAAGTTTAAGTAAGAAGATTAAACTCATTTGGTATCATAATATAAATAATAGATATTTAGGCCTTATAAATACTATTATCAAGATTAAATATTTAATAATAATGAAAAGATCATCCTTTATAACAAGCCCTTTTTAGGGAATATGATGATACATTTCATAAATAATTTTCCCAGTGTTCATTCTTGTTAAGAAGATTAGTTCTCAATTGAACTTATACCCAAATGTTTTAAAATAACCATGAATCTATATAGAATGTACCCAACTAAACTTCCAGAGTTGAAGAATAAACTACAATAGAATCTTGATAAATGGGTTTTACACCCAAGTGATTTATTATTGGGTGAACTGTTAATTTTTTTAAGATAATCTTTTTATGAATCTTTTTATTGATTATTTTATGCTCAACAAGAATATTATAATGATTATGTATCCAATACAACAGATGTATGAATTTTTTGATCATCTATGAGGATCCTAATACTTCTCTTAGGTGTATTTTGGTCAGGATATTATCAAGTAAAGGTAAAGAAAGAGGATATACCCAAGATTGGATTTCATATATGGTATAGGTGATATGATTTCATAGTGATTACATTTATACTAAATATTTATATATGTATCTTCATGGAAATAATGAATAGAGGATTGAGGTATTACGTTGAAAAATTGTGTTAGCTTTTATAGATGAAATTATTATCTACTTTTAAAGTATGGAGAAACATGCAGATCATTTGAATGTTTTACTGGATACCTTATAAAATGAAATTTTATATCAGAATGATAGTAAATAAGTGATTAGGATGTAGAAAGTAACATTACTGTGGAATTTTATCAGCAATAAAAGGATATCCCAAAATTTTTCAAAAATAAATGCAATTAAACGATGAACCAGACCAACATATATGACAAAAATACATAGATTCCATTGATTAAAATGGTACTGTTGTTGATTTTTGAGAATATGTTTTGAATTTTAAATCACAAAAACAAAGATAACTCAGATGGGAATCAATTTTTTCTGAAATAATTTATTTTAGGTGAGATTTAAAGAGTTAATAAAGAGGATAGTCACTATACCTATACTCATATTACCCACATTTAGGGAATGTTTTTATATATATAAATAAGTGTTTAAAAATATATTGGGTAGATGAAAAATGTAAAAGTAATATATTATGCCTCCCACCAATAAAAGAACCATGGGAAAAACTACTCCATCATGATATAGAATAGTCTATGGTGATCTAAGCATTGAATATTTGGTGCCTTTATCTCTATGGAGACATGTGTAACATATATACATATCATGAAAGAATCATTTATATATTCACAAATGGTGCACAACATATGACAATAAGGGTGGTTATATGTGATCACATATTATAATTGTTCAATCCATTAATATCATACTAAAAAAATAAAGTAACATATACTCAGAGTTGAAATTAGCATAACCCTAACCTTGAGGAGGATGGAAATGTATATAATCATCTACTATATAAAAATTATGGACATGGGAATAATAAAAGGAAAATTATCTTACCAGATCAAATACCTACTTAATCATATATTATTGAGAGGATTAAGGAAGCCCATAAATATGTTGAGACACCACAGAAAAGGTAGTGTATATTCTTGAGTTAAACATTACTATAGAGAGAGTTATATAGTTTAAAACATGGATATGTGAACCATCCTTACCATATCTAAAAATGGAACATATTTATGAATCACAGAGATCATCCTTCTCAATTCATATAGGAATATATAAAGGTACAGTGATACGATGAAAAGCTAATGTTGATATAATATAAAGAGATATATTATATAAATTCATTCTTGATACTTGTTATGCAAACAAGTTAAGGATGAATGATCGACGACAAAGTGCATGATACAACCATTCCCAATATCAGTATTGAAGTAGAAATACATAACCAGGGATTTATTTATAGGACCCCTAAGACATAAAATAGAAATAATTCCATCTAATAGGTGGTTTATATCCTTGAAAAGTTTCTGTATTTTATTGATATCAAATAATATCTATCCCTTGAACAACTCAAAGTGATATACATAAGTGAAGTGGTAAAATTTCATGGAATGACACTCTCTATTTTATTAGATCAACATATGAGTTTAACCATGATGTTTTGGAGAATCCTTCAGTAAGTATAGGATATACTGTTGAGTTACAACACTATATATCATAATTAGATGGATTACTGATTTGTAACACTCATTCCAACTCCACAGGGTATTTAAGGGAAATATTCAATGGATTTATGAAGATTTTATGATCAAAACCTTCCTATAGTGGAGTTATAATATATAAACAGTTTCCCTTATAAAATTCAAATGGAAGCCTATGAGGATCTGTGTGGGAGGTGTTGTTAGACTCTAACATGTTAGAGTGAAGTTAGGGAAAGGAAGATGATGGTACTTAATCTTGTGTAAGATTTGAAAGAGAAGGTTAAAATCATTTAATATCATTTGAAATGTATAAATTATTTTATAGAAAATATATATGTATACAATCATTTATATGATATTGATATTGAGTTTAGATATAATGTGTTCCTTTTCATATCACCAAGGAAGAATGTCATGAGATTTTGGAAGAAGGGAAAGATTAGTCTAAGATACATTAAACCTTTTATAACCTTGATCACATTAAATACATGGCCTATCAACTAGACCTTCCAACCTACCTATCTCAAGAATATGATGTATTCCATATAAAAATCATAATAAATGTACATAGAAAAAACCTCTCATGTATTGAATCCAAATGTGGTACCATTAGAGAATGAATTTTCATAAGAGGGGTAAAAGGTAAAGATCTTAGATCATATATACAAAGTTATAAACAATAATAAAACTTACAAGGCCAATGTACTAAGGGATACCACATGTTTGAGGTAGAAACATGGGAACTAAGAGATACGATGAAACAGAAGTACAGTAATCTATATTAGTTTTAGAAATGAAAATTTGTGGTATAATTTTTTTGGCTGGAATAAGGTAATGAGAAAACATATTATAAATGAAATTTTATTTTCAAATTTATAAATACATTTTCAAGTAATTATGTTATATAAAAGCACATGGAATAATTTAGTTATTTTGTAATATTATAAATTATATCACTTAAAATTTATAAATTCAATAAGATTAATAAACATTGATAATTTAGTCATTGTAAAATGATCGTTAATATTAGAATATATTAAGGGTTAGGATAATGTCCAATTGACAGAGACATAAGTATCGATGGTCTAAACTAGTAGGCTCCTACTTTATGAAACCCATTTATTAGAGCATCCTTGGGAGATAGCATAACTAGTATTTTACAATGACTAAGTCCTAGATGAGGATTCAATAACAAAATCATGAATCAAACTTTATATAGTATAATTTCAATATTATCATGATAATGACCCAAATTAAGTTCACTGGACCTCCCCAAATGTATAATTTTCCCACACCTTACCCGAAGAAAAAATGTTTGTGTGACAAGTGGTTACATATCTGGACCCTAACAATAAAATTACAAGATTTTAAGAATTTTTTTGAAATTATTATTTTTTAAATACCTTGAATATAACAAACACATATTTTAGTTTTCATACATACAAAAACAGGTTACTTGTATCGCATACATGACACACAACACCGAGCTTCTGCAGACCTGAAAATTATATTATTTTAAATATGATCATTATATACGAGATGTTAAATTGGAAGGAATAAATAATATTAAATACCTTTTGAAATGTGCATATAAATTTCATACTCAATAAATCATTATTTATAAACTCTTAGTAAATAATCGATCATTTTATTTTAATGTAATTATTTTAATCAAAAATATCTTTTCTTCAATTTTTTTATGACTAAAAATTAAAATAAATTTATATATATTTTTGAAAATTTATTTTATAAAATTAAATTTCATTTTGGAATCATTATATCAAAATTAACATATTGTAAATTTTTAGGAATTTTTAAAAAATATTGATTTTTTAGTGAATAGTGAAAAATATCGATTTTTATAAAACATTCATATCATTCCATTAAATTATTTAATTTAAATTACTTATTTTTTTTAATTTTAAATTATGATTATTAATTTTTATTTAATCCACATAAATATTTTTTAGTCAAATTTATATTGCTTTTAGTATAAGTTTATTCATGCATTTTGAAAACAAATTTTACATTAAAACTATTTTAAATTACAAAATTTTTCTTCATTTTGATTAAATAAAATAATCCTTAATGGTGATTTTTTGAAATTAAGTTTATGGATTATATATAAATAAACTTTAATTCATATTCATACAATTATTATTATTAGAAAATGTGTTAATATAAAACCATCTTATGCATGTAAAATACAATTCTCGAAAACTATCTTTTTTATCACATCTATGGGGTCTATATTAAATATAACTTTTTCCACTTTTATAAAATTTATTTGAAAAAAAAACTAATTTTTTAAATCATTGTCTTAAAATAACATTTGATTATTGTTTAAGAATTTGGGTAAACAATAATGTTTTTTGATGAATACTTAAAAATTATGAATTTTAATTGAAAACAACCCATTCTATTTAAATTATTTTAAAAGATAAATTTTATATGAAATTTATTTAAAGGTAATTTTGTTCAATTATAAATCTATTAATAAATTTTAGTTTATTGTAATCAATTTCATATTTAAATGAGATATAATACTAGGTAAATATTTGAACAATTTCTCTCTGAAAACATGCTTTCTCGTCATGCATGCAGGTTTAATTTTAAATTAAACACTGACCCATCGATGAATTGAATAGAATAAAGGATTAAATATTTGGAATCATAACAGTTTATATTTTATAATAAGATTAAATTAATTTATGTCCAAAATGAATAGTGAATATAGTAAAAATTAATTAACCTAGTAAAAGTAAAAATGTATTTTATAGGGGCTAAAATAAAAATATATTGGTTAAAAAATAACCCACAACATGTACAAACCTAATGGTAATTCAATATTTCAACCTTATATATTATATTAGCTTTATTTTTACATTATTGGATTCTTTTTACATGAAAAACATTTGTGTAATTCTTTAATTTGAAAAATTAAAACTGTACCACTCACCTGACTTATAAAAGGCCACACCCTCTCATCTCTTATTCACTTCATAAAAAATATTTTTTGGCCAATAAATATATAAATATATTAAAAAATTATAACATATCCTAAAATAATCGTTTTTTGGACATAAATCCAACCTAGGATATATTTTGAAGGAAACCTAAGCCGGATACCTGAAGAAGAGGTAACGTTCATCCACAAGCGATTTTATTTTATTTATTCCTCAACCAATTTCAATTATTATTAAAAAATAATGATATAATAAAATCATTTTATTACATATACTGAGTTTTTATGTACTTTCCATGAAATTTAATCATCACTACTTTAATTAAGAATATCATGAAATCATCATTCGCGTGTTTGGTGGGATACCACCTCATGTACCAATGTCATTAGTTTTACCATTACAACCTCTCATGGTTGTGTATGATGATAGATATAAATTAATTGTAAGATATTTTTAACATAATTATAAATATATTTTATTTATATCATATATACCAATTTTAATTTCTATTCAATATAGGATATGATAATGTAGTTCATGTTTACAGTAGACTATATCCTTAGAAAGTGATGTGATTTGTTTTCAATAACTATTTACTTGAAAGATAATAAGTATAAATTAATGTTAAATGAAATAAATAAATATTATATACATGAAATATTAATCATTATGAATAGATAATATATCATTTTATTTGTTACACTTTCACTCAGAAAAATATTATAGATACCTTGATATACGTGTGGACAAACCCTTTCTGGAAATGATTTGACTCTCTCTTTTCATAACCAAACCTAATTGTTGATATGTATAAGAATATTTAATGGAATAATATTTAATTTAGTATATTATAATAATGTGGTAGATATAAAATATTACATACCTCCATTCTATAATGATCGTTTAAAAATGGTAATGTCACTCATGCATATGTATGGCTGACCGTCTCCATGATGATAACTTAATTTATTTATCAAAAAAATCATTCGTGATCATTCATAAATTAATAATAGATGTATAAATAATAAAATTATTTCATTATTATTATTTTGGAAGTGATGTACCATATTCAATGTAATAATACCAAAAGTTACAAATCAAAATATACACGAAAAACAAAGTAGTTCATACTTGAAACATGAATTTAACATGGAATTATCCACGAACGAGTAATAAAATGTCATAATAAAATCACATATGTAATTATATATATATGTATTGTTCTATAATAGATTAATAATAAAAATATATTTATTATATTGGATATTTGAATTTGTATGAAGGGATTTGAGATTAACAATAAGGGTTTTCTCATCTAACTTTTATTTTTTATGAGATATCTATGAAATACACAACTAATATTTATCATGTTATTTATATTATACCAATTAATTTACTTTATGATTAATGTCAATAAAATTATTTGGATTTAAAAATCTACATGGTGTTCCCTATTTTATGGGGTCTTGATCCTGAGAATACTAAAGGTGTAAGGGACATTCGTATTAGTTTCTACTTCGGTGAGACACATGCAATATTCCCCAAATATTTATTTTATGTAGTTTATATAAATCTATTAAATTTATTTTATTTTATTATTATTAAAATTATTTTTTACATGTCTATTTTAGGATCTCACTTTCATGGGGTTTTCGTTTCAAAATTTACAAAAGTATAAATTGATTTTTGTAACAAATTTCTTTCATAGATACATATGGCATGTTATCATCCCATTTTAATTTATGAGATGTATATATACATCCCAGTTTACCTATAATGTACAGAATTAATTTATTATTATCTGATTATATGTTTTATATATCATTATTCATTCATGTGGCTTACAATTCAATGTTACTAGAGTGGTAAGTGTGTTTTGATACAATTTCATCGTTTATCAGGATTGTTTATGTTTATGATTCTGATGATGAATTATTATTATCCATACCATAAGTTAAAAAATAAATTTTATTCACATATGGTTATTTCCTAAGAATAATTTTTCGATCATTTTCCTCTCTTTATATTCCCAACATTTCAAAGTAAAGTTTTTAAGAAAATTGTCTTTATTTCACATTTTGGTCGAAAACACTTTTACTTCCAAATCCATGATTTAAAGAAAATTAGTTTTTTTTATTTCAAATTATTTATTAAATAAAATTTTAACTATTTAATTATATTTTCAATTTTTTTAAATGTAATATCTACATCATATTCCAAAAAAATTTATTTCTATATTTTACTCAAAATGTGAAAATAGTCATTGTTTTTAACATGAATTCCTAGAATAATATTTATTGATGTTATGAACCCTGAATTATTTCAAGATTCAATTACATATTTATAAATGTCTTTTAAAATAAATTTTTTTCATTAATTTTTTTTAATTTATATATTTTATATAAAATATTTGAAATTTTAAAAAATGAATTTGAAAATGATTAAAAAAGTCGCATTTCATGTGGAATGTCTATTTTCATAATTAAATGTTTGAAATCATTTTTAAATATTGTTTTATAATTTTTTATGTTTATTTTAAAAGAAGTTGATTTTATATATTTTTTTGATCTGTTTTTTAAATATTAGTTTTTAAAGAATGTTTATTCTTCATTAAAAAACAATCAAAGTTATTTTCCCTTCAAAATACTTCTCTATATAAGATTATATCATTTTAGGATAACAATTATTTACTAGGGATATGATCTATGGATAAAAATCTTAATAATTCTCTAAATATTTTATTTTCAACATGAAATGATGTTTATGAAACATATTACTCTTCCTCAGGTTATACCAAGATAGACCACTTAAAAAACTTGATTATTTTTATGGGTTTTGTTATGATGAAATGATAAAATTATTACAAAATCTATTCTTTTTTAAAGGTAATGTTATGATGAAATGTATATGAAACTAATTTCATTTAATGAGTGATGATATAATTAATGTTTTATGATCTTTTGGTACACATAAATATGTTTTTAAATATGTTAAATGTTTCGTGTACATCTCCATCCAACAAATTGGGTCGAGATTTAAATCTAATGAGATAGATAATACTGGAACGTGGAGTAAACTCATTTTAGATGCTGACTTTGTCGACTATGATGGTCCTAAGAGTGAAACTTAACTACTATGATGGTTTGTGGAGTGCACTTATTACATTATGATATCCTTATAAGTGATCCTTAATTATTATGGAAGTGATTTTCTATTCTTATGCGTACACAAAAAATCCATGCCTTATTCCATTGTTTTTCTCTCATATCTCATGTTTTTTATTTCCTTTTATTTTATGTCATATAAACTAATAATCATTATTCTATGAATCAATATTCCGATCAATGATATGATGTTTATTGTTTTCATAATTTCTGATCTATTTTTCTTACACTTATATTCATGTTATGTTTACATAACATCTTTGTTTACCCTTACTATGCATCTAAGATCACACATTATTATGTTTCATTTTTAGGTTATGAAGAAATGTTTTATGTATAGTATGTCTATGAATAGTAATAATAGAGTATATATTTATATGTGAGGTTTAATTTATTTCATCAATTAAGATGATTATGTTCCATGTTTCTAATAAATATGAACTATTATAGTCCTTAGGCATAAGTTTGTGTAATTTATTGAATATTCATCAAGAATGATGAAATATCCATGTATTGAAATAATTAGAAGTTATCTTTGGTATCAAAGTATCAGTTCAGTTAACCTTTGGAAACTAATATGTGAAAATATTAGTGATATCTATAGGGATATTTCTAAGGACATGATTATGTATGTCTGTAAAGAAAAGAATAAGGATGATTCAATGTTTAGTAAAATGTTCTATAATTTTTAAAAAAGAAAGAGAATGTTGTTTCCAAGAAATTACTTCCCAATATGGATATTATATGTGGATATTGATTTAGCATAGAAGTACCTAGGGGTAATAACTCCAAATGGGTCAATTGATTTAGGCTTGATCATCGCATGATCCATGAGAACGAGCCTTACTTCACACCTATTTTTTCACTCTAGGAGGGTATGCTTCATAAATTCACAAAATCATTACAAACTAACCTAAATGATTTAAATAGTTGTTGAATACTATTAACCTTAGATAAACCCTTGGATTCATTGATTAATGTGATGATATTAGGATTTAGAAATCCTGTAAGTATTTATTTCATGAATTCGTGGTTACATACATTGATTAGTGTTTCC
Organism: Viscum album; assembly: GCA_963277665.1. Lineage (NCBI taxonomy): Eukaryota > Viridiplantae > Streptophyta > Magnoliopsida > Santalales > Viscaceae > Viscum > Viscum album. The sequence goes on from OY728158.1 coordinate 1,293,081,683, forward strand.
CACACCATGTTTTTTTTGGTTTTAATCGATGGATAGAACTATAAGAATCATGTTAACATTTAATCTGATGGAAAATTTGGTAAATATGAGAAACCAAATTCAATGATGATGGCAGATAAAAATATTGTGATTATTCAAAATTTTCTCTTGGCTTCTACTTCATCAGATGCAATCAAAGAAGATTCTTCACGGTACTCCAATATAATGAGGCTTGAAAATGGTGGTTTCTCCCTAGTGGCTAAGTTGGAGGCCTTGACACAACGGATCAACCTCTACAAATATTCAATCCTATGATGCATTATTTACTCATAGGGTGATAGACCCTGTTCTTATATTGATCTCAATAGTAGGGTGTCACATTGCTGGGGTAATCGTGATTGGAGACTAATTCCTATTGGAAGAGTATTTTTTCACATCATATTTCACTCCAAGGATGCCTTCAATGTAGCATGGTGCTCTGGTAACCTACAACTTTAACCTTTAATTATTAGACTACATGAATAGAATGTCAATTTCAATCCATTCAATATCAATCAATCCATTTCCCAAATATGGGTCAGGTTTCAAGGTCTTAATTAAGTCTTTTGGAATCTGAGGATACTCAATTATCTTGCATCATGCCTTGGTACTCCCATTAGGATGGACTAGAGGACCTTGGATGGAGAGATGGGCTTCTTTGCTTGGATACTTGTGGATGTGAATCTGGGATCTAAAAGGCCTACTAGTATATACTTTATTTCTAATGGAAACACTTATGATATCAGATATGAGTTTGAGAATGTTCCCCCTTTTGTGATGTATGAATGATAGTTGGTCATTCGGTATCCAATTGTAGAATGGGCATGAATGCTTTGGCTGAAAAAAGGTGTTACCTGGAAGTAGATTGAATCATCATCCCTTAAGACTCAGACTGAAAAATCCTCCAAGGCTCCTGCTCTGTCTCAATCTGGACTCTCCTATACCTCAAAGCATTCATGGGCTGATATTGTTGAAGAAGAAGATGAAGAAAATATTAATAAAACTTGTTCCCCAATCAATATGAGCTTTCCAAATGATAATGAATTGCATTCTGTCAATTCAAATGTAGTACTTAATCTGGTTTTGAATATTCAAAATGAACTGGAGGAAATTTTCATTCCCTATAAATTAAATAATGAATTCACTATACTGGTTAAGTGTATGAAGGAAGAGTAGTACCATGAAGACCTTAACATCAAGGCTGAATTAGTTCCCTCTCCTACTTGGACACAAGCTTATAAGAGCCTTCTCACTTTAGAAAACCAAATTGAGGTAGTATCTTCTACTATTGTAGTGATGTCCTCCAGTGAACAAATTTTTCTCTATACTAGTGCCACAGATGGATGAATCTTGGATCTCTCAATTCCTACTTCTTTACATTCCAACTCTATGGTTTTTGGTTGCCTCAATGCTGAAGTCGACGGGGATCATGTTTTTACAAATACTACAACATTGCCATCCTCTAAAAATAATTTTTGTCTAAAAGTGCTCAAGGAACATTTCAATCCATCATGCTCATTTTATCTTCATGTAAGTGTATTATATAGAAGGGACATGGTTATCATAGCCCCTGTAATGCAACATTCCAGCATAATGATTTATGCTTCTTCCAATGCAGAAATCTGAAGAAAATCATTTCCTTCAAATCTTGTTGTTTTTCATTCCCCTGAAATTATGCCCAGTTCTGAAATGGTAAAGGGTCATGTTAATTCAAAATTCATTGTTTCTTACACTCTTCCATATGATGGATTATTTCAGTAGGGATGTCCAAAGGATTCTTTTGATAACTTGGTGGAAGTCAATACTGGCAGTGAGGATGACACTGGTTCTCCTTGGATGATTCCAAGTAATGAGGATAAAGGGATTCCTATTAAAGGAAAGGGAGACAGTACCAACCTTGGTAATAGTGATATTCTTCAGGATGCTCCCACTCCCAAAAAGAAAGTTGGGAGACCTCCCAAAGTAGGCAAGACAAAACTTTTGGGATCTAAAGAAGGGAGTCACAGCCCCAATATCATGTTTAAATGATTATTCTCTTCTAAAATTGTTAGGGGTTGGGTAATAGGGACACTATATGGTCTCTAAGGATTTTGATTCATCTTCATAGACCTATCCTTATTGGTTTATCCAAACCTAAAAGAATCATTTCCTCTAGAATTGCTAATTTGGAAAAATTGGGTTTTCAACTGATTAGTTCAAACAACTATCTGCCTGAGATCTAGAGATTATGGTTTTTGGCACATTACTCCATTTATGAAATTTCCCTTATTGTTGGCACTGAGAAACATGTCACTTGTTCATCTAGGTACATTGGTTCTCAGTATTTTTGTACCTTTGTGTATTCTTTTAACATCTATTAGGATCATAAAAGATTATGATATGACATTGCTAACCTCAATTCAACAATTTTTGGTCCTTGGTTAATCTTGTTAGTATTCAACGCCATCATGAATCCAGATGAGAAATTGGGGTCCATGTATAATGCTATTTCATCAAGGGAGTTTAGATCTTGTATTGAATCTAATGGGTTGTTTGAGGTCAATCTTGTTGGAGCTAAATTTACTTGGTATAGAATGTTTTTGTAAAAGTTTGTTGCTATTCCTATTGATAGGGATTTTCTTAATGAAGATTGTCTTGACTCATGGGATTCCACCTCTTATACCACTTTATCCAGATTCAATTCAGATCATATCCCCATTTTGGTTGACTTTGTGGGTAAGGATCCTCAACCTCCTATACCTTTTAGGTTCTACAAGGCATAAATCAATCACCCAGAGAGTAGATCCATTGTTGAACAAATTTGGTGCTCTTTGAATTGCAAGAATGATGAGTTTTCTTCTGTTATTAAGCTCAAAATCCATAAAATTGCTCTTCAAACATGGAGAAAAATTTGTTTTAGTTCTCTTGACCATGAAATATCATCTCTTAAAGATTCTATTCTGAATTTATAACATCAAAGTTGTAACAACCCGAGCTTCCACGATACGCTTCTCATTCAATAATGCAATAGCTTGCATTGTACGCAACTTCGAGTTCTAAAACACCGCGACTAATAAAAGTAGCCGTTATGAATAGTAATAACCACTTTTTAAAATTATAGAAATTTTATATTTCAAAATGGACTTCATTTTTTTATTCGTAATATCAAAATTATCCAATGTTGAATTTTCTGTAATTTTCTGAGAACTTCCAATTTTTTATGAATAGTGAAAATTACTTAAAAACAACTTTTTTAATAAATATAATTTATAGTGATAAATTATACTATTTAGTGGTTTTAAAGAATAATTATAATATATTTTCACCATTTTATCCAATGGTGGTCATTAGAATTAATTTAACATTGAAATTGGACATAAACAATTGCCAATCTTTTGATATAAATTGTTTCTTAAAAACACGCTATTGTTGTGACAACGAGAATTAATTATAAAATTAATTAATGTAACTTATATGTTTGGAATTATTTAAAATAGACATCATTTTTGAATTCGGAATATCAATTATAGCTTAGGGTGAAATTTTGGCATTGTTCTGAAAAACTTCAATTTTTGATGAATAGTGAAACCACTAAGTGGTAGTTAAATAACTGATTTTTCGTTTAAATGAAATATTACCATTTCTGTGATTTGATTTTCAAAAATCCGAAATACATGGTTGTCATTAAGAAGTAAAATGTGGTTCAATGAGATTAAAATAATTTTTTGGTGAATAGTAACTTTTATGTTCTTAATCGCGATTAGAGGTAATTAGTGTAGTTTAAGGTAAAAATAATGTTTTAATAATATGAGATGAGCTTGACACTTGTCCTACTCTTATTGGATGAGTCATGGCCGACCAAGACAACCCATGGGTCAACTTGGGGACCCCATGGAGCCACTTTGGTTGGAAAATGACATTAATATATATTTATTTAATGTTAAAGTGAAAAATGACAGAAACATGAAATGTTTTACTAAAACAATTTTAACATGGGGTTATACAAGTCATATTTTTGACAATAAATAGTAATTGGAAATCTAAAAAGATTTCCTACATCATAGTAGTTTTTTTATAATTTTTAGACATTAAATAAATTAAATTATTTACGACATCATTATGATGCAGCGATGACCTCATTATTTAACGATTTTAATAAAATGAAAAGATAATGTAAAATACAAGTCTTAAACTTGTCCAAAGACAATTGTATGGGTATATTGCGAACCCTTATCACCTTATCCACGAATTATATATGTTTGGGACCTTTAGAATCCGAAAAGCATTGTATAATAATGTAAACTTTCCTTACTTTCCAAGAGTGCCCCTCCTCTCCTCTTATAAAAGGCCCCCACCTCTACCACCTCATTCACACTTTCAAGCCATTTGGATCGGCCAAACTCTTCCCAAATACTCTCACAACTTCCCCCTATTACTCCTAGAAGCCTCACTTTGGGAAGAACCCTTCCCAAGGAAGCCTTTGGCTCAAATCAAAAAGAGTTACCCGATTTTGAGGTAATGTCTTCTTTAATGTTGTTTTGTTTTATTTTTCTTCTCCAACCCCCTAAACTCTTTTTATTCATTTCTTTTGTAACAACACCAGTATCCTCAATATACTAGGATGTTGTTATAAGAAGGATTCGAGCTACACTTACACACACCTACATCTAATGGTTAAAGAACATACGGTTTTTGTGGATGGCGAATTTCTGCCTCACGAAACGATGATTGTTCAACACTCATATAACACCTTCAAAAGTGGCCATTAAGATGTCACTATATTTATATATGATATATAATATGTTTATGTTTTACTTATGCTTCTGTATTTCTCATTTATGGCATACTTTATGATTTCCATTATGGGTAAACACGATAATTTCATTTTAGGAAGTGCGGACTACCGCCCCCTCAATGTGATTTGAATCGTTAATGCCATATGTGGGATGTATAAAGGATGGAGTAAATGGTATTATACACTATATTATACTGGAATTATATTATAACTTTATATAATTATGATTTCATTCCATTAAATACGAAGTAGAAATGAAAGTAGCGTTCATGCGTACGTACGGCTTACCGTCTCCATGAACGGTGCATTTCATTTCTTACCTCTAAATGTTATGTAATATTATGAATGAATGTATATAATGGATATATATGATATATATGATATCTACAGCATGAATATAATTCTAGATATAATGGATATTTCACCACATGAACAACTTGAAATTATAAGAAGTTTATTGTTGACTCAAGTACCTAAGATCGACAAAATGACCATTATAAACTTTAATAATTACATAATGTTCATAACATGGTAATAAGGGATATAAAAGGAATAATGAACATGAAAAAGGTTCTTAAGTAAATAGAAATTAACTCTAGTTTATTATTCAGGAGGTTAAAGAACGGTCGAATCAAGTCGGACACAAGGTAAGGGAACTTCTTAACCCAATTTCTATTCTTTGGGTTAATCTCCTACTTTCATATTTTGTCATGATATTATTATGTACTATCTTGTATTTGTACTTTCTTTATGTGTACTTATAGTGAAACACATAATAGATCTATTTTATTTTAAAAATGATCTTTTTAAGGACTTCGTCTCAATCTCCTTTCATTGAGTCATATTTGGTTTTATACACAACTTTCATTTATACGGTGTATAAACCCCTTTGACTTTTACTTTTATTAAAAAGGATTCTTTTTATACGAAGCATTTTTACTAAACGGCAAAAGGAATGGTTTGTCTTATGTATGAGGCGACAACGAATTCTCCACCACCATGACCATTATTTTAGTTTCAGCTTCCTCTACAAGCTATAACATTTTTTAAATGATTTCAAAAAGGAGAGAGATATTTCTCTCAAATATATGAAAATCCGGTGCAAATGTATATGTATTTAACGCAAGTGTAAAAATGTTTTCAGAAAACCCGACTCTCAAGTGTGGTAGACAGGAAGAGATTGGGCGTGGACCCATCATGGCCTGTAATTATTCGAACAGTCTCAGAATTAGTTATTTTGTTTTCAAAAGCTTGCATAATGTTTTCAGAAAAACACTGGAGTATATTTGAGCAATTTTAAAAGTAAGTATCTTCTAAAAAAAATCCATTGGTAGGTCTCACGAGACAACTAGACGTGGAATTGGCCGAGGCCCTTTCCCAATTTGATTTATGGTTTGGGCCGAGGCCTTAATCATTTTAGACGTCTTGGCCGAGGCCTTGACAAAATGTTTCAGAATGTATGGCATTATACATTCCCTCATTATGAAAGTAGTTATTGATATTGCATGTGATTATTCAATTAGTATAATATCCATGTGATTAAGTAAATGGAATTATTTAATTTTCTTGTTTCCATATTATGCTAAAGTTCAAGTTTAAAAAGGCTTTTGTCTTAGTTATACATTGCCTTAAATGTTAATAATTATTTATGAAAGCTTCTGCAATATTGTTATCCTTACTAAGCATATGAGCTCACCCCTTTCAATGTTTTAATATTATCCAGGATGTGAAGAAGTATTTTATGAATGTCCTGCACGGATAGTCAGAAGAGGATATGAGTGTGGACTATGAAGACATTGTTATTAGTTTTTCACCTTATGATGTAATGTAACATTTATGAATGTATCTAGTGTTTCTAAGGCTACTAAACTAATCGGTCTTTCGAGACATGATCTTTTGTGATCATGCCAATGTTACGAAGTAATGCAACGACTCTGGGTAGCTGGGGTCGGGGTGTTACAGTTGGTATCAGAGGCAGTTTAGTACTAACCTTGGAAGCTAGATTTAGATAAACTCTGATTAGAGCACATAGCCCGAAGATAGACATTGAGGATTAGTATAGAAGAACTTCCTAAAATTTTGTTATTGTAGAGTTTTTATGAGTTTTCCGAGCAATACATCCCTGTCTGGATACGAGAAGGTAGAGGCGGCTCTGGCACAGATGTACCTAGGGGTAAAACCCAAAAACAACGCTTTGAGCTAGACTCGAACGGGAACTGGTGCACGACAACGGGCCTTGCTGCACTCTTGGTTACGACACTCCCGAGGGATATGCTTAGGATAATTCTCATTTTCTTTACAAACCACTATGAAGGGTTATGAGTATATACTTTCTCAAAGAAAACATTTTTATGGATTATATCCATAAATAGTTCAATTTATGTTAAGTATCTTACAAGTATGGAATTATGTATTTTGATTCATAAACTAATATAGTTTATGCCATTGTTTAGAAATGGAGCCTAGTGGAAGGAATGGAAACCGTATCAATGGATGCACTCTGTGTAGGGATTGCCCTCCTGCACAAGATAATTATTGTGGAGCTGGAGATACAACTGGTGCTGATCAACTTATTACCATACTGGGACAACTCACTCAGGTTATGAATAATAACCTTACTCGTATGGAGCACCCTGATCCACAACGTGGAGGATCAATTTTAGACCGCTTCATGAGGCAACAACCGCCATCATTTAATGGGAGTACAAATATGTTAGTAGCTGAGTAATGGATAAACTCCTTAGAGAAAATATTCCACGCCTTGGGGAGTAGCAAAAGGGAGAAGGTTATCATGGCAGTTTACCGCCTCACTGGAGATGCCGATCAATGGTGGTCATTGATTCAAAATACAAAGGAAGATGATGACGTATCGAATATGGAATGGAGGGAGTTCAAAGAGATTTTCTTAGAAAAATACTTTCCTCGTGACCGTCGAGCAGATATGGAAAGACAATTTTTGAGTCTGAGACAAAAGGAGAATGAGAATGTCGCAAAGTATGAGGCTAACTTTACAAGGTTAGCGAGGCATGCCGTAGATTATATACGTAACCCAAGAAGTAAGATTGGTCGTTTCATTGATGGGTTAAAACCTTTTCTCCATCGAGCTTTAGTATCACAATCCTTCTCATCATACGAAGATATTGTCTCGTGTGCTATCAAAAAAGAAAAGGAATTCTCTAAGTCTTATGACAACAAAGTAAAGCAAGAGGCAAATAGAATGGTGGAACAAGAGACAGATAAAGGGAAAAAGGTAAAGAAGGATTTTCCGTTATGTGATAATTGTGGGAAGAATCACCCTGGTACTTTCCTAAAAGGAATGGGGGTTTGTTATAAATGTGGGGAAAAACGTCACCAGGCACATGATTGAAAGGAAAAGAAAGAGGCTATCAATGTTGAATGCTACAATTGTAGGGAAATGGGGCATTATGCAAATGAATGTCCTAAGCTTCAGGGAAACTTACCTCAGAAAAGGCCAAGGGATCAAGGACAATCTTATGCTGTGACTACAGTTGAAGCAGAATAATTAATGTATTAGTTCTTTTGGACTCATGGATTATATTCTGGTTATTAGAATAATGTGATATATATATAAGGATTGTACTGTAGTACTTGTTGTTTCATTAAGGTTTTAATATGATGAAGGTAATCATATTTTTAGTATGTGACAATAAGAGAAGCTTTACTTTGTTTGGGGAATCTGATAAATTGATTTTGGAATTAAGAGACCTTTTAGAGAAAGTCTGGACAGAGGTATTTTGGATAACTATAAAGGTTGGAGTGGATTAAGTTGATCTTTGGATAGTATTGTTTAAGGTTAAAAAATTTATGAAGATTATTTTTGGAATATTATAATACTATAGTTTTAGGAAAAGGACTACCTGCAGGGTGGGGCATAACCCGCCGCGTCGGACAAAGCTGCAGGAATCGAACCCACAACCATAGTGCGATAGGCCTTTATTTCCTACCACTAGCCTACAGGAAGTCCCTGGTTATTACAAAATAATTTTACTAATATAAATGGTAAGTTTTAACATTTGGAACCTTCTACAATTAGGATAAGTATAATATTTTTGAGTTCTATTATCTTTTTGAGTGAAAGATGAGTTGAAGGTTGAAACTCTAATTATCAAGCATAAATATATATATACCTATCTCTTATTCAATGAATAAATTAATTCTTAAACTTTAGTAATGGGATATTAAAACAAAAAATGTGTTATCCTAATACCTTATGTCTTGTTGAACTGATGATATTTTAAATCAACATAGATTGAAGTCTTTGAGGCCCTCAATTTGACAGTTGATTGTGATTGATGACATCAATCAATCCCTACAATTATTTATGTTTTTCCTCCAATTATATGTCTCTAATTGACACCAATGTTCTCCTAATCGAGATCATAATTGGGTGGTGACTTTTTCATTTCCCTTTCCCGTTTATTAAGGCTAAATTTTATTAATCTTATTTCCGATGTGGGTTTTCCTCAAAGGTATTTTCCCTTTTCAACCTTATATTTTCAAAGAAAAATTTCAAATTGCGAGGACACAATTTATTTAAGTAGGGGAGAATGTAACACCCCGAGCTTCCACGATACGCTTCTCATTCAATAATGCAATAGCTTGCATTGTACGCAACTTCGAGTTCTAAAACACCACGACTAATCAAAGTAGCCGTTATGAATAGTAATAACCACTTTTTAAAATTATAGAAATTTTATATTTTAAAATGGACTTCATTTTTGTATTCGTAATATCAAAATTATCCAAAGTTGAATTTTTTGTAATTTTCTGAGAACTTCCAATTTTTTATGAATAGTGAAAATTACTTAAAAACAACTTTTTTAATCAAAATAATTTATAGTGATAAATTATACTATTTAGTGGTTTTAAAGTATAATTAGAATATATTTTTACCATTTTATCCAATGGTGGTCATTAGAATTAATTTAACATTGAAATTGGACATAAACAATTGCCAATCTTTTGATATAAATTGTTTCTTAAAAACACGCTATTGTTGTGACAGCGGGAATTAATTATAAAATTAATTAATGCAACTTATATGTTTGGAATTTTTTAAAATAGACATCATTTTTGAATTCGGAATATCAATTATAGCTTAGGGTGAAATTTTGGCATTGTTCTGAAAAACTTCAATTTTTTATGAATAGTGAAACCACTAAGTGGTAGTTAAATAACTGATTTTTCGTTTAAATGAAATATTACCACTTCTGTGATTTGATTTTCAAAAATCCGACATACATGATTTTCATTAAGATGTAAAATGTGGTTCAATGAGATTAAAATAATTTTTTGGTGAATAATAACTTTTAAGTTCTTAATCACGATTAGAGGTAATTAGTGTAGTTTAAGGTAAAAATAATGTTTTAATAATATGAGATGAGCTTGAAACTTGTCCTACTCCTATTGGATGAGTCATGGCCGACCAAGAAAACCCATGGGTCAACTTGGGGACCCCATGGAGCCACTTTGGTTGGAAAATGACATTAATATATATTTATTTAATGTTAAAGTAAAAAATGACACAAACATGAAATGTTTTACTAAAACAATTTTTACATGGGGTTATACAAGTCATATTTTTGACTATAAATAGTCATTGGAAAGCTAAAACGATTTCCTACATCATAGTATTTTTTTTATAATTTTTAGACATTAAATATATTAAATTATTTACGACATCATTATGATGCAGCGATGACCTCATTATTTAACGATTTTAATAAAATGAAAAGGTAATGTAAAATACAAGGCTTACACTTGGCCAACGACTATTGGATGGGTATATTTAGAACCCTTATCACCTTAGACACTAATTATATATGTTTGGGACTTTTAGAATCCGAAAAGCATTGTATAATAATGTAAAATTTCCTTAGGTTCCAAGAGTGCCCCTCCTCTCCTCTTATAAAAGACCCCCACCTCTACCACCTCATTCACACTTTCAAGCCATTTGGCTCGGCCAACCTCTGCCCAAATACTCTCCCAACTTCCCCCTCTTACTCCTAGAAGCCTCACATTGGGCAGAACGCTTCCCAAGGAAGCGTTTGGATCAAATCAAAAAGAGTTACCCGATTTTGAGGTAATGTCTTCTCTAATGTTGTTTTGTTTTATTTTTCTTCTCCAACCCCCTAAACTCTTTTTATTCATTTCTTTTGTAACAACAACAGTATACTAAATATACTAGGATGTTGTTATAAGAAGGATTCGATCTACACTTACACACACCTACATCTAATGGTTAAAGAACATACGGTTTTTGTGGATGGCGAATTTCTGCCTCACGAAACGATGATTGTTCAACACTCATATAACACCTTCAAAGGTGGCCATTAAGATGTCACTATATTTATATATGATATATAATATGTTTATTTTTTACTTATGCTTCTGTATTTCTCATTTATGGCATACTTAATGATTTCCATTATGGGTAAACGCGATAATTTCATTTTAGGAAGTGCGGACTACCGCCCCCTCAAAGTGATTTGAATCATTAATGCCATATGTGGGATGTATAAAGGATGGAGTAAATGGTATTATACACTATATTATACTGGAATTATATTATACCTTTATATAATTATGATTTCATTCCATTAAATATGAAGTAGAAATGAAAGTAGCATTCATGCGTACGTACGGCTTACCGTCTCCATGAACGGTGCATTTCATTTCTTACCTCTCAATGTTACGTAATATTATGAATGAATGTATATAATGGATATATATGATATATATGATATCTACATCATGAATATAATTCTAGATATAATGGATATTTCACCACATGAACAACTTGAAATTATAAGAAGTTTATTGTTGACTCAAGTACCTAAGATCGACAAAATGACCATTATAAACTTTAATAATTACATAATGTTCATAACATGGTAATAAGGGATATAAAAGGAATAATGAACATGAAAAAGGTTCTTATGTAAATATAAATTAACTATAGTTTATTATTCCGGAGGTTAAAGAACGGTCGAATCAAGTCGGACACAAGGTAAGGGAACTTCTTAACCCAATTTATATTCTTTGGGTTAATCTCCTACTTTCAAATTTTGTCATGATATTATTATGTACTATCTTGTATTTGTACTTTCTTTATGTGTACTTATAGTGAAACACATAATAGATCTATTTTATTTTAAAAATGATCTTTTTAAGGACTTCGTCTCAATCTCCTTTCATTGAGGCATATTTGGTTTTATACACAACTTTCATTTATACGGTGTATACACCCCTTTGACTTTGACTTTTATTCAAAAGGATTCTTTATATATGAAGCATTTTTACTAAATGAAAAAAGGAATGGTTTGTATTATGTATGAGGCGACAACGAATTTTCCACCACCATGACCATTATTTTAGTTTCAGCTTCCTCTACAAGCTATAACATTTTTTAAATGATTTCAAAAAAGAGAGAGATATTTCTCTCAAATATATGAAAATCCAGTGCAAATGTATATGTATTTAACGCAAGCTTAAAAATGTTTTCAGAAAACCCGACTCTCGAGTGTGGTAGATAGGAAGGGATTGGGCGTGGACCCATCATGGCCTGTAATTTTTCGAACAGTCTCAGAATTAGTTATTTTGTTTTCAAAAGCTTGCATAATGTTTTCAGAAAAACACTGGAGTATATTTGAGAAATTTTAAAAGTAAGTATCTTCTAAAAAAATTCCATCGGTAGGTCTCATGAGAACACTAGACGTGGAATTGGCCGAGGCCCTTTCCCAATTTGATTTATGGTTTGGGCCGAGGCCTTAATAATTTTAGACGTCTTGGCCGAGGCCTTGACAAAATGTTTCAGAATGTCTGGCATTATACATTCCCTCATTATAAAATTGGTTATTGATATTGCATGTTATTATTCGATTAGTAGAATATCCATGTGAGTAAGTAAATGGCATTATTTAATTTTATTGTTGCCATATTATGCTAAAGTTCATGTTTAAAAAGGCTTTTGTCTTAGTTATACATTGCCTTAAATGTTAATGATTATTTATGAAAGCTTCCGCAATATTGTTATCCTTACTGAGCATCTGAGCTCACCCCTTTTAATGTTTTAATATTATCCAGGATGTGAAAAAGTATTTTATGAATGACCTGTAGGGATAGTCAGAAGAGGATATGAGTGTGGACTATGAAGACTTTGTTATTAGTTTTTCACCTTATGATATAATGAAACATTTATGAATGTATCTAGTGTTTCCAAGGGTACTAAACTAATCGGTCTTTTGAGACTTGATCTTTTGTGATCATGCCAATGTTACGAAGTAATGCAATGACTCTGGGTAGCTGGGGTCGGGGTGTTACAAAAGTACCTTGTATGACTTCTTAGGTGATGTTTAGGGGGAATGAAAGTGATTTTGTAAGGTGTATAATCATTCAAATTTTAATGATTCATTACAATGAGATATATTCAAGTAAAAATGGTAGAAGTATGGTGATAGAAACTTCATGTTCTTTAATTCTCTCAAGAAGATAAGGAAGGGTTCCGAGCCTCTTTCTTTATTAAAAAATGGGGACCATATTATTGATAACAGGGGGGATCTTTCAAGTAATGTTATTTCTTATTTCAGTGATCTATTTAATGGGTCTTCCTCTATTAATGATCCTTTAGAAGGTATCATTCCCAAACTCGTGGATCATCAGGACAACACCAATCTCACTATTATTCCGTTGAATCTTGAGATTAATGAATCGGTCTCCAGTCTCAAATCTGAAAGCACCCCAGGCCCGGATGGTTTTGGTAATCTTTTATTTCAAGAATACTGGGACATTCTTCAATGTGATGTTTGTAGTCTTTTCATTCATTTCTATAAACGTTGTTCCCCTCCTATTGGATTGAATGCCCAGTTTCTGTCTATGATTCTAAATGTGGGGAATTCCAATGAAATACATCTCTTCAGGATGATTGATTTAGTTAACTCTATCTACAAAATCATTTGTAAAATTTTGGACACAAGGTAGGCTTTGATTGCTGGCATTATTTTTTGTTCAAATCAGTTTGGTTTCATCAAAGGGAGATTGATTCATGATTGTCTTATCACTAGTTTTTAATGTGTCTGTAACAGCCCAGGTAAATAAAGAATATAACATTTTTATATTTATCTCTATTTGTTAATAAAATGTTAATATTAATTTAAAGGGAACACTATGCTTGATGGCTTACCCAATACGCAATAATGAGTTCCTTTGAAATATTATATTGCACTCTAATAATAAAATAATTTTATTTTAAATGGTAGTTAACACATAGCCCTTGTAATGACGGGAATAAACAGAACTAACTAAAAAATGATTATATATGTTTTTCAAATATTTTTACTTTTGAAAGTAATTGTTAGAGGGTTAAAAATGTGAATGAATCCAATTTTAAGCGTAAACATTCTAATATTATTTAAAAGGTCGATTAACCACCTTTTGATGGATAACCTCTTTTAAATCCACTTTTTGAACATTTTATGTGTTATATTTGACAAAATAAAATTTTTCTTTAAAATCGGGACATCAAAATTTACTTTGTGTAAATTTTTGGTATTTTTCCGATAATGTTCATTTTTTAATGAATAGTGAAAAATGTTGTATTTTAATTAAAAACATATTTTTAATGAAATTTATTTATATGATTAGATTATCTTTTGAATTGGTTTTAAAGTTAAATTAGAATATATTTTTACCATTTAATCCAATGGTTGTCATTGGAATTAATATTACTTTGAGATTGGACCTAAACGAGTGTCAATCTTTTGATAGATATTGTTTCTTAAAAACACGCTATTTGATTTGACAACGGGATTTAATTATAAAATTAATTAATTTAGCTTCTATGTTATGAATTTGGTTATATGGAAATCATTTTTTAATTTGTAATATCAAATATAACTTAGGGTTAATTTTTGGTATTTTTCTGAAAAACCATAATTTTTTATGAATAGTGAAACCACAAAGTTGTAGTTACAAAAACTGATTTTTCATTTAAATGGAACATTACCACTTATGTGATTTGAATTCCAAAAATACAATATAAATGATTTTCATTATTAAGTAAATTGTTGTTCAATGGGATGAAAATAATTTTTGATGAAAAGTAACTTTTATGTTTTATTAATCACGATTATAGGTGATTTGTGAGATTTAAGGTAAAAATGATATTATAATAAAATGAAAATATATTGACACTTGTCCTAACCCTATTGGATGAGTCATGGCCGAACAAGAAAACCCATGGGTCTATTTTTGGGACCCCATGGAGCCACTTGGGTAAGATAATGACATTAATGCCTTTTATTTAAAGTAAAAGTAAAAATGACACAAACATGTATTATTTTACTAATACAATTTTTACATGGGGTATTACAAGTCATATTTTTGACTATAAATAGTAATTGGAAAGATAAAAAGATTTCCTACATCATAGTATTTTGTTTTATAATTTTTAGACATTAAATAAATTAAATTATTTATGACATCATGATGATGGAGCGATTATCTCATTATTTAACGATTTAAATAAAATGAAAATATAATGTAAAATCTAAGACCTAAACATGTCAAAAACCTATTGTATGGTTGTATTTAGAACTCTTATCACCTTATCCTAGAAATAAATCAATGTGGGACCTTTAAAATCCGGAACTCAATTGAATATAGAGTAACATTTTATACTTTTCCAAGAGTGCCCCTCCTCTCCTCTTATAAAAGGCCCCCACCTCTACCTCCTTACCCACACCTCTCAACCCTTTGGATCGGCCAATATCTGATCATTTTGTCTCTCCAAATCTCTCTCCTAATCATAGAAGCCTTACCTTAGGCAGGAATATCTTCAAGAAACCCTTTTGGTTCAAACCAAAGGGAGTTACCCGATATTAAGGCAATGTATTCCGTAGTGTTTTTTTGTTTTATTTTGATTCTCCAACACCCTAAACTCTTTTTATTTATTTCTTTTGTAACAAAAAAAGTATATTAAATATAATAGGATGTTTTTATAAGAATTATTCGAGCTACACTTTCACACACCTCCGTCTAATGGTTAAAGAACATACTGTTTCTGTGGATGGCGAATTACTGCCTCACGAAACGATGATTGTTCAATATTATTTTAACACCTTAAAAGGTGGCCATTAAGATGTCACTATATTTATATATGATATATAATATGTTTATGTTTTCCTTAAGTTTCTGTATTTTTCATTTATGGAATACCTTTATGGTTTCCATTATGGGTAAACGCGATATCTTCATTTTAGGAAGTGCGGACTACCGCCCCATCAAAGTGATTTGATTCGTTAATGCCATATGTGGGATGTATAAAGGATGTAATTAATGGTATTACATATTATATCCTACTGGAATTATAATATACCTTTATATCAATATTATTTCATTCCATTTAATACAAAAAAAATGAAAGTAGCGTTCATGCGTACGTACGGCTTACCGTCTCCATGAACGGTACATTTCATTTATTATCTCCAAATGTTATGTACTATTATAAGTACATATATATAATGGATATATATATAATATATTACATCTAAATTATGGATATAATTTTGGAATTATAATATATATATATCTCATTTAGTTTTAATTCCATTAATATGACAAAGAAATGAAAGTAGCATTCATGCATACGTACGACCTACCGGCTCCAGGAACGGTGCATTTCATTTTTTATCTCTAAATGTTACGGAGTAGTATAAAATGAATATGTACTGGATATATATGATATTTAAATCATTAATACTATTCTGGAGATGATTTACGTATAACTACATGGACAATCATTTTCAAACAAGTTCATTTTTTACTCATGTACCAAACATCGACAAAAACGTCTGATATGAACTCACATTATTATCCAATTATTATTACATTATAATATGTGATATGAAATGAATAATAATCTTTAAAAAGATGTCCTTAAGCAATTATAAATTGACCAATGTTTATTCTTCAGTAATATAAAGAAACAAACAAGACAACTCGGACTTGAGGTAAGGGATCCTACCTCTCTCTTTCTTTTTAAGTACTCCCTTTTATGTCATTTCTTTTAAGCTCATCTTTATTATGTTTGGAGATGTTATTTTATATTAATAATTCTGTAATTTTTATTTCCATATTACGAGGGACCCTATTTGATCTCATAAATCCATTTTTGGATGTTTTAAGTGGCGTCGTTAGGCTGCCATGTTTTCGTAAGGGATTTAGCATCTCACATTTATTCCCATGAGATTTATGCTACATTTTCCACCATATATTTTGAGTGGTGCATGTACTGACCATTATTCTACTATTTGTGTAATATAATTTCTTTTATGGGTATTTACATCAATGTTGTATCATCCTTTTTTCATGGGGTATACGATTCGAAGGTTACCCAAATCGGTAAGGGAACCTTTCACCCTCCTCTTTTTAAAAGACTTCTTTTGTTATGTCTTTTAATTTACATATTATTATGTTGGTATATGTTCTTCTATATCATTATTGATGTAAATTTTATGTCCATGTGATGAGATACCATTCTCTCTCTCATCGACTAATTTCATGAATTTTGAAGTGACGCTGTTAGGCTGTCGAATTTTTGTAAAGGAACTTCTTAACTCAATTTCAATTCATTGGGTTAAACCTCTACTTCTTGATTTTATTATGCCAAGATTATGTGTGGAATATATATGTTTTAATTTAAACAATCCATTGTGTGTATATACTATTTTATACATAATCATCTGATTGATAAAATCTTACGTCATTTAGACGAACTTGTATGGGAAATCATAACTCAATCTCATTTCATTGAGTTTAATATCTATGTCATTGGTTTTGTTTTTCCAAGATTATGTGTGAATGACCTCTGATTGTTTTACACTTAATATCCCCTTATATTTGGTGTATTCATATTTGTCACACATAATCATGTAATTGATTTATCCTTAATCTAAGGATACAGACTTTTAAGGGACTTTGTATCAATCTCTTTTCATTGAGGCATATTTTGTTCTAACACAAGGCTTTCTTTTATACTATGTATAAACCCCTTGGACTTTTAGTTTTATACAAAAGGAATCTTTTTCTACGATGCGTTTTACAAAACAAAAAAAAGGAATGTTTCTTTTTACGTATGCGGTGACAACGACCTTTTCCACCGCCGTGAGTATTATTTGGTCTTTGGCTTCCTCAACAAGATGTAATGTTTTTGAAATAAAATAAATACCATATACTATTTTATGTATTTTGTTATTGAAAATGTTTTTTTATAATGGATATGTTATGTCAATATATTTTAGTGATTAATGTGATCAATGTGTGGAAATATTTTCTTTCCATTATATTTGTTTTATGACTTATGATTTTATAATGGTACTTGGAAATTTGATGGGTGGTTACGTGATAAACCATATGACGGGTGGTGCCCTGAATACCAGGATGGGTGGTTATGTTATAACCTCCAATGCATTAGGTATGGAAGTCTACCATATGGATATTCCATTAAGTGATATGTGTGGAAGTCGGCCATATGGTTATTCCATTTAAGTATGTATATGTCTTATGTTACCTCTATATGTTATGTATATGGGTTTTATGGTAATATTTTTGTTACAAAAGGGAAAGTAATGATCTTTTATTCAGGGAAGAGTTTTTTACTACTTAATAAAGGTGAAAAGTATTACTTTGATAAAGTATTCTTGGTTTACTTGATGTTTTAAAAAACTAATAGTTTTCCTTCTTTGTGTATCCTTTACTGGGATTTTTATGCTCATCCCAAGTTTTTGAAATGTTTTCCATAGGACTTAAAGATGAATAGGGTCAAGGTTGGGATCAAGGAAAGACATGCTATCTAAAACATGTAACTATACATGTTTCATTTTAAGAGTTTTTTATTTTACAGAAACTTAGTAGAAGTGTATACTTTGTAATCTTTTGAGATGTAATAGTTATGTCCTAATTTTCTAATATTCTAAACCTGAAGAGATCCTCTATGTAAATTATTCATATAATTCAATATTAAGTAATGTTTAAGGTTGGTTCCTTATAGTTGGTATCAGAGGTCGGTTTAGATAACTTTAGAGGTTAGGGTATTCTCAAACATAAGTGACATTACCATAATGGCTAGGATTTCAGAAAGAGTCAATAGTTTTTAGATAAAGTGAATGAGTAAGTATATCTTAGTGTTTATCTTCCTCATTAGTAGATGATAATTTTGTTGATATACTCACACTGACATTTCTGGTTTTAGTAAATGGATGGATCTAGCAGGCACCAAAGCGACAATGGGTTTGAAGGAAATTGTGGTGGTTCTCTGATTAAGAGACTGGATGAAATGGGCGATTCAATGAGGAAACTCATGGTTGTTCTAAACCAACTATGAAGGAGTCATGATCAACCACTTGAACCTTGTTATGTTCTATAATGCATCATGTACGAGATGACCAATCGATGTGGATGTTCAGGTAATAATTATAAAGGTAACCATTAGGGTTTATAAGATCGTTAATTTTGATGTAATTATGGGTTACTATATGTTATGATGGAAAATGAAAGGCATGAGATAAACTTGAGGTTAAAATATGTAATGTTTATTTTTGAAGATTTTATCTCATTTTGGGGAATGTTTTAAGAATTATATAGTTTTGGAAAAAGGAAAACACGCAGCCCGTGTGACAACCCGTCGCGTCGGCAAAGCTGCAGGAATCGAACCCACAACCAAAGTGCGACTAGTATTTATCGCCTACCACAGGACTACGTGAAGTCCCTGGTTAGTATGACTTATTCTTTTTAGATAGATGATTTTATGAATTAATAGTAAGTTGATTTTGGGTTTTCTATGTAAATTATTAACCTATCATGGAGGATATGTGATTAGGTTAATTAGTTTTCAATATAAGACTTTTAGAGCAACTGATGTTATTTGGAGATAAGTGTTAATTTGTACCTTGGAAGACTATGTGACTAAATCCTTTAAATATTTGGGTTTAAATATTATTTTGTTTTACATTGATGAATTTTATGGAAAAATTGTTTATCGAATGGTCCTCGTTGAACTTTGGGTTTTATTTGACAAATTTCGGAGATTAAGAATAGATTTTCTTTTTATAAAGGGTTATCCTTTTCAGGATTATCTGATATTGTTCTAAAATTTTTGGTTTTGGTAAGGGTCTAAAGACATGGTAAATATATAGTTCTCTTTTATGGATTAGGGGATTCTCTAGAAGTTGATTATAGTACTCTTAATGTGAATGAGACTTCCTAAATACTCATCATTTTGGGAAAGTATGAGTTTGTGTAAGAAATCTTGTAAAAGTTGAAATTCAACATGACAAGTAAGTATGTTTCCTTAAGATCAAAAATAAATCCCTCAATGAAAAGTAACTTAAAACCAAAATGATGTCTGTTAACATTTCCTACTGGGGAATCGAATAATGTTTATCCCACCACAAGTTTGTGATTTTCTTGTGGTTAACATTCTCCTAAACATGTTTTCTATCACTCTCCCTCAGAACATGATCATTTTCTTTTTATTCCATATCCATGTTTTCCTACATGGAATACTATTATGGGTTAACTTGGGTGACCTCTAAACATCTCTTTCGTTCTTTTAAAGTAATTTTTTTACCGACTCTTGTTCCGATGTGGGACATTAAATGATGTTTCCAAGCCCAATTTTAAAATTGTGAGGACGCAATTCCAAAAAGGGGGGAAGGATGTAACACCCCATGTAAATAAAGAATATGACATTTTTATATTTATCCCTATTTGTGAATAAAATGTTAATATTAATTTAAAGGGAACGCTATGATCGATGGCTTACCCAATACGCAACAACGCGTTCCTTTGAAATCTTACGTTGCACTCTAATAATAAAATAATTTTATTCTAAATGGTAGTTAACACCTAGCCGTTGTAATGATGGGAATGAACATAACTAACTACAAAATTATTATATAATTTTTTAAAATATTTTTACTTTTTACAATAAATGTTAGAGGTTTAAAAATGTGAATGAATCCAATTTTAAGCGTAAACATTCTAATATTCTTTAAATGGTCGATTAACTGTCGTTTGATAGAGAACCTCTTTTAAATTCACTTTTTTACAATTTTATGTGTTATATTTGTCGAAATAAATTTTTTCTTTAGAATCGGGACATCAAAATTTACTTTGTGTGGATTTTTGGTATTTTTCAGATAAAGTTTATTTTTTAATGAATAGTGAGAAATGTTGTATTTTAATTCAAAACCACTTTTTAATCAAATTTATTTATATGATTAGATTATCTTTTGAATTGGTTTTAAAGTGAAATTATAATATATTTTTACCATTTAATCCAATGGTGTTCATTGGAATTAATATCACTTTGATATTGGAGATAAACAAGTGGCAATCTTTTGATAGATATTGTTTCTTAAAAACCCGCTATTTGATTTGACAGCGGGATTTAATTATAAAATTAATTAATTAAACTTATATGTTATTAATTTGGTAAAATAGACATCATTTTGGAATTATTAATATAAAATATATCTTAGGGTGATGTTTTGGTATTTTTCTGGAAAACCTTAATTTTTGATGAATAGTGAAACCACAAAGTGGTAGTTACAAAAAACTGATTTTTCATTTAAATGGAACTTTACCACTTCTGTGATTTGAATTTAAAAAATCAAATATAAATTATTTTCATTATTAAGTAAAATTTGGTTCAATGGGATGAAAATAATTTTTGATGAAAAGTAACTTTTAAGTTTTATAAATCACGGTTAAAGGTAATTAGTGTGATTTAAGGTAAAAATGATATTATAATAAAATGAAAATATCTTGTTGATTGTCCTAACCTTATTATATGAGTCATGGCCGACTGAGACAACCCATGGGTAGATTTTTGGGACCCCATGGAGCCACTTGGGTAAGATAATGACATTAATTCCTTTTATTTAAAGTAAAAGTAAAAATAACACAAACATGTATTATTTTACTAAAACACTTCATACATGGGGTTATACTAGTAATATTGTTGAATATAAATATTCATTGGAAAGATAAAAATATTTCCTACATCATAGTATTTTTTTATAATTTTTAGACATTAAATAATTTAAATTATTTATGACATCATGATGATGTAGCGATTACCTCATTATTTAACGATTTAAATAAAATGAAAAGATAATGTAAAATATAAAACCTAAACATGTCAAAAACCTATTGGATGGGTGGATTTAGAACTATTATCACCTGAGCCTCGAAAGAAAACAATTTGGGACCTTTAAAATCCGAAACTCAATTGAAAATAAAGTAACAGTTTATACTTTTCCAAGAGTGCCCCTCCTCTCCTCTTATAAAAGGCCCCCACCTCTACCTCTTTACCCACACCTCTCAAGCCTTTGGCTCGTCCAATATCTGATCCATTTGTCTCTCCAAATCCCTCTACTCATCCTAGAAGCCTTACCTTAGGCAGGAATCTCTTCAAGAAACCATTTTGGTTTAAACCAAAGGGAGTTACCCGATTTTAAGGTAATGTCTTCCCTAGTGTTCTTTTGTTTTATTTTGATTCTCCAACCCCATAAACACTTTTTATTTATTTCTTTTGTAACAACAACAGTATATTCAATATAATAGTATTTTTTTATAAGATGTATTCGGGATACACTTTCACACACCACCATCTAATGGTTTATGAACATACTATTTCTGTGGATGGCGAATTACTACCTCACGAAACGACGATTGTTCAATATTATTTTAACACCTTCAAAGGTGTCCATTAAGATGTCACTATATTTATATATGATATATAATATGTTTATGTTTTTCTTATGATTCTTTATTTTTCATTTATGGCATACCATTATGGTTTCCATTATGGGTAAACGCGAAATCTTCATTTTATGAAGTACAGACTACCGCCCCCTCAATGTGATTTGATTCGTTAATGCCATATGTGGGACGTATAAATGATGGAATTAATGGTATTACATATGATATCCTACTGGAATTATAATATACCTTTATATAATTATTATTTCATTCCATTGAATACAAAAAAAAGAAATGAAAGTAGCGTTCATGCGTACGTACGACTTACCGTCTCCATGAACGGTACATTTCATTTCTTATCTCCAAATGTTATGTACTATTAGAAGTACATATATATAATGGAAATATATGTAATATATTACATCAAAATTATGGATATCATTCTGGAATTATAATATATATATCTCTCATTTTGTTTTAATTCCATTAATATGACAAAAAAATGAAAGTAGCGTTCATGCATACGTACGACCTACCGTCTCCATGAACAGTGCATTTCATTTTTTATATCCAAATGTTATGGAGTAGTATAAAATGAATATGTACTGGATATATATGATATTTAAATCATAAATACTATTCTTAAAATGATTCACTTATAACTACATGGACAATCATTTTCAAACAAGTTCATTTTTGACTCATGTACCAAACATCGACAAAAACGTCTGATATGAAATCAAATTATTAACCAATTATTATTACATTATAATATGTGATATGAACTGAATAATAATATTTAAAATAGGTCCTTATGAAATTATAAATTTATCAAAGTTTATTATCCAGGAATATAAAGAAACAAACAAAACAACTCGGACTTGAGGTAAGGGATCCTACCTCTCTCTTTATTTTTAAGTACTCCATTTTATGTCATTTCTTTTAAGATCATCTTTATTATGTTTTTGGATGTTATTTTATATTCATAAATCTGTAATTTTTATGTCCATATTTCGAGAGACCCTATTTTATCTCATAAATCCATTTTTTGATGTTTTAAGTGGCGTCGTTAGGCTGGAGAGTTTTCTTAAGGGATTTTGCATCCCACTTCTATTCCCGTGAGATTTATGCTACATTTTCCACCATTTCTTTTGATTGGTGTATGTACTGGCCATTATTATACTCTTTGTGTAATATAGGTTCTTTTATGGGTGTTTACATCAATTTTGTACAATCATTCTTTCATGGGGTGTACGATTCGAAAGTTACCCAAATCGGAAAGGGAACCTTTCACCCTCCTCTTTTTAAAAGACTTATTTAGTTATGTCTTTAAATTTACATTTTATTATTTTGGTATATGTTCTTATATATCCTTATTGATGAAAATTTTATGTCCATGTGATGATATACCATTCTCTATCTCATCGACTAATTTCCTGAATTTTGAAGTGATGTTGTTAGGCTGTCGAATTTTTGCAAAGGAACTTATTAACTCAATTTCAATTCTCTGGGTTAAACCTCTACTTCTTGATTTTATTATACCAAGATTATGTGTGGAATATATAAGTTGTAATTTCCACAAAAATTTGTGTGGATATAATATTTCTATAAATAATCACCTCATTGATAAATTCTTACGTCATTTAGACGAACTTGTATGGGAAATCATAACTCAATCTTATTTCATTGAGTTAAATATCTATGTCATTGGTTTTGTTTTTCTAAGATTATGTGTGAATGAACTATGATTTTTTTACACTTAATATCCACTTATATTTTGTGTATTCATATTTTTTACACATAATCATGTAATTGATTTATCCTTAATCTAAGGATACCAACTTTGTAAGGGACTTCGTCTCAATCTCCTTTCATTGAGGCATATTTTGTTCTAATACAAGGCTTTTTTTCGTATGGTGTATAAACCCCTTTTACTTTTAATTTTATACAAAAGGATTCTTTTTCTACGATACGTTTTACAAACCCACAAAAAGGAATGTTTCTTTTTACGTACGCGATGACAACGACCTTTTCCGTCACCGCGAGTATTATTTGGTCTTTGGCTTTCTCAACAAGCCGTAATTTTTTTAAAATGAAATAAATACCATATACTCTTTTATGTATTTTGGTATTGAAAATGGTTTTTATAATGGATTTGTTATGTCAATATATTTTAGTGATATATTATGATCAAAGTGTGGAAATGTTTTCCTTCCATTATATTTTTTTTATGTCTTATGATTTTATAATGGTAATTGAACATTTGACGGGTGGTTACGTGATAAACCATATGATGGGTGGTGCCGTGAATACCAGGATGGGTGGTTACGTTATAACCTCCAATGCATTGGGTATGGAAGTCGGACGTATGGCTATTCCATTAAGTGATATGTGTGGAAGTCGACTGTATGGTTATTCCATTTAAGTATGTTTATGTCCTAAGTTACCTTTATATGTTATGTATATGGGTTTTATGGTAATCATTTGGTTACAAAAGGGTAAGTAATGATCTTGTATTCAGTGAAGAGTTTTTACTAGTTCATAAAGGTGAAAAGTATTACTTTGATAAAGTATTCTTGGTTTACTTGTTGTTTTGAAAAACTAACAGTTTTCCTTATTTGTGTATCATTTACTGGGCTTTTTATGCTCATCCCAAGTTTTCTAAATTTTTTCCACAGGAATTAAAGAAGAATAGGGTCAAGGATGGGATTAAGGAATGACATGCTATCTAAAACATGGAACTAGACATGTTTCTTTTTAAGAGTTTTTTATTTTATGGAAACTTAGTAGAAGTGTATACTTTGTAATCTTTTGAGATGTAATAGTTATGTCCTAATTCTATAAAACACTAAACCTGAAAAGATCCTCTATCTGAATTATTCATTTAATTCAATATTAAGTAAATTTTAAGGCTAGGTCCTTATAGTTTCAATCTATTAAAGAAATCCACAAGAGGTGGAAACATTACTCTCAAGATTGATGTCATAAAGTCCTTAGACATAATGGACTGGAGATTTATTTCAAAGGTTCTTGAGGTGTTTGGATTTAATGGAGTCTTTATTGATTTTGTACTTTCCATTTTCAGATCTTATCATATATCTGTCCTTATTAATGGATCCCCCGTGATATTTTTTATTGTTCTAGAGGGGTCATGAAATGTGACCCCCTTTCTGCTATTATTTTCTCTATTGTGGAGGATTAAATTGGCATACTTCTCTCCATTATGGCAGGAAATGTAAACATGAAGGAGATTAATGAAGGTCAGGATTTGGTTTCCCCTACTCATGTGTTATATGCTGATGACATTTTTTTCACCAAGGGTGATAGAATAAATATCAAGAATATCAAAAGACCACTTTATCACTATTCTTAATTCTCTGGTCATTAAATAAGTTTGGAAAAATATTTCATTTACTTTGGTAGGAGAATATCTATTCCCTGGATGAATGATATTGGTATAGAGTTGGGAATTCAGGAGGGAGAGCTTCCCTTCAATTATTTGGGGGTGCATTTGTTTTGGTGGAGGCCCAAGGTTTGCTATTTCTCATAGATTCTTAGAAAGGTCAGAAGATAGCTTGCTTCTTGGATAGGAAAAACTCTCTCCATTGCTGGTAGGGTTTGCCTTTTAAATTCTGTTATTATCTCCAAGATTATTAATTCTTTTATGATTTACAAATTTCATATTTCTCTCATAATGAATATCAATGTTTCTCTCAAGATCTTCACCTAGAGAGAAAAAATTCTTGAGAGGAAACTGGCTATCGTATCTTGGAATAACTATTGTAAACCCTATAATGAAGGGGTTTTAAATATTAAAAACCTTGATCTCTTCAATGATTCATTGTATGATTCTTTTAATAAGATAAACCTCAATATAAATTCTGAGGTGCTTGCTTTCATTCGGGCTAAATTTATGAATATGCTTTTGAAGGGTGCTTTTAATCATCATTATTCTTCGGTGTAGCCTTTCTTCAAAAAAATATTTTCCTCAATTGATTGTCATTCAATATGTATTGTTTCTAAAGATTCATATATAGATTTTTGGAAGAAAAAATGGTGTGATACTCATCTTGTTGATTTGATGGGGGTTGTTGACACTGACCTGGATTTGAATATTTCTATTAGGGATCACCTAGATGACATGGAGAATCTTCTGGAGAATATTTTGAACCATGTTAACAAATATTGTTTCTTTAAATGGGATGATTTCTGGTCTTGGAAACCTACTACTAATGGTTTTCTTTTTTCTATGTTATTTTACCTATTTTATTTGAATTGAAATGCGGAATTTTGGTGGATAATGGGATCGTACAAGAATTCCATTAGACCATATTGATCTATATTGTCTTAGAGAGTTACTCATCAAGAAATTACAATAGATTGTTATCTGAAAAACTGTGGAATATCATTATGTTCCTCATGTGATCTTTTCCATCAACATAGAGAGGATTCAGATCAACATTTTATTAGCTATGTTGTAGCTACTTCAATGTGGAAGGCCATTGGAGATTTGTTTGAAATATCATCGCCACAGATGATTCTCATT
Organism: Viscum album; assembly: GCA_963277665.1. Taxonomy (NCBI): domain Eukaryota; kingdom Viridiplantae; phylum Streptophyta; class Magnoliopsida; order Santalales; family Viscaceae; genus Viscum; species Viscum album. The sequence goes on from OY728158.1 coordinate 1,293,108,805, forward strand.
CGAGATTTTATTCAATTGTTGGGGGTCCCTCTCTCTTTCTACATAGCTATCTAATTTATTCCTAGTTTCCGCATCAGAGTTGCTACACTACATATGGTATATCTGCTATAAGTTACTCCATTCTGGTGTGTCCTTCTCGGCCCCCAATGCTCTTTCTCACATTTTTGCTGCTATTTAGGAGGCCATCATACCAAGTAAACATTTCGGCTACAATTCAATTCATGACTTGACCATTATAAATCGGAATGGAGTAAAAGGATCTTTCAGGCCTTCTCTTGGAACTTTGGATGTTTTATGGAAACAACCTTTTTTTGGTTGGATTAAAGTTAACTATGATGGTTCTTTTCGAGGCAATTCGGGTCCTTCAAGATATGGGGCCATCTTCAGAGATCACTCGGGGGGTATTCTTGGTTGTTTTCATGGATCTTGTGGCATTTACTCTTCAATTGATGTGTAGATGCATGGTGTTATTGTTGTGGTGGAACAAGTGAGGAGACATGTGTGTAATAATCCCTGGCTTCAGAGTGATTCTACTCCTATTGATACAATTATCAGGATGGGATCTCTTTACATATCTTGGAAGCACATAAATTTTTCGATCAATTGTTTGGATTCCCTTTACTCAATGCATCACATCATCACTCACACTTATCAAGAAGAAAATTCGGTGGAAGATGACCATGCAAATAAAGGGGTTGGTAGTGTTGAATTTATTTTGCATGATCAACTTCATGGTGAATTTTTACCTCTACTTAAGAGAGATTGTGATAAGACTCATGTTTTTAGACTAGTGTGAGTTGTTTATTTTTATTCAATAATGGAACCTTGATTTTATGGGAAATGTCCCGTATCTTCTAAAAAAATAGAGAAATTAAGAGTTGTCTTCAGACATGTCAAGAATGTGGGAAGAGGTATATGGGGTAATATCTCTGATTGAGGGGAAGATGATATCTGTGTGGAATAGAGTTTAATAGAAAGAAAAATTGTAGATGATTGTAATTTATTTTTTTGTGGGGAACATGTGAATTACCCTACTCAATGCACTAACCCAAGAATTAGCATCTAGACGAACAAAGACCTATTGAATGACAGTAATTGATGTTTATGTATTACTGTATAAATATATATTGATTCAAGAATTATGTTATATGTATTTTGAAATATATATGGATTATTTAGTATGATTTTATTAAGAATTTGAAAGAATATGTTAAAAGATACATATGAACTAGAAAAGTGATTTAACAGAATGATGATATTAATTTAAAAGATGGGATTAAGGTAAATATAACCATTAATATGTTCCTAAGGTTAAGATAATGCTGTAGTAATAAATAGATGATTGATTTGTGAAATTTAAATTATACAGTAATGATAACATTGGGATTGATTCGAGATATGTGGACAATGTGGTTTTTTTATCATTGATGATGTTTTCAAAATTATTGGATTTATGATATATAATAAATAATTTATGGATATATTCATGTAATGAGGAAGTATGTATGTTTTAATTAATTTCTTGTGGTAATTATGTTTATTACCATGATTTATAAAAATATATGACTAAGGTATTCCAAAATTTCGTATATGAGAATCAAGAAAAACTTTATAACAATTCAGGGAGTAAAGTAATGTAGATTTTTAAGAAATTTAGTGACCTTATATATAAATATTGAATTCTAGAATTGTTATAAGGCTAAATATTTATGGAATTTTTTATGGTGAGATTAGGATAAGGTTTTAGTGATTAATTTATTACATATGTATAAGATGATCTATAAAAATTAGATAACCTATACTAAAAATTTTGTCTAATGATAACTAAATATAGACGAAATTATTTATCATTATATTTATGGATCATATAATCCATTAGTGATTCAGGAATACACATGTCACAACCCGACCCTACCCGGGCTCGAGCCGCAACTACCCCAAGCCCGCCTCCATAGGCTAGGGGCTGGTGAAAAGCGCCGAAGGCTAAAAAACTCGGGGAGGCCTTTGCCTGAGTACCTGTACACACACACGTAGAACACTCAATGAAAAAGTGCAGAGTGAAAGAAAGAACAAGCAGAGTAAGAAGAGTAACTGCTATATAAATACCACAAATGTGCATCGACCTATAAACAGTACAAGGTACAAGCTGAAAAGAAAAGGGAAAAAACACACGCCCAACCAAAAAGGTTCCACAACCCGAAAACAGGTAAACAAAACAAACATCTGACGGGTCTCCCACCTGGAACTCGGCTATGACCACCGCACGCGGTCCAAGCTCCCGAACTTCTATGCTCCACCGAAGTCACGACCAACCTGTCCGTCGTCTGTAAGGTCACACTAAGTGCAGGCAAAGCCCAAGTAGGGGTGAGTATAAAAATACTCAGTAGGATACCCCAAAGGCTCAAGGGAGCAACAAAGGAGGTACCGAAGGGTGAGCAGTAGAGCGAATAGGAAAAGGAATGGAGAACAACAGAGAGTGAAGAAAAGAGTAACAGTAGAAATCCTAGCTCAACCCAACAAGAGGAAAGAAGGTAGACTCATCCAGACACAAGGAGTTGGAAACGGTGAGAAGATGAACTTCCCGTCAAGTCTTCGCTACCTATAGCAGGATAGTAGACTCGTCCAACCATGACAAGCTAGACACGGAAATCACATTTCATACCCCATGCGTATTCGCCTCTCCTAGAAGGAGAGTAACCAAACCTAAGAAGTGGGTGCTAGAACAAGGTATATACAAGTCCATATGCTCAACAAGAAGCCCAAAAAACGTTTTAAGGGGATCTCCGTACCATAGATTAGCCTAGGAAAGAGTAGCCCACAATCCCAGAAGTGACACCATCGATGCCCAGCATCTCGCACGTCTGCCCCGAACTGCAAGTCAAGGGGCTCAATCAACACACCTAGACACTATCCGCTTTGGGCGGCACTGACTCACCCGCATGGTTTTAGGTCGTGTCAAAAGGACGCGTCTCGGTGGGGGAAAGCGCTCCTCGTACTTGAGTGTTCTGGGGGAACGTCAACCACAACTCGTCACTGCCCCGCAGTCGAGAGGTCTGCTCAATGTCGACAGACAACCCCCTGCCCAGCCCCGCTGGGGGATCCCTGGAAGACAACGGGTTCCCACTACAGGGAGACCCGGAAATTCGACGGGTGCCACACTGCCCAGTCCCGTAACAGGGTAATCCACTGGAGGGAGACCCGGCTAAAGTCGGCGACGGGACCACTGCCCAGCCTAGCTGGAGGTAACCCCGCATTGGGGACCACTGCCCAGCCCAACTAGAGGTATGCCCGACATCGGGGACTACTACCCAGCCCAGCTGGAGTTAAGCCCAGCATCGAGGACCACTGCCCAGCCCCGCTGGAGGTAAGCCCGGCATCGGGGACCACTGCCCAGCCCCGCTGGAGGTAAGCCCGGAACTACTCTGGGCATCCCTGGTGGATGGTACTGCTTGGTGAACACCGCTGTACTGGCCATCCCTGCCAGATGGTAACCCTCTGGCGAGCCCAGCTCGAAACAACCTCAGCACTGCTGGAAACAACCTCTGCCCTGCTGGAAACAACCTCAGCCCTACTGGAACAACCTCAGCCCTGCTGGAACAACCTCAGCCCTGCTGGAACAACCTCAGCACTATTGGAAACAACCTCAGCCCTACTGGAAACAACCTCAGCCCTGCTGGAACAACCTCAGCCCTGCTGGAACAACCTCAGCCCTGATGGAACAACCTCCTGGGTAGAGGATCGGTGCCCGCGTAAAGTTTTGGTCACACCGAAACCACAAGCTCAACCAGGGAACACAGAGAAATGGGAGAAACTCCCCAGGCCTCACAAGGCGATCCTGCTCCAATCCGCTGAGTCACTGTCGAAGCGGACTGAGACACATCATCCCAGAAAGTGGGGAAAATGCCCACGCTACATGAACACCCATAGTCGTAGACGGTGTCGCTGTCCGGTGAAAGGGCACAGTATTGAAACCCCTCACAGCCAAAGAAGCAGAGGAACCCAACCATCTCTACCGGCCAAACCATCGAGAACAAGACCAGGGGGAGACTGCTCAACCCTACTGGTCAGACAAAAGAGCACCAGGCCAGGGGAAACTCCACCCTTCTGTCCAAGCAAACGAGCGTAGAGGGACCCTCTACGTCGCGAGAGGTCAAGTATGCAAAACAGATCACGACACACACGTGGGGCCCACATGACGTGTGGCCCCAAGTCAACCCCAACTGAGCGCACAAACATCCTCTGGTACAAACAACCACACGTACCTCCAAGCGCTCCCGTATACTCCTAGAGTATACCTCATTCCAGCCCATAGGCTATCGTTCACATACCACCCAACTTCAACGCGAAGGCGTGACATAACAACTCCAACCTGCCACCTCATCGGCTGAGGCACAGCCAACCACATCTCGTGATCCATTTACATCACTCTCCCAAGAGTGCGCGATCACACGCTAAGGGTCCGCTACAAACAAGGTAGGGCGAATCACCACTGGAGCACCTTCCATGCTTTCGCTGTTAATAAGATCGTGCAAGAGGCTCCGCACATCCAAATGGATCACACCGTTGTAATCCTCGTGAAAAAACTAACGAGGTCGACTACTTACTCGCCTCATATGGATATCCGACGAAAAACTCACCAACACCACCTCACGCCCAAACGATGTCCCTTGATCCCGAGCCTCGCCCCGAAAACAGTCAGGCGCATCACACCATTGTGATCCCCTTGGGATAACACGTCAAAAGAACTACTCACTTGAGTGCAACAGATATCTGGAGAAAAAGGTGCATCCCGACGCACCGCACCCGAGCGGTGCCACGTGGGACCCACATCCCGGTCCCGAAACTCAACGAACGGATCGCACCGTCGTGATCCTCTCGAAAAAGTACACGAAATGGACTATTCACTTGTCCAAAACGGTCGCCCGATGATAAAGATGGAAATCACCGTCAACTCCCGAAATGGCCCTCGCGGGGCCCGCACCATCGTGCAGATTTACAGCGGGAAGACTGTGCCAACACGATGCCCTAGAAAAAACACCCAACATCGACTGCTCGCACACCCCGAACGGACATCCGAGGAAAAAGGTCGCTAAAAGCTGTACACAGCTCAAAAGACGGGCCGTGGGCCCCGCGCCTCATCTTCGGCCTCAACGCCTGATACCACTCTGGAAACCTCCGCCTAGATGCCAGGGTCCCAACACCACTGACGACGCTCAAAACGGACGTCGGACGCGTCCGCGCCGTCCAAAACAAGATTCTCGGGGAATACGCTCGTCCACTTAAGGACACATTGCACCTCCACGGCCCCTCGTTTTGGGAATTAAAAATTCCTGAAACAAGCTCTAAATAGTCCCCAAGACGCAAGGTCCGCACTGCCGTAGACGGCGCGCAAAACGGACGCCTGTAGCGAAAGCTACGGGCGTCAGAAATTCAAAGGGGCACTCCCTTGGGCCGGACCGGCCCGGACCGGCCGGTCCGCCCACAGCTGGCCCGCGGCCCGGCAGCGGGTCCGGTTGAAGCTGCCAAGGCCAGGTGGCCGCGGCCCACTACCATAAACTGGCCATGACGGCCGGTCTCCCTTTGTCCATAGCGACCCGCGACATGCGGGTCGCGGTAGCGCCGCACGGGGTCGCGCACCCCGCGCCCCCTCCTCCTTCGCGCTATGCCAGCGCCGCCGCGCGGAACCACGGCCACCCGCCGTCTCACCCAGGGAGCCCCGCCGCGTCGCCCACTGCCGCTCGCCGTCGCCTCCTCGGACCGAAGCCGCGCCGCCCTGGGAACCCGCCGGACCGCCGGAAATCGCCGGGACAACCCAGAATTCCCGCAACCTTCGACGATCAACCCCGAACTCCTCCGAGCTCGGATTTTGATTCCGAAATATGCATTGGAAAGATAAAAATGTATACTACATATATATGGGATTAATTAGAAGGTTTAACATTAAATTGACACATAAAATCAAACTCAAAGGGGTGTTCAGTAATAAAAACGCAACGAAACCTCCTACCTCCTTGGGCTTCGCCCGGAGCTTCGCGTCGATCCGCCGACACCACCGCACCTCGCCGGACTGTCTCATCGGAGATGGAGGAGGAGAGGGAGAGGAGGGGATGCCATGGTGGAAGGGGTAGGAGAAGAGGGAGGTGGGTGTGTTAAGCGTTAAAATAGAAAACGCATAACCACCCGCCCGTCGGCCCGAACCCGAACTCCCAACGGGGTTACGGTTAAGCCTCCCTAAGGGTAAACACCACCTCCCGAGCACAATGGCAGTCTCAGAATTTTAATCTGATACACCGTTCAAAAGTTATAAAATTTAACGTCTGAAGCCGCTAAATTACGAAAATGCCCCTGGATCCATTTTTCACAAACGGCCCGCGCCCGTGAAACTTATACCCCTCATAGGGTAAACGACACGCTCCGAACACAACGGTGCCCTCAGTTTCCCAATCCGAGCCACCGTTTAAGAGATACTAGTGTTTCACCATTAAATGAATAAATTAATTTATTAATTTATCCATTTAACCTTCCGAAAGCGAGCGAGGGGTCCAAATATCCCACGCCGACACGTTTTATGTCATTCCTAGGGTAAACACCCTATTCTGGACCCATCCGTACACTCGGATCTCTGATCCGGAACTCCGTTTAGGAGTTATCATATTTATTTGGCGATTCCAGTGTGAACACACTGAAAATTTAATTCCGGCCACTCTGGGGCTCGGAATCGCACGCCGTCTGAAGGCACTGCTTTGGAATATCATCTAGAATATTCCAAAGTCTTTCACAGAAACAAACTGGGTTCTTACATCATTCCCTCCTTCAAGATTTTCATCCCGGAAAAGAAAAACTAGGGAGCAACACAGGGTACTAATCCCACACCTGGCTTTCCCGTACCCAAAAGAACACACACATAGCTCTGCGTCACCGCACACAAACCAAAGGATTGATCTTTTCACATGAGGTCAGCCCTTGCCGACGTCGTGCACCCACTCCAGACTTTGGGGTTAGGGCAAGGCGGCAGGGTACCTCGCCATCCCTTTGCACGTTCTCAAACGGTCTGAAGGCCATCGGGGGTAGCTCACCTCCCCAGTCAAACCTCTACGTCGCACGTTGCATGTAACACCCCAAGCGTCCACAGTACGCTTCTCTTTGAATAATATGATAGCGTGTGTTGTTCGCAACATCGTGTTCTAACACACACCACAACCGATCAAACTATAAATTATAAATAGTAATACCTACGTTTTGAAATTATATATATTTTATATTTCAAAATGGACTTCATTTTTGGATTCAGAATATCAAAATTATCCTAAGATTGAATTTTTGGTATTTTTTTGAGAACTTCAAATTTTTATGAATAGTGAAAAATACTTAAAAACAACTTTTTTAATCGAAATAATTAATATTGATAAATTATGAATTTGAGTGGTTTTAAAGTATATTTAGAATATATTTTTACCATTTAATTCAATGTTTGTCATTGGACATAATTTCAAAATTAAACCAGACATAAACAAGTGCCAATCTTTTGATAGTTATTATCTCTTACAAACACGCTTTTTGTTTTAACAACGGGAATTAATTTTAAATTAATTTCTTCTACTTCTGTGTTTTGAATTTGGAAAAATATATTCCATATTTGGAATTGGGATGTTCCAATTGTGTAAATATATAACATTCATTTTTAGACATTTTGAATAATTACTTCGGTAAATATTTTATTTACCATGGTTAAAGGGTAAATCCGGTAAATAAGGGTTAAAAAATAATATTATAATAATACTAAATTACCCTAAAACATTTTTTAACCCTATTGGTTGATACATGGCCGAACATGGGCATCTTTGGATCTATTTTGGGACCCCATGGATCCACTTGTAAGGGATAGAGACACTTTATTTTAATTAAGTTAAAATGAATACAAAAATGACACAAGCATATATCTTTTAGAAAAACAATTGTTAAATAGGGTTATATATGTTGGATTTTAGAATATAAATATTAATTATAAATCTAAAACGATTTCCTACATAATTATATTTTATTTATAATTTTTAGACATTAAATAATTTAATTTATTTGTGACACAATGGTGATGTAGTAATTACCACAATAGTGAAAAATTAGAATAACTAATATTATAAATACCTAAATAAATATAATTTTAGACGTTTTATGAATTACACTAAATTTATAGGTTAATATGACCTGTTAGGATTGATTTAATTAACTTTTTTCTAAGTAATAATTCTGTTATGATTTTTACAAAAATCAATTATTGAATAGTGTCAAAATTGACATAAAAGAGTTTTTAAAACAAATAATATATTATTAATTGATATTTAATTTCTAAAAAACTAAGGTTCAGGAAAGAGTATTATATCATGATAGGTGTATCATTAATGGACCACTTGGGGGTCGCTTGGAGGTATATAGTACGTTTATAGACCATATAATATAAAAACACAAAGAGACATTGGAAAAGTGAAACTAATTAACTAAGCGTTAATACTTAAATATAAGGTTAGTATAATGACCCAGACCTGTCTAAATTATATTGGTTGAGTGGTTTTAGACCTATACCCACCTTAAAATTAAAATAATCCACTTTGGAGCCATTAGAAACCGAATATGAATTTATTATAAAATAATATTTCTAGATTTTCCAAAGGTGCCCCTCACCCCTCTTATAAAAGGGCACTATCCCTTTTCTTTATCTCACACCTTCAAAGCCTTTTGGTTCGGACAAAACCTGCCCAAATACTCTCTCAACTTCCCTCACTACAACCTAGAGGCCTTAGTTTGATCATAATTCCATCCAATGGAGCCCTTTTGATCAAATCAAAAGGAAGAACCCAAAGAAGAGGTAATGTTTTCACCACCCTTTTTCAAATTCATTTCTTCTTCCACTTCTTCTTTCTTTGTTTTTACCAATCTAAAATAACAAATCAAGTATCTCCTATATACCGTAATATTATTATAAATATGGTACAACCATATTCAGTATTATATCCACCCTTTGAATAACATGTCACCATACGTACGCACGTACGGCTTTCCGTCTCCACGTCGTGGTGTAATTGTTATTCAATAAATTATTATTTGGATGGGTATAATAATGATGTGTAATTCATGTAAATAATGAATATAACATGATAATTATTCTGTATATATGATATACCATCCAATTATATATTATTTTAATATCAAAAGAATGATATTGTCGCTCGTGCGTACGTACGGACTACCGTCTCCACGAACGCGATGAGATTCATTCTCTATCATATCTATTCAAGTATAATTATCATTTGATGATTAAAAATAATGTTTAAGGACTTTATATCATTCTGTATATGAATAATATACATCCCATTAATAACAAATATGGCTCACATGACAAAGAATATAATGTAAAATGAACCCGTTAACACCCAAAATAAAGATAATTCTAAGATATTATTAACAAATCAATGTTAAAAGATCATATATGATACCATATTAATGCATATGATTATTTTATAATTAAATAACAATTATTTAACCAATATAAAGGAGGTTAACCTACCGTCAACAAAGGAAAAAGTACAAAGTAAGGGGATTCTTATCTCACTCTTAATTTCGTGAGAATTCCATTGTTCACCACTTATTTATTGCATGTGGTGTTTGTGTACTACCCATGATTGTATTCATTGTGTAATATACTTTGATTTATGGGTATTTACATCATCATTATATGATCCTTCTTTAATGGGTGTATGTTTCATAAGTTACCTAATCGATAAGGGAATTTGAAATTTCAATTTCCATTTATTCGGCTTTACGCAAACTTTATTAATTATTTTACTCCGAGATTATGTGTGGAATCACTATTCATTTTTTATGTCATAATTTCCACTCCCCTTTTCTATGGACATACTTTTGATACACATAATCACTCCATTGATAATTTCTCAAGTCATCGATATGATTTTGATAAGAGCAATTTTAACTCATTCTCCATTTGTTGAGTTAAACAACCAATTCATTGGTATTGTTTTTAAAGAATTATGTGTGAATGTCCATTGATTGTTTTACACTTAATATCCAATCATATTTAGTTTATTTATATTTTTCACACATAACTATGTCGTTGATTTATCCTTAACCTAAGGATACATCCTTTATGAGAGATTTCATCTCAATTTACATTCCATTGAGGCTTCTTTGTTGTTATCCACCAAATCACTCTTATTTGGTGTATATAATGTACTTTGACATAGTATATCATGAATCCCTTTATTCTCATGATATTACAAATTTTTTATTACCTAAATTATTTGTATTCAAGTGTCTCTCTTTTGGTTAGAAACTCTAACTAAAATACCATTTTTAAATGTTTTAAAGACCCATTCTTCTAAATCTTGCTCATTAATGTCCATGTTTTAAAAAATATTTTTAAGGATTTATTTATATGGACATTAAAGTTTTAAAATTAAAACTCCTTTTGAAAGTTTCAAAGTGGCATGGGACACTTTGATTCAAAAATCAATTTGTAAACGGCTTCTTGACAAATAGCGTGACTTCTAAATGATTTCAAGAAAAAGGGGGATATTTCTCTCAAATTGTTTTGATGATTATTTTCATCTACGTCAACATCATTCATTATTCTTGATTGAGGTTAATGTGATACAATAAAATCTTCCATATTGTATCGAATGAGTTATGTTTGACTGTGGATGTGATATTTTTATACCATTCATGGTTTGTGGTTAAAGTATTGACATTTTGTATGCTAGTTTTAATACGAATGTTTATGTTATGTTTAAACCTATTCATATGAGGAATGCATTGGACTTAATAAGTGACGGGTGGAGCCTGCTATAGCTCCTCGATGCATCGGTAGGTCTCATTAGACAAACTAGTGTCTTGGCACAAGGCCTTGACAGAATCTTATTTGTAGTCTTGGAACGAGGCCTTGGCTATGTGGTTATGATAGTCTGACATTATGGATTCCATCATTATGAAAATGGTTATTGATATTTCATGTGATTATTTTACTAGTAGAATATCCATGTAATTACGTAAATGGAATAATTTCATTTATCTTTGCCATTTCATGTTGAAGTTCAAGTTTAAAAGGCTTTTGTTTTTGTAATAATTTTCCCTAAGTATTTATGCTTATCTATGAAAGCTTCTACTATATTATTATCCTTACTAAGCATTAGAGCTCACCCCTTTCAATGTTTTATTTTTCCCACACTAGTAGAAAAATCATTTTTAACGTCGTCAATTTGACATCGGTTTCTTATAAACCGAAGTAAAATATTTTTTCGGATAAGTTTTGGCGTCGGTTTTTTAAAAACCGACGCCAAAAACTAAAAAAAATTAGTTTTGGCGTCGGTTTTTAAAAAAACCGACGCGAAAAAATAATGAAAAATATGATTTGGCGTCGGTTTTTTTAAAAACCGATGTGAAAAAATAAAAAAAAAGTTATGACGTCGGTTTTTTAAAAAACGATGCCAAAAAATAAAAAAAATAGTTTTGGCGTCGGTTTTTAAAAAAACCGATGCGAAAAAATAATTAAAAAAATGATTTGGCGTCGGTTTTTTTAAAAACTGACGTGAAAAAATAAAAAAAAAAGTTATGACGTCGGTTTTTATGCAAACCGACACTAAAAATGTAAAGAAAATTTACAATCCTATAGATAATTCCCTAAGCTTTGATTTGACTGGTCATGGAGCAAAAACGGAGTTACGGATTAAAAGTTATGGATGTTGGAAGTTGATCTTCTCTAAAAGAAGTATTAATTAAGTCCAACTTTCAAAGGCCATAACTTTTAATCCGTAACTCCGTTGTAGCTCCACGACCAGTCAAATCGAAGCTTAAGAAATTTTCTAACACATGGTAAATGTTTTTTATGTTTCGACGTCGGTTTTCATAAAAATCGACGACATTAAAAACTTTTTGGTTTTTCGCGTCGGTTTTTAGAAAAACCGACGCCAAAACTGTTTTTTTGTTTTTCGCGTCGGTTTTTTTAAAAACCGACGGGAAAAACAATTTATTTTTATTTTTCGCATCGGTTTTTAAAAAAACCGACGCGAAATGATTTTTTTTTTTCTTTTTAGCATCGGTTTATTTAAAAACCGACGCCAAATAGTATTCACTAATACGCGGGATCAAAATTTCAATTTTTTTCACAACGCGCGTTTAACTTTTTAAAATCCCGCCTATATATTGATACAACTCAATCGAAAATAATTTCATTTACTATATATAAATCTGTTTGTCCTATATTTATCATTTTCATCCTCTTCGATTCAATCAAGTTTTCAATGCGGCATCAATCATTAATTTGATTACGGTACGTATTATATTCATTCATTTTCATTATTATTAATGTCCTTCATTTATAAACAACTCGATTAGATTTCCAATAATGATGATTTAATTTTTTATTGTTTTAAAAATATAAAACGTCCGGATGAAATTTACCAAGCTTGGTGTAAGTTTAATTATCGATCGTCGTTTTTATTATCACATGAGATCTACGCTAAATATAAGAGATATGATGATAAAAAACATATCATTTCAATGGAAGATCGAAAAACAATCGAAATGTGTTTGAATTATTTTGTATATTTTATACCATTTGGTGTACGTGATTTTAACTTGTGTTTATCTTGTTTTCTTTAAAACATATTGTAGCAATCGATACTTTGACATGTTCAACTTCTGACGACCATAACTTCTGATCCGTAACTCCGTTTTAGCTCCACGACCAGTCAAATCGAAGATTAGGAAATGCTCTAAAACATCGAACAATAAAAATTACTTTTTGGCATCGTTTCTTGTAAAAACCGACGCCAAAAATAAGTTCTTTCCATTTACGGCGTCAGTTCTTGAAAAAAACCGACGCTGAAACTATTTTTTAAACTTTTTGGCATCAGTTTTTAGGGAAACCGATGCCAAAAATGACGCTGATGAGTTTATTTGGCGTCGGGTTTTTACAAAACCGACGCAAAAAAGCAATTGAAATTTGTTTTTGGCGTCGGTTTACAAAAACCGACGTAAAAAGTCATATTTTTTACGTCGGCGACTTCAACGTCGGTTAAAAACCTACGTGAAAAATTAAAAAAACCGATGTTAAAGACCTTTTTTCTACTAGTTCCAGGATTGTGAAGAAGTAAATTATGAATGACCTGCAGGGATAGTATGAGTGTGGACTATGGAGACTATGTTGTTGTTGTTTTCAGTTTATGATGTAATGTAAACTTTTTTAATGTATCTAGTTATTCCAAGGCTTCTAAACTAATCAGTCTTTCGAGACTTGATCTTTCTTGTGATCATGCCAATGTTATGTAATAATGCACCGACTCTGGGTAACTGGGGTCAGGGCGTTACAGTTGGTATCAGAGGAAGTTTAGTACAAACCTTGGGAGCTAGATTTAGATAAACTCTGATTAGAGCATGTAGACCTAAGATGATCTTTGAGGATTAGTATAGAATAACTTCCTAGAATTTTGGTATTGTAGAGATTTTGTGAGTTTTCCTAGCAATACATCCATGTCTGGATACGATCAGGTAGAGGCGGCTCTGGCACAGATGTACCTAGGGGTAAAACTCGAAAACACCGCTTTGAGATAGACTCGAACGGGAACTGGTGCACGACAACGGGCCTTACTACACTTTTGGTTACGACACTCCCAGGGGATATGCTTAGGAAAATTTACATTTTCTTTACTAACCGATTTGAAGTATTAAATATATAAGATGAGAGTAAATGACCTTGGTTAATCCTAATGTGTTTCAAATTGAGAATAAGATGACATGTTAATCTCTAAATTATTTTATGACTACTGTTACTCACACAATGATTTCTGGTTTTAGTCAATGGCTGGATTCCATGGAAGTCATAGTGCCTTTGGGAATGATGTACAATGTGGGAACGATGGTGGAAATGAGCAACAAAATGGAATTTTGATAGGTGTAAAAGATATCTTCTTTATTCCAAATCAATTTTACAAAAATATGATCAACAATATATATTTTAACCAATTCCCGGACTCAAAAAAGAAGAGAAAGGTGATGAATGATAAGAGATAAAGCAGTGGAGACCATGGAGAAAGGAATCCTAAATTTCCATCATGCAGGAAATGTGGAAGGAGACACTCCGGAAAGTGTCTCAATGGGAAAAATAAATTTTTTACATGCGGGAAGGAAGGACATAAAGTGAAGAATTGCCGAAGAAAAATGAAGAGTACTGTGGAAGAAGATAAAAATGGTCCCAAGAGTCCATTTACAGTCATTTTCCATAAATGTAGGGGACCTGTCCATTACCCAAGTGAATGCCCTATTCTATAGGATATTTCATTGGTCAAAGAAGAAGCTATGTGGAAATAAATGGTTGGAGAAATGTTTAAAAAATATTAGTGCTCCTTGTTGATGGGTTTACTTTGGAATAATTTTCTCTTGTATTTGTAACCCCACAATTTTCCATGTGAGAATGATATTTGAAGAAGAATTATCTCTTCTCTTGTGGATATATGTATAAATAACCATTTGGTTTTATATGATCATTGGGGTTTGAGAGAATTATAAGTTATTATAATTTGGGACGAAAATGCAAGGTATGATATAAAATTTGTGGTTAAATTATGTTATGGTATTTTGAGGAATTTATCTCATTTTAGTAATATTATAAAATATAGTTTTTGAAAAAGGACAACATTTAGACCGTGTGACAACCTGTCGCGTCGGACAAAGCTGTGGGAATCGAACCCACAACCAAAGTGCGATTGGGATTTATCGCCTACCACTGGACTACGTGAAGTCCCTAGTTAGTGTGACTATTATTTTTAGTTAAATGATTTTATTGATCAATAATATGTTGATTTGAGTTCTTATGTCTTATCAAATTAATACCTTTAGTATAGGAAAATGATTTGGTGATTAAGTGATAAATGTTATTTTGGAAGATGTTCAATTTGTTGGGAACACTATATGTACAAGGAAAATAGAATACTATGGGATTTCAATAGAGGGGTAATGGTGGATTTTTTATCTATGTTTTTATTGTGGATTTATAGTGATTTGGGTTATTTATGGAAATTATTAACCTATAATAAAGAATATGTGATTAGGTTAATTACTTTTAAGTATGTGACTTTAAGAGTAGATTATGTCATTTGTAGATACAATTTAACCTGGAAGACTAAATTCTTATAAGTTTTGGGTTTCAATATTAGTTTAGATTATATTGAAGGATTTTAAGGACAATTTATTATTGAATGGTATTTATTTAACTTTGGGGTATTGTTGGTTTAATTTTTGAAATTAAGATTAGTTTTTTTTTCTCCAATGGAATATCCATTGGGGGGATCATCTGATATTATACTAACCATTTTGGTTTTGATTAATCTCTAAAGACAAGGTAAGTATATAGTTTATCCTATATAGATCACGTATTTCTATAAAAGTTTATTATAGATCTTCCATTGGACCAAGTCTTCTTGAATACTCATTTTTCAAAAAAAATGACTTAGTGGTAAAAAGTTATTAAAGAATGAAACTCTACTTAAAAAGTAATTATATCTCTTTATGTTCTTAGTCAATATCATAAATGGATTCCTCATCCTTATGTAATGTAACTTAAAAAAAATGTTGTCTGTTTACTTTTCCTACTGGGAGATTAAGGACCGTTTTTCCCAACAAAAGTTTGTGGTTTTCTTATTGTTAACTTTCTCCTGATCATGTTTTCTATCCCTCTCCATCAGAACTGAACACTTAGTTTATCATCCATATCCTTGTTTTCCTACATGGAATCCTAGTAAAGGGTATCTTGGGTGACCTTTATACCTCTCTTCCTTTCTTTTAAAGTGATAGTTTTATTGACTCTTTTTCCAATGTGGGACTTTCCATTATATTCTCAAGCCCAATTAAAAAAAACAACTGTGAGTATGAAATTTACTGAAGGAGGGGAGAATGTAACACCCCAAGCTTCCACGATACGCTTCTCTTTGAATAACGAGATAGCATGTGTTGTACGCAACATCGAGTTCTAACACACACCACAACCGATCAAACTAGCCGTTATGAATAATAATACCTACGTTTTGAAATTATATATATTTTATATTTCAAAATGGACTTCATTTTTGGATTTGGAATATCTAAATTATCCTAATATTGAATTTTTGGTATTCTTCTGAGAACTTCCAATTTTTATGAATAATGAAAAATACTTAAAAACAACATTTTTAATAGAAATAATTAATATTGATAAATTATGAATTTGAGTGGTTTTAAAGTATATTTATAATATATTTTTACCATTTAATTCAATGTTTTTCATTGGACTTAATTTCACATTTAAACTAGACATAAACAAGTGCCAATCTTTTGATAGTTATTATCTCTTAAAAACATGCTTTTTGTTTTAACAACGGGAATTGATTTTAAATTAATTTCAACCACTTCTGTGTTTTGAATTTGGAAAAATTGATTCCATATTTGGAATCAGGATGTTCAAATTGTGTAAATAGATAACTTTTACTTTTAGACATTTTGAATAATTATTTCGGTAAATATTTTATTTCCCATGGTTAAAGGGTAAATCTGGTAAATAAGGTTTAAAAAATAATATTATAATAATACTAAATTACCCTAAAACGTGTCTTAACCATATTTTTTGATACATGGCCGACCATGGACCTCTTTGGGTCGATTTTGGGTCCCCATGGATCCACTTGTAAGTGATGGGGACACTTTATTTTAATTAAGTTAAAATGAATACAAAAATCACACAAGCATATATCTTTTAGAAAAAAAATTGTTACATAGGGTTATATATGTTGGATTTTAGACTATAAATATTCATTATAAATCTAAAAATATTTCCTACATAATGATATTTTATTTATAATTTTTATACATTAAATAATTTAATATATTTATGACATAATGGTGATGTAGTAATTACCATAATTGTGAAAAATTAGAATAATTGATATTATAAATACCCAAATAAATATAATTTGAGACTTTTTATGAATTAAACTAATTTTATAGGTTAATATGACATGTTATTATTGATTTAATTAACTTTTTTCTAAGTAATCATTCTGTTATTAGTTTTAAAAAATTCAATTATTGAATAGTGTCAAAATTGAAATAAAAGAGTATTTAAAACAAATATTATATTATTAATTGATATTAAATTCCTAAAAATCTAAGGTTCGTCCAAGAGACTTATATTATGATAGGTGTAACATTAATGTACCACTTGGGGGTCTCTTGGAGGTATATAGTAAGTTTAGTAACCATATAATATAAAAATACAAAGAGACATTGTAAAAGTGAAACTAATTAACTAAGAGTTAATACTTAAAGATAAGGTTAGTATAATGCTCCAAACCTATCTAAATTCTATTTGTTGAGTTATTTTCGACCTATCCCCGCCTTAAAATTTAAATAATCCACTTTGGAGACATTAGAAACCGAATATGAATTTATTATAAAATAATATTTCTAGCTTTTCCAAAGGTGCCCCTCACCCCTCTTATAAAAGGGAACTCTCCCTTTTCATTAACTCATACCTTCAAAGCCTTTTGGTTCGGCCAAAACCTACCCAAATACTCTTTAAACATCCCTCAATACAACCTATAGGCATTTGTTGCATCATAAAGCCAACCTATGGAGCCCTTTTGATCAAATCAAAAGGAAGAACCCAAAGAAGAGGTAATGTTTTCACCACCTTTTTTCATATTCATTTCTTCATCCACTTCTTCTTTTTTTCCCATTCTAAAATAATAAATCCTGTATCTCCTATATACCATAATATTATTATAAACATGGTACAACCATATTCAGTATTCTATCCACCCTTTTAATAACATGTCACCATACGTGTATACGTACGGCTTACTGTCTTCACGTCGTGGTGTAATTGTAATTCAACAAATTATTATTTGGATGAGTATAATAATGATGTGTAATTCATGTAAATAATAAATATAAAATTATAATTATTCTGTATATATGATATAACATCCAATTATATATTATTTTAATATCAAAATAATGATATTGTCGCTCGTGCGTACGTACGGACTACCGTCTCCACGAACGCGATGAAATTCATTCTCTATCGTATCCATTCAAGTATAATTATCATTTTATAATAAAAAATAATGTTTAAGGACTTGATATAATTCGGTATATGAATAATATACATCCCATTAATAACAAATATAGCTCACATGACAAAGAATATAAAGTAAAATGAACCCGTTAACACCCGAAATAATGATAATTCTAAGATATTATTAACAAATAAATGTTAAAAGATCATATATGATATCATATTAATGCATATGATTCTTGTATAATTAAATAAAAATTATTTCACCATTATACAGGAGGTTAAACTACCGTCAACAAAGGAAAAAGTATAAAGTAAGGGGTATCTTATCTCACTCATAATTTCGTGAGAATTCCATTGTTCACCACTTATTTATTGCATGTGGTGTATGTGTACTGCCCATGATTGTATTCATTGTGTAATATACTTTAATTTATGGGTATTTACATCATCATTGTATGATCCTTATTTCATGGGTGTATGTTTCATAAGTTACCTAATCGATAAGGGAATTTGAAATTTCAATTTCCATTTATCTGGCTTTACGCAATATTCATTGATTATTTTACTCCGAGATTATGTGTAGAATCACTATTAATTTTCATATGTCATAATTTCCACTCCCCTTTTCTGTGGACATACTTTTTATACACATAATCAATCCATTGATAATTCCTCAAGTCATCGATATGAGTTTGATAAGAGTAATTTTAACTCATTCTCCATTTGTTGAGTTAAACGTCCAATTCATTGGTGTTGTTTTTACAAGATTATGTGTGAATGTAATATGATTGTTTTACACTTAAATACAGTCATATTTAGTGTGTTTATATTTGTCACACATAACTATGTCGTTGATTTATCCTTAACCTAAGGATACGACCTTTATGAGATATTTCATCTCAATTTACATTACATTGAGACTTCTTTGTTGTTATACACCAAATCACTCTTATTTGGTGTATATAATGTACTTTGACATAGTATATCATGAATCCCTTTATTCTCATGATATTACAAAGTTTTGATTACCTAAATTATTTGTATTCATGTGTCTCTCTTTTGGTTAGAAAATCTAACTAAAATACTATTTTTAAATGTTTTAAAGACCAATTCTTCTAAATCTTTCTCATTAATGTCAATGTTTTAAATAATGGTTTTAAGGATTTTTTTATATGGACATTAAAGTTTTAAAATTAAAACTCCTTTTGAATGTTTCAAAGTGGTATGGGACACTTTGATTCAAAAATCAATTTTTAAACGGCTTCTTGACAAATAGTGTGACTTCTAAATGATTTCTAGAAAAAGGGGGATATTTCTCTCAAATAGTTTTGATGATTATTTTCCTCTTCGTCAACATCCTTAATTATTCTCGATTGAGGTTAATTCGATACAATACAATCTTCTATATTGTATCGAATGAGTTATGTTTGACTGTGGATGTGCTATTTTTATACCATTCATGGTTTGTGGTTAAAGTATTGACATTTTGTATGCTAGTTTTAATACGGATGTTTATGTTATGATTAAACCTGTTCATATAAGGAATGCATTGGACTTAATAAGTGACGGGTGGAGCCCGCTATAGCTCCTCGATGCATCGGTAGGTCTCATGAGACAAACTAGTGTCTTGGCACAAGGCCTTGACAGAATCTTATTTGTAGTCTTGGCACGAGGCCTTGGCTATGTGGTTATGATAGTCTGGAATTATGCATTCCATAATTATGAAAGTGGTTATTGATATTTCATGTGATTATTAGACTAGTAGAATATCCATGTAATTAAGTAAATGGCATAATTTCATTTTATCTTTTCCATTTTATGTTGAAGTTCAAATTTAAAAGGCTTTTGTTTTAGTAATAATTTTCCGTAAGTGTTTATGCTTATCTATGAAAGATTCTGCGATATTATTATCCTTACCAGAGTAGCATTTACACCTTTATTACATCCTAAATTTAAGAATATCTTTTTGAAAGAATTAATCTATTATTCAGCAACCAATGTAAAAATAGTTCCATTAAAATAAAATGAATTTAGATGCATGATGAAATCCAATAATATTTAATATATCCTTGGAATATTTGGTTCCCCATTTGGGGAAGGTTAATAATTTTAACCATATTTAGTTGGCCTAATATCTCCATGATATTCTTAGTTCCAATAGTAGTTATAAAATCTTTCTTAGTAGGGAAATCCCTTCATTATCATTGGGTGTTGAATCTATTTATTTTACTCGGATCTATATCTATATAATAGTATAAACAAATTTAGATCATAATCATTAGGAATATTGAACCATAAAATATAAACACATATACTAGTAAAAGAACTCAAATACTATAAGGGATTTTCATAAAACTTATGTTATTTATGTTCATTTAGAATCATCTTCCAAATGATTCAAATAAACTTTCTCTAATAACAACTATAGAAATACCATCTATTATAACTCAGAGTAAGTGTATTATTTATTATTTTGTACAAGATACAAGGGTTACCATGAGGTAGGATCAATCAGTTTTGTATCCTTGGTTAATTAGATTTGTTAATAATGACTATATAACATTCGAAATAAAATATACATAAAATGAAAAAAATATTATCACATCCTTGATATTATTAATAGTACCATTCTTTATATCCTAGGGAAATTAAAACAAATAAATAGTGAGGTTATATGATCCATAAGTATGATATACACCATAATCAATCATGATTAAATAGGTTATAATCAAAATGGAATGAAAATTAATTGAAAAACCATTCCATTTAATCAATAACATGTGGTGAAAATACATCCATTAATAATATCAATGTAGTAATATCATGGATAATAATAACTGAATTTTAAATTAAGTGAATTTATAATTTTGGAATTCATGATCTCAGAAATATTCATCTCTTTTTCATATATTCATTACATGAAAATATATTAATCTATGGTAAGTTATACACTGAAATCGTATTTAATAATTTTGGACAACCGGTTTCCCTAATTAGAAATATACTTCTACAAATATTGAATTTATACATATGCAATGAATTCTTCATATATTGAATTATTAATTTATATCATTATAAATATTATTTATGAAAAATTTCTCTATTGAGTAAAGAATACATAATGTTAATATTTCACCATATAAATGAATAAATTTAAATGGAAAAATATTATGTCAAAATCTTATATGTTTTGGGAAATAATTATACCCATAATATAAGGAATATGGAAATTTAATAGAAATTGTATTTCTAATAAAATATGATCATAATAAAGTTAATGTTTTAATATTATTTTAATGAATAAGAATTTTATAAGAGACAAAATAAAAAAATAAATTAAAAAATATATAGGTTATTAAGAAAAATATGTCATTTCAAGAATAGAAGAAAATGGAGGTGAAACATTAAAATAATTTTTCATTAAGGAGTTTAATTTTTAAAACCCCTATGAGAATTTCGTAAAAGATAAATATCATAAAAAAATTTTGGTTGGGGGGATTTCCTTTAATGTTTTATAGGATTAAAAGAAACATTACATTTGAATTTTGTTAATGAGAGACACAAATGGCACTTTCATAAAAAATATAAATTTTTCAATAAACCCATTAAAATTCATTGGATATAAAAAATGTATTTAGTAATTCATTCTTAAATATAAAAATACTATTTTATAACAATTTTTATGAATATGTAGATGAATGAAAATATACCTGGTAAAAAGAGGAATAAGATCGGCTTTACATTGGAACATTTTTTTTGATTGAATAAAATTCCAAAGAGAAGAAAATTTTGCTAAAAAGATGTAATGTCTGTAAATATACACATTATAAGAAAATAGATACACTATATGGAGGAAATATTATAATATGCATTTATTTAAAATAATTAAGATCCCAAAAATTAGATAATAAAATAAATTGTTACCGCTTTGGAATCTTTCAAACATTAACCCCTTGAAAGAATTAAAATAAATTGAAACATTAATCATGATGAGAAAATAAATATTCATGTTAAATTTATTAACAGGGTAGTATATAAACCTTATAAAATTAAATACGTTCATAATACCTAATACTTTTCAATAGAGTGGAAATTATGACAAAGTCCATTAATTCCTTTTAAATCTGTCCCATAAGTGAATTTAATGTATTGTATAATAAATTTATATCTATTATAAATACATAAAACCCCATTTAAATATATATTATTTTATATATTATTCATTTATAACAACTTATTTCTAATTTTTTATCAATCTTTTGTTATTATCATAATATTGGGTGTTAACTTCATCATTTTTCATGATAATTTTATTTCAGTAGTTCTAGTAATTAAATTTTTGTTACGGTTAAATCAAGTAGAAAATGGTTATAATGGTATAAGATTCATATATATTAATTATAAATAAATTTATATTCATCAATGAAATGAAAATAAACAAAAATTAATTACACCTTTAATGGAGATGGTCGGATGTATGTACGGATGAATGATATTTTCACTTTTCGATGAATATAATGAAATAATTGTAAATAATAATTCACCTTTATTGAATTATTTATAGATCATATGTATTTTATATATTTATCAAATTTATCCTTATTACCATCCATGTAATGTTGAAATGAAAAATGGATAACATCGTTTTATGGATGTGGTAGTCCACACATACGCATGGTCCAGATTACTGTTTTCCATTAATTGGAAAGGTAAGAAGGTAGATATGATATTGTAATAACAAAATAATAATTATTTTATATTTATCATATATATACATCTTAATTATTTACATATTTATATCCTTCCGAACAATTTGGTGTTGAATAAATCTAGAAAACTATATGGAGACCTCAAGATGTACGTAAGTATGAGAGATATTTTCACTTTTCATAGTTTATAAACGAGGTTGGAAATGGTTATGCAACAAAAATAATATCATATCAGTAAATTTTTTAAAATTTATTTAATTATTTAATATGTGTACAATATATTTAGTGGAAATAGATGATGAAATAAAGATAAAAGAGATGGTAAATATGACAAAATCATTTTCGACAGGCTTACTTTGGATCTATTCATGGGGACCCTTGTAATTGAATTTCATGAAGACTAAAACCTCTAATTTATGTCTAAGGAATTTTAGAAGATAATTAGGAAGGGTTAGTTCATGATCTATGGATAATTATGGTGTTAGGAAAATAGATAAGGGGTTTCAATTTATAAGTGTGGGATGGGACACGGAAATTCGAAAAATATTATAATATTATATGTGTGTAACTCAGGTAAAATAGTTCCAAAATGGAATATAATCGAACATAATAAATATATGGCCAAAAGATGATCATAGAATAATGTTTATATAAGCTTTTGAATCATTTTAAACATTAAATTTGTTATTAAATCGTTCATCAACAATTTTTAACCTTAACCATTGTAAAAAATCGTTAAAAACTATATGGGTAATAATTTTAATTATAAGGTTAGAATTGGATAATAAAGGGAAAATAAATTATATTTTAAACCACATATTATTCATATTTTCATCTTTCAATATTTTTATGTTTTTTAAATAATTTAATAAAAAACTAATTCCAAAACATATCATTAATGTCATTTATAATACTATTCATTTAACTTTCCATTAATGACACTAAAACAATAATTTAATTTGAATAAAAATAATTAATAAATCCAAAATATCATATATTCATCTATAAAATTCGTCTAACATATTAATTCATCTAAATAAATATTATTTTAATATTTTAAAGTCATTTATATTAATATTATATTCATTGAATAAATATTGTGTTTTTATTCCATAAACATTTACAATAAATATTCAATAAATAAAAATTTTAACAAAAATCATATGAAAAATAAAATTAATTCAATTTTGGAATTAAAATTTAAAACTAAATATAAACTATTTTTTCCTTATGGAAAAATATTATAGATATTAAAGTCAAGAGCGTAATTTTTTTTATTTCTTACATCAATATCAATGAAAAATGGTATCAAGTAGACATATTATATAAATTTGGATTGAAATTTCTAAAATTAATTAAAAAATTATGAAAATATAATTTTTTTTGTAAATTTCCAAGTGTTATCTCTTCTTTTTAACCTTGTTATACCAGTTTTACCCTTATTGAGGTGAAAAATATCCACCATGGTTACTGTTCATAATGAAAAAAAATAAAAAGTACATATTTACCAACGTTTAACTGCATTATTCCAAATATGAGATCTATTTTATCAAATTATGTTAACATAAGTAGTAGAAATTAATTTATATTATAAACAAAATATGAAAGAAAAACAATTCTATAGAAATAGGCATTTTTATATCATAAAATGAACTTATAATAAAATCATGCATAACGATGATTAAAATTTAATTAATTATATTATGTTATAATAAACGAGGGAAATGTTATTTTAGGATTAAATTTATGTAATTATTTTATTTTTTCAATTATAATAAATTAAAATTTTACAGAAATTAGTAATTGTTTACTATTTTTTGAAAAATTAATCTTTTCAAAAATATGATAAAATTTATTACATAGGTAATATATATATTATCTGTTTAAAAATATTATAATTATCACATAGCTATAATGTAGTATGTTGTCATGGTTTGGTTAAAATCAATGTTGTGTGTAAATTAATCTACCATTGGAATTTATGTAAAGATACATATATCATAAAATCATATGATGTTACAAGAGAGAAATTATAAGTTGAGTTAATAGTTAAAATTATTAGAAGATCAATTCAATACCAATAGTATATCGGGATTACCTGATTAAATTTGGCTATAATAATCTCATTTCAACCGTAGTAGTCATTCTGATGGTGGAATTCAACAAAACACAAGGGATGAATTTGTTCTCAATGAATAATTATAATAAAAATTAAATAATAAATGAAAATTTTAGTTCTCTTATTAGAGATTTTAAATCATTTTTGTTGGGGAGATATCCAAATTGATGTTTTTTCCTGAACTACTTCATTTATAATTATTTATGTATATTATTGGTGAAAAAGGGGAAGAAATTAAAAAGTAAATGATATAAGAATTTTACCCATTGTTCAGGAATAAATTGATGTATTTAATAAATAATTTTATATACCTACCCTAGAATAATATATAGAATTATCCATTGAACTCATATCAAGATCCAAACATATAACATAGACCCCATATAAAATAAAATTCACGGAGAAAGAGTAATTGAATAAGAAACTATAAGATCTTTTAGAAATGTTTTTATCCATCAAAGTGTGTCTCCTTATGGATCACCTACTGTTTTTCTGTAAAGAAAACTAATGAAGAAATGTGAATATAAATGGACTAAAAATAACTTAATCGAATCACACAAATGAAAAAATTACCCTTTTGTATGAATTTATGACTTACCAAACCATCTTTGTGAAGTTAAATTATATTCTAAGATTGATCTTTGATCAGTAGATCATGAACATAGGGTGAAGGATGACCATATCCCATAGATAAACATTTATTCAAGGAATGAAAATTATGATTCTATTATTATGACTTTCAGTAAAATTATTCCTTACACAATATTTATAAATTTGAAACATATAAACATTAGGGACTACATCAATAAATTTGTTGTAGTCTTTACTGTAGATACAATGATATATTCCAAAAGTATTAAGAAACACGAAGAACACCAATGAGTTATATTATAGAAACCAACAACATACTAGTATTTTATAAATTTAGTAAATGGACGTTCGTTTTGCAACACTTTGAATTATTTGTAAATGTTGTATCGATGGAAGGAATAACAGTGGATCTAGCGAGGGCTATAGAATTGTTGGAGTAGTCTCACCAAAAATGTTGATTAATACTCATCGATTCCTTTGTTTCATTTGGTATTATTTAATGC
Organism: Viscum album; assembly: GCA_963277665.1. Lineage (NCBI taxonomy): Eukaryota > Viridiplantae > Streptophyta > Magnoliopsida > Santalales > Viscaceae > Viscum > Viscum album. The sequence continues at coordinate 1,293,134,845 of OY728158.1, forward strand.
TCATGAATAAATATTCATCACATCATAATCTGCTAGTAATGTTATCCTAAATGGTAATGATTTTTACCTCAATTAAAGAGTGTGTAGAATGTTTTCAAATTTTTGAGAACTATTTTGTTAGCTCACATGATCCATGTTTATCCTCTAATCGAGAAGTATTTTTTATTTTTGGTGATTCATAATTTAATGTATATGGATGTGTACTCATGGAGAATAAAAAATTTATTTCATATGTATGAAAATAGTTTAAGCCACCTGATAATAATTATCATACTACTGACATGGTGTAATAAAAGTTTTTTTTTGAAATTAAATATTTGATCAAATTATCTACATAGTGAGAAGTGTGTTATATACCTATGACACCATAGTATAATGTATATATTAACAAAAAAGGGACATAACATGAGAAATATTAATGCTTGGAGAATCTTAAATACTATTAATGTTTAATTAATTTTCACCCATTGAAAGATATCATATTTAAGGATGAACTATATATGAAAGACGCTATAGTTATTGTAATGATAAGGATTGAAGGTATTTCTTTAATAATGGACACGTTAAATTTGAACATAGAATTCCAATGGTAAAGAAAATCCTCAATCCTATAACAATTATGTCCTGAACATCATTACTAGATATGGTCAAGAAATGACCAAGCAATAATTCTATGATATATATGATGGTGTTGGTGATGAAAATGGAAGGTTTCCCATGTCATTTCTTGATCAAAAGGGTGAACAAAAGTTCAATACAAGGCTATACAACCCATATATTCAATATATGGATAATGAACTAATGGATAAAGCTCAATACTTTTCATTATATATACATCATGGATGAAAATATATTTCTAGAGATATTTAAAGTAATTATTAGTGGTACAACATGAAAATGGAGATTATAGAGTATACTTCAATATGTTTGGTTTTATAAAAAATGAAAAAATAGTGTAAACCTATGAACGGTGTTATTTAATGACTTCAAAAACATTATTAATGTGGTAAAAATTACCATGGACTATGTTTAATGATTTACTATTACATATAATAAAAAATATTCCAAATGTGTAATCATTGATTGATTAAAAAATGATCCATATTTCATGTCTATACAAGAGTATTTGTCACTTGAAAACATTTATCATCTTTATATTCAAGATTTGTTGGGACTTCAAGGGGACCCTCTATTAATTGTTTTAGACCATGATCTATGGATTTTGTATAAGTTCTATAGGAGCTAAATAATTCCTATGAATATAAATGTAAACCTCAGAGTATCCAATCATCCCCAAATTGATTGGTAGTCTAAGAATACTATTAAAAATATGGTGTACATGTTAACGAATGGAACAAATTATTTTCCTGGGAATTGAGACCATAATATTTCCCCCATTCAACTATTTTATAAAAATAGTTCCAACTCATGGGTTCAAATGGATTCACATAATTCACATTATGGGAAATGGTGCACAACTGTAGTGTGTTAGAATGATGTTGTAGAGGAAAAACTTTTGGGACTAAACATTGTGATAGAAAATAAAAAGAGAATATATGTGAACCATAGGCTTAAATTTTTTTTATCAATGTTAATAGAATATTTATGCATAAAATTGATGATGAGAGTTTAAATTTCGTGTTATAGATTTTGTGTTCTTGAAATTAACACCTTAGAAAGGTGTCACTAGGTTATTAAGTAAAAGTACCTAAATAAAGGGTACTTTTGGACCATTTAGTATTCTAGAACATGTTTTATAACGACCCATACTTTACATACATTATTATTACTTCAAAATTTGAAGCACACTTATTACAGCATATAAAAAAACCATGAATGTATCGTATAGGTATAGTGTCTTTAGAAACTGTAAAGCATAAACAGCTGGTTCATAAAGCATCTACATTGCCTCCCATTTATTTCATCATATCTAGAGTCCCTTTTTGGCATATTATACTTAATAACCTTCTTCCTGACCTCAGGAAATAAAAACTACAAAAGGGTGAGCTCAAATGCTTAGTAAGAGTAAACAAAAGAAATATAAATCACACCATATACATAAGCACATAACTTTTGGAAATCTTAACCTGCAAAAGAGATCATAATTTCATAACATGGGATAAATCATAGTAGTGAAATGTAATCCAAATAATCATAACTTAAAACATGAAACTTTATGGAATACAAACATAATCATTGAGAATCATTTCTTGTTAGTCAAGACTCAATTCCAAGACTATCTTAGTGGAAAAAGTCCACTTCTGAACCGAGTTCACTCCTCGTTTCAGTCCTGTTTCACTGAACCGGATTAACCTGCCATTCCAGCCATGTCTATCTCATGAGATATAAAATCATTACCCAATGCATTAGAGGGAGATATAGGTCCCACCCATATCATAATAATACAATTCTTATGTGTGCCACAAAATCAGAAAACCATACATCATCGCATAACCCATGTAATAAAAATGGGAATCTTAAAAATTGTGACATCATAAAAAAATTCATATAAGAAAAATGAATTCATAAAAATATAATTCCATCACAACATAATCAAATCAATGTAATAATAGGGAAAATAATTTTGATAAAACACTTGAACTCCATTATTGAGGAAAATATCCTTTCTGCTTCAAAAACACTTTTCCTTTCTTAACATGTCGTACAATTATAAAATAAAAGAAGTTGATTAAAAATAATCTTGAAAACTTGTAAAGTAATCTTCTTGGAAATAATGTTTTAAAAATCCATTCATTCCGTATAATTTAAAAGAAAACATTCTTCGTACTTTTGCCAGAAAAGTCAAAAAGTACCTCGTACGAAAAATGACAAAATATTCCTTTCATATCCTTTATTAAAAACTCACCTAAGGGTAAAATTGGATTTAAACAATTGTAGGTGTATGTAAATAATATTACATATTGAGGAAACATGGATGTGGATGATAAAATACACCCCAGTAAATGCTAAAGTATAAACAATCTCGGATAAAAATGACATTGTGATATTTCCCTTACCTTAGGTACGATATGCTTTGTATGTGTCCGAACCTCCTGTATAATGATTTAAATAATGTTATTGACTTATTCCATAATCATACTCATTGTTATGATATCACATATGGTCATATTCTTAGCTTCTTATTAGTAATATTTCATTACAACTTGTTATTCGGGTGTTTATTACTTTTTGTTCTTATGCGTGTTTTGTCGAATAAATTCTTATTCTTCTCTTTAGGTTATAGATACCTCATTTACAGAATGTTATTAGTGTAATATATATCATATTCATTTATTCAATTCATTTATATAATCATTATGCAATGAAGATCATTTAGAACGAGTCGAATCACATCGTGGAGACGGTATTCTGTACGTACGCACGAGCGATGATATCGTTCCCATGATCATGGAATTGTAATGGAGTGTATGTATACTATTTCAGAATCAATATCACTTTACAATAATCATATATAGTCATTATTTACACCATTACACCCATCCAAGTAAGGTGGTGGTTGAAAATAGATTACACCACGGCGTGGAGACGGTATTCCGTACGTACGCAGGCGCGGTGATTTCATTTTCCGTAGGATGGATAGATGGTGAAATAGGGTTGTTTAATACTTATAATAACATATCAGTATATTAGTGATACTGATGTTATTACTTCATAATGAAATAACTAAAGAAGAAGAAGTGGAAGAAGAAATAAAGATGAAAGAATCGGTAACGGACATTACCTCTTCTTTGAAGTGCTTCTTTGAGACCTCCTTTTAGGGCATGAAAATTGGTCTTTGAAGAAGACCAGGTCCTCTAGGATGTCTCTAGGGAAGCGAAGAGGAGAAAGTGGCAGGGTTTTTCCGATATTGAAGGCTCAAAGTGGTGTGAGGAAGAGAGGGAGGAGGTGCCCTTTTATAAGGGAGGAGAGGGGCACCTTTGGAATAACTAAAAATATTATTTTATTATAAAGTCAAGTTCGGTTTTAAATAGATCCAAATTGATTTATTTCGAAGATAAGGTGGGTATGGGTCGCAATACTATCATCCAATAGAATTTAGACAAGTTTATGTTCCTATTTTGACCTTATCATTTAGATTTAACATTAAGTTAAATAATTTTACTTTTACCGTGTCTTGTTGTGTTCTTACACTATAAGGTTAATAAACTTACTATAACAATCCAAACGAACCCCAAGTTGTTTATTATTAATATATATAACCTTATCTAAGTCATTTGGCCGAACCTTAGATTTTTTGGAATAAAATTACAATTAATAATATAATATTTGTTTTAAAAACTATTTTATGTCAATTTTGACACTATTTAGTAATTGATTTGTTTGAAAATCATAACAGAATTATTAGTTCAAAAAAAGTTAATTAAATTAATACTAACATGTCATAGTAACATTATTGATTGTTTGGGATAAAAAGTCCTAATTAGGAATTTCATAATATAATTGGGGGTATTTTATGAAAATATCTAAAACATTTGAATGAATGCATACCATGATAATAATTTGGAAAGATTTATTCTCACCACCACTATTTGAGAAAGGTTGTGAGAGGAAGTGATTGTAGAATCCCACTTGAATTAACTTTTCATAAGATTATTGGATAAATTGGATCTTGGATAGAATTGAAATTAGAAAACTAAACCTGAATTGATCGCCCGTCTCATATAACTATTTTCAATCACATGAATTGTCAAATTTTTTCAATTTTTTTGTTAATACATATATTTTTTTAGTTTCTTTTATCAATTTTCAAAATAAAACAATATAAAAAAACAAAATCATCCTCTAATTTAAAGGAGACATCTTGACTATTCTTCTCTCCTATCTAGAGAAAACCATTGTTGACCACATTAATAAATTTAATCATATGAAATAAATTTTTTTTCAACATCCAAAGATAGTAATGTAAAAATGTGAAAATGTAAAATAATATAATGAGGTTGATGAATAATCCATATATTTTTATGGAATTTTGAAAATTAATAACCCTATAAACTAAAAACAAGAATAATTTTTAAGGAATTTTAGTGTCTCTAAATGTATTTAATGAGAAGAAGTGTAATGGCCCGGACCTCTCCGGTCCATTTATTTGTAAAAAAATTTTGATGTGGTCAAACACGAAACGTGTTGTAATAATAATTTTTATAATAATAATTGATAATGGTGGCGTGAAAATATTTGGTGTTAATTAGATAAAATGGTTTTAATTTAATCATTGTAAAATATAAGAAATAAAATCGAATATATTTAATAAAATGATGGGAGGCGCATGGAATAAGTTATAAAGGAATAAATTACAATAAATGAGGCTCATGTAATAAATTATAAAGGAATTAAATGCATGGGGTGCATGGGTGTGACCTTGTACAGGAGGCGTTGTGCGGTTCTCCACAATTAAAGTTGGAATTGTGTTAATAACATTAAAAGGGTATTATTATATAATAATTTGTTATAATAATAATAACATGAAGAGGCACGTGAATGGGGTTCCCAACCATGCGTGAATATAATGTTATGGGATATATGGAGTAATTATATGAAAATAATGGGCGTCAATAATAATAATAATTATTAATGTTAATGATGGGGACCCGTTGATGAAATTGAAAGAGGATTTATTACTATTGAATTAAATAATAATGATAAAGGTGACAGAAATATATGTGTGATTGGTAAATTATATTTAATGGGTTTAATTTTTTGGTTAGTAAATTAAATTATTTGATTTTAATTAAATGGAATGGTTTTAACTTAATAACCATGGTAAACTAATTTAATGGGATTAAATTAGTACTTTAATTATGGGTATTATTATTATTAATTTTATTAAATAATAAAGCTGAAGTGAGAATGGAGTTTGGGGAATTCCACATGGAGTAAAAGAAATGGGAGGCACCACTTTTGGTGGTGGGAGAGAATCATGAAAGAAAAAAATAGATTGGAGAGAGAAACAAAAAAATAATAATAAGAGAAATAAAATTAAAAGACAAATAAATGAAAAAGGAGGATTTGGTGCTTAATTATAGCGCCCATCAAGACTCCAAAACGTGATTGCTTTTGGAGTTATGAAAAATAAATAAATAATTGATTAATAATAATAATAATAAAATATTGTTATTATTAATTTTGTTGATAAAACACTTTTTTGTCCGTAACTTCTTCGTGCGACCTCGGTTTCACGAGCTGTCAGTGGAAGTGTGACCCTGACTACGAGACGAAAATTATGAGTCCAATATTGGATGTCGTTTTCGGGGTTTCGGATTGGGTACCCGAAACGCTCATGAATTAATAGATTTAATATTGTTATTATTACGGGATCTTGTATCCAACGTATCTCCCTCATACGGTATCAGATTGACGATCCGTCAGCGACAGCGTAACCTTGAAATTATGACGGTCATTTTAAGACCATTAATGAGCTACTTTTATGACTCATGCCTCAGGTAAATTAAACACCACATATTGATAGAATTATCATTATTTTTAAAACGCGTGGAAACCGCGTGACGTGTCGTGTGTTGACCAGTCAAAACGTGTAACGTGTGTACGGTCACACCGTGTATTCATCAATACATGCTGTATACTGTTTTACCTATTCGTTTCCTACATAAGAAAGGGTTGCGGATTATTTCCAGACCAATCGCTTCTTCTTCGCACGACGACACTCTTGGATGATCAAGAAGTCTTCCTCCTTAAACTTCTTTGTCCGAGCTCCGAATTATGATCCGTCAGCGGCCACAGGATCGTAGCGACGAGACGAAGCTTCTAAGCCCGGACTTGTCACCTTTCCTTATGGCGTTCCTTCTCCAGCTTCCATCCTAGGAGGCGTTTGTCGGGTTTGGCGAAGGCGGAGGACAACGGAGGACGTCGTCAGAAGCGACGTGATCGGGACCTTTTGAGGTAGGGGTTTACCTTCATCTCACTTTTTGGTGCAACATGCGGGGTGGGATATTTTTCTTTTGTTCCATGGGATGCATTTGAACTTTAAATAAAGATAATAACCGGATAAAGAAGGGTTTGGGGTTTTGTGCTGTTTCTATTGCCTTCCAGTTTCTTTATCTTCTGATTGTGATTTTGGATTGAAAGGCCTTTGCCTACTGAAAATCAAGGCCGTTGGTGGCCTTTGCGTGCGCAATTGATATCTAATTTGTTTGTGGTTGGTTTTGTTAAAACATGGAAAATGGATAAGCACGTAAAGAGTGGCTGATTAAATGAGAATGAAAACCTTGTGTGATCACCCCGGTTGAACAAATATGGAATAATGAACATGTTGGTGGTTTGGTTGTTTTGTGGAAAATGCCTTTATTTATGAAAAGTGTTTTGATTATGAAAAGTGTTTTGAAGTAAAAGGTGTTTTCAAATGCGGAAATGTTTTGTGTGTGGAAAGGGTTTTATGTGTGGAACTTGGAAATAAATGAATGATGGAATGTTGTATGGTTGTGATAATCTTTTGTAAATGAAATGGATGTGGTTGCTTGCGTTTTACCTAACCTTAGTTGTGGATGGTAGGGATATGTTTGTGAAAGGTTTTGTCTGGATGATAGTTGCCCAGTAGTAATAATTTGTTAAACCATTGCATGAAACATGAAAAACTAAATGGGGTTGGGGGATGATTGTTTGGTTGTTGATGCATGCTTCGTGGTAGCAGTGCCGAGGCACATGCTCAGTTTCTCTTTTTAAGAAGCCATAGGTTGGGCTGTGTGTTTGGTATATGTATATATATAATAGTATCTTTGTGTTTTGTCGCACCACACCCATGTCAAGCACCTAGTGCCGAACACTCCCATTTTATGGGAGAGGGTGTTCCCCCTTAGTTACAAGCTCCTTCCTGCTCCTTCTTCCATAGGCTATGATGGATTGAGGTGACCTTACACCCAAGACTCTATGGGTAGGTCTCGGAGGCTATGATGGCTTGAGGTGACCTTACACCCAAGACTCTTCGGGTAGGTCTTGGAGGCTGTGATGGCTTGAGGCAACCTTTAGCCCAAGACTCTTCAGGCATGCTTACCGTTCCCAAGAACCTTCGGGATGAGGCCCAGGTGTCTGCGGGCGGGTTAGTGGTTGTGGCCCAGGTGTGTGCGGGCGAGATGCGTGGTTGTGAGGCCCAGGTGTGTGCGGGCGGGATACGTGGTTTGGCCCAGGTGTGTGCGGGCGGGAAGAGTGTGGTAGCGTCAGGACGTTTGCCGTTAGGAAGAGCAACATCTAATTAAGTGGGAAATGGTGCGGGGTACCCAATACTTTTGTTCTATATATATATATATACTAAACGTGTTTGTGTTACTTGGTGAGTTTGACCAGTGAGGCTGGGTGGATAGTTTTTCCTTGTTAGTTTCTGGTTCTTCTGTTTTCTAATGGGACCTTAGGGTGTCTCCCCACTTGTGCACGAGAGCTTTAGGTTTCCCTACTGAGTATACTTGTATGCTCACCCTACGTTTACTTTCAGGTTTCCAGGAGGACTACCAGGGTCGTGCGGGACCCTACTAGTCGGGCAGTTGGAGTTGTTGCAGTTGTTGTTCTCTTGTTTTCTTTGGAAATGTAGTTTTGAGCATCCTTGTACTTGTACCTTGTTATAAAAATTGTTTAAACATGCATGTGGGCTTGGTTTGGGTTTATTTATATACACTTGTTCTTTTCCCTTTTTGGTGGTTGACTTGTCCTATTTCCCGATCCAAAATAATAAAAAGGGTAATGCCTCCCATATTTGTGAAAAATCATACCCTTGGTGCTAGTCGCCAACCTGGGGCCTACTGGAGGTGGGACTCGGGGGTCATTATCTCCCTTTCACCATTGCCAGCTCAGGAGGGCATCTTTGATAGAAGGTGGTCGTGACAGAATGGTATCAGAGCTGATGGTTGTGAGATAGGATGGAGTCTGTAGTTAGGTATAGTGAGGATTGCATGGGATGGTAGGGCAACAGTGTTCGTTAATCTTGGTGCATGACATAGGCCAGGGAAGACAGGCTAGGACACAGGATTTTAGGGCCCCCCGTGATCCGATGCAAGGAATCCGGGCCTACCGAACGACCAAGTGAGACTATATTGATTGCAGGGTAGAGACCCTAGGGAAGGTACATGGATAATCATGTTTGTGTTTTACTTGATTTGGGTGTTTTGGGAAAGAAATTGAAATAAAATGATAATTAAAACATTGAGTTTTTCCTTACTACTTGGGCCTGGACCTTGTTTTTGTGTGTTTTTAATGCTATGTTGTTTCCCGATTTTCTTTAAATGTACGTGAAGAGCCCTATCATGTGGGGAGGGGAAGACCTAATCCCTAATCGAGACGCATTAATGTGGATGCGATTTAACCCGTGCAGGCGAGTCAGTTCCGCCTAAAGCGGATAATATCTCGACATGGGAGAAGGAATTCCTCAAGCCATGTGTTCGGGAAATTTATTGATGTTTTGTATGGTGTTGGGGGCAGTGTAAGTTGTAAAATCCTAATATATGGAAGTGGGAAGGCTCAGTCCTTAATCGAGAGGCATTAATGCGGATGCGATTAAACCCGTGCAGGTGAGTCAGTGCCGCCTAAAGCAGATAATATCTCGACATAGGAGAGGGAATTCCTAACTCACATAATTGGGGTTGTCGGTTGTTTCTTGTTATGACAAGAGGCCTGAGAGGTATCTTGAGGGGTGGTTGTTCGGACCTTTCCCCCTTTTATGGGTTGGTTTTAATTCTCGAGGACGAGAATGTTTTGAGAGGTATCTAGTGTAATGGCCCGGACCTCTCCGGTCCATTTATTTGTAAAAAAATTTTGATGTGGTCAAACGCGACACATGTTGTAATAATAATTTTTATAATAATAATTGATAATGGTGGCGTGAAAATATTTGGTGTTAATTAGATAAAATGGTTTTAATTTATTCATTGTAAAATATAAGAAATAAAATCGAATATATTTAATAAAATGATGGGAGGCGCATGGAATAATTTATAAAGGAATAAATTACAATAAATGAGGCTCATGTAATAAATTATAATGGAATGAAATGCATGGGGTGCATGGGTGTGACCTTGTATAGGAGGCGTTGTGCGGTTCTCCACAATTAAAGTTGGAATTGTGTTAATAACATTAAAAGGGTATTATTATATAATAATTTTTTATAATAATAATAACAAGAAGAGGCACATGAATGGGGTTCCCAACCATGCGTGAATATAATGTTATGGGATATATGGAGTAATTATATGAAAATAATGGGCGTCAATAATAATAATATTTATTAATGTTAATGATGGGGACCCGTTGATGAAATTGAAAGAGGATTTATTACTATTGAATTAAATAATAATGATAAAGGAGACAGAAATATGTGTGTGATTGGTAAATTATATTAAATGGGTTTAATTTTTTTGTTAGTAAATTAAATTATTTGATTTTAATTAAATGGAATGGTTTTAACATAATAACCATGGTAAACTAATTTAATGGGATTAAATTAGTACTTTAATTATGGGTGTTATTATTATTAATTTTATTAAATAATAAAGTTGAAGTGAGAATGGAGTTTGGGGCGTTCCACATGGAGTAAAAGAAATGGGAGGCGCCACTTTTGATGGTGGGAGAGAATCATGAAAGAAAAAAATAGATTTGAGAGAGAAACAAAAAAATAATAATAAGAGAAATAAAATTAAAAGACAAATAAATGAAAAAGGAGGATTTGGTGCTTAATTTTAGCGCCCATCAAGACTCCAAAATGTGATTGCTTTTGGAGTTATGAAAAATAAATAAATAATTGATTAATAATAATAATAAAATATTGTTATTATTAATTTTGTTGATAAAACACTTTTTTGTCCGTAACTTCTTCGTGCGACCTCAGTTTCACGAGCCGTCAGTGGCAGTGCGACCCTGACTACAAGATGAAAATTATGAGTCCAATATTGGATGTCTTTTTCGGGGTTTCGGATTGGGTACCCGAAACGCTCATGAATTAATAGATTTGATATTGTTATTATTACGGGATCTTGTATCCAACGTATCTCCCTCATACGGTATCAGATTGATGATCCGTCAGCGACAGCGTAACCCTGAAATTATGACGGTAATTTTAAGACCATTAATGAGCTACTTTTATGACTCATGCCTCGGGTCAACGAAACACCACATATTGATAGAATTATCATTATTTTTAAAACGCGTGGAAACCACGTGACGTGTCGTGTGTTGACCAGTCAAAACGCATAAGGGGTGTACGGTCACACCGTGTATTCATCATTACACGCTGCATACTATTTTACCTATTCGTTGCCTATATAAGAAAGGGTCGCGGATTATTTCCAGACCAATCGCTTCTTCTTCGCACGACGACACTCTTGGATGATCAAGAAGTCTTCCTCCTCTAACTTCTTTGTCCGAGCTCCGAATTACGATCTGTCAGTGGCCACAGGATCGTAGCGACGAGACGAAGCATCTAAGCCCGGACATGTCACCTTTCCTTCCGGCCTTCCTTCTCCAGCTTCCATCCTAGGAGGCGTTTTTCGGGTTTGGCGAAGGCGGAGGACACCGAAGGATGTCGTCAGAAGCGACGTGATCAGGACCTTTTGAGGTATGGGTTTACCTTCGTCTCTCTTTTTGGTGAAACATGCGGGGTGGGATATTTTTCTTTTGTTCCATGGGATGCAGTTGAACTTTAAATAAAGATAATAACCGGATAAAGAAGGGTTTGGGGTTTTTTGCTGTTTCTATTGCCTTCCAGTTTCTTTATCTTCTGATTGTGATTTTGGATTGAAAGGCCTTTGCCTACTAAAAATCAAGGCCGTTGGTGGCCTTTGCGTGCGCAATTGATATCGGAATTGTTTGTGGTTGGTTTTGTTAAAACATGGAAAATGGATAAGCACGTAAAGACTGGATTATTAAATGAGAATGAAAACCTTATGTGATCACCCCGGTTGAACAAAGTTGGAATAATGAACATGTTGGTGGTTTGGTTGTTTTGTGGAAAATGCCTTTATTTATGAAAAGTGTTTTGATTATGAGAAGTGTTTTAAAGTAAAAGGTGTTTTCAAATGCGGAAATGTTTTGTGTGTGGAAAGGGTTTTATGTGTGGAACATTGAAATAAATGAATGATGGAATGTTGTATGGTTGTGATAATATTTTATAAATGAAATGACATGTCGTTGCTTGCATTTTACCTAACCTTGGTTGTGGATGGCAGGGATATGTTTGTGAAAGGTTTTTTATAGATGATAGTTGCCTAGTAGTAATAATTTGTTAAACCATTGCATGAAACATGAAAACCTAAATGGGGTTGGGGGATGATTGTATGGTTGTTGATGCATGCTTCGTGGTAGCAGTGCCGAGGCACATGCTCAGTTTCTCTTTTTAAGAAGCCATAGGTTGGGCTGTGTGTTTGGTATATGTATATATATAATTGTATCTTTGTGTTTTGTCGCACCACACCCATGTCAAGCACCTAGTGCCGAACACTCCCATTTTATGGGAGAGGGTGTTCCCCCTTAGTTACTAGCTCCTTCCTGCTCCTTCTTCCATAGGCTATGATGGCTTGAGGTGACCATACACCCAAGACTCTACGGGTAGGTCTCGGAGGCTATGATGGCTTGAGGTGACCTTACACCCAAGACTCTTCGGGTAGGTCTCGGAGGTTGTGATGGCTTGAGGCGACCTTTATCCCAAGACTCTTCAGGAAGGCTTACCGTTCCCAAGAACCTTCAGGATGAGGCCCAGGTGTCTGCGGGGCGGGTTAGTGGTTGTGGCCCAGGTGTGTGCGGGCGAGATGCGTGGTTGTGAGGCCCAGGTGTGTGTGGGTGGGATTCATGGTTTGGCCCAGGAGTGTGCGGGCGGGAAGAGTGTGGTAGCATCAGGACGTTTTCCGTTAGGAAGAGCAGCATCTAATTAAGTGGGAAATGGTGCGGGGTACCCAATACTTTTGTTCTATATATATATATACTAAACTTGTTTGTGTTACTTGGTGAGTGTGACCAGTGAGGCTGGGTGGATAGTTTTTCCTTGTTAGTTTCTGGTTCTTCTGTTTTCTCACGGGACCTTAGGGTGTCTCCCCACTTGTGCACGAGAGATTTAGGTTTCCCTACTGAGTATACTTGTATGCTCACCCTATGTTTACTTTCAGGTTTCCAGGAGGACTACTAGGGACGTGCGGGACCCTACTAGTCGGGCAGTTGGAGATGTTGTAGTTGTTGTTCTCTTGTTTTCTTTGGAATTGTACTTTTGAGCATCCTTGTACTTGTACCTTGTTATAAAAATTGTTTAAACATGCATGTGGGCTTGGTTTGGGTTTATTTATATACACTTGTTCTTTTCCCTTTTTGGTGGTTGACTTGTCCTATTTCCCAATCCAAAATAATAAAAAGGGTAATGCCTCCCATATTTGTGAAAACTCATACCCTTGGTGCTAGTCGCCAACCCGGGGCCTACTGGAGGCGGGACTCGGGGGTCATTATCTCCCTTTCACCATTGCCAGCTCAGGAGGGGCATCTTTGATGGAAGGGGGTCGTGACAGAATGGTATCAGAGCTGATGATTGAGAGATAGGATGGAGTCTGGAGTTAGGCACAGTGAGGATTGCATGGGATGGTAGGGCAACAGTGTTCGTTAATCTTGGTGTGTGACATAGGCCATGGAAGACCGGCTAGGACACGGGATTTTAGGGCCCCCCATGATCCGATGCAAGGACTCTGAGCCTACCGAACGACCAAGTGAGACTATATTGATTGCAGGGTAGAGACCCTAGGGAAGGTACATGCATCATCATGTTTGTGTTTTACTTGATTTGGGTGTTCTGGGAAAGAAATTGAAATAAAATGATAATTAAAACTTTGAGTTTTCCTTACTACTTGGGCCTGGACCTTTTTTTTGTGAGTTTTTAATGATATGTTGTTTCCCACTTTTCTTTAAATGTACGTGAAGAGCCCTATCATGTGGGGAGGGGAAGACCTAATCCCTAATCGAGACGCATTAATGTGGATGCGATTTAACCCGTGCAGGCGAGTCAGTTCCACCTAAAGCGGATAATATCTCGACATGGGAGAAGGAATTCCTCAAGCCATGTGTTTGGGAAATTTATTGATTTTTTGTATGGTGTTGGGGGGCAGTGTAAGTTGGAAAATCCTAATATATGGAAGTGGGAAGGCTCAGTCCTTAATCGAGAGGCATTAATGCTGATGCGATTAAACCCGTGCAGGTGAGTCAGTGCCGCCTAAAGCGGATAATATCTCGACATAGGAGAGGGAATTCCTAACTCACATAATTAGGGTTGTCGGTTGTTTCTTGTTATGACAAGAGGCCTGAGAGGTATCTTGAGGGGTGGTTGTTCGGACCTTTCCCCCTTTTATGGGTTGGTTTTAATTCTCGAGGACGAGAATGTTTTGAGAGGTATCTGGTGTAATGGCCCGGACCTCTCCGGTCCATTTCTTTGTAAAAAATTTTGATGTGGTCAAACACGATACGTGTTGTAATAATAATTTTTATAATAATAATTGATAATGGTGGCGTGAAAATATTTGGTGTTAATTAGATAAAATGGTTTTAATTTAATCATTGTAACATATAAGAAATAAAATCGAATATATTTAATAAAATGATGGGAGGCGCATGGAATAAGTTATAAAGGAATAAATTACAATAAATGAGGCTCATATAATAAATTATAAAGGAATGAAATGCATGGGGTGCATGGGTGTGACCTTGTACAGGAGGCGTTGTGCGGTTATCCACAATTAAAGTTGGAATTGTGTTAATAACATTAAAAGGGTATTATTATATAATAATTTTTTATAATAATAATAACATGAAGAGGCACGTGAATGGGGTTCCCAACCATGCGTGAATATAATGTTATGGGATATATGGAGTAATTATATGAAAATAATGGGCGTCAATAATAATAATTATTATTAATGTTAATGATGGGGACCCGTTGATGAAATTGAAAGAGGATTTATTACTATTGAATTAAATAATAATGATAAAGGTGACAGAAATATGTGTGTGATTGGTAAATAAAATTAAATGGGTTTAATTTTTTGGTTAGTAAATTAAATTATTTGATTTTAATTAAATGGAATGGTTTTAACTTAATAACCATGGTAAACTAATTTAATGGGATTAAATTAGTACTTTAATTATGGGTGTTATTATTATTAATTTTATTAAATAATAAAGTTGAAGTGAGAATGGAGTTTGGGGCGTTCCACATGGAGTAAAAGAAATGGGAGGCGCCACTTTTGGTGGTGGGAGAGAATCATGAAAGAAAAAAATAGATTGGAGAGAGAAACAAAAAAATAATAATAAGAGAAATAAAATTAAAAGACAAATAAATGAAAAAGGAGGATTTGGTGCTTAATTATAGCGTCCATCAAGAATCCAAAACGTGATTGCTTTTGGAGTTATGAAAAATAAATAAATAATTGATTAATAATAATAATACAATATTGTTATTATTAATTTTGTTGATAAAATACTTTTTTGTCCGTAACTTCATCGTGCGACCTCGGTTTCACGAGCCGTCAGTGGCAGTGCGACCCTGACTACGAGACGAAAATTATGAGTCCAATATTGGATGTCTTTTTCGGGGTTTCAGATTGGGTACCCGAAATGCTCATGAATTAATAGATTTAGTATTGTTATTATTACGGGATCTTGTATCCAACGTATCTCCCTCATACGGTATCGGATTGACGATCCGTCAGCGACAGCGTAACCCTGAAATTATGACGGTCATTTTAAGACCATTAATGAGCTAATTTTATGACTCATGCCTCAGGTCAACGAAACACCACATATTGATAGAATTGTCATTATTTTTAAAACGCGTGGAAACTGCGTGACGTGTCGTGTGTTGACCAGTCAAAACTCGTAACGGGTGTACGGTCACACCGTGTATTCATCAATACACACTGAATACTGTTTTACCTATTCGTTGCCTATATAAGAAAGGGTCGCGGATTATTTCCAGACCAATCGCTTCTTCTTCGCACGACGACACTCTTGGATGATCAAGAAGTCTTCCTCCTCTAACTTCTTTGTCCGAGCTCCGAATTACGATCCGTCAGCGGCCACAGGATCGTAGCGACGAGACGAAGCTTATAAGTCTGGACTTGTCACCTTTCCTTCCGGCCTTCCTTCTCCGGCTTCCATCCTAGGAGGCGTTTGTCAGGTTTGGCGAAGGCGGAGGACACCGAAGGACGTCGTCAGAAGCGACGTGATCAGGACCTTTTGAGGTAGGGGTTTACCTTCGTCTCTCCTTTTGGTGCAACATGCGGGGTGGGATATTTTTCTTTTGTTCCATGGGATGCAGTTGAACTTTAAATAAAGATAATAACCGGATAAAGAAGGGTTTGGGGTTTTGTGCTATTTCTATTGCCTTCTAGTTTCTTTATCTTCTGATTGTGATTTTGGATTGAAAGGCCTTTGCCTACTAAAAATCAAGGCCATTGGTGTCCTTTGCGTGTGCAATTGATATCTGAATTGTTTGTGGTTGGTTTTGTTAAAACATGGAAAATGGATAATCACATAAAGACTGGATGATTAAATGAGAATGAAAACCTTGTGTGATCACCCCGGTTAAACAAAGTTGGAATAATGAACATGTTGGTGGTTTGGTTGTTTTGTGGAAAATGCCTTTATTTATGAAAAGTGTTTTGATTATGAAAAGTGTTTTGAAGTAAAAGGTGTTTTCAAATGCGGAAATTTTTTGTGTGTGGAAAGGGTTTTATGTGTGGAACATTGAAATAAATGAATGATGGAATGTTGTATGGTTGTGATAATCTTTTGTAAATGAAATGGCATGTGGTTTCTTGCGTTTTACCTAACCTTGGTTGTGGATGGCAGGGATATGTTTGTGAAAGGTTTTGTCTGGATGATAGTTGCCCAGTAGTAATAATTTGTTAAACCATTGCATGAAACATGAAAACCTAAATGGGGTTGGGGGATGATTGTTTGGTTGTTGATGCATGCTTCGTGGTAGCAGTGCCGAGGCACATGCTCAGTTTCTCTTTTTAAGAAGCCATAGGTTGGTCTATGTGTTTGGTATATGTATATATATAATTGTATCTTTGTGTTTTGTCGCACCACACCCATGTCAAGCACCTAGTTCCGAACACTCCCATTTTATGGGAGAGGGTGTTCCCCCTTAGTTACTAGCTCCTTCCTGCTCCTTCTTCCATAGGCTATGATGGCTTGAGGTGACCTTACACCCAAGACTCTACGGGTAGGTCTCGGAGGCTATGATGGCTTGAGGTGACCTTACACCCAAGACTCTTCGGGTAGGTCTCGGAGGCTGTGATGGCTTGAGGCGACCTTTAGCCCAAGACTCTTCAGGCAGGCTTACCATTCCCAAGAACCTTCGGGATGAGGCCTAGGTGTCTGCGGGCGGGTTAGTGGTTGTGGCCCAGGTGTGTGCAGGCGAGATGCATGGTTGAGAGGCCCAGGTGTGTGCGGGCGGGATGCGTGGTTTGGCCCAAGTGTGTGCGGGCGGGAAGAGTGTGGTAGCATCAGGACGTTTGCCGTTAGGAAGAGAAGCATCTAATTAAGTGGGAAATGGTGCGGGGTACCCAATACTTTTGTTCTATATATATATATATTCTAAACCTGTTTGTGTTACTTGGTGAGTGTGACCAGTGAGGCTGGGTGGATAGTTTTTCCTTGTTAGTTTCTGGTTCTTCTGTTTTCTCATGGGACCTTAGGGTGTCTCCCCACTTGTGCATGAGAGCTTTAGGTTTCCCTATTAAGTATACTTGTATGCTAACCCTACGTTTACTTTCAGGTTTCCAGGAGGACTACCAGGGCCGTGCGGGACCCTACTAGTCGGGCAGTTGGAGTTGTTGTAGTTGTTGTTCTCTTGTTTTCTTTGGTATTGTACTTTTGAGCTTCCTTGTACTTGTACCTTGTTATAAAAATTGTTTAAACATGCATGTGGGCTTGGTTTGGGTTTATTTATATACACTTATTCTTTTCCCTTTTTGGTGGTTGACTTGTCCTATTTCCCGATCCAAAATAATAACAAGGGTAATGCCTCCTATATTTGTGAAAACTCATACCCTTGGTGCTAGTCGCCAACCCGGGGCCTACTGGAGGCGGGACTCGGGGGTCATTATCTCCCTTTCACCATTTCCAGCTCAGGAGGGGCATCTTTGATTTAAGGGGGTCGTGACAAGAATGGAAAACATTAAGTGGGAGATACTGAAAAAATATTCCTTCAAATCACTAAATTTACAAAAGAGGAAAATGAATAAGAATCTATCAGATATATAAAATAATAAAAGGATAATTCAATGATTTCATAAATGAAATTGAATATGAATGGTAGAAGTAGTATGTGACTGATGAAAAAAACTAAATTTGAAGAGGTGAAGTGGGAATACTTGACATTAGTTGAATTATTCACATAAGTAGAAGAACCTCAAAATTATAAAATAACAGACAGTAATATTATAACAAAAAAGTATCATTAATGGAATAAAAGATATTAAGGGTGGTTAGATTTCAATAACTATCACATAATTAAATGATTAATATAATTTTGAATATGTGGAGAAGATGTGTGTGGGGTTAACTGATCATTTTTTTTGTGGGGGAAACATTTATAATCGAAGGTTTTGATGAAACTATTATAATTAATGGATGTATTATCAATAAAATGAAAGAGAATGTTTGAATTGGGGATAATAAAGAGTTATTTGAAACTTTTTAACATTTTAATGAAAAGAAACAATATCACATAAAGAATTTAAAATAAAGTGATGGCATTTACAATTCCATCATTATATTTTAAAATGTAGAAGAATAAAGAATCTAAGGTGGATAAATTGAGATATAAAATATGGTGATATTTTTATTTTAATATGGTTTCTTTCAATATATCATCAGTATTAAATATATCACATGTAAGAGTTAAGAGGAATCAACGTTTAATATGGAGAACATGTGGCTTATATAAGCATAATTTCATTTCATTTTTGTAACAAGATTGGGTAAACATATATCATTCTCCAATTACATGACATGAATGTAAATATATATGTTAAGGAACATAACAAATGATATTCATGGAGACATTTAAATATTTCAATTACCTCTTAGTAATTATTGTGGAGCTATAATATCGGTTAGGTACTCTCATCAAAGATAAATTTAAATTTTTTTGAAATAAAATGTTTTTAACCTTGTCCTTTACACAATTTTCTAAAATTTTAATGGTTATAATAAAGAAGAAGATAGTGAAAATAAAGGAATGAAGTTGAACAAAGGATAAAATTCATTAACGCAGTTTATTATTCTTACATTATTATATTTTTAATCTTGTATAAATTTTGAATCACTATTTTTGAAAAAAGAGATAAATTATTGTAAGAGATGAATTGAATTGAATTCTCCGATAATCACATGAATTGTTTTTCATGAACTCACTAATCCATGAGACATAATCTAGTATGATATTTTTCAAATGGTTTGAATGTTTGATTCACCATTCCCATAAATTATAGAGATATACAAGGAAATTATCAAAATTCACATTCTTATTACATTTATATTTACATAAAAATGATTGCACATAGTATTTTATATTCTTGATATTGATTAATGTAATATTTCCTTATGTGAACTGATTATTGATGTTCATTCAATGATTTTATTGATCCATTTTATGTTATACATTACAAAGAAGTTTTTAATATTAATTTTGGAATGTTTTTATCCTACCCGATTTCATGTGTAAACCCACGATGTGAAATAATATTATAAATTTCATTTAATCTAATCAAATCTATGAATGAAAAAATTAAAATATTATATTATTGATGAATTTTATTTTTTCCACCATCCTTAAATTCCACCTTATCATTTAAACTATTTTTCACTAAGAATCCATGAAATAAATTGTGAGGGATGTGAAACAATACAAGACTATTTTATCCTTTCATGCCATCATCATTATATTTTCCATGATATTTATTTTTTTATTTGTGAGGGAGCGTATTTACATTATTTAAGGGGGTGTTTCCATTTGAAGTATGATGTGAGCTGTGTATTTTTTCTGATTTAAGGATAAGAAATAATATATCATCAACTAAAATACAATTTTTATCCATCATGAATAAAATAAAAAGAAAAAAATATAAAAAATATAAAAAAAATAAGATTGAGAAAAAAGTAGAGTTTTTCCTTGTGTGGTTCAACATTCACTATTACATTACCAATGATCCAGTTGTGACTATTAAAATTAGTCTCTTCATGTGATCATTTGATTTTATGTGATAGATGTGATATTTTTACAAGTAATAACAATTAAAAAATAGATAAAATTACTTAATTTAATTTGATCCTTAATATAATTCCCTCAAGATTATGATTTGATATTAATTTTTATGGTATATGGATATAGATAAATTAAAATCCATTGGATATAAGGCGAATACATGATATTTACAATAACTCAACAATGCATGTTCTTATGTGATGAGTTAAAATAAATTTTGATGAGTCAAAGAAAATATAACATTGATGATGATGATAGGTTTAAAGATATGGGTCAAAATAGAAAATCTACATTGTTATAAATCATTTATGAAACAAGAAATATGAAATTTTCCAATGAATATTTTTTGTGCATTTATAATCTTTTTAACAAAATTTTTGGGAGAAAATGACTTAAAAATTACACTATTTATGTTTGGATCTCTTATGACTAGATATTGTGATTTTTCTCAAGTAATATAAATAAATTAAGTATGGGTGTTTTTTTTGATATATATATATTTCATGGATATAATTTTTATATTAAAATTCATAAATTTATTAATTATTAATGTTTTATACAAATAATCATCAGTTTGTTATATTATTTTATAATTAACATCCAATAAGAAACATTTGGAAAATAATTAAATATTTTTATGTGGTGATGAATTTTACAATAGGAAATAATATTTTTTTTGTATGTTAAATGTGGGATACATAAGGATATAAATATTTGAATCAATAAGGGTTAAAATGACATCTAAATAAGGATTTCATTATATATTTTTTAAATGTATATGTATAAGTATCATGTATGGATATTAATATACTATATGAAAGAACTAAATGAAAAATGAAACACATATAAAAATGGATTGTCAGGAATAGTCAATCTCACGGGGAGTACCAGATTGAGACCACTGGATGAAGCCTATATGAGAAGTTATTGATGAATCTGACTAGAAGTTATGACTTAATATATTTTCTATAATGATCTTGGTCTTAGTCCAATTGAACCATGGAAAAAATCCATGGCATTCAAACTAGTTCAATGATAATGATATTTTTTGATGGGTTAGAAACATGTTGATGCATGTGTGGTAGCATGTGACCCTGAGATAAAAATCAAAGAGTGATCAATGATAAAAGAGGTAAATATCCTTACTATATATGTATGAGAAATAAAATTTGGTGATGTATAAATCCCTATTAAGGTTTGGTGGGAGGGAGACATCTACATTCATAATAGAATCATGAATTGATACACTTTCCAACAACATAAAAGAGTTGTACCTACATGCTGAGTTTGACACCTTAATTTATAGAAAACTGATATATAGAAAATGAACATGTAATGTCTACACCTACAAAAAGATTCATAATAGTGGTGACCATAATAAAAGATCGTGTAGTGATTTCATCGTAGGACTCATACGAGCCTTACACATCAGTGGTGAGTTTGAGTATGGGGATCGATCATACTACATGTTCATGGATAAATATCCACTAAAAATGATAAAGGAATGTTTTAATGAAATAAGAAAAATAAATAAATCTTTATATATCTATATACAAAAAATGGTAAAGGAAACACGTATAGGTTGAGAGTATATTGTCGAAAGGGGAATAAAAAATAAAAATGGGCATGCCTTCAATATGGTACTGGTTGTGCTGTGAGGATGATAATAGAGATTCAAAGAAACATATTGTTATCATTTTCATGGAAGATATATATTATAGATAATTTTTATCCATGATATTGAGGATACACTATGGTCAGAGTATAGGAATATTTGATATGAAAAGAGCAGTCACTATGTTGTGGTGAAAAATTGACACCATTCTGTGATATTTCGTGAATTCAAAAATTTCACTCTTATATATTCTTATTAATATATAGAAGTATTGAATGTAGATTTCCATATGAGTTTTTAAAGGTAAATTTAAGGAAAATATGAAATCCAAAGATTGTAGTTTGACCACCCTAGGGAATATCCACAAGGGCTTCAGCCGGTGTGACATTTTTAAAATAGGTTTCAATATTTGTTTCAATAGTTTTCATTAAATTTGGAAATTATAATCATTTATGCTTTCTATTTGATTATCTTTTCATTATGTATCTTATATTTACACTTCTATGAATTATAGTTTATTCATTTTAGATGATCAAAGGATTATTATAGGATAAAACCATAGTGAATTATAGAATTCGTTAAAAGGGTTCACCACCAACATGCTTTAATTATTTAGTCACTTATAAGATGGTTTCATTTATTAGAATCATGTTGAGATTTATTTTTTCATCATACTGTTCACTAAACCTATATCATAGTGTGTTAAATTATGAATAAAACATTTTGAGTAAAAGGTAATTAATTCATGATAATTGAGTTAGATTATTCTGTTGTATTTGTGATTAGATGATAATGTTTTTTATATATATTAATTCATATAGACATAAGGAGTTAATATTATAAGATGAATTTGATAGGAATTGACCATATTAATATGAAATACTTGTATTATTTCCAAACATATCAATTTAATCAATTTTATAAGTGAAGTTAAATCAATATATTTATTAAAACTATATATTGGATATTAAATTTTATATATTTATTATGGTATCTTTTATTTATTTTACATTGAAACATTATTTTTAGATTATTTTTTTTAGTTAATTTGGGTTTATCTTCCTATAATTGTCATATAAGGATAGACATCAGTTTAGATCTATTTCTACACTTTTTGGTTTATCCTGGGTCCTATTCCTACTTAAAATATTTTTCATCCTAGTAGATTGTGTAGTCAGGAAATATAAATTTCCTGATTTAATTGACATGGGGAATTTAATGGCATAATTAAATGTTATAAATACCTCCTTGAATAGAATAAATGTAGTTGAAATATCATTCCACATGTGTGGAACTTCATTGGATGTCTAGTACACATGTTAAAAAATAATCTATATCTGATCAAACTGATAACACATAAGGGGATCTCCTCATTTGGGATTAAGGGATAGAGATTGAGCGTTCATATCCTAACTATGAATACCCAATATCATCTCTGAAAATATTTTAATCCATACATTGGAGGAGGAACCTCCTACTCTCCTATATATTCTACCATTTGACCCACTAATGTATAGAATAGATCACGTTTCACTATCCTCCACCAAGGACTCCATGATAGTAATTATTTTTTTCAACCAACATTAGTGTAAGATGTTAGGTGGAACAGACTCTACTAAATCCCCATATTTGGTTATTTTCAACTCACAACATTGTGGGACTTATTAGATTTATTCCCCTCCATCAAGGAAGAAATACACAATAAATTAATAAAACAAGCAGCAATATTCTACGTAGACATCAACCCCTACTGAGGCTCTATAAAATTCCATTCATTGTCTTGCTTCAGTGACTCATAGAAATTCCCTTGGAAGAATATGTATTTATATAATTCCAATGATAATACCTTATTCCCATTTTCATGAAACGTAACACCCCCACTATCTCCCGGAAGGGTCCCAAAATCATATAGGCCATTGGCTTCACACAATGGTCATTAGTTGTATCATCCTGCTCAAAGACAACCTCAATAACCTATACCATTTCATCATCGTATCTATTAATTATCATAACATGGAAATCCTTAGGTTTAGAATTTTGGAAGTATCTAGAAAAGTATACAATAACAGGTTTACCAAGGTGAAAACCTCTTATAGTAACCATTTCAATGCAAATATCCATTGGATATAGAGGCTCTATTTCCTAAACATTTGGATTATCATCTAAAGTTTTCTCAGCCCCACACTAATTTATATATAGAGGTATAATTAGAAAATTCACCACCTTCAGAATTCCCTTGATATGATAGTTGGGTGTCACCATTGGATATAATTAAGTTAGAATTAGTTAAATTTCATGACCTAAAGCAAAGAAAAAATTTATAGGTGAAATATTAATATAATTAAATCATTAAATAGGACAGAATGAATACAAAAACCATATGATACATTCCATAAGGGTCCACCCATAACCACAAGGTATAACCAACAACAACTCAGCCAATTCATAATACCATACCATATGTATCTACACATTATTCACAGTTTTATATTATAAAATTTTCTACAATATCATTGAAATTAGTTATATTTTATTGTTAATTAATATTGAATCTCACCAAATTTATTATTACTGAAATACAATTTATTTTAATCTATATCAAACACATGAAAACTGGTGCATTATTTGTAAACTGATGTACTTAATCATTATGCATGGAATCAAACTCTCTCACCCCCAGGTAAAAGGAAAGCACAACAAATCATTAAAATGGAATCAATTGAAGAATATCATGAAAGTAAAATAAAAAATTTTATAAAAAAAAACCACTACCATAGGGACATGAACTTCTACTATACATGTTATGTCCATACCCAATAATTGTTCCCCACATGAGTAATTTACCTCCCATCCCCAACCCACCATTTTATATATAATACATAAAAAAATCGGTCATATAATACCAATTTGTAATACACTATCCCTTATCTCTTGGTCTGAGGTACATCGACAGAAATAATCATGTGTTCCTCAACACAAACAAGAGTTTGTTGACTTGTGGCGGGGAATTAATCTATAGAGTTATGAGACTATTCCATCGATATCAGTTACCATCAATAAAACAAAATATGAAGAAGAAATAATAAAAATAAATAAATGAAAACAATAGAAGAAGTTAACCTAAATATATCATGTTATATAATATTAGGAATATTGATTATATTTATAGTCAAAATAGGATCTTCATAGGCAGTGGACCGAAACATGTGATGTAAAAAATATTGTATCATATGTAAAATAACCTATGATATGTACTAATGTTACCTATAATCGTTGAAATTCCCTCCCAACGTAGAAGCCGTTCAGTTAGACGATACCATTGGCTTAATCTTGGAAAAAAAATACTTTCACATGCACCATAGGGATCTTGTAGGGTGTGAATAGTAAACACAGTATAATACCAGTACCACATCGTTCACACAATTGGAATAGATATATCAGAGTGTATGAATAAAAATTATCATAAAAAATAAAAATACAATTTTATTGTGTTATAATGTATAAACTAGGCTACCATAAACCATGAACATACATGTCTTGAAACCATAATGGAAGGAAGAGCCGTCTTATGAAAATGATACATCTCAAATTTTGTACAGTTTCTTCTCAGCCAAGGAATGTTTTAACACTGAATCCCATTTCAGGTCTGAGACCACACACACTCACTCATGTGATGTGACATATCTAGTACCATCATATGTCCCATAAAACACCCTCTCAATTAGTGGAGGTCACACATCGAGTTCAATATTATGTCCTAGACCAAACCCACTCACACATGAGTGGTAACACATCATCAACTCAATTCCAAACACTCTCCCTTTGGGTGGCCCCATTTACCATAATAACATTCTATAATACCACATGAAACGACCCTGTCATTTAGGATGTATTCACTCACTCATTAGTCTAGAGAAATAATATAACACGTATTAGAAATATCAGAATGTCATGAAAACATCTATTATCACCAACCAAATCCAAAAATATCTTACACAAGGAATTCGTAAGGATATTCCATAAGAAACTCTCAATTTTCTCATCTTGTATACTCACACTAACAATTTATGTTCACCCAAAACCAATACAAATTAAGGAATTTGTCATGCATACCTTTATACCAAACCTTAAGAGCACCCAATCCTCAACCGAGATGGAATTTCTCACACTATTAAGATTTAACTAAAGTTGATAGCCATACCTCAATCCATGGAAGAATGTAATATTTAATCATACATGATCTAATTCACATGTATCAACCCTCTGAGAGAATGATTATAGTAATTCAAATGCACATGATTACTTTGATAATGAATCTAGACCCTTATGAATTTTTAAGTTTGGGAATGGAGACCCTTATGA
Organism: Viscum album; assembly: GCA_963277665.1. Lineage (NCBI taxonomy): Eukaryota > Viridiplantae > Streptophyta > Magnoliopsida > Santalales > Viscaceae > Viscum > Viscum album. The sequence continues at coordinate 1,293,161,079 of OY728158.1, forward strand.
ATTATAATGAATGGGCATGGATACCCTTATGAATTATGTTTAATGTGAATGGAGGTCCCTATAGATTATGATTCATGGTCACGATGACCATAAAGTTATGATTTAGGAATGGATACCCTATTTTTATGATTTGGGCACAACGACCCTACTTATATTATTCAAGCATGGAGACCCTATTACAATGATTTGGGAAAAAAGACCATGTTGATATAGTTTGTTCTTGGCTACCCTAATTATATGATTCAAGCATGGAGCTAATATTATGACGTTGGGTGTGGCGTCACTTATTCTTATGCTACCGAGATTGGAGTTCATTGATAATTGTGAGACTCATTCTACTACTCATTGATGTTGGTGTTATGCGTTAGGTCTATTCCTGTAGATATATCAACATATATGACTATATAGGTCCCTATGTATATAGTCCATATATATGTATACATACAGCTAGTTATTCAGATTTTTCTTTGAATGGGCCGAGGCATGTATAGTTATCCTTGTTCCCTTATGGAACCAGATATGACCCTTTATATTTGTATTTACTACTTATCATTATATCTTCACACTGTAACATTTATATAAACTCATTGGTTATCTATATATATCATTGATAGTGGCCTACTGATTATATCTCACACCCTATTCGGGCTGTCGATGGTACCCAAAAAGATTATGGTGATATAGGTAGGGAGATGTGAAAGAGCCCAATTATTTATTCTTGAGTGGTTGTAGCTTGGGAGTAGTGAAGTATAAAACTGAGCTATGGACATTTATTCTATTTGAGATATAATTTTCAGTCTTCTTGTTATTTTTATAAATTCATTGTTTTGAATGTAATCCTCTATGTCTTCTTTTTTACATTTTATAGATACATGATATTACTTAATATATGATGTTGGACATTTTTGACGTCCTTTATATATTGTATCCAATTGAATTACTGTCATATATCAATTAATTATTATTAATCTTCTATTTATTTATCTATTTCACCTCTATGATACTATGACTATGAGGGTATAATATCACCAGTATATCAAATTGGATCATTTATTTTTTTTGGAAGACACTAGAATATATAGAGGCCTTTATGAGGTAATGTGGCCCACCATCTCGAGGATCTATTTAGTGGCATCATGTTCAGGAAACCTCATTGGTCATTATAATGTGTCCCAGATGGTTGTGGTATAATGAATCCCTTAATTGGGATACAATGCAACATTCCCTTTTAGATCATGATTTGAAGACCCCTTAATTTAGGGAATCAATACCCAATAGAACATTATTATTGTTTGACATGTTGTCTCACATCACAATGTTCCACCACAAGGATTCCATAGGATGAAACCCCATGGAAGTTCCTTAAGCCTTCCAAATTACATACCACCTTGCACATTATGATTTTATTAGCCATACCATGATAACCTCCTTGCTATAAACTTGTTATCCCTAAGCATGGACGAATAACAATTTCCTAAAACTAGGAAACCATTAATACCCAAAATAGCTACAAATAATAATAACACACCATTTAATGGAAATCACATAAAACAAACATTAAAATTATTGGGGAAGTATAAATTGTTCCCCTATAGGAATATACTCACATAAAAACATCTCTATAAATCCTTTATGAACTAATATAGCCTCTAGGATCAAATATCCAACACTCACCCACATGTTTCCACCTAAATATGAATTTTAAGCCACAATATCATGAATAGTGGAATTATCTTCCCTCACATAACATTCTCACGTCGGTTTAAAGTGAACATAGGGTTATCCTCAAATAAAACATCTATCTTTAAGTCAACATCATCACTACCTACCATACATGCTATGTTAGTCCAGTACCTATATATTTGTGACATAATAAACACATCCTTCATTCCTAGATCTTACAATTGAAGATTCTCTAGGAAATATGTAACACATATACGATCCAGAATCATGAATGGAATGAAAAATTTGAATTCATATTCTTTTTCATATTCAAATTATGAGAACCCAAATATGAAAATTTATAAAGAAATTCCCAATAAACTACAATGAATTACATGTTAATCACATATAATAGGAATATAATATCTTCTTACATTGAATAATGATTAACTAGTAACCAATATATAAAACCCCCTTGGTTGTCACCATCACCAAAATCATCCAGATCATTACTAACAAGTCAAACTTTTGCATGTACAATGGTGAGTGGAGTTTTTCACCATATATGGTCTCATAAGGGTACACCTGGATCAATAATTGTTTTTATTATAATAAAACTCAACCATGACTCAATGTTTATCACATAATCTTTTAAAATTGAGCATGCTTTCCAAATAACATCCTAAAACATTTCGATCACCCTATTAAATTTCCCATCTACATATGTGCTTCACATGCTAATATGTTGTGGAAGAAAATCCATTTCCTTATATTTTCCCTACCTAAATCTTGATGTATAGAGTGAATCTTGATATGATTATATTCTTCTAGATACCATATTGATGTTTCCCTATCCAAGGGAAGTATAACTTTCCCAGATATTTCTCTCACTAAGACTAGGAGATATAAAATAACTATGTAATATTTAGTAATAGGTCCACTAACACCCACACCACACCATAACCATTCATGGTTCTATTTAGTCCCATGATGAAAATGGAATAAGATGGGGCTAATGTAACCCACACGTTTACTTGTTCTTAACCATTATCATAATAAATGTAATGAAATTATAGAAAAACACCATAAAATATTTCCATAAACATATCCATCAAAAATGTTTCCAAATATCATGGTTCATCTTGTTCAAAAAAGATTCACCACCAAAAAAGGAATTATAGAGTCTCCCATCATCTACTATGTCATAAAAGTAAGACCGCCACCATTCCATGGACATATAACACCATGTTTTCATACTGAGACTTCTTGGTACTGGGTAATATACAAAAATTCCATACCACATCAGAAGACAATCTTAATCATTATTCTGGATAGTATTTCCCTTATCCAAAAATAATGAAATAATATCTAAAGGGAATTGGACATAGCAACTTGGGACTTTGAAAAATCAATATTATAGCCGATTAGAAATCTCATTAGCTTCAAATACTCATTAGATGTACACATACCATGAAAATGAGTCTTTCTACTGAGAGTATATGTGATTAAATTATCATTTTTGGGGTATACATCATCATCAAATCATTTATCTATATGTACTCAACCCTGTACCTCCACTGTAAGATTTTCTATAACTCAGAGAAGATATAAAAATATTTATTTTCGACTATTTAGATGAAAAATCACTCACTAATGTGATATATACAAATAATATTTATTTCTTGAACATTATTATCAAGATAAAATTCTTGATTATGTTGATTAAACTCATGGGGTTATTGTCACGAACCGAATCTAGTATCCGCCAAAACCGGAATGAAACCTAGCACGTAACATGAACCAAAGGGCATTACCGATCCTTATGGGCTGGAACAAGTGCCCGGGTATCATAAATTGAGAATTGGTAACTATTTACCTGAGTTTATAAACTTAAAACAACAAAAGAATCCAATAAAATGAATCTGGATTTTTCAAACCAAACATTCTTTTACAAAAATTCATAACTGAATTACATATTTGAAAACAACTCAATAAGAGTATAACAAAGGTAAAAAAACCAAAAGGAAACATCCCAAGAATCCTCATGGAAATAGGCACCACCCTGAAGCCATCTCCACAAGACTTCACCACCAAGGACCTGCTAGAAACCCGAACCACTAGAACAAAAAAAAATTGTACCGAACCTACGATAACAAAACAAACTAAGCCTACAGACACCCAAAGGTGTAAGTAAAGTGTGATCCAATTCCCAGTAGGATACCACCACTAAGAGATTACATGTGATAAACATCCAAAGACTAAAGGCACACAAGTTTTAAAAAACGTATAATTTCTAGTTACAATTTCTAAAAGATGCAAGTTAAAAAAATAAGTTTTCAAGTGGGCTAATTTAAAGAATAAAAAATTAAATGCCAAAGCTACTGAATTTTTCAGCCAAATATACCATATGATGATGGTAAGTATAAATTATCTAATTAACAAAAGCAATAGGAAATAACCCCTAGGCACTAGCTTGTTGTGGGTCCCAGGTACCTCGTATCTCGGTGAGAATAACCATCAAAGATATCCATTCTCATGCATGATCCACTAGTATGAAACATAACCATAACCTAGTGGTCCACAATAATCATCATCATAGTTTAGTTAGAGTTTTTAGTGTCAATCTTGCTAAGTGAAACTAATGCCAAACCCCACAGATTCACTAACATACTAGTACACGTCCACCCACCTAGATACCCGAGTTTTCCCTTTGTTCTCAAGCAGGTTAAACAAGTCAAGAAATACACATTGCACTTTAAAATATCAATTTAATATAAAAAATTCAAAAAAAAATCCCACATGTATACCACACAGTTCACAAAAGTCCAATTTTCATTCAAATTGATTTTGAAATCCAATATACACCAAAATAGCACACAACACTTTTCACATTTCTTTAAAACATCCACAGATCCTTTAAGAAATTTTTATAAACCATTATAAGAAATTATAACTCACATAACAGCCCACTCAATTATCATTTAATAACTCTTTCATCAACAAAATTCATTTTTCACAACACACTCACACAAAACTGCCCACAACCATGATTTACATCTCTCTTTCCATTTTCTAAAACATTTCCGCACTTTACAAAACACTCTCAAAAAATATTTGACTTCTTAAATAACCACATTACCTTTGAAAAACCCATATTGGGTGAACATATCCCCCAAACTATACATATACACCGTTTTACCCGCTTTGTTTAACCAAACAAAACATTCACAATTTTCGTAAAACAAACTCAAAGGGTGTAACTATGTCATGCACAGAAAACCCATTTCAAAACCCCCATTTAAGACCAAAACCATACCAATTATTATCCAAAACATATTTGGCATCCCTAGATACATTTATAAAACCACATTGAAGTCTTATAAAATAACCTTGAATAATACCAAAAAAGATACAAATAAAGACACACATTTTTATAAAATGATCTCAAGAAGTATAACAGTGTTTTACACATCAAACCTACTCAAAAACCTTATTTTTAGATACATAAGACACTAATACATTAAAAAAAATAGAATTTTCAGTCCAAAAAAGTTTTAGTAAACCAATTCCATAAGTTATAAAATACACCCAAATAATACCCCATCAGTTACACATGAAAACAATCAATTTAAAATTAAAAAGAAACTATAAAATTTATCACATAACTAAATAAATTATAAAATGTTTTCCCAACACACCCAAAATATTAGTAATATGGAAATTGAGTAAATAAAACAAGCTAACTCATCAATAATTGTTTACACATGGAACCACCTACCTTTTGAGTCCAAACCCTTGAATCATGGTGCGAAACCTCAACCGCACCTCCGACGAACCGCAAGGAAGTGAAAACGAACCCTAAACCACATAATTTTACAAACAATACCTCAAATAATACCATAGGTATGAACCCTAATTTATGGCGCTCTATAAATTTATGAAATAAGGAGGAAACCCTATAGAGAAGGAAGGAATTGAAGAGAGAAACACTTACCCAAAACAATCTTGAAGAAAACGACCCAAAATCCACTAGAATATGGATTTTAAAATAGCTAAACATTAAATGGAGTTACGAAAATGGAAGATTAGGTCATGTAGGAACATTAATGCTGAAAAAGAGTACAAATAGAAGGAGTTATGAAAGGATAAATTTACCTCTTCAAATCTGGAAGATTTGTGAAATCCAGATAATTTTCGCCCAATTTCGCATTTCTATGGAGCTCCACATTGGGGGAGGAGAGAATATTTGCACGCCTTAGGTATGTGGGCTTTGGTGGGAGCTGGAATCACCGAAAACACATAAAAATAGTTTGTTGTATTTAATAAATAAAAATTATTTTTAATGAAGGAAATGGATTTTCGAACAGGCCCAATCCCTTAAAATAAAATCTAAAATCCACCATGATTATAGATTTCTAAATGGTCCAAATTAATTTTGTGGTGTTCAAAGGTCATGGGAAGAAATGTAGTAATTGGAATCAATGAAAAATGTTGAAAAATAAAGGAGTCATAAAGGAATCAAAATTTATTTTTAAATCTGGAATTGGGCTCACGATTTTTACAAATTCATGAAAACTCACCCATTCCTCCATAAAATCAATGGAAACCCCCAAAACAAACCATGAATGGAAATTAAATGAAATTTAACTTTAAAATTAGTCATGTATGTGAAAATTCTCCACACCATGAAATCCTTCTACCCCCAGAAATCCACATTATGATCAGATACCAAAACCAAACCCAACCGATAAACCAAGATGTACTTCTTTTCCATGATTCACCCCCCAAGTGCAAAAACACATCCATTGAACAATTAAGGAAGGATTAATCTCACAACCCAATCATACACCACTTTCCTGAAATGATAAATCACTTTCATACTTTATCACAAAAGAAAAATCCTCATACATTATCTGAACCAGACTCAAGCAGTTCACCCTAACGAACAACAACTTCGAAAAAGGTTACACTTACCTTACTTTAACTAATACTTTGGGTGCTCTTCAATCCCAAAAATTACTCACGGATGATTTTGGTAGATAGATAGTTTTGAACAAGACTACCTGCTGCCAAGCCAAGACCATGGATAAATCTGAGCTATTGGTACGAGGGAACATAAATAGTCACCCCACAATAAGAGACAACCTATATTATTCTGAGACTGAATCAAGACATTAAAAGGGGGAGGCTTGAACAGACTCCCTAGTAAAAATGGTAGAATTCAATTAAATTCTTATGAAGGAACGTAATGAGAATCATAGTGGGTCTCTCCACCATAAGAACCAACCATCTTAACCAACCAGCATGGGCCGACACATAAAGAATAAAAAAATATTTGGGAAGGGCCCAGGGTTTGTCTACACGATTTGGGAAGCTGTAGACTAACTGTGAAGATCATTCATTCTACATGGCTTCCTAGCACACGACCACTACTAATCAAGCACAAACTATGTTCTCATCCATGAAGACACCAGAGGTTTGAACTATTCCCATCTTTCATACAAAGGACAGTACATTGTACAAGGGTTTAAACGACCATGGGATTTCCCCTAACTACGAGACAACTTCTCTCCAAGGCCTATGGATGGAGCTCAATGATTAAAGCATATTCAGCCTCATAGTTAGGCTTTGGAAACCCCATGAATAAGAATTCTTCCATCGGTGCAACCAACAACTACACAAAAATCCCTGAGAAGACTTCCAAGACATAACACATTCCAAACTCACGTTACCCAAACCCGATATTTCACTACAACAAGGGCTTAGAAGATGCACACACATCACATCGTGTTTATTCGGGTGAGAAACTATAGAAGTAAATAACACCTATAATCACCCTCCTATCAAATGGAAGACTTTGATGTTTTTCCAAGGGATACATTCTCCCAACATAACAGAGACTCTTGTAGGATTGCACAACATTCACCATTATAGTCAATCGAGCACATGACATCACAAGGCATCATCGAAAATGACCATTGTTACTGATATAAACAATGCATGGAGATAGACCTTATACAACATCCGAAAAAAAAACATAATTATAGAGAGTGACCACTATAAACTCTCATGACCAGATTTCACAAACTGGTAGTTTAACGTGAACTCCTTCTTCTATGAGACTACAAAGGGCCTAGAGGACCTCTTAGACACCATACAAATTCTAAACCATGCTAACAACCCCATACCACTTCCACCTTCGGCAAATCAAGAAACTTATGAAGCTAAGGTATCTTTCAACCTTCATTGATCAATATCCCGCTACAAGAGGATACGCCAAACCATGAAAGGAAAGGATGTAGAATCAATCTAAAAAGTTCAAGAAATAGAATCCTTATATTCATCAACTGGGGGGTCATCAACTGGCGAAACAATCCAGGTTGTACATAAGTTGTGCAATAACCCTTAATGGGGAGTAACTTATCCAACGATTAAACCCAAGGACCCAACCAAAATGATCCATTAGTCAATATATACCACAATCCAGATCCAAACACTTGAAGTGAACCATCTTAAAGGCATCCCAAAACATTTCTTAGAAGATACCACTAATCGGCCCTTCAACATAGATTACCAACCAAACACAAACACAAAACAGAGTTCAAACTGGAGGGATTCTTTGACTCAGGACAACCCACAACATCAACATTTTCAAAAACACATAATACACACCATCCCAAACTAGTCATCAAGACATCATGTTTTTCCTTTAAAATCATATTTTTTAAAATAAGTTGTTCAGCGGTTAGTGTATCCACCAATGGTACCCCATGGGCCTCACACATGCATGTTTCTGTGCCACACCAGGCACCCTCATCATATCCATCCAAAAACTCATCCAGTCATACCATTAACCACCCACTATCCCATATAACCCCATGCATGTGGTCTCTCATGAAAATACCAAAGGTAAATATAAAATATCATTCCACTTTTCAAAACCAAAAAAATCAACCAATTAATCATTTTTCTCAAGACCACTAACCATAAAATCAATCCAAAATTACCCCATTTAAAAAAACTTTTTAGAAATGCACAATCATTCCAATGAAAACTCACATAAACGTTATTCACATTAATTTCAAAACATCTCATCCCATTAAAAAACCTTTCAATATTTTAGAAAAAATCTATTGGAAACACTTTTTCAAAACCAACTGTGACAAAGTCCATTCTTTCAAAAGAGGTGAAAACACACCATTTTCTATTCCAATAAAATTCTGAAAATTCAGTTCTCTATTTTCAAAAATATATCCATTCCCTCTTTTTTATATAATTATTTCACAAAAACTTTACGCTACTAAAAACCAAGTTAGTTTAAAACCAATGTTTCATGATTTCAAAACTAAAGAACACAAGACAATGAAAGAGGAAACAAGTTTTAGTGGATGACTTGGACATATGGTTGGAGGCCATATTCCAATAACTTCACCATCACAAAGAGTGTTCTAGGGAAATATCCCCGGCTATACATGGCTTTCCAGACCCTACGAGCTCACTAAGACCATTAACCCAACTCTCTTTCCATTTCCACTAATCATTATCAAATGAAGAAAACCAAAGGACTCATAAAAGTATCGACTTCCCCAGGTGACATGAATCCCATCATGAGTTGTGGTGATTAGCCACACTACTCCTAAACAGATTGACAAGTCCCAAAAATCCTAACCCTAGACTATCCCGACTATTCCCCAAATATTATGACCCAAAGAGAGCGAACCTCCTCTGATACCATTTTGTCCCGAACCGAATCAGGTCTCTGCCAAAACAGGCACCAAACCCAGCCTGCGACATGACCCGAACGGCGTTCCTGATCCCCAAGGGATGGAAAAAGTTCCCGGGTATTATAAAATGTGAATTGGGAACGATTTACCCGAGTTTATAAACATGAAACAACAAAAGGATCCAATAAAACGAATCTGGATTTTTCAATCCAAACAATATTTTACAAAAATTCATAACTGAATTAAATATTTTAAAACAACTGAATAAAACTATAACGAAGGTAAAAAAAACAAAAAGGAACCATCCCAAGAATCCTCATTGCATGGGGCCCCCCTCATCCATATCCACAAGAATTCACCACCAATGACCTACTAGGAACCTGAACCACTGGAAGTAAAACAATTGTACCCAACCTGTGACAACAAAAAGAACCAAGTATACTGACACATAAAATGTTTATGTATGGTGTGAGAAAATACCCAATAGGATACCGCCACTAAGATATTCCATGATGTAATCTTTAATACACGAAAATCACGCAAGTTTTCAAAAACCTATAATTTCTAATTACAGTTTCTAAAAGATTCAAGTTAAAAAAATCAGTTTTCAAGTGGGATAATTTAAAGAATCAACACTTTTAAAATAAATGCCAAATCTACTGAATTTTTCAGCCAAATATACCGTATGTTGATGGTAATTTTAAAGGATTTAATGAGAACATGTAATAAGAAATAACCCCTATGCACTAGCTCATTGTGGGTCCGAAGTACCTCGTATCTCGGTGAGAATAACCATCACAAATATCTGTTCTCATGCACAAGACAATAGTAAGGGACATATCCATAACCTATTGGTCTTCAATCATCATCATCATAGTTTAGTTAGAGTTGTTAGTGTCAATATTTCTAAGTGAAACTGAGGCCAAACCCCACGGATTCACTAGTACAGCAGTACATGTCCACCCACCTAGATACCCGGGTTTTACCTTTGTGCTTAAAAAAGTTCAACAAGCCAGGAAATATACATTTCACTTGAAAATATCATTTAAATATCACAAAATCACCAAAAATCCCACATATATACCACAAAACTCACAAAATTCCACTTTTCATTCAAATTGATTTTGAAATCCAACTCACACCAAAATAGCACAAAACACTTTTCACATTTACTTAACAATTCCAAAAATCCTTTAAACAATTTTTATAAAAAATTACAATAAATTATAACTCACATAAAATACCACTCAATTATCATATAATAACTCCTTCATCAACAAAATTCATTTTTCACAACACACTCACACAAAACAGCCCACAACCATATTTTGCAGCACTCTTTCCATATTCTAAAACATTTTAGTACCTTATAAAACATTTTAAAAAATTACTTGACTTCTTTAATAACCTCATTAACTTTAAAAAACCCATATTAGGTAAACACCCCCAAACAGTACATATAATCCCTTTTAACCTCTTTGTTTTACCAAAAAAACATTCACAATTTTCATAAAACAAACTCAAGGGGTAAAACAATGTCTTGCACAAAAAACGCATTTCAAAACTGCCATTAAAGACCAAAAACATACCAATTATTATCCAAAACAAAATTGGAAGCCCTAGAATCATTTATAAAACTACATTCAATTGATATAAAATAACCTTGAAAAATACCACAAAAGATACAAATGAAAACACATATTTTCATAAAATGATCTCAAAAGTATAAAATTGTTTTATACATAAAACCTATTAAAAAAACTTATTATTAGGACCACATGACACTAATAAATTGCCAAAACAGAATTTTCAGGCCAAAAAAGTTTTAGTAAACCAATTCTATAAGTTATAAAATACACCAAATTAATAACCCATGAGTTACACATGAAAACAAACAATTTCAAGTTAAAAAGAAACTATAAAATTTAACAATTAACTAAATAAATCTTAAAAATTGTTTTCACCACACCCAACATATGTGGAATATGGAAAACGAGTAAATACAAAAAGCTAACTCATCAATAATTGTTTACACTTGGAACCACCTACCTTTTGTGTCAAGACCCTTGAATCTTGGGGCGAAACCACAACCGCACCTCCACCGCACCACAAAGAAGTGAAAATTATTCCTTAAACATAATATTTCACCACAAATACCCCTAATCTTATGAGCCCTAACTTCTGGTCACTCTATAAAATTAAGAAAGACGGAGGAAACCCTAAGGAGAAGGAATGAATTGAAGAGAGTAACACTTACCCAAAATAATATTGAATTTAATGACCTAAAATCCACCAGAATCTAGATTTTAAAATAGCCAATAATTTAAGGGAGTTTCGAACAAGGACTTGTAAAAAATATAGGAACTTGAATGGGGTAAAAAGAGTACAAATATGAGTTATGAAAGGACCAATTTACCTCTTCAAATCTGGGAGATTTGTAAAATCTAGAGATTTTTCTCCCAATTACGTGATTCTATGGAGCTTCAAATTAGGGGAGGAGAGATTGGGGGCCTGCCTTAGGTAACTGGGCTCGGGTGGGAGTTGGAATCACTGAAAGACCCTAAAAATTGTATGAGATATTATAGAATTAACAATTATTTTTAATGCAAGAAATAACCTTTCAGGCAGGTCCAATCCCATAAATAAAAACTAAAATCCACCATGATTATAGATTTCTAAATGGTCAAAATTAATTTTGTGGTATTCATAGTTCAGAAGATGTTATGTTTTAATTTGAATGAAAAAAAGTTTAAAAATAAAGGATTTATAAAGGAGTCAATATTTATTTTTAAATCTGGAATTGGGCTCACTGTTTGCCCCAATTAATGAAAACTCACCCATTCCACTATAAAAGCATGAGAAACCCCCAAAACAAATCATGAATGGAAATTAAATGAAATTTAACTATAAAATAATTCATTTATGTGAAAATTATAGTGGATTAGAGCCATATGTGACTAAAATATTCTGCTACATTAAAATAATATTAAAATTGAATCCAAAGTAATCGTGGTAAAATTAACAATCCATCGCTTATTCCAGTAAAATTAAAATTAGAACAAACATAATCCTCTCCTAAAAATACATGAGGGCCTCTTCATACCAATTTATTCACTCAAAGTTCACCCATTTAGGATATTCCCCATCATCACTGACTCTAAGAAAAAGAAATCTTGCATGAATAATATATAATACACATTTAGGCCAAGAAATTATTTGACATTGATCACATGCATAGGTAATATCATTAAAATCTTTTCCCCCATAATACCTAGATTAATAAATATCTAGATGATATCAAATTTCAAATAAATCACATATCCTAAATCAAAAAGAAACTTTTGGGGTACTTGGAATGATGTTGTTGTGCTCAAATTATAGAAAATACAACTTCTGGGTGGCCATCCTTTAACTATCAGGTTTGTGAGTATACCAAAATGTAATTGATATATACTATGATGAAGGAGTATATTCAAGGATGAAAAATTTTGTTCACGATATCCATGAAAATTACCTGAATATTCGCAATGCCAAATGAAATAAATATTAATTGTGTAGTCCATACATTCTAGAAAACAACTTCTTCAAAATATCATATTCACTAACATGAAACTGGTGGTAACCTAATCATTTTTCATACATAGTGAATAATATATCTCCCCTAAACTAGTCAAACAGATCAAATATCTTAAAAAATGGTCACATATTCTTCAATGAAACCTAATTTAACTTCTGTTAATCCAAGAAAATCAAGTATATTACATAGACCTTTTTGAAATATAAAAATAGGAGCAGCCCATAGAGAGGTATTTGGTTGAAGACAATCCCTATCATCAAGTTCATTAGATGAAACCCTGTCTCTCTCATCTTGGTAACTATTATACAAAATGAAACTATCGATATTGGATCCACACCAAGCATGAAATCAATTTTTAATTCAGAATACCTTTTAATAGGTGGCCTCATGATGTTAATGTGAAAGCGTCTAGGAAAGTGTACACTAATAAAGGAAATGTAGCTAAAACCATCACCTGGTATACTTCAAGGACCATACTCGCACACTTTACCATACTAACCCCTATATAATTGAGTTCATGTCCTCACCAACCATCCTATAGATATCAATATAGAAAAACATTCACTCCTTCTCCATTAGGGAAATCAAATACACTGACCTCCAATAGTATGCAATATAAGATTAAGAGAATTCTATCCAATCCATTCAAAATTTTATTTCAAATATTTTCATATCTATAATATGTAAATCAAAAGAGTAGGCATAACCCATAGACACTACAACACATACTAGGAATCACTTAAAAAATTAATTCCTTTTCAAAATGGGTGTATCAAGAATCATCAAACTAAATGAGATATACATGACCAACCCTAATATAAAAACAACAGAGAAATAGATAATGAAATTAGATTCCTCTGAATCAAATAATAAATACAAAAATAAAAATCAAACTATAATTGTACATATGATGGTATAAGAAACCTATCCATAGTTATCTAGAATATCCTGAAAATCACACACCCAACTAAACATAGATCAGTATCCCACGCCCCTTGATCCCATACCAATCCATGTAACTAAATATATGGGAATATTTGACTACTACCACTCTTAATACCCCTGTCCAACACACCTTCCTGACCTCCCAGATGAAGATCTACTATTTTTATAATGTTTTTCTAGAAATGATCTTTAATCCTACATCCTCCTGAAACCTATTCCTCTACAGTATTGAAATATCCTTGAAAAATTGAATTTATAGTGACACATACATCTACATACATCATAGTAATTTGTAGGAGTAATATATATACTATGAAAATTCATTATACACCCACATTTATATCATTATAGTGAAATAATTACATTATGTGGGACTAATGAACCCAGGACCCACATATCCTCCCTTTCACTACATTGTCCAATTTCATTAGAGATCGTCTTTCTACCCTTAGAAGTGGAACCACCAGTTCCAATAGAGAGGTCACCACAGTGGCCAATGATGATGGGAAGAGAGTTTTCTACACTATCTTCCACTAGGTAATTTATGAAAATATGATGATTAATAACCATATTAGAGTTGGTTGTGAAGTTTATCATCTTCACATGGTGCCATAAATTTGGATAGAAGAAATAATATAAATTATGGGCCTTCTTGGTCTCATTCCCGCTGCCTATGGAGAAAAATTCTATAGTTTAACAAAAAATGAAGAATACTCTACCACATTAATAATCCTCTACAAAATCTCCTTAAACATATATACATTTAATAAATTTAGTGAAATAGTTAGTAAATCATCAAAGAATAGATCATTTATGGCCTCCAACAATATTCTCTCATCCCTCTAGGACTAAACTGAAAAAATCCACCATTTCATGGAGGGTACCTAAAAGAGATATCTCAATCGGTTGACATGATGGTTATCACATGATTCAACTTGATTCAACAAACACTAAATAACATTAACACATTGTTTAGTATCCTAATAAACTTTCATTCCATGGAATTATGGTGGATGATGCATTTAGAAGTCCTGAGTGAAGATTACCATAGTCATTCCACCATAATGCAGACCACAACCATCGATTGGAACACTGTAAAAACCTCTAGATAGAGTAGCTATGATACCCCAAATTTTATAGTAGCATCATGAGTATTATCATATTCACCTTTGTATATATTAAGAGGTATAATGTGCAGATTCCATGCCTTAGTAATATTCTCTATATTATTCATATGTGCCATCATATGACAATGTTGAAATATGATTTTCCTAAATGTCAATACTTAAACATAGAAATTAATATAATCGTTTAAATTTTAAAAATTTAATAATTTAACTAGGACCTATGCATAAAAAACCAATGATATATTCTACAATGTTCTTCCTATTTTTATCCTTGGTATAACCATCCATTATACACCTAAAAAACTTTCTATACTATTTGAACAGAGATGTTAGTCACATTAATATATAAAAAACATATCAACATGATCAATACTATTTATTAAATGTTATCAATAATGAATTTGGGAAAACACTAAATATATTATTTCTGAAATTCAATTAATTTATCGTCATATAAATACCATTCTAGCATGTTCATGAAGGGAAAACCATTATGCTGAATCATGATGTCTGGACTTAGACACTCTTCCCACTCTAGGGTGGTGGAAAATACCATAGAAAACCAAGAAAAAATATTACATAATGAACAAAATTAAACACCAAAAAAACATATAAATATAATCCCATAGCCATAGAGACTTGAATCTCCAATATACATGGACTAGCCAGACACAATCACAGCTTCCAACCCCATCCATGACTATGAAATTGCCCATTACATTTCCCTTGAGACACAGATTAGATTTTGAGTACCCATTATACCCTATGGTATACCATTAGTTCCAACATGACCTCCCAGAATCAAGGAATCCAAATCAATATCCATAGTCTACTCTTAATGTAGAACATCCATTTTAATCAAACTAACTATGTTTATTTAACAAATAATGTCACAGTTGATGGAATTCACCATTGATACACATATACCAAAACCACATGGAAACCCAAGCCTTCAACAAGCTCAAATATTACACAATATTTCCAATTAAACCATGTAAACATCAATACATAAATCAATAGAATTAGGTGACATTTTTTCATACTAGATCCAATTCAAATATATCTACCCTCTAAGGATCCAATTACACTAATTTGAACTCATACAAAAACTTTGGTACCTAAATTATAACACAATAGACCACCATAAATATACTCATATTTATAATAGTCTATAAAAAACAATTAAAATTCCTTAAAATTGTAATGAATTCCTAAATAAATTGTAATTGGCATACTAGAAAATTGATGTTTCTTTATTTATACATCAACCATAAAACCCCTAATTTTTTTAAAAAATATAAATTATAGAATCACACATAAAAAAGAAGGGAAATTGATATAAAACACCACCAAAGTCAAAAATTGAGTTAACCATAGTAATAATAATACAAATAAAAAATAACACTTTAAATAGAGTATATGGGAATTTGAATGGGATTCGAAATCCAATAAAGAGAATAAAATTGGGGATTAATCAAGTAGTGGTTTATGGAGGGGGAATATGGGAATGTTCTATAGGTTAAATTATATGATTTCACCTAAAAATATCCAATGGATACTGTCGTACTGTAAACATGCTAGTTTTGGGATAATGCATCACATACTAGGGACACATTGTGACATAAGACATGGGATCTGGACACAACCATCCCTACTAATGGGGAATAATATACAATAACTCATCCTTATTGAATTTCCATTACTCTAAAACTAAAATGGTATCCCCCACTTAAACCTCACAACACAACCACATGACTACCAATTTATCCTTACAAACTCCAAATCATCACAACACATCTCCCTTCATGATATTGTAACTACCAACAAAATATAAAATTTCATCCCCTCACAATGTCCAAATGTCATAATCCTAAAACTAGGACACTAATAACATTACATAAAACTTAACATAATATAATAATATAATAATTAAAATAATAAATATAAACTAAAACTTGAAGTTTGGGTGGAATTGCACATAAAGGACTATGTGATCTGATTTATGTATCTTAATAGTCTACTAAATATTTCTAATAGAGAGTATAATGATATATTATAGAATCATAGGTAAGGTAAAGGATTCAAAATTTATTAATATTTTGTTTTGATATTTATTTCTTAGGATGCCTTGAGAATATTATGACTACTTTAATCTATTCATTCTTGATATTAATTCTATTAGGGTTGAGGTACTTTTCTAACAATGTGTTCATATTTTTTTATTAGAATAAAATTGTGCTATTGGATTAAAATTATAATAGTTAATGGTTCATAATATTATTTAATTATCAATGGTTAATGAATACACAGGGTTATATAAATTTGTTTAGTTTTAAGAAAGAATGATAAGAAATTGTTTTCATAAATATTTTGAATATGTTCCCACATTGGCATATTTCTATGTAATTGTTTTATAAGTAATATTATTTGATGTTATTATGATGAATTTATTTAATCTATTTTATAAATGAAATGTATTTAGAATCGTTATATTGTATGTATTTTGGTAAATATATAATTTATAAAATATTAGTGTTAAAGTATTATTTGTGAGTATTGAGGGTTTCTGATTTCCAAAATAAATATAGTGTTCACAATGGATGTTTTCATAAAACTAATTTAAGTAAAAAAATTAATGTTATAAATATGACAATAAAAAAACTTATTATGTCATGTTGAATTTGGTTTAATGTATATTTTTTATTTCATTAAATCATAGTTGATGAGAAAATATTGTGATTAAATATATTTTTCAATAATTATGGGAATGATTGATGAGTGGGTGTGGAATATTATTATTTTGAATATTGTCATACATATTTAATTTATTTATGTTTTCTTTATCATGTTATATATATGATGCGATGATAATATTTTAAATTATATTCATATGAATGGTTGTTGAATTGTGTTTTGAGCACATGGGTTGGTTTCATGGTGTAGCATTTCACATGGTGTGTAGATGTGCTCAGCTACAAATATTTATAATTATGTATGATATTTCTATGTGATTTAATTATGTATTAAAACAATTGTTGATAATGACATTCATATTGACGACATGATACTAAAATTTCAGTAAAACACTTTATAAAAGAAATAATATAGATAGAATGGAATGAAGAATAATTGAATTTTCAATAGTATTGAGTACTATTGTTTCATGGTGATATGTCAGGATACAAGCATAAGAATTGAAAAGAGGATTCAATGTTACCATGAAATTGTGAAAGCCCATGATCCTTCCCAAGATACATTGAATGTATACCCACTTCTAGATGTGGAAAAATTATGGTTCAAGATGTATCAAATAAACCCGGATGTGTTTTTAGTAGAATTTTTATGATTTATATAATGATGCATTTATATTATGAGTATATATGGATTAATTTATTAAATACCTAAAATAGACTCAATTTGTAGTATCTAGTGAGTGTAATTCAACTCTAGAGATTGATATTTCATTTTATGATTTCTTTATATAGAAATGTTTTCTAGCAACCAATTTTTTTAATCTACATTATAGTCAGCGATCTCATGAAGTGTAGTTTCTCTTAATATAAAGACTGTATATAAGTTGAGTGATCATGAATAATTTGTATGAGGAGTTTTTTGTAATTTTATTAGTTATGATAGATGATATTTTTACAGAGAAGATCGATGTTATAATGGTTCTATGAGGAAAGGGTTGTATGTTACTTTAATATTGAGGGTAAAGTGATAAATTTTCAATCATATATTATTATGATATATAGAAATTGGTGGCATGATGTTTGTTATGATAGGTGAGATTATTATTTTCCTAATAAATATGGTATGAGATTAATAGTATGTGTATTTCATGGTTTAATGTACTTCTTAACCAATGGTGGTTTATTTTTACTCTACATCGTATTGTCATAACTGAGTTGGTGACTGGTTGTGATTGAGTAGAATTAATATTGAGTGATCAGGGTTGTTATAGTTCAGTATAGTTATTCATTTCATAGGGAAACAATATGAAATCATTGTAATTTAAAATTTAAATTAGATTCATTTTTTATTGGTGCTATATTTTTAAGGTCTATTATCCATAATGTGGTTCAGCGGTTCTAAAAAATCATTTTTTATTATGTTATTAAAATGAAGTTTACTGTACCTATATATATTTCTAATTTTCTAAATCTTGTTGATATTTTTAGTTAATTTAAAATTTTATTCTGTTATTTATAAAAACATTAATATAATTTTAAATGATATGTAATAGAATTTTTCATCTATTAGCCATGTTAAAATCTGTATTCTATGAAAAAATATTATTTTTCTGATTTTTTTATAATCCATTAACTATGTTTGTAGGGTTTAATCTATTTATTTTAATAATTTATCTATTTTGAAACACATATTCATATGTTTTATAATTATCATGTTGTAAAAATGGAAGGTAAGGCTTGTTATGGGTTTATGTTATCAGTTAATGTATTAAATTCTATAGGTATGTTCTTAGTTGTTGTGGGTCTAGTATTATATAATCACTATTTCATTGAGGGTGTTCAATTTATATCCATGATTTATTCTTAAGGTTTTGATTTTTCCTCTAGGATAATAGAGTTTGTTGGAGGATTATAATAAAATTTTTTAATTGTTCTTATTCATTGGATTTTTAGATTAACTAGGTATTAGAGGGTATTTCATGTGTGGTAATTCAAGTTTATAATTTAGAATCAAGTTTTTAGTTAATCTGAATTTATATGAAATTTATTTGATTTTTTTTTAATATAATTATTTGATGTTATAAGGTTTGTGGGTTTTGGACAAATTTTTTTATATTTGGTCCTTGTTCTTTTGAGGAGCTAGTTTTGGATTTTCAATAGAAATGGTATTTTTTGGGGAGGTCTCTTATATGGTCATTATGAAATTGCAATGTTCTATTATTTTCGGTATTTTAGGATTATCAAGGATAAAAATCAATGGATAAGTATACAAATATTTATTCTATATATTTTTCATTCATTCTTTCAGGTGTTTATGGAATCTATAAAAGAAAGGGAAAGATTATGAGTTTAGTTTAGACATAAAACTTATCTTAAATAAAAAATTACACATAATGGGTTCCATTATTACATTATTTTCTTTAGTGAATGATTATTTTGGTTTCATTTCATTGTGGAAGAAAGGATTCACTAATTATCATTTTTTATTATACATTTCTCTGGTGTTTATTGGTTACATCAACGAAATTATTATTGCGCCATAATGAGCTTGTGAAAATGATTTTACTGTAATGAATAGATGTAGTGGGAATATGTTTTGGTTAATTATTTGGGATATGATTTATAATAATTTATTCATTATGCCTTATTATTTTCAATATTTCATGATCACATTCAAATTATTGTGTATTTAAAAATAATTAAAATATATATTTTGTGATTAAATAATCTATATTAAGAATTTTAAATTAATCCTTTAACCAATTAAAATAATGAACTTTAAGTAATGTTACACCTTAGTGAACATTGATATAATTGAATATAAATGGTGAATAGAATAATATTTTAAGCGAATATGTGTGCGTCTTCATTACTTTTTGAATCCCAATTTGACCGAACCTAATTTAATTATAATGAGAAGTGTTAAGATATATTGTTTAGTATCAAATTTTAATTATAAATTCTGGCATTTTCACTATATCTATTTGTTTTCTTCTTATCTTTGGAGACAATTGATGATAAAATAATTTTAATAGAATATATGGAGTTAAAAGTTTATCTCTTATATATTTTTTCATTTATGAGGTATTATCCATGTGAATAGATGTTGTCATTACATGATTCTTTATTTTTCATTATATATTTTATTTCCAAGAAATTATTTTATAAAAGATAAGGGGGTATTAACCTGGGATTTGGTGGATTATTTTTTCACTGTGGGTTCTCTAAGAAGTTAAATGGACTTGTGTTGTGAGATTTATATTCCAATGAGGATTTCATTCATGTATCAGATCATAGAATATCATTTAGTAACACTCAATGATTTAAAATTATCAAAATTAAAATTTCACAACTTATATTATTTAAATTAAATGATATTATTATATAATTATATAATATAAATTCAATCTATAAAAAAGATAAAATATTTTCTAAAATAAGTGATATATAAAATTAACCATTTCATGAATTTTAGGATATGTGATTTATAATAATAGAGGAAATAATTGATTAAATATGATGTAATATATGTTATATTTGATATCGTGTTGAGTTTTTAGTAGTTATATTGGCAGGATTAATTATGTATGTAATTGTAATGAATGAATTAATGAAAGTAAATGAGTAAATAAAATTGGTATAAATGTATTTATGAATTCTCTAGGTAATAATTAGTATAGTTCACATAATATGTGATACACATGATATAATGGAAAATAACTATATTCTATTTGTTCTTTGAAATGAATTTATAAATTATCAAATAAATTTTAATTGGATAATAGACCTATGTGTAATATGATAAATGATAATGAGGACTAATATGATGGGGGAACGTAGTAAACTACGGTTTTCAACTGAAGCATTGGATTCTATTTTTTGGTTTGAGTCATAAGTTGAATTTTTTGTGATGTTGATAATGATTATGATGTGTGGGAATAGAGGTTACCTTGATAGGATGTGGAATCATGGATGAGATATTTTTTTAGTATATATCATTATATATTTTATATTTAAATAAAGGTTGATGTGGAATTAATCATTTCTAATCACAACCTCTAGAATGGGATAACCTAACTGACACAAATATTATTTTTTTGGTTACCCATTGCACCCAAAAAATCAATGATTCGAAGGAAATGGATCAAATATTACTCCCCCTATCAAACTTCCCCTTCCATTTTTGGTTATGGTTTTTAATAAGTGGTAATGGTTATGGTTATGTACCTATAGTATTGGTTATGTGGTTATTTAATTACCCAATAAATCATAGTAGTAAATATACTTATTTTATTATAAATTATGTGGTACAAATTAGAAATATAGATTTATTAAACACATTTTTTCTAATAATGGATAATAGACAAATATAAAGTAATTTTATTAAAATTTAAATGTATTAGGCTAGTATTCTCTAATAAACATGAAGGATATAACAAGAAAATATAGAGTTAGAGTATTACAATTCATTAAATGAACATACTGGAAAAACTAAAATTGAGAAGTATTATTTTTTATATTGGTATAATTTAATTTATCTAATGATTGAATAAATATATTTATTAAATGGCCATTGTGAATTTTCACAATTACGTATATATCCATTCTAAGGTGAAAGATACAATTGTTATATATCAAGGGTAATTAGAAGAGTTCATTGATACAAAAGGGAGATACCATGAAATTTGAAAAGTATGAACATTTGTTATAAATTAAATTTATTAGCTATTAGAAATTATATCACGAAAATAATGTATTTTATCAATATGGAACATCCTAAAATTAAACAATTTAGGTCGGATGAGAATCATATATGATAAAATTTTATGTTAATAAAAATCACTATTAGGTCAATGTTGTTTTAAAATCCCTATTTAAGTACCATCATTACACATCTTAACCTTAGGGATTATGTTGGTGTAATAATAAGTTTTGTATTGAGGGGTTATATTCCATTAAATCACACTTTATTTAGTAATGAAATATGTTTTCTTCGATTCAATTTTTTCATCAAATGTATCATGCTTATATTGATGTTAAAATTTATATAATAACAGTGTAATTTTGATAAAAATTATTTTAAATTTGAAATTTGGATACCGAAATTATAAATGGGAAATCTTTGGATATTTTTTTTATAAAAATCGTACAAATATTATAATCAATTCTGATATGCGGTGAAATATGGTAAATATTAAACATATATATCTAACAATTAAAAAAATGATATTTATTTTCCTTTCCCATATTTTTGAACTTACCATTATATTGGTTCACTATTGGAGGTAATGGGTCACAATGGAGAGTGTTGTGACAATAAATATAATGGAAATATAGAATGTTCGATAATTTATTTATTAGGCTTCCACACCCTAAACCTATAAATACCGACACCAATTTTAATTTATACTCATGAGATGTTTTAATTATATTTTTATATGTCTCAAAAAAATTATTTTCCATATCTGACACTTCAATATTAAAGGATTTTTTAATATACAATGGTCAGCTCTAAACTAAGAAGCATAATAATGGTAATGGGTTTTCACCCTCTTTTGAAATCCAATATAAATTTACATTATTATATAATTTTTAATTTCCCTGATTTTATTACAATAATATTTTATCATTCTATGTAATATAATAATATAATCTTATTAATGTGAGAAAACCATTAGATCACATTATAATTTGTTCATAAGCGACTGTAATATTGAAATTATTTTGAGAGGAATGAACTTCTATATTTTCCTATAATTATATATCCTCATGTATTCCCTAAATTTTTCGTATTATTAATTTAGTATTTATAATAGGGGAAAAGTTTCCTATTTAGGATAATTTACATGTTTCTAGGGGATCCTTTATCCTGTTAGTGATGTACTAAACTAGTTTTTGGAATAGGTACACCTTTTACATCAACGAAAACTGACCTAAAATTTTCAAAGTAATGAAAATATATATCCCTAATGCATATGAAATATGTGTGACCACATACTTAAAACTATGAAGGGTATTTATTAATAATTTATTTGGAATCTTTCTTTTAAAAATTCTTATATTGAATTGATTAAACTCATTGATCATCATAATCATTTTTAGAACAAGATATCTAAAATTTCATATTTTTCACTTGATCTGGGTACTAATATTTAAATTGAAACTTTTTAATTATTATTCATATGATTTAAGAATATTCACCAATGAATCCTTATAAATGATTATTTTTGGGTAAATCCATTGACATAGTCTTATAACCCATTTTTTCAACATGGGAAAATCTTTTAAGATAATGAAGAATTGACAAATTATGTTAAGTATTTGAAAGATAAAAATTCTTGAACATTATGTATTTTTTATCTTAAAATATTTTCTTAAATAATGGAATGAATTATATTTTCTTTTTTGAAGGGTGGGGCTGAGAATTATATTGCCCCGATGTAATTTAGTAGGAATCATATAAAATGAAGACAATTTATTTCATGTTTCCATAACCTTTTTGAATGACATACTGACACAGGATCTCAAAAGTTTTTTTTTGATGTCTATAGTTTTTCATTCCATTCATTTATATCATCATGATATCATTTAATGTTATCTATGTGATCATTTAATTTTCATATAATCTTTAGATTATGTTATGATTATATATTCAATAATATGGAATCATTTGTTTATATATATCAACTATATTGTTATTCTATTATTATACCATGGAATATTTCATTACACACATTCCCTTACTAAATATTTGACCTAACCCATTCCATTATTTCCCTTCTATCTAGGTAGTAGAGTAGAATATAATGAATTACTAAATTTATTTATAACATAAATTAAGAACCATTTCTACTCAAATGTTGTTATATTTATTGTAATAATGTAATGATTAAGAATCTAGTATAAAAAGGATTGTTAAACTTTGATCAATTTTATTTGATCTCATATAATCTAATTACTATATTAACAGTCACCCAAAAACTCTACGTGAAATGGGATTTTGAAATTATAGTTGGTATCAAGGAGAAATTCAATAGAAACATTAGGAACATGATATAGAAGTACATGGGTTGAGATTAAAAAAGTTACCTTTCATATATTCTATGAATTGTTATAGACTTGGATTGATATGAATCCTATTAAAATATTACATGATCTAAATTTAATAAAACAAGATATATATGTACCGTTTCATACATTAGTAGTTTAATATATTAATAATTAACCCATGCCATTTAATATATTTAGTGTTCTACTATATGAATTGGAAACCATGGAAAAAAATAAGGGAAGTGTTGGGATTAAATAATTAATTAGGACAATATAATTAATTTTTGTGTTGAAAAATTCTTACCATTATAAGAAAATTAACTCATGTTATGAAAAATAACCTTTAACAAATTGGAAAAAGATTCCCTTAAACATGGATTAACATATTTTGATCATTTTTTGAGGAAAATACCTACACCCATCAATGGAATTTATAATCCAATAGTGGAATATGAATTCATAAACACTATAAAAAATAGATTAACGTTATTAGGGGTTTACTAATAAGAAAAAAATTATTAATAATTTATATAATTTAAGCGGATATAAAAACTAATGGTGTAAATTAATTGGAATTATTATTAATTAGTAAGAGATAAAATATAAAGAGCATGTTTTGGTTAATATTTAGAACCATATATTATTGAAGAGCAACAAATTGAGATATAAATAAAATTATTTAATTAATGAAAAAATTAGATATGGAGGATGATTATGATGTAAATTTCATATGGTTTCCATGGTATGTTTAATATTATATATATAACATTGATATAATGATATATCACTACGTTGATGGTTGAAATCCATGTCTATAGTATATTTAGTCTCCTAAACTTCTTCAATACATGAACAGATAATAAAATGTTCCATCAATGGTGATAAATTATTATCTAAATCATTCAAGTATAATGGAATCCTAATAATAAATTTATAGTTGTTCTCCTTGTGTAATGAAACACTAAAAAGAAAAATAAGGTAATATTAAAGTCTCCCATATATAATAAATTTGGTAATATGTACACTAGGGTACTCTTAGAAGTATGGGGACTATATATAAAATATATAGAGAATGTTTTTTAAGATCATGAATGAAAAGGAAATAGTGGAAAAATAAATATATAATTATATAACTTCATGGAGATGAGTCAATACTTTTATCATTGTACCAAAAACTGAGTAGATCTATAACAACAGTTTTCTAGGGATCAAACCAATTATTTTTCAACCAAAATATCTAAAGTGAAGTATTTAAATGATGTTATTGTAGCTAATTTTATCATATATTAACATTTAGATGATACTTTTCATGATTATATATCCCTTTACTCTTGTATATAATGTATGTTCGGAAAAAATATTTAAGAACCCACTAATATATTAATGAATGATTTAGTAGTTATAACATTGATTTTAGCTTGGATTATGACTACACTGCTTTTTATTACACACTAAGACATGATTTATTACATAAAATTCACTTGATAAAAAATACAAGACTGGGAGGTCTATTGTAATTGGGGCTCAAGAACATTACATAACAACTTAAAACAGGAAACACAACATCTTTACTAAAAACATCATTTACATGAAAACTACATTCCCCCATACTTATCATTTCATCGGATAACCTAAGGCCAAAAATAGGAAAAAGGTGAGCTATAAAGTCTAGTAAGGGATTAAACAAGTTATAACATGAATAATACAATACAGGTTATGAAATATGCATATCAATGGATCCTAAAAGAAACATGAACATAAAGGCGTGGTATAACATGATTATCATAACATGGAAATTTGAAAACAACACATACCATGGAATTAGCATGAGCGAAGGCTCATAACACATGGGGCATGAGTAAACCCTCACTGCACATGAAACATGATTAAAGCCTAATAGAACTTGAATTAGCACGAGTCAACAATAATTGCACATGAAGTATCATGATACTATACTTTACCCACTACTGGAAAGGCTAGCTTTCCCAACACTTCTATACCAACGGTTCAAAAGAACTGTTGGATTATATGTCCTTTACCAACGGTTTTAATAAACCGTTGGTAAAGGAGTGGTTAGGGAGGGATTTCCCAATAGTTTTAATAAACCGTTGGTAAAGGTGTGGTTAAGGAGGTATTTCCCAATGGTTTAAAGAAACCATTGGAAAATCCATGATTTTCCCAACGGTTTTTAATAACCGTTGGGAAATCCATGCTTTTCCCAACAGTTATTAAAAACCGTTAGGAACCCCACCCCCCAAATTCAATCAAACAGAACCCCCTGACTCCCAGAAGCGCCACATTTCTAGATGCACATTCCCGACTCCCAGAAGTGCCCACCCAGGTGAACCTCTTCCATCCAATCAGCTGCAACTCCCCCATTCAGGTGAGACTCCTTCAACCTCTTCTCATATTAGCTAAAGATATCCTCATATTCTCAAAATTTCTCCATTTATTTCACTATTTATAAAGATCACATCGTTTTTCCCTATTTCTAGGGATTATGGAAAATTTTATGATTCAACACTTCCTTTAAGAATTATGTACTCAAATCACTACATTAATGTACACATTGTTTAATTAATGATTTCATTAAATATATTCCTTCATAAGGGCATGGTATCTTTCTTGTGTTCTAATTTTAAAGATTCATAGTTCTTTTTTTAATCTCAATGCTCCAAATATTACTAATTCATGTATATGAACTCATAAGAAATTGTTTGAAATATTTATTCATATTATTTCATGAAAATCACTCCTTTCATTAAGATCATGTAAAACCTGAAGATCTTATTCATCTTCATTTGTGTACACTATGTGTGTTACATAACAAGCATGTATCATGTTTCTATCAAAATATTTATATATATTAAATGACACATTGTTCACTTATCCATTGCATAATAGAACATATGGAGTATCTTCTTCAACATTGAAAATAGTATGGGGTCCCTAATTAGTTTTCACAGAAGAAATAAGAAATACTTAACTGTACAATCAAATGTTCTTTATTAATAAAATATCTACAAAGGTAACTCTCTATGGGACCTCTCCTTCTCTCCTGTAATACTTCTTCCTTCTTCATGAAACTAATTCATAGAAAACCCTTTTAGATTTTTTCTCCAAACCATAGAAAATCCTTCTAGATTTTTTTGTTGTAGCATTAATTTATCATATCATTATATTAATATGTTATATAAATAGACTTGATAGTTATAGACCTCTCAGTGGTCACCTACATGAATTGTATGTCAGATTTTGTTTGAGATGCCATTAGGTACCCAGATAAACTACATGATTATATGTTTAGATAAGGGGAATCACCATTTTACAGATGTATGACTACTCACATGACATAGGATGGAGCATGTAGCATATAATTGGGTTGTAGCTCAAGAAGCTAGGTCGAATTTTAGAATTTATTAAGCCTCTTTCATAGTACTACTTCCTACTAGTTCTAACTATGTTTTTCTTCCTGATACATGACATACATTACCATCATTCGGTTTATGATTGTGTTATTAGTTGGAATTACTGATTTGGTTATTTTCATCCATTTTCAATATTTTCCCATTGTTATCTTTCTTATAATGTATAACTAATAATATTAAAATTGTGCAACTTAGGTAATGAGGGAATAGTCTCCCCCAGACACACCAAATTCTATCACTATTTGTCAATAAAATTTTGAATTATTGTAGATGTGCATGAGGCCATGTGGAAATGTGGGTTTGGGTTACTAATGAGTGGCATCCTAGTTTGGGACGTCACAATTTCTAGATATCAGTTTTATAGGCGTTTCTAATCAAATACATACCTATAACTACTGAAGGTCCCTCTCCAAAATCAATTTGGACATGATTCAATGAATACTCCCTACCAACCTATGATCTATAGCCCCAAACATAGGATCCTTTAATCCATGGTTAAGGTCACACTTTATTAGGCCATAACTACTTTTGATGTGATCCTCATCCTAGTCCTCATCCTGATCTACCTGAAGAAGTTAAAGTATAAAACTCATGTACTCCCAATAAAACCCTTATATATTCCTTGATCCACTTCGAATATCTTACTAGGAAATCATTGAATATAGGCATTATAAATTATGTATCTTATTTTCTTATATACACTGTAATTTGTTGTGTTTCTTAATATGATTCTCATATAGATTAATGTGTCATTTATGCTTTTATATAATGTAAACAATTGTCATTTAGCTAAATATTTTATTATTGAACATAAATATTATCGAATTTATGTGAAATGACTTATTGCAATTTTTTTTCAGAATGGATTGAAGTTGGATGTACGAAACTGATCGGATTTCAACCGATTTTCATAACAATTTTAACAGCTTTTTGGATTTTTCATTTGACAAGGCTTCAGATTGTGGTTGTATACACTTCCCATGTTCTAATTGTGTTGGAAGACCTTGGTTGAGTCATGAAGTAGTTAGCTATCATATAACCAAATATGGTTTCCAAAAAAACTTTTATGTGTGGTATCACATTAGAGTGAAAATGGAATATCAAAATGTTGATGATCCAAATGATAGTACTGAATTGAAGAGTTTGATATATGATCAGTTTCCATTTATTCTGCATCATGAGAAGAAAAGGACGTCCAACCAATAATATTTTGATAGAAGCCCTCATAATGCATCCAATGAAAATGATGACGTTGATAGGGTGAAAAAATTGAATGATGTTACGATGGATCCAGTATATCTATAATGTAGTAAAATGTAAAAGTTGGATTTTTAATCCGATTGTTTCATTGGAAAACTATGTATGGGATTTCAAATACTGCAATCAATTATATTCTTACCTTCTGGAAGGACTTACTTACAGATGATGCAGATATTCCCTCAATCAACTATATGGAATGGATGTTAGTTGATGAACATCGATTCTCAAAAAAAATTCATGCTTTCCCAAATGATTGCAGCTTATTTTGGGAGGAAAATGCTGAAAGAAATGATTGTATCAAATGTGGAACCTCCCTATAGAATCCAAAAGATGATGGGCCACCATCTTGTGTTCCACAAAAAGTAATGTGGTACTTTCCATTTATCCCCGGATTACAGAACCATTTCTTGTGTAATGAAATATTAGTAAAAATATGATGTCATGACACCGAGAGAAAAAAGAATAATGAAGAGCTGGTTCACCCTGCAGATGAATTTTCATGGAAGATATTTGATTCCCGATATCAGGAATTTGCAGCCGACATGTGTAATGTGAGACTGGGTCTTTCATATGACAGTTTTAATCCATTAGGGAATATGACTACTTCTCACAACCCATGGCCAGTTTTGATACACAATTATAACCTTCCCCCATTGTTGTGTATGAAAAATCCTTACAATTTCTTTAGTATACTGATATCTGGCCCTTATGATCCTAACAATGATATAGATGTATACATGTAACCTTTAATAAAAGAGGTAAAACTTCTTTTGGCTGCAGGTGTTCCCACATAAGATGCATGTTCAAAAGACAAATTTCAGATGCATGCTACACTTATGTGGATGATCAACCATTTTCCTGCTTATATAATAATGTCTGGATAGAGCACAAAAGGAAAATTTTCATGTCCTATTTATATGAATAATACTCGATCGAGAGGACTAAAATATCATCGTAGTTTTAGTTTTTTGGGACATCGACAATTCTTTCCAATGAACCATCTATATAGAAACAATCGCCGAATATTTGAGAATACCATGGAGATTGAAAATCCACCTCAGTGTATGTCTGGAACTGATGTGCTTAATGAATTTAAAGATTTCAATTATTCATTTAGGAAGGGTGGAATGAAATCTAGAAAGAGAAAAAATGTTTCCAATGATACCTGTTAGAATTTGAAGAAGAAGAGTATATTCTTTGAGTAGTCGTATTGGTCAACCAACTTGTTACATCATTTCTTAGATGTAATACACATTGAAAAGAATCTATGTGAAATGTTGCTTTTGTTTCTTTCAAATGTCAATGGGGAATACAAAAGATGATTTACGATCTCGACGTTAGTTGGTAGATTTGTGGATAAGATGATAATTTCATCCTGTCTGTATCATTGAAAATAAATGTCATGTTCCATGTGCTTCTTATGTGATGACACCTGCTGAAAAAAATCAATTTCTGGAAGCGCTAGAGGCAATTAAAGTTCCTGATAGTTATTCAAGTAATATATCAAAATGGGTAAACAGAAAAGTGTTGAAGATGAAATCATTAAAGACTCATGATTATCACATCCTTTTGCATGAGTTGATTTCATTAGAAATACGTCATCTCTTGTCCAATAATGTAAGAGTCTATGTTATTTCGTTGTGCTATTTGTTTAGAGATCTTTGTTCTAAGATGTTTTCCAAATCCTTTTTTAAAAAACTATTGGCAGAGACATTGTTAATTTTGTGTGAGTTAGAGAAAATATTCCCTCCACCATTTTTTACATGCCTGTTGCATTTGACTATCCATCTTCTAACCGAAATACTTAATGGAAGACCTGTTGCTTTCTGTTGGATGTATCCAACTTAAAAAAACATGTACAGATTGAAATCATATGTTTGGAATGGGAATTATCCTGAAGAATCTATTGTGAACGATTACTGGCTCAAGAATGTATTGATTTATGGTCAATATATTTGTCTGATTTTACTACGAAAATAAACAGACTAATGAGAAATTAAGAATAACAATATGAGAAAATTGAACTCAGTTTTCCATCACTCCTCAGACAAGAGGAATTCCCGGATCATATACATTGACAACATTATGCCATGAAGAGCGAGATATGGAACATCGCACAGTGTTGTTCAATTGTGATTTGTTCGATGGGTATATCAAGTATGTAAATTGTACATGTATCTCTTATCTTATATCTTGTAATTTTAAATATTTTTTAAACTATTATTATTTTTATCTATAGGGAACATAAATAATTGATATATAGAAAGAATCGTTCTTTATCTTTGAGAAGGAAAGAGGCTTTTCATAGCAAAGGGTTTTCTACTTGGTTGAAATTGAAGGTAAAAATATATCATTAATAAATAAACAAAAATAATATTTAATTTAGTTTACTATTTGTTTATATTTCAGGTATCAAGTTTGCCTATAGACTCTCTTTCTGAGGAAATAAGAGCTTTGGATTTGGTCATAATACCATGGTTCGTGCTTGTAAATCACTTGTGATCAATTAATACAAATTTATTATCCCTGAACGAGCAAGAAACATGAGAACATGACATGATGCTGTTATACAAACTACCAGAAAATATTTTTATGCCAGTTCATCGGATAATAGACCTCATTCTCAAAATGTAGCTTATTATGGAGTCATGGAGAAAATAATAATTTTGGATTATTACTCACATGGTTGATTCATGATGTTGAAATGTAAATGGTTTGATTCAATGACGAGGAAAGGCACCTTTATTGATGATTGTGGATTTCAAGTTATTTTAATGACTCACACTCTTGCTACCGAAGAACCATATGTATTTGAAGTAATGGTGAAAGAATTTTTTTTATGCCAAAGATCATTGTCATCCTAAATTCGATGTAATTGTTGAAGTAAATCACAAACATGTTTTTGATGATTGGGATGATGAAGTTGACACTATCCTACTAAAATTAGAAGCAATCCGTTTATTACTTATGATGACTGAAAAAGCATAATTGTCAGAGTTGATTGTAAACGCATAGTTGTGGTGGGAAATATATTGAATCATACAGTCATGTTCTCACCTACATGTTTCACCTATATCATTCAGAGTGTGTATCCTATTACTTACCTTCAAACCACCATAAATCTTCTATTTCTTTATTTTTTTTATCAGAATGGGTTTTATATATTTTGTTTTTTGGGTTACACATTAGTTATATGTTTCTAATTACTTAGATATTTTTTTTCATTGCAGGAAATAACACCCATTGAAGAGAGGCGACGAAAAAAGATGACAAAAAATAATTGTAGCATGACATAGATGGGCGTTCCTCCACTCATCCTTGTTGTGATTATATTATTTCAAATATATATATTTCAATAACTTATACTATCATGTGTTTACTTTTTTGTTAAACTTAATTACAATATCAAACCCCTAGACAAGAGATATCTGACGAGGAGCCTGATATTTCTCCCAGTACCGAGGATGGTGGTAGGAGGGGGGTGGTGTCAGAGTTAGACGATCATCTGGTGGTCTCGGTACTGAGGCTGGTGGTATGAGGGCTCCTGGTGCAAGAGTTAGACGATCCACTGGTCGTACCCGATTGGACTATTCCCCTAGCACAAACATATCTTCTACGCCCCATTTTGATCATGGTGTGTCTTTAGGGACACACATGATATTTAGGCCTCTGATGTTTACACTACCAGTTGTCCAGACGTCTGTTCCATCATATTTGTCTTCTGGTTCATTATCTATGATCTATTATATTCCACCTTCTTTGACTCATGATCTGACATAGTATGCGGATGAGGAGCGTACATTGGGGGACACTCCACCTGTATAGGATATTCCTTCATATTCTACATATACAGTGACACCCATTGATCTGACTACCATAAGTATAATTATATAACTCTAACAAATTTTTGTACCCAAATTTATTTTAATTAATACTTATACTGATATTTTTTCCATTAATAATAGATTCATCTACTGATAGGAGGCGGGGAAGGGGGCATACAAACTTGTGTGCGGTATGGAACCGCCAGACACATTTGATGGTTGAAAACAATGATAATGGATATATGATTGATAAATCTGGTAATGAATGTCGGGGTTTTTTGGCAACGCTAGCCAAATACTCCGACATTATTCCGGTCAGCACTCTCTCTTGGAGACATCTGCCACACGAAGTCGAGGATAATGCATGGCCACAAATATGGGTAAAAAATCTATTGGATTTAATTTTTTTTTTGTATTTATAAGAATTTATCTATTGGGTTTCAGCTTCCGTTTAACTTAATTTATGGCAGAGGTGCACGACTAGCACGTTTAAATGTGATAGGAGAGCTTTGGAGAGCTTATAAGCATGAACTGTATGTTGGCTGGTGTGATAGAGTGGGCACAGAGTTGGAGCATTACCTATCATGGATGAATACCCGATAGAGAAATATCGCCAAATGATTACCCATTGGGCGACTGCCAAATTTAAGGTATTAATACCAGTTAAGGTATTTAAATGATAGTTTTCATATTGTATAATAATATTATATTATTTATTATGAAACACTATTTAGGAATCTTCTGAAAAAAAAAACATTGATTCAAAGCAATACCTCCACACTTTTTGGTGCCCTACTATGTTAGATCATGAGAGGCAGCTGATACGATATAGTTGTTTATAATTTTTCCTTAAGAAAAGAAATTTTCATTGTTTCCTACTTAAAGTATGTGATAACTGAATATTTAATATATGAGTATACTTGCTCTTTAAATTGTTTCATTGTCATTATAGAAGAACAAATTGAATATTGAAGGATGTATCCCTCGAGAAATTTTTTTTTTCTCAAGTAAAAGGAAAAAAGATGGAACTGCAGTTAATGAACCGACACAAGAAACGATTTTAGGTTTTAATATTATTATTTTAATGTTTAATATCTATTTTTAAATTTAATAATCTATTAATATTGTAACAGGTTTCTTTAGAGGCCCTTAATGACTAGGAGCCTTACAATTTAGGGCCACATGATCATTTATATCTGGTTTTGGGAGATAAGCACTCAGGTCGAGTACATTGATGACCTGGTAAGAATATAGTCCCGATGAGGTATTGGACCTCTCCAGGTATACATTCTTGTATGATCGGGTTGGAATAGGTCAAGGAGCATACAAGACAGTCTGATAAAATGGTTACAGAGTTGGAAGAACAGGTTCAAACGAGGGAGAAAGAATTTATGAAACTAATCAAAGATTTATCTTCATCACATCCACCATAAGCCATCGCAGCCTGTCAGACATACGTGTCTTCTATGGATTCATTATCCAATGCACCAGGTGGCAGTTCTAGTTATGGTTGAGATGATGACATTCCTGGTGATGACGAGGATGCTGAAGAGGATGGGGGTGAGGATGAGGATGAGGATGAAGGAGAGGATGGGGCTGAGGGCGAGGATGGGTCTGATGATGAGCATGGGGATGATGAAGAGGATGATGACGATGACCGAGATGGCGGTGAGCACAAGGATGGCGATGATAGTGGTGATGGTGATAGTCATCATGGGTAGATTGATCCATTACATTTTTGAATTCTGTATAACTCTTTATTCATGAACTTGGTTTTTCACTTTGGTATAGTTATTTTTTAATTCATTATAAATCATTATGTTTGACCAAATATGGAAGCCTACTGATGTTATAATGGTTTATGGGGCTTTTGGGGCGTGTTCGGAGCTCAGAACCCCTGTCGGCGTAGAAAAACACTAGACCTCACGGTTAGTAAAAAATTTAAGTACATCCCACAAGGTATATAAAAACCATATAGGGCTATAAATTAGAAGAAATGTGTATCATTTTCCCTAACCATGAACCATGGGATGCACATCATGCACAATGTCTATAGTATTATTATAAGATATTATCATTGTTGTTGTACAATTTGCCTAACTTGCATACGAAAAACTGACCAAACACATTCCGATTGTGTTGATACATTAGTGAAACTATCCATGAGTCATATGTGATGTGTACAAGTCAACCCCACCTCAATCCGAGGCACGGTGTGGCCGATATCACTCAAATTGTCTATCTTTTGTTTAAAATGGACACCCTTTTAAGTAAAAACAACTGGCATACATAAAACTGACCAAACATATTTGGATTATGTAGATACTTTAAGAAAACGATCCATGGGTCATATGTGACTTGTACGACTCAACCTTGCATCAATCTGAGGCATAGTGTGGCCAGTACCACACAAAGTGTCTCACTTTTATTTAAAATGGACAATAATTTAAGTGAAAACAAGAACTCACATATTGAAAATGGACCAAACATATTTGTGTTGTGTTGATACTTTAGAAAAAAAATCCTTGGGATATTTGTGACATGTAGGAGTCAACCCCGCATCAATCTGAGGCACGGTGTGGCTGGTACCACTCAATGTGTCTTGCATTTATTTGAAATGATCAACATTTTAAATGAAAACAAAAACTGGCATAAAGAAAACCGACCAAACTCATTAGGATTGTGTTGATACATTATTAAAATGATACATTGGTCATTTGTGATGTGTACGAGTCATCCCTTCCTCAATTCGTGGCTTGGTGTGGCCAGTATCACTCTTAGTGTCTCTCTTTTGTTTTAAATATGCACTGTTTTAAGTAAAAAAACTGAAATACGAAAAACCATCCAAACGTATTCTGATTGTGTTGATACGTTAGCACAATAATCCATGGGTAATTTATGACGTGTACGAGTCAACCGAGCCTCAATTGGAGGCCCAGTGTGGTCGGTACTACTCAAAGTGTCTCACTTTTATTTGAAATGGACAACATTTTAAGTGAAAATAACAAATTACATAAGGAAAACTAACCAAACACATTCGGATTGTGTTGATACATTAGGAAAACGATCCATGGGACATTTTGGACGTGTACGAGTCAACCTCGCCTCAATAGGAGGCACGGTGAGGACGATACCACTATAAATGTATCTCTTTTGTTTAAAATTGACACCATTTTAAGTGAAATCAACAACTGGTATATAGAAAACCAACCAAACATATTCATATTATGTTGATAATTTAGGAAAACGATCTATTGGTAATATTTGATGTGTACGACTCAACCCCGAATCAATCAGAGGCACGGTGTGGCCGGTACACCTCCAAGTGTCTCACTTTTATTTGAAATGGACAACATTTATGTGAAAACAAAATCTGGCATACAAAAAACCAACCAAATGCAATCGGATTGTGTTGATACTTTAGACCAATAATCCATGAGACATTTTTGACATGCACAAGTCAACCCCGCATCAATCCGATTCATGGTGTGGCCGGTACCACTCCAAATGTCTCCTTTTTGTTTAAAATGGACATCATTTTAAGTGAAAACAACAAACTAGAATACATAAAATGGACCAAACTGATTCAGAATCTATTTATAATTTACGAAAATGATCGATGGGTAATTTATGATGTGCATGAGTCAACCCCACTTCAATCTGAGGTGCGGTGTGGCTGGTACCACTCAAAGTGTCTTACCTTTATTTGAAATGATCAACATTTTAAATGAAAACAACAACTGGCATACAGAAAACTGACCAAACACATTCAAATTGTGTTGATACATAAGTAAAATGATCCATTGGTCATTTGTGACGTGTAAGAGTCATCCCCACCTCAATCTGAGGGATGGTGTGTCCGGTATCACTCAAAGTGTATCTCTTTTGTTTAAAATGGACAATATTTCAAGTAAAAACAAATGACATAAAACAAAATGACCAAACGTAATCAGAATGTGTTGATACATTAGAACAAAAATTCATGGGTCTTTTAGGGTGTGTACGAGTCAACTGAGCCTCAATCTGAGGCCCGATGTGTCCGGTACCACTCAAAGTGTCTCACATTTATTTGAAATGGGCAACATTTTACGTGAAAACAAAAACTGGCAAACAGAAAACCTATGAAACACATTCATATTATGATGATACTTTAGGAAAACGATCCATGAGACATTTTTGATATGTACAAGTCAACCTCGCATCAATACGAGGAACAGTGTGGCCAGTACCACTCTAAATGTCTCTCCTTTTTTTAAAATGGACATCATTTTAAGTGAAAAAAACAACTGGCATACGAAAAACCGACCAAACACATTCAGATTGTGCTGATAATTTAGCACAATGATCCATGGTCCAGCCTCACACAATCCACTTCTAATGTGAGTAACTCATACACCTATTCTATAATACATCACATTTAATATGCCAAGGTCAACTATATTCCCTAAGTCACACTACCAACTTGATACACACCCATTATCATCATCACTAAGTTCAAAGAAACCTGCCCCAAACCAAAATATTATATTTGTGTTTTATTTAATTAATTAATTCATTTATTTATTTTGGGTTATTAGCTTATAATTTCTGAAATCAATCGTTTATGTTTTATAAAAAATGAAATTTTGTATGTATTCATAATTATGTATCACATATAATTACGTATTTAGTTTTTAATGTATTTTATTCATAATTTATTATTCAATTATGTTTCCTTATAATTACAGGTTTTTAATTATTTATCCTTATTATTTATTGCATTGTTTGTATTTTGTAAAACTCACACAGCAGCACACATAGCAGGCTGTTGTGTGAATTGTACAACAAAGCCTATACCAACAGTTTTCAACCGCTGGTATATGTTCTGTATGTTTTTGATCTACCAACGGTTCTTGAACGGTTGGTACAATAACATTACCAACTATTTAAACTATTTGTATATGGGTGAATGAAAGATGAAAAATATATTCCAATGGGTTTGAAACCATTGGAATATGTTTTTTATAAGAACTATATGCTAACGGTTTTATAAAACCGTTGGTATAGAGTAAATTTCTTCACATATACCAACGATTGATCTCAAACCGTTTGTATATGTCTATTGTCACAACTTACTAGGCTACAGTTTGTAAAACCATTGTTATAATTTATACCAACGGTTCTCCTCCCTATACCAATAGTTTTCAACTGTTGTTATACCTAAAATTTCAATTAGTGACCAAATGCATTGGAGCGCTATTAGGGTGCACCCTTCTTATACATTTCATTTAAGGCATATGTTTTCCACTTAGATCATACAACATTGAATAATTAAACATCATAATTTATTCCACAATCATGAAATGTGGAATACATACATTAAACTCTTTAAATAATAATTAAATGTGAATAATGTGGAATATCCTTTACAGGGAAATGGTCATGGTATTCACCACACAATGACATTGGCTTGGAAAATCACAATGCAATTTCGGTAGCACAACGACGTTACATAAGAACTCATAAAAATGGTTGATGAGAGAGAAATGGATGTCTCATAATATTTAAATGAAATTGAATGTAAGGGGTTCATATAGATACACGTCTCAACAAATGTAATGGAATTTAGATGCATAATACAAAATAATTACATGGATTTAAATGGGGAGAGAGAAACCCCACAAAGAATTTTGGCATGTTAGCATGTATACATGGGAGGAATTAATGAGAGAGAAAGTGGTATCCAATCATCCAAACATAAATAAGGAATTATGGGGGAGGTTAAAAATCATACCATGATATTTTTAATTGAAAATAAAAGGGCATAACAACTTATGTAAAATTGGACAAATATTAAAAAGGAATAAATACATTACTTGGACGAGTGCTTCAAAAGGATTGGGAGAGGCTTGAGAGAGGCTTCTTAGGAGCTTGGGGTGCCTTAGGGGGATTATAAAGAGGGGAGGGAATCGGATGGTCGAAATTCAAAGGCTTTTAGTGAATATAAAGTGGGAGTATGGATGAGTTTATATAGGAAAGGAGAGGGAATATTTTGTTAGTTAGGTTCGGGGCACATCACATTAAACTAATAAAAAACAAAAATCAGCCAATGGTTGTTGCCTATGAATTTTTCCAATGGAGAGTGGAAAAAAAATATTTTACAAGTCCAATGGCTGAATGTCTTAAATTAATAGGGTTGCTTATGTGGATGTGAGTCACACTCTCAAAGAGAACAACGTAAAAAGACAAAATGTTTTATAAGCCTTGAAAGGTTCACTAAAACACTATAAAATAAATAAAACATACAAAAAATAACATTATTTTAATGGTAAATCATATATTTTCCAAAAAAAATGTTTATAGTATTTTATTACATCACTATTGGGTCATTATGATGTCATAAAACACATTATATATTTAAACGGTATTTAATTTTTACCCAAGAATTCAACTATTTCAGAAAATTATGAAAAATTCATTGTTAGATAATTTCAAAATCCATATTCAAAAAATAATATTCATTTTATGTAAATAATTTTCTAAAATTTAAATATTTAATTTTAAAATAAAAACTGACATTTATCAAAAACTCATGGGTTTTGACAAAAACAACATTCAAACCATAATAAAAATTACTATTGCATTCAAAAAATTAAATAATAATTTATTTATAATAAAAAATTAATTTAATAAAAATAAGAATAATTTATTAAAATATTAATTAATTAAAAAATCCATTAATATATTTATGAGTTGACTATTAACTAAAAATACTGTTTTGGATTTATATACGATTTACAAAGTAACAATAATAAAAAGAATGTAAATTCTCTATACAAGAATAATGTACATAATCATAGTACTACGGTCTTATTACATAACCCCTTAAATCACCTGCATAAGACCTTAGGGTATGGTGCATGATGGTCAAAGATTCATGGGGTGGCTCGGATAACATTGCTCGAGTGGTAATCTCTATCAAATTTCAATTCTCCCATAGGAAGTTTCGCTCAAGCTTAACACATTCAAGCTCGACATGGGCTTTGTCAAGAGCAATGACCAAATGAAGACACCTTATTTCCAAGCTCAAAAAAATTGGATTCGTATTGGTAAAGTGTACTGGATGAGGCCATCAATTCCTTTGTCTGAATAAATTGGATTTGTTAAGGCCCTAAATTTATACTAATCATGTGATCACTGTACAGTAGCTATTTTAGCAATAGTCAGAATTCATAACGGTATTTTAAAATACAATAATATAAAACCAATGATGTTCAGACATTATATACCCATTTTAAATAGTAATATATTTAATTAGATCAAGAGGAAATTAAATTAATGAATGTTTGGGTCGTTACAATCTTCCACCCATAAAAAATTTCACCATAAAATTTTCATTTTTCCACACTAAAACACATGTGGGTAACCCTGCTTCATCACTTATTCCGATTCCCACATCTCTTCTTCAAGCATTTTGTTTCACCACAACACCTTAATGAGGTGAATTGTCGTATTTCGTAGAACTTTTTCACTATGATCAATGATCTTCCCTTGTTTCTCCTTGTAAGAAAGATCATCCTCTAGCTGTACTACCCCTAAAGAGAGTAAATGTGGATGGTTTGGTATGCACTTCCTTAATAAGGATACAAGAAAGACATCCTAGACTTTGGCCATGGTAGGTGGAAGTGAAAGCCAATAGGCCACAACCCTAACACGATTAAGAATCTAGAAGGGGCTGATGTACCTTGGACAAAACTTCCCCTTATTTCCAAACTTCATCACCTTCATCCATGGATATATGTGTAGAAACACCATGTCTCCAACTTTGAACTCAAGGTATCATCGACAATTATCCTCATTGTAACAGCCCATGATTTTATAAAAAATATTCTTTTTAATTTTATTAATGTCTTGTGTTGTATGCTACACCAAAAGGAGCTTGCACAACACGCATCCTTGACTTTCCTTGCATTACACGCAATCGCGACCTTCCTCGATAGCGTGTGTAGTACGCAATAACGAGTTTCACTAAACATAGATATGCTATTAAAATGTTATTAAAACTAGCCATTATGAATAGTAATAACCACTTTTTAAAATTATGTAAATCTTATTTTTCAAAATGAACTTCATTTTTGGATTCGGAGTATCGAATTTAGCCTAAGGTGAAATTTTGGTACATTTCGGATAACTTTCATATTCTGATGAAAAGTGAAAATTACTAAATTATAATTAAAAAACAACTTTATTAATCGAAATAATTAATAGTGATAAATTATTAATTGGAGTAGTTTTAAAGTATATTTAGAATATATTTTTACAATTTAATACAATGTTGGTCATTGGATGTAATTGCACATTTAAACCAGACATAAACAAGTGTCAATCTTTTGATAGATATTGTTTCTTAAAAACACGCTATTTGTTTTAACAGCGGGATTTAATTATAAAATTAATTAATGCAACTTCTATGTTATGAATTTGGTAAAATAGACTTCATTTTTGAATTCGGAATATGAAATATAGCTTAGGATGAAATTTTGGCATTTTTCTGAAAACTTTCATTTTTTGATGAATAGTGAAACTACTAAGTGGTAGTTAAAAAACTAAATTTTTCATAAAACATAATTTTACCACTTCTGTGAATGGAATTTCAAAAATCCGAGAGACACGGTTGATGTCAGTAAGTAAAATGTGGTTCAATGAGATGAAAATAATTTTTGGTGAATAGTAACTTTTTACTTTTATTTACCACGGTTAAAAGTAAATAGGGTAATTAAGGGTAAGAATGATATTAATATTACCCTAACACATGTCCTAATTCTATTGGAAAAGTGTATCTCGACCAAAAACAACCTTAAGTGTAAAATATTATCATTTAGGCCCACTTGGATTAGATTAGGACATTTATTATTATTTAATTCAAAGAAGAGTTAAAAGAGTTAAAATCAAAGTTTATTCACTAAAACATTTTTAATATGGGGTTATACATAAGATATATTCGACTATAAATATTCATTAGAAATCTAACAAGATTTTCTACATAATGATATTTTATTTATAATTTTTAGACTTTAAATAAATTAATTTATTTATGACACAACGATGATGCAGTAATTACCCTTTTAAGGAAATATTAACATAATTGATGTTATAAATACTCAAATGAATGTAATTTGAGACTCTATATGAATTCCACTAATTTTCTAGGTTACTATTATATATTAATTTTGATTTAATCAACTTGGTTCGAACATATAATTCTGTTATGACTTTCACAAAAATCATATATCAAATAGTGTCAAAATTGACACAAAATAGTTTTTAAATCAAATATTATATTATTAATTGTTATTTTATTCCCAAAAATCTAAGGTTCGGCCAAATGACTTAGATAAGGATATATATATTAATAATAAACAATTTGGGGTTCGTTTGGCATGTTATAGTAAGTGTATTAACCATATAGTGAAAGAAAACAAAAAGACACGGTAAAAGTTAAATTAATTAACTTTGAGTTAAATCTAATTGATAAGGTTAAAATAATACCCTAAACTTGTCTAAATCATATTGGTTGATAGGATTTCGACCCATCCCCACTTTAGCTTCGAAATAAGACCCTTTGGAACCATTATAAACCGATTTTGACTTTAATATAAAATAATATTTTGAGATATTCCTAAGGTGCCCCTCTCCTCCCTTATAAAAGGACACCTCCTCCCCCTCCTCCTCACACCAATTTGAGCACTCAAGCTCGGCCAACCCCTGCCAAAATCTCTCCTCCACTTCCCTAGAAACATCCTAGAGGTTCTGGTCTTCCTCAAAGACCAATTTTAGTTCCCTAAGAGGAGGTCTCAAAGAGGCACTTCAAAGAAGAGGTAATTACCGTTACCAATTCTTTCATCTTTATTTCTTCTTCCACTTCTTCTTATTAGGTTGTTTAATTATGAAGTAATAACATCAGTATCACTCATATACTGATATGTTATTATAAGTATGAAACAACCCTATTTCACCATCTATCCATCCTATGGAAAAAGAAATCACCGCGTCTGCGTACGTACGGAATACCGTCTCCACGCCGTGGTGTAATCTATTTTCCACCACCACCTTACATGGATGGGTATAATGGTGTAAAGAATAACTATACATAGTTATTAAAACATCATATTGATTCTGATATATTGTATAATCCACTCCAATTCAATTCAATATTTATAGAAATGATATCATCGCTCGTGCGTACGTACGGACTACCGTCTCCACGACACGATGAGATTCATTCTCCATGTTAACCATTTAAGAATGATTATAATGTATATATAAGAAATAATAATGAAATATATGACATTATAATGCTAC
Organism: Viscum album; assembly: GCA_963277665.1. Classification (NCBI taxonomy): domain Eukaryota; kingdom Viridiplantae; phylum Streptophyta; class Magnoliopsida; order Santalales; family Viscaceae; genus Viscum; species Viscum album. Next base: position 1,293,204,710 of record OY728158.1, read on the forward strand.
TGGATTTATGTATATATATACATATGTATGTCATCTACTTACTTCCATTTCAAGACAATAAGGAAAGGAAAACAGCGTTCATGCGTACGTACGGACTACCGTCTCCATGAACGGTGTTTTTCATTTTATTTATCTACCTATTATATATATATATATACTGAATATATATGATATATAAATCATATTTTATATTCTGGAAGTGAGTAAATCATGATATAAGTAATAATGATGTCAAGAACAACAAGTCAAAACACCTACGATAAATGAAACGATTTTACCCAAAACGCTTCTTTAACATGGAATTTACAAAAGAACGGGTAATATAATGTCATAATTGAACCATATATGATATCATAACAATTAATATGATTCTGTAATAAGTCAATAACATGATTTAAATCATTATACAGGAGGTTCGGACACTTAAAAAGCAAGTCGGACCTAAGGTAAGGGAAATATCACAATCTCATTTTTATCCGAGATTGTTTATTCGTAAGTATTTATTGGGGTGTATTTTATCATCCACATCCATGTTCCCTCAATATGTAATATTGTTTCCATCCAATTACACTAGTTTAAATCCAATTTTACCCTTCGGTGAGTTTTTAGTAAAGAATATGAAAGGAATCTTTTGTCGTTTTTTTTGTACGAGGTACTTTTTGACTTTTCCGACAAAAGTACGAAGAATGTTTTTTTTAACTTATACGGCATGAATGGATTTCTAAAACATTATTTCCAAGAAGATTCCTTTACAAGTATTGAAGTTTATTTTTAATCAACTTCTTTTAGTTTAAAATTTTATGACATGTTAAGAAAGGAAAAGTGTTTTTGAAGTAGAAAGGATATTTTCCTCAAGAATGAAGTTCAAGTATTTTATCAAAATTATTTTCCATCTAAGATAATAAAAGGGTTCTGTTTTTATCCCTATTATTACATGGATTTGATTTTGTTGTGATGGAAATATTTTTATGAATTCCTTTATCTTATATGAATTGTTTTATGATGTCATGATGTTTCAAGAATCCCATTTTTGTTACATGTGTTATGCGATGATGTATGTTTTATGATTATGTGGCACACATAAGAAAGGATTCATTATAAGATGGGTGGGACCTATATCTCCCTCCAATGCATTGGGTAAAGATTTATATCTCATGAGATAGACATGGCTGGAACGGAAGGTTATTTCGGTTCAGTGATACAGGACTGAAACGAGGAGTGAACTCGGTTCAGAAAGGGACTTTGTCCACTAAGATAGTCTTGGCAATGAGTCATGACTAACAAGAAATGATTTTCCATGATTATGTGTGCATGCCACAAAGTTTCAAGTTTTATGTTATGATTATGGGGATCTCATTTTCACTTCTATGATTTATCCCATGTTATGATATTATGAGCTCATTTGCAGGTTAAGATTTCCAAAAGCTATGTTCTTATGTATATGATGTGATTGATATTTCTTTTGTTTACCATTACTAAGCATTTGAGCTCACCCTTTTATGTTTTCTTTTCCCCAGGATATAAATAAAGGTTTTTAGGTAAAAAAGGGAAGATCTTTATGGGAGATATTGAAGATCTTTCCCCACGATTAGAAGATTACGTTCCGAGTTTCCAAAGACACTAAACTATTACGATCCTTGTGTGTGTGTTTTTGTTATGTACTAAGTATTCCGCAAAAGTAATGTAATGTCAATGTAAGTCAAGATACGGGTCTCTACAGTTGGTATCAGAGGAAAGGTTTAGTCAACCTTTGGAAACTAGGATGCGAAAACGTTAGTGAGATCCCTAGAGATATTTCTAAGGTATGTCTAGGGATGTCTCTAAGGTTAAGTATACGTATAGGTTATAGTCCTAGAATTGCTCTAACGATCTTAGAATTTAACCTAATATGTTAGATATTGAGGGTACTACCCCTTTATTATGTTGTTTTCCCTAGCATGATTTTTGCCTCTCACAGTATTCTTTTGGGGTTTTAGACGATGGATGGAACCCGAAGGAACCGTGTTGATCAATGCAATGGACAATGAAATGATTGTCCCCCTGAGCAACCAAACGATATAGGAGCTGGAATGCAAAATCTTGTACCCATGCTCACACAACTTTCTCAAGCTATGAATCATGCAGGACTTCCAAACGAGCAAAGGAAGGAGCAACATTCTGTTGAATCCTTCATGAGGCAGCATCCGCCTTCTTTCAGTGGGTCTACTGATCCATTAGTTGCTGAACAATGGATTAGTACTACTGAAAAGATATTTTCAGTTCTTCAATGTTCTGAACATGATAAAGTCATCTTAGTAGTATATCGTTTGGAAGGTGAAGCTGATCAATGGTGGAATCTTATCAAGAATACGAGGCAAAGAGATGAAATTGATTCCATGGAATGGGACGAGTTCAAGAACTTGTTTTTCAGTAAGTACTTCCCTCGTATTCTTCGAACAAAGATGGAGAAGGAGTTTCTTGAACTAAACCAAAAGGATGATGAATCTGTTGGTATATACGAAGCGAATTTTACAAGACTTGCAAGGTATGCATCTGGCATTATCATCCAACCTGAAAGTAAAGTTGATCAATTTTTCAGTGGCTTAAAACCAAGTCTTCGAAGGGCATTAGCTATAAGAGACTTCAATAGCTATGAAGAAATTGTGCGTTGTGCTATCAAGGTAGAAATGGAAGTTGGTGTTACATATCCATCTCATGGTTTTGATAAGAAACGAAAGATGGAGTTCAAGGAGAAATCTCAGAATAATGGTGAAAAGAAGATGAATGTTTCCTTATTCACAAAGTGTGGAATGAAGCATGGTGGAGATTGTCTTAAAGGGACTAGAAAATGTTTTAAGTGTGGAAAAGAAGGTCATCGAGCAGCTGAGTGTCGAAGTAATGGAAAAAGGGATTCTAATGAAGTGAATAAAGCAAACACTGCAGAGAACGCACAACCAACACTTCAATGCTTCAAGTGCAAGGAGATGGGACATTATGCCAATAAATTCCCTAATCCAAGGGTTAGTAATGATCGACATGAGCAACCGCTTAAGGCAAAGGACAAAGGGAAGTCACATGCGATCACTATTGGCAATGTTGAATATGACAACGATGTGATGGAATGATTAAGTTTTTATGTAATGGGATTCCAAAATAATGTTGTATCATGGAATATTGGAATATTTATGTATTGGTCTAATGTGGTATTCAAAGTGATTGAGATATTATGCGCATAATAAAGGGAAAACGAGAAAATGAAATGTTTAACAGTATTCATGAGCTCATGATTGATATAAGGACTAAGTGATATCATGGTTTGAGTATATAGAATTTTGAGGATTTTGGTATGTGGAAAGTGTTAACATTTAACTACATTCAAGTTTTCACTAAGGTTCAATGGGTATTCAAGAGAGTACAAGATTAAGGCCTTTGAATGTTTGGAATGTGTCCAACAAGATATATCTTATGATATATGGGGATCAACGATGGTATTAATTCTCTGGTAATCGTTTTCACTATGTTATGAGAATGGACTGCAGTATTATGGATAGGACTAAAGATTGGAATGGATTATGTTGGACATAAGTTAGTATTGTTTAAGGATAGAAGTTTTTTCGATATTATTTATGGGATGTTATAGTAATATAGTTTTAGAAAAAGGACAACCTACAGGACGGGCGACAGCCCATCGCTTCGGACAAGGCTGTGGGAATCGAACCCACAACCGAAGTGCGACTGGCCTTTATCGCCTACCACTGGCCTACAGGAAGTCCCTGTTTAGTAGAAACTAGTTTTATTATATTAAGCAGTATGATATATGAAGTATAAGTCCATTTTAGGAACTATATATGATTAATCTCACTATAGATCGACTTATGTAACCTTTTTTTTGAGACAGATGGAATGACCCGTCATTCTATCACATGATCTGCTAACACTTCACGAATAACAAATTCACCTTCATTTAAGAGATGAAGTGGAAATTTTTCTAGGCACGAACAATAGTGAGATTGTACCAAAATAAGGAAAGTATTTATTCCAATTCAAATTTTCAACTTTAGGGAAATGATCTTGAAAACCAAAAAATGTTGTCCTAGTGATCTTATACCTGATGAATCGGATGGCACCTTAGATCGTCACAAATTTATGGATTTGTGATTATTGGCTTTTCCATAGCCATGTTCTCTACCACTCTCCATCAGAACATGATGGTTAGATTTCTCTTCCATATCCATATTTTCACCTATGTGGAAACCCAATGATTAGTTTATTTGGGTAACCGTTACGTTTCATACTTTTGTTTTTAAAGATTGGTTTTGATATTCCTTTTTACGATGTGGGTTTCTATTAAAGAAACCTTCAAATAGTAAACCATTTATAACCCCGACGAATTTCGAGAGCGAAATTTATTTTAAGGGGGGTAGAATGTAACAGCCCATGATTTTATAAAAATATTCTTTTTAATTTTATTAATGTCTTGTGTTGTACGCTACACCAAAAGGAGCTTGCACAACACGCATCCTTGACTTGCCTTGCATTACACGCAATCGCGACCTTCCTCGATAGCGTGTGTAGTACGCAATAACGAGTTTCACTATACATCGATATGCTATTAAAATGTTATTAAAACTAGCCGTTATGAATAGTAATAACCACTTTTTAAAATTCTGTAAATCTTATTTTTCAAAATGAACTTCATTTTTGGATTCGGAGTATCGAATTTAGCCTAAGGTGAAATTTTGGTACATTTCGGATAACTTTCATATTCTGATGAGAAGTGAAAATTACTAAATTATAATTAAAAAACAACTTTATTAATCGAAATAATTAACAGTGATAAATTATTAATTGGAGTAGTTTTAAAGTATATTTAGAATATATTTTTACAATTTAATACAATGTTGGTCATTGGATGTAATTGCACATTTAAACCAGACATAAACAAGTGTCAATCTTTTGATAGATATTGTTTCTTAAAAACACGCTATTTGTTTTAAAAGCGGGATTTAATTATAAAATTAATTAATGCAACTTCTATGTTATGAATTTGGTAAAATAGACTTCATTTTTGAATTCGGAATATGAAATATAGCTTAGGATGAAATTTTGGCATTTTTCTGAAAACCTTCATTTTTTGATGAATAGTGAAACTACTAAGTGGTAGTTAAAAAACTGAATTTTTCATAAAACTTAATTTTACCGCTTCTGTGAATGGAATTTCAAAAATCCGAGAGACACGGTTGATGTCAGTAAGTAAAATGTGGTTCAATGAGATGAAAATAATTTTTGGTGAATAGTAACTTTTTACTTTTATTTACCACGGTTAAAAGTAAATAGGGTAATTAAGGGTAAGAATGATATTAATATTACCCTAACACATGTCCTAATTCTATTGGACAAGTGTATCTAGACCAAAAACAACCTTAAGTGTAAAATATTATCATTTAGGCCCACTGGGATTAGATTAGGACATTTATTATTATTTAATTCAAAGAAGAGTTAAAAGAGTTAAAATCAAAGTTTATTCACTAAAACATTTTTAATATGGGGTTATACATAAGATAAATTCGACTATAAATATTCATTAGAAAGCTAACAAGCTTTCCTACATAATGATATTTTATTTATAATTTTTAGACTTTAAATAAATTAATTTATTTATGACACAACGATGATGCAGTAATTACCCTTTTAAGGAAATATTAACATAATTGATGTTATAAATACTCAAATGAATGTAATTTGAGACTCTTTATGAATTACACTAATTTTCTAGGTTACTATGATATATTAATGTTGATTGAATCAACTTCGTTCGAACATATAATTCTGTTATGACTTTCACAAAAATCATATATCAAATAGTGTCAAAATTGACAGAAAATAGTTTTTAAATCAAATATTATATTATTAATTGTTATTTTATTCCCAAAAATCTAAGGTTCGGCCAATTGACTTAGATAAGGATATATATATTAATAATAAACAATTTGGGGTTCGTTTGGCATGTTATAGTAAGTGTATTAACCATATAGTGAAAGAAAACAAAAAGACACGGTAAAAGTTAAATTAATTAACTTAGAGTTAAATCTAATTGATAAGGTTAAAATAATACCCTAAACTTGTCTAAATCATATTGGTTGATAGGATTTCGACCCATCCCCACTTTAGCTTCGAAATAAGACCCTTTGGAACCATTATAAACCGATTTTGACTTTAATATAAAATAATATTTTGAGATATTCCTAAGGTGCCCCTCTCCTCCCTTATAAAAGGACACCTCCTCCCCCTCCTACTCACACCAATTTGAGCACTCAAGCTCGGCCAACCCCTGCCAAAATCTCTCCTCCACTTCCCTAGAAACATCCTAGAGGTTCTGGTCTTCCTCAAAGACCAATTTTAGTGCCCTAAGAGGAGGTCTCAAAGAGGCACTTCAAAGAAGAGGTAATTACCGTTACCAATTCTTTCATCTTTATTTCTTCTTCCACTTTTTCTTCTTAGGTTGTTTCATTATGAAGTAATAACATCAGTATCACTCATATACTGATATGTTATTATAAGTATGAAACAACCCTATTTCACCATCTATCCATCCTATGGAAAAAGAAATCACCGCGCGTGCGTACGTACGGAATACCGTCTCCACGCCGTGGTGTAATCTATTTTCCACCACCACATTACATGGATGGGTATAATGGTGTAAATAATAACTATACATAGTTAATAAAACATCATATTGATTCTGATATATTGTATAATCCACTCCAATTCAATTCAATATTTATAGAAATGATATCATCGCTCGTGCGTACGTACGGACTACCGTCTCCACGACGCGATGAGATTCATTCTCCATGTTAACCATTTAAGAATGATTATAATGTATATATAAGAAATAATAATGAAATATATGAAATTATAAATCTACTGGATTTATGTATATATATACATATGTATGTCATCTACTTACTTCTATTTCAAGACAATAAGGAAAGGAAAACAGCGTTCATGCGTACGTACGGACTACCGTCTCCATGAACGGTGTTTTTCATTTTATTTATATACCTATTATATATATATATATATACTGAATATATATGATATATAAATCATATTTTATATTCTGGAAGTGAGTAAATCATGATATAAGTAATAATGATGTCAAGAACAACAAGTCAAAACACCTACGATAAATGAAACGATTTTACCCAAAACGCTTCTTTAACATGGAATTTACAAAAGAACGGGTAATATAATGTCATAAGTGAACCATATATGATATCATAACAATTAATATGATTCTGTAATAAGTCAATAACATGATTTAAATCATTATACAGGAGGTTCGGACACTTACAAAGCAAGTCGGACCTAAGGTAAGGGAAATATCACAATCTCATTTTTATCCGAGATTGTTTATTCGTAAGTATTTATTGGGGTGTATTTTATCATCCACATCCATGTTCCCTCAATATGTAATATTGTTTCCATCCAATTACACTAGTTTAAATCCAATTTTACCCTTCGGTGAGTTTTTAGTAAAGAATATGAAAGGAATCTTTTGTCATTTTTTTCGTACGAGGTACTTTTTGACTTTTCCGACAAAAGTACGAAGAATGTTTTTTTTAACTTATACGACATGAATGGATTTCTGAAACATTATTTCCAAGAAGATTCCTTTACAAGTATTGATGTTTATTTTTAATCAACTTCTTTTAGTTTAAAATTTTATGACATGTTAAGAAAGGAAAAGTGTTTTTGAAGTAGAAAGGATATTTTCCTCAAGAATGAAGGTCAAGTATTTTATCAAAATTATTTTCCATCTAAGATAATAAAAGGGTTCTGTTTTTATCCCTATTATTACATGGATTTGATTATGTTGTGATGGAAATATTTTTATGAATTCCTTTATCTTATATGAATTGTTTTATGATGTCATGATGTTTCAAGAATCCCATTTTTGTTACATGTGTTATGTGATGATGTATGTTTTATGATTATGTGGCACACATAAGAAAGGATTCATTATAAGATGGTGGGACCTATATCTCTCTCCAATTCATTGGGTAAAGATTTATATCTCATTAGATAGACATGTATGGAATGGAAGGTTATTTCGGTTCAGTGATACAGGACTGAAACGAGGAGTGAACTCGGTTCAGAAAGGGACTTTGTCCACTAAGATAGTCTTGGCAATGAGTCATGACTAAAAAGAAATGATTTTCCATGATTATGTGTGCATGCCACAAAGTTTCAAGTTTTATGTTATGATTATGGGGATCTCATTTTCACTTCTATGATTTATCCCATGTTATGATATTATGAGCTCTTTTGCAGGTTAAGATTTCCAAAAGCTATGTTCTTATGTATATGATTTGATTGATATTTCTTTTGTTTACCCTTACTGAGCATTTGAGCTCACCCTTTTATGTTTTCTTTTCCCCAGGATATAAAGAATGGTTTTTAGGTAAAAAAAGGGAAGATCTTTATGGGAGATATTGAAGATCTTTCCCCACGATTAGAAGATTACGTTCCGAGTTTCCAAAGACACTAAACTATTACGATCCTTGTGTGTGTGTTTTTGTTATGTACTAAGTATTCCGCAAAAGTAATGTAATGTCAATGTACGTCAAGATACGGGTCTCTACAATCATGACTCTTATGTCGACTTTGGGATTCCTTGATATGATACTGAATTGTTTTAACATTATCCACCATTTCTTCGACCATTTCTGGTCCAAGATACTTATGCTCACAAACTTCATCCCAACAATCCGGTGTTCTGCACCTTTTCCCTTAAAGGGATTCATATGGTGCCATTCAGATGCTCGAGCTGAAACTGTTATTATAATAGAACTCAACCACTGATAGATGTTGATCCCATCCTCCTTTGAAGTCCACTAAGCACACTCAACATGTCCTCATGTGTTTGGATAGTCTGCTCAGATTGGCCATCAGTTTGAGGATGATAAGCCATACTGAAGTTCATCTCAGTATCCAAAGCATGTTGAAGAATCTTCCAAAACATAAAGGTGAATCTTAGATATCGATCAGATTCAATCGAAAGTGTTACCACATGCAGCCTTACCAAATATCTGATGTATATCCATGAAAGTTGATCCAATGAGAAATCTTGCTAAATTGCAATGAAGTGTGTAGGATTTGTAAGATGATCCATAACTACCCATATTGCATTGTTGCCTTTGGATATATTTAGAAGTTCGGTGAAAAAGTCCATGGTGATGTTCTCCCATTTTCATTTTGGAATGGGAAATAGTTGCATCATCCTGTTAGACTTCAACCTCTCTTCCTTCACTTGCGGACACACCAGACCCTATGATGTATACTCAGTGATCCCCTTCTTCATATTATCCCTCCAATAATGTTTTCAGAGATCTCGATACATCCTTTTGTTTTCTGGGTGAATAGAGAAATTTGATCTATGTGAATCATCCAAAAGTTCCTTCTTCAGCTCTGGACTTGAGGGAACACGTAGACTTTTCCCAAATCTCACAAATCCTTCTTCATTGACAATGAACTCGGAGGATTTCCCTTTTCTGAAAGATTCCACTTTCTTCTGAATTCCCACATCATCATTTGAATCATTATTTAGCTTTTTCAGAAAAGGTGGTTAAGCAATCATTTGTGAAAGGAATGATGATTTTCCCTTCTTTATGATTCCCTTGTCCAACTTCCTCAAATTAAAAAAGATTGGATCATTCTCAATTCTCATCAATGATAGAATCGATGTGCCATTTCTACTTATAGAATCTTCCACCTTGTTCGCTTTCCTTGTGTGTTAATGGATTCAGCAGTCATAGTCTTTGATCAACTCTAACCATCTTAGTTGGAACATGTTCAACTATTTATGTGTGAATATATACGTGATGATTTTGTGGTTTGTATATATTTCACACTTCTCCCCAAATAGATAATGATGCCAAATATTTATATCAAAGATCACTGAGCCAACTCTAGATCATGTGTTGGATAAATCTGCTCATGAACCTTCAATTACGTTGAAGCATAGGCAATGACTTAGTCATTTTGCATCAACAAACTGCCAATGACCTTCATCAAAGCATCACTAAATACCACAAAATGTTCTCCACCTATGGGTAATGTGAGAACAGGTGCAGTGATAAGCCTCCTTTCCAACTCCATGAAACTTTTTACGCATTCATCACTCCAAGAAAACATTACTCCCTTTTGAGTTAGCTTGGTATTAGGGTTGGATAATCGTTAGAAATTTCTCACAAATCATCATTAATATATAGTTAACACAAAAAAGAAACAGATATCCATTACTGATGTTGGCCTAGGCTATCCCTCTATTGAAGCTATCTTGAAGGGATCCACATATATCCCATTTCTTGTGATGATGTGGCCCCAGAATGATACCTCCTATAACTAAAACACACAAATACTATACTTTGAATAGACCTTCTCCGTTCTCAACGTCTCTAGTACAGTTCATAGATACTTTTCATGATCCTCCTTGGATTGGGAGTATATTAGAATATCATCAATAAAGTCAACCAAAGATTGTTCAAGGTAATATCTAAAGACTTTATTCATAAAGTCCATGAAGATTTCTAAAGCTTTGGGGAATCCGGAAGGCATTACTATGAATTCTTAGTGCCCTTATCTTATACGAAATGAAGTCTAGGGGATATCTTCCAACTTCACCCTCGATAATATCCTGAACAAAAATCTACCTTGGAGATGTAATGTGTTCCATGTAGCTGATCAAACAAGTCCTAAATTCATGGTAGAGGACACTTGTTCTTTAATGTGAATTTGTTATGCTCGTGATAATCGAAGAAAAGGAACTTTGACCCATCCTTCATGACAAAGATGACTAGTGCACCCCATGGTGAAGCACTTGGGCATATAAACCCTTTATACAGATTCTGCTGTAGTTGTTTCTTCAGCTCCTCATGCTCTACAACACCCACTTTATACAGAGTCGTTGATATTGTAAACTCCACATGTATAAGTTCAATTGAGAATTCAACATCTCTTCTAAGAGGAAGACTAGGAAATTTATCAATAAACACCTCAGTGAATTCCCACACAATATGAATGTCTTCAAGGATGGTTTCCTCCTTAGACTCAATAATCTGAGCCAAATATGCATTATCATAGGGTAGTATTATCCATGCTTGAGATTATGTAAAAAAAGAAGATCCATCTTCCTCCTTTCACTTGTATAGAATCTAGGGTCGGTTATCCACATGGATAGTGATTACCCTATCATGACAATTTATGATGGATCTATATAGGGAAAGCCAATCTATTCCATTAATTACGTCAAATTCCACCAGAGGGAGTATGATGAGGTTCACCAGGAAGTTTAATACACCGATTATGATAGGGGAGGGTTATATTCATGGGATGCAAGGATTGAACAATTTCCCGTACTCACCGACATCATTACTTCCACGATTTTTGGTGGTGTAGGGATTGTTCTACTAAACCTTCATGATCTAAAATAATGCGTAGAACCGGAATGAAAAATTATATCCCAATTCATGAATGAATAACCAGTGTACCCATCATCACTTCATTTTCAGGGTTCAGTTCGGCGGTAATGATGTAAAAAGATCGACCTTGCTGCCTTGGAGGTAGTTGGTTTCCTCTGAAAATTCTTGGATTAGGACACTGATTTTCTAGATTCCATAGTTCTTTGTAGTTGAAGCAATGAACAACACGTTGAGAGTCGAATGGGGAATTTCTCTCCTCTTTCACTGTCGTGGGATTTTTTTTGTCAGTAGTTAACTACTAGTTGACCTTCCCTTCCACATGTAAATAATTTCCTCGTCCAGTTCAAGTAATTTCAGGGGTGCTTCTTTTCGCACCTTTGGGAAGTGGGGTTCTTGATCTTCTTAAAACCATTGGATTAGTCCACCGGACCACCAGAATTGAAATCCACCATACAATTTATATTCCCATTATACCCCTGAGATTCTCTGATATCCATTTAGACCTTGATGGCACATCAGACCATTTCCTCATAGCTATCGAAGTCATGGATTGCCAAGGTATTCTGTAGGCTATGTTTTAGCCCACCAAATAATTGTTCAACCATGCATTCGGGGGTAAGGATAATGCCATAGATGTATCATGCATGCCTTGTGAATTTTCCTCATACGCTCCTATAGATTCATCGTCTTTTTTTTTGAGGGATAGGAATTCAGTTTTCATCTTTTTCCATAGGGTGAATGGGAAATATTTATCAAAAAATATCATCTGATAATCCATCCATTCCAATGCCTCAATATCCTCAACAGGCTACATATTTTTGATCAATGTCCACCATTGATCATCATCACCCTCTATACGATAAGCAGTGAGGAGAACCTTATCTTGCTCAGAACATTGATGGATGGAGAAGATATTTTCAATGAAGTTGATCTATTGTTATAAAATTGAGAGATCAAATTATCCATTAAAAGTAAGAGGAATTTGTCTCATGAAGCATTCGATAGAAACTTTTCCTTCATTATGGGGGTTTAACATTCCACTTGACCCATGTTTCTATTCAATGCATGGGTTAACAGAGAGAGAATCATGAAAAAGATCGCGATTCACGCTCTAATCGGATTGGGCATCTTATAAGCACAATCATCACATTGATCTTCAAATCGGTTGTAAGACCAAGTACTCATATTACATGATATTGGATGGAATAAAATGGATTTTAGGGGTAAAACATAAAGATTTATCCATGGACAAAACGAATGAATTATAAATAGCTTTTATTTCTTCAATGTATTAATCTATAGGCTTCAATATATGTTATCCAACATATATTCTTAGGGGATATTTCATTAATTCCCTTAATAATGGTTCATACTAAGATTTTGAATTTACCAATGCATATCCCATGGGAGAGTCATAACCAAGAGTGTAGCATGTCCCATTGCCGTGTACCAGGATACCATAGCTCATGCCCAAAACTCCTTGTCGGGGTTTTCACCCCTAGGTACATCAGTGCCAGAGCCGCCTCTACCGGCTCGTATCCAGATAGGGAAGTAATTTCTTAATAAACCACATACTCAATAACAACCAGAACATAGGGATTATTTATTATACATAGTCTCGTCTCTATGGTTTCGCTACAGTTTTCTAATCCTAATCTCAAAAATTACTAAACCAATCCTTTTATACCAACTATGGCAACCGTACTTTTTATTACCCACTAAAATATGATTTATTAAAAAAAACATCATTTGATACAACATAGAATATTGAGAGTTAAATTGTATATTGGGATTAGAAACATTACATAACAAATTAAAACATGAAACAAATCATTATTATTGAAAACTTCTTTTACATGACCACTACATTCCCTCATAAATAGAATTGCATGGGATAACCTAAGGGCATGCACAAGAAAAGGGTGAGATATAAAGCCAAGTAAGGGAGTAAACAAGGTATAATTGTAAAATACAATACATGTTTGGAAATAGAAAAATCAATGGAGTATAAAAGAATCACGAACATAAAGGAATGGTATATCATGATTATCATAACATGGAAATGTGGCAACAACACTTAACAAGGAATTAGCATGAGCCAAATATCATTGCACATGGAGCATAAGTAAACCCTCATTGAACATGAATAATGATTAAAAACTACTCTAACATGAATTTTCATGACTCAATACTCATTAGACATGATGTCTCATCCTACTATACTTTACCCAATTCATTGAACCACTGTTAGGGCGCAACCTGTTTAAACATTTCATTTCATGCCTAAGTGTTCCACATGGACCATACAAAATTGAATCATTCAACATCATCATTTATTCCATGATAAAGGAATGTTGAATACCTATATGAAACTCTTTAAACAATAACTAAATGTTCATATATGTGAATAACCTTGATAGATAAATGGGCATGGTATTCACTAGACAATGAATTTTTATTGGAAAAACCGCGGTGCAATTTCGGCAGCATAACGATGTGGCATAAGAACTCATAAAAATGGTTGATGAGAGATAAAGTGGTGTCTCAACATATTTAAATGAAATAGATAGTAAGGGGGTCATATGGATACATGTCCTAATAAACATAATGGAATTTAGATGAATAATTCAAAAGAATTGCTTGGATGTAAATGATGAGAGAGAAATCCCTCAAAGAATTTTGGTATGGTAATGAGTGTACAAGGGATGAATTAATGAGTGATAAAGGGGTATAAAATCATACAAATATTATCAGGGCAGTATGGTGGTTGTTCTAAATCATACCACAACATTTTTAATTTAAAATAAAGGGCATAACAACTTAAGGAAAATTGGACAAAAATGAGATATGATTAAATCCCATACTTGGATGTGTGATTCCAAAGGATTGTAAGAGGCTTGAGAGAGGATTATTGGGAGATTGGGTTGCTTTGGGAGGATTATAGAGAGAAGATGTCAGGGTTTGGTCTAACTCCAATGGATTTTAGTGAAGATTAGGTGGGAGCTTGAGTGGGATTATATAGGAAATGAGAGGGGATTCTTTATTATTTGGGTTTGGGACACCTCACATTTAACTAATGAAAACCAAAAACCATCCCATGGTTTTTTCCCATGATAAATTCCAAATGGGAGTGGAAATAAATATTTTATATGGCCAATGGCAGAAATTTTTAAAATAATTGGGTTTCTTAGCTAGAGATGAGTCACACTCTCAAGGAAACTAATATAAAAATACAAAAAAATTTATAAGCCTTAAAGTGTCCACTAAAGCTTTGTAAAATAAATCAAACAAACCCAAAATTAAATTATTTTAATTTTAAAAACATATATTGGCCGAACATAATGCTTATAGTATTTTATTACAGAATATTGGGTCATTATGATGTAATAAAACACATTATATATTTAAAAGGTATTCAATTTTTACCCAAAAATTTGACTATCTCAGAAAATTATGAAAACTTCTCCATTGGATAATTTGGACATAATGATTCCAAAAATAATATTCATTTTATTTAAATAATTTTCTAAATATGTGAATTTTTACTTTTAAAATAAAAAATGACATTTATCGAAAATTCATGGGTTTTGACAAAAAACACCATTCAAACCATAATAAAAATTACAATTGCATTCATAAAATTATATGATAATTTATATTTAACAAAAAAGACATTTAATAATAATAATATTTTATTAAAAAATTATTTAATTAAAAAATCCATTAATAGATTTCTTATTTTAATGTTAACTAAAAATACAATTTGTGCATTAAAAACTATTTACAATGTAACAATAATAAAAAAAATATATATTAACTAGAAAATAATAATATACATAATCGTAGTACTAGTTTCTTATTACATAAACTCTTAAAACACCCTCATATGACCTTAGGGTTATGTGTGCAATGGTGAAATATTCATGGGGTGGTTCAGATAACATTACTCGAGTGGTAATCACTATCAACTTCCAATTCTCTCTTAGGCGGTTCCGTTCTAGCTTAACGTATTGATGATCGGCTTGGGATTGGTCAAGAGCACAACCCAATGAAGAAACCTCCTTTCCGAGCTCCGACAAATGGAATTCATACAGGGAAATTGTACTAGATGAGGTCATCACTTCCTTTTTCTGAGTAAATTAGATTTGTTAAAGCCCAAAAATTTAAACTAATCATGTGATCACTGTTCAACAACTATATTAGCAACAATTACAATTATTAATGGTATTTTAAAATCAAAAAACATAAAACCAATGAAGTTCTGACTTTATATATCTATATTACATACTAAGACATTTAATTATTTCAAGATAAATTTTCATTAATGAAATTTGGGGTCGTTACACTGATAGTGAGAACGATGCCCTATCTTGGTCAAATTAGAATGAATTTTTATTTCCTGGTTGTAAATCATAGTAACCTACCCATTATTTATTTTTATATATTTGTAATTGATTGGATCTCAAATTATTATTCTATAATTTATTATAGAGATAAATAAGTCAGAATTAGTGATGCAAGTATGGAATTAAATTTTTTTAATGTGACATTTAATTACCTAAATATTTGTAGGTACCACCCCAAGTAGTTTATCTTTATAAAATCCTTATTGTTTAAATTGATGAAATTAAATATACAATAGGGATAATGGACTATATAAGATAGGATGTACCCATTGTTATAGAATATATTTATTTATTTCTAGATTAATTACCTATATGAACCCTAAATTGAGAATTTGAATTTTCTATTAATCTTAACCCAGATGCATAACCCCTGTCTACTCCAACATATACAATATTTCTGGTGGAATGAGTTGAGTTAAAGAAGATATTACTAGATTAATTTGATAAGGGATTCATTATCCTATTAGTTCACTATGGGGAGAACCTATTTTATTAAATATGAAGAATTATTATTTAATGAGTTCATGAATTATTATAAGGAAACCACAATTATTACAATAAAAACAAGTATACATTTTCATTTATTTATAACAGTGATGACTAACTTCAAGAGGATCAACAGTTCCTGAAATTTTTTTTATCACTCTGGTTTTCATCAATTAAAATTTAAGAAGGATTATATACTGAAGATGTCCTTTTTCACAAGGTTTGGTCATTATGAGTTCATAGTAATTTATTTTTTTGGTTTTTGAAAAAGAACCCTATGTGTTTATAGATTTTATGAAAAGATTATTAAAGAACTACTTGATAAGATTATTTTAGTATTTACCGATTATATTATTGAACACTCAAAAATTAATAATGAGTATGATACCTATTTGAAAAATATTCTATAGATTTTGAGGAATGATTATATGGGAAATTAAATAATTATAAATTTTAGATTTATCATGTTGAATTCACTATATATATTGTCGAAAAGGATTTTATATAAGCATACCCTTATAAGAAATATTTATCAAGGAATGTACAAGACCCAAATATATAACGGAGATATGTTATTTCCATTGCCTAACCAGACATTGTTGATGGTTTACAGAAAAATTTAATTGATAAGAAAATCCATTGAACATGATATCATATAAAGATTTGAAATTAAAATGAAATATGAAAATAAAAATATATTTGAGGAATTAACTCAGACATTGGTATATTTACATGTATTAAATTATCTATATGGTATTGAAGGGTATTAAACATCCGATGTGGAATCAAAAAATGGTCTTGGATGTGTTCTATTTCAATTGGATATAGTGATGGAAAAAATTATCAATAATTTAAATAATGTGGTTTAATTATAACAACCAATTATTAGAGTTGGAAGTGATAATTATTTCACTGACATTTTGAAGAAATCATCTCTATAGAGAGAAATTTGATATATACATAGACCAAAATAGTTTGAAATATATATTTTCTCATAAGATATTATTATGAGGTAAGGGAGATGGTTTGAGAAAGTACAAGATTATGATTATTCTATAAATTATAATCATGGAAATGAAAATAATGAAATACATTGGATAGAAAAGTCCATGTTATGTTATAAATGATGATGGTATATAATTATCTAATTATCTGTTATATAGTAATAATTAATTATGTATTATAGTGGATTGAGAAAAACCATTTTCATTATATGTAATTACCTAATATTATTTATTGATTTGAATTAGTAAAAATAAACATGCTTATGAGGCCCTATAAATGAATATAGTGATGTGGGAAATGTGGAAATAAAACAAATTAATATTTGTGATAATAAATATTTAAGGATTGGTGAGAGGTTATGTGTTTCATTAATACCATAGGTAATAAAATATTTATAGGATAAAAATAATTACAATTTTTATTATTAGAATCACCTAGATGTATATCGATATCCAAGATAATTTATAGTTATATAATATGAAGTGTGAAATTTTTTATTACACTGTAGGATTATTATTTTTCTTACAAGATAAGGATTAAATAAAAAAACCCAATGGAATTATGTTTCCTTTATTTATACCATAGTGACTGTTTTATAAAATTATATTGGACTAAATTATAATTATTTCAATGTCATCAATGAGGTAGAATGAAATATAGGTCATTTTCGATATTCTTATAAAGTAAACTCATTTTCTAATATATGTGATGATTCACATCTTCTTCCCTTTACAAGGTTGTATATAAATGATGTTTTTTTCCATGGTACACCCTTATTTATAATATCAAATCATGATCTAGGATTGACATAAAAATTTCATAGGATTCTCCAAAAGGATTTAAATATACATGTTAATCATCAAAAAACCAACCACCATCAATTAGATGAACAATCGGATTGGGCTATCCAAACATTGGAGGATATTATAAAGACAAGATCACTTAACTTGAAAAAAAATTGAATCCGTATTTTCCCCTAGTTGATCTTGCATTTATTTATTTTTACTATGGATACCAATATATTATTAAAGATGTTTGTGGTATCTAGTGTTTTTCAAACCTTGGGTATATTTTTGTGATTTAAGGGAAGTATTCTCAGACTAGGATTAACAGAATAATAAAATATACTTGTCTTTTTTTTTCTGGTAGAATAATTTTAAAATAATTTTTGTTGATATGGTTATGTTTTTTTTTCATTAATTTTCAACACCTAAATCATGTATAAAATCAATTTCTATATGTTGTTTCACTGGAATTAATTTTGCTTCCATGATTTTTTCATGATTGAAATCGAAGGGAATTTTATTTAGGAAAATAGTGGATTTTAAATCTATTTGATTTACACGTATTGTTTCTATGCCATGATCAAACAAAAAACATTGGTGGAACTATTATAGGAAGTGGAATGATATGGATTCTCAAGAAATTTCTATTTAGGTAAGCCTTTGTAAGAAAGATATGACCCAAGTATATTATTTTACAGTGAAGTAAATTACATAGTGAGTAAACCATGGATATATTATTCAAAACATGTATTTTTTATTAATTTTAATTGCAATATTTTTTTTGAAAAATTATTCTTAACTCACACACCATGGTTATAGATATTTTGGATCACCAATGGTTGACCTGTATGAAATTAACAAGGATAAAAATTGATCCCCATATGATTAATATATATGGAATGTGTTTTGTGTGGGATTATACTTGATTAAGATAAAAATGAGATGAATTGTAAAATAAATAAAAAAATTGTGATTGGTTGTTTAGGGATCCAAATAGAATCAATTCTCCCATGTTCAAGCTATTGTGGTTATTTTAGAAATTCCATGAAACATTGATGAGGATTATTAACATGGAAGTAAAACATGTTTTTTGATTTGAAGTTATTTGTATGGGGATAAAAATGGGTAGTTATATTTAATAGAAACTACCAGGGTTTGGTAAGATAATACCTTTTTAAAATTGAAAGGGTATAAAAATTCACAAAAAAAAAAGTTATTTTGAAATTGGTTTCAAATAATTTTATTGAAGTTGAACTATAAAATCATAAAATATGATATGATGAAGTTATATGTCATGGTTCGAGAATAGTTCCGTATTATGAATGGGTTTGATAACTTATCTCATCTCATAACACATGGGATACAAATACATGATATTTAAAGCTTATAAATTCATTAATGGTGTTAAATATGACTTTAATGATCCAAAGGGTCAATAATAAGTTGAAGATATGTTGAATACAGTTATATGTTTGAATTTGAAATTAAAATTAAAATCTCATCATATGGAGTCCATAGTTTTGTGGTTATATATTAATATTGGTATTTTACAAATTAGTGTATGATAAGAATATAAGAGATATTGGAAAGAGGGTATGTATGAGATATGTTCATAGAAAAAGTGTATAAGATGATGAAGAGTACACATTTGGTTTTTGTGTGAACATCAAAACTATATTGTTTATTGAGGAATATATAATTTCAATGATGATTTAGATTATGAATAATAATGAATGAACTATAAAATTTATATATATATATATATATATTTAATCATATAAAAAATATAATCACCACATTAATGAAAAGAAGAAAAAATTAAAAATAAATAGATTAGCAGAAAATAATTTCCTCTTGTGTCAGGATACAACCATATTGTGTTATTATAAAATGATTTCAATGATAAAACATAGTCATTTTATCTAAAATGGTGAATCTTGTGAACTATTTGGTCACATTTGTTTCTATATTAGTCCAACGATATAACTACTTGTTTTTAGAAATGAACCATATACAAAGGGTGATTTGTTTCTTTTCTTGGTGTATGATAAATTCAGTTGTGATCATTCAAACAAAGAATTGATACACATTGATTTCAAAAGAAATTACAAAAATAAAAAATAATGAATGATTTTTCTTAGTATTATACTCATATCAATGATGCAATATCATATATTAGGTCTTGTGAATTGGATTCATAAAATATCTAGTTTCATTCAATGATGATAAGTAATTTTGGAGAAGATATTCCAACTTGCCTGATGTTTCAATATAAAAATTTATATTTTGATCATAGAATACATCAATTAAGTGAAAAAATATTATTACTACATATTATGGGAAGAAGTATTATATCATGAAATACAAGACTCTTCCATTTCATCTATAAATATGTATAGATATTTTGGGTTTTTTCCATTACTGGTTTTGATCCTCATGCTGAAGGTGTTATGATGAGGGAACCAAATAGAAGTAATTTTGGGAATTATGGTTATTATTTAATGATAAAATTTTAATTTATATTAGAAACATACTTTTATAAAGGTTATGGGCATCGATACAATAAAAAAGTTGGAAAATATTTTATCAAGGAAATAGAATAGTGAAAAAGGATAATATGTAGGTTTTGAGATTTGAGAATGAATAACTCCTAATTAATAATGTTGAAATAGTATATCAATTATCCTCTAGATATAATTATGTTTATAGTTTGGTGAAATGTTTTATTTTCAATATATGAGATTTTATAGTTTTATAAAAGTTACTAAGTATTTTTCTTGATAAAGATTATGTTATGGTTTTGGATGTCAATAGTTTTGGTCCCGGATCACTTCAATTGGATGACTTACAAATCATTCGATTTTATTTTTAATTGTAGAAGGAAATTTATTTCAAGAAAAAGATAAAGAGTTATAGGTAAATTTAATTTATATTTTTATATCATGAGAAGTGTTGTATTAAAATTATTATAGATGAGAAAGAATCTGTTGAAGATAAAAATGTTGAATTAAAATTACAAAAACTCATGTCATTCATTAAAAGAAATGTTAGAATAGAAACAATAATTATTTAAGGGAATATTGAACTCAAATATTTCAATTGTGGAGTTATTATAAATATCATCAAAAATTATCCCAAATATAAAGAATTGTACATTTTTAAGAATAAGGATGAGAAGAAAATATGTTCTAATAAGACTAAGAAAGAAAAATATTCTTCAATATTGAATGTAATGAATATACTGAAATTAAATAAGATAAATTTATTATCGAACATTGATAATGATAATATCTATGATAATGGTTAGGATGATTGAAACTCCAATGAATTAGTGAAAAATTACTTATTGATAAAGTCAATGATGAATAATTCACTAGCGATGAAAGCAATAACGATTGGAGAAATGATGATATAGAAACACAAACTCAAAGAGTGTAACATGAATATTTTTCCACTGGTTGGGGAAAATATTATTAGAGTAAGAAATATAAATTAAATGTCACCTATGAGAACATAAGCATTGATATAGATTCCTAGTTAACAAATGATACTGAAAAATTTAAATACTTACTATCTAAGGGGAAGAAATTTATTATTTTCATGGAAACAATGGCTAACTAAAATGATAAAGAGAATGTATTTGTTCAAAAAAAACTGATGTATGTGGAATGTGAGTTATAAAAATTCAAAATTTTAATCAATAATTTATTTCACTATGTTTTATAAATTTGGAATATGATTGTTTAAATGGTTTTTGAAATGATTATAATGGATAATATAAATTTTCTAGAGAAAAAATCAATTTTAAAAAATCATAATATTCTTGGGAAATAACTAAAATTGAAATTCTATATAAAAATTAATGGAAATGGTTAAATATAAATTAAGAATCAATAATTTAGAATTAGTATTTTAGAATAATTATTGTTAATATAACGAATCCATGGTCAATGCTCAATGGGTGAAAGATCAATACAAATCTATTTCTAGATAGAAAGAATTATATCACGGTATAAATCACATTTTTGGTTATTTATAGTATTATCATGTTTTTGGGAACATGAAAATAAATTTTTTGATTAATTACCATTGTAAAACAACATGTGTATGTTATGTTATAAAATTAATTTTATGGACTTAATCCACTCAGAGGTGAAAAGATAAAAATAAAATTTGTAATTTTGAACTAAATTTTGAGAACATGTCCAAACCATTGAATTCATTTTGTGAGGGATGTGAGAATCCTTTTAATTTTACTAATGATTGTCTATCTATTTTTCCTCTACTATTGAGTATGAATAATAATTGTCAAAATTATTATATGAATTAAGATAAAGTAACGAGGAATGTGTTTATCATTGAAGTTGAACTAAAATCATCACAAAATTATCATCCTTTTATTTTTTATAAGGGATGATCCACTAATATTATATGTGAATTTAATATCATAGAGAATTATGTGTTGTGAACGGATTAGTGACCTTTGGTAAGGATGGTTAACTCAAAATTAGAGTAGTTGGTTCAATAATCATTAATGTAGACATGCCCAAATCAAAGAACACATTATTTCCTAACGAGTTCAAACATAATTAAATGATATTTCCATAATATTGTAATGAAAGAAATAGATTGGTGTCTTATAAAAATTAATGTTTTATTAATTGGATAAAATAAGGGTGTGTTTTAATAAGAGGAACATTCATATTATGAATCAAGATTCATGTAAATAATATTTTAAAATACATGAAAACTGATAAATAAATAAGAAATTAAATTACGGCATAGAAGACATAACCGCACTGTTTAAAAAATATGAACATGTTGATCCATATAATGAATTCTAGTGATGTGATAATTATAATGAGATAAAAGGGTTATATTTTATTTTGATTCCATATGGTAAATTTTATTATCTATGCTTGAGAGTGGAGATCCCGAAATGTCATCCATTGGAGCTTATTTATTAAGATGATTCTACACCTATAAGGATGCTATTGAAAAATAATGATAATTATTTCATTTCCATTACTGATGAATCCACTTGAAGAATTTAATTATATCTTCTAAACATATTTCTATGATTTTGATGATTTCAAAATGCTTAAAAATATGTATGCTTTTTCTTAAAGAACATGTGGGTAAAGAATTGTTCTTAATATTCAAGTGGAAAATAAAAAACATACTATTAAAGGAAAAAAATAATAATCAGTAATTTAGTATAATGTATACTCTAAACTAAAATGATTTTTATGAATAGATTAATTAGATCTTGGTGGTGGCAACCCATATGATGATGGATAACCATATTACTTCTTTATTTTTTGACGTAAGTAGTAAGTACACTAATTTAGATTCAAAATCATTTTCTCCACCAACAAAATTAAAATATGACACCATGAAAAATGTATTACAAAAATTCCCCATGATTTAAATACGTTAGTTTATTTGGTATCCCTTATATTGACATGGATAAAGGTCAACATATTTGGATTTTCAATCAAAGAGGAGTTAATATTATGTTCCATGGTTATCCTAAAAATATAATACGATATCATAACATTAATAATAAAACTCATAATAATTTTTACATTTATAATATGTATGTATTATTAAACACAAATAATCAAGTCCCACATCAAGTGTAATGTTCTATAAGTAAATATGATGAAGTAATTTTTTTTGAGAATCATGATAAATGTGTTGGAGAGAACGTTAATATCGTTGAAGAGTCGGTTGAAGGGAAACAATATACCATTTATAGTGATAAAATTATTTTTGACACTCCTACAAGGTTAAGAATGTAATTAATGTTCTAAAACATAATTATAGAAGATTAAATACCCGTTCACAATTTGATAACTTTTCGATCTACAACACACACAAATATGTTTTATCTTAGATTGATACAATAGATGTTAATGATTATTTATAGAATACTTATGGGATGATTTTGTGAACATGGAGACATACCATATTTTGAACAATCGAACTATGGGGTTGAATACCAATCCATAGATTTTGGAGAAGAAATATCATCCTGCACTCATGGAGGTCCAAGTGAATCTACCACCTACCTCACTTTGGATTTTGATTAATATTGACAAAATTTTAGAAATACAACATTAATCCCTATATAATTTTCACATAATATACTTTGAAATTGGGATAAAAAATATTTTCGGGTAGAATCTAATTATATATGTTTCAAAAAATGGGGATAAATCGTTATTTTTGCGAGTATATATTTATATGATATTTTATAATGAGGAAATATATGAAGTAACATGTGAGTGGTGTGAGATGTTAAATATTATAATATATTTTTTTTAGAATGTACACAATAACATTTTATATTCATTTTCAAATAATGTTTTTAGAATTGAAATAATATTTTGAAAAATTGATATATGAGGAAGTAAATGTAGGCAATTTAATCGAAAATAATAAGTTATTATTAAATATTATTGTTTTTTCCACTATGTTCACAAAAATAGTAATCAAACAATTAAATAATTATTCACTACAATGTTTAATGAGGTAAAAACTTGATGTAAGTTAAATTGATGGAAACATATTATTGAAAAAAAATATGAAATCCTATTCTAAATACTACAAACCAGAAGGTAAAAAATATTTCGGAAGAAAAATATAAGATTAAACATTAACCTATCCACTCAAACATATTGGTATAAATATATACAGTGAAAAAATCACAAACAATTCATCTTAATAAATCTTCAAAATGTAACATTGATTCCACATGTGGAAGCTTGAAATTGGATAAAGCATAGGGTCCGAAAAATTTCGAAAATTTTGATACTCAAAAATAGAACAAAATTAAGATATCATTGATCATATTTTTTTTTAATATTAGATAAAACATGATGAATTTAAGATGAATTTTGAGAGACCATATTTTTACACTCTATTTTGATGTTACAGAACCAATATATAGGGATTAGGTTCTTGAATCACATACCTTATTTTATTAAAAACCCATTATATATGAAATTATAAAGGTTTGGCTATGTGGAATGGGAAAATTATTTTGATATAATATTATTTATTTTACTAGTGTTTATAGAAGACTATGTTCTTAAAATACCAACCTAAAAATCCAAACAAATGTATTTAGGAAATAGAACCTCCTAAAATAAACACAATTTTAAAATAATTTTAATTTTTCTAATAAATTACTAAAAAACAACCTCTTTAAATATCACTTCAATGAAAATATATCACAAGGATCTACATAATTCATTTATTTTACATTGTAACATTAACAAAATTATTTCATAGATTAATATAATCATACTATAAATTTTGTTCAATTTAAATAAAAATTTTACACAAAATATTTTAAACATATATTTCTCAGAATGAAAAATAATGTCATGGAAGCATTCATGGGAAATACTATAACAACAATATTTTACAACACGATTAATTTTTTTGTGATGTTTAATGAATTTAAACATTTGATAATCCAACTTAGATAATTTCATAAAAATAAAGACGATAATGTTGTGGAAAATGGCAGATTTACAATCATACTTAGAAATGAGTAGTAAAAAAGAGAATAACTGGATTACTAATACCATTGTAGATGGTTGAATGAATGATCAAAAACCTGTAGCATATTCCAATAGTCTCTTATACCAAACAATATACATATATCGTCTCTCTGGAATAAAAGATAATTTATTTATTGATAATTTCTATTATATTATAGATATACTAAAGAGTATTTATTTAAATAAATGGGACTTTAATTTTTCAATTTCCAATCCAAAATAGTTGGATATGGTGATAATTTATAAAGAAAATTGAGGATCTATATTAAGTAGGTAGAAGGACCCCAAGTAAATTGAATATCCTCAAATAAATGATGTTGGGAAAACATAATAAATTAAAGCAAAAAGGTTTTTTGTATAAAAACAAGAAAAATAATTGAAGTAATACAAAATTGAAGAACCTTTTTAGGTAATTAATTTTAATTTTTTTTAAAAAATCATGTTGAAAATATTTTTTTGAAATATTATTGATAGGAAATAGATATTTAGATAATAAATAAAAACATTTACATTGAAAAACTATTAAAATACAAAGGAAATGTTTTCAAGGAACCAAAATATATGTGCACATGTATAGAGAAAGACATTATTACACCCCCAATAATATAATAATCAACTATATATTTCATTAATTAATCATGAACTCTTAGAATTGGGTAATTTTTATAATTAATAATTTTCCCTAAATCATTTATAAAACATTATTAATATATTTTTACAAAGACTAATTTTATTTTCTGAAAATGACATATTTAAACATTAATTTTCATTTTCACATATTATATTTTGATGTTTTTTTAAAAAATTATCAAAAAATATAAAAATTATTATTCAAAAACATTTTATTGATCTATAAAAAATTTTATATTCCAAATAAATATCATGGTTTAAATAATACCATGACAATGTAATTGGTGATAGAGATTTAATGTTTTATATTAGTATGAATTACAATTAAGACATAAAATGGAAAATTGTAACTTTTCGATTTTATTATTTGTACCTTGGTTATAAAAAATAAAAGGAATTATTATATTGTGAAATTAATTTTTATGATTCTCATTTAATGAGATGTGCGTACGTAATTTAATTACATTAAGATGTATATGTATTATGACCACTAATATTGTTAAATAATCATTGAATGAATTTACAATTCAAATAAATAATTATAATTCCGTTATTCAATAAACTTTAATGCATCAAATTATGAATGAAAATATAATACATGGTGAATTTATTTTTTAAATGATTAATGATTTGATTTTTTGTATTTGTGAGGATTAATAATTTTAACAGATAATTGAAAATTAATCATTCCATATGAGAATTCATGTTTACTCTTGTCATTTTTTTATTCCATTTAAAGGATTATATATGAAATTTTCATAATTAAAAGATCTCATTTGATGAGTAATTTGATAAATCCATTTTATATATGTTTTAGGGATATTTATGTTATAAATTATTAAATTTTCTTCTTAAATTAATATATTTAAAATAATAAATTCATTATTATTTATATTTAACTATGTTTTAAATAATTTGATAATAATTAAATCATTTTAATGTTTTAATATTGAAATATTAAGAATTTAGAATATTATAAATCCAAATTATAGCTATAACCATTAATAAAAATTTAATGAAAAATAGAAGATTAATATTTATATTGGATCTTATAAAAGAAACTCTTACAAAAAATAGTGTATCAATGATGAAAAATCATTTCATTTTAAACTTTTGGATACTGTGTTTTTGGTGATTTTTTTATTGTAAGAAGTTTATGGTAAATGAAATTAAATTTTAAGTGCCACATTAATCAAAAAATAATATTTTTATCCATCGGTGTTATTTTGGTGAAAATATTTGATGGTATGAATTTTGGATAATATAGAAATTTGTGTTATTTATTTAATTTTGAAAATATTTTTAAAAAAGAAAAATGTTTTATTATTATTTATATGGTTGTTTTATAATTTTATAGAAATGGTGGTGGTTGGTTTAATTACGTCAGATGTGATGTGGTGTGGTCAATTAAACACATTTATTGTAAGGGTTAAATTAGTTCAAGCCAACTCTCATTTCTCTTTCTCACATATGGTGCTCCTCCTCTTCATAGGTTACTTGAGTGTGTTGGATATCCTCCATGAATTTATTATCTGGGCGATACTATTAAGAAATATAAAGGTAGAGATATCTCAAATCTATATACCCATACTATATGAGTATTCTGATGAAGTGGAGCTTGTCACTTAGTCTTTTATCCCTGAGTTAGAATTTATTTTGATTGATCCAGCAATGATTATTCACGATAAGCCCGAGGTTCAAGAAACTAATGGATCTACTCCTGCAATATATTGTGATTTTACTCCTTATCCCACTCTTGATTTATTCACAAAGGTATACTCCTCCTATCCTAATATCATTATATTCCCCTCCCATTCTGGAGACAATACTCTACCTCTCCCTCAACCACTACATAGTTATGGATGTAACTTTAGATGTTCCTCCTTCTTTTTCCTTCTAGGATCCATTTTTTAGATAAATTAGGATAATATCATACTCTAATTAATAGTATAACCATATTATATTCTAGAAGAAAATACATTAAAAATTTGGCCTCTTCCAAAGTCTTATATATAAATACATATAATTAATCATCCTCCCTTACTAAATGATTTCATTGCTAATTTGGAATTATAGATGGTTTCTTTCTCTAAATAAACATTATTTATTAATAAAATAGGTAAAAAAAATTGGAATCTCTTATATAAAATCAGGATATCAAATAAGAAGAAGACATTATCTAATAATATTTATATAAGGTGAACAAAGTAAACTGTATTCATGGGAAAACAAAGGACACCCATGTATGTTTATTTTCAAATAAAAAACATGATGATGAATATGATCATATCTCTCCACTATTTCCTAAAACTTCAGTTTTATTGTCCCACATACTCATTCTTTCTATATATAAATTATTCAAAATAATATATCTATTAAAAAGAAACAATTAGGAGGGAGTTATAATATTTTGACCCATACTATGAAATCTAGTTTTCGGGAGGCTATTATAATTATACCCTACATCCTTAAATAAATAATTTATATATGAGGAATGGTTTGAATTAAAATATTTATTTAAAAAATGGTATATTCATGTTATGATCTATTCATAATACTATTTCACTTGGTGAAATAACAAGTATTAGAGAGGAAATATATTGTATTGGTTGGATATGTTTTATTTTATCTTTTGATAGATATCACCCCATAATAAATACCAATTTACTCTCTTTCCTTGTAGATTATCATATAATTCTCACATATTCATCAATTTGGATAGTACTGTAAGTGTCCCTTAGAAATACATTCCTTTAAATGTAGTTTGAAGATAATTGAATTATTTATATTGTGAGGATATCTTGGCATATGTACATGCATGGGAACACTTGGGGGATTATTTAGAAAAAACCTTAGAACTATAAAGAATTCATCCAAAACATGGTGGAAAGTCAACCTAATAACATTAGTAGTTTAGATATTCTTTTAAATGGAGATTGATTATCATGATTTTATAGTAATAACCCACTGGGAAAAGAATAAATATATGTATTCAATATGAAAACACAAAACATTGAATGTTTTTTGGAGAATATAAATGTAAAGTTAGGGAACAAACACAATATATTTACCAAAAAAAAATATACAAATGAATTCTAAGTCAATTAAGTCATATCAGAATAAATATTTAGGAGGAATATTTTCATGAAAATGGTGGTCAAATCCCTAAATATTGATGTAATGTGTTTATGTCCACTTGTAATTTACTATTTATATAATTTATATAATAGTAATTGGTAGATAAATTAGGGGTTGTATCCTATGTTGGAATATGAACATTACCTTCTTAATAAAATCCCTTGAAACATTTGATATGTACATAATAACTTCATGAAATCTATATTTTTAGAGGGGGAATTCAAGAGAGTAGTTTTTGTCCTTAATTTTGATAGTGTAATAGGAATCAATGATTTTTAGAGTGTTTTTAAGCTACTTCATGAAAATAATTAATGGATAGGAAGTTCCAATGGTTTAGGATTATTTTATTGTGGTCCCCTTAGTCATATTAACATATACCACCACCTTCATTCTAATTACGATTGTGTTCAAACCTAGCCTTATTTATAAATATCTCCCTATATGTTTATTAAAATTATCTTATAAGATAACATCAAAAACAATTAATTAAAAACACACCCAGTTTTTACGTGACATGATTTATTATTAAAAACATGAGGTTTTCCAAGGAAGAATCATCTTGGGTTCCATTATCCTGCCTAAATATATATTTTTGTACCTTGATCCGAAGGGGGATGAGGCCAATATAATTGTAAAAATTAAAATTTAAATAACATAAAAAAGGTTGTAATAGAACATGATCATGTGTGTAATTGGGAAGTGGTTTATTTTATTTTGGAGTTTTATGATGATCATCAGATCATACTCATGTCCTTGATTTTCTAGTTCACTAATGTGAAATTGATTCATTTTCATTAAAAATTTCAGTGTCCCATAAAAAGGGATCCTCTATCTCCTCAACACTCCATTCCTTCCGAATAATTTCTAAGTAACAATATATATAGTTGGGTTTTTGGAATAATTAAATCATAGGACATGTAATGAAATCTTTTAAAATTCATTAATTGAGTGTTTGAATTTTTCTAAGTCATTAATATTTTATTACCTATTGATGATTAATTTAATAATTTAAAAGAAAATATATTTTCAAAAAATTTATTCATAAATTAATATATTTATGTCTTATTATTTTTATGATAATTTTATAAGATCTTTTGTAATTTTTTAAAGTTATATAAAATCACTTAATATTTTAAAATATGTATTTCCTTTGTAAATGATGATTTTAATTAAAAATTAAATTTATTATATTTTGGAAATTATTTTAATAAAATGGATTTAAATTTTTAATTATAATTTTTAAAAAATATTAATCCTGAATTTTTGGTTTTATTCTAAAATACACGAATTCTTTATGAATAATAAAACATGACAATTTAAAATAAATGATAAATATAGGAATTAAGGAGTCATCCATGTTTAAAGGATGATGTAAGACCAAAATCTCCATATATACATTGTAATTTTAGTATATTTATAGATAATTGTCCAAATATTTACACTGTTCTGCCAAAATAGAAAACCAATGAATATAATAATGGGAAACACCCCTCTCCTACACTATAAATACCACCCTCTCTCCCTTTCCTACTCACAACTCTAAATATTTTATTCTGGCACAAATTTTGACCAACACTCTTCCCTAACCCCTCACCCATTTACATGACCTCTGGTTCTCATCAAAATAAAAAAAAGTTCCCTAAGGAGTTTCTCAGGGAGGATAAATCCAAGAGGTAAAATCCTGTTCATTTTTCATTGAATTTCACTTCAATTTCAGTTTATTTCTTATCTCCTCATTACCTTATCTTATCCAAATTGAATTATAACTATAGTACGTTTTATATACTAATATGATATCTTTTTAGTGTGATACCAGCATCAACATAAAATCTATATCTCTTTTATGAAAACAAATCTCCGCCTGTGATGTGTCAATTTAGAGACATCAGGGGGGATGCACTTCAATTTTCCTTTTATGCCATCAAGGATGTTACTAAAACCATTAGATTTTATAAAAAATATATCAATATGTATAATATAGTCCTTTTATTTTATATAATGAAATTTTATTCATTACACAAAATGTTAAAAGAAAACAGGTTCGTTATGGTCGAAAAACCACTAAAATTACCCTAAAACGATAATCATTTACTTTTTTCGAATAATTCATCCACATGAAATATAACCAAATTATTTAATAGACTATTTAAAATTATGTATCATAATTAATAAAATTAAATAACATTATATTATATGTATCATCATTTTACATGAAATTCCATTTATGCATAAAAGTGAACTAATCATGGAAACTATGAAAACGTGCACTCCCAAATAATAGAATTAAACACTATAACTCATCCAAATACCTATAAATGAACATAATAAAACTATAATGAATACAATTAATGTATGAAAGTTTCTTTATTTGTTAAATAATGAATATAATGTGATTATATAGGACATTAAAGTGAAGAAAGCATACATACATGAGGTAAGGGGAATTCTCGAACCCAACTATCTTTATTTGGATTTTCCTTAATTCAACCTATTTCAATTATAGATATTCATGAAATATTATTTATTCACCATTATTTTAACTTTTATAAGATATACATGTTTTCTAATTCAGTTTATTAAAACCATAATATTTTCCAAATGAACTCTTCTTTCAAAAAAATCATACCTTTATGTTCTCGAGATAGTTTCTTCTTCACACAAGGTTGATGATTCTTATATCTAGTACATTATTCCCTATTTAATTTGGGAACCCAATGTTTAAGAATTTATTATTTATGAAATGAAACCAATTACTTTCCATGATATATTTTATGTCCATGATTGATATACATTCTATGTGGCAAGCATGATAATGTAAACGATATGAACTGACGAGTGTGCCCATAATTATATAGCATAATGTAAATTATACAATGCGACATGTGAGATCAGAATAATATACTGATTCAATTCATTGGGTAATGTTATAAATATCATGATAAATGTAAAATTTACATGAACATGATTCTATATTTGTTGTTAACTTTGTGTTGTAGTTTACCACTGAAACATGATGTTTCATTTTTACACATTGACCCATTCCATGAATTTATCTAATTATTTATTTCTTGATTATGTTGATGATGTTATGATCATTATCACCCCATGTTATATTGTTTCAGGATATTATCAATAATTTTACTGCTGTTTTAGCACAACCCTTTCCTTTATGTACATCTCTATGTGACTACTTTTGCTGAGGATAACACGAGGGGTAACAAGAAGCTAGAGAAGAAGGAATTCAAAAAATGTTTTATGTTTTAAAAGTTAATTATATACCTAGTATTCATAATAAATTAAATCATTTTACCTTGGTTGTGTAATTATATTATTTTTTTGTCTATAAAATGATGTAATAAGTTATTTAAGAAAAATATTGGTCTCTATAGTTGGTATCAGAATACAGTTTCATTAATTTTAGAATTAGGATTAGAGAACCATAGTGAAAACCCATAAAATGATACTATTATATGTAATCATCTAAGAATATTTGTTTTAGAAAAATTTATACATTGGGATCCATCATGATATTTCATTATAATTACTTTCACAAAGTAAAAAATTATTTATTCAAGAATTGTTGACTTATGTTTTGTCCTATCCTTTTCTATTTTAGAAAATAATGAGAACCAGGGTAAATCAGGACAAAATAATGTGTGGGGGGAAATGTAGTTATTTCCTGAATGACATCCCAACTGAATTATAAGGTGGAGTACAATAATTCATGGAGATTCTTACCCAGCTATCTCAGGTGTTGAAAAATAACCTAAATAATGTGGAAGATCTGTCTTCACCCAAGAGTGAGAAAATGGCTATCATGTGTATTTTGTAGCAATAACCACATATTTTTAGTGGATAATTCTATCTAATAATCACATAAAAGTGGGTCATATCATTGGAGACGATATTTTCTTTGATTCAATGTTCTAAGACATATATGGTGACACTGGTTGTTTACTATTTAGATGGCAAGGCCGATCAATGATGGGCTTTGATTAAGAATACCAAGAAGATGGATGAAATTGAAGAGACGGAGTCAGAAGAATTTTGGATACTATTATTGAAATGTATTTCCATCTAACTATTTATAAAAATATTGAGAGAGAATTCCTAGATCTAAAACAGAAGTAATGAAATTATGTCATGTCATATGAAGATAATTTCACTAGGATTTCAAGTTATGCTTCAGATTGTTTAATACAAAATGATATAAAAATGATATATTATTTAGTGGGATTAAAAGAAACCTTAAAATGATCTATAAGTTATAGAATTTTGGATTTATGATGAATTTGTTTGATGTTATCTCTATGTAGAGATATATATTGGAGAATGGTCCCATGGCTATGGTGATATGAAACGATATATATAGTTTCAATCCAGAGGATTCAATGAGAATGGTAGAATAAAAACTCAACCACCCACATGTAAACAGTTTAGTAATAAGAATCTTGTGAAATAACTCAATGCTATTGGGAAATTCATAAAGTTTGGGAGTGAGGGACACTAAGCAGATGAATGTCAAAAAGACATGAGGATGTTGGACAATGTGGTTGAGGAAAGGAGAGAACCACCCATGGTCCAATGCTACAACAATAGGGAGAAAGGTCACTATGAAAGTTAGTTCACAAAACAATGCGTCCTCAAGGGTAATCAGTTTCATCAGCCACCAAATCTAAAGTATCAAGGTATGGCTTATTCCACTACTACTGCATAAGTGGATCTTGAAAATGATGTCATACAAGGTACACTCCCTATTCACTCAAGAATGAAAAATTTCTTATTTTATTTTTGGTTCTACAAATTTCTTTATATCTTTCATATTTTCTAGAACTATTGAATCAAAGACCCTAAACCTTGACGTAGAGAAACCTGTAAAACCACATAGTCGAGATATCAAATGAACCCTCGTGTAGGAATCTTATCATATTGCCTAATTTGAGAACATTCTTCTGAAGATTCTCATAATACATACCATATGAGAATTATACTCTATACTAGGGATGGAATGGCTCTCGTTATAGAGAGAAGGCATCAAATTTCAGGAAAAGGAAATATCTTTTCATATTTAGAAATCTCCCATGCTACTCTAGACATGTGTGGAGAATCCTGAAACTCCTTTGGAAAATCATCCAATAGTGTGGGTGTTAATTCCTTATGAAGAATCATACATACCTAAACTATTTGAGTCCATGGAAATTGTCAAAATATCATAAATTTCCTTTATATGGAAATACTAAGATGTATTTCCTCAGTAGTTACATGAACTTCCACAAGATATTGAGGTAGAGTTACCAATATAACTCATAACTGTAGTTACTTCTATATCAAAGTGTCCCTATAGGATGGATCCTATAGAATTTGTAGAGACAATGAAGTGAATCTAAGATCATTTGAAAAATATGGTTCATATTCCTTAGTGTATCTCCTTGGGTGTGCCAGTTCTCTTTGTCAAGAAGAAGTATGAATCAATATGTATGTGTATAGATAATCATAAGATAAACAAGAACACTATTAAGAATAAGTATCCTTTTCCAACGATTTTGGAATCGGTTGATCAGTTGTGAGGAGGTCAGTAATTTTGAAACGTGGATCATCATTTTGGATATCATTAGCTAAAGGCGAAGAAGGAAGATATTCATAAGAATGCCTTATGTACATAGTATGGGCACTCTGGTATTACATTAATTCATTTATTAATTTCTAATGCACCTAAAATCTTCATGGATGTAATAAATAGAGTCTTTATGCATTACCTTAATGAATTTTTGGTAGTTTTTATTGATTATATTATCATTTACTGTAAGGGAATGAATGAGACTGAAGAATATCTAAGTATTGTGTTGAAAACATTGAAGAAGGAGAAGTCATATTCTAGGTTCCAAAACTGTGACTTTTGGATGCATCAAGTCACACTCTTTGTAGATGTGATCATATGCGAGGTAATTTATGTGGATCTCTAAGAAATGAAGTTTGAGGAATTTCTCAAACTCTCTAGTGTCATAGAAATCTTCAGTTTTCATAGATTAGCTGCATACTACTGATGATTAGTGAGAAAGTTTTCATGATTGTTATGTCTACTTACTATGTTAACAAGTAAATATGTAAAGTATATCTAGATGGAAGAATGTGAGAAAAAAAATCAAGGAGATAAAGAATAAGCTGATCAATACACATATACTCACATTACCAAAAAGTGGATAATTTTTTGTGATATAAAATTATTACTCAATGAAATTCATGGGTTGTATTACCATGAAAAATGGTAAAGTGAAGATGTATGCCTCATAGAAGTTGAATATCCTCGAGCCGAACTACCTGATGTGCGATCTAGAACAATCAACAACGACTTTTTTAATGAAAATTTGGTTAAAATACCTATATGGTTAGAAGTTTTACATATATACCGATCAAAAGTGCCTAAGGTAAATATTCACACAAAGTGTTTTCAACATGAATCAAAATATATGGTTATATATTATCAAATACTATTAATTCTCTATTAACTATCATCCCCCAAAAGGAGACCAGGATACTGATTCCCATAGTCAAAAAGAAGCTGCAACTCTATCAATGTTATGGATTGGGAAAGAGCCTATCTTCGTGGACATGAAAAGGATTGATTTTGAAATCATAGTGGTTACGAATACTTAATACCTTTTCTAAATGATTTCCTAACCATATATCCAAAAGAATATTAAGGAGGCGTAAATGGATGATCTAGAGTTACAGGCGAAGGTAAATGTATAAATGTAATGTAATTTATAGGAGTTCGATATCAAATATGATGGTGTGATTTGGTTTGGAAGAAGGCTTTTTGCGCCATTATCACCTGGGAGAAAAATGAGGTATTGGATAATGCACATAGAGAAACATTCTATTTCCACCCAAGGAGTACGAAGATGCATCATGATCTCTGAGAATACATACAATGGTATGACATGAATATGGTTATCATGGCGTATATCTCAAAGTGATTTATTTAACTACATGTTATATTTGAGAAATATAATACCCAAGGGATGATGGAACCATTTCATATACCCAAGTGGAAATGGGATATCGTCATTATGGAATTTTTCATAGGTCTCTTAAAGACATCCAAAGAAAATAATGAGTTATGTGTTGTGGTTGACCGAATCACCTAGACATCCCACATTATCAATTTTTAGGAATATTTCTCGCTTGAACAACATTTAATGATATTTGTGAAGTGGTGAGACTGCATGGGGTTCCCCTCTCAATTTTCTATGATTGTGATCCCAGGATCACATCTAAATTTCAGAGTAGTCTTCAAAAAACTTTGAGTACTAAATTAAATTTCAGCACAACCTATCACTCCCAACTAACAGAAAATATGAAAGGACAATTCAAGTGCTTAAAGATATGTTAAGATCATGCTCTATAAAATTAAAATGTTGATTGGAACAGAATCTCCTATTGTTTGAGTTATTATACAACAACAACTTCTAATAAATTATTAATATGGATCTATATAAAGCTCTATATAGAAAGAGATATAGATCTCTAACATGTTGGGATATAGTTGGAAAAGAAATCTACCTGGACCTGATCTAGCGCAAGAGATGACAACAATGGTTCAAGCCATCCAAAAAACATATCAATGCTTCTTAGAGTCACCAGAAGATATATACTGAAAACTATTGATGGTACATGGAGTTTGACATTGTAGAAAAGGTATTACATTTAATATAATAATGTAAGAGAGTCATGTGGTTTGGAAAGAAGGAAAAGATAATCCCATGGTACCTTACCACCTTTAAGATCATTGACCACATCATATCCATAGAATATCAGCATTAAATTCCACTAAATATGGCTCATGTTTATGTTGTGTTTCCAGTATAACTCCTGGGGATGTACACACTGATCCCTCATATGTGCTGAACTTAGAGGTGGAATAGATGGAAGATGATATCTCTTATGAGGAGCATCCAGTAATGATTTCAGACTAAAGAGTTAGGGTTCTACCCAATAAGACAACCCACCAAGTAAAAGTGTTGTGTGTGATCCATAAGTATGAAGAAGCAACTCAAAAACCAAAGGAGGTGATGAAGGAGAAGTACCCTCACATGTTTTTGTAAAACGAAATTTCGATGGAGAAATTTCATAAGGGGGGAAGAATATAATGACCCAAAAATTTCTCAACACAATTCTTCCCTTGTTATAGTAATTTCATGTAGTATAAATCACATAAAATAACATATATAACATAATAAAGACATTATAAATTATTAATTCATTAAATAAGAAGTATTTATTGATGTTAATGATCCAATACTGATTAAATAGTAACATGACATTAGAAATAGTAATATGACCATTATGGATAGTAAATAGAACAAATCTATAGTAATATCACCCTTGAAAGTATTAATAAAATTTAAAAATATTGTAAATGAAAGTATGGTATATTTATATCATAGTCTAAGTAAATAAATGTTTTAAAAAATTATTGATTATATGTTGGAATTTTTATAAGTCAAAAAAAATTTAATTACATTTTTTATTAATATAATTCATTAAAAAATAATTATTCTCATAAAATGTATTAATAAATTTATATTTCTATTTATAATGATTTTAAGATAATTTTATATGATTGTAATTAATTTATCAAAGTGTTAGAGAATTAGTGATTATTTTAAAATCTGTATATTCTATGTAAATGGTGATTTTAATTAAAAATTAAATTTCTCATATTTAGAAAATTATTTTTATAAAATGGATTTAATTTTTGAATTCTGAATTTAAAAAAAAGGTTTGGGTGATTTTTTGTGTTTTTCTAAAATACTTGAATATTTCTAAAATACATGATTTTGTATGAATAGTAAAATTCTATAATTTATAATAAAATCCAAATAAATGAATATAGAGTCCTAAATCATTTAAGGTTTATGTAAGGACAAAATAT
Organism: Viscum album; assembly: GCA_963277665.1. Taxonomy (NCBI): domain Eukaryota; kingdom Viridiplantae; phylum Streptophyta; class Magnoliopsida; order Santalales; family Viscaceae; genus Viscum; species Viscum album. The sequence continues at coordinate 1,293,243,134 of OY728158.1, forward strand.
AGAATTATACTTCATTACGTTAACATATTTAAATATAATTCTCAAATAATTCATACTCTTGACCCAAAATAATAAACTAGTGAATATAATAATGAGAAATCACCCCTCTCCTCCACTATAAATACAACCAAAACCCCCTATTTTCCTAACACCTCTCAAAATTTGAGCCTTTCCCAAATTCTTCCAAATACACATCCCTAAACCATTCCCCACATACAGGTGCTCTTTATCTCATTAAAAGACCAAAACTATTTCCATAATGAGGTTCTGAATGAGGATAAATCTAATATGTAAAATCCACATCTCTTATCTTTTAATTTCATTTGAATTTCATTTCATTTATTATATTCTCTAAAAATCCTATAATAAAAATGGAATGATTACTATATTTTTATTGGTATACTGGTATTCTATCTTTTTAATGGATGATCCATCATCAGACTCTATTCTCTCTCTCTTTTATTCATTAAATGAAATCATCACTCGTTGTGTGTCAATTTACTGATATCATGGTTGATACACTTTAGTTATACATTAATTCTTCAAATTTGTTAATAAAACAATTAAATTAGTGAAAACATAATTTAATGTGTATTTAAAAACCCTATTTCTATTTTGGAACAAACTTATATACATAATAATAAATGATAAAATCAAAGGAGTTTGTTGTGATAAAAAAACCACAACATTACCCAAAAACGATCATCATTAATATTTATCTATGTATTCAACCTCATGCAATAAAAAACTATTCTAAATATCATTTAAATTTCTGGAAGATAATAACATATAATAAAAGTTTTCTATATTTATCCACGTTTTACATGAACTTCCATTCATGTATAAAATTGAACTGATCATGAAAACTCCGAAAATTTACACTCTCGAAATATGAAATTAAACAATATAACTCATAAAAAATATAATAAATTAAATTAATAAAACCATAATGAATCAATTTCAAGTATAAATGGTTTTGAGTTTTTTAATTAATGAATGTAATGTGATTATACATGACAATGAAGTGAAGAAAGAATTCAGACAAAAGGTAGGGACAATTCTCAAACCCAACATTATCTCTTTGAGTTTTCATTCTTTCACCACATTTTCAATATGAATATTCCATAAATATCATTTATTCATTATTATTTTTACTTTTTTTTGGATATACACGTTTTATAAATGACTTTATGATAAACATAATGTTTTCTAGAAGAATTATTCTTAAAAAAAATTCACCTTTTACCTCTTAAGATTGTTTCTTCTTAACTCAAGGATGATGATTCATATATAAAGTATTTTATTCCCACATTGTTATGAGAACCCAATGTTTAAGAATGTATTCTTTAAGAAATAAAACCCATTGCTTCCCATGTGTTTTTTATCTCCACAGTTGACATACATTTTTTGTGGAAAGCATGATAATGTAAATGTTATGATGTGACAGGTGCGCTCCGAATTATATAGTGCAATGTAAATGTTATTATGTGATGAGTTCCCCTGGAATTATATATTTCTCTAATGGATTATTTAATGTTACAAATCTCATGAGAAAATTGAAATATGGATGAACATGATGCCATAATTTTTCACATATATGTGTTGTAGTTTCCCACTAAGACATGATGTTTCATTTTAATGCATTTCCACATTCTACGACTTTATCCAATACTTCCTATCATGATTATGATGTTGATGTTATGATTAATCTTATCCCATGTAATATTATTTCATGTTCTTATCTATCGTCTTACTAGTTTTTAAATCACACATTTCTTTGATATATATCCTCAAGTGACTACATGTACCTAGGGGAACACGAGGGAGAATACAAAGATAGAGAAGAATAAACTAGAAAAATGGTTATGTTTTAAATATTATGTATGTCCCTATTTTTCCCACGACAGTATTTATTTGGGTCATATTTGTTTAATTATTTTTTGGGATTTCTTCGATTATGTTATGTATTATGTTATGTAAGAAAAAGTAGGGTCTCTATGTGGAAGAGATATATCCTTTATTTTGTAGGGAATATCACCCTTAATATCTCTGTTGAATAATTAATAATTTTCTACATACAATTTTATTTCCTATTACCAGTGATATTCTAAAATAGATAAACAACCCTTCTTTTTTCATTTCATTTAAAATTTTATCGAGATGTTTGATTTCACTGGAGTTTATGGTCTTAGTTGATAATGGAATTTGGAGAGTCTGTAATTAACTCCACGGGGATGGGTGAATGCTTGTATTATCAACATGCTGAAATAGAATGGTAATTTTTAAGAGGAATTCAATATGGGATAATTTTACTAAGGAGAAATATTTAATGGGCCTAGATGTATGTTGATAATGGAATAGTGGTATATAATCACAATAGCGATTCCATTTGAAGTGTTTCCATAATATCAATGCACATTCTTTAAGGATATTAGGTCATAATAACATCAGTTTCTGGTAGAAAAAATAGACCATATATATGATATATTACTTAAGATAACGGAATACTAAATTGATATTTCATAGTTACATTGATTACCCAATCTTCCACTATGGAATTTTGCATAATGATAAAAAATCAAATGTTCCAAATTCCCATTAGTGGGGGAAGATCACTTTCTATCATTCACCCCCTCAAACTCAAGCCATTTATCAACAAGTCCATTTAACAATATCACTCATATCGATAATTATTTGAAATATAATCTATAGTCATTAAGAATTATTCAATATGAAAAACTACAGAAATTATTTTATGGAAAATAAGAAACCGAGCTAGCCCTACAGATGGAAATATAAAATAAAAAGGTGTTCATCTAGTGTCAAAAAGTTCATATTGCATTCAAGTGATAGTGAGTATGTTGAACTCCTATTTATGAATTTTTAATTTCAATTATTTATAAGGGACTTACCGGCAGATATAATAGGAAACAAAATTAATATTTATAGATTTTAGTTAATCTATGTAAGCTAGTTTGGCAATGTGAAGAGGATCCCCTTAGATCTGGTTACCAGTAGTTTGGACTTTTATTTAGACTACTAGAGCGTCTTAGAGGCTTGTAAAATTTTAAAAAAGCTAGCATATGGGTGAAATCTATCAAAATGATATTTTCATTGCGATGTTTTATCAGTTAGTATTCTTTGAAATGTTTGATTCAAGCAATTAATATTTAATTTTAGGGTGTATGTCTGTTATCTAGGAAGGGACAGTAAGTGTTCCCTATAACATCACTGAGTCATTTTGATTCATGAGTGATGTTAAGAATATACCTCAAACAAAACGATTATGTATCTTGTGTGGAAAATATGATGCGGGGAGGTGAGAACATCCTGGGTTACTGAGTTACCATCATTTATGACTTTAGTACATTTATTGGAAATGAAAATTCTCCAATAGGTATATATTGATCAATTTGGTCTGGTTTTATTTAATATAGAATCTATAGTATCAATATGATAGAGTTGTAAATAGACATAATGTTAATATCTATCTTCTTGACGGGTAATAATGAAATTTATTGGATTATTATTTTCCTAATACAAAATTTTGGCTATTTCAAGATCTGGATATGAAGAACTCACACACATGGTCTTAGGAAAATAATGATACAATATTTTTTTGAATCCAAATGCAATTTGAATGATCCTTTTCATATTTTCCAAAGTAAAATTTATTTTCCTCGAATTGTAATTCTTTCAACCATAGAGACACCCTAGGCCACTACTATTTTATACCTTCTAATGTATATATGAGACTCATTTTTTAATAAATATATGATTTTAGAGATATAGATTAAATATTTATAGTGGATATTCAAAATATTTCTACAAAATAAGGGGTTTTTTGTTATGGAATCCCATATTCAATACTTCACCTTACATCTATAATAATAAATATTTCTCAACATATTCAATAAATAGTTAATTGATTTAGGTTAATGATAAATGAATATAAATGAATATAAAAAAGGCATGTTATTGATGAAATGTTTTATTTTACTCTAGTATGTCATCAATATTAAATTATATAATTTCTTAGCTTTTTATTTTCATAATGGAAAGATAATAGAATATTATTTGGAATAATGGATAATATTTATAAAATATATGATGGGTATATGATGAAATATAATATATGGGTTTAGGAAATGTTATTTATCATTATATATTTATTAATATTTAGAATATCATGTTATATATTGGATTTTTGACAGACTGTTTAATGGTTTAGATTATTATAAAATGGTAAAGAAAATGGTAATCTCCAGGAGATTACATATCTTTAGACATGATTTGGTATTTTAGAATTTGAGGTTTAAAAGATCTAACGATATTATTATTTATTATGAGGTGTTAATCCCGTGATTTTGACTTTCAAAAAAGTTTCATTACAAATTTTATGAGTGTTATGACACCTTTTCGGTGTCACAATTGTTCATGATACACCATTTGATGACGATGCAGATACACCCATGAGGTACATGGTAAATGTAATAAGGCTCGTGAATGTTCACTACTTTTAAAAGAGTTCCATGGGGATCATTATAAAACACATACCACATAATTTTTTATCCTATATATGGTCTTATTTACATGGGGGTATTTTATAATAATATGATGATTAAAATTAGTTATACTAATATTTAAAATTAAATTAAAACACATAGAACGTTCCCAATGAAATGATATGTCATATTATGTGATGGATGGGATATATGTGGATGGGTATGACTATATAGTTCCATATAAATATTGTTCCAAAAAAACATATGACAAAACTAATAACCAGTATATAAAGATTCATAATATGTGTGGATTTATAACACCACAATTTCTATATTAAGTATTCCATTGTGGGGAGGGAAGTGCAGTTAAAATATTTTCATTAATAAAATTAGCCCATATAGACTTTTTAATATGGGAATAAAATTGATATTGGTGGCCTGAATCCCATTTTCAACACGGTCATTACAATTGATTACATAATTTAATGATGTAATATATGATGAGTAAATAACATATCATTTTGTGATATTATTTAATTTTTATCTTACTGTTATTAGATAATAGAGATATTTTAAACCAACCATATTTTACCAGACATTTAATGAAAAAACAGATATTTTGATACTTTGAGATGGTGAACAATTTGCCTCACCTTCACTAACATTCAGGGTATTTCAGTTCATTGATAATAGTGATATTAAAATAGGATGTTTTTATTACTTAATTGTGATTATTAAATAGTATAGTTTAGAGGGTATTTATATATTTTTTATTTTCTTTTCATAAAGGAAGAATAGATTTAATAATCTAGACATTAGGATCAGTTGTGATGACTCACTTGATGAATGGTCACTAAGGGACATAATTATATTATTTTTAATGATTTATATAAAACAAACATGAAGATATTAATTTTTTAAGAGTATTATAATTGGGGTTTTTGGTAGACATCTGATTAGAGATTTCATTGTTCTAGCTGTTTAATTATTATATCTTATTTACTTCATTAAAAGAGACATTTTTATGCTCTAATGAATTAGATTCAAGAGGGTATAATGTAAAATCATAATTAGTATATTTATATTCTCACACATCTTTTAAATATTCATATTCATTATATTTACAGGATTTATTTGGAGGATATATGAAGAGACCTTATATTGGAATGAAGATACATGTTAGTGTTTTTATCTAGTCTTGTATATTTTTACTTTTCTTTTTGAATGTTATAGATTTTATTTCTATATATTTCTTATAATATTTAAATATTTTTTTATTCTAGTATTGGTTTGTTATTAGATTTTTTATATGCTATAAATTATCTATAAATATAATTTAAATTAATTTCAATGACTTCTAGATGAGTGGCTTATAACCTAGACTATAAAAACTAAATCAAGATCCTATTTTCTGACATAATTCACTATAAGTCTTTTGGTGTATTAAAAAAATTCAAGAGGTAGGAAGAAACCATGAGGGTAAAATCATATAATGTGGTCAGTGATTTTTTCCCTAGAGAGATATATGATTTAGAAACAAGAGACAACATTTTAATATATTCATTAAAAATAATACAAATACCTATGATGGTAGATGAATAATATGACACAAGATTTCACACAATATATACATGATATGGGAAGAAATAAATAAATTAAAAATATGACATAATTAAATCCAAATTTAATAAATTCAAAATGAAAAACCAAACATATACCCACATTCATTTGCACATAATATTCCACTGTCACCTCCAAAAATATTTTCATAACCCTTTCCTCTTGATCATACAAACCCTATTGTTCTTGGGACATACCCTAAAATCGATAATGAATAAATAATATCTTCATTAATTACATGGGAATTATATTTTTTGTTTATTCATCACAAACCATAGATGATGATAACCAGAATGAACTTATATTTTTGAAGGATATGTGTAATTAGTGTCGACATAAAGTATAAAAGTAATTAAATAATAAAAAAACATGTATATAAAGTATGTATTGAAAATAGAAATCATAATTTACCATGATTTTTGGTTTCGATGCAAGAAATAATAAAACATGGAAACCGAGCATCCTTTACTTTAGTATAGTGACACGCATCCCAAACACATATTAATAAATCATTAATTATATAAATATTCACAAAAAATACTATAAAAAAGAGTTATAATGTCATTACTTATAAGGAATGTAATCCAATGTTTTAAAATAATATATATATATATATAATTATTTTTATGTCTCCATAATGACCACCAAAATCATATATCACTACTATAACTTCATGGGATACCTAGGAGAGATAAAAAAATATGGGGTGAGATAAAAATCATAGTAAGTTAATAATCATATTAAATATTGATGATGACATAAATTATATTTTTTTTGTTCAGAAATACTATTCAAGGAAATTCAATTATCTTGGAAAAGGAATAGAAATGATATAAATAAGAACTCAAAGATTAATGTTCATGGGGATGAACCCGTGAAGAAAAAATCACTTCATAGACCACAAATCTGCATAGAGTTTCCTTGTTTTCAAGAAGCACCATGACAAAAAAATAGTTTGTGGGTCATGGAAGTACCAATGGATCCCACAAAATAAAACATTATCTTTAGTTGGGATAGATGGTGATTCCCACCTCCACAATTGACAATATCCTTGTGAAAGAGGTCGTTTACTGGATGAGGAGGTACCACAAGTGCCTGAGAAAAGTGAAAATTCATTTTCAATGCCAAGATGTGATTTATAACCCAAAAAATGATGGAACCCTCCATAAATGACCCATCCTAAATAATTATGTCATTCATTGGCTGAATAATTCTTCTTGGGATGCCACAAAAGAATCTCTGCTAGCCACCGTGGATGTCTGTCCGATATGGTATCCGACCCCTCTTCCCTTTTATAAAATAACCCATGGGGGAAAAAAGTGGATGATTGAACTAAACCGAGGATAGCCAAAGGACATGAGTGATGATGAAACACGAAAATAGGAACCTCTCCATCAATTCATAGAACGTAAATATCCACCTCATAGAAGTAAGTAGGAAATAATATTTCCATTCATCCTAAAACTCAAAAATACATTGCAACCAACATTATATGGGATATGAATGGATAAACCCATTATGGAAAAGAATAATGCATAGAAAAATGTTTTATGATCAAAACCCTACACCATGTAGAAAAATCTTAGATGGGAGGATCTCAACCCTCTACAGCAACACACTATGTTGATGAAACCTTTCCCCTCAATGCAATAAAACATGCATAAAGAAACAAGGTCCACATATCACAACCCTATATATAAAGTACCTTCACCCGGATAGAAACATGCTATATAGAGGAAATCAAATCCCATATAAGAAAAAGATTTGTGGAATGGGGAATTCAAGAGTGTTCTACTCTCCACCTCCCATCACTCCCTTCTGTCGTGTCATGGAACCCATGTTGGACCCTCGGTGAACTAGTCTAAAAGTATCAGGGCAAGGAAGCTTCAAATTCCACCTGACATGTATGATAATATCATCAGGCACATCATTGTTTCAACTCGATTTTACATATCTATGGGAAGAAGAGTCAAGTCTGTAACCTCTACAACAAGGTGGACCTTCAAAATCACCTCGAGAATACATTATTAGGGAAACTAGGGTTCCAATCTTGGGGTACACACAAGAAACTCACAGTTATGGGGGGGATAATGGAGACCACACTATCCTTTCCCTTCGATAGGGAAAGAGATACTCCCCCTTGATCCAATTTTAGGGCATTCATCATGGACTATGCCCCTAGCCATTCTTGCAAGAGGAGACACACTTTATCAACATTTACTCAGACACGGACATAGACAAATATATCAGTAGATGTGACTATCCTAGATATGATTATAAAAGAGGAGACAATGAATCTCAATTCCCTCTCCCTCTACCTTTGGTCGTAATTTTTTTTTCCACCAGTGGACAAAGTGAATCATGTGATCATTAGATCTATTTCGTCCTCTTTTTTCTCACACCAATCATGAATCATGTGGGATTAGAGGTTGGGGGTGATCATGTAATCCTTATAATCCCAAACCAAACAAATGGGCCACTTCCACATGTAATCCCCAACCATATGCACAATTAGACTTCTATATGGTATAATCCCCAACCATACTCGAATCCCTTTATCCTTATCCAAATATTTATCCCTCAAACTCTATTAAAATTGGCCACTTCCATGTATAATCCCCAATCACATGGGAATCCTCTGAGTGTAATCTCCATCCAAATTCACTCAATTGGTCCTCCCAAACAGTGTAATCCCCAAAACCATGCCTCATACTTCAAAGTGGCATATCCCAATGAAGCGGAACCTCATGGGAATCCTCCCAAATATAGTACCCAATCCAATCATGACCCTTAAAATGGGAATATTCCATGAATAATCCCTAACTACACGTTCCTCCTTTAAGATGTAATCGCAATCTTACCAAACTACATAGACATTCATTCCAAACTAATTATGATATATAAGAAGCATCCCTGTGGTTGAAACTGAGATCCCAAATCCACGGTAATGGTCTTAGGGCCACTCTCCTTATAAAAGTCATATCCACCTATGATACCACTTCACTTTTAGGTCCCTCAGGCCTCCGTGACATTATTTCCTCACGAAACCAAGGTTGGGAACATTCCTCCTAGACATAAAATCTTCTTGATGTTAATCCTCTTGGTTCAGTACTCATCGTTTGACCATAAAAGGCGATCCACCATACTAAGTGGAACCAATAGACATGGTTTCTAATTCCACTCATGAGGATACATAGGAAACCCATCGTGTGGGTTCAATCCCAACATCAAAATAACTCCTTTCACCCATGGATAATGATAAACTCTATTGATCCTCACTACATGGATTTAAACATGTGTCATCCAAATAAATGAACACATAATATCTGATCCACTCATAAAATGGGTACCAATGATAGAGAACCTTAGATACATATATATTCCCTAGTTAATGGAAATCACTGGATACACATAGATGGTTTTGAGCACATTCTTATTCATAATGGATCATTATATTAGGGTAACCCAGGTATGGAGTATTGGAAAGGATAAAAGGAATAATAAAAACACATCTCAAGTCTACAATAATGTCCTATAATAGGAAATAGTTCCATTAAAAATGTTTTTATGTGCCCAAATTCCCATCCTCTCTGATAATGTGAGTTCTTGTGTCTTCTTTTCCATGTTCTACAATTAATGTTTTCCTTTGGAATGTAGGTCCATGAGACCTTGTGTATATAAGAGTCATTGGGTGCTTAATCTACATGAACAAAATCTATTGGAGACTGTCCAATGACATTGGACAAGACATCAATGATTTCACACTATTCAACTCCCTTTAATCAATCATTGATTAAAAAATAATTTTTTAGAAGTCAAATTTTGAACCCAATGTGAATCCTTAACCAAGATGGAATATTAACCCACATCATTCTCCTTCCTCTTCCAAAATGGAAGCGGGGAAAATGGGACCATAAATTACACATTTGTTCATGATATACTACTTTTGTGAGTTTTTTTCACATGTATTTTAGGAAATCTTTAGAGCTCTCTTCTATCAAATGATATCTCACAAAATTTCAAAAACATGTGTGTCAGCCACTGCACTGGCCTGGTCCTCAACCAAAAATATGATTCCATTCCCCCACCCATCATCATATACACTAGTCTAGAAATGAAATTATTAGGGATTACCACTTAAAGAGTAATATATCCACCCTAGAAGAAGCTATATAGGGTCTATTGTACCTCAAACCCCACCAGTCGTCCACCCAGTGAAAGATGGTGGTCAAGAACGAGACATCCCCAATTGCTACCTTTAATTTTTCGGAGATCATGTCCTTTGAATTTGATAATGAGTTCCTCCCATAAAATTGGGACGATTATGAACTTCTCACAAATGCATTAATCCTATTAGCACATGGTTCCCACATAGGGAACCCATCTATAAATATTTTCTATTTATGTTGTGCATCCCAATATCCTCACCATGAAGGGGTTATAGACCTATGGGCCCCCATCATTGTCAAACAGACCCAGGTCCTAAGGGTAGTGTATAAAGGGAGACAAACACACAATCAGAAACATGAAATCATCCTCATTCCAACTAAATAACCCATTCATGTAAATACAGAGGAAACTAATGGTAAGATGTATATTTTTTCTCCCTCTTATGAAGCATGTTAGTCAAATATGATTGAAAATTATGATTAAACAAAAATTCATATGATAACCATCCAATACCATAAATAAAATATGGTGGTAAACTACATGAAGGTTCAATTTACTACCAACACACATGAATCCTTCCATCCAAATCGGAAAAAAATATAGGAAGATGAAAATTCATACCAACTCACTTGAATCCCTCACCCAAATAGGGAGGAAACCAACAGTGTGTAGATGAAAATCCCAACTAATCAAAATTGATCCTTCTAGTTAAATATAGTGGCTAATTATTTGATGAAAATACCTCCTTTCAAATTTGAATATTTCTTGGAAAATACAGCCAAAAAGTATAGGCAGATGCAACTTCATATGGATTCATATCAATCCCATCAATCAAATATGATGTCAAATGACGATCAAATGAAAATTCCAGCTCATTAATATCAATACTACCATGTAAATATGGTGGAAATTACAGAAAATATCTGGTGTATCACAATGGAAAATCTTTTGTAGACTTTCACCTCATCCCTAGTATAGAAGGACTATTAGTACATTCTGGTAGGAAATGAAAGACCATAACAGTCACATATTCCTACTCCAACACTAGAATGGTTATATTTTATTGTTCCCACAAATGAGGTCTCTCAACATATCCTAGAAATGATTTGGGATTATACATCAATTCTGTACCATATCTCTTAGACTTTCCAAGATGTTATAATAACCACAATAATAAAAAAAGATAAGCACACTACATGGACTCCCCATGTGGGTGGAATCTTCCACAATATGAGGTGGTCAATCCACACTATACATTCATTCCTTATTCGATCTAAGAGGGTCAACATCAATATCCCATAAAAAATGACAATAGGATCAGGAAAAAATACCAATTCCAATTGGGGGACACCAGTCAACTTCGAAGTCTACTCTCAAGAAAATATATATCCTTTCAAGAACTCAAGATACTCATTGGCGTATCCCGACATCATCATGGGATCCACTTAAATAGGAAACTATATATGAATTCCTTCAGCTAGTGAATGTGTCTCATGACTTCTATAAGAGAGAACCCAAAAAGAAATCATGCAAAAGGAAACTAGGAAAAGAAGTGAAGCTTCCTGACCCTACTATATTGGAATAAAGAGTTTTTGGTTCCATAAAACTTTTATAAATGGTGGATCCAGATCCATCCAATACATTAACAAATTATTGAATTGGTATTAGAAGTTTTGAAGGTCTTATCTAAAACATTATTACAAGCATTTCTGAAGGTCATCCCTAGAGAACATACCAAAACGACTTCATTCATGGACATGATCAGATCAATCCTAAGAGTCTATCTCCTAGTGAAAATCATTGAATCCCAAATTTTGGAAAAAATGTAAAACAAAAAGTGGGACATACCATTACTAAAATCTATCTTGAAGGTCCTCCTTAGGCTATACACATCAAAAATTCCCAAAGAATTTGGACATTGAGCTATGTTGGTAGTCCTATCCATGATGTCATTCGTAAAAAAGGTCATACTCCTTGTAACATTTCATGTATGTAGGATATTCCTATCATTAATATGTAAAACATAAGAAATCCCTCATATGTTGTGGTTCTTGGAAACATGAGTCCATATAATTTTGACAGAATCTCAACAACAAGAGACATCCTTTGGAAACTAGGAGATGGATTGAGGAAAAATTCATCCTTCAAGACACTCGAACCATTCACATACCAATGGTACCCCTACTGGCCCTGCTATATGTGACAAATGAGTCAAGAAGATCCCATGAAGGGAAGATCAAGTAGAAAATTCTCTAGTATAATAACAAAAGTTTATGTCTCTCATGAGAAGTAAATTTTACAGGAACAACAAACACTTTATTTTTTGGCCGTTAGGCCCTTCTCAGTTTGACATACCAGGTAAATTTTCAAAATAATGCTTACAGAACACGAATATGAATTTCCAGAAGTTTTTCCACTAATTTAATAAAAAATTAATTTCATTACAGTGGGTATGAAAACCATGCCAAATAATTGGAAGAGAATTATCATCAAATTAACTTGGAATCCCTTCTATCTACATGGAAACCAGAACCATAGATGTGACATAAAGATCACCATCTGACCTCCCTCAATTCAATAAATAAGGTGCAACATTAACGAGAGATTCCCAACTTTTTGTTCATATAAGGGGATGGGGGGAGAATGGATCTTTTCATTTTTCCTCCTTCCTTGTTCAGAAAAAACCCCTAGAAATGACATGCTATAATGTAATTATCCCAAGCTAGTTATCAAGAAGACCCCTTTCTCGAAAAGGGAAGCACATTCAAAAAAATCAACCTTGAATATGTCTCAACGGTTTCTGTAATGATGACAGAAAGTACCCAAAATACTCTTGAACCAGAAAACTTAAAACACCCAGATGTTTACTCGCTTAAGGAAGCCAATAATAAAGTAGATCTAATCGTCTCAAAAATAAATAGTTATTGTGAAGACTTGACATCATATATTAATCATAGTAAAACAAGGATACAAAATTATAAGATAGGGGTGATTGAAGTTGTAGTAGAAATAATATAAATTCATCCCCAACCCATAGGGCTAGAGGATTTTTTGACCACGAATTCCCACGTAAGACTGATAAATATAGTATGAGGAACTAAAATAGGATAATGTGATAACACCCATCCCAAATGGTTGGGGTTTTTTTTATCTCAACCAACATTCAATGGAAGTCATCCTTTTACTATTTTTTGAGGATGGATGGATATAAGGTCTCCCAGTTCTCCAATTATTGTGACCCATTTCGCCCAGAAGGGAGGTGCATGAATGTACGAAATAGAGGTTACCTATGGGTTACTATTTACTATGAATCCCTTTTGGGATCTTGGAATGGAAATAGGTGGTCCAAAAAAAGACGAATACGAAGCTCATATCATTCAAAATATGGCATGATTCCCAAAATGCATTATGAATTGGTGAATATTGTGGACATAAATCCTACAAATGAAATTATAAATGATTCTAATTAGGAAGAGAAAGTAGAGGATAGATCCATATGAGATACAGTCCACTCTGAGAATGAAGGTGTTCACACCCATAACTAGAGAATCCCCATAAATTTTGGTTATCATAGAATCAATCCTATATTGGATTCTCAATGAACCTCTTTGAGAGAAAAGAATAAAAGAAAGGCTATATCTGACCCTAATGCTTCTCTAAACGAAGGGGATATCACTAATCTTGATGAAAAATCTATGGGAATGTGTATGAAATGAAAGAGATGATGTGAATAAACATAGAGTTTCTATGAGGAAGAATTAATATCATTTATTCTCCTGAGGAATTGCCCCAATGTACAACGCCAGTAAGTGTTGGTCATCTGAAATGATTTATCATGAAAAATGATGCAAGGTTAGGGAATCCATCAAGAATAGTTCCTGGTCTATCAGAAAACCTAGACGTAATCATGGATGGATATAAATATTTGACTTTATTAAGAAGAAATTTGGACTTGGTTGAGGAAAAAAACAAAAGATACCCCTGACTAGATATTATTCTCATGTATTGAGTGGAGAGGCATGACAGAGTTTCTCTAAGGAAGAATTCATATTGAATATGCTCCCTAGGAAGAGCCTCAATGAAAAACTTGAATAGGTTTACCTCAATGGAAAAGATTTATACCGAAAAATGAAGTTAGGTTAGTAAATTTTCTCAACATGGGACCTTGAACATCAGCCTACCTAGACCTGATAATGGATTGATATAATGATTTCCCTCCATTAAGAAGTAAAATGGAAAGGGTTCATAAAACCCCTTAATGATATCCTTGACTGGATATCAGTGTCTTGACCCTTCCCCTGGGGCCCATGCCGTGACTACCCCAATCCCGCCTTCCATAAGCCAGGGGCTGACGACTAGCACCGAAGGCATATTCCCTACAACTGGGAAGGCATTGCCTTCATAACCTATAATCACTCTTAACCAAGCACACACTAATATATGAACTCATGTAAACTAAACAGTAAACATAGTGAGTGCATTAAGTAAAAGGGGCCAGAATACAAGCCAAACTGGAAAGTACAAGTACAACTAGAATTCAATACAATTGAAGAGAGAGAAAGAAAGATAATGGGTCATCCTAAGAGGTTCAAACATGAAGGGTAGGTACAGATCGCCTCCTCAACACTCCACGTCCATCAGTCTCCTCTACAAACCGGCACGCAGTATGGTCCACCTCCGAGCACCGTCAAGTCCTAGTACACTCAGCCTTGATCAGCACTGTTCGTCATATGCACCAAACACAATGAGGTGTAGCCCTATCCCATGCTAGGGTAAGTATAACGATACTCAGTAGGAAACATGAGACACTCAAGCTCTCCCAAAATCCACAAAGGATAAACTACAAAAATGAAGTCAACAGTCAACCCTACTTAGGTATATGCCCGTACATATACCTAAGTTATCATGTATACCCATATAAATCATGAGGAAACACTGGGTACAACCCCATAGCCCAAAGCTCAACTTTTCCAAAAAAGGAAGGAAAACACAAAGGAAATTACACCATAGGTATGCCACACATAAAATACCACCAATGTATTACCATGATGGAATGTACTACACAGGTACGAACTCAGATCACACCAGGTATAAATTAGGTACAGTAGTATAGATGATTATATGTAACTACTGAACCATCTTACTCTGTTAAGAGGAATACACATAGAGGATCTCTAATCATCTATAGACCCACATTGGATCTCTAGGTGCTGACCCACATAGGATCGCTCGGTACTGACCCACACAGGATCACTCTGTGCTGACCCAAAAAGGATCGCTAGGTGTTGACCCACACATGATCGCTAGGTGATGACCCACACAGGATCACTTGGATAGTCCCACATGGAATCGTAGTGCAGTTCTATGTGGGACCCTCAATCTCAGACCCACGAAGGGTCTCTTCCTTAAGTCACAACCAACTACTGGGTTCCCACGCTAAGCTCGCTCTTCTCCGGGAGGGTCTACTCCACAAGCCACTGGTCGATACTCCAACTCCCATGAAGTCTCATGAATAAGTATCCCAAATGATAGCCACACCACAGGGGTCTCAACACAACAGACAGTACATCAATCAGACGCCTAGTCTGAGAGTTTTTATCCTTTTAGTCCCAAGGGCCCTGTTGGATTCGTGCTTGATCCAACCCGACCATTCCCAAAATTTATCCAATAATCTAGTGGGGAATACCAAAGGGATCGTCTCGCACTATGGTTTTTATCATTGCTTATGGTTAATCAAACGGTCATACGGTGCTTGCGTTATGGTCGAAAGAGCATAAATGGGTCAAAGTGGGTCCGGGTCCGGTCTGACCCGGCCTGGGCCGACCCGGCACGACCCGGCCTAGGCCGAACCAGCCCGACCCGGAATGGGCCGACTCAGCCTCACCCTCTGGGTATAGCCCTACCAACTAGGCGGCCCAACTCGTTGGGTTCGGCCCGACCTGCTGGTTCCGGCCAGGTCCGTGCTGCGCGGTCCAGCAGGCCGCGAGGGGCCATATATGATGCGATGCCAGGGAGCGTCTTGACCACGGGTGTGCCACGAGGGTGCGGGGATGCGTGAGGCCGCAGGGCGGCTCTGCCATAGAGCATGCCTCCAGGGCATCTCGGACATGGGGGTGCCACGAGGGTGCGATGCAGCTGGGCTGCGGATGGCGCGAAGACGCATGGCAGCTCGGAGGGCGGCGGGGCGGTGCGACAATGCCGTGAGGGGGAAGGGGTGGCAATGCTGCGGGGAGGCACGGTGAGGCATTAGGGCGACACGTGTAATTCCCCGACCTCATTTACGCAGATTCGGTGAATTATTACATAGCATTAGCATGCTCACAAAAGATAAATTCTCGAAAGACCGATTAGATTAGTATACTTGAAAGTATTAGATACATTCATAAGGTTTACATTACAACATAAATGGAAAACCACAACAATATTTTTTCCATATACAACACTGAGATCCCATAGAATATCCCTGCAGGTCAGTCATAATATACTTTTTCTCATCATGGGAAAGATAAAAATAAAAAGGGGTGATCTTGGATGCTCAGTAAGGATAACAATATAGTGGGAACTTTCATAAATAAGTTTTAACATTTAAGGCAATGTATAAATATAAAACAAAAGACTTTTAGACATGAACTTCAGCATAATATGGAAAAGATAAAATCAAAATAATGTGATTTACATAATCACATGGATATTATACTAGACGAATAATCACATAAAATATCAATAGCCACTCTCTTAATGATGGAATTCATAGCACCAGACTTTAATTTCTCTATCAAGGCCTCGTTCCAGGACCTATGGGAAAACTGTAACTGAACCCAAACCCGAAGAGCCTCTGTAACTGGAATCCATCCCAGAGAGCCTCTGTAACCGGACTCCAACCCGAAGAGCCTCTGTAACCGGACATCATCCCGGAGTGTTTGTTATAACCTGAACCCAACCCGGAGGGATTACTTTTACCGGTCCCCAACCCGGAGGGCTTACATTTACCGGTCCTGAACCCAGAGCATTCTAGTCCAACACATTCATATTAAGAAGAGGTTAAAAAATAACATAAAAATTCATATTAAAACTAGCATACGAAATGTCATCAATTTAACCATAAACCATAAATGGCATATAAATAACTCATCCCTAGTCAAACCTATCACAAAATGTTAAATACAATATGGAAGATTTGTATCATAATAAATCAACTTCAAAGAAGTGTAAAATTAATCAAAGGATGTTAACATAGATGAAATCAAAACTATTTGAGATAAATATCTCTTTCTATTTGGAAATCATTTAACAGTCACATAATTATAAAGAAAACATTTATTTTGAAAATATTCTTATAATCTTGTAAGGGAAGCTTTGATAATGTTATAACGGCAGAAAATAGCCGCACCCGCCGTATAAGATAAAAAATACATTCTTACCTTAATTTTGTCGAAAAGGTTATAAAGGACCCTGTTTGGAAAATGACGAAAAGATTCCTTTCAAAAACATATAAAGTCAAATAAGGGTATAAATTACTTTACCCCATTATTTAGTAAATAGTAAAATTGTTTTGAAAGGAATTTTTAAGAAACATGGATGTAGATGATAAAGAGGTCCCAAATGATAATTACTTATAAACAACCATGAATAATGAATAGATTGTACAATTAACCCTTATCTTGTACTTTTCCTTGGTCGAAGGTAGTTTAACCTCCTGTATAATTGTTAAATAATTGTTATTAAATTATTAATGATTCATATACATTAATAATATATCATATATGATCTTTTAACATTGATTTGTTAATAATATCAGTGTATTATCATTTTTTCAGGTGCTAACAGATTTGTTTTCCGTTATATTCTTTGTAATGTGAGTAATATTTTCTATGGATGGGATGTATCTTATTCATATCCAGAATGATATCAAGCCATTAAAAATTATTTTCAATCATCTTATGGTAATTAGTCTTGAATGGATATGATGGGGAATGAATCTTATCGCGTTCGTGGAGATGGTAATCCATGCGTACGCACGTGTGACAATATCATTATTTTGATATTAAAATAATTTATAATTGGATGTTATATCATATATAAAGAACAAATATCATGATATATTTATTATTTACATCAATTACACATCATTATTATACCAATCTAAATAATAATGTATGGAATAACAATTACACCAGGACATGGAGACGGTAAGACGTACGTACACACGTATTGTGACATGTCATTCAAAGGATGGAGAGAAAAATGAATTTCGTTGTACCGTATTTATAATAACATCAAATTATATATATGATATTGGAGTTATTATTTGATAATAGAAACAACAAATAAAAAGGAAGTAGAAGAAGAATGGAATTTGAAAGAGGTGATGGAATATTTACCTCTTCTTCATTTTCTTCCTTTTGTTTTGATCAAATGGGCTTCATAGGATGGCTTTCTGACTAATGGAAGGCATCTAAGATAACGTTAGGATTGTTTATAGGGTATTTGGGCAGATTTTGGCCGATAAAAATGGATTTGATGGTGTGAATTAGAGAGAAGGGGGAGAGCCCTTTTATAAGAGGGGTGAGGGGCACCTTAGAAAAAGCTAGAAATATTATTTTATAATAAAATCATTTTCTGTTTCTAATGGATAAAAAATGGATTATTTATAGGATACGGTGGGTATGGGTCTAAAACCACTCAACCAATAGGTTTTAGATAGGTTTGTGTCACTATATTAACTTTATCTTTTAGAATTAACTCTTAGTTAAATAGTTTTACATTTACCACGTCTCTTTGTATTTTTATATTATATTGTTATTAAAGACACTATATACTTCCAAGAAAACCCCAAGTGGTTCATTAAAAATAAAATTATAATTATATATGTCCTTTGGCCGAACCCTATATTTTTATGAATATAATATCAATTAATAATATAATATTTGTTTTAAAACTATTTTATGTCAATTTTGAAACTATATGGTATTTTGTTTTCGCTAAATTCCTAACAGAATTATTACTTAAAAAACTTACATCTAACCAACCCTAACATGTCCTATTATTCTAGAAAAGTAGTTTAATTCATAAAAAGTCTCAAATTACATTTATTTAGATATTTATAATGTCAATTGTTTCAATATTTCATTAATTTTATAATTATTGCATCATAATTGTGTCATAAATAAAATAAATTATTTAATGTATAAAAATATAAATAAAATACTATAATATAGTAAATTGTGTTAGATTTCTAATGCATATTTATAGTCTAATTTATCTTATGTGTATCCTTGTATTAAAAATGTTTTAGTTATTAATCTTTGATTTTAACTCTTTTAACTCCTCTTTGGATTAAATAATAATAATTGTCCTAATCTAAACCAAGTGGACCTAAGAGGTTCATATTTTATTCCTAAGGTTGTTTTGAGTCGAATTATACTTATCCAATGGAATTAGGACATGTATTAGGATAATAATAATATCATTTTTACCCATTATTACCCTATTTACTTTTAACCGTGGAAAATAAAAGTAAAAAGTTAGTATTCACCAAAAATTATTTTCATCTTATTGAACCAAATTTTTCATACTGATATCAACATTTTCTCATGGTTTTTTGAAATTCCACTCATAGAAGGGGTAAAATTAATTTTTATGTGAATTTAAAAATTTTCCTAAGAGGCGTGTAAAAGACGGTAAAAAGTTCAATAAAATTTTTATATATCTAAAATTATTATAAACTAACTCCAATGAATTACATTGAACTTATATAGGTATTATGTATCTACTTTTACGTAAAATAAATTTATATAAAATAAATAATTATTTAAATAAATATTCGGTTTTAAACAATAACTCGGTGTTTTTCACTATTCATCAAAAATTGAATGTTTTCAAAAAATACGAAAAATTTACCCGAAGCTAATTTTGGAATTCTGAATCGAAAAATGAAGTCCATTTTGAAAGATAAAATTTATAATATTTCAATAAGTGGGTATTACTATTCATAAAATCTAGTTTTATTGGTTGTGGTGTGTTAGAACTCGAATTTGCGTACAACACATGCTACTGTATTATTTAAAGGGAAATATACCATGGAAGCTTGGGGTGTTACATTCTATCCTTCTTCACATAATTTCATCCTATAAATTTCTAGAATATTACTACATAAGAAGGCTCAGGTGGTTCTTCATCATAAGTTCCTCTGGTTCCCACATTTCCTCTTCCAACTTATGGTTTCTCTAGAGAACATTTACCAGACGTGTCATCCGGTTTCTCAGCACTTGTTCTATTGTATCAAGAACCTTGATAGGATATTTGTAATAAGACCGATCGGGACCAGCTCTAATTACTCATAGGTGAATACATGCATTGGGTCAGGCATGTATTTTCTCAACATTGATACGTGGAACACATCATGAAATTTGGAGAGACTTGGCGCCATTGAAAAACGGTAAGCTACAACCCCAATTCGTTCTAGAATTTTGAAAGGTCTAATGTACCTGGGACTCAATTTAACTTTCTTACCGAAACATATAAATCCCTTCCATGGAGATACCTTCAAGAAAACGTGATCTCTTACCTGAAATTCCAAATCCATCCTTCGGTTATCGGCATAGCTCTTCTGATTACTTTGAGCTGCTTTGATGTGGTTTTGTATTACCTTCACATAATCCATCGTTTCATCCACCAGTTCTGGGCCTAATATTTTTCTTTCACCATCATCATCCCAACAGGTTGGTGCGTGACATCAATTTCTATATAACGCTTCATATGGTGCCATCTGAATACTTGAATGGAAGTTATTGGTATAAGAAACTTCTACCAGAGGTAAATATTGATACCACATACCATGAAAGTCAAGTGAACAAGATCTCAACATGTCTTCTAAGGTTTGAATTTCCAGTTCTGATTATCCATCAGTTTGGGGGTGGTAGGAAATGCTCAAACAATTCTTAGTATCTTGGGAATTCTGAAGTCTTTTCAAGAATCGTGATGTAAAACATGGATCACTATCAGAAACAATCGATTGTGGTACTCCATGAAGTCATACAACTTCATTAATATATAGTCTTTCCAATAGTTTAATTGGTAAATCTTATCTGATAGCAAAAAAATGTGCTGAATTGGTAAGACGATCAACAATGACCCATATTGCACCGTTATTTTGAAGAGTATTTGGTAGTCTCATGATAAGGTCCATCGTAATATTATCCCATTTCCACTCCGGTATGGGAAGAGGTTTCATGACTCCTCCAGGTTGTTGCCTTCCAGCTTTCACTTTTTGACAAACCATACATCTTGACACATAATCAACAATCTCCCTCTTCATGTTGTCCCACAAAAAATGTTCCTTTAAATTTATATACATTTTGGTGCATCCAGGGTGTATAGAAAAATTAGAACTATGAACATCATCCAACAATTCCCTTTTTAGATCTGGTATATCTAGAACACAATGTCTCTTCCCAAATTACAAAATTACATCTTCATACGTAATGTCACTCAATCTACCATCATTCACAGCTTTAATCTTCTTTTGAAACTCATCATCACGGGTATGAGAACACTTTATCCATTCTAGTAAAGATGGTTCTGGAACCATTTGAAAAAGTATTGATGTTTCACCTTCCATGGTGATTTCCATACCCATATTTACTAGATCGATGTATATAGGATACTTTTCAACTCTCATATTGTTCAAAACTCCCTGATCCTTTCTACTCTAAGCATATGCCACCTTATATTCCTTCTCAGAGTGTGTCACGACCCGCCCTCGGGGTCCGAGCCGTGACTACCCCAAGCCCGCCTTCCATAGGCCAGGGGCTGGCGACTAGCACCAAGGCGTAAATCCCGGTAAAAAGGGAAGGCATTGCCTTTGAAAAGTAAACACACACCACAGAGTAAACAAGCGGATGTAAACACTAAAAAAGCAGAGTACGACTGAAAGTGCGGAAAAGTAAATGGGCCAGAATACAAACCCAAACTGAAAGTAAAGTACAACTCGAAAAGGGGAAAACAGCAACTGAAAAGTAAAAGCCGCTACTCCGAGCTGTCCACTGGAAATCCCACCTGAAGGGTGAGTACAGATAGCTCCTCTGCTCCAAGGGTCCCGCCGTCCGCTCCGTGTACGTCCCGCCCAGAGGTCCACCTCCGGGTACCATTCCGCTCTGCAAGCCTCAGCTAAGGTCAACGCTGTCCGTCGTCTGCAACCAACACAACGTAGTGCGGGCAAAGCCCGTGCAGGGGTGAGTATAAGCTACTCAGTAGGGACCCTGAGACCCCTGAAGTTCTCTCAAATCCACAAAGGATAAACCACGAAAAAAAGTAACAATCACGAAGTAACAACTGACACTGCTTAGGTATATGCCCATACACATACCTAAGTCATCAATTTCCGTTCGGCTCCAACACCGAGCCCAAGAACAACCCAATCCACAAAGAAGAGTAAACAAGTTAATGAAATCAACGGATAACCATTACCCAGGTATATGCCCATACATATACCTAAGTTATCAAGTGACCCATCTCAATCATGAGGAATCACAAAGATCATTGACTCAGCTCAAACCAGGATTTTCATTATCGAAACCGTAACTGCTGAAGAGCCCCGTCTCTGAAGTGTGCAGTAGTCCTGTCACGACTCCGAGGTACTGCTCACTAACCTATGACTGCTGAGGTACTCCTCCTGTCGAGTACTGCGGGTTTGCGGCCAACTACCGGGCGCTCCGTCCGCTGAGGGTCTGTCGCCAAATACCGGGCGCTCACCCAAATAGCCTACTGAGGTACTCCTCCTGATGAGTACCGCGGGTTTGCTGCCAACTACTAGGCGCTCCGTCCGCCGTGGGTCTGCCGCCAAATACCGGGTGCTCCGTCCACTGGGCTTGTCGACTCACTCCAAGTCGAGTCGGTCAAGCAGTCATCAGGTCTCAGTCGGCTACACGGTCTCCGTACTCCGCACGCAGGTCTCCACCGTCGCGGGTCTGTCGCTACAACCAAGCGCACACGCTCCGTAGAGTATCGCGGGTCCGCCGCTACAACCAAGCGCTCCACCGCCAAGGGTCTGCTGCTGCATCCAAGCGCACCACCACTGTCAAGTACCACGGGTCCGCCGCTACACCCAAGCGCTCCACCGCCCTAGGTAAACAGAAGATTCAGCTCACATAAGTTCGGTAGCATTGTTCCACGTAGGATCTCTGAGTGCTGTAGTCGTCGTCGTCAAATCCACACAGGATCTCTGTACTGTCGTCGTCGCAGTCACAGTAGCAGTAGTAGTAGTCGTCACAGTAATAGTCGCAGCCAGAACTAGGGTTCCCGCACACAGCAAACTCGTACGGAGGGTCCGCTCCACGAGCCGAGAGGCTGATACATCAACTGTCACGAAGACCGAAGTTGATGTATCCAAAAGTTCCGTATCGTCAACAGGAACTCAACGTAACAGACGGCGCGTCGATCGGACGCCCGGTCTGAGAGTTATTGGTATTTTCGTCTCCGGGGCCCGGTTGGTTTTTAAGACAAAACCAACCCGACCGTACTCCACCTGCGTCCAAACCTCGGGCGGAGTATGCCAAAAGATCCGTCTCACTAAGAGGAACACAACGCGACTGACGGCGCGTCAATCGGACGTCTGTAGCTCAAGATATGAGCGTTTCCGCTCCGAAGGCCCGGTTGGTTTCGTGAACGAACCAACCCGGCCGAACTCAAAGTAAACCGAAACCTTGAGTGCGATATACCGAAACGACCGTCTCGATCCAAGGATCGTGTTTCCGCTGACGGTTCGTCGATCGGAGGTCCGAGGCTCATGTTATGAGCCAAAAACCGAATCTGGTTCGAAACGGGGGGGGGGGGGTCCGGGTCCGGGCCAACCCGGCCCGACCCCCCCCCCCCCGGGGGCGGCGGCGGCGACGGCGGCGGCGGGCCGCGGCGCACGCGGGGGGCTAAGCCCCCGCCCTTTCCAAGAGGTGGCGCGGCTTTGCCGCGCCGTTTGTTTTTTTAGGAAGCGCCCCCCCCCCCCCCCCCTCGTGGGGGGCCTGCTGGAAACGAACCGAGGGAGGGGCCGGTTGCCCCATCCCTTCAAAGAACCCCCCCCCTCTTAAAGAGGGGGGGTTTTCAAGGGGTTGGCCGGGGAATTAAATTCCCCGGTTTTTAAAACATCCGGCCGGCCAGCTGGCCGGCCGGTTTTTACCAACGGGACTGGAAATTCCGGTCCCGCCTTCGACTTCCGACGCCGGCGGCCCGACCGCTGGTCTCCACTTCCGCCGCGGCCCGGAACCGGCCGCGGTCTTCTCGTCCCGCCGCGGCCTGGAACTGGCCGCGGTGTTCGTCGTCCGGCCCGGTGCGACGACACCGCGCCCCTTTCACCGTGCCATGAATCCTTCCAACGCGGCGCGACGGCGTCGCGTTCTTGAAGACTCTCCTCGGCGTAGCGCGACGGCGTTGCGTAAAATATAAGCACGAACATCCGCGTGGTGCGACGGCACCACGCCACTTGCTTTCACCGCAAGAATTAAACAAGAACGATGGAGGGGGGGTTCGGCCGTGTTCGTGCGGTCCGGCCCCCCTCACGTTAAAATAATAACGCAACTCAAAATAAAATCAAGTCATACGTTAGTCTTGATAAAATCACGATCAAGAATAAAAATAAGGAAACCAAAAGAAATCGACAACCCCTACCTCGGGTTTAAGATTCGAAGATTCGTCTACGTTCCGCGGAAGACGGCGTCGCGGAAGTCGGGCGTCGCGGTCGTCGTTCGTCAAATCCGTTGACGAAGAGATATGCCCGAGGAGACACGTCGTTGGCGGATCTTCGTTTGCCGACGCAGAAGGTCCGAGGAGGAAGCGGCGTTCCCTCGATAGTCGCACATTGACGTAGTCGTGAAATATCGGTGTTGCGGAGGAAGAGTCGTTGTCGATGGTGTTCGTCGCGGAAAACCGTCGCGAAAGAGATGACGCGGAAGAAGTACGTCGCGTCGCGGATACGGCGTCGCGGATGAACCGTGTTCTTCGGCGGAGAAGTTCTTCGTTAAAGAACGACGTTCTTCGCGTTCTTCGTTGAGTTTGAAGAAGAAGAAGAAGAGCTCTCCACCTCTCAAGAAGACAAACGATCAACCCAAAATAAAATAAGCTACACCTTATTTTATTTTCATTTTGCCAACCTTTCAAAAATTCAAAAGTTGAAATCAATTCATTAATTAAATCTAGAGTTGACAAAATTAAATGAAGAGATAGGTTGGCAAGAAATAAAGTAGGGAAGAGTTACGCAATTAAGAGGGGGTTTAGAGGGGTTAGGGTATTTGAAAAGAAAAAGGGGTTCGTGTGGGCCCCACCACACTTAATCCTCCCAAGGGAGGTTAAGTGGGTGTGGGTCCCACTTCCAACCTCCTTTGGTAGGTTTTTAATAAGTTAAAATAAAATTTGTCTTAAACAAATTTTATTTAACTCAACTGAAAAACCCCAAAACTAACTTTCAACTCGCAACAAACGCAACTCCCGAAAAGGTCTCTTTAAGCGAATATCGGCGCTGCGAGTTCATCGGTGCCCTCAGATTTCAATTCCGAGCACCGGATCAAAAGTTAGGAATTCCCGCTCGTTCGTTCACTGAACGTACCCGAGCCAAACTTCGGAAATTAATTCCGGGCACTCCGGGCCTCGAAATCAGGTGCCGTCTGAAACCGCGTTCTTGTAAAATTCTAAAGAAAATTAAGAAAAAAATTTCCTTGAATTTTACGGGTCTTTACATTTCTCCCACCTCAGGGCTTTACGTCCCCGTAAAGCTACATCAAAAACTAGGGAAACAAAAGAGGGTACTGAGCACGCATCTGAGCCTCCCGCTCCCATGTGCTCTCCTGGAGATTTTCGTGTTGCCATCTGATGTGCACGAGAGAAATCGATCGCCCACGCAGGACCCGCTCCTGTCGATCCTCTATCTCCACCGGGACCTCCGTAGAAGTCGCCCCATCGTCAACGTCAAGCTCCTCAGCTGGAATACGTGGAAGACGTCGTGCACCCGGTGCAACTGAGGTGGTGGAGCCAGGCGATAAGCCACCTCGCCAACCTTGCTGAGGACCTGGAAGGGTCTGATGAAGCGCAGAGATATCTTGCCGCCTCGGCCAAATCTCCGAATACCACGTCGAGGTGAGACCCGCAAGAAGACGTGGTCGCCATCCTCGAACTCCAGTGGCCTCCGCCTCCTGTCAGCATATGACTTCTGCCGGCTCTGAGCTGTCCTCATCCGCTCCTGGATGACCTGGACCTTCTCTGGTTCCACAAGAGCTGCAAGATTACTTCTTTGCCGATAAGAGAAATCTGGTCTCATCCCCTGGATGAACCACATTCTTTGCCTAAAACAGTCAATCCTAACATGGATGATTCTAATCCATACCAAGGATGACGTCGTAAGGCCTCGACGCTACTACTAAGAGATTCAACCGTTACTCTCGCCTCCAAGGGTTGAGTCACACTGTCGGCATCAGTGTGTGGTAACTGGGTCTCCTCCAGTAGATGTCTCACAAGTGAGGGTCAAGTCAACAGCCAAAACTGGAACCTCTTAGTAACATCACGAAAGAGGACAGGAACGAAAATATCACAAAGGTATGCGTCTTTTATTATTGCAGCTCATAATACAAGACGCTACACAAAAGCAACAAGGAACCAGAAGTACAAAGGTTGTTATCCACTAGTTCTGCTCCTGTCCATCGGCTCCCAGAGCTCCATGATCGAAGGCCTCGGCTGCCTGAAGCTGATCTCTCCCCTGCGGTCGGGGTGGACCTCCTGGTGGTGGTGGTGGAAGAGCCTCAAAGCGTCGCCCACCACCTGCTGCTCGTCCAGCTCCTCTGTCTCGTCCGCCTCCTCTCTGCGGACCGCCACGGTCGAACCTCTGCCTCTGCCTGGGAGGTTCTTCACTTAACTGTTGATCATCAGCATGGCGGGTCGGACAGTCACAAGCCATGTGACCAATCCCGCCACAGGAGTAACACTGCCCACTCTCGGCACGCCTGGCTCTGACTCCACCCCGGCTTCCCCGTACAACTGAGCCTGATTCGTGCAGTCGGCCACCGGTAGGTCTGGTCTGCCTGGAACCCTGAGACATCCGTCGGCTACCTGCTGCAGATGACTCTGCCACGTGCCGCCCTGCGGTGAGTTGCTGTGCTGGTGTAGACTCAGCAAGGAAACTCTCGATCAGAAGTGCCCGCTCCAGTACTCCTGTCTGAGTCGGTATGCTGAGGGAGATCAGCGATGCCCTGATCTCGTGTCTCAAACCCTGCTCGAAGGTCCGGGCCCTGAAGAAGGGGTCCCGTACCATGTCTGTCGTGTACCGAGAAAGGTCGGTGAACCTCGCCGCGTACTGATCGACCGTCATGCTGCCCCGCCGCAGCTGTAGAAGCTCCTGAATACGCACCGCACGAAGGGTGGCTGGGACGAACTCCGAGCGGAAGATGCTCTCAAAGTCCGTCCAAAGTAGAGATGTCTCATCGTGCACCTGGAGCATCAAGCTCCACCATCGTCCTGCTGCTGCGTGTAGTAGGCTCGCAGTGAGGATCACCATGAGGTCTGCTGGTGTCCTCACTAGCCTAAAAACTCGTACCACTGCCTCCAGCCAGTCCTCTGCAGCCTGGGGATCCGTCTCCCCGTGAAACCTGGGCGGTCGCTGGCGCTGAAACTCATGCAGTGCGCTGAGGCGACGTGCATCGTCAGCGGCTTCTGCTGGAAGCATCGGGGGATCCGCGGGTAAAGCTACCGCCGGTACCACTACTGAAAAAGGGCCCTGCACCGAGGCCTCGTCGCTCGGTGGGCTGTCGTCTCGCTCGACTCTCAGAACCCTAGCTGGCTGCCGTCGTGGGGCCATCCTGAAAGGAAACAGGTGCGCCACGGTCAAACAGTATACCTGGTGAGCTGATATAAGTAATCACAAAGAAAACTTTGAAACACACACGCAATCAATGTTTTCGTGCATTAAGTCGGAAATCAGAAGTCAGGGTCCTGGTGTACGGATACGTCGGCCGCCGCACCAACACTGGACTCCCTGGACTGATAACCACACTCAATACGCTAAACATTATTGCTTCACATAGAAAAGATCAGAGTTCGCGGTAGAACCGAACTCCTTTGATACTAATTTGTCACGACCCGCCCTCGGGGTCCGAGCCGTGACTACCCCAAGCCCGCCTTCCATAGGCCAGGGGCTGGCGACTAGCACCAAGGCGTAAATCCCGGTAAAAAGGGAAGGCATTGCCTTTGAAAAGTAAACACACACCACAGAGTAAACAAGCGGAAGTAAACACTAAACAAGCAGAGTACGACTGAAAGTGCGGAAAAGTAAATGGGCCAGAATACAAACCCAAACTGAAAGTAAAGTACAACTCGAAAAGGGGAAAACAGCAACTGAAAAGTAAAAGCCGCTACTCCGAGCTGTCCACTGGAAATCCCACCTGAAGGGTGAGTACAGATAGCTCCTCTGCTCCAAGGGTCCCGCCGTCCGCTCCGTGTACGTCCCGCCCAGAGGTCCACCTCCGGGTACCGTTCCGCTCTGCAAGCCTCAGCTAAGGTCAACGCTGTCCGTCGTCTGCAACCAACACAACGTAGTGCGGGCAAAGCCCGTGCAGGGGTGAGTATAAGCTACTCAGTAGGGACCCCGAGACCCCTGAAAGTCTCTCAAATCCACAAAGGATAAACCACAAAGAAAAGTAACAATCACGAAGTAACAACTGACACTGCTTAGGTATATGCCCATACACATACCTAAGTCATCAATTTCCGTTCGGCTCCAACACCGAGCCCAAGAACAACCCAATCCACAAAGAAGAGTAAACAAGTTAATGAAATCAACGGATAACCATTACCCAGGTATATGCCCATACATATACCTAAGTTATCAAGTGACCCATCTCAATCATGAGGAATCACAAAGATCATTGACTCAGCTCAAACCAGGATTTTCATTATCGAAACTGTAACTGCTGAAGAGCCCCGTCTCTGAAGTGTGCAGTAGTCCTGTCACGACTCCGAGGTACTGCTCACTAACCTATGACTGCTGAGGTACTCCTCCTGTCGAGTACTGCGGGTTTGCGACCAACTACCGGGCGCTCCGTCCGCTGAGGGTCTGTCGCCAAATACCGGGCGCTCACCCAAATAGCCTACTGAGGTACTCCTCCTGATGAGTACCGCGGGTTTGCTGCCAACTACTAGGCGCTCCGTCCGCCGTGGGTCTGCCGCCAAATACCGGGCGCTCCGTCCACTGGGCTTGTCGACTCACTCCAAGTCGAGTCGGTCAAGCAGTCATCAGGTCTCAGTCCGCTACACGGTCTCCGTACTCCGAACGCAGGTCTCCACCGTCGCGGGTCTGTCGCTACAACCAAGCGCACACGCTCCGTAGAGTATCGCGGGTCCGCCGCTACAACCAAGCGCTCCACCGCCAAGGGTCTGCTGCTGCATCCAAGCGCACCACCACCGTCAAGTACCACGGGTCCGCCGCTACACCCAAGCGCTCCACCGCCCTAGGTAAACAGAAGATTCAGCTCACATAAGTTTGGTAGCATTGTTCCACGTAGGATCTCTGAGTGCCGTAGTCGTCGTCGTCAAATCCACACAGGATCTCTGTACTGTCGTCGTCGCAGTCACAGTAGCAGTAGTAGTAGTCGTCACAGTAATAGTCGCAGCCAGAACTAGGGTTCCCGCACACAGCAAACTCGTACGGAGGGTCCGCTCCACGAGCCGAGAGGCTGATACATCAACTGTCACGAAGACCGAAGTTGATGTATCCAAAAGTTCCGTATCGTCAACAGGAACTCAACGTAACAGACGGCGCGTCGATCGGACGCCCGGTCTGAGAGTTATTGGCATTTTCGTCTCCGGGGCCCGGTTGGTTTTTAAGGCAAAACCAACCCGACCGTACTCCACCTGCGTCCAAACCTCGGGCGGAGTATGCCAAAATATCCGTCTCACAAAGAGGAACACAACGCGACTGACGGCGCGTCAATCGGACGTCCGTAGCTCAAGATATGAGCGTTTCCGCTCCGAAGGCCCGGTTGGTTTCGTGAACGAACCAACCCGGCCGAACTCAAAGTAAACCGAAACCTTGAGTGCGATATACCGAAACGACCGTCTCGATCCAAGGATCGCGTTGCCGCTGACGGTTCTTCGATCGGAGGTCCGAGGCTCAAGTTATGAGCCAAAAACCGAATCTGGTTCGAAACGGGGGGGTCCGGGTCCGGGCCAACCCGGCCCGACACCCCCCACCCCCCCCCCCCCCCCGGGGGCGGCGCGGCGGCGGCACGGCGGCGCGGCGGCGGCGGCGGCGGCGGCGGGCCGCGGGGGCGGCGGCGGCGGGCCGCGGTGGCGGCGGCGGGCCGCGGCGCACGCGGGGGGCTAAGCCCCCGCCCTTTCCAAGAGGCGGCGCGGCTTTTCCGCGCCATTTGTTTTTTTAGGAAGCGCCCCCCCCCCCTCGTGGGGGGCCTGCTGGAAACGAACCGAGGGAGGGGCCGGTTGCCCCCTCCCTTCAAAGAACCCCCCCCCTCTTAAAGAGGGGGGGTTTTCAAGGGGTTGGCCGGGGAATTAAATTCCCCGGTTTAGAAAACATCCGGTCGGCCA
Source organism: Viscum album (assembly GCA_963277665.1). Lineage (NCBI taxonomy): Eukaryota > Viridiplantae > Streptophyta > Magnoliopsida > Santalales > Viscaceae > Viscum > Viscum album. Next base: position 1,293,274,000 of record OY728158.1, read on the forward strand.
GCTGGCCGACCGGTTTTTACCAACGGGACCGGAAATTCCGGTCCCGCCTTCGACTTCCGACGCCGGCGGCCCGGCCGCCGGTCTCCACTTCTGCCGCGGCCCGGAACCGGCCGCGGTGTTCGTCGTCCGGCGCGGTGCGACGGCACCGCGCCCCTTTCGCCGTGCCATGAATCCTTCCAACGCGGCGCGGCGGCGTCGCGTTCTTTAAGACTCTCCTCGGCGTAGCGCGACGGCGTTGCGTAAAATATAAGCACGAACATCCGCGTGGTGCGACGGCACCACGCCACTTGCTTTCACCGCAAGAATTAAACAAGAACGATGGAGGGGGGGTTCGGCCGTGTTCGTGCGGTCCGGCCCCCCTCACGTTAAAATAATAACGCAACTCAAAATAAAATCAAGTCATACGTTAGTCTTGATAAAATCACGATCAAGAATAAAAATAAGGAAACCAAAATAAATCGACAACCCCTACCTCGGGTTTAAGATTCGAAGATTCGTCTACGTTCCGCGGAAGACGGCGTCGCGGAAGTCGGGCGTCGCGGTCGTCGTTCGTCAAATCCGTTGACGAAGAGATATGCCCGAGGAGACACGTCGTTGGCGGATCTTCGTTTGCCGACGCAGAAGGTCCGTGGAGGAAGCGGCGTTCCCTCGATAGTCGCACGTTGACGTAGTCGTGAAATATCGGTGTTGCGGAGGAAGAGTCGTTGTCGATGGTGTTCGTCGCGGAAAACCGTCGCGGAAGAGATGACGCGGAAGAAGTACGTCGCGTCGCGGATACGGCGTCGCGGATGAACCGTGTTCTTCGGCGGAGAAGTTCTTCGTTAAAGAACGACGTTCTTCGCGTTCTTCGTTGAGTTTGAAGAAGAAGAAGAAGAGCTCTCCACCTCTCAAGAAGACAAACGATCAACCCAAAATAAAATGAGCTACACCTTATTTTATTTTCATTTTGCCAACCTTTCAAAAATTCAAAAGTTGAAATCAATTCATTAATTAAATCTAGAGTTGACAAAATTAAATGAAGAGATAGGTTGGCAAGAAATAAAGTAGGGAAGAGTTACGCAATTAAGAGGGGGTTTAGAGGGGTTAGGGTATTTGAAAAGAAAAAGGGGTTCGTGTGGGCCCCAACACACTTAATCCTCCCAAGGGAGGTTAAGTGGGTGTGGGTCCCACTTCCAACCTCCTTTGGTAGGTTTTTAATAAGTTAAAATAAAATTTGTCTTAAACAAATTTTATTTAACTCAACTGAAAAACCCCAAAACTAACTTTCAACTCGCAACAAACGCAACTCCCGAAAAGGTCTCTTTAAGCGAATATCGGCGCTGCGAGTTCATCGGTGCCCTCGGATTTCAATTCCGAGCACCGGATCAAAAGTTAGGAATTCCCGCTCGTTCGTTCACTGAACGTACCCGAGCCAAACTTCGGAAATTAATTCCGGGCACTCCGGGCCTCGAAATCAGGTGCCGTCTGAAACCGCGTTCTTGTAAAATTCTAAAGAAAATTAAGAAAAAAATTTCCTTGAATTTTACGGGTCTTTACAGAGTGGTAGTGTATAGTGCAATCATAATTCTTGAGTAGTTCAAGCCATATCCTTTTCCTCACGTTGAGTTCTTTTTCTGAGAAAATATACTTCAAACTCATAGTATTCGTATAAATCCCACATTTTTCAACATAGAGACAGTGTCTCCAAATCATCAAAGAAAATATTACAGCTGCTAACTCAAGATCATGAGTAAGATAATTTTTATCATGAATTTTCAGATGTCATGATGCATAGGAAATAACTCTATCATTCTGGATAAGGACACAACAAAGTCGTTTCATTGAAGCATTACTATAAATAAGAAACAAATCATTCCTCGATGGTAGATTCAATATAGGTGAATTGACTAATCATTTCATCAGTTCTTAAAAACATTTTTCACACACTTTTGTCGAAAAAAAATTTAACCCCTTTACGTGTGATCTTGGTTAATGGGTTAGCCAACTGAGAAAAATTCTAGACGAAACGTCGATAATAACCTGCTTTACCAATGAAATTGTGTACCTCAATTATACTCGTTGGTGTTGGCTATTATTGGATTTCTGTGGTCTTAGATGGATCAATAGTTATTCCATCCATGGAGACAATATGGCCATGAAAATAAATCTCCTAAAGCTAGAATTCACTCTTGCTAAACTTACCATATAATTCATGTCTTCTAAGAGTCTATAAGATAATGAAAAAGTGATTTTCATGATCTTCATAGGATTTAGAGTATACCAAGATATCATCAATAAATACCACTACAAATTCTTTGAGATATTCCTTGAAAACTCTATTAATTATATCCATAAAGACAGAGGGTGCATTAGTCAATCCAAAAGGCATTACTGTAAACTTGTAATGCCCGTACCTGGTTCGAAATGTTGTCTTCCGAATGTCTTCCTTCTTCACACACAACTGATGATATCCAGATCGAAGGACAATCTTTGGAAAGTATAGAGCTCCATGAAGTTAGTCAAATAAATCATCAATGGAAGGTAGGGGATACTTGTTCTTTATCGTTATATAATTGATCACTCTATAGTCAATGCACAACCTCATAGTTCCATCATTCTTCTTAACAAAAAGGACAGTGGCTCCCCATAGAGAAACACTAGGGTGAATAAATCCCTTATTACTCAATTCCTCTAGTTTATTCTTTAATTCCACTAATTCTATAGTGGACATTCTATTAGGGCTCTTTAATATATTCCTTGAACCAGGAATTAAATCAATGGAAAACTCAATTTCTCATTCTAGAGGATGTCCAGGTAAATATTCTCGAAACACATGAACATATTCTTTCAAAATAGGTACATACTATATTTGAACATTCCTTTCCTAACCCACAATTATTTCATTCTTTTCCTCCCCAATAATTGAATTTAGTTGAGCTACTAGGGGTGGATCTAGATAAGAATTATGTGGTTATGATTATGCTCTAAAGATAAGATGTTCTTTATCATTGTCATCAAAAATAGTATCCTTTTTCTTCTTACAATATTTTTTTGCATCAGCGTCCAAAAGCCAATACATACCGAGGATTATATCAAATTCAATCATGGGTATGATGATGATATCAACAGATAAAGAACATTTATATGCCCTAATGGGGACTGATGCACAAAACGTTGTTGCAATGATAATTTTCATAGTATTTTTGACTATAAAATCCCTTCTTAAATCAAATTGGAAATATATAATTTTCATAGAAAACTAGGAAGATATGAAACAATGTGATGATCCAGAATCAAATAAAGAATTTTCTAAACTTGAGGAAACAATTAAATTACCCACCACCATGTCTTTCGAAGCATCAACCTCAGCAGCAGTGATAGAATAATCTTGGACTTGATCCCTTGTCCATTTCTGAGTTAAGCTCCCCTGACACTTAGGAAATTCATTTGCATAATGCCCCCTTTCTCTATAACTATATAACTCAACGTCGACAACCTCTTTCTTCCCCTTTCAATCATGATCTTGTTGGCCTTTTTCACCACACTTGTAACAGACTCCCATTTCCTTTAGGCAAGTGCCATGGTGTTTCTTCCCACATTTACTGCATGATGGATATTCAAATTTTCCCTTATTCCCCTTATTTCCATTTCTAGAGTGTTCAACAGATCTCTTCTTCTCTACCTTTGCTTTAATGTCATAAGACATAGAAAATTATTTTCTGTCTTGACAGCACAAGAGACAATATCTTCATACGACGAGAAGGATGGTGAGAATAATTCTAAACACAGATATGGTTTTGACCCATAAAATAAATGATCAATCTTACTTCTTGGGTTACATATATAATCTACTATATTCCTCGCTAACCTTGAAATTTTAGATTCAATCTTTGCAACATTCTCATCCTCCTTTTGCCTCAGACTCAGAAATTGTCTTTCTATATCTACTTGATGGTCACGAGGAAACTATTTTTCTAACAAAAGAACATTAAACTCCCTCTATTCCATATTTGATACTTAGTCATCTTCCTTTGTGTTTGGAATCAATGACCACCATTGAACAGTATCTCCAGTGTGGCGGTAAACTTCAATGACAACTTTTTCCCTTTCGTTACTCCCAAAGGCGTGGAATATTTTCACTATGGAATTTATCCATTGCTCAGACACTAATGAATTTGTACTCCCAATGAACATTGGTGGTTGTTACCTCATGAAGCGATCTAACATTGATCGTCCACACTTTGGATTAGGGTGCTTCATACGAGTAAGGTTATTATTGATAACCTGAGTTAGTTGTCCCAGTATAATGATAAGCTAATCAACACTAGTTGTATCACTAGCTCAACTATAATTATCTTTAGCATGAGGGAAATCCCTACATGGACTTTTTTCATTGATACAGTTTCCAATCCTTCTACTAGGTGCCATTTCTAAAGAATGGCATAAACTAGATTACTTTATGAATTAAAATTCATAATTCCAAACTTGTAAAACACTTAACATAAATTGAATAATATATAGATAGAATCCATAATCATAAAAAATGTTTTCTTTGAAGAAGTATATACTCATAAACCGTCAGAATGGTTTGTAATGAAAATGAGAATTATCTTAAGCATATCCCCCGAGAGTGTAGTAACCAAGAGTGCAGAAAGGCCCATTATCGTGCCCCAGTTCCCGTTCGAGTCTAGCTCAAAGTGGTGTTTTCGAGTTTTACCCCTTTGTACATCTATGCCGGAGCAACCTCTACTTACTCGTATCCATACAGGGATGCATTTCATAGAAAACTCACAAAATATCTACAATACCAAAATTCTAGGAAGTTCTTCTATACTAATCCTCAAAGTATATCTAAGGGTAATGTTCTCTAATCAGAGTTTATCTAAATCTAGATTCCATGGTTTGTACTAAACTTTTCTGATACCAACTATAACGCCCCGATCCCAGTTACCCAGAGTTGGTGCATTATTACATAACATTGGGATGATCACAAAAGATCATGTCTCGAAAGAAAAATTAGTTTGGAAGCCATGTAAGTAATAGATACATTAATATGGTTTACATTACATCATAATTAGAAAACCACAACAACATTGATTCCATAGACAACACTAAGATACCATATAATTTCCTTACAAGTCAGTCATAATATAATTTTTCACATCCTGGGAAAGATAATACATAAAAAGGGTTGCGCTCAGATTCTCAATAAGGATAACAATATAGTTGAAACATTAATAAATAAGCATAAACATTTAAGGCAATGTATAAAACTAAAACAAAATCTTTTTAAACATGATCTTCAGCATAATATGGAAAAGATAAAATCAAATTAATTCCATTTAATTACTCACTTGGATATTCAACTACCTGAATAATCAATTGCAATATCAATAGCCACTTTCATAATGATGGAATGCATAGTACTAAACATTAATTTAGGTGTCAATGCCTCGTACCAGGACCTATGAGTAACTGTAACCGGACCCAAACCCGAAGATCCTTTATTACCAGACTCCATCCCGGAGAGCCTCTGTAACTGGACTCCAACTCGAAGAGCCTCTATAACCAAACTCCATCCCAGAGAGTCAGCTATAACCGGACCCCAACCCGGATGGCTTATTTTTACCGGTCCCCAACACAAAGGGATTAGTTTTACCGGTCCCCAACCTAGAGCATACTAGTCCAACACCTTCATCTTAAGAAGTGGTTGAAATATGACATAAACATTCGTATTAAAACTAGCATACGAAATGTCAATACCTTAACCATAAACCATGAATGGCATAAAAATAACTCGTCCATATTCAAAAATATCTTAAAACCTTCAATACAATATGGAATATTTGTATCATAATAAATCAACATCAAACAAGTGTAAAATTTATCAAAGAGTGTTAACAAAGATGAAATAAAAAATATTTGAGAGAAATATCTCTTTCTATTTTGAAATCATTTAAGAGTCAAAAAATTATAAAGAAAAAATTTATTTTGAAAATATTATTATAATCTTGTAAGGGAAGCTTTGATGATGTTATAATGGCAGAAAATATCTGCACCTGCCATATAAGTTAAAAAAGACATTCTTACCTTAATTTTGTTGAAACGGTTATAAAGGGCTTTGTATGGAAAATGACGAAATGATTCCTTTCAAACGAATATAACATAAAATAAGGGTATAAATTTAATTAACCGATTGTTTAGTAAATAGTAAAAATATTTTGAAATAAATTTTTAAGAAACAAGGATATGGATGATAAAGAGGTCCCAGTAGATAATTACGTATAAACAACCTCAGATAATGAAAAGATTGTAGAATTAACCATTACCTTGTAATTTTCCTTGGTCGAGGGTAGGTTAACCTCGTGTATAATGGTAAAATAATTTTTATTAAATTATACATGAATCATATACATTAATAAGATATCATATATGATCTTTTAACATTTCTTGGTTAATAATATCTTAGTGTTATCGTTTATTCGGGTGTTAAAAGAATTTTTTTACTTTATATTCTTTGTTATGTGAGTCTTATTTTTTATGGATGGAATTTATCTTATTCATTTCCATAATTTTATCAAGTCTATAAACATTATTTTTTCTTATCTAATGAAAATTAGTCTTGAATGGATATGATGAGGAATGAATCGCATTGCGTTTGTGGAGACGATAATCCGTACGTACGCACGAGGGACAATATCATTATTTTGATATTAAAAATATATATTATTGGATGGTATATCATATATAAAGAATCATTATCATGTAATATTTATTATTTACATCAATTATACAACATTATTATACCCACCCAAATAATAATTTATTGAATAACAATTACAACACCACGTGGAGACTGTAAGCCGTACGTACGCAAGTATGGTGACATGTCTTTCAAAGGATGGATAGAATAATGAATTTGGTTTTACCATATTTATAATAACATCAATGTATATAGAAGATACTAGATTTATTATTTTTGAATGGAAACAACAAAGAAAATGGATGTGGAAGATTAAAGAAACTTGAAAGAGGTGAGGGAATATTTACCTCTTCTTCGGGTTCTTCCTTTTGATTTGATCAAAAGGGATCCTTAGGATGGCTTTATGACTAATTGAAGGCCTCTAAGATTAAGGGAATATAGTTTAGAGGGTATTTGGTAGAGTTTTTCCAATCCAATTTATTTGATGGTGTGAATTAGAGAGAACGGTGACTGTCATTTTATTAGAGGGGTGAGGGGAACCTTAGGAAAAGGTAGAAATATTATTTTATAATAAAATAATTTTCGGTTTCTAATGGCTCAAAAATAGATTATTTATATTCTAAGGTGGGGATAGGTTGAAAAAAACTCAACCAATTGGTTTTAGACACGTTTAGGTCACTATATGAACTTTATCCTTTAGATTTAACTCTTAGTTAAAAAGATTGTCATTTACCATGTCTCTTTGTATTTGTATATTATATTGTTAATAAACATATTATATATTTCCAAGAGAACCCCAAGTGGTTAATTAAATATACAACTATCATTATATAATTCCTTTAGAAGAACATTAGGGTTTTAGGAATAGAATATCAATTAATAATATAATATTTGTTTTAAAAACTCTTTTATGTCAATATTGACACTATTTGGTATTTTGTATTTTCAAAATTCATAACAGCTTTATTTATTCGAATAAAATTAATATAACAAACCCTAACATGTCATATTAAACTATAAAATTATTTTAATTCATAAAAAGTCTCAAATTACGTTTATTTGTATATTTATAATATCAATTGTTTAAATATTTCATTAATTAGGTAATTACTGCATCATCATTGTGTCATAAATAAATTAAATTATTTAATGTCTAAAAAATATAAATAAAATACAATTATGTAGTAATTTTTTTTATATTTATAGTAAATATTTATAGTTTAATTTATCTTATTTGTAGCCATATATTGAAAATATCTTAGTTATTAATCATTGATTTTAACTCGTTTAACTCTTCTTTGAATTAAATAATAATAAATGTACTAATCTGAACCAAGTGGACCAAATAGGTTCATATTTTATTCAAAAGGTATTTTTGGTCTAATTATACTTATCCAATAGAATTAGGACATGTGTTTGGGTAATAATAATATCATTTTTACCCTTAATTACCATATTTAAATTTAACCGTGGTAAATAGAAGTAAAAAGTTACTATTCACCAAAATTATTTTCATCTTATTGAACCAAGTTTTTCTTAGTGATATCAATTTTGTCTCTCAGATATTTGAAATTACACTCACAGAGGCAGTAAAATTATGTTTTATGTGAATTTTCAAATTCCCCTAGGAGGTGGGCAAAAGACGGTAAAAAGTTCAATAAAATTTTTATATACCTAAAATTATTGTAAACTAACTACAATGAATTAAATTGATCTTATATAGGTATTATGTATCTATTTTTACCTAAATAAATTTAAATAAAATAAATAATTATTTAAATAAAAATTCTGTTTTAAACTATAACTTAATGTTTTTCACTATTTATAAAAAATTGAATGTTTCCAGAAAAATACCAAAAAATCACCCTAAGATAATTTCGATATTCCGAATACAAAAATTAAGTCTATTTTTAATGATACAATTTACAAAATTTCAAAAAGTGGGTATTACTATTCATAACTGCTAGTTAGATTCGTTGTGGTGTGTTAGAACTCAAAGTTGCATACAACACACAGTACTATATTATTCAAAGGGAAATGTACTATGGAAGCTTGGGTTGTTACAGCACGGTGAGGCCATGGGGAGGCGCAGCGTGGTCGTGGGGCCACGTGGTTGGCCATGGGCATTGGAGCGCCACGGGGCGCGGGTGCCACGGGCGGTGGTGGCCGCGATGAGGTGTCGTAGCCTTTGTCGCCTCCGTCCCCTTAATCACAGTTGATAGACATCCTCCTCCATCGAGAAGAACTCAAGAATTATCCTATGAAATTTGGAGAGGACGGGCCATGTTTTTTTGGCCAGCACTCTCCACATTAGAGTGGAACCAAGATTCTACAATATATTAATCACAAGAATATCAAGAACGAGTAAGGGAAATAATTCAAACACCATCCTTACCTCGTTTCATTCGTCGATGGAGGTTACGTGGTAGGAGACAACATTGTTGGGGATAGATGGGCATTGGTGATTTCAGAAATCCCTCAATCGTCGGTTCGTTGACGTTGATGTAATTCATTTTCATTGAAATTCTTGAGAAAGAAGTCGAAGTTGGAATTCTTCATTTGTGTTCTTTTTGGCGTTCTTCATTAGAGATCTTTCTCCCGATTCTCCATGTTTCTCCCTTTTTCCAAGAGTTTCACCCAATTCCACCAAAAATGAAATTATCAAACATTATTGAATATGTCGGAATAATTTCAAATTGGAATAATTAATTAATTAAGTTGGTCTGTTAATTAATGGGGCAACATAATTAATTAAGGGGAAGTTTAAAAGACATCCCCTCATTTAAGTAGGATGTTCAAAGGGGTTTAATATCAGGTGGTCCCCACCACCAAAACTTCTCATGGGAGGTTTTAGGTTCGGTGGTACCCACATCCATAACTTCAAGGGGAGGATTAATTCTGGTGGTCCCCACCTCTCAACATCCACAAAGAGTATAAAATTAAAATAAAATTAAAATGTTACAAGATTTTTTTTATTATCTCACGAAATAGTGGAAAACTAACTTCTTCCCTCGACCTACTATGGTCGAGGTGAAGGTATCCTTAATAGAATACTGATGCTATGAGTTCAATGGTGCCCTCAAATTTCAATTCCAAGCACGAGTTCAAAAGTCAGAAAAACCCGCTCACATGTTTACTGAACGTACCCGAATAAAAGTACTGAAATTAACTCCGGGCACCCCGGTCCTCAGAATCACACACCATTAATTTTTGCGGACTTTTAAAATCCTCATTTAATTAAAAAAATTACATGGAAAATCGGGGTCTTTATATTTTCCCCACCTCAGGGCTATGCATCCCTGTAAGCCATAACTCAAACTAAGGGAACAAGTGGGGGTAGTGAGCACGAATATGAGCCTTCCACTCCCATGTGCTCTACTGGTGGTTCCCATTCTGCCACCAAATGCACACCAGATGTATCAACCACCAAAAAAGGACCCGCTCTTATCAATCCTCAATATCTACTGCAACCTCCGTAAAAGTCTCCCCATCATCGACGTCTAGCTCTCCATGGTCGATGACATGGGATGGGTCATGAAAATATCTCCTTATCTTGGATATGATGAAGATGGTGTGCACTCAGTGCAACTATGGTTGAAGAGCTATGCGGTAAACCAACTCGCCAACTCTGTTGAGGACTTAAAAAGGTATGACGAAAGTCAGAGATAACATGTCACCTAGGCCAAATCTTCACAAACCTAGTCAAGGTGAGACCCGTAGAAAGATGTGGTCACCATCCATGAACTCTAGAGGTCTCCATCTCCTGTCGGCATAATACTTTTACCTACTCTGTGTAGTATTCACCTGCTTCTGGATGATCTTCACTTTCTCTGTGGTAGCATGTACCATCTATGGTCCCACTAGTGTTGAATCCCTTGGGTCAGTCCAATATAAAGGTGATCTAGAAGGTTGCCCATACAAATCCATGAAAGGTGCCATCCCAATGGTGGAGTGATAGCTATTTTTGTATGAAAAATCCACCAAAGGAAAGTGATCCTCCCAACTACAACCAAAGTCGAGGACAAAATCACGCAGCATGTCCTCGAGGGTCTAAATGGTCCACTTAGTCTGGCCTTCCGTCTGAGGATGGAAGGTGGTGCTCAAATGAAGTTGCAACCCGAAATCCTCATGAAACCCCTTCCATATATGGGAATTAAAACACACATAATGATATAAGACATTCATCTAGGTCACTCCATGTAGTCTCACAATCTTCTGCACATAGAGGCCTCCAAATCTCTCTAAAGAACCCTGCTCTCTGATTAGTAAGAAGTGGCCCGACATGGTGAGTCAGTCGACAATCACCCAAATTGAGTCATGTCCTATGGATGTATGTGGATGTAATCTCACAAAGACCATAGATATCCCATCCCAATTCCACTATGGGACCTCTAAAGGATGAACCAATCCTGCTGGTATCTGATGCTCCGCCTTCACTTGATGACAAGTGAGTCACTGAAAGACAAACTCTACAACTGCTTTATTCATTCCTGATCACTAGTGCTATTTTAGGATATCCTGGTACATCTATGCCACTCATGGATGTATCGCTAGAGGGGATGTGTGGAACTCCCACAACACTTTCTCTTGAAGAGAAACTGGTACGATAGTACATCCTTGGAAGAGTATGATGTGTTCCACAGCTTTATAAAATCAATCAGGTGCCTATTATGTGGACATCTGAGCACGTCGTGTCTCATAGTATGCATCCCCATGATATGCCTCCCAGACTTGGTGAAGAAGTAGGGTAGTGACTGTAAGAGACTGAAGAAAAGCTGCTCTATCTGTATCCTCAAAGGATATCTACAAAGCGGCCAGCTGCTCCATCGCGTCACCTAGCAGATTTATACCAGACCTTCTTATTAGTGAATCTACTACAAGGTTCCCCTTCCAAGAAGTATAGACTATATTGATGTCATAGTCCTAGATGAACTCAACCCAACCTTGTTGTATTAGGTTATGTTCCTTTGGAGAGAAGATATACCTGATACTCTTGTGATCCGAGTAGACATTAAAACGTTCTCCCATTAGATAGTGTCGCCACATCTTCAAGGCGAAGACCACTACTGGTAACTCTGGTATAGGGGTATAATAGTTCTGCTCGTGTTTTCTCAGCTGTCGAGAACAATATGTGATCACTGGTCGCTTTTTCATTAGGACAGTTCTGAGCCCGATCCATTATGCGTTGCAGTAGACTACATACCCTACGTCCTCCTCTAGAAGCCTCAAGATGGGGGCACTAGTCAGCCTCTACCTCGGATCATGAAAAATCTAAAAGCACACACAACCAAACACAAAACAAGATATGAACTTAGGTAAACTGAACCGTTAATAGAGTGAGTGCAGTAAGTAAAAGGGGCCAGAATAGAAGCCCAACCGGAATGTACAAGTACAACTGGAATACAATACAACTGAAGAAAGAAAAATAAAACTACTTGTTCATCCTACGAGGTTCCTACCTGAAGGTTAGGTACAGATCACCTCCTCAGCACTCCACATCCACCCATCTCCTCTGTGTATCAACATGCCGAATGGTCCACCTTCCATCACTGTCTAGTCCGGGTACTCTCAGCCTCGATCATTGTTATCCGTTTTCTACACCAAAAACAATGAGGTGTGGGCATAGCCCATGTAGGGGTGAGTATAAAGATACTCAATAAGAATCCCGAGACCCTTAAGGTCTCACAAAATCCACAAAGGATAAACCTCAAAGCATGAAGTCAACTGTCAACCATACATAGTTATATGCCCATACATATACCTAAGTTCTCAAGTATACCAACTCAATCATGAGGAAACAAAGGGTCCAACCCAATATCCCAAAGCTAAATTATTCCCAAAATTAAGGAAAACCAAAAAGTCATGTACCACAAAGGTATTACAAACAAAAGAATACAACCATGGTATTACCACGATGGAAATTACCACATAGGTACGAATTCATCTCATAATAGGTATAACATAGGTACAGTAGTAGAGATGATTAGATATTACTACTGAATTATCTTACTCTATTAATAGGAAGACCCATGGAGGATCACTAATCATCTTTATACCCACATAGGATCTTTAGGTGCTGAACCACACATGATCGCTAGTTGCTGACCCACACAGGATCGCTTCGGTGCTGACCCACACAGGATCAATAGGTGCTGAGTCACACAAGATCACTAGTTTCTGAACCACACAGGATCTCTAGGTGATCACCCACACATGATCCCTTGGTTACTCCCACATGTAATCCTAGAGCGCTTCCATGAGGGACACTGAATCTCAGACCCATGAAGGATCTCTTCCTTTTGTCACAACCAGCCACTGGTTTCCCGCGCTACGCTTGCTTGTCTCTGGTAGGGTCTACCACACATTCCACTGGTGGATACATCAAACTACCATGAAGTCTCCTGAAGAAGTATCCCAATATATTTCCACATCATAATGTTCTCAACACAACAGATGGTACGTCAATCAGATGCCCGGTCTGAGAGATATTAGCCTTTTAGTCCCTAGGGCACGGTTGGATTCGTTCTTGATCCAACCCAACCATTCCCCAAATTTATCCAAAATTCCATTTGGGCATAAAAATTACCATCTAATTCCAAGGTTTCCAACACCGCTAAAAATTCATCAAACGACCGCACAGTGCCAAAGTTATGGCCAAAAGAGAGTAAATTGGTCGAAGTGGGTCAGGGTCCAGTCCGACCCGGCCTATGCTGACCCGCCCCGACCCGCTGGGTCCAGCCCGGCTCATTCATGGAGGCTCGGCTTATTGGGCTGCCCAATAGGCACCTAGGGGCCGTGGACGGCATGAGGCCATGGGGTGGTTCGGCCGTGGGGGTGCTGCGAGGGCGTGGGATGACGTGAGGTCGTGGTTCGGCTAGGCCGTGGAGGGTTTCGTAAGGGCGGCACGAACACAAGGATTCCACGAGGGAGCGGGGAGACTCGACCATGGAGTGGCCTAATCGCGGATGGAGCGGGCCTATAGGGAATCTTGGAGGGCCGCAGGCGGCATGGCAAGGCCGTAGGGCGGTTCGGCGGGCCGCAGGGCAGCACAACAGGCCGCGGGCGGTGCCAATGCCTTCATCAACTTCCTCGCCTTCCTCATGGTTGATAGCTATCCTCCTCCATCACGAAGAAATCAAGAATTATCCGAAGAAATTTGGAGAGGACGGTCCATGTTTGTTTGGCCCACACTCTCTGCATTAGAGTGGTTGCAAGAGACTATACTACTTGAATAACAAGAATACCCAGAACGGTTAAGGGAATAATTCAAAAACCCTCACTACCTCATTCGATTCATCGACGAAGGTTGTGAGGAAGGAAACAACATTTTTGGGGATAGATGGATGTTAGTGACGTCAGTGTTCCCTTGATCATTGGTACATTGACGTTGAAGTCGTTCCTCATCAACAATTGTCCCGAGGAAGAAGTCGATGTCGGATTCTTTATCGACATTCTTCGTTGGCATTTTCGTTGGAGAGCATTCTCCCAATTCTCCAAGTTTCTCCTTTTTCCCAGACTTTCACCCAATTCCACCAAAAAATAAATTATCAAACATTATAGAATATGTTGGCCTAATTTAAAATTTGAATAATTAATTAATTGAGTTCATGTTTTAACTAAAGAGGGGTGGCATAATTAATCAAGTGGAAGTTCAAATGACTTCCCCTCATTTAAGTGGGAGGTTCAAAGGGGTTTAATCTCGAGTGGTCCCCACCCCCATAACCTCTCATGGGTGGTTTTTGGATCAGTGGTCCCCACCTCCATAACATCATGTGTATTTTTAATTCAGGTGGTCCCCACCTCTCAACATTCACAAGGAGTTTCAAAATAATATAAAAATAAAATCTTACACAATTTTATTTTATTTTAATCTCTCACGAAACAAATGAAAAACTAACTTCCACCCTTGACCTACTACGGTTGATTTGAAGGTCTCCTTAAGCGAATACCGATGCTTCGAGTTCAATGGTGCCCTCAGATTTCAATTCTGATCACTAGTTCAATAGTTAGAAAAACCCACTTGCACGTTTACTGAATATACCTGAATAAAAGTTCAGAAATTCACTCTGGGTACTCTGGGCCTCAGAATCATGCGCCATCAATTTTTGCGGACCCGTAAAGTTCTCAATTAATTAAAAAAATTACATTACCATCATTCCATATCCTTTTTATTGTTAAAATATACCATGATCAGGTTTAATAAAACACCTATAAAGGGATTGTAGAGACAATCTAGTCATTGGAAGCTCGATTAGAATCCATAGAGAAGTGTCGGGAATGAGTGCAGCTGGAATAGAAACATTACCTTAATTGTTTGAGTGACACCTCGCTACCACAAAACATTGGGAGTTATATTTTTTAGATATCCCTTGAATTATTTGACCATAATCAAAATCGGACACACTATGAATTCCATTGTAATCCCATGATGAGAACTTCAGAGTAGTAGGAAGTAGTGAAAATCAGATTCTTTGTGTGAACATTGTAGGGGTCAACCTTCATATAGAACACCACTTTACTAGATAAATCAATCATAGGATGTGACGACCTACATTAATAGTTCTTTTTTTAGTTCAGCTCAATGTTGAAAAATAAAATAATCAATGACCTACTGAATTTAATATAGTTAGAAAATGAGATAGTGTCAAATTTAATTTCTAGATAGAAAGGGATAACCTATACCATAAACTCACCACTTCACTAGGAGGATAATATGGCTCTATATATTGATAATCCTTATGGTTATTTTCTAAATCCATTTATCCTGAGGAAAAATACAAGTGGGTTTCAGGAATTTTCCACCATTTCCCAATAAATTGTAGACTCAAAACTACAAAATAAGATTAATACCTTGATAAATTCACCAGTCCCTTGGAAAATAATGATAAATGCCAAAGAAAAATATATTACACTAAATACGTCCTCCACACCCACTCCAGATTCAAACCATACCTTTTATCATGCTATACCCCTAGGGAATCAACAAAACTCCCACCTCAGTAAGTCGGGTATAATGGGACCTACGAGTAACCAATTCATGGATAGACCAAACAATGTTTACTTATTTAGAGATAATCAATTCCGAGGTTATTTTATTTCCACCATGCATATTGATCTACTTCGCCTACCAGAGCCTAAGAGTGCTGACAGGGTAGGTCTCTATGACTGTCAATATTATTTCTGCATTCAACGAATACTAGGATACACCATTTATGAGTGTTTCATCTTCAAAGACCTCCTACAAAAATTATTATATTATGGGTAATTAAATTTGGTAATTCCACTAACATAAGTTCCATATGTTTCTACCCCTTTCCCAAAGAAATGAGGTGAGTTATTTGAAGTTGTTCTCATAATGATGTAAAAATTTGATCGTTTTATGACATGAAATAAAATCAATTGAGCTCAGGGAATTCAATAATTTTAGTTGGAAATACCAGATATACACCGAACTGAATCTGCTACAACATAGTTGACATAAATGACCCCACAATCCAAAAGAACCCATCCTTTAGAAAAGATGCCTGGAAAAAATTATTGGGATAAATAGAAGGAGTACAGACCTCCACATAGTCCAAAGTTATATTTGACCCTCAATGATCTTATTCCCTCAGATCTAAAATAATGGGCCCTACCCTAAAAGTTGACCGCACCAGATATGGTCAGTCCGGAATATTACTCATTTGAAGATGAATTGATATGTGGTTAGATTAATGTCATTAATTTAATGTATCCCCTCTCAACTGATGAGTATGAATTTAATCTGGAGATTCCCACATCTGACAGGGGAACTTTAGGAAGAGGCTGTAGGAGCCGATCTTATCAGGGTAGACCTAGTCATGAAAAGAACTCTATTGTTATCTATGCCCATACTAAAACAATAAATGATGTAGAAACACATAGAAAATAATTTTAGGGGGTCCAAAAAGAATGGGAAAATCCTCGTACATAGGCCAAAATCCACCATGACCCCATCACCCTAAAATATCGATTTGGGGAGGAATATGTGTCAGATCCTCCTCAGTGAGCAGACAAAGCTCCTTAACCCATCCCACTATGGATATGAGTTCTTCCCAATTCAATTTCAAAGGGATATACATTTTCATTATATACACAAGCCCCAAAAGTTATTTTAAAAGAGAAAACCCATACTTTTGAGCATCATCCTTAAGACAATAAGTATGACATCCTTAAATAGTTATCCTTGGTACTATAAAAAATTTCAATCCTATATTCCGTGATTTTATCAAATGTCCTCCTGGAAGAACTCGTGTAATCATTCATAATCCCCTATGAGTTTGAATTTGATGTGGCTACTGCTGAGGCCTATTATACAGAGATCGATTCTGTATATTTTCACATTGTTATCTACATTGATAATCATGATAAAGATTCCATTATATAATATAACATCAGAACCATGTATGTGACTGACATTATTAATGGTGTTGATGTCCAAACAGTTTTAATTGACAATGAATTAAGAGTGAATCTCATTCTAGTTTGATCATTTTGTGGGCTGGGCTACAATGAGAGTACCCTAAATCCTTCCACCATAACACTGTAAGGATTTGAAACAAGTTAGAAGAAGCCATTGGGACAAATCAAGCTCCATGATCAGTTTAGAGACCTCATAATTGACTAAGAATTTATTGAGGTCTAATTGAACATAGCCTTCCACATCCTTGAAGGAAGGTTTTGGTTGTATCAGCAAGTGTTAATCCCCTCACTGTACCATTAATGCATCAAATACTACATTAATGGAAAACCAAGATGTTTCAGGATGATAATGCCTCATTCAAATGCTACCAATCACATTATATCGATGAAATATTCAATATGGGGTTAGGGAAATAACCAATGGTTGATGGTGTTGATTGGTTCACTACCCTTAATAGTATTGAAATTATCTTGACCATCCCCTTAAAATAGCTCAACGAGAAATATGTGTTACCCATCTATCAAATTAGTTATATCACCCCAAAGCCTGGCTTGTATTCTGTAGTATTCATGGTTTTAAGCATGGTAAATGAGTGTAGTAGTATTTTAATGTTTAGTGACACCCTATAACATGGTAAAATACTGTACTAAATGTCTTCCAGTTCATACCCATAGGTCCATGAAATACCTACCTCACCAACTATGGAAGAAGTGGATGTCTCATCACTCAAAGTGGATGAAGACACCACTAATACATCACTCCCTCCAACGTCTACTAACTATGAAGAACACATCACAAGGATTTATGTCTCAATAGAATAACAAAAATAAAAATAATAGGATGAAGAAGGGGAAGAAATCCTTGGGGAATCCACTCTTGCATTTGAGGACAGAATCTCTACCTGCATTGCTGTTCTTAGATAAATAAATCGTTGTATAGTGGAAGATCCATGACCCCACATGATTAGTAAATACAAGGATTCATATGAACAAGAGGAATACACAACCTTATTGAAGCAACATCAATACATGTTCACCTGGAACTACAAAAAAATGTGGGGCCTCAATCCCGAGGTGGCCACTCACCACCTGTGCCTACCATTGGACCACTGTTGAAATGAATAGTTAGATAGAAGGATTCATCCAAGGCATGATTCCAAGAATGAGGCTGAAATGGACAAGATTATCAGATCAAAAATCATTCATTAGGTCTATTATATCAAATGGTTGGCCAGTATAATCCCTATTATGATGAATAATAGATAGATCGATGTATACACCAATATCAAGGATCTCAACTGGCATTTCCCAAATGATATATTACTAGTACATACGACATCACTACTATTAAAAGTAGTAAATTGATATCAATACCTATATTTCATTGAAAGATTTTCTGGATATATTACAATTTGATTGGACAAGAAATATGTAAAATTCACAACCCTCAGGGACCCTAAGGGAGTATTTTCTTATTGGGTTTTGCCCTTTCTCTTGGAGAATTCCTACACTAGATAGAAACTATCTTTTTATCACATCATAAAACCCTTCCAGAGAATGTTCGTTGAATGATATGTTAATTAAATGGTGATTAAATCACTATAATTCTTTGTCCTCCTACAATACATTAATAACCATTTCAATAAATTATAGCTACATAGTCTGAATATGAACCCCTTGAAATGTGATTTCAGCTTTACCTCAAGGAAATATCTCAACATCATCGTATGCCATCATGGAATCATATTCGTCCCCATAAACAAAAATTATATCCTTTGAATTTCATGTCCTTGAAAACTAATAGAGTTGATAAGGCTTTATTGAAAATTATACAACATCTGGTGCTTTATATCCAACCTGGTGGGAATTTTTTTCCCTTCACCAGGTTGATGAAAAATACCGCTACATATCAATGGAATGATTATTGTCAGAATGCATTCAAAAATTTCAAGAAATATCTCTACAGTCAGCTAGTTATAATGCTACCTTTTGAAGTAAGGCCTCTGATTTTGTATGAGATACACTTAGAGTGATCACTGGGTACCTTCCTAACACCAAATTAAGACATCAATAGCAAAAACTACAATTATTATCTATTTCAAACACGATCTATGAAGAGAAACATTATTCAGATATCAAGAATAGCTATTTTGTGATAATGTTTTCAGTCCACAAGATGAGGTACTATCTAGAGGATCACAAAGTCCATATAGTCTCTCACAAAAACCCACTAAAATTCATTCTTAGTTACCCAATGTTAACCAGATGTCTTACATGGTGGGTAGTCTTCCTGTAGTATTTCAAAATTTAGTTCGCGAGATAGAAAGAAATTAAAGGCTAGACATAGTAGTGTTCTTGTCTGAACACCCCTCAAAAAACATTACATCAGTGGACACAGAACTACATAATCAAGATTATTTTTCTGTTCAAGAGGTCTCCCATATATCGGATATGCATTTTTATGCTGCATAGAGAAGTCAAAAAAGAATGAGGTTGGATGACCCCATGTTGAATAAATTGGGACTGGGAATCATTCTCATATATATAGCAATGTAATAATTTCCTTACATCTTCCTTATGTTATAGGGGAACACAAATAATGAATTATAATATCAATCAATCATTTATGGACATGAGGTGGAATTTCTAGTTCAAGTAAATTACATTGTGATAAAATGAGATTCTGAACTGATCATCAAACCGATTAACAATGATTACGCTATCAAGAAGGAATAACTAATCCCTATAATAATCCATTTCTAGGGATTAATGAGGAATTAAATTTGGTACCAACATTGACTCATTTCCCATGATCATAAAATTCCAAATAAGTTTCCCAAGAGAGTGTGGCAACAACACTAGATGATCTAGATCATAATGAAATATTCATTAGTATTTCACATCGTCAGATGATCTCACCATTAATTCCAACCAATAAGGAAAAGATAAATGAGATTATCCCCATAACTACCCTATATGGCACTATAATATGATAGATTATATCCATTGTGGAATACCATTAGAAGGGATAGATCCCTCTTGAGAAAGTTAAAAGAGTGAAAATCAGAAGATGGGAAATTAACATTGTTCTGTATGGAAGTAGGAATTACCAAAAGGTCCTCTATAAATGGAGCCTTGATGGGGTCCTTATTTGGTGAATTGATGGATATGAGACCACTAATTTCATAAAGTATTTACATGGTAGATCTTATGGATCTCACCAGTTAAGACTCAACATTTCCCACAAAATCTGAATGCTTTAGCACTACCGGCACACTCGAATTAAGGACTGCACTAAATTCACTAAAAAAGTTCCATTCCTTCTATGTTCATCCCAAATTTATTCATCATCCCATAGAGTAGATTCAAAAAAAAACAAGTAATCATGTTCATTTCTAAATGGGGGAATGAATTCCGTAGGTCCATATCCTCCTAATATGTCTAAATTTTTTATGTAAATTCATATTGTGACTGAATTTTCTCAATGTCGACATAATCTATACCCCTCAAGGAAGTAGGGTAAAGGAATGTTTTAAGGATTGTGAAATATAAAAATCATAAACAGATTTAGTGTCCCTTATACAATAATAGGGGACATTATGACAAATTTATATTCTTCTTTATTGAAGAATCTATAGGAATATTAGGAAATCATGTCCAACCATTCATTCTGCTATAATGCAACAACTAACAAATATACAGAGGCATTCTATAAGACAATATAACATATACTTCATAATATGGTAGATAAGAATTAATAGTATTGACCAGAAATTCTCATACATTCATTCTGGACATACTGGACCATGACCAACACTACCAAACATACGAACCCATACACATTAGTATAAGGGGAAGAGGCAGTCCTTCCCATCAATGTCCAATTACACTTACTATATGTTTCCAAATACCATAAATTATTAATAGATGAAAAATCCTAGAAATAGATGTATGAATTGGAGTTACTCGACATGAATATATTGCATACCATACATCATTTAGAATTCCTCCAAAACCGGATCATATTATCCAAGAAAAAAGCTTAACCTATGAACATTCCAAGAAGAATAGATAGTGTTGGTCCGTAGGAATTCAATGATAACCAAAAAATAACCAATGTTAAACCAAAAGTGGGTGGGACCCTATTCCATATATATGATCTAATCCATTGGAGATTATTACCTGATTTCAATGGATGGATTTCTCACCATCTCCCCCACAAACACAAGGTTAATAAAGAAGTATTTCCTATAATCACATGACCAAATCATGCGGATTGGATCATGTTGAACTTATTAGTGCATCAGCCTACCCAGATGATGCTAAACTGAATGGAGCTCATCCAGACCACATGATGTTAAACTGCAAGTTAATCTATCCCAACTACATGACATTAAACTGCTCTTGGGTCCTCTTTACATGGCCTTAACATACATGACATCATTATCCATATTCCACGAAAATGAAATTTATTACATCAGTGTACTCACCACTTGATTTTAATTTACATTGGAATCATTTTTCAAATTCTCAACTCCCCACACATGAGCAAGATTTTTGTGGGAGAAAGAAAAATTCTGACTCCCAAAACATGATTCAGATCTGTTTAGGGGAGCACATCGAGAAATAAGTGTGGATTGATTCTTACCCATTCATGTTTAGTAGTGACAAAAAAATCTATAATATTGGTTACATATGTGATGAAAAATGGGAATTATTCCCCCCTCGTTGTATTGGTCAAACCTGCATGGATAAATTATATCAATAATTATGTATGACATGATTCCTTCCTATAAAATATACATAGTGAGGCCTAGATTCTACATCCCGGCCCAACCACGCAAAGCAAAAAAAATTCCCCCCACCCTGTGTATGGCTCAGGCCGGCACATTTTGATTTTCCTCAACATTTATGTATGGCTTGATTCTAATTATGTGGGATATGATGTGACACCCAGAACTCATGTAATAGCCCCAAATGTAAAATAAAATAAATGTTCCTTCCCAAGCGTAATTACTATAGTAGTGGAGGAGAATTCAAAGAAGGTACTATTAACATATCCATTTCATGAAACAATACCCACATTACATGAATCATATCAGTGTCAGGGAGTGCATTGATAACTACACGTTTCTTGATTTCTACCAATGAAACATATGTACTAACTCTGGGATCTCCATTTTTGGGTGTAGATACAACATTCCCCCTTTCACATTGGGTCACTCTCATTCTCAATACAAGACATTAAACTACAAAATTTCATAAAACAAAATTTATCTTGATTCCTCCCCACATAAGAAGTGTAGTGATTCTCGAATCTCAAATATCAGTTCTAGCAGAAATAATCAAACATAGTGAAAATTACCCCTTGTATTTGGATAAAACATGTGTAAAATGTTTGCATTTAGAACTATGTGTGGTAGGATTATTATAATTATGAGATATGTAATAACACCCAGATCTCTAATATCATGTCTATCGATGAAAAATGATAAAAATTACCACCTCTCTTTATATGGATCATATTTGAACTTGGATTTTCTATGAACTACATATGGAATGATTCTAATATTGACATTACACACAGTGATGCCATGATTCTCTATCTTAGTGCATCCTCTAAAAATGTGAAATACCCTCATCCTTCATCACATTGCCTATGGTTGGTAGAATAAACATTGAACAGTCCTTATTTTTCACAATGAGCACAACTTAGGTGGCATTATGAGTTTTAGAAGGGAATTCCCCATACTCTCAATGTGTATTAATCCACATCTAGGACTCCACTATCCTAGTAAAATTACCCTAAAAACTACACCAGTTGTTATTACTGAATGATGTAAATGTATAAGGACCCACAATATCCGTCATCATTCACATTGGTTGAACTACATATATACCCCAAAATGATATACTACACTGATAACGTCCTTATCGTAAGAATCCAAATAGAAGGGTACCCAAAGAACTATGTATTTCTTGATTAAAATTAATATGATATACATAGTAAAGGCTCAGCCCTGTGTCCTAACACCAACAATTTGTTAATAAAAAAAATTTCCACATCTCTTGTGTACAAGGAAAGATCTATGTAAGAGATCTCAGATTTGGGTTCCTCACTCAAGAGTCTATCAATGAAAGAGAAGTGTTAACCCTACATATGAGTCATATCTATTTAGGGTATTTCAAACTCCATGGAAAATCACAATCGGATTGTTTCACATATACCCAATAACATGCCTTCCACTCATCATAATATATCCCCCAAGGGGATTTTAGATATTCTCCATCTTCCTTTGGCATCATAAAAGGAGGGTTAGTGTCATGATGAATTCTTTATTGGACTATGCACAATATTTTCCCACTGAAACATAGGTTTCCCACAAGGTTTTAGGGGCATAAAATGATATAACAAAAGAAGAGGACGATACAAAATCACATAGAAACATAGAATAAAATAATTGAAATGACAAGATTATTACATTATTATAATTTCAAACAATAATAAAATAAGTCATTATAAACAAAAGATGAAGTTCACTACCTAGATATCATATCAAAATGGGCTAGTATAAATGCTCATACCCAAAACACATTACCTCATGAGATTTATGAATTATCCAATAGATTGGGGGTGGGTTATAATTCTATTCATACCCATCTAATCATATAATTACATTAATAATAAATCTATATAAAAATATATAATATATAAGGATTTAAATTGGGAGAAACCCATGATAAAGAATAGATATACATAATTATTTTACAATGAATAATAACCTGATATATCATAAATATACTAATGAAATTTTAGATTTAATGAATTTATTGTCATCATAATTTAATATTGAATCATAGTTTGTAATGATTGAACTCATGTAAAATAAAATAATAATAAATGGGTGAATATATTGGTTTGAAAAAGAACCATCGAATGATGTTTTAATAAATGGGAAAAATAACTTTACAGAAGATATTATTATATAATTGTATACCAAAAATAGAGATGAAGTAGTATATTTTTACATAATAAATTTTTATTTTCATAAACTAAATAATGTAAAATCCATTTAAAATATTGTTATATTAAATGGAAAAAATAAATATAAATTTTATATCTTATCGAGCATTCTTTATATTAGAGATTAATAATAAAACATGAAAACATACATATCCCAAGGGAAAAAAATTGATATATATTTAGTAAATATATATCTATATGTTTATCATTGATTAACAGTATGTTAATAATATAGATATAGATATATATATAGATATTTAGTGAGATAATTCTTAACTCAAGTGAAAAAATTAGGTCTAGGAGGTCATTTATCTCCGGTCGTAAATATTCTTAGTATACACATCTAAATTCATACATAATAAAATTAAATTTATAATTACTTCATTGAGAAACATTTAAAGGTTTTTCAAAATAATCATTACTATTTCATTATCATTTAAAATTATTTTATTTTCATTCATACCCATCTCCTCATAGGTTTATTTTTTACATTTCCAATGTAACATTGACATATTGGTAATGAAAAAAGACCAATTTAAAATTGTCCACAACTAAATAATGGAAATATTATAGAGTTTATGTCTTTCCATTAAGAACAAAATGTTTGAAATATCAATGAATATTAAAATATTATAATGGTTCATGAATTATAATTGTTTTCATTTATTGGTTTGTTAATTTAGGTGATTTTATCAACCATGATGAATATGATTTTTCTTTTATGATTGTTTACCTACTTCAGTATATAAATAATAATATAATATTGATATTAAATTTATATTCATCCTTAGAATGGTTTTATATAATAATCCATTAAGGGTGTATTAGTTTATTGGAAAAATTATTTTAGGTAGTTATACCGACCAAGAATGTATTTTGGTTTTAAAAATTTATATAGTGTTCCTGATATGGTTATACCACTTATATTATAGTAACCTATATCAATTAATTTTTAAATAAAACCTTTTAATAAAATTTATATTATTGAAAAATAGGAAATAATAGAATTATAAGGAAGTAGAACATGTGGGGGTTCTTACCTAATTCTATAGGATGAATCATTTTCTAATTGACATAGGCCTGGTCTATTGATGAGACCTAAAATTCCATGAAAATATTAAAGAAACAATGGAGATAATTTTTGGAACCTTTTCATACAAATAAATTTTATCTAAGAGTTTTTTTGGCTATGGGATCTCATTAAAAAGAGAGGAGAGAGGTATTTAGGATAAAATTTTAGAATATCATATTATTTAATAATCCATGATATAACATAATATTAAATACAAATGGGATTGTGAATTATTAGTAAATGGGGTAATATAACATTAAATTATCTTTTCAAAACACAAAAAGTTCATCTTTACATTAGTACAAAAGAATAAATAATTTAAATAGTATTATATTATATATCAACATATTTAATTGTTCATGAAAATTAATAAAACATCACCCTTATCTAATATTTGTATTATAATTTGAATAATAACATGAATTTCTCAAACATAAATAAAAAAATTATGAAATATTAATATTTACTCTTGTATTAATATTTTATTTAATTTAATAATGCAATACTTGATTTACTAAAAATGATTGTAAGGGTACATATATTTCAAGAGCTTTTATTTTGTTAGTGTATGAGAGTTATATTTTTATTCTAGCAGCTCATAATGGTTTTTTTGTTAATATATATATTAAAAACATGTTTTTTCCAATTTTTAGAGTCATTAGATTTTTATTTGGAATAATAATTTAATTGAAAAAGATACTATACAATTGATATTAATATTCATTTTTGGGTATGTTTTTAATTATCCATATATTTTAAATTATAATTTGTTTTAACATAATTTTACATTGGTTGGAATTAATTTTTATATTTTGTGAATGTTTTATTTTTAAAATATTTAATTTTACCTTACCCTAATGAAAATAACCTTATGTATTTTTGTAGATTAGTTTTAGTTCAAGAAATATATAGTTAAACACCTTTTCCCAAGTCTACATAATGGAAAGAAGTGTGTTTTATTGAATGTGTATATGTAAGGTTCTCTTCACATATATGTAGATGAAATATTCTTATAACTAAATAAGGGTATAACCAAAGGCATTCAATTATAGTTTTAGCATTTTAATTCACTACGGGTTTTCCTGCGCAAGGGAATATGATGATTTTATTCTTTTGTAATCATGTACCAAGACCTTTATGATTATACACTGAGAGTTCTAGTATCATAATCAGGCATGACAGTCTTGCATATGGGCAGTCACCTGTTTCACATAATGAAAAGCATATACATCCATTGTTGTATGAAGTATGGTTGTTGAGTCTAAGATATATCTAAATCCATGCGAGCATGTTCTATGACTCATGAAGGTGTGCCTTTATATACATCACAACATTATTCAAATATTATTATGCACAATGAATTCTTTATGTGCATATGCATTATATTTTATTCCGAATATTGATGATTCTTTCTCTATATGATCAAAAATTAAAATTATGAACTTATTGGAAACAATGACTTACAATTAAAGGATTACATTACCATTTCACTCATTAAATTGTGTATAACATTTAATAATAATTAAATTAGTTGTAATTTGAGTCATGAATGATAAATAAAAATAATTAAAATTAAAATGAATGTTATTTACATTTTAGGTAAATATTAATAAAAATTGAATATAATTTTCTAAAATCAAGGAATATTACTTATTTGTGTTTTTTGAGTTCTTAATTGAGTACATTAATTCCAAAATCCCCCTTTTATGATCTATAATCCTTCAAATATTGAACAAATTCATTCTATGTGCTCATATGTTGTGTTTATCTTCTATTCCATGTTATATGTTTTCTCCAATTTTTGTGAATCTTCTAATAGTTATGGTATTTAAATTATAAATTTTATTCAATCAACATGTGAATTTTTCATGCTGCAGAATCCCATATATTAATAGGTGTAATTGAACATAAAAATATAATCATATGGTAATTATTAAAGAGACTCGATGGTTTATTACTTGAATCATTCTTATCATGGAACCTCTAATTTTATAGAAATATAAAATAAGGAATTATCATGTAAAAAATATTATTTTTTTAATAAATAATCTATAAATTTACTTGATGGTGTTATTCAAACATTATAATTATGTTTTTCCATTATGATCTTTTATTAATTTCCAAAGAAGAATTATTACACGTAGTAGATCAATACTAATATTTTAAATGAGGAGGAAATGAGTAAGAGTTTAAATTAATATTTACAATTAGGAAATCACATAATTCAATTTATGTTACTAATTTAAAATATAATGATTATCGAAGAGATATAAAAGGAATAGTCATGAAATTCATAGTTAATATTCAATTTTTTGGAAATTCTAAATAGTTTATTTATATTATTTAATATCATGTAATTAGAGAATGATAATATTATTTATTCTGGATAATTGAAGGAATAAGTTATAATCACATGTTGTACATTAAAAATTTTAATTCATTATTTTGGTAATTATCTAATCGAGAAAGTAAAAGATGAATAAATTTCAAAATTATTGATGTCAATCTGGAGTATATAATCGAAAAGTTCAATGATAATATCCCATTTCTTAGTGTATTTGTTTGATATTTTTGGATGAAAAGTATTATATAATTAAATTTTTGAAGAAGGAAAATTGGAAAATTTTCAAAGGTGTAGATAATTATTATTTTATGTTGGATATTAATAAAATGGTTGGGCTTTAGTGTGATTGACTATGTTTATAATAATATTTTCTTATCTCTTTATATTTTCATCATATTTTACTATATCCATGGCTAGGATATATTGTTTTTTTAACATGGATTAATTTCATGAAATTGAATAAAATCTAATTTATGATGATGTCAAAATTTAAATGAATGAGGCATAATAATAGTAACAAATGCTCTCATTAGAATTGATTAAGCATGGAAATAATGCTTAAATCATCCTCATGTTATTTTATTTAATTTCTTATCTACTACATTTAACTTTTATGATATAGAAATGATATGAATAATTAATGAGTCAATCTAATATGAAATTATAATTTTTGTTTTATAATGTAAATATTTTTGGGATGAATGAGCCCATTCATAATTGTGAGAGGATTGAACACCTTTATGTCATGGATAAGTGCCCTTATTTTTGTGCCAAAAATAAATTTTATAATTTTATAAACTATACTAGGACTAGATCATTCATGTCATTGATTAATTACCAAGTAAGGATGGAATAATTTGATAAACAGTGGAATGGAGTCTAAAGGTTATGATAATAGTAGGATATATATTGAATAATGGGTTGGGAGTACAGGGCTGCAATGGTGTACAATGATGGGTTTAGTGGAAAAAATTGTACAATATGTTATGATTTTAAAATTATATGGGATGACTAGGATGAGTTCAGAAATTGAATTTATCATTAATAATTAATGTCTCGCCATTCATGTTTTATGGATGGATATATTAATGTTATATATATTATTAGTTTCTAGTTGGTTGAATTAGTGGGACCCCATACACGATAAGTTTGTTATTGATGTGGTATCGGAGGATGAGACCTCTAAAACCTAGATTTATGTAATCATAAATTAATTAATAAATGATTGGGTAAGATTTATAGTCACTATATATGATGATTACATACTAGATAATTTATGAAGAATAAATTATTGTTCTGATGGAAATTATATTTTATAATAGAAGTATTCATCATATAAAAAAGAATGGAATAATATTAATTTATGATTAATTAATTAATTAATATAAAACATGATTCATTTATTCTTGTTTT
The DNA here is from genome assembly GCA_963277665.1 of Viscum album. Lineage (NCBI taxonomy): Eukaryota > Viridiplantae > Streptophyta > Magnoliopsida > Santalales > Viscaceae > Viscum > Viscum album. The sequence goes on from OY728158.1 coordinate 1,293,302,975, forward strand.
AGATCTATAATTATGTAGTTTCAAGGGGGTGTTATTAGGGAAATATGGCATATTTGTTTAATGATAAGAAATTATTGTTAGAGTGGTTGTAGAAGAGATTTTCTATATGATTCCATGTGATACCCCACACGCATTAATAGGGAAATTGACACTTAAAAGTTTTGGGCGGGGTGGGGGGGGTCTGTAGACATTAAGGATTTTGAGGGAATTTATGGATGAATTCTCCCCTACCTATCTATCCCTTTAGTTGTACTTGGTGTATGTGTATCCAAATCAATAAAGGCTTATGTTATAGGGTGAATTCCTATTTGTGTTATGATGTATATTGATTTTACTATTCATTAATGGGAAGTCTATGATGTATTTATCTATTAATTATAAATTATAATTGGTTGACGGTTTTTAGATATAATAGTTTATTCCATAAATTTATATTGATGGTTACACCTCCCGTATTTGTAACTCATATACCCTTGATGCTAGTAACTAAATCCTAGATTATTAAAGGCGGGATTCGGGGGACATTATATCCCTTTACTAATTTTCATCCTAGGAGGAGTACCTTTGGAGAAAGGAGGTCATGAAATATTTTTATAAAATGAATGTTACTAAGATAAATAATAGAGTTTAGTGATAGTCACTTGTGACAATGCATGGGTTGGTAGGGAAACCATATAAAAAGGGATTAGTATATTTTTTTACGAATTAGATACCATCTAGGACTTAATATTTTAGGGTCCCTTTTAATATAATATAAGGAAAGTTGACTTTACTAAAAATTTTATATGAAGATATATTTATTTCGGGGTGGTTTCCAAGTAAAGGATCATATATTTTGATTTTTAACACGAGTATTTGAATTGGGAAGCCAACGGAAATTATATAAAAAATTTAACTAATTAATTGAAATTAAATAATTATTTTCCTAGGTATATATTCGATTAAATTTTATCATTGGTAGGGATGGCTTAATGTACATGTCATTCTTGGATCATACTAAATATGTATAGAAATTTGTTCTATATACACTTCAAATAGTGGTGGTTGACAATGGTGACACTTAGAAGAGTACACTACATGGGTACTAGAATCAAATTCATCATAAGTATGTATGACCAGGTTTAGATCATGTGAATATATGTTGGCTAATTGATGTGGATATGGCTTTCAATATAGATTATCCTTAGAGGAAACAATAGTTTTTTATTGTCTATGATGATGCTGCATGGGTTAGCTTAGTTGTGGTGGTATTTTTTCATCATGGATGATAAGTAGATAAATTTTTCATTAGATAATTTATAAAATAACGATTAGTTTCAGTTTAATTCCTTGCCAATAAAGGCATGTTATCAGGCGGTGATATTTTCCATCCTCTTGGGGTTTTCTAATTAATTCTCTTATGATAATTTTGATCCATTTATGATCATTTTGATTCTTAATCCTTTAATTATTTGAAATTATAATTGAATGAATCATACTATCATTATTTATTTTTGATTATCACCCCTTCACATGAATGAGTGGTACAATCAATTTTCTATCTAATGGAATCCAACCAATTAAATCCCGTGTTCTATATTATTTTACCACTTGAACCCTTTACAACCAACCTATAACAAAATTTCATTCAGAGGTGGTATGTATGGTTCATTCATTATGAATATTATTGATTTAGATATATGGTCCATGGAGAGGGTTTCCCTGACCATTTTCATTTTAGTACTTATCTCTGACATTGGGATTAACATTTTGAAAATATCATCTGAGGGGAGGTTCTAGAATTATCATATAAATTCAATAACTCTTATCTCAATATTAATGTGGTTTATATTTTTTTTCAAGATTAAGGGTAATTTTATTTCCTCTTTATTTGTATTACTCTTATCTATGCCTCTATGATAGGTTTCCTATTCTAGAGGAAAGGAATATAAATTTTTTTCTATATCATTTTTCCAACCAAGTATTATATTATTATACACTCTATTGTGAGTCAAATTCATATATTCCATGGATTTTACGTGTGACACTATTTGTGATTGGAATTACCCAGACATTTTAAATGATATTTTTTTCCGAAAAAAGTGCATTTAATTATATTATACACAAAATGAACCATATTATTTAATAACAAATTTTTATTTATAAAGTATAAAGAGAAATGTGACCATCAAGATTCGACCGATATATGACCATTGGTCAAATATGACCATTAGTTAGTATGACCATAATAAATTAAACTCTTCATTATTATTTTTCAATTATAAATATGTTATTATATATAATAATGGCATGGAATAATTGATACAAAAAGATGAATCGATGGCCTCAACCTGTAGAGTCATGAAGTTTGAATCCCATTTTGAGAACTTGGGAAGGATGTATTTTAACTGGGGATCAACATTGACCTATACTAATACAATCTTTAACAATTTAAGAAAGAAAGAAATTTCCTATGAGATAAGTTCTTATTAATGAAAATTACAACTCGTCTGAAGTAAGCCAAGTTGCCCCATAATTCTATCACAATCGCAGACCTTAACCTTACATCATAAGTGGGTTTTATAAGGGGTTATGTGTCTTGGATATATTTAAAAAATGTGTAATTATGTTTTATAAATAAAATAATTATTCCATAAATACTATTTTAATTACTTTTATTCTTAAATATGATTAATTTAAAAAAATAGATTTTTCATACACAAATTATACTTATTGTAAAGGATTTAAATATTTTATAATAAATTATAGTGTTATGAATAATATTTATTTTAATGAAATAGTTTGATAAAAATGGCATTATTTAAATATAAATGATAAAATACTTTTATTATGTCATTGCAAATTATTAGGTGTTAGGAATTTAACTATGCATTTTCAACCTACTATTTTTTCAATAAATAATGATTTTTATATTTTAAAGTTATTATTATAATATTAATATAATTAATATGATAAGATAAATAACATGTTATAAATTATCACATCAAAATAAGTTTAGGGTGAATTTATGAAAATATTTTAAAATACATAATTTTTCTATGAATAGTAAAAATATAGTTGGTGGTTCTTGGTATGTTTGATGACTTTATAATTATTTAAAAATTGTATAATAGTTAATTAACCACAATAAAATAATGAATTTTATTATTTTATTATTATCAAGTATTTATATTTACTTTAATCAATTTCCAATCCCATAATTTACTATCCAATGTCTAAAATTGAACTTTTTCATTATACATTATTTTGTATAAACATTACTTTTAATTCCCAAAATATGTAATATAATATGATGCAATGTTATTTTGGGTAAAAATAACATAAAATATGTCCCAAATTTCAAAACTCGTGCGGAAAACAAATAAAAATCTCATGGGTTTTCATTTTCCACAACCTAGATTTCCAAGGCCAATATTTGCAAATTGTTAACAAAATCCTTCAATTTTGGTATAAATAACCACCCATTGAGTCATTTAAATTCACCCCAAATCCATCCTCCACAAATATATGGTATTTAATCCTACCATGGAGTCTCCCAAGGATTTATCAATCCACCATGGTCACCATTCAAGTGATTTAGGAGTAACTCTTCATGTTAAGAGAATTATAATTCATTTTACTTCTATTAAAGAACATATTTTTGTTCATATTTCCTTTAAATGTTATTTAAACACAATTATATTACCCCATTTATCATAAAATTACGGCCATATTTTTTATCAATGGGATACCCCAATCCCTTATCATTTCACCATTTTTTAAAACAAGATTATATACACATTATTCTTATGAATATCAAAGCCAATTTATTTTCCAATGGTATTCAGATAAATATAAATGTGATTTATTTTATACTATTATTGAAATAAATTAAACCCAAATTCCCATTATGTGTTCTTAAAATGACATAATGATATTGTTTTTATGCAATTTCTAAACACCATGATTTTCATACGAAATCCATTTTTATTCTCCGCTGGTTATTTATGAAATGTTTGATTAGGATTTATGTGTCTCATATAAAATAACACATATGAAGGGTGATCTTTTATAGCACTCAAATTCATTGGGTAAATTAATTAATCTCTAGATATGAAATGTTTTATGAATCCTTGGGGAATAACCATAATAATTCTCAATTATAACACCTTGCTAAAAACCATGGTGATATGCTTATGAATGTCTCGTTTAAATGTGGTAGCCACATTTCTAGGTAATGATTCATGTTACTTTTATTATGAAATTAATTATATTCTCATGATCATTATATAATGATATTACACATTATCTTATTGATATTCTACAGGATCACATGTAAACCCTTTTCCCTTTTCGGGCCTCACGTGAACCCCTTTCAATTGATGTATGTTCCCAGGATATGAGATGTAATAATTGTACTCAGAATGAAACCACGATGATTCATTCATGCGTAATTATGAGAATATGTTATGTTTTCTTTTATTATATACATTTTTTTCCAACAATCCAAACTTTATCCTCTTTTTGTACAATGTAATGACAAGTTTATGTAATAATTGGTGGGATTCTATAGGGATTTGTATTTTACATTATGAGCTTGTGTTTTTGGATGGATTTAAATTATACATGTATTAAATGTCATTTCATCAATAATATTTAGGAAAGGAAAAATTTACTCATTGTGACACAATATTTTTCTTGATATTTTTTAAATCTGTGCAAGGGAGTCGGGGCTACCCAAAGAAGAGAATACCATGGATTAATGAATATGATCTCATTATTTTTATGCTTTTAGTAGCTCTATTTTTGTTGATATAAGTTCATATATTTGTTAGGTTATATTATATGGAATTATTTTAAAACTATTTAACGTAATTAATACCACATATATTGACTAAGAAATAACATTATTTTTTTAAATTTCATGAGTGTATACTTTGTTAATAATGATTTGTTAATCAACATTGAAAAATTTTATGCTAAATAAAGTTAATTTTTTCTACCTAATGGTTTATGATGCATGTTTTATTTTAAATTTAATTATCCAGTTTATAATTTATTTGTATTTGTATCAACTTGATAATGATAATATTATATATGTGTTAGTTAAATAAACAGAATGCGATGAAATATTATAGAATTTATAGATACAAGAGTTATTATGGAATGTATGTTATAAGTGGAAAGTTAGCCAACAAGCCTGGAATGTTTAGTTTTTTTTATAATTATCAGTCAATTTAACATGATGCATATTAGTTTTCTAAATTGAACTATTGTGTTGATTATTTAATTTCCACAATCCATGATAAATTAAATTAGTTAATATAGTAATATTTTGTCTTGTTTAAATAAAAATGAAATGGTTTAAAAATAATATATAAGAGTATTTTTAATATGTTTTGTAAAGAGTATATGATATGTTCCATGTTAATAACTGTTTATGTCATTTGATTATTATGCATTTAATTTTTATACAATCATTATTAACTACATATCATAGTTGAGGTTAATTATGATACATAGTAAATGTTAAAAAAAATTAAATATGCAGCGTGATATATCATTCTATGTTTTAAATAAGTATAAATCATGATGAGGTATTTTCAGGGACTTCATGATAAAATAATGGAATGACAATACATTAATAAACAAGGTTTTATGATGAAAATATTATGATGTGGGAATTTAAATCATGACACCTGAGGATAAATCACGAATATATTTCCATTTAATTTCATGCCAAAGGAAAATTATCGAAGTAGTATATTTGGTGATTTACTCTAAAATAAGTTCAATCCATTTTGTTTTAATAGACTATAGTAACTATTTGATATTTCATACTATGTAATATTATAATGTACATTTTGGTTAAATATTGATTAATATGAATTATTGGTTAGATTATTGTAGCTATTTTTGTGGAATTGTTTTCATTTATGTGAAATTAATTATAAATAAGAGTTGTGTGTGTGTGATCAGTATCCCGAGATATGAACCGATTGATTTGTGATGGGTTATTACATAATGAAAATATTCCAATTTGAGTTTTATTTCCCCTAATAGGGTGTTTTGATGTTGATTTATCATTTTTTGTGGTCATACCAATTTTTCATCACATGTATTCACTATGTACATAATATATTGAGGTCTATGAAGAGTATCTCATGGGACTATGGATTTATCATTCTTCATGTCCATACCATTCCCATTTTTTTAATTCTTGTTTATAAGAATTGTTTCAGTGGTATCTGATGTAAGGATATATATTTCCTCAACCTTTCCTTTATCTATTTGGGTATTTCATCTAGAGATTATAGGGGTTTGGTGAGGTTTTATGGTAATCTATTGTTTAAAATGTGATTATTTTATTTTAATAATAGTTCCTAGTCTTTGGGATTAATAATGTTTTTTTAAATCCCATGTTATTGTGATAAATAAAAACTATATTTAAATATTTGAAATTATACCTGTATTTTAATTTATATTTCATTTTAAAATAATTTAACATGTTTTAGAAATAATTTTTATGTCTTGGAAATGGTATATTTATAAAAAATAATTTTTTTCATCACCCATCTGTTACTACCTTTCTATGTGTTAATAGATATGTTTTTATTTAGTAAAAGAACACATAATACCATTTTTCCTTAATTAACATAAATGGAAATAATGAGGTCCATTCACCAAATATAGGCAATGTTTTATAGATGTAAAGTAATCTAGAAATTTATTATAGCTAGATGGTGGTAGAAATGAAATTGTATAAAAGAAGTTTTTGCACTGTGTGATGGTGGGTTTTCTCACATATAGGTTGAGGTTAGTTTTCTTATCATGTAACGGTGGAATCTGAATTATATGTAGGTCTACATGCAGTTACATAAGGGTTAGTATACATGAATTTCTATCATAGGGGTAGTTAGTTTCTTTAATTATTGGTAAGGCTATACTTCGATCATTGCATAATGGTAGGTTGTTGAGTCCTTCATGATGTTAAGGATTCAAGAGTATGTTTTGTTCCTTATATAAGGATACATTAAATAGTTGTGTATGGTTATTAAAATATACACATGCATATCAAACGCTCCTTGGTTATAGCTAGTATATTATATATATATAATTATTTTTTCATTATAGTTTTCATTTAAAACTAGAAAATTTTCAATTAATGAAAATGGGGATAAAAATTGAATGATTATAAAACCTATTGACTATTTTAAATTTTCAAAAAGGTTTAACATGACTTAAATGAAGTTAAATTCCGGTTTTGAATCAAAATAGATGCAATGAGAATTAAAATGGGATTCTAGAATTCATTACTAGAATATCTGCAAAATGTTTTTTTATCTTCTAAAATTAGTGAGAATTTCTTAATTGAGTTCCTTCAGTTATCATTTGAGTATATGTGATCATAACCTCCCATTTTATGAAATGAAATCTTTCATACTATATTTTAGGTTTCTTCTTCATGTTCAAATTACATTTTTAGCTAATAAAATCTACTTTTTTCTACAATGCAAGTAAAACTTTCAAGATACAGAGGATACGAATTCTCTCTATTATCTTGTTCATGGGTAAATATTTCATTCTATATATTCTTTATGTTTTATAGGTTTAACTAAGTTCAAAAATCCAAGAATATAGCAATTATGGAAGAGATACGAATGTTTATTGGATATAGTACTCTTGGTTCATAACATGGTATATTAAAAGAATGAATAATAAAAAATCATTATATTAATTTTTTTAATTAATTGATAAATTAAAAAAATTAGAGCAGGAGGTGATTCTTAGTTTTTTATAAATAATATTTTTTTTATCTATAATGTAAATCGAATAACTAGAGACATTAATTCTTACCTGAATTATTTTAATTTAAACATTCCAAACATAGATTTATAATTTAGTATTTTATATTTTTCTCCAAAATCTAGATTCCAAAATCATCAATTAATGTTTTTAAATCAAAATATGTAAATTATTGAATATAAGGAATATGGATAAACACATGTTACTTAAATAATATATTTATATTTTGGATAACCCAGGTAGTTTAATTCATCTTATTTTATGGAATTGAATTAGTGAATAAGAGTATCTTCAAATCTATAAAATTAATGGAAGAAGTTATTATCGCATGCTATGGGTGATGAATTCTAATTATTTATTCTAAAAATTATCTAAAAAAGGGAAAAATATTACCAAAATGAAAAATTATTGATATGAATTTAGAGAATGAAATCGAAATGATTAATGACAATATCACATGCTATAGATGAGCAGTTTATTATTTTATGATGGATATTTAAATATATTTCAATTACTAATGAATTAAAATTGAATAATTTTCATAAGTGTAGATAATTATTAAGAAATTTTGTAGACTATATAAAATATTTGTTTCTGTGTGACTTATTATGTATAAAATATGATTTTGATAAATCGTGATATTTTCTTGATAGTCTAATATCTACATGAATATGTTTTTGGTTGTTTTTGGAATAGATTTATTTTTACAATAGATAAATAATATAAATCCAGATGACGATATAAATTAAATTAATTATATAGAATAAAGAAATTATAAAATTAGAATTTAAGTGTTTTACTATGGTTTTTTATTATTTATTGAACACAAATAATAGGTTACTGGATACAAGAAACATATGAATAATAAACTAGTTAATTCAAGATAGAATTAAAATGGGTTTTAATAAAGAATAAAATGTTGGAAATGAATGAACTAATATTTTACTGTATGAGGATTGATGGATTTTTTTATGGTATTTTTTTATATGTTTACGTCATAAAAATAAATTTTTAATTAGTTTATACAATAAGATAGCTAGAGCATGAATGTGATTAATTGATAACATAGTACCATTAGAATGATTTGAAATAAATGGGATGTTGGATTAGGGTTTATTGTTTGTGTGGTTATATATTATGTAATGGGTTGAGAGCCTGTGGTAGTAGTTATAGATATTGATAGTGATGGATGGACATATTGTACTACACTCATTGGTGTGGGAACGAAATCATGATTTTAGGATGATTTCAGATCATGAATTTCACATTCATTATTAATAATTGTTGATAAATATTTGATAATCATATTGATTAATGATATTTATATGATTACTTCTCAAATTCTAAAAGTAGTTCGACTAAATTAATCGAATGAAAATACTTTACCTGGTATCTTAGATGAGTCTTGAATAAATTGAATCATGTATTGATAAATTAATTTATAAATGAACCTAGATGGTTCACTGTATTTGTAAATGATGATGATATAGTTTATAATTTAGGAAAAATAAATCATATTATCCGTAACAATTTTCTTATATTATTAAAGTATTAAGGTTGGAAATTAAAATTTGAAGATTATAATTAATGTATAATTAATTAATTAATATAAAACATGAAACATATATTTGAATGTGATATCTTGATATTAGAAGTGGAAATCGAGGGACATGTGTAATTATAGATACATTTGAGTTTAAGGCTAAGTAATTTAATTTACATTAGATTTATTTGATAATATTTATATTATATAATTAGATATGATATAACACCTATGTCAGGAGGTAACTAGATAACAAAATGTTTGGGCAGGGATGTTTTGTCCATCATCTACGATGGTAGTTGAACAGTTGGCTAACTTCATCCTCACTCTTTCTCTCACTTCAGCTATTGTTGGTGTTGGCGTATACCAAGATACAATGGCTTACAACATATGGGGTATTCAAAAAAATGTTGTGATGTATGTAGAATTTATTATTCATTTCTCTCTGGGTTTTGATGACATGAGGTATAGTGCATACATGAATCTACAAATGGTTGTTATGGCTTCCCTTGGGTGTATGTTCATGGGATATCATTGATAGAGTTATAATTCATTTAGATATTCTATAGTGGATAATGAAAATTTACTTGTTTACAACTGAAGATGATGATAATGAAGTGGTTCAATGATAAGTAGGTTATTGTAATGAAGATGATCATATTTTTGGGGGAGAAGGATAACTTATAGACGTTATGGTAACTAGATGTATGGTATTGGTGCATGAGAGAAAAAAAGTGGTCAAGTGGAAGAAGAGTAAATATAAATATAAATATATATATACATATATATTATTTTGATATAAAATTAATAAATACAAGGAATTAATTTCTGAGTAAGCCTTTGTGAGGATGTGAAACTAGTATTTCAATTTAGGGTTTGAGTTTTTTTTAATATATTTAGACACATGTATTTAGTATAATTTATTCACATTTTTTCACCACAGGTTTAAAGGAGTATACTATTGAGTATACATATTATTCTCAATGTATGTATATATAAACTCATTTCCATCTATGTAGGAGATGGTTTGTGAATGAGGTGTATGTTACTAGATTAAGGATTATTTTATGAGATATTAAAAATTAATAGCCACTCCCTGGTATTTAATCTGATATTTTATGTTATATTTCATTTTAATTCCATTTTATTCATCTATTGGGAGATCTTGTTTTTTTTATGTATTAGATTTTGTTGGTGGTTTTCCCATATTTTCTATTTTTCCTAAATTTTTTTGAGGTAAATGAATCCCATATGTGTGACTAAAATACCCATAGATCATGTTTCAAACACACGACCTATAATAGGTTTTCATTGGAGGTCATTATATAACTTTATATATTATTAGCCTAGCAGGGGCACCTTTATAGAAAGATGTTTGTTGCCTATTTTATAAAAGATTTAAGAATTCAATATTTAATTAAATTTTGAAACTTATAATTACATATTCAATTAATGGTAAATATTATTTATATAGTTAAATAATTATTTATTATAATGTTCATTTTATTATTCCAATAGTCTTATTATTATTCAAATGGAATTGTTATTATTCAAAGTATCCTATTTCCAACCATTATGAAATTTTGAAAATCATATGTATACCTATTTTGTATATAATTATTCATTTACACAATATTCACCAATGTTTTTTATACTATTTTTGAATAGATTTGTAATAATAATTTTCTTTTTTACAATATTCTTCATAGGTATGACAATTATAAGAGATTACAACACTCCATAATTTTATACCCTAATCATTTTATACTATTTTGTTCATTATACCATTATAATTTATAGTTTTTATAGTCTATATTTATAATTCATATTTTATATATTTTTTAAATTATATAAATTAAAATTATTTTTTATTATTAAATTCACCTGACGTAGTGGAATTGTAGCATATCTGAAATACATTTACATTTAGAATGATATTTTCATTTAAAAATATATATGTTTTGTAACACTCTTGACCCATTTATAAATTTCAACCTCAAAAATAAAATTGATATAAAATTATGAAAATTGATTAGGGACATATATTTTATTTCATCCTTGGGTTTCCATTACTATGATATATACTTATGGGGTTTTCATAGTTCTTCAACAATGTTATTTTTCTTGGTGAAAGTTTTTTTGACTCTATACTCCCTGATCATTAGTAGTCGATACTTATAAAATAGATCATTCTCTATATACACCACCTATAGATTTTATACATGTTGTAGATTTGGTATACACACTCTTAAGAAGGCTAGGTTGAAAATACCATTTTTGTGACATATATTTGGTGGGAGTCATGGTTAGATCCTACAACTCTAAAGAAATAATGAATTACAATGTTGATAATGTATTTATAATTGTGTTTTCCATTCATCCAAATTCATATGTTTCTTTTCTATAAGGATATTTGTATGAAAAATATTAACTCTAACATCAATCTCAAGTTCAACATTTATCTTCATTCCACTCTATGCTACTTTGATGTGTTTCTGAATGACATTTAATTTCTCTACCATTTTCACAACAAGTTCAAGTCTCATGAAATGACACTCTCCAATGCCTAAGAAAATTGTATGATTTATATTCTTTTCCCATAAATGGATTAATATGAGACCATATGAATACATATTGGGAAGTAATTTTTCTATGATTACATGAGAAGACAAAGATGTTTATCCTAAAAGTTTTATCAATATATAGTGTAGATTTTGATTATGTCTTCCCAAATTTGAATAGTCCTTTCAAATGGACCCACTATATGTGGGTCATATTCCATACTAATGTTCATATCGATGATTAAATAATTCTAAATACACCTCAATAATATATATTTGACCCTAATATGTTGATTAGATATAAACAATGGTCGGTTTCCAGATATCCTCACAACTTTTAAAATGTTTATCTTTTCAAGTTGGTCAAGTCAGAACTATTCTTTAATAAGGATTAATTAGATAGTATTTTTAAGAAATTCACACAAAAACTCTGTGAAATTGTTAATTAAAATTCACTTCATAGTAAATTTAACAAAATAATTGTTGGTATCATCCAATTTTTATATTGGAATGAGTAACAATTATAAAAAAACATGAAATTACACAATTGTCATTATAATAGAATATGAAGAACTATGATCTGGATTCAACAATATCTAGAAAAATATTATCTTATTAGAAGTGTACTTAGTGATTAGTAAACATCCCTATACATTATGAGGGGATTGAGAATAGTGGTACTTGAACATCATCTATTAGATCCTTCTTTATCATAAACATTGATTGTATACAAAATCAAATCCCAAAATATGAAACACAATTTTTACCAATATTTAACTCTAAGAATAACCTCTATATAACTGATTACTTCGTCTTTTTGGCCTCTATATCATTTAATATAGGTTCTTTAATTTTTTCCAAGATATGTGGTTAAATAATACTTTAAAAAAGAAAGGATATTTTTTATATATTTTATGATTCATGTCTACTCATATATATGTATAATAATATTTTCTCCTTTTCAATCCATGTAACGGATAATGGTACAATAAAATTTCTACATAGAGAATATACCACACTATTTAACTTTCTAGGATGGTAATATATTGAGTAGTCAATGTCCTTCATCCACTCTAAAAATATTCATTGGAACATGCTGTGAATTTTTAGGTAATTATTTAATATAATATTTTATAATAAATATATACGTCAATCCATTATCTAATGATAAAATTTCACTGGATCATTTATGTGATAAGTTCTAATACTAACTCTTGATCATGCATTAGGTAATTGTACTCATTAAACATCAACACTCTTGTGACATAGGCTATCACTTTATCATTTTTTTGGAGTAAACGATCCAATAACATATTTGAAGCATCAAAATATATCACAAATCATTACCCACTTAGTGGTGGTGTGGCTTAATTTTATTTATTAGTATATTATTAAACACCAAAATGATATATACACATTCATCTAAATAAAAAAATACAAATTTCTATGATAGCTTGTTAGTGGGTTTGATAATAAGGAGATGTTTCTAACAGCCCATAAATATTGTCCGTATATCCTATGGAAAACAATGATCTCTATTATTGATGATGGCCGGGGAATTGCCCAATTTCATTTGTTTTTTATGAATCAACATATATCCCCTTTCTTCTGATAATATTCCACTAGAATATAATTTTCTCTATATATAATCAATATTTACAATAATATCCATATAACCTCACTTTTTAAAATTAATTTAGTACGATACACAAGTGATCTTCTTATACCAACATGAATTTGGAGTATTGGAGAACTTCATATATTAATTTAACCATAAATTTATCCGGGTAATATATAGGCTTTAGTCATAACGTCCATAAATATTTATAGATATTTTATATGTATTAATTGAGTCTCTATAAAAAAATATTATCTATATATTGTGAAACAATAACCATGGGATATCCTCATCAACCACCTTTTAAATATGTTATATTGATCAAAGATCATCCATATGAATATATTGATCCCAGTGTGGTTGATCAAAAAACTAATCAATTAATGGAAAGAGATACATGTTTATCATCAGGTACATATTGTATTTGAGATAGCCAAAACATAAACACATTGACTGATACACTTATTTACCCAAAAGAATTTATTTCCTCATGCTGATGTACTTGGGTGTTTGATACACTTATCTGAATTCACTTATAGATTCTTCTTATACACTTATACATAGTCGAGGGATATTATATATGGACTTAGGGATAAAAGCATATTACTTATTACAATTTCTATTGATAAATCAACATTATGATAGGAAGGAAGAATCTGAAACACATTAGGGAAACCATTAGCATATTCACATACAAGGTCAATTTCATAAAGGATAATCATTTATTTTTTTCTCAATCATGTGAGATAGATATGTATGATCATATATAAATTTATCCATTCTTGAGAGGGACTTTACAAAGAAGATTTATTATTCCCCTTCCAATAGTATAGAATCTGAGGATGGTTTGGGATATGGATAGTGTTATTCCACTCTTTACAGATGGTATTGGTTATATATATATATATATAGATAACTAGTAATTTCCATTTATAGAATAAAATTCTAATAAAGTCGTTATAAAAATATCTTTTGGTAGATTATTTGGTAAAATGATAAATTTGTTCGATTAATATACTTGAAATTAAATGAATACCTCACATCATGATTTCAGTAATATATCAACCTCCACTTGTTGAATTAATCATTGAATCTTTTTTAGAAGGGTCCCTCTGCCAAAAGGCCGAGGCACTAATTCATAAAAATATAAATATTACAAAAGATGAAAGTGAGGGATTTTATAACAATCGTCCCTATAAAATGGAAGTAAGGCCTCAGGGATAGAATCAGACGAGGTAATAGGTTTTCTAAATCCAATGTTCGCACGAACATCCAAAACCCCGTTAGCCTCTCGTAAGACATGCATGATGATGAAGTTGAGAGTCAAAAGGGTCTCCATGCATTGCATCCACTTTGCAGCGAGCCAACAAGAGATAAGTATTTCACTATTTCTGATGGCCTGCAAAATGGTAGAAGAGTCACTCTCAAGCTAGATATTAGACCAACCCTTCATTTTCACAAAAGAAACAGCATTTATGATCCCAATAATTTCAGCCTTAAGAGATCTTGTCACTCCACAAGAACCATTGAAACATCTTTGATGAATTCATCATTACCCCTAAAGACCGCACCATAGCCAAAATAGCTAGGATTCCCTTTTGAGATGCCATCTGTATTGACAATATCCCAAAGGGGAAAAGAGGGATCCAAAAAACCACCATGGTGCCTAAAGTAGGTATTAAATTCCCTTTAACACCCAGTTTTATCGGAAACATGAAGTCTTGAGTATTATTGTCACAATCCCCCTAACATACAACAGACACATGTATTATAACCGCAAAAATATGCATCATGGAGAGCTTCAAGAAGCATCTCATCCCATTGTATAATGCATTGTTTCAAAGCCTCCAAATAGTGCATAGCAATTCTGCAATATAGAACTAGAGTAGAGGACAAATTTTGGGTGAAACATGAATAACCGAACAAAAACATAGAAGGGACAACAGACCAGAAAATATGAGGCCATCTAGATCAGAGGTACCCAAAACCTGTTTCCAAATGGACGCGGTTGTTGTATAGGAGAGGAAGAGGTACTCTGCATCCTCTAGATGATTATGACATGAGCATCGCTGCAAAACAAACATCTGGAACACATCATCAGTGGGTAATCAATTATAAACCATCCTCTTGATAAGTGTCAGATGCGAAGGCATAATCCATATTTTATTAAAGATAGACAACCATTTAAAATCATCATTGATACCCCGTATTGCATGAGAGTAAAACGGACTCCTAGTCAGAATCCCATTTCTAGTTGTCTCCCGAGCTATCAAATCAGGGTAGGGGAATAATTGTAATTACCAATTAAATTGTGAAGGTCACCTCATAAGTTTTCTGGAGGATTAGCTAGAAAATCCATGATGGAGACCTGCTCCCCTGAGCTGAGAGAAGCATGCTGAAAATAAAAATATTGAATATTACCTGTCTAATTATCAAGCCAGAACATAATATTGGAGTTTCTATTGAAAATCCATCTAGAGAGGGTCATAATATTCTAGAAAGATGATTTAACTACTGTCCAGAGAGAGGAGACAATGTATGCATTTCTACTAAGCTTCAAATTGTTAGAAAATCAAGATTTGGGGAAAACCATTGATTCAGAATTACTATGGATGATATTCCAAGCTAAGCAGGCTTATTGGGAGTCTTTATAGAAAGAATTGTTTTTATGAACATGCCACCAGATTGGAGAGGTTTACAATAGACCCTCCAAGGAACAGTGACTAACTTCCTTTCTAGGATGCTACCACTCTAGGTAAAATTCCTGATGGATGTGTTCAACCGATAGAGAAGGCCCCTTGGCCATTTATAGAATATAAAAGAGCTAAAAAATTTAGAAAAAATAATAGACTTCACAAAATTAATTCTCCCAGCCATAGAAAGACTATTCCCTTTCCAGGTTGAGAGCTGGCCAATGACTCTATCCACAATTTCAGAGAAATAAGAGGCCCTAGGGCGGCCCTAAAAGAGAAGGACACCCAGATAATGAAAAATCAGAGATCCTTCCTTGATTCCCAACATTGAAAGGGTCCAGTGTTTCCTAGAAATAGATAACATCTTCCTAAATTGAATGAATGATTTATACCAGCTGATAAACTGACCAGAGACACATTCATAATGCAGAAAAATTTGCCTCAAGACACGTACATAATTCTTTCCCCCTAGAGGAATAAGATGATATCATCACCGAATAAAATTTGAGAAGGATCAATGAGGGACCTTGATGGTTGAACCGAGTTAAGATGTACTTGAGTGACCATGGGAGTAATGAGTGTGCTGAGATAATCTTCAGCAATTGAGAAGAGAAGGGATGAGAGGGGATCCCCCTGTATGACTCCCCTAGATCTAGCGAAGTATCCCTTAGGAGAGACATTGAGAAGAACCGAGACATGGGCTGAACCGAGGAGGGAGGAAATCAATTTAATAAAAGTGACATTGAAACAAAATTTCCCAAGAACCTTATATATAAAAGGCCAATCCAGAGTGTCAAAGGATTTTTTAATATCAAGCTTGAGGGCCATTCTACCTTCTCTTAGAGGAATTATGAGTAGATTAAAACACTCTGAGGCAGAACAGATAAACTCCTGTATAGATCTTCCTATGATAAAGCCGAACTGGTTCCAAGAAACAATCCTAGAAGTAATACATGAGAGCATGTGAGCAAGAATCGTACTTATGGCCTTATAGCATGTGTTCACCAGGACAATTGGCCTAAAAATATGGATCTCACAAGCATTATAAACTTTAGGATTAAGAGTAATAAACTAATAATTGAGGCCTTGAGGTAGTTCCCCCAAGGAAAAGAAATAGTATACTAACTTGCAAACGTCCCCCTTGATGACATCCCAATATTTCTGGTAAAAGAAGTTATTGAAGCCATCCAGGCCATGAGCACTAGAGGCATTGATGCTGAAAACAACATCTTTGGCTTCAAATTACAAGGGGGGGGGGGGGAGTGAGGGTTGCATTATCAGAAGAAGTAACCAAAGTGGGAATGATTCCATCCATTAGAGTTCTCCACAATGAAGGTCCATTGAAGATCTTAGAGTAATAATCCACAATGCAATCAGCAATATTTTCGTTATTGTTCAAAATATGATCACTGAACATCAAAAATGATAAGGGTTGGATGAACTTTCTAATTTTGTGGAGATAATTAAAGAACATTGTGTTCAGATCCCCCTCTTGTAGCCATTTAATTTTTAAGGACTCTTTAAGGGCCTTTTCCATAATATCAAGAAGAGAGTTCAATTTAGAATCAAGTATGGATTCCTTGGAGAAATCCAGATTGAAGTCTACTATGGAGGCCCCATCTTGGTGCTTTTGAAGAGAGGATTCAAGCATGATAATCTATTTTTCCATGTCACTATAAGTCACTTTTCTCCAAGATTATGGTTTTCACTTCAGAATTTTCAATTTAAACAGAAAATTAGTGCCCTACATGTAGGTCCAGGATCTTTCAATCAGCTTACTACAGCCATATTGAGATGCCCAATCATTGTTGAATCGAAAGGGGAGGGGTATGCTAAGCTCTCTTCCCTTAAAACTGATCAAGATCAGATGGTGGTTAGAGGAAAATTTTGGAAGGGTGATGCTGGAAATAGAGATCCATTTATCCAAAGCAGTGTTGTTCACAAATCCCTGTCAAGCTTGCTAGTAGTCATTTGATTGAGACATCTTCTGTAGCAAGTGAAATTGGCACCAACCAAATTGACCTCAGTCAAATCATTAATTTCAACATGTTCTTTAAATTCCCTAAGGTAAATTTGTGAATGAACTGGGCCAGTTTTTTCACTACAACAAAGTATCGTATTAAAATCACCAATAACAAGCCAAGGGGAAGAGATGCCTCCCAAATATCCCAGATCCAGCCACAACCTTCTACGGTCTTGATATATGCTTCTATACTAAACAAAAGATCCCACTAGCTATATTGAATCCCATTACAAAGAACAAGATATCACCTGGTCATTAATGGAATTGATATCCAGTATTCCAATAGAAGCATGTGCAAAAACCCATAAACATTCCTCCTTATCTTTTGTACCATTTGTGGAGACCAGAAGAAAACCATATTTGATGAAACTCGCAAAACCCAAAGAGAATGAGGATTTAGGTTCAGAAATTCCATGAATCTTTGGCTTATGAATCAAAATGTGCCTATGCAGGGCATGGACTATGGATGAATTCACACGACCCTTGAAATTCCAGTAAAAAATATTCATTTGAACCAGATTTGTAATTGATGTTGCCCTTCCTATTTTTCTTATTTGCCTTCTCCTAACCTGTAGAGTTTTTTGGAGCTAGTAGAGAGCTTGGTGAGACTCCTGGTTTACATTCTGTGAACCAAACCTTCAGAAGTTCTCAGTACAGAATTTCTAGGCTCCAAAGAGTGTTCATTCACCTCCATGGATCACATGGGTGCACTTCTAGCCTCTAAAGCATCATCCTCCTCAACCATGTCCCACGACATTATTCTAGAGGGACAAGAAGATTTTTGCAGAACCACATCCCCCAGTGAGACCAAATCATTTCCAATCCCTTCCTCATGAATACTGGTCACCAAAGGAGCATACACAGTGACATGTGTACCATTTCCACCGTCTTTCAATTAATCATCCAAAGTGACATTGGAAGCCACAAGAGAAGTGAAAACGAAATTAATAACATCTATATATCTTAGATTATTCATCTTCAACCCTAACAGGATATGAGATTGAGGGGATACAACCATTAGGAGTAGAAGGTAGGGGCCCTCCTTTCGCACGTACAGATCCTTACCAGAGTGACCCCCCTTTCAATTGTAGCTGACTTGATATTGTTATTCTTTCCAACTATCTTCCATTGATTCACCTTGTCAGCAGCAAAGCCTCTAACAGATCATTGATGCTTCTAAATATTTATGAAATTGGAGAGGGAATGACATTCTATTTTATATTAGTCACAAAATGGGGGTTTCTTCACATACTCGATTCTGATTTCAAGGTTCCGATCATTATATAATAAATAGACTGTGTCTGGAAATTTGGAATCCATGTTTACTTCCACAAGAACACGACCATAGAATCCCAATTCACAAACAATAGTGTGATGGTCCATCTTTAGGGAGGTCCCCAGAAAAGATGATATTTCACTCAGGATTTTAGGATTCTAATAAAACCAGTTTAGACCATGTAATCGAAACCATATATGGGATTTCATTTGGCGTTGAGTGAATTGGTTGAAATGCCTATCCTATTTGGACAATTTAATACTACCTGGCTTAAGAGTGGCCATCCCCTTATTCCAAGCCTTCTGGAGATCAACCCTGCTGTTAAATACTATATGGAAAAAACCTCTTCTAATTGGGATTAGTTTGAAATCCCTATCCCCCCCCAATATTGACAAAGCCTCAGCTTAAGCTCATAGTTAATCCAGGGCATATCACCCTTAAAAAGAGAAATAACACCTAATGCAGAAAACGTACAAGTTTTGAGCCACTGATTAACCGCATCTTGATTATAAAGAACTGAAAAGACACCATAACCTTTCCTAAGGACTGAACTCGAATGCAATTGGGAAGCATCCACATTGTAGTGGATGACCTTTAGAGTATCCAAGAAGGAGACACCATTAGTCCTGGGCACGCGATCCAAATATGCAACCACATGCACTTCATTACCCGATGCCCTTAGAGGGAGTGGAGAAAACTCCCACTGAGGATCAAAAAATCCCATGATACATATCTATAATGGACGATTTTGGAATCTCAATATGCCCCATGTTTGAGAGGATCCTTTTGTCACCAACATCCCACCTCAAACTCCTTATTCATTTGATGTCATCACTCTCCACTCTTTGAATATTTCTACAAAACATTCATGAAAAAATAAAATATGAATAATAACAATCATAGATGAAATTAATTATTACTTATGGAATAAAATGTGTACCTTTCACCACATCTATTTCATGATCCACTTAATTAGTAGTGATAGAAGAATATATTCCATTCACTATAAGATTTTTAGGTTGTTGTAATTTTCCCTCATCTACTATCAACTAGGTGAATTTAATTTTATAGCTTATATGTAATTTATTGTTAAAACACACTACTATGAGTTTAAAAATGATAAAAAACATTATGTATATTCATAATATTGATTGGATTCCTATTTTTCCTTTGCAATTCATCAGGTTGATGTGATTTGTTTGCATGCATGAATCTTTTTTAATTCCATGATATTTTTTAGTTAAACCTCCAGTGATAAAATTTATTCCTCACTTTTTATCCCAATCACCCAGAGACTATTGAAATTATCCCATAATATTCTCCTTATTAATGAAATATCATAATATTTATACATAAATATCAATGTCTCATATAACTAAATATCTTTAAAGATGTGGCCATAAGTATTTAAATTAATGGCCAAAAATAATTCCAGAGTAAATGAGATGTTTAGTTTAATAAAATTAATGAAATGAGAGGTTTTCCATATGAAATAATAATGATTTGTCCTCAATTATGTTTAGCACTATATACTCCTCTAAATATAAATTTTTGGAGCTTAATGATATTATTCGTGAATAATTTTTTTTTGAATTATTATTACCCTGAAATTTAATTTCATCCATAGAATTACTATAATTGATTAGTTTATAATACATATCATATTCTCCCTATAGTTGCTATATGGATAATATGAAACCATCTCTCTTAGAAAATTAGATTATAAAAAATATATACCCAGTGAAATAATCTATTACTCAAGGATTATGGGATCAAAAGATCCATTAGAGGAGGGAGATCATTTCCAACTTAAAGAATCAATAGCCCCATGACCCATATTATATGAAAAATGATTCTCCACATAGTTCATGTTTTTATTCATATACTAATTCACTAGTGGAAGTAATTCCATTAGGTTCTTGATTTCATTTCCAATCATTTTGGGCGTCATATTTTGGAAATCATTACATTTCACATTGCATTGATTATTGACACAGTTCCATATATTTTCATTCATTTACTAAAAAATTTATGTTATGTATGACAATATATAAATATATAAAAATAGTGATGAAAAAAATAAAAAAATTAATAAAAAAATTTAAAAATCTAATATATTTTTATTTATATCTTCCTTGGTTCCAATCGGGGACATTTATGCTGAATTTTTAACTAGGTTCATTTACATAATCCGAAAATAATACAATAGTTTATAATTCTTATAAGAAACCCCAAATATGTTATTCTAGTTTCATTTGGTTATTAAGAAATAATACAATACTTTTAAACAAAATATATAATATTTTTTTTCATATTCATAATAGGAACCAAAATATCTTCACACTTATATCACTTTATAGGATAACTAGGACACATATATAAATGATAGAGTGAGATAAAAATACATCTAGGGTAATAATTAGAGTAAAATATGATAATAACATAAAATGTATGAGTTATGAGTCACAACATGATATAACAGAAGATTAGGATGGCATATAGTTACATGATAAAAGGAATAATGGAAACAATTGAATTTTATAAGGCATAGTGAAAGTGATTGAACGCATTCCCAAAAAAAATTACCAAAAAATTTATCATATTTCTCCATAGAAAAATATATAATAGTATTTACAAAATCAATAATGACATTACCTCTAATGTAATTTATAAATAATTTAGATAGATCCAAAATTATGTCATCATTTTGTTATTTAATCATCATTAAATATGGTTGAACCTTCTCGTCGAATTTTCCATTCAATGGAGGAATGTATTGTAGATTACCTTTTATGGTGATCAATATATGGACTAATAATCATTTAACATCACTATACGTTTCTCAAAATGCTACTATAGTTTTCCATATCCATTGTTTCAAGTTTTTTAGCCGCACCATTGAATACTATTGTGGAATATCAGATTCATTTAGTTCTCTGGAAACTTGAGAAGAGTGAGGAGAGTCACATATGTACATATGACTTGAATAATTCATGTATATAACTCTGGCATTAGTAAATTCAATGGAGTGAAAAATAATGCACCTAAAATCCTAGGAAAATCATTTTGTAATGAAATTTAGTTTAATTTCATTATGAGGAATTTTTAGATCTAAGGATAGAATATTATTTTTAAAAACACCCTTTAATATTATGTTAATCGATAGAAATCCCTATTTATAAATAATAATAAATATAAAATTAATATTTACAGAATATGTGAAAAAGAGTAGGCTAATTAAGTAACATTTCTGGAAAATAAACAACTTAATATTTATTGACATAATATTCCATTATCACCAGACCTTAACATGGTCTCCTCATCCTCCTCATTATTTACCAGACCATCCATACCATATTTTTTGTTTAACTGAATAAAAAATTATAACATCATGTTATACTGATAAATAAATTCTTTTTATTAAATCATAAAACTGTTTAGATTTAATTACTTATACTTGAGAATAATATTATATTCTATTTATTAATCTCATAAAAAATTTAATCGAGGTTCTTAGATACTTTCACTATGTAACCCTCTAGGACATTTGCTTAGTGACAATTGGTTAAAAGAAAAAAATTCCATGTTCATAGTCTATAAACACCCAAAGACACCCATATGTAAACGGGTTAATGTTATAATAAAATTCATCCTTCTAATAATCCTTTCCATGTAATATAATCCCCTTTTCCGTATATAACTTACCCATAAGGTTGTATCACTTGGGTCATCAACCTATCTTCTTGATTATCATTGTTTGAATTTGAAAACTTGAACACACTGATAAAACTCCATGGACATGTAACTAATCTAGGCATTCAATTCTATCGATGGATGTGGGATATTAACCTCCAACATATGGTATAAATAATCTCTGTCATTATTCATTAATTATTTTCCACTAGTGTTGTACACAATGTATCCAACATCATTGTGAACTATTATCATGATAGTTTTCATGATACATCTAATTAATGGGTCATGAAACATGTTAATTATAATTTTAGAGTTAGATTATCAATGTAATGGTTTCTAGATATGAATATCCAAAGGAAAATGAAACATGAGGAATTCATATTTATGGGTTTTTATCAAAATATATATTATTAAAGATTATAAATGATGAACAATATCAATATATATATTAATTTATTATGGTCCTCAATCCTCTAATACCCTATATTTCACGATTCCCATAAAAATTTTCATTATGACTAATAATATCCATTTAAGGAAGACAGTTCTAGAATAAAAAATATCTCATCCTAACAGGGAATTGATATGAACTTTCTACAAAACAAGTTTCCTTAGGACATTGTCACAGGAAATCTCATTAATATGTAAAATTAGGATTAATAAGAACGTAAATTTATTTCAATAAACATAAATACACAATGTAATTAAAAGTACAAGGGTAGTTGGATTCGGGGAACCATAACCTCCAACAAACTCCCACTTTTATGAAATACAACTACTATAATTTTTTCTAGTTGAAAATCACATGATGATCATGTTACTACTAAGATAACTATTTATTCAGGGGTTCACTACATTCCCATCAGTGGGTACTACACTCATAGTGACTTCACCTTATTGAGAAAACACCCTCATGTGATGAAACCTATGGAGTGTGTTCATCATCCTCTAATGAGATGTTGAATTATTTGTGAGAGCCACCACAATAGTTTTATCTTAATATACTTTGATATGTTATATACTTCAAGGAACCAAAACAAGAACCTGGATAATGTTTAGAATCAAAAATAATTCCTTAGCTACACTATAATCAACAATATACTCAAACTCCATAGTAGGATCTATCATAACTAGAATCTTTGAGATCTTATAGACCACAACTCCATTAAGTGTCAATACATATCCCAATTACAATATAATTTCATATAGTTATATCTGTAATATTGAATCAATGTATCCCCTAATGATAATCTCCCAGTCCCAACCATATAAATACTTTATATATTTGTATACATAAATTCTTTTGTATATTGTTAATATCAACACAATTTTTCTCCTAGATATTCTTGATATATTATTTCCATGTATTGAACATAAGAAACATCATTATTGGTAAATGGAATCTAATACAGAATTTATTATATCCAAGATATGATAGGCAACCTACTCCTCCTATACCTCTCTGGTTGTGTCTATGGACACATTATATTTGAGAGATGAATGTCACGTGAGAAGATAAATAATAACCAATTTGATTGTTCTATAATGAATCTATTATATAACTAGTCAATGTATGAACCTTTAATTATTATATGAATCATGTTGGATATATTTTTAATGGTATTGATCCTAAGGATACAGGAGGATTCACCTATGTCCTTCACAGATAACTACTTTATCACCAGTCCTTGTCTAATAGTATGAATGGTACCTTAGTTCGAAAAAGTAATATATCTTCAATATATACTAAATTAAAATTTATATGACTCCCACTAATACATCGATAGACATATTACTCATATTCGTTCATTATGAAACAAAACATTCATAAGGATTCATCAAAATATTTATTACATAACTTAGATGCTTTTTGTAATATAGAAATATATTTCAATAACTTTCATACCCTTTTTGCTGTATTTGGATTCACATAAACATTTGATATTATAATATAGACATAGGTTCACATTAAAGAATGTAGTATTTCCATCCAACTTCCAAATATCAACATCAATAAACACTATTATATCAAGAAAAATAAGCATAGTTTTCAAAATAGAAATTCTTGAAAAGGTGTCATCGTATTCAAATTATTCAATTTGTTTAAAACATGTAGCAATTGTCCTTATTTTATGGGTACTAAAATTACCAATCTTGTATGGTGTTTTCTGGAATACCCATTTTCACCAAATAATATTTCAATTTACTTTAGTATAAACGAAAAAACAAAATTGGTTTTGATACACTGAACCAATCTTATAATTTATGATTTATTTCCATATTATATATTTGGAGATCTCTACTGCCTCACTAAAGGAAATAATATCACTATTATTTCACAACAAATATTCCTCATCCTCAGTGACTAGATATAAAAATTATTTAGGTTCTCTTACCCTTGGATATTCTAATGCATTACTTGTGACTCCAGAAAATCATCTTCCATTGGGATTATTAGAATTTTTTCTACAAAAAAATAATTTAACCATTAGCATGTACGTCATAAAAATTATTCTAGTTCTAGTAATCCTTATTGTGGATGTTCTCCCTGTCACAAAAAATAACCTTTTAAGGAACTGTATCCCTTTTTTCTAATTTTCCATATAGGTAAAAACCCTCTGTTTACATAAGGAAACCTATAAATATACACTTCTTTCCACATGGTGGTTGTTTGTTTCCTGATGTGGCCCTTAAAAACAATTTACCACCACACTCATGTAAGGTTTAAAACATGATCATATTTCTAAATATTACCTCATTTGGTATTCTATCTTTTGGATTATTTATCACCTTTTTTACTATGTACACCACATTCTATATTTTATGTCCTTGAAAATAATAATAAAGTATCATTGTGATGCATCATTCAACTCACCAGGCTCAATAAGGCTTAGTTTCTCATTTCACAAACGTCATTCCATTATGGTGTATAGGGGGGAGTTAGATGGTATATAATCACGTACTCCAATAAAATGTTGATAAAATAATTGATGATATATTCTCTATCTTGATAAGATCATATATTATTTATCTAAATTACATGTTGATTCTTCTACTTCATCCTAGAATTCCATGAAATTATATAATTATTTTTATTTACACCACACCAATTTAAAAAACTATATCTACCCATTTCATCAATAAATGTAACGATCATTGATAATCAACCACAAGATTCTACAAAAAATGTTCCACACAGATTAGTTCGAACTAATTATTAAATATATAAACATATATATATATATATATATCTTTTTCACGAGTACAACTGAAATATGGATTGTTGACTATGACTTATAAATAATAGAGCTATCAATAAATTTGTGTTAGCTTAAAATATTATAAGTACACTTAATAATAGATATTTTTCTGGGGCTTTTGGTTGATATAACATAGATGGTGATGAAATAATTAGTTGGTAAATGAGTCATTCCATCATAACTAATTATTGACAATAAACAATTGGATTTTGTAATATAATAGATAAGTAAAATTATTAATTCAATACATTCCGTTACAAAATCTAACATTGTAATAACATCATTAATTTTATCATAACATGATAATAAACCCATTCATATCATGATGAGACATAGATATGTTGTTTTTTTGTAACCCTAGGATCATAATAAAAAATCTCTAAAAATATGAAATTTCTTGTAAATGGTGTGAGGATGTAATCCATGGGAACCATCCAAGATACATTGGCACCATGAATATGCACCTCTACTCTATAAACCTTATTTAATCTACTCTGTTCTTGTATTTGAATATAGACATGAGAACCAAATGAAGTGCTTGATAACCAACTAGAAGATAATGATAATGTTTATTCGATAATGTATATACCAAAAGAATCTCATTTCTTCTACTAGATATAGTTATTATTTTAGTGATTGTGATTTTCCCAAGAAAAATAGATTGTGTTTTGTTATTATTAATTCATTTCGATTTTCCTCTCCTTTTAAAGTATATACTAAGAACATTCACCATAGTGTGAGTCTTTTAGAGCTTTTTATTATTTTCACCTTTATTCACAATAAGGAATATAGGGAATTTATTCCCCATATCCTCATCAAATTATAAAATAAGACTGAGGATTTTTTTAAGATACAACTCAAATTTTATTATATTAATATTAATAATGCAATTTGGGAAACATTGATGTAGTGAGGAAAAAATGATAATTTTTTTTTGAAAATCACCAGTACCTTAATGATTATGATGTTCATGTTATCCATTAATTATAACATCTTAACCACATGAGTCTTAACTAGAACCAAAATTCTATACATGCATGTGAATAGAGCCTTGGGGTTCTAAAATATCTCTTGTCTTGATTTCTCATGGTAATTATATTGGAGATGAAAAAAAATCATAAAAATGTTAATGCATAAATATATATTCTAAATATAAATAGAAAATTATGATAACATAAAAAATTATAAATCTAACACATCATCCCTGCCTTTTTAAAATAAATAAATTCATCCATACTAACCTTATTGTTAGACTCCTCAGAATGTAGGGATTGAAAAACTGAAAATGTATACTTTTCCATAGTATAATAAAAACTATCTATATAATTTGGGAAATTGGAGATAGTGATAAGGATATCCTTACCAAAGATAGATGACAATGATAATGTTGCTGATGAGTGCTTTTTTATATTAAAAATTAAGTAGGTCTTATCCATTTTCCTGATTTCCAAAATTATGCCGTAATAAATTTAATTATTAGTCTCCCACTATTTCTCAATGCTTGGATATACCTTACTGTTGAAATAATATTACCCTATTTTATTTATAATCCTATGTAATGTGCCCATTTTTTCTTTATCATATCCCCAATGTGGGGTTTTCAAGCCACTTGAAGGTATTTATGTAGGAAGTTCACTGCCAATTGATAACTTGAAACTCCTTGATCCGTTGAGTGGACTCCTGAATCTTAAAATCATGGAAATAGATTATCTCATCACATTCCTCCATATTTATTAAAATCCAAGAGTAGGATATTATATCCAAATATACTGTTTTTTAATTTAACCTAACAGATTTTTGATATTTCCTCATTAGTTTAAATCACCCTAATAAGGTTTGTTCAAGCAACTTGATGCGAATCTTTCTATTTTACATATATAATTGTAAGGATATACAAAGACAATATTTTATTTTCTGTATTTTATATTTTAGAAAATATATAAAATATCCCATTTTATCAAACCACATGCTTGTTAATGTCAAGAATATCTCACTTTAGTGACTATCTTTTCCCAGATAAAATTTAAGTGTAATTCAATTTATTTGATTCCATCATGAATTAATTTTAATACATGTTTTAAATGAAATATTCATAAAATTAAAGTAATTAATTAACCTTGAAAACAATACAAATAAATAAGGACGTATGATCATGAAAATTATATTATATTTGGTTAATCTGTCAGTTGATAAACCAATTATAAGCCTTTTGGGAAATTCAACTTTAGTGATTTCTTCACTCATGATGTAGTATTCTACATGTTAACCTACGTATTTTATTCAATAGTTTCTCCTTGGATTTGAAAATTAACAACCTAAAATCACCTAGGGGATCCATCCATTATATATATATATATTAATGTATAGGTTTATGTATATGTATAATCACATATAGTTGAGGGTAACATAAGGTTGAGACAAAGGGTGTTACATAAAATAATGTTTGGAAACATAGGCCCATACATACTAATGAGGACGGGATACCATTTTCTCTATAATTTTAATTTAATAATAACAATTGAAAAACTATGTACTAATTAAAATTAAAATTATCAAATCATACACAGCTCACCCTTGGCTGATAAGAATCCACAACATGTACTAAAGAAACACTTACAAGTTGAATAGTATTCTTTTCAATTACTTTTTATTTTTAAGATACTGTTTGATTGAATTAATTTAATTAATGTATTTAACTAATTTATTATTTATCATTATTGTGCATGTGAACTATCCTATTGTGTCTATTATCCTATAATTGTAAATGTTTTGAAATTTCAATGTACACAGTTTCTGTATATTACGACACCACATACCGTAATCTCTTAACTCAGGAATTGTTACTACAAACTATTTTTTACAACAGAATGTGTTAGATTCTTGAACATATTATAAATGTGTATATAATCGATTAGGAAATATATTTTCATTAAATGGTCATGTATAGTACACAAGTTTGTTAATGGATTTCTTGAAATGGTATTTATTAGTATATATTTAATTAGGATTTATTACCCAATCACATGGTGTGTACAACCACATACATTTTATGTAGTTCAATATTAACTGATAATTAATTTCCTTTCTTGTAATTAATTTCACAAGTTCATAAGTTGGACTAATGTGTAAACCATGTTATGTGTACTGAGACATACATCGAGAAAAA
Source organism: Viscum album (assembly GCA_963277665.1). Classification (NCBI taxonomy): domain Eukaryota; kingdom Viridiplantae; phylum Streptophyta; class Magnoliopsida; order Santalales; family Viscaceae; genus Viscum; species Viscum album. The sequence goes on from OY728158.1 coordinate 1,293,332,596, forward strand.
TGTAAGCACTTTTTATTATCTACAATCATTATGTCAGTGTCACACAACCATAGACATGATAAAAATTGCATACATCGACATTTGTGGCATACATGGTGTGGGAGATTTAAATTCACTCTGTATTCCTCCAAAACATCAAGACCCATTTCTCTAAATAAATTGTATGAATTATAACCATAAAAATTACATTATTTATAGTGCAAAACCATGTAGACTACACGACGTGTGTTATCATGTAATTGAAATATAATCTAAATATTTGTGTACCAGTTGGTCGGTCCACACATGGTGTACTATATATACTACATCTGTTGATCATCCCGTTTATCTCTTGGGGGATCCTGCTGCGATGAACCCTAGTACATTGAGATTAGAACCACATACATTCTGTATATCCATGTGTCACTAACTAAATATATGTAAATTTATGGTGACTTTGTTGGACTCATCCTTCATCAATATTTATCTTGATCATCGCCATATAAAGTAAGATGATCAAAATAATGAAAACAAGATTATGAATGATTAAACTAGAAATGATTCTAATAATAAATTCAAGTAATTATTAAGAAAATAAATAATTAAAATTTATATTTTAAATAGATTTGATAGTAGTTTAATGTTCTGGGGTGTAACAGAAGTGGTCGGGCCCATTACCCACTAAATTTTACCATCTTCTTCTTCATATTTCACTTCATAAATAGATAAAATAGTGTTATTGGAATTCAATAATAAAAGATCTAAAATTTTATTTATAATTAATATAGATAGACCAAGAATTTTATTATCTTGTAATTCATTCATCATTCCCATATATAGTTGACCCTTACTGTCAAACCTTCATTTTGAAGAAGGAATAAAATGTAAATTCCTCCAAGTAGTGATCCACACCTGTACCTAGAATATCTGACCTCCGTAGTAGGGTTATCTATATTCTAGTGTGGATGTCCACTTCTATTTTATCATTAATTATTTATCTCAAAATAGTATCCTTGTGAGGATGGTTGAATTCTACTAGTTCTCTCAAAACCAGATTGGAAGGATGAGGGTCAGTATGCTCACTCAACATGGTGAATTCGTGAGAATATATCTAGGAAGAGGGAATTATATATAATTAATGATGTTATTCATAATAATTCCTTGTAAAATACCAGTGTATTTAAATAGATGAGACTATAATTGTAATTTATTAATAGATTTATGGTTATAATATTTTTATAACAAAGCCCATTTAATATTCACTTAAACCTTAATGCGCCCCATTTATAAATAATAGTAAAAATATTTTTATTTTTTAAAATTAACATAACCCAAAGAATAATTAAATAACTTTTATAAAAAAATAAATATTTATTTATTTATTAAATTAATAATCCATTCTAACCAGATCATAACATGGTCTACTCTGCCTCCTCATTATTTACCTGAATATGTATAATATTAATTTAAATAAGTAAATAATACATTTTAATATACTAATAAGTAATTACATGAAATCAATAAATAAACCTGGTAAAATATTATTCCCATTAATTTATAATAATATTATAATGTTTTGGTTTAACTCATATAGAATTTGACAAAGGTTCTTGAATACACTTAGTGTGTTTCCCTCAGGGTCAATTTCATTGTGGCATTAGTCTAAAGAACATAATATCCATGTATAATATATGGAAACATTAAAAGTAATATATAGAAAAAATTGTTAATGTCACCATGATATTCAACATCAAATTAACCATTAACATGTAATATAGTCCCTTCTACATGATATTTCCTTTCAACCATAATGCATAACTTGTGTCATCAACCAATATGTTGGAATCCCATTCTATGAGTTTCTAAAAATACTAACACTAAAAAAGACCATGGCCATGGAATCATTCCAATTATTCTATTCCATAAATGTTATTGAGATATTAAATTTAAATGTAAGGGTCAAATCCTCTCTTTCATTATTCAATAATTATATTCCACTCATGTCCCAATGAATTTATCCAAATTCACAGTGAAATGTTATTATCACATTTTATGAAAGACATCAAATCATGTGACTCATGACACACATTAATAATAATCATAGATTCATAGGATTATTACATAAATTCATGGATATGAATATCCAATGACTCAGGAAACATATATAATTCTTATTTCTGGGTTTATAATCATAATCTCCATTCTTGGAGATTACTAAGGGAAGACACTATGAGTTGGTGTCTCAATATCTTATGAGCCTCCTTTCCTATATATTCTATATTTTCTATGTCCCATTAGATAATATAATTTAACCATAGAGCATATATTGATGGAATAATTTCATAATATATAATGTATCTCATAATATAGGGGAAATTCTATGCTATTTCTACATATAGAGTATCCTTAATACATTATCGAAAACACTGTCATCAAGAATAATAGTGAGGGTGTGACAAGAGATTATATTATGTTAAAACACCATGAATATACAATGTAATCTAAATTATAGAGTAAATTGGTTTTAGGCAAACACCAACTCCAACAAAAATATCAGCAAATCATGGAATCTAGAAAATATTTCATAAAAATATATTATTTCATCAGAAACATAAATCGAGGCTCACTAGAACGACATCAACATATAAGTTTCCAGGACCACTACTCATGAACTATATATACTTCACATGTGATTTCATAATTACCAAAACAATTTGGTGAGAATATAATTTTTTTCCAACTCATTACATCATAATATTCCATGCATGTTTTCTCTATATATAAATCAATCATACATAAATCATAATCCTAAGATAACCTCTTGAGATGGAAGTAATTTACATAATCATGTCTTGAAGCATAGACAAATGATATATAAAAAATATCCCCAAGGAAAAAAGTAGATAATGAATTTTTTACATTTATAATTGAATAATTAATCATTGTTTGGGAATATATATCTCTTGTCGATTTAAATCATTAAAACATAGTGATAAAGTAGTTCTGAAAATGAACCCCATAATCGATGTTCTAAAAAAATTGGTAAAGAATATTTAAATAATATAAGATTATTTTGTTTTGTTTAGAAAATTAACTACTACATTCTTCCATAAAAATGATATTTTTAGAATTAAAATATCATAAAATCCATTAAAAATTTATAAAATAAAAATAATAATAAAGAGAATAGTTTTATATTATCTATAACAACTCTGCTCTTTCTTATAAAAATAAACATTATTTATGACATAAATGTGTACCTAAAAAAATATGAGGATCGAGAGGTCTATTGTCATGTGAAATTAGGAACATTACCTGATAACTTAAAGCTTTAAATTCAATTTTTTTTGAATATTTATTTTACATGACCACACACATTCATACGTACATAGCATTTCATGGGATAACCAGATGACATACATAATAAAAGGGTGAGATATAAAGCCCAGTAAGGGAGTAAACATGGTATAAAAGATTTAATACAGTACATGTTAGTATATAGACATATCAATGGAGTATAAGAGAAACATGAACATAATGGCATGATATTTCATGATTATCATAACATGGAAATGTGGAATCAACATTTAAAATGAGTTTATCATGATCCAAGGCTCATTGCACATTGGGAATGAGTAAAATCTCCTTTAAATTTAATTATCATGAGTAAAACAACATTTCACTTGACGTACCATGATAATAATATTTACCTAATGCATTGGAGTGCTATCAGGGCACACCCTTCTTAATCATTTTATTTCATGAATAAGTGTGCCACAAGGATCATATAAGATGGTTTTATTCAAGATCATAATTTGTTCCCTGATAATGGATTTTGGAATACATATATAAAACTATATAATATATAAGTAAGTGTGAAAAAAGGTGAATAACCTTGATTGATAAATGGGCATGGTATTAACTACACAATGACTTTTCCTTGAAAAATCACAGTGCAAACTGGACAACAAAACAGTGTGACATAAAAATTTTAAAAAATGGTTGATGAGAGATAAAGTGGTACCTAATCATATTTAAATGAAATGGACAGTAATTAGTTAATATATATCAATGTACTAACATATGTAATGGAATTTAGATGCATAATATAAAAGAATTTCTTGAATGTGAATAAGGAGAGAGAAATCCCTTATAGAAGTTCTACAAGGTAACAGTTGTACATGAGAGGAATTAATAAGAGAGAAAGGTCTATCTCATCATACTAAAATAAGGAAAGAATTATAGGTGAGTATTGAAATCATACACCAAAATATTTAATTTAAAATATAAGGGCATAACGACAACAAAAATTGGAAAAAAAATGAGAAAGGACGAGATCCCTTACATTGAAGTGTGATCAAAAGGCTTGGGAGATGGTTGAGAGAGGATTCATAGGAACTTGGGTCACATTAGTAAGATTATAGAGAGTGGAGGGATGATTTGGGACGTGCTTACAAGGGTTTTGAGTGAAGATAAGTTGGATATTTGGTGGGTTTATATAGGGAAATGGAGGTAATTCTTTATTATTTAGGGTTTGGACACCACACATTAAAATAATCAAAACTACAAACCAACACTTTGTTTTATCACATGGTTTTTCTAAAAGGGGAGTGGAAATAATTATTTTATACGGACAATGTCCTAACCTATTAAAATATTATGCTTTAATATGTTGAGGTGAGTCACACTGTCAAGGAAATCATTTTGAACAGTTAAAATTCATTATATATCGTGGAGGGTCCACTAAGGTACCATAATATTAATCAAACAAAACTAAAATCACATTATTTTAATGGTAATACATATATTTTCCGAAAATCCATTTTTTAGTATTTTATTACTTCACTATTTGGTCATTATGATGACATAAAACACATTCTATATTTAAATAGTATTTAATTTTTACCCAAAACATCGAATGTCTTAGAAAATTATGACAAGTTCACCATTGGACAATTTTGACATCATGATTTCAAAAATAATATTCATTTTATCTAAATATTTTTCTAAATATGTGAATATTCACATTTAAAATAAAAAACATCATTTATTGAAAATTCATGGGTTTTGACAATAACAGTTTTCAAATGTAAATAAAAATTAGAACATTATTCATTAAAATTATAAGATAATATATATTTAAAAGTAATTTAGTAATAATAATATTTTATTAAAATACTATTTAATTCAAATAATACATTAATTCATCAAAATAGATTTCATAACTTAATATTAACTAAAAATACTATTTTTTATTTAAAAAACTTTAATGAAGAAACAACCATGAAATGAATGTTATTACATATACAAAAAATAATGCTCATAATAACAGTGATTGGGTCTTTTTAAATATCCCTTTATAACACCCTCATATGACCCTAGGGTAAGGTGTTCGATCATGACAGACTGTTGGGGTGGCTCAGATAACATAACTCTGGTGGTAATATATATCAACATCCACTTCTCCTGTAGGTGGTTCTATTCAAGCTTAACATGTTGATACTCAGCATGGGCTTGGTCAAGAGAGAATCCTAATATTGTTACCTATTTTCGGACCTTTGAAAAATGGTCTTTGTATGGAGCAATTTTACTGGAGAAGGCCATCACATCCATTGTCTGAGTAAATTGTATTTTTTTAAAACCATATATTTATACTAATCATGTGATCACTGTTCAATGGCTATATTAGTAGTGGTAAAAATTCGTAAAGGTATTTTAAAACAAAAAAACATAAACCAAGGATGTTCATATGTTTTATATAACCATTTTACATAATAATTCATTTAAATAGATCAAGAAGAATTTTTATTAATAAAAGTTTGTGTCATTACAATATTCCCCCATTAAGAAATTTCTCCCATGAAATTTTATTTTCCCACAATAAATCAAATGTCGGTTACTCTGATTCATCACTTCATCTAATTCCCACATTTCTTTTTAAACATGTTGTTTCTCAGCAATAATTTGACAAGGGGTATTGTCTTATTTTGTAGAACTTTTTCCCTATGATCTAAGATCTTCACCAGCTTCTCTTCATAAGAGTGGTCATTCTCCAATGGTATGACCTCTATATTGAGTACATGCAATGGGTCTGGTATGTAATTCCTCCAGTGGGATACATGGAATACATCATGTACTTGAGAAATGTATGGTGGGAGGGCTAGTCAATGGACCACTGCTCCAATGTGACCAAGGATCTAAAAAGGGTGGATGTACCTTGGACTAAGATTTCCCTTCATCCCAAAACTCATAACTCTCTTCCACGATGATATAAATAGGAATAACATGTCCCCAACATCAATATCTGGGTCTCTTTGATGATTATCAGCATAGATATTTTTTCTACTTCGAGCATATTTAATGTGATGCTAGATGGTATTAACCTTTCCCACCATTTCATTGACCATTTATGAACATAGATATTATCTCTCCCAAACATCATCCCAACATTCTCGTGTTTTTCACAACATCCCATAAAGGGGTTCATATGGATCCATTTGGATGCATGAGTGGAAAGTGTTATTGTAAGAGAACTCAACTAGAGGAAGATGTTGATCACATCCTATTTTTATGTCCATTGAGCATGTTCTCAAAATATCAAAAAGTGTACAGATAATCTACTCATATTGGCCATCAGATTGAGGATGACAATTCATACTAAAGGTCAGCTCAGTTTTCAAAGCATGTTGAATACTCTTCCATAACATAGAGTAGAATCATAGATATCAATCAGATACAATAGATAGTCGTACTCCATGAATCCTTACCACTTATCTGATATATATATGAGCCAATTGATATAATGATAAATCACATCGAATTGAAATAAAGTGTGCAACCTTTGTAGGTTAATCCACAAAAACCCATAGAGCATTGTTTCCATGGGATGTCTTCTAAATTCTGGTGATAATTTCTATGGTGATGTTCTCCAATTTTCATGCTGGTATGGGTAATGGTTGCATCATCCTTTTAGACTTCTGCTTCTAACCCTTCACATGCGGACTTACCAGGTATATTGATGTATACTCACCAATCTACATCTTCATGTTATCCCACCAGAAATTCTCTCAATGATCTCAATACGTCATTTTGATTCATTGGTGAACCGAGAAATTTGAACTTTGTGCATCATCCACATGTTATTTCATTAAATCCATACATGATGGAACACATAGTCTTGACCAAAATCTCACAATTCTTTCTTCATTAACATTGAATAATGAGGATTTCCCTTTCAGGACAGTTTCCACTTTCTTCTAAATTCTTACAACAACATTTTGAGAAACCTTTAACCCCACTAAAATAGATGGTTGAAAAATCATTTGTGAAAGGATTGATGATGTTTCCTTATTAATTATTCACATGTCCAACTTCATCAAATATAAGAAGATTGGATCTTTTTAAACTATCGTCTATGATATAATCATTGGTTCCTTCCGAAATAGAGCATCTTCCATCATGTTTGTTTTCCAAGAATGGTTATAGATTGAGCCATCGTAGTCATTTATTAGATCTATATATCTTCTATGGCACATATTCATACTTCTCTGTGTGGATATATACTTGAGGATTTTGTTATCCATATATATTTCACATTTCTCACCAAAGAGATAATGTCACAAAATTTTCCAGGAGTTGATTACTACAACCAACTCTTAATCATGTGTTGGATATATTTTATCATGAACATTCAATTTACTTCAAGCATAGGAAATTAATTTTTAATTTTTCATCAACACACAACCTATACCCTTCTTTGTAGCATCACTGAATACCACAAACATTTCTCCACTTGTGGGTAGTGTGAGCATGAGTGTAGTTATAAGCCTCATTTTCCACTCCTTAATGACATATTTGAATTCATCACTCCATGAAAACATTACTCCCCTTTAAGTTAGCTTGGTAAGAGGGTTTGGCAATTTTGATAAATTTCTCACCTATCAGCGATAAAATCCAGCTCACCCATGGAAGCTACGGATCTCCATTATCGATATTGGCCACAACCATCCCTCAATTGCAGCTATCATGGAGGGAACCATAGAATAACCATTGCTTGTGATGATATGACCCAGGAATGAGACTTATTTAAACATGGAATCTCACTTTCTATACTTTTCATAGAGCATATCCATTTTCAAAGTCTCAATTATAGTACATTGATACTACTCATGGTTCTCAAGGTTTTGGTGTATATTATAATATCATCTATAAATACCACCAAATATTTATTTAGGTAATCTCTGAAGATACTATTCATCATTTCCATGATGATTTTTGGAGCATTAGTGTGTCTGAAAGGGATTACTATAAATTCATACTGCTCATACCTTGTACGAAAAGGAGTCTTGTGAATATCCTACTTCATCGCCATTATTTGGTAATCCTGATCGCAAATCTACCTTGGAGAAGTATTTTTCTCCACGTAGCTAATAAAAAAATTCATAAAATCAAGGTAGTGGTTACTTGTTCTTTATCATTATTTTTTTACCTAATGATAATCAATGAAAAGGCTTAATGACCCATCCTTCTTTTTAACAATGAGGACTAGTGAACCCCACGGTGAAGCACTTGGCAGTATAAACCCTTTATCCACATTCTCCTATAGTTGATTCTTCAGCTTATCAAGCCCCACAACAACCATTATATATGGAGTATTGGATATTCAAAATTCCCTATATATTAGATAAATTGATAATTCAACCTCTCTTCTAGGAGGGAGACTACGAAATTGCTAGGGAAACACGTTAGAAAATTCCCTCACAATAGGCATGTCTTCAGGGATGGTTTCATCCTTAGACTCAATCATCTGGGAAAGATATGAATGCTCATAGGGCCATAATATCAACAATAGATATGATGGTTCTAAAGAAGATTCATCCACCTCCTTGAACTTGTAAAAAATCATAAGTTGATTCGCTATATGGAGATTGATTTCCCTCTCATTGAAATTTATGTTAGATATATTGAGGGAAATCCAACATATTCTAGGAGTTGCATTAAATTACACTAGAGGGAGTATGATAAGATTCTCTATGATTTTTAATCAAAAAATTATGACTAGGAGGAGTTATTTTTATGGGTTTAAGTGATTGCCCCATTTTAGGTTCTCACTGATATCTCAACTTCAATGATTTCCGGTGATATTGGGATTGTTCAACTAAAATTTTGGAATATGAAAGAATGTGTAGAGACATAATCCAAAAGTATGTTTTTATTCTTGAATGTATAAATAGCGTACAAATAAACACTTCATTGTTAGGGTTTTTTTCATAGTTAGTGATGGAAGAATCTCTCCCTTTATACCTTAGAGGTTGTTGGTTGCCTCAAAAAACCCTTGGCTTAGGGCATTGGTTTACAGTGTGACCTGGTACATTGTAGTTGATGCAATGAACAATGTGTGGAAGGTAGAATGGAGCATTTATCTCTTCTTTCACAGCTGCAGGTTTCTTGTGTCAATAGTTAATGGCTAGGACCCCTTCTCTTCCACACCTAAAGCATTTCCTCATCCTCTTTAGGAAATTTTTTGGGTGTTTCTTCCCTCACATTTAGAATGTGGGGTGTGTGATTTTCATAGCACCATTGGATTTATCCATCTGACCATCGTAATTACTGTTCACCTTACACTACATGTCCTCATGATATCCTTGATATTTTCCAATCTCTGTTTCAACCTTTAGGGCACATCAGACAATTTCCTTATAGCTATCGAAGTCAAGGATCTCTAGGTCTTTCCATATAATAAATTTTATCCCACCATAGAAGTGGTCAACCTTGCATTTAGGGGTAACGACAAAGCCCGAGGCATATCGTGCAATCATTGTGAAGTTTCCCTCTAACGCTTTAATGGATTCATCATTTTTTTCTAGAGGGAAAGGACGTCCCTTTCCACCATAAGACGGAGGGTGTGAGGAAAATATTTATCAGAAAACATATTCTAGAAATCCTTCTATTCCAATGCCATGATATCCTCCTCAGTCTTTGAATTCATGATCAATGTCTACTATTGATCAGCTTGACCCTCAACATGAAATACATCCAGAAGAACATTCTCTTGTGCGGAAAATTGAAGAATAGATATGATATTTTCAATGGTGTTGATCAATTGTTCAAAAATTGAGGGATCAAATTATACGTTAAAATTTGGAGGCATTTGTCTCATGATGCTCTCTATTGCGACTCGTTATTTCATAGCAGGGTGTAATGTTCCTCTTGGCATATGTTTCTAAATAAAACATGAGTTAAATGAGAGAGTTTCATGGAAATTTTTGTGATTCCAAATCCCATAGTATTGGGAATATCATTAGAACAGTTATCACATAGATCTTGGCCTCACTTTATTACCCGAGTCCTCCTATTAACGAACATTGGATGGAATAAAAGGAAAGTTATGGGTAAAAAATAAAGGGGAATCCAATAAAAAATGGTATAACTGATAAATTAATTTGTATCCTTAACTTATGAATTTATATGATTCAATATATGATATCCATGATCTACCTCACAATATATATTCTCAGTGGAATTGTTTTTAATTTCATTAATAATAGTTCATACTATGCTTCTGAATTTACCAAATCATATCCCCTTGTATTATCATAACCAAGAGTGTAAAAAGGCCCATTATCATGCTCTAGTTCTCATTCAAGTCCTGATCAAATCAGTGTTTTCATTTTTTACCCCTAGAAACATTTGTGTCAGAGCCGCCTCTACCAACATGTATCCATGTAGGGATTTATTTTCATGAAAAAAAACTTACTCAATACTCACCAAAATTTAGGGATGTTTTTATTATAATTTGTTTTATCACTTAGGCTTTCACTAGGGTTTTCTAATCCCAATCCCAAAAATAACTAAACCTATCCTCTGATACCAACTATAACAACCCTGGTCTTTATTACAAACAAAAAAAATGATTCATTACATAAACATCCACTTTAGACAAATATAATGATTGATAGGTTTAGTGTCTTTATAAATTTGTAACATTACATAACAACCTAAAACATGGCATACACAACATTATTGAAAACATCTTTTACTTGACCACACACATTTCTTCATACTTAGAATTGCCTAAGATAACATGAAGACATGAATATGAAAAGCATGAGCTATAAATCCCATTAAGGGGGTAAACAAGGCATAACAAGAATAATATAGTACATTTTTTTCAACAGGCATTTCAATGGAGCAGAATAGAAACATGAACATAAAGGCATGATATAGCATTATTATCATAACATGGAAATGAAAAATCAACATTTCACATGATTTTAGCATTATCCAAGTCTCATTTCACATTGATATTGAGTAAAAACTCATGTGAATTGAATTAGAATGAGTAAAACCTCAACTCACTTGATATAGGATGATACTAATATTTACCCAATGCATTGGTGTATTATTAGGGTGCACCCTTCTTAATCAATTTATTTCATGAATAAGTGTGCCACATAGATCATATAAAATGGAGTCATTAATCATCACCATTTTTCTATGATAACGGATTTCAGAATACATACATTAAACTATATAATCGATATGTAAATGTGTGTAAACGTGAATACCCTGGATAGAGAAATGGGCATCATATTCACTACACAATGACATTGGCTTGGAAAATCGCGGTGTAAATTGGCCAGCATAACGAAAAGACATAAGAATTAATAAAATTGGTTGACGAAAGAGGAATGGGTATATAATCATGTGTAAATTAAATGGACATTAAGGTGTTCATATAGAATCATTTCCCAATATATGTAATTGAATTTAGATACATAATATAAAATAATTGCTTTAATGTAATTGAGGATAGATAAATCCCTCAAGGAATTTTGGCATGGTAACAGGTGTATGTGGGAGGAATTAATGAGAGATAAAGGTGTCTCTAATAATTAAAAAATAAGTAGAGAATTATAGGGGAGGTGAGAAATCATAACCCGAGATTTGTAATTGAAAATAAAGCTGCATAACAACATAATGAATTTTGGACAAAAATGGGAATAGAAGAAATCCCTTACTGGGAAGTGTGATCCAAAGGCCTGGGAGAGGCATGAGAGAGGATTATTGGGAGATTGGGGAATATAAGAAGTATTATAGAGAAGGGATGGAATATTCGGGACGTGATATATGGTTTCTTAGTGAATATGAGTGGGATTTTGGATGGGTTTATATAGGAAAAGAGTGGGAATTCTTTTTTATTTATGTTTTGGACCCCACACATTAAACTAATCCAAATCACAAATGAATTTTTTTTTTCGCCCATGGTTTTTGCAAAAGGGGAGTGTAAAACATTATTTAATAAGGAAAATGAAAATATCTTATTAAAATATTAGGCTTCCTTATGTGGAGATGATTCACACTCTCAAGGAAATCATCTTAAAATGTTAAAATGTTTTATAAGTCCTGGAGGGTCCACCAAGGCACCATAAAATTAAAAAATCAATACTAAAATCACATTATTTTAAATTCAAAACATATATTTTCCAAAAATCCTTTTTATAGTATTTTATTATTGTAACTCTCCGACCATAGATACCCAGAGTCGGTGCATTATTACATAACATTGGAATGATCACAAGAAAGATCATGTCTCGAAAGACCGATTAGTTTACTAGCCTTGGAATAACTAGATATATTAATAAAGTTTAAATTACATCATAAAATGAAAACTACAACAATATAGTCTCCATATTACACACTCTTATCCCCTAATACTTTCCCTGCAGGTCATTCATAAATTACTTCTTCACATCCTCTGAAAAATAAAACATAGAAAAGGGGTGCTCAAATGCCCAGTAAGGATAACAATATAGTGGAAACATTCATAAATAAGAATAATCAATTAAGGCAATGTATAACTAAAACAAAAGCGTTTTAAACATGAACTACAACATAGTATGGCAAAAATAAAATGAAATAATTCCATTTACTTATTCATAAGGATATTCTACTAATCAAATAATCACATGCAATATCAATAACCACTTTCATAATGATGGAATGCATAATGCCAGACTATCATAACCACATTGCCAAGGCCTCAAGCCATGACTACAAATAATATTTTTTCAAGGCCTTATTCCAAGACACTAGTTTGTCTCATGAGACCTACTGATTTATCGAGGAGTTATAGCGGGCTCCACCTGTCACATATTAAGTCCAATGCATTCCCATATGAAAAGGTTTAAACATAACATAAACATTCATATTAAAACTAGCATACAAAATGTAAATACTTCATCCATAAACAAATAATGGTATAAAAATTACACATCCATAGTCAAACATATCACAAAAACTTCAATAAAATATAGAAGTTTTGTATCATAATAAATCAACTTCAAATAAGCTTAAAATCCATCAAAGGATATTGACATAGATGAAATCAAAACTCTTCTTAGAGAAATATCTCATTCTCTTTTGAAATCATTTAAGAGTCATATATCTATAAAATAAAACATTTTCTTTGAAAATATTCTTATAAGCTTGTAAGGGAAGCTACTATGATTTTATAATGGTGGAAAATAGCCGCAACCGCCGTATAAGTTAAATAAACATTCTTACCTTAATTCTGTCAAAAAGGTTAAAAAGGAACTTGTTTGGAAAACGACGGAAAGATTACTTTATAAACCACTTATAAAATTCAACAAGGATATAAATGACTTTTACCCATATTATAATAAATATTAAAAAAAATGATTTTGAAATACATTTTTAAGAAACATGGATGTGGATGATAAAGAAATCCCAGTAGATTATTACGTATAAACAACCTCAGATAATGAAGAGATTGTGAAATAAACCATTACCAATTTTGAAACTTACGAAACATACACCCCTTTAAAGAGGTATCATAAAATGAATATGTGAATACACATAAATTTAAGTGTATTTCACAGAGAATACAATTATGGGCAGTACATACACCACTCAAAAGGCAATAGTGGCAATATGGCATGAATCTCACGGAAATAAGGAGTGCGATGAAAACCCCTTACCTTGTACTTTTATTTGGTTGAGGGTAGGTTAAACTCCTGAATAATGGTGAAATAATTGTTATTAAATTATACAAGAATAATATACATTAATATTATATCATATATGATCTTTTAACATTGATTTGTTAATAACATCTTAGTATTATCATTGTTTCGGGTGTTAACTTACTCGTTTTCTTTAATATGTTTTGTTAAGTAAGTCATGCTTGTCATGGATAGGTTGTATCTTAATAATATATATAATGATATCAAGTCCCTAGATACTATTATTAATCATCAAATGAGAATTATACTTGAATGGATACGATGGAGAATGAATCTCATTGCATTTGTGGAGATGGTAGTCCATACGTACGCACGAGCGACAATATCTATCTTTTGATATTAAAAAATATATAATTGGATGGTATATCATATATAAAGAATCATTTTCATGATATATTTATTATTTACATGAATTAAACATCATTATTATACCCATTCAAATAATAATTTATTGAAAAACAATTACACCACGACGTGGAGACGGTAAGCCATATGTATGCACGTATGGTGACATGTCATTCAAAAAATGGGTAGAATAATGAATATTATTGTAAAAAATTTATAATAATATTAAATTATATATGAGATACGGGATTCATTATTTTAGAATGGAAATAACAAATAAAGAAGAAGTTGAAGAAGAAATGAATTTGAAAAAGGGTGGTGAAAACATTACCTCTTCTTCGGGTTCTTCCTTTTGATTTGATCAAAATGGCACCTTAGGATGGCTTTATGATCAAACTATATCCTCTAGGTTGTAGTGAGGGATGTTTATAGAGTATTCGGGCAGGGGTTGGCTGAACAAAAAGGCTTTGAAGGTGTGAATTAATGAGAAGGTAGAGTGCCCTTTTATAAGAGGGGTGAGGGGAACCTTTGGAAAAGCTAGAAATATTATTTTATAATAAATTAATATTCGGTTTCTAATGGCTCCAAAGTGGATTATTTAAAGGTTAAGGTGGGTATGGGTTGAAAACCACTCAACCAATAGAATTTATACTAGTTTTGGTTATTATATTAACCTTATCTTTTAGTTTTAACTCTTTGTTAATTAGTTTGACACTTACCATATAACTATGATTTTTTAATATTATATAGTTAATAAACATACTATATACCTCCAAGAGACCCCCATGTGGTCCATTAATGATATAAATATAATGATATAAGTCTCTTTGCCGAACCTTAGATTTTTAGGAATTTAATATCAATTAATAATATAATAATTGTTTTAAAAACTCTTTTATGTCAATTTGGATACTATTTGGAAAATTGATTTTTGTGAAAATCATAACAGAATGATTACTTCTAAAAAAGTTAACTATATCATTCCTAACATGTCATGTTACCCTATAAAATTATTTTAATTCATAAAATGTCTCATATTATATTTATTTGGGTATTTATGATATCAATTATTTTAAATTTTCACTATTATGGTAATTACTGCATCATCATTGTGTCATAAATAAATTGAATTCGATATTGTCTAAAAATTATAAATAAAATATCATTATGTAGGAAATTTTTTTAGCTTTAAAATTTATATTTAAAATCGAATTTACCTTATGTAAAAACCTATATTAAAAATGTTTTAGTAATTAAACATTGATTTTAACTCTTTTAACTCTTCTTTGAATTAAATAATAATAAATGTCCCAATCTAATCCAAGTGGACCTAAATGATAATATTTTATTTCTAAGGTTGTTTTTGGTCGAGATACACTTGTCCAATACAATTAGAACATGTGTTAGGGTAATATTAATATCATTTTTACCCTTAAATACCCTATTTACTTTTAACCGTGGTAAATAAAATTAAAAAGTTACTATTCACTAAAAATTATTTTCATCTCATTGAACCACATTTTACTCATTGATATTAACCGTGGCTCTCAGAGTTTTGAAATTCCCCTCACAGAAGCGGTAAAATTATGTTTTATTAAAAAATTTGGGTTTTTAACTACCACTTAGTGGTTTCACTATTCATCAAAAAATGCAGTTTTTTAGAAAAATAGAAAAAAATGACCCTAGGCTAATTTCGATATTCTGAATCCAAAAATGAAGTCCATTTTAAAAAATAAAATTTATAAATTTCGATAAAGTGGGTAGTAATATTCATAACGGTAAGTTTGATTGGTTGTGGTGTGTTAGAACTCGATATTTCGTACAACACACGCTATTGTATTATTCAAAGAGAAGCGTACCGTAGAAGCTTGGGGTCTTACATTCTCCCCTCCATCAAATATTTTCATCCTCGAAATTTCTAGAATACTACCGCATGAAAAGACTCGGGTGGTTCTTCATCATAAGTTCCTCGGGTTCCCACGTTGCCTCTACCATCTTATGGTTTCTCCACAAGACTTTTACCAGTCGGGTCGTCCGATTTCTCAGTACTTGTTCTCTCGTATCAAGAATCTTGGCGGGCTCTTCGCAATAAGACAGATCGGGTTGCAGTTCTAATTCCTCATAGTTGAGTACATGCATTGGGTCAGGCATTTATTTCCTCAATAGTGATATGTGGAACACATTGTGAACTTTAGAGAGATTTGGCGGCATTTCCAAACAGTAAGCTACAGCCCCAATTCATTCTAGAATTTAGAAAGGTCCGATATACCTGGGACTCAATTTACCTTTCATACCAAAATGTATGACTCCCTTCCATGAAGATACCTTCAGGAAAACATGATCACCGACTTGAAATTCCAAATCCTTTCTTCGATTATCAGCGTAGCTCTTCTGCCTACTTTGAGCTGCTTTAATATGGTTTTGGATTACCTTCACCTTTTCCATCGTTTGCTCCACCAGTTATGGGCCTACAAGTTTTCTTTCACCAACGTCATCCCAGCAGGTTGGTGTGCGACATCTCTTTTCGTATAACGCTTCATATAGTGCCCTCTGAATACTCAAATGGATGATATTGTTATAGGAATATTCTACCAGAGGTAAATAATGATCCCACATACCCTGAAAGTCAAGTGAGCAGGATCTCAACATGTATTATATTGTTTGAATAGTTTGTTCTGATTGTCCATCTGTTTGAGGGTGGTAGGCAGTGCTCAAATGAAGTCCATTATCCAAGGATTTCTGAAGACTTTTCCAGAATCTTGAAGTAAAACAGGGATCATGATCAGAAACAATCGATAGGGGTACTCCATGAAGTCTCACAACATCATCAATATATAGTCATGCTAGACGTTCCAATGGTAGATCTTCTTTTATAGTATGAAAATGTGCTGACTTGGTAAGACGATCAACAATAACCCATATTGCATCATTCATTCTAGGAGTCTTTGGTAGTCCCACGAAAATGTCCATCGTGATATTATCCCATTTCCACTCCATTATGGGAAGAGGTTGCATGACTCCTCTAGGTTGTTTCCTTTCAGCATTCACTTGTTGACAAACCATACATCTTGACACAAAATCAGCAATCTCCCTCTTCATGTTGTCCCACCAGAAATGTTCCTTCAAATCTCTATATATTTTTGTGCTCCCATGGTGTATAGAGAAATTGGAACTATGAGAATCGTCCATTAATTACCTTTTTAGATCATGTATATCGGGAAAACAAAGTCTCTTCCCAAATTTCAAAATTCCTTCTTCGTACACAATGTTTCTCAATCTCCCATCATTCACAACTTTAATCTTCTTTTGAAATTTTTCATCATCGGTCTTAGAACTCTTAATCCTTTATAGTAAATATGGTTTGGAAACCATTTGAAAAAGCATTGATGTTTCACCTTCCCAGGTTATTCCCATGTCCATCTTCACTAGATCCATGAAAATTGGATCCCTTTCAATTCTCATATTGTTCAAAACTCCATGATCTTTTCTGCTCAAAGCATCTTCCACCTTGTTTTCTTTCCCTGGGTGGTAGTGTATCGTAAAATCACAACCCTTGATTAATTAGAGCCATCTCTTTTGCCTCATGTTGAGTTCTTTTTGTGAGAAAATATACTTCAAACTCTTGTGATTAGTATAAATCTCCCATTTTTACCATAGAGGTAGTGCCTCCATATCTTCAAAGCAAAGATCACAACTGCTAACTCGAGATCCTGAGTAGGATAGTTTTGTTAATGAATTTTCAACTGTCGTGATGCATGGTCAATAACCCTATCATTTTGCATAATGACACAACCAAGTCCTTTCTTCGATGCATCACTATAAAAAATGAACCCATAATTCCCCGATGGTAGAGTCAATATAAGAGCATTGACTAATCTTCTCTTCAGTTATTCGAAACATTCTTCACTCTTTCGTTGAAACAAATTTAATCCCTTTATGTGTGAGCTTTGTTAATGGGTTATCCAACCAGGAAAAATTCTTGACGAAACATCGTTAATAACCTTCCAAACCAATAAAACTACGTACCTCAGTTATACTCGTAGGTGCTGGCCATTCATGGATTGCCTTGGTCTTATAAGGATCAATAGAGATTCCATATTTAAAGACAATATGTCCAAGAAAAGAAATATCATGAATCCAGAATTCACACTTGCTAAACTTCACATATAATTCATGTCTTCTCAGAGTCTTCAGGATAATGTGCAAGTGATTTTCATGATCTTCATAACTTTTTGAGTATACCAAGATATCATCAATAAATACCACCACAAATTCATCGAGATATTCCTTGAAAACTCTATTCATCAGATCCACGAATACAGAGGGTGCATTAGTCAATCCAATAGGCATTACTGGAAACACATAAAGATCATACCTGGTTCGAAATTATGTCTTCGGAATGTCTTCCTTCTTCACACACAACTGATGGTATCCAGATCGAAGGTCAATCTTTGAAAAGTATTGATCTCCATGCAGTTGTTCAAATAAATCATCAATGCGAGGTAGGGGATACTTGTTTTTTATTGTTATAGCATTGATCTACCTTTAGTCGATACATAACCTCATAGATCCATCTTTATTTTTAACAAAAAGAACATGGGGTCCCCATGGAGAAACACTAGGGAGAATAAATCCCTTATTAGTCAATTCCTATAGTTGTTTCTTTAGTTCAACTAATTATACAGTGGCCATTCTATAAGGGGTCTTCGATATAGGCCTTGATATAGGAATTAAATCAACAGAAAATTCAACTTCTCGTTCTGGAGGATGTCCAAGTAAATCTTTCGGAAACACATCTACATATTCATTCACAATAGGTAAATCCTCTATTTGAACATTCATTTCCTCATCCACAGTCATTTCATTCTCTTCCTCCCCAATAATTGAATTTAGTTGAGCTACTGGGGGTGGATGTAGATAAGAATTAGGTGGTGACGATTCTTCTCTAAAGATAAGGTGTTCCTTATCATCATCATCAATAATAGTTACCTCCTTCTTCTTACAATAAATATTCGAATCATGGTCTGAAAGCCAGTCCATACCGAGGATTATATGAAACTCAATCATAGGTATGACAATGAGATCAGCAGATAAAGAACATTTATGTCCTCTAATGGGGACATATTCACAAAACTTTTTTGCAATGATACTTCCCTTAGGAGTTTTAACTGACAACTCTCTTGTAAAATCAAATTGGAATTATCTAATTTTCTTAGGAAACAGGGAAGATATGAAACAATACGATGATCTAGAATCAAATAATTCATTTTCTAAACTTGATGAAACCATTAAATTACCTTCCACCACGTCTTTCAGAGATTCTACCTCAGTAGTAGTGATAGAACAAGCTTGGCCTTGATCCATTGGCCTTTTCTGAGGTAAGATCCCCTAACGCTTAGGACATTCATTTGCATAATGTCCCATCTCCCAGCAATTGTAGCACTAAACATCAGTAGATTCCTTCTTCCCATTGCAATCACGACCTTGGTGGCCTTTTTCACCACACTTGTAATAGACACCCATTCCCTTCAAGAATGTAATAGGGTGTTTCTTCCCACATTTACCACAGGATGGATATTCAACCATTCCCTTCATTCCCTTATTTCCATTCCCAAATTGGTTAGAAAATCTCTTCTTCTCTTTCTTTGTTTTAAAGTCACAAGACATAGAGAATTCATTTTCTGTTTTGATAGCACATGAGACAATGTATTAGTGCGATGAAAATGATTGTGAGACTAATGCTCGACAGAGAAATTGTTTTAACCCATCAAAGAAACGATCAATCTTACTTCTTGGGTTACGTATATAATCTACAGCATACCTTTCTAACCTTGTAAAGTTAGCCTCATACTTTGTGACATTCTCATCCTCCTTTTGTCTCAGACTCAGAAATTGCCTTTACATATCTGCTCGATGGTCACAAGGAAAGTATTTTTATAAAAATAGATCGTTGAAATACCTCTATTCCATATTTGATACTTCATCATCTTCCTTCGTGTTTTGAATCAATGACCACCATTGATCATCATCTCCAGTGAGGTGGTAAACTGCCAAGATAACTTTTTCCCTTTCAGTACTTCCCAAAGCCTGAAATATTTTCTCTAGGGAACTTATCCATTGCTCAACTGCTAATGGATTTGAACTCCAATTGAATGTTGGTGGGTGATGCCTTATGAAGCGATCTATAATTGATCCCTCATGCTGTGGATCTGGGTGCTCTATATAGGTAAGGTTATTATTCATAACCTGAGTGAGTTGTCCCAATATGATGATTAGTTGATCAGCACCAGTTGCATCGCCAACCCCACTATAATTATCTTGAGTAGGAGGGAAAGCTCTACATGGAGTGCGTGCATTGATACAGTTTCTATTTCTTCCACAAGGATCCATTTCTAAACAATGGCATAAACTAGATCAGTTTATGATTAAAAAAACATAATTTCATACTTATAAAACACTTAACATAAATTGAACTATTTATGGATATAATCCATAATCATAAAAATGTTTTCTTTTAGTAAGTATATACTCATAAACCCTTCATAATGATTTTTAAAGAAAATGAGAGTTATTCTAAGAATATCCCCCGGGAGTGTCGTAACCAAGAGTGCAGCAAGGTCCGTTGTCGTGCACCAGTTCCCATTCGAGTCTAGCTCAAAGCGGTGTTTTTAAGTTTTACCCCTAGGTACATCTGTTCTATAGCCACCTCTACCTGCTTGTATCCAGACAGGGATGTATTGCTCAGAAAACTCACAAAATCTCTACAATACCAAAATTCTAGGAATTTCTAATATACTAGTCCTCAAAGTCCATCTTAAATCTATGTCCTCTAATCAGAGTTTATCTAATTATATCATACAAGGTTTGTACTAAAATTCCTCTTATACCAACGGTAACACCCCATCCCTAGATTCCCAGAGTCGTTGCATTATTACATAACATTGGCATGATCACAAGAAAGATCATGTCTCAAAAGAGCGATTAGTTTACTAGCCTTGGAATAACTAGATACATTAATAAAGTTTACATTACATCATAAAATGAAAACTACAAAAATATAGTCTCCATATTATACACTCTTATCCCCTCATACTATCCCTGCAGGTCATTCATAAATTACTTCATCACATCCTGTGAAAAATAAAACATTGAAAAGGGGTGAGCTCAAATAACCAGTAAGGATAACAATATTGTGGAAACTTTCATCAATAAGAATAAACAATTAAGGCAATGTATAACTAAAACAAAAGCCTTTTAAACATGAACTTTAACATAGTATGGAAAAAAAAATGAAATAATTCCATTTACTTTTTCACAAGGATATTCTACAAATAAAATAATCCCATGCAATATTAATAACCACTTTCATAATGATGGAATTCATAATGCCAGACTATCATAACCACATAGCCAAGGCTTCGTGCCAAGACTACAAATAAGATTTTCCAAGGCTTTGTGCCAATACACTAGTTTGTCTAATGAGACATACCGATGCATCGAGGAGCTATAGCGGGCTCCACCCGTCACATATTAATTCCAATTAATTCCCATATGAAAAGGATTAAACATAATATAAACATTCGTATTAAAACTGGCATACGAAATGTAAATACATCATTCATAAACCACGAATTGTATAAAAATAACACATCCACAATCAAACATATCACAAAACCTTCAATAAAATATAGAAGTTTTGTATCATAAGAAATCAACTTCAAATAAGCTTAAAATTCATCAAAGGATGTTGACATAGATGAAATCAAAACTCTTTTTAGATAATATCTCTTTCTATTTTGAAATCATTTAAGAGTCATATATCTATAAAATAAAAAACTTTATTTGAAAATATTCTTATAATCTTGTAAGGTAAGCTTTGATGATTTTATAATGGCGGAAATAGCCGCACCCACCGTATAAGTTAAAAAACATTATTACCTTAATTCTGTCAATAAGGTTAAAAAATACCTTGTTTGGAAAATGACGGAAAGATTACTTTATAAGCCACTTATAAAAGTAAACATGGGTATAAATGAATTTAACCCATATTATAGTAAATATTTAACAAAATGTTTTTGAAATACATTTTTAAGAAACATGGATGTGGATGATAAAGAAATCCCAATAGATTATTATGTATAAACAACCTCAGATAATAAAGAGATTGCGATATAAACCCTTACCAATTTGGTAACATACAAAACATACACCTCGTGAAAGAGGAATCATAAAATTAATATGTTAATACACATAAATTAAAGTGTATTACAAAGAGAATACAATTATGGGTGGTACATACACCACACAAATGGAAATAGTGGCAATATGGGATGAATCTCTCGGAAATAAGGAGTGAGATAAAAACCCCTTACCTTGTACATTTCCTTGGTTTAGGGTAGGTTAACCTTCTGTATAATGGTGAAATAATTGTTCTTAAATTATACAAGAATCATATACATTAGTGTGATATTATATATGATCTGTTAACATTTATTTGTTAATAATATCTTAGTATTATCATTGTTTCGAGTGTTAACATACTCGTTTTCTTTTATATTTTTTTGTTACGTAAGCCATGTTTGTCATGGATAGGTTGTATCATAATCATATACAGAATTATATGAAGTCCATAGATACTATTT
This sequence comes from Viscum album, assembly GCA_963277665.1. Taxonomy (NCBI): domain Eukaryota; kingdom Viridiplantae; phylum Streptophyta; class Magnoliopsida; order Santalales; family Viscaceae; genus Viscum; species Viscum album. The sequence continues at coordinate 1,293,355,607 of OY728158.1, forward strand.
TTAATCATCAAATGAGAATTAGAGTTGAATGGATACGATGGAGAATGAATCTCATCGCGTTTATGGAGACAATAGTCCGTACGTACGCACGAGCGACAATATCATTCTTTTGAAATTAAAATAATATATAATTGGATGGTATATCATATGTAAAGAATAATTATCATGTTATATTTATTATTTACATGAATTACACATCATAAATATAACCATCCAAATAATAATTTATTGAATAATAATTACACCACGACGTGGAGACGGTAAGCCGTACATACGAACGAATGGTGACATGTCAGTCAAAAGATGGATAGAATACTGAATATGGTTGTACCATATTGATAATAATATTACAGTATATAGGAGAAACTGGATTCATTATTATAGAATGTTAATAACAATGAAAGAAGAAATTGAAAAAGAAATGAATTTGAAAAAGGGTGGTGAAAACATTACATCTTTTTCGGGTTCTTCCTTTTGATTTGATCAAAAGGGCTCCTTAGGATGGCTCTCGTATCAAACTAAGGCCTATAGGTTTTAGTGAGGGAAGTTTAGAGAGTATTTGTGCAGGTTTTGGATGAACCAAAATGCTTTTAATGTGTTAATTAATGATAAGGGGGAGTGCCCTTTTATAAGAGGGGTGAGAGGCACCTTTGGAAAAGCTAGAAATATTATTTTATAATAAATTCATATTCGGTTTCTAATGGCTTAAAATGTTTTATTTAAAGGTTAAGGTGTGTATGGGTCTGAAACCACTAAAGAAATAGAAATTAGACACGTTTGGGTCATTATATTTACCTTATCATTTAGTTTTAACTCTTAGTTAATTAGTTTGACACTTACCATGTCACTTTGTATATTTATATTATATAGTTAATAAACATACTATATATCTCTAATAGACCCCCAAGTGGTCCATTAATGATACACCTATCATGATATAAGTCTCTTGGCCGATAATTATATTTTTAGGATTTGAATATCAATTTATAATATAATATTTGTTTTAAAAACTCCTTTTTGTCAATTTTGACACTGTTTGGAAAATTGATTTTTGTGAAAATCATAATAGAATGATTACATAGAAAAAAGTTAATTATATAATTCTGAACATGTCATAGTAACCTATAAAATTAGTTTAATTTATAAAAAGTCTCAAATTATATTTATTTGGGTATTTATGATATCAATTATTTTAATTTTTTACTTTTGTGGTAATTATTGCATCATCATTGTGTTATAAATAAATTAAATTAGTTATTGTCTAAAAATTATAAATAAAATATAATTATATATGAAATCGTTTTATCTTTCTAATGAATATTTACAATTGAATTTACCTTAGGTATAACCCTATATTTAAAATGTTTTAGTAAATAAACTTTGATTTTAACTCATTTAACTCTTCTTTGAATTAAATAATAATAAATGTCCTAATCTAATACATGTGGACCTAAATGATAATATTTTATTCCTAAGGTTGTTTTTGGTCGAGATACACTTCTCTAATAGAATTAGGACATGTGTTAGGATAATATTATTATCATTTTTACCCTTAATTACCCTATTTACTTTTAACCGTGGTAAATAAAAGTAAAACGTTACTATTCAACAAAAATTATTTTCATCTCATGGAACCACATTTTACTTTTTGATATTAACTATGTCTCTCAGATTTTTTAAATTCCACTCTCAGAAGTGGTAACACTAAGTTTTATGAAAAATTCAGTTTTTTTAACTACCACTTAGTGGTTTCACTATTCATCAAAAAATGAAGTTTTTCAGAAAAATACCAAAAATTCACCCTAGGCTAATTTAGATATTCAAAATCCTAAAATTAAGTCCATTTTGAAAAATAAAATTTATAAATTTCAAAAAGTGGGTATTACTATTCATAACAGATAGTTTGATTGGTTGTGGTGTGTTAGAACTCGATGTTTCATACAACATACGCTATTGCATTATTCAAAGAGAAGTGTACCGTAGAAGCTTGGGGTGTTACAATTATATCACTTTTGGTTCATTATGTGGTGGCAAAACATATTATATATTTTAATGGAATTTAATTTTTACCCAAAAATTTGATTGTCTCCGAAAATTAATAAACATTCCGCATTAGAAAATATCAACATCCTAATTACAAAAATAATTGTCATTTTATCTAAATAATTTTCTAAATATTTGAATTTTGACATTTAAAATAAAAAATTGATATTTATTGAAAATTCCTGGTTTTTGGAAAAAACAGTCTTCAAACCCTAATAAAAATTACAATTGTATTCATAAAAAGCGTATGATCAATTAAATTTAAAAATTAATTTAGTAATAATGTTAATTCAATAATTTATTATTTAATTACAATAGTCCATTAATTCATCAAAATAGATTTTTATTTTGAATATTAACTAAAATTACTATTTGTTCTTTAAAAACCATTTACAACGTAACAATAATGAAATGAATGTATATCATTTATACAAAAAATAAATCACATAATCATAGTGAAAGGGCCTTGTTACATAACCCCTTATAACAATCACATAAGTCCTAAGGGTATGGTCTGCGATGGTGAAAGACTCTTGGGGTGGCTGGGATAACATCACTCGGGTGGTAATGTCCATCAACTTCCAATTCTCCCGTAGGAATTTACATTCAAGGTTAACATGTTGATTATCGACATGGGATTGGTCAGGAGTTAATCCTAGTGATGCTACTTCATTTAGGAAAACTGAAAAATGGGCTTAATATGGAGGAATTTTTCTGGATGAGGCAATTTCCTCTATTGTCTGAGTAAATTGGATTTGTTAAAGCCCTATATTATTACTAATGATGGGATCACGGTTCAACGACTATATTAGAAATGATAACAATTATTAAAAATATTTTAAAATCAAAAAATATGAAACTAAGTAAGTTAATATGTTATATATAACCATTTTACATAATAAGACATTTAAATAGTTCAAGAGTAATTTTCAATGATAAAAGTTTGGGTTGTTATATTATTGGTTTTCCTTGGAGAATAAATTGGAAAGGGAACATCAAAAACATTTATACCCCAATAAAATAAAGGGAAATTAAAATAGTAATATACAGTGGAAATATATAAAAAATCATAAAATTACAATATGTGAATAATATAGATACAAATAGTTATGGAGGGATATCTCTTAATTAAAAACCAGAAAGGTTGTTTGATATTTCCATCAGGTAGGGTCATAACTGAGCTTATTAAAAGTAAATAAACTCAGGAATAATCAAAATAAATATATTAATATTTTGGTATAAATAATTTTCATATAAATTTAAATCATTATTATTTGTTAATGTTAATTTATAATCACTTTATACATGTTCATGTCCATTATATTGGTGATGTTTTTTAAACATTCGTAGTTTTCATTGACATATTAGTAATGGTTAGTGTTCATGTTCATAGAGTCCATAAAACCAAATGTGAAATGGTATAGAGAAAATATCAATACATATGTTCATCTGGATCAAAAAATTAAACAATCAAAAAACATTAGAACAATTAATAGAGTGTAAATATTTTTATTTAACATTATATTTGTTAATTTAGTTTTACTAAACTAGAATAAAAACATTTGTTCTAAAGAAGTTTTTATTTTTTACCAATTTGAGAATACGAATAATAATATAATAAGGTTATTATTTTTATAATTAATCATAAAATTATATATTATATTAATCAATTAAAGCAACATATTTTATTTAAAAACAACATTATAGGTGGTTGTATGAGCCAAAAATAGATATTTTGTAAAAAACGTATGTTCATTATATGGTTTTAACATTAATTATATAGTATTAAAATATTATTATTTTTATAAAAATTTTCCCAATATCAATTCTATAACATTGAAGATATATCAATTATGGAATAGAAAGGAATTAATTATTACTTGTTGTTCTTCCAATTCACATTAGGATGCCACCATTTGCTATTTGACTTAACACTTCAATGTGTCTTGTTATGATGAAAACATAACCACCCTAACATTGATAATATAGATAAGTGAATTTTTTATATAAATTTGTAAATGTAAATAGTTAAATGTTCAAGGGGAGGTTTAGGGGTGGCTACCATATCAATAGAGTGTAAAGGCATGTTTTTTATGAAAATATTAAAATATAATATAATATTATAAAATACTAATAAAAAAGGTGATTAAAAATTAACAATTTTGTGCCCTAATAGTATATATTGTATTATAATATTTATATAAATTCTTGAAACGTAGAAATTTTTCTGTATACAAATATTTTCAAATATAAAATTAATAAAATGTTTAATATTTTAACTATATATTTTAAAATTAATGAAAAATATTGGACCATCACCCTTACCAAAATTAAATTTTCTAATTATAAAATGCATAACCATTTTTAAAAAATAAATATGGAAATTAATATATTTAATATTTAAATCAATTATTAACATTATTTTTAATTGAATATTTAAAAACATGATTTAATAAAAATGTAATCTTTTACATAAAAGATGTTACACCGATTGAATAGTTATTTCATGGTATTTTTATACTTATATGTTCTATTTTACTAATGGTGAGAATTATTTATATGTTTAATTTACTATTCACCTTAAAGATCATTTTACAATTATTTTCATTAAATTATTTTTCTAATGACCCTGTTACAATTCTAATTTTTAAATTTCCAATAGTCATATAATTTAAAAAAATTTATAAATACGACTTATTTATATTATTCTCCACTAACTCAATCTTCTCTAAAGGTTATCTATATTTCATCTTAAATATAAAATCATATTTCTAATTATTTGTTTCTATATATAATGACTTTTTTCTAAATGGGATAATTATTTGACAGTGCAATATGAAAGGATTTCAAGCTACAGTTTTTTTATTTTCATACATTTATTAGCCCATTGTAATATTTATAATAATTTAGTAAATATTTATAATTTAAAAGTAATAATTTATTTTGTAGAAATAAAATAGTGTTTATTTTTTTATGAAGTGCATTTAAATTATTTTAAAAAATCCTTTTAAGGGGAAAACATATATTTACAATGATAATTTGAAATATAAATATCTAAGTCACAACATTAAAACAAACAAGAAATCAACTATGAATGGATATGGAAATTCTCTATATGAGGGAAATATACATATAGATTGAGCAACTAAAAACCCATATCATTTTATTTGTACCCACAAATATCCTTTTGGGTTGTAACGTATTAATAATTTATTTCATTACAAAAACATAGTCATACAAAACAAATATATAATCCCTCAAACAAAAAAGTTTTAATTTAAAACCATTAAAATATAATGGAAAAAGAAAATAAAATCATGGTGTTATAAATAAATGAATCATCATAGTTCCACCACAAACTAATCTTTTAAAAGATAATAGAACATATACTGGAGTTTCAAATGCCTTAACTCCATAAAATGTTTCGTCACTAGAATCAACAATTCCACTTCCATGTTTCCACCACTCTATAAATGTTTCTTTATCATGAATACATCAATGTGTTTGTTTCTTTTTATAATTATACAAGGAAATTATTGTTGCATAGGTGATGAAATATAACTAAATATGAAAATAAGAGTTCATTTTGTACCCACATATTCTAAAGTGATTATATAATTCCTATAAATAGAGATACGATGGATGAGGGAAAAATCCTTCATGTGAAAAGGATTTACAACTCCAATTTCGACATAATAAGCTAGATTAATCGAACCCAATGAGTCTATAATAAATACACTACCACTAATTATTTCACCATTACATGATGCATCAATGTTAGGTTGGATATAACAATGAAGTGTCCAATATCAAACCATATTTTCTCTAATTGATTCCTAAAATGGCCTTTCTATATATTGAACATGAAGTTTAATGTTTTATAAAAGTGTTTTTAAACCCCCTCACTCTCTCTCTTAACACATTTCCATTTTCATGGTTAAATTTTAATTTTAAAACCTCACTTGGTTCAAATTTTCTATTATTTCACCATGATTCAAACTATTTTTTGTTGGCCATAGATACTCACATTAACTTGCAGCTAAAATATATCATAAAAATCCTAAAAATGTTTCATGTTAGAGTAAATGAACTACTACAAAATATAAAAAATTCCAATATGTGAAATCATTTTTAAAGGTACATTATATTTTGGTTAAGAATTTTACCAACTGATATGTACCTGTCACAAAATTGTTAGTAAAATAATTGTCACTAATTATTACTGTGAAAGATAAAATAAATATATTTCTATTCTAAAAATTAAAATAAATATTTCCAAGTTGTGTATTGTTTCTAGATTTCTTGAATAACTAAAAATATACTACAATATGAAAACACAACAACTATCCTAAATATGAATAATTGTAGTGTAACTAAACCACTATTAGATATTTAAATTTGTTCAATATGGGAACATATGTGAGTAATAAAGAATTTTATATTGGAAAAGTATTTTACCAACATATATGTACCTATTAATATTTTTTCGATATAAAATTCATCACGCAATAATATTATGATTGATAAAATGATTTTGTTTCAATTATTATTGTCACGACCCGTCCCCCGGGCCCCGTTCAACGACTACCCCAAACCGTCTTCCCTAGGCTAGGGATGGAAACTAGCCCCAAAGGCATAATTCCCTAAAACCGGGAAGGAATTGCCTTTTTAACATGTAAACTCACAAAACAGATACGATCATGAGTAAAATGAATAAACAATAAGTGAGTACAGTACGTAAAAAGGGGCAAGAATACTAGCCCAACTAGAAAGTACAAGAAATTGAAAGTACAAGTACAACTAATGAAATAGGAAAAACAGCCAATGGGTCATCATCCGAGGTTCCTACCTGAAGGGTAGGTCTAGATCACCACCTCAGCACTCCACATTTGTCAGTATCCACCGTGTATAGACACAACATAAGGTCCACCTAGTGGTACCGTCCAGTCCTCGTACTCTTAGACTTGGTTACTGCTGACCATCGTCTACATCCAACACAATGAGGTGTATGCATAACCCGTGCAAGGGTGAGTATAACGACACACAGTAGGGACACTGAGACCCTCAAGGTATCAAAAAACCAACAAGGATAAACAAAAATGTATGAAATCAATAGATAACCCCACTTAGGTATATTCCCATATGTATACCTATGTTATTAAGTAATCAATATCAATCATGAGGAAAACAAAAAAGTTAATTACTCATGTCAACCAGGTTTTTTATTCACATTATCAAAACCACAGAAACTGGAGAACTCATCCTATGTCGAGTACGGTGGGCTGACCACGACACTAAGGCACTTCCCACTATCCTTGGACTATTGTGGTATTACTCTTTTCGAGTACCGTGCTTCTGATGCTTCACCAAGGCCCTCCCCACCATGGGTCTTCCGCCACAACTAGGCACTCCCCCTAATAGCCTGCAGAGGTACTCCTCCAATCGAGTACCATGGGTCTGCCGCCACAACTAGGTGTTCCTCCACTATGGGTCTACCACCACAACCATGCACTACCCACTAGGATAGTCGAGTCACTCCAAGTCAATCAGTCAGTAGTCATTAAGTATCAGCCAGCTACTTGGTCTTCGCACTCTGTCTGCTCATCTATTGAAGGATCCGCTCCACGAGCTACTGGTCGATACTCCAACTGACACGAATTCCCATGAAGAGGTATCTCAAAGGTTCTCCTTGTCAAAGAGGTATCAACACAAAATACAAAGATTCAATCAGATGTATGGTTTGTGAGTTACTAGACTTTTAGTCCTGGGGGCCCGATTGGATTCTTATGTGAACCAACCTTATAGTATCTCAACTATACTCAAAACTCTAGTGGGGTATACTTAAGGTGACTATCATTCTCCATGATTACTAGCGTCGCTGAAGGTTCGTCAAACGGACGTCCGGTGATAATGATATGGCCAAAAGAAAGTGAACTGGTCGTAATGGGCTTGGGTCTGATCCGACCCGGTTGGAGATACCCGTCCCAACCCAGTCTAGGTGGACCTGGTTCGGGTCGACCCGACCTGACTCGTTCGGTCTGGTTTGGTCTTGGTTGGGGAAGCCCATTGGTTTTGGCTCGGCCCGCTGGGCTCAGCCCAGTGGGTCGCGAATGCGGTTCGGCCCAGCAGGTGATGTGAGGGTGCGATCTGGTTTGGCTGGGGTGTTGTAAGGGGAAGGGTTTGTCCAGGGGATCGGGAGGTTAGCTCATCTGGGAGTCGGTTCGGACGGGAGGCACAGGTGGCTGGGATGGCACCGCGGTTCATCCGAGGTACTTGGGTGATGGCTCGGCCAGAATCTGGTTCGACCAGGTGGTGTGGGTGGGAGGGAGTCATGGGAAGCCGGGAGGCGCGGGCGTCCGGGAGGGCATAGGCGGCCGGTAGGCACGGGCGGCCGGGAAGGTGCCGCGTTTCGGCTAGGGGCAGCGTAACCAGTTCAGCTAACGGACAGGGTGGCTGGGGCTGGTTTGGCTGGTTCAGTTGGGCGGAGGGCACGACCAGGGCAACACAGCCAAGGTGTGGCACAGCTCGTGCCAGTACAGTCGGTGGGTGGCGTGGCCGACGGGTGGCACAGGTCGTAGAGGCCGCGGGTAGCGCGACCGTTGCCTTCATCGCATTTTTCGTCTCATCGCCTCATCTCCAATCCGAAGAGAATCACAAACAAGAATGACAAAGAGGTCGGGCCATGTTTGTTTGGCCCACACAATCCTCGTTTAGGGTGGTAGCAAGTGGATCAATTCTTTCACTGAATTTCAAAGAATTAACATGAAAATAAGATAGAAGAAAAATCAATCCAACACCCCACATCTTCCCACAAAAATAATTCCCATTCCATAAGGGAAAAAACATCCACAATGATTCTTTGCATTAGAAGGGAATAATTTAAGAAATAAAATCATGTTAAAATAACTTCCATACCTTGTTCATTGTTTGTCGATGTGGCCATGAGAAGGTGGACATCGATTCGTTGTAGATGAGCGCATCATACATCGAAGGAGTTTTCGAGGAAGAAAGTAAAAGTCGTTCTTCATCGGTGGAGTGTTCTTTGTCGGGATATGAAGTTCTTCGTTGGAAACCTTCTCCCAAGCTCTCTTCAAATATCCACCAAAATTAAAGTGATCCACGACAAAATAATAGATTTAAGTTATCTATTAATTAATTATTGGCACAAAAATCAACAAATTTTAAATTAATTAATTTATGTGTTCAATTAATTAATGGAGAGCATATGGAACATTGATGGCATGTGCGTTGGAAGAATTAATTGGGTAGAGGAGGTCAAGAGGCTCCCCCTCATTAATGATGAGAGTTGAGAGGTTTTCCATAATTAAAATATGGGGGATTTGTCCGTGGTCGTCCCCACCACTGTAACCTCTCACGGGAGGTTAGGTTTAGTTGGGGCCCACCACCATAACCTCTCATGGGAGGTTATGTTTGGGTGGTCCCCACACTTCACCTCCCACATGGAGGATTAGTTTTTGTGGACCCCACCTCCAACTTCCACATGGTGGCTCAACAAATAAAATAAAGTGTAGTTCATTTTATTTTAATACTTTCCATGAAAAACCAAAAAACTATTATTTATTCATGACCCACTGCGTCCAGGTGAAAGTCTCTTTAAGTGAATACAGGCGTTGCGAGTTCAACGGTTCACTCATATTTCAATTCCGAGCACCAGTTCAAAATTTATAAAACCAACTTGTACAATTACTGAACGTACCCAAAAAACATCAGAAATTGATTCTAGGCACACTGGTCCTCGGAATCACGCACCATCATTTTTCATGGACTTGTAATATTTAAATTTATTTTAGAAATCAATTACATGGAAATTTCGGGTCATTACATTCTACCCACCTCAGGAATTACATCCCTGTAAGCCACAACTCAAAATAAGAGAACACGTGGGGGTACTGAGAACGTATCTAAGCCTCATGCTCCCATGTGCTCTCTTGGATGTCAACGTGCTGACAACAAACGTGCACCATAGGTATCAAATGTCCACAAAGTACCCGATCATGTCGATCCTCAATCACTACAGGAACCTTTTTGAAAGTCACCCCATCGTCGATGTCCAGCTCGCTATGGTCGATGATGTGGGAAGGGTCGTGCACATATCACCTCAGCTGGGATACGTGGAAGATGTCGTGCACCCGATGAAACTGAGGTGGAAGTGATAATTGGTAAGCCACCTCGCCGACTCTTCTGAGGAAATTAAAAGGTCAGATGAATCTTCGAGATAACTTTTCTCCTCGACCAAATCATTATAGACATCGTCGAGGTGAGACCTGAAGAAAGATGTGGTTTCCATACTCGAACTCCAGAGGTCTCCATCTCATGTCGGCATATGATTTCTCCCTACTATGTGTAGTCTTCATTCGCTCCTGTATGACCTGAACCTTCTATGTTGTAGCCCAAACTATCTCTGGTCCCACCAGTGTTGACTTCCCTAGGTCAGTCCAGCACAAGGGTGATCTACTTGATTTCCCGTACAACAAATCAAAAGGTTCCATCCATATGGTGGAGTGATAGATATTTCTGTATGAAAACTCCACCAAAGGTATGTGATCCTCCCAGAGGCGACCTAAGTCGAGGAAACAAGCACAGAGCATGTCCTCGAGGGTCTGAATGGTCCACTCAGGCTGGCCATTCGTCTGATGATGGAAGGCGTTTCTCAAATGAAGCTGTGTCCCGAAGGCCTCATGGAACCCCTTCCATAGAAGGAAAGTAAAATGTGCATCTCTATCAGAGACAATCATCGGGGGTACTGCATGTAACCTCACAATCACCTGCACATAGAGGCATCTCAAGCTCTTTACTGAACCCTACTCTCTGATCGGTAGGATGTGTGCCGACTTGGTGAGTATGTCGATGATCAACCAAATAGAGTCATGTCCCCTTGATGTACGTGGAAGACCCATCAATAAATCCATGGATATCCCATACCACTTCTACTATGGGACCTATAAAGGCCGAACCAATCCTTCTGGTACCCAATGCTCCGCCTTCACTTGTAGAAAAGTGAGGCAACGAGAGACAAACTCTGCATCTTCTTTCATCATTCCCGGCCACCAGTAATATCGTTAAAGGTCCTGGTACATCTTAGCCACTCTTGGATGTACCGCTAGAGGAGATTTGTGGAACTCCATTAACACTTCCTCCTGATGTGACACTGGTACCATGGTATGTCCTCTGATGTGGATGACATGACCTCCACCTTCAGAAAATCTATCAGGTACCTATCCAAGGTATATCTAATCACGTCATGTGTAGAATTTAGTGTCCCCATGCCGCACCTCCCTAACTCGCTATTGAAGTGGGGGAGTTACTCTAAGAGACTGAAGAAATGCTGTTACATCTCTATCCACAAAGGATATCTATAAAGAATACATCTTCAATGTTGCCTCGCTTAGCATCTTTATACCAGTTCCCCTGCCGAGTGCATCTGCAACAACGTTCCCCTTATGAGGAGTATAGACTATCTTGAATTCATAGTCCTAGAGGAACTCAATACAACATATTTGTCTCAGGTTCAGATCCTTCTGAGAGAAGATATACCTGATACTCTTATGATCAGAGTACATGATAAAAGTCTCACCCATCACATTGTGTCACCACATTTTTAAGGAAAAGACCACTACTGCTAACTCCTGGCCATGGGTAGTGTAGTACTGTTCATGCTGTCTCGGCCATCATGAACCATAAGCGATCACTACTTGCTCCTACATCAGGAAACATCTAAGTCTGGTCCCAGATTCCTCGCATTCGAATACATACCCAACGCCTTCCTTTGGAATCCTCACGACAGGGTCACTAGTTAGCCTCTGCCTCAGCTCTTAAAATCTCTGTTGGCATCTCTCCGACCACACAAAGGTTTTCCCCTTCTTTTTCAAGGATGATAGTGGTGCTACAACTCTGAAAAAATCCGGCACAAGCCTCTGGTAGTATCCAGCCAAACCCAAGAAACATGTAACCCCATCACACTCCTGGGTGGTTCCCAAGATAGTACCGACTCAATCTTCACTGGATCTACTGCAGCTTCGGCCTCTGAGATGACATGTCCCAAAAAGTGAACCTCTCTAATCCAGAACTAGCACTTCGAGAGCTTACCATACAGTTGGTGCTCTCGGAGTGTGTCTAGAACTACCTGAAAATGATAGGAATTATCCTCCTTTATAGTCGAGTATATCAGAATGTCATCATTGAAAACTACGAAAAAGAGGTCATGGTATGACTGGAAGATCCTGTTCATGAGTCCCATGAACACTGCTGGAGTGTTGGTTAAGTAAAAATTCATAACCAAGAACTCATATTGGTCACATTGACATCTAAAGGCCATCTTTTACACATCCTTGCCTTGAACTCTGAGCCGGTGATAGCCTGGTCTGAGGTCTATCATCGAGAACCACTGTTCTCCCTTCAACTGATCAAAGAGGTCATCAATCCTTGGGAGTGGGTACTTGTTCTTCACGGTCACCTGGTTCGGGTTCCGATAGTCCACATAAAGTCTCAAGCTCCCATCAACCTTCTTGGTGAATAGAATCGGGGTTGCTTATGGAGAAACACTGGGCCAGATGAATCACATCCCCTATATGTCCTCTAGCTATACCCATAGCTTCTGAAGCTCCGCAGGAGCCATCTGATACGCTGGTATAGATATTGGTGCTATCCTGGGGTACAATTCAATGTAAAATTCCACCTCTCTTTGAGGATGTAGACCTGGGACATCATTAGGGAAAACATTCGTGTACAGGTCCAGCACTACAAGATAGCTCAAACTCTCCACATCAACAGATCCGAGGGTAGAGGCATCCAACTGATGAGTGAGCGGCTGCACTATCCTCTGGGCAAGTCCATCATGCACTGCAAAAGGCTCCCTTCTCCCCGTTGAAGGTAAAACTAGTCCCATATTTGCAGAAAAACCGTACTTTTCACCTAATATAGTCTATCTGAACATGGATTGTAGATAACAAGTTCATACCCAACATGACATCATAAGGCCTCGACTCCACTACTATGAGATTTAAGCCGAAGCTCTTTCCTCCTAGAGTAAGCTCACACTGTCGACACCAGTGCGTAATCATCCAATCTGCTCAAGTAGGATTCTTTAGCAGTAAGTATTGAGCCAACGGCTCAGTCGAAATCTATGATCTCCAAACAAGGGTAGTGGAAATGAATGTGTGCTGGCACCTGCATCTATAAGAACTTCATCTAAGGTGTAATAGGCACAAATTGTACCTTGTATCATCTCCAGAGCGCTGTGATGATAGGACTCGGATGCATGGAGCTGAGATCTCCCATGTCCACCTGCTCCATGTGGTCGGGGTGGACCTCCCTGTGGTGGTGGCGGTAACACCTCAAAACATCTTCCACTGCGAGCTACACGGACATCTCCTCTATAACATGTTCCTGCTCTCTACGGACTGCCTCAATCGAATCTCTGTCTCTGCAAGGGTGGTCCTTTGACCATATGATGATCATCCGAATATCGGGTCGGATAGTCCCGAGCCATGTAACCCAACCCAGCACATGATTAACATTTCCCGCTTCTGGCGTGTATGGCTCTGTCTCTGGATCCCCCACAAAACCGATCCTGAGTCATGCTATTATCCGCCTGTAGGTCTGGTCCTCTTGGACCACTACGATATCTGTCTACTGCTAGCTGTAGAAGAATCCGCTATGCGTCGACTAGTGGTGGACCTCGCTTCTGGAGATAGCTCAACAGGGAAACTATCCACTAGGAGGGATCTCTCTAACACCCCTGCCTATGTTGGGATGCTGAGTGAGATCACCGATGCTCTTATCTCCCACCCGAGTCCCTACTCGAAGGCCCATGCCCTGAAGAATGGGACACGTACCATATTGGTGGAGTACTGTGAGAGGTCTATGAACCTTTCTGATTACTGAGCTATAGTCATGATTCCCTCATGCAGACGAAGTAGATCCTGTATGCGCACTGCGTGAAGAGTAACTGAGAATAACACTGCCCGAAACAATCTCACGATGTCTGCGCAGAGAAGCGTCATATCTCCATGAATTTGGAGCATAAAGCTCCACCATCTATCCACTACCGCCTATAGAATGCTGGTAGCAAGAATAACCATGAGGTCGTATGGTGTCCCTACCAGTCAGAAAACACTAACCACATCCTCCATCCAATCCTCACTCACCTCTAGGTCCATCTCTCCCTCGAACCTGGGTTCCCTCTAGTGATGGAACTTGTGAAATGCGCTCAAGTGGCGTGCATCATCTACTGCTTGGGATTGTGGCATTGGTGTCCCAACGGTAAGTGGTACCGCTGGTGCCTCTGCTGGAAATGGGCCCTGCACCAAGGCCTCATCGCATAGTGGGATATCTGTGCATAAAACTCTCGGGACTCTAGGTGGTCATCAACAGGGAGGTATCCTGAAAGAATTGGATGCAACATAGTCAATATAATACCTAGTGAGTGACCTGGTTGAGCTTACATAAAGAAAACTTTTGAAAACACACATGCAATTACTGTTTTCGTACACAGAGATGGAAATCTGTAGTCAGGGTTATGGTGTATAGATATGTTGGCTGACGCCCCAACACTAGACTCCATAAACTGCGAATCACCCTCAATACTCTTAACACTTTTGATTCATAGAAAAGAAAGACTAGATTCATATGTTCTGTGGTAGAACCGACACCTATGATACCAATTTGTCATGACCCGTATACTGGGGCACGTTCCGTGACTACCACAAGCCCACCATCCATAGGCCAAGGGAGGGCGACTAGCACCAAATGCGTAATCCCCTAAAACATGGAAGGCATTGCCTTTATAACCTGTATAGACACACATCAAATATGATCACGAGTAAAATGAAAAACAAACAAGTGAGTAGAGTATATAATAAGAGGATAGAATACAAGCCCAACTAGAAAGTACAAGAAACTAAAATTACAAGTACAACTGAGGAAATAGGAAAAACAGCCATCAGGTTATCTTGCGAGGTTCTGACCTAAAGTGTAGGTACAAATCACCTCCTCAGCACTCCACATCCATTTGTCTCCTCCTTGCACTGACATGTCGTAAGGTTCACCTTCAGGTACCATCTAGTCCTGCTACTCTCAGCCTCGGTCAGCACTGTCCATCATCTGCATCCGACATAATGAGGTGAAAGCATAGCCCGTGCAGGGGTGAGTATAATGATACTCAGTAGGGACCCCAATACCCTCAAGGTCTCACAAAAAACAACAAGGATAAACCACTGTGTATGAAATCAACACACAACCCCTCTTTTATATATTCTCATACATATACATAAGTTATCAAGTAATCCATCTAAATCCGGAGGAAAACACTAAAGTTACTGACTTAGATCAACCAGGATTTTTTATTCACATTATCCAAACCATGAATACTGGAGAACTCTTCCCATGTCAAGTATAGTGGGCTATCCGTGACACCAAGGCGCTTCCTACTAACCTTGGACTGCTGAGGTACTCCTCCTGTCAAGTACCATGGTTCTTCTGCGTCACCAAGGTGATCCCCACCATGGGTCTGCCGCCACAACCTGGCGCTCCTCCACCGTGGGTCTGCCACCACTACCAGGCGTTCCCCACTGGGCTAGTCGAGTCACTCTGATTCAATCGGTCAGCAATCTTCAAGTCTCAGCCAGTTACTAGGTCTCTGCACTCTGTCCACTCGTCTCTGGAAGGATTCGCTCCACGAGTTACTCGTTGAAACTCCAACTGACAAGAAGTCCCATGAAGAAGTTTATTAATGTTATTCCATGTTAAGGAGGACTCAACACAATAGTCGCCGCATCAATCGGACTCCCGGTCTGTGAGTTATTAGCCTTTTAGTCCCGGGGGCCTGATTGGATTCGTTCATGAAACAACCTAACTATTTCTCAAATATACCCAAAAATCTAGTGAGGTATAATCAAAAGGACATTCATGATCCATGATTACCAGTGTCATTGATGGTTCGTAAAAAATATGTCAGGTGCCAAAGATATGGAAAATATAAAATGAACAGGTCGTAGTGGGCCAGTGTCCAGTCTGACCTGGTCGGACTGACCCGGCCCGACCCAGTCTGGTTCGAACTAGTTCAGGTCAACCCGGACTGACTCATTGGGTATGGCCAGGCCCGTTGGGCAAGCCATCCCATTTGTTTTGGCCCGACCCATTAGGCCCCGCCCAACAGGCCGTGAGGGGTCACGGAGGGCCGTGAGTGCGCTGAACGGTCACGAGGGCATGGACCGACCGTGGTTCGGTGTGAGGGTGGTTCATCCTAGAGGGCACACAAGGGAATGGGCTAGTTAGACCGGGGCACCGCATGGGGCGTGGTTCGGTCGGGAGCTCAGAAGGTCAGTTCGTCCTGGAGCCGGTTCGGCTGGGAGCCGTGGGCGGTCGGGACGGCGATGCGGTTCGGCCTGGGATCTTGGGAGGCCAGCTCGGCCGGGAGACGGCTCGACTTGGAGACACGGGTGGGCAGGAGGGCGTGAGTGGCTGGGAGGCTCGAGAACCTAGGAGGTCGTGGGTGGCAGATGGTGCAGGCGGCTGGGAGGGCGTCGCGGTTCGGCCCGGGGCGGCGGAGCCGGTTTAGCTAGCAGATGAGGTGGCCAGGGCCATTTCGTCTGATTCAGTCATGTAGAGGGCACGACCAGAACGGCACGTCCCTTGTGCGGTGCGGCTTGGGTCAGTTTGTCCTATGGGTGGTGTGGCCAGCAGGCGGCGCGGGTCACGGAGGCCACTGGTAGTGCGTTTGTGGCCTTCATCGCATTCGTCATCTTGTTTCCTCGTTGCCAATCCGAAGATCATCACAAACAAGAACTATAGAGGGGTCAGATCATTTTGGTTTGGCCCGCACCCTCCACATTTAGAGTGGTAGGAAGATGATTAGTTCTTTCTTTGAATTTCAATGAATTAATATGAAAGGAAGATAGAAGAAAAATCAATCCAACAACCCACATCTTCCCTCAAAAATAATCCCTACCCGCAAGGGAAAAAACATCCACAATGATTCTTTGCTTTAGAAACGAATAATTTAAGGTCTAATATCATGCTCAAATAAACTCTCTACCTTGTTCATTGTCCGTTGTTGTCGGCGCGAGAAGGTGGACATCTATTCACTGTAGACGAACACACCCTATGTCGAAGGAGGTTCTGAGGAAGAAAGTTGATGTCGTTCTTCATCGGTGGCACATTCTTCATCGGGATATGATGTTCTTCAATGGAATCCTTCTCCCAAGATCTATCACAAGTTCCAGTAAAATGAAAGTGAGCCTAGATAAAACAATATATTTTAGTTATCTATTATTTTGTTGTTGGAAAAAAATTCAAAAATATTTAAATTCATTAATTGATATGCTCAATTGATTAATGGGGAGGATTTGGCCATTAGTGGAAAGTGAATTCGTAGAATTAATTGGGTAGAGGAGGTCAATAGGCTCCCCCTCATTAATGAAGGTAGTTGAGTGGTTTTTGATAATTAAAAGTTGGGGGTTTAGTCCCGGGTGGTCCCCACCACCGTAACCCCTCACGTGATGTTAGGGTCGGGTGTGCCCCACCACCATAACCTCTCATTGGAGGTTATGGTCTGGTGATACCCACACTTCATATCCCATAAGGAGGTTTGGTTCTGGTGGAACCCACCTCTAAATTCCACTTGGTGGATCATAAAATAAAATAATGTTTAGTTCATCTTGATTTATTATTTACCATGAATAGACAAAAAAATCATTTATTCTCGACCCAGTACCATCGAGGGGAATTTTACCTTAAGGGAATACCAGAACTGCGAGTTCTCTGGTGCCCTCAGATTTCAATTCCAAGCACTGGTTCAAAATTTATAAAAACCCATTCCTATGTTTACTGAAAGACCAGAACCAAACTTCAGAAATTGATTCTGGGCACACCGGGACTAAGATCACGCGCCGTCAATTTTCACGGACTCATAGAATTTCCATTTATTTTTAAAAAAAATTTACATTGAAATTCTGGGTCATTATAAAAATAATTTGAGAAGATAGTATATATATTGGTCGAAATTTAAAACAATAGATTCGTACAATATATTTCTAGGTCGAAAATAATATTGTTAATATTTATAAGAAACAACAAAAGTTAATATATAAAATAAAATATTATGCGTGTATATTACAATGTTTTAAACTATTTTTTATATTTATAAATATAATTATATAAAATATATTAATTATATAATAATTATAAAATTAGTTCATATGAAACTCCTTATGGTTGATTTTTTATTTTATTTTTTGGAAAAATAATTTAATAATATGTTCAAACTCTAATCATTTACATGAATTTCCGTGACTATTTCTCTCTAAATAATTTTACTTATAATTTATTAAATGAATTTTAACATATGAACTAGATACACCCAAAAAAATTGTATATTATTAGGTTAAAAATCAGAGTAATACTCTATGTACACAAAATGGTACATTTCTAAGTGATTTAGATATCTGTTAAAAACATTCACCCTTTGATTCATGTCCACATAGTTGATATACTCGCTTGAATTATCTTTCATCTCAATATTTATATGGCAAGGGGATTATCCTGAAGGAGGATCCATATTGGAATATTCATGGTGGAGACCAAATAATTTCATCACGAGATTATGGGATTTGAAAAAATGGTGACTTAACAACTTAGAAAACATCATCATTAATATATTGTATATGAGTAAAACTAGATAGTAGTGGTACAACCTAGTAACGTCCCGGTTCCGAAAGCCACCTAGAGGCGCCCCATACTCAGTTTGTCATATGGCCTCAAGCGCATTTCCCCAAACACCAGATGCTGCCGACTTGCAGTGAGGGCCTTGAGTGTGATAGTGGGGAAACTATTCCATCATTGGAAGAGTACACAATGAAAGTAAACAAATACATATAAGATCAGAAGTAGTAGTAATTACATATAGTAGTTACAACAGAAGACTGAAAGTATAAACAAGAGAACACATATATAAAATGATTCATGATACATATGTCTAGAAAAATAGCCAGACAAGTCACAATGCTGGAATATAATAGTTCTAAACCAATGTGCAAAGGAATGTAGATAACTCCTCAGCATCGCAAGCCATAGCTTGGTCTCATGCTCTCCAGATCCACAGAAAGTCGAGTACACGTTGTTTAAGGGATCTTGCCCTTATTTATACCTGCAAAAATATAATCTGATCGGGCCTAAAAGCATGACCCAAATAGGGTATGAGACTAAATCCCAGTAGGTAACCACCAAAAGATTTTTTCCTAACATTTAGTGAGTATATGGTAGGTAAAAGTAAAAAAAGTAGTAAACATGAAAGCACTAAGTAGTAAAAAAATGTAAAGTTCAAAGCATTCAAAACACCACACAGAATGCAACATCTAAACAAGCAGATAACACATCAGGTAACCCTCTGAGAAGTACTCAAAGCCTATCCCCTCTAGTCCTATCTACCATGTACAAGAAACACTATGGCTAGTACACTAAGGCTATCCTCCCTGGTTCATCTTAAGCATGGACTCTCTGAGGAAGAACTGACCATCAATTCCACCTATAGTCTCTTATTGTTACTAAATCCACTTTGGGGAAGCAATCAACGACTCATTCCCCCCTGTGGCCCATGTCAAGGAACTACATACACTATGGGGAAGAATTCAACATCAATTCCCCCTATGGTCTCACATCATAAATTATAAAGACATTCTAGAGAATCCCTCAATGCCCATTCTCCCTATACTATATAATCTTGGTTCTCACAGCCCTGTGTAAGTCAAGCAACCCTAGTAGTGCATAACCACAAAGGTCAACCTCAAGAACTACTTGGCTATCATTCTACACAACAACATAACATAAGAACAATTACCCCATCCTATAATACTACGCACGGAATGTATATAGTATCCAAATAGGTAAACACGCCCCAAAGGTCAAAACATGAAAAACATGCATGGGAAATACATCCAAAGAACTACAATTCACCCTATTGAAAATCAATTACCATCTACTCAGACATACCAGCATAGTAGAGATTCAATAGGGCTAAAACTGTAAACACGCAATACCCCGTTCATGGGTAATGGGAAAATTTTCATATAAAACTCAAAGAAATCCTACAGAAAGGCACAAACCGCCTACCTCGGGGTTAAGAGATCAATATAATTGAGCCTCGAAGCATGAATATTCTTAGAATGTTATAGATCTAAGAAAACATCTAAAACGATCAACCCAAGATAACGTAGAAAAGATGAGAAAACATGAAACGAGGTTCCAACAGAAGAGAGGAATCACTGATGCTATTACAACACAATTGACGGTGTTCGAAATAGAGGAAGGAGGGAGGCTTAGGGGCTCGTTGATGATGCGTGATTTCTGGGCGCTATCGGATTAACAGAACCTAAAAGAAGCGATTTCTTGCGATTAGACATGACCCTGATGCGTTTAATGAAAAAAATTACACGGTCTGTTCTTTTGAAGTACACATCATTTACTCGCCTTTTCCGTACTCCACATTAAGTGGCCTCCAAGTCACTCCCACACTCCGTGTGTGTGTGGCTATTACACGGCCAACACACGACATACTATAGTATGGAAATACATAGCCTGTACTCATAAAGTACATGGCATGTACTATGAAAATTTCCAAAAACTCCTCTTTTCTCAAAAACACCACGAAAAATAAAAACATACCTGAAAAGAAGGTACAGGTTCTTACAAACCTATTCAACATTATAACCACTAGAAATTGGATAATCATACCCCAATGGGAACCCACTACCACATTACCACAATATGTTTGACAAGTAATGTATGATGAAATTCATGTTCATTATGGAGAGTAATCATTCTCAATCACAATTTAATATTTCAATTTTCAATATATATCAACCACTATGAACTTTAGAAAAAACAAATGTCAATAGGAAACTTAAATGGGGTATTCGTTCAAATTTCTAAAATTGAAAATTATACTAATTCATGGAATAGAAGAAGGTTTCCAAATTACTATAATTCCTACCTATAAACCAATAATATTTTCACATGAACACTTAAAATTACATAAAATGACAATTATAAGAGTCATATTGTTTAAGTTTGTATTATAATATTTGATGGAAAAACTAGTGATTGCCTTCAATCATTTTTCTCAAGCTGGAATGACAATACCTATCATCTTTAACACAATGAAAATAATCAATTATCATATTTTGGTGGGTTTTCAAACTATTAATAATAAAATAAAAGGGAATCACACACAATTAGTTGACAATAACACAAAGATAGGATTGGTATCCCCTAGGGAATAACATAAACACCCATGTTAAAAAAACTAAACAATATTCACAAATATTATTAATAGGAATGAATTCACATAAAGTCAATCACAAATAAAACATAGTTATATTTAATGTAATAATTATACCTAAAATTATAAGGGAATCAATAAACTAAAAACTATCACCATAGATAGAACACATTGCAATTCATAGGCAAGAAAAAAAATGTTATTAAATAGTATTTTGTAATTTTACACTCTCCTATTATTCTTGACAACTTTTTCACATTTCTATATATAGCATATAGTCATCAATAATTTTTAAATTTACTTTAACAACAATATTTATTTGAAAACCGATATTAATATGTTTTTTGAAGGTAATGAATGTTTTTTTCATTACCAAAAAGGATCATTAATCCAAATGTATATGTAAAATGAAATTAAGAAATTAATTTTTTGAGATTTAAATATAAAAATTTAAATAATTAACAAAATATTTTTTTCAATTCAAATATATAAACTGTATATTTATGTATATATTCAGGTAAATAGTACATAGATAATTTTTTCAATTCAATTATATAAATGATGAAGACCATGCACCTGATGGATTTTCTAATGGTGGGGAGCACGTGCTCAGATATCCAAAGGCCATGCACCTGATGGATTTTTCTAAAAGTGGGGAGCACATCATCCTCTTGAGAGTACATACCATGGTACTTGTTGCACTTCAGGAGGTGGTGTTGAGGGAGTTCCACACTTCCCCTCTAGTGGTACATCCAGGTGTGGAAAATATGTACCAGGACCATCGGTGACAACATTGGTGGCCAGTTATGAAAAAGGTTGTAGTAGTGTTTGTCTCACGATGTCTCACTTGTCAGCAAGTGAAGGCAGAGCACCAGGTACCAGCAGGCATGGTTCAGGCCTTAGAGGTCCTGGAGTGGAAGTGGTATTGGATATCCATGGACTTTGTGATGGGTCTTCCAAGTATATCTTGGGGTCATGACTTATTTGGGTGATCTTCGACCGACTCACCAAGTCATCCCACTTCATACTGATCAGAGAGTATGGTTCAGTAGAGAGCTTGGGACCCCTCTATGTGTAAGAGATAGTGTGTTTACATGGAGTACCTTTTTCTATTGTCTACTACCGGGACACACGGTTTACCTCGAGGCTATGGAAGGGATTTCAGGAAGCTTTCAAGACACAAATTCACTTGATCACTGCTTTCCATCCTCAAACTGATGGTCAGACCGGGAGGACTATTCAGACCCTCAGGGACATGCTTTGTGTATGTTTCCTCGACTTCGGTCTCAACGAGGAGGATCACTTGCCTTTGGTGGAATTTTCCTACAACAACAACTTTCACTCCACAATCGGGATGGAACCATTTGAGGCCTTCTGTGGTCAACCTTGTATATCACCACTATGATGGACAGACCCTGGGGAGTCATCACTGGTTGAACCAGAGATGGTACAAGATATGATGAAGAAGGTGCAGATCATCTAAGGGCAGATGAAGACTGCATAGAGTAGGCAGAAGTCGTATGCTGATAGGAGAAGGAATCCTTTGGAGTTCGAGGATGGAAACCACATCTTTCTACATGTCTCATATCAACGAGGTCTACGGAGATTGGGTCGAGGAAGAATGTTTTCTTCGCCATTCATCATACCTTTCCTGGTCCTCAGGAGAGTAGGCGAGGTGACATACCGCTTGGCTCTTCCACCTCCGTTGCACCGAGTGCATGACGTCATCCACATATCTCAGCTGAGGAGTTACGCGCACAAGCCATCCCACATCATCGGCCACAGGGAGTTGGACAACGATGATTGGGCGACATTCATGGAGGTTCTAGTGGAGATTGAGGATCGACATGAGAGGGTCCTATGTGGATGGTCGATACCTTTGGTGCGCGTTTGTTGGAAGTACATTAACCTCTAGAAGAAAACATGGGAGCGAGAGGCTCAGATACGTGCTCAGTACCCTCATTTGTTCCCTTAGTGTGAGTTGTAGCTTATGGGGACGTAAAGCCCTAAGGAGGGGAGAATTTAAAGACATATAGTTTTAGTGGAAGTTTTTTTAAAATACATTGTATTTGTTTTACGAGTCCGTAGTTTCTGACGACGCTTGATTCTGAGGGCCGATGTGCCTGGAATTAATTTCTGATATTTTTCTTGGGTACGTTCAGAAAACGTACATACAAGATTTTATAACTTTTGAAACATTTCTCAGAAATGAAATATGAGGGCACCATTGAACTCGCAGAATTAGTGAATGCTTACTAAGACCTACTATGTAGTTGCGTTCTGATGAGAATAGAAGTTAGTTTTGGAGGTTTTTAAATTAAATTAAATAAAAATAAGGTTTTCACCTTATTTTTATTTTATGGTGGTTAAAACCTCCAAGTGGAGGTTAGTGGGGGGGGGGCACCCGCACATAACCTCCCTTGGGATGATTTTATTTAGTGGGTCCCACATTAGTTTCTTAACTCTTATAACTCCCCATTAATTTTGGAACACCTCTAACCACTCGTTTATGTGGGTTAAAATCTCCACCATCCGCCATTACTTTATTGTGCCAATGCACGTGATTTAATTCAGTGGAGAGAGGGTATTAATTAACCCTTTTGAATTAAATTCCAACACTTAAAATAATAGGTAGTCTATTATTTTATTTGTTGTTGGCATTTCTATTCCTATGAGATTGTTGGAAAAAGCTCTCAACGGAGAACCGTTCTTTCAATGAAGAACGTGAAGATAGCGAAGAACGTCGATGAACTTCTTCTTCCTTATTCAACTGAACATAAGGATATGGAGCTGACTGTGAACAACACCAACAACACTTCATCCTCGGTCTACTACCCTGGATGCTTCCCGAAGTCAACGAATCGACGCCGCCATTTCCCGCAACTTCGTCAACGAATAATCGTCAATCAAGGTAGGGGTTATTTTACAATTTAATATTACCTTTTGTAACCTGTTTTATGTTGTGTACTTTGAGAACCGAATGATATCACCATAATGAGGAGGGTTTGGACCGCATGAACATGACCCGACCCTCCCCTTATATTCGTTCTTGTTTGATGACCACGGTGGCGGTACACGCAGCGACCGACAATGAGACGACCACGAATAATGCTGACAGCGCAAGACCACTGGGTCACCACAAGGGCGCAACACTACAGTGCCGCATAGTGAACCGATCCTCGACCTGGCAGGCCGCGACAGTGCCTGAGGGGCGCGGTGTAGTCGTACAGTGCTAGAAGAAAGGGGTCGGGGCCAAGAGGGTCGTGGCGGTCAGACAGTGGCACGACGCCGTTGCATCTCGTAGAGCAGTAGGGAGCTGTAGCCAAGGTGGGCCACGATAGAGGGGCGCAACGCTATTGTGCCACGCTGGTGGTGTAGGACCGCAGCTTTAGGCCGTGGCAGATTGGAGAGGGTGGCCGGCTTTGCCGGCCACTAGTGCGTGCCAGGAAGGACCCTTCTAGTCCATCGGTTACCAGGTGACGACGCCTCACGCCGGCCATTTCAGTCAAAGGGGGGTGCGGTACCCCCCTCCCACGCGTTGCCAGCCAAGCCACATGGGCCAACAAGCAAGGCCGCGTGGGCCGGCCAGCTAGGCCACACGGGCTGCCAGCCAGGCCAGGCTACACGGGCCGTCACCAGGCCACGCGGGTCGGGACGCCCCTTCAGGCCGAGCCATACCTTTGGGCCGTGCCACCCCTTCAGGTTGGGCCTCCCCTTCATCGTGGGTCAGATTCACAGACCGGGTCATGTCGGTCTCACTTGGTCAGACCAGACCCTAACCTGTCACACCTGTTTACACTTTTTTTTCCCATATCTTATTCTACGGGCATCCGTTTGACGAACCGTCAGTGGCGCCGATATTCTTGGATCGAATCCATCCCTTTGAGAAGACCCCCACGAGAGTTCAGGGTACAGTTGAGATACAATCATGTTGGTTCTTACACAAAACCAACAGGGCCCCTAGGACTAAAAGGCGAATAACTCACAGACCTGGCTTCTGAGAGACACATCGTCCGTTGCGTTGAGACCCCTATGATGTGGAGGTCCTTCGTGATATATCCATGTGAGGCTTCATGAGACTTGGAGTATTGACTAGTAGCTAATCGATTAGATCCTTTCGGAGACCAGCAGACAGAGTGCAGAGACCTAGTAGCTAACAGACCTGATGACTGCATGACTGATTTGACTCGGAGTGATTCAACTAGCCCAGCGGGGAGCACTGGGTATTTGGTTGCAGACCCATGGCAGATGGAGCGCCTGGTTGTTGGCAGCCAACCCACGATACTTGATAGGAGGAGTACCTCTGTAGGATATTAGGGGGACTGCCTGGTATCTGGCGGCAGAACCACAGCGGACGGAGAGCCTGGTATTTTGCAGCAGACCTGTGGTACTCGACACGAAGAGTACCATAGTAGTCTAAGGTTAGTGAGATGCACCTCAGTGTCGTGAAAGGACCACTTTACTCGACAGAGGAGGAGTTATCCATCATCCAAGGTTTCAATAATGAAAATCCTAGTTTGAGCTGAGTTAATGACTTTTTTGTTTACCACATGTTTGAGATGGGTAATTGATAACTTAGGTATATGTAAGGGAATATACCTAAGTAATGGATATACATTGATATAATCTTTTATGGTTTATTTTGGTTAGATTTATTGAGACCTTGAGGGTCTCGGGGTCCCTATTGAGTATCGTTCTACTCACCCCTGCACGGGCTATGCCCACTCCTTATTGTGTTGGATGCAGACGACAAACAACGCTGACCGAGGTGGAGTGTTCGAGGACTGGACGGTTGTAACACCCGTGGTAAATAAATAATATGACACTTTTATATTTATCCCTATTTGTGAATAAAATGTTAATTTTAATTTAAATGGAACACTATGCTCGATGGCTTACCCAATACGCAACAACGAGTTCCTTTGAAATCTTACGTTGCACTCTAATAATAAAATAATTTTATTTTAAATGGTAGTTAACACCTAGCCATTGTAATGACGGGAATGAACAGAACTAACTAAAAAATTATTATATATGTTTGTCTAATGTTTTTACTTTCTATAATAAATGTTAGAGGATTAAAAATGCGAGTGAATCCAATTTTAAGCGTAAACATTCTAATATTCTTTAAAAGGTCGATTAACCGCCTTTTGACGGCGAACCTATTTTAAATCCACTTTTTACAATTTTATGTGTTATATTTTCCAAAATAAAAATCTTCTTTAGATTTGGGAAATCAAAATTTAATTTGTGTAAATTTTTGGTATTTGTACGATAATGTTCATTTTTTAATGAATAGTGAAAAATGATGTATTTTAATTCAAAACCTCTTGTTAATCTAATTTATTTATATGATAAGATTATCTTTTGAAATGTTTATAAAGTGAAATTAGAATATATTTTTACCATTTAATTCAATTTTGGTCATTGGAATTAATATCACTTTGAGATTGGACATAAACGAGTGTCAATCTTTTGATAGATATTGTTTCTTAAAAACACTCTATTTGATTTGACAGCGGAATTAAATTATAAAATTAATTAATGAAACATCTATGTTATGAATATGGTAAAAAATTATATCATTTTTGAATTCGGAATATCAAATATATCTTAGGGTGAATTTTTGGTATTTTTCTGAAAAACCTTAATTTTTGATTATTAGTGAAACCACAAAGTGGTAGTTACAAAAACTGATTTTTCGTTTAAATGAAACTTTACCACTTCTTTGATTTTAATTTCATAAATCCAATATAAATTATTTGCATTATTAAGTAAAATGTGGTTTAATGGGATTAAAATATTTTTTGATGAAATGTAACTTTTAGGTTTTATTAATCGCGATTAAAGGTAAGTTGTGTGATTTAAGATAAAAATGATATTATAATAAAATGAAAATAACTTGACACCTATCCTAACACTATTGGATGAGTCATGGCCAACCGAGACAACCGATGGGTCTATTTTTGGGACCCCATGGATCCACTTGGGTAAGATAATGACATTTATGCCTTTTATTTAAAATAAAAGTAAAAATGACACAAACAAGTATTGTTTTACTAAAACAATTTTTACATGGGTTTATACAAGTCATATGTTTGACTATAAATATTAATTTTAAATCTAAAAATATTTCCTACATCATGGTATTTTTTTTTATAATTTTTAGACATTAAATAAATTAAATTATTTATGACATCATGATGATGCAGCGATTACCTCATTATTTAACTATTTAAATAAAATGAAATGATAATTTAAAATATAAGACCAACACATGTCAAAAACCTATTGTATGGGTGGAGTTAGAACTCTTATTACCTAAGCCTTGAAATACATAAATGTGGGACCTTTAAAATCCAAAACACATTTGAAAATAAAGTAACATTTTATACCTTTCCAAGAGTGCCCTCCTCTCCTCTTATAAAAGGACCCCACCTCTACCACCTTACCCACACCTCAAAAGCCTTTGGCTCAGCCAATCTATGGTAATTTTGTCTCTCCAAATCCCTCTACTCATCCTAGAAGCCTTACCTTAGGCAGGAATCTCTTCAAGAATCCCTTTTGGTTTAAACCAAAGGGAGTTGCCCGATTTTAAGGTAACGACTTCACTTCGGCTCTTTTGTTTTATTTTTCTTCTGCCACCCCCTATAATCTTTTTATTAATTTCTTTTGTAAGAACACCAATATCTTCCATATACTAGGGTGTTTTCATAATAAGGATTCGATCTACAGTTACACACACCTACATTTAATGGTTAAAGAACATACTGTTTCTGTGGATGGTGAATTTCTGCCTCACGAAACGATGATTGTTCAATATTCTTTTAACACCTTCGTAGGTGGCCATTATGATTTCACTATATTTTTATATGATATATTATGTGTTTATTGTTTCCTTAAGCTTCTGTATTTTTCATTTATGGCATACCTTTATGGTTTCCATTATGGGTAAATGCGGTATCATCATTTTAGGAAGTGCGGACTACTGCCCCCTCAATGTGATCTGATTCGTTAATACCATATGTGGTACATATAAAGGATAGATTTAATGATATTTTATATGATACCATACTGGAATTATAATACTATTATGTATCATTATCTTTTAATTCCATTAAATATGAAATTCAAATGGAAGTAACATTCATGCGTACGTACGACTTACCGTCTCCATGAATGGTGCATTTCATTTATTACCTCTAAATGTTATGTAATATTATAAATGCATGTATATAATGGATATATATGATATATATGATATCTACATGATGAATATAATTCTGGATATAATGGATATTTTACCCCATGAACAAACATGTAATCATAAAGAGTTTATTTTTGACTCAAGTAGCAATGATCGTTAAAACGACTGTTATTAACATAAATAATTACATAGTGTTCATGACATGGTAATAAGTGATATAAAAGGAATAATGAACTTGAAAAAGGTTCTTAAGAATGTAGAAATTAACTCAAGTTTATTATCCAGGGGATTAAAGAATGATCGAGTCAAGTTGGATACAAGTTAAGGGATCTTACCCCTCTCTTTCTTTTTAAGTACATTCTTTTATGTCATTCCTTTTAAGCTCATCTTTCTTATGATTGGGATGTTATTTTATACTAATATTACTGTAATTTTTATGTTCATATTATGAAAGACCCTATTTTCTCTCATAAATCCATTTTGGATGTTTTGAGTGGTGCCGTTAGGCTGCCGAATTTTTGTAAGAGATGCAACCTCTCTCGTTCTTTTTATGTACTATCCTTTATGTGAGTTATTTTAAGCTCCTCTTTGTTATGTTGGGGGATGTTATTTTATATTAATATTGCTTTAAATTTAATTTAAATATTATTAGAGACCCTATTTGATCTCATCAATCCATTTTTGGATGTTTTAAGTAGCGCTATTAGGCTGTCAAGTTTTCCTAATGGATTTTTCGTGTCACTTTTATTCCCATGAGATTTATGCTACATTTGCCACCATTTCCTTCGAGTGGTATCTGTGCTGACCATTATTATAATAATTTTGTAATATACTTTCATTTATGAGTATTTACATCAAGGTTGTATTCTCCTTCTTTCATGGGTTGTATGTTTCGAAAGATACCCAAGTCTGTAAGGGAACCTTTCACCCTCCTATTTTAAAGACTTATTTTTTTGGGTCTATTAATTTAAATATTGTAATGTTGGTATACGTTATTATATATCCTTATTGATGTAAATTTTATGTCCAAGTTATGAGATACCGTTTTTATCTCTCATCAACTCATTTACTGAATTTTGATGAGATGTCGTTAGGCTGTTGAATTTTTGCAAAGGAACTTCTTAAACAAGTTTTGATACTTTGGGATAAACTTGTACTCCATTAATATGTCATTCTATGAATATGTGTGAATGAACTCTAATTATTTCACACTTTATATCCACTTATATTTGGGGAATTCGTTTGTCACACATAATTATGTAATTGATTTATCCTTAATCCAAGGATACCGTCTTTGTATGGGATTTCGTCTCAATATCCTTCATTGAGGCATATTTTGTTTTATACACAACTTTATTTTATACAGTGTATAAACCCCTTTTACTTTTAAGTTTATCCAAAAGGAATCATTTTTATACGAACCGTTTTACTAAACGATAAAAGGGAATTTTATTTTCGTACTTATGCGACGACAACGAATTCTTCGCCACCGTGACCATTATTTGAGTTTCGGCTTACTCTACAAGCCATAACATTTTTTTAAATGAAAAATAAATACCTAGTTTCACTTTTCATTTATTTTGGTATTGAAAATGGTTTTCATAATGATTTTATTATATCAATGTGTTGTCTTGATATCTTGTGATTGAAATGTGGAAATGTTATGCTTCCTTTATGTATGCTTTTTGTGATACGATTATGTTATGGTTCATGGGAATTGTTATGAAGATGGGTGGTTCCGTGATAAAACTAATGGCGGGTGAGCCCAATATAGCTCTCCAATGCATTGGGTAACGTGAAGGGGTTAAAAGTTAAGGTTTCTCCGAAGAGATTTAGGGAATATACTGTGATGGGTATTCCAAACGTAACCATGAGGGTTAATCCCTACGTAAGAATGTTATGAATGTTTCAAGTTACCTTTATGTCTTTTGATTTCTATGATTTATTCATGATTTGATGAGGTATGTGATTATGTTTTATGAGTAAAGTATGATTTCATGCATGGACTAATGTTTTCATTTCGTACTTTTATATGCTTTACTGAGCTTTTTATGATCATCCCAAGTTTTTGAAATGTTTTTCACAGGTCAAGGGAATGGTACATGATGTGATGATAGTGTAATGGAAGTGTCAAGAATGAATCCATGTTTGTATTTTAAATATTTTTCTTTTTATGGGAAAAATGAGTACTATCTTTTATGTAACCACTTTGTTTAAATGTGGAATGTAATGAATGTTTTATGATCTAATTCTCTAAAACTCTAAACCGGAAAAGATCCTCAAAGTGTATTCTTGAAGTAAGTAAATATTAAGTAATGTTTAAGGCTGGGGCCATATAGTTGGTATCAAAGGTTGGTTTAGACAACTTTTGGGATTATGATTTTTTGTTAGACACATGGTTAGTCCCTATATCTATTATTTTCTTTAAATCCTTGTTTTATAAATTTTTTTAGGTCATGTAACATCAGTTAAAAATGGAAGGAGGAGGATCTCAAACTAAATTCCTATCTCTTCCTGATTACATGCTTGCAATAATTATTGCAAAGTCATGTTCCGATGATTGTGAAACTTTTTCTAGCATACAACACTCTTCCAAGCAGTTTTTTGAGATATCAAACACCTCCACTATACCTCATTATCATCGTGGATAATGGGTTGTATTTAGACAAATACAATTTCCACAATATTCTCATATTTTCAATAATGGTAAATATTATGACGGTATTTTCAAATATTTTACCTTATCAGAAGAATTTGAAGCATATTATGATTTTAAAAATGGTGCTGAGGAAGGAGACCCTTTCACAACATATTTATCTTTGCTTTTAAAATATATTCTCTCAGAACATACTTATGGTATTTTAAAAGGACCAATAATAGAAAGTTTCAACTCAAATTATGTCCAACTATTTTATAGAAATCACGTTTTATCAGATGTTTTGGAATTATATGTCATACATGATTATTTTCCAAAACTTGTTTTCTCTGAACACACATATGACCCATTTTGTACAAGGTGTATTCAGATGGAGGAAGAAAATGATTTTGAAGGATCTCTAAATCATTGTTTTAATTCATGGGACTTCTACCTACGTGATCAAGATGATGATGAAACCAAGTGGATGCCATAATCAAGGTATGCTGTTTTCATTTTGGGAATCGTTTTATTTTATGGGGGTGAAAAAATACTTCAAGAATTAATATGTTGAGTTCATAATGAATTTGGATGAAAATGAGATGTATAAGGAAACTATTTAGGTTAAAACATGTTAGGGTTATTTTTGGAGTTTTATAAAATGGACAACATGCAGACCGTGTGACAACCCGTCGCGTCAGATAAAGCTGCAGGAATCGAACCCACAACCAAAGTGCGACTGGTATTTATCGCCTACCACTGGACTACGTGAAGTCCCTAGTTAGTATGAATTATTCTTTTTAGTTAGATGATTTTATGAATTAAGAGTAAGTTGATTTTGGGTTATCTATGGAAATTATTAACCTATCAAGGATGATGTGTGACTAGGTTAATTACTTTTCAATATGATATTTTAAGAGCAACTGATGTTATTTGGAGACAAGTGTTAATTTTTACCTTGGAAGACTATGTGATTAAATCCTTCAAATATTTGGGTTTCAATCTAAGTTTGGTTTACTTTAAATTATATTATGGACAAATTGTTTATTGAATGGTCTTAATTGAACTTTGGGTTTTGTTGGACAAATTTTGGAGATTAAGAATAGATTTTCTTTTTATAAAGGGTTATCCTTTTCTAGTTTATCTGATCGTGTTCTAACAATTTTGGTTTTTGTAAGGGTCTAAATACATGGGCAATATATAGTTCTCTTTTTTGGATTAGGTGATTCTCAATAAATTGATTATAGTACTCTTAATGCAAACAAGTCTTCCTAAATACTCGTCTTTTGGAGAAAGTAAGAGTTTGTGTAAGAAATCTAGTAAAAGTTGAAATTCAAAAGGACAAGTAAGTATGTTTCCTTAAGATAAAAAATAAATTCCTCAAAGAAAAGTAACTTAAAACAAAAATGTTTTCTATTAACTTTTCCTATGGGGGAATCGAATACCGTTTAACCCACCACAAGTATGTGATTTTCTTGTGGTTAACTTTCTCCTAAACATGTTTTCTATAACTCTCCATCAGAACATGAAACTTTTCTTTTTCTTCCATATCCATGTTTTACTACATGGAATCCATGTATGGGTTGACTCGGGTGACCTCTGTACTACACTTTCATTATTTTAAAGTGATTGTTTTACCAACTCTTGTTCCGATGTGGGGCTTTCAATGATCTTTCCGAGCCCAATTTGAAAATTGCGAGGACGCAATTCCAAAAAGGGGGGAAGGATGTAACACCTTATGTAAATAAAGAATATGACATTTTTTTATTTATCCCTATTTGTGAATAATATGATAATATTAATTTAATGGTAACACTATTCTCGATGGCTTACCCAATACACAACAACGTGTTCCTTTGAAATCTTACGTTGCACTCTAATAATAAAATAATTTTATTTTAAATGGTAGTTAACACCTAGCCATTGTAATGACGGGAATGAACAGAACTAACTACAAAATTATTATATATGTTTGTCAAATATTATTACTTTTTACAATAACTGTTTGAGGATTAAAAATGTGAATGAATCTAATTTTAAGCGTAAACATTCTAATATTCTTTAAAAGGTCTATTAACCACCTTTTGATGGAGAACCTATTTTAAATCCAGATTTGACAATTTAATGTGGTATATTTTACAAAATAAAATTATTCTTTAGAATCGGGACATCAAAATTTACATTGTGTAAATTTTTTGTATTTGACCGATAAAGTTCATTTTAATGAATAGTGAAAAATGTGGTATTTTAATTCAAAACCTCCTTTTAATCTAATTTATTTATATGATTAGATTATCTTTTTAATTGTTTTTAAAGTGAAATTATAATATATTTTTACCATTTAATCCAATGATGGTCATTGGAATTAATATCACTTTGAGATTGGACATAAACGAGTGTCAATCTTTTAATAGATATTGTTTCTTAAAAACACGCTATTTGATTTGACAGCGAAATTTAATTATAAAATTATTTAATGAAACTTCTATGTTATGAATTTGGTCAAAAAGAATTCATTTTTTAATTTGCAATATCAAATATATCTAAGGGTGAATTTTTGGTATTTTTCTAAAGAACCTAAATTTTTGATGAATAGTGAAACCACAAACTGGTAGTTACAAAAACTGATTTTTTGTTTAAATGGAACTTTACCACTTTTTTGATTTGAATTTCAAATATCCAATATAAATTATTTTCATTATTAAGTAAAATTTGGTTCAATGGGATGAAAATAATTTTTGATGAGAAGTAACTTTTAAGTTTTATTAATCGTGATTAAAGGTAATTAGTGTGATTTAAGATAAAAATGATATTATAATAAAATGAAAATATCTTGACACTTGTCCTAAACATATTAGATGAGTCATGTCCGACAAAAAAAAACCATGGGACGATTTTTGGGACACCATCGAGCCACTTGGGTATGATAATGACTTTTATAACTTTTATTTAAATTAAAAGTAAAAATGACACAAACATGTATTGTTTTACTAAAAAAAATTTAAATGGGGTTATACAAGTCATAGTTTTTACTATAAATAGTAATTG
This sequence comes from Viscum album, assembly GCA_963277665.1. Taxonomy (NCBI): domain Eukaryota; kingdom Viridiplantae; phylum Streptophyta; class Magnoliopsida; order Santalales; family Viscaceae; genus Viscum; species Viscum album. The sequence continues at coordinate 1,293,389,834 of OY728158.1, forward strand.
GAAATCTAGATAGATTTCCTACATCATAGTATTTGTTTTATAATTTTTTGACATTAAAAAAATTAAAATATTTATGACATCATGATGATGTAGCCATTACCTCATTATTTAAGGATTTAAATAAAATGAAAAGATAATGTAAAATATAAGAACTACACATGTCAAACACCTATTGGATGGGTGGATTTCGAACTCTAATCACCTTATCCGTGAAATACATCAATGTGGGACCTTAAAAATCCGAAACACATTTGAAAATAAAGTAACATTTTATACCTTTCCAAGAGTGCCCTCCTCTCCTCTTATAAAAGGCCCCCACCTCTACCACCTTACCCACACATCTCAAGCTTTTGGATCTGCCACGCTCTGATAATTTTGTCTCTCGACATACCTATACTCATCCTAGAATCCTTACCTTAAGCAGGAAGCTCTTCAAGAAACCCTTTTGGTTCAAACCAAATTGAGTTACCCGATTTTAAGGTAACGTCTTCACTTGGGCTCTTTTGTTTTATTTTGCTTCTACAACCCCCTAAACTCTTTTTATTAATTTATTTTGTAACAAAACAAGTATATTACATATACTAGGATGTTTTTATAATAATTATTCGAGCTACACTTACACAAACCAACATCTAATGGTTAATGAACATACTATTTCTGTGGATGGTGAATTTCTACCTCACGAAACGATGATTGTTCAATATTCTTTTAACACCTTCAAAGGTGGCCATTAAGATGTCAATATATTTATATATGATATATAATATGTTTATTTTTTCCTTATGATTTTTTATTTTTCATTTATGGCATAAATTTATGGTTTCCATTATGGATAAACGCGATATCTTCATTTTAGGAAGTGCGAACTACCGCCCCCTCAAAGTGATTTGATTCGTTAATACCATATGTGGTACATATAAAGGATAGATTTAATGATATTATATATGATAAAATAATGGAATAATAATACTATTATGTATCATTAGGTTTTAATTCCATTAAATATGAAATAGAAATGGAAGTAGCGTTCATGCGTACGTACGACTTACCGTCTCCATGAATGGTGCATTTCATTTCTTATCTCTAAATGTTATGTAAAATAATAAATTCATGTATATAATGGATATATATGATATATATGATATCTACATAATGAATATAATTCTGGATATAATGTATATTTTTTCCCATGAAAAAACCTATAATTATAAAGGGTTTATTTTTTGACTCAAGTAGCAATGATCATTAAAACGACTGTTATTAACTAAAATAATTACATAGTGTTCATGACATGGTAATAAGTGATATAAAATGAATAATTAACTTGAAAAAGGTTTTTAATAAAGTAGAAATTAACTCAAGTATATTATTCAGGATATTAAAGAAAGATCGAGTCAAGTCGGATACGAGGTAAGGGATCCTACCCCTCTCTTTCTTTATAAGTACACTCTTTTATGTCATTCCTTTTAAGCTCATCTTTCTTATGATTGGGAGGATATTTTATATTACTCTTACTGTACGTTTTATTTTCATATGATTAGAGACCTTATTTTCTCTCATCAATCCATTTTGGATGTTTTGAGTGGCGCTGTTAGGCTACCGAATTTTCTTAAGAGATCCAACCTCTCTCTTTCTTTTTAAGTACTATCCTTTATGTCAGTTATTTTAAGCTCATCTTTTAAATGTTGGGGGATGTTCTTTTATATTCTTCTTGCGGTACATTTTATGTTAATATGATGAGTAAGCCTATTTGATCTCATCAATCCATTTTTGGATGTTTTAAGTGGGGCTGTTAGGCTGTCGAGTTTTCATAAGGGATTTTTTGTCTCACATTTATTCCCGTGAGATTTATGCTACATTTGCCACCATTTCCTTTAAGTGGTATATGTACTGCCCATTATTCTACTCTTTGTTTAATATAGTTTCATTTATGATTATTTACATCAATTTTGTATTGTCCTTATTTCATGGGGTGTATTTTTTGAAAGATACCCAAGTCGGTAAGGGAACCTTTCACCCTCATCTTTTTAAAGACTTCTTTTGTTGGGTATTTTAATTTACATATTGTAATGTTGGTATATGTTCTTATATATCATTATTGATGTAAATTTAATGTCTAAGTGATGAGATATCCTTTTTATCTTCATTAACTCATTTTCTGAATTTTGAAGTGATGCCATTAGGCTGTCAAATTTTTGCAAAGGAACTTCTTAACCCATTTTTTATTCTTTGGGATAAACTTGTACTCTTTGAATATATCGTTCTATGAATATGTGTGAATGACCTATAATTATTTTACACTTAATATCCACTTATATTTGGTGAATTTGTTTGTCACACATAATTATGTAATTGATTTATCTTTAATCCAAGGATACCGTCTTTGTATGGGACTTCGTCTCAATATGCTTTCATTGAGGCATATTTTGTTTTATACACAACATTATTTTATATGGTGTATAAACCCTTTTTCCTTTGAAGTTTATACAAATGGACTATTTTTTATATGAAGCGTTTTACTAAATGAAAAAAGGGAATGTTTTTTTCGTACGTATGTGGCGACAACGACTTCACCGCCATCGTGACCATTATTTGAGTTTCAGCTTCCTCTATAAGACATACCTTTTTTTAAATGAAAAATAAATACCATGTTTTACTTTTCTTTTATTTTGGTATTGAAAATGGATTTGATAATATTATTATTATATCAACGTGTTTTATAGATATCTTGTGATTAAAATGTGGAAATGTTATGTTTCCTTTATGTATGCTTTATGTGATACGATTATGTTATGGTTCTTGGGCATTGTTATGAAGAAGGGTGGTTCCGTGATAAAAATAAGGGCGTGGGAGCTCGATATAGCTCTCCAATGCATTGGTTAATGCGAAGGGGTTAAACGTTAAGGTTTCTCCGAAGATATATAGGGAATATACTGTGATGGGTATTCCAAACGTAACCATGAGGGTTACTCCCTACGTAAGAATGTTATGAATGCCTCAAGTTACATTTATGTCTTATGATTTCTATGATTTATTCATGATTTGATGAGGTATGTGATTATGTTTTATGAGTAAAGTATGATTTCATGCATGGACTAATGTTTTCATTTTGTACTTTTATATCCCTTACTGAGCTTTTTATGCTCATACCAAGTTTTTGAAATGTTTTTCACAGGTCAAGGGAAAGGTACATGATGTGATGATAGTGTCAAGGAAGTGTCAAGAAAGAATCCATGTTATTATTTTTTATATGTTTCTGTTGATGGGAAAAATGAGTAATATATTTTATGTAACCACTTTGTTTAAATGTAGACTGTAATGCATGTTTTATGATATAATTCTCTATAACTCTAATCCTGAAAAGATCCTCAACGTGTATTCTTGAAGTAACTCAAGATTAAGTAAAGTTTAAGGCTGGGGCCTTATAATGCTACCCAGATGTAGACATCACGAAGATTCGGTACTCGGAGGAGACAAACATACATGGAGCCCTGAGGAGGCTATCTGTATCTACCCTTCAGGTAGGATACATGGTGGACGATCAAGGAGCTGCTTGACACCTTCCAGCTGTTTGCCTTTCTAGTTGTACTTGTTTGTCATTTCCTTGTACTTTACTATTGGGATTGTATTTATGTACCCTTTTACTTTCAATACACTTATTATACAACTTTTAATTAGTTTTTTCTTCTTCTTGTACTCTTTTTGTGGGTGTTTATGATTTATAATGGAAATTCCGTCCTAGTTTTAGGAAATTATGCCTTTGGTGCTAGTCGCCGGCCCTTGGACTATGGAAGGAGGGCTTAGGGTAGTCACGATACGGTCCCCTAGGGATGGGTCATGAAACAATAGACTATAAATTATTTATAATTCAAATTATTATTATCTAATTAGGAAAACTTAATTTTGATTCAAAAGGAATTGTGAAAATAGTAAAATTTAATCACCGCGGTTAATGTTAAATGAGGATTACCAGGAGGTGAAAATAATAACACAATGGTTAATATGACCATAAAAACTTATAAATTTTTTTATTTTATTAAAATATTTATACTTTATATAATTTAATGTTTTATAAATATCCATTTATGAGCCATTTTCCTTGTAAAAAACATCGGTATACAGTTTTCTTTTTAACAATTCCTTGTGTTTCCTCTCGCGGACATGCTGCTCACTATTATCCAATAGTCACACATCCAAACAATTTTATTTCATCCAATACCATCCCAAATATCATAATTTAATACCTAAAAAATTCTTAGAATACTTATTTTTATTATTAATCCCTCATTAGAATGATTTAGTTCCAATACTAAGGAGTGTGTCTAAAGGAAAGGTGTCATTCCATAGATTGATTTTTTGTTTCATTTATTTATCCACATAGTTCAAATATTATCCATATATTATAATATAATAAAATACATATTTACCATGTAATTTTATAATTTTATATTAGTGTAATAACCATATAAATCTCCTCTCCCATCAAATGAGAAATGAAAACGTAGATCATGTGCACGACATGTTACCTCCTCACAAACCGATGTAATTATTTTTCCATAAATGCCTCTCATGGAATGATATAATCATGGATTTAATATATATACATATATTATATTTATAATATAATTAATCTTATTTTATATTAATATTAAATATACCTTTTTACAGTATAATCATTTTGAAAATGACAACAACGCTCCTGCATAGTTATGGAAAAATGGATCCACACACCGATTTGATACATTTTTCATTTTTTTACATGAGTGGTCATTAGGATTAATTAATTTCTCATATATGATATAAATTATTTAAATTTAAATTTTAAAATTTTTATTAATAATTACCATTCTCTTATTCCAACATTCAAGAAACTAGAATAAATGATCTTGCATACATTTGGCCTTCTGTATCCATGAATGGTGGAAATCATTTTCTATATCCTTATTTTATATATGAAGAGATATATATATATAATTATATATATAATTAATAGTTTTTAAAATCATTATTTAAAAAATTTGATATTATTAATCCATTATCTATTTATAATTACATAAAATACCAAACCAAAACATACATGAAAAGCAATGAAGTTATTTACCTAAACATGATTTTAACATGGATTTTTTAATAAAGTTTTAATAAAATATAATAGGTAAATCATATATGATATGATCTATATGATTATGGTTCAAGAATATAGTTAAAATAAATTTATAATTAGAATTCATGATGTTTCAATGTGTGTGATAAATGTTTAGACTTGCGGTAAGGGATTTTTGTCTCAAATTGTATTATTTGGAATCTATGTTATGTTATACACTTATATTATTTTATCTGGTGTGTATAAATATAATTTTACATGTAATATCATCTTTTAATTTTAAATATAATTATAATTATAATTTATGTTATTATTTATTTGGGGTTATGATTCAAATGATTCAATAGGAGTAAGGGATTTTTTTCTCACTTTGATTGCGAGGAGACACTTTCCATATTCATCACTATTTTATTTTATATAGTTTAAATAATTCCCAAGAATGTATATTTTTTAAAAAAATTATATTTTATTTAAATATCCATATAATATTATTTATTTAATGTGGAATATGATTCAAAAGATTTTAAGGGGGTAAAAGTTTTGTGTTAAAATATCATTATTTATCATAATTGTAAATGATTCAGTTTCTAATGAATGAATATTATTTCCATACTCTAATGAAACCAATTTTTTTATACGTTTTTACTTCAATAGAATTCATTTTTTACATTTAATTTTAATATTTTTATGTACTTAAGAGACAAAAAATATAATTTTTATAGAAACAATTATTTTGCTATTCGATTGAAATTTTTTCATCCATATCCATGTTTTCAAAATATGTTTTAAAATATGTTTTTACTATTATCAATATGTATTTTTAAAAAAATTATTTTACCAATTTTCATTATTTTTTATGAGATGAATATTCTTGTTATTTTATTAATTAGGTAGTTTTTTACTTTTTACCAAAAATGTGAAATGAATATTTCTTTTAACATATAAGATATAATCAAATGTTTCTACTATCAGGAACACCCATTTATTTGAAACATTTATTACACTTATATAATTTTATTGTAAAAAAATTTATTTTATATTTTTAAAATTTATTAGATATTAAATTATTTTTTTTAAAAAAATTAAAAGATATTTTACTCAAGATATATATAATTATATTTTTAGATAATTTATATTCATCAATTAAAAGATCAATTAGTGTTTCTAATATTTTATTTTGGGTATGATCCAATAGTATCATCCTTATTTCTTCATTGGATGGTTTATGTATATTATTGTGATGAAGATATTTTTATAAAGAGCATTTCTCTACCATGATTTATAATATGTTTAAATTTTAATGAAATTCATTCCCTTTTCAATAGTTTATGTTATGATGAATGGATTAGGATCTTGTAGAACAAAAATATATGGATTATATAATAGGTAGGAACTATATCTCCCTCATATTAATTTGGTAAAAATTTATTTCTCATGAGATAATTATGGGATATATGTTGATATGATTGATCCACTATGAAAAATAGGATGATGTTATTGATCCACTATGGGGAATATGTTAGTGTGCTTGATACACTATAGGAAATAGGTTATAATTCCTGGCTCGTTATGTTATGTGATATATATAGGGATTACTAATATACTACAGTTTTATGGTCTCTATAGTAAACCTTGACATATAAAATCATTTCTATTGTTATGATGGTGTCACACTTATATGATATAAAAATTTTTTATGGTTGATTTATGACTATTTCTCACTCATATGAATTGTGTATTTCAAAGGATAATATTTTATTCTGTGAATCATGTTTACGGTCTTTAAATATTGGGTATAAGCATTGTAATTTTTTTTCATGATCTCATTCCCTTAATATTAACTTATTCCTTCATATGGTCAATGATTGATATCTATCATTTTTATAGTAATTTGAAAATTGATCTCACCATTTATTATGTTTACATTCATCGGGTTATAAAAATGATTTATGTAGGGTGTTTCTATGAAGTGTAAAAATGATATGATATTTATGGGTAATATTTAATATCATTCATGAAATAATAATACTATATACTGTATCTATAAAGACACATAACTGTTATTGTCCTCCATTTGGTATTTGTGAAAAATTGAATATTAATCTAAGAAGATTTAGTATTTTTTTATTAAAATAATGGGTCTCAATAATTCCATATATTCCCAATAACTTATTCTCTATTTAGTACCATTTTCTTTGTCTTGTGTGTCTATCTTCATTCATTACCTATCAATATGACACCTCTCTATCCAATACACTGACCACCCAAAAAAATTAATCTCAATATTGATGGATGGCACCACACTTTGGAACATCACTTCTTAAAAAATAAGAACATATTTAACAACTCATTCAAAGCATACACAGTGAAACTTCTCCCTTTATATTGATGTGGTTTTTCTAATAACTGAGGGTGGAGCATGAAATGAAAATTCAATGTTCTTACTTAAACATGGAATATACCACTCAATTATATCACAATTGAACACTGTGAAACCTCCACAATAACTTGTGTCAAAAAATAGTCATAGGAACTTCTTAATATATCATTGTTAATTATTTCTTTAATATTTATTAAATTTTTTTCTCAAATTATAACTTTTCATTAATAATTATTTATTCCATTATCATCCATAACAACATCTTCACAATGATTATAGGACATAAACATATAGGTTACGTCATCTAATAACCAAAGATGTTTTCTATTATTTTATAAAACACTATTTGGTATCTTTTGAAATTCCTTTCACTCTAGTGCTTTGGAAAATGGTATCCTATGATTCTTGGTTGGATCCTCAAATATTTAGAAAATAACATATAACAAAAAACTAAAAATTCACAATTTATGACATTACAAAAACATTATAATGATATTTAAACCATTATTCAGTATATATTAATAGGAACTTGTATGTATGATAGTCCTTAATTTGGTAGTCCTTCATATAGATATGATTTATCTGTTCCAAAAATATTCTTAATCCGATGAACTCAATCTAGTTGACACATAAGTATTCTTTTATTGAAAGAGATCATAAATTTCTCCTTGATATTCTTTGTCTTATAGAATTACTTTATAATCTTATATCTGAATACCTTTTTTAGAATCCTCGATCTGATTACATGGAAAACATTGTATGATGAATTGAAATTATATATTTAATGAATCATATTTCCTTATCCAATCATATTTAAATCCCTATGTGATTCCTTCACAAAAATTCCGCGATAAATACTTCCTTTCATGATTACTCTATCCATTGACTTTGAGTAACTCTTTCTAAGGAAATCTAAAATTACAATATATGAGGGACTATACAATTATTATTTTTTATCCTTCACGACTCTACATTAAGTGACTTAATAAATTCAAATTTATCTATTTAATTTATTATATATGCTATGACAGATAAATTTAATAGATCCATCTTGTATACTGCGTTCATTTTTCCATTTGATAAATATTTTTTTTAATCATATCATGCTGAAAAATTCACATTATATCATGTTTAATTTTAATTATAAGTGAAAAATACATTATATGTTTTTATTTTTCTAACTACTATATTTTATATGAAACTATAAATGTAATTTGACCCAAAATAACGACATTTCATTCGATCAAATTCGTATGATCACCTATGTTTGTTATCCCAATCCTTATTTGACCAAAAAACAGTATATGCAATCATTATAATATTTTTAACATATGTGATTCACCAAACATCAAGAAACTATTTTGAGAGATTAATACTAGTTCCCTAATCTATATAAGAATAAAAATATGTTAAATATTATTACATATTTATCTAATTAATATATTATAAACATTTAAAAGGAAAGAACACCATTAATCATCCTCCTTGTTTACAAGACCTGGGAACTTCTTCTATTGTTCAATGAACATTGGAATTTAAATACATATAATTGAGAATTTATCATCTCCCTATAATCATATAATATAAAAGATACATCATCTTCATTTTGAATATTGGATACATTAACAAAATATCTATGATACTTCTTATTCACTATTTCTCCAACACATTATCATCAATAACAAGTGTTGATACTTCAGATACATTTCAGCAAAATTATACATGAAAAAATCTTCAGAATATCAACAACATTGAAATTCAAATAATTCATTAACCACAAAAAATTGGATTACATTGTCAAAAGAAATTACACTCATGATGTGGTGTAAATAATATCCCCCTGTAATTTTTGTAAATACCATCATGCTAAATATTATAAAATGTGAATCTATTAATCTGTCTCTCCCCATTTCTTTATGAACATTTACATAAATTTATCTCTCACTTATTGAGTAAGTATTCATAGAACTTGAGAGAATTTTATCAATTAATTATTAATAAATTCATCATATATCATCTAACTCTATGTCTATGAAACACATACTCGATTTAGAAAACCATAGAATTTGACTAAGACAAAAAGATACCAAGTTTTCTTTAAGTATTATACCAACTGAAATAATATCTCACATAACTAAATTTATGGACATATCCAATATAATTTTCTTTTGATGATAAAAATTATGATATAAAATTGTTTTATAAAAAATAATCCTGAAATTCATGAACACTCTCAAATAAATAAGTTTAAACATTTGGTTATGAATGGTAGGATTAACTATCCTATTACATTCATCCCAATACATTTTATATATATTTAATTAATTAAATTTCTCTATCTCGGTGTTAATATTTTTATTTTTATTTACCAAGTATATGTCATTAATAAATATATACCATTTTTAATGACACTCATCAAAGATCACTCTTGGATAGTAATATTTTTATAAAATAATAGTCCCACCAGCTTCATCAATATAGTTCACTTCTATCCCTTTCATGTGGACATTTCTTATGATTTTATGAGGATAAATCTGTTTAATATTTTTTTTCAGATTTATAGGATGAAAATACACCCAATTGGATATTTTACGTGTGGTTTTATAGATTTTACATTTTCTAAAACATTATTAAGGATAAAATTCTTTACAATAATAAATTGGAATTACAAAATTAAGATTATCCCAAGATGAGATAATCTTTTCTTTTATCTCATGTTTTGAAAACATCCATTTCATCTTTATCAGGGATGATCATCCCATAATATTGTTCATTTTACCAAGTTAGGAATCATTAGAGGATGAAAAATTCATTATAGAATGTTGTCTAATATTGGAGTCTCATTAACTATCATAGGTTATCTACTAGAGATCATCAATCACCTTACATTATGTAAATAATAAGTACACATACAATTTATGATGGTAAGGGGAATAGTGTTGATCTTGCATTATTATCATTCTATGAAGTATGGTTAAGAATATTTTTTAAACTACAATGCTCAATTTCATCCACTCATCATTCTAGTGCATCTAAAATTAAATATTTAATATGGTATCATGGATCTTATAACATATTTAAAAATTTTTTCTATGTATTTTATCTTCTCAATATATAGTATGGATCCTGTATCAATTGGTGCATCTCTTATCTTTTTTATGAACCCTTCTTGTTTTGCAATTGGTTTAGATCACTTTGTAGGAATGTGTATTATCTTGTTGCAGATCAGACAAAAAAATTCTTTAAAAATGATATTTATGTTGTTTAAAACCTATCATGGTGTTTGATATCTTCTTTTTGAATATTATATTTTTATAGGCACTAGATATTTTTTATTAATATTACATATTTATTGAATTCTCCAGGTATTTTTTCCAAATTTAAAATATATATCTGAGGCCTTTTGTTGACTTCTTGGATTCTCCACATAGACTATTCTGAGCTTCTTTGTTCACATTAGTATTTTTGTATATAACACTCATCTTAACCATTATAAATATGTCATTCTAGGAACATTAAATTAATTTAATTGATATATAATAGGGATTGATTTGTCATTAGATAATATTTAACATTTTTTCCAAAGATTCATTTTCTTTCTTAACAAACATCTATGGTATTCTCTTCCAATATGCTTTTGATACATGTTGAGATGATCATGCACTAATCATATGGCAACCATTATTGTATAAATCTTATTTATTATTCAATATTATAAATATTTTTTACATATATATATTTATTAATGTTTTGATGTTACATATTTATCTCTCAATTAATCCCCATTTACATGATATTCCTTTATTCTTTTTCATTTATATAATAGCACCAAAAATCTAATAAACTATTCATAAACCGCTTATCACAATGATATTGAACTACAAACCGTAGACTTGATATAACTATTACATGATATCTATAATTTGTTGCACAATCTACCATCTATTTTTGGTTTTCATCACAACCTTTTGGACTCTTTGTGGGGAACAAACATCAATTATCGTTTTCCAATCCACCTTATACATGGTTGTATGCTCCATACAACATTTCATCATCCCTAACAATATATATTTTGTTTTCCATGATTCAATATTTATGAAAATTAATGAAGATTATTTTTTTACCAGAAGGTTTGGATGTCACCTATTTCTTCATGTCTTTTTGAGATAAATCATTAAATGATGTTATGGTATTCTGGTCATATGTTATAGAACATTAATCATCATAATCACCTATTATGAATTATCTAATAGTTGAATCTTTATTATTCTTTTTTAAAGAATCAATTTTTTTATTTTCAAAATTGTCCAATATAACATCTAATTATAAATACCTCATTATGAAGGTACTTATATGATCTTATATTATAATAAAATTTTGATTAATATAATTGTACTTATATCAACTTCTTCACTAAGAAACATATTGATATCGTGAATAAGGGAATTATATTCATTGATTATATTTAAATTTATCACTATATAAGAATCCTTAATAACAATTTTATTTCTAATATTATATTTTAGTGCATGGATGTTTTAAACTAATGTTTTATTAAATCCATATTTCACATAAACATCATGGATCCATGTGTCTTCAAATTTTCATTATCTGGTTTCAAGACCCGGTTTTTTATCTCAATGGCTCCAATATGGTTGGCTATAATTATGAATTTTAAAACGTTTTATTTGAAATAATTCTCTATATTATTTGTTTTTCCTTTAATATGGGTTATTTATTACCGTATTATTTCAAAAAATCCATAATAAAAGAGAGATTGGTTCACTAGGAAAGAAATGCATTGAATATTTTAAAACATTAACGTATATTTCATGTGAAATAATTGATAGATCATCATCAACACTTATTCTAGTTTCCTTGTTTTGAGGATTGTCTATGAAAGAATTTTCACATACCCCATGATCACTTAATTATGGTACTCTATAGGTAGGAATTTTTTCCTTTTACTTGGTAGTAATTTGAACTACCTATTTTTTTCCTACACACTAGATATTCCATCTACATTATTATACAATTGAGATAGAAATATATCTTTTTCATTTCTTTAGTGGGACATATTCTGACAATTTATTTTATCTATATTTTTCATATTCATCATGGTCTTGGTCGAAATATAATTCTTCTATGATATAAATGAATCTTTATAACAACTGAACTAAATTATTAATATTTGAAATAACCTCAAATGATATGAGGGAAAACATTTATGATATAGAGAACCTAATATAAATAAAAATGTTCTATTACTAATTGATCAGACAACAATGGGTTATGGAATGAACTTTGGTTGGTGGGGGTTTATTTTTTTTGGGGACTTTTTTGTACAAATTAATACTTGTTATCATATGAACACATAGAATTATTAAGATCTTGGTTATACTATTATATGTTAATTTATTATGTTATTATATACTAGAAATTAATGGATGTAACATGATTTTTTACAAGGTTCACTTCCAAATAAGTGTTGATAGTCCCTTATATTTATGGTTAATCACATTAAATATATTTTCCACTATAATGAGGTATCAATTACAGTGGTTTAGATAAAAAAAATCTAGATACTATGTGTGTAACATCCCAGGTAAATAAAGAATAAAGCATTTTCATTTTTATTAATATTTACAAATTAAATATTAATTTTAATTTAAAGGGGTTGCTATGTTCGATAGCATACTCGATACGCAATGATGAGTTTCTTTGAAAACTTACGTTGCACACTAGTAATAAAATAATATTATTTTAAATGGTAGTTAACAAATATCCGTTTTTTTGGTGGGAATGGATATAAATAACTAAAATATGATTATATATGTTTTTTAAATGTTTTTACATTTATCTAATAAAAGATAAAGGCTTAAAATACGGAAAGAATTCAATTTTAGGCACATATACCATAATTTTCACTAAAGGTTCACTTATCGCCTTTTGATGGGGAACCATCATTAAATATAGTTTTGTTCACTGTTATACATTCTATTGGACAAAATAAAACTCTTCTTTAGAATCGGGACATCAAAATTGACTTTGTGTAAATTTTTGGTATTTTTCCGATAAAGTTCATTTTGTAATGAATAGTGTAAAATGTTGTATTTTAATTCAAAACCTCTATTTAATCTAATTTATTTATATGATTATACTATCATTTGAATTGGGTTTAAAGTAAAATTAGAATATATTTTTACCATTAAATCCAATAGTGGTTTTTGGAATTAATTTCACTTTGAAATCGTACATAAACTAGTGTCAATATTTTGATACTTATTGTTTCATAAAAACACGCTATTTGCTATGACAATGGGAATTAATTATTAAATTAATTAATGCAACTTTTATGTTTTGAATTTTGTAAAATAGACTTCATTTTTGAATTCGGAATATCAAATATAGCTTAGGGTGAATTTTTGGTATTTTTCTGAAAAACATCAATTTTTGGTGAATAGTGAAACCACTATGTGGTACTTAAAAAATGGATTTTTCGTTTAAATGAAACTTTACCACCTTTGTGCTTTGAATTTAAAAAATCCGACATACATGGTTGTCATTAAGAAGTAAAATGTGGTTCAATGGGATTAAAATATTTTTTTGGTGAATAGTAACTTTTATGTTTTTAATCGCGATTAGAGGTAATTAGTGTAGTTTAAGGTAAAAATAATGTTTTAATAATATGAAATGACCTAGAAACATGTACTACCCTTATTGGATATGTCATGGCCGACCAAGAAAATCCATGGGTCAACTTGGGGACCCCATGGAGACACTTTGGAAGGAAAATGACATTAATACCTTTTTATTTAATGTTTAAATTAAAATGTCACAAACATGAGTTATTTTACTAAAACAATTTTTACATGGGGTTATACAAGTCAGATTTTTTATTATAAATAGTCATTGGAAATATAAAAAGATTTCCTGCATCATTGTAGTTTTTTATAATTTTTAGACATTAAATAAATAAAATTATTTATGACATCAGAATGATGCAGCGATTACCTCATTAATAAAGGATTTAAATAAAATGAAAAGATAATGTAATATCTATGACCTACACATGTCCAAAACCTATTGGATTTGTGTATTTCTAACCTTTATCACATTATCCTAGAATTATATCAATGTGGTACCTTTTAAATCCGAAACGCATTTTAAAATAATGTATCATTTCTTTACTTTCCATGAGTACCCCTCCTCTCCTCTTCTAAAAGGCCCCCACATCTACCACCTTATCCACACTTTCAAAGTATTTGTCTCGGACAAACCCTACCCATTTTGTCTCTCCAAATCCCTCTCTAACTCTTAGAATCCTCACTTTGGGTAGAAGTCTTCCCAAGGAAGCCTTTGAGCTCAAACCAAAGGGAGTTACCCGATTTTAAGGTAATGTCTTCACTTGAGTCCTTTTGTTTTATTTCGCTTCTCCAACCCCCTAAACTCTTTTTATTCATTTATTTTGTAACAACTCAAGTGTCTTCCATATACTATGATGTTTTTATAAGAAGGATTTAAGCTACACTTACAAACACCTACATCAAATGGTTAAAGAACATTCTGTTTCCGTGGATGGAGAATTTCTGCCTCACGAAACGATGATTGTTCAATATTCTTCTAACACCTTCAAAGGTGGCCATTAAGATGTCACTATATTTATATATGATATATAATATGTTTATTTTCTCCTTAATCTTTTATATATTTCATTTATGTCATACCTTTATGGCTTCCATTATGGGTATACGCGATATCTTTATTTTAGGATGTGCGGACTACAACCCCCTCAAAGTGATTTGATTCGTTAATACCATATGTGGTACGTATAAAGGATATATTTAATGATAATATATATGATACCATACTGGAATTAAAATAATATTATGTATCATTATGTTTTAATTCCATTAATATGACATAGAAATGAAACTAGCATTCATGCGTACATACGGCATACCGTCTCCATGAATGGTGCACTTCATTTATTACCTATAAAGGATTATGTAATATTATAATTACATGTATATGATGGATATATATGATATATACGATATCCAAATCATGAATATCGTTATGGATATAATGAACCTTTGACCACACGAACAACAGGTAATTCTTAGAAGTCCACTTTCGACTTAAGAACGAAATATCGACAATACAAACATTATTAACGTAAATGATTAAATAATGTTTATAACATGGAAATAAGTGATATAAAAGGAATAATGAACTTGAAAAATGTTCTTAATCAAGTATAAATTAACTCAAGTTTATTATTCAGGACGTTAAAGAACGATCGAGTTAGGTTGGACCTGAGGTAAGGGAACTTCTTAACCAAATTCCCATTCTTTGGGTTGAACTTGTCTTTGTTATTTATGTAGTTCTTTGATTATGTGAGAAATGAATTTTTATATCTTATAATCTATTTATACTTTCTTTGTGTGAGCTTATAGTGAATACACATGAGTGATCTATTTTATCTACAAAATAATCTTTGTAAGGGACTTCGTCTTAATCTCCTTTCATTGAGGCATATTTTGTTTTATACACAACATTATTTTATACGGTGTATAAACCCCTTTGACTTTTAATTTTATTCAAATGGAATCTTTTTATATGAAGCGTTTTACTAAACGACAAAAAAATGTTTCTTTTAACGTACATGATGACAACGGCCTTTTTCCGCCGTCACGAGTATTATTTGGTCTTCGGCTTCCTCTACAAGCCGTAATGTTTTTTTAAATGAAATAAATACCATATACTCTTTTATGTATTTTGGTATTGAAAATGGGTTTTATAATGGATTTGTTATGTCAATATATTTAAGTGATATATTGTGATCAATGTGTGGGAATGTTTTCTTTCCATTATATTTGTTTTATATCTTATGATTTTATAATGGTACTTGGACATTTGACGGGTGGTTACGTGATAAACCGTATGACGGGTGGTGTCATGAATACCAGGATGGGTGGTTACGTTACAACATCCAATGCATTGGGTATGGAAGTTGGCCGTATGGCTAATCCATTAAGTGATATGTGAGGAAGTTGGCCGTATGGTTATTCCATTTAAGTATGTTTATTTCCCAAGTGACCTTTATATGTTATGTGATCTCTATATGGGTTTTATGGTAATATTTTGGTTACAAAAGGGTATGTAATGATCTTTTATTCAGTTAAGAGTTTTTACTACTTCATAAAGGTGAAAAGTATTACTTTGATAAAGTATACATGGTTTACTTGTTGTTTTGATAAACTAACATTTTTCATTCTTTGTGTATCCCTTACTGAGCTTCTTGTGCTCACCCCATGTTTTTTTGAAATGTTATTCACAGGAATTTATGTGGAATAGGGTCAAGGATGGGATCAAGGGAAAGTCACGCTATATAAAACATGGAACTAGACATGTTTCTTTTTAAGAGTTTTTTATTCTATGGAAACTTAGTAGAAGCTTCTACTTTGTAATATTTTGAGATGTAATAGTTATGTTATAATTATCTAAAACTCTAAACCTGAAAAGATTTTCAATTTGAATTATTCATTAAATTCAATATTAATTAAGGTTTAAGGCCAGGTCATTATAGTTTGTATCAAAGGTCAGTTTAGACAACATTAAGAGTTAGAAAATTGTTAAATTATAAATTAATTTATGTTATGACAGAAATGATATAGCATTTAAAGATTACCATGTTGCTTCACCTAAGATATTTATATGTTAAGAATATTTTTTCGTAGAGGAAATAGAACAGATTTTATGGGAAGGCATACAAAGGGAAATGACCTTTCAAATCAGTATCCTTAGATGGTCAGAATCAGAACTGAACAGTTTCTTGCATTGATGGCTCAGTTGACTCCGGTGAAAAATGTTGGTTGTTTTCATCGATGATATTTTTTTGTTTTCTAAAACTAAATAGGAGAATGAAATTTATTTAAGTGTTATCTTGAAAACATTAGAATAAAATAAACTGTATGGAAAATTCATCAAGTATGAGTTTTGGTTACAACAAATTTCTTTCCTGGGTCACATTGTTTGAAAAAATGGCATAACTGTTGATCCTGCTAAAACAAAAGTTGTTGAAGAATGGCCAAGACCCACAAATGTAACCGAGATCCGTAGTTTTCTAGGTTTGGCAGGGCACTACCGAAGGTTTGTTGAAAAACTTTCACGGTTATCTAGTCCAATGACTACGCTAACTCGGAAGGGTGTTAAGTTAATCTGGACAAAAGAATGTGATGATTGTTTTTAGGAGTTGAAAAGAAGATTGGTGAATGAGCCAGTTTTGGAACTTCTTTCCAGGCTTTGTGAGTCTGTTATATTCAGTAATGCTTCGTTGAAGGGACATGGTTGTGTCTTTATGCAGAATGATCAGGTAATTTCATATGCATCATGACAGTTGAAGACTCATGAGGTAAATTACCCTACACATGACTTGGAATTAGCTACTGTTGTTTTTGCTCTAAAACTTTAGAGGCATCATTTGTATGGAGTAAAGTGTGAAATATATACTGATCACATAAGTTTAAAGTATATATTCACTCAGAAAAAATTGAACATGAGATAGAGGAGATGGCTGGAATTAATCAAGGATTATGATTGTACAATTCATTACCATCTGGGAAAAGAAAATAAAGTGGCCGATGCTTTGAGTCGAAAAAGTAATGCTTCATTAACCATGCTGTGTTTGGAACGAGATCCTTTGTTTTTTTATTTGATGAACTTTGGCATAGAAGTTGTTGGTGTAGGAAGTTCTTCTGTTTTGTTTCAGGTATCAGTGAGATCATCCCTATCAGACAGAATTAAGAAAGTATAGAGGGAAGACAGTGAGTTGCAGAAAAAGGTAGAGCAGGTTCAAAAGGGTAAGTTGCCTGAATTCAACATTGATAATGATTGTGTTTTGAGGTCTGGGAGGAGATTATGTGTACCTAGTGAATCACAGTTGAAGAGAGAGTTGTTATGTGAAGCTCATTGTTCTCCGTTTTCAGTTCATCGTGGTAGTACTAAGATGTACAGAGATCTACGAGAGTATTACTAGTGGGATGGAATGAAAAGAGATATTGCTGATTTTATAGTGAAGTGTTTGACTTGCCAACTGGATAAAGAAGAGCGGCAGTTACCGAAATGGATGCTTCATCCTTTACCAGTGCCAGAGTGGAAATGAGAAAATATATCCATGGTCTCTGTTGTGGGATTACCGAGGACATCTTGAGGTAATAATGCAATCTGTGTTATTGTTGATCACTTGACTAAATCTGCTCATTTCTTTCCTATTCGAGATACTTTCTCTCTAGATCAACGTTCTCGATTGTATCTTAAATAGATAGTCAGGTTACATGTAGGTCCCATCTCCATTGTATTTAATCGTGATCCAAGGTTTACTTCTAACTTTTGGAAAGGCCTTCAGAAGTCGTTGGGTACTGAATTAAATTTTATTACAGGTTTTCATCCACAATCAGATGGGCAGTCAGAACGAACAATTTAGACCTTGGAGGATATGCTACGAGCTTTCTTTATGGATTATCAGGGATGTTGGGACCAACATCTTTCTTTGGTTGAGTTTTCTTATAATAATATTTTTCATTCCAGTATACAGATGGCACCATTTGAGGCATTATATGGGAAGCGGTGTCAAACTCCAGCTTTTTGGGATGAAGTGGGTGAAAGGAAGCTGATGGGACCAGAATTGGTAGAAGAGATGGCAGAAAGAGTTCAGATGATTTAGAAACACATGAGAACAGGTCAGAGCAGACAGAAAAGTTATGCGAATAACCGGAGGAAGGATCTTTCTTTCGAGGTAGGTGATCATGTTTTTCTCAAGGTTAATCCACGGAAAAGTGTGATGCGATTTGGTAAGAAAGGATGGTTGAGTCCAAGGTTCATTGGACCATATGAAATTCTGGAGAGAGTTGGATCAGTTGCATACAGAGTGGCATAACCTCCAAGTTTATCTCAAGTACACAATGTTTTTCATGTTTCGATTTTGAGAAAGTATATGCCATATCCATCTCTTGTTTTGAGCCTAGAGGTAGTTCAGTTGGAAGAGAATCTCTTTTATGAAGAACAACCAGTCTATTTTCTTGACCAAAGAGAGCAGGTGTTGTGAAATAAGGTAATTCACTAGGTAATGGTTTTTTTGGAAAAATCATATGGTTGAAGAGGCAACGTGGGAATCAGAAAATTCTATGAGGGATAAATAACCCCACTTATTTTGATAAGTGAATAAAATTGCGAGGACGAAATTCCCAAAAGGGGGAAGGATGTAACATCCTAGGTAAATAAAGAATAAATAATTTTCATGTTTATTAATATTTACGAATTAAATATTAATTTTAATTTAAAGGGGTTTCTATGTTCGATAGCATAATTGATACGCAACGATGAGTTTCTTTGAAAGCTTACGTTGCACACTAGTAATAAAATAATATTATTTTAAATGGTAGTTAACACATATCTATTGTATTGGAAGGAATGGATAGAAATAACTAAAATATGATTATATATGTTTTTTAAATGTTTTTACATTTATCTAATAAAATATAAAGGCTTAAAAATACTGATAGAATTCAATTTTAGGCATATATACCCTAATTTTCACTAAATGTTAACTTATAGCCTTTTGATGGAGAACCGTCATTAAATATAGTTTTGTTCACTCTTATACATTCTATTGGACCCAATAAAACTCTTCTTTAGAATCTGGACATCAAAATTTACTTTGTGTAAATTTTTGGTATTTTTCTGATAAAGTTCATTTTTGTAATGAATAGTGTAAAATGTTGTATTTTAATTCAAAACCTCTTTTTAATAAAATTTATTTATATGATTATATTATCTTTTGAATTGGTTTTAAATTGAAATTAGAATATATTTATACCATTAAATCCAATAGTGGTCATTGGAATTAATTTCACTTTGAAATCGGACTTAAACTAGTGTCAATCTATTGATACTTATTGTTTCATAAAAACACGCTATTTGCTCTGACAGCGGGAATTAATTATTAAATTAATTAATGCAACTTATATGTTTTGAAATTTGTAAAATAGAATTCATTTTTGAATTCGGAATATCAAATATAGCTTAGGGTGAATTTTTGGTATTTTTATGAAAAACTTCAATTTTTGGTGAATAGTGAAACCACTAAGTGGAACTTAAAAAACTGATTTTTCGTTTAAATGAAATTTTACCACCTTTGTATTTTCAATTTAAAAAATCCGACATACATGTTTGTCATTAAGAAGTAAAATGTGGTTCAATGGGATTAAAATAATCTTTTGGTGAATAGTAACTTTTATCTTTTTAATCGCGATTAGAGGTAATTAGTGTAGTTTAAGGTAAAAATAATGTTTTAATTATATGAAATGACCAAGACACATGTACTAACCTTATTGGATATGTCATGGACGACCAATACAATTCATGGGTCAACTTGGGGACCCCATGGAGGAACTTTGGAAGGAAAATGACATTAATACCTTTTTATTTAAAGTTAAAATTAAAATGTCACAAACATGAGTTATTTTACTAAAATAATTTTTACATAGAGTTATACAAGTCCAATTTTTGACTATAAATATCCATTGGAAATATAAAAAGATTTCCTACATCATAGTAGTTTTTGTATAGTTTTTAGACATTAAATAAATAAAATTATTTATGACATCATAATGATTCAGCGATTACCTCATTAATAAAGGATTTAAATAAAATGAAAAGGTTATGTAAAATATATGACCAAAACATGTAAAAAACCTATTGGATGAGTGGATTTCGAACCCTTATCACCTTATCCTAGAATTATATCAATGTGGGACCTTTTAAATCCAAAAATCATTTTAAAATAATGTAACATTTATTTACGTTCCAAGAGTGCCCCTCCTCTCCTCTTATAAAGGGCCCCCACCTCTACCACCTTACCCACACTTCAAAAGACATTGGCTCGGCCAAACCCTTCCCATTTTATCTATCCACATTCCTCTCTAACTCTTAAAAGCCTCACTTTGGGCAGAAGTCTTCCCAAGGAAGCCTTTGAGCTCAAACCAAAGGGAGTTACCCGATTTTAAGGTAATGTCTTCACTTGAGTCCTTTTGTTTTATTTTGCTTGTCCAACCCCCTAAACTCTTTTTATTTATTTCTTTTGTAAAAACTACAGTATAATTAATATACTGGGATGTTGTTATAATAAGGATTCTAGCTACACTTACACACACCTACATCTAATGGTTAAAGAACATACTGTTTCCGTGGATGGAGAATTTCTGTCTCATGAAAGGATGATTGTTCAATATTCATCTAACACCTTAAAAGGTGTCCATTAAGATGTCACTATATTTATATATGATATATAATATGTTTATGTTCTCCTTAATCTTCTGTATTTATCATTTATGTCATACCATTATGGCTTCCATTATGGGTATACACGATATCTTCATTTTAGAAAGTGTGGACTACCGCCCCCTCAAAGTGATTTGATTCGTTAATACCATATGTGGTACGTATAAAGGATATATTTAATGATATTATATATGATACCATACTAGAATTAAAATACTATTATGTATCATTTTGTTTTAATTCCATTAATATGACATAGAAATGAAACTAGCGTTCATGCGTACGTACAACATACCGTCTCCATGAACAGTGCATTTCTTTTCTTACCTATAAAGGATTATGTAATATTAAAATTACATGTATATTATGGATATATATTATATATATGATATCCAAATCATGAATATCATTCTGGATATAATGAACCTTTGACCACACAAACAACATGTAATTCTAAGAAGTCCACTTTCGACTTAAGAACGAAATATCGACAAAACAAACATTATTAACTTAAATGATTACATAATGTTTATAACATGGAAATAATTGATATAAAAAGAATAATGAACTTGAAAAAGGTTCTTAATCAAGTATAAATTAACTCAAGTTTATTATTCAGGATGTTAAAGAACGATCGAGTCATGTCGGACCTGAGGTAAGGGAACTTCTTAACCCAATTCCCATTCTTTGGGTTGAACTTGTCTTTGTTATTGATGTAGTTCTTTGATTATGTGAGAAATGAATTTTTATATCTTATCATGTATTTATACTTTCTTTGTGTGATCTTATAGTGAATACCCATGGGCGATCTATTTTATTTACAAAATAATCTTTGTAAGGGACTTCGTCTCAATCTCCTTTCATTGAGGCATTTTTTGTTTTATACAAAACTTTATTTTATATGGTGTATAAAACCCTTTGACATTTAATTTTAGTCAAAAGGAATATTTTTATATGAAGTGTTTTACTAAACGATAAAAAGGAAGGTTTCTTTTAACGTACGCGGTGACAACAACCTTTTTCCGCCACCGCGAGTATTATTTGGACTTTGGCTTCCTCAACAAGCCGTAATGTTTTTTTAAAATGAATTAAATACCATATACTCTTTTATGTATTTTGGTATTGAAAATGGTTTTTATAATGGATTTGTTATGTCAATATATTTAAGTGATATATTGTGATAAAAGTATGGGAATGTTTTCTTTCCATTATATTTGTTTTATGTCTTATGATTTTATAATGGTACTTGGACATTTGACGGGTGGTTATATGATAAACCATATGACGGGTGGTGCCGTGAATACCAGGACTGGTGGTTATGTTATAACTTCCAATGCATTGGGTATGGAAGTCGGCCGTATGGCTATTCCATTAAGTGGTATGTGTGGAAGTCGACCCTATGGTTATTCTATTTAAGTATGTTTATGTCCCAAGTTACCTTTATATGTTATGTGATCTTTATATGGGTTTTATGGTAATCCTTTGGTTACAAAAGGGTAAGTAATGATATTTTATTCAGTGAAGAGTTTTTACTACTTCATAATGGTGTAAAGTATTACTTTGATAAATTATTCATGGTTTACTTGTTGTTTTGATAAACTAACAGTTTTCATTCTTTGTGTATCCCTTACTGAGCTTTTTATGCTCACCCCAAGTTTTTTTGAAATGTGATTCATATGACTTAATGTGGAATAGGGTCAAGGATGGGATCAAGGGAAAGTCATGCTATATAAAACATGGAACTAGACATGTTTCTTTTTAAGAGTTTTTTATTCTATGGAAACTTAGTATAAGTGTCTACTTTGTAATCTTTTTAGATGTAATAGTTATCTTCTAATTCCATAAAACTCTAAACCTGAAAAGATCCTCAATGTGAATTATTCATTTAATTCAATATTAAGTAAGGATTAAGTCTGGGGCCTTATAATGTGTGGTTACCTACACATAATGAGAGGGTATAAACATAATATCGAGTCCCTAGATATCATAAACACTCTTCCATGTTTGTCACCTTGGTGGAGCTTCATACTTTTTTGTATGTAGTCTCCATCTTCATCATGTTTTTCGTAACATCAATAAAGTACTCCACCAATTTATTATTCTGTTGAATGTCATGATGATACTTGTTTATTCTCTTCTATCTTATTCTATTGTTACTTTGAGAACGGTGTGAAAGAATCCTCTATTATTCTTCACGTATTTTCAAAATAGTTCACACAATATTCTTCGGCCTCACAACATCAAACTAGAGTGGTAATATTCAATAATTATTGAATGAATTCATATTCTATGGTAGCTTTTTTCTTACACTAAATTCAATACCTCTCTAGAACATCAAATTCACATCAGTATGAGTCATTTCCATTTAATTCATCACTTTCCCATCTAATATTATTCACCTATAATTTCATAATATGATATTTTTCATATGATATGTGTTTTTTCATTAACATCATCTCATAATCCCTTTATTTTTAATATGTTATATTCTTCTTAGTATACCTCACTTCTCTATCTGTTTACATTCAAATCCATGTAGTACCTTATGATATTTTTAGTATCGTGAGCTTCATTTTACAATTTTAGATCCATTCAATACCTATATTTCATATCCCCATCCATCGATTACATTTCCATAAAAAATAGTTTCACACATGATTCATGGTCGGAACTACAAGTTGTCACTTCACTTCTTCAAAAATTATCACAACCAAAAAAAATAAATAAAAAATTTCACATAACACATATACCATTTTTATAGATCTAGTTTTTATAAAAAAATATGCGAGGATTTGGAATATAAAATTCAAGGTTCCCTTTAAATCCTTTAATGTCCTTATCAAATATTTCATCAGTTGAGCACCTTAAAACATCTATATAGATAGTATTCAATAATATTTATTGGAACATCCATATATCAAATCACCAATGAAAACATAAAAATTTAATGAAATATTTTCTAGAATCACAATAACACCTTTATTATTGGGAGATATATTATCTACCACTACATAATCATAATGACTGGAGGTTATAAATATATAGACTTCTTCGTCTAATAACCTCACATGTTTTCAATTTTCGGGAACCTTTTTTTAGAATATCTATATCTTTCCCTCATTATGGTTTATCAAAAAATATTTCTCATGATTCATGGATAATAAATACATTATTAAAAAACAATCTAGTTTGAAATAATATCTAATTAATAAATTATGAATTAAAAAATATTCTAAATATCTTCAACACATTATATAGAAAATTTTCAATGGATACATTGTAACCAATTATGATTTTATTTGTTATCCTTTGGATATATATAATTCATTCATTTATAAAACATTATATTGACTCCAAAATATTCCTTGTCTATTGGAATCTAACCAATTGAATCACAAAAATTCTTGTTGTCTATGAACTCAAAAAAGTCACCCCATATTCAATGTCAGATTATTTGCTTGAAAATCTGTTTTCTAATTGCCACAATCAAAAAACCTAGTTCTATGGCTTGAAATTCTCTACCAAATAAGATGGTAATATTTTAAAAATAATTTATAAATATCTATATGATGTCTGAAAAGATATTTCTCACATGGTAATTTTTTTATTCATCCTCTATTCGATGACGTCGAGTAACGCTTTTTGATGTGATCACTATTTACACTGTGTGATGAACTCTTTAATTCTGATCTGTTAACCTTAATACAACTCTAATTGGTGAATTCATTAAGGAATATTTTTCCAATAATATTTATAAATGATCTTTGACTAATAACATTATCATGTCCATCTAGTAGACTGCATTGGTTTCTCCATCCTATTCATCTTTGTCTGATCAATTTAGTCCATAAAACATAGCTTGTTTCATGAGCCCATTTAATTGTGATAATTTAAAAAATTTAAGATATTTAAATAATTTCATTTTTTATGATCATTATCATTCCAATTAAAAATATAATGGAATAAGAGAAGCATTTTTCTCAAACTTTTATCTTATTAGCTATATTTGATCACCTATATCTGTTAGACCTAATCTTTAATGTTCAGAAATCATCAAATGGAATCATCAAATTGTTGTTAAAAACTAAAATTGTTGATCAATAAATAAATTTATTTTGGGTAATTAATATCATCTCACCAATAATCAGAAGAAAACCAAATCATCATGTAATCTTTCAACTTATTGTAATTTATATATTTCAAATTTTTCTTTTTAATGAAAAACATTTATCTTTGTAACAAACTGATTTTTTATAAACTATTATTTATTTATTTATAATAAGTTAATTTTCATTAATGACTTTATATTCATGATACACTAAGTCAAAATTTATTAAAATGTACACCATGTTATCCTTGTTATATATGCTACATCGACTTGGCTAGCATTACACTCAACACTGAGGTTCTATGAAACAACATTTAATTATTATTATTATTTAAAGGAGATAGTTATAATACAGTCACTAAAATTAGTAATATAAATTTTAATAACTAATTTTTAAATATTTTTTATAAATGTTTATATAAATAATACATATTGATAATAATACATAAATGTTTTAGTAAATTCCTGATAAGTTTGAAAATACTATTTTCTTAAAAGAACATTTTTATGTACATTTGTGAGAAATACTAAAATTTATTTTACAAAATTATTGTATTTTAATTTAATCAAAATAAAAACATCTTTTTAATTCATAATTTTAAATGTATCATAGAGTTAATTTTATGGAATTTTTGTAAAATCGTCATTTTTTTGAATAATAAAAAATAGTTTTTTCTAATTTATTAATTTAGTTAAATAAAATTTTAATTAGTTTTTATAGTGTAATAACATTAATTAGGAATTAATTAATTTAATTTAGGACACTGGAACTAATTTCATATTGAAATTTGATATCAAAAAATCCAAACATTTAAACACATTTTTTTAAAAAAAATATGATGTTGCAGCCCATCTGTGCGTTTAATTTTATATTAATTTATGTAAAATAGGTTATTAGAATCTTTAATAACGGATTACCTATTTTGAATAATTTTTTTTATAATTTCTAGTAATTTAATAAAAAGTTTAAAAGGATTACTGGATGTGTTTACAATTAATTACAACCACCAAGAGGAAAATTAGCTTAACAAGAGACTAAACCTTACAACTGATAGCCAAAATGACCTAGAAACATGTCCAAAATACATTTTATGATCATATTTATAACCTAGATACTATTTTATAGAGTCAAATTCATCAATGGATAAACATTTCATATATAAAATATTGGTGGAATTTGTTTTTTTATAAATTTACAAGAATGCCACCCATCCACTATAAAAAGAAAATCAGCATACCACTAATTCACTCCACAAAAGCCATTTTTCACATCAATAATATAAACAAATAAGCTCCCAAAATCCATAAATTCTTTTTAAAACCCTCTATTTTGGAAGAATACAACCCATGAATTCCATTTGTGCAATAAAAATGTAGTTACCCAAAGAAGAGGTAACATACTTCCTCAAGCTCCTTACTTTTATTTTATTTCTCCACAACATCAATATTTATTATTACATGATTATAAAACAAAATATTTACCCTAAATATACTGATATGTTTTTATTCAATGGTTTTGACCATCACTTAAACACACACTACCACCTAATGGGTAAAAAACATACAATTCTTGTGTATGGCGAACTATCGCCACACAAAATAATGTTGTCTGTTTTTAACCACCAATCATGGTTTGGAATTATGATAGAAACTATATTTTTATGATATATATAATATATATGATACATATGATTTATATATTATTATTTTATTATTATATAACACATTCCTTTATTTTTTTATTTTTTGTATGTGTGGTAATGTTGTTTAGGGAAGTATGGACTACCGCCTCCTCAAAGAAATGTGATTTGTTCACACCATATATAAAATTTATTGAAAATATGATTCGTGAATGTATGTGATATATATAAAATAATAATTATATGTTATTTATAATAAATATTTATATACATATATTTCAGTTAATTTCTTTCTTTCAAAATGATAATTATATAGAAACGACATTCATGATTACACACGAATTCCCTTCTCCTTGAATTGTGTATTCAATTTCATAACTCTATATTACATAGATTATTATAAATATATATATATATAGATTATCTATTATATTTATATCTGGTTTTATATTGTTTAAATCATGATATATTTATGAGTAATAGAAAAATATAATTAAATAAGACAGATGAGAAAAACTAAGAAGATATAAAATGATACATTACCATAAAATGGAAGTGTTAGTAACAGGGAAATATAAAAAACTATATCATATCATATATAAGAATATGGTCCTATGGTAGATGTATAATAATCTCATATATATTATATAGGAGTTTTGAATGTGTATGATGAGAGTCAAGACATAAGGTAAGAGGATTTCATGTCTCACATTTATTCCTCTGCGAATTATGGATTATTCACCACTCGTTTATTTTATGTGGTGTATATATTTACCATGAAAATATTATATGACTTGTATATTTACATATATAGCTATTTACATATCCATATTATGATCTATCTTTCATGATTTTTTCTATTTAAAAATTTATTAAATCGGTAAAGTAGTTTTTCTCTAAATTTTCATACATTGAGAAACATGCAATGAATTCGAAAAACCATGTTTTTTAAAATGTTTTTGATGATTATATTTCAATATCATTTTCAGAGAAATAGTATTTGAAAAAAAATTGTGGTTTTCAAGGAATATTTTATAATTATTCAAAGTATTTTTAATTAAATGATTACCAATTTTTTTTCAATATTTCGTTATAAATTTTCAAAGGGTTTTCAACGAAATTGTTTTCAAAATATTTTAAAGATTTGATTTTATGTTTTGATGTTTATTTCCAATGAAAATGGTTTTCAAATGGTTTTAGGTTTTAAAAATTTCTTTTAAATTAATAAAGGACATTTTATTCAAGAATTGTTTTAAAATATATTTCCAAACTAATTTCATCATAATATGAGATATGATGATGTAACATATGACTTAATGGGGAAATCTTCCAAATTTTCAATTCATAGTCCTTATTTGAAATTAGTATTTACTGATGGAATGATGTTTACGAAACTCATTTACTCTTCATGGTTTATATGTTCATAAAACCAAATTCTTTTTATATGTTATGATTTTAAAGAAATGATTATGAAACTGTATATTTTTCCATAGGTTATGATATGATTAGATGTATATGATACCCATATAATTTCATTGATTATGATATGATTGTTTATGAATTTTTGAAACATGTATATATTATTTCATTATGATATTAGTGGGACCTATATCTCACTCCAATGCATTGTGCAATGATTTATATCACACGAGATAATGATGGGATTAAAGTTGATGAGATTGATCCATTTTGGAGTATGGGGGAACCCAATTGAGTCTAAGAAGATAAGGAAACCTGATCCCTTATAAGGTAATAACTAAAATTGGACATGATGAGGAGTATCACCCAATACGTGTAGAACCCTGATAATGTGAAGATGGGGAAACCCAATCCACTATGTAATGATAGGGAAATATGATCCCTTACAAGGAATGCACTGTGACTGGTGATTGTGGTGTGTCCTACCTAGTAGGTGTTATCCCATAGAAGTTCCATGATAAGTTCTATAAATTCTTATTTACTGATACTGAATGATATTACATATTTATGTGTATGCCATTATTTCATGCCTTATTCGATTGTTTTTATTTCCTGTCGTATTCTCATGATTACCTTTTGATTCATTTATTATTATAAACTAATAATTAATCATTGATTTATGTTTATGTTGTTTGATATGTTGGGTATAATCTTTAAATTTCATGATAATGTTGGCATACCCTTATAGTCAGGTGTATACTTATATATGTCCTTTTTTACCCTTACTAAGCATCTGAGATCACCCCTTTTTATGCTTCCATTATAAAGGTTATAAATATATGTATTTTGTTTTATGTTTCTAAGAAGGGTGATAATAATAAAGAACCTTTTGGGAGATAAAAAATCTCACTTTTGTACCATTGTTTATGTTTCTATTCTTCCAATGGAACTATACTAATATTATATTTGGGTGTTTTCTTGTGTAATGTATTAAGTAGTCCTCAAAATAGATATAATCTTAATATATGAATAATGAGGGTCTCTATAATATTATTACTAGATAAAAATAATTTATTATGTTTTCTATCCATTAATGAACATTGGATTATTATTATTTTTATTTGGGACGTCATCATTACCATCTCTTAATGAAACCTCCAAGAAACATCTTCTCCATTAACAATATTGGATACTTCATCCAAAATTCCAAATAACTCATTCTTCAATATTTACGTAACATATTATCATCAATAACATAAAAAGATATTTAAATAAATCATTCTTGCAGATTCTTATTTACAAACTAATCAACCTATGACGTCATTTAAATCCTTTTAAATCATTCTAATCCATGGAAATCCATTATAAAAAAATTTAAAATAAATTCAATACACATAATTTTGGATGAACCATAAATTTATGCAGGATTTGTTTATTCTATAATAAACCCAAGTTATTTTATTGAAATAATTTTATGTAAAATAATATAAATAAGTTACTTTAGCTTTAATTTTTCTATTCATAACACATGTTAAATATATATATATATACCTATATTCGTGGTTATAAATAGTAGGAGGTTCCTTTATATGAAATTTAAAAAGATATATTCATTATAACAATATAATTAAAACATTAAGAAACACATATATCACGCAAAAACTAGTAAACAATATTAATAGATTCATGTTCTCATTCTAAACCACGAATAACTCATGGCATGGAAAATAACCATCATAAATAAATCAACGTATGATGAAATTGGATTTAAAAATATTTTTTATAGAGAAAAACCATTTTATGTTATTTATCATTCTACTTTATTCCTTTAACAACTATCATACTAAATAATATGTGAGATTGGAGGGTTCAAGTACCTAATACTATGACATATCAAAAAACCTAAGTAAGGCCAAATAATTTTTAAACCACCATCATATATTTCAAAAAGCTATCGAGACAATGATTTTTTTAATTTGGTTTGGTTATATCAAAAGTAAGGCAAAATTATTTAATTAATGGATTACAAACAATATATTTTTTTTAATAGGGGAATAATTGTAGGATAAAAAATTGTTAGATCCATCATGATGATGTTATGTCTTTATATGAGAGTAAAATGCATAATTGAGTGTTTTATGGAGCATTTAATGGGTTTCTATAATAAAATATTTTTAGAAACTAATTTTAGATTTAGGGTTTTTAATAAAATGTCCAACTATAAAAAAATATATGAATGATATAAATGATCCCTAATACAAATATTATTGGGAACATGTAGAATTTTTAAGGTTAATTAATATCTAATTGCTAGATAATAGGTATCTGGTTTCCTTATAAAACTATAATCCCTCTTACTTCCTCTCAAAACACCCATTATTTCTAGATTTAATTCTCTTTAATTTTTTTTCTACATCACATTTTAATGA
This sequence comes from Viscum album, assembly GCA_963277665.1. Lineage (NCBI taxonomy): Eukaryota > Viridiplantae > Streptophyta > Magnoliopsida > Santalales > Viscaceae > Viscum > Viscum album. The sequence goes on from OY728158.1 coordinate 1,293,421,257, forward strand.
TATTATTGAGATGAATATAAAACTAGAATAATTATTTTAATTTAAAAAGTATACACCATCATATTTCCCATCTTTACGAAATGTTATTGATCATCTTAGTGAAATAGTTTCGATTATTAATCTTTATTCTCAATACCTCAATCCCATGTTTCATTTTAATGTTTCTCATTATACCAAAGAACCAAAACTATATGAATCTATTTCCCTAATATATGTAATGTCTCGGACCTCTCCGGCCCATTCCTTTGTCAGAAATAATGTCAAGAAGTGTTTTGGAGGGTAAAATGGACTCTTCCCACGCTTTCCAGAATTTTGAAACTACACGCCGTGTAGTTTGAGTACACACCTTATACCCCCTTTTCGGGTATACCCCGTGTTGAAGGCCATTTCCTCGCCGTGTGAAGTAAATTGCTACACGCCGTGTGTCCGATACTACACGCCGTGTAGTCCTTCCCCGCATACGCGTTACCAGTCAACGGCCGTGTGCCGTCTTGGAGCCATGTCATTGCCATGTGAAATAAATGGGTACATGTCGTGTGTCCAAACTACATGCTGTGTAGTCCCTCCACGCGTATACGTTACCCTCAAACCATGTGTTGACCACTCAACGGCCGCGGATCCGTGTTGGAAGCTGCGTGGAGACCGTGTGAAATAACTGTGTACACCCTGTGTAACATAATGTACACACTGTGTTCCTTTTCTATTCTCACCTATAAAAGGAGGGGTCCCCTCCTCCTTTCAACTCACCCCTCTCCTCCCCTTTCCTCTGAGCAGAGTTCTCCCAAGAGACTCGAAGGCTCATTCTTCCATAACTTCTTCGTCCGAGCTCTGATTTATGACCCATTAGCGGACATGGGATCATAACAACGAGGTGGAACTTCCGAGTTTGGATCCGTTGCCTTTCCTTCGGCCTTTCCATTCCAACTTCCACCCGAGTAGGTTTTTCGGGGACTCAACAGAAGTTATGGATGCCGAAAGACGTATTCTAAAGTTGATCAGGGGTAGCATTGTGATCAGAACCTGTTGAGGTAGGGATCTTACCTTCATCTCTTTAGTTTGTGCATCATGCGGGGTGGGTGTTCTCTTGTTTATGTGAGACACTTTTGAACCGGTTTAGTAAAGAAAATAACTGGATTATATAATGGGGTTGGGAAGTTGTTAATTCTTTTATTGTGATATCTTGTGATATTATGTTGTGAATTGAATGGGCTTATGCCTACTGAAAATCACGGTCATTGGGGACCTTTGCATGTGCAATTAAATGTTTCCCTATCTTTGTAGACCGTTTTGTGGATGTATCTTTGTGGAATGTGGAAATTGGTTAATCACGTAAAGTTGGCTGTTTAAAATCTAGAACCCTTGTGTGATCACCCCGGTTGAACAAAATGGAATAATGAACATGTGGGTGTTGTCTTGGTTTGGTGGCATGTGATGGGGGTGTTTTGTGGGTTGTTGTGGATCGGGTGAGTAGCGGGGCTGCGGTTGGATTGGTTGTTGGTTGGTGTGAATGCTATGTTGGTGATGGGAAACATGGTTGTGATAAATGGTATTACAGGGATAATGATGTATGATGCGGTTTTGGTTATGGTGGTTGGCAGCGGGGCTGCAGGGATGGGTTGGAATGTGAACAGACAGTGGGTTGTGAATAATAAATAAAAGTGGAAGAGTTAATGAATGGTGGGTGATGGTAATGGAACATGATTAATAATCAATGGGGTTGGTTGTTTGATAAGAAGGGCTTGGTTGTGCTGATTGTGTTTTCCTTAATGGATTTGTGGATGGCATGGATATGTTTTATGAATGATCGATGTGGTTAGTTGTGGATAGTTTCCCAGTAGTAAAGGAACTTCATTAACTAATTTTGCTGAAACGTGAAAACCTAAATGGGGTTGGGGTTGTTTGTTGTATGAATGCTTCATAGTAGCGGTGCCGAGGAACGTGCTCAGTTTCTTTGTTTAGAAGCCATAGGTTGGGCTATGTATTTGGTATACATATATATATCTGTATCTTTTGTGTTTTAGTGCACCCCACCCATGTTGAGAACTTAGTGCCGAACACTCCCATTTCATGGGAGAGGGTTTTTTTCCCTTAGTTACTAGCTCCTTCCAGCTCCTTCTCCCCTAAGCTGTGATGGCTTGAGGCGACCTTAAACCTAAGACTTTTCGGGTAGGTTTCGATTGGGGTGGCTTTAGCCCAAGACTCTTCGGACAGGTTCTTATGTTTCCCATGAATCTTTGGGATGAGGCCCAGGTGTGTGCGGGCATGATACGTGGTTGTGAGGCCCAGGTGTGTGCGGGAGGGATACATGGTTGTGAGGCCCAGGTGTGTGCGGGCGGGATACGTGGTTGTGAGGCCCAAGAGTGTGCGGGCGGGATACATGGTTGTGGGGCCCAGGTGTGTGCGGGTGGGGAGAGTGTGGCAGTGTCAGGACGTTCGCCGTTAGGAATAGCAGCTAACTAAAGGGAAATGGTGCAAAGTACCCAATACTCTTGTTCTTATATACTAATACCTGTTTTGATTGTGTTTTTGGTGAATGTGGATGGTGAGGTTGGGTGGATAGAATTCCTTGCTAGGTTTCTTCTGTTGTTCTCACGTGACATTAGGTTGTCTCCCCACTTGTGCACGAGAGATTTAGGTTTCCCTATTTTGTATACTTGTATGCTCACCCTACGTTACTTTCAGGTTTCCAGGAGGACTACCTGGGCCGTGCAGGACCATAGTAGTCGGACAGTTGGAGTTTTTTTCTGTTGTTGTACTCTTGTTTTATTTCTGTATTATACTTTGTGCTTTCTTTTACTTGCACCTTGTTATAAAATTGTTTAAACATGCATGTGGGCTTGGTTTGGGTTTATTTCTATACACGTGTTCTTTTCCTTTTTGGTGGTTGACTTGTCCTATTTCCTGATATTAAAATAATAAAAAGGGTAATGCCTCCCATATTTGTGAAAACTCATACCCTTGATGCTAGTCGCCAACTCAGGGCCTACTGGAGGCGGGACTCGGGGGTCATTATCTCCCTTTCACCATTGCCAGCTTTGGAGGGGATATTTGGTGGGAGGGGGTCATGAAATATTGGTATCAGAGTTGATGGTTGAGAGATAGGATGGAGTCTAGAGTTAAGCACAGTGAGGATTTCATTGGATGGTAGGGCAACAATGTTAGTTAATCTTGGTGCGTGACATAGTCCAGGGAAGACCGGCTAGGACATGGGATTTTAGGTCCCCCCATGATTGGATGCAAGGACTCTGAGCCTACCGAATGACCAAGTGAGACTACTTTGATTGCAGGGTAGAGACCCTGGGAAAGTTACATGCATCATCATGATTGTGTTTTACGTGATTTGGGTGTTTTGGGAATGAAATTGAATTAAAATGATAAAAATAAACCCTCTATTTTTTCATTACTTTTTGGGCTTAGGCATCTTTGTTTGCCATACTGCTATGGCACCTGGGCGAAATCAGAGAGGCAGAGGAGCTGGGCGTGGACAGTTGCATGCAGTAGAGTTGGCAGCTCCAGCAGGACCAGAGGTGGTACGAGATACGATTTGTTAGTTCAACACTCTTGTTTCTTCTTTGTTTGATTCAGGAGCATCCCACTACTTTTTTGCACCTAGTCTAGCCCATGCTTTGGGACTAGATGTAGATAGACCTTCCATACCACTGGTGCTGAGTACACCAGTTGGAGGCCATAACATCGTATCTTGTGTTTGCCGGGGATGTGGGCTGACGTTGGGACCACATCGATCTAGTGGGGACCTTCTTTTGTTACAGATGCAGCCATACAATGTCATCCTAGGCATCGATTGGTTGTTTTCTTTTAGTTTCGTTATCGACTGCTTCTGGAGAAGATTTCTGTTCTCCGATGTAGATGGGAATCTCATATCTTTTATTGGCGACATGAGCTATCAGGTAGGAAGCTGGCGTGTGGAGCCTCTCCATTCCTTGTTAGGCGGGTTATCAGTGGTTCAAGCTGATACAAAGATGATGGATGTCCCGGAGGTTGATGGGGAGTTACTCTATGTTTTTACTGAGGAGGTTGTGACTCTACCCCCCCCCCTGACGTGATGTTGAGTTCGTGATAGACTTACAACCTAGTGCCCGTCAGATTTCGATGGCCCCTTATCAGATGTCACCTTCGGAGTTGCGGGAGTTACAGATTCCGATTGATGATCTGGTGGATAAGGGTTATTTTCGACCCAGCGTATCTCCATGGGGTGCTCCAGTTTTTTACGTGAAATAGGCAGATGGTGGTCTCACGCTATGCATAGACTACCAAAGGTTGAACCAGGTAACGGTCAAGAACCGTTACCCCCTTCCAAGGATAGACGATATCTTCGACCAACTAAGGAGAGCAGGTTGGTTTTCCAAGATTGATCAACGATCTAGATATCATCATCTGAGGGTAAAGGATAGTGACATCTCGTAGATGGATTTTAGGTGAAGGTATGGGTACTTCAAGTTTGTAGTGATTCCGTTTGGAGTTAAAAATGCACCAGCTGTGTTCATGGGACTTTTGAACATTGTCTTCCGAATGTTCTGGCCGGTTAGTCGTTGTGTTTATCGATGAAATTCTGATCTACTCAAGATCAGAGGAGGAGCGCGTTGAGAATCTTAGGGTAGTCTTGGAAGTCCTTCGACACTACCAGCTTTATGGGAAATGGTCGAAGTGTAAGTTCATGACACAAGAAGTACACTTCCTTGGGCATGTGGTGCCTCAGCATGGAGTGTTGGTGGACCCGTCGAAGGTGGAGGCAGTTGTTTCATGGGCAGCACCCAAGAGCATGGCAGAAGTTCTTAGTTTCCTGGGTTTAGCTGGTTACTATTAGAGGTTCGTTTTGGACTTCTCTTGAGTTTTTTCTCCATTGACAACTTTGACGAGGAATAACCAGGTCTTCCTATGGAGAGAGTGGTGCAGAAAGCTTTCGACTACCTGATGGAAAAGTTGGTCAGTGCTCCCGTACTTAGGTTTCTAGAGGAAGGGTTGTTGTATGAGGTGTTTTGTGATTCTTCGGGCCTGGGTCTGGGGTGAGTGCTGATGCAGAAGAAGGGATTGATCTATTATGGGTCTAGACAGTTACGCCCTCATGAGCGTAACTATGCCACCCATGACCTAGATCTTACAGCAGTAGTGTTCACACTGAAGTTGTGGCAACATTACCTCTTTGGGGAGCACTTTATGGTCTTCTAAAATCACAAGAGCTTTCATTATATCTTCTCACATCATGACCTAAACCTGCGGAAGCAGATTTGGGTTGAGTTTCTCCAAGACAATGACTTTGATATATCTGACACTGAAGGTAAGTGCAACGTTGTGGCAGATTCCCTAAGCATGAAGTCGCATCAGGAAGTATTTCAGGAATCCACTGATGCTTGGAAGGTGATGGGAGAGTTGGCTGCCTTGCACTTGGATGCCAGGGTAGAAGGTGTTAGAGGTATTTTGTTTCAAATGACAGTGCATTACTCCTTGTTGCAGCAGGTGGACGAGTCTCAGTGGGGGGACTCCGAGGCAGAAGTGATGCGGGATCGTGTCGATCAGGGGAATGCTCCAGAAGGATGGTTAGAGGACAACTGGCATCAGATGATTTTCCATGGAAGGTTTTTTGTCCCAGAGACAATGCATGAGGGAGTTCTCCGCGAGTTTCATATCTTATCCTTGGCGGTATATCCAGGAGTTTAAAAAGTGTACCAAGGCCTGAGGGAACAGTTTTGGTGGCCCGGGGTGAAACGGGCAGTGACAGAGTTTGTGGCTAAATGCCTAGTGTGTCAGCAACTGAAGGCTGAACACCGTGTTCCCAGTGGTTTGTTGCATCCTTTAGATGTCCCCGAGTGGAATTGGGATGACATCTCAATGAACTTCGTCACAGGACTACCTAGATCTCAGGGTGGTTAGGATGCTATCTGGGTAGTGGTGGATCGACTGACGAATTCAGCTCACTTCTTAGCAAATAAGGAGTCAGGCCCGGTGAGTACATTAGCAGAGAGGTAAGTAGACAATGTTGTGTGGTTGCATGGAGTCCCAAAGACTATCATCTTAGATCGGGATACTCAGTATACCTCACGAGTCTGGAGGGGGTTACAACATGCTTTTGGCACCCAGCTACGCCTTAGCACTAATTTACACCCCCAGACTGATGGGTAGATGGAGAAGACTATCTAGACGTTGGAGGAAATGCTGCGAGCATGCATTCTGGATTTCAGAGGATCATGGTTACGACACTTTCCTTTAGTATAGTTCGCCTACAAAAACAGCTTCCACTATACTATTTCCATGGCACTGTTTGAGGCTTTTTATAGAAGACCGTGTCGTTCACCCATTTTCTGGGAAGAGGTTAGTGAGATAGGTGCTCTTGGGCCAGAGGTAGTGCAGAGAACCACAGAGAAATTCCAGCTTATACGTGAGAGGATGTAAGCGGCTTAGGACCGAAAAAAGTCTTATGCTGATCGTTATAGGAGGCCCTTGGAGTTAGAGGTGGGAGATCATGTGTTCTTGAAGGTTTCACCTCGACGGGGGCAGTGGAGGTTTGGGAAATGGAGCAAGCTCGCACCTAGGTTCATCGGACCTTTTGAGGTGTTGAGACGAGTCAGCGAGGTGGCATATCAGCTAGCCCTACCAGCTTAGTTGGAGAAGGGTCATGACGTCTTCCACGTCTCTCAGCTTCGTCGATAATTACATGATGACTCCCACGTTATCGACTGCGGAGAGTTAGATATGGGATACGACATGACCTTCGAGGAACGACCAGTCATAATCAAGGGTCATAAAGAAGAGGTGCTCCATGGATGAACCATTCCGTTGGTTCGTGTGTTGTGCAGGCATGGTGGCCTCGAGGAGAGCACTTTGGAGCGGGAGACTTAGATGCACACGGAGTACCCGAAGTTGTTTTGACTTGTGTTTTCCCTTGTTCTTTTGAGATTTGTGTTGATGTTCTACTCTGTACCTTTGATATATGGAAAGCTTGGCTTGTCGGTTGTGAGATCATTTGTTTCCTTCTTCTCTAGAATGTGTGACATGTCCGGATGTATTGGGAAAGGGAAAAACCTGACCCTTAATCAAGACTCATTAATGCAGATGCGATTGAACCCGTGCGGGCGAGTTAGTGCTGCCTAAAGCGGATAATATCTCTACATAGGAGAAGGAATTTCCCAAAAACCACATGTTTGGGAAGTGTGTTGGTTGTGTGGTGTTGGGGGTAGTACGAGTTGAAAAAAAATACTAATTTATGAAAGTTGGAAGACCCAATTCTTAATCGAGACACATTAATGAGGATGCGATTAAACCCGTGCAGGCGAGTCAGTGCCGCCTAAAGCGGATAATATCTCGACATAGGAGAAGGAATTCCTAACCCATATGATTAGGGTTGTTGGTTGTGTTCCTGTTATAATGAGAACCCTAAGAGGTATCTTGGTGGGTTTCCTCTGTGTTGGTTTTTGAATTCTCGGGGACAAGAATGTTTTAAGAGGTATCTGATGTAATGGCCCAGACCTCTCCGCGCCATTCCATTGTCAAAAAGAAGGTGAAGAAGTGTTGTGGAGGGTGAAATGGACTTTTCCCACACTTTCCAGAATTTTGAAACTACACGCCGTGTACCACCTTTCCGGGTAACCCCCGTGTTGCAGGCCATGTCCTCACCGTGTGAAGTAAATGTGTACATGCTGTGGGTCCGATTCTACACGCCGTGTAGTCCTTCCCCGTGTACGCGTTACCAGTCAATGACCGTGTGCTACGTTGGAGCCGTGTCCTTGCCGTGTGCAATAAATGGGAACACGCCGTACGTCCAAACTACACGCTGTGTAGTCCCTCCCCACCTATGCGTTACCCTCAAACTGTGTGTTGACCAGTCAACGGCCGCAGAGCCATGTTGGAAGCCGCATGGAGACCGTGTGGAATAACCGTGTACATGCCGTGTACCATAAAGTACATGTCGTGTAATTTTTCTTTTCTCACCTATAAAATGAGGGGTCCCCTCCTCCTTTCAACTCACCCCTCTCCTCCCCTTTCCTCTAAGCAGAGTTCTCCCAAGAGACTCGAAGGCTCTTTCTTCCATAACTTCTTCGTCCGAGCTCTGATTTAAGATCCGTCAGCGGCCACAGGATTGTAACGACAAGGTGGAACTTACGAGATTGGATTCATTGTCTTTCCTTAGGCCTTTACTTTCCGACTTCCACCCGAGGAGGTTTTTCTGGGACTCGATGGAAGTGACGGATGCCGACGGACGTCTTCTAAAGTTGATCCAGGGGAGCATTGTGATCAGAACCTGTTGAGGTAGGGATATTACCTTCATCTCTCTATTTTGTGCATCATGCAGGGTGGGTGTTCTCTTGTTTATGTGAAACAATTTTGAACCGGTTTAATAAAGATAATAACTGTCTTATATAATTGGGTTGGGAAGTTGTGATTGTTGTTATCTTTATATCCTATGATATTATGTTGTGAATTGAATAGGCTTATGCCTACTGAAAATCGCGGTCATTGGGGTCCTTTCCTTGATCAATTAAATGTTTCCCTATCTTTTTAGACCGTTTTTGTGGATGGAACTTTGTGGATTGTGGAAATTGGTTAATCACGTAAAGTTGGATGTTTAAAATTTGGAACCCTTGTGTGATCACCCCGGTTGAAAAAAACGGATTAATGAACATGTGGGTGTTGTCTTGGATACATGGCATGTGATGGGGGTGTTTTGTGGGTTGTTGTGGATCAGGTGAGTAGCGGGGCTGCGGTTGTCTTGTTTGTGGGTTAGTGTGAATGCTATGTTGGTGACGGGCAACGTGGTTGTGATAAATGGTATTAAAGGGATAATGATGTACAGTGCGGTTGTGGTTATGGTGGTTGGAAGCGGGGCAGCAGGGATGGGTTGGAATGTGAACAGACAGTGGGTTGTGAATAATAAATAAAAGTGGAAGAGTTAATGAATGGTGGGTCATGGTAATGGAATGAGATTAACAATCAATGGGGTTGTTTGGTTGATAAGAAGGGCTTGGTTGTGCTGCTTCTGTTTTCCTAACATGATTTGTGGATGACAGGGATATGTTTTACGAACAATCGATGTGGTTGGTTGTGGATATATTCCCAGCAGTTAAGGAACAAAATAAACTAATTCTGCTGAAACGTGAAAACCTAAATGGGGTTGGGGTTGTTTGTTGTATGCATGCTTCGTAGTAGCGGTGCCGAGTCACGTTCTCAGTTTCTCTGTTTAGAAGCCATAGGTTGGGCTGTGTGTTTGGTATACATATATATATCTGTATCTTTTGTGTTTTAGCGCACCCCACCCATGTTGAGAACATAGTGCCAATCACTCCCATTTCATGGGAGAGGGTGTTTTTCCCTTAGTTACTAGCTCCTTCATGCTCCTTCTACCTTAGGCTGTGAGGGATTGGGGCGACCTTACACCTACGACTCTTCAGGTAGGTTTCGATTGGGGTGTATTTAGTCCAAGAATCTTTGGGTAGGTTCTTATGTTTCCAAAGAATCTTCGAGATGAGGCCCCGGTGTGTGCAGGCGGGATACGTGGTTGTGAGGCCGAGGTGTGTGCGAGCGGGATAAATGGTTGTGAGGCCCAGGTGTGTGCGGGCGGGATACGTGGTTGTGAGTCCCAGGTGTGTGTGGGCGGGATACGTGGTTGTGAGGCCCAGGTGTGTGCGGTTGGGGAGAGTGTGGCAGCGTCGGGATGTTCGCTGTTAGGAAGAGCAGCTAACTAAAGGGAAATGGTGCGGGGTACCCAATACATTTGTTCTTATATACTACTATATGTTGTGATTGTGTTTTTGGTGATTGTGGATGGTGAGGTTGTGTGGATAAAATTCCTTGCTAGGTTTCTTCTGTTGTTCTCACGTGTCATTAGGATGTCTCCCCACTAGTGCACGAGAGCTTTAGGTTTCCCTACGGTGTATACTTGTATTCTCACCCTACATTACTTTCAGGTTTCCAGGAGGACTACTAGGGCCGTGCGGGACCCTACTAGTCGGACAATTGGAGTTGTTTCTGTTTTTGTACTCTTGTTTTCTTTCGGTTTTGTACTTTGAGCTTTCTTGTACTTGCACCTTGTTATAAAATTGTTTAAACATGCATGTGGTCTTGGTTTGGGTTTATTTCTATACACATTTTCTTTTCCTTTTTGGTGGTTGAATTTTCTTATTTCCCGATCTTAAAATAATAAAAAGGGTAATGCCTCCCATATATGTGAAAACTCATACCCTTGGTCCTTGTCGCCAACCCGGGGCCTACTAGAGGTGGGACTTGGGGGTCATTATCTCCCTTTCACCATTTCCAGCTCAGGAGGGGAATCTTTGGTGGGAGGGGGTCGTGACAATATAACTATGAAACTTTAATGGATTATATAATTTGATTGATACATAATGAAATGATCATCATCTAGATCTATATTATTAATGCCACTAATAAGAAAATAACGAGATATGCATTTTCTCAATTGAGACACATGTTGAATATTATGAATATTATTTCACAAGGATACAAAGCTTGTATTTAGTTAATTTATCTCTTATAAATGATGTTAAAATTGGTTTTATGGTCCAATGAATCATTTATATTACATTCCCAATCTTGAGTGTTCTGATAGAGGAGAAACACAAAGAAACATGTGAACACTAACACAAAATTTGGGATTTATAACTTACAATGAGTACGCGAATTTATGAATAATTTAATATTACTCAACTATTTCAAAATTAAATAATTTTTAAATAGAAATGTAAGGAAAAATTCTTGCCCTAAACAAGGATGATTCTTCTATTTCAATCAAAAATAGTAAGGAACAATAAGGTATAATCTAGATATTTTCAAAAGAATCAATATCAATGTATAATTGATACCTATTATTTGAAAAAAAACTATTATTATAAATTATTATTCAATATAGAGCTACCAAAATCTACAATACATTACTAGATATTGACATCTAATATGTGAATGGTCAACTATATTTGGTCATTAGTCTAATGGTGGAAAGGTGAATATAGTCTTACATGAGTTTCAAGATATCATTATATAAATTGGACCACATACTAGTGCATAAAATTATAGGATAATTTTAGTCAATTGTTACAATAATTATGATGAAAAGTTATTAATATTTAAATTTTGAATCTATGGTAGCGTTTTCATTTCACAATAGTATTTTGACATGAATTTGAGACATGGTGGATTTAACCTTCAATGTTTTTACCAGTGGGTTGAGATTTCATTTTGAAATTGCTGGTTCAGTTAGTATAGGTGTTGGATTCATCATTAATTTTAAACTACCCAATACACTATGTTCCCAATGCGAACAATCAAATACATGATTGAGTGGTGTAGAGTGGGATAGTTCTGGAGGGACTCTCGGGTAATAAATTTTCTTAAAATATATAATCAGTAGTCCTTGATCCAATATCATCTTAGATAGAGAAACTTTCTCATTTGTAGTACCATTTTATAATGCCTTAAAAGGGATTCATTAGGACTTACTTCCTTCTTGAATCTGAGAGCCCCTCCTTAGTTCCTTATGTTCTACATTTCTGAAATTTCTTATCATTTTTGATCCAAGGGGGTTCTATGGGGAATTATTCTACATATTCAATGAAAAACATCATTATAATATATTATTTCCACTCTAATTCATACCATATTCTTTCTTTAATAATGTTCATGTATTTTAATTTTTTATTTATTCAATTTGTGGTGAAATCACTTCTTTACTTAAGGATTCTTCCACTATTGATGAAATGTATTTTGGGTGGGTTTTCATTAAATTATTTTTCCCACTCATTTCATTGAATTAGAATGAGGTATGAATTATTTAAATGATTTTTTATTTTGGGTTAAAATTTGTAGAATATTGTTTAGTAATTTATTTTGTAATTAGATTGATATATTTTTTGGTATTATTTTTGTTGTTGTTTAAATATGTTTTCATTGGGTCTACCTGTTCATAATTAATGATGGGTACATAATTGGGATTCTTAGGTTATAATTTTTTTAAATGGTTTGTTATAAGTAGCTGGTGATCATTAATATTTATAAAGGTTGTAAATGGGTTTGTTAAGGATATATTAGTGCCTTAGGTGAATTACCAAGCTATTAATTACCGATTTTTGCCAATATGTTTCCAATTAATAATAAAAAACTATTTTAATAACTATGAATGGATGTTTTTCAATGATATTTTCATGTAAAATGCTAAATATTTTCAAATATATTATTTTTTATAAACCTTTTAAAAAGTTTTCATTCAAATTTTTTTACATATACTTTTATTTTTAACCACATGAAAAGTATTATTTTATAAAGTATTAATCATTCATGTTAATGTTTAATTTTTATATAAAAAATGAATTGATGACATTTTCTTGAATGTATAAATAAATTCAGGACCTCAATTAGATTCACCAGTATATTAGAATTCATTACCTCTTATACATTATTTTATTTAAAATATTTTCATCCTCTAATATAATATTAGTATAAAAATTATTATAATATATATATATATATAATGACTTTTTTATAGTTTTTTAATATATTTTCTATTATTTTAATGTATTTAATACAATACATATATTCAAAAAACATTTTTATATAGATCCAAAATATATAACTATCTCAACACTTATGTCATCCACAAATGATTTTAAAAATTAGTTTGAAATATGATTTATTATGTATTTAAAAATAACAATTGAATTAGTCGAAGAAAATAAAATAAAAATGTATTTAAAGAAATGAAACATAAATTTAAAACCATTCATTAGAATGTAATCAATTAAAACCAAGAATGTTTAGTAGAAAGTTGAATTTTATATTTTAGCATAATTTATACACATTTTGTTGATCCAATAAACCATCAGTATGTGGTAATTGGTAATGATTCTTGAACGTCAATGGTTCTTATTTCATGTTTCTTATATGTATATCTAAATTCCACTCACCATACATGAAGAAAATAATATCAGAACCCCATCAAGTGTAGCTTCTAAGAACATAAAAAATGATGTTAGGGGAATTCCGAACACATCTTTTCATTATAATTGATGATTAGTCCACGATGTAAATCAATTGAATAATTCCATGAAAAATTGAAATTAATAAAAGATTAATTGATTCTAAAATGCTTTGAATGACATGATATCATAACATACTAATATATAATTAATTTAAGTAGTTAAATAAGTACATTATGATGAAATCTTCCTTCACTGATGAATATGAAAATATATATACATCCTACCATCACTACGTCATTCAAATCAAGTGTAGGATCCTTTGAGAAGTGACATAAATGTGTACCATAATAATATGACTAGCTTCACTGGAATCTCAAAATTATAGTATAGAAGATCCAAATGTGTGTGTCTTTCATATATGATCTCCACGAGAATTACATCAAAGAAAGAGTCTCCCTGGTTTCTCTAGACCCAACAGGGTGTTGGAAGAGGATCACTCTCCATTCATGAGAGATTTTGTGGAGAGGATATCTCAAGGGAATGAGAGGATTCTAATAAGTTTTTTTCACAATAATGAAATGGTTAACTTTATGGTTTGTAATAATATAATTGGGTTTATAGAGTACTAGTGTTAGAAAATACAAATGGAACATCTACCCTAATTATTTCATTAATTTATGAAGAATATCATGTCAATAATAATATCATTACAATAATTTCTTAACAAGAAAAAAAACTAGAGAATTAATTAAATATTACACCAAATTATAATATTTATAATTAATTTGATAAACATTGAGTATATATATATATATATATTATTTCCAACTAGACCATTATATTCAGTTTAATATTCTTCCACAATATTTATCCATTCATGAATGAAGACTGTTTATTTTAAAAATAAATTTCATTTCAACATCAAAAAATACTAATATAAAAATTGTAGGAACTAAATAGTGTAAAAATATTACACTCATAGAACATTCTATCAAAAAATAATTGAAATAAAATATGATATTAAGAAAAAAAATAATTATCTAGTCACATTTGAAAATAATACTTTTTTAGTAGTGTGAAATAGTATGTAATAATTTTTATTTAATTTACATTCTAGAAACAGTTCGTGGGTGTCCTTTAAGGAACATTTATTAATTACTGTATGGGATCCATCCAAATTCCAATGTAAGTATACAGAAACATGACAAGGAACCCATAAAGATAAAAATTGATGCCAAAATTATGTATAAAGTCATACGAATGATTACTAGGTCATATAATCACTTTATCATGATATATATTATCATGAAGGTAGTGTACTAGTGTAATCAACATACATACTCATAATCTCTCTCCTTGACTCTTTAAAAATGAACATTCCCACAAAACATAATGACCATGAATTTAGTTAAGATATTTAATTCACATGGATGGTCCTGGGATATCAAATCCCCTTAAATATTATTGGGGACAAATCCTTTCTCTCATTCTTCATTAAAGAAACATTACTCATGACATACAAAACATATCATACTTCACTGTGAACATATTTCCTCATAGTTTTCTTCAATAAATAAATTTTCATGAATAATAATATTAATTCCTTTTAATCAATACACATGTAGAAAATTAAGAATATTAAATGGAAAATATAAAATATTATTTTATATAGGAAGGTAATATTCTCATAATATCATGAATGAGAAATTACCAAGGGTTTGGACCATCAGAATGTGTCACAATGTACCATCGTTCTCTACCGCTGATGGTCTATATCATTTAATTATTTCATATGATATTATCAAACAATTTAAGATATAAATTATGAATATATTCATGTCACATATGTGTTATCATCAAAGCAGTAAACTGTAATAAATTTTTAATACGATAATTACTCATAGGATATTATCACATAATATATAATGCATAACAACAATCATAATATGACGAGAAGTTTATCATTAGTAAAGAAAAAGAATTTGGATAATCATAAAGAACTAGTATTTGGTTCTACGGCTCAAACAACTACACAATCCCACTTGAACAAGAGTCAACTGTTAAAAACATGTATCTGGATAGATTTCACATGATACTCAAGATTTTATTTAGATAAAGATTTAGTGAAGTAGTCCATTATGTTTTCTTATGCTGAAAATTCATTCGCTGTAAATTCACCATACTAATAGATATACCTCAACAGGTGATAATTTTAGATCATGTCCTATGTCTGTTGAGGAATGTGAATCATTTTCATGATCCCAAGGTTAATATTATCTCAATACAATGGGATAGGTAATTTACTTTTTGTAACAAAATCATGAACCTAGATGTAGATTCATATCGAAATAGCTTGTTTGGATTCTTTAGAAGTGTCTATATACTCATACTCTACGATAGTATTTGTAGTAACTTGATTCATTGAACTCCTCTAGTTCAAAGATCATCCATTACTACTGTATACATATCTTGATTGTGAATTCAAGTCATTGTAATCTATTTGAATGATGACATAAGTATAAATCTTGATAACTAGATCCTTTTTTCCTCTACACATTAGGATTGTAATCTTAATTACTCTTAGATACTTAAGAATTTACTGAATAGTAGACTAATATTGTTTACCTAGAGAAAATTTATATCCACATAACATGACCAAGGAATAGGAAAAATCAATACAAGCTCATAACATGGCATACATTATTGATATATTCATAGAAAAAAATGGGATCACACTCAATATATATTTCACCCATAGTTTTTGAGGACACATTTTTATGTAAATAAGTATAATACGTCACAAAAGAACTAATTATATCTTAGAGTGATCAATAATAAATCAATTAAATATTTAGTTAAATTATGTATGTCGTCTTATTACATGAAGCCACTAGGTCATGTTAAAAATGATCATGGTCCGAAGGATATATGTTTTGTCACTTATTCTTATCATAGATATTTTTTTTACTTTCCATTACTACAAGTATTACTATTATATCATTCGTAATATGTAATATTTCATTGACATATATTATTAAGATAATGGATGAACTTAAAATAAATCTCTTATAAGAATATAGCTCAAATTAATTCTTAATGAATATAAACTCTCTTATAGATTCATCAAACCAAATATTAACTAACCTTGATTCTATTATAAATCCATAAACGGTGATCTATAATTAGTATATCTTTTCGTCAATTCCTGGTTTTAGAAACCCATCTATTTGTGTCATATAGAAATATTCTAGAAGTTTTCCACAAAAGAATTAATTTTGGTAATATATCTTCCAAATTACATTTTCATGGTGACATGTTATGTAAATTATAATATTGTTGGATTTAAATAAACAAACTAGGTAACAGTTTTCATTGTAGTTGATTAATTTTTTGTTTTTAAACCCTTATCCATTAGTTGAAATTTTAAGGTATATACTTTAAATTCCATGTATAATATTATCTCAAATAACCATTTACACCCAACATGATTTAAATGAACATGAAGATGAAATAGAATGAAAACATGGTTATGATACATGGGATCCATCTCAGAATTCATGTATTGTTACCATCTTGTATCATCAAATATCTCTATATCAACATCGTATTAGGGATGTTCATTATAGCAATAAAGTTATGAGTCACCATATTTTGTGACTAGAAAACAATATCTTTTTTGGTATCTTACCTCTCCATTTTTATTATAAAACACGTTTTTAATGATCGAATTTTTCGATGGGGAATCATGGAAATTATTCCTATACAAACTCTTTTATAGTTTGAGAATAATATTCATCAAATTTTATCACCCCAACTATCCTCAATGATGAATCATTTCAATTAATGAATGATGGAATATATTATGATTGTATCATTCTTATATACGGGGTTTTATATATAGTATACCCTTTCTTCATTTGACTACACTATAAAATACACATCTTGCCTTAGGTTTCTAGTTTGTTTCCTGAGATTTTATTATCTAATTTCGAAAGTTTGTATAATTGTGTGTGTGGAAACACATATTGATATTGATAAATTAACTCATAAGGAATTCTATTTATATCGTTAGTTGGTGAACTGTTTATATTGGGTGTAGGAGCGTGTAAATTATTTCATTAAAAGGTTAATGGAATATCTTCATAACACATCATTAAACAAAACATTCCTTGAAACGTATGGTTCCTCATATCACTAAAAATATTATACCATGGTGAATATTCTGGTGTGAGTTGTTCTCGAATCCAATATTCGTGTAGAATGATGATAAACTATTTTTTAATATATTTATCACCTTGAACGAATAAAAGATTTGATATTTTCTTACTGTGATGATTCATTATTTCATTCCTGAAGTCATTGAATTTCTCAAATTACAATGATATATACCTCATCAAATTGATATTGGCATATATACTGAAGTCATCAATAAAAGATGTTATGTAAGAATATCAACCACTGTATTCTATTAAAAAAGGTCCACACACATCATTTTTACCAATCCTATATGCACTATGGCCCTATTACCGTTTAAAATGAAAAGAAGATTAGTCATTTTCATTGGAAAAAAGTTGTAAATATTTCATGTACTCTTATATAAAAAGTGTCAAAATATTGGTCTTGATAGACCTTTTTCAAAAACATAAATTTTACATAAACAATAAGGTGATTCTATAGCTATTTGTTAAATATGATTTTAAATAAAGTTTCTTTATCAATTACCAATATTTGGTTTTCCAACTATTATACATAAAAACAATTATTTTATTATTCCATGTCCCAAAAAAAATATTTCACTGTAAAAGAGGAATTATTTATTTCCAAATATTAAATTTAATCCATCCATGTAAAGGAAGGTAATTATGAAATTGTTCTTAGTATTTATTTGAAAAATTAAATAATTCATTAAAAAATCATTCCAATTGGAAACCAAAGGTGCTAGTGTCCTATATCAAAAATATAATAGCTCTCTCAAGTAGAGACATGATGATCCACATCTCCTCTATCGATCATTCAAAACCCACTTGGTTCTTGTATTTGGATATAAATTTGGTTACCACATGCTATATATATTACCCAATGTGTATTAAAAGAAATATTATACTTCATAATGAATGTAACTTTATCTTCCCCTTTCTATTAGGTTCAGTTATTCATATAGTGGCCTAGATTTCCAAAATAAAAACATACTACCTCATTTTCTTTCAACTACCATTGTATCATCTTTATTTTCGAAGGATTTATCTTGGGACACATAAAATTTGAGTGATTCTTACCCCCCTTTCCATGTTCTTCATTTTCTTATTAAAAATAAGAAAATTGTTTTCTCATTGCACCATGTTATTTTAAACATGATGAGTTAGAGTAATAAGTTTTGAAAGGGTCTTAATAATATTGTTAATATCATATTTCCAAATAATATTAGAGAAGTATTTAGGCAATGATAATTGAAGGATATATATGTGATGGTCATTTTGGAATTTAATTCAAATGAAGGCTAAGTGCCCTATGTATCCAATATCATGACTACATGAGGCTTGATAGGTATTGGCCCACCAAGAATTCATATGATTATTGAATTGGGGTTCTTATATCATTCATTTTTTTCCTTTTCTTGATAAAAATACTAAATGTGTGAAATCATGTTATACGAATCCATGTATGTATATTTGGTTTCGATGAATATAGGACATGGATGATAGAGAAAATAATCTCATATTTATGTAATGATAAAAAATTATTCTCATTCATTGATAATCCTTCCTCACTAGCCATGTGGCCTTGCACTTCACGAATTAGAATTTCTAGAACATATAATTTTCTTTAATTCCATTGAATAATGTGTATGTTACGTATTAATTTTTGGAAATTGGATATAGTGAGGTGGTTATCCCTGAAATTTAGTGACCACTGTGATATGTCTGAATTCATGTCTAATTTGATTTCTATAATTATGAAGATAAAAAACATTTTATTTCATCCCATTTATAAAATTTAATAATAAAAACAAAATTTCATAAACCCCCAACATTTTATGGAAACCTAATATCCATCAATTTTTTTTCTAAATATCATATTTTTAGAATAATTTAGTGAAAATGATCCATATATTCCTTCACATAACCTATATGAATGTTTTTCATGCGATTTGAAGGTATTTAGGTTGGAGTATCATTCTGTGTACTTTATATCATAGCCACATGATATATCAACTGTACTCCCCAATCCTATAATAAATTTTTTTTTGATTTCCTTAACACATTTTATTGTAGTATCACTAAGCCTCATTGAGGTGATCAATCCTTATTTTGAACTAGGTTAGTCGACCCAAAAATCAAGATAAGAATTCCATAATAATTGAAATAACCCCAACAGAGCTCGACCAAGCACGTTGAAATATGGTCATATTCATACATAATTAGTGGAAGGATATATCAAGATAATATACATATGAATTATTTTAATATTTATTCCTAAATTGATTAATTTTTAATTTAGTTTCATGTATATTGATAGTAATTCGATTTATATAAGTGATTATCCATATAATAGAAACAGTTTTCACAAAATCCAATTTATTTAAATTTATTCTTGCATTCTTGTAATTAGTTTATAAAAGTGATCGAGATAAAAAATGTATAATTAAATTAAAAAAGTTCATTTATAAAAAAACTCTAATTATAGTTATAGGATCATTGTATTTTCCCATTATACATTATATAAAATGTATGATAAACAAACCGCTGACCAATGGGAATAATTATGATCCGTCAGTATGTTCGTGCTGTAGATTTAATATTATAGACTCATGTATCTCTTGTATTTGTTTCAGCATAGATCCAAACTTGAACCATATCCACTCACATGGGATCCCCATTAATTAGAAAAAAATTACTCACATTCAGGTTAATGGATCTAAATGATTGGTTTTGGTGGTTTATATAAAAAGAATCTGTTAAAATTATTTCATTTTATAATGAGAGGAGGGATGATGTATAGTCAACAAATTTAATTTAATTATAAATGTAATTGAAACTAATCACATACAAAAATTAGTCTTCTCTCATGGTCATCCAAATATAAGCAATAAATGCATTTAATAAACTTGAATTCATAAACAATCATACATATTCAAGAAAAACCACAATTGAAATAATTAATTATCACATTTAATTAACTATTTATTATATTTAATTTCTCAAAAAAACATTCTTGAGAATATCATCTGTCATAGTTTGAATTAAATTAAATAAAATTCACTTAAATTGACATTGTACAAAATGTTAATGTAATTGAAACACGAAAAGTACCTATAAAAACTACCCAATATATATCAAATTCATATATTGTTTATTCATGTGACATGTTTCACCCATGTCTTATCACATTATTTCCGGGTCAATTATATCATGTAAATGAAACAGAAATCCACGTAATTTTTGTATCACTTTATATCTTAGTTCACATAGAATGATCACTGTATTATGTCTTATAGAAAAGTGATCTTCAAAATATTAAACAAAAAGTAGTAAATATATTTTGTATTTATAAAACCCATGAAATGGAATTTATGAGTCAGATAAAGGATATAAAAAACAAATTTTTATATTTTTTATGTATTATAATAAATTAATTTTATATTCTTCCCATATAGGTAATATACACGAAGTGTACGATCCAACTACACGTCATGTATCAATGTTCTTTCTCTGTCTATAATACATGCCTATGGACTAGATGTGTGGTAAATTTATAGAAATTAAATTGTATACATTTTGTATTAGGACTAAACATCAAATAGACCCCATGTTACATAGTTTCAAGTAACATGTGCATTGTAAAAACACACAAATCCTCTTTGACTAATGGACCACATGTCATGTATTCATGTTTCACTATGTCTAGTCCACTTACCTATGCACTATGATTGTTATGAAAACAAATAATGTATAAAATATACACTACATGTAATAATTGTACCTACTACATATTTATTAATTATTTTTATTGGTTTATCAAACATAGGTCACAATATGTACCTATGAGATACATTTCATTTACTCTGGGGATATCTATCCAGAATCCTTGGCACCTCAAGATGACTTTATCAAATGTTATTTATCCAATATTAAGACATATTTTTTATATTATTGAAAATAGGATGAACAAGTAAAGATATCATGATTTGGAATAAATAATAATTAAAATATAATTGAAAACTAAGAATAAATGTGAAAATAAATCAATTATATTTAAATAATTATAAATAATTATATAAACACTCTAATAATACTTCCAGGTTTTGTGAATAGTTGATGGACTATGGGAGGAAACATAACACATAATTTTTCATTGTCAATGTTTTTTCGATGATGTACATCGATGAAAAAATTCATTACCAATAGAAATTAATCAATGATTAATTTATATGAGTACATAAGAACCAAAATCATGATCGATTCATAATAATTTAAAATTCATTTAAGATATTAAAGAATTGACTTATGATTAATTCTTTCTCCATAGATGAATATGATATTGTCTGTACGTAATAACATCATTGTTTTTTAGGAATCAAGTCTAGATTTTATATATATATGACTCACAAATTCTCCAATAACATATAAATGATTCCATTATAATCTCAAAGAGCCAGCGTGGATGATCCTAACACTTAAATCGTTCGTCTTTGATCTCTATGACAATCACTTCAAATAATGACTCACATTGGTCTATCATGATTATATATGGGGGTGGAGGTATATAACACAATATTTAGGAGATAAATTTGAGAGTGAAGGTATTTAGGGATGCATAGGATTCGTCATAGAAATTGTGAACCTCTATAAATGGTAAGAGCTAGTGTTAGAAATAATATTATTATGTTTAAATATTGTTAGGGTTAGAAATTAATAATTGAAAATGTTCCCATATTATGTCATTAATTCCCATGGGACCCCCTGTAAATAATAATAATAATAATATTTCTAGAATTATAGAAAAAATATATTAGTAAAATAAATCATTTGAATAAATTGATTATACTTTATTCAAAGAATGTTAGATATATTTATTATTTCTCACAAGAATATTAAACTCGGTCATACATTCCTTCAAAATATTAAACGGTCCATAAATAAAGACTATTTATTTAATAAATAAATATCATCAGATTATTCACCAGAAAATAAATAAACTTTATATTTAATAAATAATAATTAAATATATAATTAATATCCTACATACAAAATATACTAGTGAATAACTTGAAAATGAATATATGATAGAAGACATGAATAATTATTATACCACATATGATTATAAGATTTGTTCATAATTCCAAATAATAAATAATATTTCATATATAATAGATGATCTATATACACTTACTATTTCACCCTACAGGTCTCTTTAATTAAGTTATTAGGAAAATCCACCCAAATTCCTAGGATGGCATTTATCAATCTGCCAAGACACTCATAGAGAAGGGAATTAATTTTTCAAATATATATAATATTATATGATTTATTATCTTGTAATATAATCTTTTGGTAATTATAATACTAATCAAGCTGGTTTTATGATTGTGTCATCAATCTATGTTTTCATTGTGTCTTTGTTTGAGACTCAAAAAATGAACATGTCCACACAACACCATGTTCAATGATTTATTTAGGTTAGTTTTTCCATAAAAGGGGAATATATATCCACTCTAACTAAATAATATATTGGAAAAATAAATTTACGCAATATTAATTAATTATATATTACTCCGAATGCACTGAACATGTCTTACTTCATCAGGAACATATTTTATATTGTAATTTTTACAAAAAAACAAATTACATGACAAATAATAAACAATAATAATAAATGTAATATGTAATAATTAATATACATGTTCGAAGATAGAATAATTCAATTAATCATATAAATATGGATTTTTATTGGAGTTTTATGTCCCCATTACCTATTACATTAAAATTTACCAATCTAGAATAACAAAATATTGTGCTTCAAATTACAATGAGTTATCACCCGTGAATGCCTTTATCTTTTGTGTCTAATCAAATAATATCATCCGACTATTCAAAAATATATTATATGAATACTCTAAAGGAAATTATGTGTTATCAACATAGTGGGGAACTGCAGTGTCCATTTAGTGTGGCAATTAATATTATGAAATTATCACAAACAATGTCACATAGAAGAAAAATTACAATGTGGTAAAAATTTGTTAATATACAAAACTATTAAAATAAGAAATAATGATGTATATAAAAAATTATTAATGGTTACAAAATACAACAAAGAGAATCGATATGTTTATTGATATATTTACCCTAATGATAAATGATTTTAATATTAAATTTCTTCAAATATAATGAGTATATTCAATTAATTCGAATGAAAATTGGTTCTAATATTGTAAATAACGCTATAAACAAATTTACATCTCATTTATGGGGTAATCCCGAAAAATATTCTGGAAAAAAATCATGAAAAATATTTTGTAAAAGTTCTCATATCCTTTACACATTAGCTTCAAATATTAATAGAACCGAACTATTCATTTCTATAGTGGTATATCTAACAAAACCCTCATATGTTTTTTCTCAACTTTCTAGAAATTCGTACACAATAATAATAGTATACAAAATATATTCTACATAAGATAAAGAAACATATCATTAAATATATCTAATATGATAATAGAACTTATTAATGTATTTGATAACTATAATTTAAAGAAATATAATCCCATCGATGAAACAAAATCCTAGAAATTACAATATGTTCAAAAAAAATTGACTTGGTTGAACATTTCCCCACTTTCTAATTTCATCTTTAATTGACTAGAAATAATTCTAATCATTTTTGGTAATTGCACTATCAATCCAAGATGATATATAATTTAATGAAACATAAGTGATAGATAATATCTTGTGTCAATTAAATAAAAATAATTTTAAATTTTATCTAAAATATTATCTCTTAGAGTTGTAGGGATTTCCCTAGCATCAGTCTTGGGAAACTAAGCTATGTAAAAACTATATGTGAGATCTAAATAGACACATGGTATTAATCCCTAGAAAAGGTGAATCCTCTTAAAATTTACTATATACACCTATCCTTGATCCCTACACATATCTTTCTCTAGGTAGTCTACTCCATATAAATAAATTTACACTTAATGGGTACTAGATACTTCATACTCCTATCTTCATTTATCAATACAATCTCAATGGGTTTAATGTTAACATCTATGGAGATAAAAATATATATTTTCAATATGTCAATACATTCCATATAGACAAACCAAAAACAAATCCAAATTATATTGTCACAATTCCCTTAACATTGTCCCTCTGTCACTAAAGGATCAATAATTAAATTCATCCACCAAAATATGCCATGGAAATGGTGGAAAACCCATTAAAAATACATACTATAAAATAAAAAATATATGATACACCATAAAATTACATTAATGTAATGAATACATAAAACAATAATGACTTATAAAATTAAATCCCTAGTTTATATATATCCTAGTATAATGATTAAACCACCACTAATGAGACATCCTCTACAATTCATAGTCTAATAATTTTTTCCGTCCCCTAAAGAAATGATATTCATAACATGAAACACTAAAAACATCATCATGTCATGAATCAATATATAAATTCACTTGTTGATTACAAGACCATGAAGGATATCGTAAAGTCTTATCAAACACTAAATAAATGTGAAAAAATAAATCTGATTTAAATAAATTTTTTAAAATAATCGTACCCAATTAAAATTTATAAAAAAAATCCTATTAAAATAATAGATCAATAATAAATAATCATTCGATAAAAATTTTTAGTCATTATCATAGAAAAAAAATCTATAACACAACACCATGAACCCCAAACAAAAAATTAGTAACAAAACATGGAGGAACACATAGATCATGATCAATAGAAATGTGTATCTATTTCTTGTGTGTTGAAGGAGAACTCCCAAATCTCACTATATAATTATTGATAAGGTCCACACACCTATTTAATAGTTTCCCACAATGTCAAAATATCATTATTCTATTTTTCACCACACCAAAGGTAGTGTTTTTTCTACTATTTTCTAACCCCTCACTTAATACATAAAAATAAATATATTAAATGATAAAATATAAAAATGAAATTATTTATTTTAAAATAAATTAATTCAACTATATAAACATTCTTGAAACTCAATGAAAAAACAAATAATAATAAAAACCTCCATTTAAATCAATATATGATAATAATAAAATAACAAAAACTATTATATTATATTCTTTATATATTAAAAATATAGAAAACAAACTGTTCGGGTGAAAAAATTGTAATGAAATTAGTCCAATTAATTTAAATAATATTCATAACATATTTGGAAAACACTCAATAACCTCAAAACCACCATTTTTCTGATTTCCCAAAACCCCAAACACCATTTGATTTATTTTCACAAACTAACATCACAAAATCATGGGATCAATTTAAACATATAAAATCACTAAATAAAAGAACAACGTTAAATCCATAGGATTTGGAATAATTTAAAATAATTGAAACCCACTAGCTATAAATTGATAATATAGAAATATCCTACCACCAATTAAAAGATACTCACGATTGTCTATATAATCTTATAATGAAAGAAATACCATTCAATATAAATTTTATTTCCATGTCTTGGTGAAACCTTTAAGTAAAACCATATGTGGATATAGAAATTGATTTTTGAAAAAAATAAAATTAAATACAATTTGTCTGGATCATAACCCTTCTATGGTTCAATGAATATAAGATCCAAGGGGTGTAGAATCGAACAAAAGTGGAAGAAATATTAATCATATGCATTTATCCGAATATATAATGATGAAAATGGAATAATATATAGTGTTATATAGTAGATATATTTTATTTTATAAGTATTTTATGTTGATGCATGACTCGAATTCAAAGTCCAAGATAGTATGCATTGACCCTGCACATTACACTATCTCGAAAAAACATAGATGTAAAGACAAATTCTGTAGTCCTAGTTGATGATTCAGAGACAGTGAAACCCCTCCACCTCCACAAAAACACCTTTAATTGTTTTCCAATAAAATATCAAGGTACATGGAACTATAAAATGATCATGAACATGGAAACTACCCACCACAAGTGTTTTATTACATCCTAAAACACCTAAAAACGCATACCTATACTTCCCCATACATTCAAAACAATACTAGAGATGTAAAAAAAATCCCATCAATAGAAAAAAAAATCCCAATCATATTTCTATTATCAGAAAAATAAATATTGTCATATACACACATGTGATAGAACATTTAGTGGATATATTGTCTATGGTGTGTCCTCTGTTTCCACACTAATA
The DNA here is from genome assembly GCA_963277665.1 of Viscum album. Classification (NCBI taxonomy): domain Eukaryota; kingdom Viridiplantae; phylum Streptophyta; class Magnoliopsida; order Santalales; family Viscaceae; genus Viscum; species Viscum album. Next base: position 1,293,447,617 of record OY728158.1, read on the forward strand.
GTAGAAAAACTGCGGTCTCCTAATAAATAGAGGACGATAAGTTATTTAACCTTGATTTATTTGAAAATATATACCTCAACATAATTATTCTTATATATTTTTCTATTCACTAGAAGATACCCTACATTTTCTATATCGTAATGTAAATTCATTAATACTCAAACATCCCTTGGAAATTAACTCAAATAAAATTAATTTTTTATACCTATGAGGATATAGGATGAATAAATAACATCATTATAGTCTCTCATGCTTCATTTAATACTAGATTTATGAATGATAATCATGTATTGTGTGAAACTAAGTAGATCATGGAACATGGAAGCATATATCATCACTCTAATCCTTAAATTCTTAAGTTCTATAAATTATATATAATTAATCATATAGAGAGAATTAATATAAATATCTTCCTCTAAAACCCCCTAAAATAAATTCATTAAAACCCTTAGATATTTTTTTTATTCTACTATACATTCCCACCATAGAAATAATTATTTCAAATCATACCATTTGATTCTTAGAAATCTCAATATATTGAAAAAAATATAGATATATACCAACCATTCCTCTACATTATACAGTTTGAAACTACCCCAAAAGGATATGGGATGTTGTATCTGTATGTCTTATATAACAACATTATTTTTGGTTTCATAATATTTAAATATATACCCTAAAAACTATAATTATAATGAATAGCCATCTATAACATGATGATCTATAACAGTCTTAGAATGTGTGGTGTTAAAATCGACTCCTTCCATCATGGTTTTTTTGTTTTCGTATATAGTAAGATTCAAGAGGGAGAATAATTAATGACTACTTTAATTTAAAAGAATATTTCTATTATAAAATTAGAACTGTTTAAAAAGAGATAAAAAACATATAAACTATATGAAATTGAATAAATTTTATTGAGAAAAAACATAATGGAAATAATATTTTTAAAGAGTATATTGTTAAATACTTACAAGTATATAAATATATAAAATTAAAAAAGTATAATATAGAATATTAAAATGAAATATTATTTGAATAAACAATCTAAATAACCCCACAACATGGTTAATACCATTTTTTCAGTTTTATTTGAATATGAAAGTAGGATCAATCCCTATTAAAAATTTAAAAATTTCATAAATATAAATATTTTGATCTAAAATTATATCTAAAATTATCTCATAGCCTAAGGATTCGTCAATACAAGTTAAAAAGAATAGTTTCCTTACTAAATGACATCTTAAATTATATATGATCAAAATTAAGATATTTGAAAAAATAATGTATTAGTTATTTTACAAAATCCTCACTTAAATAAAATCACTAGGTCAACACTAAAAGAAAAATAATAAACAAATACTCATATTCAAAATGTTTTTATTAGAAACCAACCAGTTCTTTATCTCTATAGAACTTAATCCCTAAATCTTCATTCACTATTTATATGCTTCTTATTAAATAAACAATTTAATATATTATGGATTATGGATATATCAATAATGGATTTTGAAACACATCCATTCCATTCTTCCTCTTATAATTATTTAGATAACTTACGGAATGAATATTATTTCAAACGATTTAGATATTGAGTATATTATAAATATTAAAGGTTAAAATATATATAGTAAAAATTGAACAAAAATTCATGTAAGCTTTTGTGAAAAGATAAATTATATTCCGATTTCTTAAAATATGGATCTAGAAGACATCCATTAAGAAAAATGACTTAATAATATACCCCATGTTGAAAATCTTAATAATTAGTAAAGAAAAAGATTAAATAGTTTGGTTAAAATATAAATAATGGGAAAAACATTTTCTACCAAAATATCGCCCCTTAGAATATACATATTGAAAAAATTAATTCACTCAATAAAATAAATTCTCACCTTCTAAGTCATTTATTTTCTTTCAAAAAAGAAACATAGAGAGTTATGTATTTGGGAATACAAAATAGAAAAAATCTAAATGTATATCCGAAAATTTCAATAAAGTATTCTATAAATAATAAGAAAAAAATAAATTTATAAATTATTAATTTTTTCTATGAATATTTTATATATTTATACAATTAAAAATTTATATTTTCCAAATAATGATTCTTTTTTTCATGGTCTTTTTACTATGTGGAATATATTGATAAATTTCATTTGAGGTATCATTATTTTGGTTCTGAATCTAGTAATGATTTTAAGGAATCCTCATATGGTATACCTAATTCTTTATAAGATTCACCACTCTATGAAATATTCAATTTTGATAACAAACATCTATGAAAATTTAAAAATCCTAATTCATTAGAATATTATAATTCTAATATAAATATGAGTGTTTTAGATTTTGTTGAACCCTATTGGATCTATGTTCAATAAAATCAATCTAATATTTCATTTTAATTGTAGAAAACTAATTTATGTAAATTCAATGTCAAATTTAAATTCTTTAAATAAATACCTATCATAAATATATTGATATAAAATTATTCATTTTGGATTTTTAGAAATTTGGAAAAGAAGTAATAATTTTTGTATACACATCATACTCATCTCAAATTCACTTTTTATGGGTTTTATTTATATTTTTAAAAATTGATTTTTAGTGAGATCAATATATTTTTTCTTCGAGATTGATTTTTATTGTTAATTTTTCTTTAAATAAATTCTTAATAAAAAGCGTATGATATTATATTCCTTAAACAAAATCAATTTTAATAATTAATCTTGATAATATTTCATATAAAGATCCATGATTTTATTTTTGTATATAATGTTCCTTATTATGTTTTTATACATGTTCTTGAAAATTAATAAATTCAAAATTATGAGGATTTTCAACTTAAACTTTTATTTTAATATATCTATTAATGATGGAACTCATAACATCCATTTGAAATATGATTAAATTTAGCTGAACAAAAATGTAAAATAGATTTTGGATAAATTTTATTTTTTAATATCACAAATATTTTTTATAATAATATATGCCTTCATTTTTATATTAGCCTTTAGAAAAATGATAATATTTTTTTAGAATAATGGTTATATTTACCTATAAATTATTCTGAAAGACCAATTTAGTTCCAATAATAAAATAATTTTTAAGATATTAAATGAAAATCCAAAACTTTTTACATTTGAATTGTTTAATTTCCTCCCACATAGCTACAATACAACTTTCTTAACCTAAGGCATAATCTACCATTTTATGTTCATAATGAGAAAAGAATTTAGAATGACCAAACTCATTTACTAAATAAATTCATTTTATAACTTAGTAGTCAATATCAAAAATTAAATATTTAATGAGATAACCATTAATTTGTTTTTCACGTATAGTAAAAAAGGATGGTTATTCCATATATACATTATCATCACGAACCAAAATATTTAAATCCATATTATAGGAATTTTGGATTGATGATAAACTAAAAGATCAAAAATAGATGGGGTTTTAAAACAAAATTTAGTTCACTTAAATATTTTTGATGTTTATAAATTATATTTTTAAAAGGATTGATTTAATCAAAATTTACATGTGTCATTTCATCAAAAGTATATTATCATTATTTAAAAATACGATAAAACCTTAGAGTGGTAGATCAACCAAAATGAATTCCATTATTATATTTTGAACTTAATTGATCAAGATAATAAATTGTATTCATAGTGAATACATTCATTAGAAAATCTCTAATATAATAAATTTTTGGTTTCCCCCAAATTCACAATTATTTTGAAGTCTTCTTTATTTATAAACAATGAAAAATAATATTTACAGCATGGATGTACTTTCTTGGAATTTATACCTAAAATATATAGTTACATTATATTCATATTAAATTGATAATGAATTGAAATAAATTTATCTATTTATTCTTTAATTAATAACTTGTTTTCTATATTTTTTGGTTCTGCAAGGTTACTTCAATTAATTTTTCATTAAAAATATTTAAAAGTATGAGTAAAAAATTATCCCCATTATCATCATTAATACTGAATATAAGAATGATTTTCTTATTTTTTACTAAAAAATAAATATTTATTAACAAGTTGTCTCTTTGTAATTTTTGGGAGAGAATTAAATTTATATAGTGTATAGTCATCAAATAGATATACACAATTTTTTTAGCTCTGATAATTTCAATTTTTATGGGTATGGAAATATCCATATGATCTAATTAATGTTTTAATGATTTTGAGACCACCAAATTGGATTAATATATTTTTTTATTTTAATACTTAAAATGTCCTTAAACATAAATAGAATAAAACATTAGTTTTATAAGATATATTTTATGTTATTTTCATGAAATTATTAGTTATACTTTGAATATTAAAATTTTAAAAATAATTTTACCGAGTACAAGAAATATCCTAAAACCCACTTAGCGATTGAATGCTTTTTTCTAATTAAGAAATCTTTTTGAAACGTGAAAATATTATAATGTTGATTGGAAGATACTTTATAAATTACTGGTGACCATGTTACAGTACATTTATGAATTCCAAGTTTCATTGATTAACATTCATCATATGGTTAATTTATATTGATGTATGTATTCTTAAGTACTAAAACACAAAAAAATCAAAATTAAGGTCTCACCATGGAAGGATACATAATGTATACTTATGATATAACATTTAATATTATCTTTGAAAACCACATATCGACTATTAACATTTTATATGATCAAAAAGTTAGTCATGTTTATAATAAGGTATCAAGAAAATCCTCTGTCCATGAAGAAAATGGGTCATCCTCTAGAACCAAATACTTTATCATGAAATGATTATAGTTAAAATTTTGGTGCCCAAAATTTTTTGAGTCCCGAAATGTTATAGAAAATATTTATCTATCCACCTATTTTTGATTCATTAATATGGAATAGTTGTATGTTCTATAAATATATTAACCTTAGTTGTTATAAAATATTGCTTCTACCTTAAAGAGTACACGTTTTTATTTTATCAATTTTTAAATATAAAATATTGAATGAATAAATTTCAAAAATGATAAAGTTAAAATTAAAATGTGAGTTATCGTAAAAATAAAACCCACTATCAAATGAATATATTAGATGTAATAATTGTGACATGATTAATAATACTTCACCCTTATCGGACATCACAATGCCAAAAACATACCCCCCATCACCAAAAGATATACTTAATTACCAATGTTTAATATAATATAGATAATAGTTTGTTTTCATTCTTTTAAATATAATGAATATAAATAAGCGGTTTTTCAAATTCATGAATGATTCTTGGGGTTCGTGTACTTCTAAACCCCAAAAAGTGATATTTACCATTGGTGTACAAATTCAATTGATCCATATAAAATAATGGGATAAAAATTATATATGAATCATGTATAAATATCAAAATATCAGAATCTGACAAAAAATTATATATACTATGAAATATAAACCAAATAAAACTATAAAAAAATACGGTGATCCAAATATGGCATAAAGATCAATGGTCGGAGCTCCAATATGGGAAAAATCAACAAAGATAACTATGTTTATCAATTACATGCCTTCTCTTCACATCGGCCATGAACTCTAGAGACCCATACCCATGATGGGAACTATAGTAATAAATAATACAAACTGATACACAAACACTTTATAGATACACGGGTATTCAAAATCTAGTACAAAAGTTTACATTTTTAGAGATATGATAATATTAGGTGTATGAAAATACATACTCAATTAGGAACAACCAATATTCCTCAAATTTTATGTAAAAAACTAAATATACGAAACCATATGTATACTCATTTATTTATGTATTTAATAAAATAGATCTAACTATTAATAAAAAGATGAAAATGATTTAATAACAGAGAAACATTTAGTATATTAATTGTAACTATAATTAATAACTCCCAAGACTAGGAACATCCAAATATAGTGTACCTTCATCTTTCTTAACCGAGGGGTTGAGTTGATAAATTAGCTCCACCCACTATGGGATTCAACACTAGTACCTATAAACAACTGTGACATATACATATATGTATCCACATGTATGAGTAGATGTGTATAGAGATGTTGAAATGTCCTATGTTATAGAATTTGGATCATATAGTCCTTGCAGTTTTAAAGACCATCTATAAGAATAGAGGAATGGGTATAATGAGTTATGTAATTGAGATCCCATCCCACAAATATGGAATGGAAATATTATAGACTACCCCTATAATCCTATATGCTGATTGTTCACATATCATCTTGTAGTTTATATATAAATAATGGATATATAATTACCAACATGACTGTAGTCTCTGATAAGTATGGTCATTCTTAATGAAAGATTTTAACTAAAAAAATATAATAGTTGGTAAATAAAATGATTGACAGAAAAGTTTACAAAAAATTAACTTTCACATCAACAAGTTATTATTCCATGTCTTAAGTAATCATAGAATAATGATCAGGTAACTCTGTAGTAGAACACTATAAATAATACACAAGTACAAAAGATACAAAATACATCATTAATGTTATAGAATCATATTTCACTCATGTTATTCACAACACTATGCATCCAAAAAACCCTTCAATGTAGTGGTTATAAAATTGTTTATCAAATGATATCTAATCTAGGAACATGATATAGATGAGATGTCCTTGAATGTCCACTAGTTATGATATTGGTGGAAATAATCCCCAATTTTGAAATTCATCAATGAATCATAGGAGTTTTTCACTATTAAGGTGATACAAGGAACATGTTTGGTTTGTGAAAATTATTTCATAACATTGTTTCCTTAAAAATGTGGTTTCTCTTCATTTAAAATTATCTTTATAAACATCAACCAGTAATGAAAAAGTTTTTATTTTTGTAAAGGGAGTTATCATAATTTAGTCCACAAAGAATATATTTAATTAGATTATGTGGAATAAAACTACTTTTTATATATAATAATGTATTAGTTCACAAGAAGGGCATGATTTAATCAAAACAAATTACAGGATATAAAAAGGAGTAAATTTAATACATGTTTCAACAATTTATAAAAATTTATTATTTTAAAAAAATTACTATTAATTTTTAATTGAAATCACAATATAATAAAAATAATATTAATTAATAACAATATCACTTTCTCCTATCAAGAATTTCAGACCAACAAATCATCATTGATATAAGATTGATATGAGGTTATGTTTGGATCATGACTTATAAATAATTTTAGTTCTCAAAAAATGATATGAGAACCATATGAAATTATAAAAATGGAATACAATGGTATACTTATATTAGAAATTATTAAAAACTCATATGTTTTTTTTAAATGACAAATAATATACACAATTGGGAGTATGATCATATAACATAGTCAACACGATTTTGGAGAAACTACACTCGTAGATCCTAGAAACATCTCTATGAATTAACTCTATTAAAATTAAGGAAATTAATAGAAAACAGGTAAAGGATATATCCTATTTTAATGAAATTCAAATTATAATTAACGATTAATGTATAATAACTTCAAAAACATCAATGTATGGAATTTTTACAATTATGTAATGCTTGAGTAATTAATATTTTATCAACCTAATACTTCACTAAAGTGAAAACAATTGGTCTAAATGAATAGATTAAAAATAATTTTATAACATGTCATATAATCCAACATAAAATATTCAATTTGTTTTTATAACATGTATAAAAAAAATCAATTTATAGTTGTGAAAATAATATAACTGGTTGTTATCATTTCTAGATATATAATGGAAAAAAGATCTATGGATATCCTTGAAATTCACAAATTTAGTTTGGAATTAACTACCTTAATAGATTGACATATTTATAAATCGATTGATCCTTAATGAATGATCAGACAATTATTACATATTACAATTCCCATAAAATCAATAAATAACAATTTTATCACCATTTAATACAATTGAACCATTAATTAAGAATAAAAACATCCAAAAATCAAGAAAACCCGTGAAAAACCATAGTTTGGGAAGCCATACAATTTTTCATAATATTTAATTGAAAACATATAAATTTATAATGTTCCTTAAAATACCTAGGTCATGGTTTATTATATTAGGGACCCCACTGAAAATTAATATATAGTGAAACTATCTCAATGTAGAGAGAAATGGGTTGAATATAACACATAAAAGATTCAATAAATTAAAAGAAGAAGAATCCTTGGGGAATGAGGTGATTTCACTTTGAAATGATGAAATAAACAACCAAAATCTCCATCAAAGTCAAACGAAGAAATGAACTGACAATGATATTTGGTGAAGAAGAAAATTGTAATAGACTATCTTGGATTTAGTAGAAGAATCTCATCTAAAACATCCTTGTAGCATGAAATTGAAGGAGGGTGGGTACGAGGAATGAATGAAACATTATCATAGATTTCATTTGGATAGGATAATTGAAGGCCAAAGGCACCCAAAAGGGTTTTATGAAAATTAATAATAGTGTTAAGAAACCTCATTTTGAAAAAGACAATCAATATAGTCTTATCATGTAATCGTTTTAGGGATATTAGTAACATAGTTCATCCACCTTGGAGCCTTGTAATTCTCTGGGATCATCACATTATAGTTAAGTACCCATCGTGTACATAGTTTCAATTTATGAAATATTGGACAAATGAGACCCCATTATAGCCTCCCTGAACACAATTCTCCCCATCGAAAATTAAAACCCTGTCTATAAACAAAAAAAAATTCAAACATAAACTCTGAAATTTATAATTGATTACAATATTAAAATACACACTTTCAACCATAATTAAAAGTTCATAAAGTGTAATGACCATGAACATAGTATCCTTGAGATAAGGATTACATTCTTGTATCATCACTATATACAAGAGATCACATCCCAAATAAAATAATAGTTTATAATTATTGTCAAATTTGATATATAAATTAATCACCATTACATTTGAAAAAATAAAACAAAATATAGAGTGAATTTATATATTCTCCATCTTCCAACGACGTCAAATATTCCTTCATCATAACCGAGAGAATTGAAACTACATAAGGGTGATAATTGATGCTCAATAAGAGTTATGCACTACAATATCAATAATGATTAAATAAGGAATAATTAATATAGATAAGTAAATAACATTAAACATATTCTATTTAATCAATAACTTGAACATCAAGAAAAATATGGATGAATTAAATGAATATGTAAATGTGCTATAAAATTAATCAAATGTGCTTGAGATATATCCATGTAAATTATTGAAAATAATTTTAAACAACTCAATAATAAATTTATAGTGATAGAATAAAAAATTACAGACATCTATAACACACCATTGAGTTCTTGTGATGGGATAGTATAAAATATGAGTAAGTATAAACTAAAACCCATTTAATAAGGTTATCCATCTAGTTTTCTACATGGGTCCTACCAATGTTTTGAGGGGATATGAAATTTCATGGACCATTTATCTAATAATATGTCCAAAGAATTAATAATATGAATATACAATAAAAATTAATAAATTTTCTTTTTAAAGAGATTATTATTCTTATAAAAAACACGTTTTTTCAAAATAAAGATGATGAAGACAGAAAGCCTTGGTGAATTTTGTCCTTCTAAAAATCATCACAAATTCTATGTGATCATCTTGAAATAATGAGATTCAATATTTATCTCATATGTATGAGAAAGCATTTAAAAATAAATAAATTAGATAATAGTACTTGATTATGTATAGTGGTTTTGGGAAAGGAAATCCCAAATTCAACTCCACCAAAACTCACTCCACGAGATTAGTGATTTTCATACCCAAATCTTTTTCAAGGGTAACTCTATAATAGATTGTATAATGTTGAAACCCAATAACAAGAGTTGTACATGGAGTTCTCAGTCATTTATAAGTAACCTAAAAATATATATCATAGTGTGAGAAGATGAAACTCTACCCTTACAGACTACAAGTAGTAGACAATACAAGAAAATAAAAGATCCATAGAACAAGAATACTGGTTCAGCTCAAAGTTATAACAGAAACTAATAGATTTAAAATATATTTAATAAATGAAATCAATAAAAAAATGATCTTTAATATCACATAGAAATACATTCTTTTCTAATATAAGTAGAGTGTACAATCATAATATGATAAAATTTTATGTCTAAAATGTGTTGAACTAATATTTTCTTTAACAAACTACCAAAAAATATTTATTATAAATATAGCATCATTAGAATTATTATAAAACACCAATAGATAAAAACATATAGGTCTCCAAAATGTATCTCTGTAGAGAAATAGATAATTCATATTTTTTAGATATGAAGTAACTCTAATTATTTAATAAGAAGATAGATTTAGTTATGGTAAAATAGATCTAAGTATTCTCCTTAATAAAATGTGATTATTTAAATTTATAAACTCCAAGGTAAAATAATAACATCCAATAGAATAAAAAACAATTTAATCCATTATATAATGTATTTGAATAGATCTTTAAAAAAATTAAAACTAAATGATTCTAATAATAGTGTTACACAAATAAAAAAAATAAGCAATAATGAAAATCTCATAGATGATGGAGTCAAACATAGGGTTTCACTAAATAGGTTTAATCATCATAATTATTCTTAAAAATGTATGACTGATTTCCAATGTTGGGTTAATAAACCGTATGTTAAGTATGAAAAAACAGTGTATCTAGAATAATTATTGTTTCCCATCCTAACATTTAGTCAAAAAGTATGGTTATGAACAATAATTCATGGAAAATTCAATATTCCCATAATACATAAGAAAACTAAATTTCGGTGGAATTAAAAAAACCTACATCCATAATAATATAATGAATCCAATAATAATAATCATAAATTTTATATAATTAAACTTAATTAGTAACGTAAATTGGGCTATTTTGTAGCCTGAAAACAAATGATACTTTAATGAACATTATTTATTCCGTATATTCACAATAATATCACCCTTTTATAATCACAAAACACATATAAAATATGCACTAAAAATTATATATATAAACAAAAATACATTATTTAATAAAAAATAAATATATTACCTTCTAACTATATAATAATTAAAATATCTTAATTTACATTATATCTCCCACAAAAATGAATAAATGTTTAAAAATTCTAGTTTTTATAATTATCTATCAACATTTCAGCTATATAAAAAAGAATGTATAAAATAGAATAATATAAATTTAATATTCTAAAATAATCTTAGTGAAATATTTTTCTGCTAAGAATATGTTTTCAAAAAAAAATGTTTAAATATAAAATAATGATAAAAAATAAATATATCAAAATATTAATGAATAAAGTATTTTATTAAGAATATAAGATTAAATATATTTTGGCTCAGTTTTTGAATAGAATAATATAAATGATGATAAAATGGATAGGGAATTTGTGATATGATAAGAGATAAATCATTACACATTAGAATCTAAATGCCTTAGCTTGTTATAGAAAAAAAAACATGTCAAATGAAATAATCTTCTTTGAAAATCTATATATATTTTCACCAAGAATATGAATAAAATTGATTAACTAAGAACTATTTGTCCACATTAAGATCTGATTTAGTCACAACTATTCATATAATCTTCCCCGCATAATCAAATATTTTCACTTTAAAGGCATCAAATAATATTAATCATATTTAATTCTTCTACATAGTATGATACTGTGCTTGAATATAATAATTTTATTTAAAATACCAGAATTTTTTATCTCCCAAAAATATTTCATGTATCATACATGTTCATTATGTAGACTCTAAACTTCTATATTTAACAGATTAAAATTAGATTCTATTTCCATAAAATTATAATGCGAACACTGTCTAAAAAAAGCTCATTATCATCATATAATGTTTACTAAGACATTATTAATGTAATTTGGCCTATAACAAGTTTATGTGACTAATCTTATAGTTATTCACGACTAAAATATTCATTATATTTTCTAGAATAACTCTATAATGATTCATCTTAAAAACAGACAATTTTGTAATCATAATAGTTGATGTAGTAAGTAATGGAATTCCATGATTACATATTTTATTAACCTCATTATCTTTAGCATATTCTGAATATCCATCATTAACCAAACGTTACATGCATATAAATAATAGTATTTAAGGAATAAATATTTCTATACTAGTGAGTTTTATCCTATTGATTAAACTCGGGATGCCATCATCATTACAATTTTAATTTGAAATTGTATGGATAGAAGATTGATTTTTTGAGAGTGGTTAAGTGAAATAAATATTATGAGTTCCCAAGAAGAAGAATAGTTTTATTTTAATCATTCTCAATAAGTATTTCGACTTCTTGAGAAAAAAATTCAATGTAATAATTTTGGACTTTTAAAATTGATAATTATTATTTTCATACAAAGATTACATAATTAAAATTTTATTGAATCTATATATTAGATTAAATTTGAATAAACATTTTAATAAAATATTTTCAAATAGAATATTCTTGAAGAATATATAGATCAACTAATAAAAATTATCACTTTTAAATTCATTAATATTATCTTAGCCTATATGAATTATCAATAAGTGTTATATACACTGACTTATTTAATACTTCAATATTAGACTCATTGAGTGACAAAATCATTTAAAATACAATTCAATGATTAGAAGGGGATCTACAATTATATAAAATTTTATCAAACAAATTAATTCTTGATACAATAATAAAAAAATTTAAACACATGTTCAATATTTTTAATTTGTCTCCATAATCTTATAAATATATATTGAACTAAAATACCTTGAATGAATTTAAAACCACTGAGTTGGTAATCAAAAAAATAAAATATAATTTATTAATTTATCAATTTCTATTAAAATACATGCATAGAAAGTAATATAAGGTTTAATAAATTAAAAAATGACAATCCTAAAATATTTATGATATTGTAAAAACCAATCAAGTAATTAATTAATCATATGAAATTATACAGAGAGAGTGTTTTTTAAAAGTTTCAAATATGAATATAATATATAAAAGAATAAAAAATAAAACATCTATATTTTTTCTACCTATATCTAAAATATTCAATATATATAATATTAAAATTTAAAGGAAAATGAAATAATTCATGGATTGAATATTACATCTCTTATTATGTTTCTACCCAGATAATAAAATCCTTCATAGTAGACCATTCATTATAAAATAATTATTATTTTAATTAGGTGATATATATTTTTAAACAACACACATATTGATATAACATTGAGGTTTTTGGAGGATATTTCTAAAAATATCAAATACATGTGCCATTTCCAACTCAGATGCATTTGTGTCTTAAAATAAAAGAAATTAAGGATAATTTTAAAAAATATATTTATTTTGTGAAGGTATTTCAAACACATATTCAGATATAGGTTTTGAATAATGATAATTCATTGAACCCCATAAGTGAGGATTTATAAAATAATGGTCATTTGAATAATATCCATTAATACCATAATGGAAATATTTAACAATAGACATTATTTTAGATTTAGAAGAAGGAAAACATAATTCCAATGTATTTTGGTTTTTTATGAATTACTACCAATAAAATTCATACCATTATTAATTTTATTATTTCTAATAATTTGAGTTTAATTATTCTCACCCATATTAATAATAATAGAATATTATTTTAATGTATTAACTTCATTCAATAATTCATTAATTTTAATTTCATTCAAAGAAAAAGCAATTTTAGAAAATTAGATTTGAAATTTGAAATTTGGTATACAAAATTGTGTTTTTCAATTGAAATAAAAACATATGAATTTTTTGTTTTCTATTCTCTTTTTTAATGATTTATATTAATCTTCATTGATAAAACAATATTTATTAACTTCACTATAAGAATGAATTTCAAAATAGGATTTTGGAGATAAATATTTTTATACATCATTAGCATAAGCCATGAGACATAGAATTACGTCATCCTCAACTTCAGAGTTTGTAGTATATTCCACTCCTGAATCATTACATGGACGACACAAATCCTAAATGATTTTTCTGATTTTTAATTTATAATTATATTTACTTTTATCTTTAACCATAGGATGGTCTATTCTCATATGGCTATTCTTCATAAATATATATCATATTACTTTTTTCATTTGATAATATCAAATTTCTCCTTTCTTAATTTATATTGATTTCTGAATTTTATATCAAGCAATGTTGAATCATCACATAAAATCAAATAACTATATATTTAGAGATAAAATTCATCCATAAAAACATTGAGGGCATTATATTCATTTTCTATAGGAATATAAATTTCAGTTTATGACTGTATCTCTATTGCATACATAATAAAGGTTTTAATTAGTTCTTTCATTATTAATTATTTTAAATTGATGGATTAGTAAATTGAATAACATATTACATTACATGTATAAGGTAAAAACCAATGAAACTTTTAAAATATGATATGGTTCAGGAATAGGATTCCCTATAACAGAAACATCATTGACCATTTCATTCAATATTACACATATTTGACTGATTGTTTCACCCCCAGTCATATTAAATGTATTAAATTTTAATTTTGTAGTATAAAACCTCCACTCTATGATATTATTAATACCTACATAGGAAAACATGATTTTCTAGAACATCTTATATATAGTAGCATACTGAGAAACCAAATTGAATTCATCAATTTCTAATCCAGCAAAAATATTAATCATTTTACATGAATTAAGATAATAATAAGTATCTTGATTAGTATTATAAATATCCATATATTATTAGGGAATTTCATAATTTTTAACTAGTTTCAAATAAATTCTTATTAGATGACTATTCAGATAAATAATTATGTGTTCTTTCCAACATCCATAACTATCAATAACAAAATAAGGATCAAGTTTCATCACCATAGCTTATATAAGATCATCCATTAGATTATTTTTCATGTTAGACTTATGATATCTAAAGAAAATATATCTTCTTGAACAAATCAGTTGATACTAATAAATGTATCATAATGATTATAATTAAGATACAATAAGGGGATAATAGAGTTTTGTATAAATAACGACCAATTTGAAGCATCCCACAATGAAATAATGTAATTATTTCCTTCTCTATTAAAGAGGAGTAAATAATAATAAATAAATAAATGAAATAATATGGTTCAATGGTTTATAATGGTTTTCAGAAAAGAAATCCCACAATCTATTCCAACAATTCATTCTCTATTAGCATGGTGATTTTCAATATAATTTCTTTTTCCCATGGTTGAATACAATAATGTGCTAATAGTTGAATCCTTATAAGAAAAATTTTATAAGGCCCTTGATTTATTTTACATTGAATCTCATAATACATAACTTGGAATCAGAAGTTGACAAACCACAATGACTGAGTATGATAAGTCAAAACTTTATGAAAATAGATGATATATACATGTTGAACAAGAGTTTATCTCACTGTTATAATATAAAATAAAAGATGTATAATATATTCAATATTGTAAAATAGTACAAAAATTAATTTAACATTTCCCAAACCTCGTTTTTATTAAATTATTATAATGAAAATTGTCAGTTGATGAATAAATTTTATATATCTAATGTTTAGAACATGTAGTCTCTTTGATAAACACTAGAAAAAGATTGAAAATAGATACAATAGCAGTATCATGGTGATGAAAGTAGAATTTATCAAAACAGATATGTCTCTAATGTTTATCTCTTCATTAAACTAGAGGCTTCATCTTTTTAGAGATAACATAACTTTTTTGTGTTTAACAATAACCTAGATTGAATTCTAGTAAGACATATCTGGAAAATTATAGAGATTAAATGTTCCCAATTGAAATTAAATTAACTTGGTAAAATTTTAACATCCCTTAGAAATAAGAATTATTTAATCTATTGAATAAGTGAATTTTAATCATCCTATAAAAATATATAAAAGTTAAAAACCTCAAAAGACACTATTTAAATTATTACTTATATAAACATGAATTCAAATATCCTTGTAAATTGTGTAAAAAAATATGTTTGCACTGTGTTGGGATAATATTCCAAATCACAGATTATAATATATGACTGATTTAAAAGGATTTGATGATGAACCATGGGTTATGTACATAGATATATTCTAGCTGAAAAGAGTTTGGATCTAAATCCTATCATTTAGTTTAAACATAAGGTTATTAAAAGTACACCTAGACTAAATAAATCACATTAGTAACACAAATATGGGTGTTTGGAGCATCAGAATCAAAGGTAATTTTAAGAACATTTTTGGATCCTCATATTCCCAACAGAACTAGCATATATAATTTTAAATGTTTTATGGAAAAAACTAAACATAAATCTTCTATAAAATTTCATTGGACTATATATTTATAATATAACTTTAATAAATAATATTATTTAGTATGGGATTTTTACATAGTTGAAAATACATTAAAAATATCACTTTAAATTTTATTGAGGAAAATACCCCCTTCCACAATTAAATCTCTTATTTGAATAGTAAAAAAATCATAAATTTTAAGGAAAAAATTTTCTATTAAAATAAAATTATAATCATTGAAATTAATAGCAAAAAAATTATCATTCATGATTGAGGGATATTATGTTCATTACAAATATGTTACTAATATTACATTCCGTCTTTTTTATGAAAATAAAAATTTTCCTTTTCAAAAAAGGATAAAAAGATTATATTAAAACCATTCTGTTAAATTCAAAAAAGGTGAAATATTTCAATAAAAAATTATTTGATAATTCTAAAAACATTCTTTAAAACATTTTAATTATAATATATATTGAAGAAAACATTTCCTAATAGGGTATAAAAAAAGTAAATTTTTCATAAAAACATGATTTTTATTTGAGGAGTACATATTGAGAGGAAAATGATTCAGAAACAATATATTTATATAAATGAAAATTGGATATTGAAGTATTTTGGGGTTAAAATAGAAATATAAAATAATTCCCCTAGAGGAGAATTTAATATAATCAATCCTGAAAAGTGATTTTATTGTAAAATAAAACCTTACCCCAGGTATGAATTCATTAATTTGAGTTTTAACCTTTAATGTGATTAATATATATTTATTATAAATATATTTTATAACAAAAAAACATATATATCATAATATATAATAATTATTAATAAATTGTTGTTTCTCTTTTATTAGTAAGTCATTGTAAAATTCACTATTTTGGTTGGTAAATGTGTTGAATTTTATATATGTTTTGGTTCAATAACTTTGGTCCTAATAGATTGATCCTGGTCCTATAATATCCATAATATGAATAATGATTTAAATACAATATATTTTCATTAAATCTATCCATATCTCTATTTTTTTAAGGAATAACTGAAAAACAGATCACACTGCTTCATGAATGTGGTAGTCCGCACATACGAATGACCAACGTAATCATTTTCCAATAGATTGAAATATAATAATGTAAAAACCTAGGAAATTATAGATTAATAATTTTTATATTTATTATTAATCCTGAGTTACATAGTTATATTCATCATAAATATATTGAATAATTATTAAAATAAAAAAAGTAAATGGTTTAATTAAACTCATTTCTTATAAGATTTTATATTAAAAGTTTAATTTGCATATTATAGAAATTTAATATGAAAAAATTAATACCATTTTGGGGTTCATCATTTAAATATAATCATGGAATTAATTTTTTAAAATTTTCTTGAAAAATATTTTTTAGTGAATAGGGAATATAACAATTTATATTAAACCATGATTTTATTTATATTAAATATTCCATTTTAAGTTTTTACCTTGATATAAAGGTAAATTAAGTAAAATAAAGTTATATATAATATTATTAATTACATTATAATCATCCTAATACCTTAGTTTTTTGTAAAAACTCTTTTGGGAATAATAATAAATTTTTATGAAAACTATTTTTTGATTTATTTTATACGATTATTTTTATATTAAATTATATAAGATTTTCATTTAAAATTTTTATAAATTTATTATTTATTTTGAATTAGTGAGTATAAAATTAAATAATTTTTTTCTTTTTGATTTATTTATCAATATGATTTATAAACATGGTAATTTGTTTTCTATGTTAAAAGGTAATTTGGGTTATTTATGTTAAAAAAATTAATTGATAAAAAACATTAAATATACTACTAACATAAAGAGACCATATTTGATGGGTATATTTCAACCATATAAAAACTGTTTTAAATTTTTGAAATTTATAAGCCTCTTGGTCTATATTATAACCATTATAGTATTTTATTGATATAAAACTAAAACATTTAAAACTATTGTTTTTAATAAGATTAATATTTCGAATGGGGTATTATCCAGAGGATTTGTCCAACTATAAGTAGTATTTAAACATATAAAAGAATAATCTTATTGCTATTTTTTAATTTTAGTGATTATATAACTACTTTAAATACTTACTCAATACTGATGTAGTAATTATTCAATTAATGAAAAAAACAATTAAATGATATAAAAAATAATAAAATCAAAATAATTTGAGATAATTAATGTAATAAATGAATTTTTTATTCTCTGTTAGCATGTTTTTTATGTGTTCAAATTATAATTGTTATATTAAAAATAATTCAACATTCATGTGTACGATATACTGTCGCCTCACGAACTGATGTAATTCATTTTCTAATTCCATCTTTCAATACCAGATATCTAGATGGAATTAATGTTTATATATAATATTTATGAAATCTTAATCTTTATCAAATTTAAATATTTCATTTAATTTCTGAACTTTTTGATTCACAGAAAAATGTTAATATCATCAGTGTGTGCGTGTGGACTACCACCTCCACAATGTTATGTGATTCATTTTTCATTATCATATCTAATGGATTATATATGTATGTATACTCAAATAGAAAATATTATAATTATGATATAATTAAAATTACACAATGATAAAATAATAATTTACTTTTTTCTATAACAATTTGTGGAAAATGGAAATGTTACTCTTGTGTATATACAACTAACCATCTGCATGATTGTATCATGGTTCACTTTTCATAACCATATTTCATGGATATATTTAAATGTATAATTTATGTATAAAAATTATAATTATTTCATGATTATTATTTTGTAGATGTTTTAATAAATAACCATTTGACCATAGTCAAATTACAAAATTCATTTTGGACTTATGAACCCAATATCATAAAAACATATCAAATTAACTTAATTTATAATGTAATTTTTATAATATGGAAATAAATGAAATTTTAGGAATATAAAACATGAATACTATTCTCTATAAATTAAATAATTAATAAAATTTAATTATTCAAGATGATAAATAATGTACATGACACGTCAGACTCAAGGAAATGGGATTTCATTTAATTTTTTAGTTTCCATTTAAACTCACTTTTTCTTCTACATCCATATTTTCTAAATAAACATTTAAATAATGCTTTTACTATTATTCTATGAATTTATAAATTTATTTTAACCCATGTTTAAATTTTAAATAAATTATTTTAAATGATTTTCCCCTTAATTTTATAATGAGGAATGTTGTGACTTTTCTGAAACAAATATGTATGAAATATTTTTTAACTAATACAGAATGTGATGGTTTTCACAACATCATGACACAAAAATGAATTTAAGTGTCTTTTTTAAATTTATATTTTTATTTTAAAATAAAATTTCTTAATTTTGATGTGGGATTTTTTAGATTTAGGGAAAATGAATTTAATAAATAATTGTATTTAGATATCCAATTTATTATTTGGGTTTATATGATTTTTTAAAAGGGTTTGGTAATGAAATGGTGTAATAATAAAATATTTTATTCATTATATGGTACATTATCATTATATAAATAACATATGATATTGATACATCTTATACCATAGGTTAAGAACCATTTTAGCTCATGGGTGAGCCCGATATAACTAATACGGAGGGTTGAACCACATTATAGATAATAAAAAATGAGTGAGCCTGATATTGCTTATATGAAGGGTGACCCCCTTTATAGCTCTTCAATTCATTGGGTAATGATTTATTTATATATAATTATATATGAATCTAGTCGTATGATTATTGTAATTTATAACGGTTCTTGTAAGTGTTCTCTAAGGGTTATTTCATGATGATGTTATTAGGACCCTGAATGACTTTTTGGGATTTATAAAGAGTTTTCATGAAAATATATTGAGTTCAAATGTTAACATAATGATTATTTTTATTGTGTTTTTAGGTTTTTAACTATAATGATATTTTTTTCTTGCTAATTTTTTTTCTCACCCTATTATTTAAATGTTTTTTCAGGGTTTTAAGGAAGTGTAGGGACAAGTAATACATCAAGATGAAAAATTTGATGATTTTTTGATGAAAATAAATCATTTTTTATTTTGAAGTGTCTTTTTGTAGGAAACATTAATACGTAATATTAGTGTTCACATGTAATGTAAGGGTTTATTAAGAATTAGTTTGTCCTAATTACTAGAACTCTAAACCTATAAGATATGTGTGAATGAACAGAAAAAATCCTAGTCTATAGTCCCAAGAATGTGTAATCATTAAGTTTGTGTTCTTATAGTTGGTATTAGAGTAGAGTTTTGATAACTTCGAAGGATGTGATGTTTTCAAGAGAGGTTAACAAAAGTGTTATGTATAAAATAATGGTTCTATATATTTGAGGTAGATTATATATTAAGTATCATATCCAACCCTAGTGATGATTTATGTAATGAAATTTTATACTGATGAATTAATTTTTTCGATATAATTTGTGTGGTTTCGATTTTTGTAACCCATATGATTAATGTGATGTATTATATGAAAAAAATACAATGATTGTTTTGGAAATACTTTTATGTTAATAGAACACATTTATGTTTAAATGATATTCTATTTTTAGGTAAGTATGGGACAATACAATTTTGGATAACAAATAATAGGTAAGAGATAACGTTTGAGGTTAAAACATTTCTTTAATATTGAGTATAATAAAATGATTTTTGGATATTTTTTAGATATCTAGGTATTTAATAAGGATTATAAAAATATTGTATTATAAAAATTAATCCATACCGGATTTGAAACATCTGATCATATCCTATAGGGTCCTGAGGAATGAACACACAACCAATGGGAGAAAATGGTACATCTCCTACCATTGGGCAATGAGATGTCGGGGTTAGTATATCATTTTATATTTAGTTAAACTATTTAATGGGCGAATAATAATTTTATTTGGGTGAAATTATTTTATTTTATAGATAACTATTGGATTGAAAATTTATTTTTTGAAAATGTGAATAATGTTATCTTTGTTGAATATCCCAATAATTTTTGTGAACATTATAACACTAAGGTAAAATTAATACTATAGGCTTTTATTTTATAAATAAATGATGAGTTATCTTTTGGAACCATGTTTGATTCTGTTATGGATTGATTGGAATTCGAGTTATTTATGGAAATGGATAGCATATCTAAAAGATTATATGTTTATGACATGACCATTTTGGTATGAAACGTCAATATGAATAGATGTTATTTGGAGATAAATATTAATGATTTATGTAATGACATTTTATACTAATGAATTAATTTTTTCGAGATAATTTGTTTGGTTTAGATTTATGTAACCCATATGATTAATGTGATGTATTATATGAAAAAAATACAATGATTGTTTTGGAAATACTTTTATGTTAATAGAACACATTTATGTTTAAACAGTCTTCTATTTTTAGGTAAGTATGGGACAATACAATTTTGGATGACAAATAATAGGTAAGAGATAACGTTTGAGGTTAAAACATTTCTTTAATGTTGAGTATAATAAAATGATTTTTTGGATATTTTTTAGATATCTAGGTATTTAATAAAGATTATAAAAATATTGTATTATAAAAATTAATCCATACCGGATTTGAAACATCTAATCATATCCTATAGGGTCATGAGGAATGGACACACAACCAAAGGGAGAAAATGGTACATCACCTACCATTGGGCAATGAGATGTCGGGGTTAGTATATCATATTATATTTAGTTAAACTATTTAATTTGTGAATAATAATTTTATTTGGGTGAAATTATTTTATTTTATAGATAACTATTTGATTGAAAATTTATTTTTTGAAAATGTGAATAATGTTATCTTGGGTGAATATCCCAATAATTTTTGTGAACATTATAATATTAAGGTAAAATTAATACTATAGGCTTTTATTTTCCAAATAAATGATGAGTTATCTTTTGGAACCATGTTTGATTCTGTTATGGATTGATTGTAATTCGAGTTATTTATGGAAATGGATAGCATATCTAAAATATTATATGTTTATGACATGACCATTTTGGTATGAAACGTCAATATGAAATGATGTTATTTTGAGATAAATATTAAATTTAATCTTGTAATACTATATGATAAAATCCTTCTAATTTTTGGGTTGCAACATTATTCTATAAGAATTTTTTTTTAATTTTAAGGATAATTATTTATTGAATAATCTATGTTGAACTTTGGGTATTACAGTATAATTTTAGATACTAAATTCGTTTTCATCATATGAAGGGCAATTATTTTTGCCTAATTATGTTCTATTTTCCTAACCATTTTTGTTGTGGTTATTTTCATTATAGATGTTTTATATATTTTATCCATTCAATGGAATTATGTGATCCATTAGATGTTTATTATAATACTTCAGACATGAAAAATTCAAGTAGATTACTCATTGTTTCGAAAACAAATATGTGATTGTGGTTTGAATTCAATAAAGGTTAAAACTCTACTTATCAATGTTGTATACTTCCATATGTTCATATTATAGATGGTAAATGAATGAATCAAATATAGGAATATTATTTTGAAATAATAACATCATTTTTTACTTTTCATACGAATAAATAAATTACCTTTTAACCCATCACATTTTTATAGTTTTTTATGGTTAACTTTCTCGTGAATATATTCTCTATCTCTCCCCATCAATAATTGGGAACTAGTATACTCTTCAATATCTATATTCTCACATATTAAAATTTTCATTATAATTAGAAACCTAGTTTTTTACTCTAAAATGAAATCTAGATACCCCTTTTCAAAATTATCAAGTGAGATTTGTTTAAATCCTTTTTAAAAAGTGTGATTTCAATATAGGTATTTTGAAAAGTCAACCCTTTATTACTGAGCCAGAGGTCACAATTATAATGGTGAAATTTCTAAAAGGGGGTATAATTTGATGACCTAGGAAATGATAGAATAAATTATTTTTATACTTATTTTTATTTCTTCAATTATGTATTTATATTAATCATACCTATATTATATAATGTTATACTAATACCTCTTTATCAATGCCCCAAAAGAGGTAGTAAAAAAAACGAATGAGAGAATTAGTATAGCTTCAATTAACAAAGATAAAAAAATGTGGATTTAAAAGTAATATCACAATTTTGTTTGATTATTCTATATAGATAAGTACACTTTAGAAGAATATATTAAAAATTGGAACAAAATAGAAGATCATATTGAAGCTAATTTGAAATCTGATCCAGATATTTAGGTAACTATAACGAAAAGGGTTTATATAAATTAATTGAATCTAGAATCATTAGATATGTTTTGTATGAATATGTTATATATTTTTGTTGTTATTTAATTTTATGGAGGAAATTTTAGTATGATAAATTTTCCTAAAAATTGTTTCTAAAATGAAAATTTACTTTTCAGAAAAATAATAAATGATTTTATTAAACACATTTATTTTGAGATTTTATTTCAAAATCTTAATTTTAACATTATTTTATTATAATTTGAAAAAAAATTAATTTTTTTTTGAATTCATAACCTTTAAATAATCTTATAATGAATTTTTCGTAAGTTCATAAAAATATTTTTGAATCGAATAGTGAAAAATAATATTTTTTAGAAAATTGAATTAAAACTATATTTTAAATTATAGTTCTGTTTGGACATTATATATAACAAAACTAAGTAAAAATTATTTATATATAAACTAATTAATTAAATTTTAATAATCCTTACACCTTATTTTGTTATAAATAATTTTTTGTGGTAAAAGTGAAATCTTCGTGAAAAATCATTTTCATTGCGTTCAGTGGGATTATTTTTTAATTAATGTATTTCAATTTCGATTTTGGAATTCTGAAAAAAGGATTTCATATTTTCAATTGTGGCTAAAAATTTAGTACATATTTCAATCTTATTTTTTGTTCTACATTAATAGTAAACTTAGTAATTTTATTATAATGGTAAAGGGTAAATCAAGGAATTTGGGTCAACAAAATAAAATAATGAGTACAATAAAATGGAAAAAAATGTACCTAAACCATATTTTATGAATATATTTGGATTTTAGGCCTCAAAATTTTGAATTTAGGTTCTCTTGGAGACAATTGAATGATATTTTGTCCTTTATGGTCTTTTATTTAGAAAAACATATAACTCTCTTGTTTTTAATAAGTATAATATTTTTAATAAATTTTTATCTAGAGTAAATGTTGTATATAAATATTAACATGAAATATAAATGGATTATATAATTCAAATTAATTTATTTTTAATTTTTAGAGATGATATAATTAAATTAAATGTTAATTCAACACTAGGACAATAATTATTTCATTAATGGAAAAATCAAATAATTAATTTATAATTATTAAAAGAACTATAATCTAACATAATTATTATAATACATGAAATTTATAGAATACATTGACATGTTTTAGACGTGTTAAATAATTGGGTCAAATAATAAGTGTTATCTTGATATTTATAATTTTAATGTAATGAACAGTTCTTAAAATAGACTTTGTGGATATTTTATTGTAAATAATATTTATTTTAAATAATAAAAAATTCCTATAAAATTTAATTCATCCATGTACTTAGGGTATTTCTTTAAATTTAATAAATTATCCATTTATGGATATCTTTTCAATTTTATAGTAACTATATTGACACCTAAATAGTATGAATCCATATAAAAATTGTAAGAGTTAAATGGGTTAAATAAGGGTAAAAACACAATGATATGTTTAGAAATATAGAAAAATTTGTATAATTTTTATTGGATGACGGTATTTCAACACATAATAAATATTATAAAATAGATAAATCATTTTTTTCCATATTTAATTGAAAATTAATTTATATTAATTTTATATTTTCCGAAATGGCAAGAGTGTCCATCTCATCTCCTATAAAAAGGATCCTCTTTTTCTATTTTGTTCACATATAAATATTTTTTCATCCATAAATAAAATTATAAAACTTACTAGAAAGCCTAGCCTCATTATAGTGTCCTTTTTTGGGAATAATAAATTTTTTTAAGTTCTTAATATATTTAGAAATTGAAGTTTTCCAAACAAGAGGAAAATTTTATATCTACGTGTTTTTTGTTTCTTATTACACATATTTCAAACCATATTAAGACAAAAAAACTAATAAATAGAGAATCTTAAAAATACATATATGTCATTATTTTAATTTCATGACATATATACATATTACATTTGAAAAAACATGAAAATAATTTATTATTCATGGGTACAGTGATCTACTGCCTCGCAAAATGATGTAATTCATTTTACATCACCATCTCTTAGGACTATACATAATGATAGAATTAATGTTTATATATGATAATAATGAAATATTAATATTTCTAAAAATATAATATATCATTTACATTTATTAACATTAATTCACTAAAAATGATAATGTTATTCGTGGGTACGTGTTGATTACATACTACACGAAGGGATGTGATTCGTTTTTCACCACCACATCAAATGAATGATATCTATAATTATATTTAAATAATTAATAATATATTTACGATATTATGATCATTATTTAATAAAAAATTAAAACTTACCGTCTTTCTATATTGATCATTGGAAAATCGAAATTTTCTACAGGTGTACGTACAACCTACAATATCCATGATTGTAAAAAAATATTTTTCATAACCATATTTCATAGCTGAATTTGAATGTATAATTTATTTATAAAAATTATAATTATATCAATATTATTTTTATGGAGATGGTTTAATACTTATTTCATTTTCTATAGTCATATTATTGAAGTCATTTTTAGATATATGAACTGAATGTCATCAAAAGATCTGATGTGGACATAGATAATTAATTAATTCATATACCACGGTAAATAGTGAAAATAAAAGAATATTAAATGTGATAAATTTTCTAATGAAATTAAATAATTAACATAATTTTATTATCTAGGAATATAAATAATGTACCTAACATGCCATACTGATGTTAAAAGAACTTATTTTAGAAATTATTTTTCAACATTATCCCTTAAGAATCCCTTTCTATTCCATATCCATAATTTTTTATAAAAACAAATAACGATTTTACTTTTATACATAGAGTTTATAATTATTTTTTTCATTTATTTTAATTTTATCTAAAAATGTTTTAATGGATGTCTTTTTCCATTATCCAAACAGGGTAATTTATTACTTTTCATAACAAAATACTAAATGAATGTTTTATAGCTTATACGACATGATAATATTTTCACGTAATCATGATGTCTCAATTATAAAAAATTTACATTATATAAATCCATGTTCATTTTCAAATAAAATTTTTTATTTATGAATTTTATTGTTTTTAGATTTTATATGGTCATTTTTAAAATACAAGGGTATTTTTTTATCCAAATGTGTTTTTATTTGGAATTAAAATAGTTCATAAAAGGGGTTTATAATGAATGGGTGTGAGAAAAAAGTGTTTTATTAATGATATTGAACTTTATTGGTATATTAAAAATGTGTGAGCCTGGTACAACTTAAATGATGGGTTGAGATAATTTGAATCGCATGGGTGACACTGATATAGCTTATATAAAGGGTTTGATCTCGATTATACCTAAAAAAATGAGTGTTCTTGATATAGCTTATATTATTTGTGATCTATATTTTAGCTCCCAAATTATTTTTTTAATGATTTTCTTCATAGTATGTATATATTGGATGTTAGGCGTATGAATTATACTAATTTTTATTTGTCAGTTTTTATGTTTTAAAATGATATTTCTTATAAGTCATATGAATTCAAAATATAAGATAAATAATTTTTAACGGGGTTTCAATATTTATATTGGGAAAATGGATTATTTATTTATATCTCACTAACTTAGATATTTTCTCATATTATTTATTTAAAATGTTTTTCATAGTGTATTTAGGAATATTAGGGACTAATTATGAGGTCAAGATAAAGATTGTGATAATTTTACAAAATTGAAACCATAATTTATTTTAAAAGATTTTTTTGGGGGAAAATGGATATTTTGTATAAGTTCTCACATTTAATTTCCAAGTATATTATGTGATAACTTTTTCAAATTCACTAAAAATATAAAATTAATTGTTTTTTGGGAACGAATGAAATAGAATAATGGTCAAAAGTAACTTTAATGTGTAATGTTAAAGGTTGTGTTATTATAAATAAAGTCTATATGATCTCATAGTTATAGAATAATAGTAACCTAATAAATTTCATATTTATTTATCACATTCATACATATAATAATCCATGTAAATGGGGGTTGAAAAATTAATTACACCACTACATGGTGATGAAAAGTCATACGTACACATGTGAAATGTTTTCACATTATATAGGATGGAAAATAGATCGAATATAGTTGAACAATAATAATAAAAACAAAGTGAATGTATATTTTTGATACTGTATTTGTTTTTTTATAGTTAAAACTAATTTTGAAGAATATGAATAAAAAAATTGGAAGAGTCGGTAAAAGTGATTATCTCTTCTTTGATATAGCGCATTTACAACATTTATTAAGGGACACAGGGATTTCATTATAGGTATTTAAAAACGTCCCTAACATTGATAAGGATATTTATAAGTGGTTTTTGTGGTGTTTGGTTAATCTATGAGGCTATAGTGGATATATATAAAAGAGGATATGTGGTTCCTCTAATAGTGAATTAAAGGACACACATGGAATTAAAAAAATATATTTAAATATAATATATACACATTCATGTGAAAGTGGTAAAATTGGGAAATAATTTAAATGATATGTTAAGATATGTTTGAAATACATTAATCTTATAAAATTTGGATATATTTAATTAGTATTTTTAGCATTATCATTTTGTTTAACCCCTTAGTTGACCTATTTTACCCATTACCTAGGTAATATACTTTTCACTCTTAAAGGGGTGTAATTTTATATATAATGTAAAAATAGTACATAAATATCTAACTTATGATATTTTAAAACATTTATTGTCACACTTTTCCTCTTTAAAAAATTTTATGTTTTTAAATAATTTACTAAAATATTATTATCCATAAAATATCAATAATTTCATTTTGGAGAGTATTCAATTAAATAAAATTTAATGATATAAAAAATAAGATATTAAATTCAATATTTTCAACAAATATATAATATTTCATATATATATCCTTTAAATTTATGGTTTACAATATCCCACTTAATAAATATTTTTTTATTGTTTTTAAAATAATTATTTTTTCTATTAACTGAATAAATTCTATATCGGTGTTGTATAGGAATTTAATGTAACTATATAATAATTTATAATTATAAATAAGTTAAAATTATAAAAAATTATATTATATTTCAAATAAAAATTTAGAACTAAAATTTATTTTTTATTAATATTAAAAAAATTTAGTTTATCATGTCAAGAGAGTGAAATTGTATATTAATAATTTTCTTATACTAATATAGAGGTCTTGATAAATGGAATATTGATCCAAATAGTCAAATATAAATTATGTATTTGGATATGGATGAAAGGCACCCATAAAAATGTGTAATGAAATTTTTTGGTTCGATTTTGAGACATTATCTCTTGGTGTAAAAAAAATTTCACCCATTTAACCCTTAGCTAGATGAACGTTTTCAATGGTTACTATTCCTATTCGAAAAAACTAAAATTTTGAAATATACCAAATTTATAACTCTTAATTCTAAATATGGTATCCATTTTTCAATATTCAATTTATATATGAAGAAAATTTTTATTTAAAATAAAAACAAAAACTAAACTAAAAAAATTTCTAGATAAATGTAGTTTAATTAAATTATGTTTGTATTCCAAGATAAACAATATAATTTATTTCAATAAAATTAATTGGATTATTCAATGATTTAAATTTATCTTTTTTAACTCACATTTATGGAGAAAGTGTGAAACCTAACATGTTCCAACAAGAAAATTATCAAACACAATAATAGATTGCAAATTTTTTTAACGAGGACTTGAAATAATTAGAATAAACCTAAATATATAATTTCTAGTAAACATTAGTTTCCTTGGTATCTTGGTCATCATTGATAATGTCATCATTATGACAAACCATCAAGCCCCATGTTTTGATAAAATTGTCAATGGTTTTCTTACTTTTGATGAAGCCTCTTATCAAAATTAGGTTTTTCTTAATTATTGAATCAATATGATAATAATATGTGTCCTCATAAATTGAAATGTATTCCATGTTGTATGTATCCTATTTAGAATCATAAACAGTCAATGCCACCTCATGTATTTCTTCTATGAAGTGTAGGAGAAGATACAAAGTCTTTTTACCTACCTCATCTTCAACATTAAACTATAGAATCTGTATGCTCTGATGATTTTTCTAAATTTGCAACCTCCTTTACTTGTGATCCTTGAGGAACAACCCTTGAATACTCTATAATAACAAATTATCTTTTTATCTAAGGCTAATGTTATTTCATTTCACCCACCATCTTAATATCATGTTCCTCAGAATCACAAATATTGGTCATTACATTTCCACTCAACAGGTTCAAACTCATCTTGCTCTTCTGTCCATTCTTAGAGGGATCACAATTCATCACCATAAATCAAAATTTGTTTTGAAGCTTTCTCTATCGGTTTAGGTAGTGGGATTAATCCTTACACCATTTATATTTCCTCCACTATCTCAAAATGAAACTCATCATATCCTTATCTTCTTTCTAACCCTTATTCCTCCATGGAATGTGAATAACTCAATAATGATTTCCATTAAAACATTACTCTAAGAGTGGGCCAGATCTCTATTATTGAATCTTACCCCAAAAATAATTAACATTTGTTTCAAATCTCTACCCATAATTGATCTCTTTTATCTATACAAATCTATTCAGTTCCTATAACATAAAAATGATTACAATTTTTAATATATACAAAATCCTTCTTGTATTTAGTCTACACAATACATTCACCCAACCCCCATCACATATTGAGAGACCTGTGTATGATTCTCATGTCCCATAGTGGCTTTTACCTTATTCTAGGTAAAATCTACAATAACATTTGGAGAGTTCTTCCTTTGATTCTCATGTCCCTTGGTGGCTACTTGCACATGTGATGTAAACTTTTCAAGAAGAGAAACTTATGTAGGGGTAAAATCCTTCGGGTTATTGGAATCTTTTTATAGAGGAATGGTTTCACACATCCTCTAAATTCACCCTCACCCTAATAGATCATGCACTATTAAATTAAGATCATCCAAATCACTTCTCAATTGATAAAATATGTCGACCACATTTTTACTATATCATGATGATCAAGCATGATCATTTTATTGAATAAGACCTATTACCACATTTCTACTCATTTAATTCATAGTGAGGGAACCCAAACCCTTTTACCATAGGTAATACCAAGATAATGAATCATGAAAACTATTATGATCCATGTGACCACTATAAAATGAGGTGAACCAGTTCCATATATATTTATATGATGGTAAATAATCATTAAAATATTCTAAGACCATGTATTGTTTGGAAAATAATAATTCCCCAACTGAAATCATAATCCACTCCACCAATGGTCTTGAAAAATGAACATCATCACATATATGTCTTGATATCTGGTGAAAAAACTAATTCTATCTTGTTTTCATAGCACAAAAATCATCCAAAAGGGTTCTCAATTATATGTATAATATAGGGCTTTGGAAAGGTGAGTATAATTTCTTGATATATTACCCCAAACATCATCATATGAGAATCCCTATTCATATAGAAATTATACAACCATCAAAATAAGATGAAGATATCCCGATTGCATTTTCGTGGTGAGTTAGTCCCGGTAAAAATCAAATCATCCTATAATGAAAATAAATTCATCATGAGTCATTTGTCAAGAAGTTACACAATCGATCAGTCTAGAAGACACCATGATATGAAGATGAACCTATAAAAGAATCTCTAGAGGGACGATGCTTTTTGAATCAATCCATAAATTTTAGGATCAATAGACCTAAAGAATTTGTGAACTCCAAATTCAATAGTGGTAGTGATGGATAACCACCGTAGAGATCTAGAAACTCATAGAAAATAGTGAATTCTGCGGAGGAAGAAAGAATTTCTGGGTTAAAGAAAGAAATAATGAGACATGACTATGTTGGAGATGAAGGAGGATGAGTATCTCCTACCTTTTCCAGTTGAGAGGGGGGAGGTAGAGGTGTGACCATCAATACCTAGCACACCCTGAAGGGGGATACAGTCGAGATGTAATCACCTCTCTAGGATAAGTAAATGAACAAAATGCCTTCAATGTAAGTTTCATAATATAATAGAACTATTGTTTCTTTGAAATTTTTGATACAAAAATATAATTTTCAATAGAAAATAGGATTTTCACTATTCACATGAAGATAATTATGTATATATATATATATGTATATCATAATGAGGTTAATACTATTGATACCATCTAGTTCAGTTTGTATGTATTATGGTTATATTTATATAATATTAAATAATAGTTTTTTATGTTTGTTTTTTTTGTATATGATATCGAACATAGTGTTCCTTTAAAATCTCAGGGTGTCACATTCTCTTTCCTATAATAAATATCTCCTCTAAATTTGATATTTTCCATAGTAATAAAGGATGTAAAATTGAAAAATAACATTTCGGGGAACTCACATCATACAAATGTTTAATAAAACCCCATATTAAAATGAGGGAATGGATAATATGAAGATCATGTGTAATTAAATAAAAAAATGCTTTCAATGTAGTTAAAATTAAAGTTAAGTGAATATAATCAAATATAGGAGAGAACTGAAGACTAAAAAAACAGGGAGTTATAAAGATCATTTTCGAGAGAAATTTAGCAACCACAAACCCATGAATCTGTGATTGCTGAAAAGATCATTGATTTATTGGAAATGATTATAAAAGTATAAAATATTTATTTTAAGATTATTATTTTCAAATATTGATGGATTATTTTTCTTTCAATAAATAGGAAACAAAAAATAAACTTACATGATATTTTTCTATTTCATACATACATTTTCTACATTTTGACTTTCCTTTATCAATTTAATCTCAATAAAATTAATATTCAAGAAGAATTTTTCATTCCTAAAGCATGAAAAATAACATTAAATGAATAATGATAACCATTTATTAATGAAACATATTTTTACCTATCTCAAAATATTTACCAAAATCAGATTGCTTAGAAAAATTTATACAACATAATATATTAATCTCTAAAACTTCTACAATAACACTAAAAGTCCTATATAATATATTTTGTATGTATTTATCCATAAAACCATTTCAAAATACATAAAAAAATAAAAAATATGAAAAATTATAGTGAATATCTATAAATTCCAAAAATCAACTTAAAAATAATCCCCAAAACAATATAAAGCAACTATAAATGTCACATTACAAATATATAAATTAATTGATCACCCTAAAACATAAAGGAAAAGATAACAACTACAATAAAATTTAGGATATCCATAATCCAGAAATAAAATCCTAAATTATGAAATATATTATAATGAATCTAAAAGTCATGTAAACTCAATCATAGATTAATTTTCTCATAAAATTACAAATCATTTTCTTAGTGACCAAAAAAATCTAATTTAATTAAAAAAATTAAAATTTTAGATGTAAGAACTACTATATAACTATAAATAAATGTTTTAAGACTATTACTAAAAAAATATAATCCATAATAAAACTATTTGAACATAATTTATAAATCCCAATGCAATAACAAATCAATTATTCCACTTCTTCTACAGTAATTATATATTATTGGTATATACACATTGGATTGTTTTGTGGCATGTTTACGTAATGTTTTAGAAATCTAATGGAATAATTTCACATACCTTTATAGTGGAAATAATTTTACATTGATAGATATTGCTTTATAGTTTTATTAATGATAATGATGTAATTTTATATGCAATTGGTAAAAAACTCCATTTTTATTTAATAAAGTTCCTTGTTGTTTTCTACAAAAAGTATATCTTGTTGGAAATTATCTATTTCTATTATTACCCCTTTCCTTTTATTTCCCAAATTTCATATTCTATTATCCATTTCTTTTTTTATATGAAATATATATTTATTTCTATATCTTGATAACACATGACACTATATCCCCATAAATTTTGAAATATTTTGAATGTAGTTCCCTTTGAAGGATTAGAATATACCATCAATGAAATAGTTAACAATTATATCTAGGTTACGTAAAATGTCCATATAATTCTTTCAAAACCATTTAAATTTAGCTTCATACAGAGAATGATTTTCCTCTTCCTTTTTTCTTATAATTAGTAGTTTTCTCCCTATATCAGCTCTTGATTCAGAAGGAAAATATTTTTCCAAAAAATGTGGTTTAAAATTCTTCAACTCCATTATTATTATTTACTCGGAATCCTTTGTAAATTAAATCAATGAATTCCATTAATATTTATCCACAATTAGATGATAAATATCATGGAATACTTTATACATTTCATTAGTTACCTAATTTAGAAATATAATTTGTAAGGAACATATATATTATTCAGCTATAAATGGATTCATTGTTACATTGAATGATAAAGGATATCATCACATCCAATCAAATGACATTTTTATACTATGTTGTAGATCCCCATAATGCTCCAAAGGAGGAATTTTATTATATGTGACCTGATTCTGCTGCCAAAATATAGTTATAATTTTCTTAGTTTACGATCTATTTCCAACTTCATTATCTTTCCTATGAGAAAAATACCTACAAAGATTATATGCATTGATATGGTTTCCATTCCTTTATCTAGGTGAAATTTGTAAACAATTAAATACACAATATATGATCATAACATTATGTTTCTTATTATATTAATTTGAAACTTATTAAACACATAACATAAATTGAAATTTTTATATATAATTCTAATATTATAATAAAAAAATCGTTTCATTGAAAATTTTACCAAATATATATAATTTAAAATATTTTATATTGGTTTGTAAATAAATTATGAATTAACCAATGAATATATTTAAGGAATATATAATTAAATGTATATTAAGGGTACACACACCATGAACTCAATAGACAAACAATATATACTTATCCAACTCCTTTTGATGTTATTACTCCTAGATGTATCTATTCAAAAACCACATCCACTAGTAGTATCCCAAGATGGATTTATTTCCCGAAAACCCAAATATTCGATTCCATAAAAAAATTGTTTGTGATCATATATGAATACTTATCCCCAAATTCCTTCATATATTTATGTTCCATGATATTTTTTTACTAAATCTAGTTCCAATGTTTTCCCCTCAACTTTATATAATTATACATATAATGATCTCAAACATAGTTTCCAAGAATAGATGGTAACTTTATTACATTATAATTAGATATAATAATTCACACCCTAGTGGGATAAAGAGTGTAGTAGTTATAGTAAACAAGATACATACATGAATATCACATTTTAGTTGAAAATAAAATATAAAAACATACTAAAGGTAAATATTATGAAACCTGATATCTTTCAAATATTCCTCCTTCATATCTAACGGAAAGGTAAAAAATAAGTTTTATATCAGATTCCCATTAATGGTTACATGGAATGGATTCTATAATGTGTAAATAAGGAAATATCAATATAGTAGGGTAATTATCTGAAAACACTTTCCATTTCATCATTAATGTGGACATAAAGAATAAAATTTATGGTTTAAACAGATAAATTTATACAACTGTTACAATCATTTGAGATTGAATCACATCAATGGATATTAATGAAAATAAATGCACGGATATCAATAATTGATTTCAAAAGTATGGATTGTATTATTAAAGATATATAAAAATTTCTATTGAGGCCTTATGTTATAACAGTTTAAATAATATGTATGTATAAATAAATAAAACATTCAATAAGTCAATCCAACTATTTTATCGGATTATACCTACTGACTCAAAAAGGGGCTATGTAATTCAAGCCCCTACTAATAATATAAAAATTCTAATATATTCATCATATGAATAAATAATAAAATATTTATCAATATGCTATAAAAATCAGTATATGTCTTATTGGAAGAACAAGGACCAAAAAATTCAATAATTTCTCAATAAAAATTAAATAAAATCCATCTTTAAAAATATGATGGATGGTATCTTTGTTGTATATCCTTATTAAATCATATTATTTAACAGTGGATGTTCTTGTAGCTGAAAATATATTAAAGATATCCCTATTATGTTTTTAAAGAAAATACCCTTTTTCATTTTGAAATCACATTATTAAATTATAGAAATTACTAACATATTATTGAAATGAATTTCCTTGAAAATAGAATTGTAAACATTTAAATGAAGCTTCAGAACATCATGTGGTTAGGATGGAAGGATATTTTTTTCTTTCCATGTATATTAAATAATCAACCCTTTCAAACTACTAAATGAAAAGTTTAAAAGTGCCTCATCTAAAAAACAAATGAACAATTAATTTTATATAATTTATTAAATTAAAAAATGAGTAAAAATTATTGAATAAATAAATTTATAATTTTGAATGTATAGTTCAATATTATTTATTCATAATATGGATACTGATTTGAAATATTCTAGGATGAGTAGAAAAACAAGGTTGTTTTTTCATAAAAACATTATTTTTGGTATCTTTACTACCTAATTATATAAAAATTAATGAAAAAAAATTAATTTAAAAAAACTAAAGGACAATAAAATATATTGATTTTATGATATTAATATTAAATAATTCCTTTATCAGAAAAATTCACAAAATCAATTTTGAAAAATAATGAAAATTTGAAATAATTTCTCACCTTAGGTATCAAAACCTATTTATGTGTTAAAAACCCACCTATAATAAATATACATGTTATATAACCATAAAAATATATATCATATCATATTTAATTTAATTATATTCATCAATCATCCATATATTAGCAATTCTTTATTAAAGTAACTATTTTATGTGATAACATATTCATTTTTAATGTATGTTTTGGTCCATAATATTTGTCATTATACATTGATCACAGTTACAGAATAATAAAAATGTTGATAATGAAATAAGTATCTTATATATTTATTAACTATATCATTAATAAAATCAATGGAATTCATAAATGAAAAAAATAATGCGTCGCTTTTTAGAGGTTATAGTCTATAGAAACACACGGGAGAAATTATCTTCTTTAAATGAACTAGAATGAATGATGTTATATGTTATATAATAATTACATAATATTATTATGTTATGAATATAATATAAATCCATTATATCTATCCTTATTCCAATCCATTTAATGTGGTGATGAAAATTGTATTACACCTTTTCTGTGGAGATGGTATTCCATACATGCACATGAGCGATGTTTTATCTTATCATAGGATGGAAAAGAGATGGAAAACGGTCTTAAATAAATCATAATAACATGTCAGTGTATTTTTTATATTATTGTTATTATTTTATTATAGTTTAAATAGTTTTGTTGTAACTTTAAAAAGAATTAAATTTGAAAGAGTCGGTAAATATGAGTACATCTTTTCAGAAATTCCATCTTAAGATCTTATCATAAGGGACACAGGGTAGGTATTTTATGGAGACAAACTCTTCCAGAATTTAGATATAGTATTTTATAATATTTTTTATTAATTTATTGATAAAATAGGCTATGGGTGGTTTGTAGATGAAAGGAGATATAATGAATTTTTATATTTAATAAATCACACACATGGTATTAATAAAAATATATAAATATAATAAGTTAATATTCATGTGTAAGTGGAATAGTGTTAACATTATTTTGAAAATAAGAAATTATATAGTTCAAATAACTCAAAAAAATAAATTCTTTATAGAATTAAGTTGTATTTTAAACAATATCAATTGGTTTAATCCCATAGTTAACCTATACAATATTTAACTACGGTAACAAAATTTTCACACTAAAAGGGTTATAAATTTAAATATATTATATAATATGAATCATAACAAGAAAAAGGATTAATTTTTATGACATATCTTATTTTAAATTTTATCTTTTATGAGTCTATGTTTTATAAAAAAATTGCAAAAAAAGATTAATTTTCAAAAAAAAATTAAATAATGACATTTTTGATGATATTAATTTAATTTTAAATTAAATACCTCAAGGAATACATTTAATAAAATATATTATTTTAACATTATAATAATAAATCATATATATTAATAAATTTTTTTTTTCTCTATAACTGACTCAAAAATACTTCATTAAATTTTTTTTATATTATTTTATTTTATTTGTCTATTATATGCAGAAACACTATATGACACTTATATAATAATATAATCCAAAAAATGAATAAAAAAATTAAATGACAAAAATTGTTTTATATAATATATAATCTTTTATACCTACAAGTTTTCAATTTTTATGTTTTTCATAAAAAGTTTGAGTTATATATGACCAGGAGGGACATTTTGAATTTATTCAACACTTAAAATAATATAAAATTATTAATCAATAAAGTGTTAGAAAATGTGGACTTGAATTTAGTAAATGGATGTTCATTTTTTAAATTAAACAATAATATATGATTAATGAATTTATTTTGTATAATTTCCAACCTTATCTCTATGTTTTTACCCTATTTCACCCATTTTATCTTGGCAGAGGTGGAAAAATATTAGTAAGGTCACTATTCATAATAACCAAAAATTAATAGGGAAATATTTAGTAAAAAATATTTTTCTACATAATCCAAATATGTAATCCATTTTTCAAGATTATATTTCTATAATTTGATTAACATTATCTATGATAAAAAGAAAAAATGGAATGAAATGTGTTACTCAGAAAAATAACATTTAGAGTAAAGAAATATTTTTATATAAAACCCTCACACAAAATTGATTTGAATGAACGCATTTGGATTATACACAATATCATAGCAATAATTTTTCTATTAAAACATTTATAAATCAATTGGAACTTCATAAAATCTTTTAAAAAATAAATTTTCAATAAAAATTATGTAATTTTCACTATTAATTGGAAAATATATTTTTACCTAAAAAATCCAAAAATAACTATAAGATAATTTTGATATGATGATAAAAAATTGATATAATTTTTTTCAAATAAAATTTCTAAATGTTCCGGAAATAAATTATATATTTTTATCCCAAAACGCAGTAGGAGTCATCTTTGAAGAAAACATATTTTGATGAAGAAAATATCATTAGTAAAATTTGGGTTTCTATATCTTTTTATTTAATAAATAAATTTGTATTTAGTGAATCCTTTATATATATATATATATATATTATAATTTGGTTAATCATATTCATACCCGATAGTTTAATAGCTTAGTTATAAATGTTATATTTAAATAATAATATTTCATGGCTCATTTAATATTGGTGTTATAGGCTTAATACGCTATTGAATGTAGTATTATTTGAAAATATAGGTGTGTAAAATTGGGTCATGATAGAATTGAAAAAAATCTACAAATTCCTCTTTCAATTAAATCCCTAATGACAGATAAATTAAAATTTTCACATTGATAAGTTTTTTCATTATTGAAAATCAAAATTGAGAATTCATTCTAAAGTTCATACTTCCTGAAGAAGTCAAATCAAAAACTTCTTCCAAAAAAACATTGTGTTTTCAAATATAATAAATTCAATAAAAACACTAATATCATCCAAATTGTAACCAAAAATTTTATATGTGACTCCTCAATCCAATAGTAGTCAAAAAAGAATGAACACAAATTACCTATTTCCATATTAGCTATGAATAAAATAATATGTTCCCTAACAATAGTAAAATATTATTTTTTTTCAAAATAAAGGAATGTTAAAATAATTAAATTTAAAGATCATTATAATCACTAAAAATCAACCAATGATTAATCCAAATCCCACTATGGAATATCTAAATTCTATTCCACTCTTTATATAAATATAAATTTAATATCAAAGTGTTTACTAAGACTTTTTAAATCATTAATGAATATATATTTGAAATACTTTTACATATATGGGATCTCCACTATATATAATATCCATTATTCCAATAAACCACCAATTATTAATTGTTTTTTTATTAAAGGTAATTAAAATATAAAAAACATTTAATCAAAAAATATGTATTTTTAAAACCAAAATTTATAATATATGTGTAAGAATCAAAATTTTAGGAATTAAATTTACATTATATTTTTTTTTCTATGCAAACTGAACAATTTTGAAACAACTGTGTGGGAAACATTTTCCTTCGATAGAAAATTTTAAAAAAATTACAATATGCATGCAAAAATTCTAACATGACCATTGGAGTTATAAAATAAGAATACCAAAAACACACATATATTCCAATGGTGTACATGTATATCAATTCATATATATATATAATAATAATTAAAACAGTTATATAGAACATGTATACACATCAAATACCAATATATCCATGAACACTCTATATCTAACTATGTCATTGAAAGGAATATGATTAAACTGCATTTGTGACATGGTGTCCATATAGGTTTTGAGCATATATATGCTAAATAGGGAACCAAAAATGTTCCTCTACTCAAGTGAGAATAACCAAATATATTCTTGAATTGGGATACTAATTTACATATTTATATGATAAGATAGTTTTAGTAGTCAAAAAACATAGTAATAAGATAGAATAATATAGAATGGAATTATATATCAATAGTAAAATATTCGATAAATCCCTATATCAGGAGTGTCTATACCTATCACACCTTAAAGGAACATAACTCAAAGTCAGAAAAAAATAATTAATGATACCCCATATGATAGGGAATACCTATACTGATAAAAAACATAAACATGTACACATATACACCACCATATATGAGTAAATTTATAAAATGAATTTTGGTTCCTAACATCTTATCCCAAAGTATTGATTTATGAATAAACATTCTTAGTGTACTAGAAACCCATCCTAGTGAGCAGGGTAAAGGGTATTATGATAAAGGGTGTTGTGAATCTATCCAACATTGATGTTAAGGAAATATTATTGTTTATCCCTTAACATTATAAATATAAATATCCGACATTATATGTTACAGTTTATATAACAGTTGAAAATATATCTCCACCAACACATGGATAATCTATCAAATCTGTAGTTATAGACATGGACACATTTTAATCAAAAAAACTCAATTTTTTTTTGTTTAAAAGTATAAACATGAATCAATTTACTATAATAAATTTCACATAAATATTGTATATTTTTTTAAGTAATAAATCATTAATGAATGAAAAAATCAAGAATAAATTATAAAAATGATAAATAAGTAAACAAAATTACATGATAAGAATGGTATAAGTTAAAAAATTAATATTCCACTTGGGTGTTCGGTAACACACGATTTCGAACACAAACTCCAACATAGATGATATATTATGTTTTATTAACTCATAACTAAATAGGGAATTATGCATTATGGAGTTGTCCACAAATTTCCACTAAGAGCAGTCTAGTTGGAAGTGATACACACTTTCCATATTTATCCATGTTTATTTATAATTTAAAATATATATGGTGAGATAAGAAAAATTTCCAGTTTTTTAAAAATAGATTAATTTATTTAATGAAAATTTATCTTTATTTGTAACATTATTTTGCAGGGAATTCATATAATGAATTTTTTTTAATATTTAAAAAGAGTTCACACTTAACTTATACAACATTGAAGATATTAACAAATTTTACGTGAAAAAACCATTTTATATTATAATAAATTTTGAGTTTTGAAAAATGGAATGATTTCAAGAAACAAACTGCATGTTTTAAACAAGGGTAAATTCATAATGAGGATCAACCCATTATAAATAAGATATATTTTTTGAAAAGAAACATTTAAATGAAAAATGGTGCATGTAAAATAGTTTTAATTATTATTTATATCACTTAGTTTTGTCAATCTATCCCAAACATCAAATCTTCACCAAGGAAAATTCGAACCAATATTAAGAATCACATTAAAAATTAATAACCAGTATGAAAAATAGAATTTCAATAAACCCTGCATCTTGTATAGGCATTAAATATGTGTTATAAAATTATTAATTGTATTGTGATTGGAGATAAAATCATGTCCACATATAATAATCTCATGATAAATAACACTTTACCCAATTCCTTCATCACAAATATATTTTTGGGCACACTATCACATCATAATATGCTCATAATCATGAACATCACAAATAAAGTCAATATATATTGAACATAAAAATGAAATAAAACCATGAGAAAATAATAGAATTCATAATTATATATATATATATAAATATGGTTCCTGGGGGTACAATTACATTTAAACACATCAAAAATATATTTGAATGAACATGAATATGAATTATACAAGTAAAATTCTTGAAAGATTTCATGATAAAATATTGATACAATTTACATGGTTTAAATGTGAATATTACTAAATGTAGGTAAAAATTTATTTATATTGTTCAAATATTTGAAAAATTACTACAATTAGATGATAAAAAAAATCCAAATTTAGTCACCATATAAAGTATTTTAGATTGTAGTCGGTGAAACTGGTCAGAATGGATTCTAATCCATATAGTAAGTGCATCCACGCAGCGTCTATGTTTGCGGAGATCCCTCCATTTGGTAAATTTCTCCCACAACCTTAATTCATGCAATTATAAAAAATTTAACACTTATAAAACACTCATAATTATAAAAATACAT
Organism: Viscum album; assembly: GCA_963277665.1. NCBI lineage: Eukaryota > Viridiplantae > Streptophyta > Magnoliopsida > Santalales > Viscaceae > Viscum > Viscum album. The sequence continues at coordinate 1,293,489,822 of OY728158.1, forward strand.
TTTATACATAAATAAACATTCATATTCCATTTTAAAAAAAACCAATATGAATAAAAAACCTATTTACTCTTCGATTCGGAAAAACATACACAAGTTATTAGCATTTTATTTAATGAATCTATAAGGATTAGTTTTGGGGTATCATTTGGTTTCTATACCTTGAAGAAATATATTTTTTCTATGTAACTTATAATCTTCCAAAAAAAATAACTATCATTCTACAATTTCGAGTTAAATTATAGATATCTTTATTTTTGAATTTATTTTTCAAGTTGATTATGAACCGAGATATGAAAATTTATTTTTATAGGCATTGATCTGAAAACTAATAATCTCCCACATGAGGATCATTATATTTGATTCGTAATAGATTCCCCCATCATACTTGGAAAACATTTTTCTATTATTCAAACGTACATATAATATATATGGTTCTCTAACCAGGATTCTAATCATCCCATCCTAACTAAGGTGAAACATCACCTCAACACATCTTGAAGTAAGAACTCTTCCAATATCTCTATTAGATTTGGAATCTCTTATATCTTTAATAAATCCAATATTCCTAGTTTAATTAACAATCTTATGGAGTGATACTATAGCTGAATATGATTCATCTAGCCCGGAGATATTATAATTTTTTCTAAGTGAATGATACTTTTTGAATCACAAAATAAAATTCCATTATCATGCCTTCTTATATGATCTTATAAAAACCCCTTCTGCAAGACCAACTCATTTTTTTATTTTTTTTAAATAAATAAACCCCACTTATATGATCAAGAGTGATACGTTTAGTTGATGCTACAACATCTATTTCAGAGTCAATCATTCAAAAGTGAACATGTATCCGACAGTTCCCTTAAGAGTTTCTAAATCCCCCACATTTTTCGGCATACCTAACGTCAAAAAAAACTCGTCGGTTCTAAATAAAATTTCCATTATTCATGAACCCACAAAATATTAAAAAAACACACTTCATAGAAACCATATGTTCACTTCAAGGACTCCATATGTTCATGCTAACAATACCCACTACTTACATAATGTCTGTTCGAGTATAACCATCTTATGCACTATGATTCATGCTATTGACTCATAAGGAATCATTATTAAGTTCTACATCTCAACTACTATTCATGTCAACTTCTCTTTACACAATTCGAAATGTTTACCGTTGATTTTTTTCTAATTTTATCCTAATTGAAAAAATAGTGCTCCACCACTTTTAAGATTTATTCTTACATAGTCAATTAAAAATTATTTGAAAATAATTCCCTCATAATACATATCCCAAGAATTAATTTAGCCAAACCATGGTACATCATCTTATTAACACTTTACTTTTTGAGTTTTATAGTAAAAATATCATCATCAAAGAGATGAAGTATGATGAAACTCACATTTTAATACAAATTCTGGTAACAAAATTGGGCATCATTACTCTAGATGATTTTCCAATTCATCATGAATTATTTAAACTTATAATTCATTTTCATTAGAACCTAAATAAAACAATATTTGATCTACTTAATATTTCACAAAAAATCATTGTTTTGATGTCCCATTAAACCAACTAGTTATTATATTTATATTTCAACATCTACATCCCCATTAGATAATGTTATCATCACATTAAACTATTCGAGATGAAATCACTCTAAGGATAAAATTATTATATAATCCATGTAATTATATAAACCTATTTAAATTAAATTCCATGTTTGAATTAATAAATAACTTATCAAGTCACGTAGTTATACAAATACATGAACAAAAATGTATAATTTTTGAGACTGTTATATATTTTATCCTATTGAATTTAAAAGATAGTTAAACATCATAACCATTGATAATATATACATTATAAAGTATTAACAAGATTATTAATTTTTAATTGTTATAATACATCCCAATTGACACAAAATGAGTGATGAACTAAACTAGTAGTGTTTTAAAAAGTTAATCCCTTTTACTGAATCTTTAGAGGGAGATATTATTATTGGGATTTTACCTAAACCGAGGCCATAACAAGATTAAAAAATTCAATTGTGGGAGAAATTGTATATGGTATAAGTTTATGCTCATTGAGAAAATCTCCCAAATCATGTATACCGAACCACCTGAATAAAATATCTATATCACACATCATATCCATTGGGAATACAGTAGTTTAAATTATAATAAATAAATTCTTTCCTGAGTTAGTGTTCCTTTTATTTCCATCATTCTTACATTAAATAATTAAATATGGACTAATGTGAATTATTTTAGAGGTTATGGAGGGGGTGGGTGTCTCAGAGGCTTCTTTGGAGCCCAAAACTCAGACATTATGTTGAATTTGGCATGTTTCAAACTTGGAGTATACCGTATGGGATAGGACGCATGGTTAAAAAACTGTGTGAGGCATGTGATGAGAATAGATATATTCCTCATAGGTTTAGACAAACCGCACGACTCAGGTTGCACAACCACGAGGCTATCTGTACAATCCCTGTAGACGCCGGAAAAGTCCATTGTTCCCAAACGAAGCTCCGGATGCGGGAAGTGAGGTCATATTTGGAGTCGGAAGCCCGTTTCGGAGGGCCCGGAAGCCTTGCGCGGAATTTTGGAGGCCCGCGCGCAAAGTTGACGAGCCACGCGCAAACCTCCCGGGATGCGCGCAATGCGCTGGTCCGGCGCGCAATTTTGTGCGCCCATGGCCCGCGCGACTCCTTGGCGCGCCGGGCCCGATTCCGCGCCCGCGATGGAATTTGCGCGCCCCCCGATCCGGATTCCGCGCCCGGGGTTGCCTATAAATATAAGGCGACCCCCGACATTTTGAAGGTTTCCGGAATTCGAAAGGTCTCCCGTGCGCGCAATCCAACCCCTTCCGCGCGCAATGCCGATCTTCAGTTAACCTCCTTTCTTTCGCGCAAGAAAGCCTTGGGGTTCGCCTTCGCGCGCAATCCCTTTGGCTCCGGTCCTTTGAATAAATTTTCACCCTAAGGCCTTCGCACGCAAAAGAAGCCTCTTGCGCGCAATTGCCCCCGGGGTGCACGCAATCCGGCCCGATTGCGTGCACCCCCCCTTCTTTAAGTGGCCATTCATTAAAGAATGAGTTGTTGCCCCCGCGTGCTATCCGAGGCCCGGTGCGCGCAATCCCTATCATCCGCGCGCAAAGCGCTGGCTCAATTGCGCGCCAGCCCGCCCATTTGCGCGCCGACCCGCAGTATTGCGCGCCAAGCTCTTCTTTTGCGCGCAATCCGCCAGGGTCGCCCCCTTTGACCCCCCTGAGGGTACCCGCCTGCGTGGCGCCCGATGATCTTCATCGCAGGTGCCCGCACCGTACGTTGTCTTCCCGTGCGGCCTTCCAGGCTTGCGCGAAGTGACACGGACCCATTAGGAGGCAGCATAGGTCCAACATGACGTTAAACTGTGCCACGTCCGCACTGCAAGATGTTAAACTGCCAAGAATCTTCGTCCTCAACACACGACCTTAAATTGTACTTCGTCCGACAAGACGTTAAACCGTCCGCTTCGTCCTCAACACACGACGTTAAACTGTACTTCGTCCGGCAAGAGGTTAAACCATCCGCTTCGTCCTCAACACACGACGTTAAACTGTACTTCGTCCGGTAGGACGTTAAACCGTCCGCATCACCTGATCCCGCGCCTCGCGCGTAGGGTCCTCCCGGTTTGGATGTGGCCCCCACCCGCTCGTCTCTCCAGGGATGTCGGGAATGGAGTGGCCTTCGCCCACGGGGGTAGAGTGTTACACACAGAATGAACTACGTGGACTTTGATCCCTGTCTCCTAAACAGGGTACGTAGGAAGCCTCTCTGAGGTTCAAGCCCACCACCTGGTCATCCCGGTCGTATTCCCGATGGTTCGTCCATCAGTGGACCCCTCCTGGGTTCACACTTGCGTCGATTCACCTATGAATCCACCCATGTGGGAGACTGCACGTGTGTATCTCCATTGTGCTTCCCCACTGCCGAAGCCAGTAGAGGGCGTGACAGGGATTGAGGTCTCTCACCTTCGCCCCAATTCCCTCTCTAACTGAGTTTTGCCGCATCCGGGCTGCCTCAGTGCGTAAGTCCTGACAGAATGAACTACGTGGACTTTGATCCCTGTCTCCTAAATAGGGTACGTAGGAAGCCTCTCTGAGGTTCAAGCCCACCACCTGGTCGTCCCGGTTATATTTACGTCGGTTCGTCCATCAGTGGACCCCTCCTGGGTTCACACTTGCATCGATTCACCTATGAATCCGCCCCTGTGGGAGACTGCACGTGTGTATCTCCATTGTGCTTCCCCACTGCCTTTTTCTATTTCTTTTACCATCGTCCAGCATGACGTGAAACTGTGATCCACCCGGCCATTCCATCCCCCTCTGTGCGAGGTGGTTCGGTTCAATCCTCCACCCAGCGGCCTCGATCTCTTCGTGAGTCGGCTTGCCATCGTCTAGCATGACGATATACTGTATATCCGAACTAAGCTGACTTTGATCTGTGATAACGTGCGGTACGTAGGATGCCCCTACGGGGTCCAAGCTCTTCACTCCATCATCCATCCTGATCCTTACCCGGGCCGCCACATCCCGGTGGGGTCATGACACTTCACTCCACTCCACATCACTCTGGAAGCTGCCCATGTGCTGGCCCCAGCGTCGGAGGTTCCCGGCAAGGGGTTCTGTCATCTGATCCACTCCTCGTGTTGATTAGTCCGATGTCGTCCCCGATGGACGTTAAACTCGCGGCATACCCCGTGTTAAACATGGGAAGCTGAGGAAAACCTCAGGTGACACAGTTCCCCGCACCCAGCGCAGGATGCCTCAGGCCATCGTGACTTCGAGAAGCCCTATTAGGGACGGAAAGCAGACATGCAGGGTCGCAGTGTTAAGACACGCCCCCGACACCCAGAGCCACCCGGTCTCCTCACCGCAGGTTGCTGCCCCGACCAGACTCCTTGGAACGTCTGGGCGGAAGCAGCGTAATTAACCGGTGTCCATGAAGATATGGCACTAGGAACGAGATTCACGAGCACTCTTAATTCTATGAGGGAGACCCGGATTAGGCGACGAGTTCCGAGGAGACGTCCACGGATGGAGGATCCGACATCCCATCATCCCGGTTTCGATCAAGGAGCAGACGCCCCTGAACAAGGGACGGATGCCGCCCGCCTTTGGAAAGCGGGACTGCGGGGCCACAAGCTGCGCACGCCCATCCCCTCGGGTCGACGGGCGCACGTGCGAACGCGTCCTGGCGGAACAGCGTCGGAACACAAACCCGGCGCACATCCGCACCGAAACAGAAAAATGGTGAACCCGACGTGAATCTCTTCTCCTCGATACGAAGACTGATGGGTTTCAGAGGTGTTGGAAGACCAGCATGCTGCTCGACCAAGCATTCAGCACCGGGGCACGGAACCTGCCAGGGGCTGGGGAAGGGAAATCGGGCACTCCATCTCAGGACGTCGATGGCCTGGGTCCCCCCCACGGGAGGCGTCGTGGCACTAATGGTTGGTTGTCGATTCCTTTTCATGTCAGTGTTAATGGGTTTTTCTCCCTGCTTTCAGGAATCAAGTCGCCCAACCCAGTGCCCGATCGCCACCCGCCCACTGGCGCAGGGGTAGGGGAAACACCGATGTGGCTACTCCGCGCGGTCCCGCCCGTTCCGCAGCCGTCCCAGTAGCCGCAGCTGCGGGGCAACCACGCCCTCTCTCCCCCTCGGAGGTCATCCAGAGAAGGGTGATCAACAACTTGGTGCGGAGATATGAGGATGAGGGAGTCATCCCCACCAGGGACATGGCTCGCCTAGACCTCGAGGAAGCTGCACCTCGCCACCAACGCCGCACCCGAGGGCCGCGCAGGGAGGCACCGCTGCCTACCTCGACGTCCAACCGCTTCGGGAGATTATCCCCGGAGCGCTCTGACAACTCCTTCCCCTATGTGGATGAGGTGGAAGACGTCCGGGACCACCCTATCCGAGATTCGCTCCAGGGATCCGCGATAAGGGCTCCTGTCAGGCCACGGCGACATCGCCGCCAGGCCTCTCAAGTCGAAGAACGGACTCTCCACCTGCCCGCGCTGCTGATCCCGACTCGTCTGTCCCGACGCCAACGTCGGGCACGAGCGGAAGAGGATGCCCACCTTGGGGCCCTAGCAACAGCGACTGCGTTGGCTCAAGCCACTGCTGGCTCCAGTCAGCAGACCCCTGCGCATCCTGAGCAGGGGCACTTCTATGCCCGACCTGGATCGAGGCCCCGACCGCCCCAAAGGCAGGTTGGGTTGACTCTCCCGGTTGCTGGTACAAACAATAGCCACCGTGGACCACCTCGCGGTAGCGCTATTCACCAACGGGGTCTACTCTGTGTGGCCGATCCAAGAGGCATGGGTTACCCCACCTCCCGATCCCGGCCCGGAGGCCTGCCCGGAAGCATCTCTCCCCGCGTCCCCTTTGATATCTGTCCCGGTGCTCCTCGAACCTTGGTTTCCAGTCCTCTTGGCCCCAGCACCAGTGCGGCCAGAGGACGCCAGCACAGAGATCAGCCATGCCCCGAAGAACCACCCAGGGGCAGGAGGGCGAGGCGTCGACGCAGAGGGAGGACTTTTACGGAATTCCGGACAGAGATCCGACCGGTACGCTTCTCTGATTCAAAGGCGGAGTATGATTCGGCGACAGAGCCTTCCCCCCAATCCCGCCAGTCAGGGGCAGGGGTAGGGATGCGGCACGTCAGCCTCGTACTTCCCGAGAGCGAGATCGATACGATCCCCGCTTCTCTCTGAAGGTATATCCGGAGTAGCGTGGGCCTGGTAGACCCCCAAGGATCAAGCTTGCGGTTGGTACCGGCCCCTCCGGAAGCGCCTTCCGCCTCGATCGGAGAAGCCGGAGACTTTATCTGGGGACCGACGGTCGAACCACGATCTAGTGCACCCTCGGAGAGCACCGACGCTACGGCAGGATGTTCGCTCGCCAGCCCGTCCTATCATGATGTGGTAGCTGGGGCACCGCCACCCTCAGAGGGCGGCCCGGGATATGGAGGCCAATCGGCATGCTCGCCGTATTCACCACCGGCCAGCCCGTTGGCCCAGCGGCCCGCCTCGGCACCACTGTCGGTTCCCCGTCCGTTCCCAGCCGTTGAAGAAGACCAAGGAGGCTTGGGTCCCGAGTTGGAGTCGTGGAGCTTCTGGACCGTCCTTGCAGAGGGCCACTTCCCTGAGAAGTTTTGGCCAGTCGCAGGACCGGACTTTGATGCACCCGAATCGCTCACCCCGGATGAGATTGAATGCTTCCGCCGAACTCTCCGGGAGACTCACTCCCATCTTCACTGCCTACAAATGCCATATCCTGGGAGTCAAGCACACCTGGAGTATATTGGTGAGCAGTGCCGTCAAATTGACCTGGCCACGCTCTCCGCGGTTTGGCACCCTGGGTCATTTGGGCACAACGAGGCCCTCCAACAACGATGCGTCGAGTGTTTTCAAGTACTCCGCAAGGTTATCGAGGAAGCCACTCCCCACGTGTATATCTGTGGATGGGGACAGTACGCTGCCCTATGCTTTAGTGCGATTCGCCGACAGCCCGATTCACTGTGTGGCCCTGAGGGTACATCCCCAGGGACGGAAACGGTCAATATGGATGACCTGTCGAGAGAGGGGAACGACTTGGAACTTCTCGACGGGGGCTCTCCCCCCGAAGACAAGCCGTCGTTGGATCCATCGGTGAGAGTTACTCGTCAACAGAGGAACCTCCTGGGGCTCCCCGCACCCACTGAAGCACTGACGTTGAGCCGAAACTTCAGCAAAGGTAAAGAGCACGGCGGGGCTATAAAGCCCACCGACCCATCCACCTCCATACAGAGGGCAGATGAGGATCTCGAGAAGGTTATGCTACGTCAACAGCTCTCCGAGCCGAAGAAGCTGGTTGACCAGCTCCTCGCTGTGCACGCTGCAGAACGGCGGCCTGACTACGGTGATCCTAGGCCAGGACAGCAGGGACGGGAACAACCGCTCCTCGACGAGACTCTCCCAGGCAACCGTGATTATGCCGGGTTTGCCGACAGGGGAGAGGCCATTGCCTATGGCAAGAGGGCACGGTATGTTTCACCGCACCCTCCCGAGCGGCGTGACAACCTGAGAGACCCCGCTCGGATTCCTCCCGCTGCCCCAAGGGCCGCTCCGCCCGCCATCCCACGAGCTACCGAGTTCGACGACCCGGTCGACGACCCGATTGAAGGGTCGTGCAATGTGATCGTGGTTAGAGATCCTCGCCAGGACTGGAACCCATGTCCGGACGATCCGATGGCGGCACTCATCGCCCGCTTGGAAGCCTTGGAGACTCGGCAAGTGGCGATCCCACCGGACGGCAAGCCATACCCAGCATGGTTGGATGACATGCCGGCACCTCCGGGATTCGGGAATCCCACTTTCGCCCCCTTCAACGGGACTGGAGATCCGCCACAACATTTGTCCCATTTCAACTCGAGGTGCGGGCCTATGCTGGGGACTCCGGCGCAGCAAGAGGCCGCTAAGCTTCGCTGCTTTGTTCAGACACTGGAAGGGCCAGCATTTGTCTGGTACAGCCAGCTCCCCGTCGGTTCGATAACTAGCTGGGAGGACCTTCATAGACAGTTCCTCTACTAGTTCAGTTCCACGACCCGGAAGACGAGTATCGCAGACCTCTTCAAGTGCAAGCAGAGGCCTGATGAGCGAGTCGCGGACTTCGTCGCCCGATGGAATGGTCTCACGTATTCCCTTGACATGCCATTGACTCAGGAGCAGTTGCTGACAATGTGCGTCGGGAACGTCAAGACCGAGCTGGTCCCTTCCCTGATCACTCAGAATTACCCCGGAGGGTTCAGGGACTTCTCATACAAAGCTCAACGTCTTGAGGAAGCCCTGCAACAGGCCAGCCAGGCACACCCGCTGCCTCCTATGATTCCTGGAAGGAGAGCCAGCAGGGCTGAGCCCGCTACTGTTTCCCAGACAGAGGCCCCCAGGCCATTGGAGCTGCTGCCGGCGAGGCTAGCTCCACAGCCTCACAGGAATCCGCCTCCACGGGCTCAGTTCCCGGCCCAGCAGCGGCAGCCTCAGAACCAGTCGGCCCCTCCGCGTAATGTACCGCCGCAACCCAGGAGAGATAATCAGGGTCCACCTCCTCGGCAGGCCCCTCCAGCTCCTCGTCAAGACCACGCTCCCAGGGGCCCGCGATACCTGACTTACTCATTTCATGAGGATCAGGTCCCCGGTTATTTTCGGAGCGCCCTGGAGCAGAGGATTGTACGACTGCCTGAGTGTTAGAGGCCAGAGGAAGCACATCTCACGGATAACCCCCGCTACTGCCCTTACCATCGGGCCTTGGGGCACACCATCCAGCGGTGCTATGTGTTTAAGGACTGGCTCCAAGACCAGATTAACAACAATGTAATCAGGTTGGGCCCAGCTCCGGCACAAGTGGCGGGCGTGTTCGTGGGATCAGATGACGATAGTGGCAATGAGGACGAATGGCAGCTGGTCCCCGACCGCGGATCCCAGAAGTATAATAACTGGATGGCCCGCAAGACGATCATTCGCGCCCATGGAATCATCCGTGTGCGCTTGAATCAGCTTGAGCCCCCAAAATCTGCGGGTGCTGCTTCGGCATCGTCATCCCAGCCTGCCTCTTCCGAGAAGAGAAAACGGCTGCGGCGCAAGAAGGAAGAGCGCGCCCCGCTAGTTCCGCCAATATCCCGCACTCTCGGCGATTTCATGCCCCCGGAGATGGGGATCCCTCCTCGGATCCGCCCAGTGGTGAATGATTCGTCCGATGAAAGTGTTGGGTACGCTTCGGTTAATACCGTCGAGCTGGTAAATCCCTTTTCGGTTCCCGACGCTGAGGAACACCAGGTGGACCTCCCTAGTGTCCCTGGTCGTCGCCACCGTCGGAAGAACCGCAACAACAGGAGTCGCCGGGGCACAGCAGTTGGTACCTCCAACCAGGCCGTGCACGCCACTGAGACTAGGCAGCAGGCTCAAAACCGAGCTCAACGTGCGCAGCCCCCCCATCCGGGGATGACGGATTCGCCTCCACCACTGTTTGTGGTGTGGGACCGGGCAGAACCGCCTCAGCCGCGTCGCGATCAGCTCCGCCCTGCCGCAAGTCCGTCCCGGCCTCCTAACCCCAGTACGGTGACTACTTCCCGGGCTTCAACCAATGAACAGCGAGATGCGCCAAGTACCAGTCGGCCGCCGGCCCAACCGGCAAGGCCCGTCATGCCTCCAATCGCAGAGCAACCTCCTGCAACCAGGGGCTCGCGCTTGGAAAAAAAGTATGATTCCCTGAAGCACTTGGCCGACATCCCAGCAAGGCTCTCCATCCTTGAGGCTCTGTGCATGTCATCTAAGATGCGCGAGGCACTCGCTGAAGCCTTGAAAAGCCCCCTCCAGTTTGAGACAGAGGTTGCGGCTGCAGAGGCCTTTCACGTCGAAACGATTGAGGACGCCGAATGTCAGGCAGTTATCTCGTTCTCTAGTAAGGATGAAGACCCTCCTATACAGGGGAACATTCGTCCGCTGTATGTTACTGGCCAGTTCAATGGCCTTGAAGTCCGGCGCTGTCTTGTCGACACGGGGTCCGGGATTAACCTGATTCCAACTCGGACGCTCCGGAGATTGGGGTTGTCTGAGGATGACATGATTCCCTCCGACCTCAGGATCCAGGGGTACGACCGCACTGAAAAAACTCCGGTCGGCAAGATACGTTTGAAGATCCAGTTCGGTGACTTGGTTGCCAACACCGAATTCATGGTAGTCTCTCAGGACACTGCGTATAATGCATTGATGGGCAGGCCATGGCTTCACCTTCACGTGGCGGTTCCCTCGTCCTACCACCAATGCCTCAAATACTCCCTTAACGATCGAGTAGGCATGATTCAGGGAGATGCCTCTCCTTTTGCCTCATGTGAAGCCCTCTATCTAGACGCGGACTATTACAAGATCAAGGACAAGAAGATCCTGGTAGGTGAGGTTGAGCCTGTCGCTGTTGCAAGTGATCCCTAGGCAAGCTTGGATGACGCTTACGTCCTCCCGATTCAACGGTTGGACGTAGCCATGGTCTCGACGGCCTGTGAGTCTCCCGATGAGATGACCGCGACCGCCCGTGCCAGCACCAGCGGCCCAGTAGGATCGGGTAGCCCCAATGCAGTTTCCAATGCAGTCTCTCCCATGGACGATCCCTCCCCAAGTGGAGAGGACGTGGAAGATGCACCCCCAGCCTTTGAGGAGGGCGTCTCCGCCACGGTCGATGAGTTAATACAGGTGAATCTTGGAACCGAGGCAGATCCAAGACCCACATTGGTCAGTGCTGCCATGCCCTCTGAGGAGCGGCAACAGTACGTGGACTTTCTCAGGCAGCACCGTGACGTGTTCGCTTGGGGATATGACGAGATGCCCGGGCTAGATCCTCAGGTAGCCGTCCACCGCCTTGGTCTCCCGGCGAACCATCATGGGTTCATGCAGCCTCCCAGGAAGATGCACCCGTCCCACGGTGCCATGGTTGAGGCCGAAGTTGACAAGCTTATCAAATCCAACTTCGTGAGGGAAGTTCAGTACCCCAAATGGCTAGCCAACATTGTGCCGGTCAGGAAGAAGAACGGGCAGATCAGAGTCTGCATCAACTTCCGCGATCTCAACCGCCACTTTCTGAAGGATGATTTTCCCCTTCCAGTGACAGAGCTGTTGATTGACGCCACGGCAGGGTTCCAAGCCCTCTCCTTTATGGATGGATACTCCGGATACAACCAAATCCGGATGGCCCCTGAGGATGAGGAATTCACTGCCTTCAGGGCCCCCTAAGGTATCTTTTGTTACCGGGTCATGCCCTTCGGCCTGAAGAATGCAGGTGCCACCTATCAACGGGTGATGCACCGCATATTCAAGCCAATACTCGGCACACTGGTGGAATGCTACGTCGACGACTTGGTGGTCAAATCGCGCCAGCGTCAGGACCATCTCAAAGATCTTGAGAAAGTGTTCGACTTCCTCCGGTCTCGCTGCCTGAAGATGAACCCGTTGAAGTGTGCCTTCGGGGTCACCTCCGGAAAGTTCCTTGGATTTGTGGTAAGATACCGGGGTATTGAGATCGACCCAGAGAAGATCAGGGCGATTAGCCAGATGCCTCCCCCAGGTAACCTCCGGGAACTGCAAGGGTTCCAAGGCCACTTAGCCTATATACGCCGATTCATCGCGAATATGGCCGGCAAGTGTAAGCCCTTTTCTCGGCTCATTAAGAAAGGTGCCACCTATGTATGGGATAAATAGTGTCAGAATGCTTTTGAGGAAATCAAGCAGTACCTGCTTCAACCTCCGGTTCTGATGCCGCCTGTATCCGGGAAGCCGCTGGTCCTCTATGTGACCGCCGTGGAACGGTCCCTTGGTGCCCTTCTCGCCCAGAAGAACAACGAGGGAACAGAGAATATCCTCTATTACCTCAGTCGCATGCTCCTCGATGCGGAAGTTAGGTATTCCCCCATCGAGAAGAGCTTCCTGGCGCTCGTATTTGCCGTACAGAAATTACGGCACTACTTGCAGCACCATGAGGTACAGTTGGTTTCTCGGGTAGACCCGTTGAAATATATCCTGAGCCGACCTATGTTGAAAGGCCGTCTAGCGCGGTGGGATGTGATTCTCCAGCAGTTCGACATCAGGTACGTGTCTCAGAAGGCCATCAAAGGGCAAGCATTGGCAGACTTTCTGGCTTCTCACCCAACCTCCGCGGATCAGCCGCTGGATCTAGGCTTTCCTGATGAGGCCATTCTCTCGGTCGATCATGCTGATCCATGCTGGCAGATTCACTTTGACGGTGCCTCCCGGAGCCCCACCGGTAGAAGACTCGATGATCCTAAGCTCAACAGAGTGGGCTTGGGTATCGTCTTCATTACCCCGGAGCAAGCCGTGCTGCCATACTCTTTCCTGTTGTCAGAGGGTTGTACCAACAACGAGGAGGAATATCATGCCCTCATCACTGGCCTCGAGTTGGCTCTCGAGATCGACGTGCCCCATCTGTGTGTGAAAGGGGACTCCGAGCTGGTCGTTAAGCAGATCAATGGCGACTATGTTGTCAGGAAGCCGGAACTTGTGCCATTGCTGGAGTGCACCCTCCTTCTGATGGCCCAGTTCCCTTCTCGGCCAGAAATTGTCCATATTCCCCGATCGCAGAACGGTCGAGCAGATGCTTTGGCCAGCCTTGCTGCGTCACTCGCAGAGCCTAAACAGGACAACCTGATCGTCCGCGTGACGCACCGCAGGCTCATCGCTCCTGTTATCCCGGAGGGAGACCGCGGCCCGTCGGTAAGTAATCTCACCACGGTTGCCCCTATGCCCGGAGCCCCAAGTACCCCAGATTTGGCAGTCGAGCCAGCCCCTGATTGGAGGACGCCTTTGGTTGAGTACCTCCAACATGGCATTCTCCCGTCAGATCGGGCCGAGCGCGAGCGAGTTCGACGCCGCGCATCGCAGTTTGTCATCCAGAGCAGTCTCGGCCTGGAGCATATCCTCTATAGACGCGGATTTGATGGTGTTCTCCTCTGTTGCCTTCAGGGAGTTGAGATCCCACGAGTCATGCAAGAGGTTCATGCTGGTTCATGCGGTGCCCATCAGACTGGGCCGAAGCTGTCCCACCAGATTCGGTGTTTGGGATACTTCTGGCCCTCCATGATCCATGACTGCGTCGAGTATGCCAGGAGGTGCCATGCGTGCCAGGTTCATCCGAACTTTGTGCATCAGCCGCCTGAGCCTCTCCATACCACCAGGTATTCTTGGCCCTTTGCATTATGGGGACTGGACGTTGTGGGACCTTACCCGCCGGCGACGGCTCGCCAGTGCCGGTTCATTCTGACCGCTACGGACTTATTCTCCAAATGGGCAGAGGCGATTTCGCTCAGAGAGGTCAAATGCTGTTCAATCGCTGACTTCGTGACTTCCAACATCATTCATCGATTTGGAGTGCCTCACGCTATCCTCACGGATAATAGAGCTAATTTCCGAGCAGCCGAGTTGAAGAAGTTGTACGCCAAGTATAACATTCACTCGAACCATACATCTTGCTATCATGCGCAGGCGAATGGACAGATTGAGGCGTTTAACAAGACCCTCTCTAACATTCTGCAAAAGATGGTTGGTCAGAACAAGAAGAGTTGGCCGGACAAGCTCCCCAACGCCCTCTGGGCTTATCGGACGACGACTCGCAATTCCACCCAGATGACCCCTTATTCCCTGGTGTATGGAGCTGAGGCCGTCCTTCCCATCGAGATCCAGTTACCATCCTTGCGCACTGCGGTCTACGACCAGCAAGCGCCGGACAGAGCTGCTGAAGCCCGTCTAGTCGAGTTAGAAGCACTGGATGAGAATAGACTGCGCGCTTTGCACAACTTGGAGAGGCATCAGAGCAGGATGGCTCGAGCTTTCAATAAGAAGGTTCGCCTCCGCTCCTTCCTGCAGGGTGACCTAGTGTTAGCCCTAAGAGCACCGATGATCCCCGGTAGGAAGCCGCCCAAGGTGGAGCCCAAGTGGGAGGGACCTCTTGTCGTCCACAAAGTCTATCCCAATGGCGCGTACTCCCTAGCGACTATGGATGGTGAGCTTGTCACCCCTCCCACCAACGCTAGGTTCCTCAAGCAGTACTTTGCCTGAGTGCATCGTCCAAGCTACAAGACGTTAAACTGTTCAGCATCTTCGTCCAACATGACGTTAAACTGTACCACGTCCAAGCTGCACGACGTTAAACTGCCTAGCGTATCGTCCAAGCTACAAGACGTTAAACTGTTCAGCATCTTCGTCCAACATGACGTTAAACTGTACCACGTCCAAGATGCACGACGTTAAACTGCCTAGCGTATCGTCCAAGCTAAAAGACGTTAAACTGTTCAGCATCTTCGTCCAACATGACGTTAAACTGTACCACGTCCAAGCTGCATGACGTTAAACTGCCTAGCGTATCGTCCAAGCTACAAGACGTTAAACTGTTCAGCATCTTCGTCCAACATGACGTTAAGCTGTACCACGTCCAAGCTGCACGACGTTAAACTGCCTAGCGTATCGTCCAAGCTACAAGACGTTAAACTGTTCAGCATCTTCGTCCAACATGACGTTAAACTGTACCACGTCCAAGCTGCATGACGTTAAACTGCCTAGCGTATCGTCCAAGCTACAAGACATTAAACTGTTCAGCATCTTCGTCCAACATGACGTTAAACTGTACCACATCCAAGCTGCACGACGTTAAACTGCCTAGCGTATCGTCCAAGCTACAAGACGTTAAACTATTCAGCATCTTCGTCCAACATGACGTTAAACTGTACCACGTCCAAGCTGCACGACGTTAAACTGCCTAGCGTATCGTCCAAGCTACAAGACGTTAAACTGTTCAGCATTCGTCCAACATGACGTTAAACTGTACCTCGTCCAAGCTACAAGACGTTAAACTGTTCAGCATTCGTCCAACATGATGTTAAACTGTACCTTGTCCAAGCTACAAGATGTTAAACTGTTCAGCATTCGTTCAACATGACGTTAAACTGTACCTCGTCCAAGCTACAAGACATTAAACTATTCAGCATTCGTCCAACATGACGTTAAACTGTACCTTGTCCAAGCTACAAGACGTTAAACTGTTCAGCATTCGTCCAACATTACGTTAAACTGTACCTCGTCCAAGCTACAAGACGTTAAACTGTTCAGCATTCGTCCAACAAGACGTTAAACTGTTCAGCATTCGTCCAACATGACGTTAAACTGTACCTCATCCAAGCTACAAGACGTTAAACTGTTCAGCATTCGTCCAACATGACGTTAAACTATACCTTGTCCAAGCTACAAGACGTTAAACTATTCAGCATTCGTCCAACATGACGTTAAACTGTACCTCGTCCAAGCTACAAGACGTTAAACTGTTCAGCATTCGTCCAACATGACGTTAAACTGTACCTCGTCCAAGCTACAAGATGTTAAACTGTTCAGCATTCGTCCAAATTGACGTTAAACTGTACCTCGTCCAAGCTACAAGACGTTAAACTGTTCAGCATTCGTCCAACATGACGTTAAACTGTACCTCGTCCAAGCTACAAGACGTTAAACTGTTCAGCATCTTCGTCCAACATGACGTTAAACTGTACCACGTCCGCGCTGCAAGACGTTAAACTGCCAAGCATCTTCGTCCTGCATGACGCTAAACTGCACCTCAAGAACTACGTGCGGCTTGATTCCCATCCTTATGGGATACGTAGGACCGCCTGGACATTCATGTTTCAGGCCCAGCCCCATCCTTCGGGAATTTCTATCCCATCTCGGGCCCTTGGCCCAAGTGTCTCTGGGTATGCGGCGTATGGTGTGGACGCGGGGCTATGCCCTCATTCACGTCGGTTTGCTCGTCACGCTGTACGCCCCCCACGTTTGGGGATGCCTCCCGCTCCCCCCTTTTTCTTTTTTCGTCCTGCATGACGTTAAACTGC
Source organism: Viscum album (assembly GCA_963277665.1). Classification (NCBI taxonomy): domain Eukaryota; kingdom Viridiplantae; phylum Streptophyta; class Magnoliopsida; order Santalales; family Viscaceae; genus Viscum; species Viscum album. Next base: position 1,293,506,286 of record OY728158.1, read on the forward strand.
CTCTCAAGAACTACGTGCGGCTTGATTCCCATCCTTATGGGATACGTAGGACCGCCAGGACGCTTGTGTTTCAGGTCCAGCCCCGTCTCTTGGTTGATCATGGGGATCTTCCGTCTTTTGGTTGCTCTCACGGTGAGTCCTCCGACCCTTTCCGGTGATCTGTTAACATGTTTTGGGTACTTCGGTCTATGACCCGTAGTGTCGGATTCGATCCCGATAGGTCCCGTGATGCTTGTCGGGCCTCACGCTTCCTCTTGTTTGAGCCTTCACTCAAAGGGATCCTCGTTAGAGGTTTGAACACAATGCCTCAGTGCTCTCCTACCGCTCCGGGTCGATTTACCGGCGGGTCCTGGGCCGCAAATCGATATGAGTCCTGCGCTTGAGCGGTTGATGCTCGTTTGCTGGTCCCAGTCTAGGCTAACGCGGTCGGGTGTTGTGTTGTGAATATGGTCAGCAACATCCTTGATCGCCATGTCGGCTCTTTCAGGCTCTGAACATTGGTTGCGCAGTCCTCATCACACTCCGCCTCTGTGCGTTGTAGTGGAATCTCGACACTCTCTTCATACTGACCTTCAGTACACCTCTACACGTTAGGCAGGCCAACCGGGGCAACGTTGTCTGTCGAGGCTCCCACGATCTGAGCACCAAGGATGTATGCTGATGTCCTCCCTAAGGTCCATGTGTAGCTGGACCCTCGTCCCCATAAGGAGGAAGGAGTCGCCCGAACAATCGGGTTCTGAGCCCAGTATAACTGGAGGCTAGCATCTCTGCCTCTCGGGTGATGGACATACGCAGGCCCCTATCCCAGGATTCTTCTCCTGGAATCGTGCGTGACCACTGGGCTGGGTATGTTCCCACCTCCGCCGTGTCCGCCGTACCGCAATAAGCGGATTCCTCCATGGTCCGAACCACACGACCTTAAACTGTGTTGTCTGGTCCTACCACACGACCGTAAACTGTGATCGTCTTGGCCGCCCGACGAGAAACGGCACTGCATCGCGATGTTCTCCTCAGGGGACACTCACGTTGGGCGCTGGTTAATAACCACGTCATTTATCAATGCCTTTCATGGCTTGATTATTGTGGCGACGCCAGGGATTCCTTAATCACATGCATGTCGCTGCACAAAGAAAAACCATCCACCTTTAAGGACAAACACGAAATATCAAATACTGCTTCTTCTGTGTGCGAGGGTCAGACCCGCACCCTTCCCCGTGCTGGTGCCCGATTGTGTTGCGCCGCGCTTCAAGAACTACGTGTGGCTTGATTCCCATCCTTATGGGATACGTAGGAACGCCCGGATGTTTGAAACTTCGGGTCCAGCCCCACCTCTTAGAGATTCATCCTTCTCTGGGGAATCCGCCGCCTTCGGGTCACCCTCAAGGCGTGTCCCTCGACCCCTTGCAGTGGTCCACCGGTGTCAAGAGTACTCTGGTTTATTGCCAGGAGCGTCAGGTTCTGCTCGGTCAGGTTCCTTCCACTTTTCAGGCTTCATGCTCCATTTCATTCGGACCCATCACCTACGCCCTGGGTGGAGCCCCCGTGAGCGGTCTGGACACAATGCCTCAGTGCTCTCCCACCGACTCGGGCTGGTGCCCCCAAGGTCCTCGGGCAGCAAATCGATATGAATCCTACGCTTGAGCGGTTGATGCTCGTTTGCTACTTCATTCCATCAACGGTTAGTACGATATTGATGCTGCTTTTCCGCCACGGTCGGCAGTACTCCCATATCGTTACGCCGGTGCCCCCAGTCCTTGAGTGAATGGCCGCATGATTCACATCTTTCCACCTCCCATTCTGACCAGGCAAGATCTCGACACTCTTGACACTATCCCTCAGTGCATCTTCGCATATCCAGGGGATAGGACCACGATGTGGCGTAATTTGAGGTCCCTATGGTCCGAGCTCTAAGACCTTAAACTAAGATCTGCCCCTATGGTCCAAGCTCTACGACCTTAAACTAAGATCTCCCCAAACGGGGTTCTACGTCCTGCATGACGTTAAACTGCACTTTCAGAACTACGTGTGGCTTGATCTCCAGCCTGATGGAGTACGTAGGAACGCCCAGACATCTCGACTCGGGTCCAGCCTCAGGGATCGCTAAGTCCCGCCCCTCCTCGTCGTCGGCCGTCTGGCCTGGCTTCTGGTAGAGTGGTGCGATTGTGATATTTTCCCTGATTCGGCTCGGGATGCCCCATTGCAATGATGGGACGCGACAGTTTCCTCGTCAAAGAGGTTCTGTCTGAGAATTGAGGTGATTCACGGCCAGATTAGTGCATCCGCTTAATACACTTTCCCCACGGTGGAGCAATTTTGAGAGCGTTGGATTCTGTCCGAACAAATCGTCACTTCGCCCCACGCTTCGCATGCCCTGTTGATCTGGATTTCCACCCTTGTGTCTGAAGGAAACCCCAAAGCAGCATTGATGATGACATGTGATCCGCCTCCTGCGATATGAATGATGACCTTCGGTCCGTCTATTGCGGTAGTATGGTCGATTGATCCATTGTCCGCTTGCCGTCTTGGGCATTTCCTGGAAGGCCGACCGTTGTGGATTTCTGAATTCGGGACACGCGATTCACCCTTGCTCATTTCCCTATGTTCGGATACAATATCAACGCCCCTAGCGTTGTCCCGCTCGTGTGTTGGAACAAGTTGGGGGGATGATACATTGATTAGGTCTGAGGTCTCCTTTCCTAGGAATGACCTCCCTCTTTTCTTTAGAAATACAAGCCCAATTGTGGATGCCTGAAGCTTGGTTAACGCTCCCGCGAGACAATGAATTGTGGTTGAGCATGTTAAGCCAAAAGATGCAGATAAATATATTGGTTCATACAAATGGATCGAAATATCGAGTAGCGGAAGCAAATGTTCTGGGAGTGGCAAAAACAAAGCCCTTAGGGATTAGCGTGCTGAATTAGTCTTTCTAACGCCGCTACCCTTTGGCTGGCGGCCTCCAGAGCTGCTTCTCGCTCTCTGCATTCCCTCTCCTCGTCGGCGGTCGTAGCATGCAGTTCGTCGATCCTGGCCTGTGCACGCTCCGCTCGACTTGAAGTGTGACCATCTGTTGGCCCGCCTCCGTCAGCTGTACCTGGGTGTCGATCAGCTGGGCCGTTAGTTGCTCCACAAGCTCAGTACACGCTGCGACGAGAGCTCGAATGCTTATCGCGCGGAAGGCCAGTGTACGGTGCGGGGGACCCAAGGCCCCTATTTATAGGCAACGCCGGGAGTCCGCGCTGCACGGAAAGCGCTTTGTGCGACCGCAGCGGCGAATTTCGAACCCGACGCCCTTTTTTGCGCGCCACATTCCCGCGCCACCCAGGACTTCGGCATTCCGACGTCTCCCTCGGAACCTGATCGTTGCGACCTCTCGCAGATCAGATTCTGAGGGGGGGCTTTTGTAGACGCCGGAAAAGTCAGTTGTTCCCAAACGAAGCTCCGGATGCGGGAAGCGAGGTCATATTTGGAGTCGGAAGCCCGTTTCGGAGGGCCCGGAAGCCTTGCACGGAAATTTTGAGGCCCGCGCGCAAAGTTGAAGAGCCGCGCGCAAACCTCCTGGGATGCGCGCAATGCGCTGGGCCGGCGCGCAATTTTGCGCGCCCATGGCCCGCGCGACTCCTTTGCGCGCCGGGCCCGATTCCGCGCCCGCGATGGAATTTGCACGCCCCCCGATCCGGATTCCGCGCCCGGGGTTGCCTATAAATATAAGGCGGCCCCCGACGTTTTGAAGGTTGCCGGAATTTGAAAGGTCTCCCATGCGCGCAATCCAACCCCTTCCACGCGCAATTCCGATCTTCAGGTAACCTCTTTTCTTTCGCGCAAGAAAGCCTCGGGGTTCTCCTTCGCGCGCAATCCCTTTGGCTCTGGTCCTTTGAATAAATTTTCACCCTAAGGCCTTCGCGCGCAAAAGAAGCCTCTTGCGCGCAATTTCCCCTGGGGTGTGCGCAATCCGGCCCGATTGCACGCACCCCCCCTTCTTTAAGTGGCCATTCATTAATGAATGAGCCGTTGCCCCCGCGCGCTATCCGAAGCCCGGTGCGCGCAATCCCTATCGTCTGCGCGCAAAGCGCTGGCTCAATTGCGCGCCAGCCCGCCCATTTGCGCGCCGACCCGCGGTATTGCGCTCCAAGCTCTTCTTTTGCGCACAATCCGCCAGGGTCGCCCCCTTTGACCCCCCCTGAGGGTACCCGCCGGCGTGGCGCTCGATGATCTTCATCGCAGGTGCCCGCACCGTACGTTGTCTTCTCGTGCGGCCTTTCAGGCTTGCGCGAAGTGACACAGACCCATTAGGCGACAGCATACATCCAACATTACGTTAAACTGTGCCACGTCCACGCTGCAAGACGTTAAACTACCAAGCATCTTCGTCCTCAACACACGACTTTAAACTGTACTTCGTCCGGCAAGACGTTAAACCGTCCGCTTCGTCCTCAACACACGACGTTAAACTGTACTTCGTCCGGCAAGATGTTAAACCGTCCGCTTCGTCCTCAACACACGACGTTAAACTGTACTTCGTCCGGCAGGACGTTAAACCGTCCGCATCACCTGATCCCGCGCCTCGCGCGCAGGGTCCTCCCGGTTTGGATGTGGCCCCCACCCGCTCGTCTCTACAGGGATGTCGGGAATGGATTGGCCTTCGCCCACGGGGGTAGAGTGTTACACACAGAATGAACTACGTGTACTTTGATCCCTGTCTCCTAAACAGGGTACGTAGGAAGCCTCTCTGAGGTTCAAGCCCACCACCTGGTCGTCCCGGTCGTATTCCCGACGGTTCGTCCATCAGTGGACCCCTCCTGGGTTCACACTTGTGTCGATTCACCTATGAATCCGCCCATGTGGGAGACTGCACGTGTGTATCTCCATTGTGCTTCCCCACTGCCGAAGCCAGTAGAGGGAGTGACAGGGATTGAGGTCTCTCACCTTCGCCCCAAGTCCCTCTCCAACTGAGTTTTGCCGCATCCGGGCTGCCTCAGTGCGTAAGTCCTGACAGAATGAACTACGTGGACTTTGATCCCTGTCTCCTAAACAGGGTACGTAAGAAGCCTCCCTGAGGTTCAAGCCCACCACATGGTCGTCCCGGTCGTATTTACGTCGGTTCGTCCATCAGTGGACCCCTCCTGGGTTCACACTTGCGTCGATTCACCTATGAATCCGCCCCTATGGGAGACTGCACGTGTGTATCTCCATTGTGCTTCACCACTGCCTTTTTCTATTTCTTTTACCATCGTCCAGCATGACGTGGAACTGTGATCCACCCGGCCGTTCCATCCCCCTCTTTGCGAGGTGGTTCAGTTCAATCCTCCACCCAGCGGCCTCGATCTCTTCGTGAGTCGGCTTGCCATCGTCCAGCATGATGATAAACTGTATATCTGAACTACGCTGACTTTGATCCGCGCTAACGCGTGGTACGTAGGAAGCCCCTACGGGGTCCAAGCTCTTCACTCCATCATCCATCCTGATCCTTACCCGGGCCGCCACATCCCGGTGGGGTCATGCCACTTCACTCCACTCCACATCACTCGGGAAGCCGCCCATGTGCTGGCCCCAGCGTCGGAGGTTCCCCACAAGGGGTTCTGTCATCTGATCCACTCCTCGTGTTGATCAGTCCGACTCCATCCCCGCTGGACGTTAAACTCGCGGCATGCCCCGTGTTAAACATGGGAAGCTGAGGAAAACCTCAGGTGACACAGTTCCCCGCACCCAGCGCAGGATGCCTCAGGCCATCGTGCCTTCGAGAAGCCTTATTAGGGACGGAAAGCAGACATGCAGGGTCGCAGTGTTAAGACACGCCCCCGACACCCAGAGCCACCCGGTCTCCTCACCGCAGGTTGCTGCCCCGACCAGACTCCTTGGAACGTCCGGGCAGAAGCAGCGTAATTAACTGGTGTCCATGAAGATATGGCGCTGGGAACGAGATTCACGAGCACGTCTTAAATCTATGAGGGAGACCCGGATTAGGCGACGAGTTCCGAGGAGACGTCCACGGAAGGAGGAGCCGACATCCCATCATCCCGGTTTCGATCAAGGAGCAGACGCCCCTGAACAAGGGACAGATGCCGCCCGCCTTTGGAAAGCGGGACTGCGGGGCCACAAGCCGCGCACGCCCATCCCCACGGGTCGACGGGCGCACGTGCGAACGCGTCCTGGCGGAACAGCGTCAGAACACAAACCCGACGCACATCCGCACCGAAACAATCCCGATAGAGTAATTTTCTTGGTTTATGTTTGGTTAGTCAAACCATGCAGACAAACCATGTGGCTCCCTTTATTCTAATTATTCTCATCTATGGTTGGTGAACCGTTTTCCAAATCATGCGCCTAGACTATGTTTCCCATTAAATATTGTGATTTTTAATAATTTTCATTATATTCAATATCGTTTTATAAACATAATTTAGGTTTTTTCACCTCCCACAAAGCATCCATGAGTAGAGGGATCCCTCTATGGAGACTAAACATAGATTTGATCTAACTTCAAGGGCCAATCTCTGAATTGATGGTCGTTCGTCTCATTGGATCTGTAATTGTAAGACCCCAGTTTCTTTTTATTTGATCTTTATTATTATATATATCAGTTTCACTATTTATGTGCAAATTGATTTTCCTATTAATATGTACTTTACCCATTCATTGGTTTTCATTCAATCAGAGTCAAATAAAGAGCTTAAACTGGATGAGTTATATACTATGGACAACCAGTAGATGGTCTCATGCCTTTCAGTTAATGTTGAGTTGTTTACATATTTTGTCGTGTCATGGTCCAAATTTATGTGCATCACCCTTTAATCAAATTGAATTCAATAATTTCTATGAAATACCAATGTTATTAAAATGCCATGTTTATGTTCATTTGTAGGTTTAGAACCTTGAATTAAATGTAACAACACCTTTGGGTGTGATTGTTATATTTAATTAAAACACCATGGGTGACTTTTGGAATTTGATGCCTTAGGGTGTAAAATTTACCCCTTGCTTGGGATGTCAAATTAGAAATTAGTTATTAATTTAAATATAATGATATTGAATTGTAATTTAATGAATTCATACAATGGGTGGAATTACCATGCTACATGACTTTTCTAATAAATTTCTTGTTGAAACATGTTTATCATTAATGTGCATTAACTATGTTAGTTAAAAATATGATATTCCATGTGTTGGTCAAAATATATTTTTTTCTCTTAATATTTACGTTCCAATGTATGTGAAAAGATATCTGTTCCATGAAATGGCTTGTTAAGAATGTGATTCTTAATTTATTGAAATTCCAAAGTGAGTAGTTAAACACAATCCTTCTATTCTTATCCATTGTAATGAAATTTCTTTATTAATCATGAATTTCCCTAATATTGTTTTTACTATACAATATAGATAGAAAAAAACCATGTAATAGTTTAATTAAGGTTTATAAGATTATAATAAATATATTCCCATGTGATTATTTGGAATCCAAGCCTTACAATCTTGGCTGATGACATGAGTCACCTTTATAGTTGATATTGAAATGATTGGTTATTCATTTGGTCCTTGACATTATTGAACTGGTTAAATTCTTATATTACATGGGAGATATGTGGAAAAAAATTTTAATATGATGGATGGAAATGATTGTCTTGAACCTTAACTATTACTGAGTGATATTAGGACTCCATAGCAGATAGCCAATAAAATAAATTGAGGATTGACTAATATTTTGAGTGGTATATGGATTCAAAAAATAATATAATTGATTAAATCAAAGGTAATTTGATCTTTATAACATGGGTGATTCCTAGGCTCCCTTAGTAGACTTCCATGTAAGGAATTAATCGTCATGGATGTTAAACAACACCTAGAGTGATTAATGTGTTCTTGAGAGGGTTACCATGGATGGGCTTGTACTGTGTTAGTTTATATTATACCTAGATTGAGACTAGGATTCCAACATAAGAATAAATGGAAATGATAATGTTCATGAATTAATAAGGAATGAAATGAATTGTATGATGTATCTTCCAAGCCAAAACACAATATTGGATTCATTATTGACTTACACTTTCATGATGGCCACTTTAGGTATCCTTGGTTACATGTTCTTACGAAGAATGTGGGTCTTTGTGACATGTTTTGAGACATATTTATTAAATGGTCTTTTTAGGAAATTAACATGTTATAAATGGCATTGGCCTGAATGTTAAGTCATCTAATTGAATTTTAAATCAATTTGATTAAATCAAATATTTTTAAAGTAAGAGCCTTGTTATATATAATGTTGACTTTTGAGTATATATCTTATTTATTTATTTGATGCCTCCACTATTTATTATATATATATATATATTCATTAACTGATTAAAAAATGAAATTCGGTGGTTACCTAAGATATTTATATCTCGCATCGTATTTGGGCAACTTGTAGCGACCAAAATAGACTATATGATTATAATAGTTAATAAGGGAACATTCCCAACTACATATAATTGATTACATCATTGGAGTAGAGGATCATGGGACCATGCTGAGGCTTGCAATGCTACTGGGATACTTTTGTGATTTTTTATTTTTTTTGTATGTATTTTAAATATACATTGTATATATGTTTTGTACATTTCCTTATAACATATGAAATGTATAATCATTTCATTTGAGAGATGGATTATGGAATTGTTATATAATCACTCTTCAACTGTTTACATATTGTGTGGTTATTATATTAATTCTACTACTTGAATCTTATTTTCATCTTAGGTGATACACTATAGAAATTAGGGAATATTCTATACACTAACACACCTAGGCCATCGATTCTAGTTAGTGGCCTTTAGAAGTTGGGGAGATGCACTTGCGGCTATGTGAACCACTAGGCCCAGGGAATCTATTAGTGGCATCCAAGTCTGCGACGTTACAAAGGGGTATCACAACAGTTTGTTTCTTATTTTCCTTACTATATAGTGACATTAGAAAGGGATATGATGGAATATGTGTTGGGTAATGAGGTTTTCTCTATCATAACAAACCAAAGATTAGGAAATTGTCAAAATTCCTTGAAAAAATATGTGATTTATAAATTTTTTCTATTATAGTTGATTTTATTCCACATTTGAGTGACATAATTGAATTTTAATGCTATTATTAAAATGAAATTGGATTCTATATCATTTTAACAAGATGATATGAAGGTATGAAATCTCATTCCTCATATTAGGCACATACTACATTTCACATGCCTTTGATTATACCAATCAATTTAGGATAGATTACACATTACATGATGTTGTGACAAGTATTTTGAAATGTGTTACGGTATGAATCATGTGGATTATATTTTATGTTCCCTTTGGAGTATAGGACCTCATTAATCAGAACTTATTGGTCTAATGGTTTAATCCTATGAAAGAAATGTGATAATTGTGAATAGAGAATGAATTCAAAAGTGGGTTACTATATAATCATCAGTTTAAATCAAATGTGCTACGAATATGGAAGAAAATAGAAACTGAAATGGCTTACAACATAGAACATTACTATACTCGACCCTAGTAATGGGATATAAATATCGTGTCTTTATTATACATGATCTGTAAAACATCCTGATTAGAATCTTTGAGTAGGAAGAGTGGTGTTTTATTATATAAAAATCCTTATACCTATCATATTTCTATTTCTGTTCTTTTGATATGTAAACCCTGTTAAAAATATTGAACTGAGGTGTGTGTTTGGCATCTGTAGAGATATTACACCATGATTACATCTAATTGTACACTATAATGGAGAAAATGACCTCACTTTAGTGTTGGTGGGTGATGGTCTACCAGATGATCCTCTAGTTGAGCCAGCTATGGAACTAGTCGTTGTACCATACCCAGTTAATGAGGGACATTTATACAATATGTTATTGTGCATTTTGTACATTATTCAAGGATCACCTCAACCTTCCATGAATATATAAATGTTGATGTGTGAGTTTCATTATCATTATCCACCAATTTTTTGGGAGATGGAGGATAACCATCTATATGTTCATGGATTGATTTTATTCCATCTATCTTTAAAAATATTGAGATGCCTCCTGAGAGGAGGGTTATAATGGAAACATATATACAACATGAATACTCCATGAGATGGTGGTATATTACCACATAGAAGGATTATCATTGGGAGATGACCAATAGGGATTTATATATGGTATTCTATGATTATTTATATCTTGAGTTGTTATGGGCCGATGAAGCTTATATGGTATTACATAGAGAGTAGGGTGTCCTTATTGTTTTGGATTACTTGACCAAATTTACTAAGCCCCATCACTTGAAACATATTATTATGGGTGTTGAGTCATGAAAAGATGAGATATTTGAGGATGGACTCTGGTATTAAATTTGATTGAAGGTAAATTTTTTATAGATGACTACCTATTATATAAAATAGAATCATGAATTTATCACAAAGCATAACTTAAGAGAGGCTAGAGGTGAGATCTCTGGGGGTTCAACATCAAGATATTGTACATTATAAAAAAATAGTTGGATGCATCATCTGGATCTTCCACATGGTGCTACCAGTTTCCATATCACACACTCTGGTATCTAGGTGATGTGGTTTCAATGTGGTAGTCTAGAACATTTGAGGCCACAATGTACAAGGCACCCAGTCAATTTCTAATGTTGCAGCACGATAGGCCATCTACAATTCTTTTGTAGTAATTTTCCTCCAAAATCTATTGAGTGAGGGTCTTCAATGAATCCACATTCAAGAGCATGGTCAATGTACTCTCATCTGGAAGGGAGATAGAATATAGTTATTTGAGTAGGCTGAGGTTGGGGTCACTGCATGAGTACTCAAACCCTGGTTTTGTAGAGATAGCAGGTTGGATCTATTTAGGGTAGCCATGCAGTATCAAAAGGTCATGATTTAGGCTTGGTATATGTTTTTCAATAATAAAATCAGGCAAAGGACCCCAGATCATCTAATGTCATAGTTACTATCTTAGTATCATATACTTTACGTTTGGTAATATTTTATACAAGGGATTCACCTATGTTTATATTAGTGCCTGTTGTGGAGATCCTTGGGCTCAGTGTGAATACACCTGATGGTGTTTTTGTCATTTGACACCATGTTTGGGATTAGAACATAGGTTTTACATAAGTGAATGGAGCTCCCCCTTGATATGGGTGTGTGTCACTTCTTATGGGATATCCTCTTCATCAATATGATAGGTTTTGGTGTAATTCTTGGGATGGACTAGCTGGATTATTTTTACAATTTTATTGACTCTTATATCTATTAAGTGATATTTTCATCACCATAGGGAAGGGAGATTATTCGGAAGGGTGAATAGTATTTCTAGGAAAGATGACACAGACTAGAGCATCATGGGCAGGATGGGATGAAATCCAAGATTGTGAGTTTGTAATACATGATTAGGGAACACATTTGGAAACTTTCCTTGAATTAGTTGATCAATTCAAGGGAATCTTCTCGGATGAATTTTCTAGATTACCTCTAGTTAGAGAGGTAGATGTCTATATCAAGATATTGTTTGAAGATACAACATTATCAATTCCAACTTATAGGAAGGATACTAATATGATTCAAGAGTTCTAGTGGCCCCTAGAGGATTTAGGTGGAAAGGTTTTTATCTGACCTATTACTTCATTGTGGGGTTCTCCTGTCTATTTTACAAAAAAAAGTTCGATTTATACCTCATGCTATGTGTGGATTTCCCAAAATTAAACTAGCTAACGGTTAAGAACTGGTATCCTCAAATTCAGATATATGATCTCTTCAACTAGATCCAAGGAACACGGGTCTTTTCAAAATATTATTTGTGACCTGATTATCCTCAGTTGCATGTGTAACCATTAAACATATATCAAAGAAACCTTCGTAGCATGTATGGTATATAGGATTAATTGGTTATGTGGTTTGGCCTCATGAACATACCAACAGTGTTCATGTGACAAATGCACTGGGTGTTCTATCCTAATCTTGGTTTATTTGTGGTGGATTTCGTGAATGATATCTTGGTGTATTATCAAAATCGACATGAACATTACAAATATTATGAGATTGTATTGAATACACTGAGAGAACATTACTAATATGTTATGATCATAATGATAAACTTATAAATGGATCATATTCCCTTATTGGGTCACATAATCTCAGAGACAAGAGTATTAGTAGACTAGGAGAATGTGGGAGATCTAGTTTTTTTTGGAATAGACCAGGAATGTCTTTGAGGTATGGAGTTATTAGGGATGGATGAATAATACAATCATTTCATACAAGACATATCATTCTAGGATATTCCACTAACAAGATTAACTAATAAGGGTTTAATGTTGGTATTGTCAAATCCCTATAGGATAGACTTTCAGGAGCTGAAAGGGAGATTGACATCAGTTTTGATACTGACATTTCCAGAGCTAGACAAGAGATGCATAGTTTACTAAGACATACAACGTATAAGTATAGGATTAGGACTTATATTTGGATATTGAGTCGTGACATACAATTATTAGCAGTTGAGGCCACCTAAGACGAACTAACCCACACATAATCCCATGTTAGATATTCTTGTTCATTCATTGCGTTTTTAGAGACACTATTTTCTAGGAGAGCATTATGTGGTGTACACTGACCAAAAAAGCCTCATGTACATATTTACAATGCCTGTTCTAAATCTAAGGCAGTTATGATGGGTTGAATTTATTCAGAATATTGTCATTGATCTTTTATACATTAGTGGTAAAGGATATGTAGTGGCTGATTCACTATGTTGGAGAAATCCGATATAGTTATTTCAACATGCCAATAACGTGTGCAAGCACAAGGATTTTCTCTCTTTGATATACATGGAGGTAAACAAAATTTAGGGGAGAAAAATTATTTCATCCTTAGATATGACCTATGACATTCATGATAGTTAATGGATGATGATGTTTTTAGACTCTGAGAACCTAGTCGTACAAGATAGTGTAGAATGTGAGGATCCTCCTCATAGTTGGACAGTAGGAGAGAATTAGATTCTATATATCCATGGTTTCATATGGGTCTCTTCAGACATGCTTGTGGAGATGATATGGAATTTTCAGGATTTAGCTCGAGCAGTGAACCCCTATATAATGAACATGTATAGGGATTTACATCACCAGTACATGTGGTTGGGTATGAAAAGTGAGGTAGATCGTTTTTTGATGAGGTGTTCCATATGTCAATAAATGAATGTGGAACACCTGTGACCTGCCAAACATCTACAATAGATTCCAAGCTTTGAGTGGAAATGGAATGATTTTGTGAAACAATTTATGACTTGTTTAATAAGGTCACCTTGGGGTAACTATTTTTTAGGGGTTATTGTTGATAAGATCAAAACAGTTTCACATTTCCTTTTGATCAAGGAAACCATCAGTGTGGATGATCTTGGAATGGATTTCAGTTTTAATTCTCATTTATATAAATTAATATAGAAGTAATTGGGTACACAAATTCATTTAAGAGTGGAATATTAGCCCTAAAATCATGGCCAATCAATGAACATGATTGAGGTTATGTGGATTCTATAGTAGATGGATACTGTAAAACCTCATCTGAAATAATTTACCAATAATCGTAGATAAAATCAAGATTTTATGTTCAAGGACCGCGTTAACCAACTTTTTTCAACAAGACAGAGAAAAATTAGGATCAAGGGAAAGGGTAATATTTCACCGAGATACAACGGGTCATTTGAGATTCTAGAGACAGTTGGGCTGGTATCCCATTAGTTTCATTTACCGTAGATGTATCGGGCCATGCACAACTTCTTCCATGATTCTTAGAATCGATGTTATTCTTCAAACATGTATCATTCATTTCATCCTGAATAGTTGAGTTAAATGTAGTGGCATTCCTTTTGGATCATCCTATTCATATTGTGGATCATAGCATGAAGGATCCCTAAGACTCGTGCGTTCAGGTAGTATGGTTGCTATGGAAACCAACCAATGTACATAAAGATAAATGGGAGTGAGAGGCTGATGAATGATCACAATGGATATAGTTATTCACATATCATGCTTCACTGCCATTGGAAGGGAAATTTGTGGATGAATTGATTTAAGTGGGAATGGGAGTTTGTAAGAACTCAATACATCCTTGTGGTGATGTTCTTTTTCATTCTATCTATTCTTTGTTTAAATGTTTTAATATGGACTAATGTGAATGACCATTGAGGGTATGGAGCTATTAGGGGTGTCCATGGATGGTTTAGAGTTAGGAACCATATCTTTGCATTGAATTTTTCATGGATCCATGTTATAGCAAACTGTATGGGACATGCATCATGATTTAACAAACCATTCAAAGAATGGACAAAGTGATGATATTTGATAGATGGTTTTAGAAAAACCATGAGACTCAGGTCACATAACTATGTGGTAATTTCTAAAATCCTAATAGAGGTTATTTTTCATTTTTTTCGCACCATTAGTCAAACAATGAAGACAAACCACATAGTTCAAATTCTTCTATAGATTCCCATTAACAGTTGGTTACCAGTTTTCCAAACCATGCACCACGACTGTGTAACCCTTTTTATTTTTAAAATTTTTATATTTTAATAAAATTAAAAATATTTAACATACCTAATTTCGGATTCTTATCCTACTGTATAGTAGTGATGAATAGATCACTCCTCGCTTTGTGAAGAAACTTGGATTTAAACTCACATCTCTATCTAATTTCCGAATCGAATGACGTTCATTTTGATGGATCTGTAATGGTAATACCTTGATTCATATTTCATCATTATTTATTATTATAGATATTGGTTGGGATGTTTAGGTATAATATGATTTTCCATATTATTAGGTTCTCTATCTAATCTTCCATTTTATAATAATCAGAGCCAAATCTGGAGCTGATACTGAATGGGATATCAAATACGGAACAAATATTGGGGGTCTTGTGTCATTCTTTTGAAATCGAGCTATTTATATATGTCTTCATACAAAATTCCAAATTTCTAGGCATCACCTTAAAATTAAATTGAATCCTATAATTTATAGGCAAGGACAATGTCATTATAGAGGCTTGTATATAGTTGTTTATAGGTTCAAAACCATTATTTAAATGGAACCACCTCTTTTAGTGTGTTGGTTATATTTAATTAAACCACCAGGGTTGACTTTTCAAATTAGATAACATAGGGTATTCCCTATACCCCTTACATGGGATGTAAAATGTGAAATTCGTTATGAACTGAATTTTAGACGACTGAATCCATAAAAAGGGATGTATGATCATCCCCTTGGTCTGGGATAATAAATAGACTGTTAAAACTTTGCATTCGTTAAATATGATTTTCCCATGAGAGTTAAATAGTGAATATTCGATGTCTTGGTGATCATATATTATATTTTTCTTAATAATTATTTTCCAATGTATGTTAAATGTTGTACATACCATATAATGGATTTTTATGCATGTGATTCATTAATTATTAAAATGACAACATCAGTAGTTAAAGTCAATACTTCAAAGCTTAACCCTTATTATGAAATTTCATGATTAAGTATGAATTGATATTTGTATTGTTTTACCCATGTGAGAAAAAAATTACTATTCCATGTAGTAGTTTATTTAATCATGGGAAGCTTATTTTAAAGATATTACATTTTATGTATTTGGATGCCAATCCTTCCACACCTGGATAATGACTTGAGTTTCATTTCTAGGTGATATTAACATTAGATGATTTTTCTTTTGACATTGAAATTATTGAAATGATTAAATTATTATTTTCCATGGGTGATATTTGGATTCACATTACAATTTCATGGATTGAGTCAATTAGGTTGAACCTTAATCATGAATGAGTGATACATATTCTCTTTATTAGACTTCCAAGGATAGAATTTTATGCTTGACTTATATGTTGAGTGATACAAGACATAAAATGAGAATTCCATAGATCAATTCATGGGGAATTTGATCCATAATACATGGGTGATACTTGGTCTCCCTTAGTAGAACACCAAGGATATACATTATTGGTGGATATGTTTTTCCACACCGAGTGTGATACATGGGTTCTTGAGATGTTTCCCATGTATGGTATTATATGGTGTTAGTTCACATTATTACATGAGTGATAATTTGATTCCAACATTTGAATGGCAATAATGAGCTCATGATTATGAATGAATAATGAATGAAAAGAATTGTATGATATATCTCCCAATATAAATCACAATCATGGATTCGATATTGACTTAGACATTCAGGATGGCCTGTTTAGGCATCATTGGTTTCATATGATTATGGGGAATGTTGGGCCTTATTCTTTGCTCTGAGACATTTTTTAACTGAACTACTTACTAAATGATATTGTTATAAATGGAACATGCAAACCTTTTATATAAGAGACTTACCTTTTAGATTAAATTAACAAAATTAAATGGTTTCAAAGTGACAACTGAGTAATATAACATGTTAAATTTTGAGAAATCTCATTAATACATAATTTTCTACCTACACATTCCATTATATATTTTCACTAACTGATCGACACATAGCCTTGGGTGGTTGATTACTAGGAATTTTTCTCACACCTTTTTGGCCCTCCATTAGGGACCCAAATAAACAATATGATTTCATGTGTCGATAAGGGAATTTTCAATTATATAGGTACTTGATTGTTTCTTTAGAGTAAGGGTGAAGGGGACCCAGATGAGCATTTCAGTGCTACAGGGATACTTTTGGAATTTTTACTTTAGTTGTATGTATTTTTAATCTTCCATGTATACATGTCTTGGATTATTTATTAGAGACACAAAAGATTCATCATCATTTCTTATATGACATACCTTCTAAAATTGTTATAATACTAGTCGTTGACTATTTAAATATTTTACGGTTGTTATATTGTTTCTTCTAGTAGTTTCTGATTAATATCCATTGTGATAAAATCTAGAAATGTGGGAATAATCTCCCCACTAAAACACAATGTCCCTAGCTATAAGTTATCAGCCTCTGGTGTTTGAGAAGATTCCCTTGAGGTAATCTGTCTTTCTAGGCTCGGGGCACCTATCAGTGGAATCCTTGTTCGGGATGTTACATAAAATTCAGTCATGTATCTAGACCATAACTTTATGAAATTTAATATTTTTATTTTCAATAAAGATTATATTGATTCCTTTTTATTATAAATGATTAAATATTAAGTTGGATAAAAAATAAATTAATTATGATTCCAAAATTTTTAAACTATCCTACATTTATTTTTTCATAATTTTCCGAGGCAATGGACATTTGGGTGTTAAATAAATTCAATATAAATATACTGTGACTACTATGAAATAATAACGACTCAAAATTGATGTAATATATCCCATTAAATGTATAAATAAACAAAATAATTTTTTACTTTTAAGGTAATGTTTTTTCTGATGTAATCTTACTAATTTTATACATCCTTAATGAATCCTATGAAACAAATATTATATTTTTGTTTTTAAAATCAGATCATCATAAAAATTATTATGTATACGTGACTGATTCAACCTAGTAATTAAAATTGGATGTATGAATAAGAATAAATATTTTATGATATATATATATATATATAATATTTCTATTATCTAAATATATTTATTAACTAATAATAATAGTTACTCAAATTTCAGAAATATCATTTTATGAATCAAAATATGGTTTTATTCGAAAATTATTTTGTTAATTTTTTTTGTGACATAATATATTTATTAAAATTGGAGATTTTTAAAATTTTATTTTAAATGAAATTTTTTTAAATTAGTACTTAAACATTTTTTGCAGTTTAAAAATAGGTATCTTTTTAGAAAATATTTACTTTACATTGATTAGTTTAAATACTATTTTTTTGTAAAACTATCATTCCTTTTAAGTATTTTTTTTCAATTTTAAAGTCCTATTATTAATTAAATTGGATTTAAAATAAACATTTGTTCGGAATATTTATATTTCAAATAAATATTAACATTTGAACCATATTTATAAATGTTTTTAGTATTAGGTTATTTGTTGTCTTAAAAATGAATGTTTTCTGAAAATCGTATTAAAGTGAATAATGCTTCTCCACATTAAAAAAATAAAATATAAACTAATTATTAATAATTTAAATGAAATTAATATATTATAAATATAAATTTATTAATTTAAATTCATATAACAAAAGTTACATTTTCTAGCTTTAATTTAAAATCATCATTTCTTTAAAATGTTATTTTTTAGAAAACTGTTCATTCATCGCGCTTGCACGTTTTAAAGAAAAATTAAATTCCTACCCAAATAAGAATAAAATTTTCTAAAATTTATTCCATATTTGGGGCCATAAAAAATTATCTTGAATAATAGGTTCAACAATGATTTAATTCATAATGAATTATAAAAATAGTAGAAAATAGTAACAATGGTAAAAAAAATTGAAAAAGTGAGTAGACTTAGAGATAAAGAAGATTCCATGTATAAAACATGATTGATTATTAATTTTTATGTGTTTTTCGATCATATCACCAATAAACTATATTATTATTTTACTTTGGAGAAACATGGATTTAGAGTGACTTCCCATTATTGAATACTTTTGTTTACTAATACAAATACCACTCCTCCCCAATTATAAAATAGAATACCTTCTCTAACTTATTACCACCTCTTAATAAATTTGTAATATAAAAAACCATGATAAAATCTCCTAAAAAAACGTTATCCAAATTCTATATATTCTCATCATCCCAATAGTCCAAACATAGGGTCCCTAATAAGAGATACTGATGAGGTTCCTCTTACAGTTTGTAATCCTCTTCAGCTAGATCATTTTTTACATGTTACTTTTCCACAATCAATTATATCATAAAAATTACAGTGTAATAATAAAACTATGTAATATATAATTATATTTAACTAAATTTATTTCATAATATTTATCCGTCTACTCTTCCATTAAATGGGATACACAACCATATTTTGTTGGAAAGATGTACTACCACCTCTCGAATGGTTGAAATTATTTTTCCAACATCACCTAACACATGTGTAAAATATTATGGATTTAAGGTTTATATATTATTTTCATAAAATAATAATCATTATATAAAAATAACATATCATATAAATTCATACATTAAAATCCATTTAAAATTTGTTACATAGTTCGTTTGTATTGTAGACTATCACCTCACGAAGCGATGTGATTAATTTTTTATTCCCAAATCAAATGGATGGTATATGTAAGTAAATAAAAAAAGTATTATATTTATTAGAAAATTATTATTATTTAAACACTAAAAAATAGTTAACTTCGTTCAATTTTTATCCTTGAAAAATGGGAATGTATTACATTTTTGTGTACGACCTACATTCTCCATGATTTTAACGTAATTTATTTTTTATTACCGTATATCATGTTTTGTTTTAAATTTATAATTAATGGGATTAAATTAACAGTATTTAATTAAATTAATTTTTGTATATTATATAAAAATGATCCCATTGACCATTTTAATCATATCAATGTTGTTTTGAAATAATGAACTAACAATTCTCAAAACACCATACATGGAAATAACTAAATAAGTAATTTAATATGTTATTAAAATAAATGAATTAATTGTATTAATTGTGAGTGATTAAACCAATTAATTTTTCCTATGAATACCAAAAATTCTTATATGTTTATTATATAGGGTAAAAAATATATACACGACAAAGTCTGGAATCGAGATAATGATTTTTTCTGAAAACAACATTCATAAAGATAGAAATTATTTATACAGACAAATTATTTTAAAAGGTGTATATATTTACGATTTACATATTATATAAATAAAACTTCAGACATAGTGATATTATAATATGTAATTCATTAACATTATTCATGCGTGTCATGATTCAATAATACCAAATTGGTAAGAGTTTACGATTCAATCTCAATTTTATCGATATTTTTTAGGAATGATTTTCCATTATAGGGAATTATTTGATAATTGAATGATAAAAATCATTAATTTTATTAAAAAAAATTATTGCTGAAATTTTAATGTAATGGTTCTATTTTCCTCTCCTTGTTACTCATAATGATTGAGTTTTTTTAAGATGAAATTATTTCTGTCCATGGATGAATTTTTTTTCTTCCATATCCATGTTTTATAAAACTATATTCAAAAATGTTTTTTATATTCAAATTTTTTTTATCAAATAAAATTTTACCCATTTTTTAGATCTTAATTTTTTTAAAGGTATATTCTTCTCATTTTTCAAACGAGTTATATTTTATCCATTTTACAATAATGTGAAAGGATTGTTTTTTAATATTTTATGACATGTAATGATTTACCCATCATCATGAACACTAAATTATGTGAATTAGATTTTATAATTATATGTTGTGAGTTTTTATGAAAATTTATTCTATAATATATTTTGTATTTTTGAAAATTTGAAGAATTGATTTCAAAGTGAAAAGCATGATTTCTTCATAAAATATTCCATGAAATATTTTAATGAAATTTTAATAAACAATAATGACCTTTGATGTTATATATTACTTATAAATTATGTATATATGTTTCTCACAAATATTACTAAAATTATATACCTTAAATTAATGTTGAAATACACTCTCTATGTTCATCTCTCTGATTATTTCATTAAAAAACTTCCTTTTCTTATGATATGAGAGAAGATTATGAAAACCATTTCATTGAAAGGTGAATTATTATGTTTATGCCATATAATTGTTATCCTTTTATGGAATACATAATCATGATCCAGATATGATGGATGCAATCAGATAGTTCTCCAAGACATTGATTAAATATTTAGTATCATGAGACACCATGTATAGGATTCGGTTGAAAACACAATTAATTATGGGGATTTTTCAATCATTTGGTATTATATTTGATGTTATAATTGACACAATTTTATATCATTCTATGTATTTCAAATATATTTCCAATTTTACCATGATCTATTAATACCATGTTCATTATATTGTGCTCCCATTTGATTACTCTCGATCCATCTCTTTTAAGTTATCATGTTATAACATTTAATCACAAGTTATGATTCCTTACCATTTTTATTCAATTATTGTGATTTTAATCTCACCCTTTTTGTATGTATTCCATATGATATCCCATGCAGTTTAGGAGTTCAATATTATTTAGGATCTTAGTATAGAGAATCAAATAAATAATTTTTATTTTATCCTCACTTTGATGTCTAATGAACCATGATTTCAAAATACACTATCCCTCATGAACTTTGTGTTTTAATAAAAAGGTTTTGGTGTTAAATAATCATGGAATAATATGGGTTAATGGATTGAACCTGCATAATTAGTATTATATAAATGTGTCATTTTTTTCATATTAGGACTAGAATAATATAGTGAAATCCTTTTCCAATCATTCTATTTATTTTACATTAATTATTGATTTTTTACATATAATTTCACATAATAGAACACATATGATCAAGTGGTTTATTGTGTTTAGGAATTAGTTATATTATATAACAACGTAAAACCGAAAATATATCATCTTTATTAAAACATTCTTGACTATTCTCACACAGAAAACAATGTGGTATAATATGGAGAAATACATAAGAATTATGTGATCTATAAAGCTGGGAAATATAATAAACATGGAATAAATGAAGATATTAATACATGTTAGATAATAGTATTATCATAAAATATTTTGAATCATAAACATAAATAATGATACATGATATAAAATGATAATCGTAAAGGAAACATGTGAAATATAGAAAAAACATAATACAACACATTATAAACATAGGTCAGGGATAAATTTCAAGACATCATGATTGAAAAATTACAATAAATGAATATTTTCCACTCTGTATTTTAAAATGGAATCTCATAATAATAAACATTACCCAATTCTTTGTAGCACTACATAATTTTCGGCACACTCTTCCCTTTCAATTAATTATCATGCATAATTTTTCGACTTAGATAATTTATCAAGGACTTATGAACCATTATATTTTATTCCATGATCATGGAGTGTTGAATAAATACGCTTATGTCCCAAGTTAAATAATTATAAGTGTATAATGGGGAAAATCCTTGATAATAAATGGGAATGATATTCACTAAAAAATTGTTTTGGAATGGAAATTCATAGTTAGATTTCTGCAACAGAACGATGTCACATAAAAATTCATAAAATGGATTTATGAGATTGAAAGTGGTATCACATAATTTGAAAATGAAATGGGATGTAATAGGTACGTGTAAACACATGTATCAACATTATTAATTGGAAATATAAGGAATCAGATAAAAAGGCATTAATACGTAGGAGAAAGAGACTATCCCTTAGAATATTTTTGCATGGTACGGTTATAGAAAAAGGTTCATGTGTGTGATTAATGAGAGTTAATGGTGTCTATAATCTGATTTGAATAAATAATATAGTAAGTGGGATGTAGAACAAAATACCCTAATCAAGAAAAAATAATAATTAAGAGGCATTTCAAAAAATATTTTCTTAATTAAAAAAGAGTGGAGGTTCAATTACATTGAGAGTTTAACTACAAATGCTAGGGAGGAGCTTCTTGAGATCTTTGAGGAACCTTGGGGAGACTTTAGAGGGGTTATGGAATAAAAATTAATTTCTAAATGTATTATGAGTTAAGAGAATAGGGAAAATGGTTGGGTTTTTGTATGGAATGAGTGTGGAATTCTTTATCATCTCTCAAACATAGTTTTTGGACTATATATAATAAAATAACCAAAACCACAAACCAGACCATGGGTTTTCCCATGGTGTATTCATAATAGTACCGCTATTTAATATTTTTAATGTCCAAGGGACAAACCTAATAATATAAATCCATTTTTATGTGAATGAGAGTCATACTCTTAAAGAAATGTCTTTAATACCTTTAGATTTATTAATTGTTTTGGATAATTCAAAAAGTGTTTACAAAATTAATCATATAAAAATAAAATCAAATTATTTTAAAGGAAATAAATTTATTTTGTATTTTATAACTTATATAGTTTTTATTACATCACTTTTGGGACATCATGATCTATTAATACACACCATATATGTATATAGTATTTAATTTTCAACAATAAATTCTATTGTCTCACAAAATTATGAAAAATTCACTTTTGGATAATTTTAAAAATATTTTCCAAAAAATCATCTTATAAATTTTTTTATAAATATTTTAATTTTCACTTTAAAAATGGTAATCAACATTTATTGAGAAGTATTGGGTTTTTTATAATAATAATTTTTCTACCTTTATAAAAATCACATTTGACTTCATATAATTGACATCATAATTTATATATAATTAAAATTATTTGAAAACAATATTTTATTATTTTTTTTTAAAAAATCCACTAATTCATCAAAATGAGTGTATTAAATGAAATTTTTTATAACTCAAAAACATAATTTCTGTTTTATTGTATAAAAATTAAAATTTTATCATATTGATTACCTAATAATTTATAAACAAAAAACATTTAGAAATAAATATAAATCATAATTTAAATGAAAAGGAAATAAAAATATTAATATTATTAGGTTTACATTTTTTATAGTCTTTTTTAAAATATTTTTACCCCTATTAACCCATTTTCCATTTATTGTGTTAATTAGTATGTACTACTTTTAAGATACATATTATTCAAAAAATATGTTGAACATGAAAACTAATATTAATTATGATGACTGAAAATATGGATGAAATTTTATAAAAATAAATTCACAAAGGTGGATTAATTTAATTTATTATAATACCCACAAGAATGTTCGAAATCTGTTTCAGATAAATGGATTTTTTCAAGGAATAAATTATTTTACATTAACTACTTCACTATTAATCAATATTGTATGAATTTAAATAAAAAAAATATAGATATTTTATATAAAATTGTCCTTAAATATTTTCTCATTTGGGTTATTTTAATTGATTTTTTTGGTGAAACATTATGCATTTTAAAACAATTTTCTAAAAAATATGTTCTTAAAACTAAAAATAAACATGTATTAACAATATGTATAAACATAATTTAAATGTAATCAATTTTATTATATATAACTAAATAATACATATGTCACCTTGAAATAAAATTAGAATAATATTTATACTTAGAAATAAATTTATTTATCTAAATAAATGACACATTTTATATAAAAATAGTATTTTAACTATTAATTAAAAAATCTATATTTTCTTAAAAATATCAAAATTTCAACCTTTTTAAATTTAGATAATATAATATCAAAATAGAGTTTCCTTTTCCAAATAAATATTATAAATTTTCTGTGAAATGATTTTATTATTTATAAAATATATGCAAATAATTTTTGAAGAAAGCATATTTTGAGGAATGAAAATACATGATGAAAAATTGATTTGTTATTTAGTAGGAATTTATCAATAAATATAGGATATAAATATATATTTCTTAAATTAGTTAATCCAATATATATTCATGAATTTAATGGAATGCTAATGATTTTATAACTAAATAATCATTATTTTTTTGGGTTCAATTTTGTGTATCACATATGATGTCAAATTTAGTTTTTTCTTTTAAAAACTCAAGATATTAAATCCTCATCCCCTTTAATAAATTGTTTCCACAAAATATATAATTTATCATGGTAAATAATGTTTTGTTTATTTAAAATATATTCATTGATAACTCACATTTTAATAAGGGTTAACGAAACGTCCACATTAAAAGGGAGAGATAAATTATGAATTTCACCACAAAACGTGGTTTCCAGATAGTGATACATTAGTGGGAAGTTAATAGAAATACATGGGAGAGAAATATATTACCAAATAAAAAATTTATTTTTATATATAACATGGTCTGGAGAAAATCAATTGGCATAAATCAATAAACCATTAATGGATAAAATATCCATATATTCGTCATAGATGAGTGTAATATGAAATGTTTTTTTATTATATATTCTTATACAAATTTTAAGGATTTAATGTATAATATAGACTAGGAAAATAAAAAAATATAAAATATTAACTTTAATAAATAGTTTCCACTAAAATATCATCTGTTTCTCCAAATGACGAGAACTCAAGATAAATTTATTTTTTATGTCTGAAGAACTGGAATAAAATTATAACAAATCACTTAATACAAAAAATAATAACATTAAATACCTCTAGTAAATATATATTTTCATCAAAAATGGAAAATAAGGTAAGATTAATTTTAAACAATTAAACACCAAAATGGGAATCCAATGAAATTAAAGGATAAATTTAAAATTATATCAATTTCCAAAATGTACAAATTTGTAGTATTAAATTTATGTTATCCATTACCTATTTCATAACATGAAATCTTATATCCATTATTGATCCATTAAAAATTGTTCGTAATGATATTGTGAAATAACCCAAAAATATCACAAAGGAGTGTGAAACAAGGGGTGCAACAAGGCTGGTTATTGAGGATCCGTTTCAAAAGTCTAGCCCAACGTGGTGTTTTTAGGTTTCACCCCTATATAAATTTGTTCTATAAATACATCGATAAGTAGTATCTTGATAGGGATTCATTTTCATGATAAATTATATACTCTATGCATACCAAAATTTAGGAATTATTTCTTATTCCTAGTTTTATCCCTTCAGATTTCACTAGAGTATTCTAATCCTAATCCTAAAAAAACTAAAATTTTTCTTCTATAAAAACTCTGAAAACCCTACGCTTAATTTAACAGTCACACATCAATTATTACATATTATTATAGAAAATAAAAGTCATAATATAAAATATTATATATAAATTTATAAATTAGGTACATTACATAACAATATAAAATATAAAATACGTCATCTATTTTGAGAACATCATTAACATGATCGTATGTAAAAATACATGGGATAACCTGGG
Source organism: Viscum album (assembly GCA_963277665.1). Classification (NCBI taxonomy): domain Eukaryota; kingdom Viridiplantae; phylum Streptophyta; class Magnoliopsida; order Santalales; family Viscaceae; genus Viscum; species Viscum album. The sequence goes on from OY728158.1 coordinate 1,293,532,225, forward strand.
GAAATACATAATAAATGGGTGAGATATAAAGCCCAATAAGGGAATAAACATGGAATTACATGAATATATTAATACATGTTGAAAAATATTCATATAAAAATTGATTAACAATCATAAACATGAATAATAATACATAATATTACATTATAATAATAATGTCTTCATGGGAAATCATGAAACCACTTAAAACACTACATCGTAACCATGGGTCATGAATAATTGCTTATACATCATGATGGAGAATTTCCAAAACTTAAATGTGTTCTCTCCTAGTACCAAAATTAAATATCAAAATACTAAACATTACCCAATGCATTTGAGCACTATAAAATTAAGGGAACACACATCACTTTCATTTCATTCTCATGATTATGTTCCTCATTGATCATACGACAAGGATAAATTAATCACGATATTTTATTCCATTATTTAAAAGTGTGTAAAAAATAAAAGTATGTACAAATTTAAGAAATTATAATTGTTAAATTTTAAAAAAAATCATTGGAAATGGTTATTTTATTCACTATATGATGGTTTTGTCATGAAAAATAGTGGTGAAATTACGGGATCATAATGACTTGACCTAAAATTCAAAAAATGGGTTTCAGAGAAGTAAAGGGGTATAACATCATTTTTAAATAAAATTTTAAGTAATATTCACATTTAATGTGTTTACCAACATTATTAATAGTAAATATAAATCATAGGACAATAATGACACTTTAATATAGAGGGGAATGAGAGGATCCCATAATAAATTTCAGCATAGCAATGAGTCTTAACAAAGGTTCATGTTTGGGATTAATTAGAGTGAACATGGTCTCTCATATCTTTAAAATATATAATAAATTAAAATTGATGAATACAAATATTCCCCCAGTAATAATAAATAATAATTATGAGGCATAACACAAAAGAGTTTATTGAATTAAAAGGAGAGTGAAAGATCCCTTACATAGAGAGTGTGACTCCAAATACATTGGAAGAGCTCTTTGAGATTATGAGGGAAACTAGGAGGGACTCTAGATATGGGAATAAAGAGTAAGGATGTGCTAAATGTATTTTTAGAAATGATAAATGAGATCTTTGGTGGGTTTATTTGGGAAATGAGTGGGGAATTATGTATCATTTCCCAATCATATGTTTTGGACTCTATATAATTAAATAACCAAAAAAACAAACCATCCCACAGAGTTTCCAATGGTTTTTTAACAAATGGGAATGGTTTTCAATATTTTATATATGAAATGTCCTAACTGAAAAAAATAATACATTTACTTGTGTCTAATTTAGTCATATTCCAAATGAAATTATTTTTAAACCTTCAAATATATTAATGGTTTTGGAAGACTCTACAAATTATGCACAAAATTATTCAAATAAACAGAAAATCACATTTTTATGTGAAACAATATATTTTAACTTTTATTCCTTTAATAATATTTATTACATCACTTTTGGGTCATTAGGTAGTCATACTAATGTTTGTATATTTATACAGTATTTTATTTTTACCCAAAACATTTTATATCATAGAAAATTATAAAAAATTCACCATTGGATAATTTATACATTTTGATACAAAAAATAATATTAGTTTAATCAAAATTAGTTTAAAAAGTTTTGTATTTATACTTTTAAATAATAATGGAATTTATTTATGAAATTATGGGTTTTTAAAATATAAATTTATGATCCTTTATTAAAATTTCATTTGACTACTTAAAAATAAAAATATCATTTATATTTAATAAAATTTATTTAATAATAATATTTAATTAAAATATAATTTTATAAAATAAACATTAATTCACCAAAATGATTGTATTAATTGAAATTTTTTGTTACTCAAAAAATTTGTTTCTCTTTTATCATATCAATTTATAATTTTCATCAAACTGATTACTTAAGAATTTGTAAACTTAATATAGTATGGACTAAATATAATAATAATTTTAATAAAAAATATAATTAAAATTTTAATAACATCGCATTTACTTGGTTTTTATTCTTCTATGTATATTTTTACCCTAATTAACTTATTTTCTTATTACCGTAGTTATTAATATTTACATGAATTATTATCCATTTTATTCAAAAATTAAGTTCAAATTATTAAATAATATAAATTATGATGACTAAAAATATTTATGTCTTTTTATGGAAATAAATTCACATAGATGGAATAATTAAATTTAATACAAAATCATCACGCATGTTGGAAATCATGTTTCCAAAAAATACATTTTCATTGAATATATGATTTTCTATTAACTATATAACTAGTAATCATCATTATATTAATTTAGAAAGAAAAATATTGATATTTAATATTAAAAATGTCTTTAAATAATTTCTTATTAATGGATAATTTAAATAATTACCATGGATAAACATTATACATTTTAAAATAGTTTTCAAAAAATGTGTTTTTAAACCTAAAAATAAACTTATATCATAATTTTGAATGAATATAATTTAAATGTAATTAATTTAATTAAATATAAATAAAGAGTATCTATTTTTCAATGAATTATAATTAATACAATAATTTCTCTTTTAAATTATATCATTTTTTAAAAGAAATGACTATTATACCTGGTAACGTATTTTAACTATTCATTGAAAAATCTATCATTTATGATAAATATCAAAAAATTTCCTTAATTTAGTTTTCATATACTAATATAAAAATATTATTTAAAAAAATATATTCAAAATGTTTTAAAAAATTATTATAATATTTATAAAATAAATAAGAATCATTTTTGAAAAAAACATATTTTGAAGAACGAAGTGACATTATTATTTTTTATTTACTAAGAAGTTATAAATATATATACGATATAAATATATGTTTCAAAAATAATATAATCCTACAAATATCAATGAATTTAATGAATTATTACAAATTTTATATTTAAATAATATTTCTTTGGCTGGGTTCCGTGTTGTGTATCGCATATGCTGTCGAAAATTGTTCAACGTTTTAAAAATTTAAGGCAATAAAAATCCCTTGTGATAAGTATAAGGATAATAATATGTGTCAAAAAATATCCTTGACATTTGGTTAAGTGTAGATTGAGTAGGATCCATTAAAATACATCATCTCTAGATACTATTAAAAGATGTGGCTCTCGAATAGTTGTACCTCAGGGTAATAACCCCAAAAATAGAACATTATTATGAAATTAGTCATCATATGGGGCATGAAAATGGGCCTTACTACACATATGATATAATAAGCCAAAGGGAAATGTTTTAGAGATTCAAAAGCACTTTGAAAATAATTATTTATTATGAGAACAAATTGATATGTTAGACGACCAAATAAGAAAAGATAACATATAAAACCAAGATTGAAACCATGAGACTTGTAAGTAAATATATATATTAAATTAATAATTTATTCCTTCTTGGTTTAAAAGTTAACCATTATTTATTTTAGTTTTTATTGTATTATATTTATTTATTTTTATAAAATGAAAGGAAATAGGATGAAAAATTTCAAAAACAATGTGATGGAAAATTTAATTATTTACCGAATAAGACGACTGACATAATGGGAACATCATTTTGACATCTAATGATATTGAAAATGAACTATCCCAAAATAAAATTAACAACTGGAATATTGTTGAGTTCCCAAGAACCTATTAAAAATTATTATATTTCTAGTATGTTCATGTTTTTATGATAATTATGTAAACATGTTTCAATATCCAACATGATAAAATTGTAGGAAAAGAACCCATAGAAATTGCCTTAATGAAAGTAGAAGATGAATTATGTGTAGGAAATGAGGGCACAAAGTATCTTATATTTAATAAAAATTGAAGTCTAAATTTAATAGTATGTATGTAAATAATTATTAACATAAGGCACCACTAATGGTTTAACATCATAGATGTGGGGAGCATGGTCATTATCCCAGTCAATACACCAATCCAATAATTAATTCCTATGTTATGGACATCATTGATGTGGAAGGATTTATAATTTTCGTTTTTGAATTCAAAAATCATTTTTTCAGTGTATATTTTTTAATTGCATTCTATTTATAATAAATATGAATCTTTAAATTATTTTTCTATAGTATTTTTTATGTAAGGATTTCAATGAATATGTTGAATGGTATTAATAAACTAGAAAGGTAATTTAATGTTAAGGTGATATTCTATAAAAACTACACGACTGGGGAAAATATAATTGTTGATATGTAATTTTTCTTGAGGTATTTATATTTAATTATGATGAAATGATAATATATAAAAACATATACAATAAATTAGTGGTTAGAATTGATTATATGATTAATTTCATTTAGAGGGTTTTCAACATATTTTTGGTAATTTTATAGGAATCATTGAAAAATGAATAACTAAAATCATATAAACATCCCATCTCATTCTATAAGTCTTTAAAGATTTAACACAAAACCATGGGGTGATAAATGTGGAGTTCCTACCATTTGACTATATTATATACTCATTTTTATAATTTTTTTACTTAAATGATTGTGTGGCTGAATATTATGTTTATTTCGAGAAAAATATTTATTTATCCTATATTTTTGAAATTTTATGATTTGGTGGTTATTATTGAAATTATGGGATATGTTTTATTGGGTTTATATATATATATATATCCTTTAGGTTTACAGTAAAAAATTATTTTGGTATAATGAAATTATATTATTGGGGATTTATGTCGAAGGTATGCTACAAACATTGATGTTAAAAAGATTCTTTCATGTTGAGGTTATTAAGATTTTTTGGGATATAGGGTTATATATTTATGGAATGATCTAGGTAAAACATTTGGTTTTATTATTGAATTATAGATATGAATATATACATATTAATTTTGAGCATTATATTATTTTTTAATAACCATTTATATTAATAAATAAAAGTGGAATATGTTATTACTTTTTTATTTCCATTATTTTCATTTAAAATTTAATCTTAGTTCATGAGGCCTAAAAATTTCATATTTGATATTTATTCCATAGAGTAAATGGTTAAGTGTAAAGTGATCAAGGCACAACCAAAAATGAAATTTTTTTACGAAATATAAAGATATTTAGTATTTATATTATCTTTTGATCTCTATGTGAATATTAAATTAATTATTCAATTATAGAAAAATGATAATGAATTAAAAAATTATCATGTGACCTTCATATTTGATTGATTGATGGTCTATTGATTTATCAAATAGTAATTATTATTTTTTCATTAAATTTCTCTTGATCATTCAATTTAAAATGATAAAATATCTTTATAACAATCGACATTTATTTTATATTTTAATTAATGTCCACATTTTTATTTCCCACTAACGTTCTAATTTAATGAAATTCATTTATGTGTTATTCTAGATGATTGTTGTATTCCGCTTTACCTATTTTAAAAGTAAGCTTTATTTTCTTGTTTTATGTAATGAGTTTTCTAAAATAGAATTTTAGAAATGAAAATACTTTATTGGGGATAAAATAATAAAATTTTGTGGGATTAAATTTATTTAAGGTTGTAGAAGGTAACACCTCATTATTGGATAATAGCACTATATTCGATAGATAAATCAAGATGAAAAACTAAGTATAAAACAAACTGGTAAATAAATTTAAGAAATTATTTTATAAATTTGAATGATTTTACATATCCAATATAATTAATGCTATGAATATAAGTATCTGTATTATAGAAAGTATCTATAAGGGGATTATATCATCATTTCATCGAAAAATTCATTTATCAGAAAACCAATTTTTTATCACTCTTATGGGGTTTAGATTAATATAGATTCTCTTACTTATGTGAATTAAATTTGATAAAATTTAATAAATATTTATAATAATAATAATTTATATTATATAAAAAAATAAACTTAATTTTTTTATATAATTAATTTTAAAAACATTAAAAAGACTACTTATCACAGTAAAGTACTAAAATGGTAAAAGCGAGTTATAGTAGAGGTAAAGGGAATAAAAATATTAAAATATGTTTAATTTATAATGTAGGAGGTGTCTCTTTATCATATAAACCTAAAATGTAATATTTATAAATGTTGATACAATATTATTGATAGTGACTTCCAATTATTGAATATTTTTTAATATTTACAATAATTCCACTCCTAAATTATAAAAGGAAACCCCCAATCCTTACACTTTCACACATTTTTTTAAAAAACCGATTCTAAAATCTCTCACAAACATCTTTATCCACATTATTTTTATTTTTATCTTCCCAAATACTAACATTGTGGTCCTTAATAAGATATCCAAAAAAGGGTTCCCTAAAAGAAGTTAATAATGTTAACCACGATCCTTCCATTTTAATTCTTTTTCAATATTCAATTACTTCATAATAATTAAATAAATAGTATATCTAGTATCTATTATATAATTTTATTCTATTATATTTATTTCATAATATTTATCCATCTCCTCATATATCAAATTGGACACAAAACCATTGTTCATGTGTATAGAAGACCAGGGCCTCACGAACCAATGTAATTGGTTATCCTATAATTTCTCTCACATATGTTCATGATAATGGACTAAATATTTAATTATTATATTCATCATATATTAATAATTCTATAAATTCAACTTTTAATTTACCTTCTATCAAAACCATAAATTAAAAAATCAAAATGTCATACGTCTGTACAGAGAACTACCACCTTGAGAAGTAATGTGATCCATTTTTCATTAATGAATCTCATGTATGGTATATATTATAATATTTAAAAAAATTATATATTTATGATATAATTATCATCCATTGAAGATTAAATGAATTTACTCTATTTTTTATATCATTATTGAAAACTGGAAACATTTCACATGTCTACGTAAGACCTAAAATCTTCATGATTGCAACGAAGATCATTTGTATAACCATATTTTATAGTTGGGTATAAAATTAAAATTTTGGTATTATAATTAGAATTATATAATGATTATTTTATTTGATATTGTCGAATATTTAACCCCTTTAACATTGATAACATGGCATTTCCTTTTTAGAATGCCGATTATAGTGTCCCCCAAAAACTCAATGTAGACATAACATTACATGTAATTGGATATTTCATTAAAATAAATTAAGTTAAATTTTTAATTAAAATTTATTAAAAAAAGAAATATTATAAATATTAAAAAATTGAAATATGTTTTTATATATGAGATAAAAGGTATACACAACTAATTTTGGTCTCGAGGTAAGGGTTTTATCTCAAAACACACTTCATTGAGAAGAATGTTATTTTATGATCCTAATAATCGTACAAATATTTATACAATTCCCCTATAAATATTATATAATTAATGAGTCATAATCCATGATATTTTTATTTATAATTCATTTACATCACTTATGGTATTTATGATTCAAATGTTACCAAATTTGAATAGGTTTATGTTTCATTCTCATTTCAATAAAGATTATTTACGATTGAATATCAATTTTAAGAAATTATTTGATCTATGAATAATGAATATATTTAATTTTATTCTCATATTTATATTTAAAATATTATCAGGTAATAGTTATATTATCTTATCTTTGGTGGATAAAATGATTTAGAAATTTTTTTATGGTTCAAAATGTTTTTTATTCCCTATAAATATTTCTGAAAAATAAATTAAAAAATTATACTAAAATTTTCTAAATTATTTAAAAAATATCATTCTACCCATGATTTAATATTTTTCCAAAATTGTTTGAATGGATTATTCCCTTCATTTTCCAAATGAGGTACAATTTATCCTTTTTTCAATAGTATGATTGTAATATTTCTTAAATTGTTCTAAATTTATGAATTTACTCACATTTATGAACAATAAATTATTTGAGTCGTTAATTATAAGAATCCATCATTCTTATTAGTGAAAATGGAGTAATTTTTTTTGATTTTTTTATATTTTAATCACGTGATTCAAAAGTGAAAATGTTAATTTCCTCAGGAATATTCTTTGTAATCCTTCAAATTAATTTTCATCTAAGATGAAATACAATAATGTTTTGGATTACTTATATATTATATATTTATGTTTCTCACATATATACTATGATTTTTATACATTACTTTGATAGGGTAATACCTGTATTAGGATTATCTCTCAAATTCCATCATTATAAAATTTCATTTTGTTATGATAAGAGAAAAGATTATGCAACCCACTTGTTTCCATGGGTAATTTTTGTTTTCATTTATTATGACTGATTTAATTTTTTAGAACACATGGTAATGAACATTTTATATTTGGTGCACTCATATAGTTTTCTAAAACATTGGGTAAATATTTATTTTCATGGGACTTTTTGATTTATATTGGGGAGAAGCCTAATCCTTAATTAGACTTTTACCACAATATGATATTTCCTAGTTAGTTATCCCAAACATAATTTTATGTCTTGTTATATATTTCTAAAATTCTTTATATGTTACCTTAATCATAAATTACCTTATTCTTAATGTTATTCTCACATGTGAATATTATTGAGATTTCATATTTAGAATGCCATATTACACCGTGGAATAATATTTTATGATTCTTTATCATGTTGATTCCATTACTAGGATATTTATCTCATATGTCTTTACAATTTATTACTTAGGTTATACCATGCTGTTGAGGAGCTCAAGAGGATTTAGGATCTCATTATGGAGAATATAATGAAAAAAATATTTTATTATCCCTTTGATGTATTATAAACACACTCTTAGAAATATATTATGCCATAAAATATTTTGGTTGTAATTAATTTATTTTTATATAATAAATTCAAGTAATATAATATTTGAAACTAATTGGCTGATATATGAAATCTCATAGAAAGCACTACCAAGCTTTAATAATCTCCCTCTCAAGGTAATATATCCACCCCTCATGCTCTCTATTCAATCCCTTCCCTTATAATATACATGTTCATTCCCAAGGATTTGTGATTAGATACATTTTGGAACATAGTTATTACTTTTATTGTTATCTAAATGTTATTAAAGACAAATTTCACTTTCATTCACCCCAACCATAAACCATTATGTTCCCCCTCTATACAGTCAAAAGTATTACTTTATTTTCAACGTCAAACACTTTCATAGTGAATACGATATCAATTTATAGTCAAGGGTATTCACTTAGATGTTCCTATAATTCATTTATTGGAAAATTATTTTTATGTTACACATAATCATTATTCATTATATTAAAAGGGATGAAAGGTGTTCTTATGTTTTATGATCTTTGTGACAGACATTTTCATTTATATGATATTAATTGGATGGGAGAGACCAGAATTATATATCTATATATTGTATTGGGTAACATTTTAATCTCATTATAATCCATATTTTTTGCACGATATTTTATCCATATCCTTCTATATTATGTTTTATTGGTGATTATCCTTGACTAATGAGTAGGATGACATGTTTTATGTTGTTTCTACACTCCAATGTTGCCTTTATATTAACATCGTATATCATGATTTTGATGATCCTGTTTATGATTATCACCAATTTTATGCCCTATTTATATTCATACTAACTTAAATGTGTTACATTAATCTTATTATGATTTGATTATATTCATATGGGTATTTCTATCTCACCCATGTCTTATGTGAATTCCCTTATTATCGCATGTATTTTTACAAGATTCAGAATTAAATAATGTAATGTTATAGAGTTTAAGTTAATATATTTTATTTCTATTGAATTTTTTTATAAAATATACTTAATTTCCTTGAAACTAGGCCTCATTATCTTTTTGAGTTGTGTTAAGATCATCCTTAGGTAATAATCCATGAAATAATATGTATATTAATATAAGTATTATTATTTATTGTTAGGGAAATGTCAAGATATTTTATGAGAATATGATTACCAAACATGAGTTAAAGCATTTAGGATAATACTAAAAATAGGAAAACATCCCTAACTTTATAGAATGTATGGAGTTTGTAGATTCAATGAAAATCAATGATTTTATAGATACAATAATTGTATGTGGATTTTCCAATGTTGTACCTATATGTAAAAACATTTGAAAAGGGTGTATTGATCAGGACCCAATCATCACCTAGTTCATGGAAATGAGGCTTGTTCCACAAATATTTTGATACTTTTAGGGATATTATTAGGGTATTTCATAAACTCACTATGAACCACTTTTAAGTTGAAAATAATTCTCATAAAAAGTTCTTTTAGTAAATAATACATAGATAACTTATATTGAAACCAATAAATTCATATGTAAAGGAATATATGAAATTTATGAGTTATACATTTAATTTTTATGGATTACGACTAATGTATTTAATATATTATTGATACCAATCACTAATTTTACAATTATTTTAGTCTAATGATTGAAATAGTAAAAATTGATTCAATGGAAAATGTGAGGGTAAATGTGATGAATGCCCATTTGAGATTGCAAACCCAATGGGAGCAGAATTTTAGAACATCCTGAAAATAAACTCTCAATTAACTCATGTTTTGAATTTTAACAGAAATCAAGAGTAACACCTTAATCCTTCCAAGAAAGGCAATGTCTTAATTGAGATCTCAATGTGATAGAAGCCTATTACATTTAGTGAATCATTTAATCCATTAATTTTGGAGGAATGTATCAATTCCATTGACAATATCATCTTTATACATTGGTCTATAAAAGAGAGGTTCATTCTAGTTTTTATCATATGGAATGATAAGTTGATAAACAGTTAATGATGTTCAATAAAATGAAGCCCTATGTTGATATTCATGTAATGGAGTGGAAGGATGTATGGAAATTTTATTTTGAAAAATATGTTTCCTGTACTCTATGACATGAAAATTAGAGGTATTTACTTAGTTATATGATAAAGGATGGTGAATCCATTGGTTCATGTGAAGATAACATCATAGGAATTTCATGATATGAATCGTAATTTTTCATTAACCTTTTTGGTAATGTTGACCTCTTCTTTTGTGGGTTAATGTTGAGTCAACAGAAATACTTATCCATTTAGTACGTCAATAACCATGAGGAAATTATTCGATCTTCCCTTATATTAAAAATAGAGGAAAGGGAATCTAAATTTTATCAAAAGGGTAAAAATATGAAAATGGGGATCCATTTTATGGGGAATATGGAGAAATAAAATGGTTTAAAGGAATTCAAACTTCCGAGATGTCAAAATTGTAGGAAGAAATATCATTAGAATTTCCTCAAGGGGGGTGAGGAAATTATTTAGGTTTATAAAGAAAAGGAACATAGATTAAGAATTTTTACGGGAGAAACCCACTAATATGATTGATTAAATGAATGAACTGTCAACCCTCAGCCTATTATACTATGTTTCAACCAAAAATATCAATGAAAAATTATGTATAAATGAACTAGGCCATGTGTTGTTGACGATAACTAGAACCATCAACCTCCAAATCCTAGAGAGTGAGGGAGAGCATAAGTTATCATAATTTCTAAGTTTGATCCTGATAACGATGTGGTGATTGGTTTGTCGGTAATTGATTCAATGATATTGAAAATAATTTTGATTTGGATTCTACACATTCTGTTGTAATATGCATGTTTAGAAGTACTATTGAAACACCTCTTTAAGACATGGAATTAGTGTTATCAATGATGATGGTGAATGGGTTATTTTTTTCACCACATCTATATAACTCATCCCACCATCAAATTTTAGGGATGTATTTCTTAGAAATCATTCTACTAGTCTCATTAACCTAAATAAATTCTACTCCAGACATGTATTAAATTTCCTTATATGGCGCCAAATATATTGATGATATAAGGAAATCACCCCGATATTGTGAATCATCCTTTGATTCTATATAAGTGAAAATATATTCATGAATCTTGTATAGTATCATCATATTTATCATTGATATTATTTATTTATCAGAAACATTATCTTTCTAAAATTATTGAGAATAAGGAATAGATCATCCATGAATAAATTCATGTTGTGACCTAATGCACTAATTTGTTTTCAGAATAAATTTTTTATCGTTCTCTTAACTAAGAGGTTGAGTTATCTATCGAGCTTTTAATATGATATTTTTCTAAATCAAATAATACACATAGACTTAAAATTTTTTAGCTTGAGGAGTTGGAGAATAAAATATAGAATAATGTATATAAAGATTTTATACTCCCTTGTGCTTTGTTATGAGGTGAACCAATATTGTTTATCAAGAAGAAGTATGGTTAATGGAACATCTATATTGATCACCATTAGCTCAGTTGCATCATAATATATAAAAATTATCGTGTACCACATATTAATGACTTGATTGATCAGTTGCATGTAGACCAATTCTTATTGAAGGTTGTTACTTAGATAGGATATTATTAACTAAATTTGAATAAAAAGTATATCCGTGAAATTGTTTTTATTATTATTGGTCACTATGAGTTCATAGTAAATCAATTTTGAGTTACTAATAATATAAAAATTTTCATGGACTTTATGAATTCAATAATAAGGAATTATGCTGAAAATTTATTGGTAGTCTTTATTGATGAAATTATTATCTACTTTAAAAGCAAGGAGAATAATGATGATGATTTTCATACTATATTAGAGACCTTTTTGAATGAAATGTTGTATGAAAACTATAGTAAATGTGATTTTTGGAAGGAGAAAGTAATAATATTAGGGAATGTATGCATATATATGGATCATAAAATATTTAATTATATTTTCAGAAGAAAAGTGCTCAATATGTAATAAGAAATTTGATTATAGTTAACCTAGGATTATGATTTTTCAACCTATTACCATCATGTAAGAGAAACCATAGTGGAAGATTAATTGAGTATAAAGGTTCCCACAACGTTATCTTTGATGAGGATTATAAGGGATCCAAAAGTCTTGTAAATTTAAATCACGGGAATGAGAATAATAAAAGAATATTCATCCTAAAATTCTCAAATGATTGAATAAACATCTATTATTTAAAGTAACCAGGAGGCCCAGAATGATGATGATGTTCTACATAAATGGTAGTGAATATTTGTGAGTTAAAATTATATTAATAAAGAGTTATAAGGTTTGGATCCAAGAAATTTATCACCTAAAAATTATAACTAAGGAGGTAAATAATGGATGATGGAAATATATCATCATTATCTATTCATCTAAGAAGCACTAAAATGTAATGTTATTCAAAGAAAAAGATATGCCATGATAACATAAAGAGTGATATTTTAAATTTAATATCATGATTCATGGTTTTCCAATAATTCAAAGACAAATGATAGAATTATATGTGTATGATGCCACCATTTATAAAATAGTATGTAAATAGTAAAATAAAATCATGGATTGGTCATTGGACTCACTAGGACTCAAAAGGTAATTATACCATTTGTGTATATGTAGATCACTATAGCCAGTTATTTCATTTAATTTATATAAAGGAATGTTTCTCTCTCAACCAACACACAATGTTATGCATAAGATAAGTGGTAAGACTGCATAGAGTACCACACTCAATTATATCTGATTGTGATTCAATGTTTACAACAGGGTTCTAGAGAATCGTTTTGTAATTGTTAGATACAGAACTGAGATATTGTACTAATTATCGCCCTCAAGTTGATGTTCAATAAAAAATAACAACTAAAACTCTGGAAGATATGTTCAAATCATTCTCAATATATTTATACATATTTTGGGATCAATACCTTCTCTTATTTGAGTTCCCCTAAAACATTAATACCTATTCTAGTATTCAAATGGATTCTTATGTAGCTCTATGTAAGATGTTTTGTTGGGATGAAACATGCAAGAATGGATTTATAGAGAGTAATTTTATTGGACTAGATCTTATCCATGTCAGAAAAGGTTTATAACAATCAACTTCTTATGAAATATACACAATTTTAATAGATAATTTATGAAAAAAATCATCAACGAAACCTAATGTTTGAGGATGAAGATAATATATTCCCTTTTAAATCACCATGGAAGAAACTCATGTGGTTTTGGGAGAAGGTAAATCATAGTTCAAGAAACATCTTCCCCTATATGATTATTGATCTCATTAGAGTTTTGATTATCAACAATAAATACCACCATCCCAATCTCATGTGCATGACGTGTTATATATATCCATCTTGATTAAATAAATAACTTAAAAATCACATATACTAAATCAAAAGTTGGTACAATTGTATAATTATATTTCATATGTGGAGAATTTAGTGATTATTTTTTAATATTTAGACAATGTTATTCAAAACAAGGAAACTCACAAGGTCAATGTGGCATCGAAGAACAAATTGTTTGACAATAAAAATTATGATACAGAAGAGAAAAACAACTAGAAGTACCCAATACTATTTTATTGTATGAAAAGATATTTTAGGGTAGTTATTTTTTAATGGGGTAATATTTTAATCATATGAACATTAATAAATGAAATTCCATTTTTTTATTAATAAATTATTTATCATGTAATGTAATTATAAAAAACACATCCATTACTTTTTCTATTTTTTAGACAATTAAAAGTTTTATAACATCATATTTAAAATATTTTTATGCCTCATATCCCTTGATGGTATATATTTTATACATTTATCATATGATTATTATATATTAAGGGTTATAGTAAAGTCTAAATGACATAGAAATAATGAGTGATGGAATGTACCAGAATGGATTTTATGTTATGAAGCTCATTTTTCATATCTTTCGAAGGATATAACATCATATGTCTTTAGCCTTCAAAAATTCCAATTCAAGATTTAAAAATTGAAGCCCAAGAAAAACATTTTAGTTGAGAAGTTCAATCTCATCAATATCATCACCAAAACCCTGTATTCAGAACTATGACAACTATAACACACCATACCCATATAAAAGATGAATGTGTAATAAGGGTTTATGTATCTGGACACTAATAGTATGATTTATTATAATTTCATTAAAAATTATGATTTTATTTATTTTTTAACATTTTAAATCATTATGTATTGAAACGGAAAAAAATAGATTTTAATACGATGAAATTAAAATAGTATTTTTGGTAAATTTATATTTTCCATCAAGGAACATTTTTTGATCAATTGAATAATTTTTGAAATAATTGATATATTAATAAGATATTACAATTAAAAAATATTTTTTAAATATAAGTGATAATATACTTTCATGATGATGACTGTAATTTTTTAAGGGTCCAAAAACTTATATAGGTAAAACAATATTATATTTACTAGATGGGTAATTTTAAAATTAAAATAGAAAATTTCAATAATTGTGAATTATTCTTTATTAAATAAATATTATTTTCGAAACCATCATATCAAATTTATTCGATACTTAATTTTTAATAATTTTATAAGATAAATCATTTTTTTTGGAAAACTAAATATGGTAGTAATATATAAAGAGTGTTATGAAGTCATAATTACCCAACAATATTGTAAAAGATAACATAAAATGCATCCACCGGCCAAATATTATTTCCACTTTAAATTAACTTTTTTAATGTAATATAATTAATTTTATATTTCCTTACTGAATCTTCTAAATCCTTAATTATATTTTATTTCTTTGGAGACAATTAATTATAATCATATCTACCATTACAATTACCAAGTGTATTAGTTTAATGTGTAAATTTAATAGCCTTATATAATAATGAAAAAACCCATCTAATGTTGAAAAAATGGGTTAACCCATGGGAAAGTTTGTGGTTTTGATTAATTTATCATAGAGAGTCCAATATCTATGCTTCACAAGTAATAAAGAAGACCACTCCCTATTTTTATTTAATCCTTCCAAAAACCAGTCCTCATTGCTCAAAAATAAAGGAGCATGAATTTAAAACACCCTTCATTTTCTATATTCCTCCCACGATGCCCCATGATCCTATTAATCTCTTTATAATATTTAAGCTGAACCCTGTCAAAGATAAGGATCCTTCCCTCTTAATTATTCATGAACTTTGTGTGTACTATTCCTTTCAATTTCCATATATTAATATTGGAATGTGTTTTATAAAATCTATACAAACAGAATTATGAAGCCCATGTGACGATATAGACCATTAAATCTAATTATAACCTCTTATAGATCTATCATAACTGTATTATGTTACAAAAATTATCATTTTATTTTCTATGAAAATATTTTTTATAGCGAATATCCATCCCCATTTCCACTCATGGGTATTCAACTAGATGTTACTATCCTTCAATTTTTATTAAAATCCAAATATGTAATCCAAAATAACATTTCTTCTGTTAAATGTGATGAAATTCCATCTTATATTGTATGATCTATGTGGTACTCTTATACATATACATGATTTCAATGCAACAAGTTATACCCGAATTCTATATTCCTCCAATGCATTGGGTAATCTTTTTAACTCATGTGATTCCATGTAAGGTTCATGGTAGGTTATCATACACACACTATGTTAGGTTATGTTGGTGGTTATCTTTGACATTGGTTTATGATGTCATTTTTGATGTTGTTTTGACTTCCCTATGACACATCCATGTTAACATCATATATCTTAATTGTATTTCATTATTTTGACTCTCACACATTTTACGTCTCACTGATATGCATGTTGACTCAAATGTGTTACTTTAATTATGTTATGAAATGATTATTACCTTACTAGAATTTATTTCTATCCTATTTCTTATTTATATCCCCAGATTATCCCATATTTATTAAGATTAAACAAGATAATATAAGCGTATGTTATGGATTTTATGTTTGTCTTTGTATTTTCATTTCATGTTGTTAAGATATGTATATAATTTTTTTGAGATAGTAGGCCCCATAGTCTACTGGGGTTATATTAAATGTATTGTATTTTAAAATTCATGGAATAATATTTATTAAAATATGGGCTATAATTATCTAAATAATCATACATTAAAACAAAATGGAAAATATATTTTATAAATGATTGCATTATCTTCATTAAAATACATTCATGACTAGTTGTTTGCTATATATCCTTCTAAAATATACTTCCTATATTATCCAATACTGATATTTGTTCTAAACTAATTTCATATAGGATATTTTGGGATATAATAACACTTAATAACGGTAGAAAAAGAGAAACAATCCTGAACCCAATAACTTCTTGCTGGAATATAAATATCTTTTAAAAAAATTAAATGAAGAAAACTCTAACTATGTGGAACTTTTATAGAAGAAGTTATCCCATCATCCACATTCCTTCCAAATGATATGGATGATGAACACTATGTGGTTTATGAAAGCATCCAACCTACTGATACATTTCATGATAAATTATAATAATTTTAATTTTGAAATATTTGATAACATATTCCACATTTTGGGGATAACATCTCATGTTAAGAAGGTAGAATAAGTGGAAGACAACTTGTTGAAATGAAATCCTTGACTAAGAATCCATATAGATTCCCCCATAGTCCATAATATGGGAGTATGATTTAATTTTAACATGAGTATATTCATCAATTATTCAATCATTAACTCATATCTTACAATGCATTCGTTAATTCTCTAACTATTTCATAATTTTTTTGAATGAATTAAGCTCACCAACTCATGTTACATCTATTTTATTGGTTACATTATTATAATGCCTGTGGTAATATGATCTAAACATTAACATGAGAATTTTTGTCTTTTTTTTACTATTGTAGACATTTAAAAATGAATCTTTGAATACAAATCAAGGAAAAGGTATAATATTCCTTCGAAAATCCATTGAAATAAAATTCAAAAAAACATATGATATTACCTCCTACCAAAATTTATGTTATATTAATCAGTTATAGTAAGTTTCATGAAAATATTAATTTTATATGAACAAATTTATATTTTATGTTGTATCAATATAACAATAATTATTTTTCATAAATATATTGGAAAAAGAATATTCTCAATATAAGATTATGGTTACATTATGTGGAAATGTAATCTTTAGGAAATATACATCAAAACAAATAAAACAATTTCTTATATTTTTTCATATATCATTCTATCTCTATCTTTTTATATAACATATAAAAAACTATATTACTCCAACTTATGTCATACCATATACAAAAAGAACTCATCAAATCATATCATGAACAGTTTTTGATAACATCCAAATAATTTTTTAAAATCAATAATTAAATTTACTTCATGTCACACCGTATATAATATCTTTTGAATTCCTTAAGACATTCGGGTCATGTAATCTTCTAAACCTACAATCCATGTAATCTCTGAACCTATGGGCCTTATAAGGGTTCCCCCTCTTCCCTTGAAATGGGGCTTATCAAAATCAATAAAAATGAAGGCATTTGGGCCATTCGAGCACATAAAAAAATGCCCACAAAATGTATTAGTCTAGTGACCTTGGAACAATGGATTCATTAAGACTAATATATATGTGAGCTAAATCATCTTCCACTAGGTTCTTCTAAAATAGGACCCCTCTTAAACACATAAAAAATAATACATATCTTCATCACTTGGATGAAAGGAAACGTCAAAAGGGGTGTGCTCAGATACTCAATATGGGTAAAAATGATATATATATATATATAAACATAATCATTAGTACAAGTGTATGACAACATGATAATGAAAATAGGATACCATTCCCTATAAATCCAAAATCATAAATAGGATCATGGAATAAATATTGGTAGTTCATAAGTTATGAATAATAAAAAATAAATAACATTATCCATGATAGGATAACATAAAAATAAAACATGGAACTGTGGAAGACACATAATCATATAATTATAATTTCCATGGTTGTTAAGCCATCACATACAAGGTCATATTGGACGTATGGGTTCACTTTTCATACCATCTTGGTAGTCATGGTTCACTCTTATGACCATCTTAGTGGAAAAAGTCTTTTATGTTTATCTTAGGAGATATAAATCATTATTCAATGCATTGGAGGGAGATATTTGTCCAATTCATCTAATGATGAAATAAAAAAATTATTCCATGAGATCATAAAAATTCATATCATAATGCATGAAATGGTATGAGTTTTATAAGGAATTAATCAAATCAAAACCGTGGAAAATATACTGGGTTCGTAATTATTTCATTAGAAGCATAACTTTTAAAATGGGTGGTTTTCAGAGGAATATAACTCATGAAAGAGAACCTGATTTCCTAAAAATCATTCCTTAAAATCAAAACCATTAAAATAAATAATATTAAGGGATACTATGGATCATTTCTTTGAAAGGATTGAGTGACACCAATTGATGACATCTAATATGGGAAATTATTTGGAAACATATTTTAAAAGCAATTTTTGAGGAATATAACCTTTCTTCTTTGAAAATATTTTATTATAAAAAAATGAAATGCAATAATAAAAGAACACATTTTCATTAATAATAAAATTGAAATCTTATAAGGCATACTTTAAGGAATTATAACTTCAAGAAAGAACGCAAATCCCTTTCTTTCATATAAGTTAAAAAGAATCATTTTTCTCAATCTTTTTTTTTGGAAACAAAAAAATTGCCTCGTTCGAATAATGTAAAAATTATTCTTTTCATACATTGGTATTAATAACATTAAATAATTTTATCAAAATTGTAAATAAAAAATTGAAAACATTTTTAAGAATTATGGACATAGAAGATTAATATTCCCTAGAATATACTTAAATATAAATAACTTTGAATAATAATATGATTGTGAAATTAAATATTACCTTATATACGATTTACATCGTATGTATCTGAAACATGTGTATAATGGATTAAATAATTTTATTAAATTATTCTATAAAAATATTCATAAGATATCATAAATGATCATATTATCCACAATTTTTTAATAATATTTCATTATTACTCTTCATTTTGGTTATTAATTAATTCCATTTTATAGGAATGTTTTGTCATAAAAGTCTTATTTAATGCTTTGAGATTATAGTTTCTTTATTTATATAATAATATTAATCTGATAAATAACATATATATTCATTATATATATTTATATAATTATTATTTATTGGTAATTATAGATAAATGTTCACATCACGTCGTGGATACAGAAGGTTGTACTTATGCACGAGCGATGATATCATTCCCTTAATTGTGAAATGGTTTGAGAGTGGATGCAATATGATTTGTTCCAAATTTTATATCATATTAAAATTAAATATATATTTCTTCTTTCCATAATTATACCCATTAGAATAAATTGGTGATGAAAAAATAGATTAAACAATGATAAAGAAATGGTAGGTCATACGTACACACACATGGATATTTATTTTTTCATATGATAGATAAAACAAGTAATATGGTTATTCAACAATAATAATAAAATATGATTATAGTTGATATTATATTTATTAATATTTAATTTAAACAACAAATGAAGAGTAAGTATAAGAATAAATACTATTGGGATAGTTGGTAAAGGAGATTACCTCTTATTCGGTGATCGCCCTCTATATCTTATCTTAGGGACACTATAGTTAGAATTTTTTGAAGACCAGAACCTCTAAAAATTTATTAATAATATTAAAAGGATAATTTTTTGGGTTTTGGACATTGTATAAGGCTCATGGTGGTGTGATTATATGAGGGAGGATGTTCCCTTTATAAGAGAGGGGATTATCCCTCTTGGAAACTCTCAAAATATGAAATTTATATAAACTAGTTTCCGATATCAAATAGCTTCAATGTGAGTTATTTAAAAGATAATAAAAAGGTGTGTGTAAATATTCTCAAAAAAATATTTTTATATTTTTTTATGTCACAATAATAATCTTATCATTTGGCTTTATCCCTTAGTTAAAATCTTTTTCATTTACCATTACATCATGGATTTTTTTCTCCGTAGTGTTGATAAAGTTAATATAAAATACCAAACAAACCCCAAATGGATAATTGGTGATATATTTAACCATATAATTTTTATTTGTTAATATTTTATTTTTTATATATTTTAATTTAATTTAAAAAAATATTATTTATTTTACTGTATTATTGCAGTCAATTTTGATACTATTTAATATTTGTGTTTTTCAACATATCCTAACAAAATGATAACTTTGATAAATAACTTAAAATATATAAATCACATATTAAAGTTATCAATATGATTTTTGGATGTCATTAATTACGTTAAATTATATTTATCTTAATATTTTTAATTTAATTTTGTTCGTATTTCAATTAATTATACAATTACTGCATCACCATTACACAAGCCTCTAATATAATTATTTATTTAGATATAATTTAAAAATATATATAATGATTGGGTTAAATTTATTTTATTTCAAATTAATATATGTATTATAATTTATCTTTTTTATACCCATATATTAAAAATAATTCATATATTAAAAATATTATTATGAAAATTTTAACTTCACATTATATAGAATATAATAAATCTCATATTCTCTCATTGGTGGAATTAAAGTTTATATTTTCTACCTATGGTTTAATATGGTAAAAAAATACTTATAAGATGAAATTAAGAAAACTGTTAGGGTGATTTAACAATATTATATTATATTTTTACCTTTAATTATATGATTTTACCTTAACCTTGGTAAATAAAACTTACTAAAGTTACTATTCATAAAATCCAAAAAATTTTGTGGGCACTGTTAGACTCTAAATATCATAATGATTAAAACATTATATGTCATTTTTTGAAATACAATTTACAAAAGTGTTAAATTTAAGTTCATGTTTATCACATAGAGGTTGTTAAGAATTCTAGTAAAAAGAATTTCCAATGGATCCATATGTTTTTAAATATAATTCCATTAAAACATTATTTCCAAAGACATAAATTATACTAATATAGAAATAATTTTTCTCTAATGGATTATAAAAATAAACAGAAAATATATTAATTTGTTAAATTAAAGGGAAGTTTTCAACTAAAATGATGTATTTTTCCCTAATCGTCAAAAACGGTTCTTGTTAGAAAAATAGAAAAAAATCACCCAATGTTAATTATGATAGCCTGAAAGATAAAATGATATTTATTTTATCAGAATTTAATTTATATAAATATCTAAAATTCATTATTTATTGTTTATAGAATGGAATAAATACCATTTTATTACAGAAAAAAATATTATTAAACATAGAAATATTTTAAAAAAATAATATATTTTTCATTATCAATATGTTTTACATATATAAAACCAATAAAAATAATATATAAAAAGTAGTTATTACTCTTCATATTAATAAATTTAATGGGTTGGTCAAAGAAAAATTATTTAAATAATTATATAAAAAAATGATGTTTCATGTGATCTCGATATTGTATGTTTCATATACCATGTTGGTGTTGTGTGTAGTGAAAGACACATTTATGATGTGTGAAAGGAATGTTTGATTTAGTGTAATGAAAAAGTAAATTAGAATTAATTTATTCAAAAACATGTTCATTGAAACTCAGTGTGTTACATTCTACACCCCTTAAAATGAATTTATTCCTCAAAATTCATCATTCTAATACAAAAAATGGGGATACCTATGCCTCATCTTATCCTCAAGTCCCCTCACAGCTTCCACTAACATGTTATCTCTCCAGAAAACAATGACCTGATGACTGGTCTCGTTTCAGAGAACATTCTATGTATGATTCATAATTTTATATGGTTGTTCTTCGTATGAGAGATCTTGTTCCAACAGTACGACCTCTGAGTTTAGTACATGTGAAGTGTTAAGTATATACTTCCTTAAGAGAGATACATGGAAAACATTATTGAATTTAGACACATGTGGATAGAGTCTCTAGAGAAATGATATTTTCATGATATGATCTATAATTTCAATGGGACTGGTATATCTAGGGATTAATATACATATACTTTTAAATCTCATAACTTTATACCGTGGAGAAATTAAATGAACCACCTTATCACCAAAATTAAATAATAGATCTTGTTATCGATTATGTGTATTAATTTTCTGCCGACATTAGGCTATATTGATATGTTCATGAATGGTTTTAGCCTTCTCATCCTACCTTCAATGATTTTAGGTCCTAATAGATTTCTTTCTCCAACTACATCCCACCATGATTATGCTCTACATTTCATCCCATATAGGGATTTATAATGATACATCTGAATTCATGAGTGAATGAAGCTCTTGCAAGAAACCTCAACTAGATGAAGGTGTTGATCCCAACCACCTTCAAAATCTAGAGAACATGATCTCAACATATCCTAGAGGTTTTGAATTGTTCATTCAAATAGACCATCCATATAAAGGTAACAATATATGCTAAAACACATTTCTATATAATGTTTTTACTTAGGACTTCAGCAAAATTTTGATGTAAACCTAGTGTCCAAGTCAGATACAATAAAATGTGGTACTCCAGGTAACATTACAACTTCCTTAATTTATGTCAATGAGAGTTGATCTAGAGAGAAGTATTGTCTGATATAAATGAATCATGTTGAATTATTAATGTGATCAAATAACACCCATATATAATTAAACCCTTGAGAGGTTTGGGTATTCCAATGAAAAATATACAGTGATGTTCTATCGTTTCAATTCTCGTATGGGTAATAGATGCATCATCCCCATAGATTTTTGTATTTCAGCCATAACCTACTGTATTACTATGATCCAAGATATAAACTATATAATATCTCTCATCATTATACCCATACATCAGTATTATTTAATTTCTTTATACATATTTTTAATTACAGGATGATTAAAAAATGAAGTGACATGAGCATCCCCTAATAGCACACTCTTAAAATATTGTATAGAAGGAATGCTTGCACGGTTCAAAAACCATATCATTCCATGCTGATCAAGTTTAAACTCTAAATAATATATGACCTTATATTTCATCTACACATCTTTTTTTAATGCCTATTTAATATTAATTAGGATTTAATGTTTAAAATTAAACTGAGGAAGATAATATTTTTCCCCTTGCTTCAAGATTTCTAGTTCCATCCTTCTGCAATCCAGTAGTATTGGATATTTGGTGATCCTAATCATGAAAAATCTAGCATGAACCCTTCAACGCAAAGTGTTGGACACATTTTTTTATTTCTAATGGTTGGAATGTATAGATGAGTCAGAATCCCTTATCTTCTTTAACCCTCTTCTTTGGTGCATGTTCAACTACTTATATTTGAATCCATATTTTATATTTTTACGATACATATATATATAACACCTATCACTATAATTATAATACCTCTATATATTTAATGAAATAATTACCATAGCTAACTCCACATCATGAGTTAGGTAAATATTTTCCTGAATCATAATCTTTTATGAGGAATTAGTGAAAACCTTGTTTTTCTACATAAGAACACATCCTAATACATTAATAAATACTTCAATATAGACTAAAATACCTTCAGCAGCACAGATTAATGTAAGAAAAGGTTCACTCACTAATTTTCCCTTCGGTTCCTTAAAGGATTCCTCACATTCATTTATCCAATAGAACGTGGAACCCATCCGAGTTAACATGGCTTGATTATTAGATAGTCATGATAAATTTTACACAAACCATCAATAATATCCAGATGAACCTTGAAATATATAGTTCTTAGTTACCATTTTTTCCTTGGCCAGAATTCAATTTTCTATGTCTTTGATGGATCTAATACAATACCTTCTCGTGAGATTATATGACCCAAAAAATTTAACATTTTTTCATCAAAGAGATACACTTTATAAAATTTTGATATAGATTATCCTTCTTTAGGTTCTTTATTACAATTATCATGTCATATTCATTCTCTTTCATTTCATTAAATAAAGTGGAATATCATATATAAATACAACCACCAAAATAATGACTGATAGAATATTAATTATTTTATTATCAAAACACTTGTGATGAAAAAGTGAGAAACTAGAAGATCAAACATTAAAAAAAAATAAAACCATTAAAGAGGATAACCCAAATGAAGACTATAGGATCTACCTCCCCTAGAAACTACCATATGATGAGAAGTCTTAACCATCACATTATAACTTGTCTAGTTATCCTCTGCTGGGTTGCATAGGCCTGATACCGATGGTAGGGTCATAACATCCCGAACATCCAAATATGAATATCCTGCTTATGTGACATTTTTGTTCTCTAAACCTCATCTAAAGATGATCCATGTAGTGTTCTAAATGAAAACACACCAAAAACTCATAGCGATATCATAAAAAAAACATGTCCAGATACATATAAGGAATAACCAAAGAAAGAACATAAAATCACCCAAAACCAACAATAGATCCTCGAAAAGGATATATGAAATCACTAACACCAAAACACCTCACTTGATCCTCCACATAATAGTGATCATAAAACTAGAAACGCACACCTAAAAATAGAAACACAAAGACCACCTATCATTACCAATCCATCGACCCCAAAATAAAAAAGCTTTTTCACGCACCTGAAGAGAACCTGCAAGACCAGATCAGACCCTACACCGCTGGATGAAGCCAGAAGAGACAAATCTGACAATGAATCTAATCCACCAATCCAAATATAACCTAAAAAAGACTATATATGACCTTTAACCATCACACATGATTCTTTACACTAGAAAAAATATGATGATTGGAGCACGCCACTCGAAGATTCTCACCCTAAGAAAAAGCTGAAGGAGTCGCACCCAAAGAAAAACCATTGCAACGAGTCCTGATCTGACCCAAAGAAGAAAATAATTGACCCCATAAAATTGTACAATCCACCCAAAATGTAGTCGATGTATGGAGTATGACACACAAAGCTTTATCATCTCCTCTTAGTCTGTCACAGTTGAAGATGACCGACGTCCGAAACCTGTAGCCCCTGCACACCTCTACCTAAGTAGGAGAGTCATATGAGGATAAATCAACTTCTACCAAGTTGTCATAGTTGAATATAGATACCACGTGAAGCCCTAGCACACCATCATAGAAGATATGAGATCTAGGTAATTTCTAAATTATTTATTAATAAAATCTGTGAAGATAGATTGTGAATCCGTAAGGCCTAGAGGCCTCAAAATATACTCATTATGTCAATATATTGTACTGAATGATATTTTGGGTATATTCTCCTTTTTGAACCATAATTGATCTTATCCAGAATGAAGTTCAATCAAGAAAAGTATTTATATATTTGTATTAGTTAAAAGAAGTCATCAATATGTGGAAGATAATACTTGTTCATAACATTAATCTTGTTGTACTCCTGATAATAAATGCAGATTCCCATTCATACATCATTATTATTCCAAAATAACAATTTCACTCTAATGTGACACACTTGGAATAATGAATCCCTTATCAAGGTTTTCATGGAGTTCCATCTTAAATTCATCTGACTAAAAATGGACTATTATATAGTGATTTTTAGAAATTGGTTTATAATAAAGTATGAGATCTACAGAGAACTCCACTTCATGCATCGGTGGGAGACTAGGAAAATATTCCAGGATAACACCCAAAAATTCATGAATAATATTTAAATTATCGATGTCAATTTTCTCCCCAACCATTTGAGATAAATATCCCTTATGAATGGAATTTAAAACCCATACATTAGATGTAATATCTATATGAACTTCATATATATTGTGTCATTGATATACTATCATAGGATGGTTTGAATCATCAAACGTAACTTCCATTACTTGAAAATTAATGATGTATTTTTATTTAGAATTCCAATTCATGACTATATTGATATCAAGATGAACTAGAGGAAGAATGATAATATTGTTAGGAAAAACATTCCCACAAACATCAACCAGAGATAAATCATGGACCTGAGATGTAATCATCATAGCATTGGGGTTTTTTCTTGATAATTCCAGATATAATTATTTGGGTGGAATCTTAATACCCATAAAAAATTCATAAGATTTGAACAAGTGGGTTGATCCAAATCCAATTACACATTAGATGTTTTAGAGTGGATAGTAATTATACCTTTCACCAAATCATTATTACATCCCTAATTAGTAATAGTGATTGCCTAAGATTTTCCCATGACCCTCAGATTAAATGTTTCCTGACATTGATCATCATCACCAACCCATGGTTTTGGGAACTGGATAGCATTATGCTCATTCTCCATACACATGTGGAATTAAAACATGGTAGGTTCTTCTGTTTCACTTTCTCTCCACATTCACTTTTCTCTGTCTTTTCCCATCACTTCAGTAATAAAAAACCTGACGACATTCCTTTTTGTACATAAAAAGTTTAGTAAACTGCCTATGTTAATTTCTTACATTCTTATTCTTAAACATAGATCATAATGGGGAGATCCTTCATCTCTCTACATGGTTTTTAGATTTCCATTTAAAATCTATCTTTCTCTTCTTATCAAACCCCTGTGATTTGTACTTCACCTCAACCTCTATTAAAACTTGAATGCACTATGCACAATATCTTCATAGATGATAAAATCTCATTTTCCCATCATGATTCTAATACTAGGATTTAGGAAACTGAAGAACCTATCGACTTTAATTTTGGTTTGGATGATAATTCCAAAAGAGTGCATGACAAGTCTCATAAAATTAGCCTCGTAAGTACCAAAAAATTCAACATCCCTTTCTTAAACTCTATAAATTATTTCTGCATTATGATACGAAGAAAGAAATGAATTTACTTATTGAAAAATAGGTTATTGATTTCATCCCAATCCATTGATTCAATTTAATCTTTCTACCTCGTATTCTTAATTAGAGTCCACCACTGGGCTGCTTCACGTTGAAAAAATAAAATCAAGATTAACATTCTCAAGCTATGAACACTCGAGAACGAAAAATAACTTTTCAGCAGTACTGATCAATTTTTCAATAAAAAGTGTATCATAATACCCACTGAATAAAGGTGATTGTTTCCTCATAAAAGACTAAACAAAATGGTGTTCCCTCTTTTTATAATTTATAATTCCACAATGATTCACAGCTTGATAAATTTTTATGTGTATAGAAACATGATTTATCCTTTAATATCTAATAAGATTCTATTCCTCTAGAGGGAAATCATTGAATTATCTGTCGCAGTCACCATTCACATGGTTTCTTTTGGTTCCATCCATTGACTAAAACCAAATGCATAGAGTAAGAAATAGTTATCACAATGAGGTACTACATAATCAGGAAAAGTCACAGATATGATTTCTATGTTTTGACACCTTTCTTAATATATGAAACCTTAGGATAATAATATGTTATTCATTGCCAAATTATTTATAAATAATTTACGACACTTGTTGAAGTGTTTTTGAATTCCGAATTAATATTCCCCAAAAGTGCCAAACTAGGTGTGCATGAAGGCTTGTAGTTATATGATACGTAATGATCGCGTTAGGACCGATAAACCTTGTTAGTGTTTCTACCTATAGTTATATCTTTATTATATCCAAATCCAATTATAATATCCATATAGGGATGTTTTTATATGAAACCACTCGTTCTATCCTATACCAAAATCCTTATAAATTTTCCTATACATTTCATTATCCATATTCTTATCCATAGTAATGTTAGTAGGGTTCTCTATTTGTTTTTTTCTTCAAAATTTAGAAAGTTAAGTAAAACATTTCTCAGATACGAGCAATAATGACCCATTATTTTTATACATTGACATTACATTATTTTTTTGGAATACTAAATACATTTCAAAAATAGATTCCCAATGACCGTATAAGTTTAGTTCCATTAGAAACATGGAAACCTAAACATTGTAACATATGTAAGCTAAATTATCTCCCACAAGGTTCTTTTGGACTATAAAAATTCTTAGACACATAAAAATAATACATATATTCAAAACATGGGTTGAAGAAAACATAAAAATGGGTGGGCTTAGATGACCGGTAAGTGTAAACAAGAGAGATATGTAAACATAATCATTATTATAAGGGTATGATAACATGATCATACAAATAAAAGATCATACACCAAATATCCAAGATCGTTAATAGGATCATTTAATACATATTGGAAGTTCATAAGACATGAATCGTAAGGAAATAAAGAACATGATCCATGAAAGAATAACATGGGAATAAAAATCTCAAATAATGATAAGATTGTGTAATTAACTCGTTAGGAGAATTAAAAAAGATTCCATTCAAACATGGGAAAAATTACATTAAATCATGAAGAATATTGATAAAAATACTTTTTATTTTTTAAAAATAATTTGGACATGGAATATAAATATTCACTAATAGATACTTATGTATAAACAATCTAGAATAATAATAACATTGTGAAATTAACCCTTACCTTAGTTATGATTTCAATCATGCGTATATAAAACTATTGTATAATGGAATAAATAATTTTATTAAATTGTTTTACAACCATATTCATATGACATCATATATGATCATATTATATCCCAATTTTTGTTAATATTTCATTATTGTCTTCCTAAACCAATGGATACTTGTTGGATGCAAAAAGAGGGTAAAATCAAGGGGCATGAGATCCTGTTAGATGCAGGAGAGGAGGCTCAACAGGTTGGTTCCACAGAGTCTCAATTGGTGGTGAAAGGATCCTCAAAGGCAGATGACCTGTATGAGGATGTGCATCTGCATTCTAATGAGATGAGGATGGTAAAGGGGGATGATATTCCCCCTGGACAACAATGTGAGTCAGGTTCTACCGATGTCTTTCAGTGCCTAAAGGATGAGGATCTGGAAACTCAGATGGAACCACTCATGCTCTATGGCGAAGAAATGAATGGGGATGCCCTGGTGATCAAGGCGGAGAGGGAAGACATTGACCAAAATATGGAATGAATTATTCAACTGGAAGTTTCTAAGGATTATGTTAAATGGATTGATAAGAAAGATCTTATATTGATTAAAGTCTTTTATAATTATAATATCAGTGAAGAAGAATATATGATCACTTGTGATTACCTTGCAAGGCACTATGAGGACATCATAGAGGAAGATCCAGACTACTAGGTAAGTTCCCTCCCTTAGAAACTATTGAGTGAAAGAGATTCCAATTGCCTTAAACACATGTTTAATAAATCCATAGTTTTCTTTTTTTTAATATTTTTTTGAGGGTTCTCACTAGCCCCTTAAAAGTGTTGAAAATATAATAGTTAACATGGATCTATAAGGAACCTGATTGTTTGAGGAAGAGAAGGAGGATGTTCCATTTTATACGAGAGGGGAGGACACTCGTCAAATATATCCAAATATTAAATTAATATAAATATGTAACATCCCAAGTAAGTAATGAATAATAGATATTTTTATCTATGTCTATTAATGATTAAGATAGTGTTTTAGAGGCTTAAAATAAAAATAAATACAATCTTATGCATGGAATACACTAATATTCTTAAAAGATTGTTTTACTGCCTTTGGATGGCAAACCATTTCTAAATCTCTCTTTTGACAATCTTATAAGCTATGTTTGTCAAAATAAACTTATTCTTTATGATTGGGACATCAAAATTTACTTTGTGTGAATTTTTGGTATTTTTCAGACAATGATCATTTTTTAATTAATAGTGAAAAATACTGCATTTTACATCAAAACTGCTTTTTAATCTAATTTATTTATATGATTATATTATCTTATGAATTGGTTTTGAAGTGTAATATGAATATATTTTTACCATTTAATCCAATGTTGGTCATTGGAATCAATTTCACTTTGAAATTGGACTTAAACTGCTGTCAATCTTTTGATACTTATTGTTTCATAAAAACACGCTATTTGCTAGGACATCAGGAATTAATTATTAAATTAATTAATGTGACTTATATGTTTTTAATTTTGTAAAATAGACTTCATTTTTGAATTCTGAATATCAAATATTGCTTAGGGTGAATTTTTTGTAATTTTCTGAAAAACATCAATTTTTGATGAATAGTGAAACCACTAAGTGGTACTTATAAAAACTGATTTTTCATTTAAATGAAATTTTACCACTTCTGTGTTGTGAATTTCAAAAATCCGACATACATGGTTGTCATTAAGAAGTAAAATGTGGTTCAATGAGATTAAAATAATTTTTTGGTGAATAGTAACTATTAAGTTCTTAATCGCAATTAGAGGTAATTAGTGTAGTTTAAGGTAATAATAATGCTTTAATAAAATGAGATGAGCTTTACACATGTCATACCCTCATTGGATGTGTCATTGCCGACCAAGATAATCCATGGGTAAACTTGGGGACCCCATGGAGCCACTTTGGATGGGAAATTACATAAATAACTTTTTATTTAATGTAAAAGTAAAAATTACACAAACATGAGATGTTTTACTAAAAAACGTTTTACCTGGGGATATAAAGATTAGATTTTTGATTATAAATTGTCATTGAAAATATAAAAATATTTCCTACATCATAGTATATTTTTTATAATTTTTAGACTTTAAATAAATTAAAATATTTATGACATCATGATGATGCAACAATGACCTCATTATTTAACGATTTAAATAAAATGGAATGATAATGTAAAATCTAAGACCTACACGTGGACAAAACCTATTGGATGGGTGGATTTAGAACCCTTATCACCTTATCCTCGAAACACATCAATGTGGGACGTCTTAAATCCGAATACCATTTTAAAATAATGTGACTTTTCTTTACCATCCAAGAGTGACCCTCCTCTCATCTTATAAAAGGCCCCCACCTCTACCTCCATACCCACACTCCCAAAGCCTTTGGCTCGACCAAACCCTGACCATTTTGGCTCTACACATCCCTCTCTTACTCCTTGAAGCCTCACTTTGGGCAGAATTCTTCCCAAGGAAGCCTTTGATCTCTAATCTAAGAGAGTTACCCGATTTTAAGGTAATGTCTTCTTTTGAGTCCTTTCGTTTGATTTTTCTTCTCCAACCCCCTAAACTCTTTTTATTCTTTCCTTTTATAACAACACCAGTATCTTCAATATACTAGGATGTTGTTATAAGAAGGATTCGAGCTACACTTACACACACATACATCTAATGGTTAAAGAACATACTGTTTCTGTGGATGGCGAATTTCTGCCTCCTGAAACGATGATTGGTCAACATTCTTTTAACACCTTCGAAGGTTTCCATTAAGATGTCACTATATTTATATATGATATATAATATGTTTATTTTTTCTTTATGATTATGTATTTTTCATTTTGGGCATACCTTTATGGTTTCCATTATGGGTAAACGCGATATCTTCATTTAAGGAAGTGCGGACTACCGCCCCCTCAAAGTGATTTGATTCGTTAAACACCATATGTGGGACGTATAAAGGATGTAACTATGATATTATATATTATATTATACTGGAATTATAATATAACTTTATTTCATTATGATTCCATTCTATAAAATACGAAATAGAAATGAAAGTAGCATTCATGCGTACGTACGGCTTACCGTCTCCATGAACGGTGCATTTAATTTCTTATCTCTAAATGATTATGTAATATTATAAAATGAATGTATATACTAGATATATATGATATATAAATCATGATTATAATTCTATATATAATGGATACATGAACAACTTGTAATTATTAAGGGTTTATTTTTGACTCAAGTGCCAATGATCGTTAAAACGACCGTTATTAACTTAAATAATTACATAGTGTTAATAACATGGAAATAAGTGATATAAAAGGAATAATGAACATTAAAAAGGTTCTTAAGTAAGTAGAAATTAACTCAAGTTTATTATTCAAGACATTAAAGAACGATCAAGTCAAGTCGGACCCGAGGTATGGGACTTCGTCTCAATCTCCTTTCATTGATGCATATTTTGTTTTATACTCAACCTTCTTTTATATGGTGTATAAACCCCTTTGTCTTTTACATTTATCCAAAAGGAATATTTTTTATACGAAGCATTTTACTAAACGACAAAAGGGAATGTTTTGTCGTACATATGCGGCGACAACGACTTCTCCCCCACTGTGACCATTATTTGAGTTTCGGCTTCCTCTACAAGCCATACCTTACTTTTAAAAGAAAAATAAATACCATGTTTCACTTTTCATTTATGTTGGTATTGAAAATGGTTTTGATAATGTTTTTATTATATCAATGTGTTGTATTGATATCTTGTGATTGAAATTTGGGAATGTTATGTTTCCTTTATGCATGTTTTATGTGATACGATTATGTTATGGTTCTTGGGCATTATTATGAAGACGGGTGGTTCCGTGATAAACTAAGGGCGGGTGAGCCCGATATAGCTCTCCAAGGCATTGGGTAACGTGAAGGAGTGAAACATTAAGGTTTCTCCAAAGAGATTTAGGGAATATACTATGATGGGTATTCCAAACGTAACCAAGAGGGTTACTCTCTACGTAAGAATGTTATGAATACCTCAAGTTACCTTTATGTCTTATGATTTCGATGATTTATTCATGATTTGATGAGGTATGTTAAAGTTCTTATGTTTTATGGGTAAAGTATGATTTCATTCTTATGTATATATGAACTCGTGTTTCCTTTCCATATTTGTTTTATATAACCCATACTGAGCTTTTTATGCCCATCCCAAGTCTTTTTTGAAATGTTTTTCACAGGTCAAGGGAAAGGTACATGATATGATGATAGTGTCAAGGAAGTGTCAAGAAAGAATCCATGTTTTATTTTAAATATGTTCCATTGATGGGAAAGAAGAATACTATCATTATGTATCCACTTTGTTTATATGTGGAACGTAATGCAAGTTTTATGATCTAGTTCTCTAAAACTATAAACCCGAAAATATCTTCAATGTGTAATCTTGTAATAACTCAAGATTAAGTAAGGATTAAGGCTGAGGCCTTATAGTTGGTATCAGAGGTAAGTTTAGATAACTTTATGAGTTACAATTCTATTAAATGATTATCCAAAAATATTTTTTTTGAAATGATATAGCATTTGAAGATTACCATGTTGCTTCTTCTAAGACATGTTTGTTCAGAATGGTTTTTCGCAGAGGAAACAGGGAAGCAGTGCTAGGACGGCATACAGAAAAAAATAACCTTCTGAATCAGCATCCCGAGATGGTCGGAATTAGAACTGAACAGTTTTTTGCATTAATGGCGCAGTTGACTCAAGCGATAAATGGTGGTGGTATCCATGCACGAGATCAGCTAGATCAACTGCAGAGGAACATGTCAGTGGTGGAACATTTCATGAGGAAACATCCCCCATCATTCAGAGGATCATCTGACCCTGTGTTAGCTAAAGGGTGGATTAAAGCACAGGAGAAGATTTTCGATGTCATGGGGTGTTCAGACAATCAAAAGGTTAGTCTTTCTATTTACCGTTTGGAGGGTGAGGCAGATCAGTGGTGGTCTATGGTTAAAAATATTCGGGACTCTGATGAGATTGATGCTCTTGACTGGGATGAATTCAAAGGTATATTTCATGAGAAGTATTTTCCTAAGGCTGTTCGACTTAGTATGGAAGATCAATTCTTGGAATTGAGGCAAGAGGAAGAGTTAGTGGCTGCCTATGAAGAAAGGTTCACTCGATTGGAAAGGTATGCTCCAAATTTTATCTGAGACATTGATAGTAAAATCAATCGTTTTTACTGAAGATTAAAGCCAAAATAGCGAAGGGCATTAGCTTGTCGTGAGTGTAAAAGTTATGAAAAGCTTGTTCAATGTGCTGAGAAGGTGGAAATGGAGTTTTCCGATGATCAAGTGTTCGATAACAACCAATAGAAGAAGAGACCGAGGTGGCAGGATAAAGGTAAGAACTCTTCAAAAAAGTCTGATGGTAAGAAAACTAAGTTTCCAGTTTGTGATAAATGTGGAAAAAGGCATGCTGGGGAATGTCTTCTGAATTCTGGAAAGTGCTACCGATGTGGTAAGATGGGACATAAGGCTCGTGATTGCACTGAAAAAGATCAAGGTGAATGTAAGACCAAATTTGATTTACAGTTAGTGAAATGTTATAAGTGCAATGAGATGGGTCACTATGAAAACGAGTGTCTGACAAAGAGCTTGGGTGATGGGAAGCAGTTAGACTATAAGCAGAAAGGGGTGGTGAATTCCTTTGCAACTACTTCAGCAGATGTCGGGCCATCAAATGAATTTGTATCAGGTACTTTGTTTGTTTTTTCAGATTATGCTAGTGTGTTGTTTGATTCGGGGTCTACACATTCTTTCATCTCTGAAACCTTTTCTAGTAAAATGGGAATACCACCTCAAGAAATGACTCCTGGTCTTTTGGTAAAAACACCTGGGGGAAATGTTGAGGAAAAAAGAATTTATAAGAATCTTCCTATCCTTATCTGTGGAAAGAACCTACTTTCAAACCTTATTGTTCTACCTCTAGTAGAGTTTGATGTTATCCTGGGTATGGATTGGCTCCCTATTTACCATGCTAAGATTGACTGTAGAGCTAAAGAAGTTTCTTTTCAGAAAGAATTTTAGTTTTTGTACAAGAATGAACCCTTAATGTTGATAACTTATCAAGAGGCCAATAAACTTGTAAAAGATGGAAATGAATGTTACCTTGCACACATCATTGAAAACAAAGGAACTGTTCAGATTAATGATTTTCCTATGGTAATTGAGTATCCTGATGTTTTTCTTGATGAGTTTCCTGGAATAATACCAGATCGGGAAGTTGAGTTTACTATTGACTTAGTTCTTGATGTTAAGCCAATTTCAAAACCCCCTTATCGAATGGCTCAAATTGAACTTTTAGAGTTGAATGAGAAATTGCAAGATTTATTAGAGAAAGGTTTCATTCAACCTAGAACATCACCATGGGGTGATCTTCTTTTATTTGTTAAAATGAAAGATGTTTCAATGAGACTTTTCATTGATTATAGAGCCTTGAATAACATCACTGTTAAGAACAAATATCCTTTGCATCATATCGATGATTTGTTTGATCAGCTCCAGGGAGCTCAGTTTTTTTCAAAGATTGACCTGAGATTGGGGTACCATCAGCTGAATGTAATGGAAGCAGACTTTAGGAAGACTGCATTCTGTACAAGATATGGCCTTTATGAATATGTAGTAATGCCTTTTGGGCTAACCAATGCACCTGCTGTATTCATCGAGTTAATGAATAGAATTTTCCATGAGTTCTTGAATAAGTTTGTGGTGGTTTTCATGGATGATATTTTGGTGTTTTCTAAAAGTAAAGTGGAGCATGAAAGACATTTAAGGGTTATCTTGCAAACCTTAGAAGAAAAGAAACTGTATGGAAAAATCAGAATGTTTGAGTTTTGGTTGCAACAAATTTCTTTCCTTGGTCATATTGTTTCTAAAGATGGGATAACTATTGATCCTACAAAAACAAAGGTTGTTGAAGAATGGCCAAGACCCACAAATATAACTGAAATTCATAGATTCCTTGGTTTGGCAGGCTATTACCGAAGGTTTGTTAGAAATGTTTCACGGTTATCTAGTCCAATGACTAAGCTAACTCGGAAGGGTGTTAAGTTTATCTGGAAAAAAGAATGTTATGATTGTTTTCAGGAATTGAAAAGAAGATTGGTGAATGCTCCAGTTTTGGCACTACCTTCCCGGAATGGTGAGTTTGTTATATACAGTGACGCTTCATTGAAAGGACTTGGTTGTGTCCTAATGCAGAATTATCAGGTAATTGATTATGCTTCACGTCAGTTGAAAACTCATGAGGTAAATTACCCTACACATGATTTGTAATTAACTGCTGTTGTTTTTGCTTTAAAAATTTGGAGGCATCATTTTTATGGAGTAAAGTGTGAAATATTATCTGATCACAGAAGTTTAAAGTATATATTCACTCAGAAAGAGTTAAACATGAGACAGAGGAGATGGCTGAAATTAATCAAGGATTATGATTGTACAATTCATTACCATCCGGGAAATGAAAATAAAGTGGCTGATGCTTTGAGTCGAAAAAGTAATGCTTCATAAGAAATGTTGCATTTGGAACGTGATCATTTGGTTAGGGATTTGATGAAATTTGGCATAGAAGTTGTTGGTGCAGGAAGTTCTTCTGTTTTGTTTCAGGTATCAGTGAGATCATCTCTATCAGATAGAATCAAGCAAGCACAGAAGCAAGACAGTGAGTTGTAGAAAAAGATAGAGCTGGTTCAGAAAGGTATGTTGCCTGAATTCAACAATGATAATGATTGCGTTTTGAGATTTGGGAAGAGATTGTGTGTGCCCTGTGATTCACAGTTGAAGAGAGAGTTGTTATGTGAAGCTCATAGTTCTCCGTTTTCAGTTTATCCTTGCAGTACTAAGATGTACAGAGATCTGTGGGAGTATTACTGGTGGGATGGAATGAAAAGAGATATTGCTGATTTTACTGTGAAGTGTTTGACATGTCAACAGGTTAAAGCAGAGCAACATTTACCAAAAGGGATGCTTCAGCCTTTACCAGTGCCAAAGTGGAAATGGAAGAATATATCCATGGAATTTGTTGTGGGATTACCGAAGACATCTCGAGGTAATAATGAAATCTGGGTTATTGTTGATCGCTTGACTAAATATGCTCATTTCCTTGCTAAACGTGATACTTTTTCCCTAGATGAACTTTCCCGTTTGAATCTTAAAGAGATAGTCAGGTTACATGGAGTTACTCTCTCCATTGTATCTGACCGTGATCCCAGGTTCACTTCTAACTTTTGGAAAGGCCTTCAGAAGTCGTTGGGTACTGAATTAAATTTTTGTACAGCTTTTCATCCTCAATCAGATGACCATTTGGAATGAAAAATTCAGACCATGGAGGATATGCTACGAGCTTGTTCGATGGATTATCAGGGAATTTGGGACCAACATCTTTCTTTGGTTTAATTTTCATATAATAACAGTTTTCATTATTGTATACAGATGGCACCATTTCAGGCATTATATGGGAATCAGTGTCGAACTCCAGCATTCTGTGATGAAGTGGGTGAAAGGAAGTTGATGGGACCAGAATTTGTAGAAGAGATGGCAAAAGAAGTTCTGCTGATTCAGAAGCACATGATAAAAGCTCAGAGCAGGCAGAAGAGTTATGCGGATAACCGAAGGAAGGATCTATCTTTCGAGGTAGGTGATCATGTTTTTCTCAAGGTTTCTCCTTGGAAAAGTGTGATGAGATTTGGTAAGAAAGGAAAGCTGAGTCCAAGGATTATTGGACCATTTGAAATTCTAGAGAGAGTTGGATCAGTTGCATACCGGGAGGCATTACCTCCGAGTTTATCTCAGGTACACAATGTTTTTCACGTTTCGATGTTGAGAAAGTATATGCCAGATCCATCTCATGTTTTGAGTCCAGAGGTAGTTCAGTTGGAAGAGAACCTATCTTATGAGGGACAACCGGTCCAGATTCTTGACCACAGGGAGAAAGTGTTATGGAATAAGGTGATTAATCAGGTAAAGGTTTTGTGGAAAAACCACATGATGGAAGAGGCAACATGGGAATCTGAAAATGCAATGAGAGATAAGTACCCTCATTTATTCGATAAGTAAATAAATTACGGGGATGCAATTTTCAAAAGGGGGGAAGGACGTAACATCCCAAGTAAGTAATGAATAATATATATTTTTATATATGTCTATTAATGATTAAGATAGTGTTTTAGAGGCTTAAAATGAAAATAAATACAATCTTATGCATGGAAAACATTAATATTCTTAAAAGATTGTTTTACTGACTTTTGATGGAAAACCATTTTTAAATCTATCTTTTGAAAATTTTATAAGCTATGTTTCTCAAAATAAACTTATTATTTATGATTGGGACATAAAAATTTACTTTTTGTGAATTTTTGGTATTTTTCAGACAATGTTCATTTTTAATGAATAGTGAAAAATACTGCATTTTACATCAAAACTGCTTTTTAATCTAATTTATTTATATGATTAGATTATCTTTTGAATTGGTTTTGAAGTGTAATCAGAATATATTTTTACCATTTAATCAAATGGTGGTCATTGAAATCAATTTCACTTTGAAATTGGACTTAAACTGGTGTCAATATTTTGATACTTATTGTTTCATAAAAACACGCTATTTGTCATGACAGCGGGAATTAATTATTAAATTAATTAATGTGAATTATAATTTTTGAATTTTGTAAAATGGTCTTCATTTTTGAAATCGTAATATCAACTATAGCTTAGGGTGAAGTTTTGGTGTTTTTCTGAAAAACATCAATTTTTGATGAATAGTGAAACCACTAAGTGATACTTATAAAAACTGATTTTTCATTTTAATGAAATTTTACCACTTATGTGTTTTGAATTTCAAAAATCTAACATACATGGTTGTCATTAAGATGTAAAATGTGGTTCAATGAGATTAAAATAATTTTTTGGTGAATAGTAACTCTTATGTTCATAATCACGATTAGAGGTAATTAGTGTAGTTTAAGGTAAAAATAATGCCTTAATAAAATGAGATGAGCTTGACACATGTCCTACCCTAATTGGATGTGTCATGGCCGACCAAGACAGTCCATGGTTCATCTTGGGGACCCCATGGAGCCACTTTGGTTGGGAAATGACATAAATGACTTTTTATTTAATGTAAAAGTAAAAATGACACAAACATGAGATGTTTTACTAAAACAATTTTTACATGGGGTTATAAAGATCAGATTTTTGATTATAAATAATCATTGGAAAGATAAAAATATTTCCTATATCATAGTATTTGTTTTATAATTTTTAGACGTTAAATAAAATAAATTATTTATGACATCATGATGATGCAGCGATGACCTCATTATTTAATGATTTAAATAAAATGGAATGATAATGTAAAATATAAGACCTACACATGGCCAAAACCTATTGGATGGGTGGATTTCGAACCCTTATCACATTATCCTCGAAACACATCAATGTGGGACCACTTAAATCTGAATACCATTTTAAAATAAAGTGACTTTTCTTTACCTTCCAATAGTGCCCCTCCTCTCCTCTTATAAAAGGCCCCCACCTCTACCTCCTTACCCACACTCCCAAAGCCTTTGGCTCGACCAAACCCTACCCATTTTGGCTCTCCACATACCTCTATTACTCCCTGAAGCCTCACTTTGGGCAGAAGTCTTCCCAAGGAAGCTTTTGAGCTCAAATCTAAGAGAATTACCCGATTTTATGGTAATGTCTTCTTTTGAGTCCTTTTGTATGATTTTGCTTCTCCAACCCCCTAAAATCATTTTATTCTTTCCTTTTGTAACAACACCAGTATCTTACATATACTAGGATGTTTTTATATGAATTATTCGAGCTACAGTTACACACACCTACATCTAATGGCTAAAGAACATACTGTTTCCGTGGATGGCGAATTTCTGCCTCCCGAAATGATGATTGTTCAACATTTTTTTAACACCTTAAAGGTGGCCATTAAGATGTCACTATATTTATATATGTTCATTTTTTCCTTAAGCTTCTGTATTTTTCATTTTGGGCATACCTTTATGGTTTCCATTATGGGTAAACGCAATATCTTCATTTAAGGAAGTGCAGACTACCACCCCCTCAAAGTGATTTGATTCGTTAAATACCATATGTGGGACGTATAAATGATGGAACTATGATATTATATATGATTTTATACTGGAATTATTATATACCTTTATATCATTATGATTCCATTCTATAAAATACGAAATAGAAATGAAAGTAGCATTCATGCGTACGTACGGCTTACAATCTCCATGAACGGTGCATTTCATTTCTTACCACTAAATGATTATGTAATATTATAAAATGAATGTATATACTAGATATATATGATATATACATCATGATAATAATTCTTGATATAATGGATACATGAACAACTTGTAATTATAAAGGGTTTATTTTTTATTCAAGTACCAATGATCGTTAAAATGACCGTTATTAACGTAAATAATTACAGTGTTAATGACATGGAAATAAGTGATATAAAAGGAATAATGAACTTGAAAAAGGTTCTTAAGAAAGTAGAATTTAACTCAAGTTTATTATTCAGGACATTAAAGAATGATCGAGTCAAGTAGGACCCGAGGTATGAGACTTTATCTCAATCTCCTTTCATTGAGGCATATTTTGTTTTATACTCAACCTTATTTTATACGGTGTATAAACCCCTTTGAATTTTACGTTTTTCCAAAAGGAATATTTTTTATATGAAGCGTTTTACTAAATGAAAAAAGGGAATGTTTTTTCGTACGTATGCGGCGACAAAAACTTCTCCGCCGCCGTGACCATTATTTGATATTCGGCTTCCTCTACAAGACATACCTTCTTTTTAAAAGAAAAATAAATACCATGTTTTACTTTTCTTTTATTTTGGTATTGAAAATGATTTTCATAATGTTTTTATTATATCAATGTGTTGTATTGATATCTTTTGATTGAAATGTGGGAATGTTATGTTTTCTTTTATACATGTTTTATGCGATACGATTATGTTATGGTTTTTCGGCATTATTATGAAGACGGGTGGTTCCGTGATAAACTAAGGGCGGGTGAGCCCGATATAGCTCTCTAATGCTTTGGGTAACGCGAAGGAGTGAAACGTTAAGGTATCTCCGAAGAGATTTAGGGAATATACTGTGATGGGTATTCTAAAACGTAACCAAGAGGGTTACTCCCTACGTAAGAATGTTATGAATGCCTTAAGTTACCTTTATGTCTTATGATTTCTATGATTTATTCATGATTTGATGAGGTATGTTAAAGTTCTTATGTTTTATGCGTAAAGTATGATTTCATTCTTATGAATATATGAACTCATGTTTCTTTTCCATATTTTTTATATATAACCCATGCTGAGCTTTTTATGCTCATCCTAAGTCTTTTTTGAAATGTTTTTCATAGGTTAAGGGAAAGGTACATGATATGATGATAGTGTCAAGGAAGTGTCAAGAACGAATCCATGTTTTATTTTAAATATGTTCCATTGATGGGAGATAAAAATAGTATATTTATGTATCCACTTTGTTTATATTTGGAATGTAATGCAAGTTTTATGATCTAATTCTCAAAAACTCTAAACCCGAAAAGATCCTCATTGTGTACTCTTGTAATAACTCAAGATTAAGTAAGGTTTATGGCTGGGGCCTTATAAAATATATTCTCAATTTCAAATATATCAAAAATGATTAATTTAGAATCTAAGATTTGTATGGATCTAAATCCACATTAAATTTATTTTTATTCACGTTTTTTTCATAATATTAACCATATATTATGCATTTAACCCTTAGTTAAAGCCTTTAACTTTTACCATTATAACATGGATTTCATACTCTTTAGGGTTAATATAGTTACTGTAAAATAAATAATGAACCCCATATTGATCATTAATTAAATATGTAACCTTATTACAGTCATGTGACATCCCATGTAAATAATGAATATTAAATTTCCATAATAATTAATATTTGTGAACAAAATATTAATTTAAAGGGGTTGCTATGTTTGATGGAGTACCTGATATGAAACAACAAGTTTCATTAAAATATTACATTGCACACAAGGTTGAGTCATAATAAAAAATAATAATATAATATTGTTATTTCAAATGGTAGTTAATGCCTATTCATTGTAATGAATGGAATGAACAGAACTAAATACAACATAATTGTACAAGTTTGTTAAATGTTTTTACATTTATCCAATAAATGTTAAAGGATTAAAATGTGAATTAATCTAATTTTAAGCATAAATACTGTAGTATTATTTAAAAGGTTGATTTATCTCCTTTTAATGGTGATCCCACATTAAATCTAGTTTTGTTAAATTGAATATGTTCTTCTTGAAAAAATAAAATTCATTTTTAGAATCAGGATATCAAAATTTACTTTGGTTAAATTTTTGGTATTTTTTTTTGAGAAAATTCTTTTTTAATTAACACTAAAAAATAATGTATTTTAATTCAAAATTAAATTTAAATCTAAATTATTTATATGGTTTGATTGTATTTTTACATGATTTTAAAGTGTAATTATATTATATTTTTACCTTTTAATCCAATTATGGTCATTGGATATAATTTCACTTTGAAATTGGACATAAACAAGTGTCAACCATTTCAAAGTTATTATTTCTTAAAAACACTATGTTTGTTTTAAAAACAGGAATTAATTTAAAATTAATTAATGCAACTTATATATATTGAATTTTGAAAATTGAAATTATTTTTCAATTAATAATATCAAATATATCTTAGGATGAATTTTTGGAATTTTTCTAAAAAAACATCAATTTTTTATGAATACTGAAAACACTGAGTTGTAGTTAAAAAGCTGAATTTATCACTGAAATGAAATTTTACCACTTCTCTTAATTGAATTTTGAAACTATGAACAACATGGTTATTATTATTAAGTGAAATATTGTTCAATAAGAAAAAAATATTTTTTTGTGAATAGTAACTTTTGACTTTTATTTATCGCAGTTAAAGGTAAATAGGGTAATTTAAAGTAAAAACGATATTATAATAATATAAAATTATCATAACACTTTTCCTAACCATATTTTATGAATAATGTCTGACCAATACAATCCTTGGATGATACTTTTGGCCATTTAATCCCACTTGGGTAGGAAAATGATATTAATAACTTATTATTTAAAGTAAAAATAAAAATATCATAAACATGTATAATTTTGCTAAAAAACCATTCATGTGGGGTTATATAATTTTTATTTTTGACTATAAATATTAAT
Source organism: Viscum album (assembly GCA_963277665.1). NCBI lineage: Eukaryota > Viridiplantae > Streptophyta > Magnoliopsida > Santalales > Viscaceae > Viscum > Viscum album. Next base: position 1,293,575,880 of record OY728158.1, read on the forward strand.
TAGAAAGATAAATATATTTTCTACATTATTGTATTTTTTATAATCTTTAAATAACAAATAAATTAAATTATTTATGAAACAATAATTATGTAGTGTTTACCTCATTAATAAATGATTTAAAAAAAATAAGATTATAAGGATTACAATAATATCTGAATCCTTTCCAATTCTTATTGAATGATTTTTTTTCGGTCATGACTCATCGTATCTTCAAATTTAAAAAGTTTTGGACATTTAGTAACCGACAATCATTATATAATAAAATAATATTTTAACACTTTCCTAATGTGCCCCTCCTCCCCCATTATAAAAGCCCTCACCTCTAACCTATAACACACACCTCTCAAGAACCTTATCTGGACAAAAATCTGCCCAAATAAACTCTCAAGATCACTCTATTTATCATATAATCCTTACTTTAGGCATAAGACACTTCAAGAAACCATTTAGGATCAAACCAAATTGATTTACCTAATTTAAATGTAATGTCTTGTGTTAATTTATTTTGATTTATTTTACTTCTCCAACCCCGTAAAATATTTTTATTCCATTAATTTATAAAAAAAAGTATCCATGATATACTTGGTTGTTTTATGAGAAGTATTCGAAAAACACCTACACACACCTCCATCAAATGGGTAAAAAACATACTTTTTCAGTGGACGGAAAACTAATGCCTCACGAAATGATGATTATTCAATCTTCTCCTACCACCTCTTAAGTTGTCTATTATGATGGAACTGTATTTATATATGATATATATTATATTTATGTTGTTTCAATATTTCTATGTTATAAATTTATAGAATACCATTTTGGATTCCATGGTAGGAAAATTCGATAATCTCATTTGAGGAAGTGCGGACTACCACCCCATCAATGTGATATGACTCATTCATGTCATACGTGTAATGTATAAAGGATGGAGTTACAGATATTATATATATATATATGATATTTTAATATAATTATAATATACCTATGTATCATTATATTCTCGTTCCATTAAATATGAAATAAAAATGTAAGTAACGTCTATGTTTACGTACGGCTTACCATCTCCATGTACAGTGTATTTCATTTCATACCTCTAAATGTTATGTACTATTATAAATACATGTATATAATAGATATATATGATATATATGATATATAAATCATGAATATCATTCTGGTTATATTAAAATTTTGACAACATGAAAAACATGTAATTATAAGAAGTCCATTTTTGTCTCAATTACCAAATATTGACAAAATGACCATTATTAACTGTATTGATTACATAATGTTTATAACATGGTAATAAGTTATTTAAAAGGAATAATAATCTTGAAAAAGTTTCTTAATCAAGTAGAAATTAACATTAGTTTAATACCCAATAGATTAAATAATGAACGAGTCATGTTGGTATGAGGTAAGGGACATCATCTCAATCTCCTTTAATTGAGGCATTTTTTGTTTTATACATGACATTATTTTATACACTGTATAAACACCTTTGAAATTACATCTCAATTAAATTGAATATATTTCTATGAGGTGTTTTACTAAATGAAGAAAAATAATGTTTCTTTTTACGTAAGCGGTGACAACGACCTTTTTCGCCTCCACAATTATTATTTGATATTTTGGCTTCCTTAAAAAGCTGTAATATTTTTAAAAGGAAATCAAATACCATATACTATGTTACATGATTTGGTATTGAAAAATATTTTGATAATGGATTTGTTATGTCAATATATTAAATTGATATATTTTTAATGAAATTTGGAAATGTTATCTCTCCTTTATATCTGTTTTATGTGTTATTAATATGTTGTGGTTTTTGGGGGTTGTTACTTATACAGGTGGTTCCTTGACAATCCTAGGGAGGGTGAGCCTACGATAGCTCTCCAATGCATTGGTTAACGTGAGAGAGGTAAACGCGAATGTTTCTCCTAAGATATTTAGGGAATATACTGTGATGGGTATTCCAAATGTAACTCCCCATGTAGCAGTGAAAGATAGAACCTAAGTATATTATGTATGCCACATGTTACCTTTCTGGTTTGTGTTTACTATGTAAATCTGATGATTTCATGAGGTATGATAATGAGCTTATGTAATATAAGTATTGATGAAATAATGTTTTCTATATTTTTTTCTAACCCTTAATGTGATTTTTATTCTCATCCCATGTTTTGAAATGGTTTTTCACAAGACTTAAAGATGAATAGGGTCAATGATGGGATCAAGGAAAAGTCATGTTTTCTAAAACACGAGACTGGACATTACACTTTTCTTCAGAAGTTTTTATTTTATGAATAAATGGAAACTAATTAGAATTTTCTACCTTGTAATTTCTCAAATGTAATGTAATAGTTATAACATAATTATCTAAAACTGTAAACCTAAAAAGATCCTCAATATCAAATATTAATTTCCTTTAAGATTTTACAATGCTTAATGCTAGGTCCTTATAGTTGGTATCAAAGGTCCATAAATTAATTTATGGTAATATTGAAGTTATATAGCATTTACAGATTACCATGTTGATTTTCCTAAGATATTTCTATGTTCAAAATGGTTTTCCATTTAGGAAATAGGGCAGCTATGATGGGACGACATCTGGAGGAAGATAGCCATGAAAATCATCAATATGAGATGGTCAGAATTGGAACTGAATACTTTGTTGCAGTGATGGCACAATTGACTCAGGCTATAAATGGTGGTGTTATCCATGCACGAGATCATCCAGATCAACCATAGAGAAACATGTCAGTAGTGGAGAATTTCATAAGGAAACATCCCCAATCTTTCAGAGGATCAAAAAAGCATGTGTTAGCTGAAGTGAGGATTAATGTACTGGGGAAGATTTATTATGTCAAGGGGTATTCATAACATCAAAAGGTTAGTCTCTCCCTTTACTATTTTGATGGTGAAGTTGATCAGTTTTGGTCGATGGGGAAACATATCAAGGATAGTGAGGATGTTGTTTCTCTTGATTGGGATGAATTCAAAGGTATGTTTATTTGGAAATATTATCCTAAGGTGGTTTTTCTTAGGATGTAAAAACAATTCATGGAATAGAGGTTAGAGGACGACTCAATGGCTACTTACAAAGAAAAATTAAGTCAGCTGGAAAGGTATGCTCCAAATTTCCTACGAGATCTTGATAGTAAAATCAACCATTTTTACTCTAGATCAATGCCAAATTATTGATGTGTTGTTGTTTCTTGTGAGTTCAAATGTTAAGAAAATCTTGTACGATGGGTAGAGAGGGTGGAAATGTAGTTTGCTGGTGATCAGGTATGCTTTGAAAAACAATAGTATAAGTGATCGATGTGGTAGATGAAAGGGAATAACTCTTCAAAAATGTCTGATAGTAAGAAAAATAAGATTACTATTTGTTAAAACAATTCTAAAAAACATTTTGGGGAATGTCTTTTTTGTTTGGTAAGTGCTACTGATATGGTAAAATTGGAAATGCAGCTCATAATTACATAGAAAAAGTTTGGGGTAATGGAAAGACAAGAACTTATTTACAATTAGTAAAATGTTTTAAGAGAAATGAAATGGGTAATTATGAAAATGAATGTACAATAAAGAACTCAACTAAGGGAAAGAAAACAAACTATAAGCATAAAGGGGGATGAAGTCCTTTGAAAATTCTTCAGCAGATGTTGGGCCCTCCAATGAAGTAGTATCAGGTACACAATTTCTTTGTTCAGATTATGCCAATGTGTTGTTTGATTCGGGGTCTACACATTCGTTTAGTTGTGATATGTTTTCTAGAAAGTAGGGAATTTCATCTCAAGATATGAATCTTGAACATATAGTAAAAACCCTAGGGGGGAAATTTGATATTAAAAGTTATTTTAAGAACCTTATTATCCTTGTGTGCGGAATAAATCAACATCCAAACATTATTTTTTTGCCTCTAGTAGAGTTTGATGCTATTTTTTGTATGTATTGGCTTTCTATTTGTCATGCTAATATTGAATATAGAGCTAAATATGTTTCTTTTTAGAAATAATTTCAATTTGTGTACTAGAATGAACACTTACATTTGATAACATTTTAGGAAGCTGAGAGACTAGTAAAAGTTTGAAATGAATGTTACCTTTCCCATATTGTTGAAAACAAAGTAACTTAACATTTTAATGTTGTGCTAGTTGTAAATGAATATCTTGATGTTTTTCCAGATGAGTTTCTTGGTATTATACCTAATCAAGAAGTTCAATTTACCATTAACTTAGTTCCAGATGATAAGCCAATTTTAAAACACCTTATTGAATGGTTCAAGTTTAACTTTTGTAGTAAAATAAGCAATTGCATGAGTTATTAGATAAATGTTTCATTCAACCTAGAACATCACTATGGGGTTCTCATGTCTTATTGTTTTAAAGATATATGGTTCAATGAGACATTTCCTTGATTATATAGCATTGAAAAACATCACTATTAAGAACAAGTATCCTTTAACTCATATTGACGATTTGTTTTATCTCCTATAGGGAGGTCAGTATTTTTCAATGATTGATTTGAGGTCAGGGTACAATCAGTTGAAGTTAAATGAAGCAGACATTCTGAAGACCATCCTTCGTGTTAGATATGGCCATTATGAATTTGTATTTATGCCTTTTGGGGTATCCAATGCACCAAACCTATTCATGGATCTTTTGAATATTTTTTTTGAGATCATGGAGATGTTTGTTTTTGTGTTCATTAATGATATTTCTGTTTATTATACAATTAAATAGGAGAATGAAAGTAATTTAAGGGTTTTTTTTCAAACAATAAAAGAAAAAAACTGTATGGGTAATTCCGCAAGTGTGAGTTTTGGTTAAAACTAATTTTTATCCTTGGTCATATTGTTTAAAAAATGGAATAATTGTTTATCTTTCTAAAACAAAAGTTGTTGATGAGTTTCCAAGACCCCAAAATATAATCAAGATCCATAGTTTTCTTGGTTTGGTGGGTTATTATCAGAGATTTGTTGAAAAGTGGTCACAATTATCTAGTCCAATGACTAATTTAACGTGGAATGTTTTTTAATTCATCAGGAAAAAAGAATACAATGATTGGTCTAATGAATTGTAATAAAGATTGGTGAATGCTCCAGTTTTGGAACTACCTTCTTGAAATGGTGAGTTTTCTATCTATAGTGATGCTTCATTGAATGGACATTGTTGTGATCTTATGCAGAATGATTAGGTAATTTCTTATGTTTCACATCTGTTGAATCCTCCTGACTTAAATTACCCTACACTTCAATTGGAAATAGCTGCTGTTGTTTTTTCTTTAAAAATTTTTTGGAATCATTTTTACGGTGTAAAATGTGAAATATATACTAGCCACAAAATTTTTAAGTATATATTCCCTCAGAAATAATTTAAAATGAGATAGAAGAGATAGATTGAATTAATCAAGGATTATGATTGCACGATCCATTGTCATCTGTGAAAATAAAATAAAGTGGCTGATGATTTGAGTCAAAATAATAATGCTTCATTAACCATTATGTGTTTGGAATGATATCATTTAGTTTTTGATTTAATGATATTTGGAATAGAAGTAGTTGGTGCAAGAAATTCCTCTGGTCTGTTTCAGGTGTCAGTGATATCATCTCTATTAGACAGAATTACGTAAGAACAAAAGAAACACAATGAGTTGAAAATAAAATATAGATTTGGTTGAGAAGGGTTAGTTTCCAGATTTTAACATTGATAATGATTGTATTTTGAGATTTTGGAAGAGATTATGCATGCCTTGTGATTCAAAGTTGAAGATGTAGTTATTATGTGAAGCTCACAATTCTCTGTTTTTAGTTCAACCTAGAAGTACATAAATGTTCAGAGATCTTCGGGAGTATTACGGGAGGGATGGAATAAAAATAGATATTGCAGACCATACTGTGAGTTTTTTGACTTGTTAGTAGGTTAAAGCAGAGGAGCAGTTACCGAATTGGATTCTTCTGTCTTTAACCGTGCTAGAGTGGAAAGGGAAAAATATATCCTTTGACTTTGTTGTGGGATTACCAAAGACAACTCAAGGTAATAATGAAATTTGTGTTATTTTTGACCCGTTGACTAAATGTGCTCATTTCCATCCGATTCGAGATACTTTGTTTCTTGATCAACATTCTCAGTTGTATGTTAAAAAGATAACCAGATTTCATGGAGTTCCCCTCTCAATTGTATCTGATTGTGATCCCAGGTATACATATATCTTTTGGAAATGCCTTTAGAAGTCATTTGGTACTGAAATAAAATTTTGTGCACCTTTTTATCCTCAATCAGATGGGCTATCAGAATGAACAATTTAGACCTTGTCAAATATTCTATGTTCTTGTTCACTGGATTACTAGGGATATTGGGACTAACATCTTTATTTGGTTGAATTTAAATATAATAACAGTTTTTATTCCAATATACTGATGGATCCATTTGAGGCCTTTAATGGGAATTAGTGTCGAACTCCAGATTTTTTGGATGAAGAAGGTGAAACAATGTTAATGTGACAAGACTTTTTTGAAGATATGGTAGAAAAATTTTAGTTGATTTAGAAGCACATTAGAACAACATAGAATATGCAGTAAAGTTATGCGGATAACAGGAAGAAGGATCATTCTTTTGATGTAAGTTGTAACACCCTGAGATTTTATGAAAAATATTCTTTTTAATTTCATTAATGTCTTGTGTTGTACGCTACACCAAAAGAAGATATCACAACCCGCATCCTTGACTTGCCTTGCATTACACGCAAGCGTGACCTTCGGCGATAGCGTGTTTTGTACGCAATACTGAGTTTCGCTAAACAATGATATGCTATTAAAATATTATCAAAACTAGCCGTTATGAATAGTAATAACCACTTTTTGAAATTTTTTAAATTTTACTTTTCAAAGTGGACTTCATTTTTGGATTCGGAATATCGAAATTAGCTTAGGGTGAAATTTTGGTACTTTTCGAATAACATTCATTTTCTGATGAATAGTGAAAATTACTAAATTTTAATTAAAAACAGCCGTTTTAATCGAAATAATTAATAGTGATAAATTATTAATTTGAGTGGTTTTAAAGTATATTTAAAATATATTTTTACAATTAAATACAATAGTGTTCATTGGATGTAATTTCACATTTAAACCAGACATAAACAAATGTCAATCTTTTGATAGTGATTATCTCTTAAGAACACACTATTTGTTTTGACGACGGTAATGCAACTGATATGTTTAGAATTTAATAAAATAGACAACATTTTTTAATTCATAATATCAGATATATCTTAGGCCAAATTTTTGGTATTTTTCTGGAAACTTTCATTTTTTGATTAATAGTGAAACCACTAAGTGGTAGTTAAAAAAAACTGAATTTTTCATAAAACATAATTTTACCGCTTCTGTGAGTGGAATTTCAAAACTCTGAGAGACACGGTTGATGTCAGTAAGTAAAATGTGGTTCAATGCGATGAAAATAATTTTTGGTGAATAGTAACTTTTTACTTTGTTTTACCACGGTTAAAAGTAAATAGGGTAATTAAGGGTAAAAATGATATTATTATTACCCTAAAACATAACTTAATTATACTGGATAAGTGTAATTCGACCAAAAACAACCTTAGGAATAAAATATGACCATTTAGGCCCACATGGATTAGATTAGGACATTTATTATTATTTAATTCAAAGAAGAGTTAAAAGAGTTAAAATCAAAGTTTATTTACTAAAACTTTTTTAATATAGGGTTATAAATAAGATAAATTCGATTGTAAATATTCATTAGAAAGATAATAAGATTTACTACACAATGATATTTTATTTATAATTTTTAGACATTAAATAAATTAATTTATTTATGACACAATGATGATGCATTAATTACCATAATAGTGAAAAATTAGAATAATTGATATTATAAATACACAAATAAATATAATTTGAGACTTTTTAAGAGTTACACTAATTTTATAAGTTAATATGACATGTTAGTATTGATTTAATTAACTTTGTTCGAACTAATCATTCTGTTATTATTTTCACAAAAATCAATTACTAAATAGTTTCAAAATTGACATAAAATAGTTTTTAAAACAAATATTATATTAGTAATTGTTATTTTATTCCTAAAAACATAATGTTAGGCCAAATAACTTAGATAAGGTTATATATATTAATAATAAACAACTTGGGGTTCGTTTGGCTAGTTATTGTAAGTTCATTAACCTTATAGTATAAGAACAAAAGAAGACACGGTAAAAGTAAAATTATTTTACTTAATGTTAAATCTAAATGACAAGGTTAAAATAGGAACATAAACTTGTCTAAATTCTATTGGATGAGCGGATTTCTACCCATACCCACCTTAGCTTAGAAATAAATCAATTTGGAGCTATTTCAAACCGAATTTGTCTTTATAATAAAATAAGATTTTTAGTTTTTCCAAATGAGCCCCTCTCCTCCCTTATAAAAGGGCACCTCATCCCTCTCTTCCTCACACCACTTTGAGCCTACAAGATCGGCCAAACCCTGCTAAATTCCATTCTCTACTTCCATAGAAACATCATAGAGGTTCTGGTCTTCCTCAAAGACCAATTTTAGTGCCCTAAAAGGAGATCTCAAAGAGGTGCTTCAAAGAAGAGGTAATGTCTGTTACCGATATTTTCAACATTATTTCTTCTTCCACTTCTTCTTATTAGGTTGTTTCATTATGAAGTAAAAACATCAGTATCACTCATATACTGATATGTTATTATAAGTGTGAAACAAACCTATTTCACCATCTATCGATCATACGGAAAACGAAATCACCGCGCATGCGTATGTACGGAATACCGTCTCCACACCGTGGTGTAATCTATTTTCAACCACCACGTTACTTGGATGGGTATAATGGTGTACATAATAACTATATATGATTATTTTAAAGTGATATTGATTCTGATATATTATACATACACTCCAATACAATTCCACGATCTTGAGAACGATATCATCGCTCGTGCGTATGTACGGACTACCGTCTCCACGACGCGATGAGATACATTCTCCACATTAACCATTCATGAATGATTATAAAGTATATATAATAAGTTATCATGAAATATATGACATAATAATGATACTGGATTTATGTGTATATATATGTATGTCATCTACTTAATTCCAATCAACTCAATAAGGAAACGAAAACAGCGTTCATGCGTACGTATGGCCTACCGTCTCCATGAACAGTTTACTTCTTCCCATTTACTAATCTATTATATATATTTAAATTTTGAATATATATCATATATAAATCATGTTTTATATTCTGGAATTAAGTAATCATGATCTATGGAATCATATGAATAATTACAAGTCAAAACACGGACGAAAAATGAAACGATTTTACCCAAAACACTCTTTAACATGGAATTTACAAAATAACGGGTAATATAAAGTCATAAGTGAACCATATATGATATCATAACAATGATTATGATTCTGGAATAAGTCAATGACATTATTTAAATCATTATACAGGACTTTCAGACACTTACAAAGCTAATCGGACCTAAGTTAAGGGAAAATATCACAATCTCATTTTTATCCGAGATTGTTTATACTTTGGCATTTATTGGGGTGTATTTTATCATCCACATCCATGTTTCCTCAATATGTAATATTATTTACATCCAACTACAATTTTTTAAATCCAATTTTACCCTTCGGTGAGTTTTTAGTAAAGGATATGAAAGGAATCTTTTGTCCTTTTTCGTACGAGGTACTTTTTGACTTTTCCAACAAAAGTATGAATAATGTTTTTTTAACTTATACAGCATGAATGGATTTTTAAAAAATTATTTCCAAGAATATTCCTTTACAAGTTTTCATGTTTTTTTTTAATCAACTTCTTTTAGTTTATAATTGTACGACATGTTAAGAAAGGAAAAGTGTTTTTGAAGCAGAAATGATTTTTTCCTCAAGAATGGAGTTCAAGTGTTTTATCAAAATTATTTTCCATCTATGATAATAAAGGGTTATGTTTTTATCCCTATTATTACATTGACTTGATTATGTTGTGATGGAATTATATTTTTATGAATTTCTTTATCTTATATGAATTGTTTTGTGATGTCACGATGTTTAAGATTCTCATTTTTATTACATGGGTTATGCTATGATGTATGGTTTTCTGATTTTGTGGCACACATAAGAATGGTATCATTATGAGATGGGTGGGACCTATATCTCCCTCCAATGAATTCTCATGAGATAGACATGGCTGGAATGGCAGGTTAAACCGGTTCTGTGAAACAGGACTGAAACGAGGAGTGAACTCGGTTCAGAAATGGACCTTGTCCACTAAGATAGTCTTGGAAATGAGTCTTGACTAATAAGAAATTATTCTCTATGATTATGTGTGTATCACCAAAATTTTCATGTTTTAAGTTATTATTATTGGGATTACATTTCTCTACTATGATTTATCCCATGTTATGATATTATGATCTCTTTTGCAGGTTAAGATTTCCAAAAGTTATGTTCTTATGCATATGATGTGATTTATATTTCTTTTGTTTACCCTTACTGAGCATTTGAGATCACCCTTTTATGTTTTATTTTCCCCAGGATATAAATAAAGGTTTTAGGTAAAAAAAGGGAAGATATTTATGGGAGATGTTGATGATCATTCACCACGATTAGAAGATTATATTCCGAGTTTCCAAATACACTAAACTATTACGGTCCTTGTGTGTGTGTTTTTGTTATGTACTAAGTATTCCGCAAAAGTAATGTAATGTCCATGTACGTTAAGATTAGGGTCTCTACAGTTGGTATCAGAGGAAAGGTTTAGTCAACCTTTGGAAACTAGGATGCGAGAACTTTAGTGAGATCCCTAGAGATATTTCTAAGGTATGTCTAGGGATGTGACTATGGATAAGTATACATATAGGATATAGTCCTAGAACTATGGTAACGATGTTATATTAAACCAAAGATGTTAGATATTGAAGTTACTCCCCCTTTATTATCATTTTTACCTCTCACACTATTCTTTTTGGATTTTAGAAGATGGTTGGAACCCAAAGGAACCGTGTTGATCAATGTAATGGACAATGCAATGATTTTCCTCCTGAACAAACAAATGTTATGGGAGATGGAGTGCAAAATCTTATTGTTATACTTACACAGGCTATGAATCATTCTGGACTTCCAAATGATCAGATAATGGAACAATATTCTATTGATTCCTTCATGAGGAAACATCCACCTTCTTTCAGTGGGTCTTCTGATCCACTTGTTGCTGAACAATGGATCAGTACTACTAAAAAGATATTTTCAGTTCTTCAATTTTCTGAACATGATAAAGTCATCTTAGTAGTGTATCGTTTGGATGGTGATGCTGATCAATGGTGGAATCTTATCAAAAATACGAGGCCATGATATGAAATTGAGTCCATGGAATGGTACGAGTTCAAGAACTTATTTTTCAATAAGTACTTCCCTCGTATTCTTCGAACAAAGATGGAGAAGGAGTTTCTTGAACTAAAGAAAAAGGATGATGAATCTGTTGGTATATATGAAGTGAATTTTACAAGGCTTGCAAGTTATGTATCTGGATTTATCATCCAACCTGAATGTAAAGTTGATCAATTCTTCAGTGGCTTAAAACCAAATCTTCTAAGGGCATTAGCTATAAGTGACTTTAGTAGCTATGAAGAAATTGTGCATTGTGAAATCAAGGAAGAAATGGAATTTGGTGTTACTTATCCATCTCATAGTTTTGACAAGAAACAAAAGATGGAGTTCAAGGAGAAATCTCAGAATAATGGTTAAAGGAAGATGAATGTTTCTTTATGCTCAATGTGTGGAAAGAAGCATGGTGGAGATTGTCTTAAAGGGACTAGAAAATGTTTTAAGTGTGGAAAAGAAGGTAATCGAGTAGCTGAGTGTCGAAGTAATGGAAAAAGGGTTTCTAATGATGTGAATAATGAAAAGACAGTAGAGAATGCACCACCAACACTTCAATGATTCAAGTGCAATGAAATGGGGCATTATGCTAATAAATGCCCTAATCCAAGGGTTAGTGATGATCGACATGAGCAACCACTTAAGGCAAAGTACAAATGGAAGTCACATGCGATCACTGTTAGCGATGCTGAATATGACAACGATGTGGTGGAATGATTAAGTGTTAATGTAATGGGATTCCAAAATAATGTTGTATATAGTATCGTGGAATATTGGAATATTTATGTATTGGTCTATTGTGGTTTTCAATGGTACCGGTAACCATAGAATGTGATTGAGATATTTTTGGACAAAAAGATGATATACGCATAATGAATGGAAAATGAGAAAATGAAATGTTTGACTGCATTCATGTGCTCATGACTGATATAAGGAGAAGGTTATATCATGGTTTGAGTATATAGAATTTTTGGATTTTGGTATGTGGAAAGAGTTAACTTTTGACTGCATTCATGTTTTCACTATGGTTCAATTAATGGGTATTCATTATTCAAGAGAATACATGATTAATGTATTCACATGTTTGTTATGTGACATTTCATGTAATCATTTTCTTTATACTATGAGCTTGGACCGAAGTATTTTAGATAAACCAAAATATTGGAATGGATTATGTTGGACATAAGTTAGGATAGAACTATTTTCGATATTTTTTATGGGATGTTATAGTAATATAGCTTTAGAAAAAGGACAACCTGCAGGACGGGCGACAGCCCATCGCGTCGGACAAGGCTGTGGGAATCGAACCCACGAACGAATTGCGACTGGCCTTTATCGCCTACAACTGGCTTACAGGAAGTCCCTGGTTAGTATAAACTAGTTTTATTTTATTACGCGGTATGATATATGATGTATAAGTTCATTTTTGGAATCGTATACGATTAACCTCACCATATATGGACTTATGTATATTTTATAACATTTGCAAACCTTTTGATTGAAACAGATGGAATAACCCATCATTCTATCACATGATCTATTAACACTTCATGAATAACAAATTCAAATTCATTTCTTTAAGAGATGCAGTGGAAATTGTTCAAAGCACGAACAACAGTGAAATTGTACCAAAATCATGTAAGTATTTCTTTTAATTCACCAACTTTAGGGAAATGATCTTGAAAACCAAAAATGTTGTCCAAGTCCCTTATATCTGATGAATCAGATGGTACCTTAGATCATCGAAAATCTATGGCTTTGTGATTGTTGGCTATTTCATATCCATGTTCTCTACCACTCTCCATCAGAACTTGATGGTTAGATTTTTCTTCCATATCCATATTTTCACCTATGTTCTCCTACGTGGAAACCCAGTGATGAGTTAATTTGGGTGACCGTTACATTTCATACATTAGTTTTTAAATCCAAGTTTGGGTATTACTTTTTACGATGTGGGTTTATATTAAACAAACTTTCTAGTAGTAAACCATTTATAACCCCGACAAATTTCGAGGGTGAAATTAATTTTAAGGGGGGTAGAATGTAACACCCCGAGATTTTATGAAAAATATTCTTTTTAATTTCATTAATGTCTTCTGTTATATGCTACACCAAAAGAAGCTTTCACAACACGCATCCTTGACTTGCCTTGCATTACACGCAAGCGCGGCCTTCTGCGATAGCATGTGTTGTACGCAATACCGAGTTTCGCTAAACAATGATATGCTATTAAAATATTATTAAAACTAGCTATTATGAATAGTAATAACCACTTTTTGAATTTTTTTAAATTTTATTTTTCAAAATGGACTTCATTTTTGGATTCGGAATATCGAAATTAGCTTAGGGTGAAATTTTGGTACTTTTCGGATAACTTTAATTTTATGATGAATAGTGAAAATTACTAAATATTAATTAAAAACAACCTTTTGAATCGAAATAATTAATAGTGATAAATTATTAATTTGAGTGGTTTTAAAGTATATTTAGAATATATTTTTACAATTTAATACAATGTTGTTCATTGGATGTAATTTCACATTTAAACCAGACATAAACAAATGTCAATCTTTTGATAGTTATTATCTCTTAAGAACACACTATTTGTTTTGACGACGGGAATTAATTTTTAAATTAATTAATGCAAGTGATATGTTTTGAGTTTGATAAAACATACATAATTTTTGAATTCATAATATCAAATATAGCTTAGTCCTAATTTTTGGTATTTTTCTGGAAACTTTCATTTTTTGATGAATAGTTAAACCACTAAGTGATAGTTAAAAAAAACTGAATTTTTCATAAAACATAATTTTACCGCTTCTGTGAGTGGAATTTCAAAAATCAGAGAGACACGGTAGATGTCAGTAAGTAAAATATGGTTCATTGAGATGAAAATAATTTTTGGTGAATAGTAACTTTTTTACTTTTTTTTACCACGGTTAAAAGTAAACAGGGTAATTAAGGGTAAAAATGATATTATTATTACCCTATCACATGTCCTAATTCTATTGGATAAGTGTAATTCGACCAAACACAACCTTAGGAATAAAATATGACCATTTAGGCCCACTTTTATTAGATTAGGACATTTATTATTATTTAATTCAAAGAAGAGTTAAAAGAGTTAAAATCAATGTTTATTTACTAAACCATTTTTAATATATAGTTATACATAAGATAAAATCGATTTTAAATATTAATTAGAAATCCAATAATATTTCCTACATAATGAAATTTTATTTATAATTTTTAGACATCATATAAATTAAGTTATTTATGACACAATGATGATGCAGTAATTACCATAATAGTGAAAAATTAGAATAATTGATATTATAAATACCAAAATAAATATAATTTGAGCCTTTTTATGAATTTCACTACTTTTCTAGGTTAATATGACATGTTAGTATTGATTTAATTAACTTTTTTCGAACTAATCACTCTGTTATGATTTTTACAAAAATCAATTACTAAATAGTTTCAAAATGGACATAAAATAGATTTTGAAACAAACATTATATTAGTAATTGTTATTTTATTCCTAAAAATATAAGGTTCGGCCAAATGACTTAGATAAGGTTATATATATTAATAATAAACAACTTGGGGTTCGTTTGGCTGCTTATAGTATGTTTATTAACCTTATAGTATAAGAACACAAGAAGACATGGTAAAAGTAAAATTATTTTACTTAATGTTAAATCTAAATGATAATGTTAAAATAGTAACCTAAAATTGTCTAAATTCTATTGGATTAGAGGATTTAGACCCATCCCCACCTTAGCTTCTAAATAAATCAATTTGGAGCTATTTAAAAACGAATTTGTCTTTATAATAAAATAATATTTTTAGTTTTTCCAAAGGTGCCCCTCTCCTCCCTTATAAAAGGGCACCTCCACCCTCTCTTCCTCACACCACATTGAGCCTTCATGGTCGGCCAACCCCTGCCAAATTCTATTTTCCACTTCCATAGCAACATCCTAGAGGTTCTGGTCTTCCTAAAAGACCAAATGTAGTGCCCTAAATGGTGATCTCAAAGAGGCACATCAAAGAAGAGGTAATGTCCGTTACCGATTCTTTCAACATTATTTCTTCTTCCACTTCTTCTTCTTAGGTTGTTTCATTATGATGTAATAACATAAGTATCACTAATATACTAATATGTTATTATAAGTATGAAACAAACCTATTTCACCATCTATCCATCCTACGGAAATGAAATCACCGCGCTTTCGTACGTACGAAATACCGTCTCCACGTCGTAGTGTAATCTATTTTCGACCACCACCTTACTTGTATGGGTATAATGGTGTTCATAATAACTATATATGATTATTTTAAAGTGATATTGATTCTGATATATTATACATACACTCCAATATAATTCCACGATCATGAGAACGATATCATCGCTCGTGCGTACGTACGGACTAACGTCTCCACGACGCGATGAGATACATTCTCCACGTTAACCATTCATGAATGATTATAAAGTATATATAATAAGTAATAATGAAATATATGACATAATAATGATACTGGATTTATGTGTATATATATATGTATGTCATCTACTCAATTCCATTCAACTCAATAAGGAAACGAAAATAGCGTTCATGCGTACGTACGACCTACCGTCTCCATGAACAGTGTATTTCTTTCCATTTAATAATCTATTATATATATATATATTCTGAATATATATTATATATAAATCATGTTTTATATTCTGGAATTAAGTAATCATGATCTAAGTAATCATATGAATAATTACAAGTCAAAACACGGACGAAAAATGAAACGATTTTACCCAAAACGCTCTTTAACATGGAATTTACTAAATAACGGGTAATATAAAGTCATAAGTGAACCATATATGATATCATAACAATGAGTATGATTCTGGAATAAGTCAATGACATTATTTAAATCATTATACAGGAGGTTCGGACACTTATGAAGCAAATCGGACCTAAGGTAAGGGAAAATATCACAATCTCATTTTTATCGGAAATTGTTTATACTTTGGCATTTACTAGGGTGTATTTTATCATCCACATCCATGTTTCCTCAATATGTAATATTTTTTCTATCCACCTAAAACTGTTTAAATCCCATTTTACCCTTCGGTATGTTTTTATTAAAGGATATGAAAGGAATCTTTTTTCGTTTTTCGTACGAGGTACTTTTTGACTTTTCTGACAAAAGTACGAAGAATGTTTTTTTAACTTATACGACATGAATGGATTTTTAAAACATTATTTCCAAGAAGCTTCCTTTACAAGTTTTCATGTTTATTTTTTATCAACATCTTTTAGTTTATAATTGTATGACATGTTAAGAAAGGAAAAGTGTTTTTGAAGCAGAAAGGATTTTTTCCTCAAGAATGGAGTTCAAGTGTTTTATCAAAATTATTTTCCATATAGGATAATAAAGGGTTATGTTTTAATCATTATTATTACATTGATTTTATTATGTTGTGATGGAATTATATTTTTATGAATTCCTTTATCTTATATGAATTGTTTTATGATGTCACGATGTTTAAGATTCCCATTTTTATTACATGGGTTATGCTATGATGTATGGTTTTCTGATTTTGTGGCACACATAAGAATGGTATAATTATGAGATGGGTGGGACCTATATCTTCCTCCAATGCATTGGGTAAAGATTATATATCTCATGAGATAGACATGGCTGGAACGACAGGTTAAACCGGTTCAGTGAAACAGGACTGAAACGAGGAGTGAACTCGGTTCAGAAATGGACTTTGTCCACTAAGATAGTCTTGGAAATGAGTCTTGAATAATAAGAAATGATTCTCTATAATTATGTGTGTATGCCACAAAGAATCATGTTTTATGTTATGATTATTGGGATTACATTTCACTACTATGATTTATCCCATGTTATGATATTATGATCTCTTTTGCAGGTTAAGATTTCCAAAAGTTATGTTCTTATGTATATGATGTGATTTATATTTCTTTTGTTTAGCCTTACTGAGCATTTGAGCTCACCCTTTTATGTTTTCATTTCCCCGGGATATAAAGAAAGGTTTTAGGTAAAAAAAAGGGAAGATATTTATGGGAGATGTTGAAGATCTTTCACCACGATTAGAAGATTATATTCCGAGTTTCCAAAGACACTAAACTATTACGATCCTTGTGTGTGTGTTTTTGTTATGTACTAAGTATTCCGCAAAAGTAATGTAATGTCCATGTACGTTAAGATTAGGGTCTCTACATAATTGATTGTGTCTTTCTCAATGTTTCTCCATATAACAATGCAATGTGTTTTGGTAAGATGTGAAATTTGAGTCTCAGGCTCATTGGACCGTATGAAATCCTAGAGAATGTTAGATCAGTTCTGTATAGAGTGGATTATCTCCATGTTTATCCTTGGAACACTATGTTTTTCATGTTTCAATGTTATGAACGTATATCCCAGATCCATCTCATGTTTTGAAACCAATGATAGTTCAGTTGGAAGAGAATCTCTTTTATGAGGAACAACAAGTCCAAATTCTTTACAAAAGTGAGTAACTGTTGCGGAATAAGGTAATTCACCATGTAAATATTTTCAAAAAAAACAATATGTCTGAAGAGGAAATGTGGAAATCTGAAAATTCTATTATGGATAAATACCCCCACTTATTGGATAAGTGAATAAAAATTACAAGGGCACAATTTCCAAAAGGGTGGAAGGATGTTACATCCCTTGTAAATAAAGAATAATAAATTTTCATAATTATTTATATATGTAAACTAAATATTAATTTAAACGGGTTTTTATGTTCGATGGCGTACCCAATATGAAACAATGGGTTTCTTTTAAATATTATGTTTCACACAAGGTGGAGTCATATTAAATAAATGATAATATAATATTATTATTTTAAATGGTAGTTAATGCTTAGTTATTGTAATGGGGGGAATGCACAGAACTAACTAAAATTTGATTATAAATGGTTGTTAAATGTTTTTACAATTATCCGATTAATGTTAGAGGTTTAAAATGTGAATTAATTTAATTTTAAGCATAAATACTCTAACATTCGTTAAATGGTCGATTTACCTCATTTTAATATAGAACCCCCATTAAATATACTTCTGGTCACTTTTATATTTTTTTTGACAAAGTAAAATTATTCTTCATAATCGGGACATCAAAATTTTCTTTGGGTAATTTTTTTGTATTTTTCTGATAAAAATCATTTTTTAATGAATAGGGAAATATATTATATTTTAATTAAAAAATATCTTTTAATCTAATTTCTTTATATAGATAGATTATATTTTTAACTGGTTTTAATATTTAATTAGATTATATTTTTACCATTTAATCCAATTTTTACAATTGGATGTAATTTCACTTTAAAATTGGACATAATGAAGTGTCAACCTTTTCATAGTTATTATATTTTAAAAACATGATTTTTGATTTGAAAACAAGAATTATTTATAAATTAATATTTCATCTTATATTTATTGAATTTGGTAGAATAGAAATCGTTTTATAATTGAATTTCGAAAATCTGACATACATTGTTGTTATTAGTAAGTAAAATATGGTTCAATAAGAAGAATATATTTTTTTTGAATAGTATCTTTTGACATTTATTTACCACATTAAATACTAAATATGGTAATTCATGGTAAAAACAATATTATAATAATATAAAATTACCTTAAAACACGTCCTAACCTTATTGGATGAGTAATGGACAACAAATACATTCTTTGGGTGAAACGTTTGGCCTTTGAAAGCCACTTGGGTAACATAATGATATTAATAACTTTTTATTTAATATAAAAATAAAAATATCAGAAACAAGTATTGTTTTTATAAACCAAATTTAATATTGGTTTATATAATTGATTTATTTGACTATAAATATTAATTAGAAATCTAAAATTTTTTCCTACATTTTTGTATTTTTTTTATAAATTTTAGAATTCAAATAAATTAAATTATTTATGACATAATAACGATGTAGTGTTTATCCTATTTATCAATGATTTAAATTAATATGATTATATAGATTAAAATAATATCCAAAACCTGTCCAATTTATATTGGATGATTTTATTTCAACCATGTGTTTTCTTATCATCGACTTTAATAAGTTTTGGACATTTAGAAACTAAAAATCATTATATTATTAAATTCATATTTTCATACTTTTCTCAAGATCCCCTCCCCCACCGTTATAAAAATCACTTAACTCTAACCAATTACTCACACCTCTCAGGCCCCTTGGATCGTACAAACTCTACCCAAATAAGCTCTCAATATCCCTCTCTTCCCCCTAAAAGCCTTATTTTAGGGAGAAGGCACTTCAAGAATCCCTTTTGGGTCAAACCAAATGGAGTTACCTGATTTAATGGTAACATCTTCTCTTAAGTTCGTTTGTTTTATTTTACTTCTCCAACCCCCTATACTCTTTTAATTCATTTCATTTATAACAAAAAAGTAATCCTCAACATATAATATTGTTTTTATGAGAAGTATTCGAGCTGCACTTACACACACCTCCATTTAATGGTTAAAGAACATAATTTTTATGTGGATGGAAAACTAATACCTCACGAAATGATGATTGTTTAATATTCTCCTACAACATCTTATGGTGGACATTATAATGTTAATATATTTATATATGATCTATATTATATTTATATTGTTTCTATGATTCTTTATTTTTCATTTATTGAATACCATTATGGATTCCATATTAGGTAAATACGATAATCTCATTTGAGGATGGGTGGATGACCACCCCCTCAAAGTGATATGACTCGTTCATGCCATATGTGAAATGTATGAAGGATGGATTTTTTGTGATTATATATATATTATATTATACTAGAATTATAATATACATATTTAACATTATGTTTTAATTCCATTAAATATGAAATACAAATTAATGTAGTGTTTATACATACGTACGGCATACGGTCTCCATATACCGTGTAATTCATTTCTTACCACTAAATATTATGTAATATTTTAAATACATTAATATATGGAATATATATGATATATATGATATGTAAATCATGAATATCATTTTGGAGATAATGAAATTTCGACCACATGAGCTACTTGTAATTATAAGAAGTCCATTTTGGACTCATGTACTAAATACCTACAAAATGACCATTATTAACTTAAATGATTTCATAATATTTATAACATGATAATAAGCGATTTAAAAGCAATTATAAACTTGAAAAAGATTCTTAATCATGTAGAAATTAAATTTAGTTCACTATTCAAGAGATTAAAGAACGAACGTGTCAAGTCGGACACGAGGAAAGTAATTTTGTCTCAATCTCCTTTCATTGAGGAGTATTTTGTTTTATACATGACTTTATATTGTATGTTGTATAAACCAATTTGA
This sequence comes from Viscum album, assembly GCA_963277665.1. Taxonomy (NCBI): domain Eukaryota; kingdom Viridiplantae; phylum Streptophyta; class Magnoliopsida; order Santalales; family Viscaceae; genus Viscum; species Viscum album. The sequence continues at coordinate 1,293,596,738 of OY728158.1, forward strand.
AATTACATTTCATTCAAATGGAATCGTTTTCTATGAGTTGTTTTACTAAAGGACAAAAAATAATGTTTATTTTTAGTTAAGCGGTGGCAACGACCTTTTCCTCCACCGCGAGTGTTTTTGGATCTTTCAGCTTCTTTAACAAGCCGTAATGTTACTAACAGGAAAATAAATACAATATAATCTGTTACGTACTTTGGTATTGGAAATTAAATTTTAAATGTTTTTTATGTCAATATATTTAAATGGTATACTTTTATTGAAATGTTGATATTTTGCCTTTCCTTTATATTTGTTTTATATGTTATGAATATGTTATGGTTCTTGGGAATTGTTACATATACAGGGCGTACCATGATAATCCTTGTGAGGGTGAGCCTGAGATAGCTCTCCAATGCATTGCGTAATGGGATAGAGGTAAACATGTATGTTTCTCCTAAGAGATTTAGGGATTATATTGTGATGGGTATTCCAAATGTAACTCCCTACGTAGCTAAGAAAGATACAACGTAAGCATGTTATGGATGCCACATGTTACCATTATGATTGGTGTTTGCTATGTAAATATTATGATTTCACAAGGTATATAAATGAGCTTATTTTATGTATGTATTAATGAACTATTGTTTTCTTTCATTATTTTATAACCCTTACTGTGCTTTTTATGCTCATCCCATGTTTTAAATGTTTTTCAAATGGCTTAATGACGAATAATGTCAAGGATTGGATTAAGGAAAATTCATGATTTCTAAAACATGGGACTAGACATGACTCTTTTTTCACGAGTTTTTATATTATGAAAAAATTGACAATGTATAGAAGTTTCTACCTTGTAATTTTTGGGATGTAAGGTAAAAGTTATGGCCTAATTCACTAAAACACTAAACTTGAGAAGATCATCAATGTGAATTATTCATTTAATCGAAGATTATATAATATTTACGATCAGGTTCTTATAAGTCAGTAGTCTGAATTTCAGTTTTTCTAAAATTTCATATAATTTAATAAAATATATTTATTTTAAAGTATCATTAATATCAATTATTAACATATTAAATATGTTTTTTTAAAATATCTTCAAAACAAGATAAATAAAACCAAAAATTATAATATATCAATTAAATATTAAATATATCTATAAAATTCATGGATGTTGTTAATTATGTTAAATTATATTTATTTTAATATTAATAATATAATTAATTTGATATTTCAATTAACTAAAAAATTATTTCATTATCATTATAAAATCCATTAATTAAACTAATTATTCTCTAAAATAATTATCACTATTAATATAAATTTATTTGTTTTAAAATTCAAATTTATAGTCAAATTTATCTTCTATCTAACATTATATTAAAAATTATATATTTACTATAATTATGAATATGAAATTTTTAACTTATTTGAAATAAAATATAACAAATGTCATGTTGTCACCCTAATATCTTAAAATTGATATAATTCATCATAAGGTTTATTGGGGTCTTAAACCACTTATGCAATGATATGGACGACTGTTAGGGTAATTTTATAATAGTATAATATAATTTTCCTTCAATTTCCTGATATTCCATTAATCGTGGTAAATAAAAATTTACTAATGTTAATACTCATAATATCCAAAAAATATTTATTCATTTTGAATAAAAATATCATACTATTTAAAACCTTGAATTTTATTTTTTAAAATTCAATTTATAGATGTGGAAAAATTAATTTTATTGTTAATATCGCATATGTGGTGAGATGGTGGGTAAAAAGAACATTCTAAAATTCAATAAGTTTTTAAAAATTATGTAAATAAAAAATTAATAAAATAAACTAAATAGGATTAATATTTTTAAAACACATCTATTTTTACTTTTAAAAATAAATTTAAATGTTGTAATAATTAAAATGAAAATTTAATTTTTAAATACAATGCAGTATTTTTCACTATTCATTAAAATTATTTATTTTCAATAAAATATGATAAATTCTCCCTAAACTAATTTTGAAATATAATTTGAAAAATGATGTTTAAATTATCCAATTAAATTCCTATAATTTCATAAATTAATTTTACATTTTTTCATAGAAGTAAAAAAAAATTCATTTGAGAAAATAATATTTCCTAACTCTTAATGACTTATACAAAAAATTAAGTCTTTTATTATAAATATGTTTTTTTATTCAAAAAAATATTAAATAATATTTAAAGTGTATTTATTATTATTTATATTACTAGTTTTATTAGCTATGTCATAACTATATTATTTAAATAATTATAAAAATAAATTGATGTTTCATGTAAACTTTATGTTGCATATAATGTATGCCAACTCGGTGTTGCATGTAGCACAAGACAAATGGTGTTTTTAGAAATGAATTATAGATTTATTTAAATTGAGGACATCAATGGAGAGAATTGTATTCCCAAAAAATTAAAAAAACACTAGGTGTTAATTTGTTTTTCAAGAGGGAGTGGACCACTGTTTCTTCTAATAATGAACCCATAAACAAAAAACCATCTAAAAAATATACATCAACAATCAATTATTGAATTTCATTCCCCTCATACACTATAGAATGATTTAGAATCTTCCATCATCTCATTTCATCAGATAACCATAATTCTAATTTCACTTTTTTTTATAAATTTCTCCATTTCAAAATATTAGCACACCAACACATTTGGATTTTACCCTTCTCACCTTAACCTTAGAGGATCATATTTCCTTTACACAATTTAACATATATGAATGGATACCCTGACATAACTCTTTATGATATATTTACATATGTCTAGTAAATGTAGTATTATCCTTCTACATCATGGGACTACATTGTTTTCTTAATGAAATTCCTTAAATACATCAGATAAGAGTACAAATTCATAGCTCTTGAAAACTATTTTATTCTTAATTAATTAGATTTATTATAATTCAATAATATAAAAATCCATTCTCCTATTAAAAATAGCTCTATAGATGTCGTTCAATCATCAACAATGCAAATGACTTCATCTGGGCAACCAATATTCATACAAGAAGGAGGATCCATCTATGGTGAAGGTGGTAGCCATGGTTGTGGTCAGAAAAACTAATGAGTTTGTCTGAGAGTAAACGGAAGATTGGTATCTCATCATGAATTCCAAGGAAGAAATATTAGAGGACGTATTTGATCTCAAAGCCACACAAGAGGAATATTTAAGTATGATTGAGATGCTAATTTGAGTGGACCTCAAAATGGATCAGCCTGTCTATAGAATTACGAGAAATCACATTAGAGATCATGGATTCAATGAAAGGAAGATTTATGTGAAATAATTTATTTAAGAATGGGATACTATCGACTTTTATTCTGAATAAATTTTCATGGATGACCCAAACATGGAGACCTCTAAGATATAATAAAATATTTATTGAGGTAATGTTCATAATAGGATTAAACAAGACTTTAATAATTAATTAATTTACATTATATTCAGTTAACAAAAAGTCTTGAACTGGATCGATTTCACAATTTTCCTTTATATATGCCTTGAATAATAAAAATTTAATTTTCATTTAGTCCAACAACAAGGTTCCCATACATCTGTTGAAATAAATACTCATTCACTAGTAAAAACCAAGATTTATATCATCTACCCGTCACAATAGAGTTAATTTATTGAGTAATTTAATTTTATATCTATAATTCTTCCCCCCATCATTCCCCTACCACAATTTTGGATATATTGTGCTCCACAACACTTCATTGATTTTCACATACAAGTAGATTTCACGTCTGACAGTTATGTCCAATTGAGATCAGAACTATGTTTGAACACCATTGAAACATATGTTTAAAAACATAATCCCTCTTTTTAAATATCATTATTTTGTTCAGTCTTTATGTCAATATTTATAGGGTCCTGAATCTCTAATCCCAAATAGTTTTTCCTCCACATTGATTCGAGTAAACTCATAAAACCTATATAACATATATTCTTTTGATAGTTTATTCAATTATATTCATATCCATCCTATTATGATTCCAACTAATAATAATTTAAATAGGGTCATTGACGATTATTAGTCATTATTATCCCATTATTCTAAATTGGTTCCAACATGACTGAAATCTTGAATGTTATATTCCATTTGGGTTCCTGCTTGTAAAATATTTCCTTCAAGTGAAATCATAAATTTAAATTTGACAAGAGCATGGTTTAATAATATTCTTCATCCATCAATCTCACCTCAATTATATATCAGTATTAGTTTCAAAAATCCTTCACTAAATGTTGATAATGTCTTGGATGGTTAAAACTACAGAATGATCCTTGAATATAGTTCAATGTTTGTCATGGGAAAACTTCTCCAAATAATTGTATTATGCAATACATATAGTAGTATGGTACATAGTTCTTAGTATTATTAAGGGTTTAATATAGGGTAGGGGTGTGGTCAGTCGGTTTAATACCTCATTGTGACATTTTATAGGCTTCTTTTTGTATCTTACGATTGAAATACAGCCTGGTTTTTTCCTATCGTCAATTCGAACAGTCACTCCCTCAGTATTATATTATTATAGGTTTGGTGAAGAGTCAGTAAATATAAAACATGAACCCACCTCGGATATCTATATTACTCTCTAAATAAATAATTCCACTCAACCATAAAAAAATAGGATTTCAGAATTTGGTTAAAATAATTAATTCAAGAAGATAGATAAATCATTAATTAGAGGATAATTATTTAATTTTTAAATGATAATAAATAGAAATTATTTCATGAAATGATTTTAAATATAATTTTTTTATTAATTGGAGAATTAATTTCATGAAATTTAAAAACCATCAATATCACATTAAATTGGAATATTAAAAAATTTCATCCAAAGAAATTTAAAAATTAATTCAGAAAAAATTTGTGAATACAGAATTATGAAATTTCACTCATTTAAGAACTAAAATTTTACTTCAATTGAAATATGTATTGATTTAAGATTTTATCATATGAAGGAAAACATTTAAAAATTATTCATTTATAACTCAATTTTATAATTTAATCCCCATTTCATTTAGAAAAAAGATACTAAAAAATTTATCTTAATATATCCACATAAAATTCCCATAAAATTTCTCAATTTATCCCCAATTAAATAATGTGAATTTTTAATTATAAAATATTTTATAATATTATTTTTAGACACTAGTTGCAAGAATAAAATACCATAATGAAGTGAATAAAAAATTCAACTATTGATAAAAATAGCATGACTCTAATATGAATCTCATTCACTACTCTTAAATCCAAGATCAATTACTAATTACATAAAAGGATATAGAACAAAATTAATTGATATTTTAAAGAAATACATTGAAAAATATCCATCCCTATATTTATCAATCTAGAAATACAATTTCGTTTTTTTGATAAAACTAAACTGATTTTATTATAATTAAATTTATCCCCTCTCTGTTTTTGGTCCAATATTATCATCAACATAATGAATTATTTTTTCCCAATTAGGAACATAATTTTTAATTTTCTATTTAATAATGTTTATATAACTTATTATATTTAAAAGTTTATTTTTTTAATGCCAAATGTCAGTTGTGATTCACAAAGGGTTTCCAATTTCCAATTTCTATCTAGATTCGTAGAACTGATATGGCTATATTTTTAGTTGTATTGATGAATTAATTTTTCCAAAGGATATATTTTCTAGGATTATTTTCATGATTAATGTATCCCCATGTTTTAAATATAATTCCATAATGATATTTCTTCTCATAGTCCCTTTCAAAGGGCCTATAAAATTTCTATTAAAAAAGTAGAGACCATTAGTCATTGATCACACACATCATTTAAATTCTTGACAAATATAATACTCAATCCCTAGAATGTTATAATAAAATAGGAATAAAATATTTTTGAATAAAATAAAATCCTAAAACACTCATATTTAAAATTTTATGGAAAGCTTTATTATAGATAAAAATAGAAAATAAAAATAATGAATAATGAATGATCCTAATCCCCATACATAAACCCCAATATAGTGCCTAGTACATAATGCAAAAATTAGAATTTTTTTAAAAACAATGCATTAAATTGAGAAACTCATTGAATGTTATAAGGGAATTTAAATTTATATTAATAATATTCCTCATCGACCCAAAAAGATCTAATTTTTTTTATCGATTTTATGATTTTATATTTTTAAAAATTTAAATAAGAATTCACAATCCATATCAAATAGTAGAAAAAGTGAATATTATTGAAAACAATATAATATTAATGAAAAATTATTCTCATAGGTGAATTAGGGTTTTCAATGGTTAGATCAAAATTATTTTCAATATCCTTGATATGATTAAGATAAAAACCTATTCTATGAATGATATATTATTTTTATTCAGCATAAACACATAAAATCAATCCGAACATATTCCACACATAGTTATTAGTGACATGAAGTATGAAAAATTTAGTGAATGTGCATTATTAGAAAATAATGAGAACAATACTACCTTTAACATAGTGGATGTAATCATGTGATTACTTCTAAATGTATCCTCAATTGTTGTCCTTGTTGAATGCCCTTATTTTTCTATCTATTGTTCATGAAATTTATTAAACAAATCAATATTAGAATTCATCTGATTTGGATCAAATTAATATCATCAAAAGTTTAAAGTAAGGAGTTTCAGTTCAGATGATCAATTTTGAATTTCGGTTAGAACATATATCTATTGGATGCTATAGAAAAATAACATAGATCTACCGTAGCTTTATAGGTAGTGTGGTAGGTATACCACTTCATGCATTTGGTTTCTTCATGATCAATTTAGTAGACATAATAGCTATAACACTTTATGCAGTGACATGTGATTGCATGATATGTCTGACCCATTATTAATTATCCCCATGGAAACTTTTTATTGCGGTCAGTTGGGTGATGACATAGATAATCAACGATATTTATCACCTATAGTAGTATTTTAGGTAACATTAAAGGGATCAAAGCATATCAGTTGGAATTTTATATTTAATAAAATTGAATACAAAATCTAAAAAATCAACGGTTAGCTCCCATGAATAACTAATAATATTTTCTTAATTTATAATTAATGATAACTAAACAATTAATAAATAATATAGTAAAAAATACCATAAGATTCCACTCATAGTAATGATTAATAATTTGTCTAACAAACAGAAATAGTCTATTACCCAAACCTATCAACTTGAAAACTCTAATCACAAACACATATATGAGTGTAAAAGGTCCAAAAAATTGAAATATTTTTCCATGGAAAGAGTCTCAACTAATAATTAATGATCATGTAATTATATTCGGCATTGGAATTCTAATTTTGAATGATAGAATAAATAAAAGATTTTTTTCTCTCTTTTTAAACATCATCAGTATCATAAGACTCTCTTAAAAATTATAATCTATTTATCAATTCCATAGGCTTTTAATCACAAGTAGAAAAGAAATAAGTTCTAAATTAATTAACATCCCAATAAAATATTTTATCTAACTAAATAGTTGTTTCGGTGCGGATGTGCGTCGGGTTACGCTGTTCCGCCAGGACGCGTTCGCGCGTGCACCCGTCGACCCGAGGGGATGGGCGCGCGGCTTGTGGTCCCGCAGTCCCGCTTTCCAAGGGCGGGCGGCATCCGTCCCTTATTCAGGGGCGTCTGCTCCTTGATCGAAACCGGGATGATGGGATGTCGGCTCCTCCTTCCTTGGACGTCTCCTCGGAACTTGTCGCCTAATCCGAGTCTCCCTCATAGACTTAAGAATGTTCGTGAATCTCGTTCCCGGCGCCATATCTTCATGGACACCGGTTAATTACGCTGCTTCCGCCCGGACGTTCCAAGGAGTCTGGGCGGGGCAGCAACCTGCGGTGAGAAGGCCGGGTGGCTCTGGGTGCTGGGGGCGTGTCGTAACACTGCGGCTCTGCACGTCTGTCTTCCGTCCCTAATAGGGCTTCTCGAAGGCATGATGGCCTGAGGCATCCCGTACTAGGTGCGGGGAACTGTGTCACCTGAGGTTTTCCTCAGCTTCCCGTGTTTAACACGGGGTATGCCGCGAGTTTAACGTCCAGCGGGGACGGCATCGGACCGATCAACACGAAAAGTGGATCAGATGACAGAACCCCTTGCGGGGAACCTCCGACGCTGGGGCCAGCACATGGGCGGCTTCCCAAGCAACGTGGAGTGGAGTGAAGCGGCATGACCCCACCGGGATGTGGCGGCCCGGGTAAGGATCAGGATGGATGATGAAGTGAAGAGCTTGGACCCCAGAGGGGCTTCCTACGTACCGCGCGTTAACACGGATCAAAGTCAACGTAGTTCGGGCATACAGTTTAACGTCATGCTGGACGTCGGCAAGCCGACTCACGAAGAGGTCGAGGCCGCCGGGCGGAGGATTGAACCGAACCACCTCGCACGGAGGGGGATGGAACGGCCGGGTGGATCACAGTTTCACGTCATGCTGGATGATAAAAGGGGAAATGGAAAAGGGGGGCTGTGGGGAGGCACCGTGGAGATACACACGGGCAGTCTCCCACAGGGGCGGATTCATAGGTGAATCAACGCAAGCGTGAACCCTGGAGGGGTCCACTGATGGACGAACCGACGTAAATACGACCGGGACGACCAGGTGGTGGGCTTGGACCTCAGGGAGGCTTCCTACGTACCCTGTATAGAAGACAGGGATCAAAGTCCACGTAGTTCATTCTGTCAGGACTTACGCACTTGGGGCGGCCCGGATGCTGCAAAACTCAGTTGGAAGGGACTTGGACCGAAAGCAGAAGACACCTCGATCCCAGTCAGACCCTCTACTGGCTTCGGAAGTGGGGAGGCGCAATGGAGATACACATGTGCAGCCTCCCACGAGAAACTAGGGGTTTGTAATACCCTGCCCCCGTAGGGAAAAGCCACTCCCATTAAATCATCCCTAAAGAGGGGCAATCCCGACATCCCTGCAGAGACGAGCAGGTGGGGGCCACATCCAAACCGGGGGGACCCTGCATGCAGAGCATGGGATCAGGTTGCAGACGGTTTAGCGTCTTGCCAGACGAAGTACAGTTTAACGTCATGTGTTGAGGACGAAGCGGACGGTTTAACGTCTTGCCGGACGAAGTACAGTTTAACGTCATGTATTGAGGACGAAGCACTTGGCAGTTTAACGTCTTGCAGCGCGGACGATGGGGGCTAGGCAGTTTAACGTCGTGCAGCTTGGACGGATGTGCAGTTTAACGTCATGCTGGACGAATATGCAGTTTAACGTCATGCTGGACGTATGCGCAGTTTAACGTCATGCGGGACGAATGCGCAGTTTAACGTCATGCTGGGCATAGGTTGCCGGACGAATGTGCAGTTTAGCGTCATGCTGGGCATAGGTTGCCGGACGAATGTGCAGTTTAACGTCATGCTGGGCATAGGTTGCCAGACGAATGTGCAGTTTAACGTCATGCTGGGCATAGGTTGCCGGACGAATGTGCAGTTTAACGTCATGCTGGGCATAGGTTGCCGGACGAATGTGCAGTTTAACGTCATGCTGGGCATAGGTTGCCGGACGATGGGTGCATGTCACTTCGCACGAACCTGGAGGGCCGCACGGAAAGACAACGCACGGTGCGGGCACCCGGGATGAGAATCATCGGGTGCCACTCAGGCGGGTACCCTTAGGAGGTCAACGGGGACGACCCTGGCAGATTGCGCGCAAAAAGGAAGCTTTGCGCGCAATACTGCGGGCCGGCGCGCAATCGGGGCGGCTGGCGCGCAATTGGGCCAGCGCCTTGCGCGCGGATTCTTGAGATTGCTCACACCGGGCTTCGGATAGCGCGCGGGGGCAACGGCTCATTCTTTAACGAATGGCCACTTGAAAGAAGGGGGGGTGCGCGCAATCAGGCCGGATTGCGCGCACCCCGGGGGCAATTGCGCGCAAGCGGGTTCTTTTGCGCGCAAAGGCCTTAGGGTGAGTTTTTATTCAAATGAAAGGAGCCAGCGGGGATTGCGCGCGAAGGCGGACCCCGAGGCTTTCTTGCGCGAAAGAAAGGAGGTTACCTGAAGTTCGTCATTGCGCGCGGAAGGGGTTGAATTGCGCGCACGAGAGACGTTTCGACTTCCAGCAACCTTTGACGCGTTGGGGGTCGCCTTATATTTATAGGCAACCCCGGGCGCGGAATCCAGGGTGCGAGCGCGAAATTCTTCTCGCGGGCGCGGAATCGGACACGGCGCGCAAGGGAGTCGCGCGGACCCGCGGCGCGCAAAATTGCGCGCCGGACCGGCGCATTGCGCGCATCCCGGGGGGTTTGCGCGCGGAACATCACCTTTGCGCGCGGGCCTCTGAAATTCCGCGCAAGGCCTCCGGGCCCTCCGAAACATCCTTCCGACTCCAAATATGACCTCGCTTTCCGCATCCGGAGCTTCGTTTGGGAACAACGGACTTTTCCGGCGTCTACAAAAGCCCCCCCCTCGGAATCTGATCGGCGAGAGGTCGCAACGATCGGGTTCCGAGGGAGACGCCGGAATGCCGAAGTCCTGGGCGACGCGGGACTGTGGCGCGCAAAAATGGGTGTCGGGCGCGAAAGCGGCCGATGCGGTCGCGCAAAGCCTTTTCCGCGCAGCGCGGACCACGGCCTCGCCTATAAATAGGGGCACTGGGTCCCTCCGTGCCGTACACTGGCCTTCCGCGCGATAAGCCTCTTTGCTCTCGTGCGCGAAATTGCCTTTTCCGGCGCGGAATTCGCTCGCTCGTCGCGCAAAACCGTCCGGACTTCGCTCTGTTTTTGCGCGAATACCCGGGGTTTTTCGCGAAGGACTTCCCGATTGCGCGCCGCCCACTAGGATTGTGCGCCGCCTCTCAAACTTTTCCACCAGCCTCGTCCGATCCCGCACGCTTCATCCCTTAACCCGCACGACTCCCGAATCTTCCGAGATGGCCGCGCACAGAGGAAATGAAGGGGATTCCGCCACTCGCAGAGCCGAGATGGCGACGAACGAGGAGGTTTACGGAGCCAAGGAGATTGTTTCTAACAATCAATCCTTGTTCGACTTACTAACGCCGGCCCAGAAGACATATCCACTGTCGGACAACCTGCCGCTCTGGAACTTCGGCATCCTAGATGAGGTTCCGGTGCCAGGGTTCGAGATTGATGCGCCGCGGACCTGGGTGACCCGGGAGGACGAGCTTCTCCGCTATAACATCACCAACAATGGGCATCCTGCCAGGGAGACCAGACACTTGGATGTCTATGTCCTGAACCCGAGGACGCGAACCATTGATGGGGGTGAGCCTACTGCGGAGAATTCTCCAGCCCTCTACTCGAGCATATATCGCCAGAGCGTCACGGACGACACCAAGGGCTGGCTGAAGGACTGGGACTTGCGGTCTGGGGGCAACTTCACCAGTGAGTGGGCCTGGGCGTTCTGGGTACGCCACACTTGCGATCACTTCGCAGAGGAGCTGCGGTACATCGGCCTGTTCGAGGCGGTGTGGACGTCGCAGTTCCACTTCTACCAGCAGTCTGAGCTCGGGCCGGAGCTGTTCACTCGCTGGTCCCCGGATACCAACACCTTCCATCTTCACCATGGGGAGGTCGACATCGGTCTCTGGGACATCCACTGCATCAGAGGTATCCCGCTGGAGGGCTACCAGTACGATGAGTTCCTGCCACCGAAGAACATCTGGGAGGACAGGTCACGGACTCCCATTCTGACCTGGCATCTTCTTGACCTGGCTACGCAGCGGCTCGGGATCCAAGACTTCCAGAAGGACATAGCCTACAAGGATTGGTTCGGCCAGTTCCTGGAGCATGACCCGGCGGTCAAGATGCCAGGCAGGGGGAAGCGGTGCCCGACCGCAGCTCAGAGGAGCCGGAACGGGTCGTACTGGCGGGTCCTGGAGACGGGCGATTACCGCTCATGGGGGTACCGCGTCATCGAGGCCCGGGACCCGAACGTCCAGTACGCGGCGTTCCTGGCCGCCTTTCTGAGCGGGTGGCTCCTGCCAGTGCGGGATGCGAGGATGGGCGTCCGCCCGGCGACACTGGCGATGGCTGGAGCCATGGCTACCAACAAGAGATACAACCTCGGGGTCCCAGTACTGGCGAGGCTGTATGCCATTCTGGGACGCATCTCACGAGGGGGGTCGCCACGAAGGATCTGTGGGCCCTTTCAGTTCTTCCACGGATGGGTGGCTGCTCACCTCGGTGGGTATACGTTCCCAAATGCCATCAGTCCTCCGGGCAACGGCCTGCGACCCTCCCTGCTGAACATTGCAGGGGTCGCTCCGATGACCCTCAGTGAGGAGGGCGTGAGGGTTCGGATTGGCAATCATGCCAATTTCAACTTCAGTCCGTTCCCCACTCCCGTCGGCCAGATGATCGACAATGGGCAGGGTCCGCTGGAGCAGCATGAATACTTCCTGAACATGCGGGGCGGGGTGCTCGTGGCTCGGATCGACGGGAAGGTGATCTGCGAGCCTTACGTGCCGACCCGGTTCGCCAGGCAGTTCGGGTGCCTTCAACGGATGCCGAAGAGGGTATTCACTGCTGTCCGGGAGGAGACGAACCCCGGCGTCCTTCGTCAGATGTGGCTGATGTTTGCCGCTTTCGGCTCTGGCGACGTCATCACTCTCCCTCCTACCGGAGTTAACGCAGGCTTGGCGACCGAGTACGCCGAACACTGGGCCATCGCGTACCCCGAGGGGCTCTTGCGGAAGCTAGTTCGGCGGCTCGAGGTTACCCGTGCGGAGACCGGGCGTCAAGGAAGGAGGCGAGGCGCCGCCACACGGGGGAGAACGGAGGCGCGCCAAGCAGCGGGGCCGGCGCGAGCAGGGACTTCGGCGGCGGGCGCATCGCAGGCTGCCGCCACGACCTCGGCGCCCAGAGAGGGGGCGCATGCGTCGGTCGGGGAGCGGCCCGGGAAGCAGGTGAGACGTCTGCTCGAACCCTCCCACGATGCAGTCTTCCCGGCGCTGTGGTCGGCCTGGATGACCCTGCGGCAGTCACTGGGGACCGACGTCATCTGGCGAAAGATACTCAGAGAAGGAATCTATCTGCCAGAGGTCGGGCGCCTCCAGATCACCGACAGGGTGGACTTCAACCGGCAGTATGCGTATCTGACGGCAATGGACGAGTACGCGCGCCAACGTGGTCAGCGTGCGGAGCCATCCCTTCTGGTGAAGGTGATGCTCGGTCTCGAGCCCGCTCCAGAACAGATTGCGCCGGGAGAAGGTGACAGTAGCGACTCCGAGGAGGAGGAGGAGACGGGGGAGGATGAAGGCTCCGAGGGAAGGTCCCATCGGGGGAGCCCACGGGAGAGTGGCGAGGTGGCCGGCTCTGACAACGTTGATGTCACTGAGCTCCTCGAGGTCCGCTTCTATCCCCACTCAACCTGCTTCATCCATTCTCTTATGCAGCTTCTAACCCGTTTCTCCACCTTTCTCAGGAGCACACGGATGTTGGCCAAGCATCCTCGGTAGGGGTAGGAGAGGTGCCAGCAGGACAAGGCGGGGGCCAGACACCCATCATTGAACTGACAAGCGCTGAGGGGTCCCCTGCTGCAACTGTTCCTGCGGCGGCCGGGGCAGCGGAAGATGACGCTTTGAACCCCCGTAAGTCTCCATGCTTTACTGCTGGTGCGTGCCATTGACGATCCGTGACTAACCATGGCATGCCCTGCACAGTGATCTCAACACTGGAGGCTCATAGGGTTACCGAACCCGGGCCATCTACGAGTGGACCAGTGGTGGACATGCCGCCTGCTCCGGAACAGACTTCCCAAACCGAGCCGGCCCCACCAACTGCTGATCAAGGGGCTCCGGACATCGGCGGTGCGGACATCGGAGAGAGGTTGGGGGCTGACGAGGGTGTCAGCGCCGCTGGGGAGAGAGAAGAAGGTTGCCCGGATGTTGGGGAACCTATCCCTCGTGAGGACCTCCCAGGGGCGGACCCTGCAGCAGACCTGCTGGCTGCCTTCCCTGCTTACCGGCCTGCCGACCCCGAGGAGATGGATGACTCGGACGCGGAGGCGGTCGAGGATAGCCGGGTAACGCGACGCAGGGGGTGGAAGTGCATCCAGCGCTTCCTCAAGCGAGACCCATCGGAATGGCTGGGGCGCATGGGATCACTTCAGACCTGGCTGCGCTTCCTGTGTGCCGGGGGAGCGGATGCTCAACGCCTCCATCTGACGGTCCGTGATTTCATGGCCGAGAAGATGCGCGAGAGCCGCCGGCGTGCCGACGTCGCACAAAGTCGGGACATGTCGGAGAGCACGCAGGCGCTCATCGCGGCAGAGCAGGAAGTCCGGCGCCTCGAAGGGCAGGCGGCAGAGAAGGAGGCCTTCGTCGCAGCATGTACCGAGCTTGTGGAGCAACTATCGGCACAACTGATCGACGCTCAGGTACAGCTGACGGAGGCGGGCCAACAGATGGTCACACTCCAAGTCGAGCGGGAGCGTGCACAGGCCAGGATCGACGAACTGCGTGCTGCGACCGCCGATGAGGAGAGGGCACGCAGAGAACGAGAAGTAGCCCTGGAGGCCGCCAGCCAAAGGGTAGCGGCATTAGAAAGACTTATCCAGCACGCTAATCCTTAGGGGCTTTGTTTTTTTCCATTCCTAGAACATTTAGCTTCCGTCACTCAATATTTCGATCCATTTGTATGAATCAATATATTTATCTGCGTCTTTTGGCATACTCAACCACAAATTGTCTCGCGGGAGTGTTAACCAAGCTTCAGGCATCCGTAATGGGGCCTGGATTTCTGGAGAAAAGAGGGAGGTCATTCCTAAGAAAGGAGACCTCAAGCCTAATCAATGTATCATCCCCCCAACTTGTTCCAACACACGAGCGGGACAATGCTAGGGGCGTTGAGATTTTAACCGAACATAGAGAAATGAGAAAGGGTGAATCGCGTGTCCCGAATCCGGACATCCACAACGGTCGGCCTTCCAGGAAATGCCCAAGACGGTAGGCGGACAGTGGATCGACCATAACAACTGCAATAGACGGACCGAAAAAGGCCATCATTCATATTGCAGGAGGCGGACCACATGTCATCATGAATACCGCTTTGGGGTTCCTTCAGACACAAGGGTGGAAAATCCAGATCAACAGGGCATGCAAAGCGTGGGGCGAAGTGACGATTTGTTCGGACAGAATCCAACGCTCTCAAAATTGCGCCACCGTGGGGAAAGCGTATTAGGCAGATGCACTAATCCGGCCGTGAGTCACCTCAATTCTCAGACAGCACCTCTCTGACGAGGAAACCGTCGCTTCCCATCATTGCGATGGGGCATCCCGAGCTGAATCGGGGAGAATATCACAACTGCACCACTCTACCCGAAGTCAGGCCAGACGGCCGGCGACGAGGAGGGGCGGGACTTAACGATCCCTGAGGCTGGACCCGAGTTGGAATGCCCGGGCGTTCCTACGTACTCCATCAGGCTGGAGATCAAGCCACACGTAGTTCTGAGAGTGCAGTTTTAACGTCATGCAGGACGTAGGACCCCATTTGGGGAGATCTTAGTTTAAGGTCGTAGAGCTCGGACCATGGGGCTAGATCTTAGTTTAAGGTCTTAGAACTCGGACCATAGGGCTGGAGGATCTTAGTTTAAGGTCTTAGAGCTCAGACCATAAGGGTGGAGGATCTTAGTTTAAGGTCTTAGAGCTCGGACCATAGGGGCTAGATCTTAGTTTAAGGTCTTAGAGCTCGGACCATAAGGGGAGATCTTAGTTTAAGGTCTTAGAGCTCGGACCATAAGGGGAGATCTTAGTTTAAGGTCTTAGAGCTCGGACCATAAAGAGAGATCTTAGTTTAAGGTCTTAGAGCTCGGACCATAAAGAGAGATCTTAGTTTAAGGTCTTAGAGCTCGGACCATAAGGGGGGATCTTAGTTTAAGGTCTTAGAGCTCGGACCATAAGGAGAGATCTTAGTTTAAGGTCTTAGAGCTCGGACCATAAGGACTCAAAGCACGCCACATCGTGGTCATATCCCCTGGATATGCGAAGATGCACTGAGGGATAGTGTCAAGAGTGTCGAGGTTTCGCCTGGTCAGAATGGGAGGTGGAAAATGTGAATCATGCGGCCGTTCACTCAAGGACTGGGGGCACCGGTGTAACGATATGGGAGTACTGCCGACCGTGGCGGAAAAGCAGCATCAATATCGCACTAACCGTTGGTGGAATGAGGCAGCAAACGAGCATCGACCGCTCAATCGCAGGATTCATATCGATTTGCTGCCCGAGGCCATTGGGGGTACCGGCCCGAGTCGGTGGGAGAGCACTGAGGCATTGTGTCCGAACCGTTCACGGGGGCTCCACCCAGGGCGTAGACGATGGGTCCGAATGAAAGGGAGCACGAAGCCTGAAAAGTGGAGGAAACCTGACCAAGCGGATCCTGACCCTCCTGGCAATAAACCAGAGTACTCTTGACACCGGTGGACCACGGCAAGGGGTCGGGGAACACGCCTTGAGGGTGACCTGAAGGCGGCGGATTCCCCAGAGAAGGGGGAATCTCTAAGAGGTGGGGGGCTGGACCCGAAGTTTCAAACATCCGGGCGTTCCTACGTATCCCATAAGGATGGGAATCAAGCCGCACATAGTTCTTGAAGCGCGGTGCAACACAATCGGGCACCAGCGCGGGGAAGAGTGCGGGTCTGACCCTCGCACACAAAAGGAGCGGCATTTGATATTTCTTGTTTGTCCTTAAAGATGAATGGTTTTTCTTTGTGCGGCGACATGCCCGTGATTGAGAAATCTCTGGCGTCGCCACAATAATCAAGCCATGGAAGGCATTGATGAATGGCGTGGTCATTAACCAGCGCCCAACATGAGTGTCCCCTGAGGAGGACATCACGATGCAGTGCCGTCTCTCGTCGGGCGGCCAAGACGATCACAGTTTACGGTCGTGTGGTAGGACCAGACAACACAGTTTAAGGTCGTGTGGTTCGGACCATGGAGGAATCCGCTTGTTGCGGTACGGCGGACACGGCGGAGGTGGGAACATACCCAGCCCTGCGGTCACACACGATTCCAGGAGAAGAGTCTTGGGATAGGGGTCTGCATATGTCCATCACCCGAGGGGCAGAGATGCTAGCCTCCAGATATACTGGGCCCAGAACGCAATTGTTCGGGCGACTCCCTCCTCCTTATGGGGACGAGGGTCCAGCTACGCATGGCCCTTAGGGAGGATATCTGCATATATCCTTGGTGCTCAGATCATGGGAGCCTCGAACGACATCATTACCCTGGTTGGTCTGCCTAACGTGTAGAGGCGTACCGGAGGTCAGTATGAAGAGAGTGTCAAGATTCCACTACAATGCACAAAGGCGGAGTGTGATGAGGACTGCGCAACCAATGTTCAGAGCCTGAGAGAGCTGACATGGCGATCAAGGACGTTGCTGACGCATTCGCAACACAACATCCGATCGCGTCAGCCTAAGATGGGGCAAGCAAACGAGCATCAACCGCTCAATCGCAGGATTCATATCGATTTGCGGCCCAAGACCCACCGGTAAATCGACCCGGAGCGGTGGGAGAGCACTGAGGCATCGTACCCAAACCGCTAACGAGGATCCCTTTGAGTGAAGGCTCGAACAAGAGGAAGCGCGAGGCCTGACAAGCAACACAGGACTTGTCGGGATTGAATCTGACACTACGAGTCATAGACCGAAGCACCCAAAACATGTTAACAGATCTCCGGAAAGGGTCGGAGGACTCACCCTAAGAGCAACCAAAGGGGGGCAGATCCCCGTGATCAACCAAGAGACGGGGCTGGACCTGAGACACAAGCGTCCAGGCGGTCCTACGTATCCCATAAGGATGGGAATCAAGCCATACGTAGTTCTGGAAAGGCAGTTTAACGTCATGCAGGACGATGAGGGGTGTGAGGTAGTCCCACACACGGGGGAGGCGTACGGCGCGGCCAGTAGACCGACGTGAATGAGGACATAATCCCCCGGTCACGCGATACGCCTCGCACAAAAAAGGAGGGGAACTGGGGCCAGAGGCCCAACGCGGGATAGAGATTCCCGGGAAATGGGGCTGGGCCTGAAACATGAATGTCCAGGCGGTCCTACGTATCCCATAAGGATGGGAATCAAGCCATACGTAGTTCTTGAAGTGCAGTTTAACGTCATGCAGGACGATGAGGAAAAAAGAAGGGGGGGAGCAGAAGGCATCCCCAAACGTGGGGGGGCGTACAGCGTGACGAGCAAACCGACGTGAATGAGGGCATAGCCCCGCACTCACACCATACGCCGCACACCCGGGGGCAACTGGGCCAAGGGCCCAAGATGGGATGGAAATTCCCGAAGGATGGGGCTGGGCCTGAAACACGAGGGTTCATGCGGTCCTACCTATCCCATAAGGATGGGAATCAAGCCGCACGTAGTTCTTGAGTGGCAGTTTTACGTCATGCAGGACGAATGCTGAACAGTTTAACGTCTTGTAGCTCGGACGTAGTGCAGTTTAGCGTCATGCGGGACGAAGCACTTGGCAGTTTAACGTCTTGCAGCGCGGACGAATGCTGAACAGTTTTAACGTCTTGTAGCCTGGACGAATGCAGTTTAACGTCGTGCAGGACGTGGTGCAGTTTAGCGTCATGCAGGACGAAGTGCAGTTTAGCGTCATGCAGGACGAAGTGCAGTTTAGCGTCATGCAGGACGAAGTGCAGTTTAGCGTCATGGAGGACGAAGTGCAGTTTAGCGTCATGCAGGACGAAGTGCAGTTTAGCGTCATGCAGGACGAAGTGCAGTTTAGCGTCATGCAGGACGAAGTGACACTCAGGCAAAGTATTGCTTGAGGAACCTAGCGTTGGTGGGAGGAGTGACACGCTCACCATCCATAGTCGCTAGGGAGTACGCGCCATTGGGATAGACCTTGTGGACAACAAAAGGTCCCTCCCACTTGGGTTCCAACTTGGGCGGCTTCCTGCCGGGGATCATCGGTGCTCTTAGGGCTAGCACTAGATCACCCTGCAGGAAGAAGCGGAGGCGAACCTTCTTATTGAAAGCTCGAGCCATTCTGCTTTGATGCCTCTCCAAGTTGTGCAAAGCGCGAAGTCTATTCTCATCCAGTGCTTCCAACTCGACTAGACGGGCTTCAGCAACTCTGTCCGGCGCTTGCTGGTCGTAGACCGCAGTGCGCAAGGACGGTAACTGGATCTCGATGGGCAGGACGGCCTCAGCTCCATACACCAGGGAATAAGGGGTCATCTGGGTGGAATTGCGAGTCGTCGTCCGATAAGCCCAGAGGGCGTTGGGGAGCTTGTCCGGCCAACTCTTCTTGTTCTGACCAACCATCTTTTGCAGAATGTTAGAGAGGGTTTTGTTAAACGCCTCGATCTGTCCATTCGCCTGCGCATGATAGCGAGATGTATGGTTCGAGCAGATGTTATACTTGGCGTACAACTTCTTCAACTCGGCTGCTCGGAAATTGGTTCCGTTATCCGTGAGGATAGCGTGAGGCACTCCAAATCGATAGATGATGTTGGAGGTCACGAAGTCAGCGATCGAACAGGATTTGACCTCTCTGAGCGGAATCGCTTCTGCCCATTTGGAGAAGAAGTCCGTGGCGGTCAGAATGAACCGGCACTGGCGAGCTGTCGCCGGCGGGTAAGGTCCCACAACGTCCAGTCCCCAGACTGCAAAGGGCCAGGAATACCTTGTGGTATGGAGAGGCTCCGGCGGCCGATGCACAAAGTTCGCAAGAACCTGGCACGCATGGCACCTCCTGGCGTACTCGATGCAGTCATGGATCATAGAGGGCCAGAAGTATCCCAACCTCCGAATCTGGTGGGACAGCTTCGGCCCAGTCTGGTGGGCGCCACATGAACCAGCATGAACCTCTTGCATGACTCGTGGGATCTCGACACCCTGAAGGCAACGGAGGAGAACACCATCAAACCCGCGCTTGTAGAGGATCTGCTCCAGACCGGGACTGCTCTGGAGGACAAACTGCGATGCGCGGCGTCGAACTCGCTCGCGCTCGGCCCGATCTGACGGAAGAATGCCATGTTGGAGGTACTCAACCAAAGGCGCCCTCCAATCACGGGCTGATTCGACTGCTATATCTGGGGTACTCGGGGCTCCGGGCATAGGGGCAACCGTGGTGAGGTTACTTACCAACGGGCCGCGATCTTCTTCCGGGATAACGGGAGCGATGAGCCTGCGGCGCGTCACGCGGACGATCAGGTTGTCCTGTTCAGGTTCCACAAGTGACGCAGCCAGGCTGGCCAAAGCATCTGCTCGACCGTTCTGCGACCGGGGAACATGGACAATTTCCGGCCGAGAAGGGAACCGGGCCATCAGAAGAAGGGTGCACTCCAACAATGGCACAAGTTCCGGCTTCCTGACAACGTAGTCGCCATTGATCTGCTTAACGACCAGCTCGGAGTCCCCTTTCACACACAGATGGGGCACGTCGATCTCGAGAGCTAACTCGAGGCCGGTGATGAGGGCATGGTATTCCGCCTCATTGTTGGTACAGCCCTCTGACAACAGGAAAGAGTATGGCAGCACGGCTCGCTCCGGGGTAATGAAGACGATGCCCAAGCCCACTCTATTGAGCTTAGGATTATCGAGTCTTCTATCGGTGGGGCTCCGGGAGGCACCGTCAAAGTGCATCTGCCAGCATGGATCGGCTCGATCAACCGAGAGAATGGTCTCATCAGGAAAGCCTAGATCCAGCGGCTGATCCGCGGAGGTCGGGTGAGCGGCCAGAAAGTCTGCCAACGCTTGTCCTTTGATGGCCTTCTGAGACACATACCTGATGTCGAACTGCTGGAGAATCACAGCCCACCGCGCGAGACGGCCAGTCAACATAGGTCGGCTCAGGATATATTTCAACGGGTCTACCCGAGAAACCAACTGTACCTCATGGTGCTGCAAGTAGTGTCGTAATTTCTGTACGGCAAATACGAGCGCCAGGCAGCTCTTCTCGATGGGGGAATACCTAACTTCCGCATCGAGGAGCATGCGACTGAGGTAATAGAGGCTATTCTCTGTTCCCTCGTTGTTCTTCTGGGCGAGAAGGGCACCCAGGGACCGTTCCAGGGCGGTCACATAAAGGACCAGCGGCTTTCCGGATACGGGCGGCATCAGGACCGGAGGTTGAAGCAGGTACTGCTTGATTTCCTCGAAAGCGGTCTGACACTCTTTATCCCATACATAGGTGGCGCCTTTCTTCATAAGCTGAGAAAAGGGCTTACACTTGCCGGCCAGATTCGCGATGAATCGGCGTATATAGGCTAAGTGGCCTTGGAACCCTTGCAGTTCCCGGACGGTACCCGGGGGAGGCATCTGGCTAATCACCCTGATTTTCTCTGGGTCGATCTCGATACCCCGGTATCTTACCACAAATCCAAGGAACTTTCCGGAGGTGACCCCAAAGGCACACTTCAACGGGTTCATCTTCAGGCAGCGAGACCGGAGGAAGCTGAACACTTTCTCAAGATCTTTGAGATGGTCCTGACGCTGGCGCGATTTGACAACCAAGTAGTCGACGTAGAATTCCACCAGTGTGCCGAGGATTGGCTTGAATATGCGGTGCATCGCCCGTTGATAGGTGGCACCTGCATTCTTCAGGCCGAAGGGCATGACCCGGTAGCAAAAGGTACCTTGGGGGGCCCTGAAGGCAGTGAACTCCTCATCCTCAGGGGCCATCCGAATTTGGTTGTATCCGGAGTATCCATCCATGAAGGAGAGGGCTTGGAACCCTGCCGTGGCATCAATCAACAGCTCTGTCACTGGAAGGGGAAAATCATCCTTCGGACAGTGGCGGTTGAGATCGCGGAAGTCGATGCAGACTCTAATCTGCCCGTTCTTCTTCCTGACCGGCACAATGTTGGCCAGCCATTTGGGGTACTGAACTTCCCTCACGAAGTTGGCTTTGATAAGCTTGTCAACTTCGGCCTCAACCATGGCACCATGGGATGGGTGCATCTTCCTGGGAGGCTGCTTGAACCCGCGATGGTTCGCCGGGAGACCAAGGCGGTGGACGGCTACCTGAGGATCTAGCCCCGACATCTCGTCATAGCCCCAAGCGAACACATCACGGTGCTGCCTGAGAAAGTCCACGTACTGCTGCCGCTCCTCAGAGGGCATGGCGGCACTAACCAACGTGGGTCTTGGATCGGCCTCGGTTCCAAGGTTCACCTGTATTAACTCATCGACCGTGGCGGGGACGCCCTCCTCAAAGGCTGGGGGTGCGTCTTCCATATCCTCTCCGCTCGGGGAGGGATCGTCCACGGGAGAGACTGCGTTGGAAACTGCATTGGGGCTACCATATCCTGCTGGGCCACTGGTGCTGGCGCGGGCGGTCGCGGCCGTCTCATCAGGAGACTCGCGGACCGTCAAGACCATGGCGACGTCCAACCGGTGGATCGGGAGGACGTAGGCGTCATCCAGACTTGCCCAGGGATCGCTTGCAACAGCGACAGGCTCAACCTCACCTTCCAGGATCTGCTTATCCTTGCTCTTGTAATAGTCCGCGTCCAGATAACGGGCTTCACATGAGGCAAAAGGAGAGGCATCTCCTTGAAGCACGCCTACTCGACCATTAATGGAGTATTTGAGGCATTGGTGGTATGACGAGGGAACCGCCGCGTGAAGGTGAAGCCATGGCCTGCCCATCAATGCGTTATACGCAGTGTCCTGAGAGACTACCATGAATTCGGTGTTGGCAACCAAGTCACCGAACTGGGTCTTCAAACGTATCTTGCCGACCGGGGTTTGCTCGGTGCGGTCGTACCCCTGGATCCTGAGGTCGGAGGGAATCAAGTCATCCTCAGACAACCCCAATCTCCGGAGCGTCCGAGTTGGAATCAGGTTAATCCCGGACCCCGTGTCGACAAGACAACGCCGGACTTCAAGGCCATTGAACTGGCCAGTGACGTACAGCGGACGAATGTGTCCCTGTATAGGAGGGTCTTCATCCTTACCAGAGAACGAGATAACTGCCTGACATTCGGCGTCCTCGATCGTTTCGGCGTGAAAGGCCTCTGCAGCCGCAACCTCTGTCTCAAACTGGAGGGGGATCTTCAGGGCTTCAGCGAGTGCCTCGCGCATCTCAGATGACATGCGCAGAGCCTCAAGGATGGAGAGCCTTGCTGGGATGTCGGCCAAGTGCTTCAGGACATCATACTTTTTGGCCAAGCGCAAGCTCCTGGTTGCAGGAGGTTGCTCTGCGGTTGGTGGCATGACGGGCCTTACCAGTTGGATCGGCGGCCGACTGGTACTTGGCGCATCTCGCTGTTCACTGGTCGCAGTCCGGGAAATGGTCACCGTACTGGGGTCAGGAGGCCGGGATGGACTTGTGGCAGGGCGGAGCTGGTCGCGACGCGGCTGAGGCGGTTCTGCCCGGTCCCACACCACAAACAGTGGCGGAGGCGAATCCGTCATCCCCGGATGGGGGGCCTGCGCACGTTGAGCTCGATCTTGAGCCTGATGCCTAGTCTCAGTGGCGTGCACGGCCTGGCCGGAGGTACCGACGGCTGTGCCCCGGCGACTCCTGCTGCTGCGGTTCTTCCGACGGTGGCGACGATCGGGGACGCTAGGGAGGTCCACCTGGTGTTCTTCAACGTCGGGAACCGAAAAGGGATTTACCAGCTCGACGGTGTTAACCGAAGCGTACCCAATACCGTCATCGGACGAATCATCCATCACCGGGCGGATCCGAGGAGGGACCCCCATCTCCGGGGGCATGAAATCGCCGAGAGTACGGGATAGTGGCGGAACTGGCGGGGCGCGCTCTTCCTTCTTGCGCTGCCGCCGTTTGCTCCTCTTGGAGGAGGCAGACCGGGACGACGATGCCGAAGAAGCACCCGCAGGTTCTGGGGGCTCAGGCTGATTCAAGCGCGCACGGATGATTCCCTGGGCGCGAATGGTCGTCTTGCGGGCCATCCAGTTATTGTACTTCTGGGATCCGCGGTCGGAGACCAGCTGCCATTCTTCCTCATCGCCACCATCGTCATCTGATCCCACGAACACGCCCGCTACCTGTGCTGGAGCTGGGCCCAACCTGATTACATTGTTGTTAATCTGGTCTTGGAGCCAGTCCTTAAACACATAGCACCGCTAGATGGTGTGCCCCAGGGCCCGATGGTAGGGGCAGTAGCGGGGGTTATCTGTGAGATGTGCCTCCTCTGGCTTCCAACACTCAGGCAGTCGCACAATCCTCTGCTCCAGGGCGCTCCGGAAATAACCGGGGACCTGATCCTCATGGAATGAGTACGTCAGGTGTCGCGGGCCCCTAGGAGCGCGGTCTTGACGAGGGGCTGGAGGGGCCTGCCGAGGAGGTGGACCCTGATTATCTCGCCTAGGTTGTGGCGGTACATTACGCGGAGGGGCCGGCCGGTTCTGAGGCTGCCGTTGCTGGGCCGGGAACTGAGCCCGTGGAGGCGGATTCCTGTGAGGCTGCGGAGCTGGCCTCACCGGCAGCAGCTCCAACGGCCTGGGAGCCTCTATCTGGGCCACAGCAGCGGGCTCAGCCCTGCTGGCTCTCCTTGCAGGAATCATAGGAGGCAGCGGGTGTGCCTGGCTGGCCTGTTGCAGGGCTTCCTCAAGACGTTGAGCTTTGCCTGAGAAGTCCCTGAACCCTCCGGGGTAGTTCTGAGTAATCAAGGAAGGGACCAGCTCGGTCTTGACGTTCCCGACGCACATTGTCAGCAACTGCTCCTGAGTCAATGGCATGTCAAGGGAATACGTGAGACCCTTCCATCGGGCGACGAAGTCCGCGACTCGCTCATCAGGCCTCTGCTTGCACTTGAAGAGTTCTGCGATACTCGTCTTCCGGGTCGTGGAACTGAACTGGTAGAGGAACTGTCTACGGAGGTCCTCCCAGCTGGTTACCGACCCGACGGGGAGCTGGCTGTACCAGACAAATGCTGGCCCTTCCAGTGTCTGAACAAAGCAGCGAAGCTTAGCGGCCTCCTGCTGCGCCGGAGTCCCCAACATAGGCCCGCACCTCGAGTTGAAGTGGGCTAAATGCTGTGGCGGATCTCCAGTCCCGTTGAAGGGGGCGAAAGTGGGATTTCCGAATCCCGGAGGCGCCGGCATGTCATCCACCCATGCTGGGTAGGGCTTGCCGTCCGGTGGGATCGCCACCTGCCGAGTCTCCAAGGCTTCCAAGCGGGCAATGAGTGCCGCCATCGGATCGTCCGGACATGGGTTCCAGTCCTGGCGAGGATCTCTAACCACGAGCGCATTGCATGGCCCTTCAATCGGGTCGTCGACCGGGTCGTCGAACTCGGCAGCTCGTGGGATGGCGGGCGGAGCGGCCCTTGGGGCAGCGGGAGGAATCCGAGCGGGATCTCTCAGGTAGTCACGCCGCTCGGGAGGGTGTGGCGAAACATATCGCGCCCTCTTGCCGTAGGCAATGGCCTCTATCCTGTCGGCGAACACGGCGTAATCACGGTTGCCCGGGAGAGTCTCGTCGAGGTGCGGTTGTTCCGGTCCCTGTTGTCCTGGCCTGGGATCACCGTAGTCAGGCCGCTGCTCCGCAGCGCGCTCGGCGAGGAGCTGGTCAACCAGCCTCTTCTGTTCGGCGAGCTGCTGACGTAGCATAGCCTTCTCGGGATCCTCCTCTTCCCTCCGCATGGAGGCAGATGGGTCGGCGGGCTTTACAGCCTCGCTGTGCTCTTTTCCTTTGCTGACGTTTCGGCTCAACGTCAGTGCTTCAGTGGGCGCGGGGAGCCCCAGGAGGTTCCTCTGATGACGAGTAACTCTCACCGATGGATCTGACGACGGCTTTTCTTCGGGGGGGAAGCCCCCGTCGAGAAGTTCCAAGTCGTTCCCCTCTCCCGACAGGTCAGCCATATTGACTGTTCCTGTCCCTGGGGATATACCCTCAGGGCCACCCAGCGAATCGGGCTGTCGGCGGATCACACTGAAGCGTAGGGCAGCGTACTGCCCCCATCCACGGATATACACGTGGGGAGTGGCTTCCTCGATAACTTTGCGGAGTACTTGAAAACACTCAACGCATCGTTGTTGGAGGGCCTCGTGGTGCCCAAATGACCCGGGGTGCCGGACCGCGGGGAGCGTGGCCAGGTCAATTTGACGGCACTGCTCACCAATATCCTCCAGGTGCGCTTGACTCCCGGGGTATGGCATTTGTAGGCGGTGAAGACAGGAGCGAGTCTCCCGGAGAGTTCGGCGGAAGCATTCGAACTCATCCGGGGTGAGCGATTCGGGTGCATCAAAGCCCGGTCCTGCGACTGGCCAAAACTTCTCAGGGAAGTGGCCCTCTGCAAGGACGGTCCAGAAGCTCCACGACTCAGACTCGGGACCCAGATCTCCTTGTTCCTCTTTAATGGCTGGGAACGGACGGGAGACTGGTAGTGGTGCCGAGGCGGGCCGCCGGGCTGGCGGGCTGGCCGGCGGTGAATACGGCGAACAGGCCGATTGGCCTCCATATCCCGGGCCGCCCTCTGAGGGTGGCGGTGCCCTGGCTACCACATCACGATAGGACGGGCCGGCGAGCGAACATCCTGCTGTAGCATCGGTGCTCGCCGAGGGTGCACCAGATCGCGGTTCGACCGTCGGTCCCCAGAAAAAGTCTCCGGCTTCTTCGATCGAGGCGGAAGGTACTTCCGGAGGGGCCGGTACCAACCGCAAGCTTGATCCTTGGGGGTCTACCAGGCCCTCGTTACTCCGGATATACCTTCGGAGAGAAGCGGGGATCACATCGATCTCGCTCTCGGGGAGCACGAGGCTGACGTGCCGCATTCCTACCCCTGCCCTTGACTGGCGGGGTTGGGGAAGGGGCTCTGTCGACGAATCGTACTCTGCCTCTGAGTCAGAGAAGCAAACCGGTCGGATCTCTGTCCGGAATTCCGTAAAATTCTTCCCTCGGCGTCGACGCCTTGCCTTCCTGCCCCTGGGTGGTTCTTCGGGGTAGGGCTGATCTCTGTCCTGGCGTCCTCCGGCCGCACTGGTGCTGGGGCCAAGAGGACTGGGAACCAAGGTGCGAGGGGCACCGGGACAGATATCAAAGGGGACGCGGGGAGAGATGATTCCGGGCGGGCCTCCGGGCCGAGATCGGGAGGTGGGATGACCCATGCCTCTTGGATCGGCCACACGGAGTAGCCCCTGTTGGTGAATAGCGCTACCGCGAGGTGGTCCGCGGTGGCTACTGTCTGTACCAGCAACCGGGAGAGTCAACCCAACCTGCCTCTGGGGCGGTCGGGGCCACGATCCGGGTCGGGCATAGAAATTCCCCTGCTCAGGATGCGCAGGGGCCTGGCGACTGGAGCCAGCAGTGGCTCGGGCCAGTGCGACCGCTGTTGCTAGAGCCCCAAGGTGGGCATCCTCTTCCGCTCGCGCCCGACGTTGGCGTCGAGACAGACGAGTCGGGATGAGCGGCGCGGGCAGGTGGAGAGCCTGTTCCTCGATTGGAGAGGCCTGGCGGCGGTGTCGCCGTGGCCTGGCGGGAGCCCTTATCGTGGATCCCTGGAGCGGACCTCGGATAGGGTAGTCCCGGGCATCTTCCACTTCATCCGCATAGGGAAGGGAACTGTCAGAGCGCTCCGGGGATAAGCTCCCGAAGCGGTTGGACGTTGAGGTAGGCAGCGGTGCCTCCCTGCGCGGCCCTCGAGGGCGGCGGTGGTGGCGAGGCGCAGCCTCCTCAAGGTCTAGGCGAGCCATGTCCCTAGTGGGGATGACTCCCTCTTCCTCGTATCTCCGCACCAGGGTGTTGATCACCCTTCTCTGGATGACCTCCGAGGGGGAGAGAGGGCGTGGTCGTCCCGCAATTGCGGCTGCTGGGACGGCTGTGGAACGGGCGGGACCACGCGGAGTAGCCGCGTCGGTGTTTCCCCTGTCCCTGCGCCAGTGGGCGGGTGGCGATCGGGCACTAGATCGGGCGACCTGATTTCTGAAAGCAGGGATAATGACCCATTAACACTGACAGGAAAAAGGAATCGACAACCAACCATTAGCGCCACGACGCCTTCCGTGGGGGGAACCCAGGCCCTCGACGTTGCGAGACGGAGTGCCCGATGTCCCTTCCCCAGCCCCTGGCGGGTAAGACTGAATGCTTGGCCGGGCAACACGCCGGTCTTCCAACACCTCTGAAAGCCATCGGTCTTCGTATCGAGGAGAAGAGATTCACGTCGGGTTCACCATTTTTCTGTTTCGGTGCGGATGTGCGTCGGGTTACGCTGTTCCGCCAGGACGCGTTCGCGCGTGCACCCGTCGACCCGAGGGGATGGGCGCGCGGCTTGTGGTCCCGCAGTCCCGCTTTCCAAGGGCGGGCGGCATCCGTCCCTTATTCAGGGGCGTCTGCTCCTTGATCGAAACCGGGATGATGGGATGTCGGCTCCTCCTTCCTTGGACGTCTCCTCGGAACTTGTCGCCTAATCCGGGTCTCCCTCATAGACTTAAGAATGTTCGTGAATCTCGTTCCCGGCGCCATATCTTCATGGACACCGGTTAATTACGCTGCTTCCGCCCGGACGTTCCAAGGAGTCTGGGCGGGGCAGCAACCTGCGGTGAGAAGGCCGGGTGGCTCTGGGTGCTGGGGGCGTGTCGTAACACTGCGGCTCTGCACGTCTGTCTTCCGTCCCTAATAGGGCTTCTCGAAGGCATGATGGCCTGAGGCATCCCGTACTAGGTGCGGGGAACTGTGTCACCTGAGGTTTTCCTCAGCTTCCCGTGTTTAACACGGGGTATGCCGCGAGTTTAACGTCCAGCGGGGACGGCATCGGACCGATCAACACGAAAAGTGGATCAGATGACAGAACCCCTTGCGGGGAACCTCCGACGCTGGGGCCAGCACATGGGCGGCTTCCCAAGCAACGTGGAGTGGAGTGAAGCGGCATGACCCCACCGGGATGTGGCGGCCCGGGTAAGGATCAGGATGGATGATGAAGTGAAGTGCTTGGACCCCAGAGGGGCTTCCTACGTACCGCGCGTTAACACGGATCAAAGTCAACGTAGTTCGGGCATACAGTTTAACGTCATGCTGGACGTCGGCAAGCCGACTCACGAAGAGGTCGAGGCCGCCGGGCGGAGGATTGAACCGAACCACCTCGCACGGAGGGGGATGGAACGGCCGGGTGGATCACAGTTTCACGTCATGCTGGACGATAAAAGGGGAAATGGAAAAGGGGGGCTGTGGGGAGGCACCGTGGAGATACACACGGGCAGTCTCCCACAGGGGCGGATTCATAGGTGAATCAACGCAAGCGTGAACCCTGGAGGGGTCCACTGATGGACGAACCGACGTAAATACGACCGGGACGACCAGGTGGTGGGCTTGGACCTCAGGGAGGCTTCCTACGTACCCTGTATAGAAGACAGGGATCAAAGTCCACGTAGTTCATTCTGTCAGGACTTACGCACTTGGGGCGGCCCGGATGCTGCAAAACTCAGTTGGAAGGGACTTGGACCGAAAGCAGAAGACACCTCGATCCCAGTCAGACCCTCTACTGGCTTCGGCAGTGGGGAGGCGCAATGGAGATACACATGTGCAGCCTCCCACGAGAAACTAGGGGTTTGTAATACCCTGCCCCCGTAGGGAAAAGCCACTCCCATTAAATCGTCCCTAAAGAGGGGCAATCCCGACATCCCTGCAGAGACGAGCGGGTGGGGGCCACATCCAAACCGGGGGGACCCTGCGTGCGGAGCACGGGATCAGGTTGCGGACGGTTTAGCGTCTTGCCAGACGAAGTACAGTTTAACGTCATGTGTTGAGGACGAAGCGGACGGTTTAACGTCTTGCCGGACGAAGTACAGTTTAACGTCATGTGTTGAGGACGAAGCACTTGGCAGTTTAACGTCTTGCAGCGCGGACTATGGGGGCTAGGCAGTTTAACGTCGTGCAGCTTGGACGGATGTGCAGTTTAACGTCATGCTGGACGAATATGCAGTTTAACGTCATGCTGGACGTATGCGCAGTTTAACGTCATGCGGGACGAATGCGCAGTTTAACGTCATGCTGGGCATAGGTTGCCGGACGAATGTGCAGTTTAGCGTCATGCTGGGCATAGGTTGCCGGACGAATGTGCAGTTTAACGTCATGCTGGGCATAGGTTGCCGGACGAATGTGCAGTTTAACGTCATGCTGGGCATAGGTTGCCGGACGAATGTGCAGTTTAACGTCATGCTGGGCATAGGTTGCCGGACGAATGTGCAGTTTAACGTCATGCTGGGCATAGGTTTCCGGACGATGGGTGCATGTCACTTCGCACGAACCTGGAGGGCCGCACGGAAAGACAACGCACGGTGCGGGCACCCGGGATGAGAATCATCGGGTGCCACTCAGGCGGGTACCCTTAGGAGGTCAACGGGGACGACCCTGGCAGATTGCGCGCAAAAAGGAAGCTTTGCGCGCAATACTGCGGGCCGGCGCGCAATCGGGGCGGCTGGCACGCAATTGGGCCAGCGCCTTGCGCGCGGATTCTTGAGATTGCTCACACCGGGCTTCGGATAGCGCGCGGGGGCAACGGCTCATTCTTTAACGAATGGCCACTTGAAAGAAGGGGGGGTGCGCGCAATCAGGCCGGATTGCGCGCACCCCGGGGGCAACTGCGCGCAAGCGGGTTCTTTTGCGCGCAAAGGCCTTAGGGTGAGTTTTTATTCAAATGAAAGGAGCCAGCGGGGATTGCGCGCGAAGGCGGACCCCGAGGCTTTCTTGCGCGAAAGAAAGGAGGTTACCTGAAGTTCGTCATTGCGCGCGGAAGGGGTTGAATTGCGCGCACGAGAGACGTTTCGACTTCCAGCAACCTTTGACGCGTTGGGGGTCGCCTTATATTTATAGGCAACCCCGGGCGCGGAATCCAGGGTGCGAGCGCTAAATTCTTCTCAGGGGCGCGGAATCGGACACGGCGCGCAAGGGAGTCGCGCGGACCCGCGGCGTGCAAAATTGCGCGCCGGACCGGCGCATTGCGCGCATCCCGGGGGGTTTGCGCGCGGAACATCACCTTTGCGCGCGGGCCTCTGAAATTCCGCGCAAGGCCTCCGGGCCCTCCGAAACATCCTTCCGACTCCAAATATGACCTCGCTTTCCGCATCCGGAGCTTCGTTTGGGAACAACGGACTTTTCCGGCGTCTACAATAGGTTTATAACATTTTTTTATTAAAAAGAAGTCTATATGTAGACATCCCAATGGGAGACTTATAAGAATTCATATAATCCCACAAATCTTCATCCAATATAACTGATCAATCCTTGCTAGTGATAGAAACAATAATCTCTAAAAATTATAAACACTATATGAAATTTCTACTTTCCCACTAGATTATGGGTTATAGGATGTTCTATCTCTGTGAACACACCAATATATCTTCATTAAATACCTGAACATATTGTTATTTAAATTTTTTCATTTATAGATAATGAATGATTAGGTCAATCCACTTCAAAATAAATTGGGGATTAACTTTAAAACATTGGAAAAATGTTTTTTATATTTAAATACCTCTACCCATTTGGATAAATAGTAATAAAAATATACTCATTACCATTGAATTATGAAAGAGGTATCATAATGGATAATACCAATACATATAAAATTTCCTCTCAATAATCAATTTGTAGGGTATCTCCTATTTCCCACCAACTTTTCCAATGCGTTGACACTTTTTACAACCAAATAAGATACTACAAGTTTTTTGAAAAAACATTAGATATACAAATCCACCCATGATTTCAATTTGGGTAGTCCTTTCTCCCCCATGGTGAATACACTAAGGTGCTTAGTGATGAACCTCATGAATTAGAAGTATACTATTACTATATAACCCACACATCTCTTAAAAATTAATGTCTCTTCCTTGAAATAATAGATAAAATCATAAATTAATTTCTTTTTCTTATTCCTAGAATGGTCATTTTTTATGAATATTACATTAAGAATGATGGAATAGTATATAATCCATGTAGACATCATTATTGGAGAAAACATTTTTCATCTTGAAATAATATATTAATCGATCTTGATTCATCATTTTGGGTGATGGATAAAAAATATTGTTTTTTAGCAACCGTATTCATAAATATTTATTAATCCTTTATTTAAATATCATATTTATATAATTGAATAGTCTATTTCATGAGCCATGGTTTTAATTCATTCTTTTCCAAAATATATATGAGAGAAGAATGGTCTGTGATAATGGTGTCCATAGATCCAATATAATTTTGCATATATTTTTATAGACAAAACAATATGGTACCAACCCATTTTTAGTAGTAGATTAATATTTATATGCCTCATACAATATCATTCTAGAATAGTTAACCATATAAAACATTTCTATTTCCTTTTCCCAATACCTTCACATTAATCCTCATCAATAACATCACACATTACATTAAATTGTAGTTTCCAATACAAGTCCATAATATGTAGTGATGTAATGATTTTATAATTAAGTATGTTAAATTACTATAAGCACTTTTTATCTAATTCAAATTGTGTATCCATGAAAATAAATATGCGTAAGGTCACAGTGATTTTTAAAAATTTTCCTGAAAATTATCTTGTAGAA
Organism: Viscum album; assembly: GCA_963277665.1. Lineage (NCBI taxonomy): Eukaryota > Viridiplantae > Streptophyta > Magnoliopsida > Santalales > Viscaceae > Viscum > Viscum album. Next base: position 1,293,629,230 of record OY728158.1, read on the forward strand.
ATTGACATCCTCGAGAATCCTCTAAATTTCATTGATATATTTTACTGATGGTATCTTCTCGATAAGAAAATACTATAATTTTCAAGAATAATTTCCCACTTTAAATTTTTTTGACAGATGTATATACCCTTATTTATAATAAAATTAACACTTTTTGGTTTAGAACTATATTTTTTCCTTTACATCTGTCCAGAACTATTTAATGATTCTATAGATAGTTTTCAGAAATAATTCAAACTATTACAAAATGAAACATGATATTCTCAATGAAACATTCATAAAATTCAAGAAAATAATCATCATATATCATTGAAAATTGGATAGTGCATGTCACGACCCATCCTCGGGGCCCGTGTCGTGACTACCCCAGGCCCGCCTTCCATAGGCCAGGGGCTGGCGACTAGAACCAAGGTGTAAATCCCGGTAAAAAATGAAGGCATTGCCTTTGTAAAGTATTCAAACACCACAGAGTAAACAAGCAGTAGAAGTAAACACTAAGTAAAAGCTGGTACAAGAGTAAGTGTGGAAAAGTATGTGGGCCAGTATACAAACCCAAACTGAAAGTAAAGTACAACTAGAAGAGAAAATAGCAAATGAAAAGTAAAGCCACAATTTCGAGCTGTCCACTGGAAAATCCCACCTGAAGGGTGGGTACAGATAGCCTCCTCTGCTCCTCGGGACAAGCTGACCGCTCTGAGTACATCCCATCCAGTGGTCCACCTCTAGGTACCATCCTGCTTCATAAGCCTCAACCACGATCAGCGCTGTCCTTCGTCTACAACCAACAAAAAGTAGTACGGGCATAGCCCGTGCAGGGGTGAGTATAAGCTACTCAGTAGGGACCCCGAGATCCCCGAAGGTCTCCCATAATCCACAAGGATTATCCAAAAAGGAAATATACAATCACGAAATAACATCCGACATGGCTTAGGTATATTCCCATACATATACCTAAGTCATCAATTCTCGTTCGGCTCCAACATCTGAGCCCAAGTACAACCCAGTCCACACAGGAAAGTAAAACGTAAATCCACAAAGGATAGCACAACACAATACACATAGGAAAGTAAAATAGGATTCAGCTCACACATGTATACTTCTTCGTATGACAATAGAGATGATCAAATATTGCCACTGAATCATCTAAGCCGTCGGACCCACAAAGGATCGATAGGTACTAACCCCCGCAATGACCCAAATAGGATCTGACCCACAAAGGATCGTTAGGTAACTAACCCCCGCAATGACCCACATAGGATCTGGCCCTCAAGGGATCGTTAGGTAACTAACCCCCACAATGACCCACATAGGATCTGACCCATAATGGATCGTTAAGTAACTAACCCCCGCAAAGTGCCACATAGGATCAGACCAACACAGGATCTGTAGGCGCTGGCTCACACAGAACCGTTGAGCGGTGACCCACACAGGATCAGACCCACACAAGATCGGTAGCACTGATCCACATAGGATCGCTGAGTGCTGTAGTCGTCGTCGTCGTCGAATCCATTGAGGATCTCTGTACAGTCGTCGTAGTAGTAGTACTCACAACCAGCTCTAGGGTTCTCGCACATAGCAAGCTCGTTCGGGAGGGTCCGTTCCATGAGCCGAGAGACTGATACATCAACTGACACATAGTCCAGAGATGATGTATCCAAAAGATCTGTATCGTCAACAGGAACTCAACGTTGCAGACGGCACGTCAATCGAACGCCTGGTCTGTGAGTTATTGGCCTTTTCATCCCAGGGGCCTAGTTGGTTTTTAAGTAAAAACCAACCTAACCATCCTCCACTTGCGTCCAAAACTCTGGACGAGTAAGCCAAAAGTTCCGTCTCACTTAGAGGAATCCAACAAAGCCGATGACACGTCAATCAGACGTCCGAAGCTCAAGATATTATCGTTTCCGCTCTGAAGGCCCAGTTGGTTTTGTGTATGAACCAACCCAGCCAAACTCAATGTATTCTGAAACCTTGAGTGCGATATACAGAAATGACCTCCTCGATTCATGGATCACATCGCAACTGATGGTGTGTCGATCAGAGGTTCGTAGCCCATGTTATGGGAAAAATACTGAAGACAGTCGGAAAACGGGGGTTTCGGGTCCGGACCAACCCGACCCGCGACCCCCCGGTCGGCCCGAACCGGGTCAACCCGCCCCGGGTCTGGGTCGGACTGCCCCGGCGCGGCGCGGTGCGGCCGACGGCCTGACGCGATGGGGTCAGCTGGCTCGTCCAAGCGGCTGAGCCGTTCCGGCTCGCTTGGGGGGGGGGGGGGGGGCTCCCCCCCGATTTTCTTATAAATGCGGCCTCATTAATGGGGCCCCCTTCTTGGCCGGCCGGGGGAATTAATTCCCCCGGTTATCCCTTTGTACGGTCGGCCTGCACCGGCCGGCCGGTTCTACCAACAAGGACCGGCGATGGCCGGTCCTTCCTCCTTCGCCGACAGCGGCGGCCAGGAACCGGCCGCCGGTTACCCTACTCCGCCGTGGCTCGGAACCGCCACGGCCCAGTTCATCTGGCGCGGTGCGATGACACCACGCCCCTTCGCTGCGGCCCTGCTCCGGCCGTGGTGTCTTCGGTTTTATTCAACACGGCACGACGGCGTCGCGTCCTTGTTCAACTTCATGGCGCGGCGCGACGGTGCAACGCATTACTTGTCGTACGCTCCCGCGTGGTGCGACGACACCACGCCATTCCGTCCCAACAAAATTAGAAACAACATTCAAATTGGAGGAGGGTCGTCCGTGTTTGTGAGGTCCAGCTCCCTCTCGTTAAATGATATCAACTGGTCGTAAATTCACGAAGGACGAAAAAGTAGAATTCACGACCAAAATAATTAAATAACCCCTACCTTGAGCATAGCTAGAACGGGGGTTCGCCGTGAAAATAGACGTCGCGAGGTGAAGATTTGTTAGTTGACGGAGAATTCCCGAGGGGGAAGTGGTGTCTCCTTTTCATTTACATAGGATGAAGATCGAAAGAGGGTGCGTCATAAATCTTAGGAAACACACCGGCTTCGAAGAGGATAAGAGACGGCACACCGCTCTCTTCTTACGGTGACGGCGTTCTTCGTTGAAGTCTTGGTGTTCTTCGTCGATGTCTTGGTGTTCTTCGTGATGAAGATGAATAGATCTCTCCTCAATTTTCCACACACAACATCCAACCAAAATAAAATAAGGCTCACCCTTATTTTATTAACTCAAGCCACAATTCAAAAATTCAAAACTTAAATTAATTAATTGAATTGGGTGTTGGAATAATTAATGTGAGGATAGGTAAAGTCAAAATGGTTACACAACTTAAGTGGGGGGTTAAGAAGAGTTAGGGAGTTAAGGGAATTGAAAAGGTGGGGGCTCATGTGGGCCCCACCTCACCTTTAATCCACTCAAGAGAACCTAACAAACAATGGGTCCCACCCTAACTCCTACACTTAGGTTCTAACTCATGGAGAAGTGAAATAAAATTCTTAACGAAAATTTTATTTCACTAACACTTAATCCAAAAATTTAAAAAACTCATAACAAGAAACGCAACTCCAGAAAAGGCGTTCCTAAGCAATTACCGGCGCTTCGGTTCCATCGGTTCCCTCAGAATTCAATTCCGAGCACCGGTTCAAAAGATAGGAATTCTCGCTCATTCGTTCACTGAACATACCCGAGCAAAACTTCGAATAGAAATTCTGGGCACACCAGGCCTATGAATCAAGTGTCGCCTGAAACTGCAATCTTGTAAAATCCCAAAGAAAATTAAGAAAAAAATTCCCTTGAATTTTACAGGCCTTTATATTACTCCCACCTCAGGGCTTTATGTCCCCGTAAAGATACATCGAAAACTATGGGAACAAATGTGGGTACTGAGCACGCATCTGAGCCTCCCGCTCCCAAGTGCTCTTCTGGAGGTTCTTGTGCTGCCATCTGATGCACACAAGAGGAATCGACCATCCACATAGGACCCGCTCCTGTCGATCCTCAATCTCCATTGGGACCTCCGCAAAAGTCGCCCCATCATCAATGTCGAACTCCCCATGGCCAATGATATGCGTCAGGTCATGCACATATATCCTCAGCTGAGATACGTGGAAGACGTCATGCACCCGGTGCAACTGAGGTGGTAGATCCAGGTGATAATCCACCTCGCCAATCCTTCTGAGGACTTGGAAGGGTCTGATGAAGCGTGGAGACAAATTGCCGCCTCGGCCAAATCTCCGTATTCCATGTCGTGGTGAGACACGCAAGAAGACGTGGTCGCCATCCTCGAACTCCAGTGGCCTCCACCTCCGGTCAGCATATGACTTCTGCCGGCTCTGAGCTGTCCTCATCCACTCCTGGATGACCTGGACCTTCTCTGTTGTGGCTTGGACCATCTCCGTTCTCACAAGTGCTGACTCCCTAGGGTCTGTCCAGCACAAAGAAGATCTACAAGGTCGGCTGTACAACGCCTCATATGGTGCCATCCCGATGGTGGAGTGGTAGCTGTTGTTGTACGTGAACTCCACCAAGGGTAGGTGGTCCTCCTAGATGCGACCAAAGTTGAGGACACATGCGCGGAGCATGTCCTTGAGAGTCTGAATGGTCCTCTCCGTATGACCATCTGTCTGAGGGTGAAAGGTTGTGCTGAGACGTAGTTGTGTCCCGAATGCCTCCTGCAACCCTTTCCAATGCTGGGAAGTAAAGCGAGCATCTCGATCAGAGACGGTAGATGATGGAACACCATGAAGCCGTACAATCTCCTGAACGTAAAGTCATCCCAAGCTCTTCATTGAGCCCTACTCTCTGATGGGTAAGAAGTGTGCCGACTGGGTGAGTTGGTCGACAATAACCAAAATGGAGTCGTGACCTCTGGAAGTGCGTCGATGTCCAGTCACGAAGTCCATAGATAACCTGTCCCACATCCACTCCGGGACCTCCAAGGGCTGTACCAAGCCTGCTGGTACCTGGTGCTCTACCTTCACCTGCTGGCAGGTGGGACACCGAGAAACGAACTCTGCCACAACCTTCTTCATGCCCGGCCTCTAGTGCTGTCATCTGATATCCTTGTACATCTTCGCCCCTCCAGGATGTACCGCCAAAGGAGAAGTGAGAAACTCTCTCAGCAACTCCTCTCGTAAAGCGACTAGTACTAAGGTACGTCCTCTGAAAAGGATGTCGTGATCTGCTCCAAAAGAGAAACCATCAGGTGCCTATCCTGAGGATATCTGTGCACGCCGCGTCTCACAGTCAGCGTCCCCACGCTGCATCTCTCTGACCTGCTGTAGTAGTTGAGGAGTGACTATGAGTGACTGAAGGAAGGATGCTCCATCTCTATCCACGAAGGATATCCGCAAGGAGGCTAGCTGCTTTGTCGCATCCTCAAGTAGCTGAATGCCCGTCCTACTACTGAGAGCATCGGCTACCATGTTCCCCTTCCTAGGAGTATAGACTATCTCAATGTCATAGTCTTAGAGGAACTTGATCCATCGATGCTGTCTCAGATTCAGATCCTTATGAGAGAAGATATATCTGAGACTCTGATGTTCAGAAAAGATTGTAAAACGCTCACCCATCAGATAGTGTCACCATGTCTTCAGAGCGAAGACCACTGCTACTAACTCCAAGACATGGGTAGCGTAGTTATACACATGCGGCCTCAACTGACGTGATCCATAGGCGATCACTTCCTGCTCCTGCATCAGGACACATCTGATTCCGGTCCCTAATGCATCGCAGTAAACTACGTACCATACACCCTCCTCAGGAATCCTCAAGATAGGTGTGCTGGTCAATCTCTGTATCAGCTCCTAGAAGCTCTGCTGACATCTGTCTGACCACATAAAGGGTTTCCCCTTCTTTGTCAAAGCTGTGAGTGGTGCCGCAACTTTGGAGAAGATTGGCACAAATCTATGATAGTATCCAGCTAGTCCCAAGAAACTCCGCACCTCCATCACGCTCCTGGGTGGCTCCCAAGCTAGCACCGCCTCGATCTTCGCAGGATCCACTATAACTCCCACATCAGAGATGATGTGTCCCAATAAGTGGACCTCACGTATCCAAAATTGACACTTCTAGAGCTTACCATAAAGCTGGTTCTCTCGGAGTTTGTCTAGTACAAACCGTAAGTGGTAGGCGTGCTCCTCCTCAGTCGTCGAGTAGATCAAAATGTCGTCGATGAAGACCACAAAAAATCGATCGAGGTATGGCTCAAAGATCCTATTCATGAGGGCCATGAACACTGCTGGAGCATTGGTTACACCGAAAGGCATAACCAAGAACTCATAGTGGCCATAACGACACCTGAAGGCCGTCTTCTGCACGTCCTCGTCTCGAACTCTGAGCTGATGATAGCCTGACCTGAGTTCTATCATCGAGAACCACCATGCCCCCTTGAGTTGATCGAAGAGGTCATCAATCCTTGGTAGCGGATACTTGTTCCTTACTGTCACCTAGTTTAGGAGACGATAGTCGACACAAAGTCGCAAGCTCCCGTACGCCTTTATGGCGAACAAAATCGGGGAAGCCCAGGGTGAAACACTGGGTTGGATGAATCCCTTGCCCTGCAAGTCCTCCAACTGTACTCGTAGATCTCGAAGCTCGGCGGGGGACATCCGATATGCTGGAGTCGATATCCGGGCTGTCCTGGGGTACAGGTCGATATAAAAGTCTACCTCTCTGCGTGGAGGTAACCCTGGAACGTCATTGGGAAAAACGTCCACATACTGATCCACCACTGCAGGAAAACCAGGACTCCGCACGTCAACTGCTCCTAGGATGAGACTAGCCAACTGGTGAGTGATGGGCTATCCTCTCATCCGTATAAGTCCATCCTGTGCAGCAAAGGCTCCCTTCTTGCCGGTGAAGGTGAACATGCTCCCGTCGGTGTGTACACATCGCACCTTGTGCCTAATATAGTCAATCTGTGCATGGAATGTAGACAACCAATCCATGCCCAAGATGACGTCGTAAGGCCTCGACGCCGCGACAAGAAGATCCCAGCCGAAGCTCTCGCCTCCTAGAATTAGCTCACACAGCTGGCAGTATTGAGTAATTGTCGAGTCTGCTCCCGTAGGAGTCTCTAGCCGTAAGGATCAAGCCAACGGCTCTGTCGGAATCTCTGAGCTCCGAAAAAGGGCATCGGCTATGAAAGAATGACTCGCTCCTGTGTCTATAAGTACTACAGCAAGGGTTCAATAGACACAGATAGTACCTCGAATCATCTCGGGCACGCCGTGGTCGTAGGCCTCTGCTGCCTGGAGTTGTGCCTGTCTCTGCCCGCCAACTCCCTATGGTCGGGGTGGACCTCCTGGTGGTGGTGGTGGTAAAGCCTCAAAGCGTCGCCCACCACCTGCTGCTCGGCCAGCTCCTCTGCCTTGTTCACCTACTCCCAGCGAACCGCCATGGTTAACACTTTGCCTCGGACTCGGTGGTCCCTCAACTGTCTGCTGCTCCTCGGCACGGCGGGTCGGGTAATCACGAGAAATGTGGCCCTGCCTGCCGCATGAGTAGCACTGCCTGCCTCTCGAAAGACTGGCTCCACACTGTGTGCCCCACACTGCTGAGCCAGTGTACTGAGGTCGTCTGCCTGAGGGTCTGCTCTGCCTGGACCCATGAGCCATCCGTCGACTGCCTACTATAGAAGACTCTGCTACGTGTCGCCCTGTGGTGGGTCTCGGCGCTGGTGTAGACTCAGCAAGAATGCTCTCAATCAAAAGGGCACGCTCCAGTACTTTTGTCCGAGTTAGAATGTTGAGGGAGATCAGCGATGCCATGATCTCGTGTCTCAATCCCTACTCAATGGTCCGGGCCCGGATAAATGGGTCCCATACCATGTCTGTAGTGTAGCGCGAGAGATCAGTAAATCTCACTGAGTACTGGGCGACCGTCATGCTGCCCTGCCGCAGCTGAAGAAGCTCCTGGATGCGCACCGCATGCAGGGTGGCTGGGACGAACTCTGAGCGGAAGAGGCTCTCAAAGTTTGTCCAGAGAACAGATGCCTCATCATGCACATGGAGCATCAAGATCCACCATCGGCCCGCTGCCGTGTGCAGTAGACTCGCTGCGAGGATCACCATGAGGTCTGCTGGTGTCCTCACTAACCTGAAAACTCTCACCACAGCCTCCAGCCAGTCCTCGACTTCCTGGGGGTCCGTCTCCCTGCGGAACCTGGGTGGTCACTGGCACTGAAACTCATGCAGTGCACTGAGGCGACGTGCATCGTCAGCAGCTAGTGCTGTAAGCATCGGTGTCTTGACGGGTAGAGGTACCGCCGGTGCCACTGTTGACAAAGGGCGCTGCACCAAGGCCTCGTCGCTCGGTGGGATGTCATCACGCTCAACTCTCAGAACCCTAGCTGGCTGCCGTCGTGGGGCCATCCTGAAAAGGAAACAGGTGCGCCACGGTCAGAACAGTATACCTAGTGAGCTGATATAAAGTAATCACAAAGAAAACTTGAAACACACATGCAATCTATGTTTTCATGCATTAAGTCGGAAATCAGAAGTCAGGGTCCTGTTGTACGGATACGTCGGCCGCCGCACCAACACTAGACTCCCTAGACTGATAACCACACTCAATACGCTTAAAATTATTGCTTCACATAGAAAAAGATCAGAGTCCATGTTCTGCGGTAGAACCAAACTCCTTTGATACCAATTTGTCATGACCCGTCCTTGGGGCCCGTGCCGTGACTACCCCAAGCCCGCCTTCCATAGGCCATGGGCTGGGGACTAGAACCAAGGCATAAATCCCGGTAAAAAGGAAGCCATTTCCTTTGTAAAGTAAACAAACAACACAGAGTAAACATGCGGTAGAAGTAAACACTAAGTAAAAGATGGTACAAGAGTAAGTGCGGAATAGTAAGTGGGCTAGTATACAAACCCAAACTGAAAGTAAAGAACAACTGGAAGGGAAAACAGCAACTGAAAAGTAAAGCTGCAACGCCGAGCTGTCCACTGGAAAATCCCACCTGAAGGGTGGGTTCATATAGCCTCCTCTGCTCCTCAGTTCTAGCTGACCGCTCCGAGTACGTCCCATCCAGTGGTCCACCTCCAGGTACCATCCTGTTCCACGAGCCTCAACCACGATCAGCGTTGTCCGTCGTCTACAACCAACACAATGTAGTGAGGGCATAGCCCGTGCAGGGGTGAGTATAAGCTACTTAGTAGGAACCCTGACACCCCCAAAGGTCTCCCAGAATCGAAAAGGATTATCCACAAAGGAAAGATACAATCACGAAGTATCATCCGACACGGCTTAGGTATATCCCCATACATATACCTATGTCATCAATTCTCGTTCGGCTCCAACATCTGAGCCCAAGTACAACCCACTCCACACAGGAAAGTAAAACCGTAATCCACAAAGGATAGAACAACACAATCCACATAGGAAAGTAAAACAGGATTCAGCTCACACAGGTATACTTATTTGTATGACGATAGAGATGATCAGATATTTCCACTGAATCATCAAAGCTATAGGGCCCACAAAGGATCGATAGATACTAACCCCCGCAATGACCCACATAGGATCTGACCCAAAAAAGATCGTTAGGTAACTAACCCTCGCAATGATCCACATAGGATCTGACCCACAAAGGATCGTTAGGTAACTATCCCCCGCAATGAGCCACATAGGATCTGACCCACAAAGGATCATTAGGTAACTAACCCCCGCAAAGACCCACACAGGATCAGACCCACACAGGATCTGTAGGCGCTAGCTCACACAGAACCGTTGAGCGCTAACCCACACAGGATCGGAACCACACAGGATCGGTAGCACTGATCCACATAGGATCACTGAGTGCTGTAGTCGTCGTCGTCAAATCCACTGAGGATCTCTGTACAGTCGTCATAGTAGTAGTACTCGCAACCCGCTCTAGGGTTCCCGCACACAGCAAGCTCGTTCGGGAGGGTCTGCTCCACGAGCCAAGAGACTGATACATCAAATGACACATAGTCCAGAGTTGATGTATCCAAATGTTTCTTATCGTCAACAGGAACTCAACGTCGCAGACGACACGTCAATCGGACTCCCGGTCTGTGAGTTATTGGCTTTTTCGCCCTAGGGGCCCGGTTGGTTTTTAAAGAAAAACCAACACTACCGTACTCAAACTATGTCCAAACCTTGGGTGGAGTAAGCCAAAAGATCCGTCTCACTTAGAGGAATCCAACAAAGCTGACGGAACGTCAATCGAACGTCTGAAGCTCAAGATATGAGTGTTTCCGCTCCAAGGGCCCGGTTGGTTTCGTGTACGAACCAACACGGCCGAACACAAAGTATTCCGAAATCTTGTGTGTGATATACCGTAACGACCGTCTCGATTCAAGGATCACATCGCAACTAACGATGCGTCGATCGGAGGTCCGTAGCCCATGTTATGGGCAAATTACCGAAGACGGTCTGAAAACGGGGGTTTCGGGCCCGGACCGACCCGGTCGGCCCGGACCGGCTGGGAGCGGCCCGGCCCGGCCGGAGACCCGGCGCGAGGGCACCGGCTGGCTCGGACAAGGTGACAAGCCGTTCCGGCTCGCGGGGGGGGGGGGGGGATACCCCCCCCCCCTCCCCCCCTGTTTTCCTGTAACCGCGACACCATTAATGGGGCTGCTTGCTTGGCCGGTTGGGGGAATTAATTCCCCTGGTTTTCTTTTTGTCCGGTCGGCCTGCACCGGCAGGCCGGTTCTGCCAACAAGGATCGGCGATGGCTGGTCCTTCCTCTTTCGCCGACACCGGTGTCCCGGAACTGGCCGCCGGTTACCCTACTCCGCCACGGCCCAGAACCGACGCAGCCCGGTTCATCCGGTGCGGTGCGACGGCACCGCGCCCCTCCGCCGCGGCCTTGCTCCGGCCGCAGTGTGTTCAGTTTTCTTCAACGCGGCGCGACGGCGTCGCGTCCTTGTTCAACTTCACGGCGTGGCGCGACAGCGCCGCACATTACTTGTCGTACGATCCCGCGTGGTGCGACGACAACACACCCTTCCGTCCCAACCAAATTAGAAACAACATTCAAATTAGAGGTGGGTCGGCCGTGTTTGTGCAGTCTGGATCCCTCTCGTTAAATGATAGCAACTAGTCGTAAATTCATGATGGACGACAAAGTATAATTCACGAACGAAATAATTAAATAACCCCTACCTTGAGCATAGCTAGAACGGGGGTTCGTCGGGGAAAAAGACGTCGCGAGGTGAAGCTTCGTAAGTTGACAGAGAACGCCCGAGGAGAAAGTGGTGTCTCCTTTTCGTTGACACGGGAAGAATATCGAAAGCGGGTGTGTCGTCAATCTTCGGAAACACACCGGCTGTGAAGATGATAAGAGACGGCACACCACTCTCTTCTTACGGTGACGAAATTCTTCGTTGAAGTCTTGGTGTTCTTCGTCGAAGTCTTGGTGTTCTTCGTGATGAAGATGAAGAGCACTCTCCTCAATTGTCCACACACAACATCCGAACAAAATAAAATAGGGCTCACCCTTATTTTATTAACTCAAGCTCCAATTCAAAAATTCAAAACATAAATTAATTAATTGAATTGGGTGTTGGCATACTTAATGAGAGGAGAGGTAAAGTCAAAAGGGTTACACAACTTAAGTGGGGGGTTAAGAGGAGTTAGGGAGTTTTGGGAATTGAAAAGGTTGGGGCTCGTGTGGGCCCCCCCTCACCTTTAATCCACTCAAGAGAACCTAATAAACAGTGGATCCCACCCTAACTCGTACACTTAGGTTCTAACTCATGGAGAAGTGAAATAAAATTCTTAACGAAAATTTTATTTGACTAACACTTAATCTAAAAATTTAAACAAATCATAACGAGCAAACTTTACTCCAGAAATGGTGTTACTATGCAATTACCAGAACTGCGGTTCCATCGGTGCCCTCAGAATTCGATTCTGAGCACCGGTTCATAAGATAGGAATTCTCGCTCGTTTGTTCGCTAAACGTACCTGAGCTATACTTCTGATAGAAATTCCGGGCACACCAGGACTCGGAATCATGTTCCGTCTGAAACTGCGTTCTTGTAAAATCTCAAAGAAAATAAGAAAAAATTTCCCTTGAATTTTACGGGTCTTTATAGTGCACCACACAAGAACAAGGGAGTTCTCCTATATAAAATGATTCCAAATTTATAAATGGAGGTTTGGTTTTCATGTCCTCCAGGAACTATTTTAATCAGGATATAACTAAATTTTCCATCAATAATACAGAAATTGTCATTAGTAATCAACCACACATGTATTTGTTTGATGCATTATATTATAAAATGGTCTTTATTTGTGCCCCCATTCGGCTTCCTATAATATATGAATACTCTACAATTTATCATTGTCTTAGTTTGAATTTTTTTTCTAATCAGTTGAAATAATAATTAATACACTATTCATATAAACTAACTTAGCAAGACTCACCCAAGGGATATTCGTGATTTTAAAAATTATTCCATCATAAATAAATATTATATGTTCCTCTCTAACAACCATTTTAATAATTGGTTGATATCTTATTTTCCCTTTAATTATTGATAATTTTATGGATCTATTGGATTCATATGCATACGTTAATAAAGAGTTATTCCATTTTTTCATTCTATTTTGCAACCAATATATTTTATAATTTTATAAAAATATTATAAAAACACACATCATTACATCATTCTAAATTATAAGAGATGGTACAACATACTGAAGAGAAAATAGTTAGAAAATAAATTTTTTAATGAGATGAAGGTTAATTAAACTCTCTATTGGGTTCCTTTTTTCTCAAAGGATGAAAAATTGATCTTGTAGATCCATCTTCCTAAATAAAATTCATAATTTGAGTGTAATGTTTTGAAACACTTAATATTTATAAACCACTAAAAATATATGAATTATGAATTAATTCACTTTTAAAATAAGAGGACGAATCTCTATTATCAAAACATATAGAAAAAGTTAGAACATTCTACTCAATATAATAATATCAGTGTTCTAAGAGATAGCCCTAATATTTATAAATGTTTTCCTACTAATTTTATATAGGAAAGGGTTCCATACAACTCTCCCAAAAACTGTTGAAACTCAAAGGGAAAATATTATTTTTTGAAAATAACACCCTAACTGAAATAGAACTACTTTCATTCTTGGTAAAACTATCAAGATTCACATCATTGCTTTTAGAAAATTATGGGAAAAATATTTTCAAAATAAAAATGGATTTATTAAATAAAGGATCATTTATGTAATTAATTTTCATTAGAATCAAAAATATAATCTCATTCATACGACATGACTACTGCATATTTCTCTCTTGAAAGGGGTTCTTATTATTTTTTACTATATTAATCTTCTCTCATTTCTCTCAGAAATAAAAATTTATCATACCTTATGAAAAATAAATAAATGCTAATGTAAAAGATAATGATTCCCTACATACAATTTAGACCACAATATTGTAAAATAAGAATATTTTAATTTATATAATATGTGATACACAACAGCTATCTTAAAAAACCCATTAAATAAATTTCATTAAATTTAATATCTTCTGTAACTTGAAAAACATATAACCCTAAGTCTAAATGAACCATAATGTAATATAAAATTATAAAATAATAATTAAATAGTTGGTATGAATATTAAAAAAAATAAAAATTATGCTTATCCATTTATTAGAAATAAATTAACAATCATCTAAGAAATGTTTTTCTTTTCAAAAAACTGATTTTATTTGAAAATATATTTTAGTTTCTATTTGTGCCTATAATTTAAATAAAATTATAAAAATTTTATAAAATTTATTTGAAATAATATCATTTATAATTTAAATAATTTAATAAAAATTATCTTAGGGTTCATTTTCATATTTGTCTAAAATGTTTCATTTTTTGATGAATAGTGAAAAATATTTATTTTATTTCGAAACAACCGTTTATATAAATTATATAAGAAGTTCAATAATATTTTCAATTATTTATAAATTAAAATTATTTTAAAAATATTTCTATTTAATTAAAATATTTCATTTGAATCAATTTCATATTGAATTCTGATATAAAAACCTAATAATAATTTGAAAATTTTATCTTTGAAAAACTAAATTATCATCTTGTTGGTTGAATTTATATTAAATAATAATCTTCCACTAATATTAATTGAATTTTTAAAAATTTATTATATATTATGAATTATAATAATTTATATTTTATAATTACATAAATATTTTATTTTACCATATTGATAAGTAAAAATAATAAAAATTATTTACCACAGTTGAAGTAAAAATGGGCTTATAAGGGTGTTAAACTAAAAAGATAAAGGTAAAAATAACCTCAAAAATTTAATAAATTTTTTTATGGAAATATTTATAACCTAGAATTTATATTTATTTGTTATAATACATGTTTGACACTTTTTATAGTTCAAAAATGTGGGTAAACCCTTTTTATTTTCCAAAAATACAAGTGTTCCAATCAATTATCTTATAAAGGGAACCCCATACACTCTCTTATTAACAACATAAAACCAATTTTGATCTAAAATTACATACCAAATTTATTCTAATATTCCATTACCTCATTATATAATCTTTATTTGGGGAAAACCTAAGGAGGTCACCCGAGGAAGAGGTATCATTCTTCATCATCTGTTTTAATTTTATTTCATCATCCACATCCTTAAATTATTCTAAAAACATGAACATATAATTATCTTAGTATCCAATATATTCATATATGATTTAATGTTATGTTAATTACATAAAATAATCCCAACTGACATCAAATGGGTCACAAATTTATCATTCTATTATACGGTGGACTACCGCCTCATGAACTGATGTCATTATTATTTTTCCAATACCACCTTTCATAGTTGGTATGCTCATGGACATAATTTATATAACTGATATTTTTAAAACAATTAAAACTCTAGATTCAATAAATCATATGTAACTTTTTCTATCCATTATGTAAGGGATAATATACTGTCACTCGTGTGTATAGTGGACTTCTACATTGTGAAATTATAAGATTTGATCTTCGGCAGATCTTTACATGTAAGATAATAAGGATAATAGTATATAATATATGATATTTGTGTGATATAATTATTATTTTAATGAAATATTTATAATTCATAAAAACATAACATATTTATTTAGTTTTTACCTATTCAGAAACATAATATTGATAACATCATTCATGTGCATGAGGATTACCCCTTCACAAAGTGAAGTGATTCTCTTTTCATCATAACACCACATGAATTATACATAAAAGTATATATACTGAAAATTATGTTTTTATGATATTATTATAAATATTAAATGTCAAATTATTATATATCTTTTTCCATAATCATCAATTTAAAATGGATTATTACTAATTTTTATATATGGAAAACCATCTATATGATCATAACATACATAATTTCTGAAAACTATAATTAATTATTGGTAATAAAAGATTATAATTTTTTATAAATATTATAATTAACCCATTTTTATTATTCTAGAGATCAATTAACATTATAATATGCAAAAGAACCATATTATTTATAATAAAAACACATGAAAAAACAAGTCAATTTACTCAGAAAACAATAAAAACAATGAATGATTAATAACAAATGGGTGATAATATGTTATTAAAAGATAATGTATGATATTATAGATATTAATATGTTTCTGTTATTGGTATAAAACATGTTAAATATCATTATATAATATTTTAATGAATTTTAACCCAAATAGAAGTGTGAGGTTTGAGATCTCTTAAATTGATCTCCATTCATTGGGTTAAACATACAACTCATTAATTATTGCATTATTTGATCATGAGTGTAATTAATTTTTATTATTTACTTATTTATTAAAACTTGTTTTATGTGTATTTATATTTTATACACATAATATATTAATCTATTAATCTACTCATTAATTATATAATCATTGCAAGGGACTTCGTCTCAATTTATCTTCATTGAGGAATATTGTAATGTTTTTCACCTAATTAATTTTATATGGAATATATAATTCCCCTTCGATATGAAATATCATTAATAATTAACAAATAATTTTATTTTATGTTTCAATTTGGATTATTTCATTCATGTGGAATGGATAATTAAATTACCATGTAGCAAGGAATTTAATAACTCCGTTTCTTTACTTTAGGTTAATTAATTCTTCGTTTTTCATTTTATAGTAAATTATTATTTGTAAAATGAATTATTATTATATTTTTTTGTAATTAAATTTTTTTATTTTGTATTTATGATTGAGTAAAATAATTAATTCATTGATTAATTCATACATCTACATTATGATCATTATAAGGATCTATTTCAAAAGCTCATTCTAATCATGATTTTTTAATATTTGATCAATTTCTAATAAACTAATATTTTTATCCTAGTATTTTTATTCATGATATTTTAAGGTATAAACACCATATTCTATTATTTGGTACTAATAATTTATAAGAAACCATTTTCACAAAAATAAAAATTTATTTATCTATTCAATTGGATGTCATTTTTATTCCAAACCCGTGTTTTTGTAAAATGATTTCAAAAATATATTAAACCCAATAAAATAAATTATTTATGTAACTTTTACATATTTTTTAAAATTATAATTTTTTTAAGGTATCATATTTTCATTTTCAATACAATTTCAACTTTTCTTTTATTAAAAATGTGAATGTAATCATGGTTTTGAAATACTCGACATGTACATAATTTCATATCATCTTTACCACTCAATAGTTTAATGATTCCTTTATAATTTTCAAAAATTATATTCCATGAAAGATATTTTTGAAATATTTCATATCATAAATGTTACAAAACATTTATTTTAATTACACTTCAATAAGGATATATTGTACTAATACCATCCTGATTCTTTATATTTATGTTTTATGATCATTTTGACCATATAATGTATTGATATTCACTTTGTTTATTCATTTTTTAGTAATCATATTTTTGTAGAAATATTCACTTTATAATGATCATTAGACATTAATTTCCCCAAAAAATCATTATTATTTATCTTGGATATATTTTTTTCTTAAACTATATATCATTTATACATAAGGTATTATACATTGAAACTTTATTTTATCTAGGGAAGTATTGATTAATATGTTTTCTTTAATCAATATGAATATTTAAGGATATTGAACATTGTTCATTAATTATATAAATTATTCGATATAAGAGGAATGATTGAAACATGAAATTAATAGTGGGGTCTGAAATTATATAGCCCCAAAATTTATCAGTTCTGTCATGAGGTCAATTAGCAAGATGAAATCAAATTGGATTCTACCAATAGTTTTAAACCATACTGTGAAATTTCTCGATGATTTAGGTATCATGATTCATATTATGATGAAATTAAATAATTAATAATTTAATTCATTGAAAAATTATTATTTATTATCTATGAGATTTTCACAATGATATTATTTATAGATGCATTGTATTCATACTTTATTGATTAAATAGAATGTTTATTTGGTTATGTACCCATCCATATTGATTATTACTTATCAAATAGTAATATCTAATTTATTAAATAAATATTATTATTTTTAGCTATTTACCATTCCATATTGACTATTCTTTATTGAATAATGATATATTTTATTGAACCTAACCTTTACTGAGAATTTTAGCTCATCCTTATTTTGTTTCTATTCCCCAATATTTCTCAAAGTTGAATATGATTAGTATGAAAGGGTATTATAGTGTTAATAGTTATATTATAGAAAATAAAGTTGTAATTTGAGTTTTAAAATATAAAATGGTAATCATGAATTTATCTATATTACAAAATATGCTAAACTATTTGGTTATTTGGGATGTGCTACCACACATTTTATGTCAATGTAATGAAATAGATACAGGATCAATGATACTCGGGTTGGGGTCACTATAGTTGGTATTCGAGAAAATTTATTTGAAAACATTGGAAGTATATTTAGGAATATATGTATTAGGGAACATAACCCTATGATAGACATTGACCGAAAAAAAACATAGACAAATATTCTTATATTTTGTAAATGAAGAGATTATGTGGGGTTTTCAATGAAATAAATCTTTATCTAGATACTATAAGTGTACCTGGTTCTAGAACTATTTTTCATAGGGGTTGTTAATCAGAAAAGGTCACATTAGGCTTGACCCGATCATCAAATGGTGCACCAAAATGGTCTTTTATGTGAAATGTGTCTGAAATTATTAGGGGATATTATCTGTATAATTAACATATTCTTTAAGAACAATTATTAATGATTCGAATTGATGATGACAATGAATGACTTTGGTAAACATAAGTTGTCATTAACATAAAAGAGGGTTTATTAAAGGGATGATAAATATCATTTTGTGTGGAACTTATGGGTATAAATAAAATAATTTCTAAAAACAATTAAGAGTATTATGGAATGAAATAAATATCTTCAATGAGATCCATTTATATTTTGTTTTATTAAATGTGGAGATCATGGGAATTATCCTATTAAATTATATCTTCTAAAGGTTAACCTCTAGTCCAAGAAAGGAACAATGTAGAAATAATAAATTTGAAGTGTTCATTTATTGGTAACAAATATTTCAATTTTAGAAGTATTTATTTATTGTATTTTTATTAAAAAACTATTATATGAATATTCGATATAATTATAGAATTTTATATTTATTCATTAACATAATAGTTATTGATACCATTATAGGTTTATGAGTTTAAGGTTGATAAGGTGTTTAAATTCATAAACACCGATTTTGAAAATTTATGTGGTAGGAATATAACAAGATTAATGATATTATTGGAAACATTTATGGGAATAAAAAACATTAGTTTAGTATATGGAAAACTTATTTGAGGAATAATTCCATTACATTTTGGACAAATGATTCATGATATTGGGAACTATTATGGTTTATCATATCTTTTATGTTGTATTAATTATGTGTCATCTTAATTTTGTAATGTTATAAGAATTATATTAATATAATTATTTTAGAAGGACAGAAAGATTTAGGGTTAAAACCTATCATGATGGAAAATGATGTAAGGCTTGAACCCACATTAGATGGTCCACAAGGGAGTTTCACCAACTACTATCCTAATTGATGACCCGATCAATATGTTTTTGTTTTTTGGTTTAATGATTAATGAAGTTAATACTAATGATGAAGTAGTGGTGTTACTTTTTATGTGTACAGATTAATGTATGATATTGGATAACTTTTTCCAACCACATGGGTTTTGGAAAATAGTCATAGATTGAAAGAAATAAACATCTCTCATTTAGGGGTCTTATGATATGTTAAAAGTGAATTTTAGTTATTTGGACACTAAAATTTTACTTTTGGGTATTAATTTCTTATAATATGTGATGAATGAGAAATTGATCAAAGAATAAACAAAGGATAATCTTTTTATTATGAAATATAAATGTATCGAGTAATTATTTTTCAATGTATTTTTAGATATTAAAATAATTCATATATATTTTAAAAAGGATCTTGAAAAAAAATAATCATATTAAATTCATGTCTAGTGAATCTGATGGTCTTTTAAATCAATATAGATTAATTATTTTGAGGTCCATAACATTCCATTTATAATTCACTTTATTTTGATTGATTGCCTCTATCATTCTCTATCATTATTTATTCATTTCATTCATTTCCATATCATCACATCCAACCATTATTATACTATTTAGAATCCGAGTTTTTTTAATTCCATATGACCTTTGTAATTAAAATTCTCTCTTATTAAAACGATGTTTTATTAACCCTTTTTATGATGTGGGTTTTCCGAAAATTAACGTAAAAATATTAATGACTTTATTCAGTAGATGAAGTTCTATTTGTGATGATGAAATTAATTTAAGGTGTTGAAAATGTAAAAACCCAAGATTATAGGAAAAGAATATTTTATTTTTATAGATTATGTGACATGCATCACCTATCTTAAACAACCCATTAAATATAATTCTTTCAATTTAATCCCTTTGATAGCTTATTGAAAATGAAACCTTGAGTCTAAATGACACCTAATATAATAACACATTATAAACAACCATTTAAATTGGTTGGTATGAATATTACAAACTATATAATGAGAAATATGGATATATATTTATTATAATTAAAATACAAAACATTTAAAAAAATAAATGTTGTTTAAATACTTTATTTTGTTCTAAACTAGTGTTTAGTTGCCTCATCGGCACATAATTAAAAAATATTTTGACCATTCTTACAAAATATTTTTGAAAAAAATATTATTTTTTTAAAACATCATATAAAAATTATATTATGTTTAATTTTAAATATTTTATTAAATGTTTCATCTTTTGTTAAATAGTGACAAATAATAAATTTTAATTGAAAAGTTTTGTTTTGTTTAAATTATTTATACATATAATTTATATTTAAAATTGGTTTTAAAATAAAATTAGTCCACTAATATTATAATATAACTAATATTTTTCATTGGAATTATTTTAATATTCAATTTATAAATAAAAAACATGTAATCGTTTGAAAGTTTTCTCTTCTAAAACTCATTTTCTATTTCTTCCACTAAATTAATTTTAAAATATAATTTACCAATTCTATGAACATAATTAGATAACAATGATTTAATATTTTTAAAAATAATAATATATATATATATTTATATATTCAACTTATTCTTTTACCATAATTAATAGTGAAACCAATAAAAACAAATTAATGGTGTTAAGGTAGAAAAAAGTTTACTTTAGAGTTAAACTAAGAATATGTGGGTTAAAATGAACTTAAAACATCTATAAAATATAATTTATTTCCCTATTTCTATCATATAGTGTCCAAGTATAAATAATATTCCTTTTGGAACCTTTTAGAATGTGAGAAATGTTGGTTTACATTTTTATTTAGAAAAAATACGAGTCTTCCACTCACATTAATTATAAAAGGCCACCCAATCTTATATATTCGTGACACCATAAATCTTTTTTATTCATAAAATAACAACCAAATAAATTTTCAAAAACCATACATTCATATTATAAGTCTTTTTTTTCATAAATCCAACATTGTTAGGATATTGGTCAAAACCTAAAGATGTTACATGGGGAAGCTGTAACATTTTTCATCAAGGGTTTTTATATTATTTCTTCATCCACCTAATTAAATTATTGTTAAAAAATTATTATATATTAATAGAAGTTCATTAAATATAACAAATTTTTTACAATAATATATTAACTTACAACCATCCAGTCTTCAATCAAATTATTTATATAACCATTATTTCTGTGAACATCTGATTACAACCTCATGAACTGATGTCATTCGTTATTCCATAACCACCACTAAAGGATGGGTATGGTGATATATATATATATATATGATATTTATAATATATGTATACCTATTAAGTTATTATATCGTATATACCTTTTTATATTCCGCCTTGAAGGGGAATAATATCCCCGCGCGTGTGTACTATGGACTACCTCTTCGCGAAGCGATATAATTTATTATTCACGAATGATTTACATGGAAGGTAATAATGATTAATTTAATGAATATATGGGACATACATGACATAATGTTGTTATTAAAGAAATATTTATCATTCTAAAATGAGAATATATTATTTAATTTATTACCTTTTCACTTCGTTATAGAAGATAACATTGTTCCTCTATGTGTAGACGATTTCCTTCATGAAGTGATCTTAATCTATTTTAAACACCAAACTATAATGATGATATATATATATATAAATATTTATGGAAGTAATATGGCATAAATGTTATTATGATTATTGTATAATGATAAAATATTACTTACCACATTTCCATCATTATTTTTAAAAATTTGAAATTTTACTCAAGCGTACGTAAAACCTATGATCACCATGATCATAAAATATTTCATTTCCAAAAAAAATCATTATTTTTATAAAAAGAATAATTTATTTTTAAATATGATAATTATTTCATGATTATTATTCTGGAGATGAAGGTGCTTTATTATATGATCAGGAACATGATCTTTTATGACAGAACACACATTACTAGACAATGAAATTGACCCTACAATCAATAACAATGACGAAATGCTATTAATGAATGTTTAATAAGTTGTTTTGAAATGAAAATATATGATATTAAGAATGTAACACCCTATGATTTTAAAAGAAGAAAATTATGTTTCAAAATGTATGTGACACGCAACATGATTCTTACAAGATAATGTAAAACTGCAAGAATTTACATTATATTTATTTAATTCATTTAAATATCTAGTGTTTCATGTGAAATTTTGAATTTATTGTGCTATATAAAACAATAAGATTTATCAAAATCATTTTGTACACACAAGACCATGTTTTATTGGATTGCAATATAATAATAAAAACAATTATAATAATCAATATAATAGTTAAAAACTATTTGTTACATTGGTACAAAACAATAAGATTAAATAAATAATGAAAATATACAATTTATACATTTTTATCATCTATCGTTTTATTATATGTGAAATGATAATCATTTAAAAAATAACAATTTTCTTATGAAAAATAATTTTTTTTCAAAAAGATGGTTTAATAAGGTTGGACACAGCTAATTGGTAATGAATTTTTAACAAAATTATACAATTTATTTCGAAAAATAGAAAATATTTTCTAAATTGGAATACCAAAATTATATTATAGTGAATTTTTTATATTTTTTTATAATTTAAATTTTTTCATGAATAATGATAAATGATGAATTTTAATTAAAAGAAACATTTTAGATTAACGATATTATAATTTGTATAAAAAATCATTCAATTTAGGACATTTCTATTCTTTTCATATTACAATTTGATATAACAACATTGTCACCGTTTGAACATTTTCACTTTTAAAATACTATTTCTCATCCGATTTTCATGATAATGTTTATACTATATTCGGTCACTTTTATGAGATAAAATTGGGAAAATGGATTGTATATTTTTATTAATCGTAATTTTGATTATCTAATAATGTAAAATTAAATTTTGAAAATTATTAGTAGTGAAAACTATTAAAATTAATTACAATAATTAAGGTTAAAATATTGTTTTACGGATTATAGAAGTTTTTATTAAAATTAATTTTAAAAACACATTATATTTTCATTAAATAAATTTTATTTATTTTTTATAATTATGAATTCAAAAATATTGAACAAAAAACAATTTAATTCCAGTATTAAGGGATAAATTAACTATTTTAATAAAAATATAGAAGTTACCTTGTTAAAAACTACAAGGGTAAATTAGAGTTACCTCAATGAAAATAAAATAAAATGATAAAATATACGTTCATTTTTGTCTGTGGGATGTTTGTTTCACCACATAAACCATAATATCCATTATTATTAAATTTTTGAGGCACATGATGTAAGGGAGACCTCCCAATATTGAATATAGTTGGTTATTTTTAAGAATTCCACTCCTCTATTATAAACATTAATTTAATCCCCTCAATTATTGAGACAAATAAATGAATTTTAATTCAAAGAACCATGAAAATATAACTTAAAAAACATCCTCCCCTCATCATATAAGCTATACTTTTTTCTTAAATCTATTCTAGGAAGGCATTAGTGGAAACACAAGAATAATATCCATAGAAGAGGTAATGCTCTTCAACAGGCATCTTTATTTTAATTCATTCTCCACCTTATTTAATAATTATCATACCAGGATTTCATAATAACTTTAGTATCATACATATAATTATATGTTTTTATGTTAACGGTATGGATAATAACCACACAAATTTCCCTCAAATGGGTTACGAAATAATTATTCATGTTTACGATAGACTACAACCTCACGAAACAATGCCATTCAATTTTCCATTACCAACTATCACGGTTGGGAATTATGATGGATATAATGTATAAATATAATATTTATAACATAATTTTACCTCATGAGTCCTTATATCAAATATATATTCTTAGATTCCATACCATAGAAGATACAATAACTTCACTAATGTTTGTGGCAGACTATCGCTTCGTGTAATGATGCGATTTAATTTTCAGTAACATGTTACATGGAAATCAAAAATAGTAAATATGATGAATATATGTGATATATATTAAAAAATTATAAAATTAATTAAATATTTTTCATTATATAAATATTATATATAATTTAATGTTTTACGATTTCACTCACTAAAAATGTGATAGCGTTGTCCATGGATGTGTGGACTACCGTATCCTCAAAGGATTGTGATTTTTTATTACAAAATCACAATTATTTTATATATGCTTATATATAATTAAATATTATATTATTAATGATATATTTATCATTCTGGAAAGGTACAATATTACAAACTCAATTCCATAATGATCATTGATAAATGAAAATGTTGCTCATGCGTACGTACGGCCTACCATCTCCAGGATTGTATCATAGCACGTTTTTCATAATAATAATTAATAATTGGTTTAAAATTATAATTTATATATAAATAAGATAATTATTTCATGATTATAATTTTTTAGGTTCTTAGATAATTACCCCATTGACCATATTCAGGGTACCAAATGCTGTTTTTTCAAAAAAGCGGAATATGGTAAAACATCCGACGTCAACATAATTGATTTAGAATATGTATATAAAAAGATAATAAGAGAAATAAATTTAATACTTAACATTAAATAGTATCTCAATATATTAAAAATTTAATATATATTTATTATTCAGGAATATATTGAAAAACATTGCAAGTGGGACTCGAGGTAAGGGTTTTCTCATATCACTTTTTTTTCTCTGAGATATAATCAATATTCATGAATTATTATTATTAAGTGGTGTATATAATTACTATTAATTTATTTTATTATTATTATACATTAATTTAATAGGATTTTAATATACATATTAGTATCACTCCTTCAAATAGTTTACAGTGTCAATGTTACGAGAGTGGTTAGGTTTTTCTGTCTCAAATTGACTTCTTTAAGATGTATGTTATGTTATACACCTATATTATTTTATGAGAAGTATATATTTACCATATGAATTTTTATATCATGAATATAAATTTTATTGACATTATATCTTTAATTTAATGTTATTATTTCATATTTTTTTTGATTCAAGGTTTCTAATGTTGTAAGAGTCTATTATCATAATATCATCTATCATCTAGATTGTGTATGATTATGTCTCCAATCATTAAATATTATAATATTCATTAATTGTATTTTGTTATTTTTATTCATGATATTTTTATGTAATTTTACCATTTTACCACATTTGGATACATAAATTGATTGATAAATTATTGACAAACTTCTCATTCGTTCCCTCGTTTGTCGAAATACTATTTTTTTCATCGAAATCCTAGTTTAGAAAAATGTTATTTAATATTTAAATATGATTTATTAAAGTAAATTTATCCATTTCATTTTCTTATATTCATTCAAAGGATCTTTATTATCATTTTATTGTCATTGAACTTTTATTAACTTTTTATTGTGCAAAATGGATGTTCATTTAACATGTATAGAAATTACACAATTACCCTCCCTATGGATAATCATTTATTTGAATCATCCATGGAATGTTTAAATGATTATTTTTATGTTTTCCTAATATTATATATATTGTTTTTTTAAAATTCATTTTCATAGAAAAGTATTTTAAATTTTGTAATTTAAAGAAGGGACTTTCCAAATAAAAACGGATATTTTCCTCAAGAATGATTTTAATAAAATTTTAGTTAATTTATATTAATTAATGATAAAAACCCTTTAATTCTAATACAATTTGTATATGTTGTATTTATACCCACCTTATATTTTCTCTAGATAGATTAAGATAGTTTCAATGATATTGTTATGGAGGACATTCCTTTTCTATCGGTTAAATAAGTTTCAACAATATTTTTATAGAGCCCATTTATTTTACAATGGTTAATCACATTTAAAAAATATTGTTATAAATCCCATTTATTTTCTATGGTTTTTCATGATTCAGATATATTTTTATGGTAACTATTTATTTAAACAGGTACATTATGTTTCAATGATATTGTTATGGAACTATTCTGTTTTCTATGGGTTAATAAAGTTATTAAAGAAATAATAATTATTTATATGACTTTGTGATGAAATATATATTTTATTTATTCATGTTGTGGTCCTTAAAAGTGTTACATGATGGGGTGGACAAGATATTTTTTGGTGATCCAATTATAGCATATATAATCGAAGCACCCATATTGTGCTTCAATGCATTGGGTAATTACTATATTCTTTGTGATATTATATTATAAGATTTCAATATTTCTATACCAATTTTAATGGGTATTATATGGGTTACATAAGGGATTTATTAGATGATATCCTAATATACTAATTTTTTATCAATTTTTTATATTGTTTTATAATACTTAAATGGATCAAGTTGATATAACATGGATCGTGATTATTAATTCATATAAATATTTCATTTGTTAAAGTGTTATGATATTTTTTCATGTTTTATGATCTTGGTATTGATGTGTATCAACATTCTTATGTTATTCTCATCCACATTGATTAATTCATCATACCATTATACACTTATTGTGCTCACTAATGACATATATTTTTTAATTATTATTTTTTAACTTACTATGAATTTGACATCACCCTTATATATTTCAATTTCCATATGATATAGAGAATGAGGTTAAATGAGTTATGTCTAGATATTATTTCATAGAGATGATTATGATTTCGTATTCTCAAATGGAAAATTTGCGTTAAGAGGGAGAAATTACCATTTAATGTCATGAAAATATTTTATGTATGAGTATTTATTATTAATCTAAAAAGATAAAAGAAAAAGGTCATCAACGATGTATGTTACCTAATTTTTCTTTTTAATGTGTTATGGTTTCAATTGGAAAAAATCAGGCCATGATTATTGACATCAAGGACGTAAATTTAAAGATTATCGATTATAGGAGTGAGGGTACTGCGATGTTATCAATCTTAAAAAGGAATGATTTAGAAAACCATTTATATTATTATGTATTCATGTGATGTAATCTTACAATTTATTGATACTATAATAGGTCTATAATATTAATGTTGGTGATAATTTGAAACACTTAGACATGTCATCTTAACATTTATATTAGTAAAACAAATTAAGGTTTTTAATGGAAATTTTGAAGATTTTTTTTTCACCGTACTTCTTGCCACTAAAATAAATATGATGTTTTATTTATGGAGATTTTTTTTAAAGGTATAGACTGGTCCCTTTATATTAAAATAGAAAACTAACCAGAACAAGGAATAATAGTTAATTTATTTTGGAAGAATATTTGACAAAATACATCCAATCAATAGATTTTGAACATTGATGGGAAATTTCATAAGAATTTGACGGATTTATTATTTCATCATAAATGAAAACAGTAACTTATTGTGGAACCATCCAGGCAGGAATAAGATGGTCTGATGATAAATAGGAACTCTATCCTTTTTATCTTATAATGAGATTACATGGATAAATGAGTTAGAACCAGCTTTTCCATCCATATGTTTTTTCATGAAGAAGTGGTGAATTAATCATTGTTCTTAACATAAACTACTAAAGGTCCTACATATATAACATGGTACATACCAACCTTCCATAATTATCTAGTCTGTTGGGGTTTTTAACCAAATGGAGCTTAGATACATACATTAGTTGAGAGTATAGTAGTTTAGGATCATCACATGCTCTTGGGGGAACTATTATCAACTATGAGAATCTCTTTTATATTGACAATATGTTCTTGAATCTCTTCCTAATACCGATATGGAATAAGTTACACAAACATGATGACCATAGTTTGATCCTCCATCCAAACCTTATATATAATCAGTTTCGCCCACAAAATTAATAGTGATTAAATCTTTCATATACCTGAAGAAAATTCTTTTATTCACTCTATATATATGAATATCAGTTTTTACATCCATTTCCACAGATGGGTAGACGATTATTTGTTGAATCCATATAGACGGGTACTTTAGGATTTTCTTCCACATATAGAGGTGTTTATTATTACGAGGATGGTATTGATCTTCTATAAGTCATCCCACATATCATTTTTATATAAGGAATCAAAATCCATATATTTCATAATACCCATGAAGTTTAACATAATACTAAAAGAATATATGTGTGGGAACTGAGGCCCATGGTATTTGAGATCATGTCACGAGGAGACATCCTACGTATACTAGTCATGGTAGGAATTGGAGTTATTATAGATCAACCACAACAATGGGATTAGACCCAAGGTGTATATCCTTATATAGAGAGAGTCATCTCATTCCACTCATTAGGTTTTACACACTGAGGTATCCCTGGATGGTTAAGATTCACAATGTGAATGATGGGACCATTGCCACTCCCTGAAATAATATAACACAAGCTCGTTGTGAGAAACATGGGATAAAAGTTTTCCATTATAATTGCATATGGATGCAAGAATTATCTACCAAAATTTCCCATTGATATTCCAAAATGTATAATGAGCTCTCTTCATGTAAGAAATCTGATTTGGATGTAATTCTCCTCCTCTTTGATGTATTTTTACATTCAATGATGTGATATTGTTTAATTGTGATTTTTGACAAATGGTTTTATATAATCACAATATGTCTTACTTAAGTTCCCTTCATGTTAGACATATGAGTCGGGCAGTCAACACATTTACCATAACATTGGTTGCTGACTTGGTTCTTCCTAATTCTTAACATTAACTAGAATTAAGGGAATATTATGGAATGGAAATATTAAAATATCAACCAAATTACTACGAAGGGAATACAATTAATGTCTCAACATATAAGCATAATGTATTTCCCTAACATATGAATTTCATTGATTCATTTTATTTCATGCATCATGTATTTTCTAATGTAAAAAATTATAAGAATTAATATTCCATAAATAATGGTTTATAATGAGCTTTTGAATTTAACAAATAGTATCCACATTGGAGTGTCAATATCAGGTTCCATAATGCCCCATTTTTTTCACTAGTTCCCGACCAAGTCTATCTTAATGCATTATTTTCAGGTTTCACTCCTAGGTACTTCAATGTGATGGCTCCATCCACATGTAGTATCTAGAAAGGGTTTTATTTTATAGGAAACCACATACTATATGATTTACCGTTATATATGTATGTCTTATTATGTTTTATCTTATCCCTAAGGATTTTGTAAAATAATTCTAATCAAAATACAGAA
The DNA here is from genome assembly GCA_963277665.1 of Viscum album. Taxonomy (NCBI): domain Eukaryota; kingdom Viridiplantae; phylum Streptophyta; class Magnoliopsida; order Santalales; family Viscaceae; genus Viscum; species Viscum album. Next base: position 1,293,658,496 of record OY728158.1, read on the forward strand.
AATGACTAAAAATCCATTTGATACCAACTATGAAAACCCTTATCATTATTATACATTTATTCATGATTTATTAAATAATAATACACATAACACAATCCATAAGAACAATAAGTCTATTGTATTTAGTAATTAAGTATATATAACTGCATCTTTAACATAATATACAATAATATTATTAAAAACATCATTTAAATGCTCTTACAAATCATTAGTCCTTTAAAAATTCATGGGATTACCTGAGGATGCACATAAGAATGGGGTGAGAAACAAATCTCGGTAAGAGAATATAAAATAAGAATAATATGATGAAGTAATTTCATGTTAGGCAATAATCATTAAAATGGTACATAAATGGGGTGATAATCATAATCATGAATAATGAGGCATGATATATCACAATAACATAATGACAACATAGGAAAGTAAAAACATCTTTAGTCATTACATTATAAACATAGGTCATGGTTCACCACCAAGACACCATAACATAATATTATATGGATAAACTCTCTAACAATATCAATGTAATCTCATCAGAATAAAACATAATTCAATGCATTGGAGTGTCATCTTGATGCACCCATCATAAACATATGATGTACATGTGTATATGTTCCACATTGATCATATAATATAAGAACAAATATCATCACATTTAATCACACAATTATTAATTTTGGGTTATATACATGAAATTCATTGATCCATTAACTATAGGTATATCTAGTTTATTGTCCTTTAGTGGGAATAGTGATAGTATTTACAAAAAATAGGTATGTCAGGGGAAAATCATAGTGGAATTTTGGTATCATAATGGCAGTACATAGATGTTCATAAAATGGATCAATAAGACAGATAGAGACCTCTACATAGGTATGACTCATGTATTCATCCCAATTTTTGAGGAGATGTATATTCTTATTTTTTAATGAAATTAAAGGTCAAACATTTATGAAATATTGAACTTTGTTATACAGCTCTAACCCATGCGCATAGGAGGGGGAATATTTTTGTATTATCACATATGGACCAAATAATTAGAGATACATAAAGTTCATATATATCATATAAGGAAAAGAATGAATCGAAATATAGTTCTAGAAAATAGAACACTCTATATAAGTTTATCTATATGAAAAGTGGTTAATTTTTCCAGTTTATTATTTTAACCAGTTTTGGGATCGGAGATTTGAGCATCACAACATATACTTTAATGACACGAATCAATACCCACGTATTTACTGAGGATTTGGTAAGTTCAAACTCATATAGAAAGGAAGTAGGATACCTACTGTAGAAATGGAATGTTGAAACTCTGAACAATAATGGAGGTTATGCCATCACTATGTATCATGTGAGGACTTGAATTGACACATTTGTAATTCATTGATGAAATATCCCTATGTAGGTTAGACTTGGACGTTGGGAGGGTGAATTTATATGCTTATTTGTAGTGAGTATAATCGATGTTGGGGATATGTGTGTCAATATGTATCCTATGACGATAAGAATTAAATCAGACATTATTGATGAAACTTGAGAAATTTAGTGTTCAGTGGAAAGGACACCATCTTTGCATTTTTAGCATCACATTGAGAGGCATCGTGATATATCTATTAATGTCTTTTTTATGACCATGATGGGCCCAAGATGAGATGATATTCTTTGCATATATGGGGATCCCCTTACTAAAATTCTTATTCTCACGTGAGCTATGGTAGATGTGATAAATAAATAATGTTTTAGGATCCCCATTACAAGGTGGTACATGGAGATTAGACATGGCCATTTTGTATATTGATTTGACAGAAAAATATATAGGATTTAGACATCCCTTTTTACTTAAGTAATTTTAGAATGAATACTTTTGTTGTTCTTGAAAACCGTTAATATTATCTTCATGAAGAGGGGACATCAATCTTGTAGTTTAACATTGTTCGGTAAGTAAGTGGGTTTCTCAACTTGATAAAAAGAAAAATGTTGGTGATCCATACTAATTTACATCATATTTTAAGGACATCTGGTGTTCCTTTAATGTTCATTCATTCAGATCAAAAATATCCATTTCATGAACTTATATGTGTGGTTAATACGGGGAAGACTTTACCCATTTCACTAACCCCCACGTGAGTCGTGCTTAGTATGATAAACATGGAATAAATAATGGAGTACTCCTAATATAGAGATTGTTTGATGAATGGAAATGGGTATTTTTCATCATATATTGGGTGGAACCATATATAGGATCATGGTGTCCCTATGCATCTCATTGAAATGATAATCAATTTATACGTTGTTCAAGAAACCGAGACGGTTTAGTGTGATACAACAACGAAATCAGTCATGTTGTTTTACATCATATAGTAAAGACGTGGGTCACCTGATGTGAATAAAATTGAAGAAGATATCATGGATGGGATCAAGAATGTTGGTTTGGGTTTCACTACATATCTTAATATTGTTGGAATAAAGTCACACATATTTATTCGAAGATGATTTACACTTTATTGATCTGAATCTCTCAAATGGATGGAGAATTTCTTATTTATTTACCATAGATCTAGCTCTTGTAAATTGAATCATTAGAGTGAAAATACTTCGTACGAAGTTTATTTTCAGGTTTTGAGGACCTAAACATTGATATTTGATGTCTTTTGGTAAGTATGAGGTTGTTCTATAGTTTATCATATTGTTTCTCGGATGAAATTTATCTAGGCTAATGTCAAGTGGTTTGGATGACCCTTTCTCTTTTGTTATCTGGGGACTGAGATGTATATATGAAGTTTAACATCCTACAACTAGGATGAATTTGTTTAGTTTAATTTCACAAAACCATGATGAATTCCATAAAGTTTAACATCATATGGTCAGGATGTGAGATTTTTCATAAGTTAAAGTCCTAATTCCCTATCTTATTTGTGTAGCTTATCATTATTCATCCATGAAATTTTTTTTATAGTTTAATATCTTCTGTTATGGAGGTGAGATGTTTTACAATTTAAATTCTTTCAACTAGAAATTATTTGTTCATTTTATCACTAGTATACAAGGTTGATCATTGTAATTTTTAAGATCATGTGGTTATGACATGATATGAAATACAATTTAAAATATTGCATCCAAGATTTATTTGTATAGTGTATCATCATTGAACTAATACGAATGACACTTGAAGATATCTATGAAATTTATTTCTTGGGAAAAAATACATTGGTGGGTGGTGTGACATGTTCCACATCTATTGTGTCAAATTGAGTTTGCTCTGTTGACATATAAATTTTATATGATATAAGACCCCTCTCGTTTGGATTATAGTTTAGGAGGCCTCCTTACCGGTATTTGTGGAGTTATCAGAACCAACATTAGTTCTTCTTGAAAAAATGAATGGATGTAGATATTTTTAATGAGGGACCATGAAATCTGATTCTAAGGGGCTTCAAGGTTTTGAAATTTACACAACATGCTCTCATTGTGCCATTCCAATCCACCCAGGCACTTCAGTTATTACTCATAATCCTAGAGTTTTTTGAAAATGGATATTCGTAGTGAATGTACTTGGACAACTATGAGTAGAAATACCTCAGTCATATAAACCAATGAATATGGTGTTTCTTATGTAACAGAATGCGTGGTGGTATGGTACTCCCATAGATAGTGGAGGAGGTTTTCAAGACAAGGTTTCTTATCATTATTCAACATATTTGGAGTATATTTTACATAGTCTTTAATGAGGCCTCCATCTATGTGTTTTTTTACTTTATGATAGCGAGATAAGTTATTGGACATGATGTTTTACTCATTACATTGTTTCAACAACTCTATGGAGCTGATTTTGGTATCATTTTTTTTGAATTATCACATGAGGAACATTGATCCTAGTGATGATATTGTACATTGTGAAGATAATTATATTATTCATTTCTAATTATTTGAGGGGTATTTCTTAATCCAATTTAGAGAATATTTTGGTTATAGTAATGATTTACTTGATCTTATTAGTAATGGATAGTTGTAATGGCCCCAAAACTTCCATTTCCATATGAAAAATTGACCATAATTTTAACTTATAAGTAGAAATTAATTAGGTTGATTGATGATGTTTTCCTGGATTTTGAATGCATGACATTTCCTGGTGAATTCCACATCATTACTTATCATTTTTTAGTATTAATCCATCCTCTTGAATTGATGGGAGAGTGTAGTACTAGATTGATGAGCACTATATGATCCAACATCGAATTTTTCAATGATAGAAGGAAAATTTCTTTTTCAATGAATATAAGGAGTATTCCATCAAAAAAATTATTATAAATGTATTTATTCTCATTTAGATAATCTCATCAGTTAATATTCATTAAAGTATATCAAATATATTCTTTTCCATCCTTTTCCTTCAAGATAGACCCCTTTTTTTATATAACCAACTATGGGCTCCATCCAATTAGGAGTGGATACTAGTTTATCCTGCTCTAAGGTATTGTGGAAGTCACTATATTTTTACACATTTCAAAAGAAGATTTATGAGACCATTCATTACTGTGTGATAAAGAATATTTCTTCCTCTATTTCATGGTCTGTTAGGACTATTTCTATAGTATCCAATGCATTGACATGTGCATTTGGTTGGTAGGGAACATAATGCAATTTGGGATAAAGAGTGAACTATTCAATCAGTCCCATTATGTATCTAGTTATAGGTTAAAATTCATATTTTTTAATGTAATATTATCCATTGATCTACTTTCTCACTAGATATGAATCCCGTTTTATTTTTTGATGGATTTTTGACATGTGTAAGGATAATTGAAATATGGGAATGCGGGTTTGGTATTCAGCCTCATTATTCACGAAGCCTTTGGATAGTGAGATATATTAGGTAATAATTTCTTTGTCTAGAGATAAAAAACAATCTCAAAGCAAACCGAATGAGTTAAATATTTTTTTTATCTTAAAAATAAAACTCTAGGAAAATCCATAAAAATATATCTCCTGTCTACAAGGTGTATCAAGGGAATAAAATAACTACTCATCCCCATGTTTGGTGTCTACTGGTGTGCTTTATAGAGATGGATGGGTCAAAATAAAATCATCCACAACCTATCATTTCACCAACTTTTTTTAAACTAACTGAATGTTGTATTAGTGATAAAATATTCTCCCATTCGGATAAGCACCCAGTGAGAAATGGAACTCTAATGAATTACTTGAGACGATCAATATGAGAGAAAAAATATACGTTGTATTTCTAAAAGTAATTCCTTAGATTATGCACTATGAAGATGAGTGATAAGTAGTTCTTCTCAACATTAGAGTATCAAGTCTTGGAACCTTGCACTGTTTTGATGAGGTGGTGGCGACTATTCTCATTTCTAGTGTCTTTCTTCTCTATACGGTGGGTGCCCAATGAGAGGTCTATGGCGGATAGATATAAAATTATAGAGATTTCATATACCAGTAGTGTCAAGACCAGTGGATGTAGTTGATATTTATGGAGACTCCCAATAGGTTTTTTTCTATCCATGTACCATTGATAAGAAATTCCTTCTTCATTTTCTTGATGAAGGGGGATTCTTTATATAAAAGTTGGATTTGAAAATGATGAGTGTAGGAGAGGTCCCCTTGTAAACCAATAAGTTCATTGAAATTCATGTAGGTGACATTGCTAAAAAAACCAATTGTTTTCGGGTAAACACCTTTTCCATAGTGGCATACCACAAGTCCAAGGAATGTCCCCATTATTACCCCAAATGTTCATTTCAGCAGATTCATCTTCAGAATCTACTAGCATAGCTTGTCAAATAACATTTTAAGATCCATGAAGTGATCACACCTCTATTTGGATTTTACTACAATGTCATTAACATAAAATTCAGATATTCATTCAATTAAGGGATTCAATATATGTTACACGGCACGTTGATAAGTAGCACATGTTCACTTTAATGAAAATGTCATGATCTAATAGAAAAGGATCCCATGTAGTTCACTACAGCTAGTGGCTTATTCATCACCAGGGGCCATCGTTATCTAATTATACAATAAATACCAATCCATAAAAAATGGACCTGGAATATTTTATTTTTATCTATAAAGGGATTTGTGATTGGAAATTGAATGTCACCCATTAGGAAATTTCAACTAAGGTCTCTGAAATTTAAGTAATCTTTAGTATGCTAACCCTTTATATTATGATAGGGAAAATTTTGGTGATCCATCTTGGGTATTTCACTTCTCAGAAAAATATATATTTTATAAATTTCCCAACATATTCCTTTTCATTGGTGGAATTGTATTGGTGCATCCTCATGACTACCTAATTGACACCTTGACAACTGTCAAGTCATCCAAGATGGTGTGTAGCCACATCAGGATTCATTTAGGGTACTTATTTATAATTACAAGCAAACTCGTATTGGGGTTTTTTGTGGAAATAATAAGTACATCAATTTCTCCTTGAGAGGCATGGTGGAAATTTCTTTTCCCATAGATCTTCTTTTGTTCCAATATTTACCTACCTCAGATCCTTATTGGTGGTGGAGACACATTCCTCTAATGTAGGAGGGGAGTTGTTGAGCCCATCCTCTTCTTCTTCCACCTCTCTGTTTATAGAGGCATTTTCCCATGTGGTTGGATATAAGGGGGTATCGCTATCACAATCGCGGTGATAGAGGCCTCATGAATAGATATTATCACCCCATACCAATAGAGCCATTGTAGAGAGATTACAGAGTTGATCATATTTTACAATGTCAGAGTGGAAATGAGGGTCTTGCACATTTGGGATCAAATCTATTTTCTTAACTAGATTTATTGAGAGAACATAGTCATTATAAAGAATACTTCAGGGATTTATAAGTGCAGTCTTCAAGCCATTGGGTATAACATCTTTTATTTTATTATACACCATTGGTTGTTTTCATTCCCTTTATAGAATCATACATCATTATATGTAGCATCACATGTCTCTAAAGGGGTACTATCACTATATAATATGTCCACCTTTCCATTAATGTGGTATTTCAAACACTAATAGAATGATAACAGTTCATCCACATGGATTTGGATCCAGGGCCTTACAATTAGGAAATTTTATGCAGTATCATGTGGGATAACCATAAACTAATCATTATATGTGAGGCCCCCAAACAATGTTTTGAGATTCATCTTTCTGAGAGGTATTTTATCATGCCTATCATACCCTTGAATTGATACATTATTAGGAGACAAATCCCATTACCTACACCCCAAATTTCAGTGGGTCTGAATCCAGATGAGGTTTATCCCTAATCCATTTTAAATAAGGGACCTTTGGATATACACATTATTGAGTCTACACGAAACATATAAAGGACTAATTTTTCATTGCATTTCCTCCTCATAATCATGTTATGTGAATGAAATGGGGATATAACCCTCTTTTGGCATGATCTCCACTAATTAACCTCAACTACAGGAACATCTATCTTGAACTCCTGTGGGTTCAAGACGGATTATATTAGTGCATAACTATGTTCTTTTAAAATATGAAGCACATCAACAATCAAGAGATTGCATATGAAAACCAACATCTATTTCATAATTTCAAACATTTATTCCATAGAATAATGCTTCTCGAGGAGGTGGTGTTCCTTTTTTTGGATGCTTAAGAGTTTGGTATTTGTAGGTATATTGGTTTAGTACTTCTATAGAGGTCAAGGATGAATTTTTTCTTGTGGTGTGTGCCACACTTTCCATCCCCATTGACTGGGATGATTAGATAATCACAACCCTATTTAGTATTTATACAAGAAGCCTGGTCACAAGTAGCCGCTAGTGGGGTCATGGACACCCTCAAGTATATGATGGGTATAATAGTTATCTTGTGTACAATTCTCAACTCCATATATGTCCTATATAGGGATGTGACCAAAATATTAGGTCCGACCATGCCTGTGCTACCCTATGTACTACCGGTTCCTATGCATGAAGCCTACTATACCCTAGTAATGTGTAGGGACCTCATATTCATAGTCATATTGCATAATGGAGTGTGGGTATTATAACTGTATCACATTAACTAAAACAAATATGATCTCATTCTCCTTTGAGGTTTCATTTGGTGGGGTGGTGTGTGTGATTCAGATACTTCATGGAAGAAATTAGAAATGGTCAAACATGTAGTAGGAGTATAAAATTACTCTTCCTATTTTCTCTCTTCATATATCCATAGATCATATCCACCTTTATAAGACATATCTAATCTCATATTCTTAGGTGGTGGAACTATCGTTGGACTTCGAAGATGTTCTCCGAGGTTGACATGAGCCTAGTCAACAATCATTTGAGTAATCTAGTTGTTCAACTTCTCCCCATGGCTGCCTGGAACATTATACCTATAATCTTCTTCTTCAGACTTAGCAACAGTTATGTAGGCCACCTTCTCTACAGATTTATCGAATATAACCTATCCATAATTGTTCGTGTGTTGGATAATGTAATTGAATAAAAAGAAATTATGGATGCTATGGCATTTCCTCCTATGAAAAATGAATTAGTCTGGACAATCAGTGAGGATGAACTCATTGGGATTCCTGGGCCGTGTAAGCTTGAACATGATATTTTCAATGGATTACAGAAAATAATCATGGACTTTTTCAGTTTAGAAGGAGTATAATTTATTCCTACATTCCACAAATCTCAGCAGACCATGATCTCTTCTGGCTACAGGTCGAGTGAGATTTTGTGGTTTTTTCCACACAACATGAGACATAGAGAGTTTTGAGATCATTCTAGGTTCTTCGATGGGAAATATTATATTTTTATGGTAATAGTTGTAGTTTCTTATTGTGGAACATTTTTTCCTGTGCTAAGGTAATGAGTTGATAATTGGATAGAGATCATTAAATAGAGTCTTCCAAACATTGTTCCATTTTATGGAACTCTTGGAGCTTAGGAATATACTACATTCGGATGATAGGGGATTTCTACTGGTTCTAATGAATCTTAGAATAGAAAAACATAAATTGATCTTATGATAGAGGTATGATGAATTAATAGGTTAAACCATTCCATCTTGTTATGAAGTCAGAAACATTATCATTTTCACATTACATGGTCTTCATCATCTGAAATATTTCCTTTTTTTCCTTACTGTGCTGATTAATTTGTAAATGAGATGATGAAGAATTTATTTTTATCCAACAAAAGATCCTACTAGAAGGATTATGTACCAAAAAAGGTTGTTCCTACCAGATTATATAAAAAGGAACATTGTTATGTTACATATGGTTAACCTTAAGGGATCCTAACTGGAAAACATTGGGATATGAACAAAGTGGTATGTTCTTCCTAGTATCCCATACCATCAATGGTTTAGAAAATAATATTTCAAAAAAAATTGAAGAAAACTACCATCCACCCATTTGGGATATATATTTTTATCAGGACTCATGGGTTCATGTTTCACATTAATGACAACCATTAATGTAGAAAGAGACTTTATGGAATTGAGAATTTAATAAGAGACTACTTTTTGGCCCCACTCCATTATATACGGAGAGGGATAGTCCAAATGAGGTGGCCCTATTATCTTCTCCCTCTAAATATTTACCCATGAGAAGAAAAAATGGTTTCCAAACATAGAGACACACTATGGTGATAATAGAGTAAATTCAACATCTTTTTTGACTTCCATATTTATGAAGACTGTATTCCTAGATCCAGAGATAGTATGATGCTCAGATTTGGCTCATGTAGGAAGATTGACTCTGGGAGGGATAATATTCATCTCTACAAGTAGACAATTCCCAATTGGAATATTTTCCAATAGTATCTCATTATTGAGGTGTCTGATAGTTTGAATATCATTTTCATATTATGAAATCAATTCCTCTATGGAAGTAATTTCGATTCTCTTGGGATGTTATTGGAATATAGAAACACTTTTCCCTTTTTCCTCGGTAGTGTTCCTCTATAGAGGTGGAAACTCTAAATTTGGATGTTCCAGTTTTGAGATCCACTTATAATATTAGCTATGTGAAACCTCAATTTTGGAATCTATATACCCTTGTCTAATGGTATGTTTGGAAAGCTTCATCCATGGTAATATTCATTTAGATACACATTATTTGTTGTGTTTATGGTGATCACATTCACAGACATATATCTGAAAATGGGGTTTGTCCCATTACATTAGACATAATAGGATACTTTTTGAATTCCTGGTTAGGGTAATTCCTATAACCCTTTTACATATTAATCAATTTTTCCTTGAAACCCATAAAGGGTTCTGATTTTCTTCACTATATACACAACACATCATGACCTATGTGTACTGACCTAGAATTAGTTCTTGGTCAGGATAGCTAAACGTTCCCTGAATATCAGGGGTTTTCATGAAGTGGGATAAATTAATGGGATGTATACCATTTATGTTTACCACCCTACCTTGATAAGAATGATTACCAATGTTATAATGATTATGATGATAAAATTCCAATAACCTGATGGGTTAGGGACTGTTTGAGTCGATAGATGGTATTGATTGATCATTTTTTTGATGATTCAAATTATTGTATTTGGAGATTTGAGGACTAAGGATGGACATTGAGATATAAATTTTCCTAGTACAGTGGGATGGTGTTGATCAGGACTCTTATAGATTTTCCTAGGACCTTCTAAGATGATGAAGAACATGGTGATGGAAATTGGGATATAAATTTTTTCTATAAAAATGGAATGCGGTTCTTTTATAGCATCTAGTTATATTCACTAAATCATATTGAAAATTGATGATATAATGGGTGGAGGAAGTGGTATATATTCGCCTACCTAATGTGATGGGTTCACTCTTGGACGGATTCCAAAATATATTCTCCTATGACTTTTTGGATGTGGTGTTGTTGTGCTCATGTAAGAGATAGGTGAAATGGAAGCCCATAATGAGAGTCGGTTTCTATGGGATTTTTTTGATTTGATCACAACATAAGAATCTGTATCAGAAATGAATTCATGTTATTTCAAGGGGCTATCTTCATAACTTTATAGGATTCTTTCTTCTTGTGTTTTTGATCACACTATTAGGATTATGGTCCATATGATCCATCCCCCCTACCAAGAGAGGTACTATATTTTTAATAACCCCTTTAAGATTCATTTAGAGAGTGGAAGAGTCTGTGGGGGAATTGATAATGTCTCTCATATTACCATAAGGAATTTGAAATTGAGCAGAATTTGGATATGATCATTTTTCAATGTTTTTGCAAGAATATGTTGTCCGGGCATTTGAAATTATGTATATATATTTGCCTCATGTATGAATGTTGTCAAAAAGTGTTGGTAACCATCATGTGATATGGTAATATGAACCCACCACTAATGAATTATTGGAATATTGGAATATGCTTCTTAATTATTAGGAAGAATATGAGCCTTACCCAAGGCATGTACCACTTTCACTTGGTGAGCCTCAATCAGAATAGAGGATTTATTTAGATCCCAATCATTTAAAATATTTCACTGATCTTTCTTGACTGGAATATAAGTTTTTCTCAAGGCATGTGCCTCTCTCACATGGTGAGTCTCACTTGGAGTGGGAATATAATCCCATTCTAGATATTAAATCCTCAATAGAATATATCGATAGACCTCTAGAAACGGAGAAATAATATAAGCTTCTTTATGTATAGCCTTAAGAGGATTCTAATATAGTTTTTCATCAGTGGATGTAGGTATTTGATCAGAACATCCATGATCTATTTTAATATTTCATGAAGATTAACTAACATGGATATGAGTATTTCAGAAAGGAATGTTCTATTATCACATTGTGAGACCCGACCGGAATGTAGAAATGAGCCCAATCCATGGAATTTTGAGTGTGCCATTGGACTTCTTAGAATAGAATACGGGAATGTACAATGAAATTATCCCCTTTAAATTACTGAGCCCCATGTAGAAGGGGGATATGATCCCTATCCTAGGAAATTGGAATATGAAAATAGTTTTTTTATAGGCACATTACCCTATCCTGAGTCATGTTCCACTCTTACCTAGTGATCCCTAGTTGGAACTGGAATATGGGCATTGTTTGGTACCTCATATTTTAGTGGAATATATCGATAATCAACATGTAGTGGATTAAAAATGTGTTCTTTGTTAGGAGTAATAAATAGTTCATAAAAATAAATATGTTGATCTACACCTACTGTAGAGATAGGAATATGTTCCTAATATTACATCTTTTGTAGTGCTAGAATATGCTGAGGGAGTTTTTCACGTTGTTTCTAAGATGTAAATGCACTTTTGAAAGGGGTGTGTATGAATGTAAGCCTAAAAATCTCTATCTCCATTATATAATGGAGGAAATATTAGATTGAAGAATAAATATGACCCCACATCTATTCTCATTGTTCCACTGGAATATGTCAATGGAAAACATTCATGTGGTAGGGATATGCGCCTCTCCCATTCATGATGTAGGAATATACATACCTATTTATTTCGAGTGGGTAGGGATAAAAACACGATCTCTAGTAACTATCTGAGTATATAATTAGAAATCATCAGTACGAGTTGGTATATGATCCCACTCATGATTATCCAGATCCTTATGTTCCGGTGGTGTCATCCTTGATGCCCATGCATGGGAATAAGAGGTGGTAGTGTGTCAGGTGGTACCCTCCATAGGAAACAAAGGGTACCTATGGGATAGTGTTGGTGATGGTGCTTGACAAGATACCTCCTCAGCGGACCATGAACATGAATGGACCCATAGTTGACTCCCCATTCAACCATCATCAGATATTGAATGTGGTGATTATTACACTACATGGATAGACACCCAAAGTAGTTGGATGTGGTGATAATTGCCTCTGTCTTTACAATATATTTCTTTGAATGTCATATAATCACTAGTTTTAATTCATCCATTCAGTTCTATGAATCCTCAATGGTCAGGGTCATACCAACTAAATTTTACACTCAGAAGATTTCATTTTCCACCATATGATAAAGATTTCAAGTGGCTGAGGTCATTATCAGACTGATATGGGTTTCTGTACTACTAACATTACAGAACTATCACTAGATGAAGACATGTTGGATCGTGGTGTTGTTTGTGAGAGTGATATCTTTAGTAATGATGGGAACAAGGAACATGTTCATCAATTAGTTCATCATCAAATGCATCATATATAGTCAATCAGATATACATAGGTGGCACAATTTTCCTTTTATTTTAGATATGTCCATTTTTCTCATGAGGACAGGTCAAGGTGACAATGGAATTGTTGTATAAGAACCCCAGCTATTGAGGAGCAATCCTATGTTTTATAACAGGTTTTTTTTTGTGTTGGGTGTGATATGAAAAAATGGGTTGATGCATATCCAACTAATAATTATATCATTTGATAGATTCATGAAGGGTTCACCATTTTTGTTTTCAAAGATGATGAAAAAATTTCTTGATGCATTTTTAGTTGATACTTCTATTATCTAATGGATTCATATCCATTTCATCATTTTTTTTGCATAGATGAATCAAATAAAAGAGCTCGATGCATGGTAAATCGACCATTCTATCATTTGATCGATTCATGTCAGGTTCACCATTTTTATTTTCATAGACGATGAAAAAAAATGGCCTAATAAATGGTCAATAAATCATTCAGTTATTTGAGATATTCATTTCGGTTTCACCATTTTGTGTATGTGATACAAAAAATGGCCCGATGAATGGAAAAGTGATTATTCAGTTAGTTGATAAATTCATGTCGGGTTCACCATTTATTATTTTTACATAAAATATTATAATGAAATTCTATGGAAACTCTCATGATATGAACAATATTTTCTAGTGATAACTAATCATTCTGTTATTTATATTTTTGGATGGAGATTCCATAGTTAAATGTGTTATAGATAGGTTCTCCAATATTTTATTTTTTGAAAAAGATGGGGTTTATTCATCATCATTATTTATTGAAACATCCAATTGTTACCAAATCCATAAATGGGTACATACATACTTTCTAAAGGAAGGCGGTCAGTTGGGGTTTCATACCCAATGACACTTAGGAACACACATTGGTTTAGGGGGTGGGCGATCGGGCTCATCACACCCTTTTGAGGAAAATTATTGCCTACTCTGAGACACAAATATTTATTAAGATATGTTCATTAATATTTTACTAATACATATATGGAATCAGTTACCCTAAAAAATTTATACTGTTTAAACCTCCTTCACATCTTGGTATAGAATCTGTTTCCCACAACAAATGACTAGAGGATAAATCATTCTTATATAGAAATGATGATCATTTTGTTACACTATTTGTATGTATGCAAGGTTCCTCGTCCATTTCCTCCGATGTGTAGCTTCTTATATTATCATTCCATATAGGTAGGACCAATACTAAAAATATAACCCTTAAATGTGCTAGAAAAGGGCATTTATAGTGAAATAAAGTGCTATTAATTTTACCGAAGATAAAGGTGGGATCCTATTTATCAGAGCTCAAAAAAGAACGGATACAATTCCATTTTATCAGTGATAGAGAAAGAATATATAAAAGACAAAAAAATCTTTTAATCAGAGCCAACTTTTAAAAGTGCTTGACCCCCCCCATAGTAGTAGTCCCCTCCTACACCCACCCTCACCCCGACCACCCACTTTAATTGTGTTACCCCCCCACCCTACACCTACCCATGCGCTATCCCCCATGCACTAGCTCGTGCGCCTCTACCTACCATAGGAATTAATCATGAGACCACTATCATGCATGCCTAGAACCTTTACCACTCCACTGTGTTTCATTGTTCCCCATTTAAGGATATATCTATTTATTTATATATATATCCTTATATTTATTTGTATATTAATATAGATTTATATTAATGTATATATTTATTTTTAGTTACATTAATATATATATATATATACATATATTATTATATGTATATAAATAGTTATATTTTTTTATCGGTATATTAATTCATAAATTAGTAAATATTTAAAATATTTTATTAAATACATTTATAAAATATTTTTTTCTATGTTTATAAATAAATAAATACATACATGTATACAACACCCATACAACATACATACACTTGTATATATTTTATACATGTGTGTGTATC
Organism: Viscum album; assembly: GCA_963277665.1. Classification (NCBI taxonomy): domain Eukaryota; kingdom Viridiplantae; phylum Streptophyta; class Magnoliopsida; order Santalales; family Viscaceae; genus Viscum; species Viscum album. The sequence continues at coordinate 1,293,673,619 of OY728158.1, forward strand.
TGCAAGTATAATTATACATATTTATATATATTTCCATATATTATATACTGATATGAAAATTCATATGACAGAATATATAGATAATATATATCTATTGGTTAACACATACACACAATAATACACACACACACACACATTTCTTAGTTATATAAATATTCATATATTTTTTTATTTTAAATAAAATGTATATTATAAGGCCAATGTATTGACAAATAATGTATATATGTAAATATGATCATTTATTTATATATAAAATTAATTTTTTAAGTGTGAATATATAAAAAATATGTATATATTATTATATATTTGACTATAAATAACAATACCCTGTGAAAAATTATAAAATTTTAAAACGATAATAACAATATAAATGCAATACCTCAGAATAAATTCATTCCTCAATAAAATAGGGCAAAATACCCCCTAAAACGTGGATTAAATTCCATTGGATGTTCTAAAATTTGGATATACCGACTAAAAACTCAATTTTAGAGGCCATTTGGGCCTTTTTCCCTGGAAAATGTGACATAAGGATTCATTTTGTCTCCAGAACATAGGTCTCATCACATGCTTTGATTTAACCTATTGTAGAGCTTATGCTGACACCCGTATCCAAATTTATTGCGGTTTTATGATTAAGTTACGTTTTCAAATTATTTTAGATTTATTTTTTATTTTTTTATTTATTGTGTCTACAAATTGTTATTAAATGATTATTAGTCGATGATTATTATATAATTATTAATTATCAATATATTTTCAAATATTTTCAATCCAGTTTCACTAAATTTTATATAAATTAAATGAAAATGTCAATTTATACTTATCTAAAACATGTTTAATATATATATATATGTATTAGTATTATATCAATATCAATATATTTATATATTTATATCTATATAAATATTTTAATTGATTTCTATATTAATATATTAATATATTATTTTTAATGATTTTTTCGAAATATACCCTTTAATAATACATGTATAATAAACACTAATAAAGAACCCCCTTTATTAGTGTTAATAAAAAACACTGATAAAGTAGGCCCTATTAAGTGTTCTAAAAAACTGCTGATAAAGGGGGTACCATTACCAATGCTGAAAAGGAGCTGATAAAGGGGTACTCTTAATGGTGATTTTTTAGTGCTATTAAATGCACCCATTGCCTTCTCCTTTTTAGCACTAATAAAGGTACCCCCTTTATCAATACATTATTTTTGCACTGTTAAAGGGAGGAGCTGAGAAAGCCAATTTTGGGGTAGTGGATGCTTTGGGATATTCTACCACATATGGAGGTATTTAATATGTATAGGATGGGATTTAGTATTTATGATTCATCCTACATATTCATTTTATAATAAGAATGAAATCCCAGGTGTTTCATTAAACCCATGTTTTCAACATCATTATAAAAGAATTTTCATGTGGCACTAAGGCAATGGGTATTTTAGCTCAATTCTTATGGAGACTTCCTACGAATCGTGGTTATGTTAGGAATCAAATTTATTGCAGTTTAATCATAACCTCTGTATTCTCCACAAGGTGGATATACATACATGGAAGAATTCATATTAGGCCACTCATCGAGTTTCACAAAATGAAGTTTTCCTGGATGGTGGAAATTCATTCTATGATTTATATGACCATTTCCACACCATAATCCCACATAAACCATACTCTATGGGTAATCCAATTGATAGAAAGTAGTGATTATCATTGTATATGGATGGAGGAAATTTGTACTAGGATTTACCTATTGTTGTTTTATATGGATCTAATTTCATAAAAGGGAATCTTATATATCCCAGTTATAAATAAATCTGTTTAATCGTAGTTCTATTGATATATAAGTCTAATAATATATTAGGTAGAATGATCAACACATGGGAATTATTGGGCCTTGATGGTTGAAATTAAAAAGGCATGGATAGACTTACACTGATGTGGACTCCCATTTGAGCATGAGACATAGGAACACATCTACAGAAACATGGTAATAGAAGGAATTAGAGTCATCATCGTTCACTTTATTAGGGATTACACAGTAACCATGTCCTATATATTCAGGACATATCATATTATGCCATTGGTTTGGGATTACACAACGAGGATTACCTATATGAATTGTAATGTTATTGTAATTCCATAAGACCGTGTAATATATGCTCTCTATGGAAAATAAGGGGTGGAAACTAATATGTATCACTGCATTTGGATGCGGGTCTTATGTACGTGGAAAATCCATCAGTGGTTTAATATAGATCTCGGGCCTTTGGAATTCATCTTACGTATCCTAGTTATAGATGCAATCAGATTTCTCATGGTCTATGTGATCAATACATACACACTATGGTTTATATATTATGGATGGTCAGACAATGTTATCCAGACCTAGGATGCCTATATGACTAGGACTACTTTTCATCCTTATGTTGGTTGATTGGTTTATAGATATTCATTGACTGTCTTCATGACATCTCCGAGTATATCTTCTGGACATGTCAAAATAAAATATCATGATACATTGGACTTGTATGGGGGATGTTTAGTAATCTGGATAGAAAGTATGATTTCTAATTCATGACCAAGGCAGACTCATCTAGAGGACATCACAAGTCCTACTTGGCTGATCCTGGAGGTCATGACATGATCGTCTATGACATTCCTAGAGGATGTCTCATGATCCAGTTGGCATGCCCTGGTGTCATCTAGAATGTTGGAGGACATTTTTGGAGGGTATCTAGGGAGTCAGTGTGATATATTTGGAGGATTCTTCATGTCCTACAAAAATTATGTAGGTGTCATCACGAAAGGAAAAAAGACACATCTGGAGGTTATCGCAAGATCAAGCTGGACGGTCTAGAAGAAATCACAATATCCATTTGACATGTACCGATTCTATCCCAATACATAGCTTTCAAGAACTGGTGCTTCCATATGACTTGGTCGATATATCTAGAAGACATTGTTAGATTTTGGCGACTATATCATAGGGTTTCTCGAAACATTATTGGAATGTATAAGGGGTGTTGTGTGACATTTTCTAACACATCTATGGAACATCTCATGATCTAAATAGTTTACCAAATATGTGTCGAATGGTCGGGAAAACATACACTTATGTTGTCTCATGATCTGGGTTGTTCATGTGAAGGTACTGCAGATTATCATATATGATCTTATCCTAATTATCCCAACTTTTTATCCATTTTCAGCCTTTAATTTCATATTCCATATATTTTTTCAGTATTATTTTTCTTATGTCTCACGTGACAGATAAGGTATATTTTATATCCTTCACATAAATGACACAAAGTCCATTGTGTGTTCAATGAGTGATCACGCGAAGTGCCTATCCATTTAGCCAAATCTCCTAGGTAGTTACTCGAACATTACCTAATGGAAAATCTTTCTGATCACGATATTAGCCACTCTAATAAATCCTCCCAGATGGTTTGGTGTGCTTCTGTCAGGATGCAAGGATTCTTTTTTTTACTGGGGTGCAGGATTTATAAGCCACACCACCCAAATTATTCACCATATTTCATGATTCATATTTGACATATTTATCATGGAGTCATTGGGGGAAATTTATTTCTTGTGTTTCATGATAACATGTTGTCAATTATTTTGGGAGTGTCACATGATTTTCATTGACCAAGATATCAACCAGTCAACCCATCATTTATTGGATTATTGAAAATTATTAGGGCATCACCTAATCATATATTGTAAGGATGACATGTCCAAGCACCATTGAGAGATTAGAATTCCTTTTGAAAGGAATTAACATGACCTCAAGTGACTTTTAGTGGTTCTTATGTGAGATGATTATTACATTGCAGAGGAATTTGTGAGATAAATATGTCATCCCAAAGGGATTTTTTATGTTATTGGAGAGCACGTTGAAAATATTTTGTGTAAAATCAAGTGACGTTTCAAGGAAATTATGAACCAAAATCATGTCATACATAGGGGCCTCTATAAGATCAGTCCATTATGCCAATTGGATTTTTCAACCTCTTGCTGAGCACACGAACACCTCACAGGATGTTTACGGCCACATGGGGCTCTCTCCTTTTATATTTTTATTTCCTTTCATACATTTACTAGGGAATTGGGTCTCACGTGTTTACTTGAGTGTTTTTAAAGACAATAACTTTTCTCTTTGAGGATATTTCATGTGACCAACAAAGTGTCCTATGGTGATTCATGATAATTATTATGGGAAAACCCTTCATATTGCCTTTGGATGCAAGGTGGGGATATCACATGGTCATGTCCAAGACCCTTTTTTTGAGAGGGTAACATGATATAGTGGTAAGGAGGACATGTAATGAAAAGGCTGGGATTTATTAAAAACCAATAGAAAACGTTTCAATATATTTAACACAACAAGGTTTTTTCCTCCTTAGTTTACAAGTATTTTTGTATGGTTTTCCATGAATCCAGTTTTTGAATATTCTTGTGATATAGGGGAGATTTTCTACCTACCTTCACATAACCAGCAGGTGTCCAAGACACCTTCAAAATCATATGAGGACTCGTCAATGGGGATATACAGTATCTCCCATATTTTATGCACTATGTTTGATTACTCACATGATATTCTACAGGTCATGTGATTGTGTTTCTTCTAGAGGTTTATAGGATCTTCATGATTTTTGAAACCTTCTACATCATTTGGTTTGTAGAGGAAATTTTACCAATATTTGGGTATTTCTTCCCTTTTAAATTTTTCAATGCTCAATTGGAGGTAATCAGAATTGTTATTTATTGAATTATTTTGTTTGAACTTTGGGTATTAATATTTAAATTGGAAATTAATGTATGAATGTATATTTTTTTATCTTACTATGTACTAATTTTTTTGAATTTTGATAATGTATAAATATAGAGGAATGTATTGTTATTATTTTGGGGATTATATGATTAATTAAATAGTTTATCTTTGTTCTTTAGGCATGAAAAATTCATCTTCAATACTCATTCTATGATGAAAATGATGAGGTAGTAGTGGAAATTTGTTAATGGATGAAATTCTACTCATCATGTAAGTATACTTCCATATTATATTATTATAAAAGGTAATGGAATTCATCAACTATAGGAAAATTATTTCAAGGAAAAAATATTACACTAGTTCCATCAATTTTGATTAACCAATGATCATTTTGATCATTACAGATTTGTGGTATTGAGGCATTTAACATTATATTTATCATTCACTCTCTATTTTTATAGGACATGATTCACTATATATAAATATTTATGCTTTTATATCATTCCCACCTATTTTCTCATATTTTGAAACCTAGTTGTGTGGTATTCCATACAACCTTTGTAATATCATTTATCTATTATTAATATGACATTTTATTAACCTTTTTTGAAATGTGGGTTTAAAAAAATAATTTCCAAATTTCCATACTTTTATTTTTCATATAAAGATAAAATTCTGGGGGCACAATTTATAAAAGTGGGGAGGATGTAACAACCCGAGATATTAATAGATCAAAATTATGTTCAGTACAATATATGACATGTGAACCCAATATTAGAATAAAATATTACACCTAGAGACCCTATAATATATTTACTTAAATCGCTTAAATTTTCATCATTACATACAACACTAGAGTAATCATTCGTTACATGTAACAACTAGTTTCATTGAAATGTTTTTTACAAGATAGTTCGATTTTTACTAAAAAATAATATAAAAATAATAATATTATTTATTATAATAATCATATCCCAGCCAATAAATTTGTGTTTAAGAAATGTATTAACTAAAATAATAAAATATATAGATTACACATGTTTATTACCTATATATATCATATATATAAAATGAAATCCATTTAAAATAATAAATATAGGTTTTCTTGAAAAATATTTTTTATTTAAAAAATACATTAATAATGTTCTGCACAAATTATTTAAATTAAATTTTTAACCAGTTTAGAATATTTATATAGAAATATAAAACTATTTATTAACACATAATTTGAAAATTATCTTATTTATAATTTGGTTGTTTTTTCTTAGAGGTTTCATTCTTAATGAATGATGAAAAAACTAAATTTTAATTGAATACATCATTTTACATTAAATAATTTATGATGTAAAATCATATTTCAGATTTGGTTTACATTAAAATTAGATAATGTTCATATCAAATATTTTGATTTATGTCATTAGATTGTTTTTTATTTGTAATTTTGTTATATAAACATTGTATACTTTTGAACATTTTCAATTTACAACCTTGCTTTTTTCATCATATAGATAAGATATATTTTAAATGAAATTATTCCACTTATGTGAAATGAATTTAGAAAATGGATTCCATATATTTTATAATAATATTTTTTTTTCTAATTTTTCAATCTAATATTTTTTAAAATAATTATTAGTGGAAATAGTTTTAATTAATTTCAGAATTGAGGATAAAACAATGGTTTTCATAGTGCATGTGTTTTTATTAATATTAATTTCACACACACATAATGTTTTTATTTTATAATTTCTATTTCATATTTAAAATAATTATTTATATGTTATCTAAAAAACTCATTTTAATTTTATAGTTACAAGACAAATATCCTAGGTAAATAATAAGATACAAGTTATCATGGTAAATCTAAAAGGGTAAAATTGGGTAAACTTAAAGTATAAGGAATAAAACAACAGTAATAGGACTATTTTTTGATGTGTTTATTGACCATATAAACCCTCCCTACCATTATAATTAAATTTTTCAGGCACATCAGGTATGGGCTACGTCCCTATAGTGAATACGTTTTTCACCACCCATCCTAATGAGGATCGAGCCGTGACTCCCCAACCTCACCTTTGATAGGCCAAGGGTTGGAGACTAGCACCATGTTGGATATCACACATATGAGACGCCTTAGAAGAAGTTACCTATAAACACACACACACACACAAAATCACCCTGAAATAGTATAGATATATATAAACTGAAATAAAATGCATGCATATAATTATTCCACACCAGAGTATAATTGAAGTACAAAAAGGTGAAATACAGGGCCCACTAATAGAAACAAATGTATAAGAGTTCAACCTTATCAGATAGAGGGGATCACTATAAAACTCTCATTGGAAAAACTCATCGACCCAAATATATTAAACAACATGGTCTATCTAGCTCACAATGCTCTTCTTTCTCTGGGTCCTCATGGGACTCTGTCGGAAGGCCTATGGGTCTTCAAAATACATAGGACATGTGTGGGAAACCCCATACATGGGTTTGTATAATGATAGAAAGTAGACTCCCCAAAAACCCCCAAATGAAAAAGATTAACAAACAAGAATCATTCCACTCCTCCCAACCAAAGGAAACCTAAGAGAGAGAGAAAATACATCTCGATTCCATCATTGGAAAAAACATGACTAGTCCGCTCAACCACGTAGTGTATCGACCCAGATGTGAGAACACAACAAGGAAATCCAAAAAATCTCCCAAATATACTATGCTCGATAAATAAGTATCATGGTCCCGACCAAAGAATGTTCACGGAATGTGACTCGAGGTTTGAATGAAACAATCATAATGGTCTCATGAGGTTCTGACCTCATAGACATCTGCAGGCTCCTACACTAGGAGAAGGTAGAAACCACCCTCATAGAACACACATTGAATATGACCATCCATTATGGCACATATAAATAGAGGGGACAAGCATCGACGACTCGTAGTCCATGATCCAATCTCTCCATCCCAAATGGAACTCAACCAAGAGATGTCACTCTATTTGGAAATGATCTATTGACACAACCCATCCAACCCAAATGTTATCCCTTAACAAGGACACACTTAAAGGATAGGGTAAAAGAAGAAGTCACCCTGTTATTAAACTAACCCAACTCCTCATGTAGGATATCCCACCCAGGGTCTACTGGGGGACACTAAAACTCTCTCTGGAAACACTGATAATAGAAAGGGGTACAACACAACAACATGGATCTTAAAGAACATACCTATAAGAGGATGAACACCCATGTAGAGTTGGTCATGTCGATTCTGAGAACTCCATCAAGGGAAACATCATGATAGATCATAGAAGCAATAAAAACATATTGATACTAATATATTTAGTCTTTACCTAGGGCTCAATAGTGGATATGTACCCTACTGGAACATCATGGGTATAAGATCAGTGCCTGTTAAATATTTTTCATGTCATGACCAAAAACCATAAAAGGGAAAACATGAAAGGACATGAGGATCATGTCACTCCTATCATGCCATAACATACTCCAAATCCACTAATTATGAAATTTAATTTGATTTAGATAAATCACCCTAGAAAATGGGACCACACCCGTATTGTATGTTTTCAAAGAATCCGAAGAGGGGTCACCATCCGTTCAAGGGGACGTGGTACCAAAAAACAACACAAACAAACAACCAAGGGGACACACCAAACATATCTCATAAAGTAATAACTAAACCAATATACCTGCACAACATTCCCTACACACCTCATCTCCTAGGCCCAAACTGAGGACACCATTTCTCTCTACGTGAAAAAACATTTACGATAGGCTACTTATGTCACGACCCATTCTCGGGGCTCATGCCGTGACTACCCTAAGCCCACCTTCCATAGGCCAGGGGCTAGCGACTAGCACCAAGGCGTAAATCCCAGTAAAAAGGGAAGGCATTGCCTTTGTAAAGTAAACAAACACCATAGAGCAAGCAAGTAGAAGAAGTAATCACTAAGTAAAAACCGAGTACAATAGTATGTGCGGAAAAGTAAGTGGGCCAGAATACAATCCCAAACTGAAAGTAAAGTACAACTCGAAAGGGAAAATAGCAACTGAAAAGTAAAGCCACAGCGTCAAGCCATCCACTAGAATTCCCACCTTAAGGGTGAGTACAGATAGTCTCCACAGCTCCTCGGGTCCAACCGTCCACTCCGAGTACATCCCGCCCAGTGGTCCACCTCCAGGGTACCGTCCTGCTCCGCAAGCCTCAACCACGATCAGTGCTGTCTGTCGTCTGCAACCAACACAATGTAGTGCGGGCATAGCCCGTGCAGGGGTGAGTATAAGCTACTCTGCAGGGACCCCGAGACCCCTGAAGGTCACCCAGAATCCACAAAGGAAAATCCACAAAGGGAAGATACAATAATGAAGTAACATCCAACACTGCTTAGGTATATGCCCATACATATACCTAAGTCATCAATTCTCGTTCGGCTCCAACATCCGAGCCCAAGTACAACCCAGTCCACATAGGAAAGAAAAACATAAATCGACACAGGATAGCACAACATATTCCACAAAGGAAAGCAAAATAGGATTCAGCTCACACAGGTATACTTCTTTATATGATGATAAAGATGATCAGATATAGCCACTGATTCATCTAAGTCGTGGGACCCACAAAGGATCGATATGTACTAACCCTCACAATGACCCAGGAAGGGTCTAACCCACACATGATCGATAGGTAACTAACCCCCGCAATGACCCAGGAAGGGTCTGACCCCCACAGGATCGATAGGTTACTAACCCCCACAATGACCCACACAGGATCAGACCCACACATGATCGGTAGGCGCTGGCTCACGCAGAACCGCTGAGCGCTGACCCACACAGGATCAGACCCACACAAGATCTGTAGCACTGATCCACGTAGGATCGCTGAGTGCTGTAGTCGTAGCTGTCGAATCCACTGAGGATCTCTGTACAGTGGTCATCGTCGTCGCAGTCGCAGCCAACTCTAGGGTTCCCGCACACAGCAAGCTCGTTCGGGAGGGTCTACTCCACGAGCCGAGAGACTGATACATCAACTAACATAAAGTCCGGAGTTGATGTATCCAAAAGTTCTGTATCGTCAACAGGAACTCAACGTAATAGACAGTGCGTCAATCGAACGCCTAGTCTCAGAGTTATTGACTTTTTCGTCCCAGGGGCCCGGTTGGTTTTTAAGTCAAAACCAACCCGAACGTACTCCACCTGCATCCAAATCATGGCCGGAGTAAGCCAAAAGATCTGTCTCACTTAGAGGAATCCAACTAAGTCGATGACATGTCAATCGGACATCCAGAACTCAAGTTATTAGCGTTTCCTCTCCAAGGACCCGGTTGGTTTCATGTACGAACCAACCCGGACAGACCCAAAGTTCTCCTAAACCTTGAGTGCAATATACCAAAACTACTGTCTCGATACAAGGATCGCATCGCTGCTGACGGTGTGTCGATCGGAGGACCATTCGTGCGATCCGAGCTCCTCCCGTTTAAGCGATAATAGGCGGTTCAATTGAAGGGAAAAACGACGGAAGTAAACATGATAATAAACGCAATAAACCCCTACCTCGAGTGTAGCTTGAACGGAGGGTCGTCGAACAAGAATTCGTCGCGGAAATAACATGTCGTGGAAAGTGACCTCACAGTAGGAGGAAGTCACGTCGCAGATGTCGACCTCCGAGGATTCCAGCGTTCTTCGCGTTCTTCGTGTTCTTCGTCGAAGAGAAAGAAGATCTCAAGCTCCTTGCCATTTCTCCCAAAGATCAAACAACAAGGTTCGAACCGCAAATAAAAAAATTTCATCTCTTATTTTATTAACATAACATAATCTTTTGAATTTCTAGAGTTTGAATTAATTCCACTTAATTAATTCATGACAAGTTATCATCCTTAAAGGTGAGTTGAGGGGGTTTAAGAAAGTGAAGGGGTGGGGTTTGTGTGGGCCCCACCACCCTCATAACCACCCATGGGAAGTTGGGTAGTTACCCAACTTCCACCCAAAGCTTAAACCACTTAGAGAAAATAAAAATTGTTGTAAAATTTTTATTTAACTTCCACAATTTCTATCAACCTCTATCGTGTAAACATAACTCCAGAAAAGGTGTTCCTAAGAAATTACCGATGTTGCGGTTCCATCGGTGCCCTCAGAATTCGTTTCCGAGCACCGGTTCAAAAGTTAGAAATTCCCACTCGTTCATTCACTGAAGATACCTGAGCTAAACTTCGGATAGGAATTCTGGGCACACCCGGCCTCGAAATCATGTGCCGTCAGAAACTGCCTTCTTGTAAAATCTCAAAGAATATTAAGAAAAAATTTTCCTTGAATTTTACGGGTCTTTAAATTACTCCCACCTTAGGGCTTTACATCCCCATTAAGATACATCATAACTAGGGAAACAAATGTGGGTACTGAGCACGCATCTTAGACTCCCGCTCCCAAGTGCTCTCCAGGAGATTCTTGTGCTGCCATCTGATGTGCAGTAGAGCAATCGACCATCCACGTAGGACCCTCTCATTTCGATCATCGATCTTCATAGGGACCTCCGCAAAAGTCGCCCCATCATCAATGTCTACCTCCACATGGTCAATGATATGCATCGGATCGTGCACGTATTTCCTCAGCTGAGATACGTGGAAGACATCGTGTACCCGGTGAAACTGAGGTGGTAGAGCCAGGAGATAAGCCACCTCTCCAATCCCGCTGAGGACATGGAATGGTCCGATGAAGCATGGAGACAACTTTCCGCCTTGTACAAATCTCCGTATACTATGTCGAGGTGAGACTCGCAAGAAGATGTGGTCGCCATCCTCAAACTCCAGTGGACTCCGCCTCCTGTCCGCATAAGACTTCTGCCGGCTTTGAGCTATCCTCATCCACTGCTGGATGACCTAGACCTTCTCTGTCGTGGCCTGGACCATTTCTGGTCCCACAAGTGCTGACTTCCCTGGGTCTATCCAACACAGCGGTGATCTGAAAGGTCGGCCGTACAACGCCTCGTATGGTGCCATCCCGATGGTGGAGTGGTAGCTGTTGTTGAACGCAAATTCCACCAAGGGAAGGTGGTCCTCCCAGCTGTGACCAAAGTCGAGGACAGATGCACGGAGCATGTCCTCAAGGGTCTGAATGGTCCTCTCCGTCTGACCATCCGTCTGAGGGTGAAAGGCAGTGCTCAGACGTAGCTGCATCCCGAACTCCTCCTGCAACCCCTTCCAAAGCTGGGAAGTAATGCAAGCATCTCAATCGGAGATGATAGATTGTGGCACACCGTGAATCTGTACAATCTCCTGAACATATAGTCGTCCCAAGCTCTCCACTGAGCTCTGCTCTCTGATGGGTAAGAAGTGTGCCGACTTGGTGAGTCGGTCGATAATCACCTAGATGGAGTCGTGACCTCTGGAAGTGCATGTAAGTCCAGTCACGAAGTCCATATATATCCCATCCCACATCCACTCTGGGACCTCTACGGGTTGTACCATGCCTGCTGGTACCTGATGCTCTACCTTTACCTGCTGGCAGGTGAGGCATCGAGAAACGAACTCTGCCACAACCTTCTTCATGCCAGGCCACTAGTGCTGTCGTCTGAGGTCCTAGTAGATCTTCTACACTCCAGGATGTACCGCCAAGGGAGAAGTGTGAAACTCTCTCAGCACCTACTCCCGTAAAGCAACTAGTACCAAGGTACGTCCTCTGAAAAGGATGTCGTGCTCTACTCCAAAGGAGAAACCATCAGGTGCATGTCCGGAGGATATCTATGCATGTCACGTCTCACAGTCGGCGTCTCCAAGATGTGCCTCTCTGACCCACTACAGTAGTGGAGGAGTGACTATAAGTGACTGAAGGAAGGCTGCTCCATCTCTTTCCACAAAGGATATCTGCAAAGTGGGTAGCTGCTATGTCGCCTCCCCAAGTATCTGAATGCCCATCCTCCTTCTAAGAGCATCGGCTACCACGTTCCCCTTCCCAGGAGTATAGACTATCTCAAATTCATAGTCCTGGAGGAACTCGAGACATCACCGCTGTCTTAGGATCAGGTCCTTCTGAGAGAAGATGTACCTGAGACTCTGATGGTCAGAATAGACTGTAAAGAACTCACCCATCAGATAGTGTCGCCATGTCTTCAGAGCGAATAAAACTGCTACTAACTCCAGGTCATGGGTAGCATAGTTCTGCTCACGCGGCCTCAACTGACGTGATCCATAGGCGATCACTACCCGCTCCTGCATCAGGACACATCCGAGTCCGGTCCCTGATTCATCATAGTAGACTAAGTATCCTACTCCCTTCTCAGGCAACCTCAAGATAGGTGCGCTGGTCAATATTTGTCTCGCTCCTGGAAGCTCTACTGACATCTGTCTGACTATACAAAGGGTTTTCCTTTCTTCGTCAAAGCTTAGAGTGGTGCCAAAACTCTGGAAAAGTCTGGAACAAATCTCTGGTAGTATCCAGCTAGTCCCAAGAAACTCCGCACCTCCGTCACGCTCCTAGGTTGCTCCCAAGCTAACACTGCCTTGATATTCGCAGGATCCACTACAACTCCCGCCTCAGAGATGACTTGTCCCAAGAAGTGGACCTCACGTATCCAGAACTGACACTCCGATAGCTTTCCATAAAGCTGGTGCTCTCAGAGTGTGTCTAGTACAACCTGCAAGTAGTAGGCGTGCTCCTCCTCAGTCATCAAGTAAATCAAAATGTCGTCGATGAAGGCCATGAAAAATCGACCGAGGTATGGATGAAATATCCTATTCATGAGGGCCATGAACACTGTTGGAGCATTGGTTATGCCAAATGGCATAACCAAGAACTCATAGTGTCCATACCGACATCTGAAGGCGGTCTTCTACACGTCCTCGTCCCGAACTCTGAGATGATGATAGCCTGACCTGAGGTCTATATTAGAGAACCACCGTGCTCCCTTGAGATGATCGAAGAGTTCATCTATCCTCGATAGTGGATACTTGTTCCTCACTTTCACCTGGTTCAGGTGACGATGGTCGTCACAAAGTCGCAAGCTCCCGTCCGCCTTCTTGGTGAACAATATCGGGGAAGCCCAGGGTGAAACACTGGGTCGGATGAATCTCTTGCCCTGAAAGACCTCCAACTGTGCCCGTAGCTCTCAAAGCTCAGCGAGGGCCATCCCATACACTGGAGTCGATATTGGGGCTATGCCGGGGTACAGGTCAATATAATAGTCTACCTCCCTGCGAGGAGGTAGCCCTGAGACATCGTCAGGGAAAACGTCCGCATACTGATCCACCACTGCAAGAAAACTAGGACTCCACACGTCAACTGCTCCTAGGATGAGGCTAGCCAACTGATGAGTGATGGGCTGTCCTCTCCTCTGCGTGAGTCTATCCTTTGCTGCGAAGGATCCCTTATCACCGGTGAAGGAGAACCTGCTCCCGTTGGTGCGTACACATCGCACCTAGATCCTAATATAGTCAATTTGTGCAAGGACTGTAGATAACCAATCCATGCCCAAGATGACATCTTAAGGCCTCGACGCCACTATAAGAAGATCCCAGCCGAAGCTCTCACCTCCTAGAGTAAGCTCACACTTCCGACACCAGTGCGTAATTGTCAAGTCTTCTCCCGTAGGAGTCTCTAGCCATAAGGATCGAGCCAATGGCTCGGTCGGAATCTCCGAGGTCCGAACAAGGGCAGCGGCTATGAAAGAGTGACTCACTCCTGTGTCTATAAGAACTGCAGCAAAGGTGGAATAAACACAGATAGTACCTCTAATAATCTCGGGTGCGCCGTGGTTGTAGGCCTCTGCTACCTGGAGTTGTGCCTGTCTTTGCCCGCCAGCTCCCTGTGGTCGGGGTGGACCTCCTGGTGGTGGTGGTGGTGGTAGAGCCTCAAAGCGTCGCCCACCACCTACAGCTCGGCCAGTTCCTCCACCTCATCCCCCTGCTCCCTGCGGACTGCCACGGTCGACCCTCTGCCTCTGCCTGGGTGGTCCCTCAACAGTCTGCTTCTCCCCGGCACGACGGGTTGGGAAGTCACGAGCCATGTGACCTTTCCCTCCGCATGAGTAGCACTGCCTGCCTCTCGAAAGACTGGCCCCGCGCTGTGTGCCCCGCACAGCTGAGCCAGTGTCCTGAGGTCGCCTGCCTGAGGGTTTGGTCTTCCTGGACCCATGATTCATCCATAAAGGTGGGTTGAGGGGGTTTAAGAATGTGAAAAGGTGGGGTTCGTGTGGGCCCCAATACCCTCATAACCACCCATGGGATGTTGGGTAGTTACCCAACTTCCACCCAAAGATTAAACCACTTAGTGAAAATAAAAATAGTAGTTAAATTTTTGTTGAACTTCAACAATTTCTATCAACCTCTATCGTGTAAACACAACTCCAGAAAAGGTGTTCCTATGAAATTACCGGTGATGTGGTTCCATCTGTGCCCTCAGAATTTGATTCCGAGCATTGGTTCAAAAGTTAGAAATTCCCTCTCGTTCGTTCACTGAACGTACCTGAGCTAATCTTCAGATAGGAATTCCGGGCACACCGTCCTCAGAATCAAGTGCCGTCAGAAACTGCGTTCTTTTAAAATCCCAATGAAAATTAGGAAAAACTTTTCCTTGAATTTTACGGGTCATTATAACATACTTTTAAAAAATATATAACCAGCTAAAAGAAAACATTTCTCCAATATAATCCCAAATGAATCATAATGAACACCAAAATATAATATTATAACACATCAAATGGTTCATGTCATTGAAATCCTCATGGAAAAAACAGGTAAATGACTCCTCATTCGTCCAATATAGACACCCATCAAAAAATTCACATTTCACTATAAAAACCCTGACCGAACCTCGTGGGTCACACACCTTAATCTCGGTTAAAACACCAGAAATTAGTGTTGAAAATTCTTCATTAATTATAGGGTCTCCACTCTCATGATGAAACATCAAATGGAAATCGAACACATGAGATACATGTGATCCAAGAAGATCCAAATAATTATTATTATATGATTAGTATTAATGGATGTTTCATTTCTCCATGTCTCGATCCCTTAGAATAATATCCCCAAATAGGGCCATAAAGTATCATTCCACCAATTCTCGTAAAAAACCCAAGTAACAATATATTATTTGTGTTTACAAGAATTTCACTCAACATCTATTATAACAGGGTGTCCACTCCCCTAAATTATTCACTCCAATGAAGCCATTTGGATTGAAAACACCTTCAAAAGTAAATTACTAAATTATCTACACTCAAATTATTAGCCATATTTTTTAATAAATATACCCTAGTATTATTTTAATATAAACATAAAGAGGATACACAAAGAATATGTTTTTTTCTTTAAAGATGATCTTTATTTTATTTCATTCTCTAACTTATTCAATTATTCTTATAAAATGACGATATAAAAATCCTGGAATCATACATATAATGATATTTTGTTATGTTATTTTAAAACCTACAACCACATATAGTTTTATATAATGGGTTACAAAATGGTCATTTGTGTGTATGACAGACTACCACCTCGCGAAACGATGTCATTTTATTCGATTACTGCCTCTCTTGGTTCGGTATGATAATGGATATAATGTTTACATATGATATTTATAACATTATAATACCTTCATCATCGTTTATCATATATAAATTTTTACACTTCACACTGTATGCGATATGATATTGTCGCTCGTGTCTACGACCGACTACTGACTCTCAAAGTGATGTGACTCCTTTTCACTAATGCATTACATGAAAATGAAGAACAGTAATGATAATGAATATATATGATATAAATGTAATAATTATTAAATAAATAACATATTTATTATTATTGAAATATAATAATTTATTTTAATTCGTACCTTTTTACTCACCGAAAAATTGATAGCATCATTCATGGACTTAAGGACTACAACCACCTCAAAGCAATGCGATTCCTATTTTTATTACCACATCACAATAATTCTATAAATAAGAATATATATTTAAAAATTATGTTAATTATGATATAATAATAATTATATAAATGATAAATATTACATACCTTATTTCCATAATGTTCATTGAAAAATGGAAATGTTAATCATTTGTGTGTATGACCCACCGTCTTAATGATTATAACACAAACCATTTTTCATAAAAATATGTATTTATTATTTTAAAAGTACAATTGAGATTTAAAAAGTATAATTGTGTCTCTATTATTATTATAAATATGTTTAGCTATTAACCTCTTTGACCACGGTGAACCTTCCAATGTTTTTTTGACACACAAGATGGATATGGTCAAAACATATGACATTAAATTAGTAAATTGTGTAATAATATTTAACATTATAATACAATACATAATATAATTACTAAAAATGTAAAATATTATAAATATTTAAAATAATTAGTATATTTTTATTATTATTGAATATAAATGCACATGTGACATGTCATACTGGAGGTAAGGGTTTTCACGTCTCACTTTTATTTGGGTTAGATGTATGCCATATTCATCACTTATTTTTATTTTACTGTGTATGTACATCCCATTAATGTATGTTATAATAATTATTATTAAATTTTTAAGGATATAATTATAATGTTTCGAATAAATATTTATTGTGGTTTATGGTTGCAAATTTACCACTGTTGTAAGAGTCTTTTTCTCAATTTTCTTTCATTGAGATGTGTGTTATGTTATACACATATCTAATTTCATGAGGTTCATATACCTCCTCTTTGATAGGTTTTATCATGAATATCATTATATTATCATTATTATATGTTTCATTTAATGTTATTATTTTTGGGGATTATGAATCAAAGATACAAAATACGGAAGATTCTTATGTTAAAATCTCATATTTTATCAATATTTTTTATGATTAAATATCCAATGTCGAAATATAATAGTTATCATCAATTATATTATCCCATTTTTATTCATTATACCAAAAAATATTAGTATCCAGTCAAAACCAATTCTAATATATATATATATAATAGATAAGTAGAGTCAAGGGTGATAATGAATTATTACGTAAGCGAGAAGTAACAACACCATGCATGTCTGCTTTAACCATTGGATCACAATAGTTAGGGGTGATGAAAGACCACATAATATAAATTTCCATGATGGAATTATATGAAAACTCATTCACCACTTGTATTTCATCCATGTATTTATGAGACATTTCCAAAATGGTGTGGGTGTCCTTGCTAACACACTCTACCAAAAGTGCTAAAAATCTCTACGATTCATCCAATGTTCTTTTTTTCAAGGACTTTAAATAAAACATATAGAAATATTCCATCCCAAATTATGTATGATTATTTTTTAAAGTGTATTCAATTGCATTCCCCCTAGCTAGTAACTCATCTTTATAGTACATTCCAATTATAGTATATTGATAGAAGAGTCCTTTGAAAAATCCATGATTTCTATGTAAAAACCACCACAAGATGAGGTTCCAGGCATTCAAGAATCTACCCCATCATCATTTAAAATTATCCATGGAGTGATTGGAGGGATCAACCAGTTGAATCTCACCATTTTGTGCTTCTTCAGTTGACCTAAAACCCCAAATAACAATAGAATATTTAGACCATGCCTAGTATTAGACATAACATCACTTTTTATCAAGGATACCTCATAGAATACCTTGTGTAGTGTCACCATTCCTAAGTGAAGTGATGGATATTATCCATACAAAATTTTATTATTTAGAGAATTTTATATATATGAAATAACTAAAACCACTGCTTCCTGTAACAGATTCAAAATATGCTCAATAAAATCAGCAGAATAGATTCCCTACATGAGTTCATCGAGCTATATGAGGCTATCAAATTCCAAGATAAAAAATGTGCTAGTGTATTCCCATAAATCATGGGAAATGTAATATCCCAAGAAAATATTGTTTTTATGATCCTCTATACAGAACAAAAGAATTCAAGAAAAATCAAGCGGATATCCCTAATTTTTGAGTTGTTCCTCACTAGGTAATCTATGCTTCCTGATCCTACACAACTAGAGAATCCTAGAGGGATGGAATAATAAAGGGTTGATATTTTCTATCCATGTTGGTGGCCTTTTGACACCACCACATTCTAGCTTATAAAACAATTTATTGTTAAAATGCCCATCTCGATTGTGCTTCTACGTGATGGTGTCACAATCCATGAATTTATAACTCTGGATATCTAGACTAATCCGAGTAAGATGAATGCCATAAAAACAAGAGATTTTTCACACATGATTCACAATCCACATATGAGAAGCCTTACGGTGTGAATGTTGTTAGTATCTTTCAGTGGACTATAAATTCAGGTGGTAGTCCAGTAGTGGACTTGGTATCCCATTTTCACAATCCATTTGGTGTCATAATTTATTTTTTTAAAGGAATGTTTGATTTATTCCCACAAAGATGATGTGAGGTAATGTCAATAACCATTTAAAAGATTCACCTTCAACTTTTTTGATAAGAAATTAGAGTATCTTTCATATGATGTTATCCTCTAAGTTAATTTCTCTATTATCCCATCATTAAATATCATAAGTTATTTAATTTAAATACCTCTAATTAAATTGGATTAATAAATTCCTTCTATGTAACTCTGACTAAAATATTTTCATGGACTAAACCAATCCATATGAATTTCATAATCATCTAATGAAACGTTTTTATAAGGCTTCTGTGCCATCTATAAAGTAAGAAGGAATAAACAAACTTATATATGATCATAGAGACAACAATACAGACCCTTTCATATTGGGACATGGTTTTCCGTTTCCACCAGGACATTTTATTAACAATGCCTAATTGTATGTCTTTAGCATAGTGAAACTTCATCTTTCCCAAGAATAAAGGAACAACAAGTTAATTAATAGAGAGTTATCCTTTATTAACTCTAAGACTCTTCACTATCATATTTTCCTTAATAATTAGTAAGTCTTCACCAAATACAGTGAAGGGGTTTTCCTGAATTACAGATTTCCCATTAACATACTCATAATGTATGAAAGTGTCCTTAATAGTAGATATTGTATTTCTCTAATCCTAACCAAGAAAATTAATATAATCTCCCCAAAATATAATTTAGGGAACATGTTAATTCATTCCCGCTATAATGTTTTTATAGAGGCCATGTTGAACCAAGTCATTAATGAATCTTCTCTTATAGTATTTTCAAAATACAAAAATAATCCCAAAAAGATGATAACCTTGTCTCAAACCTCTAGTTCACTGATATTATCGTATTGGTGATAAATTAGTAATAATGGATATCCTACATGAGTAGAGAATGATGCTGAAAATTTTAATGAATGAATTTTAGAAACCAATCCTTCAAAGTACATAATAGAAGATACACCATTTCAATGTTCCAAAGGCCATGAATATGTCAATTTTGAGAATGGATTTTCCTTCTTCCATTTTCCTACCGATTAAATTTACACCCTCTAATGCTATGAACAATCAATGAAAATGTTTCTTAATAGGAAAAATCTGAATTGATTCATAGTAATATGATCTTTCCCAAGAACTACAATCATATTCATAAGGATCTTACTGATGACATTAGGAATCATGTTTCCAAGTGAAACTAGCCTAAATTATTTGATGTCAATTTCATTATGAATCTTAGGTATCAAATAATTGAATCATTCATTTTTTTCAAAAAGACATGGAAGAATGAGTTACAATTTCCAAGATTTCCATTATACAAAATCATGCATTATATCCCTATAAAATATGAATAATTTGCTAGTGAATCGATCCGGTTTAAGAGCACTCTTCATGTTAAGGGAAAATAGGATTGATTTAAATTCCTCCTTAGACGATGTCATTATAAGAGCCAAATTATGATGCTCTTCAACTCATTGAGTGACATTATCAACCATCTTTTGTACTATCCATCCGATTTCAGGTGTTGAGCCCCTTAAAGTACACAAAATTTCTTATAAGATCTCATTTTTATATGTGTATGTGTTCCCATTTATTTTTATTAAATTATTCCCTAATCTACACTTCTCATAAATATGTAAAATGTGGAAGAACATGGAATTATTTCCATATACTTAATCTATTATACATTCAGTTGAAATTTTCCTTCCTTTTCTTGATACTTAGGTGATCATCAATACTAATATGGCCATGTATCTCATCTTAGGAAACTGCATTATGATGTTAATTCATAATATGTCTATGAGAAATGTCACCCTTCAGTGGCATTAATATCAAATTAAATCTTGTAAAATGATTTCTTACCCCATTATTTAAGTATCCTCTAGGCATGATTTTTTTTCCAGCTATACTTTTAAAAGGGATTCCAATTGGTTAAATTTCAATGCTTCCTTCAAGTTCTCCCTGTATCTAGGTACCAAAATCAATCAATCATTAAACTATAATGGGATAGGTGTTTATATTTTCATATGTTTGGAGATGTTGACCATGATATGATTGTGATCTGAATGATACTTGGAAAGCATGAACCCTGAGACACTATTTTCATCACTCATATCATCCATTTTAATGAAGCATCTATAAATATTAATTGATTGAATTATACTCAAAATATATCAAATCCATGTGAAATCGTCCCCCACAATAGGTACCTCAAAAATATTTAAATGGTCAATAAAAGAAGACAATTACAAAGGGGAAATGTGGTTGAAACTAAATCCATTGCTTCATTCATGTTTCAGAACAACTTTGAAGTCTACAAGAATCACCCATTATTTATTCATATTTTAAAAAATGGATTTAATCTCATACCAAAATTATCATATCCTAATATAATATATAGATTCATATATAAATAATATTGAAAAATATTATCCTAATGTGTTAAAATACATAGAAACTCTATGAGACTTCGTAGTGTATGATCTGGTGATGATGGATTTGTGTCTTATCACCCATAGGTCATCTATAGTTGAGGAATGAAAGTTTCTGAAAAATAAACTTATATCCACAAAAATCCTACACAAACACTTCATAATTGTGAAAATAAGACTAGTTTCAGAAATTACAATGAGAATAGTCTTGTAGGATGCGATGAAGTGTTGAAGGGTTTTGTCCAATAGGGGGTTCCATATTCCTTGAAAGTACCAATAGAATATATTAATTTTTAAAGGGTATAACGTTTTATCTGGGGTCCTACCTAATGTGCCATGTTCACCTAGCCCATGTCTATTTTTTGTTTACCATTTATATTCTTCTACTTTGAATTTAGATCCAATATTGGCACCTTATTTCTAGAGCCTATACATTCCGTCTCATTATCTTCATTTAAGGGATCAAAATTATACTCATGTATATGTGTGTCTTCAGTTTATTCTGAAAAAACACATATGGGGTGAATTTATTCAATAATTGTGTAGGTTTATCATACCTTTACATGGGTATACTCTTCCTAGAAATTTTGGATGAAGGAACCAATGATAATACCCCCACAAGTTCATTATGTTCATAATGATCAGTGCCTTTTATGATTTGTTCCCTATACATTGATGAGTGTTAAAGGAAAATCCCATCATGGGATGGAGTCATAGGTAGAGTTTCAACAAATTTTGGTCCTTGATTCATAGAAATTATGTGTCCATGAGAGTTTTCATATGGGATACATGTGTCATTTTTCACCTAACACTCAAAAAGATGTTCATGTTGGGCATTCGAGTGGATAAAATAAGGATGTAGTAAAAATTCTTCACAAAACCATCAATATTAATTTCCCAAAGTGAAACGTCCACAATTTTGGTCATAATAATAAGGGATTCTCAATTTTGCCTCCTACGAACAACAATGAGGTCCTTTGAGTGATATGACTTGACATCCACCACCTAATAAATCTACACATTAATGTATTTCACTAATGTTATTCGATTCCCCATATGCAGATTTCCACCTATCTCATTGGCCATATCCCTTTCATATTTATTCTGCTCATTTCCCTAAATAGTTCCTCCATGCATACAAATTTATTGAGAAGGCATCACATGTTCTCCATTTTTAATATCCTTATTTGATTAAATCTTGGAGCTTCTTGGTTTAGGTACATGAGTCCAAGGCACTAGTAGTTTAAAATCTTAATTTCCAATTCAATTTCTGTCAACAACCAAGGGCCCAGAATAAATGGGCTAATATTCTGAGGATGGGCCTTCCCTACCCTCTTTCCATATAAACCCACATCATTCCCATTACTTTTAAAAATATTTTATGGAACATTCCTTTTACATTCACCCAGTACGTGACCAAAGAACAAATAGTTAATGTAATATTTTTGTTTTCATTTATACTGAATGAAATGATTAATGGTGTCATCTCCATTTGTGAGAACATCATCCACTACCAAGGTATTGGAATTAGAAAATTTGATTATGATTTTTTCATACATCCAAAATAAGGGATCTATTTTCATATCCATTCTGAAGGGGTTTTCAACCGAGGAAGATATGACCCATTGAATACTTGGATTCTAAGTGAGACAATTAAGAATAACTATAAGAATCCAAATATGAGAAAATGTGTATATTATATCATCTAAATCAATGATTGTATCCATTTCTTGGATCAAATGATTGATAATGTGTTTTTTATAAAATATGACTTCAATTCACTCTTCATTCGAATGTCTGTTTTTTAAGCATGTTTTGTGAAAATTTTATCTACATTGATTTCAACACTCTCAAAATGATTTATTAAATAAATCTCAACACATTTTTACTTTTTTAAAAAATTGATTTTAAAGGATTCTTCTTGTCATTTTTAAATCAAAGATCTTTACTAAACCTTTTACAGTGACAAAAGAATTTTGATTTAACATGTACGACAATTAAAAATTAACCAAATATCATAACTCTCATTTCTATAAAGACTATATTTAATGTTATAATTTTATTTTTTTTAAAAATTTAAACATTATGTTAATTAATTATTTATAAATTTTTGTTCAAGGAAAACTATTTTTAAAATGTTTTTTTGTTTTAAAAAAGGATGTTTTCGGAATGAAAAGAATATTTTATTCAAGAATGTTTATAATTATATTATAATGTTATTTATATTAATCTATGATAACACTCATTTTGTTCTTACTCTAATGGGTACATGTTATATTGATACCATCCTTATTTTTATCTATGTGGATTATTGTTGTTTAATTGTATTTATATAAATTCATTTAAATATAATACTGGAACATATCATCCCATGACACTATAGGATTATCCAAAAAACAAACTCATATTAAGGGATATCAATAACCATATCACTAAATAAATTTTATATGTAAAAATATCAATTCAACATATATTTATATCACATAAAAAGGAACTAAAATAGAAGAATTCTTAAATATTTCTGGATTCATATATCTATAATTTCATTAGTATATAACATCATCAAGATACATATAAACTGAAAATACATAAACACCTTAGTTCTTAAACTTCTACAATTTCCATAACATAGTTATATATTCTTGGACGTAACCCTCACATTAGATAATTAATTAAATAATTCCCATATTATCCACACATGAGAAATAGAACAAGAAATGGTCTCCTAAGAGGTAATTTATCCCCTTGTATCAGACTCTTCATCATTTTATGGTAGCAAGAAACTTTATTCCCTATTTTTATACACATAAAACACCTTCATATACCTTTTATGAATTTCCATTTGTGCAACTTTCCTAATTTTTGACACATACTAAATTGAATATTTTTTCTAGAAAGTGATTTATTTTATAGGAAACTACTTACACTATGATTTACCCAATATTTGTTATATCTTATTATGTTTAGTATTTTTCCTAAGGATTTCGTTAAATCATTCTAATCCAAAAAAATTAATTAACATCACTTTTATACCAACAATGACAACCCCTATCTTTATTAAACATCAATTAATGAATTATTACATAAGAATACATATAACACAACCCAGAAGAACAATAATTCTATTGTATTTGGTAACTAGGTATATATAATATCATCTTTAACATGGTATATAAAAATATTATTGAAAACATCCTTTACATGCTATTACAAATCATCAATTCACTAAAACTACATGACATTACCTAGGGACGAGATATATAGCCTACTAAGGGAATATAAAAGAATAATAACATTATAAAATTATTACATGTTAGACAATACACATTTAAATGGTATATAAAAGGGGTGAGAATCATAATCCTGAATAACGAGGCATGATATATCATGATAACATTGACAACAAGTAAAAGTGGAAACCACATTAGTCATGATATTATAAACATAGTTCAAGGTTAAACACTAAGACATAATAACTAAGTATTCTTAAGATAACCTCCATAACACTAATAATAGAATATCATGAAACTAAAACATAACTCAATGAAAAAGAGAATGACATTGGTTCAAACATTATAATCATATCATCTATATGAATAAGTGATTCACATGGATCATTTATCATAAGAATAAATTTCATCACATTCGATCCCACATATATTATTTTGGGATATGTATCTCAAATTACTCGATCAAAAAAAATAGGTATGTCTAGGTGAATACCCTTGAGTGGTAATAGTTATGGTATTCACAGTAAAATGGGTTTTCATGGTAAAATCATAGTTGAGTTTTGACATCATAATGATAGTACATGATGGTTCGTAAAATGGTTCAATAATAGAGAGATGGACCTCTAATCTAGTGGAAAAAAATGATTAAAAATAGGTATTTTTCAAAAGATATCCCAAATTTAGGAATTACAAATAAAATTTTATTAAATGAAAAATATTCCTCGATAAAGTAAAGAATTATATGATTGTTGGTATAGTAAGGTCTTTGGTAAACACTATAATGACTAGAGATACGTGATATCTCATTAGTGTAAAATACTGTAGAAAATAGATGGATATTTATAAGGTAATTCAAATATAAATAATGGATATTATAAGGCCAAATATTATGATATATATTGAATTGAGAATATGTGGGAGACGTACCATATTTCTTATATAGGAAATTGCATGACAATTATGGCTACAGAATGGGTGTACATAAAGGTTCATGGTATGGATTAATTAGAGAGAAATGGGTCTATAATCTAAAATAAATAAAAACATTAGCATGTGGATGTTAAAAAATATTCCAAAACTATAAAAATTGGAAATTATTAGGCATATCATAAAATAGTTTCCATAATAAAAAAGAAAAGTGGTTCCCTTACTCAGAGAGGGTGATTCCAAAAGCATGGGAGAATCTTCATTATAGTTTGGGGGAAAATTGGGATAACGTTAGAGATTTTAGGGAAGTGTAAGTGTTACTTATTTTTTTATTGAAGAGTAACGGGAGATTGGGTTGGTTTATATAGGAAATGATGGGCAATACAATTATTATTTCCCAAACATAGGTTTTGGAATCTATATAATAAAATAATAAAAACCAGAATCCTTCCCATTGTTTCTGAAAAAGAAATGTGGATTTATTTATTTAATAAGACCATATTTCCGAATCAATAAAATATTACCCTTGTTGATGTATAAGTGACTCATATTTACAAAGAAATGATTTTGAAACCATCAAATTTAATATACGTTCTGAAAGGGTTCATAAATGATTTATT
This sequence comes from Viscum album, assembly GCA_963277665.1. Lineage (NCBI taxonomy): Eukaryota > Viridiplantae > Streptophyta > Magnoliopsida > Santalales > Viscaceae > Viscum > Viscum album. The sequence continues at coordinate 1,293,699,994 of OY728158.1, forward strand.
AAAATAATGAAACAACCTAAAAAATAAGTTATTTAAAAGGGTTTAAATTTACCTTTTCGTTAATACCTTATATAGTTAATATTACTTCACTTTTGGGTAATTATGATGTCATTAAACAGAACTTATACTTATATCATATTTAATTTTTTGATGAAAACTCAATTGTCTTAGAAAATTATGAAAAACCTAACATTGGATAATTTAAACATTAGATTAAAAAAAATATATATATTTTATCAAAATATTTCACTAAATATAATTACATAATCATTTAAATTAAAATCATTGTGTATTAAAAAAATTGTTTTTTTAACAAAAACAATTTTCTGACTCATATATGAATTACATTTTCACTTCAAAATTTTTTATTAACATTTATATTTATTATATACTATTTAATGATACCATTTTATAATAATTTCATTTTTTTCAAAAAAAAATTACTCAATCTAAAAGAATTGTTTTTTCCTTAGCACTATATTTTACCCCAAATACCACTTATGTTTTAACATATCAAAAATCTAGTTTTTTTAAATTATTATTTAATTGTTTATAAATAAAACATTTTTAATTATTATATTTAACTCAAGATATATATATTCATACTATTAGGGTTACTTTTTTCGAATAAATGTTTAAATTATTTTGATCTTAAATAGCTTATTTTTTCTTTTTCCCATTGCAAAAATTATTTACTACAGTTATTATTAATATTATTAAAAAAATTAATTTTACCTTATTACCTAATACTAATTTTTATGATCATAAATATTAAATCCATTTTATCAAAATTATGTCATTTATTTGGAATAATTTTATTAAAATAACACCTTTAAGATTGATGTAAATTAGTTTGCTAAAAAATATTTTTTTCAAGGGAAAGATCATTTTAATTTAACATGAATACTAGAAATCATCATTATATGAATTTAAATTCATGAATATATATATAAAAAAACAATTTCATTTCAATAGTATCTCATTACGAGTTATATTACTTATTTAAAATGTGGAATCATTGCCCATTTTAAATCAGTTTTACAAAATGGATTTATTAAGCCTAAAATAAACATGTACTAAAATCTGGTATTAATATGATTGAAATGCAATTAATTAAATTAAATATAAATAAGTAACAATTATTTATCTTTAAATTAAATTAAATTTATAGTGGTACATTTTTATTACTTAATTTATGAAAATAAATTCAAATTTTACACATAAATATTATCTTTTCATGATTGAATAAAAAATCTATATTTTCCAAAAAATACTAAAATTTCTCCCAAAGTTAATTTTCTTATTAAAATATAAAAAAAGGATATAATTTTTAAAATAAATTTTATAAAATGTTCTAGAAATTATTTATAATATTTTTTCCACAAGAAGAAATAAAAATCATTTTTGAAAGAAACATGTTTTGATGAACAAAAGGATAATACAAAAAATGAGTTTTTATTTACTAACAATATATAACTATTTGTTTGATGATTAGGATATATATATAATAAATTATTTTTTCTACTCATATCCTAAAATTTATCAGAATGGTTAAATTGGTCATTATACTGACCGAGGCTCAACATTCATTGTTATTACATCATTTTAGATGAATATTTAGCACATTACAAAAGTACACCATAAGAACCATAATAGATTTGTTTCATTGTAAACATGGAATGAATTATTCTAATTTGTTGAATGATCTTCAATATCTTTTATAAAGATATTCCCATTTAGTACTCTTATTAAAAAATTATCTTCATATCCTTCGGAAATAGTACATCAAAATGGGTGAGCCTAGATACTTAAAAAGAAAAATATTAAAATAGATACATAAGAATGACATGAAAATAAGGGTATGAAAACATGGGAATATCATCTAAAGCTCATATCGTTCATATAAAAGATCATAATCATGAATCAAGAAATAATTACTAGTAGTTTATAAGATATTAATCATATGGATATAATAGAACATGAGTCATGAGATAATAAGATTACCACAAGACACACTTTTGGCATGCACATAAGAATATAAAATCATTAACTATAATCCAATGCTCATTTCCAAAACATCCCAAGTAACATCATGGGGTTTACAACTACTTGGAGAGACACACCATTGTCCTCAGTCATAGTCCATTCCTTATAGTAGACCATGATACACATTCATATCATATATAATTAGTTTAAACCATCTACATATAGTGGATCAAGCATGTTAACTTCTTCACCATACTTATATCATTAGATGTTTATCATTACCCAAATAATTGGTCGAATATATATGTACCAGCCATCACATACTGAAATCATAAAAATGTTCCCCATAAGATAAATAACATTCATCATATCATGACTACTAAAAAGATATGGGTTTCACAGACATCATATAATAACCCATGAACTGAAAAGGATGTAATGAGTATTCCATCATATTATAACCTGTTGTAAAGATACATGTTTTTTTAATAGTTTCATCAACGAATAACAAATGAAAGGAAGTAGGTTTCATAATAACTTTATCATGGTAAAACATATGGAAGAGAAACATGTTTCATAATCAATATTCCATCTTAAACAAAAAACATTCAAATAAATAATAATAATAATGATGTCCTTCATATCCATAGTAATTCATAAACTATATCATCAATTTTAACAAATGTGAATAAGGATATTTAAATATCACATGAATAATTCCCTAAAGGAAAACCCATTATTTGAAAATATTTTTCTACAACAAAAAAATTTCAAAATACTTTTCTTTGAAAAGAGCATTGAAAACAAATAAAGTATAATTTTAAAATAATTTAACAAAATTCCTATGAACAATATCTTTCCCTATTTAAACAACTCTATTAAAATAAAAAATAATTCAGAAAACATTTTTCTTCAGAAATAGTTTGTAAAATATATAAAAGATAATTTTAAATCATTTGAATCATTTTCATTTTAAATAAACATTAAAAACATAATAAAAAATATTTTTAAATAATTTAAAACACTTTTTAGTCATTATTTTTTTCTTCACATCCTTATATATTAAAATAAAATTAGTAGATGATTTCAAAAAATATATATTTTTAAAAAAATTTTCTTTTGAATAAAACAGATTTCCGACCAAAGAGATAAATAATGATCATTTTTTTAAGAACACTTTATTAATTATCTTATGAAACAAATAGTGGTAAATTGTGCCATTACATGAATATTTAACAAATAAATATATCATAAGAAAATTTAAGAGAATTATTGAGATACAGATCAAAGAATTTCATTAATAAAGCATAATTCTAAATAGTCCTAATAATATTTGATATTATAGTAATAAAATCTTCCTAATTTTATATCGTTGAATCAAAACCACCAAGAAATAATACATTATATGAAGAATAATGTATCGTTAAAATAATTATATTCCTTATATAAGATGAAAATTTGAAAAAAATATACACCCCGTAAAACAATATATGTGCATAAAATAAAAAATATACCAAAGAAGGAAAATAGAGACAAATTTACCTTATCGATTTGGTAACATTAGACCCACAAACACTATCAAAAGAGATAATAAAAAAGATATACAAATACCCATAAATTAATAATAATAATAATAATAATAATATAATATTTTTCTTGGGATTTTATTAACAAAAATAAATAAATTATTATTGACGATGGTATAAGTCTTGAATAAATAAAAATGATACTAGAAATCCACGAACCGTAAGTATTGATTTCCTTCATACATGTTAAAACATCATATATAATAAATATATGTTTATTATAAATCTAAATAAAATTATTCAAATATATAATACAATATATGATTTACATATGACATTCTATTAGTCATTTAATAACATTTTCATGTTAACGTTTTGTTCCGGGTAATAACTGCCTTATTTTTCGAATATATTTTGACTTTTTATTATTGGTCATCTTACTTAGATCATCCTATAATCATATAAAGAATGATAAAAACGATATAAATATCATATATATTTATTACATACGTATTTATAAAAGTATATGAATGATTGAAATATGAAATGAAAGAAATTGTTCATGGAAATAACAGGTCGTATGTACGCATAAACATTGTTCCCATTTTCTTTTCGTATTGAAAAAATGAAATATCATTTCATGATATATTTAAATATATTATCATTCTAGTTTCATTATTATATAATATATATCTCATTTTAATATTAAACATATCCTTAAATTATTCCATGAAAATAATGAAAGAATCAAATCGCTTTGAGGAGGAGGTAGTCCACACATCCACAAACGATGTTATTGTATTCCCAAAAATGGAAATCATTAAGGTATATGTCATAAAATAATTTATTAATCATAATGGAGTCATAAAAATAATATATATAATATAAAGAAACTAATTTTACCATTATTCCCAACCTTGAATGGTGTTAATGGATGAACGAACGGCATCAGGTCGTGAGGTGATAGACTGAAACACACATTAATGATGATTATGTTTCTGATTTGATGGATGTGTGTGAAGGGGAAGGTCATAAAATTAATATAACAACATATAATTATGTTAAATATATTAATCTTATTATATAAGTAAGACATTAATATATTTTAATGGGTGGATAATAAAATAATAAAGATGTTATCATTAAGAGGGTTATCTCTTCTTCGGTAACCCATTTGGTTTCAACTAAATAACTTCTATGGTTTTATTTAAAACCAATGTAAATATTCCAGTATGAGAGGTGGGATTTTTTTTGGTGATTGGTACTTCGGTTAGTCGATCCATGGTGCTTGATAGGTTTGAATAATTGGGGGGGGGGGGGTGAGTTCCCTTTCAGAGTAGACGTGGAGTGTCATTCCAGTAAATACAAAAAGGTAAACACTATTGAGAGGTATCACCAAAATCATGTTCTTAAAAAATGGAAAATGTTAGATAAAATATGGTATATGGTATATATATGGACATATATAGAGTTTTGGACAAGTGTATGGCTATTTTTACACATTATTGTTTATGTACCTGTTATGTAAACTCGTTTTAACCTTAATCATTGTAATTAATTTTAATTTTTTCCCTAATAATTTCATTAAAAAACTAATTTTACATTAATAAACATTATAAATTATTCATAATCCAAATATGGAATCAATTTTTACAAATTTAAATCACATAATTATTTTAAATTAATTAATATTTATCCCATATAGTGGATGGGAAGGCGGGTTTTTTAATTAAAAATGTAATTTTTACTATTATATATATACATATTAAATATAAAAAATATTACAATGACATAAATTGTATTAATAGATGTATAATAGAACTATTTTTACCTTAAATCCTATTTAAAATATTATTTAGCCTTACATAATTTTTAGATGAAAATAAAATTTTATATGAAAATAAAATTTTATATGAAAATAAAATTATATATTAAAATTAAGTATTTTTTTAATATTCATCATTATTTAAAACTTATTAGAGAAATAATAAACAATAACCCCAATTTTATTTTTTATTTCATATTTCAAAAATTAAGTTTATTTATACCATTAAAATTTATATAGTGTCAATGTTTAAATTCAAAATAGTTGTTTTACTAAAAGAAAGGAAAACTTATTTTATAAAAAATTAGTTTTTTATAAATAAGATTGGAATTATTCTTATCATATGCCTATAATATGTACTGTATTAATGTCAAAAAAACTAATTGAATATACAATATATAAATTTAAGTAATCTTATTCAACAATAATAATTAATTTATCTTATTAAGATAAATAACCTCATGCTCATAGAAACATTTCCCTTATAATGGTATTTCATATTAATTTCTAATTAGTTTGTTACAAAAAAGTTATATAAACATATTTAAATCATATTTCTATATTTTTTTTAATATTGTTCAATATTTCATATCCAGCATCTTGGTGATAAATATAATATTATTTTAATAATAATATTAATTATATATTATATTTCATTAAATCTAGGTCCTGGGTGTAACTAAATATATCGAAGGAACTCGAAATTGTTCGTAACATAAGACAAATAAAGTGTTGTGTGCACTGAATGATAATATATGATTTATATGAATAAAATTCATAAAATGGTATTTCATGTAAATAAATAGTTACTTGGTGTAGCATCCAATGAAATCCATCAAATAAATTTAATTTATTTGATAAGAAATTAATTCATTAAAAAAAAGGTGTTACATTCCACGCCCTTAAAATGAATTTTTCCCTAAAAATATTTCTAGGTAAAATAAAATTAATACTGAAAATCTATTTTAACAGAAACCGTCATTTTAAAAATCAGTAAAAAAATATACCTTCAAAATATATACTTCAGAACATAAAAGTTAACCAAGGTAATGCATGACTGGGCTTCCATATGGGGTAACATTAGCGGGAAGATAAAATAAGGACAATAAAGAAACTCATAAATAAATATTAAGAGTGATAAAGATCATTGTTCCACCTAATCTGGGTGATACACAGAATGTTAAAAATAAAAAATCTATAAACCAAATATGATTGATAAGTGTAATTCATTTCAAAAAATATGATGATAATATGAAAAAAATTATTTTGAGTCCATATTCATAAAATTGTTGAATTGTCACGAGAATATATAAATAGTTGATTTCATTTATTTTAATATTCACAATATCACCCTATGGTTTTTCCTTGGTTAATTTAACTTTATTCTATTACTCAAGGAAAATAAGGTTAATTTTTCATTCCTAGAGCACTAACAGATCGTGGGAACCAAAAATAGAATGAAAAGTCATTTCATATTTATTTTGTTATCATCATAGTAAAATGGTTTCCATAGGTTATCCAATATGCATAAATCTTTATATGGAATGATAATACCTTAATATCTAAAACCTTATTGAATGTTTTAAGTCACACCATTCCATAAATGGTTAACATTATAACATTTTTGAGAGAATAAATCAAACGATTTAGAAATAATTATACTAAATATCTCATAATTAGAATAGTTTTGATCTCCCATATATCATAAAGAATATCTACGTTATCCTCTACCAAACTTGTTAATACCTATATCAGTATTTCCTTGAAAACAAGGTAATAACCTAAATTACCATTAATCCTTGCTAAAAACATGCATACTTTCTTATTATAAATATTATGGGAAATATTCCATAATTCCAAAACATCCATATAATCCATCCATGATTTCATGAAGAACTTTTAGAAAATTCATTCTTAATTTCAATGTCCATCAATACAATCCAACTTACATTACACAAATTAATCATCTTATTATTCAAGATAGAAAAATTTCTCAACATCTGGAAAACATTATGAGTTACAATCTATTAATCATACTATCACCTTTCCATTATATCAAATTTCAATGTTATCATGAGAATCCAAGAAATACTTTTAGACTCCTAATAAAACTTTTATACTAAAAAATACTAATATATTTCTTAAATATTAAATCCCAATACATAAATACTTGAATCCTTCCAATTCAATGATTTCCATGGAACAATTCCTTCCTTAATATTGAAATAAAATTTTAAACTAGAGTATTGATTTTGTTAATTCACATGTTTTCCACATATAAGACATTGAACTCCTTGACAATTGGTCACTTTATGCCCCATTTTCCACACAGATATTATATTCCCCTCTATTTGAGGTATTCCTTAAAGTTATTCTTCCCTTATTCATGACATGAAGGAATCCAAATCTTATTTCCTCTATGTTCATTACAAACAAGAAATTCCCTAAAATTTCATCTTTCTCTTATTTGATGTATTAAGAACAAGTCCTATCATTAAATTATTCATCATATATCATGATAGATTATTTGATAAAATCACACTGTCTTTCTATAGAGTCATTGTCTAATTCTATTTTCCATAGTCATCAAATTATCCAACAGATTCAATTTTATAATAATTCCTCTTAATTCTAGACATTAACTATAACAAAAAGAATAACGTGAGAAATAATAATCATTGTGGATAACGACATAAACAAGAAAAATTACATTAGATGTCAAAATCATGACACATAATTATTTAATCATTGAATCCTTAGTTATATCTTAGGTTTTTTATAATGAACTACTATTTAAATCCCTTGTGATGGTGTATAAAGTGTCTTTAAATTTTCCTAATCTTATTCCCTATCGGTGTCAACCCAGGTGTGCAGCAAGGCTTGTTATCATGCACTATTTCGTGATCGAGCCTAGATCAATATTGTGTTTTCAGGGTTTTTAACCTTATTTACATCTGTTTGAGGGACACAAACACTTATAGTATCCAGATGGGGGTATAATTTCTTAGAAACCATTATATTAATCCATTACCAAAATTCCATGAAATGTTCCAAATCTTTTACACTTCCTTAAAATTATCATTAGATACATCCCTGTTCATATACTTAGAAATATCCCAATGTATCTAAACTAAAGAATTCTCAACCTAATTTCTAATGGTTGACTAAACCATTCCATTTATAACAATTATATAAATCTAGTTGTAACATACTTGTACATTACACCATTTTAAATGGATATTCAAAACATTTAAAAATTTCATGTCTGAGGACCATAATTTTTTTATGTATTTTTGAAATTGGAACACATTATTCTAATTTGGTGATACATATTAAAAAACTCCTACGAAGGTATTCCCATTTAGTAATCCTACTTAAAACCTTTATTCGTAACCGAGGGAACAGAAACATAATAATGGCTGAGGTAATATCCTCAGTAGGGGTAATCAAATAGGATATACGTAAACATAACATGAACATATGTGTATGAGAACATAGTCATATCATTGATTATCATACCCTACATATGAAAGATCATAATCATGAGTCCTGTAATATACATTAGCAGTTATAAATACATGATTCGTAAGGAATCCAAAGGACATGTGTCAATAGAGAATAACATTAGCATAAGACATAAACCAATGGAATGTACTAAAGACTATAAAATAATTACTTATAAGTAAAGAATCATTTTGGAAACTTATTATGAAACTTAAATGTGGTCACACCTAATTCTTTAGACATTCCATTGTCCACATTTATAGTCTTTCATTATACTGTTTTAGTTTACAACTTCTTTCTATAGTGGATCAGGTTAAAACTTATTATCTTAGCGGATCGAGTTTGTTGAATTTTTCCACCATTATTTCATGAGAAATAAATATTTACCAAATTAATTGGAGGTATATATAGTTCACACCCTCATGTTAATGAAAGCATTCATACATGTGCCATAATATAATAAACACATTATCCATATCATTACCCATAAAAGAGATGGGTTTCATAAACATCTCATAATAACACATGAAATGAAATGTGTATCAAAAAAAATTAATCAAATCAAAACATGTCTAAAACTAATAGGTTTTATAATAATTTAATCATAAAATATCAAATAAATGGAAGCCAGTTTCATAAGCATTGTATCAAGGTTCCACTCATGTAAGAGAAATTGGTTTCATATAAACCATTTCATATTGAGAATAAACTATTTAATGAATGAATAAGAATGGTATAATTGAATCATATAACCAATAAATCCAAAAAATATATCAATGGATGTCATATGATGTATAATTGTATTTTGAAATATGACTTGAATCATTTCTTAAGGAATGTAACCTTTCGTTTAAAATGATGTTTTGAATACATAAAACAATTTAAAAATCCATTTCATTGAAAATTGATTTGAAATCAAATGAAGTAATATTAAATAATTATTCAAAAAATTTCATGAAGAATATATCATTTCCACATTAAAAAAAATATATCAAAATAATAATACATATTGATATGCTTTTCCTTTGAAAATTTCTTTGAAAACTTATAAATGAATCATTGAAATCATTCAAAACCATTTCATTAAAAATAACCATTGAAATCTTATAAAAGAAAAATTGAAATTACTTTTAAATAATATTTAGATATAAATAATTTTACAAAATTTATGTTTCATAATAAAAATAATGTATCATTTAAAAAAATTAGAAATTATTTTTTAATAAAAATGTATTTAAAAAATAACAAATTTCCGACCGAATAGAGAAATAATATCATATTTTCTTTAAATCAAGTTATTAATTATTATAAGAACCAAGGAGTGGAAAATTGGTTCTATCACATTAATATATCATGAATAACCATATAATAGTTAAATTCCTTATAATTCATGATATATGGATCATAATATTTCATGAATGCAAACATAATAAGAAATAAACCCTATAAACAATTAGATTGTACTAGTAAAGTCTTACTACTTTAGTAAATTCGAATCATAAAGGCAGTGAAATAATGAATTTTAAGAATATTTAATTCATTTAATGAATTATATTTATGATATAACACATCAATTGTGTAGTATATACACCTCATAACGGAATATATGCTCATAATATTACATTTCTCTCAAAGAAGCCAAATTGAGACAAAATTACCTTACCGATTTGGTAACTTTTAAACCATAAACCCCCAAAAAAGGTGGTCATGAACAGGATATTAAAATAACCAATAATTTATTTATAATTCTCATAGGAAAAATTTATTTCAATTATATACACCACTAAAAAATAAATGAGTGGTGACTATGGCATAAGCCTCATAGAAATAAATGTCAGACTAGAAATCCTCGTACCATAAGTCTGAATTCTATTGTACAAGTTCAAACATATTGTATAATAAATATATTTTTATAAATAAATTATATATAACCATATTCATATATATAATACCATATATTATTTACTAAATACTTTCTTGTATGTGTTTAACAACAATTCCATGCTAATGTTATGTTTCGGCTAATAACTGCTTTGTTTTCCATACATATTTTTACTTTTTATTCACGGTACTGTTAATTGGATAATTATTTCTTCATATAAATAATGATAAAAATTATTTCAATATAATATATATATATATATATAATCAGTATATATGTATTTATAATAGTCTATAAATGATGAAAATAGGAAATGAAATACACCATAGGGTAGGTCGTACATATGCATGAACGCTACTTCCATTTTAATATCGTGTTGAATGAAATAATGAAAAATAAATCGTATATATATATATATATTATAATTCCATTAGATTTATTTTTTAATAATTATATAAATTTTATATTAAACTCATCCTTAATACATTCTCTATAATGCATGAAAGATTTACATCACTTTGAGGCGGCAGTAGTCCACACATCCACAAACGATGATATCATATTCCCAAAAAATTGAAATCGTGAAGCTATATGTTATATAATAATTTCTTAAGAATAAAGGCATAATAAATGTCTTATATATAATATAATAACAGTAATTCCATCATTATTACCAAACATGAATGGTAGCAATGGAATAATGAAGAACATCAGTTCTCGAGAAGATAGTTCATCGTAAACATGAATAATGATTATGTATCCCATCTTATGGATGGGTGTGGCAGTGTAGGTAGTAACCTTAATATGAAAACATATACATATATTTATTATACTATGGTCATTCAATAATCATGAAAGAATAATCATTTAAGGTGTTAACAAATAAATAAATTAGATGTTTCCATTGAGAAAGATTACCTATTAATTAGGTAATTCCTTATCATTTACACCAATGTATATCCTTTGTTTGATTTATTCTCAAGTGAGTAATATAGTACAATAGGATTGATTTTAGGAGGATATTATTATATGTTTTGTAGAGGGAAAAGCCTTTATTGACATGAATAATCTTGTGGGGGCGTGAGTTCCATTTTATAGTGGAGGAGTGGAATTCTTGTAAATACAAAACGGTCTACACAATTGAGTACGGTCCCTTACAATATTTGCATCCAACAGTGGTCAATGTTTTGATAAAAATCTTATATTTTAAATATATTACTATAAAATTGGATTCGGAGATGTTTAATGTAATTTTTACACCTTATGATTTATGTTTAACTATTAAGTAACTCGTTTTACATTAATCATTGTAATTATTTTTAATTACTTTTAGTAATAATTTCATTGAAATATATTTTGAACATTATATAAATTATATATTAATTTTATTAAAAATATTGAAGCCATTTTTCTAAATTATAATCCAAAAAATAGAAAATTTTATTTCAAATAAATCTCGTAAATGTGAAGAGAAATCGTTTTTTCCAAATAAAAATGTTCAGAATTTACAACGTTATTATATGTAATTTATATTTAAAAATGATTACAATGAATTTAATTTGATTTATATATGAATTATTGAACTATTTTTACTTTAAAAACAATTCTAGATATATTTTAACCTTATAAATTGTTTAGAAGAAAAGACATTTTTGAATTAAAATTCATTACTTTCAGTATTCCTAAAAAATTGATAATTATCGAAAAATACAATAAAATACCCATAAGATAATTATTAAATTACTATTTTAAAAATTAATATGAGTCTTAAAAAATAAAATTTCTTAATGTGTCAAATTTTAGTTTTAAAAAAGGTATTCCTTTATAATATGAAAAAATTATCTTTAGAAAAAAAATATTTTTTATGTGTAAAATTTGATTTGTCCTGATATAAATGCTATAAAATAAATTGGATGAATTTAAAAAGAAAATAAATTACTATATACTATATTAATATCATTAATTACATCTTACAATAGTAGTTAATTTTATTTATTACGATAAAATCCGTATTGTAGATAAAATCATTTCCATTATTATTGGGTTCCATATTCTTTTCTAATTAATTTGACACCAAAGTATTATATAAACCTACGTAGAACATATTTTAATAATTTAGTTAATCATATTAATTCATTAAATTCAAAAATTGAAGTGATTACTAAAATAATATTTAAATATTAACAATAATCTTAAATTATAGATAAGTAAATATCAGTATAACTTATAACGCATGTTATTGATGAAACTCAGCATTATATGTAATGTAATCCAAAAATATTGTTTCATTTACCACCACCCAATATATTTAATTTATTTCAAGATTAACTCATATCTGTTCACAAATAAATCATATCACGGTGTAACGTGTAACATAGGCCATCAATTAAATTCAATTAATTTAAAACAATTAATTCTTAAAAACTCTAGGTGTAATAGTCATATTTAAATAATTATTATTTTTAGTTAAGTGTTTCATGTCTCATTATGCTATGAAATATAGTTTTATATTTAAAAACTAATGGTGTTAAACTTTTTATTTTCTTATACTCCCATATTACATTTATTTTGTTAATTCTTACATATTTCCTTTCAATTTTAGCCCCCCCTTCATATGTTTCCTTTCCTGTAGGTTATAAAGAATTAGGTTTAATGAGTTATATCTAGAAGTCATTTAATATAGAATATGATGATGTCATAGTGTGAAAAATAATATATATGTAAAGTTGGAGAAATGATCATTTAAAGACATGTGATTTATTTATGAAGGATATTATCATAAATCGATAAAAATATAAACCTAAAAGGTCATCAAGGATGTAAATGATATAATTTTTTCCTTTTCATGTTGCATGGTTTGGATGGAAAAAAATTTGGTCACAATTACCAATATCAATGATAAAAATGGAAAGTCTGCTAAATTTTGGATTATGGGTTTTGGGAGGATATAATAAATATTAATATGATTATGTCGTATATTAATAAAAATTTTAAAACTACCGTACATGTTGTTAAATAATGTTCAACTAAAAGATGTGTGAGTTAAGCTATTTCTTACCTCAATATTTATTAATTAGGTTAAAATTATACATTATTGATTATATAATTCAATGATTATTTGACTAATGACTTTTGTTTATTATAAATTATATACCCACTTGTTTTATGTGGATTTAAATTTGATACACATAATCTATTCAATGATAAATTGTAACGCCCCGACCCTAGCTACCCAGAGTCGGTGCATTACTTCGTAACATTGGCATGATCACAAAAGATCAAGTCTTGAAAGACCGATTAGTTTAGTTGCCTTGGAAACACTAGATTCATTCATAAGTCTTACATTACATCATGAAGTAAAAAAACTAATAACAAAGTCTTCATAGTCCACACTCATATCCTCTTCTGACTATCCTTGCAGGTCATTCCTAAAATACTTCTTCACATCCTGGAAAATATTAAAACATTGAAAGCGGTGAGCTCAGATGCTCAGTAAGGATAACAATATTGCGGAAGCTTTTATAAGAAAACATAACCATTTAAGGAAATGTATAACTAAAACAAAAGCCTTATTGAACTTGAACTTCAGCATAATATGGAAAAAGTAAAATAAAATAATGCCATTACTTACTCACATGGATATTATACTAGACGAATAATCACATGAAATATCAATAACCACTTTCATAATGAGGGAATGTATAATTCCAGACATTCTGAAACATTTTGTCAAGGCCTCGGCCAAGACGTCTAAAATGATTAAGGCCTCGGCCAAAACCATAAATCAAATTGGGAAAGGGCCTCAGCCAATTCCACATCTAGTTGTCTAATGAGACCTACCGATGCAATTTTTTTAGAAGATACTTACGTTAAAAATTGCTCAAATACACTACAATGTTTTTCTGAAATCATTATGCAAGCTTCTGAAAACAAAATAACTAATTTTGAGACTGCTCGACTAATTACAGGACATGATGGGTCCACTCCCAATCCCTTCCTGTCTACCACACTCGAGAGTCGGGTTTTCTGAAAACATTTTTAAGCTTGCGTTAAATACGTATACATTTGCACTTGATTTTCATATATTAGAGATAAATATCATTTTTTTGAAACCATTTAAAAATCGAATAATTATAAAAGTAAACATTTTGAATAAATGTAAAAGTAGAAGGGGTTTATACACTATATAAAATAAAGTTGTGTATAAAACGAAATATGCCTCAATGAAAGGAGATTGAGATGAAGTCCTTACAAAGATCATTTTTGAAATAAAATAGATCTATTATGTGAATTCACTATAAGTACACATAATGAAAGTACGAATACAAGATAGGACAAAATAATATCATGACCTAATTTGAAAGTAAGAGATTAACCCAAAGAATGGAAATTGGGTTAAAAAATTCCCTTACCTTACGTCCTGTCCTGACTCGACCGTTCTTTAACCTCCTGAATAATAAACTAGAGTTAATTTATATTTACCTAAGAACCTTTTTCATGTTAATTATTCCTTTTATATCCCTTATTACCATGTTATGAACATTATTTAATTATTTAAGTTAATAACGGTCGTTTTGTCGATCTTTGGTACTTGAGTCAAAAATAAACTTCTTATAATTACAAGTTGTTCATGTGGTGAAATATCCATTATATCCAGAATTATATTCATGATGTATATATCATATATATCATATATATAAAGTATATACATTCATTCATAATGTCACGTAACATTTAGAGGTAAGAAATTAAATGCACCGTTCATGGAGACGGTAAGCCGTACGTACGCATGAACGCTACTTTCATTTCTATTTCGTATTTAATGGAATGAAATCATAATGATATAAATTTATAATATAATTACAGTATAATATAGTTTATAATACCATTTAATCCATCCTTTATACATCCCACATATGGCATTAACGATTCAAATCACTTTGAGGGGGCGGTAGTCCGCACTTCCTAAAATGAAATTATCGCGTTTTACCCATAATGGAAATCATAAAGTATGCCATAAATGAGAAATACAGAAGCATAACTAATACATAAACATATTTTATATCATATATAAATATAGTTACATCTTAATGGCCCCCTTTGAAGGTGTTATATGAGTGTTGAACAATCATCGTTTTGTGAGGCAAAAATTCGCCATCCACAAAAACCGTATGATCTTTAACCATTAGATGTAGGTGTGTGTAAGTGTAGCTCGAATCCTTCTTATAAAAACATCCTAGTATATTGAGGATACTGTTTTTAATACAAAAGAAATGAATAAAAAGAGTTTAGGGGGTTGGATAAGAAAAATAAAACAAAACATCATTAGAGAAGACATTACCTCAAAATCGGGTAACTCTTTTTGATTTGATCCAAAGGCTTCCTTGGGAAGAGTTATGCCCAAAGTGAGGATTCTAGAAGTAATAGAGGGATGTTGGGAGAGTATTTGGGCAGATTTTGGCCGAGCCAAATGGCTTGAAGGTGTGAATAAGTAGGGAGAGGTGGGGGCCTTTTATAAGTGGAGAGGAGGGGCTCTTTTGGAAATATTGAAATGTTACATTATTACACAATGATTTTCGGATTCTAAAGGTCCCACACTTATATAATTCGTGGATAAGGTGATAAGGGTTCGAAATATACCCATACAATAGTCTTTGGACAAGTTTAAGCCTTGGATTTCACATTATCTTTTCATTTTATTAAAATCGTTAAATAATGAGGTCATCACTACATCATAATGATGTCAAAAATAATTTAATTTATATAATGTCTAAAAATTATAAAACAAATACTATGATGTATGAAATCTTTTTATCTTTCTAATGAATATTTATAGTCAAAATTCGGACTTGTGTAACCCCACTTAAAAACTGTTTTAGTAAAACAACTCATGTTTGTGTCAATTTAATTTTGACATTAAATAAATATATATTAATGTCATTTTTCAACCAAAGTGTCTCCATGGGGTCCCCAAGTTGACCCATGGGTTGTATTGGTCGGCGATGACTCATCCAATAGGATTCGGACAAGTGTCAAGCTCATCTCATATTATTAAAACATTATTTTTACTTTAAACTACACTAATTACCTCTAATCGCGATTAAGAACATAAAAGTTACTATTCACCAAAAAATTATTTTAATCTCATTGAACCACATATTACTTCATAATGACAACCATGTATGTCGGATTTTTGAAAATCAAATCCCAGAAGTGGTAATATTTCATTTTAACGATAAATCAGTTTTTAACAACCACTTATTGGTTTCACTATTCATCAAAAATTGAAGTTTTTCAGAATAAGGCCAAAATTTCACCCTAAGCTATAATTGATATTCCGAATTCAAAAATGATGTCTATTTTACAAAATTCCAAACATATAAGTTGTATTAATTAATTTTATAATTATTTCCCGCTGTTACAACAAATAGCGTGTTTTTAAGAAACAATTTATATCAAAAGATTGGCAATTGTTTATGTCCAATATCAATGTTAAATTAATTCTAATGACCACCATTGCATAAAATAGTAAAAATATATTCTAATTATACTTTAAAACCACTAAATAGTATAATTTTTCACTATAAATTATTTTGATTTAAAAAGTTGTTTTTAAGTATTTTTCACTATTCATAAAAATTAGAAGTTCTCAGAAAAATACCAAAAATTCAACATAGGCTAATTTCGATATTCCAAATCCAAAAATGAAGTCCATTTTGATAAATAAAATTTATAAAATTTCAAAAAGTAGGTATTACTATTCACAACGGCTTGTTTCATTAGTTGTGGTGTGTGTTAGAGCTCGAGGTTGCGTACAACACACACTATTGCATTATTGAATGAGAAGCGTATCGTGGAAGCTCAGGGTGTTACATTCTCCCCTCCTTCAATAAATTGCGTCCTCACAATTTGAAATTTTTCTTTGAAAATTAAAGGTTGAAAAGAGAAAATACCTTTTTGGAAAACCCACATCGGAAATTAGATTAATAAAATTTAGCCTTAATAAGAGGGAAAGGGAAATGAAAAAGTCACCACCCAATTATGATCTCGATTAGGAGAACATTGGTGGCAATTAAATACATATAATTGGAGGAAAAATGTAAATATTTGTAGGGAGTGATTGAGGTCATCAATCACAATCAACTGTAAAATTGAGGGCCTCAACGCCTTCAATCTATGTTGATTTAAAATATCATCAGTTCAACAAGAAATAAGGTATTAAGATAACACATTTTTTTGTTTTAATATCCCTTTACTAAAGTTTAGGAATTAATTTTTTCATTGAATAAGAGATAGGTATATATATTTATGCTTGACAATTAGAGTTTCAACTTTCAACTCATCTTTCACTCAAAAAGATAATAGAACTCAAAAATATTATACTTATCCTAATTGTATAAGGTTCCAAATGTTAACACATACCATTTAGATTAGTAAAATTATTTTGTAACAACTAGGTACTTCCTGTAGGCTAGTGGTAGGAAATAAAGGCCTGTCGTACTATGGTTGTGGGTTCGATTCCTGCATCTTTGTCTGACGCGATGGGTTATGCCCCACCCTGCAGGTTGTCCTTTTCCTAAAACTATAGTATCATAATATTCCAAAAATAATCTTCATAAATGCTTTAACCTTAAACAATACTATCCATGGATCAACTTAATCCATTCCAACCTTAATAGTTATCCAAAATACCTCCGTCCAGACTTTCTCTAAAAGGTCTCTAAATTCCAAAATCAATTGTAACATCAGATTCCCCAAACAAAGAAAAGTTTCTCTTATTGTAACATACTAAAAATATGATTACCTTAATCATATTACCTTAATCAAAAAGTACTGTAGTACAATCTTTATATATATCACATTATTCTTATAACCATAATCTAATTCTTGATTCCAAAAACACAAATACAATAATTATTCTGCTTCAACTGTAGTGACATCATTAGATTGTCCTTGATCCCTTGGCCTTTTCTGAGGTAAGTTTCCCTGACGCTTAGGACATTCATTTGCATAATGCCCCATATCCCTACAATTGTAGCATTCAACTTTGACAGCCTCTTTCTTTCCCTTGCAATCACGAGCCTGGTGACCCTTTTCTCCACATTTATAACAGACTCCCATTCCTTTTAGGCAAGTACCAGGGTGATTCTTCCCACAATTATCACATAATGTAAAATCCTTCTTTCCCTTTTTCCCTTTATCTGTCTCTTGTTCCCCCGTTCTATTCTTCTCTTTCTTTACTTTGTTATCATAAGACATAGAGAATTCCTTTTCTGTCTTGATAGCACACGAGACAATATCTTCGTATGATGAGAAGGATTGTGATACTAAAGCTCGACGGAGAAATGGTTTTAACCCATCAAAGAAACGATCCGTCTTACTTCTTGGGTTACGTATGTAATCCGCAGAATACCTCGCTATCCTTGTAAAGTTAGCCTCATACTTTGCGACATTCTCATCCTCCTTCTGCCTCAGACTCAGAAATTTCCTTTCCATATCCGCTCTATGGTCTCGAGGAAAGTATTTTTCTAAGAACAGCTCTTTGAACTCCCTCCATTCCATATTCGATACGTCATCATCTTCCTTTGTGTTTTGAATCAGCGACCACCACTGATCGGCATCTCCAGTGAGGCGGTAAACTGCCATGACAACCTTCTCACTTTCACTACTCCCCACGGCATGGAATATTTTCTCTAAGGAATTTATCCATTTCCCGGCTACTATAGGATTTGTACTCCCATTGAAGGTTTGTGGTTGTTGCCTCATGAAGCGGTCTAACATTGATCCTCCACGTTGCGGATTAGGGTTCTCCATACGAGTATGGTTATTATTCATAACCTGCGTGAGTTGTCCTAGTACGGTGAGAAGCTGATCAGCAGCAGTTGTATCACTAGCTCCACAATAATTATCTTGAGCAGGAGGGAAATCCCTACATGGAGTGCGTGCATTGATACGGTTTCCCTTTCTTCCACTAGGCGCCATGTCTAAACAATGGCATAAACTAGATCAGTTTATGAATCAAAATACATAATCCCATACTTATAAAACACTTAACATAAATTGAACTATTTATGGATATAATCCATAATCATAAAAATGTTTTCTTTGAGGAAGTATATACTCATAAACCCTTCATAATGATTTGTAAAGAAAATTAGAGTTATCCTAAGAATATCCCTCGGGAGTGTCGTAACCAAGAGTGCAGCAAGTCCCGTTGTCGTGCACCAGTTCCCGTTCGAGTCTAGCTCAAAGTGGTGTTTTCGGGTTTTATCCCTAGGAACATCTGTGCCAGAGCCGCCTCTACCTGCTCGTATCCAGACAGGGATGTATTGCTCGGAAAACTCACAAAATCTCTACAATACCAAAATTCTACGAAGTTCTTCTATACTAATCCTCAAAGTTCATCTTAGGTCTACATGATCTAATCAGAGTTTATCTAAATCTAGCTTCCAAGGTTTGTACTAAACTTCCTCTGATACCAACTGTAATGCCCCGACCCCAGCTACCCAGAGTCGGTGCATTACTTCGTAACATTGGCATGATCACAAAAGATCAAGTCTCGAAAGACCAATTAGTTTAGTAGCCTTGGAAACACTAGATACATTCATAAGTCTTACATTACATCATAAAGTAAAAAAACTAATAACAAAGTCTTCATAGTCCACACTCATATCCTCTTCTGACTATCCCTACAGGTCATTCCTAAAATACTTCTTGACATCCTGGAAAATATTAAAACATTAAAAGGGGTGAGCTCAGATGCTTAGTAAGGATAACAATATTGCGGAAGCTTTTATAAGAAAACATAAGAATTTAAGGCAATGTATAACTAAAACAAAAGCCTTATTGAACTTGAACTTCAGCATAATATGGCAAAAGTAAAATAAAATAATGCCATTACTTACTCACATGGATATTCTACTAGACGAATAATCACATGAAATATCAATAACCACTTTCATAATGAGGGAATGTATAATGCCAGACATTCTGAAACATTTTGTCAAGGCCTCGGCCAAGATGTCTAAAATGATTATGGCCTCGGCCAAAACCATAAATCAAATTAGGAAAGGGCCGCAGCCAATTCCACGTCTAGTTGTCTCATGAGACCTACCGATGCAATTTTTTTAGAAGATACTTACGTTCAAAATTACACAAATACACTCCAGTGTTTTTCTGAAATCATTATGCAAGCTTCTGAAAACAAAATAACTAATTTTGAGACTGCTCGACTAATTACAGGCCATGATGGGTCCACTCCCAATCCCTTCCTGTCTACCACACTCGAGAGTCGGGTTTTCTGAAAACATTTTTATGCTTGCGTTAAATACGTATACATTTGCACTTGATTTTCATATATTAGAGATAAATATAATTTTTTTGAAACCATTTAAAAATCACATAATTATAAAAGTAAACCTTTTGAATAAATGTAAAAGTCGAAGGGGTTTATACACTGTATAAAATAAAGTTGTGTATAAAACGAAATATGCCTCAATGAAAGGAGATTGAGATGAAGTCCTTACAAAGATCATTTTTGAAATAAAATAGATCTATTATGTGCATTCACTATAAGTACACATAAAGAAAGTACAAATACAAGATAGGACAAAATAATATCATGACCTAATTTGAATGTAGGAGATTAACCCAAAGAATGGAAATTGGGTTAAGAAATTCCCTTACCTTGCGTCCTGTCCTGACTCGACCGTTCTTTAACCTCCAGAATAATAAACTAGAGTTAATTTATATTTACTTAAGAACCTTTTTCATGTTCATTATTCCTTTTATATCCCTTATTACCATGTTATGAACATTATTTAATTATTTAAGTTAATAACGGTCGTTTTGTCGATCTTTGGTACTTGAGTCAAAAATAAACTTCTTATAATTACAAGTTGTTCATGTGGTGAAATATCCATTATATCCAGAATTATATCCATGATGTAGATATCATATAAATCATATATATACAGTATATACATTCATTCATAATGTCACGTAACATTTAGAGGTAAGAAATGAAATGCACCGTTCATGGAGACGGTAAGCCGTACGTACGCATGAACGCTACTTTCATTTATATTTCGTATTTAATGGAATGAAATCATAATGATATAAATTTATAATATAATTACAGTATAATATAGTGTATAATACCATTTAATCCATCCTTTATAAATCCCACATATGGCATTAACGATTCAAATCACTTTGAGGGGGCGGTAGTCCGCACTTCCTAAAATGAAATTATCGCGTTTTACCCATAATGGAAATCATAAAGTATGCCATAAATGAGAAATACAGAAGCATAACTAAAACATAAACATATTTTATATCATATATAAATATAGTGACATCTTAATGGCCACCTTTGAAGGTGTTATATGAGTGTTGAACAATCATCGTTTCGTGAGGCAGAAATTCTCCATCCACAGAAACTGTATGTTCTTTAACCATTAGATGTAGGTGTGTGTAAGTGTAGCTCGAATCCTTCTTATAACAACATCATAGTATATTTAGGACACTGTTTTTGTTACAAAAGAAATGAATAAAAAGATTTTATGGGGTTGGAGAAGAAAAATAAAACAAAACATCATTAGAGAAGACATTACCTCAAAATCGGGTAACTCTTTTTGATTTGAGCCAAAGGCTTCCATGGGAAGAGTTCTGCCCAAAGTGAGGATTCTAGGAGTAATAGAGGGATGTTGGGAGAGTATTTTGGCAGAGGTTGGCCGAGCCAAATGGCTTGATGGTGTGAATAAGGTGGGAGAGGTGGGGGCCTTTTATAAGTGGAGAGGAGGGGCTCTTTTGGAAAGATTGAAATGTTACATTATTACACAATGCTTTTCGGTTTCTAAAGGTCCCACACTTATATAATTCGTGGATAAGGTGATAAGGGTTCGAAATATACCCATCCAATAGTCTTTGGACAAGTGTTAGCCTTGGATTTCACATTATCTTTTCATTTTATTAAAATCGTTAAATAATGAGGTCATCACTCCATCAAAATGATGTCATAAATAATTTAATTTATTTAATGTCTAAAAATTATAAAACAAATACTATGATGTATGAAATCTTTTTATCTTTCTAATGAATATTTATAGTCAAAATGTGGACTTGTGTAACCCCACTTAAAAACTGTTTTAGTAAAACAACTCATGTTTGAGTCAATTTAATTTTAACATTAAATAAATATATATTAATGTCATTTTCCAACCAAAGTAGCTCCATGGGGTCCCCAAGTTGACCCATGGGTTGTCTTGGTCGTCCATGACTCATACAATAGGAGTAGGACAAGTGTCATGCTCATCTCATATTATTAAAACATTATTTTTACTTTAAACTACACTAATTACCTCTAATCGCGATTAAGAACTTAAAAGTTACTATTCACCAAAAAATTATTTTAATCCCATTGGACAACATTTTACTTCATAATGACAACCATGTATGTCAGATTTTTTAAAATCAAATCACAGAAGTGGTAATATTTCATTTTAACGAAAAATCAGTTTTTAACAACCACTTAGTGGTTTCACTATTCATCAAAAATTGAAGTTTTTCAGAATAAGGCCAAAATTTCACCCTAAGCTATAATTGATTTTCCGAATTCAAAAATGATGTTTATTTTAAAAAATTCCAAACATATAAGTTGTATTAATTAATTTTATAATTAATTACCGCTGTTACAATAAATAGCGTGTTTATAAGAAACAATTTATATCAAAAGATTGGCAATTGTTTATGTCCAATTTCAATGTTAAATTAATTCTAATGACCACCATTGGATAAAATGGTAAAAATATATTCTAATTATACTTTAAAACCACTAAATAGTATAATTTTTCACTATAAATTATTTTGATTTAAAAAGTTGTTTTTTAGTATTTTTCACTATTCATAAAAATTAGAAGTTCTCAGAAAAATACCAAAAATTCAACATAGGCTAATTTCGATATTCCAAATCCAAAAATGAAGTCCATTTTGATAAATAAAATTTATAAAATTTCAAAAAGTTGGTATTACTATTCACAATGGCTTGTTTCATTAGTTGTGGTGTGTGTTAGAGCTCGAGGTTGCGTACAACACATGCTATTGCATTATTGAATGAGAAGCGTATCGTGGAAGCTTGGGGTGTTACATAAATCCTCCACTTCAATGATCTGATCTTTATAAGTGACTTCATCTCAATTCTCTTTCATTGAGAAATGTTATAGTGTTATGCACCTCATTTATTTTATAGGTTATATATACATCCCCTCTTACATATAATAACATCATTCATTAACAAATGCACAGTATTTTATGTTTCGATTTGAATTATTTCATCCATGGGGAATTGATAAAAATTTTACGAAGAGGTAATGAATTTCATAACTCAAATTATTTTCATTAGAATATATTATTTATTCGTATATATTTTATATTATAATGTTGTTTTTATAATAACGTTTTATTATATTATGATTTATTTCCACTGGCTTTATTTGAATTTATGGTTGGTAAAAATAATCAATTCAAAATAATATTTCTCACATCAAATTTATGATCACTGTAAGTGTTTATTTCATAATCTCAATCTAATTGAGATTGTTTTTATTCTATCATATTATAAATGGAATATTTATTTTTATAATACTCTGGTTAATCCTGAATTTTCATGTAACAATACCATTTTTACAGCCTTTGGTAGTTATAATGTTTTTGAATTTTTTTTATAAAATATAAATTCATTTCTCTCTTTGGTTAGAAATAAATTATCATCAAAAACAATTCTTTCTAAATAAAATTCAAGAATATATCTAAAAATTTACAAATTATTTGTAAAATACATTTTAACTATTTTTATTTATTTAAAAAGTAAAACGAATCTTCATTTATTTTTCAAAACAATGCTTGTTTAGATTTTCATGTAAATATGAAAGGAATCATAGTTTTAACATACTCATCATGCACACAATTTCTTATCTTCATAACCGATCAATGTTGTAAGGATTCATTTATAAGTTTCAAGGATTATTTTCAGAAAAAAATATTCCAAAATGTTTTTTGAAAATTTAGTTTTAATCCGTTTTTTCAATATGAAGAGGATATTTTGTTCAAGAATGTTTTTACAGTTATTTTTATGGAATTTCTATTAATGAACATCAACATCACTTAATTTTACATATACTCCTTTTTGGATATCTTTTATTGATAACATCCTTACTATTTATAGAGTTTATGATCACTTTGACTAAGGAATGTATTCAAATTGACTTTATTGATTAATGTTTCTACCCATTAATGTTCCATTGAAATATTAACTTTCTTAAGATAAATAGACATTATATTTACCCGATATATCAATATAATTATTCAAGGATATGTTTACTATATAAAACATATATAATTTTTACTTACGGTTTTATATATTGAGCATGATTTGATTTTATGGGGAACTATTGATAATTTTGTATTCATTACTCAACACAGATATTTAATGATAAACAACACTGTTCATGAAATAAATTTATTATTAGATATTTGGGGAATTATTTGGAAATAAAGTGATGGTTGGGTATGCAAATTATATATCCCCTCAAAGTATTTATATTATCATAATGAGAATAAATAATCTAACATTAAATTAGATTCTAAATTAGTTTTCTACAATGTTGTAAAAGTTATAAATGTTACAGGTATTGTGATGCCTAAGATCATAACATCCATTAATTACATATTTCATTCATTAGGAATTTAGTTATTATTAACCATGCTAATTTCATAATTATTTTATCTATGGATGCATTTTATTCTCAGTTTATTGATTAAATGGGATGCGTTTTCATAAGTTTTTCATGCCATATTGATTATTACATATCTAATTATGATAAAAAATTTATTAATTAAATGGAATTAAAATTAAGATATTTACCTTGAAATATTGATTATTCATTATTTAATCATAATATATTCCAAATTACATTAACCTTACTAAGAATTTGACTTCAGACTTATCTTGTCTCATTTACCACAGATTCCGTGAACATTACTATAACTGAAATGAAAGGATATGTTAGATGTAATGGTGATATTAATGAAATAAAATTAAATTGTAAAATTTATTTCAAAATGTAATATGGTAATCATGTTTGTACCCGTTTTACCATGACTACTATACTATTTGGTCATTCATTATGTGATAATTTTATATTATACCAATGTAATAAAGAATACACCAGCTTCAGGTATTGGGTTATATGTTGATAAAAAGAATAAAATTTCTTCCATATCACCATCTATAACAAGTATTAAAAAAATATAAGGTAGATACGACTTC
Source organism: Viscum album (assembly GCA_963277665.1). NCBI lineage: Eukaryota > Viridiplantae > Streptophyta > Magnoliopsida > Santalales > Viscaceae > Viscum > Viscum album. Next base: position 1,293,726,045 of record OY728158.1, read on the forward strand.
CCTTTTATCACCATAAATTCATTATCTCTCCCAATTTGGCTAGTAATGGAACGATCTTCTATCTGCATGATGAATATGGTGGGTTATGGAACTCCTAAATTTTGGGGTTGAAATGATTATAGTGGTAACATATTTATAATTTCCCCAAGATTAGAAATTTTTTTACGTAGGCGACCAATATCCCATAATATGTAGGGTATGTGAAATATTCCTAGTGATTATTTTTTGGGATGTATCGTATCTTCTAGGACTGCACTACATGCCTCTGTAATTATATGTAAAAAATATTATATCATATTTAGGGAATAAATTTTTTAATTAATAATATAAAATAACATGGGATTTGAAAGAGTGATTTCAAGAATTGAATAGTTATTTTATATTTCTTGTTATGATTATAGAATCGAAGAAGCTCGGTTTCCATTTTCTTTTTTTGGATTTTCTCAGGGAAGTAAATGGTTGGCGTGAAATTTATCATAATTTTTTGTATCTTATCCCAGCCTTATTGAATAGTTTTTATTTATTTAATATATTTTATTATCATTTATTTTTTACATTTCAATTTCTACTATGATACATGTTTAATGGGAAACTCAGTAGTGTTGTACATATTTCCAGTATTATGAATGTTTGGAATATGGTTTTTAGTAGTATACTAATTTAAATTTTGAGTAGGTTTAGGGTATATTAAAATTAAATGGTCTTCTTATAGAACAATTCTATATATGATAACCACAAAATTATCATTATAATTTAATATAGTTGTACTTTGTAATTTTCAATTTTCTTTTCTATTCACACCCCTGTATTGTTTACTCATTTCCATCTATACATTTTTCATCGTAGATTAATATTGCACATTATCTCAATAATTATTCCATTTTGTGAATAAAAATACCTATAATATATTATTGAATGGTCCCAAAATAATCTTTTGAAAAATTAGTTTTATCCAATATTTAGTTTTGATATTTTTTCTTTCGCTATGGAGGTAGGGGAGAGAAAGTTCACAACACCCCTTATTTTATACATGTTATATTTTGATGGTTTCTATACCCATTGTTATAGGTATTAGATATTGGAAAATCCTTAGTCTTCCTCCATGGTATGAATGAAGAATAATTTGAATATATAGGTGGGTTGGAAGTTATATACATGTCTCGGTAGAATGATTACGAGTGAATGAAAATACCATAGTAGTGGAATTTCTATATAATTTTGTTTTTACAATTTTCATTATCATAACCTGTAGCTTCAATTTCAACTTGTAGAAAATTATTGTGTTGTTTCCTAAAAAGGATCAAAATATTGAGAACTTCTGTTGTGTGTTTTTTAAAGTACATTGAATTTAACTTAACTCCATAACAATTTCATTACAAAAAACTCTTCTAGAGGATTAATCAATGAGAATTCACTAACATGGGGTCAGGATATTATTTAATCTTTCAATGAGAAATTTTATAGTATTGTGATTATTGATACATTTTCTAGGTAATCCCGTTAATCTATCCCATGATAAGTATCTTTTCCTTATCATGAATAAATCCTATGATATTTTATTCTTATATCATTTTTTATTATCGTGGGAAAATATTTACTAAAAAAATAATTAAATACTTAGTCCCTTACATTAATGATTTAATCATCCATATATTGAAAGAAGATTTTATAATTTCCCTTCACCTAAAAGGGATGAATAATATCATCAATTCCTAAACATGAAACCCCATATCTCATAGAAACTACACCGATAAATATAAGACCCTAATGAATTAAAGTGAGTATTCATTAAGTAATCCATTGTATGATGGAAACCTAGAGAAATGTGATTGTTTAATCTCATTTTTGTGTAAAAAATGGGTTTACCTAATATATAATGGATTTAGAGATACTATTGGAATAAAAAAAATCCCTAATATTAAATCACAAAAATAGTTCATTTCCTAGTCGTGGTGGGATTCCATAACATTATTGGTAATTATTCATATTTTTCCTAAGGTATTAAATTATGGTTTCTTCTTCAAAAAAATTAAATGGTACTTTATTTCTCGTTTTATGGGTTCTCATTTCAACATTTATGAAGTTTTTTTCATACAAAATTAGTTTAAATATTATTTTTATAAAAATTATCATGATGTAACACCCTAATATTTTATGAAATTTGTTTTATGAAATTTAATTTTTGACAGATTGAATAACAAAAAACATCATGTTTTTGAAAACCACAATATAGTATACCATTATAGATTAACCGTTAAATTAGAGGTTATGAATAATACTAAATAGAATATGAAAATTATGTATTTTACTGATGTATAAATTTAATTAATTGGTCATTAATTTATTATAAATGAACATAAAAGTCATTTTGAATTAAATAAATATTATTTTGAAAAACTGTTTCTGTGCGTGCAAAGGTTTTTTCATGAAAAAAAATTAATTAATTCACTATTATTAAATTATTTTATTTATATTTAAGTATTATATATCAAATAAAATTTTATATCATTTTTATAATATATTTATTGGCAAGGGATAAGAATAAATAATGTTTTCTAAATGAAAACTATATTTTTTCTAAAATTGTTTTCTTCCAATATTAGGCCATTATAATAAATTACATATGGAAAATTATATAAAATATATTTTAAAAAAATATTAATTTTAAAAATCATTATGTCAAATATATATTAAATTTAATTTTTGAAAATTTCCTTAAAAGATATATTATATTGATGAGTACTAAAAAATGATGATATTTATTGAAAGATGAGTTTTTTATTAAATAATTAAACATGATAAATTTTTTTTTAAAATAGTTTAAAAGTAACATTTGAAAAATAAATTATGATTAATCATATTTAGGTCCTGGAATCAATTAAAATTTAATTTTTGATATAAAATTTTTTATACTTATAAAAATATTTTCCTTGGAAAACAACATTTTTATTGAGTATATGGGTTTATTTTTAAATAATACTCTTCCAAATCTATGAATATAATTAGAAAAAATTGATTACATATATGGATTGATCATAATTAATATTATGAAATAATTTATCTTTAATTTATTTCATTTTAAATAGCAAAAAGTTTACATATTATTTTTTCATGTTAAGGTAAAAATGGGTTTGCTTGGGTAGTTAAACTAAAAGATAAATATAATTTCTTCAATTACACATGTATAAATACAATTTAATTGAAAAATATTAACCTTATAATTTTCCATATTCAAATATTAAGTCATTTGAAATCAATTTTAATGGGAATGACTTTATGATATTTATATTCTTTTTGGAAATTTCTATGTAATTTCCAAATGCATCCACTACCCCCACTTATAAAATGAAACATCTTATCCTATAATAACTATCATAATGAAACTTTTGTTTATCCAATACTATCCTAATTCCATTCAATTATTCTCTTTTCACTTCATAGTTTCATTTTTTATTATAAAACCTTTCTATGATGGCTTTATAGGTAATCCTAAAGAGGTTCTCTGAAGAGGAGATATATTCCTTACCCATTCATTCTTAGTTGATTTATTCTTTTCTCTCCATAAAATATTATTAAACCATGATGATATTATTAAATAAGTATCTCACATAAACTTAAATTTTTTTATGTAAAAATACTAACTTACTCACATCTCCACTTCCATGAATTATGGAAAAAATGATAATCATTTGTGCAGTGGACAACCGCCTCACAAAATGATGTAATTAATTTTCCATCACCCCTCTTACAATTTGATATGTTTTTGGATATAAATTATACCTATATATAATTGTGTGTTTTATATTAATGTCATAATTGTGAAACTTTAATTATAATATCTTGTATATCTTCTTACCTTCCAATCAGTTGAACAATGATAACTTTACTCATCCATATGTGTTGACTACTGCCTATATGAAGTGATGTGATACATTACTTATTTTATAATGACATTGATGGTAATAATAATAAATATAAGGAATATATATGATAGATATGATATAAAACTAATTCCATAATGTTGAATTATTATTTAACTTTCTTTCATTTCATCTATTGAGAAAATGAAAATAACATTCATGCGTACAAACGACCTACCTTCTCCATAAATTGTCTAATTCAAACTATATATAGTACATATGGATGAATATGAATAATTTTATAATGAATATATATGACAGATATTAACATTAATGATATGATATTTCCCTACTAGTTTTACAAGTACAAATACCATCAAACTAAAATATATATGAAAAATGAAGAAGTTATGAAAAGAAATGTAGACTATAACATTGAATTGTTAAAAATCGGTGGTAAACTATTATAAATAAATCTTATATGGTATGATATGTATGATTATTTTTCAATATTAAATATTAAATGTATCATTTTTATTGTAATTGTTTTCAAAAAAATTTTCTGATAAAAATTCAATGTGTTGGTTAATGAATGTTGGTATTCTGGTGTTCTCCAATTGAAATTTTCTATATAATTATTCATATTTTTGAAAGGATATTTTTATTTTTAGAATTTTTTTAAAATAAATCACAATCATTTTTGTGATTATTACAGTTTTTCAAAAAACGAAACTATATTATTGTGATGATTGTAGAGCTGGTATTATGTTCCATGACTAGTCAGGGCCTATGATTGTTGCACATATTTACACCTTTTTTAGAAGATCCCATGTGAAACGATTTATTTTTCATGATGAGGTTTTAATGACTATTGGGGTATAGTTTTGATAAAGATGGATTTTTAAATAATGGATATAACATTTGATAGAAAATATATATAGCTAGGTTTTCAATGTGATGTAAATTGAAAATATATTCAGTGGACACACCCGCCAAGGGGACTGGAGTTATCCTGGGAAAGACATAGCCAAGGGATTGTGCCATAGTGAAGCTAGTGAATCGATACATTCTGATTTCTCAATATCTTTTTTCCTATCATTCGACCATCTCATCCATGTTTTGCAATCTTGAGATCCTTCAAAATGAGGTCCCACCATTTGATCTATTCATCTTTTTTATTAGAGTCATTACTCTCATTCAGTGGAGTTTTCTTCTATAGCATTCCATTGACGGCTCTTATTCATTGGGATATCGATGAGAAATTTCTATAGTCAACTAAATCTAAGATCTTTATAGTAGTTTAAAAATTCCATGATGTCCAATCGATGTTTCCACACCATCTAACTTTTAGTCACATCGTCTTCAACCTTAGATCGCACCCAGGATCTTATATTAGTTAAAGGAACAATATGCCACATCATATGTTTTCACCAGGAATGATTCTAATCTCCATTTAAGAAGCTATAAATTTCAGTATGATTGAAATATTTTTCTAATATATTTGCATATTTTTTTTTGGATCAATTTGATGAAAAATAGAAAGATGAAAATTATTTCATTCTTGGTGATGGTGATAGATCATGAAAATATTTCAAGTAACAAATATAATGGGTCCTTATAATCATTGAAGATTATAAGATGATGTATATTGCCTATAAATACTCAATAATGATCTCATTTTCATGTGAATTTCATCTCACATCTGAGAGATGATTTTTTTAAAGATAAACTCAGTGGATCCTGAGCTTAGTATTTGAGAATTTAGATCCATTCATTTCTGTTGTTTATCTACTTTTTAGTTTGAATGATTTATTACAGGAGTTGTGTTTAATCATGAAAATTTCAATGATCTTCTTAGTGCAGTTATGCATTGTTGAGGCATCATCAATTTTGATTCTAGTTGTGTGAACACATGATGATTTCAGATACCATGATGAAGTTGTGTTGTCACATACTATCATGCAAAGTAACACATATCATGCGAAGTTTATAGAAGTAATGTGAGGTTCAACATAACACATTAATGAATTAATTTACTAGGAAAATTATTCCCACATGAATATTTTGAGAAGAATAGTAGCACCAGATATGTGAAGAAGAAGAGTACTACAATTTTTTGGTTGAATGATGATACTACATAATGTTATCATGAACTTCCACTCTTGTGAACCAATATTTTTCAAAAGATTTTTTTCACAAACTAAACATGTAATGTGAAAGAGATAGAAGAAACACATATACTATTTTATGCTAAAATAGTTATTTTGGATCACTATTATTACAAGTAAAAGGAAGTAGTTTTGAAATACTTTTATCTGAAACAAATACTACTGGCTTGAGGAATCGTGTTTTCAATGCTATAGTACAGTGATCATCCCATGTAGGAATCAGAAAAGTGTGAATCCATTTAGTTGGGTCAATAAAAAGTTAATAATTTCAACAGTGCTAAAATATAAAATGATCTATGAAGAGACAATATATGATATATGTGCATGAAGGAAATTAAGTACAAAAAACATGATGTTAAATTATAGTGTAATATCTATGCGGCGTTCTAATTTATAAAGTAAATATATTTGGGAATATGTGAATAGAAACATTACAATTAAATGAAGTAAATGTATAGTGTGTATTCTCATCCACATGAACTAATACTTGAAAAAATAAAGAAGACTGTGAATCTAATGTTCACATGCATGAGGAACAAGTAATATACATTTCATTATAAGTATGAATTGAGTTTTTAAAAGATGTGCCAGGTTGTTATAATAGAAGTCAACTTGAAGTGTATTAAGGAATCTTCAATTGTAAACTATAATATTATAATGAGTTAATGTGGAAGTGATATCTTCTACTTATTAAGAAGAGTACACTGAACTTATTTGAAATAAAAGGTTTGGATTAAATTTAATGGTAATCCTTGTGTTTCAGTTGAAGTAAAGAAGTTGAGACTCAGTTTATTTTAGTGGCCTGAGGTGGAAGGTCATTTTTTAATTGCATTGATAGCTTGAATATTTTTTGATATACCTCATTGTATTAGTTTTTTAATTGTGAATGAATTTTGGGATTCTAGTATAAAGAAAATAGGGGGATTCTAGGATAATTTGGGAAAAGGTTCATTCATACCCCCTGTGGTTTCAAAGTGACACCTAACCAAGATACAGTTAATTTCATTTTGATTCATAGAAAAAAAATATATTCCATTGATCATCTTGAATACAATAAAGATGTAGTCACCCACATTGGGGAAGAACTGAGTAAAAAGATTATGTTTTTTCCTTCATTTACATTATGTGTTTCTTGAGGTGTAATTTAATTTATAAAATGGGAAGTTATATTCAGTCTAACCATTGTAGAGTTTATAATTAAGAGGGGTAAGATAAAAGAAAATTGATTTGGTAAAAAACATGTGTACACTTATTCACCCACCTCTTAGTGCAGCTGCATGATTCACTAGGCACATCAATTTGAACGAGATCATTGATACACATCTAATTAGATCATGTTTTTTCCATGTTATATTTTTCAAACTCATTGGATGTGAAAATTTGATTTTGAATTAGTAAAATATCTGTCACAGATGGAACCTTCAGTTCCTATTTTTTTAGTTCCCACAATGTGATTGCTGTAAATTTTTTTTTAGGACAGCTAGAATATAGAGGAATGATGGCTGAGAAATAATTTAAAAAATAAATAGGGTTCATCAAAATCTGAATATAGTTAGAAAGTTAGTTTATCCTCATTATCAATTAAATAATTTGATAATGATCCTTTTGATGTGTACAATTCAATAGATGATGAAGAATAATTTATCGAATCAGTCAATTATTTTTATTCAAAAATTCAATATTAATTAAAAAATGTTCCTAATGAATTTGTCTCATTCATTTTTTCTATCAAGGGATAATATAATGAAATTTCGCAGATTGAAAAGAAAACTGAGGATATGGAGCATGCTTTGGGAAATATGTTTCAAAGATGTGAACTTCTCTAAAAAAATTTGATTCCCTGGAATATTCTATATCACTTCATTATGAACAATTCTCTTATTTTGAAGAACAATTGAAACGAAATATTTGTGAGAAATAAGTTACTAAGAAGGTCCTTACCGAGATGACTCATACACTTGAAGAATATCATAGAGGTAAAATGAATATCTGGGAAACATATTTTGAAATCAAAAACAAGGATGATATATTAATCCAATATGAATAATAAAAAGAACAGTTTATATTCCATTTCAATGAATGGTATCATTGATTGAAGATGAATTACAAAGGAATGTTTTTGTGAAAAAAACTGAGATTACTTATACAGAAGTTATTTGTTCATTGGAGAAATAACACAGAACACATATGAATGTTAAAGAATCCTAACAAGAGGTTACGACAAATAATTTTTAAGAGATGAATAATTTTCTACTAGAAGTAAGTCAAATCCTTGATGAGCATCTTTAGTAAATTAAGAGTCGATGGGAAGACATCTTGAAATTTGTGGAAGATGGGAAAATTTTCCACAGCATCAAGTGTCCTAAAATGGAAGTCAAATTTAAGAACGTGAATTAAACATGATTAATAAAATCTCATAAGGAGTTTGAGGATATGGTGATATCACATGAATACTAGAATAAGTCTCAATATCTGAAATATCATGAGTTTGAGGTCATGTTCAGAAACATGTAGAACAATAATACTGAATGTTTTTGAAATTCCTATATCAAATAATCTGATAAAAATAATTCAAAAAAGGATCCCAATCCTAACAAGTCTCATTCACGTATAAATAAGAGTTTAAGATTATCTAAATATAAATATATTCAACGATCATTGAAATTGGTAACCCATGATCCAAAAGATTTATTTTTTAATAATTTGTTTTTCATATACAATTATAGGTTCTTAAGAAACATTGTTCAAACATTGGTAAATAAGACAAGTAAAAAATATACTATATCATCAAATATGGACGTGATGAAATGTGTGAATTCTTGTTCCCTACAAAAAAAACTCGGATGATGAGTTGTATTCTACAAAATAAGAAGGATGTTAAATCTAGCCACGTTGTAGCATAGAAAAAGTCATCATTATTTGTTGGCCGTGGTTGGTGTTCTTGAAAATTCTGGCATTGAGTTATTTATGGTTTCCATAATTTTTCTATGCATGAAAATTACAAGAGGCCTCCATTAAGGGTGAGAAAATCTAAGGTAAAAATAAATTCATAAAACTTGAATCATAATTCATAGATAAAGAAGAATTTCTCTATCAAAAATATATTTGATTATCTTGAAGACATATGTAACTATTTTAATATATGTTATCACAATTATGATGAGTTCCAGTATGTTCCAACTATTAACTATGAATATAATGATATGTATACTATACCACAACAAATTAATTGGAATATAAAAAAAGAATAAAATTCTTCTTTGTGATGTGGGAAAGAGCAGGGAGTTATCAAAACTGTGATAAAAGATACAACCATGAAGAATAATGAGATGAATGTGACATCAATAAAAATATGCTTCTACACTGACCGAAAAGGATATATAATGGACCTTTTCATAAATGTCTTTAAAATTAATGCTAGTGGAAGAAAGATGAAGTAGAAAAACAAATTAATCTAAAAATCAAATAACATGAATAATTTTGTGCATGATAATCAAGATTAAAAATTCGAATTTCATGGGAGGTTTTCTAAATGGAATAAACAAGACATTACTAGAGATTAATCTAGAAGGTGAAAAATGATTGTGCATATTGCTCATAAATGTATGACATGGTTTCTCAGACCAATAAACGTATTGAAGAATACATGACAACCAGCAATGGTTTTTTATGTTAAAAATTATATTGTGGAAAAGGAGTCTACACACAAGAAGATGTATGTGCATATACCAAAAAAACATTAAGTCAATGGCCATACCAGGTGGAATTTTCTAAAATTTTGGATCATGAACAAAAGAATGAATGTGCACTACTTAGTAATATGAAAAGCCTAAAGATGCATAATTCCAGAAGTCCATTCTATCTTTAATTAATCACAATTGGAAAGTCAAATAAGGAGAAAAAATGATAAGTTTTCATGAATATAGAGAACAATTGAAGGGGTTTCTAGGTTGAGGGATAATTATCATCCTTATCGATCTAACTTAAAAAATCATTGAAGAACCAAATTATTCCCATGAATATTTTTGGTTTTTTAATTTACGTATGGAATTGAATTTGAGGCATATATTAATAGGGAGTCCAGAAAATATGAGATTTATGAAAAAAATTATAAAATATTTGTATGTTTATCCATAATAGAATTATTTATTTCAATTGATGTTAAAATTGTTCAAGATATTCATCTTCGAAGAAAGTTTATCCGGATGAAAAAAACTGAGGATGATCATCCCTTTAGGGGAATAAAGATGAACAATTACCTGATTTGAATATATCTACTAGAATGACAAAATCATTTGTAGTTCTAGTAAGGGATTTATTTTATATTTTCAAATCTTGGAAATCCATGCATGTCATTAATAAAAGAAATGTTTACCTATTTATATATAAATTCAAATTCTAAATCAGAAGAGATGAAAATAATAATTTAATTTCATAATTAAAATCCATTGATAATGGAGAAATATATTCTTCAATTTGAGTGTTTTTAATCTGATTTGTTGAGATAAATGCATGATAATTGTTTAAAAAAAATATTTCTTTTGAACAAACACTAAATGATGGTTTCTGTGTTGGCATCACATTCTGAAAATTTTATTTATATCATTGATTTATAGATTTATTTCACATGTTTCCTATATTTTGATTTCCCATCAATAATTTTAGATGATTAATTAATGACTCATTGATTTAAAAAAAGTGATGTTTTAATTCTCTAGTAGGACTATTTAAATTTCGGAAAAGTGGCATCTATTTTGAAATGGGGAGATTGACAGATAGAATAGAATAATTATAGTTATTAATAAACTAGAAGAGTGGAATTAATTATCAAATTTATTTCTTGGGTTTTATGGTCAAGTAAGGTGGGGAATAATACATTTACTTAAAAAGTAAAATGGGTATTGACAAAAAATCTATTGGGGGATTGAATAAAGAAAGTTTATTAAAAGTATTATCCGTGTTTTAATTATTGAAAACACACATTTTTGTTAAAAAAAATAAATGTGTATGTAATTAATGGTTGGTATTCTCATGTTCTTCAAATTAATTGTTTTATAGAATTATTCATATGTTTTCAAGGCAGTAATTATTTGAAAAATATAGTTTAATTAAAGAAACATTTTTATTTTTATGATTTGAGTTCTTTAAATAATGAAACAATTATTATTGTGATGGTTGCATAGCTGGTCTTATGTTAATAGACATATCCATATAATTGTTTCACATTGATTAGAAAAATTTTATATGTTCCCTTGTGAAATGATTTATTTTCCATGAAGAGGTCCTAATGGTGATTGTGATATATTTTTGAGATGGAAGTATTTGGAATTCATGGATATTATTTTGGTTAGTGAATGTTTATAGAAATCATTTCAATGTTATGTATATTAAAAATATATCCAGTGGCCATGCCATCCGAGGGGACAAGATTCATAATGGGAAGGCCTTAGATGAGGACGATCACACCATATAGGCAATAGTGAACTAAGACCGTCTGATTGCTAGAACAAATTTTCCAGCCACTCGACCATCTCAACAATGTTTTGCAAGAACATGATCTTCCTAAATAAACTCCCACTTTTAGATCTATTCTATTTTTTTATTGGGGTCATATATCACATTCTAGAAAAGTTGTCTTCTCCAGCAAGTTGTTGAGGGACTGTCTTCATCAATATCTTGCTGAGAAATGTCCACAGTCAACTGAATCCAAGATCTTAAGCATATTTTGAACATTCCAAGCTGTCTGATCGATGTTTCCACACCTTATTATTTCTAGTCACATCCCGAGAGATTTTATTTGTTGGATAAAAACCATGCCACAGTTTCCATTTTCTCCACCATTACTTAGGACCTCTATTTAAGAATCCTGTCAATTTCACTATGATCAAAATATTTTTCGGATATCTTTTCATCATTTAGTGATGATCAATAGGATGAAATATAGGGAGATGAAAATTAGTGTTTTATTGGTGTCATGATGTTTCATAGAAGGATTTTAAGAAACAAACCGAATGGTTATCTTTAATTATAAATGATTCTAAGATGATGTCTAATTCTTTTAAATACTCGTGAATGAGCTCATTTTATTTTCTATTTCATCTCACATCCGAGCGCTGATTTTTTAGAGAGAAATTGAATGGATCGCGAGCTTTGTACTTTTTATGGAATATCAATGAATTTGTGCTGTTTATCCACATGTTAGTTTGCATGATGTATTATATGAGAAGTACCACATATCTTGTAGAGATGATAGAATAATTTTTGGTTACAAATAACACATTTACAAATACATTTATGAGGACAAGTTGTCCTGCATGAATGTTTTGAGAAGAATATAACCTCATTTTATTTAAAGCACAAAAGGAGTATTTTTGTTGTTTATGGTCTTATGAAGATACCGTAAAATGTTCTCTCGAATGATCACTCTCACGAACCAATAATTCCACGAACGAATGTTCACAAAAACTAATAATTTTATGTGAAGGATATATTGGAAACATATATACTGTTTTATGCTAAACAAGATATTTTAGATCACTATTACCCCAAGTAAATGGTTTTTGTTTCCCAAATCGTTTTATGTGAAGCTCATACTGCTAGATTGAGGTTTCAAGTTTTTTTTACAGTAATACAGTGTGCATGTCATGTAGGCATCAACACAATGTGAATTCATTTGGATGAGTGAATAAACTGTTCATAATTTTAATATAAACTAAAGAACACTAAAGATTCATTATGTGATATATGTTCATTAAGGGAGTTTAGTACAAAAATATGATGTGAATTTATTGTGGAATATCTCTGAGGTGTTTTAATTTGTGAAATAAATGTATTTGTGCATATGTGAATAGAAACACTACAATCAACATAACTAAATGCATAGTGTGTATGCTCATGCACATGAAATAATACTTTCAGAAATAATGAATACCATGCATTGAATATTTACATGCATGAGGAACATGTGGTATAAATTTCATGATATGTGGGAATTGTTTTTTTGAATGTCAATTCATAGAATTATATAAGAATTATACTTTTAGAGTATTGAGGAATGATCATTTGTACATTATAATATTATTGTGGATGATGTAGAAGTGATAACTTCTACTAACTGAGAAGTATCTACTAAACCGAATTTTAAGATGTGTTGTTGATTATATTTAATGATAGTCGTTGATTTTTAAATCAAGTGAGCAAGTCAAGTATCAGTTTATTTCAGTGACCCAAAGTCGAAGATCAATTTTTTTTCTTTTGCAGCATTAATATATATTGATATTTTTTATTGTGTTAGTGTAATAATTGTGAAACATTGGTGGAATTATAGATTAAATAATAGTGGTGGGATTCTAGTATAATTTTGGGAAAAGTCCGTACCTACCCACTATGGTTTATTGGTGACACTTGAACAAACAACCTATAATTGTCGAGTGATATGTAGTGGAAAATTTTGTCTCGAATCATCCCGAACACATCAATGATGTAGTCACCCACATAGAGGGTGAACCTTGTGAAAACACTGTGTGATGTGCTTAATTGACATTATATCATTCTTGTGGTATAATTGTAATTGAAAACAGGGAAGATCTATTCAATCTAACATGTGTAATGGTTTAAATTAAGAATCTGTAAGATAAGAGAAAATAAAACATGTAAACACATGAGTACACTGATTCACCCCTCTCTCAGTGTACCTTCATGATCCAGAGGGCACTTCACCGTCTAAGGTTCTTTACATTATGGGGTTTATGATTTAATAAATACCAATGTGTTAAATGTTTTATGGAACAATTTTAGTATGTGTTGGTATTGTTTTTATTTTTCTTCTCATTATGAAATATTATGAACAATCTCTCATGAAACACATGGATTTTATTTTAATCTTTTTATTTGTGGAAATTATTTTTTCCCCTTCATTTTCTCTCTTTATGTAATGATGATTCCATAATAAATTTTTAAGGAATATTTTTTTTCTTTCATCCTTTTGTCAAAAGGAATTTCACTTCCATGTCTATGTTTTTAAAAAAAAATTATGATTGTTTTTAATATTTTAAAAAGATGGTGTAAATTTGTTTATACCCATTCTTGTCTTCTAACAAAATGTTTCAAAAGGAATCTTATTTTCTATTTCCAAATGATGTTATGGTTGAAATTTTTATAAAAAAAGTGAATCAAATATTTGTTTTAACTTTCATATACTGAAAGGAATTTTCCACCTTCCTGACAACTCAAGTCATTATTTATTCATTTATATGTTCCCAAGGTTATTTTTAATGAAAAATTATTTTCATAATATATTGATAATTCTTATTCATATGAAGTTTATTTTCAAAGTGGAATGGATATTATTATTAATAAATTTTTAATGATACTTTTATGGAATTTATATTAATCAATTAAAGAAACCTTTTTAATTTCTTATGTTTTATTAGTGATATGATCCAACACTACAATCCTCATTTTTTTCCCAAAATTCATTATGATTATCACAATGATATGTTTACAAAACCAGATCATTTTCCATTGGTTATCTTATGATTGATTTATGAAATTATTATTAAACCTAATTTCATTCGATGGGTTAAGATATGATGAAATTATGAATTATAAATGTTTTAATGGATCACATATATACAATTTTCACTATGTGTTGGGTGGGACCAGTATTATATTTCATCCCAATGCATTTTTTAGTGTTTTATATTTCAAGAGGCAATTATGTTAAACAAATCTCTGTTCTTGATTTATTATGTAAAACAACTCGTTGTTCTTGATCTATTGTGGGAAAAGGCCAATGTGATTGATCCACTATGGGATGCAGGTTGGTATGCCTAATCAATTACGATATGGGAAATAGGTATGGATTCTTGATCAAATGTTATTTTCTAGTCTTGATTTTTAAACGTGGTGTATGAAATGTTTTTCGTACTTTGGATAACACAACACACATAATACATGAACTTATAATTTCCGCTTGATTTATGATATATTATAATTCTTATTATTCATTTCTTTTGAAAAGATATTTTTTTAATCTATGACTCATTTTTAAAGTATATGATTAACTCTATATGAATATGTTATAAATTATTCATTATATGATACCCTATATTATTATCTTATGCTTTCATATGATCATAAGTTGATATATCCCATGTATACCCTTACAGAGCCTCTAAGATCAACCTTTTGTATTATTCCTTTACATAGTTTATGAATAAATGATTTAAGTAGGATATTTATGAAGAATACTGAATAATAATATTATCATGGGATATGATTTAGATCTTCTAGAGAATAAAAATATTGGGTATCTAGTCTCTAATCATATAAACATTTATGTTCATTGGGTGACTATTAATAAAATATCTTAAATATTCATATGAAATCATGTAAAATTTATGTATAAAAATAAAGGTTATCTATAGTTGGTATCAGATCCATGTTTAGGAAATCATTGGATATTAGAGTTAGAAATATTTAGTGAGAACCCTAAGGATTAGTCAAAGTATAAGAAAATGAACTATAAGTTTGGTAAAGCATAAATAGAGTTGATTCAAAGAAATTTCATCCTTATCTAGATAATATAAGTGGATTTGAAACTGGAATAGTTGTACCCTGGGTTACTAACCCAGAAAAGGGTGAATTGTCCTTTATCTTGATCATCACATATTGTATTCCAATGGGCCTTATTGGACACTTAGTTTGAAACTCTTGGGGGATATGTTTCATAAATTCACATGAATATAATGAACCATCAAAAAGGTTTTGAAATATATGATGAAATTAAATTACATATGTAAGAAATTTTTTTTCATATATTGAACATAATGTTATGTGATTTAAGAAACACTATAAAAGTTATATCCAGATTATGTGTTCTTCCCACTTTAATAAAATATGTTACAACGAAATGTAATAGGCAATGTAATATCATTCCTCATGAGAAACCAAATTTTTTGTTGAGGTTGAATCAAATAAATCATCAGAATTATCACACAAATTTCTCATGATATGAATAATGTAGAACACTGAAATGAGAAAAATTGAATTATGTTCTGTTGTTTCCTTCATATTGAAACACCCAAAATCATTTATTGGTTCCATATATTCACTAAAAGATGATAAATGAGTTAGTATCTCTAAAAAGTTATTTTATACTCTCCAATTTTCGAACCAGGAGAATGTAATTTTGGCAATTTATCTATAGAAACCCTTTCTTTTCATACATTTACATTAAATAAGGTTTTCAGTATACTTAAAACATTACAGTAATAGATGCCCAAATACCGTATTTGTCTACTACTTTTGGAAACATGGAAATATAATCACTACTACACAAGTGATATACATTAGCTCCCACTATGTTCTTCATGACATTAAGTCTTCATAGACACATCACACTAAATACATATCTTCATAAACTAGGGAAGGAAACATAAAAGGGGGTAAGATTAGATGCTCAGTAAGGGTAAACAATGGAGAAATTTAAGTATAAACCTAAGCAAAGGTGTAATAGATCTTGGTAAAAACATTATATAGTCCTACCCTATGTACTAAGGATTAAAAATAGGTGTCATGGAATTTATATTATCAGTTTAAAAGAGATGAATCATAAGTAAACTAAGGAACATAATCCATGAAATCATAACACAGGAACAAATCATGAAATTTTGGAAAAAACATAAGAAAATAAAATTATTTCTAGAGTAGTCAATGCATTGTTGTCAAGGCCATCCTGATGGAAAAAGTCCTTTACTAAACTGGGTTTACAAGTAGTTCTATCCATGTATTACGTAACCAAGTTAACTCCTCATTCTAACCCTATATTGTTTAAATGATTTCACTCTGTATTCAATCCCTATATTACTAAACCGTGTTTATTTCTAATTTTAGACCTATAATAGTGAAGAGACTTCATTACTCATTCTATCCATGTCAATCTCATGAGACATAAATCTTTACCCAATAAATTTGATGAAGATATTGGTACCACACATCTCACATTGGAATCATACACACATCATCCAAAAAAATTATAAACAATCATATCTTAACCACGAAATGAAATGGGTATTATAAACATGTAAACATATTATAACTTATTTGAAAAGATACAGGTTCCATAATCATTTCATCAAAATCATAATCCATGAATGAGAAATGGATTTCATAAACATATAACCAATGAAAGTGAAATAAAATCATAATTACCATGATATTAGTCATAACCCATCCATAAAAAGAATAAGAAAGTAACCCTTAGATCCATTCCAAGAATGGAATGAGTAACATCAATAGATGTGATCTTAAATGGAAGATAATTTTGAAATATATTTAAAAAAAAATTAAATGAAAATATACATTATTCATTAAAAATGGATTATTAATACATAAAACCATTTGAAAATTATTTTCATATAAAATTACTTGGAATCTGATAATAATGACTTGAAATCATTTTCAAAACCTTTTTCTTCGAAAAATTATAAAATAATTTTCAAAATATTTTAGAAAACAATTTTTATTGAAAACACATTGAAATTTTTTACGAGATATTGAAAAATATATGAAAACCTTTTCAATTTTAGACTTATGACAGAATATTTAAAATGTTTTTAAAACCATTTATTTTCAAATAGTTTGAAAACATATAAATAAGGCTTGAATACATGTTGAATAAAAATTCCTTGAAAACAACCAAATGAGTGTTACAAAAGATTTGAAAAATAATTATTGTAAATAACTTTTAAAAACATTTTTAAAAAAACTAACATTTTAAAAAATTAAATGTAAGCTTCAAATAAATTATAGTGGCTAACTCTATACATTTCTTACTAGGTAAAAATACATTCCTTTTGCAAGGAAAAAGGGTAGAAATGTTCCCTATTTGAAAAGAAACATGATTATCCCAGTGAAGATATTGGTAAAAGAAAAATGTTAAATATTTCTTTTAATTATCATTTTATATTAGTATAATGTTTTTGTAAACCCTTGTTATAAATAATGGTTTTGAAATAAAATATATTTCCAAATAAAGAGAGAGATATGGTCAAAATTTTTTAAAACGATTTTCTTAATTATATGAAGTACCAAATAGTGTAAAAAACTTATTAATACATCGATATATATTTAATAAACATACGATACATAATTTCATTATTTTTTCTAAGAGATAGATCATAATATTTCATCAAAAGAATTATAATCGTTAACACTCTCAAAAATATATGATATTATGTAAATAAACTGTTAATAATGGGTTACTTGGGATCATACTATTCCAGTAAGAACATGAAATTACATAGAGCAAAATAAATCTTAAAATGATGTAAATTAGTAAAATATAATGTCAATTGTAATCGTATACACCTCATTAAATAACATGGGTACATAAAAAAACATGTCTCTCAATGTAGGTAATTTGATACAAAACCACTTTATCAATTTGGTAACGTTTGAAACATTAACCCCATCAAATAATGATCATAGAATTTATATTAAAATACACCTAAATTTAATAAAAATAATAATAGAATAAATCCGTTGTATGTATACACCCCACACAAAAGGAATGTGTAGTGAGTAAATAATGTATCTTACAGAAATAAAAAAGTGAGATGATGTTCCCTTACCATGTATCATGAATCTCTTCATACTCATAAAAAATCGTATATAATAAATATAAATTTATTATACATATATCAATTATTTATATCCTTAATTTTAATTTCAAAGAGGTTTTGATTATGACATCATATTATCTGATTGTTAACAATTCTACGTGAGGGTTTCACTGTGGGTAATATTATATTGGTTCTTCGCATGAGTCGTACGTTGTTATATCTTCAGTACATATACAGATCTCATTATTACAGAATATAAAACATTATATAAATATCAATTATATTAATTATATGTTTATTATAATAATCTATATATTATATATGTACCAAATAGAATGCACCATTCATGGAGACAGTATTCCATGCGTATGCATGAAAATTGTTTTAATATTCATTTCCTTATAGAAAGTAAGAAACAAAATGAAATATATGTATATATTTATATTTTAAAATTAAATTAACAATATAATGTTATATATATATAATATATTTTCAGTAAAACCATCATTAATACATTCCATGTAGTGTTTGAATGAATTCAATCGCTTTGAGGGGTAGGTAGGCCACACTTACTCATATGAAATTATCATATTTTTTAAAAATTTATTGTGAAGATATATGAGTTTTAAAAATAATAATAAATAATAAATAAATAATAAATATAATATAGAACCTATATAAACATATTTCCTTTCATAATATCCAGCATGAGAGGCAGTAATGGAAAAATTGAATAATCGTTGTTAAGTGAGGAGACAGTTCCCCACACATGTAAACAATATGTTTGTTACCCATTAGATGAAGGTGTTCTTAAGTGTATTTCATACCATTCCAATAAAAATATTATCTTATATTTAAGAGTCTTGTGTTATTATAAAATCATGGAATAAATAGAGTGGAGGGGTGGAGATGGAAAATAAAAGAAAGGATCTTGAGAGAGGGCATGCCCTCTTAATCGGGTAACTCTTTTTGGTTTATGCCAAATGGAATCCTTATATGAAATAATTAAAAAATGGATACTTTAATAAGGAATTTAAGGTTGTGGGAGACTATTTGGGTATATTTTGGATTATCCAATATGGTTGGAGAGGTTTGAGGAAGGGGTAGAGTACTTTCTTTTTCATAGTGGAAGGGGAGTGGCACTCTTGTAAATACCAAAAGGTAATCAATAATGGGAGGTATCCTTTAATTAATGTTACTCCAAAATATAAAAAATAGATTTATTTTAGTTTATGTTCAAATCATATATACACCCTATACAAATATATTCATTTTAATAATTTGGTTCCTAAACCTCTATGATGCCCCAATTTAATTATTTATGGTTTTTATTAAATAAACTAATTTTCGAAATAAATTAATTTAACTATTATGACTAAAATAAAGTGATATTTATTATAAAATAAATATACAATGAATTATTAATATTATTCATAATTTATAAAAAAATCATGTGTATTGTATTTTAAAAAAACAAGTGTGTGTTATGCGGATAAACACTTCTTAAACACAAACTGTGTTGACAAATGTTTTTATAATATATGGGTATATATGTTAATTATTTTAGACAAAATGGTCCTTTAATATATCATATTTAAAATTTATTAACACATAAAATTAAATTTTCACAATATAAGAGTTTTATTAATTTCAAATAATTTAATAAAATGTCACTTGTTATAAAATAACAGTTGTGTCATATTTGACCTCATTTATTAAATTTTAATTTTAGAATATCAAACTAACATTTTCATTCTAATAAATTTAGTTTAAAGATGTGTTAAATGATATGTTAAACTAAAAAAATAAATATATTCAATAATTCAATAAATTCACTTCACATCTAAAATTTATAATATCATTTATTTTAGATAATTATTGATTAAATAATCAATGTGCTGGTGTTTCATATATATTTTAAGAAACTGAATCATTTATACAATTTATAGAAAAATTATTATGATCAAAATAACCAATTTATATTTCAAATGATATATATAACATAAAATTTGTTTTTTGAATAAATCTAAATTATTAGTAAATGATAAAGGTATGGAAAATCCCATTTGTTTAATTTTCCAAAATTTACAGTTTATATAGGGAATATCCATTTAATAATATCCCAATAACCCATAAAATTAAATCCAAGAGGAAAAATGGACACATTATTTACACAAAAAGGATTTTGTACAAGTTTCGAGGTCATTTTGGTCATTAAGATTAAAGTTTAGTCCCCAATTGGGCTTAATCTTACTTCAATTATTATGATTAATTTTAATCACTTTTCTATTTATTTTTTTAAAATATTATTTGTATTGTCAGACTAAAAATATCGTACTAAATAAAACTGTGTTTATCAATTTTTAAAAAATTTAAATCACAGAAGTGGGAAAACAAAGATTAACACTAATCCCGCATACACAGCAAGAAGGTGTATTTTTAAAGATAAAATATTCAAAATCTTAGTAACCGTTTGTATGTAATTTCAATATAAAAAATTATTCTAGTTACATAAATTTTATTATTATAAGAATAATTTACCTATTTTAACTTAAGAAACGAATTTCAAATATAATTTAACAATAATAATTATTTAAAAGAAGAGGTTGTTTTTTACTAAAATATATTATTTTCACTAGTCATTTAAAAACGTTGTTTAGAACAAAAATCTCACAAATTCATCCCAATATAATTTCTACTTTATGAATTATTATTTTTTTTTTAAAAATAAATTATGAATAATTGTCCAAATTTACATTTAAAATCATGTATCCATTAAAATGTAGTAAAACTCACACTTGTGTGTATCACAAGATAACACAATGTTGAATGTACCGAAAGATAACTCAGTGTTTTGTATACCAAAATCTAATATATGTGTTTCATTTAGTTTAAGGTCAACTTGGTGTTACATGTAATTCAATCCAAAAATAAAATAATCTATTTTCAGTGTTGTGTTCAATGAAAAATATCAAAAATATAAATAAATTCAAAACAAATATTTTACAAATTCATGGGGTGTTACAATACAATTTGGATAGAAAATAAGATCAATGGTGGGATCTTATCAATAACACAAGGTAACATGATGAAATTTACTATACCCAAAGGGATGAGTTTAAGATCTTGTTTTTTAATAATTACATTCCTCATATTCTTTGTAACGAAATAATGAAGTAAATTCTTGATCTAGAGTAGAAAGATGATGTGTCTATTGGAACATATGAGGTACATTTAACAAGACATTCAAATTAATCTTTTGGTGTTATCATACAAAGATAAATTAAGATTGATTGATTCATTAGTTACCTAAAACCCAACCTCTTAAAGGATTTATCTGTAAGTTAACACAGTAGTTCTAAAGATGTTTTTCGATGAGTACTCCAGGTAGAAATAAAAATTGAAAATTCCCATAATTCCAATTGTTTTAATAATAAATGGAATATCGATAACCATGAAAAATATAATAAAACACACAGTGGAATGAAATTCATGGAATTTACATGATATAAAACATGGGTTGAAACATTACAAGAACTAGTTGAATATAATTGGGAGGCTCTTTTATTATGTAAGGGTGGGTCATGAAGCTTGGAAATTTCAAAAGGAAATGAATGTTCTATTTAAAAAATATATGAGAAGAAGATTCCAACTAATTCCCCACCCTTTCTCAAATGCTTAAAATGTTATGTTTATAGGTAGTATGTAAAAATGCTCAAATTAATAGTTTATTGAAAATTAATTATTGTAGAAACCACTTATGAAAATTGAAAATGGGAAATGACATGTGATCACTATTTCCGATGAGGGAAAAGATAACAACATGGTGAAAGGTACACATACCAATCACTCTATAACTGAAAATGTATTATTTTACTATGGATCTACCCACTATTGTATTTTTTTATTAATTTATTAAGGGTATCAAAATTCTACCCAAATGACGAGATGTTGAATTACTAGTGAAATCCACCAATGATACAATGATTGTATGTAACATCATTGATTGTTATTCATTTGAAGTATATAGGAATGTGATTCTTGAAAATCATGTTATGCTAGTTGTGGTGGGATTTAATGTTATCTTATAAATGTATTATATTTATCTACATAAATCGGACAAAAAAAACAAAAGAATATAAGACATTTTTTAAATTAAAAACAAACTTCTGATCATATATCTATACAATGATAGATAATAACCTCTTAAAAATACCACATCCATTTTATGTGTAATTAATTCTATATGAATTGTGTCTTTATATTTAATGGTTTGGATGAAAATAAACAAAAATTATATTCCTATTGTGTGGTAATTTGTTGATGTATTTATAAAAGATATGTATAGTCTCCCACTGAATCATGATGTTATGTTTTCAAAATAATTCATACATTTTGATACACCTATTTTAATGAATCCCGATAGAATGGCCCCAAATTTCTTATTGGAATTGAATCCCAAACTATAGGATAATATTAAAAATGGATCCATTATGCCACATTTGACTCCTTGTGGTCAACCTGATATTTTTTTATGCAAAAATATTCATTTTTGAGACAATATATTGATTTTCAATAATGGAACTATATCTTAATCGATAACAAGTATCGTCTACACCATATTGATGAATTTATTTATCTAGTTCATGGATCTCTCTTGTTTTCCAAGATTGAACATAATTTTGAATATCATCAATGCATGTATGAGAAGGGGGATATTCCCACGAAAACATTCCATATAATTTATAGACATTATGAATATACAATTATTGTATTTGGTCTTATTAATTCCTTTGTTATCATCACAGATGTAATGAATAAAGTATTTATAGATTACCTTGACTAGTTTTTTGTGATCTTTATATGTGATATTCAGAAATTTTTAATAGTGAATGGAAGAGTATAAATATTACATTATAATTTTACTATAAACTTAAGGATGTAGAAAATTAAATAAAAATTTACAAAGTGTGAATTTTGGATAAAAATGTATTCATTTTTTGGGTCATATAATCTCAATCAAGCATATATTTGTGGATTCATAAAATATGGAGGCTATTGATCATTGGAGTATAAAAACCACATTGATAGAGGTCCATAGTTTTCCTTGTTTGTTTTGACAGTATCAACACATTGTGAATAATTTATCATAGCTTCCCAATCAACTCACCTAGTATACTCGGAAGGGAGCCATGTTCATTTGGACAGATGAATGTGAATAAAATTTAAGTAATAAAAGACATGTTTTGTCATAAATCCTATGCTTACATTTCCCATACATGTATATGTGGTTGTAATCTATTTTAACGCATCAAAAATGGAAAGGGGTGTGTTCTCTTCTAAAAATGAAAATGTTTTTTTTTTGAAAATTGATAATTGAAGGTCCATGTGAAAAATTAAATAGATGATGATTTGGAAGAGGTTGTAGTAATGATATCATTTCTGATATGGAGGAATTATATTTAAAATAAGATATGTGATATATATAATTATTATATGTTTTTAATGTATACATTATTATATTAGGAGTTATATATGTTTCAGATTAGATGATTGGAACTGATTGGGGATTATGACTTCTGGATACATTACCACCATTGGAAATAGAACATGGTGGATGATGCTATGAGTTGAAATGATCATGTTGTCCTATCCATGATGAGGATCAAAAAATATCAAAAATTTATGTATTAAAAATATATCTATCTATAAGTCTTTAAGGAATGCGATAAATTTTATCTTTCTCAAATTAGTTTTCAACTAACTATCATAGTGATTATTAAGTTGGCACAAAATTAAGATATATATCTATAGAAGAAAGTTAGAAATTCTCTTGAGATTAACCATGGTTATAATGTAATGATAATTATTAGGAACATTATGTGTGTGCCATACCTAATAGATTTAAATATGGAGATGTTGGGTGTTTCACATAGTTCTAATTTTTTTTAAAATCATGGAATTATGGATGTGTATAGATATCTAAAAGAGAATTTCTGGTAAGATTTAATAAGTAGAGATATTTTAGAGTTCTTATCTCAGTGATTATTATATCAATAAGATAAGTATGATAGAAAAAATTATGAGGGTATGTTACCAAAATTACCCATATAAAAATGTAAAAAGAAAAACATTACTGTGGATTTTGTCATTGGACTTCCAAAAAATCTAAAGGGTATACTACTATATGGGTTGTAGTGAATTTGATTCAATTATTTTTATACAAACAAGGATATGATTTGGTCACCCAATTCATTACCTAATGAAATTTATTAATAAAAAGTTATTACAATTCTTGCTCGATGTGTAATTGTGTAAAATGTAAATCATTGGGATTTTATGAAATATATTTTTTCATATAAACATAGTTTCTTAGAAAGCATGAATTACATGTAAAACTAAGTTTTAATGAACCTTAATATCGCATGACTCTATTGAATATAAATTAATTTGATGGGTATTATAATTAATGAATATATTATGAAAAGTGTATGGTTTAATAATTTATAATGTAAATACATTTTTATCAATTTGATATATATGAAAATTAATAACATTTGAGAAGAAATTAATTTCATTTCAAGAAAACTATTTTTATGTGTGGAAAGGGATTTTATGATGATAATAAAATTATTCAATATTAATAAATTATTTGAATGAAATTTAAATATATTATATTAAATAAAATTCTTATCATTTATTAAATAATATTTCGGTGAATTGGATTATAATAAATTATGTTTTTTGTTGGAAAATAATTTTAATTTAAGAATTTATTGATTATAATTTTTTTCATAGTGTTTTAAAAGTATAATATGTAAAAAAAAATTAATATTACTCATATTTATATCATTTAAATCAATTTATTGTTGATGTTTGATATTAAAACCATTAATACCTATCTAAAAAAATCCTTTGGAAACCAATTTTTTTATTCTAGTACTTCATTAAATTCAAAATAGACTTTTACACATTGATAAATTTAATTTCATAAAATGGATTCCAAAATTATTATCATCATCATTTTCATAATATAATAATTCCTAATTATTATTTGTTTATGTCGAACAGTAGATATAGTAAAATCATATTTCTACGTTTATGGTTAAAATGGGTTTATTAGGGCGTGGGTAAACAAAATATATAAGTGTAAATTTTCAAAATAAACATGTATAAATCCTATTTTAAAGACATAACTCGATATTATACTTTAAAAAATCTAATATAAGGTTATTGGGAAGAATTTTTTCTTTGGAATTACTATATCATTGTGTATTATTTTGTGAAATTTCTATGTAATTTAAAAATGGGTAATCTCCACAAATCATAATAGGGAAACTCTTATCATATCATATAAACATTTCAATAAGATTACTATTTTTAAAATCTATTCCAAATTTATTTCTTCAATTTCCTTCCCACATCCTAGTGTCTAAGGTTATATTATGAAACCCTTTAGTTATCAAAATAATATTTATATTTTTTAACCATGAGTTTTCATTTTATTTATTATTTTAAATCATTTAAAAATTATTAGAACATGATTATATAATAATATAAGTATCTAACATCAACTAATATTTTATTATATTATGTTCATAAATGCATCAACATCCTCTTGAATTTAATGGGAAGTGAAACCATTAAACACGTGTAAGAAAGACTACTACTATGAAAACCGATGTAATTCTTTTTCAATAACAACCTCTCACAGATTGATATAATGAACGATTTAATGTATATATGAGATACATATTACGTAAATATAATTTTAAAATAATAACATCACATATTTCTTCTTACCTTATAGTCCATTGAAAAATGATAATTTTTCTCCAACATACACGAGGACTACCACCTCCACCGAGTGATGTGGTGAATTTTTCAATTTTCTCAACCAGGATGGTTATAAAAACAGATTTAATGAATCTATATTATATCAATGATATAGAAATTATTCAATAATTGTTAATTAAAATTTTAATTTTTTTGTTCCATCCATCATGAAAATTAAAACATCATTCAATCGTATGTACAACCAACCGTCTCCATGCACAGTGTAATTCATTTTTCAATATATAATTTTTTATGAATATAAATATTTATATAATCAAAATATGTGGTATTTTTAAAAATTATCGAGGTTATGGTATAATAATCAACGTTCAAGGGCCACATCTACTGAACTAAAACATTAAATAACACTAAATCTATTTCAACCAAGAATAGTAATTTAAACATATAAATGTTAATAAAATTGTGGTAAAAGGTTATAATTAAATAATATATGGTAATATATGTATAATTATTGGCTTTGAAAACATGTATAATAAAAATATAATTATTTTAAAGTAGTTTATAACAAGTATGGATAAAACCCTGACTTGTGGTATAGGATTTTTGGTTCACATTTACATCATTGAGACACAAGAAACATTTACCGCTTTTTTTATGTGGCCTATATACTACCCTTGAATATATTTTACAACTTAATTCATGATAATAATTGTATATACATATTCATATATTTATCCTCCCATTATTTGGATTATGATTCAATGGTTACCAATGTGGTATTGATTTTATAATACAATATCATTGCTTATCAGGATTGCCTATGTTTATGCTTCCAATGATGAAATATTATCATCTATCTCTCATGTAAACTCTGAATTTTATTATCAAAATCTTATTTATAATAAATAATATCCTCTCGTTCCACACATTATATAATCATGTTTCTAAAATAATGTTTTTAAGGAAATTTTTTTTTATTTATTTCTTTGTTCGAAAATCATTAATATATTATATCTATGTTTTCTAAAAATGTTGTACTGAATGATTCTAAATTATACATTGATTTTTAATTTTATTCTTACTCAATTATGAAGTTTTAAAAAACGTAAATGGAATATTCCAACTTTTTTTAAAATGATGTAATTTTTGAAACATTTATGAGATTGTGAATTGAATCATTATTTTAATATACACAGCGTGATATATTTTTCCACCATCTTCACCACTCATATTTTTTGAAGATTCCTTTATTAAATTAAAAGGTTATTTCTAAATAAAAATTATTTTAAATTGTTTTTGTGATATTTTTTTAAAAATATATTCTAAAATGGAAATTATATTTTTCTAAATAAATTATAAATTATACGTTTAGGTAATTTCAATTCATAAATGGAAAAATAATTGATGTTTCTTATATTTTACTAAGGATACGATCCATTGGTACTATAATAATATTCTTCTATAGATTATTTATAATTCTAATGATGATATGTATATGGAACCCATAAATTTTTCATGGGTTATACTATAATGGATTGATGAAATGTTTATGAAACCTAATTTAATTTTGAGGGTTATGATATGAAGAATGTTTAATGATTTTATGGAACACATTATTTATTTTTTATAATGTGATGGTTGGCCTAGAATTATTTAAATATCTAATTCATCAGGTAATGTATTATATAACATGAGATATTTATGGTAAACTAGTCAATGTTCTTGATCATCTAGGGGAAATAAGGTCATATTTTTGATATATTGTATTAAACAAGTCAATGTGATTGATCCACTATGGTATGATGGTGGTGATATCAGATCCATTATGATATTGGAAACACATACAAATCACATACCACTATGATTTTATGGTCTTAATAATTGACCTTGACATATTAAATTGTTTCTAAAATTTTATGGGGACATACTTATATTGTGTTAAATTAAGATTCATGATTTATTTTTAATGTAATCCAACACTTTTGATTCGTTTCATTTTAGATGGTAATGTTTTATATCATAAATCCAATTTATTGTATATAATTAAAGACCCTAAAGGGAATAATGATCCTCTTTAAAGAATTGTGAAATGTTTAATTTGGGATACTAATCAAGAAGGGTCATTCCACTGGGCTTCATAGAAGTGGATAACTCAGCCCATTGCTAAAGGATTTCTTAACTTATGAAATGTAGATGAATCCATTCAAGGTATGTAGGCTAAATTACATTGGGAAATTCATTAAGGGTCTTCTATTAGAAAATGGTTTATGATTAAATTGTATGGTTATGATTGGAGTGAGTGGTCTGGATCCTAAATGAGAGATTTGGGTATTGGAAATAAAAAGATTGATTATCTGGAGGACATAGAAGCTTTGGTCATGTGGGTGGTGGGAAATTGCACTATCAGCAACAACAACAAAAACTAAGTTTGAAAATTGCTTTATATTAAAAGGTGAACAATACCTAATATATATTTCATATAATAATTTTTATTTCCCAAATTCATCCATTTTACCATGGATCATCATCAAAGGTTTATCTTTTAGAATACCACCCTGAACAATGTGTCAGATAAATGAATATAGCCAGGGTCCTCTTCTGGGAACAATAGTAACAAGAAATTCTAGGAGATAATGAATTATAGTATTGGGAATGAATATTGAGCATAGAATTTAGTGTGTTAATGAATACCATCAAAAATTATATTCTTGTTGTGGCACCAAATAAATAATTCCCGACCTACTTATCAAAATGAGTAGAAGAAGGGGAATCAGCTAGCGTCTCACAACTGGTGTTGCCCATCATCAAGATCCGATACATCTTGGAATCCATTATATAATAGGGACACATATCATTGTATATGGATCCAAATGGGACAAATCATGGGTATTGTAGTATGTGTGTATGGGATATCTAATTTCATTGAGTCATAGTTCAAGGGAAATGAGCTTTATAGCACTGATCTGATAGAGCATATCATGGTTTTTAAATGAAATATTTGATAATATATGAAGTTATAAACAAGGATGTATAAGGGATTATTTATATCCCATGATAAATGTATATTTTAGTGGAATCTATGGTGACCATATTATGTGAGCTCATTCCATGTGTGGGCGACTTGGCTTCGCTGCTCAAAATCAACGCAAGGGTTATGTTAAATGTAGAGATAAATGATAGGAATAAATTTGGGGCATGGATAAAATTTATGGCTCCATCATGAGGGTTTTAACCTAATGTGGATGAGACGTTCTTAATGTGAAAAATGTGGGGTGGTTGCCATATTCAAGATAATATAGGATCAATTCATTTTGGTTTTATCTTCTTCTATGGAATAGGTAACTCCATATAAGATGAAGCAAGGGCCATGGTTAGTGTTCACTATTTTTCTAGGAATATTAATTTAATAATCATAGAGTTGGAGTATGGATTCTATTGTTTTGTTTTGGATGATAAATTGGAAGTCTATCCTTCCTTTGGACATGACCTGTTTAATAGGGAAGTGTGAGACTCTTTTGACCAATGGCGTTATAGTTATCCATACATAGAGAAAAAGAAAAATTTCTGTTAATTCATTTTCTACAAAGGGGGGTCCTAGTGATCATTCCATCCTAAATATCTATTTTGGTTCCCTTTTGAATGATTTTAAGCTCACTATTAGGGGTTAAGCTTGAGATATTCACCATTCTTGTCCCCATGACTGTTTTCCTTGTTTTCTAGGCGAGTCAATTAATTATTTATAATAAAACATTACATTCCAGGAAAATAAGTGTACAAAAATGGATGATATTTTTGGGATATGTTGAATATATTTCAGGAAATAAGAATATTATATATCTAGTCTTAAAAGAAACTAAACATTTATGGTCCCCATGCAAATATTTATGAAATGTATTGAATATTCACATAAAATAATTTTATACTTCTTTATGAAAATAAAATGTTTCTAAACATGATGAGTTATACATTTTATTAAGAATTTTCATGTGAAATTATTTATTGGTCATATTTACCTTACCAAATAATGGTGCCCAATTTTTAGCAATTATTTAATGAGAATCAATAAATTAGTTAATTAATTCTTACATAATCTAGTACATTTTGTGTGTTGGGTGTCATATCCAAGAGAATCTCGTGAAAGTATTTGAGACCAAAAATGCAAGTGAAAAAACATAATACAATTGAACACAATAATTAAATATTCTAATTGAGTGAAATATTGTGAAAATAGATGAAGACTTTAGTGGTTTATTGATAAAATTTAAATTAGGGACTAAACAAGAGATGACATAGGGGAGTTGAATTGATTTTATTTAAAATATATTTTCCATGATATGTTCACAATAATCAATGGATGTGAACGAAGTTTCTCTAACAAAAGAAATAGTCAAATTTTAAGGATTTTATAATAAAGAGAATTTTGGGACCAAACAAGATGTTAGATTGAGGGACTCAATTTATTGGTTTTAAAATATGTTTTCCATAACCCATTAAAAAACATTTCTAAAACGGAATGTAGATAATCTAACTAACCATGTACACCAATCATCACTGGAGTAAATTAATACTCTAGCATCTCAAATCCAACACTCATACCATCAGATAATAATAAATCAACTATAATGAATATGAAATTTTTGTTTGATACAGATGTGCTTCTCCCAAAAAAAGATTTATCATCAAAATATCGTAATAATATTATGAAATAAAAATTGGATCAACAGATATCATTTTTATTTGTAATTGATGTTCGTAGAAAAATAAACTACGTAGGACATAGATGTTTGAGAGTAAAATATAGTTTGATTAAGAATCAATGAAGTTAAATGAATTACAAGAAAAATAATGTTCCTAAATTGAGTTTAAAAATATAATCCAATTTGATTGAATATTTCATAAAAAATAAAAATATATAAAAATGAAGAAATTAAGAAAAAAATTTATGTCGGGGACCTTAGTTTCTAGTTCAATTACAACACTCAGAGTTCTTTCATTCCTACCTAAATCATACTAATCTTTATGATGACCTGTTGAAATATAGATCCAATTCCTTCTATGAAAAAACTAAAATTAATTTCCATTTGATCCCAATGACATGACTCCATCCCAAATTCTTGTATTTGAATATATTGAACTGATCTCCACATAGAACATTCACTGTATATCCTCTATACCTCAAAATTGAAACTATGTGATCCCACATAACAAAATGAGCTCATCCATATATGATATTTTTCTCCTAGTGAGTGTAATGAATCATGTAACACTCTCAAATGATCTCTAGGAACATTCTAGTTATATCCCCACAATTATTAAATAGAAAATGAAAATGTATTTATAGGTTGGGAGACTCATCCAATGATTGAAATATATGTACCCATAAAATTATTGGGGTGATGCACAATTATTTATCATGGATGTTGTGTAAATTAGGTGCATAAAGTAGTTACTGGGAAGAAATTGATTGGAATTATAGATCAGGAATCTGTGAATGTGAGATTAGGCCTTTAAAGAAAGGCCTCAATACATCTTTCATAAAATATTGGGACCCATTTTATTCTTAATAATGATTCTTTAAACAAAATAAGGTGATAAATAACATTTTTCACTCAATTATAGAATGATCAACTCCTTAGTTCTTCTTGTATTCTATATAATCTCTCATTGTACTCTTTCATTTGAGGAACTCAGTTCTGTTTTCCTATTTGTTTGAAATTTCAGAAATTTCAAATATTGGACATCTACACATTATAATTCAACACCCAATAAATCTACAGTTGATGAAAATATTACATTTATGCATGCTCCAAACCAGATATGGATAACCATATATAGATCATCTAGATACTATTCAATATAAACTATTCACTTATTGTTATCAATTTACAACTTCATTTTTTACTACTTTACCCAATGTATTCATCAATTTATTTAGATTATAACATTTAATCATTGATAATTAATCCCATTATCTTTTTTTAAAAAATATTGAGTTCCATTACATCAATAATAAGTTGATTATTTCACTTTATGTAAAGGACTATACTCCACATTCTCAATAATCATCAATGAACCATACTACCACATGAAAATCAATATTAAAAGTAGAGAAAATACATAATTGAGAAAAATGAAACCCCCTTATCATCCAAACATCTTCATATATGTACATTTTTGAAGAATATAGTTGATAATATTGTTTAAATTACTCCTTAATCCTTAATATACAGCATTGGAGTGACTGAGGTCCACCCCCATTCATTAATTTCCTTCTTTACGATGATATAATGTTATGATGTAATCATCTTTTGATGATATCTAGGTTTAAATTGTCCTATTTAAAAGAATGGGTTAAAATAAAAAATGATATTATATCAATTTAATCATTTTCAATATTCATAATGAACTCTAGAGGTTCTTCAGTCTCCAGTTAGAAGTAGTTCTTCCATTATATTGATTAGTATAAACACAAGAATAACTATTGAAATATCCCATTTTCATCATTTATCGAAATAAATAATGATCATCTTAATAATATAATTTATTATAACCTATAATATTAAAACAATGATAATTGTATAAAACTAATCATATTCATCCATTCATCCTCAATAGCTTCAACCGTGAAGGAAATATCGATATACATCATATATTTGACATTTGGTTAATCCAATTGTTTCTGTGATACTAGGTTGACTTTCCACTGTTGTGATCTGGATACTTATTCTTCATCCATTGAATTAATCACAAGATATAATCAATTTCATCTTCCCCAATATTACGCTATATGTCTAGAATAATAAGGTTGGTCATTTATGGCAGATAAATGCACTGTTTTTGGTTGATGTTGGTCACATGAATATTTAACCTTGGAATTCTAGGTTAAGACATGGTAGTTTATGAAATCATTCCTAAACTAATTTAGGATTCATGGAAGTTAAGGGATACATTCTATTGGTGTACAAATATCTTTCTATTATTTATAAACATATTTTAAAAACATAGGATGATACAAAAACATGGTATTTTCTCCTCAAAATAGCATCGTAGGGTCACACCATTACTTTTTCTCTTACAGATGGTCAAATGCATAGTCTCTAAACCTAATAGAAGAAGCCACCCAAAGTAGCTTAGTGGCTCTTTCAATGATGAGTTTTACTCAACCCGTAAAGTATAAAGATTCCAAAAAAATTTCATAAATATTATGACAACCCATATCATTTATATACTTTAATAAATGATTTATTACATTAATATACATATATCAAAATCCTAAAATATTAAGATCCCTAGTCTATTGGGGTTATTAAATACAT
This sequence comes from Viscum album, assembly GCA_963277665.1. NCBI lineage: Eukaryota > Viridiplantae > Streptophyta > Magnoliopsida > Santalales > Viscaceae > Viscum > Viscum album. Next base: position 1,293,759,812 of record OY728158.1, read on the forward strand.
ATCATAATATCATGAAACATGTATATAATTACATTTCATTAATTCTTAATAACATGGACTTAAATTCCATTGATCCTTAATCCTATTTTTTAATTTAATATTAATCATTTAATGGAAAGTGTGAAACATAACTATTTTATCTAAATAAAACCATCAAAGAAGTCATCCCAGATCCAGAAAAAATGGAAGTTCCCCTCCCTAGTGTCTACATTGTTTTTGTTAAGCCTCCACGTTTTCATGACAAATACGAAATCTATCATGTGAAGGGTTGCATAGGTATGATACTAAAGGAAATTTTCATACCCTCTCATTCATCAAAATATGGATGACTATGCTCTGGGGATTTGTTTTTCTCTGAATGATTACATAAAGGCATCATATAAATATGGAAACAACATAAAACATGACATAAAAATACTATAGAAAGAAAAATATTCGATATATTATAACATAATTTTCTAAGTCTAAATAACAATGCACCATACATGGTGTGTGATGAGATAAAAATATTACCTAATGCATTAGAGTCTTATATAATTCCAGAAACACTCTTCAAAATCAAATTATTTATTTTAATTTGATTGGTGGATTGATCATACAACCTAAGGAAGGTTTCCATAATTTTTATTCACCCAATTAAAGAGTGTTTTTTATGTACATGGATGTTTATGTGTCCTTTATTCATTGGTTTTTTAACATGATTTATTGTAATCAATTTTTTTAATATTAGTATAATGGTTTTACTTGAATAATTTATAAATATTGGTAATTTGGTGTTATTTACATTAAAATATAAATATTGTTATTAAGGTATATATTTTATTGATGACATTATTTATTTTGTTAATAAATAGATTATCTAGTAATATTATAATATTCCATCATTTTTATTGATTCTTGTATATAAAATTAAGAATTATAATTCTATTAATTATTTTTTAAATTATATTTGAAGTTAATAATAGTAGTTTTTTAATTTAATGGTTTTTTAATTGATTTATTATCTATTAATTGTTATTATTTTTACTTAATTTAATTTTTCAGTTATTTTAGTTTAATTTCTATAGTCAATTAATTATTTATTTATTTATAACTGTTTTAAAATTTATATTATTTTAAAAGTTTGGGGCTAAAGCCTCATCTATTATTAAATAATGGCATTGACATATTTAACTAGGTAGAGGGAGACCCATTACATAGACCGATGTCCTAGTGAGAATTTAGCCCATTACATGGCCCGTAGGCCCAAATTTTTGGCCCAAGGCCCATTCTGTGAACATTACTGCTACAGTAATAGCTTGCTACATTCCACATATTTCCCACCACTGCTAAATTTCCCTGCCCCAGCTATAGTTACCTGTCGCCACTACAATAACATGCCACCGCTACCGTGCCTGCCACGCTACAGTGCATGTTGCCGCTACAGTGCCCGTCATTGCTATAGTGCCACCACTACTACAGTGCGCTATAGTACTGCAACAGTACCTGTGCCCCATGGGTTTTGAACCATTTTATATAATGTAGTATTATAGGTTGATTTCCACAAACCCAAACCCCAAATACAGTTTTTTTTATTATTTTATATTTACACTAACTATATTTTTGTTTTTTTTTGTAATTAAATTAAATTTATTCATTTTATTTTCATTAAAGATGATGAGAGTAATTGTGAAAGAATGTGATCTGGTGATAAATTGTTTTATTGGTCATATAATGGGAGGCATTTTCAGTATACTAATCACAATTGGTGGATTTTAAGTGACCACACCCTAAATTTTCACACTCGAATATTATAAAAGAATCAAAATTCACTAACTATGAGATGCTATCATGATTAGAATATCTATTGTACCTCCATAATAGAACATAGCACGCCTATATTTCATATTACCATTAGATAATACAAATCATCATTAAAATCTATAGACTTTCCATGGTAGTGTGCAGAGTAATTTCCAATGGAAAAAAATCAAACCAATTTTCAATCTTATAATAGACCATGTTGCGCTAAATCAAACTAAAACATGAGGAACAGAACATGATCAAGATCGCAACCAACCTAAAATTTTATAACAGATTATGGAAGAAGATATTGATATTTTTGTAACCAAAGGCACCATGAACCAAATATGATCCTTCTTCTTGACATTATCAAGGAGATCAACTAGACGATGAGCACTAATATGGATATTTTATTATCTTTATTAATGAATCCCAGAGAGTCTTTGATTTATTAAATCATATATGCACTAGTTCGACATAAGGAAGCTCAACATTAAACTCATGAATCTGACAACCAGCTGTCATAGTTTGAGGACAATATTATCAAACTATTGTTAGATTAAATTGACATCTCCATTGAAGAAGATTAATCAATATATTCTTCACCACTATTCCATGTTTATTATTTTTTAGCCTCATAAATCTAAAAAATATATGTGGGATGATGGAACCAATTGATGGAATGATTCTCTTTGGCCACTATTGATGGATAAACCTAAATTCAACATCAATGAATATGTGGACAATCAAGGGATGATTATATTATTGATATCTATTTAATGGTGCTCAACAAAGAATATGGAAGGGAATCATTTCTCTCCAAGTCCATGGTTTATATGTTAATGATAATCTGATGAATGGTGATCAATGTTTTGATTATGTGAATGAAAGGATAAATTTGAGATTGGATGAAGAACTCCTTGGATGTCTGATTATGCATGATTTAACATGAATTTTGATGTTATAATGGATTATACATACACAAGCTTTACTTAACCAAGAAGATGATTAAATGGATTATATTCTAACCGTTAAATTGTTATTGGGAGTTAATGTTTGAGAAATTTGAGTTTTTTCTATAATTTATAAACTCCTCTAATGATGATTGATCGTGGATGGGAAGTTTCTAGGTGATCGATTAGCTAAAAGGGTCTGAAGGTTATTGTTTTTTGTAGGTTATAAATTTAGAATGATGATATCTCATTATTATATTGTTATATGACTTTTAAGATATCAATTATTACACATCAGGTGTTCATGGGAAGGATTTAATGGAGTCCTATGAAGAGACATTGAAAATTAATTCAAGAACGACTAGTTCATTTCATTATTGATGCCCACCAAATGAGCATTTGAAAAGTCGCAAGGGAAGAAATACCTAGATATGGGTATTATATTCCATGAATAACAAAAGGAAGAAGTAGGTGTCCAATACCCTCTAATTTAACAGGCCTCCATGGGATACGTGATCACATGGCTATCATTAGTTCATGCAATGGATCCATGTCAAGGACATAACCCGCATTAGATGGACTGAACGTTTTACACCCCTTATTTCTTACAAAAAACATTTATCATGTGATCTTAGATAGTTTTTATGATCATATCATCTGAATTATAAGCTTCTACAATTTCCGAGGATACCATAGAGTATAAGCCTCAATTAGTGGAATAATAGGATAAGTCTAGTGTATAGGGCTATCTCAGCATGTAATACCCAATCAACTGAAATACAAGGATTCTTATTACTTCCCTAAATTGGATAAAGTGGATGCCATTTTAACGATATAGCCAATCCATATGAATTTGAACCTCATATATATTACATTTTAAACATCTGGACCCAATCATTCCCATGGGATAACCAGTCTACCTCATCTCTTAGTGGGATGAGAAAGCAACTGAACTATGATGAATATGATTTGTACCATATTTGGGACACATATGATGCATCTCTAAGGCATATTTTATATATTAAAATCCAATGGTTGTCTCAGTGTTTATGTATTACATCCATATGTGATGATTCTAATAACTTGAAATCCCTTGTTTCTCACATTGAACATAGCTCACATGGGCTTAATGAGAAACAATGAAAAATGAATTGGCATCATTGATCCCCACCAGTCATCATAGTCTTATTAACTAATCCTTGATGTGTAGTATGAAGGAAAAATCATTCACACAATGGAATATGACTTGGGTCCCGTCCAGAGGGAAAGAGAAAACTATAAAAACATTGATTCATTCCATAATCATGATACCTATGATGTATCTTCAAGACACGATTTCTAATATTTTATTTCTCAGTAGCCGAAAAATTTTAATTTCCATAATATGTTAAAAACCACGGGTTTATGGAACTATGAGGGGTTTGATTAAAAAAATAATCAGGATACATAGTACAACTCGTAATGGATTAATCCCATCCCAAGAATTTTAATTACCTCACTACATGGAAGAAAATTTAAAATCACCTAGTTATACAACATTACCACATAAAGAGCTACCCATTATAGGGGAAAAGGTAAAGAACCTAAAATTTATATACATGGATTCAATAATGATATTCCACTTTCTCTTTTATATAGTTAAGACTTAACATATAAATCATTTGGTTCTAGTAACTGCAAGCTAATTTAGATTAGGAATAAAGTCCTAAACAAATCTTAAATCTATATGAGATTCCTATCATTGGAAAAAAAATTCCCAAAAAATGGTTTGATGAGCACAACCACCTATCCTATCAACTAATGCACGTAGCTAAGCTCCATTGGGGGTAAAACCACAATAAACCACGTATCTTTGGAAAGTCGGTATATACCCAGTTAATGATGGGAAAATGGTGGGGGATTCCATTAAGAACAAAAATGGTGACCATATTTTATTTATTATGAATGAAATAATATCCCCAAAATCATCCATTTAGCCAAAATAAACCCACCATGAATGTGGGTCTGAGGGCATCTCTTCCCTTTCGAAACAATAATTGTGACCCCAATGTGAAATTCTCCAATAAAAAAATTGTGCTATTTTTCATGAGACAATTTTTCCACTAAAAAAATGGTGAACCCAATGTGAATATATCAAATAAAAAACCATCATTAAATTATATGTCAGGAGACATTTTTTTTCATTCTAGCACACAAAAACTGGTCAAACACCCATGATCTTACAAAAGATCCTCTTTAACTGGGGTTATTGGGAAATAAGTCAATCCCCATTTTGAAAAGTCCAAACAAGTTGAATGGCCGAATCTGTTATAAAAGTACATTTTTTTAAAACAAATATATATGATTTATTGTACATCATTACTATGATAATGTAATAATAATTTTTATTGTTCTATGTTTTTTGCATGAATGGAAATACTCCTCCCATCAACAACATTCAAATTTGAGGTAATTTTTCTTCATCCATTTATAGCTTTGGTAAATCACCCATGGATCAATCCTATGTGGGTAAAAAAACTATATCGCATACAATGAATCTCAATCATGAGGTGATAAAAACTGTGGTCAAGGTTTACCATCGATGTGGTTCAATACCTACCCTGGAAAACTCTCATTAGGTTCTCCAAGCATGAAAACTAGTTATTTTTCATCAGCCAGGGAATTTTGCAACAAAGAATGAGACCCTTGTCACCAAAACCTATAGTATTGAGAGATTATTTCTGGACAATGAAAACAACACATTTTAATTTCTAATAATGGTTGTAAAGGAAGACCAATATGGATTCCATCCATTTATGATGCCGCTGAGGAGAAAACCTGTCGACCACCATCGCCAACATCATCCCATTGGTACCCACCAATCACATGCTGAGCGTACCACCAGACATACAACTGCTTATGATACCCATTCACAGGAAATAAGGAATGGTCACTGGGTAAGGAAGGTGTTTGATATCCAGGAAAAGTCTCATATCCCACCCCTTATGAAAAATACTACCTAAATATTTTAATAGAAGTATGTAAGTAAGATCATATACCTAATTGATCTGAACAAGTCTTTGGCCATATTCCAACAACCAACATGGGGGATGAGTATATTCATTCCCCCATTCGTGAAGTCCATCAATATATTTTAGTGGAACAAGATGGATAGAAGTGTGTGAATATCCTCTATTAAATAGAATACATCTACCATCATATAATGTAGATGGAAAATGTATAGGCTTATATACATATACAAAAATTCTAAAATGCCAATATATTTTATCAATAGCTGAAGAACTCTATCGGCATATTTCAACACTCTTTAAAATTTAGGGATATGAACATATTCCTATCCCTATATCCAGTACAAGGAAACACTCTAATCATCATGACTAAGTGGCTACTATGGAGTTCGTAGATATTCTTTCTCCCATCCAAGAGGATTATTGGAATATTCTGATAAAGGGAGAGGCATCGATTGCACTCATATTCCTGTTTGAATCTATGCTCACTGGGTTAGAGAATCACATTCCATGGGTCATGGGCACATGACTATTGGAGAAGTCTGGCGGCATATTCCGAAGGATTGAAATCGGGCTCATATGTCACATACATGACATATTTTGAAGTTAAATTTCATTTATTTTCCTTTCATTCTTTGTTTTGGATGGTTTCCAAAGGTTTTATGGAGAAATAGATGAGTTTTCATGAATTGGGCCAAACCATGAGCCCAATTCCAGATTTAAAAATAAATATTGTTTCCTTTATAACTTTTTCATTTTTAAATATTTTTCCTTATTTCGAATTCCTAAATGGTCTCCTCTGACCTATTAACACCAAAATATAAATTTGGAGCCTTTATAAATCCATAATCATGGTGGATATGGGTTTTTATTTAAGATATTGGGTCTGCCCGAAGGCCCATTTCCTACATTAAAAATACTTTTTAAAGTTTTTATATCTCCTTCAATATTTTCGTGTTTTTGGTTATTCCACCTCCCACTCGACCCTAAGAAACCCAGACGTGCTCCCATTTCCTTCCTCCCCTCCTTGGAGCTCTTTGAAATCTCTAATATGGGCTGATCTTCATAGGGTGTCTCAAATCGGCCAGAATTGAAGAGGTAACTTTATCCCTTCTTAACTCTCTCAATTCTTACTCTTTTCCCTCCATTCCAGTTCCCAAATTACCTCCTATATCTTGTTAGAATAATCCCATAATTTTGGTTGTTTTCAAATTCAGAAACTATTGTTTGTGGAGTGATTAATTCAGGATAATTCAAGTAGGTGAGTCTATTTCGTTCCTCATTCAAATTGCTTAGGGTTTCTTCCCTAATTCTTGAATTATAAAAAATTCCAGAAGTTAGGGTTCGTGCATAGGTTATAAATTACTGCATTTTGGGTGAAATATTGAGGTTTTAGGTTTCTTTTAACTTCCTTGAGGTGCGGCGGTCATGTGGTTGATGTTTCACCCCAATATTTGAGGGTTTCGACACATTCGGTAGGTGATTCCGTGGATAACCATTTAATGATGAGTTAGTTTTCTTGACTAAATAATTTTACATTTTCCTTATGTGCTGTGAATTATGAGAAAACCATTTTTGGTAGCAATAGTAAAACATTTGTTTTTAAAGTTACATTTTTTCTTGAAGTGTGTATTTTTCAAATGTATTTCATGTGTTATCTCTTGTGGTAGTTTTGTAAAATGTAGAAGTGGTTTATTACTTGTTGAAAGGGGCTGAAAATTATGGTTTGGCAATTATATAGTTCCATGTGGGCCTAAAAAGGGGTTGTATTTGAATTGTTTTATTTGTATAACCTTGTTATACTCCTTGAAAGTGTTTTTATGGATTTGTGTGTTCTCATGGGTATCTTTTGTGATATTATTCAAGGTGATTATATAACATTTGAAAGTGGATTATTACATGTTAATTGGGCTGCCAATTATGTTTTGGTAGGGTCTTGGTGTGCTTTTTTCTTAAAATGAGGTTTTTGAAATGGATTTTATGTGCAAAGTTTGGGTATACTCTTTATAATTGTTTTATGAAAGTTTTGAATGATTTATTGGGTTGTGTAATAGGTGAAACTATATCAGCAAACGGTTTTGGTAGGAGTATATTTTTAAAAGGTCCATTTCATTTGTGAAAATGTTGTTATGTGATATGTATCATCCTGGAAATATTTTATTAAATTGTTTGAAGGAGATATTGACGAGTGAAAGTGATGTGAAAGTGATGTGGAGTGTTTTGTGTGAGTGTGATGTGAAAAATTGAATTTTTGATTATGAAAGAAGTGTTATATTCCATGTGTGTGGGCTGTTATATGAGTTTAAATATCTTATAATTGGTTTATAAATTTTTTAATGGTTTTGTGGATGTTTTGAAGAAATTTGAAACGTGTTGTGGGCTATTTTGGTGTGATTCGGATTTCAAAATCATTTTGAATGAAAAATGAATTTTTGTGACTTGTGTGGTATACATATGGGAGTTTTGGTGAATTTGGGATGTGGAAATGATATATTCATGTTCAATTTATATTTCTTTACTTGTTGAACTTGTTTGAGCACAATGGGGAAACCTGGGTATCTAGGTGGGTGGACATGTACTAGTATGCTAGTGAATCCGTGGGGTTTGGCCTCAGTTTCACTTATCAATATTGACGCTTACAACTCTAACTAAACTCTGATGATGATGGTTGGGGACCACTAGGTTATGGGTTTGTTCCCTACTAGTGGCTCGTGCACGAGAATGAATATTTGTGATGGTTACTCTCACCGAGATACGAGGTACCGGGGACCCACAGCTAGCTAGTGCCTAGGGGTTACTTCCTATTTCTTGTGCCCATTATTTACTTTGTACTTACCGTCGGCATATGGTATAGTTGGCTGGAAAATTCATTAGTGTTGAAATTATTTTTAAAAGTGTTTATTCTTAACGATATCCCACTTGAAAACTATTTTTATTCAAAGTTACATCTTTTAGAAACTGTAATTAGCTTTTCATGTTTTTGAAAACTTGCATGCTTTTCGTCTTTAAATGTTTATAACATAGAATCTCTTAGTGGTGGTATCCTAATGGGCATTGTCTCACACCCTACTTACACCCTTGGGTGTAAGTAGACTTGGTTATTTTTGTTGTCGCAGGTTGGGTACAGTTTTTTTGTTCCAGTGGTTCGGGTTTCTAGCAGGTCCTGGGTGGTGAAGTCTTGTGGAGGTGGCTTGAGGGTGGTGCCCCTTTCCATGAAGGTTCTTGGGCTGTCCTTATTTGGATTTGTACCTTTGGTATAGAACTTTTGAGTTTTTTTAAGCCATGTAATTCAGTTCTGAATTTTTGTAAAAGATTGTTTGGTTTGAAATATCCAGATTTGTTTCATTGGATTCTTTTGTTGTTTTATGTTTATAAACTCGGGTAAATCGTTCCCAGTTTTCATTTTATGATACCCGGGCACTTGTGCCAGCCCGTGGGGATCGAGAACGCCCTTCAGGGCTTGTCACGGGCTAGATTTGGTGCCATTTTTGGTGGAGATCGATTCGGTTCGTGACATCATATATCATATATGGCCGTGGATAACCAGGTGAGAGGGGAATAAGCCTCAGGATACACTCATATTTCCAATTTTGAAGTGTAGATGTATACTTCAAAGGACTAGAATTGAGATAATATTCATGTTATGGATAAGGATAACCAACTTAAAATGGAACAAGCATAGGGATAGCATAATATTATAATAAGGGAATCTTCTGAGAATATTCCAGTATATTAAGGAATTAATGCACAAATTCATAATTTTATCGATGGAAAACTACTTTAGTTTCATTATGAGGAAATAAAGGATGATGTTCATATAACATAACACATTCTAGAGGTCCTTTGGATGATTATGATGGGGAATGAATATTCAAACTGAAATCATATTTCCATTCCAACTGAAGATCACCAAGTGAGAGCCGCACATGCCTTGGCGTAGGATCATTTTCTTCCAAGAAAGACCAAGATCCTATTCTGAAGTCTTCCAATGAGTCTCATACTTCTACCTCGAATGAGGATCACCAGGTGTGAATGGAACATGTGTCCAGATAGGATCATATTCCTATCAATAATGTGAAATTACATCAAAATATTTCAGCAGCTTCGGAACAGTGGGCTTATAATCATTTAACGCCAGTCAGTTATAAGAAGTTTATGGAAACCACCATATAGTGGGATCACATCCCTGCATGATTCAGAAAATAATGTCAGCATATTACGACCACAAAACTAGACATGACCCATATTCCTAGTTTTCACAATGTTAGGGTCTATATGGCCATTCAAGATACATTATCAACACCATAAGGGTCTGTCAACTCTTCCACCAATGATGTAGAAGATCATTAACATAATAACCCTTATCATAGTAATGTGAAGATTGATCATATGGAATATACTCCTCAAATAATGGTGGTCAACCTCCCCATAGATATATCTACCACAAACAATGAAATCCTCCCCATGAAAAAAACATTATATAGGGATGTTTTCAAAGATCATAACTCTGCATATAGATAGGTGTTAATTTCTCAGATGCCTTTATAAAAAGAGGTGCTCAAAATATCAACGTCAATCGGATATAGTTTCCCATCAACACCCAGTATCACATCACTCCAGTCTATAGGTGAACCTTAGAAGAATATTATTTTATATAAAATAATATAGGTGTGTATGTCTAATGAATAGGAGGAAAATAATTAACATATGAAGAGATTTATTTAGAAACAACCATATCATCATGTTCAAGACCCTCCCAAATTCTGACAAAGGGATCCCAAATGAGGTAGGGAAAGAGTGAATGACTTAATAATTCCATCAATTTTTGTATTTTCACAAACAACTAAAGGATAGACACCTAACTACTCTATTATATGAGAGTCACCTTCACACCATCAAGATATTTTTTGATTATCTATATATGGATGTTATCTCTATGAACCAGGATCCAAAACTAGAATATCACATTGAAAATATATACCAAGATTGTTTCCCATTCATCACAACCCTTGGATAGCTAATCTGCATAGCCACATCATGAATATATATTTTAGGATGGGGAAATTATGGATAATTACACTTTATGTCATCCACGGAACATCAAAACCAATCAGATACAACATAGTCAAATTTCATATATTCTGGTGAAATTAGTAGACCATGAAATGTTCATGCCAGTTGGACAATAAAACAAAAAATTTCCACTTCAATGATGTTGTGACATAATTAATGAATGAATAAGATATTCTAACAGACTATTAAATTGTGCCATATAAAAATAAAAATGAATTTCAAATATAGATACCGAAGATATGTTCACCCAGACAACATCCTGTAAAGATTGGTTCTCATCATATCCTGGAATCATGCCCATATCATACGTTATCATAGATACACCATATCAAATAATCCAAAATAGTTTATTCCATTTTAGTCATCCTGGAGATGATCCCTCACTCCAAGACATGGAAGTATATACCACCGCCTCCACCTCCCGTATCATCAATTCTCGATATGATTCAAGACATGCTCGCAAGAGATACACAGAAACACAAACCCACTAGGCTAGGGGAATTTATAACTAAAGCACCATTTTTTGGATCTTCATCCCATGAGATGATCCTAGGGACATAAAATATGATTCCATATCAACCTCACCCCACTAAGAAGAGGCCATTGATATCTTTATGTCCATATATGGAATCATAATATCCGAAATTGGAATCTGTGGATCCCTAACATTTTGACCAATAAATGACAATTGAAACCAAAATGAACCACACCCCATAGGTACGGGGGTATTTTAATAATCATCATCACCATTGAGATAATTAATATTCTCTAGGTTTTTGAGGAAGAAATAAATTGTTGGAATCCCACCTATTCCTCCCACCACAATACAAACCTCTATTGGTCGGTGATTTCATGGTGATCATATCCATAAACTAACTCAAATTCACCATTCATTGAAAAATTTTATAGGAGTGTGAAATGAAGGAAATCATACATCAACGTGTTTGCAAGTCAAAACAGCCCAATATGGACTAGGGATTAAAGAACGATCCTGATAAAAGAAGTGTTGATTCCCACCATTGCATCGAAAGTAGTAGGACAACCACCATTTCTTAAAATGAATCATTCAATGTCATCAATTTCAACATGAAATATATTATGGATAAAGATGAAAATGTACAGTGCCGCAACCTGGAAACTTGACCCTGAGAGGGGGTGATTGGGATGCACCAAGGGAGGTTACACGCACTTGGAACCAAAGAAGGCTCCAAAATATTTATCCTCCAAATACTAAGCAACCATTGTTATGAAAAAATGCTGAGAAATAAAAATAGAAAGGTATGAATACATCCTGATCTCCAACCACAAGAATCAATGTTCCTTCAACATAGGAACAATTGTTATAATATGAGAGTGAGATACAATATCTCAGACAACTCAATGAGGAGCTACTCGGGGGAAATATTCCAGATTGGTATCATATTTAAAAGATGAATAATATTCTATCTCCCATAGTTGAGAAACCCACATAATTGGTATCGAAGAATCATACTATCTTTGTCTATAGTAAGTCATTCTAGAAAAGAGAAGAAGTCAAAAAGGACCTCGGTTATATATACCTCCTCACTCATTTCGGTTTAATCTTTCTATCTTGTAAAAAATAGAGATTTAGTAGGAGACAAAGGTAGGGAAATCTCATCAATCCCCACATACTCCCTATAGATAGTAGGAATCTCGAAAAATAATTCCCTTGGAGCTTATTAACATCATCAAGTCTTTGGATACTTGAATGGGAGCCATAAAATGGTGACACACACCTATACAACATGACCAGATTCTACATGATGAATGGGTGATGATACTTTAGCTCCACCAATTTTGTAAATCCTAGCATCTTCACTTTTTACGGCATGGACGACCCCCAACATTATCCCACACACATTACTTCCCACTGTGTGTCGATGATGGGCCCTCGAGATCAATAGGATGAAACAAGATGATTTTTTTGTACAAACCCAGATAGGTCCAACCTTTAAATGGTTCATCATCCTACCGGCATGATCTATTATAGGATCAGAATATCTCCAGCCTTAATTTTTCATCAGTTCATCCTCAAGATGAAGAAAACTATGATCTTCGATCTTGATAAATGAAAACAACATGAGATTGAGAGGGTTATTTACTTCAAATAAATATTAAAAGGTTTAACTTATTCACTCAACATTCCTCTACTAGAGAAAAAGGTATTGGGAAGTTGTGATGAAAATATATAGGATTAGTTTCAAACACCTTTATCCCAATTAATTACCTATGTGGATTCAGGGAGTTCATAGAAAAATAATAATGTCTCATAGATGCTTTTAATTGAACCTGACCCAAAAATCGGCTCATTCCCGCATCATAAGGGATAAGTCGAAAAAAGCATATGTTTATTATACTCTCATGATAAAATTAATTCCATCCAATAACCCAGGATTGTTCCAAACCTCCCTACACCTCATGATGAGTTTAAACTACCACAAAATATCCCCCATCCTGTAGCACAGAGACAATAGGGCTACTAGACATTAGTTGAACAGATGAATAAACCATAATAATTACAAAATTTAAAATACCATGGTTATGTCTAGTAATACATGGACATCAATTGTTTCATGATACCGTAACTTAGGAAGATCAATGAGTTGATCCTCATTGACTATCCTAACTAATTACCTTTCCATAGAACTCCAAGTCATAATATCCCTGACTGATTTATCTTCAAATAATTACTTCAAGGAATGATCAATTCTATTCATGTGGTGTCAGATAACACCTCTAATATGGTTTCTACATAACAATTTCTTGTTTTGAAGAGAATGATAGTTTGAAAATGGTTTTGGATAGGCAAGATCAGATGTTCAACAACTGGATGACATGAAAACAGTTTACTGAGATCATACCACACTGAGAGAACAGTTGTTCAGACACAAAATAGCTCCAACACATTAGACGGAGACATCAGATATACCTTCCAAAGGGGCCATGAATATCAGAGGTAGGATGAAATAGAGAGGTAGAATTCATATTCTACTCTAACATAAACTATAACTCATGAAGATTTATTCCCTACGCTATCGGAAGCATGGACACCTCCCCATAAATTGGAATCATATTTGGATGAATAGATCTTATTTTGTTCCATCAATATGATATACTTGAAAACCCCTTATTTGAAAATGAATATGTATCAGGAAATTATTTTCCCACACATAAGCAGAAAGCATGAGGCTACATACGCATGAACTGATGATATAGAGGAAACATGTGCATGTTCTGACACAATATTCAAATCACATAGCCATAGAGAACAAATATACTATTGAGACTATTGGTAAAGCACTATATAATTCCAAAAATAGGATTGTAGGTGTCCCTAAACACTCCATTAGACATTGGAACACAAGTTTCATTCATGACCGCCTAGATAAGGTTTGATTATCTGCTCAACCCAGCTAGTGGGGAAGATAGACATGACCCTTGCCACTTGTAGTATATGCTTCCTTGATTCTTTTCATAAGAAAAAGCACCGTCCACCAAAAATATCTTGTCTCCTAAGTAATACGTATAGGAATAACCCCACATCTGGATGTGATGACCTCTGAAACAAAACTATGATGATATGAAACATCCTGTAGTTGTACCGTCCAAACTCTCAATCCTTGATGAGCTTCATATTTTAAATGAAATCAGGTACGAACTAATTCAATCAATCTGAATCCCATAGTAATTCATGAAAAATATATATATTTCCAAGTCCCATCAAATAGAGGCCACGAAATGAGAATTCCATTTCACCATTTCATTTACTAAACATGATCAAGAAAAATCATCCATGTGCACATTAATAACCAATATTTTTTGATCATGATAAATAATATCGATGTTTAAATGGCTCTAATTAATCGTGTTTCCAAGATTAGAAATATCCTAATGAGATCCCTCTAATATTTGGGATAAAAAGAATCGGATTTTCTCCCAAAATTAATATCTTTCAAGGGTATAATAAGCACGAGAAAAGACCTCTCTAGAATATCAAGCTCTAAGATTTTTTTGGGATATCACATATAAACATGAGTTTATGGTTATCTAGTAAGATATTGTATACAATGTTCGTTTTGGAAGGACCTAGCTCCACAACAACATGGAAATACCTTCAAAATTCCATTAGTGCCTGATGTACCCCATTGATAGAAAGGTTGACATACATCATGGTGATAGAGACTCATTTGATTTTTATGTAGCCACATATGGTGAGGGATATTTTCACAAAAAAGAGAGGCAAAATAACCAATTTTGGATGATGACATATTGGTTTTAGCTCCCAACAATACAAAAAAAATGTCTTATACCAACAAAAATTTATGGATAGATAATATATCATTTTTTATTAAAAATGAGCATTTTGAACTAAAAAAATTATGTTTTATTGGTATTAATGTTAAATAAGAACACTTATTTTTACAAATATATATATATATCTATTGATAATGATCATTACATTCCAAAAATTATTATACCATCAATTAAATCTATTTCTTTTTCATACTAATGCTAACATTTTCTGTTTACTTTTGAATCTATTAGTAATTTAAATTTTTACCAACAAATCATCGACCATCAATAAAATTTATTATAATTAACCATTTAATAACAATAAATATTTTATTTGTAAAAAATAAAGAGACCCAAATTTTTTATATGTATTAATATTTTTTGACAAAAGTCAATATCTATTTTTTGATGTCTTAATAAAAATATATCATTAAAAGATTTTAATTTTCAATTTTATCTAAATATCAATTATTTTTATATTTTTTAATGACGTTCATTTGATAATAATTTAAATATTTTTTATATAATAAATATAAATCCTTATGATATTTGATATATTTAAATATATGTTTGATATTCTCTGCAAAAATGGAAATGTTATATTCATATTTGTAGATAATAAAAATAATAAAAAATTCTCAAAATAAATTCAAAAAATTAATAATTAACATTTAATACATAAATAACATTACAATAAATTGACTAATAATATTTTAACTGTAATTTATATTCATTTATTAAAATTATATTTTATATTAAAAGAAACCTAATATTTTTTATAAATTTTATACATTTATTAGATATATATTTTATATGATTTATTTAAAAAACTAAATGAAATTTTGAAAATTTATTATCTTTAATTTAATTATTTAAATAACTAATAATAACCAACCCTGATTCACTATATTCAATGTGTATTACACCCCACCCAAGCCTCCTCCATTGACCCGAAACATCAATTACCTCCGTTGGTGAAAACACCCCCTCCGCCTTCGTGATCCTCTTCCTCCTCTGTGACCACCGTTCCCCTTGGATCTCATCGCCGTATCCTCCACCACTCTCCATCTATACCACCCACCTCTTTTGCAACCCCACCACCTCCTCTATGACCATTGGACTAGGCCACTAGACTCCTTCAACATGACCCTCCACACCCACCACAATCTTTCAATGACCATCGTATCGTCCCCACCGAAAGATCCCCACCATCCACAACCTTCCTCACTTGACCCCCTCCATCAATGACCTTCCCTGCTTGACCCCCATTGTCCTTATCCTTCCCCACCCAGCGTTCCCCATGCGAGGCATGCCCTAATCTTCAATTGGTTTGAAATAAGGAAATTTTTTAGTTTTCTCACTAACATATATTGATTCCCTATTAATGTGTGCAATATAAGTTGAATCTAGGTTAAATTATAGGTAGAACAATGTTCCAAGAGATAGGGTGTTTCCAGAAGGTTTAAATTATGTGGCATGTTTTCAAATGTCAATCCTGGATCCTGATTTCATTCTATCATTTATTTCATGGAAACCTTGGATTTCCTTCAATATTTTCCCCTACCATTGAGTCTTGTAGTCATCTACCTTTATCCATATTAGTTCATCATTAACTCGTATAACCATTGCACCAATATCCCTTATAATGGTTTGTGAAATCTATTTCTATGAAGTGTGTGAATCAAGAATATGGTGTTCTTGTTAACACAATAACAAATTCAAGTAATGTATCATATTATCGTTCTTTGACTAAAATTATCGAGTTGAGTTATCTAGTTAGAATCTGTGTTATTTTATTTCAGTGTGATTTAGGTAAATCCTATTAAATGTGTTAAAGAAGATATGTTTGGATTCAATCTTTTCAGTAAAAAGGGGATTATGAAAAAAATGATCTCTTTTTTCTTTTATCTCAATCTTTAAAGGTGTTTTTATAAAAAAATATATAAAAACAAATTAGTATGTTGTCATTAAAATAAAAAAATATTTATTTGAAATGGAAGAGGATATCATACTAGAAGTGTATGAATTATAAAATAACATCACAACTAACTCCATTGCGACATATATTTTATTAGATAATGTGGAAGATGTTACAATTGACTATCCTATTATTGATTTTTTTAAAATCCATTTACTTATTTTTAGAATAACTATTAGGTTGTGGATATTCAAATTCACTATTTGTAGCTTATAATATCAAGTCTTTTTTATGTCTAGGTGTTTGGGGACATGACCTTTGTGGCATGGTTTTTTTAATGTCTCACTGTTTATATATTTTAATGAATTGGAAAACATTAAAGAAAGCATCAATTCATGAGTCCTTTATTTATCTTTTTATTTCCTATTACTAAATTCATATAATAAAATGAATTCTAGTTAAAGGCTACACATTACATATTTCTGTTTTTAGGTGAATTTTTATTTCATATTTTGAATGAAAATGGATCCTTTTTCTTGAATCATTGAGATCTTGAATCCATAGATTGGACATTGGATTCAATCATTTCGATTCAACTCATTCTGTTTCATCTTCGTATTTTTTTTAAATGGAGGACATAAACATAAGGGTGTTGAAGATATCAATCAATGAGTATCATGAAACTAGAAACACCTCCCACCATCACCAATGCCTCAATCAAATCTTATTTCAACAAGAATAGGTTCCCCTAAGATGAAATGTCATGAATCATGAAAGGTAAAATCCCATCCTATGTATATGAACTCTATGAGATCAATGTTACAATAATGAGCTTTGATACCAATTTCCTATTGGAAGAATGGTTTTTTGAAGGGTGTACAATGTGCACCACTGGAGAAGAAAAAAGGGGCACTATCTCCTAGTTATTTTATTATATTTTCAATTTTGATTATAATTCATTTCATAACTGTTACATAGTATGTAGGTTATAATTACTAGGAAATATTGGATCGCAATGTAACAGAAAATTCAAGGTGGAGGTCCTCATGGTGAACCTTCTTCACCATCCTAGACTCATGATCGTGGTAGGTTTTTTTATTGATAGAGATCTGAGGATTTTTTTATATGAATAAATCATTCCCTATTGGATTATTTTCTTGGTATATATCTTCATCCTTATTCGTAAATCATATAAAAAATTATTCTTCAAACAATACCCGACTATGGAATATTTTCCTTATATATTTACCTTCAAACCTGAATCCCATTGATTTGAATGCAAAAATAAAAATTACAAATGGTGTGACAAGATAACTTGTATACATGCACGAGAAGGAAAAACTCTAAATAATACAGCATTATTTCAAATCATAGAACATATTTTTGGATGATGAATTCAATATAAATCCCTTCTATTTAAAGCTTCCCAAAATCAGTCCATCTTGGGATAATACCAATATTTCCACAATTTCAATGGGGACCATTGGATACTATGCTCTTGAGTTTGAAATGACTGTCCAATTGACTACCAAATCTAATGTGTAATACATTAGTATCATGTTCATGGAAACAATTGCTAGACATAGGGTTATTGACAATGTTGGGCCCACTAATGAGAAAAATCTGATCATGTTAGCAATTATTTCAAACCTAATTTCAATTCAACATATTTTTATAAATCAAAGAAGATGATCCAACATTTCAATTTAGGTATTTAGTTTTTTAATTTCATCATATTTTTATATGGTATTCAACATCTCATGTCTAAAATATATGATATTTTTTGTCTTTACAATATTGGTAAATTTAACGTTTGACGTTTAAAGACATTACGTTTCATATTTAATTGATAATTTCATTCATGCTCATCTCTGTAACTATATCCTTACACCTATGTTTTTCATTTCCAAAAATTAATCTACAACTGTTGAATTATGTGTCATTCTCAATAGGAATGTAGTGTCATTAAAAATTGAATTTATCTTTAAATGATTATATAATTCCATACAATGATACAATATATTAATTATGAGTTATGTGCCACTCTTAATTGAAATTTTACATATGATCTTTTTGTTTTAGGTTTATCTTTTTGGATTTGATGTTATAGATGGAAAGAAAACTAATGCGGGAGGGGGTTGCAGAACCCCAACATATAGTTGTAACACCCCATTTAACATGTTCTTTGTTGGTTTTAGAAGACAACATGGAATATGTGGCTATGAAACCAATTAAACCTATCCTAGAGTACCCCTGAAGAATATTCAAATGATCAAGATCACACATTCCCTGAAAAATGTCAAAAACCATGAAAAAATTATTCTATTGATTCATTTCAATGATTTCGTGATTGATTTTTTATATTTATTATCTATTATATATTGATAAAATATTGAATCATTTATTCTTCTTATGATTTTTTTTATTAGCATAGTTTGGGTGGGATATTTTTTAAATTAAATATATAATTATTCACATTAAAAAATATGTTCTCATGAGTTTTGATTTTACATTGATTTAACATTATTTTTTTCCCAGGTAGGTTGGCCTACCACATGTACATAGTTTATGTGGAAGAACAAAGACCACATTAATGTTTTTTTGGAATTAAATTTGTTCAAATACAAGTTCTATAATTGAGGACTAAATTCAATCATGCATGAAATGTTATATTATTTAAATGAAAAATGGGATTCATTAATATGAATAAGCCTTCTTGTCCATGGTTTTAATGGTTTATTATTTCTGTTATTATAGAAGTGACTTTTTTCACTGTTTTTGTGTGGTTTTCAATATGTCCTAATATAGTTCGTAGTGCCATGGCCATGTAGAATAATATCAAAGGAACTATTAGAAACCCTACCAAGGTCATTCAATTAACTACCAGGAAGTCTCCTTGTAGATAAGGTTGTTTATAATTCCTTCCATGATCACTTCCTAGTTTAACCACAATTTCATGCAATGTTAAAGCATTGAAAAAAATAAGAAATTAATCAGTATGTTTTGGATTTTAAAGTCAGTGAATTATTTTAATATCATTTATGTGAATGTATGTGATGGTTAAAGATAGTTATGTCTTCCTTGTAATCCAAGGGTAATGTTTTTCTGTGATCAAATGGGTTAGATATGGGGTTATATGCATATTAAAAAATAACTCATATTGGATCTTGTTTCATAGAATGATATTCTCTACATTATTAATTGATTTTGTATTAAAACATTCATGGACCAACACATGGGATTGCTTTTGAACTGCATCTGCACAAGTGGGTGATATACTTGTACATCTCGTCGGAAGTGGTGAATCAAATCACGATCATCCCAATCGAGCTTGGGGTGGAGGTTGAGGTCACCAATGATAATAATTCATGAATTCCTTCAGCCCGTGAGAGTCTAAAAGGTGGGGAGAGATGAATTATATCATTTTAGTTGGGAGAAACACATTTTGGTGTTTGAATTATATCTCTATAAAGATTTAATTTTGGAAAACAATTTTTTTGGGGATTTAGTTGGTTTGGGAAACATTATATTTGTGTTAGAGTTTACATACATATGATGAAATATCAATTGGGATGATAAAAAAAATTACTATTGAAATCAATTTTTATACCTCTTCATAATTTAGATTCAATTCATGACGATATTTTCCACATATTTGAGTAAGAGATGACTCACTAGTCCTAGGGAATGTATGAATTGTAGGTGCTCATTGGTTTTTGGTGTGGCATGTTTGGTCTAGAGTTGGCTCACTTGTTAGGGGGCATGGTTGGGTTGCTGCTGATCATTGTTCCCTTATGTGGATTGTATTGGTGATGTTATAATGGGAGGGGGTGGATTTTTTATTAATGGGTGTGATGGATCCTATTGGGGGGATTGATTTTCTGTTGATTCATTTTGTAATGAATTTCATTATTAATATAAATAAATTTTTTTTTATTTTTTAACATGTGGTAAATTTTTCATTGATTTAAAACATCAAGAAATGTATTATATATGATAAATTAATAAATATAATATGAAATTTTACTAGAAATAAAATTTTATAATTTTTATTCATATATAATTAATAAAGAAATATTATATATCCGTAATATTATTACCAATAAAGAAATGTTCAACAGAACCTATTGCTTAAAATTTTAACCTACATATATATTATATGTTGGTATTATTAAAATTGAAACACAACTGTTTAATCTTTGACAAAAATACTTAGCGACTTAGTTTATATTGACTGTTTAGTGATAGGGACTTATATGTTGGAAAAAAGTTTTATAAACATTAAATGCACATTAACCAATAGATATTACCCTGCTGAAAAAACTGAAATATGTTGTAGTGTGGTGGAATGTGAAAACACATCTGAAAATCCATCACGTATACATGACAGAAACTATTTTCTCTATATAAATCTAGTCAAGGTGATAAAGATGACCCTAGAGGTCTATGTCCTTTATTTCCCCTAAAATTGTGTAGTGAAAATGTTGTTATGGAATCTCCATATAATGACTCAAGTAGTAGGGGATAACAATTCCTCTTCTTTTGGACAACAAGACAATTGATAGTGAACGATAATTACCTTGATTTATATTGTCATCTGAAATCCCCCCCCCAGAATCCGATATTGAGGAACATAAATATGAACTTTGTAATGCCCCATAAATATTCAAGGAATGCATATCCACCGCCATCGATGAGGTTCAGCATATAAATCAAGAAATTTATGAAGAAATGAAACCAACTCTGATTCGTGTTTCAATTCCACTTGGATATATATATATATATTTATTTAATTTCTTAATCAGCATTGATATGTTTTCATTTGGAACTACACATAAATATATGAATTGAATCCAAATATGTCAACACACCATCTCGCTTAACCAATGAGCATTGAGGCATCATGAAGGTATCCAAGTGGATTCAACCATCTCATATAACAAATATAGAGATGGAATTTGATAGATTGGTCCAATACAACATTTTTTTCGAAGTGAAATACCAATGATGTATTGTCATCATTTCACCTTTCAAGAAAATGAATTGGAATATTATGGTCTGCATCAATTTTAATGAAATTATTTTTCATTTTCAAAATTACATTTTCCTAATGGAAATCATAAAAAATCTTGATCTATGAAACTACTGGCTTCCAAGTCCATTCCTTCATGGGAAAGTATCCAGGGTACTATAAGAAAAATATCTCCCCAGATATTGATGAATCCACCAGCCTCAAAGTGACTCAAGGGGAATTTAACTATCTAAACATGCTTTTGGGATAAATAATGTTGGTTCTAAATATCATCTTTCCATGCATCATATCCTCAAAAAATTCTTTTATATTTTAGATGAATTTTATGTCGAAGTTATATTGGTCATGTTCTGAAAACAAAGTTTTCACTTCAAGGACCATCAAAAAATCTTCAATAAGATGACATAACACAATCTAATGAAGAATACACTGAAGTGTGCCTTTGGTGTTGCATTAGGGATGTTACATGGATATATGTTATTTAACTACTTAATCGAGATTATTCTTAGAAGATAATAGTTCTATTCTATCTGTGTAACCCCCATTAATCTCCATGAAATTAGGTGTATCCATAGGCACCTCACCTACATTCAGAATTTCATTTCTAAAATAGCCAGTAAATATATTCCCTTCACTATGATATTGAAGATAATATTCATCTATCAATGGGATGAGGAATTATGAGAGATTTTTGAGAATCTATACTAGCATCTTGTACAATCACTAGTTCTGATGAATCTGGAAGTAGGGAGGAAACTGATCTTATATTAGGATTCAATGGAGTGGTTGTTGGGATCCCTCCTCGAACAGAAAAATGATTCGGGGAACAAGAAAAATATATACTACCTCATTCATTAAATTCAATGAACCGGGTCCTAATAATCTAATATCAAAAATAAATTCCGTTCACACATATTAATAGTGAAAATGTTGAGGCATTACATGCATCACCATATGTCCACCTGGTTTTTAATATTTTTCTTCTCGAGTAAATCCTTGGTCATCTTATGTTGATGGGGTTTTTGGAAAAATGGGTGGTCATTCTAAATCAATACAACATTAATTTTGTGTCATTGAAATTGGTGAAAAGGAAATACCAGGTTGATATTCTTGAAGTATATACTTCCCCATAGAATAAACTGGTGGTCAAGAAGCTTCTAGATGAGGAGGTCATCAATGTCAATAACACTCTCTAAACATGGGATATGTATTTATATGGGGACACCCAAAGTCCTACTAGTAAAAGGATGGAAAACCCAAAGCTCAATAGGGTTGGCATAGGGTTCATATATTTCTCTCTCAAAAAACAACTTTTCCCCAATCTTATTCACGTCCTGAAGGTTTCATGAATAATGAGGCAGAACACCAAAACATCATTACCAAGTGGAATTATCCCAGTAAATGCATATAGACTACATGAATATAAAACATGATTTATAACTTATGATAATGTAGAATAATGGAAAATATTCCGTAAAAAATGATGAATTGTATCCTCTCACTAACTATGTTAGAGGACCAATGGAAGATTTCTCTTTTGAGTCAAAATTTCATCATGTTCGGCAATCATAGGATGCTTGTGTCGATGCATTGGCTAATGCAACCCCCATCCTAGATGAACATGATCGCGAAGAAGAAAACACCCATATCAGATAACATTGAATGGTCTCATATGCCATCATATGAGATATAAAAGAAAACAACTAGGTCAACACCACCCCAGAGCATGATAAACTAATTAAAAAACCTAGATAGATGGATCCTATAATCAGTTATCCCAAAAAGAAGAATCACTCTACAGACTGAGCTGGAAGGGAATAGATTTGGTGTCATGTAATGAACATGATGACACTAGAGTAACACCCAAATGTACAAAAATCTTTCCACAAGTGGGTCTTTGATAGAGTCCTCATCATATGAATAACAAAATGAGAGATTTTCACCATCATGGAATAATTTCATGCATGCCAGAGAAGCAACCATCAATCTCGGAAAAGAGAGCCCAAATAGATCAGGTGGTAGGGATATTACTAGAATACAATGACATATTGATGAGTGAAATCCACAAAAAAAATCATACATTCTAGATTCATGCGATATTCATCAATAAATCCCTAGAATTGTTGTATACAACTACATATTCCTGGAAATTGTCTTTTTGGGGAATGGATGTTGTGGGTCCACCCCCCCCCCCCCTTTCCCTCCCACCATTGCTAAGAAATTAAATTACATCCTTACTAAAAAAAACTTATCTTCCAAATGGGATGATGAAATACAACAATAATTTGTTGTGAATAACAACATTAGATATTTCGTGAAGTCTCATATCATCTCCAGGTTCTTGGTTCGTCAGGAAATATTGATGGACAACGACACCAATTTATGTTATATGGAGATGAAGAAACATTACAATGAATACAATATGAAGTCCAATCAATCATCCCACTATGATGAAATAAAAAATAGATAGATAAATTGCATCATTGAAACTCTGTCAAATATATTTCAAAAGACTATGAACACGAATAATATGTCATGCAAAGAAAAACTCCTCCATATGCCTTTCCTCCGAATAGCAATTTCCAAACAACTCTCATAATATGAGAAATATCAAAAAAATTCAATATAAATTGGAGAATAATGATGATAAAATGTTTAATAAATTGAAAAACCTTTTGGTTTATTAGAATCAAACATCACATGCCTTTAATAAAGTGGTTTCACTCCATACATTCCTCCAAGGAGAGTTGGTGTTGTTTCTATGTACCACAATTATACTCGTAAAAAATCCCCAGAAGATGGATCCTAAATTGGTAGGGTCATACATCATATGAAATTCCTATTATAATAAATATTACTTGTTGGTCATAATGGATGGTGAGCATGTTAAACTCCCACAAATGGTAGGTTTCTCACGAAATAATTTACATGGAAATCATCTTATGGGCATCCACATCAATGAAAGTCCTATAATTAGTTTTGGAATCATGAGGTTAAACTGTATTAATATATTCTTGGATGAAATAATTAAAACTACATGGAATTCATTGTCTTCATCAGAACACCTTAAATTGAATGAAATTCTTCCTCATAGAAGTATGAACTAACACATCATGAAATTATTCATCCTAGTTACACGATGATAGACGATACAATTTTTTTAATCACATGATGTCACACTACATTAGTTAACCCTAACAGTGAGACAAAAAATTGCATGACATCTCACATTTTGGCAACATTATGTGAAACTTAACGGATATGTCTTGACCATTCAACACTAAAAAATAACGAAAAATTCCCTACCAAATGATGTTAAACTGCATAGAAAATACCATCTCTCTAATGAATCACCACATAAGAGCCAGATCATTATAAAGGAAGAATGAGATATCCCATCCCCATGGGATTCCTAGATCCATATTGGTAATTTCTCTATTCAAAAACTATGTTTAGATTTATTCCTCTTATCATGAGATATGTAGTTACGCCTAGATCTCCATAGTTGTGTCCAACCAAAATTTCTATTTTCACATTGGGTAGAAAACATCCTTATCACATGACGTTAAACAGCATGGTTCCTCATGAACTATGTGTGTGTTTATTCCATTCATCACACGATACATCGTGACACCTAGATATAAATGCTGGGCCCAACTATAATAATCAATAGAAATAATTCCCACCTCTAAAAACAAGTCATACTTGTGTATAGATTTACTTATTTGAGAACATTGTGTGTCTTGATTCCTGTCATCACATAATATATAGTGAAATATGGATCTACATCCAGATCCAATATACAATTATCAAAAAAATAAATTCACCTAATAAATATAGGGGCAGAAACATGTGAGACCACAATGCCTATGTTCAAACCCGATCTATGACCAGTCTTCAAGCGTATGAAATGTGTCTTGAAATAATTTCACATTGGTTCTACATCCTTACTGTATGATAATAAACATAAATTAAATACTCCTGGCCGCATGACTTAGAAGCCGCACACACCAAAACTACCCTATAATATGATGAAAAACTGTATGAAAATTTTTATTTACCGTATAACGATAAACTGTGCAGAAAATGTCCTACATCCTGATGAAAAACAGAATGGTTGAAGTCCTTACGACATGACTTTAAACTGCATGGATAATTTCCCCACTACATGGAATTATATTGTGGAGACCATCCCCCATGTTCCATCATTTATTAATGGACCACAAGATACTTAACCTATTTAGATGATGTACAGGGTGATTCCATCTCATTTTAAGAACCTCCATCAATAAATCATACATCATGTCTCGTGTGAATTATGTTTCCCAAAATCATATATGGCCCATGTACAAGAAAACATGCTTCAAAGGACAATATTTATTTGACTATTCATGTATGCATGTGGATTCTTCATAGGAACCTATGGTTTTCAACAAAAAAACATTACTCTATAAAAAGGACACTCTATTTCCTATGAGACTTGAAATCACCGTGAATGCACTAAATAGCTCAATGTGATCTAAAAACACCCGGTATGATTGTATTTTATAATTTCTCATGACCTAATGACCTCAATCAATGAATTTAAATATTTCCATCTCCCAGACATAAGGATGTTGGGGTAATCTTGACCCTGTGTATCCAAATTATGCTCTTTTGAATCATCCTCCATATTTGGTCCATGTGCATCTTGAAATTAAAATACCTTCACTATAAATTAAAGCTGTACAACCTTAAAATCTAGCCAATAATGGTCCAAATAACAATGTGTTAAACAACTGGTGAAAGATACACAAAACATTTCAGGTTGAATACCCAAATGGGTAGCCTAAAAAATGAGTCCTTAATCGCTAAACTCCTCATCACCAGAGTGTAATAAAAATAAGGGTGAAAAAAAATAATTCATAAACCTCATAAGGCCTACTATTAAACCCTAGTAAAATAAAATTTATGCATGATTGACCCCATGGTTCCACAAAAATCGAGAGTAATGATTTTTCACATATCCTCACCATGATAAAATGTCCTTTAAGATGTGACACAATAATTATTTTGCTCTAACCCTTCTTGGATATAACACTTTCTGAAAATCACACTTCATGTTTTGGGTTCCTAGATTCACTATAAACATTCCATGTCCCTTGAAAAGGAAATCTTACTTCAATGGAACCTTTCCTTGACTATAAATGTATGCCTATTACTCTTGCATATTCACTTATGGTCGTCAACCAAAAAGTTCACACTGAAAAAATGGAAATTCTAATCTCCGTGATCCCTAACATAACTACATCAAAACACTACACCTTAGTGTGTCTGATTTGCTACCGATATTCCTTTATCATATAATCATCGAAGTCTGAGAACTTTTTGATGTACCATTTTGATTAAAAAACCGATTAGGTTAGAAATCTTCAACATTACATCATTGTGTTTTTATACTTTATTAGGTCTGGAATGTGACACTCCATTCCCAAACCATTGATGTCCCTCACATCATAATTCAAAACCATATGGAATGGGGCCCGAGCATTATGATAAAGAGATGAAATTCCCTATTGTTCTAGAAAAAATTATGGATAGAGTTCCTCCCATACCCAACCTCTTAATATAGATTTTTGATTCTTGAAAATTCATAAATGGACCATGCAAATGGGTGTAGATAATCTTTTCTTGGCCATAATACTGACACATCGGGGACATAAACCCCAAAATAAAGGCATATTCCCCTTCCCGTAAAGGAGATTCAATCATTGTGATCCCTAGAAACACTATAACAGTACATGGCATCTGAGAGTGTTATGATACTTAACCTTCATATCTGCAACATCCTATATTCTCGAACTCAAATATTCATATTATGATTTTCATTACACATATTCCAACTATCTTGGAAGATCAAGCATCCCTAGTATTTCAGCCTCAACCAATATTATCTCTGTAAACCATCCATAGACCATGGAAAATGTAAATTCATTATAGGTACCATTTTCTTAACTATCAATATAGGCATATGTCTCCTGTATATGTTCCTTTAGTCGTTAACTGAATGTTTCACTCTACAAAATGTGCTTTCTAATCCTTGTGATCCCTAAGAACATCATGGAAGAACCCAACACCCTAGAGTCTGTTGGGTCATTCCTAGCATTTTTTCACCACATTCCACAATCATTGATAAGGCCCAAGATAAAAGACCTTAAACAACATCGATATAATGTTTGAGATAAAAAAACATAAACTAAAATAATATTATGTACGAGATAAAATTCCTTAAACTATAGAAATATTAGGTCTGAGGTAAAATACCACATTTATAGAAGGTCTGAGCTAAAAGACCATAAACTAAATCAATATATAGTCTTAGCTAAAAGAACCTAAAAAAGATCTATAGATGGTCTGAGCTAACTGTCCCTGATGTAAACGAGTAAAATGTCTCAGCTAAATACCCTAATCTAAAGATTTAGAAGTTCTGATCTAAATGATATTAAACTAAAATAATATAAGTTATCCCTAAATGACAATAAACTATAGTGAAACACCATGGTAGTATTTAATAATGAAAAACATGTAAGGTCCATATTATGGACATAGAAAAATATATCTACGCCCACCAACCCTATTTTCTTTAGCAAATAAAAAGATTTATCCTTCTAGGACTTATATTCTACCCAAAAGATCCTTATGAAAATCAGGGGATCTCAAGATAACTAGAAAAATTACATCAGTATGGAATCTCATGTAGGTGGGAATTCATGATAACTTCTCAAAGAAGACAATTTTACGATTTAAATGTCAATATCCATACATTTTGGTTTACTTGAAATTTTTAAATGGGTGGTATCATTGATGAATAATGGAATATAAAATCAACAAAATAACATGCACATCATGATTAAATGAAAATAGGATGATAAAATATATAGGTCAGCAGAACCATTCATTGATAATGAATTTAATCTTTGGATTATCTAAATTATGGGGTTTCTCCAAGAATCTCAACAAAATAGAGAACATAAAATACAAATAAGATTCAATCATCCAGGATAACTAGGGTTTGTCAGGACCCGTCCTAGTGGGGCACATGCCATGACTCCCCAATCCCGCCTCCAATAGGCTAGGGGTTGGTCACTAGCATTGAGTAGGCTTATCACTGACATGGGGGGAATTTCTTAAGTACAAGTACACATGCTCACATCTCTAATCCCTCAAATGTTGAAATGTAAAAAACCACTAAGGAACAAAATGCATGAATACAACTAAACCCAACCAATAGCATACAATAGAACTAAATCGAAGGAAGTAAAACAGGGCCCGAATAGAAGCCCATAAAAACAAGAGTCTGCCATCTAAAAAGTACAACCTGTAAGTACATAGAACTACTAAGTCTACTACTCATTGTTGTAGGAACACCTCATCCTGCAAGGATCTCAGAAAGCCGAGTCTAGTCCTGGTTCACCCTGTACATCATCAAAAGGCTGATTGTCTACACAAGAAAGGACATGTGCAGGTAAAGACCATGCATGGGTGAGTATAAAAATACATAGTAGAGGGACCCAAAACAAAAAAGAAACAGTCAGAATAAAGGTACAAACATCTCTACACAATATATGTCCACTAAATATATTTCAAGATAAACACAATCCAGATCTACTCCAAACTCATATCTATTATCTAGAGACATGTCACAACACTGCATACCACCGATAGGGATTTAGTTCAAAGGTCCCACAAAGCACCCATCTTGGATATCTCTCTCCATGAGTCTGATGGTCCTGATGATGTCAATCTGAGAAGTACTATTCTTTGGGAAAGGCCATGAGAAATAGATACACTCATTTAAGGAGAACACACTCCTGGGTGGAAAAAATATCACAATACACAGACAAGGATCACTACCAGGGCTTTGGTGGATAACGTGACTCTTTCGGATTCACTATCTAAGAAGAGGATTAGGGTTCTGTGGGAATAGTCATGTCGAGATCTGACTCAACCTAGGGACAACAATGGATATAGGATCTCACTCTGGGCCTCTCGGAGGGTTACCTGACTCTATCTCGGAATGTCTTGCTGAGGGGATCATACTTATATTGATGGAAATAATAATAGATCTTGATGGGAACAATAAAATGGGGGGTGTAGGGGGGGAACTAACCGAATTAAAATATTTCAATTATATGGTGGACAAAAAGTTCCATACATGTTCCAAGATATAAATGATGCGTTGAAGGGGTCACACGTCTTGTCTCACAAATCTAGGTACTTCCCTTGTGTATCGGCCTGAGTCACACGGAACATTGCATGTATAAAGATATGTACAATGCTTCTAGGAAGGAACATATGCCTTGTCCGAGTAATCGGGGATCCCTCTATGTATGTTTCTGTGTGCCTATACATGGCTTCAACCTGTGTGTCATCTTGGGTAACTGGTACATGTGGTGACCCATTTAGATGGCCTAGATTGGTTGTGTGGTGGATTCCATGGTCGTGTTCTCCACCCCATGTCCATGTATCGCCTAACATACATGCCGAGTCCCACATAAGGACCCACATGTCATTTTCCATGGAGAAAATGTCGTTTCATCACCTCATGAACCACAAAACCTTAATTGACACTTAGCTAGACCCAGGCAACATGTTCGTTGAGATACATGTTGTGTGTTCTAGAAATTTTTAGAATCATAGTTTCTTCGTCATCGCGCATTCAGGTATGCCCATTCATAGATCCGACCACCCAATCATTTCAAAACTGCAAGATAGGGGCTTCCCTGACACCACAAGGCTGATTCCATAGGTTTCTGGCCTCCAATCGGCACAAAAAACATGTATCAATTTACCCGCATGATGAATACTCGAAGAAAGAGAACTACCAAACCATTTCAATTCGTCTACTTTAATAGTCGTCTCACCTCTAATAGGTCATCACGATGTTGGATAACCGTTCTGGGATTGTTGTGGAAAGAAATGGGTACAAAAAGATTCCTCATTTATATCCTTAGGAAGTACACGAAGAACAGATGGAAGAGGGATGAAAAATAAAGCAAAAAATGAGGAACAGACCTATGCGGTCATTCTTCTGTGTGTTAATCCGGTCCCATTAGAATTTTTGAATGTGGAAAATTAAAACATTATACATGAAAAATGATATCACATAAATGGAACTGATAAAGAAAATCCTTTCTAATAGAATGCCTATCTGTGAATCAACCGGTTTCGGGGTTGATATGCGTTCATCGTTTAATTAAATAACAAGGGAAGAAATAATCTAAAACACCACCCTACCTCGAGAATAGATCAATACATGATGCATGAAATCTTCTCCCGTCGTCACCAAGATACTCCAACTCCGTTGGCCCGACGATTCAAACTTTTGATCAATATCGTTTATCGACAAGAGGACTCTCCAAATCTTAATGAATTTATCTCAATGTCTCCCCATGTATAACATTCGATTATCCCATTAAAAGGGTGGAATGAATTTCATAATTCCGTCATGTTACGACATAAATGAGTCTGCATTGTTGTTTCTGAGTTATTATGGTGTGCCATTAATTTTTAAAATAGCTTCCCCATTGTTGCACTCCAGTGAATGTTTCCAAATAAAATAAAATAAATATTTATTTTCTTTATTTTATTTTATTTTATTTTACTAAAAACATCCAAAAATTATCATTTTATCTCATCTTGTACCGATCTAGGTTATGCCTGATCATAGGTAAATTTTTCATCCTTGTTGTAATGGTGCCCTCAAAATTTTAATCCAGGCATCCATTTTAAAACATCCACAACAACACACACCCTCCAACACACTTAACATAAAAAAGAACAAACCAAAATTCTAGGTTCAGCAGGCCTCGAAATTGCTTGCCTTTGAAAAGTATGGTTTCATAATAATTCAATATAATATTTAAAAAATAATTCATAGAAAAATATGATACATTACATTCTCCCCACCTTAGGTATTTTCATCTTAAAAAATAGGAAACAAGAGCTACTAGAAAATATATGTGCACGGGACATGAATCTGAGGCTCCCACTCCCACGTGCTCTTCTTATGATTCCCATTCTTCCACCAGATGCACACCAAGTGAATCAATCACGCTTAATGGATCCCCTCCTACAGATCCCCGATCTCCACCGTGTAATCAGCAGAGGTCGCCCCATATTCGATTTCCATGTCACCACAGTCGATGACATGCGATGGGTTATGCACGTACCTCCTAAACTACGACACGTTGAAGACATCATGAATATAGTGCATCTGCGGTGGTATAGCAAAGTGGTATGCCACCTCTCCAACTCTAAAAAGTATCTAAAATGGTCTGATGAACCTTGGAGATAGCTCGTCACCCTATCCAAATCTTCATAACACTTGTCGAGGTGTGGCCCAAAAGAAGACATGGTCTCTCTCCTCGAACACTAGAGGCCTCTGTCGCTTGTCAAAATAAGATTTCTGCCTGCTTTTTACAGTATTTACCTTCCCCTTGATGATTGGAACCTTCTCAGTGGTAGCTCACACTAACTCTAGACGCCAGAGCGTTGACTCTCAAGGGTAGTTCCAGCAAAGCGGTGACCGGAAGGATCGCCCGTATAAAGCCTCAATTGATGTCATACCAATGGTGGAGTGGTAACTATTATTCTCTGAAAATTCCACCAATGGTTGTTCGTACCCCCAACTGTGACCAATTTCAATCATACAGGCCCACAAAATATCCTCTCGAACTAGAATGGCCCTCTCAGTCAGGCCATTTGTCTGCGGATAGAACGTTGTGCCCAAGCATAGATGAGTCATGAAAGCCTCTAGCAACCCCTTGACAACTGGTATGTGAAGTAGGCGTCTCAATCTGAGACTTTTTCGAAGGGAATACATGAAACTGAATTATCTCTTACTTGTAAAGGAATCTTAGGCTCTCTAAGAAACTTTTCTCCCTGATGTATAGGATGTGGGATGACATGGTGAGTTGGTCAATGATTACCCTAATGGAATCATGCTCTATAGATGTCTGTGGTATTCCCATCCTTAAGTCCATCTATATTCCATCCCATATCAACATTTGGAACATATAGGGTGAACTAACCCTTCTAGAACATGGTTCTCAACCTTCCACAGCTATCACATAAGGAATAAATAAATAAACTATGCTGCAGCCTTCTTTATACCTGACCACTAGAACTGACGATGGAGGTCCTGGTACCTTTTTGGAGCTCCAGGATGTACCTCCAAGGGTAATTATTAAACTCCCTTAGTTCTTCCTCCCGTAACACCACTGGTATAATAGTGGGTCCTTTGAAGAGAAAAATGTGCTCCCCACCTTGCGAATATCCATTAAGAGCATGTTCTACGGATAACTGATCATATAAAGCCTCACAGTCGATATACACAAGATATGGCTCCCAAACACACTATAAGAGTTGAGGGGGGACCACCATCGACTAAAGGTATGTTGCATCCTCTTTCTATACTAAGGATAACTGTAACGAGGCCAACGGTTTCATCGCCACACTTAACTGCTGTGATTTTGATCTCCTGATATGAGAATCTTCTTCATAGTTTCCCTTCCCAATAGTATAGATGATCTAAAAATTGTAGTACTGGAGGAACTCTAACCAACGCCTC
The DNA here is from genome assembly GCA_963277665.1 of Viscum album. Taxonomy (NCBI): domain Eukaryota; kingdom Viridiplantae; phylum Streptophyta; class Magnoliopsida; order Santalales; family Viscaceae; genus Viscum; species Viscum album. Next base: position 1,293,793,503 of record OY728158.1, read on the forward strand.
AATCTAAAATTTAGATTCTTCTGTGTTAAGTTGTATATGAGGATCTTGTGGTCAGAGTAGATGAAAAACTTCACTCCCATAAGGTTGTGTCACCACATATTCAACATGAATACCACCACTTCCAACTTGGGATTATGGGTCACATATTTCATCTCATGTCACCTAAGATGACACTAACCATAATAAATCACTACTTTTCTCTACATCAAGACACATACAAGACCGGTCCCTGATGAATCGCAGAAAACTACGTACTCGACACCCTCCTCAGGAAATCTAAAAATCGGGGCACCCGTCAAACTCTGTCTCAACATCTCAAAATCCAACTGGAACTATTTTTCCATAATAAGGGATTCCCCTTCCTGGACATGGTTTTCATTAGTGTTGATATACGAGAGGAAAATGGAATGAATCTCTAGTAATAACTTTCCAACCCAAGGAATCTTCTTACCTTTGTCATGCTCCGAGGTGGTTCCCATGAAAACAATGCATCCCCCGTGGCTGGGTCCACAGCCACTCCATCCGCTTATTTGGCATACCCTTGATACTGGATGTCTTGATTATAGAACTATAACTTCAATAGATACCCATAAAGCAGGTTCTTTCAGAGTATGTCAAGAACCATCCACATGTGTGTCGCGTGCTCTTCCTCTGACACCGAGTACATAAGGATTTCTTCTATGAATGCCACTATGAAGTAGTTCTAGTATTGATGGAAGATTTGGTTCATAAGTCCCATGAATACTGTGGGGGAATACTTTACACCACAAGTAATATCCATGTACACATAGTGACCGTAGTAGTATCTGGATGTTGTCTTCGGTATATCCTGATCCCATACTCATAGCTGGTGGTAACCTAAACATATGTCAAACTTTGAGAGCCATTGTTCCCATCTCACCTGTTCAGATAGGTCATAGATCCTTCACAGTGGATACTTATTCTTCACCATTGACTAATTCAGGCACTGGTAATCCACCTACAACCTAAAACTCCAATATGCATTCATGGAAATCAAAACTGGGTCTTCCCAGAGAGAAATGTAGGGGCTCACAAACCCCTTCCTCTAAAAATCATCTATCTACAACCTAAGATCACATAGCTCTTTTGGAGCCATCTGATATGCTGGTGACGTTATTAGTGTCATCCCACCCTTCAAGTAGATGCAGAAGTCGATCTATCAGTGGCGAGGTAATCTTGGAACATCTTCCGGAAAGGAGTCCACGTACTCCTCCACTACTATTGAGAACTGGAAGATCACGAAATATGTTGCTCCGATGGAATGGATAGCCAACTCACGAGTGATCAGTTGTACCCTCCTATACATGATCCCTTTCTATGCTGCTTAGGTATCCTTTTCACTGATAAAGGAAAACATCGACTCATCGATGAAATCACACCACACTCATCACCTAAATCAGTCAATATGGGCCTAGACAAAAGATATCCAATCCATACCAATAATGAATTCATAAGGCCTCAACACTGCCACCAAGAGGTTTGAACCAAAATTCTCCCCTCAAGTGTAAGATCAAACTATCTACAAAAGTGTGTGATCATTGATTCTCCTTTCATAGGTGTCTCCAAACATAATGGTCGAGTCAACAGCTCTACCATAATCTCAAAGTTTCGCGCCTGACATGTGGTGAGGAATGAATGAATGGGACATTTGTTTATCAGTTCGTCATATGTGTTTTAGAATACACATATCATACCATGGCCCATCCCTAGAGTCCCTATGGTTGTATGCCTCGACTGTATGTAGTTCTCCCCACCCTTGTCCCCCAACTCCTTGATCCTGGTGCGGAGCTCCTAGAGGTGGAGGAAGTAGTCTGAAGCATCTTCCACCACCTGCATTCTACAAGATCCACTACCACGTTTTCCACCTAGCAGGTGAGTCTGATCCACTCTCTGCCTCTTCCTTGATGGTACATCCACTACTTCTCGGCCAGCTGCACAACAGGTTGGACACTCTCAAGTGAGATATCCCCAAACATCGCACCAGTAACATCTCCTATCTCTATGAGAACTGGATCTATCCTGGGAGCCATGGACTATCGATCCCATGTCCTGCTTCCTCATGTGACGTATCTCCCATCCTGATCCCTGTGCTTGACATCATCGACATCCCGCTGATGTCTCCACAGTTGTCTGCCTACTGTTGATTATTGTCGGCAGTCTCTGCTCCACCAAGAAGCTCTCGACCACCAAGGCCCACTACATAACATCTGCATATGTTGGAATACATAGAGGCAATACACTAGCTCAGATGTCCCATCGTAGACCTCTCTTGATGGTCTGAGCTCTGAAGTACTAATCCCTGACAATATCTATCGAGTACCTAGTGAGGGTGGTGAACCTATATTAATAGTCAGATATCGTCATACTACCTTGTTGGAGCTAATGAAGCTCTTGGATACATACTTATCTCTGCGTAACTGGAGAGAACACCTCCCTAAAGAGTCACTAAAACACCATCCAGGAAAAAGTCTCACTGTTGTGTGTCTGAGTGGTCAGACTCCACCATCGCCCCGTTGTACCCTCAAGAAGGATCACTCCTTGGATCACCATCTGATCTGATGGTGTCCTCACTAGACAGAAAAATCTTGTCACTGACTCAAGCTAGTCCACATCCACTTAAGGGCCAGGCTCACCTTGGAAACTGAGGGGCCTATATATTTGGAACTCCTAGAGAATGCTTAGCCTATGAACCTCACCAGTTAGTACTCTAGGTCCCATGGGATTCTCTACAGGTTTTGGGAAAACAGGTACACCACCTGGTGGTAACGCCTAGGGAACTGGTCCCTGTATCGATGCCTTATCACTGAGGAGGTCATCCTCGTGATTGAGCTACTAAATCCTAGTAGTTATGTATCATGAATTCGTCATGTAAGGAAACAAGATGTACCATGTTCAACGAGTATATCAGGATAGTTGACATAAAGGACATGAAAAAAACAACCCACTTGTATATGAGGCATGTACCATTCTATTACTTTCCAGCAACTAGTATTTTCACGTGCCGAGTCGAAAATCAGGTTATCAGAGTCCTAGTGTATGGATACGTCGGACACCCACACCAAAACTAGTGTATTTGGCCTAAAAGTTGATTTCGAAATGAATTACACTTTTTCTACAGACGAAACTCACAAAATCATGGTCCTATAGTAGAACTGGCCACCTTTGATACTACTATGTCCTGACCCGTCCCAATGGGGCTCGTTCTGCGACTCCCCAAGCCCGCCTCCAATAACTAAGGGGTTGGTGACTAGCACTGAGTGGTCATATGAGTAACAAGTGAGGAATTAACTAAGTATATTTACACATGAATACATCCCCAAAACCAAAAATGATGAAATGTAAAAACCACTAACGAAAAAAATTTATTCATACACTAAAATCAACCAACATAATACAACAGAAGTAAAGTGCATGAAGTAAAACTGATCCAGAATACCCACCCAAAGGGAAAGAATTTTTAAACTACAATATCCTACCTATAAGCACAAATCGATACTGGGATTGCTTCTCGTGGCCATAGGAACACCTCAGCCAGTAAGTAACATAGAAATCTTTTTCTGGTCCTGGTCTGCCTTGGACAACGTCAGAAGGCTGCTCATCGTCATAAGACACAACTCGTGTGTGGAAAGCCGATGCATGGGTGGGTTTAACAATACTATGTAGAGCACCTTGAAAATCACAAAGCAATAAAAAAAAGTAAATTTAGAGTCATATATACATATTATAGGGCTAATGAACAAATTGTAATATAAACAAAATCCAGATACACTCAAAACTCAGACATGTAGTCTAGAGCCAAGTCACACCACCGCATTCCACTACTAGGGATTCAGTTCTACAGTTCAACAAAGCACTCGTCTGGGAGAACACACTCCATGAGTCTGATGGTCCTAATGACATCTATTCAATATGTTCTGTTATTTAGGAAAGGTAATTAGAGAGAGATACTGTCATTCTGAGAGAACTCACTCCTATGTGGAAAATGATTATGAAACCGAGATGAGGATCAATGACAGGGCCTTGGAGGATACCATGACTCATCCGAATTCACCTATTTGTAAAGGATCGGCATCCTGTGGGAATAGTCACGTTGATACCTGACTCTATATAGGGTCAATAATTGATAGAGGATCACATTTTGGGTCTCCCAGAGGGATACCTGACTCTAACTCAGTATGTCATACTGAAGGAATTAAACTCTTGTTGATGGAAGTGATACCCGACCTTCTAGGGAATGTGAAATGTGGGAAAAAAACTAAATGAAACATGTACAAGACACGATGGAAAAAATGGTTCAAGCCATATTCCAAGATATACATGACATGTACAAGGGGGCACATGTTGTGTCTCACACCATGAGGTACTGCCCATGTGTAACGACTTATATCTGAAGGAACATGCCTTGTAGAACGGTAAGTACCCGACGTAAAGAACGAACAAAATGACCTGTCCAAATAACCAGGGTTCCATCCATGTATGTGGTTTTGTACTATTACATGGCTTCAACCCAGGTGTTATCCTACGTAACTGGTACATGGAGTGACCTATGTAACTAGACTAGTATGGTCGTGTGGTGGAGTACACAATCATGTACTCCACCCTGTATCCATGTATCTCCTTCGGTACAAGATGAGTCCAACATAAGGACCCACACACTGTGTTTATTGGAGAATGCGTCATGTCATCTCCTCAAGCATCATGGAATCCTTGATGACACTTAGCCAGACACACATGGAATATTCTTCGAGATACATGCTTTGTGTTCTGGAAATTTCATGAATAACAGGTTCTTCACTGGCGTGCCTCCAGTGATACCCATTCATCAATCAAGACACCTGATCATCACAAAAAAAACCATGATTAAGGTCTCCCTAACACCTTAAGGTAGACTCTTTTAGTTTTGCGCCTTCGATCGGCCCCGAAAACACGTACTGATTTACTTTCACAAAGTACTCTTGAAGAACAAGAACTCATGAACAATGTATACTTGTTCACCGTTATCATCATCGCAGCAATGCTAAATCCTCCAGATGCTGGATCTCTATTTTGGGATCATTGTACCAAGCAACAGGTGTGAAACGATTCTTTTTTCATATCCCCGTGAAGAAACCGAAGAACGCAGTGAAGGGCGAGGAAGAATACCAAACATAAAAAGAGAAACTAACCTCCTCTGTGATTTGTCATAACATTAATCTGCCCCTGTTAGAAAATTTCATTGGGGTAAATCACAATATACCACCTGACAAGATAAAATATAGGAACAAACCAACTTAAGAAAATTCCTTCCACTACAATGATGATTCATGGATCCATAGGTTCCTGGGTTAATCCATGTAGGTCGTTTAATTAATTAATGAGATTAAAAAATCTTAAACACAACCCATATCTCCAGAATAGATCGCTCACTGACGAAGGAAATCTACCATCATCGCCATTGAGATCCTCCTTCTTCTTTGCTACAATGATTTAAACTTTTGATCGATGGTGTTCATCATCGAGAGGACTCTCCAAAGCTCAAATATGTTCTCCCAATTTATCCCCACATCTAACATTCGATTAACCCATTAAAAGGAGGGGGCATGTTTCATCGTTTTGTCACACTAATACAATAATGAGTCAGCATTTCTATTTCGAAGTCATTATGGCATGGAATAAATTTTTGAAACTTCGGCCTTGTCATTGTCCTTTAGCGAATGTTTCCAAATAAAATAAAATAAACTTTTATTTATTTTATTTTATTTTATTTTATTTTACTAAAAATGTCCGTAAATTAATTTTTTTCCTCATCATGTTGTGGTCAATATTAGGCCCATTATTACACAATGTCATCATCCTAGATGCAATTGTGCCCTCATATTTTTATTCTGGGCATCAGTTTGGAAACTGCCACAACCGGGCATACCTGCCAACTCACTTAACTTAAAGAAGTTCAAACCACCATTCCAGGCTCACTAGGCCTCATAAGTGCACGTCTTTGAAAATAATGGTCTCATAATATTCCCATATAATATTTAAAAAATAATACATGGGAATATATATGACCTTACATGGTTGGAAGGAGTCTGGTAGGAATAATCAATTGAATAATGAATTTCCACTTACCCATCCGATTCTACATCTACCTCGGGACGAAGAGTCTCAATCATAGTAGGTAGATAATCAACCGTCTTCTGAATGGTTTCTAATGAAATTGATGATAATGAATTGGTGGACCTCATGAAATATATAATTTAGTTAAATATATATATTTATGTGTCTATTAATCCATCTAGCCGTCAAATATAGATATTAGTTGGAAACCATTCTCTAAATCCTATGATTCCTCCTTCATATACTCTACAAGGGGAGCATCATCTACATTTTCATGAAAGTCTCTCTCATAAATGTAAAAATCATACTAAACCCAGGTAATATTCTTCTTGAATTCATGAATTGGTTTGAAATAAAATATATCCATCCCTAAGATGTCTGAATGGGGCGAAGATGCAATCATGAATACAAAATGTTTCTAAAGGAGTCTCAATAAACAGACTAATAAAATACTGGTATATCAACCTATACTACGTTTTATCCTCATTGACTGATGTATATGGAGTGGTAGAATAAGGATCTAATAGTTGAGATGCTATATAACCAGAATAAGAACCCGTATATTATATTTTTTTAGTAGTCATTTCAACCATAACTTTTGTATTATGACTAATTTAATAAATTGATTATGATTCACTTTCATGATGGTCATCATCATGATTTGGGCACATCCTTGATGTCTTTCTTGAGACTTTAATCAACTGTACTTTCACATTGGAAATCCCTATAGGTGAAGTGAATTGATTACCTACATGGTGGACCAGTTATCTATGTATTCCTCCTAGATAGGACACTACACAATATTGTGAATAATCATGAGTAAGAAGTGTGGGGGCAGAATCAAGCTGAAGGATGATTTTAGTATGAGTATCACTGTCTTCAAATAACATAAAAAACTAGAGAATAATCATACGGTGTCACTCTCCTCACACATCGAATGAATGAAGGCGAGTGACCTGTTGGATAAAATAAAACTAAAGAGAGAATAAATAAAGAGTATTTGTATTTCATATGATTATATCATTCATCCTAGCCTTAATAACACATTCTCAAATGGAGTCATATACAAAATTTCATATGGGGATCCACTACCATTATCAATAATCATCCCAGTCAGTGCACGATAAGTGGTGAAGTCAAAGCTGTCATATTAGTGAAATGCATCTTTGACCTCTTTAGAACATATAGACAAGGATACCACACGAGATATTTTCAACCATCATGGATTATATGAGGAATTGGGGATCCTATTGGCATTATAATAATCATAAAAATAGAATTTCTCCCCTCTCTATCCAAATAGAAACTTGAAAGGGCCATTGATCTTTTAGGGGTGATTCCATGTTGAATATAGGCCAAGATTTGATAAAGGAATGTAAGAACTAGACCAACCATGTCGATGCACAATCCTTCCTCTATACACACTATCTAAACAAGCATGCTATCATGGATTCCTATACATGCATCCCCAGTTTTGGAGGGCCACGCATTCATAAACATGTACATAAATCCAACCAATATAAAACTCGAGGAGATATCTTAGTCCACTCAATATCCCCCTGAGGTATGATCCCCATCTTCCATAATGGCCTCTAGCATTATCTTAAATAGTATGGGAAGGGAATCCATGGGGGAGTATAGATGTTTATCTCTCCCTTCAGTGGTAATAGAAAATATTGATCCAATACCTGAAAGAGATTAGTAAACTCATCATTAATTACTTCTTCAAATTCTCATTCAGAATGATAATAACATATATTTCAAAAAATGGTTTCTTCAAGGGGTTATCCCAAATATCTGTAGTCGGAAGGGAGTCATCATACATCTCTCTAAGAGGTGGAATCCCATCTTGTTGATAGGTGTCCCATAGGATGATTCCCAATTCACCATGGAAAAATGGAATGTTTTTGTTCCAATGATCCAATGATTAATAAATTTTTATAGAATACTAGGTTTTTGATAAAAAATGAATTTAGATATCCATACTACTTCATGGAGGTGGACCCAGAATAAATCAACAGAGAAATATGAAGATATTTACCAAGGATATAATTCCCATTCCCATTTTCCAAAAAAACCCCATGAAGAATATCCAATTTCAAACTCTATATGTTTCCCGGATTATACTATGAAGCGGAATATATACTAACATAGCTCCGAGAAAGTGTTTGATTAGAGAAATCATCCTCATACAGAAATAAGGAAGTTTTTTACAACATATAAGACAAATACATGGATCGAGCTACAAATACATGGACTACCTCGACAATAGTTGTCTAAATATAGTCGAGAGAAGATGAAACACAATGACTAGGTAGATTAATGTCTGAAGGAATATTGGTAACACATCATATCATGTAGAACCTGTATAGAGGAATTCAATGTGATAAAGGATTATTTGTAACCTCGTATGAGAGAAACCTCTTAAACGAATCATAATTATAATCCATATGATATTAAGGGTCTTCATTTCAGTTCCTTGCAATTATTTATCTTTTGTTTACTATAGAATAGGAACCATGACATAGTCTAGAATCCATATCAACAATTTTTTGTAGAATATTTTAGATAGATACAATAAAATGTTTTAAAAAATACATATAAATCATTAAATTTAATTCAATAAAGTCATTATTGAATCACATAAAGGGATCACAAATCTCTTGAACCCCAGAGGTCTCACTAGTCACATATACCTATAGGGTATCACATAGTCTCCCGAAACTTGATGAATTTTGATTATGTGACCTCTACATGGTTACACGAGTTGTATAATAGTAAATAAAGTATGCGATTGAGATAACAGATCTTTTGGAACCCCAATGATGATAGTTCAACATCATGGAATATATTCAGATAATTAGTGATGTATATCTCATTGTAGGTTCAAGCAAACACCTGAGAAAAATTGGTCATGTATATAATCAATCATGAATGAAGGTATATGATGTGATATTGTGATCGGATATTTGAGAATGGTCTATAAACAAGAACATGTGAATGAAGTGGAGTGAGAGAGTTCTGAGTAGCTAGTGAGTGTGGTTACCCTCTGATACCGTATATATATATGGCATTTTGAAGAATACCAAAGTTCAATAGAAAGAAAAAATGTCTCCTAATTCACAAAATTATGACAGGAAAAGACTCAGTCAGAAATTTACATTTCTCAGAATAGATCCCTTGTCCATAGAGACATCACTTCTTATGGGGATAATTTATTGACTCTAGGCAAATGCACATCAAAAAAGTTATAATTAGAGAAATAATTGGATATTGATTTTATTTTCTCCGCACAAGGAAATGAAAAATATGGTGGACAATACATATGGATTGGGTGTTCCTCCAAGGAATACATGATTGTGGGACTATCATATATTCATGAGAAAGACCCATGTGCATCACATAACATACAGTAAATCTAGTAGATCCCCTCTTGACAAGAATATTTTCCCATGCAAAAGCATTCGAGACAGCTAGTGTTCATGTAGTTGTAGCAAGATATTCAACATTAGGCCATAAAATTGACAACTAATGTATTGTCTAAAAGACACCAGAATGCACATAAAAAATGGTTGAAAATGTTTAATGGGTGGAAGCCACTTGCAGTCATAAAACCTATGTGATGGATCATCGATAAGAAGGATGGTTGTACTTGACAATATCCAAGAAAAACTACAATACAATTATAATTTTAACAATAAAACAATGGAAATAGAAGGTTAGAGGTGAGGGTCTCTTCTATTCATAAAATACAACTAAGGTGTCCTTTTAGTCCACAATCCACCACAATCCCCTGGAGACAGGTCCACCACATCTCACAAAATCACTGTTGGTAAAAAATCCCTCAAGGTAACATTGATGTATTTTTTTTTGTTTGAGTTTGTTGAAAAAGTGGGATTACAAAGATAGTTGTGGAATCCAGAGAGTTTTTAGACTAGGAATATTGAAATGCTTCAAAGAAAAAGAAATATATTCCATAAAAGAGTTAGATAAAATTCCATAAACAATGTGACACCATTTCCTTGGGTTTTCCAAATAGTTTCTGTCCAAAATTTCATGTTTGGATAAGATTTTGAAAACAATATTACCTTAAATACCATATGAAAATACATAAAAATACCAAGTTTTCTAAATATGGTATTCATGAAGGGTGTTTTTCGAAGGATGAAATAATGTTGATGATGATCTCAGATGTAGTGATCATAATCATGAACATCAAAGGTGAGGATCATTGTGAGTTGAACATCATGGTGGAATGGAGGATTTGACTGAAATATCAATGATTATTACAAGCAATGTGAATGGGAAATTTCTATTGAGCTTTGTCAAAAAAGGATCTTCGTGGTAGAAAATACGTAGCACCAAGAAATGGTGATCTTATAGCTGAAAGGTTCTGGAATCAATGAAAATTCATAGCATTTGGCCAATACCCCAATCTGAATTGTAGTGAGAATTAAAAAAAAATATTAATGCTCTAGAATCATGAAGGAGGTTTGTGAATAATGGTTCATGAAGGGTTGTTTGAGAAGGTTATAAGAAAATTAGTTTTTGAAGGATGTAATAGGCAACCAAATATTCAAATCATTGAGAAATAAGTTTCATGAGAAGATTCTAATGAATTCTATGAATTCCAATTGAATGTTCTGATCATCAATAAAGTAATGGAATTCATGAAGGATAGGTGTGCATCGTGAATGCGGTGTGATTCACGAAAGATAAGTGATCTCCACAAAAGGGGAGCTTTTGGAAGGCTCATTAATATTAATGAATGTGGACACTTTCAAAGGCTATTTAAGATTTGCGAAAGCGGAGTTTGTGAAGGAATTGATCATCAAAAAATGTTTCTAAATGGGATATTTTTGTAAATCAGTGGAAAAGTGGAATTCATTAGTTTGAAGAAATTGGAACCTCAATTGATAATCTAACTATAACTAAGGACGAATTCATTAATGACAATGAACGGACCTATATTTCCATAAATAGTGAGTTGAAGTCTCCCAAGACTAGTGAGAAAAGGATGAGGAAGACAGTGATCTTTCCACCAATTATGATCCACATAAAGGGACATAGGGTGGGACATGTGGGAAAGTAGTGAGCATACCCTAATTTGTATAAAGGTAGTGAGCATGGGTATAGAAGAGTTGTAGCCCCAACCAACATTCATTGTAGTGATCGTCAGTGGATTTGGTACAATCACCACATTGTTGTTTTATGCTCCTTTGACAAAGACATGTGAGGGTGAACAAAGTAAAATTTTTCTGTCTTCTTCATGATTTCTGTTTTTTCAATCATTTATATGGGAAATATAGAAGAGTGTTTTGTTTAATGAAGAAAGAGGTTCTAAATCAAAAAGAATTTTTAATATTTCATACCATGATTCATACCCACGTCCCATGTTATTTAGCATAATTGGGATAAGAAACACTTTGGAATAACATCCTCATCATGCGAGGTTACTTGGTTATGTCCAAGAGGCATCAAACACCCCCATTGGTTCCTTAATGATAGACATATGTATTTTTTTGGATGTTCTTGTGCATCAACATTAGACCCCTTATTGTTCATTTAATGCATCACCAAGTGGTAAGATTATTATCCTAGACAACACTTATACAAATCATATAACTCCATAGCCATTGGAAAATATGGAAAGGAAATAAAATGGGGAGGAGGAATAAGTATCTCATTGTCATAAAACCCTCACAACATGTTAAGGCTCTTCACAACACAATCTTGAAAAATTCACTATACAAGGCATTGAGCATCACATGATAGCCTCTTAGAAAGCATCTTGATCTTGCAGAGGCTCTTGGACATGTCAATATTTCAATATGTAAGTAATTATACATACCCATATGATTCAACAAGTAACTCTTTATTAGACATAATCTAGTAATGACGGAACTAACAGGAGGGGCTCTTGGTCACTGATAATCATGCAATCACATTTGAGTGATACATGGTAGAGACCCACGATGACATCTGGAACATAATCCCTTCACTTACTCAATCCTAGATTCGAACAATATATTCTTCGTAAATAAGTGAAAAACCATGGTGTTGAAGCTTATAAACTCCACACCCCAACATGAAAAATGAATCGCTACCACATGACTATAATTCACCCGATGAATGGTTGGCATCTTCACATTTATGCCAAAGAAGACTTATTGGATCAGATGATCTTGAAACCAGAAAACTTTCCATCATGTATGATACCACTAAATAACTGAATCAATAATATTTCATGAATATTCACTATGCATGATCTTTATAGTACCAATGAAGGAACTATGTTAGGACACTTGAAAAATATCCAAGACATCTTCCAGTTCTTTTGAAAAACAAAATAATATAATACTGTGAAAATATATGGAATTCATGATATAAATGTTAGAAAAAGACTAAATATGGAGAGACTTACAGGAGGGATGTACATGCTAACCCTCATGGGGTTCACGTGAGCTTTTCAAGATATGAGACAACATGAGAACTTACTGAAAAAATATCATGATGCTCCATTGGTATACTATTTTCATCACAATATGTGATTCAGACATGTCGAATCAATACACATTGTACCACTTCAGAATTCCACCCAAATATCAGGAAACCCTCCAGGTTCACCATTCAGGCCCCACAAAAACCATTAAATGTGTCACCTGACCCACTTGGTAGTGCCAGTTCATGGAAATTGAATCTTGCAACAACACATGGTCATGTCTACGAACTCACATGGCACCCTCATGGCATTCTATTTAAGACTAGTGATGCCCTCTATAAAAGTTATCCCCGAAATGTGACACCCTCTTAGACATGTCCCATTGACTCTCGAAATTCACTCCATATTGTGTCCTCTATATCATATGATGAAACTTGGGAAAGCCAGCTGAATCATATGAAACACTATTGGAATGCCATAAGTGATCAAGAAATGGATTCCCAGATCTACCGTCCAAGTCATGTGATATATCGCGGGCAAGCTGGTTGGGTCAATATGGAATCCCGAGGCAGGCAATATTTTTCCACCCTCAGTGTGTAAGCCATTAATATATGGAAATATCATCATGTGAGTCCAGATCAATGGAACTATGGGGATTCTTATTGCCTCTATAACTGGGACACATAAGACATATCACAGAGTCTCGAACAATATATTAAACATCCAATGAGTGGTCCTAGACCATATGTCCTATCTCCAAAAGCAGTGAGACCAATCATTTTCCATCCATTTTTTATCACACAGAGCATTGATCATGTGTGATTTGGAAGCTGTAATGGTCATATCATCTTTGTAACGAGCTCCTAAAATTACCAGGGAAACCACATTGTTTAATCCCCAATCAATGATATAATATGAAATATCCCACATATATGTAAATCTCATCATGTAATCCCCGATCAACTGAATTACGATGAATATAAATCAAAACTTAAATATAATTAATAAGATTCCATCCTCTGGACTGATCCAAAATATTCATCCTTTTAGATGTAAATGTTATGTATCTAATATTTCACCCATAAGGACTCAATCATACCAATGGGAAGACTGCTCTACCTCATCCCTCCACAGATTGAGAAATCAATAGAACTATGATAATTGTGATTCTTACCATTACCAAGATACATTGGATGCCTCTGCAGGTTCTAATCTCTATATTAACATCCAAGGGATGTCTCAGTATGTAAGTCATGTATCCATATTTTATGAGGATTATCAATTTTCATCCATTGTTTCTCACTATGAGTATAGCTCACATGGTCATAGAGAGTCACAATGAACACATCATTAGTTTTATGGATCCGTATCAGTCAGGTAATTCTCATTATGCAATCCCCAACGAGTAGTGTAATATAAATAACACTCACCCAAGGAATATATATTGTGTCTTATCCCAAGGGTATGATAAAACTATGATAACTCTTATTCCTTCCATAATAGGGATATGTAGGATGTCTTCTCAAGAATCGAGATCAAATATACATTTCTCTAGTAACATCACATATGTTCTTTCCATATATAATCAAAATAATTGAGTTTTAAAAACTACATGGATTTTGATTATCGTATTAATTAGGATACATATGATTCCTTATAATAAATCAATCCCCTAATCTGAACATTAACTGCCTCCCTAAGTGGAATTAAATTCCGAAGAATCTATTTATATGACTTCATCTAATAAGTAGTTACCCATTAATGGGGAAACTTATAAAGAACCACAGATGCATAGAGACAGATTCAATAATTAGACTCCACCTTATTTTTTATATATATGAGTCTTACACTATAAATAATTTTGTTAGGATAATCATAACCATATCAAGATTAGGATGGGATTCATATAAGTATCTTAAATCTATAAGATAATCCCAATGTAGTCAAAATTTCTCCTCATAAAGGCGGATACGAGCTCGAACTCCCATCATATTATCCCACATGAGTAGGTATGTGGTTTTATGTCTGAGGCATCAATTTATCACTTCGAATTTGGAAGAATTTCCATACCCTATTAGGGATTGGTAAACCATTGGGTATTTCTGTTGATAATGAAAATAGGGACTAGATGTTAGTGATTATTAAAGAAATGAGACCCCCCACAATCATCCATCGAGCCAAACCAAACCCACCACGAATGGGTGTCCCATGTTGTCTCTTACTTTTTGAATAATCCATATGAAGGTAGTTCCCATGTGTTGAATTTGACTAGAGAATAAAATTTTCTTATTTATAACAATAGAAGGTTGAGGAAATTTGTTTTCTTGAAAATAATGATTGTCAAATTCATGATTGAAATTTTGACACTTTATATCTAATGATCATTTAGCTATGATTCAGATGTAAATAGAATGAATTTTGAGGTACCAATATGAAGGATATCAAAATTTAAATAGTTAATATTAGGTGATATTAACTAAAACCTATCCTGATCATGAATACCTTGTATTCCATCGAACAATAATGTATCATAATGATTTTTTGAAAAATTGATGAGAATTCTCTAATAGATTGATCCGATATAGGAAATCAAACATTCTTATCCAGTGTAGATTTAGTTTGTTAGTAAAAGAATAACATTGAAAGAGTTCATGTATTGAATAAATGAACATTTGTGAAAAATAAAATTGTTTAAGGGTTCTGTACTCAAATAAACTTAGGATGTATACTAAATGAAATTTCATGTGGAAGTCATAGAAACGTTACCGAGTGGGGACCATGAGTAGGAAATTGAGATTAGAAAAAACATTCTATTAAAAAGAATAAGATAAAAAATGGATCCAAAAGACCATCTATGGCCCCTGATCATCCGCAATCAAGATCCATCATACATCATTCACCAGCTTACAAATATTTAAGGATAAAACATATTTGAGGAAAAAATTGATTTGGATTAGGAGCTTGATAATTGTGGTGATCATGAAAGTAATTCTTCTCTTCCATTCCTTTTAGATTTTTGGATTTTTTCCCTTTAATTTGAAATTAATTTCCATTTAAGAAACAAAATGAAATATTTCAAAATTTTCTTAATATATGTTTCTCTAAAAGTCTATCGTTGAAATATAGTTTGTTAATAATAATGTTCCCATTTTCAATATTAATGAGAACCAATTTGACACTATTCAATAGACTGATATGTAAAAATATGTATTTTATTTACCTTTAATTTCAATCTAAAATTGAAAATAGAAAATCTTAATGTTCTCTCATATATTATGAGAACATCAATTCAAGAGTAATGATAAAAAAGGTCATGTATTGGGAAAGATTAAAGTGTTTTTTAAACAATATATGATGATATTAGTGGATTATCCCAATTATTTTTTGCATTAATATATTTCAGGTAAACTTGAGTATGAATAGAAAATCTCTTAATCAATTCATAACAGTTTGATCTCCCTAACCTCCACAACTTTATTTTCAACTCTCTATTATTTTTATTCCTACACCACATCTATAATCGAAATTAATTTCAATAGTATAAAATTTTACCACACTTTCCCTTTTACAATTTTTTTCATGTTTATTTGGTTTTTTTGGATTCCAACACACTATTCCCCATTATTGTGGAATCTACACTCATATTCAAAATTATCTAGTTGTATTTAGTATATATAGAAATATAAATATTAAATTTACATATCATGATTTATAAATATTGTCAATTTTAGTAGATTTTCTGAGACTTGCACATGAAATTGATATAAAATCATTTAAAAAATTGAATATAAAAAAATTAGAAAACATATAATTTTTTTAAAATATTCATTAAGTGTATTCACAGAAGAACATTGAAGAAAGATACAATAAATTTAATTAAATAAACCAATAAATATTTTTTTATAATTAAAAAAAATATTTAAAAATAGATATTTGGAAAACACATATTTAGGATTCTCTTGAAAAAAAACATGAATATTAATTATCTATAGTTCCGACCCCAGGAGACCTAGTCTTATGGTCATTAAACATTACATTGATTCTTGTAATCTATTTTTCATATGGTTTTATCTTAGATATAATAAATATTAGATCAACTAGTATCACCTATCATTGTTACCAACATTTTGTATCCCTCTTGTAAAAGATTCACATAATTTTATAAGAGATACTTGAAGTGCTATCTAAAAACTACCTATGTGGGGGTCTGATTGAATATGTGTTTATGTTGGGGGTATTTCCATTATTTCGTAGTGGTAGGTCTGGGAAATGGTTATAGAACGTACATGAAGAAACTGTTGAAACCCGGGATGAATATTCAATGTCCTTGTATCCATATTTTAGCCTATGAACAACACCATTGAGGTTAGACACAAGAACGATGGTTTTTTCAAAGATGAGGGAGATATGTTTAATGGGGTATGATGTATATTTATAAGTATTCTTTGTTATCTTCCCACTTACTCATGGATATTTTTAAAAATTCTCTCAAATCATATTATAATTATTTATTTGATCAAACATGTAGGGTTGAGTTCTCTAATATTATTATAGATAAGTGTAAGAAAATAATTGACAAGTTATATCAAATATATTAGAATAATTTCCAAAGAATGTTTTTCATTTATAGATATAAATCGTATACCCATGCATTTATTATTCCAAATATATTTCCTGTGTAGCAATTCAATCATTATGGGATGTACAGTTGTACTAAAAAATGATTCCCCTACTATGATATCCTAATCCAATCCAAATAAAGTTCACAATTACTAAATATATTTTCAAAAATCATGGTATCAATGATTTGTTCTCAAATTTATGACATTATAGTTAAAAAATAATTCAATTAACTCATGGAGAGATCATGGAGTGATTATAAAACGTAAACCACTATTTTTCTATAATACAAAAAAATCCAAAATAAATATAGTTTTGAGCCATCTAATTCTCAATGAAAAGATGATGGAATGATCTAGAAGGTGTTTTGTGGAACTGGTTAATTGTGTAGTGATATGGAAAATAGAATTTATAGTTTATACCATCAAATGAATAGATTTATAGATGTCTTGGTGGGAGATGATAATGAAAAATACACTATAAAAATGCTCCCAATCAAAGAGTGAATGTGCTAGATATAACCAAAATAAATTGTTTGATAAATCAAGAAAACAATGTGATGAAGGCTATAGAAAAATAAATTGAGGATTTAATAGTATATTAAAATAAAATATCTAAAATAAAAAATCCTTATATTTTGATTGTAAGGTCCAAGATAAATAAAATGATGGTCCCACACCTAAAAAATATAAATATACACAAAAACTTATCTGCAAATTGATTACATATGGTAATAATAATGTTCCATTTGAGGAGAAGTGGATAAATAAATTGTTTTTAAATAATTATTCTACACTCAACCCCTTTATCAAATGACTTGAATAGAATTGTGAACTATACTAATTGATATTATTCAATATTATTAGATTGTTTGGAATCAACATCAAATTTATAGAAGCCACATATAAAATTAATTTTTTTTTCTAATTCACCAAGACTTTTTTCCTAATAAGATATGATTTCAAAAAATTAGATACTATAAATCATAATGAGGAGTTTAGTGTGGTTTCTTTGAGTTTGTTTCCTCAAAAGATAAAGGAAATAAGCTGTTTTTTATTCAACAATGAAGAGGTGGATGCTATACACTATAAATGTTTTTATGACTCATGAGAAAGTATTATTTTTATTACATTATCCTCATTCAAATATCCCATAATTATGGATTTTACTTCAAATTATGTGTTTCTTAATATTGATAATAGATAAATCACTCATCCATGTGCAATGGTGGATGCCATGTTAGCCATATTATGGAATCATAATTTTCCATGGAAATTTATTATTCGTAATAAGGAGTTTGGTGAAAAGGGATAAATCATCTTAAGTAGCACATTCCTTGATATTATAGTTGTTTTCATTGATTTTTCAAAAGAAAAACATAACCTCTAGTTTATGGATGATGTGTATCAGATTTTGGTTTTTGAAAATCCCAAGAATGAGATCACCTATAACAATATTGATGAGGATGAGAGTGAGTGATTTAAAATGGGGGTCAGATATAAGTATGATCCTTTCCTTTTTTATAGTGATTTTACATCCACCACTTATTGAAGGTACTGCTGAAGAAACTCCCCCTCCACACGAAAAGTATTCAAAGATGAATATTTCTTTGTTGAGCCAAATATGGATTCATTACAAAAAAATTTATAAGATATATATGATCCTATTTATGATATTTTATCATCTAATTTACAATTTCCTAAATTCCTAGATATAGTGGAGTGTTCTGTTTTATGTTCTATATGAAAAAATATTATATTCATTGTAAACAAGTATACTTTAGTGGAATTTTTTTACCCACTTATTTTAATGATTTGGGTTAGGAAATAAAACATAAATTTGAAATCATAACCTCATTTTATTCTTCTATGGACACATAAATATATATTTTGGATGTTGATTTCCAATATTTCAAATTTTATTTTTTGGTTCTCTTTAATTTAAAAGTCATTTTAGAAATGTTTTATTGATATAATGAGAGGTAGTATTTTTTTACTGTGTTTTTTATGTTACTAAAACCCTATATGTTGGGAGGAAGCTTGTAGATATACTTTTATCTAAAATTTTATTTATTGTGTTGTAGTTAACCATTTTGAGGTTTGAGATAGAGGGTTTTTGTGGAAATGTTCTGATGGAAAACATGGTACCTACTGTAGGATTGGAATATATTTGGATAATGTTTCATGGTACTTAATATGGAACTTTTTTAGTGGAAATTTTGATTATTCCTCATAAAAATTAATGTGAAAACCATTAGTTAATCATACCCAATGAATGATCATAAATATAAAATTTTAGATCATGAGTCTGGATGCAGTCTTTAAAGTCGATGATTCATTGTAGAAAACCTGTGATTTTTAAGTTTTTCTTATTTTATTTTTTTAATAAATGATTTTCATCCTTTTTTGTGTCTCCATTTAATGTTTAGTCATTTATTTTTTAGTTTTTATTTCATATTCATACTAATATTTTGTTTCATATTTTTGTATATGTGACTAGGTAAAAAAGTAACCGTGTCATTTTCATGATGTGTTGTAGGGGGAGTTACCTCAATAAGTGGTCATGCAGTAGGTAAAGAAAATATGAGAATTGGACATGATCTGTGGTTAAAACATTTTAACATTGGTCGGTAAATTTTGAAATTCAATGCTGAATGAGCTTATAGATGGAGAAAACATGATAAAAATTATGTTAACTCTAAGTATTGTTATTTTCAATTGCATAATCTCATTATAATCTATTTATTTTTTAGGAACTTCAAGATTCACCCAGGGAGAATCTTCATTTTAGAATGGTTACACATTCTCTATACAGTGAATCCAAAAGTATCTACATCTCTTGGGAGTAATTGATTCAATTATATATAATCTTTTTAGTGATTCTAATAGATTTGTATATTTTAATATTATTAAAGTTATTAATGAAATTATTCATTACTAGAAATAATATATACTAAAACCATGTTGGTCAATACTACTTTATTATATTACCACTTGAATTATTAGTTTTATAAATTACATAAAATTTTTATGCATTTGATTAAATTCATTAATTAATTAAATTAAAACATGAAACTTTTCGAAAACCCATATTATATTACTATTTGTTTCTAGTTGGGATTATCCATTACTATTTTATATTACATTTTTTTGGAAAACCAATTATTAACTTTACTTCCACCCATAAAAACTAAATATTTTATATGATAAATATATAAATCTTCTTAAATCCAAAATATTTAATTTTTTCTCCAAAATCGGATTCAATAATGAGGATATTATTGACTTTTACATATGCGTAGTGTTCTTAATTGTTTTAAACATTCCCTAACTGAAATCCATCAAAAAAACTATTTTTTCAACTAGCCTACCAATACATACAGAAACATAGATTGTCTGAATACAACATCGTAGTCTTCCGAAAATTTTTTAAAAATAATTATTTTATCAATAAGAAATATTTTCTTTAATAAATGAGGGTTTCTGTAAAATTAATATAATTATGTTAATTTTTATTGATTTGATAATGTTTTTATAAATTTCATGATTAGGAATAAAGATATTTTGTATGGTATAGATATTTTAGTAGAATTGAAATTATAATAGGAGAAAACAAAAAATTTGAACTTAAACCTAGGTGACACACTATTTTTGATAAATCACCTTAGAGAGACAACAAAAATGATAATAATATACGACCTTTGTAACATGAGTAAAATGGGAAATATGAATCCTATAGTGACTCTGTAATAATTTAATCACTGAATGTGTGTGTAATCACACTTTAAATATATGACAATTTCATTATCACTAATCATTACACATATATAGATGGGATAAAATAAAAATAATAAAAATATAGTTCCAAATATAAAAAAATGTGATTATTAGAGTGAGTGGAATATTGGGAATAGATAAAGTAGGTAATAAATGACTTATAAAATAATCATTTTTGTAGAATCAATCATATGAAGAAGGGATCATGGATTTTTAGAACCTAGGGGAAAGTGATAATTTAATGTGTCTCTTATCAATATTTTAATTCCAATACTCTATAATCAGTTCACTCCTAAAATTGTAAGCTAAAATGGACTTGAAATTACCCACTAATTATCATTCACATTGGATGCTTGACTAGTTCATATAATGGAAGGATATTTTATTTTTCGATGATTCTACAGTAAAATACCTCCTAGGAAGAACTTCCACATATTTTTATGTGTCTTAATAAATAAACAAAATCCATTTTGTTTCCTAGTAGTGAAATCAATTACGCATGATGGAATTTGATATTCCCATTGTTAATTACATTTTACCGCATCATATATTATAATTAATTGTATTATAAATGAGATGTAAAGTTTTTTTTGGAATAATTGTTTATTGTATATAATTTAATGATAAATAATTTAAACTCTGAGTTTTTTGTTAATTGTTTTTATTTTATTGATTATTTTAGTTATTTTGATAATATATAGATCATCGAATTATTTTATTATAGGTCGTCAGTTTTTATTCTTTTTTATTCAAATTTTGAATCACCATTCATTTAATTAAGTAATAAATTTAATTTAAAAATAATAATTCTTTTTATTTTATTGTATTATATTTGTATAAAATAATTAATACTTCCTTTTAATTATTTGGAAGTTAATTTTTTTTTTTGATTTAATTTTTGTAATAAATTAATGAATTATTTCATTTTTCTATTCTATAATTGTATAATTTATCTTTGTTATAATTTTATTTTTATTTTTGTTTCATTTGAAACAAAATTTAATTTTTGTGTGTTATTTATTTAGAAAACAATGTTAACATGTGTGGAACCATTAATGTGACCATATGATGAGAGGCACGATTAGTATACTAATATTAATGGAATAATTAAATGTTTCTACACCACAAACATTTTTTCAATAACTTATGCCAGACAAAAAATTTAAATATCCATGAAACACTCTCTTGATCAGCATGCCAACCATGCCACTATAATAGAACCTACTATGTGTAACAACCCAAAACTCCAATAACCGAAATACAATGTCAACATTATTAAATTGGTAGAGAAAATTTGGTTAAAATAACAAAGTAATTGATTAATTCTTTATTCTTGGAGATTCAGATACATACCTGATATATATTTTAAATTTATATTAAAAGATAATACATAGAAACGGAAAATTTTTGGTATCATTGAACTCATTCAAATAATTATTCTTCATATCATTGGGAAAATAAAAAAATAAGTGTGAGATCAAATTTTCATTAATGCATACATATAGCAGAAGATAACATGAATAAATAAGGAATAATCAAAATGTAATGCTAAATAAATGAACACAAATTCCATTTAATAAAATAAATATCTTTATTTGATAAGGTGTGAACAAAATGTATAGAAAAATTATAGAACACACATTCCATTAGATAAATAACAAGAGAAAAAATTCATCCAAGGAAAATATCATTTCACTTATCTAATGGTTAATGATAAATAAACTCTCAATGAAGATAATTCATAAAATTGGATTCCATGAACATAAACATATTTGCATCTTTTTCTTCAATACATTTCATAGGACATTTTAAATCTATGGGTAAAAATTATTTAACTTGTCAAATAGATTTGTTTCATAATTCATACAGATGCATCAAGGTGTTATATAATTCTTAGAACCATCAATCACTGCATTCCTAATGCAATCCTCATATATCAAATAATAAATTTAATTCATTAATCAAAATTACTTATCAATAAATATCTATACTAAGAAAAGAATATATATTTATCAATATTAAACCAGTTAATAAAATAAAATTAAAATTAAATTCCATATATTAAAATGGTATGTGGATTATAAAATAATCTTATCCATCATTAAAATTATTGATATTAAATGGAAATTTAATCTGTAATTAAAAATGATCACAAGTAGGTGATTATTTCGAGATAACATTAAAAATAAAAAAACGAATGAAGAGATGAGAGGGGACCATAGGTTTATTGATAATATATGCTTTTTCAATAAAATTATTTTATTTCGATGAATAAATAGAATGTAATTTAAATATAAAAATAATTATTTCGTAAATTATTGTTTCTTTGTAAAAAAAATTAAAAAAGGATGCAATATTTTTTGAATTGGTTGTGGTAGTGGGGAAGTCTATTTTCACCATATATTAAAAAAATATTATTACTGTCTTTTTGAATATAAATTCCTTTTAATTTTCATTTAGAATATATATTTATAACACTTTTTAAATTTAAATAATAAATTAAAATTCCCATGATAAATCATTTGAGTGAATAAAATGACTTTTTGAAAACATTTTGGGGAAGATTAAAATGGATTAAAATATGTCTATTTAAAAGAGAAATAAAATATATTAAACATTTAAATGATTATTTGTATGATTAAATTATCAATGAAAAGAATATTTTGAAGAAAATATAGAAAATATTTAAATATTTATTGGATAAGAACATGGAATATAATTTTTAATGATAAATTATATGATTTCATCAATGAGAATAAATGAAATACCAAAAGAATGTGAAATTGTAAATGTGATTCATACCTCTATAATAGCTTAAAATCATAATTAATTTAAATAATAATCATTAATTCAAACATTAAAAATAATTAATAAATAGGTATTCATATTTAAAACACCAAATGGTAAGAATAAATGCCAAATAAAGTTGAATAAATTCATATTAATAAATATGTCTCAACACAATTGAAAATGTGATGAAATCCCTTACACTATGTTCCCCTTCACCTGACTATTTTTGAACATATTATATAATAGTATTAATTGTGTTATTAATTTATAAAATAAACATATTAAAAATTATAATATCATATATAACCCTCTGATAACATTTTACCAACTGTTAATTGACAATGTTTTATTATTATTATGGTTTCGGGTGACCATTGCATTGTTTTCTCATGCATGTATTGTCATGAATGTTCTAGTTATTATGGAGAGAATATAGTTATGTATTGTAATTAATGATATAAATTTATTAAATATCATATTTACTCATTAGATATTTATTTTTGTACATGGAAAATGAATCACATCGCTTTGTGGAAAAAGATGGTGATAATTACCTATGAACGATGTTATCATTCAATTAATTGGTGAAATGATAAGAAAGTAGATTTTATATTAATTTTAAATTTTTAATATAATGATTTATTTATCATATATATAAATTATTTTCATCATTATAACTATCCATTTTAGTCGGTGTTGAAAATAGATTACAACTGTTTCCAAGATAGTAGTTTATCACACACATTAGTGATTAATTTACTTCTAATTTGATACAAAAGGAGGTGGATAAATATTACTTGATAAACATAAAAAAATATTATTATATTTTTATCCCTTTGTTTTATGTTTTAGGGGGTGAGACATAATTTAATGTTTAAAAGGAACAAAAAAAAGAAATATTTACATTAAGATGATTACCTTCCTTAGATAAACCTCCATTGGATCTACTCTTAAGGAATATAGGATTGGATGTTTTGGAAGACCATCAGATATATAATGGGGTTAAGGAGTTTTGGGAGAATTTTTTTAGGTTCTGGTAAATACAAATGGATTTTTTGGTGTGAATAACTGAGGGGAGAGAGTTCCCTTTTATAAAATTTTTGGTGTGCAATTTATTATAACACCCAAAACTTTTCAATAATGAAAATCCAATATATAACCACATTCCAAAAAATTGATTATTAATTTATTGTATGAATTTTATTTTTTATCAATATTGCTTCCATATTAAAATAAACATGTCTCAAAAAATTTATTCCTTATCCAATATGTTTTCTTATTTTTAACATTTTAGTTTTCCCCAAGATAATTAGTTATTTAGAATAGGTAACTTATAAATAAAGACAAAAATAATATAATACTTGTTATATATTATGAAACCACATATTTTAAATATTAAATCATTTTTATAAAATAAATATTCTATGTTTTAGGAAATTTAATTTTAATATAAGCCCAAGTAATGTGAGAAACTCATTTTAACCTTAATTGTTTTTATTAATTTAATATTATTTTTAATATTAAATAGAAGTAAAATTTAATATGACATTAATAAAAACTAATAATTATATTTATAATAAATACATAATACAATATTTCAAATTCATATCATAGAAATTTAAAATTATAATTTATAATAGTACCATTAAATGTGTGGAAAATGGGTTTTGAATATATGCCATTTTTATGAAAAAGTTGATCTTATATTTACAATATGATTAGTAAGAATTATTATATGTATTAAAATTCATAAATCTATAAATATATATAATATATTAATTTAATTAATATAGTTCATCATTATATATTATTTTAATTAATTAAAATGGAATGACATCATGTCTTTAATTTTTTTATAAAATATATTTTTCTGAAAAATATTAATTATTATCTCCATGTTTTCTTATCTAAATTTCTATAAAATTTATATTTAATAAATATTTATTCCAAAATAATATAATAACTTATAATAAATTAAATTATAAATAGTTAGATACTTTATTTTTGATTATTCATAAAAACTCATTTCTATGGGAAAATTTGAAAAATGTTTTCTAACATTATTTAGACATTGTAAGTAAAAAATTAAAATTCATCTTATAATATTGTAAATTTTTCAATGAAATTATGTCATATTGATTTAATTTTATTGAATAAAAAATTTAATTTCTACTAACAATAATTGAGGTTCATAGTTTCTTGTATCTCAGGATATCAAATTGAATGAATTTATTTAAAAGGCAGTATATCATAAAGTCATGCGGTGTCCCATTTTTACACCATGAAGAAAATTATTCTATAATAACTTTTATATAAATTTCAAACAAAATGAGGGTATTTCATCTTCATAACATCCTATATTTCCCATTTACCTTCCAAAATTTTATGATTTCTCCAATGTACCTTAACCAATCGAGTTATCTATTTCATCAACAATTACTCTCTAATATCATGAATCTGGATGGCTTCTTCATAGTAAGATATATAATATTCCCATTATATTTAATCTTAGGTTGTACTATAATTTTTTATGGAATGTACATCCATAAATATGGTATATATAACACATAAAGTTCTTTAGAGAGGCTTGGTGGGATTGGAATTCCGTAATCTATAATTCCAATTTATTTTAGAATTCCAAAGGGTTTTATGTTCCTTAATCCTAGTTTTCCTTTAATAATTAACTTTATGACACCCTTTTGTTGCTATACTTTCATGTAAATGATATACCCCCTTTAAATTCCAAATCATTTATACTATTTTTGGTGTAACTAATTTTCCTACATTGAGATAATATAATATGGTCTATAATATTATTTAACTTTATTGATCTTATTTTAAAGAGGTAATCCCCAAGAGTGGCCTTTTTGAGCCTCCCACACCCAAGAACCCCCTTCCCCGAAGAGGTCAACCTGAAAAGCCCCAACAGGGAAGGATCCATTGCTAGCTAAGATGACAGAGCATCCCATGGGGTCACAGACCGATCAGTGATGGTTCAACACAGTAATCCGTTAGCTAGGTGGTTTACGCCCATCATACCACACGGTGAGCCACTAGGTGACCTGAAAAGGTGATAGGAGGATGGGAGGTATAAATTACCCCAAAGCGGGATCTGAGGAATTGAACCATGTAGAGCACCAAGCATCGTTGCTATCTTCCTCAACCTTTCACCACTACACCACTATTGAAGCTAAAAAAGTAAATCGGGTTTTGAGGGCCAATGTTATTACAAGGTATAGGTGGGTTGTCACCCACTACTAATTGACATTAGGTACATCCCCAAACACATTCCCATGTGTAACGACACCATGGGCTTTCAGGATAGTTTTATATGGGGTAGAGGGGCCCCTGAGAGGTTATAATGGCATATAGTGTGTATTTCATTTTAAGGACTTAAACCTGGAATGTTGGGGTCAGGATGCCACCAGAATAGGGGAAGAGGGTCCCATGAGATGCTATTGTTATCTCTTAAAAAATTAATGGACTTACAGGGTTCCTTTGTCCATCTCCATCCAATAAATTAATATTATGACATATGTCTCAATATGATAGTTTATATATTTCCTTTTAAGACATTAATGGAACCAATTGTTCTATGAAATAAATACTATATATGAATACTAATCCTAAAACCCAAGAATGTTAATTGAGAATGACCTCAAAATATATTCCAATGTTTGAATAGTATGTTTAGACAATCCATAGATTTGTGGATTGTAGGTGGTGATCAAACGAATCACTATATCAAGAGCCTTCTATATAATTTTTAGCTATGAGTGTCCTACAAAAAATTATATTTTTAGCTCAGGTTAATATGGAACATATATTCTATTTCTATTTGATAGAATGCCATCTTCACAAATGATTTCTTCAAACATCAAATCATTCAGTGTGATAATTTAATTTTGAACGTTCTCATCATCAGATTGACAACTTTTTATCATTTCCAATAATATTTATTTCACAATAATTTGAAAAAGGAGTGATGTCGCCCCTTAATTAATATTAATAATATAAAACTGTAGTATATCTATGAGAATTGGATCCCTCTAACTCCTCATTTGAATAAAAAAAGCATGCCCCTTCTTTCTCAAATAATTTTTTACCTTATTTTCCTTCCCTAGGTGGTACAGTATTGTAAAATCATAATCCTTATGTTTCTCAATCCATCACATTTTCCTCATGTTATGATTTTTTGTGAGAAGAGATATTTTAAACCATTATAGTCTATATTTATCTATCATTTTTCGCAATAGATATAGTGTCTCCATATCATTGAATAAATTTTTTAAAACATATAACTCTATATCATGGGATGTATAGTTCAATTTGTGTATCATCATTCGACATTATGTGTATACAATAAATGAATAATTTTGAATAATTAAAAAACATATTACTTTCATAGATGAATAAATATATGTCAAAAACCGATAATTACCTAAGAGTAATGTCAAAATCAACATATTTACCAATCTACTATTTAATTTATCAAAACATTCTTCAAATTACATTTTCAAAATGAGCTTAATTCCTTTATGTGTAAGCTTTTTTAATAGGTTATCCAATCAAGAAAACATTTAAATAAATCACGAATTGCATCATTCCAATCCAAAGAAACTATGAACCTCATTTATAATCATTATATCCAAAAAACATATAGTTTCTTTTTCAATTCAAATGAAATAACTATAAACTCAAAATTACCATACCTCAATATGAATGTTTTCATCCAAATGTATTTCATCTTTACACCAAATTAATGATACCCAAAATGAACTGTAATCATTGAAAATAATTGAGCTTCCTAATGCTGATCATAATGGGAATGAATGTGTGGAATAATATTCTTATTCATTATCATAATAACATCTATTTCTCTATAAGAAATACATTACCTCATTTTTGATTATTTTTTCTTAACAAAAATAAATTGGGCTCCCCATGGTGAAACACTATATCAAATAAATTCATTACCAAAACAAAAAATAGTTGTTTATTTTCCTCCACTAATTCTATAATTCCTATTTTATATGAAGTATTTGACAAAGTTCTTACATTATTATTAAAACAATTGAAAAATCATCTTCACGATCTGGTGAATGTATTGGTAATTCTTTAAAAAAAAACATAAATGTATTGAAGAAGAATATGTACATATTCATTTTTGTTATTACATACTTTATAATTTTTTTTTAATTTTCTCTTCTTCTAGAAGAATCTCATTAATTATTTATTTTAGTGGTGGATCATAACATATCTAATTCGATGAAGACTCTCCTCTAAAGATATGTAATTCCATATCTTCATCACAAATTTTAATTTATTTCTCTTTGAAATAAAATATTGCATACAATTTTAAAATACATTCCATACCAAGGCTATTAATTTCAATCATTTGTAGGATAATAAAGTCATTAAATAGGGCACATTTATGTGACATAAGGTGGACTACATCACATGTACTCATTATTGTGAGATTCCCATAATGTTTTTTTACTATCAACTATCTTATTATGGTTCTAGATATGTATATTATTTTCTAGTAAAACATGGAATATATAATAGAGTATAAAGATCAAAAATTAAATAATTAATTTTCTAAAGTTGAAATTATGATTAAATTACCACCCACAACATCATTTTGTACTTCCATCTCAGATTTACTAATTCCATAAACTTTTCTGTCCCTTCTTGGCCTCTTCAATGGTATGTATCCTTAGTGCTTATCGAATTTGTGTGAATAATGTCTTATTTATTATCATTTATATAACTGGATATTTTGTATTTTTATATTCCACTTTCATTTATGATATAAATGACCCTTTCATCGTACATGTAACAAACTCCAATCTCATTCAAACATTTTCCATGATATATCATTCTGCAATTTTCACAAGATGTAAATTCCATCATCTTCAAATTCTTATTTGAAACATTCACTTTTTATGAATGTTTATATGACCATTTTTCACTTGGATTCTTTTGAATATAAATGATCTAAGGAATTTCTTGTTAATTTTTATGGTGCTTAAAAATATTTCCTCATATGATGAAAATGATTTATTGAATGATTTCCATTTGTTTATTTAGCTTAATCCCTTCAAAGAAATGGTTAATTGTGTATTCCAAATTGAATAGGTATTTTGTATCGTACCTATTAATCATTTTCATGAATCCTTGTATCTAGAAACACATTCTTATTAATATTTCAATATACCAAGGATCCTTCCCTTTATTTCATTTATTTTCTCATGAGGGAAATATTTATGGATGGGTGTTTATTCAAATGTTTTCAATTCCATAAGTTTTATTTATCATTACTCCTCTGTATTCGAGACCAATAACCATTATTGATCCGCACAACTTTGAGACAATATAATGAAATTAGAACATTTTTCATTTCATTATATCCAAATTCATAAAATAACTTCTCAAATAACATAATCTATATCTCAACTACATAAATAATAGTAGTCCTACTATATTATTGGGGATTTATCCACTTAAATGAATCCAATATAGTAGAATAACACTACGGTGAATCATGTTTCCCAATTCGGGCTTGTTTATTTTTCATATCTTAATTATTGAACACAATTACTTCCAAGATATTCTCAATTCGAATACATTTAGTATTAGATTTCTCAATAGTGAAATATCTTCAATGGCCATGAGTATTGATACCGATATTTCCACAGAGTTCCATTCGTCTCTATATCTCTTTATATATTCTATCCCATTTAATACATTCATGAAAGCACAATGTTACATGAATATTAATGTACGAATATATTAAAGGGACCTTATACCTCAATCAATGTGTGAAAACCCAAGCCAAGCTCCACAAAACCTCAACCAAGGCCACCCAAGCCCCATCCAATCATGTACAACCACCCAATCTTCTATAACTTTTCCTGAATCATACATAATTAATTGTAAAAAGATAAAATTAATTATTGAATTTTAAAATATGTGGTATTATCATATTATGAATCACCAATCATGGAAAAAACAACATATACTTCAACAACCACAATAAGAGGGTCCAAAACAAACCCCCAACATGATCCTTGAAAAAACCCTTATAATTGAAACCTGTCCATTTATTGAATTAATTTAATTTAAACCACATTACTCAAAAAATTACATCTGTTGACATACCTTATTGAAACCATTTCCAATACCATTAGAATAGTAAAATGGGGCATATTCTACTCAATATGTAAAACAAAAACCATAAATATATGTTGATTCCCTAATTATCCAATGTAATAGACACAATATCTATAATAAAAATTAGTGGGATAAGAGTTAAGTGAAGGGAGATTCATGAATTAAAAAGTTTTGACCAATTTACTAGATGTAACTAATCAAAAACATATAAACCCACAAACATCAATGGGGATCAAATGAGAGAAATGGAGGGGGGAATTCCTCCATGAATAACCTCCTCACATCTAACAAAACACTTAAATACTGAGCACCCATGAAATGACAAAAGGCCAATATATTTCTCTAAAAACCCATTGATGACCCACCACATTTATTTTAGGCATTACTAGTTACTAGTGAGACCATGCAGTATTTTATGATATTGTTTAGTAAAAATGGGTAGTTGGTGGTGTCATGTCATCCAACTGGTGGCCTCTATGTTGATTATTAGCACCCCAACCACCATAGTCATTCCTTAGGTGCCTTCAAAAATCCACAGGTCACCTATTGATCTTGAAAGGCCACCCAATATCAATATTATTAAACATTTAAATTTTTGGAATATTATTAGGAATCCATTTTTCAAAATTTATCATCCCAATAAATAAGAAATTTAAATTCATTCTCAAATCATAATTACTAGAAATCCATAGTTATTTACAAAATCCTCACTGTATGTTTGTTTCATCCTTATAAATTCATTTTATCAATCAAATCATGTATTGAAAAATGCCTTATTCACCAGTTCACCGATATCCCACAACATTATACTCTAGAAGCTAAACCATTCTTTTTATGTGTGACTAGGATAACTAACACTAGACACACTATTAACCAGAATTCAACAAAATGGATGACTCCCAAAATGAATCCCAATACAACTCTCAATGATCTCATATCTTATAACACAACATGAATTCTGCATCTAGTTCATCCAAATGATTATAGTTATCCCACCATTAGAATCCACATTCCAAGGGTGATTCCAAAATATGGTGATTCCCACCATAGAATTTCCCCAATAGAAACACTCCTTTAGTGTCACATCATCCAGATAGTTACATTATAATCAATGATCATGATGTTTTTTCCACTTCACTACCCATGATTCCACATTGAAGAACAATTAAAATCTCTTCAATTCGACATCACCCAAAATTATCTATTTCACCCAACAATATGTAACTTCCATGCTTGATCACGAAGCCTTTACACTTAGAAGAATCATAAAATTATCTAGGAACTAATAACAAATTATGAACCTGACTCCAAGTGTACTTACATTATTATATTATTAGTCACCTACTATAGACTTCATTCCCTCATAGTGTGCAATGAAATAGAACTCGTCCAACTCATAATAAGATGAACTATAAACTTCCTTGAAACAAATTAAAAAACAAAATATTAATCAAAATCACATTTCAAGGTAACAAATATTATTTTCTGTAGAATCATGTCACTTTGGATGTTCCCAAACACTATCACCGTGATGTCACCGTTACTGTCCACAGACCAATCAGTCACTACTTCCATGACCCATTTTTATAAATTTCTTTCACCCACTATCTATATGATTCTTCCCAATTGAATAATACCATTAAAATCACCATATAAACACATACATTGATCTATACAACCCTTGATTCCTTTATTTAAAAAATAATGACTTGTTATGGCTAAATCATTCTCACCTGAGCGCTAACAGCATAACAAAAAATCAGTAAACTCTTCTAGTTCATCAAGAATTCTAACAAAAATATCTATAAAATTAATCAAATATCCCATTATTACCTCAAAAAATAAAATGGTTTTCCCTCCACCATATTTCTTCTCTTTTATACTCCTCGAGCACCAACCAAATAAGGCCCCACTGCATGGATGTCACTTCTACCATTCCATTATCATATTCCTCAACATTTGATACCCTATGTCCCTGAACATTAACATTTAGGCCTCCACACATGTAGATTATAATTTTTCACCCAGATCTTTTATCGATGTTATCTCTCAATACCAATAGACATCCTTTGGAACTAAACTCTAGGACAACATGCCAGTGAGGGTTTCATTGTACCAATTATTCAAATCACTATATGGGTAACCATAAACTAGAACCAAGAGAATTCCACATCCATTCAACTAGTCAATTTTTTATACAACCTATAATATTCATAATGTATTAAAAAAATTACATTCACAAATTAATATCAAAAGTAGGAATCACATATACCCATCACACACATTCTCACAAACACTTAGACATTTACAAAAATCCTCACCAAATAACACTCTACTCCTCAGGATGATTAATCTATCAAGAAAACATTAATGGGTTTGTGATCACATTCGACCCTAGTATCACCAATCTAGATAGAATGACCCCCCCCCCCCCCATGAAATTAAATCCCAAACATCGAATCATGGACCAGTGAGTCATATCCTATCTAATGAATCCCCACAATCCAAACCCACTTAGCATTCCCTACATGAATGTCAGTTGCAAATGACCAAATAATTCTAAAATACCCACTTCAATACAGAGGAATATCAGTAATTCCATGACATATAACTTAAATAACTACCACTTAGGCAGTATTACAAATCCCTGAGTGTCTACCGACACTCCCAAAAAACTACAAGAATCAATATCGATTGAACGACTGTTCTAGGTATCCAACTGATCCTACCCTTAATCCCTGGCAATGATAATTGATATTCATTAACACTTGGCATCCCAAATCTCTTGTAATTTTCCATGAATTATCTCTATAACCCCATATATTTACAACTAAATCATCTAGTTCGGTATGGATGAATTCAAGCATTATGATATATGGGAAAAAATACAGTATTTTATCGACATATTAAATAACCAAGCCCCATATTAAAGGAAAATCATTCTTATCCATAGATGATTCCTCGGTCATCACATGATTTTAATAAACCCATCACGTTTCCATCACTATGGAACATAATACATACACTATCCCCCATAGGTTCCTTATGTATCCCTTTACTTTGTGACTACATTTACATCAGAAAACAATATCCAACACCCGGATCCACTTAAACTAATAATAAAAACCATAAAAATTTATTTATTTAAAAAAACATAAACATGTTTTAATGGAAAAGTCAATATAATTTTTTATTGACAACATAAAAAACAAATCCCTCTATAAAATCCCATTACAACCATGGAAGAACATTTCATGTAAGTCCTACATGCTTAATCATGATCTATGCCAACGAGAATCTTTAAAATAAACCATGACCTAAAATAAATAAATGATTACTCTAGTAAGTCCATCATATTAAAAAAAATGACTCATATATAACATCATTAAGAATGATAAATAGTATCGTACACCAGGTAACCAGAAATCACCACTAGAATGGTGTCCATGAATCACTAATCCATTTTTTAAAACAAGATCCAACACTTTCCAAATCCATATATCTACCAAATACAAAAAATTGGAAAATAATACATTCTCTAGAATAATTTTTTAAGGACTAGACATTGGGTAACTCAGTACTTCTTGACAGGTGGTGTCACGTGGCCAATAGTGTGACTCCTCATTTTAAAATTTCTTCAAACATGGTACTATGGATTAATTCCTTAAATTATGATATTATTACTCCAAATAAAATTCATTCAGAATAATGAAAATAATAAAATTAGGAAAACCAATGCACTCCTATCACTGTTATTAGAAAAGGAACATTTCCAATTATTTCATAGTGTACCATAGTGGCTAGCTAGGGTCTTCTCACATGAGGGTATTCAAAATTGTCTAATTACCAATTATAATATACCTATGATGTTATTATTATTTTTTATTAAATAAAAACAATAATTTTTGTTTTATTGATTTTAAAAGTAAAAGAAATTATAGAATATCCTCAAATGCAAGGTATGAAAATAAATATATAATAAGGCCTTTATGGTTTGGTTTATTGGTTCAACAATTATTATTTGGTTTTTATCTTTATTTTGATAATTCAATTTTGAAATATCATGCATGAATTATCGCCCTTTAATATATTGGGTGTGAAAGAATGAATGATTACGAAATCATAATTCCACCTCCTCATATAATCATGGTCGATGGGAAACCTCAATCGATAAAATGACAACTTCCATGACCTGGCACCATCACATGTCATTTCATAGCTTGAATAGTCTAACTCTACTATGTGAAGATATATTGTCTAAAATAATGGTGGGAGAGATTAAAATAAAATAATAGAAGTATAATTTAGTTTCATGTTGTATTGAGAAACCAACACATCCATTTATATCACCCCAATTTAAAAAACAAATTGGACAGTTATAATTGAAGGGTAGAGTTCATGAAAACCCACTTACCTCTTCCATGGTAATTCATAAGATAACCCCTAATTTTAATAGGTAAGCGGTCACTATATTGATAATGTGAAAATAAATGAGGGAAAAAATAAAACTAACAAGTATGAGAGAAAAAGAAGAAAATAGAAATTTTAAATCCCAAAAATAAAAGAAAAATGAGAAGAGATCGAGTGGGAGTAGGAATAAGAGTAAAATAAAATAAAAGAATATTTTTAGAATAAGGAATATGAAATAAATAATGGAAACATTAGAAGAAGAAGATGAAAATAATAAATAAGAGGAATAAGATAGTGATATAATTTAAATAAAAAAAAGAATTGTATTGAAAAAGAAAGAAATTATATTAAATTAAAAATAAAAATTAAAAGAAATTGAAAAAACAAAATATTGTGCAGTAGCAGTCTATCCTTATCCTCCTTCATGTGTATCCCTCCCATTAGACAATGGATAAGGCCTTCATTTATAGTAAATTAGGAGTTTTAAATCATCATACTTTTGTTAAGGTTTCCCTTCTCATAATTTAAAAACCAAATTTCGTTTTAAATAATTTTAAATATCCAATGATTGAATCACCAACAGCTATCGAGCATTCTTTGTTTTTGAATCATATAATAAGTCCACATGGTTAATTCTCCAACCTTTATCTGGTGCAGGAATCATTGATGGGTCAACGAGGCTTGCATGTAATGAATGCTCGGTAGATGATAGGGACACATGTCTTAGTGTAGTGGTATTGGGGACTTTTCTAGTGATAAGACCTTCACAGTAGCCAAACGAAGCCTCAAAATGGGCTTTATAGAGGTCGGATGGTTCCTCGAAGATGATAAATGGTGACCAGGGGTGTTAGTAGGGATGATCGGATCAATATTCATGATCCCCAATATCAACCATTTCCTTTTTAATTGAGTAGTTTTAATAACTACTTTGAGTGGTAGAAAAGCATCAAAGTGAGGAGGCATGGAGTGTATGGGATGTCTTGACTGTATGAGGTGGGAAATGATGATGTTTTTTAAGTAAAGAGTAACCATATATATTGTGGACCAAATTGAAGTTGTGCTCAGTTTGAAAATAATTTAAATATCATGTTCCCACTCCAATATGATAATGAAGTCACACTTGAGCCGGAGCACTGATACCACTACTGTAGAACACCCCATCCCAGGGAACCTCTCAACCTGTCACCATATGGGTCCAACCACTACCCGCTAGTGCAATCAGGATTAGAGACAACTATTATTATCCATGGCATTATTACCCCAATACTTGGTTCCCCCATATCACCTTAAACAACATGGAAGTCTTTAAACTATGATATACATTATTGTTTGGTCCCTATTGGGCCACGCTAAGTGGCTTGTGAGGCCCCCAGATAATAGAAAGCCAGTGTGATTATTTTTTACCTGAAATTAATTCCAATGACATATTCAATTTGAACCAAATTATTATATAAATAAAAAAACATCAAATTCTTCATAATTGTACTCATTTTAAATAATTTTACATACCTAATAATAATGTCCCATAATTTAACAAAACAAAAACTTCATTGGGATTTTAGATAAAATATATATTTAATATAAATAAAAATTTCTGTAAAATATATATGAAAAATGACTATGTCAAAACCCCCACATATAAACTATATTATTCTTCAAGAATAAAATATGAATATTATAAATCACTGGGTAACATTGTTATAAATTTTTTAATTTAAAATTAAAAAAAAAATTATTATCAAAGTGAAATAAAATAATAAAAATCCATATAAAAAACAAATTTATTTTCTAAAATTTCAAAGAAAAAGTTAATTAAATAATTTGACATTGTCTATTTTTAAAATGATGTAAAATTTTATTTTATTAATTATTTATCCAAAATTCTATATTATTAAAAAAGATATATAATGAACAACCACTTTCGAAAAAAATTTCTTATTAGTGAGGATCGAATTTCAGGTGTAGTTATGCTAATATCATGAAAAAATTCTACATTTTCTTATTCTTCTAATGAAAATAACTTGTCCAAATTTTAATAACCAAAGGAAAATGAAATCATAAAAATTTTCAATAAATTTTTATATGACTTTGATGATAAATGCTGGGAGCAGTTTATGTTAAAAAATGAAGCCCAAAGTGGAGCATTTTCTCTTAGGTAAACTACATGATATCGATATAATGTTGAATAAAAAAATCCCCAAAAATTCATGAAAAATATCACTTCTGAAGCACAAAATAATGTCATGAATAATAAAAAACATAATCCATTATGTGTACATTCTTGAATTTTCTCAGCTTTTATAAATATTTAATGTATTATTTTTAATTATTTTTAATTTTTTTTAGTTTCTCTAATGTTATTCATTGAATTAATCACATACACACCACCAAACACATATAATAGAAATTGTAAGTCTATTAATGGTTGTTTTTTATTCTACTCTTTCAAAACCCTTTCCTATATATATATATTATTCATTTTTTTAATATTCCATTTTAAAAGTAAAAACTGAAATAATATCATATGCATAAAATATCCATTCTCATTACCAAAAATTGACCCCAATGAAATTCTATTTTATTTTATTTAATCCCTTTTAACATTAATTTCATTAAACCCACACATAAAAATTAAAATATCATTTAAATACAAATATTTGGGATGAAATATAAAAAAATGTATCGAAAGACGGATCATTCCTAACAAGTTCATTCATGGTCAATTTGGGGTAAACAACGATTGATGTAAAGATGGTATCAATGATAAGGTATTTTCAAAATATTACTCATAAATTTAAAATTAATTTTATAAAAGTAATCATCATTGAAATGTTTCTTGAAAGTTCTAGTTGGAGGCATGTCCCAGGATCACTCATAAATTATTTTGAAGATAAATAAGAAATATTTATTCATTAAATCATCACTGGAATGGGACATATAACATTGGAAAGTCAATAATTCCATGAATAATAAATAAAAATCAATTCACATAAATTTAAAAAATTAAAATATTGAAAATTGATAGTGAAATTTTATTTACATGTATATCACCCCAAACACTTCATGTTATATTTCTCTTAAATACATTTTAGTTATAGCATATCTATAATGAATCACTGAACGTATATGGATCAAAACATGGCTACTTATATAAGATATCCAAAACCTAGCCATTAAAATTAAATTTTCCAATTCTGTGATTTGAGTTTTAAAAATCTGTCATACATTGTTGTGTTCAAGATGATATTTAGAGACTGATGGAATTATGATCTTTTTCAGTCAATAGTAACCTACCCTTATGAATAGTTTCATACCTTTAGGCTTAGTAACATGCCTTCATGAATATTAATATGAAACATATGAATGTATCCATGCCCTTGAATGTATAAATGAATTTAGGCACCTTAAAAATGAAGATGAATATTTTAAGTGTTTATATTTTCGATTAAATAATAATATTAATTAAATATTTTATTAGTAATATTTAGAAAATTATGTTTGAAAAATTGAATTCATATTTGGATTCTACACATCGAAAAATGGTTAGGGTGAATTTTTGGGATTTTTTTGAAATACTATAATTTTGATGAATAGTAAAGTTTGCTAATTTACGAGAAATGCTAAATAATGAATTTATTGAGACAATGATGATGATATGCTGATATAAGCCCAATTGGGTCAATGTAACATGAATATATTACAGATCTAGGTCATGGAATACTCACTATTGGTTATCTTGAGAGGAAATAATAAATTAATGATTATAATTTTAAGAAAACTTCTCTCCCCTCCACTATATAAACCACCCTCACCCCTCTTCCACCAACACCACTAAAGAATCAAGTGTAGCCTAAATTCAGACAAATACACATCCCAAGAACTCTCCCCACGATCAAGACCATCTAGTCCCACCAAAGGCCAAAAAAATCCATAAAGAGATTCATAAAGAGGAGTACTCAGGAGTTGAACATTCCTTCTCTTTTCATTCAATTTTATTTACAAAGTTCCATTATTTTGTTCTCTATTTTCTCCACCCCTCATACAAATTCCATGAAAATTTCAGTACCTTACATGTATTGTATTTTCAATGTTCTAATGAAATATTTCATCATAATCTCTCTTTTTCCCTCCCTTTATACAATAAATGCAATCATCGTCCGAGATATGTAAATTTATCACAGACAAGGAAGACACGTTTTAAATTTGAATTACTATCTTCAATACTGGTAATGATACTTTTTCAATGGTTTAACCAGGTCATTATATATTTATTTTATCCTGATTAATGTTTGTGAATTTTTACACATTCAAAATATGAAATAATAATACAAAACAAGTTTATTGTGCACAAAACCACGAAGCCAAATCCATGCGTTTATTTTCACTCATCGAATGAGTGATCCTCATGGTATATAACCAGAATCAAAATAAGAAAATTTATATCTCTTTTATGTCACTAATAATTTATATTAATGCTTCTGGATGTTTAACCACATTTCAAATGAACATCAATTAATGAAAACTGTTAAACAAATCATGAATCAAAGTATGAAAATGCTTTAAATCAATAAAATTGAATCTCTTAAACTCCTAAAAAAGACATTAGTGAACTTAATAAGGTTATACCATATCAATTATATATTTTTTTAGATTTTGTAATTATTAATAAATGAAGCTAAATATTATTATTCAGGTCGTTAAGAACAAACAAGAACACCTTCAAGCGTAAGGTACGAGATCCTCTCTCTCACTTTTGTTCAAGAATCTCCTCTATGTTCTGGCCTTTTATTTTTAATTCCTAATGATGGGTTATGTTTTATCACCTCTCACATACTAACCTTGTGACATATAAATAATGGGATACCAATTATCATCTCATTAATCTCTCACAATAACATTTGTTACCATGACAAAATGTTTTTAAATAGTTTCTCATCTAACTTTCATTTCTTTGAGATTTTCATTATTCACCACTTATTTCTTGTATGTGGCATACGTTTACTTCCATTTGATATATAATAATATTATTCTCTTTATATTCATGTTAAAAAATGATTCATTTGATGGTTATTATGTTCTAGTAATATGATTCCACCGATTACATTATGGTAAGAGACTTTGTCTCAACTACTATTTTGTTATGACTAACTTCGTATTAGGAATCTAATATTCCGTATGTGGTGTACCTACTGCCCATTTGAGATCACTTTTCATTTGAAAGAATATTTATATTATATATCCATAATCTCATATCATGGATATGTTGTTGTCTAAACTGTATAGCATTTAATATACGGTGTTTATTTAGAAAGTTATTTTAATTATGGAAATATTGATGAATCTGTATACTCTACTCTATATGGATATTGAAAAGTAATATTGATCTTGTATGTAATCAATGTATAAAAAATTATTTGGACATAAAGTGGTGGGTGGGGCCTGTTACAGCCCCTCGATGCATCGGTATGTCTTATGAGACAAATCAGTTGGCGACAAACCCTTCGAGTTTGATTCCAAAAATCAGATGGGTTTCTACCCATTGAAATAAACCGTTTTACAGTATTATGGTATCATGTTCCAGATAATGAAATCCAATTAATAATCATTTTAATTTTTAATAATCAGTTATTATAATTATCCATGAGGTTTCCACTATGGAAAAATCTATGGATGCAGTTTCACTCTCAGTTTATTAATGGAATTTGTCACTCATTTATTCACCAGTCCATATTGATTATATTAGATTAACTATGATTCACTTATTATCATATTCATGCTTCCACTATTTTTTACCCTTACTGAGCATTTGAGCTCACCTCTTTCATTTCTTACTTTCATCATGTGACAAAGAGTAGATCATTTATTGAGTACTTGGGGATGCAGTTAAATGTTTTTGTAATGTATTGTATTTTGTAGACTTTTCCAATGTAATTTGAGGAACATCTATGTATCTAGTTTCTTAAAGACTACAATACTGATTGTTCCTTTAGGATTTCATTCCTTTTAACCAAGCCAATATCACAAGTAATTCACCAGCTCCATCCTAGAGGGGTCAGGGTGTTACAGTTGGTTTCAGAGGAGGTTTAGTAGAAAACCTAGAAACTAGAGTTGGAAAGTATAGTAGGGAAAAAATACCCGAGGTAGTATTTGAGGATAAACATACAATATAATCATTGTATTTTGGAAAGTAATATATTATGTGAATATTTTAAGCAATATATATCAGTGTGGATATGAGAAGGTAGTGGAGGCTCCGACACAAATGTATCTAGGGGTAAAACCAAAAAACACCGCTTTGAGTTTGACTCAAACAGGAACTAGCGCACGACAACGGGCATTGCTCCACTCACGGTTATGAAAATCTTGATTGGATTGGCTTAGGATAATTAAAATTTTCATTACAAGCCATTATGAAGGAGTTTAATTTTAATTTTTCATCAGAAAAAACCATGTTTATAAGATTAGATATGCATAGAATTTCAATCTATATTGAGTGGTTTACTGATTGAGAGAAATAAACTAATCTAGTGTATCCTATTATTTATAAATGGTGTCTAATGGAAGAAGGGGAATCAATAATCGTGGGAAAGGTAGGGATCTCCCTACTCAGCAAGTCTACATAGTTCTTATTGGAGCAGATCTGATCATGACCATATTGGGACAACGTACTCAGGTTGCAACAAATATCCATTCCACACCTATGTTGGATCGTTTCAGGTGGGAGAAGCCCCAATTTGTAGTGGGACTACTAACCTATTGGTTCCTGATCATTGGATCAAGTCCCTTGAAAAGATATTGATCATTTCTTTTAAGGTCTTCATCCAAGTCATAGAAGGGACATATCCTCTCAATCATTTTCATCATATGATGAAATGGTATCAAGTTCCATCAAAACCGAGAGGGAATTTTCTAGATCAAATCTTTTCAAAGGAATAAAATATATATGATTAAGGAATAAAATAATAAAATTTCATATGTTCACAAAGTGCAAGAGTACATTGATGTTTTTCCAGAGGATTTACCTAGACATCCTCTAGAGTAAAAAGTTGAGTTCTCTATTGATTTAATTCCTGATGAAAGACCTATATCAAAGAATACCTATATAATTGCCACTATGGATTTAGTAGAGCTAAATAAACAACAAGAAGATTTGAGTGAAAAAGGATTTATTCGACCTTGAGTTTGTTTAAGGGGATCCCATGTCCTCTTTGTCAAGAAGAAATATTGATCCATGAGCCTTTCAATTGATTACAAGGAAATCAATTCTATTACAATAA
Organism: Viscum album; assembly: GCA_963277665.1. Taxonomy (NCBI): domain Eukaryota; kingdom Viridiplantae; phylum Streptophyta; class Magnoliopsida; order Santalales; family Viscaceae; genus Viscum; species Viscum album. The sequence continues at coordinate 1,293,836,105 of OY728158.1, forward strand.
AAAATAAGTATCCTTTCCCCGGATTGATGATTTATTTGATCAACTTCATAGATATCAATACTTTTAGAATATTGAACATCGATCAAGATATCATCAGATATGTGTGAGGAAAGAAGATATTCCTAAGATAGCAATTCAAACTAGGTATATGAATTACAAGTTTACAGTGATGCCTTTTGGATTGAAAAATGCACCCTTTATTTTCATGGATTTAATGAATAGAGTTTTCAAAGAATATCTTGATAACTGTGTTGTGGTGTTAATCTATGATATCCTCATATAATCAAAAAGCTTTGAAGACCATGAGATTCACTTGGGGGTTATTCTGTGAACTCATAGAAGTAATAAATTATATGAGAAGATTAGAATGTGTGAATTTTGACATCAATCGGTTATTTTTCTAGGCCATATAGTCTCTAAGGATGGAATACTAGTTGATCCTTCAATGAAAAATGAAATCCAAGAATGGCCCACACCAACAGACATAACTGAGGTATGTAGATTTATTGGCGTACCATGTTACTATCAGTGTTTCATTCAGAATTTTGCTCGACTGGCTAACATGATAACCAAGCACACATGTAAAGGAGTTATGTTTTTTTTGACAAAATAATGTACAAAATGATTCAATGAATTGAAAAGAATATTGTTCAATGCTCAAATTTTGACTCTTCCATCTAGAAGTGATTGATGTGAGATATACAGTGATAAATCAATGAATGGACTCTTTTGTGCCCTTATGGAAAATGATAAAGTTATTTTTTATTCATCAATACAGTTGAAGACCCATTAGAAAAATTATCCAACTCAAAATCTTGAGTTAGCAGCTGTAATCATTTCTCTGGAGATATGAATCCATTTTCTATATGGAGAGAGATGTGTGATTCATATTGACCAAAAAAGTTTTAAATACATTTTCACACAAAAAGAACACAATATAAAGAAAATAAAATGGCTCGAGTTACTCAAGGATTATGATAGTTCAATACACTACCACCTAGGAATGGAAAATAAGATGGCAGATGCATTATGTAAGAATTATCATGGCCTTCTGACTCAAATAAAGGTCTAAGAGATCATATATTCATGGATATACTAAAGGTGGATATGGGAATTGATAAGGAAGGGAAAACATCGCACCTCTTTCAAATTATTGCTAAAATATCTTTACTAGAGAAGATAAAAATATCTCATCCTGATGATATGAATCTACATAATAAAATTAATGTAGTTAAGGATTGGAGACTGGATGACTTCATGTATAAAGAAAGAGTTCTTAAATTTGGGAAGATGCCATGTGTTCCATTATTTTTTGAGCTTAAACGGGAACTATTAGATGATTCTCATAGCTCAAATTTCATTATACACCCAGGTAGCACCAAGATGTCTTGAGATCTGATGGAATATTTTTGGTGGGATAATATGAAGTGAGAAATTGCTAACTCTTTGTCAAGGGGTCTATTTTGTCATCAAGTGATGGTGTAGTAATGAAACCTCTACCTATTTCTATTTGGAAGAGCGATAACATTAAAATGGATTTTGTCGCCAGACTGTCGAGGATATCTAGAAGGAATGATGTCATATGGGTAATTGATCATCCTCTCAAAAAATCAGCACTTTTTATTCCAATATGAGAGGATTTACCATTTAAGCACCCGGAAGGACATTATATTAATGATGTTGTAAGACTTCATGGTGCCCCTCTATTGATTTTCTCCGATCGAGAACCCTAATTTACATCAAAATTCTGGAAAAGTCTCCAGAAGGCTTTGAATACTGAGCATCTTATGAGTAATACTTATCACCCTCAAACTGATGGACAGTCTAAATTAACTATTCAAACTCTAGAAGACATGCTGAGATCATGTTCTCGTGACTTCTAAGGTATGTGGGATCAATACTTTTCTATGGTGGAATTTTCCTACAACAATAGTTTCTTTTCTAGTATTCAACTGGCTCCATGTGAAATAATATATGTAAAGAGATGTCGAACTCCAACATGTTGGTATGACGTTGGTGAAAGGATACTTACAGGCCAAGAACATTTTGAAAAGACCACGATAGAGGTGAAGAAAATACAAGCCCATATTAAAGCAGCCCAAAGTAGGCATAAGTGTTATGCAGTCAACCGGTGAAAGGACAAGAAATTACATGTGGGAGATCACTTATTTTTGAAAGTATCTCTATGGAAGGGTGTCTTAAGGTTCGGTAAGAAAGGTAAATTGAGCCCCATGAACATCGGACCATTTGAAATTATGGAATGAATCAGAGCTGTAGCTTAGCGTTTAGCAATGCAACCAAATCATTATAGAGTTTTGAAGTTCTCCATATGACATTGTTAAAGAAATACATTCCAGACCCAATGCATGTACTCACATATGATAAAATTGAATTGTAACCTGATTTATCATACTGTGAAAATCCTATCAGGATTCTTGACACAAGGGAGGCGGTATTGATAAATCGGACAAGACATCTAGTAATGGTTCATTGGAGAAACCTGAATATAGAGTAAGAAACACGGGAACCTAAGGATGTTAGGAAAAAGAATCACCCACATATTTTTGTGGAGTTTCATTCATAAATTTTCGAGGAAGAAATTTCTGAATTATGGAATAATTTAGCACCCCAAACAAATCATGGTATGTATCTATTTAATACATTTTATTTATAGGCTATATTTCATGAATTACTGAGCCTATATAGAAAAAAACAAGGTTATATATAGGATATATCCATAACCTAGCCGTTAAAATTAAATTTTCCAATTCTGCGATTTGAATTTAAAAAATTTAACATACATGATTGTGTTCAAGATGATATTTAGAGTCTAATGGAAATAACTTATTTTTCAGGGAATTGAAACCAACCCTTATTAATATTTAACTACCCATAGGAATTGAAAAATACCTTTATAAGTAGTTATATTACACTTATGAATGGTATCCATGCCCATGAATGTATAAATGAATTTAGGCACCTTAAAAATGAAGATGAATATTTTAAGTGTTCATATATTCCGATTAAATAATTATTTTAACTAAATATTTAATTTTCCATATTTAGAATCATTTTTTTTGAAAAACGGACTTCATTTTTGGATTCTATATATCAAAAAATTGTTAGGGTGAATTGTTGTGATTTTTCTGAAATACATAAATTTTTTATGAATAGTAATGTGCGATAATTTGCTATAAATGCAAAATAATGAATTTATTGAGTCATTGATGATTCTATACTGATGTATGCCTAATTGGTTCGAAGACACATGCATATATTACTTTTCTTGGTCATTTAATACTCACTATTGGTTGACTTGAGAAGAAATAATAAATTAATGTCTATAATATTAAGAAAACGCCTCTCTCCTCCACTATATAAACCACCCTCACCCCCCCACTTTCCCACCACAACACTCAAGCTTCAAGCCTTGCCTAAATTATGAAAAATACTCTTTCCAAGCCTCCCCCCATAGGTCCAAGACCTCTTAGTCACATCAAAAGGCCAAAAAAGGCCTTAAAAATATTCTCAAGGAGGAGTACTCAAGAGGTGAAACATCCTTCACTTTTCGTTCAATTTCTTTTACAAAGTTCCATTATTTTTTTATCTCTTTTCACCTCCCCTAATCCAAATGACATGATAATTCCAGTACCATACATGTACTGGATTTTCATTTTTCTACTGGATTATTTCATCATAATCTCACTTTTTCCCTTCTTTTATAAAATAAATAAAAACATCGTCCGAGATGTGTAAATTCATCACACTCAAGGAAGACGGGTATTATATTTGAACTACCATCTTCTATAATGTTAAAGAACCTTTTTAAATGGGTGAACCCCGTCATAATATATGTATTTTATCTCGATTAATATTTGGTAATCTTTTCATATTCATAATATGAAATAATAATACAAAAAACGTTTGTTGTGCACAAAATCGCCAAGCCAAATCCAAGCGTTTATATTAACTAATCGAACGATTCATCCTCATGGTATATAAAAAAGAATCATTATAAGAACATATATAACTCTGTTATGTCACTAATAATATATATTAACAATTCTTGATGTTAAACCACATTTCAAATGAACTTCCATTAATGAACATAATTAAACAAATGACGAAACCATGTACGAAAATGCTTCTACATCAATAAAATTGAATCTCTTAAAACCATAAAAAAGACATTAATTAACATAATAAGTTTATTACATATCAATTAAATTATTATTAGGTTCTAGACTTGTTAATAAGTAAATCTAAATTTAATTATTCTGGTCATTACGAACAAACATGAACACCTTCGAGCGTAAGGTAAGGGATCCTCTCTCTCACTTTTGTTCAAAAATCTCCCCAATGCTATGCCAATTATTTTCAATTAATAATTATGGGGTATGTTTTATCACTTCCCCCATACTACCCATTTGACATATAAATATTTTAATACGCCTTTACATCTCATTATCCCCTTGAAATAACACTCGTTACCGTGCCAATTTGTTAGTAAGTGGTTTCTATTATCACTTTTATTTCCATGATATTTTCATAGTTACCACTTATTTCATGTATGTGGTATTAGTGTAATGAACTATGATATTTAATAATATGATTTTCGTTACATTCATGTTATTCAATGATTCATTTTAGGGTTGTTACATTTTTTTCATATGATTTGACCGATTACATTGTGGTAAGAGACTTTGTGTCAACTACTATTTTTTTATGACTAACTTTGTATTGTGCACCTAATAATCCTTATGTTGTGGACCTACTGGAAAATTGAGATCAATTTTCATTTGAAATTACATTTTTATTATATATCCATAATCTCATATCATGGATAGGTTATTGTCCAAATTGTAAACCATTTTACAAATAGTGTTTATTTGGGATGTTATTTTAATTATGGAAATATTGATGAATCCATATACTCTACTCTATACATATATTGAAAATAAATATTGAACTTGTATTGAATCATTGTATAAATAATTCTCTAGACATGCAGTGGTGGGTGGGGCCCACTTCAGCGCCTCGATTCATGTGTAGGTCTCATGAGACAAATCAGTTGGCGACATACACTTCGAGTTTGTTTCCAAAAATCAGTGGGGTTTCTACCCATAGAACTAAACTGTTTTTATGGTATTATGTTTTCATTTTCCATATACATGATGTCTAATTAATAAGAATTTTATTTATTCATTATTAGTTATTATTATTATCCATGAGATTTTCACTATGACAAAATCTATGGATGGAGTTTTACTCTATGTTTATTAATGGAATTAGTCTTTCATTTATTCACCATGCCATATTGATTATGTCAGATTGAATATGATTCTCTTATTATAGTATTAATGATTCCACTATTTTTTACCCTTACTGAGAGTTTGAGCTCACCCCTTTCATTGTTTACTTTTAATAGGTGACAAAGTGGTGATCATTTATTGAGTTCTTGTGGATACAGTTTAATGTTTTCGTAATGTAGTGTATTTTTTAAACATTTTCAATTTAATTTTAGTATCATCCATATATCTATATTCATCATGATTACTAAAATGATCGTTCCTTCAAGATTATCATTCCTTATAACATTAAAATAATCACACATAATGCATCGGATCCAACCTATAGGGCTTGGGTTGTTACAACATGAATCAACTATTACCCTCAAATCAATAGTCATTTTTTATAATCAATTATTTACTATAATAATTCCATTACCCACCTTAATAATTCATTATATTTATCATTGAAGTTTAAAAACAGGAATCACGTTATTCCAATGAAAGTCAAGTCTCCAAGATATGTCAATAAATCATAAATTCAAAGAATGGACATCAAAAGTCTAGATCAAATATCCAAACATAGTTTTATACAAAAATGAACAGAGTTTAAAAGATAAACATTAAAACTGAACCCCATTTTAATTTGAATATTCATTTACTCATCCATTAAAATTTGGGGATTATTTGTCCCATCATAAATCTATATAATTTAATTATTCAATTATGAACAATGATCACACAATGTGATACAAAAAAAATAATATAGGGGGTGAGATGCATCAAATTTCAATGATAAAAATTGAATTATAAATTCATATAAAGGAAATAAAAAAGATAACACTTGGTTTAATAAACCATGTGGTACCTATATTTTTACTACCGAAATAATGTTAGTTTCCACTATTATTCATAATCAGTCGGGGGTAAAGCTTCTTGGATTTGAACAAACACATGTGTCTTTTCCCAAATTCAAAACCTTCTTTTTTTTGTGATGATTCCATGAATAGAGTGTAATATTACACCCCCTTCACAACTATAAATACCTTTAATGGAAGGGGTTGGATTATATATAGATCATCATTATTCTTGGTTTATACTTTTTTAACCTCTTTTTTCTTGTCTACTGTTGGTTGAATATGGGATGCATGATTTGATTTAACCAAGTGTAATTTCAAATTTATTTTAAATTATATAGAAATAAAAAATTCATAATGAAAATAAAAATTCTTCCATTAAATAAGAGTAGAATTTATCTTATTCTCCTCAGAATAATTTACTTGGTTCTCCATATGGTCCTCCTCTAATATATGTTTAACAAAACAAGGGACTTTCTTATATTCCTCTGTAGGTGGATGTGTTGTTTCATTACATTAAACTACAGAAAAATATGGATTGGATGTATCTAGAAAATCAAAATAATTGGAGTTAATAATAAATTTAGATTGAATAAAATAAAATGAGATAGATATTTTGATAAGATCAATTCCTTGAGTCAGTTCAGCTTCAATTATGAGTGACCCTTAATGTTGGATATCAGTGAATGGAAGTAAGTATTCAGGCTACTCTATATTCTTTTAGAATTCTAACATATAATTGTAAAATTAGAATGGTTCTTTATCCTTTGTCTCTGGTTTAGATTTAGGTTTCTTTAGATCTGCCCGAGTTATTTTCTCCATTTGGATTCTAACTAAATTCATATTTTCTATGATCCTTTGAAACTGATCATTTAAATTAGTGTCAATAACTTCTTCTTCCTGTTTCAGATGTGAGTAAATATCCCATTAATAACTATATCTATTATGAAACATCAAAAAAAAAATTATAATTTCATTAGGTTTTACTATTATATAGAAAAAATGGAAAACTCTGTACAATGTTAAAGGAAAATAAAACAACTCAGATTATATCCATATAAATGAATCCAGAAATGACACATACCTATCATGGGGTGTGGGAAATGAAAATTTCAAATTTTATCTTTGTGGAACATAGTTCTTGACTACGATAATATCACTAGGACACATTTACAATTTACTACTTTCAAATTATAACTTAGTAAATTAGAATTTATTTTTTTTGTTTGTAATATTTTATGAAAACTAGTAATTATAAGTTTAAATATTTTGAAAATAAATGATATTATATAATGTACTATAATAAGATTAATGATATTGAAGAAATAAATTTTAATTTATGGTGTATTTTATGGGTTCCATCATTCTCCATTATTTTTTTAAATTTAGTTTGATGATAAAATTCTAAAATATCCTTCTTTAATTACTGTACATATATTTTAAGGGTGTGAATTCATGAAAAATGAATAATTATAAATTAAAAATCCTCTTATAATCAAGGTTGATAGAACACCTTAATCTAGAGCATGAAACTTTCACAGGTTTGGATCCATTGTATGTCATTTCATCGATTGAGCGGGTCAGCTACACCATGAGATAAAATTGTGTCCAACAGATGGGAGCAAAAATATTAAAATAAACAAATATATGTAGAAATGGGTTTCTTGTCATGGTGGAAAGCACCACACTTATTAATTTTCCTTTTATGTACCAAAAACACAATTTAATCATTTATCCTTGATATTCACAATTCTCGAAACCCCACATACCTTCATGGTCAAGCCTCTGGTATCCCATCATTATCGAAGGTAAGAGGTCACTATTAAAATAATTATTAGATGAAATGGTAGAAGAAATATAAAAAATAATAAGGATGAGAGAAGATGATGGAAATAGAAATATTATGTTACAAAATGAAAAACAATGAAGGGATAGAGAGAGTGAAGTAGTGTAAAATAAAATAATAATAACTCGGCATAAGAGATAATACTAATGAAATAAAAAAATAAGAACAAAAAAAATAAAATAATAAGTATAACAGAATGTGTGTGTATTAATTAAATAAGAATAATCAATCCTAAATTATAATATAAAAGAAATAAATTACATTAAAATAAAAAAATATATAAAACTATAGAATAAATTTTGAAAACCATGGTTTGGTAGTAATATATACATCTCCTCCTCTATGGGCATTCCTCCTTTTTAATTTTTTTGGTTCCTCATTTTATATGAAAGGGGGATCATTGAATCTTACACCAAAGGTAAGGTGTTTTCCTTTTTTTACTTCAAAAATACTATCACAATTTTAATATTTCTGAATATTAGAATATTTAATGACACAATGATATTATGTGATCATGGTCTTTTCAATGTAGAAAAAATACACATCGGAAAACACCTCTTTTTGTTTTGTTTATGGATCATGCATAGCTTGATGTGGCATGTATTGAATTTAAATCTATTTGGAAATAGAGGAACGTGGAACAATGTTGACTTTGTGGCTACTCCTTTTGTCATTCTAACTTTATAGTGGCCTGATGAATCCTCCAAATGGACTTCATGATGGTCAAATGTGGTCCTAGGGATGATCGATGGTGATCAAGGTTATATGAATTAGTGATCAACCCAATATTCCAACTCTCCATCATTGAATGTGGTGGTTTCTATCTAGTTGAAACAACTCTATTTACTTTTATTGGTTGTGGGGCGTGAGAGAGTCCTGTTAGGGAATATGTCAGATGGTCCAAGAAAACACGGTATGAATCATCAATGATTTGGTATAAAGTAAAAAATAACCGTTTATAATCCATCCATTATTGAAACATATCTTTTTTTGTGAGAATATAAAAATAATGTCTTTACTCTAACTCGAAAAAGAATTTAGACTTGATCTTGAGGACCGCTACCAATGTCATGGACTACCCCTTCTCGGTAAGCCTCTCCTTTCATCTCCATGTGGACATAACCACCACATGACACCTCAATCGGGCTTTGGACCACCAATTCATATCCATAACAACATGGAAATTTATATTGGTACCACTATTCAATCTTATAGTACATGGTAGTCCCCCTTGGGGCCTTACATTGCTGTTCGGGCCCTTTTGGGTCTAGATAAGTGGATTCTGGGGACATTACTTGATGGATATCTAGTAGGCTTATTTTTACCTAAAAATCATTCAAATAACATCGTAATTTTCAGTAGAATTTTAAAATAAATAGAAAACATCAAATTCATTATAATTTTATTCATTTTAAATCATTCTACTTCCATAATTATAAAGTCACATTATTTAATAAAAAAATTAATTTCATATATATTCAAATAAAAAACCATTTGAAATCATTAACAAATTTATTAATATGCATGAAACCTTTTTTCCACAATAATAATAAGAGTATGTATGATTAAAAAAATAACCATGGTATATGAAATGTCCCATATGGAATCATATAATAATATGTACATTGATCAATTACATGGATAATACGAACTATAAAATAAATCCAACATTATAATGGACACACAGTAGACCTGCTACTGTCCCCTTGCCTCACACACACTATATCCAATACCATCAACCTATACTCACTCGATCCAGTATTCGTAATTTTTTGAACCACAATTCTAGAAATATGCACTACTGGAAAATAGGTATATACCCACGGTTTTCTATGACTGTGGGTTTAGGGATAGTATGTGAACCTATACCAACGGTTATGCCAAAAACCGTAAGTATAGTTTTCATTTATGACCTATACCCATGGTTTTGGAGAAAACCATGGGTATAGGGTATTTTCTGAAGACCTATCCCGATGGTTCTTCAAAACCGTAGGTATTGGGGGTTTTTTTGAAGATATATACCCACAATTCTCCAGAACCGTGGGTATAGATTTCCCGCATTATGGTGGGGAAAGAAAATTATACGGGACATGAAAAAAATTTGACGGGAGGATATTTTTTCGCCATTTATATTAATATATTTACATAAATATAAATATATATTTAAAAAATTTATTTAGCTTGGTTGGTAAACCCATTTCCACGGGTGTTGTAGGTCGTGGGTTCAATTTTTGGAGTTCACATTTTTCAATACACTGATCCTTTTAATATATATACATAGATGTATGTATACAGATCAAATAAAAATGATTGCTCGGTTGGTCCCTACGGGAGGCGCGTCTGTGAGGTGCACTGTGATACGTGGGTCTGATCCCCCCCGCCCTTTATTTGAATTTAAAAACCCCACATAAATCGTATTAATATATATATACGTAGATATATGTATATAGAACAATTAAAATTCACATGTTAGTTGATCCCTTGCTGTTGCACGACCATGAGGTTATGCGTGAGGTGTGGGCTTGAATCACCCTGCTGCGCTATTTTCTAATTTAAAAATACCCCACTATATGAAAATTGTGGGTCTGTTGTGTGCCACACTGGAACAGGTCTGCCACACATTGACTCCACTACACCCACGGTTATCCTAAACCGTTGGTATAGGAAGAGACCCCTATACCGACATCGTTCCAGACCATGGTTCCCAAAAATGTGGGTATAGCCTATAATAATGGTTTTGGGGGCTATACCCACGGTTTTGAACCGTTGGTATAGGTCGTTTTCCCAGTCGTGACGGTCAATATGTGGAACTTGGTTACCATATAGATCATGAAAAATACATCTATTTATGATCTCACAATGTACCCCTAGTGTACACCATTATGTATGTGTATGTAATAGGAATAATGGAAACATGATATACAAGAAAATTAGATGTCATTTGTATACTAGGAAACCATAAAAATGTCACATGAGTTCACAATGTGCCAAGCAGATCACCATTACCTCTAATTATACCTACTTCAGTTCTATACAATGTTCAACCTTTTCACCTTATTTCATTGAACATATTGAAAACCTATACAAAATTAATCTTGGTAGGGTACCTTCAAGGCCTAAAACAACTACTTAAAACACTGGCCATAATGAGACATCCATATCTCAACGTACTTCTTTATCTATAAAGGTAGGGTCCATCGGTCTCATCACCTCATGACACAACCCATCCCCCATGGTGGTCCTCATCCCAAACATCTTAGAAAAGGTTCATCATATTCCACGAACCCACACCCTCAAAATTAGGATTTGGTCAGAGAAGTCCTCTCACTGATGGAAAATGGCCCTCCCCAAACTGCTTCCATATAACATGCAGTCTGGCCTATCTACATGAACATTAACACCACTATATTTTATTTCTTATATTTCTCATCAAATTAACTCAATTTGTTTAATAGCTTTTGATACATGTAACCCAAAGTATAAATGAAACATTATATCATATACCATTATCACATAGCCATTAAATAAATTGAGTTTATAAAAATTGATTCCTTCTGAAAAAATTAATAAAAAATATATTATATAAATTAAATATATAGATAATTAAGTAATCAATTTTTATTAAAGTTTTTATTTTCTTTAAAAATACATTTTTTATGAAAATGGTTTTTATTAGTTTTTTTGAATAAAATATAATTAATTTCAATCAAAATATAAAAATATATTTGATGAAATGAAATTAATTTTTTAAATAAGGTTTTCAAAATTATCATATTGTCCATTTTAATGAATTTTTAGAAATGATTTATTTCTCGATGTATAGTGGAAAAATAATGATTTTTATTAAAAATTTCAATTTCATTTAATGAATTTAAAATTTTAATTTTATTAAATAGTTATTGAATTATAATTAGTATAATTATTTTATAAATATTCTAATTGAGGTCATTTGAATAAATGTTTTTTATTCTATATGGATATAAAAACCTTTAATACATAATAGACATTTTTTTTCTAGAAAACATATTTTCATTGTGTTTTATCACTGTAATTATTTATTAAATATAAGAATATTGTTGAATATAATTTAATAAAATTGATTCCATTTCTGTATTCATCATAAATAATTTTATTTAGTACGGAAAAATTAAATTTTTGTCATAATGCATTGTGAAAATAGTAAAAATATGTTTATGTAATTAAGGTTAAAATAGATTTACTAAGGAATAAAAAAATATATAAGGGTGGTTTTAAATATTTAACCTGACTATATCTTTTCTAACAGATATATTCTGACCTCATCCTTTCTAATAAAAAAATATCTATCCATTTAGATGGATTAATCATTTGAATTATTTTATTATACTTGAATCTTTTTAGAATTTCAAGTGTGTCTTCTATCCCACTAATAAACGTGAGCCCATACTTTCTATTTATTACAATAAATTGAAGAATAAATAAATAAAAAAATTATCAAAATCAATTCTAAAAAATTTTCTTGGAATTTGAGGTTTTTTCTACATCTTATTCCATTTGAAGGGTCCATAAGAAAGGATATAAAAGAGGTATGTCGATGAAGATGTAATCATCCTACATGATCTCATTCAAATTATATTTTTCATTATCCAAATATAAATACATGGAAACCATCCGAAACTAATATATTAATTATCTTTACTATACTTTAAATTTATTATGAATTTTTTACACAAATATATACACCATTTATACCATCAAATTTAAAGTGAATGTTGTGCTCTAATGTACGTGTGGACTACCACATCAACATAAAGAGATAAATAATTTTACAGTTCCATATTTCATGGATGGTTTTAATTATGGATTTAATATTTATATATTATATTTTTAATATAATTAATATATTATAATTATAATATCATGTATACCTTATTACCTTCCAATTTGATGGAAAAAATATGGTTGTTAATGCATACATGTGGATTAACACAACAATAAAGTGATGTGATTAAATTTTCATTTATGATTTACCTTGACGGTAATAAAGATAAATTAAGTCAATATGTATGATATAATAATTATTATAGAAAGCTGAATTACTATTTTTATTCTTTTATTCCATCTATCTAAAAGTGAGAACAACGTTCATGTGAACGTATGACTTACCGTCTCTATGAATGGTGTCATTAATTTTTATATCTATAAATTTTATAGTTGAATCTATATATTTAGTGAATATTAATGATATTTAATCATGAATAAAATTTTTAGGCGTTTTAACCTTGATTAAATTACATGTATTAGAACAACCGAATGTAAATTTTATTGAAAAATGAATCAATTAATAGTTGTAAAGGATGATTATCAAAATGAAATATTTATTAATGGTTTTTTAAATTATATATATTGATAATATATGATATTTTAATATTATAAATTACTTTTTTATTCATTTATAATAAATTTTATTTTTTTATAAATGAGGTTTGAGGAATTTATATAAAAGTAAAACTCTGGGTAAGAGCTTCATATCTCACTTCTATTTTCATTAGACATATGTCTTATTCACCATTATTATCTTTCATTTGGTAACTATAAATCCCTTTTGAAATTATATATCATGAATCCAATAATATTAATGGAATTAATGGTTTCATTGATTTTAATTCTTTTTTGGGGATTCTCATTCCAAGCATACCAAAGTGGTTAGGGTTTTATGTTACAATCTCATTACTCAATGAGATTGCTTATGATTTAGTTTAAGATTATGAAATTTCAATTTCTAAATCTTAATAATCTAATGAATTTTTTTATCCTCTAATTATTTATGGAGATCAAGAGTTTTATTTTATATTTTCATCATTTCATTTTTTAATGTTACTGAAATAATTTTTATTGATAACAAATTTTATATCTATCTTCGATCGAAAAACAATTTTCTTTTATGCCCATGATTTCATTAAAATGTTTCCAATATTTTTTACTATTAATATATGGTATTTTGAAATAGTTCTTAACCTTGAATGTTTTTTTCCATTTTTTATATAAATAATCATTTCATTTTATTAATGTGGTACTTTTAATTTTTTTACTGAAAATGTTAAAGGAATCATTATTTTATCACACACAAAAAGAATAGAATTTCTTACCATTATGGCCGATCAATGTTATTTTGATTCTATTCTAGGTATCAGTGGTTCCTTTCAAAGAAAATTGTACATTTAATATTAATTAAATTTTAGATTTTTATGATGTTATTACAAAATGAAAATAATATTTTCCTCATTTAATATTCCATATGATATTTTAATGCTATAATCATTTATAATATCATATTTAATGTTAGTCATTTTTTAAATAGGATATGACCCATGGATTAGATACATATTCATTCAATGGATGATTTATTTTTATTATAATATGATATTTATGAAATATATTTATTTTCCATGGTTAATTCTATTATAAAATTATAAATTTTTTATGAAATCCATTTTTTCCATGAGTAATGGGATATAATGAAGGTTTTTTGATCTTATAAAACACATATGAATCAATTATGATTAGGTGATTTGTGTTCCTATTAATATAAAACCCAATAATGAATTTGGAAAATATGGATATTTCATAAGATAATTGGGAAAAAATGGGGAGTGAACCCAATTTAGTAAGGGACCAAATTCAGTATTGTAGTTACAACCCCCCATGATTTTGTGAATTTTGTTTTTAGATTAATTATTCTGTCTGATATTTTTTACTTCATGAAACACTTATAATAGATTATATTATTCTTTTATAGTATTATACAAAACACCACATTAGCCTTTCACAACATGAAACACTTATATTTTCTTTCGTTACACACTACATTAAGTTTTCTTGTCGTACATGCAACACAAAGTTTGCTTGTGGAACACACAAGACTGGGTTTTACTGCTTTTTAATGGAGAACTTATTTTAATACTCAATATTATATCCTTGATAAATGTTAGTTTTAAAAACTAAAAATATAATAATAATTCGTAATTCCAAAATTAACGATGTATGAATTTGTTTATTTTTTTTAGAAACTTAATTTTTTGATAAATAGTGGAAAATATTGTACTTGAGTTAAAACCCGCCTCTTCATTAAAATAATTATTAATGTTAAATTATATTTTAATGTGGTTATAAAGTAAAACTAGATAAATTATACTTATATTAATCCAATTTTTGTCATCGGAATATTTTCTTACATCTAAATCAAATATAAACAATTACTAAAATGTTGAACGTTTTTACATTAAAACCTCACTTTCTCACCATGTCTGCTGGATTACCATTTAACACAATTTTACAAATTCTAGGATTTCAATTTTGAAAAACAAAACTAAAAAGTTGTAATTGGTAAAAAATTTATAGAATATTAATATTAAATTAAATTATGTACCAAAATTAGTAGTAAAAGAAAAAAAATAAAGACAATGATTAACATAATTTTTTAATAAGGGACTAAATCTTTATCATATGGACCAAAAAGACCTGGAAACTTGTACAAAATCCATTTTAATCCAATAATTCTACCATATAACATCTTTTTTCAGTTTTATGAGTTATTTGGATATTAATTAATGGACGTTTCATAAAAAAATATTCATGTAAGGAAGAAGTCAAAAAGGGAACAATCATTACCTTTAATATTTATAAAACATTAAGAAATATAAAAAAAATAAATATTTTCGGTTATACATGTCACTTTTAAAGCTAAATGGGTTATTCTTATCAAAATAATTTATCAATAATCATTAGAGATGATTTAGTTACTCATAATGATTTTATAACTCAAATATAGAGAGAATTTATATAATAATTAACTAAATTAACTGATATACTAATTATTAAATGTGAAGTGAATTTATGGAATTATTGCCTAAAATTTATTTTTTGTTATTGATATATCATTTTAAAAAGTTAAAAATATAATTTATTTGAATTTCAATATTACTTATATTCATTAAAATTAAAATTAAATAAATAATGTCATATTGGAATTATTGTTATTTTATACGAAATGATATTTTATTAATTGGTATTAAATTAATAAAAAACCAATTTTATGAAATGTGAATATTTAATGTTAAAAATATTAAATATTTTATATTAATGGACCAATTGTTAATTTCTAAATATCATATTTAATAATTTGTTTTAAATACATTTACAGTGTGGTCAATGTTGAAGATGTGTGTTGTTCGTCACATGTGCTTGTTTAAAAAATATAATTTCCAAACTAAATGTAATTTTTATTTTGAAAATTAGGTATAATATTAATAAATTAGTGTATCTATACTATATAAAAAAATTAACACTATTTTACTCATAATATCTAAATTACATAGGTTATAAAACTAGATTCATTAATAAATACCAAAATGATAATATTAGGGAATAGTTGATGCTAAAGAACCAAATTATTATAATTCATATATTGAGATGTGGTAGAGGTTTTTATCGAACAATATTACCCATTAATAAATTTTTTTCCATTTTATAGTCACATTAGTTATGGTATACCACCCATTAATGAATACATTTTGAAATTTACAACAGTGCCACTTCGCTTCAACTATAAAATGGAAAGCAGTCTCCCTCTTCATCACAGCTCTCAAACCACTTAAGATCGGCTGAATTATTCTCAGTGCATTTAAATAAATACATACATTATTCATTGAAGACTCCTTTTTGTAATATTTTATTCCATGGATTCCTTTTTTATAAAACCAAATTGAGTGGCCCAAGTTAGAGCTAACACCTTCTATTAAGCTCCTTTCTTTTATTTTATTTCTCCACCCCCTAAACTCTCTTTATTACAAAAATGTATAAAATATAACATTTCATCAATATTATAGGCTCCATGATGATAATTCATCAACCTAAACGTACACACATCTCCATATAATGGGTAAATAATTTTCTTTTTACGGGTATTGGGAACTACCGCCTCACTAAATGATAATTGTTCAATTTTTTACTGCCTCTCATGGTGAAAATTATTATAGACACCCAATTTATATATTTCATATATTATATTTATTAGGTATTTCATATTAATTATTCCTTTTATAAGATACTTATTTTTTAATTTCCATTTTTTGTAAATATGATAATTTCGTTTGAGAATGTGTGGACTAACACCCCCTTCAAAATGATGTGATTCGTTCATACACTACATGAAATGTAATTATGATGGGTTATGTGAATATATGTGACATATGTGATTTAATAATAATACATTAATACTTATATATATATATATATTCATATATTTATTTTACTTTATATCTTTCTATGAGACAATTAAATAAAAATAGTGTTCATACATATATACGACCTCTCGTCTCCATAAATAGTTTATTTTGTTTCATATTTATATATTATATGGATTTTTATAATAAAAATATAATTCAATAAGTTAAATTTAAATCATGTTTTAGGTTCATGAAATCAGGATACAATTATAAGGGACTAATATATAACCAATTAAGACACATGCAAATAACAACGTGGATATTACCTAAAGTAAAACATTAACATATAATTGTTAACAGGAAAGTAACATATGGTAATAATAAAACTAGATATGTAATCAGATATAATAATATGGTAATTTAAAACATGTATTATAAATTTATGTTTATTATATTGTATGTTTTTATTATTATGATTATAGTCAAGACACAAGGTAAGGTAATTTCATATAGTTTTTTTACTTCCGTAAGGTACATGCTTTATTCCCCATAAATTCCTTTTGTGTGGATTGTATACTAACCATTGATGAAATAATAGATTAATATAGATACATTTATAGGTATTTAAATGTCCATTTTTTGATCTTCCTTTCATTGGGATTACTTTTCAAAACATACCAATGTTGAAAGATAGTTTTGTCTCAATTTATATTCATTGAGACACAATCCTTGTTATGAACCTATCTTTTTTATATAAGGTGTACATACTTAATTTGAATTGTTATATCATAAATAAAATACCTTTAATGATATTTTAAATTTCATTTAATTTCAATTTATTGCATGGGGATTATATATCAATGTTATAAAGTGACAAGAGTTTATTGAAACTATCTCATAACTTTTCAAGATTGATTATGATTATGATTCACTTATGGAAATCATATAATCCATCTATGAAGAACATGCATGACTTCTCTACCCATATATTTTGTCATGATATATTCATATATTGGTACTATTTTTATACTCTATTATATATAATACTATTAATAAATTTTAGTTATGAATGCATGCCATTACCTCTCTATTCGATCAAAAATATATATTCATTAAAAACCAACATCTCTAAAAAATTGTTTAAAAATGTTATCAATAATTCATTATAAAATATTAAATTTATTAAAATGAAATTGGTTTAAATTTTTTTTTGATATTTCTATATATATTTTCAATAAATTTTCAAAGAAAGGGTTTTCAGAATGACTTTAATATTTATTTATAAGTTTTAAATTTATTTTTTTTAAAAATAGATTTCAATATGTTTCCAATAAATTTTTTTGAGTTTCAAATTAAATCGTTTTCAATAATTGTTTTTCCACTTCATCTTTCTATGTGTTCAAATAATTTTTAATGAAAATTATCCTCCAATGGTTTTATGTTTAAAAAATAATTCAACGAACAAAGAATATTTCCCTCAAGAATTGTTATTGAATGATATTGCAATATAAATTTCCATATAAGATTATATCAATTTAAGTTACTCATGCCTTTCTAAGAAGTTTTATAATGGTTCTATTCAAATTCTTTCTATAAATGGTTTATTCATAATGTCATGGTCTTTATTAAACCTATTTTTTATGGGTTAATTATTTATAAAACTCATTTCTATTCCATGGGTTATATGATTTTGAATCCTACTCCCTTTAAATAGATATTATTTCATTAAATTATTATAAAGACTTCTTATTTTAAATATTTTAGGATATAACTACATAATTATGAAACCCTTTTAATTTCATGGGTTAAGATATGATTCTTTATGATTTTGGGGCACATGTGTGTATGATATCACTATAAGACAGGTGGGACCAGTGTCTCCCTCAAATGAATTGGGTGAAGATTTATATCTCATTTGATAGAAATGGATGTAATGTGAAATGAACCCTATTTAGAATTACATGGTTGTATACAGAAATGAACTCTATTCAGTAATACATGTATAGAATGAGGAGTGAACTTAGTTCAGTAATACAGGGCTAGAATTAGGGGTGAACTCGTATTAGTAATATATGGATGGAACAATAAGTGAACTCAATTCAGTAATACAGGGCTAGAACAAGGTATGAACCTGGTTTAGTAAGTGAATTTATCCCCCATGATGTCCTTAGCTAAAAATCCAAGACTACTAAGAAAATAATTATTACAAACTCATTCTCTTTCCCAAATTTTATTTTTTATTCCTTTGTTTTCCTTTCATGGTCTATGTTCTACATTTCCTTATGATAATTGTATTATGAATAGAAATTAATTATCCTATGATTCATTTATATTGTCATTGATATGAAGTGTCTAGACTTCTTTTTTCATGATCATATTCACATACCCATATGCTCATGATTATTCTTACATATCTCCTTTTTTTACCATTACATTGATTTTGAGATCAACCCTTTTTATGTTTCCTTCCCCAGGTTATGAAGACATATTTTTTTATGATATATCTTGGAGGGGTTCTAGTATTTTAAAACCAAGTGGGAGATAATTTACCTCTCTCATGTACCATGCTAATGTTTATATGTTTGCAAATGCGCTAAACTAATATGGTCTTTTAATGTTTGTTTGTATAATTTATTAACTATTATGAAAAGTGATTTAATGATAATGTATAAAAAGAGAGGGTCTCTATAGTTGGTATCATATATAATCTTTACATTATCTTTTTATACTATGATGAGAAAACAATATTTAAATCCCTATTAATATTTATAAGGATATGTCTACGAATGTCTCTAAGGATAACTATTAGGACGAAGTCACATTAAGGAAAATGTCCTGTAATTTTGGAAAATTATAAAGTATGTGGTTTGTAAGAAATTAATCCTTGTATAGATACTAAAAATTAATGTGGCCCTAGAATAAATGTACCCTGGGGTAAAAACTCCTAAAAGAAGTTTTGGGCCTTACTCTGGGTAATCATGTACATGACAATGGGCCTTACTATACACCTAGTTTGACCCTCACAGGGGATATGCTATAGTAAATAAAAAACTCAAAACAATCCATCATGAAGGATTTAAATACATGTTGGCTATGAATAACCTAATATAAACCTATGTTTTCATAAATTAAATAATTATGAGACATGATTTACACACCCTAAAAGTAATTTTTCATTATTATATGTTATTATAATATAATAAATGTTTATCAGATGATACATTCTTGTTTTAGTCAATGGAGATAACTAGAAAAAACATGTTATGCATTTAATAATTCAGATGTGGAAATTATGATCATTATTCGAATCAATTTCACAAGTGGAAATCTTATAAAGATCATTTGGAATGATGTATGAGTATTGGTTATGCTTTTAAAGGTATAGAGACTGAAAATGAAATGTGAAACGTATATGATATTCCTCTAGTATTATTTACATTAAACATAAGAATCATGATTATATTGAGGTTGAGTAACCTTAATACATGAATCATATTTCAAGTTATATTAAAGTGTTATTATAGAATATGTTAATGAAGGCTGAGAAATGGTTTATGAATAATATAGGATGAATCATATATTTATGTTTTGGAAATAAATGATTATTTTTTAAGTATTATGAGATATATAAGTATTTTTAATACAATTTTTCATTAAGTATTTTGATGGACCTTTTGAATGGTGATGAAGTCAAAGAAAAGTTATTCCATGGATGGGTGATATTACAAATAAGGGAATTTAATCTGTAATTAATATTTGATGTTGATATAATGATGATTGGTTATTGATATGATGGATATGAATAATAAAATTGTACGGTACAGATTACCCATGAAATTATTATTGAAAAAGTGTTGTATGCCATAAAGGATGACGTTTAGAACTTCTTTGATTTAAAGAATATAAATAGTAATCATTGGAATAAGTAAGCATTCTTGTATTCCAAAATGATTTATGGTAATTAAGGTAATTTTGGATGAGGGTATTTACACATTATGAAAGTGACAACCAAGTGGTACTTTGTGATATATGGGAATCAATTTTAATTAGATTTCATGACATTGTTTCTCAAGACTTGATTTTTTTTTATTTTGAAACGGTTATATTGTAAAATATTTATGGAATGTTTAATTTAATCATCAGATGAAGTTAGTAAAATATAAGTGTTATCTATCCATATGAGGATTCATTCATATTGGTTGTATTGTACAAAAAACATTGTTTTAATGATAATTGATGATAAATTGTTTGGAATATCATAGATCTCATGAGCTTTTAGTTTATTTGGAATGAAAAATTCACCTTCCTTTTTAAAGAAAGAGGTAATGTGGGTCAACCTAAAAGGGTGAGGTTGTCCTGAAATATTCCAAGAACACATTTCCATAAAAATTAGTTTAATTTAGTACAGTTGATCATGATATGAAAAAAATCTTATCTTAGTACATCTGTCTCTAGAGAATTATATGGTCCTTTAGTTCATTTTATATATTTTTTCATTCTGATTATTAACATTCTTCCAAATTTTTTCATTATCAGAAAATCAAAATTTGAGAGTTATACTTTTCTTGCATGTCCATGTTTTCACTTCCCACCTATATTACCCTATGTGGAAACCTAGTTATATATTTCTTTGGATAACCACTATTATTTGAAATTTTAATTTTTAATGGATGATTTAGTATTAATTTTAATGATGTGGGTTTCAATTAATGAAACATTTATATATAATTACTTTGATAGCCCAAATAAATTTTCTAGGGAGAAATTAATTTTAATATGGGTAGAATCTAACACTCCATAATTATGTGAAATATATATTTTTGAATTAATTAATATTTTTTATTTTTTTTCATTTCACAAAACACTAAAAATTGATTATTTTGTGTTTGGATTGTGTTATATGAAATAGCATGTTTACCTTCAAATTCATGCAACACTTTTAATATATTTTGGTATATGCGAAACTGAGTTATATTTCAGTACACGCAACATTGAGTGATCTTGAGGTACACAGATGATGGAGTGTAACAACCATATAAGGGCGAAATTATTTTAAAACACACTTTTGAAATATATATGAATTTTTTTTAAAATAAAACTCATTTTAGAATTTATAATATAAAAATTTTATTGGTTTAATTGTTTTTTATTTTTCAGAGAAACAATATTTTCTTATGAATAGTTAAAAATATTTTATTTTATTTAAAAAATGCTTCTTAATTAAAATAATTATTCATCTAAAAAAATATATTAATTTTTTTTTCTATATTTAAAATATATCTATTAATCTTATATGAATACCATGTAATTCATTGGAATAATTTTTTGTATTTGTAATTACATATAAACACATATTGAACTATTAAACAATTTTACTTTAAAACCATGCTTTCTCACTGTGCCTTGGGGATAAGAGTTAAACATAATTTTCACAATTCTGTGAATTAAATTTTTAAAAAACAATATACCCTATTGTAATCAGTATGATATTTTTATTCTAATTTGATCAAATATTATTTGACCAAAAATATGAATGACAATGATAAAAATTAATCTCAATGATTAAGGTAAGATTAAACATAACTAGTGAATAAACATTAATCACAAGGACAAAAATAACCATAAATCTTATCCAAAATCCCTTTTATGGAAATAATTACACCACATCTCCTATTTATTCAAATATTATTGTTTTTTGTGATATTATTTAATTGAATTTCTATATATAAAATGTTATGCAAGGAAAAAGACAAAAAGCGGCCTTTCCTTACATTTATCATTTATAAAACCATGGGATATGTAAAAAATTACATTTTTGGTTATACGTATAATTTTTTAAGATAAATGAAATTTTTTAATCCTAATAATTTATCAATAATTTTTTGAGAGGATTAAGTTACATAAAATTCATGATAAATGAAAATGTAGATATTATTAAGTTATTAATTAACTAAAATAAATGATTCAAGAAATATTAAAAGTGAGTTGAATTGATTGAATTATTCCATTAATTATTTTTTAAGATTAATTTATCATTTCAAAAATATATAAACATAATTTATTTTAATTCAAATACTAGTTTGATATATTAAAATTAATATTAAATAAATAATGTCAAATTGAAATTATTATTATTTTAAATTAAATGATATTTTATTAAATGATTTAAAATTAATAAAAATACTATATTTTGACAAGTGAACTGGTAGCATTACAAAAATATTTTATATGGTCTATTAATGGACCAATATATCTTTTATAATTATTATATTTACCCATAAATTGTAAACTACATTTAGATAATAGTCCAAGTTTAAGTGGTGTTTTGCGAGAGACTTGCGCTTGTTTTAAACAATAATTTCCAAAACACATTAAATTTTTATTTTTAAGTTGGGTATCATATTAAGTAATTATTTTCTCTATATTTTATAATAAATTTCAATTTATTTTATTCTTAATGGTTAAATAATATAGGACATAAAACTACATGCTTTAATAAAAACCAAAATGATAAAATTAAAGAATTATATATGTTAAGGAACTTATTAAAATGAACATATTTTTTTCTGGTAGAGGTTTTTCTGGAAAAATAAACCCCATTAATTCATTATATTTCTATTCTTGAGGCAAATTAAGAAAGTCATACCCCACATTAATGAATAACATCGGGTATTTGCAAGAGTATCACTACCCTTCCCCTATAAATAGAAAAGCACTCTCCTCTTATTTGCACCTCTCAAAACAGTTAGGTCTAAAAACGATCATCCCAAATACACTTAACAACATCCATAATATCCTCTTTGAAGCATAAATTTTGCAATAAATTCATTCATGGATGAATCTTTCTACAACCCAAAAGGAGTTACCCGATTAAGAGGTAATGCCTTCTCTTAAGCTATTTTTTTTATTTTACATAACCAACAACTATAATATATTTATAGGTTGATTGTATAAAAAATAATATTCTCACTATACTATGATTTTTTGATTATTTTTCAACCAAAAATTACACAGACCCCCATCTAATGGGTAACAAACATATTGTGTATGTGTACGATGAACTCCCACCACACTAAATGATGATTGTTCGGTTTTCCAATACCACTTCTCATGGTGTAAATTTTGACAGAAAATATATTTATATATGTTATATATGAAATTTTTAATATTTATTTCTTATTTATTATATTTTATAACTTTTACAACTGATATCATTTTACATTCTATTTGGTGTAAGTATGATAATTTTGTTAAAGGAAGTGTGGGTTCCCACCCCCGCAAAGTGATGTGGTTTGTTTATACACTCCATGGAATGTATTAAGGATGGGTTTAGTGAATATATATGAAATATATGATATAATAAATCTAATATAATAATTATATATATATACCTAGATATTTGTAATTTACTTTCTTTCTTTCAACCTGGTAATTCAACAAAAATAGTGCTCATGCCTACGTAAGACCAACAGTCTCCATGAATGGTGTGATCCTTTTAATACTTCTATATTATATAGATTGTTAAAATACTAATATAATTAATATAAATTATATTTATTTCATGGTTTATGTTTTTGAAATCATGTTATATGTATAAGGACCAAATATATAAAAAATTACGACACATGCTATGAGATTGGAGAATATTATCCGAAGTTAAACTTTCACATTGGATTATTAATCAAAATGTAATATAAGTCATAATAAAACCATATATGGTATTTTATATAATAATATAATAAAATAAAATATATTTACTAAATTTATATTTATTATACATGTAGTTTTTATGAGTACGGCCAGAGTCAAGACACAAGGATAGGGGATTTCATCTCACTTTTTACTTATATGAGATACATGATTTATTCATCACCAATTTCATTGGTTTGGTGTGTTTACATCACAAATATGTAGTAATTTATTTTTATAGTTAATGTTATGTGTATTTACATCTCTATTCCATAATCACACATTCATGGGGTTTATTTTTCAAAAGTTACCAAATCGGTACGATAGTTTTCTCTGAATTTACCTTATTTGAGACACATACCTTGTTATACACCTATATTTTTTATATGACGTGTAAATTCTATATATGACATGTTATAACATTAATATAATTCCATTAATAAAATTTTATGATTCATGTAATTTATCTTTATTACATGGGGAATATGGTCCAAGTTACAAGTTGATAAAAGTTTATTAAAAAAATCTCATCACCTTTTGAGATTGTTTATGATTATGCATACCTTTTTGAAATAATATAATTAATCTCTAAAAAAAATTAATTAATTTTATTATCTTATGATTATTCATGGTATATTCAGGTATTTGTTAGATTATACTATTGTTTGGGATAAATTTTTATAAAGAATGTGATTCTAGGAAAGTCTGAATTTACTACTCTCTTCCATCAGAAATATATGTTCTTTCAATATAATGTTTTCTAAAAAGGGATTCATAAAATTTTTATGAATTATATTTTTGTTTTAAAACCATTTTCAATGAAACAGATTTAAAATCTTTTATAAGATTTTTTTATAAGTTTTGAAGGTATTTTCTATTAAATAGATTTAAAAATCTTTTCAACCTTATTTTTTATATTTTCAAGGGAACGTGTTTTCAAAATGAATTAAAATCCTTTTTTCTATGTTTCAAATTAATTTAAATGAAAATGGTTTTAAAAAGGTTTTATGTGCTAAAAATAAATTTTCAATGAAAAAAGGTTATTTTCCTCCAATTTCATTTGAATGATATTTCAAAATTATTTTCCATCTAAGATTATATATTTTCATGATAGTAATTATTTTCTAGGAAATTATCTAATGGTTCCATTAATATTGTTTATATTAATGGGTTGTTCTTAATGTCTTGGAATTTCTGAAGCCTATTTCTTTTAATGGGTTATATGTTTATAAAACTAATTTCTCTTCAATGACTTATATGTTTTTGAATCCCACTACTTTTCATGAGTTATTCTTTGATGAAATGATTAAGAAAACTATATTTTTTGATAGGTTATGATATGCTTACATGTTTATGAAATCCATTTCATTGAATGGGATAATATATGATTCTTTATGATTTCATGGAAAATGTATGTATGATTTCACTATGAGATTTGTGGGACCTATATCTACATTAAATGTAATGGTTAAGGATTTATATATCATGATATGGACATGTGTAGAATGGGAATTGAACTTAGTTTTTTATTATAGGGTTAGACTAATAAATGAACTCAATTCAGTAATACAGGACTAGAAAGAGTAGTGATCTTGGTTCAGTAATATAGATCTGGAATGAGGAGTGAAATTGGTTCAGTAATAAAATGCTGGATTGTGGAATGAACTCAGTTCAGTAATACAAGGCTAGAATGATGTCAGAATCTAGTTTAGTAATGGACTTTGACCACCATTATAACCTTGGTAGTAATTCCTTTACAACTATGTAAATCGTTATTATATGATTATGTGTTTTCCTGAATTCCATGTTTTATTCCAATGTTATTCTTCCATGAATTATGTTATTTATTTCATTATGATACATTTCTTATGAACTACCAATATTTTTTCCCATGATTCATATATATTTTCATTGATACAAAGGTTATGAACTTAAAATTTCATCACCATGTTCCCATACCATAATTCTCATGATTATTTTTAAATATCAATAATGAATACCCTTACTGAGTATCTGTGCTAACCCCTTTCTTTGATTCCTTCCAAAGGTTATGAAGAAATATGTCTTGTATAATATGTATAAGAGGGGTAATAGTATTGGAGAAGCTAGAGGGATACAATTTTTTTCTCTCATATAAGAGTGTTTATGTTTACAAGTATCCAAATTCAATAATAATAATATGGTCATTAGTAATTTCTTTTTGTAATGTATTAAGTATTCTATAAAACTGATGTAATGTTAATGTATAAAAAGTGGGGGTCTCTATAGTAGTTTTCATAGGGAACCATGACTGAATATACATTGGAATAGTGTAGTGGACACAATCAAAAATATTGTATTGGTAGTGAACCATGACTAAGGAAATGATTTTTTATGATTTTGGTATATTTAAAACTTATATCTTATTAAACTATTACACTCTCATTGATCTTGTTCTTTGATTCAAATATTATTCATGAATTGAAAACTACCAAGCCTTATTCCATGAATTAATATTGTAATATTTTATATATTGTGTATAGGTTTTAGATGTCAATATCATGCTTTCACAACCTTTTTCACGTGTTATGTTTTATGTGATTATTATTATCCTATTTTTATAAATGTACAGAGTATCTATGCTCACCCTTAGTTATGTTTCCTTTCCCCAGGTTATGAGGATAGTTGTTATGCATGGTATTTCATAGAGGGTTTTTATTTATGATTAATAGAGTGGGGTATGATGTTTATTTCTTATGAATACATTTTTTATATATCCAATTTTCCAAAAAAATTATACCCTATATTATTTTTAGGGGGATCAATTTGTTTTGTAGTGAATACACAAATAAAAAGATGTAGTATTTAATTATGAAAAGTATGGGTTACTACGATTGGTATCAAATAAATTTTTATTTACCTTTGGAAACTAGGATTGGAAATCCTTAGTAATAACCCTTATGATAATCCTATGTATAGAAGAACACAATACATTAGGGTAAAAGTGTGTTTTTACCTACAGAAGAATCCATGTTTGGATATTATATATCAATTTAGTTTTATAATAGATGCATATAGGGGTTATTATCGTGGAATTTAATGGTCAGGTATATCACAACCATCATTTGGGTGCCTGATGAGTGGTAATTTACCCCAAACCTAGTTTTACACTCTTTATAGATAGGCAAGGGATAACACATATTTTATTTATGAAGAATTATATTGGATTTTATTAGATTATTTACAAGAATGACCTTGGTTGAATCTAAGGATTTATATATGGAATTTTTTTCATTATTTAGATATACAGTAAAAGTTTTTTTATGTTTATGTGGTTTCTTACGATGATTATTGTTGATCACACAATTAATTTTTTTTCAATGGATAGAACCAAAAAGAACTGTGTTAATTCTTAATTTGGTTGAATGTGCGTTTATGTTTCTCCATAGAAACAAAATTTTATGGGACATGGTATATAAAATATTATTTCTAGGGTTAAATAAATTAATCAATCTTTGAATAATGCGGATATTCAGAATGAGAAAATGAGGGTACAACATTCTATTTTATCCATAACATGGTAACAACAAAATTATTTTAGTGTGTCCACTGATCAACTAGTTACTGAGCAATGAATCAATACCAAAAAAAGATCTTTTCCATTCTCTAGTGTTTATAACAAAAAATCATTATTTTAGTTTTTTATCATTTGGAATGTAAATATGATCAATGTTGTGCTCTTATAAAAAAATGTTACAAAATTAGAATAAAGTTTCTCTTATGGTGTGGGACGATTTGAAGTGATTCAATTTCATGATATACATTCTTCACATTATTTACATAAAATTGGATATGTAATTAATTGATCTAATGTAGAAGGATAATGAATCCAGTACAAGATATGATGAAAATTATACATGGATTTTGATGTATTATTTTAGTATTATCATCCAAAAAAATGTAATATTGAACAATTATTTAGTGGCTTAAATAAATGTATCTAAAGGGATTTGTCCATAAGATACTTTAGTATCTATGATGAAATACGTTTTTGTGTAATAAAGGTTTAAATGTTGATTTGAGTTTTCCATCATTATCAGGGTTTTGAAAAGAAAAGAATCATAGAATTCGAATGAAAAAACTAAAAATTAATATAGTGGACAAAAGATGATGCGATTTACATTATGGTTAAAGTGTTGATTGAATCATGTAGGACATTACATTAATAAAGATGGTAAATTTTTTATGTTTGGAAAGTAATTTCATTAATAAATTGAATGATGACTTGATGGGAATAATAAATTAGCTAGTGGTAGTGAGATAACACTAGAAAATGAACCACCCACAATCCAGTGTTTCAAATTAAAGGAGTATGAACATTTTTCTAACCAGAGCTCAAATATGATTGTTAATTATGTTGATATATGATAAAACCATGCTATGAATAAGAGAAAAAATTATATTTCATGTGATCTCTCAAGCTTATATGTGTATTGAAGTCATAAAATGTAAACATATAATCCAATCTAGAACTACTAATATATTATTTGATTCGGGATTTACCCACTCTTTTATTTTTTATTAATTTGTATAGGGTATCATAAAAACAACTCAATTATTAGATATCAAATTAGAATTGAAACCCCAATGATATTATGATCACATATCAATTCTATGATTTTTCTTTAATTGATGTTAGTTTGAATGTGATTTCGGAATATCTCATTAATCTCCATCAATATTAATTTAACTTTATCATAAAAATGTATTATATTTCATTACATAAATTCCAAATAATATGATTTAGAAGATAAGTCTAATATTATATTCAAAAAAATCATATGATCATCTATCAGTTAAATGATAAATATAAACTTTCAATAGAAATTACATAATTTTTATGGTTAATAATATATATTCAACTGGAGGTGTCTATCTTAGATGATTTGGGAGAAACTAAATATTGATGATATTTCTAAAATTTATGTGTTTTTATGAATTTATGGATTATTTTACATGTCTTACAATAAATAATGAACTTTAGTTTTAAAAAGAAACATATATGGAATATCGTTATTTAGAAGACATCATAGAGAATGGTCCCTGTTTTGTTAAAGGAATTGAAGAAGAAACTCAAAGGAAATATTTAAAATGGTTTTTTATAAATGTGTGTCACCTTAGTGTGAAACTATTTTCATATTAAGAATAAATATCAATTAATGTGACACAACATTGATAATCCGGAATAAATCACGATCATGATCCTGAAAAGGCATCATATACCCCATATTGATGACTTGTTTAATCTTATATGAAATTCTTAATAATTTTCCAAGATTTATATTCATTATGGATATCAAAAATTAAGGTCTAAGAAGGTGGATATAGCCACAAATACATTCCAAATAATTTATATAGACAATTAATTTATATATACTCCATTTGGTCATACTTATTCCCCAAATATATTCATGGATTTAATGAATAAAGACTTTAGAGATTACCATGACCAATTTTAGGTAGTATTTATAGAAGAAATTATTATATATTCATTGTGAAAGGATGAATATGAAGTTCATTTGAATATATTTTAGAATACACTATGGGAAAATAATTTTTGCTAAAATGTTTCCAAGTGCGTAGTTTTCTTATAAAAAAATAATTTTTAGTCATATAATCTCAAATAAGATTATCAATGGGGATACATAAAATATGTATGTATTTTAGTGATGACGTTGTCCAACCAATATGACTTAGATCCTTAGTTTTATATGTGATTCTGGATATCATCAATTTTCTTTTAAAATAGCATCTCTATCTAATCCACTCATTATACTAACTTGGTAGGGATCCATGTTCTTTTGGGAAGATTAATGCTTTGAAATTTTCAAGGATCTTAAGAGAATGTTAGTTAATGAACCTCTTCAAATACTACCCTATAATTAATAATGCTTTGTTATATTTTAAAACACATAAAAGAGGGTACTAGTATGAATTCTCATTAATAACGACATTGTGATAGATTATCCCTCTTGAAAATCAATGGTTCATTATTAGAATTACCATAATAATGATTTGCAGTTAGAGTTTTTATTTTTTCATAAACGATCTAGAGGTGTTACCTTTTTGTAGAAATATGTTACATATATAATGTTCATATAAGTTTAATGTGTATATTCACTTAAATACTTGAATATGTGGTGTAGAAGACAATTAGAGTTGGTCAAATATTAAAACATATCAATAGACCACTCTGTGATAATGAAAAAGGTGGATAATGATTTGAGTTGAAAGGCTCATAATATCTATATATGATGTGGATTATAAAATATCCATTACTATTATATTTTCAATGGACAGATCAGTTAATATATATAGAAGGGAAGAAATATTATCATTTCCTAATATGTTTTTAACTATCTATTAATGTTAATATTAAAAATGTATAGAATGAAAATGTAGACCTGAAAAAAATGCATGAAATGATCCTAAGTTCAACCATGATTATGATGGAATGATAAGTTATGGGTATGATGAATAAGTTTTTTTAATATCGATTTTGATGAAGGATATCATTAATGAAACTTTTAGTTTATCATTTTCCATTAATCCTCGTGGTAATAAGATCTATTGTGATCTGAAAGTGTATTTATTGTGGGAAGACATGAATAGATATATTGAAAATTATTTATATTGATACTTGTTATGTTAGTATGTTATTAATAATGTAAAAAATTCAAAGGGTATATAAAAACCATTATTCTTAGAATAATTGAAATGGAAAAACATCGCCATGGATTTTGAAAACAGGCTCCACAAAATATCAAATGGACATAATGCTTTTTGGGGTTTAGTCAAAACCTTATAAATTCCAGATAATTTTTTTATTAGAGAATATTTTAATCTTGATAATCATTATATAATATACATTAAGAATGGTATATCATTACATGGAGTATAATATTATATTGTATCTGATCGGAATCTGAGGTATAACATGACATTTTGGAGAATTCTTCAGTAATATTTGGATTCAATATTGTGTTTCAGTACTTTTTATCATCCTATGATCGAAGGTCAATTTGATAGGACAAATTAAAACCAATAAGATAAGGTGAGATATTGTTTTACAGATTCAAATGGTTATGGGATCGACACTATCCTCCAATAGGGTTTTTTCTTTAAAATAGATTCAAATTAAGAATTCATATGGTTTTATATGGATCCTTATATTGAATAAATTACAGAACACACATGTGATGTGAGAAGTTGGATAAATATAGTTATTGAGATCTGATATTTCCGAAACATATATGAGACTATCAATGCAATTCAACAAGATATAATGAAATCCAGGTGTCAATAGAAAATCCAAACTGACAATCATTAGAAAAATATGGAATTTGCAGTCATTCAGAAAAAATTACTTTGAATTTATCCATGGAAGATTGTTATGATATTGGGAAATAAGGGAAAGTAGAGACCTTCGAATATTTTCCCCTTCGATATTATTGATTGATTAGGAACTGTATCTTATCACTAGATACTTACACCAACTAACTCTTATATACAAGTTGTGTTCCACATATCTCACAAGAAGATGTAAATATTTGATCCTTCTCTTATACTAAACTCATAGGTTGTACAATGGGATAAATATTATTCCTATAATTAACAAACACATTTATGTTAGGGATTGTATTTAAAAAGTTGTATGAGATAAGAAAAATCACATGATTAATGTTGTATGGATGTATCATAAATTCAAGATTTCTACATGTGAACCTAAGGAAGTGATGAAAAAGAGATACTGTCATTTTTTTGTAAATTATTTTTGAAATTTATATGGTGAAATATATTGGGGGGGGGGAGTAGAATGTACCACCCTCAGAGAACCTGATATATATTTCTCTTTGATTAAATTAAATTTCTTCAATATCATGTGATACACACAACCTCTGTAACGACCCAAACTTTTTGAATAGTATATTAATTTACTCATAACGCTTTAATAGAGATGTTAATGTTTAATGCAAAAAGAAGAGTCGATGGATTCATCTAGTAGAATCAAACCTTTTGAAGCCCACATATCAGATCTTGAGAAGGAGATGGCATATTTGGTCTTCTCTTTGGACCATGCCCATGCCGAACTCCAGCGTGTCAAGCTTGAACGGAACCGCATACGTGAGAAGTTCATGTTAGTGGAGATTACTACTAGGGCAATGTTATCTAAGCCTCCTTCAAGATTCTCTCACCTTAGCACACCTTACACTGAGGTCATATGATGGTGTGGAAAGGGGCTATATAATGAGACCGTAGCTACTTTGTGCAATCATTTGAGAAAAATAATATAGTGATTTCTTCTTATGGTGAAGTTTGGGAATTTTCAAATGTCCGGATAATGATAGGATGTATGTTATTGATTAATTTTGGAAAAAGGATATTTTAAAATATTTATGTAAATCTTAAATAATTAATATTTTGTAAAGATTTTAAAAAATTAGTCTTCTACAAATGTGATCAGTAAGAAATATAGAGCCTAATAAGATCAACTTAATTTTTGGTGAAAAGTAATTTATGAATACTGATTTTACACTTAGGATTAGTAATGTGACTAAATGGATTATTAATCTCAATTAATGAAAGTATTAATATATTTTAGGAACCATGATTAATTAATGTTATTGAATAAAATATGTAAATAACGGTTTCATAAATTATTAGTTAAGAGTTAGTTTTTTCAGGTGAATAGTGTTTTTTATTTAAAAATTAAATTAAATTTATTAGAAAATTATTTATATATAATTGAGCTCATTTTTGAATTTAGAGCATCATTATTATGTTACGGTGAATTTTGGGGATTTTTTTGAAAAAAAAAAGAATTTTCAGTGAATAGTAACAATACAGTTTTAGGGTTTCGGTATGTTTAATGACATCATGACTGAATCATGACGATGTGATGAGATATTTTAAGGGATGGCCGAATAAAGGGGATGAAGTATTGTATTATGTGTCCCATGTGGCCAATACCATGTGCAAATACCATGGGAATGCCTATGGTTTTTCCAATACCACCGATGAGGTGTCCCTTGGCCATTAATGCCTTGTCCCCTCACTTTCCCTATAAATACCAAGCCATTATCTCATCCTTTCCAATCCAAAAATAATCCTAAACAAATTTATGGTCTCCTAACCTACCAAAGTGTCCTCACAAGGTTCCCTCAAGCCCCTCAAGGTCCCAACCTTCATGTTTTAAGAGTTATGTTTTAAGGTAAGGGATCTGACCTCTCTCTTTCTTTTTGAGTAATCTCATTTATGTCATTTCTTTTATGCTCCATGTTCTTATGTTAGAGAATGATATTTTATATTCCTCTTACTGCACTTTTCATGTTAATATGATGTGAGATCACCTCTTAATCTCATCATTTCGTTTTATGAATATTTAAGTGGCGTCGTTAGGCTGCCGAAAGTATTGTAACAGATTCATTCACCCTTCTCATTTTTCAAGTTCTATTTTCTTCTCAATTAATTGAGTTACTTTATGTTGGGGTATAATATATATATCTATCATGATGATCTTTTATTTTTCATATTATGAGAGACCCTATTTGATCTCATCAAATTCATTTTTTGGATGTTTAAGTGATGTTGTTACGCTGCTGAATTTTCATAAGAGAAATCTTATTTTGGTCTTCTTTTCATGTTCTTCATTTCATATGGTATTTCATTAAAACATCATTACCATGTTCTTAGATCCTTTATATTCTCTCCCCATACTATTTTATGGATCATTTATGAGTGGGTTAGCCATGTCCCCTCTCTTTTCAATGTTTTCTAAAACCCTACAATGTAGCCGTTATGTTGCCAAATTTCCATCTCAAAATGTTTCTCTCATTTTCTCAAATTCCTTTATTTTATTAAGTGAATACTCAAAGATCCTTCTTCTAAAGAGATATTCACATATATACCAAAATGTTCTCTTTTAAATTCTAGTATTTACAGACATACGACCCTCTTTCATTTTCCGTGGGATTAAAGTGACAAAAAGATCATGTCTTTAGAGAAGTTTTTTTTAAAATGTTATGACTATGAAATGAAACCCATTTATTTTATGCTATATGGGTTTTTTATGAAATTATTTTTGATGATATATGTGGATCACATGATAACTAAGGCATGTTTAAGGGTGCGCCCTGATATCACCCCATTGCATTGGGTAATGATGTAACCACTAGAGATTACAAATTTAAGTGTGTGCCCTGATAGCGCCCCATTGCATTGGGTAATGATGTAACCACTAGAGATTACAATTTTAATGATACCTTTGGGTTTTACCTTGGTATTTTTCAAATGACACATTGGGGATGGAAATTGGTGATATGTTCATGATTTTCTATGTTAAATGTTGTAGCCACATATTCAAGTTATGAAGTACGTTATTTTTATTATGACATTCCTCATGATAACTTTCTAATGCCTTAAAGTTCTTTTTCATGAATTTATTGATATATCTCAAGTTCACATGTTAAATGTTTCCCTTGTTTCTCTTACTGGCCTTCTACTCACCCTTTCTTTTGATGTATGACTATGAGATTCAGTAATGAACCTAGGATGAACATAAGGAGAAGCCTTTCAAGAGTTTAAGAAGAATGTTTCATATTGTTTTCATGTATTAATTTCCTAGTTTCCAAGACACTAAACCTTAACGATCCTGGGTTTTGTATTTTTTAATGAAAGTTAATGTCATAAGAATCCGGGTTGTGATTGTTTGTATCAAAGGATGATTTAGTTATTTGTGGAAATTAGGATATGAAAATGTTAGGAAGGACCCTATAAAAAGTTTAAATATAGGAAATATTCTTGGTATTTTGGTGAGTATAGAGTTAGTGGTTTATCAAAAAAAATACATCCCTGTCTGGATATGAGCAGGTAGAGGCGGCTCTGGCATAGATGTACATAGGGGTAAAACCTGAAAACACCCTTTTGAGCTAGACTTGAATGGGAACTGGTGCACGATAACGGGCCTTGCTGCACTCTTGGTTACGACACTCCCGGGGGATATGTTTGGTTAATCGTAATCTTTTTATGAATAATTATTAAGAAATTAAAGAGAAATATAATTGTGTAAGCATGATGTTTTATGGCATAAAATCATTTATAGTTAAAAAATTTGTAAACAAAATTAGTATCTCACTATGGTTTTATTTCTTTATGAAAATAACAGGAAATTAGAGGAACCGTGCAAGTGGTGACCACAATGCACCATGCGCTGATGGCCCTCCGATGGAAGCTGGAATGGAAACATTGATGTGAATGATGAGCCAACTGAATCAAGTTATGAGTAATAACTTTAATCAAGCTGAGAGGATGATCCCACCATGAAGGGAACAACATTCTATTGAGTCATTTACGCATCAACGACCACCAACCTTTAGTGGATCTACTGACACATTGGTTGCAGAACAATGGATAAGCTCCAATGAAACGATCTTTTCTGTACTCCATTGTTCAGAACAAGAAAAATTCACCCTTTCTGTTTACCGCCTAGAGGGGGAAGCTAATCAGTAGTGGTCACTGGTCAAAAACACGAAGCCTAAAGGAGAGATGGAAGCTATGGAGTGGAAAGAGTTCAGGGGAATATTCGTTAATAAGTTTTTCCCCCGTTCCATGAGAACGAGAATGGAGAGGGAGTTTCTCGAGCTAAAGCATAAGGAGAAAAAATCCGTCAGATGTTATGAGATGAAATTCACCAGACATTCATGATATACCTCTAGCTTTGTCATGGACCCTAATGGAAAAGTTGATAGATTCTTTGGTGGACTACGACCTCATCTACGTAATAATCTATCCAACATGGACTATAATAGCTATGAAGAAATAGTTCTAAGTGCTATAAAAGTCAAACTGAAGTTTGGTGTGACACAGTGGTCTTATAAATCTAATGATAAGAAGAGAGCTCTAGAACCAAGCCTGGGAAGAAGTTTTGATCAGGAAAGAGGTGGAAAGAAAATGCCACATGCCACATGCAATAAATGTGGGAAGAAGCATTCGGGGAACTACATGATCAGAAGTGGTAAGTTATAAAAGTGTGGAAGAGAAGGCCCTATTACTCGGAATTGTCATAGTGAGGTGAAGCCTCAACTTCCCAACACTAATGAAAGAGGATAGATGGTTCTGGCCCTACCCGAAGTTAAATGCTTCAAGTGTGGACAGCTTGGGCACTTTGCTAATCACTGTCCAAATCTGAGGGCAGTGGAGGGGAATCACCATCAACCTCAGAAAAGGCCAAGGGAGAAAGGTCGTGCTTTTGCTATCACAACAACTGAAGTTGAAGTTCCGAATGACATGGTAGCAGGTACTTTTGCTGTCCTCTCAAAACTAGCAAGAACATTGTTTGATTCTGGTTCTATGCATTCCTTTATTTCCTCCACGTTTTCAAAGAATATAGAATCAATCCCCGAACTGCTAGAGGTAGAGTTTTCAGTAATGACCCCATGTTGGATTATCCATGCATCAACAGTGTTTAGAGACTCTATTTTTTTACTTTAGTTAACATAATCTTATCGCAAATCTAGTAGTCATTCCTATGATGGAATTCAATGTTATACTAGGGATGGACTGGCTCTCTAAGTATAATGCTAAGATAAAATTCAGAAGTAAAGAAATCTTAGTAGTCATGAATGAACAACCTACAATTATCATCCAAGGAGTGATATTCAGACCTGATCCTTGTCTAGAAGAACCCCTTATAGCTTTCTTTATGGAGTTAATCAGTGAGGATGAAGGAGAAAAGGGAATATACAAATATAAGATGTTCCGATTGTTCAGGAATACATGGATGTATTTCCTGAGGAGTTACATGGACCTCCCCCAGAAAGAGAGGTAGAGTTCTCCATTGAACTTGTACCGAGATCTCAACCAATATCAAAGAACCCGTATAGAATGGAAAATGTGGAGATAGAGGAGTTAAAGAAACAACTCCAAGACTTGTTGGAAAAGGGGTTTATCCGACCGAGTGTGTCTCTTTGGGGGAGATATAGAGTTATTTGTGAAGTAGAAGGATGCATCAATGGGGCTATGAATTGATTATGGAGAACTGAATGGGATCACAATGAAGAACAAATACCCTCTTCCATGAATTGATGATTTATTTGATCAAATTCATGGGGATCAATTCTTCTCCAAGATTGATCTTCGATCTGGTTATCATCAACTGAGTGTGAAGAAGTAATATATTACAAAGACTGCATTCCGATCAAGATATGGGTATAACGATTTTCCTGTTATGCCATTCGACATGATTAATCCTCCTGCTATTTTCATGGATTTGATGAATAGTGTCTTTAAGGACTACCTTGATAACATTTTGGTAGTTCTTATTGATGATATATTGATATATTCAAAAAATCATGTTGAGCATGAAGATCATCTGGGGGTTATTGTAACAGCCGAGACTTTTATGTTATATAAATCATCAAAGGAATCTTTTTCTACACAACACTTTCTTGACTTGCTTTACACGAAATCACGACCTTCCTCGATAGCTTGCGTCGTACGCAATACCGAGTTTCACTAAACAACGATATGCTATTAAAATATTATTAAAACTAGCCGTTATGAATAGTAATAACCACTTTTTGAAATTTTATAAATTTTATTTTTCAAAATGGACTTCATTCTTGGATTCGGAATACCGAAATTAGCCTAGGGTGAAATTTTGGTATTTTTCTGAAAACATTAAATTTTTGATGAATAGTGAAACCACTAAGTGGTAGGTTAAAAACTGAATTT
Source organism: Viscum album (assembly GCA_963277665.1). Classification (NCBI taxonomy): domain Eukaryota; kingdom Viridiplantae; phylum Streptophyta; class Magnoliopsida; order Santalales; family Viscaceae; genus Viscum; species Viscum album. Next base: position 1,293,874,761 of record OY728158.1, read on the forward strand.
TGCATAAAACTTAATTTTACCGCTTCTGTGAATGGAATTTCAAAAATCCGACAGACACGGTTGATATCAATAAGTAAAATGTGGTTCAATGAGATAAAAATAATTTTTTGGTGAATAGTAACTTTTTACTTTTTTTAACCGCGGTTAATAGTAAATAGGGTAACTAAGGGTAAATATGATATTACTATTACCCTAACACATGTCCTAATTCTATTGGATAAGTGTAATTCGACCAAAAACAATCTCATGAATATAATATGACCATTTAGTTCCACTTGGATTAGATTATGATATGTAATATTATTTTGTTTAATGAATAGTTAAAATAGTTAAAATCAAAGTTTAATAACTAAAACATTTTTAATATGCGATTATACATAAGATAAATTCGATTACAAATATTCATTATAAAGTTAAAAGGATTTCCTACATAATGATATTTTATTTATAATTTTTAGACGTTAAATAAATTAATTTATTTATGACACAATGATGATGCAGTAATTACCCTTTTAAAGAAATGTTAACATAATTGATGTTATAAATGCCCAAATAAATGTAATTTGAGACTTTTTATGAATTCCAATAATTTTATAGGTTACTATGATATATTAGTGTTGATTTAATTAACTTGGTTCGAACATATAATTCTGTTATTACTTTCACAAAAATCATATATCAAATAGTGACAAAATTGACACAAAATAGTTTTTAAATCAAATATTATATTATTAATTGTTATTTTATTCCAAAAAATCTAAGGTTCGGCAAAATGACTTAGATAAAGAAATATATATTAATAATAACAACTTTGGGTTCGTTTGGCGTGTTATAGTAAGTGTATTAACCATATAGTGTAAGAAAACAAAAACACACGGTAAAAGTTAAATTATTTAACTTAGAGTTAAATCTAATTAATAAGGTTAAAATAATAACTTATACTTGCCTAAATCCTATTGATTGATAGGATTTCGACCCATCCCCACTTTACCTTCGAAATAAGACCCTTTGGAACCATTATAAACCGATTTTGACTTTAATATCAAATAATATTTTGAGATATTCCTAAGGTGCCCCTCTCCTCCCTTATAAAATGGCACCTCCTCCCCCTCCTCCTCACACCAATTTGAGCACTCATTCTCGGCCAACCCCTGCCAAAATCCTTTCTCCACTTCCCTAGAATAATCCTAGAGGTACTGGTCTTCTTCAAAGACCAATATTAGTTCCCTAAGTGGAGGATTCAAAGAGGCGTTTCAAAGAAGAGGTAATATCCATTACCGATCTTTTCAATTTCTTTCTTCTTCAACTTCTTCTTCTTTAGTTGTTTCATGATAAAGTAATAACATAAGTATTACTTACATACTGATATGTTATTATAAATATGAAACAACCCTAATTCACCTTCTATCCATCCTACGGAAAAATGAAATCACCGCGCGTGCGTACGTACGGAATACCGTCTCCACACCGTGGTGTAATCTATTTTCCACCATCACATTACAAGGATGGGTATAATGGTGTAATGAGTAACTATATATGATTATTATTGATACTTAAATAGTATAAATACACTTAAATACAATTCCACGATCATGGGAATAATATCATCGCTCGTGCGTACGTACGGCATACCGTCTCCACGATGTGATGCAACTTGTTCTACATGATCATCATTACATATTAAATATATAAATGAATTGAATGAATAAATATAATATATGTTACAATAATACCATTCTGGATATAAGGTATCTATAACCTTAAAATAAGAATAAGAATTTATTCGGAAAAACACGCATAAGAACAAAAGGCAATAAAGACCCGAGTAACAAGTAACAATGAAATATTACTAATAAGAAGCTAAGAATATGACCATATATGATATCATATCAATATGTATGATTCTGGAATAATTCAATGACATTATTTAAACCATTATAAAGGAGCTTCAGACACGTACAAAGCAAATCCGACCTATGGTAAGGGAAATATCACAATCTCATTTTTATCCGAGATTGTTTATACTTTGGTATTTACCGGGGTGTATTTTATCATCCACATCCATGTTTACTCAATATGTAATATTATTTCCATCCACCTAAAATTTTTTAAATCCAATTTTACCCTTCGGTGAGTTTTTAGTAAAGGATATGAAAGGAATCTTTTGTCGTTTTTTGTACGAGGTACTTTTTGACTTTTCCGACAAAAGTACGAAGAATGTTTTTTTAACTTATACGGCAAGAATGGATTTTTAAAACATTATTTCCAAGAATCTTCTTTTATAAGTTTTCATGTTTATTTTTAATCAACTTCTTTTAGTTTATAATTGTATAAAAAAAGTGTTTTTGAAGTAGAAAGGATATTTTCCTCAAGAATGGAGTTCAAATGTTTTATCAAAATTATTTTCCATCTAAGATAATATATGGTTCTGTTTTTATCCCTATTATTAAATTGATTTGATTATGTTGTGATGGAATTATTTTTATGAAGTCATTTACCTTATATGATTTGTTTTATGACATCATGATGTTTCAAGAATCCCATTTTTGTTACATGTGTTATGTGATGATGTATGATTTATGATTATGTGGCACACATAAGAAAGGATTCATTATAAGATGGGTGGGACCTATATCTCCCTCCAATGCATTGGGTAAATGTTTATATCTCATGAGATAGACATGGCTGGAATGGAAGGTTATTTCGGTTCAGTGATATAGGACTGAAACAAGGAGTGAACTCGGTTCAGAAATGGACTTTGTCCGCTATGATAGTCTTGGAAATGAGTCATGAATAACAAGAAATGATTTTCCATGATTATGTGTGCATGCCACAAAGTTTCAAGTTTTATGTTATGATTATGGGGATCTCATTTTCACTTCTATGATTTATTCCATGTTAGGATATTATGATCACTTTTGCAGGTTATGATTTTCAAAAAGATATGATATGATTTTTATTTCCTTTATTTGCCCTTGCTGAGCATTTGAGCTCACTCTTGTTTGTATGTTTTCTTTTCCCCGGGTCAGGAAGAAGGTTATTAAGTAGGATATGCCAGAAAGGGACCATATATATGATGAAATAAGTGGGAGGAAAAGTTGATACTTTATGAACCAGTTGTTTATGTTTCCCAGTTTCTAAAGACACTATACATATACGATCCTTTGTTGTTTTGTCATATGTTGTAATAAGTGTGCTTCAATTTTGAAGTATTAACAATGTATGTAAAGTATGGGTCGTTATAGTTGGTATCAGAGGAAAGGTATAGTCAACCATTGGAAACTAGGATGTGAAAGCCTTAGTAAGAACCCTAAGGATAAGTATAAGCATAGAACACAATCTTAGTGTTTTAGAAATGGCCATGAATAACCTAGGATAAGAAATTTAGTGTGAAAATTTTATTCTTGAATTATGTGGGTTTCCTATTATAATTAGTGTTGCTCACACTATTCTTCTTGGTTTTAGTCAATGGCTGGAACCCGAAGGAACCGTGTTAATGCGGAATGCAACGGGCAATGCAATGATTGTCCCCCTGAGAAACCAAATGTTATGGGAGCTGGAATGAAAAATCTTGTAGCCATGCTCATACAACTTTCTCAAGCTATGAATCATGCAGGACTTCCAAACGAGCAATGGAAGGAGCAACATTTTGTTGAATCCTTCATGAGAAAGCGTCCACCTTCTTTCAGCGGGTCTACTGATCCACTAGTTGCTGAACAATGGATTAGTACTACTGAAAAGATATTTTCAGTTCTTCAATGTTCTAAACATGATTAAGTCATCCTAGAAGTGTATCGTTTGGAAGGAGATGCTGATCAATGATGGAATCTTATTAAGAATACGAGGCAAAGGGATGAAATTGAGTCCATGGAATGGGACGAGTTCAAGAAATTATTTTTCAATAAGTACTTCCCTCATATTCTCCGAACAAAGATGGAGAAAGAGATTCTTGAACTGAAGCAAAGGGATGATGAATCTGTTGGTACCTATGAAGAAAATTTACAAGACTTGCAAGGTACGCTTCTGGTATTATTATCCAACATGAGATTAAGATCGATCAATTCTTTAGTGGCTTAAAACCAAGTCTTCGAAGGGCGTTATCCATAAGGGACTTCAATAGCTACGAGGAAATCGTTCGATGTGCTCTCAAAGTCAAGATAGAGATTGGAGTAACCCATTAGTCATATGGGTCTGATAAGAAGAGGAAAATGGAATTCAAAGGAAAATCCAAAGAGCACACTGAAAAGAAGATGAGCTTTCCCTTATGCTCAAAGTGTGGAAAGAAACATGGAGGGAGTTGTCTTAAAGGGATAAGTAAATGTTTCAAATGTGGAAAGGAAGGTCATCGGGCATTTGAATGCCGCGATAATGGGAAAAAGATATCTAATGATGCAAATAAAGGAAGGGATACACAGAATGAACCTACTACACTTCAATGTTTCAAGTGCAAGGAGATGGGGCGTTATGCCAATCAATGCCCAAATCCAAGGGTTGGCGATGATGGTCGACGTCAACAAACACTTAAGGCTAATGAAAAAGGAAAGCCACATGAAATTTCTATCAGCGATGTAGAGTACGATAACGAAGTGGTGAAAGGTACACTTACCATCCACTCTAATGTAGCAAATGTTTTATTTGATTCTGGATCCACCCACTCTTTTATTTCTGAAGAATCTTCTAAGGGTATAACCGTATTACCTCAACAATTAGATGTTGAGTTAGATAGGACAACACCTAATAGCACATCAATCGCATCAAAAGTTTATAGTTCTTCTCCGATCGAAGTTTGTGGGAAAGTGCTTCCTACAAATCTGGTGATCCTTCCTATAGTGGAATTCGATGTGATTCCTGGCATGGATTGGCTTTCTTTATACGGAGCTCATATCAATTGCCAAAGAAGGGAAGTCACATTTCATATTCCAGATCAATCTATGATCGTCTATCAATGCAATGATGAACATAACCTTCCAGTGGAAATTTCTTCCATTTTATGGGTATTGATTCCACTAAATGAAGGTTATTTATCTCAAATGGTTGGTGAGAAACTCATGATTAAGAATATGCCCATCGTACGGGAGTTTGATGATGTCTTTCCGAAGGAATTACCGGGTCTTCCACAAAATCGTGAAGTTGAGTTTTCAATAGAACTCGTACCAGGTGCTTTGCCTATTTCAAAGACACCTTATAGAATGGCCCCAATTGAGTTACATGAATTGAAGAAGCAACTCCAAGAGAATCATGATAAGGGATTCATACGCCCTAGTGCGTCACCTTGGGGAGCGCCTGTTCTATTTTTTAAGAAGAAAGATTGATCAATGAGACTCTGCATTGATTATCGAGAACTTAACAAGATCACTATCAAGAACAAATATCCTCTCCCACGCATTGATGACTTATTTGACCAACAACGCGGAGCTCAATACTTTTCCAAGATTGATCTTCGTTCAGGGTATCATCAATTAAGGGTCAAAAGGGAGGATATACCCAAGACGGCTTTCCGTACAAGGTATGGACACTATGAATTTATAGTGATTCCATTTGGTCTTACTAATGCCCCTCCTATCTTCATGGATCTGATGAATAGAGTCTTTAGAGACTATCTTGATCAATTTGTGGTAGTCTTTATAGACGATATTCTTGTCTATTCAAAGAGCAAGGAAGAACATGATGATCACTTGAGAATTATATTGAAGACCCTAAGAAAGGAGAAGCTTTATGCCAAATTTACCAAGTGTGAATTTTGGCTTCAAAAAGTTGCATTTTTGGGTCACATAATCTCAAAAGAGGGGATATCTGTGGATCTAGCAAAAACAAAGGTTATCGAAAGATGGTCGAGACCAACAACAGTAACTGATATCCAAAGTTTTCTTGGTTTGGCTGGATATTATCGACATTTTGTAAATGATTTTTCACGATTATCTAATCCACTCACCAAGTTGACTCAAAAAGGAGTTAAGTTTGTTTGGACAGAGGAATGTGAAGAGAATTTCAAACAGTTGAAAAAAAAGGTTATCCAGTGCACCTGTGCTCACACTGCCTTGTAGTGGAGAAAGGTTTGTGATCTACAGTGATGCATCCAAGAAGGGATTGGGGTGTGTTCATATGCAAAATGATATGGTGATAGCTTATGCCTCATGATAGTTGAAAATCCATGAGCAAAATTACCCTACTCATGATTTGGAGTTAGCTGCAGTAATCATTGCATTAAAGATTTGGAGGCATTACCTTTATGGTGAAAGGTGTGATATTTATACTGATCATAAAAGTTTAAAGTATATTTTCACACAAAAGGAGCTGAATATGCGTCAAAGAAGATGGCTGGAGCTGATTAAGGATTATGACTGCTCAATCCATTACCACCCTGGGAAAGAAAACAAGGTGGCAGATGCATTAAGTCGACAAGACAATGCTAGTTTATCCATGATGAGGATCACAAAAGATCCAGTATTTATGTATTTAAAAAGGATGGATCTTGGAAATATAATGGAAGGGGAAAAATCATATCTTTCTCAAATGAATGTTCAACCATCTATACATGTGAAGATTAAAGAGGCACAGAATGAAGATGTCGAGTTATAAAAGAAGGTGAGAAATGTTCCTAATTCAACCTTGATTGTGATGGGATAATAAAGTTCAGAAATCGGGTTTGTGTCCCTCCCATCCCCGAATTAAAGAAGGAGCTACTGGATGAGGCTCATATTTCTTCATTCTCTATTCATCCTGGAAGAACGAAGATGTATAGGGACCTAAAAGAGTACTTCTGGTGGGATGGCATGAAAAGAGATTTTTCTGAATATGTCTCTCGATGCTTGGTTTGTCAACAAGTTAATGCTGAGAGACAGGATTCTAAGGGGATGTTACAACCATTACCCATACCCGAATGGAAATGGGAAAACATCACTATGGACTTTGTCACAGGACTTCCTAAAACATCCAAAGGCAATAATGCTATCTGGGTCATAGTTGATCGTCTTAGAATGTCTGCACACTTCATTGCTATTAGAGAGGATTTCTCTCTAGATTAGCTTTCCAGGATATATGTAAAGGAAGTAGTAAGATTGCATGGAGTACCAATTTCTATTATATCTGATCGGGATCCGAGATTTACCTCGAAGTTCTGGAGAAGTCTTCCGCATACTTTGGATACAGAGTTGAGTTTCAGCACTGCTTATCATCCTCAGACAGACGGTCAGTCTGAGAGAACAATTCAAACCCTAGAACTTATGTTGAGAGCTTGCTCTATGGATTTCAAAGGAGGTTGGGATCAACACCTACCTTTGGTGGAATTTCCTTATAATAATATCTTTCACTCTAGTATTCAGATGGCTCCTTATGAAGCTCTGTATGGAAGGAAATGCAGGACTCCAACTTGCTGGGATGAAGTTGGGGAAAGAAAGCTATTAGGACCTGATCTCGTTGATGAAATGGCAGAAAAGGTCAGATCTATTCAACAACACATAAGAGCAGCTCAGAGTCGACAGAAAATTTATGCCGACAACCAAAGAAAAGACCTAGAGTTTGAAGTGGGTGATAAAGTGTTCTTACGAATATCTCCCTGGAAGAGGGTTATGAGATTTGGAAAGAAGTGGAAGTTGAGCCCTAGATACATCGGTCCTTTCGAAATACTAGATCGTGTTGGAAAGGTAGCTTACAGATTGGCACTTCCACCGAATCTCTCTCAAGTTCACGATGTGTTCCATGTATCAGTCCTGAGAAAGTACATACCTGATGCTTCACATGTACTCAGCTCAGAAGTTGTACCGCTGGAGCAAGATCTTTCTTATGAAGAACAACCGATAGAGATTCTGGATCGTAGCGAAAATGTCCTACGAAACAAGATCACTCGATTGGTGAAAGTTTTATGGAAGAACCACCAATTAGAAGAAGCTACATGGGAGCTTGAGAATATGATGAGGGAGAAGTATCCTCATCTGTTTGTTACAAAGTGACCAATTTCGAGGGTGAAATTCATTTTAAGGGGGGTATAATGTAACACACGAGACTTTTATGTTATATAAATCATCAAAGGAATCTTTTTCTACACAAAACATTCTTGGCTTGCTTTACACGAAATCGCGACTTTCCTCGATAGCTTGCGTCGTACGCAATACCGAGTTTCACCAAACAACGATATGCTATTAAAATATTATTAAAACTAGCCGTTATGAATAGTAATAACCACATTTTGAAATTTTATAAATTTTATTTTTCAAAATGGACGTCATTTTGGATTCGGAATACCGAAATTAGTCTAGGGTGAAATTTTGGTATTTTTTTGAAAACTTTCAATTTTTGATGAATAGTGAAACCACTAAGTGGTAGGTTAAAAACTGAATTTTGCATAAAACGCAATTCTACCACTTCTGTGAATGGAATATCGAAAATCTGACAGACACGGTTGATATCAGTAAGTAAAATGTGGTTCAATGAGATAAAAATAATTTTTTGGTGAATAGTAACTTTTTACCTTTTTTTACCGCGGCTAATAGTAAATAGGGTAACTAAGGGTAAATATGATATTACTATTACCCTAACACATGTAATAATTATATTGGATAAGTTTAATTCGACCAAAAACAACCTTATGAATATAATATGACCATTTAGGTCCACTTGGATTAGATTATGACATTTAATATTATTTTATTTTATTAAATGTTAAAATAGTTAAAATCAATGTTTAATAACTAAAACATTTTTAATATGGGTTTATACATAAGATAAATTAGATTATAAATATTCATTAGAAAGATAAAAATATTTCCTACATAATTATATTTTATTTATAATTTTTAGACTTTAAATAAATTAATTTATTTATGACACAACGATGATGCAGTAATTACCCTTTTAAGGGAATGTTAACATAATTGATGTTATAAATGCCCAAATAAATGTAATTTGAGACTTTTTATGAATTCCAATAATTTTATAGGTTACTATGATATATTAGTGTTGATTTAATCAACTTGGTTCGAACATATAATTCTGTTATGACTTTCACAAAAATCATATATCAAATAGTGACAAAATTGACACAAAATAGTTTTTAAATCAATTATTATATTATTAATTGTTATTTTATTCCAAAAAAATCTAAGGTTCGGCCAAATGACTTATATAAGGATATATATATTAATACTAAACAACTTGGGGTTCTTTTGGCATGATATAGTAGGTTTATTAACCATATTGTGTAAGAAAACAAAAAGACACGGTAAAAGTTAAATTATTTAACATAGAGTTAAATCTAATTGATAAGGTCATAATAATAACCTAAACATGTCTAAATCCTATTGGTTGATAGTATTTAGACCCATCCCCACTTTACCTTCGAAATAAGACCCTTTGGAACCATTATAAACCGATTTTGACTTTAATATAAAATAATATTTTGAGATATTCCTAAGGTGCCCCTCTCCTCCCTTATAAAAGGGCACCTCCTCCCCCTCCTCCTCACACCAATTTGAGCACTCAAGCTCGGCCAACCCCTGCCAAAATCCCTTCTCCACTTCCCTAGAATAATCCTAGAGGTCTTTGTTCTCTTCAAAGACCAATATTAGTTCCCTAAGTGGAGGATTTAAAGAGGCGTTTCAAAGAAGAGGTAATATCCATTACCGATCTTTTCAATTTCTATCTTTTTCAACTTCTTCTTCTTTAGTTATTTCATGATAAAGTAATAACATCAGTATTAATTACATACTGATATGTTATTATAAATATGAAACAACCCTAATTCACCTTCTGTCAATCCTACAGAAAAATGAAATCACCGCGCGTGCGTACGTACGGAATACCGTCTCCACGCCGTGGTGTAATCTATTTTCCACCATCACCTTACAAGGATGGGTATAATGGTGTAATGAGTAAATATATATGATTATTATTGATACAAAAATAGTATAAATACACTTAAATACAATTCCATGATCATGGGAACAATATCATCGCTCGTGCGTACGTACGGAATACCGTCTCCACGATGTGATGTGACTTGTTCTACATGATCATCATTACATAGTAATTATATAAATGAATTGAATGAATAAATATAATATATGTTACACTAATACCATTATGGATATAAGGTACCTATAAACTTAAAATAATAATAATAATTTATTCGGAAAAACACGTATAAGAACAAAAGGCAATAAAGACCCGAGTAACATGTAACAATGAAATATTACTAATAAGAAGCTAAGAATATGACCATATATGATATCATATCAATATGTATGATTATGGAATAAGTCAGTAGAATTATTTAAACCATTATACAGGAGCTTCGGACACGTACAAAGAAAATCGGACCTAAGGTAAGGGAAATATCACAATCTCATTTTTATCCGAGATTGTTTATACTTTGGTATTTACTGGGGTGTATTTTATCATCCACATCCACGTTTACTAAACATGTAATATTATTTTCATCCACCTACAATTGTTTAAATCCAATTTTACCCTTCAGTGAGTTTTTGTAAAGGATATGAAAGGAATCTTTTGTCGTTTTTCATACGAGGTACTTTTTTACTTTTCCGACAAAAGTACGAAGAATGTTTTTTTTAACATATATAGAAAGAATGGATTTTTAAAACATTATTTACAAGAATCATCCTTTATACGTTTTCAAGTTTATTTTTAATCAAATTCTTTTAGTTTATAATTGTATAAAGAAAAGTGTTTTTGAAGTAGAAAGGATATTTTCCTCAAGAATGGAGTTCAAATGTTTTATCAAAATTATTTTCCATCTAAGATAATATAGGATTCTGTTTTTATCCCTATTATTACATTGATTTGATTATGTTGTGAGGGAATTATTTTTATGAAGTCATTTACCTTATATGATTTGTTTTATGATGTCATGATGTTTCAAGAATCCCATTTTTGTTACATGTGTTATGCGATGATGTATGATTTATGATTATGTGGCACACATAAGGAAGGATTCATTATAAGATGGGTGGGACATATATCTCCCTCCAATGCATTGGGTAAAGATTTATATCTCATGAGATAGACATGGCTGGAACGGCAGGTTATTTCTGTTTAGTGATATAGGACTGAAACGAGGAGTGAACTCGGTTCAGAAATGGACTTTGTCCACTAAGATAGTCTTGGCAATGAGTCATGACTAACAAGAAATGATTTTCCATGATTATGTGTGCATGACACAATGTTTCAAGTTTTATGTTATGATTATGGGGATCTCATTTTCACTTCTATGATTTATTCCATGTTAAGATATTATGATCTCTTTTGCAGGTTATGATTTTCAAAAATATATGATATGATTTTTATTTCCTTTATTTTCCCTTGCTGAGCATTTGAGCTCACCCTTGTTTGTATGTTTTCTTTTCCCCAGGTCAGGAAGAAGGTTATTAAGTAGGATATGCCAAAAAGGGACCCTAGATATGATGAAATAAGTGGGAGGAAAAGTTGATTCTTTATGAACCATTTGTTTATGTTTCCCAGTTTCTAAAGTCACTATACCTATACGATCCTTTGTGGTTTTGTCATATGTTGTAATTAGTGTGCTTCAATTTTGAAGTATTAACAATGTATGTAAAGTATGGGTCGTTATAGTTATTTTGCAGACTCTGTGGAAGGAGAGGCTCTTTGGAATGTTCAGCAAGTGTGATTTTTGGTTACAACAAGTGGATTTATTAGGGCACATCCTAACGAATGATGGAATTTTGGTTGACCCTGCAGAGACAATGGTCGTGGAGGAGTGGGCTCAACCCACAATAGTAAATGATATTGGTAGTTTCCTTGGTTTAAAGGGATATTATAGGAGGTTTGTGAAAAATAAATCATGGATTTAAAATCCACTAACCATGTTGACTCGAAAAGGGGTTAAGTTTATCTGGACAAAAAAATGCGAGGAATGTTTCCAAGAGCCGAAGAAGAGATTGGTTACTACACCATTGTTAACAGTACCTTCTATCGGAGAAGGATTCGTTATTTTTAGCAATGCATCTCTAAAAGGTCTTGGGTGCGTCCTCATGAAAAATGACAAGGTCATTGCTTATGCATCTCGACAGTTGAAGATTCATGAGCAGAACTATCCTACGCATGATCTAGAGTTAGCGGCAGTTGTTTTTACTCTAATGATATTGAGGAACTAACGTTATGGGGAGAAATGTGATATATACACCAACCACCAAACTTTAAAGTATATTTTCACGCAGACGGAATTGAACATGATACAAATAAGATGGTTGGAGCTTATTAAAGACTATGATTGTTCAATTCATTATCACCCTGGAAGAGGAAACAAAGTCGCAGATGTGTTAAGGAGGAATGACCCTGTTGTTCTGGAAACAATTAGGATCCTAAGAGATCCCTTGATTAAAGATCTAGTAAAACAGGACATGGGAATTGTAAGGGAAGGGACATCATCAACCCTATTCCAAATGATATCTCAACCTCCATTACTAGAGAAGATCAAGAAGGCTCAAAGAGAAGATCCTTTGTTTCCTGAGAAGTTTGAGGCTATGAAGGATGGGATGTTTCCTGATTTCAATATTGATCAAGAAGGTGTACTGGAATTTTGTAAAGACTATGTGTTCTGTCTATTTCAGAGATAAAGAAACAACTGATGGATGAAGCTCATATCTCTACCTTCTCTATACATCTGGGAAGAACTAAAATGTATAGAGACCTTCGTGATCATTATTGGTGGGACAACATGAAGAGGGAGATTGCTGATTACACTACAAGGTGCCTAGTGTGACAACAAGTAATGGCAGAATGAAAACTTCCTAAGGGGGTATTACAACTGCTACCCAAACCAGCATGGAAGTGGGATAATATCATTATGGAATTTGTCAGTGGTCTCCCAAAAAAATCCAAAGGGAATAATGCGATATGGGTTATAGTGGAACGTCTCACCAAGACCACACATTTTATCCCTTTTCGGGAAGATTTCCCTCAGGATCAACTTTCTAAGATATATATAAAGGAAGTTGTAAGGTTGCATTGGGTACCACTATCCATCGTATCTGATCATGATCCAAGATTCACATCAAAATTCAGGAGAAGTCTTCAGTATGCTCTAAATACTAAATTGAATTTTAGTATGGACTATCATCTTCAAACTAATGGCCAATCTGAAAGGAATATTCAAACACTTGAGGACATGCTGAGATTATGTTCAATGTAATGTAAAGTTGGATGGGATCAACACCTCCCATTTGTTGAGTTCTCATACAACTATAACTTCCATTAGAGTATTCAGATGGCACCCTATGAAGCTCTGTATGGAAACGGTCGTAGAACTCCTACTTATTGGGATGAAGCTGGCGAGAGAAAGCTTCTTGGACATGATCTTGTGCAAGAGATGACAGAAAAGGTTCATTCCATCCAACAACTCATAAAGGCTGCTCATAGTCGGTAGAAGAGCTATGCTGACAAACGTCGAAGGGACTTGGAGTTTGGAGTTGGTGATAACTGCTTCCTTCGAATTTCTCCATGGAATAGAGTCATGCGGTTTGGGAAGAAAGGGAAGCTCATCCCTACGTACATTGGCCCCTATGAAATCCTTTAACACATAGGAGCAGTGGCATATCTCCTAACACGTCAACCGAACCTAGATCATGTTCACGATGTCTTCCACGTATCTCTTTTGAGGAAGTACATACATGACACTTCCCATGTACTGAATCTAGAGGTGGTACAACTAGAACATGACCTCTCTTATGAGGAGCAGCCAATGGAGATATTAGACTGTAGACACAAGGTTCTACGCAACAAGACTACCCACCTTGTGAAAGTGTTGTGGAGGAATCATAAGTATGAAGAAGAGACATAGGAGCCTGAGGAAAATAATGAAGCAAAAGTATCCTCAACATTTCGACTAGGACTTTGGTTTAAAATTTCGGGGACACAATTTCTTAAGGGATGAATAATGTAACGACCAAAACATTTTGAATAGTGTATTAATTTACTCTTAATGCTTTAATAGAGATGGTAATGGTTAATGCAGAAAGAAGAGTAGATAGATTAATCCCGAAGACTCGAACCTTTTAAATACCACTTATCAGAGCATGGGAAGGAGATGTTATATTTGGGCTTCACTTTAGACCAAGCCCAAGCCGAACACCAGCGTGTCAAGCTTGAACGGAACCGAATACGGGAGAAGTTCAAGTTAGTGGAGATTACTACTAGGGAAATGTTATCTGAGCCTCTCTTAGATTCTCTCACCTTAGCACACCTTACACTTAGGTCATATGCTGGTGTTGTAAGGGGCTATGTAACGAGACCGTAGATACTTTGTGCAATCGTTTGAGATAAATAAAATTGTTATTTCGTCTGATGGTGAAGTTTGTGAATTTTTAAATGTCTAGATAATTTTAGGATGTATGTTATTGATTAATTTTGGAAAAAGTCTATTTTAAAATAATTATGTAAAACATAAATAATAAATAATGTGTAAGGATTTATAAAAAATGGTCTTCTGTATATGTGTTCAGTAAGAAATTTAGAGCCTAATAAGATGAACATAATTTTTGGTGATTAGTAATTTTTGAATAGTGATTTTATGCTTCGGATTAGTAATGTGACTAAATGGATTAATAATCTCACTTAAAGAAATTATTAATATATTTTAGGCACCTTGTTTAAGTAATGTGATTCAATAAAATAGGTAACTAACAGTTTCATAAATTATTAGTTAAGAGTTTGTTTTTTCAGGTGAATAGTGTTTTTTAATTAAAAATAAAATTATAAATATTTAGAAAATTATTTTTATAAAATGGAGTTCATTTTTGAATTCAAAGTATCAGTATTATTTTAAGGTGAAATTTGGGGATTTTTCTAAAAAAATGATTTTTCATTGAATAGTAACAATACAGTTTTAGGGTTTCGGTATTTTTAATGACATCATGACGACATCATGATTATATCATGAGATATTTTAAGGTATGACCAACTAAAGGGGATGAATTATTGTATGAGGTGTCCCAAGTGGCCAATACCATGGGCAAATACCATGGGCAATCCCATGGTTTTTCCAATACCACCGATTAGGTGTCCCTAGGCCATTAATGTCTTGTTCCCAAAATTTCCCTATAAATACCAAGCCATTATCTCATCCTTTCGACTCCAAAAATCATCCTCAACGATTTTATGCTCTCTTTACCTCACAAAGAGTCCTCCCAAGGTTCCCTCAAGCCCCTCAAGGTCACGACCTTCAAGTTTTAAGAGTTATGTTTTAAGGTAAGGGATCTGACCTCTCTCTTTCTTTTACAAGTAATATCTTTTATGTCATTTATTTTATGCTCCATGTTCTTATGTTAAATAATGTTCTTTTATATTCCTCTTACTTCCATTTTCATGTTCATATGATGAGATATCCCCTCTTACTCTGATCATTTCGTTTTATGAATGTTTAAGTTGCGCCGTTAGGATGCCGAATGTTTTGTAACAGATTCTTTCACCCTTCTCATCTTCAAGTTCTATTTTCTTGTCAAGTATTTCAAGTTCCATTATATTGGGGTATGATATTCATATCTATCATACTTATTTTTTATGTGAATATTATGAGAGACCCTACCTGATCTCATCAAATTTTTTTTTGAAGTTTAAGTGACGCAGTTAGGCTGCCGAATTTTCATAAGAGAAATCTTATTTTGGTCTTCCTTTCATGTTCTTCATATCAGATGTTATATCTTTCAATCTACATTACAATGTTCTTAAATACTTTATATCCTATCCCCCTACTGTTTATGGATAATTTATGAGTGGTTTACCCATGTCCCCTCTCTTTTCAATGATCTCCAAAACCCTAAAATGTAGTTGTTATGTTGCCGAATTTCTGTATCAAAATGTCTCTCTATTTTTCTCAAATTCATTAATTTTATTAATTGAATACTCAAAGATATTTATTCTAAAGGAGTATTCACATATATACCAAAATGTTCTATTTTAAATTCTGGGATTTACATACATGAGACCCTCTTTCCTTTTCCGTGGGTTTAAAGTGACATAAAGATCATGTCTTTAAAGAAGTTTTTTTAAATGTTATGACTATGAAATGAAACCCATTTCTTTTATGATATATCACTTTTTTATGTAATTATTGATGATGATATATGTTGATCACATGATAACTAAGGAAAATTTAATGTTGTGCCCTGATAGCGCCCCATTTCATTGGGTAATGATGTACCAACTAGAGATTACAAACTTAAGGGTGCGCCCTGATAGCGCCCCATTGCATTGGGTAATGATGTAACCACTAGAGATTAAAATTTTAATGATACCTTGGGGTTTACCTTGGTAATTTTCAAATGACCTCCTTGGGGATCGACCTTGGTGATATGTTCAATATTGTCTATGTTAAATGTTGTAGCCACATCTTCATGTTATGAAATATTTTATTTTTATTACAATATGTCTCATGATTTCTTTCTCATGACTTAAAGTTCTTTTTCCTGAATTTATTGATGTATCTCAAGTTCACATGTTAAATGTTTCCCTTGTTTCCCTTACTCGGCCTTCTTCTCACCCTTTTTTTGATGTATGTCCCCAAGTTATGAGATGTAGTAATGAACCTAAGATGAACATAAGGAAAAGACTTTAAAGTGTTTAACAAGAATGATTTATGTTGTTTTCATGTATTAAGTTCCTAGTTTCCAAGACACTAAACCTTAAAGATCTTCAGTTTTGTATTTTGTAATGAATGTTAAGGTCATAAAAAGGCGGGTTGTGATTACCTCAATTGTAAATGAACCGTATTATAGTATATAATTCAAAACAAGGCATTAACTATGATTATTTGTTAGTAATTAAACCATTTTCAATACAATTTTATAATGGTTTTATATTAAACAAATACATTAATCAATTTGTAATCATTTTTTTAATTCATTTATATGTTTTAAAAATAAAATTTTCATCAAAAACAGATTTTTTTTATTTATTTTGATCAAATAATATAATTTAATTATACCACTTTTATAAAATGTATTTGAAAAAAAAATTAAATAAACAATAAATAATTATTTTATAGATAATTTTTATTATTTAGTGAAAAAATTAATTTTTTATTAGTAGATAAAAATAATAATTTTTTATTGAAAACTGCCTTATCATTAAAAGATTTTAAAAAGGTCAATTTTTATTAAATGGTTTTAAATTTATCATTAGATAAAATAAATTATTAATTATAAAATTTTGGTCATTGAAATCATTTTTATGTTGAATTTTCATACAAAACCTTTTCTACATAAGAAATGGTTTTTCTAGAAAATGAATTATAATTAGGTTTTATGCATTAAATAGAAAATAAAATACTTCAATATATATGAATTGAATTTGATAAAATGGATTCTATATTTATGTTCATATAATTAATAATTTTACATAATGTTGACATATTTTTTGGACATATTTAATAGTAATAATATAAAATAATTACAACGGTTATGGTTAAAGAGGGTTTTCTTGGGGAGGGGGGATACAATGATATAAGGGTTTGTTTTCTAATTATACATTTCTAAATATTATATTATCTTAAAATATTAACCATATTCTATCCCAAATTTTAATCGATGGACTTTGGGAAGAATATTTCTTCAAAATAATTTTATAATATTTTAACATATAGGATCATCCTAGTTGAAGGACCCTAGAACACCCTGAGAGGGGATGTGTGAATAATAGAATCAATTGTTTCCTTTAAGATAAAAGATCTGGATCCCATGATGTTAATAATATGTTAAACCTACATGAAGAGAAATTGAAGAAAACAAACAATCACATGCAAAGAGATGACATAAGAATTTTACATAGTTCACCACTAAGGGATGGTCCAAGGAGAATATGCCAACATTGTGCCAGTCATAGAATAGTCCACAAATCTTCACTAGTTGTGGAGTAAAATGGTTTATATAACATCACTCATTTCCAACACACTGATTGTACAATATTATAGGGATATCACACTACATCCCTTGGAGGAATTCTGTAGACTCCCTCATGATCAATACCTTGGGTGATGTCCCACTCAGTTTATGGACATGAAAGTCTCTTAAACAAATTTGAATTAAAGTATTTATCTCTTTCCAACATGATAATTTTCTAACATCGATGTTCTTAATAGATTCACATGAAAACACTGAATAAATAAACCGTATAAATGAATCCTCTTAGAGTTTGAACACTGCACTTTCATTGAACACCACTTATGGCTCTCATATATGGGGATTGTTGTCAAGGATAAATTTTGTGAAACCATTAATTTTCATGAAACCCTTCTCTGTCGCACAACACATATCTGTAACACAATATAATTTTTCCCAATATTCATTAATACATATCTATCCATGATTTGTATTTGTTAATTTTCATAAAATACCACTCCATGGGTCTTTAAGAAGGGTTCTAAAGTAGTCTTACTCAAGAAGAGGAAATCATCCTACACGAGTAATTTCAAATAATTTATTATTGTACCTTACATAAATTTATTTAATTTATCATTAACTAAATATTTTATTATCATTAATACACAAATATTTTATTATTATTATGGAACCACAAATATGAAACCTTTATTCCATCAAATATGAAGTGAACGTATCGCTCATGCATATGTGTGGTCTACTGCATCCACTGTGCGATATAATTAATTTTACATCATAATCATTCATTGATGGTTAATATAATGGTTTCATTATTTATATATTATTTTTATAGCCTATTTATTCTATTTTTTTATTATATCTTGTCCACCTTTAATCCTTCCCATCCATTGGAAAGATATAATGGCACTTGTGCATACCTGTGGACAACCACCTAAACAAAGTGAAGTGATTTGTTTTTTATTTAAGACAAACATGAATGTTAATATGTAATTATTTAATGAATATATATATATATGATATCTATGTTAGAATAATTATTATATAATGTTTTATTATTATTTATATTTCTTTCAATCCATCCCTTAAATAGGGAATATATCATTAGTTTAAACATAATGATTATTGCAACGATGTATGGTATAATTAATTTTTCAATCCCTAAATTTTATGCATTAAATATATATATATAATTTATAAATTTTATATTCATTTAATTATTAAAATTTTGGATATGATGGAACCATGATTAATGTACCTGCATTGCAACTATCAAACACAAATTTTTTTGAAAAATAAAATAGTTAAAACTCAAATTCAAAGATTTAATAATATATAAAAAATAAATATGTGTGTAAATTTTAAAATTTGATAATATATGATTTTAAAATTATTTATATGAATTAATTATATAATTATTATAAATTTAAATTTATTATGTTGGAATCTAGAACACTTTCGAATAAAATCTTACTTGAGTTATAGGTTTCTCATATATCTTTTCATTTTGTCATACATATTCCATATTGACCACATGTTTCTTTCATGTTGTTTATATACCATCCCATTGACATTATTTACCATGAATACATTTAAATTAATTTAATTTAGTGTTTAATTGTATTTTTTTATTTTATTATGTTATTATTCAAAATTTCCCAATGCGGTAAGGGATTTATTTTTCAATATCATTATTTATGGGGATTCTTGATAAAAAGTATATGTTTATGAAACTTCAAGATCATCCTTTCAAGAATCTCATAATTTTTAGTATCATCAATTTAGTTATATATTTTATATGATTTTACGTTAGTTTATTCAATTTATGTTTTATGATACTAAAATAATATTTCTATGGAAAAATTATTTCATTTCTCTCTTCTGTCAAAAATCCTATTTTCATCTATTTCCATGTATTATTAGAATTTATTCAAATATAATTTTTATATTCTCATATTAATTCTTAATGTATTTTCTTTCCCTTCATTAAATTCATATAAATACTTTTAAAATTAATGATAATTTTCTTTTCACAAATAGGTTATTATGAATTTTTACTAAACATGTTAAAGAGATCATTGTTTTAACATGAAATGATTGAATGGAATTTACCAATATTATAATTTATCATGGATTAGAATATTTCAATAAAAGTTTTCATCGATATTTTCAAAGGTACTTGTTTTCGTTATTATGTGGTAAATTTTTATATTTTAAATAAGTGATTCCAAAATAAAAATTGTATTTTCATCCAGATGCATTCTATTAGATCTTCTAAAGAATCATTCAATTATGATAAAATCTTTCTATATTACTTTTAATATATTAAGATACGGTCCAATGGTAAAATCCTTGTTCTTTAGCATGATGGTTTATTATTATGGAAATTATATTTTTATGAAACTAGTTTATTTTCCACAAGTTATTCGTTAATTAATAGTTGTATGGTTTATGAAACCTTTTTATATTCTATAGGTTATGATATATTATGAATGTTTTACGATATTGTGGACCAAAACAGAATGTATTATTATTATGAGATGAATGTGACAAAAATTATATATTATCAAATGCATGGGATAAAAATTGATATATCACGTTATAGTATGTACATTAATTGTGTGTGAACCATGTTAATTAAGGGACTTTTTAGACTATGGTAGTCTTGGGAGTGAACCCAATACACTATGATTATGTAGGATGTGAGGCTTCAAAACCAAAAAGTTATTCTGTGAATATATATATATTCCACCATGTTTTGTATTGTGTCATTTTTTAAAAATCATGGATTATGTTATTTGATTCATATATGTTTGATTTATTATAAAATATGATAATATATTCAATGAATTATGATTATGATATTCAGTATGTGTGGTACAGTTTAAAAATAAAAAACTCATGTTATAATATCATTAAGACCATGTTATTTTTTAAGTGTTCATTATTATCTAGCATGGTTTCATTTACAACGTAGTTCATCCCAACCTTATTTATATTTAATTCCCCAGGTTATGAAGGAAGGTTTTAATATGATATGTCTATAGATAGTGTTGCATATCATGAACATTGTGGTATATGATTAAAATATCTTGTGAACTAATGTGATGTATCAAACATTCTAAATTATATCAAAATATATGATACTATAACAGAAACTTATTTTATTTATTTAATATTCTTTTAATAATATATAATATTTATTTATGAAAAGTATTTGTTCCTACATGAAAACCGATCAATGACACAACTAGTAACATCTTCAACCCAATACATGAAGATTCTGGGAATGATAATCACACAAACCCATAACGAGAAACATTGGGGAGTTCACCTATATCATAATAAATTATGAATTATCATGGAAAATTAATAAAATAATACTTACAAAGAAAATTATCTTCTTACAAAACACTCCAATTAATCCCATGGAACATGTCTTTTGATATCAATCCCAAAAATTGAAGAACATGTCACATTTCCAATCTGGGAATCCAATGGGTCATCAAAACCTATCATGGCCTCACCTCATTGATACCACATCGAACTCATCACCCATTGGTGACATCATATAACAAATGCCCATCGAGACCTAGACCCCATGTCTAGATCAACATCCTTATCATTCATCAAAATATTTATTGTCCGGCTATCAAGAGTTCATTTAGGTAAATACTCTAAAAGCCCTTTAGGATCGTAGTGAATGGTATTAATTCTCCCTTGATCCATACATAGGACCAATATTACATTTCTAATGGGAGATCAATCAGCATGAGCCTCAGATATAATACCTCTTAGAATCCCTCATCCAAACTCAATGGAATATCATACTCATGACACTTTACAATCCTCATCATACCCTCTATAGGGTGTGCCTCTTTAGGTGTGACATTATGTTTCATCCCACCAATCATCACCAGGTCTAATCATATCATACAAATCCAATTATGCTGAGGAGAACCAACCTTGGATACTTGTTTTCAATTTCTCATCACGAAACCAGCCAAGGTATCTCTTCATCTAACACATCAGAAAAACCCATCATAAGAAAATTCTCTCCATGATAGAACGATACAAATGTGCTTAAGATAACTTCAACCCATCATATGAGGTTGTGTGACAACCTATATCTTTATTCTATGGTCCTCTCTGTCCCTTTATATATATTTAGTTCCATGATATTCTTGTAGGAAAGAAAAATTTTACATAAATAGACATATGATATACTATTGAAGGTGAAACCTATCTCATTTAAGGAACTATCACCCAATCCAATTTCTATAACACATAATACAGGATCGTACATACCTTATTAAAGACCGAACTTCCACCAAATCATCATCCCCATGTAACACATTGTAAATAATTAATAATAAATGATAATAAATAATTATATAAATTAATCCAATCATTTATAATAAACACGTAACTCAATAATAACCATTTAATCATCCAAATGTCAACCAAAAAACTCAATGAATCCACATCGCACTCTCGACATCATCCCTAGATAAGTTCATATCCATCATCACTTTTTCATTTTCAAAATTAATTTAATTTATGAATGAAACCGATAGAAAATTATATTCTTTGAAATAAATCAATGAAACCACTTCCAAGAAGATTAATAAGAAGTCATATGAGCTCGTCTATTTAATATAATAAAAATCACCATGAATCTCTATTAATTCCTCCATGTTCTAATGAATTAAAAACCATATCCATAACAAAAAATGTGTAAAATGAGATTGAAGTGAAAACCAGTTTATGAAAGGAATTCTAACATAATAATATACATGAAAAAAAAATTAAAACACATTCAGAAACATCCCACTTTATGTAAATAAATAGAGATACATTTATAGAAAAAATAGATCTAGAATATCATCATCGCATCCTCAAAACCCTTAAATCACAAGAACCCCAAAATACGAAAAATATTAAAATTATAAGTCTAACAATTCATCAAACTGCCATTAAATTTCTGATATACCTCAATGTATTATTGGTTGAACCACCATTTGTTGGTAGTGTCTCACTAGAACTCCAATGAGAATTGGTATGGTATGGGGCCACATTGGAGCCCATAATCAATATGGTGGTATCTTATCATCCAATCATTCAACTCAATAATAAAACTATACACCCATATATCCTTGATCCGTCCATCGTCTATTCCTAGAAACCCCCATGTCAACTAAAAATTCTGAAAACCTATCCAAAACCATCAATTTGGAGTTTTAAAACCTTGTGGATAATATACTAAAGCATGTTTCTCAAATTGAGCCATCCACATAATGATAATTTGGAATTCATTATGAAATTTTTACCAGCAAAAAACCACTGATATAGACATATATTCTATGAAATCATTCATATAATTTTTTATATAAATAAGTTATGATTTTATCTAGATTAATGTATTTTTCAATCATATCATATAGAAATCATATATTGTCTAGTGGACAACACGCTTTCTATTATATGGATTTAAGCTAAACTATATTCCCCTAGTTTCCTAATTATTATGGTTTTATGGATATTTTTAACCTAAATATATAACTAATAACAACTAACATAACTTTCAGGGTCACGTAAAATCTTTATTTCCCAATATTTAATAATTCATGGGAACCTAACCATTATTGTCACCCATAAAGAATGAATGTGGTATAGAAAACTTCCACCTTAGAAGGAATATGACATTGATTATTTTTAAGGAGATGTAATATCACCATCATATCTCATGTTTGTCCCTTTATATATTCATTCATATAATTATTTAGATTTTGAATCACATTCCATCCACCAAATAAATATGGTTAATTTTTTTTGACATGTCTCTCATTACAAAACCTAAAGATTGAGTTACATTCCAAAACAAGTATCCAAATATATTATCACATATACAATTGTATTTCATTTACATGTAACATGAACCTATCATATAAATGTTTATAATTATATGAATTTGAAAATCTCTTCATTAATAAACTTGGATACATAGATAGAAAATCACAACACTTCAAACACAGGTAAATAACCCATGGGTGTGTTGAATGTTTGACCCTTGGTCTATCGAACTTTCAATACTTTACATACAGGATAATCCAATCCATCAAGTTCAACAACTAATATGTAAAAACATTATGCAATAACTAAATTATTGCTCATAAATTTTACAACAAATCAAGGTCATTTGATTAGATAAATAAAATCTTTTATTATAATTCATACCATGTAATTAAAGGCTTGATTTTTTAAAAAAAATAGTTATAATAGTAGTAAAAAATATCATAAAATTATTAAAAATAAATAAAAAATTATAATTATGAATA
This sequence comes from Viscum album, assembly GCA_963277665.1. Lineage (NCBI taxonomy): Eukaryota > Viridiplantae > Streptophyta > Magnoliopsida > Santalales > Viscaceae > Viscum > Viscum album. The sequence continues at coordinate 1,293,898,963 of OY728158.1, forward strand.
ATAAATAATTATTTTTTAAAATAATTGTATATTTCATTAGTTTAAACAACGGATAAGAATTTATGAACAATTCCAAAAACAAATGCTCATAATGTAGTCATTATGATTTTATATATCTATTATGGTCATTATATAATTATTTAATATGAACACATTTACACTCATCTCATAATATGAATTTTTATCTTAATAAATATATGATATTTTACATTATATATGTGATATTCTATGTTTTATGAATATTTTATAATACAACATCTATTCTATAAAATTATCTCACAATATAAATATCACATACATTATATTAGTTAAACACCTACTCAAATAAAACAAAAAACAAATTTAATTCGTCTAAATAATAACTAAATAATGACCCTCGGTACGAAAATATCAATTTCACTATGATGAACAATTTATAAACTTAAATTATTAACAATTTATATGGATGGTTTTTTGTAATTTGTAAATCAATTATAAATTAAAGTTATAACGTATATTTAAAAAATTTAAATTTAAATTTAAATTATTCTATATAGTATGGAAACATTATTTATCATTAAATCAAGATATTGTCAAATATTTATTAAAATATGTTTGTTAAAATTTAATTATTTAATTATAAACATTTTATAATTAAATTTTTACAACAAATTATAATAAATTTACCCCCCAAAATTCCTTTTATTATAATTTATATACAATTGCTAAAAATTTATACGAAATTTTTATATAATAATAATAAATAATAAATTAAATTAAATTAGTTTTTTAGTGGACACATGATAATATGTTAATCCTCATTTTATTTGCATGATTAAATACCATTATATATTATCCCCAATGTAGTATGAGTACCACAATATATATTTTATTGTATGACAGCATAATGTCGAGAGGGAATTTTATGATACTCTATTTTTGTAGAAATGAATGTTGAAAATGTATTCATATACTATATTATGTGGCTTGCACTCTAGATTATGTTTTTAGTATAACATAATTTCTTGATTTAGTGTAGATTATGTTATCTAATAATCATAATATACAGGAAAAAATACAGAATATGTTATCACAAAAAATATTATCAATTTCTCTATAGGCTATCATGTTATATAAATAGCATAATTTCAAAGACCTAAGACCTGTTACATTATAAAAAAATAACAACATCAAAGTATCCTTTGAGATTATGTGAATTATAAATGTAATGTCATTTCATGGTTCCTATTGTTCATATATGATTTCATGAATATAGAAACAATGTATTATCTAATACCAATCTAGTATTTTATTATTGTCTATTTGAAATTATTAGACACAATAAAAGTGATCAAAAACCCAGACCTAAAATATGCATGATAGATTATATAAATTGGGAAAATAATATAAATTAATAAAACTAAAAAGTTGTGAATGTTTCACTAAATCAGATTTTCCAACATCATAGCTACCGCTTAATTAGTTTGATTAAGGTCTCTAAATAGGAAGATGAAGGCTTTCCACCTCTATTAGTATCCATAAGCCAAGATGAACCATCTCGATGCCTGAATATGAAATCCCAATATCATATATATTTTGTAAGTATCTTATTGTGCAAAGGTGGAAAATGTACAAAGATATTTGGGAAGAGAGATCTTCATACAAGCTTCTGCATGCATATCCAAACACTCTATCATATGGAAGTAGGGTTTATATAGGTCACGGGGATGTTCCGTGATGATACCCACATTAAATTATGTGTTAAAATAAATGAGTTAATGTGATAGGTGATTCATGTGTTTTATGGAGAAACACAACTAACTTCCTTTCATTATATATCAGGAAATAGTTATATCCTGATATATTAGTTTGGAGTTATATAAAAAATGTTATAATGTCATCATTTATATTCCTATCTGTATTATATCATTTTCAAAATGAACTGTAGCATACAATTATCTGTTTCTCTATAGAAACAAAGTAGTTTTCAATTCCGTAGTCTTAAATCATTATAGTATATTTTTCCTTATAAAACCCATTAGAGAATGACCCACATCTACTATATATTCTAGAAGGTCTGATGTTCCCTATTCTGTTTTATATCCTAAAATATCTACAACCTCCATATATTCTTGATAGATATTCAGTTTATCATCACCTTTTGATTATTTGATTCTCTATAGAAACCATATATTCATTTTGATCGTACCATAGATTCCCTTTAGTGAAGATAACATGTAAAATTTTATCCAAATTCCCAAGGTTTATATTCTTAACAAAACAACAATCTATTCTAACCATATATTATAATGTCACATGTTAAATTATTAGCTTTAGTATTTTCCTTTTCATTTTCATAAATGTCTATGTGGGTAATTACTCTAATAATATTGATATGGGAGAAATTTATATTATTTCTAGATAAACCAACTAAAAAAATCTTTTTCCTCAACAAAGTAGTGTGAATCCTACTTTTTATTTATGTTGGATAATTCAAATATTCCTACAAAAATCCTTGGGGAATTCGACATGAATTATCAAAATATATTTATTATTAATATATATATAATTAATTTTCTCCCAAAATGATTTGTATTACATGTTACATGGAATGGTCGTCTCAAATAGTATTCTATTCTGCCAGAAGAACCTCAAAAAAATATCTACTTCCATACTCCCCAATGTTATCAAACCATGAGAACATAAGCCTAGAACTAGTATCATTTCCCCCCCCCATAATTTTCTATCAGTTGATGGCTATAAAATCTTAAAAAATATTTTTGTGATATAACATCAAGACTTTATTTTTTTCATCATTGATTGATGTCATATATAGAAAAAAAAATCTATGATAATAAACAATAGTTGTCCCTCATACATATTTTTGTACCAACCCCAACTTTTGGTTTTTAAGTTCTTTACCATCCATTTGAAAGGAAGCATTCTACTACTTTTCAGAGATTTAATCCTTTAATGTCTAACAATTCATGTTTATGATCTTTGATAAAATTTTATTGGTGGGTATTTTAAACCCATTTTTAAAAAAATGACACAAGTTGTCATGTAATTAATTTAAAAGAGTTAGTTTTTCAACATGAATCTCACCTTATGAAACTTTTATGAGGTACAAACTGTCCTTCTTAGATCCATTTTCCATAACTATGGATCTAGGAATGTTATTTCTTTACCCATCAATGAATTTTGTATAGAATCCTTTACTATGAATCATTTTAATACAAATTATGTTTCTTCATGATTCCATTATGTTTCACATTCCCTTCAACTATTATATATTTGTTACATTCTTGGATGGATATTTCAACATGACCAATAATCTAGAGACCCTAATAATCATATATATGAACTATTTTTATACATAATAAGTATAGTTCATCATTCACCACATCTTTGATATTGAGTGAAAGAAAATTTTAAAATCTATAATTCAAAACTCATGTTAATTAGAAGTAGTCAAGAATAGAAAACTCTTATCTTTTGATACAATATTTTAAAAATTAATTCCAGAAGTTTATCTTCCAAAAATGACTATATTCTCATTAAAATAATTCTTTATGTTAAATTACCTCCCATATTTACAACATATGGGGCTGTGTTCTTCAATATACTTATACTCAAACTTATTCTATGATGAAATATTCTATGTTATTTAATTTCTATGGAATACCCATTAATTTCATAGTTTTGGAATCTAAATAATATTTTAGTATCTCTTTATAATAAAGGTATTCATTTAGTATCAAGTCTCCACCATCTTCAAACACCAACATAGCCTTTCTTATTGTGTTATTCACAATAATGACCATCAATTTCAAGGACGTAGTGAGGGATTATAGTAATAAAAAATAACACTTGATATTTAAAACATCCACCTTCATTAACACTGAAAAACTCAACATCTTTTTATATATCTATTGTGAATTTTTTCCTAGTTTACCTTCTCAAATACTTATATTAAAAAATTTCATATGAAGAATACATTTGTAATTATAGTTTTCTTCTAGTATATTACTGTGGGATTATTTATATGTTTTGATGATTCACATTATAATTATTATAACTCATGTTCTAGGTTAATGGACACAGAATAAACACACTTTTTTATCCATACTCTTCCATTCCATATTCTAAATAACATCTAAATTGGTACTCATTAATAGAAGATCATGATCTTTATAATACTAACCATCTTCTATTTTCATTGTCAAAATACCAAATGTAATTTCATTGAACATATCATCCTAGAAATTACAATCATCCAACGCCATATTAGAAAATTAATGAAATCCCAATTAATTTTGAATCCCAAATGTGCTAATAGAAATTTTGTACGGAAAAAACCTCCATTGCGAAAATGGTAGAACAGTGATTTTGATTCCATCCTTGAATCTCTTCCACAATTTAATATACATCCAATGATACTATAATAGAATCTCTAATACCCCTTTTAAATCCCAAATATATCTTTTAGAATTCCACAAAAATATACCCACCCAATTGTACTAGGTTGAAAAATAAAACTAATACGAGCATCTTATATAATGTCTAGTACATGGAAAAAAATTTGAAAAAAATTCCCAAACTACAATGAATGAGCATTGATTAGAATTACCAATATATTATTATTTAAATAATGAATGATAAACAAATTAAATAACTATATGGTATGTACATGCGATAATCTCAATAGGGGGATCACCATGATAAATATATCAAAAAACATAATGGTTATTTCAATTACATGATACACCATTAATGTACGATTCATCCTACAAATAAAGTAATTTATTTGTAGTGAAAAAGATCACAGTATCTTTTGACCACCATGTTGAGTTATTTCACATAACTCCTATATTAGCGGTTCTGTCACCATTTGGTAAATAGATCCCTCAAACTAAAATTCACAAATTGAAAAAAAAAATTATGCTTCCAAAAATCATGTGAGTAAAACCATTCATTTACCAAATAAATTTATTAAATAATTATTTTTATAAAAAAACTCCGAGATGAATAAAATTATACGTTCTTTGATTATGAAAAACTATACCTAATACTTTTCATTTTACACACATCCATAATCAGGCTATGTTGAGGGGTGACATATAATATCTATTCACTGTCTACACCATCTAGTCTACATTAATTCTAGTGTAATCAGCATTACAACTATAATACCACCATATTTGTTTTGTTCCATAATCATTCCTTTTAAAAATTATCCTTTTCTTAAACTATGTTCAAGAATATGAAAAATTATATTAAAAAACCTAACTTTGAAACACAATAGTTGTTACAAAAAAAATTAATATCATCATTTTTCTTATTCAAATGATCTATTTTCAATGAAAATATCATAATTAATAATGAGGGGAAGAATATATATATAATGTATTAATAATTGATTTTGGGTATAATTTATTCATCAATAATAATGAATATGGATGTGAATGAATCATAATGATGTATATACAAGAATAACTATAAAATTAAAAAACCTCAATTAAATGTAAAATAAATGTAGAGTGGATTTTATAGGATTTAGGGTGAATAAATATGGGAAGAGTAGACAAACCCAAAAGAAAATTTCTTTTTTCAAAGTCCCCTTATTATTTTTACATGATTTGACATAGCCATATATATTTGAGATCAAAAATTAATTTATTTTATAAATCCCAAAATAAATATAATATTAAAATTAATAACATAGGTTTATAATAAAATAGATACAATTGTTTTTTTAATAGTGTTATAAAATTAAATATAATCCTAAAAAGAAAAGATGAGATACATCCCCCAACCATATGTCCCATTTTTATTAGATTAACTCCACATGTATAATCATGTAATATATATATATATACAATAACACAAAAGTTAATTATATTCATTAATTGTATTCTAAACTAATTATAATCCTAATAATATATTTTACAATGTGTTTATTAAAAAGGAAATGCTTTGAGGATGTGTTTCATTAAATTAAATTATTTTATTTCGATTATGTATTCTCTACTCATTATTATTTATCTGTTAGTTAAATTAGTTTCCTCACCCAAAAAATACATAAAATTATATATATATATATATTTAATGTATTATAACAATCCATGAACGTGGTGATAATTAAAAAATTATAATTCCCTTGTAGACAGTTATTTGAAAATTAATGATATTTTAACAAAATAGACTGCGAGATATATTATATATTAAAATAACATAAAAAAAATATATAGTGGATTAATTTTATTAATATCATTTAATCACTTTACAAGGGGAGGGATATGTTGTATTCATACCTGAAAGTGTTGGTGGTATAATTTAAACTATTATATGAGAGATAATTTCTATTGAAAAATTGGATGAAATTTCATATATTACATTATTGACTAGTTTTATAGAAACATAATCTTTTCATACCAAGATATTAGTTCTTATAATATTTATATTTATTTCATATTACAAAAACATGTGTAAGTACCATAAAGGTTTAGTTTCATTGGAAAGAAATGAGTTTTATAAAAATATAAACATAATAATCAAAATAAAAATCCTATAAATAATATTGTGGGCATCATTGTATCTATCCATATAAAATCTTATGTAACATCAAATAAATTTATCGTAGATGGAATTTGATTTAAAATGATCACTTGGAATATTTATGTAGGAATTTGTTTCACATTGAAATCACTTCTTTAAAATAAAAATGTTTCAAAAATATCTAATAAAATTTTTAATTGGAAAATAACCTTGGAAAAAAGTATTGAAATATCTAAATCAATTTTCTATCATGATGGTGGAAAGAAAAATTCATTCTTTGCACATTGAAACAAAGGTTACATTAACATTTCCAGTAAAAATTAAAATTATCCTGATTCGGAATATGCCTTCGCAATTACTTTTAAAATATCTCATAAAATATAAAACACTGGAAATAATTTCATTAATAAATCAATGATTAATAATAAATTTTTATTAAATTTTTTTTGGAAACATCGACATGGATTAAAAATGATTTTAGACCTAATTGAGATATAATGTCAATTTTTTAAAAATAATAATTTTGGACATTTAGTTATTGAAGAGAGTAAAAAAGGAATCAAATAAATCATTCAATAAATATATAAAAATATAATTAAATACATGATTTTTTTAGATATAGATAATAATATTTCATCCTCCGAAGAATAATCATAAACAATCACGATAAACAAAGATATTGTACAATAAAACATGTACCACATTGTAAATATTTGAATTATAAGACTCATGGAATAAATAACCATATATAGACATATATATCTCAATAATATTAATAATAATCATCATAATGGAAATTCATGGTAAGAATATATGCCACATAAAATAAACACATGGTGATTATGGAATCTTTCCCAAAAAAAGTGAGACGAAAATCCATTTACCAAAAGAAACCGAATTCATCGTTCATATTAAAACCTCTAGTATAACAATATTTGCATTATTATAATTATATTATATAGCCATTATCAAATATATCAATCATAAAATTATTTTCTTATAATCTATTCATACACATTAATTTGTAAATCCTTGTTAAGAACACAATTTGGGTAGTAAATACTTCATTTTTCATTTATGTTTTGGTTTTTTATTTTTAATCATTTTAATTTAATCAAGGTTAAATAATCTTTATTATGTTAAAAAGGATTAAAATATCATTTATATTTATAATATATGTAATTCTTTTAATCCATAAAATTTATAGATAGGAAAATTAATTAAATCGTTCATGGGGGCTTTAGGTTATTTGTACGATTGAACGTTGTTTCCATTTTCTTGATGGATGGGACAAAAGGATGATAAATAATAAATATCCTTTGTTGAGTAATTTTTATTTCATATATATTTTACATATTATTTTAATTTTCCATTGTAATAATTTGTTTCAACATGCAATAAAAAACTTATCATGTTGCTTTGTAGAGCCCATAGTCCCCTCATATACATGACCAATATTATCAATCTTCAAAATATTTGAAGGTAAGATGGTATATTTCATATTATAATTACAAGATTATAAATATTCCATAAATATTATATATAAACAATAAATCCAGAATTATATCCATCTAAGAGATGTGATGATGGAAAATGATTTACATCGGTTCCTGAATTGGTTGTCGGTCGTACGCATGATCAACTGTTTAATTTCCCATTTGATTATAGTGGATATCGATATTGTTTGTGACAGTAACATCAAAAATAAAATTATATGGTAGATAATTATTTAATTATAATATAATATTTGAAAAATATTCTGATGAGGTGGAAGAAGTATTTAAATGAAAACACTTAGTTAAAATACGAAACCACTTCTTCAAACAACCTCCTCAGGATAGTAATAAAATTATTCTTAGAATTTTTTCTTAACAAAATGAAGACCTCTAGACTATGTATATGGAATTAAGTGATTTATTTTTTTATTTTTTGTATGATATAATGGGTTTTTAATTTTTTAATATTAGAGGATAGAGGTGACATTTTATATTTGTGGGAGAGGACACATGAAAAAGATTTGAAAAAAAAATTGTTACCATGATTAAAAATACATTGATTGTAACAACCCAAGGATTTTAAAAAAAATATTTAATGCATGAAACACTCAGTCTCTAAAAAATAACCCTTTTTTATAACCTAGACAATAAAAATATTTTTTCTATTTTTGTGATATAAATTTCTAAAAACGGACATAGACTACTGCAATCAGTAAGATATCTAATGTTTGATATGATCAACTTAATTTTTGTGTTGAATAATAACTTGACCATATCAATAGTAATGTAACATTATGAAAAGTAATGTTATCCTTATTAATAGTAATTTGATCGTTATGAATATGTATCCTCACCAATTAAATTATAAATTAATTTTATACACTATATAACTGAAATAGAATTAATAATTATGTTTTGGTATTTTTTGTGAATAATAAACGATTAATTACAATTTTATAATTAATAAATTTATTTAAAATAAAATTAATATTCAAAAAATGTATTCATAAATCAATATTTTTTGTCATGTGATTTGAAAGTAATTTAATGATACCTTAGTAAATTGTTAAGGTGTTATAAAATCAGTTTTAATTTTGAAGGCTACATTTTCATATAAATTATGATTTAAATTTAAAATTAATTTTGTTATATTTAGAAAATTATTATGGTGAAATGGAGTCTATTTATGAAATCTAAATTTTGGAAAAAAAATTATGGTGAATTTTTGGGATTTTTCTAAAATACATGAATTTTTTATGAATAGTGATATTTGATAATTTATGAAATATGATAAATAAATGAATTTATGCATCATACATGAGTCATGGAAGATGTAAATGGATTTTGGTTAAAACTAAAATTCACATATCACTATTTTTCGACACAATAATCAACAATATTTGTTTCCTTTGGAAAAATAATGAAATAATGAATAAGATATTCAAAAATCATTCAGCTCCTCCACTATAAAACCCACCCTTCACTCCTTCTTATCCTCACACATCTAAGCCTTGAATCATCTCAGATTTATAACTAAATAATCATTCCTACTCCCGACCAATGTCTTGGAGATCATCGTATTTACAAAATTCCAAAACCTCTTCTCTTAAGGAGTTTCTCAAGGAGGATTTCTCAAGAGGTAAACCATCTTCCTTTTTCATTTAATTTCATTTTCAATTTGTTTTACTTTCTTTACTTCTCCTCACCTACTCTACACAAATGATTATAATTACTCCAGTATTACCTATGAACTATAATTATATCATGGTAATGTAAAATTCATTATCAATATCATTACTCTCTCTCTCTACCATTTATTTTAAAAATGAAATCATCATCCCAGAGGTGTCGATTTACAACCTTCGTGAAAGATGAGCATTTGTTCATCAATTTCACCTTCATGTATGGTCATGAAAAATTTTCTATTTCTTAACCCAAATTTAACATATTTATTATAACCAATATAATTTCCTATAATTAGTATATTTACATAATATTAATTGATACGAAATAACTAGTTCGAAATAATCGAAACACCGCTAAAATAATCTAAATGATTGACATTAATGTTTTATCTAATAACCCATCCTCATACCATATTAAAAAATAAATTATATTAATATTTAATCATCTTTATCTTCATTTGTATCATATAATATAAATCTATAAAATTATATACATTTTTCTCGATCTTCATTACTTATAAACACCTAAACCTATTTTGAAACCAAAGAAAAGTAACACACTAAAACGATGGAATTCAATATTATAACTTATCAATAAGATCATAAATAAACTTAATAAAACTATGGTAAAAAACTCTATATATGTAATTATATTAATTAATTTACTGATTGATTTAATATGATTATTCTGGATGTTAATGTCAAGTGCAGAACATGTTTGGACATATGGAAAAGGTTTCTTCATCACATTATCATTATTTTTGAGATATTCCTTATTAAAACATATTTATTGAGTATGTTGTATGTATAATATTGATTTTTTATATCATATCATGAATCTCGTTATTTTCATGGTATTCAATATATTTTCATTATTATTAATTTTGGGGAAAATGATTCGAATGGTTACAATGTGGTAAGGGATTCCACCAAAACCGTCATTTTTTCCTTCTCATCATTCCTTAATTATCTATGCATGAATGTAAATCTTATTTATTTTGTGTAAATATTAAATATTATGTTTTTAATTTCCAAAATCAAATATTCAGATCATTTCAATCTTTCTTTTATGGTGATTATTTGTTTTAAAATAGTTCCCTTCTTAATTATCCCTGACAGACAAGCATGATTCAAGGGAATTTCTTAAATTCTTACCCATTTTTAAGTAAAAATTATAATATATTTTATTCCACAATTATATTATTAATATCAAGTACTTTATCATGAATTAATATACAGGTTAATTTCTGGTTTTTGGAAAACAAACATGCCCTTCCGCTTCAAAATAACTTTAATATTTTCCTTTAACTGCGCTAAAATGTTTTATTACTAAAGCTTCAATCAAAACTGTTTTTATATGAATTTAATTCAGTGGGTTGAAATTTATTCTTCAAATATAATTTCTATTTACTTCACATTTCTTCAATTGGATATGCGTGTTTACAATCTTATTTCATGATAAAATCAAATGAGTTTTCAAAATTACTATTCTTTCCAAAGAAAAAATTATTTATCTCATATCAATTTTAACTTTTATGAGATATATGCCTTGTTCACCACATATTCATCTCATGTTGTTTACATAATTCCCTTTAGTATGACATATCAAGAGTCTCTTTATTCATACAATAATTTAATGGATTATTATTTGATTGATTCAATGTGGTATTGGACACTTTGGAATGATTCAGGATTATTTACTCAAGAATTTTTCAATTGTCTCATTTAAAAATATCTTCATCTATGTCAAACACCTTTTTTGAATCATGTACATCATTGAGGTTTATATCTTATGCTATCATCCTCAATATTTAGTTGAATTATTTCTGATTTTTTTGACTATGGATGTGCTATATTGGTACCATTCACCATATTACTTTGAATGGTTAGTTTTTAGGTTTAATAGTTGGGGAAAGTTATTTACATTTAAGAAGTTAGATTAAATATTATGGTATGTGTTGATTAATTTCGACCCTTTCATATGAGGAAATAACATGACATAGTAAGATATGGGTGGAGCCTGATATAGCCCCTCAATGCATCGATAGGTCTAATGAGACAAATAATTTGGGTTTTTACCCATTTATATATGGTTATCAAATGAGGCCCTGACAATATGGTCATGATGTCTCACATTATGCATTCCATATTTATAAAACTAGTATTTTATATTCCATGTGGTTATTAGACTTGTATAATACTCAGGGTTTTATTTTATTATGACAATATTTATTCATCTCATATTCCAGCCATGATTTAATCAAGTTGATTTTTTAAAGGAATTTTTTTTAAGCTATTTACCTTGCCAAATGATTATGTTTATGATATAATCCACTGGATAAATTACCCTTACTGATCATATAATCTCACCCCCTTCTTATGTTTTATTTTTCTCCTATATGCAAGGATGTATATTACGAATGATATTTAGGGGTAATTATGGATTTGGGGATGTTTCTAATGGATATTATAAAATTAATTTAATTTAATGATGTAATTTTGAACTTATTTATATATATTTCATTCCAAAACAACTAAACTATTAGATTATTTGGTATTGGATTCCTTGTAATCATTCCCCAGTAATAAACAATGGCACCGACAATGGTCTTTTTAGGTCGGTGCATTAAAATTGGTATCAGAGGAAGTTTAGTAGAAACCATGGAGAATAGATTTAGAATATATAGATTTGGGAAAAAACCCGAAGATAGACTTTGAGCGTAAGTAAATAAGAACATCCTAGAATGTTAGTAAGAAAGTGATTGTCTGTATCTTCTTAAAAAATATACCCCTTGGGCCTAGTCCTATAGCATCTCCCCCTATCCCACCACTACCCCTAGACCGTTCCATTCATCCTCTTGGTGGAATTAATTTGGGACCCTCATTTATGGATTCTTTGCGCGACCCTCTTCAGGAGCCCTCAAGTTCCTATTTTCCAAATGTTTTGTTTCTCTTACCAAAGGTGTCTAGGAGTGGATCCTATGTTCCTTTGGATTTTCTTACTACATCCTTTGAGGATAAAATGGCTTGCCTCATGTGAAAACTAGTTGTGCGGTTTGGGGTCACCAAAACATATATCCACGTATTCCAGTTCTTTGTTCTCTCTTGGGGTTTGGATGGCCCGATATGGATTTATACGGTCAATTGGAACTCCATATGTGTATTTTTTTATTTGGAGTCTAACATAATTTCGGCATGGTGAACCCCCCATCCTCCATTGGTAGTTGGTGATTTATCCTTTCCCTCTGGTCTCAAGATGTTCACAAGGGTTATTAAAGTACTCTTACAGCAGTTTTGATCTCCCTACATAGCATCCCACTACCTTTGGAAAATGGATCCTTTCTAAAAACTATTAGTGATGCTCTTGGAGGATTCATTTTCTCAAACGATCATACTCGATAGTGTAATGATACCTCTCCGGCTCACATTTGTATTGAAATCGTAATTTCCCTCCCCCCTTTCGATAAGATCGAGCTGCGGGTGCATGACTCGTTTTGTTGGAATCCGGACATAGTTTACATGGTATTACCAATTTATATAACAAATTGACTTCTGTAGGGCCACTCCCTATAGGTGTGTAGAAATTATTTTCAAGGTTGTCGTCGACGACCTTCCCAGGAGGTTAAAAAATATATGTTGTGGAAAAATCAGTTGTTCCCCCTATCTACTAACACCTTCTGTGATTTTTTGTCGAGAACAAGGTAAACATTTTATTGGTGGATCAACTTTCATCTCCAGTCCCAACACTTGAGATTACATATGGTAATTCCACATAGGTTTTATTTTCTTTATTCATGGTCATGGATCCCATTATTAGTTGAAACCTATCAATCTCTTTATCCACTTATCTTTTACACTCCTTCAACAACTTTATGTTTCCTCCAGTGTCGGATGTGGTGATGATCTTGATGGGGAACTTTAGGCACCATGGTGCACTAACCATGATTTTTATTCCCTATATCATATTATCCAATCCTCATATGTGAAATAGATTAATGATATAGAGGGTTCTACTTCAAAATAGACCCCCTCCAAAGAGATTAGTCCAAAGACCCTATTGGGTCTAAAGATCTGTTTGAGTCCAATACAACAGAAAAAACCTACCTCCCTAGCATGAAATAATGGAAGTGCAGGGCCTGACTAGGGAGATAATTCCTCTCAAGCTTATAAAATATCCACTCCTTATACTTGATGCATATCGGAGTTGAATACATGAATGTGAATGAGATCAAAATCTAGAATAAGTATGGAATGCTCATCCTCCCATTTCATGAAGGCCATGATCTATTTGGTCAATTCCATGGAACTCTCATTTTAATGTTATGAACTCTAATATGGAATTTCCATGGCCTTAGTTCCAGGGTTAAATCATACTTCACATCCACTGTGATTAATATCTATATGGCCTCTATTGTTTATGTCCTTGAACACAAATAGAATCCTTTAATAACAAATGTGTCTCTTGATGTCTCAAGCTATAGGGCTTCATCCATGCTGACCACACGGACTGGTACATCTAGATTTGTTTTCACAATATAATTTTAGGGTATATGGTTAAATATGGTTAACATTTCATAACCAATATGGTTTCATAGGGGAATCAATCCATATTTTCCTCCATATATGGGAGTTGTGAAGCACACAAGTCTGAAACAGTATGGAATCATTTCAATTTGTTTGTTCCAGGAAACATGGCTTGGATTAGTAGGGGGACTTCAAAATAATGTCCTCCCTAGAGTAAAAGAAAGGCAGGTGTCCCTTATTTAGGAAAAATTTCATGTAATTTGTACAATTCATGGTGGGAAAGGTGTTCATGGACCATAGATTTTCATGGATATCACTTCACATGGTGCAATAATAATAGAGGGAACTGATGCTCGTGGAGCTACCTCAATCACTACCGAGACAAAATTCATGCCATATCTACATATGAAAACATCAGGGAGAATCATATGTTTCATGGAGTCACTGACTACTCTCCTCTATTGGTTTCATTGTCATTCAAGTTGGAGACGCATGCTAGCTACATGGTCTATCAACAATGGACCTGCTTACCTGGATATCATCAACTTGTTAGTGGGATTTGGAAACAACCCTTTCATGGACCCACAAGGATTGATATTCATAAAAAGTTAAGGAAGCTTAAAAATGCACTCAATTTACCCCTCATTGACAAAAGACATGATTGTTCTCATGAAACAAATTGATTTCCTTGAAACAGTACATGAAGATAACTGGGAAGATTAGGGTTTCAAAGATGTATCTAATAAAAAGGATTCCTTAGTGTACATGATTCTTATGTATGAAATATTGGTGAGGGATGATACAAGGATCACGTATCTAAGGTAGAGAGACTGAAATAATACTTTTTTCCACATATTCATTTAAGTAATGGAAGAGTTTGGCTTAACCCAACATTCTTCTTGAAGATGGAACATAGTGGAATGATAAGGAAATCATGGGGGTGCTTTCCCACTTATTTTTCTCTGATATTCATGCAGGCCCCAACCCATGCATTCCATATGGGTACCTGGAAGTGAATGGTGATATTCTGGCTTTTATTCCGAACCATGTTTGCACATAGGATAATTTGATGCTGGGTTCTACAACTAATGAGTCAAAAATACATGAGGTAATGTTGAATATTATCCCAAAGAGTTCTCCTTGCTCTGATGACTTCCAAATTACTTTTTACAGATGCTCTTCAGGTGTGGTTAAAGACTGTTTAGTTGAAGTGATCAAATATTCCATCTAATGAGGAATATTATCGAGTGTCACGAAATCCACTACCCTCATGAACATTACAATGATAAGTAATACTTCATCATTTAAGTACATTATATTTGTGAGAATTTGCAAAGTCACTTTTAAAATTTTGACCAGAATCATCAACTCAAGGATCCTAACTCATTTTCATAGATGGGTTTCTCCAGAACAACATTTTTTGGTGAAAGACCATTTCATCCAAGGGGATATATATCTAGAACAGGAGCTGATTAGGGATATTAAAACTAAAACTCATGGAAAAAACATGGCTATTAAACTATACAAGAGAAATTCATATTACCAAGTTGAGCATAGCTTCAACAACATGGTGCTTTTTTTGTGGGGTTCTTATCCATGAATATTGATCACATTTTGAGGTGCATTATCTCTTCTTGGATGGTTGTCTATTTTATGGGGACGAAAAATGAATTCATCAAGGTGACATGTGGTTTAAGGCAAGGTGACCCCCTCTCACTAATCATATTCATTCTCTCCCTAGATCTTCTAAGCTGACACATCAACATAAGTATGCTCAATGGTGATATTATCCCATATCATAGGAAGGTGTGCTCTCCCTATATCTATTATCTCATGTTTTTAGGTGATAGTATCATTTTATTGAATTCAAATAGGAGATTAGTGTGGGAATCAATAAATTTTTGGAACAATATTTCCATTGGAGTGGTCATGTCATCAACAATGGGAAGAGAAACCTTAACATATCTAGAAGATACACTACCAGACATGTTTCTTCCATGTAGAGCACTTTTGATGTGAAAAGTTTTCATTTTCTTATAAATTATCTTGGTGACCCTATATCCTAAGGTAGGCTCCACATATGGGACTTCAATCACATTATTAGTAAGATTTTAGACTGAGTCCTCAATGAGAAAAATATCAACCTATCCTTTCGGGGTGTTATAGTTTTGGTTAACAATGTGCCATTGGCTACCATTATATATGTTATATTATGTTAATGTATAGTAATGAGTCATCTAAAATTTTGAGAAGATCATGGCTAGATTCATATTGGATGCCCTCTCAGAGGGGAACCCCATTAAGTAGACTTGGGTATGATGGTATGATTTGTTCAGGAGGGTTGTATAAATTTTATAATCTTAGCCAATACTCTTTGGTGAATGCATGGAATGTTGGTGTGGGATATCTTGGAAGAATTTACATTTTGGGGGAAGGATATGGTTGATAAATTGAATGGGAGATTGAATAGGGTTAAAGGGAATTTTTTACCCTTTTGTTCCATTATTCTTCTACTCATCCATGTTCCCCATCCCATCGCTCATTGGATTTCTCGGAAGGATGAAGTATCCTTTTCGCGGAAGAACAAGGCAGTATCAAACATAGGTTTCCCAAGATTCTAGTTCACAAATATATCCTTTAGTAAGGATTACCTACACATTTACTTCATCACATAAGTCCTAGACAAGGATCAAAAGTTATTATTTTATCTCCTTGATCTCAATGGGGAAAAAGACCGGAGAATTTTCATCCCATCTAGTTCGGGGGTCATTTTTACACGGGATTTTCAAAGGATATTGACAACATAGAAAATATAAAATGGATGTAATAAAACCTGGTGGTTTAGAATAATTCCTATTAAATATAACTTTTTTACCTATAGAATTATGAACAATGAAATCCCTTCAGACGATAACATCAAAAGATATGGTATCGACATGTCTTCTTGGTGATGTTGTTGTAAAAATCAATGTAAGGAGAATGAGGACCATATTTTCTTGGAAGAAACACAGGAACAAGTGGTATATAAGTTTTTCTGAGAGGTTAATACTCATTATATTCACTAAATATCCAATGAACCCTTCCGGGATAGATGGTTTTACAGTTCAGCTGATACATGTCTTGAACAAATTGGTTGGTCTCTTGTGCTTCACGCTGGGTGCTCATGTCTTTAGAAGGTGATGAATAGTTTGAGGTATTAGGAGACCCAATCCTTAGAGAGGTCCATCATTTCTTGAACATGGATCATTCAAGTAGACATGGTTATTCTCTACAATAGCTAGATCTATGCTCATACCCTTCAATAGTTCCTCCCTAACACACTAGAAGACAACCCAAATATTAATGGCTCGAGGACTCCATAGATTCAGGGGATCCCACCCATCATGGGTTTGAAACTCAACACTGATGACTCCTACAGATCGGGGGTCATTAGAGGTGTTGGTGTTTTCTATGACTTAGAAGTTTCCCTAATTTTGGAATTCACCTATCACCTCAAAATCAGATCCTCTCTCTAGGCGGAGGGTAATGCTTTGTTCATTGGTTTATCTATTTATCGATAGGCACACATTGAGGTCTATGAAGTGGAAACTAATTCCAAGATTCTTTATAATTTCTTTCTATACACTGGATTTACCCCATGGTTAATTGCATACACCATCAGAAAATTTATAGGTATGCTAAATAAAAAAGTAAAAGAAATTCATACATTGCGTGAAGGAAACAATGAAGCGAACTATCATGCATCCTTAGCTAACTAAGGCCATAGTGTTTCCCACTTCTCCAATGCTATTTTTTTGGAACATAAGGGGGATGAAAATATTAGTGTATATTCTCGTAGGTTGAACTACATTAGGACACTTCGGTCCTTACATGTCCTAGTTTTGTCCCATTTTGTGCTCGTACCATTCCCTATCCATCTAAAAAATAAATATATGATGATGAAGATGATGCAAGGGGTTATGGGATAGAATTGGGGTAACCTGGAATACAAAAAATGACCGTTACTTTACACCAGGATTGATACTTAAGGAATATATTCTTGGGAAAATTCATAGTTAATTTACAAACCATTATGACAGATTTATGCCCCCAAAGTAAGCATAGTATATCGTTCTAGGATTTACAATGCATAAATTTATGATATGTGTTATAATCTGTTTAGAATAATAGAAAGTTCATAATTTTAAGAGCTAATATAGTATATGGAATCGATTAGAAATGGAACCTAGCAGAAGGATTGGGAATTTCACCAATGCACATGATACAAAGAATAAGAAGGGTCATATATCCCATGATCTTAAACCATTATTTCGAAGGGATATAGTTTCTAGAGTATCCTCATCATATGTGGAAATATTATCATGTGTTAACATGATTTTAATAGAATTATTGGGGTTTTATGGTTTAAAGGGAAGTATGAGAATAAGATGATAGTAGGTAAATAGATGGATATAGAGAAGAATGGAAAAAATGGTTTTCTCAGATGTGATAACTATGGAAAGAATCTCCCCAGTAAATATTTGGTTGGAATGGGAGTTTTTTATATGTGTGGAGAAAAAGGACACCAAGTTTGTGATTTCAAGGTTAAAAAAGGTTTCAAATGTATAATGATTCAACTGGAAGGAAATTTAACAACATGCCAATCAATGACACAAGATTCAAAGGAAGATACTCTAAATGTAGTTAGTGGATAATGATCATGTTATGATACTGCCAAATATAGAGTGGAATGAATTATATGACTCTTCAAGAATCGGGTCATTTAAATATTATTTCAGCAATTTTCTGGTTATAAGAATTATTATATATATGAGGATTGTAATATAGTACTTTTTTGCATCATCCAACTATTCATATAACTTGATTTATAGTATTTCCATCTTTTCATGCTATTTATTTTTAAATAATTATTTCCAAGATATTCAATATATATTCATTATTTGTCATTAATTAGATTTGAATTGTACTAGATATGTATGACTTTACTTCTTTCAGTTATCATTATTGGAGGTGAGCCTTCATCAGAAAGAATTAATAGAACACAAGGTTGTTTTGTGGCTAACATAGGTTGGATAGTTCAGATTTTATTTCTCATATTTTATATTTTATACCTTTTTAAGTGGGAATTTTTTTTAAGAAACACATTTAATTTTTTAGTGTATATCTTTAGAAACCATAATATTTACTACATTACTATTACATCATTTAAATGATTAAAAATATAATAGTGTTACAAAAATAGAATCCAAAGGATTAGTGTATTTTGAAAATTAGGATCATATACAACATTTACATAATAAAACATAAAACATTATTTAATTCCATCTTCTCAATCATCTTATTGTCCATCATGTTCTCCTTAGTAGAAGTAATCATATAAGGATATACATTACAGAAAAGGGTGAGCTATATCCCTGTAAGATGATAGATACGAATATTAATCAATATTTCATGGGGTGGGCATAATCATCATCATAACATCATCATCATAATCATGAGAGGAAACATTAGATAAAGGCATGGAATGTGGAAATGAATTAAAATGAAACATCATGTCATAGTGGATATATAGCACTCATCATTCACTACAACTCATGAGATACATCAAATTAAACAATGTATTAGATTTTTATAATTCTGGTCATACCCACAACTGTAGGACCCCGGGACACGCTGAGAGAGGAGGGTTGAATCAGGGTTTCAACATTTTCTTTTAAAACAAGGATATTGTTCCCATGTTCATAGGAACTAGTTAATCCTATATGATGAATATGATAAGTAATGAAACATTCCCATTCAAAGAGATGACACGAAAAATTTTACATGGTTCAACGCTAAGGGCTACGTCCAAGGAGCATCCGTCGACAAGTTTTCGGTCATACCAAATTCCACTCATCTTCACTAGCTGTGGATTACAATGGTTTGGGAACAATCACTATTTCCTAGGCTCACAGCCTTTATAAAGATTCAGGGATAGCTCACTGCTTCCCTCGGGTCACCCCTGTTGACTCCCCCTGGATCACTGCCCTTGGTGATGTCACACTCAGTTTATAGACGTGAAAGTCACTTCAATAGTTTTGCATTGAATTCTTTGTCTCTTCTTAGCACGAGACTCTTCTTGCATCCAAGTCCAAAATTGATGCACTAGAACTCACAGAACCACTAAAGCGGATAACCAGAAAGTGTAGACAAGCTTCACTAACAATTGTACACAATACCAACCCTTTATGCGAAAAACCTTCCTATTGCACGAAAACATTAATTTTTCGCGCGGGAAAATATTTCGCTCCACAACACCAGTTTTTGTGCAACCAAATATTTTACGCACAATCCCAATATTTATTCGCAACTCTCCATTTTTCCCACATCTCGTAATTTTCCACGCAATCCAAAATATTTCGCGTAAACCCCTTTATGGGATCCTTTTCGAGCATCAGACCTCTAATCTTCTCTAAGACATCAACCACCTAGAATGAGGTGGGCCACCTCTTATTTATAGGCGTCTGAGACCCCCGCGCGCAAAATCACATTTGGCGTGAAAACCACTCAATTGGAACATAATTTTCCATGCAGGTATTGTTTTTCACGCACAACTCCAGATATTTCGTGCATCCCAGGCCTTTGACATTTTTTGCCGATCTGATTTCAAAACACTATTTTCACGAAAAACCTTGATCCACTATTTTGCGCATCCCGTTGTTTTTCACTCCCAACTCAAGTATTTTGCCACACCATTTATTTTTCACACATTACATCCTCTTTGCACGCACCTGCTTTTATCAACAGTCCATGTCTTCATTTTCCGATTTTAAGGCCAAAAAATTTAGTAAACACTGGGATACAGTGCCACCTTCAATACTGTTGTCTGTTTGAACTGTATGATCACTTTTCTGGCACACATTCTGAACTTCCAATAAGGATTGACAACAAACAGAAACCAACCTCATATTTCTGCATAGAACAACCATGGTTAAAACAATCTATCCCTTTGGGTTTGTTGGCAATCACCAAATAAATTCAATAGATCACCATCCACATGCATACCAAAAAGGAAAGGATCATCTCATCCAACACTGTAAGTCTACGTGAGAAATCCTTGATGTAGAAAACAAGAGAGGAAGCTTGAATTGGGTTCCCATGTTTTGGAATGATCAATGATGCCCATGAAAATTTCTTGTAGTGTAAATTTCGTCTCATCCTATCACCGACACTGAATTCTCATCGTGTCACAGAAGCATTACATGTCCACTGACAATCCTGAATTCCTAAGTTTATTCCTTTCCTTTGTCCCCCATTGAAAATAAACCCAAAGACCAGTAATAGATCATTGTTCAGCTCAAAACACACTCCCCTTGGATAGTATCCCCCCCATAAACTTGCATCTCATTCAAAAATAGATTAAAAACAATTAACATAACTGGGTAGAGGGGAATTTCGGATCCTCTTTATGCAGTAGGAGGTGGTTGAAAAACTAAGTTCAACAGATGATTTTCAAACAATGCTACTGACAGTGGCTTTGCCAGGATATCAGCTATTTTCTCATCAGTTCCCACATGATCCATTCTAATCCCCCTTGCTCAACTTTTTCTTTGATAAAGTGATTCCTGATTTCAATATGTTTTTTTATGAGAATGCTAAACAGGATTCTTTGAATGATCAATTTCACTCTTATTATCACAGTAAATCACCATTGGTTGCTTTACCTCATCACCAATATCTATTAATTGTTACTTCATCAATAGTAGTTGAGTGCAAGCCTTTGTGGTGGATATATACTCAGCTTCAGTAGTACTAAGAGAAGTAATTTCTTATTTCTTGATCAACAATCCAACTCATTTCTGCCCAATATAGAAGGCTCCAACACTGGTGGACTTCCTGCCTACTACATCTCCAGCCCAGTCAGCATCATAAAATGCTGATAATTCACTGTCCCCGCTTGCATAAAAATATAACCCAAAGTTATGTGTACCTTGAATGTACATCATGATTCTTTTGACTAATTCCATTGTATAAAGACCCATACTTTTCATACATTGTTAATACTTCAAAATTGAAGTACACTTATTACATCATATAACAAAACCATTAAAGGACCGTATAGGTATAGTGTCTTTAGAAACTAGGAAACATAAACAACTGGTTCATAAAGCTACTACATTGTCTCCCATTTATTTCATCATATCTAGAGTCCTTTTTGGCATATCCAACTTAATAACCTTTTTCCTGGCCTGGGAAAGAAAACATAAAAAAGGGTGAGCTCAAATTCTCAGAAACGGTATACAAAAGAAATATCAATCACATCATATTCATAAGAACAAAACATTTTGGAAATCTTAACCTACAAAAGAGATCATAATTTCATAACATGGGATAAATCATAGTAGTGAAATGTAATTCCAATAAAAATAACTTAAAACATGAAACTTTGTGGCATACACATATAATCACAGAGAATCATTTCTTAGTAGTCAAGGCGCATAGCCAAGACTATCTTAGCGGACAAAGTCCATTTCTAAACCTAGTTCACTCCTCATTTCAGTCATGTTTCACTGATCCTCTTTAACCTACCGTTCCATCCATGTCTATCTCATGAGATATAAATCTTTACCCAATGCATTGGAGGGAGATATAGGTCCCACCCATCTCATAATGATACCATTCTTATGTGTGCCCCAAAATCATAAATCATACATCATTGCATAACGCATGTAATAAAAATCGGATTCTTAAACATCATGACATCATAAAACAATTCATATAAGATAAAGGAATTCATAAAAATAATTCCATCACAACATAATCAAATAAATGTAATAATAGGGATAGAAACAGAACCCTATATTATCTTAGATGGGAAATAATTTTGATAAAACACTTGAATTCCATTCTTGAAGAAAATATGCTTTCTACTTCAAAATTTTTTTCCTTTCTTAACATGTCATACAATTTTAAACTAAAAGGAGTTGATTAGAAATAAACCTGAAAACTTTTAAAAGAATCTTTGTGTAAATAGTGTTTTAAAAATCCATTCATGCCGTATAAGGTAAAAAAACATTCTTCTCGTACTTTTGTCGGAAAATTCAAAAAGTACCTAGTACGAAAAACGACAAAAGATTCCTTTCATATATTTTACTAAAAACTCACCGAAGGGTAAAATTGGATGAAAACAATTATAGGTGGATGGAAATAATATTAAATATTTAGGAAACATGGATGTGGATGATAAAATACACCCCAGTAAATACCAAAGTATAAACAATCTCGGATAAAAATGAGATTGTGATATTTTCCCTTACCTTATGTCTGATTTGCTCCGTAAGTGTCCGAACATCCTGTATAATTATTTAAATAATGTCCTTGAATTATTCCAGAATCATAATTATTTTTATGATATCATATATGGTCATATACTTAGCTTCTTATTAGTAATATTTCATTGTTACTTGTTATTCAGGTGTTTATGGCTTTTTGTTCTAATACGTGTTTTGTCGAATAAATTATTATTCTTCTTTTTTGGTTATAGATACCTCATTTCCATAATGGTATTGTTGTAATATATATCATATTCATTCATTCAATTCATTTATATAATTATTATGCAATGAAGATCATGTAGAACGAGTCTCATCACATCGTGGAGACGGTATTCCGTACGTACGCACGAGCGATGATATTGTTCCCATGATCATGGAATTTTATTGGAGTGTATTTATACTATTTCTGAATCAATATCACATTACAATAATCATATATAGTTATTATTTACACCAGTATACCCATCCAAGTAAGGTGGTGGTGGAAAATAGATTACACCACGGCGTGGAGACGTTATTTAGTACGTACGCACGTGCGGTGATTTCATTTTTCATAGAATAGATAATTGGTGAAATAAGGTTGTTTCATACATATAATAACATACCAGTATATGAGTGATACTGATGTTATTACTTCATAGTGAAACAAAAAAATAAGAAGAAGTGCAAGAAGAAACAAAGTTGAAAGAATCGGTAACAGACATTACCTCTTCTTAGAAGCGCCTCTTTGAGAACTCCTATTAGGGAACTAAAATTGGTCTTTGAAGAAAAAAAGGACCTCTAGGATGTTTATAGGGAAGTGGAGAAGATAATTGGGCAGGTTTTTGCCGAGCTTTAAGTCTCAATGTGGTATGAGGAAGAGAGGGAGGAGGTGCCCTTTTATAAGGGAGGAGAGGGGCACCTTTGGAAAAACTAAAAATATTATTTTATTATAATGTCATATTAGGTTTTTAATAGCTCCAAATTGATTTATTTAGAAGATAATGTGGGTATGGGTCGAAATACTCTCATCCAATATTATTTATAAAAGTTTAGGTATCTATTTTAACCTTATCATTTAGATTTAACTTTATGTTAGATAATTTAACTTTTATCGTGTCTTCTTGTTTTCTTACACTATAAGGTTTATAAACTTACTATAAAAAGCCAAACGAACCCCATGTTGTTTATTATTAATATATATAACCTTATCTGAGTCATTTGACCGAATCTTACATTTTTAAGAATAAAATAAAAATTAATAATATAATATTTGTTTTAAAAACAATTTTATGTCATTTTTGACACTATTTGGTAATTGATTTTTGTGAAAATCATAACAGAAAGATTAGTTCTAAAAAATTTAATTAAATTAATAAAAACATGTAATATTAACATATAAAAGTAGTGTAATTCATAAAAAGTCTCAAATTACATTTATTTGGATATTTATAACATCAATTATGTTAATATTTCATTAATGATATAATTATAGCGTCATCATTGTGTCATAAATAAAGTTAATTATTTAATGTCTAAAAAAATTAATAAGATACCATTATGTAGTAAATCCTTTTAGATTTCTAAAGAATATTTATAGTCGAAGTTATCTTATGTATATCCCTATATTAAAAATTCTTTAGTTATTATACATTGATTTTAACTATTTTAACCCTTCTTTAAATAAATTAATAATAAATGTCCTAATCTAATCCATGTGGGCTTAAATGGTCATATTTTATTCCTAAGGTTGTTATTGGTCGAATTAAACTTATCCAATAGAATTAGGACATGTGTTAGGGTAATAATAATATCATTTTTACCCATAATTTCCCTATTTACTTTTAACCGTGGTAAAAGAAGTAAAAAGTTACTATTCACCAAAAATTATTTTCATCTCATTGAACCACATTTTAGTCCTTGATATTAACCGTGTCTCTCTCATTTTCGAAATTCCACTCACAGAAGCGGTAAAATTAGGTTTTATGTGAATTTGGAAATTCTCCTAGGAGGTGGGTAAAAGACGGTGAAAAGTTCAATAAAATTTTTATAAATCTAAAATTATTATAAAATGACTCCAATGAATTTAATTGAACTTATATTGGTATTATGTATCAATTTTGACCAAAAATAAATTTAAATAAGATAAATAATTATTTAAATAAAAAGTCTGTTTTTAAATAGTAACCTAGTGTTTTCACTATTCATCAAAAATTGAATGTTTTCAGAAAAATACCAAAATTTCACCCTAGGCTAATTTATATATTCTGAATCCAAAAATGAAGTCCATTTTGAAAAATAAAATTTAAAAATGTTCAAAAAGTGGTTATTACTATTCATAACTGATAGTTTTAATAATATTTTAATAGCATATCGTTGTTTAGTGAAACACGGTATTGCGTACGACGCAAGCTATCGAGGAAGGCCGCAGTTGTATGTAACGAAAGCCAAGCTAGTGTTGTGTGTAGTGAAAGATTCCATGGATGATTTATATAACATAAAAACAAAATATTTCTCATAAAAGTCTCGGGTGTTACATTTTACCCCCCTTAAAATGAATTTCGCCCTCGAAATTCATCACTTTCTAACAAACAGATGAGGATACCTCTCCATCATCATATCCTCAACCTCCCATGTAGCTTATTCTAATTGGTGGTTCCTACATAAAACATTCACCAAGTGAGTGGTCTTGTTCCGTAGGACTTTTTCACTACGATTGCGAATCTCTATCGGCTGTTCTTCATAAGATAGATCTTGATACATCGGTACAACTTCTGAGCTTAGTACATGTGAAGGGTCAGGTATGTACTTTCTCAGGAAAGTTACATGGAACACATCGTGAACTTGGGAGAGATTTGGTGGAAGCGCCAATCGGTAAGCTACCTTCCCAACATGATCCAGTATTTCGAAAGGACCGATATATCTAGGGCTCATCTTTCCCTTCTTTCCAAATCTCATTACTCTCTTCCAAGGAGATATTCGTAAGAAGACTTTATCACCCACTTCAAACTCTAGGTATTTTCTTCGGTTATCGACATGACTTTTTTGTCGACTCTAAGCTTCTCTAATGTTTTGTTGAATAGATCTGACCTTTTCTTCCATCTCATCAACAAGATCAGGTCCTAATAGATTTCTTTCCCCAACATCATTCCAGCATGTTGGAGTCCTGAATTTCTTTCTATAGAGAGCTTCATAAGGAGCCATCTGATTACTGGAGTGAAATATATTATTATAATAAAATTCCACCAAATGTAGGTGTTGATCCCAACCACCTTTGAAATCCATAGAGCAATCTCTAAAAATATCTTCTAGATTTTGAATTGTCCTCTCAGACAGACCGTCAGTCTGAGGATGATAAGCAGTGCTGAAACTCAACTATGTATCCAGAGTATACAGAAGACATCTGTAGAACATCGAGGTAAATCTCGGACCCCGATCAGATATAATAGAAAGTGGTACTCCATGCAATATTACCACTTCTTTCACATATATCCTGGCAAGCTAATCCAGAGTGAAATCCACTCTAATAGTGATGAAGTGTGCCGACTTTGTAAGACAATCAACTATGACCCAGATAGAATTATTGCATTTAGATGTTTTCGGAAGTCCAGTGACAATGTCCATAGTGATATTTTCCCATTTCCTTTCTGTTATGGGTAATGGTTGTAACATCCCCTTTGACTTCTGTCTCTCATCTTTAACTTGCTGACAAACCAAGCATTGAGAGACATATTCAGCAACATCTTTTTTCATGCCATCCCACCAGAAGTACTCTTCCAGGTCCCTATACATCTTCGTGCTTCCATGTTGAATAGAGAATGAAGAACTATGAACCTCATCCAGCAGCTCCTTCTTTAATTCTGAGATGGGAGGAACACAAACCCAATTTCTGGACATTATTATCCCATCACAATCAAGGTTGAATTCAGGAACATTTCTCACCTTCTTTTATAACTCTACATCTTCTTTCTGTGCCTCTTTAATCTTCACATGTATATATGGTTGAACATTCAATTGAGAAAGATACGATTTTCCACTTCCATTATGATTCCAAGATCCATCCTTTGTATTCCATAAATATTGGATCTTTTGTGATCCTCATCATGGATATGCTAGCATGGTCTTATTGACTTAATTCATCTGCCACCTTGTTTTCTTTCATAGGGTGGCAATGAATTGAGCAGTCATCATCCTTAATCATCTCCAACCATCTTCTTTGGCACATATTCATCTCATTTTGTCTGAAAATATACTTTAAACTTTTATGATCAGTATAAAAATCACACTTTTCTCCATAAAGATAATGCCTCCAAATATTTAATGTAATGATTACCGTAGCTAACTCCCAATCACGAGTTGGGTAATTTTGCTCATGGATTTTCAACTATCGTGAGGCATAAGATATCACAATATCATTTTACATATGAACACACCCCAAGCCCTTCTTGGATGCATCACTGTAGATCACAAACCTTTATCCACTACAAAGAAGTGTGATTACAAGTGCACTGGAAAACCATCTTTTCAACTCCTTGAAAATCTCTTCACATTCCTCCGTCCAAACAAACTTAACTCCTTTCTGAGTCAACTTGGTGAGTGGATTAGATAATCGTAAAAAATCTTTCACAAAACATTGATAATATCCAGTCAAACCAAGAAAACATCGGATCTCTGTTACTGTTGTTGTTCTCGACCATCTTTCAATAACCTCTGTTTTTGCTGGATCCACAGATATCCCCTCTTTTGAGATTAAGTGACCTAAAAATGAAACTTTTTGATGGCAAAATTCACAATTGGTAAATTTGGCATAAAGCTTCTCCTTTCTTAGAGTCTTCAATACAATTCTCAAGTGATCTTCATGTTCTTCCTTGATCTTTGAATAGACAAGAATATCATCTATAAAGGCTTCCACAAACTAATCAGGATAGTCTCTAAAGACTCTTTTCATCAGATCCATGAAGATATCATGGGCATTAGTAAGACCAAATGGCATCACTATAAATTCATAGTGTCCATACCTTGTACGAAAAGTCATCATTGGTATATCCTCCCTTTTGACCCTTAATTGATGATACCCTGAACGAAGATCAATCTTGGAAAAGTATTGAGCTTCACGTAGTTGGTCAAATAAGTCATCAATGCGTGGGAGAGGATATTTGTTCTTGATAGTGATCTTGTTATGTTCTCGATAATCAATGCAAAGTCTCATTGATCCATCTTTCTTCTTAACAAACAGAACAGGTGCTCCCCAAGGTGACACACTAGGGCGTATGGATCCTTTATCAAGATTTTCTTGGAGTTGCTTCTTCAATTCCTACTACTCAATTGGGGCCATTCTATATGGTGTCTTTGAAATAGGCAAAGCACCTGGTACGAGTTCTATTGAAAACTCAACTTCACAATTTGGTGGAAGACCCGACAATTCCTCTGTAAAGACATCGTCAAACTCCCGTACAATGGGAATATTCTTAATCGTGAGTTTCTCACAAACCATTTTTGATAAATAACCTTCATTTATTGGAATCAAGACCCATAAGATGGAATAAATTTCCACTGGATGGTTATGTTCATCCTTGCATTGATAGACGATCATAAATTGATCTGGAATATGAAATTTGACTTCCCTACTTTGGAAATTGATATGATCTCCATATAGAGAAATCAAATCCATGCCAAGAATCACATCAAATTCCACTATAGGAAGGATCACAAGATTTACAGGAAGCATTTTCCCACAAACTTCAATCGGAGAAGAATTATAAACTTTTGATGTGACTATGGTGCCATTATGGGTTGTCACAGCTAACTCAACATCTAATTGTTGAGGTAATATGGTGATACCTTTAGAAAATTATTCAGAAATAAAAGAGTGGGTCGATCCAGAATCAAATAAAACATTTGCAACTTTAGAGTGGATGGTAAGTGTACCTTTCACCACTTCGTTGTCGTACTCTACATCGCCGATAGTAATTGCATGTGACATTCCTTTGTCTTTGGCCTTAAGAGTTTTTTGACGTCAATCATCATCATCAACCCTTGGATTTGGGCATTGATTGGCATAATACCCCATCTCCTTGCACTTGAAACATTGAAGTGTAGTAGGTTCATTCTGTGTATCCTTTCCTTTGATTGCATCATTAGACATCTTCTTCCCATTATTTTGACATTCAATTGCCCGATGACCTTCTTTTCGACAGTTATAACATTTGCTTGTCCCCTTAAGACAATTTCCTCCATGTTTCTTTCCACACATTGAGCATAAGGGACAATGCATCTTATTTTCAGTGGGATCTTTATATTTTTCCTTTGAATTCCATTTTCCTCTTCTTATCAAACCCATATGACTGATGGGTTACTCCAATCTCCATCTCAACTCTGAGAGCACATCGAATGATTTCCTCATAGCTATTGAATTCCCTTATGTCTAACGCCCTTCGAAAAATTGGTTTTAAACCACTAAAGAATCGATCGATCTTACTCTCAGGTGGAATAATAACACCAGAAGTGTACCTTGCAAGTCTTGTAAAATTTTCTTCATAGGTACCAATAGATTCATCATCCTTTTACATTATTTCAAGAAACTCCCTTTCCATCTTTGTTCGGAGAATATGAGGGATGTAATTATTAGAAAATAAGTTCTTGAACTCGTCCCATTCCATGGACTCAATTTCATCCCTTTGCCTCATATTCTTAATAAGATTCCACCATTGATAAGAATCACCTTCCAAAAAATAAACTACTAAGATGAATTTATCATGTTCAGAACATTGAAGAACTGAAAACATCTTTTCAGTGGTACTGATCTATTGTTCAGCCACTAATGGATTAGATAACCCGCTGAATGAAGGTGGACGCTGCCACATGAAGGATTCAATAGAATATTGCTCCTTCTATTGCTCGTTTGGAAGTCATGCATGATTCATAGCTTGAGAAATTTGTGTGAACATGGCTACAAGATTTTGCATTCCAGCTCCCATAACATTTGGTTTCTCAGGGGGAAAATCATTGCATTGCCCATCACATTCCGCATTAACACGGTTCCTTCAGGTTCCAGTCATTGACTAAAACTAAGAAGAATAGTGTGAGCATCATTAATAATAATAGAAAAAACACAGAATAATGAATAAATTTTTTCACTTAAACTCTTATCATAGGTTGTTCATGGCCATTTCTTAAACACTATGTTTGTCTTATATGCTTAGACTTTTCCTTAGGGTTCTTACTAAGACTTTCACTTCCTAGATTCCAAAGGTTGGCTATACATTTCCTCTGATACCAAATATAACGAACCATACTTTTCATACATTGTTAATACATCAAAATTGAGGTACACTTATTACAACATATAACCAAACCAAGAAAGGACCGTATAGGTATAGTGTCTTTAGAAACTGTGAAACATAAACAACTGGTTCATAAGGAATCTACATTGCCTCCCATTTATTTCATCATATCTAGAGTCCCTTTTGGTATAACCTACTTAATAACCTTCTTCCTGACCTGGGGAAAGAAAACATAAAAAAGGGTGAGCTCAAATGCTCAGTAAGGGTATACAAAAGAAATATCAATCACATCATATTCGTAAGAACATAACATTTTTGAAATCTTAACCTGAAAAAGAGATCATAATTTCATAACATGCGATAAATCATAGTAGTGAGATGTAATCCCAATAATAATAACATAAAACATGAAACTTTTTGGAATACACTCATAATCACAAAGAATCATTTCTTTGTAGTCAAGACTCATATCCTAGACTATCTTAGTGGACAAAGTCCATTTCTGAACCGAGTTCACTCCTCGTTTCAGCCCTGTTTCACTGAACCGATTTAACCTGCTGTTCTAGCCATGTCTATCTCATGAGATATAAATCTTTACCCAATGCATTGGAGGGAGATATTGGTCCCAACCATCTCATACTGATACTATTCTTATGTGTGCCACAAAATCATAAAGTATACATCATTGCATAATGCATGTAATAAAAATGGGATTCTTAAACATCATGACATCATAAAACAATTCATATAAGATAAAGGAATTCATAGAAATAATTCCCTCACAACATAATCAAATCAATGTAATAATAGGGATAGAAACCAAACCGTATATTATCTTAGATGGAAAATAATGTTGATAAAACAGTTGAATTCCATTCTTGAGGAAAATATCCTTTCTACTTCAAAAACATTTTCCATTCCTATCATTTCATACAATTTTAAACTAAATGAATTTGATTAATAATAAACTTGAAAACTTTCAACGGAAGCTTCTTGGAAATAATGTTTTACAAATCCATTCATGCCGTATAAGTTAAAAAACATTTTTCTCGTACTTTTGTTGGAAAAGTCAAAAAGTACCTCGTACGAAAAACAACAAAAGATTCATTTCATGTCTTTTACTAAAAACTCAACGAATGGTAAAATTGGATTTAAAACATTATAGTTCGATGGAAATAATATTAAATATTGAGGAAACATGGATGTGGATTATAAAATACACCCCAGTAAATACCAATGTATAAACAATCTCGGATAAAAATGAGATTGTGATATTTTCCCTTACCTTAGGTCCGATTTGCTTCGTAAGTGTTAAAACCTCCTATATAATGATTTAAATAATGTCATTGACTTATTCCAGAATCATACGTATTTTTATGATATCATATGTGGTCATCTTTTTAGCTTCTTATTAGTAATGTTTCATTGTTACTTATTATTCAGGTGTTTATTGCTTTTTGTTCTTATGCGTGTTTTGTCGAATAAATTCTTATTCTTCTTTTTAGGTTATAGATACCTCATTTCCAGAATGATATTAGTGTAATATATATCATATTAATTAATTCAATTCATTTATATAATTATTATGAAATTAATATCATGTAGAACGAGTCGCATCGCATCGTGGAGACGATATTCCGTACGTACGTACGAGCGATGATATCATTCTCATGATCATGGAATTGTATTGGAGTGTATTTATACTATTTCAGAATCAATATCACTTTAAAATAACAATATATAATTATTATTTACACAATTATACCCATCCAAGTAAGGTGGTGGTGGAAAATAGATTACACCATGGCGTAGAGACGGTATTCCGTAC
The DNA here is from genome assembly GCA_963277665.1 of Viscum album. Classification (NCBI taxonomy): domain Eukaryota; kingdom Viridiplantae; phylum Streptophyta; class Magnoliopsida; order Santalales; family Viscaceae; genus Viscum; species Viscum album. The sequence goes on from OY728158.1 coordinate 1,293,931,609, forward strand.
GTATGGATGCGCATTGATTTCATTTTCCATAGAATGGATTGATGGTGAAATAGGGTTGTTTCATAATTATAATAAAATACCAGTATATGAGTGATACTGATGATATTACTTCATAATGAAACAACTAAATAAGAAGAAGTGTAGAAAGAAATAAAGTTGAAAGAATCGGTAACAGACATTACCTCTTCTTTGAAGTGCCTCTTCGAGACCTCCTCTTAGGGCACTAAAATTGGTCTTTGAAGAAGACCAAGACCTCTAGGATGTTTCTAGGGAAGTGGAGATGTGAATTTGGCATGGTTTGGCTGATCATGAAGGCTCAAAGTGGTGTGAGGAAGAGAGGGAGGAGGTTCCCATTTATAAGGGAGGAGAGGGGCACCTTTAGAAAAACTAAAAATATTATTTTATTATAAAGTCATATTCAGATTTTAATAGCTCCAAAATGATTTATTTAGAAGATAATGTGGGGATGGGTGGAACTACTCTCATCCAATAGAATTTAGACAAGTTTAGGTATCTATTTTAACCTTATCATTTAGATTTAACTTTTAGTTAGATAATTTAACCTTTACCATGTCTTCTTGTTTTCTTACACTATAAGGTTAATAAACATACTATAACAAGCCAAACGAACCCCAAGTTGTTTATTATTAATATATATATCCTTATCTGAGTCATTTTGACGAAACATAGATTTTTAAGAGTAATATAACAATTAATAATATAATATTTATTTAAAAACAATTTTATGTCAATTTTTACACTATTTGGTAATTGATTTTTGTGAAACTCATAACAGAAAGATTCATTCCAAAAAAGTTAATTAAATCAATAAAAACATGTCATATTAACATATAAAATTAGTGTAATTTATAAAAAGTCTCAAATTACATTTATTTTGGTATTTATAAAATCAATTATGTTAATATTTAATTAATAAGATAATAACTTCATCATCATTGAGTCATAAATAAATTAAATTCTTTAATGTCAAAAAATTATAAATAAACTACCATTATGTAGGAAATCATTTTACCTTTCTAATTAATATTTATAGTCTAATTTATCTTATGTATAACCCTATATTAAAAATGCTTTAGTTATTAAACATTGATTTTAACTATTTTAACTCTTCTTTAAATAAATTAATAATAAATGTCCTAATTTAATCCATGTGGGCCTAAATGGTCATATTTTATTCCTAAGGTTGTTTTTGGTCGAATTACGCTTATACAATAGAATTAGGACATGTGTTAGGGTAATAATAATATCATTTTTGCCCTTAATTACCCTATTTACTTTTAACCGTGGTAAAAAAAACTAAAAAGTTACTATTCACCAAAAATTATTTTCATCTCATTGAACCACATTTTAGTCCTTGATATTAACCATGTCGCTCGGATTTTTGAAATTCTACTAACTGAAGTGGTAAAATTAGGTTTTATGTGAATTTGGAAATTCTCCTAGGAGGTGCCTAAAAGACGGTGAAAAGATAAATAAAATTTTTATATATCTAAAATTATTATAAAATGACTCCAATGAATTTGATTGAACTTATATTGGTAAAATGTATCAATTTTTACCTAAAATAAATTTAAATAAAATAAATAATTATTTAAATAAAAAGTCGGTTTTTAAATAGTATCCCAATGTTTTCACTATTCAGCAAAAATTGAATGTTTTCAGAAAAATACCAAAATTTCACCCTAGGCTAATTTCGATATTCCAAATCAAAAATGAAGTCCTTATTGGAAAATAAAAATTACAAAATTTCAAAAAGTGGTTATTACTATTCATAACACCTAGTTTTAATAATATTTTAATAGCATATCGTTGTTTAGTGAAACTCGGTATTGCGTATGATGCAAGCTATCGAGGAAGGTCGTTGTTGCATGTAAAGCAAGGCAAGGTATTGTTGTGTGTAGTGAAATATTTCTTTGATGATTTATAAAACATAAAAAAAATATTTCTCATAAAATTATTGGGTGTTACCATATGTTCCTCCTTTGGATTACGCTGAAAGTGGGCCACAAGACATGTGGGAAAAACAATATATGGCCATGTCACGGTAGGGTACAGTAGGTTCCCAATGATCCTACTCTACATGGTGGGATCTACAGAGGTCCCATCCCTATTCATTCCATGTTATGTTCCAACTGCAATCAGAGTTGACATTGTTATGGACTCTTGCATATTGAACTTCTTCAGCAGTTCTCTTGCATACATTTTTTGATAAATGAATGTTTAATACTAATTTTGAATCACCTGTAGCCCCAAGAAATATGTGAGCACCTCAATCATAGACATTTCAAATTAAGATATCATGTGATTGGAAAATTCATCCACTAATTTCTGCCTGCTACCACCAAATACAATACCATCAACATAGACTAGATCCACGAATTGATCTTTTGGATAATTCTTCACATAGAGCTTGTGATCTACTCCTCCTATTTTGAATTCCAGTTTCTTGATATATGAATCCAGTCGTGAGTACCATGCCCGTGGTGCCTGCTTCAATCCATATAATGATTTCTTCAGTTTGTAGACCCTCATTTCATCAGTTCCTAGAACAAAACCCACTGGTTGTTCAATGTATACTTCTTCTTCTAGAAAACCATTCAATAATGATGTCATAACATCCATTTTATATAATTTATATCCTCTTTGGAGTGCCATGGTGTCACACACGGTTTTTTTTCTTTTCTATCATTGTATTGATCCAGCCCATTAGAAATACCGATCATTTTCATGGGTATTTTATGAGATAAATCTTGAGTTTTTAAGTTTCATATATGTCTAACCACCCTAATTTGTGATCCCCATTGTTTTTTTAGTAGTTTTGAAGAAAGGGTGGTTACTTCATGATTTGGGCCAACTGTGAGCCCATTCCCAGTTTTGAAAACCGAATTTGTTTCTTTTATAACTCTTTTGTTTTTCATCCTTTTTCACCCATTAAACTTCCCACTTGTCCTATACTGATATATTAAAACTTATTTATCCTTTTGGACCCATTATAAATTCATAGGCCGGGTGAATTTGGGTTACTCATTTAGGTATTGGGCCAGCCCATGGGCCCATTTCCTGTTTAAAAATAATAATATGTTTCATTTATATCTTTTTCATTTTATACTCTTTTTCAGTGATTCAACCTCCCCCTCTAAGCCAATAACCCTATCCTAACCCTCATAATATATTTTACCTCTTTGGAGCTCATGTGGGTCGAGAATTAGGGAGAAATGCTCAGGAAACCTCAAATCACCCAGAATTTCCAAGGTAACATTTATCATTCATAAATCAATCAATTCGTAATCCTTTATCCACCAATATTCTTTCCCTGGTTCTTCCAGACCTTAGGAGTCTCTCCAAGAATTTTCATGCCATTCCCGTTTCTCTATCGCTTCAGATCTAATGGAATATGAAGAGTTTTCTAGGATGAAAGGTGAGGTTCCTTCTCCTTTCTTCTTCCTCTTCCCCCTCCTTTCATTATTTCTTGGTTTTATATTGTACCCTAGTCTTGATAGACCTAGGGTTTTGTTATGCCATGTTTTTTTATGGGGTTTCTGTTTGTTTAGGTCTGATCTTTATAGTTTTATGCTTTATAAACCTGTGGCGGGTGATTTTGGGTGTGCGTTTCAATTACTCCAAAGATTTGAGGTAGGATACCCCTCGCACATGACATTATTATTTATGTTTCATCATTTTATTATATTTAACACCAGATATATATGTTTATTATTGTTTTTCATCCTTTGGATAATTTTATTGGTGTTCAAAGTGGTTGTCTAATCATTGGATTGTGAACGGTAGTGTTGTTTTGTCATGAAAGTTCTCAACAAGTGTTTGTTTAAATGTTCCGTTATCTTTTGAAAATATTTTGTGAGGTTTATAATCTGTTCTATGGTATTTTTAACATGTTACAGTATCTTGAATGAAAATATGGCTTTCAATTGGTGTTTTATTCCTTTTCATGTACTTAAAATAAATTGTTTTGTTTAAAAAGGGCCTGTCATGTGTTCGGTAAATTGCTCGGTTGGCTTTTATGCGTGATGTGTGATTTAAAAGTTATTTTTTTGGATTTATAAAGTAATTGGAATAATTATAAATGGTATTTTTGGGTACTTATATGGATTTCCGATTTGTATTTGTTTTTACAATCAAGTGGGTTTTGATTTACAACATATTTTGGCCCGAGTTGCCCAAAAATGGACTGTTTCACATCTTTATGAAAATGGTTGTGTTTTGAATATGTAACTTGAGTATTATAAGAGATTTATGAATGTGGTCTTCTGCTATAAATTGTGTTTATAAAGATCCTTAATAGAATTTAAATTCATACCTTCGTCATAGGATAGTTTTGAGAAAATAATTAAAGGCATGTTTGGCATTTCCTAGAAATGAAGGAGTGTTTTACTTGTATATAACAATTTGTGCCATTGGGATTGTTTTATGTTCCATTAAATGATTTTATTAAATGTTTATTGGGATTCCAAATATGATTTGGTTTGTTTATGATGTGTTTTTATAATTTAAAGAGTGTTTTTGAAAGAGTTTTATGTGCAAAGCCTCAATACACTTCATGAAATTTTTTACCGAAGTATTTAGCGGTTCGTTGATTAGTGTAAGAAATGTGAAGAATGATTATGGGATGTTTGTGTTTTTATGGTTTTGGAATGGACTGTGGATATGAAATGTGTATTTGATAATATGTGTAACTTGATTGAGCACTAAAGGGAATCCCGGGTATCTAGGTGGGCGGACGTGTACTAGTATGCTAGTGATTCTGTGGGGGGTGGCCTCTATTTCACGTAGAAAGTTTGACGATGACAACACTAACTAAACAATGATTATGATGATGATTGGGGACCACTAGGTTATGGGTATGATCCCTACTAGTGGCTCGTGCACAAGAATGGATATTTATTATGGTTACTTTCACCGAGATACGAGGTACCTGGGGCTCACAACTAACTAGTGCCAAGGTGTATTCCTGTGACTAGTGCTCATTGGCTATTTTGTACTCACCATCGGCATACAGTGTGTTTGGTTGGTAAATTCAGTAGTATGTGTTATTTATTTGAATGTTAAAATTCTTTAAAGCAGCCCTCTTGAAAACTATTTTCATTTTGAAGTTTCACCTCTTTGAAAATAATTGTTACTTGCATTTTTGTTTATTAAACATGCATGTTTTTGCTGATAATTATTATAGCATGGAACCTCATTTGAAAACCATACTTTCAAATCTTGAATTTAAAACTATAAATTGATGTTTCTTTTATTTTAAAGTAATGTGCATTGGGAATAGAATATCGGGCTAACCTACTGGGTTTTAATACTCACGCCTATAGTCTTCTTCTTTTTTTATCCCTTGTGCAGGTTTCATCTTTAGTTCGATCACCATGGGCGACTTTTGATCATTGTGTTGGAGAGTGACCAGAAGTGTCACATGGAGTTAGTTTGTCATTGGGATTGTTTATTTGAGTTTTTGTTTTTGTTCTACCTTTAGTTTCTTGTATAAAAAATATTTTGTTCAATTTTTATATAAAATCATTTTGGGTTGTCCGTTTATTTCCGCTGTTTTTTGATTGTCTATATATGGGAGAAATCGTTCCCTTGTGTACTATATTGATGCCCTTGGTGCTTTTCACCATCCCGGGAGGATCGGGAACGCCTCTCGGGACTTGTCGCGGGCTGCCCTGGGTGACCGGTTCAGGGTCGACTCAGGCTGGTTCGTGACAAAATGGTATCAGAGGAGGTCGGCTATTAGCAGACCTTTCTTTTTAGAGCGCCCTTGTTATTTTGGGGATGTCAAGGTATATGGAGTAGGATTATTGGGACTTGAGGGGTAAGTGCAAGAAGAGCGTCGCGAACTCTTTCTTGTTCTAATCCTCAGGTATCCATGGAAGTCCGGTTTTATTAGTGTCCTTTGTTCTAGTTGATTGTTTGGTATTGGGATATGACAAGGGGAGTCTGACCAATGGGCTTCATGAGCTCACAGGGCCTAGCAAGCCATGTGGAGCTGGGGAATGGTCCTAATAAGTCTCTCTGTGTTTGTGTTGTGTTTGGCATATGGCCGCCAACCATATGGTCAAGTCACCCACCGACACTAGTTCCCTTTTTCTTGGGTCTATTGAACCTTTCTTGAATTCTGAATTTTTGTTTTTAAAATCCTTTTGTGAGAATATTGGAAATGGGTTTTAATGTAAGGATTAGAATTTGAAATGTGAAAAAATCGGGGTTTCAATAATTAAATATAATAATGGTTTTGGAAGGTTGTGTTTTTGTGAAAAAAATGGAAGGAATCAGAAATGATTTAAAGGGATTGGATTATCCATAATGTAAACTTGTGGTTTGTTGAAATAAAATGTTTTGAAATTGTGAATCATTTTAAAGTGATTCTGGATTTTTTTAAATGGGGTATTTTAGGATGTTAAAAAGTTTTTGAACTGGATAAATTAGTTTTGGCAATTTGTTTTGATCTGTTGGTGTTTTACTACAAACTGTATTGGTCTCAATGGACCTCAGATTATGAAAATATTCCTTGATGAATTTTGTTTTTTAAAAACATGGGAAGGGGTTGTTTGGAGTGGCTTGGTTATTTAAAAAGTTTTTAAAAATGAAAAGGGGTTGGTTTTTAAGAAAATGGTTCTTAATTAATTGTGGTTTTTTTTGTGAAATATCAAAATGTTTTTTGACTTGGTGGTTGGTGTTCCTTTTGAAGGTAAATTGTTTTTTTTTTTGACTTGGTGGTTGGGTGTCAGGGGTGGCATGGAAATGTGCATGTGGGTGAGACTTGATGAAACACCATTGGTGAATGTGGAAACCCACCATGTTAGTTTGTTTTTTCAAAATTGCTTTGAGCTGAAAATTATGGCCTTTTTTAAAAACCAATGGTTATGTGGCTTGATTTTTCTATGTCTTAGAAGAGTTCTTTATTTGTTTAGCTTCCATGTGATCTAGAATTCATACTCTTGTACATCTAGTTATGAGATCTTGTTGGTGGCTCGATTTTGGAGTAATTTTCATTGGGTTTCTAAAAATGTGTTTGATGTTGTGATGTGGCCATGGATAGTTCTTAGTTGGAAATATTTCCTTCTGATCAACCTAAGGATTCCATTAAAATTTTAAATCCACCTATTTTGATGATGCCTAAACTTGTTTGCTGGAATAGAGATATGTTTGGGATCTATTAAAAGTTTTTCTAGGTCATGATAATTCTTATGGACAGAGAAGTTGTGTTCGGTGATGTTGATGTGTTTCGTCGTATTCCTTGTCCATTCTTCCCCTTGTTTGGAGTGAGATAGAATTATGATATGTATCTATGAGTTCCTATTTAGATTAAGGTTTTTGTTTGGTGATCATGTGCGGTTTTTTTGAGTGGTGTGATCCTTATCACCTAACTGCGGTGCAACAAATGCTTCAAGAATCAGGGCTCCAGCCATAGGCCTCGGAGTGAAGCTTTTCACGCAGTTAGAAAATCGACAGAGGTGTGGATTGCTCGATTATGACCCTTACTCCTCTGTTTTGTTAAGTTATTTTCTATGTCAATGTTTTGGTTCTTCATTTCTATGAATTTCCCTTTGTCGCAATAAGTGTGGTGGACTTAACCCCTCACACAGTGTCTATGGTTATTCCTTCATGGATGTGGGTTTTCAATCAATGTCCCTGTGTGGACCGCCTGTAAAAATCAGATGCAGTCTTGGTGTTACCTATTCATAGGGGGAGAGTTTTGGGTAGTTTCTTTGTTTCTTTTCTTGTTTAAGTGGCCAAATTATTGGGTCCCCTTCCCTCCAATCCCCAAGTGACGGGGGTCCAGAATTGTGCTGAATGTGTTGACCAAGTTATTGTCCCCTCCATTCGGGAGTGGGTGGTTTATATGTTCATGTTGTAACTCTATTAACTTGGTATAGTAGTTTTTTTAGGAGGGTTTTTTTTTGGGCTTGTGTGAGTGAGTCCCAACTCTAGCTCATGTTCAATTCTTGTCTATTCATTACTAGTTGGTTTCTAATGGTGGGGAGACCCACCATGGGTCTCCTGGATTTTCATCCAAAGAAAATTTCTAGTTATAGTTGATTCTTAATGGTGGGGAGTACATTCTGGAATCCTTAGGTGTTGTTTTTTTCAGCCGGAAAGTGTTATGGCTTTCCGGGGGCGGAAAGTTTTAATGGTGGGGAGAATTATCACACACGGTTTTTTTTCTTTTCTATCATTGTATTGATCCGGCCCATTAGAAATACCAATCCTTTTCATGGGTATTTTATGAGATAAATCTTGAGTTTTTATGTTTCATATATGTCTAACCACCATAATTTGGGATCCCCATTGTTTGTTTAGTAGTTTTTGAAGAAAGGGTGGTTACTTCATGATTTGGGCCAACTGTGAGCCCATTCCCAGTTTTAAAAACCGTATTTGTTTCTTTTATAACTCTTTTGTTTTTCATCCATTTTCACCCATTCAACTTCCCAATTGTCCTATTCTGATATATTAAAACTTATTTATCCTTTTGGACCCATTATAAATTCATAGGCCGGGTGAATTTGGGTTACTCATTTAGGTATTGGGCCAGCCCATGGGCCCATTTCCTGTTTAAAAAAAATAATTTGTTTCGTTTATATCGTTTTCATTTTTTACTCTTTTTAGGTGATTCCACCTACCCATCGAATCCAATAACCCTATCCTAACCCTCATAATAGAGGTTACCTCTTCGGAGCTCATGTGGGTCTCTAATTAGGGCGAAATTCTCAGAAAACCTCAAATCTCCCAGAATTTCCAAGGTAACTTTTATCATTCATTAATCAATCAATTCGTACTCCTTTAGCCACCAATCCTCTTTCCCTGGTTGTTCCAGACCTTAGGAGTCTCTCCAAGAATTTTCAAGCCATTCAAATTTCTCTAGTGCTTCAGATATAATAGAATATGAAGAGTTTTCTAGGATGAAAGGTGAGATTCCTTCTCCTTTCTTCTTCCTCTTCCCCCTCCTTTCATTATTTCTTGGTTTTATATTGTTCCCTAGTCTTGATCGACCAAGGGTATTGTTATACCATGTTTTTTGATGGGGTTTCTGTTTGTTAGGTCTGATCTTTATAGTTTTATGGTTTATAAACCTGCGGCGGGTGATTTCGGGTGTGCGTTTCAATTACGCCAATGATTTGAGGTAGGATACCCCTTGCACATGACTTTATTATTTAAGTTTCATAATTTTATTATATTAAACACCAGATATATATGTTTATTATTGTTTTTCATCCTTTGGATAATTTTATTGGTGTTCAAAGTGGTTGTTTAATCATTGGTTTCTGAACGGTAGTGTTATTTTGTCATGAAATTTCTCAACAAGTGTCTGTTTAAATGTTCCGTTATCTTTTGCAAATATTTTTTGAGGTTTATAATCTGGTCAATGGTATTTTTAGCATGTTACAGTATCTTGAATGAAAATATGGCTTTCAATTGGTGTTTTATTCCTTTTCATGTACTTAAAATAAATTGTTTTCTTTAAAAAGGGCATGTCATGTGTTCGGTAAATTGCCCGGTTGGCTTTTATGCGTGATGTGTGATTTAAAAGTTATTTGTTTGGATTTATAAAGGAATTGTAATAATGATAAATGTTATTTTTGGGTACTTATATGGATTTCCTATTGGTATTTTTTTTTACAATCAAGTGGGTTTTGATTTACAGCATATTTCGGCCTGAGTTGCCCAAAAATGGACTGTTTCACATCTTTATGAAAATTGTTGTGTTTTGAATATGTAACCTGAGTATTATAAGAGATTTATGAATGTGGTTTTCTTCTGTAAATTGTGTTTATACATATCCTTAATAGAATTAAAATTCATACCTTCGTCAAAGGATAGTTTTGAGAAAATAATTAAAGGCCCTTTTGGCATTTCCTAGAAATGAAGAAGTGTTTTACTTGTATATAACAATTTGAGCAATTGAGATTGTTTTATGGTCCATTAAATGATTTTATTAAATTTTTATTGGGCTTCCAAATATGATTTGGTTTGGTTATGATGTGTGTTTATAATTTAAAGAGTGTTTTTGAAAGAGTTTTATGTGCAAAGCCTCAATACACTTCATGAAATTGTTTTACCGAAGTATTTAGCGGTTCGTTGATTAGTGTAAGAAATGTGAAGAATGATTATGGGATGTTTGTGTTTTTATGGTTTTGGAATGGAATGTGGATATGGAATGTGTATTTGATAATATGTGTAACTTGATTGAGCACTAAAGGGAATCCCAGGTATCTAGGTGGGAGGACGTGTACTAGTATGCTAGTGATTCTGTGGGGGTTGGCCTCTGTTTCACTTAGCAAGTTTGACGATGACAACACTAACTAAACTATGATTATGATGATGATTGGGGACCACTAGGTTATGGGTATGATCCCTACTAGTGGCTCCTGCATGAGAATGGATATTTATTATGGTTACATTCACCGAGATACGAGGTATCTGGGGCTCACAACTAACTAGTGCCTAGGGGTATTCCTGTGACTAGTGCTCATTGGCTATTTTGTACTCACCGTCAGCATACGGTGTGTTTGGTTGGTAAATTCAGTAGTATGTGTTATTTATTTTAATATTTAAATTATTTAAATCTTCCCTCTTGAAAACTATTTTCATTTTGAAGTTTCACCTCTTTGAAAATAATTGTTACTTGCATTTTTGTTTATTAAACATGCATGTTTTTGTCTGATAATTATTATAGCATGGAACCTCATTTGAAAACCATACTTTCAAATCATGAATTTAAAACTATTAATTGATGTTTCTTTTATTTTAAAGTAATGTGCATTGGGAATAAAATATCGGGCTAACCTACTGAGTTTTAATACTCACGCCTATAGTCTTCTACTTTTTTAGCCCTTGTGCAGGTTTCATCTTTAGTTCGATCACCTTGGGTGACTTTTGATCATTGTGTTGGAGATTGACCAGATGTGTCACATGGAGTTAGTTGGTCATTGGGATTGTTTATTTGAGTTTTTGTTTTTGTTCTACCTTTAGTTTCTTGTATAAAAAATATTTTGTTCAATTTTTATATAAATTCATTTTGGGTTGTCCATTTATTTCCACTATTTGTTGATTGTCTATATATGGGATAAATTGTTCCCTTGTGTACTATATTGATTCCCTTGGTGCTTGTCACCATCCCTGGAGGATTGGGAACGCCTCTCGGGACTTGTCGCGGGCTGGCCTGGGTGACCAGTTCAGGGTCGACTCAGGCTGGTTCGTGACACATGGAAAGGAAAAGCCTAATTGATTCCTATCTAGCCACTAGAGAAAAGGTTTCTTCAACACCAATGCCATCAATCTGGGAGTATCCTTTACATTCTATTCGTGCCTTGTTTCTGATGACACTTCCATGCTCATCAAACTTATTTTTGAAGATCCATTTTGTACCAATCACATTGTGACCTTCGGGTCTCTCGACAAGATCCCAAGTCTGATTCGTGTCAACCTGATCTAATTCTTCATTCATGGCTTTGTAGAGACCCGGAGCCTGACGTACATGTACATTACATTAATTTTTCAAAATACTTAGTACATTACAAAAACACATACACAAGGACCGTAATAGTTTAGTGTCTTTGAAAACTCAGAATATAATCTTCTAATCGTTGTGAAAGATCTTCAACATCTCCCATAATGATCTTCCTTTTTTACCTAAATCCTATCTTTATATCCTGGGGAAAAGAAAACATAAAAGGGTGAGCTCAAATGCTCAGTAACGGTAAACAGAAGAAATATCAATCACATCATATTCATAAGAACATAACATTTTGGAAATCTTGACCTGCAAAAGAGAGCATAATTTCATAACATGGGATAAATCATGGCAGTGAAATGTAATCACAATAATCATAACATAAAACATGAAACTTTGTGGCATTAATACATAATCATAGAGAATCATTTCTTTTAGTCAAGACTCATTGCCAAGACTATCTTAGTGGACAAAGTCCCTTTCTGAATCGAGTAACCCTCGTTTTAGTCCTGTTTCACTGAACCGGTACAACCTACCATTCCAGCCATGTCTATCTCATGAAATATAAAATCATTACCCAATGCATTGGAGGGAGATATAGGTCCCACCCATATCATAATGATACCATTATTATGTGTGCCACAAAATCATAAACCATACATCATAGCATAACCCATGTAATAAAAATGGGATTCTTAATCATCATGACATCATAAAACAACTCATATAAGATAAATGAATTCATAAAAAAAAATTTCCATCACAACATAATCAAATCCATGTAATAATAGGGATAGAAACAGAACCCTTTATTATCTTAGATGGAAAATAATTTTGATAAAACACTTGAAATGAATTTTTGAGGAAAATATCCTTTCTTCTTCAAAATCAATTTCTTTTCACAACACGTCATGCACTTTTAAAAGAAAGAGATTTTATTTAAAATAGTCATGAAATCTTTTGGAGGAAGCTTCATGAAAATAAGGCTTTATAAAATAGTAAAAATCTGTTCGTGCCATATAAGTTAAAAAAACATTCTTCATACTTTTGTCGAAAAAGTCAAAAAGTACCTCGTACGAAAAACGACAAAAGATTCCTTTCATATCTTTTACTAAAAACTAACCAAAGGGTAAAATTGGATTTAAACAATTGTAGGTGGATGGAAATAACATTAAATATTGAGAAAAACATATATGTGGATGATAAAATACACCCCAGTAAATACCAACGTATAAACAATCTCGGATAAAAATGAGATTGTGATATTTCCCTTACCTTAGGTCCGATTTTCTTTGTAAGTGTCCGAACCTCCTGTATAATGATTTAAATCATGTTATTGACTTATTCCAGAATCATATTCATTTTTATTATATCATATATGGTCCACTTATGACTTTATATTTCCTGTTCTTTTGTAAATTCATGTTAAAGTAGCGTTTTGGGTAAAATCGTCTCATTTGTCGTTCGTGTTTTTAACTTGTATTTATTAATAGGATTACTTGGATCATGATTACTTATATCCAGAATGTAAAACATGATTTATATATTATATATATTCAGAATATATATATATATATATATATATATAATATCGATAAATGGAATGAAATACACCGTTCATGGAGACGGTAGTCCGTATGTACGCAAGAACGCTGTTATCGTTTCCTTATTGAAGTGAATGGAATTAAGTAGATGACAAACATATAAATTTAAATAAATCCAGTATCATTATTATGTCATATATTTCATTATTACTTATTATATATACTTTATAATCATTCATGAATGGTTAATCATTGAGAATGAATCTCATCGTGTCGTGGAGACGGTAGTCCGTACGTACGCACGAGCGATGATATCGTTCCCATGGTTGTGGAATTCTGTTGAAGTATGTGTAGAATATTTCAGAATCAATATCACTTTATAATAATCATATATATTTACTCATTAAACCATTATACCCATCCTATTAAAGTGGTGGTGGAAAATAGATTACACCACGGCGTGGAGACGGTATTCCGTACGTAGGCACGCGCAGTGATTTCATTTTTCCGTAGGATGGATAGAAGGTGAATTCGGGTTGATTCATATTTATAATAACATATCAGTATGTAAGTAATACTGATGTTATTACTTTGTCATGAAACAACTAAAGAAGAAGATGTTGAAGAAGAAAGAAATTGAAAAGATCGGTAATGGATATTACCTCTTCATTGAAACGCCTCTTTGAATCCTCCACTTAGGGAACTCAGATTGGTCTTTGAAGAAAACCAGGACCTCTAGGATTATTATAGGGAAGTGGAGAAGTGATTTTGGTGGGGTTTGGCCGATCTTGAGTGCTTAAATTGGTGTGAGGAGGAGGGGGAGCAGGTGTCCTTTTATAAGGGAGGAGAGGGGCACCTTAGGAATATCTCAAAATATTATTTTATATTAAAGTCAAAATCGGTTTATAATGGTTACAAAGGGTCTTATTTCGAAGGTAATGTGGTGATGGGTCAAAATCCTATCAAACAATAGGATTTAGACAAGTTTAGGTTATTATTTTAACCTTATCACTTAGATTTAACTCTAAGTTAAATAATTTAACTTTTACCGTGACTTTTTGTTTTCTTACACTATATGGTTAATACACTTACTATAACATTCCAAAAGAACCCCAAGATGTTTATTATTAATAAATATATCCTTATCTAAGTCATTTGGCCGAACCTTAGATTTTTAGGAATAAAATAACAATAAATAATATAATATTTGATTTAAAAACTATTTTGTGTCAATTTTGACACTATTTGATATATGATTTTTGTGAAAGTCATAACAGAATTATATGTTCGAACCAAGTTTATTAAATCAACACTAATATATCATATTAACCTATAAAATTATTGGAATTCATAAAAAGTCTCAAATTACATTTATTTTGGTGTTTATAACATCAATTATGTCAATATTTCATTAATAAGATAATTACTGCATCATCATTGTGTCATAAATAAATTAAAATATTTAATTTCTAAAAATTACAAATAAAATACCATTAAGTAGGAAATCTTTTTTATCTTTCTAATGAATATTTATAGTCGAATTTATCTTATGTATAACCCCATATTATAATTTTTTAGTAAATAAACTTTGATTTTAACTCTTTTAACCCTTCTTTAAATAAATTAATAATAAATGTCCTAATCTAATCTAAGTGCGCCTAAATGGTCATATTTTATTCCTAAGCTTGTTTTTGGTCGAATTACACTTGTCCAATAGAATTAGGACATGTGTTAGTGTAATAATAATATCATTTCTACCCTTAATTACCCTATTTACTTTTAACCGTGGTAAATAAAACTAAAAAGTTACTATTCACCAAAAATTATTTTCATCTCATTGAACCACATTTTAGTCCTTGATATTAACCGTGTCTCTCGGATTTTCGAAATTCCACTCACAGAAGCGATAAAATTATGTTTTATGAACAATTCAGTTTTTTTAACTACCACTTAGTGGTTTCACTATTCATCGAAAATTGAAAGTTTTCAGAAAAATACCAAAAATTAGGCCTAAGCTATATTTTATATTATGAACTCAAAAATGACATCTATTTTACTAAATTCAAAACATATCATTTGCATTGACTAATTTAAAAATTAATTCTCGTCATCAAAACAAATAGAATGTTTTTAAGAGATAATAACTATCAAAAGATTGACACTAGTTTATAACTGGTTTAAATGTGAAATTACATCCCATGACCAACATTGTATTAAATTGTAAAAATATATTCTAAATCTACTTTAAAACCACTCAATTTAATAATTTATCACTATTAATTATTTCTATTAAAAAAAGTTGTTTTTAATTAAAATTTAGTAATTTTGACTATTCATCAGAATATGAAAGTTATCCGAAAAGTACCAAAATTTCACCCTAAGCTAATTTCGATATTCCGAATCCAAAAATGAAGTCCATTTTGAAAAATAGAATTTACAAAATTCCAAAAAGTGGTTATTACTATTCATAATGGCTAGTTTTAATAATATTTTAATAGCATATCATTGTTTAGTAAAACTCGGTATTGCGTACTACACACACTATCAAGGATGGTCGTGATTGCGTGTAATGAAAGGCAAGTCAAAGATGCGTGTTGTGCAAGATCCATTTGGTGTAGCATACAACACAAGACATTAATGAAATTAAAAAGAATATTTTTCAAAAAATCTCGGGGTGTTACATTCTACCCCACTTAAAATGAATTTCGCCCTCGAAATTCGTTGGGGTTATAAATGGTTTACAATTCAAAATTTTCTTTGATAGAAACCCACATCGTAAAAAGGAATACCAAAACATGGCTTTAAAAACTAATGTATGAAATGTAACGATTACCCAAATAAACTAATCACTAGGTTTCCACATAGGTGAAAATATGTATATGGAAGAAAAATCTAACCATCATGTTCTGATGGAGAGTGGTAGAGAACATGGCTATGGAACAGCTAGCAATCACAAATCCATAAATTTGTGACGATGTATGGTACCATCTGATTAATCAGATATAAGAGCACTAGGACAACATTTTTGGTTTTCAAGATCATTTCCCTAAAGTTGATGAAATTGGAATTAGAAGAAATACTTTCGTGATTTTGGTATAGTCTCACTGTTTGTCGTTCTTTGGACAATTTCTACTTCATCTCTTAAAGAAATGAAGTTGAATATGTCATTCGTGATGTGTTAGCAGATCATGTGATAGAATGATGGGTCATTCCATCTGTCTCAAAAGGTTAGAAAAGTTATCAAAAAATACATATGTCCATCTATAGAGAGATTAATGATATATGGTTCCTAAAATGAACTTATACATCATATACCATACTGCTTAATATAATAAAACTAGTTTCTACTAAACAAGGACTTCCTGTAGGCCAGTGGTAGGCGATAAAGGCCAGCCGCACTTCAGTTGTGGGTTTGATTCCCAGAGCCTTGTCCGACGCGATGGGTTGTTCCCCGTCCTGCAGGTTGTCCTTTTTCTAAAACTATATTACTATAACATCCCATCAATAATATCGAAAAACGTTTTATCCTAACTTATGTCCAACATAATCCATTCTAATCTTTAGGATTATCTAAAATACTTCGGTCCAAGCTCATAGTATGAAAAAATGATTAATTGAAATGTCACAGAATAATCACGTGAATGCCATCATTTATCCCCCATATATCATAATATATATCTTGTTGGTCAAATTACAAACATGTGAATACCTTAATCATGTATTCTCTTGAAGAATAAATACCCATTGAACCTTAGTGAAAACATGAATGCAGTTAAAAGTTAACACTTTCCACATACCAAAATCCTCCAAATTCATTATAATCAAACCATGATATCACTTAGTCCTTATATCAATCATAAGCTCATGAATACAATCAAACAACTCATTATCATCTTATACCTTCATTATGCGCATATCATCTACATTCCAAAAATATTTGAATAACCTTTCATGGATACTGGTACCATTAATCATACACTTTCAAAACTCAATGAAAGAAAACAGTGTAACAATCCTTAGATGTCTCTTTATTCCATAGTACCATGAGATTACTTATACAACATTACACATGATAAACATGTAATCATTCCACTACATTCTTAAACCATTGACCAAGCTTCAACAATTCTTTCATCTCACATATCATTTGTAGTCTCTTCATCATCATCCACATAAATACTACCCATACGACTATACTGATTCTCTTCATGAGACTTTGCCTTAGGGCATTGGTTTGCATAATTCCCGTACATTCCACATTTAAAACATTTAACCATTGTTGATGTCGTAGCAATACCATTATCCTCATCCCTGGTGTTAACTGAACCTTTTCCTTTGCACTTACTGGCTTTGTGTTCTTCTTTTCCACACCCAAAGCATCTTCGAGTTCCTTTGAAACATTCTCCTTGATGCCTCTTCCCACATGATTTACATAGGGGAAATTGAACTTTTTTTACTCTATGATCATCATGAAACTCCATCTTTCTCTTATTATCCGAGTCAGGAAACTTTCCAAATTTTACTTTATTGATCATATTATGAGATTGCTGATTCGGCATAATAATTATGTTTGGACTTCCAAATCCAATTTCATTTGGTTTCTAATGAAGAATATCATTCCATTGTCCATAATATCCTCCATTACCATGAATTATCTTGTTTCTAGCCATTTTCTAAAACCCAAAAAGAATAGTGTTAGAGGAAAAAATCATAATAAAGGGGGAGTAACTTCAATATATAACATCTTAGTTTAAATTCTAAGATCGTTACCATAGTTCTATGACTATATCCTATACGTATACTTATCCTTAGGGACATCCCTAGACATACCTTAGAAATATCTCTAGGGATCTCACTAACGTTCTCACATCCTAGTTTCCAAAGGATGACTAAACCTTTCCTCTGATACCAACTGTAGAGACCCGGAGCCAGATGTACATGTACATTACATTAACTTTTCGGAATACTTAGTACATTACAAAAACACACACACAAGGACCGTAATAGTTTAGTGTCTTTGGAAACTCGGAATATAATCTTCAAATCATGGTGAAAGATCTTCAACATCTCCCATAAAGATCTTCCTTTTTTACCTAAAACCATTCTTTATATCCTGGGGAAAAGAAAACATAAAAGGGTGAGCTCAAATGCTCAGTAAGGGTAATCAAAAGAAATATCAATCACATCATATTCATAAGAACATAACATTTTGGAAATATTAACCTGCAAAAGAGAGCATAATTTCATAACATCGGATAAATCATGGCAGTGAAATGTAATCACAATAATCATAACATAAAACATGAAACTTTGTGGCATTCACACATAATCATAGAGAATCATTTCTTGTTAGTCAAGACTCATTGCCAGGACTATCTTAGTGGACAAAGTCCCTTTCTAAATCGAGTAACCCTCGTTTCAGTCCTGTTTCACTGAACCGGTATAACCTACCATTCCAGCCATGTCTATCTCATGAGATATAAAATCTTTACCCAATGCATTGGAGGAAGATATAGGTCCCACCCATCTCATAATGATACCATTCTTATGTGTGCCACAAAATCATAAACCATACATCATAGCATAACCCATGTAATAAAAATGGGATTCTTAATCATCATGACATCATAAAACTATTCATATAAGATAAATGAATTCATAAAAAAAATATTTCCATCACAACATAATCAAATACATGTAATAATAGGGATAGAAACAGAACCCTTTGTTATCTTAGATGGAAAATAATTTTGATAAAATAGTTGAAATGAATTCTTGAGTAAAATATCCTTTCTTCTTCAAAATCAATTTCTTTTCACAAGACGTCACGAAATTTTAAAAGAAAGTGATTTTATTGAAAATAGTCATGAAATCTTTTGGATGAAGCTTCATGAAAATAAGTCTTTATAAAATAGTAAAAATCTGTTCGTGCCATATAAGTTAAAGAAAACATTTTTCGTACTTTTGTTGAAAAAGTCAAAAATTACCTCGTACGAAAAACGACAAAAGATTCCTTTAATATCTTTTACTAAAAACTCACCAAAGGGTAAAATTGTATTTAAAAAATTGTAGGTGGATGGAAATAACATTACATATTGACAAAAAATAGATTTGGATGATAAAATACACCCCAGTAAATACCAACGTATAAACAGTCCCGGATAAAAATGAGATTGTGATATTTCCCTTACCTTAGGTCTGATTTGCTTTGTAAGTGTCCGAACCTACTGTATAATGATTTAAATCATGTTATTGACTTATTCCAGAATCATATTCATTGTTATTATATCATATATGGTCCACTTATGACTTTATATTAACTGTTCTTTTGTAAATTCATGTTAAAGTAGCGTTTTGGGTAAAATCGTCTCATTTGTCGTTCGTGTTTTTAACGTGTAATTATTAATATGATTACTTGGATCATGATTACTTATATCCAAAATGTAAAACATGATTTATATATAATATATATTCATAATATATATATATATAATATCGATAAATGGAATGAAATACACCATTCATGGAGACGGTAGTCTGTACGTACGCATGAACGCTGTTTTCGTTTACATATTGAAGTGAATGGAATTAAGTAGATGACATACATATAAATTTACATAAATCCAGTATCATTATTTTGTCATATATTTCATTAGTACTTGTTATATATACTTTATAATCATTCATGAATGGTTAATCATTGAGAATGAATCTCATCGCGTCGTGGAGACGGTAGTCCGTACGTACGCACGAGCGATGATATTATTCCCATGGTCGTGGAATTGTGTTGAAGTGTATGTAGACTATTTCATTATCAATATCACTTTATAATAATCATATATAGTTACTCATTACACCATTATACCCATCCTATTAAGGTGTTGGTGGAAAATAGATTACACCACAGCGTGGAGACGGTATTCCGTACGTACGCACGTGCAGTGATTTCATTTTTCCGTAGGATGGATTGAAGGTGAATTTGGGTTGTTTCATATTTATAATAACATATCAGTATGTAAGTAATACTGATGTTATTACTTTGTCATGAAACAACTAAAGAAGAAGAAGTTGAAGAAGAATGAAATTGAAAAGATCGGTAATGGATATTACCTCTTATTTGAAACGCCTCTTTGAATCCTCCACTTAGGGAACTAAGATTGGTCTTTGAAGAAGACCAGAACCTCTAGGATTATTCTAGGGAAGTGTAGAAGTGATATTGGCAGGGTTTGGCCGAGCTTGAGTGCTCAAATTGGTGTGAGGAGGAGGGGGAGGAGGTGTCCTTTTATAAGGGAGGAGAGGGGCACCTTAGGAATATCTCAAAATATTATTTTATATTAAAGTCAAAATCGGTTTATAATGGTTCCCAAGGGTCTTATTTCGAAGGTAAAGTGGGGATGGGTCGAAATCCTATCAACCAATAGGATTTAGACAAGCTTATGTTATTATTTTAACCTTATCACTTAGATTTAACTCTAAGTTAAATAATTTAACTTTTACCGTGACTTTTTGTTTTCTTACACTATATGGTTAATAAACTTATTATAACATGCCAAACGAACCCCAAGTTGTTTATTATTAATATATATATCCTTATCTAAGTCATTTTTCCGAACCTTATATTTTTATGAATAAAATAACAATTAATAATATAATATTTGATTTAAAAAATATTTTGTAGGAGGGTTTTTTTTGGGCTTGTGTGAGTGAGTCCCAACTCTAGCTCATGTTCAATTCTTGTCTATTCATTGCTCGTTGGTTTTTAATGGTGGGGAGACCCACCATGGGTCTCCTTGATTTTCATCAAAAGAAAATTTCTAGTTATAGTTGATTCTTAATGGTGGGGAGTATATTCTGGAATCCTTAGTTGTTGTTTTTTTCAGCCGGAAAGTGTTATGGCTTTCCGGGGGCGGAAAGCTTTAATGGTGGGGAGAATTGTCACACACGGTTTTTTTTCTTTTCTATCAATGTATTGATCCGGCCCATTAGAAATACAGATCCTTTTCATGGGTATTTTATGAGATAAATCTTGAGTTTTGATGATTCATATATGTCTAACCACCCTAATTTGGGATCCCCATTGTTTGTTTAGTAGTTTTTGAAGAAAGGGTGGTTACTTCATGATTTGGGCCAACTGTGAGCCCATTCCCAGTTTTAAAAACCGAATTTGTTTCTTTTATAACTCTTTTGTTTTTCATCAATTTTCTCCCATTCAACTTCCCAATTGTACTATTATGATATATTAAAACTTATTTATCCTTTTGGACCCATTATAAATTCATAGGCCGGGTGAATTTGGGTTACTCATTTAGGTATTGGGCCAGCCCATGGGCCCATTTCCTGTTTAAAAAAAATAATTTGTTTCATTTATATATTTTTCATTTTTTACTCTTTTTTGGTGATTCCACCTCCCCCTCGAAGCCAATAACCCTATCCTAACCCTCATAATAGAGGTTAACTCTTTGGAGCTCATGTGGGTCTCGAATTAGGGCGAAATTCTCAGAAAACCTCAAATCTCCCTGAATTTCCAAGGTAAATTTTATCATTCATTAATCAATCAATTCTTACTCCTTTAGCCACCAATCCTCTTTCCCTGGTTCTTCCTGACCTTAGGAGTCTCTCCAAGAATTTTCAAGCCATTCCCTTTTCTCTAGGGCTTCAGATATAATAGAATATGAAGAGTTTTCTAGGATGAAAGGTGAGATTCCTTCTCCTTTCTTCTTCCTCTTCCCCCTCCTATAATTATTTCTTGGTTTTATATTGTTCCCTAGTCTTGATAGACCTAGGGTTTTGTTATACCATGTTTTTTTATGGGGTTTCTGTTTGTTATGTCTGATCTTTATAGTTTTATGGTTTATAATCCTGCGGCGGGTGATTTCGAGTGTGTGTTTCAATTACGCCAAAGATTTGAGGTAGGATACCCCTTGCACATGACTTTATTATTTAAGTTTCATAATTTTATTATATTTAACACCAGATATAAATGTTTATTATTGTTTGTAATCCTTTGGATAATTTTATTGGTGTTCAAAGTGGTTGTTTAATCATTGGTTTGTGAACGGTAGTGTTGTTTTGTCATGAAAGTTCTCAACAAGTGTCTGTTTAAATGTTCCGTTATCTTTTGCAAATATTTTGTGAGGTTTATAATCTGGTATATGGTATTTTTAACATGATACAGTATCTTGAATGAAAATATGGCTTTCAATTGGTGTTTTATTCCTTTTCATGTACTTAAAATAAATTGTTTTGTTTAAAAAGGGCATGTCATGTGTTCGGTAAATTGCCCGGTTGGCTTTTATGCATGATGTGTGATTTAAAAGTTATTGGTTTGGATTTATAAAGGAATTGGAATAATGATAAAAGGTATTTTTGGGTACTTATATGAATTTCCTATTGGTATTTGTTTTTACAATCGAGTGGGTTTTGATTTACAGCATATTTTGGCCCGAGTTGCCCAAAAATGGACTGTTTCACATCTTTATGAAAATGGTTGTGTTTTGATTAAGTAACCTGAGTATTATAAGAGATTTATGAATGTGGTTTTCTGATATAAATTGTGTTTATACAGATCCTTAATATAATTAATGTTCATACCTTCGTCAAAGGATAGTTTTGAGAAAATAATTAAAGGCCCTTTTGGCATTTCCTAGAAATGAAGGAGTGTTTTACTTGTATATAACAATTTGTGAAATTGAGATTGTTTTATGGTCCATTAAATGATTTTATTAAATGTTTATTGGGCTTCCAAATATGATTTGGTTTGGTTATGATGTGTGTTTATAATTTAAAGAGTGTTTTTGAAAGAGTTTTATGTGCAACGCCTCAATACACTTCATGAAATTGTTTTACCGATGTATTTAGCGGTTCGTTGATTAGTGTAAGAAGTGTGAAGAATTATTATGGGCTGTTTGTGTTTTTATGGTTTTGGAATGGAATGTGGATATGAAATGTGTATTTGATAATATGTGTAACTTGATTGAGCACTAATGGGAATCCCATGTATCTAGGTGGGCGGACGTGTACTAGTATGCTAGTGATTCTGCGGGGGTTGGCCTCTGTTTCACTTAGCAAGTTTGACGATGACAACACTAACTAAACTATGATTATGATGATGATTGGGGACCACTAGGTTATGGGTATGATCCCTATTAGTGTCTCGTGCATGGGAATGGATATTTATTATGGTTACTTTCACCGAGATACGAGGTACCTGGGGCTCACAACTAACTAGTGCCTAGGGGTATTCCTATGACTAGTGCTCATTGGCTATTTTGTACTCACCGTCGGCATATGGTGTGTTTGGTTGGTAAATTCAGTAGTATGTGTTATTTATTTTAATGTTAAAATTATTTAAATCAGCCCTCTTGAAAACTATTTTCATTTTGAAGTTTCACCTCTTTGAAAATAATTGTTACTTGCATTTTTGTTTATTAAACATGCATGTTTTTGTCTGATAATTATTATAGCATGGAACCTCATTTGAAAACCATACTTTCAAATCATGAATTTAAAACTATAAATTGACGTTTCTTTTATTTTAAAGTAATGTGCATTGGGAATAAAATATCGGGCCAACCTACTGAGTTTTAATACTCATGCCTATAGTCTTCTACTTTTTTTATCCTTTGTGCAGGTTTCATCTTTAGTTCGATCACCTTGGGTGACTTTTGATCATTGTGTTGGAGAGTGACTAGATGTGTCACATGGAGTTAGTTGGTCATTGGTATTGTTTATTTGAGTTTTTTTGTTCTACCTTTAGTTTTTGTATAAAAAATATTTTGTTCAATTTTTATATAAATTCATTTTGGGTTGTCCATTTATTTCCACTATTTGTTGATTGTCTATATATGGGAGAAATCATTCCCTTGTGTACTATATTGATGCCCTTGGTGCTTGTCACCATCTCAGGTGGATCGGGAACGCCTCTCGGGACTTGTCGCGGGCTGGCCTGGGTGACCGGTTCAGGGTCGACTCAGGCTGGTTCGTGACACATGGAAAGGAAAAGCCTAATTGATTCCTTTCTAGCCACTAGAGAAAAGGTTTCTTCAACACCAATGCCATCAATCTGGGAGTATCCTTTACATACTATTCGTGCCTTGTTTCTGATGACACTTCCATGCTCATCAAACTTATTTTTGAAGATCCATTTTGTACCAATCACATTGTGACCTTCGGGTCTCTGGACAAGATCTCAAGTCTGATTCGTGTCAACCTGATCTAATTTTTCATTCAAGTCTTTGTAGAGACCCGGAGCCTGAAGTACATGTACATTACCTTAATTTTTCAGAATAATTAGTACATTACAAAAACACACACACAAGGACCGTAATAGTTTAGTGTCTTTGGAAACTCATAATATAATCTTCTAATCGTGGTGAAAGATCTTCAACATCTCCCATAAAGATCATCCTTTTTTTACCTAAAACCTATCTTTATATCCTAGGGAAAAGAAAACATAAAAGGGTGAGCTCAAATGCTCAGTAACGGTAAAAAGAAGAAATATCAATCACATCATATTCATAAGAACATAACATTTTGGAAATCTTGACCTGCAAAAGAGAGCATAATTTCATAACATGGGATAAATCATGGCAGTGAAATGTAATCACAATAATCATAACATAAAACATGAAACTTTGTGGCATTTATACATAATCATAGAGAATCATTTCTTGTTAGTCAAGACTCATTGCCAAGACTATCTTAGTGGACAAAGTCCCTTTCTGAATCGAGTAACCCTCGTTTCAGTCCTGTTTCACTGAACCGGTATAACCTACCATTCCAGCCATGTCTATCTCATGAGATATAAAATAATTACCCAATGCATTGTAGGGAGATATAGGTCCCACCCATCTCATAATGATACCATTCTTATGTGTGCCACAAAATCATAAACCATACATCATAGCATAACCCATGTAATAAAAATGGGATTCTTAATCATCATGACATCATAAAACAATTCATATAAGATAAATGAATTCATAAAAAAAAATTCCATCACAACATAATAAAATCCATGTAATAATAGGGATATAAACAGAACCCTTTATTATCTTAGATGGAAAAATAATTTTGATAAAACACTTGAAATGAATTTTTGAGGAAAATATCCTTTCTTCTTCAAAATCAATTTCTTTTCACAAAACGTCATGCAATTTTAAAAGAAAGAGATTTTATTGAAAATAGTCATGAAATCTTTTGGAGGAAGCTTCATGAAAATAAGGCTTTATAAAATAGTAAAAATCTGTTCGTGCCATATAAGTTTAAAAAAAACATTCTTCATACTTTTGTCGAAAAAGTCAAAAAGTACCTCGTACGAAAAATGACAAAAGATTCTTTTCATATCTTTTACTAAAAACTCACCAAAGGGTAAAATTGGATTTAAACAATTTTAGGTGGATGGAAATAACATTAAATATTGAGGAAACATAGATGTGGATGATAAAATACACCCTAGTAAATACCAACGTATAAACAATCTCGGATAAAAATGAGATTGTGATATTTCCCTTACCTTAGGTCTGATTTTCTTTGTAAGTGTCCGAACCTACTGAATAATGATTTAAATCATGTTATTGACTTATTCCAGAATCATATTCATTGTTATTATATCATATATGGTCCACTTATGACTTTATATTACCTGTTCTTTTGTAAATTCATGTTAAAGTAGCGTTTTGGGTAAAATCGTCTCATTTGTCGTTCGTGTTTTTAACTTGTATTTATTAATATGATTACTTGGATCATGATTACTTATATCCAGAATGTAAAACATGATTTATATGTAATATATATTCAGAATATATATATATATATATAATATCGATAAATGGAATGAAATACACCGTTCATGGAGATGGTAGTCCGTACGTACGCAAGAACGCAGTTATCGTTTCCTTATTGAAGTGAATGGAATTAAGTAGATGACATACATATAAATTTACATAAATCCAGTATCATTATTATGTCATATATTTCATTAGAACTTATTATATATACTTTATAATCATTCATGAATGGTTAATCATTGAGAATGAATCTCATCGCGTCGTGGAGACGGTAGTCCGTACGTACGTACGAGCGATGATATCGTTCCCATGGTCGTGGAATTGTGTTGAAGTGTGTGTAGAATATTACAGAATCAGTATCACTTTATAATAATCATATATATTTACTCATTACACCATTATACCCATCCTATTAAGGTGGTGGTGGAAAATAGATTACACCACGGCGTGGAGACGGTATTCCGTACGTAGGCACGCACAGTGATTTCATTTTTCCGTAGGATGGATAGAAGGTGAATTAGGGTTGTTTCATATTTATAATAACATATCAGTATGTAATTAATACTGATGTTATTACTTTGTCATGAAACAACTAAATAAGAAGAATTTGAAGAAGAAAGAAATTGAAAAGATCGGTAATGGATATTACCTCTTCTTTGAAACGCCTCTTTGAATCCTCCACTTAGGGAACTAAGATTGGTCTTTGAAGAAAACCAGGACCTCTATGATTATTCTAGGGAAGTGGAGAAGTGATTTTGGCAGGGTTTGGCCGATCTTGAGTGCTTAAATTGGTGTGAGGAGGAGGGGGAGCAGGTGTCTTTTTATAAGGGAGGAGAGGGGCACCTTAGGAATATTTCAAAATATTATTTTATATTAAAGTTAAAATCGTCTTATAATGGTTACAAAGGGTCTTATTTCGAAGGTAATGTGGGTATGGGTCAAAATCCTATCAACCAATAGGATTTAGACAAGTTTAGGTTATTATTTTAACCTTATCACTTAGATTTAACTCTAAGTTAAATAATTTAACTTTTACCGTGACTTTTTGTTTTCTTACACTATATGGTTAATACACTTACTATAACATGCCAAACGAACCCCGAGATGTTTATTATTAATAAATATATCCTTATCTAAGTCTTTGGCCGAACCTTATATTTTTAGGAATAAAATAACAATAAATAATATAATATTTGATTTAAAAACTATTTTGTGTCAATTTTGACACTATTTGATATATGATTTTTGTGAAAGTCATAACATAATTATATGTTCGAACCAAGTTTATTAAATCAACACTAATATATCATAGTAACCTAGAAAATTAGTGGAATTCATAAAAAGTCTCAAATTACATTTATTTTGGTGTTTATAACATCAATTATGTCAATATTTCATTAATAAGATAATTACTGCATCATCATTGTGTCATAAATAAATTAAATTATTTAATTTCTAAAAATTACAAATAAAATGCCATTAAGTAGGAAATCTTTTTTATCTTTCTAATGAATATTTATAGTCGAATTTATCTTATGTATAACCCCATATTAAAATTATGTTAGTAACTAAACTTTGATTTTAACTCTTTTAACCCTTAATAATAAATGTCATAATCTAATCCAAGTGCGCCTAAATGGTCATATTTTATTCCTAAGTTTGTTTTTGGTCGAATTAAACTTGTCCAATAGAATTAGGACATGTGTTACTGTAATAATAATATCATTTCTACCCCTAATTACCCTATTTACTTTTAACCGTGGTAAATAAAACTAAAAAGTTACTATTCAGAAAAAATTATTTTCATCTCATTGAACCACATTTTAGTCCTTGATATTAACCGTGTCTCTCATATTTTCGAAATTCCACTCACAGAAGTGATAAAATTATGTTTTATGAACAATTCAGTTTTTTTAACTACCACTTAGTGGTTTCACTATTCATCGAAAATTGAAAGTTTTCCGAAAAATACCAAAAATTAGGCCTAAGCTATATTTGATATTATGAACTCAAAAATGATGTCTATTTTCCCAAATTCAAAACATATCAGTTGCATTAACTAATTTAAAAATTAATTCTCGTCATCAAAACAAATAGAATGTTTTTAAGAGATAATAACTATCAAAAGATTGACACTAGTTTATAACTGGTTTACATGTGAAATTACATCCAATGACCAACATTGTATTAAATTGTAAAAATATATTCTAAATCTACTTTAAAACCACTCAAATTAATAATTTATCACTATTAATTATTTCTATTAAAAAAAGTTGTTTTTAATTAAAATTTAGTAATTTTCACTATTCATCAGAATATGAAAGTTATCCGAAAAGTACCAAAATTTCACCCTAAGCTAATTTCGATATTCTGAATCCAAAAATGAAGTCCATTTTGAAAAATAGAATTTACAAAATTCCAAAAAGTAGTTATTACTATTCATAATGGCTAGTTTTAATAATATTTTAATAGCATATCATTGTTTAGTAAAACTCGGTATTGCGTACTACACACGCTATCAAGGAAGGTCGTGATTGCGTGTAATGAAACGCAAGTCAAGGATGCGTGTTGTGCAAGCTCCATTTGGTGTAGCATACAACACAAGACATTAAAGAAATTAAGAAGAATATTTTTCATAAAATCTCAGGGTGTTACATTCTGCCCCACTTAAAATGAATTTCGCCCTCGAAATTCGTTGGGGTTATAAATGGTTTACTATTCAAAATTTTCTTTGATAGAAACCCACATCGTAAAAAGGAATACCAAAACATGGCTTTAAAAACTAATGTATGAAATGTAACGATTACCCAAATAAACTAATCACTAGGTTTCCACATAGGTGAAAATATGGATATGGAAGAAAAATCTAACCATCATGTTCTGATGGAGAGTGGTAGAGAACATGGCTATGGAAAAGCTAGAAATCACAAATCCATAAATTTGTGACGATGTAAGGTACCATCTGATTAATCAGATATAAGAGCACTAGGACAACATTTTTGGTTTTCAAGATCATTTCCCTAAAGTTGATGAAATTGGAATTAGAGGAAATACTTTCGTGATTTTGGTATAGTCTCACTGTTTGTCGTTCTTTGGACAATTTCTACTTCATCTCTTAAAGAAATGAAGTTGAATATGTCATTCGTGATGTGTTAGCAGACCATGTGATAGAATGATGGGTCATTCCATCTGTCTCAAAAGGTTAGAAAAGTTATCAAAAAATACATAAGTCCATCTATAGCGAGATTAATGATATATGGTTTCTAAAATGAACTTATACTTCATATATCATACTGAATAATATAATAAAACTAGTTTCTACTAAACAAGGACTTCCTGTATGCCAGTGGTAGGCGATAAAGGCCAGCCGCACTTCAGTTGTGGGTTCGATTCCCAGAGCCTTGTCCGACGCGATGGGCTGTTCCCCGTCCTACAGGTTGTCCTTTTTCTAAAACTATATTACTATAACATCCCATCAATAATATCGAAAAACGTTTTATCCTAACTTATGTCCAACATAATCCATTCTAATCTTTAGGCTTATCTAAAATACTTCGGTCCAAGCTCATAGTATGAAGAAAATGATTAATTGAAATGTCACAGAATAATCACGTGAATGCCATCATTTATCCCCCATATATCATAATATATATCTTGTTGGTAAAATTACAAACATGTGAATATCTTAATCATGTATTCTCTTGAAGAATAAATACCCATTGAACCTTAGTGAAAACATGAATGCAATTAAAAGTTAACACTTTCCACATACCAAAATCCTCAAAATTCTTTATAATCAAACCATGTTATCACTTAGTCCTAATATCAATCATGAGCTCATGAATACAATAAAACAACTCATTATCATCTTATACCTTCATTATGTGCATATCATCTACATTCCAAAAATATCTGAATAACCTTTCATGGATACTGGTACCATTAATCATACACATTCAAAACTCAAGGAAAGAAAATAGTGTAACAATCCTTAGATGTCTCTTTATTCCATAGTACCATGAGATTACTTATACAACATTACATATGATAAACATGTAATCATTCCACTACATTCTTAAACCATTGACCGAGCTTCAACAATTCTTTCATCTCACATATCATTTGTAGTCTCTTCATCATCATCCACATAAATACTACCCATACGACTATACTGATTCTTTTCATGAGACTTTGCCTTAGGGAATTGGTTTGCATAATGCCCGTACATTCCACATTTAAAACATTTAACCATTGTTGATGTCGTAGCAATACCATTATCCTCATCCCTGGTGTTAACTGAACCTTTTCCTTTGCACTTACTGGCTTTGTGTTCTTCTTTTCCACACCCAAAGAATCTTCTAGTTCCTTTGAAACATTCTCCTTGATGCCTCTTCCCACATGATTTACATAGGAGAAATTGACCTTTATTTACTCTATGATAATCAGGAAACTCCATATTTCTCTTATTATCCGAGTCAGGAAAGTTGCCAAATTTTACTTTATTGATCATATTATGAGATTGCTGATTCGGCATAATAATTATGTTTGGACTTCCAAATCCAATTTCATTTGGTTTCTAATGAAGAATATCATTCCATTGTCCATAATATCCTCCATTATCGTGAATCATCTTGTTTCTAGCCATTTTCTAAAACCCAAAAATAATAGTGTTAGAGGAAAAAACCACAATAAAGGGGGAGTAACTTCAATATATAACATCATTGGTTAAATTCTAAGATCGTTACCATAGTTCTATGACTATATCCTATACGTATACTTATCCTTAGGGACATCCCTAGACATACCTTAGAAATATCTCTAGGGATCTCACTAACGTTCTCTCATCCTAGTTTCCAAAGGATGACTAAACCTTTCCTCTGATACCAACTATAGAGACCCGAAGCCTGATGTACATGTACATTACATTAATTTTGCGGAATACTTAGTACATTACAAAAACACACACACAAGGACCGTAATAGTTTAGTGTCTTTGGAAACTCGGAATATAATCTTCTAATCATGATGAAATATCTTCAACATCTCCCATAAAGATCTTCCTTTCTTTACCTAAAACCTTTCTTTATATCCTGGGGAAAAGAAAACATAAAAGGGTGAGCTCAAATTCTGAGTAAGGGTAAACAAAAGAAATATCAATCACATCATATTCATAAGAACATAACATTTTGGAAATCTTAACCTGCAAAAGAGAGCATAATTTCATAACATCGGATATATCATGGCAGTGAAATGTAATCACAATAATCATAACTTAAAACATGAAACATTGTGGCATTCACACATAATCATAGAGAATAATTTCTTGTTAGTCAAGACTCATTTCCAAGACTATCTTAGTGGACAAAGTCCCTTTCTGAATCGAGTAACCCTCGTTTCAGTCCTGTCTCACTGAACCGGTATAACCTACCATTCCAGCCATGTATATCTCATGAGATATAAAATCTTTACCCAATGCATTGGAGGGAGATATAGGTCCCACCCATCTCATAATGATACCATTCTTATGTGTGCCACAAAATCATAAACCATACATCATAGCATAACCCATGTAATAAAAACGGGATTCTTAATCATCATGACATCATAAAACAATTCATATAAGATAAATGAATTCATAAAAATAAATATTTCCATCACAACATAATCAAATCCATGTAATAATAGGGATAGAAACAGAACCCTTTATTATCTTAGATGGAAAATAATTTTGATAAAACACTTGAAATGATTTTTTGAGGAAAATATCCTTTCTTCTTCAAAATCAATTTCTTTTCACAAAACGTCATGAAATTTTAAAAGAAAGAGATTTTATTGAAAATAGTCATGAAATATTTTGGAGGAAGCTTCATGAAAATAAGGCTTTATAAAATAGTAAAAATCTGTTCGTGCCATATAAGTTAAAAAAAACATTTTTCGTACTTTTGTCGAAAAATTCAAAAAGTACCTCGTACGAAAAACGACAAAAGATTCCTTTCATATCTTTTACTAAAAACACACCAAAGGGTAAAATTGTATTTAAACAATTGTAGGTGGATGGAAATAACATTACATATTGAGAAAACATAGATTTGGATGATAAAATACACCCCAGTAAATAACAACGTATAAACAATCTCGGATAAAAATGAGATTGTGATATTTCCCTTACCTTAGGTCTGATTTGCTTTGTAAGTGTCCGAACCTCCTGTATAATGATTTAAATCATGTTATTGACTTATTCCAGAATCATATTCATTGTTATTATATCATATATGGTCCACTTATGACTTTATATTACCTGTTCTTTTGTAAATTAATGTTAAAGTAGCGTTTTGGGTAAAATCGTCTCATTTGTCGTTCGGGTTTTTAACGTGTAATTATTAATATGATTACTTGGATCATGATTACTTATATCCAGAATGTAAAACATGATTTATATATAATATATATTCAGAATATATATATATATATATATAATATCGATAAATGGAATGAAATACACCATTCCTGGAGACGGTAGTCCGTACGTACGCATGAACGCTGTTTTCGTTTACTTATTGAAGTGAATGGAATTAAGTAGATGACATACATATAAATTTACATAAATCTAGTATCATTATTATGTCATATATTTCATTAGTACTTATTATATATACTTTATAATCATTCATGAATGGTTAATCATTGAGAATGAATCTCATCACGTCGTGGAGACGGTAGTCCGTACGTACGCACGAGCGATGACATTGTTCCCATGGTCGTGGAATTGTGTTGAAGTGTATGTAGACTATTTCAGTATCAATATCATTTTATAATAATCATATATAGTTACTCATTACACCATTATACCCATCCTATTAAGGTGGTGGTGGAAAATAGATTACACCACGGCGTGGAGACGGTATTCCGTACGTACGCACGTGCAGTGATTTCATTTTTCCGTAGGATGGATAGAAGGTGAATTTGGGTTGTTTCATATTTATAATAACATATCAGTATGTAAGTAATACTGATGTTATTACTTTGTCATGAAACAACTAAAGAAGAAGAAGTTGAAGAAGAAAGAAATTGAGAAGATCGGTAATGGATATTACCTCTTATTTGAAACACCTCTTTGAATCCTCCACTTAGGGAACTAAGATTGGTCTTTGAAGAAGACCAGGACCTCTAGGATTATTCTAGGGAAGTGGATAAGTAATTTTGTCAGGGGTTTGCCGAGCTTGAGTGCTAAAATTGGTGTGAGGAGGAGGGGGAGGAGGTGTCCTTTTATAAGGGAGGAGAGGGGCACCTTAGGAATATCTCAAAATATTATTTTATATTAAAGTCAAAATCGGGTTATAATTGTTCCCAAGGGTCTGATTTCGAAGGTAAAGTGGGGATGGGTCTAAATCCTATCAACCAATAGGATTTAGACAAGCTTAGGTTATTATTTTAACCTTATCACTTAGATTTAACTCTAAGTTAAATAATTTAACTTTTACCGTGACTTTTTGTTTTCTTACACTATATGGTTAATAAACTTACTATAACATGCCAAACGAACCCCAAGTTGTTTATTATTAATATATATATCCTTATCTAAGTCATTTTGCCGAACCTTATATTTTTATGAATTAAGTAACAATTAATAATATAATATTTGATTTAAAAACTATTTTGTGTCAATTTTGACACTATTTGATATATGACTTTTGTGAAAGTCATAAAAGAATTATATGTTCGAACCAAGTTGATTAAATAAACACTAATATATCATAGTAACCTATAAAATTAGTGGAATTCATAAAAAGTCTCTAATTAAATTTATTTTGGTGTTTATAACATCAATGATGTCAATATTTCATTAATAAGATAATTACTGCATCATCATTGTGTCATAAATAAATTAAATTATTTAATGTCTAAAAATTACAAATAAAATACCATTATGTATGAAATCTTTTTATCTTTCTAAGTAATATTTATAGTCGAATTTATCTTATGTATAACCCCATATTAAAAATGTTTTAGTAAATAAACTTTGATTTTAACTCTTTTAACCCTTCTTTAAATAAATTAATAATAAATGTCCTAATCTAATCCAAGTGGGCCTAAATGGTCATATTTTATTCCTAAGTTTGTTTTTGGTCGAATTACACTTGTCCAATATAATTAGGACATGTGTTAGGGTAATAATAATATCATTTCTACCCTTAATTACCCTATTTACTTTTAACCGTGGTAAATAAAACTAAAAAGTTACTATTCACCAAAAATTATTTTCATCTCATTGAACCACATTTTAGTCCATGATATTAACTGTGTCTCTCGGATTTTCGAAATTCCACTCACAGAAGCGGTAAAATTAAGTTTTATGAACAATTCAGTTTTTATAACTACCACTTAGTGGTTTCACTATTCATCAAAAATTGAAAGTTTTCAGAAAAATACCAAATATTAGGCCTAAGATATATTTAATATTATGAACTCAAAAATGATGTATATTTTACCAAATTCAAAACATATCAGTTGCATTAACTAATTTAAAAATTAATTCTCGTCGTCAAAACAAATAGCGTGTTTTTAAGAGATAATAAATATCAAAAGATTGACACTAGTTTATAACTTGTTTAAATGTGAAATTAAATCCAATGACCAATATTGTATTAAATTGTAAAAATATATTCTAAATATACTTTAAAACCACTCAAATTAATAATTTATCACTATTAATTATTTCTATTAAAAAAAGTTGTTTTTAATTAAAATTTAGTAATTTTCACTATTCATCAAAATATGAAAGTTATCCGAAAAGTACCAAAATTTCACCCTAAGCTAATTTCGATATTCCGAATCCAAAAATGAAGTCCATTTTGAAAAAGAGAATTTACAAAATTTCAAAA
Source organism: Viscum album (assembly GCA_963277665.1). Classification (NCBI taxonomy): domain Eukaryota; kingdom Viridiplantae; phylum Streptophyta; class Magnoliopsida; order Santalales; family Viscaceae; genus Viscum; species Viscum album. The sequence continues at coordinate 1,293,966,304 of OY728158.1, forward strand.
AGTGGTTGTTACTATTCATAACGGCTAGTTTTAATAGTATTTTAATAGCATATCGTTGTTTAGTAAAACACGGTATTGCGTACTACACACGCTATCAAGGAAGGTTGTGATTGCGTGTAATGAAAGGCAAGTCAAGGATGCGTGTTGTGCAAGCTCCTTTTGGTGTAGCGTACAACACAAGACATTAATGAAATTAAAAATAATATTTTTCATAAAATCTCGATGTGTTAGAGGCTTTCACCCAAGATTCATCCTTTGCAGCTTCTTCGAAGGAGGATGGATCCACAACTGATAGAAATGCAGATTATGTGTTATTCCTCATCCTTTGTGTTTCAGTGGTTGCACTCTTGTCCCCAATTATATTGGATGGATCAATCTCATCTATTCTATTTCTTCTGCGAGGTTCAGATGCATTCTCTTCAGCCATAGTTTCTTCTTCAGATTTTTCTTCTGAGTCAACATCATGATGTGACTACTGAGTGATATGTTCACCTTCCTCTATTTAGGTATTTGTATTTACTCCATGTTCACTCTCATCATCATCTTCTATCTAATCAGCATAGGTATTATTTGTAGCACTTGGTGTTTTCCCTTCAATGATTTTAACATAATTTCTTCCCAAAATCACCCCAAGCATTTATTGCGACACTTGTAGGATTTTCTGTTCATTGGATATCCAAGAAAAATTCCTTCATCAGTATTGTCTCCAAACTTCACCTGATTTCCTTCTTTATTATGGATAAATCATTTTCTCCCGAAAGCACAGAAGTATTCCAACGAAGGCTTCCTTCCATGCCACAATTCGTACGGTGTCTTCGTTTCTCCCATATATAGCCATGTTCGATTCTTAATGTTCATTGCACTTCAACAACCTTTATCCAGTAATGGAGAGAGATACCACTCTCAATCAACATAGTTCTGGCCATATTTTTGACCTGTCGATTTCGACGATCAACAACTGCATTTTGGTGTGGAGTTCTCATAGCAGCTACCTCATGCTGTATTCCATGTTTTTCTAGGTAATTTCCAAACTCAATGGACGTGTATTCCCCTCCATTGTCAGATCTCTTGACTTTTATTGTTCGTCCAGTATCATTGAAAGCAATCTGACGACATGTTTTCATGCAATCAAGTACATGCCGATTCCTGATAATCACCATTACACAAGCCATTATACTATAATCATAAATGAAAAGGACTAAGTACATTTCTCCCTGGGTTCCAGTAACATTTATTGGTCCGCATACAACTGTATGAATGAGATCAAGAAGATGCTACGCCCTTTTCTTCTTTGGCCAATATGATCTACAGACCAGCTTCCCACGAATACAAGCATCACAAGATTTTCCCATTCACGTTTTAGAATGGGAATATCCATTAATATCTTCATCAGAGATATCCTTTCCATGTCTTTTTTGTTAATGTGCCCCAGCTTTCGATGCCACAAATTGTTTTCCTCTTCAACAGACAAATACCAGGAGTTCACTTTGCTTTCAACCTGATATAAGTTTCCATCTGTTCTACAGCCTTTCATAAGAGAATTCCCTATTTTTCCTTTTATAGTGATGCCTTTTTGATTGAATGTTACTATGAGCCTTGATTCAAAGAGTTGACTTACACTAAGGAGATTGTGGCATATACTGTCCACATAAAGATATTCAGTCTTTTTCAGGTCCCTATTGGCGAGATCTGTATTCCCACATCCTTTAATCTTCAATGCACCATCATTACCAAACTGCATTGTTCCATCAACATTCTTTTCAATGTTCTTCAAAAGGTCATCATTTCCCATCGTATGGGAAGAGCATCCACTATCTTGGATCCAGGTGCTGCTGCTCTTTGTAGCATTGAGGGATACTTCTGCAAGATTGGATTTCTCAATATTATTCTTCTCTTTCCCTGAGATATTGGATTGAGCATAGGATACTGATGGCCTTTTAATACATTCTTCCACATAATTTGATTCTTCATACCCATAATCTTCTTCCAAAGCGGAAAAACTGTTTCTGAGAACAACATCATTCAGAGGATGAAAAATTTCCCGACTTTGAGTGTTGTATGAATTTCTCCTTTCATACTGCTGCCTGCAATACATAGCTTTATGACCAAAGTTAGAACAATTAAAACAGTACCCATAGAAGCTATTTCTTCTATAATATGGAGGATATGAAATCGGCTTCTTTTGTTGACTTCCTAGATCTTCCCCATTCAGGTAACACATTTCCTCTTCGCAGTATGACAAAGTATGGCCCAGACATCCACTGAACTGACACTTCATGAGAGGAAATTTATTTTCACTTGAATTTCTCCTTATTCCTTTTTCATTGGGAGAATAGTTGAACTTCCTATCAATTTTGAAATTTTGAGGATAATTTTATGTTCTTAGTTTTGTTTGGATTGAGGGTTTTTTTCAGCATTTCAAGTAATGTTTCAGCATGTCCAACTTTCATTTTGTAATTCTTTTGGCTCTCTTTACTTCCAGCAGTTGTTGTCTCAGCTTCACAGCCAATTCCACTCTTTCACAGGCAAGCGGGTCTTTGATCACTTATGATTTATCCAACCCCATATGAACCACACTTGGCACTTTCTAGTAATTCTGAATCTGAGATTCTTCTGAAATGAATTTTCTTCATTCCCTCATTTGTAGTTGATTGAAATTCAATTTTACTTCTAAGAGTAACAGCTTCTTCCTCAAGTCACTCAACAGTCTTGGACATCTCTTCCAGTCTGGATGAAAGGTCATTTATGACCTCTGCTTGTTCATCAATTTTATGATTTTGTGCCACAACATCATCAGTGCTTTCAAGGATTGAATACTGAACTCTCACTAGTTCTTCTAGTCGTTCAATCTCTACTTCAAACTCATCAATATATTCCGAAGATTCTTCAACCATTTCCTTCAACTTATTACATCTCTTACATTTATTCTGAAGCATGGAAAAAGAATCCATAATTTGAATCTTTGAATCACCATTAAAAGTAATCTGATTTTCTTTATCTTTATTGATCAAGGGTTCTGACTTTTCAACCGTAGCCATCATGGAAGTATGCTTTCTTGTTTTAAATTCGTGTTCTTCTTCTTCAGAAAATTCAGTGTCCTAATCTTCCTCTTCACAGAAAAAACGCATCCTCTATATTTTCTTTCTAGATTTGAAGTCTCTTTTTATGAAAAATCTTTTCGAGGATTCTCGATCTTCTCATCTTCACTATCTTCATCATTGATATTTCTTAAACATTTAGAGGCAATGTTCCCAACTTTTCGGCAATGAAAACATGCGAGAGGTAACTTCCCTTTGAATTACCCTTTTCCCTTATGGAACTTCTTTGCAATGAGAGAAAGAATCTCTTTTTCTTGTTCACCTTCACCGCTACTATCTTTTTATATTTTCAGTATATCCATGTCCTTGAACGCCATTTCCATGCTCACACGAGTCATAGCATCATCTGGTTTGACTCTCATTTCGTATGCTACATAGCTGCTCAGTAGATCATCCAGAGAAAGTTTGGAAATATCTTATTCTTCAAGGGCTGACACCTTTGCATTGTACAGGGGTGGAAGTCTTCTTAATATTTTCTTTACAATATCAATGTCTTTGATTTCTTAGCCTAGACCCTGAATTTTTCCAACCACTTCAGTAATATGGTTGAAGAATGAATCTGCATTCTCGTCTGGGTGAATCTTCTTATCATCAAACCGAATGTCCAGGAATTGTAATTTTGCCTCCATCACTTTGGTATCTTCTTTATAAATATTTTAGAGTTTATCCCACTTGTATTTTGCTAAGGTTAAACTCATCACCTTTAGATAGATCTGATCAGAAAGAGCTGCGGTTAGTGGATTTTATGCTTTAGCATCGTCATCAAGAATTTTCTTGTCTGCATCAGTCATAGCCAGGCCTGTTGGATTAGTGACATTTATACCTTGCACAGTGGAAAACAGAACTTCCATTCCGAGGGATCTTAGATGTGATATCATTCTGTTGTTCCAAATATGAAAATTACTTCCATCTAAGAGAGGGACTCCCCTGACATTGACTTCATTTTCCATGATGACAAAGGACAGATTCAACAACAGCTACCTCCCTCTGATACCACTTGTAGGACCCCAGGACACCTTGAGAGGGGAGAGGTGAATCAGGGTGTCAACATTTTCCTTTAATACAAAGATATTGTTCCCATGTTGGTAGGAACTAGTTAAACCTATATGATGGATATGTTCAGTAATGAAACATTCCCATGCAAAGAGATGCCACAACAATTTTTACATGGTTCACCGATAAGGGATACGTCCAAGGAGCATATACCGACAACTTTTCGGTCGTATCAAATTCCACTAATCATCACTAGTTGTGGATTACTATGGTTTGGGAACAGTCACTCTATCATAGGCTCACTGCCATTACAAATATCCAGGGATAGCTCACTGCTTCTCTCGGGTCACTCCTCTTGAATCCCACAGGCTCACTGCCTTTGGTGAAGTCACACTCAGTTTATATACGTGAAGGTCTCTTCAATGGATTTTAATTGAGTCTTTGTCTCTTCATAGAATGAGACTATTCTTGCATCCATGTCTGAAGTTGATGCACTAGAACGCACAACACCACTTAAGAGGATAACCAGAACGTGTAGACAAGCTTCACTGATAATTGTGCACGACACCAACCCTTTGCGTGAAAAACCTTCTTATTGCACGCAAACATTACTTTTTCATGCTGAAAAATATTTCACACCACAAAACTAGTTTTTGCGCAACCAAATATTTTACGTGCAATCCCAATTTTTACACGCAACTCTCCCTTTTTCGCGCATCCTGGTATTTTCTGTGCAATCCAAAATATTTCGCGCAAACCCTTTTACGCGATCCTATTCACGCATTAGACCTTGAATCTTCTCTAAGACTTCAACCACCCAGAATGAGGTGGGTCACCTCTTATTTATAGGTGTCTGAGACCCCCGCATGCAAAATCCCCTTTGGTGCAAAAACCTCTCATCTGGCATGTAATTTTACACACATGTATTGTTTTTTGCACACAACTCTAGATATTTCGCGCAGCCCATACCTTTTCCATTTTTCACTGATCTGATTTCGTAACACTATTTGTGCGAAAAACCTTGATCCACTATTTTACGTATCCGGCTGTTTTTCGTGCCCAACTTAAGTATTTCGCGCACAACTTTAATTTTTTTGCGAATGAATTCCTCTTTGCGCGCACCTGCTTTTATCTACAGTCCATGTCTTCATTTTCCGATTTTGAGGCCCAAAAATTTGGAAAACACTAGGAAACAATGCCACCTTCAATATTTTTGTCTTCTTGAACTGTATGATCAATTTCCTGACACACATTTTGAACATCCACTGAGGATTGATAAAATTCAAAAAACCAACCACATATTCCTGCATAGAACAACCATGGTTCCAACAACAACATCATAAAATTTTCTTGCACTATATAATTTCAGGTGCACCTATCATATCATAACATTTACATTATCATTCATGCCACATATAACATATATGAATCATGGAAATAATATAACATACAGAACGAAATTTGTTTTATTTAAAAATCATTCATCCAGGAATGATCTTTGGGGTTCTCAAAACAAAGAGTTTATAATATACATTGTACAAAAATCATCACTAAGAAATAATTTCTTGGGAAGTAATATATATATTTTTGGAAAGAAGATTTCTTTTGTAAAAATCATTGAATTTGTTATTAAATAATATTGAAAAAATGAATTTCGTGGAAAATAAAATGGATTTATAATGAAATGATATTTATGGAATATTAATAGAACATAAATACTAAAAATGTGGTGAAAGAGGGAAAATCCATGGAAATGGATTTGGGTTTCAGAATCGAAATACCTTATGTCTGAATGCTTTATTCACATTAATTTCCTCTATAATCAAATTAAATTAATAAACTAATAAATATTAAACCTCTTATGTAATTATATTTTTTATTATTGTATCATTAATTTCATTTATAGCCTTTTTATGAGTTTTATTGTTTAATATCTTCGTTTGGGAGTGTTCATTTTCATGGTTTTGAGGATCATATTTTATGTTCATAAGTATGGATGTTCATGTATGATAATAATAATTCTCCATAATTGAAATTATACATTATTAATGAACATTAAAAAGTGTAATTGGTCTTATATTTCATTTGGTTATATGGATTGAGGATTATTTATTAGATATAACATTAAATTGAATGATTTAATTTATTTTCGTAGTTTTTACAACCTTTATGATATTATATCATTTTATTTTACATAATGTATAAAAAATTATCGATAACATTATATAATTTATAATATATTTAAGAAAATATTTTTTATTTACAATAATGGTTTTTTGTCCACCCATTATATTAGTAGTGAAAAATGAAAATTTTTCATCCACAATGGTGGTATATCGACACACCATGAACGATATTTTCATTTTATGAATAAAATGAAAAGGGAATAGATTTAAAGATAAATTATTACATTAACATAATAATATTCTAGAATATAAAATATATTTGAGTTATCATTCCACATGGATAAGTGTAGTAAATGATATGATTATAAAATAAATTAAATTGAAATGGAATTAAAATGAAATGAAAGAGGATTTTGCCGCTTGAATTTATCCTCCTTGAGGAACTCCTTAGGGAAATGGTATTGTCCTATTGATAGGATCAAGTGCTTATATACATGGGTATTTTTATTCAGAATATAATTTGGAAAAATTTAGAAAATATTCAAATATTTGAATATGTGAGGAGAAGAGGTGGTGAGTGATGATATTTATTGCGGAAGAGATGGGTGTTTTCTCATTTTTGTATTTATTAATTTATAATTTTGGATCAAGACTATTAATAGTATGACGTATTTCAAAAAATATATTTAATAATGAATTTTATTTCTATATTATGGTTCTTATATAAGAAATGAATTAAATTTTATTGTATTGAACATAAAATACATATATATCATAAATTACCGCATTTCACTTTTCACCAAAAATTCAAATTTTTCTGAAAAATACAAAAATTTCACCATAACCATTTTTAAATGTGGGAAATTATTTAATGACCAGCATTTTATGAAAATAATTTTCTATGTATTTGAAATTTAATTTTTAATTAAAATCCTTATTTATTTGAAAAATACAGATTTTAAAATTATAGCTCATTTTATGACAGAAAAATTAATTATTTCCTCATAAAATTCTATTATTATAATAAGACAATAAAATATTAATTTAAGATTATATTTTATAAAAATAAAACATATTTTAAATCATTATATTAATTATAAAATTTTATAAAATCATTTGTGTCTTACAAAAATACTATCACATAATATTTCATTTTTAAAACATTTATTTTCTTATACAAGGTTTTAATTATATCATATTTTAATTTATGGGTTGCATAAATTTTATTTATACTTTTATAAGTGAGTTTACTATTCTATGGTATAGATTACTATTCCTAATGGTCATGTAACTTTTCCTAGGGTTATATTATTATTCCTTCAGTATGGGTTCCTTAATTTTTTTTAAATATCATGTATTTGATGATTATTTTTTCAAAAAAATGCTTTTATTAGGATAAAAATTATTTTAAGGGAAGTTTCATTCATAAATGTTTTTTCACTAATATATCCATATTACATATTGGTCATGTCAGACTTTTAGTATACATTTGATGCTACTAATACTTTAATTTTAGGAAAAATTCATCCCAAACTACTGAAATTGACGCCCATGATTCTTGGTATAAGATCAAGTGTATAAAAAACCATAGAAAATTTTATAGGCTTAATGAGGCATATAAAGGATAAATAACTTGGGTTAATCAATAATTTAAAAAAAACTAAAAACATAACATAATTATAATCCAGAGTATAGTGAAGTTAATCACCAATTAGATACATGGTTTTCCATTCCACTAACATGAACATAATACACCATCTAAAATTATTCTAGATCCTTCATTAGGCTATAAAATATTAAACAATTAATTAATAGAATATAATGTAAAAATTTATATAAAAGAAAGGATAAGACCTCCCCTATTGTTTTATGAATTTTACTACAACTAGATTAAATAATATCATTGCTATGGGAATTTGTGTTTCCTTTAAATATTATTCGACAATAGTACATGAATTAAATTTAAAATAATTTGTAATTCCCAATCAAACCCATTATTATTTATAAATTCATATGATGATAAATTATTATCCTAGTTTTGTGATTGCAACTATCTTTATCATTGTGAGTTGGTAATTTAATATGGAATTTTAATTTTTCATCATGGAGTATGGCTGACATTAGAATATAGATTATCATTTGAAATCAAAAATATTGTTATATTTAAGGGAATTTTTTATATAATTTGAAATAAAATCACATATTTTTTGGAGCATGTTTAAATAGTTAAATCATTTTTCATCTATACATGATTATTATTTGTCAATATGGGAAATATCATTCAATAACCAGTAGAATTGTAGCATCACATAACTCCTTAAAATGATTATGTTAGGAGGTCGTGGGAGATTATGACATAGCCTATGGAATTGAACCATTATGGAAAATTGAGGGGGATATTTAAAATCATATCCCAATAATTTTTCACTATAAATCTCTTGATCATTCCATAATCCATGACTATAATTTCATAGTGAACTTCTGGAAATACTCATGTGTAGTGTAAACTGTATGGTCATACCATAATTCATTCAAGAAGTGGATGTTGTTATATAATATTTAAGTGATACCATAATATACCCTTGTGTGTGTGATTTATGGTTTTAATTAATCTTTTACAATGATCATACTCTTCTTTTTATGTGCCACTTGAATATCCCCTCACCCCCACTCCCTAATATTTTACCTATTCCTCTCATCGATCTATATTCTCCAAAGCTTATTCACATAACTGTATTGAAATTTTATATAATGTATAATTCTCTTTTAGTAAGATTAACTATTTCAATTTACCATTTATATTTTGTAAAATGCATCATATTATGATATATTTCCCTAATTTCCTGATTTTGGATTTATATATATGAACCAGATTATAATAAAAAATGAGTTACCACCAAAAATATTTTGTAACATTGTCCCCATTTTAGATAATTGTATGTATATTACATCATGTGTATTGTATGGGAATGACATGTGGTTTTGGGGTAAGATATTATTTGAACGGACTGGGTGAGTTGTGAATTATGTTGTAGGTTTGTTAAATAGTTTAACTAGTGATATGGTTATTCAGTTATATATATAAATATTTTAATTATATTCATTGGTTATTCATCCACGGGGAACCAGGTAGTATGTCCCTTGGCAGTCCCCTATGTGGTGTTGTATCATGTGTTGAGTTTAATTTGGAATCAAATAAGCCACAATGAGGGAGTTGAGGTTATTTTAAATTCAAATAACATTCGGAATAATCTGATTAGTTTCATATATTTGGAATTGTGTGGGAATGGACATGGAAATAGAATTGAGTCCTTAGGAATCTTTGGTTGAGTGGATTAAAATGTTGGTATTGGTCTTAGTGGACAATGATAAGCTATTTAGCTGTTTTTACTTGTGAGATGTGGGCATATAAGAGAATAATCCATCTCTTATAGGGCTAGTACTAACAATTTTTTATAAGAATTTTGGAAAATGGGCTCTATGGAGTAAGGATTTTGTTGTTCCCGGATGCCCAAAACCACTAACTAGAGACCAAATTGGTGGAAATCTATATGACCTCAAGCACACCTTCTAGTATTCTAGTGGATACTAACTGGTGTTGAGGTCCTGTAAAAAAATGCGGGGATAGTATTTCAATAAATCATCCTATAAAAATAGTTTAAAGAATAAATAATAGATTCAAAATCATAATAATTATATTAAACTGGGAAATTCCTGATTAATAAACCAAATATAACTTGTGATAAAAAATGAAATTTTAATACATACTGACTTTATCCCATATGGGTGGATCATATATAATAAATAATTAAATAATAAAATAAAATATGGGTTCACAGCCTATTCCCATTCGGACTTAATTCATACCTAGTCACATCATCCAACTCCACCCAAAGAATCTATCCACATTCATCAATAATATGTATTTCCCAAAACCTAAACTTTTGTATATAAACAGTGTCTTCTCAGTTACCCAAGTGCCTTGGTGGCCAAAGAAGGGTGTACATATGCATTAATAGGGAACCACCAATTGAATCTCTAAATATAACTAGTTCATAATATGTTAATAAACAAGTTATTTTAATTTTAATCCCAAATATAAGCATTTAAAAAAGAGAAAACTAAAAACATTAACAAACAATGAGACTAGGGGCCAAGTTCACCCCATGATTAGTACATAAGTGCTTCATTCGTTGTTTATGTGTATCTTAAAAAATCATGAGGAAAATAGTAACCATATCCTTTCTAGGGATAATATATCCATATGTGGTTTACATAATTGGAATTTGGGTGTAATATACACATCTTCAGAGCCCAAGAAGCCACATATGGGGTAATTCACCTCATGTTTAACCATCTATCTCAAGGTCCATCATGGGAAATTTACACCTCAAATTAGCCTTATGTATCATCGTGTTAACCTCTATTAAATATCATTCTCGAAATTTTTGATGGATATGTTTACCCCAGGTCAGCCTTTAGATTTAGTGTACCCTAGGGGAAATTTTTCCCCACTTTAACAATCAATCTCAGCATCCCTCTGGGGCTGTGTTAACCCATGGGTAATAATATGTCTTAGTTTCCCCTGCGGGGAAATTTTTACCAAAGGTTAACCAATATATTTACAATGAAGAATACATAGATTATATTTATATCATAATAAAATAAATTAATGGTATATAGGATCATTAATAAATTCCATTCTAAATGTAGTACCAATATTCATTACCCAATACCATTTCCAAAACCATTACCAATTTCTATGAAAAATGAAATCTCAAATTTCATTTCCCAAATACAATTCTGGAGTCAAATATTAATGTACCTTTTTGTGTTATCATATGAAGGGTTAATCCAATTTATCAATTTCAAGGTTAATGTTAAATACCATTCAGAACCCGTTATAAAAATCAACCAAGTAACACTTTTTATTAAAACATTTCATGTTTCGTTAGTACACTATATTTTTATGGATACTTTACAATTTTCTATTTCAAGAAACCATAATTTTATTTCGGAAAAACCAAATTTTCATCATTACAAAGGTGATACTCTTAGAACCACCATTCTAAAGAACTCAATTCATACTTTAGGGGTTGTTACAAGTTAACATCCAAATTACAAATATTGATTTATTTCCAAGGACATTAGTAGGGAACCAGTGAGACCACCACCCTATGAACTATTGGTTATAAAATTTATATGTGTAATTTTAAGGGACACCAACATATTTCAATATTTAAAACTTCAATTTCAATGGAAAAAACCATTCCAAGGCCTACCAAGGATCACATCAGTAATTGGTTAAATATATAACATTAGGAGAACGTAAAAAATAATTATAATCAATTATAATAAATTAACATATAAAACCCCCAAGATATATGTGATGAAGAAAAAACTATAATCCCTCACTACACTAGAACCATATAATAAAACTCTTTATTTTCTTGTGGTGTATCCACAACCAAATACAATGCCAAAACTCTATCCAATGACATAATGGGGACATCATAAAATCCTAATTTTAAGGAAACCACCTTATAGAAATTGACAGAATATAAAACATCCCTCTAAATGAAAGGAAATATATTGAAGATATCATATTGATACATACTGTATAAAATCCACATTATATATCCATGATATTTCTGCGATTCCACCATTCATCAATTGAATCAACACCAAATACCCTGAAAAAGGGAAACCAAAAATTAAAGAAATCTAATAAAAGTAAGAATGTTGAATCAGAATAGTGAATCTCAACATGAATCACAGAATACCACATTTAAAATCCTCAAAAAGGTTGGGGTAGTATAATGGATAATGAGATGAGCTAACTGTGGTGTTGGTGGAAGAGGGGGAGAAAAAAGGGGTTATGGGTTTAACGAATCAGAGGGGGAAAATAAAAAAAATGACACTTTTAATGGGACACATGGATTATTCTATTGATTTTAAAAACAATGAGACAACCATGGGGTTTCATAGAATATGTACACCACCAAACACTATTTTTTCAAATTTCTTGAGAAAACATGCGCCAATTTTAAAAATTAATAATTCCTCATTTTGAAAATATATTTATGGTTTGTCTACAACCATGCTCCAAATATCTATCTATCGCAAGACACAATATTTAAGATAATATTTTCATGGTTTTCTCTGAATAATTTAATAACCATTCTAGGAAACCATTCCCTATATAAATTGAACTGAATATCATCCTAATTAAGCGAACCCACATGGTTTCCTATAAACTGTGCAACTAAAAATGTACAACCAAGTCATAGTTCTAAATAACCTTAGAAATGCAACCCGACACTACTAAGGATTTCAAAAACACCAAATGAGATTTTAGGGTATCAAATAATACCAAAATATGAAACATTAATATGAAAAAAATTAATTTAATTTTGTACCTTAATTAAAAAATCCAACAAACCACTATTTCAAAAATTCAGACTCCTTTTGAAATATTCTTCATATTTTGACATGAGATCTTACTACCACCCCAATATAACAATTCATGACATTGATAAGTCACATGGTTGACCTTACCACATGTCAGGGACTATGTTGGTCACCATCATAATGTAATCAAACTAATCTTGTCCTTGAATACAAAAATCATATCTAAGGAACAACCTACCACTCAAGGAGATCAAACAGTCAAAACCCAATCCAATGCACGCAGAATAAACCAGACACTAATATATAGAATACAAAAGCCCATATATCCTGATAAAAAATGGTTTTAATGGCCAAAAAACCGATAAGACCATTATGCTTCCCACTATAAGGATCAATTTAAACCCACCCATTCTATTTATTTATTACCTCTTCCATCATAATTTCTTACTTAATCACTGCATTGGTGATCCAATGGAATTGTCAACCTAATGCACAACTCAACACACATGAACATACATAGGAATGATGGTTGGAAATTAGAACCCAATCTCATTTCATAATTCAAAATATGGTTGATCAATGAACCACTATGAATACTCAATATGGTAACATTGCAGCTTCTCCACAAAATCTTATTTTGACACATCATACACACCATTTATATCGAAAATGAAACACAATATTTGGTTTGAAACATAATGAATTGAACTCCATACATGATGTCATGTTGATACATATTCTTCCAAAGATTCTTGAAACTCCCATATCTAACCACCGATGAGTTACCAACCAACAATATTTTGATTCCTTTATGCATGGAGGTATCAAATAATGACCCAAAACCACTAGTTAGAGTTTTTACCTAACCCATTTTAGGTTAAATATTCAGACCCTCATTTTCCACCAATAATTTTTTGTATCATACAACACACTAATGCAATCTAGTTCCCACACCAACAACCCACTTATATTCCACCCCCAATCCACATATTACACTTAGTATCAACACCCCCTAACAATTGATTACCTAATTGGAATTCTTTATAAAATCCATGTATGCATTTCACTTATCACACACCAGCTTCCAAAAGAAACCATGATTTCAAAATGGAAAATTACACATAATCATGACCCCTCCAACAGAGGGGTCATATACACATGTCAAACTTATCACTCCATACCATATATTTTTCATTGTCATCAATCTACATGAGTAACTACACAAAATTCATGGACCATGATCCATTCATCCACAATCTACAGGATTTAATGTGTCCATTTCTCTCTCACCTGAGTGGAAAACTGAAACACCATCCACTACATGTTCTTGGCTTCTATTGAGGTCACCCATGGCATTTGCTAAAATATAATCCAAAATGAGAAACACAGAAATCAATGGTCGATGTTTCACTCCCACTATATGGGATTATATATACCACTAAATGAAAATAACCTATATGGTTTCAGTAAAAACAATGAGTACCACTCATTTTTATTCATGATCAACATATTCATGTCCCATGAATACTCAATTTAGTTCATACTCATCTATTATTCACCCAACTTTGATAAAACCATAATTTATCTTTTAACGAAGGTAAACTAAAATGAATTCTAATATACATGATCCTATCTTCCCACAAACATCTCAATAATATTGTTCACCTAGATTTGAGAGTGACGTGTTAACCAAAACATGATATTTCACTACAATTATCTTCTAAGATTTCTTGAACTGCTGTTTATCCTGGATATATTTCCACCTCATCATATTGGATTCACAGAGTCCAATATGATCTTCCAAAAAACACATATGATCATTTTTTATATCCAAGGGTCAATAGTCCCATGCATAACCAGTTTATATCACCTTGATATCATCAAATGGAAATGGGTACCTAATCCTAATCGCCCTAATAACCAAAACTAAATAACACAATGCATCTACAATACACTAATATATCATTTAATTTACCTACATTTTGGGTCAGACGCTCATCAAACACATCTTAATAACCCTAATCAAGGTCCCATGAGTTTCTCATTTACCTATCCTAGGCCCATGTAACCATTCATGTACTTGCCCATACATCCTGGTCAATAGGTCTGATTATACATGGTGCATCACTAATGTATTCCTCTTATAAGGTTTTAATTTTCCATGAAATATCTCTAACAACACTACCACAAAAAACTGTGGGAATTATTCCAAACCAAACGAATCTACACATGATCTATCCACCATAGACCTGTCCACCTTGGATCAACTCTTATTACAGTGTCAGGATATCATCAGATCAGCATGATCCAAAATCCAAATGATCCAAACCATTAATAACTAACCTTCAAATCAAAAATCCATAGCCATAGTGCTACCCAAGAATACATAATGCTTTATCATAATTTCACCAAAATCTTACTGGAACCTAAAAACCCTTAATTATACTTCTTGAAGAATCCTCCCACAATTCACATACCAAAATATATATGACATTGTAGTAACCCCACTCTTGGATAACCCTGATCACCAAACAAGCTATCATCAAACTAGACTGATCCACTTCCACAAGATCATTGGGCTCACACACATAGATATTGTTTCTTGAAATTATACAATTCACTACTCTTGGTTAGAACTCTTACTCCAAATCCACAACTCAATATGTATACACCCCAAGGCCAATTTCTTTATATAGGTTCAACAACCACACAGACATGCACAGAAATAGAACTATAATATAATGCACCTACATAGGGGTTAAATAAAAACCCTACAATGCCACAACCCTAAAGGGTCATTAGAATCCATGTTGTATTGAAATATCTAGAAACTCTAATTTTATAACCCAAATGAAGACACAATATGAATCACCATTCTATCTAGTACAAATAAACCAACAATGTATCATATGTCCTAACAATGTGTATCATCACCTGGGGTCTTTCTCTTGCCTAAAATACCTAGACATCAGATCAAAAAATATCTAGTAATAATTCCCATCACAATGATCTCAAATAGATTAATCCATTCTCATTCCACGCAATTTATAATTTAAAACATACAACTGATTGATTCAATTTTTTAAAAATTGTATCATTTCATATTAATTTTCTATTTCAAAATTTTATTAGTTTCAATAATTCAATGGTTTGGTTAGATTGAATTCTATTGAAAATTCATGATGTGAAACACCTTATAAGTTTCTTACTATAGCATTATTTAACCAGAACCATTATTTTATAATTATTTATCTGTACCATCTAGAATTCGCAGGGGGATTTGATAATGAAGAATACCCCCAAACACTAATAGGTGAACTATGTAAATGGAATCATAAATATTAGAGACTAGCCCCTCTTAACCATTTAAACAGTGAGTTGATATAAATTACCTTCAAGAACACCAAGATATCATAAATTAAAAATAACCCATGTAAACCCATAGTAATAATCTATCACATAAAACATGGGGATACCACCAAGATCCCATGGGCATAACATGATGAATGAACACACACACCCTCTTACGATAATAGGCCAAGTGGAAAATCCCAAAAATTAGTAACATAAAATCCATGTGAGTGAATCAAGGTCAAAATCAATCAATCATAATAATTAAAATCAAGAACAAAAATTTCACCCCTAGAAACATAGATTTCCCCCCATATATGGGGGTGCATCTCCCATTCACATGTTTACTACCAATATATGACAAATCCAGGAAATATATATACATAAGATAAATATTATAACAAAATAAAAACATTATTTGAAAAAACATTGCGAGGTACCGTTGCTCTAAAACAATGAAAGGTTCCTAGATTAGTGAAATATTTCTTGACCTAATTCATGCCTCCCCATATTCTATTGGGAGGAACAAAATTTGATGGCTTTTGAATAATTAATGGATGTCTATTACCTCATATTAGTGTATAAAAATAGAAAAAATAATATGAAATAAATAAAAAACACTCATAAAACTCTAAAAAATTTAAATATTTAATAAATAATCAAGAGTCAAATAAAATAAAAAATTAATGTGTCATAGATGATAAATGGATCCCATATTTCTTGATTGCAAACAATGAGTACTAATAGAATAAATAAAATAGGTTCTCAACTACTATCCTAATCTACTCCCTATTTTCTCCTAGTCCCGTCTTCTAACTATAAGCCTATATGTCAAATACATCGACAAAAAACATTCCTTACCCCATACCAATTCCTATTATCAATAATGGGTTATGTTTTAGTACACAAGTGCAACGGAAGTCCCAATTCGGTGTTATTAAAAATCAGTAGGCCACCACCAATGACATATCTAAATATAACTTGTCTATAAATAGTTCTTGTATAAGATCATTGGAAATAAATTAAATTATTTAAAATAATAAAATAAAACAAACATCAAGCCTATGGCTTGAGTATAAACCAATAATGGTACATACCCTCATTAGATAGTTCCATAATGTCTCATGGAAAATCCTAAAAGCTAAACCAAACATCATAAGACCGAGGTAAACTAACCAATCCCGAGTCCAATAACGTTATATCTAGGGGTAATATACACATATTTGGAGCCCCATCATCCTCCTAGGGGGTTGTGTTCACCCCTAATTTAACCAACTGCCTCTTCATCCGTAGGGGTCCATATTCAACCCATGTTAACCGTACTTATTAGAATCCAATGGGGGGGGGATGTGTTCATCCCATTTTTATACATAGTTTCAATGTTCAATGGGGGAATTTTTTAACACTGGTTAACCATATGTCTCGTCATCCCTATATTCACCATGGGTTAACCATCAATCATAGAATATACTGGGGACTGTGTCCACCAATGGTTAACCATAAGTCTCCACATCAAATGGGATCCATGTTTTCCTTAGGTTAACCACCATATATTTAAGGGAAAAAATATACATTATTTATGAAGAAAAAAACAAATAATTTCAAGTCAAAAAGGTCAATTGTACAATTTTTTTAAAAAGTCCCTATTTTTTTAGCGAATACCATTCCAAAAACCATTTTCAATTTGATGATCAAATATAATTTATATACTCAATTTTAAATTACAATTTCCAATTAACATTTCGAATTTGGATTTAACATTCCTTTAACATGAGTTGAAACAATTTACATCTTTTCATGGATGATTTTCATTACCATTATAAATTATCAATTAAAAACCATCCAATTAACCCATTTAAAAAAAATAAATCATGTTCTGTAAAAATAACTAAATTTTTAATTCCAGTTTCGAAAATAAACATTTCAAGAAAACACCATTAGATTAGAGAAAACCCATAGTCACATATTTACTAAGGGGTTCCACTAGTAACAACCTTCCCATAGAACTGGAAAATTATTTAATGGATTTGAGTAAGGAAATATCCAATTTAAATATTAATTAATTTTCAAGGTCATCACCTAGAAATCAACGAGACCACGACCACATGAACTAAAGTGTAAAACAATAATATGTTCTAATGTATAGATCAATTACCTCAAATAACACATACATAATATTGTTATGACAGTTGATCAGTTTTCTATTGACTCTTAAGACTCACATAACTAATTTGGTATTAAGCTCACAACATGAAATCTCATAAATTAATTAAAATAATTTATAAATAAAAGGATAATATATTTACAAAATATATAAGTGAAGAATAACCTGTTGTTATATATGACAGCATCTAGATTAAAAAAAACCTAACAACAATCCACACATAACCCAACCAACATAAAAATCTGAAAACCCTAGAAAATGAATCCATGAAATTGAAAAATAATCATTTTTAAAGCAAACCCCAAATAATAATTTATTGTACATCATAAAACCCTATAAACACCCGGAAACACTATGTATTTGTCTTCTTATGATATTTTCTATGCATTCTACATGAATTCCCCTTGTTACATGGCTGATTCCACCAGGATTTATTGAAATCAATATTAAAAAATCTAAAATAATGGAAGAACCAAATTACTAAACCCATGAGAATATTTCTGGAGAAAGGATGAGTGTTATCATCCATTTGAAACGTTAAAAATATCAACTAAAATAACTAGAAATGATGTATTTCTATGAAGGGAGGAGGATCTCGACTGGACGGGGTGTGGGAAAATGATGGGGAAGGGAAAAGGGCGTATAGGTTAATGGATTAGTAGGTTAAAATAATAAAATAAAATAGTTAATGGTTTTCATTATTGAAATATAGTGTTTTACAAACTATGGGGATGGTATATTAAAATAACTCCTCTATCTAATAGTTATTCTATGTGGTATGATAAACCATGAAACAGTTATAATAGTTGGCACTCTATCAGTCTACGTCATTTCAAATTATTTTTATACCACTGTGCAGAAACCATCTACAAACACTAGGTCTATCCCAATCCAATAGTTTGCCATAAATTCCATACATATTTTTATATATTAAAAGATAAATATGCATTATATAACATAATTATACATACAATAATTTTATAGATATACTTAATTTGGAAACATGGATACGTTGAAAATCGGTTCTTAAGAGATCTAAATAACCTCCCTTTACGTTATTCATAACTTTAAGAATTTATATAAAATTATATCATAACATATTTCTTCATATCCTAGAGAAAGGATACAAAATAAAGGGGGATATTAGATACATAGTAATTATAAATATAGGTGATATAAATATAACATGACCACAAGGGTATTCGAACATGAGAATAACATTTCAAAACATACCCTATATATCATAGATGGTAATATTAAGTCGTGGTATAAATATTATTAGTTTATAAGACATTAATAATAATATAATTTATGATAATAGGCTATGAGAGCACAAAAGTTTCATATGTTCTAAATTTGTGGCATACATATAAGCATAGAAAATCTTATGTCTTGGATTAACACCAAGAAAATCAAAGCAAGTTAGGATTGGTCTAAGCAATCATATAACTATATTATTATTGGGATAAGCAACATTTTACACTTTTTGGGATGGGGATAACCTATAATGTAACCTTTTTTAGTCTAGGGATGAACAAACATGTACACTCTTTTGGGCTTCTAAAAGCCTCTCTTGTACCCTCTATTGATCTTAAAATAACCTCCCATGTACCCTTTAATATCGTTAAAAAATAATCATTTTGTAATTAATTGGAGGGATAAAAAATTCTGAGCCAACCCATCCGAAAATCAATTTCCTTCATATTTGTTCCATAATATAATTCATCATATCATAAAACAAGTAAATGAAATAGGTTTAATTAACAATCCATCATATAATAAATCTTGGTAAGGAATCAGGTTTCAAAAAACCTTTTCATCTAAAATCATAAACCATTCAAACAAAGGATAACGATGGTATATTTAGATGATTTTAGAGTAAATCATAGAAAAATATTAGGTTTTCTTCATTAATGAATATAAATACTATTGATATTTCATTAAAACATTATGGATGATAAATAATATCATTTTGAAATGATAATTTCAAAGAACTAAATAATTATCAAATATTTAAAAAACATTTTAATTTAATATAATCATGAAACATTATAGAGGAATCATCAAATTATTTAGTAATAATTATGGAATTAAATTTTTTACATTTCATAAATGTTAAAAGAGAACATTACATTTACCCTTTTCTGAAAAAATTAAAAAAGTACCACATTAAACAATTGAAATGAAAATTCAATTTATACCATTTTAAAAGGAAAACATCGATAAAAATTAATATTAAAATATATAAGGCCCTGGATATTAACATTACTTAACCTTGAAATTTTTGTCCTCAATTTATTCCCTTATATTTTAGGATCTTAGAATGTTCATTGTTTTATAGAATTAGAGACTAAGTCATATATAAAAAACAAATAATACAAAGTTGAATCATTCAATGAGTATCCACCTTTTCCCCCATCTAAATATTTTAAATAAAAATGATTTAATTTAATATAAAAAACCAAATGACTTCCAAATTAACTCCTTCATTAAACTTATCCATCCTTAAATCCTTCAAGAATATTTTGAAAATGTGCAATGAAAACAAAAAAATTAATAAATGATATAAATTTAATAAAAACTATTAGTCCAGTGAAATCATAAAAAACATGTAACATCTTCCATTATCATTAATTTTCATTGATCATATTAAATAACAAAAATACAAGAAAACCACCCAAAAGTTTTTCTAAAAGTATGCATTTAAAACTTATTGCAAGAAATTAGAAACAAATTTATATAACTTATATGATCACATTCATAATCCATTTTAAACACAATTCATAATTAACTAGAGACCAGTAAAATATATAGAAAGGAAATATTTGTAACACTCTCTTTATTTATTACTAAGAATTCTAACATTACCCAATGCGTTGAAGAACAATCTAGATTCACTAATCATTTAATCTATAAGGGGATCACCTATAACTATCATGGTGCACCCTTCATATAAGATGTAATGGGATCACCTAATGACATCTAAAACACCCATAAAATAACCTATAATCGGATCACCCAAAAACAAATTGGCACATCGATCACATATAATTTCAAATAAACACACCATGAATAAAAAATTTTATGATTTCAATTTTTTATCATATAAAGATCCAAAAACTCTTTTACACTTGAAAGAATATCACTTTTGGATGTCAAAATACAATTATCATTTAAAAACACATTATCAATATAAAAATAAAAAAATGGAATAGATTTTTTATTTTAATAATACATGCAGTATATCAAAGGAGTCTAGAAATTAAATAACGGTCCTAGTAGTGGAAAAATTCACTATCATTGTAAATGTAAAAATATAAAATTACTTTTGTCGTTTGTTAAAATGTTCTATATAAAACCGGTAAAAAGATTCATTTTTAATAAAGTTGAAATTATATAAAAGTGATAAAAAATTTAATTCATAAATATTTAATTTCCATATTCATACATTTATAAAATCTTTTAATAAATGGATATATATGTGAAATATTTGGATGGGTAAACATTGTAAGATGATTTTTTAAAGAAAAATCACTTATCACTTAGGAGACAATTGAGTCATAAGCCTTGTGAATGAATGACATTAAAAACCTCAAATATCATAATAATATATAAATTAAATATATAAAATGTCTTAAGGGATGTATATATACATTATAAGAGAATTATGGTTCATAAAATCCAAATTTTTTTCAATGAATGGAACTTGAGATGAAGTCCCTTGCCTTGAGTCCAACTTGTCACATGCATCTTTATCTTCCAAACAAATAAACATATGTTAATTGTTTACATTATTTAGAATCTTTTAAATTTTAATTTTGAATTTATTTAAATTATTATAATTTTATATGAAAACATGTAACAAATTATCTTTATGTCGGATGTTTTGACTATATTTGGTTTATGTGTCAAAAATGACCTTGGATGGTTGACTATTGTCAAAGAAGTAATCATTTAAACATATGAAGAATAATAATCATGAAATAGTTATCATATTTATATATAAATTATAAATTCAATACTGATCATGAATGATGTTTTTTTGTAAATGGATTATGTAACAATCAGATATATGGTAGGCTTTACGTACGTGTGAGTAACATTTCGAATTTTCAATGATCATTATGGAAATTGTGTGAGTAATATTTTATCATTGAAATAGTGTAACACCCTGACCCCAGAAGCCCAGGGCCTATGTATTATTTTAACACATTATAATGATTACACGGAATCATGTCCTGAAGAACTGATCAGTTTTGCAGTCTTGGAAAATAGATTACATATGCAAACATTACATTACAATTTCTTAGAAAAACACAGCACAAATAATACATTGATAATTTCATCAGTCCCCAAGACTAACCCTCTATATAAATCAAAAAACAATATGCGAATCCTGGTAAAGTAATACAAAATAAAGTGGTGCGATTAAATTCTCAGTAAGGATAAACAATATAGTGGAAGATATCACAAATAAACATGGACATGTAAGGTAAGGTAAAAAAACAAAATCATTTAAAAACATTATATTTAGAATAATATTGTAAGAATAGATCAAATAATTCCATTTAACCATTCACATGGATATTCTAGTAGTCAAATGATCACATTTAAAATAAATAACTAATCTCATAACAAGGGAATTCATAATATAAGACCTATTAAACATACTGGAAAGGCTTTGAAATAGACAACATTCATAATTGGGCAAGGCATTAACCAAAACCCCAACATAATATTCTCTTTTGGCGACTGATGCATCAATGTTCTACAGTGGGTCTGTCCCGACACATACAATGTCTAATGCATTTCTCTTATGAGAAGGGTGAAACATAACATAATCATTCATATTAAAACTATCATATGAAATTACAATACTTTATCTATAAAACATAAAAGGTATAAAAATATCACATCCAAATTCAAACATATCATAACTCATTCTATACAATATAGACTATTGTATTATAATAAATCAACCCCAATCAAAAATAATATCCAATATAGTATGATGACATAGTTGAAAATAATCAGTAAAACTCTTTGAGGGAAATAACCCTTTTCATGAAATCATTTAAACGTAACACAATTTATAGAAGAAGTAATTTCAGATGAATAATTGATTCAAAGTGTGCCATACTATATTGAAATTCATTAAGGGAATTAACATTTTAAAACAATCTTGTCCATATAAATATATCCATAAAAACATTTTAAAATCAAGGATATTAATTATATAGATTTAGAAGAAAAATCATAAAAAAATTTAAATTGATGATCTTGTTAAATATTCCCATCAATAAAACATTAAATTATTCATGTGGAAAACATTTTTATAAATTGTATACATGGTTGATAAATATTTCCTAGTAAATACTTACACATTAACAATCTCGGGTTATAATGAGATTGGGGAATTTACCCTAACATTGTAGTTTACAACAGTTAAGGGGGTGTTAAAATCCTATAAAATTGATATTTTTTATTAATAAATTATACCCAGTCCATATAAATATTTATGATATCTTATACGATCCTCTTATCTCAATTTTTAAAAAATATTTCAGTACTATCATTATATTGGGTATTAACTACTTTTTTTCCTATTCATGTTTTGTTAGGTATGTCATGTTTCATATTCATAGGATGTATTCTATTAAAATACAGAACAAAAATATGTTCATGATTATTATTTTTACATATCATATGTTGTTTATAATCATTCGTGAAAGGTTAATGTGGATAATGAATCTCAACACATCATAGAGATTGTTGGTCGTACGCACACATGATCGACAATATCATTTCATTAATGGTTAAATGATATGGAAAATGGATGGTATATTAATTATAAATAAACATAATTTTTTCATATTCATTATTAATATATATTATACACATCATTATACCAATCTAAAAAAATTAATGTGGAATAAAAAATGACACCATATTGTGGAGTTGGTAAGTTGTTTGTAAGCATTCACGGTGATATTATTATTGTTAGGATGGATAAAATGAGGAATATAAATGTACCATGATTATTATAACATATCATTATATTTATGATAATCTATTTTTTACTTTGATATGTAATCAACAAAGAAATAGGATGTAGATCAAGAAAAAAAATTTGAAGGAAGGGATAAAACAATTACCTCTTCTTCATCTGTCTCCTTTTGATTTTCATATAAAGACTCCATAATATGGTTTTAAGAAAAATTGTGGCTTCTAGGATGAGTTGACGGATGTTGGGAAGGGATTTTGAAGGTTTTTTCCATGAAAAGGGCTTGGGAGGTTTGAATAAAAGAGAAGGAGAATTTCCCTTTTATAAGAGTGGTTTGGGGAAATTTAGGCAAATGATGAAAAATAAATTTATTATAAATTGATTTTAGATTTATAATATCTCCAAATAGATTTACTTCCATGAAAAGATGAGTATGGATAGTAATCATCATAGAAAATTATTTTTATACAAGTTTAGGTCATAAAATTAACCTTACCATTTGGGATTAACCCTTAGGTAAATATGTTAACTGTTAACATGACTTCTTGTATTTTTATGTTATATGTTATCTATACTTACTATAAAATGACAAGAAACTCGAAAGTGGGCCATTAATAAAATTTTAAACACTCTTTATGCCAGCTGGAAGAATCATATATTCTTAAGACTATTATAACATTTAATTAAGTAATATTTCTTTTATAAACTCATTTTTGACATTTTGGGATACTATTTAGTAATTGATTTTTGTTAAATTCATAACAACATGTTTCCATTGAAACAAAGACATTAACTCATACCGAAAAGTTAAATTTAATCCATAATTTTTTTTGATGTAATCAAAATATTCAAATTACATTTATTTCAATATTTAGTAATACTATTATTTGAATATTTCATTAATAAGGTAATCACTTCATCATCATTGTTTGATAAATAATTATATTTAATTAATGTCAAAAAATAATAAATAAAATAGCATTGTGTATAAAATATGTTTATATTTCCTACTATATTTTATAGTTAAATAGATAACTTATATATCTCGAATTAAATTTTTTTTAGTAATTAGATACTTGTTTTTTATATTTCCCATTAAATTAAATTAATTATTATAATAAGTCATTTTCAAAGAAAAGGGGATCCATGGTGTCCAAAAATAGAGCTACTAATTTCTATGGTCGTCCATATATCATCCAATAAGTGTTTTACACATGTTATGGTTGTTTTATATTATTAAATATTATTTTGAACCCGTATTTTCCTTATTTACCCTTTATCCATGGTAAATAAAAATAATTACTAATATAACTATTCATAATGTCAAAAAATTAATGTTAAATCTTTAAACAATTTCTAAATTATGATTCCAAATATGGAATCCAATTTCCAAATTCAAAATCATTAATTTGTAGAAATTAATTTATAATTAATTCCCGTTATCAAAACCAAAAAGCTGGTTTTTAAGATTTAAAAACTATCAAAAGATTTAAATTTGGTTATGTTCAATTTAAATGGGAAATTACTTCCAATAAGTTAATTCTATTAAATTATAAAAATTTAATCTAATTATACTTTAAAACCAATTAAAAACATAAACTATCTATATAAAAAATATTGAAGAAAAAGAAATTTTAGTGCGTGGATATAACAGAAAGAAGATTACGGTAGAAGATTTTATCCAAATGTGAGACAAGATCACTTATAATATTGAAGACATCCTCAAAGATGATCCATACAGAAAGGCCAACACTCTAAAATGGTTTCTTCATAGAGGTATGGTTTCTAAAAGGGTTTAACTACAATTTAAATATTTAGCGATTAGTTATGATGATGGCTGATTGTCCCTTTGTGTACTTGTATGGTTTCAAACATTGTCTTTAAAAGTGATTCTCTTAATAAAAAAATTTATTTTTAGTATTTTTCACTATTCATTAAATTATTAAAATTATCATAAAAAACCAAAAAAATTCAAAAGTAAATTTTATGTCCCTATTCAAAATTACAATTTCATTACATCAAATTTTTTATATTAAAGTTTCAAATATTGGATTTAAAAAAGGTTCTCCATTAAAAGGAGGAAAAACAACTTTTAAGAAAATATTTATTTTATATGAAAAATTATATTTGTCCTTATATTTTATCTTAAAATCACATAATATTAATGTTTAAATTATATGGGATATATAAAATTGAAAATTTTGTTAATACTGTTCATACCAACATTTTAAATGGCTAGTTTGATAGGTCGTTGTGTGCTTGAACTTGGTGTTGCGTAATTCACAGGCTATTGAATTATTTAAAAATGAACTGTAACATGGAATCCTGGGGTGATAGAATGATAATAATGTAATATATATCATATTATATATTCAAATATATATATATATCATCCATGTGGTCTGGTGATGAAAAGTGAGTCACATCACTATATAAAGGGGCAGTCTACACGTTCACGAATGACATAAAAAATTATCAATGAGTGAAAAGGTATGAACAAATCATATATTATCTTTTAAGAATGAGAAATATTTAAAAAATATCATAATTAATTTATTTATATCACATATAATAATTTTCATTACCCGTATTAACATCCATTTAATACGTTGGTGAAAAACGGATCATATCGCTTCGCAAGGAGGTAGTCTTACGTACACAGGAGAAACATTATCATATCACCTACATGATGTGAAGTAATATATATATATATATTAAATAAAAACTCAATAGTTATACTTATGTAATAAATATCATATTTATTCTTTAAATCTATCATCATACCCAACCGTGAGAGGCGGTAATTTAAAAATGAATGACATCTGTTATTGAGTAAGTAGTCCTGCAAACATATGAATGATGATTTCATAACCCATTTTATGAAATAAGAAATATATTTATGTTATTAAATTAACATAGTAAAATATTATTATATTCTATATATTAATGATATTATATATGTATGGATTAAGAAATATTGAAGGGGTGGTAGAAGAAATAAAATAATAATGCTCGTTGAAAAATGTCTACTCTTCTTTCAGGCAACACCTTTTTGTTTGTACTAAAGGGATTCCATGGTTATATTTATAAAAAATATAAGGATTCTAGTAAATTAATTTTAGATTATAAAAGTTATTTGTTCAGTATTTTTCCAAACAAGTTTGTTTTTAATCTATTAATAGAGGAGTAGAGGGAGTGGCCTGTTATAAGCGAGGTGAAGAGCACAGATGTAATTTTTGAATAGAATGAAATACAAACACCATTAAATAATGTAAAAAGATAATATAATTTTAAATTGTTAGTAATAGATGTTATATGTTAAAATATGGAAATAAATTATATTTTAGACAATCAGTTTGGTCATCTTAACAATTATTTTTTTATTTTAACCACCAGTAAAACAATTTTTACCTTAACCACGACTATTAATTTAAATATTTTTATCTATTAATTTTTATCAAAATATAAGTTCAGAATATTATAAAATATAAATTATTATGAATCCAAATATATAATTAATATCAAAAAATTATATTCATATAAGTGTAAAGGGTCAATTTAAAAAAAATATGAAGACTCGATGAAAACATGTGTTTTCAAGGAGAGGATTTTTTGAGAAAAATATTATTCTAAATTAACTATATAAATAATAATTATAATTTTAGGAAAAATAATAAATATTTAAGGGAATATTATATATAAATTTTATTAAAAACATTTCCTATTACGAATTATTTTAATTAAAAAAATCGAGAAAAATTACACATTTTAAAATTGTTTATTAAAATTACCAATTTTTATAATCGAAAAAAACTTATAAAAGACCCCTTTAATTTTGATTTTAAAAACATTAGGTGGATTATATATACCTAAAAACATTCAATAATTTAAATAATATTTAAAAAATAATTTTAGTAACTAATTACATAATTTATATTAAATAATAGAAATGTTTCATAATCATCAGTATTTTTCACGATTTAGTAAAAATAACAATTTTACAAAAAACTCCAAAATTATCAATTAATAAATTTTATATATTATTATATCAAATATTATAGTAATAATTTAAAATTTATATTTTAAAATTTATAAATTAAACTTTTTAAATAAAACAAATGTAAAGATTTTATTTAAAACTCTTTCCTTTTTGGTCAAAAAATAACATTACATTTTCATAATGAATATAACTATATGATTTATATTAATAAATATTAAAATTAATTATTATATCATTAATTAGGTTGTTACATTATTCTAGCATTTTTAAATTATTTTCTTGCAATTTAATTTACTTATTAAATATTTTTGGATAACTTTTCCTCATAGCATTTCAGATTCTCATGTTTCCACTTCAACCAAATATTTTTTCATATAACTCTAACCTAGTAAATCCCCATATTTCAAGAAACATGTTTTTATGGTCAAGAATCTGAATAATTTATTCCTCATAATGAAGGTTCTCTTAAAATTGAACTACTTTCATGCTGAAGACATGGAATGAATCTTTCACATATTTCATGAACATGGAAACATTAAATAAATTATATACAAAAGAAAAACAGGGACGTAAGGTCACTCAGTAGGAAACTAAACCAACATTATCCTTGACTTTATATGATCAAATCAACCATGGAACTTCTTCTTTCTTACCAAAACCCATAACATTTTTTCATGGTTAAATATTGAGAAATACATGATCTCTTACCTCTAAAGAATGATATTTCAAATGATTATCCTCATAACATTTATGCCTTCTCTATGCCATCCTCACATGTGGTTGAATCAATTTCACATTCTAAAATATATACTCTACTAACTCCTTTCCCTAAAACATCCATTCTCCAACATCATCCCAAAAAATGGAATTTGAATCAACTTTCCATATAATTCAAAAAATGTTACCATATATATTCTTGAATAAAAACATTTATTATAAAATAACTCAACTAAAGACAGATATTAAACCACATTCCTTGGTTATACCTTCAATAATAATGCATCATACCATCCATCATATGATTTTTTTCTCAGGCAATCCCTCAAACTAAGAATGAAAATAAGTAATAAAATTTAACTCAGTACCCAACAACTTATGAAGTGCACTCCATAAATTATATGTGAACCTAGGATCAGTGTATAATACAATGTAAAGAGGCACTCTGTGTAACCTGAATATCTTCTGTAGACAAATTTGAGAAAAAATATCTATTGAAATTATATCTCAAATAGGAATGATGTGAAAAGATTTATTTTATCGATCCAAAATAACACAAATCACATTATAACCTTGGAAATTCAACTGAGAATTCAATGAATTCACGTATAATTCACATATACCCATTCTCAATCCAACCCACAAATAATACTTATTATGATAACTATACATCATAGATCTTACAGGATGAATGGAAAATAGAGAACTATGATATTCATTCGACAACCCTTTCAAAAACTATAAATCAGAGGAGACACATAATCTCTTTTTCATAATTGAAAAAATCATTCTTTATCAATATTAAAATAAGGAAACATAGATTTATAATGTATTATTCCTTTTCCAAAAATTATTTATCCTCATTCATAGATTGTTTAATTTTTAAAATTTTAAATTTTACCTAAAATTGAATCCAAACAAAGGATGTCCCTTTTACCACCACTTCTAGGACGATATTCATCAAATTATTTACCAAATGATTATATTCTAAACATAAAATAGTTAATATATCATTATTATTTTGACTGAAATCATCAGCCACTTTTTTTTATTTTATAGGATGGGAATAAATTGTGAAATCATAATCATTGATCAGTTCCAGCCAACATGTCGGTCTTATGTTCAAATATTCTAAGATATTTTTTATTTAAAAACTTGTTGATTACTAAATATTTCACACTTTATCCCCACTAATGATTCCTCTAAATTTTTAAACAAAAAAACCGTAGAATCTATTTCCAAATGATGTGTAAGGTAATTTAAATCATGAGGTTTAAACTAAAATGAAGCATAATAAATTAATCGATCCTTCTTTATTAGGAAACAACCAAATAATTTAATTAATTCATTATTTTGGGTGAAAAACTCCCCATTTCAAGATTATTGGACCAGAACAATAGCAATTAACTATTTAATTTTTAGTTTTGAAAAAAAAAGCATCCTCATATTTTATCCAAACTAATTTAAACCATTTTCTAGTTATATTATTCATTAGGCTAGATAACATAGATTTTTTGGGAATCCACTATTAGTAACCTAATAATCCAAAAAATATTAATCTATGTGATATATATATATATATGTATATCATTATTCAAAAACTATTTGTTTAGTACATTCTATAGTTATCCATATCTAGAAAATATATGTTCAATGAAATAAATTTTTTTGCAACCAGAATTTGCACTTACTAAATTTAACATATCATTTATTTTATTTTATGGTTTGTAAAAAATTCTAATGTATTTCATATTACTATTGAATTTTAGAATATAAGAAAATATCTTTAATAAACACAACCGCTATACTATCTAAACAGCCATGAGTAATACTATTCGTATCATCCATAAATACATAATGCTCTTTAGAAAATAAAAATCGAATAACTAAAAACTCAGGTACCCATATCTAGTTTGAAACAAGGTATTCGGAATTTCTATTTCCATTGAATTCAACTAATAGCATCCTAAACTCAAGACATCCTTCTATAAATACTAATCTCCTTGAAGCTGATCAAACAAATCATCAAAATGAAGAAAATGATACTTGTAGTTAATAGTTGTAACTCCCTGACCCTATTTACCCAGATTCAGGTCATTATTACATAACATTGGCATTATTACAAGAAATCATGTCCTAAAGGGCTGATCAGTTTAGGATTCTTGGAAAATATATTCTATATGGGAACTTCAAATTACAATTTATAACATAAAATACAACATAGATAAACCTTTTATATTGAATTATTATACTGGATTAAACTAGTATATAAAACATAATACACTTCATTGAATCCAATAAAAATGAAACATAAGAAAGGGGTGAGCTTATATGCTTAGTAAGGATAAACATTACTGCAGAAGCAGTCATAAATAATCATAAACCATTATGGAAATGAATAAAATTGAAAACCAGTCCATTTAAACATAAAATAAATTATAAAACGGACAAGTTAAATTAAATAATTCCATTTACATATTGACATGGATAATCTACTAGTATAATAATCACATGTAACATCAATAACTATTCTCATAATTATGGAATTCATAATTTTAGACATCTTCACCACAGAGTCAAGTCATCGTTCCAAGACTCTTACTAAAAAAATTAACAAGGACTTGTGCCAAGACAATAGTTAATCTCACGAGAACTATGAATTCATCGAGGGGCTATAGCAGGCCTCACCCATCAATTACATGGTTCAATGTATTACTCATATAAAGGGTGAAACATAATCTAAAAATTCATATTGAAACAAGTATATGAAATTTCTATATTTTAACAACAAACCATGAATGGTATAAAAATAGCACATCTATAGTCAAACATAACTCCTTCTATACAATTTGGAAGATTTTTTATATAATAAATCAACCAAAATCAAGAATAATTATGGATGCGATATAAATGAAAATAATCAGTAAAACTACTAGAGAGAAATATCACATTTTTCTTGAAAACATTTAAAATTTGTACTATTTATCAACAAAGTCATTTAAAAAGGTTATTGAATCAAATTTTCCCACAAATCATTGAATATTTTCAATGTAATTTTAATTTTAAAAAATTCATGCCTATATAAATATATCCTTAAACCAGTTTTTAAAAAATGGAAATTAACGAGAAATATTTAAGAAGAATAAATCCTTATAACATGTAAAATGATATTTTAGTTTGAGTTTGAAACCAAATGAGAGACAATTGAATACAAATAATTGAGGTAATAAAAATTTAATAATATTATTATTAAAATGGGATTAATGGTTTAGTATGTCAAAGTACAGTATAAACAACATATAAAAGTTAATGGCACATAACAACAAAGAAGTTTTAATGGAATGTAAATTGAGTTGATATAAATTATAAAGATTGTATCCTTAGGTTAAGGATAAATCAATGACATAATTATGTTTGAAAAATAAAAATACACTAAATAAGAATGTATATTTAGTGTAAATCAATCATAGGACATTCACACATATTCTTGAAAAAACAACACCAATGACATGGATTTTTAACTCAATGAATGTAACTTGAGGTAAGATTACTCATATCATGTTTATATCGATGACTTGAGAATTTATCGATGTATTTATTATGTGTATAAATATTATATCCACAAAAATGGGAGTAGAAATTACTACATAAATAAATAAATATTGATTTCAAACATAATCTTGGACTAAAATAATCGATGATGTTTTCATAAAAAAAATGAGTGGAAATTGAAATTAGAAAATCCCTTAACAATTTGGTAACTTACAAAATATACACCGCATGAAAGAAAAATAAATCAATAGAGATTTAAATACCCATAAACTAAATTATATTTTAAAAAGAATACCATCATGGGTAGCACATACAACACACAAAAGGAAATAGTGGCAATATAACATAAATCTCATGGGAATAAGAACTAAGATAAAAACCCATAACCTTATACATTACATTAGTAGAGGGTATGTTTTACCCCATTAATTATGGTAAAATAACTGGATTTAATTTATACATTAACCACATACATAAATATTATATCATATGTGATCTTGTAATATTGATTTGTCTATAATATTTCAGTAGTATCATTATTTTGGGTGTAAAAAGATTCATTTTCTTTTATATGTTTTTGATACGTAATTTACGCTTATTATGGATAGGATGTGTTTTATTCATATCCAAAATGATATTATTTCAATAAAAAATGTTTTTTATTCATTATATTAGAATTATTATTCAATGGTTATGATGGGGAATGAAATCTAATTGGATCGTAGAGACGATGAGGCGTACGCGCGCATGAGTGACAATATCATTCTATTGACGGTGAAATCATTTGTATTTGGACAATATAATATATATAAAGAATCATTGAATTGATATATTAATTATTTAAATAAATTATAACCCTTAATATACCCATCCAAACAATTAAGTGTTGAATAACAAACTACACCCCGACGTGGAGACGGTAAGTCGTACGAACACACACATGGTGAATTGTCATTCATAGGATGGATAAAGTAATGAATATGGTTGGACCATTTTTATAATAACATAAAAGTATATTGAATGTAATGAATTTATTATTTTGGTCTGGAAACAACAAAGAAAGGAGGAGTGGAAGAAGAAAAGAACATTGAAGGAGGTGACGAATTATTACCTCTTTTTAGGGGTTCAATTTTGATTTGTACAAAAGGGAACCATAAGTTGGTTTTCGGATCAATGTAATGTCTCTAGGTTAAAATCAGTTTAGTTGGTAGAATGTTTGAGCAGGGGTTGGTCGAGACAAATGGCTTTGGAGGTGTGAATTTTAGAGAAGGGTAATTAACCTTTTATAAGGGAGGTGAGGGGCAGTTTAGGAATTATTTTAAATATTATTTTATTATAAAAACATTTTCGGTTTCTAATAGTTCATAATGGATTTACATAGAAGATAAGGTGGTTATGGGTCTAAAACCTCTCAATCAATAGGTTTTAGAAAAGTTTAGGTGACCATATTAACCTTGTCTTTTATATTTAAATCTTAGTTATATAGTTTCACTTTTACCATGTATTCTTGTATTATTATAATTCATGGTTAATAACCATACAATAAAATGAAAAGAGAACGTACTATACTTAATTAATGAAATATATATAATTATATAATTCCTTTGGATGGACCGTATATTTTTAAGACTATTATATAATTTAATAAAATTGTATTTGTTTTAAAAAACATTACAAAAATTTTGACACTATTTTGTATTTGGTTTTTTTGAAAGTAATAACAATTTTATTTCTTTGATAAAAATTTGAATAAACATTTAAATGTCATATTACCCTATAAAATTTGTTGACGGATTCAAAATTTTCAATTTACATTTATTTTAATATTTAAAATATTAATTTTTATTATCATTCATTAAAAAGAAAATTATTGCATCGTCATAGTTTCTTAGATGAAATTAATTATCTAATGTTTAGAATTTATTAATATAAAACTATGATGTAGTAAATAGTTTTAGTTTTCTAGTAAATATTTATAGTTGAATTATTCAAATGTGTAACCCTATAATAAAAATTTTTTAGTAATTAAAATTTCAATTTAGCACTTTTAACTCTTCATTAAATAAAATATAATAAATTTCATAATCGAATCCAAGTGGATCAAGAACAATTATATTTTATTACTAAAGTTGATTTTGGTCGAAATACACTTATCCAATAGAATTACGACATGTATTGAGGTAATTATAATATCATTTTTACCTCTCACTACCCTTTTTACTTTTAACCGTGTTAAATTAAATTCAAAAGATACTATTCCTGAAAAATTATTTTCAACCAATTGAACCACATTTTACTTAATGGTTTCAACTATTTCTCTTTTATTATTGGAATTAAATTCACAAAAGTAGTAAAATTATGTATTATGAAAATTTTCCAATTTGCCAAGAAGGTGGGTAAAATATGGAAAAAGTTCAATAAAATTTTATATATCTAATATCATTTTAATAGAAATTCAATGAATTACATTTGAATGTTATTAGTATTATGTATATATTTATAATTTAAAAAAAAATTAAATTTAAAATAATTATTTAAATAAAATGTCGTCTTTAAATAACAACGTAGTGTTTTTCACTATTCATAAAAAATTGAATGTTTTTCGAAATATACTAAAAATTCTCCCAAAGATAATTTTTATGTTCCAAATTCTGAAAATATTTCAATATTAACAAATTAAAAACATTTTAGTTGTATTAATTAATTTTAAAAAATATTCCCAATGCAAAAACCCGAAAGCGGGTTTCTGAGAAGTATAAACTCTCAAATGATTGATATGTGTTTATGACCAATTTAAATGTAAAATCACTTCCAATGACCAAATTTGGATTAAATGATAAAAATATAATCTAATTATACATCAAAACCATTCAAATTTATAATTTAACACTATAAAGTATTTTTATAAAAAATTTCAATTAAAATTTAGTATTTTCCACTATTCATCATAATAATAATGTTTTTAGAGATGCTCCAAAAATTTATCCAATATAAATTTGTATTCCTCTCTTAAATAGAAGATGATTATTTTGAATAATTTAAATATTAAAGTCTAAAATATTGGATTAAAAAAAGTCCCTCCATTAAAAGGCGGAAATAATTTTTTCTTTAAAATACTTCTTTTATCTGAAAATTTGAATTTTTTATTATATAATTTCTATGAAAAACATAATATGGATTTAAAAATTATATGGAGTATATAAAATTCATAATTCAGTAAATTTTATTAATAAAATCTATTTGACTGGCTAGTTTGGTATGTCGTCTTGCGCTCAAACTCGGTATTACGTGTGCTACAAACTATTGAATTTATTTAAAGAGATAACATACTATAAAATATTGGGGTGTTAAATTCTTCCCCCACAACTTTTAAATTGTTTCCTCTCAATTTTAAAATTTGGATTCAGAACATCATTGAATGTACCACATAGGAAAAATATTCAATAAAACAATAACATTTAAAGAAAGAAAGAGATGTACAAAGGTCACCCAAGTTAACCGACACTAGGATTCCATGTAGGAAAACATGGATATGGATGATAAAATAAGTGTCAAGTTCAAATGGATAGTTATATAAAACATTATCAGTAAAAAGTTAACAAAAAGAAAACCAAAAATATTGGATGGGTTTAACGATCATTAGTTTCCTAGTAGGAAAAGTAAACAGACAACATCATTTGTTTTAAGATGCATTTCATAAAGTTGAGGAATTTATTTATGGGACAAACTAAGAAAATAACGTGATATACATACCTTTCAAGTATAGTTTCATCCTTTATTAAATTTCTACCACTAATTCATCTTCTTTCTCCAAGCGATTAGTATTTAAGATGACTTGGTCACACCTGAAGTTGTATAATGATCTTCTAGAGAATCAAATAATCCAAAATTGATGAACTAAAGATTTCTCTTTTCTTTATAGATTAACCAAAACCAAAATGTTTAGTAAAAGATCATATGATTCCTTAAATGGAGAATCCTTTATAGAAACAAAATTTAATCTTAATTTCCAAAATAAAAAAACAACACCCAATATTTAATAAAGACAATTCAATAAAAGATTGTCCTTCAAATAATTCAATATAATCCAAAATAAGATTGAAACCCAAAACTTAAATGAATTTAATCACACTGTCTTTCATATTAAATCATAACCTTTATCTCCCAATAACATAAACTACTATTAAATTCTCATATTGAAGTGTATTTAACCAAATCACATATTCTATATGATCTGTTAATCATTTTCAATAGTAACTTGAATGTCTATAAAAAAACAAACTTCCAAAATAAAAATCCACCATTAATGTATGGAATCAACCTTAAACATTTCATTTTCAACCACAATAAGTAATTACAAGATATTGAAATAGTCAATCCTTTTTCAAAAAACATTTAAAAAAATATTTTTGAATCAATGTGTCTCGTACCACATTGAAGTTTTTAATGGAATTTTAATTTTAAAACATCAATGTCCATATAAAACAATACTCAAAACCATTTTTCAAAAATGGAAATTAAAGATAATTATTTAGAATAATATATATTTAAAACATTTAGAATGATATTTTAGTTAAAGTGTTTTTTAAAAAATGAGAGACTCTAGAATACAAATAATTGAGAAAAATCATTTAATATGAACATTATAATATCATGAGAATAAATGGATTAATGATATAATAAGACAGATGACATTATATACACCATATTTGAGTGAATTGGTGCATAACAACAATTAAGTCTCAATGGAAATGTAAATTGAGGTGAAATCCCTTATAAAGATTGTATCCTTAAATTAAGGATAAATCAAGGACATAATTAGGTGTGAAAAATATAAATACACCCAATATAAGTGGATATTATGTTTAAATCAATTATAGGTCATTCAAAAATATTCAAAGGATGAAAAATTCATGAAGTAGAAGTTTAACCCAAAGAATTGAAATGGGGTCAAGAAGTTCCCTTGCAAAACTTAGAAAGCCTAACTATGTCACATTAAAATTCAGAAAATGAGTTGATGAGATAAAAAGGTTATCTCATAACATTGAAATCAAATTTAAATAAATAAGGATATATAATAACATATCCATATATAATAATATGAAAAGTAAAATACATAACAAACAAGTTGTCTTTTAAAAAGTGGAGGGTGAAATGTTCCCTTACAGATTGGGAAACATATGAAAGATACACCATATGAAAGAAGAATCATTATATAAAGATATAAATACCTTAAAATAATTTTATATTACAGAATTAATATAATCATTATATTACACAATTAATATAATCTTGGATAGTACATACTCCTCACAAATGGAAGTAGTGGCCAATATTGCATGAATATCACAGAAATAAAAATTGAGATGAAAAACCCTTAATTCATTGTTATCAAATGGAGTCATATGAACAAAAGTTAATAACCAAAAAATGAATCACATATTACAATGAATATAAAGGTAATAATTTTAATAATATCAATGGCAGTACACATTACACCACATGCAATAAATAAGTGGCGAACAGTGGAAATCTCACAGAATTAAAAGTGAAATAAGAAATCCCCTTACCTCGTTGTCCGACTTGACCCGTTCATTCTTTAATATCCTAAATAATAAAATAAAGTTAATTTATACTTGATTAAGAACATTTTTAATGTTTATTATTCCTATTATATCACTTATTACTATGTTATAATCATTATGCAATCATTTATGTTAATAACATCCGTTTTGTCGATATTTGGTACATGAGTAAAAAATGAACACTTTATATTTACAAGTTGTCCATGTTTTCAATACACCATTGTATCTATAATGATATTCATGTTTATATATCATATATATCATATAAATATAGTATATATATATATATTTATAATATTATATATCATTTGGAGGTAAGAAATGAAATGCACTGTTCATGGAGACAGTAAGCTGTACGTACGCATGAACGCAAATTTCATTTCTATTTCTTATTTTAGTGGGATTAAAACATAATGATACATAATTATATTATAATTACAGTATAATATCCAATATAATATCGTTAACTCTATCCTTTATACATCCCACATAAGGCATTAATAAGTCATATCACTTTGATGGGGCGGTAGTCCGCACTTCCTCAAATGAAATTATCGCGTTTATCCATAATGGAAACCATAAAACTATGATATAAATGGAAAATATAGAGGGATAAAAAATATATAACAATAATATATATAGTATATAAATACTGTTCCATCATAATGGCCACCATGAGAGGTGGTAGGAGGTAATTGAACAATCATAGTTTTGTGTGGCGTTAGTTTTCCACCCACGGAAACATTATGTTCTTCTCTCATTAGATGGAGTTCTATGTACGTGTAGTTCGAATGCTTTCTATACCAACATCCTAGTATATTGAAGATATATTTTTTGTTATAAAATAAGTTAATAAAAAGATTTTAGTGATGGACAAGTAAAATAAAAGAAAAGAAGTTAAGAGAAACCATTACCTTTAATTTGGGGAACTCCCATTGGGTTGAACAAAAATGGTTTTCTGAAGTGCCTTATGCCTAAGTTAAGGCATTTATTTGGAAGAGAGGGATGTAGGGAGATTAATTGACCATAGGTTTTATGAATGAAAAGTCTTGGGAGGTGTGAGGAATTGGTTAGAAATGGTCTCCTTTTATAAGGGGAGGAGGGGCTCTTTACAAAAGTGTGAAAATATTATTTTATTATATAATGATATTCGGTTTCTAAAGTTCCAAAAATCATTAAAGTCGAAGACACAATGACTCATGGTCAAAATAAAATCATCCAATAATAATTGGACAGGTTTTGGATATTATTTTAATATTTATAATCATATTTATTTAAATCATTTATTAACGTGGTAAATACT
The DNA here is from genome assembly GCA_963277665.1 of Viscum album. Lineage (NCBI taxonomy): Eukaryota > Viridiplantae > Streptophyta > Magnoliopsida > Santalales > Viscaceae > Viscum > Viscum album. The sequence goes on from OY728158.1 coordinate 1,294,005,608, forward strand.
ACATCATTATTGTGTTATATATAATTTAATTTATTTGATGTCTAAAAATTATAATAAAAATATCATGATGTATTAATTATTTTTATATTTTTAAAGAATATTTATATTCAAAGAGATGACTTATATAAAATCTTATAAAAATTAATTAATGAAAGGTTTTTGTTTATTTCATTTTGGCCTTTACATTATATTAATTAATCTAAAGTGTCATTATTTCGTAAGTTTCTCCATGGGGTCCCAAAATATACCAAATGATGCCAATGATCGGCCATTACTCATACAATAAGGATAGGACATGTGTTAAGGTAATTTTGAATTAATACAATATTATTTTTACCTCGAATTACCCTATTTACCTTTAACCATGGTAAATAAAAGTCAAAAGTTACTATTCACCAAAAAAATTATTTTCATCTTATTGAACCACATTGTAATTACTAATAACAACCATGTATGTTGGATTTTATAAATTCAATTCCCAAAAGTGGTAAAATTTCATTTAAATGGAAAATTCATTTATTATAACAACCACTAAGTGGTTTCGCTAATCATAAAAAATTGTTGTTTTTCAGAAAAATACAAAAAATTAAGCCTAAGCTATATTTGATATTCCGAATTCAAAAATAGTTCCTATTTTAAAAAATTCTAAACATAGAAGTTGCATTAATTAATTTAAAATTAATTCCCATTGTTAAAACCGATAGCGTGTTTTTAAGAAACAATAAATATCAAAATATTGATATTTGTTTATTTCAAATTTCAAAGTGAAATTAATTACAATGACCAATAGTGGATTAAATGGTAAAAATATATTCTAATTAAACTCTATAACCAATTAAAAAGGTAATATAACCATATAAAAAATTAGATTAAAATGCAGTATTGAATTAAAATAAAATATTTTCACCATTCATTAAAAAATGAACTTCATCGAAAAAATTCAAACAATCTACAAAAAGTAAATTTTGATGCCCGATTTCTAAAAAAGCATTTTATTTGGTCATATATAATGTTTTAATGTGACCGAAACTAGATTTAAATAGGGTCCTCCATTAATAGTTGGTAAATCGACCGTTTAATGTAAATTATTCTTAAAATTAGATTCATTCAAATTTTAAGCCTCAAACTTTCATTGGATAGATGTAAATAAATTTAACAATCATGTATAATCATATTTTAGTTAGTTTCGTTCATTCTCTCCAAAACAATAGCTAGGAGTTAAATACCATTTAAAATAGTAATATTATATTATTAGTGTGCAATGTTATATTTCAAAGAAACTATTTGTTGCGTATCGTGTACGCTATCAAACATAGAAACCCATTTAAAGAAAAATTAATATTTAATTCAAAAAATATTCATAAATATGAAAAATTTCATATTCTTTATTTTCCTGGGATGTTACATCCTTCCTCTCTTTTGGGAATTCCATCCTCGCAGTTTTAAAACTGGGCTTGAAAACTTCATTAAAATTCCCATATAGGAAAAGATTCAGTAAAACTATAACTTTAAAAGAAAGAAAGAGAAGTTAAATGGTCACCTGAGTTAACCCATAAGAGGATTCCATTTGGAAAACATGGATATGGAGGAAAGAGAAAATGGTCATGTTATGATGGAGAGTGATAGAAAACTTGATTATGAGAAAGTTAACAACTCGAAAATCACAAACATGTGATGGGTCAAACGGTCTTTGATTACCCAGTAGTAAAAGTTAAAAGAAAAAGTTTTTTTAGGTTACTTTTCATTTTATTGGGGAATTTAATTATTATATTAAATAAAAACATAAAGTAACATACTTACTTGTCTTGTAGACTATCATCCATTACTAAATTTCTACTACAAATGCATCTTTTCTACCAATGATGAGTATTCAAACTGACTTAGTCACATCAAAAAAATCACCAGAATAAACTTATAGAGAATCACATAATCCACAAAAAAGGATATATATTCCCCCTCCCTTTAGACATTAACCAAAACCAAATAAAATAAGTACAAGATCATAAAATCCCTAAAAATGTTAATCCTTTATAAAAATAAATACTGCTCTTAATCTCCAAATTTTTGCAAACAATATCCAAAGTTCAACCAAGGCTATTCAATTTACCATTGGCCTAAATATCCTTCAAAATAACCCAAACTATTTTTCTAACCAAAAACTCATAAGGATTTAGTCACATAGTCTTCTATTATAAATCATAAAATTTATCTCCAAATAAAAATCTACTACTCTTAAAGTCTCATACTGAAGTGTAATTAACCAAATCACATATTATCTATGATAGGTTATTTATTTCCATAAAAACCAAATCACCAAATGTCGAAAAAATCAGAGATTCTCCAAAAATAAAATTCCACCATAAATCATCAAAAGAAAAGATAATTATTCCTTGAATAATATTATCTTATATCAAACTTCAAGATTACACATGATATAAAAAGTCTTCCAATATAATCCCTTCATAAAAGAGTATTATTAATTTTAAATATTCCATCATCATAAAATATACCATAACACTTGAATCCCATATATGTTGTCCTCTTAATCATTAAATGTTCTTCATTATCAATTAACCATTCTTTTCCAACTTATTGTGAAATACTTATTTCCTACAAACACCTAAGATTCTATAATGTCAAAACATATGTTATGAAATAATCCATACCTTTCATTGGACATTGTCGGTTTATTCATACTCAATTGGAATGGAATTAGGTAGTGGTAAACATATATTTGTACGATCATGGTGATCCCATTCTCAAGACATCTTCATTGGACATCTTTCTATATAATGACCATGAACACCACATTTAAAACATTCAATTGATCCCTTATAAAGAACCTCTTTCTCTTTTCTAGATTCAACTGGATTATTCCTTTTTCCATGGAATGTTCTTTCTTTATGACCTTTATTCCCATATCTATATCATCTTCCCATCCCTTTGAAAAAATTTCCTAGGTGTTTCATTCCACATCCTTGACAAATAAGTTTTTGAACATACTTACCATTATGAAAATTACCTGAACTTCTGTAGGGATTTATTTCTCGCATATACGATGCCTTATAAAAATCACCAACGTTCATTTTGTCCATCATGACTCCAGATTGTTGTTTTAGAATAACCATAAGAGTTCTCATTGTAGCACAAATTTCATTCAGTTGCTCGTTCAAAAAACATTCAATGTTTTCTTCACATCCACTATTACTTTAGTTCCTTCTAGATCCATTCATTTGCTAAATCCAAAAAGCTCAGGCTGATTATATCAATAAAATCATCATATAATAACTTAAGAGAAGGATAAATACTAAGATATACATATTTATGTTATATTAAACTCAATCACTTTATCTAAAATAACATTGTCACTTTCTAAAATCATGTCCATTATGGTAATGTCACTTATACTTAAAGAACACCATAACCTCAAAAGTTATCCAAACCAACCTTTAACACCAACTTTAAGGACATGACTATAAATATTTCCTTTTCAATCACACGAACTAATTTCAAGATATTGAAATAGTCAATCCTTTTTCAAAAACCAATTAAAAAGATATTTTTTAATCTATGGGTCCCGTACCACATTGAATATTTTAATGGAATTATAATTTTAAAACATTAATTTTCATATATAAAATACTAAAAACTATTTTAAAACATGGGAATCAATGCTAATGATTTGGAATAATAAATATTTAAAACATTTAAAATGACATTTATGTAAAAGAGTTTTTAACAAAATGAGAGTCTCTTGAATACAAATAATTAAGGAATAACATTTAAACTGAACATTATAATATAATAAGAATAATGGTACTAATGACATAACATGACAAAGGAAATTATATACAAAATATAAGAGTGAATTGGTTCATAACAAAAATTAACTCTCAATGGAAATGTAAATTGAGATTAAAACCATTATAAAGATGGTATCGTTAGATTAAAGATAAATCATTCACATAATTATGTATGAAAAATATAAATACACCCAATATAAGGGGATATTAACTATAAAAAATTTAGAGGTCATTCACACATATTTATTGGATGACATATTCAATAAGTAGAAGTTTAACACAATGAATTGTAATTGGGTTAACAAGTTCCCTTTCAAAAATTCGAAAGCCAAACAGCGTCACATTAAAGTTCAGAAAATGAGTTGATGAGATAAAAACGGAATCTCAACACTTGGAAATCAAATTTACAATAATAAGGATATTTAATAACATATCCCAATATATTAATATGTAAATTAATAGACATAACAAAAAGAAGTCTTTTAAAAATAGGAGAGTGAAAGGTTCCCTTATAGATTGGGCAACATATGAACGATACACCACATGAAAGAGGGATCATTCAATGAAGATGTAAATACCCGAAAATTATTCTATATTACACAATGAATATAATCATGGACTGTACATACCCCACACAAAAGGAACGAGTGAGCAATATAGCTTGAATATCACGGGAATAAAAAGTGAGATGAAAAACCTTTACTTCCTTGTAATCAAATCGAGTCGTATGAACAAAAGTTAATAACCTCAAAATGAATCACAAAATACCATGAATATAATTATAATCATTATATTATATATAAATGTCAGTACACATTACACCACACTCATTAAATAAGTGGCAAACAATGGAACTCTCAAGGAATTAAAAGTGAGATAAGAAATCTCCTTACCTCCTTGTCCGACTTGACCCATTCGTTCTTTAATCTCCTGAATAATAAACAAAATATAATTTCTACTTTCATAAGAAACCTTTTCAAGTTTATTATTCCTTTTATATCACTTATTACCTTGTTATAAACATTATGTATTCATTTATGTTAATAACGTCTATTTTGTCGATATTTGGTACTTGAGTAAAAAATAAACACTGTATATTTACAAGTTGTCCATGTTGTCAATAGTCTATTATAACCATAATGATATTCATATTTAGATATCATATATATCATATATATATATATACAGTATATATATATATATTTAATACAGTACATTTCATTTGGAGGTAAGAAATGAAATGCCTCATTAATGGAGATGGTAAGCAGTACATATGCATGAACGCTACTTTCATTTCTATTTTTTATTTTAATGGATTTAAAACATAATGATACATATGTATATTATAATTCCAGTATAATATTATATATAATATCATTAACTATATCCTTTATACATCCCATATAAGGCAGTAACGAGTCATATCACATTGAGGGGGCTGTAGTCCGCACTTCCTCATATGAAATTATCACGTTTACCCATAACGGAAACTATAACTGTATGATATAAATGGAAAATACCGAATCATAAAGAATATATAAACATAATATATATCATATATAAATACAATGGCATCATAATGGCCACCATGAGAGGTAGTAGGAGGTAATTGAACAATCATAGTTTCATGAGGTGTTAGTTTTTCATCCATAGAAAACTTATGTTCTTCTCCCATTATATGGAGGTTTGTGTAAGTGTTGTTAGAATACTTCTCATAACAACATCCTAGTATATTGAGGATACTGGTCTTGTTATAAAATAATTTAATAAAATGAGTTTATGGGTTGGATAAGTAAAAAAAATAAAAGATGTTAAAAGAAACCATTACCTTTAATTTGGGTAACTCCCTTTGGTTTGAAACAAAATGGTTTTTTGAAGTGCCTTCTGCTTAAGGTAATGCTTCTAGGTAGAATATAAGGATGTAGGGAGATAATTGGGCAGATTTTGGATGAGCCAAAAGGCTTGGGAGGTGTGAGGAATTGGTTAGAAATGGTCCCCTTTTATATGGGGGAGGAGGGTCTCTTAAGGAAAGTGTGAAAATATTTTTTTATTATATAATTATATTCGGTTTATAAAGGTCCAAAAATCATTATAGTCGAAGATAAGATGAATCATGGTCGAAATAAAATCATATAATAATAATTGGACTGGTTTTGGAAATTGTATTAATATTCATAAATCATCTATTAATGAGCTAAATACTGCATTAATATTGAGTCAATTATTATTTTATTTATTCGATGTCAAAAAATTATAATAAAAGAATCATGATGTATTAAATTTTGTTATCTTTACAAATAATATTTATAGTAAAAAAGGTGACTTATATAACATCATATCAATCTTATTTTAGTAAAAGATTTTTGTTTATGTCATTTTGGCATTTACTTTAAATTAATTAATCTAAACTGTCATTATCATTCATAAGTGGCTCCATGGGGACCAAAAAAATAACCAAATATGACCATGGTCAGATATTACTCATCGAATAAGGTTATGACATGTGTTAAGGTAATTTTTAAATATTTTTATATTATTTTTATCTTGGATTACCCTATTTACCTTTAACAGTGGTAAATAAAAGTCAAAAGTTACTATTTACCAAAAAATAATTTAATCTTATTGAACCAAATTTTACTTACTAATAAAAATCATGTATGTTGGTTTTTTGAAATTTAATTCACAAATTTGGTAAAATTTCATTTAAATGAATAAGTTAGTTTTTTTTACTACTACTAAGTGGTTTCACTATTCATCACAAATTGATGTTTCTCATAAAAATAACAACAATTAATCCTAAGATATATTTAATATTACAAATTTAAAAATGAGGACTATTTTACCAAATTCTAAACATATAAGTTTCATTAATTAAATTAAAATTAATTCCCATTGTTAAAACAAATAGTGTTTTTAAGAAATAATAACTATCAAAATATTGGCACATGTTTATTTCCAATTTCAATGTGAAATTAATTCTAATGAACAATATTGGATTAAATGGTAATAATATATTCTAATTAAACTTTAAAACCAATTGAAAATATAATATAACCATATAAATAAATTAAATTAAAATGCAATTTTGAATTAAAAAACAATATTTTCACTATTCATTAAAAAAGAACTTTATCAGAAATATTAGAAAAATTTACACAAAGTAAATTTTGATGTCCCCATTGTAAAGAAGGATTTTATTTGGTCCTATAGAATGTCTTAATGTGACCAAAACTAGATTTAAATAGGGTTCTCCATTAAACGGTGGTAAATCGACCTTTTAATGTAAATTATTCTTAAAATTAGATTCATTCACATTTTAAGCCTCTAACATTTATTGGATAAATGTAAATACATTTAATATACATGTATAATCATATTGTAGTTTGTTACGTTCATTCCTGCTAATACAATGACTATGTGTTATCTACCATTTACAATAGTAAAATTATATTATTACTGTGTAACATTTGATTGCAAAGAAACCCATTGTAGCATATCAGGTGCGCTATCGAACATAGAAACCCCATTAAAGTAAAATAAATATTTAATTAAAAAATATTAATAAATATGAAATATTTCTTATTATATATTTACCTGGGATGTTACAATTACTCCTTAAATGAAATCCCATAGTATTCTATTTTCCTTCGGATTATAGTGTTCCCAAAAGAGAAATCATATTGAAAAATAACATTTGTCACTTAATCACCAAATAATTTTCCTATACTAAGGATATCCATTTTATAAAACATAATATCCCAAATAAACTTATTATTGATTAATAAATTAATTTAACTAAAAATAATTAGTCACTAATCATGGACTTCACGTAGTCCAGTTGTATGTGATAAATCTCTGTTGCACATTTGTTGTGGGTTTGATTCCCACAGATTTTTCTAATGCAACGGGTTGTCACATGGTCCGGATATTTTTCTTCTTCAAAAAAATATTTTTTAACATTACCAAGAGGAGATAAAATTTTCAAAATAACCGTAACATAATTTAACCACAACTATTATCTCAGACCTCACATTTTCATCCCAAAAATTTATAACCTGTAATTACGTCATATTCAAGGATCATATAAACCCAAATGTTTCATTATAACTATATCCACAAAAGAAAAGATTATTATTTCTCAAATATTATTTTCACATAAAAAACTACATGTTTACGCATACAAGAGAAAATTCTTCCAAAGTAATACCATCAACAAAGACCATTAATACTTTTAATCATTTCTCCATCCATTTATTTCCACATAGGTTATTCCATGACCAAGTGGTTATCCTATAGAAAAGGTCATTGACTCAGGTAATGCCCAGGTCCCAAAAATTTAAAGAAAATGACTGTAAATTGATTTTTTGGATCATTTTTATTTTCCTCAATTATGCACTTCATTTTTCCTCGCAAATGCATTACATTATGTCCTTCATTCCCAAATATAAATCATTTGATTATTTCATTGAGGTACTTTCCTAGGTGTCGCATTTCACATTTCATGCATGATGGAATGTGGGATTTCTTTTTTCCATGTTCCCCACTATTGGATCCCTTATCATTATCTTCTCTTCTATTTTTTGGTGAGTTTGGGAGGTGGTTAATGTATATGTTATTGATCATTATTTTGGAAACCTACCTCAGCATGAACAAGATATCTTTTACTCCTATCAACATTACATTTAGTTTCTCATTTCCACCATCATTCCCACCACCATTCCCACCTTTTACATCTGGATCAATGTTACTTTGAATTCCTTGGAATCCAATTGTTGAATAAAACCAGAAATCCTTGTGTGTTTAACCATAGTCATAAAATAATTTTGATAATATCATGACACATTATTTTTAATCTAACCACCTTAGGATTATCCAATGTTAATTATTCTCATCTTATATTAAAATCCTTAAAATTGGTTTATAAATAAAATGTGAATTATCATAAGTATATCCCACTAGAAGGACAATCCATATCCGTAGTAAGGCCCTTTCTCAAGTACCAGGATACCCCAAGTCATCCCCAAAAATCCTTGTCAGAGTTTTCATTCCTAGGTATATTTGTTCTAGAACCATACCAACTTTTAGTATCTATACATTTGAGTATTTCATGGAAAAATCACAAAATCTATTAATTAAAAAAATCATAGGATGTTATTCTATATTAATCGTTAAATTATATCTTAGGGTAATTCTTACTAATCAGAGTTTATCTAATTTTAGTTTCTGAGGTTATTGCTAATCTTCATTTGATACCAACTGTAATGCCTCAACCCCAGTTACCTAGAGTCATTGAATTGTTACATAAAATTTTCATGATTACAAGAAATCATGTATCGAAGGGCCGATCAGTTTTATATTCTGGTAAAATAGATTACACACATGAACTTAACATTACAATTTCTAACTTAAAATATAACATAGTGAATACATTGAGAATTCCAAAATTATCCTGGCATAAACCTATATATAAAACACAATACCCTTCTTGGAATCATGATAAAATGAAAGGTATGAAAGGGGTGTGCTCAGATGCTTAGTAAGGATAAACAATTTAGAATAAGCTATCATAAATATTCATAAACTGTTATGGAAAGGTATTAAATTGAAACAAAATCCCTTTAACCATAAACTTCAGTACAACATGGAAAAGATAAATTAGATAATTCCATTTACTTATTCACATGGATATTTTACAAGTGGAATAATCACATGTGTCATCAATAACTAATCTCATAATGATGAAATTCATAAGGTCAGACATGTTATCCACAAAGTCAACACATCTTTCCAAGACTCTAAATATAAATTTTATCAATTCATTATACCAAGACACTAGTCTCTCCCATGAGAACAACCTATTCATCAAGGGGATATAGTGGGCCCCCCATAACATACTAGGACCAATTCATTCCTCATTTGACAGGGTGAAACATAAGCTAAACATTCTTATTAAAACTAGCATTCGAAATGTCAATATTTTTACCACAAATCATAAATAGTATAAAAATAGCACATAGAAAGTCAAAAATAACTCATTCAAAAAAATATATATTCTTTTATTATAAATAATCATCCTCAATCAATAATATTGAAGGATATTGACATAGATGAAAACAATCAGTAAAAATCATTGATAGAAATATCCCCTTTTTCTTGAAAATATTTAAAAGTATTACTATTTATCAAAGAAGTAATTTAAAAGATATTTTTGATTCAAAGATTACCATAACACATTGAAAACATTAAAAGGAATTTTATTTTTAAATCATTCATTTCTATATAAACAATTCCTTAAACCCATTTTTAAATCCTGAACATTAATAAGAAAGATTTAGAAGAATAAATCATTAAAACATTGGAAATGATATTCTAGTTAGTGTTCCTAAATAAATAAGAGATGCTTGAATAAAAATAATTAATATAATAAAAATTTATAATATAATGATAAAAAAGGGATTCATGATATACTATGTCAATGTTTAGTATATACACCATATAAAATTGAATGAGCTCATAACAACAAAGAATTATCAATAGAATGTAAATTGAGATGATATCCATTATGAAGACTGTATCCTTAGGTTATGGATAAATAAATGACATAATTATTTGTGACAGATATAAATTCACTCAATATGATTGGATATTCAGTGTAAATAAATTAGAGGAAAGTCACACATATTCTAGTAAAAACAACTCCAATGACTTGGATGTTTAACTCAATAAATAGAAATTGAGTTAAGATTACTCATATCATGTTCATATTGATGACTTCAGAATTTATAAATGGAGTGAATTTGTTTATAAAAATTATTTCCACACAAAGGGGAGTGGAAATTACTACATAAATAAATAAATAGTGATTTCACACATTATCTTTTAGTAAAATAATCAATGAAGTCTGCATAAAACGGAATGAGTAGAAATCAAAATTAGAAATTCCCTTACCGATTTAGTAACATACAAAACATACTCACAAGAATGAAGGATCATAAAATGAGGATTTTAATACCTATATATTAAATTATATTACAAGAAAATACAATCAAAGGCAGTACATACACCATACAAAAGGAAATTGTGGCAATATAGCTTGAATCCCATGGGAATAAGAAGTGAGATGGAAACCCCTTACCTTATAGATTCCTTTAGTCTAGGATAAGTTTAACCTCATATATAATGGTTAAATAATTTATATTAAATTATTAAATACCCATATATATAAATATGATATTATATATGATCCTATACTATTTATTTGTTAATAATATTTTAGTAGTATCATAGTTTTGGATGTAAACTGATTCAATTTCTATTATATGTTTTATTTTGTAAATCGGGTTTATTATCGATATTATGTATTTTATTCCTATCCACAATGATATTAAATTCTTAAAAATTATTTTTATTCATCAAATGAAAATTATTCTTGAATACTTACATTGGGGATTGTAATCTCATCGTGTTGTGGAGACCGTAATCCATACAAACGCACGAGCAACAATATCATTCTATTGAATGTGAAATCATATGTAATTGGATAGTATATAATATATAAAGAATCTTGGATATGTTATATTTATTATTTACATCAACTATACACATTATTATATGCATCCAAATAATGAATTGTGGAATAACAAACTACACCACGACGTGGAGACGGTAAGTCATACGTACGCACACATGGTGACTTATCAATCATAGGATGGATAAAATAATGAATACAGATATACAATATTTATAATAAAATCATAGTATGAAAAATTTACTGGAATTATTATTGGTATATGGAAGAAATAATGAAATAGGGAGTTGTAGAAGGAAAAAATATTGAAAGAGGTGATGAAATAATTATCTCTTCTTAAGGTGCTTCTTTTTTTATTTGAAAAAAAAGGCTACATAGGGTAGCTTTATGATCAATGTAAGGCCTTTAAGTTTAAGTTTGGGTAGTTGGGTGAAGATTGGAGTAGTTTTTGTCCGAGCCAAATAGCTTTGGAGGTGTGAATTTGAGAGAATCGGATGTACCCTTTTTTAAGGGAGGTGAGGGGCACTTGAGGAAGAGCTTGAAATATTAATTTATTATAAAATTTTTTTCGATATCTAATAGATACAATTGGATTTATTTCAATGATAAGGTGTCTGTGGGTAAAAAACATCTCAACCCATAGGTTTTTGACATGTTTATGTCACCGTATTAATGTTATCTTTTATATATAACTCTTAGTTAAAGAGTTTTACTTTTACCATGTCTTCTTGTATTATAATAATTAATTGTAAATAAACAAACTATAAAATTCCAAGAGAACCTCTAGTGTTTCATTAATGACATATATATCATTATATAAGTCATTTTTCCTATCCTTTAATTTTTCTGACTATTATATAATTTAATAAAATATTATTCGTTTTGAAAACTCATTTTTTGTCAATTTCGACACTCTTTAGTATTTGGTTTTTTTGTGAAAGTCATAAAAAACTAATTTATTTTATTTAAATACATTTAATCAACCCTAAATTGTCTTATTATACTATAAAATTCTTTTATGGAATCAAAATATTCAATTCCCATTTATTTTAATATTTATAATATCAATAATTTTAATATTTCATTAATAAGTTAACTACTGAATCATAAATGTTTTATAAAAAAATTTAATTACGTAATGTATAAAACATATAAATCAATTAATCTGATGTAAGATATATATTTTGATTTCTTACTAATATTTATAATCAAATTTATCTTAAACCTATATTAAAAAATCTTTAGTTAATAATATTTGAATTTATCTCTTTTAACTATTCTATAAATAAAATACAATAAATGTCCTAATCTATTCAATTGAAAAAAGTATCATTTTTGTTGTTCTAAAGTTGGTTTATGTCGATATACACTTATCTATTAGAATTTGGACTTCTATTGGGGTAATAATAATATCATTTTTATCTTTAAATATCCGATTTACTTTTATCCATTGTAAATAAAATTCAAAAAATAATATTCACCAAAAATTATTTTCATCTAGTTGAACCACATTTTAAATACTTATGTCAACCGTGTATCATGGATTTTTTAAATTCAATGCACAGAAGCAATAAAATTTTGTTTTATGCCAATTTGAAAATTCGCCTAGAAGGTATGTAAAAGATAGTAAAATGTTAAATAAAATTTTATATATCTAATATTATTAAAAAATGAAATTAATTAATTAAATTGGTCTAATATATGTATTATGTATCTATTTTGACTTTATAATAAATTTATATTAAAAATAATTATTTAAATAAATGGTCATCTTTAAACAATAATGTAGAGTTTTTCACTAAACATCAAAAATTAAATGTATTTAAAAAAATTACAAGTATTCACCCTAAGATAATTTTGATATTCCAAAATCAAAAATGATTTATATTTTAAAGAATTCAATAAATATAATTTGTATCAATTAATTTTAAATATTAATCTCATTGTCAAAACTAAAAAGAAGGTTTTTAGATGTTAAAATTATTAAAATATTGATTTGTGTCTTTGTCCAATTAAAATGTAAAATGACATCAAATGACCAAAATTGGATTAAATTATACATATATAATATAATTATATATTAATACCATTTAAATGTATAATTTAACACTATAAATTATTTTTATTAAAAAAGTTGTTTTTAATTAAAATTTATTATTTTTCACTATTAATCAAAATATGAATGTTGTTTGAAAAACACAAAAAATTTACCCAAACCTAATTTTTATTTCCCGGTTATAAATAATAAATTTAATTTTTCAAATTTAAGATATAAAAGTGTCAAATATTTTATTTTAAAAAGGTTCTCCATTAAATGGCCACAAACTTGATTTTTGTTTGAAGACTACTTCTTTTATATGAAACTTTCAATTTATTCTTATATTGCATCTAAGAAAAACATTATATGGATGTAAAAAATATATAGAGTATATAAAATTCAAAATTCAGATGATATTATTCATAACGCCTTTTTGAACAGCTAGTTTGGTATGTCGTAGTGTGCTCAAACTCGTTGTTTGTGGAGAAGGCTATTTAATTACTTTAAAGAGATATGTACTATGAAATCATGGGGTGTCACAATAGTGATGTTATTCAATGACATATATTCATTTCAGAGTCTCGTTGAACCATATTTATTTTTAATTAAAAAATTGGAGCACCCCATGGGAAGTTATAGGTCTAATAAACCCTTTATCTAATAACTCATTGTTTTCTCTGGAAATGGGGATGAACTTTTTTGTTTAAGGTTCAAACATTTCAATCAGTTTCTAATGGGTTTATTCATAGAACCAGAAACATCCAATGATTCTATATCTGTTTGGAACAAATTTCCAAAGGTAGGTGCTCATTTGTTGGGGACCGATGAGGCTTAAGAATTTGCATTGGTTGAGAGAAAGGGTGGTCGGACTAATCACACCTTTTTAAGGATAATTAATTTGTTCTCCGGAATTCTATTTATATATTTGAGTTATGTTTTTGAATCCTTATTAAATTACCATGTATGAAAATGATTTTTCCTTTAGATCTGACAATCAATTATTAATATGTATGAGATTTATAGAATATTTTATATGTATTTGAGGTTCTTCATCGATAAATAATCATCTGTATTTGTTAGAGATTATTAATCATTGGTATACTTAACACATTATATAGAAATCTCTTTGTCATTATGATAACCATACTGGTTTTAAATCCACTTCACGGGGCACTTAAGGATTATTTTAGTTCATAAGGACATGGATTATTTCATAGTTGGGATCGTAGCCGCAGATGGGATACCTACGTATCCTTGTTAGAAAAGGAATCAGAACCCACGTAGTTCGAGTGAAGAAGTATGAGGTTTATGCATGATTGATGGCCCACAGAAAGATGTCATAATTATTTTTATGCACTAAGCTCACGTGAGTCATGATCGATGTGAGAAACAAGAGGTATAAGTAAATCCTGATGATTGTGCAATGAAATATGCAATCATAAGAAATAATATGGGACTTATGTATGTATGATTTCTGAGATAGATGAGGATTGGGGTTTACTTTAGGGAAGAAACCTGTGAACAAGACCCCTAAAGGTATATGTGCTTTATGGATATTTGGATACTTAACAAAGGGCTTACTCTTGAGACGGATGCTCAAATTAGAGGGGACTTAAGATAGGGTTTTCTTCCTTAGAAGGAAGCCCAGATCAAAAGAAATTAAGACTGGGGCTTACTCCTAAATAGGAGGCCCTTGTTAAGAAGACTTGAGACTTTGGGGCTTACTCCTGAGGATGATGAACATCATTATGGTAAATTATGATTGGGGATTACTCCTAAGGAGGATGTGCACATTAAGGGAACTTGGAATGGGAATTATTCATGAAAAGGGGACCCAGGTTAGGGAACTTGGACTGAGACTTATTCTTGAAATGGGCGCCCTGGATAGGGAACATGGATTGGGACTTATTCCTAAAAACGTGTCCAAGGTTAGGGAACAAGGGGCATACTCCTAAGGAGGATGTCAATATTAAAAGAATTTGGACTGGTAATTATTCTTGAAAAGGAGTCCCTAGTTAGGGAATATGGTGCTTACTCCTAAGAAGGATGCCTAGATTAAAGATCTTCTCATCTTAAAGGACGAGGTTAAATGAACGAAATATCTCACCTTAGTGACATAAAGATATGTAAATCACTTAGGTTTTGAGAGATGTTTCATATAATTCCATTTAGATAAAGAATCCAACGAAGTAAGCATGCCAAAAATGGATTTAAAGAGGGTTTTAAAGGCTAAATCATGAAGACGAGTGGTGGATTTGAAGCAAATAGTTGAATAAGCAGGAGGGGAACCCAGAAAGTGGTTGGCGCGCAAGTCCAGTTGGGGCACGCAAGTACTGGTCGCACAAGTATACTTGCGTGACATATGTGTACTTTTGTGATGTCTAACCCATAGGGTAATACATGGGCGAGACATGGCTCAAGCCCTTAATATTATCCCTAAAGGCTTCCAAAAGTGTTGCGAACAAGTTTTGTTGAAGAGATAAGGTGGTGTGAAAGTGTCTTCATTTCCCATAAGGGTTCGACACTTAGGAATGAAGGTGTTGATGAATTTCAACACATTTTCCATGTTCCCCTTTTTTATATCCTCCATTCTAGGTAATAAATTACCATAGAAGTGTTCGGAAGACTTCAAGTAGATACTAGGGAGACGAGAGCTTAATTCTGACTTTTGGATTTTTCCATCCTCAAAATGGGGGACCCACAAGGGGTATTTATTGGCTACTGAAGACCATGGGAGAAAATAAAATAGGGCATGAAAGTCACCTGCATGACCAATATGTGGCGCGTAAGTATACTTTCATGAACATGATGAAACTTTTTCGGCCCATGTTTAGAAAAATCCTTGTTCTTGACTTTGTCAATTTTTGATGTTTCATCCAAGGATGAATCATTTAAAGCTAAGGTATTAACCTTTTTCAGTCATTAGACTCTGTGACGGAAAGAAGCGTCAAAAAAAGTCCCCCCCTCATAGTTGGATCCGAAAGGAAGGAGGATTTGACTCTATGGAAAAGAGAAAACCATGGAACTGGGACGCGTATGTTTTGAGTGTGCATGTGGAGGCACGCTTGTGTGAGCCATGCAGGGTACAGTGCGCTGATTATAGCATTGGCCTATAAATATTAGGCACCACATCACGTAAAACACCCATCTTTGAACGCTTCTGAGCTCTCGGTGCGCAAGTATCTCTCATTCACGCAAGTGTCTTGTTTTTCTGCTGGTTCGCGCTTTTATTTGTGTCGTGCTTCTGCTGAGGTATTTGGACTTGTTCGGTGATACATGTGCTCCCAATACATGCACGCCCAACTTGGACCTGCGTGCCAAATTTGTACTTGCGCGCCTTAATGTCTTAGAAATTTTTTCGAAAATTCATCACAAATTTTAAGAAAAATCAACTTACTGAAAAGTAAATTATTTGATCTTGGTGCAGATTTAATGGCCCCAGAAGAATTTGAACAACTGATGAACTGGCTATCAAGAAGATTGATGAAATGATGAACATTGTTCGTCATGATTTTAATAATATATGTTACATCACTCTTCCATATTTTTCCATGTACTTCAAGAAGTATCATATTAATTTCCCACAAAGCATCTACCTACCTCTGTATGGCCATGGTCATCTGCAAGGAGTCAACATTACAGTGCCAAAAAATTATCTTCTGCATTCTTGGTTTCAGTATTACACCAATTTTTCTTCACCAAATGTCTCTGTTGGAGGAACATTTGTTAATTCTGGAATAATGGAGAAGGCTAACATAATGCATCATAGCCCTTGTGCCCCAGATCTAAAACCTCACAAGCCTGAGCTGCAAAAACATTATTATACTTCAATTTTCTGAAATTATCATATGGATAAATATAAAGGCTAGAAGAAGAGTTGGGACATCCATCCTGGAGGAGGTGTGAAGATGACTTGGATTTGGGCATATTGGGTGCGACAAACCTACGCAGAGTTTGTCGAGCATCTGAAAGGAGCTACAATATATGATGTTGTCTTGGCTGGGTAGACATATGTCTATAGGAATGTTAACTTTGTGTTGGAGCTAATCAGCCACTGGAGCCCAGAAACCAATTCATTCCATCTGACTCATGGATAAGTATGCATTAGTTTGTGGGATGTATACAAGATCTCAAGGGATCCGATTTTGGTTGATATGTATGATGAATTAATTCCTCCCAAGGAAACTTGGAATTATTTGGAGGAGACTCTGGCTTTGGCTTATGAATTATTAAAAATCTTCTACATGATCAAGAATTCAAATCCCTCCAAAACTCATTCTAGAATGTATATTCATGTAGAGGAGTGGACGGATATGTTTCTTACCAAGAAAGAGGATAAGGGGCCCACCAGTACTCATCCTACTACATTCCCCAGAAAATAGAAGAGGGGTGCCTTCGGCACAATTTGGCCGACCTTGGAAGCAAGAGAATTTGAAAAGTGGGGGTACGAATTATATTATAGAATCCCAGAAAAGACCCATCCGGTTGGCTTCTTAGCCTCATGACTCAGTGTTTATCTTCTTCCCGTAATGGATTGAAAGGGAGGCATCAAGTCATGGACTTTCATTGTTGCTGCCATGTTGGATGAGAGGAAAATGGTTGGGTTGGCCACCCCCATTTTGTCAAGGATTCATATGATGTAACTCCATGTTTATATGGGTATGTATCCATTGAGAATAGTGGTACCATTCCATGTTTTTTGGGGATGGATCGCAACTCATTTCCATACATATGTTGTACAGAATGGATTACAAGTTCCTGGAAGTTCTTTTAGACCATCAGTACAGTCATTTTCTAGAATTTCTCTATTAGCTCTAAAATCATATGATATGAAGGTGATACTGAGAATGTTCAAGGAATTCCATTTATTTCCTTATGGAAAACTGCAAACCGGGTAGTTTGTAGATGAAGGAACAGTCGTCATGGAATTGAGGTCATACAAGCTGGCTTTCAGAGATGGTGTATTGGCCACCAGGATTAACAGATAGATTATATGTGAGGCCTATGCTCCATACAGATTTGTATTCCAATTCGAGTGTCTGCAGCTGACTATTGTATCCCCTCGTATGCATGTTAGGTCAGAGCAGCATCCAATGGTTGCCTGACAACTATGGTTGCTGACATCTATCGAGAAGACCGGGGCAGTGTTTGATATACCAGTTGCAAAAGCGCCACAAAACATGACTACATGGTATGCTGAGAAATGGGTAGCATCATACCCTGAAGGAGTACTAAATAATATGGTTTATTAGGTGGGGAAAAAGAAGAGAACTAAAGAGAAAGAAACCATTCATCTAGAAGGTAACTCTTCCACACCCAATGCAGATTCAACGGGTCCCTCACCCAGGGCTAACATGTTGGATTCTTAGGATGGGGATGAGGAGGCATGATATGTGTCAAATCGGCCTTGTTCTGTATATAATCCTCCTTTCAGAATCAAGAGACCCACTCCACCGACTCCTGGTGAGTTACTTTATTGAGGAAATTTAATTACCATTATTTTATAGAGCAACATGTTTTATTATCTTATTCTCTATATTTGATTGTATGAGCTTGGAAAAATCTGAAGTCCAAGTTTGTAGGACCCTCCTCATAGCCTTCTGGTACACATGCTGAATATCTACGACCAGAGGCTATCCAGATATGGCTGCTTTTATATTGCAATGATTAAACTGCCTTGATGGATCTGTGTAAGGGGCTACACATCCCTAGAATAGGGAATCCTCTAGCCTCTACCATTATCTATTTCGAGGATATCCCCGATGAAGTGCGGGATTACATCAGAATGCTGGAAATTCTCATATATTCCATCAATGATTCTATTACTATCACTAAAATGGTGAAGGAAATGATAGATCATGGCACCACTGAGGGGATTGGAACTTCCGGAAACGAGGAGTTGCACGATTAATGGCTCCTGAAGATGTAAGTCTTTTTCCTTATTTTCATTGCAACCTAATTTCAGTTATAGCATTGTTACTCATGTAAATTAATTTCTTCATCCTCCAGCTTGTAAGAAAAGGAACTGATGAGGTTCCTTCACCATAGTATAGCCCTCGTGGCACTGCCATCAGAGTTTCTGAATATCCTCGCGAGCTGGGTGAGATATATCCAGGCCAGTAATATATGGACAAGGAGTTAGACATGTCTTTTCATTATCAAATTCCTGTATTTGGAGATGCTGATATCAACACTCCCAAAAAGCCAATGAATAAAAGGCATAAAAGGAAGAAGTCAACAGCTAAACGATTCATTAGTAGTGGTATGTCCTTCGAATAGTCATGAGTTTTAACCCTTGAAAATATTTCTCATACTTCTTGGAATTGCAAGAGCATTTTCAATTTACCATTTGAGGGAGATGACTAATCCTCCTCTGAGGAAAACAAGGGGTGCTGGTTAAAAGTCACAAATTCATGATCACTTGGCTACTCCTGAAGAAGAGCCATCATCTGTTCTCGGTACTTCTCATCTTACTGCTGCTTGGAGATAAGAGCCTGCTTCTGATAATTATCCATACTTCATATAATGTTGAATGAAAACATCAACTGACTTACATTATATGATACTTTATGTTCAACACCTGCACTAGAACATTTGACGGCCACTACAACTACTATAATAATTTTACCTGAAGAAACTGTCTAGGGTCAGAGGTTGTAGGATGAGGGTCACCAAAGAAGATACATTGAATGCTCCCACTGGTGATACTAACCAAGAATCTAAGATATATTTGGATGAATTGATGAAACATGGTGCATCTTTTGAAGACATTTAAGATCATGTTAAATTACCATGTAATTTAGAAGATTATGGATGTGAGTGTTATCCTTCGTCCTGTTAAAATAACTTCTTATTAAATCTCTGACAATGATTTTTTAAAATATGCAGTTCCATCTGAGAAAGCTGCTAAAATGCCAATGCCTGAAGGGGGTATGGAAAACCCTACTATTGTAGATTCACAAGCTCAAGTGGAGCTGAACAAGTTAGGGATTCATGAAACCTGTCCTAAAAATCCTGTTGATGATAATAAAGATGGGGAGGTGCCTTCTCATGCTGTTGATCTACCATTGGGTAAGAGATAACAATATTTGTTGTGTACTTAATTTAAAAGACATCATAATCATCTTTTTTTATCCTATGAAACTAGCCAAAAATTTCAATTGACTGTGTAAGGCCATCAATTTTAGTGGCTAGATCTAGAGGTGAAGCCTCAACCTCTTTCCCCACTAGAATAGAAAGAGATATAACAAGGGTCAGGGTAGAAGGAGTAGAATAGGGCACTTTTCTAAGTGCATTAATCCCGGATTATATTCCCACTTGTGACAGTGATGCTGAATCAGACCTGAAGGTACAAAAGGCGCTCTAGGTTTCACGACGCAAGGCATAGAAGAACATATGGAAGATCATATCTGAAGTTCCTCTAGAAGAGATATCATCGAAGATCCTGCGACTGCCATCTCTATTCGTCATGGTGTGAATTGGCAGTTTTGGATATCAAGAGATCCATGCCGTAGTGAAACAAGTCATTTTAAGGAGGGATCAGGAGAAAAGATACCATCAAGACTTAACCAGAGCAAGGTTGTTAGCCAATATCAGAAAAGTTGATGATGTTGTGTACCATGATGAGGCTAATCATGCTACTACGTTAATGGAGCTGAAGTATAAGATCAGGGATAATGTTGTCTAGCAGATTCACCTTCAGCAAAAATTAGATGATGTTACTGGGGAATATGACCATCTTAATAATTCACTAGAAGGAGTTCAAAAAAATGGTATGAATGCCATCATAAATTTGAAGAAAGAACTCCACCAAGCTGAAAAGAGTGAAGCTAGTCGGGTGCATGAACTTCATGTAGCTACTGATGAAGCTCGAGATACCATTAATCAAACGAAGAGTAATGTTGAAAGCCTCTAGTAATTGTTGGAAAAGAGAAGAGACTCACGTTTGTGGATGTCCTTATAACTCTTGGGCATCAATGAAAAACACATTCATCTTCAATCATTTGTGCATACATTTTTTTGCTACCTACATGAAATTTTTACTTAATCCAATGGGCCTAGTAAGAATAGATTGATTTTTTCTAGGATTATAAAAATAAATAACCCTACAGACATTTAATCATTTTATTTCTCAATATTACCTAAATCATACAAAATATATGTTTAGTGAGATGGGACTTGACTTTTGTTTAGATTTCCCTTATCTTATGTGGGCAGTTTAAAGTCATGCACTTCAGACATAAAAAGGATAATGTTTAAGGTCGAATATCTTTGAACGAATGGAGAATGGATTAAAATTGACTCAATTCCATGATAATTTATCTGATAACATATTACCACATTCATGTATGAGGGAAAACATGTAAACTATGAATTAAGAAATTTTGAATATGAGGAATGATATGAAAAAAGGGATAAAATGAATTAGAATAATCATTTCCTCAGAATGAAGTTACCACTATTTAATAAACCCATTAGGTGGTTGAATTATGCAGGGCCACTTAAGGGAATTGACTACATAGTCAAATAATAGTATCTTTTGGCTGACTGGTCTGCTATGTAGACTACATATGCAAGGCCGCCTAAGGGAAAGTGCAACATAGTCAGGCAAAAGAACTCTTAGAAATTTACATTTCTACTGCTAAAAATCTAGTTGAAGTTTGTGGAGATTCAAATTTTCCAAAGCACAGAGTCTGATGTTTGAAGAGAGTTACTTGAATTTAGAGAGGAAATTTCCCATCATGATTGTCTAAGAATTGGATGAATGTCACTCTTGCGACGGTCTGAACCAATCGTAGGGAAGGTAGATATAAACCATAGACATAAATAATTTTATATCATGAAATAGAGTATTGGAAAAATATTCTAAGGATGGCTAATTTTTCGGATCCCTATATATTTTCATTAAGACAAATAAGGAGAAAAGAGTTTTTCCTCCCAAAAATGAAGTTATCACTATTTGACAAACCCGTTATGGGGTTGAAATATGCAGGGACACCTAAGTGAATTGGTTTAATTGTCAAATAATAGTATCTTTTGGCTGACAAGTCCGTTATGATGACTAGTTTTTCAAGGCCGCCTAAGGGCACGTGCTACATAGTCCGACAGAAGAACTCCTGGGTATCGGACATTTTGTGACCAGAATTCAAGAAAAGGGTTATTGAGATATGGATGTATTCAAGGTTAGGACTATGACACATGAAAAATGGGTATTGTCCAATGCATTAAAGAGATACATAGACCAATGATGACCATAATCATGTTGTGGAAGGGTCCTGAATTAAAATGCAGGACTTCACTACGTATCCCATAAGGATGAGAATCAAGCCATACATTGTTCTTGAAATACATTTTAATGTCATGTGGGATGAGAGTGTATGATATCTTAGTTTAGGGTCCTAGAGATCAGACCATAATAAGGAATACACATTGTGTGATTTATAAACATGATGTGAATGAAGACCAAGGTTTTCATATAGCATTAAAGTTTTCACAGGGGGAATTTTCAGCCAAGGGACTGAATGTGGAATTTGGGGTCCGGCCCAAAACCTTTTGACTGGATTTGAGGGATGCATGCACATTCCTACATATCCCATAAGGATGGAAATCAATCCACACATAGTTCTTGAAATACCCTTTGTACATATTTGGTTCATACATATGAAGGGTGAAAGGGGACATTTGTGCAATGATGGTTTGACCCAAGATTAAAGGTTCGGGCATTTCCGTGTATGCACGTATTCTTTGGAATATAACATGATTGAAGATAAATGTAAATAATGATTCCCTATTAGGTGAGGGTGTCAAATAATATTGTAGTTTATTGTCTTATAGGATAAAAGTGCGAATAGTTTAACGTCATATAGCAAGGATGATGGTGAACCAATGAAAAAAATATTGGTTCGGGGGGCGGCTTCACAAATCAACATCGTATGAGATGGAGGTGAACCGATGTGAAGAGATTGGTTTTGGGCTTGAACCTCAGGAGGTTGCCTACGTACCCAACATAGAAGGCAAGCATCAAAGTCCACGTAGTTCAATTGAAGAATTAATTGGTGATCAAGTCATTTTGAGGACAAAGACCTAAAAAATGGTGTTGGGAGTTATGCATGGTTAGCGGCCTAGAGAGGGTGTTATGGTTGATGTTTAATCTAAGATCACCTGATTCATACTTGGTGTGAGATACAAGAGGTAACAAAAAACCTAAAGAAGCACAATTTATTTTCATGTTGGACGTATAAGGGATTAGACACAGTTTAACGTCATGTTGGACAATGGGGGAAAGTGCAATTTAATGTCATGCAGTAAAAACAACACATTTTAATGTCTTGTTGGATGAAAAGGGGAACAATATAGTTTAACATCATGTTGGCTGACATAGTTTAACGTCATGTTGGATGAAAGGGTGATGCATAGTTTAGCGTCATTTATCTAAGATGTATTAGGGAATTTATCACAGTTTAACGTCATGTGGGACGAAGAGGTGCACATTTTAACATAATATAGCTAGGAAAATGGTTATATAGTTTAATGTCTTGGTAGATGTATTGTATTTGTTTTACACAAAATACCTATTCAAAAATCTTTCATTGGCTAGAGACGTGATGAGTTCTCCATCCATTGAGATTAAAGAATAAGCTACATTAGAGTAGACCTTTTGTATTGAGTAAGATACTTACCACTTTGGCACAAGCATGGGAGGTTTTTTTCCTGGTATAATTGGAGTTCTGAGAACCAATACCAATTCTCCTTGAATGAATGAACAAAGAAGATCTTTTTTGTTGAAAGATCATGTTATTCAATTCTGATAGACTTCCAAGTGGTGCAGAGTGCACAATCTTTTTTCATCTAATCATTCCAATTCATCCAATCACTTTTGAGATTGTTTATTTGTAGATGACTGATCACAAATGGACACTCTGAGAGAGGGTAATTGGACCTCAATGGGAAAGACTGATTTTATTCCATATACCAATGACTATGGAGCTGACCACGTTGTAGTGCAGGTGGTGGTTCGATAAGCCCATAAAGCAGGGAATAGTTTATCAGGCCATGATTTCGTATCATTATCAACCATATTTTGCAGTATGTTTGAAAGAGTCTTATTAATGGATTTTGTTTGGCCATTGGCTGATTCATGCTACCGAGATGAATGGTTGGATTTGATGTTGTATTCTTGATACATCTTCCTTACCTCGGATGAACATTAGTTGGTGACATTGTCTATCAGTATGGTATGAGGGACACCAAATCTTGTAAAGATGTTATACTTGATGGAGCTAACAATGCTTTTAGAACTAAATTCATTGAGAGGTACTGCCTCTGCCTAGTTGGAAATGAAGACAGCAGCAGTAATGATATACTTAAACTGCTTTGATGTAGCCGAAGGGTAAGGTCCTACTACATCCATTCCCCATGTGGCAAATGTGAATGAGTATTTAGTTGTATAAAGTAACTATGGGGGTTTACAAATGAAGTTGGCATATAATTGGAATGAATGCCACTTCTTAGTGAAATCAACACAATCTTGAATCATTGAATGCCAAAAGAATCCAAGCATTCGAATTTGATCAGATAGTGTATGTACAGATTGGTGGGAACCACAGACTACTGCATGTACTTCTTTTATAAAAGCCACTGCCTATTCACCATCAATGCATCTGATGAGAATTCCATCAAAACTTTTTTTGCAGAGAATTTTTTCTAGGTGATCATGGCTATCATAACAAAGTAAAATTGATCACACATCGCTGGATTTGTTCTTTCCTAGCTCTATCTGGTGTGAGTGTTCCATTTTGAAGGTATTCCCTGATAGGTATCATCCATCTTGTAGTATGACCACAGGGTTCATAAATGGGACTAATTTCAATGATTTACTCTCTTCTGGTTTGAACATTAGGTGAAATTGTACGATGGTTGGAAATAATGAGGATTGTTTTGTCCCAATTTGGATCTACGAGAGCTAAAACTATATTAACCAGTGAATCAGCTTGGGAATTTTGTGATCACGGGACATAAGAAAATGTCGGTTCCGAAAGAAATTCCACCAATAACTCTCTGACGTAATAATATAATGGGATTAACTCTTCTTTTTTGATGGCATAATCCACATTGACTTGTTTAAATACTAGGTCTGATTCACCATTCACATTTAGGTGATTCACTTGTGCCTAAAGCGCCAACTCCAATCCTGCGATGAGAGCTTGATATTATGCTTCATTATTTTTACCGCCTTCCCATTATATGAAGGAATATGGCAACACTTCCATTTCCTGGTAAATAAGCAGAATTACCAATCCAACTGTGTCGAATTTATGATCTTCTATTTTCATACCTATTGGACTTCTAGAAGCACCATCAATGTACATTTACCAAGTTTTAAGATTATCTTGAATAGAAAATAAATCCTCATAAGGAAGTTCAATATCTAAGGATTTATCTTCTACTGGAGGGTGTTCATCCTGGAAATCAGCCTGATCTTGGCCCTTTATTGCCTTTTGAGAGAAATACTAGATATCAAATTGATGCAAAATAACTTCCCAACTTGCTAGACGTCCTGTAAGAATTGGACGACTAAGATTAAATTTGAGTGGGTTATTGTGAGATACCAATTGAACCTCATGATGTTGCAGGTAGTGTCTCAATTTCTGAACTGCAATGATTAATGCTAGGTAGCACTTTTCAGTACTTGAATATCGGGTTTCGGCTTCATGAATAGTCTGACTGAGATAGTAAAGGCTATTTTAATTCTCAACATCATTATTCTGGGCAAGTAAGGCACCCAATGATTGCTCTAAAGCTGTCACATAACGAATAAGTTGTCATCCTTCAATAGGAGGCATTAATATTGATGGACTCAAGAGATATTACATGAGAGTATTGAATGCTTCTTGACATTCATCAGTACACTGGTAAGTGACTCCCATCTTCAACAATTTGTTGAAGGGTAAACTTTTTCCTTCCAAATTGGCGATGAAACATCGAATATGGGCTAGGTGTCCCTGATGTCCTCTCAATTCCTTCAAATTTTGAGGGGGTGACATACCACGGTATGAATTTTTCTTCTCAGTATCAACTTCGATACCACGATGGAATACATCAAAGCCAATATATTTTCCGGAGGTTACCCCAAAATCACATTTTAAGTGGCTTATCTTCAAATTGTGTTGTCGAATATTGTGGAATATGATTTCCAAATCTGCAATGTGATTAGAACATTGTCTAGATTTAACCACCAAATATTTATCATTACATTCAACAAATTTCCCTAAAAGTGTTTGAAGATATGATGCATGGAACGTTGATATGTTGCGCCTACATTTTTCCTTCCAAAGGTAATACCCTGATAGTAAAACACACCCTAAGGCACTCTGAAGGCTGTAGATTCTTCATCTTCTAGATCCATTCAGATTTGATTATACCCAGAATATCCATCCATGATGGAAAGTGATTCATAGCTAGTTGTTTCATCAATTAAGAGTTCTGTGACTGGAACTTGAAAATTACCCTTTGGACAATGCCAATTGAGATTTCTGAAATTAATGCAAACTCTAATTTGTCCATTCTTTTTTTCAAAAGGAAAATATGAGCCATCCATTTGGGATATTTAACTTTTCTAAAGATATTAGCTTTGATAAGATTATCCACTCCAGCTTCAATTTGGGAAGAATAAGTTGGGTGTGTTCTTCTTGTGGCTTGGTTAAATCCTCAATGTTCTTATGGAAAACGAAACAATGAGTAGCAACATCAGGATCAAGCCCTGAAATTTATGTTTAGTTACAACAAAATATATCTCAATATTTCTTTTAAAATGAAATATAAATTTCCTACTCTTCAAAAGCCATGGCCACAGTAATTAAAGTGGGGTGTGGATATTCTTACGTACCCAGATTTATTTCTCTGAGTTCATCCATAGTGGTAGAGATACCCTCTTCAAATCCTAGAGGAGCATCTCTGAGATATTCCTCTTCTTCTTCAAAACATGTTATTTCTTCTGTTCCTACTTGCATAGTAGACGATGAAGAAAATATTCCATTATCCGGAATGATTTTAAAATTTGAACTTCTTGAAGAAGAGGATACTATTTCTGAACCTATTGATGATGAAGGGACTTCCTTTGGTAATAAATAAGAGATGATGGATTGAGAATCAACATCATCATTCATCTATGACATTACTATAACTTATTTTGCCTTGGTTGACAATGTATTGATTTGCTGGATTTCAGTAGATGAAATGAAGACATCCCTATTTGAGATTTCATCATTGCTAGGTGAATCACCAATTTCTCCCATGTTTTGTAGATTGATTGTCGTAATTGAAATTTTGGATGTTTCCATAAGAGTATTTGGATTTCGTTCTATCCTATCAATTTGACTGACATGCAACACATAATATGTACTCACCTGTATGAATGGGTTTACAGGAATATTTTCCAAACCATATGGAGCATTAACTTTGGTAACCTCCCTTGTTGTGTATTTCTTTTTACCCTCCATGTGATGGAATTTTTTCTTCAATGTATTGAGATTCACATGTTTCTAATGGGGCTTTATCACCATACAATGTCCCAATTTGACCATTGAATCAATATTTTAGACATTGATGGTATGATGATGGTATAGCCACATGTTGATCTAGAAAAGGTCTTCCAAGAAAAATTTTGAAAGCTATTTCATGACAAACATCCATGAAATATGAATTGGATACAAGATGTCTAAACTGAGTTCTGAGTGTGATCTCACCCAGAGGTTCTTGTTCATTTTTATCATATCCTTGCAACATCAATGTAGATGGTGATATATCAGATTTGGTGAGTCCCAATCGATGTAGTGTACGAATGGGGATGAGGTTGACTCTTGAACCATTATCAATGAAAGATATTCGTATGTCTACATCATTGAACTTGTTATATAAATACAAAGGTCTAATATGTCCATGAAAAACATCATCTTTATCTTCATCTGTATAATATATCACTGCATGGAATTCTGTAGGATCATTCTCTACACGGTAGAATTCAGCCGAAACAATTTCAGTTTCGAATTCTTGAGGACTTGACAGAGCATCAATGAGTGCCTCCCGAAGACCCTTTGATAGATTTAAGACATCTAGAATTGATAACATAGCTGGTACATGGGCCAAATGTTTCAAGAAATCATAATTTTGATTGAATGTTCTGTGTTTCCCATCAGGAAGATGTGGTTTCATTGGTGAATTTGAAGTTGATGCTTTGGAAGTTGATGCTTCAGGTATCGGGATTGGAGTTGGAAATACTCATATCTTTGGAAGACTAGTCGAACAATGACTATTTACCTGCTGAGATAAATAAGGTGTAACTTCTAACCGATCTTCCAAAATAACTGTGCCAGGACTGAATCTGCCATGTGTGTAAGAACCTTCTTGTTCTTGTTGAGCCCGCTGATGGGCTCTACCACGTGTTTCTACTGCATACATAGTTGTATCAGGGGTAGGATTGAAATAGTGGATTCTGGAATATCCATGTCTTCCTCTGTATCTTAGACCTCTGTATCTCCCTCTAATTCCCCTATTTGATACAGGGAACTCAGGCTCATCAAGATAGAAAATGTGACTAGCATAAGGATCTGTTATGTGAATCATGTTAACAAAACCAAGGATCACCTCTTGATCTGATGAAGACTCAACCTGATTATCCAATTTAGCCTATGAATTTTGGGGGGACGGTGCAGGTGGCTCCAAAATAGATTGCATAAAATCTTCTAGAGTCAAAGAAAACATAGGGTTTGAAACGATCTCACATTCTTATGACTTCTCTTCATTCCTTGAATTATTTCATTTCATTGAGGATTTTCCTTCTGATGAAGGGGGTTTTGTTGTGTCATTCATAGCATAAGACACAATTGGATTCATCAATTGTGTTCGTAAAATGGAATGAGTTTGGTTGATCATTTTTCTAACCATCTAATAATAATATTTCTGCGCATTTTTTTGAATCCTTTCCACTCACCTTCTTCCTCTAGATCTGTTGTTGTAACACATGCAACCTGAGCTAAAGAACCTTTCAGTTTGACTTGTCCTGAGTCCACCATATTTTTTCAGGAGTTCATTGAAGAACAAACACTCTTGAATGGGATTCCCCAACATCTGATGAAATGGGAAATAGTTTGGATGGTATTCATCTCCTTCCTTTTTTCCCCTTTTGGGCCTTGGAAATTGAACCAAATTATTTTACAGGGCTGAAATAAAGTAACCAAGAACTTGTTCATTTCGGAAAGAATAATTTTTTCTCTTTAAATCATCAAATTGTTTTCTTCTTTGATCTCCTTGATCATATTGACAAAATGACCTCTATTTTTGACGCTCATGAGGTGGAGCCCTTCGATAAGATGACGATTTTGAAGTAGAAGCAGGTACATGTGCTTGTTTAAGTGAAATTGCAGCAGTCTGTGGTCTACCAATTCTTCTTCCTGGAGCTGATTGAATTTCACAAGTTTTACCGGTTGTCTTTGTAAGAGAATTTTAAATCTATTGAGCGATTGAATTAAGGTCTCGAAACCCTCCTGTATATTTCACAGGGATCAACGTTGTGGGTAATTTATCATGAATATTTTC
Organism: Viscum album; assembly: GCA_963277665.1. NCBI lineage: Eukaryota > Viridiplantae > Streptophyta > Magnoliopsida > Santalales > Viscaceae > Viscum > Viscum album. The sequence continues at coordinate 1,294,035,570 of OY728158.1, forward strand.
CACATAGATTGCCCGCAATTCTTCTTGAGGGAGTGAAATGCTTACGAAATATGATAATTTCTTCCAGCGAGAAATGAAATATGAAACCCTATCATTTCCCCTTTTCATACAATTTGTAAGATCAAAAACTGTTGTCTTTGACAAGGTTTTACTGAATTAAAGAAGGAATCGTTTACAGAGATCTTCCCACCTGGTAATTGACCGGGATTGCAAACTTGAATACTAGAAAAAAGCGGGCCCTTGTAATGAATGTACAAAACACCTGATAATAACTTCTTCTTGTTCTTGAGGAGTTCCCATCTTATGATCACAATGACAAAGAAAATGTGTTATGTGATGTTCTGGGTCTCCCAAACCATTAAAAATGGGAATGTGGTACTTGTAGAATTTGATGAGGGAGGAATTGTATCAACCCATTCAGGATAAGCTCTCTTTTTAGGTTGAATTTTTTAAAGCATTCCCTCTATAGCTTCCAACCGAGCTGTTGATGACTCAATGGTAGTTATTTACTTTTTAGAAACATCTGGTTGAGCTTGGACCAGAGCAGGTGCAGTAACTGGAGCTTGGACAAATGTGGTGGCTGGTACAACAACTGTTGATTTCACCACCAGTTGTTGTTGCACAAGACCCATATGATTAGACTTATGTGGTTGTACTGGTTAAGGAGAATATTCTTGATCCATCTCAGTTGCTGCAATAAATTCTCGTGACTGATTGACCCCAGTACGCTTAGGAGGACAACTACATTGATGTAGTTCGGCATTCATCATCTTTAATTCTTTCATTTCTTCCTCTTGTAGTGAAAAATTTTATCTAATGAGAGCGATTGGCCTTTTACAGAGGAAGGGTATGTAACCTGATTTTTTCCTTTCCCCTTGTTGGATGCCCTTTAGAGATGGGGATGTTGGTTACTTAATGGAATACCTTGATTATGGGTCAGCCTTTGATTTCGTGTACGCACACCATCTTCATTTGCATCTGTGTGTACAATTTCTTGAGCAGGAGATTCTTCATTTAATCCCTCTAGGTGAGCCTCGTGTTCTTGAGGATCAGCAACAATGGAATGGATGAAATTTGTTGATGCATGACGCATTACATCCCTTCTATCGGCATTTCATCTATACTTTCTTCTCCCATGTCTTTGATGATACATTTCCTTTTGTTGAGTTGATCCCTCAGGAACTTCTTGATGAAACGTAATTTGAAGATAATCTCTTGATAATTCGTCTATTCGTTCCTCTTGTTCATTCCTCCCTGATCGAGAGAAGACTAACTTTTACTGAAGAAGAGATTAAGGATTTTAAAAAGTCTCTAGTCCGGTGGACTGGACCTGTTCCTGCTGTTCATGCTCAACTCCTCGAATCCTATTTTTTGATTCCAAGGGTTGGATTAAAAGAGTCCCAATTCTGGCAATATGGGATGGTTCTTGAGCTTCTACATCATAGACATTCTTAAAATCTCTTATGATCTTATAGACTTTAGTCTTTAAATTGGCTGGATGCATCAACCTACATCCACTCAAATCACCTGGCTCAAATGACCGTTGGATGATTTCTGACACTTCTATCACTTGATGATGCACCCACTCTAAACAAGAATCATGTTCAATATTCTCATTTTCCTGATGTAAGAGTAATTCGACAACTTGTTATTTGTATGACTGACTTTGGGAAGAACTAGTTGAGGAATGTTCCTGAGCAAGCCTTTGATTACAAACAAAACCAATTTGTTGTGGTCGTCCATGGGCAATAACATTGCGTGAACCATTTTTGGCCGGCTTTGTTGACAGGAGGGAACATTGAAATGCAGTGCTCCATGAACACCCCATCCCCTGATATGAACACTAGATGGGGCATTGGTAATTAACAGACACAATATTTTTAGCGCGTTAAAGCATGAACGCTGAAGGGATCTCTGATACTTTTCAGCCTCCGGATATCGAGAAACTGGGAGAGATACCAAATCAATTTCAAGTTGTAACCCTTCTATTTACATGACATGATTTTTATATTAATCATAAGATAATATTTTCTCTTTCATGTGAAAAAGTGTTTTCCTCATGATGAGAAAAATATCGTGAATACAATCTTCCGTCAATATCTCTGGAATATCATACTGAGAGTCATCCAAAGGCCAAAACATGACTGGTACTTCTCCTTGGGCTGGTTGTTTTCTCATATTCACCATTTCCTATTTATCATAAAATGAATATTCTTCTACCTGATTAGACTAAAGACAGAGCTTCTATATTGCTTCACTAGATTCTACTACATTGGTAGAGAATTCATTTATAAAACTATAAGATGAATGACCCAGGGGTAGTTTGAGAATGACCTACACCCCGGGCTATCTTCTGATTGTGAAATTATTTCACCCACTAGCAGTAAAGCATCAGACATGAGTGGCCTCACATTTTCAAGTGTCTCAAGATAAAAATGATTTCTCGTTAATGCATTGTCCATTGAAGAAGTATCCAGGATATGCGAATTACTACTACATAGAGGACATTCACAGCTAAATTCATCATAATGGGTAGGACCACCATGGTGGGTTACAACAAATGATGAAACCTTTTGCTCCATGATCTTCTGGCCACATAGAAGATTCTTGTGGCTCTCATCGGAAGATGATACTACGAGATCGACCGAAAATTCAAGAAGAAAGCCATCATGAAGAAGTGTCTAATGGATACCTTCAGAAATAATGTTCCCACTATTGGGAAATGATAGAGTAGAATCATATCTTCCAATAGATAATTGTCTGAGGGCGTCAAGAACTCCAGCATCGAGAAAGTCCTTATTAAAGATATGCTCTTGATTTCTTGACTATGATGAACGTGTCTTTTTCTTAGAAGACCTATTACTCATGTTGGGAACCAATTGTTGATGAATGTGGTCATTATAGGCAGGTGTATGTACCCTCTCAAGAGAAAATGTCAGGTTAGGCTGATTATCTCCATTTAAATCATGTGTATGTGACTGACTTGATTGTTCGTATGACATGGGGGAGTATTCCACACAACCCTGTTGGACTGTAACAGAGGTGTGTATCTGTTCCAGAGTGATATTTTTATGTGTAACTCCACTGGTAGGGACAAATTTTCATTTCTTTCCCTATGATGCTGCTGAAGATGTTATAATATTCTGACTAGCATCCAGAATATGAGCAGGGATTTTCTTCTGCTATTTCACCATCATCAGAATGTGCTTGGTGACTTTAGCTATCGGAACGGGAATATACATCTATTCCGTTCTTGGATTAGGTTTTTATTCCTACTCCTTTATATCTTTTCCTCTCAGTGAATTCTGAATGTACTCATGTGTGGGGGCAGAGAGTTGAGTCTTCTCCAAATTTATTGTCAGAACATCCCGACTGACTTCTCAGGGTGCTACCAAACGAGACTGTTGGTAGGCTTGATGAACATTGGATGGTGTATGTGTCTGCTGTGCATTCTTCATTAAGTATGGATGAAAAATTTCCTTCAATACTGGCAGACATGACTGCTGACAGAATTGATGATTGTAAACAGGTGTATGTCCCTGCTTATCAGTTGCCACCATATTAGTTTGGTGAGCTTCTTTGGATGTAGTTAGATAAGCCTTATAACTAGCTGATGAATTATAACCAGGTGTATATGCCTTCCTATAATACTCTGCCGGAATTTCCTGGAGGGATTAGCATGTTGCTGCTAGATGAGTCTAATGGGAAGTAATATCCGGACGGACATGTGTATATTCCCGCCCATTTCTTGCCATCAAGTTGGCTTGATGGACTTCTACGGAGGGGGAAGAAGTAAGAACCTGCTCTCTTTTGACTAGATTTCACCACTGGCGGTTTGTCTTGTGGACATGGGTATGAGGAACCTATGTCGAACCCCTAAAGGCTATACCATCATCATGTTGATGGCGCACTGCCGCATGAGTCATGCGGCGATTGTTGACGGGAGCCCACAGGAAGGACTCATGTATCCTCGAATTAATTTATTGAGTGAACTTTTCATTCACCTTCCCATAGTATGGGAGGTAATGGTGATTTCTTTCTAGGGATAACAACCCAAAACTGTTGGAAATGGTGGTTGGCACCACCTGTTTCTTGATTGCTGGTCGTCGCTGTTTGGAAAACCATGGTGAATTATTGACTTGGAGGGCTTGTCGAGGGACCTCTAGAGTCGGAATGGTACCATGTTGATGGTATTACTTAACCGGTGCATTTGAAACCTAGTATTGAAGATGCTGAGTAGGTGATTTCGTCCTCCGAGAGGATGAAGATACAGCAGGAGTAGCAGTAGATGCATTCACAGGTGTGAACATTAGCGAAGCCATTTCTATAATGCAGAGAGATTTTGGAAACGAGTGCCTGTTTGATATAACAGATATATTCAAGATAATTTCAGCCACTACATCTTTAAGATGAGCACATATGTTATTTTTTGTCCCTCTCAATGAGTTAAAATAGAGGCCTAACAAATAAGTAAAACATCACTTTAACTTGGTTAAGGATTCACATCTGGTTCAACAATTTTTGTTTCCTCTAGAAATGGGGATGACCTTGTTTGTTTAAGGTTAAAACATCATAATCGGTTTCTGTGGTGTTTATTCGTAGAATCAGAAACATCCAATGATTCTATATCCATTTAGACCATCTTTCCAAAGGTAGGTGCTCATTAGTTGTGGACCGATGAGGCTTAAGAATTTTCATTGGTCGAGAGGATTGGAGGTCGGACTCATCACACATTTTTTAGGGGAATTATTGTATACTCCGAGACTCTATTTATAGATTTGAGTTATGTTAGTGAATCCTTATTAAATTACCAAGTATGAAAATGGGTTTTCCTTTATATATGACTATCAATGATTAATATGTATGAGATTTAGATAATATTTTATATGTATTTGAGATTCTTTATTGATAAATAATCATCTGTATTTTTTAGATATTCTTAGTCAATTGTATCATTCAACACATTATGTAGAAATCTCTTGTCATTACGATTACCAAATTGGTTTTAAAGCCACTCAGCGGGGCACTTGAGTTTATTGTCATTCAGAAGGACATGGATTATTTCAGAGTTGAGATCGTACCTGAAGATGGGCTACCTACGCATCCTTGTTAGAAAAGGATTCAGAACCCACGTAGTTAGAGTGAATAAGTATGCGGTTTATGCATGATTTATGGTCCATAGAAAGATTTCTTAATTACATTTACAATCTAAGCTCACGTGAGTCATTCTCGGTGTGATAAACAAGATATATTTGAAAAACATGATAATTGTTCCATAAAAGATTCAATAATAATAAATAATGTGGGGCTTATGTATGTATGATTTCCCAGAAAGATGATGATTGGGATTTACTTTTGGGAAGAAACCCGGGAACAAGGTCCATAAAGGTATATGTGCTTTATGGAGATTAAGATACTTAACATAGGGATTACTCTTGTGAAGGATGCTCAAATTAGAGGGGAATTATGATTGGGTTTTATACCTGAGAAGGAAGCCCAGATCAAAAGAAATTAAGTATGGGGATTACTCCTAAAAAGGAGGCCCATGTTAAGTGGACTTAAGAAATTGGGGCTAACTCTTGAGGAGGATGCCCAAGTTTAAGGAAAATTATAATTTGGGATGACACAAAAGGAGGATTCCCATATTATGGGAACTCGGACTAGGAATTATTCCTGAAAAGGGGGCCTAGGTTAAAGAAATAGGACTGGTACATATTCCTGAAAAGGGGGCCCAGGTGAGGGAACTTGGACTGGGACTTATTCGTGAAATGAAGGCCCTTGTTAGGGAACTTGGGGCTTACTCCTAAGGTGGATACCCATATTAAGGGAACATGTACTGGGACGTATTCCTAAAAAGGAGGCCCATGTTAGAGAACATGGGGCTTACTCCTAAGGTGGATTCCCAGATTAAAGATCTTCTCATCTTAAAGTAATAGGTTTAATGAATGAAATCTCTCACCTTAGTGACATAAAGATATGTAAATCACTTAGGTTTTGAGATATGTTCCATGTAATTCCTTTTAGATAAGGAATCAAACAAAGAAACCATGCAAAAAATGGATTTTTAGAGGGTTTTGAAGGTTAAATATTGGAGAGGATAGGTGGATTTGAAGAAAATATTTGTATAAGAAGGAGGGGAACCTAGAAAGAGGTAAGCCAGCAAGTCCTGTTTGGGCGTGTATATACTGGTCGCGCAAGTATACTTGCACGACACATGTGAACATTCCCGATGGTTAACCCAGAGTGTAATACTTGGGTGAGACATGGCTCAAGACCTTAGTATTATCTCTAATGGCTTCCAAAAGTGTGGCATTAATGTTTTGTCGAAAGGATAACGTGGGGTGAAAGTGTCTTCATTTACATTAAGGGTTAGACACTTAATCGCACAAGTGTTGATGAATTTCAACACTTAGTCCTTTTCCCCCTCTTTAGATCTTATATTCTATATAAGAAATTACCTTAGAAGTTCCTTAAAGTCTTCATGTAGTGACTAGGGAACCGAGATCTTAAATATGACTTTTGGGATTTTCCGTCCTCGAAATGGGGTGCCCACAAGGGGTATTTATTGGCTACTAAAGACTTTGGGTGAAAATCAAACAGGGAATGCAAGTCACATGTGTGGCCAATATGTAGCGCGAATGTATATATGGGCGACCATGATGAAACTTGTGCGGCCCATGTTTAGAAAAATTATTGTTCATGCCTTTGTCAATTTTTGATGTTTCTTCAAAGGATGAATCTCTTCATGCTAAGGTATTCCCCCTTTTTAGTCATTAGACTCTGTGACGGAAAAGAGCATCAGCACTCATGTAATAGATATTTCAATTTTATAAGTTCTACATGAGCCATTCGATAACAGATTTAGAAATTGGATTAGCACTAATTATTGTATAAATAGTAAACTCAATCTCCTAATCATGAATAACTGTAGAAAAAATTTCAAAAATACAACCTTGTATTCATTTACTACTCGAAAGTAACTAGTATTAAGAGTTTATTTATTTTTAACGATATAATCTAGCTATCTTTCACTACCACCTCTAATAATGTTCTTAGCTTCTTGGTATGTTATCAAAGGAATTAAATCTTTTTATACAATGTTATTAAAATTTTCAATGTATCTTATAATGATAAACCGAAAGCCAATCCAAACCAAGAATGAAATAAAACTCTACCATTCCTTGTTCAATGTAATTTTTAAAATATAATATACCACTAATAATAATAGAATGATTCCTATAAAGCATTGTTATATATTTATTTCCACCCAGGGTTTTCACGAATAGTTATGCCTTCTTTCCACGTGGTGATGTTTCCATTTTGCCTAAAAATTACCCATAAATTAATGAATGTGAATAATCAATGATAAAAATGGTATAAACACATTTTGAATACACATGTAATGTAACAGAAAAATGTTTTTATGAAATAATTTATCTAAATAATTTTAATTCATTAATAGCATGTATTGAATGCAATCGTGAGTTTAAACGAATCGTGAGATACCATCAGTACAAAACTACCATTATAACTATGAAGTTAAATTTACAATAATACATATAACTAACTTATGAAAATTCTTGGTGGATTCCTTAGCTATGAATAATTTATATTCCAAATAAACATAAAAGATATATTTTAATTTTATTGTATTAATAAATTATGTTAATTTCAATTATAAATGAAATTAATGAAATATATATGTTATATAATTGATAATTTTTTATATATTCTTCCAAATGATACTTCAGTCATAGAATATGAATAAACCATATTTTATTATTAAAACCACTATAATTTTCAAAAATGTAATTTTACCACCTTTTAATGGGGAACATATTTTAAATTAATCTTTTGAAAAATAAATAATTTTTATATGACAACATAAACTTCTACTTTATAAGTGGGATATAAAATTTTAATTTGGGTGAATTTTCGATATTTTTCTAATAAATTTATAGTTTTGATGAATATTTGAAAAAATACTATATTAAAATAGAAAAAAAAAATTTCATCGAAAAAATGTATATGGTTATATAATATTATTGAATGGTTTAAAAATAAAATTATAATATCTTTTTTTCACTTATTGTAATGTAGGTCAAAAAAATTAGTTTTACATTAAATTCAGATGTAAAAACATTTCAATCTTTTATATTGTTTTAACTTTTAAAACGCATTTTGTTATTCTGACAAGAAGAATAATTTAAAATTATCTACTAAAAAACTTCTGTTTTTAATTTTTAAAAATAGAATCCACATTTGGAATCAGTATATCTCTATTATGTAAATTTTGTTCAATTATTTTTTGGTTGTATTAATAGTATATTTGGTAAATATTAATAATATGGTAAAAGCTGAATCGGGTAATTAAGGGTAACATTAAAATTATAAAATTTTCAGTAAACATGTCTTAATATCTTTGAATTATTTTTTCCAAACTAAATCATCCTTATATCGAAATTAAATCCTTTTGAAGTCACTTGGATGATATAAGAACATATATGTTATTTTATATAATGAAAAGATAAATATTTCTTACTCAAATGTTTATAATAATATCATTTTAAATATAATTTTCAAATTGAAGTTAAAATATACTATAAATAATCATTTTAATGATAATTTTATTTATTTATGTTGTTTATTTATTTGTAATCTATATGAAATATATGATTACCTTAAAATCTTATTGATGATGCAGAAATTATTTAATTAATGAGAAACCGATAAAATAATTTTTATTCCAATGATAATAATAGTTATATTTACCAAAAACATGATTATTTTTTGTTCGTAAATTATGTATGGAACATAATAATCCATGTGTCATGTTATTTACCATTTTGAAACATATGGAAAATATTATAACATTTATAATATTTCATTTAGTTATGTTAAAATTGTCGCAGTCATGTTTTAATAAATATATTATTCTTAATTTATGATTTTCAATAAGATATGGTTTAATATAAGTATTCTAATGAAAAATATATGATTCATATTATCCATTTTATTTATATTTTAAATTTTATTCAAGAAATAAGTATATTAAATAATTACACAAAACTGATGTAGTAATTCTTTTATTAATTGAGATAACAAATAAATGTTTTTAAAAAGATTAAAGTAATTATAACATGGGATAAAGAGACTATAAAAAAAATTTGATTGATTACCTTTACCTATAATAGATATAATATAATCTTTATTTCATAGTTATCTAGATATCTTCAAATTTGAAAAAATAAATGAATTGAATAGTGCCAAAATTAAACCTATTCGTTTTTTATAAAAATAATTTATTTTTAAATTATTTAAAAAATAAGATTTTTTTAAAAAAATATATATAATAAATATTATATGGTCTTAAATTTTCATAATTAGTTATTTTTTGTTTAATGTACATCAAATAAGTAAATATCTCACCATTTTATTATTGAAATGTTTGATAACGTAGTTAGTAAATATATAGAACAACTAAGTGTTAATTAAAATTATAAGGTTGAAATTGACATGAAAATTTATCTAAGATATCTTCTATGATGCTATTACAACCTTCTATAATGTTATCATTGATACTAAGACATTTTTGATGTTTTTGTACACGGTTTGATTTTATTATAAATTAATATTTCTGGAGATTCCAAAAGTGACCATCACCTCAATTATAAGAGGGAACATCCTCCCTCAATTCATCACAACTAATTGAGCCTTCAGGATGGAATATCCATTTTCATTACTCATTCTTCAATTACCTAGATTAATTATAGAGGTTATGGTCTTCTCCAAATATCAAATCATGTTCTTTGATAAGAGATTATAGGGAGCACATCGAAGAAGGGATAATCTCCTCTAACGATTCATTCAAATGCATTTCTTATAATATATCCTCTATATGACTTTTTTACATTATAGAGTAGTAATTGAAGTACAACCTATATAATTCTATTTTTTATGACTCTGTAACACTCATATTCTATCTTTTATCCATCATATGAAAAACAAAATCACCACGTGTGCATATGTATGGTATATCGTCCCGACATTGTGGGGTAAGTTGTTTTTCACAACCATATTACATAGATGGGTATAATGATTGAAATAATAACTATAAATGATCATTATAATATAATATTTATTCTATAACAAAATATATATCATCCAAACAATTATAATTTCACAATTATGGCAATGATATCATCGGTCATGCGTACGTATGACCAACCATCTCCACGATGTGATTCTATTCATTCTACAAGATATCAGTTAAGTAATGATTATATATATGTATATAATGAATAAATATGATCTATATTATTTTAATATCATTTTTAATGACATAAAAATGACTTAATATGGTTGTGTATAACTTATTCAACAAAATATACATATAAAAATGAAGCAAGTTAATAAAAGAATACCGAGTAGTAATTTTATAAACAAACTGAATATAATATAATCATTTATGATATCATAAAAATAAATATGATTATGAAATAAGTCAATGATATTATTTAAATCATTATATAGGTGGTCTAGTTACAGAAAAAGGATATTATACCTAAGGTAAGGGATAATTTATCAATGTTATTAATGTTTGAGAACGTTTGTACATAAGTATTTTATGGGGTATATTTATCATCCATGTATATGTTTCCTAAATATGTATTCCAAAATAAAATTTAAATGACTCTACAATTTTTAATGAAAATTTCACCATTTTTGTAGTTTTTATTAAATGGAATGAATGTAATCTTTTTTCGTTTTTGACATGATGTACTTTTTGACATATCAAACATAAGTGTGATAAGAATTTTTTTTATCTTATACATCATGAAACTATTTTTAAATATTCATAATTACTTTTCAAAATGAAGATTAATTTATATGATTTCAATTTTATTTTCATAGAAATGGTTTTCTTTTAAATTTTCATGTTTTTTTAGAAAATATAATGTTTTTGAAGAAGAATAGATATGTTCATCATGAATTAATTTCATGTGATCTATCAACATTATTTTCCATCTACGATGAAATTATTAAATAAGGATATTTTTTATGTATGTTATCCATATTAGTCCTTTTATTTATTGTGTTTATTATGAAATTATAATTTTGAAATTAATTTGCTTTACTTGGATTTTGTTATGATGGAATTATGTTTAAGGAACCCATTTTATAACTTCGGTTTTTCAATGATGAATGATTTTTGTTTTATATGGAACATATAATAATGGATTCATTATGAGATGAGTGAGACCTATGTTACCCTTTAATGCATTGGGAAATGATTTATATATAGTGATAAAGACATGTTTGGAACATTAAATTATCTTAGTTTAGTATTATAGGGCATGAATGGGAAGTAAACCATGTTTTGTAATATAGGGTGGGAATGCTGCGTGAACTCAGTTCAGTAATAGACTTTGTCTGCTATGATGGTCTGTCCAATGAGCCTTGACTAATATGAAATAATTCTATATACTTATGTGTATGCCAATAATTCTATGTCTCATGATATGAATATTTTTAATATGTTCATTAATTTTTATGAACATTAATGATTAATCCAATGACATGATATCATGATCACTCGTATGCGGGATAAGATTTACCAATATTGTGATCTTTTGTATTTTGTTTAAGATATGATTGATATCTCCCATTGTTACCCTTACTGAGCATCTGAGCTCACCCTTTTTTATGCTTCTTTCCCCCAGAATGTGAATAAGGGTATTAATTATGACATGTCAAAAGGGGTCTAGTTATAAGGAAAATAGAAATAGATAATGTAGATTTATTATGAACTAGTTATTCATGTTTTATTATTTATAAATACAATAAAACTATACGGTCCTATGGTGATATTTTTATGTTTTATAATGAATACACAAAAATTTTGATGTAATATCCATGTATGTAATTTAAGGGTCGTTATAAAGAGCATTATAGAAAAAGTATAGTTAACCATTAGAAACTAGGATGGTACAAAATTATTATTAACCCTAATGATATGTCAAAGAATATGCTATAATCCAATTGTTTTATAGATTATCATCAATAGCCTTGGATAAAACCAAAAGTAACCGAAATTGAAATTTTATTCTTGAATTTGTGGTTTTACCATTATTATTAGTGTTACTAGCCCTATTCTTCTGGGATTTTGTCAATGGATGGAACCATTGGGAAACATGTTAATGTTGAATGAGAAGGGAAATGAACTTATTATCTTCGTGAGACACTGAATGTTATGGGAGCTGGAATGAAAAATTGTGTTTCTCTACTCACACTACTTTCTCAGGATATGAATCAAGAAGGACTTCCAAATGAGTAAAGAAGGGTATAATATTATGTTGAGTTCTTCATGAGGCAATGTCCACCTTCTTTCAGATATACTTATGATCCCCAAGTGGTTGAAAAAAAGATCAATACAACAGAAATGATATTTTCAGTTATCCAATGTTCAAAACATGACAAAGTCATCATGGAAGCCTATGGATTGGAAGTTGAAGCTAATCAGTGATGGAATATTTTCAATAATAAAAGAAAATAGATGAAATTGAATCTATGGAATGGTATGCGTTGATGAACATATTTTTTAATAACTTAAATCCCCTAATTCATCGAACCAAGATGGAGAAGGATTTTATTGAGCTTAAGTAAAAGTTCTATAAATCCATTGGTAACCTTTAAAAAATATTTTATAGTAATAACAAGGTACACTTCAAGAATTATGATACAAAATTAGTGTAACATAGATCGATTATTTTGTGTCTTAAAACCAATTCTATAATTGAAATTATCCATAAGGAACATAAATATCTATGATGAAATTGTCTGATGTGCTTTTAAGGTTGATATGAATATTGGAGTTACCCATCAGTCATATGGATTTGATAAGAAGAATAAATTGGATTTCATAGAAAATTATAACGACCACAATAAAAATAATATGGGTTTTCCATTATTGGAAATGTGTGGAAATAAATATGATGGAAATATTCTTAAAGTAACTATAATTTTTAAGTGTTGATGATAAGGTCGTCAGGTAGTGGAATACACAAGTGACGGAAAAAATATTCTAACTAAGAAAATTGTGAAATGGATACACAGAATGAAACTCCTACACTTCAATGCTATACGTCCAAGTAAATTGTGCATTATGAAAACTAATGACCTAGTCCATAGGTTATTGATGATGACCGAAATCATAAAAAACATAATGATAATGAAAAAGTAATGCCACATGCGATCACTATGGGTGATGTGGAGTCGATAATGATGTGGTTATGTTACACTTACCATCCCATATAAAGTAGTAAATGTTTTATTGGATTATATATCCATCCACCCTTTTAATTATGAGAAATTTTCTAAGGGTGTTTATATATTAATTCAACATATAGATTTTGTGTTATCTGTGACAACTCCTAATGGAAGAACGACCGTATCAGAAGTTTATAATTCTTCTCTAGTTAATGTACATTGGAATGTAGTTTTGAAAAATCATTTGATCTTTCATTTAGTAAATTTTGATGATATTATTAACATGCACTGTATTTATGTATATGGAGATCATATAAATTTAAAATTAAGTGATGTCACATTTCATATTCCAGATTAATCTATGATCATCTATCAATGAAGCGATGAATATGACCTTCTCGTCGAAATTTCATCCATATTATGAGTATTGGATCCAAAAAATGATGTTTATCTATCGAAAATGGTTGGGGAGAAACTCAACCTTAATAATACCCCTATTTTATCAAAGTTGGATGATTTTTTATTGAATAATTTTCTGGTCATCAACCAAATCGTGGAGTTGAGTTTTCAATAGAACTCATACCAAGTGTTATGAATATTTCAAAGACACCTTATATAATATCCCCAATTGAGTTGAATTATTTGAGGAAGTAAATATAAGATATTCGTGAAAAAAGATTCATATTATCTAGTGCATCACCATGAGGTACAACTATTCTATTTGTCATGAAGAAATATGAATCAATGAGACTCTACATTTAGAATCAAAAACATAACAAGATCAAAATAAATAAATATATCCTCTTCCCCGCATATATGAATTCTTAAACCAACTACTAGGAGATCAATACATTTCAAACATTGATTTATATTTAGGATATCATCAATCAATGGTTTATAGGAAGTATATAACAGATATGAAATTCTATTAAAGGTATGGACACTATGAATATATACGGATTCTTTTTTGTCTTACTAATACCCTTTCTATATTCATGGATATAATGAATATAGGATTTAGATAATATCTTCATCATATTGTGGTAGTATATATATATATATATATGATATTATTGTTTATTCAAAGATCAAGGATGATTATGAATATCACTTGAAAATTATACTAAAGAACCTGAGAAAGGAAATGCTTTATGAATAATTTACCAAGTGTGAATTTTCTATACTGAATGTTTCATTTTTCTGTAAAAAAGTCATAAGAATTAGTATATCAGTGGATCCAGTGAAAATATAATTTATTTAATGTTTTTGTAGATCTAAAACTATTAGAAAAATCAATTGTTTTCTTGTTTTGTATTGATATTATCAATGTTTTGTGAAGTATCTTTCATGACTACCTAATCCATTGAACATGTTGACTCTGAAAAGAGTTATGTTCATGTGGATGGAGGAATATGAATACAATTTCAATGGTCTAAAAATAAGTTGAGAATGTCTACCTGTGCCCACACTACCATGTAGTGGAAAATGGAATGTGATCTATAATGAACTAACTAAAAAGGATTAAAGATGTGTTCTTCGAGAAAAATTATATGGTGACATCTGATGGATCAAAAAAATTTAAAATCCATGAGAAAAATTATCGAAAATGTGATTTGGGGTTAGTTGTGTAAATATTTTCATTAATGGTATATAATCATTATCTTTATGGTTAAAGGTTTGATATTTATATTGATCATAAAATAATAATGTGTATTTCCTCACCAATGGAGAGGAATATATTCCAAAGAATATGGTTGGAGTTTATTGCATATTACGACTACTCAATAAATTAACACCCTAGGAAGGTGAAAAACGTGTATAACTCATTGAGTCAAATAGACCATGATAGGCTATCAATGAAAAGGATCATAGAATATCCAATATTTATTTATTTATGAAGGATATATCAAGAAATTTTAAATATGTTTGATAAATATTATCTATCTCAAATGAATTTTCAACCATTTATACTGGTAAAGATTAAGGATGCACAGAAGGAAGATGTATAGCTACAAATGATGGTGAGATAATTTCCTAAAATCATCCTTGATTATGGTCGAATAATAAGTTTCAGGAACCAGGTTTTTAATTTTCTAATTCCAAAATTAACGTAGGAAATATTGGATGAGTATCATAGTTATTCATCCTCTATTCATCCTGAGAGCACTATGATGTACATGGACCTAAATGAGGATTTTTTGCAGTATATCTTGAAAAGAGATGTTACTGAATATATCTCTTGGTGTTTTATTTTTCAAAATGTTAAGAATGATAGACATATGTATATGGGGATGGTATAAGCATTATCCATACCAAAATGGATATGGGAAAACATCACAATAGAATATTTTGATGGACTTCCAAAAACATCTACATGACATATAGCTATTTGTGTTACTGTTGATTACCTTACGAAGCTGACACACTTCATTGATATAAACTAGGATTTCTATCTTGATCATATTTCTAGTATGTATATAAAATAAGTGGAAATATTTCATGGAGAGCCACTTTCCATTATATCTGATCAATATAAAAGGATTACCTCGATGATCTGGGGAAGTCATACACATGAACTGGATATAGAGTTATGTTTTAACACTACTTATCATATACAGGAAAATGGTTTTGATGAGAGGAAAATACAATGTTTAGAATACTTTTTCTAGATTTATATATATATTTAAATGGATATTGGGATAAATACATTTTTTTGGTGAAATTTTCTCACAGTAATATATTTCACTCCAGTATTTAGTTGGATCCTTATGATTCCCTCATTAGAAATATGGGTAGAACATGTACTTATTGTGATAAATTTGGGGAAAGAATGTTGTAATGAGCTAATCATGCTAATGAAATAATAGAGAAGGCCAGATCAATTCTACCAAAAAGAAGAGTATCTCAAGGTTAGAAAAAAATTTATGTTGATAATTGACGAAAAGACCTAGATTTTGAAGTGGGTGACAATGTGTTTCTATGAATATCTCCCCATAAGAATGAATTGATATTTATAAAGAAGCTAAATATAAGACCTATGTATATCATTTCTTTTGAAATTATTGATCTTGTTCTGATGGTAGTAAATATATTGTCACTTCCACCAAATCTCTCTCAAGTTCATGTTGTGTTCTATGTTTCTCTTTTGATAAAGTACATACTTGATCATTCGCATGTACTAATCTAGTATGGTTTACCTCTAGATTAATATATTCCATATTAGGAACAATCTATTGAGATTTTGGATCATAGAGAAAAACTATTGTGAAACAAGACTACTCGGTTGGTTAATGTTTTATGGTGGAACCACCAATTTGAGAAATCTACAAGGTAAATTGAAGCTATAATGATTTAGAGGTATCATAATCTCTCTATATCATTATGATGATTTTTTAGTGTGAAATTCAGTTTAATGGTGGTAGAATGTTACACCCAAATGTTTTTATGAAATAGTTTCTTGAAAAACAATTACTCTTCAGTAGCGTGCATTACAAGAAATCATGAGTTTAAACGAACCACAAGACACCATAAATATAAAATAACCATTATAACTGATACATTTTATTAGAAAGAATAAATATATCCATCATATGAAAATGGAGGGTTAATTCTTTGGATATCAATTATTTAAATACTAATGAAATTCAATAGAAGTTTTTTATTTTTTGTATTAATAAATTATGATAATTATAATTAGTAAATTAAATTAAAGAAATATATATGTTATATATTTAATGAAATATTTTATATATTAATCCAATATATATTTTAGTCATATCATATGAATAAACTGTATTTTATGTAATAAAAATTTTATTTTTCAAAAGGGTGATTTTACCTTCTTTTAATTGAAATCCAATTTTAAATTAAAATTTTGACACATTGATAATTTTTGTATTAAAACATATACTTTTTATTTATAACTCAGAAATTATAATAATTTTTGGATGAATTTTAAATATTTGTCAGATTACATTCATGTTTTGATGAACAATCAAAATATATTAATTTTAATAGAAATCAAATTTTTTGTTCAATATAATTTATTTGGTTAATTTATATAATTGAATGGTTTTAAATTATAAATTGATTATACTTTTTTAGTAAATTTAATATAGGTCATGAGAATTAATTTTACATTACATTCAGATGTAAAAATATTTTAATCATTTGTAATGTTTTAATATTAAAACCCAATTTCTCCATTTTTACAAAGAGATTAATTTTTAATTAATTACTAAAAAGTCTATGTTTTGATTTTTTAAAAATGGATTCCATATTAGGGATTTTTTTTCCAATTTATTAAATATATATTTCGGGGAATTATTATTAGTAACATTGGTAAATTTTATTAATATGGTAAAAGGGTAAATCAGGTAATTAATGATGACATTAAAATTATAAAATTACACTAACACTTTTCATAATATCATTTTATGGTTTTTTTCAACACAATTAATCTTTGTATCTAAATGATATCCTATTGAAGACACTTGGTTAAGATTATGATATTTAATTTACTTTACTTAATGAGAAGTTAAATATGTATTACTCATATTTTAATAAATACATCATTTTTAATAAAAGTCTCTACAGTAGATAAATATGACTATAAATACTAATTAGAAATCAAAAACAATTATCATGTAATTTTATTTTAAATTTTTATGAAATAAATAATTATCTTAATGTCTTATACAATAATGATGCTGAAATTATTTAATTATTGAGAAATAAATAAAATAATTTTTATGAAAATCATAATAATAATTAAAAGGCCCAAAAACATGAAAAAATATTATTTTTTTAGTATATCTTGACCATAATCATCAAATGGTTGAGTTATTGACAATTTGGAATCATATTTAAAAGATTACGTCACTTATTATATTTTATTTAAGTGATGTTAATATTATCCCATTCTTATTTTAATAAATATAACATTTTTAATGTATGAATTTACTAAAGAAAAAATTTTCTATAATTATTCTTATGAAATCTATAATATATACCTCATTCATATTATTTTATTTTTAATATTTATACAACCAATAAGTATATTAAATAATTACATATAGTTGATGTAGTAATTATTTTTTTAATAATGTTATTAAAAATATTAAAATAATTATAATTTGGGATAATTATTATATCCAACGAATTTTATAGATGACCTTTTATTTATTAGGTATATAATAAAATATATTTTTTGGATTTATGTTATTATCTTCATATTTAAAAAAATGAGTTGAATAGTATCAAAATTGACACTATTGTATGTTTATGAAAATATTGTATTATTATTTTTTTTAAAAATATAATGAAACATTAATATAATTTTTTAATAATTATTATTTGGTTTATAATTTTCTAAATTATATATTTATGGTCAAATAGACATTTGATAAGTAAATATTTCACCGTCATAATAATGAAATATTTGTTACCATTGTTAAAAATTAAGTTGAATAATTAACTGTTAATATACAATATAACATCTAAATTAATTGAAACATTAATCTAAAATTTATTTTTTGATGATATTATATCCTTACAACATATTATTTTATAATCTAGAAAATTTGAGAGGTTTTTTATGTGGTTTTATATATTAATATTTTTTGAGATTCCAAAAGTACCCCTCACCTCAATTATAAAAGGGCACCTCCTCCCTAATTTATTTACAACTCATTTAGCCTTCATAAATATATAACCCCTAATATGTTTCATTATAAATTTCAATATTAACAATCTAGAGGTTCTATTTTTCTCCAAAAACCAACTCTAGTGCATTAAGAAGAGATTTAGAGAGATCAAGTTGAAAAATACGTAATCTTCTATAATAATAATTTCAGACTTATTTCTCCCTCTACATCATATTCCTGAGTTATTTACATTATATTGTAACAAATCTTGAAAAATTATATAATAATTGTTTTTATGATTATTTAACAATCATATTTCACCCTCTATCCATCCCCTGAAAAACAAAATCACCATACATGCGTATGTACGACTACCCATCTCCACGCCATGGAATAATCGGTTTTTTAACCACCATCTTACATGGATGGTTATAATGACGGAAATAATTAATATAGATGATATTTATAATATTATGTGTACTATTTAAAAAAAATAAATAACACACACTTCTATACAATTTCATAAATATGTGAATGATATTATTACTTGGCCGTGTGTATGGACAACTATCTCCACGATGCGATATTTTTCATTTTACATGATATCTATTAATGCGTGATTGTATAAATGTATACAATGAATGAACATGATTTATATTATGTTAATAGTATTTTTTTATTGATATAAATATGACCTAAGTAGGATAACATGAACTTATTCAACAAAACAAGCATACAAAAATGATGTAGTTAAAAAAGAATAATGAGTAATAATTTTATTAACAAATTGGAGATAATAAGATCATATAAGATATCATAAAAATGACTACGATTAAGGATAAGTCAATTAAATTATTTAAATTACTATACTATAGGTTTATATATATAAAAATGAATTTAACCCTAAGTTAAGGGATAATTTATCTAGCTCATTAATATCAGAGATTTATTATACATAAGTATTTATAGGGTTATATTTATAATCAATTACCATATTACATAATTATGTATTCCAAAATATTCATTGAATTATTGTGAAATTTTTTAAAGACCATTTTATCCTTTTTTGAATTATTAATAAACGACATGAAAGTAATCTTTTTTCATTTTTGATATGAGGTACATTTTGACTTATCTGAATGAAGTACAAAAAGAATGTTTTTATTTAACATATACGACATGTATTTATTTTTACGTTTTTATAATGCCCTATTTTTAGGAAAATTTGTCTACATTATTTAATGGTTATTTTCAGAATAAAAAATAATTAATTTTTAAATTGAGTGGATTTTAAAGAAAATAAAATGTTTTTGAAGAATAAAGGTTATTTTATACATGAATTAATTTAAATTATTCCACCAAAATTTCTTTCCAAGTAAGATAGAATTGTTTAATAGGGTTATGTTTTATGTATCTTATCCTTATTATTTCTATGATTTTATTGTTTTAATGATCAAAATCTATTTAGTAAATCCTTTTATTTTGAATAGATTATGTTGTGATGAAATTATGTTTAAGGAACCCATTTTATTCCTTGGGTTTTGCTATGATAAATGATTTATGTTTTTGAGGTCCACATAAGAATTATTTCATTATGAGATGGGTGAGACCGATATCTCCAACTAATGCATTGGGTAAATATTTATATCTCAACAGATAGATTGGGCTGGAACAAGAAACGATCTATGTTTAGTATTACATGTCTTGATAAAGAAGTAAACCTGGTTCAGTAATACTTGGATGGAACGAGGAGAAAACTCGGTTTAGTAATGGACTTTGTTTGATATGATAGTCTTGGAAACGATCATTAACTAAAATGAAATTATTTTCTATACAAATGTGTATAACAAAAATTCCATGTCTTATGTTATGACTATTGAGAATATGTTCTTTGATTCATTATGAAGCTTTATGATTTATCCCAGGATGGGATATCATGATCTTTTATTTGCAGGATAATATTTTCAAATTTTATGTTCTTAAGTATTATGATTTTGATATTATTGATATCTCCCTTATTTAACATTACTTATCATCTAATAATTTCTTTTATTAAGTTTCTTTTACACTAGTTTTAAAGAAGTTTATTAAGTAAGACATGTCAAAAAGTGGTATAGTTAAGAAGAAAATCATGGGAGACAATGTTGATGTCTTTTTAACTAGTTTTTTATGTTTCTCAGTTTCAAATGACACGAAACCTATATGGTCTCGGCTTGGTTTTGTTTTGTTGTTTAATTAATTTTATTAAATTTTGAATTAATATATAGTTATGTAATGTATGGGCCTTTATATGTATCATACTAGTCACACCATTATTTTACGACCCAACAAAATCAGTATTAGTTCAAATGACTTTGATTCACATTTCTATTTTTTGTCATGATAATTTCCATCATTTGGAGCTATTTTTAAACCTATTTAATCATAATTAATGAAGTAATTTCAAAAAATTAGTTCACTATTTGATGGATATTGTTTAACACATTAGTTTCTTATTTTGGACCATTTTCATTACAGTCGCAATCCCTGTGACCAAACAAACCCCAATGAAAACAATTTCTTGATCCTGTTACGAATTTCTTCAAATTCTTTTTCAACACTTACTGTAATGTCCTGAAAATTTCATGAATTCTTTTTTCATAAATACTTTGGATTTTTATGTGTTTGTGGCTTCTCACGATGCTTGATTGCGAGGCCCGGTGTCCCCAGAATCAATTTCTGAAGTTTATCTCAGGTACGTTCAGTGAACGAACATGTGGGTCTTTATATCTTTGGAACCAGTGCTATGAATTGAAATCTGAGGGCACTGATGAACTCGCAACGCCGATAATTGCTTAAGGGGACCTTTACCATAGTTGGGTTTTCACGGGAGGAGAAGTTGATATTTGGGGTTTAATTAAGAGGTAAATAAATTTTTTTATACAATTTTATTATGTATGTTAGGAGGTTATTTCCTTCCCATGGGTAGTTAAGGGTGGGACCCACATGAACCTTACTACCCAACTGTGGAAGTTAGAGAGGTGGGGCCCACATGATCCCCAACCATTCAATTTTACACTAACTCGTTAAAGACCCCTCATTAAATTGGAAACCCCTCTTTATTGCCAATGAGTTTGATTAATGAGGATCTTTCCTCTCCCTCCCATTTAATTAATTTCCATATCATTTAATTAATGAGGATCATTCCACTCCCTTCCATTAATTAATTGCCATCACGTTTATTTAATGTGGTGATTTGAACTTTTTAAGTTACTTTGCATGTGTAATAAAATAATAGGAGCAGCCAAATATTTTATTTTGGGGGAGAGCTTTCGTTGTGCTAAGGAGGATCAGGGGAGCTCTTGAGATTTTGTAAGAACACTATCCTCTGATGAGGAACGACGTATCCTTTGATGAAGAACGCAATTTCCACGAAGAATGATGATGCTCCACCCATTCCCTTTTCCGCGACAATAGATGAGACGATGTTTTCTCCTCGGTGCACTCTGACGTCGCCTACGAAACAATTCCCCGAGACGCCATCTACTGTGACGCCGACGTTCGTCATCAATTGTTGAGGTAGGGAAAATTTTGTTTATTTTTCATATATGTGTTCATTACTCTCGAACAAGATGTTTAGATTGTAGGGTGATGTTTGAACCTCTAACGCATTGGGTAAGGAATAACGAACACGTCCGGACCCATCGCTATTTTTGTTCTGGATGCGCGGGGTATTTGGCGATGATGAAATGGGACCGAAACATTGAATGGGGGACTCCTTAGTGAATTATGGATACCGAGACAACTACATGAGTACTCGGAATAAAAAACGAACCACCAGAATGACTTCGGTGGCCCGCAAGAAGACCCCGACAGCGCGGGTCGCTGGCGATCGGAGGGGGCGGCCGGCACCGACCGGCCGCCTGGAGGCGATGGCGCCCTGACATGCGGCCTTCAGAAGCCTACTGCGGCATCGTCCGTGAATGGGCGGGATCCAGGGGAGATACCGACACCAGCCTGGCACCGCGTCCGTGGAACAGCCCCCCCCCCCCCTCGCGGCTCGCTGGCCGAGCCAGAGCACCTCCCTCCCCCCCCCCCCACGGCCGGGTCGGGGCGCGTCACGCAGACTGGGCCACACCCAACTGGGCTGGGCCGCGCCCAGCCGGGCCGAACCCGAACCCAGGTCGGGTCGACCCTGTTCAGGCCGAGCCAGCGGGTGGGCCGCATCGGACCGGGCCCATACCCCCACTTTATACCGTTTTTTGTTCTATTGCCCATAACTTGAGCTATGGACCACCGATTGACGCACCGTTAGTTGCGTAGGAATCCATGGATCGATATGGTCATTTTTTTATATTACACTAGTGTTTTCGGCACAGTTTGTGTATGTCCTGGATTGTTCGGACCCGAAACCAACCGGGCCCTTGGAGTGGAAACGCTTATAACTTATGGATCGAACTTCCGATTGACGTGCCGTCAACTATATTGAATTCCATTTTTTGAGGCGGTTCTTTTGGAATAATCCAATTGAGGTTTGGACGTAGCTACAGTACTGTCGGGTTTGTTTTAGCTCAAAAACCAACTGGGCCCCTAGAACGGAAAAGCCAATAACTCTCAGACCGGGCATCCGGTTGACGCATCGTCTTTCCCTTTGGGTTTCTTTTGATGAGATAGAACATTAAGATACATCAACTCTCGACTCAGTGACAGTTGATGTTTCGACTCTCTTTCTCATGGAGCGGACCCTCCCGGAATCAAGTATGTAGTGTGCCGGAACCCTAGTCCTAGCTGCGAGGGCATCGACTACTATACTGGAATCCTCCGTGGGTTCGACAGCGACGACTACTGTGCTAGACTCCTTCGTGGGTTCGACGGCGATGACTAATGTTCTTGTATCCTATGTCGGTCTGGCAGCACTAACCTCTGTACATGTATCCTGTGTGGGTCCGCCAGAGTAGCTGGTCATGTATCCTTTGTGGGTCCGACAGCGTAGTTGGTCTTTTATCCTATGTGGGTCCGACATCTTAGATGAATCAGTGGCTACATATGATCATCTCTATTTTTATACGAAGTTGTATAACTATTTGAGTTGTGTCTTGACATCAGTCATTATCAATGATGTGATTGACTTGCTTTCTTATGTGAACTGGGTTGTGTTTTGCTATGTGGACTGGGTTGTGCTTGGGCTCGAGAGTTGGAGACGAACTTTAATGATGACATTGGTATATGTATGGTCATATAACAAGATATAGTCTATTGATACTTCATGATTTTATCATTACTTTGTTGTTTATCCTTTGTGGATTCTGAGAGATCTTCGGGGGTCTTGAGGTCCCTACTGAGTGTCGTATACTCACCCATGCACGAGCTATTCCTGTACTCTGTTGTGTTGGATGCAGATGATGGAAAAAACTGATCGAGGTGGAGGCATGTGGAGCTGGATGGTACCCAGAGGTAGACCACTTGGCAGGACGTACACGGAGTGGACGGCCAGACCCAAGGAGCTAAGGAGACTATATATACCCACACTTAAGGTGGGATTTCCGGCGGATGACTCAGTTCTATTGTTTTACTTTACTTTGGCTCTACTTTCTTTTCAGTTGTACTATACTTCCATTTGGGTTTTATACTGGCCCATTTACTTTTCCGCAATTACTATTGTACTCAGTTTTACTTAGTGCTTACTTCCCCTGTGTACTATGTTTTGTGTGTTTACTTTATAAATGAAATTCCTTCCGTTTTTGGAGGATTTACACCTTTGGTGCTGGTCGCCAGCCCCTGGTTTATTGAAAGCGGGCTTGGGGTAGTCACGAAACAGGCCCCAAGGACTGGTCGTGACAAATTGGTATCATAGGAGTCAGTTCAACCAAAGAACACAGGACTATGATCTTTTTTTCTATGAAGAAATAGTGTTTAGAGTATTGAGTGTGGTTCTCAGTCCAGGGAGTCCAGTGTTTGTGCGGTAGACGACGTATCCATACACTATGACCCTGACCTCTGATTTTCGACTCAGTGCATGAAAACACATATTGTGTGTGTGTTTCCTTTCAATGTTTTCTTTGTGATTACTTTGTGTCAGCTCACCAGGTAAACTTTTTGAACTTATAACACCTATTTCTTTTCAGGATGGCCACACGAAGGCAGTCAGCCACGATTCCTAGTTACGTGAGGGATGGTAGCCTACCGAGCAATGAGGCCTCGGTGCAGGGCACCATTACAATGGAGGCACCAGTGGCACCACTACCCACTGGGCCACCGATACCACAACCCCAATATGAGAGAGTGAACGCCGCCTGAGTGCGTTGCACGAGTTTCAGTGAAAGAGGCCACCCAGTTTTCGCTGAGTGATAGTTCCTCAGGCAGCCAAGGATTGGCTGGAGGATATCGTTAAAGTCCTAATATTGGTAGGGACACCATTAGACCTTATGGTGATCTTTTCCGCGAGCCTCCTGGACGTAGAAGCAGGTAGATGGTGGAGAATAATACTCCAAGTGCATGATGAGGCATCTCTACGTTGGATGGACATCGAGAGCCTCTTCTGATCGGTGTTTCTTCTAGCCACCCTCCGTGTGGTGTGCATCCAGTAGTTACTATGGCTGCGACAAGGTAAAATGACAGTAGCCTAGTAATCGACGTGATTTACCGGCCTCTCGGCCTACTCCACAGACATGGTACAAGACCCATTATTCCAGGCCCAAACCATTGACCGAGGACTGAGGCAAGAGATCCGAGATTCGACGATTCCCTCAAAATCCCGACATAGGAAGGTCTGCTAGAGCGATCCCTTTTAGTGGAGAGATTTATCGCCTTGCAGCCACCGACAGCGAGACCCACTGCAGGATGACACGAAGTGGAGTCTTATGTAGTCGGGAGTCAGTAGATGTCATAGGGGTCCAAGTGGACCGGACTGTCAGGTGCCGACCTCAGGATACAGGTTCGGCTGTGAGGGGCACAGGACACAGAGCCAGCCTTACGAGGAGCATACAGTGTTATACATGCGGCGGGCAGGCCCACATGGCTCTTTACTGCCCGACCCTCCATGCAGACATGCAGCTGACAGTGGAGGGACCTCCCAGGAAGATACATTGGTTAGACCATTGCGGTCCGTAGGGAGCTGGTGGATGAGGCAGAGTAGCTGGCCGACCAGCGGGTGGTGGACGACGTTTTGAGGCACTACCACCACCACCCCCAGGAGTTCCACCCCGACTATAGGGAGCGGGTGGGCAGAGGTAGGCTCAGCTCCATGCAGTAGAGGCATATGACCACGACGCACCTGATATGATTCGCGGTATTATCTGTGTCTACTCCACCCTTTCTGCAGTTATTATAAACACAGGTGCGAGTCATTCATTTATTGTATTTATCCTTGTTCAGAGATCGGAAATTCTGACGGAGCCGTTGGCTCGAACCTTACGGCTAGACACTCCTACGAGAGCAGACTCAACGATTAAGCATTGGTGTCGGTAGTGTGAGCTTACTCTAGGAGGTGAGATCTTCGGCTGGGATCTTCTTATAGCAGCGTCGAGGCTTTACGACATCATCATGGGTATGGATTGGTTATCTATAGTCCATTATCAGATCGACAGTATTAGGCACAAAGTGCATTGTGTCCACACATATGGGACCAGGTTCACCTTCACCGGTGAGAAGGGAACCATCGAAGCACAAGATGGACTTACGAATAGGAGAGGGCAGCCGATCACACATCAGTTGGCTAGTCTAATCCTCAATGTAGTTGACATGCAGACTGTGAGTTTTCCTATTGTGGTGGATCAGTATGCGGTGTTTTCTCTAACAACATTCCACGACTACCTCCTCACAGGGAGGTAGATTTAAACATAGGCTTGTTCCACGGGACATCAACGATATCTACTCCAGCATATCAGATGGCTCCTGCCGAGCTTCGTGAGCTGCAGGTATAGTTGGAGGACTTGTAGGGAAAAGGATTCATCGGACCTAGTGTTTCACCCCCAGGCTTCTTCGATTCTATTCACAAAGTAGTCATATGGGAGCTTGTTACTGTGTGTCGGCTACCTTCGCCTTAAACAGGTTACCGTGAGGAACAATTACCCCCTTCCGGGTATTGATGATCTCTTCCATCAGCTCAAGGGAGCATGATTGTTATCGAAGATAGACCTCATGTCAGGATATCATCAGATCAGTGTTCCAGACGAGGATGTACAGAAGATGCCCATCTGGTGTTGGTATGGACACTAAGAGTTCTTGGTTATGCCCTTCGGTGTGACCAACACTCCAGCAGTGTTCATGAGTCCCATAAAAAGGATCTTTCAGCCTAACATTTATTGGTTTGTCGTAGTCTTCATTGTCAACATACTGATTTACTCGATTACAGAGGTGGATCACGCCTAACACATTCAGGGTTGTACTGGATACACTCCGAGAGAGCCAGCTTTTTGGTAAGCTCTCGAAGTTCCAGTTCTAGAATCGAGAGGTTCACTTCTTGGGGCATGTCATCTCATAGGTGGGAGTTGCAGTGGATCCCGCAAAGATCGAGGTAGTACTTGCTTGGGAGCCACCCAGGAGCGTTACAGAGGTTCATAGTTCTGTAGGTCTAGTTGGGTACTATTAGAGATTTTTTCTAGAATTCGCCAGAGTTTCTGAACCGCTTACAGATTTAAAGAAGAAGGGGAAACTCTTCGTGCAGTTAGACAGATGTCAGCAGAGCTTTCAGGAGTTGAGGCAGAGATTTACCAGTGTGCCCATCTTGAGGCTGCTGGAGGAGGGAATGGGGTACGTAGTTTACTACGATGCATTAGGGAACAGACTGGGGTGTGTCTTGATGCAGTAGAGAGAAATTGATCCCTTACGGTTCACGATAGTTGAGGCAGCACCAACAGAACTATGCTACCCATGACCTGGAGTTAGCAGCTATGGTCTTCGCCCTGAAGATGTGGCAGCACTATCTAATGGGTGAGCGATTTACTGTCTACTCTGACCACCAGAGTCTTTGGTAGATTTTCTCACATTAGGACGTAATCCTGAGACAATGGTGATGGCTCGAGTTCCTCCAGGTTATGACTTGGATATTTCCTATACTATTTGGAAGGGGAACGTTGTGGCTGATGCTCTCAGCAAGAGATCGGGAATTCAGCTACTTGGAGAGGCGACGAAGCAATTAGATGCTTTTCAGATATCCTTCGTGGATAGAGATGGGGAAGCCTATCTACATTCCCTCACAGTCACTCCTCCACTACTTCAGTGGGTCTGAGAGGCACAACGTGGAGACGTTTATTGTGAGGCGTGACGTGCTCTGATATCCTCAGGGATACTACCCGATGGATTTTCTGAAGGTGGGAAGCACATCATCCCCTTCAGTGAACGTACCATGGTACCAGTTGCACTGCAGGAGGAGGTGTTGGGGGAGTTCCACACTTCCCATCAATAGGTATATCCAGGATTATCAATGATGTATCAGGATGTCAGATGACAATACTGGTTGCCGGGTATGAAGAAGGATGTAACAGAGTTCCTTTCTTGATGCCTCACTTGTCAGTAAGTGAAGGCGAAACACCAGGTACCTACAGGCTGGGTACAACCCTTAGAGGTCTTGGAGTGGTAATGGGATGGAATATCCATGGATTTCGTGATGGGGCTTCCACGTACAGTCAGAGGGAATGACTCTATCTAGATGATTGTTGACTAATTCAACAAGTCATCCCACTTCCTACCGATCAAGGAACAAGGCTCAATAGAGAGCATGGGACGCCTCTACGTCCAGGAGATTGTACGACTTCATGGTGTGCCTTCATATATTGTCTTCGATCGAGATTCTCACTCAACTTCCCGGCTTTGGAAGGGGTTATAGAAGGTTTTTAGGACGCATCTATGCCTGAGCACTGCCTTTCACCCTCAGACGGATGGCCAGACGGAGAGGACCATTCAGACACTCGAGGATATGCTCTGTGCATGTGTCCTTGACTTTGGTAATAGCTGCAAGGATCACCTATCCTTGGTGGAGATTGCGTACAACAAAAGCTACAACTCCACCATCAGGATGGCACCATAGGAGACATTGTACGGCTGACCATGCAGCTCACCTCTGTGCTAGACTGACCCAGGGGAGTCAGCACTCGAACGACAAGAGATGGTTCAGGCTACGATGGAGAAGGTGCAGATCATCCAGTAGTTGATGAGGACTGCACAGAGCTAACAGAAGTCATATTCTGATAGGAGGTGGAGACCACTAGAGTTCGAGGATGGTGACCATGTTTTCTTATGGGTCTCACCTCGACATGGATTACGAAGATTTGTCAGGGCGGAAAATTATCTCCACGCTTCATCGGAACATTCTAGGTCCTTAGTAGGGTAGGCGAGGTGGATTACCGCCTGGCCCTTCAACCTTAGTTGCACCGGGTGCATGATGTCTTCCACATGTCTCATTTGGGGAGATATGTACATGAATCGACCCACATTATCGACCACGAGGAGATAGACATCAATATCGGGCCTACATTCATAGAGGTCCAGGTGGAGATTCAGGATCAGCATGAGCAGGTCCTATGTGGACAATCGATTCCTCTTGTTCGCATTCATTGGAAGCACATGAACCTCCAAGAGAGCACATGGGAGCTGGAGGCTAAGATGCATTCTCAGTACCGTCATTTGTTTCCCTAGTTTATGTTGTATCATTATGGGGACGTAAATCCCTGAGGTGGGAGTAATGTAAAGACCATGAAATTTCAAGAAATTTTTTTTTCTTAAATACTTTTGAATTTTTCGAGTCTGTGGCTTCTGACGGCGCTTGATATCGAGACCCAGTGTGCACAGAACCAATTTCTGAAATATAGGTTGGGTATGTTTAGTGAACGAACGCGCGGGTTTTTCTATCTTTTGAACCGGTGCTCGGAATTTAAATCTGAGGTCACCGATGAACTCGCACTTCCGGTAATTGACTAAGGGGACCTTTACCCTAGTTTTGTTTGTACAAGAGGAGAATTTGATATTTGGGGTTTAATTAACAGGTATATAATATTGTTTGTTCAATTTTATTATGTATCTAAGGAGGTTAATTCCACCCATGGGTAGTTAAGGGTGGGTCCCAAAGCCACCTAACTACCCAAGTGTGGATGTTAGATAGGTGGGGCCCACATGATCCACTACCAATCAATTTTCCTCTAACTCCTTAAAAACCCACTCATTAAATTGGCAACCCCTTATTATTTCCAACACGTTCAATTAATGAGGATCTTTCCTCTGCCTCCCTTATAATTAATTGTCAACACATTTAATTAATGAGGATCTTTCCTCTCGCTTCCTTCAATTGATTGTCATCACATTTATTTAATGTTCTGATTTGAATTTTGTAAGTTACTTTTAATGTTTAACAAAATAATAAGAGGACCCTGTTATTTTATTTCGGCAGAGAGCTTTCGTTGTGCTATGGAGGATTAGGAGAGCTCTTGAGATTTTGGAAGAATGCCGGCCTCTGATGAAGAATGACGTCTCCTTCGATGAAGAATTCCAGTTCCATGAAGAACAAAGATGTGCCACCAATTCCCTTATCCATGACAAAAGAGGAGACACCGCTTCCTCCTCATCCCACTCTGACGTCACCTACAAATTCTTTCCCCACGATGCTATCTACCGTGACGCCGATGTTCTTCATAAATTGTTGAGGTAGGGGAAATTTTGTGTCTTTTTCAAATACGTGTTCATTACTCTCAAACATGATGTTTAAATTGATGGGGGGTGTTTGAACCTCTAACGCGGTGGGTATGGACTAACGAACACATCTGGACCCACCACTATTTTTGTTCTTGATGCATGATATCTTTGGCGACGACGAAATGGGAACACAATGACGATGGGGGCCTCTGCAGAGAAGTACAGATCCCGATACAACCATAGGTGAATTCTGGAATAAAAAACGGACCACAGGAATTAATCTGGTGGCCCGCGGCATCGGCCTCTGCGGTGAGGGGAGGATCCCCCGGCCGCATGGGATTCAAGGGAGACAGTAGCGCCAGACTAGCACCACGTCCGCGTCCGCGGAACAACCCCCCCCCGCTCGGGACGCCTTCCGAGCCAGCGCTCCACCCCCCCTGGCTGGGTTGGGGCGGGTCACG
Source organism: Viscum album (assembly GCA_963277665.1). Classification (NCBI taxonomy): domain Eukaryota; kingdom Viridiplantae; phylum Streptophyta; class Magnoliopsida; order Santalales; family Viscaceae; genus Viscum; species Viscum album. Next base: position 1,294,066,549 of record OY728158.1, read on the forward strand.
TGGACTGGGCCATAACCCGCCAGGTCGGGCCACACCCCATCAGGCTGGACCCGGACCCGGGTCGGGTACACCCGGTTTGGGCCGACCCAAGGGGGTTTGCGCCGGGTCGGACCGGGCCCAGTCCCCCACTTCGGACCCTTTTTCGGTCTATTCCCCATAACCTGATCTACAAACATTCGATCGATGCACCGTCAGTTGAGTATAAATTCTTGGACTGATGTGGTCATTTTTGTATATTACAATCGCATTTTCGGCAAATGTTGGGTATGGCTGGGTTGGTTTGGACCCGAAACCAATTGGGCCCTTGGAGCAAAAACAATTATATCTTAAGGACCGGACATCCGATTGTTGTTCCATCAACTGCATTGAATTTATTTTGTTGAGACGATTATTTTTGAATACTCCACTTGAGGTTTGGTCGTAGCTGGAGTATGGTAGGTTGGTTTTAGCTAAAAAACCAACAGGGCTCATGGAACAGAAAAGTCAATAACTCTCAGATTGGGCGTCTGATTGACGCACCGTCTATCGCGTTGGGATTCTTTTGATGCGACAGAACTTTGGGATACATCAACTCTGGACTTCTAGATATTTGTTTTATCGACTCTCTTGCTCGAGGAGCAGACCCTCTCGGAATCGAGAATGTTGTGTGCGAGAACCCTAGAGCTCACTGCAACTACATCGAATACTATACTGGAATCTTCTGTGGGTTCGACAGCGACGACTACTATACTGGAATCCCCCATGTGTTCAATGGTGATTACTACTATTCTTATATCTTGTGTGGGTCCGGTAGAGTAGCTGGTCTTGTATCTTTTGTGGGTCCAACAGCTTAGCTAGTCTTGTATCCTATGTTGGTCTGACAGCTTAGATGAATCAGTGGATACATCTGATCATCTCTATCGCTATACGAAGTTGTATACCTATGTGAGTTGTGTCTTGACTTCAATCATTATCTGTTATGTGATTGACTTGCATTCCTGTGTGGACTTGGTTGTGTTTTCATGTGTGGAATGGGTTGTGCATGGGTTCGAGAGTCGGAGATGAACTGTAATTGATGACTTAGGTATATGTATGGGAATATACCTAAGTAGAGTCGATTGATACTTCGTGATTGTATCTTTCCTTTGTGGTTTATCATTCATGGATTCTTGAGAGTCCTTCGGGGGTATCGGGGTGCCTACTGAGTATCGTATACTCACCCCTGAATGGGTTGTGCCTGTACTCCGTTGTGTTGGATGCATATGATGGACAACATTGATCAAGGTGGAGGATTGTGGAGTTGGACAGTACCTAGAGGTGGACCACTTGGCAGGATGTACATGGAGCAGATGGCCGGACCCGGGGAGATGAGGAGGCTATCGGTACTCACCATTCAGGTGGGATTTCCGGAGGACAACTCAGTGCTGCTGTTTTACTTTACTATGGCTGTACTTTCTTTTCAGTTGTACATTACTCTCAGTTGGGTTTGTATACTGGCCAATTTACTTTTCAGCACTTACTTTTGTACTCAGTTTTAAATAGTGCTTACTTCACTTGCGTACTCTATTGTACGTGATTACATTATAAAGGCAATGCCTTCCCTTTTTTGTCGATTTACCCCTTTGGTTCTTATCTCAAGCCCCTGAACTATGGAATGAAATCTTGGGGTAGTAACGGCATGGGCCCCAAGGACGGGTCGTGAAACATATAAAATATTTTGTGATTATCTTTTGACTTATAAGCAAGTTTTTTATTTGTCTCATTCCACCTTTAACTTTTCTATGTATTATTATATTGAGGAAAATAAATTTCAGCAAACTCCGTCCCAACATTCTCATCACAATGTGCTAATTTCTCATAACATTTAAATTCTTATTAATCAAATTATCTTGTAAAAATAGTTTAAAACCATAGTTAAATATATTAACTTTTCTATTAATTAAATGATTAAAATATAACTTATACCTAAATAATATTTTGATTATTTATTCATATGAATCTATAGAATCTTTATCCTTTTTCCATAGTACCAAGAATTGTTTTCCATCCCTATTGGAAAAAAACATAGGGAAACGTTTCTACTGGAAATGATCTATAAATATTTCATGTTCCATAGAATCAAGATCATCATTTTCTATGGTATTATTAACCCAATCGCAGTATTTATAAACATAACCTTCAAAATGATAAATTGAAAGAGTTTCCTATTTATATAATGAACATCCCATGACGCCAAATATATTCTCTAGGGAATTAACTGATCTGACAAATGTAATGTAGTCACATGATCCACTAAAATATTGGAGATGTTGTTTTAAAAAGTGATCCACTATTGAAATCTTATTATGTGGTTGATCTAGTATCTCTCTAGAATGGATTCATCAATTATTAATAGCCTTTTTATTTTATCAATCACTACAACAAACTATTATGTTCCATTTCCAACCATCTTAGGATGCTGATTTTGAATGAAATTTTCTCCTTAACTTTTTCATCCTATAGATCTCATGTTTCTTGTATATAAATATATTATGAATAGAAATATTTTTGGTGAATAAATATTATATTATTTAAATTCTAAATAATTTTAACTTAAACATAGTGTAAAATATTTCAAGGTTATTCTATTATCCTTATTATAAATTATAATGATATCTATACTAATGTATTATACCGACTATAATTACAGACCCTTAAAAATTACATACTAATTCTATTTAATTGAAGAATTTATTCTCTTACATTTAAGGATCTTTTAAGGTTTAATGTTTTATATAATTAGTCCATAACTCATATATAACCAATCCATATAATACAATGTAGAAACATCCAATCAATATCCAATTTTCAAAAAATATAACCCAGTTAAAACAAAAAATTATTTTATTTTTTTAAAACATATTTTGGACTATGAAAATTGCGTCTTTTATTCCCTTAACCATCCATAAATCCTATGAAAACTTTCTAAACATTTCCTGTGATAAAACAAATCATAGAATTTATTTAAAATGAAATAAAAAAGATAGTCCAGCAAAAATAGGTGAAATCATGTAACACCTAACATTATATACATCAATATTTAAGAATAAGAAATAAAAAATAACATGACACAGACACGAACATTTTTCAATATTTAAGTGACTAAAATCTAATAGAAAGAAATTAAAATCACTTTTTGGTAACTTTGTTTACCACGTTAATAACTCATTTTTAACCCATTTAATAAGTAACCAGTTCCTTGATAAATCCATATGAGAACCCCTTAATTGAATCCCTCCATAATTAATGTTTTGACAACAAAAATTAATCAATTAATTATATATCTATTTAGGATCACCCATTGATTATGCAATAATGGGATCATCGAGTGTTATCTAGACGCACCAATCGTGTAAGTTGTAACAAGATCAGCTAGTGCTATCTAGATGCACCCGTCATATATGATATAAAAGGATCAACAAGAACTATCTAGGTGAACCCATAATATGTAATTTCCAATAAACTAAAAATGAATAAATCATTTTATTGTTTAACTTTTCAATTATAAAATGTTTTAGTAATTATTTTAAACTCATATGAAATGAACATCTGGATATCAAAAACCCCTTTTATTTTAAAAACCCAATTTAAATATAAAATTAGAAAAATTAAATAGTTTTATTCGGTGATGAATAAATTAAATATTTTAAAATGATATATAAGTAAAATAACATTCATAGTAGTATAAAAAGACATTGTCACTATAAATGTTGTAATATAACATTCCTTTTGTTGTTTTTCCAAATGTTTTTTATAAAACATTTAAAAATATGCATTTGTAAATAATTTGAAGTAAATTAACACTGAATTAACTTTTAATCTATATTTATTTATTTCCATATAAATAATTTCATCAAATAATGTCAAAAACCCAGGACATGTGAGAGAAAGAGTTGTAATAAAACACAAAACTAATGGTTTAAAAAAGACCATTCTCACTTGGGAAAAACATGAATCATAAGTGGCATGAAAAAAAATTAAAAGCCTTTAAATATAATGATAATAGAAAAATTGATGATATAAAATGTTTATGGGGTTTTATATTCATCTCATTAAATAATAATGATGCATAACATCAAAATATGCCTCAATCAAAGGAAATATATATAAAGTCCCCAGCTTTGATTCTAAATTTTCATGTGTTTATTTATCATACTAAAAATAAAAATATGTTAATTATTTACATGATTAAAAACATTTTTCATTTTTAATATTAATTTTATTTCACTTATTACCATGTTACATACAATTATATAATAAATCATTTTTAATGTTTTGAGCATATTCTGCTTATGTGTCAAAAATGAATTTAGTGGGTTGAATATGATCAAGGTGATAATTATTTAAAAATATATATAATGATAATCATGAAATTTTATAATACTTATATATAAATTTTAATTTTCATACTAATTAAAAAATATTTGTTTTATTAATGAAGTATGTTACAATCATGGAGATGGATAGTCGTATGTACACATGAGTAATGGTCCCACTTGTAAATTGTCATTATGGAAAATAGGTAAGTAAAAATTATCCTTCCATAATTTAAATAATATCATAAATGAAATATTATTTATTTATATATACTTATATATATCATCCAAGATATTTGGTGATGAGAATTTGGTCACATCTCTTTGCGAAGGAGGTAGGCCACACATTCCTGAATAACATTATCTTTTTTAGTGATTGAAAATTTATGAATGAAAATGATATATTATGTTTTAATAATGAAAAATATTTCATCAATATCATTATTTTTCCTTTAATATCACATATATTCATTATATTTTCCCTTATTAATTTCCATGAAAAGTGTTAGTGAAAAAGAATCACATCGCTCCACGAGGAGGTAGTCCACCATACACACAAACGACGTTAACGTATCCCCTTGGAATGGAAGATAATTAATAGTTATATATGATTTAAATATTAAATATGTATAATTATGTTATAAATATAATATATATATATATATATATATATTTACATAATATTCATCATCATACCCAACTTTGATAGGTGGTGATGGAAAACCAAACGAAATCAGTTCGTGGAGTGGTAGTCTATCGTATACATGCATAATGATTTCGTAACATATTTTATGAAATAGCTGGAGAATTTATGTTATTACAATACAATAAAAATATCTACATATATTCAATATATTGTAAATATTATTAAATATTTGTCTAATAATAATTAATGTGGAGGAGGAATAAATAAAATAAAAACTCTACCTGATAAACCTTTCCTCTTCTTCAGGTAACATATTTTGGATTTCACCAAAGGTCGTCTTTGATTAGATTTCAACTCTAAATAAGGATTTCATGATGATATTAGGTAATAAATGTGGTTATTTTTAGGTAATTGGATAATCCATTGTGAATTGAATTTGTGGAAGGAGCAATAGAGTGAGTGGTATTTTCTATGTTAGGTGGGGGAACACTTGTAATTTTTAAAACAATGAATTCCACCGACAATTATTTTTATTTCAAAATGCTTATATAATGTAAGATTTTCAATAATATATGGTTTAATGTCTAAATATTTCAATAAAATATATTTTAGACTTGTTTTAGGTCATTTTAACCCCTATATTATAGGTTTAACCCCCTATACAACAATTTTTACCATAACCGGGATAATTAATTTTTACTATTTTTATTATTCATTGTGGTAAAAAATTATGTATCAATTAGAATAAAATTTAAATTTTTATGATTGAATTCATTTAATATATTTTAATAAATTCAATTCACATACTTATAAAAAAATATATTTAAATAAATCCTCACAGTCATAATGAAAAATCAAGTTTTCAAGTAGAGATGTTTTTGAGAAAAAATCATTCTATATTAACTCTATGACTAATAAAATGCATGTTATGAAACTAAATTAATATTTATTGATTTATAATATATAAATTGTTTCTAAAAAATTCCCAATTAATGATTATTTTAATTAATTAAATTTGAGAAACATTAGACATTTAAAAATTGTTTTTAGATTAATTGAGTTTTAAACCTGAAAACAAACCTATACAAAAAACTATATAAATTTAAATAAAAATTAATAACGAGGATTAAATTCAAGTAAAAAATACTCATTCTACTTAAAATGATATTAAATCAATAATGATAATTTTAAATTATTTAAATTAATGAAAATAAAATATTTTTTTACAAATTGTTTTTATTCATTATTCATAAAAAAATAAATAATTTGGAAAATAATAACTATAGGTAAATTTTTATATTATGATTTAAATAATTATAATAATATTTTAGACTTAAAATTATAAAATTTAAAATATATATTTTTAAATAAAACCCATATAAATAATGTGAATACTTTAAACTATTTCCTTTTTGATACAAAAATAAAAAACAATTTTTGAATTAATGTAACTATCAAATTCAGATTAATAAATATGAAATTATTTAATTATAAAATGAATAGTTTTTTAGAAAAATAAATTTTAATAATAAAAAAATTATTGGAAACATTTTTATAAAAAATGGACATGGAAGAAAAAGAATTTTTGTCCGATGAGAGAAATAATGTAGTTTTTTCCTTAAAAACATTCTTACAGACTATTGAGTACATAAATTGTGGAAAATTGAATAAAAATATTAAACTTAATGAAAAAATATTGGACAATAAAATCCATGATTTCTTTTTGAGATAGATCAGAATATTACATCATTATAGTGATAATTATAAATAACCAGGATAAACAATGAGATTGTATCAAGAAACCCTTACCACTTTGTTAATTTTTAAATCATAAAAATCATGAAATAATTATTCTTATTTTAATATTTATATCCAATAAATTTAATTAGAATAACATAAAATTTTATCCAAAATCATTATATACACCACATAAGAGAAATAAATGGTGAATATGGCATGTGTTGCATAGAAATAAATGTGAGAAAAAAATCCCATACTTCAAGTCTTAAATTCCTTCGTATATGTTTGAACCTCTCGTATAATAAATAAACATTTATTATAATTAAATTAAAGAACCATAAAAATATATCTAATTCCATATATAATTACTTATCACTCTTTTATCAACTTTTTATGAAAAATTCATTATTGAAAATATTGTTTAATGTGATGAATACTTACTTTTTCATGTATGATTTGGTTTAGTAGTTCTCGTCCTTTTAAATTTTCTATGATTCCATTAACTCCAAAATTTTATTTTTGAAATAAATATCCTAAAATTTATATATATATATATATATATATGTATGTATATATCAACTTCATCATCCATAAGATTTATCGATAGGAACAGAAATTACAATAGTAATAGAGATAGGTTGCCATACCTACGTACAAACGTTGTTTTCAATTTTTCGATGGATTAAATGACATAAATTTGTATAGAAATTAAAATTTTAAAATAAATTTTATATTATAGATATAAAATTTGTTCAATAAATCTATCCTTTTTACTAACCCTAAAAAATAAATTGAATACATTATCACAACGTGTTGTGGAGGTAATAGTCCACATATACGCAGGAGAAAAGTTAACATTTTTAAATTGATTGGAAGGTAATAATTTTAATTTTGTATTATAATTAATCAAGCCTAAATATTTCATGATTTTAATATTTATACATTTAAAATAATTATATCCATCTATAAGAGGCTATGATGGGAAAATAATTACATCAGTTGAGGTGATAGTCTTTCGTACACATGATCGATGGTTTATTTACCAATTGGTGGAAAAAGATATAGATATAGTTATGTATTTTTCATAATATAATATAATTATATGGAAGATAATTATTTTATTATATAATTATGTTTTAATAATATTTTAAGGAGTTATAAAATGTATGAAAATAAATGATCATGGTTAAGGACTATACATATCTATAGAGAACCTATTAATTTTTAAAAATAACTCTTTTTCGGAGGGTTTCTTAATAAATAAAAGGATTATATGATGAGTGTAGGGATGAAATTGAGGTATTTGGGAATGTATTTTTCAATCCAAAATGGTATTTATGTGTTGATAGGGTAGCTGAGTATGTGTCCTTTTATAAGTGGTTGGAGGAAGGACTTGGAAACCACTAGTAAATTTCCCAAGAGAATACAAAATGATAAAGAAATTAAAATAAAAATCTATTTCCCAATGATCATATATTAAATTTTGGGTTATGTTAAGGGTTATATATTTCTGTAAAATAATTTTTTTAAAGATTAATTGGAAAACACGCCGTTTTTTGTTTTAAACCCCTAGGAAAACTTGTTCTAACAATAACCTAGGTAATTAATTGTTACTATTTTTATTATTCATTACGAAAAAAATAAGTTGACCATATAATATATTATTAGTTATTTTATACCATTTATCTAATATCCTTTACCAAATCTTATAATATAATTGCAATTTTTGTGTTTAAAATTTTTCCCAAAAACGTGAAGATTAAGAAACTCTCCAAAGGAAACATTCCAAGAAGTATACAATGTTTTTATATAAAAATTAATTATGAAACATATTTTAATAAGATAAATTAGATTAAAAATAATATAATAAAACTATTTTTACTTTTAATCCATTTTAAAAAAACCTATCTCTTTAAATCCATTATTAGAAAAGACCGTTTTATTAAAAATCAGAATTTTTACATACATCAAAAAATAAATATTTTTAGAAAAGATTACAAAAAATCACTATAAGATATCATTTTTATTAAAAAAATTAAATGAATTTTTTCAACTAGTTTTTTATAAGTGGGGAAATAATTTAAAATTTTTTGTGGGAAATGTGATGAAGCCTCCAATTAAAAAAATGCAATTTTTAAGAATAAATCTAGATTTATTCATATTTGATCCCTAATAAACAAATATTACATGAATGAAAAAATATTTACATTATATATAATATAATAATTTCATTAATATAGTTTGGTTCTATTTATTTATCTAATTATTAAAATCAAAATATAATTTATATATACAAATACCTTCTTCCAGAAATACATTTTTGTTACTTTTAAATTACTTTTATATTAATTTTAATCAATTGGAAACTAATGAATTTATTTCATACATGTGTAAAAAAATATAGTTTTAAATTATTAGTTTTTAATATTTAGAAAAAAATTAACTTCTAGGATAAAAAATTCAACATAAATAATAAATATTTTATAGTATATTATAATTACATTAAACTCAGTGTTGTGTGTAACATAAGTTACCGATGAAATTAAATTTATTTAAAAATAAATATTTAATAAAATATCATGGTGTTAAATTTTAAACCCCATAAAATAAATATTTAAAATGAAATTCCATTTCTCTGATATTAATAAATGAGGATACTTCTTACTCATCATATCCTTAGGTTCCCATATATCAACCAAAAATTGGTGGTTTTCCAAAAAACATTCATCGGGTAATTGGTCATGTTTGGTAAATCTTTCACTGCCTTATATAGAATATAAATATTTTCCCTCACAAGAGAGATTTTTCTCCATTGGTATAACATCTTATTTTAGTACATTTGAAATATTAGTTATGTACTTCAGTATGAGAGAGACATATAACACATCATGAACTTGAGAGAGGTTCAATTGTAACACCAATCGAGAAGCTATTATCCCTAATTGATCAATATTATCAATGGGCCAAATATACATAAGTATCAACATTTTGTTCTTTCAAAATATCATTACATTTTTCCTTGGATAACATCATATAAAATCCCTCTCACCAACTTCAAAATTCTATATCACACTGAAAATTGTCAGCACAACATTTATATTGAATCTGATCTTTTTTTTGGTGTTGCTTAATTGATATAACTGTCAATGTCATTTACTAATCTATATAAAATCATAATATCATCCTTTCTCCAACTTCAACTTTGAATATAGGAGTTACACATTTTGTTCGATATAGGTCTACATTTTGAGCCATCACGATGCTCGAGTGAAAGGTATTGTTATTATAAAAGTCAGCCAGTGTTAAGTGTTGATCCCAAAAACCATTAAAATATATTGGAAAAGATCATATCATATCATATAATGTATGAATGCTTCTCTCAGACTAACCATATTTCTAAGGATTATACAAAATAATGAATCCTAACACTATATTTGTATCGTTTGGAAATATTTACCAGAATGTCAAGGGAAACCTCATATCCCTATCAGATATAACAAAATCTAGTAATAAATTAATCCATAAAAATTACCTATTTTATATCCCAAAAATCTGTTCTAATTGGAAGTCTTATAAAATAGATATGAATTTTTCTGACTTCATAAAAATATTGACTACAACACAAATGACACTATGAACATTATAAAATTTGGGGGTCTGACAACAATAAAAATTGTAATGTTTTCTCATTTCTTTTCTACTATAAAAATGGTTGCAAGTCGGATTTATGTTTTATCTTATATCATTAACTTGTTGAAAAACCTATCACTGAGTTATATAATCAATAATATCACTCTTCATATCATCTGACCAAAAATAATCCTTTGGTTCTTTAATTATCTTCTTATTATCCAAATTAATAAGGAATAATGAACTATGGGAATAATTAAAAAACTCCTTGAAATTTGGTACATAAAAAAACATACACAGCTCCAGAACCTTACCAATATATCAAAATCATGATTAAACTCTAGAACATTTCTGATTTTCTTCTATAGCTCCATTTCTTCATTTTGAGAATCTTTAATCATATCATGGATCAATAATTGAAAAATCCTTCTAAAAAGATAACATTTCCCATAATATTTCATAATTTTAAGACCCATCATTTTAAAATCTTTGAAAAATAGATTATTTTTTATCCTCATCATGGAAACGCTTTCATGATCCTTTGTACTCAATGTATCAATCACCTTATTCAATTTCCTATGGTGGTAATATACTGAGAAGTCATAATCTATAATTCAATCTAGAAAAATTATTTAGCATATATTCAAATCTTCATGTTGGAATATTTTCTTTAAACTGTTAATATCAATATATATGTCACACCATTTTTAAAGTAGAAAATTCCTCAATGTCATTATTGCAAAAAATACGGCATACAACACAGAATCATGAGTTTGATAATTTTTCTCATCGTCATTGAATTTTTTTGAGACATAAGCTATCGCACCATAATTATACATGAGAATTAATCCTATTTAATTATTTGATGCATAACTATAGATTAAAAACCCTTATCCGCAATAGAAAAATTTATATACAGGTGCACGGTAAAATTCCCTTTACTTGGTTGAAATTTTCTGCACATTCATTAATATAAAATTAACTTTCTCTATTTTGAGTTATCACAGTGAGTTGATTGGGCTATAATCATAAGTTTTACATAAGGAATCAATAATATCAAGGAAACATGGAATACTTTTGATATCTTTCACAGTGGTCGTTTTGGGTCAATTCTCAATGTCCTCCCTCATTGTTGGGTCTACTTATATACTCTCAATTTAGATTATATGACCCAAAATAGAAACCTTTTGTAGAAAACCTTTTCACTATGTAATTTATTCATACAAATTCTCATTCATGAGGGTTTAAAAAATATTCTCAATTAATCATCATAGTCTTCTATTATGTTAAAATATATATGAATATCATCTATAAATACTAAAAAAACAAATCTAGATAATATATAATGACTCAATTAAATAAATCCATGTAGATATCAGAGGAATTAGAATGAAAAAATGTAATTACTATATTTTTATAGAGTCTATATTTTGTATGGAATTTGATTTTTGGAATATCATGATTCATTAAATATAATTGATGATATACAAAATGATGTTCATACATGTAATAGTATTAATATCCACACTATTAATCAAAAAAGTCATCAATATAGGGTAGATGATACTTGTTCTTAATTTTTATATTACCCATTTCTCGATAATCAATGTAGGTTAACGTTGATCCATCTTTCTTCTTACCAAAAAGAATAGGTTCTCCTTAAAGTGACAAAATTATCAGAAAAAATCCATTGTCAAGATTCTCTTAGGGTTTGTTCTTTAATTCCAAAAACATTATTGGAGAAATTATAAATGGAGTCTTCGAAATAGGCATAAAACTAATTATGAGTTCTATAGAAATCAAAACATCATGATTTAGTGGAAGACTAGGAAACTCATTCGGAAACAATTTAAATATCTCACAAAAATTATTTATATCATTGATGTGACTTTATACTAAACCATATGATATTAAAAAACCCGTTTGAATAAGAATCATGACCCCTAAATAAGATGTTATTTCCATTGAAATATCATATTTATATTCACACTGATAAGTGATCATAGTTTGGTTTAGAATATCTTACTTGACATCCCTTATGAGTAATTTAATGTGTTTTTTAAATAGAATTGATATCAATACCTAAGATAGCATCAAATTGAACCAGAGGGAGAAAAAGAAGATTTTATATAATGACATACTAGAAATATACAACAGAATAATAATTATATATATGGTATTTGATTGTTGAACCATTATAGAGTTTCAGTTCAATTCAACATCTAATTATTTGGTTGGAATTTTTATTCCATTAAAAAATTATTTTGAATTTATATGGTGGGTACATCTAGAGTTGAATAAGACATTATTTTTTCTAGAGTGGATGTTTAGTTTACCTTTTACCATATCATTAACATACCCCTCTTCTAATGTCGTGATCAAATGAAATTTCAAATTTTCACATTTCTTAAGAGGTTTTTGTCATCTACCATCAACATTATCCATTAATTGTTAGCACTGGTAAGCATTATTATCGTAATCCTTATATTTGAAGAACTAGATTGTGGGAGTTGTATTCTGTGGTGATTTCTCCCTTTAGCATCATTATCTAACTTATTCCCATCACATTATCATTAATACACTTGATGAAATTCTGTTAAACACATAAAATATTTACTATTACCCTTAAGATAATTTCCTCTATTTTTCCTTCAACACATCATGCATGAAGAGAATCTCATATTATTTTTATAATGATTTTTATATATCCCTCTAAATTCAATATTTCTTATCATATCAAAACCATGTTACTGAATTGTAATTTAAATTTACACTTATTCCTTGATGGAACATCAAATTATTTCTTCATATATATTAATGTTCCTAATGTCCCACACCATTCATATAATTTGTTTTAATCCATTGAATAATAAATAAACCATAAAATTGGGGTAGATGATAATACCATACAAATAATTAAGTTGTCTGCTAAAATTTTACTCATAGGTACCAAAAAATTCATTATCCTTTTACGTTAGCTCAATAAATTCCTTTTCCATCTTCATATGAGGAAAACACGGAATGTGCATTTTGAAATATAATATCATAAACTCATCCCACTCCATCGATTCAATTCAATACCATTGCATTGTTTTCTAGATAAGATATCAACATTTATCTGATTCACATTCCAAATGACTGACATCAAAAATTATCTTTACATTCTCCAGTCATTGGAGAAAGGGAGATATCGTTTCGATGTTTCTAATCCATTACGTGGTAACTAGAGGTTCAATGGAACATCTACTTTAATGTATACACTTCTTCATGAAGTATTAAATAGAAAATTTTTCCATCCTTTTATTATTTTCAAATTCAATATGATTAATAGCATGAGAATGATTTGTGAGAAAAAATGGTATTTTTTATTCTAGTTCAAAAACAAATTGTTCTTATTGGGTAAATCATTTCATATTTCATCACTTTTAACATTAAAAATCTATTTTGTTCAAACCATAAAAAAACAAACAAACACTGGGTTTGAAAAAGTAATCGTTGGGGTAATCCTAATAATCATGAAAAATCATTTATATGATTTATAAATAATGAATAATTATTTTCAATATATGAAACATTTTTTTATCATCCATAAATCATGTTCATTATCTCTTTAAACACTTCATGATGATATTTATAGTGTTTTTGAATTTTTAAAACATATCCCCAAGGAGTGTTAAATTATGTTCACATCAAGGCCCATTATCATGCACAATGTCATGATCGTGTCAAATTCCAATACTCACTTTTAAATTTATTACAACTATGTAAAATTATGCTTGAGATACATCAACTTGTAGTATCCAGACAAGGATGTATTTTCATTAAAATAACTCAATATATCATTCAACCAAATACATATACATTTTCTAATACTCTGACATATTCATAGTGTTCTAAATTAATGTTTTATCATCTTAGTTTCCAAATGATAACTAAAAACTCTCTTTTTTACCAACTATAGAAACACAAAAGTTCCGTACATAATTATGAAATCCAAAAAAATGAATATTCATTACATAAAATAACAATCCAATATAGAAATGTATAGTGCTGGTTCTTTTAGAAACATGTATACATGGAAAACATGTTTATATGTACACTGCATCATCCCCCACTATGTTATTCATAACTGTCACTATTCATAGAAATGTCATATACAATAACATCCTTTATATCCAGGGAAAAGAAACATAATAAATGGTGATATTTGATAATCAATAACGATAGACCAGAAAGATATCAACATAAAATGAGCATAAGTACATTCTAATACGGGAATATCATTTCAAAACTACAACTTTCATATCATTGATCATAATGATAACTCAAAGAATAAATAATTTAGTTCATAATACATGTATCATAAGAGAATTAGAAAATATACTCCATAAAAAACCTTAGTATATGGAATAATTTTGTGTCATACATATATATATATATTCTTATTCCAAATATATAATAGTTATACATTTATAACTTGACATTTTATGGTTAACCACCCTTTTAACCACTTGGTGATTAGGATAATATCATGTATACAATATTTTTTGCTTTGGATAACCACTTTAGTACCCTATTTTGGACTTGGGGTAACCTCCCGTGTACCCTCTTTTGGGCTTGTTATAACCTCTATTATACAATCATTTAGTATTCTGATAACCTTCCATATACTATTTGATAACATATAACGCTAACCATTAACTAATTCATGGAGGGATATATATTTATATCACACCCATAAAAAATATAAATCATACATACGTGTACCCCAAAATCATTCTAAATATAATAACATGTGAAAAGGAAATGAGTTTCACAAATATTTTATCATCGTATAACCCATGGGAATGAAACTAGTTTAATAAACATTACTAATCATAATAATCAACCATCAAAATAAATGATATGGATAGAATAATAATATCATATCATCATTAAATTGTATTCAACATCAATATGTTTTTCATTAATGAATATATATACATGAAAATTATCATTAAAACATTATTGTGGAATATATCCTTTCAATTTTGAAATCACTTATTTAAAATTGAATATTTTCATAAATATTAAATAGAAACATTTATTTAAAAATAAACATGGAAAAATTTATAGTAATAATTAAATCATTTAGTGTTCATGATGGTGGAAAATTATATATATACCATATTAGTTAAGAGAAAACATTCCTTTCATTCTTTTGTAATAAATGATAAAAAGTACCATGTATGGAAAAGAAGAGTAAGTCACCTTTTAAAGCATTTTTAAAAAAAAATTAAATAAACTGTAATAATAAATTTAATACATCTTTGTAGAATATTAAAATAATTATTGAACATATTATTAGAAAATGTATTCAGGGAAGAGAGATAGTTTTTATCCATATAGAGAAATAATGTTTGGGTTTTTCCATTAAAACATTCTTTTGGACTCTTGGATAGTTAAATAGAGGGAATTGACATTAAAAAATGTAGCATATAGAAATAACCACATGATTAAAATTTTCATTATTATATTAGGAGATATATCATTGTATTGCACTATTGGAATCATAATTATAAACAATCCTAAGAAAAAATGGGATTGTATCCCAAATTCCTAACAACTATTGTAAACATTGAATTGTAAGAACCCTAAATGAATGAACCTTATATGCATATATATCCTTTAATTATAAAGAGAAAAATATTATGTTTAATTAATCGGTATTTTATTCACCACTTAAAAGAAAAAAATAATTATTCCATGGGTCCCTCAAAAATTTAAGTGAGACGAAAATCCCTTACCTAAAGTCTCTATTTCCATTGTATATGTTCTAACCTCATGTATAATAATTATTGATATACTATTAATTTATTAAGTAATAAAATAACATATTTAATACCATATAAGGTTAATTATATTAGTTTTACAATATATTTATTAATAATTTTTTTTATAAAAATTGTTCATGTGGATAAATGTTTCATTTTTCATGCATATTTTTGATTTAGTAGTTTTTGTTCTTGAACCTTGACTATAGTTCCATTATCTCTAGAATGTTAGTAATGATATTAATATAATATATATTCATTATATAGATATTTATATTCATCCATTGGAGTTATAGATAATAAAAATAATTTCACCATTCATTGAGACAATAGTTTGCACAAACACCCAAACAATTTTTTCATTCCATTAATGGATGGTAGAAAACGAAGGTTTATAAAAATTCACCATTAAATACACATTTTATTATCATATATATCATATATATTAATTAAATATATCCTTATTAACATCTATTTCATATTAAAACAAAAAACAGATCACATTGCTTCGTGGAGATGGTAGTCCACATAGTATATAATCTTGGTTTTTGATTATTTTATTGAGTTAGATGATTAAATGAAATGAAAACACATGGTTATGGACTATACCTCTTCTTCAGATAATATATTTAGGATTTCACCTAAATATTATTAGGATGATTTCTTAATATAAAAAGGCATCAAGTACATTGATAAGGTTTTAAATAATTGTTTTTAGAGACTATTGGTAGAACTGAAATGTTATTGATGTGTAGAGAGGAGACGAGTGGAGGATTCCATTTTTAAGTAGGGAGCATACCCACTTGAAATCCACTTGGAAATTTCTCAATGAGTACAAAATGATAAATTAATTACCAAGAAAATTATTCAAAATGGGAATAATTATGAAGGTGGGATAATTTAAGGAAAAAATATTTCTATTTAATAAGAATTGGAAAAATGTTTAATTGGAAGGAATACCATAGGTTTAAACCCATGTAAACCCATTTTAATTTTAAATGTTTTAATGAATATTAACTTTATTTACTATGAATTATGAAAAACAATAATTTTTCCATACTATATAATTTTAATTATTCTTATTCCCAATATAGAATCAATTTTATAAAATTTAAATCATATATGTGGTAGAGTTTAATTTAAAATTAACCCCATAGACGAGGTGAGAATGCAGTTTTCCATGGAAAATGATTCCATTATTTTAAAATGTTTTTGAATGAAAATTAAATGTGAAATAGACTAAAATGATATAAAATTGATAAATAATGAAATAAATGATCTTAATTTTTCTTTTAAACAATTTCAAGACCAAATGTGACTTTATAAATTCTTAAAAAAATAAGAATATATTTAATAAAAATTACTCTTTTCACTATTATTCGAAAAATTAGTCTTTTTAAAGAGTTTTCAATATTTGATTGTATGATAGTTAAGATATTTTATTTCTAAATATTAGTTATTTTTTAAAAAAATATATCTAAAATGGAAAATATAATTCATAAATAAGTTCAGAAAACTAGATGAATCTTCTTTTTAAAAAAATACAACTTTTAAGCATAGAAGTATATTTATTAATATCACATGACTAGATAAAAATAGATGAATGATAAAAACATTTAATTTACATTGAAATGAAATTCTATTTCTATTTCTAATCAATTGAGTACGAATGGAATTTTTTCATACATATGTAAAACATATAATTTTTTTTAATTTATCTTGTTTTATTTATATGATGAATTTAATGGTTAGGTTATAACATTCCCACTGAATAAAATTATTTTAATATTATATCTATTTATTTTTAAACTCAGTGTTCCATGTATCAAAATCTATCAATGATATTAAATATTTTTGTATAAAACTATTTTATAAAATATCTAGGTTTCATGAAATCAAATGGTTTACACCTACATCAACACAGTTCCTCAAAAACAATCCACTAACCATTTCAAGGGATTATACCCTATAGAAATTGATCAAAAAATCATCTTTTGTAAGGGTTACCACATAATTTCCTCGAAACCATAAACCCTAGTCACAGTTCTCCAAAAACATTGAAATTAATACTAAAACGTTTGAGGCTTGGGAGAATACCCAAGGAAGATCTTATTCCTCAAATAAGTCTCAAAAATATTACTCAATGCCACTCCATATTTAAAAATTATACTTTGAACCTTGATTCAAAATTCATACGATCCACTAATTCGAAAATTAAATTTACATATGGAATTTTCAACATGTACCAACATGGGATCATATAGAGTTCCTTGAATGGTATATATATGTATGGAATGACTATGGAATACTAGTTGTATTCCTTAAGGGGGTTATCTATTATAAAAAGTGTGTTGAATTTAGGTTGGGTTATTTAGTTACTAGGGATGACACTGATAGGTTGGAATGGAGTATGATATTCTGCTTTGATACCAATTGTAGGATCAAATTAATAATAATTGTAGTATTGTAATAATGATGTAGATGCTCAATATACAAGAGGGGGGTGTGAATTGTACACTTTATAAAATTCATTGGAACTTTTAAGATGGTAATATTTATCAAAGATAAACAAGGTAAATTCACAAGACCTCTTAGTTCTACAAACATTCTTTATTCTGAATATGTGGTTCGAAAAATGAAACATAAGAAACTTTTACAAAGATATGATTCTACCTTAAAGTGTACAGAATATCACTAATTAGAGTACAACTATAAAAATGTTTTAGATAGTTATACATTTTTCAACAACCAAAATGAAGTGAAAACTGAAATAATACAAGTAACAAGTAATAAATCTTTTAACCTAAAGAGAAGGGTATCAAACAACCATGGATAAATAACCCTTGATTTATATTTTCATGAAAACTTGTCTTACCCACACCAATGAAACAAATCAATATGAATATCAAAACTTATATTTCTATCCCTCCAAGCCCTCAAACTTCAAGCTAGTCAGCACATCTGTCTTCCTATACTCGGAAGCCTTCAAATGTACTCAGCAACATTTGGAGACGCACAAAGCGATTCTGAACAAGATGTTCAGTACGCAATAATCTTGAGAGTCTCTCTCTATAAATCACTTCAGCTTGTAATATATAGAGTTATCGAATAGTCATCAATGTTGTGAGCTCTTTCAAATGACATCCTATTTATATTCACATTTTACACAGTCGGCTCCCTCCTCCAATGGTCTTATTTTTCCTTGAATTTCGGACGGACCTATTCACGTGTCACTCAATCAATGGATAATTAGTAACTGAATGCATGACATCATTTTATAACAAAAAAATTGTAAGAAAAATAGTGATTTTTTAACCAAACATATTTATTTTGAATGTAAGGAAAATAAAAGTTCAGAGTCTAAATAAAAACCCATTCGGGGTTTATAATACATAAATATTTGGATTTTGTTTTTAAACGAATTCAGATCTAGAATTCAATATAATTCCAGAGTCTGAACTCAAATATTTGGAGTCTGAATTCACAAGAATTCGGAATCTGAATTCATAAGAATTCAGAATCTGAATTCCTAAAGAATATAGTATGAATTATAAGAATTAGGAGTCAGAACACAGAAACATCTGAGTCCGAATTCAAAGAATTTAGAGTCTGAAATCTGAAAGTTTGGAGTTTGAATTCATAGAATTTGGAGTCTGAACTCAGAATGTTTGAAGTATGAATTCATAGAATTCGGATTCTGAACTCAGAATGTTCGGATTCTGAATTCAGAGATTTCAGAGTCTTAAATCATAATCATTAGAGTCTGAATTCAGAGAATTCGAAGACTGAACTCAGAAAATTCAGATTCTGATTTCAGAGAATTTGGAACCAGAATTGGCATCCTGAAAACAGAATGCTCTATATTTATGTATTTATATGATTTCCTGGTTTTGGATACAAAACCAAATTTTATACTTAGAATGAAAAATATTTAGATTATAATATGAACAATGAAAACATGGTAAGGAACATTTTCCTTAGGAAAGAAAAATTTTCATTATGAATATAAAACATCGGGAAAATTTTTTCCTTAAGATAGTGTTTCTGATTTTCATAATAAGAAGGAACAAAAAATTCATAAGGAAACCTTATTGACTCAATAGACACATAAGGGTAGGTTGTAGTGGGGAATCTATTAGTCGACATATTGTGCATACTGAATATTTATCCATTTTTAACTATGCATTTGGAGGAAACAAACATCATAAATCAATATTATTTGTTATTATCTTTGTATTTGATTATTTTTGTAATTGGTATTATCCTTGTTGTGTATATTATAAGTTTTCATTCACAATTATTATGTCTATATGTAATAAACGATGTCGAATACATTTATTTATTATTCGGAATCATTGATCTATGTATGAATATATATATGACATATAAAATTATATATAATATTTTTTACATAAATCTCATTTAGTGGGATAATGAAATTCACATATATATATATATATATTAGAGTAATAAAATTATATATTCCGAACCAATTAAGATTTAAATAATCAATGTTGACTAAGATATAAATAAAAAATATAGAGTAAACACTGATGTATATTGAAATATTCAAGGGTATGGTAATCCAAGTCTTTGAGGGTATCTAAATCCTCAGATGGAAGAAGAATACCTCTATCATAAATTTTCAGTCATTATAATGGAGAAAAACTTAAGTATTAAATGAATAAATATGGCGTTTTTTTGTTTTTGAGGGTCAATGTCCATCAGTATGAACATTAAGGGCCTCACAAGCAGATGATATGCCATGACATGGATGGGGTAAATAAATGTATTATATTTATTTACACTATTAAAAATATTCCATTACTCAATATCCCATTTTATATTTTATGGATACCATATTTTCTCAAATATTTACATCTTTCATGATGTAATATATGACTAACAATATTTTCTATATCTCTATATTATATATTGATAACTATTACTTAATACATTAGTATATAAATATTTTTAAAAGGATCACTACTAGGTATGTATAGCAAGTCCTTTTCATATAGTATATTTCATCACACACAAAAATTCTTTACACTTTTTTCATGTAATTAAAAATAATTAAAATTAATATCTTGTACCCCATTTCAATTTCATGTAATATTTTATGAAAGGGTTCCTACACATATTCTCGATAAAATACAATATACAACAAATAATCTAAAAATAATATATTCACCTCTAATATTTCCTACATCTATTTATTTTATATGAATATTATTTTTTTAATCTACTATAACAATGATTAATAACTATAATATTAATATTAAATTCTTAAATAGTCATGAATGAATATTTAGAAAGAAAAATTTAAGAAGAAAATCATGGATTCAATTTGATAATTCGTATCAAAATGTCTTCTTATTTTTAAATGATTTTCATTATTTTTTTCATCCTTTATAAATACTTATATATGGTTTTTCCTTATTTGTATCAACTTAATTCCTCAAAATACCATTAAATAACTCAAAACATCCTCAACTATGTCAAAACACCTTCCTGTAATTATGTCTCTTTGTGTATAATAAAATATCGTAATTATTTTTTGAAATTTAACAATAATGTAATTAACATATCACATAATCAATATTCTTTATCAAAATTCTAACTTTAAATTAACATAATCAATCAATTTTATTTTTTTCATAGAAATATTCATTATTTTTAGAGAATACATTTTCCATTGAAGAAACATAAAACTCATAAAATCTAATGAATCTCATTTTATAAATTAATTCATTCAATAATATATGGTGTCTCAAAGAAAAAATAATCAAGGAATTTCCCTCTATAAACACCCTTAAAATTGGTGGCATTTAGTTGAAATATTGAATATTTTATATGGGGAGTAATATTCTTAAATAATTAATAAATTCCTATAAAAATAATCCAATGTGACATTTTATATTAAAATCCAAATACAATATTAAGAAACTATATGTATTGTGTTGAAAAATCCAAAAAATATTCAAATCCAAATAAATATCTATATTATTTTACTACTCCCACAGGGAGTCACACAAATATTTGTTTATGTGAAACATTTAATCTATATCTTAAAAACACTAAATCTCATTTTATGAATGTTAATTTAAATTCCATTAATATTATTATGATTTGTTGAAATCTATTCTCTAGTGTCCATGATTTCTAAGGCATCGCAAGGGAGGGGTGAATCATTGATACGTTTTTTACATTTCAATTGTGTAAATTAACCCATATTACTTGATATTATTTTGATACATGCTTTATAAATTCCTAAACCTTTCCCATATTTAACTAAATGAATGAAATAATAAATCATGTATAAATTTATTACAATAAATAACCCCAATGTGAATGATAGCTCTTATATGTGTTCATGTTGATTCAGATATGAATATTTAAACATTAAAAATAAAGCGAGTACCATACATGTTATCTTTCAAAAAACATGAACACGAGTGAATACAGGGAATTATATCCTCCGAAATTTAATAAAATACTCAAAACTAATTATGAATCTTCTAAATAAAACTATCCCCAGGAATATTTTTATTTAGAAAACCCACCTAATAGCCATAAATGCATTGATAATTTTTTAATTTTTCAATTATAATTTCTTAAATTTAAAAATAGTTATGATAATACTGTTATTGTTTTAATAAATTTTTAGGTAATTTCTTTTTAAGAATGAAATTATTGAAAATGAAAAAAAAGTAAAATACATGTTATAAAAAGATAAAATTCATTTATGTATTTTTTTGTGTAGGATCCAAATTAGAGGGAAAACTTTAGATATACCTCGTCCATTGGGTAACAATCCACATTTCCAACCCATAAGGATTATGGTAGTCAGTATCTCCTATGGTGTGAGCCTTCTGGGTGGTAGGAGAGGGGAATTTTTCATCCATGGCTCATGTGTGGGGATGAGAAGCACCAAAAGGGGGGATGGTTTGGGTAATGGTGGAATGGTAGAAGTGTAGGTCTCTGTTAACATGAGATAATGGTATGGGTAATCATCCCCTAAATATAGATTCTATGGGTTTCACTTCAATGGGATATATTAATTAGTAGAGTGTGGCCCACTTTTTTATGTGTGATGCAGAGTTCACCCGAGGCATTGCACACTTAACCAAAATGACTCCCCCTTGGACTGGCTCATGCCGTCCTTCTCACAGATAGTTGTTTTAGATTCCTGGATGTACTACACCACATAACTATAATGGTTGACAGATGGAATCTTTGGTGCCCTTGGAGAACTAAATGTATCCACATCCCTGACATTCCTTTTCATTGTAGAAATATCATAGCCTGAACCGAGGAGTGTAGAGATTCACTGTATTCCATATATTGAATCAGAGGCCTTATATAACCTAATATAAAATAAAATGAATCTACTGTATGGATTAATCACTAGGAATATTCATATTATGTGCATAACATGTGGGTTTGGTGATGTCCTTGGGTTGTACCGTGATTGAACAGAGAAGCTTGATGTTTTTTGTGTGATAAATAATTCTACACCATTGAGTTCCATTGATATCGTGGAAAGTCTAAACCATTAAGAAGTGATCATTTTATATGATAAGGTCTATGGCCATGTTTGGGTGACTAGGATCCATCAACATAGAGTCATGATTGGAGGAATTCATATGTAATGAAGCTTTAATGTAATAAACAATTAAATGCCACATTTGGTATATCAGTGACATATTTTCAAAAGCAAGATGTTCTCTCCACATGAAAATGATATAGATGTGGAGTTTTTTATATATATTATGATTGTTTTTAATATGTATCCGTTTAAAATATTTATCAAAATGTGTTCCAAAGGCGTAAGGGTGCTTACTGCCTTTTGGATAAGGATATAGGATGAAGGTCCCCTACATCCTTTCACCCAATATTAACAATAATAAAATTAATTATCTTTAGTGTACATTTATATATATTTAATTTTTTCAGGTATTCATTTGTTTAGGTATATATATATATGAAACATAAATTTTAGGAGAATTTTCCTTTTATTTAATATCCAGCATTACTATTATTACATCAGTATGAAATTCTGATTGAAAACCTCACACATGGAATCCTTTTATAAGAGGGTTTCCTTGGAAATCGTTCATCAATTTGGATGTAGGGTTTAGGTTATCCTTTTTCTGGATAGAATTACTAATATATTATTATTAATAATATTTAATCAGTTAATTAATATTATTAATTACAATTTACTAATATTATTAAAAAATATATTTCACTTTTGAATAGTGAGTAATATATAAAAGGTTTTAAATAATAAAAAATTATATAATATATAATTAATAAAAAATAATCTTAATAACAAATAAATAATATATCATAATTATATAGTTAATAATTATATAATTAATAATTATATTACAAATTATTAATGAGGTATTAATAAATAAATTACAAATTAATTATTATATAATAATTAATTATATTTCTAATTAAATAAATATTTAATATATAAATAACAATTTTAATTAATAGTTATATTACTAATTAACTAATTAAAAATTATATAATAAAAATTATATTTAATATTAATTATAATATAATTAATAATTTTATAAATAATTAACTAATTAATTATTATATAATTTATAATTATATTACTAATTAACTAATTAATTATATAATTAATAATTAATTTATTAATAATGATAGTGCTCATTCGAAAATTAATTATGGAGATGTTGTGGGTTTGGGACTTCTGCACTAATGGATTTCTTGTCGAGATCTAGGGTTTCCGACCATTGCTTCTAGGTGATATGTTGCATCACTGATTGTTGTTGGCAACGATCGGGTCGATTTATTGTAGTATGATGATGTGTGTTGGTGTCATATGGTGCTGGAGGAGGTGGATGTGTGAAGGTTGGATGTGGTGCGGGATTTTGGTGCTCAAGGTGATGTGAGGCTGGATACTCTATCTTCATCATTGCATGTGCATCAATCCCACGATCTGATTTTGATTGGAGCTGACCTTATTCTGGATCTGAAGAACATTGATACGCACAGATTTGGAACTTCCAAAGTTCATACTTTCAATACATCTGAAGAATCATCAGACACTGATAATCCATTATTTAAGGTGGTCGTGGCGCTGACAGCCACCGTTGTTGGAGATTGCGAGGTACCTTCCTCTCGTGCGACCAGTAATTCTTTCTCTCCCAACAAATATTATTCTACTGGGACAATTCTGCAAAATGGAAATATTGTGCACATCTGATGACATGTCTATATGGTCTCTTGAAAAATGAATCTAGATAAACATTCTTTTATTGTATGATTAATCCTACCAATGGGTTCAAAACTGTGGAAAATTGAAGATCTTGTTTTGTGCCTATCGACAAATTGGGCGGTTACAAACTAATGGTGTGGTTAATTAGGTAGATGATTTTTTATATCCTATTTTGTACTAATGATCTAAATTTGTGCGTTTTGGTTGTGGTTCAATATTAAGCCCCATTTCATTCATCTCCGTGAATGGGATATGAATTTCCAATCAATTAAGGCTCATAGATCACTTGCATAGTTGTGGGTTATTATTTTGGTTTAAATTGGTGGTTATGGAATCTAAAGATCATGTATGATATTTTTAATTCTATTGGAGTTCTAATTAAATTAAACCTGGAGACCTAGATTTTTTGTTTTTTACACTATGCTATATATTTTATTAAGGTTGGATTTGGCTCCTCCATGATCGATAAAAGTTTTCATTACATTGAACATGAGAAGGTTGACTTCAGAGTTGAATATGAGAAGGTCCTGAAAATATTTTTGAACTGAAAAATATTTGGTCATGACTTACTAAACTACAAAAGATTATTTTTTTTTCTACTATTCAACTCGTGGTCAGGATGATCATAATCGTAATCGGAAGACTCGATCTATGAAGGAATCTATTTGGGATATTATTGTACATCTGATTGATGAAGAGATTATAAAATCAGTGAATATAAGAAATTTTTTCTCCCAACATGGAGAAGATTTGAATGGTCATGAGGATTCATATTCCCCTTGGGGAAGAAGTCATTGGCTAATATTGTTGCGGGGGAGGTCAATCCAACAATGCAACCTAGTGTGCAGGGACTTTCTATGCTGGATGTGGATTTTATCCCTATTTCAATGAATGCTATTACTTATGAAACATAAAAGTCGGAAAATGTTGATGAGAGATGTGTTGAGGATCATGTTGATTATACAATGATTTATGATGATTTGTAGAACCTTGAAAATTCCATTCAGGATGAAGTATATAGGGAATTGATCCAATAACATGCTTCGAACTCCACTATGAGGAAGGAAAAATATAAGCTGGTGTTTGCTTCCCCACTCTCTACTAAGATTAATGTGGTGAGTAAAATCACCTTGGTCCTTAGAAAACCTACTTTTTGGAACATGTATACTGTTTAAGTGAACTTTGATATGCTTGTTTCTCCTAACATGGAGTCCAGTCTGAAGGCAGCCCAAATTATTGGTATCCTTAATGAAGCTTATGTCCCTTCTATTGTAATTATTAATCATAATGATAAAGAGCCAAGTTATTTTGTTTTTACAATGAAAGAGATTGGAGGGAATGAACAAGATGCAAAGACATGGCAATGAGGTCGAAATACGATGTAACACCCCAAGCTTCCATGGTACGCTTCTCTTTGAATAATATATTAGTGTGTGTTTTACGCAACATTGAGTTCTAACACACACCACAACCAATCAAACTAGCTGTTATGAATAGTAATAACCACTTTTTGAAATATTATAAATTTTATCTTTCAAAATGTACTTCATTTTTGGATTCGGAATATTGAAATTATCTTAGGGTAAATTTTTGGTATGTTACTGAAAACATTCAATTTTTTATGAATAGTGAAAAACACTGAGTTATAGTTTAGAACCCTATTTTTATTTAAATAATTATTTATTTTATTTAAATTTATTTTAGGTCAAAATTAAAACATAATACCTATAAAAGTTCAATATAATTCATTGGAGTCAGTTTATAATAATTTTAGATATATAAAAATTTTATTGAACTTTTCACCGGCTTTAACCCACCTCGTAGGAGAATCAGAAAATTCACAAAAAACATAATTTTTCCACTTATGTGAGTTGAATTACGAAAATCCTAGCGACATGGTTAATATCAAGGAGTAAAATGTGGATCAATATGATAAAAATAATTTTTGGTGAATAGTAACTTTTAACTTTTATTTACAATAGTTAAATGTAAATAAGTTAATTAAGGGTAAAAATGATATTATTATTACCCTAACACATGTCCCAATTCTATTGACTAAGTATAATTCAACAAAAAAAACCTTAGTAATAAAATATAAACATCTTTGGTCCAGTTGGATTAGATTAGGGTGGTTATTTTTATTTAATTCAAAGAAGAGTTATAAGAGTTAAAAAGAAAGTTTAATAACTAAAGCATTTTTAATATATCGTTATACATAATAAAAATTAGATTATAAATATTTATTAGAAAGATAAAAATATTTCCTAAATAATGGTATTTTATGTATAATTTTTATACATTAAATAATTTAATTTAGTTATGACACAATGGTGATGCAATATTTACATAATTAATGAAATATTAAATTAATTGATATTATAAATATCCAAATAAATGTAATTATAGACCTTTTATGTAATCCACTAATTTTATAGGTTAATATGATATATTATGGTTTGATATATTAATTATTTTCTATGTAATAATGCTACTGTGAATTTAGAAAAAACAAAATACCAATTAGTATCAAAATTGACATAAAAGAGTTTTCAAATCAAATAACATATTATTAATTTATATTATATTTCTAAAAATCTATGGATATGAAAAAAGAATTATTAAATAATAGGTGTATCATTAATGATCCATTTGGGGTTCTATTGGCTGTTTATAGTATGTTTATTACCATATAATATAAAAATACAAAGAGACATGGTAAATGTCAAACAATTTAACTAAGAGTTAAATCTAAAAAATAAAGTAAATATAGTGACCCAAAATTGTCTAAAATCTATTGGTTGAGTGGTTTTCGACCCATTCACAGATCCAAAATTAAATAATCTATTTTTTTGCCATTAGAAACCAAAAATGATTTTATTATAAAATAATATTTCTAGCTTTTCCTAAGGTTCCCCTCACCCCTCTTATAAAAAGGAACCCCCCCTTCTCTCTAATTCACACCTTGAATGCAATTTGTATAGGACAAAACCTACCCAAATACCCTATCAACTGTCCTCCATTAATCCTAGAGGCCATATTTTGGTCAGAAATCCACCTTAAAGAGCCATTTTGATCAAATAAAAAGGATGAACACGAAGAAGTGGTAATAATTTCACCACCCTCTTTCTAGTTCTTTTATTCTTCCACTTATTTTGCCTTTGTTATTAAAATTATAAACAAAAACTCCAGAATCATCTATATTCTTTGATGTTATAATAAATATGGTACAACCATATTCATTATTATATCTATCCTTTGAATGACATGTCGCCATACGTGCGTACGTATGGATTACCATCTCCACGTCAAGGTGTAATTTTTATTCAATACATTATTATTTGGATGGGTATAAAAATGATGTGTAATTCATTTAAATAATAAATATAACATGATAAAGATTATTTATATATGATATACCATCCAATTATATATTATATTAATATCAAATGAATGATATTGTCGCTCGTGCATACGTACAGATTACTGTCTCCACGAATGCGATAAGATTCATTCCCCATCGTATCCATTCAAGAATAAATTTAATTTGATGATTAAGAATAATGTTTAGATACATTATATAATTCTGGATATGAATAAGATACATCACATCCACAACAAATATGACTCACATAACAATGAATATAACGTAAAACAAATATGTTAACACCCGAAACGACGATAATCCTATGATATTATTAACAAAGTAATGATAAAATATCATATATGATATCATATTAATGTATATGATTATTGTATAATTTAATAACAATTATTTCACCATTATAATGGAGTTTAACCTACCCTCGACCAAGGTAAAAGTACACTGTATTGGGTTTCATATCTCACTTTTAATTCCGTGAGATTTCAATTCCCACCGCTTATTTATTGCATGTGGTGTGTGTAATAGCCATTATTGTATTCATTGATTAATATAATTTAATTTATGGATATTTTAGATCATCATTTTCTGATCCTTATTTCACGGGTGTATGTTTTGTAAGATGCCAAAATGATAAGGGAATTTGAAATTTAAATTTCCACTCATTCGGCTTTATGCATACTTCATTGTTTATTTTACTCCAAGATTATGTGTAGAATCACTATTCATTTTCTTATGTCATAATTTCCACTCCCCTTTATTTGGATATACTTTTTATACACATAATCACTATATTGATAAAATCTCAAGTCATCGATATGAACTTCATAAGAGTAATTTTAACTCAATCTCCATTTATTGAGTTAAATATCCATTTCAATGGTGTTGTTTTTATAAGAATATGTGTGAATGTCCTCTAATTGATTTTCACTGAATATCCAATTATATTTAGTCTATTTTTATTTTTCACACATAATTATGTCGCTGATTTATCAATGACCTATGGATACGGTCTTTATAATTT
Source organism: Viscum album (assembly GCA_963277665.1). Taxonomy (NCBI): domain Eukaryota; kingdom Viridiplantae; phylum Streptophyta; class Magnoliopsida; order Santalales; family Viscaceae; genus Viscum; species Viscum album. The sequence goes on from OY728158.1 coordinate 1,294,096,377, forward strand.
GAGATTTCATCTCAAATAAATTTCGATTGAGACTTATTTGTGGCTATACACCAAATTAATTTTATATGGTGTATATAATGTACTTTGAAATATTATATCATTAATCCCATTATTCTTGTGATATAAAAAAGTTTTTATTAACTCAATTATTTGTATTCAAGTGTCTATCTTTGGGTTAGGAACTCTAACTAAAATATTATTTTAAATTTTTTTATCGATTTATTGTTCTAAATAATTCTCATTAATGTCCCGGTTTTTAACAAGGATTTATGGTTTTATTTATATGGACCAAAATGTTTTAAAATTAAAATTCCTTTTAAAAGTTTCAATGTGTTATGAGATACTTTGATTCAAAAATATATTTTAAATGGCTTCTTGATAAATAGTGAGACATTTAATGTTTTTCAAGAAAAAGGGGGATATTATTGTCAAATAGTTTTGATGATTATTTTCATCTATGTCAATATCCATCATTATTCATGATTGAGATTAATATGTTACAATGAAATCTTCCATATTGTATTGAATGAGTTATTTTTGAAGTTAGATGTGCTATTTTTATGCCATTCATGTTTTGTGGATAAAGTATTGACATTTTGTTTGCTAGTTTTAATACAAATGTTTATGTTCTATTTCAACCTTTTCTTATGAGGAATGCATTGGACTTATTAAGTGACGGATGGAGCCCTATATTTCTCCTCGATGAATCAGTAGGTCTCATGAGACAAACTAGTGTCTTGGTACAAGGCCTTGACAAATTATTATTATTAATCTTGGCACGAGGCTTTGACTATGTTGTTATGATATTCTACAATTATGCATTCCATCATTATTAATGTGGTTATTGATATTCAATGTGATTATTAGACTAGTAGAATATCCATGTGAATATGTAAATCATAATATTTCATTTTAATTTTTTCCATATTATGCTGAGGTTGAAGTTTAAAAGGCTTCTGTTTTAGTTATACATTGCCTTAAATGTTTATGCTTATTTATGAATGTTTCCGCTATATTATTATCCTTACTGAGAATCTAAGCACACCCCTTTATATGAATTATTTTTTCCAGGATGTGAAGAAATATTTTATGAATGACCAATAGGGATAGTCTGGGGGGATATGATTTTAGACTATAGAGACTATGTTGTTGTGGTTTTTCAATTTTTGATGCTATGTAAGACTAATGAATGTATCTAGTGTTTCCAAGGATACTAAACTAATAATTCATTCGAGACACGATCTTTTATTATCATGAAAATGTTATGTAATAATGCACCGACTATAGGTAACTGAGGTCGGGGTGTTACAATTGATTTTAAAGGAAGTTTAGTACAAACCTTGGAAGCTAGATTTAAATAAACTCTGATAAGATAACATATCCCTAAGATAGACTTTGAGGATTAGTATAGAGGAACTTCTTAATATTTTGTTATTGTAGTGATCTTTTGAGTTTTACAAGAAATACATCCCTATTTGGATACGATCAGTTAGAGGTGGATCTGGCATAGATGTACCTAGGGTTAAAACACGAAAACTCCGCTTTGATCTAGACATGAATGGGAACTACTGCACAACAACATGCCTTGCTACACTCTTGGTTATGACACTCCCAGGGGATATGCTTAGGATAATTTACATTTTCTTTACAAACTGATTTGAAGTATTTTAAAAAAAGATGAGAATAATTGACCTTGGTTAATCCTAAGGTGTTTTAAATTGAAAATATGGTGTCATGATATTCTCTAAATGATTTTATTACTACTATTACTCTAACAATTTTTTCTGGTTTTAATCAATGGCATGATTCCAAGGAATTCATAGTAACTTTGAGAATGATGTATAAGGAAGGGATCAATGGCGGAAATGAGCAAAAAAATTGAATGTTGATAGGCGTAGAAGATATCTTGTTCATTCCAAATCAGATTTCCAAATATATGATCAACAACATATATATTAACCAACTCTGGGACTCAATAAAGAAGATAAAGGTGACGAATGATAAGAGCTCTGGGAGTGGAGACCATGGAAAAGAGAATCCTAAATTTCCATCATGTAGGAAATATTGACAGAGACAATGAGGAAAGTGTATCAATGGAATAAAGAAATGCTTTATGTGTGGGAAAAAAGGACATAAAGTGAAGAATTGTTGAGGAAAAATAAAGAGTACTATGGAAGAAAATAAAAATGGTCCCAAGAATCCATTTACAGTCATTTTCCATAAATGTATGAGACCTAGACATTACCCGAGCGAATGATATAATCTATAGGATATTTTCTTTATCAAAGAAGAAGCTATATGGAAATAAATGGTTGGAGAAATGTTTAAAACTATTAGTGCTCCTTATTGATGGGATTACATTGGAATAATTTTCTCTTGTATTTGTAACCCTGTAGTTTATCATGTGAAAATGATATTTGAGGAAGGCTTATCTTTTCTCTTATGGATACAGCTATAAATAACCATTTGGTTTTATATGATCATTCTCTTTGAGGAAATTACATGTTATTATATTTTGCAAAGAAAATTCAAGGTATGAGATAAAGGTTGTAGTTAAATTATGTTATGGTTATTTTGAGGAATTTATCTCATTTTGGTAATGTTATAAAATATGTTTTTTGAATAAGGACAACACGCAGACCATGTGACAACCCGTCTCATCGGACAAAGCTGTGGGAATCTAACCCACAACCAGAGTGAGATTTAGATTTATCGGCTACCACAAGACTACGTGAAGTACCTGATTAGTGTGAGTAATTATTTTTAGTTAAATGATTTTGTTGATCAATAATAATTTGATTTGGGATATTATGTCTTATCAAATTAATACCCTTAGTATAGGAAACAGATTTGGTGATTATGTGATAAATTTTATTTCGGATGACATTCGCTATGTTGGGAACACTATATGCCCAAGGAAAATATATTACTATGGGATTTCATTTGAGGAGTAATGGTGTATTTTTATCTATCATTTTATTGTGGATTTATAGTGATTTGGGTTAGTTATTTAAATGATTAACCTATAATATAGAATTTATGATTAGGTTAATTAAATTTAAGTATGTGACTTTAGGAGTAGGTAATGTCATTTAGAGATACAATTTAATGAGGAAGATTACATAACCAAATTGTTCTATGTTTTGGGTTTCAATATTAGTTTGGATTATATTGAAGGATTTTATGTACACTTGTTTATTTAATGGTATTTATTTTACTTTGGGGTATTGTTTGCTTAATTTTATAAATTAAGATTAGTTTTTCATTCTATAAAGGAATATCCTTTTGGCGGATCATCAGATCTTGTACTAACAGTTTTGGTTTTGAATAATCTCAAAAGAAAAGTAAAATATTTAGTTTATTCTTTTTGGATCATGTGATTATTTAGAAGTTTATTCTAGCTCTTATGGTGAGACCAAGTCTTCTTTTATACACATCATTTTAAAAAATGAGTTAGTGGTAGAAATTTTTTAAATAATGAAACTATTATTAAAAAGTAAGTATATCTCTTTATGTTCTAAGTCAATATCATAAATAAATTCCTCATCTTTATGAAATGTAACTTAAAACAAAAAATATTGTCTGTTTACTTTTCTTAATAGGAAACTAATGAACGTTTGCCCCATCACAAGTTTGTGGTTTTCTGGTTCTTAAATTTCTCTTGATCGTGTATTATATACCTCTCCATCAGAACATGACACTTAGTTTCTCTCCATATCTATGTTTTTTTACAGGGAACCCTAGTATGGGTTATCTTGGGTGACCTTTGTACATCTGTTTCATTGTTTTACAGTGATAGTTTTATTGAATCTTATTTAGATGTGGGACGTTACAAGATATTCCGAAGCCCAATTTTAAAAATTGCGAGGTCAATATTTATTTATGGGGGGAAGAATGTAATACCCCACACTTCCAAGGTATGCTTCTCTTTGAATAATACAGTAGCATGTGTTGTACGCAACTTCGAGTTCTAACACACACCATAACCAATCTAACTAGCAATTATGAATAGTAAACCCACTTTTTAAAATTTTCTAAATTTTATTTTTTAAAATAGACTTCATTTTTGGATTCGGAATATCGAAATTAGCTTAGGGTAAATTTTTGGTATTTTTATGAAAACATTCAATATTTGATGAATAGTTAACAACAGTGAGTTATAGTTTACAATCGAATTATTATTTAAAAAATTAATATTTTTATTTAAATTTATTTTATTTCAAAATAGATACATAATACCTATATATGTTCAATGTAATTCATTTGAGTCAGTTTATAATAATTTTAGATATATAAAAATTTTATTGAACTTTTCACCGTCTTTTACATAACTCTTAGGATAATTTTCAAATTCACATAAAAGTTAATTTTAATGCTTATGTGTGTTGAAATTAGAAAATCCAAGAGAAATAGTTAATATAATGTAGTAAAATGTGGTTCAATAAGATAAAAATATTTTTTTTTGAATAGTATCTTTTTACTATTATTTTCCACGATTAAAAGTAAATTCTGTAATTAAGGGTAAAAATGATATTATTATTACCTTAACACAGGTCCTTATTTTATTGTCTAACTATAATTAGACCAAAAACAACCTTAGTAATAAAATATGAACCTCTTTGGTCCACTTGGATTATATTAGGAAATTTATTATTATTTAATTCAAAGTAGAGTTAAAAGAGTTAAAATCAATGTTTAAAAAATTAATCATTTTTAATATAGGGTTATACATTAGATAAATTAGATTATAAATATTTTTCGTAAATATAAATATATTTCCTAAATAATAGTATATTATTTATAATTTTTATACATTAAATAATTTAATTTATTAATTACACAATGTTGATGCCGTAATTACCTAATTAATGAAATATTAAAATAATTGACAATATAAATATCCAAATATATGTAATTTGTGACTTTTTATGAAATAAACTATTTTTATAGGTTAATATGAAATATTAGAGTTGGTTAGATGAATTTTTTTCGAAGTAATAATGCTGTTATGAATTTAGAAAAAACAAAATAACAAATAGTGTCAAGATTGACATAAAAATGTTTTTAAATCAAATATTATATTATTAATTGATTTATATTTATAAAAATCTAATGTTCGGACAAAAGAATTATATAATGATGGTTGTAATATTAATGAACCACTTGGGGTTCACTGGGAAGTATATAGTATGTTTATTAACCATATAATATAAAATATAAAGAGACATGGTAAATGTCAAACTATTTATCTAAGAGTCAAATCTAAACGATGAAGTTAATATAGAAACCAAAACCTATATAAAACCTATTGGTTTAGTTTTTTTAGACCCCTAACCACCATAGCTTTTAAATAATCTATTTTGGAGACATTAGAAACTGAAAAGGATTTTATTATTAAATAATGTTACTTGCTTTTCCTAAGGTGTCGCTCACCCCTCTTATAAAAGGGCACTCCCTCTTATCTCTAATTCACACCTTCAAGGCCATTTGGCTTGGACAAACCCTTCCTAAATACCCTTTCAACTATCCTACCTTAATACTAAAGGCCCTATTTTGTTAAGAAAGCCAACTTAATGAGCCATTTTGATCAAATCAAAAGGAAGAACCCAAAGAAGAGGTAATAATTTCACCACCATCTTTCAAGTTCTTTTCTTCATCCACTTATTTTTTCTTTGTCATTTCTAATCTAACATAATAAATCTAGTATATTCTATATACTGTGATTTTTATATAAATATGGTACATCAATATTCAATATTATATCCATCATTTTAAAAACATTTCACCATATGTGCGGCTGTACGGATTACCGTCTCCACGTCGTGGTGTAATTGTTATTCAATACATTATTATATGGATGGGTATAATAATGATATGTAATTCATATAAATAATAAATATAACATAATAATGATTAATTATATAAATATGATATACCCTCTAATTATTTATTATTTTAATATAAAAAAATGATATTGTCGCTTGTGCTTATGTACGGATTACCATCTCAACGTACTTGATGAGATTCATTCCCCATTGTATCCATTCCAGACTAAATTTCATATGATGATTAAAAATAATTTTTAGAGACATGATATCATTCTAAATATGAATAATATACATCCCATCCATAAAACATATGACTCACATAACAAAGAATATAAAGGAAAATGAATCTATTAACACCCGAAACGACGATAATACTAAGATATTATTAACAACGCAATGTTAAAAGATCATATATGATATCATATTAATGTATATGATTATTTTATAATGTAATAACAATTATTTCACCATTATATAGGAGTTTGACCAACCCTAGACCAAGGAAAAAGTATAAATTAAGGGGTCTCTTATCTCACCTTTATTTCCATGAGATTTCCATTGTTTGCCACATATTTATTGCATGTGGTGTGTGTACTGCCCATGATTGTATTCACTGTGTAATATAATTAAATTTTTGGATATTTACAATATCTTTGTATGATCCTTCTTTCATGGGTTTATGTTTTTTAAGTTACCAAATTGATAAGTGAATTTTAAAGTTCAATTTCCACTCATTCAGCTTTACACATAATTCATTAATTATTTTACTCCAAGATTATTTATTAAATAACTATTCATTTTCTTATTTCATAATTTCTACTCCCCTTTATGTGGAAATACATTCTATACACATAATCACTCCATTGATAAATTCTCAAGCCATCAATATGAACATGATAAGAGTAATTTTAACTCAATCTCCATTTGTTGAGTTAAATATCCAATTCACTGGTGTTCTTTTTTCATGAATATGTGTGAATGTCCTCTGATTGATTGCACTGAATATCTAATTATATTGAGATTATTTATATCTTTCACACATAATTATGTCGTTTATTTATCCTTAACCATAGGATATGGACTTTGTATGAAATTTCATCTCAATTTTCATTCCATTGAGACTTCTTTGTTGTCACACACCAAATCACTTTTATATGCTGTATATAATGTACATTGGCATAGAATATCATTAATCCCTTTATTCTCGTGATATAAAAATGTTTTGATTAACTCAATTATTTTTATTTAAGTGTCTATCTTTTGGTCAGGAACTCAAACTAATATATCATTTTAAAATGTTCTAAAGACATATTATTCTAAATCATTCTCATTAATGTCCATGTTTTAAAAATGGTTTTATTGTTTTATTTATATAGACATTAATGTTTTAAAATTATAATTAATTATAAATGTTTCAATGTGGAATAGGACACCTTGATTCAAAAATCTATTTTAAACGGCTTCGTGATAAATAGAGATACTTTTAAATTTTTTCATGAAAAAGGGGGATATTTCTCTCAAATAGTTGTGATAATTATTTTTATCTATGTCAATATCATTAATTATTCTATATTATGGTTGATATATTATAATAAATTCATCCATATTGTAATGAATGTGTTCTGTTATACTATGGATGTGATATTCATATACCATTCATGGTTTGTGGTTAAAATATTGACATTTCCTATTCTATTATTAATACAAATGCTGAGATTATGTTTCAACCTTTTTATATGACGAATTAATAGGACTTAGTAAGTGACGGGTGGAGCTCGCTATAGCTCCTTGATGCATCGGTTGGTATCATATGACAAACTAGTGTCTTGGCCAAAGGCCTTGACAATGTCTTATTTGTAGTCTTGGCACGAGGCTTTGACTATGTGGTTATGAAAGTATGGAATTATAAATTCCATAATTATGAAAGTGTTTATTGATATTTCTTTTTATTATTAGACTAGTATAATATCCATGTGAATAAGTAAATGGCATAATTTCATTTTATTTCTTCCATATTATGCTGAATTTGAAGTTGAAACGGCTTATGTTTTAGTTATACATTGCCTTAAATGTTTATGCTTATTTATAAATGTTTCTGCTATATTGTTATCCTTACTGAGCATCTGAGCTCACCCATTTCTATGTTTTATTTTACCCAGGATGTGAGGAAGTATTTTATGACTGACCTATAGGGATAATCTGGGTGAATATGAGTGTGGACTATAGAGACTATGTTGTTGTAGTCTTCACATTATGAAGTAATCTAAGACATATGAATGTATCTTATGTTTCCAAGGCTACTAAACAAATCAGTCATTCAAGACTTTATCTTTTGTGATCATGCCAATTTTATGTAATAATGAACCGACTCTGGGTAATTAGGGTCGGGATGTTACACACATGGAATCATGGATGAGGTCGTGGTGATTGGGATGGTGCAAGAGGGTGTGGCAGAAATGTGTCCACAAGGTCTTCAAATAGACTCACTCTGGAGCAGTAAAATCTTAGAGAAATGTTTTTTGTGCTCTTCAGTCAAAGTAAATCACATTTGGAATGGGAAACTGCTGTTGATGATAAGGAATCTTATCCTGATTATGGGCTAGGTCTTGATTTGTGGACTATCTTATATAGATGTGGGATTGTCTTGTTTGACTACAGCAATCAGTCAAATTCTTGTTTAATTCTCATTCTCTTTTAATAATATGTGGTGTGACCCCGAACTTTTTTATGTAATTAATTATTGTATAATTAATAATTAATAATTATATTACTAATAATCTAATTAATTATTATATAATTAACTAATTAATTATTATATAATTAATAATTATATTTCGTACTATCTAATTAATTATTATATAATTCAAAATTTATAATGACAATATTAAAATTAAATTACAAAATATTAACTATATATTGAATATTTATATTTCCAATTAACTAGCTAATTATTATAAAATTAATAATTATATTATTAATTGATTATTTAATTACGTAAATAATTTTTATATTACAAATTAACTAATAAATTATTATATAACTAATAATTAAATTACTAAATAACTAATAAATTATTATATTAATAATAAATAATAAATATAAAAAATGGTTATATTTCTGATTAACTATAGCTTTACTAACTAATTAATTAATAACTAATTAATTATTATATATTTATTAACTATATTACCAATTAACTAATTATTTATTGACTAATTAATCTAAGAAGTAATTTACAATTTATTAATTAGTAATTAATTTGTTAATTAATTTTTATATTATTATATATTAATTATTCAACCTTTTATATTACTAAATATTATGTAGTTATTATTTATATAATTTTTTATTAATTGTATATTATTGAATTACAAATTAATTAAAACTTTTTATATAATATTAACTATTTTAAAATTAATTAATTGAATAAAAATTATTAAATAATAAATTATAGTATTAATTAATTGACTAAAATGATTAATAATAATATATTATAAATTCTGTGTAGGAAAAGGAGAACCAGAATCCCACATTAGAAATACAAAATGATTTCCTGAGCAAGCCTCTTATAAAATGAAGCACTGGGTGGGAGTTTGAATCAAAATTATAGAATGTTTTAATGGTATTAATAGTGGGTATTAAATAGAAGATAAATTCTGTTGAAATTATTTATTTATTTTTATATATATAATCAAAACAAAACAAAAAAAGAAAATGTATAAATATGGAAAATGTATATTTAATTTATTTATTTTTTATGTAGAAAGCCGGCTAGCCCCCATACACCTTTCATGCATAGTTTTAAAAATATTTTTGACGTAGACATTTAAAAAAATCACATAACACATAACAATGCTCTACAGGTTCGAATCATGGTTATTTTTTGGAGGATACTGTTTGGGGGATATAACCTACTATTATGGAGATTAAAAATACATAAAATAAGGGTAAATTGATGGGAGATATTATTGGATTTAAAAAAAATTGATGATTTTCATGAATATGAAGAGTCGGCCTACACCCTCTCTAATTAATATATAATGATTTATATTCAAAATAAGGTGTTGTGGTATTATCAAATAAATGATAACATGCACTTTGAGGATTAAGATGTTCGGATATATGGAAGTATAAAAAAAATCCCAAATCACATTTCTAATGGGAAGAAAATTAAAATAGGGATAATATGGCTACAAAATTATCTACAAATAAATAAATAAGGTTATTATGAAATGGGAGACTTACCCCCCTAAGGGGAGGTTCCATGACTAATTCAAATAATGGGAATAGATGACCTAAGTGATAATGGGAGGAGGATGATCATAATCAATTATCCCACCAACATAGTTTATATTTTTTTCATTTTTATTTTTCATAATTTAATAGTGGAACTAATATATAGTTTATTTCATTAATTCATGTAATCATTTCAGTTTATTATAATATCCTCACTTTTCAAATCATTCTTCTGCCACTCATAATATGTTCATCATTGATTGGGAGATTGACTATGAGTGTATGTCTTTTGTGGGGGAGGGTATTGTAAATGAATGAGGATGGGTAAATTAATATTTGGACTCATTCATGATTTTTTATTATTCTTAATACATTTTAGTACATGTAGAATAATCATAATGGAATCCCTATTTACCTAGAAAGAGCGATGTTAATAATGGGAGGAGAACCAATGTGATTACAAGGAGTAGAGAGAGAGTTGAATTAATATCCCATTTTGTTTTGAGATTAAATATAATTCCACTATAATGGTTATATAAAAAAATTAAGGGAGGGGTTGACTGTTTTAGGTTGTTCTAGAAGATGATAAGTGGCGAGGTTAGATACTCAAAGTAGTCTTGTAACTTATAATTTGAATTAATATCCTACGTAATGATGAATTTCGTTCAATTTATGAAAAACCATCCATTCACATCAACATTTATATTTTCTTTCAATATTATTTTTTAGTGATCCCACTCTACATCTCTTGAGATAGTTTATATAATTATAGATTAATAAAACAAGACTATTGTAAAGACCCGGAAATTTCAATGATTTTTTTTTTCAAAAATACCTTGGCATTTTACAATTGTGATGTTTTTAATGGCACCTGATTACGAGGCCCAGTGTGCTCGAAATCAATTTTTGATGTTTAACTTGGGTACGTTCAATGAATAAAAGAGCAGGTTTTTCTATCTTTTGAACCAGTGATCGGAGTTGAAATCTGAGGGCACCGATGAACTCACAACGCCAGTAATTTCTTAAAAGGACATTTACTGCAGTTGTGTATGCAAGGGAGGAGAAGTTAAAATTTGAGGATTAAATGAGAAGTTAATAAAAACTTGTGGAACCATTTTTATTCTTTAACTAAAGTGGTTATATCCTATTTGGGGAAGTGGGGTGGAAGCTCCTAACTACCCATGTGAGGATAATTGTTAGGTGGGGCCCACACAATCCCTAACCTTTCACATTCCCTAAACCCCCTTAAACCCCCAGTAAACACCCTTGTTTTATATGACAACCTTCCATTAATTAAATGTGACTCTTCACATCCTCCTCTCTCTAATAAATTTTCCAACCCTTTTTAATTAATTCAAGTGGAGGAGTTTTGAAAGCTTAATGCCTTTCTTTTATAATGGTTTTGTTAGATTATTTTGGTTTTCTAGAGATTATATCTTGGGATGGCTTAATAAATTTAGGGGACTTCCTTCCAACGAAGAACACCATTCTACATCGAAGAAAGCGAGGGACTTCACCATCAACACTTGATACGGGGTCGAAAGAACTTTGCGGGAGCGAGGAACGCCAATGATCGTCGACACCTTCATCTCCTCCCTTGCAGCGACGTCAATGAACCAACGTCTTCAATTTCATGATGTCTTCGATGAATAGTGAACATTGAGGTAGGGGTTAAGTACAATTTTAATGAATTAAATTTGTGCTTCGTTTTGTTGTTGAGCATCTCGTTTATTTTGGCCGCTTGTTATCAAAATAACGGGAGGAGATCGGACTGCACAAACATGGAAGATACTCCTACCCCCTTTCTTGTTGATCAAAGTTGACATTTGAGTCAAAGGCGATGTGGTGTCATTGCACCGAGCAGGAACGAAGAGGACCATGGTCGTAGCAGGCAGCAGCGGTGGTGTGCGGCTCCGTCGCACCGTGCCGGTGAGATGGAAGGGACCACGGCCGGAGCGAGCTACGACGGTGGTGCGCAGAGCCGTCACGCCATGCCAGAGAATCCAAGGGAGGTCGTGGATGGGGTGGGCTACAGCGGAGGGGCGTGGTGCCGTCACGCCGCACCGATCAAAGAAGGGCCGTGACAGACCATCATGGGTGGCTGGGGTCGGCCGACCGTCGGCGCGCCAGGAGGCGGGACCCCCACGGGTCATGCAGTAGCCCACAACCGACCGACCATTAAGGCTGGATATTACCCAAAGCATCGGGGTGTGTAACCCCCCCTCTTGACCTGCCTAGGGTGGACTCCACCGGGGGTGCCGTTTCCGAAACAAAGGGGGCCACACCCCTTTCGCTCCTCGCTCGGCAGACAGCCGAGCTGCGGCCAGCGCCGGGCCGGGCCGCATGCTGCGCCGGGGCGGTCCTCTAGCTCTGGGCTGGGCCGCCAGCGCCAGGCCACACCCAATCTGGCAGGACCCTGACCCAGGTTGGGTTGATCCGGTTTGGGCAGACCCATGGGGTATTGGGCATTGTAGGACCGAGCCCAGACCAAATATTTTCGGATCAGGTTCGTTCAAACGCCCATATCATGGCCTACAGACATCCAATCGATGCAGCGTCAGTTGCGTAGGGATCATTGGAAGAAGCCAGTCATTGTTTGATATTACACTCAAGCCTTAGGTTATGTTTAGGTATGACCAGGTTTGTTCGAACCTGAAACCAATCAGGCCCTCGAAGCTAAAACAGTTATAAATGGAGCTCCGGAATTCTGATTGGCGTGTCTCCAACATTGTTGGATTCCTTATGATGAGACAGATCTTTTGGAATACTTCACCTGAGGTTTAGATGCATTACGATTATGTCCGGGTTGTATTGTACCCGAAATCCAACCAGGACCCTAGAACGTAATAACCGATAACTTTCAGACCGGACGTCCGTTCGATGAACCGTCAGTGACTTTGGTAATCTCGTTGAGAAACAGTACCTTTTAGTATACCATATGAGATTTCGTGGTATAGTTGAGATACGGTCAGGTTGGTTCGTACACGAACCCAACCGGGCCCCCCGGATGAAAAGGATAATAACTCACATACCAGGCATCTGAATGGTGTGCCGTCTATTGAGTTAAGACCCCTGTGATGAAGTGGTGCTTTCTAATACTTTTTTGTGGGTCTTTTTGAAACATGGATTGTCGACTAGTAGCCCATGGAGCGGATCCTCCCAGAGATGATCTTATAGAGTGCGGAGACCTAGTAGCTGTAGACATGATGATTGCTTGACCGATTCATGTCGATGTGATTTGAATTGACCAGTGGACAGAGTGCCCGGTATTTGGTGGCTGACCCACGACAGACAGAGCACCTGGTAGTTTGTAGCAGACCTATGGTACTCGACAGGAGGAGTACTTCTGATGGCTATTATGGGGAGCGCCCGATATTTAGCGACATACCCACAGCGGACGGAGCCCCCGGTATTTGGTAGCAGACCCACAATACTCGAGAGGGGGATTACATCAGCATTCTAACATTAGTAGCACCTCGGAGTCGTGACAGGGCTACTGTACTCGACAGAGGAGGAGTTCTCCAATAGTTGTGATTTTGATAATGACAATCCTGGTTTGAGCTGAGTCTTTGACCTTTGTGATTACCTCTGGATTTAGATGGGTTCCTTGATAACATAGTTATATGTATGGGAATATACCTACGTAGTGGTTATCCATTGATTTTATATCTGTGTGATTCCTCATGATTAATATGGGTTACTTGATAACTTAGGTATAAGTATGGGATTATACCTAATTAAGGGTTATCTTTGAGATCCTTCTTTGTGGTTATACTTTTTGGATTTAGTGATACCATGAGGGTATCAGGGTCCCTACTGAGTATTGTTATACTCACCCCTACACGGGCTATGCCTGGACCACGTTGTGTTGGATGCAGACGATGAACATCGCTGACCGAGATCGAGTGTATGAGGGACGGACGGTACCTGGAGGTGGACCTCATGATGAGTCAGTACCCGGAGGTGGAATACACGATGAGACAGTACTAGGAGGAGGTTGGTGGGTGAAAGCGTTGAGGAGGCTATATGTACCTACTCTTCAGGTAGGATCTGAGGTGGATGACCCAGGAGTTACTTCTATCTTCCAACTGTTGTCTTTTCTGGAGTACTTTCGTTCAGTTGTAGCAGTATCTTTTTCGTTGGGTTTGTAGTTTGGACAATTTACTTATCAAAACTATCTTTTGTACTTAGTGTATTTTTACCACTTTTACTCTTGTTGGATTTGATATGTTTTATAAAGGCAATGTCTTCCCAGTTATCAGGATTTACGCCTTTGGTGCTAGTCGCCAGCCCCTTGCCTATGGAAGGAAGGCTAGGGGTAGTGACAGCACTGGACCCTAGGACGGGTCGTGAAAAATTGGTATCAGAGGAGTCGGTTCTACCGCATAACTCATGACTCTGACCATTCATTTCTGTTATGAAATAGTGTTATGGGTAATGAGTGTGGTCATCAGTTCAGGAAGTCCAGTATTGGTGCGGCGGCCGACGTATCCATACACCAGGACCATGACTAATGATTTCTAACATTGTTCACAAAAACACTTATTGTATGTGTGTTTCCAAAGGATTTGATTAAGTCAGCTCAATCTAGGTCCACTAAACAGGTTTAAATCGTTTGACCTTATCGCATCTCTTCAGGATGTCTCCACGTAGACAGTCAGTTGGAGTTCCGAGAGAGTACTCGATGACGGCCCACCGAGCGATGATACTCAGGTGCATGGCCCTTTTTCTATGTTGGAACATTTTTGTGGTGTACCAGAAGCACCACCACCCATTAGGCAGCAGATGCCACCAGTCATACTAGTGGATGGTGAACGCTGACAGAGTGCGTTGCACGAGTTCCAGCAGCAGTGGCCCCTGATGTTACGAGGCGAGACAGATTCCCAAGCAGCAGAGGACTGAATGGTGGTGATTTCTAGAGTTCTACACCTAGTTTAGACACTATTAGAGCAGATGATGATCTTGGATACTAGTGTTTTTTTATAGTGAGTGACCATGAGGATGGTCTGTATAGTGATGAGGCTTCGGTATATGGACCGATGCCTTATATAGTACCTTCGGGTAGTGTGCCAGTTATATCACCACCTTTTGGTCAGCAGTTACAACCGGTGATACCAGTAGATGACACTTGTAGGGTTAGTGCCTTATATGTGTATCAACACCAGATATCCCTCATGTTCCGAGGTGAGCCTGACTCATAGGCGGCCGAGGACTAGCTTGAGGAGGTGGATGAGAGTTTTCTAGAGCTTATACAGCTTCGGCAGTATGATATGTCGGTAGTTGGGTATTCATCAAGGCACAACGATCTTCATAGTACATGATGAATACGATACGATCAGTGATTTAGTGCTCGGACCTCTGAGCAAGGTGTGTTTATGGATATCCGAGTAAACACACATTCTTATATTCATTCCTACTTATGTTAGGATTCTAGAGGGAACCTCTGTGGTCGAATGTTCTATGGATGATCGGTTATAGATCGTGAATGTTGGTAGTGGGAAGATTTGAACTAGCGCCAGTCTCAGAGTCTTGGGGGTGTAAATGTTTCATGAAGAAGAGGTGTTAAGGACAAATGAATTTGCAGAGCAGCAGACGTGGAAGCAGATCTAGGAGAGCAGCATGTGGTGGTGAAAATTTCGACATGTTACAACCACCCGTCGTTGCAGTCCCCACTAGGCTCAGGGAGCTAGAGGGAAAGGGAAGAGAGTAGCTGCATGTGGTCAAAGAGTGTGACCCATGGGCTCTAGGAATGATTTGAGGTACGGTATATGTCTACTATGAGATTACGTATCAATAGACATAGATATCACTCATTCATTGATTCCACAAATCTTGTCCCAGACCTATAGTTTCCGGTTAAGGCATTGACATGATCCTCATGTCTGGAGATACCTTTGGGAGAAGACTCGATAATCACTCTTACGCCGATGGTGTGATCAAACCCTTGAGGCGAGTGTTTCAGTTGGAACCTCATAGTGGTAGCATCAAGTCATTATGACGTTAGTTTAGGTATGTACTGGACAACCATAGTTCATACACAGATTGACTATATTAGGAAATAAGGTTGTGGTTTACCTACAACGTTAGGATGGGTTTTCCTTGTTCGGCGGAAAGGAAACCCCATGCACCACAGGATGTAATCATGCATTAGTGGGTGCAGTCAATCACTCATAAGTCGGCCAGACTTAGATTTCAGCCACACTTCTCTAGAGTTGTTGCACCTCTTTTAGCATTGGCGAAGAATGGGAAAACCCTTTATCTGGTCAGGGATATGCCACCAGAGATTTTTAGGAGCTGAGGTAGAGATTGACTAGTGCGCTCATTTTGAGGCTACCAGAGAAGGTGAAAATCATCCAAGAATGGATGAATACTGCACAGAGTAGGCATGAATCCTATGCTAATAAGAGACAAGACCACTAGAGTTCTAGGGTGACGACCACGTCTTTTACAGGTCTCACCTCGACAAAGATTACAGAGATGTGTCCAGGGCAGCATGTTATCTACAGGTTTCAATGGACCTTTCTAGGCCCTCAGCAGGGTAGGCAAGGTGGTTTACCATTGGACTATTCCACCTCAGTTGCACCAGGTGCACGATGGCATCCACATATCTCAGCTGAGGAGTTACATGCACGACCCTTCACATATCATCGACCACAGGGAGATGGACACCGATGATGGAGCGACATTCATGGAGGTTTCAGTGGAGATCGAGGGTCGACAAGAGCAGGTCCTACGTGGATGGTCGATTCTTATGTTGTGCATTCTCTAGCAGCACGGGAACCTCGATAAGAGAACATAGGAGAAGGAGGCTCAGATGCGTGCTCGATATCTCTTTTGTTTTCCTTAGTATGGCTTAAAACTTTTTAGGGACGTAATGCTCTGAGGTGGGAGTAATGTAATGGCCTATAAATTTCTTGGAAATTTGTTTCTTAAATACCTTGTAATTTTCCGAGTATGCAGTTTCTGACAAAACCTAATTACGAGGCCCGGTGCGCCCGGAATCAATTTCCGATGATTAGATCATGTGTGTTTACTGAACGAATGAGCATGTTTTTCAATCTTTTCAACCGATAATTGGAATTGAAATCTGAGGGAACCGATGAAATCATAACGTCGGTAATTTCTTAAGAGGACATTTACCGCCGTTGCGATTTCACGGGAGGAGAAGTTAAAATTTGAGGATTATATGAGAAGTGAATAAAAAATTGTGGAAGATTTTTTATTCATTAACTAAAGTGGTTATATCCTATTTGGGGAAGTTGGGGTGGAATCCCCTAACAACCCATGTGAGGATAATTGTGATGTGGGGTCTACACGATCCCCAACCTTTCAGACTCCATAAACCCCCTTAAACCACCATTAAACACCCTTGTTTAATGTTACAACCTTCCCTTATTTAAATTTCACTCTTCACATCCTCCTCTCTCTAATAAATTTTTTCAACCCTTTTTAATTAATTCATGTGATTGAGTTTTGAATGCCGAAAGCTTTTCTTTTGTAAAGGTTTTGTTATATTATTTGGGTTTGGTTGGTGATTGTATCTTGGGATGGCTTTAGAAATTGAGGGGACTTCCTTCCATGGAAGAATAGTGTTCTACATTGAAGGACGTGAGGTATTTCACCATCAACGCTCGATCTGGGGTCGAAGGCACTTTGAGGGAGAGACGAACGCCAATGATCATCGACACCTTCATCTCCTCCCTTGTGACGACATCAATGAACCAACGTCGGCCTTTTTGTGATTTCGTCGATGAACGACGAACCTAGAGATTGGGAATAAGTTCAGTTTTAATGAATTAAAATTGTGCTTCGTTATGTCCTTGAGCATCTCGATTACATTGGACACTTGTTATCGAAATAACAGGAGGAGATCAGACCACAAAAACCTGGCCGATACTCCTCCACACTTTCATGTAGATCAATGTTGACGTTTTAGGCGAAGGGGGCGTGATGTCGTTGCACCGCGCAGGAATGAAGAGGACCACGACCGGAGCGGGCCACGATGGTGGTGTGCGGCGCCGCCGCGCCGTGCCGGAGAATCCACGGGAGGTCATGGACAAGGAAGGCCACAGTGTAGAGGCGTGTCTCCATATCACCATACCGGTCGAAGAAGGGATGCGGCAGACCAGCAGGGGTGGCCGGGCTCGGCCGTCCGCCAACGCTCCAGGAGGCGGGACCCCCGTGGGTCCCATAGTAGCTCAAAACCGGCAGGCCATTAGGGTCGGTCGTTACCAAAAGCAGGGGGTGTGTAACCCCCCTCATGATGTGCCTAGGGCAGACCCCATTAGAGGAATTTTCGATACAAATGGGTTCGCGCTCCCTTGGCACCCCGCTCGATCGACAGCCGAGCCGCGGCCAGTGTTGGGTCGTGCCGCCAGCACTGGGCCGGGCCGCCAGTGCCGGGCAGGGCCACCAGCGCTAGGTCAGGACCAGCCATCTGGGCTAGGCCTCGCCTGATTAGGCCAGACCCAGACCCAGGTCAGGTCGCCCCTGTTCGGGCCGACCTGGGGGTATTGGCCCGGGTCGGACTGGGCCCAGACCTCCTAATTTCGGATCAGGTTCGTTCAAACGCCCATATCATGGGCTACGAACCACCGATTGGCACACCGTAAGTTGAGTATGGATCCTTGGATCGAGATGGTCGTTTTTCTATATTAAAATCAAGATCTCCGTTAATTTTGGGTACGAACAGGTAGGTTTGAACACAAAACTAATCGGGCCCTCGGAGGGGAAACAATTATAACTTGATCTTCGGACATCCGATTGACGTGCTGTCAATAGTGTTGGAATCATTTTTGATGAGAAATATCTTTTTAAATACTTAACATGAGATTTAGATGCTGTTGGAGTATGTCCAGGTTGGATTGTACACGAAATCCAACCATGCCCCTGGAATAGAAAAGCTGATAACTTTAAGACCGGACGACTATTTGAAGAACCGTCAGCAGTATTCGTAATATTGTTGAAAAACTGTCCTTTTGAGTTTACCCTATGAGAGTTCAGGGTATAGTTGAGATACGGTCAGGTTGGTTCGTAGACGACCCCACCTGGGCCCCCGAGATGAAAAGGCTAATAACTCACAAACTGAGCGTCTGATTGACGCACCATCTATTGCGTTAAGACCCATATGACGAGGTGGTAATTTGTGATACTTCTTCGTGGGACTTTGTGATACTTTGAGTATCAACCAGTAGCTCATGGGGCGGATCCTCCATGAGATGAGCATACAGAGTGCGGAGACCTAGTAATTTTAGAACTGATGACTGCTTGACCGATTCGAGTCAGAGTGATTCTAATAGCCCAGTGGATGGAACGCCCGGTATTTGGCGGCAGACCCACAGCAGATAGAGCGCTTGGTAGTTGGAAATAGACCCGCGGTACTTTACAGGAGGAGTAACTCTGATAGCTATTAGGGGGAGCGCCCGGTATTTGGCGGCAGACCCACATCGGACGGAGTGATCGGTATTTGGCAGTAGACCCGCACTACTCAAGAGAAGGAGCACTTCAACAGTCTAAGGTTAGTGAGTAGCGCCTTGCAGTCGTGACAACGCTACTGTACTCAAAATAGGAGGAGTTCTCTAGTAGTTGTGGTTTCGATAATGAAAATCATGGTTTGAGCTGAGTCTTTGACCTTTGTGATTACCTCATGATTGAGATGGGTTTCTTGATAACTTAGGTTTACGTATGGGCATATACCTACATAATGGTTATCCGTTGATTTCATATCTATGTGATGGCTCATGATTGAGATGGGTTACTTGATAACTTAGGTATAAGTATGGGCTTATACCTATGTAAGGGTTATCTATGAGATCCTTCTTTATGGTAATCCTTCTTGGATTTAGTAGGACCTTGAGGGTCTCGGGGTCCCTACTGTGTATCGTTATACTCAACCCTGCATGGGCTATGCCCGCACCTCATTGAGTTGGATGTAAACGACTGACGACACTGACCGAGATCGAGTGTACGAGGTCTGGATAGTTCCCGGAGGTGGACCTCACAATGAGTCAGAACATAGAGGTTGACTACATGACAAGATGGTACACAGAGGAGGTTGGCGGGCAGGAGCGTTGAGGAGGCAATATGTACCTACCCTTCAGGTAGGATCTGAGGTGGAAGACCCAGGAGCTGCTTCTATCTTCCAGTTGTTGTCTTATCTTTTATACTTTTGTTCAGTTGTTAAAGTATCTTTTCAGTTGGGTTTGTATTCTAGCCCATTTACTTTTCAGCACTATCTTTTGTAATTAGTGTATTTCTTCCGCTTTTACTCTGCTTGGATGTGTTATGTTTTATAAAGGCAATGCCTTCCCAGTTATTAGGATTTACGCCTTTGATGCTAGTCGCCAGCCCCTGGCCTATGGAAGGCGGGCATGGGGTAGTCATGACACGGGCCCCGAGGATGAGTCCTGAGAAAAATATCTAAAATTGTTGATTTTTTTATTGAGTAATATACCCCTACACTTTCCACAATACGACACTCTTCTATTTGGTCCTTGTTTTTATAAATGATTTCTAAAAGATGATTCTGTATCAAAATAATAGCACCATCAGATCACATCATGATTTACACTATCTTTTTTGAAAGAAATATAATAAATACAATATTAAGATAATGACTATTCATTCATGTTTTTTAATTGTTAAGTTTAGATTATGTTATTTTTTCTGCATTTTTCTAATCTATGTTCATGAATTTTTTTGGTTAATGATTTTAGTAATAATAGTAATGATGGAACACATCCAATTTGTGATAGAACATTCAATCCTATAAAAAAATGAAGAACATAGAATGGAAATTCAATACCTTGTATGGGTTAATCATGACCAACCATGGTTAATAGAACCACTATTGAGTGGAAAATAATTTCTACAAAGCATAGAATATTATTATTTCTCAATTTCTAATAATTGTTTATGTCTATGATGTGTAATGGAAGTAGAAAATAAGAAATAGGCTACAAAAAGATAATTAAATATGAATTTACAGTTCATTTGTACTTGTGATTCACTATTTTCCATTTCTGATTTGGTCTGTAATGAAAATATTTTATTACCACGCATGTATTTACTCATTAATTTTGATAAATGATTCATAAAAGATTTCAGAAACACAATATTCCATGTTTTAGTATTTAGGTTGATCGAATTTAGTATGTAAGATATTGAGGATTTAATTATAAGATTTAATCACTGTAATTTGAATTCAATAAAAAAGAATTTTTAGTCAGATGTCGATAAAAGTTTGTATTCCATTTTTCAACAATTGAATTTATAAAATTAATGTGGATTTAATTGTTTTCATTAAAATTAAATGATTAATTGATTGTTTATTATATTTTTTTTCATGATAGTCATTTTGGAATTATATTTCATTTATTTTTTAGTATTTTTCTATAGATAACATACAAGATCTTACCTCCTAAGAATTTAATTTTATCTTGTCAAAAAAATTGATTATATAAATTTAATATTAAAATAAAATTTTGATTATATTGAATGATTATTTATCATTGAGACAGACCTTTTCAATGATAACATTTAATACATTAGAATCCATTAACGACTGTTGGTAATGATCAAAAACAATATAATCTGATTTTACTAAGTCTATTCTCCACTAATGTCTATTACAAGATTATCAAAACTAATTGTAGAAGAATCAAAGTTCACTGTAACTAGATATTTCCTATTAAGAAGAAATTTTGTGGATTCAAATTTTTTTAGGAAAGGACCTTTAAATTATTCATTGTATTCATTGTTTATCCCTTTATAATGAATTAAAAAAAAGAAAGAAAATGTGTTGTGTTTTGGATGGTAAAAAATCAATATCACTTATCCAATGGTTTTTTTCATATATTTCAGGTTGAGATGTTGATATGAAAATATTCATATTCCATCATTCCAAAAATTAAAATAGAATAGTTTGAGAAAAATAAATTTTGAAAAAATTAAAGAGGGGGTACTAATTCATTAGGTTTTCATTGGTTTATGGCATTCTATTTAAGATTAGGGTAGTGGGTAATGTCACATTATAGAATCGACATTATCATCAAAATTTAATTTTATAATAATGAATAATGATTTAGATTTCAAACCTCCTTTTATCAAAATTTCCTTTAGGAAAACAAAATTACCTACATTCCTAAATCCATCGAGTTGGTTGATCCAAATTTCAAAGTCTCCATGAGTTTTAGTGAATTTTATCTCTATAAAGTGGTGAATATATTTATTATTTAATTTCATTAGAACGGTAAATGTACTAAAGATATGATCATAAATAAATTCAATTTTTACTAATGGGGATTAGAGTAAAAATATCATAGTAAGGGAAATCGTAAGATGTAATATTGAGAAATGATAAATATAGATGCCAAAATGGTCTAAACAAGAAGTTACATCACTATTAAAGGGGGATTATCAAATGAATTATTGTATACTGAGTATTTATATTCATATGGGAGACATTAATTTTTATTCTCCATATTGATACTTTTTATTCATTCATTTGGAAATTTAAATATTAATAGTATGGGATTTTCCTTTGTAATTAAATTTTATATATAAGATTTTGAGAAAACAGTGTATATGTATATGGGAATTGATAACAATAAATTTTTGTATAATATATTTATTTTCAAAAAACTAATTACATTTATTACTATATAACCATTTCCATATATGTATTTGTTATTATTTTTTTGGAAATTTATATTTTAGAATAATTTTTTTAAACAATATTTATGAATACAAAAAAAATTACTTTTTTATAAGTTATAATTCTCATATGTATTTTTTCAGTAGATTCTAATAAATTAGACGAACCCAATATAACATCATGTTTCCTACATTTAGGTTTCTCTAGAACCTTGTTTTGATCAGGTTTATGTCAAGTATTTTGTTAGGTCGTTTCGGGATAATATAATTAATTTTAGATGCTTATGGGGTTGTGAAGAGTTGGTGCATGGTTAAGGAGAAACAAAGAAGTTTGGAACATAAAACTATCCAGCATGAGTGTGCCAATAAGAAGGGGGTGCATGGTTTTTTTCAAACCATACGACTAGCACCTCTAAATTGGGAAACCTCAAATAGTGTTGGTTTTTATAGTTAGTGAACAATTTGTAGAATTGTGCCCTATCCATGGAAAAATGCTACACCCTATCATCAGTAGGCATGGTTAGGGAACATAGTTTATACAATTGTATAGTACTACCCAAAAAAAACATTTTCACATGTCTTAATTTCCCCTATTGTTTTTTAAAAATCCCAAACCCCCCGTTTAAGATTCATAACCATCCCATTCGACTCTTACTCAAATTACATGGTTGTGAAATCTCCCAAGAGGTTTTTATGGATCCTCAAATCAGTTTTCATGGAATATGGATGTGTTTTTAGTCTATTTTGATCATCTCTAGGTTAGTGGATCTACCCTTGACTGTTTTATTCATTCTATATTTATTAACCTCCTCCTCAGTGTTTGATAGTCTTGACACCACTCATGATATAAAAAGACTATAATGATTTCCTAGGATAGTTCAAAATCCTAAAACAATGTTATAGAAATTAAAAGTAAATCCAAAGTCTCAAAAGACCTCTACAGAAGATCTACGAGATAGTATTATTTCTGTACACCTATGAGGTAGACCTATTCAGAGGACCTATTCAGAGGTCATGGGAGGAAAAATTACCTTCAACCTGGCCCCGTATATGTTTAATAATAGGACCCCTGGGCTGCCCATTTCCAAGGCTAAAAAATATTACGGACATCCCGAAGAACCCATTGTGTAGATCTTTCACCTATATCCCTCCAGTTGTCTCTGATAGATCTCTTAAAATCATGTGAGTATACATAAATTTATGGGATAAGAATTTTTTGAAAGTCATTCCCAATTTGATGCTCACATATGATTGGTTCCCCTATGTGAATCACTTATCAGTCATAATAAAGGCCTATGTGGCACACCTACATGGTACAACTATGTGGCTTACCTATGTGGGTTACCAACGCTGCATACCTATGCGGAGTACCTACATGGTTGAGTTTTTGTATAAGGCTAAAATATCAGCTTAAGTATCCTCTTTAAGGCCACTCATGGAAGGGTATCTCCTTCCTTGGTTCTCTAATCTGAAAAGGACTAAGTAGAAGCCTCCACAAAAACCTCATTTCTTATAAATCCTTTGAGAAAGGAACACTAGTGTGTCTCATATTTGTGTTTTTAGATCCATAGTAAGAGGATTCCCACATTTGTTTCACAGTGGAGTTAGGATTCATGGAGTGTCTATGGGTTTTTATATCCGTACTCACATGGGCCATTATCTCTAGAAGAGTGTAGGGAAGTTCCAGATTTGGGGGATTAGTTTTTGGGATATGTCCTCCCCTATTCGTCTCTAAGACCTATAACCTCAGGTATATGTTAGTGATGATATGCTTTACACTCGGCTTTCCATGAAAGAAAATGAAAAATCTGCATCCCCTATAAGGTTAAATTTTAGGGTAGCCATCATGGTTTAAGCCCCAAACCTTTATAGTTGGAGGATGTAGTATTTATCCTCACTACTTCCTTCACCATCACTCCTTACTTTCATTGGACCGATTTCCAATATAAATTGTTGAGAGGGAATTTTTGTTGCCTCTCCTTTTGATCGGGTCTACAAGACCTCATCCACAATTTCCACCATAGGAACTCACTCTTCCACTAGTGGATGAAGAAATGTGTGGGTTCCTTTGATTAATTTTCGGCATCCTCCTGCTTCTTGCACCAAGCATGAATCTTGTGGGCTTAGAGATTTGTCATGGTCACCACATTTTCATAATCCCGACTTGAACTATGAGAACTCTGATTCCTGTTCAAACTATGATACATAAGACACTTGTTTAAAGACCCGGTCTCAAAAGGGTGGCCTTCCAAAAGGGTTCACCTAATCAAGTCCCCAGTAATGGGTAGCCCTTTTTCATAATACCCAATATAATGAATTAAATATGATAAATCTGAATCCCATCATAATTGGGATACATAGGAATCCTTTTCCATAGACTAGATCAATGGATATCCTCTTCATGAATCCAACCATAATTCCCATAATCAAGTCAATTTCCTTAGAAGTAACCCCTAAATTAATCCTTAAAATCACCAAGGCATTATTTTCAAGAAGTAATCCAAAAATCATTTCTCTTAGAGGAATATTCTCTCATATGATACTTATCAAAATATGTGGTCTTTGATTCCCATCAAAATGGGATACGTAGGAAGTCTCTATGAGGTTTAAACCCAAAACTTCAAATCAACCCTGTTCTCCTTGAGAAACATTCCAAATATGGTCTATTCTTACTTGGAATACCATATCTTTTCCCTGTTCCTTGTGATACATTGGAATAAGTACCACACCAAACATTAACAAAGCATCTTTCTCTTATATGAACTTACCATAGGAAATTAAACTATATGATTAGTTCGTTATCACATGACTATAGAAGTTATGATGTGTTCCTTTAAGAGGCACTGAACTATGAGGGTTTTTATTCATTTCCCAACGATATATTGGTAGCCCATTTTATGGGTATAATCCAAAATATTAAAACAAACCGTCATCTCCCTGGATGAAAATAAATTACAGAGTTCCCCACTGAGTGGCTTCAAATACAGTATCATATTACCAATGATTAAAAGAATCTCTAAATAGTATATGGGAGGATAACATTGATGGGGAACCTCAAATATAAATGGATATCTTCATTAATGAAGAACCTCGAATACATATGGATGATTCAATATTTTACACATGTTAATAAGTGACTGAAAATTACAATTTATAATTATGTTATTCTTGGTATATTAATAACGATTCAAGAAACGATATTAATTTTATAAAGAGAGTCTCGGAGTAGATAATAATTTCCCCCAAAAGGTTTTGATGACTATGATCTCCTATCCCCTCGACCAATGCACATTCTTAAGTACCATAAAGTTAAAACATAAAAAATTTATACCTTTGGAAAGAAGGTCCCTTTTGGATAAAGAATTTTTGGGTGTTTCTAGTTCCATGAATAAATCCAATGGAAACTGCCCGAAAGAAGTGATTCATAAACCTAAAAAAATGTTTCACAGAACTTAAAAAAAATGGTGATCTTGAAATGAATCCCTATCCAAGTGAATATTGTTACAAACCTATCAAGCACATATCAATTTATAAAGGAAGGAATGTCAAATGAATCAATCATGCATGTATCCATATAAATGATATGCATTAACGGGGGTTATTTTTGTTCTCAATTTTTCATTAGAACTCGCTTCACTCAAAAATGGAATCCATTAAGTTTTCACCCATGAATGTCATAGCTACTTCTCATGATGAATCACCTTCCGTTGGAAGGAGATCATCTCCCACTCATCATCTTCAATGATGGGTCTCTAATGTGATGTTAAGGGAGTACCGTCCTCACGGTACAATCCCAACCTTAGTGTCCGCCAGAGACGCTCTCCTTGTTAATAGCAATCAATGATCATCCAACCAAGAATGAATTATGGTCAATAAGTAGATGATTCCAATAACCATATTCAACCATTTTCAGTACTCATCCATGTCACTCAACAACCATTCCCACCCATACTATAGGGAGGTGGATCAAAATGTCACTCAGGGCCTCGATTTAATAATACAGGGATCCTTCCCGAGTAATCCCACCATTAATCGCCACAAGCAGAATTGCGTGGCACTGAACCCCCAACATGATGAGGGTGATTCTTCTAGACATTTGCACAAGGTCTCTCTATCCTAGTCATGCAAGACAACCCACTAAGGACATCGTTCGGTAAACAGTGAGTAGGTTATTACCTTTTCCCCCTTTAGAGATGTCCATCAACCAAACATGATGGAAAGCAATGTGCGGGAACATACACATGTCCAAAATAATTTTTCTTCTCATTAGAATCATCTAGTATAGACCCCGAATCCCACCAAGAGATTCCAGTTGAGTATCACCAACATGAACATACAGCTATTTACAAATTATCATCAAGTCAACAGGCTCATATGAATTCTTTTACGAAATCCCGCCAATAAAATGTGGTGGAAACTGGAAAATAGGACCATACATCTTCTTACATTCACTAATTATTCCAGTAGTCTTGTCTACCAGTATTGAAAGTTGTCCATAAACAATGCTTGTTGGAAAATAGAAAGTAGGAATGTACACCAACAAACTTTCATCAATCCATCCAATAGTCTCATTTGGCAGCACATGATTATGTCAGTCGGAAAGCTCTGATGAAAAATTTGGGGTATAATCAACACTTTTCCCCCATACATGAGTACAGTCAGTATTCAATGATTGGAAAAACTGGATAAGAGCACACATATAAACCTACTCTAGATATGAAATAGATATATAGTCCCATTCTTGACCCGAATGTCACCAAACTTATCTTTGTAATGGTGAATATGAATACAAAAATTCCTTCCCATATTATAGAATCTTCCCAAAATATCATAACAAAAACATCATCAGTTCCATGGGAAAAAAAACATAAATATATCCCCACACATGGGATGACACGTCATCATGAAACCCCATAGTAGATACATAACTCTGTTCCAATCCAGGAGAGTTATGGGGCATACTTCCCCATATGGTAGAGACAACAAGATTGGGAACATACACCCTTTCCCATTGGAGTTAATTGGTCCATTCTGATGAACACTCCAAGGAAGGCACATACAACTGCCCATGATAACCACTTTACCCTAAAAGTGGCCACAACTAAGTGTAATAGAGTTTCTAAGAAGAATTCTCACAAAATACATGTTTAAAATAAATATCTATGCTTTGATTTGGATCCTCTTAATGTTGTAGATCTTGAATCCCTCAGACATTTCTCAATTACATTTCATGATACAACCCTCTCATAATTTTTTTTTGGGATTAGTAGCAGTAATTCGGATGTTCTCCATTGAACACTTCATCATGAAGGTGTTATTAGTTGAACTTCGGTCAATACATAGATCATATCTACAGATGAGAGCCACCATCACCATATATGTGGCCAGAAAACTAAGGAAAAAGAGGATTTATACCTTGCTATAATCCAACATGGTGGTCCTCCCCATGATGGCATTCACTGCAAAATATTTCTCCGCATTTGAATTTATCATTTTCGAGATTATTCTAAAACTTAAAATTTAGTAATTAGAAATCCCTAATATCTTGAAGAACTTTCCAACACAAGGATAGTTATGTATGATACCTTGTCATTAACGGGTGAAATACATTCTCAACTAGAAGACATATTAAGGGAACAATCATTATTTGAACCTACCTTGGATCATTATCCATCCATTACTATAGAGGGAAAAGTGAGTAAGTCCATTTTTTTAATAAAATAATCAAGAAGCATCCTCTTTTGATAGAAAAAATGGAGAAAACTCTTGTGAAAGATGATTCAAATATGTTAATCATGAGAAAAAAATTGGTTAAAGGAGAGGTACCAGTCATGTTCTTGCCATTGCAAATTCTCAATAAAACATTTCGGAATTGATGGTAGAATATTGGATTCATGATGCCCACCTAAACTTATGGAATACTATTCATCATTTAAAAACACAAGTATTAAAATATGATGAATATCAAAATCATATAAAGGTTATATAAGGGTTGAATCTTTAAATTGACTTGGAATCTATCATAGTTTCACAACATCCAAAGGATGAAAAGTAGTATAGGATCCTTCATCGTGTAATCCTCAATGATTTAAAGAGGCTACGCTAATTAATTCATGATACCCCATATGGTATTCGTATCATAGGTTTGGGTGCCCATGGAGCATTACATTTTATTGCACTCTAGAATCCACAAAGCCATCCAAAAGTAGTCTAATTCCATGTTATTCCCATGACCAGCTATAATCAATAGATTCTGTATGTAATCAAATATAAAATCATGAACATGCCTCAACTACCTCCCATCAGAGTCAGGCCAGAAGAAAACAAATTTTTTAGATACTTTTTCATCAAGCATATGAGAATCTTCACCAGGCCTCCCACGTAGAGGATTGTAGCCATCAGATAATGGAAATGTTAGAAATAGCACAATGATCATCCAAAATAGATTATTTTAGTGGTTTTTAGATAAAGAACCTATCTAATGTCCAAAACAAAATTTGAAAAATTAGAAGAGCTGCTGCACAAATCTCAGCCATAGTAGTTCCAGAGC
Source organism: Viscum album (assembly GCA_963277665.1). Taxonomy (NCBI): domain Eukaryota; kingdom Viridiplantae; phylum Streptophyta; class Magnoliopsida; order Santalales; family Viscaceae; genus Viscum; species Viscum album. The sequence goes on from OY728158.1 coordinate 1,294,125,645, forward strand.
CACCCCAGTCTGTAGAACTGGGGGATTGTTTAATTCAACCATTGAATTCAGTAAACAATGTTCAATGGTTTGAAGAGTATGAACAAAAACAGCCCCATCCAGAAGGGTTGGGGATTTTTCCCATCTACAGTACCCTCCTAAATAAGTTTTAGTTTTCTCCCGCTTAGGGAAGAAAAATCAAAGAGACTGCACAACTGAAATATCCAATGATTCCCTTTTGGTAACTGTCTGTCAAGAAATTCTTGGGAATTCACTATATAGGAGAGCAGAATCTCATGAAAGATACATAAGGAAATGATCTTACAATGATATCGACGAAATAACATTAATTCGTCATGTGTTAGTGAATGTTATTGACAACATTGCTGATGATCATTCAGAAAATGAGTATAGTTTATAGGAATTAGAAGATGAAGTTCTTATCCCTAATATGGTACACATTAAAGAAAATTATGGAGGTGTGCATACCTGAAATCAGAGGCTTACATAGAATATTTGTATGCCTTCAAGTAACCAACTCCCCCCCATTGGAAGGGCAACTAACAATAGAATATGTAAAAGTCATATTGCATCTCAATTTTACACTGCAGAAGGTCAATATCGTTCACATAAAGAATGATTTTCACAGAAAGATGAGGAGATGAAATAGTTTACAAGACATAATACGATGTCACTTGGATGTAGAATTTCTGCTAGACAGACACCCCAAGAAGTTCCTCATCTTGAATAACATGTAGAATCTCCTCATCAAAGAGGATTGTGGTAACTATAGATATGGATAATGAATTCATTCCCTTGGTTACACAACCATGGAAGGGTCAAACACATTATTATAGTCCTGACCCCGTGGGTTATCCAAGACAACCACCATCACCAACACCATTGGTTTTTCCAAACGTTGCACCAGTTTAATCTCTAGTTACTGTACCTTTACAATTCACAACTCATCTATATATTCCCCAATTTCTTATGAACAAAATTGAGGCATTAACAACTCGATTGGACGATATGGAATAATGTTGTGTGCCAGATCATTCAGAAAAGAAAGCTTACCTTCAGTGGGTGGATCTGATTCCTCCCCCACCAAACATTGTGAATACTACGTTGACAATATTTAATGGGTTGGGAGATCTAAAACAACACATAACACATTTCATTTCTCTTTTTGATAATATTATGGGAACTACTCAATAATAAGAAGCATTAAAGCTTAGTTGTTTTCTACATTCATTACAAAAATCATCTTTTGTTGTGTATACAAGTTTGCAATCTCGATCAATTACTTGATAGAAAAAACTCTGTCAGAAATCCCATCTTCAATTCAATTCGAAGTTGTAAAAACAACAATTTTTTATCATTCAAATTTAAAAAAAGGGTATAATGAATGAGTATCATATTTCACTTCTTGATGGAAATGATTATGGTAATCATTAAATATAGAACTTCTTCAGAAAGAGTTTTTTCCAATTTGTATGGAAAATCTAAATGATGAGTTACGCACACCACTGAAACCTGTGAAATACACAGGAGAATTTAGATACAAGGATTCAATTTCACAATAGGTGGAGGATTCCATTATGATAATACAGATAAATATCTTATAAATACAACTTCTTTAGGAAGGATAATAAGGAATCAAGAGGCTGCTACAATCACACTCAAGAATGCACATGTGCCTTCTTCAACTTCAAAAACATCATAATATCGAAGGGCTACACCTCCCGAGCATCTACATCAATGACTGCATTGTTAAGATGATCAAATAGTTCAAAAAGTGAAATAGTTTTTGGAGTTAAAGAACAAATATTATTCATTATGGAATGAACGAGTTCCTAGTTACATCATATCTGATCTGAAAAATAACTTTCTTCATTTTCAAAGGCCGAAGAACCCAAAAAAAGGAAGGAGATAAAGATCTTATAAATTATTGTCCCCTTCATCAGATGTTGGGGAATCCCATTTATGGGTGTTTTTTAAGGACATCCTACAAAAAATGATATACTTTATATGAGTGAGACTGAAAAATTCATTAGCCCAAGTAGCATGCATTACTACCACAAATCGAGAGGAAGAAGGAAAGTATTAGGAAGTTCAAGGTAAAAGGTCACAGAAACATGATTATTTGATTATCACTAAAACCACAATCCTAACTCATTACATTCTACGAACACAATTAAAAAATCTGATTGTGTCTTCATCCACTCTTGCCACAGCTAAACCACCTTCATAAAAAGGTCAATCCTCAAAGAAGCGACATTTTCATAAGGATAAAGAGAAGTTAGAATAAGACGAGATCATGTCACAAAAAAATTTGTCCTTGACTCTGGCAGATTTCTTGCTATCTATTTAAAAAGAATGGGAACTTGTCTACCAAATGGCTCAATAAGATCTATCATTTCATGAATAATCCTCATCAGATGAATAATTAATCTTCAGTTCCATTAATGTTATCCACTTAATAGATCCTTATGTCGATGGTGATTTAGTTTATAATGAACCTGAGTTTCTTATACCTAATTGTAGAACTAGAGAAATAATACAAGGTCGAGGATACTGGGGAACTCATGGGTATTCACGAAGAAATTATTTTAACTCTAACCCGGATTGAACTGTATATGCGGAAGAAATGCATGGGTGACCCTACAAGGGGCTCAACAAGAACAAGAATATTCGAACACGCATGACAGGTTCTTTCCTAAAATGATTATTTTGGAAGAAGGATTAGAGGTTACACCATATTTTCTTCAGTAATTAGATACACCCAATCAGTCTAATATAGAAAATGAATGAATATTTCCATCTTCTTCTCTGACACAGGGTGCATCTACTTCTGCAGCGTCAACATCCAAGGAAGCTGAAAAATAGCATCTCCGTGCTAGGAAATGCAATCATCTAGAAAAAAAGTATGATTTTTTGAACCAGATATACCAATTACAAGCTATGTTGTCAATTTTGGATTCCTTGAATCTGTCAAAAGATCTTTTAGAAGTGCTTATGGAGGCCTTTTCATGTCCTCAAGAGTTTGAAACCGAAGATGATGCTAATGTGGACTATTTTTTAGAAAATGATCATATAGAATTTCAATCAATTATATCTTTTATATATTAATATTCAGAGGATTTTTTATATGGAAATGTCAGTCCCTTGTTTCTATCTGGTAGGGTCAATGACATAGACATCTGACGAGCCTTCACTGATAATAGTTGAGGAGTCATCCTCGTTTCTATTCATACTCATTGTCAATTGGACCTCACTGAAACTAATTTATATCATTCCATTTAAATGTAGATTTTTTATGATAATAATGATCAAGAACCTCTCAGATATATTACACTAAGAACACAATTATGATATCTTGTGTCTAATTCATATTTTATGGTTGACCGTCAGGAAATAGCCTTTAACATTTTGCTTGGTAGGCCTTGCTTACATCATCATGCAGTGATTCCTTCGTCATACCACCAATGAATCATGTTATGTTTCAATGGTCAAATTTGAACATTTTATGGTGATATGGATCCATTCAAAACATGTGAATCTAAATAAATTGAGGCAGGATTTTATCACATGAGGGGAACAAAGTCTATAACAAATGAGGTAACAATAATCAATGCTCCAAATGATCTGGAAAACATCCCAGAAAACCCATTCAAGAATTTTAGTATATATTATGTGTTTAATATCAATCAAATTTAAAGGATAATCCCTACTCTAAAGACTCATCCTATGAATTTGTAAATTTCAATTGCAGAAATTGAGCCTAACAACATGGAGGAAATTGTTGAGTCACCAAGAAGTAGTGATATCTTAAATAGAGATTTCCTCATTTCCTGCACTGAACATCAGTATGTATCTTATTCATCAATCATACAAAAGAAGTTGTATAAATAATATAGAAATACAATGATGTTGATTTCCAACTAATTATATCATATTCAATGCTCCAGAATGACCCTTAATCATTATTAGGGTAATAAATAGTGGCGTCCTCTTCAAGGTGTTCAAATACTGACTTCTCTGCTAGCTCTGAAATTTTTTATTTATCACATACTATACAAGTAGAAGCATAATCAATGATACATAATGTAGAAGAAGAAGGAGATCTTATGAATGCTCCTCCAGCATTTCTAGAAGGCATATCAACCACTATGGATGAGCTCATAAAAATAAATTTGGGTAACGAAGAAGATCCATGCCCCACTGTATTTAGTGAGACCATGAATCGTAATGATTTAAAGATGTATACATTATTACTAAAGAAACATTGATATTTATTTTTTTGGAACTATACAATAAAATCTAGGTTTTAATCCCGAGGTATCCACCCATCATTGGGGTTTTCTAGAAGAAATCAATGATTTAAGCAGGAAACAAGAAGAACCCACCTGACTTGTGCCTCTAAAATTGAAAATGATATTGATAATATTATCAAGGATAAATTATTTAGGCAGGTTCAACATTAAAAATGGATGGAAACAGTTATCCCAGTGAAATATAATGGTGGTAAAATCAGAGTTTTCATTTATTTCAGATATCATAGCCGGCATTGTCCCAAAGATGAATTTCCAGTTCCAATCACAAACATTCTAACTGATGAAAAAGCTAGCTATGAAGCTCTTTCATTAATGGATGGCTACTCTGGGAATAATTAAATCCACATGTCCCCATAAGATGAATTATTTATAGCCTTTAGATCCCCTCATGTTGTGTTTTTCTATCAGGTAATTACCTTTGTCTAAAAGAAATTAGGTGAAATGTATCAGTTTTCCATGCACCATATCATCAAACCCGTCTTTGGAATATTTGTCAAATTTAATGTGGATGAATTTGTGGTTAAATACAGTCAATGTTCCAATCATTTTTCTGATTGGATACAATATCCAATTAACACCGACAACCTAATTTTAAGATGAACCCCTTGGAATTTTCTTTATGGGTATCCTCAGGAAAATTCCTCGGCTTCGTTTTATGTCATCATGGCATAGAAGCTGATCCTGTTAAAACAAAATAAATCCTTGGAATGTCATCTCCTAAAAATTTGAAATAATTAAGAGGACTCCTAGGAAACATGGACAATATTTGATGCCTCATAAAAAATTTATTAGGCAATTGTTTGTTATTCACTAGATTAATGAAGAAGGGAGTCACCAATCAATGGACTGAACACTACCATGATTCATTTGATACCTTCTAGAAATATCTCTTATGTCTACCCGTATTAAATCCACCTATTGATGGAAGACCACTCGTACCCTATGTGACAGTTTATGAGTGATCACTGGGTTCTTTCCTTGCCCAAAATAACGAAGATAGGAATGAAAAAAAAATCCTTTTTTGTCTTAGTCAAACTATGCTTGATGCAGAAACTCAGTATTCATGTATTGAAAAGTGATTCCTATATTTAATCATTGTAGTTAATTAATTGAGGCACTAACTAAAACATCATGAGGTCCAATTGGTGTCTCTCAATAACCCACTCAAATTTATCCTCAGTCGTCCAATGCTTAGAGGGCGTCTAGCACGGTGGGAAGTTATTTTACATAAGTTTGATATCGAATTTGTTACTCAGAAGGATATAAAAGTACAATATTTGTCTAACTTTATCGATGAACACTCATCTGAAGAAGATGCAACATTGAGTAATGAAATTCCTAATGAAGAGGTCTTCTCTATTCAATATAGTTCCCTATCATGGTAAATTTACATTGATTTTGCCTCGGGAAGTCCAACAAGGAAGAGAATGGAAAACAATAAAATTGAAAAATTTGGGTTAGGAATTTTACTTATCTACCCTTAAGGAAGTGTTTCCTTAGTCCTTCTTATTTTCATAATGTGGTACCAAAAATGAAGTATAATATCAATCTCTCATCACAAGCTTGGAATTTGAACTTCAGGTACTTGTGAATCACCTAATATGAAAAGGTTTTTCGAAGTTTTTAATCAAAAAAATCAATAGGGATTATGCTATCAGAGAAGAAGAGTTAATCCATTAGTGAGATTACATCAGATGGTTAATGAGTGAATTTCCCTCAAAGCTGACATTGTTCTATGTTTTGCGATCACAAAATGCCCAAGCTTATGCACTGACTAATGGAGCTATAGCCCTTGAAGATCTATATAGTGATGAGACAGTCATCATTATATCCCATCATCATGCTGTATCACCTTCTGTTCAAAATAGAATGGATGAAATTAATAAATTTAGCCTTATTTCAATGCTCTATGTTTATACCATGGGATTGAGAACAGACATCATGGAATATCATTAAAATTGAATACCTCCACTATGTAGAGATGTAAAATAACAGATCCAATGATGGGTGGACAATTTAACTCATTATGATAGTCCAGATCATAAGAAGATCCTCTAAAAATGAGTCCTTGATGGAAACCTCTTCAGGTGTATTGATGGAGGAGAAAATACAACTATCATGAAACTAGTACATTCAAGAGCTTATGGTTCTCACCAGTCTGGGCATTGGCTTTCTGATCAAATCTGAAGGCTTTAATACTTATGGCTTTCAATGATGTTGTATTTCACAGATTTTACGTAGAAATTTCATCCTTTCCAAGTGCATGCCCACTTTATTCATCAACCCTCAGAGTTGTTACATACAAGTAAATATTTTTTCAAATTCCACATGTGGGAAATAGATGTAGTATGGCCTTATCCTCCAGCTACAGCTAATTAGTTCAAGTATATCCTTACTAATACTGACTTCTTCTCCAAATGGTCAGAGGAAATACATTCCCAAGAAGTCTATGCCAAAATCATTTTTATTTTGTTCAAAACTATATTTGTCACCATATTTGGCGTCCAACATACTATATTGATAGAAAATGGCCCCAATTTCTATTATGTTGAGGTAAAAAAGTCATATCAAGAGCACAATATCAAATCCAACCATTAATCTCGCTATCACGCATAGACCAATTGAAATATAGAGGCCTTCAATAAGAACCTATCAAATATAATCCTGAAGATGGTGGATTAAGATAATAAATCCTGGCCTGATAATATTTTTCATGCATTATGGGCTTAGTGGACTACTACTGGTACTGCCACATAGGCAACCCCTTATTCATAGTTGTACATGATATAATATGTTCTTTCAATTGAAATTTAATTTCATTCACTAAGATTTTCAATCTGTGATCATTTTTCTACATATGAGATGTCTCTTAAATAGTTTGATGAGATGGAACGATTAGAAGAAAAATATTTCAGTCATTACATCATTTAGAATTATATCATGATAGAAGACTATGATCTTTTGAAAAGAATTTTCAACTCCATTCATTTCTTCAATGAGAATTGGTATTGGGCCTCATGACTCAAAAGATACTAGGAATGAATCCTCAAATCCTTGGGCCAATGTGGGTAGGACTTTATTCCACACATAAGATGAACTCAAATAGAGCTTATTCCATAATCTCAATGGATGGAGATCATATCACAACCCCAACCAATGTGAAATTCTTGAAGAAATATTTCGTGTAATTTCACACAATGTCCTCACTGCATGAACCTAAACTACAAATTAAAAAATCCTAGTTGCATGAAAGTAAACTGAATTACATTATAAAGCATCCAATTTGCATGATAAAAAAATTTGTAGCATCTTTTTTTTTTGTCGTGCGACATTGAACTGCACGAAATCAGTTGTCCTCATTACGCGACATTAAACTATACAGATAGCATCTTCTCTACGGGAAGTTAAAAGCTTCCATATGCAAGCATAATTGACATAATTGCAACTCCTTAGTGGCACATTAGTCACCTTCCTCCCTATGTTTGAGTTAGATCTGCCTAGGTACCTCATTTCAAGAATTATGGGAGGCTTGATTCTCATTAATTTGAGATACATAGAGACACCTGGATCATCAATCTTGGGCCAATCCACAACAAAAAAAATTATTTCCTCTTCTCCTATTGTATGATAATAATATGTATACAGAGTGTTCTATTAATATATATGGTTTGATTTTTATAACATTTTATGTCTTAAGTTTAACTGTTCTTCAAGAACGTGTCAAAGGCCCTCATCTCACATATCAAACTCGATTTGTGTGGGAAATTAATGTTTAAAGAACAATTTATGGCTTGATACTCATCTATATGAGATATGTATAGAAAACTAGATCTCCAATCTTGGGCCCAGCCATGATATAAAACCCCCCACCTTTATTCCTTATATAAGAACAAAAACCTACATATTGAATGTTTAGAGAACTACATATGTCTTGATTCTTTACCCAACAATATATGTAGTGACACAAGGGTTTTATTGCTTGGTCCATCTACAACATGTCTTTTTTTTTCACGTTTGTTCAACTTCATCCTTAATTCATGACATTAAGCTAGACAGAAATCCTAGAACTATATTTGGCATAATTATTAATTTAATCAGATAAGTAGTGATCCCGAGTCCAAATCCCGGACCCAACCATCACTTAGTCATAATACACCTATTCATTATTTGTGTCACCTTTGTGTTATAGATGAAGCCTTTACTGCTCTTCGTTTCTCACACAAAGCATAGCTCATGTGGGCATAGGAAATTGTTAAAAAATATTCTCTATAAAAATTACGTGTCTCATTTTCTTATGCGGTTATCAATGGTCTTAAATGCATGACTTAAAAAATCACAGTACTATGTCCTCGCTGCATGACTCTAAACTTCACAACGTAATTTTGATTCAAAGGAAACAAAGAAAGTCTCCATTTTTACAAATAAGTCAGTTCTATGTAAAGGACTTCAAACTGATGTCCATTATTGATTCAAATATTTCTCATGTGCTTTGAGTATAACCTCCTATCATATTACATGCACTTAATATTGAATATTTTCAAATCTTCATAATCATTCTTACGGTTTTTTGTGATAGAGACTCTTATATCTGAGTACACTGATAATTGACTATGTCGTATGTGCCCTTAGACGGCATTGCATTAGTTTCCTACATAATGGGAATGCCAATCAAAGAATACCACTATTTATATATGAAAAATATGCCCTATTTGGCCCTGCATAATAGAGCACCCATAATGGATTTTTTTCAAATATTGATAATTTTGATCATGGTAAATGTGCTTTTTTTCCACATCAATCACTGATAACAATATACACGAAACTTTATTTTAAAGCACTATTTCTTGTATATTTTTCCCATTACCTATGTCTCAATCTAAAAGGCTTCAAGACCATAGTTTACACATTTCCATCTACATGTGTTCAATGTAATATAAAATAACCATGCATCATGTAATGACCCGATCTTTTGAATAAAATTTGTTTCCTAAATTTGTGTGTTTTTTCAATTTATACTACACAAACTATAACATTTAATTAATGAATTGATACAGTTTGTTTTTGACTGTTATATGACCACTGGTCAACATGACTGTTGGAAACTAAACTCTAAACATTACAATTATTGTTTATAAATACAAGTGATATTGGATAATTAATATAGAAAGAAGAGATAATGGCCTTATCCATTAGACTTGGTCCATAAGAAGCACATCTGTCAGAGCTAGGGAAAAAGGTAGCATCTCTGGGCTTTCTCCTAGACTAATCCAAAGCAGAACATCCACATGTGAAGCTTGAACAGAATTGCCTAATGGTGAAGATCAAGCTAATATAAATCACAACTCGAGCAATGTTGTCAGAGCCACTCAGAGATTCAATAACCATAACACACCTTACACAGAGGTCTTATTCATGTGCTATAAGGGGATATGTAACGGGGACTTAGATACTTTTTGTAATACCTTGGTTTAAATAAAAATTTATTTATTGTTATGGTAAAATTTGTGATTTTCAAATGTCCAGATAAATATTGGATGAATATTGTTGATGATGTTTGAAAAAATGGTATTTAAAAATATTCATGAAAATATTAAAATCATAATAATGTGAAATGAATTTCAAAAAATGTTCTTCTATAGTTGTAATCAGTAAAAAATTTCGAGTCCAATAAGATCTAATTTTTAGTGAATAGTAAATTACGAATAGTATCATAACCTTATAAATATTATTGAATTTTCAATCGGCCAAAAAATAGAAACTTCACCCATGTATGTATAAATAAAATTTAGACATCATAAATGTGAAAAAACGATCCTAGTATACGTTTTGTAATTTTTTTATGTCATAAATATTTTATTTACAATTTTATAATAAATTTAATAATTTAAAATGAAAATGTATTCTAATAAAATTTAATCATAAATATTTAATTTATTGTCTTATGGTTATAGAATAATATAATGGGAGATTGATTACATTTTTAGTGTGTTACAAAATGAGTTATTGGTTTAAAGTTGTTTGTTTGGAATAAATAATAACATTATATAAAAAATAAAATCAAATTATTTAGAAAATTAATTTCATAAAATTGAGCTCAAATTTGAATTCAGATTATCAATATTAGGTTAGGGTAATGTTTTGGGTTTTTCTGAACTGGTTGAGTTTTCAGTGAATAGTAAAAATACAGTTATGAGTTTCGGGTGTTTAATGACAACATTAATGATGTAATAATGATGTAATCATTATGATAGACTTTTTAATAGTAATATATGCTATGAGGTGTCCCATGTGGCCAATACCATGGGAAAATAACTTGGGCAAGCCCATGGTTTTGCAAATACCACCGATGAGGTGTCCCTTGGAAACTAATTAAATATTCCCTCACTTTTCCAATAAATACCATGTCATTCCCTCATTTATTTCATTCCAAAATACACTGAAACGAATTTATAGTCTTTTTTACCTCGTAAGGAGTCCTCAAAAGGTTCTCTTAAGCCCCCCATGTTCCCAACCTTCACGATTTTGAAGTTACTCTTCACAGTAAGTGAAACATTCACCCTCCTCTTTTAGTTATTATTTCTATTATATTGTGAGTTCCATTTTCCATTTTCTTATATGGTTGTATGTTCTTATATATTTTTATTACAATACATTTCTTTTCCAAATGATGAGACATTATTTCTTCTCTCATCAATTTAATTTCTGAATTTTTATGTGATGCCATTAGGCTACTAAATTTTCATAAAAGAAATTGCATCTTATCTTTTCATTCAAGTATAATTTTCATATGGTATTTTGATGAAATATCCATAAAATGATCTTATTTATTTTTATTCTGTACAGCTACTATATAATGATTTATTTATGATAAGGCGGATCTTATTCCGTCTCTTTTCAATATTTTCTAAAACCATGTTATATAGTCATTATGCTGCAGAAATTTCATATCAACATTTCACTCCCTTTATCTAAAGAAATTCACTTATTTTATTTATGTTTATAACCAGACCTATTTTTTATAGGTAATAATAAATATACAAAAACGATATATTTGATTCTGGAATTTACATACATATAACCCTCACTCCATTTCAATGGGTTCTAAATGACATAACGATCATGTTTTTAAGAACTTTTAAAATGTCATGATTTTGAAATGAAACAGATTTGTTATATTCTCCCTGGGTTATTTATGAAATGTTTGATTATGATACTTGTGGATCACATGAAAAAATACAAATTAAGGGTTCACCCTAATAGCACACCAATGCATTGGCTAAATAATTTAATCTCTAGAGATGACAAGTTTCATGATACCTTAGTGAATAACCTTGGTAATTTTTTTGACAGCTTAGGGATGAAACCTAGTGATATGTTCATGAATGTATAAATTAAATGTTTTAGCCACATATTAATGTTACGATTAATGTTATTTTAATAATGAAATGCATCTACTTCCATTTATCATGTCATTATCAAGTTCTTATTTATATCATAAGAAAATTTAATCCCTTGCTTTCCTTACTGGGCTTTCTGCTCAACCTTTCCGTTGATGTATGTATCCAGGTTAAGAGATGTTTTAGTTGTTCATAGGATGAACATTTAAAGATTATTTTAATGGAGATTTAAAAGAGTGTTTTATGATTTCATGTATATGTTTCTTGATTTCCAAGACACTAGACTTCAAAGATCCTCTATTGGAAAAATGCAATGAAAAGTTATGTAATAAAAAGGCAGGTTTCCATAGTTGGTATCAAAGGAAAGTTTAGTTATTTATAGAAATTAGGCTATTAAAATATTTTGAAGATCCTTATATAAAAGTTTATATATATCAATAATTCCTAGTATTTTGGTGAGTATTGAGTATGTGGTTTATTAAAGAAATATATCCCCGTCTGTATACAAGCAAGTACATCCAACTCTTGCACAAATTTACCTTGGAGTGAAAACACTGAGAAGGAGTTTCAGTATAGACTCGCTGTATACTTGTACATGACAACGATCCTTGATGCACTATTGGTTATGAAACTCCCGGGGGGTATGTTGGGTTAATATTAATATTTTTATGAATCATTTTAATTGATTTATAGAGAAATATAATTGTTTAAAGCATCAAGTTTTAAGACCTAAAATACATTATAGTTATAAGATTCTTAAAACAAATACATTTCTCAGTAAGGTTTTATTATTTTAGAAAATGGAGTGGAATAGGATGAACCATACAAATGTATACTACTATGGACCATGCACTGATGACCCTCCATTGAAGCCAGAATGAAAACTTTTATGCGAATGATGAACTAAATGAATAAAGTTATGGGAAATAACTTGAATCAAGCTGAGAGACTGATCTCATAGTGTGGGGAAAAAATTTCTGTTGAGTCCTTTATGCATCAACGACCACCAACCTTCAGTGGATCGACCAACCCATTTCTTGCTGAACAGTGTATCAGCACTATAGGGAAGATCCTTTCAGTACTCCGATGTTCAGAGCAAGAGAATGTCACCCTGGTTGTCTATCGTTGAGAGGGAGAAACTGATCGGTGGTGGGAACTAATTAAAAACACGAGGACAAGAGCTGAGGTTGAAGCTATAGAGTGGGAAAACTTCAAGGGGATATTCTTCAGTAATTATTTCCCACATTCCATGGGAACAAGAATGGAGAATAATGTTCTCGAGCTGAAGTAAAAAGAGAATGAATCTGTGGGAACCTACGAGATCAACATCCCAAGGCCTTCCCTTTATACCTCAATCATTGTCATGGATATTAATGGGAAGGTTGATAGATTTTTTGGTAGACTAAGACCTCATCTGCAGAAGAATCGAGCCAACTGAGACTATGACAACTATGAGGGGATCGTATGGAGTGAAATGAAGGTCAAACTAGAGTTTGGTGAGAGACAGTGCTCTCATCAATCCAATAACATAAAGAGATCAATGAATCCAAGCATAGGGAGGAACTTCGATTAGGGAAGAGGATGAAAGAAAGTACAACATCCCACGTGTAATAATAGTGGGAATAAGAATTATGGGAACTACCTACTCGGTAATGGGAACTGCTACAGGTGTGGTAGATATGGACACATTGCACATAATTGTCTTAGTGAGGTGAAGCCTCAAATTACCAACACTAACGACAAGGGGAAGATGGTGCAAACCCTACCTGATGTCCAATGCTATAAGTATAGACAACTTCAACACTTTCCAATCACTGCCCAAATTCGAGGATAGTGTTGGGTAATCACCATCAGCCTCATCAACGGACAAGAGAACAAGGTCGTACTTTTGAAATCACTATGGCTGAAGTTGATTCACCAAATGATGAGGTGGAAGGAAATCTATTTTTTTCTCAAAAAACATGAATGTAAATCGTTTGATTCTAGTTCAACACATCCCTTTAGTTTCTCCAAGTTTTCAATGAATATAGAATCAACCCCCGATTTTCTAAAAGTAGTGTTATCAGTCAAGAATCCATGTGGTATTATCCAAACATCATCAGTGTTTAGAAACTATATAATTTACTTTAGTGGGCCCAATCTTATCACAAATCTAGTAGTAATTCCCTATGCTAGATTAATACATTATCCTAGGGATAGACTTTCTCTCAATGTAAAATGTGAAAATCAAATAAAGATTCCAGGAATCCTCAGTAGTGTTGAATGGAAAACCAACAGTTATCTTACAAGGAGGGATATATCAACATGATTTTTGTATATAAGAACCTCATATATCCTTCTTTAAGGAGTTTATTATTGAAGAAGATGATGGAAATGAGAGTTTCAGGATAGAAAATGTGTGTGTCTTCTAAGAATAAATTGACGTATTTTCTGATTAGTTACATGGACCTCCCTTAGAAAGAGAGGTAGGGTAATCCATTGAACTCGTACCTAGATCCCATCCAATATTAAAGACCCTATATAGGATGGAAAATGTGGAGATGGAGGAGTTAAGGATACTGCTCCAAGATCTTTTGGAGAAGGGTTTAATCGGACCTAGTGTGTATCCTTGGGGAGGACCGGTTGACTTTGTGAAGAAGAATGATGGATCGGAGCATATATGCATTGATAATAGAGAACTGAACGTGATCACAATGAAAAACAAATACCATATTCCAAGAATTCATAACTTATTTGGACAACTTAGTGGGGAACAATTATTCTCAACGATTTATCTTCAATATGGTTATCATCAATTATGGGTGAAGAAAGAAGATATTACAAAAAATACCTTATGATCAAGATATGAGAATAATTATTTTGTTTTTATGCCCTTTGGGTTGAATAATTCACCTACTATTATTATGGATTTAATGAATAGAGACTTTAATGAATACAGTGATAACTTTGTTGTAGTTTTTATTGATGATATTCTGATATATTCTGATATATTCTGATATATTCCAAAAGATATGAGGGGCATGTGGATCATAACAAGGTTATTTTGAAAAATCTATGGAAGGATAGGTTTTATGGAAAGTACAGCAAATGTGAATTCTGGTAACAACAAGTTTCTTTCTTGGGACACATTGTTACTAATGAAAGAATCATAGTTTACCATGCAAAGACAAAAGTTGTAGAGGAGTGGCCTCAACCTACAACGATTATTGGGCATCATAGTTTCCGTGGATTTTTGGGATATTATAAGAGGTTTATGAAAAAAAATTATTAATTTCTAATCCATTAACCATGTTAACTCGAAAAGGGGTCAAGTTCATCTGGAAAAAAGTGTGTGTGTAAAGTTTGCATGTGCTGAAGACGATATTGGTTATTTCACCCGTATAATGTTTTCCCTCAAGTGGAGAAGGATTTGTTATTTTTAGTGATGCATCATTGAAATGGATTTGGTGTGTCCTCATGAAAAATGACTAGGTCATTGATTATGCATCTCTGTAGTTAAAGAAACATGAGTATAACGATCCTACGCATAATGTGGAGCTATCTTCAAATGTTTTTTCTCTGATGATTTGGAGGCACTATCCTTATTGGGATAAATGTGATATATACACAGAATCAAATTTTGATTTAAAATTTCAAACCAAAGGAATTAAACATGAGACAGAGGAGATTGTTGGAACTTCTAAAAGACTATGATCATTCAATTCATTATCATCCCGAAAGTGAAAAAAAAGTCACTGATTCATTAAGCAGGGAAGACCCAATTGATATTTCCCTGATAGAGGATTCAAAGAGATCATAATATCAATGAACTAGTAAGGTTGTACATGAGAATTATAAAGGAAGGGTAATAAATAAGCCTAACTCAAATTAATTTTCAACAATCAGTACTAGAGAAGATCAAGAAAGCTCATAAAGAAGATCTTTATTTACAGGAGAAGTCTGAGGCAGTGAATTTTGGGATGATTCCTGAGTTCAATATTGATCAAGAAGGTGCGCTGAAATTTCATATAAGAATATGTGTTCCATATCTTCCGGAAATAAAGAAGGATCTGATGGATGATGCTCATAGCTCTGCTTTCACTCTACATCCTGGAAGAACAAAAATGAATAGGGACCTTTGGGATCATTATTGGTGGGATAATATGAAAATGGAGATTGTGGAATAGACTTAATGGTGCCTGGTATGACAGCATGTGAAGGCATAATGACAAATTTTTAACGGGGTACTTTAACCACTATCCATACCTGCATGGATAGGGGAAAATATCACAATGGACATCATCCCTGGTCTCTGGAGTACATCCAAAGGAAACAATGCTATATGGGTTATTGTGGACCTTCTCACCATGACTGCCCAATTTATCTCTATTCCTGATGATTTCTCTCTTGATCAACTTGCAAGGAATTATGTGAATTATATGGTAAGGATGCGTGGATTTTCACTTTCTATCATATCTGATCATGATCCAAGGTTCACATAAAAATTCTAGAAAAGTATTTAACTTGCTCTGAGCATTGAATTGAATATCAGTATGGCCTATCACCCCCAAACTGATGTCTAATCTAACAGGACTATTAAAACACTTGAGGATATGCGGAGAACATGCTTAATATAATTTCAAGGTGGAAGAGATCAAAATATCTCTTTAGTTGAGTTCTCTTACAACAACAACTTCCATTTGATCATTAAAATTTCACCATATGAATCTCTATATGGGAAGCGATGTAGAAATCCTACATGATGGGATGAAGTTAGTGAGAGAAAGATTCTTGGGCCTGATCATGTGCATGATATGACAGAAAAAGTCCATATCATCCCATAACACATTAAGGGTGCTCAGATTCGGCAAAAGAACTATGTCGACATCCGTCGAAGGGACATGGAGTTTGATGTTGGCGAGAAATTCATTCTTCGAAATTCACCTTTGAAGAGATTCAATAGGTTTTTAAAGAAATGGATGCTTTTCCCTAGGTACATTGTCCCCTATGAAATCCCTGATCACATATGAGTGTTGGCCAATCGACTTTCACTCCCTATAAATCTAGCACAAGTTCATGATGTCTTCTACATACCCCTCTTGATGAAGTACATACCTTACCTTTCACATGTACTAAATCAATAGGTGGTACAACTAGAACTTGAACTCTCTTATGAGGAGCAGCCAGTAGAGATCTTGGATTATAGAGACAAGGTTCTACGCAACTGGATGACCAACCTTGTTAAGTTGTTGTGGAGGAACCACCAATGTGAAGAAGCCACGTGGGAACCTATGCAGTCTATGAGGCAGAAGTACCCAAAATTTTTCTCCTCATAGGGTACGATTTAAAATTTTAGGCATAACATTTATTCAGGGGGAAGAATATAATGACACAAACATTTGAATAATATTTTTTTTCTAAATTTGTGTGTTATTTCATTTTATACTCCACAAACTATACCCTCTAATTAGTGAAGTGTGCTATTTGGTTTCAACTATTATAGGACCATTGGTCAATATGGCCATTGGAAACTAAACAAATAACGTTACAATTATTGTTTATAAATACAAGTGATCTTTGTTAAATAATACAGAGACAAGAGTCGATGGCCTCTTCCAGTAGACTCGGGGCGTACGAAGCCCATCTCTCTATGCTTAGGAAGGTGGTAGAATCTATGGGCATTGCTCTGGACCAAGACCAAGCTGAACATCAACATGTGAAGCTTGAACAGAATCACCTAAGGGGGAAGTTAAAGCTGAGAAAAGTCACTACTTGGGTAATGTTGTCTGAGACGCCCCCGGATTCTATTAAAATAGAAAACCTTACACATTGGTCCAATGTATGTGTTATAAGGGGCTATTTAATGAGGCCTTAGATACTTTTTTTAATCCCTTAGTATAAATAAATTTTTTATTTCTTATTATTGTAAAATTTGTGATTTTCAAATGTTCAGATAAAAATAGGATGAATATTAGTTATATGTTTTTGGAAAAAGTGTTTTTTAAAATATTCATGTAAAAATTAATTAATTAATAATTTCAAATGATTTTCAAAGAATGGCCTTCTATAGTTGTGATCAGTAATAAATTTAGTGTCTTATAAGATCAACATTTTCTAGTGAATAGTAAAGTATGAATAGTAACATTAACTTATGAATAGTATTGAATAGTAAATTGGATAAATAAATAGAAACGTCACCCATGAATGTATAAATACAATTTAGACATCTTAAAAATTAAAAAACAATCATAGTATAATTTTGTTATTTTTGTGGTCATAAATATTTTATTTACAGTTTTATAATTAAATTAAAAAATTAAAAAGAAAATTTATTTTCATTAAATTTAATCATAAATTGATACATTATAGTCTTATGGTTATAAAATAATTTTATGGGACATTGATTATCTTTTCAGGGTGTTGCAAAATGAGGTATAGATTTAAAGATGTTAATTTGGAATAAATAATGATTTTATTAAAAACATTAAATTAAAAATATTTAAAAAATTATTTTCGTAAAATTGATTACATTTTCGAATTTAGGGCATTGATATTAGGTTAGGGTAAATTTCTAGGATTTTAATGAAACTGTTGAATTTTTTCTGAAGAGTAAAAATACAGTTTTGAGTTTTGGGTGTTTAATGACATCATTAATAATGTCATAATGTTGTACTAATGATTTAATAATGATGTAATCATTCTGGTAGACTTTTTAACATTATGATATTCTATTAGGTGTCCCAATTTTCCAATATCAGAGGAAAATACCATGGTAAAACCCATGGTTTTTCAAATACAAACGATGAGGTTTCCCTTGGAAATTAATTAAATATTCCCTTACTTTTCATATTAATACCAAGACATTCACTCATTCATTACATTAAAAAATCCTCCTCAATATATTTATAGCCTTTTTACCACCCAATGTGTCCTAATAAGGTTCCCTCAAGCCTCCCATGGTCCCAACCTTCTATCATTCGAAGTTACTCTTCATAGTAAGGGAAACATTCACGCTCCTCCTTTTTTTAGGATTACCTTTATGTTATGTATTCCAGTAACTATCACCGAATCCAGGTTTATTTTCTTATTCATTTTTAATAATTTATATTTCATTTCTAATTATCATTGACCCTTTCTTCTCTCATCAATATATTTTCAGATTTTTTAAGTGACGTTGTTAGTCTGCCGAATTTTCGTAAAAGAAATTGCATCTTCTCTTTTCATTCGAGTTTCATTTTTTTATGGTACTTCCTTCAAATATCCATAAAATGATCTTATTTATTTGTATTCAATAAACCTAGTATATAATGAGTTATTTATGGTTTTATGACTCTTGTCCCCTCTCTTTTCATTATCTTCCAAAACCGTTTATATTGTCGTTATGCTGCAGAAATTTCATCTCAGTATTTCTCTTCTTTCTCTCAAGAAATCATATTGTTTTATTTATAGGAATACCCAGACCTATTTATTTTATATGGGTATTCATAAATATACAAAAATTATATATATTGATATTGAGTTGACATACACATAAACCACACTCCCTTTCCATGCGTTATAAATGACATAACGGTCCAGTTTTTATGAACTTTTAAAACGTCACAATTATGAAACGAAACCCATTTATTTTATTCTCCATCGGTTATTTAAGAAATTTATGATTATTATCTATGAGGATAAATTGGAAATAAATACATATTTAGGGTGAACCATGATAGATCTCCAATTCATTGGGTAATGAACTAAATCTCTTGAGTTGACAAGTTTCATGATAACTTGGTTAAAAACCTTGGTATTTTTATGAAACCATGGGGATAAAACATGGTGATATGTTCATGTATGTCTAAATTATATTTTTTATACACATATTCATGTTATGGTTCTACTTTATTTCATTATGAAATGAAACTACATCCATTTCTCACCTCTTTATAAAGTTCTTATTTATATCACAAGTAAACTGAATCCCTTCCTTTCCTTGCTAGGCTTTCTGCTCACCCTTTCCTTTGATGTATGTCTCATGGTTAAGAGATGTAGTAGATATTCATATGATTAATTTTTCACGAGGCTTTTATAGGGGATTAAAATCATGTTTTCGGTTTTTATGTATTTTGTTCCTAATTTCCAAGACACTAGACATTAAAGGTCCGTTGTTTGTAAAATGTAATCAATAGTTATGTAATAAAAAAGTGGGATACCATAGATCACCTAGCCAGATAACTTATATTGTTAAAATTTCTAGAACTAGTTTTATTACCTAAAACTACAAACACCATACATCATACGTTTGGGTTAGACCTTCATATAAATTTTATTATACTAATTCTTTCGAAATCATGATTGGAAATACTCTCTCCATATTAAGGTACCTTTTTTTATAAACTCTTTGATTTGGAACATTTGAATCTCCATAATCTTTCTTCAATGTTTATCATTATAATTTTAAAAATATATGTTCTCTTTTTATTGACTGTGAAGTACATTTCCCTAGGTGGCCTTACATAAAATTTTCCTACATAACATACATGTCAGTCAAAAGACGCCACTATTTGGCTATGCAGCATATGCCATAGTTGGCCCTGCATAATATGTCCCCCATAAAGGGTTTTTCAAATAATATAAACTGTATTCTTGTAAAATACATCCAATATGATTATATCCTTATTTCCAAATCATTTTTCAGATCCAAAAATTCCCAAATCACAGTTTAATATTTTCCCTTCAATATTTAAATATGGTAGTATGTTTACGACCAAATTATCAAGAAATTGGGAGAGTCTCAAACATTTGGTCAAAGATAAAGAACTTAAATTAAATCCACTCAATTTCTTTATTGCATGACTTAATACTGCACAGTATAATGTCCACTCTGCATGACTAAAAACTGCACAGTACAATGTATACATTGCATGTCTTAAAACTTTATAATACAATGTCTTCCTTGTAATATGTAAAACTGCATAGTACAATTTCCTCACTGCATGGCTTAAAACTTCATATCCAGATATCATAAATTCCCCTTTCTGATAAAATTTTACCATTCCTCATACACCAAATTTGTGTAAAAGTGTATTTCCTATTGATGACATATGCCGGCATTGATGGCTCTTTATTCTCATAATCCCTTTCCATGGAAAACAACCCACTACGGTCTTGAGTCACCCAAATATTATTTTACCTTTTCCATCAAAATTAAAATTTTAAATTCTAATGAGATATATTTTTTGACTATTCAATACATACCCCCAAAGGGATTGCATAAAATTTTCCTATATAAGAAGCTTTTAAGTCAAAATATTCCATTATTTGGCTAGGTAGAATATTCCCCAGTTTTTCGAGTATAATACAGCCCCCATAACAGGATTCTCAAATAATGGTATCTTTGTTCTTAGAAGTGACTGCCTTTATATTTATACAAGTTTTAGATTTGGTGACTATTTAAAAATGACTCATGATTCCACTTGAAAATATTTAAATAACAATATAGCAATTCATAGACACTAAGACTTGTTTGGGATCAAATTTCAAAATTTAGGGTCAAAGATATTCAACCATAAACACTGTCCTGTTATAGTTTAACATGCGTGACTTTAATCTTCCAACAACATGATATGTGGTACTCAAAAAATTGAAAATATGAAAAGGAAACTCTAGACAAAAATCACGTCCCATCTCACTAAACATACATTTTTTATGGTTTAGGTAATAGTGAGAAATAGAAACTCAAAAGGTACAAATATTGTGGCATTGTCTATATGACTATAGTTAATATCAAACCATGCTCATTAGGCACATCAGCTTAATAAGAAAATTTTCAGCACCGACATTATGGTCATTATAATAATTATTATATGACATGAAGGATTGAGGTTTAAAAATTTTCTTCATTACCTTTAATATTGCAATCCCAAAAAAGAATGAATGAAGACATATACGAATGGAGAAAAAATTTATTTCATTCATATGAAATCAGTGGGACATCCACAAAATCGATCCTCTCAATCGTGGGATAAAATAAACTCTTCATATGACTTCTCATTTTTTGTCATACATCATAGACCTATCAACCACCTGTTGATGAGGGGACAGTTGAGAAACTCCAGTCTCCTCAGCTTGACGATGTGCTTCCTTAGTAGTTGAAATGGTGTTTATCCCCTCCAATTGGTTTATGCCAGTATTTCATTTTATCATTCATGTTTTTTATGAACAGAATCTAGTTACTATTGAATATATACAAATTCCTTCATGGATTATTTAATTTGTTGGATGATTTCGATTGAATTCTTATTATGATCGGCCTCTGCTTCAACTACTACTTCTTGGAAGATCTCAATATTAATATGTAGTTTAGCTTTTTCAAAATCATGCTAAAGCATATTTTCATGATCCCATTGGAGAATGGTCTCATTCATTGCTTTGTAAACATGTTCATAATTAAATCCACCAAATCACAATATGCAAAATAAAGCTGGGAGTTTCCAAAATGGGATATCAGCTCGTCAAAAGACGTCTAGTAATTATGCTCCATATATGTCACCATGTATTCGTACCTACCATGATATGAGAATATTGCATATCTATGTTTCTATAACACCTTGAACCTAGTTACACAGATTCCGTGCATTATTACATAACATTGGAATGATCACAAGGGATCAAATCCTGAATGATCAGTCAGTTTAGTAGCCTTGGAAAAACTAGACACATTCATAAGTTTTACATTACATTATAAAATGGAAAACTAAAACAAAAAAGTCTTCATAGGCCACAATCATATCCCTTAATATATCCCTATAGGCTAGCTATAATATACTATTTTACATCCTGGGAAAAATAAAACAAAGAAATGGGTGAGCTCATATTCTCAGTAAGGATAACAATATAGCGAAAACATTCATAAATAAGAAAAAACATTTAAGGCAATGTATGATTAAAAAAAATCCTTTTAAAATTCAACTAATGCATAATATGGAAATGATAAAATCAAATAATTCCATTTACTTGTTCACATGGATATTCTACTAGTCGAATAATCACATGCAATATCAATTGCCACTTTCATAACGACGGAATGCATAATGTCCGACTTCATAACCACATAGTCAATGCATGGTGCCAAGATTACAAATAAGATTTTTTCAAGGCCATGTGCCAAGAAACTAGTCTGTCTCATGATACCTACTGATGCATCGAGTAGATATATTGGGCTCCACCCATCACTTACTATGTCTAATGCATTCCACATATTAAAAGGTTTAAACATAACATAAACATTCTTATTAAAACTAGCTTATGAAATATCAATTGTTTATCCATAAACCATGATTGTTATAAAAATAACACATCCACAATCAAAAATATCACAAAACCAACAATAAAATATGGATGTTTCGTATCATAATATATCAACATCAAATAATCTCACAATCCATCAAAGGATGTTTACATAGATGAAATCAAAACTTTATTTAGAGAAATGTCTATTTCTATTTTGATTCTTTTAAAAGTCATATAATTATAATAGAAAACATTTATTTCGAAAATATTCTTATAATATTGTAATGGAATCTTTGACGATGTTATAAAGGAAGAAAATTGCTGCACCCGGCATATATGTTAAAACAAACAGTCTTAGCTTAATTTTGTCGAAAAGGTCATTAGGTACCATGATTGGAAAATGATGGAAATATTCCTTTCAAAACATTTTTTAAAAAGTCGAACAGGGGTATAAATGACATTAACCCATATTATAATAAATTGTAATTATTTTTTGGAATGCATTTTAAAGAAGCATGGATGTGTATGATAAAGAAGTCCCAATTGATACATACGTAAAAACAACCTTGGATAATAAAGAGATTGTGAAATTTAACATTACATTGTACTCTTACTTGGCCTATGGTAGGTTAAACTCCAGTTTTATGGTGAAATAATTTCAAGTAAAATTAAAAAAAACCATATAAATTAATATGATATCATATATGATCTTCTAATATTGCTTTTTTAATGATATTTTAGTAGTATCATCATTTCGGGTGTTAACTGATTCAAATTCATTTATATGCTTTGTTACGTAATCCATGTTTGTTATGTATAGGATATATTTGATTCATATATAGAATGATATTATGTTTATAAAAATTATTTGAAATCATAAAATGAAAATTATTTTAGAATAATTATGATGGAGAATGAATCTCATCATGTTCGTGGAGACGGTAATCCGTACGTATGATCAAGCGACAATATCATCATATGGATTTTAAAATAATATATAATTGGAAGGAATATCAAATATGCAGAATCATTATCGTGTTATATTTACTATTTACATCATTTAAACTCATTATTATACCCATACAAATGATTAAGTGTTCAAATAACAAACTACACCATGACATGGAGACGGTAATCCGTACGTACACACGTATGGTGACTTTTTCATTTACAGGATGAATAAAATAATGAATATGGTTGTACAACTTTTATAATAACATCAAATAATATATAAGATACAGTAGTTATTATTTTATAATGGAAACAACAAAGAAATGGTAAGTGGAAGAACAAAATAACATGAAAGAGGTGATGAAATATTTACCACTTCTTTGGGTTCTTCCTTTTGATTTGATCAAAATGGACACTTAAGTAACATTTGTGACTAATGGAAGTTCATTAGGATGAAGGAAGGATAGTTTTGATGATATGTGGTCAGGGGTTTGCCGAGGCAAAAGGCTTCGGAGATGTGAATTTAAGAGAAGGAGAAGTTCCCTTTTATAAAATAGTTGAGGGTCACTTTATGAAATGATTGAAATATTATATTATAATAAAATAATTTTCAGTTATAATTGCTCCAAAATGAATTATTTAAAGTCTAATTTTGAGAAGTGGCGAAAACCTCCCAACCAATAGGTTTTAGAATGGTTTAGTTCTTCGTATTAACCTTATCTTTTAGATTTAACTCATTGTTAAATAATTTGTCATTTACCATATTTCATTGTATTTTTTTTATTATATGGTAAATAAAATTACTATAACATTCCAAACGAAACCCATGTGGTTCATTATTAATTTATATAACCTTATATATGTTCTTTCGCTAATCCTTATATTTTTAAGAATATTATATCAATTAATAATATAATATTTTTTAAAAAAAATCAATTATGTCTATTTTTACATTATGGGGTATTTTGTATTTGATAAATTAATAACAGAATTACTACTTTAAAAAAATTACTTTAATAAACCCTCACATTTCAGGTTAACCTATAAATTTAATGGAATTCATTAAAAGTCTCAAATTATATTTATTTAGATATTTATAATGTCAATCATTTCAATCTTTCATTAATAAGGTTATTAGTGCATCATCATTGTGTCATAAATAAATTTATTTATTTAATGTCTAAAAATTATAAATAAAATCTTATTATGTATAAAATATTATTATCTTTCTTATTGATATTTATAGTCGAATTTATCTTCTGTATAACACTATATTAAAAATGTTTTAGTTATTAAAATTTGATTTTAACTCATTTAACTCTTCTTAAATAAAATAATAATAATTATCATAATCCAGTCCATGTGGATTAAAAGGGGTCACATTTTATTCTTATGGTTGTTTATGGTCGAATTACACTTATCCAATATAATTAAGACATGTGTTATGGTTGTCATATTATCATTGATACCATTAATTGCCCAATTTACCTTTTATAGTGGTAAATAAAAGTAAAAAGTTACTATTTACCAAAAATTATTTTCATCTTATTGAACCACATTTTAATTAATGTTATTAACCATGTCTCTTGTATTTTTGAAATTCAACTCAAAAAAGCGGTAAAATTTTGTTTTATACAAATTTATAAATGCTCCTAGGTGGTGGGTGAAAGACAGTAAATAGTTCGATAAACTTTTATATATCTAAACATATTATAAAATTACTCCAATGAATTAAGTTGAAAATATATATGTATTATGTATCAATTTTGACCAAAATTAACATCAAATAAAATCACAAAATATTTAAATAAAATTTTGGTTTTAACCAATAATGCAATGTTTTTCCCTATTCATCAAAAATTGATTGTTTTCAGAAAAATACCAAAAATTAACCCTAAGATAATTTCGATATATGGAATACAAAAATTAATTCCATTTTGAATGATAAAATTAATAATATTTTAAAAATTGGGTATTACTATTCATAATGGCTAGTTTGATTGGTCGTGGTGTGTTAGAATCTAGAAGTTGCGTACAATGCAATCTATTGAATTATTCAAAAAGAAATGTATTGTGGATTCTTGGGGTGTTACATTCTTCTCTACATTAATATAATTTCATCCTCCAAATTTCTATAATACTAATGCACAAAATGATTTGTGGGGTTCTTCATCATAAGTTCCTCTGGTTCCCACATTACCTCTTCCATCTTATGGTTTCTCCATAGAACACTTATAAGAAGAGTCGTCCTGTTTCTTAGCACTTGTTTTCTTGTATAAAAAATTATGGAAGGCTCTTCACAATAAGACCGATCAGGTTCTAGTTCAATTTCCTCTTAGGTGAGTACATGTGTTGGGTCTTGCATTGGTTTTCTCAAAGATGATATGGGGAAAACATCATGAACATTGTAGAGAATTAGAGGCATTTCCAAACGATAATCTACAACTCCAATTCATTCTAGAATATCGAATGGTTTTATGTACTTGGGACTCAATTTACCCTTCTTACTGAAATGTATAACACCCTTCCATGGATATACCTTCAAGAAAACATGGTCTTCTCCTTTATATTCCAAATCATTCCTTCGTTTATTTTCATAGCTCTTTTTCATACTTTCGGATGCATAGATGTGGGTTTGGATAACCTTAACCTTTTCCATTGTTTCCTAAACAAGTTCCGGGCCTACAAGTTTTCTTTCTCCAACATCATCCCAACATGTTGGTGTGCGTCATCTCTTTCCATATAATGCTTCATATGGTGCCATCTAAATACATGAATGAAATCTTTTGTTATAGGATAATTATAACAGAGGTAAATATTGATCCCACATACCATGAAAGTCAAGTGAGTATTATCTCATCATGTCTTCTAAGGTATTAATAGTTCGTTCTAATTGTCCCTTAGTTTGAGTGTCGTAGACAATTCTCAAACAAAGTTCAGTATCAAGGGCTTTCTGAATACATTTTCATAATCTTGATGTAAAATGGGGATCACAGTCAGAAAAAATTGATAAGGGTACTCCATGATGTCTTACAAATTCATTAATATATAGTTATTCCAGAACATCAAGTGGTAAATCTTCTCTTACAGCAATAAAATCTGCCGGCATGGTAAGACGGTCATCAATGACCCATATTGCACCATTCTTTCTTAGATTATTTAGTTTCACCATGAAAAAATCAATCGTAATATTATCCCATTTCCACTCATGTATTGGATCAGGTTGCATAACTCCTCCAAGCTGTTTCCATCCATTTCCACTTATTGACAAACCACACATCTTCACACAAAATCAGCAATCTTTCATGATGTCTCACAAAAATGGTCCTTCAAAAATTTATACATCATGGTGCTACCAGGGAGTATAGAAAAATTAGATATATGAGCATCATATACCAAGATTCATTTTAGATCCAATATATTGGGAACATAAATTCTCTTCCAAAATTTCAAAATCCCATCTTAATATATGAAGTCACCTAATCTCCCATCATTCACAACTTTAATCTTCTTTGGAAACTCATCATCATCTGCTTGAGAACGTTTTATCTTTTCTACTAAAGATTTATTGGAAACCATTTGAAAAAGTATTGATGTTTCACCATCCATGATTATCCCATATCCATTTTCACTAGATCCATGAAAATAAGATACCTTTGAAATCTCATATTGTTCAAAACTCTATGATAATTCCTACTCAATGCATTTGGAAACTTATTTTCTTTCCCTGGGTGGTAGTGAATTGTGAAATAATAATCCTTGAGTAGTTTAATCCCACACCTTTGACTCATGATGAGTTATTTGTGTGAAAAAATATACTTGAAACACTTTTGATCATTATAAATCTCACAATTTTTACCATAGAGATAGTGTCCAAAAATTTTCAGAAAAACTATTACATCGGCTAACTCAGGATCATGAGTAGGATAGTTTTGATCAAGAATTTTAAGCTGTCGTGATGCATAAGCAATAACACTATCATTTTTAATAAGGACACAACCAATCCCTTTCTTTGAAGAATCACTATAAATAACAACCCTATCAATCCATGATGGTAGAGACAAGAAAAAAACATTGACTAATATTCTCTTATATTATTCAAAACATTCTTCAGATTCTTTTGTCCAAACAAATTTAAACCCATTACGTATGAGCTTGATTAATGAGTTAGCCACTCAAGAAAAATTCTAGATGAAACGTCGATAATAACATGCTAAACCAATGAAACTGCATACCTCATTTATACTGATAGGTGTTAGACATTCTTGGATTTCCTTGGACTTTGAATGATGTATAGATATTCCATCCTTAGAGAAAATATGGCCAATAAAAGAAATCTCTTGAAACCAAAATTCACACATGATAATATTCTCGTATAATTCCATTCTTCTGAGGGGTTTCAGAATGGTGTGCATGTTATTTTCGCGATCTTCATATCATTTGGAGAATACCAAGATTTCATCAATAAATACCACTATAAATTAATCAAGATATTTCGTGAAAACTTTGTTCATTAGATCCATGAAAACAGAGGGTTCATTAGTCAGCCCAAAAGGAATTACTGTAAACTCGTAATGCCCGTACTTAGTTAAAAATATTGTTTTCAGAATGTCATCTTTCTTCACACAAAACTGATGATATTCATATAGAAGGTCAATATTTGAAAAATATTTATCTCCATGAAGATGGTCGAATAAATAATCAATGCGAGTTAGGGGATACATTTTCTTTATTATTATAGTATTGATCTTCCTGTAGTCAATGAACAACCTCATAGATCCGTCTTTCTTCTTAACAAAAATTAAAAGGGCTCCCCATATAGAAACAATAGTGTGAATAAATCCCTTATTACTCAATTCCATTAGATGATTCTTTAGTTCCATTAATTGAACAGTGGCCATTCTATAAGGGTTCATCGACATGGCCCTAGAACCAAGAATTAAATAAATGGAAAACTCAATTTCTCATTCTAGAGGATGTCCAGATAAATCCTTTGGAAACACATACTCATATTATTTTACAATAGGTACATAATCTACTCTAACATTATTTTCCTCTCCCATGATTATTTCATTCTCATCCTCCATAATAGTTGATTTTAGTAGAGCAAGTTGTGGTGGATCAAGATAAGAATCAGGTGGTGGTGTTTCTTCTATAAAGATAAGGAACTCCTTATAAACATCGAAAATTGTAACCTCCTTCATCTTAAAATAATCTTTTGAATCATGGTCGGAATTCCAATCCATACCGAGGATTATGTAAAATTCTATCATCAGGATGATGATGAGATCATCAGTTAAAAACCTTTATATTCCCTAATGGGAATTGATTCATAAAACATATTGTGATGATACATACCATAGGTTTTTTGGCAGGCTACTCCCTTGTTAAGTCAAAATGAAAATATCTAATTTTCTTAGCAAAGTGGGAATATATTAAACAATGTGATGATCCAGAATCAAATAAATCATTTGCTAAACCAGTAGCAACCATTAAATTACCTGCCACCACGTCTTTCGGTGCTTCAACCTCAGCAGTATTGATTGCATAATCTTTTCCTTTCCCCCTTTTCCATTTTTAGGTATTTTCCCTTGGAGATTTTGAAATTCATTTGAATAATGCCCCTTTTATCTATAATTTTATAATTCAACATCAATAGCCTCATTCTTCCCCTTGCAATCACAAGTTTGGTGACCTTTTTCACCACACTTTTAACAGACTCCCATTCCCTTTAGGAATGTACTGGGGTGTTTCTTCCAACATTTAATATATGATAGATATTCAACTTTTCCTTCATCCCCTTATTTCATTTTCCAGAGTGTTCAGTAGATCTCTTATTCTCCTACATTGAATTAATGTCATATGACATAGAGAATTATTTTTCTATCTTGATAGCACATGAGACAATATCTTCATATGATGAGAAGGATTTTGAGACAAATTCTTGAAGAAGAAGTGGTTTTAACACATCAAATAATCAATCAATATTAATCTTTCGGTTACGTATATAATAAGATGCATTCCTTGATATCCTTTTAAAGATAGCCTCATATTTTTCAACATTCTCTTCCTATTTTTGCCTAAGACTCAGAAATTGTATTTCCATATCCGCATGATAGTCATGAAGAATGTATGTTTATAAGAAAATATCTTTAAACTACCTCCATTGATACTTCATCATCTTCCTTTTTTTTTGAATCAATTACCAGCAATGATCTGCAACTCCCGTGAGGCGATAAACTGCCATGGCAATTTTTTCTTTTTCACTACTCCCCAATGCATTAAATAATTTCTCTATATATTTTATCATTTTCTTATATACTAATGGATTTTAATCCCATTGAATGTGGGTGGTTGATGCCTCATTAAGCGGTCTAACATTTATCCTCCGCGTTGTGGATTAGGGTGCTCCATACGGGTAAGGTTATTATTCATAACCTGACTGAGTTTCCCATGTATGGTGATAAGCTGATCCGCACCAGTTGCTTCACCAGCTCCACTATAATTATCTTGAGTAAAAGGGATATATCTACATGTATTACGTGCATTCATACAGTTTCCATTCCTTCTACTAGGCACCATTTCTAAATAATGGAAAACACTAGATTTGATTATGAATCTCCATACATAACTAAACTCTTTTAAAACACTTAACATAGATTGAATAGATTATGGATATAATCCATAATCATAAAAAAATTTCTTTGAGAAGTATATATTAATAAACCCTTCATATTGTATTGTAATAAAAATGATATTTATCCAATGAATATCCCCTCGGAGTGTCATAATCAGGAGTGCAGTAAAGCTCC
The DNA here is from genome assembly GCA_963277665.1 of Viscum album. Lineage (NCBI taxonomy): Eukaryota > Viridiplantae > Streptophyta > Magnoliopsida > Santalales > Viscaceae > Viscum > Viscum album. The sequence continues at coordinate 1,294,156,374 of OY728158.1, forward strand.
TTGTCGTGCACCAGTTCCCGTTCGAGTCTATCTCAAAGTGGTGTTTTTGGGTTTTTCCCCTAGGTATATCTATGCTAGAGCTTCCTATATATGTTTATATCTATACAGGGATTTATTTCATAGAAAACTCACAAAATCACCACGTACCAAAATTCTAGAATGTTCTTCTATACTAATCCTCAGAGTTTATCTTAAGGCAATGTTCTCTAGTCAAAATTGTTCTAAATATTTCTTTCAAGGTTTGTACTAACTTCCATTGATAACAACTGTAACACCCCAAACCCAGTTACCCAGATTTGGTGCATTATTACATTACATTGACATGATCACAAAGGATCAAATGATGAAAGACCTATCATTTTATTAGCCTTGAAAATAATAGATACATTCAAATGTTTTACAATACATTATAAAATGAAAAACTTAAAAAACATAGTCTCTATAGGTCACACTCATATCCTATAGACTATCCCTACAAGTCATTCATAATATAATTCTTTTCATCAATGGAAAAATAAATCATATAAAGGGGTGAGATCAGATGCTCAGTACATATAACAAAAGAGTGAAAGCATTCATAAATAAGTAAAAACATTTAAGGTAATGTAAAACTAAAACAAAATCCTTCAAAACATGAACTTCAGCATAGTATGGAAAAGATAAAATAAAATAATTCCATTTACTTATTCACATGGATATTCTACTAGTCGAATAATCACATGCAATATCAATTACCACTATCATAAGGATGGAATGCATAATGGCATACTTCATTACCACATATTCAAGTCCTTGTGCCCATACTATAAATAAGATATTGTCAAAGCCTTGTTCCAAGACATTAGTTTGTCTCATGAGACCAACCAATTCATCGAGGAGCTATAGCGGGCTCTACCCACCACTTACTAAGTCCAATGCATTCCTCATATGAAAGGGTTTAAACATAACATAAACATTCGTACTAAAACTAGCATATGAAATGTCAATACATTATCCATAAAATATGATCATACATATCAAAAAATCGTAAATACAATATAGAAGTATTGTATCATAATAAATCAACATCAAATAAGCTCACAATCCATTAAAGGATGTTGACATAGATAAAATCAAAACTTTTTTAGAGAAATATATCTTTATATTTTGAAATAATTTAAATGTAATTTATTTATATAAGAGACAATTTATTTTGAAACTATTCTTATAAGATTGAAAGGGAGACTTAGATGATGTTATAACAGCAGAAAGTAGCCGCACCCACTGTATAAATTAAAAAAACATTCTTACCTTAAATTTGACAAAAAATGTCATAAATAACCTTGTTTGCAAAACGATGAAACGATTTCTTTCAAACCATTTTATAAAAAGTCAAAAAATCATATAAATGAATTTGAACCATAGTCTAGTATATAAAAAAATGTTTTGGAATACATTTTTAAAAATCATGGATGTGGATGATAAAGAAGTCCCAGTAGATACTTACATAAAAAAACCTTGGATAATAAAGAGATTTCGAAATTAACCCTGACATTGTACTTTTCCTTGGTAGAGGGTATTTTAACCTCTTGTATAATGGTGAAATAATTTTTATTAAATTATAAAATAACCATATACATTAATATGATATCATATACGATCTTCTAATATTTCTTTGAAAATGATATTTTAGTTGTATCATCATTTCATCTATTAATTGATTCGTTTTCCTTTATATTCTTGGATACGTAAGACATGTTTGTTATGGATAGGATGTATTCGATTCATATATAGAATGATATTATGTCCATAAAAATTATTTTTTTAATCATAATTTTTTTTTATTCTTGAATTATTACAATGAGGAATGAATTTCATCGTGTTGATGGAGACGGTAATCCGTACGTATGCACGAGCGACAATATCATTCTTTTGATATTAAAATTTTATATTATTGGATTGTATATAATATATAATGAATAAATATTATTTCATATTTATTATTTACATAATTTATACTCATTATTAAACACATCCAACTGATGAAGTGTTTGAATAACAAACTATACCACGACTTGGAGACGGTAATTTGTATGTACTCACGTATGATGACATTGTCCTTTATAGGATGGATAGAATAACAAATATTATAATACCATTTTTATAATAACATAAATGTATATAGATTGTACTTGAGTTATTATTTAATAATTTAATTAACACAAAAAAAAGGAAGTGGAAGAAAAAAATAACATGAAAGAGTTGATGAAATATTTACCTCTTATTCGAGTTCTTTATTTTGATTTGATCAAAAGGGTATCTATGGTTGGATTTATGACAAAAGGAATGCCTCTAGGATAAAATGAGGACAGTTAGGAGGATATTTGGGTAGGTATTAGCCAATACAAAGGCTTTGGAGGTTTCAAATTAAGAGAAGGGGAAGTTCCCAATTATAAGAGAGGTGACAGTCACTATAGAAAAAGCATGAAATATTATTTTATAATAAAATAAATTTCTGTTTATATTGGACCAAAAATGATTTATTTTAAGGGTAAGGAATGGATTGGTCGAAAAACTCTTTACCAATAGGTTTTAGACAGGTTTATTACATCCGATTAACCCTATCATTTAGATTTAACTCTTAGTTAAATTGTTTGTGCTTTAAAATGTATCTTTGTATTTTTATATTATATGTTAAATAAACATACTATAACTTGCCACAAGAACCCCATGTGGTTAATTATTAATATATATAACCTTAAATAAGTCCTTTGATCGAACCTTATATTTTTAGGAATGTTATATCAATTTATAATATAATATTTGTTTTAAAAACTCAATTGTGTCAATTTTGACATTATTTGGTATTTTGTTTTTGTTAAATTTATACTAGAATTATTACTTCAAAAAAATAAATTAATCAAACCTAACATGTCATATTAACCAAAAAATAAATTTAATTCATCTAAAGTCTCAAATTACATTTATATTGATATTTATAATATCAATTATATTAATCATTCAATAATAAGGTAATTACTACATCATCATTGTGTCATAAATAAATTAACTTTTTTAATGACTAAAAATTATAAATAGAGTACAATTATGTATGAAATCTATTTAAATTTATAATGAAAATTTATAGTCATATTTATATTAAGTATAACCCTATATTAAATATGGTTTAGTTATTATACATTTATTTTAACACTTTTAACTCTTCATTAAATAAAATAATAATAAATTTACTAATCTAATCCAAGTGGTCTAATGGGGATCATATTTTATTCATAAGGTTGTTTTGGGTCAAATCAAACTTATCCTATAGAATTATGATATGTGTTAGGTAAATTATAATATCATTTTACTCTAAATTACCCTATTTACTTTTTACGGTGGTTAATAAAAGTAAAAAGTTACTATTCATAAAAAAATAGTTTCATCTTATTGAACAAAATTAAACTTACTGATATTTACTGTGTCTCTCAGATTTTTGAAATTCAACTCTTAGATGCTGTAAAATTATGTTTTATACAAATTTGCAAATGCTTCAAAAAGGTGGGTAAAAGACGATAAATAGTTCGATTAAATTTTATATATTTAAAATTCTTATAAATTGACTCTGATGAATTAAATTGAACATATATATGTATTATGTATATATTTTGACCTAAAATAAATTAAAATAAAATAACTAATTATTTAAATAAATAGTCAGTTTTAACCAATAACGAAGTGTTTTTCCATAATTCATCAAAAATTGAAAATTTTCAGAAAAATACAAAAAATTCAGCCTAAGATAATTTTGATATTCTGTATCAAAAAATTAAGTCAATGTTTAAAGGTATAATTTATAAAATTTAAAAAAGAGGATATTAATATTCATAACTGCTAGTTGGATTGGTCGCGATGTTTTAGAATATCGAAGTTGCGTACAATGCAAGCTATTTCATTATTTAAAGGGAAACATATCGTGGAAGATTGGGGTGTTTCAGCTTGAATCTGAGTCACTACCATAGGGTAATATGTAATCTGGAAATAAATATTTTAATGAGATTATTTGTTATGATTCTCTCAGAACTGTAGAATATTCACCTTCTACTAATACCTGAGCCAATTCAACTGCTTGACCTTCCGATCTAATTGTGGGAGATGATAACCCTAAATGATAAATCATGTTCATTTTAATTGTCATAAAATTGGAAGTAATAGTGTATGGTCTGGACAGTCAATAACATTTACCCAATAATAAGTCGGATACATGATTGGATTCATCACCAATATTCTCAGCTTCAGTAATTATAGAAGATGTTTCTTGAGAATGGGATTTCTCCTGAGTTTTCCCAGTCTTCATAGTTAAAGGCTCTAGAACATATCTCAATGAGGGGGTCCTTATTAGGTATTTCTCCAACATCATAAGAATAAGGATAGAGTATAATTCCACATTCTTGAATATCATTTGCAATATTTTCTGTAGAAAAATATGCAGAAGGTGAACTTTTATGTGAATTATCATGTAAAAGAAAAAAATTTGTGTATGTAAAATGTAAGAATAAGGAATTACATCCTTACAATTCCTCATGAAAATACCCAAACTCCTTTATGGAACAAGTAGTATCAATATTTTTATTAAGGGATTCCATAATTTTAGTGTACGCACCTCAGGATATTATAGCATCCCCACCATTTTAGGTATGAAAAAAAATTTAGTTGCTGCCTAAATTGGCTCCACTGACATTCTATTCTATTGGTTCTTTAACTGGTACATCATCTTCAGGTATTTTCAGGTTTGGTTCTAAATCATTATTTACTTCAAACCGACATGGGTCTTCATTACTTCCTCCCAAACTAATAGGAATATTAGTATTGATTATTGCAGGATACATTAGAAAAGGAAACTAATTTGAGATATGATGAATAGAATAATATTTAAAAAGAATTTAATATTCAAGTGAAATGAGTTTGATATTACCATGTATTTTCTCTATATCAATAGGGCCTAGAGCCGGTATTAGCTGAATCATTTCATGTTTTATCTGATAAGGTAGTAGATCCATCAGCATGAACTATGGTTTCTCCTGGGGTTTCCTTCACTGGTCTTGGAGAATTAGCTCTTAACCCTTTGCACGAGGAGAGAGATATAGATCATACATGAGGATAAATGTGATTACTAGAGTGTATGAAGCAAATAATTATTCCCTAAGGAAAATATAAAAACATACTCCTTTGGCGAACACTTTGAACTAATCTCATTGATCTATTGAATTTCATTTAATATACATGAGGAGGTAATTGAAACACTCATCTTCAAAAGTGAAAAATATTGTAATGGATGAGGATAACAATACCCATTACCCTAGTCATGATTATTGCTCCTAGAAAATGTTATGGAGACCTAGGTGGATCATTTGATTATCGATGGGAGAACCTGTAGGCCCGTACCTTGGTGATCCAAGAACCTGTTATGAGTTTCCTTCCCTGCATTCAAGCTGCAAAATGCATTTCTTCAAGATTAATAATGGAGAATGGTAAATTATAATAGAGGAAAAATAAAAGAAAAATATGTTCTCAGTATTAACATAAATATCTCATTTCTCTTTAGGGTCTATAATTACTCCTTCGTGTATTCCTAAGTCCATCAAATGGTATACTCACTTAGAGGCTGGGATTTGTTGAGTCAATAAGGTTTACCAATGACATTTCCATTCCTCTATGTTTTGAAAATCACAAACACTATATCTTAAGGAAAATTATTTTTTCGCTAAGAATTATCATAATAATGAAAACTTTTCCTTCTTCAATGAAATTCTTTCCTTACCTATTTTTTCATTGTTAATTTTATAGTTTATATAAATATAATTCTTCTTATTCCTAAATTTTAAAATTCTATCTCATATATAAAACCTTATAATCCTAAAAATTATTGTTTATAGAGTATTCTTTGTTCAGACTCTGACTTCCCTAAAAATCAGACTCTGAATTTCTTGAAAATCAGACTCTGAATTCTCTAAAAATTATACTCCCAATTCTCTGAAAATTAGGCTCTGAATTCTCTGAAAAATCATAATCTGAATTCACTGAAAATAATACTTTTAATTCCATGAAATATGGAATCCAAATTCTTGAAAATTCAGACCCTTAATTCCATCGAATTTGGACTCTAAATTACTCAGAATTCAGACTTCGAATTCCTCATAATTCCGACTCTGAATTCCTCAGATTTCAGACTACGAATTCATCAGATTTACAACTCGGAATTCCTATGAATTAAGACTCCATATTCATTAGAATTAATATTCCTAAATTCATAGAATTATAGTTATGAATTCATTGTAAAACAGAATCCAAATATCCAGGATTTTTATTGTTCAAATTATTATTTTCATAGACTCCGAACTTTTATTTGACTCTGATAAAATATAAATGTTTGAGAAAGATTATTTTACATATACTTGTAAAAGTATTGAAATGATGTCATACTTTTTGTTTCTAATTAATTGTAGTTTGAATGACACATGTACTAGTCCCTCCAAAATTTAACGAAAAATATGATTGTTGGATGATTGAGCCGACTATTGGATGAGTGTCTATAAATAGGGCCTCATTAGAACAAGCTCATTACCGACTCGATCATTCAAATGATTGCATGCTTCTGAAGTAATTTTAAGAGAGAGAGAGAGAGACACCCATTTATTGTGCATACTAAACATCTTGTTTATCTGACATTGTGTGACTCTGATTGTTGCTGTGTAAAATTGAGGACTTCCGGGGATAAGAAGACGGATGTTTTGATTACCTTAATGTTCTAGGACTTTGGTGGATATGATGGTCGATGTTATGACTACCTTAATGTTAGAGGGCTTGTGAGGATAGCAAGACAGATCCCTATATTCTTATCTAGGGCTTACACTAGTGTGGGTATGATAGAATTTCTTGAAAGTAGAAATCAATGGAGCTTTATCCAAGGTTATCGGATACCATACTATTTGGGTTAATTGATTTCATACTTTTACATATTTTTGTATCAAATTTATTTATGTTTTATTTTGATAATGGAAGAAAGTATAACCTTCTTATACTTTCATTTTCTTTTTTAAACCCTAATAATAATGATTCTATATGCTTGAAGGTATAATCTTTTTCTTGTAAATTTTCTTATGTTTCAATTTCTGAAACAAAATTTCCAGAAACTAGCATGTTTTTAGAACTAAAAGGCATCTTATGAATTTACCATGTTTAACCTTAGTAAAAAAATTTCTCCGTAAGGTTGAAAACTAATGTTTTTAAATGGATAATTCACCACCAAACTAGTAATTTAGCATATATATTCCAATTTCGATCCGACAATTGGTATCAGAGTATGTCTCTAAAATACTTATATACACATATAACGTTTTTCCCAAGAATTAAGTTTTCTAAATATTTTCTTTGCATATGATTTTTATCATTGTTTACAAACTTTTACTATTAACATGTTTTGGGAAAGTATATTTTCTTTAAGATGGCAGGAATAAATGTTGGTTCTATTGACAATCTAAATCCTTCTAGACATCCTATTTTTTTGATGGGAATGATTATGAATATTGGAGAGATCGTATGATGACATTTGTTATAAATACTAGAGTAGAAAAATTATGTTAATTTACTATAGATTACAAGATTTCTGATAAGGATGTCGGAACTTTTACTAATCAAGAAAATCCAAAATATCAACTAAACTACAACGTATGCAATACATTGTTGTTTTCCATGAACATGAATACATATAGTCAGATTTCATCATGTAAAGATGTAAATAGTATTTCGAAGAAATTGGAGGATACTCATTTTGATACATCCAGGGTTATTGAAACTAGAAGAGCTAATCTTAGAGAAGAATATCATGGATTTATATTTCCTTATCGAGAACCAATGCGGAAGGATCAACAAAGGTTTATAAATATTGTTAACATTTTATAATCCATTGGAGAAAAAATTTCAGATCATAAGGCACTTGTGGAAAAGATTATAGATATCATACCCAACGAGTGGGAATCTAAGAGTAGAGATATTGATGAGAATAGGAAGGTATCTCAAATTATTCTTGATGTGATTTCTAGAACATTTCTTTAATATGATACAATAATGAAAAGAGATGCTGATATGAATAAGAAGAAGAATGGAAATGGAAGTGTAACCTTTTCTACTACAAAAGTTAAGACTCTTGAAATATTTACTTGATCTATGTCAAAGAATGTCATTATTTTATCTAAATCATGTAAAAGTGAACATTCTATGAATGAGATAGCTAACCTTACTTGATAGTTGAACAAGATAGTTGGGAAGAATTACTTTTAGTATAGGTTTATGAATAAAGAAATGAAAGACATGAAAGACTCTGAAATCACTTATTATGAATGAAAATGATAATGGAATATAAGGCCATATTACCATTTTATTAAGATAAAAGATTTAATGGAATAGCATTCTATGAGAAATAGAAAGATGTACTAAATGACTAAAGCTATGAAATTTTTGAAAGCTAATGAAACCTGGTGTGCCAGTGGTGGAGACTCTTCTGATGAATCCTTAGGGTATGAATCCTCTGGTCAGAAGAATCATTGTCTAATTTCCAAACTAATTATTTGAAATCATTGCCTAATGGATATGGTACATAATATTGATTCTATTACTAATTATCCTTAAATACAAATTATAGTGATAATAATTATTTTGAATCTTTGGATGAAGAATCATCTTCTGATGAAGACAATAAAATACATACTTATGAATAAGTATATAGGTTTGCTAAAATTATAGATAATAAAAATTGTAAAATCTTGAAAAATATTGATAAGTAGAATTCAAGAGTTCTTATTCTTACTAAAGATGTATCAGATCTTTCTAAAGATCATTATAATAAAATTTATGAGTTTGAATGTATTTCCAAAAACCTTGATAAAGATAATTTTGAGAATGATAAACTTTATAAGGCTCTTGAAAATGTAATTTCTATGAAAAATATTGTAGAGACTAAATCTACTGCTAAAACATATGTTTTTGAGGATAAAAAAATTGTTATTAGACTAAAGATAGAATTATTTTCTTTGAGGATGTGTTTGTCAAACATAAACTTAGGTAAGGATAATTTTGATAAAATGTATTCCCAAATTCTAATTCTAAGGAGTAATTTTGGATTTGGTTATACTCATTCTAAAACAGTTTTTAGTAATAATTAGTTTCTTCCTCAATGTGATCTATTTTGCATGAAATAACAGTGTGGTGGGCATTGGGTGAAAAAAATTCTGGAAACAAAACTCGGTCTTTACGTTTTCATAAACCCTATTTTTTAATGAAAATATGGATACATAATAATTTTCATTCTGATGTTTCCAGATCCAAGAATGTTTGGGTTCTGAAATACTAACACTCATATTTTCATAAAAATATACATAGTAACTACAACAATAAATGGTACATGGAGAATTCTTGTTCAAGAAATCTGGATGGTAACAAAAACATCTTTGAAAAAATTATCAAGACGAAAGGAGGAAAAGTAACTTTTAGAGAAATTGTTCAGGAAAAAATTATTGGTATAGGTAACATAATTCTTCATGGAAATACATTTATTACAAATGTTTTATTTTTAAAATGTATTACACACAACCTCATTGGAATAAGTAAATTATCTGATGAAGGTTACCTTGTGAATTTGGGTAATGATAAATTATTTTTACACAATTACAAGGAAGAGTTTATTCTTTTTTCCCATAGGCAAGAGAATGTATACACACAAAACATGTAAGACCATATAAGCCTAGATATACCTTGTCTTTTTGAAATGGAAGACTAATCTTGGTTATGGAATAGATGGTTAGAATACTGTAGCCTTAGCAACTTATGTAAACTCTCTAAGAAAGACTTGTTAAGGATCTCCCACAACATAGATATGATTCTTCAAAAGTTTGTGATCCTTGTAAATATAGAAATCAATAGAAATAAAGATTTAAATCAACCATAGAAGTCTCAACTTCTAATGAATTACAATTGATGCTTATGGATCTTTTCGGTCCAACAAAAACTGGAAGCATTGGAGGAAAATTCTATGTGTTTGTCCTAGTTGATGATTACACTAGATTTACGTGGGTCTTTTTTCTAAAAAATAAATCTGAAGAATTTTATTATTTCAAAATTTTAAGAGCCCTAGTTAAAAATGTGAAAACCCTTTAATTGATAACTATTAATGTTGTTCATGGTGGAAAATTTCAAAATTGTGATTTTGAAACAATTTGTAGTAGAGAAGGATTTACTCCTAACTTCTCAGAACCCAGAACCCCTTATCCTAATGGTGTTTTTGAATGAAGAAATAAAATTCTTCAAGAGATAACAAGAACCATGTTGAATTAATATTCTATAACTAAGCACTTTTGCATTGAAGCTATAAGTAGTTTTTATTATACAAAAATTGAGTTTTGATTAGATCATTTGTTAATAAAACACCTTACGAATTGTGAATTGGAAGAAAACCATGACTTTATACTTCAAGGTATTTGTATGGAAAGTATTTATTATGAATACTAATGATAATTTAAATAAATTCACACCTATATTGATGAAGGAATTTTCTTAGGCTACTCCACAACATCTAAGGCTTATAAGGTTTTTAATAAAAGTACATGTACTGTTGAAGAAACAATACATGTTTAATTTTATAAAACCAATACTTTTGACATTAAACAACCTCATTCTACATATATCGATGTGTTTTCAAAAACTAATTATCAACCCTTGATAGAAGATCCTTATGATAAGGAAAATTTTCATTAAAATGTTTTTGATCCATTTACTCTGGATGATTTCCTACCATATGTTGATGAACGGATTTTACAAAACCCAAATCTGGTGTTTCTTAAGAATAATCTCAGTTATATTATAATTGGTGATGTAAATCAACCTATAAGAACTTATTGTTCTTTATGAAATGAAGTAGAACATCTAGAATTCCTTTCTGAATTATAACTAAAAACAATTTATGAAGATTTAGGGGATAATGATTTGATAAAAGTCAGGCATGATAAGAAAATGAATTCAAAAGGAATAGATTTTGAACCATTTCTTAAATACCTAAGGAAACATATGTTATTAGAGTATAACAGGTCTTCAGAAACTAGTGTGATAGAAATTAAATCATACTAAGAATTAAGGATAATTAGTTTCAAAAGGATATAATCAACATGATGGGATAAACTACAAAGAAACCTATTCTATAATAGTTAGACTTGAATAAATCCATATTCTAATTTACGTTTAATCATTCTTTAGCATTAATCTTTTTCAATTCGAAATTAAATTTTATTTCCTTAATTGATATATTCAAGAGAACGTTTTTGTTGAAAAACCTTTTGGTATTGAAGATACAAAACACCCTAAACATGTTTTCAAACTCACCAAAGCTTTATATGGACTTAAAAAAGACCCTATATCCTAGTATGATAGACTTACTAGACTTTTGTTAGTAGACCATTTTTTATTTCATGTTCAAAAAGACGCTTTAAGGAAAGTGGGAAAATATACAATTCAACAAAATCCTCTTTCAATTCGAATTATAACATTCAGAAACCTCATCACTATCTTGGTTCCCATGAACCTTGAGTAGAGTGCCTTCCTCGAGTCACACTGCCTCGAGTCCGACGTCCATCGCATCGAAAATCCATGCCTATCACCTCCACATCATCACCGTGATAGAGAGACCCACTGGAAACCTTATCATCATCAACTCCATCTTCGCCATTTTCACCACCATCAATCACCGCAGATCCATCCAACAACCAGATCACCAACAACTTAAGCTCATCCATAGGGCAATACACGGAATCACCCAATACCAATAGAAAAATCAACCAACAGAATACAAACAACATAAAAATTATTCATTAGTCGCTGGAACCTAATCCAGGAGATTCTCAACGAAACTAAAGTAATTTGATGATGAATCAGACACTCAGTTGACTAAAAACATCAACTAGGTCACAAAAACAACCATACATTGCTGACAAGAATCATAGTCGCCCAAACAGATCAAAACAATCCTGCATATCCCAAGCCAAATACAACTGCAAAAAGAGGAAATCAGAATATATAACCAGAAGCCGTAATAAAGTCTTGCCACAAAAATCCCATCACCACCAACCAGTACACACTCAGATCCCATTACAAATAACCCAATGTGCACACCGTAGGCAAAGAGGAGCCCCCAGGATGCGGGAGCTCGGAACTCAAACCCAGAAAATCCACACACCACCATGGGTGCCCTATCTAGATTTGAGGGAGTCGTGAAAGAAAAATCCAACATCGATGCAAAGGCCGAGTTCACGAATCACCACCATCACTGAGAATACACCACTAGATCTTGATGAGCACAGGGATGTCACCGCACCAACCCGAGGTGAAGGAGGCGGCGGCGTGGGAAGAAACCCTAACGTGTTGTGCCCCTTACGGGCTCATCCCGCACAATATTTTTGTTCAAAAACAATTACATTAAGGGAAATGATGATCCAAACCTCTTTATAAATAAATATAGTAAATATGGTTTGATTGTTCAAATATATGTTGATGACATTTTATTTGGTAAAACTATACAATCATTAACTAATTTTGTTTTTCAAATATAATGAAATCTGAGTTTGAAATGAGTATGATGGGTGAGTTATCATTTTATTTGGTTTTCAAATTTTTTCAAAATCCAGAAGGGCCATATATATCTCAACATAATTATATAAAATATCTTCTTAAAAATCGTGGATATGACAACACTAAGAGTGTTAGTTCTCTTATAGGAACCTCAAATTCACACGATCTTGATGAAGCTGGGAAACTAGTAGTTCACAAATCATTTAAAGGTTTGATAGGAAGTCTATTATACTTGATATCTAGTCATCCAGCCATAATGTTTTTAGTATGTGTATGTGCAAGATATCAATCCAATCCTAAGGAATCTCATTTAAAAGCAGTGAACTGAATTTTTTTTCTATTAAAGGGAACCATATATTTATAACACTTTTATACTTCTGGAAATGATTTTGTTTGGAAAATATTATTGGATGACTACTTTGGTGGATGTAGAATGGATACCAAAGAACATCTAGAACTTGTCATTTCTTATGAGATTCATTAGATTATTGGTCATGATAAAAGAAACACTCAGTAGACCTTTCCACTGCTAAAGTTGAATATGTAGCAACTGGATGTTGTTGTACTCAAGAGTTGTGGATGCAACACACACTCATAGACTATGGTTTGAGTTTTTACAAAAACATAAATATTACGTGATAATATTAGTTCCATTTCCCTAAAAAAATCATGCACACCACTCTTATGTAAAAAACTAGATAATAAGAATCACTTTCATTAGTATCACACAAAAAAAGAGATATCATTATTCAATTTATCGAAACACAGGATCAACATGTTGATATTTTTACAAAATATTTCCCCTCTGATAGATTTGAATATACACCCTCTGATAGATTTGAATATAATAAAAAAATATAGGAATGATAACCATAAGGTAATCTTCCATTTTAACCTTTTGTTAATCATTTCTCCTTACAGTAACAAACTCCTTTTCATAGGGGGGGTACATTTTCTCATTAATCAAATTTTTCGTAATCAAAATTTTCATAATAAGAATTTTTTGTAATCATATATTTCATTATAATATTTTTTTATTCATATTTTTTTGTAATAAAATTTTTCATAATCAAAACTTTTTTAATTCTATTTTTTTTCTAATCAAAAGTTTCATAATAAAAATTTTCGTAATAAGATTTTTGTTCCTAATCAAAATTTTTGTAATCAGATTTTTTTTGTAATAATTTTTTTTAGTTATCATAAATTTTGTAATCATATTTATTTTGAAAACAAATTTTCATAATCTGTTTTTTTTCGTAATCAATATTTTTCTGTAATCAATATTTTCTTTAAATTTTTTTCAAACTATAAAGTTATTTAAAATGAATCTTCCTCATTATGAATAATTTTTCTATCAATCTGAAAGGTTTGTTTTATTTCTTAAATTTTTGTAATCATATTTTTATATGTTGGTATTATTATCTTGTTTAAGAAGATTTTTTCATTTCACTTTCTCTTAAATCAGAATGTTTATCTTACAATCCTAAAAATATCGGAACCTACCAAATCTCTTCTTCGGCTATTATCTCAATCGTCAGATCTGATCAAGAGTTTTTTAACCATTGGATCTATCAATTAAGTTGAACGTTCATATCAAACACCTATATATGGACCCCAGGTTAGTTTTCCCACATCGAACTTCAAATCCTTCTTGTGGTGAAGTTCTTCCCCCTACATAAGTTCATTTTAGATCGTTCGGTTTTCCTTAGTTTAGAATGTCTGTTGAAGCATATCCTCATAAAAGAATGTCGACTGTAAAGGAAATATGTGAATGGATGATATAGAAAGAACTATTAGTCAATCCAAATTTCATTGCTAAGTATGATTCAATTATTTCAAAGAGAAGCATGTTGAATGGTATGGAATGTCTATGTATATCAAAACTAAAGGTGTAAGATCCGGTTTATCTGGATTTGTTGACAGAATCTTACGAATCCGTATGTTTCTTCAATGGAGAGAGAGATAAATTTCCTTCAAGAGATATGGAAAGTCCTACTCCCTTTCATATATGAAGGATTTCAATTTAATTTGAATTCATTATAAAAGTGAAGTTTGATTTTTCCCCCATAAATTATCGGATGTATAAAGTTAGTTTGAGAAAGAAATTTCTTTAGAGTTTGTTGCCTTGAATAATGTAAAGTCTTTGATGAATTTCCATCTCTCTACTAACTTCTGAATTCATGAATTGTGGGTTTAATGTTTTATCATTCCCAAAAAAGGGAATAATGGGTTATTAATGAAAAGTGACATCTATATTCTAGATTTCCCAGGGAACCCCATGATGAAAAATCATGTAATGTATATCGTGTTTACAGTTGAGAATATGAAGAATGGAAATTTAATGTCCCAAATTATCATATATATAGAAATTCTCTCTGTGATTATTGTTCTTTGTCTTCAATCATTCAAAATACCATGTAGTTCTAAGACATGAAATTGTAATGTTATGCTGCTTAGCGATGATACCTTCAGAAGAAATAAGGTTGACATCAGTTGTAAATTCAGCTATTTTTATGATTCGATTGAATCTGAAATAGAAGCCCTATCAAAGAAACCAGAAGTGGCTGAGACATCCAAAAATGGTGGAAGGAAGAGGAAGGCAAAAGAACCAGAAGAGGAAGAAAAAAACCTTACAGTTATGGAAATTCAATCAGCACCCCCCAATCCAATGAATCCAAAGACATACCCTGATGAAGTAGTGGTTGACCAGAGAATGGATAAGAAAAACAAAAAGGATAGGGAGCCTACTTTTTCATGTACCCAGTAAAGGGAAAATCATTAAAGATAACAGTTTTTGAAGATCTTGAGAAACAAGAGAATGAAAAGAAGTAGAGGAAGAAGATGTTAGAGGATGAAATAGTTCAATCCCTTCGTAAGGCAGCTGTGAAAGCCTCTGAAAAAATATAGGTACTAGAAATGTTTTTGGAAGAATCACTTTTGGTGACTCTTGGAAATAAGGTAAAAATGATGGAACCTGGACAAGAAGAAGAAATTGAGTAAGGGGAAGAAATAGAAGAAGAATTAGAAGAATAAGTTGAATAATAAGTAGAAGAATAATTAGAAGAAGAGAAATAAGAAGAAAAAAAGTTTTATACCGAAGGGATGATATGACAAGTAGAGAATTATCATGAGAAGGAGAGTCCTTCTCAAAAACCATCAATTCAAAATTCTAAAGCCGAATCATTAAAACTTTCTACTCCAGAAAGACAATAAAATGATTAGGAAGAAGTGAATATGTTATCTGAAGAAGAAAGTAGAAACCATGACTTCATTGAGCCGGAGGATATTTGTGGAATGTGATGAGAATGAAAAACTTATGAAAGATAAAATTGTTCAGTTATCTGATTGTGAGTATGAATAACCTAAAGCACAATAGATCATTCTAAGAGATGATACAGGAATGCAGGTGTTGGTTGATACTCCTTGTAAATCTTTGGTGAAAAATAATGATGATGTTGCTTCATCAAAGAGGAAATCCGAAGAGATTGAAAAAGAATTTTCACCAACCAAACACTCTGATTCAGAATCATCTTCACTTGGATGCGATTTTGTGGTAAAATCTTTGAAGAAGTTGGTTGACTGAATTAATTTATTTCTGAGTATATACTCGAGGTTCCAGATGCTTCATCACACATTTAATCAGAAATCAGATTCAGTCACCATGCTTATGGATAAGTATGTAATGTTTGAGATATATTTAGAAACCTGCTTCATTGAATATGATGCTCATAAATGATCATTAAATAATATCACAAGTTGATCAAGGAATAAAATCAATGATCTTAGAGGCTTTGATGAATTTTAAGAAAATGTTAAAGGTTCTTTTGACACTGAATTTGTGAAGCTTAATGATCATACTAAGAGTTTTGTGTTAAAGATGAATCTAGAACAGACAAATCGGATACAAGAAGTAAAGGAATTTAATGGAATGCTTAATTCAGTGGCTTTTAATTGAAAGAGACAAAGGGAATGTAGAATGGAGACTAATGAAGTCTGTATTCAGAATGAATAATTTTTGACTGTTATGGCAGATATTCTTAAGGCTTGGGAAGAAAAGATAAAATCCTAAGAGACAAAAAATGAAGATTAGGATCCTCTACTCAAGAGTTTAAAAGAAGATCTAAAGGAGATAAAAAAGATGAAAACCATTTTCATACAGTTAATGCTGAAAGAGAAATATGGATAATACAACCCTATTCTGATCATTTGTTTTATTTTCTACATTGTAAAAATTCATTCAATCATAATAAAATTTAGGTTCTTCTTCATATATTTGATTTTTTAGTATTAATGTTTCATGTACCATATGTTATTTCCATTCTGCTTATTTCTTTTTGAAAATCACATCAGGGGAGAATGGAAGGATAAAAAGAATTCTATGTAATTAATATATTTCCCTATGTAGGGGGTGTTCATCTATGGGGAAGTTCTTATCAATGACTATTTTAGTATGCAAGAAAATGTAAATTCTAATTCATGAAATGTAGAATATGATGATTATAGATTTCAAAAACCTAAAGGGAAGTTAGTTGTATTCACTGTTATTCATATATAAAGGGAGATATGTTTTCTTTTATGTTCATAAACAAAATATCTGAGTCCTTATATTTTTTTTCTTAAGGATGCTTATTGTTTCAAAAAAGGGAGAGATTTTTGAGTCAATAAGGTTTTCCTATTACATTTCCATTTCTCAATGTTTTGAAAATCATAATCACTCTATATTAAGGAAAATTATTTTTCCCCTAAGAATTATCTTAATAAAGAAAATTTTCTATCCTCAAGGAAATTTTATCCTTATCTATGTTTTCATTGTTAATTTTATAGTTTCAATAAGTATTTTTTTAAATCCTAATGGTGAAAATTTGGTTTCATATCTAATTCATTAGAATCCAATAAATCCTTGTTTATAGTGTATTTATTTTTATGAATCTGAATTTTAAGAAAATCATGCTCTAAATTCATTAAAATTCAAATTCTTGGAAAATTAGAGTCCTAATTCTCTTAAAACCAGACTCTGAATTTTCTAAAAATCAGACTCTGAATTCTCTAATATTCAGACTCCAAATTCTTAGAAATTCTAACTTTGAATTCCTTAAATTTTATATTCCCAATTCATTAGAATTAAGAGTCCAAAATCTATATAATTCATATTTCAAATTCATTGGAAAAAAGATTCAGAATATCCCTAATTTATAGTCTCCAAATTATTATTTTGATAGACACCAAACTTTTATTAGACTCTGAAAAAATAATCATGGTTATGCATCATTTTTTTACATGTGTTCTCATTATGAAATGATGTCGTACATTCTGTTTCTAATTAACGGTTGTTTGAGTGACACGTGTATAGGTCCCTCCAAATTTCAAGTACAAATATTACTATTTGAGGACGAAGACAACCATTGGAGAAATTCTTATAAATATGAGTTCATTTGAATGAGCTCATTACCGACTCGATAACTCTAGAGATTTCATGCTACTGAAATGAATTATGGATAGAGATAATATCATGCCTTGTGTGTACTAAAAAACTTGTTCATCTTGCATTATGTGAATCTGATTGTTGTTGTGTACAATCTAGGACATCCAGAAATAGGATGAAAAAGGTGCCAACTACATTAAAGTTCGAGGAATTCAGTGGATAGGAAGGTAGATGTTTTGACTAACTTAATGTTCATGTGATTATGGGGATCGCAAGACAGATTGTGATATTTTTATAGAGGTCTTACCCTGGTGCGTGTAAGACAAACATTATTGAATTTATAAATCAAGGGACCATTATCTGAGGTTGTTGGATACACTACCCTTTGGGTGAAAAGATTTCATACTTTTTACTTGTTTTGGTTTAATGTTTATTTCTTCTTTATTTTGATAAAGTAAGAAATTAAAGACTTCTAAAACATTCTTGTTCTTTGGTATTCATTATTATGTTAGATTCTATATGCTTTAAGAGAGAACCATTTTCTTGTAAACATTTCATAATATTCAATTTCTGGAACCATATTTTCGGAACCTATAATGTTTGTAGAACTAGAAGATGTTTTGATAATTTAACATGTTTAACATTGTTTAACATAGTTTTCCTTAAGTTTAAAAACAATATTTTTTAATCTTACAATTCACCCCCCTCTTTTAATTGAGCATCTACATTCATATTTCGATCCTACAAGATTTTTTCTTCAGTTCTATATATAAAGGCCTCCAACTCCATAATATACACTTGTACTTCAACCATGTTATTATCTGGATTACAATCGGAAAGTGTTTTAATGTCACCCACATCCGGTATTTGAATGCCATGATGGAGTAATTCCCAGGCATCCATAAGTTCAAAGGTCATTCTCTCCCAGAAGTGAATGGTTGAAGGACTCACATAGCTCAATATCGGTATTGTTGGATGTGGATGAGATTCACCAACTTATGAGTGAGGACCTCTTCCTACCCCCCTTCTTAGTCAGAAAGGTCAACATAAAGAATATGAATCTCTTTATAATGGTGGTAGATGGGTCACAGATGTGTGATTGTTTTCACACTATTTGCCACATCATTTTTTCATTTTTATTGACTTTTTTATACCAAAATGATTGTTTTTAGTAAATAATTGATAATTGTTGTGTTTTTGTACTTTGATGTGTAAAATTATCAAATTTAGTTTAAAACATGTGTTTTAATGTGATTTAGTGTCATTTTGAATAATACTAAAATTAAATGAGTCCTACATATTAGACTTTTATTTATTTATTCCTTTATTTTTACAATTTCTCATTTTAGTTAGACTATAAATTCATTTATTAAATTAATTACTGTCGTATTCTTTAAATTGTAAATAAATAAATCTTTTTTGTTTTTTTGTTTATTAATAATTTAATTAGTTTTAACAATTTAGTTTTATTTGTTTAATATTTTTATTCTTTAATTTAATTAGTTGGTTAATTAATTAATTAATTTAAGAAGTAATTGTAAATATATAATTTTTTTTAATTATGTATGTTTATAAATTTAAACCCAAATTAATTCATTTTTTTAAATAAAATTTCAATAATTTTATTATTTAACTTTTTTGTTTTTAGTTTTTAATTCCATTCTATTTAATTTAATTAAATAAATTATTTATTTTTAGTTTCGTTATATTATTTTATTTATTTAGTTTTCTTTGTTATGTTTGTTCATAGGTGTTCCGGTCGCATGGTCCTGTCCTTATCGGTGACTTCCTCACCGGTAGCGGTGATATACCTCGTCGATAGAGCTCCACTTTATTTCCTCACCAATAAATCATTCCTTTTTTTCTCACCAATACATCTTTCCCTCATCCTCACTGATGCACCAAACCACACCGATACAGTTGACCCTCACCGTTCCATTTTCTCCTCACCGATACATCGCTGTTAGCCCCCTTTTACCTCACTGTTTCTTTTTCCTAGTTTTCCTCACTGATAAACTTCTCCAGTCCACCAATACCTATAATCCTCACTGATACCTAAAATCCTCACCGATATGTCTCCCACATCGTTACCTCACCGTTCCACTCTACTTCATCACCTTCATGTCTCTGTTCCTCATCCACGTAGCAAACCAATGCACCCGCAACTCACTCGCCTCCGTCGCAACAAACAAATCACCAACAGTAGCAACCAAATTCAATCACAACAGAGTAAAAAATTCAAATCCGCAGCAAAAAAAAATAAATCAACAACAATGAACTAAATTCCTAAAGCAATTTCAGTCGGCTTATGAACCATAGCTGATCTCCTGCACTGATCAGATCTCGACGCACGCCGCCCTTTGGATTCCACCAGCATCATTGCAGCTGCTGGATCAACTCCACGCACACCCCCTTAGCCGCCACATTCTTTCTCCCATGTCTGCGCGAACCCCTTTCTTGACCACATCCTCATTTCCGCGCCTCCAACTTGAAGCCACAACACCAACATCGTGCCACCGTGGCCTCACATCCACCCCTCCATCCCATGCCTTCTTTTCGTGCCGTCGCACCCCCTGCTGGAACAGTGGCCCTTCCCCTGCCCTAGACCTTAGCCCTATCCACGGCTACGCCGCACCACTTCCCCCCTATCATTTGCGCCGAACCACCTGAATCCCCCTACCCCTTTCATCTGCATGAACCCTCCTCCCCCTTCTTCTATTGTCTCTTTCATTTTTTTAGTTATTATTTTATTATATCATATAATATCATATATATATTCTGTATTATATAATATACAATACTACAATAATTAAAGGTATATAAATAAAAGTGTAAAAGAATATATATAATATTAATTTTCTAAAATAATATATGTTATTGAGTAGATAAATATTATATTTACAATAGTTATAATAGTAATAATAATAATAAGTATTATATATATATATATATTAATAAGTATTTTCATTAACTAATTTAATTAATAATATTAATATATAGTTATATATTTTTAGTTTCATTTTATTTTTTTAACTTGTTTTGGTTTTTCTGTGTTTCGTGCAGTGGGGGATACTTGTAGAAGCGGGGATTAAAAGAATTAGTTCGTGGGAATTGTGTGTGAATATGCGCGAGTTTGTTACAGGGGTATTTAGTGAACTCACTAGAAGTTCACTAGGAGCTAGTGACGAGCGCAATAAAATCGCGTGATGTGGATCTGCTACCTATTAATTTAGTTTTCTTTTTTTCGTCTCTACAAAATTAAAGGGTGGGGGATTCATAACTCTACTCCGGGGAAGAGGCCGACGGCCGAGAGAAGAGTACCCAAGGGGGCATCATTTAGTAGTGTTGGAGAACACTCCACCACCATTCGCGCACCATTCCATTAAATTTTTGCCGGACTAGAACTCATCTTCGACATGGAGACGGGTTCCTGCTTCTCCATTTCATCCATCATCCTGCTGCTTTAATCTTAGTGTTCTATGTTGAGTCTATTAATACACTCGTACTGTTCAATTTCTAGTTAATTGAATTGAGATGTTAGTTATGTTTAATTGTTTATGTCATTTCTTCTTTCGCGTCTCGCGTTGTGATATTGAATCTCTAAAAATGGGGATCTAATTTGCGGGGCTAGATCTAGTTTATGAAACCCAACATGATATAGAGATCCACACTTCAAAGCAATCACATAATTTTTATTCGCATTGGTAGATCACATCTACGAGATAGATTAAGTGAGAAAGAGATCATGCGTAAGACGATTTGCTACTTTCTTGTTTAATTTATTCTCCACTTCCTGTCATGATTTCACGAACTGGGAATCATGATTGGTTATGCGATGTGACGATATTAGTGGAATAATTCTGGATTGTGAGAATTTCTTTCCAGAATAACTTTGTTGGGTGAGTTACATTGCAGTTCCGAGGAACGCTTAAGTATTGATGAACTTCGATTCTTGAGTGATCAATTTATATGCAAGATTGGTATGTGATCCGGGACACCAGTCATGAACTGAGTGAATTTGATAATTGTTGATCAATTACATAAGCTGATATATGATAGGGAGTAGAGGGTGAATTAACTTGGGTCCGACCTTATTCTCACTGGCTTTCTTCTTCTGTGTCATGGTGTCTTTTGTTTGTCCTGGTTTTTGTCTTGTGTCTCTGCATTTCTTCACTTTTCCATCACTATTTCCCTCTCCACTAATATTTTCAGCACTGATTAGTGTTTCCTTAGGAGTGTGTTTTTATGTTTCAATGTATTTAGAAAATAAAAAAAGATTTTCGGAACATACCACTTAGGCTCTCGACACTTCTTCCATGAGAGCGACCCTGATATTAGCCCGTGTTCTATATCATGGGTCTTTATAAATGTAAGCTTGACCGTCCTCGTGACAAGGACTGCATGTCAGTCACCTTGGAGTTGGATGTATTTATTCTCTAGTCATGGTGTTCTTGGTATACCTCATGTAAAGTTGTTTTGAAGACTCTAAAACCTGTGATACTTTTGCATCATCTTTTTCCATGTACTACTTACAACGATTTCCACAGAAAACTATCATTTTAGCTCCCACTCGATATATTCCATTGGTCAAATCCCCATGAGGATATGAAAAAGCCCAATCTTTGGAATATCCATCGTCTAATCCGATTAATGCATCTGATAGAGGTAAAACAATTGAAAATTTGGATGACTATAAATCTATTAAAATCCACAATAGTCTCACTACCTATGGGTTTTTCTCAGTTATGACATACGTGAGTGGAAAAGTGTATTAATATTGAAGACATTTGAACTAACGAGAAAACCTATAGAGGATGTAAGCCCCACAAAGAATTTAACCACCAATCCTGGTTAATAATACATTCTCTTTGAATGCTATCATATAAAACCTGAACTCAAAATTTTCATCGTTACCATCAACAATAAATGTTCCAGTTGGTGGGTTACAAAAAGTAAAGAAGCTGAATTCTTTTGATTCATTAAATTCCTTAACCACTATATCAGGTCTCATGTTCTGAGGTTAAATACCAGAAACCTTCTATAAAAATAAAGTGAATCAACCAATAGGGACTCTAACTGAATTCAAAACTGAATATGATAAATATGTGCTGTAATCCATCCCCACAACACATGGAATAGCCCTGCAATTATAAATGGATCTCTCCCATTGTATAAATGTAGTAGGTAATAGTAATGTTTTACCAATACAGGGGTTTCTAACCCAATATACATACCATCTACCAATTTGATTGTAATGAAAAAAGTCATAGACCATACACTTCCTCCAGACTGACAAACTAGAAGCAAGTAAATGCTTAGCCCCATGGAAGGAATGTGGATAGGCATGTATTAGAATCAATATAAGATTTGAATTTGTATCCCCGTTGATTAAGGTCACATCTCTCTAACGTAGGCAAATATGTGCCTGACCATCCTTGGTTATCTGTCGAAGGACAAACTGTAGGATGTCCCCAGGTGGGACTGTTATCTGTCGTTGGTTCTAAAAAGGATTTCGTCCACACTCTGTCTGGAATATTATTAATTTTTTGGGTAAATTTCATTGTTATTTTTAGTAGTTTCTGAGATAATTGTGGTGTTCTAGAAACATCACCCCATATTGCAGCTGGTGAAATGAACTCATCATACATTTCCTTGAGAATTTCACCCCATCTATTTGGAAGGTATCCCATAAACTAATTCCAACGTCACTATGATTCAAATAAAATGAATTTATTTTCGGACACCATCATCTCAAAAATTCATTACTAAAATCATTAGTATAAACAAATGTTTTTCCCATCCATATAGATTCCAAAATATAATCATCTGATAGCTCTTTCCTGAATTCTTCCTAAGTCTGGTGCACCCAAAATGTCCATATCCATTGAGGTTTCAGACCCCCTCCAGAACAAATATCACAATCTTTCATCCTACAATTATACTGATCTGTTTATGGAGCCCAAAAGGTTTAATCATATAAATGTGGCATTGTCTCTACAACATGATCTTTCATATCATGAGTAGAACCATTGTGATGTAGGATGCAACCAATAGAGACTCTTACCTCATGAACTAGAAACCCCATTGTGGTAATATTCATGCAGTGACAATTTTCATATTGATGAAACCAACTCTTTGGGATGTATTTTTTAATAGATGTAATGTTGGAATCTTATAGAAATCCCATTACCGTTTAGGGGTAGGTAAGGAAATTGTGGGTATTCACATAGATATGGAATTAAACATCTATACAGTCTAGGAAGAGTAATTTCAAGAACGTAAAAATAATCCAGTCTGATGATCTTCATCATATCATTTTTATGAGCCTTATCTTCTTTAGTAGAATTTATCAAATGATCTATTTCCTACAAAATTACAAACTCCCCTTATCAGTTTAGAATTTCAGATTAAAAAAATATCAACTTAAAAGATAATTGATAATTTGGAAAAGGAAAATCATCGCGTAGGTCCTTCAACGTGGACTGTCTCATAGGTCCATCGAAAATGTTTATAGCATAGGTCATTCAAAAAAGGTCCTAGTGAAACTCTTTCGATGAAGTGATTTGGTGTAGCTCCATTTCTAAGAGTACTTTCACTTTGAAAAATTTTTCTGGAGAGTACGCAAGAGCACAATGCAATGAAGTTTGAAAAAAGAGGTATGCAATGAGTGCCAAAAAATTTGGAAGTACAGGTGAAAAAAATCACAAATTATTGGACCTATTTATAACCCTGCATAGATGTCCATGATTTTTCTGCATGAAAAAGCTACGCGGAATTTCTTCATAAAAGTGCTCCACAAAAAACCTAAGCTTTTCAATAATTAAACCATAGACTTTTCTTAGAATGTTTACCTCAGGACTCGACCCTATTTCTAATCGGATCTAATCTTGGTGGAGGGGTTGTTGACACCTACTATGATACAAAATATCTATGAAGATAGCCCTGGTTTTTTTTCAAAATATCATGAAAAGGTTGGAAAAATTAAAAGGAATGACAATGTCTCAAAGACCTTCTTGAGAGACCTACACGACATACCTTCACAGCATACCAACGCGACGATATACTTTCTGTACACCTATCTGGTAGACCTGTGCAGAGGACCTATGTGGAGGAACTACTTGGAACACCTCCCATCAACCATGCCCCCTCCATGCCTACTATAATGACCCTTGGGCACAGATTTTCGAAGACTAAAAAAGATTAAGGACTTCCTGAAGCTCCCTTTGCGTAGATCTTTCAACTAGATCACTCAATTTTCTCACGTAACACTCAATAAAATATGATAAATGAGATAAAAAGATGAGATACAGAAGAATTTGAAATTATTTGACAATTTTAATCTCATGTACGCTTTGTTCCCCTATATGAAGAACTTTTCAATCATTATAAAGGCCTACGTAGCACACCTTCCCGGTACAGCTACTCAGCATACCTACACGGGGTACCTACGCAGCATACCTATGCAGGGTACCTATGTGGAAAAATTGTGTATAAGGCATAAATATCATCATAGGATCCCTCTTTATGTCCACTCATGACAGGGTATCTCCTTCCAAAGTTCTCTTATATGAAAAAGACTATGTTGAAGCCTCCACCAAATCCTATGGATTTATCAAACAATTGGGAAAGGCACATTATGGCGTCCCCTATTAGGGTTAGTATATCCACAGTTAGAGATCTCCCACATTTATTTCACAAAGGGGATAAGATTAATAGAGTGTATGTGGGTTTGTATATTTTTAGTCACATGTACCTTTCTCCCAGGAATAGTGTGTGGAATTTCCTGGTTTAGAGAATTAGGGTTTGGGTAATGTCATCCACAAATCATCTCTAAGACATATAACAACATGTCTATGGTAGGGAAGGTATTTTTCACACTTTCATTTCCATACAAGAAAAATAAAAATCTCCCTCCCATACCAGGATCAATTTTTGGGCAGCCATCCTGGTGTAAGCCCCTAATAATTCATATAGGAGGATGCAATCTTGGTCCTCTCTATTTAATTCACATTCACTCTTTACATTCATTGGACCCTTGTTCAATGTAAATTAATGAGAGGGATGGTTAGTTTCCTCACCCTATTCTCTGGTTGACTCGACCTCATCAACCCTCACTACTGTAAGTCCACCCTCGTCCACCATCAGAGGAGGAAAAGTGTTGGGGTCATTGTTGATTTTTTCACATCCTCTTATTTTTAACACCAAGCATGACATGCGTGGGCTTATAGATTTTTCATGTTCAAAACAATTGAACAATACTGACATTAACTATGAGAACTCTGATTCCTGTTCAAACCATGAAATTTAGGACACCTTTATAAAGGCCCGATCTCAAAATGGTTCCCTTCCTAAAGGGTTCACCAAATAATGTCCCCTAAAATGGGCATCTATAATTCATAATCCCTCAAAAAATGAATGAACTATGAGAGCTATGATTCCCTTCATAATTAGGATACATAGGAATATTTTTCAAGGCTCGAGCTAATTGGATATCCCCTTCATGAATCCAACCTCAATTCCCATAATCATGGTATTTTGTTTTGATGTAATCCCCAAATTAATCCCCCAAATAACCAAGGCATTCTTCACAATATGTAATCCCAAAATAATTTATCTCGAAGAACTATAATCTCCTATGAGACTTATCAAACTACGTGGTCTTTGATTCCCATCCAAATGGGATACGTTGGAAGCCTCCTTGAGGTTCAAACCCAACACATCAAATCAACCATGTTCTCCTAGGGCCATATACCCAACATGGCCTAATATTACTTGGAATCCTGCATCCTTTACATGTTCCTTGGGATTATTTGGCATAAGCCCCTCAATAATCTTTGACTGAGAACCTTTTTCTAAGACGTACTTACCACATAAATTAAAATTTATGAATAGGTCCTTATCACATGTCCTTGATAGGTATGATGTGTCCAATTAAGCGGCACCGAACTACAAGGGTTCTAATTATTTTCACAAGGATATATAGGTATACCATTTTATGGCTGAAATCCCAATTATTTAAAAAAATATCATATCCCCAGACAACAATAAATTCCAGAGTTTCCCACTTAGTGGGTTGAAAACAAGTATCATCGTAGTGATGATTAAAAAATCTCCTTATATTTTATGATTGGATACCATTGATGGTGAACTCTAAAGACATACAGATATCTCTCTTAATTAAGAACCTCAAATACATATGGATGATTCTAGACTTTACAAAGGTTAATAAGTGATTGAAAATTCCAAGGGAAACTTATGTTATACTTGGTTAAATCATAAGGATCTAGAAAATATGTTAAATTTAGAAAGAGTGTCCCAGAGTAGACAATAATTCCCCCAAAAGGGTGTGATGAGTCTGAACTCCCATCCTCTTGACCAATTCACGTTCTTAAGTATCATAAAGTTAAAACATAACGAATAATTGCCTTTGGAAATAAGGTCCCTTTTGGATAAATAACTATTGGGTGTTTCTAATTCCATGAATAAATCCAATGGAAACTGCCAGGAAGCAATGATTCTTAAAACTAGAAACCATGTTTCAAGGAACTACGTAATAGATAGATTATCATGTAATTTAACGAAACTCCATTTTGTTGGATCATCAACATCATAATATAAATTTATTCAATGGATCTTGAACAACAGAAGAGGGACGGGACCAAAGCACCTGAAAAGAAAAGAGAAGTCGAAGGGGATGAAAATATTGAAGGTCAAGGGAATCCCCTCAAACCATATTGACCCCCTCTGGTTTCATGGTGGTTGCAGTGTGAAAACAACAAGGAGCTGGAATGGGGACATTGATGGAAGAAAGGTATTCTGCAACCTTGTTCCACTCACACCAAGTATGGACTATGCTGATATTGATACAGATCATGTCCCTGCATTTCCTAATGATGTAGTGAATAATCCATGGAATGATGCCAGATCCATATATGGGATTGAGGCGTATTATGTAATCTGTTTCCACCTCTGATAAAGTGATCCCCATTAGGATAAATAAGGAGAGGCCCATCAACATTGCCTTGTCCTCATCCTGGATAGAAGAACCATGCCCCAAGAAGGAAGTGTATGCCATAATGACCGACCTAGAAGGGTTTTGAACCACCCCTCCTCCTCATATCAACCCCATGCTGCAAGATCCGTCAGAGTTGAGTTTTTTCCCTCTACTTGGTGGTAACCATTTATCCCAATTTCATTTACTATTACTACTACCTGACGTATCAGTATCAATATATGCCTGGAGACATCGGAGAGTTGGAGCCTCCTTCCATTTGCGAAAATATCTAATCAAATACAGCAAAAGGACCTTGGTTCATATAATGATCTGTTATCCACATGTTGTGTTCCCATCATGTCATGCCTCGTTCTGTGATTGCAAAATCAACCAACAACCTTCATGAAGGACCATCATGCATGCTATTAGCTCAGGGCTCCTCTCCCCTATTTCGTGGAACTATTGGTCCATAAACGGCATGCCAACCATGCAGTTGTCATGATTCTAGGTTGATTGTCTTTATCTATTCTACCTCATTCTTCATTGGTGATCCTATTACAAGTGTTTTTTCATAACCATTTTATGAAAGGAATGTTGTTCCATGAGGCCTTTCAATTCAATTAAAATCAAATATTTCATTTTTTATTGGAAAAGATTTGATGAATGACTTAAAAACAAGTATTTGAGGTGATTTGTTTTGTGATTTGAAATGGACATAGAAATTGATATTTATCTATCTGTTTGGGTATCATTTTACATATTTGTTTCTGTTACATATTCTATATGAATATTTCTAATGATAGATGTTATATTTTTATCTCCCACTATTTTTTAGAAAAATATTTCCTTATTTGATCTTGTATAATTCTAGGTGCTAGTTACCAACCCGTAGAGATCGAAAACACCCTATGGGATATTTTACCCCTGGAATGGGTATATGGGTACTAGGGTATCAGGTATGGATCATGTGAAATTGATTTTATTGGAGTAGGTTGATGTTAGTATGTGTAATAGGATATATATATTTATGTGACAAAGGAGAAAATTATGTGCTTGTTCGTAGACATCTATCACTATAATGAGCCTTAAGCCACCATGGATGTTTGTTAAAATGACTTTGATGAATGTTTTGATCATATTCTATTATTTTTCATTCCATTGATGAGAGTTTTTTTTGTAATTCAAATCATTAATTTATGCTTTATGGAATTGACATTCCTATAACATTTTTTGGTTTATCCTTTATATGGAATTAAATGTTCCCCATTTTTTATTGAATCATACCTCAAATGAGATAGATAAATATGTCCTAGGAGTCTGCTTCTAGTGGGTCATAGTGGTAAAATCTTCTAGTGGACTTGAATCTTTTTGAGATAACAGTTTATTTTGTCCATTCTCTGGGAAAGGAACCAATAACTCTTCATTCTTAGGCTCTAATTGTGGAATCCTAGAAGAAAAAATCAATGTGTTTTTCTCAAGAGTATTATAAGATGAATAAACCTTCTCTCCAAAGTTTTAATGATTCTTAAGAGGATGAATAATAGTTGAGAAAGATAGAGTTTAAATTGTTATTCTAGGAAATTCCATAAATTGTTAAGGTAATATGGTGTAAATATAATCTAGAAGGGACTCATAGGAGATGTTTTGATTCTATAGTCATCACATTGAATCATGAAGATTTGGAAAGGGAATAATTTTGAGTAAATTTCACATATTTATTTATTCGAGAATATATTTTCTAGGTGAAATATATAGAGTTTCACAAACTCCACCAGGATGACATAAATGTAATTTAGTACGAAAACCTATTTGATAAACCTATTTATTTTTATTCTCAGGTAGCGACTGATGCGAATATTAGGACAAACTGATTATAGAAGGGTCTTTGACCTGACATATACTCTTAGTTTTTCCTTCTAAATCTATACTTTTATAATGATTTCATGGATGGGGAATTAATGGTTGAAATTGAATTGGATGGTAAGTTAGGGTTGATGTGAGTTTCTTTTTTTTAGTGGTTGATCTATGAATCTTTAAAAGAAATAGTAAGTTTGTAGAGTATTGTGGTGATTCTAGAGAGAAGGCATATTTAAGACCTCTTGTACTACCTAGAAGAGTCCCATTTAATTTATTTTTATTCCAAACTGTTTAGAAGTTGAGGCATGTTCATTTCTAGAAACAAATGATTACAAACTACTAAGGTCACTCATGACACCTAAAAATGTTCTATAGTTTTTTTTATGATTCACATAGTGCAACATTATTATTATCTCTAAAGAGTACTATGGTTTAAGAGGATGCTTATAAGTCAAATGGGTTGCAACATTAAGTATCTAAAATGAATCTTTGCAATGAATTTGAATACTATAGAGAGGAAATTGAATTATTTACAGTGCCTTTAAAAGGTACCATCACTATATTTTTATCTTTGGTGACTTATCTATTTAAAAATGATTCATCTCACTCATTTTTATGGACTTGTATTGTGAACCTACTAAATATTCATGTAGAACATTTGTATTCTGTGATGGATATTACTAAACCCCTCCAAATGATGATGGATTATTGTATCAGTTTTCCTTATTGGGTTTTGTATTTATCAGATATTGAGAGTACATGAAATATTCTCGTTCTCAACATGAATCCTCTTTGCGTCATCCTCGGGTTGGATTGGCTATTTTTTTAATAATGTCTAAATTGACTATTATCATCGATGCATCTCCTTCCCTACACATGATTTGGTGGGTCGTATGATTCCTGGAAAATGGGACATATGTTCTTGTAAAGTATGATTATTTTTTCTAAATATGCTATGGGTAATACCATGGTTTTCATTGTAATTATAGAGGGAATATTTGAGTTATGATCTCCTATAGTCTTTTTTGAGTTTCCTGGCATGTTTCCTTCTAATTTCTCTTGTTTTCCATTAGAAATATTCATAAAATTTTCTATTGATTTTTTTTCTGGTACTCAAACGTTATCTATTCCTTATTACTCTATGGAACCAGTAGTGTTGATATACATATAGACTTATTTTTACCATATTCTAGATAAAATATTTCTATTCACTAGTGTTTCACATCATGCGGAACCTTTTCCCTTTCCAATGAAAGATAACATTACACTTCACCTCTATGTTGACTATCTAAATCTCAATTGAGAGAAGTTAACAAACAAGTATCAGTTACATCATATTGATTTTTTTTGACCTGTTGAAAGGGTAAATGTTTTTCTCAATCATTGATCTTCAATCTAGTTATCACCGGTTGTGAATAATGGAAGTTGAAATAAAAATCCAACAAAAAATAGTAGGTATCTCCATTATGAGTATATTTTCATGGAATATTGTTTAACCAATGCATTAAAGAATTTTCATGGATTTAATGAACATTAATTTCCAATAGTGACTAAAATTTTCATTATATTCTAGGAGGATTAAATATTGGTGTACTATAATAATGATGAGGACCATGTTCTTCATTTAAAAGAATTACTAGACATATTGCGAGATCAAGGACTATATTTTAAGCTATGAAAGTGTAATTTATGGATTTAAGATGTAATTTTCTTGGGTGATGTGGTCTCAGAACAAGGCATCTCTGTCGATCATGTGATATTGAAGGTTATTATAACATAAGAGAAACCACTTAATATTTTTAATATATATAGATTCATGGGGATATCATGGTATTACCAACTAGTTGTTAAATATTTTTCTATGTTGGATTTTCCAATTACCATCCCCACTTCTAAGGGAGTAATTGTTTGTGTGAATGAAAAAATTCCATGTTCATTTTCTGAGATGGAATGTCTTTTGACTTCTATTCTAGTGTAGAATCTTCTAGTTTACTAGTTGAGTTATGTGGTATTCTATGAAGCATCAAGTTTTGGTGGGTAATGTTATTATATATAATGACCACATAGTTTCCTATAGATCCATATATCATATTGCACATGAGAATAAATATCCAAACCATAACCCCGAATTGGAATCTGTTATTCCTTCTATTAAAAGATAGCAAAATTAACGTTTCATTTAAATTTTACGTTTTATGACGACCTTAAAATAAGTTTTAAAATATTATATAAAAAAATAGAATACAATAATGGTTTTGGGTGGAGTATCTATAATCTCTTGATTTTGATAGTACCTACACCCAATGAAAGGAATTTTTTCTTAACGATTCTTTAAGTAGGAAACTTCTAAGACATCAATAACAGAATTATTAGAATAGTGTAGACTGAGGGATCTTTTTTCATAGATTCATTTAGGAGTATATGAATAATGTGGTTAGTTTTTTTTGAAATTTTTAATTTGAAATCCTCTCT
The DNA here is from genome assembly GCA_963277665.1 of Viscum album. Lineage (NCBI taxonomy): Eukaryota > Viridiplantae > Streptophyta > Magnoliopsida > Santalales > Viscaceae > Viscum > Viscum album. Next base: position 1,294,188,770 of record OY728158.1, read on the forward strand.
TATCAAGAAAATTATCCATGAGGAATATCTTGATGATTAATTCCAAAGCATTAAGTACACTTTTTATAGTGGGGATACTGTTAATGAATGGGCATTCACTTTTAAGGGAATATTTTGATTTTAGAAATAGTTTATTATGCCTTTTACAATAGTACATTCCATTATGGGTGTAACAACCTGAAATTTTGAATAAATCTTGTTTCCTAATTTATGTGTTATTTTATTTTATTTTTATACTCAACAAAAATCTTTCATTTGATAACATGAGTATAATTAAAGTGATATCGTTGGGTGTTGACTGTTATATGACCATTGATCAATATGACCACTGGAAACTAAACAATTTGATTATTGTCTCTAAATACAAGTAATCTTGGTTAATTATTATTGAAAGAAGATTTGATGGCCTCACCCAGTAGTCTTGGACCGATCGAAGCCCATCTAACAGAACATGGGAAGGAGGTAGCACCACTGGTCTTTGCTCTGGACCAAACCCAAGCTGAACTTCATCGTTTGAAGCTAGAACAGAATCGCCTTTGCGAGAAGTTCAAACTGATAGAAATTACTACTCGTGCGATGTTGGCCGAGCCTCCCTCGGATTCTCTCACCTTAGCGCACCTTACACTTAGGTCCTATGCTGGTCTGATTCGGGGATATGTTAGAAGATCGTAACTGCCTTGTGTAATCCTTTTTTTTAAATAACAATTGGGATTTCTTCTTATGATGATGTTTATGACTTTTCAAATGTCCGGATAAATATAGTATGCATATTTTTGATGAATTTTAGAAAATGAATATTTTAAAAAGGTTTATGAAAACCTTAAATCATTAAAAATGTGTAATGATATTCAAAAAATGGTCTTCTACAATTGTGCTCAGTACGAAATTTAGAGTCTAATAAGATCAACCTGATTTTTGATAAATAGTAAATTATGAATAGTGATTTTATGATTAGGATTAGTAATTTGTCCAAATGGATTAGTAATCTCACTTAAAGAAAGTATTAAAATAAGTTAGGCACTTTGATTAAGTAAAGTGATTCAATAAAATAGTTAAATAACGGTTTCATAAATAATTATTCAAGTATTAGTTTTTTCGGGTGAATAGTGTTTTTTAATAAAAAATTTAATTTAAAATAATTAGAAACTTATTTTTATAAAATGGATTTCATTTTTAAACTCAGAGCATCGATATTATATTAAGGTAATTTTTGGGGATTTTTCTAAAAAAATGAATTTTCGGTGAATAATATTTTTTTAATTAAATATTTAATTAAAAATATTTATATAATTATTTTTATAAAATTGATTTCATTTTTGAAATCAGAGCATTGATATTTGGTTAGGGTGAAATTTTGGGATTATTCTGAGAAAGTTGAATATTTGATGAATAATGAAAATACAGTTTTTAAGTTATAGGTGTTTAATGACATCATTAAATGATGTATTAAGTATGTAATCAATATGGTCGACTTATGAATAGTAAGATAAGGTATGAGGTGTCCCAAGTGGCCAATACCATGGGAAAATACCCGGGGCAAGCCCATGGTTTTGCCAAAACCACTAATGAGGTGTCCCTTGGCCATTAATGCCTTGTCCCCTCACTTTCCCTATAAATACCAAGCCATCCTCTCATCCATTCGACTCCCCACTCTCCCCCAACGAAGTTCTGGTCTCATTACTTCTCAAGGAGTCCTCCCAAGGTGCCCCCAAGCCCTCAAGTTCCCAACATTTGAGTTTTAAGAGTTACCTTTTAAGGTAAGGGATCCGATCTCTCTCATTCTTTACAAGAAATATCTTTTATGTAATTTCTTTTATGCTCCATGTTCTTATGCTAAATGGTCTTCTTTTATACTCCTCTTCCTGCCTTTTTCATGTTCACATAATTATAGATCCCCTCTTACTCTCATTATTTCGTTTTATGAACTTTTAAGTGGCGCCGTTAGGCTGCCGAAATTTTGGTAACAGATTCTTTCTCCCTTCTCATTTTTCAAGACCTATTTTCATGTAAAGTATTTCAAGTTACTTTTTGTTATGTTGGGTATGATATCTAAATTTAACATACTGATATTTTATGATAAAATGATGAGATACCCCATTTTATCTCTTTAATTCAGTATTTTGATGTTTTAAGTGGCGTCGTTAGGCTGCCGAATTTTTAAGTGGTTCTTCACCCTTCTCGTTTTGAAGTTCTACTTTCATGTCAATTATTTCAAGTTCCTTTTTGTTATGTTGGGGTATGATCTCTATATCTATAATACTGATCTTTTATGACCATATTATGAGAGACCCCATTTTATCTCTTCAATTCAGTATTTTGAAGTATTAAGTGGCGTCGTTAGGCTGCTGAATTTTTAAGTGGTTCTTCACCCTTCTCGTTTAGAAGTTCTACTTTCATGTCAATTCTTTCAAGTTCATTTTTTTTATGTTGGGTTATGGTCTCTATTTCTATCATACTGATATTTTATGTTCATATGATGAGAGACCCTATTTGATCTCATCAATTCATTTTTGTGGAAGTTTATGTGATGCCGTTAGGCTGTCAAATTTTTAAGGGATTCTTTCACCCTTCTCATTTTTCAAGTTCGATTTTCATGTCAAGTCTTTTAGGTTCCTTTTTATTATGTTGGGGTATGATCTCTATATCTATCATACTGATATCTTATGATCATATGATTAGAGACCCTATTTGATCTTGAAAAATCATTTTTTTGAAGTTTATGTGACATCGTTAGGCTGCCAAATTTTCATAAGAGAAATCTTATTTTTGTCTCACTTCCATGTTTTTCATTTCATATGGTATATATTTCAAATTTCATTACCATGTTCTTAAATCACTTATATTCTGTCCCCCTACTGTTTTATGGATCATTTATGAGTGGGTGACCCATGTCCCCTCTCTTTTCAATGTTTTCTAAAACCTTGTAACATAGTAGTTATGCTTCAGAATTTTCATCTCAAAATGCCTCTCTCTTTTCTCAAAATTATTTTATGTTATAAAGTAAATACTCAAAGATCTTATTTCTACAAGGGTATTCACATATATATCAAAATATTCTATTTTAAATTCTGGGATTTACAAACATGAAACCCACTCTCCCCTTCCATGGGTTTAAAGTGACGTAAAGATCATGTCTTTAAAGCAGCTTTTAAAACGTTATGATTATGAATTGAAACCCATTTATTTTATGCTATATGGGTTATTTAGGAAATTTTTTATGATGATATATGTGGCTCACATGATAATAAAGGCAAATTTAAGGGTGCGCCCTGATAGCGCTCTAATGCATTGGGTAATGATGTAAACACTAGAGATTACAATTTTCACGATATATTGGGGAATAACCTTGGTAATTTTCAAATGACACCTTGGGGATGGACCTTGGTGATATGTTCATGATTGTCTATATTAAATGTTGCAGCCACATCTTCATGTTATGAAAAATGTTATTTTTATTATTATATGACTCATGATTTCTTTCTCATGCCTTAAACCTCTTTTTCATGACATTGTTGATGTATCTCAAGTTCAGATGTTAAATGTTTCTCTGGTTTCCCTTACTGGGCCTTCTGCTCACCCTTTCTTTTTATGTATGTCCCCAGGTTATGAGATGTAGTAATGAACCTAGGATGAACATGACGAGAAGCCTTTCAAGTGTGTAAGAAGAATGTTTTATGTTTTTATGTTTTATGTTCCTGGTCTCCAAGACACTAAACCTTAAAGATCCTCAGTTTTGTAAAATGTAATGAAAGTTTTTGTCATAAAAAGGCGGGATGCTATAGTTGGTATCAAATGATGGTTTAGTTAATGGTAGAAATTAGGATATGAAAACTCTAGGAAGAACCCTATAGAAAAGTTTAAATATAGGAAATCTTCCTGGTATTTTGGTGAGTATTGAGTAAGGGGTTGCCAAGCAAATACATCCCTGTCTTGATATGAGCAGGTAGAGGTGGCTCTAGAAGAGATGTACATAGGGGTAAAACCCGAAAACACCGCTTTTAGCTAGACTCGAATGGGAACTGGTACATGACAACAGGCCATACTGCACTCTTGGTTACGACACTCCCAGGGGATATGCTTTGGTAAATTCATAAGCTTAGTATGAACCATTGTTAAAGGAACCAAGATGAAATAAAATAAAGATTCACATAAGAATATATGATCATGGATAACCAAGATTGGAACCTAGGGGATCACAAGATAGGGTATACTTTTCTTCTACAAGTTATCCTAATATGCTTTAAGTTCCTTTTCATGATTATTAGTTAAGTATTTAAGCCTCTAATTATACTTTATCATCTTAGTTAATGGTGGGAAATGGAAGAACGTGTCCCAACAACCAATGTGATTGGAAATGCGATGATTTCCATATTAATATGACAGGGATGATTAGGGGATTAAAAGATGATTATTATTTTGGAAGAAGTTCACTATTTTGGGGACCCTATATGATCGAGGTAAATAGATTACTACGGTATTTTCATTGAGGAGTAAGGCTGACATATATTTTGAAGAATTGAAAAATTTAAGGTGGACTTATAGTAATTTAGGTTACTTATGGGAATGATTAACCTATCTTGGGTAAAATATGTTTAGGTTAGATACTTTTGTTATAAGATATTAGGAGTGGTTCATGTTGTTTGGAGATGAACAATGAAGTTTATTTTGGAAGACTACGTTATCAAATCCTTTTTGTATTTGGGTTTCAATCTTAGTTTGGTTTATTTTAAAGAATTTTAAGGACCGTTATTTATGGAATGGTCTATGATGAACTTTGGGTAGTACCATGGAACTTTGAATATTTAAATTTTGTTTCCATTCCTATGGGATTCTTTTTTTTTTGAAGAGTTTTTTTACCTTACCCTTTCTATATTTGGGATAATGTTTAAAGATAGAAGAAATAGATAGTTAATCTTTTGTGGATTAAGTGATTCTCTAGAAGATGATTCTTGTGTTTTGATGAGACCAAGTAGTTTTGAATGCTCATCGTTTGGAGAAAAGATTAGTGTTGGTATGGACTTATTAAAGGATGAAACTCTACGTGAAGGTAGTTATATTTTCTTATGTTCTATGTTGTAAATGAATTCCTCAAAATTATGAAAAGGAACGTAAAATGAAAATGTGGTTGGTTTACGTTTCCTACTAGGTAATCAAATACCATTTACACACATCATAATTTTGGGATTTTCTAATGGTTAACTTTCTCCTAATCATGTTTTCTATGACTCTCCCTCAGAAGTTGACCTTTTGTTTTCTCTTCCATGTCCATGTTTTCGTACATGGAATCCTAGAGTGGGCTAACTCGGGTGACCTTTGTACTTACCTTTTTTTCTTTTAAAGTAATAGTTTTACTAACTTCTTTTCCGATGTGGGACTTTCAATTATATTTCAAAACCCAATTTTGAAAATTGCAAGGATGCAATTTCTTAAGGGGGGAAGATTGTAACGACCCAAAATTTTGAATAAATCTTGTTTCCTAATTTATGTGCTATTTTATTTTATTTTTATACTCAACAAAAATGTTTCATTTGATAATATGAGTATAATTAAAATGAGACCGTTGGATTTTGACTGTTATATGACCATTGGTCAATATGACTGCTGGAAACTAAACATTTTGATTATTGTCTCTAAATAAAAGTAATCTTGGTTAATTATTTTAGAAATAAGATTTGATGGACTCACCCAGAAGTCTTGGACCGATCGAAGCCCATCTAACAGAACTTGAGAAGGAGGTAGCACCACTGGGCTTTGCTCTGGACCAAACCCAAGCCAAACTTCATCGTGTGAAGCTAGAACAGAATCGCCTTTTGCAAGAAGTTCAAACTGATAGAAATTACTACTCGTGCGATGTTGGACGAGCCTCCCTCGGTTTCTCTCACCTTAGAGCACCTTACACTTAGGTCCTATGCTGGTGTGAGGTGTCCCAAGTTGCCAATACCATGGGCCAATACCATGGGCAAGCCCATGGTTTTGCCAAAACCACTAATGAGGTGTCCCTTGCCCATTTATGCCTTGTCCCCTCTCTTTCCCTATAAATACCAAGCCATCCTCTCCTCCATTCGACTCGCCACTCTCCCACAACGAAGTTATGGTCTCATTAACTCCCAAGGAGTCCTCCCAAGGAGTCCTCCCAAGGTTCCCCCAAGCTGTCAAGGTCCCAACCATTTAGTTTTAAGAGTTACGTTTTAAGGTAAGGAATCTGATCTCTCTCTTTCTTTTCAAGAAATCTCTTTTATGTAATTTCATTTATGATCCATGTTATTATGTTAAAGGGTGTTATTTAATACTCCTCTTACTGCCCTTTTCATGTTCACATAATTAGAGATCCCCTCTTACTCTCATTATTTAGTTTTATGAAGTTCTATGTGGCGCCATTAGGCTGCCGAAATTTTGGTAACGGATTCTTTCTCCCTTCTCATTTTTCAAGATCTATTTTCATAAAAAGTATTTCAAATTCCTTTTTGTTATGTTGGGGTATGATCTCTAAATTTATCATACTGATCTTTTATGATAATATGATGAGAGACCCCATTTTATCTCTTTAATTCAGTATTTTGAAGTTTTAAGTGGCGCCGTTAGGCTGCCGAATTTTTAAGTGGTTCTTCACCCTTCTCATTTTGTAGTTCTACTTTCATGTCAATTCTTTCAAGTTCCTTTTTGTTATGTTGGGGTATGATCTCAATATCTATCATGCTGATCGTTTAGGACCATACGATGAGAGACCCCATTTGATCTCTTCAATTCAGTATTTTGAAGTTTTAAGTGGCGTTGTTAGGCTGCCGGATTTTTAAGTGGTTCTTCACCCTTCTCATTTAAAAGTTCTACTTTCATGTCAACTTTTTCAAGTTCCTTTTTGTTATGTTGGGGTATGATCTCTATATCTATCATACTGATATTTTATGTTCATATTATTAGATACCCTATTTGATCTCATCAATTCATTTCTGTTTAAGTTTAAGTGATGCCGTTAGGCTGTCGAATTTTTAAGGGATTCTTTCACCCTTCTCATTTTTCAAGGTCGATTTTCATGTCAAGTATTTCTAGTTCCTTTTTATTATGTGGGGGTATAATCTCTATATCTATTATACTGATCTCTTTTTATCATATGATGAGAGACCCTATTTGATATTGTCAAATAATTTTTATTGAGGTTTAAGTGACGCCGTTAGGATGCTCAATTTTCATAAGAGAAATAATATTTTTGTCTCACTTCCATGTTTTTCATTTCATATTTTATATCTTTCAAATTTCATTTCCATGTTCTTAAATACCTTATTTTCTGTCCCCCTACTGTTTTATGGATCATTTATGAGTTGGGGACCCATGTCCCCTCCCTTTTTAATGTTTTCTAAAACCTTGTATCATAGCTGTTATGCTGCAGAATTTTCATCTCAAAATGCCTCTCTCATTTCTCAAAATTATTTTCTGTTATAAAGTGAATACTCAAAGATCATATTTATACATGGGTATTCACATATATATCAAAATATTCTATTTTAAATTATGGGATTTACATACATGAAACCCACTCTCCCCTTCTGTGGGTTTAAAGTGACGTAAAGATCATGTCTTTGAAGCAGTTTTTAAAACGTTATGATTATGAAATGAAACCCATTTATTTTATTCTATATGGGTTATTTATAAAATGTTTGATGATGATATATGTGGATCACATGATAATAAATGAAAATTTAAGGTTTCTCCCCGATAGCGCTCCAATGCATTGGGTAATGATGTAACAACTAGAGATTACAATTTTCACGATATCTTGGTGAACAACCTTGGTAATTTTCAATTGACACCTTGGGGATGGACCTTGGTGATATGTTCATGATGGTATATATTAAATGTTGCAGCCACATCTTCAAGTTATGAAAAATGTTATTTTATTATGATATGTCTCATGATTTCTTTCTCATGCCTTAAAGTTCTTTTTCATGACATAGTTGATGTATCTCAAGTTCACATGTTAAATGATTCTCTGGTTTCCCTTACCGGGCCTTCTGCTCACCCTTTCTTTTGATGTATGTCCCCAGGTTATGAGATGTTGTAATGAACCTAGGATGAACATGAGGAGAAGCCTTTCAAGTGATTAAGAAGAATGTTATATGTTTTTATGTTTTAAGTTCCTAGTCTCCAAGACACTAAACCTTAAAGATCCTCAGTTTTGTAAAATGTAATGATAGTTTATGTCATAAAAAGGTGGGATGCTATAATGGGGGGATTCAACAATTATAAGGGGATGTTGAATCCATAAACAGGAAGATATTTTATTATATTAAGTGATGATTCTGGTTTCCACGTATAAGAAAATTCATCCCTATATATGTTTCTCGTCATTTTACCTATCAATGGGTAAAGGTTATGCACCGGATACCTGGAGATTGAATAATCCACATCGAATTTATATATGTAAGTGATAAGAGATATTTATGGTCTTAATTTTTTAGGTTGATGTGCACCCCTTGGAAAATAATGTGTTACCGATTATGATTGATCGGTTGATGAAATCAGCTCATTTCATACCCATTCACAACACAACTAAAGAGGATGATTTGGAATATCTCTATTTATATGACATTTTCAAATTCCATAGAGTCCATTATATTGTAGTATTTGATAGTGACCCATATTTTTCATCTACCTCTTAGAGAGGCCTCCATGAGGCATTGGGTTATGAGACACATTTAAGCATGACCTGTCATCTGAGGATGAATGGCTAGATAGAACGAGCTATATGGATTCTTGAGGGCATGATATATTCCTACGTTCATTATTTTGTAAGAGTTTAATAGAAATTTTTTTCATTAATAGTGTTTTATTATAATAAATGTTACTGGTCATAAATCATTATGGTTTTTTTGAGTCCATTTGTGGCTATCCTTGTAAATCTTGGTTTATTTTTTCAGAGATTTGTGATATTTCTTTGGATATACCAAGTTTCATCCAAAAGATGATAGTAACTATATATTTGATTCATAATATAATTATGATGAAAAAATTGAAAAAAATATTAGGTTTACCATCATAAGAGAAATTTGTAGTTTTTAGTAGTTAATCATGTGTTTTTGTGACTCTTTCCTCATTTGGAACATTGGCGGATTGAGAAATAAGGGAATCTTACACCATGGTATGTCATACCTTTTGAATTTTTTGAACATGTGGGGAAATTTTTTTACCATTTAACACATACTCTATATTTAATGGCAATACATAGTGTGTTTTATGTATCAATGCATTGGAATTATCTTTTTGACCCTTCCCATGATTTAAACTAGGGGATCTTGATGTTGAACCTATATTATCTATGATATAGAATTCAGTGATTATTTTATTTAATAAAAATAGGTACTTCATAGGAAGATGATATATTTGGCCTGTGTTCTATAAATTTTTTTTCTTATTCGCATGATAATTGGGAGCATGATTCTTTAATTAGAGAATAGTGCCATAATATCGACGACATGAAAAAATTTTGGAAGAAAATCTAGGGATATAATTTATTTATAGTCAGGTGGTTGTAACATATTTTTACCTTCATTTATGTATTACATGAAACTTTCAATGATATAAATTAACAATGTCAATTTTAGCGGTAATCCGTTGAGAATTTTTATAATTTTTAATCCCACCGTGTTATGCATAGTTGGCACACGATTATAGAAAACCATGTGGTTTGGCCAAATAAACCATGCGCCCAGATTTGAGCCACTATAAGTGGGTGTATGGTTTGTCAAAACGGTGCATCCATACCCTCCAACCCATGAAACACATATAGTCAGGGTTCTCACAGTTTGAACATTTTTGGATAAACTATGAACCATCATAATAAAAATTGTCCACATTACTAATAAGGGCATGTGGTTATGAAGAATGGTTTTTCTAACCATGTGAGCTTACTAAAAAATCTATGCATGCAGTTTCATTTGATCTAATGTATTTTTATAAAATCTTGAACCCCCATTTAATTTTCATAATCACCCAATTCGACCTTAACTCAAATTCCTTGGTTGTGATGGCCTTAAAGAATTTTTTTGGTACCACAAACCTTCTTTCATGGTAGATCAATGTCCTATTGGTCTCATTAGAACATCACTAGGATAATATATCTAACCTTGATTAGATTATTTTGATCTATCGTTTTATTTTTGATAAATAATCATGTAGATGATGGATATAATATAATTTTTATTGGATCAGGATTATTTGTTTTATTTATTGATTTATTATTCTATTTCATTTGTTGGAAATATCATTGAAGTTTTTTTCCTAGACCAATTGATAAAATGTACGTGATTCCATAAGGATTTTCTTTTGAATTGACATATTATATTTATTTATTTGTTGGAAAATATGTTTAAAATGATTAAAAAATGGATTTGAGATCATTTGATCATTGATATAACATAGGCGTAGAATTTGAGAAAATTGAAAATTCAAATGGAATTGAAATTTTTGGGATGGATTTGTGAAAAATAATTGATTGATTTTGGGAAAAAATTTGACAAAATTATTTGATCAAATATTGGAGAAAATGGATCAAAATGAAATCTTCATATGAAATGGAATGGAACGAAGAAAAAATATGATTTTCATTTGAAATGAAAAATTCATATTGAATAATAAAATAGGGAAATTGTTTTTTGAAATGTTTTCAAAAGGTTGATTTCTAATTTATTGATTTATAAATTTAAGTTAACAGGAGAATTAGTGGTCAGTTGTTGACTGGGACAATCATTCTATAATTTTGATCCCATAATAACGAATTTACAATGAAGCAATTAACTAAACGAAGTCATATCAGGACTCACATGATGAGTTACCCTTTTGGGGTATATATTTATAACCCATAATGGGTTTCCCACTTGAGGGTGTTGATTGAGTATATATGTTGTTTATGAACAATGGAAATGGTTGAGATATGTGAGGATCTTATTGCTAGTAACAAATATATCATAGAATGTCTGATAATAGTGATATGAGTTTTTTTATTTGATATTCATTCCACTAATTGTGAAATGATTATCTCACGGAAACTCATTTATATAATTGTTTAATATAAAATATTTATTTAAAACTATTTGAATGTTGTTTGATATGAATGTCATCTTTTTATTATGAAATAACCATATGGTTTAAAATATTATAATTTAATTCCATTCCATAATTGATTATAAATGATAGAATAAATTGTAATTTTTTATTGTGTTTATTATGTAACACTTATTGAGACCCTACTAGGATTTATAGCTCACACCCTACCTTTTCCTTTAGGTGATAATATACTTTATTATGCCTTATTTGGACAATTAAAAATCACCACATGGATTTGGTGGATGTTCTTAATCCTTGGAACTCTATATTGGTCTTGTTGACCAGTGGAGCTGTTGTACACCTATTACAAAGAGGTTTTGGGGAGTTTTTTCTAGTTGAAATTGTAGTTTCCTTTGGGGTGTTAATCAATCTATGTAGGTAATTTTTTAAATATTTTCTACAGTTTACATCATTTTAGAGTGGTTATCATGCGAAAGTATATAATTTATATTTTACTGTTTCGTAAAAAAATTCCATCCATTTTTTATCTGGTATAATGCCAGGTTTTAGTCATTAACTTGTGGGTATCAAAAATTCCAGTTGGGAAATTTAATAGTTATATTAGATATCAGGATACCAGGGTATTCAGGCTAGTCTATGACACCTTATATTTCCTATTCCCAAGGTTAGAATGATCATGGACAAAACAAGAGGGTCATCCAGATAAACCCACCTAATGCGACAGCATATGGTGGTGGCATTAGAGGTGCATATGATGAGATAAAATGTTTAATGTGATGATGAGTGCCATTGCATGATGGGGAGGTTCGTGAAACCTTGGGAGGGAAGCATCTTTGGTGATGGGTGACATGAATCATTGGTTGGGGTCCTTCAAACCTTGTACAAATTTGATATAATTGGCCACTATAGGATCAAATCAATAGAAGAGCGAGGCCCATAATTTTCATGATGTGGGGAAAGGATTCCTCTCGGTGTGCCGTTCAATTATCCGCAAGGATGTCATTTTTCTACCTCATATCTTCTTCTATGGACTGACATATAAAAAAATATATTATATATCACTCCATATAATATCCATGTCCATTTAAAATTATATTAAGCATCACTATAGAATCAAATAAAACCATATTGTAGCAATTTCATTTAAATGAAGAATCCATAGAGCTTGAAATTAGAAGAGGATGTCAATACAATAGTCTCTAGTTTCATTGTATCCCCTATAGCTCAATATTAAATAAAATGATGATTCACTATGTATGAATACATTATTAAGAATCTATTTGATGTAGTAAATAATAATGAGTGACAACTTCTTAGGGATACACCATGATTAAATAAAGAAGGGTTAAGTTTTTTTGTGATAAAATATATTACATCGTAGGGGTTTTAGGAAATCATGGGGAGAGTGAAAATGGATGTAGTGATAATTTTATAATAAGTAGTATATGACTATGGTGAGATGGATATTTTGTATCCTTGCATATACAATCTTAGAGGAATACACACACATAAATTTTTTTCCTCATTAAATGTATTTACTTTACGGTTATTATATCTATCATAGGTTTCTCATACAAATATTTCACTCCTAATGTGACCATTATAGGATAAAAATATGGGTTTTAAATAGGATCATGTGTGATGGATAGAAATTACAATTTAAGAGGTAAAAACACTCTATAAAACCAAAATAATTTCCATATGGAGATAACCGGATTAGAAAAAAGATATATTTTCTGATTCACACTTACAAGAAGACTTGCCCAACACACTGATTAGAAAATAGATAATGAGATATATTCAAATAGAGGTGATTGATTATTATAACATGAAATATTCCATAAATTTTACATATTTAATATCCAAGTGATATTGAATTATAGGGAAATTAAAACCCCAAGTAATATTGATATGAAAAGAAAAATAGATAAGATAGGGGAGGTAATACTCTATAAATTGATAAAAAAACATACTAGGTAGAGGGAGACTTTCCCAGTCTAGTGGAGGTTACCTGAACAAGTATGAGATTTACATTTGAAACCTAAATTAAGACTAGAAGGTGGATTTTCATCTTTAACTATCTTTTTAACATTGTTTAGAATGAGTTTTTTCTTTCTGTTTTTTATTTAATAGTGGATCTACTTTGCCAATTTTTTGATCATTTCAACTATACCGGTCAATTTCACATAATATTGTTTCTTTTACAATTAATCTTCTATAACAAAGAATCTCATCATAATTTAATAAAATATGAACTATGGATGGAAATAATTTGTGTGGGAGGGTAGATTTGATGGATTATAATGATTAATTTACTATTTTGATTTATTCTTACTTGTGAATTATTTTTAATAATTTTTATTAAATTAAGAATAATTTAAATCACGTACCTATTTACCATGAATGATTAAGGAAATATTTTGGAGTAATCTAAATATGATTAATGTGAGTGGAGAGTTAGACCTGCCTTTACATCACCATACTATTTTATATTAAACATAATTCACCAAATCATGTTATAGAAATATGTTAAAGGGGGTTGAACTATCTTAGGATGTTCTAATTAATGGTTGTTTTCTTGGGTAGATACTATAGGAAGTTTTATGATAAATATTTTTTTAATCTTAAACATAATGATTGAATTTATCTAATTTATGAAAAACCATCCTTTGAAATTAACACTCCTATCGTCATCCTTGTATCATTTTTGAGTATTCCAACTACATATCTCGTAATACAGTATAAACAAATTCATATAATAAAATGTTTCCATATTTGAAAGTATTAAATCACCTAATCCATTTCGCAATGGGTTTAACCATGTACCTAACACTATTTTATTCACATATAGTTATTGTAGGTTGAGCATAAATCAATTATTAACATTAATATCCCATCTGAAAAATGACACCGTTTGAGTGTGTCACCCACCCGTCTTTCTTTATTATTATTATCTTATTGTGTGACGAATATCATCCGTCTAATATTAGATTTGTTCATATGAATATAAGGGTTCCTTTTTTAATATCTTATCTTTGACTACTAGACTACCCTATCAGTATAGCATTTATACTGAACTTCGTGTCATGTTTTAAGAATAAAAAATTTGTGCATGATAGAATAAATTCACACACAATATTCTTCTTACTAAACATAAATATAGTAGATCATCAATACTGAATTTTTATTTCCTTAATTACAATGGGTATCTAGTAGTAATACTTTATTGACCTTCTTCGTCATCTTACTCGATGAAAATACTCCACTCTTCCAAAATGCCATCGATAACTTATCAATCCTGTAAACAAATTTCTATCATTCATGGAGTACTTAATTTTCTATAGTCAAACAATTATTCTCATTTATTTTTATTTTTATTTCAATACTCAATCTTTACAATTTTTATTTATTTTAATTTTAAAATAATCTAATACATCATATAGAATTTAAAATGCAATAATAACTTTGTAAAATATATATTGACAAAAAATATTTATTTAAAATCACATCAGAATATTGGAATATAACAACTATTTCATCACAATAATATTAGCATTAATTTAATTATAAGGATTGTGATCATGACTATGAAGATCCTAACACAACATGATTATATATAGGTAGTTAGTGTATATAATTCCATGGATTCTATTACAGAATGTTCTCTATCTACTTCATCTTTTATAGTCATTATGTAATGACCTTCCATTCCATGATATGGATACATCACATTTTTTAAATCCATCTTTAACTATTTTCTCATTCCAAAATATCCTCAGGATGGGATCATCATTATCATAACATGGAATCCTTATTATATAATTCTCTATAAATAACACATATTCAATAATGAAATATAGATTGAACTATGATGTTAATGACCTAAATTTATAACCCAACTTCATTAGAGCTAATTTCACAAAGTAACTTCATAAAATTATAACCTGGTGAAATTTCAGAGAAAACCCAAAAAATAAGAGTAAATGGATCTTATATTTCTCTTTAAGATAATGTATTTTGAGTTTTCACATCGAACAACGACCCTTATGCACTCTAGGGATAATCAGAGTACATTCCCTACAAAAACCTAAAAGAATAATATTTTCATTATAAATGAATCTAATGTATTATAAAATATGGAAACTGAAGAAACTATAAAATAATTTAACTCCTTATTAAAATTAATTAATTTTATTTTATATAGTAATATTCATGGTATAAATTTAATGTAAATTTAAAATCATAAATTATATAGTTGTATTCTCACTAAATTAATTTTCATGTATTACTGGGTTTTAATTAAAATCATAATTTATAAATTATAGAACATGAATTGGAAAAAATGAAAATCATTTTTGAAATCATCAACAAAAAATACCCTTATAAATAATTTTGGGATATTTTAAAATGATTTATTTTTATATTAAAGTGAAAGATATCGATTTTTGTAATACTTTTATATACATTCAATATATACAGTTATATAAGTGTACCATTATGTTTATAATTTTCTTATTAAAGTATCATATAACTCATTTAAATTTCCGTAATGTAATAAAATACATATTAATCATCATTATAAATGATTTTGGTATAAGATCATTTTTGGGATTAAATCAAAATTGTAAAAAAACTATTTATATTGTGTTTTAAGAATTTATATAAAAAATTATTTCATACACTTATAGAAATTTTACCCTAAAAATTATTCCATATTTTTACTCATGATTTTTGATTTTGGATAATAAGAAGCATTTTTTTGTCATTCTGAATATCTGCCGCGAAAAATATTTTTCATCTTGATATGTGTTAAACGAATAACATTGGGAAAAATAAATGGTATATGTCCAAGAAATATCCAAAAAAAATTAATTTAATTTACTGGATAGTTTCATTTTTTCTTAATCATTTACTCTTAAACATTTTGTAAATTAATTTCCACATGCTTTTGATATTGACCATAATATTATTTTGAGTAATGTATAAATACAAAATGTCACTCTCTTAATTTTAATAAATGTAATATTTTTTTCATAGGGAAAATAATATTTAATGTTTTGTTATAAATGTTTATATAAATATTAATAAATTTATTTATTTGAAGTAATTTATTTTTAATTTTTTATGATGAAATAATTACATTAATAGCTTATGCAATGTCATCCTAATTCCTGTTTATATAATATAAATATCAAGTAAATCATTTTTAAAAGCCTTATAAGTAATATAATTAGGATAAATTATTGTGTTCCATTAATATTTTTGATACATATTACATTTTAGTGATTTATTGAAAATCAATATTACATCTCCATTACAATCTTAATGTCATTAATTTGAAACAACATTAATTGACACAAAACTAACTATAATGGTGTATTATGTAATATATTATTTTATTTAAGGATTTCAATTTCATAAAAATATTATATACCAATAATTTATTGAGGTATTACCATGATAATAAATTAATTACCACTTATGAGTCACTTATCCTTTAGTAGTATATTTTGATACTTCTATAGAGAAAAAAAATTGATTTCACGGTATTCATTAAAAATGTAATTATGTGGATAAAACTAAGATATAATGTTAAAATAATCACTAAATATTTAAATAATTTATTTTATGGAGTTAGATAAACTAATAATATTCCATTAATATAAAATTTTCAATTCTATAATCATTGACTTGAAAAAATATTATATTAATTTAATTACATAAGTAATTCCAAGGGTTACCTTACCCTCACTTATGAAATGGAACCAATTAACCTATAATCCTCAAAATATTTAATAATTATATTTTAGAAAAGACTCACACTAATATCTTCTAAAAAATGCATACTTCTGTTTTGAATAACGTTTTTTTTACCAAAACAATCATTCCTAGAAGCCCTAAGGGCTAATCCAAAGTTAAATATATGAGGAGATGATATAAGTCCAAACTGAACTATGTCATATTTATTTATTATTAAACTTTTTTAAAATTTTCATTATCCATAATTAAATAATAAAATCACAATATTACATATAATAAAATTTTATTATTATTATTATTATGGTAAAAACTTCTTTCATATCAATTTCCATCTTATGTGAAATAAAATCATCACTAAAGCTTAAGTGTGGATTACTACATACATGAAGAGATGTGTTTCATTTTTCATCACCACCACATAATGATGCCTATAATAATTTAGTTAATTAATATATATTATTATAATGACATAATTATCACTTTTTTAAGATAACATATTTTTACTTACATACATTTACATCTATTGGAAAACGATAATGTTGTTTATGTGTACATGTGGACCAACACCTCATGAAGAGAGGTAATTAATATTGTAGGAATCCATTTTTTGGAAGGTTATAAATTTATATTTGATGTATAAAAATCATAATAAATTAATTTTTATGATTATGCATATGATGTAACAATAATCCCTTTGACAATGTTCATCAAACTGAAGCGGTTTAAAGATCACCAATAAAAAATATCAATAATGTCCAAAGTGAACTTAAACATTTTTGTAAATAACTAAAACATGGTAATAAATGAAAAATAGGAAAAATACAGAGGTAATTAAAATGAAAATATTTCTTATCTAATTATGAAATGAATATAATTTAATATTCAGGATTCTAGTAATCTATTAAGAAATATGAGATATAAGGTAAGATATTTTTCTCTAAAACCATTTTTAAAGTATTTATTTAATGTATTTTTTTCTCAATTTTAACATTATAAAAAATATGAAAATAATGTTCATATTTATACATAAATTATGTAATAATTAATTTTTATATAATTTTTAATTTCATTTAGAATTTTGAAAAATAAATCATTTCAATATTTACCATATGGGTTATTTGTTTTGTTTTTTTTAAATCCAATGTATATAATGAATATTTTTTAAACATATACATACTATTTGATTTATTAATCCATTAAAAATTATTGTTTATCCCTATTCTTATACATTATTCCACTGTTAAATTCATGGAATGTATTTCCCTCAATTGTATTCTGAAATTTTTATTTTTAAAAATAAAAAATAAATTCATATTTACATAATAATAAGATAATTTAAAAATTTATTGATTTTGGGATTCAATTCCAATTCAAATAGGTTTTTTCAAATTTTTTAGTTAATATGTATGTTATTCATGCTATGGTTCATCTTTATTTTATATGAATAGAGGTCGAGCCCGATATAACTCTGATGATCGGTGTGCCTAGTATTGCTCTCAATATAATTGGGTAATGTGACGGAGTTGGTTAGTTATAGGTCATTAGTAAGATATATAAGAATTATCTTTTTATCTTATTATATTTTTAGGGTTCTTGTAAGGCCGAATGTTATGATAATATCTAAATGTACAAATATGATATGTTTTTTTATGGTTTATAATCAAAATAATTTTATTTCGAAAGATAATAAAACTGGATTATGTAATTGAGGAACATTAATGATTTTTTTTTAAATAATGGATAAATGGTTGTTTTAGGGAAAGGCACTATTGAATTTAAATTTTTTCTAAGATTATCATAAGATTATGATATGTAATTTACGATATCATATGAAATATTTTATTACATATATGAAGAAAGAAGTTATTTTCAATGGAAAAAATATATATATATTTGGAAAAAGGTTTATTATAAAAAAATTCTCACAATGGTTTTGGTTTTAAAATTGGGATAATTTGTTTATCCCTTTTTATTTCCCTTGCTGAGAATGGTTTTCAACCTCCCATTTTGAAAATGGTTTTTTATTGGACATAATAATGGCTATAAAATTTCATAATGTCAGAGTTCAAGATTTGGGTGTTACATGGAATAAAGTATGAATGTCTTTATAATGAACACGTATTGTGTAAAAAATGGATAATTTATGGAAATGCTCACTTTTTTATGTGATGTTCTGCCTAATTAAAATAACTAAACATAAAATATATTAGATATTTTAATAAATGAAACCCATGTGATAAAAATTATAATAATTTTGTTTATACGTATTGGGAATTATAGTTGGTATCGTATGACATGTATATATAACATTAGGTGATAGGACACCGCTAAAATATTTGGAAAAATTTAAGGGTTATATTTTTTGTTTGGGATCAAAAGTTGTAAATATTTAATAACCTTAATATTTTGTTTTACAAGATAAATATTTATTATTTTATGATTCAGATAAAAATTATAAGATAACCTAACTATAGGAAACTTATGTTGAGTCTTTGGTGACTTAAAAGTATCCTTCAATAAAATAATGATGTCATAGAGTAGAAAATGAAAATAAAATTTATTTAATTTTTCACTCTAATTTTCTATATGAAATTATTGTTTTTTTATTAAAACATTTCATTTATCATGGTAAAGTATATTCTTCATGATAGATGGGTTGAAATAAAACACAAAACACCTTTCAATTCCAGATGATTGAATTGAAATAATTATTACAAAATCAAGGTTTGGTGATTTATGCAATATCTCTAGTATTTAAATTACAATCAAAACAATTTAAATGAATTCAATTACTCATAAACACTTATATATCATCCAGATCCTTGTGATACATTTTGAATTGGTTTTAAGAATATAACTATGTTATCAAATCTATTTTAGAATGTACCGTATGGTTTATTTATATGTTTCTATAATGGATGACTCAGAAAAAGGATTTATAACCCTATACATGGGTTTAATGTATGGTTTCATTTGACAATCTTAGGGATTTATCTTATTATTTTATTTTTTTTCTATTTTATAGCACCAAAACCTATTTTAAAAATTCAATCCAAACCATATCAAAAATAGTTATAGGAATAACATTCATTAAGATATTATAAAGATATATACTAAAAAATTTGTATTTATTTAAAAATATAAATATCTATCTGTATAAATTTAAATAAAGTT
The DNA here is from genome assembly GCA_963277665.1 of Viscum album. Taxonomy (NCBI): domain Eukaryota; kingdom Viridiplantae; phylum Streptophyta; class Magnoliopsida; order Santalales; family Viscaceae; genus Viscum; species Viscum album. Next base: position 1,294,208,762 of record OY728158.1, read on the forward strand.
ATAATTATTGTACCTGTATTAAATAAATAGGGAAACATGGGATGTTTTTTTTTGTATTTAGAAAATTTATGGTCTCAATTAGTTAGATCATGTGGCATCCATATTTGAAAATGGGATTGTAATAAATAGTGATCTATAAATCAAATGTCTGAGTTATTTATCATTAATATAGAAAACAATAATAGAATGAGATTGAATAATCTTACTACATAATTCATATTTTTTATTTTAGGAAGTATGCGTAATGGAATAAGAAGAAAATATTGGTTAAAGAATCCTGAATAAATTTTAATGATTGAAGAATATATATATATATATATATATATATATATATATATTATTTCAACAGTTATGATATTAAATATACTAATATCCAAAATCAAGGATGATAATATGTTTAATGGAAGTAATATTTTCTTTATTTTTTATGTGATGGGAGTTCATTAGAAGTGAAATTTTTTAATAAATATTTGAGGTATATCAAACAGTTTTTTAACATGTGTTTTAGTAAAAAGTTTATTTGAGGAAACTTGATTTCTTAACATTCAAAATAAATTATAAGGGTATTGAAAAACTTGTCTTAATATTGTCATTAATGATTTGGATATTATTATTAAATTTAATAAAAATAATATTTCATTCTCAGAAAATATGTTTCATCGTATTCAAAACCATGAGATAGAAAAAAAATTTAGTGACTATAATATTAATGAAATATTTTAAGTTCCCTATTATAGTAAAACTATATGATTAATGTAAATGGAGACATTTTTTTCAATTTTGGGAGTTTATTTTTGGAATTAAAGTTGAATTTTATTTTTTAGGAACATATTATGATTTTGTGGCTTTATATTGATTCGAGGTCGATTATATCAGCGTATTTTGGATAATAACTGATTATGGTGATACGTTTTGGTATGTGAAATTAGTATTGGTTAATTTTATTCAAATATAAATGTGTTTTTTTCATATAATAATATTATATTAAATATTTATGTTTTACGTATTTTATTAATGTATATAAAATGGGGAAACAACATTTCATACCCTTTAAGATCATGTGATCCATTAAAAGTTAATTTTACCACCTCGAGTATGAGGAATTCATCTTGAATATTCATTTTCAAGAGTAAGATATGTGATTGATGTGAAACAATACTCCAATAATAACCAACTAATAAAATTTATCTTTGGTAACATAAATAAATCTAGTAAGTTTACATTCTCATGGTCTATATCTGGATAAAAAAATAATCCATCTACTGAAGGAAAAAATAATTTTTGAATAACAATTTTAAACAATTACCCATATTTTTAATGAATTGTTAGTCTTTTTTAGGAACTATATATTCATGGTTTTTTGGTCATTAAATTTATAATGATAATGTTCTCTATTAATCTCTAAATTACATAGACGTTAATTTTTTCTCCATGTCTATTTTTTCACTTGCCTTTAATGGTCTCCTAATTTTAGAAACTCGTAATGTGTTACTCCAAGTGACCTTGACACTTCCCTTAAAAACATTTAAAAATGATATTTTTTTATTCCTATTTATATGGGGGATTTCAAAAAATTTATTTTTAAATGATGGAATGAGTTTCCTTTTAGGATCATATGTTTCATATTCCAGTACCTGGAATTGATTTTAAAAATCATTTAAACCCATTATATCTAACACAAGATAAAATATGGTGGATGAAATTTCAAAAAAATTGGGAAGAATGTGGAAACCGAGCTAATATGATATTTATTTAATTCCATATTAATATATAATAATTGTATTTTATATAGATATGTATTTTTTTAGAATTCCTATTTATATTTCAATAATAAATTAAATAATTGTGATTTTATGAAATTCATTTTCATGTTTTATATGGTTTTCTTTAATATAACATATTTGTAAATATTATAATTTTATTTTTATAAAGTAAACATATTGTTTGAAATTATCACAAAACATTTAGCATAGAATGATTTTTATGGATTTCCCAGTGAAAGAGTTATTTATATATTAATATTGAATGATTTGTATTTAAAAAAAATTAATTCATTAAACTAAATTAATTAATTTGAAAGTATTAGGATGTGATTATTATTTTATTTCTGTTAAACATGTATCACTTAATTATAGATAATTTAATTAATTATATCAGAATAATTATTATATCTAATTTGGTATAAGTTCTTTTTTTGGCACGAAGATTCTTTTTAAAAAAATCATTTTTCATTTTGTTTTATACATATATTTTATTATTTACATTTTATAGTTCTAGAAATTCAATATTTGAAAAATGACTCAATATTTTTAATTATGTTGCTCAAATTTGGTAAATCGTCCCCTTTTATTTTATGTCACTATGAATATTAACCATCAAAAATATTTTCAACCTATGTTTGTGTAAAAATAATATACCATCATTAAAACTATTGGGTAAAGACTATAAATATTATAAACGCATACCTTTATTTACTTCACTAAGTTACTTTTTATCGTAATAATATTATTTTCGATGTTTTGGAAATATCATTCTATATTCCATTGATGATGAAATTAAAATTATTTTATGTAATGAATAAATTCATAATGTCACACTATTTTCGTAAATTTCATTATTTTTTTGTAGATATATTTAGAGTTTATTTTTAGTTATAAATTTTCAATTTAAATATGAATGAATTTATTTTTCTATTTTAATTTAATTTATTTTTTTAGTGATAGAATAACTTCCATAAGATCTTATGCAACCCCGACACAATGTATTTTTAAATAAAAGAAAAATCAATTAAATGATTATTATTAACATTTAATGCAATACAATGTGGATAAATCATTATTTCACATTACTTTTTTAGGAATAATATATATATATATATATGATTTATTAATAAATTCATACTTTGTGAATAGGACTGAATGTGGATATAATTTTATATGATGTCAAATAATATTTTATATGAGGATTTAAAATTCATAATAATATAATATTTAAATATTTTCATTGTATATGATCACAAATAAAAAAAACTATTCAATTATGATCCACTTATAATTTTTTTTATCTTTTTTGACATCTATCGAGTAAACAACTTTGATATCTTGGTACTCATCAAATGGGTTAATAGGGTGTTAATAATAAGATATAATTCTGAAACAATAATCAAAACATGTCCAATTTTCATTTTATGAGAATATTTATAATAATTAATATGATTGATTTGAAATATTTTAGATGTCTTCTACTATAACATATAAAATAATTTATATTAATTTAATTTGTTATGTATGTCTAAGGGTTCCACTCCCCAGAATTATAAATGTCTCACTCACTCTTTTTTTCCTTACTCATTTTGAGCACTCTCGTTTGAAAAATCCCTATCCAAATCTCTCAAAATAATCCCTACCCATTTCATAGAGGTTCATTTCATACCAAAAGCCTATTTTTAGAAAGATTAGGGTGTTATCCAGTGGGATATATCCAAGGAGAATGTATATTTACTAGCTGAAACATTTAATGTTTATTTATAATTATACCATATAAAATACTATTTAACTATGCTGAAATAATATTATCATTATCATAACTTAAAAAAAACATTATTTTCATTCTGGTATAACCACTTTTTGTCCCATTTTACATTCAGTGAAAAATCCTAACATGACTTGTGTGTACATGTGGATTACCACCTCCATGAAGTGATGCATTTAATTTTTCATCTTCACTTGATAAGGATAATTATATTGACTAACATAATTATTATATATCTTGTAACACCCCAAGCTTCTACGGTACGCTTCTCTTTGAATAATGTGATAGCGTGTGTTGTACACAACACCGAGTTCTAACACACCATAACTAATCAAACTAGCCGTTATGAATAGTAATAACTAATTTTTGAAATTATATATATTTTTTATTTGAAAATGGACTTCATTTTTGGATTCGGAATATCGAATTTAGCCTAAGGTGAAATTTTGGTACATTTCGGATAACTTTCACATTTTGATGAATAGTGAAAATTACTAAGTTTTAATTAAAAACAACTTTTTTAATCAAAATAATTAATAGTGATAAATTATGAATTTGAGTGGTTTTAAAGTATATTTAGAATATATTTTTACCATTTAATATAATGTTGGTCATTGGACATAATTTTACAATTAAACCGAACATAAACGAGTGTCAATCTTTTGATAGTTATTACCTCTTAAAAACACGCTTTTTGTTTTGACAGCGGGAATTAATTTTAAATTAATTTCTTCCACTTATTTGTTTTGAATTTAGGAAAATGGATTCCATATTTGGAATCAGGATGTTCAAATTGTGTAAATAGGTAACTTTTATTTTTAGACATTTTGAATAGTTACTGTGGTAAATATTTTATTTACCATGGTTAAAGGGTAAATCCGGTAAATAAGGGTTAAAAAATAATATTATAATAATACAAAATTACCCTAAAACGCGTCCTAACCTTATTGGTGGACACATACCCGACCATGGTCATCCTTGGGTCAATTTGGGGACCCCTTGGAGCCACTTGTATGTGGTAGGGACACATTATATTAATAAAGTTAAAATAAAAATAAAAATGGCATAAGCTTACATCTTTTAGAAGAACAATTTTTACATAGGGTTATACATGTTGGATTTTCGATTATAAATATTCATTAGAAAGATAAAAAGATTTCCTACATGATGATATTTTATTTATAATTTTTAGACATCAAATTAAGTTAAATTATTAATGACACAATAATGATGCAATGTTTACCTCATTAATAAATCATTGAAATAAATAATATTATAATGATTAAAATATTATCTAAAACCTGTCCAATTCTTATTGGTTGATGTTATTTAGAATATTAGTCATCTTATCTTCGAACTCAATGATTGTTGGACCATTATAAACCGAATATAATTATATTATAAATTAATACTTTCACTCTTTCCCAAAGAGCCCCTCCTCTCCCTTATAAAAGGAGACCACTTCTACTCATTCCTCACACCTCTCAAGCCACTTGGCTCGTCCAAACTCTGCCCAACTAAGCTCCCCATATCCCTCTCCTCCTCCTTGAAGCTTCCCCTTAGGCAGAAAGCATTTCAAGAAGTCCTTTGGTTCCAACCAAAGTGAGTTACCTAAATTAAAGGTAACGATTTCTCTTAAATTATTTTCATTTATTTTGCTTCTTCAACCCCCAAACTCTTTTTATTTCCTTTCTTTTGTAACAACACCAGTATCCTCAATATACTAGGATGTTGTTATAAGAAGGATTCAAACTACACATACACACAACTCCATCTAATGGATGATGAACATAATGTTTCTGTGGATGGCAAACTAACGCCTCACGAAACGATGATTGTTCAAATACATCTTACCGCCTCTCATGGTGGCCATTATGATGGCACTATAATTAAATATGATATTAATGATATATATTTTATATATAAGCTTCTGTAATTCCATTTTATTTCATACCATTATTCGTTTCATGTTGTATATACATACGATAATTTCATTTGAGGAAGTGCGGACTACCGCCCCCTTAAAATGATATGACTCGTTCATACCACACATGGAACGTATAAAGGATGGTGTTAATGAACTTAAGTAACATATATAAAATATTATATTATACTGGAATAGTAATATACCTATGTATCATTTGGATTCGATTCTTTTAAAATAAAAATTAAATGGAAATAGCGTTCGTGCGTACGTACGGACTACCGTCTCCACGAACGCGATGAGATTCATTCTCCATCGTATCCATTCAAGTATAATTATCATTTAATGATTTAAAAATGATGTTTAAGGACTTGATATCATTCTGGATATGAATAAGATACAACAAACATGTCTTATAAAACAAAATATATAAAGAAAATGAGTAAGTTAACACCCGAAACGACGATAATACTAAGATATTATTATCAAATCAATATTAAAAGATCATATATGATATCATATTAATGTATATGATTCTTGTATAATTTAGTAACAATTATTTCACTATTATACAGGAGGTTAACCTACCCCAACCAAGGAAAAGTACAAGGTAAGGGTTATTTCACAATCCCTTCATTATCCGAGGTTGTTTATTTGTAATAATCTACTGGGACCTCTTTATCATCCACATCCATGTTTCTTCGAAATGTATTTCAAAACATTTTTACTATTTACAAGAATATGGGTTAAAGTAATTTATACCCTTGTTTGACTTTTTATAAGAGGTTTATAAAGGAATCTTTCCGTCGTTTTCAAAACAATGTCCTTTTTAACCTTTTCGACAGAATTGAGGTAAGAATGTTTTTTTTAACTTATACGGCGGGTGCGGTTATTTTCCGCCGTTATAAAATCGTCGAAGCTTTCCATACAAGCTTATAAGAATATTTTCAAAGAAAATGTTTTATTTTATATGGACCTTAAATGATTTCAAAATAAAAGGAGATACTTCCTTAAAAAGAATTTTGATTTCATCTATGTCAACATCCTTTGATGGATTTTAAGATTATTTGAAGTTGATTTATTATGATACAAAACTTCTATATTGTATTGAAGGTTTTGTGATATGTTTGACTGTGGATGTGCTATTTTTATACCATTCATAGTTTATGGTGAAATTATTGACATTTCGTATGCTAGTTTTAATACGAATGTTTATGTTATGTTTAAACCTTTTCATATGGGAATGCATTGGACTTAATAAGTGACGGGTGGAGCCCGCTATAGCTCCTCGATGCATCGGTAGGTCTCATGAGACAAACTAGTGTCTTGGCACAAGGACTTGACAAAATCTTATTTGTAGTCTTGGCACGAGTCCTTGGCTATGTGGTTATGATAGTCTGGCATTATGCATTCCAACATTATGAAAGTGGTTATTGATATTGCATGTGATTATTCGATTAGTAGAATATCCATGTGAATAAGTAAATGGCATTATTTCATTTTACTTTTTCCATACTATGTTGAAGTTCAATTTTAAAAGGCTTTTGTTTTAGTAATTCATTACCTTAAATGTTTATGATTATTTTGAATGTTCCGCTATATTGTTATCCTTACTGGGCATTTGAGCTCACCCCTTTTCTATGTTTTATTTTTCCCAGGTAGTGAAGAAGTAAATTATGAATGACTTGCAGGGATATTATGAGGGGTTAATAGTGTGGATATGAATACTTTGTTGTTGTAGTAGTTTTTCACTTTGAAATGTAATGTAAAACTTTATGATTATATCTAGTGTTTCCAAGGCTATTAAACCAATCGGTCTTTCGGGATTTGATCTTTCTTGTGATCATTCCAATGTTACGAAGTAATGCATCGACTATGGGTAGCTGGGGTCGGGGCGTTACAGTTGGTATCAGAGGAAGTTTAGTACAAACCTTGGAAACTAGATTTAGATAAACTCTGATTAGAGCACGTAGACCTAAGATGAACTTTGAGGATTAGTATAGAAGAACTTCCTAGAATTTTGGTATTGTAGAGATTTTGTGAGTTTTCCAAGCAATACATCCCTGTCTGGATACGAGCAGGTAGAGGCGGCTCTGGCACAGATGTACCTAGGGGTAAAACCCGAAAACACTGCTTTGAGCTAGACTCGAACGGGAACTGGTGCACGACAACGGGCCTTGCTGCACTCTTGGTTACGACACTCCCGGGGGATATTCTTAGGATAACTCTCGTTTTCTTTACAAATCATTTTGAAGGGATTATGAGTATATACTTCCTCAAAGAAAACATTTTTATGATTATGGATTATATCCATAAATAGTTCAATTTATGTTAAGTGTTTTATAAGTATGGGATTATGTATTTTGATTCATAAACTGATCTAGTTTATGCCATTGTTTAGAAATGGCGCCTAGTGGAAGAAATGGAAATTGTATCAATGCACGCACTCCATGTAGGGATTGCCCTCCTGCTCAAGATAATTATAGTGGGGCTGGTGATGCAACTGGTGCTGATCAGCTAATCACCATACTGGGACAACTTACTCAGGTTATGAATAATAACCTTACCCGTATGGAGCACCCTGATCCGCAATGTGGAGGATCAATGTTAGATCGATTCATGAGGCAACAACCACCAACGTTCAATGGGAATACAAATCCCTTAGTAGCTGAGCAATGGATATTTTCCCTAGAGAAAATATTTCAGGCTTTGAGGAGCAGTGAAAGGGAAAAAGTTATCATGGCAGTTTACCGCCTCACTGGAGATGTTGATCAATGGTGGTCATTGATTCAGAACATGAAGGAAGATGATGAAGTATCAAATATGGAATGGAGGGAGTTCAAAGATCTGTTTTTAGAAAAATACTTCCCTCGCGACCATCGAGCAGATATGGAAAGGCAATTTCTGAGTCTGAGACAAAAGGAGGATGAGAATGTCACAATGTATGAGGCTAACTTTACAAGGTTAGCGAGGTACGCTGGTGATTATATTCGTAACCCAAGAAGTAAGATTGATCGTTTCTTTGATGGGTTAAAACCATTTCTCCGTTGAGCGTTAGTCTCACAATCCTTTTCATCGTACGAAGACATTGTCTCATGTGCTATCAAGACCGAAAAGGAATTCTCTAAGTCTTATGACTTTAAAGAAAAGCAAGAGAAGAAGAGACCTGCTGATCAATCTGGGAATGGAAATAAGGGGAAGAAGGGAAAGGTTGAATATCCATCTTGTGGTAAATGCGGGAAGAAACATCCTGGTACTTGCTTAAAGGGAATGGGAGTCTGTTACAAGTGTGGTGAAAAAGGCCACCAAGCTCATGATTGCAAGGGGAAGAAGGAAGCTACCAACGTTCAGTGCTACAATTGCAGGGAGATGGGGAATTATGCAAATGCATGTCCTAAGCGTCATGAGAACTTACCTCAGAAAAGGCCAAGGGATCAAGGCCAGGCTTATGCTATCACTACTGCTGAGGTAGAAGCTCCGAAAGACGTGGTGGCAGGTTATTTAATGGTTTCCTCAAGTTTAGAAAATGCATTATTTGATTCTGGATCATCGCATTGTTTCATATCTTCCCAGTTTGCTAAGAAAATTAGATATTTCCAATTTGATTTAATAAGGGAGTTGTCAGTTAAAACTCCTAAGGGAAGTATCGTTGCAACAAAGTTTTGTGAATCAGTCCCCATTATAGCACATAAATTTTCTTTATCTGCTGATTTCATCGTCATACCTATGATTGAGTTTGATATAATCCTCGGTATGGACTGGCTTTCGGACTATGATGCGAAGATTTATTGTAAGAAGAAAGAGGTTACGATTCTTGATGATAATGATAAGGAGCACCTTATTTTTAGAGCAGAATCGTCACCACCTAATTCTTATTTAGATCCACCCCCAATAGCTCAACTAAATTCAATTATTGGGGAGGAAGAGAATGAAATAACTGTCGGTGAGGAAAGGAATTTTCAAATAGAGGATGTACCTGTTGTGAAAGAATTTGTAGATGTATTTCCGGAAGATTTACCTGGACATCCTCCAGAACGAGAAGTTGGGTTTTCTATTGATTTGATTCCTGGATCAAGGCCTATATCGAAGACCCCTTATAGAATGGCCACTGTAGAGTTAGTCGAACTAAAGAAACAACTAGAGGAATTGAGTAATAAGGGATTTATTCTCCCTAGTGTTTCTCCATGGGGAGCCCCTGTTCTTTTTGTTAAAAAGAAAGATGGATCTATGAGGTTATGTATCGACTACAGGGAGATCAATGCTATAACGATAAAGAACAAGTATCCCCTACCTCGTATTGATGATTTATTTGACCAACTGCATGGAGCTCAATACTTTTCAAAGATTGACCTTCGATCTGGATACCATCAGTTCTGTGTGAAGAAGGAAGACATTCCGAAAACAGCATTTCGAACCAGGTACCGACATTACGAGTTTACTGTAATGCCGTTTGGATTGACTAATGCACCCTCTGTATTCATGGATCTAATGAATAGAGTTTTCAAGGAGTATCTCGATGAATTTGTGGTGGTATTTATTGATGATATCTTGGTATACTCCAAAACCTACGAAGATCATGAAAATCACTTGCGCATTATCTTGAAGACTCTGAGGAGGCATGAATTATATGGGAAGTTTAGCAAGTGTGAATTCTGGCTTCAGGAGATTTCATTTCTTGGCCATATTGTCTCAAAAGATGGAATCTCTATTGATCCTTCTAAGACCAAGGCAATCCAAGAATGGCCAGCACCTACGAGTATAACTGAGGTACGCAGTTTTATTGGTTTGGCAGGTTATTATCGACGTTTCATCCAGAATTTTGCCCGATTGGCTAACCCATTAACGAAGCTCACACGTAAAGGGGTTAAATTTGTTTGGACAAAAGAGTGTGAAGAATGTTTCGAATAACTGAAGAGAATATTAGTCAATGCTCCTATATTGACTCTACCATCGGGGAATGATGGGTTCGTTATTTATAGTGATGCATCGAAGAAAGGACTTGGCTGTGTCCTTATGCAGAATGATAGAGTTATTGCCTATGCATCACGACAGTTGAAAATTCATGAACAAAACTATCCTACTCATGATCTTGAGTTAGTAGCTGTGATCTTTGCTTTGAAGATATGGAGGCACTACCTCTATGGTGAAAAATGTGAGATTTATACTGATCACAAGAGTTTGAAGTATATTTTCTCACAAAAAGAACTCAACATGAGGCAAAGGAGATGGGTTTAATTACTCAAGGATTATGATTGTATGATACACTACCACCCGGGGAAGGCAAACAAGGTGGCAGATGCTTTGAGTAGAAAAGACCATGGAGTTTTGAACAATATGAGAATTGAAAGGGATCCAATTTTCATGGATCTAGTGAAGATGGACATGGGAATAACCAGGGAAGGTGAAACAATAATGCTTTTTCAAATGGTTGCCAAACCATCTTTACTAGAAAGGATTAAGAGTTCTCAGACCGATGATGAAGAATTCCAAAAGAAGATTAAAGCTGTGAATGATGGGAGATTGAGAGACATTGTGTATGAAGATGGAATTTTGAAATTCGGGAAGAGACTTTGTGTTCCCAATATACCTGATCTAAAAAGGGAATTGCTGGATGATTCTCATAGTTCCAATTTCTCTATACACCCTGGGAGCACCAAAATGTATAGAGATTTGAAGGAACATTTTTGGTGGGACAACATGAAGAGGGAGATTGCTGATTTTGTGTCAAGATGTATGGTTTGTCAACAAGTGAAAGCTGGAAGGCAACAGCCTGGAGGAGTCATGCAACCTCTTCCCATACCGGAGTGGAAATGGGACAATGTTACGATGGACTTTGTCATGGGGCTACCAAAGACTCCTAGAAGGAACGATGCAATATGGGTTATTGTTGATCGTCTTACCAAGACAGCACATTTTCTTGCTATAAGAGAAGATCTACCCCTGGAACGTCTAGCAAGACTATATATTAATGAAGTTGTGAGACTTCATGGAGTACCCCTATCTATTATTTCTGATCGTGATCCCCGTTTTACTTCAAGATTCTGGAAAAGTCTTCAGAAATCCCTGGATACTGAACTTCATTTGAGCACTGCTTACCACCCTCAGACAGACGGACAATCAGAACGGACTATTCAAACCTTAGAAGACATGTTGAGATCTTGCTCACTTGACTTTCAGGGTATGTGGGATCAATATTTACCTTTGGTAGAATTTTCCTATAACAATAGCTTCCATTCGAGTATTCAGATGGCACCATATGAAGCGTTATACGGAAAGAGATGTCGTACACCAACCTGTTGGGATGACGTTGGTGAAAGAAAACTTGTAGGCCCAGAACTGGTGGAGGAAACGGTGGAAAAGGTGAAAGTAATCCAAAATCACATCAAAGCAGCTCAAAGTAGGCAGAAGAGGTATGCCGATAATCGAAGGAAGGATTTGGAATTTCAAGTCGGTGATCATGTTTTTCTGAAGGTATCTCCGTGGAAGGGAGTCATACGTTTTGGTAAGAAAGGTAAATTGAGTCCCAGGTACATCGGAACTTTCGAAATTCTAGAACGAATTGGGGTTGTAGCTTATCGATTGGCAATGCCGCCAAGTCTCTCCAAAGTTCACGATGTGTTCCACGTATCTCTATTGAGGAAATACATGCCTGATCCGACGCATGTACTCACCTATAAGGAATTAGAACTGGAACCCGATCTGTCTTATTGCGAAGAGCCCGTCAAGATTCTTGATACGAGAGAACAAGTGCTGAGAAACCGGACGACGCGTCTGGTAAAAGTTTTGTGGAGAAATCATAAGATGGAAGAGGCAACGTGGGAACCCGAGGAACTTATGATGAAGAACCACCCGAGTCTTTTTATGAAGTAATACCCTAGAAATTGCGAGGATGCAATTATTTGAAGGGGGGGAGAATGTAACACCCCAAGCTTCTACGGTACGCTTCTCTTTGAATAATGTGATAGCGTGTGTTGTACACAACACCGAGTTCTAACACACCATAACTAATCAAACTAGCTGTTATGAATTGTAATAACTACTTTTTGAAATTATATATATTTTATATTTGAAAATGGACTTCATTTTTGGATTCGTAATATCGAATTTAGCCTAAGTTGAAATTTTGGTACATTTCGGATAACTTTCATATTTTGATGAATAGTGAAAATTACTAAGTTTTAATTAAAAACAACTTTTTTAATCAAAATAATTAATAGTGATAAATTATGAATTTGAGTGGTTTTAAAGTATATTTAGAATATATTTTTACCATTTAATATAATTTTGGTCATTGGACATAATTTTACAATTAAACAGAACATAAACGAGTGTCAATCTTTTGATAGTTATTACCTCTTAAAAACACGCTTTTTGTTTTGACAGCGGGAATTAATTTTAAATTAATTTCTGCCACTTCTGTGTTTTGAATTTAGGAAAATGGATTCCATATTTGGAATCAGGATGTTCAAATTGTGTAAATAGGTAACTTTTATTTTTAGACATTTTGAATAGCTACTGTGGTAAATATTTTATTTACCATGGTTAAAGGGTAAATCCGGTAAATAAGGGTTAAAAAATAATATTATAATAATACAAAATTACCCTAAAACGTGTCCTAACCTTATTGGTGGACACATACCCGACCATGGGCATCCTTGGGTCAATTTGGGGACCCCTTGGAGCCACTTGTATGTGGTAGGGACACATTATATTAATAAAGTTAAAATAAAAATAAAAATGGCATAAGCTTACATCTTTTAGAAGAACAATTTTTACATAGGGTTATATATGTTGGATTTTCGATTATAAATATTCATTAGAAAGATAAAAAGATTTCCTACATGATGATATTTTATTTATAATTTTTAGACATCAAATTAAGTTAAATTATTAATGACACAATAATGATGCAATGTTTACCTCATTAATAAATCATTGAAATAAATAATATTATAATGATTAAAATATTATCTAAAACCTGTCCAATTCTTATTGGTTGATGTTATTTAGAATATTAGTCATCTTATCTTCGACCTCAATGATTTTTGGACCATTATAAACCGAATATAATTATATTATAAAGTAATACTTTCACTCTTTCCTAAAGAGCCCCTCCTCTCCCTTATAAAAGGAGACCACTTCTACTCATTCCCCACACCTCTCAAGCCACTTGGCTCGTCCAAACTCTGCCCAACTAAGCTCCCCACATCCCTCTCCTCCTCCTTGAAGCTTCCCCTTAGGCAGAAAGCATTTCAAGAAGTCCTTTGGTTCCAACCAAATTGAGTTACCTAAATTGAAGGTAACGATTTCTCTTAAATTATTTTCATTTATTTTGCTTCTTCAACCCCCAAAATCTTTATATTTCCTTTCTTTTGTAACAACACCAGTATCCTCAATATACTAGGATGTTGTTATAAGAAGGATTCAAAATACACATACACACAACTCCATCTAATGGATGATGAACATAATGTTTCTCTGGATGGAAAACTAATGCCTCACGAAACGATGATTGTTCAAATACATCTTACCGCCTCTCATGGTGGCCATTATGATGGCACTGTAATTAAATATGATATTAATGATATATATTTTATATATAAGCTTCTGTAATTCCATTTTATTTCATACCATTATTCGTTTCATGTTGTATATACATACGATAATTTCATTTGAGAAAGTGCGGACTACCGCCCCCTTAAAATGATATGACTCGTTCATACCACACATGGAACGTATAAAGGATGGTGTTAATGAAATTAAGTAACATATATAAAATATTATATTATACTGGAATAGTAATATACCTATGTATCATTTGGATTCGATTCTTTTAAAATAAAAATTAAATGGAAATAGCGTTCGTGCGTACGTACGGACTACCGTCTCCACGAACGCGATGAGATTCATTCTCTATCGTATCCATTCAAGTATAATTATCATTTAATGATTTAAAAATGATGTTTAAGGACTTGATATCATTCTGGATATGAATAATATACAAAAAACATGTCTTATGTAACAAAACATATAAAGAAAATGAGTAAGTTAACACCCGAAACGACGATAATACTAAGATATTATTATCAAATCAATATTAAAAGATCATATATGATATCATATTAATGTATATGATTCTTGTATAATTTAGTAACAATTATTTCACTATTATACAGGAGGTTAACCTACCCCAACCAAGGAAAAGTACAAGGTAAGGGTTATTTCACAATCCCTTCATTATCCGAGGTTGTTTATTTGTAATAATCTACTGGGACCTCTTTATCATCCACATCCATGTTTCTTCGAAATGTATTTCAAAACATTTTTACTATTTACAAGAATGTGGGTTAAAGTCATTTATACCCTTGTTTGACTTTTTATAAGAGGTTTATAAAGGAATCTTTCCGTCTTTTTCAAAACAAGGTCCTTTTTAACCTTTTCGACAGAATTGAGGTAAGAATGTTTTTTTTAACTTATACGGCGGGTGCGGTTATTTTCCGCCGTTATAAAATCGTCGAAGCTTTCCATAAAAGCTTATAAGAATATTTTCAAAGAAAATGTTTTATTTTATATGGACCTTAAATGATTTCAAAATAAAAGGAGATACTTCTTTAAAAAGAATTTTTATTTCATCTATGTCAACATCCTTTGATGGATTTTAAGATTATTTGAAGTTGATTTATTATGATACAAAACTTCTATATTGTATTGAAGGTTTTGTGATATGTTTGACTGTGGATGTGCTATTTTTATACCATTCATAGTTTATGGTGAAATTATTGACATTTCGTATGCTAGTTTTAATACAAATGTTTATGTTATGTTTAAACCTTTTCATATGGGAATGCATTGGACTTAATAAGTGACGGGTGGAGCCCGCTATAGCTCCTAGATGCATCAGTAGGTCTCATGAGACAAACTAGTGTCTTGGAACAAGGCCTTGACAAAATCTTATTTGTAGTCTTGGCACGAGGCCTTGGCTATGTGGTTATGATAGTCTGGCATTTTGCATTCCAACATTATGAAAGTGGTTATTGATATTGCATGTGATTATTCGATTAGTAGAATATCCATGTGAATAAGTAAATGGAATTATTTCATTTTACTTTTTCCATACTATGTTGAAGTTCAATTTTAAAAGGCTTTTGTTTTAGTAATTCATTGCCTTAAATGTTTATGATTATTTTGAATGTTCCGCTATATTGTTATCCTTACTGGGCATTTGAGCTCACCCCTTTTCTATGTTTTATTTTTCCCAGGTAGTGAAGAAGTAAATTATGAATGACTTGCAGGGATATTATGAGGGGTTAATAGTGTGGATATGAAGACTTTGTTGTTGTAGTAGTTTTTCACTTTGAAATGTAATGTAAAACTTTATGATTATATCTAGTGTTTCCAAGGCTATTAAACCAATCGGTCTTTCGGGATTTGATCTTTCTTGTGATCATGCCAATGTTACGAAGTAATGCACCGACTCTGGGTAGCTGGGGTCGGGGCGTTACATATCTTATGATGGTAGGATTGAAAATCTAAAATAGAATATATATTTTATTTTCTTATCTTTTCATCTTTAAAAAATGATAACGTCATTGATTCATATGCATGGACTACCGCCTCAATGAAATGATGAGATACATTTTTCATGTATTTCATCCTTAGATAGTTATAAAATTTTAATTAACGTAAAAAATTGATAATCATGTAATTAATAATATTCTGGATATGATGTAAAAATTATCCCTTCAACTATGGTCATCCCATCGAATCGGTTTTGAGATTATGATTGGATCGTCTTCAAAACATCCATCGTGTACTTAAAAATATTAGTAGCTAAATGAAAAAGGATAATAAATAAAATATAATCAATAATTACAATTAAATTAACAATAAAAGGTTTCTTAGTCATGTATAAAACTAACATAATATTATTTTCCACGAGTAAGAGAATTTATGAAGCTAGATAATACATAAGGTAATATCATTTTCATTAAAAGATTATTTTAAAGTATTTATTTAAAATCTATTCACTCCATATACATTTTCATTGAAATGTTATAAGTAAGAATTTTTTTTCTACATGAATTATTTTTAATGTAAATTTTCTACTAAATTTGACATTATATTTAATTTTTTTATTAATTAATCTTTGAGAAATTTAAAATAATAGTTATTTTGAAATTTATTACTAAATTTATAATTGAATGTTTTAAATATATATTGATTGAATCATTTTCCTAAAGTTGTATCAATTATTATTTAACAATATTCCAATACATGTTTTCATGGATGATTTCAATGAGAATATTTCTCTAAATATTCTAGTAATATTTAAATATGAAATGTTTTTCTACAAAAATGTAATCCTTTTCTTATAATTATAATATATATGGAAATGTTATTTCTATTGGGATTTAATAAAAATTGAATTGGAATTTATAATTAAACTACTATATATATGTATTTTATTAATTATGAGTTTTTATAAAATTCATATGAGTAATGGTTGATTTGGATATAGTTTTTATGACTTGTGATCTTGATATAGGTCTCAACTACATTGGGTAATGTGATATAGTTTACCAGTTATAGGTTACTCATAAGAGATACAGGTATTATCAAGTTAGGAGATTCTAGTTAACAGATTTTTATCAGGGTAATCATAAGGATAGTTTCACTAGGTAACTACTTGATATGTTTATAGTTTTTACAAAATAAATAATTACATTTAAAAAGTTTAGAAAATATGATTAGTTATTTGAATAATATTTATGAAATTTTGAAAATAATTTTGAATGTATTGTTTTAATTGAATGGTTTTCTTATGTTTTAATGTTTACAATAAACCCTTAATATTATGAACTTTCTTTTATAATTTCATAAAAATATGTTTATAAAATTTATAAATAAATTCAGTTTTTTCATGAAAAAAATGAAAACAAATTCTGAATCTTCATTAACAAAAAGTAATTTATTATTATTGATTTAAAAGATTAATATTGTATTTAAGGGTTTCATATAATTTATCCATATTACTATGATTTTTTATTCTCATACCACGTTTTCAATTGTATTTTCATTGGTCTTATGGATATGTAATAACGGTAATAATGTCAGGGTTCCATATTATGGAGTTACCTTGAATGAGGAATGCGTGTATTTAAAATAAAACTGATCTTTGGGACAAAATTGGATACCATGTGGAAGTATCAATTTTTTATGTAATGATTTAAATATTCTCTAAGAATATAATCCCAAAAATCTCATAAATGTAATAAATTCCATCCCTTTTCATAAATGATTTAATTATGGTTTGTTTAAGGTACAAGGAATTATATACACATTGACAAATTTCTGTAGTGCCTTTTACATATTACTATTATTGAATTATATAAATGAAAAACTTTAAAAAAATTTGTTATCCTCTTGAGATGACCATTACATTTTCATAAAAATATACTTAATTTAATCAATGTGTCTTGGAGGAATTGGATGATCTTATATTCTATATTTACATTTACTTTCATATACTAGTTGAGTCACTTTTATGCATCATGATGAATCTTATAACTTATCAAAATATCAACTACCAATTTTATACTAAAACATTCATATGGGTCAATTAATCTTTCAAATCTCAGTGATGTTCAATATATTTTTAATTAATTTGGTTCTGAGGATGAGTTACATTTAATTTTGGAAAGTATGTTTGAGGGTTTTTTATATTCTCTAAAATATATAATTTCAAAAAAAATATTAAAAAATACTCATATATGCTTCAAATATCCTCAATGCCTCTTTAATCATTTCAAAACCAGTAATAAACAAATTAATATCATGGGAAATTAAAATTATATTTCTAAGAATATTTAATATAATTATATATAAATTTTAATAAATAAATAAATTTTATTATATACATTAATAAATCTACAATTCTTATTTATTTCTAGCATCAAAATTTTCATTTCTATTCTTTTTCAAACACGATATACTCACATAGTTTTTATACATCATACAACTATCATTTTCTATATTACTAATAAATTATTCTCAAAAATAATTATTATAAAACATCTTAATAGCTATGAATATGTTTTATATAGTGTATTATACTCATCCTATGGGATATGTCATTGATTCATCATATTTCAACACATCAATCATCAGATATTAATATCACTTCCTCAAATTTATACATATCAGAATTTATAAATGATACAAAACTTTTCAATCCTCAATGGTAACACATTATTCATCTTCATTGCTCTCTTCCACCATCATCCAACTTCAACACATTTTAATGTTACTCTTAATTGATATATTGAAAAAAGTTAAAACAATGCGCAAATTTATCATATTATTATTATGATTTTCACTTTGTAATTATGATTTTTCATAGATTCACAGTGGTAATTCAATATTAGAACACAGAAAATATTATTTCATTATTTTATATCTTCATTTTATAACGTTGTTAATATTTCCAAATAATATTTTTAACCATGTGTCACATACTATAACTTTAATATAAATTCCTCGAACCTCTTGATATCTATAATACATTTTAAAAATAATTTCAAAAGTACTAAATATTTTATTTAATATATCTAAATATTTAATCACTGAAACATAATTTTTTAAAATAATTCCAAAATTTCCTCAGTTATTTATAAATATTAACCTTGAATAGTATATAAAGAACAAAATCTAAAATCAAACTATTTATTTTCATCTCGATGGATGAATTATATCTTAAAAACATTAAACATTTCATGCATTTTTTTGTACTAAACTATAAATTTTCTTTCACTATATATACACATAAATATATTCTTATCTTAACAAGTATGAAATTTTTATCTCAACAAACTCTTCATGTCATGGAATTATTATTTTTATTATAAGAACTGATACATCAACATCATCCCTTAATTATTTTTCTCTTGTAATCATTATTAATTTAAAAAAAATACTTATAAAAAATTAATCTATTAGGATACACCCAAGACCCTTTCATGATCAATATACATTCATTATAATGAATATTTATTATGTAATAAATAAATAAATCATTATTATCATAAAATGTTTCTTTTAATGAGAAATTATATACTTGGGGATACTGTTATTTTTATTCATTATAGAATACTTATTATAACCATTATAATAATCCTTCATTTATTCCTATCATCACAGATGTATTATATATATTTCATGAATACTACAATACACTTATGAATTATCATCTTCTATTGATGGTTCTTTTATTATCAGGAATACAAAATTATTGTAATTGTAAAATGAAAATTTTTTACATTAAAATTTCTATATTTATCTTATAATAATTTCATTATATATATATATATATTATTCTCCAATGGATAGAATGATTCAATTGTTTCATCGAATAGACTAGTGTCTATAAAGAAACTTAATTGATTGGTGAGTAAATATTATTTTTAATTATATGATTTATCTATAGTATTTCACATCATATTTTGGATTTAAATTTTCTCATGAATTTTTTTGGATAAATTTTATACCCATCTTTTGAGTAAATCATTATCTTATCAACCATTAACTACTCCTAAGATCATATATTATTTATAATCATCTAAAATTCTTAAAAAAAAATTCAAAAATGATAACATGGGATCTTTATAATAATATTGTATGCTAGGGGAAGTATGTATATTTTTAATATGAAATATTAAATTTAATATCCTGGTTTTATCTAAGGAGTAAAAAATTTCTTCTATAAATATTATGAAATTAATTAATTTCATTCTGGATATTTTTCTAAAGGTTAAAATAATGAATTTTATATAGTACGTAGCTTCATAATAGTATTATTTTATCAAAATTAAAATTGAAATATGGTGATTTCACTTTGATTTTAATTATCTACTAATCCATTAGGATTTAGTTTTTTTATATTATGTATTTAAAGAAGTTATATATTAATTTTTATGATTATTTTTCATAAGAATAATATCCAACATTATAATAAGGATTAGTTTCCAATAAAATAGAAGAACTAATGTTTGAGGAATACTCATGGTAAAAAAATTAATATGGTTCATACATGATTGAATTGAATATAATTTAAATAATGATTTTTTTTGTTTTTACTAATTAATGTACATTATATATTGGATGTTGGTGGTATATTTTTATCAACTAAAGTTGTTATTTCAAAAATTATTTTTTGGGAAATTTTATTCCCCTTATTTCCATAAAATTCTTTAAAACCTATTTTTCCATTTATATTAGTGAAATTATGTTTCTTCACATATTCATTATTGAATTATATAATCCATTATTTTTCAATGTGATTCCATATCAAAAATGATGAAATTATATTATAAATTCATTTAATATTATATACTGTATTTGTAATGAAATTGGGGATTCTTTTAAAGTCATCAATTTTTAACTTCCCTTTTAATAAAATAAATATTTAATTTTAATGTGTAATAAACTTCGGTTAAATTTTTTACATCTACCATAACAATAATGTTCATGAAAATTTGATTATAATGGTATATGGTATGAATTGATAGGAAATTTTAGTTGTTACAGATCATTTGTCAATGTTATCTCACCAAATAACATTATCTATAATTTTATCGAAATATAACTTGATTTCTGATTCATTAATGATTGAAAATTTTATAGTGGGTAAAAATTAGTAAAAATGTAAAATTTAGTAACTTTTTAATATAATTAAATACAAATATCTATTTTTTGTTATGACTTCTAGTGGATAGTGTACTGACCAATGTTATTTCATGTTTGTGAAATAATGAGGACATTAATTATAAGTCATATGTAGGGGTATTTTGTATATTGAGACTTGTATTTGGATTCAATGATTTGATTCACCTCTAAGAGGTCATTTTTCATGTTCTCAAGTGTTTTGGTGATGACTAAGTGTTTTTGTATTTGAAGATAATGGGATGTTCATGGAGTTGTGAGGAATGTTTTTATGTATCTGGATGATTATTACACAACATGGTTGGATGTGGTGTGTGATGAGGATGAATAATTTATTATATCACAGACGGTTCATACCTTGTTGTGGCCTAGTTTTATAAGGGTGAATTATTTTTTCCATGGATGATGGATCTTTCTACATCCTAAGGGTTACTTTTTGAAGGGTGTATGTGGGAGGAAGATAATGATTCATCTATGGTAGTGTTACAATATTATAATCCTAGTTGGGTTTTCAATTATTTGTTTGAGGTAGGTATTCCACCATGGATCCTTGAGCCACATTGTAATGGGTGGTCATTGGTTTTGGGTTTCAATCAAGGTTTTAATCATTATGTTGTGACCTAGATGGTTTCATGGAAATGTGACCCCAAAAGAGTATTTTTTCACCATGGCACCTTAGTTGAACCCAAAACCCCATAGTTTTCAGTTTTTTAAGATTTGTAATAAATTTAATTTTTTGGCCAATCCCCATTAGATTCAAGAAGAATAGACATTTGGCGGTATATTTTCTAGATTTCCCCTCTTTATTCCTCTCATGGACACCACTCCACCTGATGAGGTTTGTTTTGGTGGTCATTTTTGTAGTGATTCATGATAAGATATATCCCTTATCAGTTTTTTATTTGAAATTTAGTTTATAATATATTTATATTTATTCTATGTTATGTATTGAGTGATGATTTCACTAGACCATGGTGTAATAATCCAAAAGGAAGTGTATTTTTGGTGTAATGGCTCATATATTCCATTGATAATTAACGCACTCTATTAATTATTGTTTTTAATGTGGATTTTTTCATAATTATATTACATAATATATATATACTATTAAATTTTTTAAATTAGGAATCAATTAATTTTTAGTTGACGCGGAAATCATTTATATTGGTGCTAGGATAGTTCTGTGAACCATTTCTGTGTCATTGGTCCCGGTTATATCCTCAATTTATTTATCCATGAGATTTCATGGATTATTCCTCTTTAGTTTAAATTTAATAATTAATTATTAATGGTTATGAATAATTATATTATTTTTTGAATTAGATATAAATAATTAAGTGGTTTATAATTTTCTCATTATTTTAGAAGCCCTGTACAGGATGGTTTAAGAGATGGTAACTCTTATATAGAGGTTTTCAGTTCCATAAATAGATAAGTTTATGATTTTATAGAATATTTTCATTTCTATATGGTCTATTTCCGTTTTATTAAAAACTATATAGATTTTGAGTTCCCTAAGTTGATATTTTGGTGCAATACTTCTTCCTAACCATTGAGAAAATTATCTTTCTTATAGACAAATATTAAAAGCACCTAAAAAGTATGTTGAAAATGGGGGTAAATTATTAATGTTGGTTGTCTAACTAACGAGTGTAGTCTTTGGGAATTGGATTATTTTTTGTTATCCTAGGATTGATCTCCTAAGGATAATATTACATGAATAATGGTCTAAATAATATCAATGACTACTGGATGACTATTCATCTCACTAGTGATCAGAAACACAACCATTGAGTGTGGGTCATTGTCATGGTGTTTGGGGGTGAGTATGGTATGCCATATAGGATATGGTTTGGTGTAGTGTAGATGTTTCCCACCAAGTTAATGTATTTGGAGACCTCATTTAGAGATATGTTATCAGTACTAAAAAATATGTTATGGGAATTGATTTTATTTATATAGTGAGATTGTTTGATCTAGTGTGATTTTAGTGTTGGGAAGTGTGGTTCAGCTATGTCCTAAGGGATACATGGTCACTATGGGTCATTATTGTAATCATGATATTTCATAGGTATGGTAGCATATATATTTTTGTCATCATATTTTTTGGATATATTCACAATTTTTCTATATTGTAGCACAAATTATGGTCTTGCGACTAGCGGATGGGTAAGGTTTTGTAATGTTTTAAATAGATTAGGGAGAAAATCAGGAAAGAGAGAAACTATTGTAGTATTTCTATAAGTAATGTTATGATTAAAGTTCTAATTATGTGGTTATAAACTAAGATATATTTTTTGTATCAGATGTGATGGTTATAGTGAATTAGATTCAGGAACAAAATTCTTTAGAGGGTAGAGTTCAAGGTTCATTGTGAGACCTCCCTTGGGTGCGATGGTAATGGTTTGAAGTCAATAAATTACCATAGTCTAAGTGAGAGGTAAGTGTTAAAGGTTATATATGAGATCATACACTATGTAGGAGGGTAGTGATTGAGACTCGTTAATTTATCATCACCCACAGTAATATGATGGTTGTCATTAAATAATATGTGACTTCACCCTGAGTGAGTGGTTGGTGTTATGGAATGTGTTGTGAGTCCTGAAAGTAACTAACAGGGGAGTGGTTTCTTATGAGATACGAGATATCACCCTAAGTGAGTGTTTAGTTCTCATGTACATGAAATGAGTCCTCATAATAAGTTAGAGTGAGGGGGAACATGAAGTTGGTTGAGATGTGGTGTAAGACATTATCTTGAGTGAGATGGTGTTAATACGATATATGATATAACATTGGTAATTGGTTTGATAACTAATATTTTAGTTCACAGGGATTAGTTTTGACACCCTATTACATGTGATGTGGCATTTTCTTAGGTTGTTATGTAACAGACTACTTCATGTGGTATTGGATGAGTATGGTATCCTCGGGTTTCTTGGTTTCTTGGTTAGAACACAATAACTTGTTATAAATTCATTCACACATGTGTGTTAGTATTATTCATTTTTATCCTGTATAAACATGTATATAATAGCCTATGTCTTGGGAAAATAGTGAAAACCGACTGAGATATATTTCGAAATAACTTCCACAGGTGCCCTGGTGCTCGTCCAAGCCTCATGATTCATATAAGTATTTGGTCACAAGTGTCATTGTAAATTGAGATAGTTAAAGTTGATATATATTAGAGGTGGATTGTGGTGTGTCTTTGGGTTGTATCATATCATCAATTTATTTTTTATTTGAATTTTATTTTCAAATGTGGTTCACTGTGTAGAATTTGTTTTAATGTATATTGATGTATTACTTCACTTTTCATTTTTCATAAAATAGTGTATGTCAATCATGTTATTATTTTATTTGGTTATAATTCTATCCATGTTTATTCTTATTATGATATTTTTAATGATATTTAGACATTTATTTTGTATTAATGGTCCTGCCATCAATAGCATAATATTTTTAACAGTGATCACATTCACATATTATTGTTCAATAGCCTCTAGAATATATAGTGGTGCTCTTGATATCATGTGGAAACCCAAGTAGTGTGAAAATTAATATCAATGAGTTATTATAATTTTTTTATTTCCGGACTGGTGGTAAGGAATATGTAAGTGATATATATTTTGATAGAACTCGAGTTTGTGATTTATGAAAATCTATCTGAGGAGAAGTTAGTTTTACCATGGTTGTAAGTTTATTACTTTTTTTGCTGTTATAGTTGAGAGAAT
Source organism: Viscum album (assembly GCA_963277665.1). Taxonomy (NCBI): domain Eukaryota; kingdom Viridiplantae; phylum Streptophyta; class Magnoliopsida; order Santalales; family Viscaceae; genus Viscum; species Viscum album. Next base: position 1,294,233,668 of record OY728158.1, read on the forward strand.
TGTTTAATCATAATATTATAATTTTGGTTGTTGTATTATGGATTTTCACCTAGTTCATATCATAAAAAAGGCATGTCTCCATGTATCATACTAGGAACATTGGATACACATGGTATTTCAATGAAGTTTGTGATGTGTTATTAGTTAGGATAGGGGGTTCAATTGTTTAAAATGTTAACTAAATATTATATAGAATTTTTTATTTAACATGACAGGGTAGTTCTTTTTTTGAAAATGGTTACATTGATGTTATTATAGGACATAATCTAATTATAATTGTGTAGTCCTAGGTTATAGTTGATTTTTTTTCAAACACATGATGGGTTTTTTCAGTCAATTGATGTTTTATTGGTGGATTTTTATAAGAATGGTGTTACTTTGATGTTTTTTAAAATTGGAATGATTTTCATAAAGGACATAGATACTAATTATAGGGTTATTAAATTCATGTTGTATTCTTTGGTCTATTGTGATATAAATAATGTTGATTGAGTTTTTATATCATGAATATGTTTAGATGACATTATCAATTACACTCCTACTTCATTTTCATTCAAGGATTGTGTTTATGGGATGGTGAGATGAGATCCTCGTTCTCCATGTCTATGTTGATATGGGCATGTGTAGATTCTTGTTGTTCAAGAATTATTCTATAGTGTTGGGTGAACATGTGTTAAAATTTAAAATTGTGAGACTTCATGGGATCATTGTAAATGGATCATCCAGGGTTCATTTTTATTAATGTGTTGAAATTAAACTGGTTCATAGATTGACTATTATGAATTTGTGTATTTTTTTGATAAGGAATGAATCATGGGAGCATGAATTAGGTTTTATGATCATATGATATTGGAATTTATATACGTTTTGGACTGAATGAAATCAATATGCTTAATAAGAATGATATTTTATACTGATTATATAAAGAGATTACTATATTGGAAGAAGATATTCTATGATGGTTTTCATGCATCCCATTTTACAAAAAATGTCTCGACATTCTATCTTCTAGCTCTATTTGGGAGATATACACCATCATGAAGATATTATTTGATGGTTGTCATCCATCTCATTTTAGAACCAAATGTTTTGGTAATGGGACTAATTTAATTGATTTCCTATATTTTGATTTGAATAAAAGGAAAAAGCACCTGATTATGATCCATTATGATGATTATCTCATCCCAGTTTGGATCGGCCAAGGATGTGGCTGTATATTCCAATGCATTAACTCGGGCATTTTTTGAATGTGGGATATAAGAAAATGTGGTCTCAAAGAAAATATCAACCATTATCCCTCAGACATAATCACATTGGGTAATTAGTTCATATTTTCTAATGGTTAAATCCCCATTGGTCTGTTTGATTAAAAATTTTGATTCACCCTTATCCAATAGGGTATCCACTGGTACATGGAGGGCTAATTCTAGTCCTTCAATGAGGTCCTGATATTCTGCCACATTATTGGCACAACATTTTGATAATAGAAATGTGTATGGAAAAAATACCTTTTCTATGGAGATAAGAACAATTCCTAACCCAGCTATGTTGAGATTAGGGTCTTCCATTCTATTCTGTATTAGAATTTTGGAAGCACCATCAATTTATATTTCAAATATTCGGAGACTATCCCATATAGAGAATATTTATTCATTAGGAAGTTCAATATTCCATGATGTTTATTCTGCAGATGGGTGATCAAAAAGGAAGACTTCCAAATCCTGATCATTCACTACATTCTGAGGCATGAAATGTATATGAATTTTATAATGAATAAATACCCTCCATTCCAGACATCCTTCAACAAAGGAAGAATGATAATAAATTTTAGCAGGTTATTGGGAGGGACCAAGTGGAACACGTGTTGCTTCAAGTGGTACATCAGCTTCTGAAATGCAAAATTTTATGTTAAAAATCTCTTCTCAATACATGAATATTGAGTCTCTACTTTGATCATAGTTTGAATGTGATAATAAAGGTTGTTTTCAATCTCAGTATCACTATTTTGTGCATGGAATTAACCTAGTGGTCACACCAAGGCTATCAGATAAAGGATGAGTTTTTTCCCCTCAAATGGTGGAATCAATAACTGTGGTATCATGATTTATTTCTTGAGGGTATCAAATTCTACATGAAAGTCATTTCTCTATTGATATATGACCCTCTTCTTCATTAATTCAGTGAACGGAAAAACTTTCCTTCCAAATTAGATATGAAGTGTTGGATTTTAGCCAAGTGCCCTTGAATTCCTCTTAAATAATTGTAGTTTCTATTATGTGAAAAGCCATGAATAGAATTACTCTTTCCAAGATGATCATTGATGATTTGATGGAATACAAAAAAGCCATGAAATATTCCAAAGGTTACCCCAAAACCAAATTTCAAGGTGTTTATCTATAGATTTTATAGTTAAAGTATGTTGAGTATGGATTTCATGTCAATTCGGTGGTCATAAAATTGTTTGGTTTTGACCACTAGATCATTAACATAGAATTTGATAAATTTCCACAAGAAGGGTTTGAATATGCTATACAATGCGTGTTGATATGTCACACTAGAATTCTTCCAGCCAAATGGAATTAACCAATAAAAAAATACACATTGAAGGGATCTAAAGATTATATGTTACTCATATTCTGAGGCCATACGAATTTGGATATATCAGAGTAACCATCCATGAAGGAGAGAGCTTCAGAGCTAGCTGTTACATCAATCAATAATTATATAATTAGAACATGGATGTCAAATTTGGTAATATTCTAGTTTAAATCTCTAAAATCAATGAAGACTATGATTTTACCATAATTATTATTTACTAGGACAATATTGTATTACCAATTTGGATATTGGTCCTCATAAATTAAGTAATATATGATAATCTTGTCGACTTCATCCACAATTTTTCAGGCATGAATCAGGTGGGTTATTCTTGCTACTTGTTTGTATACCCAATGATCTACTAGAAAACCCAAATGATGGATGCCCACCTTAGGTTCACGACTTGGAATCACATTGTAATTCCATTCAAAACACATCCTGATGTTTCATTATAATGGATGTATACACCTCTTTCTCTATAAAAGTTATGGATTCACTAATTAGAGTGGGGACTTGATATACCTTTGTACCAAAATTTATTTCCCTATGTTCATCCTCAGTGGAGGAGATATCTTCCTAAAATGGAGGGTAATTCCTAACGTCCTCTTCTTCTTCCTCCTCTTATTCGTCTTGGTTTTCTTTTTTTCCTATAATTATATTCTAGGTGATTAAGAAAGACTTATTGAGATAGGGGTGGAGTTTATATTTGAACATCCTGAAGTGGACACAACCATTTCTTGCCCAACTGATGATGAAGGGTATTTTTGAAGCTTTTAAAGAAATATGATGGGATATGAATCAGTTTCCCTATATTATACATGTTTAATAACTTCATCTAGCATTGCTAATGAAGCAAAGTCTTTCTAATGTTCATTGTGTGGTGAATAAATTATTTTTCAAATGATATCAGGATAAATTTCCACAACCTACATTATTAAAGTCATTGATCGAGTGCTTAAATTTGGGATAACTCCTTCAATTTGATAAGTGGGTAACCTATAATCATTACTCATAAGTTTGATTGGGTTAGCGGGGATCTTTTTCAAACCACTAGTAGTATTAATTCTGGTAACACCAATTGCCAAGGAATGTTTTACCTTTGTTTGATAGAAGTATGCATCAATGTATTGAGATTGACATGTTTTTAATAGGGCCTTATACCAGTACAATGTCCAAAAATGACCACTAACATGATATTTGAGACATTTATGGTACAATGAATGAATATCTGCATGTTGACATAGTTATCGTCTCCCTAATAGAATGTGGAAATCTATGTTCAGTTGGGAAATCATGAACTCTGAATCTGATATGAGATCCCCAAACTGAGTTTTGAGTATAATATCACTAAGATTTTCCGAATCATTTATTTCATAACCCTATATCATCAATGTAATGGGAGATTAGTTGGATTTAGTGAGGCCCAAATTGTGAAGTGTCTCGATGGGAATGAGTTTTACCCCAAAGCCATTATCAATAAAGGATCATTTGATGTCAATATCATTGTTCTTTCCATATTGGTACACGGGCCTGATGTTCCCATTTTCAACATCATCCTCATAATGGTCCATGAATGATATAACTATATCAAATTATACTAGGTCATTCTCTATATGGTAAACCTCTGCAGAAGAAACCTTGGTTTTAAACAGTTGAGGGATTGAAAAAGCCTCATTAAGTGCTTCCAAGAGATCCATTCACATATTCATATCATCCAGGATTGTTATTTTGGCTGGTACATAGAACGTTTTCTTCAACACATCATACTTTTGATCTATTGGCCAACATTATCCAGTATGGTGATTCTCTACTTCAGGTGCCCTAGTAGTCGATGTTCCTGATGTGGATAGACATTACATAGGAATTGGGGCTAGAAGTGCTTCATCTCATGGTGTATTATGTCGGATAATTCTTCCCACAAAACAAGGAGGTGGTGGTATAGCATTTAAATAATCTTCCAAGATGATCATGCTAGGGCATACCCTATAAGTTTTGGGAGATTTTCGTTATTCTTTCAGAGCCTGCCGGAGCCCCCCCCCCCACAAGTTTCTATTACAAAAACTATTTGAGAAGGGTTGTGGTTGGAAAAGTGGATTCTAATGTAACACAGTCATTGACTATATCCTCGATCAAGACATCCTTTTCCCCTAGTTCCCCAATCACTTACTAGTAACTCGGGTTCATATTTAGAATCATCATTTTCATAGAGATCTGTTAAGTGAATAATGTTAACAGAACCAATGTTCGCCTCCTCATGTGATGATGATTCTTCATGAAAGGTCAATTCTTGATGTTCCATTTGGTGGGGGGTGGTTCCTGTTATTTGGAGGTGGTTAATATAAAATATTCTAAATTCAAGGACAACTTTTTCTACGATAAAAACTCATCTTCTACTACATCCTCCTTATTCTTTCAGCCATATCTCTTCATTGAGGGATTTCATTCAGAAGACTGGGAAATTAATGATAATGAATTTTCTATAATGGAAGCAGAATGATTTATAATTGATTGTTTCAATTGGGATCTAAGAATTGAATGAGTTGGTTGATTGTTTTCCTGATCATCAAATCATTGAATTTCGGAGCATTCTAATGCTTTACATCCAACCCCACGCCTTCCTCCTCTAGATCATTAGTAGTAACACATGCTACCAAGGATGATGAATTTTTCAAATTCACATTCCTGGAGTCTACTAACATTGGTATAAAGTCCTTAAAATACTCTAGAATGAGGTTCCACAATATTTTATTGAAGGGGAAATATTTTTTGAGTTCCTGGTCTCCAAATTATTTTATGTTTCTTTGGTAATGGAAACTAAACTATGTTGTTTTACCATTATTAGATAAAGTAGTTGGAGACATGGTTATTTTTTAAAAAAATAGACCTGGTTTTTCAACTCCTCAAACTATCTTCTCCTTTAATATTTTTGATTATCTTATCGAGGCAGTCATTGATGATGATGATCAAGAGGTGGAACCCTATGGTATAATGAGGGATTTGATGTAGGTTTGGGTACATGGGTCTACATAAGTGTAACTATAGTGTTCACTGATTTTCATGCTATTCTACATAGAGATTCTCGGATTACTTGGGATTTTTCTCTAGTCTCTGTTATGGAGGTCTCCATATATTGATTAATTGAATCAAGATCTCAAAACTAGCATGTGTGTTTAATAGCGATTATTGGTGTTTGAAACTCATCATGGATATTTTCATCACAAATGGGAAAGAATTATTCTTTAGGGAATGGTTTATTCAAGGAGTATGTTAATCCTCTCCACTAGGTGATTAAATTTGAAACACTTTCATTATACATTTTCATGTAGTTTATGAGATCAGAAAAAGTTTTCTTCAATAGCATTGTGCTAAAATGGAAATTGAATTTCTTCCGAAAGACATTCCATGAAGTAATTGATGGATATTTCATGCTGGTATACCAGATAAAGCCTATACTCTGGAATGAGTACAGAAAACATGTGAGCTCTATGGCCTCTTATTTCTCAGGGGTCCCCATCTAGGGATCATAATAGGAAACAAAATGCATCATGTGCTCCTCCAGATCTCATGATCTATTTATTATTGGAAATTTATGATTCCTAATATTTGGTGGGGGGGGGGTTGGAACCACCCATTCTGGATAAACCTTAATTTATGGCTATATTGGTGCACACCATCCTTCTATAACTCCCAATCAATTGTTTAATGAATCAATGGTGTTAATAAGAATTAGATGAAATATCTGGTTGAGTCGGTACATTAGAATGTATAATGACTAAAACCAAAATAAATATAGAATCTTTTTCAAGAACATGTGTGTTTACTGAAAAACTACTTGTTGAGGTGCTACTAGTATCTTCCATGGGTAACGAATAGGGGAAGTCTTGAATGGATATGAATAACCTTTCTATGTTTGTACTTGAAATCAGTAGAATTCACTATCCACATAACTAGTTAAAATAAACCCTCTTTGTTGTAGTGATCAAAATGGGATTAGAAGCTTAGTATCTGTTTGTGGCGCATGTCTAGAACGAAATATTCATAAGTGTAACTCTATGTTGAGTATTCTCAACTCGTTAATCTTCTCTACTTTCTATGAAAATTCTTCCTCAGGTTAAATGGATTGGTATTCTCTGTGGAAAGGTGAGACATGTTCTAAAATATACCTTTTCCATTATTAGGTGCCTCTTCAAGAGGTGGATGTTATTTATTCGAGGGTAAAACTAAATTTTGGTTATTCATGTGATTTAGGGTACACACAGATCATTCATTTTCATAAATGGGATCAAAATTATAAATAATAACTTCATACTATGACTCCTCTAAACTGGAAGCATTTTTGGATGATCATGTATGATAGAATTAATGACATTCACCCATGTGAAATACATTTTTGTCCTTCTGTCAATATCTTTGTGAGATCTCTTTATTTTTCACCCTCAATTAAACGTTGTTCTCATATATTTTTTCTTCCCTACGAACTGTTTGATAGAAAATAACATGAAATGAGTCATTTGATAGTTCAGTAATGTGTTCAATTTTTGTTTTCTTCCCAAATCTATAGAAAAATGACTTCCCCTTAGGAGGGGATTGTGAATGTCAAAAATCCCCCAACCCTATGGAATGTGGCTTTTCATGTTCTTATTTCTCAACCCTTTGGGATATATTTTTTCACTCTGAGGTTTGGGTTAAAATATCCCATTCCCTATGAGATGGGGTACCACCAAAAATGATATGGTTGATATCTAAAAATCTTTTCATCTGATTTTATGAATTTTTATCTGAACATTCGCTGGGTGCATTATGAAGATATCACATAAATCACATTCTTTAAAATCCCATTGTGCTATGATAGAAATTTTTTCAATCTAATTGTTGAAATCCTATAAGCTGGAGGCTGTCTCAATGGTCTCATATGCTTGATTCAAAAGTATCTGAATACATTTCTCTCTTTGGTCCTATATTTGGTGGAATATAGTCGAAACCAATTATTTCTGAGAATATCTTTGTTCTTGAATTGTATTTTCCTATTATTTCCATTCTAGGTAAATAAAATTGCATGTGACCAATTTTGGAAGGTCCCTGATTTTTTTGGAGCACATGGAAATGAATGTTTTAGTGTGTATCACATCCTCTCAGATGAAAACCAGATGGGGTTTCGGAAATTAATTGTCATAAAATCATTAATGCATCATGGTAGGAATGATGAACGGATACCCACTGCTTCACGATTTTTGAATGTCAAGAAACCTATAGAGATTCTAATTCAATTTTTCACTAAAACCCTTCTATTACATTTCAATGAAATGGATATTCATCTTCAGGTAATACTTTTTCCTTGAGATGATGAAGAGTTATCCATATGCGGAGGAAAATACATTGAATACAATCTTCTGCCAACATTTCAGAAATGTTGTATTGATAGGTGGAAAAATTCTAGAAAATGTCTGGTCTATCACCCTTGGTCAATTGTTTTCTATTGTTCAATATATACTCTTCATCTTTTCCCATTGGTTTCTCATCCTGGTCTGGAAAGAGTGGATACTTCCAGATTTTTTTACCATAATAAATGAGATCAGTTTCTATTTGCCCTATTATATTAGAAGTAAAATGACCCAAGGGGGGTTTAGAGAAGGATTTTCACCTTGGGTTGTCTTTGGGGTGAGAAATTATTTCACCTGATAGTGATGTGGAATCAGACATGAATAGCCTTAGGTTGGAACGTTCCCCAATATAAGAGGCTTTTCTCATCACTTCATTTCTATTTGGATAATTATCTTGAAAATGAGAATCAATATTTTAGATAAGACTTTATTAGAAAACAACATCATAGTAGGACCATAATAGTGCATTATTGCAATGAGTATACCCTCTTGCTCCTTGGTCTTCTGGCCACACTGAGTGTTGTTGTGGAACTCAACATGTTATAAGATATCAATATTAACCAAATTTTTATAAATAAATATTTCCTGGTGAAGTATCTGATGTGGACCTTCAGAGTTATTTCTACTACTCCCATAATTTAGTAATGGGGAGTAGGATCTCACGCTACAATAGATAAATGTTCAAGGACATAATGAACTCTAAAATTGTATAGATCAAAATCCTAAACTGGTTCATGATTTCCCAAATTTTTTTCATTATAATTTTTTAGGATTCCTTCATACACACAATTGGTTCCACTTGCTTGGAAGTGTGGTATCATGGGAATTTGTATCTAACATCTTTGAAGTGGATGATAGAATTTTCCACTTATAGATCTCTAATTGGAATGGGTCTATGTTCCCAATCTAGTTGTCTTTATGATATCTGGGATTATTCCCCATAACCCTACTAGATGGGAACATAATTATGTATCTGATATGGGGTGAGATGTTAATGGGCCACCCAGCTTGTGGGTACAGAGTTATGTTTCTATCCCATAGGTATTACTCTTTTCATTATTATAATCTAGCATGATTCCAGTTTATGGGAAGGAATTTGTGTCTACCCTTTCACCATCTCTAAAATGTTCATGGCGACTTCAGCATCCAGAATGTGAATATATATTCATTCCATACCAAGATTAGGTATATGTACCTACTCGTATCCTCCCTTTACTATATTTGTATACTAATAATACTCATGTGTGGGGGAAGAGAGGTGATTCTTCTCTAGGATTGTCAACAGATATTTATAACTAACTTCTCCAGGTACTACCAAAGGAAAATTTTGGCATGCTTAGTGGATGCTAGAATGTGTGTTTGGGTGCTAGATTTTATCTACCAATAATGGATTATGGATTTCTTTATGTGATGCTAGATAAGGCTGCTAGCCGTCTTGGTGAGTGCAGGTAGGTGTATCTGCTTGAAGATTGATGCTTCATTTTGTTGGAGGTCTCCATTAAATGTAGCCACATGAGTCTACTGGTTATCCAAATGATTTTAAGTAGGTGTATCTGCCTTCTCATCATACTAAAATGGATTTGAATGACAATATTGGTTAGGTGTCACAAAATGAGTCTGTTAGAAAATCAAAAAAAATGTGAATGGGTGTAAGTGGCCGCTTATTTGTTTCCACCAAACTGGGTTGGTGGAATTATCTGGAGGGTGAAAAGGTAGAAACATACTCCATGATAGCTGAATGATGTCCCTGATGATTCATCATTCATGCTAGAGTCTGACGGACCTAGGCCGGTCTGCCGAAGACAACACCCTCATCATGTTGAGGTTTTCCTTCCGTTTAGTGTTAGCGGTGGAGATTGTTGGAAATAGCCTTTCAGAAGGACCCCTATGTATTTGGGAGGAGGACATGGATGTCTTATTGGTGTGGCACCCAAGAATAAGAGAGGGATTTGTGGTTTTGTTCAAGGGATAAACTCCCAAGACTTTTGAAGATGGTGGTTGGCACCGTCTACTTTGGTGGTCGTAATTGTTTTTGACAAGACGATCAAGGGTCATTCATGATTTTAGGGGCCTTTTTGGAAGGCTCCTAGGTTGGAATGGTACCATGTTGATAGTAATATCGTACCAGTGCATTAGAGACAGAGTGTTGATGATGTTGAGTTAGTGATTGCATCCTTCAAGTGGACGATGTTCTATCTTGAGCTGTAGTTAGGTCATTTACAAGTGTAAACAAGAAGGAATCCATTTGGAATGAAGGTAGTTAATGGAAGAATGAGAATGTGTATATGAATAACAAATAAATTAACTCTCAAAAAACATCTTCTTTTTCGATGAACATAGGTAGCATTGATTTCCTTTTCTAGCCCTCTTTTATCAATTGACTGGGGCCTGACGAATGGGTAACACTTCCATCTAGATTAAGGATTATGATTGGGATTACCATTTTTTTGATTGCATATGGGTGAAATAAAAATGGACCGATGATGAATAAATAATCACCCCTTTTTATAGTGGTTTTTTCATCGGGGAAATCCACCACCTTGGTTAAGTATTCACGTTGGGTTCATCATTATTTGTGTTTTCCTAAGAATGTCTGTTCTGGTTAGGAATCACTATTTTTGTATAGTTTGTAATATATTTTTTATAGAACCGAAGTCACACAATGGTTCTATATTCAAATGGATATACTTTCCAAAGGTATGAGATAATTAAGGATTTTTACCCACGATGCTTAAGAACACACATTGGTCGAGAGGATAGGAGGTCGGGATCATAGCACCCCTGTGAGGGGAATTATAGCATACTCTATCAGTCTCTTATATATTTTAGATATTTTAATGAATTATTATTAATTTTCTCGGATAATGTAGGTTTATATAGAAATTTGAAATCAATTATTAGAATTCATGGAAGATAGAATAATCTATATTTATTTGAGGTTCTTCATCAATGGTGATTTGTGTATGTAATCAAGGTTATACATCATTTGAATCCTCTAAAAAAATTAGATATTTTATTTATTTATTATGACAATGTTTTTTTTAGAAACACTCACTGGGGATCTCTATAATTTGTGGTCATCTAGGTAGAAGAATGTCACAGATAAATTTTTTTATCCAGGGAGATGGAATTGTACTCAAGAGTTTATTGTCATCCAGTTAAATATAGGTTTTTATCTAGATTTTATCATCTCCAAGGGAGATAGTAGTTGTTTTGAGGGTGGGATCGAACCCATATAGGGGATTTCTACAAATCCTTATTAAGGAAATCATAACCCATGTTGTTTGGTGCCTCTTAATGGGGGAACAATAATCCTTTTATTTTCATGTGATAAGGACCCAACCATATAGATTAAAATCATGACACAAGGACCTCAAGGCGGATGGTTTCAAGTTAAAGCTTGGTGTGGGACTTACTCCTAAGAAACCTGTAAAAGATATGAGTTACCGATTGGGATTAGAAAATATTTGAAATGTGGCCTAGATATAAAATGATTGATTTGGGATATTTGGTCTGAACCTCAGGGATACTTCCAATGTATCCCATTTGGATGAGAATCAAAGTCCATGTGGTTCGATAAGTCTCATTGGTAAATATGGACCTTTAAGAGAAATATGTTAGGGCCTACACTTAATGAGGATGACTCAGTAATAGAGTCCATGAGATATTTCTTAACACATAGAAATTTATGGGGGAATAATTCAAAGCTTATTCATAAGGAGGATTCTCTGAATAAGGGAGTTAGGGTTTGAATCCTGAGAAGGATGTCCATTGATATTGGTCCCTAGGTGAAGGATTATTATATATCCTAGTTATTGAGGGAATCATTGTTATCGTAGTTCATTACGTCAGGTAAATTTGGAGGGTGTTTCAATAATTAAAAACCTCTAAGACCACAAGAGTCATTCTTGGTGTGAGAAAAAATAGAATTTCAATGATTCTGAAAACCCCACATGCATTTTCCTCTACTGATAGAAGAGGCCTGGCCTACAGTGGAATAGGTTGGGTGATAGTGGGAGAGGTCATGGATAATGTAGAAGAAGTTGATGTAAGAAACCTTCCCTCTCTTCACTTTACATTCTATGAGAGTCTAATGAATTGAAGGAGTGATGGTGATGTATGTAGATAAGATAAAGACTACAAATATCATCAAAATATTATAGGGGATTAAACGAGGTTTAATACCCTTAAATTGGTCTCTTAGTGGGGATAATGACTTCTCCTTTGTCAAAAAGTAAATGGATGTGTTATCCAATCCCTCCCTAATAGGGACTGTAGTTTACAAGTCTTATAGAAGAGAAGAGGAGGACACTGTCCAATTCGAAAAATACAACACTTAGAACACATCAACATTTTTCCTAGGGTATGTATTTATGTGCCCATAGATAACAATATCAACAGACACCACTACGAAACCTTAACCTTTTATAGGAAAAGTGTAAAAAAACCGTATCCATATATATTCAAATCATAATGGGAGACAAGAAGATGTAACATTCCCAAGGATTTGGTAAAACTGTTGATCTTGGTAGAGGTTTCTCTATAATCCCATTCAAACAAGGGATCCCGGTATGAAATTTCATTTCCATTAATGGATTTTAATGAGCCCTAATTTATGGATTCTAATGGCTAAAAATTAGGGTAAGCATCAAGGAAGGTTGCTCAAGTTGTTGGTGTATAGGTATGCAGCTTTCAAGTAGAATTGGGATACTTGATGTCACCTTATTCAATAAATATCCTATATGACTCTACATGGGAAAATCTTGGTTCAACCCATTAAGATTATAAAATGGTATTCCCTGATGTAGGGTATGAATGTTCCGACATGAGGAAGGGCCATCATGAAAGTGTTCGAATATTTATAGGGTGGGAGAATGATTCACGAAAGTGTTCTTAATTTTTAACCCTTTGAGAACCTATGTCTCACGATCCCAATTTTATTCCCTCACATTAGATATTGTAAAAGATCCTTGATGGTCTCGAAGGTCATGGGTGAATCCTTAGGATGAATAGAGCATCAATCAGGCTTCCGGGATATTTATCCATTAAAATGAAGGCCCCATGTATATATTTATAGGAAAATATGGTACCCTGATCAATGGTGACATAGATCACATGTGAGGGGGTGGTGTGAATGTGAGGGGTTGAAATGAACTTGTGTGTCGCCGGTGAATCAGGCTACCTTGGGTTATCCATTTTTTACCCTTTGAAAATATTTATAATCTAAATTTATTTTATCTTCGTTATTCTAATGAATTTCCATTTGTTACTTCTGTATACAAGTGAAAGAATAGAGTGTCAAACCTATCATTTTTTTATTCCCCTTTCATTCAGGAGATAAATTAGCCTTATTCCTGCACTCTTAGCACACACATATTCTCTTGAATTATTTCCCAATGTGTTTTTCCATAAATTTTCACAAGAATGAAATTTATTTATCCCCTTATTCTTCTATGGTTCATTCCCTTTCACGTGGTTTTTAGTTGGACCCTTCTTCTATTGATTTCCCATGATGATGTTTAATCTAGAGAATTACTTATACGTTTTGATGGAATATAACAATATTTAATCATATAATAAAAATGTTTTGGAATAAAATTCTGTTTAGATACTTGTCTCAATACCTTCAATGAAATGATCTATATGAATTTTTTAATTATGGTCGTAATATGTATAATAACAAAAAATTGTTTTCAATTTATCCTAATAATCCACAACACTCCCTTCCTTCATTTTCTTTATGTAATGAAATTTTCTCTTCATTTCAATTCATTGACCATGGGATAAATATTTGTCAATGAATGTTGATTAAAAAGATCTTCATTTTTTCTGTTATATTTTATCTTCCACCTAGTATTCTGGATCAATGAATACCCTTAATCATTATGACCCTCCAGAAAATATTCTAATAGTATAATCTTATCATTTTCATTACATACCAATTCTTGAAATGCATTTTCAATTGACTTGATAGACTGCTCATCTACAACTTGATTAGTATCCCCACTAAAATATATGTATTTTTAATGAATGAAACAATCAATAAATGTGTATAATGTTTATTCATCATAATCTGATTAAAGAATCCTAATGTTGGTCGGATATTATCTTCTCCAACACTAATTGTGTTGGCTCGCTTAGTGGGTAAATTCATTCATTTTCCATGGGTATTGATTCCATTCCATCCTTTAGGAACCATTACTAAATCATAGAACACACTTCATTATCCAATATTCATTTGGAGTATTGGGAAAAAACAAAAAAATCACTAATGATAAATGTTTTTAAATACTATAAGTAATTTTAAAAGTTCCCATGTTGGTTTTGATTTTTTAATATAGATCCGATAATATCAACTAGATTTTCTATGACACCAAATATGACATTGTCAACCATTGTATCCCATAGTAGGTGGTCACATTATTAAATTGAAATGATATTCAAGGAATAAAATCTTAATTGAATGATCGGTTCCATAGTATGGAAGATCTAGATACACACACAGTTCTCTTATAACTTTGGTTATTAAAAACAAAACATAACAAAGGAAATAAATTTTCATCCTAAAACTCATTCAAACATTTCATATTCATAACCTAGAGAAATGAGAAATATTAAAGTGTGATCTATGATGCAGAATAAAAGTAACATAAATTTGAATCTTTCTGGAATCGACAACACATACTCTATATTGAAAGGAAAAAAACTGAACACACATGCCAATGGAAAAATGAATTTCGTACAATCGGAATCCATTGATAATATCTTATAGATAATATCAGGGATAAAAATTACCCAAATTTTTAATGAAGGGAATGAATAACTATTTGAAATAATGTTTACTAAGAAAATGATACATGTGTCAATATGACCTTTCTCCAGACACAGTAATCTTTGGGGTAAAAAACTATTTAATTTGGCTAATTTATTCATCTCATGAGACTACCGATGCATTGTGGGGAATTTCTATAAATGGTCCCACCCATTATTACAGGTCCAAATTTTTTATTATGTATAAAATAATTGATTGAATTCATGATTCAAAATAAATTATAAAAAATTTCTATATTGAGTAA
Organism: Viscum album; assembly: GCA_963277665.1. Lineage (NCBI taxonomy): Eukaryota > Viridiplantae > Streptophyta > Magnoliopsida > Santalales > Viscaceae > Viscum > Viscum album. The sequence continues at coordinate 1,294,248,723 of OY728158.1, forward strand.
AATATTCTTAATTAATATTAGTTCCCCAGTTAAGGAAATGGTTTTCATATTAAACACTATATATAAAACTGATATACGACTTAGAAAATAATTGTATCCATGACACAAGAAATATATATATTTAATAGAAATGGAATTTTCAATGAATTATGATCATAAATAAAATAAATTTTCATTATATACACAATATAAATTAAATTATGGTAATAATATAAATATATCCCATAATTAAATGATATTGAGATGAAACCTTTTCCAAAGATCACATCATTAATCAAATAATACTAATACGTAATCATTCAAATCTTATGCCCTAAAAAATTAATATTCATAAAATTAAATGTTGAATAAAATTAATATAATTAGATTTATTATATGATATATCAAAGGGTTTATACAACACACAAAATAATAAAGAGTGAATAAAGAATATATCTCACAGAAATAATAGTTAGATGAGAGACCCTTAACCCATGAATACCATTAGTGGTGTGTAATTTAATATAAATTACAGAAGTTTTAAACATGTCATTAACTCTTATTAGAAACATATTAATTTTTATAATATCATATTAAATCCCTTTTTAACATTTACCACCCATTTATTAATAATATTTTATTATTTTCACTATTTTGGGGGTTAATTTCCTTGTATTCTCATGTATGTTTTGTCATGAGGTTTCCCAGTTATCTTGTAGAGAATATATATCCATAATATTAATATTTATATTAATTTTATTAATATAATATTTAATATTTAAATAATTTTATTGAGCCATTCTTGAATGTTGGATATTGAAAATGAACTACCTCACATCGTGGATATGTTAGGTCATACGTATGCACAATTCACTATATCATTCCATTAATTGGTGAAATATTAGGAAGTGGGTGATATATTATTTACCAAGAATTGATAACATGTAAAATATATCATATTTATTTATCATTTCAATCATTATAACCATTGAAGTAAAATTGTGATGAAAAATAAATTACACCCCTGCATGGAGACTGTAAGTCGTACATATGCAGACCTGATTCTTTTTTACAAGATAAATAAATGGTGGAATATGGTTGTTTAAAAATCATAATATCATCTAAATAAATGGATTTTTCTATTTTTATTAATTTATTAAATAAATATCACATGAAGAAGAAGTATAAGCAGAAAGAGGTTTGCTAGAGCCTGTAAATATGATTATATATTCTATGAAGTATATCCTTTATAATTTCTCTTAAGGGGTCTATAGTAAGTATTTGGGAAGGAATATAACCTCAAGAAAATAAATAAGCATGTTTTGAAGAGATATTTTCAGATTTTATTCAGTTTTTGTTTCAAAAAGTGATGTAAATAAGGGATGTAAGGAGTTCACTTTTATAATTTAGGTGAGGGGTACTATTGGAAAATCTCAAAATATTAAATTAATATAAAATAATATCGAAATAAAATTTTATATAAAGTTATTTATTTAAAATATAATATTAGTATGGGTATAAATACTCTCATAAAATACTAATTTGAAAAATTTTGGTCACATTATTACCAATATCATTTAGTGTTAATCATTATTTGACCACTTTATCTCTTATTCTAACAACATTTATTTTACATCATAAGGGTCAATACTGTAACAATAAAATTCCAAATGACACCAAAATATATCATTAAGGACATTTTGAACCATATAATAATATTTTTTTAGAAATAAAATAATTTAATAATTTTACATTATCCAATATAATATTATTTATTATAAAAAATTAATAATTTCCATTTTGACACTATTCAATTTTTTGACTATTAAAAAAACCAATACATCAAGATATATTAAAAAAATATTTTAATACATATATAATATGTTATTTTAATCTATAAAGTTTATGGATGACATGAATTATCACAAGAATATATTTATTGTAGAATTGTCAATATTAGTTATTTCATATTTCCATAAATAAAATAATTTTTGCATCACTATTGTGCATGCATTTAAGGTAATTCTATAGTCACTAAAATTTAAAAAAAAATATACCATGAATATAATTTCTTTATAATTCAAAAAAATAGTATATTATATCTTCTTGATATCACCATACTAAAAATGTTATTGTTATTAAATTCATAAATGTGACTTCTTTGACTTCTCTTTAAATAAAATGTTATTAGGGTCATAATCATTTTTTAATGGAACAAAATGGTCATATATCCGAATATGGAATGATTATTTACGAAAAATAATAATAAAATAAAATTGGATAGCGTTTTACGGTTATTTACTAATCCTTATGATTTAATGTTTTATCTAAATTACCAAATTTACCCTTTACGGCTGTAACACAAATTACCTTGTTTATTATTCATATTGGAAAAAAATAAAAGAAAAATATTTACTAAATATTGAATTTAAAAATCCTTTTATTTAATCCATTTTTTAAAATTCTATATTCATATTTTAGATAAGTTAATTTAAAATAATCCAGAAAAATGCACAGGAAAATAATTTTCTTAAAAAATGCATTTATAAGCACAAAAATTTAATTGTTCCCAAATAATGTATAACAATGACTAAAATAAAATTGATCTTATATTTTATTAGTAAATATAAATTATTTAAATTTTCTGTCAAATTAATATCATAAATTTACTTTTAATATGAACAAATGGATAATTTGATAAAATTAATGTTTTTCACTATTTACTAGAAGATCAAACTTTTATGAAAGATTTCCAAAAAATATCATAAATTTATTTTGACATAAAGATTTTACAAAATGATAATATTCTTATAAAATAAATTTTACATATGATATATAATTTAATAATAATTTTCAGTCACAAAAACCAATGAAATCATTTTTAATGAAAATGTGCTTTTAAATAATAAATTCTTTTAAAATTCTGTTTGTATTAACTAATAATTAATAAATATGAAATTACTATATATTTTATAAAAAATTTAATAATATTAAAACATTCTAGTTTAATTAATAGTTTTCAGTGGTCGTGTTAAAATAATAATATTTATTAGTATACTGCAGTTCGTTTTAGGTAAGTGCTGTAAGCTATCATAGAAATTGAATTTATTCAAGAAGATACATACTACAAAATCTTGCAATGTTATATATATTTCCAATGGATATATTAATTTCATGAAAAATATGGGTATTTATATATCAATATATGTTTTATTATTTCATGAGTTTTTCATTCATTGATTACCAATTCTATATGGGTTTATGTTACAATATTACTTTTAAGTGGGACTATTTATGTTTCAATTTACTTTGGATGAATTATATATCATGTATCTCCTAAAAACATATTTTTTATTCAAATTTATTTATTTATATGGATTCAATTATTCTTTCTATCCCCCACCCTTGGTGTCCAAATTTACTGACATGATGTATTTTAAAAATATTCCTTTATTAAACTTTTTGGTTATGAATATTTTTCTTTCACGATAATGTTCATAAAATAGTTTTACAGAACGTTTTATATATAAACAATTGTTTAATAAAATTCCTTTTACCAGTTTTTAATATATTTATAAATATATATAATGAATCTTTAGAAATGTTGAATGTATGACTTCTTTATTTTTTTTTAAAAAAATGTGATAAAATATTTTTATTCAAAAAATATGACATAATGGGATTCTACAACCATAATCTACTATCTTTATTATATAAATTATATTACATTTTACATTTTTTTTAATAGAAACTACAATTCACATTGTTTTGATAATTTTTAGTCATTAATATTTACAAAATGTAAAGAATTGTTTTTTAATAATCATATTTTTAATTCGTTAATAATTGTATTATTCATCTAAATCAATATGAATTAAGGAATATAATTATAGAAAAGGGATATTATATAATTATATCATCCACATTATTTATCTTTATGGAATACGATGATGATGTTGTAAGGATGTTTTGTGAAACCCATTTTCTTCCCATATGTTAATTATTGTATGATAAAATGATGATTGTTATATGGTTTACAGAACACATATATATTTTTTTAATTACATAATGGGTGGTCCCACAATTATATATTCCTAAAATTTACCCCATATAGTATTTATGAAATATATTTTTCAAATAAATTTAACTTAATCGATACCTTTTGTTACATGAAATCTCGAGTTTAATCAAACACTGATATACTGTAAAAATATATTTATTTCAATGATAGTTATCACATAGCTGTTGGATTGATATGAATTAATAGGTATAAATATGTTATAAAAAATGTATCCTTACACATGTATAAAATTTATTCATTGGTTATTACTTCATTATAAATGAAAATAAAAAACATTTTAATGAAAAATAAAAAATTTCTAAAAAAACTATTTTTGTTTGCATAGTGTATTTTTTATTAATAAAAAAATTTAAATATTTTAGATAATTATTAAAATTATATTTATTTAATATATATTAAATAAAATTATTTAACATTAATATTATATTATTAAAATAATGGGATAATAATTAACTATGTTTCATGCTTTAAAATAATGTTTTATTAAAATTGGATTACAACTAATTTTAACAATAATCAATTCTAGTTATATTTATAGAATTATATCAACTGAATTCCATATTTTTTATAAAGGGGTTTAAATTTTGGTAAATAGCCCCCTTTAATTTTTTAACAATATTAATAGAAAATGTGGTTAAATTTACAACTTCATTAACGGGTAAACCGGGTTAATCTATGTTAAAACTAAGCCATAAAGAGATAAATAGATTCTTCCTAATTTTTATTGGTATAAATTAATTCAAACCATATAACTTTATTCTTGTAATTTTGTTTTTTAAATGAATGTTTTCTATGAAAATTACTTATATATGATTTACGTCAAAGAATGTAACAAAATTTCACCATCGTAGTTTTATATATATATATTGTGTTCACATTGGGGAGAAACTTGTTCTGACTGAATTTTAATATCCAATTGTGTAATAGTTGAATTATCACCATGAAATAAATTTAAATCTACATTTTAGGTAATTATACAATGAGAAAATAGTATTTATTTAGTTAATGGGAAAATAAAATAAATGATATTAACAAATAAAAAGGGTTATATTTAAAGGATTTTAAGATGTTACATTAATTTTATAGACTAATATAACATATTTTGTTATGTTAAATAATTAAATTAAATTAAATTATTTTTATTTACATCTTTCAAGTAATGTTAAATGAATAATGTCTCAATTTTAAATAATGATATTTTAAGAATTGTTTTTACTAAATTATATAAAAATTATATAAATATTAAATTGGGATAATATATTACATAAAATGTTATATATTTACAATTTATAGGCCACTTGTAACCATTTATTATGATAATTACTTTAATATTTATTTAATTTTTATGAAATTCCAAGGGTGTGCCTCCCCGGAATAAAAAAGGATAAGCACTTATTTCTCTTCTTCAAACCAATTTGAGCATTCTAGCTCAACTATCATCTACCAAATTATCTTTGAAAATCTATTTTTAATATTATATATGTTACCATCTTCTTATAATTCCAACCCTAGAGACCATTTGTGGGTATCAAAAAGTTATATTTCAACGGCGAGGTAGTCTCTTTAATCTATCACATTCTTTTTAATTTTTATTTTTACACCACAAAATAAGTTATATTCCCCATAAAATAATAAAGTAAGTATCCTATATATACTATAATGTTACTATGACTATTTAAACACATTTATTCACCCTCTATCAATAAATATGATGTAAATAATGTGCTTATGTGTAAGCACCGCTTACCGTCTCTATAGAGGGATATAATTCATTTCTCACCACAATATTTTACGGATGAGTATTATGGTGGGTTCAATTTTAATATTGTATAATTATGATACAATTATACATCAATAAAGATAATATCATAGAAACCTTCTTACCTTTTCAACCATTGTGAAAATATAATTTCGATCGTGCGTACATGTGGACTACCACCTCCACCAAGTGATTTGATTCATTTTTCATTACAATTTTATTTTTAAGATAATATGGATGTATTTTTTGAATATAAATGACATATATATGATATAAAAATGATTTTGTAAATGTGATTTTTTATTTACCTTTCTTTAGTTCCATATTTAGAAATGTGAAAACACGTGTCAGGAGTATGTATGACTACCATTTCCATGAATGATGTAATTCATTTCTCAATTCCTATATTTTTTGTATAACTATAAATCTATATATAATTATTATATATTATATTAATATAAATTTTAAAATATTGAAAATTATATAACAATAATAAAATTACATGTAACTGAACTACCGAATTGAAATAATCAAGATAAAGGAAACATTTAACACCAAGAAATGTTCATTTTAAAGAATATTTTCTAAAAATTGGTATTGTAATGTTTTAAAGGAATCATATATGATATTATAAATATATGTATCATTATATATATTTTATTATATATCTCTCAAGAAAATATGTTATTTTATTATCATATGTCTTTTTTTAATATATGTATTCCATTCATTTTCTTCTTTTAATGTAATCGACAGAAAACACATTTTTAATGAAAACTAATTTTATCTCTCTCTTCAGCCAAAAACCCTTTCACCTTCAAGTCCATGTCTTCTAAATATTATTTCTTGATTTATTTTCTATTCTAAAATGATTGTTTTAATTAATTTTTACAAATTCTATACTTTTGTCAATATGGTTTAAAATGAATCATCTTGTCTGTTTCCAAACGAGGATGTTTTTCACTTTTTATCAAATATTACAACACATATCCTTAGTACATATTAGTTCTTGATTTATTACATAAGAATATATATAACCGAACCCATAAAATCAATAATCCTAGTTAATATGGATAATAAGTTTCACTACATAACAACCGTAAAATAGAGGTACATCGACATAATAGAAAACTTCCTTAACATTAGCATAATATCCCATTTACATAAAATTGCATGGAATAACCTAAGGAAATACTTAAGAAAGGGGTGAGGTTTATTTCCAAGTAAGTTAAAATGAATAAAATGAAGATGGTATTACAACTTAGATAATATGAATATCAATGGGACATAAAATAGTTGAGTATTATAAAGGTGTATAATGAGACATGATAAAGAATGATTACATAATGAAACTTGGGAATGTGGAAACAACTTTATACATGACAACATAAGTAAATGATAAAGTTAAACTCCAAGATAACATAACATAATGTTCTTATGATAACCTTTTTCACACTATACATGGCCTCTCTTAATAATAAGACATTATTCAATTCATTGGAGAACTATCAAGATGCACCCATTAAAATAATACCATATACATGAATAAGTGCAGCACATAGATCTTATAATATAAGAAAATATTTTATAAATTTTAATTAAATGATCATGGATTGTGTAATAAATAAACTTGATTACCAGATAATATAATTATAGGTATGTCAAGGTGAATACAATTTAGTGTAAATAACGATGGTATTCCGAATATAATGTGTTGGCATTGAAAAATAATAGTGATATTTCAGAAGCATCACAATAGTAATAAACTGATTATTAAATGGTTCAATGATTTAGAAAGTGCTCCCGCATAATTTTCAAATCAAATGGAAATAAAGAGGGATGTGTAAATACATGTACCAACATTACAATTGAGAAATTCAATGCATAAAAATTGAATGATTATTGAAAAAATAGTAGAAAGAGAACATCCCTTACATAGAGAGGGTGATTCAAAATGCTTGGGATGATATTATTAAGATATTGGGGGAACCATGGGAGGAATTTAGAGAGATTATGGAAGAGTAATGTTGTTATCCATGGATTTTTAGTAAAGAGAAATTGGATTTTGTGAGTGTTTATATAGGAAAAGATAGGGAGATCATTATTATTCATCAAACATATGTTTTAGACATTATATAACAATGTAATAAAATCCAGAATCATTAAAATGGTTTTTTAACATGTTTCATGAAAAAGGATTTTGCTTTTATTAATTTTTTTAAGAATGGGTCCTAAAAATTTAAAATATTACCCTTGCTGATATGAAAGTGAGTCATGTGCTTAATGAAATAATTTTAAAACCATAAATTATAATACATGTATTGGGTGATTCATAATGGATTTATAAAATTAATCAAATAACCTAAAAATATTTAATTAATGGGGATACATATATTTGTTCCTTCATACCTTTTTTTAATTTTATTAGATAAATTTTGATTTATTATTATGTCATAATATACATTGTATATTTATACCGTATTAATTTTTACAAGAAAATATTACTACTTTATAAAATTATAAAATATACAAAATTGGATACATTCAACATTATAATTCCAAAAATAGTTTTTATTTTATCAAACTAAATTTCTAAATATTATAAATTTAACTTCTAAAATCGAATTGGTATTTATTATGAATCGTAGGGTTTTTGATAATAACCAATTATGATCCATTATAAAATTTAAATTTGAAATCATATAAATTATATTATTAGTAATATTTGAATATTATTATTTAATTATAATATTTTTAAATATAATATTTATTTCTAAAATCCATTAATACAACAAAATACATTTCATAATTTAAATTTCATGTTATGTAGAACATAACAATTATTTTTTATCATATTAAATTAAAATTTATTTATATATTAACCAAAATAAGAATAAAATATATTCAATATTATATATAGTATAAAAATTCATATTATTAAGGTCTTGATACATATACATTCATTACACTAGCAATTTCTTTAAGGGTAAGCTGCATGATGGTGATATTTTCATGGGGTGGTTCAATATACATGGCTTGGGTTGTGATTTTGAGGACCGTGAACTTCTCCCTTAAATGGGTCTTCAGAATATATATTTGTTGGATATTATCATGGGATTTTTGAAAGGAAAATCCCAGTGATTATATCTCCGTTAGAAGATTCGATAAATGGGATTAAAAGTGTACGATCAAATTAGTTGAGTTCATATCTTCATTTGGTTGTGTCAATTGGATTTTTTCAGAACCCTATATTTATACTAAAAATATTATCATTATTAGACAACTATATTATCAAATATTATCAGTTTTTAAGTAATTTTAAATCTAATATTATATATTAAATCTATATAAGTACATGTTTTTTCTGTAGCCATATTATCTAATATGAAATTTAACCAAATCACATATGGAATTTTATTTATAAAAATATCAGCCTTTATAGTATTTTCCCCTTTAAAAATGTTTGCCTAAAAATGTCATTTAACATACTAAAATAGATAAGGATAATTTTGTTTCATCACATCCTACAGTTCTCACATTGCTTTTTCAAAACTAGGGTTCCCCTATATCACTTTGACAATTTGAATTGAAATGTCTCATATTTTCTGGGTATATTTTTTAATATTATATGAAATTATTACGAGACCAGTCGAAGTGACAGAACATCATTTCGAGGCCAAGTGATCACGGAATGGTGATTCAATTTTTTTTATGTTAAGTGAGTCGGCACTTGTGCATGGTTCTGGCAGTTTCGAAACGGATACCTGGATTAAAAATATGAGGCCACCATTGCGTCCAGAAGGATATATTTACATAAGAACGAGTCTAAAATCGATCTGAAAGATTCAAGGGAAAAGTTAATTTTCAGACATTTTTAGTAAATAAAATAAAATAATATAAATGGAAGGTTTATTTTATTTTGGAAACATTCTCTTCAGCGTAACGACATGGATATTGTTTCAATAGTAAATGCCACGTCATAGTGACCCTAAAACAACAACACAGACTCATTAATGCCACAACGTAACTGAAGCAACTCAACATCACAGAATGTTGAAACATATTCCCTGTTTTCAATGGATTAATCAAATGTTTCTCATTGGCTGAAGTTGGAGTGAAACTTTGGAGAGTACATAGCTCTTGGGTTATAACTCTCAGTGACGAAAAACAATGAATCAAATATGTCAATCACTGCACCAAATACATTGAAGGATCTCGGCGAGGGCGGAGGCATGACTCCCCCCCCCCTTCAAGAGCGATTGAACCCTTCACAAGGTAGGGGTTGTTATTTCAATTCTCCTCTACCCGTTTTTAATTTTGAATGACGAATGCGGATCAACCATGAACATGTTGATCCATGGATTCGTATGTTTTTTCACAAGGGTTTTTGTTGGGATGATTGTGGGGAAGTAATACATGTTAAATTGGTGTTTGATTCTTCTCTTTTAATGTCTACTAATGGGATCGGATCATCATTGTGAAGAACGACGGTGGATGTTCCTTCCTAAATCTTCTGATTGGATTTATTCCCCCTTTATTTTTCCCTTGCGTTCTTCGTGGGGCAACAAACAATGGCTCGTTGCGTAGCCGTATGGAAATTTAACGTTCCCAAACTGAAGATCCTACATTGAAACAACCTTAAGGAGGTGTGACGGTCATAGCAGACAACTAATCAGCTCAAATTAGAAAATATCGTTCTTCGAGCATTCTTCACGTAGGAGGATCAAAACACATTTTTGGAGCCGGTCGGAGGCCCACAAACAACGAAGATGACATCAAGATGTCATGGCGACCTGGATTCTGGAGATTCATGGAAATCAGATGACCGTATCAATGAACGGGGTAACATGGAGGTGTGGCAGTGAATGTCCACAATTCTAGAAATTTCCAGAATACATGGTGTGTATATCCAGAGAACACTCCGAGTAGTACCAGTGGCAGCTGCTAGGGTTTTGGGGGATAGAGAGGAAACAAACGGCATGTGACCCTAGTAAAATGACATATTGTACTTCCCCCGAAGCCTAACATGTATTTTGGAAAGTACACTGACTCACGATGTACTACACGGATTTGAAACACGACATGTACTCTCTACGCTCCATGGAAGAGTCGGCTACCTAGGGCTCGGTGTGTATCCTGGGGATACACGGACAAGGGATGGAGTACACCACCATATACTCTGTCTCATGGCCATGCAATGATAGTAATGGAGGTCACCCCGTGTACCAATTACATGGGTTTGAGTACATGGGTGAGGACCATGTATGGGAACAAGGCCAACGTACACGGAGCCGACCCCATTCACTCGGACACGGCGTGTACACAGTACTACATGCCATGTACTATCTTTTCTACATGACCAGACTTAAGACATGGGCCATTGTACATGGGCAGTACATGGGGTGAAAAGTCACTGCGTATAACTTTTCTACACACAGTGTACTTTTTTTGAAAATGGCATGGTCCTCTTTTCCACCCTATCTTAGACATGTTATGTTTGGATAAGTTCCCCTTCTTCTCATTCTCATAATAGTCATGCTGCATTTCCTTCTACATGAGTATGATCCCTTTATCAAATATTTCTGTGATTGAGTTGGAGTCCCTCCAAGAGGCCCTATGCTAGATCCTCTATCGATTCTTGACCTTGGGTAGAGCCAGGCATCGACATGAGCAACTCTACCTAGTGTTGAACCTCTACCAAGCTAGTGAATCCGGATGAGTCACGGTATCCACCATGGCCCTGGCAGTGATCCTCATATGTGTATCATGATCATTTCCCACTCCATAGTGTGCCTCCCAAAATGAGTGCATCTATCTCTCATGATCTTCCAACTCAAGAGTGTGTTTCTCGTAATGAGTGTAACTATCTCTCGTGAGGTTTCCCAATGAACAATACTTCACGGATGAAAGTCATAAATACTACCAGACTCATAGAGTGTGTTCTCCCAAAACTAGTGCTTCGTGGAATATTCGAACTGAATCCCTAGACGGGGGTATGTAGTTGTGTGACTTGTCTCTAGACTACGGGTCTAGGATTTGAGTATATCAGACTTATGTTCGCCTATTATATGTTCAGAAGAAATATATTGTGTAGAGATGGCTGTTCAATTCCATTGTGTACTGATTTTTGTTTTTTAGGGTCCTCTACTATGTATTGTTATACTCACCCATGCACGGGATTTTCCCACACGTGTCGTGCCTTGTGCAGATGGTTAGTCTTTTAACAGAGTCTTGGGCGGACCAGGACAGGACTGAGTTTTCTGAGTTCTCTACAGGGCAAGTTGTTCCTATGGCTACGAGTAGCATTCCCAGTACCTCTTGTGTTTATAGGTTGGACTTTGCAGTTATCAGACTCTTGTTTTTGGTGGGATTGTATTCTGTCCTAGTTAAGGTACAGTACGTTACATTTCGTCGCACTCTGTTGGTTGGGTTTTGTTGTATGTATTTATTTTGTTCCATATGTGTTTTTACATTTCAGAATTTGTGGCCTTGGAGATGTGTGTGTCTGTGTGTGTATAGGTTCTTATGTAATGCCTCCCTTGTTAGTAATATGCCCACTCGGTGCTAGTCACCCATCCCTGGCCTATTGGTGGCTGGCTTGGGGAGTCTTCGCGCGGGCCCCACTGGGACAGGTTGTGACAGAGTGGTATCAGAGGTGGTCAGTTCAACCTTAAGACCAAGATTATATGATTTTGGCTTGGGGAAACATTGTTCAGTGTTTTGAGTTCGGCTTTTAAGCCATAGACTCTAGTGTTAGTGCAGCGGCAAACATATTCATACACCCAAACTCCGATAACCTGATTTTCATTAGGGTACATGAAAAAACTAGTTACGGGGAAATAAAAGAATGGTACAAGCATCATATATGAATGGGTTGTGTTTTCCATACCCTTTGTTTCAGCTATCAAGATATACTAATTGACCATGGTACATCTTGTTTCCTTAGAGGATGCCTCTACATCGTATACCCACTAGGATTCAACAAAACAATCAAGAGGATGATCCCCTAAGTGAAGAGGCTTCGATAAATGGACCAGTTCCCCAGGCGTTGCCACCAGGTGATGAACATATTATACCACCACTAGTGGAGCAGCCCGTGCTACCTGTAGTACCAACCGATGAGTAGCGTAGGCTGAGTGCACTCCATGAGTTCTAGAGAAAGAGACCCCTTAGGTTCTGAGGTGAGCCCGAACCATATGTGGCTAAGTACTGGCTTGAGTTGGTGACTAGAGTTTTCCCTCTATTGAGGACACCGCTAAAAAAGATGGCGATCCTAGGGGCGAGCCTTCATCAGGGTTCTATGGGACTATGGTGGAGTTTGACCACAAAACCTCACGATGAGGATACTCTTTCATGGATAGAGTTTGAGCGAATATTTACGAAGGAGTTCTCTCCAGTTACGCTAAGAGCCGTACACATCCAGGAGCTTCATCAGCACTAGAAAGGTAGTTTGACGATAGCTGACTATTCATAGAGGTTCACCAACCTTGCCCGGTACTCAATGGATATGGTCATGGATCAGTACATTAGAGCATAGACCTTCCAATGATGTCTATGACGAGATATTTGAGCATGTTTTGTGGCTCTATGAATTTTGATTTATTCTAAAGTGCTCAAGCGGTCTATGGGGATTGAGATATTTTTGGTGTATTTGAGACATCCGACGACAATCACCAGCATCCAGATAGGTTCTGAGACCTCAGCAGTAGGGGGCCGATGCTAGACATTGGGATCCATACATGAGATACGTCAGAGGAGGACCCATGACAGAGGATCTATAGTCCAAGGCTCTCAGGATAGATCCGGTCATCCAAGGGATAACCGATGTTATGCGTGTGACAGTAGGGGACATCTCGCAAGAGATTTTCTGACCCGTCGAGCTGCAAACATCGAAGTGGGGGATGGACCACCGAGGTTGAGGAAGAGAGTGGATAAGAAACTCCCGCCAGGTGGCGGACGTGGAAGAGGAGCATGGAGTGCTATAGGTGGTGGCAGACACTTCGATCTACTTCCACCACCACCCCCTGGAGGTACTCACCAGGCTTAGCGAGTGGGTGGAAAGGGGTAGGGACAATTGAATACAGTCGAGGCGTATGACCTAGGGGCTCCAAGGATGATACGAGGTACAATCAGTGTCATATCTACCATAACTTTCGTTCTTATAGACACCAGTGCCAGCCATTCCTTCATCGCCACTAGTCCTGTACGAAACCATCAGATTCTGGTTGAACTGTTGACTCGATCCTTACGCTTGGAGACACCTGTGGGAGGAGACTCGACGATCACACACCATTGAAGACAGTGTAATATTACCCTTGTAGGTGATAGTTTCTATTGGAACCTATTTGTGGTATCTTCGAGGCCTTACGACGTCATTCTAGATAAGGATTGGTTATCTTCGGTCCATACCCATATTGAATGTTATAGGTGAAGAGTGCATTATGTCAACTGTGATGGGATGCAGTTTTACTTTTTCAGTTGTAAGGAGACCCAGGCCACACAAAATGAGATCATGAAAAGTAGGGTGCAACCGATCAGTCATGAGATGGATAGCCTTACCCTCAAATTAGTAGATGTTGTGTGCTCTCAGTTCCCAGAAGTAGTGGCGGTGTACAAGATGTCTTTCACGAAGATGTTCCAATAATATCTCCCCACTGGGATGTCTACTTCTGCATTGACTTAAACCCCGTGAAAACATCAATTTCCTCCCTAGAATATCAGATGGCTCTCACAGAACTTCGTGAGCTAAGGGTTCAGTTGGAGGATTTTTAGAGCAGGGGTTTCGAAAGACCCAGTGTTTTTCCATGGGCGGCCCCAGTCTGGTTATCCAAAAATTCATATGGTAGTTTGAGGTTGTGCTTGGATTATTAGTGCCTAAAATAGGTTTTGATGAAGAATAAATATCCACTACCGAGAATCGGTTATCTCTGCAATCAACTAAGAGGGTAACAGTGGTTCTCGAAGGTTGACCTTCGATCAGGTTATCGCCAGTTATGAGGACGGTACGAGGATATACCAAATATGGTATTCAGATGCTACTACGACCACTATGAGCACTTGGTGATGCCTTTTGGCATGAAAAATGTCTCCGTAGTGTTCATGGGATAGATGAACAGGATATTCAAGCTGTACTTGGACCGGTTCATAGAGGACTTCATCGACGACATTCTTGTGTACTCAGCATTAGAGGAGGATCATACAGGACACTTGGGGATAGTTCTAGACGTACTCCAAGAGAAACAACTTTTTAGGAAGCTCTTGAAGTTCCAGTTATAGATTTAGGAGGTCCACCTTCCAGGACATGTCATCTCCTCAGATGGAATAGCTGTAGACCCCGTCTAGGTGAAGGCAGTGCTAGAATGGGAGCTACCTCAGAGAATGTCAGAGGTGTGAAGCTTCCATGGGTTGGCATGATATTACCAGAGGTTCATTCGTGATTTCTCCCTAATATCAGCACCGATGATGACCTTGACTAGGAAGGGGAAACCCTTCATGTGGACGGAGAGGGGCCAACAGGATTTTGAGTAGTTGAGACTGATTTTGATGAGAGCCCCAATATTGAGATTACCGGAGGAGGGTGTCGTGTACGTAGTTTTCTACGACGCATATGGGACCAGACATGGCTACTTCCTGACGCAGAGGCATGTAGTGATTGCATATGGTTCACATAAGCTTAGGCCACATGAGCAAATCTCTACTACCCATGATCTCATGTTGGTAGCGGTAGTCTCTACACTGAGGATGTGGTGACACTACCTTATGGGTGAGAGGTTTATTATCTACTCTGACCACAATAGCATCAAGTACAACTTTTTACCGAAAGATATAAATCTGAGGTAGATGCGCTAGCTAGACATCCACCAGGACTATGATTTCAAGATCTTCTATACTCCTAGGATGGGAAACAATGTGGAAGATTCTCTTAGCCGAAGGTCGAGATCACAACTGTTGTGTGAGGCGACCGAGCAGTTACTGTGTTGCACTGATCCTTCATTGATAGAGAGGATACAACATATCTACAGTGGATGGTTGTCGCCCCTCTACTCTTATAGAGGGTTAGGGAGGATCATCTAGAATATCTCAACTATGTTTCTTTATATGCTCAGTTATCCATAAGACATGCTATTGATGGATATTCACAATGTGTGGAGCACATGATTTTTTAGTGGATACATTGTTGTACTAGTGGATTTTAATGAAGAGGTCCTGAGGGAGTTTCATTTGTCCCCCTTGGCTGTACATCCTGGGGTGACAAAGAGGTACCAGGATCTCTGATGATAGTTATGGTAGTCTGGAATGAAGAATGCAGTATAAGAGTTCATTTATCAATGCCTTACATGCCAGCAGGTGAAGGCTGAGCACCATGTTCCAGTGGGATTATCTCACCCCTAGAAGTTCCAGAGTGGAAGTGGGATGGAATATCGATGGACTTCATGACATGCTTACCACGAACATACAAGGGGAATGATTCCAACTGAGTGGTTGTTGAACAACTTACCAAGTCGTCCCACTTCCTAGCTATCATGGAGAAGAGTTCTGTAGAGAGATTGGATGCCTCTATGTGCAAGAGATAGTTCAGATTCATGGCTTCCCTTCGACGATAGTCTCGGACCGAGATTCACGCTTTACATCTTGGTTGTGGAAGGGATTGCAGGAGGCCATTGGAACTCAGCTACGCTTGATCATGGAATTCCATCCCCAGGACGAATGTCAGACGGAGAGGACCATCAATGTTCTCAAGGATATGTTTTGGGCTTGTATCTTGGACTTTGGTCACAGTTGGAAGGACCACCAACCACTGGTGGAATTTGGGTACAACAACATCTATTCCTCCACCATTTTTATGGATCCATTAGATGAATTGTATGGGAGACCCTACTAGTCACCAATTAGATGGACCGACCCCATTGAGTCATCACTCATGGGTCCAGAGTTGGTGCGAGCTACCACTTAGAAGGTGCATATCATATGGGAGTGGATAATGATTGCACCGAGATAGTATGTGTCTTATGTTGATAGGCCATGGATACCCCTGGAGAATGAGGATGGATACCATGTCATTATTCGAGTCTCACCTCGATAATGGTTACAGAGATTTGGTCGAGGTAGAAAGCTATCTCCAAGGATCATTAGTCCTTTTCAGATACTGCGCAGATTTGGCGAGGTAGCGTAACACCTAGCTCTACCCCATCAGTTGCATCGGGTACATGATGTCTTCCACGTGTTGTAGCTGAGGAGGTACGTGCTTCACCCATCGCACTCCAACGACTAAGGAGGGCTGGACATAGAGGTTGGATTGACCGTTGCTGAGTACCCGGTGGAGATCGAGGATCAGCAGCAGAGAATCCTTTTTGGTTAATCGATTCCCTTGGTGCACATTCAGTGGAAACACAAGAATCTTAAACAGAGCACGTGAATGTAATGTCTGGTATTTTCAATGTTTTTTTTCAATATTATATGGAACTATTACGAGACCAGGTGTAGGAAAAGTGCATCATTATAAGGCCATGTGATCTCGGAATGGTGATTCGAATTTTTTTTTATGTCAAGTGAGTCGGAACATGTTCATGGTTGTGACAGTTTCCATACGGATGCCCGGATTAAAAATATAAGGCCACTGTTGCAACCAATAAGACAACATTACCTAAGAACATATCTAACCTAGACCAGCGTGGGTCAAGGGAAAAAGTAATTCTCTAACTATTTTAGTATTTAAATAAAATAAAATAAATGGAAAGTTAATTTTATTTTGGTAACATTCAATATAGCGCAATGACATGGTAGCTGTTTTAATAATAAATGCCATGTCATAATGACCATGAAACATAAACACTGACTCATTAATGTCGCAACATAACTACATCAACTCAGGGCAAAAGAATTTTGAAACACGTTCACTATTTTTAATGGGTTAATCGAACGTTTGTCATTGGCTGAAGCTGGAGAGAAACATTGGACAAATCTAGTTGCTTTGGGGATAACTCTCGTCGATGAACGTCAATGAATCAAAGTTGTGAATTGATGCACCAACGAAGTTGATGTATATCAGTGATGACAGAGGCACAACCCCCCCCCCCCCTCATCAGTTATTTAACCCTTCCATAGGTATTTTTTGTTATTTAAATTCTCTTTTCATCGTTTTTAATTATTAACGTTGAACACAGATCAACCATGAACATGTAGATATGCAGATTTGTACGTTTTTTTGGGGGGTTTTGTTTGGATGATTTCGGGGAAATAATCCATGTAAAATTGATGTTTTATTCTTCTCTGTTTTAGCCTACTAACGAGAGTAGATCAACGCCATGACGAATGATGGCGGAGGTTTGTTCCTTGATTGTCTGATTGATTTTCTTCCCCCTGTCTTTTCATCGTGCATTTTGTCATGGTGTGACAGACACTAGATCATTGTGCACCTGTCTTACAATGAAATGATACCAAAATGGAGATCTGGCATTGCAGCGACCCTACGTAGGTGTGGTATTTATTGAAGACTACGAATCAGCTCGGATCGGAAATTGTATTTGTTCGAGAGTTATTCATGTGGAAGGATCATAACACGTTTTTGGAGCTGATCAGATGCCCAAAAAAAATGGAGATTACCTCCAAACATAGGGAAACCTGGATTTTGGAGTTTCGTGGCAATCAGACAGCTAGATCGAAAAACAGGGTAGGATGGAGGTGCGGGGGAGGATGTCCGCGATTATGGAAATTTCTAGAATACATGACATGTACATCTGAAGAACACGCTGTGTAGTATTGGAAACAGAAGCTAGGTTTTAGAGGGTCATAGATAAAACATACGGAATCTGACCCTGGTCACATGGTATGTTGGAATTTCCCTAAATCCCAGTGCGTATTTTGGAAATTACATGGTCATGACATTTAATACACGACTTCGGAACACGTTGTGTACATTCTACGCATCATGGAAGAGGCTGCTACGTGGGACTTGGCATGTATCAAGGGGATACATGGAAACGGGATGGGGTACATGACCATGTACTCCATCACAGAGCCAGGAAAAGCCAGTACCATGGGTCACCCCATGTATCGATTACATGGGTTTTAGTACACAGGCTGAGGTCCGTGTATAAGAACATGGCCAGTGTACACGGAGCCTACCCCAGTTAATCTGACATGTCATGTACACAGTACTACACTCCATGTACTAACTATTCGACAACACCTGCCTTACTACACAAGTCATTGTACATGGGCAGTACCCTAGGTCAAATGACATGACATGTAACTTTTCTACACAACGTTTACTTTTTGGAAAATTGCTTGGTCCTCTTGTCCACATTATATTAAACATGTTTCATTTGGGTTAGTTCCCCTTCTTCTCATTCCCCTAAAGGTCTGGCATCATTTCCTTATACAGGAGTATGATCCCATCAGCAAGAATATCTATGATATAGTCAGCATCCCTTATAGAGGCCCAGACTGAGATCTTTTATCCATTCCTAACCCTAGGTATAGTTAGGCATCGATGTGACCAACTCAACAGGAAGTTGATCCTATCCCATGCTGGTGAATCCAGATGAGTTGTAGTATCTTCCATGTCCGTGGTAGGGATCCCCATCTATGTATCGTGATCTTTCCCACTCAAGAGTGTGTCTCCCGTAATGAATTCATATGTCACTTAATCTTCCCACTCAGGAGTCTATCTCACATAATTAGTGTAACTACCTCTCGTGACATTTCCTGAAGAACTGTACTTCCCGAACAGACATCATAAGAACTACCATACTCATGGAGTGTGTTCTCAGAGAATGAGTGCTTCGGGGAATCTTTGAACTGCATCCCTAGATGGGGGTATGCAGTTCTGTGACGTGTCTCCAAACTACGTGTCTCGGTTTTGATTTTATCTGATTTTTGTTCTCCTATTATATATTCAGTCGTCATATACTTTGTAGAGAAGGCTTTTCCATTCCTTTGGGTAATGATTTTAATTTTTCGAGGTCCTCTATTGAGTATTATTATACTCACCCCTTCACGGGCTTGGACAACACGTGTCTTGTCTTGGGCAGATGACCAGCCTTTTGACAGAGTCCAGGGCGGACCAGGATAGGACCAAGGTTTCTGAGTTCCCTACAGGATGAGGTTTTCTGACAGCTACGAGTATTAGTCCCAATACCTATTGTGTTTACAGGTTGTTCTTTGCAGTTCTAAGACTCCAGTTTTTGGTAGGCTTGTATTCTGGCCCAGTTTACTTTCAGTACATTACATTCGGTCTAACATTGTTTGTTGGGTTTAGATGTATGCATTCATATTGTTCCTTAGTGGTTTTTACATTTCAGCATTTTGTGGACTTGGATATGTGTGCATGTGTACAGGTTCTTAGGCAATGCCGCCCATGTTAGTAATATACATACTCGGTGCTAGTCACCATCCCCAGGCCTATTATAGGCGGGCTTGGGGATTCACAGCGTGGACCCCACTAGGATGGGTTGTGATATGAATTATCTTATTTCACATAATGTGGTCTATACAATCTATGATCTTTACCAAAATCTTCTCATATGAGATTAAATTTTACAAGGGAACCACCTAGATTTCTCCCATATAAGGGTACTGGTATGTATTTCTTCAAGAGGGATACATGAAACACATCATGTACTTGATATAGGCTCGGTGGGAGAGAAACTCAATAGGACACCTCTCTTATGCGATGATGTATCTCAAAGGTATATATGTCTGTGCAAATAATATTTCCCTTATTCAAAAATCTCATGAATTTATTCCATGGAGATATGTGGAGGAATAACTTTTCTCTATCCACACAATCTTTGTCTGATCAATCATTATCATCAAAAATCTACTTCTGCCTCTGAGAATCCATGATGTATTGTTGAGTGGTTTTGACCATTTCCACTAGTACCAAGATCATTTCAAGACCAATCAATTTTTGTTCACGAAGATAATCTCATTGTGTATGTGTTCTTCATCTCTTCCAATAAAGTCATGATTGGGTTCCATTTAGATTCTTGTGTGGAAACGATAATTGTCTGAGAAATAAAAAAAAAAGAATATTTTGATCCCACCATCCTTTTAATTCAATTGATCATGCTCTCAATATATACTCAAGTGTCTATAAATAATGCAGAGATTGATCAACATTTTTTGGGTGACAAACCATAAGGAAGTTCAAATCAGTATTTAGAATGTGTGGGACCCTCTTCTAGAACATGGAGGCAAATCTTGGATCTCGATGAGATATAATCAATATTTTTATACCAAGAATACTCTCAGAATATCTAATGTATATGCGTGCATGTTGATCAAGTGATAATTACTGTTGAATTGAAAGGACATGAAAAACATTTTAAGATGATGCAAGGAAACCCATATACCATTATTTCATCATGATTTCATCAGGAGATTAATGATAAAGAACATGGTTATGTTTTCCAATATCTATATTGTTATTGATAATGGTGACATCATCGCTTTGTATTTTTTCCTTTCATCTATCACAAGATGAAATACAAGACACCTTGATTAATATTTCACGATCTCCTTCATCATATAATGCCACTAATAGATATCTTAGTGATCTCGATTCATATTATTTCTCCATGGATGGATGGAGATGTTTGACCTATAAACATTATCCAACATCCCCATTTTTGCTCCCTATATAATGGTACACATAATATTAACCCATATCATAGAGACCGTTCATCATTAATTTTAAAATATTAGGATTTATAATATCTTATATCTTACACCTTATTATAAATTCCCACATCAACTATATTATGATACTTTATCTTCTATAGAATGGATGGTTGAGAAATAATTTATATGAATAATGATGATGTTCTTTCCTTTTTGATTCCCATGTACATTCTTTTCAAGTCTAAGATGATCAAAAACATATCAGTTCTCATCAATTATGAAACTACGGGATCCTTTCAATATAGAAAAGATTCCACTTTATTTTAATTCCTTGGATAGTAGTGTATTGATCAGTCATAGTCTTTAATTATCTCTAACCATCTTCATTAGAACATATTCTTCTTTTTCTATGTGAATATTTCCTTGAGTCTCTTATGATCTGGTTAAATTTCAGACTTTAACCCAAATTGATAGTGCCACCAGGTTTTCAATGTGAATATCACATTATCGAAATCCATATCATGCATTGGGTTTTTTTTCAATAACATTCAATTCCCTTGAGGCATAGTCTAACACTTTTTCATTCTACATCACCAAAAAACACAATATTTTATTTGAAGCATTATTGTATACCATGAATGGTTTTTCTCTTGGGTGTAGTTTACATATTGTTGCAGGGATAAGACTCATTTTAAACTCTTTGATGATTTCTTCACATTTATTATTCCAAACACACTTAAATATGTATTGAGTATTCTGGTTTAGATGGTTTGAAAGTAATTATAAATTTCACAAAAATAGGCCATAATAACAAGCCATAAAAAGGAAACTGTGGATTTATATCATAGATGTTTGACTCTTCCATCAATCAATTTATTGTATATTTTATTGGTAAAACAATATCCAATTATTTGTGATAATATCACCCTATAATGATACTTCAACTAAAACTCAAATTTTTTATACATTTCATAACGTTCCTCCATTAGTAATGTTTTGAACATAATTATCATATACCCCAAATGTTCCTTCAGGATTTTCAAGTATATTTGAATATCATTTTTAAATACTAAAAAAATTTGAAGAGGCAATCTCTCTGTAATATATTTATCAATTCCATGAAGAGTTTTATTGAATTTAAGAGCCTGGATGGAATTAAAATGTACTAATAGTTCATTTACATTTTCTAGAATTAATACATAGGGATTTCCTCTTTCTTAACACATAATTGATAATAACAGGACTGAAGATCCATCATGGAGAATTATTTTTATTCTTGTAGCTGATCGAACAATTCATAAATCAGTGGAAGGGGTACTTGTTCTTTATTATGATCTTGATGAGATCTTGATAGTCAATCTAACGGAATATTGCAATTTCCTTGTCAATGATAAAGAGGACAAGTGAAAATTATGGTGAATCACATGGGGGTATTTGTATGGACCCAGTTTGTTTTCATGTAATTCTTCGAAATGAATCTCAATAAATTTTCAAATCCAGGCGCTAAGACAGTGTGTGATTCTGAGATCCGGTGTTCCCAGAATTGATTTTATAAAATATATTTATATTTTATATACGCACATGAGGTGTCTTAAATAAAATATGGTAAATATTTAAAGGATAACTTTATCATAAATAAGATACCATGGCAGATTCCTAAATTCTATCTTTTTCCTAGGCATTACATAAAATATGTCTACATGAGGCGTTCAACTAAAGATTTCATTTGTAGTATGTTCAGTGGATTAATTAATTATTTAAATTAATAAATTAATTCATTTAATCAACCATAATTAACTATAAATATATCATAATGTAAATTCTCTTAGTGTTAGATAGATAACCCTTGTACCATAATGTACTTATCATCTTCTTACATCAGTGAATCACATCTGACAATGATGAAACTCTCAATCATAGAAGATCAGGAAGAAGTGAATTAAAATTCTTCCATAAATCATTGATGAGCGTATTTTTATGATGAATGATCAAATATCAAAACCAGACTCATTAATTTGTGGATTTCTTCTATTTTTTTTTTTGAGAAGATCAATCTCCTCCATTGATGTGTGTGAATTATGAATTTTTCATCCACATGTGTAATAGTTTATTTGATTATCCAATTCTTTTATAACCCCAGATAACAGTGTTATTTATCATTGGTCAAGAAAACTTTGTAATAATTGATAAACATTTTCTTCTGTGTATTTACTTATACATTTATTTGTCTTCATCACTAGTTCGACGTTGAGGTCTGGGTTCTGTGATGTCGGGAGGTTTCGAGCCTGATCAGACCCCACAATACAGAAAGAAACATCATATGATTTATGGATAGATGAATTGGTGATATACCTAATACGGTTGTAGGTTTTGTATGATCTTCATGATGAATGAGGATCAAATCTTAGAAAAAAAGTAATTAAGGCACTCAAGAAGTTAAAAAATCCTCTCAGGACCAATGGAAACTGTTTTTCGGCCACCCAATTCCTAGAAATGAAAGATCCAGGATAGATACACTGATTATGGATGATATGGATGTGAGATATGAAGTGGAATAGATATATTTTAATTTTAGATGATTTATTAGAATTTCAATGAAAAATATGACCAAAAACTATTTACCATGAGGAACACATGGCATGTATCCCCTATGATTTGATAGCTAGGGTTGGGGAATTTATAAGTATGAAACATTATGTGGACTACCTACATGTATTGTAGGGCTTCCCGGGGTGGGTGAGTCATATGGTGGATCACATGAGAATGACCTCATGTGGATGTACATAACTTGGAACAAAACCAGGTACTGATGTACACGCACAATCAATGATTACACATGGATGGGGTAAATTACATAAACATGGCTTGAGAACACAAATATGTACAGTCACACATGTGAGACCTATAGTGGAATGGGTAAACCATTTATATCCCCTACACACCATGTATACCTAAATGGTCTGGGACCTTTTACCATAGGGTACATAGACACATTATGGAGCTAGGCCACATGGTATGTTTTTCACCCCACAACCATGCCAAAATAGATTCCTATAAATAAAACATGAATCTCTAATATCTTTTTCGTTTGAACTCATATTGTGTCTCTCAAGTATACTATCCTAATTGTTTTTCCATGTAGACCATGATGGTTCCCTCAGTTGTGCATTTTGGGATAACAAGTGACACTTTATAGACCTGAATATTGTTTATGTGACTTTTGATGATATAAGTGTTCACACAATATGCCCAGAGACATTTTGAGGAGGAAATTCTGGATGGGTTGGACGTGGGTCCTCTATGACTAGAGTGGAAACCTCTATGGTGGCTAGGTATGGATCCTCTACAAACTCCTTCAGTGGAACCCTCCATACAGGCTTGGAATGGGTCCACAACTATTAGAGTGCAACCCTCCTATTGGAACATGGAATGGGTACCCTATCTACTCGTAGAATGGAATCCTACACCTGGGATAAGAATCAGTCCTCTTTTATCAAACATGATCCTGCTGGTAGGCGTAGGGAATTGTTCATCTATTGAATCCTATATTGGAACCCTCGAGCTAGTCTAGCCACATTTCACCTACCCTCAGAGTGTTTCCATCCAATTGGGAAAGAAATGGTTCCTCTACTGACGAGTGGAACCCTCCTCATTAATATTTTATGGGTCTTATATCTCTCCACTAAGTAGAACCCTACTATTATACCAGTAAATGGTTCCTTTTCCCAGACACATTGTCCCCTAGATTGTTCATCATAATGATGAGACATGGTTTTACATGGATTTTTTCTACTGGGCATACATAATAGACGATGTGCATCATTGTTGGACTTCTTCAACTGATAGAGAATATGTTCGTGGGATCAGTTGTGATATGTAGATCCCCTTTCTATGTTATTTGGGATTGTTTTATTTCTTGTATATATATATATAGTATTTTATCTATACATTTCGATTTTGTCACACACCAACCTTGGGTTGAGAATATGAGTATGGTATGCCACTTTCATTATGTGTTTATCTCCTCGTTGTTGGAAGACATTTCTCTCAAGCTATGGATGGAAAACAATAGACATCTAGTTCATATTAACACCATATTGATCACTTGGTTCCTGAATGATTTTACACTGTCCTTGTTTTTGGGTTGATCTGCATCTTTTTACTACATATTATCTTCAATTCCTATTGTATCTCTTACAGTTCTCCTTGCACATTTCAGGTAATCCTACTAGGAATTTATATACTGGAGAGTCGTTTCACTAAAGATATATTATTTATGTCCCAAATTATTTTTACCCTAACAAGTATAACACTAGTAAGGGGTCCAACAACAAAGAAAAAGAAGTTATATTTATCTTTTTGAACATAGTTTGTATATTTTTTAAATGAATTTTTCTAAATTTAAAAGAAGATTTTTGATGCGGTGGATAAAATGGAATAATTATTTTTGAGATTCTCAAATAAATTACATAATAAATATAAGAATATAAAGGAACATTGGTTTTTATGCAAATCTAGAGAAATGCATTGTTGTTATGGATTAATGATAAATTGATTATTAAATAAAATTGTTTATGATGTTTTGTTATTCATAATAACTCAACACCCAGGGTTTCAATTTTAAATAAAATATCCATGGTTTGGTAAACTTTTATTTAGATCCGATGAAACTAAATTCTTGGTCCAGTAGTCAGTGTTTCGCAGTTCTTTATTTGGATTAGTCCATTTTGAGTCGATGAATATATCCAATGGTCATGAAAATATTCTTTGTTATACTTCTTTTTATTCCTTGAAAATTCTTCCCTTGGTCTGGTTCAGAATTCATAGTGATAATAACAAGTGATTTAAGAAGAATAAGAATATGTTAAATGGAATGAAAACATTCATAAAAACTAAGTTAAATTACAACTCATCATCTTCCCCAACCTTGAAACCCTGGGTATTTTGTTACACATATAGAAAATGATAAACATAAAGCTCTAGATACCTAATGTGAACATGCTTGGAACTTTGAGGAGGGAATGATTCATTAGTAGATGGTAGAATGGTGGTAGTATGACGGCATAGCTTCTCACATTCGGACCTTCAGCCTTTTCACCTCACATTCTCTCCACACACCACAACCTTAGAAAGGAGTCCAAGGCCTCCTTTTTTAGAAAATACAACTACATCACGTGTGGAAAAATTAGACGGCATGTACTTTTGTCAACACGCTTTTGCCTTTGTTTTGTCCACTCGTAGGTGGCCTAACACATCGTCTTTGACTTAGAACATGGAGCCTCCTGGTAGGTAGGTACACACGGGGTGTAACACCGCCATACATGGTGTGTAGTCTCATTTTTCGGCCACCATCCACTTTTAGAAAGTTCTTTATGGAATGTATAATCTAAAAAATATGTGTTCCCTTCAACCAGCCACATGGGCGTGTAGACATCTTCTCATCTGCAAACTAATTATATAAGGGTGTACAAGGTGTGTAAAGTGTTTACACGACGTGTACCAAATTCTGATTACATTGGCATATACTTGTCCTGGTCAATCTGTGCCTGAGTCTGGATGTACATGGACACTAAATAAGTACACATTTTGTAATTTTTAAATTTTTCAATATTCTCCCCTATTTTTTGTATTTGGCCATAAATCATACAAAAATGAACAAGATCACCAAAAACAAAATATTTTATCCATAAGAAATAAGTAATTAATGAAAAATTATTCTTATTTTCAATAACGTATGTGAAAATTTATACACAAATCAGGTGTACCAAACTCCCCCATACTTTGTCATTTGAAAACCATCAAGAAAATATCAACATTAAATTAAAAGAGTCTATATTTTTAAGGAATTAATTCAATCCATTCGAAATATAAATAATAAATAAAAGTAGAAAATTATAAAAATTTAAAAAACAGTACCAATTCAGAAGATATTCTAATCATGCCTCATATATAATTCAATTAACTATTGTCATATTTTTTTAAATACATGTTTCAACCATTCAATAATAAAAAAGCCACATGATGATCTACCTCACCAATAATATACTCAACTCTCATGAAATTTTAAATAAATGTTTTTCTCAATCAATGTTATATACACTCTATCCATAGGTTTTCAAGAAATCTAGTTCTCTTCTTCTGAACATTGATTTACCGAAATCATGAGTACTTTTCCATAAGGATCAGATGTTGTTTTGGTTAAAGTTTGGTAGGTAAAGAGGTGAAAAATTACTATGAAGCCTGAAAAATGAGGATAAATTTTTTAAATAATAGTGCATGATATTCAATGTTAATATCAATGTAAAAGTTTCCTCTACATGCTTTATCAAATAATCTCATCACCACCATCTCCTTTAGTTGGGTGGGTAGGGTTCACAAAACCATAAGTGTGTATAAGTTCCCATTGTCTACATAATTTTTTTAAAGACAAAGGGAACTTTTCAGAATTTCCAAAAATAGAGGATTGGAACCCTTTTTTCCCAAATGATCAAGAGGATCTCCCCCATACTTAATTTATTGACAATTAACAAACGTATTCCATGAATTTCCAATCCCATCTTTTGAGCTCAAATGATTATTCATGAAAAATAAAATTCTAATTAGGGTTGGAAGGGAAATATGATTATAATATGAATTCCTATAAAGTCTATCAATGGGTTCTATGGGCTTCACAAATATAAGATATAGGGTAGGTCTGATGATAATGGGGTTAAAACAATCTAATGATGTCCCCAAAAATCTCTCAAGAAATAGGGTATTAAAAAGAATATAACAATGGGTTTAGAATATCTCTTAGGGGTGGGAAAACAAATAAAGAGACCATCAGGTCATGATTTTCAAAAAATTGATTAGTCTTAATCGATGTATTTATCCAAGGATTACAAGATTCAATTTAATATATATTAGTATTCATTTTTAAAATACATAATATCCAAAATTAGCACGAAACTTTTTTTTAAAAAAAAATCCCACTTTTAACTTTATTATTTAAAAATATGGTTAACCAAAATGTATTCACATTATAAAATTTATCTTCACAAAATGATGTCTACTAGAATGATGATAAGGGAAATGACTAAGGTGGTTGAGAGATGCTCCCCCATACTTAATATTGCACATTGTCCACGAAGATCCCAGAAAGATGAACAAGTGAATGTGGGCACAAAATAATACTTCCATTGTATCTAGGTATAGAAAGATGAGGAGGGATGGAGTAGGATAGTCCATAGCATGCCTGAGTACATGTGTTTTACATGAGGAGAGATCATTGCATGAATATATAACACACAGGTACAAGATATCACCAAAATATATATAAAATGAAAAACATGTGTCAAAAAAAATAGTCAGAGGTCGCCTCAGAAGAGACATCAACTAGTACAGAATTAGCCTGTAGGGAAGCCTCATGAGTCGTGGAAACTGGAGGCTCAGAATCAGCACATGGAATAGAATCTATATAAGTATGAGCCACATGAGATAGACATGAAAGAGGAATCTCGACATCGCTCCCTGGACTGGTAGTATTTGGGGTAGTAT
Source organism: Viscum album (assembly GCA_963277665.1). NCBI lineage: Eukaryota > Viridiplantae > Streptophyta > Magnoliopsida > Santalales > Viscaceae > Viscum > Viscum album. Next base: position 1,294,277,702 of record OY728158.1, read on the forward strand.
TGGTAGCAGCAGCTGGGCCCATAGTGGATACGAGAACAGAATCTGTATCAAGTGGTGGAAATGGTAGTGGAACTCTGGAGGAAGGGACAAGTGCTGAGGTAGAGGTTGGTAAAAGGGGAAGTGTAATATCATGATGCTGAAGAAGAATCCCCAACATATCCTCTAGTAGGCCTTGGCGCCGATCGAGACGGACCAAGTGCTTCTCCATTACAGCTTGGTGGAGGGAATATGTGAGATCGACTAAGGGAGAAGAGGTAGGTGGGGTAGTAGATGGAATAAAAGAAGGTATGCTAGAAGTAGGGGGGTTAGAAGAAGGGGGTGGTGGGGTGGAGAAGCTGGAAGGGGAGGGGAAGGAGGAGCAGGTGCATCGGCAATGGCAGGAGGGTTAACAGGTTGTCAGGGTAGTGCCTGGGCAAAGACGTAGGCACCCACATTATTTTGGACCAATCCCATGTGAATAAGCATGAGATATTCTATCCGATGTGGGAACTAATCAGGTAATGATGTATTGAAGGCTCAAAACCCCTGAGGTGGTGGGCATGGAGAGTGGTGTAAAACCCACCACTGTGGCTTCCCTGACGGCCGGTAAACATGGCATGGAAATAGGAGGTGGAATGGTAAGGGAGGTATCGATGGTACGACTGGATGACATAGGTATGGTGCTTCATGGCATGACCGATCATGACCCCCCATATCATCATGGATGGGAAAAATAATGGAGCCGAAGCACCGGTGGGTGAAGTGAATGACATGGTCAGCTGTAAGGGTACTCTATTGGGAAGTAGCGGTATAGCAGTGGTCATGCCCCACAATCTCCCGCCACCTGGAAATGAGGTCAGAATGCTCAGGTCGGGTAATGGGGGATACAAACTTCACCCTCGACAAAACTAGTTCATGGTCACGGAAAAGTGATGGCCTCCTATCCGGAACCAGACCACTGGTACTGCATCACCTGGCGTCTCCTGGTACTCATCCTCATCGAACTCGAATGAAGCAGAAAACTCCAAAAATAAATCTTGAAAAATAAGAGTGCTAACCTAAATGATCGAGAGTAAGTGAGTGTTCCCATGAAGATCCTCCAACTCTCCCTAGATACCATGATACTTAGGGGAACTACTATCATGATAGTGGTTGCTCAATGGAATTGGGCTGTGAAGGATGCACCAGACTCTGTCGTGTGTATTATCGGTGGTCGGGAACACCTTGTTGTGGTAGGGAACACATGTAGGTCCCAGCCCAGGTGGAGGTGTTGTAGTGGAAGCTGGCTTTGGCTATGGATTGGCTAGAGTAGATAGAGTCTCGCTGGATGGGGCAGTCGATGAGGGGCCAACATTGGATGAGTAGTGCTTAGGTGGAGTGGCAGCTAGTGGGGAATGAATGATGGTGCTAGGAGGCTCAGTGCAAGATGGTGGACGGGAGGTGCTACTAGTGGAAGCCTCAGTGGAGGTAGTGAGCAGGGGAGATAACCAATGGAGGGATCTGGTACATCGGAGAGTCCGAATCGGGTCGTGTCATAGGCCGGAGTCCTATGCAATGATAAATGGGCCTCTCGCCCTCAGTGGTGGGGGCAAGCTGCTTCCCACGAGAGGGATATCAATCTAACATATCATGAAAGAGAATAGAAAAACCAAAAAAAATAAAAATTAAAGTAAAATGAAAAGAAGAAAATGTGATAATGGAAAAATTAAAAGTACATGGAATGTATTTACAGAGTACACCACTTGTAATAAAAGAGGTTTAGTTTCCAATGTTCTCCAGATAGACACACTAAGTGAGCAAGGAATAAACCTGGAAAATATTTATGGCTTGTACCGAACATACACGTTGTGTGCATGTAAAGTCGTCATGGTCATGTATTGGCAATGAGAAGACCACTAGTTATGTAGTTCTAATAATACATGACACATCGTGTACAAGTCTAACACTATGTGTTCAATATTAGATGTAACATGGATATGTGGAGAGTTAGACACGGGCTGGCCGGAGGAAATGGTATACATGTAGTGTACTGATCACAAACACAGTTTATGTGAATATGGTGTGTGAAACCATGTGAAATAAAATACCCGGGAAAGACGGGGAATGGTACATGGTGTGTACTGAACATAAACATCATGTATTTTCAAATGGCGAAGCATTCAGTGGGTGGTTGTGTATAAATTTACTCGACGTGATTTCATCAAACCGTTCCTGTGTACGGCAGAAGATGAATGGTCATATGATCCACAAATAACCCAAAACACGGGTAATAACATGAAATAGATGGTTTAGAAGGGCGTACCTTGACCAAGGATCAAAAATCAAGAGAAATCAGAATCATAATGCCCTAAATCAGCATATTTGTGACTGAGGAGTCCAGGTCATGTACGGCAGAATAAAGGTAGGGAGAAGAGGGGCCATGTGACACGGACTAAATCCAGGTGGTCCGTGACTTTTATAGACGCAGTACACGGCGTTTACTATATACTACACACCGTGCATCCCAGTTTTAGGAATAAATATATATAGATATATAATTATTTTAGTAAACTATATCATAATTAATATTAATAAATGAAATAGTAAATATATATATATATAAACATAATTTAAAAATAATACAATATATGTAATGAATCAATAAATACAGGTCATGTGTTTTAAATTTGGAAAGTGAGATGTACAACCTTTGGTCTTGTGCATAGGGTGAGGTTTGAACCAGTGATCGACCATTCTGATTGGAATCCCACAACCATTGGAGAAAACGTTGTATTGCTACATATATTTTTTATTATATATATATATAATGTATATGGATTATACTATAAGGAAAGAATGTAAATGTATGACTTATGGTGTTTACTTGTACCCAAAGGGATGAAGCATGGAGCTTAGTCGTGTTAAAACCTAGGTTTTTAGATCCAGGGCTGAGACTCTGCCAATCTAACAACTCCACCCACATGAATTTTTTTATACGAAAAATAATTTACATTTTATAAGGAAAGCATGGAACACCCAATGTATATCAAATGACACGCTGTGCGGTTTTATTAAAAGGACAAATGATGGAAATGGGGTGGTTTTCAGGATTCGAACCCTTGTCTTTTGGAGTCGGGTTATGATCCTAGACATCCGATCCATCACCACCATGGGTTTTCTTATAGGAATATATATATATATATATATATATATATTTGAAAAATTCTACAAATGACATGTATGAAAATATGAAGAGAAAAATGAGGAACCCTGTGCCGAATGTTGGTCATGAGGATTCAAACCGGTGACGGCTCAGATAAACACCAGTGACCTTACCTTCGGCACTGTCATCATCAATGTTTATTTCTTAGTTAATCATTATATTAATAACATTTAGACAATAAATGAAAAGTAAAAGTTAAATTCTATGTATATATGAGGTACATGGTGTGTATCCATTGGGTATTCTCATAGGAAGCGCATTTGTTTTAGGTCGTTGGCAGGAACTACATATCTCATCTTACCTAAGCTGTATGATGGACAATATTCCCACTGAGTCTTCAATGTGATGGTAAGCCTCCCACTATTGTCCGTTCACCTTGAATAGATAACCCTCCTCTCCAAAAATTTCCACCGCTCCATAATGGAAGACGTGAATAACTTGGAATGGTCCCAACCACCGTGACTTTAACATCCATAGGAATAATTGAAGAGTAGAGCTAAAGAGAAGTACCTAATCAATGGGTTGGAGAGATTTACGGGAAATAATCTGGTCATGAATAGCTCGTGTGCTCTCCTTGTACAACATGGAATTACCATACACCTAAATCTGATTTCATCAAGTTCTGATAGTTGTAACTTTCATTTCTCTTGTACTGCCTTCAGATCAAAATTCATGGCCTTGACAACCCAATAGTTTTTGTGATCCAAAACTACTGGTTGATGGCTTGCCTTTCCATAGATAAGGTAGAATGGGGACATTCCCAGTGGTGTTTTGAGAGGAGTCTTATATACCCACATATCATCATATAACTTCATGGACTAGCCTTTCCTCGACCTGTTCACTATATTATCTAGGATATTATTGAGCTCACTTTTGGAGAGCTCCACTTGTCCACTGGGCTGGGGATGATATGGTGTCCCCATCTGATGCTTTACTCCATACTTCATCAATATTCCTCTCATCAGTGTGTTGTCATAGTGGGTCACTTTATCAATGATCAGTACTATGGGAACTCCAATCCTTCCAAAAATATGTTTCTTTAAAAGCTCATGACTGCATTGGTTGTATTGTGTGCTGTAGTAGTGGATTCCACCCACATGGAGACATAGTTGATGCTGACAAGGATATAAGGGTTTCTAAACGATGGGGGAAAGGGACCCATGAATTCTATACCCTAGACATAGAATATCTCTACCTCCAGGATGGGGTGATGGAGAATCTCATCTATAAGTCCCAAATTACAGATTCTCTTTCACTGATCACAACATGAAACCAAGGACCGAGAATCTTTATGCATGGTGGCCCAGAAAACCCAATACTGCATGATCTTTGTTATCGTACGATGAGGCCCATGTTGTCCTCCAACTGGTGAGGCATGAAAAAACATCAGGGCACCATGAAATTCATTCTCTACGATACAATGGATGATCACCCCATTGGCACATGATAAGAATAGTATAGGATCTTCACATGAAGTACCTCTTCACATCAATTACAAATATCTTCCATTTCTAGAAGGAGATGTCAGGGTGAACGACACATGTAACCATAAAAATAACAATATCAAAATACGATGGTTTGGGTGTTTCATTGATCGAAAATAGGTTCTCAATAGGGAATTCCTCCCCAATTTCCTAATATTCCTCCTTTTCTAATTGAGTTAGCTCTAGGTGAGAGAGACGGTCAGCAACAATGATCTCACTCCATTTCTTATCTCAAATCTCCAAATCTAATTCTTTTAAGTGGAGTACCCAAGAGATCAATTGAGGATTCACATCTTTCTTGTTCAATAGGTACATTAGTGATGCATGGTCTGTTTTAACAATAACATTAGACAATAATAATTAAGAACAAAACCAATAAAATGTGAAAACCAGGGTAAGAATATCCTTTTCTGTGGCGATGTAGATGATCAGTGCCTCATTGAGCATCCAGATGGAATAATATATAGGTCGGAAAATCTGGTCAAGCTACTGGCCCAAGACCACTCCTACTAATTAGTCGCTAGCATTGTACATCACTTCAAATTGTTCATCCCAGTTGGGAGAAATCATCACTAGAGCTTCCACTAGGCGCTGTTTTAGGTGTTCAAAAGAAATGATGCATGTCTCATCAAACTAAAATATGGTATCCTTGGTTAGAATACTGGTGAGGGGCTGGGATATTATTGAGAAGACGTGGAAAAACCACCTATAAAAACATACATGCTCCAGGAAGTTGAGGATGGCTCCGACGGAAGTCAGAATAGGTAGTCATGAAATGACTTCTATCTTCAACGGATCGACCTATATCCATTTTTCTGAGATTCTGTGTCCAAGGATGATTCCTCTATGTGCAATCCAATGAAACTTTTCACAGTTAAAATCTTGGTTAGTGTTCTAACTTCGTTCCAAGACTAGTTCCTCCATGTCAAAGAAGATAGCCAGCATACACCACTAAAAGGTGGAAGGGGAAATCCATATGCCAAAAGACATCTTTCGATAAGAATATGTACCATTGGGGAAAGTGGTTGTCTTCTTATCCTAATCCTATGGGGATATAAAAAATTTTGTTGTATCTCGTATAGTCATCAAGGAAGCAATAGATGTTGCGACTCACAATTCTCTCTAGAATTTGTTCCATGAATAGTAGGGGGGAAATGATCTTTTCTCATGGAATAATTCAGATTCCTATAATCGACAAAGACTCACCAGCTTGTGACTATGTGAGTGGGAATTAGCTCATTCTTGATATTTTATACCATAGTAATACCCCACTTTTTGGGTACCACATGTTAGGGACTCAACCAGGGACTATCCGAGATCTGATAGATGATTCCTAAATCCAATAAATTAATCACATATTTTATTACAGCTTCCATCATTGGGGGGTTCAGATGCTTTTGTGGGTTCTGAGATTCCTTGGCATCTTCTTCATGTAGCACATTGTGGGTGTAAATGGTAGGGCTGATGCCCTTCAAATCGGTGACTATCTTCACAATAGTGTCTTCCGCTATTTCACAACCTGCAGAAGTGCATCTTCCTTCTCCTGTGAGAGTTCTACATTATGTATGACAGGAATTGTTTGATGGTATCTCTAATACATGTACTATATAGAAGACAGAAGTGGCTTTAGTGCAATTTCAGGAGCCTTTAAAATCGAAGGCACAAGTGGATTCACCTTGTTCAGTTCCAGACTATCAGGAAAAACAACAATTTTCAAATAGTGGACTCCCTAGCATTCTAGGAATTGAAAGTCATATGGAGCTTCTTCTACTAGAATGTCTAGAATAATAAATTTATCTCAAGTAAAAGAAAATAGCATGTTATACTTTTTTTTATCAAATGATTATCCATGGTGGTTATTGCATAACTGTCCTAAAACTATGAAAATGATGCATGTTATACAACCTTGAGAACATTGTAGGAGACTCTTTCGTCTCCTACCCTGAAAATCAGATCCCCCTAGTATAGATCTATCAATACCTTCCCAGTGGGGGGGAAAGGTCTTCCATGTATGAGATGTGCCTCTTGGTTATCCTCCATGTTGAGGATAATGAAATCTGCGGGGAGGATCAGCCTATGCACCTTGACCAATATTTCCACCAGTAGTCCCTTCAGACGATTAATGGATCAGACAACAAGTTGAAGGGATACTCAGGTAGGCTTCAAATCATTTATCCCTAGCTTCTTGAAAACACTTAGTGGAGTAAGGTTCACACTGGACCCTAATTCATAGAGGTCCTTCCCAAACTAACATGGTCCAATAGTTCATGGAATAGTGAAGCTAATAGGGTCTTAGTGTTTGGGAGGAATTGAATTGTGGACAACTGAACAACAGTCCTTGGTTAGGGAAATGATGCCTAGATCCTCCATATTTCAATTGTTGGATAGTATTTCCTTCATGAATTTGGAATATGTTGGCATCTGCGTCAGTGATTATACAAAAGAAATATTCATGTGCACCTTTTTAAGCACCTCCATGAATTTCCTGAACTGGTCGTCCAGCTTTCTCTACATTAATCTCTCTGATAAGGGTACGGTAGACTCAAATGGTTTGAAAAACTCCTTTCCATTATTCTGTGAAGTCTCCTTCAACGGATTTTGGATTATGAGGGTTCTATATCTATACATTATTTATCAACAAGGGGTGTGGGTTCACCTGGCTATGGTGGTTTCTATTGTGGCAGCACCCTTCCAATTCATAGCATGATAGAATGGGCATCCTCTATCATGATTTTCTCAGTGTTTCCCGGTTGTTTACCAGGATTCTTTCCCGAGAGTTGGTTTTCCAACTGGCCAATTTGGTTTTCCAGGCCTCGAAATGAAGCCTCCTGGTTTTGCAACCTAGTCACAATAGTAGATATAAATTTGATAATGGGATCCTCTAACCATGATCTATTCTCTTACTGAGGTGGCAATAGAGTGGATGGAGGTGGTGGCTGTCGCGGCTGTTATGGGCGATGGTTTGAATACCCTTGCAGCTGATTAGAGCCATATTGGAGTTGTTGCTACCTCTGGTATTGAATCTGATATGGAGGCTGGTAGTAGCAATGTCGTCGCTGGGGAATATGATTCTGCTATTGTTGTCCCCAGCCTATGATCTGTTGATCACACCATGATGGGTTATTGTACTACTGATACTAGTTTGACCTTTGGGATTGGGCAACATAACTCACCTCACTCGTCAATGGGCCTCTAGAAGAACCTGTGCATTCTCCCATGATGTGGTTATTACAACATTCTCTACATGCTAGATGGTTGGAACCATATACTTGAGACATGACCTTCAGATTGAGTACGTTATATTTTAGGACACGAAGTCGAATTGGGTAGCAAGCACAGTAGTAGAATCAATTTTATTCATACATCTTTTCTGTTTTCCTTGCTCGAAATTACACTGGAAGTTGTTGGAAGACATTTCATTTAGTATTTTAAAAATCACTTTGGGGGATTTCCTCTTTACAATACCTCTGGAATTAGGGTCCACCACAGACTTTGTATTCATTGCCTACCCTCTATAGAATGTTTGGACTCACATTCAATGTCGTAGTCTGTGGTGTGGGGATTTTTGTAACATCTCTGTGAAGCACTCCTATGATTTGTATAACGACTCAGAGTCATTCGGCTGGACGTTGTGGATTTCAATCCGCAGCGTCACCATCTTTGAGGGTGGGAAGAATTTAGACCTGAAAGCTTGGGCGAGCTCCTCCCAAGTTAAGATATATCACTATGGAAATCCTTTGATATAGTATTTTGCATTATCCCTTAGAGAGAAGGGGAAGAGGCGAAGACAGATGGCATCTGTCGATATGTCTTGGTACAGAAACATGTCGCAGACCTCCTGAAAATTGGAGAGATGTTAATTAGGATCCTCACTGGGCAGACTGTCCAACTGAACAATTTTCTGGATCAGCTGCAACATAGAATTCATGATCTTGAAGTATTGGGCTTACACGGGTTGATGAACGATGCATGTGTCAGCTCCGTGGATAGAATGAAGGTTGTACTCCCTGAGAGATTGTCATGGAGGTGGCTACTGAGGGAGTGGAGATGACATCTACTATTGTTCCATAGGGGAAAAGTGTAGCCCAGACATTGGATGAAAAATGGAATCATCTTCGATTTCCATTATTAAAGCTTATGTGGGCCATTCCCTAGGGCAAGTAGAGCATGCTGGTTCTGGTTGTCATCTGAACCTAACTGTTATCCATCTCCATGGACAATAGCTTAATTTCCTTGTTCTACACCATTGGATTGTTTTGGTTATTCTTGGCCAAAAGTTCTCATCAGTCCCTCAAGTGTGTCTGTTCAATCTATGGGTCAAATGGGAAAAACCCTGATGGCTCATCATTCTTGGAACATGTGAGGTAGTTGCTCATATGACTAAAAACCTCCATGATATGAAACACACCAAGCGTATATGAGGAAAAAGAATGATAAACTGAAATAAGATAACAAAAGATATTTTTGGGAAATTTAGTTTTTTATTTTCAGTAAAATTTTATACAAACTAAATGAAAACAAGAAAAAAAATTAACATCTCTTTGTTCCTTGTAAGAGGCTCCAAAATTTGTCAAGTCATTTCACCAAAGGTATATTATCGGTGTCCCAAATTAATTTTAGCCTAAAAAGTATAGCACCATTTTGGGGTCGATTCATAGGGAAAGAGAAGATGTTTTTATCTTTTTTAACATAGTTTGTATTTTTTTACTGAATTTAGATGAATTTAATGATGATGATTGATGTGGTGGAAAAAATAATTATTGGTTTTGAGTTTCTTAAATAAATTACATAATGAATAGAAGAAAATACAGGAAAATTTGTTTTTATGTAAATCTAGGGAAAGGCATTTGGGTTATGGATTAATCATAAGTTTATTATAAAATCAAATTTCATATGAGGTTGTGTTGTTTATAATAACCCAACACTCTAGGTTTCAATTTGTAGTAAAATTTCTTTGGCCCGATAAACATGTATTTAGAGACAAAGAAACTAACTCCATGGTTTGGTAGTTAGTGTTTCATAGTTCATTATTTGGCATAGTCAATATTGAGTCGACAAATACCTCCAATGTTCATGAAGTTATTCGTCATTATTCTTTTTTTGAATCCTTGAAAATTCATCCCTTGGTCCGGTTAAGAATTTTTAGTGACAATAAAAAGTGATTTAGAATAATAAGAAGAGGTTAAAAGGAATGAACACATTTATAACAACTAATTTAATTTAAAAATTATCATCTTACACAACCCCAACACACTGGGTATTTAGTCACACATATAGAAAATGATAAACACAATTCTCTTGACACCTAATGTTATCATTCTTGGAACATCAAGGTTGGAATGATTCATAGGTAGATGGTTGAATGACGATAGTACGGTGGTATAGATTCTCTTTTTTGGACATTCAAACTTTTATCCACACATTAATTCCACAAAACAAAACCTAAAAAATGAGGCCAAGGCCTTATTTTATATAAAATAAAACTACAGGGCATGTGGCAGAAGTACAATGTGTGTACTTTTTTCAACTCGCGTTTGCCTTTGTTTTCTTCGCCGGCAGGTGGCCTAATACACCGTCTTTCACTTGGAACATGGCACCGCCTGGTAGGTATCTATACACAGAGTGTAGCACCACCATACCTAGCATGTAGTCTCATTTTTCAGCCACCAACCGCTTCTATAATTGTCTTCACGACATGTATAAGATAAACACGGCATGTTCCAATCAGACGGCCACATGGGTGTGTATACTTCTTCTCATCCGCCAACAGCGTCTAGAAGGGTGAACATGGCGTGTAATAGAGTCTGATTACTTGGGCATGAACTTGTCCTGGTCAATCTATGTATGTGTATGGATGTACACAACATGTAAATAACTACACACCGTGTAGTCTGTTAATTTTTCTTAGTTCTCCCATGTTTGGTGTTTACAGACATAAATCTACTGAAAATGAACAAGATTACCCAAATCAAAGTATCTTTTCATTAATAAGTATGTAATTAATTATAACTTATTATTATTTTCAATAATGTTTGTGAAAATGTATACAAAAATCAGGTTCATCATATTCTCACCCCATCATGGAATTTTCCATCATTTTTCATGTCTTATGTAGATGAAGGAAAGGTCGACAGTGACGTCAGAGGAGATTTGGGATATGAGGTGCTCGAGGCCTCATATAGTGGTATTAAAATAGAGATCATGGTATATTATTTCTTTGTAGTTTAATTTATAGTTTTTTTCGTTTGAGAGTTATTTCTTTTCGGGAATGTATTTTCCCCGTATTCCTTTTAGTTTTAACAGTCATACTCCTTTACATTCTAGGGGTTTTTTATTTTTGGTTTAAATTCTACATATTTCATATTTTTATTTTTATACCTCTACATATTCTAAATGATTTGGTCCAGTGTTTGTGTACATGTACATTACCCATAGGACTTCCGTTTAGATTATTCTTTTTAGGGATTTTATCCACCCATATCCTTTAGAGGTGGGATTGATGTAGTTATAGATTGATCCTTGCTTAGGGTTGGGTAATGATAGATTAGTTTTAGAGAAGATCATTTATTGTGGAAATTTTTGAGTAATAAACTTATGAGTTATGGGTTGGGATTAGTGAAATAGTACTAATATTTCTCAACAGCCCATATACTATCAGGGAATCTAGTGATTGTATGGGTGGTTGATGTATCCATTCATAAATACCTTGTTAAATTGCTTTCTGAATCAACATATTGATACCTTGGTTTTAGGGATTAATGGTACATGAATGATATTATATTGAATCATTGACTATACTTATTGATTCATCTCCCCGCTATTTTCATATATATATATATATATATATGCTAAAATGAATTTGGTATGCCTTGATTATATTTCAGGATTCCTCCACGATGCCAACAAGATAGGTTACTAGTTCAATATTATGATGAAGGTCGGAAGAGAAACGAGGCCTTCATTTTAGGGTCCATCCTGTCTGTTTCATCCTACATGTGAGAAGAACATAGCACCACACCTTGTTACTCAGATGCATGATGAGTTGACGCTCTTGTGGCCCGAATTCCATCATCTATTTTGTGGGGAGTACAACCCATACTGTTTATAACGACCCATACATTACATACATTGTTAATACATAAATATTGAAGCATACTTATTACAACATATAACAAAACCACGAAAGGACCGTATAGGTATAGTGTCTTTAGAAACTGGGAAACATAAACAACTGGTTCATAAAGCATCAACTTTGCCTCCAACTTATTTCATCATATCTAGAGTTCCTTTTTGGCATATCCTTCTTAATAACCTTCTTCCTGACGTGGGGAAAGAAAACATACAAAAGGGTGAGCTCAAATGCTCATTAATGGTAAACAAAAGAAATATCAATCACACCGTATACACAAGCACATAACTTTTAGAAATATTAACCTGCAAAAGAGATCATAATTTCATAACATGGGATAAATCATGGCAGTGAAATGTAATCACAATAATCATAACATAAAACATGAAACTTTGTGGCATACACACATAATCATAGAGAATCATTTCTTGTTAGTCAAGACTCATTGCCAAGACTATCTTAGTTGACAAAGTCCCTTTTTGAACCGAGTCACCCTCGTTTCAGTCCTGTTTCACTGAACCGGTATAACCTACCGTTCCATACATGTCTATCTCATGAGATATAAAATCTTTACCCAATGCATTGGAGGGAGATATAGGTCCCACCCATCTCATAATGATACCATTCTTATGTGTTCCACAAAATCGTAAACCATACATCATTGCATAACCCATGTAAAAAAATGGGATTCTTAAACATCGTTACATCATAAAACAATTCATATAAGATAAAGTAATTCATAAAAATAATTCCATCACAACATAATCAAATCAATGATGAATAGGGATAGAAATAGAACCCTATATTATCTTCGATGGAAAATAATTTTGATAAAACACTTGAACTCCATTCTTGAGGAAAATATCATTTCTACTTCAAAAACAATTTCTTTTCTTAACATGTCGTACAATTTTAAACTAAATTAAGTTGATTAAAAATAAACATGAAAACATGTAAAGGAAGATTCTTGGAAATAATGTTTTAAAAATACATTCATGTTGTATAAGTTAAAAAAACATTCTTCGTACTTTTGTCCGAAAAGTCAAAAAGTACCTCATACGAAAAACGACAAAAGATTCCTTTCATATCTTTTACTAAAAACTCACCGAAGGGTAAAAATGGATTTAAACAACTTTAGGTGGATGTAAATAATATTACATATTGATGAAACATGGATGTGGATGATAAAATACACCCCAGTAAATACTAAAGTATAAACAATCTCGGATAAAAATGAGATTGTGATATTTCCCTTACCTTAGGTCCGACTTGCTTTGTAAGTGTCCAAACATCTTGTATAATGATTTAAATAATGTTATTGAATTATTCCAGAATCATACTTATTTTTATGATATCATATATGGTCATATTCTTAGCTTCTTAGTAGTAATATTTCATTGTTACTTGTTACTCTGGTCTTTATTGCCTTTTGTTCTTATGCGTGTTTTGCCGAATAAATTCTTATTCTTATTTTAAGGTTATAGATACCTTATATCCATAATGGTATTAGTGTAACATATATTATATTTATTCATTCAATTTATTTATATAATTACTATGTAATGAAGATCATGTAGAACAAGTCGCATCATATCGTGGAGACGGTATTCCGTACGTACGCACGAGCGATGATATTGTTCCCATGATCATGGAATTGTATTTAAGTGTATTTATACTATTTCAGTATCAATTATAATCATATATAGTCACTCATTACACCATTATACCCATACTTGTAAGGTGATGGTGGAAAATATATTACACCATGGCGTGGAGACGGTATTCCGTACGTACGCACGCGCGGTGATTTCATTTTTTCGTAGGATGGATAGAAGGTGAATTAGGGTTGTTTCATATTTATAATAACATATCAGTATGTAAGTAATACTTATGTTATTACTTTATCATGAAACAACTAAATAATAAGAAGTTGAAGAAGAAAGAAATTGAAAAGATCGGTAATGGATATTACCTCTTCTTTGAAACACCTCTTTGAATCCTCCACTTAGGGCACTAATATTGGTCTTTGGAGAAGACCAGGACCTCTAGGATTATTCTAGGGAAGTGGAGAAGGGAATTTTTCAGGGGTTGGCCGAGCTTGAGTGGTCAAATTGGTGTGAGGAGGAGGGGGAGGAGGTGCCCTTTTATAAGGGAGGAGAGGGGTACCTTAGGAATATCTGAAAATATTATTTTATATTAAAGTCAAAATCGGTTTATAATGGTTCCAAAGGGTCTTATTTCGAAGGTAAAGAGGGGATGGGTCTAAATACTATCAACAAATAGGATTTAGACAAGTTTAGGTTATTATTTTAACCTTATCAATTAGATTAAACTCTAAGTTATATAATTTAACTTTTACCGTGTCTTTTTTTTCTTACACTATATGGTTAATACCCATACTATAACATGCCAAAAGAACCCAAAGTTGTTTATTATTAATATATATATATATATATCTTTGTCTAAGTAATTTGGCCGAAACTTAGATTTTTAGGAATAAAATAACAATTAATAATATAATATTTAATTTAAAAACTATTTTGTGTCAATTTTGTCACTATTTGATATATGATTTTTGTGAAAGTCATAACAGAATTATATGTTCGAACCAAGTTGATTAAATCAACACTAATATATCATAGTAACCTAGAAAATTATTGGAATTCATAAAAAGTCTCAAATTACATTTATTTGAGCATTTATAAAATCAATTATGTTAACAATTCCTTAAAAGAGTAATTACTTCATCATCGTTGTGTCATAAATAAATTAATTTATTTAAAGTCTAAAAATTATAAATAAAATATCATTATGTATAAAATCTTTCTAGCTTTCTAATGAATATTTATAATCGAATTTATCTTATTTATAAACCCATATTAAAAATGTTTTACTTATTAAACTTTGATTTTAACTATTTTAACTATTCATTAAATAAAATAATATTAAATGTCATAATCTATTCCAAGTGGACCTAAATGGTCATATTATATTCATAAGGTTGTTTTTGGTCGAATTACACTTATCCAATAGAATTAGGACATGTGTTAGGGTAATAGTAATATCATATTTACCCTTAGTAACCCTATTTACTATTAACCGCGGTAAAAAAAAGTAAACAGTTACTATTCACCAAAAAATTATTTTTATCTCATTGAACCACATTTTACATGCTGATATCAACCGTGTCTGTCGGATTTTCGAAATTCCATTCACAAAAGCGGTAAAATTAAGTTTTATGCAAAATTCAGTTTTTGACCTACCACTTAGTGGTTTCACTATTCATCAAAGATTGAAAGTTTTCAGAAAAATACAAAAATTTCACCCTAGCCTAATTTCGGTATTCCGAATCCATGAATGAAGTCAATTTTGAAAAATAAAATTTATAAAATTTCAAAAAGTGGTTATTACTATTAATAACGGCAAGTTTTAATAATATTTTAATAGCATATCGTTGTTTAGTGAAACTCGGTATTGCGTACGACGCAAGCTATCGAGGAAGGTCGCGATTTCGTGTAAAGCAAGCCAAGCAAGTGTTGTGTAGAAAAAAGATTCCTTTGATGATTTATATAACATAAAAGTCTCGGGTGTTACATTCTACCCCCCTTAAAATGAATTTCGCCCTCGAAATTCGTCACTTTGTAACAAACAGATGAGGATACCTCTCCCTCATCATATCCTCAAGAACCCATGTAGCTTCTTCTAATTGGTGGTTCCTCCATAAAACTTTCACCAATCGAGTGGTCTTGTTTCGTAGGACTTTTTCGCTACGATCGAGAATCTCTATCGGTTGTTCATCATAAGAAAGATCTTGCTCCAGCGGTACAACTTCTGAGTTGTGTACATGTGAAGGATCAGGTATGTACTTTCTCAGGAGAGATACATGGAACACATCGTGAACTTGAGAGAGATTCGGTGGAAGCGCCAATCGGTAAGCTACCTTTCCAACACGATCCAATATTTTGAAAGGACCGATATATCTATGGCTCAACTTCCCCTTCTTTCCAAATTTCATAACCCTCTTCCAGGGAGATATTCGTAAGAACACTTTATCACCCACTTCAAACTCTAGGTCTTTTCTTCGGTTGCCGGCATAACTTTTCTATCGACTCTGAGCTGCTCTTATGTGTTGTTGAATATATCTGACCTTTTCTGCCATTTCATCAACGAGATCAGGTCCTAATAGCTTTCTTTCCCCAACTTCATCCCAGCAAGTTGGAGTCCTGCATTTCATTCCATAGAGAGCTTCATAATGAGCCATCTGAATACTAGAGTGAAAGCTATTATTATAAGAAAATTCACACCAAAGGTAGGTGTTGATCCCAAACTCCTTTGAAATCCATAGAGCAAGCTCTCAACATATCTTCTAGGGTTTGAATTGTTCTCTCAGACTGACCGTCTGTCTGAGGATGATAAGCAGTGCTGAAACTCAACTCTGTATCCAGAGTATGCTGAAGACTTTGCCAGAACGTCGAGGTAAATCTCGGATCCCGATCAGATATAATATAAAGTGGTACTCCATGCAATCTTACCACTTCCTTTACATATAACCTGGAAAGCTGATCTAGAGTGAAATCCTCTATAATAGCAATGAAGTGTGCAGACTTTGTAAGACGATCAACTATGACCCAGATAGCATTATTGCCTTTGGATGTTTTAGGAAGACCTGTGACAAAGTCCATTGTGATGTTTTCCCATTTCCATTCGGGTATGGGTAATGGTTGTAACATCCCCTTAGACTTATGTCTCTCAGCTTTAACTTGTTGACAAACCAAGCATCGAGAGACATATTCAGCAACATCCCTTTTCATGCCATCCCACCAGAAGTACTCTTTCAGGTCCCTATACATCATCGTGCTTCCAGGATGAATAGAGAATGAAGAACTATGAGCCTCATCCAGCAGCTCCTTCTTTAATTCGGGGATGGGAGGAACACAAACCCGATTCCTGAACTTTATTATCCCATCATAATCAAGGTTGAATTCAGGAACATTTCTCACCTTCTTTTGTAACTCGACATCTTCTTTTTGTGCCTCTTTAATCTTCACATGTATAGATGGTTGAACATTCATTTGAGAAAGATAAGATTTTTCACCTTCCATTATAATTCCAAGATCCATCCTTTGTAAATCCATAAATATTGGATCATTTGTGATCCTCATCATGGATAAACTAGCATGGTCTTGTCGACATAATGCATCTGCCACCTTGTTTTCTTTCCCAGGGTGGTAATGGATTGATTAGTCATAATACTTAATCAGCTCCATCCATCTTCTTTGACGCATATTCAGCTCCATTTGTGTGAAAATATACTTTAAAATTTTATGATCAGTATAAATATCACACCTTTCACCATAAAGGTAATGCCTCCAAATATTTAATGCAAAGATTACCGCAGCTAACTCCAAATAATGTGTTGGGTAATTTTTCTCATGGATTTTCAACTGTCGTGAGGCATAAGCTATCACCATATCATTTTTCATAAGAACACACCCCAATCCCTTCTTGGATGCATCACTGTAGATCACAAACCTTTCTCCACTACAAGGCAGTGTGAGGACAGGTGCACTGGATAACCTTCTTTTCAACTCCTTGAAATTCTCTTCACATTCCTCTGTCCAAACAAACTTAACTCCTTTCCGAGTCAACTTGGTGACTGGATTAGATAATCGTGAAAAATCTTTTACAAAACATCGATAATATCCAGCCAAACCAAGAAAACTTCGGATCTCAGTTACTGTTGTTGGTCTCGACCATCTTTCGATAACCTCTGTTTTTGCTGGATCCACAGATATCCCCTATTTTGAGATTATGTGACCCAAAAATGTAACTTTTTAAAGCCAAAATTCACACATGGTAAATTTGGGATAAATCTTCTCCTTTCTCAGGGTCTTCAATATAATTCTCAAGTGATCTTCATGTTCTTCCTTTCTCTTTGAATAGACAAGAATATAGTCTATAAAGACTACCACAAATTGATCAAGATAGTCTCTAATGACTCTATTCACCAGATCCATGAAGATAGCAGGGGAATTAGTAAGACCAAATGGCATCACTATAAATTCATAGTGTCCATACCTTGTACGGAAAGCCGTCTTTGGTATATCCTCCCATTTGAGGCTTAATTGATGATACCCTAAACGAAGATCAATCTTGGAAAAGTATTGAGCTCCGCGTAGTTGGTCAAATATGTCATCAATCCGTGGGAGATGATATTTGTTCTTGATAGTGATCTTGTTAAGTTCTCGATAATCAATGCAGAGTCTCATTGATCCATCTTTCTTCTTAACAAATAGAACAGTCGCTCCCCAAGGTGACGCACTACGGCGTATGAATCCCTTATCAAGATTGTCTTGGAGTTGCTTCTTCAATTCCTGCAACTCAATTGGGGCCATTCTATAAGGTGTCTTTGAAATAGGAAAAGCACCCGGTACGAGTTCTATTGAAAACTCAACTTAACGATTGGGTGGAAGACCCGGTAATTCCTCCGGAAAGACATCATCAAAATCCCGTACGATGGGCATATTCTTAATCGTGAGTTTCTCCCCAACCATTTGAGATAAATAAACTTCATTTAGTGGAATCAATACCCATAAAATGGAAGAAATTTCCACTGGAAGGTTATGTTCATCCTTGCATTGATAGACGATCATAGATTGATCTGGAATATGAAATGTGACTTCCCTTCTTTGGCAATTGATATGTGCTCCGTATAAAAAAAATCCAATCCATGCCAAGAATCACATCGAATTCCACTATAGTAAGGATCACCAGATTTGCAGGAAGCACTTTCCCACAAACTTCGACCGGAGAAGAATTATAAACTTTTGATGCGATTGATGTGCCATTAGGTGTTGTCACAGCTAACTCAACATCTAATTGTTGAGGTAATACGGTGATACCCTTAGAAAATTCTTCAAAAATAAAAGATTGGGTGGATCCAGAATCAAATAAAACATTTTCTACTTTAGAGTGGATGGTAAGTGTACCTTTCACCACTTCGTTATCGTACTCCACATCGCTGATTGAAATTGCATGTGACTTTCCTTTTTATTTAGCCTTAAGAGTTTGTTGACGTCGACCATCATCATCAACCCTTGGATTTGGGCATTGATTGGCATAATTCCCCATCTCCTTGCACTTGAAACATTGAAGTGTAGTAGGTTCATTCTGTGTATCCCTTCCATTATTTGCATCATTAGACATCTTCTTCCCATTATCGCGGCATTCAAAAGCCCGATGACCTTCCTTTCCACATTTGAAACATTTACTTGTCCCTTTAAGACAACCCCCTCCATGTTTCTTTCCACACTTTGAGCATAAGGGAAAGCTCATCTTCTTTTCGGTGTGCTCTTTAGATTTTCCTTTGAATTCCATTTTCCTCTTCTTATCAAACCCATATGACTGATGGGTTACTCCAATCTCTATCTCGACTTTGAGAGCACATTGAACGATTTCCTCGTAGCTATTGAAGTACCTTATGGCTAACGCCCTTCAAAGACTTGGTTTTAAGCCACTAAAGAATCGATCGATCTTACTCTCAGGTTGGATAATAATACCAGAAGCGTACCTTGCAAGTCTTGTAAAATTTGCTTCATAGGTACCAACAGATTCATCATCCCTTTGCTTCAGTTCAAGAAACTCTTTCTCCATATTTGTTCGGAGAATACGAGGGAAGTAGTTATTGAAAAATAAGTTCTTGATCTCGTCCCATCCATGGACTCAATTTCATCCCTTTTCCTCATATTCTTAGTAAGATTCCACCATTGATCAGCATCTCCTTCCAAACGATACACTGCTAGGATGACTTTATCATGTTCAGAACATTGAAGAACTGAAAATATATTTTCAGTAGTACTAATTCATTGTTCAACAACTAATGGATCAGTAGACCCGCTGAAAGAAGGTGGACGCTGTCTCATGAAGGATTCAACAGAATGTTGCTCCTTCCTTTGCTCGTTTGGAAGTCCTGCATGATTCATAGCTTGAGAAAGTTGTGTGAGCATGGCTACAAGATTTTGTATTCCAGCTCCCATAACATTTGGTTGTTCAGGGGGACAATCATTGCATTGCCCGTCACATTCCGCATTAACACGATTCCTTCAGGTTCCAGTCATTGAGTAAAACCAAGAAGAATAGTGTGAGCAACACTAATTATAATAGGAAAACCACATAATCAAGAATAAAATTTCACACTTAAGGTCTTATCCTAGGTTATTCATGGCCATTTCTAAAACACTAAGATTGTGTTCTATGCTTTGACTTATCCTTAGGGTTCTTACTAAGGCTTTCACATCCTAGTTTCCAAAGGTTGATTACACCTTTCCGTTGATACCAACTATAACGACCCATACTTTACATACATTGTTAATACTTCAAAATTGAAGCATACTTATTACAACATATAACAAAACCACGAACGGACCGTATAGGTATGGTGTCTTTAGAAACTGTTAAACATAAACAAATGGTTCATAAAGAATCAACTTTGCCTCACACTTATTTCATCATATCTAGAGTTCCTTTTTGGAATATCCTACTTAATAACCTTCTTCCTGACCTGGGGAAAGAAAACATACAATAGGGTGAGCTCAAATGCTCAGTAAGAGTAAACAAAAGAAATATCAATCACATCGTATACACAAGCACATAACTTTTGGAAACCTTAACCTGCAAAAGAGATCATAATTTCATAACATGGGATAAATCATGGCAGTGAAATGTAATCACAATAATCATAACATAAAAAATGAATCTTTGTGGCATACACACATAATCATAGAGAATCATTTCTTGTTAGTCAAGACTCATTGCCAAGACTATCTTAGTAGACAAAGTCCCTTTCTGAACCGAGTCACCCTCGTTTCAGTCCTGTTTCACTGAACCGGTATAACCTACCATTCCAGCCATGTCTATCTCATGAGATATAAAATCTTTACCCAATGCATTGGAGGGAGATATAGGTCCCACCCATCTCATAATGATACCATTCTTATGTGTGCCACAAAATCATAAACCATACATCATTGCATAACCCATGTAATAAAAATGGGATTCTTAAACATCGTGACATCATTAAACAATTCATATAAGATAAAGTAATTCATAAAAATAATTCCATCACAACATAATCAAATCAATGTAAGAATAGGGATAGAAACAGAACCATATATTATCTTAGATGGAAAATAATTTTGATAAAACACTTGAACTCCATTCTTGAGGAAAATATCCTTTCTACTTCAAAAACAATTTCTTTTCTTAACATGTCATACAATTTTAAACTAAAAGAAGTTGATTAAAAATAAACTTGAAAACTTGTAAAGGAAGCTTCTTGGAAATAATTTTTTAAAAATACATTCATGCCGTATAAGTTAAAAAAACATTCTTCGTACTTTTGTCGGAAAAGTCAAAAAGTACCTCGTACGAAAAACGACAAAAGATTCCTTTCATATCTTTTACTAAAAACTCACTGAAGGGTAAAAATGGATTTAAAAAATTGTAGGTGGATGGAAATAATATTACATATTGATGAAACATGGATGTGGATGATAAAATACACCCTAGTAAATACTAAAGTATAAACAATCTCGGATAAAAATGAGATTGTGATATTTCCCTTACCTTAGGTCCGACTTGCTTTGTAAGTGTCCAAACCTCCTGTATAATGATTTAAATAATGTTATTGACTTATTCCAGAATCATACTTATTTTTATGATATCATATATGGTCATATTCTTAGCTTCTTAGTAGTAATATTTCATTGTTACTTGTTACTCAGGTCTTTATTGCCTTTTGTTCTTATGCGTGTTTTGCCGAATAAATACTTATTCTTATTTTAAGGTTATAGATACCATATATCCAGAATGGTATTAGTGTAACATATATTATATTTATTCATTCAATTCATTTATATAATTACTATGTAATGATGATCATGTAGAATAAGTCGCATCACATCGTGGAGACGGTATTCCGTACGTACGCACGAGCGATGATATTGTTCCCATGATCGTGGAATTGTATTTAAGTGTATTTATACTATTTCCGTATCAATAATAATCATATATAGTTACTCATTACACCATTATAACCATCCTTGTAAGGTGATGGTGGAAAATAGATTACACCACGGCGTGGACACAGTATTCTGTACGTACACACGCGCGGTGATTTCATTTTTCCGTAGGATGGATAAAAGGTGAATTAGGGTTGTTTCATATTTATAATAACATATCAGTATGTAAGTAATAATGATGTTATTACTTTATCATGAAACAACTAAAGATGAAAAAGTTGAAGAAGAAAGAAATTGAAAAGATCGGTAATGGATATTACTTCTTCTTTGAAACGCCTCTTTGAATCTTTAACTTAGGGAACTAATATTGGTCTTTGAAGAAGACCAGGACCTCTAGGATTATTCTAGGGAAGTGGAGAAGGGATTTTGGCAGGGGTTGGACGAGATTGAGTGCTCAAATTGGTGTGAGGAGGAGGGGGAGTAGGTGCCCTTTTATAAGGGAGGAGAGGGGCACCTTAGGAATATCTCAAAATATTATTTTATATTAAAGTCAAAATCTGTTTATAATGGTTCCAAAGGGTCTTATTTCGATAGTAAAGTGGGGATGGGTCGAGATCCTATCAACCAATAGGATTTAGAAAAGTTTATTTTATTATTTTAACCTTATCAATTAGATATAACTCTAAGTTAAATAATTTAACTTTTACCGTGTCTTTTTGTTTTCTTACACTATATGGTTAATACACTTACTATAACATGCAAAACGAACCCCAAGTTGTTTATTATTAATATATATATCCTTATCTAAGTCATTTTGCCGAACATTATATTTTTAGGAATAAAATAACAATTAGTAATATAATATTTTATTTAAAAACTATTTTGTGTCAATTTTGTCACTATTTGATATATGATTTTTGTGAAAGTCATAACAGAATTATATTTTCAAAACAAGTTGATTAAATCAACAATAATATATCATAGTAACCTAGAAAATTACTTTAATTCACAAAAAGTCTCAAATTACATTTATTTGGGCATTTATAACATCAATTATGTTAACATTTCCTTAAAAGGGTAATTACTGCATCATCGTTGTGTCATAAAAAAATTAATTTATTTAATGTCTAAAAATTATAAATAAAATATCATTATGTAGGAAATCGTTTTAGCTTTCTAATAAATATTTATAATAGAATTTGTCTTATGTATAAACCCATATTAAAAATGTTTTAGTTATTAAACATTGATTTTAACTATTTTAACTATTCATTAAATAAAATAATATTAAATGTCATAATCTAATCCAAGTCGACCTAAATGATCATATTATATTCATAAGGTTGTTTTTTGTCGAATTACACTTATCCAAAAGAATTAGGACTTGTGTTAGGGTAATAATAATATCATATTTACCCTTAGTTACCCTATTTACTATTAACCGCGGTAAAAAAAAGTAAAAAGATACTATTCGCCAAAAAATTATTTTTATCTCATTGAACCACATTTTACTTACTGATATCAACCGTTTCTGTCGGATTTTCGAAATTACATTCACAGAAGTGGTAAAATTAAGTTTTATGCAAAATTCAGTTTTTAACCTACCACTTAGTGGTTTCACTATTCATCAAAAATTGAAAGTTTTCCGAAAAATACCAAAATTTCACCCTAGGCTAATTTCGGTATTCCGAATCCAAGAATGAAGTCCATTTTGAAAAATAAAATTTATAAAATTTCAAAAAGGGATTATTACTATTCATAACGGCTAGTTTTAATAATATTTTAATAGCATATCATTGTTTAGTGAAACTCGGTATTGCGTACGACGCAAGCTATCGCGGAAGGACACGATTTCATGTAAAGAAAGCCAAGAAAGTGTTGTGTAGAAAAAGCTTTCTTTGATGATTTATATAACATAAAAGTCTCGGGTGTTACACGATTTGTCCTGAATTCATATTCATTATAATATAGTGTTTTAGTATAGATGGATAATGGTTTCTGAGTAAGAAATGAGATTCACTGTCCTTAATGGGTATTCCCTTAACATAATCAGATACATCTACATCCGAACATGGATGTTTTTCGCATGACACTATAAAGAAACCTATGTTAGTATGATTCCCTTGTGAATTCCCACATATGACATGATGTTAGAGTGGGAACTAGTGGAAGAGATATTTCTGTTAGAGGGACCCCATGAAGCGAGTTCTTGCAATGGGTATCAAGAAGTTGAGTCATATGAATCAACTTGTAGGAACCTGGAAGCATGATCTCAATGTAGGAGATCCTATCATGATTAGATAAATACACATGGTCATGCTAGACATAGAGAATGTAGAACAAAAATTCATCCCAGTTAGGGTACATTCTTTTCTTGTGATGAGAGAGTCACCTTGCACATAATTTCCTGACTAGACATGCTAATGATTAGTACAAGATAGCTGACATACTCCCACGATAGAGACAACGTAATGATCAGGGATCTTCTAACATAGGGGAATGAGGCCCCAAAGTAGGTGAATACATAAGAGGAGTATGATGAGATGTGGGTAGTGGATGGTGTAGTGAGGTCCTTTCCCTAGTACCTATAGATGGACCATGTCAGGCTTAAGGATTTGGCTACTTGGGTTGCAATCAGTTGCAGGCTCCAGATGTTTATGACCCCACAACACAAGAGATTATTTGAGGTATGATCGTTGTGGTTTCTACTATTTATTTATTATTAGTATATAGAGTTTTTGATATTTCTTTTATCTATATACTCTTGGATAGAGTGTTGGAGCTCCGAGTTGAGGTGTTATCCCAATAGCATCTTCTTGATGTCCATACAATGAATAGTTATTATATATCGTTTATCTTTCAGAATAAGACATATCTATTTTTTGAGAGTGGTTCATGTGGAACATTTTAGTCCAAACATTGGAACCCTGGGACTTCATATTGGGTACAGATTATATGTCCATGGTCTGATCCAAAATTTACTATCACCGCATATGATTCAGATTCCTTCGTACTAATGGGATTTGATTCAACAGTATGGGTGATAGAGATCCCATGGGGGATGAGTAGTTTCTATTAGCAGAAGCCTATAGCCCATAACCCTTCAACAACCATGTATTGGAAATGGTGAATAAATATCTTCGCGAATCTATATTCCTTAAGTTGTGGATGATTATATGGAAATATCCCCCGAGGATGTTCTTGGACAACATTTGAGGTGGGATATGATGTTTTTCATCTACTTGCATCCTGATATTGCTCAAATATCTCCTTAATTATATTCTGATTGCCCCAACAAAAAATCTAGAGCTGTGGCTGTTGTTTTTTTGCCTTCGAGAGTATATTTTTATCATTCCCAGTGTACCACCACATGGTATCTCCAATATTTTTCTTCAAAAAGGTGGACCTGACCTCATATATTTTAATCCATTATCACAACATTAGCTATGCGATAATAATGAACATGTACCACTTTCCAAGGTCTGACAACCTCTTAGATCACTTATGAGGAGAAATATGGTTGTTTATGATCAAAAATCTATCCAAATACCACCATTTGAGGATTCATGTGGTTGATATTTAAATTTTGTAATTACAACGTCTCTATTGACACTATGAGTTCTTAGTGACCCCCTTTGGTGTGAAGAATTCTACTGCAATAATTATGGATTTGATGAACCATATATTTTAGTTTTACTTGGACCAGAATATCATCATCTTCATCGATAAATAACTTATCTACTCTATATATAATTATTATCATGCATATCACTTTGTTATGGTTATATATTTTATTTTAGTGAACAATATTTATGTAAATCTCTCAAATTCTGTGTTCTTGATTCTTGAGGATAAATTACTATAGAATTTCATTTCTGATCATGTTGTAGTTTTGTACCATGTGATGATCGATGTAATGATGGCTAGGGAACCACCTAAGATTGTGTTAGAGGTACAAATATTTCTTGGATTTGTGTGGATCAACATGAGGCTTTTGGATGACTTCTTCAGTATAGAGGCCCCTTTGACCATCCAGAATTGGAATGAGATGATGTTTACCTAGAATGAGTAATGATAGAGATAATTTTAGGAGTTGAGGATGAGGATGATGAGTGCTCAGGTGTTGAGACTACCAGAAGAGGGTATTATGTATATAGTGTATTGATATGCCACAAGAGATGGGATCAACAACATGTGGTTGCAGCGGCAGAAAACTATCATAAACGATTCGAGGCAGTTGATACCCCATTGAGAGAAAATACTTGACTCACAACAAAGAAATATAAGGGGTAGTTGTCTCCCTACGGTTGTAGAGGATCAAAATTTAGGGAGGCCACTTTATTGTTTACACACACCATCACAGTTTGAGGGATGTCTTCAAATAGAGATACATGACCCTAATAAAGTTGTGTTGGATAGATTTATTGCATGACTATGACTTTGAGATAGTCTATACCCTATGAAAGGTATATTTAAAAGAAAATTATATTAGCATCATGTCACAAGATTTCTTGGTGTATAATATTTCTATATAGATTGATTCCTTGTAGCTAACCTTGGTGGAGCAGAAGGGTATAACTTTTCATTTGTCGATAATGTTAAATATTCCAATTATCGAGCCTGTGGGATATTCCTAACTACAATACATTTACATTGAGTTATTGTGTGACTAAATATCTATAGGAGACTCCCCGCATGGATATTTTATTGTTATGAATCACTTCATATTTTTTAGGGATGAACGGTGGTTCCATTCATGGTGTGGGAGGAGGTGATTGATGAGTTCTACACTTCTGCCCTAGTTTTACAAACCGACATGGGAAGATGTATCGAGAACATCACCATAGTTTTGGGGGTTTGGAGAGAGATGGTTTGTTGTAAAGTTTGTATCTTGGTTCCTCAATTTTAAAAATGTGAAGGCTATGTACCAGGTTAGGAAGGTTTTTTGTAGTCCCTTGATATCCCAGAGTGGAAGTAGGAATTCATATTGATGAACATTATCATAGGGATTTCACGGATAACACTTTTCCATGAAAACATTTGGGTGATAGTTGACCGAATAATAATGTCAACAAAATTCTTTTCTATCTGAGATCAGAGTTTGTGGAATATTTTAGAGTATTTGTATGTATGGTATATTTTTTTCTTCCAAGGGACTCCCTCAATGATTGTATTCAATTGTGAAATTCCCTTTATCATACCATTCTAGAATGAACTATAGGAGGAATTTTGGATGAAAATATGGATTAGTTAATCCATTCACTCCTAGAATGATGGGAAGACTGAGAGTACTATCCACATGTTTGATGATATGATGAGTGATTTCACGTAATACTTTATTAAGAGTATGGAGGATCAAATTCCCTTTGTATAGTTTTCATACAACAAGAGCTATAAATCTTATATCCACATGGAATCTTTTTGGATCATGTATAGGAGACCCTACATACTTCTCTTGTTTTAGATAGAGATCAATGATACATCTATTTTTGGTCCATAGATGGTTCAGGTGATGATGGATAAGGTCTAGGTCATCAATGAGCGGATGAGGATGCCTCTGAGTAGACATAAATATAGCTCATATCTCTACCACTAGCCCTTGGAGTTCGAGTAGAGAAACCACATTTCCATTAGAGTCTCCCCATGATGAGGATTTTGGATGTTTATTTGGGGATGCGGGCTATTAGTGAGGTTAATCAGTCCATTCAAGATTCAGAGAAGTGATGGTGAGGTTTCATACCACCGCACCCAACACCCACATCTTGAGCAGCTACGCAATATCTTCCATGTGTCATAGATGAGGAGATACATGCATGGTCCTATTCATGTCATGTACTAGGATGAGATGAAAATAAAAGATGGAGAAACTTGTATGGATCACCCAGAAGTGATCATGGATTGAGAGGAGAGGACCCTATGTGGATGGAAAATCCCCTTGGTTCAAGTGTTGTGGTGGCCCCAGATTATTCCGAAGAGAACTTGGGAGTGGGGGATCTCGAATTGAAATCTTTATCATTTTTCATCATTTTTATTGGATCAATATCAAAAAGGATTAAATTATTCCAATATAGTTTTTTGTGCCTTGGAAGCCTTTAAAATATTTCACCATTAATTTCTAGACATAGTTCCCATGATGACATGTTATTTTTAAGCCTTTTGTGCCCATAATTAATTTTATAAATTATTAAATATATTTTATATTCATATGCATATTTTTCTAAATAAAATGTGATAAACATTAAATTAAACATTGGATAAGAAATTTGGGACCATGATTGAGTCGGGATCATGATTTTTATTATAGGTACGACCTAAAATTGGTTAGCTTATGGCGTTCCGATAAAGAATCCTTGGAGATACGATAATTGGATCATTTAATTACATCAATTAACTAAATATTTCATTTAACACAAAAAATTCCTATAAATTTATTTTAATGAAAATTTTTCTTGGTCTAAGATCATAACCCTGGGACCGTGAAGATATTTTCCTCTACTTCTATTGGTGAATTGTATCTGACGATGATAGAACTCTAGATCTGAGTAGATCTTGATGTATTGAACGAATTGAATTCCTTAAATCATTAGTGAGAATGTTATATGATGTTGACCAAAACAATCTATATGGATGGCTCTTCAATTTTGAGATCTTTCCCTTTGGATGGAATTGACGGAGAAGATAAATCATATCCTTTGATCTGTGGCAATCTGGGCCTTTTCATGTTCCCATGCATTGATATATTTGATTATGCAACTAAATTATAAACGTGGATATTCTTTTTCTTGATCATTGTTAAATAAAAATTGGTTACAATCAATAAAAATTTGTTTGTGTGCCCTCAACCCTCAATTTCTTTGAATTTTTCACTTGTTGGACCCCTCTACCAAATTTTCTATGTTACCGAGCGATACTGATTCCGATCAAAACCATATAATTATGGTGAAACAATGTTAGAGGTATGTATCAACAAATAAATTATAAATCAAGTATGGTTGTGGGGTTTGGATGAATATTTTGATGATCATAGATCAAAACATTAATAACTGATGAACCAGAGGTGTGTGGTAAATTTGATGATCCTCCAAGGGACAACGAAATTCGATTTCCATCCATTGGATGGATATAAATGACATATCAGGGCTATATCCTCCAATTGTGGATGGTGTGGAGGTGATATCTATGGAGGAACAATCACATTCAATGAATATAGTTTAGATAAGAATTTCATTAAAAACATGACTACACACTGTGTACCATTATGAACACATGATTTGTAGACTATGTTCTATGGTGGCTAAGGTTATGGGAATTAATAATGATGACATGGAGTGTATACTCCCTACATTCTATGTACCAGTTCCTTCAGTCCATGAGACGTGTGGAAGAACACATGGGAAGAACCCCATGTGTAAGTATAAGGCTGAGCATGTTTTCATGTTCCAAAGTACATGGATACAACATGAGTACATCGACATGAGGTAAAGTAAACATACACCACCTGGATACATGGAAACAAACAATCACACGATTCCGATAACGAGCGGCATGTGGATTCCATGTATATCCCCAACATACCATGCAATCCTACATAATAGGTTAGCCATGTTCCTACATGGAAACAACCAAGGGGTGGAGTGGGACCAGATGTTGTGTGGGTCGCTTCACATAATGTGTATCCCATGGTTTCATTCAAGGAAACTTCAAACTCTTATATATCCTCTATTTAGAATAAGATTTTGTCCAGAGGGTATCTTATCTTGAGTTTTCATTCCCATATAACCCATGGCCACCTCAATTTTTGCATTTGGGATATTATGTGAGATGTTTCTGGGATGGATCATGTTTAGTAAATTCTTTATAATGACAATGATCACATTGGATCTCAAGTGGAACCCTCCAACTAGGCTGGGCATGAGTCCTAGATGACTAGAGTGGAACCCTCTATCATGGATGGGCACTAGTTGACTATAGAATGCTATTGTGGAACCATATAACTAGGCTACGAATTCATCCTCTACAATCAGACTTGAACCCTCTAGTTTAAAAAGATCATTGTCCCACTAATGTCTCCAATAGTGGAACCATCCTACTGGGTTGGGCATTAGTCCCATATTATCGGATTGGAACCCTCTTGTTGGAATAGGGAATGGGTCCTATATCTACTCATATAATTGAACCCTATAGTTCGTAAAGGCAGGGAACCTCTAACACTATAGTTGAATCCATCATCTTGTAAGGGAACATGTCCTCTAATGACTATTTAAGTAGAACCCTCATGTTGGAATAGTGTATGGGTCCTCTCTATATACAATGATTAGAACCTTCATTTTTTACTAGGGAATGGGTCCTCTACATAAAGATGATTTCCCCTCTTAATTGTGGAATAGTGTTGAGGCATGGAAAGACACGATTGTTTTATGTTTGGAATATGTGGAAGATGATGGGAATCAATGTAGTACTTCTAGAAGTAATGGATACACTTTTCAAAGGCTTTGTTGTGAGATGGTAATCCCCTTTCTCTCTCAATTAGGCTTCCTTTCCTGAGCATATACATATACTTCTGTATCCATAACTTCTTATTTGGTTACTCTCCTTATATGGGTTGAGAAGAAGCATGTGGTATTCCTTGTTCTTTGAGTTTTTAGCTTCTAGTGATTGGATGAGTTTACTCTCCAATAGTTTATGGAAAAGACTCCGTGCTCCATTTATCAACACTCTGTGTTAATCCCCCTATTCTTGGATGAGGTTAATATTTTTATTTCATTGGTTTTAGGTTCTTGTTGTTACTATATAATTTTTATATATTCCTATTGTATATCTTACTTCCCACCTATAACATGAAATGTGTCCTACTGTGTATGTATATACTCACACCTTCATGGGATTTGAGTGCAGGTTTGGTGAATCATGCTGATCAAGGATATATAAATGATCAATTCAGAAGATCATTGGGATAATTAGGGCTTGGTACCACTTGTGGTGGTCATAACATAGTGATCATGAGTTGGTAACCCTTTAATGATTTATTTCTAGTTGTTTCTGATAGATCCATGCATCTGACAAAGACCATAGATGTAGATTCATTAGAAAAAATAAATTAAATGACTAGACAAAAATAATCATATAGATAATCTAGGAGTTAATGAATACCCATTTAAATGGAAGAGTAATCTTAATGATATCAGTTAAATTATTTTATTATTCTATGATGACTAGATATTGGTGGATGTTATGAAAGGATGAATAGGATATCCACTATTTCACTTATCAATAGGTGGTTTCTCATGATGATCGAAGGCCATTAAAACCTTTTGACTGGATGATGGCCTCTATAAATTTGTAGTGGCCTAGATTTTTTATTATATATTTGATGAAAATTAATGTATATGCAAATTTTTTATGGGACCAAAGAGGTATAATTAGTGATAAAATATTATTGGAAGGTAGATATACTATTTAAATATATTTGAAACATAATTTAAAATAAACAGTTGAGGTGAAATGATGTTTAATCTCCATCTTCAATTGCTATAAATAAGACTATTGGGGAATGATCAGTTCAATGAATAGTACATCAAAAGAATAAAAATTAATATGATATGTCCCAACCTATAAGTTGATTTTTGTCGATAGGTCCATGTCCTAAATAATGAAATTATGGGAAGAAGGAAAATAAATGCAGGATTGTGGGAATCTAACATAAGCATCAACATCTAGATAGACCAACTGAATTAGTTCCATTGATAGAGTATCTAACAACATAGTGAGTATTATTATTTAATAAGACTAGAATATTATTTATTCAGGTTAATCATTCCATTCAACTTGTGATCGAGGGTTCATGGTTCATTATATTTAGGGAAGATTGGATAAATTACATATAAGTGATTTTGAATCATTTTATATATTTGGGAAGGGAGATATTCAGATTCGGAGGAAAAAAATAATTTTCATGATGTAGAGACATTTAATACATATTCCGGGACTCTCAAGGAACCTCATATTAGTGGCAAAACACGATGATGTACGATTTATAATAAATTTTTAATGGTGTATATAATATCATAAAATGTTCCATGGATATATCTCATTGAAGAAAAAATGGTACCTTGTATCATATCACATGAAGTGATGATGTTTCAAGTATCAACAAGACATCATCAGATGGTAAGAAAACAGTTTAATTGTATGTATTTTAACCTCAGTGGGAGAAATATCAAATTTCATGAAATTAAAGGTGTACTAAAACACAATTTCAAATTATTTTGAAAATTGGAGAGTTCAAATCTGGGAAAGAAAAAAAATTTCCTTTAAAATCTATGGTATAAATCCAATGAATAAGAATCTAGAACTAGTTTATTCCAATGTATAGGGTAAAAACCTTTTCCTATCATTTGTAGGTTCATTATATATTTTTAACATTTATATAATATTCCACTAACAATTCATATATTTAATTCTAGAAGAATAAATATTACATAGTTATAACATTTATATAGTTGAATGTTATAGCTGAAAAATAATATAAACAAAGTTGAAATGTCATCAGACATACAATGATGGATATTATAACAGACATAATTTTTTCAAATTATATAATAAAAATGGAATTATTCTTGACAATAATATTACATGGACTCCATAAATATAAAATAATTTAGTTAATTATTCAACATCGGATAGGGAAATATCAAAGTATGAGGATATGCCTATGAGATCCTAATAAAATTGGGGTATATGCCTTGAAAAAAATATATTACTTAGTTAACAGATGATCATCCTAAACTATGGGAAATGAACTTCTAGATGAACATTACTACAAAAATATGATAGAGTTAAAACCACTCAAAATATTTTGATGTACTTAATTTTTTCATATCAATGCTGATTATATATATATATATATTTCTTAGAAGTAAAATACCATCTTTTATTCCATGTTTGGTGTGTAGATAAAAAAATATTCTACCATTGATGGGATGATAAAATGAAAAAAAAATCATCTATATCTGCAATGTTATATTCAATGATGATATTATATGGAAATATTTGAATATGGATGAGAAGAACATTTTTGTAAATTTCAAGTACATGTGTTAAAGATGATCAGATATAGTTTACTAAATATACATTCAATATGTATTGTTTAGAAGAATAGTCATAGGATGGTCTAAATGTCCAAATACCATACAACGGAAAATCAGATAGACCATTTTTTATGGTGAAGGTTTATACAAACTCTTATTGGTCAAAGTAAAATTAAAGAAACCTATCTTGTATGGATGACCAATGGATATATACATTCATATATTAGAACCTATTTTTTTGTTTCGAAAATCCACTCATATAAAAAAATATTAATAAGTTTACAGTTCATATTATCTTCTTTCTTATAAATGACATGGGTGAACAATACAGTCTCAAAGTGGAATCAACTCTTAGATAATTTAAACAGTGAGAGTAATCCATGGAAGAGGAATTTTATTCCTTAAATATCAATAATTTATTTTAAATGGATGAGCTATGAGATGTCAAAAATAAGTTTGAAAATAATTTTGTTTTTTCAAGAAAGAACAAGATGATGAATGTAATAGATATATGTAAAAATTAGTAGCGAATTGTTTTTAATAAAGGGAAGTAGTAGTTTTTCCGAAATTTCCTCACAAATGGTTATAGACCCAACTATTTGGACAATAATGGGTATTTTTTCCTATAATTATCTACGCATTGATAATATATATGTAAAGTAATCATTTCATCATGATGATCTAGATGAATAAAATTAAATGATTAAACTCAAGGGTTTTTATGTTCATCAAAATAATAATTTGGTTTGAATGTTGAACTAAAGTATTTATAGCAAGATGTAATATACATGATAGTCAAATAATAAGTTTTACACTTTCATAGTTTGAGGATTGACTATGACACAGTTGGACCTGGATGATCTAGTTGAGTTGAGAGAATAACTTATATAGGAGTGATGAGAGTGATTTGTTAAATAAAATAAGAAGAAGACTAAAATCCTTAAAAAAATTCTATTTTGAATATTTTTAATTTTTTGAAAGTCTCTTAACAATATTTCATCATAAAAACATTTTATAATTAAATGATAATACTAATACTCTTAGGTCGGAATTGATGATTGTGAATTAAGAGTGTTTGGGTGGAAAGTTTCAATTGAATATAGATCTCTCCATTGGACTATGTTTTGGGGATGTAGAGTCATTATAAATAATAACATCAAAGATAAAATAGAGATTATCAGATAAATATTACCTGTTTTCAATAATACCTTTTAAATGGATAGATTAATCTTCTTTCATTATTTAGAATGCTTTTCTAATTCAATTATTATTTCTTTTTTGTGGTTTTCATCAAATG
The DNA here is from genome assembly GCA_963277665.1 of Viscum album. Taxonomy (NCBI): domain Eukaryota; kingdom Viridiplantae; phylum Streptophyta; class Magnoliopsida; order Santalales; family Viscaceae; genus Viscum; species Viscum album. Next base: position 1,294,311,899 of record OY728158.1, read on the forward strand.
ATCAAATTTTTATAAAATTTATCTCTTTTTTTAGGGTTGTTGGTCGTGATGATAACAGGTTGTTATAACCTATTGACTAGATGAATTCCTCAGTAATTTTGTGGTGACCCATCATTATTAAGTAACTTTGACACAAATTCTACTTTCGGATGTCTTATTCCTTAGACTAATGTGGACTAAATTGATTGAGAAATTGTACTCATTTCATAACTCCCATAATGAAAACATGTTCTCAGTGTTCTACCATTAATGTAGGACTTTTTTTGAGCCACATAAATCTATTTTATATAAATTTTTTGTTTGTTTCTATCCAATATTTATTTTTTTGTGATTGGGATGAAAAATATCTTCCTAGTTGATGTGCACATTTACATGAGAGGAGAAGAAGATTAGAAATTTTTTCTGATAAGTTCATTCATGAAGATGTTTTTCCCACTATGTAGGGTATTTATTTTAGATATACATCTTTTTATTTTTAAATTTTATGCTCTTGGTCCATCCTCTATGAAAATATATATATGTTTCTCCAAATTTTTGGATTGTTTGTCTACTGTGCTTCCAATCATTAATCTCATGTTAAATAATCCATAAAAACCATGTTATGTCCAACTAACAAGGGAATAAATTTCATTTAAATATTGAAAAATTTATTTTACAAAATAAATATAATAAATAATAAGATGGGGATATTAACCTGACTAATGATTCCTACAAATATAAAAAAACATTTACATTTAAAATATTATATATTTATTAAGTATTTTCTCATGTAGGAACATAATATATTATCCATAATTTTAGTCAATTAAGTCAAATAATTTTATTCTATTATAAAATTATTTTAATTTATTTATTACTTGATGATCATTTATTCTAAGACATATCCTGGACCCTTTTGTGGGTCCTACCATGTTCTAGTGTCCTATTCATCCCAATATGTTAATCAATTGAATACGATTAGTATTTGAACGTCTTCACCCTTATTTAGATAGTATTGAATAATATTCACAGAAAAATTATTATTGTCTTGTATCATATAAAGGCACCTAATGATATATGGAAAATCCATAAAAAATAAAAACATTTCCTATGAACACTTGTCGACTAATATAATATTTTTTACTCACGATATCTCATTATGTGGGATGTACACCATATGTCCTAATACTGTATGTATGGTTCATTACCCAAACTAGTTGGACATACCTTATTCTACAATAGATATGGTTTTAGTAAAGAAACTACCATCTAAATCATCTAGGCATTAGATATATATTCATTTTGTAAGTAACAAATTCTATATGGATTATTAAACCAATTCCACCCAACTAATAATTCACCCAACATGACCCATCATGTTGTGAAATTAAGGTGGTTGATTTTCGTTTAATCAAAGTACGTAATTAAATATTATACAATGATAATAATTAAAATTTGAGAGAGTATATCATGTTTTTATAGATATGAACTACTAATAACCCCTGAAACTTGTTGTGTTCCTATTAAAGATCAGTATTCATGATATTACCCACTCAATATCACTATATTATAAATTTAACTGAATAAGTCTCAATGTTTGTGATCCCCCAACACATGATATAAATAAATTATCATTTTGAGTAAGTATGGTGTATCTAGACCATAGTACATATGTTTAAGATCATTAATATAGTATCAAAAGGTTCTCATTATAGAATGGGTATAAAAATAATTGTCTGTTATGATAAATAATCTAAGGACATTTCTATTCAAATAGTGTATATTTAAATATAAACAATATTGTGGTAAAAGTGAATAATTAATAACTAACTATATACAATATATTGTATTTTAAATGTACTATTTTCATTGGATTTAGTGAACCCACAAGTATAATATAATAAGATACCATGGTGTACATGTAACTTAGTTGGATTTTTTTTGTTTAGATAGTTCTATTTCTGAATAGGTTAAAATACATTTCCAAAAACATATATCATGTTAAAATTTAGGTAAAATATCTAATAGTTTAAATTTCATCCCGTTATACCACAACTTATTACTTAAAATTTCTCAAACCTCTTGTGAATGGTAATTTTTACTAAGGTATTATGGAACCCAAAGATAGGAAAATTCAGAATTTTGTTTTTTTCATTACACAATAGTATTAAAGCACATCTTGGGAAACTAGTCTTTGTACTAGATAAGAGATAAGATATTAAGACTCATGCAGTAATCCATAAATTAGTATGGATGAAATTATTATAGTGAAAACTATTGGTTCAAATGTTAGTCGATGTCTGGTTTTTTTATTTCTTTATTGTTCAAACCTTTTCTTTTGAGTGTCATACATCTTGTGTGGGTGTTCCTAGGTAATTAAATTTAATGAAACATAAAATATTCTGTACTATAGATTGTTTAACATATAATATTATAAAATTAAATATTAAAAATTAATTAATATATTTTCACTATTTTGTTTTAATATTTAGGATAATACAAAAAAATCAACTCATTCATTTTTATAAGAATTCCCCTTTACATTTATCATCAATATAAATTTTCAGGATTTTTTATAGTTTAAATTTAATGAAAATTTGATCTATTTTTTTACACATAATGTTCTTTTTAATAATTTAAATAAAAATAAAGTGTTAGATTTTGTGGTCGGTACATTAAAATGTTGTTATAAATTATAATAATTTCTAATCATGGGAAATGGAATTAAATAAACTGTGGTAGGTTTTGAGATTATATATTTAAATTATTATTTGAATCTAATAAGGATATATATAATGATAATTAATGGGGATGGATATTATTATACTCATAATAGGATTTCAATTGATCTATAAGTCTTATCGGGTATTTCATGACTATTTTTGGATAAATCAAGGGGAGTATATTGACATTGTTCTACTACTATCATTGTGATAGAATATTTTAAATTCCATACTCTTTCAGAATTCCACGATGATGTATCTATATATGAGTTATAAGAATGTATAAATCATCTCCCTCACATATGCACAATTTTTAAGACACATGAGTAGTGCATGGCTTTATTTGGGGACATTTATGCTCGAATTGACTAATTTATCGTGGTGGGACTCTATGATTTAAGAAGTTATTTACATTGGGTAGATATCGGATTGATTTAAATAGTTAAATTTCAATTCATTTTACTATAACACCTTATGTGAGGTAAACTTATGGGAGTTATGGTCTATTTTTTCACTTCCATTCCAAATAACATGCAATAGATCTTTGTGCGGGAAAAATGATGTTAGGTAAATTTGATAATAGGTTACATAATTTTTTAAAGTCAATGTTGAATTATTCCTAAAAATTATATCATAAAAAAATATTTAAGGTGATTTTACTGGAAGGATTCCTTGGGTATTTCAAGTCATTTTATCTCCATGAAGTGAAGCTGCTTCATATGAAAGTCCAGTTTGGACATCTTTAACTATTTTATTGATTGATTCAATTGAAGGTGGAATGTTAATGTTTTCAGTTGATCCAATAAAATCATAATTATTCTAGTGGTTAGTCGATATAGTCTAGCTAAACACTACATTTAGAAAATTCCATGGTGGATGGTAATGGGTTCAGAGTAAAAAAGATGGTAATTTTATCTTATTATTTGTCCACTAACAGTGTTTTCTTAAGTTTATAAGTAGCTTATATATAATTGAGTATTCCACAGTAAATACTTCTAATTTCTCTTATTTCTATTGAGGTGCCACTAAAACATATTATATTTTGGATTATAATTAACGTGATATATTATATTCTCACACATTTATATATTATAAAATAAAATATATTTTTATGTTGAATATAGATGCATCCTTCAAACATACAATTTGTGGTACTCTATTTAGAATGCATGTAAAGAGGATTAAAAAAATGTGAATCTTATAAAATTTTAATGAATCCTTATGTGAATATAATTTATTTTTTCCAACATGAAAAGAGGTTATTTTATTTTATTTTATATATATAGTAGTTTAGATAGTTTTATAATCATATTTATTTCTACTCAATACGGTTCACATTATCATTTCTGAATGGTTCTCAATATAATATTATTGGAGAGTGATAATTTAAGGAAGTTTTTTTTAAAAACCTTATCAATGTAATTTGGAATTAATATGTACATAAATAAATTGTTTGATAGAAAAAACTTTTAAATCAATAGTGTTTTATATATGTATATTTCTTTCAATAAGTTTCAGGGAACAGAACCAATATTTATTTGAACATATTGTGTGACACTAGATAAGATGGTATTGTAGAAACATTAGGTAAAATAGAGAAATGAAAATATATTTATTAAAACCAAAACATCCCCTTACAATGATTTGATTCTTTCATTATGAAATGGGATAAGTGTATATAATTATATGTATACTACTATATTTTATACCAATTAAGTATTAAGAACTTTTATTATTCATAGGAATTGATGAGTTATTTGATAAACTATAATTTTTGAAGAGATTTTTAAATGATTTACCTACATTTGGGTTATCATTAACACTATGTGAGAAATGATAATAATCTAGAGATATATTTTCCATAACAACATAATCACCTAGAGTATCTATTTATGCTTTACTAAATAAAAAATTCATAAATATATCTCAGATGTTTTAATAACATGATATTTTATAAATTTATATATTACTTTGTGTTAGTATATATGTATAGAATCTTTATATACTCAATATTCCATGTTGATCATGATATCCATATTCATATATTCGTTGGTATTAATTTAGAGAACCATATTTATAATAAGATTTATATATAATTTTTTGGGATTAAAGATTGTTTTCAAAAATGGTTTCAAAATACATATTTTAAATACACTACTAAAAAATGGTTACAATTATGTCCATGAATATTTCTATAAATTTAACTAAGTTCATAAGTTTACCATGTGATTTTAGGATTTTACCAACACATTATTAAATAATATAATGGATTTGTAATTTATTTATATTATTATTATATTTTAATGGATCAATAGTCATTCATTTTAATCTAGCTGTGGATTAAAGTTCAAATAAATTTTAACTGCATGGGAAATAGTTTTTTCAACATGACATAGAGTTTTCCTCTATGTTCAATTCCATATAATATTTCGGGGACAATTGTTTTGGTAATGTGGTAAAAACCAACCGCAAAATCTTGAAGAGTATATTTTATATATGGGAGGTTTACTATTGGCCAAGTTGGTGGGTGTAATCCCTTTATTAAATTGAATTTGGGATATTGAAATCACCATTAATGGGAAATATTCATATTGACTCCCTTAGTTTGAATTTCCATCCTCAAAATGTGTATCATATGAAGGAAGAACAAAAAATAATTTCACTAATATATTATCATTATTTGGATATTATACTTAGAAATAAATTAGGATATACTAAAATAAAAATAATTTTGCATTACACGTTAGTGGTTAATTCACAGACTCCCAAATCACTTATCATGGTTTTATGATAATAAAAGAAACATATGATGGTTAATTGATCCTTGATGTTTGGTATCATTATGTAAAAACTTTTTTATATATTCATAAATGTATTTTTGACCCTACTATCATGAGGGAAGACATTATGATAGAATAATCTTGTCAAGTTTATTATCCTAGTTTAATGAAACATTATTTGTATATTTTCATTCAATTTTAATTCATTAATTAAAATATGGATCAATAATGATTATTTTTTAATCCTTACATTCCATAATGTCATGGAATAATATCTTCCCCAAACATGTGTGGTGTAGTTAATCCATATTTCAGTTTGTAAATGGGTTGATAGCATAATGGGATTTGTAAACAAAATTCAAAATCTCTCAGTGGTGATAATATAGTTTCACTGGCTATGAAACACCAAATAAAAATGACATACATTTTTTATTTATTATGAAATATATCACAATAAATAATCTGGGTAAATTATGTGTCCATCTTATCCAAAATATCCACGGGGTAACAAAAAGTATCATTTCATATCATGAAAAAATATTTCACATCATGGTTCTAGAAAGGGTTATAATAGAATATTTGTAGTAAATAATTTCAGAGTATAAGTTATCAACCTTAGAAATAGTGCCAATAATTTAATTCGATTTTATTAATTTAGGATTTGGCATGGGACCGTATTCTTAAAATAGGTGGGTTTTCTTAATTTCACTTATCATTCATAGAATTTTTCTACATTAACCACATAATTCAACTATTTAGATGGATTATTTTGATTTCTCTACTGAGGGATATATTACTCAAGAATGTATTGATCTAAAAATATTTATAAATACTTAATTGGTACTATCATGTATTATGAAAAATCTAGGATTTTGAATCTAATAGAAATTATTGATTTTAAAAATTTCTAGAAATAATATAGAAATATTTTTTATCAACCTATAGAATTGAAGTATTATGTTCGTATATTTATTTTATTTTCTACATTATTTTCTCACTAAAATATGGGAAAGTAGAGAATCCTTAATAGGAGATTCATCATACCATTTTGGATTCTATACTGTGTTAAATAAATGAAGTATATTATTGTTTTAACTCATTAGTTCAATGGTAGGAATAATGTTATTCATATATATATGTTAATGAAATATATGCATTACCCTACCCATGAAATTTGATTTGATGAGATTGAATTGGATGTTGATGGATTATATTATAAGAAACTAGTTATCATTGTGAACTAAAGTTAAAAATGGTCTATGAGGGAACTTAATTTCACTATTTCATTTTAACCGATATAATAAGATACATAAGTATGAAACTAATGATTGAAATATGGAAATAAAAGCTCATTAATCACACTTGTTCCCTTTTAAAACTCACTTAATCTTCTCTGGGATATGAATCTTAATGGTATGGAGTTGTAAATACCCACATATTCCCCAATTAGTTTTATCCATTAATTTTACCATCATTTATTTATTAATAGATGAGAAATTTTTTTAAAATGAATTGAAGAATATAGAGTGACGTAGGATGGATGTGGAATGAGTTATTGTGTTGGAGTAACACCGTTTACGAAATGGATGGGTTCCATGTACATGGTAGAGTCTAGTGAGGGATGTAATTGCTACTATATTGATAATCAAGGTCATGGTTTACCTTTACCGGGGAATTAAATAGGGATAATATAATTTTTTTAAATTACTTCATTTAGTAATAAAAACTAAATTTTTTTTAACAAATTCCATTGAGTATTTTATGAAAAATTAATTTTTAATCCCTCTCATGATTTCTCATCACCATCTCATATACTTCCAAGGTTAATTCTCACACTATTCCACTCCATATCTTCAATAATATTTTTTATAAAACATCATTAGGGGGATTTAATGTTAGAAAATATTCTTTACAAAAAATTCACAATATATTTATTTAATTAAAAAAATTCAATTCCCCTTCCCCTCAGTTTTTTGGTTTACTATTACTATATATGTTTTAGTACTTGAAGTGTTATCAGGATCTTGAATACGAAAATATTGCAAAAATTCACACTCCTAAATTTTATTTATATTTACCCTATGGTTATAAATTAAATCCATTGTTTTTAATATGATATGTTCATCAAATTCTTTGTTACTGGGTGAATAATTACATTATATGGGTTTAAATATTGAATTCAATACAATATTTGGAATATTCCACATCCTTTTTATGAAAATTTTCTACTGTTTGATTAGTGAAAATTAGTGATGGATTTATCCTAGTGGTATTGGTATTTTATAAAATATATTTCATTATATTATAAATTTAAACAATATTTTTTTTATTAAGTTATTTATTCCTATGCTACTAGATATTTTATATGATATTTTTTAAAATTTCCTAGGTAATTAGTTATACCATTTTTCTTTTATAGAAATGAAATATATCAGGATGATAATAATTATTGATATTATATAAATATATGATGTTATGAGTTGGGTGAATTATTGGTATAATATTATATCTTTTACATGTACCAATGTAATAATGATTGATACTATGGATTATATAGAAGTTATTTATATCTAGAAACATGTCACTATTTTATCTATGAGTTTGTATCATTGAAAAATAGTCTCATAAATGAGTGATGCGATACCATATGATGACAAATTTCACTTATATCCTACCTATATGACTCAATTATAGTTTATGGTTTTTTATTTCCAAGTATTCCAACAAGGAATTTATGTAGGTATAGTGGGATATATAGTTGGGTTTTTAAAATTAAACTCTTACCACTATACACGTGTAATATATTTAAATTCATCACATATGTGATGGTTTTATAATACAATTAAATGTAAAATTTGAGATAGTACAACATATATTTTATTTTAGAACACATATTTTTAGTTCATGTGTGGATCACCAACTGTGTATATTGTACACAAATAATATACTTGTCCTTATATGAGATATATTAATCATCAGATCTATATTAAATATAAATTGTAGCACTATTATCTGAGGAAACATAATATATTGGGAGTAAAATAACAATGTATCTTTTTAGGTATTTAGTAGATATCTCAAGTTTGGATAGATTGGTAAATTATTATATCTTGTAGATATATCATGTTTAGAACCAAGATTTCATCCCTTAGTATAGTTTTGATTTAAACTGGATATTTGTATCACACTCATGTATTTTAATTTCTTATATTGGTTTTTTAATTATTCTTATTCCATTACACATTGATCATAAGTAATCTTATATTTGTTTTATTTTTTTTATTTGTAGAATAGGTACCCTGGGCATATAGGTTACTTCATTTAATAATAGGTTTAGTTTTTTTATTATATAATTTTTTTAGTGGGTTATATGTGTTTTGTAGTTATGTTGATCCAATATAAGTATTTCATTTTTGTAATTAGTTAATATATTTCTAGTGAGTGGAAATAAGGTGACTATTCTCAGAGGATTTTTATGGACTCCTGAAATTGCATTGGATTTCAGTCATGAGCAATCCCCCTTAAATTATGCTGATTTTATCAACTAGTCATAACACCTACGATATGTTCTATTCATGTTTAGTGTAGTAAAAATCATTCCAAAAGTTTATGCATCCATTAATTGAGTGACGAATTGTTTTAAATAAGGAATTAAAATAATGTATTATTTCATATGGAATTTTTTTGAAACCAATCCATCGAAAAATATTTGTGTTTTCCCTGATGAATATTTGAATAAATATTCTTTACTGCAATTTAATGTTATCTAATGAAATATTTGTGAAATAAATATTATAAAAATAATTAAAAACTTATTTTTCATTATGTATTTGAGTAGGTCCTTAGAAACAACATCTCCAACCCTTACCCAACTAAATACCAACTTAACTACACATATGGGACCAAGGGGTAAACCAGATTTGAGAATGATCACCCATCCATCCATGAGTGGTATGTATGTGGTCTTGTGTGGTTTGTATACGGAGAAAATGTGAAACATAAATTTCACACAGGGTGCATGGGTGAGCTCCCATGGAACATCGCAATAGGGTGGAGTGGACTATATAGGATATGTGTAATGTGTATCTGGGTGCCGACACTAGTGTAAGATATAGCAGTCAGTGGAATGGGTTTTCTTGTTTATTATTTCCCTAATAAGAGTTATATAAATGTGGGTTATGAAATAAGCAGACAATGTTCCTCTAATTAAAAAAATAAATATATCATTAGTCATATAATCGTGTTAATACCAAACATCTGATTAATCCTACACTTTGTAATTTAATAAATCCTTCATCCTTAACCACCTTATGTGGATGGTTATTCCACTCATACTTGAAAACTCTGATGACCACTGTACTAGTTCTCTCTATTATGTTTATTTAAAGAAAATTTTATTTAGAATTGACTCAATTCTATGAATTAAATATTCATTTTACATGAAAAAATCTGCAAGAAGAAGATCATTTTAATAGATGATTTGACATTACATAAAATATTTCAATTTATCCATTACATGGAAAATATAATACTTGATGTTAGTCATCTCAACATCCCATGATGAATTAAATATTAAAAAATATACCACTATTTAAATCCTATGTATCATGATTGGTGAACCCTCCAAGGTATTTTATGATATACTGAAAGATATCACATGATTAAATGACGACATATGTGTTAGGTGAAGAAGAAAAGTCTTTAGGAATTCGAAATCCACAAGATATATTAAGATCATTTGGAATTTATGATGTTGTACATCACATGAATATCACAGGAACGGTGGTGAATTCTTCACCTATAAAGATGGAGGATGGTTCATAAGGTTTGAGTGTCCTAGAATTAATGTTTTTAGAATTTTTATCGAAATAGATCATTTATGTAACACTTTTTTCATAACGAGGAGATCCACACATGACGTGGTTATGTAAAGGACCAGATCATACAATCAATACCTGGTTTACAAAAAGAAAAGAGGTCATGTGTCCGTTGTTCACATGATGGTGAATAATAACATGTGGTCTACCCTAGTCACATGAATGTGGTTATAAATGATAGCATGATCAGTTCAGACAGATTCCTTATAAAAATTTTAATGAGACACCATGAACATCACTAACTAGATGGATGATTCTTACACTAGTGTGTTTGTGGAGAACCAATACAAATCGCATATGTTAGGATGATCAAATATAGTGAGTATACATATTTGGTATATTAATTAATTCAAACTTTTACAAGTTACATATTATGATGGGGGACACAAAAATGTTGTATAAATTATCTTCATGTCTCACACCATGCCTATTTCCATTAAATCTCTTTAATAATTTGGATATAAAATAAAATATGGTTATTAAGGGTTCATGATACAATAGATATCTAAACTATTTTCATTGAATGACTTTGGTATTAAAACATTTATAAAAATTTAGAAGAACATAAAATAATAAGAATAACAATTTTTAAGGATTATATTCAGGGTATATTTGAAATAATAATTTAAGAAGGAAGTAGTATTGATTTTTTGAAGTTAATATTATCTTTATGCATCACATGAAGACATTCAATTGGGGATTAGACATCATCATAATATAAAATAATTCATTCCTAAGAATTATAATAGCCAAGTGTGATCTGATCACTCACTAAATATCAGATGTATTCATGAGTAAATACTAAATATAATTGTATAATAATACATTCATATCTTATAATTCAGTAATTTGAGAAGAACCAGATCATTCATGCTCTAGGGTCAAGGAGTTTCAATACTCACATGAATATTCATATATATTGTTAATGTTATTGTTGTTTTACATGACATGGGATGATCTAGTTCACTTTTGGAGAAATATCACTCCAGAAAAGGAATATGACTTTTTTACTATATGATAAACACCATGAAGAAGAAGGATCATGTGATTGGTGAATATGACTAGTCAAAAAGTGGATCACGTATGGGGTTTCCAGCTAGATAGGGAGAGAACTGGGCAGTTCGGTATCTAACCAACCAATGAAGAGGAGTTTATTATTTTGGAGTATAACTAGGATCAACAGGAGATTTGAATACTTGAGGATACATAGCAAGTACTACCAGAAGCTATGCATCTGACGATTTATTAAAATAAAATAAAAAATTACACAAAGAGATGGGCGGGGTCAAACAAAGTGATTTTTTCCTTCATTCTTCAAAATAGTTAAAGATTATAACAAGACATGTTATTCCCATAATTAGAGTCATCAGCAGTTTCCCAGTCAGATTGATAAATAACCTGATTTAGGATCTAAAGAATATCAGAAATGAACTTGCATGGTATCGTAGAAGAACAGGTAGACACAGTGCGAGGTGTGTTTGAATAGTCCTTTATCGGCCATCTCATTGAGGGAGTAGGAGTGAGGTCCATACAATCATCTGTCTTCCCTTTTCCATAATGGAGGGAATCATTAAATGATATAGAATCACCGTTGTTCGCTTCTATCCATTCTGCCTCAGATATGTCACCCCAATTTTTAAATATCTTATAGGAATCCAAAATATTATGGATTTATTTATTACAATCAATATGTTCAGGAGTCCCAATGTGATCCAACCCATGATTCGACTCAATAGCCCAATCATAGAGAAATACTGCACCCAGAATAACATTCATGTTTTGAAATGGAGGGTTAAAATGATCAGGGGACACATCAGTAGAGTGTCTAGAAGCTTTTCCAAGCTCAACCAATTCTGCAGGAGCATTGGATGTGATCTCCTTTACAAAAGAAGAGGGACCACAAGCAGTTCGTATCAGGGACTTATCCACCACGAGATCTTTGTCTTTAAAACATGACACCTGAGGGGAAGAAATTATCACCATATCAGCCTTAGTGGAAACTACATTGTCAAGAACATCATCATCATGAACAATATACTTTGATAAAGGCACACATTTTCTCTCGAGATTCCTTCTACATAGAGTTACTGAATGACCCTTCATACCACATCTCTCACTTGAGATATTCTTCCGACATAACTCCAAAGAATGTCCAACTATCATAAATTCAATACAGAAAAGAGGATTCCTTTCATATTCAACAACAACATGAATATTATCAGTGGGAGTGGAGATCATTACCTTATCAATAAATGTAGAGATCAGATCAATCTGCACAAGAATTCTTGAAAAATTTCCAAAATGAACCACTTCAGTTTCCTTGTCGAGACGAATAGGAGTTAAAATCACCATACCAATGTCATGCAGAATCTTTGGATGCCAAAGGACACAATTAAGTCCATGTAAACGAATCCAAACAGGAGAAAAATAATTTCTTGCACATGAGGCATTGAATTCGAGAGACCATTCATGAAGGTGAAGCCATCCAGGATTCAGAGCCAACGTCCCAATGCTCCATGCATGTATTTTGAAAGAATTCGAAGGAAAAATACAATGAATGAATCCATGACCGAGAGAAACACACCCCCAATAAGAGGAGCCCCATAAAAATGAAATTCACTTGATGAGATCATAAAATTTCCAAGGTTTCGCACCCATTGGTTGAATAAGTTGTGCAATTAGGGAGGTCTTCCCAACTGCAATCCTCTCAATAAACACATTAGGTTTAACATCAACATGAGCAGTTGACCACTTTCGGATGATCATACTAGAGGAGTCAGTGAGCGAGACAAATGGAGGTTCCAAGGCAGAACTATCCACTGCACCTCTATATTTAGATCCTTTATGGAACCACCACAATTTGGGACCTTCAAGACATCATGTGATGTCTTCAACTGGGAACCACAAATCACATCAAAATAATCATATAGTAAATTTAATGACACCAGTTACTCAAATTATTCAGATTATTATATGGGACAATAATTCTATTGATTATGATTCACCTATTGAATCATTTTCATTTTATTAATATCATGTATCACATAATGATATTAATTTTAAATTATATGAACAAATGATGATAGTTTCAAATGAACTTGGAAAGATAATTTTTGGAGCCATCAAGGGTCTTAAGGATGAAAGATTATATCTATAATAAGAATCTAATTAAATTAAAGTGTCCTTGGATAAAAATGTTGGATGATGAAACACTCTAAAAAACATGTCAATGGAAATGATGAAATAATATACCTTTACCATGAATTATATATTGAATTTAATTAAATCTTTAAAAGAAATTTTCGTGTTAAATATTTAATTAATAAATTTTTTAACAATTAGTTTATGCTCTTGAAAAAGACCACAATGTTTTTATGATTTTCAAATATACATAGAGGTTAATCATAATAGGGTATAGTATTTTTAAAATTAAATACCAGAATCATGAAAAATGTGTGAACAACAAATAATGAAGCTGAAGGATGATTAAAATGAAGATATGAGATAGGTTTAAGAGATAAGAAATTCCTAAATAGAAATGTTTTGAATATAGAGGTGATAATTTAGAATATAGAATTAGTGATAGATAAAAATTAACATATATTTATAAATAGAGATTATTCCATAATGTTTTATATTGAGATTCAAGTCTCTTTAGATATCATGAGATCATCCTATAATAAATTTATTAAATCCTATATGAAAATGGTATCCCATTACATTAAAATTGTCTTATGTACTTATTTTTGTCAATTTCTACATTGGTTTTCAATAAAATCATGGAAATTTTGGATGTTAAAAATATTAATAAATACAACACATTTAGGATGACAAAAAAGATACATGAATATCTATTATGTAATAATGGTACACAAGAGTTTTGGTTGCACTTAACAAGGGTATGTTTCAAAAAAACTTAAATCTATATATACTATACTAGAAATAAATAGAATGATATTCATATGACATTGTTAGTTTTTCTATCTGTTTGGGAATAAATAATTGAAATGCTAGCATGACATGTTAATTCATGAAATTTTTTGAAGCCTCATATTATGGGGGAGATGTGATAAAGAAAATTGGATTCCAACATTGGAATATAAAAATACATAAAAAATGAATATGTATAAAATGAAAATATTTGAATCCTCTAATGATTTATATGAGTACTATGATTGATGTGTTTAATATTATGATGACTGATGGTATACACAAACGATGCAAAAATCATCTGTAAGTTTGAATATAATTTTTTTTAAAAAATGTATGAGAGAAAAGAAAATTAGTGCAATGAAGGTTAAAAAATAAATATTATTCTTCTTGGAGTAGAAATGTTACTGAGATATCTTTTCCCACATCAAATGGAGATAGATATATTTCAGGAAATTCTATACTCATTAGAACTAAAATGACAGTTTAGATGAAATAAAACAAAAAACAATGGTATAGAAAGAATATATATCATCATATAAGATCTATGTTCGAATATTTTTTATGTTGCTAAAAAAGGCATGTCCATAAAACCCACTCCTACTATTAGAGAATTTCATTTCACAGAAACATGCATGAATCAATGGGGAATTATATAGGATATATAAAAATATGTTCAAAAATAAATAATTGTGTGACCTTTAAATCCCCTAATTCCTCATTTTAGAATAGTTATAAATCATTTATTTCTTGTGTAAACAAGAGTGTCACATAATTGAGAAATGAATAAAAATACAAATAGTGGAAATTGTTTAAATTTATAAAGGAATAGGTTTCAAAAAACATATTCCAATTCATTTGATTATTCTGATAAGGCTAAAAATTCCAGGAAAGAATGCATAATTTTTTGGATTAATCAACTAAAATCATATAACCAATTAAATTAATAAAAAATCATTAAAAATTTAATGAAATGATTCGGGCTATAGAAATTGATGTGAATGTGGATGAGAAACTTTCCACAACTGGAAACATAAATATCTAAAATCCTATCATAGAAAAATATATAAAATTAAAATAAGAAGAACAAGCTAAAAATTATATAATGAGATAGACGAGACTCAAAATATTATTAAGAGTCAAACAAAATATTCCCATGCTGGCATGAGATGAAAAAAATGTCCCATATTTAGTAGAAGATGTTTTCGTGAATGTTACTCCAAAATAAATAAATAGTTCCTCTTTATTCCCTTATATATATGCTTTTGTACTAAAAATTTAGAAGATATAGGATATGGATGTATCCCTTAAGGGTACCATTGATTGAGTTAAATCTATTAAATATTCACTATGTTGTAAATGTTAGAATATTGGATGTATTTTGAAATTTTAAATTGATGTATGAAAATCACTCACATATCCATACACTCAATGAATTGAAATTTATTATCAATAGGGAGTTGGTAATTGTATATGAATGGGAATAAATAACTATTTACACTTGAACCTTTTGGTTTTTTGTTTACATATGTGTTGGAAGAAATATATTTTATGATTTTATTGATTGAGAACCATCAAAATAGAAATAAGTGAGTTTCCTTATTTTGATGTCACATGTTTTTTAATTTATAGAAAACAGTAATCAACATAGTTATAACAAACAATTTTATATAGGGGATTCCCATATAGACTTATACCTTTCAATCTCAAAGTTCCTTTAGAAGTAAAAACATATGATATCATCCTTCTCACACAAGTAGATAAGGATGAGGCCTTAAAACAATAAAGCAGAATAACAGACGTTTCATGAGATGAGAAGGCCCCTAGAATGTTCTTTCATTTTATAGTCAATTGGGGTTTAAAAGATATCTGTACCACATTTTGAAACTCACGTTGTGATGATATATTAAAAAAATACCAAGTAGAATATTGATCCTATGTAATAATTTCATGTGGCTTAAATGAGTCAATATGTGTTTGGTGAGTGGAGTTGAGGTGATGAATCATAAATTATTTTTATGGATTCATGAATTTGATTTTGTTATCAGCATAGGTAAATCCTCCATCATTTTTTATGATGGATGAATAAGTATTATTTCCTAATACATATGATAAATAATTTCTACGAAGAATAATTTCTTCCACAAGTGAATCCTTCACTTAATAAGGTGAATAACCTTTTTTAATAACTAAATACAATATTATATTATTACATGAGTAATTTGTATCATGAAGTACATGAATATTTAGTATTTTTACATGATTATTATAGTGACCCATACATTTCATTTAAATATATTAAATATTAATATATAAATTTTCAACATGTTTTTTGAAAACATCCGAACGGACCACAAAGGTTCTGTATATTTGGATACTAGATACACAATATTATTATTTTAGTAAGGATCTTCAACACATCCCTCAACTATCTTCCCAAATAGTAGTATTATTAGAACTATAATTTATAAAATATTTATTTATAACTTTGGATAAAGAAAATATAATAATCAATGAGCTCAGATGCTTCGTAATGGTAAATATGCGTGATATAAATAATCACATAAGCATAAAATGATAATTGTCTTATAAGAACAATTTAAAAACCATTTCCAACATATCACATATCATAATATTGAATCATGGAATAATGTTTAAATGTTCATAAGAGATGAATCATAAATAAATTGATCTATATAAGCCATCAAAGAAGAACATTTTCATAAGTCATATGTTTTTGGTATAAAAATTACCATAGAATGTAATTTCATTAGTCTGGGATAACATCCAAGAATATCATAGTGGATTCTGTTCAACTCATATTCCATGATATCCGTAGTCATGGTTTATAAGTAATACTATCATAGTAGAGATAGTCTCATTCCAAAATTGGGTCACTCCCAACTCTAGTCCTAAATATCTCATTATATATAAACAATTACCAATTTAATAGTAGGATTATATAATTCCAGACCCAACCATAATATTTTAATAATATATTAATTTATACGGTACAAAATCATAAAATATTTATAATATATCATACCCCATATAAATTAAATGAGTTTTATAAAAAAATTGATCAATTCATCATATCATAACCCATTGAAATAAATGGGTTTGATAAGAATGTCATCTTCACATTAAAAAACCTTTTAGAAAAATAAATAATATAGAATTCTAGGATTGTATCACAATTAAATAATATGTAACATAAAAGTATGTTATCAAAAATTATAATTCAATTTAAAGATTACATTTAATATTTCTTAAGAAAAACACCATATTCATTTTAGAATCACTTAACTAAAATCAAAATAATATCCATAATAATATGGAAAATATTTTCTCTAAAATAACCATCGAATATTATAATGGATTACCAAAAACATTTATATTTTATTTTTGTGGTAAATTCCATTCATGATGTGTGAGTAGAAACAAATATTCTTTTTTAACATTTTTAGTTAAAAAGTCAGAATTACCTCATTTGAAAAACAACAAGAAGATTCCTTTCAAAAAATGTGTATGATTTTAATAATTGATAATTTTTTTAAAAAAAATAAAATGATAATTTTAAAAACATTATTTTTTATTTTTTAGAAACCATGGACATGGAGTAATAATATTTCCAAAGATGAAATTCAGTCTATTTTCATAAAAACATTTTCTCGGTCACATTGAGTACCAAGACGAAAAAATTGTACTATTATTTTTAAATTGCATGAATAAAAATATTACATGAATATTCATGATATTATTGAGATATATATTTAAAAACATTATCATTAAAAACATAATCATAATCAATCCATGTATATAATGATATTTTAATATAATACCCTTACCTTAATTTCAAATTTATTCAAGATTACTCTAAAATCTGTTTTAATAAGTTATAATTTTTTATCATTATATAAAATAATAATTTTAATAATTATAATGTCATATATCATCCACTTAAAAAACATTAACACTCACTTATTAATAATTTCTTATTAAGATCATCATTTCTAGGTCTTAAATTTATCATTTTTCATGAGTGTTTATGTTCATAATTCCAAATAATGACTATGGTTGCATAATATACAGAATTATAATCATGATATAAATATTATATATATATATATTCTTCCATTAAATAGATATATAAAAATGAATTACACGTTTCATGGAGATGGTAGGTCGTATGTATACATGTACGTTGTTTTCATTTTCTAATAAATGAAGGAAATATACATTTATATTATTTTATCGTTATAAAACTATAATTATACAATCAGTGAAATATATATACATTAAATCTATAATTAATAACAACCTTCTAATGAAGAAATGACAAATTATACACATCTCTTCATAGTGGTGGTGGTCCACATGTAAACACGAGTGTCATTATTTTTATTAAAATCGATTGTAACAAAAACAATATTGATTAGATATTAAATTTAAATATGAATAATCAATTCCTAATGATAAAATATAATCATTAAGACCATACTAATAATCTTCCTTAAATTATGGTGATAGAAAATGAATAGTATCGATATGTTTAGTAAGTGGTCCACACATACACACTAGTGAAACTTTCAATTCATGTTTAAAATTCAGGGGGGTGAATAAATGTATTTCTACAGTAATAAAATAATTTCTGTTTATTATGGATATTTTAGTTATTATTTTATATTGAATAACACAAAATTAGGAGAGTAAAAGATGAATTAAATTAAATGATGTTAGGTAGGAAGATCACCTCTTCTTCAGTAAGACATCCTCAGACAACTTATTATTAAAGATTGAAATAATACCATTTGGAGAAAACATATATAATTTCTATATAGTAAATTTCATAATATAATTTGATAGGTTTTATATGATATAGATATACAAATGTTGTGTAAATATGAAAAATGGGGGGGGGGTAATTTTAAAAGTGGGGGTGAGGTCACATTTGGAATTACCTAAATTTTTAAAATATATGTATGTACAACTCAAGAAAAATCCCTAAAAATCCCATATATTCAATTTTATGAAAGGATATGATCAAAATATATTTTTGTGAAACTTAATAAAAATTCCTCAAAATATCCATATATTCAATTTTATGGAAGGATATAGTCGAAATATTATTTTATTAAGGTATTTTGACAAGTTTAATTGGAAAACCTATTCTTATCTCTATTTTGAACTCCTCAGTAAACACGTTTTAACCATAATCATCACAAAAAAATTCAATTGATTTTACTATTAATAATGCACAAATATCAAACATTAATTATTACCAAATGTTGAATTTTGATTTGAATTTGTTTAATATATGTTAATAAATTCAATATAGATATTTTATATATATTAATTTAAAATTGATACCATAAAAGCGATGAAATGTAGTATTCCAAGAAAAATGTTTCATAAAGTATAAAATGTTTTTATGTAAAAATAAAACAAAATATTTATTTAAATAAAATTAATATTATTATTCATATTATAAATGATATAATAAATTTTTTCAATAATTTTAAAATAAAAAATATGTTTTTAAAATATTTCAACAGAAGATAGTTTTCAATAAAAATACAAACTTCAAATTACTGAACTAAAATACAATTTATTAGAAAATTTTGAAAAACTAACTCAAAAATAATTTTGGAATTATGATTTAAAATTTGAAGTCGATTTTTTCAAATATATTTTGTAAAATTGGGAAAAAATAAATTAAATATGTTTTCGATAAATAGAAATAAAATCCATTTTGTTGGAAAAAAAATAATATTATAAATTGACTTTAATAAAAAATAAATAATATTTATCTAATATATTTTCATTATTAATAAAATTGATTCATATTTTTTTAAATATTGTTTTTCATATAATGTAATCCAAATTTTCAGTTCTTTTAGAATAATGTACTATATTATGGTTCAATTAGACTTGTGATTTCTTGTATCGCAAGTCTTCCTTGAAATAGAGTCCTAAGGAGTTTGACTTAGAACCTCATGATAAGAATAAGGATAGAAAGTTGAGTAAATTGGTTCAATATGGATCCCAATAGGTAGAAATATTTTTACAATAAGATGGTGGCATGATAGAAGAAATGAGCATGATCTAGGAAGCCTCATTGGTAGTGGTTGGGAACACAACTGACCGAGCAGATATCGTTAAGGGTAATCTTATGACCCGAATAGGGAGGCTTTCATGGAGGTTCCAAATAGTTTCAACCTCTTGGACCTGATTTCCCACCATGATAAAAAAATTAAAGATTAATATATTATGATTCATTACAAACAAGAGTATGAAAGTAAGATGATTTAGCGACTACTACATGTGGATAATAATAAGTAGAAAACAGAGTGAATCAACAAGAAAGACCTTATTCTAGTAGGAGGATTTAATGCTGAGAAATTTAAAATGTATTATTACTTAAAAAAGGAAAATTTGGCGCATTGGTTTGAAGATCTTATCATTGATGAACTGTCTAGAGAGGTAAATAATATTTAATATAAATTATTTATGAATAATGTGTCAAATATTCACAAAGAAGACAGTAATGGTTCATCCATTTCATATGGATTTTATGGTTTGAATTTTTTACATTCATGGTTTCTCACATTTCCATTAAATGTGTATTCAAAATAAAAAATATAATTTTCATTTAGTCATTTATCAGAGGATATAGAATAAATTAAATTTATATTAAGAGAAATATATGATTAAATCAGGTTGTGTAAAAATATACCCACCATAAAATGAATTTTCCCAAAAAAATTGATCACTTAAACAAAACGAAATGAGGCTATATTTCTATCATAACATCCTTGGGTTCAGTAGTAACTGCATAAAATTTAGGGCTCAATAAAAGAACACTAAACAAATGAGTTCTATTCTTTTGTAGCACTTTATCACTATAATCTAATATTTATATAGTTCATCTTCATAGGGAAGATCGTAATCTGTTGGAACAACCTCTATGTTCAGTATATGTGGAAGATCAATTATGTACTTCCTTAGTAGAGTTACATTTAACACATCACGAACAAGAAATAGGTTTAATAGAAGATCTAAAAAATATGTTTCCATCCCTACTCGATAATGAATCTTGAGGTTTCAATATAATTTGGTGTAGGAGTCCCTTATTTCCTAGTATCAGAACTTATTTTAGAGAGAAATTTTTAGGAATATTATTTCAAAAACCTCTAATTCTAAATTTTACGGATGATTTTCATTATACATTTTATGTTGACATTGATACGAATTGATATGATGTTGAATAGTTGTAACTTTATATAACATTTCCACAACTATCTCAGGCCCCAATAGATATATTTTTCCAACACCATCCAAGAATGTTATAGTTATATGTTTTTTCTATATAGGTATTCATATGGATCCCTCTAAATTATTAAGTGGATGCAATTATTATATAGAAACATAATTAGAGGAAGTTCTATATTTCAACTGCCTTTAAAATCCTTTGAAAAAGATCACTACATATCCTATAGGGTTGGAATGGTTACAAAAAAACATAAACCTATGTTTGAGGATGATAAGTAATACTGAAACAACTCTCTATGTCTATAGCTTGCTGAAGAATTCTCCAGAACAACAAGGTAAATTTTTTATCTCTATAATATATAATAGAACGAGTTACTCTATAAAAAAATACCAGTTCATTAATGTATATTCTTTAAATCTACTCAAGGGTGAAATATTATTTAATAGCAAAGAAATGTGTTGACTACATAATTCAGTATAATATGACTCAAATAGAATTACACGATTTAGATGTTTTAGGGACCCATATGACAAAATACAAGGTGGTTTTTCCTATATCCATTATAGTATGGTAATGGTTTTAAAATCATATTAAAATTTTATCTTTTATTCTTATATTTTTGATATACTTGGAAACAAGATAAAACATAGAAATATATCTCTCCATGTTCTCACACAGAAAATACTATTTAGGAGATATATAAATCTTCATACATCCAGGATGAAGATAGAATGATGAAAAATGAGATTCATCCAAAATATCCTTCTTCAACTCTAGTATGGATGGGACACATTAATTGTTATAGAATTATATCATTTAGTTTTAAAAATGGATAAACATAGGAATGTTTCTTAACATCTTATTCAAAGCTATATCTTTATTATATTCCACTTTAATCTTCACCTGGATAGATGATTGAACACCAATTTGATCTAGAATCATTTTCCTCTATCCACTAAAAATTATTAGGTCCATCCTTTCAAAATCCATAAATATTTAATCAATTATTATCCTATTCAAAGTTAAACTAGGATTATGATTTTGACACAGATCACATATAAAATTATTCACCTTCCATGGGTAGTAATATATTTAGTACTCATAATCATTTATCATCTCTTACCATATTCTCTAGAATAAATTTATTTATTTCATAGTGAATATATACAGTAACATTTTATATCTAGTATATTTATCAGACCATTCACCATAAACATAATTCCTCTTTATCTATAATGAAAATATTATTAAAGACAAATCCAAATATTTAGTTTGGTAATATTTATCATAAACCATCAATTTTGTGAGATATAATTTATTAACATATCATTCTATAAGATTTTTCTTCCTAGTACCTTCCTCGATTCTTGACATAAAACCTAAAACCCTTCTCCATGGAAGGATAGTGTATGCATAGGTTTCCTAACTAAGATTCTCTTATATTCCAAAGAAATATCATCACATTCATTTTCCCTATGGAAATATGTTCCCATTTATGTTAACATTGTGATTCGTTTAGATATTCATGAGAAATTATACACAATTTTTTGATTAAATTATATCAAACCATGAAAAGTATGAATCTCAGACATTGTGGTTAGTCTGGGCCAATTTTCAATAACTTCCATAATTGATGGATCCATTTATATTAACTCATATGATATTATATGAACAAAAAAATAAACACTATGTAGCCCAAATTCTCTCTTTGAAAATTTTACATAACACTTATCCGACATTATGATCTTTATTTCAATCCTCATATGTTCTTTATGAACCTATTTTCCCTTCAAATATATTGTAATATCATCTATGAAGACTACCAAAAAAACTAATGAAGGTAAGATTTAATTACTCTAATCATTAAATCCTTTTATATATGGGGGGAATATGTAATTCCAAATAGAATCACTATAAATTAATACGGTCCAAATATCAAATGGAATAATGTCTTGGTCATTTAATCACTTTGGACATTCAAATTATATTATCGAGAACAAATATCATTATTAAAAAAATATTAACCACCCCATAATTGACCAAAAAAATAATCAATGTTTTGTATAAGATAACTTTTTTTGATTAAGATCATTTATATTAACAATAATCAATTAATAGATGCATTGATCTATCATTCCTCTTAAAAAAGAAAAGTTTCACCACATTGTGATTCACATTCCAAATGAGTCCCTCATTTAGATTCTCCATGAGTTAAATATTTGATTGACACAATTATATAGGGTATTTTCAATAAGGATTCCACAAAATTGTCTTAGCAGCCATTATGAATTCAATTGAAAACTCAACTTCCCAATTCATTGGAATTCTAGAAAACTCATCGAGAATGAAAAAATATATTTTACAACAGGCATATCATCAATTATAAGTTTCTTCTCAATATTAAGAGATACTTGACCATTATGAATATGTATCCAGACCAATATAACAGATATAATTTCCATTTAAAATTTATATTTATTTTTACACTGATATATGATTTTAGGTTTTTTTTGAAATATCAAATGTGACTTCCCTTCCTCCATAATTAAGTTGATATTTATTTAAATATATCCATTTAATGCACAATGTAACAAAAAATTAAACTAGAGGGAGAATAATGATATTTATAGTAATAAATTAGCCTAAACATTAATCAAATGCGACATATATATTTAGGATATGATAATAATACCATTGGATGTTTTCACAATTAATTAAAAATTTAATCATTGAGTATTTGAATGAAAATACCTAAATTATTATCATGATATATTGAAATTAATATTAATAATCATCAATAATATATTTCAATATTTTCTAATTTTTATCATCACCTAAGTAGCATCATTCTATCTTCAGTCCCATAGTGAAACCAAAATAGATAATGAGATCATAAAAAATCAATATTTACAGTGATCACTAATATAATCGTGAAAATACTATATATTATGTCTAAATAATGACATGTTCTATTCAATATATGACACCATAGGGTTATACTAGATCATCCATGATCATTATATATTCAAATATGATAAAATGGTTTATATAGGAAATCTAGATTGACCTAAGAATAACTGCCAGGAGTGTCAAACCAAATGAATTGTAAAGTTACATTCATAGTGCACCATAATGATGGATTAGAAATATTTAAGTAACCTATTAATGGTTTTTACCACTAGATACACCTATTTTAAAACCATATCCCATTTTAGTATCAAAATGGGGTATTATTTCTAAGAAAACAATATAATATCTTCCTTACACACACTTTAGGATTTTATCCTATACCTAGAATTATCCAAAGCTTTTTCACTAATATTCTATTATCCTAGTATCTAAGGATTTACTAAACTATATTATGATACCAACTATATTGACCAATACTTTTAATACATAGTTATTATATTTTTATACATAGATATTAAATATATTTTACAAATGCATGCCTAAGGATCATAAAGGAATAGTGTCTTTTGATACTAGATTAAAAAAATCCTCATATTTCATAAAATATATTCAATATCTCTCATAAATATATTCCTAGATTTAAGCCTTTTCAAACAGACCTTTCTTAAAACCTTTCTTCATAATCTCGGAAAAGGAAACAAAAGAAAAGGTGAGATTAGATTATTAATAAAGGTAAACATGGGAGATATCAATGATAATTGAAGATTAACATGCGAAAAATTGTATATGAACATGGTGTTAATATTTTAATATCCATACTCAGTATATCATAGATCATAATCATTAATCATGGTTTAAATCATGGCAGTTCATAATAAATGATTCATTAATGAATCAAAGAACAAGAGCTATGATTGATTAAAAATGGAATATTTCATAATTGTTTAGCATACACATAATCATAGAAAATTATTTCATTATTCAATGATCACATTAAATATTATAATTGTTGATTGGATTGACTCCCAATTATATCACATCTTTAGTCATGGTTAACTTCCAAGACATTCAAAGTGGACAAAGTCTTGTACTGAACTCGGTCTACTCCAAATTCATTTCATTATTATCTCATGAGATATATATTCTTAACCAATTATTTTGTGCGATATATAATTTTTTTCCACAATATCACATAATAATAATCCATTATATGTGTTCCAAAAGGTTATAAAAGTTATACTATATATCTAAACCTGGGGAAAAAATGCTTTCCATAAACATTTCAACACTTCTTCTTATCATAACCCATAGATAATTAACTAGTTTCACGAACATGTCATCATCATAATAATAATAAATCCAAAATATAATTATAGATGGTGTCCTATGATGATATCCCCTATAATTCATATTTTAAATCAAATTATATTATCATAAATGAAAATTCCATTAAAATATCACTTGTAATATTTATAAAGAAAATTCTCCACACAATTCAAAATCATTTATTTAATAAATAAAATTTCAAAAATATTAAGGATAAAATTTTAAATTGAATAAATAATGGATCTTTTAAAAGAAATCGTAAAATAAATTGATTAGTCATGAAGAATTTATATCCCCTTATTAAATTTATGTCAAAACAAATAAAACTTTTTTGATTTTTTTTAAAAGTCAGAAGTATAACATCCAGAAAATGACATTAAGATACATATGAAACCATTTTTAAAAAATTAAATTGTAGGTAAAAATTTCTTTAAAAAACATAGTACGGTAATATGAAAATTCTTGAAAACATTTATATAAATCATGTTCATGGAAGAAAAATATTCCAAAAGAGGACATAAAGTTTGTTTTACTAAAAAACATTATCACAATAATTTTAAGAATTGATTAGGATAAAATAAAAATTTTACATGAAAACTCCATGAATTAAAAGTGTATCATAAAATTATGGAGATTATTGAGAATTAGAAAAAGAAATATCACCATCATAAACATAATCATAAATAATCATAGTAAACACTGAGACTGTAACATAAAACCTTTCCCTTAAGTTTGAATTATAGTGAATGACATATAATATCCTAAAAAATGAATTTATATTTTTTATATTCCAATAAAAAAGTAATTTAAATAATTATAATATTATATATCAACCAATTATAGTATTTATCGACTAATTATTATATATTCATTATTAAAATTATCATCTATAAGTGTGAACTATTTATTTTTTCATGAGAGTTTCAGTTTGAAGGTTCCTGCCCTAGAACTCTGATCATGGTTAAATATTCTGCAAAAATTAAATCATGACATCAATATAATGTATATATTAATTAAATATATATTTATATATATCCATAAAAATTAGATATAGAAAAATGAATTATAATTTCAATATAGACGGCATGTCATAGGTACGAATGGACAATTTTTCATTTTCTAACAAAAAGAAAAAAAATTGATATATTAAATTTTATCATCCTCGAAACATAATTATATCAAGATTAAAATATATATACATTAAATAAATACTTAATACCATAAATTTTAATAGAAAATGAATAAATAATAATATCACATTATGGAGGTGTTTGTCCGTAGGTACGCAAGAGCAACATTGTCATTTTTCTATGAATGGTAATATAACAAAGTAGATATGATATTATAATTCTATAATCATAATTATTCGATTAACATAATATGTAAAAATAAAACATATTATAAAAAATATTAATTATATATATTTATAGAATATTAATTTTATCGCTATGTGGAGGCGGTTGTCCATACTTATGCACAAGAGGTATTTTCACATCCCATTTGACATACTAAGGGAGAATAAAGACGGTTTGGTAATAAAAAAAATAATTAAATAAATGGATGATATTTAATTTAATATTTTATGATTAATATTAAAATCATATTTTATGTATAATAATATGTAAACTAAAAGAGGTTGGGTAGGATCATTACCTCTTCCTATATTGGCCTCCATTACAGCCCTTATTGAGGACCCATTGAATGGTCTTTTACAAAGATCAACACAACTAAATCATGGATTTTTAATTTTATAAGATAATGGTAAATTTTCTGGTCTAATTAGAGTTATCAATGTAGTATAAATAATATAATGGAGTGGTGTCCATTTATAAGTGTGTAGATGACACTGTTGGACTTTATTAAAATATTAAAATATCATAATGTCAATCCCGCGAAATATGCTTCCTAATGGATAGATATTCAAATTTGGGATAGTATGTAGTCTAAATATGATGATAAAATTGGATTTATGAAATACTAAAGTGAAAATATATACTCATCTACAGTTATAAATTTTATAGTAATCACGTTTTAACAATTACCATAATAATATATTTTTATTATTTTACTATTCATTAGGAAAAAAATAAGTGTTCAAATAGCCATGTATCAAAATTATGATTAATAATATAGAATCCTATTTATTATATTCAATTCATAAATGTGGTATAATTTTATTTATAATTAAACATGTAAATGTAAATAAAAATAATTTTTTAATAGAATATTTAATTATGTATAATATATTTTATACAAAAATATAAAATAGAATTTATTTAAAAATATTTATTAGAAAGTTAATAATATTAATCTACTTAGGATACATTAAAATTATTTGAAAATAAAATTTTATAAATTTAAATTACTTAAATAAAAAATGTTTTTTAATAAAAATCATAATTTTCAACTTTTTATCAAAAACACAATCATTCATAAATGTTTTGAAAATTAACTCTAATTGTTTTGGAAATATTGATTTTAATATTGATTTTTATATTTTCAAATTATTTTTTATAAAATGTGATGAAATTATTGATATTATTTGTTTAGAAAATAAATAAAAACATTTTTTATGGAATAAATATATTTTTAAATCATATAATGACTACTAAAAATTGAGTACATATTTATAAATATTAACATTATACAAATTTTTTCAAACTATTTTTTTCATATTAAATCCTCATATTTAATGGATAATATATTAAGATATCCAATATTATAGTTTATTTAGTGTAGGTTTTTCACGTATAACAAAATATCAACAAAATTAAATTTATTTGAATATAAATATATTAGAAAATATTTCAGTGTCACAATGTATATTTGATGAAATATTATTGAGGAAATTCAAATGAGATCTGACAAATTATTTTTGAGATTTATACTTGAAGAATATTTCTATTCCTAGTTTTCACTAATTATTTGAGTCAGTATTTAGTAAAAATATTGGAAACGCTTGGCCGAGAATTGAACACCTCCACCACACATGTTGGACAATGGGGAAATCAACATGGAAGTAATGTAAACAATCCAACCATCATCATTATGTATGTAGGTATTCATAGAACCTATTTGGAGATCAAGAGATGTAAAGCATGTTTATAGATCACATAGCTGAGAAAACTTGAAACCAAAAATAGGGATGCATGACCTGTGAAGCTAATATGTTAAGTGTATCCTTGTGCTGAAACAATTTAAATCTTGATTAGTTAGTTGAATGGGTTTACTTTTTAATTAGATTCTGAATAGGTAAAAGATCAATGAGGTATTTTAGATACATACACAACATTCATACATTTACTAACATATACATACATCATCATTCAACAAAATGTATGATTATCTTCAGTCTGATTGATCTCATGTTGTGTGTAATCGAATGAGTCTTTCTCTTCAACCTCTAAATTAGGACGGTTTTTCCATTAGACCTCAATAGATCTGATGACCATCTAAACTGTAATTTAAATTATGTATGTTTAATTATTTAGATATGTATAATTGTCCTAATTCCTTTTATTATTCCATTGTATTTAAGGTAATCATCAATATGGGAAAGATCATTATTTATCATATTTTAATTTTATATAGAAGCGTTCTGTCAAACCATCTCATGGACTAGAGAATTATTAAAGTCAATCAATTTGTAATCACATGAATGATGTGTCCATCAATGAGTTATATTTTAAACTTATCACATGATCATGTGACCAATTAGGAAACTCATGAAGAATATGAGACTATTGGTATTCAAAATCCATGTGTTTTCTAGGGGTTTTCAGGAATTTATGTTTTTTGAAATGATATGAATATCATAAGAGTGGTGTTGAATCTATGTGTTATCAATTAAGATGAATGAATGAGAGGTTTCTTTGTTTGAACATTTATGTTTTAATAATTGATTTCGAAATAGATAATCTATGCAAACCTTGTTTCATTATGTGGTGATCTACACATGAAACATTCACCTGAAGATTAGGAACCAGTGATCCTTACCAGGTCATAAGTTGAAACATTAATACAGAATCCTTTGTTCATGTGATATTGAAGTTGAACATAAGAGCTATCCTAGTCATGCGAATGAGGCAGTAGAGGATCACATGATAAGTTTATGATATGTCTTTAATTGAATAGGAATGAGTCAAAACATAAATCTGTCATAATAAATAAAATTATTATAAAGGTTTTTTAGGAAAACTATCTAACAAAATTTTCTAATGAAGACATTATACATCACATATTCATATCTATTAGGAAAAATCATTGAATATTTCATATGTTCTATTATGTGAAGGATCTCATAGAATCATTTCATTTATTGTATATGTTCCATGAATTCTAAATATTTCCATTAAATTCATAATGTGTTTAAAAGTAAAATATATGATAGAGCTTTTGGATGCATGAGACAAAGAGATATCTGAACTATTTCTATTGAATTACTTTAGTATTATAAGTTCGAATAAATGGAGGAAGCAAATAAACTAATAACAATATTATTTTTTATATTATATGTTTTATAGTCTCTAGATGTTTTAATTTTTAATTCAAGAAGGAAATAACATTGAGTGGGATTTGATTATATTATTTTTTTACATCACTTACACACATTCGATTGAGGCCTAGACACCATTAGAAGAAGTAATAATTCATTCTGAATTACATGAAATACTAAGGAAGATGTAAAAACTCACTGAAGAGAAAATATATATGATAATGAAACCAAAGGATAACTATAAAAAACAATTTCATGCCATAATATTTGTTAATTTGAGAAGAACTAGATTATTCAAGATGATGCGTGTTAGAGTTTTAATACATATGTTCTTATTTTAAGATACTATTGAAGATATTAAAGATGTACATAACTGGATATATTCTAGTATTTTTGTGGGGGGAGATCATGCTGCTGAAGGGAGAGGACATTCAACTATAGGATGAAGATAAAAAAATTGTCTTAGGACTGGGATGTTTAACATGTTTTTGATGAGGTGTAATGACATGATGTCAAACAAGTCAATCCATAGAGAAAAATGTTAAGGATTATAACAAACTAAGGAGGAAGATTTAGATTAATATGGGTAGGACAATTATCAATAGTATTATCAACTAATACATTCAATAACCTATTTAATCCTAAACTATTGTAATTAATGATAAGAATATAGTGGAGAACCGTTGTTGGTGGGTCTAACTGATGTGGAAATTAATTGATCTTTGTGAAAATATTGTATATATCATGTGATATGATCTGTATTATTAATTTTACAAATTTTTGGAGTATGAATAATTTAACATATTGTATCAACAACTATAACTATCTCATGATGTTGAACTAAAAGAAAATAATTCATCAAAATAAACAGATGATTTACACCCCCATAGGTTCGTCCATCCTGGGGAACTATATGATTAATATTTTATTTCAATGAAATACGTAAATATCTAAGAGAATATATCAATTACTAGTTGATAAAAGCTTATAATTTATCATTTATGAATACATATATTGACAGAGATGTGTGAATGAATAATTTTAGTAATCTATGATATTTAAATGTGTGATCAAGTTTTAGTAACATCTTCTACAACATCTATATATAAATCACCAGTGTGGATGAAATATTTCCTCCAATTTTCATTTTCCGAACAATAATTTATATATTTCCACTAATTTACACATGTATGGGGTGAGTATAAATTCAATGGGAATTTGATTACAATTGAAATATGATTCCAGCATCAGTAAAATAAATATATGAAATACTATGTCATATTATATATATATAAATAATCTGAACAAAAAAATTATTATCTAAAATATTTTCTGAACTATGTTTCTAAAATAAAAAATCATTATATTATTTAAAAATAATGAAATTTTTGAAATTTCTAAACCAAAACAATTTATTTCAAAATAATTCACAATCATTGTTTTCTCCAAAATAACATTATTTCCTTCAATCCACTACTATTCCCTAAAATTCAAAGAATATATTCATTTTGTAAAATTTAATGAATAATTCTTATTTCCCTAAATTATCCCATGAAAAGGAACTCCTAAGTGTATTCATAATAAATAAATTATATATATATTTTCTATTTTTGAAATCTAGTTCACACATCCTACCCCCATAATCCAGTAAGGTGGCTCCTTTTTTCCTTAGGTATCACATACTTTTGACAACATAATAAACACCCTATTTTTACAAAAATTACCATATATAATATTCATAGGATTCAAAATCATTCTAAAATATAATCCAAATTTTACCTATTCATAACACATGTATGGAATTAAAATTTAACACAACAAAGTAATTTACTGAAAAAATTCTTTTTTTCCAATTTGTATTCTATGAAATTATCTTTTTTTATTTAAATTATCTATTAATTGATAAAAATATTTATAATATATATCATTTATCCAATAAAATAATTTAATTAAAAAATCCCCATTTAAAATTATATATATCAAAAAATATAAAAACATCATTTTATGACCTTTTAATTTTTTGTGAAAAGTCAACATTTTCATAAAACACGATTCAAGATTAATCGAATATTTTAAATCATTGAATTGTAAAAATAAATTTCATTATAATACTAGATTATCACATCTAATAAATTGTTTTTAATTCCCCTACCAATTTGATTAATTCAAGAAGAATCCCATAATTCTATAATATTATGACATCTAATATAATGAAACATTGAAATACCTATTAAGATGATTAATATATATATATATATATATATATAGATTCAAATATTTTATATCATCAACTCCATATCAAAGGTATATTCAATGAGATGAATCAAGAGATATAGAATCTAGATATAGGACTTACATAATATATAATATTAATCTGATGATCCACAATCATGATCAAATAAATATAAAATGAGAGACCATTAAAAATCACCCAGTATTACCTATAAGGGTATAAAATGAGTCATAATATCAATAATGAGGTGATTTAGGGGAGTTTGATATAATTTTTAGTGAAATTATATTAATTTTATATAATTATATATTTTCCATGATTGGTCCCCAATATCATGTAACCAGTTGTGCACTCTCCACTATCTCAAGAAAAATATAATGCATCATTATCTTGCATGGAATCCTGGACATTACAAGGGATTGTGTAAACTAGTTTTCCTTCATTGACTTAAAACGTAACGTAATAATTCTTAGTACTAAATAGTCTATAGATGACCATGTAACAGTAGTATAACAGATACAAACATTTTAATATATTGTAGGATCACATGTAATGTGATTCCAAATGTTGAATCCACATTTTTTTCAAATTGTGTAATTAAAAAATATATATGAGATTGTAAGAACATTTATCTTAAAATATATATTTAAAATAGATGAAACTGACTTAAAGCATTATGGTTACATCATTTATTATTTAATAATTGACAACCAAAAGTCTTTCTAAAATTATGTATCTACCAATCTCTCAATGTTAAGACTTATCATCCCAAACATTTCCTGGGAAATCACATCAAAAAGCCCTTAACAGCTCCTCTATATCCAATTATCTATATCAAAATTCATTTCATTGATAATTATATTCTCTCAAAACAATGGATTACTCCATCCATAAGAAATCATATATTCATAATAAAAACATAAATAACTCTTTAAATGAAAATTGTATCTATTTATAAACCATGTGTATATTATCTCATTATATAATTTGGTTATATTTATTAATTCTATAGTTGAAAAATTTGAAATATATTATAAATATTTTAATAACATTATGTCAACATCGACAAATAATCTACTTCATTTATTCACATTATTATTTAAAAACAAACTACATATCATAATAAAAACAACCCTCAAATACAAATATTTCTATCATAAATCATGGGAGTCAGATTTTAGAACACATGATATCCAAAATAAAGCACCATTAATGTCATCTAGGATTAACAAGATATTTTTATTGACTTGGATTTTTTATCGGAACTTCTGAATTAATTTAAAATGTTCTTGGATCTCCCATACTAAATGGTCTCCTAGATGAGTCTTCTCAATAGTTTCATCCAAAAATAATATTTATTTACATTTTAAATTATAAATAACATCAAATAGTTCTATATAGATAGATGAATTCTGTAACTAACATGACCTAATAATCCATGAGTCAATGTTTTTCAACCATTACATTGGTATGATTATAAGGAATCAAATCCTAAAGTGTCAAAACATTAAGAAGTATTGGTATACCAGAAACAAACACAAGTATCATGTCACAATTGAATACACAAATTACAACATAATTGATTTTTATAATAAATTTATTTCATCTAGTATATCCCTTGATTTCATTCATGGTAAACTTCATGGAATCGTGGAGAGATTAAATCAAATAAAGTGATATCAAATGCTAAGTAAGGGTAAATTACAGTGAAATAAATAATGAATCAATAATAATTATCCTTATAAAAAGTTACTAACTAAACACACATTACATTTAATTAATAAACTAGGTGGGAAGATCATAAAAAATATGTAATGTTAAATAACTATAAACATGTTACATTTAATCACTATATTGAGAATAAAATTAATCAATATATTTTTTCATAGTATAAATCTCATGGATAACAATAAATGAATATAAATAAAGGAAATTCTTAGTGGGCTCCATGTTTCCTAGTCACATGATACCATTAACTTCAATACCATTCACAGAGGATATTAAAAACATAGTGTGTAAAAACCCCACTAATTATAGAAAACTGATTGTTCTACTAATTTTATCGATGCATTGATGGGATATTTATAATAAGGTCCCACTAGTGTCATACATGTCTAAAGGATTCATCATATATATATAAATGTATTTAATTCATGAACAATTTTGCTTATAAAATATAATGAGTAAAATATATAGATTTATCAATATTTCCCCACATTTCAAATTAAATTTGATGAAAACACCTTATGTAAAAATGGAATACGGTTTAGCCAATAATCATATCTATGATAAAAGATATAGATATTTGGGTGACATTTAATGTTCAATGATCATTGGAAAGTGAATATTTCAAGTAAAATTCAAAAATGGATCGAGGAAATGAATTTCAATATTATCCTTGGCCAAATCAATCATCAACCATCCATAAGAAGAAGAAGGATGGTATAAATAAAATATATCCCAATTAGAGTTTAAATATGTATATTTTTGTCAATAATGAATATAAATAATATAAAAACATCTTTTAAAAACATTTTAGAGTTAAATATACTTTTCATTTTGAAAAAAATATTGAAAATAAAGTTTAAAAACATTTTCATTAAAAAATAACTACTTAAAATTTCCAAGTAAGATTCAAATAAATGATAGTATCTAATTTTGTACAAGGTAATAAGAATAATAATTTTTCATGCTAAGATTGTTAGATAATTTAAATGTTCAGAAAGTGAAAAGTGTATTCCTTAAAATAAAAAAGGGTAAAAATTTATATAATAAATTAATTTGAAAATTAAAAAAATATTTTTGAAAACATTGTTATAAATATGGTTTTTTTAAACAAATCTTTAGCCAAAGTGATAAATAGAGTATGGTTTGTTTTTAAACATTTTCTAAAATCATTTATCTTTCAAAAAGTATAAAAATGCCACTATTACTTGAAAAAGATCATGAATAACCTTAATATAATAAAACTAAGGGTTTATTAAACAATTACTATATAATTCAATTAATTAGAACTTCCAAAATAAATAATCTTGATTAGAATGATATTGTAAAATAAACCATTAAAATAGACATAATGTTAAAGTGAGAGTTAATGAATTAATTGAATATGTCTATAAAATTTAAATACACATTAAATAATTGGAAACACCAAAATAGATACTAGAAGTAATTATTCACATATTCATATAAAATTATGGACAAATATGATGTAATTTAAACCAATGATATGAATTGAATAGTGAATATTATGTACCACTTGGTAAAATTAGAATTAAATAGACATCGATGAAATAATTAAAATGGAAACTAAAAATACACTGAATAATGCATTGTTAATAATATAAAATATAAAAATGGAAGAATATACACAATATCAAAAACATTTGTTGAATATGGAACAAGTCTCGCAGAAATAAAAGTGACACAACAAAACCCTTTACCTTATGCTTCCTTTATTGAAACGTTATTTAACATCATGTATAATTTTTTTATGAATGTTATAATATTATAACTGAACCTTATTAAAATTTATGATATCATATATGATTATTTTATAGTGTCTTACTACCCGTCCATCAATAATCATTCCTTAATTTCATTATTCCAGGTAATAACAGCTTTTTTTATTATGCTTTGATTTGTTATTTTTTTCCTATTACATAGTTCATGATTTTATAATATCCATAATATATACCATGATTTAAATAATATATATATATATTTATAGTAATCCATAAAATTTGGAGATAGGAAATGAAATGCATCGTTAATGGAAATGGTAGGTTATATGTACAAATAAACGTTTTTTCCATTTTCATGTTGTGTTAATAGAAATAAATTTAAAAAATATATATGCTGTCATCATTAAATAATAATATTTTCGTAATATATATCAGATATATTAATTAAAACCATATATTACAAATTTCATGCAAAACGTGAATGAATCACATCACTTTGAGGAGGTGGTAGTCCACACGTCCCTAAACGATGTTATCGTATTTCCATAATATGGAAATCAGAATTTTATGTATAATAAAATAATAAAAGAAGAATAAATAAAAATTAATATCATATTTAAAATATATAAACTATAAATCCATCATTATTCTAAATATTTATAGGTCTTATTGGAAGAAAGAATGACATCAGTTAATGAGGCAGTAGTCCACCATACACAGGAATGAAGATTGTGTATCCTATTTGATGAAATTATGTGAATATACAGATAGTAACCTCAAAATAACAAAATATTATTATATATTTGATACTAATTTTATCATTTAATCATAACAGAATAATTATTTAAGGAGTAGTGAATGAAATAAAACAGAAGATCTTATTGAAGAATGATACCTCTTTTCAGGTTACTCCTTTTGGCTTATACGAAAAGACTTAATTGATTCAAATTATTCCCAAAGTTAGGATTCTAGGATAAAGGTATGGATATTTGGATATTATATTTTTTTGGTTTTATATATTGAATAAAGGCCTGATAGATACAGATAAGTGAGATTGGTGAGTTCCATTTTATAGTGGACAAGGACTGGTATTCTTGTAATTAGAAATATAAAAAGTCTATTGGGGGTCTATCTTACAGCATTTACCTCCAATATTGAACCATTTATAATACAATAGTTTATTTTTCATAAATACTTCCATAAAATTTAATTTGTACATGTTTATATGTCATTTTACCCAAATTTTCACGGTTTAGTCCCTTTTAAGCTAGTTTGTTATCATAATCGATGTAAACAATTATAATTTATTTCACTAATAATTTTTGTCAAAAAATGAGTTGAGATTATAAGAAATTATAAATTTTATTGATTTCAAATATTGAATACATTGTTTAAAATTTAAATCTTATAAATTATAGAAATTAATTTAAATTTAATCCAACAGATGGGATAATAAAATGGGGTTTTAATGTTTAAATGTTCAAATGTTTATCGTGTTTTTGTATCTATATTAAATTTAAAAATGATTAAAATGAACTGAATTGTATTAATATATATAAAAATCTATTTTATAATACATTAAAAAATATATAAATATATAATTTAAAACTATATATTATTTAGATGAAAATTCATTTTTCAATTAAAATTCATTATTTTTCACTATTTATCATAAAAGTAAACATTATAGAAAATAACACAAATTAATACTAATCTAATTTTGCATTAAAATTTCTGAAAATAAATTTATTTATTCATATAATATTTATAAACTTCATAAATTTTTTTTTAAATAGATGGTCCATTAAAAGGTGACAAAACTTCCTTTAGAAAAATATAGCTTTCATTCATAAAATTGGATTCATTCTAATCTTATTCCTCTAAAACCTGTTGGATGAATGTTAAAAAATTTATTGCATATATAATATATATATTTCATTAATATAATGTACTAATATAAATTAATTTTATTCAAAACTCTTTTGGGCACATAAAAATATTGTTTTATAAAAATCATTCCTTCACAATCAATTTTTTTTATTTTCATTTCTATTTTTTATAAACGATTAAATCAATTTATATTTTTTAAAACCATATATTTTCATTTTATAGATAATAATATTCAAAAATAATAATTTTAATATTATGAAATAATTTTCATTTTAAATAATTATGTTAATATCTTTTAGTAATACTATGTCTTACATGTAATGCATGCCACCAAAGAAAGTAACGGTTGCATGAAATGCAAGCTCGCATTTGTGATCTATGTAGATCAAGATAAAATATCATTTGTTTGTAATATGGTATAAGATCAGTTTTGTGTGTACTATATTACAATGAAAATATTGAAATTAAATATAAATATATCTTAATTTATTTGGTTGTTATATTCCATTATATGCTTGGTGTTGCAAGTCATATATGACATCAAATTTAATATCCATATTTTAGAATTATGGGACATTAAATTATCAACAGCTTAAATAAATTGCATCTTATCAAATTAAAATTTATCTTCGTAGTCTACATTTTTACTTTTGAAAATAATAACATTGAAATATAACATTGTGATATGAGTTGATATAATAACCTCATAATAAGAGATAAATTGGTGTAAGAAGGTCACATGACTAGGTTTCAATGTATGAGAACGTCAATGGAAATTGGAGATATGAACATAGGAAAAAGTGTAAATAATTTGATGGAGTGATCTAGTTCATTGATCACAAACAATTTAATGGTGAATGGAGATTTTTGGACCTCCAAACCATAAATGTTTTATGATTTATGAGACCATATATTCAACAAATATTAAGGTATTACTATAAAAAACATCATTTTACTATTGTTATTTAATTTCATTCCTACCTATGAATATAAGGAAATATTCTTACTTGTTATATTTTTATATACACAATTCCCTTGTTTGGTTGCTCTTTGATTAATTAAAAATTTATCCATCTAATACATTAAATGAAAAAATACTCCTGAAGCACTAACAATTAAATTTAATGGATTGAAAGATCCATAAAATAATCCATTATCTATGTCTCTATCTATTTCCCAAAACCAATTTGGATGATATTTCAATCTCTTAAACAAAAAAATGTAATACTATTGGAAAATCATTAATAGTTTTTCATGAAATTGATTAACTGCAAAAAAATGCATATTAACCAGTACAGTGCATAGGCCAATCATTGGTGTGAATCCCATTCTATCCTTCACTCATTTGTTCATGTCCCGCCACCTCACAAGATGTAATGTATTATTACCCTATATGTGGTTTTTCTTTTTCTAATCTACATTAACATAATTCATATGATGTTTGCAAAACTTTTATGGAAATCCATGAAATTTTACAAGCATATAACCTTTTTTCTATGGTTTTCAATGCAACCTTTTTTACAAATTATAAAAATTTTATTTTACAAATAATATTAATTGATTACTTATCGTATTAACCATAATTTTTATCAATACCATAAAACTTATGTCTATAAAATGTAATGTTATTATTAATAAAATAAAATTTTCTTTTAAAACATATAATCTCCATACATTTCTCCAAGATATACTTAATCATAGTAGATCCCAGGATATAAAACAAATAATGTTGTCTTTTAGGCTTAGAACATATGACCATCCTTAATCTCATAATCCTTTAATATTATCCATAACTATTTTGTTAATGAAGTTATATTTGCTTCTATGTTAATCCTCAAAGTCTGTCTTATGGTTATGTTCCCTAATAAAGGTTTTTCTAAATCCAGTTTTTAAGGCTACTACTAAACATCATGTCATACCAACTTTAGCAATTCTCATGCAACATATCAGTTTTAGTTTAATGTTACCATTACATTATAATTATTACAAGGAATAAAATCCTAGAGGTCCAAAGAGTTTATTGATCTTGTTTGACTAAATAAATACATGAGTCTCATATTAAACATGAATAAACAAATTACAACATAATTTTTATATATTTACTTTACTCTTTATGGAATATCCATTCATGTTATTCATAGTAAATTTCATGGAATCATGGGGAACAAACTTAAAATAATGGTGATAAAAAATTCTCCCTAAGGGTAATGTACATTGGAATAAATTATGATTCAATGAGAATAACCCATTTGTTATGGTAAAAACTAAACACACATGAAATATAATCAATAAACTGATAAGGAAGTGCATATATAATATTGAAATGTAAAGAACCAGTAAAAAT
Source organism: Viscum album (assembly GCA_963277665.1). Lineage (NCBI taxonomy): Eukaryota > Viridiplantae > Streptophyta > Magnoliopsida > Santalales > Viscaceae > Viscum > Viscum album. The sequence goes on from OY728158.1 coordinate 1,294,352,123, forward strand.
TTAATTTGATAAATAAACGGTGAATAAAATACGTTTATATACTTTTTCATAGTGAAAATCGCATGGATAATGATAACAGAATATAAATAAAGGTAATACTTAATTATTTTATGTCACGTTTCCTTGGAACATGATACCTTTACCATAAAGACCTTTCAAAAATAGTTTAATACATATTGGGTGGAAACCCAATTGAGGATGGACAACTGACTTTCCCATTAAACAACCAATGCATTGAGAGGATATATATAACAAGGCCACACATATGTCATCCATATCTAAATAATTATTTAAATATCGAATAATGAATTCAATTCATGAACAATATGCCTTATAAATTATCCACATTGATAAAATGATACAAAATTATGAATATTTCCTCAGATAAAAAATGGAATTCAAATTCAACATTATATCTAAAAATGGTGTACTGTTTAGTAAATAATCATATCCATGGTATATTATATTGATATTTGGGGGAAATTTAATTTTTAATGATCACTCGAAAGTGAATATTTAATGGGGACCCATAAAATAAATCAAGGAACTGAATGTCAATATTTTATTTTCCCATATCCGCCATAAACCATACTGAGGAAGAATAAAGATTGTATCAATACAATATACCCCATATAGAGTAAAAAATGAATGTATTTTCATTGATTAATAGAAATACTATAAAAATATTTTCATTGAAAATTCATAAGGAAAATATCCTTTCATTTTGAAAATAATTTTGAAAAAACAGTTGAATAAACCTTTTAATAGAAAATCTATTTTTAAAAAAAATTCCTCAAAAATATAATATTAAAATTATAAAGGAAGCATCCCAGAAATGACTAAGGGTTATTCTAGACAATATAAAAAAGGATCATTCAATTGTCATGGTAAATAGGTTAGAAATGTTCCTTGTTCAGAATATGACATGAAGATTAGTTAAAAGAAAAAGGATTAAAATTTTATTTAATAAATAAGATTATAAAGTATATGAACCCATTTTGAAAACGTTTTTATAATCATGGTTTTTCAAGAAAATAGATCTCTGACCGAAGAGGGAAATGGAGTCGATTTTTTTCAAAAACATTTACTATAACAAAGAGAGGGAAAATGATACTATTAATTGAAAAATATCAGGAATAACCCAAGGATACGAAAATTTAATTTTATGATATTTTTTATAGAATTTCATTTAATATAAATTCAATAATAAACAATATTTATTGGTAGAAATTGATGAAATAAACCATTAAAATGAACATCACCTTAATGTTAGAATTATTCAATGAATTGATTATCTGTATCAACTTTAAATCCAAAAACAATATATTTAAATATATCAATCGATATTATAATTCATTATACACAGAAACCTAGAACATTAATGAAAATATGGAACTAATAAAACCATATAAAAAAGAATTGAGTTATAAAATATCTTTACCGACTGGTAACAATAAGTTAAAATACCCTTAGATGAAATAATTCGAATTGAAACAAAAAATTACTTGAATAATGATGTATTTATGATATTAAAATTATAATATTTAGTATACACACTATATAAAAGAAACAAATAGTTAATATGGAAGAATTCTCTCAGAAATAAAAGTGAGATTAGAAATCCCATTAGCTTATGATTCATTTTAGTCTAATGTGTTTTAGCCTCCTGTATAATACTTTTAAGCATGTTATTAAATTATACCAGAACATTATTAATATTTATTATATCGTGTATGACCATTTTAAAATAAATCATTACTCATCTATGAATAATCATTAATTATTTTCACCATTTTGGGTAAAAACTACATTGTTTTTTAGTTTCCTTTGACTTGATATTTTGTCTTCTGATTACGAAGATCAATATTTCTACATATAAAAAATGTAAACCACGATGTGATATAGTATATATTATGTATATATTTAATTATATTATTCAATAAAATTTGGAGATAGGGAATAAAATACACTTATCATGGAGACAACAGACCATTTGTACGTGTGAACGTTCTTTCCAGTTTCTATTATTGTTTAATAGATAAAAAAAATGATATATATATCTCTTTGTGTGTGTGTATTATCATTAAATTATCATATTTATTATTATATATATAACTTATTTTCATTAATAATTCCATTTAAACATTTCATTCATATCATGAATGAATCACATCACTTTGAGGAGGCTATAGTCCACACGTCCCGAAATCATGTTATGGTATTACCATAAAATGAAAATAATAAAGTTATTTTTATAATATAATTAAAGTCTCATATTGAAATATTAAATAAACTATATAAAATATGTAAACTTTAAATCCATCATTATTCCAAACCTCTAAATGTGGAATTGGAAGATTTAATGACATCGGTTCATGGGTCAGTAGTTCCCCATACACACGAACGATGATTGTGTATCATATTTGGTGGATGTTTTTAAAATTGTAGGTCTTACCCTTAAAAAAACTATTAGTGTATTTATGATATTGATTTTATTATATAATCATGATATAATAAAATTGAAAGAGTATATAAATAAATAAAACAAAAGATCTCGTTGAAGAATGTTACATCTTTTGGGGGTAACTCTTTTTGGTTTATACAAAAATACTTATATGGTTGTCTTTATACCATAAGTGGGGATTCAAGGTTGAGGGACTTAATATTTGGATATTATTTTGGTAGGGATTGGTATAGGAAATAGGATTTAAAGGTTTGAATATGTTGTAGGGTTTAATACCCTTTTATAGTGGAAGAGGAGTGGTATTCATTTAAAAATAAATAATCACTCTTTGGTGGTCTTCCATAGATAATGTGATGCAAATAATGATCCCAATATGATACAGGAGGGGATATGATTGAAATATGGCCAGAAAATGGCTTTTTTACAAGTGTATAGGTCATTTTGGCCATTAAGTTTAATGTTTATTCCCATGTTAGTCTAGTCCTTTATCTTAATATATGTACTAAATTTTAGTTTGTTTCACTAATATTTTTGGAGAAAAACTAACTTGACCATACTAAATGGGACAGAAAAGTGGGGTTTTAATGTGAAATTTTTTAAATGCTTTCTATTTATTTATATCTATATTCAATATAAAAATTATAAAAATAATTTAAATTGTATTAATATATGTAATCATTCTCAAATAATAAAATAAAAACAATTAATAATATAATTCGACACTATAAAATTTTTACAAAAAATATCAGTTTTAAATTTAAATTCACTATTTTTTTAATTAATAATAAAATTATATGTCATAGAAAGATACAAAAAAAATATTCATCAGATAATTATGATATTAAGAATAAAAAAAGTTTATTTTTTTATATAGAATTTTTAAAAGTTCCATAATATAGTTTTGATATAGGTTCCCAATTAATAGGAAGCAAAATTTTTTTTAGAACAATATAGTATTTAATGAATAACATTTTATTGGTTCTTTCATAATGTCAATCAAATATATTTGATGAATGTAAAAAATAATTGATTGAATATATAGTATATAAATTTCATTAATATCTATCACTAATAGAAAATAATTTAATTTATTAAGACAATAATGCATATGGGTTCATTGAAATAACTCTTTATAAAAACATTAACTTTATATTCAATTCGGTTTTCTTTTCATTTCCAATTTTTTTATAACCAATGAATTGATTTTATATTTTTATATACCATATATTTTTTATGTTAGTTATTACTATCCATAACATCAAATTTAATGGCTATATGGTAAATGTCATTTTAAATAATAATATTAATACAATTTTGTAAAACTCTGTCTTGCGTGTAATGTAAGACATTAATGAAAGTAACTATTTTATATAGCATAATCTATCCTTGATGTTCTATATAAAGAAATATAAAGATTATTTCGTGTGTAAAAAAACCTATGCTCAGTGGTTCATGTTATATATGTTATTGTAATTATTGAATTTAAATATATATATATCATAATGACTCTATTTGTTATATTCATTTCTACTCATGGTGTTGCATGGTCTACAGGACATCAGGATATCAAATGCAATATCGTAATTTTAAAATTTCTTGGTGTTACAATTCATAATTTTTATTTAAAATACCACTAAATTTTAAATTTAATACTCTCATGGTATCCTAATATCAATAACAGACACATATAAGAAATAAAAAAAAATCAGAACAATATGATTTTATTATCCCTTCATCTATTAATGATATAACAGGTTCTATTTTACCATGTCTCCATATCATTCTGAATACCATTAAAAAATAAATATAAAAATTTGGGGTATTCATACAGGATAAAATACAATGAAATTCTATAATTCAATACAATTTCACTTTAATATTGAATATTAAAGTAATTAAATAAAAATTTCTCCCATCTTGGCCTGAAATATAATGAATTCATTAGTCAATCCACTACAATACAATGAAATTTATGGATTTGTTGTGATATTAAAAATATAATCCTTGTGTATATTGAAATATCATCCAATTAATCATATTTCATAAAAAGAATCTGTATTAATACTTAAAGTCACTAAATATCTTCAATAAATTTATTTAAAATTTAAAAATGAGATATAAATTAAAGTCATTCTTATTTATTAAAGGATAGAAAAATTACCATCAAATATCATGATATATATTAGAAGTTATATGAATTAGTTCCTAATTTTAACAAAATAATACATTTTATTGATCATTCCTAAGTTCCATTAAAATTACCATTCACCCATTAAATTTATGAAATACATATAGAGAAAATAACCATCCTTGAGTTGTCTCAATAATGTTTTTGTAATTTCACATCCCCCTACACTTTTCAGAAAATAAAATCTAATTTATAATTTCATTCATAAATGTGGATGTATAATTGAGACTTAGGGGGAGTATATCATCTATCATGGCCATCACTATCAAGTAAAAGTCTACATATAATTCCATTATCTATCACTTCTCCCTAAATTGGCTTCATAGGAAATATTTTTCCTTCTAAATGAATCCCCCAATAGATTTTACTATAATAAACTATATATAAAATCTATATAAAAAATTTAAATTTATTAAAAAAAAGGTGCAACATATAGTTGAAATCATGCTATGACAAAATATACATGAAAAATATTAATTTTATGTAGTAATATTTTATCACCAAAAAGGGAATACTTCTAACTCGTTATAAAATATGAGAAACTATATGTAATTAAAAGTCATGAATGGGTTAATTCATCTAAAAATGCCACAAATACTTTGACTAATAATCCATAATAATATCTTATTACATTAGAAATCATCACAAACCTATTACTAATGTATCACAATGCAAATGATTCTGTAATCCTAATTTATAGATAATGAAAATAAATTAATGATTAAAGTATCTTATTTAACTATATAAATGTATTTTATCACTATACATTATATTCATAATTTTATCTATAATATGTAGTTGATGTCATTAGAGATTCTATCATTTAAAAATGTTAAACGAATCTCTATTAATATATAATTTTTCCAAGGAAACTCCAGTTCTAAAAACTATTTTTTTCTTTCTTCATGGACATAAAGTAGTATTTTTTTAGGATCAACAAAAGTCCATTTTTCAGAATAGACATGACCGAAAAACATACATTATTAAATATAAAATATATTACATATATCATGAATCCTTTGATTCTCTATAACTAGAAAATGTCCCATTCAGATTTATCCAAAAAAAAATTTCATAAATAAATATATTTTAAAAACATTCCAAAAAAAATTCCCTATTTCTATATAAGATTTGATTTTTTTTAATTCAATAAAAAATAGGTATATTAATAACTATAAAATAGATGATGAAAACTAGTATTGGTAATTTAAAAATAAAAATTAACTCTTTTAATAATATCATAATATTTCACTATAATTTCATGATAACCATACTAATGTTTGACCCTTTATAAAAAATAAGAACCCTTCAACTCGTCATATAAATCCTCAATTTATGGTTAGTGATATTTATTTTCCACTATTTCCATGTTTACCATTGGGAAGTTGATATATATCCATAAACAAAAACCATAATTCTATAGAAAACAATTCTACTTCACAAATGAAAAGACATAAATGAATGAACCTATTTTGGTCAAGCTCATCCACAATAACCTTTAATTTTCTCATGTTTGTTGGTTTCACAAGATAATATGGTCATAAATGGGTCTCTTTCTACATAATTTTTAATGAAAATTCAATTTTACTTATTATAGTTAATATAATTAATAATTTTAGAAATAATTATGATGCCAATACACTACCCTTATTAATATTGGATGATCATCAAAACCAATTGATTAAAATATTATATTTCCAACTAACATTATATGAAAAAAACTATTCATCTTCCATTCCCTATATTCATGACTATCCCACATTCCCCTAAATATTATCATTGCCCCTTAACATAATCAAAAGAGAAAATCTCAACTATAATTGTTGATTTGAGCATTAAATGGAAACATCCAATTATTCTCAATGACCAGGTAATATTTTTTAACTCAGAAACTAAAAAATCAGAAAAAATTCATAATACCAGTCATAATCAAGAAATGAAGCACACATATATCCTTTCATAGTTATATTATAATTTAATGTATCTATTTAAATTATAAATTGTGTCCAATCAAAAAGTTGTGATAAAATATCAATAATTAATTTAGATATATATAAATGTTATTCACTGAAATAAAAAATACATAAATAATTACAAATGATATCAAAGTGGTACCTCACATAGTACATATTTTTTTACATTTTTCTCAACCTATTTTTCACTTTCTATGCTAAGAATAATTCCCATGGATCTTTATAGTTTCCAACATTACCACTATATGTGGCTTCCATAATATTCCATGTTTATCTAACATATATTTCTATAATAAATAAATTGATATTTTCATTTTTATATGTAGTTAGATGTACCAATAATACTCATATTTGAAAATTAGATACAAAATATCTTTTGTTAGACCAACATTACATAACTAAAAAATCTATATGGTAGATTCAAAAACATATGCATTATCATCTTCACTTTTAATATCATGATAATTCCTAGAAAAAACATCCCTAAAAATCATTTCAATCCATATAAACTAAATTACTTTATAATTCCATTAATTTGATCTTCTAAACATTAAATGAATTTCTTTATCCACCAAGAATACGATGAAGTGTAATTTCCTTATTTGTGTCTTCCATATCCACCTCTATTATATTAATCATAATAACGACCTAATTAGAAGTTGGTAGTTAAGAATAATTTCCCTTGAAAATATCTCTACTGAAAACTCTATTTAAAACCCTCACACATTTATATTTTTATTCCCTGCTGATTTTACCACATTTTTTACATTATCATTAAATATTTACACATAATTTATAAAGAATATTTTATAATTATAAAAATATACAAATTATCAAGTTTTATCCAATTTAAACATTATATGATGTAATAATTGTTAAATATAGTTCTTAAAACCATCATGTAAACTTATTTATCAAAACATGATTTTTTTTATTACCCCAACATTAAAAATATATGATCTATCAGATAAGATATTTAGTAAACCATTGAGGTATATGGTGTGTAATAAAACATAAATATAAAATATATCTTTTACAATAAAAATTCACATTATAATATCCCAGTAACAATACTTAGTGATGGTGGTTTTTTATTTTAATTTATAGGACCCAATTAAACCAATTATCACATATAGATTTTTATATTTGAAAATCACATTGATATGTTGTAAACCAATTTCCACAAGTTGAGGATAGAAATGATAAATCCCTTCATCAAATAAATCATGTTCTAGTAGAACCCGCTCTAGTGGAATAATAATACCTTATATAAATTAACTCATTCTTAAAAACTCAATCTCCCACCATAAATTATTACAACATTGTCTAAACTATTATATATCTTGGTGCAATGCATTAATAACATATATTTTAATTTTATTAAATAAATTAATTAAAATATAAAAAACATAATTTATTCATGGTGTTCTAAAAAAATCATACAAAAATGTGTTAAGAATAATCTTCCTATAGTTATAAAAAAGTTTTGATTCATTTAGTAGTTATTTAATAAAGTACTAATCAATTAAGATATATTATTTAATTTAAATTTTCTAATATTTTTTGAAACTAATTTTTAAAAATTCCTTAACTCGATCAAACAAGGGCTTGATTTCTCTCAACCATACTTTACCCTGATTAGACCCCACCAAACGAATCCCAATGTGCCCACTCAGTCAGCTACAAACAACATGAACAGTCCAACCCGACATTCACCAACAACCCAGAATATGTTTTCCACTTGAATGACCCATTCATAATCCCCTACGCACCAGACCCACACATTAGACCTAGAACCAATATTTATACCAGACCCGCATAACCAAACCCACAATATATAGTAATTATTAATTCAAATGATTATATTTCTATAGGTTTATATTTTAATATGTAAATGTATAAATAAAAATATTAATATATATAAGTATATATTTCTAAAAATTAAAATTAATAATTAATAATTACTTACCCTATATATATTTTTATTTACAATAATTAATAATGTATTTTCCAATTATATTTATATATGAAATATTAATTAATAATAGCAATTTTTAATTAATCAAGATAGATAGATATTAGAACGAATAGGATCTAGAAATTTTATTAAAATTAAAAAAACTATAAGAGATAATACAATGTGATACCTGGTAAATCTTCTAAGATCCTAAAGAACAATATGAACATATACAATATAGTGCAGTATATTTCATTGTTTAATCTCTAAAACCGATGTATTGGGGGTCATGTCTTCCATGCTGGCTTCAAACACTCCATATCATAGTTTCCTTCCATATCACAAGGTATTATTATAATGACATAGTATAACTACACTCTATGTTATATTCCTTTATATCTTGAATTCTCACCTTAAACTCACTAGATATTGTCCTCTCATGGAGCTGGTTCATCAACCATATATATTATGGTCTCCTTAATTCCACGGTTTACATTCCTCATAGATTGCATTTAACAAAGTATTGGATGATTCATTCACCACTAGAGTAGCTAGGTCCTCCTCATTAGACATAATGGTGGGCCATTCATCAAAATCTTCCTACCAAAGAGTATGAAATTATTTGGGTTAATGTACTAAAAACACTTCTTCCTTCCAAAATCTAAAATTTTTTACAGTACTTTCATTAATTAAATCTAAATATTTTGAACATCTACTTCCCTATTTTTCAAAATAGAAATAATTTTCTCGGTCATCTAAGTGGATGAATTACTTATTCATTATGATCATTCTAACAGAACTATAATTTTTTTAGTAGTATCATTACCTTATACCATGGAATTATTCTTAGCATCTTCATTTCAATATGGAGCATAAGGCATGACAGCTTACTATAATGCTAATGTACATGGAACATTAATAAACCACTGCTGTGTATTCATCACCTTGATGATCAATGATTATCTATTTTGAATACCAAAATAACCTTCTTTATAGGGTGAAAATATTTATTCTTTAAGGCCATACGGTCATTTCCTAATAATATCCTAACGATATCATCCTTACTTGTATCATATTTACCAGTGGCCAGTGTGAACGCATATATAGATTCTAAAACTAGATTAGGAGGTTAATTAGCAATGTAATAGATCCAGTTAATATAAATATACCCTTTTCATAATTCATATAATATTGGGAGATCTAGGTGTGGAATTGGTGTCAAATTTATAGTTTTGTAATCCTTCATGATGGTAAAAAAACATTTTTTATATTAATCATGCATGGGAATAATGATATAAATAATGGGAAATCCCCTAAATTGATAACTATATAGGTAAACTGAGATCATTTTTTATTATGAAACTTGAGTCTTACACTATGAATTCTGTAACTATTATTCATTTGGTACTCATGGTCGGTGAGAAGTAATAGATGGATAATAGTAGAATTTAATTCACTAAATTTTATAATTAATTTAATTCTATAGATAAATCTCTAAAATTATCAATTATATTTATATTATTTGGTATGAAAAATATCGTAGATTAGCTACATAACCAATGTAATTAAGATGGAGAGACAAATAACGTCATTGTCCAAGAATATTTGACGATGGATGAGATTGGTCTTTAGATCGGTGAATAGAATTTGGAATGACCACATGTTACATCTTACTAGCCCATTCAACAACAATGATCTATCCAATATTGAGTTATGAATTTTTTTTAGAATTGATCTCTATTTCGATACTATAGAAATTATGTTATAAATTTGTTAAGAATTAAATATTGAATTGGCCTTTGATGAGTCATGTCAATTTAATATTTTGATGATCTTATGTATTTCTTTTGAATTATTTTAAATATTTTGATTCTTGGTCTTCTTTGAGGTTTCTCATAACTCTAGTGAGTGTTCTTATTCATAATAAACATAAGAAAATTTACAATTTTATCGTGTTTTTATCAACTATACTATTCACATTCATTGATGTGATACTATAGGCTGATTATTCGACCAAATCAAGTATGAATTGTGATCAAACCCTAGAATCACATTCCATTGTTCTACAATTAGTATATTTGTTGATTTTTGAAGGTTTTTTAAAATAAATAACGATTCATGGAATGGATATTATATCAGAGATAAGTGTTCCTTATTATAGAGTGTGTAGACAACATGAGAGATAATGATATTCTGATTTTTGGATGATGTATTTATGAAATCGAATTTCCAATAAGGATTTGATCACCGGTAAATAAGGATGTTATATATTAGTAATAAATCATATCATGAATGAACATGGTAATGAATATTTTTGTTGAGGATAGGTTTTTGTTAAAAAATTACTTATAAAGAGTATAGTTAAGAATAATACATTCCATGTTACCTGAAAGATGTGGTTCAAGGTTTTCAATCTATGTTAAACATCTCATGGCAGTGTAGCTGGGAGAAGCCTTCATGTTAATTTTCATAGATTAATCAATTTTTACTGGATGTAATATCCTGGGTATCCTATGTAGAATATACAAGAGTGTAAGTGATGTTTCTAATGGTAAATTCAGTCACATTGATAGGGGGTGTGAATAATGTGTGACTTGTTTTAATGTATTATTTTATTTTTCTTTTACCCGCTTTTCATTCATTCATATTCCACATGTTATTTTTAGATGATCCGATATGCAATTCATAAAGTAAATGAAACAAAAAAATTATATATTTCCAACGTTCAGTTAAAATTATGATTCCATGCTACAACCATTTAATCCCTCTTGATATATATTCATAACTATATGTTGGTTGTTCAAATAGGCAATGACCAAATCCCATAAATATTGAGTCCCGTAGTATTCTTAATCTATATTCCCACTCCAAAACACTAGTTACCACCTACACAAGGAATATATATATATATATATATATTTCAACTATATCTTTACAAAATCTTGACTAATACTTGAATATCATTATATTGCATCCCAAAATGTCACTAGAATTCTACTGAAATTTAATTACATAATAGTTAGAGTAAAATAATTAAATTAGTTATATATGATCGACAAACAGAAATACTATCGTCATATTCTGAATTATAATTTTACTTCCTTTTTATATATTCATTCACAACAAAGAAACCAGTTCTGTTGACCTGCTCGTGTACACTACTTCAACAACTTCAGCAGCTGACTATCAACAATTTGATATTTCCCAATGTCTAATGATCTTGAAATGATTTGAAACATCCCAATTATTTGAGTAATCGTGTATTATTTCATTATGAAAAACTTCTCGGCTTTAGTATCAATCTTCATTACACACTATAAATGAAAAGTATATTCAATGTGAATTTTGTAAATGTCATGCATGTATGAAACAATGAATGGCCTTGTGATTTTCTCAATGCTATTTATTTGTAAAAATACACTTCTCAATCTTATAATTCCTCTTCATGACATACTTACACAACTATATTTAAATATTCATGATACCGTAGCTATTTCACACCATCATTTAGTAAATTATAATATAATATGTTCATTCCTACATTAAATATTTCTTCACACACACTCAGTTTTAATTTTCCTTCTCAAGTGTTCAATATATTTACAATATGAAAGAAAAATTTTCATCAAGATTATACACTATTCATTCATAATTCCCATTATCTATATAGATTCCATGTATTTTTATCATGAATACAAGGTTGTACATTACTATGTTTTTCCTTCACATTAACCAGATCATTGATTCTAATTTTAAAAATCATAGAAGCTTTCCAAAAACACAATGTTTTATCATGAATTAAATTATAATATTGATATAAAAAATAAAGGCTTGTGGAATTGGCTTCCTCTTCAGGCATTCAATAAGTATTTGGAATGAACAACATGAAAAAAATGGTACAATCTTTTTTTTTTAAATCAGAGAACTCTTAACTCTCATATGTTTAGGTATTTATTCTATTATATTTATATGAAACTCATTTATATAAATTGATTGTCTTTAGGTATTTATACTTGTTTCAACAACAACTTACTATAGGTATTCCCACCACATACAAAATTATGTGTGCACCAACTCACCTCATGTAATGCATCTTCATAAAACAAAATGATTTAAATTTATATCTTCATTCATAGTAGCTTAGACTATACATAGTTCATCAAACATACACATTGTGGGTTCAAAATAGAGATAAAAATATTCGTATTTCAAATTAAACTATTACATCACTTTATATTCATGAAAAAATTTATTGTAATTTAGTTAGAAGGTTCCCCTCTATGATTGAATACACAGGTAATCAAATATCAAAATTATAAGCTTCACTTGGGCTCATGACGGATTCTCACTACACTATTCACTATTATATAAGCTTTATGTAAGCTATATATTAAAATAATACTCAGATTTCCAATTGGGAATTTCGTAATGAATAAATACCATTGTTAAGTAAACCTATAATGGATCAAGGGAGAAGTTCAAATTTGGTTGATTGAATGGAATAAAAATATTCACAACATGTAGAAAATATATTCAGCTTCATCAAAAACTCAAAAAAACAAGGGTTCTTTAATCACTCCTATTATGTTTTTAAATTAACAATTCATTTATAGAGTTAATTTTATCTTTTCCCTAATGAAAAAAATATAACGATATAATTATGGGAGAGAATTCTCATCTCTATCATCTAAGTTTAATGGTATCGTCTTTTTGTCTATGTAAACTAATAGCATGATACCCTGATGGGCAAGATATAATCACTTCAACCAAATTAACGAGATAATATATTTAAACTCGATGTCCACCTTAGATATTTATAGAAATGAAAAAAAAGGTTCATCAAATTTAATATCAATATTGTCAATAAATTTTACGCATGTGATAAAAATAGAGAAACATTCATTCATAAATTGTTTATTTGAATTTCATCTAGTTTTCTATAATCATACCAAAAAACGCTTTAAAAACATTCTTGTTTAATAATATATTTCCCCTTTTAGCTTCTATTACCCTTTTTCATCATTTAATATGTTTCTACGTTTATAAAAGATATTTCATCATGTGAATAATATAATATAATCAATATACCACATTAATGAAAATACTCAAACTCTATACATTTAATATCAATCTTCTATAGTTCATATATTCAAGAGATATAAAATAAAATGTAGAAATATGATGGAATTTATTTAATAATCCCAATTGACATATGCACTTTATAATTATTAAAAATTATTAGCTTCCATAAAAAATAAACTATATGTATGTTATGATGTTATTTTAAATATATAAATGTGGTAATGTGATTCCAATAATCCATCATGATGGGTATCTATCTAGATATAATAAATTCATATAATGTATAAAAAATTAATTATCCCCATAAATGCATGAATCAACTTAAATTCCATGCTTGAAAAGTAAACATAATTTTTATATTAGAATAATGTTCTTCTTAAATTCTCCATTTTAGAGTAAGATTGATGGGAGTTACTTCTTAAACCTACTATCTTATTATATGAAGTAGGTTCTTTCACATATTATTATCATGAAAGTTTCAATTTATTGTTATTTATTAATAATTATTCCCACTTCATACTATTCGTGACATATGATCAATATTTTTTTATGATCAATGTCGGTCTTTAATTTATTTACTAAAACTATTTTTAAAAAAACATTTTTTGGATTAAAAGACACATGTGTTTTTAAATTCATCATCAAAAATTATTATTCTAGAGGTAGGCTAGTCAATAAACATTTATAACATTTCCAAGAATAATTAAACTTGTTAAGCACATATTTATCATTCATCAAGATACCCTTTTCAGAAAAAAATTTAGATTCTTTATAAAATTATTTTTAAAAAATTTATCCTATTGTTTTAATTATGAATTGACTATTCTTTTGATTTTTGATTTCTACCTCTAGTACTAATATTCATGAGAAATAATTTTTAATGGTCTACAATATTTTCTTTACTAAAACAAAAGAATCATATTTTATTTTGTGTTAGACCATTTATATTAATCATTATTGACATCTTGGGAGAAAATTTCTCAACACCGTTTTTCAATTTATATCCCAAGGGACCATATATTTTTTTTCTCGCTTTCCACCTTTTATGATCTCGTCCTCTTTCATCATCAACATATTAATTATTCGTGGATATATATATATATATATATATATATATCTATGCATGCAATAAATTGTCAAAAAACTGTCTAATTTAATGTTATAATCATAAATAATTTCAAATAATTCATATCTATTATTAATGGACACAAACCTTCTCACTGAATTATGATTCTATTATGCATATTTCTACTATTATCTACCTCTACTTCTACTAAATATTGGAATTATATAGTTTTACAAAATGAAATATAGTACCGATAATTAATTTCTTGACACCTAAACATCCTGTATAAGGAATATTTTACAAAAAAAAATATTTCATCTTTTATGGAACATTCTATGATTCTTTGACCCTTATATACTATTAGAAAACCAATTTTATCGTTTTGATTTATTTGGGTTGAAATTAATTTATACACATATTCACACACATAATTGAATATTTAGTTAAATCAATAGTATTTTAATACAACCAGATTTTGTAAATTTTATGTTTGAATATTCACTAATCATAAAAATAGAATTAGTATGATCATATTTATCATGATAAAGGGTTAATGTTTTCAATTTTTCTTCAATATATTTATCCTTATAGAGTCTTAATCATGTCTTTTAAATATGATTAGTGGTTTTAGATATCAAACCCATTTCAAAAGAATTATTCTCAGTTCTTCATTTCTCAAATTCATCGGAAATCATAGCTTTTTTAATCTTCCATATTTTTTGAGTTTCACATTTAATTCCTACGATTTTACATCGGGAGAAATCTTATCACCACAAACTAATTTCATCCTATATTCCCACAAAATATTCACATTCTAAATCATTTCATCATGCACTAGATAAGTATTCAGGAATAAATTCTTAATATAATAAATACTTATTTATTAAAGAACCATGAAATCATTTTAACCATTAATTTATTTTTTTAGCCTTTAAAATGCATATATAAATTTTGAAAAAACCATTTTATTTACTACTTCTCAAAAAATCTCTCTGAAAACTCTTATTCAATAGAAGAATGTTTTAAATTGTAAAGTGACCCAAATGTATCTTTTTATTATTCAATATTTGAAACTATTTATCTGTATAACATTAGATTTTATACATTTAATTTATTATGTTTTAATAGAGTTTCAAAGTTCTATTCCTTACTATATAATGGTTCTCCCATTTCAGTAGTATCTTCTTCCAGTTCGGATTTTTCATTGAGAAGTTATCTAAAAACTCTTATTGTACATATGACCACATCTTGAAAGAAATTATTATAATGTATTCGTATTTTGGAGCTGAATAAATATTCATTATTTTCATGTTTTATTTATATTAATTGAAACTTATTTCTTCCTATTTTCATGATACATTACTAAATAAACCACATTTTTTCAACATGAATAAAATTAGGGTTTTCCATTAACTTAAATTTTGAATAATATTCTAATAAAAATAAACAATTAATATATATTCATAATTATGAAATAGTTTTTGTAAATTATATGCAATCATTTTTGGGACCTTTTCTCTAATACTGATTGATGTTCATGATTGATCAAGTAGCCACATTGATAGCGGATGGAGTGAATCATGTTCGATTTATTTTACTATATTCATTTTTGTTTATATTGCCCCATTTTGAATAAAATATATATGACATCATAGAATGAGTAGATCCTATATGAAATTTATAATGTAAATGAAACACAACACATGAAATGTTTTCTAGGTTCAATTAAGAGTCCCAATACATATTACAAATTTTTAACACTATAGATGTGGAATCTTCACTATTTTCAGCTGGTAAAACCAAGGTAAAGTACCATTTTCATAAAAAACGAGTACCTAAAACTTCCCACTCTACATTAAAACTAGATATGAGATGTCCCCACCTAAATAAATGGTTAACATACAGTGCCACTATTCCCATTATAACACCTGATCCCCAAATGCGGATTTTTATAAAGCATCCCATATTGTTAAAATCATACCAATGGACTTTGGATACATTAGTGTGCCATTTAATTGTTCAACATACTATGATATGATCCACATATAAAAATATCCCATATCAGCATCTGATTTTTTTTCATTTCATCTAGATATAATCATTCTCCTCAAATGAATTTTGTTATTTGATCTGATCTTGTACAATTAATCATGTTCATTCCAAATTCACTATCAGTATTATAATATTTTAAACTATTCATTTAACATTAAAAGATATGGAAATTCACATTTAACTAATTAACCAGTTATAAATTGGTTTTGATATATTGTATGACTTCAATCTTGAACATTAATAAACAATATACATGAATGTATTTTTCATGTGAATTTATAAAACAACATTTCTTGTGCGAAATAGTGAATGGTATTATCATTTTACCTCACTATATATTACTCATATATTCTTTTTACCCTTATAATTCATCTTTGTGAATGTTTGATGATTATTTCATGATTTATTTGGGAAACCCTAGATTGAGTAATATATTTGATTAGCCAATAATAACACATATGTTACTTACCTTTTAATGGTATTAAATGTTCATTTTATATTTTATGTTCCTGAGTTAGTGGATTTTAATTTTTAACATCCATTCTCATCATTTGTTCTCTTCATGACTAATGTACACCAATTTTGCCCCAATGATTCACCTAATTTTAAGGAATCTAATATTCAATATTTTAATTTGATATTTTTTGGAAATAGAATAAACTTTGATATGAACATTTTTCATTCAGGGATCAATGTAGGATTCATAAAGGATGATGTGAATATTTTTCGATGAAAGAAAACAATTTTGGAGAAAGTATATTGGAAACCACCCACTGATGAGAATGTGGGGCCCATAATACAGACCCAATAAAGGCCAAATTTCGTGGGATTCTATAAGAAATATATTTTAACAAATACTTCTTTAGGATCTAGTGTTAATTCATCCTCCATAGTGGTTATTAAGGCGTCCCAAATAGAATATCAAAATCTGCGCCAGAATCTGTGGCCTAGAATGCTTTCCCACTAAATCGGCCATAAAATCTGTTCCACAACTCCAAATGGGTCAAAATATTACAAAGGTCTAGAATCCATCATAGGACTCATAAGAAAATTTTATAGACAATAGATATTTGGTGATATTATTTCCCAAACAGCATGATCTTTCAAGGGGAGACAAAGAGGATAAAAAGTCAAGGAGCGAATCAATTTCTCAACTACTTTACAACACCATAATTCCTAAATTAATTTAATAATTGTGAATACATTGATTGAGGATTCTGATATTTATTCTCAGTTTCCTATTTATGGTAGTGTTCATGAAGGGGAAGGGATCCCTTTTTTGTTATGTAGTTTTATTATGCCAGAGTTCCATTATTCTATTTTCAATTTCCATGTATGTTTCTTTTATTTATTTATGTGTTCTTAATCCACATATTTCTCTTCTATTATCCACATATATTTCAATGAAAACCTATAATAACACAACATGTTGATATCTCTGTGTTTTGGTGAATTAGTTCACACATAGGTGTGAATTTTATTCACATGCACGGAGGAGTGCTCGTTATTTCTGTGGTTTTAATTTCTTCAATCCAATTATTATAACCCATATTCCACCCACCACTGATTGTACACCATAAATGGAGGGATAAACCATTAACGGGTTTATCATAAGAAGACGAAAATGTTGGATTGAATTATATTTTATGAACTAATTTTTTTTATTGGGTATATAATTTAATATTGTCATTCTTTAGTTATTTCCACTCTCATCTGATCTGTGTTTAGGGAAGCTAAATATTAGTACTCAAATGACCATATACCATATATATATCTTGAATTTGGATCTCTTTATGTGTATCGGATTATTAATTGAGTTTAGTAATCATTAAAATAGAAAATGATGAAGGTAGTGTTATTTTGAAGAACGGATTCATCCAGAATTAATAAAACCAAAATATTCAAAAGAAGTTAATTTCATTCAATCCACCACATGAATAATCCTAAGATAAACCCATTTTAATTGAATTGAATTCAATTTGGTTTCTTAGTTTTCCTTAAAACCATATAAAATCAAAACAAAGTTGGCCGCTTCAATGCCAAAAATAGAACTAATAAGTTGTGTATCTTAGGTATCTTATTAGGTATTAGGGGATTCAAAACCAAAGATATGCTATAGGGACCATTCTAACTTCACCTCTTGGGGAAATTTGAGCATGAATCAATATCATTGATTCACTTAAATCATACTATGTTTGTGAATGTTTTTTATAGTTCTTCACATACTCAATATAATTGGTTCTACTAAAGATTGAAACATATTTTTTATATTAAAGATGAAATTATTAAATGCATGTTTAATTATTATAAAATATTATCATATACTTGAAAGATTCCCCATATATTTCTCATGAATAATAGGCTATGAAAAACATTGTTCTTTATTTACTCTACCTTGATCATGGAATATCTGTTACTAATGAAGCTGGGAAACTCACAGAACACATACTATATCATTATTAAACACCAATTAATATAGATATTATAAAACAAAAGTTCAGGGTTCCAATTTATTCTTCATATGATTTTAACGTCTTTGGAAAGAACAAAACAAACTTACATGTAACCCATTTATCAAATCAGAGAACTCTTGGCCCTATGTTTTTAAATTTCTAGCTTTCATGGATTTATAAGAAACACATACATAAAATGGTGAGGGTCGAGGTATTTATAGACATAATCCCTCTCATTTACTCAAAACTACTACACTGAAAAATCACGTACTGTTTGTATCTACTAACCTTATACAACATGGATTCATATAAATTCCATCATGGATAAATATAACAATATTCACACTACCTCGAAAAGAATTTTTTTATGGAATGGGCCCACTACTATTTTTCACGTATCTTACATTACAAAATATTAATCCATGATTTTGAAACTTCATTTCACTTGAGTTTTAATTTTTTCCTCCTTCATATAATATACTAGAAACCTTGTTTAAACATTTTAATATTCTCACAGATTCATGAAGAAATTTTCAATACTCCGTGAATTATAAAATAATATCATAGTTGGATATATGGAAAAATAACACTCATTGCAGTCATTGGATGTCGTGACATGAAAAAATCATTGAATTCAGTATCCCTCTGATGAATCAAGGAAGAATATGACATTTTATTATCAAATGATGATGAAATATTTAATCTGATGACATAATATCATTATAAAAATTTTAAAATAGAATAAATGTGGAACCTATAACTGAATTCAACAACAACTGTATTTCTAGATTCACACTACTTAATAATACTTTATTTCATATAGTCTATAAATATAACACTAGTGTTGGATCCTAGATACACCTTCTCTCACACCATGGTGAAAACACAAATGCATTCTCCATTTTGGCCTCATATGGGATTCCCTTCGGGTACTATATATCTACCATAATTTCCTAAAAGAATGTTTCTTCACACAAGTACTCTCAGTGGGAGATATATATCCTCACATACCACCATGGTGGCCTAAGAAGACTAGACTCTCTCATGGAACACCCATGGGTCACACATGGGTGGTGTGTGATGTGTCCTTGGTTAGCTATGGATAAACATTTTATTATTAATGGTCACCTCAAAT
Organism: Viscum album; assembly: GCA_963277665.1. Classification (NCBI taxonomy): domain Eukaryota; kingdom Viridiplantae; phylum Streptophyta; class Magnoliopsida; order Santalales; family Viscaceae; genus Viscum; species Viscum album. Next base: position 1,294,372,493 of record OY728158.1, read on the forward strand.
GTTCATAGTTAAAAATAACTAAATACCGACATATAAATCTCATTTAAACACCTTTTTTAATTCTTTTAACACTCTTTAAAAATCATCTAAATTATTTAATAAAAATATATTTATCACAACCTACATTTAATTCTTCTCAACTAAAACTCACAATATTCCTCAACCATTCATCTTTTTATAACCACTAAAATATTAAAAAAATCTAATTATTGATCAAAAATATAAATATTAGAATAATATAAATCTATATATTTATGAATAATGTGATATCATTTTATTTTCTTTAGTATATGTCTTATAATGAAAGACCATCTCCATAATATCCATAATAGAACACATTTAATTTTCAACTTCAATAATTCTTAGAAAAATAAAATTTGGTAAAACATAAATAAAACACATGGGCTCTTCAGTATAACCTAGCTACATATTGTATACATGATAATGTAACATGACATGGTAATTAATGTAAACACCAATTTCCAAATTAGACCATCATGTAATGTATCTTATATTACATTACATGTAGTTGGATCTTCACAAGTCATGTCAAGCATTAGATAATTTCTAGGATGTAGAGAAGGGGTGATACCCTATTTCCCCCATCCAAATTACCATGTAATTCCCTTTCACTATGATTATCACTTTTATGATTTCCATTTATGAGAAGATTAATGAAAGATATTGTTATTATGAAGAATAAATAATTATCTAATGCATCCATGTTTTAGATATCAGCCATGTATTTTGGACACTACCTATATGTGATAACCCACCATGACTATAGAGTCGTGGAATAATATCATATTATTGTCCCCTAATTGGGTATGAAATATTCACCATAGGATTTTGGTGTGGGATCCTCTACCAATATATTTGAATGGGAAGGTATCCCCCAAATTATTATTGGATATAATATCTTCTATCTATATTTTATGTATACCCCATGTCTATTTATATTGGGAAGGTCATGGGATTCTCAAGTAGTTTTTTATACAACTACACAACTAGGGGTGTGTGTTTGTCCATTTCGAGTTTAGATAGGTTACATGGGTTGAATGGTAATATGATTCAATGTTATTATATTATATTACAAATCCTTTTGATGAATATGATGATTGAGACCATAATATGTGGATTGATTATTTTCTATGATCATACTCAGGATCTTTCATTCCTTCTAAACACATTATTATGCTTATGAGTGAGCTCTGCTTTAATTCATTACTTCTTAGTGATTTCAAGTGTCAGGGTGGGTATTTATATAATCACCAATGTATTAGAGTTGGCCACATTTTCCATGTATTATGTTGATAACGTATTGTTTAACAGATATCAAGTTGAACATGGTGTCTGCTATGATTTGTGGTGTTTGGTGGAAGAGGTAGTATGATAATGGATTAGATGTTAATTTTTCAAGCTAGGAAAATACACTATTTTATTTTTTGGAAAGATGAACTTTTGGTTTTCCTATATTTTCCCTTATATATATATTATATACCATCATACTATGTTTTGGGATTTCTGTAGTTGTTTATTAATTTATTAATCAATTTTTTTACTTCTCTTCAATTTCCTTGGGTGAAGAGAGATCTATGTTCATGAGGACAAGTGCATTAGGGTACAACCTTCAATTTTTATGATATGGATACTTGGTGATAGTCATACACTATTATCATATTAGTGGAAATCATGGGGTGGAACACTATGATTATTTCTAGATAGGATAGACCTAGTGGGTTGGTCTTGTTATAATGGTGGCATATCCTCAAAATTCCATCGATGATGTTTGGAGTTTGATTTGTTTTTAGGACTGTTTTGAGATTTGGGGAGATAATTTTATAGTGTCTCGAAATTGGATCATTAGTAGAGGATCACAATGATGGTATTGTGGTAAATGAATCTATTGACCATGATTCTAATGACCCTATTATTGAATCTATACATCAAGACACCATTTGTAGGGGAAAAATGCTACATACAACATATATAATGGGTTACAGTTTCTATGTCATTTTTTATTCAGATCCCTATATATTATCTTTGGTTGTGGTGTGTCTTAACTATTTCAGGATGCCTCCATGTAAAAATAAAATAATGATTCTATGATAGGATCATGATGTTGATTATCATACCATTTAAGCCTCCAATCGGGGTCATGTTCCATAGGTTTTTTCATTTATTGGACCATGATCGGTAGATCCACCTCTTTAGTAGTGAGAACAATTAAACATGATATTGTTGAAAAAAAATTCATCTTATTGAGAAACAATATATTCCAAAAAACATAGACATGATTATGATATATATAGTCTAATAATAAATTATGAGTTCCAAATATAGAGGTTTCTTCTATTCTCGGGCGATAAGGACAAGCATATAGGTGAGGACTGGATAGAGGCAATGGTTTAAGAATTCAATCATGCAAGGGAAACATCCCACCTAATTATGGTTCTAATAGGTAGTATTATTGATGTATCAATACCAATATATTGTTTTCAGTGACTTAGATATATGATGAAATTATTCTTCATTCGACTAAGTTCAATAGTATTTTCTGAGAGGAATATTTCATAGTAACTCTGAAATCAATGCACATCCAACATCTTCATGAGGTTTAGTATGGAAACATGTCGGCCACTGGTTATGTTTAAATGTTTAATAATATCATGATATACAATTTAAATATATTGTATGATTGGTGCATTGAATAGTGGACCTTTTCATATTGAAATGACTGAGATATTCGATCTAGAGTCATGCCACTCTACAATCCTACCTAAGATAGTGTGTTGGAGAAATCACTAGTTGTGGATAATGGTTTTGTTGAAGGTATTCCATCAGTATGGGATGTATGTAAATTTCTTATAGTAGATTGACCAGCAAGTTTAGGATGAAAATGGGATGGTGGGTTATGATGTAAGAGGAAATGGAATAATTATGACCATACATAGGGATAAACTACATTAGTATGCTATAGAGGATCGAGTTAGATAGGGGTATGAGGCACATCACTATTGAGGATCAAGGACATATCCCATGGGAATTCCTCAACCACCATGAATAAGAAGATAGATAGACAGTTTAAGGGGCTATAAGGTTGACTTACTTACAAGAATATAATGACCTTTAGCGAGGAATACATTGAATATGAGTTTGGATATCTACAGCTGGTGGAAAATATTATGATATGATACTACTTACAAAACATCAAGGTGTTCCATGTCTATTAAATGGATATGGTGGAGGTGATGCAATCATTTTCAAGTACTAGAGGCATATATTCCATATGATCCTTGTCACGACCTGCCTTCACCAAAAAGAGGGAAGGGTCGGCAGATTTCCAGGCCCATCCTTCTCTAAGTTGAAGGAGAGATAATTACCCTTGAGACCCGCCTTCAATAGGTCCTAGAGTGGGGACTAGCACCAAGGGTATAGAAATTTCTCACAAATGGAAGGCATTACCCCTCTTTTTATTGTTTTATAAGATCGAGAGATGAGATTATGAATCTCAACAACACCAAGGTAAAAGAAAACTAAAGCCAAAAATAAACCATTCCTACATGCATGTTCCAAAAGTAAAGCCCCAAGATACAAAAGGTGACTACAAAGGTAAGTACCAAAGAGGAAAAGAAAAACAACAACTGCAACTGCTCCCAAGGTCCAAGCTAGTAATCTCCTGCGTGATCCCCGAAGTCTTCTTGGAAACCTGAAAGCAGTTTTATATATGTAGGGTGAGCATACAAGTATACTCAGTAGGGAAAACCATAAACTCTCGTGCACAAGTGGGGAACGTACTAATGTCCAGTGAGAAAAGAGTAAACCAAACACCTATCAAGGTAAACTATCCACCCATGTCCTCACCAAGGCACACTTCCGAAATAACGCAAGTCAAGTAATATATATTTCATCAGAGCAGATCAATGTTTGGGTACCCCGCGCCACTTTCCCACTGGTTATTGAGACATCCTACGCATCAGACCAATCCCGCCATTCTCACCGCAGTCCCACTGCCACACCCGCCCGCACACACCTGGGCCACAACCACACGCAGTCCCACTGCCGAAATCCAGCCGGCACACACCTGGGCCTCAACCGCATGCACTCCCACTATGGAATCCCGCCCGCACACACCTGGGCCACAACTGTCACATGTAACCACGCCTACAAACACCTAGGCCAGAACAACCACCACCTTGCCCGAAGACATCTGGGCTAGAAGAATCCACTGCCACGCCCGAAGACACCTGGGACTCATCCCGAAGACACATGGGAAACCACCTTATGCACACTCCTGGCCATCCACCACACCACCCCGCCTGATGGTTCTTGGGACAATAATGGACCTCAGGCCATCACCTCCTTCCCGAGGATACTTGGGATATCCGGGAATGGGAGTAGAAAAGGAGCTAATAACCAACCACCAAGAATAGTGTTGGGGAAAACACCCTCCTCCATGAAATGGGGGTGTTCAGCACTAAGTTCTCAACTTGGGTGGGGCGCGAATAAGAAACACAAAACTAAAAGTATAGATATTTGTAACAAGCACTCACCCAAAGTCTAGGATTTTCTAACCAGCCTACAGAGCACAACACCACTACATCCATGTCCCAAGTCACGACTTTTGCCAACAAAACCCGTTTTCCCATTCATGTTTCATTTTCAGTGATAATTTTTATGTTTAAGCACCACTAAGCAACTGGTAAGCATAGGCATAAGTCCAGGAAAGTAAACATTCAAACATCAACCTAAAACGTCCACACTCGGTTCTCAACAACATAGGATTCCACCCCAATTCGTTATATAAACATGTAACCACCGGGTCTTAAAAACTCATAAACACTGAAGCCACACCAAGAGGGGATCCCATCCCCTGTTTCATAACCACCGAAAGCATAAAATAATAGGGGATCCCATCCCCTCCCACATCTCCAGCAATATACTCGTAAGAGAAAACAACCAAAACACTGCCACCAGCACTAAGCAAGGCCAAACCTATATTTTCAGATTTAAAAGATTTTACACATTCCATGATTTCAATCCTATTTCGACCGGGGTTAGCACAGAAGGGATTGATCTTGTTGCTTCCAATTTATTCAGCCAGATATACGTGATTAACTAATTACTTTTCACAGCAGGGGTTTACAACCACAAACAAACCATCTAAAACATCAGCAAGGTTCATTAGTTCACAAACAACGACCACCAACGACCTCGATTTTCAGAAGTCATAAGCCAGCACAACTCAACAAGATGGTCATAGAAGAAACAACATCAAAAATATAAGACATCATCAACGATCACATCCCCCTCTATCTTTATAAAATTCATCCATTATCTTTAATTAGGTCTGGTTTATCCAATCCTACAGAATCAAAAGCACGCCCACCCCGCATGATACAAAAAAGAGAGTGGCAAAGGAGAAATTCCTTACTTGTTGATAGGTGATCGGCGTCTAGGCCAGGCGTGGAACTTTATGGATAAAGATGCACCTGATGCACCAAAATCTGTTTGTGAAAAGCCACAATCGAGGAAAGATAAACCACAGCTAACCCTTAGTTTATAAGAGCCGAAAAACGTTGAGGTGAAAAACGAAACCGCGTATGGCGCGGGGGTCGTGGCTTTACCACACGGCTCCACTCGTCACAAAAAGGGGTCGGGTGGTTTATGCCAACTCATGAATTGATTAAGTACTTAATTAAAACTCTTATTCACATTACGGGTCATTAAAACACTCTTAAATGAGTCAGAATAGTTTTTAAAACCCTATTTGCGCAAAAGGAGAGCTACTGGAAACAACTCGACAAGGCTGGGTGACGCCGATCGGTCTCACCGATCGGTCTTACCGATAGGTCTCACCGATCGGTCGCCCCGATCGGTCTCACCGATCGGCCTCACCGATCGGCCTCACCGATCGGCCTCACCGATCGGTCGCGCCGATCGGCCTCACCGATCGGTCTCCCCGGTCGGTCTCCCCGATCGGTCTCCCCGGTCGGTCTCCCCGATCGGTCTCACCGATCGGTCTCACCGATCGGTCTTACCAATCGGTCTCACCGATCGACCTCACTGATCGGCCTCAACGATCGGCCTCACCGATCGGTCGCTCTTATCGGTCTCACCGATACGCCATTCCTTTAGGACCCGGATTTTGTGAAAGGGAAGGACCAAGAGAGTATGGGTCATCACATCAGATACCTCTCAAAATATTCTCTTCCTCGAGAATTTAAACAACCCAGAAGGGAAGGGTGGGTCCGAACAACCACCCCGAAAGATACCTCTCATGAGTGAACCTCATCGTTAACTAAGAACACCTTCCTGTCACGAACCAAGAAACATACCATTTCAAACTGCCCAGGCATGTGGGTTGGGGAGTCTCCTCCCCCATGTCAAGATATTATCCTTTTTGGGAGGCACCGACTCAGCCGCATGGGTTTAATCGCATCCACCTTAATGCGTCTTGATTAGGGGTCAGGTTCTCTCCTTCCCAATAGCCGGGGCTTTTCACACACAAACAGAGGAAAGAAAACCAGTTCATTTCATAGCCAAAAGACAAAACGTTCTACCACAATAGGTACAACATGGAACAAAACTCAAAACAACTCTGGGTACTGGGTACGCATATGTTCTTCCCTCTCCCACGTACTCTCCTCAATCCCACCATGTATCCACAACACACGAACAAAGGGGATGGTTCACCCACGAAGAACCTTCTCCTTGCGATCCTCAATCACCACTGGTCTCTCCACAAAGGTCACATCGTCCTCAATGTCCAGCTCACCCCAATCAAGGACGTTTGAATCGTTGTGCAGATACCGACGGATCTAGGACACATGAAAGACATCATGTATCCTTTGTAGCGGCGGTGGAAATGCAATCTGGTAAGCCACTTCACCGACCCGCCGCAACACTTGGAAGGGTCCGATGAATCTAGGAGAAAGCTTGCTCCCTTTGCCGAAATTCTGCTTCCCACACTGAGGGGAGACCTTCAAGAACACATGGTCCCCAACCTCAAACTCCAAGGTCCTCCTCTTGGTATCAACATACGACTTATGTCGGTCCTGGGCCGCTTTCATCCTTTCCCGTCTGAGCTGAACCTTCTCTGTCATGTTCTGCACCACCTCCAGGCCACCAAAACTGCCTCTCCAAACCCTGGTACATCTAGGAAACTTTTGGGTGTACCGCCAGGGGTGAGTTGTGGAACACCCTGAGAACCTTTCCGCGCATCGCCTCTGGGATAAACAACATCTTCTGGAAAAAAATCCGGTTCTGACCATCCTTTGTCCATCCTTCCGGAGCATTTCCCTGGTCAACTTGGTCACGAATCACTTCTCACTCTAGGTCTCCCCACTGAGACTCCTCCACATTCTAAAACAGGGATGACTGCACTTCCATCTGATATAGGCAGCCTCTGCCGCTATCCATCTTCGCATCTAGGTGTAAGGAAGTGAACGCCTCCATCACCTTCCAGGCGTCCGCCGACTCTCGGAACGCATCCTTCTGTGTCCTCCTACTCAAGTCATCGGCCACCACATTTCCCTTGCCTTCAGTATAAGAGATCTCAAAGTCGTAATCCTGGAGGAACTCCACCCATCTCCGCTGTCGCATGTTTATGTCCTGCTGGGAGAAGATATACCTCAAGATTTTGTGATCCGTGAAGACCACAAAGCGTTCCCAGATGAGGTACTTCCACCACAACATTAGCGCAAAAACAACCGCTGCAAGCTCCAGGTCATGGGTGGCGTAATTACGCTCATGGGAACACAGCTTCCTGGACCCATAAGAGATCACCCCTTGACGCTGCATCAGCACGCATCCCAGACCCTGTCCTAAAGCATCATAGAACACCTCATAAGACACCCCTTCTTCTGGTAATCTCAGCACTAGGGCACAAACCAACCTCTCCTTCAGATATCTGAAGGCAGATTGGCACTGCTCACTCCACAAGAAAGCCTGGTCCTTCCTGGTCAGAGCCGTTAAAGGGGCTACTACTTGTGAGATGTTGGGTATGAATTTCCGGTAGTATCCCGCTAGCCCGAGGAAACTTCGGACTTCCGCCACATTCTTGGGTGCTTCCCAAGAAACAACTGCCTCAACCTTTGATAGTTTGACCGCTGCCCCTTGATCAGACACTACGTACCCAAGGAAGTGAACTTCTTGTATCCAGAACATTCATTATGACAACTTCCCATAGAGATGGTGCTGTCAGAGGACCTCCAAAACTGTCCTCTGGTGCTCTGCATGGTCCACCTCTGATCTAGAGTAGACCAGGATGTCGTCGATGAACACAACTACGAACTGATACCGGTACTCCTAGAAGATGGAGTTCATAAGCCCCCTGAACAGAGCCGGGGCGTTCGTAACACCGAAGGGCATGACTACGAATTCGAAGTGTCTATACCTGCACCAGAACGCTATCTTCGGGATGTCGCTCTCTTTCACCCTCAGCATGTGGTACCCAGACCGCATGTTGATCTTCGAGAACCATCCTTCCCCCTTCAGCTGGTCGAAAATATCATATATTCTCAGAAGAGGGTAGAGATTCTTGATCGTTACCTGATTCAACCTCCTGTAGTCTATGCACAACCTAAGACCACCATCTTCCTTCTTTGCAAACAAGAATGGAGCACCCCACGGTGACACACTCAGTCGAACATAACCCCTCTTCATCAGATCATCAATCTGTATCCGCAACTACCGTAGCTCCGAAGGTTACATCCGGTAAGGAGCCATCGAGATTGGTCGAGCATCGGGCTGCGGGTCTATCCCGAACTCGATATCACGTCAAGGAGGTACAGTCGTCACCTCCTCAAGAAAGATGTCCATAAACTCACGGACGATCTCTGGCACTTCCACCATTTCAGCATCTACTGATTCCACTGTCAGCTCGGTCAACAGGGAGAGGAGAGGTTCCTCTCTCCTGTTTCCATTCGGACTTCTCCGCTCGCCGGTGAAGGTAACACACCAGCTGTCCAAGTCTGAGAACACCACCCTTCTTCGAAAACAGTCGATGACGGCGCACACATAAAATAGCCAGTAGATTCCTAGGATGACATCGTATGGCTGAATCTGTTGCAGAAGGAGATCCCTAACCGACTGATGTGGCCCTAACATTAGTCTACTTCTCCGACAAACGAACAACATGTCAGTCTAACCTCCGACTGGTGTGCTCAACACACGGGGCACTAGAAGTCTCTCGACATCTAGACCCAAGGCACGAGCTAGACTGGGTACAACAAAGGAGTGTGAAGCTCCGGTATCGAACAAAGCATAAGCAAGTGTGCTAAACAGACTGATTGTACCTCGAACAACCTCTGGCCCTGTTGGAACTGCTGCCTCTGCGGCATGTAACTATCCACAACCAGCTCTCATGCCCCTCGGCATTCGGCCACCTCCCCGACCACGCCCTGGTCGAGGTCCCTGTGGGGTTCCCTAAGGTCGGCCTCCTCCTCCTACGTCTACCCTCGGAGGTGCGGGAGCTCGCTGTACCTGCTACTATTGCTGGAAAGGTCTGGTTGGAAGCGGCTACTGGGGCGGGTGCTGGGGATGACTGCCGCTTCTATACATCACCCGGTCGGGACACTGACTTCGGAGATGCCCAGGGCTCCCACAGATGAAGCACCGCAGTCCCAGGCCCAAAGGAAAAGGGTGAGGGCCGGGGGATCAAAACTGAAACTGTTGTGGCCTACTCCCTGCGGGTCAGAACCTATAGGGTCCTAATGCTGGAGTCCTAGTGCTGACGGCCTTCCCCATCAATTGTCCCAACTGGATCCCCTCTCGTGACCCTCCTCCTAGATCATGCATCCTCTCCACCACTTCTTCCTTCTTCTGGACATCCAAGTACGTCGGCAGGGTAAAGGATGAAACAACATACTGGAGGGAGGGTCGGAGTGCCTCCTCTAAACGTCTTGACCGAGACTCCTCATCGCAAAAGAGGTCTGGAGAAAAACGTAGGAGGTCCTTGAACTTGATCCCTAGCTCCCTAACGGACATACTCCCCTGCTGGAGGGAGAGTAGTTCTTGCCTCTTTTTTTCATTCATCGTCGAGGAGAATAATTCCGCTGGGAACTCCCTCTCAAAATCCGCCCAAGCCACCTCAGACTCTCTCCTCTCCCCCAGGTAAAGCATCCACCACTGACGTGCCACTCCCCGCATCTGACTAACGGCCAAAGGAACCCAGTACTCAGTCGTGGCCCGAATCAGGACGAAGTCTATAACTATCTCCTCTATCCAGCGTTCCGTCTTCATATCGGAGGTGCTACCCTCATAAATCTCGAGGGCTTGTCGCTGGAAGCCTAAAAAATTCTTCTGCCACTGGTCGTCCTCTTCCTCTTGATCAGCTCTCGGCTATTCGGCCAAAGTAGCCTTCGGGGCCTCGATCGCCTGTACCACATGTGGTCTCCTTCCAAGTGCCATAGCTGCAAGGTAAACAAGGAATGCCTAAGCCCAAGTAGTGTAGAATATCGTCTTAAAAAATTCTTAAAATATAATTTATTCTTAATTCCCATGACATCCCAGAAACACAAGAACACAAGTCATTATAATGCATGTACCTTTCCTAGGGTCTCTACCCTACAATCAGTGTGGTCTCACTTGGCCGTTCGGTAGGTCTAGAGTCCTTCCATTGGATCAAGGAGGGCCCTAAAATCCCGTGTCCTAGCTAGTCTTCCATTGCCTAATTCACGCGCCATGGTCACCAAACATTGTTGCCTTACCATCCCATGCAATCCTCATGGTGCCTAACTCCAGACTCCATCCTATCTCTCAAACATTATCCTTTGATACCATTCTGTCACAACCCACCTTCACCAAAAGGAGGGGAGGGTGAGCAGATTTCTAGGCCCTTCCTTCTTTAAGTTGAAGGAGAGATAATGACCCCCATGACCCACCTTCAATAGGTCCAGGAGTGGCGACTAGCACAAAGGGTATTGAAATTTCTCACAAATGGAAGGCATTACCCCTATTTTTTGTTTTATAAGATCGAGTGATGAGATGATGAAACTCGACAACACCAAGGTAAAATAAAAGTAAGCCAAAAATAAACCATTCCCACATGCATGTTTCAAAAGTAAATCCACAAGATAAAAAAGGTGACTACAAACGTATGTACCAAAGTGGAAAAGAAAAAAAAACAACTACAACTGCTCCAAAGGTCCGAGCTAGTAAGGTCCTGCGTGATCCATGAGGTCCTCCTGGAACCCTAAAAGCAGTTTTATATACGTAGGGTGAGCGTACAAGTACACTCAGTAGGGAAAACCAAAGACTCTCGTGCACAAGTTTGGGAACGTACTAAAGTCCCCTGAAAAAAGAGTAAACCAAACACCTATCAAGGTAAACTATCCACCCCAGGCATCACCAAGGCACACTCCCCAAATAACGGAAGTCAAGTAATATATATATAATCAAAGAAAATCGATATTTGGGTGCCCCGTGCCACTTTATCACTGGTTATTGAGACATCCTACTCATCGGACCAATCCCGCCATTCTCACCGTAGTCCCACTGCCACACCCGCCCACACACACCTGGGCCACAACCACACGCAGTCCCACTGCCGAAATCCTGCCCGCACACACCTGGGCCTCAACCGCACACAGTCCCACTGCTGAATCCCACCCGCACACACCTGGGCCACAATTGTCACATGTAACCATGCCGGAAAACACCTAGGCCAGAGCAACCACCACTACGCCCAAAGACACCTGGGCTAGAAGAATCCACTACCACGCCCAAGGACACATGGGCGTCATCCCGAAGACACTTGGGAAACCACCTGTCGCACACTCCTAGCCAACCACCACACCACCCCGCCCAAAGGTTCTTGGGCTAATAATGGAACCCAGGCCATCACAGCCTGCCCGAAGATACTTGGGCTATCTGGGAAAGGGAGCAGAAAAGGAGCTAATAACCAGTCACGAAGAATAGTGTTGGGAAAAACACCCTCCCCCATGAAATGGGAATTTTCGGCACTAAGTTCTCAACATGGGTGGGGCGCGAATATGAAACACAAAACTACAAGTATAGATATAGGTAACAAGAAATCACCCAAAGTATAGGATTTTCTAACCAGCCTACAGAGCACAACACCACTACATCCAAGTCCCATGCCGTGACTTTCGTCAACAAAAACCGTTTGTCTCATTCGTATTTCAAGTTTAGTGATAATGGTTAATTTTAAGCACTACTGGTCAACTATTAGGCAAAGGCATAAGTACAGGAAATTAAACAGTCAAACATCAGCCATAAACGTCCACACCCGGTTCTCAACAACAGAGGATTCCACCCGAATTCGTGATTTAAACATGTAACCACTGGGTCTTAAAAACTCATAAACACCGAAGCCACACCAACAGGTGATCCCATCCACAGTTTCATAACCACCGAAAGCATAAAAGAACATGGGATCACATCCCCTCCCACATCTCCAGCAATAGAAAACCACCAAAACACTGCCACCAGGACTAAGCAAGGCCAAACTTGTATTTTCAGATTTAAAAGATTTTACACATTCCATGATTTCAATTCTATTTAGACCGGGGTTAGCACAGAAGGGATTGATCCTGGTGCTTCCAATTTATTCATCCGGATATACATGATTAACCAATTACTTTTCATAGTAGGGGTTTATAACCACAAACAAGCCATCTAAAACATCAGCAGGGTTCATTAGTGCAAAAACAACGACCACCAATGACCTCAATTATTAGAAGGCAAAAGCCCGCACAACACAACAAGATGGTCATAGAAGAAACATCATCAAAAATATAAGACAACATCAATGATCACATCCCCCTCGTTCTTTATATAATTGGTTCATTATCATTAGTTAGGTCTGTTTTATGCAATCCTACAGAATCAAAAGAATGCCCACCCGACATGATACACAAGAGAGAGAGGCAATGGAGAAATTCCCTACTTGTTGATAGGTGATCGACATCTAGGCCGGGCGCGAAACTTTACAAATAACGATGTGCCCGATGCACAAAAAGCTATTTTTGAATAGCCATGATCGGGGAAATAGAAACCACGACTAACCCTTATTTTATAAGGGTCGAGGACGGTTGAGGTGAAAACGTGAAACCACATAAGGCGCAGGGGTCATGGGTTGACCATGGGGCTCCACTCGTCACAAAAAGGGGTCCGGTGGTTTAAGCCGACTCATGAATTGATTAAGTATTTAATTAAAAATCTTATGCACATTACGGCTCTTTAAAACTTTCTTAAACGAGTCAGAATAGGGTTTAAAACCCTATTTGCGCAAAAAGGAGCTCTACTGGAAACAACTCGACAAGGTCGGGTGATGTCGATCGGTCTCACCGATCGGACGCACTGATCGGTTGCACCGATCGGCCGCCCCGATCGGTCTCACCGATCGGCCTCACCGATCGGCCTCACCGATCGGCCTCACTGATCGGCTTCACTGATCGGTCTCACGGAGTCTCCCTTCCTTTAGGACCCATATTTTGGCAAAGCGAGTCACCATTCCTTTAGGACACGGATTTTGGCAAAGGGAAGGACCAAGAGAGTCTGGGTCATCACAATCCTAGTGTGATTTGTTATATGATATATGTCTTATCTACCATAGTATTATTTTTTACAAACCTAGGGGTGATCCTTTCATTTTTATCCTTATCCCGTGTTTGGGAATTGGATATTCTATTAGAGCCTTTAGTTTGAACTCTTTGGATACAAAATCCAACTATATGAGATTATATGATAATGTTATTTTTTCAGTAGTGCGACCTGGCTCTTGGATGAGATAATTTTTCATTGAAAATATTTTTTCCTGCAATGATATTGTATGATGTCCTTCATGGTATGGAATTTTATTTATAATAAATTTACATATTTATTATCACTGACAAGGGATGAATATAAATATGTAATAATGTTAATATTTTATATCAATGAAAATAAGTAATTACAATTAGAGATATATATGGTTGTATACAAAAATATACCATAGATTTTCCATCATTTCATAACAGTGACTCTTGGAAATGTAATCAAAAGACGTTCAGTTTTCTATAATACTATCAGATTAGCAAAATATGTTTTTGTAGGATGTACCAGGGTTACCTCCATATTGGGATATAAATATCTAATTTAAATTTTATTCAATGAATACTAAGATATCATAAGTGGCATATTATAGGGATCTGATAGGGCTTCAAGAGATGGGATTAATATTTGATGACCTTTAGAGGAAATGATTTATCTAACCATTTGTTTTTTCCTGGGAATCTATAGTGTTATTACCCATGCAGGTAGATGGAATCTTAATGATTATTATATATTATCATCATTTTAACCTGTTGAAAACCAAATATATGTATTCCGTGTTGAGGGATGGTGATATAATCTATTATATGAAAGGGGTGTAGTGGTACTCATAAATTGACCTTAGGTCATACTATATTTTCTATTATATGGATGTTATAAAGAAATACCAAATATGAAATTATAATGTCACTGAAATCAATATGATTTCATGTTGATTCCCATCCTTATGATGAATTCTCTATTATTTTTATGGTAATTTTTAACCCAATATTCCAAACATTCATGGACTTGTTTTTTGTGGAATCTATTGGTGGAATTATCATTTACACACTATCGGAGGTTGGGAATTCTTTGAATTTTAGGATGGACCTTGACATACTTTGGGGGAAATTTTGGTATGTTTAAATCTCCATTTTTTAGTTATAGAATATGCAGCTCATCTTTTTGGTACATTTTATCATGGGGGGATGGAGTATTAGAGAACCCAATAAAAATTGAGGTAGTGATTGATTTTGAACCACCCCATAGGATGATAAACATTTGGAGTTGGATCCCGTTGGTTGTATATCACTAGAGAATCCTGAAATAAATCACTAGGGATGTAAATCCATTAACTGTGCTGATCTATAAAGAGAAAAATTTTACCAAGTTTAATAAGATCCAAAATACATTTTAGGAGTGTAGATATTGGTTCAAAAGTAATCTCATCCTAAGGATTCCATAGGAGGCTGTTGAGTATATTTTTCTCTACAAATTCCTGTCAATCCAGGATTGGGTGTGTGTCGTTGTATTAGAAAGTAGTGATAGCCTATATATATAGGCATTTGATATTCCATGAGAATAACTCTGTAACCCATGACTTGGAAATGGTAAATGTTTTTTTCACAATGAATAATTTATGAAAATATCTTTATAGTGATCAATTGGTTGTTTATTATGGCCAGAAGATTTAAAAGTCTTCTTTACGCATAGAGGTATCAACATAAGATTGATTATATAGATGTAGTTCCTAGAGAACTATGCCTTTGAGATAGTCTTTACTCCGTTGAAGGGGAATATAGTGGTAGATTCTCTCTACAAGAAGTCTCATTCTAATTTTCTTGGAAAGTCAGAAGAGTAATTTACATCTTTGTAGTCATAAATGATAGATAATGATGGAGTAGCATACCTATGATTGATGGTTGTGACCACTCTACATCTATTGTGAGTAAGAGAATCACAACATAAAGATATTAACTTTTTGGTCATGTGATACTAGATATTCACATGACACGTTATTTATGGAGTCTCTAAATGTGTGGATCATTTCATCCACTATTAGGGGGACACTATGGTTAGTCATTCTTGGAGTTGTAGTGATTATATAGATCCATAAATCACCCAATGTAGCACATAATGGGGTAGAGAATATATAATAGGATCTTCAGTGAAATTTTTGTGTCTTGTAATGAATATATTTGTTATTAATTTCATCTCTTAATGCTTCATCTAAAAAATTCTAGTGGTTTATCATTAGGTCCAACAGGGAATGGAGCCACCCCTATAGGTTTAGGGATGGCAGTTGGGTGGGATATCGATTTATTTAATTTTAGTTTTTCAATTGATGATAATATTTTACGATTCTACATAGTTGATCATAGACCAAATCACTATGTTATATCACTTACTCACCATCATAGAGAAGAATTTAATGGAATCATTGTGATGAATATACAAGGAGTATATCATGCAACATCAAGGTGTTCCCTATATGACTATCATATACCATGATTTTTTTTATTTATTAGTTTTTTACTGGTTTTAATGAGGATTTTGAGACCTGTTTATTGATTAGCATGATGTTCCATCCCAAGGAAATCCTCTAGAAAATGTGAACCATTTGGGTCTTGAAATAAATATTATGGGGATGCATGTTTGGTATTGGATGATGATAGTGGGATCACTTAACTTTTGTAGAGCCTCAATAAAAAAACACTTATAAATACACTATTGATTCAACACTATTTGTGGACCTTAATGTGAGAATGTAACGCCCCGACCCCAGTTACCTATAGTCGGTGCATTATTACATAACATTGGCATGATCACAAGAAAGATCAAATATCGAAATACCGATTGGTTTAGTAGCCTTGGAAACACTAGATTTATTCATAACGTTTTACATTACATCATAAAGTGAAAACTACTACAACAACATAGTCTCCATATCCCACACTCATATCCCCATATACTATCACTGCAGGTCATTCATAAATTACTTCTTCAAATCTTGGAAAAAATAAGACATAGAAAAGGGGTGAGCTCAAATGCCCAGTAAGGATAACAATATAGTAGAATCTTTCATAAATAAGAATAAACATTTAAGGCAGTATATAACTAAAACAAAAGCCTTTTAAACTTGAACTTCAACATAGTATGGAAAAAATAAACTGAAATAATTCCATTTACTTATTCACATGGATATTCTAATAATCGAATAAGCACATTCAATATCAATAACCACTTTCATAATGATGGAATGCATAATGCCAGACTATCATAACCACATTGCCAAGGCCTTGTGCCAAGACTACAAATATGATTTTTCCAAGGCCTTGTGCCAAGACACTAGTTTGTCTCATGAGACCTACCGATGCATTGAGAAGCTATAGCGGGCTCCACCCATTACATATTATGTCCAATGCATTCCCTTATGAAAAAGTTTAAACATAATATAAACATTCGTATTATAACAAGCATACAAAATGTTAATACTTTCACCATAAATTATGAATGGTATAAAAAAAAGCACATCCACAGTCAAACAAATCAGAAAACCTTCAATACAATATAGAAGTTCTGTATCATAATAAATCAACTTCAAATAAGCATAAAATCCATCAAAGGATGTTGACATAGATGAAATCAAAACTCATTTTAGAGAAGTATCTCTTTCTATTGTGAAATCATTTAAGAGTCATATATTTATAAAATAAAACATTTTCTTTGAAAATATTCTTATAATCTTGTAAGGGAAGCTTCGACGATTTTATAATGGCCGAAAATAACTGCACCCTCCGTATAAGTTTAAAAAACATTCTTACAATAATTATGTCGAAAATGATAAAAAGCACCTTGTTTGGAAAACGAAGGAAAGACTCCTTTATAAAACTCCTATGAAAAGTCAAAAAGGGTATAAATGAATTTATCCCATATTCTTTTAAATAGTAAAAATGTTTAGAAATAAATTTTTAGGAAACATGGATGTGGATGATAAAGAGAACCCAGTGGATTATTATGTATAAACAACCTCGGATAATTAAGAGATTACGAAATAAACACTTACCATGTACTTCTCCTAGGTTGGGGTAGGATAACCTCCAGTATAATGGTGAAATAATTGTTATTAAATTATACATGAATCATAGACATTAATATGATATCATATATGATCTTTTAACATTGATTTGTTAATAATATCTTAGTATTATCGTTGTTTCGGGTGTTTACTTAGTCATTTTCATTTATATGTTTTGTTACATAAGCTAGGTTTTACATTGATATGTTGTATATTTAATCATATCCAGAATGATATCATGTTCATAGATACTATTATTAATCATCAAATGAGAATTATACTTGAATGGATACGATGGAGAATGAATCTTGTCGCGTTCGTGGAGATGGTAGTCCGTATGTACGCACGAGCGACTATATCATTATTTTGATAATAAAATAATATATAATTAGATGGTATATCATATATACAAAATCATTATCATGTTATATTTATTATTTACATGAATTACATATCATTATTATACCCATCCAAATAATAATATATTGAATAACAATTACACCACGACGTGGAGATGGTAAGTTGTACGTATGCATGTATAGTGACATGTTATTCAAAGGGTGGATAGAAAACTGAATATGGTTGTAACATATTTATGATAACATCACAGTATATATAATATACTTGAGTTATTATTTTATAATGGTAATAACAAAGAATGAAGAAGTGGAAGAAGAAAGGAACTTGAAAAAGGGTGGTAATATCATTACCTCTTCTTTGGGTTTTTCCTGATCAAACTAAGGCCATTAGGTTGTAGTGAGGGATGTTGGGAGAGTATTTGGGCAGAGTTTGGCCCAAACAAAAGGCTTTTAAGGTGTCAAGAAATGAGAAGGAATTCACTTTTATAAGAGGGGTGAGAGGAACCATTGGAAAAGCTAGAAATATTAATTTATAATAAATTCATATTCGGTTTCTAATGGAACCAAAGTTTATTATTTAAATTTTAAGGTGGTTATGGGTTGAAGAACACTCAATAAATAGAATTTGGACAGGTTTGGGTAACTATATTAATCTTATCTTTAAGTATTAACTCTTAGTTAATTAGTTTGACATTTACCATGTCACTTTGTATTTTAATAATATATAGTTAATAAACTTACTATATACATCCAATCGACCCCCAAGTGGTCCATTAATGATACACCTATCATGATATAAGTTTCTTGGCCGATAATTATATTTTTAGGAATTTAATATCAATTAATAATATAATATTTGTTTTAAAAACTCTTTTGTGTCAATTTTGACACTATTCAATAGTTGATTTTTGTGAAACTTATAACAGAATTATTAGTTCAAAAAATGTCAATTACATCAATCCTAATATGTCATATTATCCTTGGAAATTAGTTTAATTCATTAAAAGTCTGAAATTATATTTATTTCGGTATTTACAATATCAATCATTTTAATTTTTCACTATTCTGGTAATTACTGCATCATCATTGTGTTATAAATAAATTAAATTATTTAATGTCTAAAAATTATAAATAAAATATCATTATGTAGGAAATCGGTTTATCGTTCTAATAAATATTTATAGTCTAAAATCCATCATATATAACAATATGTAAAAATTGTTTTTCTAAAAGATATATGCTTGTGTCATTTTTGTATTCATTTTAACTTAATTAAAATAAAGTGTCCCTATCACTTACAAGTGGCACCATGGCATCCCAAAATTGACCCAAAGATGACCATGGTAGAACATGTATCAACCAATAAGTTTTGGACACAATTTAGGGTAATTTGTTATTATTACAATATTATTTTTTAACCCTTATTTACCGGATTTACCCTTTAACCATGGTAACTAAAATATTTACCGAAGTAATTATTGAAAATGTCTAAAAATAAAAGTAACATATTTACACAATTTGGTCATCCTGATTCCAAATATGGAATCCATTTTTTCAAATTCAAAACACCGAAGTGCCAGAAATTAATTTAAAATTAATTCCCACTATCAAAAGAAAAAGCGTGTTTTTAGGATATAATAACTATCAAATGATTGATACTTGTTTATGTTCGGTTTAATTGTGAAATTATGTCCAATGACCAAAATTGTATTAAATGGTAAAACTATATTCTAAATATACTTTAAAACCACTAAAATTCATAATTTATCAATATAAATTAATTCGATTAAATAAGTTGTTTTTTATTTAAATTTAGTAATTTTCACAATTCATCATAATATTAAAGTTATCCAAAAAGTATCAAAATTTCACCTTAGGCTAAATTAGATATTAAAAATCCAAAAATGAAGTCCATTTTGAAATATAAAATATATATAATTTCAAAAGGTAGGTATTACTATTCATAACGGCTAGTTTGATTAGTTATGGTGTGTTAGAACTCGGTGCTGCGTACAACACACGCTATCACATTATTCAAATAGAAGCGTACCGTAGAAGCTTGTGGTGTTACTTTCTCCCCTCCTTCAAATAATTTAGTCCTCAAAATTTCCATAATACTATTGCATGAAAACACTCGGTGGTTCTTCATCATAAGTTCCTCAGGTTCCCACGTTTCCTCTTCCATCTTATGGTTTCTCCACAAAACTTTTACCAGACACATCATCTGGTTTCTCACTACTTGTTCTCTCGTATAAAGAATCCTGACGGGCTCTTTGCAATAAGAAAGATTGGGTTCCAGTTCTAATTCCTCATAGGTGAGTACATGCATTTTTTCAGGCATGTATTTCCTCAATAGAGATATGTGGAACACATCATGAACTTTGGAGAGACTAGGCGGCATTGCCAATCGGTAAGCTACATCCCCAATTCATTATAGAATTTCGAATGGTCCGATGTACCTGGGACTCAATTTAACTTTCTTACCAAAATGTATGACTCCCTTCCATGGAGATACCTTCAAGAAAACACGATCACTGACTTGAAATTCCAAATCCTTCCATAGATTATCGGCATAGATCTTTTGCCTACTTTGAGCTGCTTTGATGTGATTTTGGATTACCTTCACCTTTTCCATCGTTTCCTCTACCAGTTCTGGACCTAAATGTTTTCTTTCACCAACGTCATCCCAACAGGTTGGTGTGCGACATCTCTTTCCTTATAACGCTTCACATAGTGCCATCTGAATACTCGAATGGAAGCTATTGTTATAGGAAAATTCTACCAGAGGTAAATGTTGATCCCATATACCCTGAAAGTCAAGTGAGCAAGATCTCAAAATGTATTCTATGGTTTCAATAGTTTGTTCTGATTTTCCATCCGTTTGAGGGTGGTAGGAAGTGCTCAAATGAAGTTCAGTATCCAGGGATTTCTGAAGGCTCTTCCTGAATCTTGAAGTAAAACAGGGATCACGATCTGAAACAATCGATAGGGGTACTACATGAAGTCTCACAACTTCATCAATGTATAGTCTTTCTAGATGTTCCAGTGGTAGATCTTCTCTTATAGTAAGAAAATGTGCTGACTTGGTAAGACGTTCAACAATATTCCATATTTCATCATTCCTTATAGGAGTCTTTGGTAGCCCCATGACAAAGTGCATTGTAATTTTGACCCATTTCCACTCTAGTATGGGAAGAGGTTGCATGACTTCTCCAGGCTGTTGCCTTCCAGCTTTCACTTGTTGAAAAACCATACATCTTGAAACAAAATTAGCAATCTCCTTCTTCATGTTGTCCCACCAAAAATGTTCCTTCACATATCTATTCATTTTGGTGCTCCCAGGGTGTATAGTGAAATTGGAACTATGAGAATCATCCAACAATTCCCTTTTCAAATCAGGTATATCAAGAACACAAAGTCTCTTCCCAAATTTCAAAATTCCTTCTTCATAAACAACGTCTCTCAATCTCCCATCATTCACAGCTTTAATCTTCTTTTGAAATTCTTTATCATCGGTCTGAGAACTCTTAATACTTTCTAGTAACGATGGTTTGGAAACCATTTGAAAAATAATTGTTGTTTCAACTTTTCTGGTTATTCCCAGGTAAATTTTCACTAGATCCATGAAAATTGGATCGCATTCAATTCTCATCACGTTCAAAACTCTGTGGTCTTTTCTGCTCAAAGCATCTTCCACCTTGTTTGTTTTCCCCGGGTGGTAATGTATCATACAATCATAATCCTCGAGTAATTCAAGCCATATCCTTTGCCTCATGTTGAGTTCTTTTTATGAGGAAATATACTTCAAACTCTTGTGATTAGTATAAATCTCACATTTTTTCACCATAGAGGTAGTGCCTCCATATCTTCAAAGCAAATATCACAGCTGCTAACTCAAGATCATGAGTTGGATATTTTTGATCAGGAATTTCCAACTG
This sequence comes from Viscum album, assembly GCA_963277665.1. NCBI lineage: Eukaryota > Viridiplantae > Streptophyta > Magnoliopsida > Santalales > Viscaceae > Viscum > Viscum album. The sequence continues at coordinate 1,294,394,407 of OY728158.1, forward strand.
TCGTGATGCATAGGAAATAACCCTATCATTCTACATAAGGACACAACCATGTCCTTTCTTCGATGCATCACTATAAATAATGAACCCATCATTCCCAGATGGTAGAGTCAATATGGGATCATTGACTAATCTTTTCTTCAGTTCTTCGAAACATTCCTCACACTCTTTTGTCCAAACAAATTTAACCCCTTTACATGTGAGCTTCGTTAATGGGTTATCCAATCGAGAAAAATTCTGGACGAAACGTCGATAATAACCTGCCAAACAAATAAAACTACGTACCTCAGTTATACTCATCAGTGTTGGCCATTCATGGATTTCCTTGGTCTTAGAAGGATCAAAATGGATTCCATCCTTAGAGACAATATGGCCAAGAAAAGAAATCTTATGAAGCCAGAATTCACACTTGCTAAACATCCCATATAATTCATGTCTTCTCAGAGTCTTCAGGATAATGTGCAAGTGATTTTCATGATCTTCTTAGATTTTGGATTATACCAAGATATCATCAATAAATACCTCAAAAAATTCATCGAGATTCTCCTTGAAAACTCTATTCATCAAATCCATGAATATAGAGGGTGCATTAGTCAATCCACAAGGCATTACTGTAAACTCGTAATGCCCGTACCTAGTTCGAAATATTGTCTTCGGAATGTCTTACTTCATCACACACAACTGATGGTATCCAGATCGAAGGTCAACCTTTGAAAAGTATTGAGCTCCATGTAGTTGGTCAAACAAATCGTCAATGCGAGGTAGGGGATACTTTGTCATTATTGTTATAGCATTGATCTCCCTGTAGTCAATACATAACCTCATAGATCCATCTTTCTTTTTAACAAAAAGAACAGCGGATCCCAATGGAGAAACACTAGGGAGATTAAATCCCTTATTACTCAATTCATCTAGTTGTTTCGTTAGTTCATCTAATTCTACAGTGGCCATTCTATAAGGGGTCTTCGATATAGGCCTTGTTCCAGGAATTAAATCAATGGAAAACTCATCTTCTCGTTCTGGAGGATGTCCAGGTAAATATTCCAAAAATACATCTACATATTCGTTTTCAATAGGTACATACTATATTTGAACATTCCTTTCCTCACCCACAGTCATTTCATTCTCTTCCTCCCCAATAATTGAATTTAGTTGAGCTACTGGGGGTGGATCTAGATAAGAATTATGTGGTGACTATTCTTCTCTAAAGATAAGTTGTTCCTTATCGTCATCCTCAAAAATCGTAACCTCCTTATTCTTACAATAAATCTTCGCATCATAATCTGAAAGCTAGTCCATACCGAGGATTATATCAAACTCAATAATAGGTATGACCATGAGATCAGCAGATAAAGAACATTTATGTGCTCTAATGGGGACTGATTCACAAAACATTGTTGCAATGATACTTCCCTTAGGAGTTTTAACTGACAACTTCCTTATTAAATCATATTGGAAATATCTAATTTTCATAGCAAACGGGGAAGATATGAAACAATGCAATGATCCAGCATCAAATAATGCATTTTCTAAACATGGGTAAACCATTAAATTACCTACCACCGCGTCTTTTGGAGCTTCTACCTCAGCAGTAGTGATAGCATAAGCTTGGCCTTGATCCCTTGGCCTTTTCTGAGGTATGTTCTCCTTACGCTTAGGACATTCATTTGCATAATACCCCATCTCCCTACAATTGTAGCACTGAACATTGGTAGCTTCCTTATTCCCCTTGCAATCAAGAGCTTGGTGGCCTTTTTCAACACACTTGTAACAAACTCATGTTCCCTTCAAGCAAGTACCGGGGTGTTTCTTACCAAATTTACCCCAGGATGGATATTCAACCATTTCCTTCTTCCCCTTATTTCCATTCCCAGATTGATCAGCAGGTCTCTTCTTCTCTTGCTTTTCTTTAAAGTCATAAGACATAGAGAATTCCTTTTCGGTCTTGATAGCACCTGAGACAATGTCTTCGTACGACGAGAAGGATTGTGAGACTAATGCTCGACTGGGAAATGGTTTTAACCCATCAAAGAAATGATCAATCTTACTTCATGGGTTACATATATAATCTATAGTATACCTTGCTATCCTTGTAAAGTTAGCCTCATAATTTATGACATTCTCATCCTCCTTTTGCCTCAGACTCAGAAATTGCCTTTTCATATCTGCTCGATGGTCGTGAGAAAGTATTTTTCTAAAAATAGATCTTTGAACTCCATCCATTATATATTTGATACTTCATCATCTTCCTTCATATTTTGAATCAATGACCACCATTGATCAACATCTCTAGTGAGTCGGTAAACTGCCATGATAACTTTTTCCCTTTCACTACTCCCCAAATCCTGAAATATTTTCTATATGGAATTTATTCATTTCTCATCTACTAAGGGATTTTTACTCCCATTTAACATTGGTTTTTGTTGCCTCATGAATCGATCTAGCATTGATCCTCAATGCTGCAGATCAGGGTTCTCCATACGGGTAAGGTTATTATTCATAACCTGAGTGAGTTATCCCAGTATGGTGATTAGCTGATCGGCACCAGTTGCTTCACCAGCTCCACTATAATTATCTAGAGAAGGAGGGAAATCCCTACATGGAGTGCGTGCATTGATACAGTTTCCATTTCTTCCACTAGGCGCCATTTCTAAATAATGGCATAAACTAGATCAATTTATGAATCAAAATACATAATTCCATTCTTATAAAACACTTATCATAAATTGAACTCTTTATGGATATAATCCATAATCATAAAAATGTTTTCTTTGAGAATGTATATACTCATAAACCCTTCATTATGATTTTTAAAGAAAATGAGAGTTATCCTAAGCATATCCCCCTGGTGTGTTGTAACGAAGAGTGCATCAAGGCCTGTTGTCGTGCACCAGTTCTCGTTCAAGTCTAGATGAAAGCGGTGTTTTTGGGTTTTACCCCTAGGTACATCTATGCCAGAGCCACCTCTACCTGATCGTATCCAGACATGGATTTATTGCTCGGAAAACTCACAAAATCTCTACAATACCAAAATTCTAGGACGTTCTTCTATACTAATCCTCAATGTTCATCTTAGGTCTACGTGCTCTAATCGGAGTTTAACTAAATCTAGCTTCCAAGGTTTGTACTAAATGTAACGCCCCGACCCCAGCTACCCAGAGTCGGTGCATTACTTCGTAACATTGGCATGATCACAGAAGATCAAGTCTCGAAAGACCGATTAGTTTAGTAGCCTTGGAAACACTAGATACATTCATAAGTCTTTCATTACATCAAAAGTAAACAAACTACAATAACATGGTCTTCATAGTCCACACTCATATCTTCACTGACTATTCTCGCATGTCAGTCATAATACACTTCTTCACATCCTGGAAAATATTTAAACATTGAAAGGGGTGAGCTCAGATGCTCAGTAAGGATAACAATATTGCAGAAGCGTTCATAAATAAACATTAACATTTAAGGCAATGTATAACTAAAACAAAAGACTTTTAAACATGAACTTCAACATAATATGGAAAAAGTAAAATGAGATAATGCCAATTACTTATTCACATGGATATTCTACTGGTCGAATAATCACATGCAATATCAATAACCACTTTTATAATGATGGAATGCATAATGCCAGACTATCATAACCACGTAGTCAAGGCCTCGTGCCAAGACCATAAATAATATTTTGTCAAGGCCTTGTGCCATGACACTAGTTTGTCTCATGAGACCTGCCGATGCATCGAGGAGCTATAGCGGGCTCCACCGGTCACTTATTAAGTCCAATGCATTCCTCATATGAATAGGTTTAAACATATCACAAACCATAACATAATCGTATCACATAAAACATGCATAAAGGAAACATAACATTTCCACATTTCAATCACAAGATATCAATACAACACATTGATATAATAAAAACGCTTTCAAAACCATTTTCAATACCAAATAAAAGAAAGTTAAAACATTGTATTTATTTTTCATTAATAAAATTGATGGCTTGTAGAGGCAGCCGAAACTCAAATAATGGTCACGGCGGTGGAGAAGTCATTGTCACCGCATAAGTACGGAAAGAAAAACATTCCCTTTTTGTCGTTTAGTAAAACGCTTCATATAAAAAAGATTCCTTTTGAATAAACGTAAAAGTCAAATGGGTTTATACACCGTATAAAAGAAAGTTTTGTATAAAACAAAATATGCCTTAATGAAAGGAGATTGAGACGAAGTTCCATAAAAAGATCATTTTTAAAATAAAATAGATCTATTATGTGTATTCACTATAGGTACACATAAAGAAAGTAAAAATACAAGATAATACATAATAATATCATGACATAATTGGAAAGTAGGAGATTAACCCAAAAAATGGAAGTTGGGTTAAGAAGTTCCCTTACCTTGTGTCCGACTTGACTCAACCGTTCTTTAACCTCCTGAATAATAAACTAGAGCTAATTTCTATTTACATAACAAACATTTTCATGTTCATTATTCCATTTATATCACTTATTACCATGTTATGAACATTATTTAATTATTTAAGTTAATAACAGTCGTTTTGTCGATCTTTGGTACTTGAGTCAAAAATAAACTTCTTATAATTACAAGTTGTTCATGTGGTCAAATATCCATTATATACAGAATTATATTCATGATGTAGATATCATATATATCATATATATACTGTATATACATTCATTCATAATGTCACGTAACATTTAGGGGTACGAAATGAAATGCACCGTTCATGGAGACGGTAAGTCGTACGTACGCATGAACGCTACTTTCATTTCTATTTCGTATTTAATGGAATGAAATCATAATGATATAAATGTATAATATAATTCAGTATAATATAGTGTATAATTTCATTTACTCCATCCTTTATACATCCCACATATGGCATTAACGATTCAAATCACTTTGAGGGGGCGGTAGTCCGCACTTCCTAAAATGAAATTATCGTGTTTTACCCATAATGGAAATCATAAAGTATGCCATAAATGAGAAATACAGAAGAATAAGTAAAACATAAACATATAATATATCATATATAAAAATAGTGACATATTAATGGCCACCTTTGAAGGTGTTATATGAATGTTGAACAATCATCATTTCGTGAGGCAGAAATTCGCCATCCACAGAAACTGTATGTTCTTTAACCATTAGATGTAGGTGTGTGTAAGTGTAGCTCAAATACATCTTATAACAACATCATAGTATATTGAGGATACTGGTTTTGTTACAAAAAAAATTAATAAAAAGAGTTTAGGGGGTTGGAGAAGAAGAATAAAACAAAACAACATTAGAAAAGACATTACCTCAAAATCGGGTAACTCTTTTTGATTTGAGCCAAAGGCTTCCTTGGGAAGAGTTCTGCCCAAAGTGAGGCTTCTAAGAGTAAGAGGGGGACGTTGGGAGAGTATTTGGGCAGAGGTTTCTCGAGCCAAATGGCTTGAAAGTGTAAATGAGGTGGGAGAGGTGGGGGCCTTTTATAAGTGGAGAGGAGGGGCACTTTTGGAATGATTGAAATGTTACATTATTATACAATGATTTTCGGATTCTAAAGGTCCCACACTTATATAATTCGTGGTTAAGGTGATACGGTTTAGAAATATCTTCATACAATAGGCTTTGGACAAGTGTAAGCCTTGGATTTTGCATTATCGTCTCATTTTATTTAAATCATTAAATAATGAGGTCATCGCTGCATCATAATGCTGTCATAAATAATTTAATATATTTTATGTCTAAAAATTATAAAAAAAAACTATGAAATAGGAAATCTTTTTATCTTTCTAATTAATATTTATAGTCAAAATTTGGACTTGTGTAACCCCACATAAAAATTGTTTTAGTAAAACATTTTATGTTTGTGTCATTTTTTACTTTAACATTAAATAAAAGGTGTTTATGTCATTTTCTAACTAAAGTGGCTCCATGGGGTCCCCAAGTTGACCCATGGGTTGTCTCGGTCGGCCATGACTCATCCAATAGGAGTAGGACAAGTTTCAAGCTCATATCATATTATTAAAACATTGTTTTTTACCTTAAACTACACTAATTACCTCTAATCGCGATTAAGAACTTAAAAGTTACTATTCACCAAAAATTATTTTAATCTCATTGAACCACATTTTACTTCTTAATGACAACCATGTATGTTGGATTTTTGAAAATCAAATCACAGAAGTGGTAATATTTTATTTTAACGAAAAAATCAGTTTTTAACAACCACTTAGTGGTTTCACTATTCATCTAAAATTGAAGTTTTTCAGAATAAGGCCAAAATTTCACCCTAAGCTATAATTGATATTCCGAATTCAAAAATGATGTCTATTTTACAAAATTCCAAACATATAAGTTGCATTAATTAATTTTATAATTAATTCCCGCTGTCACAACAAATAACGTGTTTTTAAGAATCAATTTATATCAAAAGATTGGCAATTGTTTATGTCCAATTTCAATGTTAAATTAATTCTAATGACCACCATTGGATAAAATTGTAAAAATATATTCTAATTATACTTTAAAACCACTCAATAGTATAACTTATCACTATAAATTATTTTGATTAAAAAAGTTGTTTTATGTATTTTTCACTATTCATAAAAATTTCAAAGTCTCAGAAAATTACAAAAAATTCAACATAGGCTAATTTCGACATTCCGAATCCAAAAATGAAGTCCATTTTGAAATATAAAATATATATAATTTCAAAAGGTGGTTATTATTATTCATAACGGCTACTTTGATTAGTCGAGGTGTTTTAGAACTCGAAGTTGCGTACAATGCAAGCTATTGCATTATTGAATGAGAAGCGTATCGTGGAAGCTCGAGGTGTTACATTCTCCCCTCCTTCAATAAATTACGTCCTCGCAATTTGAAATTTTTCTTTGAAAATAAATGGTTGAAAAGAGAAAATACCTTTGGGGAAAACCCACATCGGAAATAAGATTAATAAAATTTAGCCTTAATAAGAGGGAAAGGGAAATGAAAAATTCACCACCCAATTATGATCTCGATTAGGAGAACATTGGTGGAAATTAGAGACATATAATTGGAGGAAAAACGTAAATATTTGTAGGGAGTGATTGAGGTCATCAATCACAATCAACTGTCAAATTGAGGGCCTCAAAGCCTTCAATCTATGTTGATTTAAAATATCATCAGTTCAACGAGACATAATGTATTAGGATAACACTTTTTTTTGTTTTAATATCCCTTTACTAAATTTTAAGAATTAATTTATTCATTGAATAAGAGATAGGTATATATATATTTATTCTTGACAATTAGAGTTTCAACCTTCAACTCATCTTTCACTCAAAAGATAATAGAACTCAAAAATATTATACTTATCTTAATTGTATAAGGTTCCAAATGTTAACACATACCATTTAGATTAGTAAAACTATTTTGTAATAACCAGGGAATTCCTGTAGGCTAGTGGTAGGAAATAAAGGCTTGTCGCACTATGGTTGTGGGTTCGATTCCTGCAGCTTTGTCCGACGCGACGGGTTATGCCCCACCCTGCAGGTTGTCCTTTTTCCTAAAACTATAGTATTATAATATTCCAAAAATAATCTTCAGAAATGCTTTAACCTTAAAAAATACTATCCATGGTTCAACTTAATCCATTCCAACCTTAATAGTTATCCAAAATACTTCTGTCCAACTCACAGTCCAAATTTTATAAGGAAGGTAAACATAATGAAGATCCTTTATCCCACGTAACAACATGTGAACACCTTCATCATGTATTCTTTTTGAACATACTGAATTACCATGATCCCCTATTCCTTATAGAATACTAGATATACTCCTTCTATCCAAAAATGTATACAAAACATCAATCAGTTTCAAGGAAGTTAAGTATATCCAATATAATTTATCCAAATCAATCACGTCTTATTCCAAAATCACAATCTCAGTATCAGAACCATATTATGGTTTATCTTTCTCTCAACCATATATTTTCCAAAAATTTAACCTACTATGGAGTCACTTTTCTTGGTTCCACACAATCTCAAGTCCTTGATGAAATAGTACTGCAGTACAATCCTTATATACTCCATAATTATTATAACCACTACATCATTGATACAACACTCAAATTTAAAAAAATTCTTTAATAACAACATAAGAACTCTAATCATTACTCCTCATCTGTGGTAGTATAATAACTTGATTATTATCCAATAACATCATTTGGGGCATGCTCTGATGATTTGGACATTGGTTTGCGTAGTGTCCCCAATCCTTGCAGAAGAAGCATTGTACATTTGAAACCATTTTCTTACCCTTGCAGTCACGCACTTTGTGTCCTTTTTCTCTACACTTATAACAAAATCCCATTCCCTTTAGGCATGTTCCATGATGTTTCTTCCCACAATTACCACATATTGGAAAATTCTTCTTTCCCCTCATCCCTTTATCCATCATTCTCTCATCCATCCCTTTCGTCTCTTGCCTCGCTTCAAAGCCATAGGACTCAGAGAATTCATTACTTATCCTATTAACACATGATACTATTTCTTCATATGTTGAGAACACATGGGAGACTATTTCCCTTCGAAATGTTGGCTTAATACCGTGAAAGATACTATCCTTCTTACTCTTTGGATTATACGTACTGCTGGAGTTCACATTCCTTCTATTGTGCGCCATTTCTATACAACGGCATAAACTAGGTTAGTTTATGAATCAAAATACATAATTCCATACTTGTAAAACACTTAACATAAATTGAACTATTTATGGATATAATCCATAATCATAAAAAGAAATGTTTCCTTTGAGAAAGTATATACTCATAACCGTTCATAGTGGTTTGTAAAGAAAATGAGAATTATCCTAAGCATATCCCCCGGGAGTGTCGTAACCAAGAGTGCAGCAAGGCCCGTTGTCGTGCACCAGTTCCCGTTCGAGTCTAGCTCAAAGCGGTGTTTTCAGGTTTTACCCCTAGGTACATCTGTACCAGAGCCGCCTCTACCTGCTCGTATCCAGACAGGGATGTATTTCTCGGAAAACTCACAAAATCTCTACAATAACAAAATTCTAGGAAGTTCTTCTATACTAATCCTCAAAGTCTATCTTTGGGCTATGTGTTCTAATCAGAGTTTATCTAAATCTAGCTTCCAAGGTTCGTACTAAACTGCCTCTGATACCAACTGTAACGCCCCGACCCCAGCTACCCAGAGTCGGTGCATTACTTCGTAACATTGGCATGATCACAAAAGATCAAGTCTCGATAGACCGATTAGTTTAGTAGCCTTGGAAACACTTGATACATTCATAAGTCTTTCATTACATCAAAAGTAAACAAAATACAATAACATGGTCTTCATAGTCCACACTCATATCTTCACTGACTATTCTCGCAAGTCAGTCATAATACACTTCTTCACATCCTGGAAAATATTTAATCATTGAAACGGGTGAGCTCAGATGCTCAGTAAGGATAACAATATTGCGGAAGCTTTCATAAATAAACATTAACATTTAAGGCAATGTATAACTAAAACAAAAGACTTTTAAACATGAACTTCAACATAATATGGAAAAAGTAAAATGAGATAATGCCAATTACTTATTCACATGGATATTCTACTGGTCGAATAATCACATGCAATATCAATAACCACTTTCATAATGATAGAATGCATAATGCCAGACTATCATAACCACGTAGTCAAGGCCTCGTGCCAAGACCACAAATAATATTTTGTCAAGGCCTTGTGCCAAGACACTAGTTTGTCTCATGAGACCTGTCGATGCATCGAGGAGCTATAGCGGGCTCCACCCGTCACTTATTAAGTCCAATGCATTCCTCATATGAATAGGTTTAAACATATCATAAACCATAACATAATCGTATCACATAAAACATGCATAAAAGAAACATAACATTTCCACATTTCAATCACAAGATATCAATACAACACATTGATATAATAAAAACGCTTTCAAAACCATTTTCAATACCAAAATAAAAGAAAGTTAAAACATTGTATTTATTTTTCATTAAAAAAATGATGGCTTGTAGTGGAAGCCGAAACTCAAATAATGGTCACGGAGGTGGAGAAGTCGCTGTCGCTGCATAAGTACGGAAAGAAAAACATTCCCTTTTTGTGGTTTAGTAAAACGCTTCATCTAAAAAAGATTCCTTTTGAATAAACGTAAAAGTCCAATGGGTTTATACAACGTATAAAATAAAGTTGTGTATAAAACAAAATATGCCTCAATGAAAGGAGATTGAGACGAAGTTCCATAAAAAGATCATTTTTAAAATAAAATAGATCTATTATGTGTATTCACTATAGATACACATAAATAATGTAAAAATACAAGATAATACATAATAATATCATGACATAATTGGAAAGCAGGAGATTAACCCAAAGAATGGAAGTTGGGTTAAGAAGTTCCCTTACCTTGTGTCCGACTTGACTCAACAGTTCTTTAACCTCCTGAATAATAAACTAGAGTTAATTTCTATTTACTTAAGAACCTTTCTCATGTTCATTATTCCATTTATATCACTTATTACCATGTTATGAACATTATTTAATTATTTAAGTTAATAACGGTCGTTTTGTCGATCTTTGGTACTTGAGTCAAAAATAAACTTCTTTTAATTACAAGTTGTTCATGTGGTGAAATATCCATTATATCCAGAATTATATTCATGATGTAGATATCATATATATCATATATATACAGTATATACATTCATTCATAATGTCACATAACATTTAGAGGTAAGAAATGAAATGCACCGTTCATGGAGACGGTAAGCCGTACGTACGCATGAACGCTACTTTCATTTCTATTTCGTATTTAATGGAATGAAATCATAATGATATATATGTATAATATAAATCCAGTATAATATAGTGTATAATATCATTTACTCCATCCTTTATACATCCCACATATGGCATTAACGATTCAAATCACTTTGAGGGGGCGGTAGTCCGCACATCCTAAAATGAAATTATCACGTTTTACCCATAATGGAAATCATAAAGTATTCCATAAATGAGAAATACAGAAGCATAAGTAAAACATAAACATATTATATATCATATATAAAAATAGTGACATCTTAATGTCCACCTTTGAAGGTGTTATATGAATGTTGAACAATCATCGTTTCGTGAGGCAGAAATTCGCCATCCACAAAAACCGTATGTTCTTTAACCATTAGATGTAGGTGTGTGTAAGTGTAGCTCAAATAATTATTATAACAACATCCTAGTATATTGAGGATACTGGTGTTGTTACAAAAGAATTGAATAAAAAGAGTTTAGGGGGTTGGAGAAGAAGAATAAAACAAAACAACATTAGAAAAGACATTACCTCAAAATCGGGTAACTCTTTTTGATTTGAGCCAAAGGCTTCCTTGGGAAGAGTTCTGCCCAAAGTTAGGCTTCTAGGAGTAAGAGGGGGAAGTTGGGAGAGTATTTGGGCAGAGTTTGGGCGAGCCAAATGGCTTGAAAGTGTAAATGAGGTGGGAGAGGTGGGGGCCTTTTATAAGTGGAGAGGAGGGGCACTTTTGGAAAGATTGAAATGTTACATTATTATACAATGCTTTTCGGATTCTAAAGGTCCCAAACTTATGTAATTCGTGTCTAAGGTGATAAGGTTTCGAAATCTCTTCATTCAATAGGCTTTGGACAAGTGTAAGCCTTGGATTTTGCATTATCTTCTCATTTTACTTAAATCGTTAAATAATGAGTTCATCGCTGCATCATAATGATGTCATAAATAATTTAATTTATATTATGTCTAAAAATTATAAAAAAAATACTATGATGTAGGAAATCTTTTTAGATTTCTAATGAATATTTATAGTCAAAATTTGGACTTGTGTAACCTCACTTAAAAATTGTTTTAGTAAAACATTTTATGTTTGTGTCATTTTTTACTTTAACATTAAATAAAAGGTGTTTATGTCATTTTCTAACTAAAGTGGCTCCATGGGGTCCCCAAGTTGACCCATGGGTTGTATCGGTCGGCCATGACTCATCCAATAGGAGTAGGACAAGTGTCAAGCTCATATCATATTATTAAAACATTGTTTTTTACCTTAAACTACACTAATTACCTCTAATCGCGATTAAGAACTTAAAAGTTACTATTCACCAAAAATTATTTTAATCTCATTGAACCACATTTTACTTCTTAATGACAACCATGTATGTTGGATTTTTGAAAATCAAATCACAGAAGTGGTAATATTTCATTTTAACGAAAAAATCAGTTTTTAACAACCACTTAGTGGTTTCACTATTCATCAAAAATTGAAGTTTTTCAGAATAAGGAAAAAATTTCACCTTAAGCTATAATTGATATTCCGAATTCAAAAATGATGTCTATTTTACAAAATTCCAAACATATAAGTTGCATTAATTAATTTTATAATTAATTCCCGCAGTCAAAACAAATAGTGTGTTTTTATGAAATAATTTATATCAAAAGATTGGCAATTGTTTATGTCCAATTTCAATGTTAAAATAATTCTAATGACCACCATTGGATAAAATGTTAAAAATATATTCTAATTATACTTTAAAACCACTCAAGAGTATAACTTATCACTATAAATTATTTTGATTAAAAAAGTTGTTTTATGCATTTTTCACTATTCATAAAAATTTCAAAGTCTCAGAAAATTACAAAAAATTCAACATAGGCTAATTTCGACATTCCGAATCCAAAAATGAAGTCCATTTTGAAATATAAAATATATATAATTTCAAAATGTGGTTATTATTATTCATAACGACTACTTTGATTAGTCGCGGTGTTTTAGAACTCGAAGTTGCGTACAATGCAAGCTATTGCATTATTGAATGAGAAGCGTATCGTGGAAGCTCGGGGTGTTACACTAAACTTCCTCTGATACCAACTATAATTCCCCGACCCCAGTTAACTAGAGTCGGTGCATTATTACATTACATTGGCATGATCACAAGAAATATCAAATCTCGAAATACCGATTGGTTTAGTAGCCTTGGAAACACTAGATATATTCATAATGTTTTACATTGCATCATAAAGTGAAAACTACTACAACAACATAGTCTCCATATCCAACACTCATATCCCCACATACTATCCCTGCAGGTCATTCATAAATTAGTTCTTCACATCCTGGGAAAAATAAAACATAGAAAAGGGGTGAGCTCAAATGCCCAGTAAGGATAACAATATATTGGAAACTTTCATAAATAAGTATAAACATTTAAGGTAGTGTATAACTAAAACAAAAGACTTTTAAACATGAACTTCAACATAGTATGGAAAAAATAAAATGAAATAATGCCATTTACTTATTCACATCGATATTCTACTAATCGAATAATCACATGCAATATCAATAACCACTTTCATAATGATGTAATGCATAATGCCAGACTATCATAACCACATAGCCAAGGCCTCATGCCAAGACTACAAATAAGATTTTGCCAAGGCCTTGTGCCAAGACACTATTTTGTCTCATGAGACCTACCGATGCATCGAGGAGCTATAGCGGGCTCCACCCGTCACATATTAAGTCCAATTCATTCCCTTATGAAAAGGTTTAAACATAATATAAACATTCGTATTAAAACTAGCATACTAAATGTCAATACATTCACCATAAATTATGAATGCTATAAAAAATAGCACATCCCCAGTCTAACATATCACAAAACAATCAATACAATATAGAAGTTTTGTATCATAATAAATCAACTTCAAATAAGAGTAAAATCCATCAAAGGATGTTCACATAGATGAAATCAAAACACTTTTTAGAGAAATATCTATTTTTATTTTGAAATCATTTAAGAGTCATATATTTATAAAATAAAAAATTTTCTTTGAAAATATTATTATAAGCTTGTAAGGGAACCTTCGACGATTTTATAACAGTGGAAAATAACCGCACCCGCTGTATAAGATAAAAAAACATTATTACCTTAATTCCGTTGAAAAGGTTAAAAAGCACCTTATTTGGAAAACGACAGAAAGATTCATTTATAAAACTCTTCTAAAAAGTAAAACAATGGTATAAATGACTTTAACCAAAATTCTTTTAAATAGTAAAAATGTTTAGAAATACATTTTTAAGAAACATGGATGTGGATAATAACGATATCCTAGTGGATTGTTACGTATAAACAACCTCGGATAATGAAGAGATTGTGAAAAAAAACCTTACCTTGTACTTTTCCTTTGTTGGGGTAGGTTAACCTCCTGTACAATGGTGAAATAATTGTTATTAAATTATAAAATAATCATATACTTTAATATGATATCATATATTATCTTTTATCATTGATTTGTTAATAATATCTTATTATTATTGTTGTTTCGGGTGTTAACTTACTGGTTTTATTTTATATGTTTTGTTACGTAAGCTTTGTTTTTCATGGATAGGTTGTATATTTAATCATATCCAGAATGATATCAAGTTCTTAGATACTATTATTATTCATAAAATGAGAATTATACTTTAATGGATACGATGGAGAATGAATCTCATCGCGTTCGTGGAGACGGTAGTCCGTACGTACACACGAGTGACAATATCATTATTTTGATATTAAAATAATATATAATTGGATGGTATATCATATATACAGAATCATTATCATGTTATATTTATTATTTACATGAGTTACACATCATTATTATACCCATCCAAATAATAATATATTGAATAACAATTACACCACGACGTGGAGACAGTAAGCCGTACGTACGCACGTATGGTGACATGTTATTCAAAGTGTGGATAGAATACTGAAACCGGTTGTACCATATTTATAATAACATCAAATTATATATAGTATAATGGTGTTATTATTTTAGAATGGTAAAAACAAAGAAATAAGAAGTGGAAGAAGAAAGGAACTTGGAAAAAGGTTTTCAAATCATTACCTCTTCTTTGGGTTCTTCCTTTTGATTTGATCAAAAGGGATCCATAGGTTGGCTTTCAGATCAAAATAAGGCATCTAGGTTTTATTGAGGGAAGTTGGAAGAGTATTTTGGCAGAGTTTGGCCGAACCAAAAGGCTTTTAAGGTGTGATGAAATGAGAAGGAGGAGTGCCCTTTTATAAGAGGGGTGAGGGGCACCTTTGGAAAATCTAGAAATATAAATTTATAATAAATTCATATTCGGTTTCTAATGGATCAAAAGTTGATTATTTAAGGTTTAAGGTGGGGATGGGTCTCCAAACACTCAACCAATAGAATTTAGATAGGTTTGGGTTACTATATTAACCTTATCTTTAAGTATTAACTCTTAGTTAATAAGTTTGACATTTTCCATGTCACTTTTTATTTTTATATTATATAGTTAATAAACATACTATATACATCCAAAAGACCCCCAAGTGGTCCATTAGTGATAAACCTATCATGATATAAGTCTCTTGGCCGATACTTATATTTTTATGAATTTAATATCAATTAATAATATAATATTTGTTTTGAAAACTGTTTTATGTCAATTATGACACTATTCAATAGTTGATTTATGTGAAACTTATAACAGACTGATTAGTTTGAACAAAGTCAATTAAATCTATCCTAATATGTCATATTATCCTAGAAAATTAGTGTAATTCATTTAAAGGCTCATATTATATTTATTTGGTTATTTACAATATCAATTATTTTAATTTTTCACAATTATGGTAATTACTACATCATCATTGTGTCATAAATAAATTAAAGTATTTAATGTCTAAAAATTATAAATAAAATATCATAATGTGGGAAATATTTTTATCTTTATACTGAATATTTATAGTCGAAAATCCATCATATATAACCAAATGTAAAAATTGTGTTTCTAAAAGATATATGCTTGTGTCATTTTTGTATTCATTTTAACATAATTAAAATAAAGTGTACCTATCACATACAAGTGGCACCATGGGGTCCCAAAATTGACCCAAAGATGCCCATGGTCTAACATTTATCAACCAATATGTTTAGGATACGTTTAAGGTAATTTGGTATTATTATAATATTAATTTGTTAACCTTAATTTACCGGATTTACCCTTTTACCATGGTAAATAAATTATTTACCCAAACAATTATTCAAATTGTCTAGTAATAAAAGTTATCTATTTACACAATTATAACATCCTGATTCCAAATATGGAATCCATTTTTTAAAATTCAAAACACAGAAGTGGCAGAAATTAATTTAAAATTAATTCCCGCTGTCAAAACAAAAAGTGTGTTTTTAAGATATAATAACTATCAAAAGATTGATACTTGTTTATGTTCGGTTTAATTGTGAAATTATGTCCAATGAACAACAATGTATTAAATGGTAAAAATATATTCTAAATATACTTTAAAACTACTTATATTCAAAATTTATCAATATAAATTATTTTGATTTAAAAAGTTGTTTTTAATTAAAATTTAGTAATTTTCACTATTCATCCAAATATTAAAGTTATCTGAGAAGTACCAAAATTTCACATTAGGATAAATTCGATATTCTGAATACAAAAATGAAGTTCGTATTGAAATAAAAAATATATATAATTTCAAAAATTATGTATTACTATTTATAAAGGCTAGTTTGATTATTTATGGTGTGTTAGAACTCGGTGTTGCGTACAACACACACTATCACATTATTCAAAGAGAAGCGTACCGTAGAAGCTTGGGGTGTTACAGAGAACATTTATGTCACATCTATTTTTGTTCGAGTTAAGATAATTGATATTATGGGACCAGATTTTGTGTGAGGGACAATAGGGATTTTGTAGAACATATAAGAGTGGATAAGGATATATCAAATCCATTAGATTTCATATGTAAACTATTAAAGGAAGCCTAACTGTTCCTATGAGAGAGACTACATGTTCCTAATGTTAACACCTTATCATGGTTTGTAGCAATTTTTTAAAGGGTTTTTAATTTATTTATGGTTCATTGATCGAATCAAAATTTTACACAAGATGAGTGGGGTCATGTACTAGATGGAATAACCTCTAAATCCAGATTGATTCCTTGATTTATTACATATATTGCAACTATGGAGAAACATGCATGATCATTCATATGTTATTGACTTGGGGGAGATGAAAATTGATCATGGATCCATCATTAATGAGTACATTATGGAGATTTTTAATCATAAAGAAATGATACTTCATGGTGGATGATTCACCTTTTGTGTGTTCCTTGGTAGTATGAGAATCTTTTATAGATCTCGTAAGGTTATAAGAACTATAGGTGAGTTGATTACCCTCAATCGTTCAAGTATTTCCTATTATTTGAGATGAAAGACCTTTAATATGGGGAGAATATTACAAATTTTGTTTTTATGAAAATACAATTTGTATTTTTCAATAAGTATTTTATGATCCAATTATGGAGTTGGTGTTGATATTTGGGAATTATTTAACCCTAATATTGATATATAAACAACAATAAATATATAAACTCACACATGAACTTGAACATGGAAATAATGTATCTTCACCTAAATGAAGTTTCAAAAGTGGAATACTAGAAAGCCATTGAATTCAAAAAATGGGTTTTAGCATAGGTGTCATATAAAAATAAATCTAATCTATCCTATATCCATTGTGCAGTCAAGGGTGGATTATAGGGGAATTGAATTTATTAAACTGAATAAATAAATTTATTCCCTAATTAAAAGTCTAAACATGGAAGTACACTTTATAATATTCACTATTCCAATTCTCTTGGGTTTTATAAATAACCTTGAGAAATTAAAAGGGGATTAATATGGTGTCACTATAAGTGAATAGTTGAGGATGAATGAGATGTGTTCTTGGATCGATGTATAGAACTTATGGGGATTCCCGAAGACATTTTTATGGACTAGATATACCCTACTGACTGATTAAATCCAAAGGTAGTGATTTTATTTTATATATTGAATCCTAATTTTGATATTATTATGATTACTGAATAATTATTTATAGAATTCAATTCAAAATCAGAATATGACACGTCCTTCCAATTTATATATTTATTTGAAAAAATTTCTTTGTTCATAAAAATATTTAAATCCTTATTAATATTGATCTAATTTTCACTTTTTCATAACTATAGTCAGTGTTTTGGTTCACAATGATCACCAAAGAATTCACCTTAATAAATGATCTATTCTCCCCGATGTTCTTTTTGTTTATTTTTGTTGTATTATTGGATAATAATTTGACTATGAATATAATTCAAGTTGTGATTGAAACTTAGATTCAAATTTATTTGTTTTTCAATTTGTGTATACAATGATTGAAGAATTTATAATGATAAAAAAATTATTTAAAGAGAAAGTATAAGATTAGAAAAGGTCATTTTACATGTCAAGATGTGTGGATGACAAGATAGATGAGGAATATCTGATTTTTGACAAATAATGTACATAATATGATTAATAAAAAGTATTTGATTATCAATTAATATGAATATTAGATTTTTGGTAAAAATATTTTCATTAAAAAGGCTTCAATGATTGTTGTATTATAATATGAATTTCTTGTAATCATCTAATTACACAACATATTGTTTAGAAACAACATGCCATTCTAATCAGATGATGTGAAACTGGGGTTTCATAGATGAATATCATATGAAAATGTAGTCTGGAACACATGATTGGTGACTATAGATGTCCCACTAAATGTGTTCATTATGTACAGTACCAGGGTGCTTCACTATCCTCCATGTTAAAAAAACACAACCTACAACCCATGTACCTCCCGATGGAAAACGACATAGGCATTGAGGCACATATTGAGTGTTATATTGGACACACATTTATTTTATATTTTATTATAATCCTTATCGTTATATTTTTACATTCCATGTTAATCATTAGATCATGAATAAGAAGTAAAAATTGGGTGACCCCCTTTGTTCCACCTTAAGGAACTCTTTTTACTACCCATAAGTTGGAATGTGTATTTTTGATTTGACCATTTCTATGTAGATAGAATTTAGGGATCAAAATTAAGATGAAGAGAGGATGATTGGATACATTATCATATGAGATATTAGGATCATCTTATAAACACACATTGTGAAAAAAAACCACCCAGATAGAGATTTTATAGAAAAAAATTTTCTTACCATCCAAATGTATAATAAAAAATCTACCTAACTCCCCATAGGATTTGGGTGTGGGATCCTATAGCATCCCGCCTTTTTATCACATTAACATTCATTACATTTTATAGAACCGAGGATCATTAAGGTTTAGTTTCTTAGAAACCGGGAACTTAAAACATGAAAACATAAAAACATTCTTCTTAAACACTTGAAAGGCTTCTCCTCATGTTCATCCTAGGATCATTACTATATCACATAACCTGGGGACATACATCAAAAGAAAGGGTGAGCAGAAAGCCCAGTAAGGGAAATAAGAGAAACATTTTACATGTGAACTTGAGATACTTCAATAAAGTCATGAAAAGAACTTTAAGGCATGAGAATGAAATCATGAGGCATATCATAATAAAAATAACATTTTTCATAACTTGAAGTTGTGGCTGCAACCTTTAATATAGAAAATCAGGAACATATCACCAAGGTCCATCCCCAAGGTGTCATTTCAAAATTACCAAGGTTATTCACCAAGGTATAGTGAAAATTGTAATTTCTAGTGGTTACATCATTACCCAATGCATTGGAGCGCTATCAGGGCGCACCCTTAAATTTTCCTTTATTATCATGTGAGCCACATATATCATCATAAAAAATTTCATAAATGACCCATATAGCATAAAATAAATGGGTTTTATTTCATAATCATAATGTTTTAAAAACTGCTTTAAAGACATGATCTTTACCTCACTTTAATCCCACGAAAAGGTAAACTGGGTTTCATGTATGTAAATCCCAGAATTTAAAATAAAACATCTTGGTATATATGTGAATACCCATATAGAAGGTAGATCTATGAGTATTCACTTAATAAAATAAAATATCTTTAGAAAAAGAGAGAGACATTTTGAGACAAAAATTATGCAGCATAACGGCTATGTTACAAGGTTTTTAGAAAACATTGAAAAGAGAGGGGACATGGGTCAAACATTCATAAATGACCTATAAAACAGTAGAGGGATATAATATATGGGACATAAGAAAATGGTAATCAAATTTGAAAATATACCATACGAAATGAAGAATATGAAAGGAAGACGCAAATAAGATTTCTCTTATGAAAATTCAGTAGCCTAACAGTGTTACATAAACATCAACCAAAAATGCATTGATGAGATAAAATAGGGTCTCTCATCATATGAGCATAAAATATCAGTATGATAGATATAGAGATAATACCCCAACATAATAAAAAAGAACTTTCAAGACTTGACATGGAATTAGAACTTTGAAAAGGGAGAAAGGTGCAAGGACCACTTAAAAATTTAGCACCCTAACGATGCCACTTAAACTTCAAAATACTAAATTGAATAGATCAAATGGGGTCTCTCATCATATGGTCATAAAAGATCAATATTATAGATATAGATATCATACCCCAACATAACAAAAAGGGACTTAAAAGAATTGACATGAAAGTAGAACTTCAAAACGAGAAGGGTGAAGAACAACTTAAAAATTCGGCAGCCTAACGACGCCACTTAAAAATTCAAAATACTGAATTGAAGAGATAAAATGGGGTCTCTCATCATATGGTAATAGAAGATAAGTATGAAAGATATAGAGATCATACCCCAACATAACAAAAAAGAACATGAATGAATTTACATGAAAGTATAACTTAAAACGAGAAGGGTGAAGAACCACTTAAAAATCCGACAGACTAACGGCAACACTTAAAACATCAAAATACTGAATTGAAGAGATCAAATGGGGTCTCTCATCATATGGTCATAAAAGATAAGTATTATATATATAGAGATCATACCCCAACATAACAAAAATGGACTTTAATGAATTGACATGAAAGTTGAACTTCAAAACAAGAAGGGTGGAGAACCACTTAAAAATTCGGTAGCCTAACGGTGCCACTTAATACTTCAAAATACTGAATTGAAGAGATCAAATGGGGCCTCTCATCATATTATCATAAAAGATCAGTATGATAAATTTAGAGATCATACCACAACATAATAAAAAGGAACTTGAAATACGTTACATGAAAATAGATCTTGAAAAATGAGAAGGGAGAATGAATCTGTTATAAAAAATTCGGCAGCCTAACAGTGCCACTTAAAACTTCAAAAACCGAAATAATGAGAGTAAGAGGGGATCTATCATTATATGAAAATGAAATGGGTAGTAGGAGTATAAAATATCATCCGTTAACATAAGAACATGGAGCATAAAAGAAATGACATAAAAGAGATTTCTTGAAAAGAAAGAGAGAGGTCAGATCCCTTACCTTAAAACGTAACTCTTAAAACTCAAAGGTTGGGACCTTAAGGGATTGAGGGCACCTTGAGAGGACTCCTTGGGAGGTAAGGAGACCATAAATTCGTTGGGGAAGAGGTGGTATTTGAATTGGATGAGATTATGGCCTGGTATTTATAGGGAATGTGAGGGGACAAGGCATTAATGGCCAAGGGACACCTAAAAAGTGATTTTCTCAAAACCATGTGCTCTCCCAAGATATTTCCCCTGATGTTAGGACACATGGGGCCCCCATACAATAGTTCATCACATTTGGTCGACCATACCTTAAAACATCTCATGATATCATCATGACACAGTTATGATGTCAATAAACATACCGGAACCCTAAAACTGTATTTTTACTATTCACTGAAAATTCAACTTTCTCAGAAAGATCCCAAAATTTCACCTTAATCAAATATCAATGCTCTGATTTCAAAAATGAACTCCATTTTATAAAAATATTTTTATAAAAAATTTTATTTTAATTTTTTAAATAAATACACAATTCACTGAAAATTCATTTTTTCAGAAAAAACCCCAAACATTACCATAACATAATATCGGTGCTCTGAGTTCAAAAATGAAATCTATTTTATAAAAATATTTTTTTAAATATTTTTTATTTAATTATTAATTAAAAAAACTATTCACTCGAAAAAAACTAATACTTGAATAATAATTTATGAAACTGTTATTTAACCATTTTATTGAATCACATTACTTAATCAAAGTGGCTAGATTATATTAATACTTTCTTTAAGTTACATAATTGTTGAAGACCATTTTTTGAAAATAATTATACATTTTTAATTATTTAAGGTTTACATAAATTTTTTTAAAATATCCTTTTTATAAAATTCATCAAAAATATGCATACTATATTTATCCGGTCATATAAAAATTCATAAACATCATCATAAGAAGAAATCCCAATTTTTATTTAAAATAAAGGATTACAGAAGGCAGTTACGGTCTCCTTACATAGCCCCTTATCACACCAGCATAGGACCTAAGTGTAAGGTTTGCTAAGGTGAGGGAATCTAAGGAGGCTTGACCAACATCGCACGAGTAGTAATTTCTATTAGTTTTAACTTCTCGCAAAGGCGATTCCATTCTAGCTTCACACGATGAAGTTCGTCTTGGGTTTGGTCCAGAGCAAAGCCCAGTGGTGCTACCTCATTCCCAAGTTCTGTTAGATGGGCTTTGATCGGTCCTAGACTTCTGGGTGAGGCCATCGAATCTTCTTTCTATAATAATTAACCAAGATTACTTGTATTTAGAGACAATAATCAAAACATTTAGTTTCCAGGGGTCATATTGGCCAATGGTCATATAACAGTCAAAACGCAACGGTCTCATTTTAATTATATTCATATTATCAAATGAAACATTTTTGTTGAGTATAAAAATAAAATAAAATAACACATAAAATTTAGGAAACAAGATTTATTCAAAATTTTGGGTCGTTACAATCTTCCCCCCTTAAGAAATTGCGTCCTCGCAATTTTTTTAAAATTGGGTTTTGAAATTTCCTTGAAAATCCCACATTGAAAAAGGAGTCAGTAAAACTATTACTTTAAAAGAAAGAAAGGGAAGTACAAAGGTCACCTGAGTTAACCCACACTAGGATTCCATGTAGTAAAACATGGACATGGAGGAGAAAACAAAGGGTCAAGTTCTGAGGGAGAGAGATAGAAAACATGATTAGGAGAAAGTTAACAATAAGAAAATCCCAAACTTAGGATGTGTGTAAACGGTCTTTGATTACCTAGTAGGAAACGTAAACAAACAACGTTTTTGTTTTATGTTCCTTTTCATAATTTTGAGGAATTCATTTACGACATAGAATAGAAACATTATAAAATATACCTATCTTCATGTAGAGTTTCATCCTTTAATAAGTTTCTACCAAAACTAATATTTTCTCCAAACGATGAGCATTCAATAATACTTGGTCTCATCAAAACAGAAGAATCATCTTCTAGAGAATCACATAATCCAAAAAAGATTAACTATATATTTCTTCTATCTTTAAACATTATCCCAAAAACAGAAAGGGTAAGGTTAAACAACTCTTCAAAAAGGAAGAATCCCATAGGAATGGAAACTACTTTTAAATCGTCAAAGTTCCATGGTAATACCCAATTTTCATCATAGACCATTCCATAATTAACGGTCCTTAAAATTCCTCAAAATAAACCAAACTAAGATTGAAACCCAAATACAAGAAGGATTTGATAACATAGTCTTCCAAAATAAACATCATTGTTCATCTCCAAACAACATCAACCACTCCTAACATCTTATAAAAAAAGTAGCTAACATAAAAATATTTTACACAAAATAGGTTAATCATTCCAATAAGTAACCAAAATTACTATAAGTCCACCTTAAATTCATTGATTCATCAAAATAAAAGTCAAACTTACTCCTCAATGAAAAAACCGTAGTAATCTATTTACCTCACACATATAGAGTCCCCAAAATAGTGAACGTCTTCCAAAATAATAATCATCTTTTAATCCCCTAATCATGTCTGTCGTATTAATACGGCAATCGTAGCATTTCCTATCACATTGGTTGTTGGGACATGTTCTTCCATTTCCCGCCATTAACTAAGAAAAGAAACTATAATTAGGGGCATAAATACTTAGCTAATAATCATGAAAAGGAACTTAATGAATATAAGGACAACTTTTAGAAGAAAATTATACCCTAACTTGTGATCCCCTAGGTTCCCATCTAGGTTATCCATGATCATATATTCTTATGTAAATCTTTATTTTATTTTATATGTGTTCCTTTAACAATGGTTCATACATAGCTTATGAATTTACCAAAGCATATCCCCTGGGAGTGTCGTAACCATGAGTGCAGCAAGGCCCGTTGTCGTGTACCAGTTCCCGTTTGAGTCTAGCTCAAAGCGGTGTTTTCGGGTTTTACCCCTATGTACATCTGTGCCAGAGCCACCTCTACCTGCTCGTATCCAGACAGAGATGTATTTGCTTCGAAACCCATTACTCAATACTCACCAAAATACCAGGAAGGTTTCCTATATATAAACTTTTCTATAGGATTCTTCCTAAAATTTCTATATCCTAATTTCCCCAAATAAATAAACTATCCTTTGATACCAACTATAGCATCCCACATTTTTATCACATAAACTTTCAGTACATTTTACAGAACCGAGGATCTTTAAGGTTTAGTGTCTTGGAAACCAGGAACTTAAAACATGAAAACATAGAACATTATTCTTAAACACTTGAAAGGGTTCTCCTCATGTTCATCCTAGGTTCATTACTGCATCACATAACCTGGGGACATACAACAAAAGAAAGGGTGATCAGAAAGCCTAGTAAGGGAAACAAAAGAAACATTTTACATGTGAACTTGAGATACTTCAATAAGGTCATGAAAAGAACTTTAAGGCATGAGAATGAAATCATGAGGCATATCATAATAAAAAGAACATTTTTCATAACTTGAAGAGGTGGCTGCAACATTAAATATAGACAATCATGAACATATCACCAAGGTCCATCCCCAAGGTGTCATTTTAAAATTATCATGGTTATTCACTAAGGTATCGTGAAAATTGTAATCTCTAGTGGTTATATCATTACCCAATGCATTGGAGTGCTATCAAGGTGCACCCTTAAATTTTACTATATTATCATATTATCCACATATATTATCATCAAACATTTTATAATTGACCCATATAGCATAAAATAAATGGGTTTCATTTCATAATCATAAAATTTTAAAAACTGGTTAAAGACATGATCTTTACGTCACTTTAAACCCACGAAAAGGGAAAGCGGGTTTCATGTATGTAAATCCCAGAATTTAAAATAGAACATATTGGTATATATGTGAATACCCATATAGAAGGTAGAGCTTTGATTATTCACTTAAGAAAATAAAATATCTTTAGAAAAAGAGAGAGACATTTTGATACAAAAATTCTGTAGCATAACGACTATGTTACATGGTTTTTTGAAAACATTGAAAAGAGAGGGGACATGGGTCAAACATTCATAAATGACCCATAAAACAGTAGAGGGACAGAATATAAGAGATTTAAGAACATGTTAATGAAATTTGAAAATATACCATACGAAATGAAGAACATGAAAGGAAGACAAAAATAAGATTTCTCTTATGAAAATTCGGTAGCCTAACAACGTTACATAAACATCAACCAAAAATGAATTGATGAGATCAAATAGGGTCACACATCATATGAACATAAAATATCAGTATGATAGATATAGATATCATAGCCCAACATAATAAAAAGGAACTTTCAAGACTTGAAATGGAATTATAACTTTGAAAAGGGAGAAAGGTGCAATGACCACTTAAAAATTTAGCAGCCTAACGACGCCACTTAAACTTCAAAATACTGAATTGAAGAGATCAAATGGGGTCTCTCATCATATGATCATAAAATATCAGTGTGATAGATATAGATATAATACCCCAACATAAAAAAAAAGTACTTGAATGAATTTACATGAAAGTAGAACTTCAAAACGAGAAGGGTGAAAAACCACTTAAAAATTCGGTAGCCTAACAGCGCCACTTAAAACATCAAAATACTGAATTTAAGAGATCAAATGGGGTCTCTCATCATATGGTCATAAAATATCAGTATGATAGATATTGAGATCATACCCCAACATAACATAAAGGAACTTGAATGAATTTACATGAAATTAGAACTTCAATACGAGAAGGGTGAAGAACCACTTAAAAATTCGGCAGCCTAACGGCGCCACTTAAAACATCAAAATACTGAGTTGAATAGATAAAATGGGGTCTCTCATCATATGGTCATAAAATATCAGTATGATAGATATAGAGATCGTACCCCAACATAACAAAAAGGGAATTGAAAAAATTGACCTGAAAGTAGAACTTCAAAACGAGATGGGTGAAGAACCACTTAAAAATTCGCCAGCCTAACGACGCCACTTAAAACTTCAAAATATTGAATTTAAGAGATAAAATGGGTTCTCTCATCATATGATCGTAAAAGATAATTATGATAAATTTAGAGATCATACCCCAAAATAATAAAAAGGAACTTCAAATACTTTACATGAAAATAGATATTGAAAAAAGAGAAGGGAGAAAGAATCTGTTATAAAAAATTCGGCAGGCTAACGGTGCCACTTAAAACATCATAAAATGAAATAATGAGAGTAACATGGTATATATAATTATATGAAAATGAAAATGGTAGTATGAGTATAATAGATCATCCTTTAACATAAGAACACAAAGCATAAAAGAAATGACATAAAAGAGATTTCTTGAAAAGAAAGAGAGAGGTCGGATCCCTTACCTTAAAACGTAACACTTAAAACACAAAGGTTGGGACCTTAAGGGCTTGAGGGCACCTTGGGAGGACTCCTTGGGAGGTAATGAGACAATAACTTCGTTGGGGAAGAGTGGGGAGTCGAAATGCATGACAGGATGGCTTGGTATTTATAGGGAAAGTGAGGGGACAAGGCATTAATGGCCAAGGGACACCTCAAACGTTGTTTTCTCAAAACCATGTGCTCTCCCAAGATATTTCGCATGAAGTTAGGCCAAATGGGCCCCCCATACAATAATTTATCTCCTTTGGTCGAAAATCCCTTAAAATATCTCATGATATCATCATGACACAGTTATGATGTCATTAAACATACTGAAACCCTAAAACTGTATTTTTACTCTTCACTGAAAATTCAACTTTCTCAGAAAGATCCCAAAATTTCACCTTAATAAAATATCAATGCTCTGATTTCAAAAATAAACTCCATTTTATAAAAATAATTTTCTTAATATTATTAATTTATTTTTTTAAATAAATACACTATTCACCGAAAATTCATTTATTCAGAAAAAACCCCAAAACTTACCATAACATAATATCAGTGCCCTGAGTTCAAAAATGAAATCCATTTTATAAAAATAATTTTTTAAATATTTTTAATTTAATTTTTAATCAAAAATCACTATTCACTCGAAAATAACTAATACTTGAATAATAATTTATGAAATCGTTATTTAACCATTTTATTGAATCACATTACTTAATCAAGGTGCCTAGATTATATTAATACTTTCATTAAGTGAGATTACTAATCCATTTAGTCACATTACTAATCCTAATCATAAAATCACTATTAATAATTTACTATTAATCAAAAATCAAGTTGATCTTATTAGACTCTAAATTTCTTACTGAGCATAATTATAGAAGACCATTTTTGGAAAATCATTATACATTTTTAATTATTTAAGGTTTACATAAACATTTTTAAAATATCCTTTTTCTAAAATTCATCAAAATATGTATACTATATTTATTCGGTCATTTAAAAATTCATAAACATCATCATAAGAAGAAATCCCAATTTTTTTTAAAACAAAGGATTACACAAGGCAGTTACGGTATCCTAACATAGCCCCTTATCACACCAGCATAGGACCAAAGTGTAAGGTGTGCTAAGGTGATAGAATCTGAGGGAGGCTCGGCCAACATCGCACGAGTGGTAATTTCTATTAGTCTGAACTTCTCGCAAAAGAGATTCTGTTCTAGCTTCACACGATGAAGTTCGACTTGTGTTTGGTCCCGAGAAAAGCCCACTGGTGCTACCTCCTTCCCAAGTTCTGTTAGATGGGCTTCGATCGGTCCAATACTACTGGGTAAGGCCATCGAATCTTATTTCAATATTAATTAACCAAGATTACTTTTATTTAGAGACAATAATCAAAACGTTTAGTTTCCTGTGGTCATATTGGCCAATGGTCATACACCAGTCAAAACACAATGTTCTCATTTTAATTATATTAATGTTATCAAATGAAACAATTTTGTTGAGTATAAAAATAAATTAAAAAAACACATAATATTTAGGAAACAAGAATTATTCAAAATTTTGGGTCGTTACAGATCCTCTACCTTAATATCATATAAAATAGGTATCCCATACTATTATAGGTTATATGATATTCAGTCTATAGGGATAGTATTTGTACTACCTATTATGATCATTTTTGGAATAACATCCTCCACTGTAGTTGGTATTGATTGGTTTTCCTTATGAAGCATCTTCACTTTCCCAAGGGAAATGTTTTTAATTAGTTTCTAAGAATGGTTTTCAACCTAAAATTTTGTAGACTGGGCCCGAATAAAGTATATTGATTTGATAAATGTTTGAATGTATCCAAAGTATTGTATTTATTGATGGGAATCATGAATGTTCAATTTTTTTAGTTATATATCTAAAAATATAACAGTGTATCAGAGGTTTTTTTAGACAGTGAATGGTAAACTATGAATAACAGAGGATGAAATAATGGGATTTTGGGAAGCTATTAATTTAAATACTAATTGGTTCCAACTGGAAAAACTAGAAAATATAAAAGGACAAAAAATGAGGAATTTATCTAGGGGAGTGGTGATGGTTGTATGTCGACCCAAGATAATTATTCATAAATAATATAATTAATTCATGGTTTAAATAATACATTAAATAAATATTTGCACCATCTAAGGACATAAGGGTTAATATTTTAGGGAATATCGATATAAACATCATTTTTACAATGAACATTTAATACTAACGGTTATCCTTAAGACCCTCTTCTAAAAATATCATATGAAACAAACATCATCATAAAATTGGGATGAGAAACATAACCAGGGGTCATCCCAAATGAACGTTAAGGGAAACATATCAACTAGTCAAAATAGTTTGATATAAAATATGATGCAAAATGAGTATGGTAGTAATATCATCTAAAAATATCATGAGAATATAAGATACAGAAATTGTTATTGGTCATTAAGGATCATGGTTTAGGAAACATAGACCAAATAATGTTGTTTTCAAGTATGTCTTAGAAACAAATAATTAAATTATATAAACACATAAAAGAGAAAAATATCCTTAGAAGATAGAATATCATAAATATTTTGAATAGTTTGATAATATGGAATATTTTGGAGATGTAATGGAATAAACATAAACATAGTAATACATTGTTAACAAAACCTTTTATTTCACCCCTTTATTTTTTTCAATAAATCAATGTATGTTGATTATTTATTTTTGGGAAAAAATACAGGTAATCCCACACATCATTATCTAATGATATATAAAACAATAACTATATCATTGTAGAGAGATATAGGGCCCAAACCATCATCATCCACACATATGAGTGTCACTGATAATAAAATTGATCATATTATTGTAAAAAACCCCTTATGATGAAAAACAGGTTTCATAAAATTAATTAACTGTATAAAATAAAAGAAAAAACATGTTTCTTCGATACTAAAAACATGATCACAAAAAAATAGAATACATTGAGTTATTCATGAACCATGAAATTACAAGAGAATAATAATTTAAATATTTAAAAAATCACAAAAAAACTCTTAAAAACATTTCATAATATTATCATAAAAATATGTTAATTTTTCATTCACATTCTAAAAACGATTTAACTATTTAAAATGATGAGGAATTTTTTAAAAAATTAAAATTGAAGATAAATTTCAATTAAGATAACCTGAAAGGAAAAATATGATATATTAAATTTTGATGTATAAGGGAATAATTTATTATCATTAAAGGGAAAAGAATTTCAAATATTTGAAAACTACATTATTGAAAAAATAAAATCATTTAAATGATATGGAATTTTTTTTTGAAACAAATGGGGTATATAAGGGTAATTGGAAATAAAATTCATTTTTTATTAAACTACAAATATCATATCTTTGGAGTAAAGTAAAAAATGTGTATGTGGAGGAAAAATAAATTAAAATATATCTGAATTATTCTTAAAAAAATTATATTACCAAAAAAAATAGAAATCTATATTAGATAAGAATTTGTTATGAAGAAATATTTACCAATAATATAATGTGTAATAATAATATAAAAATATTATATGTGAGATACAATCATACTTTAAATGGTTTTAGAGAATGGGAATTGATTACGACCATGGTGAATGATGTCACCTATAGAAACCCATTACCATTACCCCAACAAAATCAAATGTTCTCTAATATCCTATATCAAAAAATATATCTTATTAATATATTTAAAAACCATATTAATTTATATATTAATTTATAAAATTCTTATATCAATAATCAGTAAATTTTGGAGTTAGTTATCATCTATTTTCAAAATCATGTGCAAAAAATATTGATCATTTTAAACTAGTTTTGTAATGGGGGTGTGGTTATTCATTATTATCCCAGATATCACCTTTCTAATAACATTATATGTACTCTAATAGATTTACATAAAAAAATTTATAAAATTTTAATTCCATTTCATAAGTTTTTTTGTAATGTTTTTAGATGATTGAAATCGAAGAGGAGCTCGTTTTTCTTAGTATAATGAATTACTTGTTATATATGAATAACATCATTAGAAAATAATATTATGAATCTACAATCAATTAAAAATATTGAACAAATTAATTTTACCTATTTTATCATAATAAAACATTACATAATCATCAACTACATAAATGTTATAAAATAACTCATGTAGGTTGTAAAAAATGACCTGATCAAGTACGTGTTATAATTATTGAATGAGTAAGAGAACATTATTATATAATGTTAAAATAATTTTCACAAAATTATGAAAATTTCATAGTTACAATATATCTTCATATAACTCATTCATATTACCATAAAATATGATTTATTATTGAAAATGAATTCCACTGTTCATGGATGCAGTAGTTAGCACTTAGGGATGATTAAAAATCTCATTTCCCATTGAATAAACAGAATGATTGTATATGAAAAATAAAAATTTCATAATATTATTTGTGAAATATAAATCCTATTTATTTATAATATAAATCCATGATATCATCCTATAGAGGTAGGGATAAAAAAGAAACCATATAGTTTCATGGATGTTGTAGTCTGCACGTTCACATGATTGATATTTTTTGTATACTTAGAGGATGGAAAAGATAAAACTATATTTTTTCTTATTCATAAAATTAATTTTATGTATAATAATTTTACTGCATTCAAAATATTAAAAATTTATGAAATTAATTTATAGATGAGTAGAATAAATGAATCTACTAAGATAAGGTAATACTCATGTTGGAATCACGAGTTTTATCTTTTAAAAAATACCTAGAAGTGAAGGTCTTAAGAAAACATTACGTGATTATAATCATTTGTAGGTAAAGGTTGGTTCTTATTTGAAAAATGATATTTTTAAAGAGTAAAGTTGATTATTATGTGTTTTTTTTATTGATAAATTGAACAAATAATATGAAAAACCCTAAATGAATTTTGAAAAATCCATAATTAAATTTGATAAGGAAATTATGGAGTTAAAATTCGAAACATATGTAAAACTGAAAAAGACCCATCACTAAAACATAGATATCATGCTATGAGGGACCACCAATTTTTGAGATACTGCTTTAAATAAAAAAATATCATTTCTGAGGTGAGGTGGTAAGGATACACCATTGTAAACTAATTCAAATTTTGAAATAGAAGTTGGTGAATCTATGCCCTTGTAAAGAATCTACTTTGTTGGAGGAGGTGCATAAATAGAACCACATGAAAAAAAAAATATTTAATTTATGAGATAATATGGTAATCCAAAAACCACTAACAATGATTTAATTTTTTTTTTCAGTGTGAGTAGCCTTTATCCATAGCACTGGAAATGATTTCTTAATCCCTAGAGTGAGGCGGTCACCCCCTACCCACAAACCAGAAATCTTTTTTCGGGTAATAGTTTTATTACTCAACTACATGGAAGTTGGTAAAATTTTTGTATAACCAAATATTTATAAAATATTTTTATTTACAATGCCGATTAATATTTGGTCTTAAAAAAAATGGAAGATGGATTTACGAGTAGTAGATAAGACATGAGAAGTATCCTAATAGAAATTCACATACTTCATAATGTGAAGGAAATCAACAAAAGGGATCCTTTATAAGAGTACATATTTGGCCAACCATAAAGGCCTTGCACAAGAAATATAAACATGATTTAGTCCCTCTATATAACCCATCATGATCCCCAAAAACACATATAAATGTATAGTAAGTGGAATGGAGTATAGTAAGGGTCATTTTCCCTTCTGACGATGCTCCTCTATTTCCACAAAGAATAATGTACCATATTTTCCCCTTAATGAACTATCTAAATGTATTCATGTCTATCTGGATAGAACCCAAAATTATTTATGTAAGACCTCCATTATGGACACTTGGTTCAGTAAGCCTAGGGATAGGACACACTAGCATGTACCATATCCATTATTGTATTATTATGGTAATCAAAGCCACACATTTATCCTCATAGGTATGAGGTATTATTAGATTGTTCATAATATTTAATGTTTGGGGCAATGAGGATCCTAAACTTATGGATGCTAAAAGATGGTTTTTTGGGTTAGGTTGTGATGTATATATCACATAACCCCACCCTCATTCTCTATTCCACTGATCAAAAGGGGAGGAGTGGGGGAGATATTTGTGGTAATCCCTCATAGAGATATCCCTTATTATTTCATTTATAAAATTCTCTTACCTTACATTAACTCTCCCTTCTCACCTGTGGATGAAGGAGATTTTTGATATTTCTAAATACTCTACATCCTCTTGTTTCTCATACTGTGCATGAATCACATGGTCCAAGAGACTATTGGAGACCATTTCATCATCATAAGGAGATATTCACCACATGGGTCCTACTACTAGGTGTAAGCCCCAAAATGATATTATCTTCATCTCAAATTGATTTATTCTATATGAGATAAAACATTTAAAGGGCTATATTCCAAATAAACTAACCACTTGGAAATCTTATATTGGTCTAATCCCTAACATTTATATCTATGTAGTCATTGATTCTGGCCAAAATGGTCTAGATACAAATCCACACTAGGGGTCAAACTCATCAACCAAAACTCACATTAAACATTTCTTGGACATATTCCCATTAGGGTCACATCCACCATGGAGGGTCATATTTCTTCTAGGACCCTAGACTATTTTATGTGTTATTACCACACCATCCTTTTCTAGGAATCATCTACCTAGATGTCCTTACTTTATGGCATTACAATTCAGGGTTTGGTCCTTGGCACAAGACCCAAAATAATACATGATGAAACCAATATTTTATTAGTGGAATATCCTTTATTATAAGTATTTCATATAGTATAAATCAAATTAAATTACATAAATCTCATAGTAGACACTTTATAAATGTTTAATAAATTAAATAAGTGGTATTTCAAGATTTTAAGGAACTTATACCAATGGAATCATAACGTGACATCTTTAATTTTAATGTAACATAAGGAATATTAATTCAAAAAATAGAATAAAAACTCATCTATAAATATATTAATAAAATTTAATTATCTTATAATGGAAAATATGATATAATTATACCACAATATAAGTATATAAATTAATTTAAAATTAATTATTAAGTGATGGTATATTCTTAAAAAATATATTATTATTATTAATTAATATAATGATTGAAAATAATTTCTATTTTCATAAAATATATTCATAAAGTAATATTTTGTTTTCTTAAAATTATTATATAATTTTATGAGACCTTATTTTAATTTTTTCAAATTATTATAAAATCAGATATGATTTAAAAATCGATATCATCCAAATAAAAGAGCATTTTAATTAAAAATTAAATTTCCCTTATTTTGGAAAATATTTTCATAAAATAGTGTTCATTTTTTAATTATTCATGCCATGAAATAGTTATGGTTGATTTATTTGTATATTTTAAAATAGTAGAATTGTGGTGAATAGTCAAATATAACAATTTATAGTATTTAAACAATTCTTGAATTATTGATTCTTAGATTATGTATGAATTTTAGTAGACCAAAATATAGAAATATTATTCTTTATTTTTTTATATTTATTTATAAGTTTAAAAATATTCATATTCTTGAGAAAAAATAATAAAATAATGAATAAAATAATCAAAAAACACCCCTCATCACCTCTTCTTATCACAACTACAATGCCTTGATGCTTTTAAAATTTATTCCAAATACACATTAAATTACCCTTACCCATGTCTAGGGGACATTTTTGTCAAGAAAATACAAAACCAATTTCTATAAGGAGGTTATCAATGAGATGAATTCAAGAGGTAAATCCCTCTTTCATTTTCTTTTAATTTAATTTTAATTTATTTTCTTTTATTATTCTATCATCACCTACCCTTATTGAAATTTCATGGTAACTCCATTATATTATATATAGTATATATTAATAATTTTAATGTAAAATTTTTTCATCAAACATCTTCTCCTTTCCATTTTATTCAAAAAATGAAATCATTGTTTGTGATGTGTCGATGTTGAACCATCGTGATGATGCATTTTTATTTTCATTTACCGCCATCAAGGCTAGTCAAAAAAAATTATATTTTCTGAAAAATATTGTAAAATCTATTTTATAACCTTTTATGTTATGTAACTAATATATATACATAATATTAAATAATAATAAAATCTTGTTTGTGATGATTGAAAGCTGACAAACATAATCTAAATGATTATCATTAACATTTTTTCTAATTATTCATTCTCATAACATATAAAAAATGATATATAATATAATTTAA
The DNA here is from genome assembly GCA_963277665.1 of Viscum album. Lineage (NCBI taxonomy): Eukaryota > Viridiplantae > Streptophyta > Magnoliopsida > Santalales > Viscaceae > Viscum > Viscum album. Next base: position 1,294,429,529 of record OY728158.1, read on the forward strand.
TATTATTTATGTTAATTAATAATATATAATATAAATTTTATTAAAATATTCTTTATTTAAATGATCTTCTATACAAGTATACAAGTGAACTGAAAATGAAAAACAAGAAAATAAACACTCACGAACGATGGAATTAAACACGATAACTCATCAAAATAACCCCAAATAAACATAATAAAATTATAAGTAATGAAATTAATCTATAATAGGTATTTTATATAATAATATATTAATATAATTTTATTATCCATGATATTAAAGTGAATAAATAATTCGGTCATAACATAAGGGGATTTTCAAACCCAATTTCCATTCTTCAGGTTATTCCACATTCATTCAAAATTTCAATGTGGATGTTATTTAATATTAATGATATATAATTTATTTATTATTACCTATATGATTAGAGATATACATGTTACCAATAAAATTTTATGAAAAGGACATTGATTTTTCCAAAAGAAAACTTCTTGTAAAAAAATTAACGTTTACACTTGTTGAGATTGTTTTTCTTCACACATGATTTAATATTCTAATACCATTTAGGTTATTACCTTTTTATTTTTAGAACCTCGACGTTTATTAATAAATTCATACTATATGAAATTATAATTAAAACCATTTTTTTACATGGGATATTTTATTTCCAATATTGTTATACGTTTTATGTGTCATGCATGATTATGTAAACGTTATGATGTGACAGGTGCACCTGGAATTATATAGCGCTCTAATGCAATGGGTAATATTATTTATCTCATTATATAAGGTGAAATATATGTAACAATTATTTTATATGTTTTCAAAAACAATATCGTATGATTATTACCATATGTTATATGTGAACCTTATGCTAGAGTTGTTCACAACATTATTTGGTATTTGAGCACTAAGACATGATGCTTGATTTTGATGAATTCACTCACTCCATGCCTTTATATAATTCTTCAAATCATGATTTTGATGATGATACCAAGACTATGTTATGATAATAATTATTATACTCACCAATTGTTTAGTTATTTGTGTTCTTATCCATCATTTTACTGGGCTTTTAGGTCTCCACTTTGATTCATGTATATCTTTAGGTGAAAACTTATAATAAAGAGTAAATGAGGGACACTGAAATGATATAGAATATTGAATTAAATAATTTATATGATTTATTATGTAAATTTTATGTTTGACCCTAATTTTCCCAAAACACTTATACTTTGTATCCTGGTTTTGAAACACATTGATATTTTTTATCGTTAAAATGATTTAATTGTAATGAATGAAAAAGTTGGGTCACTGTTGTTGGTATTAGATAATGGTTTATTAAATTTGGGAATTATGATTAGAGAACATTATTTTTAAACCTTTTTATGAAACTAAATATATGTAAGCAACCTATAACAATTGTTTTAAAAACATTTTTTACATATGGATCCATCAAGATATTCCTTTAGAGTTAATTTCACAATAAAATAAATTATTTTTTAAGGACATATTAACTAATTTTTTCTTCAAAACTTTTGTATTTTAGAAAATTGTGGGAACTAAGAGACTCCAAGCCAACTACCCTTGCGATGGACAATGCTATTATTTCGAGGAAGAAATCCCTAATGAATTGGGAGGTGGAGTTCAAATTTCATGGTGATTCTTACACATATGTCTCAGGCTAAGAAAAATAACCTAAATAATGTGGAAAATACTCCTACACATAACATGGAGAAACTATATATTGAATATTTTATGAGACAATGACCACCAATATTTATTGTATCCTTAAATCCACTTGTAATGGAATAGTGTGTCAACTAAATAGAGAAAATATTTTTTATGCATCACTATTTTGAGATAGAGAAGATGAAACTGGAAATTTAACATTTATATGGATAGGACAATCTATAGTGGACATTGATTAAAAACACCAAACCAATGTACATAATTAAAGAGATTGAGTGGGAAGAATGTAAGAAAATATTTCTTAATATGTTTTTTCCCTTAAACTATTCATGAGTATAGAGATAAAATTCATAGAACTGAAGGGGGATAAAGATTAATATATCACATCTAATGATGAAAATTTAATAAGTCCTTCAAAGTAATCCTTGGGTTTTGTTATCAACAATAATTGAAAATTTGATAGATTATTTAGTGGTTTAAATACACACCATCTAAAGTATATTTAAATTTGATACATTGGGAGTTATGATGATGTTTTTAGATGTGCTCTTAACATGGATATGGAGTTTAAAGAATGGTCTTATAGCTATTTGGATAATAAATGAATGATGTATTTTCTAGATAGGGGTGTAATGAAAAATGTGGAAATAAATCTCAACCACTTATATGTGGTTGAGTTGTGAATAAGTGTTTATATGTCCTAAAATGGACGAGGGAATGAATAATGTGTAATATAGAAAGCCACCAAGCCCATGAATGCTAACGAGACATGAGGATGCTAAAACATGTGGCAGAGAAAAAGAGAGAACCTCTAATCGTTAAATTATAAAACATTTTGGAGAAGTGGAACTTTAAAATACTGAGTACTAAACCTCTAATCCACATGGTTAATTAGCATCAGTATCCACCAATTCCAAAGGATAAAGGGAACACGTATTCCATCACTACTTTTGAGGTGGAGCCCAAAAAATGATGGGGTGACAATTATTCTGGTTATTCATTCATGAATTGGGAACCTACTATTAATTCTAGTTCTATGAATTATTTTATATTATTTAATTTTAGTAGAATCATTCACACACGACATAAAAATATCGAGGTTGAGTTATCTATACTATTATAAAATTGGGTAATTATTTCATCCATAGTATATAACTCTCCCATGGTTAATGTTTGTTGATTGAAACTACCATTAAATATTTTCTTAAATCCTTTGGTTGATTTTTATGCAATATTGTGCATGGAATTGCTATCATTATACAATGAAAATATCAAATATTGGTAAAGAGAGATCACTCTTCACATCCTGAGGCATTGTCCCATTATATATATGTGTAAAAGTAGAAATTAATCTACTTCAGAACCATCGTCCCAATGTTGGATATTATCTCTTTACGAGAAATAATATATATATAAAATTATTGAGACAAAGGAGAGATTCATGATTTAAGACATTCCTAATGTGAGAGTCTACACTGATGTGTTCCCTGAAAAATTATTTAATCTTCCTCTAGACCAATGGGTTGGATTATGAATTTCAATTACTCATATATCTCTTTCTATTCCATATAAATAGTATATAATGGAAAACATAGTGTTGTAAGGACTAAAGAATTAGTTAACAGAGAATATGGAAAAGTTTTATATATTCTCGATTGCTCCACTCTGGGTTGTGTATGTCCTCTTCGTTAAAAAAATGGTGGATCAATGAGCCTATTAATTTATTTTCATGAGATAAATAAATCATAATAAATATTAAGTATCCAATTCATGGGATAGATTTATTTTTCAATCATCTTTGTGGGTATATGCATTTTTCTATGGTTGATCTTTGGTCGGGATTTCACTAATCAGTGATGAGGAAGGAAGATATCCGCATGTATGCCTTTCAAATGTTGTATAGACACTATGAGTTCATAGGGGTAGCTTTCGGACACCATATTTTCCAAATATATTCATGGTCTTCATGAATTAAGTATTTTGAGATTAGCTATAATGCTTTTTGGTGGTCATTATTGATGCTACATTGATATACTCTGGGAGAAAGGGGTACCTTAGGAGAATTTGAATACTATTCTAAAGAATTTTTTTAAGGTGAAACTTTTTATAAATTATATTAAATGTGTGTTCTAGGGGAGGAATTATATTTTTTTGGTAATTCTGTCACCAATAAAATGATATCTATGGACCCTTCCAAGATAAAGGTAACTGAAGATCCTTCCTGACCAATATCTATAACAGAGATCTGTACTTTCCATATTCAAGCTATGTATTACCATCGATTTTTGAAGAAAATATCATGATTTTAAAACCCACTATCCATTTTTACATGGAATGGGTAAATGTTTTTATGGACCAGTGACTGTGATGACTACATCAAAGAGTTGAAAAAGAGGCTTGTCACAACACCATTACTCACACTTCTTACAAGTGGGGAACCCATTTTGGTATAAAACAATACTTCAAAGAAGTGATTCAGCAATGTAATGATGAAATATGATAAATATATAACCTACACCTCAAGGAAGTTGAAATTTTATGAACAAAAGTATTTTACATATGATTTGGTGTTTGTGTATGTGATTTTAAAGGTGGAATTATGGTGGAATTATCTCTATAAGGGGAAGTGTGAGATATATATACTAATCATAAGAGCCTCATATGTATATTCACATTGAATGAACTTAATATGATCAAGTTAATATTATTATATCTCATATAATATTATTACTTCTCAATCCACTACCACCCTGGTAAAGAAAATATGTTGGTAGATGCTTTATGTAGAAAGGATCCTCTATTTTATCAATGATGGTAGTTGAGAACGATCCAATATTCTTAGACTTGAAAAATATGGAAATGGGAATCATGTAGGAAGGGGAATTTTCAATCGTTTAAAATTTGATTTCTCAACTATCCAATATATAGAAAATAAAGGTTTCTCAATGAAATGATGTGGGGTTTTAAAAAAATGACGATATCAGAATTAGGAAATCCACAGAGTTCATAATGGATATGGAAGGAGTCGTGGGAAATTGTTCATAACTATTTGAACAATCAAATCTTGAGATAAAGAAAGGGATTTTTAATGATGCACATAGCTCAATGATATCTATTAATCCATAAAGCACAAAGATGAATCAACATCTCCTATAGAAAAATTATCCGGCGAATATGAAGAAGTATATCATTGAGTATATAAAATGTTTCTTAGTATATCAGCAAGTGAATGTTGAATGATTGTAGTCTGTCGGGATGATGCAACCATTACCCATAACAACATAGAAATTAGAAAACATAACTGTGGAATTATTCAAAATAAATAAAAATAAATCCATAGGAAACTATCATATATGGGTTGTTGTTGATCATAATACAATTGAAGATGAATTTATCAAAATTCGAGAGGGCATCTCACTAGATCCAATTGCATGGATATACATCAGAGAAGTTTTACGGCTAAATGGTGTACCACAATCAATTATATCATATCAACTTCTATGATGAACTTATATGTTCTAGAAATGTCTCTAACATTCTCTAAACACTAAATTTAGATTTATCATATCCAATCATCATCAAACTCTTGTTCAATATAAACAGAACATTCAAACATTGGAAGACATGTTGAGATCATATTCTATGGATTTCAAAGGAGGATGGGTTCAACACCATCCTCTAGTCAAGTTCTATTACTAAAACTATTTTCTTTAGAGAATCTAAATGGCCCCATATGAATACCTTTATGGTAAAAGATACATAACATCAAAATTTTGCATTAAATTTAGTGAATATAAGCTTTTCGGACTAGAAATGGCAAAAAACGAGACGATAATGTGAAAACAATTTAAGGAAATTTCAAGGAAGCCCAAAGTCGATAGAAGATATTTACAGACAATCGTCGAAGGTACCTATAGATTGAAGTTGTAGACATGGTGTTCCTTTGCATATCTCCATTGAAGATGGACATGAGAGATGTGAAGAAATGAAATATGAGTCCCCGGTACATCAAACCGTTCGTAATTCTTGATCATTTCATAGAATTGGCATACCAATTATCACTTCTACAAACCTTTTATCACATACATGATGTATCCCATGTATCCTTTATGAATAAGTATATACAAGATACCTCGTATGTACTGAATCTAGTGATAGTGTAGTTGGAAAATGATTTCTCTTATGGGGAGCATTTAGTGAAGTTCTTAGATTGTTGGGACAAATTTTTATGTAACATGACTACTCACTTGATCAATGTAATATGAATGAACCATAAGTTAGAGTATATAACATGTGAACTAGAGGAACTAATAATGGAAAAGTATCCTAAATAAATTTTGTTAAACGAAATTTCGATGGAGAATTTCATAAGGAGGGAGAATGCAACAACTCAATATTTTGTCAACGTAAACCCCATTATTATAATTATTACATATAGTATATATCAAATAAAATCACATCGAGAAAACAATAAAAACATTATAATTTATAAATTAGTTAAATAAGTGGTAATTCATGAAGTTACGGAACCACTACCAATGGAATATGACTTATCCTTTTGAGTAGTAACATGACCATTTGAAAATATGAGAAAACCTCTCCTAAATATTTTTTATTAATATAAAATTAATAAAGAAACACCATTTATGAATATATTTTTATATATATGATAAAATTAACTTTTAATTAATATGATCATTTATTTGAAAAATACCCATTTTAATATTATAACTGATTTTATAACACATTAAAAAATTAATTAAAGTATAATAAAATTATATTATAATAATATGAAAAAAAATTATTAATTTATGAAAATAAATATTATTTTTAATAATTATTTTAATTACAAAAATTATAAATAAATTAAATATGTTTCAAAAATATATATATATATAAATAATTGTTTTTAAAACATTTATTTTCTTATTCCTCGATATAAATATAACATTATATCATTTATAAGGTACATAAATTATATTTACCCATATTTCGGTTAGGTTTTGATTCAAATCACAAGTAGACAATTAATATAATGAAAATGATAGTCTTTTAGAAAATGTGATCTGTGACAATTTAATTAAAAATGAAATTTTTCGGAAAAATTCCAAAAGTTCCCCCTAATATAATTTTGAAATTACTAATTTAAAAAAATTTATTCTGTTCAACAAAATTTATAAACGTTTTAAAATTTATTTATAAAAAAATGTTCCACTAAAAGGTGATAAAATTTCTTTAGAAAATATATACTTTTATGTGGCAATAATGGATTTATTTTTTTATTAATCATTTCAATAATGTCTGTTGAATTTGAAAACATTTATTTTAATATATAACATATAATTATCATTATGATCTTTGAATAATATTGATTAATTTAATTTATTAATACAATATTCTAATATGCTCACACAAATAGTTATTTATAAATACACATCCTTTCTAATTAATTATTAACCCAAGGATTAATTTTATAAACATTTGTAAACTATATTTTCATAATTTCAATAATATATTTCATTTCAACCATTGTAATGGATATGCGATAACTAAAAAAATTAAATAATAATATTTAAGCATATTTTAATGATTGGTGTTTTTTGTAAAGTGAACAATAAAATAAGATAAAATTAGAAAGAGACATATTTTAAAATATTGTGTTGTTATATTCTCCCCTCCTTAAATAATTTTTTCCCATACAGTTTAAAATTAAACATAGAAAAAGAAAATTTTTACACTTAAAATTTTGTTTTTAAAATTCCACATCATTTAAAGGGTGGATACAACATTATCGTGAATGAGGTAAAGAGAAATGTGAAGGTCACCACAAAAACAACATTCCAAAATAAGATAACATTTACGAAATTATGGACAAAGAATAGAAACCTAACTATAATTTTGTGATGGAGAGTGATATAAATCATGGTCATTCAAAAGCCTACCATCACAAAATCATAAATTATTTATAAATAAAATTATGTTGTTTATCAGAAGGAAATGTAAACAGATGATGTTATGGTTCTAAAATTCATTTGTTAGAGTTGAGGGTTTCTTTTAATATCCATAAAAGAACATGATAAAATAAACATAATTTATTACTTTACATATCATAATCATAATATCATCCGTTGTTTTTCTTCAATATTTTTTAAATTCATTTCTCACTTCTCGAAATGAAATTTCAAACTGAATTTTTCAAGCCAGACGATATTTTATGAATCATAAGATTCACAAGTCATTCCTTCATCTTTTAGATGTTTACAGAAACCAAGATGGATATCGTAGGTTATCTAATATTATAAATAATATTTTAATTTTAATAAATAATATTCTTATTTCATTCCATATGTATTAAATCTAAAGGAAAATCCAAAAAATGATTGTCTAAAATCGAACACTACAAGATTCAAAAAATAATGTAGTTGTTTTTATCACATACCAAATATATTAATACCATGATCACCATTAATCTAAAATGAAAATATCCATGCTCAAAATACATTAAATAAGCAGTGGTGTATTAAAATCCTTATATATCTCATGATTCCTATCACCATAATAACATAACATAATTATTGAATCCAAAAAAACAAATGCATTAATTATTTCACTTTAACATTCATTACATCAAAAGCTTATCCTTGATCTGATTACTTCTTCTAATCTATAATTACATCACTCTTATATCATTCATCTGCGCAGTTCCCCATATCCTTGCAATTGATGCATTTCACATTTACAAATTATTTATTTGCATAAAAATCACATTGTGGGTGACCTTTCTTGCCACACATGTCACATACTCTAATTCCATTTAGATAAGTATAAGGTGTTTTCTATCCATGATTATCAAATACGCTAAAATATTTCAATCTTTTTTCCCTTTATCCATATGTTTCCCTATTGTTCTACAATTTTCTTTCATTCTAATAAATTCATAGGACATAGAGAATTATATTTCTATCATTATATCCCATGAGACTATATCTTCATATAAAGAGATTTTTTAGGAGGCCAAGGCCTTTCAACAAAATATATTTAACCAATCAAAGAAACAATAAAAATTACTCATGGGGAAACCAATATGGTATATACAATTAATTTAAATTTTTTAAAGTTAGATTCAAATTTATAAAAATTATAATCTTCTTTTTTCCTCAGAATTAGAAATTTCCTCTCCATATCTGATCGTTGTTCCTGAGGGAAATAGTTTTCCAAGGGAATTTCTTTAAAATTCTTACATTACATGTTTTCAATTATTTCCTCCTCCTTTTTGTTCTAAATCAATAACCACCAATGACCTGTATCTCATGGGAGATGATTATCTTCCATTAAAACCTTAACCTTATCATTACATCCCAAAGAATGAAATATATTCTCTAGGTAACAAATATATTTCTCTATTAAAAATGGGTTTGTAGTCCCATTGAATAATGGAAGTCATTATTTCATGAAGTGGTCGACTTTTTTACACAATGTTTGAGATCATGTTTTTCCATAAAGTCATGGTTATTACTCATAACCTAATCCAATTTTCAGAATATATTTATAATTTTTTCTTCTCCAGCTACACCTATATCTCTAACATTATTATCTTACATATAAAGGAAATCCCGACATTTAATACGTGCATTGATACAGTTTCTATTCCAACCACTCAGCACCATATCTATCAAATTCCATACACATGATTAGTTAATAACATTATTAAACATAATGTATAATATAAAACTAATAAAATAGTTAACATAAAATTAAAATTTGTTCATAGTTAATCTCATAATCATAAACATGGTTTTTTTGTTGACATATTTACATTTAAATCCTTTATAGTGGTTTGTAATGAAAATGTTAATAATTCTAATCATATCCAATGGGATTGTAAAACCAGGTGCATAGTAAGGCTCATTTTTGAGTACCAGGTTAAACAAAGTCCCTCTCGATACGCCTTGTTGTCATTGATACCCCTACATACATGTATTCATGAATCATTCAGACTTATAGTATTGAGAAAGGGATGTATTTTTAATAATACTCACATAATATCTACACTATAATGATTCTAGGAAGTTACATTACTATTAACCTCATATTATATCTTAGAATTATGTTCCCTGATCTAGTTTCTCTGTTTTATAATAAACAAAATCTTATACCAACTATAAATATATCATCCTTAGTGATATATTGTCGGTGATTTACTTAATTACATGGACATGATTAAAAAGAATCATATCCCTAAGGACTGAATGGTTTAGTAGATTTTGAAAAAGAGATACAAAAATAAGTATTAAACTAAAACATGACATTTAATAAAACATGTAAACAGAATTTTAAACACACATAAAATCCTAAATTACCCCTTAATTCCATTTATAATATACATCATCAAATCTTAAAGGATGAAAAATGGGTAGCTTAGATGCTCAATAAGGATACAAAATAAAAAGGAAAGGAATATAAAAATAAATAATAAATCATGGTGAATAAGAAAAATATGATGTCTATAAAAGATATATGTGCTCATAATATGAGTCGAATAAATGATGATCAACTAATGACGCGTAAATAATCACATGAGATTAAATATTAACCATAGATATTGTACTAGTCGAATAATCACGTGGAATATCCATAAAGAATCTCAAAAAGATGTAATTAATAAAGATGGAAAATCTAAAACATACCTTTGAGTCCTCATCCAAGAAATTTTAAAATAAATTGGTAAGGCCTCAACCAAATCCATATCTAAAAAATTGGTAAAGGCCTCAGGCAAGTCCATATCTATTTTGTCTCATAAGACCTACCAGTGAATGGAGGGGATATAGTAGGCCCCAAAAACCTATTTCTAATTCAAATTAATTCCTAATGTGAATGTGGTGAATCATAAACAACATATAATGTGAAATTTAAATAATTGTCCCCAATCAGTAAACAAAATATCTAACCATTCTGAGTAGTATGGGAATGGAACATCCACAATCAAAATTATCATAAACCAGTTAATAAAATATTTTATGTTATATCATAATAGGTAAATTCCACTTAATAATAATATTCAATATAAGGTGGTAAAATATATTAAAATAACCTAATAAAATTATTGAGTATTTATTAAGAGAAATATCCATTTTACATTCGAAATAAGTGGTCTTTAAGAAAATAATTTTGATTTTTCATAAAATCATATTACAACATGAATATTCCATTAAAAAATATAGGGTCAATAAAATTTTATTTGAGTCATAAAAGATTTCCCACTAAAGTGAAAACATGTAAAAATGTAATTAAAGAAACTTAAATAATGGGCCACATTAGTATGTTTTAAGGGAAAATATTAAATGGTTTTTAAAATAAATAAAGGCATAATTTTTCTACAAAACCATAAATTTAAAAAATATTGTTTCACATTCTTAAATTGGTGATTTTATAAAACCATTTTTGGCTTAAAATAGATTATGGAGTGCACTTGAAAATGAGTATGAAACATGGATGTTCCCTCAAGTCATTCATACTTTATTGGAATAATTGAGAAGGGAGCCTTAATAATATGTATTTTCCCATAAAAAAATACTAACTAATATAGACCCATGAGTTTGGAAGTCATATATACTATTTAAATTAGTTATATAAAAATGGAATAATAACATTGGTGTAATGATAGATAAAGTGTAACATGAATAAAAAATGGAGATTTGGGAAACAAATCCTTACAACTTTTTAATCAATCGAAACATGTGCACAATAAAATTAGAAATCATAACATTAATCATTTAATACCATGACTATAAATTGATTAATTATATAATATATCAAATGGAAGTATAAATACACCACACACAAGGAATATGTGGTGAGTGAGGCATATCTCACAGATTTAAAAGTGAGATAAGAAAACCCTTAACTTATATCTAAATGTGTTATGCACTTGCACTAAATGTCATGGGTAATGAAATTATATTATTTAGCAATTTGACTAATTACCTTTTAAAAATGTATTTTATTTGTTATCATTTAATTGATTTAATTTATGTTTTTTAATGAGTTATAAGAATCAATTCTTTTGTTTGGAAGTGATTGTTTCCATTATTTTCATGATATGTTCACTTGTACACAAGTGTGAAAGATCATGTAAAATGGGTATAGTTATCCATAATTTAAATGAAATTTTATTAATGAACTCATATAATATTAAATGGTATTGTATATATTTTCAGATATGAGGACACTTCATTAGATAAAACGTTAATGATAACAATTTAAATTAATTTGGCATTTTTTGATCATCAAACACTTGTTTTATTTTATGAATTTATAATTTGTATATATAATTATTTCATTAAATTAATTAAGCTTTATTAAATATATTATAGAATTTTTAGACCGAAAAAATGGTTTTATGACCAGCCTTTGAGATGTAACTGAAAAATGAAAAATCATAATCTAGGAAGATGCTAAATCAACACCACACATATGATGTTTTCTTTTTTAGAAAAAAGGGGAAGAGAAAAAAATGATGGTGGTTATCCCATTATCATAATTACATTAATGTATATATATGATAGTAAATTTATCATTCATCGTGGTACATAAGAGGTAATGGAATTATATTAAAAAGAAAATAAATTAAAAGATACTTAAATGAGAGCAAGGGGGTTTCCCTCTTGAATTATTCTCCTTGAGAACATCATTAAAGAACATTCAAATTGTATTTTAGAGAGACAAAAAATACCATAAAATGGGGGATGGGTATGGTTGTGTAAATTGGTTGAATAGAAGAAAGATTCATGTTTTTTGAGGTGTGAGGAGAAGGGTTTGTGAAGGGTGGTATTTATATTGGAGCAAAGGGGTGTTTTTTATTAGTTTATTCATTTATTTTAATTTTCCTCAAGGAAGGAAATATAGTTGATTTTTCTTACTTAATGAAATAATTAGTTCAATTTAGTTGAAATAATTGTTTCATATATGATGTATTATTTTTGAATTCATGTATTTGGGTTAAAATTTTAAATATCGTAAATTACAGTATTTCACTATTCCAAAAAAATCAACTATTTTAGAAAAAATACAGAAATTCTACCTAACCATTTTAGTAATAGTAGAATTTAAAAATGACCTTCATATTATGAAAATAATTTTTTAAATATTAGAAAATTAATTTTTATTTAAAATTTTAATTTATTTGAAAAATACCAATATTAAATTTAAACTAATCATAAAACACGTTTAAAAAATAATCAAGTTCTCATAAAATTATATAATAAATTTAAGAAAAATATATATTAATTTATTAATATATTTTATTAAAATAATTATTCTTTTATATAATTATTTTAATTATAAAATTATATATAAACATTTATGTTTTAAAAAAATATTGGCACTTTATTTAACGTTATAAAAAATATTATTTACTTCTTCCACGATATAAATATAATATATAATCAATTATAAGATAAAAAACATTATTTATACATCTATAGGGGATTTTTTTGTTCAAATCATAAATGTACTATTAATATAATGAAAATCATAGTTATATAAAAATTATTATCTTTTACTATTCACTGGAAATTAAATATTTAAAAAATACCAAAATTTCACCCGTTGATAATGTCAACGTTCCTATTTTAAAATTTACATTTATTTTTTTTCAATATAATTTTTAAAATATTGAAAATTTAGTTTTAAAACATGTGCAGTATTAAAAAGCGCATAAAGAATCTTTATAAAATTGATACATTAATGCGAAAAATTATATTTTTTCTAATATTTATCCTATAAAACTTATTAGTTGAATTTAAATACATATCATTGAATATGTAACATATAATTATTATTATTATATTTTACTAATATTTATTATTTAATTTATTAATAAAAATATATTTGTGGTATATAAATAGTTTTTTATAAAAGATTATCTTTTCTATTTAATTATTAACCAAAGAATTCATTTTATAAACATGTTTAAACAATATTTTCATAACATACATAGTCTCTCTCATTTCCCCCATTCTAATGGCTATGTGATAAAAAATAACATTTTATCAATTTTCCAAGCTCTGTGTTCTATGTTACATTAACTATTGAAGAAGATAAATTTAAAAAAGGCATACAATAAAATCATGTGGTGTTACAGGTACACTTTTATTAGATAAAAAATGTTCACAATTGAAAAACCACTTCATTTTTTAATAATGTTGTGACACTATTCAAGGGTATAATGGATAAATAAATGAGCCATGAGGGGGTGTCATAAAATTTATGGTCGAAACTCCTTTCATCCATTCATTTTGAAATAAGTATTGAGTGATATAAGAATTGTTTTTTACTTTTAACCATTTACCCATATTAACTTTTACCTTATAAATTAATTTGTATCCTTAATAATTCACATAAATGAAAAAAATGGATGAGATCATTTTACATAATCTAAAAAATTTGATTCCAAATATGAAACCCAATTTATTAAATAAAAATCATGTTTATATGGTAATTAAATTGAACAGAAGAACTTGAAGTGTGAAAAAACATGTTTTTTGAAGAATGTTATTTTGAACTAAATAAATATTTATGATTAGATTATAATTATCAAATAAATGGATTCCAATGTATTTAAAATAATTATTATCATTAAATTTTTAATCATTTAATAATAAATTAAATCGTAAACATCATTTTATCAAGTTATGATTAATTAAACAATATATTCAATAACAGTTTTCAATAAAATGTCATACGAAAATTCAAAATTTTGATATTTGGATTATAAATTCAATATTGTATAAAAAATTATTTATTCTGCATCATAATAAATAATTTTATATTAAATTATTTTTAAAACATTAAATGAATTAATTTAATTGAATAATTTTATAGTGACCTTCATAACATATTTTGGGATTTCACTGTTCACTTGATGATTAACTATTCCTAATAAAATTAAAAAAACATGTTAAGATAATCTAAAAATTATAAATTCAAAAATAATGTTATGTTTTTCAAATTCACAACATAAAATATATCAAATTTATTTCTAATTAGACACATAAAATAGGGAATTTTGTTATTAAAAAAATGTATTTTAGTATATTATATATTACTAATTATTCTAATGTTAATATTCATTATTTATTAAAAATGAACTTATATTCATGAAATAAAATTCAATTTTCAAGAAAAATTAATTCTTTTATGTATAATGTAAATTTATAAAAAAACATTTCGAACAGTGTATAAAATCATGATATATCTATACAAATAATTCTGTACATTTTGATATAATCCTAATTTCTACTTACATAACACATTATCATCACCACATATGTCCAAATAATTATAAAATATATTGTTTCAGTTTTATGTTGATTTTAAACTAATATGGATATTGTGGCAATATCCATGAAAATGAACTTCTATTATATATTTGTTTTCTCAAACTATAATTTATCAAGATTGAATTGGGATTCAGTCATAGTAAACCGTAGGTAAGATACCTCTCTTCCATGTTTGGATAACTGAGTTTTATAATGAATACATATTTCTTTTAATTCTATTTATTCCAACATTATTTTTTTGGGATACAATTATTTCAATTATATAGGCTTATTTAAAGACTATTTATTAACAATATTATTTATTATTAAAAAAATACCAATCTAATTTTATCACTTTATTTTGATTCTTCATGCAAAAAAAGACTATTAATAATGTATTTTTTAAGGATGATATATAGTAAATTATGTAGTTGTTACATTCTCCCCCTATAAATAAATTTTATTCTTATAATTTTAATAATTACATATTAACCAATTTGTTGAAATATGAATTGATATTTAATTTTATAATGAGGTATCAATCATGTCTATTTACATATTACAATTATAATCCCAAAATTTTGCTTATTAATAAATATTTGAATAAAATACCTCTCATGGATTGTGTTAAAGACTTATTTTAATTTTTATATAATTCATATTTCAGACCTATAGTATCAAATTATCATAAAATTATTTATGTAATGAAATGTGAACCCATAGTTTTTAATAACATCACCATACATACCTATATCTCAGTAACCAATGTTTCTCAACTCGATGGAATTGATGGAATGTTATGGTCCAATTGTTGCGTCGATAACGAATTATCCTCCAATTTATAAGGATCATTGAGATCCATATTCAGATCCATATTATCTTTTTCTAGTGCAGTTTTCTTCAGTTTACCAGATTGTTCTGCCTCCATATTATCAACCATTTATGTTTTTATATTTATAATAATTCCATCAATCTCTTCAACCCCTATTTTTCTAGTCGTGGATTTACCTAGTCTATAAAACCCATTTAATTAAATGATGGATGGGGTTTGATTCCTCACCCCTCCTCTTTGGTTATCATTTCTTGTTTAAAAATATTTTATTCTAAGACCTAAAATATTTCTCATACACACCACGTGGGTTCACGTAATATGGGGCTTGAAACCTATGTTTGAAATGATTCTTAGATTAGAGAACACTAAGTGGCATTCCAACTTTTCACATTTCCATTGTGTCCTATTGAGCTATTAGTAGCGGTAGTTAGTCATATTCTATATCCATAATTTATATGGTGCTTTCAACTTTTCTAAGAAACCACGACCTACATACTGTGGTGGTGCATTGATAAATGATTGGGATGATGATCTATGGTAGCATAATATAATTTCAGTTACATTAATATCATTGTATGGAAGATTCCAGTAATTTTCACTAACCACATCTATTTTTCCTTGAAAGTAATATTCTTGTGTAATCTAACCATGATCTGTGAATAGGGAGTCGAGGTTGAATATGTTAACCCATTACATTGAATCTATATAAAGTACATGTAATAAAATTTATATTAACAAAAATATATGCTCCCAAAAAAAAGGTCATATAAAGATATATTTTATTTGATAATAAATAATAAGCGTTATTTACTTTGTAAAAAACATTGAAACATTGAGTTGTGAGAATAATGATATCTTATACATAATTCCAAAGTGGTCGATTCTGTTTTCCCACAAATTTTAATCAAAACTCAATTAATAGAATCCTATTTTTGTTATAAACGTTGTTTTTTTTCATTCAAATCATTATTATCTTCCTTGTATTTATTTCATGATCTTATGCAATGTTAAAAATTTCCACACATAAGGAATTGTACCATCATTAGTGCATTCAGATTCTATTTTACCACTATAATTGTCTAAATCCAAAATATAAATATTATATGGTATTTTGAAGCTGATTACCTCATCTTCTACAATAAAATCATGTTGCATCCCCCATAAGGAAATTTCCATGTTATTTCTTCAAAATTTTCAACGTATAAGAAATTGAAAATTGTTTCCTTCATTATCCCCATCAATTGATATTTTATTGTAATGTATCTTTCTCATATCTGGTGACTTTGGGACTTCGATAATGATAAAAATTTTAATTTTATTCGATGAGATATATTTTTCTATAATCCAAATATTTCTCATTCTATCTCCCATTCTAATGGGGTTGTTTGTAGAGGTAATATTGTAATTTTTATTCTCACCACTAGTTCCTTATTGTTCTATTTAATAAAAAATGGATGATAATAGTGATTAAACATTTACAATATGGGGATATCATCATGTTCTAAATAGAAATTTCAATATTAAAACATAGTTTTATATTCAAATATCACATTGGTCTCTAGTTTATTTAGTTAAATATTAATTAATCTTATATTCACTTGGGATCTTTAAGTTACATTTTCTTATTCTTCTCAATCCAACCCCATAAGTGAACATGATAATCACTCCTTCATTGTGGTCTATAAATATAATATGATCTAACAAATTATATCCAATAAGCATTTATTTCCAGGTCTAGAGTCTTATGCCCACTCATCTATAATTATTTTGATGATCATGTCAATTATCAACCAACCATTTTTGAGTAAATTACCCTAGGTTCCTCAAATCCATAACAAAAACCCCAATATAGTATCCAAACAGATATTTATTACATAGAAAACTAAAAAACTCTATGTTATTGAAAAATCAAGAAGATATAAAATACATCAAATCATTTATATAGTTCTCACTAAATATATCTAAAATAATCCACAGAATAACTAAACCTTCTATTTTATAAGAACCATGGATACCCAAGATAATAATATATATATAATACACTGATTTCATGGTTAAATTTAAAATATTAGACATACATTCAAAAATACCTTGGACTGAATGGTTTAGTGTCATGGAGCCTATATTCATAAACGTCATATTTTACTAAACTTATGAACATTTCTCGATAACTATTCACTTACAAACTATATTCTTGGTGTCTCATATTACATAATCATATTCATAATATGGGGAATAGAAATATATTATGTGGTGAGATTGAATGCTCGATAAGGGATACATATAAACTAGTCGTAATGGTAAGAT
Source organism: Viscum album (assembly GCA_963277665.1). NCBI lineage: Eukaryota > Viridiplantae > Streptophyta > Magnoliopsida > Santalales > Viscaceae > Viscum > Viscum album. Next base: position 1,294,447,658 of record OY728158.1, read on the forward strand.
CTCAAATTTGAGGGAAATATGAGTAATGGTTTAATATTATATAATAAATATCATCATATAATAAGTGAAAAAAAATGAAATATGAATATTTAAAAAGGATGATGTCATAGAAACGTAGGACCAAATTATGGGTATAAAAACATGGCTTATAAATCTATAATTCACATGACATTATTTTATAAAAAAGTGAAATATAATTATAATATAAAATATCATTAAAATATGGAATAGTTTAAAAATAAATCATCCTTTATTAGATATATTTTCACTAACATATTTAATGAATATCATTTTTAAACACTAAATGTATATTAACTCTTTAATTTATGAATAAATCCATACATTTCCACACATTAGTTTTGTGACAAAATCTATGTATATCTACACAACATTCTATAATTAGATATAGACCCACAACCAATACATTTGAGGGTCATATATGACACCACTTGTCATAATCCTTATATATGGGTGCCACATAAAATTAAATCATTCATCTTATAATAAATAACCAATAAGAAGAAAATTAGTTTTATAACATTTAAAATTTTTATAACATAAATACAAAAAATTCATTTGATACCAAAAATATGATCACCGAAAAAGTTCATATATTAGGTGATTTATGAAACATTTATTTATTGTGGAAGAAACCTTTTGAAATGAAAATTAAATCATTTAAAATATTATTCCTAAAAAATATATCTTAATAGAATATAAAAAATATGTCATTTTTTTATCGGCAATAAAAAATTAAATAATATGGAAATATCATAATACATTTATTTAGATATACTCCCAATAATTTCCCTTGAAAATAAACATGTAATATTTCAATATGTGATGTATTATGGAAGAATAAATGATAATTATAAATAAATGCATTTTGAATATTTGGAAATGTATTAATTAAAAAACACACATCTTTAAAAGGATATCAAAAACCCGGTTTAAAAACGTAATATTATGACAATTGAAGATAAAAACAATTTTAGTTTTAAAATGGGAATGGAAAACATTTTTGGGAACTAAAAAATTCGATATGGTGGAGAAGATCATTAGAAAAGATGAAAATTTTCGTTAATAATTATAAGGACCTAGCCTTAAACCTTACTTAATCTTGAGTTATTACAAGATTACACATTGAGGATCTTTTCGGGTTTAGAGTTTTAGAGAATTAGATCATAAAACTTGCATTACATTCCACATATAAACAAAGTGGTTACATAAAGATAGTATTCTTCATTCCCATCAATGGAAACACATTTAAAATAAAACATGGATTATTTCTTGACACATCCTTGACTCTATCATCTTATCATGTACCTTTCCCATGACCTGTGAAAAACATTTCAAAAACTTGGGATGAGCATAAAAACTCAGTATGGGTTGTAAAAAAACATGGAAAGGAAACATGAGTACATATATACATAAGAGTGAAATCATACTTTACCCATAAAACAAAGGCATTTTAACATACCACATAAAATCATGAATAAATCATAGAAATCATAAGACATAAAGGTAACTTGAGGCATTCATAACATTCTTACGTAGGGAGTAACCCTCATGGTTACGTTTGGGATACCCATCACAGTATATTCCCTAAAATCTCTTCGGAGAAACCTTAATGTTTCACTCCTTCGTGTTACCCAATGCATTGGAGAGCTATAACGGGCTCACCCGCCCTTAGTTTATCACGGAACCACCCGTCTTCATAATAATGCCCAAGAACCATAACATAATCATATCACATAAAACATGCATAAAGGAAACATAAAATTTCCACACTTCAATCACGAGATATCAATAAAACACATTAATTTAATAAAAACATTATGAAAACCCGTTTTCAATACCAAAAATAATAGAAAAGTAAGACATGGTATTTATTTTTCATTTAAAAAGAAGGTATGGCTTGTAGAGGAAGCCGAAACTCAAATAACGGTCACGACGGCGGAGAAGTTTTTGTCGCCGCATACGTACGAAAAAAACCTTCCCTTTTGTCGTTTAGTAAACGCTTCGTATAAAAAAAGATTCCTTTTGAATAAATGTAAAAGTAAAAGGGTTTTATACACCGTATAAAAGAAAGTTGTGTATAAAATAAAATATGCCTCAAGGAAAGGAGATTGAGACGAAGTCCCATACCTCGTATCCGACTTGACCCGACCGTTCTTTAATCTCCTGAATAATAAACTTGAGTTAATCTCTACTTTCTTATGAATCTTTTTCAAGTTCATTATTCCTTTTATACCATGTTATGAACATCATGTAATCAGTTAAGTTAATAATGTTCATTTTGTCGGTATTTGGTTCTTAAGTCAAAAATAGACTTCTTACACTTACATGTTGTTAATTTGGTCAAAGGTTCATTATATCCAGAATGTTATTCATGATTTAGATATCATGTATGTCATATATATCCAGTACATACAAGCATTTATAATATTACATCACATTTAGAGGTAAGAAATGAAATACACCGTTCCTGGAGACGGTAAGCCGTACGTACGCATGGATGCTACTTCCATTTCTATTTCATATTTTCTGGGATGGAATCATAATGATATAAGAGTATATTATAATTCCATAATAACATATATAATATCATTAACTTTATCCTTTACACATCCCACATATGGTATTAACGAATCAAATCACTTTTAGGGGGCGGTAGTCCGCACTTCCTAAAATGAAGATATCGTGTTTACCCATAATGGAAACCATAAAGGTATGCCAAAAATGAAAAAAACAGAAGCTTAAGGAAAACATAAACATATTATATATCATATATAAAAATATTGACATCATAATGGCCACCTTTGAAGGTGTTAAATGAGTGTTGAACAATCATCGTTTCGGGAGGCAGAATTTCGCCATCCACGGAAACCGAATGTTCTTTAACCATTTGATGTAGTTGTGTGAGAGTGTAGCTCAAATAAATCTTATAACAACATCCTAGTATATTGATGATACTGGGGATGATATAAAAGAAGTAAATAAAAAGAGTTTAGGGGGTTGGAGAAGCAAAATAAAACAAATGAACATTAGAGAATGAATTACCTTAAAAAGTGTAACTCCTTTTGATTTGAGCCTAAAGGATTCCTTTGAAAGGATTCTGCCAAAAGGGAATCCTCTAGGATGAGGAGAGGGATGTGGAGAGAGAAAATGGTCAGGGTTTGGCCGAGCCAAAGGCTTGAGAAGTGTGTTCAATGAGGTAGTGGTGGGGGCCTTTTATAAGAGGAGAGGAGGGGCACTTTTGGAAAGTAAAGAAATATTACTTTATTTGAAAATGTGTTTCGGTTTTAAAAGGTCCCACATTGATATAATTCGTGGATAAGGTGATAAGGGTCCTAAATCCACTCATCCAATTGGTTTTGGCCATGTGTAGGTCATAGATTTTACATTATCTTTCCATTTTATTTAAATCGTCAAATAATGATGTCATCGCTGCATCATTATTATGTCAGAAATACATTAATTTATTTAATGTCTAAAAATTATAAAAAAAATACTATGATATAGGAAATCATTTTATCTTTCCAATGACTATTTATAATCAAAATCTGGACTTGTATAACCCTACTTAAAAATTGTTTTCGTAAAACATATTATGTTTGTGTCATTTTCACTTTAACATTAAATAAAAAGTAATTTACGTCATTTCCCAACAAAAGTGGATCCATGGGGTTCCCAAATTGACCCATTGCTTTTCTTGGTCGGCCATGACACAAAAAATAAGGTTAGGACATGTGTCTAGGTCATTTCATTTTATTAAAGTATTATTTAAACCTTAAACTACACTAATTACCACTAATCGCGATTAAAAACTTAATAAGTTACTATTCACCAAAAAATTATTATAATCTCATTGAACCACATTTTACTTCTTAATGAAAACCATGTATGTCGGATTTTCAAAATTCAATACACATTAGTGGTAAACTTTCATTTAACTGAAAAATCAGTTTGCTTGATTATCACTTAGTGGTTTCACTATTCATCAAAAATTGAAGTTTTTCAGAAAATTACCAAAAATTAACCCTAAGCTATATTTGCTATTCCGAATTCAAAAATGAAGTCTATTTTACAAAATTCAAATAATATATGTCTCATTAATTAATTTAATAATTAATTCCCGCTGCCAGAGCAAATAGCGTGTTTTTACAAAACAATAAGTATCAAAAGATTGACACCAGTTTAAGTCTAATTTCAATGTGAAATTGATTCCAATGACCACCATTGGATAAAATTGTAAAAGTGTATTCATATTACACATTAAGACCAAATCAAAAGATAATCTAATCATATAAATAAATTAGATTAAAAAGCAGTTTTGATGTAAAATGCAGTATTTTTCACTATTCATAAAAAAATGAACCTTGTCAGAAAAATACCAATAATTCACACAAAGTAAATTGTGCTGTCCCAATCATAAAGAATAAGTTTATTTTGACAAACATAGTTTATAAAATTGTCAAAATATAGATTCAAAAATGGTTTTCCATCAAAAGGCAGTAAAACAATCTTTTAGGAATATTAGTGTATTCCATACATAAGATTGTATTTATTTTCATTTTAAGCCTCTATAACACTATCTTAATCATTAATAGACATAGATAAAAATATCTATTATTCATTACTTACTTGGGATGTTACATCCTTCCCCCCTTTAGAAAATTGCGTCCCCGCAATTTATTTACTTATCGAATAAATGGGGGTACTTATCTCTCATTGCATTTTCAGATTCCCATGTTGCCTCTTCAATCATGTGGTTTTTCCACAAAACCTTTACCTGATGAATCACCTTATTCCGTAACACTTGCTCCCTGTGGTCAAGAATCTGGACTGGTTGTTCCTCATAAGATAGGTTCTCTTCCAGCTGAACTACCTCTAGGCTCAAAACATGAGATGGATCTGGCATGTACTTTCTCAACATCGAAACGTGAAAAACATTGTGTACCTGAGATAAAATCGGAGGTAAAGCCACTTGGTATGCAACTGATCCAACACTTTCCAGAATTTCATATGGTCCAATGATCCTTGGACTTAACTTTCCTTTCTTACCAAATCTCATCACACTTTTCCAAGGAGAAACCTTGAGAAAAACATGATCACCTACCTCGAAAGATAGATCCTTCCTCCAGTTATCCGCATAACTCTTCTGCCTGCTCTGAGCTATTCTCATGTGTTTCTGAATCAACTGAACTTTTCCTGCCATCTCTTCTACCAATTCTGGTCCCATCAACTTCATTTCACCCACTTCATCCCAGAAAGTTGGAGTTCGACACCGCTTCCCATATAATGCCTGAAATGGTGCCATCTGTATACTGGAATGAAAACTGTTATTATATGAAAACTCAACCAAAGAATGATTTTGGTCCCAACTTCCTTGATAATCCATAGAACAAGCTCGTAGCATATCCTCCAATGTCTGAATTGTTCGTTCTGACTGCCCATCTGATCGAGGATGAAAAGCTGTACTAAAATTTAATTCAGTACCCAACGACTTCTGAAGGCCTTTCCAAAAGTTAGAAGTAAACCTAGGATCACGATCCGATAAAATGGAGAGAGGAACTCCATGTAACCTGACTATCTCTTTAAGATACAAACGGGAAAGTTGATCAAGAGAGAAAGTATCTCGTATAGCAAGGAAATGAGCAGATTTGGTCAAATGATCAACAATAACCCAGATTGCATTATTACCTCGAGATGTCTTTGGTAATCCAACAACAAAGTCCATGGATATATTCTCCCATTTCCACTCTGGCACTGGTAATGGCTGAAGCATCCCTTTCGGTAACTGCTGCTCTGCTTTAACCTGCTGACAAGTCAAACACTTCACAGTAAAATCAGCAATATCTCTTTTCATTCAATCCCACCAGTAATACTCCCGCAGATCTCTATACATCTTAGTACTGCCCAGATGAACTAAAAATGGAGAACTATGAGCTTCACATAACATCTCTCTCTTCAACTGTGAATCACAAGGCACACACAATCTCTTCCCAAATCTCAAAACGCATTCATTATCAATGTTGAATTCAGGCAACTTACCTTTCTGAACTAGCTCTACCTTTTTCTGCAACTCATTGTCTTGCTTCTGTGCTTGCTTGATTCTATCTGATAGAGAAGATCTCACTGATACCTGAAACAAAACAAAAGGAATTCCTGCACCAACAACTTCTATGCCAAAGTTCATCAAATCGTTAACCAAAGGATCACGTTCCAAACACAACATTGTTAATGAAGCATTACTTTTTTGACTCAAAGCATCAGCCACTTTATTTTCTTTTCCCGGATGGTAATGAATTGTACAATCATAATCTTTGATTAATTCCAGCCATCTCCTTTGTCTCATGTTTAACTCTTTCTGAGTGAATATATACTTTAGACTTTTTTGATCGGTATATATTTCACACATTACTCCATACAAATGATGCCTCCAAAATTTTAAAGCAAAAACAACAGCAGCTAATTCCAAATCATGTGTAGGGTAATTTACCTCATGAATTTTCAACTGTCGTGAAGCATAAGCAATTACCTGATCATTCTGCATTAGGATGCAACCAAGTCCTTTCAATGAAGCATCACTGTATATAACAAACTCACCATTCCTGGAAGGTAGTGCCAAAACTGGAGCATTCACCAATCTTCTTTTCAATTCCTGAAAACAATCATAAGATTCTTTTGTCCAGATAAACTTAACACCCTTCCGAGTTAGCTTAGTCATTGGACTAGATAACCGTGAAAAATTTCTGACAAACCTTCGGTAATAGCCCGCCAAACCAAGGAATCTACGAATCTCGGTTACATTTGTGGGTCTTGGCCATTCTTCCACAACTTTTGTTTTTTCTAGATCAACAGTTATTCCATCTTTAGAAACAATGTGACCAAGGAAAGAAATTTGTTGCAACCAAAACTCACACATGCTGAATTTCCCATACAGTTTCTTTTCTTTTAAGGTTTGCAAGATAACCCTTAAATGTTTTTCATGCTTCTCTTTACTTTTAGAAAACACCAAAATATCATCAATGAAAACCACCACAAAATTATCCAAGAACTTGTGGAAAATTCTATTCATTATGTCCATGAATACAACAGGTGCATTGGTTAGCCCAAAAGGCATTACTACAAATTCATAATGGCCATATCTCGTACGGAACGCGGTCTTCGGAATATCTGCCTCCTTAACCTTCAGCTGATGGTACCCCGATCTCAAGTCAATCTTTGAAAAAAACTGAGCTCCCTGGAGCTGATCAAACAAATCATCGATATGAGGCAAAGGATATTTGTTCTTAACAGTGATATTATTCAAGGCTCTATAATCAATGCAAAGTCTCATAGAACCATCTTTCTTTTTAATAAATAAAACAGGAGCACCCCATGGTGATGTGCTAGGTCTAATGAAACCTTTCTCTAATAAATCTTGCAATTTCTCCTTCAACTCTAAAAGTTCAATTTGTGCCATTCGATAAGGGGGTTTTGAAATTGGCTTAGCATCCGGAACTAAGTCAACAGTAAACTCAACTTCCCGATCTGGTATAATTCTAGGCAACTCATCAGGAAAAACATCAGGATACTCATTTACCACTGGCACATCATTAATCTGAATAGTTCCTTTATTTTCTACGACGTGTGAAAGGTAACATTCATTTCCATCTTTTACAAGTTTCTCGGCCTCTTGATATGTTATCAAAAGTAAGGGTTCATTCCTGTAAAAAAACTGAAAGTCTTTCTGAAAAGAAACTTCTTTAGCTCTACAGTCAATCTTAGCATGGTAGATAGAGAGCCAAACCATACCCAGGATAACATCAAACTCTACTAGAGGTAGAACAATAAGTTTTGCAAGTAGGTTCTTTCCACAGATAAGGATAGGAAGATTCTTATAAAATCTTTTTGCCTCGACACTTCCCCCAGGTGTTTTTACCAAAAGTTCAGGACTCATTTCTTGAGATGGTTTTCCCATTTTACTAGGAAAGGTTTCAGAGATGAAAGAATGTGTAGACCCCGAATCAAACAACACACTGGCATAATCTGAAAAAACAATCAAAGTACCTGATACAACTTCATTTGATGGCCTCACATCTGCTGAAGTAGTTGCAAAGGATTTCACCACCCCTTTCTGCTTGTAGTCTAACTTCTTCCCATCACTCAAGCTCTTTTTTGGACACTCGTTTGCATAGTGACCCATCTCATTGCACTTATAACACATCACTAACTGTAAATCAAATTTGTTCTTACCTTCAGCTTGATCCTTTTCAGTGCAATAACGAGCCTTATGTCCCATCTTACCACATCGGTAGCACTTTCCAGAATTCAGAAGACATTCCCCAGCATGCCTTTTGCCACATTTATCACAAACTGGAAACTTAGTTCTCTTACCATCAGACTTTTTTGAAGAATTCTTACCTTTCTCCTGCCACCTCGGTCTCTTCTTCTGCTGGTTGTTATAGAAAACTTGGTCATCGGCAAACTCCATTTCCACCTTCTCAGCACATCGAACAAGCTTTTCATAACTTTTAAACTCTCGAGAAGCTAATGCCCTTCGATACTTTGGCTTTAATCCTGAGTAAAAATGATTGATTTTACTATCAAGGTCCCGGATAAAATTTGGGGCATACCTTGCCAATCGAGTGAACCTTTCTTCATAGGCAGCCACAGAGTCTACCTCTTGCCTCAATTCCAAGAATTGCATTTCCATCCTAAGTAGAACAGCCTTAGGAAAATACTTCTCAAGAAACATACCTTTGAATTCATCCCAGTCAAGAGCATCAATCTCATCGGCGTCCCAGATATTCTTAACCATAGACCACCACTGATCTGCTTCACCCTCCAAACGGTAAATAGCAAGACTAACCTTTTGATTGTCTGAACATCCCATGACATCAAAAATCTTCTCCAGTGCTTTAATCCACCCTTCAGCTAGCACAGGGTCAGATGATCCTCTGAATGATGGGGGATGTTGCCTCATGAAATGTTCCACCACTGACATGTTCCTCAGCGGTTGATCTGGCTGATCTCGTGCATGGATACCACCGCCATTTATCGCTTGAGTCAACTGCGCCATTACTGCAACAAACTATTCAGTTCCAATTCCGACCATTTCTGGATGCTGATTCGGAAGGTTATTTCCTTCTGTATGGCTTCCTAGCACTGCTTCTCTATTTCCTCTGCGGAAAACCATTATGAACAAACATGTCTCAGATGAAGCAACATGGTAATCCGTAAATGCTATATCATTTCAAAAAATATATTTTTGGATAATCATTTAATAGAATTCTAACTCCTAAAGTTATCTAAACCGACCTCTGATACCAACTATAAGGCCCCAGCCTTAAACCTTACTTAATCTTGAGTTATTACAAGATTACACATTGAGGATCTTTTCGGGTTTAGAGTTTTAGAGAATTAGATCATAAAACTTGCATTACATTCCACATATAAACAAAGTGGTTACATAAAGATAGTATTCTTCATTCCCATCAATTGAAACACATTTAAAATAAAACATGGATTATTTCTTGACACATCCTTGACTCTATCATCTTATCATGTACCTTTCCCTTGACCTGTGAAAAACATTTCAAAAACTTGGGATGAGCATAAAAACTCAGTATGGGTTGTAAAAAAAACATGGAAAGGAAACATGGGTACATATATACATAAGAGTGAAATCATACTTTACCCATAAAACAAAGGCATTTTAACATACCACATAAAATCATGAATAAATCATAGAAATCATAAGACATAAAGGTAACTTGAGGCATTCATAACATTCTTACGTAGGGAGTAACCCTCTTGGTTACGTTTGGGATACCCATCACAGTATATTCCCTAAAATTTCTTCTGAGAAACCTTAATGTTTCACTCCTTCGCGTTACCCAATGCATTGGAGAGCTATAACGGGCTCACCCGCCCTTAGTTTATCACGGAACCACCCGTCTTCATAATAATGCCCAAGAACCATAACATAATCATATCACATAAAACATGCATAAAGGAAACATAAAATTTCCACACTTCAATCACGAGATATCAATACAACACATTGATTTAATAAAAACATTATGAAAACCATTTTCAATACCAAAAATAATAGAAAAGTAAGACATGGTATTTATTTTTCATTTAAAAAGAAGGTATGGCTTATAGAGGAAGCCGAAACTCAAATAACGGTCACGACGGCGGAGAAGTCGTTGTCGCCGCATACGTATGACAAAAACATTCCCTTTTGTCGTTTAGTAAACACTTCGTATAAAAAAAGATTCCTTTTGAATAAACGTAAAAGTCAAAGGGTTTTATACACCGTATAAAAGAAAGTTGTGTATAAAATAAAATATGCCTCAACGAAAGGAGATTGAGACGAAGTCCCATACCTCGTATCCGACTTGACCCGATCGTTCTTTAATCTCCTGAATAATAAACTTGAGTTAATCTCTACTTTCTTATGAATCTTTTTCAAGTTCATTATTCCTTTTATACCATGTTATGAACATCATGTAATCAGTTAAGTTAATAATGTTCATTTTGTCGGTATTTGGTTCTTAAGTCAAAAATAGACTTCTTACACTTACATGTTGTTAATTTGGTCAAAGGTTCATTATATCCAGAATGGTATTCATGATGTAGATATCATATATGTAATATATATCCAGTACATACATGCATTTATAATATTACATCACATTTAGAGGTAAGAAATGAAATGCACCGTTCATGGAGACGGTAAGCCGTACGTACGCATGAACGCTACTTCCATTTCTATTTCATATTTTCTGGGATGGAATCATAATGATATAAGAGTATATTATAATTCCATAATAACATATATAATATCATTAACTTTATCCTTTACACATCCCACATATGGTATTAACGAATCAAATAACTTTTAGGGGGCGGTAGTCCGCACTTCCTTAAATGAGGATATCGTGTTTACCCATAATGGAAACCATAAAGGTATGCCAAAAATGAAAAAACCAGAAGCTTAAGGAAAACATAAACATATTATATATCATATATAAAAATAGTTACATCATAATGGCCACCTTTGAAGGTGTTAAATGAGTGTTGAACAATCATCGTTTCGGGAGGCAGAATTTTGCCATCCACGGAAACCGTATGTTCTTTAACCATTTGATGTAGTTGTGTGAGCGTGTAGCTCAAATACATCTTATAAAAACATCCTAGTATATTGATGATACTTGTTTTGTTATAAAAGAAGTAAATAAAAAGAGTTTAGGGGGTTGGAGAAGCAAAATAAAACAAATGAACATTAGAGAATGAATTACCTTAAAAAGTGTAACTCCTTTTGATTTGAGCCTAAAGGCTTCTTTTGAAGAGATTATGCCCAAAGGGAATCATCTAGGATGAGGAGAGGGATGTGGAGAGAGCAAATGGGCAGGGGTTGGCCGAGCCAAAGGCTTGAGAAGTGTGTGAAATGAGGTAGAGGTGGGGGCCTTTTATAAGAGGAGAGGAGGGGCACTTTTGGAAAGTAAAGAAATATTACTTTATTTGAAAATGTGTTTCGGTTTTAAAAGGTCCCACACTGATATAATTCGTGGATAAGGTGATAAGGGTTCTAAATCCACTCATCCAATTGGTTTTTTCCATGTGTAGATCATAGATTTTACATTATCTTTCCATTTTATTTAAATCGTCAAATAATGATGTCATCGCTGCATCATTATTATGTCATAAATAATTTAATTTATTTAATGTCTAAAAATTATAAACAAACTACTATGATATAGGAAATCTTTTTATCTTTCCAATGACTATTTATAATCAAAATTTGGACTTGTATAACCCTACATAAAAATTGTTTTTGTAAAACATATTATGTTTGTGTCATTTTCACTTTAACATTAAATAAAAAGTAATTTATGTCATTTCCCAACAAAAGTGGATCCATGGGGTCCCCAAATTGACCCATGGCTTTTCTTGGTCGGCCATGACACAACCAATAAGGTTAGGACATGTGTCTAGGTCATTTCCTTTTATTAAAGTATTATTTAAACCTTAAACTACACTAATTACCACTAATCGCGATTAAAAACTTAATAAGTTACTATTCACCAAAAAATTATTATAATCTCATTGAACCACATTTTACTTCTTAATGACAACCATGTATGTCGGATTTTCAAAATTCAATACAAATTAGTGGTAAACTTTCATTTAACTGAAAAATCAGTTTGCTTGATTATCACTTAGTGGTTTCACAATTCATCAAAAATTGAAGTTTTTCAGAAAATTACCAAAAATTCACCCTAAGCTATATTTGATATTCCGAATTCAAAAATGAAGTCTATTTTACAAAATTCAAATCATATAAGTCTCATTAATTAATTTAATAATTAATTCCCACTTCCAGAGCAAATAGCTTGTTTTTACAAAATAATAAGTATCAAAAGATTGACACCAGTTTAAGTCTAATTTCAAAGTGAAATTGATTCCAATGACCACCATTGGATAAAATGGTAAAAATATATTCATATTACACATTAAGACCAAATCAAAAGATAATCTAATCATATAAATAAATTAGATTAAAAAGCAGTTTTGATGTAAAATGCAGCATTTTTCACTATTCATAAAAAAATGAACCTTGTCAGAAAAATACCAAAAATTCACACAAAGTAAATTTTGATGTCCCAATCAAAAAGAATAAGTTTATTTTGACAAAAATAGTTTATAAAATTGTCAAAATATAGATTCAAAAATGGTTTGCCATCAAAAGGCAGTAAAACAATCTTTTAAGAATATTAGTGTATTCCATGCATAAGATTGTATTTATTTTCATTTTAAGCCTCCATAACACTATCTTAATCATTAATAGACATAGATAAAAATATCTATTATTCATTACTTACTTGGTATGTTACAATAATATTTCATTTCCACAAAATAATATATTCATCAATGATGAAGAATTTTGTGTGTAAATTAATTTCCCATGAAAATATGATGGAAATAAATCATAAGATAATCATATGTTAGATATGACCATACCTGATATGGTTTTATACAAAGAGAAATGATTATTACCAAAGGGAAGGATTTGAGTCATTAATACAATAATATACTTAAATCTCATTAATCAAAATGAACTATAAACAATTGAATTAAACCATTATCTATATTAATCACCTATTTTAGAACCTTATTCACTTTAAATGCATTTTATACAATTCATTTATATATATTCCATAGAACATTATTATATGGTTATCATATATTTTCAAAATTATAAGACTAAAATATTGATCATTTTGAACTAGTTTTATAATGCAGGTGTTTCTAATTAATATTATTCCATGTATAATAAAATACATTACAACACTAGGCACTATAATAGAAGTTTTAAAATATGATATAAATTTTTAATTTCATTTATTATTATTTTTTCTATCATTTTGTGATGAAAAAATTAAAGATGATATTATTTTGGTGAGTTCCATGAATAAAAGGTGACATATTAATAAAATCATTATATAACAGTATTAGGATTGTAGAAAATTTGGGAATATAGAATAAATTTTTATTACATTTCATTACATGGATATAACATTCCTTCATCATCCAAGGCATAAACATTGCAACAATACTCATCTAAGAGGTAAAATGAGCTAAACAAGAGTGTGTTATAATGATTGAATGAGTACTAGAACATGCTTACTAATAATAATATAAATTTTAATGAATTTTCAACATGTCTTAATTATAATATATGTTAATTAAAATAAATATTAGATCCATAAGAAGATCGTTTATTATTAAAAATGAAATTGTTTGTTCATGGATGCAGTATTCTACACGTGTTCACGGTTAACGATTTCATTTTCCAATGAATATATAGAATGATGGTATATGGTAAATTATATTTTCATAATTATATTTTTGACATATATAACTTATTTATTCATGAAATCCAATATTGAAACCATCCTTTAGACGTGGTGATAGAAAACAAATTGAAACACGTCATGAATGTGGTAGTTTTCTCATTTACACAATTGATATTTTTATTCCTAATTGATTGAAATGATTAAATATTATTTGTATAATGAATATAATAAATATTTATTATAATAATTAATATGATTATTTTATATTAAAAATGTCAGAAATGATTTTAGAGATGAGTAAATTAAAAGGAATGACTAAAATAAGGTAATACTCATATAGTAAGCATTTGTTTTCACATGGTAAACCCAATGGTATTTAATTACTTAAGAAATAATAGGGTAACCATAAAAATATATAGTTATGATAAGGTTATATGGAAAATAAAATAGTTTAATGGTGTAATTCAAAGTTGAATTTTATCTTTGGAAGTTGGAAGTGGTACCCTTTTAGAAGAGGATATATGAGAACATTTGGAAACACACGTCAATTATTAATAATTTCATGCCACTATTCAAGGGTAAATTGAAAAAATGTTGGTAAATTGGGATTTTCGGAAGGATAAGGTTGAAACTCCTCACATTAATTCATTTTGAAACAAGTAATTATTTATTGATGTTTTTGTACATTTAACATTATACCGCAATTAACTTTTACCTTAGTAATTAATTTTTAACTTTAATAAATAACATTAAATAAAAAAAATATTGTATCCTTATAAATAATATGAAACATATGATTCTAAATTATAAATAAAATTAATCAAATAAAAAAATGGTGATAGAAACTATTTTTTACAAAAGTTCATGTAATATAAAAATCCCCATTTTTTGTAAAATATTATTTTAAGAAAGATATTTATAATTAAAATAGAATTTTCAATTACATTGATTATAGATATTCTAAAACAATTATTTTCAATAAAATATAATTTATTAGAAAATAAAATTTTTCTAAATCAAAGTTTCATCTTGTTATAATTAATTAAACAAAATAGTAGAAAAGCAGTCCTCATGAAACTAGAACATATATTTTTATAATGATGAGCTATATTTTATATATTCTAAATTATATTTTGAAAATATTTATTATAATTTATAATATATATTTTTATATATTTTAAAAAAAACAACCAATGTATTTGTATAAAAAAATAATTTTCTATAATTGATAAGAGAAATAAATTATGAACATTTACTATTTACTTGAAAATTAGTTATTTCTGAAAGATCATAGAAATTAATATTAATATAATATAATTATTATAATTTTAAATATAATGTTAATTTTTTTATCTTCCCAAAAAAATATAATAAATTTTAATTTTATAGTAGTAATAAAAAATTAAGAAAAATATTTTTGAAAGAAAATATAATTTTTTATGTTAATAAATAAAAATTATATTAGTTTCAATATATCGTTTTGTCATTAAATAATAGGATATTTTACTTCATTAAATAATTTTTTTTAAAAAAAATTATTTTTTATGGAATAACATAAATCAGGGAAAAAATTATTTTATAAGTGTTCATAAATTCGTGATATGTCTAAATAAATATTTTATTAGATTTTGATATAAACCTAATATCTACTCACATTACCCCATATGGTATACACATAATACAAGATCATTAGGTAAAATCTAGATGATAATTATTTTTTTTGTTTATATATCATCGTTCTTGTGGAAATCTCAGCGAGTGTGAGCTTCTCCTCTATTCGATTTTCCTCAAAACATAATTTCTTTAGCATATCTTCATTATGGTTAAGGGAAATCCCCATTTAAGAAACCTCCATTACTAATATATATATATATATATATATATATATGGGATTCAAAAGTAATACTTTTGATTCAATATTCATTTTATTCTTACATTCATTATTGGTTTTTTTATATATTTACATCCATTTATACCGGCTACTTTAACAGGTAAGTCTTAAAAGTTATTTATATTATTCAAAATATATGAAGGTACCTTTTTAAATTTTATTTGGTTTTAAATGTTAAATATAATATTAATAAAATATTTATTAATGGATGATATATATTTAAATCTTACGTTGTAACAAGTTGTCTGTATTTTTTAATCTCTTTTACTATCATATATCTTAGTGATTAAAGTGTTCCCTTGTCGATGTTGGGGTTTCTCCAAACAACATTAATGTGCTTCCTAGTTTTTTCATCAAAAGTCAAAGGGATATGAATACATTCATAATGAATAACATTTCATGTAAAAACTAATTATTGTTTTATAATAATTTCCTATAGTCCATAATAAGTGATGCAAGGGAAAGGTTTGGTTGAACACCAATACGATCCAAATTATTGTTTAATTCTTAATAGGAAAAATTGAATCATTGGATTTATATATCCAATGTTTCATTTTGAATGGTATTGATTATGGATTCTGTAAGATGCAATTATAAAAACATCTAATACAAAAAATTCTAGATTCGCAGTTGTTAGGAGGGTATCTAATTAATATGGCTAAATCAAAATGGTAGTGTCTATACATGTTGGATCTATAATTTGTACACATAAATATGGGAAAAAATGGAGACTTCAATATTGATGATAGGAAAAACACTATATAAGTTATAAATTCATTAAATGACCAGTATTATAAACCATTGATACTCAATGAAGTATTTATGATTCAATTATTATTATGTTTGATATTTTTAGAAGGAAAAATGAAAGTAAAATATATTAATGATTTCAAAATGATATGAGTACAACTGAAATAATTAAGGGTTACATTTATGGATGATATGTGGATGTTTCTTATTTTATATTATATTTTATAATATATAATTCCAAAATTACTATAGTGAGTAATTCATAGGGAAGATCATAATAAATTTTTTGTGAAATTTGGAATCAGATTCTTAAAAGGACCTGTTGAATAATAAAGGAATTGGACCCTCTATAACTGATCTCACAATTTGTGGAAAGGGATAGTCAACTCAATAGAATAAGGATCATAATAGGTTATTGTGGGTATATTACCCAAAAAATAATTTGACGTATTATTACTATTCATGTTCCAACATTTTAGATTTTGGGAAAGAACGTACATATCAAGAAGGAATACATAATTCAAAAAGAGTCTACTATAATGGTTTCAACATCCCAAAGTAAAAAATAAATTTTTATAATAGAAGGTGGAATTTTTTTACTGTGATTGTTTATAATTATTTATGGGTTATTTTCATGGGAGAATCATTCTAATCAACATGTGAGAAGTTTTCATGGTGGATACTATAGTCTAAATATTGTTCAAAGCACTTGTGGGAGTTGTGGAGGATTTTTAAATAACTATAAAACTAAATCGTAACATTCAAAAGAGGAATAGGGGTATATTGATGTTGAATGTTGTTATACAAATTCAATATCCCTAAAAAAACATTATATTTGTTACACATCATGATCAAGTATATTATGAAACAAACTTCATTTAATGGGGTTTACAAAATGACCAATGGATATATGGTTATAGTCTATGAGGATGAAGGATGGAACCCTATAGGTAGCTTGAATAAAAGATGATGTTTTGGTGGATAAAGTAATTATATCAAAACATCATGATTTATTGAAATATTGATATAGAAAAATATTTTGGAAGAAAATGAATGTCCTAATAGAAAATGTTATATATAAACTAAATCGCATGGATTTCGGAGGATGTGATAGTATTATTGTAGGGAAACATAAGAATGTTAACAAAAATTTGGATGAATAGAATCCTAGTAATTGAAATATAAAATTTTTTATACTAATATTTGGGTAATTACCCCTATGAATTTGGTCATTAGATAAATGTAATTTTAAATATTTATTGATGATTCAACTCATATGTTCTAGTTATAAGTCCAAAATAATAAAGGTAATATTTTTAGTAATTTATCTACTTTAAATACATTTTAAAATGATGTTTCATCAAAATTTTAGGTTTCTCTAAAATGAATATGGTGGACAGTAAATTAGACACAATTTCTAAAAATATAAGAAGAATGGAGTTTTTCATGACAAGAAATATCATTGAAATACATAATAGAATGGAGTATCATAAATAATGAATAATACTCTATAAGAGAATTCTCAAACTATGGTCAATAATTCCAAAATTATGAAGGTAATTTGGATAGAATCTAAAATTTCATAGGTGTACATGATACACAGAACTCTACCATCAATTCAAGAATAGGAATTTATGAAATCCCATTAGTCAGGTAGAATAGTGGTTGTGAACCATCTCAATGTTTTTGGAGGTAAGGTATATCTTTATGTTTATTCCAACGATAGAGATATTTAATAGGATAAATACATAGTCTATTACCTTATCAATTATTGTGGTGATAAATTTTGATATTATTTTTATGATGATGAGGAGAAGAAAGTATTAGGAGGATTATATATTTTATTCAATGAGAAAATTTTGTAGAAAAATCTAAACTTGGATTAGGATGACATTGAGGGAAAATTAACTATTGAAGTTTATATTTAATTTAGTGGGATTATAATAAGGAACTCATGAGAATTTATATAATTTTATGAAGGAGTTGGATCATTAAAGAGAGTTCTATAAGCAATATTTCTACAGTGAATATTAGGAAAAAATGTATAGACCAACCAATTCCTTTAAGGAGATCAACTAGAATTAAGAAATTAATTTATTGGTATTGTATGGATATGAAAATTTTCATTCAAACATATTATTGTGAACTATGAATTCATGTTGACGATATTATCCTTACTGACATGTAGTAGTGGGAGTTATCTATGATGGCTAAAATTAATTAATTAATTCAACATGGAAAGTGGGAGCGAGCTGAAATTGTTGAAAAAAAGAGATATTTAGAGAAAAAATGTGTTTTTTTCTAAAGTAAGAAGGAAATGGGTGTATGCGGTTTTAAGGATAGTTGGTGGTAAACGGATTCCAATAAAAGGAAGTAATTGAATTTTTAGATAGATTCACACTACCATTCTAGCACACTACTATATAAATGTTTCTTTAAATTTTTTTACTATAATTTTTACTTGGGGTAGATGGATGCTAAGAAAACACTTTTTTATGGAGATTTAGAGGAGGATATATATATAGTTCAACATAAGGGTTATGAATATTATCAAAATGATAGACCAATTTTTTAATATGGATAAAATCATTATGTCCTGAACCAATCCCCTTGAGAGTGAAATTGGAATATTTACACTTTCATTCTTGAATAATTTTTCTCTCAGTATGAATGGGAACATTGTTTCCATTGGAATCAATGAAATGATGTAACATCAATTCTAGAAGTTTTTTATGTGGATGATATGTTTATAATATGGTGTAAAATTCAACAGATTGAGGATTTTAATAGAAATATTTTTTATAATATTACAAATTTTGGATATTTAAAATTACACTAAAATATTAGCGATGAAAACTAAGAGGGATAGAAAAAGATGGAAATTTATTTTCAATATAAGAGGAATACATTTAGATGGTCATTGAAAGATTAAAAATGACTATATGTTAATATTTCATAACACAAATTATGGAACACATAAAAAAATCCCAATTAATAGGAACCATGATTATAATTGGAAGTCGAGAACATGATAAAGGTGTCTGGTGCATTAGCTGTTACATGTTTATAGTATGCAATAATTTTCACACAGACTAAAATTTCCTTTTCTCTGAGAGTATTGAGTTACATCATTTGAAATCATGAAAGGAGGAAAATGTAGGATTTGAAATGGGTCATAAAATATATAAAGGGTTTAGAAGATAGAGTGTTATGATTTCATGATTGATATACATCGATGTGTTTTGTTGATGCATATTGTAATGGAGGCATGGATTTTTAGAATAACATGAATGTTTTTGATTTCATTTTTATAGGAAAAATGGTCATTTGGATGTAAAAACTATATCCTATAGTTACCTTAACAATAATATAATTATAATATAATTCTATTATATAAGTAGGAAATGAATGTTTTTCGACGATGAGATTACAGAATGAGCTCATGAAATAATATAAAGGAGGAATATTGTACTATGAAAATTATAGTTCCATTCACCTCTATAATAATCGGGTTTTCATAGCTAAAAAAACAAATATACAGGAAATTTCATTTCAACAATAATATTATTTAAGTCATATTATTAAAACATTAAAATATTTATAGGGAAAAATAAACATATAATAACATTTTCACATCTATATTATTCTAAAAAATCTTGAGGAATTATTATTCCATAGTTTGAGTCAACCGAATAGAAGATAATTTAAAAATCTATATGCATTAGAAGGAGATGATCCATCATTAATACAAAAGGAGGATAGAATCCCAGAGTATTTTTCTAGTGGGTGATTATTGGGTTTTTTAATCCTCTTCAGTTTTCGTAATTGTTATTTTCAATATGAGTTTCATTCATTAGTTGTGGGCCTCATTATTTTAATGGATTCAAGAAGAAATTAGATGATGTGGTGTTCTATTAAAAATATTGGAGGATATATTGATACATGTGAATAACTCATGTTCATCAATGGTAAATCGTATGTTGAAATAGTGTACCATTGGTTTCCTCAATAATTTGAAGGACATCCATGAATATTGTATGGTATTGGAATTTCTATAATCGGTGGAGACCTCTCTAAATATGAGGTGGCTCCAACTAAAAAATATGCATAATGAATTGAAGTGGAGTGATGAATTGGAACAAATGAAGTAGTGAGTGTTGAGAGAGGTCAACATATTTAATGTATTAGATGATATTGAGATTTGAAAATATATTCACGATATATGGTTTGAATGTTAAGACTAATTATATATTCTATGTATTGGTTATTTCCTATTATCATTTGCTGGTTCTTCTCTTCCCCTTACCCTCTTGTTTATGGTTTTTAATTTACTCTATTTAGATTACATTATTTTTTTATATGGTTTCCTAATAGGTATTTATATATTACCCCCTATATGGGATCTACAACCACATGACATACCTTACATGGATGTTAGGTTGTTTGAAATAAATATAGATGGACTTGGTGTGGGTGGTTATTAATGCTTCTTAGTGGTAGGGGAAGAAGCTTCATGGTTTAGATGTGGAGTTTTCAGGTTGGGATAACACATTATTTTACTATATGGTTAGACTTAATATATGGTTTTGGGTTGTATTTTCTACTTTTAATTAGATTATTTAATAAAATACTCTTTATAGGACGTCATAGCGTGTGCATGTATTTTATTCATTCTAGTTTTTTTCTACTTCATGATTCTAATGTCTGTATCGATATTCATGTTCACAAGTATAAGTAATGTAGACTATGGCCTCCCATATATGTAATTTAACTACTCAAAGCTACTCACCATACCTTGGACAAATCATTGGTATAGTTCACTTATATGAACCTATACCAACGTTTTGGCCAAAACCGTTGGCATAGGTCCCTAATAGAGACCCTATACCAACAGTTTCCCCAAAACCTTGGAATAAGTCCCCCATATACCAACAGTTTTTTCCAAACCGTTGGTATATGTCCAAATTAGGGACCTATGCCAACGGTTTTTTCCATACCGTTGTTATAGTTCCATATATGTGAACTATACCAAAGGTTTGACCAAAACCGTCGGTATAGATCTTATTTCCTATAGTGCTAGACTCTTCTAATTAGTTCTAGTTCATGGAAAAGTGTAATAGAGGAAAATAGACAGTCGTTATTAAGACATACATATTCAGAAGACACCATCATACTAAGGAATTTGTGTTCCTCCAAATTTTGAGTATAGGATCAACATAATTAAGGGAATATTCAATCTAGTCTAGTTATAGGAGAATTTATGTGTAAAGATAACAACATTTATGATTTAGAGACCATTTAGAATGTGGTGGAGTGTTATGAATCAAACAATATGAAATGAGGACCTTAAATGGGAGACCACCAAGGATACATTCATTGTATATTTCTTCTCATAAACATTGATGTTTGACAGCAATAAAGAGTTCACAGAGAAAAAATAGTGAATGATGAAAATGTCTTCTTATTCTTCCCGTCACATAGAGGTACTCCACTTCACAACACTCTGATAAGGTAATGAGGTTAATAAGGTTAGGATGTTTGAGATTTTCCTTTGAAAAAAACAAAAGTTCCGACTTATAGGTTTTTACATGGAAATGTACTTAGATTTTATTTTTAAACCCCAATATATTATGAAGGTAATAAAAGAATACATAATTTTAATTATTCTTATAGCTTTTAGTGGACTGATTAGTGGACTCCCCTATAATTTTTTTTGAGACCAATGTGATCCCAAAAATAAATAAATATTATTATTATTTATATGAATTAATTTTAGGAATATAAAACCATTATAGTTTTATAAATAAATTTATAAATTTTTTCAATTGAAAATAGAATGGTTTAATTAAACTTAGTTAAATTCCCTTAAATTGAATTGTTTAATTTAAAAGATAAATTAAATAATTTTAGTAATTAAATTTCCATAAAATGGTTCATTATTTCAATAATCCTCTAAAATCTATATTTTGATTGAATTTTTTTATTTTTCTAAAATGATATATTTTTTTGACTGAATAGTGAAAAATAATGATTTTGGGAAAACAATTTCTAATTTATTTTAAAAAAAGTAATTTAAAATTTCCATTATAATTTTTATTTTTTAAAATTTACCTATGATCTATTTGATATAAGATAATATAATTATTTTGAAATATAAAATATTATATTTTTTGGGAATAAGTTCATTTTTATGTCTAAAACACACTTTTCTAAAAAAAATAAATTATATTTAATGCACTAATATTAAGCGTAATTTCAACCACATTTATGAATTTAATATAAAAAATTGGATTCTAAATTTTATATTAAGACATTCAAATTTAATAATGATTGTAATTTTATTTGATTTTATTATGAACTGTAACCATTTTAAAAACATGTCATCGTGATAAAGGTTAAATTAGTTTAATTAATGTAAAAAATATGTTATAATGAAAATAGAATGTTTTAATTATTAATATTATATTCTATCTATGATAGTTTTGGATCTAATTTCCCATTATTATGTTTATAATTTTTGAATATTTAGAAAAATTACATGTGTGCCACTCCCCTAACATATAAAAGATAACCCCCTCTCCTCCTTTAATCACACATTTTGAGCAAACCCGATCAAAAACCAACAACCCAAACCTCACCATAAAATTACTTCTCATTTATTAGTGGTCTTGGAAATATCAAAATACATATCACATAATGATAAAAGTATATGAAAAATAGACATATATGAGGAGAAGGTATAAGTCATTACCTAAATATTTCATGATTATTTATTCTTATACCTTATTTGAATCTTCATAAAATGATGATACATTAACATTAGTGTGTAACTTATAATTAAATATTGATTTTATTGTATTATTTCCATTTATAATCTCCTTTAAAAACTATTGGGAAATGAAAATATTACATGTGCGTACATGTGGACAACCACCACCATGATGTAATGTTTTTATTTGTTCATCACTGTATTATATGGTTCATTAAAGTGATTTTAGAAATGAATATATATGATATTTATGACAGTTTTAGGATTATGTAAAATTAATATATTACTTTCCCTCTTTCAACTTATAGCTCGTGGAAATTGGTATTTATTCTTGTGTATACATATGTAATACCACCTCATTGAAGTGATGTTATTCAATTTTAATTTTCACCTTATAAGGTTGATCATGTGGTTGAAACTAATGAATAATTATGATGTGTATAAAATATTTTTCATTTTTTAAAATTAAAATAAAATGTAACTTACTTCTTTTACACCCATCATATAAATAAAAACATCATTCATGTGTATGTATATACTACCATATCTATAAAACTATGGGGATTATTTCTCATGGAAAACATACATGGTTAGTTTTAAAATATTATATATTGTATAATAATGATAAATAAAAACTTCATTATACTATGTATAATAGAATAATTTCCATTTTTTATGATCAATGCACCATTTCAGATTGGATGTTACAAAATAAATAACCTCAAAATGTTCAACATTAATATAATCATTTTAACAACAAAAATAATGCTAATAAATTATATAAAAATAATAATAAAAATTAAATGAACATTTATTTGTTTAGGAAATTATAAAATTAGTATTATTTTATTATTTAGTAGATATAAAAAGAGTTGTATTTTTGATACTTAAGGTATGGTATTTTATTTTCAACCATTTCATATAATGTTCTTAATCCATTCTCCTTCATATGAATATTTTTTAAACATTTCATGATTTTTATTATTTGAAATTAAAAGGTTTATAAAGTTCATTTTTCTCTAGATTTAAAATTTTTTAATAAGGTTTTAAAAGTTACATTTTCAAAAAAAATTATACCGTATATTTTAGACTTCTTATAGAAGTTAAAAATGAATGTTTTATTAACAAATATAACTTCACCACCACTTCACACCATCAAAAAAATTATCTATTGTCAATATTCCATTATATAATAATATTTTGTTTCAAAAAGTATCATATTTTGTATCTTTTAGGAATTTTTCAATTTATCAAATTTTAAATAATTTTTTTTAATATGATTATTTGAAATGGAATGTGTTTCACTTATAGATTCAAATGATTATTTCAATGGTTTTATGAGGAAAAATGTCAAGTAAAAAAATTATTCACGATCTCGTAAATGATTATTGTATATTATAACAATTGATATTGATATAACACCAAATAATGTGTTAACCCAATATATCTCTCAATGTATTGGGTAATTAATAGTATTTTATTTAAAAAAATATCGTATATACATGGGAAACATACTCTTTTGTAATTAACTGAGAATTAGTTATTATAACATGGGTTCAAAATAAGAGAACATGGGTCATGAATATAATATGCCATGATAACTATTTTATTCTTATTAAATGGGCCAATAATGAATTTTTTTTATTTCATTGAGGTAATTAATGGTTATAAATTCTAACTATGAATGTTTTATTTAAATAAATGATTTAATGAGTTTCCACATTCTTTTGGATTCCTTCAATAATTTTCGTATAAACATTAAAAGGTTTTATAGGTTTTATTTATGAAAATATTGTTTTTCACTTATGAATTTTAATTTGTGTTAAATGTTTTACTAAGAATATGGTGATCATCTATATGGATTTTTAAGTCATTAATTGTACTAATAGGATTCAATTATTTTTATACCCCAAACTAATATTTGTTTTTAGATCCCATGTTTTCAAATATTTTTCATTAGATCTACGGATTAGTGTAAATTTTATCACGGTCATGATATCTAATATTGTGACTCATCATAAATGAAGAAAATGAGTCTTCTAATTAAATGGTTGTAAATAGGAATTTTTTTTAAACAAAATATAATATGTGACAATGTTTTCACTTTCATATGTATATTTTTACATAATTATCAAAAACCATAATCAAAAAATATCATGGAAATGTAAGATGTTTCACCGTTGTACTAAATTATATATGTCTATATGGGTTAAATAAGGATTATATTGTTATAATTGGAATCAATGTAAATTTATAGATGCCTTTACAGGATTGGATAATGTTAAAATAAATATTAAAGATAGTATAATTTATGATTATATTATCATGAGATATATTTTTATGATTTCCATTTTTCATCAAGTATTACACGTCTATATAGAATGGTTTCCATAGTGGAAAAATAACAGATGATAATGAAGGAATCAAAAAGAAAACAATCTTCTGAATCAAAAACCTATAATGGTTGGAATATAGTAGTTGGTGGTAGTATTACATTAGTTTAAACAAGATATGAACAATGTCACCCATCAAATAGAATGGTTGAATTCATTATAGAGGAACGTGTCTATTGTGGAGAATATTAAGAAATAGTACATTCTGATATTTCATTAGATTATCCATCCAAGTGAATTTTAATGTATCAATAAAGGCTTGCTAAAATATATTTGATGTTTTGGGAAATATAGAACATCACAAAAGTATCTATTTATATTTTATCTTTTCAAGGTGAAACAGGTTATTGGTGGTGAGTAACTAAAAATAGTTAGTAAAATGATGATAGTGATTAAATAGAGTGTATTAACTCTAATGGTAGGTTACAAGAAAATTATTTTACTAATGTTATTCAAGTTAGAATTGGTGGCCATTTTCAAGAGTGGATGTAGAAAAGGAATAAGATTCAGTGGCCACTTGTAACACTCATCTGTTTTTATGTAATATTTAAATAATTTTATTCTTTAGTATCTTACTTTGAAAAAAATCATGAGTTTAAACAAATAGTGATATTCCCTTAAAATAAATTCATTGTTATATCCTAGCTATTAGGTTAGTGGGAATAAATATAACGAACTTATAAAAATGCATTATAAAAAATATAAATCAATTAGATATTTGTATTTTTACGTTAATTACTTTTGGTAATGAAATTAAAAAGATATATATGTGTTATATAGTTAATAAAATATTTAATAAATTTATTCAATGAATATTTTAGTCATAGATTATGAATAATACTCTATTTGATGTATTTCATAAAAAAGGATAATTTTACATCATTGAATGGAAAACCAATTTTAAATTAATACTTTGACACATTAATGATTTTCATATGAAAAAATAAACATGTTATTTTGAAGTGGGGTATAAAAAATTACATTGTATAAATTTTGGATAACATTCTGATAACTTTTATATTTTTTGAACAGTGAAAATACGCTAAAATTTATTTAAAAACAACTTTTTTCATTGATATAATGTATATGGTTAAATTAAAATATTTAATTGTTTTAAAGAATAAATATAATATATTTTTACCATTTAATATAATTTATGTCATTATCATAAATTTTACATTGAATTCATTGGTAAATACATTTAAATCTTTTGTAATGTTTTAACTTTTAAAACATGTTTTCTAAACAACAGGATTAATTTAAAATTAATTATGGAAAATTCTTGGTTTTGAATTTTTTAAAATGGATTCCATATTTCTAATCATTAGGTCCAAATTATGTTAATTGGTTACTTTTATTTTTGGAAATTATGAATAGTAACTTTTGTAATTATTTTTATTACCATTGTTAAAGGTAAATCGGGTCATTAATGGTAAATATAATATTATAAAATTACCTTCACAACTGTAAAAATTTAATTATATGATTAAATTATACCCTTATAATATATTTTTTCAAATTTAATCACTTTATTTCAAATTATTTATTGAATTGAAAAGAATGTTATAAAAACTAATGAAATAGATAAAGTCTCACAATCTCTTTTTATATAAGTTTATTAATTTTAATATATAAATAAATAAGATATAAAATAGACTATAGATATTATTTGGAAATCTAAAATAATCACCCACATCATAAAAATTTAGTTATAATTTTTAGATATTAAATAATTATCATTAATGTTGATAAGATAGTGATGTAGAAATTTTCTTATTAATAGAAATATCAAATAAATGGTTTTAAAAATGTTAAAATAAATATCATATGATCTAATTCAGGTTATTCTTGAATTTTATAGGTGACTATGACATGTTAGGAGTGTATTTAAATTTTTTTTTTAATTTATATTCTTTGTGAATTTTATTTAAATTCTAATAAATGAATAGTGTCAAAAGAGACACTATTGATATTTTATAAACATGGAATTTTATTAAATTATTTAAAAAAATTATTTAAAAATAAAAAAATTATAATTATAAGGTCTAAAATATCATAAAGTTTCCATTTATGGTCAATTAACACCACATAAGTAAATATTCATTGCCATTAAATTTTTATAATGTAGTTACCAAAATTAAACATTAATAGAATAACAAAGAGTCAATTAAAAAGATATGGTCTAAATTGACAATATAAGTTTCCAAAAATTTATTTCATGATGATACTAGAACCTTATCTCATTTAATCTTATAAATAGGGAATATTTTGTAGTTTTAGGCAGGTT
Organism: Viscum album; assembly: GCA_963277665.1. Taxonomy (NCBI): domain Eukaryota; kingdom Viridiplantae; phylum Streptophyta; class Magnoliopsida; order Santalales; family Viscaceae; genus Viscum; species Viscum album. Next base: position 1,294,475,604 of record OY728158.1, read on the forward strand.
TTCATTTTATTATAAATTAATATTTTTGAGAGTTTCCAAAAGTGACCCTCTCCTCTCTTGTAAAAGAGAACTCCCTCCATCTCATATTTACTCCATTTTGATTCTTAAATATAAGACTATACATTCACATTACTCTTCTAAATGTCCATAGTAACATTATGGAGGTTATGGTCTTCTCAAAAAACCAAGTCAAGTGCCTTATGTAGAAAATCAAAGGAGGCACGTCGAGGTAGAGGTAATATCATCTACCGATTCATTGAAATTTATTTATTCTTCCACATATTCTAATTTAGAAGATACTTTATAAATTAATAATTTTATAATCCCTAATATACTGATATGATAATATAAATATGGTAAAAACCATATTTTACCTCTTATCCATCCTATAAAAACAGAATCATTGTGTGTACGTACGTACGACCTACTGTCTCGACGCGGTGGTGCAATCTTTTTCTAACCACCACCTTACTTGGATTGGTATAATTGTGTGAATAAAACATATATATTAATAATATAACATTATAGTAATGCATAGATACTGTTCACCATCCACTTCTATACAATTCAAAAAAGTTGGGAACGATGTCGTCGCTCGTGCGTACGTACGACTTAACGTCTCCACAGTGTGATGTGATTTGTTCTAAATGATTTTCATTAAAAAATGATTATATAAATGAATTTAATGAATAAATATGACATATATTATAATAATACCATGTTTCACATGATATAACTATAACATAAAAATTAGAACAATAACTTACATAAGAACAAAAGTCAATAAAAAGATGAATAACCAAGAAATCAACCAGATTGGGAATATATCATTGGGGAATGAGGGTGGGGGAAGAAAAAGGAAAATAAGGGGGGTAATGAATTTTAAATGGCAACAGTCAGGCGACATCAACCAATCCACTATTGATCGGAAACTTATAGGAGAGCGAGAGTTATGATAGTAGATATAATACACGATTCATATGCACCAATATCCAAGATTAAATAAATAACATATTAGGATAAATATTTATCATAGAAATAAGGAAAAAACATAATTTCATTTTTGAGTATCACAATCAAAATGATTACCACATAGTGTATAAATTCTCTTTTTTAGACTGGTTTAACTTTATAACCACATACGACAAATCTTATATGATATAGATATTTTCTGAAGAATTTATTTGGATATATTACTCTAGTCCAATTAATAATATCACAAAAAAATACATATCTGTTCCATAACAACAGAAAAAAATTTCCATGAGCATCATAGTATAATTAATATATAGGAATAAATTTGATTTCCTAAAAAAATACAAATAAAAAATTATATCACACACATGGAATAAAGGTGGTCAAATTATTTTGTGAATTTCTATTGTCAAGTAGACAAAAAATTATGTATTTTTCAATATAAAAAATCACTCTTATAAAACCATCAAAATTATCAGTGACGACCAATAAAATATAATCAATATTTTGAAATAATTAAACCAATACATATTAATTTGAATAATTTTTCATATAAAAATTAATTTTTAAAAGTTTATGTAATGATGAATATTTTTCATTATCAAAGAAGGATTTTATCGAGAGGTAAATGGAATAAAAAAACTTTTAAAATCATTATAATGAAATTAAAAAATGAAAAATATGTTAAATGATAAAAATACTCCACTAAAATAAATTTACCGCTAGTCAAAGTTACATAAAATTAAAAAATCAATCAATGATTGTAAAATATTGATATTTATTCAAAATAATATATATATATATATATATGGAAGATAATGTGTGGGGTAAACTGAATCATAATATTTCAAGCATTTCTTATAAAATAATAATACTCAAATATTTTAATATAAAGAACTCTTGAAAATCAAGCTCTCATTGGACATAAAATGCCATGATTATGAAGATATTATTTATATAACATTTTAATAGGTGGTACATAAACCATATTAAATAATATAGGTGTATAATTCAAAACATGTGTCAACAAAGAAATTTATTGATTAGAACCCCTTACAAAGAATATCTATTTGGATATAAATTCTATATACTCTATTATAATAAATATTTTATTAATTTATATAATGATTATATTTATTTTTATATTACAATTTCACTATCATTTAAAACTTATTTTTATTTATTTACAAATAATTATCTATTTAAATTAATTTATTTTTTACTCAATTAAATTCTACACACATGTAATGATTTAGTGGTTCCAATCCTTGCATCATGGTCTAGGTTTCAGCATATAAAAAATCATCATGAATATATATTTTATTTTTTATATTTTTTTAGAATATTGTTTTCATTTAATAGAATATATGGCAATGATTTACATAGTAATTATAAAATATAATTTATTAATATTTTCAATTCTAATGAAAAATAGTTTTTCTATGTGAAGAAAATTGTGTTTATATCCATTCCAGAATCAGTATAAAATCCTTAAATTTTTATGGATTCATATTATTACTATTTTGTTATATTATCCAATTCTTCCTGAAATAATTATTATGATATCACTCATTTATATTGTAAGACGATCCCAAAAAAGGAAAGTTATGACAACTAAATAATCCATTCCATGTTAATTTATAATGAAAATATAACGTTCATATAAGTTTAATGATTTCAAAAAAATTATTAATTTTACACATCAAAATTATGAAAAATAATTCTAATAATATATAGAAAAAATAAATAAGAATATATATTCTTGGTTGACATGTTGTATTTTTTCCTGAGGGTCCTATTATAAATTTGAGGTTTAATAAATATTCATTTTACTACAGTCAATAATTTAATAGTAGTAAACAAGGGCCTTAATTTTACGAAATTATTCTTTATAATCTTGAATGAATGGTGATATTTGAGAAACAGAAGGGTGAATAATATTCATAGTTAATAGGTATGAAACTTCTATAATTTCTATTTACATGATGTAAAATAAATTTCATTGTCAAAGGAAAGATGAACCAAATTATAATAAATTTAACGATAATATTTTCATTTCATGAATAAAGTCATTTAATGAAATATTCCTAATATTTATTATATATCTGGTTCCATTACACTAAGATTTAACAAATTTTACCCTATATTAACCTCTACCAAACTCTGGATATTATTCCTCAGAATCTTATTTTTACCACAAAATTTTGAAATTATGATATTATCCAATTAGAATATTAGTATTAAAAATATGAAACCCAATATATATAATAAATTACATTCTTCTTAAAATTTTTAGTTTTATTATCAACAATCCTAAAAAATAAAAACCATTTAAAAATTATGTTATGGAGAGTAAAAATTAAATTTTTCATATTCCATGTTTTCATATAATAACTAAATGAATATTAATTTATTTTATTCTATATAGTATCTATTATTTCTAAATTATTTATTCAAAAATATTTATTAATTTAAATATAAATGAATAAAATTCACCACACAAATAATAATTTGTATCAGGAAAATTGTCTCTTTCTCCCTACAAATGGTATTACAATTATTTATTAAAAATTCATAAAAAATAAACGAAATTATATATATTATTTATATTTTAAAAAATATTTTTTAGTAATTTTAATAATTTATGTAATAAAAAATTGGTATTTAAATAAATATAAATAAAAAAATTATTTTAAACCTATATTTAAATTTATAAAAGAATTATTAGATAAGTATTATTAATATTTATAATATTATTTCATTAATATAAATAATTTATTTTAATAATTATTACTAGAATATTTATTAATAGTTTTTTTATATCAATTGAAATAAATATTATGTGTATCATTAATATATAATTTAGCTTAGCAGTTCAATGAAAAATTTATATTCAATAAATTGAATGTTCTAATTTAATGTTGAAAATTTTGTACTATATTTTAATTTAATTTTTATATTTCAAATAAATAACCTAAAACATCATTAATTTTATACTATCATATTTATTTATTCAAATATTTTCTTTCTTCAGATTAAAATTGGATATTTAGAAAATTACTTATTTTAAGGGAAATAAATATATATACATGTATATAATTTAAATAATATTACATTATAAGACATCATCTTAAATTTTAACATCATTTATACCTAAAACAATATTTTTTTAAACCCACTAAATTATTTTCTTTTAGATAATATATCTTCAAATTGATCATAAAATTTACTCATTTTTAAAGTACTGAAATATTCTTCCACATACCCAACATCCCATTTCATTCTTAAAATGGGTTACTAATGTTTTCAATCACGAAGGATTTTTTATCCACTTTATGATTTATTTCTACTTCATTGAGAATATAATTTTTATATTCAATGACCTATCAATGTCTTGAACAATTTGTCTTGAGTTTTCCACCATTCTAATATAACAATTGTAGCAATCCTATAAGCTAGTGTTATTTCATTCTATGAACATTAAATTAATCAATAGTTCAATATAGTTCTCTTTTAGGGATAAAAATCTATCATATATATTCTTATCATGGTTTTTCTCCACATAAATCTTCATATAAACAATTATCTTCCTCTATTATGACAGATGGTCTAAAAAATATATCTACCATTTCTGATTAACACCAAAATTTAAATTCTTTAAAAATTGAGTTTCAAACTTTTTGATCTGAAGAACATTTTTATAAACCAATACCTCATTAGAGTGGATGTAAAATACTATTTATAAAAATTAAAAATATTATTTTACTTGTCTATATTGTATATAGATTTTTTGAATCCAAATATTAACAATTTTCATCCAATAACGCATTATTATGGAACAATCCAAAAAAATAAAAACATTAAACATTATAAATAATGAATAGAATAGATAAATTTTTATTTCGATACAATTAATTGGAAATATACAATGAGAACCCACTAATGATGTACAGATATTGCAAAATTTACTATACATCACAATTGTTGTTGATATATTGGATTTACAATAGTTAAAAAATTTAGGCCCACTATGCTTATATGGATTACGTCTCAATATTTACATACTCAAGGGTCACTTCCACTTATTTATCTATACCCTCTACATTAATTTAGGTTGGATCACTTTATTTATGTGTGGTTCTCTACAAATTAATAGATAATTATTTTTCTATTTCATCATCAAACCCATGTAAGAAGACATTTGAATAATATTTTTTATGATCATTCTTAATTATTGAAAATATTGTAGATGAGTCTTTATCTTCGTAAATATCACGATAATATAAATGTTTCTCCAAATAATGATAGTTCCGTAGAAGAATTTTTTACATCAACTCAAATATATTATATATTTATCTGTAATGATGGAACTACCTATTCCTCCCATTATAATTAATATATATATATATATATGTAATTATATTCATTCATAATTCTAAAACATGAATGTGAAATAAAAATACAAAAACCTTTTATCATGTATCATACATCATGTGAACATAATATCTTTCATGTCTTTTTTAAGACTACATATTTACTATTGTATCCTCATGAAGATGAAAATCGCATCATGTAATTGGAAAAATTCGTGTTCCCGTGTGACCTTATAATAAATGAAAATAATTAAACTTTAATAAATTTATTTTAGATTATAAATCCCACTAATGATTCTGGTTTCCCTCTAATCAATAGTTCATCACAAAAGTCTTATTTCATATAACTTAATTTATCAAAAGAAAATATTCAAGTATTTAATGTATATAATATTCACTATGTGGTCATCAATTTTTTTTTTAAATTTTGTTATGTATTGTATCCAACATGAATCAAATGGAGAGAATAATTTATTTTAAATAGGAACACTCTATTGTTGGATTCATATGAAACAAGATCTCACTAATATCCAAAATTCCTCAGTTACTATTTTTATTTTTACAATTATCAATCTTCTTTAAAAATAATGTTGTCAAAGATATTTATAACTACAATCAACCATGAAATCATCCCCAATGATCATTAAATAATGTTCCTAGTCATTTATTATACTATATGGATAAGAACAACTAAACCCCTTTCCATAAAAAGATATCTAGTTTCACTCTTCATATGAATATATAATTTAAATGTTTTCTTTCAAAAACTTGCCTACAATAGATATCTATTGTCACACGGGAACTACTTTTTTAATATCAGTGACCATCCACTTGAATATAATTTCATTTTCTAACCATGTAGTGATAACCAAATTTAAAAACATGTATAAATTCAATATTCTACACATTATTATTGTTTATTTTATGATCTCTACATATTCCGTGTGACTAAAAACATAGAACAAGTTTGAAAATTCATTACGATTACTCTTATTATATTATTTGGATAGAATTTCATTTTAAAAATAATTATATTGAAAAAAAATTAGACTCTCTCAAAACACAACACAATAATATTTAGTCCTTCTTTCCATGGTGCCTACTTCATAGTCTTTCTTCGATGAGAACATTGAAGTGACTCAAAATATATTCTTCACAAAATCCCAATCATATCGGTAATATATTATATAAAAAAATATAAAATAAAATATCATTATATATTTTAAATAGTTAAATATACACCACATAGGATTACTAAACAATAAATATTGTATTCTAGGTGTTTACCTATTTATTTCACTTTGTACTCCAAAAGTGGTTGTGAAAATCTAGTGGTGTCAATCATTTCATTTAGCTAGTTAGGAGGCTTTATTTTTTTTGAAATTAAATATGTGCCTATTTATTAAAATTATATCCTCTAATAAATATATTTAACTTCAATTCCATTTTAAAATAATAAATCTTCTTTGATATTAAAAATAATCTTCCTTTTTTACCACAAAATACTCTAATTTAGAATGATAGAATTATTTTTTCACCATGACACTCCCATAAATTCACTTCCCATTAAAATTATGGTAAAATCAACATGAATAAAATATATGTATCATTATTTCACTTGAAACATTAATAAAAATTAAATCAATGTTCAATAAGGTATACTGATGGTTTCCATCCATAAAATACCCACTATCTTGTAATATCTTGATGCTTATGTGCACTAAAAATCCATTAATTTTGAGAAAAATACAAAAAAATCATGGAATCAATATTTAGAAATGTAGGTAACATTAATGTAGAGAAAATATGTTTTATCAGTCCCAAAAATATAGTGGTAAAATATTTTTTGGATTCCAAATATATAATAAACAGATATCATAAAATTAATCTACCAAATTTAGCTACTTAATACATGGCCTCCAATATTCAAGTAACATAAACTCTCAAAATTCCATTTATATTTTAAATTTAAATGATAATATAAAATGTTAATAATTAGTTAATAAAATTAATGAAATGATTACAATTTTCAATTATTACATGTATAATAGTATTTTAGAGTTCATCTCCTCTGAGGATATTTTATGTATTGTACATGTGACATATATACGCTATCCTATAGTTTTACTATATTGATCTATAGTAAAATGAGAGAAAATAATTCAACTATATATAATCATTCAGGTGATTATGAATCATATATATCTAATATTGATGTTATTTAATGATATTTTAAGTTATCCACAACATATTGCACACATAAGATGGTCTTTAGCATTTCTATAATTAGTATGACCAGTCAAAATCATGTCACAATAACATATCATTATAGACTCGTTGTTTCCATTATCTTTTCAAATTTTCAAAAATTACTCTATAATTGGAATAAAAAATCATCACACTCCACTAGTGGGGTTTTTTATTTTAACATCACTATATAAATTATTAGTTTTAGTAAACATTTATCCAAATCAGCACACATTAATTCTACAAACATTTATATAGGAAGTTTATTTGAAGACTAAAAACATCCATTATCATCTATATCATCTACAAAAATAACTAAAATAAGATATTATTTATCAAAACCCATTTTAGATCCCATAATTGGTCACATCATTATTCATATATTTAATATCAAACACCTTCTACTGAACGACATCAAATTAAAATAAATTAACTATAAAATAATTAGTTAAATTATGGTCATCGGTTGAAAATTTAGAAATAATGGATGATTTAAATATAGTATTTTCCCCCAAAATAATTGACCGACATTCCCAATATCCAAGTGATTCTATAAAAAAAATCTATGATTATTTAACTTATTCTGACAAAAGATTTCATGCTCATGTTGATGTTACTTCTTTGAAATTCTAACATCATTTATCCAAATGTATCAACCTATATGCAATGTATATTATTAACTGTGTCTCTTTAACATTCCACATTATACAAGACCTAATCATCAAGGGGGTTGATAAAACCATCATGAATAGATCATATTTTTTAACTATAGATAATAAATAAATATAATTTATAACCTAATATGAATCAATAAAAAAATATTATAACATATTTAAATATTTATATAAATTATAGAATTTATATTTGTTACATGAATTATCAATATTCAAAAAATAATATAATAGAATATAAAAGCTGAAAATATTTCTATTTATCGATGTATTTAAATGGATTATTATAGATGAATATAATTTAGTTGATGATAATATCCAATTTCACTCGAATAGAGACTACGAATAATAAATCTATAGGACCTAGAGTTAATTATGATTTAGGTATAGAAGATCCATTGTTTTATTTTTTATCCCATGAGATCTATCCCCAATAAAGCAGTTCAGCTTAAATTAGTTTATTAAATCATTATTTTTTATATTTATACAATCTATAAATTAATATATTTTGTAGTTACTAAAGGTACATTATTTTATAATCGTCTATAATGGGTCAGTTGAGGATCACTTTTTGGTTACAATGTATTCAAATCTCTAAACAGATACCCAACGATATATCTATATTGTGAAATATATGACTACTGTAATGAAAAATCCATAGATTATTAGTGATTACAAGATGTAGTGATTGGCATCAGGAAGGTCCTCTCGAAAACCATTGTAGATTACATGTGTAGGGATGTAATTGGTTGTCCTTAACTATAATTTTTTTAATAATATAAAGATAAATTTATATCATATATATATACATATTTACAAATCAATAAAATATTGGATATATATATTTGGTGGTTCTTTTAGGTGTATAAATAGTTATAGGTTTCCATTTATATTGCTATATATGTATGATAATTACCATGTTGTATACATGTTATCATACTTATACTGATAGGTTTTGATGTTTTCCATCTAATGTATGAATGTGGATTTAATATTTTTTTATTGGATTTTATATTAACGATGATAGTTTATAATGTTGGAAACAATATTCTCATTATATTATATGTTATACCATTATACATATACATTTCTATAGTGAATGAGAAGTGATCACGTGGTATTGGGGGTATTTTCTTATAAGACTCTATGGATCTGAAATAATTCAATATTAATTTATATGTAATCCTTATTAGGTTAGTTGCTTGGGGGATTATCTAGTAGTTGTGATTATTGTTAATTAGGACTAATAAATTGTTATTCATATCTAGTATCAATATGGTCCACGATATAGTTAAGGGTTGAAATCATTGATAAATGTTTATTCATTTTTTGATTCATAATTACTTTTTCTTCATAAATAATCATTAACAGGTTTCTATAGGAAATAAAATGATGAAAACATGATATATTTTATTCATGTATTTTTTTGTATAGTTTTTTGAATAAATTTTAATTGTAATTAAAAACACGATTAATAAATTAATAGTTTCATTGTATTCACTAGTGAGGAATAAGTTAATAAAAACTTTAATTTTTAATTAAATATATCATTAATTTTTTCTATTAATTACAGGATTCAAGATGACGTTTAGATATTATTTTATATAGTGTTGGACAATTATTTAGTTTTTTTAATGTTATAAAAAAATAACCAATAATATATTAGAAGTAGTTTCAGCCTATTATTTTCTATGTTCTAATTATAATAATGTTTTATTTTGTCCATAATGGATTATTTAATGTTAGGTTGTAATTATTTTTTTGTATGTGACCATTATGTGCTCCTCCTTCTACATAAGAAAGAGGATACGAGTATTCTGCACCGACTAGTCATATGATTTATACGTAAGTCCAATAAGAAAATTATAAATTTCTATAGCCTACAACACTTTGTTAAAATTGATATCAACCTATATCCATTAGTAACATGTGTGAATCTATGATCTATTAACCCAAATAATTCACGTTGACTTCTCTCCATGTAATGTATAATAGTTTTTAGATTAAATTAATCAAATATTTGAGTTTTTTTATACAAATAAGTTATATAAACATCAATTGGATCCCCTAAAGTTAAATGATTATAAATGTTAATTTTATTATATGAGAAAACTAAAATGAGGAAATTTGGAAGAACATTGTGATAATTTTATTGATTTTATGTTTTATATTTTACCCTATAGAAATTTATCATAAAAAATATTGAATGTTTATAGAGTGTAGAAAAGGGGATATTATTATATTGAAGTATATTAAAAATGGATGTTATTTTGTCACAATTTATTTTATATTTTGGAATTAATTTAATCAATTTTAGATCATTTGAATATAATATATAAAGAATATTCTATTTAGAAGATTGATATATATATATATCTAACGTTGAGGAAATTAAAATTTTAATAGATGTTATGATATCTTTGTACACTTGTAATAGGTAATCCATTGATGTTATTTTATTGATTTGAACACCTTGAACTCCAAAAGCCGCATTATATTTTTTTAAATAAATTATTTGAGTATCTATAAATATTTTTTAATATATAGTTATTTGAGAGATTATTCCATTAATATAACTCTATATATTCATTTAATAATCATATATAAAAAAATTTAATGTTGGAAGTAGAATATATTTAATTAAACATATATTGGGTGTCATGTGAAGGGATTATATTAAAAATAATAATACATCCTTCTGGTTAGGGTTTATAGATATTTTCGTAGCATGTGGGGAAAATTTACTATATATAGATGAGTAATCTACTAGTAATTATACAATTTCCCTTCTTAATTGAATGTTAATATTTTTCATCTTATATGCAAACTTCTGGCTTGTTTTATAATGTCACTTCGAATTACCACATAAATTATTAAAATATATCAATTTAGGGTTTGGATAATGATGAATCCTCATCAAATATGGGACTTAAAACACTAATGGTTATGATGGGGAATAAAACAATGTCAAAATCTAATATAGAGGGGTCAACATATGCAATTTTGTGTAATTTCATAAAATTTAATATGAAAATACATGATTATATATCGTGTATAAGGTGATTAATGATGTTTTATGTCCATATTGATTCTGATAAATTGTGGGTATGTTTCATTTCACTGGCATGTATTCAGTATACTCATTTTTTAGAGTAGGAATTTTTCGTATGTTTTGTTAGAAAATATCAGGTGAAATTTTTTTCAGTTAATACTAGTATTACTTGGATGACCATTCAGTTAGTTTATGTTAATGAGAAAATGATAATACCAGTTTCAATTGATATATTCCAAGATTATTTCATTTATTAATATTCATGTTTGGATAGTAAGTTGTAGTAGACCTGACTATTCGATTAATTCCTATAATAGAAACTGTTTTCATTTATCATTACCACATGGCTCAAACTAAACATCGAGATTTGACACTTCAACTATATAGAATAAAAGATAACAAATATGTTATATCAAAGACAAATCCTTCTGATCTATATGTACATAATTTTTAATGGGGATTCAAGTTTATTATGATAGGTAAATGAATCAGTAAGAAATATGGAATTGATAACTATATACAGATATTATGATGTTTCATAATCATCTAAATTTTTATTTTGGGATTTTGCATATATAGTAAAATAATGATTATTATTTTTAAATGAGTAAATGATGGATATTCAAAAATTGGATTTTCCATTTTTATAAAGACACATATATTATGTAAATTTTAAATTTTTGTTTTATAATTACACATTAATTTTTATTAATTTTTTGACCAGGATGTTTATTCTCTAATAGAATAATTTAATCTTCTATTTTTTTATAATATAAATTTATGTTAATTATATTGACATTAAAATAGATACATCATCAAATAATCATAGATGCATTGTATGAAAACCATAATAATAATGATATTTATAAATTATCCTTTTTGATACATGAAGCTAAATTACATTGGTATGATTATTTAGATGTTGGAATATAAATTAATACAAAACATAGAGAAATTTATATACCATAATATTTCCATGAGAAAATTGAGATCAAGTATTCTCTAGGTACTCCATGATATTATCATTGCATTATTTTTGAATTATTTTCAATAATTTCTCTTGTAACGTTTTTAATAGAGAGGTGGTCATGTTATTTGGTATAATAAGTTCAATGGATTGTTTTGAAAATAACAAAGAGGTTGAAAATTACTTTTATAATAATTTTACATTATATAGGAAAATAGTTTGAGGTTTATTTATTGTTTAATCAATGGTTTTTTATTATATTCATGCATGAACATTGAAATATAAAACTTCTTATGTCATTATTTTTTAAATTTAATCCCAATGTAATATAGTGGTCGACTATAGGTTATTTGCTAAAGGGATTAATTTATTAATTAATTCATCATTCACATATTAATATTATTTTCTATTAAAAATATGAAATAGTTTAATGTGTCATATGAAATGTTTAAGAATATAATAAAACATGAAATATAATATTCTTATGAAATCGAAAAATGTTATATTAAACTACAATTGTTATTCCCTATAAATTATTGGTTTCTAAAATTATCATATAGATATCTGAATACCATAATTTTTAGAAAAATTCTTCTAAATTTTTTATGTGCCTTACTATAAAATAGATACTTACATAAAACAAAATATTTCATCTCTTTACTATTTTTTATAATGAACATATCCTATCTATAATTTTACCACGAACTAAAAAAATCATTCAGTCGTACTTGGTTAAAATCAATTTTTTCATAACAACATCATTTAAATGGAATAAAATGAAAAGGTATGGAGAAAATAACATTAAATAATTATGAATATTAATGAAAAATTTCATGGAAATGTTTTGGAATAATAAACTGTTCTTCATGCCTAGCTACAATATGATGAATGAGAAGAAAAAGTGCAGGATGTAATTTAATGGGATTTTATTTCCCATTAAATATCCTATATTAACCAATGTTCAAGTATTTTTTCTATTTCTATTGACATAAATACTCATAAATAGTATGGAATTTTGATATATAAATTTAAATAATTAAAATATATTCTCATGAAATAAAAATTGTGAATATTTTTGGAAAAGACTATCATGAAGCTAAAAAATTAAAAACCAACTTTAATCCTTGCATTAGGATTCAATTTAGAAAAGGATATGTATTTGAAAAATAAAAAATAGTAATAAAGAATGAGAATTTAATCTACATTCTTATTAATTCTAATATATTGTTTAGGAGTATCTGTTTTGTTCTAAGATTTCAATGTACATATCATTATGATAGTTCCAATTATTTTACTAATTTCATCAAAAAATCATTTTGTTCCCTAAACTAATTTATTAATGTTTTGTATAATTTTGGATATAGTCTTTGGTTATTTCATAACTTATATATATGTGATAAACAATATAAAAATTTTCTTCAGAGGGAGTTATAGGATAACCACACTGATTGAGTGTGTGATCTACAACCTTAATTTATTATCTTTATTTACATGTTTTTAATTTTATTGATGCTCAACCCTCCCCTCATGATTAGAAGAAGATTTGAAATGATAGAATTTACATGGGTACTTTCCGGATGTGGAGGAATTTATACAACAAAATTATTTCTCTACCTAATATAGAGTTGTACGTAATGGAAAAAAATATATTATTACACGACTCATTCGTTTCGATAGCATTTTTGAATTTCAGGGATAATGTAATGTGCATGTAATTAGTTGAAATAACACTAGGTAAACTGTTGATTAAGAAAAATGTTTCATTCATAACATGTTTTGTAGAATTTATTATTATATTATAAAAATTTTAAACATATTAATAATCCAAAATATTATACACCTACCATTATATACAAATAAAACCATGTATAAACACAAATTATTAAACAGTTGTATAATTTACCCGATAAGTACTATTATTTTATCGTTTTTCACTATAGTTCTAGAAAATAATTACGGGGCCATGATTAGAAGAACTTTTCTATAGTGAGCTTATAGATTGGAGTGAGTAACCTATTGTATTGAAAAGGCACACCTTCACTGCATGACATTCCACTCAATATTAAAGAGAAGAATCACTAGGATGTGATATTCTCATATAGGTTTAATTGAAAGAATGCATGGAATGGTTTAACATTTAAATTCCCATTGTGGTGGAAATAATTTAAAAATTTATCAATATTTTCTTTGGTGTTCCATGAATTAAATCATTGATTATAAAATGTATGTGTTTTTAATGTACTATATATTATGTTTTTTAAAAACATAGGCTATTATGAGACTCTTATGAATTTCATCTAATAAAATGCTTTCTGATGATAGGTATAAAATATTTTGGACTAACTTCTTTTATTACAACATATACTAGTATTTATGTGTTCTGATAATTCAAAAAATCCATATTTATATTATAATTATTTTATCTGATGTGTTATAGATTATATTTTTCCAATATTAATTTGACTAAAAAAATTTATATAAGGATATCTTATGTCATGGAATATATTCATTATATGTAAAATTATTTTATCCTATGACAATAAAATTCCCGAATTAATATCTTCCATGTCCTATGAATTAGAAAACATTATATGAAATTTTTATCTTACAACAAAATATTTTATCATATGAAGAGAACGATTTATGTTTCTGGATATTAAATGATATATATTTCAAACAGAATTAACTTATGATATGTATTTATCTTATAAAAATTATAGTAATATAATATTATCATACAATTTCTACGATACACAATAACTGATAATCATCAGAATATGTTAAAAGTTTTTTCTTACACTGATGAATTATCCTATGTAGTATTTAATTCATTTTAACATAATCTAAGAAGAATAAAAACATTTGGTTTTTCTTATGAAGTCTCTAATATATTTATCATAGGATAACAATTATTCCAATAATATATCTTATGAATATTTATATGTCATAAATAATTTCATGAATAAATTCATAGTATATTTATAAGTCACTTATTTCTTTTCAAATAGTTTGTAAAAGTGACTATATATTTAAATAATGATCGATTTGAATAAATATCATTTTTTAGGAATTGTAATATTTTATGAAGAGTATCATTAATAGTGATTTTGTAGAATATTTATCGATGTTTGGAAATAATTTATGGAAACCATTAATGGAATTAGTTATAAACATATCTATGTACCATCAATGGGAACATTATGATCGTCTCAATACATAATTTTAAAATGGGATTGGCTGTATAAAATTGAAATTTAGGTTCTTTAGGGAAAAATATATCAAACCATAAAATAATTCACACACACTAACGAATGCATTGAGACCAGTAACAACTAAAGTGTTTACATAGACAACATCTCATAAAAATGATTTCATTATATTCATAAAAATTTACTAGTTCCACTACTTATAGTTCCTATTTATTACTTTAATAATTTATTTCCATTGGGAATATCTTTATCTACTATTAGTTTCACCTTGTATCTTTGGGCTCTAATACTTATTCATAAAAATTCTTTATTCTTGTTACTTTTACACTCATAATATTATAGTGTGTTAAAAAAGTGTATAAATTTTGTAAATTTCGATACTAGATGTAGTAATTTGGACCTTTTTATATAGTGAAAATATCGTTTACACAACTAAGAGCACCCAAAAAGGATTATTATAGTAAAAATAACAGAAATCAAGAAGTATAATGTTGCCAGAGGGGACTAGTGGATTTATGTTCCCATAAAAAATATAAATATTTGATCATTAATTGTTTTCAATTATTTATTTAAATTTACACTAACTATTTTCATTATGTAACTAATTTTATGTCATATAACATGATTTTGGATGATATATATAATGAAATTTAAATAAGCTCATTCACCCTAAATTGAGTTTTAAGCTAGATAGTATCTTGCAAAATGAATGGTATTAGTGATTGTTACTATTGATTTCAAAAATATAAAAGTATGATGTCAAATGATTTATTATCAAATGGATTATATATATGATAACCATGAAGGTATGTTAGTGTTTATATCTTCTCTCTTTAATAGTTATATTTAATGTTACTAAATGTCTCAAATGAACAACTATATGATGAATCTTGGTTTCAAATATTATATTATTGTAGAAAAACATTTTAAAATTAATAAAACAAAACCTCAATCATGGGATGATATAGTCAAAAATATTGTGATATTAATTCAAAATTTATGATCCCTATATTCCATAGATTATGACAATATTAATTCTATTTAGTATATAGTGTCACATAATTAATGAAATGTGAACTACAATAGAATTTTTTTTTTATGTTACGAAAAAAGTGAATGTTTTCATATATGATAATTCAAAATTAATGTTTGACGCATTCCAAATGGAAGAAGATTAAATCAATACTCAGCTGAATGGAAGACTCACCACGATTGATTATAATTTTTATTCTCTAGAATAACCATAACATGATCTATAACAAACATTAAATGTCCAATGTGTATTGCCAAACATGTCTAGTGAATTCTCATATGATATTGGGAAATTAAATAAGGTCATGAATTTCATTATAAGATATATCATTGGACATCTTTTAAAGTAAAAATATGAAATAGAAGCTACCATTATAGAGTATAAGATGATGAATAATTAAAAAATTGGCTAGATGGTTAATACTTCTAATGATGAAAAGAATAATGAATGTATATGTATCATTGATATATCAGACGAAATAGATTAATCACTTTATTCTGGATCGAATAAGAAATGTTATAATTCCTCATGACATTTAAATAAAATCTATAAAAACTATTGTGTTTTAAAATACTCATGAACTTGTAAAAGAATCATAGTGAGATCTATAATGAAAGGAGATGTTACAAATGAAAAAATATAGGAAACACCAAGTCTAAATTTCTACATATTGTGTATGGTAAAAATGTATAAATTAAATACTTCAGGATGTGATGGTTATAATAATAAATAAACGAAATATATGAATTCAAAATATAGTGCTTCAGATGATTATATTTGATATGTGTCATTTGAATCAGAATGTGTAGCCTGTCAAAAATATATAAAATATAGTTTATAGAATAATTAGATTATGTTCATTCCTATAAATCAAATAAGAATGAGTACAACCATGATTATTAATATAAAATATTGTATATAATGAATAAAATAACATTTTACCATACTATTTACTAAGTTTAGTAACATAAAAATGAAAAAACATCTCCAAGGGAAACCACTAACATAATTTTAAACCAATATGAGGAGATAAATAAAAAAATTTCATTTTTAAAAACCAATTCAAAAAGTATACTTCATCATTTCATAAAAATGTATAGATAAGAGAGAACCTACATAAAGAGGATTAAATATTCAAATATGATTCACGTGTCTCCACTAAAGTGTTAGATTATGTAAAAAAGTCTTATTATTATCCACTAAAAAGATTATATTTTTTAATAGGATGGAATGGTGAAAGGACCACAATATACAATATCTATTTCATTACAAGTTAAAAAAACTCATTCAGAATTTACCTTTTTTCATTGTTTATAAAATTAGCATTTTATTATCATTTGTAATCATAGAAATCCTCAATAATATGGAATAAAATAAAAATTCATATAATATATTCTTCCAGATGTCTTACTAATTGTTTTTGAGAATAAAAACAAACTTTGATCCATAGGACAATAATATCTAACAGTGTAGGTCACAAAAATGTATCGGAACACAATAATTATAAAATTTGATTTATCATAGTAGGGATAAATCAACATCAACCCAAATTCGAAATGGGTTATAGAATTTAATTTTTCAATACATATGCTTGAACATTTATCCAAATGTCATAGACAATCCATGATTTATGCATGCTATATCACATTTGGTGAAAATGTAAAAGTAAAAATTGTTGCAATTGGAAATGATGAAAATAAAAAATCAAATCCCATAAATATTTATCCTTATGTTTAATTATTGGAGAAAAGGATAATATGTTTCAACCAACATTGTGATTATGGGTTTTCAGTTGATTTTTCAAGAAATTCATGTTCAATATTCAATGTTTGTTCTGTAAGGTTAAATGAACATAGATATTATAATTTCTATAAATTAGTAAATATATATTTGTATAGGAAAAATTAAATTATTTCAATGATGAAAATAATGAATCAATGATTTTTCATAGATATATTTTACATGGTAATGATGACTAATTAAAAATCCTTGCTAAAAATATGAATTTCTACTTTCCTGATCATAAAATGGATAACAATATGTTCTATGATCCATACAAAATGTGATAAAAACAAAAATCATCTTTTAGATTTGTTAATTTTTTTTACATCTATAAATTTTGGTCATATTCATTTAGATCTATTTTGAACAACTATAACGATATGCATATATTGTAAATCATATGTTTTTATGATAGCTGATGATTTTTCATGATTTTTGTTGTTTTACATATCAATACAAAAATTTTACTATTGGTATATTTTTATTAAATTTTTAATCATATTGGATTTTATAATTATGAATAAATTGGGAATTTGTGAATAGAACATGCATGGGAATTTAAGAATCATGAATCTAATTTGTACATGTCAAATAATTGAATAAAACATACATTCTCAGACACTAAGAAGCTTCAATTGAATGGTATTGTTGAAAGGAAGAGTAAGACATTGTATAAAATTTCTAGACCAATGTAATGTGAACATAACAAGCCCAAATTATTTGGTATGAAGCTATTAAGACATCATGTTACGTTAAAAAGATTGTTTTAAAAAGAAAAATATTAATGAAAATAATTACGAGTTATGGAATAACATAAAAAAATATGGCACATCAATGTATTTGTATGTAAGTCTTTCATATTGAACTCCATGTATAATCTTGATTTGTTTGATACAAAATCTGATGAAGGTATCTTATTGAGTTATTCTTCTACATTCAGGGTTTATATATTTTTCATTAAAATGGAATTGATTATTGAAGAATATTCTCTTAAAATTTTTTATGAAACTGAAATGTATGATCAAAAAATGAGTCAAACTGATGTGATGGGTGATTCTTTTAAGTACATGATTAATGGACATCTCTTTCACAATAACAAGGATGAGGATTTAGAACATTATTATCTTAAATGAAATCATGTTTGTGTTGATATATTCTACCAATAATTATTCAACCAATATTACCTTGAAATAATAACATCCATATTTTAGAAAATATTATTAGTGGTTTATATAAATGAGTAAGAACAAATAGAAATAAAGGTAATCATGTATAATTTTCATCCTTTATTGACAATATAAATCAGAAATATATTAAAGACTTATAATAGCATGAATGTAGGTATTTAGAAATTCATGAATTGTTAAATCAGTTCAAATGAATCTTTTTGGGAATATCATGATAGAACTTTTGACTATCCTATATCTAGAGTAATGTTCTTTTTTCGAATAACCAATATTATCATGGTGTAACAACAAGAAATAATTATCAAATTGTTACAAAAGGATAGAATGTGAATTATTTAATGGACATTGAATAGACCTTTTCCAATGTATTTATGTTTGACGAAATTAGGATTCTTCTAGTTTGTGAGTCTCATATGAATATTAAATTATTTCCAAAGGATGATAGATATTCCCTTTTAAATAGACTTATTGTGGATTATTTTAGTATTGAAAAACATCCTTATTTTAAGACTACCTTGTTCAGAATTAAATATTAATTTTTTTTCTAAATATTTACATAGTCATAAAATAATAACCAAAATCACGATACAAATTATTATGATATATTATTTTATAAAATGGTTTTCTTTTAGGAAGGGATGATACTACATTAATTTACAAAATGCCATCCTTAGTGAATTTTGAGTAAAAATATTTGATTATGATGTTATATAAGGATGAAAAAAATAAAAAAAATTAATGATTTTTAAAAGAAAATGTGTAATTAATTTTAATTGTGTATTATGGGTGAGTTGAACTGTTTTATAGGATTTAAAATCTATCATAATGATTTTTGAGATATTTTAATGCAATGAAATAGCATACAAGATTTACATAAGATGTTTGGACCTGAAAAAAGTGACACTTTTTCCACTCTTGGGAGATTAAATATCTAACACGATATAGAAAAGTGTGGAAAACTGGTTAAACAGTGACATTCATTTTTCTTCAAAGTCATATAATTATTTATATAGAAGTATACTAGAATGAATGGTCACCCAAGAACCAGAATTTTTCCTGGAAGTTATGTAGTATGTGGGGCATGGATGAAACATAACTATATATAATTATCATGGGTTAATTAGAAATAAATAACATATATAAGTTTTTTTAGAACATGTTTGGTGGATAAAATATAGCTTAATGTATTTTTTATTTAATTTTATTTTTTTTATATTAAAATTTGATAATAGTAGTGCAATAAACATTAAAAAAATCCAAAAACTCATTTATGAACAAGGATAAATGATTTGAGACATAGATTACTATTTTATATTGTAAAAATTATTATATCACTTTTGATATTTATTGAACATAACATTACACAGTAGTATTTTTAATTATACCATTGGATACTCAAAAACATGATTTTATGAAATCATAATTAGGATCATTTTATTGTAATTTTTTTTTGATTAATATATTCAAATAAATATTTTATTTAAATTATATTATTTATGATCCAGTATAACCATTTTGAGTATTTGTCAAATAAAATATGACATGTCACCTCTATTTTATAATAATAACTCAAAACATTAATCTATTCCCCATCATTTTCCACATGAAAAATGAACATGTGCTAGCTATACATGTTAAATATTTTGACACATTCAAAACAATATCCACTTTGTTATCATATCTTTGATTCTATCCCTCTAATATTTTGAATCATGTCAACAATGGATAAATAATAAGTGTAATGATATAGATTCTTATAGGAGAATGATGTGTCGAAGGATGTCAATGAATGTTCTATGTCGACGAGCAATGGATTTCTATTGTCTAGTTGGAAAATAATTATTTCTGGATAATTTTTTCAATTATCAAGGAAGTTAAAATTTTATAACAAAATATTGCCTAAATATCTTTTTTCAATGAATGTTCATGTTTTATCTGATATTGGTGTCATTCATTTTGTTTATAATTATGTCCCCATCCCAGTAACACTGAATCAAAAATATTATCAATACCATTGATTTAAATGATTGAAGTGTACATGTAACCTTATAAGGGCTACAGATAAATCATTACTTCAACTCATAGTGTTGATGAAGTCAGTCCTCATGAGAAATTGATGTATTTTATTAGCACCACATACCATTAAAGGAAGCCTATGAAGGAAGTTGATCCAAAATGAAATATTCTCACATTGTCCAACCATTATTCCATCACTCATCATAATTTTGAGTTTGAATAATATTTATCTCATTATCATTCATTATTATATCATTTTATAATATTAAATTGTTTTAATATCAAATTTTTTATTGTCAGATAAATATTCCATTTACATAATAAGTCATTGAATTTATTCAATTTTATAAGGTTTTTACGTTTTCATTTTTAATGGGATATAATTTTATTACATGGAAAACTACCACCCATTTTAATGTTTTTTCAATATTTAGAACATGTATTTTATAGAGATGTTGTTTTTCTTATAATTAGTCTATAAACAAGTTTGTGATAGTATGTGTTGATGAATACATTGGATTATACCTTAATAAAGAATAAGGGAGTCATATTATATTGGTATTTCTAGTTGTATTGTATAAACTACAATTATTACTAATTAAATAGAAAGGTTAGTACAGTCAATTGATGTAAGATATGATCATGAATATGATAATCATATAAATTAATGATTTGGGTAAGAGGTTTTGTTCAATATATAGGAGATTACGATTCTGATGCTATTACACCTATTATCATTACATCAATCTGACATGATGGTTTCCTATTATATTCATGTAGACAAGTGTTGTCTTCAAATATCACAATATATGTAAGTGTTTCTCAATGGAAGAGAATCTCATTAGTGTATGGTGAAATTACCAATGTTGAAATATCTCCATCGACCCATATAATTACAATAATAATAAAAGAATATATTGACTTGGTTATTCAAAATAATGATGGTCATGTAGAAGAATATGGGTAAGGGAATGAATCTATATTTATTACTATTGGAAGCATAAGAACAATGTTTGGTGAACTATTAAAAGATAAAATTACTAATGTTTTAAAAAATCATCTTGTTGATGATATTGAAGGAAAAAAGTACACTAAACACTTTTCTTATATTTTTATCATCATATATGAAAATAATTTCATTCAATGGATTTATATAAATATGACGAGAGATCTAGGTGGAGTTGGTCACAGAAACTAGAAAATGTGGAGTCCATAAAACATAAGTTCAAAGATTCCAAAAATAAAAAATGGATTCTTTAATAACATACACTCTCAAAAGAATATTTTAATAATTTAATGTATTTTATTCAATTTTGGATTCATATATATTTAATTTTATCCTT
Source organism: Viscum album (assembly GCA_963277665.1). Lineage (NCBI taxonomy): Eukaryota > Viridiplantae > Streptophyta > Magnoliopsida > Santalales > Viscaceae > Viscum > Viscum album. The sequence goes on from OY728158.1 coordinate 1,294,498,459, forward strand.
AGAATAATAATTCAATTAGTTCATTGTATACTCAAGAGTAAGAGGTTTTTATATTGTGATAGACAAAATTATTTCTGAAATTTCATTAATGCATGGTGACATTTTATCCATGAAAATGACATAGGCTATTCAAAATTGTGAGATAAATACAATAAATTTTTTTTTGACCTTTCCACATGTATAACATAATTCAATAGATCACTGTAAGAATAAAATCATCTCTCAATTAATAGAAAACAATCTAACCCACGCTAGACGATTTTCGATTGAATATTATAGGATACATAATTTTTTAGAATAAATATTTCTTAATGCTGGTGTTTTTGATTTATATTATTACCAATTAAGTCATTGGAAAATATTTATTGATTTATATTGTTTCTTCAATTTCTGAAAATTATTAAAAAATCGCTCAATATTAATTGGATTTTTTATTTAAATTTGTTTTAATTTTCTTTCTGTATACAAATTATATATATTTAATAAATGACAAAGTTCATAAATTAATACGTATTCCCATTCATGAGTGTTTTTTGATAAATTTGAAAACAATTACGTTCATTGTTATGAGATTTTTTATATGAATAAATAATATAAAATGATTTCATTTCTCATGAAAACATTTTTAATTTGAATTACATTAAAAATATTTTGGCATTTGATTACTCTATTTTCATTCAATGATACTCATTGACAACTAGTGCATTTATTATTCTTTGAAACCCATAGATTCCATTAATTTCAATTATATGAAGCTAGATTATAAACCCAATTAACCTTCTATACATAATTAATTTATATTAATGTATTATTTTTAATTCAGTCATTAATATTAGAAATTTATATTTCACTATACCGTAATGTAAATTAACCATTAAGAGAGTGTTGTGGAATCATATCCTTCACACATCCAATGTGATTTAAAACCCATACTTAATTGTTCTTATATGGGTCCTCAATTGTATAAATTTATTTAATATAAATAATTGAATGAATATAATACTCGCACTAATTCATTCATTATTTTAAATGCTTGATCCTAAGAAACTGGAAATGGGACAATAAATATATTTCATATTTATTATTACACTTAAAAAGATAATTTAAAGACCCTTAGATTTAATGGAAATTTTTTTCATAAATTTTTTGGGATTTTATGAGTATGTAGTTTCTGACAACACTTTCTTCTGAGGCCCGGTGTGCCCGAAATAAATTTCTGAAGTTTAGCTTAGGTACGTTTAGTAAATGAACGAGCGGGATTTTCTATCTTTTGAACCGGTGCTCAGAATTGAATTCTGAGGGCACCGATGGAACCCCAAAGCCAGTATTTTCTAAAGAGGACCATTAACGAAGGTGTGTGCTTTGGAGGAGTTGTAAAAAAGGTAGTCTAAATGTAACTAAAATAAATTTGTTTTACAATTTTATTTCATTATTCTAAGTGGTTATATACTAGGTGTGGGAGTTGGGGTGGGACCCTCAAGTTACTAACTACCCTTGAGAGGATAATGGTGAGGTGGGGCCCTCACGAGCCACAAACTCTTCACATTCCCTAACTCCCCCCATTATTTGAGTAACATCCCTCTCTCCCTCATTAAGGCTTGCCAACATAACACATAATTAATTAGACAACTCATGTTTAATTAATTAAGTGAATCAGTTTTGAATTTTGAATTTTGAAGTGAATTCCATGCTTTAATTAAATAAGAGGAGTCTTTTTTTATTTGGGGATGGCTCGTTGTAGTGTGGATTGGAGGGGAAAGCTCATGTTCCCTTTGAAAAAAATCATCTTCCTATGAAGAATTACACCCTTGGACGAATAACGCCATCATCACAAGGAGAGATGACGTGTTATTCCTCCTTCTCTATGAAGCTAGTGTGAGACACTGTTTTTCCTTGGACGCACACCAACGCCATCCTCAAAACCTCACCCAGCGATGCCATCTTCCGCGTCACTGGAAAATGTCATCGTTTATCGAGGTAGGGGTTATCTTAATTCAAGTTTAATTTAACATTTTTCATTGATTATTTTGGCCACTTATTACCGACGTAACGGGAGGGGATCAGACCACACAAACATGGCTGATTTCTCCTCCTTGTTTTCCTGTTGAACAACGTTAATGATCGAGGAGAAGGCAGCGTGGGTTCATTGCACTGCATGGGGATGAAGTGGACTGCGACTGGAGCGGGCCGCGACGTTGGTGTGCGGCGACGTCGCGCCTCGCCGATGAAGCCAAAGGAACCACCGTCAAGGTGGGATGCGGCGGTGGTGCACGGTGCCGTCGTGCCGCACCGGACAACCCGAGGGAGGTCGCGGTAGGAGCAGGCCGCGGCGGAGGGGCGTGGCCGGCTACTTGCGGTCTGGGAGGCAGGACCCCAAAGGGTGCTGCAGTAGCTCAATTGGCCGGCCATAATGGGAAGCCGTTTTTCAGAAAAACCGGGGTGTTGAAACTCCCGGACCTCTCTTAGGACGGACCCCACCAGGGGCCTCCGTTTCGGGACAAGGGGGTGGCGCCCCTTTCTCACACCGCTCGGCCACGAGCCGAGCCGCGGCCAGCCTCCGAGCCGTGCCGCTGGCCGCGCCCCAGCGCGGGCCGAGCCGCACCCAAATGAGCCTGACCCGAACCCAGGTCGGGTCGACCCAGTTCGGCCGACCCTGGGGGTATTGGGACGGGTCGGACCGTGCCCAAACCCCGTATTTTTCAGACATATTCATTCAAACACCCATATCCGGGGCTACAGACCTCCAATCGATGAACCGTCAGTTGAGTTGGGATCTTTCGATCGAGGCGGTCGATTTTGTATATTACAGTCAAGCTTTCGGCAATGTTTCTGTAAAACCGGGTTGGTTCGAACCCGAAACCAACCGAGCCCTTCGAGGGGAAACACTTATAACTTAACGACTAGACATCCGAATGATGTGCCTTCACATACGTTGAATTCCTCATAGTGAGAGGGTTATTTTGGCTTACTCCACTCGAGGTTTGGACGCAGCTAGAGTATGGTTGGGATGAGTTTATTTAAAAAACCAATTGGGCCCTTGGAACGGAAAAGCGAATATCTCTCAGACCGGCCATCCGATTGACACGTCGTCTGTTGTGTTGAGTTCCTGTTGACGAGGTAGAACATTGTGATACATCAACTCTAGACTTCGCGATAGTTGATGTATCCAACTCCTTGGATCATGGAGCGGACCCTCCCAGAATCAAGCATTCTATGTGCGGGAACCCTAGAGCTGTTGTGACTGCGAAGATGATGGCGACTGTACGTGGATCCTATGTGGGTTTTGCAGTGAGGAAGATAGTAGTTGGATCCTCCCTGGGATCGGTAGCGATGACGACTGTTCATGGATCCTATGTGGGTTCTACAAAGATGGTTACTGTACTTGGATCCTATGTGGGTCTGACATCGACGACATCTGTACTTGGATCCTACGTGGGTTCGGCAGAGGAGATGATTCAGAGGCCGCATCAATCATCTCCACCTCTCGTCATGAGTGGTATACCTATGTGAGATGAGTCTTGATTTTAAATCATTATCTTCGATATGATTGAATTGCTTTCTTGTGTGGATTGGGTTGTGATTTCTTGTGTACAATGGGTTATACTTTCCTGGGTGGACTGGGATGAACATGGGCTCGGATGTTGGAGCCGAACTAGAATTGTTGACTTAGGTATATGTTTGGGAATATACCTAATTAGTGTTGGTTGATACTTCGTATTTGTATCTTTCTTTTTTTGGTTTATCGTTTGTGGATTTTGTGAGGCCGTCAGAGGTCTTGGGGTCCCTACATTGTATCCTATACTCACACATGAATGGGATATGCCCACACTAAATTGTGTTGGATGCAAACGATGGACAACGCTGATCGTGGTTGAGGCATGAGGAGCTGCACTATATACGGTGGTGGACTATCAGGTTGGATTTAAATGGAGTGGATGACTGAACTCGAGGAGCCTATGAGACTATATGTACTCACCCTTCATTTGGGAGTTCTGGAGGACGTCTTTGTGTTTGATGCTTTACTTTCAGCTATTATACATTCTTTTGTCAGTTGTATGAACTTTCAGTTAGGTTAGTATACTAGCCCATTTACTTTCCAGCACTTAATTTTGTACTCAATTTACATAGTGTTTACTTCATATTGCATACTCTATGGTGTTTTTTTCTTATATAAATGAAATGTCTTTCCTTTTATCGGGATTTACGCCTTTGGTGCTAGTCGCCAACCCCTGGCCTATTGAAGGCGGGCTTGGGGTAGTCACAGCACTGGCCCCGAGGACAGGTCGTGAAACATTGGTATCAGAGTGAGGTTCTACTACAGAACTCAGGACTCTAATAATTTCTTCTATGTAAAGAAATATTGTTAAGTGTATTGAGTTTGGTTATCAGTACAGGGAGTCCAATGTTGGTGTGGCGGCCGATGTATCCATACACCAGGACCCCGACTTCGGATTTTCGACTCAGTGCATGAAAACATTGATTGCATGTGTGTCTTGAATGTTTTCTTTGTGATTACTTTGTGTCAGCTTACTTGGTATATTGTATTAACCATGGTGCACCTGTTTCGTTTCAAGATGGCCCTATGATGGAAGCTCGCTAGGGTTCTGAGCTTTATCCGAGATGGCAGCCCACCGAGCGACGAGGCCTCGGTGCATGACCCCATTAGAGCAGATGCACTGACGGTACCTCTACCCACCGAGCCACCGATGCCACCAGCCCCATCATTTGAGAGTATAGGTCACCTGGGTGAACTGCATTAGTTTTAGCATCAGATACCACCCAGGTTCCGTAGAGAGATGACCCCTCAGGAAGCTGAGGATTGGCTGGAGGCTATTGTATGAGTCTTTAGATTAGTAGGGAAACCAGCAGACCTCATGGTGATCCTTGAGGCGAGTCTCCTGCACGAAGCAGCAGGTAGATGGTGGACCCTGATGCTCCATGTGCATGACGACGAATATTTTCTTTGGATAGACTTCGAGAGCCTCTTCCGCTTGGAGTTCGTTCCAGCCACCCTCCATGCGGTGTGCATTTTGGAGTTATTACAACTGTGACATGGATGCTTGACTGTATCCTAGTACTCGGTGAGATTTACCGACCTCTCATGTTATTCCACTGACATGGTATGGGTCCAATTTTTCTGGGCCCGAACCTTCGATCAGGGACTAAGGCATGAGATCTGGGATTCGATAATCTCCCTCAGTATTCCGACACAGGCAGGAGTACTGGAGCGATCCCCTCTTATAAGGAGATTTCTTGCTGAGCCTATACCAGCAACAAGACCTACCGCAGGGCGAAACGTGGTGAAGTATTCTACAGTTGGTAGTCAACGGATGTCACAAGGGTCCAAGCAAGCCAGACCATCAGGTGGGCGACCTCAGGATACTAGTTCGTAGGTGCGAGGCATAGGCAGCAGAGCTAGCCATACCAGAGGCAGACATTACTGTGCATGTGGAGGGATGGGCCACATGGCTTGTGACTGCCCGGCCCACCATGTATAGGAGTAGTAGACGGTTGAGGGACCACTGAGGCATAGGCAAAGGTTTGATCATGGTGGTTAGTAGGGAGAAGAAGAACGAGTTAGATGATTTGGCTGAGCAGCAGGTGGTAGATGAAGCTCTGAGGCTCTACCACCCCCACCACCAGGAGGTCCACCCCGACCACTGGGAGCTGGCGGGCAGTGGCAGGGTCAGCATCAGGAACTAGAAGCCAATGAACACAGCGCACCTGAGATGATTCGAGGTATTATCTGTGTCTACTTTACCCCTCATGCAGTTCTTATAGACACATGACCGAGTCACTCTTTCATTTCTACTGCCCTTGTTCGGAGCTCGGAGATTCCGACAGAGCTGTTGGTTCGATCCTTATGGAAAGAGACTCCTACAAGAACAGACTCGATGGTTACATACTGGTGTCGGTAGTGTGAGCTTACTCTTGGAGGTGAGAGCTTCGGCTGAGATCTTCTTGTAGCTGTGTTGAGGTCTTACGACATCATATTGGGCATGGATTGGTTATCTACGATCCATGCTCATATCGACTTTATTAGGCGCAAGGTGCGGTGTGTCAGCACTGATGGGAGCAGTTTCACCTTCACCGGCAAGAAGAGAGCCTTTATAGCGCAGGATGGACTCACACAGAGGAGAGGACAGCAGATCACTCATCTGTTGGCTCGCCTAATACTAGGAGCAATTGACGTGCAGAGTCCGAGTTTCCATGTTGTGGTGCATCAGTATGCAGACATTTTTCCAGATGACATTCAATGACTACCTCCTCGCAGAGAGGTAGACTTCTATATTGACTTGTACCCCAGGACAGCCCTGATATCTACTCCAGCATATTGGATGGCTCCCACTCAGATTTGAGAGCTACGGGTACAGCTGGAGGGCTTATAAGGCAAGGGATTCATCCGACCCAGTGTTTCACCCTAGGCATCCCAGATTTTGTTTTCCAAGAAGGCAGACAAGAGCATGAGAATGTGTGTCAATTACCGTCGCCTGAACCAGGTGACCGTGAAGAACAAGTATCCATTTCCGTGGGATGACGACCTCTTTGATCAGCTTAAGGGAGCAAGATGGTTCTCGAATATAGACCTCAGGTCAGGCTATCATCAACTCATAGTTCGAGAAGAGGATGTGCTGATAATGGCCTTAAGGTGTCGGTATGGCCACTATGAGTTTTTGGTTGTGAATATCTATGTATCCAACGCTCTTGCAGTGTTCATGAGTCTCATGAACAGGATCTTCCAGCCTTTCCATGATCGATTTGTCATATTCTTCATCAAAGAAATATTGATTTACTCGACTAATGAGTAGGAGCATGCATACCACATGCAGTTTGAACTAGATACACTCTAAGAGCACCAGCTTTATGGTATACTCTTGAAGTGTCATTTCTGGATTCTAGAGGTCCACTTCTTGGGTCATGTCATCTCTGAGGAGGGCGTTGTGGTGGATCCTGTGAAGATTGAGGTAGTTCTATCTTGCGAGCCACCCAGGAGCGTGACAGAGGTATGGAGTTTCCTAGTTCTGGTCAGGTACTATCAGAGATATCAGCCAGACTTCTCCAGAGATGCACCACCACTTTCAGCTTTGACTAAGAAGAGAAAACCCTTCGTGTGGTCAGATAGATGCCAGTAGATCTTCCAGGAGTTGAGATAGAGATTGACCAGTGCCCCCATATTGGGGCTACCAGAGGAGGGAGTAGGGTACGTAGTTTACTGCGATGCTTAAGGGACTCAACTCGGGTGTTTCCTAATGCAGGATTGGGCAATGATCACCTATGGATCACAACAGTTGAGGCAGTATGAGCAGAACTACGCAACCCATTACCTGGAGTTAGCAGTAGTGGTCTTCGCCTTGAAGATGTGGTGGCACTATCTGATGGGCGAGCACTTTATAGTCTATTTTGACCACCAGATACATAGGTACATCATCTCGCAAAAGGACCTGAACTTGAGATATCGGATATGGATTGAGTTCCTCAAGGGCTATGACATTGAGATACTATATACTCATGGGAAGAGGAACATAGTAGCCGATGCTCTCAGCAGGAGGTCGGGCATTCAGCTATTTGGAGAGGCGATGGAGAAGCTTGCCGCGTTGAAGATATCCTTTATGGATAGAGACAGAGAAGCCTTCCTACAGTCACTCATAGTCACTCTTCCACTACTTCATCGGGTCATAGAGGCACATCATGGGGACATTGTCTGTGAGATCTGACATGCACAGATTTCTATAGCACATGCACCTAATTTATTTTTTGTAAGAGGAGAGCACGTCATCCTTTTCAAAGGACGTACCATGATACAAGATACATTACATGAGGAGGTGTTGAGGGAGTTTCATACATCCCCATTGGAAGTACATCCAAGAGTAGAAATCATGTACCAGGATCTCATACGACTGCACTGGTGGCCGGGTATGAGGAAGGTTGTGGTAGAGTTTGTTTCTCGGTGCCTCACCTGTCAGCAGGTCACAGCAGAGCACCAGGTACCAGCAGGCTTGGTACAACCCTTAGAGGTCCCGGAGTGGATTTGGGATGAGATATCTATGGATTTAAGGACAGGGCTTCCACATACTTCCAGTGCTTATGACTCCATCTGGGTGATCGTAGACAGACTCACCAATTCGGCCCACTTGTTACCCATCAGAGAGCATGGCTCAGTGGAGAGATTATGGTGCCTATACATTCATGAGATAGTACGACTTCATGGTGTTTCATCGACGATCGTCTCTGATCGAGACGCTCACTTTACATCCCGGCTTTAGAAGGGGTAGAAGGAGGAATTTGGGATGCAGCTATGCTTGAGCACTCCCTTTGACCCTCAAACGGATGGTCAGACGGAGAGGACCATTAAGACTCACGAGGACATGCTCCATGCATGTGTTCTGAACATGGGTCACAGCTGGAGGATCACCTACCTTTGGCGGAGTTTTCATACAACAATAGCTGCCACTCCACCATCGAGATGGCACCATACGAGGCATTGTACGACCGACCATGAAGATCACCTCTGTGTTGGAAAGACCCTGAGGATTCAGCACATGTAGGAACATAGATGGTCCAAGCCACGATGGAGAAGGTACAGATCATCCAGGAGAATATGAGGACTACTAAGAGCCAACGAAAAGTCCTATGCTGACAGGAGGTGGAGACCACTAGAGTTCAAGGACGGCGACCATGTTTTCTTACGGGTCTCACCTCGATGTGGATTACGGAGATTTGGCCAGGGTGGCATGTTATCTTCGTGCTTCGTCGGAATATTCCAGGTTCTCATCAGCATATGCGAGGTGGATTATCGCCTGGCTCTTCCACTTCAGTTGCATCGAGTGTATGATGTCTTCCATGTATCTCAGCTGAGGAGATACGTGCATGACCTGATGCATATCATTGATCACAGGGAGTTGGACATCGATGATGATGAGGCATTTGTGGAGGTCTTGGTGGCGATCATGTATTGATAGGATTGGGTCCTATGTGGATGGTTGATTCCTCTAGTGCGCATCAGGTGGTAGTATGGGAACCTCCAAAAGATTACATAGGAGTGGGAGGCTCATATGCATGCACAATACCCTCATTTTTTCCCTATTTTATAATGTAGCTTTACGGGGACGTAAAGCCCTGAGGATGGAGTAATGTAAAGACCGGTAAATTGCAAAGAAATTTTGTTTCTTAAATTCTTTGGCATTTTATGATTATGTAGTTCTTAAATACACCTAATTCTGAGGCCGTGTGTGCCCGAAATCAATTTCTGAACTTTAGAATGGGTACGTTCAGTGAACGAACGAGCTAGTTTTTCTATCTTTTGAACCGGTGCTCGGAATTGAAATCTGAGGGCACCGATGTAACCGTAACGATGGTTTTTTCTTAAGAGGATCTTTACTGACAGTGCATTTCCTTTGGAGGAGTTGTAAAAAAAATTGGATTAAATGTAAAGTAAAATAAAGTTGTGTTACAATTGATTTTCATTATTCTAAGTGGTTATATCCTAAGTGTGGGAGTTGGGGGTGTGACCGACTTGTTACAAACTACCCTTGAGAGGATAATGGTGAGGTGGATCCCACATGAGCCCCAAACACATCACATTCACTAACCCCCCCCCCCCCCTTTCTATTTGAGTAACATCCCTCTCTCCCTCCTTAAGGCTTGAACACTTAACACATAATTAATTAGACAAATCATGTTTAAATAATTAGGTGACTTGGTTTTGAATTTGGTAATTTGAAATGCATGCCTTGTTTTAATAAAATAATATGAGTCTTATTTTATTTAGGGTTGGCTCGTTGTGTTGAGTATTGGAGGAGAAAGATCAAGATCCCTTTGATGAACTTCATCCTCCAGCGAAGAAAGACACACATCTACGAAGAACGTCGTCACCACAAGGAGAGACGACTTGTCGTTCCTCCTTCTCTCCACAGCTAGTGTGAGATGACATTCCCTACTTGGACTCACACAAACATCGTCCTCGAAACCTCACCCCATGATTCCATCCTCCGCGTCTCTGGAAAATTTCATCGTTTATTGAGGTAGGGGTTATCTTCGTTCAAGTTTAATTTAACGTTCTTCATTGATTATTTTGGCCTCTTGTTACTGACGTAACAGGAGGAGATCAGACCGCACAAACACAACCGATTTCTCCTCCCCGTTTTCTTGTTGAACAACATTGATGATCGATTTGAAGGTGGAACGGTGATATTTGACCACACGGGGATGAAGAAGACCACGGCAGGAGTGGGCCACGATGGTGGTGGGCGGCGCTGTCACGCCACGCCGGTGAAGCTGAAGGAACCGCGGTAGGAGCGCGCTGCTGCAGGGGTGCGCGGCACCGTCGCGTCGCGCCGAAGAACCCGAGGGAGGTTATAGCTGGAGCGGGCCATGGCATAGGGTCACGGTGTCGTCGCACTGCGCCTTTGGGGTGGGAGTCATGGATGTCTTCAGCAGGGGTGGACAGGCTCGACCGGCCACCGACGCTCCGTGAGGATGGACCCCGAAGGGTCCCGCGGTAGCTCAACCGTCCGGCCATAATGGCCGGTTGTTTTCCAAAAAAACTAGGGGGTTCAAACCCCTGGACAGTACTTAGTGAGGTCCCCTCCAAGGGCCGACGTTTCGAGGAAAGGGGTCATCCCCCATTCGCACCCCCGCTCGGCCGCTAGCCGAGCCGCGACCGACTTCCGGGCCGGGTCGCAGGTCGTGCCCGGCCGCGGACCGGGCATCGCCCAGCCAGGCCGGGCCGTGCCCAAATGTGCAGGACTGCACCCGAATGGGCCGGAACCAGACCCAGGTCAGGTCGACCCGCTTCATCCGACCTAGAGGGTATTGGGCTGGGTTAGACCGGGCCCAAACCCCCTATTTTTTGAACAGATTCATTCAAACGCCCATATCTTGGGGTACGGACCTCAGATCGACGCACCGTTAGTTGCATTGGGATCCTTGGATCAGTACAGACGTTTCGGTCTATTACAATCAAACTTTTGGTAGTGTGGGGTTTGTTCGAACCCGAAACCAACCGGGACCTTGGAACGGAAACACTTGTAACTTAACTACCGGACGTCCGAATGACGTGAAATCAGTTACTTTAAATTACTCTTACTGATACGGTTCTTTTGGCTTACTCCACATGATGTTTGGATGACGATGGAGTATGGTCGGGTTGTTTTTAGTTTAAAAACCAATTGGGACCCTCGAACGGAGAAGCCAATATTTCTCAGACTGGGCGTTCGATAGATGCACCGTCTATTGCATTGAGTTCCTATTGACGAGACAAAACATTGTGATACATCAACTCTGGACTTCGTGACAATTGATGTATCGAACCCTTTGTCTTGTGGAGCAGACCCTCCCAGAATCGAGCGTGCTTTGTGCGGGAACCCTCGAGCTGGCTGCGACTACGACGACGATGGCGATTGTACTTGGATCCTACGTGGGTTCGGCAGCGAGGATGACTGTACTTGGATCCTTCGTGGGTTCGGTAGTGATTATGACTATAATTGGATCCTACATGGGTTCGACATTTATTGTTACTGTACTTGGATCCTACGTTGGTCCGGATGCGACAACATCTATACTTGGATCCTACGTAGGTTCGGCAGAGTAGATGATTCAGAGGCTACATCAATCATCTCCACCTCTCTTCGTGAGTATTATACCTGTGTGAGTTGAGTCTTGATTTTCAATAATTATCTTTGATATGATTGACATTCAATCCTGTGTGGATTGGGTTGTGCATTCCTTTGTGGAATCGTTTGTACTTTCCTGTGTGGACTAGTTTGAACTTGGGCTGGGATGTTGGAACCGAACTGGAATTGTTGACTTAGGTATATGTATGGGCATATACCTAAGTAGTTTTGGCTGATACTTCGTATTTGTATCTTTCCTTTCTGGTTTATCCTTTTTGGATTCTGGGAGGCATCTAAGGGTCATGGGTTCCCTACTGAGTATCTTATACTCACCCTACACGGGCTATGCCTGCACTACGTTGTGTTTGTTTTAGACGACGGACAACACTGATCGTGGTGGAGGCCTGAGGAGAGGGATGGTATATGGTGGTGGAATATAAGGTGGGATGTACATGGAGTGTATGGATAGACTCGAGGAGCCGACGAGAAAATCTGAACTCACCCTTCAGGTGGGAGTTCCGGAAGACGTCTTGGGGGTTGCTGCTTTACTTTCAACTATTATACTTTCTTTTCTCAGTTGTACTATACATTCAGTAGGGTCTGTATACTAGCCCATTAACTTTCCAGCACTTACTTTTGTACTCATTTTACTTAGTGTTTACTTCATCTTGCGTACTTTGTGGTGTTTGTTTTCTTATATAAATGCAATGCCTTCCCTTTTATCGGGATTTATGCCTTGTTGCTAGTCGCCAGCCCCTAGCCTCTGGAAGGCGGGCTTGGGGTAGTCACGACACGGGCCCCTAGGACCGTTCGTGACAGATAAGTCTATATATTAATGATTAAATTTAATATCAAAATATTTATTAAAATAATCCAACCATCGTTATCAAGATTCTGTGTTAATTTTTACATCACTACAATCCTCAAGTAAACTAAAGATTATATAAAATAATTACTGAAGCCCCAAAAGTATTTGGGGGTTTATTACTATCCAGAAAATTAGATGACATACAATCAAATATATAATGTAAATTTACATGAGATTCAGTGCATATCTAATTAAATACTCTTATGTGATGATTTAATTCTTTTCAGGATATATAAATCAAAAATGTAATATCTATTCATGAAATGACAAAAAATGTGATCGAAATAGTAGAAATATAATAAATTGAATTTTTTAGATTTTATAATCAGGATTTGTTTAATTTGAATATGTATTGTTCTTTTTTAAAACCCATGGTTACTAATAAATAAATCAATATATATATATCAATTGAATTATTCTTTTTCTGGTTTATAGAATATTTCTTATTTGATGTTGTGATTTTTCCTGACCGATTTAAACTAGATATCTAATGGGGAGTTGATCTGTAAGAATAATGCATACAATTTTTTTTTTTCATTTACTTAAATGAAAATTTTTACAATTATAACTATAATAAAAGGATTAAATTATTTTGTTTGATATTAATCATTGATTTTCAGGACTGCATAGTTGAATTTAAAATATAATAATTTTTTGATGTAATATTTGATTCAATTTGACTTGTAGTTAACAACACACATCATGCACATTCGGAAGAGGAACAACTCGACCAGATGTATTATAATACAATGTCCCAATCTAGATATCATAGGCTATAATTACAATATATTACACCTTTTAATAAAAAAATATATTAACATTTGTGTATGATTCACTAAATTACTCTTTGTATGTCGATAAGAAAAATATTTGTACATTCAAATAATAACAGTCAGTGAATTATAAATAAATTTGAAACATGGTTTCTCACATAACAATAGAGGAAGTTGGGAATGTATAGTTGACTACTCAACATATTTGTTATATTTAGTATACAACACATATTGTTTTTATAATTATAGATGTACCCCCTATGAATTAAGTGTTCACCATTAAGAGGAAGATGTCTTTCCCGTCCATATGAATGATCTTCCGATAAAACTAATAGGTTTGTTTTAATTGATTTTGGTTTCTTTTTTTCCTACATATTTTATATCGTGTTTCCCTCTGTTTTAAAGAATGATGATTTAATAATTCACAATCCTTACGCCCATCTATTGGACATGTGTTTGTAAGTGTTATATGTTTGATTTTATATGATGTTGTGAGTGATTTTTATCATAAACTATGGAATGTTTTAAATTTATTTCATTTCAATTTCATAATTCCTTTATTAATTTTAATTAAAAAATCATTATTTTTTGTTTTGTCTGAACAAGAATGAATTAACTAGATAAAACCAAAAAAATTGAAATAGGTGATCCCATTTCCATTTGGAGAGACAGTGTCCACATTTTTAGTGGTATTGTTTGGAAATATGACCATTTATATAATTAATAATGTTATTAAAATATATATTAAAAGTTGTATACCCTAACTCGTCCTATAGATATGTTTTTCAACAATTTCCTCTAGATTAATTATGAGTTATCCATATGTAATCACTACACAATTCATCAATATTTTTTGAAACTATACATAAATTATTTTATATATCTCTCCCAAATCATGGTATCTGATTCTATACCCTATGAATAAGTGTTTCTATCAAATTATAATTGTAATTAATGATTTAATAATTTTTTTTTAAAAAAATATTGATTTACATAGGCACACACAATTATAGAACAAGAAAAATTATAAGTGATCATGTGTGGGAAATGAATTTTTAAAATTAATGGAATATGTGTTAGGTACATATCATGTAAATTTTTCCCATCAAAGAAATAGAGAGCTATTTCTTGTACTCTAAACTACCTATGTTCCATTTTTGAATAGACGGTATTTGTGTTTGGAACATTTCATAAACCTCTGTAGTTATTTTATTTTGGGATCCAATGTAAGTTTCTAGAGAAAAATTGTTTCATCCAATATTAAAATACACACCATATAATTTTAATAACAAACTATATAATAATTCAAATATCATTTTATCATACATTAATTCATATGTTTTTTCTTTGGTCATTTTCCATTTTTTGAATATGAATAATGGATAATTTTTTTTGGAGCAATCAAGCCATCACATTAGTGGATCCACATTCCCCAGGATGACTTCACATTAAGACCATACATGAGCATCCCCTTGAATATTATACTATATTTTATGTTTTTATTTGTAAGAGTATCCTCATCATTATAAATTCAATGAATTATCTGGAGAAAAAATTAGTGTAGTATTAGAAAATACTAAAAACAACACTTCCAATTCATAGGACATCTAATCATTTTATGTGTATTCATAATTCACAAAAATAACTAACTCCAATATATAATACATGATTAACACAATCGTGACACATATTTTATAAGAGTCAGTCTACCAAAAAATTGATTCATCAATTCTTGTGATGTTGGATAGAGTACAACTTCTGTTTTTAGGAAATGTTGATTTCATAGATGTTGAGATTTATGAAGGTTATAGAGGAGATACATTTCTTCACACAACTAATAAACATTTTTTAGGTTATAAATCCCACCTAATGGGATTTATTTTTGGTGTTCTCTATTACCATTGAGTTTTAAGGGTTATCATCTCTAGATCATTCTAGTTACAATGTGGAATTAGTATGAGATCATATGTGTGGAATATATAATTCACTCATAATGTTTTACTTTTTCAAATGTATGAATTTTAGTCATATATATAATCCACGCCATGTCTTTACACCTTCACATGACATAACCTCTTATAATGTATCATTGTACCGTGGGATCTCCCTAAACCTGAAATTACGTGTACTCTTAAATAATAAAATAGAACATTCGTATTCAAGAATCCCACTATATTTATTTACTACTCTTTCAACACCATCATATTTTCCCACCACGATAATAGTGGTAATATTAATAGGATATAAATTGGTAACATTACATGAATCTACTAGAATGACTACCTTGGGATACTCTTACAAATCAATATATTTTCATACTTTTTTCAGATAAAATCTTATAAAACTAAATGTTGGTTGTCTAACAAATATGTAGAAAAACCAAAAATTGAATTTCCATCCCTCTATTTTTATGATCAATTATGATTTTAAAATTGGATTGAATATCTCATTATTATTCACATGTATATAGTCCATAAGTTAGGGAGAAGCTATATTAAATTATATGATTTCTAAAGACAAGAGAGGACCAGCATATCCCTATGAGTACCAAAATATGTTACCTCCGCCATACCAAAATATATATTAATCAACATTATCCTCTCCCAAACATCTTATTTTCCATATTATCCTACAAACATAACACCAATATCTACTGGTCATGCCCCTAAAAACCCCTCAATAAGACCATGACTAAAAATTCTGTTATTTGTTCTATAATTCCTCCGATTAATAGTCACTACAGACTGTAAACTCGATCAAATGGTGATTCTTTACAAATACTAGTAGGGCAAAATTGGTCTTCAACTATAGTGTATATTCCTAATGAATACACCTTCAATAATATATCAGTAAATTCAAATAGATCATTACATAAGAACATATAATCATTTACGAAAACTGAGGCCAATGTGGTGATATCCACTAATTTGGTTTAGGCTACATATCATCCAAAACATGATATATGTACAAATATATTATAGATTGTTTTATATATTCCATCAATAGTCCCCAATAAATAATATAATCCTCTAAATGGATTATTAGTTTATGACCAAATGATTCAATACCATAACTCTCAATAGGCCACAACAAGACAATTTATCCAACATACTCATTGTTTCACATATTTTTATATTGAATTTGATTCATTTTATGTATATATTCCAAGATTCTATTTTCATCAATAGACACAAGTTGTTATGAATGTGTTGTCTTATTGGATTCATCAATCTCCTCATGTTTTTCCTCATGGAAACTATCATCCACATCATTAGTCCACTAACACTAAATGAAAAATTATTTTAGTTTTTACCATTCATATTCTTCTTCTTATGACATAAATAATCCATCACATCTTGATTGTGGCATGTCATGATTCTTGTTCAATAACTATTATCATAATTTAGGATGAACATGGTGTATCATGTGAAATTTCAGTTGTGGGAGAGGGTTACTCAATATAACCTCGTTAATTTTCCATTTGGCTTCCCTATGTGACATAATTAATTAATATTAATATTTAACCATATTTTCTATTATTAAAAAACCAGAATTATAAATAATAAATCCTTAGGTGCTTATTTATAGAGTTATATATGTATATCATATTTAATATTTTATAAAATAGTGTATTATAAAATATTGAATCATTATTTTTAATCAGAGAATGTTTCATTTAGTATAATTAAGATATTTATTATTTTAATGATCATTTGGATCAATTTCCTTCAATTCCCATTTTTTGGAGGCATTCGGAGAAATTTGAAATAATTATTATACCTTATTTCATGAAATATTCCTTATATATTCTTAATTACTAAATATGTAATGTTTTCTATATCACAAAATAATGATTTTGGATTCCATTAAATTGATCTATTAATTTTAATGATCTAATTCTAGTCCATTTTACCTTTATACCACCACTATATTTTGATCATTAGTGTACCCACTAGAAACAATTACTTTACTTAATCAAAATCCATATTTAAATCATACATTTCCCCTTAACAAATTTTTTTTATATTAGTGCATGATTTTTCATTTGAGAATCCATAATGGGGTTTGGTAGAATCCATAATGGGTTTTGGTTGTTTATTGTACCATAACTTTATCTTACCTAAATATTAATGTGGAGGATGATTTTCTTACAGATTTGGGGAAAGGGTAAAAACTCCTTCATAAATTTTTCATATATGATTCATGATTTGTTTATATTAAATACATTAATGAAAACTACAAAAATAGGGGAGGGAAAAACTATTTCATTATAAGCATTGTCTATTTGAGAAGCTATGTGGAAAATGAATTCAGAGAATATGATTTATTCCTTAATAGACAATGAGAGGGTTGTCTCTACATTGATATTTAAATTAATTATAATGACCTATATTTATATAATTCATGAATATATTTGAATCCATAGATATTAATTATACATCATCACCATAAAAAATCTACATTAGATACAAAATTACCTTAATGAAATTCCACTTGATTTTTGGTGGTTTAGTTTCTCTATGGATAATAAGATTACATTAAAGCCTATAGATAAAGTAATGATATATGAGATTGGGTGTAAATATTGTAAAATGGTCATGATTAATGAATAAATTTTTTTCGAGGATAGGTAGATCATACTTAGTTTTCATACATATTTTTATTTTTTTTTTCAAATTTAAAAAAATATAAATTGAAATATATTTGAAAAAAAATTAATAAAATGAAATTTAATAAATATGGTTTTTTATTCCTTAGTTGCATCATTGTTGATATATTTATAGACAATAAAACAAAGAAATTTTAATATTATATACTCCTTATAAATTTATATTGATATTTTTATTGAGGAATATAAATAGTCATGTGTGGG
Source organism: Viscum album (assembly GCA_963277665.1). Taxonomy (NCBI): domain Eukaryota; kingdom Viridiplantae; phylum Streptophyta; class Magnoliopsida; order Santalales; family Viscaceae; genus Viscum; species Viscum album. Next base: position 1,294,516,585 of record OY728158.1, read on the forward strand.
GGTGACTGATCCACCTGAATTCTGTATAATATATTTGTCTATTTTAATCTATTGTACCATATTTTAATCGTTTTCAATATTAAATTGCTTAAATTAGTCATTTTAATTTTTATGGATCATTAATTGGATTTCATTGTTAATTTAATGATTTTAAAATATTTTACTGTAAATATATGAAGTATAATATGTATAATTAATAAACAGACTTCACATATATTTGAAAGGGAATGGGTTGACTACAAAGGGTGAAAAATATTTTCTAGAACAATATTAACATATCATGTATACAATAAAGTATATTGTTTATATCCCATAAACAATTTAATGGGTGATAATTAAAACCTTCACACCGTGTATATCAGTGCCACGTGATATTTAAATTCATTTATCGATTGTCTCCATGAGGCATTCAAAAAGGCAGTATGGATTCTCACCAATAGTATGATAATGTGGGGAATTTGTTGTTGAGTTGGGTACAAAATATGTGAATTATTTTTATATTGATGAAATCTTAAAAAAATTACATTGCATCAATTTCCTAGAATACATAAAACATTATTCAAACTGAAACCTAAATACCGTATTAGATTAGTGTGTTTGGAATCACGGAAATGTAAACATTAGACCAATGTGAGCTACATAGTCTCCAACTTTTCCTTATGACTATCACCCTTCAGAGTGACATCATAATTAATTCTTATCATTATATCCTTGGGTATAAAACCTAAAATGTGGTTAGATCATGTTCTTGGTAATTATAAACATGGGAGACAGGTAACCACAAACAGGAGCATAAGGGTTTGATAATGTGATAATAACATTATAAGATCATACAATTCATATCAATAATCGTAAAAATGAAAAATGGAATAAATCTTGGCAGTTCATAAGACATGAATCATAAGGAAATAAATAATGTAATCCACGAAATAATAACATAGTAATAAGACAAGGAATTCTTGAAGAAACATAATCATGTAAAATGATTTCCATTGTTGTCTAGAAATAACTTCTAACACCAACATAGTAGTATGGATTCACTCCTCATTGAATCTTGTTAGTTATGTTTCACTCCCATGTCCATTTTAGTAACCAGGGATCACTCCAAATACCATATTTTTCATATGAGTTCCATATTATCACCATCGTGGTAGCTGTGGTTCACTCACAAGGATATCATAGTTGTCAAGGTTCACTCCTAATACCCACTCTATCTATCTCTTACGATAAAAATATTTACCAAATGCATTAGAGGTATATATAGATTCCACCCATAGAATAATGAAGTCTTACATATATGTCTCAAAAATTCATTAAAAATTATAACATTACCCATTAAGTGGAATGTGTTTCGAAAATATGTAATAATATCCAAACCTATGGAAAAAGATATAGATTCTATAATAATTTCATCAAAAAGCATTACCCATGAAAATAAGTAGTGTTTAAAAGTACATAACACATGAATGAGAAATGGGTTTCATAATCATCATTCCATAAAAACATAAACTATACAAAAAAATAATTAAAATGGAGACGTTGAATAAATTCACCAGAAAGGCATCTATATCACCAATAGATGTAATCACAGTTGTAAAATAATTTTGGAAAATCATTAAAAAAAATTCATGGGTTAAATATGTTGTCATATTTTTAAAAATGATTTTTAATAAATAAAACATATATCAAATAATATTTTCGTCAAACATAAATAGAAATCTTAAAATTAATGATTGAAATTATATTGAAAATGATTTTCCTTTAAAACATATAAAATATTCTTGAAAATATTTTTGAAAGGTTATTCTAGAAATTAAGTAAATAAAATTAAAAAATTTATTAAAAAAACTTTCTGTGAAAATACATTTACGTATAAAAATAAATCATTAAAATATTTGGAAAAAATTTCATTTAATAAAATATTTAAAACTGAAGATAAATCCTTATAAACATTTTGAGCACCATTTAATTTAATACATATTGAAATCATCTATGTAATGATTGAAAACAATTTGTAACCATTTTGTTTGAAAATAATTTTATAAAATATAAATGAATATTTGAAATTCATAAAAAAATCAAAATCTTTTTTCCTAGTGAATAACTTGAAGGATCATTTGAATTCATTTTTTTGAGGATGATTTTTAAAATAAAAAACATTTCTAACCAAGGAGGTAAATACATTTGTATTTTCATTAAAAAAATTTATTAATTCAATTATGTACAAATGATTCAAAATATCGTACTAATACAAGGATATATTTTGAATAAAAAAATTATAAGTAAACATATTTTTTTTATTTATATATGGAACATAATATTTCATAAATAAAATAATATTAAAAAATAATCATGATAAACAGTGAGATTGTTTCACAAAGATGATACCACATTATACATTGGGATCAAACATTTCATGTAATAAAATGAAATTAAATAAATCATAGAAGATATTGAAATAATGAGATTAATGAAAAAAATATTCAATGGTATTATATACACCTCATGCATAATTATTGATGCATGACATGGCTTGTGTCTCCAAGACAGAAAATTGATACAAAATTAGTTTATGAATTTGATAAGTTTTGAATAATAAACTCCATAAAGTAAATATAATCCAATTTATATATAAATTATCATAAATGTATTTTTAATACTCATAAAATGTATACATTGGTAGTATACATCACATTCAAATGTAATTGTTGGGGAATAATGCATGCATCACATGTAAAAAAAAGTGAGATGAAATTCTCTTAGACTGTGTCTTAACAGTAATCATAATTATTAAAACCTCATGTTTGCTGAATATTATATTATGATTTGACTATCAAATTACAATATTCTTATATATAATACCACATATTGTTTTATTATGACATTATATTTCTCTCTTTTTAGTAGGTTCATGATACGATAACAATTTGAGTAATATTAATTTCGTTTCGTGTAGGTATCTAATTTGTTAAATCACTGTTCAATATACATATATATATATATGATTGTTTACATAATGTAAAATGTTATATAAATATAGATTGTTTTCAGTATATGGGTATTAAAATAATATAAAATATATATAACTATGAAATCTAATACCCTGTTCATGGAGACAGTAGGAACTTCATATGCATGAATGATGATTATGTTTTTCATGTAGAAGTGAATATAAGAACATAAATTACATATTTGTATATATATAATATCATTATAGTATAATTATTATGTCATATATAACATGTAATTTTACTATAATCGGCATTAATACATTCTATTTAGTGTGTGAACAAATCACATCCCATCGAGGATGTTGTAGTCCACACATCCCCAAACGATTTACCATATATACAAAATATGGTATGTATAATGGTCTATGTTATGAAATAAACAATTAATAATTAATTCATAATAAATATAATACATATCATATATAAATAGTGATCCCATCATAATTCCAAACCATGAAATATAGAAAATGAAAAATTAACAATCATCATTTTTGATGCGGTAGATCTCTATGCATGTAAATAGTGTGTTCTATACCCATTAGATGAAAGTGTGTGTATGTGTAGATCAAACCCATAACATAATAAAATTTCAATATATATAGGATATTGTAATTTATTTACTATCCTGGAATAAGGAGAGTGGAGGTTTGGATAATGAAAACAAGATAAAGCAGCTTGAGGAAGGATGTCGCAAATTTTTTGGTAAAATCCTATTGGTTTTTAGAAATTGGATTTAATATATTTTTTTCATCCAATATAGAGTCTCCAATGAGAAATGTAGGGATGTTGGAAATTGTATTGGGCCAATATTGGGTAATCATATTTGTTTTAGAGGTGTAAAGTAGTGGGAGGAGAGTGGGTTTTTTTTTTGTGGAAGAAGAGTGTCACTCTGGAAAATTTAAAATAGAATACAGTAATGGGAGGCCTCATTTACATAATGTGCCTCCAAAACAAATAAAAAATGGTTTAAATGTTATTCATTGTAAAATATTATACCAAAAAAAATAGGTGCATTTTTAATATTTATTTCCTTAATGTCTTTGTTATCCATAATTTTATAATTTTGGTTTTTCTTAAAGTATCTAGTAGTATATTATAAGTAATTCGACCATTAAGACTATATTAAAGTGATATTTATTGTAAAAAATCAGACTAAATTATTATTATGATATTTATTTTAAAAAAGAAAAGTACAATGTGTGTTATATTTTTTTAAACTAGAGCTTCAACTGCGTAAAAACATTTCTTTATATTTACCTGGTGTAATTCATTAAATTACATGGAAATAAAATTGTGTAGATTAAATTACATAATATTCCACATATATCATTTCATCATCTTCTGCCATTATCCAATTCCCTCCTATCATCTTTTGATAAAGAAACCCAATTAACACTTGCTAAAATTGTACATATTTCTTCTATAATGATATTGAAAACAAATTATATAAAGTATTGTTGCTTCTGATTCTTTCATAATTGATTTTTTTATCTTTGATCAGAATACGTTTATGATTAATAATATCCATTACAAAAATGGATAGATAAAAATTGATAGTGATATTTCTCTATTATACCAATTGATAGTCCAACTTGAATAAATAACCTAAGAGAGAGGGTTGATTCATGGTAATATATGTTAAATAATCTACACATTTGTTCTTATTACATTATTAAAAAAAATATTCTCACTATTTCTAATATACATTTTGAAAAAATGAAACCATACACAGGGCACAATAATTATACTTGACTCACCCACATATGGCTATTTCGAATGAGAATATTGTGATAATGAGCCAATTAATGAAATATAGTAAAGTAAATTGTTTTCTTGAAATTTTTAACCAAACTCACACCATTTAAAATTTACAACCATTTTCAATTTTAAATATTGTCGATTTCATCACTATTTTTTCACTACTCTATTAGATGATTTTTTCAATGATTTGAAACACCTCATAATAATTTCACAAATAAGTTTTCCAGAATTTTAATATTTCACCTAATTGATGAAATACAAGTCACAATGTAGTGATTTATGTATAGTGTGACATTTAATGCAATATTTTGGTTTCTCATTAATCATAATTATATCCTATTCTAAAATAAATAATGACATAGCAAGATTTAATTATGATCCTCATTTCTTATGAAAACTAAAATAACCTAAAAATTACAAGAATGAACTGTGATTTCGTTTCATGTCACCTCCTTCATAAACCTATTTTGGATATTTTCAAATTCATGTAATGATAAACCTTTCAAATAGAGTTTTATCTATATAAATGAAATGATTATGGGTATATTATATAAGAAAATTAATATGAAATCCTTCTAGAAATAATTATCCATTTATCATTTCCATATTGGCTTGATCTATATATTTCACTCTCCAATCAGTTTACATAGTTCATTATTACTTTTTTGAGGCCACCATAAATTTAAAATGAAAATACTAATTGTGGTTCTCTTTATATAATTATTTCCAACCATAAATAATTGTCCCTTTGAATTTATTCTATCACAAAATTCTATTTAAAAATAATTATATTTGGGAACCATTTAAATCCCAACATTTGATAGTAAATGAAAATTATGAAAAGATGGCCGTTAATTCACCACCATTAACAGAAATTAATGAGCACAATTTTCAGTTCTTATATCATACAAACTATGTCAAACCCATTCCATTGTTCAATTCTTATTTGTAGTTTCTGATCATTTGTATGTATTTCCCATAGGGAAAATCATACGTGGTCATTATAACTAAAATAAAAATTAATACAATTAATTCCACCCATTTTTTATGTTAAAATAATACATATTACCTAATATAAATAAAAAATTATGTGGACTAAATTTATGAAAAACACATGTGAATTTCACCACATTTTGAAACACCTAGCCATATAAAGATCATGCTGGAATATTGCCAATCAGAATTTTCAACAAATATACACAACACAAAAACAGTCAAACATTTACCTTTAAGGATTTATTCTAACAATGAATATTATTATTTCCTAATTAATATATCAAATTTATAATAAGTTATTAAATTTAATGTTATTTTATTAACTGTGGAATATTTTCATATATATGTATAATTTACTCAATATCTATATTTATTAATAAGGAAAATTATTCATGAATAAAATTGATCATTTGGTATATGAGGTATGCGATAAGATTTTAATTATTAGTGGTGAAAAATTATATAGTCTTTCAATTATTCATTAGGTGTTTCAAGAAAAGTTATTTTGCCCAATTAAATGGGGTTACATATTGTTTTGGAAAATCTTGTAAAATGTCCTGAAAGGATAATGATGTTTGAGTTATTGAAATATAATAATAATAATATATATTAATGATAAATATGTTATTATTATCCTTTAGATTATTTTATTGATATTATCCATTGATGAATTTTGTGGTCATGTAATTTATTAAATCAAAAATATGTTTTTAGATATTCACCCTTTCATATTGATTATGTGTTATCTGAAATTATTTTAATTCTTGTGATCAAATTTCATGTGTGTACATTAATATACATTTATATATTGATTAAATATTATCGAAACATGGTATATTCTATTTTACATAACCCTTACAAAACATTTAATATCTCTATTTCTTTCATTCCCAAGTATATTATTTTGCAGTATTTGAATCAGTTGATGGATGTGGAATTTCATCCACTACTTTGATTTGTATTTTATCCATAATGTATAATGTGTATAATTCATGTATATGAATTTCAATGAAATTTAAAATATTATATCTTTTGGTATTTTTTCCCTTGTACTGATTCTAATGTAGTAAAGTTGACATCAGATATGGGTTATGGGAGTTGGTATTGTCATAGTTAGTTGAAATAACGATTTGTATAATCTAGGATAATAATATTATGGAAATCAATTATTAAGGAATATAATATTATGGTATAAATAGATGATAATTATAGAAAAAACACCAATATTTTTGTTTAGAAATAGATTATGCGGTTTTTTCGATAAATAATACATTTTTAAATAATACAGTTGGATGTGGATCATGTATAGTTGTACCTAGGGGTAATAAAAATTAAAAAGTTGCATTATGTGTTCTCCTGATAATTATCTAGTGCACAACCAAGGGTCTTACAATGTACATATATTGACACTCCCTGGGGTTATTATTAGGGAAATTCACATTTATAATAAAAACAAGTATGAAATATTTTAAAATAATGATATATCCAAGAAAACCATGATTATGATTTTAAGATAAATAATGTGTATATATTTTAATTATGTTAACCTTTTTAAATTATTTTGAATTATTAATTATGATATAGAATTCATATTATTTCAAACTAATTCATTATATTCAATATTTAATTAATGGATCATTGAATAAGTAATAGTGTCAATAATCATAGTCAATATATAAGTTCCCCACTCAGAAAGATGATATGTCTAGTATTATATCTGAGTAGATCAGTAGTATAGTTTGGAATGGGTTATGATGAATTTTATTAAATGAATGGAGAAATGTTTTATTCCACATTGTGATTATCCTTTGTTAGAAAGCATACTGAAAAAGTAACACCCATCATTTAAATGCGATTTAAGTCCAATGGTGGTTAGGAATGGATTATGTTCCTTAAAAATACATTTTTGGGCATTGCATATGAAAAAATAAAATATTTTACACGTTGAGTGTATTTTGACAAGGTATTATATTTTCAATTCTATAAATTAATCATTATTACCTTGGAGGAAGACAAAATAAAAAACATTGAAATTATAGTTTTTATTTAATCATTATTCTATTAATATTCACGTCATGATAAATGGAAAAAAATGGTGAGAATGTTCATCATCATACAAATGAAGGACGATAATTTTATCATTGCGTGTGATTATAGATTTAAAAGATTATCAATATATTATATTGATTTCATGCACAATACAAAATGTAACATTGACCATTTAATTGATGCAATCAATCTAAGACACTGAAGGGTGTTGGTTGCTAATAATGCTTCATAATGTGATGAAAATTATTTCTATTTTATTAAAATAGAGAATTAAATTTTTATATCATAAATGTTGAAGGGGAATCAGGTGAACAATATGTTATGATAACACAAAGAAAAAATAAACCATCAATGATGAAGAAGTGGATGATGAAATCCTATTTAAATGAATCATATGGAATGATATTTCCATTAAATACCTAAAGGAGATGAGTGTATGTTACAATTGTATTTGAAAGGTACATATGGGTAACTATTGATTGGGAAATAATGAATCCAATGATGTAAAGATAATTAACTATAATTAAATGGTAAATTATTCACACAAATTCACTAATAATTATGTGAATATGCCATAGATTATTATATAATGAAGAGGATTGGAATGTGTGATCTCTACTGATGAGGTATAAGTACACAATGATACTATGGAAGGTACATTAATTATAGATGAATATTTAGGGATTTATTTATTTTAATGGGATCTTTTAACACTTATATATCATCCATGTTGTCTAAGAAAATTTTATATAACCCTGGAATAGTAATAGGGGGTTTTTAGTCATTACTTATTATTAAAGTATCATAAAAAATATGAGTAAAAAAGTACCCATTATGACACATAAACATATACTATTTATTAAAAATGGTATCATTTCATTGGATTACATAGATATAGTCATTGGTATGGAAGAGATATAAAAATATTATGTGAAATATTATTACAATAAGAAGGAAATTATCATTTAGGATGAAGATATAAAACTCAACATCTTTAAAGGATATACACCATAATCTAATTCATGTTTGGATACACCCATGTATCACTTTTAAATGTGATTATTCTGGAATAAGATTAAATATAATAATTGGATTTATAATGTACTCATAAATTAAAATATGTAACATTTTTTAGGAATATATTTTTTATATTTATTGTATAATTACCTTGAAAACCACTAGAGAAGGAAGATGAAATTTTTTATCCATGTAATAATTGATGAAATAACTATATCATATACTATATAAACAATATAAACATTGGAATTAGAGTAGTTGAAGAAAAAATTATATGATTTGAGTGATAATTAATTTATTCAGGCTAGTATATCACTATTGGGATCACATATTATCTTCTATCTGAAATAAGTTTGATTTATGAAATTATATATTAGTTATATTGAAATAAATTCAACTATTATAATGAAAATTTTTACTCAACCATGTATTGATGATTTATTTGATCAATGTCATGGAGTTCACAAATTTCCATAGATTGGACTTCATTTTAGTATCATCAACTGTGATTAATGAATGATGGAATTTGAATGAAATGATTTCCTACAATGGCTGCTAATTATGAGTTTAAAATAATTCAAATTGGATTTACAATCTTACATTCTGTTGTTATGGATTTCATTATCATTTCATTTAAAAAATATTTTGATTTTTTTGGTGCTATTTATTTATTATATGTTGATGTATTTTAAATTATATTAGGAACATGAAAATCACATAGACATTTTTTATAACTATTATAAGAAAATGGTTAAATTGTAAATCTTTCGTGTTTGAATTATATAATCATTTAGTTTATTTTCATAGCCACAATGTCTCCATGAATGAAATATATATTGACCCTATGATGAAAAATGCATTCAGATAATAACATACACTGACATATATAAATGAGTTACATAATTTAATATTATTTGTATGTTACTATCTGTGGAGCATCAATAATTTTTCATGATCGGTTAACCTGTTAACTATTATTTCACATAAAATGGTTGATGTTAATTTTCTTAATAGAATGTGAATAATTTTATATGAATTTCTGATCTGATAGTCAAATTCTACAATTATGAATATACCATCAAGAAACAATGTGTTTGTAATATATAGTTATACATCAATGACTAGACATGGTGTTGTCCTTATAAGAAATGATAATGTTACTACATATGAGATGTGGATGTTAGAGTCTCATTAATATAATAATCTAACCCCTATTAATGACCTGACAACTATAATTTTTTTTAATTATTTGGATTCATTAGGATTGTAGTGAATGATGTGAGATATACATTGAACATAGAAGACCCAATGAAGTACATTCATGGAAGGGAAAAAACGTGAAGAAATGGACAAGTCTCAAGATACTCATGATTATAAATTCCCAATACGTTTATTCCAATAGAAATTTAATAAAGTGGATGACACATTGGGTATGAAAGCTCAAAGAGTTTGAAAAATATAAGGATTAATATGGATCACATGTTTAGGTTTGTATATTTTATTTATATGGATGTTATTAATAATTGGGAGACATAAATTCATCTCTATGTGATTGGGAAATGATATTTATTATAAATATTAATAATTTCCATATGATATGAAGATAATTTTATGATGAAAATGATTTATATGAATGAATGTATGTTTGAAGACCTAGTTTTTGAAGGTGGTGGCCTAAAATTTGAAAAATTGATTACATGTTCCATGTATAGATAAGTTAAGAAGGTAATTTTTGTTAGAAAAACAAAGTTCAAATTTCACCAGTCATCCTAATAAATAATATGTCTAGAGAATTGGGAGAACATTTTTGGTCGGATTACGTTAAGCATGAATTTGATGATTATGTTTTCAGATGATTGGTTTTTCAAGAATTGAAGACAGAGATACTATATCCTAGATGTCTCATTCAAACTATTAATATTCCATAATCGAAATGGGTGGAGTTTTCTGAGACATTATTAATTTATTAATAAATATTACTCAATGGAATGATTCAATGTGGGATGTTTTATCATCTCCTTACTATATCTTCCAATTACATTATTATATATGAATATTTTCATCTGAATCCTATCTCAATTATCTATATATATAATGTTATAAAATATCATAATGATCCTATGTATATTTTTTTCTGATCATGAATATCAATTTCAATCAAATGTTTAGAAGATTCCTAAAAATTCTTTTAATACTGTTCTTTAATTGAGAATTTCCTACCATCAACAAACTTATTGATAATCTAAAAGGACCATTGAATCATATGATGAAATGTAGTGGTCATGGTTACATGAAATTCATGTTATTAAGGATTATTATCTTATATTATTATTATTTTTAAATAACAATTTATTATATTTATATATTCTAATAGAACATTATGAATCATTATATAGAAATAGATTTCATAGTTTGACATGATGGGTGAAGTAATTAAAGGGAGTGTTATAAGCCCATAATATTTTAAAGACACAATTATAAAGTTAATGTCTATTTAGTCACATATTTGTACTATTAATTTTTTAGAAACTGTTTTATGATAGAAATCATATGAGTTATTACGCATTTAAAGAGGGTGATCACATTTTATAGAATAAATCTCCATAAATAGTTTCATATAGATTTTTTAAAAACAAAAATGATCCCATATTATATTTGACCAAATAAGATTCTAGAATGTAATGTTTATATAGATCAAAAAATATTATTTCCATCATTACTCTCTACAATACATTATGTGTCATATATATCATGGACAATGAAGTTTATGCAAGGTACATTGTATGATAATACCTCGAAATAGATAGAACTAGAACCTAATATATCTTATTATGGGGATACCTTTTGTGTTCTTGATTGTAAAGAGAAATAATTAAATAATTTTATGAAATAACATTTCATAGAAATTCAAAGAAATCATTAAATGGTGGAAAACCCATTGTAACCATCAGATAATATGCATATTAACCGCCCACATTTGATTAAAAGTTATAACTGATGAAAATTTAATGGATTAAAATTATATTTGATGGAAGAATATTATAACAAATACTCAATTATATTAGATGAGTTTTCTATTTTAATAAAAATTCAATATAGCGGAAATATAAATATTTCATTTAAAAATTATTTAATAGGTTGAAAACTATTATAACGAATCTCTTTCCTTTTTTTACCAATGAAATTATTTTTAAATAAATAAATTTATTATTACTTTTATATGACATATAAAAAATTGTTATTATGTTGATGGAATTGTATATATCTATCCCATTATATATAAAATGGGAAAGAAAAACTCGACTCATTTATATGGTGAAAAACCTCTTTAAGAAGCAATGAAATTGTTTTTCCATCCCAAAAATTTAAAAACCAACAATAATAAATGAGAATTAATAAATAATCATTATGAAATTACTTTAAAATTATATATGATATTTTAAAAATGAATATAGGGATACTATACAATAATAATATTTTTAAATCCACTATATAAAAAGATAATGTTCTTTTAATCAATAATAATGGTGAGGAAATGGATTTCTTCTCAAATTCTATTAAATTCTAACATTTTTTTAACACACACCAATTCACAGTTATTTGGGGGTATATACATAATTTTTTATATTAAACAGGAATAAAAATTTAAAAATTAAAATTAAATTTTCAATTAAAGTATATTATTTAATGGGTTAACAATATTATAGTTACAAAAGAAGTATCAATATATTATATAGTCTCTCATTATTTTGAAATTTCGTTTACTCTAACTAGTGGAATATTATTTTTTATACATTATAAGATCCAGAAAATTTATAGATTAATGTTTATTCAAAAAATGGACATATTTTCATCAAAAATATCCTCCTTTTGGAAAATTGATCATGTAAATAAAAATATGAAATTAAAAAATATATTATATATATTTAATTGATATATATTTTTATTCTAGGTGGATTAATTAACCTAGTTTTACAATATGATGTGGGTATATTTTTATTATTTATCATGTAAATTATATGAAATAATTTACATTTATAAGGTGAGTGAATAGAATATATCTAATTTTTTGTATATCATTTATGATAAAAAAAAGTAAAAATGAATTTATTTAATGAATATGGTGATAAAAAACTTCTCCACCACCATTAACATTTTATAAATCTTAGTTTATTCTATAAATAGTAAGTAGTTTTAAAAATAAAATACTTTTATGAAATATAATAATAATATTATTTCTATATTCTCTTTATTATTCCAATGGACATGACTCTATTGGAAACACCAAATTTTACCCCGAACAGTTGGTCTAATCATATATCTTTTTTAATTTAATAAATCATTACATTATCATGGTACCATACAATCCTTTTCATATTTTTTTATTATAAAATAAATTTATAAATAATATCCATATTCATTATATCATGGATATGATTATTTCATAAGAAATACAAAATTTAAAATGTATAGTATTCAATTTGAATATTTTTTTATTTCCTATGGAAATATTACAAATTTTGAATGCATTAAAAAATTCATATTTTTTTGGATATATACTATTTTTCATTAAATAAATAATGAATTTTATATTTTTAAAATGTGTTGTACATGATGTAAATGGTGGGGGTCCATAATTATATATCCCCTCAATATATTGTTATGTCTCATGAGATAAAGGAGTTGAGAGAATTAAATGATTTGTTACCCATTGCCTAAATCTATTGTGTGAATGATCTTTATGGAATAGATTTCATTATTTTGAAGATAATGATGTCAAATATTAAGTATTTACATCAATAGGAATTTAGTAATTATTATCCAATAAATGATTACATTGATATTATATATAGATGCATTATCATCTCATTATTTTTAATAAATGGATTGCATTTGCTGATATTTACCAGGATAAATTTATTATTCCATATTTGATAATAATAATATAGTTTTTTATTAAATGTTATATGTTTTATGTTATTTATTTTTTCATATTGATTATTCTATATATATTGAAGATATCTTCTATTATATGAAACCCTTCCATGTATTTTTATATCATCCTTATCTTGATTTATTTTTCTCATGATATGATGATGAATTATTTGAATGAGTTGAAGTACACCAAATATTTTACATTAGTATGTTTTTTGATATAAATCCTTTATAACATATATTTCATGAATATAACAAGATCACAATGACTATTTATATGATTTTTTATTTTAGGATTATAACCCTTGTATATGTACCAACAAAAAAATGTACTAACCATCTTCAAGATCATGGATACATGGCTATAAATCAAATTTTATATTCCATAAAAATTTAATATCCTAAATTACATGTTCAAAATCAATAATATGTTATTGTATCTTCTTCACTTATTCCTTATTGATTAACCCTAATACAATACTTTTATATATAGTGAATAAAAGTAATTTTTTTACCTAAAAATAGGACAGATTAATCCTCTATTTTATTTCTAAATTATGAACAGTTGATTATTTGAAACATCTTCTAGTTTTCAATTTTCTATTATATAACATTAAAAATATATTTATTTTCTTCTATAATAGTAATACCTGAGATAGAAATTCTGTGAATATTCCTTAAATAAAAAGGTAAACCAAAATCTTCTATCATTTGGTTACAATTTCTTTTCTCATTGACACAACCATATATATTCCATGAACCATAATAGTTAATATAATTTTTTATGCGATATCAAAATATATATTCAATGTTATTGAACTTTTATATAATTTTTTTCCTATTATTCATTATCATAAAATTTAAATTTCATTTCATTTCACCTATCCTCCGAAGTTTGATATATTTGTGTACACAAATTTTAATCAAATTCACATCTTACAAACCTCTAAATTTATTAGAAATTAATTATTATAATTATATAAAATTACATAAAATTGAATATAGTTAATTTATTCTTTAAACTATTAAATCATACCAATCCATATAAAATAATTTCAATGGTCGATCATAGTAAAATGTTTTTTCATAAGCATTGAATTTATATAATTAAAAAATTTACATAATTTCAGAATATTGGAATGTTTCATGCATTAATATCATCATTGAAAAAAATAAAAAAAATTGTGATGGAAGATAGTGTAAAATATATATAATTGAATCATAAATAAAATGACTGTCACATTTTATAAATTATTAAATTTTTATTTAGATAAATTATCCAAAGAAAAAATGACCACCCTTTTTAAATTGTTGATATTTATTAGTGGGACATGAGCCATATGTCATCATGATGTAAACTTTTTAATCATGTAAACTAGATAAAAACATATCTACATGGGAATCATTTCAATCATATCATTTATCACTCTTGGATAGCTATATGGATAACACTTTTTCTAATTATAAATATTGATTTTATCAAAATAATTGTATAGTATACTTAGAAATATGGATTTTTAGATATGAGTTAAACAAATAATATTCCATGATTTTGGATCAAATTTTTTTGTTAAACCACATTATATGCATACAATATAAAACATTATCCACCACCATATCATAGTTAGTGTCACAAAAAATGAAATATCAATGACTGGAAAAGAGTATCATTGGAAGGAATCTGGAACATGGTATTTTTAATGGGGATTTAATCTTATCAAGCCATATATTATATTTTAATTAAACTAGATGCTACGAATATACATATGTCACAGTGTAAGATAAATTTTGTTAACAAATCATTGATTCAATTATACCTTATAATATCATCTAATACTAAATTAAGATATTGTAGTATAATAATTTGGTTGTATTTCTCTACAAAATTAGAATTTTTTATATACAATTAATTACATAATATATATAATATAATATCATTAGTTGGTAAATGTTTAAATCTCCTACCATTTGAATATAATTTAAAATACAATTTATACAATGAAAATAAGTTTAGATGGATCCAAAATGTGTTTATAATTATATTAAATATATTTTATTAATCATGAATTGAGAAAAATGGTTAATATAGACATAAGCATGTAATAACCATAATGAAAAATATATTATAAAAAAATTATTATTAATTTAAAGAGAAATCCATATTTAGGATATAAATTTTGTAATATTGTTTTATCTTATCAATGGTGAATGGTTTAAAATTTTTCATTATAAGACTAGTAAAAACATTACGATTTCAAAATTAGTTGTCTATATTTAATAAGTATAATAGACATTCCCATTACATATGTTAAACATTACTATATAATCTATATTTTATATAAAAATCTGGTCTTTAATGAAATATAAATATATAATATCATTTGTGAATATATCATTTATTTTAATGAAATTAAATTTAATAATAATGTATTTCTTCTAAATTTATTGCTTCAAAAATGTTCAATCAATAAAATATTTCCGTAATTGTCAGATCAATCAAAAAATATAATGTATTTCATTGCAATACATTTGTCAAAACATATTTTTTAATTTAATAAAATGAATTTTTGTCTATATGGTAATGGATTATAAGTATGAAGGTATTAGAAGGAAGATTATTAGGAACCCCTCTTGTATTTAATGACTGAAGAAGAAGGCTGAAGATTGATTGGATAGATTCTAAAGTGAAATCAATCTTTAAAATAGAATATGCAATAGAACACCATTGACAACACTAAAAAAATATTTTTATATAATAAAACACACATTAGTTCCCATGATTAGTGAATAAAATAAATTTTAGATTATTAATATATTTGATAGTTTTTATGTGTCCATTAATGAACTATATATATCCCCATAGAATTGATTACTGGGATAAATTATTGTAATAGAATAATATAATAATGTCTACTAGAATCCGACAAGAATTTCACAGTAAATAGTTACCCGAGATGATACAAACAAGGCCTTAAGTTCATTCATGATCCCAAAGGATTTGTTACCTACACAAGAGAATCAACCAACATTTTTAGGGAATAATTTCCCCTCATGAACACAAAATTATTTTAGAAAAATTATAGACATATCAAAAATATATTGTTATACCAAAAAATATACATAATGAGAAGTAACACAAGGGAAAATCTAAATCCCATAAGAAACATCATCCAATTTAATTACATAATATCAATCAAGAAAAAGTCTCAAAAACAATGTAAAAAAGTCGGCCTAAAACTCACCAGTGAATAAAAATATTATAGGGTACATTTTGCAAAGCACATTCTCCACCTCAAAGTGGAGATTTCACTTTTCCTCGACTTGACATTACGTAACATAATAATTTTCAAAGGCATATTAATGTGTGATTGAAAAATCCTAGATAACAATTATTCATTAAATAGTTCAACAAAAAATAAACTATTTATGCATCAATTAAATATAATAAAATAATGGTATGTAATTTTTTACATTTTAAATATATTTATTGAAAATAAATAAATATATTTTACGTCAAATGATGAATTAAATGAAAATTTTCATTAAATAAAAGGTAATTATTAAAAGTGATTAATAAAAATTTTCAGGCAATAAATAATTCATGGAAAATAAAAGGACAATGTTTATATGTATTGAGGTTCATTTTATCCAATATATAAGAGTATTGAACTACTCAATTAATGAATCATGGAAAAAGGTGTCCATATGACCCTAAGTATTAGTCCAGCGTGATAGAATTACTTAACACCCAATAGGGGAAATATCATTTCGAATATTAAATAGTTATTGTTTTCATCGACACTCCATATATATTGTGTCAGATACCAATCATGATTGTATGAATTGAATAGTAACTACACATTATAAAATTTTTTTAATTCAATAAATGAATAAATAATTGATTACTATTCAGTTTAATTCACCATTCATTTTACAAATTATGATTTTTATTTTTCATAATTTCATTACAATTTCAATACCATATTATAGATTTTTTCAAAATAATGACTTATGAAAACAACTTCCATTTAATGAAATTTTCCATAAATCAAGATCAAATTATTTAGTGAAAAAAAATTTCAATTTCAAGTGATATTTTAATAAATATTTAAAAAAATATTTACTAATATTTTTTTTCAAAAAAATTGATTTATTTAATCAAAAATCAATTCAAATTAATTTAAAGGAATTAATTTCAATTTTTTTACAAATTAAGAATTAATGGTTTATTTATGTGTTGGGAAAATCCATACAGAACTACCAATATTCCATCAAATATTCATTCAATAACCAAAAATAATAATGCATAATATAGATAAGATATCAATTGAATCAAAGGGGATTACGTAGAATCAAAATCCATTAAATAAATGTTTATACATGTCAAAAATATGATGTTCCATCAATATAAATATACAAGACATGAGAAGATCTGCTTCATCCAAAATGATGATATTATAATTTATAGAGATTCATAAATTATGTATACTCTCTTTATTTTTTATAGGAATTTTGTGAGAGAAGATCAAATCTTTTACATAGAACCTCTTAATGATAAATGAACAATTCAAGGTTTATTAGGTAATTATTAAAAATTATAACGGGTGTTCTAGATCCATTATTAAAATTTTGGGGGGGAATAATATTCAGGAACAATGTTTCACCTGTTTGGCCACAATGTTATAAATATGTTTATGGAGTCTGTTTTAGGTTTTTAATTCCTATGAAAAACCCATAGAACAATGATTTGATCCATATTATTCTACGTGAATAGGGTTGTATGGTTAGGCGATTGGGGTTAGTGTCCGTGCATCAACGATGTCGTCCACACCATAAAAGATGACATAGATTAAGGTGAAGATATATTGTTTTCACAAATAGTGTTCCCCCTCTAGTAACTCATATCTAGGAATATATATTCCATGTTCAACCCACAAGTTTTTTTCTTCGTCGTGCTCTGACGATGCACAATAATGTAATCAACCAAAAATATCTAAAATCTAAAAAAAATGTTCTGGAACATTTTCCCAAACAATCTATAATAAAATGTCACGACACCCTCCCCACAATGTGTAACCCTCCTGGGCCGACAATGTGAAAAGGGAGATATTGACCCCCCGATTCCCGCCTCTAGTATACCCCGTCTTGGCGACTAGCATTGAGGGTATACTAAGCACACATATGGGAGGCATTACCCTCTAAGAGAACACATGCGTAAGAGAGAGATATAATAGTCACCAACCAACACAAACATAGAACTAAAATATAAAATAAAACCCAAGTGTACATATGTAATGTCATGCAAAATTACTAAAGCTGAAAGGGAAAACTAGAAGTACCAAAAGAAAGTAAAACAACAGCGACCACAAGCCCAAACAGCTCCTCCAACCACAAGCTAGTAGTAACCAGCTTGATCTCCAACCTGCTCAAAGTGACCTGAAAAACAATTTATATATAAATATCGGGTGAGTATAACAATATACTCAGTAGGATCCTCCACGATGCCTCTCGTGCAAAAGTAAAGAAATCATGCTAAAGCACAGTGAACCACAAGTAAAACTAACTCATCACCTAAATAGGTATACCAAGTTGCCAACCTCACCATGGATACTCTCACCAAGTAACTCATTCAATAATATATCATATATTAAAGAACATAAAGGGTACCCCGCTACTACTTCTCCACTGGGTTTCCCCTTTTGCCCAATGGCATACGTCCTGTGAATCTCTCTCCAAAGGCTTGCCCATATAAACATGGGCTAAGCTCCACAATCTGCACCACGTGCCCTAAAAAGGCTTACCCACAGACACCTGGGCATAGCATCACACCATCCTCACAACCAAAAGTAACTAGGTAGGTCTGGGAGCCACCACATCTCACATAATGTGTATCATACGTCCAGTATTAATCCTCATGCCATTATAGCCCATACACCAAGTAAGAATCCCCAAGCCATCACAGCCTATACACGCTACACCTATAGTAGTCCATAGGATACTATATCTAGAATATATATGTGTGAATAACCACAATCCGTTACATCCCTCTACACACATATATGGGTAAAACTAACCACAATGCCTACCATCACAAGTATCTACCACGAGAAGATGGCGGGGTCAAAGGGGGTAGTCAGCCATTCATCCTCCCACCAGAATGTTGGGGAAAACATCCCACCAAGGCTCAGAATCCCTATAGTGTCATTTTCCCTCACTAACAAGGTAGATTACATTATAGAAACACAAAAAGTACATAATATTTAACTCACAACTACACTATGGGCATAACCTAGTCTTAGTCTCAGTTGCAGCTATCGTCTCTCAGACTCTGGGCTGCTATTTCTAAGACTAGGTATCCTATAAGCACAAAACCAATTAAAGAACTTAATTAGATTACTTCATTCACTTTTTTATCAGTTCCAATTTACATTAATTTACTCTTTGACCAATAAT
Source organism: Viscum album (assembly GCA_963277665.1). Taxonomy (NCBI): domain Eukaryota; kingdom Viridiplantae; phylum Streptophyta; class Magnoliopsida; order Santalales; family Viscaceae; genus Viscum; species Viscum album. Next base: position 1,294,536,807 of record OY728158.1, read on the forward strand.
TAACCATGAACAAAACCATATTAAACATCATTGGCATCACAGTCACTATCAACCATTCCTTTAAGAGTTACAACATCACCATTAAATTCCAGCATCTCTATCCCCATAGATTATCTACATTTACTCAAACTTTCATTACAGAATTTTTTTCCCATATTCCCAAGAATTATTGAAAATAATCTTATGCTACTAAACACTAGGGGTTCAACACAGTGAGTAGATGTACTACCCATCATGTCATGCCCGCCTATTTCAAGAGCGTAGACCCATTCCTCCTAAAGAGGATAAACACGGAAAGCATGTGGCATACCGCACGCGTTTTCGCCTCCTTCGAAAGAAGAATAAGCAAGAACAACTTCCTTCAGCTGTGGGTAAAAGTAATGTAGATAATAAACGAAGTAAACCTCCAAACATCCAGCCATCACATCCATCCCATTCCACCATCCCCGGTGTCCTCCCTGACACCCACATGCATAAATCGGTATATCTGGCCACTCTAGGCGTCAACCGCTGCCACAACCCCAAGGCCTCCCTACCTCCACATATCATAATGCCCCTCTAGGGTCACATCACATCACAAGAATTTGGAACTCAAACATCACAGCAAATGGGAACTTGTCTCTTTAACAAGGCATCCATCCTTCATACATAATGAGCACTCACGGCCCCAATGTACAAGGCATTTGTCCTTACAAGAAAGAGGGTAACTCAGAACCCAATTAAGAAATATTATTTATAAACAACAAGTTCTATAATCCCTCTTGAAACAACCAGGTAATTATTGGTAGGTTCCAACTATGGAAAACCTAACCAAAAAGCTAGAATAGTTGTCACAATTAAATTTAACAATTAACTAGACATTCCTTGAAAGAACAAACACCAATAACAACAACCGGATTCACTCACATGCCTCTTTATCTTTATCCAATTAGTAAAGAATTAATTCTGGATTTACGTTCTTTATCAATTCAGCCAGATCAACATGCTAACAGGAAAGGCATAGATATCACACTATCTAGCAAATCAAGAGGCAAACTGTTATCACGTTACAAAGCAACAAAAGTGATCAAACCAATTCTTTTAATCCGGTTTAAGTATTTAATTAGGTCATTTTAATTTTGATCCAAAGGGATAAATCTTGATAACTCTACTATTGCACACAACAATTAGAGAGAAGCACGAATCCCCTACCTCAAGGTTTATTGAAAAAAACCACCACGGTCGAAGAACGCTCAAGGAACCCGGGTTGATTCTTCGAATCCCCGACTTAGATTTCTCCTCCTATAAAGATCAAGAACAAGACTCGTCACAAGGACATCCACAAAAATATATCTACCCATAACAGGCGTAGATCTAAGACACCATGAGAAGAGAAGGAGTAGATCTATGTATATCTAAGAAACCAACAAGGACGAGGAAGAATAGCCACATACCTCGAGAATCTGGCTTCGATTCGCCAAGAGAAGACTCTAGATCGCCACTAAAACTCATTGGAGTGGTTCTTCTATCTCCAAGGAAAGGTAATCCCGAGTTATGGCCGACTAGCGGCATAAACGAACAAGATAAAGGCTAAACGGTCAAGATCCTAAAATTTAGGATCTATCATTATGTGCATGCACGACCTAGTCGCACGGTTATACAAACCATGCGCTATCTGTGTGGTCACCACTGCCTTATCCACTCAGCTCGCACGGTTTGGCGGCACGGTTTAGAAAAACTGTGCGCCTCTCATGTGGTCTCAACTACCATCAAGGACAGCTACACACAGCTTGGCCGCATGGTTTAACAAATCGTGTGCCAACCGTGCCAAAGCAACATGACTTCCAGTTTTCTTTAAAAAGGCCACCCAAACGCACCTCCAAGACACCTTGATCCCTCGTGACACCTCTAACACCACATTTTCACAAGGGAATAGACCGGGAGGTCCGGACCATTACATCAGATACCTCTCAAATAATTCCCTTCCTCGAGAATCCAAAACCCTCCTAAAGAGAAAATGAAACAGTGTCTAAACATCCACCCACTGAGATACCTCTCAAAATAGAGAAACCCACAAAAACAACAAAGGGATCCATCTCATAAACACGAAGATTTCCTATCCACACCAGTTAAATTTACACATGAAAAGAGCTAAACACCAAACAACTCTGGGTACTGAGAACTCCTCTATGACTTACGTTCCTAGGTACTCCCGTCCAAGACACCATGTAGCCACAAGACACGAACCAAAGGAATAGAACTCATGCAAAAAACCTTCTTCTTGTGGTCCTGGATCTCCACAGGTCGCTCCTCAAAGGTTGCATCATCATCGACATCGATATGTCCCTAATAAATGATGTGAGAGTCATCATGAAGATAACGACGAAGCTGTGATACATGGAAAATGTCATGTATCCGACTCATCTGTGGGGGAAGTGCTACTCGATATGCCACAACTCCAACATGATCTAACAGTATCTACATACATCAAACAAGTTAGCTCAACCTCCAACTGGCTTAATCAACGCCATGTGAACGGGAATCCTCTCTACCTCATTTCCCAAAGCATGGAAAAAGGTAGGTTATATGAAAGAGTGTGTAACTTTTGAATCAAACAAGGCATAAACCAATGTTGATAACAAGAAAAGGGTACCTCGAACGACTTCTGGCTCGCCTGGAGATGCCAACGCTAGGGCATGCAGGTGACCACGAACTCCTCCACGGCCTCTCTGACCCTGATGATGACTAGCACCATGGCCGCGTACTGCTCTCTATAGATGGGGAGCATCATGGTTTTGTCCTCTGCAAGCCCCATCTACCCTCGGCTGATCGAAAGCTGGTGTAACTGGATGCTATTCACTCAGCAAAAACTGCCTCAACGGAGGAACCTGGAGCAGAGCGCCCAGTGTACGATGATTTCTCTGAAAGGTCGGGCACTCCTGATGCTGATGACCACGACCACCATATGAAAAACAAGCACAAGATCCCCTGGCATAGGCACGAGTTTTACTGCCTCCGGAGAAATGAGATGCGAAGGGCTAGGACCTACCCCCGGCTGAATGGAAACTCTTCTTCCCTAAAAATCGGGAACCCCGGACCACAGCTCTGCTCCATGAGGAATCATGATGATTCCCCTATCATGAAGATCGGGTCCTGGCCAAAGTCCTCTCGACAACCTCTTACCTCTCCAGCACCTCATGATATGTCTTCATCATAAATGAGGTGACCTGGCGGTGGATCTATGGATGCAAAGCCTCCTCAAAATGCCTCGCCCTGGACTCCTCATCGGGTAACAGGTCCGAAGCATATTGTAGAAGGTTCCTGAAATAGATTCCTAACTTCCAAACACTGGAGCTCCCCTATCTAAGGGCATGAAGCTCCTGGCAACTAGACGCCTTCGCAGTTGAAGAAAGGAACTCAACCCTGATCTTGTCTTGAAACTCCTCCCATGAGAACGCTGACTCCTCACAATCCCCGAGGAACAAGAGCCACCACTACCTAATTGCTCCATGCAACATTGTCACCACTAAGGTCACCCCGTGCTCCTTCCGAACACGAATAGAACCGAAACTGATCTCAACCTCCTCCAACCAGTCTTCCATGACTACGTCTGAAACGGAGCCCTCTTACTTTTGCAGACTCTGGCGTAAAAACTCTCAGAGTGTCTTCCTCTAAGTGTCGTCTTCATCATCCTCTACCATGTGACGACCTTATGAAATATCCTTCTAGATATCTTATATGCATAACTGATGAGGACATCGACCTCGATCCATACCTACAAAATAACAAACACTTATAGCTCCTATGCCTGTAATATGGAAGACTCAACAGTAATTAATTAATTGTCTTCTTTAATTCGTTTTAGGTTAGCCAATCCCAAGGTATACCCATTCACTCACAGGAACAATGAAGAATGGACCATGATCCATTCCTAGGTCTCTACCCAGCAACTCGTATCACCTTGTTTAGTAGCCATGGTAAACATAAAGGTATGTACGTAAGATCATAGGGGTCCCTAAACGCCTATATCTCAGCCGGTCTCCCGTGTTTTCCCCACTTTCTAAATATGAATGACACTGTTTCCCTACCAACTCATGAAACCTCACATGTGCCTAAATCCAATCTCCATCTTATCCCTCAACCAGAGCTATGATACCACTATGTCACGACCCCCTCCCCCAAATTGTAACCTTCCTGGACCGGTAATGTGAAAAATGAGATAATGACCCCCCGGGTCCCACCTCAAGTAGGACCCTAGTTGGAGACTATCACCGAGGGTATAATAAACACACAGATTAGAGGAATTACCCTCTAAGAGAACACATGCAGAAGAGAGGAATAGAATAAACAACAACCAACCCCAACTCAGAACTGAAAAATAAAATAAAACCCAAGTGTACAAATGTAATGTCATGAAAAAGTACTACAACTGAAAGGAAAAACTACAAGTACCAAAGTAAGTAAAATAGCAGCGACCACAAGCTCAAACAACTCATCTAACCACAAGATAGTAGTAACCAGCTTGATCTCCAACCTGCTCTAGGTGACCTGAAAACCCGTTTATATATAAAAATGGGGTGAGTATAACAGTATACTCAGTAGGATCCTCCCCAAAGCCTCTTGTGAAAAAGTAAAGAATGCATGGTAAAGTAGAGTAAACCACAAGTGAAACTAACTCGTCACCTAAACATGTATACTAAGTTCCCATCCTCACCATGGCTAATCTCACCATGTAATGCATACACAAATATATCATATATTAAAGAACATCAACGGTTCCCCGCTACTACTTTCCCACTGGTTTTCCGCTTTTCCACAACGACATACGTACTGTGAATCTCTTTTCAAAGGCTTGCACATATAAACATGGGCTAAGCTTCACAATCTTCACCACGTGCACTACAAAGGCTTGCCCGCAGACACCTGGGTGAAGTATCACACCATCATCACAACCAAAAGTGACCAGGTAGGTTTGGGGAGCCACCGCAGCTCGCATAACGTGTATCATACGGCAGGTATTAAACCTAAAGCCATTACAGCCCATACACCAAGTAAGAATCCTCAAGCCATCACAGCCTATACACGCTACAACTAAAGTAGTCCATAGGATACTATATCCAGAATATATGTTTGTGAATAACCACAAGCCATTGTAGCCCTCTACACATATATATGGGGAAAACTAACTGATGTGCTACCAACACAAGTAACTACCAAGAGAAGAGAGTAGGGTCAAAGGGGGTAGTCAGCCATTCATCCTCCCACTGGGATGTTGGGGAAAACACCCCCCAGGGCTCATAATCATGAGGGTGTCAGTTTCCATCACTGACGGGGTGGAGTAGCATATATAAACACAAAAAGGAAAGAATATATAACTCACAAGCACACTGTGGGCATAACTAGGCTTAATCTCAGCTAAATCTAACATCTCTCGGACTCTAGGCTACTATTTCTGAGACTAGGTATCCTATAAGCACACAACCAATTAAAGAACATCATTAGATTACTTCATTCCCTTTCTCATCAGTTCCACTTTACGTTAATTAACTCTTTTCACATTAATTAACCATGTACAAAACCACATTAAACATCATTAGAAACACATTCACTATCAACCGTTCCTTTAAAAGATACAACATCGCCATTAAATTCCAACATCTCCATCCCAGTGGATTATAAAAATTTACTAAAACATTCATTACAAAATTATTTTCCCATATTCCCAGGAATTATAGAAAAGCTTCCTATGCTACTAAACACAAGGGGGCTCAACACGGTGAGTAGATGTACTACCAGTTGATTCTTTTCCACCTATGGTAAGAGCATAGACCAATTCCCCCTTGAGAGGCTAAACATGGAAAGCACGTGGCATACCCCATGCGTTTTCGCCCCCTTCGGAAGAAGGGTAAGAAAGAACAGCTTCCTTGATCAGTGGGGAAAAGTAAAGTAGACAGTCAACCAAGTAATCTACCAATCATCCAACCATCACATCTATCCCATGCCATAATCCCTGGTGTCCTTCCCGACACCCACATGCATAAACTGGTGCATCTCGCCACTCTAGGCATCAACCACTGCCACAAACCAAATGCCTCCCTACCTCTACATATCACAAAGCCACTCCAGGGTCACATCACAGCACAAGATGTAGGAAAACAAACATCATAGAAAATGGGAACTTGACCCTTTAACAAGGCATCCATCCTTCATACATAATGAGCACTCATGGACCCAAAGAACAAGGCATTCATCCTTATAAGCAAGAGGGTAACTCAGAACCCTATGAAGCATTATTATTTATCAACAACAGCTTCCTTAATCCCTATTGAATTAACCAGGACATTATTGGATGGTTACAACTACGGGCAACCTAACCAAAAAGCTATCATAGATTTCACAATTAAATTAAACAATTAACTGGACATGCCTTCAAACAACAAGCACCAATGACAACAACATGATTCGTTCACATGCCTCTTTATCTTTAGCCAATTAATTATCAATTAATTTCATCTTTAAATTCTTTATCAATTCATCTAGATCAACATGCTAAAAGGAAAGGCATAGTTATCACACTATCTAGCAAATCAAGAGGCAAATTGTTATCACGGAACATAGAAACACAAGCGATCAAACCAATTCTTTTAATACGGCTAAAGTTTTTAATTAGGTCAATTTCATTGTGATCCAAAGGGCTAAATCATGCTAACTCTATGATTGCACACAACAATTAGAGAGAAGCATGAATCCCCTACCTCAAAGGGTTATTGACGAAAACCACCACGGTCGAAGAATGCTCAAGGAATTCGGGTTGATTCTCTGAATCCCCGCCATAGATTTATCCTCATTTCATGATCAAGACCATGACTCATCACAACAACATCCACAAACATAGATCTACACATAATGGGCGTAGATCTAAGACACCAAGAGAAGAGAAGGAGTATATCTATGTAGATATATGAAACCAACTAGAACGAGGAAGAATGGCCACATAGCTCAAGAATTCGGCTTCGATTTTCCAAGAGAAGTCTTAGGATCGCCTCCAAAACGCTTGGGAGAGGTTCTTTTATATCCATGGAAAGGTAATTCCGAGATATGGCCAATTAGGGGCTTAAATGAGCAATATACTTCCTAAATAGTAAAGATCCAAAAATTTAGGATCTAATTTTAAGTGCATGCACATCCTAGTCGCACGGTTAGACAAACCATGCGCTAACCGTGCGCTCACCACTGCCTTATCAACTCACCTAGCATGGTTTGGCGGCACGGTTTAGACAAACTGTGCGCCTCCTGTGCGGTCTCTACTACCATCAAGGCCAGCTACACTTGGCTTGTCCGCACAGTTTTACAAACTGTGCGCCAACCGTGCGAAAGCTACAGGACTTCCAGTTTTCTTTAAAAAGGCCACCCAAACACACCTCCATGCCACCTTAATCCCCCGGGACACCTCTAACACAAAATTTTCACAAGTGAACGGACCGGAGAGGCCCGGGACATTACATAAAAACAATGAAATAATAACATGAATAGTGGTAAAATAATATTACAATCTTTATACACTAAATTATTTATACCACTAGAAATATTTGTCAAGAAAACTCTATAAAGATGATATGATGAAAACTCTCTCTCATCAGCGCTTTAATGTCACAAGTATCATCTAAATCAGATTCAATATTCCAATGATCCCAAACTAATGTCATTAACAATCCTTGATGAACGTTCATTTAAAAATTATCAATCAATATTTTATTATCTCTTATTCAGAAATCAGGTACAATAAAAACAGCATCATATATGAATATATGAGTGGGATTAGAGAGATAGTTCTTGTGATATTAAATTTGAAATAAGTTATAAATTGATGTCAAATGTGGTGGAAAAAAAAATTAGAAAGACAACATTCAAATATTCTCTACAACCTCAAATAGTTCCATGTATCTCGGTGATAGATTTCCCAGTCTTCCAAGACATTAGTTCCCCAACATGGTTGGAATGTTCAAAAACACATGGTCAACTATAAATAAATCCAAATGGAATCAATAAAATTTAGCATTGGATTTATATCATACATGACCTATCAACATTTTGTAATGAATATACTTAATATTTTGTTTTTGTATCTTGAACTAATATATAACTAACTAGTGATGATGCACCATTCTACAAAATCAAAAATAATCATTTTCATGAATTATTATAAATTATTTATAGGGTGATATCCAAATTGGTGACATAAAAATATTTCTATAGGATAACTCAACCTCTCTTATGTTGTTTTCCCACGTTAAAATAATTTATTCATCATTACACCATGATATTTGTTCTATGATTTCTTTCATTAATAATATTTTTCCATTCAACTATGGATGATATTCCATTATAAGGCTATACTAGGATCACATTATTTCATATAGAACTCTCCAAAAAATGAGATATGAAATAATGATACCTTTTAGAGACAATAACCAATTTAACTCTTTTTAATGAGGACATATCACACATGTACAAATTTCTAATTTCATCAAAATTGGTTGTATCATGAATGAGTATAATTTTTCCAAATTAGATCATCCTATCAATCACTAACCATATCGAATGCTTCATTAAAGTGGTAATTCGAAACCCAACTATGAAATTATTTGAAATATCACCGCACATTTAATTAGACATTAAAAGTGTATAAAGTAAACATAAGTTTTTATTTTCATTGAACTCAACCTAATGATATGTATAACTATGAGGTTAAAATTCAATGATGTCAGATCTTATACTTTGATAGAACAAAAATTATTTCATATCATTGATCATCATCACGATTACATAGTGTACATGCCACTGTGAACTATTAAGAGAATGATCCAAAATTTTGACTTTGGTAATATGATTAAGATAGTAATTCTCAAGTGGAATGAGTTTTAGTGAACCATAAGCCATTGTAGGATCATCCTATGAGGAAACACAACCTAACCAAAATCTGATTTTTTTTAAAAATTACAACATAACCTACCCAACCTTTAGAAGATTAATCAATGGTGCATAAGACAAAAGTTGATTTGACTCATTATTACAATCATGTCATGCTATATGATTTTATAAATTTATGTCATTTAGAGTGAGAATATTCATTAGTGAATTTAATTTTGAGAATTTATTAATTGAAGTGAAAGTAATTACATATTAATCCAAGAAGCTCAGTGTACAAATAACATATGATGGTTGTTCGGATGTCATAACATCATTCATCCTTTCTAAAACCTTGGTGAAACAATGTTCTTAGACCATGTGTCCAATGAACATTAATTAATTAATCTAGATTTTACATTTCAATTGATTCGAATAATGTTAGAGATCTCTAAAATGGTCAAGGGGTTTTTGTTGATAATTTACATGATCTGCCTCAATTATATAGTTCACCATGATTTCATCAACAAAAACCATCAAAATACATATGGAATATATAATTCATCAGATCAATAAAAACCATTGGAGAATTATTTTGTCCAAAGTGAATAATAGGGACCCTGTAATGGTTATACCTACTCTAAATTATGGTTATCAATAGTCAGAATCATTCATTCTATGGTTGTGATAATTACACTGATGATCAATATTTTTGAACTAATTGTCCCCTTTCAAATCATAAAAAATTTCATCAATATGTGGAAATATTTTCTTATTCATTATACACATTCAATTATATTTTGGGTTATTAATGAAATTGAAAAGGTACTATTATAAATCATTGTAAAATTAATTGAAACCACCCTTGGTGAGACTGTGGGGTGAGTGATTCCCATATTTAATAAATTATTCAAATGATTCATTATCTCTATAAAATCAAATAGGGTCATATAGAATGAATGAAAAGTGATAATCTATATACATGGGACCATGTTAATAGAAAAAACATCAACCCAGAATAGTGTCAATAGATTTAAAATACAATGAATATATTTCAAAAACATGTCTGCAAATGAATTAATATCACCACTCAATGATTCAACTTCTATGTAAAATGAAAATAGATATATTGTGCATAAAATCATAATAAGGGGAGATCTAACTCTATTTGAAAACGGTCCCATTTTCCCTCAATGACGTGAAAAAAATTATTAGTGAAAGAAAAGGATAACTTCCATATGTAACATTCAATTTGTTATTTAAGAGAAATCAATAATTCTATTAAAATATTGACGTCTAGAGGGTTATTATCCACATAAAAAACAACATTTGGGATCAATCTATGAAAAAAGATGACACAAAATCAACATCAAATACCCTTCGTTATATTAATTATATGGCGAGTAGAAACATACATAATCTAAAACACTCGGTCCATTTGATGGTTTAATGGTTTGACAATATGTATGCATAAAAATAATTGAGATGCACTTGTATTAAATAAAATATTCAATATGAATTACGATATATTGATGATACCCATAAATTCCAGAAGACCCACATCATCTTTCAATAATGATTCATCTAATATTTCATTAATCATCATTCTAGATACTTATAATTAAAACATGTTACTTATTCAAAGAAATAATTTCTACACCACTGAATATGGTTATAAATATATCACAAAAAAATATGTGTGTAGAAATGATAGAGTAGTACATCTACATGTGACCATGATGGCCATATATAACCAAAAAAATTGACACCACTATATATGGATTCTTTCAATTCATAATATTGTCACACCGATTTAAATTCATCATGACAGTCACTAAAATTGTAAAATGTTAATATGATATATATTCTAATGATCTTATATGATACTTATATCACTCTCCCATTTTTTAAAAAAATAATAGAATTTCAACATTTAAATTGGGGAAACCCCCCCATTCCAAATATAAGAGTATGATCAGGATCCAAATATGATACTCTATCGTTAGAACACATATAATACTTAATATATTTCATAATATATTGATAGAATATTTTATATTTTATATCCATATTGAATCATCAAGACATTAAAATATCATTTGATACTATATTAAGAAAAAACTAATCACTTTTTGAAAATTATTTTTCATACTATGTTATTATTCTTTATCTTTTTGGGGGTTGGGGAATTCAATAGTGTTTTAAAAAACCATGGAACAGTCATAGAAATGCTATATGAAAATATATGTGAATTACATTAACTCCATGTCCTCAAGTTTTTTTTGTAGCAAAAAACCCATCGTCTCCGAGTATGACCTTCAAGTATGAAGGTAACCCACTGAAACGTTACTGAATATATGGTTTTCCAAACTCAAATGTTTTTTTCAATATCATTAAAACAACACACTACCAACTCAGGATTACTCATAAATCTGTAATCCAATGGAATTTCTTAATGCTGTTACTTATAAAGATTTATAGTTTCATCTCATTGAGGTTCAAATACTAAAAATTAAATGTTAATAGGTATGACAACATTTAATGTAAATTTTTATACATAATCTATTGCCTCTATAAGATTCAGATCAATTAGAGTTTCTTTATTCCCCTTTCTTTATTATCTCTCTCTTTTGGCCTATTTAGCAGTACTCATAGGGGCTTAGTATAACACAATATCCCCATAATTCTCAAAAAAATTTAAGAAATATCATGTCATGAACATAATCCGGAATTATATGTATATTATATCTATATGGTAGAATTATATTTTTGGGATTTAAAAATTGTGAAATATTGTATTGAAATATTTTAGAATTAGATCAATGTATTCTTCAGTGATTTTTTTCCCAAACACCCATGGTGAATAAAGGCCCGCTATGATGATAATTTTCCAGATAAATGCATCAAAACTATACCATAAGAACCAAAATTCCTAAATATTTATTTCATGGACATTATAGACAACATATAGACATGAGGAATAAGTGTTAAACATTTATTGGTCATATTTATCATTTTCCAAAAGAAATACATTTGTATAATGTAACCCAATCTTGTTCTGAAATTGCCCGAATGGCGTTCGTTGTCTTCATGGTTTGGGGAAAGCACATGGTCATCAACAAAGGATTAGATGCAATTATTACACTCCATAAAAAATCAATAAATTAAAATAGTTAAAAAACAATACAAATTAATAATTTTTTAATAATAAAGTAGTAATAGTAGGAAAAAATAAATCTTAAAGGATGCATCATCCAAATAATTATATAATACACATCAATTTGAAAACAAAGAATCATTTGTTTAACAAGGTGACATAAGATTCACTAATCCACACCATCACCCGTAATATCTTAAGTCTAGAACATTTGAAACCTCAATGTAGTGTCTTATTATTTTATATAACTATAATTTTATAATAAAAAACTTTTAATGAAACTTAGGGAGAGATAAAAATATAATGGTTGAATTTAACTAGTTTTTATAGGTAGTTACATAACAAAATACAAGTTTTTCAATATAAATAATCAAGAAATGGTATTTACTTTTTTGTCTATTACTGATCAACATTATTTCAATTAAATGATATGAAATATGTATTCAAAGAAATCTTAAATGATAATATTATATAAATGGAATGAAATTAGTAAAAAACTAAATAATTACATGAATGTAATAATAAAACCCAAAAAAGTATTTAGTATAGAACTTATATGAGGTTCATTAAATAAAGGGTTTTGAATTCGTTAACTTCTTAGATAGTCAGTCACATATCATAGTGGGAAAACATCTATATTTATCATTCCAGAATGATAGAATTAACCAACACTTTATTAGGAAACATTCATGTTGAAAATGTGTTAGTTAGATAGGTTATCATCAATCAATTCTTATTGGGTTATATTCTTATAATTATATTATGAATAATCCACTAAAATATTATATTCAAATTTTCATTCATTCTATCTATAAAATCATCAATAATTGGATTATATTTAATATAATTCATTATTGATTTTGTAAATCAAAAATATAATTTTTCAACATACGATTTCAATTTGAAAACCAAATATTTTTTTGTCAAATTCATTTCTTCTAAAAATCAGCATTAATTTTATTCCATTTATCATAATTTTAGTATTTATTTATTTCATCATATAACCATTAAAATTTAATCCATTTTTTCCTCAAATATTTCCAATATTTCTAATTATTTTCCTAAAGGAAATTTTCAAATGTCTAGGTATTTTCTAAAAAAAATTCTACTCGATTTAATGAAACTAAATTAATATAAATTCCAAATAATTTATAAATCAGAGTTATAATATTAGTGAAAATATCATTAGAAATTCATACCATTAGATTCACTATCAATACATCACTTAAAATGGGAACCACTAATGAAGTGCCAAAAGTCGGGAAGATCAAATATGAATACCTAAAATAATTATCCATTAAAACAAGAGTAACATTCATTACACTCACTGGAGTACATTGGAGTAGAATTTTTTATTTCAATCCAAAGAGATTAAAATTATTACAGCCTGATCAATTGAGTTTTTTTGAAAAATACATTCAAGAGGAATGGTTTAATAGGGTTTAAAAAAATCATTGAAATTTATGTATAATACAATGGGTTATACTATATCTAATTAGAAGGAGATTAGAATTTTTAATAGGGGGTTTAGGATCTTAATTAAAATATTTAGGGGATTCAAAATCTCATCACATTGATTCTTATTTTAGTTCACAAGGTTATATTTAACCATGCACCTACCATTTTCCATACTTGTTATTCTATATTAGGTCACATGGTCAGTCACATATAGTTAGAGAAATTGTGTTGAAACTATTTTCTCCCCACTCAACTACTAGAATATGGGTTCATATTTTGTCCACAAATTTTGATGACTTTTCAAAAAACGTGTGATCGCTACATTAGCAAAAACAAATGTTAATGCGGAGGCCCAATGAATTTTACATTGTTTAGACACCCTACATAACCATATATCAAGGAAGATAAATTCATAGTGCATCCGAAATGGTTTTACCTAACCATATGACATCCCTTCTCGATTTTAGAAACCCCTTAATTTTCCATATTTCTGCACAAACAACCAAAACCAAGACCTAAAAAATGGTAGATATCTATAAATCTATATAATAATTATAATATATTAATATTGTATTATGTAAATATCCATCACGAAGTGGAACAATAAGATCCATGATATCCCCAAATTTTGTGGAACTGCAGATAAGAACCCATGGTGGTTGTTGATGGTGCATATAAAGGTAGAGCTGAGTGTGGGTCGATGCCATGGGAAAAGTCTGATTATCATACCACACGAATATCCATGTAAGATTTTGTAATCGAAGAAACATACACTAAAACATGAATGAAATGTTGTATTATTTTAAATCTAATTATGTAGTATAATAAAAAAATGCATGTATGATGTGTGAAAAGTCTCCACTAAACTATTCTATAAACTGATGATCTTGAGACATAATATAAAGGAGAATGTGTATGTTTAATATAGAGCCTCTCCTTACTATTGTGTTCTATTACATCAAATGTGAATGCAAATACATATTCTGCACTTGAGTTTATAAGGATACTATTCCAAGGAGATAATTTTCACTATAAAGGAATTGAATATTTGAGTCTTTTTAGTATTAAAATTCCACAATATTGAAACCATGAATGTTTCATCATTAATAAATTAATTCTTCTAATATTATATGAAATTATAAAATAATTTAATTTGAATGGGGTGGATATTTAAAAAAAATCAATGTGTTAGATGATATTATATTGGAGGTCATGGGAGAGTGGTAAAGGAATTATTACATGAGATATTTGGTTTTAGTGAGTTGGAATCATTGTTATAGATAACTAATCATTGTGTTAATTAATTGAGTAAAAACCTATTCTATTATATTTTCTAATTAGATAAACAATGTCAAATTTTTTAAATCTTATTCTCATGATATGAATTAATAGACTACAATACTACTATGGAATTTCTATCCCACTAAAAAATATGATGTTAATTTAATAATGAGTTAAAACTCATAGTTTTAGTTGATAATTTAATATATCATCCAATATAGTGATGCTATTATATAAATTTGGGATATACTATATAAAAATTTGAATGATATTAGATCCTAACACTTGGATTTAATGGAAATAGGTTTAATATCATCCAAATTAATGTGGCAGGTCAAAGGTTACAATTATGAAATGGTGATGATATAAGACATACGATTTTTATAAAAGAAATAAGACTATGGTTGTCTAGAATAATATAAATATTAGGATATGTAATCCATTTAATATGATTCTAGTGGTAATATTTATGTGATCATTTCTATGATGATTATGAGAAAATTACAGAACCATTCTAGATATAAGTGAATGACATTCCATGAAATCTAAAGTAAATAAGATGATTTAAAAGATGTTTTTCAATGATGGGAAATAATGAATAAAGAGGATATTTCATGGAATATAAAAATATATAATTATTGAATCATTATTAGTGAGGTCATTGTATTCTAGGACAATGTGTTAAATGTTAGTTACATTACAAATAGTGTGTCACATTGTCACACACGGTTTTTATTTTTTATCATTTGTCGAGTTTCAAGCTTTGGATTTTTATTTTCAATCAGGATCAAGGTGTTATAAGTTTTGAATTGTGATTTTATTCTTTGGTTAATTTTTTATATATGTTTATTTCATAGTTCTCCCATGTGTTATTGTTGAAGTCATGAGTATTTGGGCTTAATGGCATGTGGAAAGTAGTTTGTGCATTGTTGGAGGAAACAGTGTGGCATGCTACAAGAACCCATGTGTCCAATGGAATGATACTGTTTAAGGACACAAGAACTACACATGATTATAAAACCAATGTTTTATAAGTGTGGTTAGGTTTTTTCTAAAGGAATAACCATCTATAGCGTTTAACGCATAGTTCACCAAACCATTAGACCAAACCGTGTGAACTACCAAGGTCATTAAAAATGAGTAATGAATCTTTTTCTTAATAGGGATTATTATCTCAAATCTACCAATTTATTCTTCTTCCTAGTTCATACGACAATAAGTAAGTCGCTCATTGGTTCATCGAGACTCCTCATTCCACCGTAGATGTATAAATATGCTTTTCATTCTGTTTTAAGGGATATTTCCTAAGGTAATATCGCTTATTCTTCTCCCTATTACTTATCCTTCCATTATCATTTCTGATCTATTTCTCTTATTATATCTTCGAACTATGGTTCATGTTTCCACAGGATTGATAATTTTTTTCTTATTTATTATTTATCTAGGTTTCACATGGATATTAGAACCTTTCTGAGGTGGTTCTGGGGGTGCATTATTCATGCGCCATGAGATTGAGATAGTTTTATTTAGGACATTCTTTTTTAATTTATGAATCATTTGTTTTATGATTTTAAAACATTACATATATTCTAAATATTATTTTGTGATCTCTAGAATATGTGTTTGGTGTGAAAAGTTTTTGTTTCTTACTTGTTTTTGATAAATGAAACGGTTTTGTTAAATATTGGACACCAAGTGAGAGATTAAATTACTAGTTGTATTTTATGAGTAACGTGAGGTATATAAAACATTGTTTGATTTTGTAAATGCGTAATTGAAAATGAAAATATGGTTTCAGTTACTTTAATGGGATTTCTATGTAATTTTTAGTTTACATTTAGTGTGTATTTGGATTTAAGAAATGGGTTGGTATGTGTAGGAGATTTGTGGCCTATTTGGAAATTTTTATGAATGTGGATTCCGTATTAAATTGAGATGAAAGTATTTAAATGAAATTTATTCTAAATGGTTTTCAATGTAAAATGATTTTTTTATCTTTTTGTAAATGTAGTTATTATTCTTCGAAAATGGATTCTTGAGGCATGTTTGGAACATTGTAATGTTGGTGAAAATGATTATCATGAGGAAACTATTTGTATAGTTCCATTTCATTATTAAATATTAAATAGATGGGATGTCTTATCCCTATAATCCTCTTGATCCCTTTATGTGATTGGATAGTATTTCATCGATGTGGACTCCTTGTGAACCATTTAATTTAAAAATAATGGAAGATACTCAATATGCACTCATTTAATATATATATATATATATATATATTCTAATGGAATGATAATGATCCTTATGGGTAATTTGGTGATATCTATTTTTTGATTGATTAATATATGTGTGTGTATATGATCTAGTTCTTCATTGGAGTTAGTTTCCTCACTATAATTAAATCATGTCATCAGAATATCTCATATTGAGGGAATTTTTATAGAACAATTGATGAACTATATTAGGTTGCACACTGGCTAGTGTCCCATAGTTGGGGGATATATTTTCTATTTATTAGTAGGGATGGTGCCCCTAGGTCTATACATTGCAGGGTTCGGCTGAGAGTGTGTGGTTTTTTTATCAAGTAATTTATATTTTCTGGGATTAGTCCACATGTATTTGTATGATATGTAATATTCATGGGCTCCTAGGATAATGCAATTTGAATTAGAACATAGTTTCTAATAGTGGATGAATGAAATGACTAATTAGTTTGACACTGATGCGTGCTTATTTCTGTTTCCCCAATTATTTGATCATTTTTGATGTTATCATGTGTGGCATACTTCTATGAATGGTGATGAAGTATTTTTTAAAATGATTATTATATTTTTTTGTAAATATTATATACTCTCATTTCCCCTTGAAAATATTGATGTTGTTTACTTAGAATGAATGTTGATTTGGAATGAAATATGAAAATGGACCATGTTTTTATTTTAAGTATAATTGTTTTGATAGGGTTATTTTTATATATTTTATTTCAAACATGTGGTTGATGTTTATTTTATTTTAATGTTTATTTGTTGGGAATATATTGATCATGAAAGCCTATCGTTTTTTTTAATCACGCCTATAGTTTCTTCTATATTTATCCATTGGATGATGTTATCGGCATAATATCGATTGTTGAGGGTAATGGTTGGATTTCATATCAGAGATTTAACATATGGGAAATATAGAGTTGTTTTTATCGGTTTCAGTCGGACATTTGTGTTAAATTATTTATCATCGATTTTCTTATATAAATATGTTCATTTTGGTTTTTATATATATTAGGCTACTCATTTTATTCATTGTTAAGTTCATTTATTTATATTGGGAAAAATATTTATCTAGTATACTTCTATGATTCCTTTCACTTGTGTCCATCCTATAGGGATCATGAATTCCCTTTGGGACCTACTATGGATCTGCTCTTGTGGTCAGTTTAGTGTTGACCTGGCTTGGTTCATGGAAAAAGGTATGATGGGAGGATGGTTCTTTGTATAACATAGCTTTTAGAGCCCAAAATGTTATTTTGGATGTCAAGGTTGATGGAGTTGGACAGTCAGAGCTTGGATTGAAATTATAGATGAGAATATTGTCTACACATTTTGAAAAAAACAATGAGTGTCGATGGGAAGTTAGGTTAATTTTTGTTTCATAGGTCATTATGGTTGATTTGTGTTTTTGAGATGAAAATGGTGTTGCTACATAGTCTTAGTGAGATCTCTGGGCATGGAAAACCATCTGGATCCAGTGAAATTCTCGAAGTAAACTGTCTGTGATTGTGGTGTTTTTGGCATATGACTACCAACCATATTGCCAAATCAGCCTTCCAAACTAGATTTTCATTGTGATATTTTTTTTCTTAATTGTTCTAAAAATAGTTATGAATGAATTTTTTTTGGAATTATCAAAATGTTTTCTAGTGTTAATATATGGGTTCATTGAATAATGGTTAATGTATATTCATAATTTATTTATATGGAGGCATTAGAAAAAATTATTTTCTATAATAAAAAATGGAATTTATTTAAATAGTTTGTTTGGGAAAATGAAATTTATTTTGAATAGGTTTTGATTGTTTCTTTTAAATGAGATTTAATGAGTTGTAATGAGATGAATATTTATCGAATTAGAATTTTTTAGCAAATAAAAATATTTGTAATGAGAATAATTGGATTTATATTTTGAATTTTTTTGATGAGTGTTTTTTGAAAATCAATTATTATTAAATAGTTACTGTTCTTTTGAATGGATATTTTAATAATGAAATTATAAATGGATTAAATCTGTGAAAACATGGGTGGAATTTTTATTTTGTAAAATGTGAATGTTTTGTTTTTACCATTGATATTTTAATGGGTTTTAACATGCATAATATGTTTGGAAATGTGGGAGGATGATAACCTAGATTGGCATGTGTCAATGGGATGTTGTGTTGGCCTAGGGAATGTTCATGTGTGATTCTCCATAGAACACCACTTGAGAGTGTGAAAAAAACACTAAGTTTTTTTCATCTAATTTTTTTAGATAAATGATGTAATTTTTTGATTTTATTTGGTTTTATGGATTGTTTTACTACATTTTGGGAATGATTCTTAGGATTTATTTAGATATTGAGAGATCCTATTCAAGAGTTGGTTTGGATAGAGTTATCATATTTCATTTTTATTAGTGTTCGCTCCCAACATACATTCAATTGATATTAGAGGTGTGTATAATGGTGGTAAACCATTATAAAAAATTCAATTTGATTATACTAAGGACATATTTCATGAGTATTAGTACATGAATCCACCACTCTATTATGGTCAAATATATCATCTTAAATAAGAGGATTATATGTTAATGATTGAGTGAAAAATTAGATTCCTTGAGTTCCCTACATAATTGAATGTGATGTTTTATACCTTCATGATTGACTGATAGACCAGGATGTGGTATATGTATGTCTCTAAATAAATCCTTAGGAATATATCACCACAGAGTCCATCAGTGCATAATTCATCTGTCAGTATTTATCAATTACATTGATGGTGGGAAAAGGGGTCAGATTGTCAGATTTACAACAAGGTGATAGATCAATGTAGTAGTCCTTCCATCAATATGTGGATCATGTTTCTTACCTATAAGAGTCTATTGTAAATGATTCATAAAAGGATTGAAATTTTGAGTTTTCACATTAACTTGATATTCAGTCAATGGGTTTGGAGGTCAATCATACCACTTTTTCTATGTAGTGATGCAATATGTTCATGTTGAAGATGTTTTAATAGGTGTTATTGAGGTAGACATATGTCCTATGGTCTATAGAATTGGTGAGGGGATTTCTACTAAGGAAGTGGGAAGTGACCTGAAGATGACGGTGTTGGTCACGGGATTAAAAATACCTTCAATACATTGACATATTTTTTTGGGCATCAGATCCTTGGGTGTCTTCACGACATCAATCTATATAAAATGAAACTATTGTGTCATTAGTTGACATAAGATCTTCCATGGTTATTTGGTCCTAGTTCCCATTGAACAAGTTCTATAATGTTGTTTCCATGAAGCCTCATAGATCCAAATCAACCTCATTGAAATACAGCCCAGTCCATTTGTAAGAGTAGGGTGCTATTAAGCCTCAGTTTATAATCCCTCATGTTGTAATGTTTCATTGTGGTAAGTATTTTCTAAATTGGTGATTTTTAGTGTTTAATTTTCATTAAATTATAAAAATTAATGTTGATGATTTCACAACAAACATCTTTTTAAATGAGAGAGTTCTTGGAAGTTCATAATTTTGAATTATAATATTGGATTTTTACCTTTAGAATAGGAAGATGTAGATTCTTCAAATACTAGGTCACCAACAATAAGACCTAAATTGAAGGTCACGTATTGTAAAAAATACTTGGGGTGTGGTGTTTTTGTTTTGTAATTTTTCTTTGTGTTGGATGTGGAAAACAAAAGCTTCACTAATAAGTATTCATAGTATTATTGGGTCAAATTTGTTGGAAAATGGTTCAGAGGCCTTGTTCCTTCATTTTAATATATTCGGTTTGAATGTTCCTTGATGGTTTAGAGTAGGTAGGGTATTCCCATTATCATTACATTATACTAGTGGTGCTCATAAATATATAATGAAAAATAGTTTTATTTTTTTGTTGAGCATGGGATTTCATCTATAAAAAATTTCCTTATAGTTTTGGTGATTTTTGGGTCATTCTGTTTGATCTATGATGGGTGGTTTTCAAGACTGGGTAACCCATCTTGGGAATCGTTAATGATTCTTTATCAATAAATTGGTACAAGTGTGTTCTTAATGGTTGGATGTGTATTTCGGTTTCTTTTGGGAAAAATTCTAATTATTTACTAGTTTTATACTAGAAGTGGGTAGTTTTATTTAGGGTTGATGTTTCTGGGTTTATCCATTGATTGATAATAGAGAATATAGATGTGCACCCAATGTTCTTCATTTAATAATAGTTTTAGTGATCCGATATCAGATTTTCTTCTACTTCTTGATAAATGGTTTTGTTATTTATATTGTTTGATGTCTGTATCATGAGTTTATTTCAGTCATGGTCAAGGTTTTATTGGATTTAGTGGTTGGATCATCTGGTAGTGGGAATTCATAGCCTTTGAAAAACTAGTTATAAATGTTTTCATACTCTAGGGGTGAAATTGTTTTATCATGGGGTGAATTTTCACAGCCTGTTTTTCTTTCAAATATTTGGTTCACGTTCATCATTTTTCTATTATATTTACATTCATTTTCTTAGTGTGATGGGTATTGAATGTTTATCTGATCCTGGGCATTTTATTATGTTTTTTTGTTGATTATATTTTGAGTTTTCATGGATAAAATGTTGAAATTGGTCTTGACATCAGGTGGAACAAGGTATGAACATGTTGAAAAAATACTATGCGGCATGAAATATGAAATAGTGTGGGAAATGGAATGATTATTTTTATTAGTTCTCATCCTATAAAAGGTCATATAATAATTAAGTAATCATGAATAGAGAATTACACTCTAGGATCAACCATCTCACATTGTTGGTGCATGGTTTACCAAACCTTGTGGCCATACTGTCAGAGCTACATAAGTTATTGAAAATGTGTAATGAAACATTTTCCTTCTCAAGATTTTTATCCCCAGTCTAACATATATTTTTACAAAAACATCATAAAACCCAACTAAAGGATATCCTTCTTTCTTCAAGCCTCATCCTTCCTCCCTCTATGTAGATCTATCGATTCATCATGATTTATTGGTGATTTTGAAGGAAATATCTAATCTCATTCTCCAAATTGCTTCTCTTTCCATTTTAATTGAATTTATTCATCCCATATGATATCTTTGACCTAGTGTTCATGAATTCCATAGATTTATTTTGTGGAATTTTATTTTTATAGTTTTTCATGGTATATCTTGGCTATTAGATCATTCATGAAGAATTTTTTGACTGTGCGTTGTTGATATTCATTGAAATAGAGGTAGGTCTTCAATATCAAAAGCCTTTTTTAAATATAAGAAACATTGGTTTCATTATTTTCACATCATTATTATATAGTTAATATTATTTTTTGATCTCCAGAATATTTTTTTTGTGAAACATTATGATTTCATCCTTGTTTTGAGATAAATGGAATGGTTTTTGTTAAATATTGTAGAACATGTGTTTGATGAAATGGATGGTTGTATTTTTAGAGTTATTTTTTATTTATATGGCATGGTTTAGATGTTTAAATGTGTAGTGGAATATAAAAAGATGGTTTAGATTCCATGGATGGGTTTTCAAAGTGTTATTTAGTTGTAAAGTGTGTCGTATTTTTTATTTGAACATGTGTTGTCATGTCATATTTATGTGTGTCCTACTTGGATATTTTTATGATAGATGAATGAGATTTAAATGTTAGCACAAGGGATTAAATGTTATTTCTTCTAAAATATTGTTAATGGAAAATGGTGTTAGGTATATTTTTTTAAAGGTAGTTTTGATTAATTTAAAAAAAAAATCAGTCACGTTTTTCACCTTTTAATGTTTGTGAAAATGTTTATCATGAGAACTCACTTTGGGTAATTATTTTCCATTTTTTTCTATTAAATGGATTAGATTTCATCATTTCAGAATCTTCATGATTTGTTTATGTGAATGGGTGGGACTTCCTCATTATAGATTCCTCATAACCAATTTACCTTGATCAAAATATGAGATCCATTGTGTGGGGGACATTTATATATATATATGTGTGTGTGTTTGTGTAAGTGTGTGGGTGTTTAAAAATATAGAAAGAGAATATTCTTTTGGGGGACATGGGTGATGCATAATTTATGAATTATTAGTATATCTATTTTTATCTAATTTCACGAACATTTTCATCAGTTCTATCACAGACATTAAATCATGAAATGGGAACATGGAATAGAGAATTAAATTTCAGAGAATGATTGATGTACTAGAGTAGGTAACACATCGGCTAGTGTCCTATATCAGGGGGTTATTATTTATAGATATGGGATTGTTCTCCTGGGTCTGAACCAAATATGTTTTGGATGATCATGTATGGGAGTTGATGATGTCATTGAGTGAGGAATGGTTTCTAGGATGATTCAACATGTATTAGCATGATCATTATTATTCACTTACTCATAGTTTTCACTCCATTCTATTGGAACATAGTTTTCTGAGGTAGATGATTGAAAGGAAAAATTTATTGGTTACTCTCATATTATTTTTTCTAATTACAGTATTATCTGATCATTATTGGTTCTCTTCTGTGTGTTTCACTTATATTAGAGGAAAATAACAATGTTTTCTATGTACTATGAAAAATATCATTTTACATTTTTTATACTCTGGTTTCCTCTAAAAAATGTAAATGTTGTTTAATTGGAAAGAACATGGATTTTGAATGAAACTATTAAATTGACCATGTTTTGATTTATAGTGGAAAATTTGTGAGAGATTAATTTTATATATTTTATTTCATACTTTTTGGTGTTGTTTCATTTATTTTAATTGGAGTGCATTGGGAACATATTGTTTTGGCATGCCTACTGAGTTTTATTATTCACACGTATATTTTCTTCTTATTTTTAGAATTGGGTGTATGTATTCATATTTTCCCTGATCAATGTGGGTTATGGATGAATTTGAAATCAGAGAGTTCCCCTCATGGTAAAATAGGGATGTTGTGGTAGTCATGTTTAGTAGGTCTTCATTGATCAGTTGTTGTATTTTTAGTTTCTCTAGTAAAATAATGTTCACTTTTGATTTTTAAACATAATGGGATGACCTATTGTTTTTTTCTCATCAGTCTATTTATTTATATTGGTGAAATATTTCATGTGTTTACTAAGATAATTCCTAGCACTAGTTTCAACCCATGGGGATTGGTAATCCAATTTAGGCCATTCCATGGATCGGCTCAGTTGACTAGTAAGTGGTCAACTTGTGATGGTTCATTGTAGATAATATGAGGGTTTGTGGGAATTGATAATTGGTAGATTATTCTCCAATGATAATCCATTTTAAAATTAGTGATTCAAAGAGGGGATACATTACTACTCCCATGCAATGGGATTTTAGTGTTTTTAGTGCACTCATAGATATTTGATTATATGATTCCGGGAAAAGATTGTTATTGTGATATATAAAAAAACAATAATGACATACTATTTTTTTATTTTATTGTAAAAAATATATTCATGAAATGGGTCATATAAACTTTTAAAATATCTCTTGACTATATAGTCCATAGAAAATAACATCATATCATTTATTCATTAAAAATTGGTTGATTCCTTTAATATAGAGGTTAATAAGATTAGTTTATTGAGTGTGTATAAGGGAATTTATTTAAATCATACATTTTTTCACATTCCCCTAACCCCCACTCTTAGGGAATATATCACATAATTACCTAGAATGACCAAAAAAATCATAAAAGATCATCGGATTATTTTCATTGGTATTTTTAATTCTCAAAGGAGATTGAGTGTTTTTAAATGATTTTCATTAATATTGAAATATCCATTTTCATTGTGAAGATAATTTAGTTAATTGTAATTTGGAGTTTATTGAATACATTAGAGAACATGTGGTTATTCCAAGTGATGTTTTAAAACAAGTAATTGTTATACTATAATGATATGGAATGATATTTTCTGAAGTTAAATAAATTTTTTAGTTTGATGTATGTTTTAAGAATTAATAAATTTAATGATTTAAATGAATATGTGTCTTATAAAATGAATCCTAATATATTTTTAATGGATAAGTGGATTTTATGAGATGATAAATGTTGAATAGTAAACCATCCAAATAAAAATTCTCTTTTATGTTTGAAAATAATATGAAAAAGAGGGGTTATGAAGTTAAAAATCTAGTATATAATTTTTATAAAAGTGTAATATTATAAAATAAAACATCTGGAGTAAAAATAGATGTTATTAGTGGAAAAAATTTCAATATTGTTATCCATATAATTATTCTATTTTATTTCATGACGTGGTTGATTGTCCATTCCATTTTTTAAGTATATGTAATTACTATGTTCCATAGATATTTTTGATTTGAATATTTCTACATGTAACAATAGTTTAATCAGGGATTTAAAGAAGATAATTTAATTTATATTTATGGAAAAATGTCCCATTTTAACTGGGTCTGACTTCTAAAAGTAAAAAAAAAGATCTACTGAAATTCTTAAAAAATTAATTATATTGTAGCTTGTAATGTAATTATGATGAATAATTCCAAGGATGTATACATAATGAAAATGTTCATAGGTGTGTAAACATTATAGTAAAATTTTAAATTAAATATTTATAACTGATGAAAAAATATTTTTTTATGATCGTGAAATTTTTTATGGCTACACAGCTATGATATATTGTTAGAGAATAAAAAATTATGAATTAAGTATATATTAGAACAAATTTTTATATCTACCTGATGCGTTCTATAATGATTCAAAAACAAGTCATATGGATAGAGTATCATAATCATTTGAGTACGAGATGTCTAGTTTAAAGAATACAATGAAATATTTGAATGATAGTCTTTGATTGATGTGAAAAATTATCATAACACTATAAAGGGAGGTTCAATCTAATATGAATGAAATGGAACAATATTTAATCTCGATTTATCCTTAAATCATCGATTTACATCACTATTTTATTTCCGATATATAGGGGATGATGTGTATATTCTGAATTATGCCACATTATGTGATATTAATTGATATGTTATCTTGTTGAAAATTCCATTCACTATGGGAAAATATTCATCTACATATGATGGAACCTCTCTATGGTAGGAATTGAAAATATCCATGTAAATATTCAGGATGAGTTAAAATCATTGAGTTAATAAAAATATATTTCATTTATGACCAATCAAATGTAGTGTAATGTTTTATAGGTATACAAGAATGTATGGAAATATTTTTTATTATTGATATATGTGTGGACACATGACCATATATTATTAAGAGAATTTTTTTTATTTTGCGAGTCAATTTGTATATGTAAAATTATTTTATATTTAATTAAAATAAAATTTTATTATCCAACTAATAAGTCAATTTCAAAATGTAATGACATGGAAAAATTTATTAGGAATTATATGATATCTTAAGTATGTAAATAATGATAAATTAGTTCCACATTGAAATATATTTCCAAATCAATTTAATATCATGATTTTAAAACGAAAATATTGATAATCCCAAATATTACATCAAAATATCAAGCCTCATGTACAAATAATAATAAATTATAATCTAATCACTAGAAAACACAAGTTCATAGGAATATATTAGATAAACTAAGAGATATATCTCATGATGTTGTATGTGTTTAAATATTTGAAAATAATTTTAGGTATCATGAAATTAGAAATGCTATTTCAAAAAAAAATCCATTATTGTGAATATAAATACTAATTGAATAAATTTCTCAGGAAATGGTTGTATCATCAGTTATAAATATGTTTAAAAACCTATATAAGTCAAAAAGAGTGTATAATTTATTAGTTCTTGTTTTGAGGATAATGTTTACCCCAGGGTGAATATAAAAATGCATTCAGATTCTATGGTGACTCAAATCCCACATCATCGTTATTAATATAAAAGGGACCCATCTCGGAAAATGTTATTTTATTTTGTAATTGATATAATATATATTCCGTTTTGAAATTAACCTATTGTGTTTGGTGAATTTAACCACCAAAAAGTGGAATGATTTATAATTGAAATATTTAGATGAAAAATATATCAGGTCTATTTATCAATAAAATGGGAATTCGAAATATGTGTTCAGTGATATAGATTACAATGTACTACTCATATGTGGGAGATTTACTCTACACATTTTCCCACCAATAATGAAATTATATCAATAAATGGAATTATGAAGAAAATAACATTGAAGGGGTTGATGATTAACCAAAAAAGTATTCCATGACTCATTTATGAATTATAAATCTAGTGATGAAATTGATGTGAAGATAAATTACAAACAATATCATTATTATTACTATAAATTGATGTGTGAAGACATATATGTAATCTCAATAGAATTCAATAATTATATGATAACTATGTGGTGTGATAATTTTATTATAAATATATTATAGTCTTTTTATATAAGTGGCTTGTCTATATGATTTGATGATTTTATTAGTATTTTTTAGTGAAATTTAATTCAATAGGGAGTTTTACATATACTATTATTTTTTACAGTAATCTATGATTTAGTATGGTTAGATTATCTGTTTTTAGTAAAATTGAAATTTTGTAAATTCATTTGTTTATGTAGTAAGTTCTTCTATCCCAATACAAATAATTTTATTATAAATATTATATAATAAGATATACCAAAATAAATGTTAGTCAATTAGTGTTATATATATTTTTAAAATCCTATTGAAATGATGGGGGAGAACATATTCCACAAGATAATGAAATTTTCTCCCCATGATCTCAATAATCTATGGTTATAAATTTAAACATTTTTATGTGGTATATACTATGGGAATCATGATTACAATAGAAACAATTAAATAACAATGATCTTCATAACTATTTAAATAAATAGAGAGAGATATGAAATGGTCTACCACTATTTATTTCACTTTCTAAGGGAGATAGGAATGTGATTTCCTCACGTTGAAAAATCTAAGCGATAAATTAATATAACTCTTATGGTTAGGGGTTGATTTATTTACATGCCATATTTGTATTATTTTTATTTGAATTAATTTAAAATAATATGTAATGTATCCTAATGGATTACAGTCATGAATATGATTCTTATAGGATTTCCCTGGACTCATTAAGTATATATAATTTTTAATAAAATGTTGAATAATGTTTGGAGGCCACATAAGAATTATATATATAGTGGATAGAATATATATTGAAAACAACATTCTATTACACTAGATATTGTTAACATATATTTCATTTCATTGTTCCAAAGTATGATATATATATTATATTTTGGCGGTGTTTCCTTATATATTTCATGTATCCTTTTTGATGTTTTAAATTATTAGATATAAAGGTAGATTGATTAAGATTGAGGGTTAAATAATAAAAAATATATTCACCCACACGTAAGTAGTTATCTGTTATATAAAACATCCATATCCATAGATATAATTGGTGTATCACAACCATGTTTGTATGAATTGTGTGTGTGTGTAAGTTTGATAAAAGAGTAGGATTTCACTTTTGGAAAAGAGTGATCAACCACTCCAATGTGGGTACATATTAGATTATATTGGTATGCATAAATTCAGGATTTACATTAATAAATTTTTGAGGAAAAAGTAGTATTATTAGGATCTGAAAATATTTAGGATTTTATGATGTGGGAGAAGGTTCATCCAGTATACACTAAATAAAAAATACAACACCATAACAAGTAGAAGAGTATGTGTGAGTTTTTTTAACCATATTATAGTTTAAGGGAAAATTCTATAGGATGTTTCATGCCTAAAATAAATATCACATGAGTTTAAAGTGTACCTATGCAATAGAATGATTCTTTTATTGAAACCGTATAGAATAGTGGATTCCAAGGTATATAAATTTCTAAATACATGTTGAGTATGAATGTGGAAGTAGAGATGATTAAATTTTTTCAATTATAGTGGATATTGTGAAATTGGTAAATTTATGTGATTTATATAGTTTAGTAAATACCTGACATAGAAGATATCATGTTGAATATCATGTGAGATTAATTTAGGAGTTATATTTTTATTTTTTTATTTTTTCACCTTGAAGCCATGTTGAATTGAACTAGTCCTTGTCTGAAAGAGTATATTTATCACCATGATAACACAATGTGAAATGGTATACATGATTCTGTAGGCATGAAAGGATATTCCAACACAATGGATTTACATACCATTCCAATATAAATTAGTTTCATTCAGTTCAAAAAACTACTTATTAACAAAATTTAGTGTTATTAATAAAAGATTGTTTTTATTAACTACTTTATTAATGAATAAGTTAATAAAATTCAATATTTGAATAATAATAGTGGAATGAGATATATATTTAACCATTGGATTCAGTTTAATTAAAATAAAATACCATTGAACCACTTATTGAACCTACATAGAAAAATAACATAAGAGAGATACAAATGAACACATGACTCTCAACGAACAAAAATAATTTTAATATTAAATTTTTTTAAATAATAGAAACATAAATATATTTGAAATCCCTACAATGGTAATACTGAATAGATCACTAATTTTAAGTGAATGATATAATTCCAACACTATTTGTAAATTAATAATTATGAATACATGGAATCTCAGGAAAACGAAGAGATAATATTGGTGATGTTCATAAATGGTATAAAAATTATATTTTTTGGATTCCTTGGAACCTAAATATTAATCTCCATTTCACCATATAGAATAATGAGGTATTGTTCATTGCATATTATCTAACATGGATTTATCATTGATTATGTGAGATTAAAAGGGATGTTTTATCATATGGAGATAGTTTATCTATTATAATCTAATATAAGGGATGTGTTCCTAGGTTAGAGTGACCTATAAATGACACGTTTTGTTATTTTATAGTGATTTAACTTTCTATGGACAAATGGTAATAGAAAATATGGACATGCCCATTATTGTTAAGTAAGTATAATAAGTTCTTTAGTTTTTATTTCTTGTTTATAATCATTAAACTAATTTTTGAAATGGGGTAATCAAAATATATAAAGTTCATTATGAAAGCTAATTTATTTTATATGGGAATTATATTATCTATTTATCAAGATAAAAATATGTTGTCATTCCATTTAATAGGTCAATATTATTATGGTTGCGATGGTCTAAAAGGGAACTTGTTGAAATTGGAAATTACTTTGTTAGCCTGAGTCTACCAAACCCTACCTAATGAGGTATATGTATTAAAATTCTCATAGTAGACTAAAAAAATTATGAATTAAATATTATAAAAAAAATCAACAAAAAAAGTTACTATTTATGTAACTATATTGAATACTAATTTAATTATTCATTGAAAAAAAAAATTTTGTTTGAAAACTCAATTTTTCATACGTATTCTGTATTTTGAAAAAAATTTAATTTAATCAATTCTTGCGTAAAAAATTTAATAAATTATTGTTTTGAAACATATAATAAAATATATAAATAAAATATTTATTAAAATTTATTTTAGTTCAGAAAATGAAGACATTTTGAAAAAATTTACTATATATGTATTCATTAATTTTAACATAATATAAAAAATTTATCACTGTTAAATATATATTGTATCTATATTTATAATTTATATATATAATTATAAATTAAAAATCAAGAAATATTTAATATGTATAAATAACAATTGTAAAATAATTTTATTGAATTAAGAAAAACATATTTCAAAAAAATTATGTGTTGGGGGTTCATATATAAAATTTTTTTTCGCATTAAATAATTGATTGTTGTAAAAACTATTTAATATATTGGAAATTTATATTCATATTAGGTTATACATTGAAATTTATTTTTTTATATAAAAATATGTTACCTTGTAAAAAATTCTACTGCCCTTGTAATTATAAAATGATAGAAAGGGGATTTAATAAATGATATAGACTAAATATATCATGAATAAATATATTAAAAATAGAATATGAGGTCATTTTAAAAATAAAAATAAAAATTCTCAACTATTTTTAAACATTGTATCAATATTCCATGAGAAATTATATTCTATATCAATTAATAAATTTGTATTCACAAATTATTAAACCATGGACACTAATAAAAGGACCACTCAATTGACCAACATAATGAATACCATTCTTCTAGTCATATAATAAATCCCGACCATAATTATCTAATAATAACACTCTATATATGTTAGATCGTCTATTCATAAACATCCAAAACCCCAATTTTTATCTTGACTCGCATAAAGAAGGTTCAAGTAACCAACATTAGTATTATCCACGAATTAATCTATCATTCTAGCATTCTTCATCCACCTCTTCATTAATATGAATTTTGAGAATTAAAATGATTTTTATAATTAATATACTAAAATAATTATATGAAATTGATATAAAAACATATTCTTTCTCATTAAATCAATAAAAAAAATTCATGCCTGAATTCGTTCAACCACCTATACAAACAAGTGGTAATGGTTATGCCATGAATGTCTATGAAAACTGAAATAATTAAATTAAAACTGTAAAATTATTAATTTACTATTTTTTAAAATTTATTTAATATATATATATACACACATTATTAAAATCAAACATTATTATTGAATTGAAAATCAATAGATATGATATTTTTACTGCTCATGAATAACTATCGCCAAATATTACATAAATATACATCTAACATTATAAAAATATTAAAAAATGTAATCATTAGGGACATATTAATATAAACATAAATGATATACCAAAAACACCATATTTATGCTACTATAGAAATAACATTATAGTTTAAAACAAAATATTGATTTAATTAAAAATTATCAAATAATGGAAATGAAATTATAAATGAATGTTTTGAAAAATAAACAGACAATTATGTCTCTTATATGTGATTAATAAATGTTAAATTATTATATCAAAGTCTATAGGACATCAATCCTCAAAGGAATCAATGTAAAATGTTTTTCATAACAATTTATATTTATTAATACATGTTGAAATTATATATAGTTTTTTAATGAATATAATGTATTTAAATTGCATTGAATACAAATGATACTATATAGCTATTAATTCATGGTATATCCAAATTTTTTTCAATTTTCGAAATGATTTCTAGCATACAGATTTGAACAAATATCATATTCTATGGTATGAAACATTCTACATCATATTTATATTTACTTCCTTTTATTATTACAATCATTATAAATATAATTATGTTCTATTATGTTCATATTTTATTTTCATTTATATTATTTATTGTTATTCAAATTAATATATTTATATTTTTGGAAACAAGGGTTACTTTCTATTAAATTTGTATTTCATTAGAAATGAGTGAAATTGGTTTTAAAATTTTCTCAATGAATTCATATCCATACTATATGATTCACATTACATTAAGATACTTATTTCCCATGTTTCTATTAAAATAAGAAGGAACTATTTTCCTATTTATTTGAAATTATTAACTTTTCAAAAAAATGCATCATCAATGTGAAATTGTGAGAATCTAAAAAATAAAACGTCATTTCAGGGATTATACAACTTGTAATATTGATCCTAAATAAACCATAAAATAGTAATATTTGAAATGTAATGTTATAAAATAACTGTTAAATATACCCTCTTAAATATTTGAAACATATTTATTAAAGATATATAATGGTATTAATAAATTTAAAATTATTCATAAATTCTATTTCAAATTTATCTTTATTTTTCTTAATTTAATTTTATTTCTATTAAATAAATTTTAATCTAAAATAATTTTCTTTGGGTTCATTATAGATGAATTGGAGATCATTAATTCCAATTATATTTATTTTAATTTATGGATGGAATTTTCTTTTTTGAAAATGTATATCAAATTTAAAATTGTTTGATGTATTGTGATTTTTTATAATATGTAAATTTTTTGACATATAAGAAAAATTATAATTGAATGGTTACAGAAATTTTAGTTCATTAAAAAAATATGTATAGTATTTTTATGTTAATTGTAAATTAATATGACACTACTTTAATAAAATTATTTGAGTATGATTTGGGTACCCATACTCTACCAAATAAATTTATTCATGAAAAATGTTTCTATAAAGTTATGAAATGAATTTCTAGTTATTGTAAATATGTGGATTAAAAAATAAATGGAAAAATATAAAATCACACAATTCATCTCTCAATGGAATCTATACATGAACCTATATTATTTTGTAGATGTTTTCATCATCATTATACATTATCTCTAAGTAATCCATTCTCCAGGAATTTGTAGATCCTTTACCTGAATCATTGGAATGTCCCTTTCCATTTTCAAGAAGGTTTTATCTTCTTCTGATCCTAAATTCTATAAAAAGATCTATTACGTCTTCAATTCCAAGGGGAATGAATATGTATGAGCAGTAAGTATCATGAAATAATTATCAATATCCCATGAACCCATAATAACCGATTTATAACATGTGAAAGGGATGGTTCAGAAACATCCATGAGCTACCCTTTTATTCATACACAAAAAAATTTCTCTTTAGGTATATTAAATATTGAAAAAAATTTCACTATAAAAAGAGACATCGGGATACCACATAGAACTATCTTTTTTTATTTACAACACATCTTCCACATAAATCTTCTTGAAGGGGTTGTAGTTCAGAAACAGATCATCGCTCCACGAATATCATAAATAAGAGGAGGATGAAAGAACCCCATTATATCACACTATTCATTATATTAATCAAGAGAAGACTAACAGAAGGTTATATTATTTATATAAAATACAATTACTTGTATATTAATGTACCTTATACTTGTTCAGAGTTAAAAAAACTCTTAGACTGAAAAGATATATTTTAGAAAACCACATTTTCGATGTTCTTTATAGGATAATTATAAAAATAAAATTTTCTTATTAAAAAGGTTCAATTTGGTAATATGTATTTCATGTTCTTAATAAGTATAAATAATAATTTTTAATATTTTTATCATAATTCAATATCATTCAGAAAATGAAGAATCATAAAAAACATTACTACTATGATAAAAGAGTAAATTAGGCAATTCATGTTAAAAATAAAATGACTATGAATAAAAATTGAAATCTCGCTTACCTATATTACTATATATGATTTATATGTTCCAGGTATATCCAAATATCTAATATATGGCCACAATGGTATATTGTTTTTTATTCTGACCTTTATAATATGAAATTAAAAAATAAAAACTGAAATGATTTTTTTACATTTAATTCTCATATTATTTTTCCATATGAATAAAAACTAACTTCTTTTATGTTATAAATTATAAATTTAATGAAATTTTTTTAAGAAAATAATTTATTTTTTAATTTCATTGATATAATAACGCTAAATTATTACACATCGTCAACCCACAATTAATTCAATTTTAAAAAATAAATAAACTGTATTTAATAATATTTAAATTAACATAATTTTAATGAATTATTGTTTTACATGAATTTATTGAAAAATATGTCTAGTTTAAGGTCATTGAAATTAATTTATTCTAATTCCATTTTTTCATGTTATTTTCGAGGTCAACATTATTTTATTGTTCCAGAAATGATATTAACGTAACTTTTCATTATGTAAAATTTTATTTGTTAATATAATATTTATAAAAATACTATATTTTGAATATTAATTTTATATGAATAACAGTATCATTAATGGAATATTAATGATCCAAATTACCTTTTTTTGGTAAACATCATGACACATAATGTCTAAAACCTTTGTTATCAGGGTTATTTATAAGAAATGATAATGTAAGTTAAAACCAAGATACAAGTGTATAAAGTTAATATAAATTTTCTATATTCTATTGGATGATATTATTTTGACTCATACCCATCCAATATTCTATTTACATGTGTTTGGATCTATTAATCCATGAGAATTAAATAAAATAAATTTAATATTTTATGAAATTCCAAATGTTAATGTCCCATAGATTATAAAATGATAACTCATATCCTCTTTTATTATCTTATAAAAATCTTTTCCAATTATTCAATAAAAGAAAAAATCCATTACATATTCCCATGACAACATATTACATGAATTATTTTTATTATAAAACTCTTATATAATAGCATCTTGTTTAAATATAAAGGGGTTTTATAAAGAGCAGATATCATTCTTAACTCATTTTATTTCTATTTCATTATCTACCTCTATAATATGTTATTAATATATTATTATGTTATAAAATATGTACTTATAATGTACTAAGATATTATTATGTTAATTTAATAACATAAATATATCTCCACCATTATTAATTGTGAATGGAAAGCATCATTCTTGTGCATGACAGACTACCTTCTTACGAACAAATGTAATTTGTTTTCCATAGTCTCCTCTCAATAATATTTATAATGATACATTTATGATATATAATATATTGATAAAATATTTTTGATTTAAAATAATTAACATAAAATATATTTTCTTACCTTTGCATTCATTTGAAAATTGAAACATCATTTGTTCTTATTTGTGGTTTACCACCTGCACAGATTAAAGTGATTAATTTTCCATTTTCTCATCACGTGGATGATATATAAATATATGGTAAAATATGTTTAAATAAAAAATGATATTTGTACTATAATTTTCATTATGTCTGGTTGAAATATTACCTATTATCTTTCAATCATGATTATTTAAATTTAATAATTTTACTCATGTGTATATATGGCCTAAATCGTCATAATTGTAGCTTATTTCATTTTTCATAAAATTATTTATTGTTATGTTTTTAATTTATTTTTAATTCTTAAAAACGATGATTATTTAATTATAATTATTCGAGATATTTTTTTAAAATAAAATTTCATTCCATACTAAAACAACCAAAATACCTTTTGGACTTAATAATCGAATATCATAAAATTTTTTAGTAGATTATAATTGAAAAATTAATTCAATATAAGCTAATAATAAATAAAATAAAAGAAATAAAACATTGATATTTTTTTTTTAATAATTTAAAAATATTTCTTAGTTTTTTTCTACAATCAGTTAATGAATGTATGTGATGACTTGTGCATGATTTATGATATTTTATCTCATTTTCCTTTTTTAATGCATATTTTAATGTTATGAACCTAATTTTATTTATATGTATGCTATATCGGGAATAATTAATACTTAATTTTTATATCTCAATTAATATTAATTCATCTTAAGGGATTTTAATTGAATTTTACAATGTCATCTGTGTTTTATAACTAAATTTTATTTCATTGGAAAATAAAATTTCATCAATGATAATACTATTTCAAGCTTATATGATAGATGAACTACTCTTGATTTATGTTTCATTTAAATTTTTTTTTGTGGATTTACATTTTTTACACATTATCACTTCATTTATTATTTCTATGTTCAATGTTATCATAATTGTATCTGTTTATAATATAAAATTTCATTCATTTTGACATATGATACAATACACATATCTTATATAATAATGGGTATCTACAGTCATTAAAATAAATTTTATAATAAACATTTTTTAATTAGTTATATTTAATCTAATTATATATTATTTTAATCATGATGGTTTTGTTTCAAAATATACTAATGTGGTAAGGGTTTATTTCAATATTTCATCATTATTCATGATTGATTTTATTAATTTCTCTATAGGAGGAATTATGTGATCCTTCTATTTTAACCACAAGTAAATTTATTCAATAATCGTTATTTATGAAATTTTTATTTAATAATTTTATTTTCCACATATTATGTACTCAATATATAAACACCTTGTTTGAAAAGGAAAATTAATTTGTTTTTATACTCCATTGGGAATATTTTTATTCTAAATCCATACCTCCATTCAAATGATTTTAATATAATTATTATTATTATCTTTTTATTTATGAATGTATTATTACCCATTATTTATTTTCAAAATTTCGTTTAAAATAAAGCCTCATATAGTTTTGAGAATCACATACATGTCATATTTTCTTATAAAAGTTAGAAATTAAATCTTTTTAACCTTAATGGAATAGGAATAAATTACAACCATCATTAAAAATAAATTTTACGAAGATTCCTTTATAAGATCCAAATATAATTTTTAATGTATATTTCACATAATATTCTATAAATATTTATGTTTTAAAATGTATTTAAATTTGAATTTTACATTGTCTTAAATAAATTTTTTAATGGTCTATTTATGATATTTGAATTCATCATCCTCAACAACCTTGTTATTCTGTAGTAGGAATACGTGGAAATGATAAAATTCATATTTTTTATATGGACTGTTTATGATCTGTTTGATGGGGGATTGTTTGATATTCTACATTACTGTTCCTTATATAAAGTAAATATTAAATTGAGTAATTTTTGTTATATTATATAATTTATTCATATGATAAATTATTTTGAAATATTACGTTTTAGGTTGGACCCATAAATAAAATCCCCCTTGATGAATAAGTTGGATTAAAGACAAAAAAATAGTTAGACACCTAATTAAATGAGGTTTTGGTGATTCATACCAATTTTTTTAGGAAAACTTCATGGAAAATATAATTCATATATACAACATTATTTAGTACATAATTAGGAACTCATTTATCGAATCCCATGATTTTATTTTAAATAATATAAAGAAGGACATTCCACTATCATCTTATTTTTTATATATAATCATATGATATACATTATGTCCTTATAAGTTATTATTTATTATAATTTTATTAATTAAATAATTTAGTTTACTGTTTATATACCAATCCATATAAATTAATCATTATCTATCCATGATTGATATCATAGTACTGAGTCCTTACTAAGATATTTAGATACAGTTTAATTTTTTTACTTTTCCCATGAAATAAAGATGGACCAATTGAATTTTTATAATGATTTATAATATTTACCTCTACTATTTTTTTAATTTATGTTTTCAAATTTAAAACATGTTTGAAATAGGTAACTTTCTAATAATAAGTATTAAAATATTTGATCATTCTAGAAGTGATTCTTTATATCATGTTCCAAAATAATAATTTAAACATTGTGTCTAGGAATCCTAGGTTTAAGAATTTATTGTTTTTATTAGTGGATATTTAAATAAACATATTTTATTATATATAGGATGATATATATTAGAAAAAATATTATTATGAATGAAATTGTATTTAAAATAAAATATTGTAAAAAATCCTTAGGTTTTGGTAATAAAATGAGTATGATGTTTTACTATAAATAAATAATTTTTTAAATACATTAAGTTGATATGGTTTTTGAAAAAATTAATCTTGTTTAATAACCTTGAAAACAATGGATTTAGTATACCCAAAAAATCATTGATGTTAGCTATGAGGTTGCCTTACAAGACGCATGTGATAACACTCAAAATGGATATGCATGGATTAATTAACATTTTCATAATTAACCTTTTTATTGAATGAGATAATAAAACCAATAGAATCATTTGATATTCCATACTGATATTGGATTTACCTAATGTTTAATCGGATTGAAATTATATGGTTGATCATTATTTTTGTGGAATTAAAAACCCACATTAGTATTCCTGTGATTGAGGATTGATATGGTTATAGATAATTTGGGAGGAATTTACGAGAATATAACACTTTGGTTTACAATGTTTTTCAATGAATTTATTATTCAAGGAATAAATTTTTAATATTTTGTTTGATATTGTAAATTTCTTTGATAATATGTAGAGATAATATTATAGTTTATTATAAGCTAAAAATAGTCATTTAATTTATGTTTATTGTTGAGTAAAAAACTAGTTTTCATGTGAAACATATTGGTTAAAAATTTAATTTTTTTGAATGTAATTTTTTTGGTTTTCAACAAATTTTTGGGAAAAATATTTTCATTTTATTAATGTAGTTATATAAAAAAGTGATCCCAAATATTGGGAGACATCCTATCTCATTTGGAATGGCGGTGGGTCTTGAAAACACAAATGAAGGGAGAGAATGGGGGAGCCTATAATTATCATATAATATGTACAAATTAGTATTAAATTCATTAAATTAATTACTTTTTGTAATATGACTACCCAAATTTTGGGATGCAAATTATAAGATAAAATATATTCAATTAGTTTTTTTATATTAAAATCTAAATTTCAGGTGACATTATATTCAGTTAACTACTATATAACCTTCTATTATAAAATAATGAATTATTTGGGAATAATAACATCACACTTTTAGAGGTTTATATAGATGATAACAAGATACAACTCATGAAAAAAAAATATTTTATTATATTTCATTTTAGTTATTTTGGATATCATCTTAATTTTTCTTGTAATTAAATATGTTTATAATTTTGTGTGGTTGTGGAAATATTAATGTAAAATGTTATATTTATTCTTATTAAACATTATAAAATTTTGATATTATCATTATTCATGATAACCAAATATTATTTTCTCAATTTCAAATGGAAGTATGATTATGTTGTTATACATTAATGGATTTTGTGATCTATTCGAAGATTATTTAAATTCATTAGGTATAAATAATTAATCTAGATAACTTATTTTTGGAGGAAATATTTAGTGTGACGTTGAAATTAACAAAATTATGATGTTACCCCTTTTAGAAAAAAATTTCAATATATTATCAATATATATAGTGATAAAATTCTTTATTTCATAGAAACGAGTCTTCAAAAAAATTGTATCATATTGCATCGATTTTCGATGAATATAGGTTTTTTAAATCATCGGTTTATGATATTAGATCCATCCAAAATCTATTGATCATTTACATTCTTATGGTCAATGATCCTTATCAACCAGTCTAATTATTTGAGCATTATGTTTCTTCTCTGAGTCAATATTTATAAGTCCTAATAATGTTATCCTATTTGGAATCTTAGTTATGTGATTTCATATATATTTCTTTTACGCTTATTTCATGAAGTTGATTTATTAACCTTTTTGTGACTTGTGATTTAAGTAAATATATATATATATATATAATCCTTATTTACAAATATCAAGTCCAAATTATCATGATATAATTTATTAAAGGGAAGAGAATGTTACATAATGAGTTTTAAAAAATAATTCAATGTTTGAAAATGTATACAACCCAAAACATAGAGGTTAAATAAACCATGCAATTATATTATTTTATTGTGATTATTATATACATAATATTTAAATTGATGTTATGAAAATGATAAAAAACTTATGAAATATATATGATGATACCAATAAATTTTAATTTATTAACTAATTGTTTTGTAAATAATATATCAATTATTTTTATATACATTCTATTTTTAAAAAATTGATTTTTTTATTTTTTTCTTATATAATTTTAATTAAATAATTTGATATATATAAATTTTATTTCAATAATAATAATATCATTATTTGAATATAGATTTTTAATGTTAATATTAGGTTTGATTTTTAAAATTTCTTTAAAGGATTGTGATTTCAGTGTACATAAAAAATAATGATTTCTCAAATAAAGTCATTTCATTTCATTGAAGAATAAAAAAATTGTGTTGAAGAAAAATTAATTTATGTTTAATTTAATTATATATAATCAAATTATTTATACATTAATCAACATTATAGCTCATCTTAGCATAAAAAATTAGAACTAAAAAAACTTTATAGGAAAAATTTCTCTTTATGCCTTGGAGGATATTCATAAAATTAGTATCATATATTTATAATTGTTTAATTTCTTAAAATATATTATATATTTTTATTCATCATAATTTTAAATCCCATCATTTTTATGAATATTTTTTAATAAATTACAATTTTTCTATAGACTGGGTCACATGATACTACATTTTATGTTTTTGGTAGAATTATTGTTTTTTAGGATTTTAATATCATTTAATAATATTGTTTTTATTTTCAAAACTCATTTATGACTATTTAGAAACTATTTAGTAATTGATTTTTATAGAAGTTATAACAACATAATTCCTTCATAAAAAAGGAATTTAAAAATACCTCATATGTCAATTTCATCCAAAGAATTATTTTATGTCATCAAAACAACAAAATTATTTTTATTTTAATATTTAAAATATAATTTATTTTAATCCATCATTAATATGGAAAATAATGCATCATTATTGTGTCATAAATAAATTTAATTTTATAAGGTCTAAAAATTAAAAATAAAAGACCATGAAATAATAAATCTTTTAATCTGTCTAAATAAAATTTATAGTTGAATTTATTGAATGTATATTCCTATATTAAAAATTGTTTAGTTATGAAAATTTTAATTGAACTTTTTTAACTCTTCTTTAAATAAAATATAATAAATGTCCTAATCTTACCCACGTGGATCAAAAAAGTTTATATTTTTGTTTTGTGGTATATATTTGTCAAAAAAGTATTATCCAATAGAATTAGGACAGGTGTTCGAGTAATTTTATATTCTTATAAGTTAATATTCAGCTTTAATTAACGTATTTTATTTTATTCGATGTAAATAAATTTCAAATGTTACAATTCACCAAATATTATTTTCACCCTATTTAACTATACTTTACATAATAATTACAATCATGCCTCTCTGATTTTTTAATTTCAATTCACAGAAGCTGTAAAATTATATTTTATGCACATCTGAAAATGTGCCTAGTAGGTGGGTAAAAGACGTTAAAAAGTTCAAAAAAAATTTATATATCTAATATTATTATAAAATGACATCAATTAATTAAATATTACTAATATAGGTATTATATATCTATTTTTTATGTTAAAATAAATTTTAATTAAATAAATTTATTTAAATAAAAAACTCAGTTAATATGTACTTTAAATTATATATCACTATTCTTCAAAAATGTTTTCAGAACAAATACCAAGAAAACATAAGCTAACCTAATTTTGATATTACAAATTCCAAAATGATGTCTATTTTACCAAAATAAATATTTTTTAGTGTCTAAAATTAATTATATCATTTTTCAAAAATTGACATTAAAACAGTTCTTTTGAGAAAATAGTTTTCCTAAATATATACCTATTTTAAAAAAACATATTTCCTTATAAATATGTTTTATTTATGTGAGAACATTATAATTATCATTTAAGATTCATTTGAAACTCTTCATATTATAATATTTAATTGTTAAATGAATATATCATTTAAATA
Source organism: Viscum album (assembly GCA_963277665.1). NCBI lineage: Eukaryota > Viridiplantae > Streptophyta > Magnoliopsida > Santalales > Viscaceae > Viscum > Viscum album. The sequence continues at coordinate 1,294,578,981 of OY728158.1, forward strand.
ACCATAATACTAATGTGTTGTTTTGCGGACACTTAATCTTGCGTGTAACTTAATCCAAGTCAGTGTTGCGTTCAATATAAGATTTAAATTAATTTAAAGATATAATATAATATAAAATAATGTGGTGAATCATTATACCATACTTAAATAAATATCATACTCAAAAATTTAAATGGTTCATCTAAAATAAATGATTGAACATAGAAAATACCATTGTGGAAAACCCACATAAAAAATATGGTCAATAAAACTGCCACTGATATAGAAGGAAATAGAAGCACAAAGGTCACCATAGATAACCCATACTATGGTTACATTTAATAGAAAATGGATATTGGAGAGAAAATAGACCAATATGTTCTGATAGAGTGTATATAAAACATGACCATGGGGAAGCTAAATACAAGAAAACCATAATCTTTGGATGGGTTAAATAGTCTTTTATTACCTAGTAGGAAGTGAAAACAGATAATGTTTTATTTATGTCCATTTTCATATTTTTTTCGGAATTTATTAATGATATTGACTAACAATATAACGAGATATACTTACTTTTTAGGTAGAGTTTCATCCATAAATAAATTTCTACCACAAACTCATCTTTTCTCTTTGTGGTGTGTATTCAAGATGACTTGGTCAAACCTAATATGTTAGAATCAAGTTCTAGTGAATCAAATTATCAAAAAAATATGAAATATCTATTTCCATTATATTATGACATTAACCGAAACCAAATTTTTTGTACATGATCTGATGATCCCCAAATAAGATAATCCTATATAAAAATAAACACTAATCTTAATCTCAAAAATTAACCAAACAAAACCAAAATGTCAACAAATACCATTCAATAAAAAATTGTCCTTAATATTGTTCAAAATCATCCAAACTATGATTGAAACCCAATAATCAAAAGGATTTGATAATATAGTCATCCATAATAAATCGTAAGATTTAACTTCAAATACCATAGACAACTCTTAAAGTCACATAATAAAAGGTAATTCACTAAATCACATATTATTTATTATAGGATAATAATTTCTATAAATAACCAAAATCACAATTAGTCAATAATAAAAATCATATATTCTTCCAAAAAAAATTCATCATTTCTCCTAAAACAAAATTCCATATTATTCAATTTTCCATAAGCATGCAGTCTTCCCAAAAGAGCGAACGTCTTCAAAAATAACATTTATCACATAATAACCAAATCATTTCCTATACAAAGGATATCCATTTGTTAAATCATAAGTTCCCAAAATCAACATATTTTAGATCGATAAAATCATTAAACGAAAATGCATCAGCCATACCGACCAGGGACTTCATGTAGTCCATTTGTAGGCTATTAATCCCAGTCGCGCTTTGGTTGTGTGTTCGATTCTCATATCTTTTTCCAACATGACATGTTGTCACATAGTTTCTTTGTTTTAATATTTCAAAAACTATATAATTTTATAACATTCCAAAAAATGATACAAATTCCTCAAAAATAACGATAACATATTTTGACAACAAATGGTATCTCATACATCACATTTTCATCTAAAAACATAATAACTTGTAAGGGCCTCAAATTCAAGGATCATATAAACCAAAATGGTTCATTATAAAATTATACATAAAATAAAAGATAATTCATTCTAATATTTCATTTTCACATAAAAACTAGTGGGTTACACATAAAAGAGTAAATGAATCAAAAATAATCTCATCAACAAAAATCATTAATACTTTTAAACATTTCACCATCCATTTATTTCAACATAGTTTCTTCCATGACCGTTAGGTGATTCTATAGAATAGGGCATTGACACGAGTAATGTGTAAGTCCCCTATATTATTGAAAAGGGACTCTAAATGGATTCTTAAGATCATTTTTATTTTCTTCTATAGAACTCTTCATTTTTCCTTGGCAATTATTTAATTTTTGTTAGTCATTCCCAAACATATGGAATTTATCTGTTCCAATGAGATAGTTTCCCATGTGTCTCTTTCAACATTACTCGCATGATGGAAATTGAGATTTATTTTTTTACATGGTCTCCTCTTTTATAGATCTTATCCTTATTCGTCTTTTCCTTCTTTGCTGAGTTTGGGAGTTGGATAATGCATATGCCGTTGATCATATATTTGGAAAAATGATTCGACATGAACACAACATCTTTTATTCCTATCAAAATTCCATTTTGTTTCTCATGTCCACCACTATTACCACCTTGTACATCATGTTCAATGTTAGTATAACTTCCTTTTAATCCATACATCGACTAAAACCATAAATCATAGTGTGAATATTAATATTCTTAAAATATGTTAGAGATTATTGTGACACATTATTTTCATTCTAAAATACATTAATATTAACTAAGGTTATTTAATATCAGATTATATTAAATTCCTTCAAATTTATTTGTAATGAAAATGTAAATTACCGTAAGAATATCCCATTGTACTTTCAATCCAGGTGTGTAGTAAGGCAAATTATCATTAAAATTATACCCCAAGTCAATCCAAATACTCATTATTATAGTTTTCACTCCAAGGTACATCTGTGCCAGAACCATGTCCACTTATACTCTATATATAGGGATGTATTTCAGGGAAAACTCAAAAAATATATACATTACCAAAATTTTATGTTGTTCTTCTATACTAATCCTCAACGACTATCTTATGATAATATTCTCAAATTTCAGATTTTCTAAATAATGTTCCAAATGTTTGTACTGAACTTCCTCTAATAACACATATAACGCCTTTACCCCTAAATCCCAATGTCAGTGCATTATTTTAATACATTGGAAATATTACTAAGATTAATCTCTTGAAGGACAGATAATTTTAGTAATCGTGGAAAATAGATTACATACCAGATCATCACTTTACAATTTCAAACATAAAATACAACATAGATATTGAATTGAGAATTATATTATTACCCTAGGTTAAACATGTATATAAATCATAATACACTTCTTGGAATCCTTGGAAAAAAAATTGGAAGGGGGTGATATCATTATCTATGTAAGGATAAACTATATAGCGGAATCTAACATAAATAATCAAAAAACAAATTATGGAAATCTATAAAAATGAAATTGAAGCCCTTTAAACATAAACTTCATCATAATATGGAAATGACAAATAAAATAATGAAAATTACATGCTCGTCAGGATATTCCACTAGTCTAATAATAAAATGTCACATCAATTAAAAAACACATAATGATGGAATCTATAATTCTGGACATATTAACCCAAATGTTAAGGCCTTGTTCCAGGTCACTAAATATAATTTTTCTCAAATCCTTTTACCCAGACACTAGTTTGTCTTAGTAGTCCTACTGATGAATCGAGGGGCTATAGAAGGCCCCACCCATAATGTACTACGTCCAATTCATTGCCCAACTGAAAAGGGCGAAACATAACATAATCATTCATATTAAAAATAGCGTACAAAATGTCAATAGTTTAACCATAAAAAATTAATGTTCCAAAAATAGCACATCTATATTCAAAAATATCAAAACGCATTCAATATAATATTTAAGATTGTGTTATAATAAATCAACTTCAATCATGATTAATATCAAATTAAGGATGTTGACTTCGATGAAAATAATCAATAAATCCCTTTCAGAGAAATACCAATTTCTCATAAAATCTGTTAACAGTCACAAAATTTTCAAAGGAGTTGTTTTAAAATTAGTTTTGAATCAAACTCTACCATACCACATTGAAACTATTGAATGGAATTATCATTCTAAAATAATCATGAAAATAGTAATAAATCTAGAAAATCATTTTGAAAGCATCGATATTAATTAAAAAAAATTCAAAAATAAAACATTAAAACATTTAAAATGATGTTATAGTTAAAGTGTTCCTTCTATAAAACCATAAATGATTCATATTTTAAAAATATTTTAACAAATGTTAATATAGACATCAAATTGCCTTCACAATCCGTTTATATTCTAAAAAATATCATTTAAATAAATGTAATAAATGTTTAAATGGAGAAATGATTAATTATTTAAATATTCAAAGGATCTCAAACCATAATAAACATTTAAATCAGATATTAGATATCTTCAAATGAATCTATAAAAACCATGAAGATAATTTTATTCATGGTATTATATATAATAGATGTAGTACATACATTACACACAAGAAATAGGTGGTGGACATGGCTTATATCCCACAAATATTAAATATGAGAAGGAATTTTATTACCTTTTTATTTCCTTTAATCGAGGGTAAGTTTAACCATCAGTATAATGGTTATGTAATTGTTATTAATTTATACTTGAACAACATACATAAATATTTTATGATATATGATCCACTAATATTGGTTTTTTAATAATATTTCCATATTATCATTGTTTTGGTTGTTAACAGATTCATTTTTATTTATATGTTTTGTTGATAAAGTAATGTATGTTTTGGATAAGATGTATTTTATTCATATAAAAAGTTATATTATGTTCTTAAACATTATTTTGAAGCATCAAATGAAAATTATTCTTGAATGGTTATGATCGGGAAAAAATCTCATCGCGTCGTGGATATGGTAAGATGTACATATGCATGACTGACAATATCATTATATTAATGGTGAAATAATATGTAATTGGAAATTATATTATATATTAAGTATAATTAACATGTTATATTTAAAATTTAAATAAATTTTACTCATTATTATATCCATCCAAATAATGATGTGTTAAATAATAAACTACAGCATGACATAAATACGGGAAGCTGTATGCACCAATGTATTGTAACTTTGTCTTTCATAGGTTGGACAGAATAATAAATATTTTTATAAATTATTTAAAATATCATATAAGTATGTATAAGTAACATGATTTTTTATTTTATTATGGAAAAATCAATGAAACATGATTTAGAAGAAGAAAATAACTTTGAAAGAGGTGATAAAATAATTATCTCTTCTTCGGGTACATCCATTTGATTAGATGAAATGGAACTATATAATGTCTCTATGATTAATGTGATGCCTCTAAGAAGATGTGAGGGTGGTTAGGGGGAGTTTTTATCAATGTTTGTCCGATCCAAATGGGTTTTTAGGAGTGAATTAAAATGAACGGGTGGTTTCCTTTTATATGAGAGGTGAGAGGGACTTTAGGAAAAGCCTGAAATATTAATTTATTATAAAATTATTTATAGATTATAATAGCTCCAAATTTATTTATATAGAGGATATGATGATAATGGGTCTAAATAATCTAAAATAGTAGGTTTTAGACATTTTTATGTAAAAAAATTAACCTTATCGTTTAGATATAACCCTTTGTAAATTAAGTTAACTCTAACCATGTACTTCTGTATTTTTATTCATCGAGGGTATTATCTTTACAATAAATTTACAAGAGAACCATAAGTTGATAATTTATGATATTTGTTTCAATATCAATTTTATTTTACTGTACTATATATTTTTAGTATTTTTATACCATTTTATAAAATAGTATTTTTAAAAAACTCATTTATGTCAATTTTCACACTATTTTGTAATTGATTTTTTTTAAAGTCTTAACAACATGATTACTTCTAACCAAAGGCTATAACTCATACCTTATATGTCAATTTCATCCATAATATTTTTGTATGTAGTAAGAACATTAAAATTATATTTATTTTAAAATTTATAATATCATCTATTTGATTCATTTATTAATAAGGAAAATATTACATCGTTATCATGTCGTAAATAAATTTTATTATTTAATGGCTTAATATTAAAAAAATACAACGATGTAGGAAATATTTTTAGATATATAAATAATATTTATATCGAATTTATATTTTTCATATCCCTATATGAAAATTTTGATAGTTATTAAAATTTGAATTTAACACTTTTCACTCTTTACATAAATTTTAATAAATGTCTTAATCAAACCCATGTGGATCAAAAAGGATCATATTTTTGTCAAAAGTTTGATTTTGGTCGAAAACAACATATCCAATATAATTAGGACATGTGTTGGGGTAATTTTATATTATTATAATATTTTTTTAAAAATTATTTATTCTATATACTTTTAATAATGGCAAATAAAATTTAACAGTTTCTATTCATCAAAAAATTATATTCAGCCTATTGAACCACATTTTACTTATTAAAATTTTTTCTATCAAATTTTTTTAATTCAAATCATAGATGTAGTAAAATTATGTTTTATGTGAATTTTTAAATGTTCCAAGAAGGTTGATAAAAGATGTTAAAATGTCCAATAAAATTTCATATATATATTCTTATTATAAAATGAATCAAATGAAAAAAATTGCACTAAAATCTGTATTATGAATCTATTTTTACATTAAAAATAATTTAAATTAAAAATATTTTATTTAAATGAAAATGTTGGTTTTTATGTACTATGTAGTATTTGTCTCTATTCATCCAAAACTAAATGTCTTCAGAAAAATACCAAATATTCACCCTAAACAAATTTTAATATTCTGAATTCAAAAATTAAGTCTATTTTACCTGAATCCATTTTTTAAGAGTGTCTAAAATTAATTTTATTATTGTTCACAAAATGACATAAAAAATTAGTTCTTTCAGGAAAATAGTTTTTCTAAATATATAACTATTTTATCAAAATTACTTCATTATAAGTATGTTTTACTTAAATGAAAACATTGTAAATAACATTTGAAATTTATTTATTACTATTAATATTAAAATATTAAATTGATAAATAAATATAACGTTTAAATAATTATAATACAAATCTGTTGTTTCACAGAAACTCAATCCAAAATATATTACAAGACAAGATAGTGTTGCGTGCAATATAAGCGATTAAATTACATTAGAGAGGTAATATTTAATTATATATTGGGGTGTTACAGAAGGGTAAACACTTGTCTAGAACAGCCAGCTACCCATTTAGTCAGTAGAAAGCTAAGAGGATTTGGATATACAGTTTGTCTACCAATTAAGTTCCACCACCAAGAAGATTAGTATTTCTAACCTCTTTAAGTGCAAAAAGAGGCCTGACGAGAACGTTGAAGACTCTGTCACTAGGTGTAAAGACCTCACATACTCCTTGGATATACCACTAAATTAGGAATATATACAGGTAGTTTTTGTGGATGAAGTGTGTACATAATGGGTCCCCTCTCTTATCACACAGAACTACATAGAGGGATTTTAGGATTTCTCAAACAAAGCCCAGCATTTAGAGGAAGCCTTACAGTAGGCCAAACAAACACATCCATTGCCTACTCTAGTTCCCTCATGAAGTGTAGTATAGGCCGAGCCGGATGTAGTATCCCAAATATAGTCTCCCATATAGATGTATTAATTACTATTGGATCCACCTTCAGAGCCTCACAGAGGCCCGCCACCTAAGGCACATCCTCGGGCCCGACAAAACCCACCATAGAATCAACATGGGACCCCACGTAATGCGCCACCACCACCTAAGTGAGATAACCAAATTCCACCTACTCAATAAGCTCGTATTTCTCCACATCTGAGCCAAGATCATAGACCCCCTATAGATATAAAGAACCAGACCGACTCATTTAATAAGGCTTAGGTCCTAGGGTAATTTTGATGTTCCTTGGAAGAAGAAATTATATGGTTTTGGGAATATAGGGGGGCCAAATATGTAGATCTCACTGGTAGCCCTAATTAATACCCCTATCAATGTATCCTAAGGAACACCATCATGAATGTCTATGGGTTTAAATACTATATCCAATACTAGGTTGATAGCACTATATTAATGTTAGGTTCGATGTCAGCATTGGTTGCTTGTGACTTCGTAAAATCTGACAACGATAGTGAAAATTAAGGTGATAGGAAGAGGGTTTTGAACCATGGGACTCAAAAATGATATGACTAGATGATTCATAATGTAGTCACCCATTCCCAAAGTATTATCCATGCACTTTTGAATCAACCCACGTATATAGAAATATCCATGTTTCAAACAGCGGTTGCTTCAGCGTCAACGTCTCAGTCATCCTTTTCCCACAATAGAAATCATCAGTTGCACATGGGAAAACAATGTCTTCCATAGACGACATCGTCATCATGTACTCTCATATATTTCATGCCCCCGAAGTTTGAGAATACCCCCATAACCCACCCAGTGATTGAGGTATCTTCAAGTGATGACCAAGGGTACACTTTAGTTGACACCGTGGAGCTGGTAAACCCTTGCATTGGTCTCGATGATGATGGGAACCAGGTGGATCCTTAAAATGTCCCCTGTGGATTCCCATGGCAATGGAGTAACAGCTATATGAGACACACAAATGTATTGGTCTACGCTTCCAGCCATGTGGTTCATCCCGCTGTAACAATACAGTAGGCCCAACATAGAGCTCATCTCGTGTAGCTTTCTCCTCTTGATTAACTATGTCTTCCTTCATTTATGTTTATGCTAATTGATCAAGATGATACACCATGATCATTCTACGATCATCGAAGTTCAGTTAATGATCGGCCACATTCATCTAACCCCTGCATGGTAGTCATTCTAATCATTTGGATGAGTTAGCAGCGGGATATTCCCTGTGCCAGTCTACATCCAGTTCAGCCAGAAGGGCCCGTCATACCACCTACCATAGAACAAACTCTTATTAGTAGAAGTTTGTGTTGGTCATGGAATTAAGATAGTCTTATTAATCATTCCAACATTCCTATGAATATCTCTATAGTCAAGGCTCTTCGCATATTAACATATTAGTTTGAAGCCCTTGCTGAAGCTTTTAGAAGCCCCCCTTATTTTGAGATGGAGGTAGCATCTGCCGAAGCATTACATGATGAGGCCATCAAGCATGGAGAATTATATGCCATTATCCCTTCCTATGGAGAAGATAAGGTTTTCTCATAAGGGGGAATATCTTCCCACTATACATCACTACCCATTTTAATGTAATATAGGTTTGGTATTGTCTAGACAACAATGGATCTATGATTAACCATATCCTGACCTGGAGACTCTGAATAATTGGACTGTTCGAGGATGATCTGAGTCCAGTTGACCTGAAAATTCAAGGTTTTGATAGGATAGAATAGAGAATAGATGGAATGATCTTCATGAAGACTCAGTTTGGTGTCCATGTAGCCATCAGTGAGTTCTTGGTTGTCTCACATGACACCGCTTACAATGCGTTTATGGCTATTCCATGGATCCACCTGCACGTGACGGTCCCTTCTTAATACCACCAATTCATTAAGAATTCTATTAATTGTCGAGTAGTCATACACTAAAGTGATGCATCTACCTCTTCATCTTTTGAAGCTTGATACCTAGTTGCTGATCATTGCTAGAGAAAGGCCTTTTAGATTTAGGATAACGAGGATGAACACACTATGTTTTCGACCAACACATGGAATGACCTGGATGAGGCCTAAAATTTCTTAATCCACAGATTGGAGGCCATAACCCCAGACATGGGAAAATTATTTTTTGTATCATGGATGAGGAGGAATCACATTACCATGCCCATGGGATTCTGGAGTATCACCTCTTATTCCATTAAAATCTATCCCATGTGATCCCAGATCCCCATAATCCCATTGTGTATCGGGATGTATATCCCACAACAATGAGAATACAGCATATATTCTTGTTTCCCTGTGTTTAGATAAATTGGAATAAGATGACAAACCACTATTTATTCAATATCCTCAAACATTGAAACTTGGTGTGTTGGCCAGATGGGATTGAGTCATCATCTTTCATTGTTATTATTTCGGTAGTAGAGGTGCACACCGATTAGGTTTCCACCGCCAATCAAGTTGGTGCTAGTGTCCCATCCAGATATAAGGACTTGTAAAAATAACTTCCTTCCAAGGATCCCTCCACCATAAATGAAGAAGAGGAATAAGTGCATTCTCATGCAGCTTTCAAATAGGGTTTCTCCACCATGGCTAATGAATTAGTACAGGTGATCCTCAGAAAAGAGACAGATCCAAAACACACTTTGGTCAACTCCTCTAGGCCTTTCAAAGAGAATCACTGATGTATGAATTTTTTGTTGCAGCATCATGATTTATTTTCTTGAGTAATAACGAGATTCTAGAACTATATCTTTAGGTCACCATCCACCTCCTCAGTATTCAAGAAAATTATCACAGTTTCAAAAATCATCCCATAATGATGCACCTATATCAGGGTGCCACGGATGAGGTCATGTTTGATAAGATCATTATATCCATATTCATCATGGAGGACTAGTACCCCAAATGGTAAGATAACCTTGTACCCATTTGGAAGAAGATTGAACATATCAGAGTCTGCATAAAATTCCGAGATATCAACTATCACATTTTGAAGGATGACTTTCCCCTTTTGGCGATGGAACTATTGATTGACACAACTTCTAGGTTTCAGGCTCACTCATTCATGGATGTGTATTCTAGGTATGACCGAAATCAAATAGCCCCCAATGATGAAGAGTCTACAACATTCACGACACCACAAGGAACATTCTTCTACTAGGTAATTCCATTGTTTTATAGAATACCTGTAACACATATAAACATTCAATTCATTTAATATTTAATCCAATCCTCAAGGCATTAGTGGAATTATAAAATGAAGTTTAGGTGGTCAAATATCAATAGTTCCAATACCATATTAGAGATCTCAAGAATGTGTTCTGAATCCTCCAATATCTCCATAATGATTAATCCATTTATGTGCGCATTCGAGGACACCTCCAGAAGTTTCTCAGCTTCATTGTAAAATATATTGGTATAGAGATTGATCCGAATAAGATCTAGGACATCAATTAGACATATACTCCGAGACAAATTCGTGAGATTCGAGGCATTCAAGGAAACTTAGCTAATATACAGTGATTTATCAAAAATTTAGAAAGAATGAGTAATAAAATATTATGGATTACTAGGAATGTTTCCAATTATCAGTGGGATGAGGAGTGCCATAACACTATTGAAAAAAATAAGTAGTTCCTATTACAACCTCTGGTCTAGATTCCTCTCATTTTCGAAAAGTTGATTGTCCTTTATATGGCCACTATGGAATGACCTCTCAGCACCCTTCTCAACCAGAAGAACAATCCAGTAATGGATAACAGTTTATAATAACTCAGATTCATGCTCCATCATAAAGAGACTAGATATTCCTCTATAGATTACAACAGCCTTACACAGGTATTCACAGTACATAAATCGCAACATTACTTACTACACCATGAGATATAGGTAGTGACATGAGTGGATCATCTACAGTACATTCTTAATGTCTCCTTCTGGACCGGCCATCTAGCTCTGTGGGTAGTGGTTTTCCAAAAATATCACATCATGTTCTACCCTAGAATGCCATCGAGGGATAGGAATTGGAAGGCATCCTTACATCCCATCATTCTCATGCATACTAGTCTCTGAATCATGATTTTTTCGATGTGGAAATCCTCTCAATAGAACATGTCATTCTGGGTTGTAAATTTCATTATTATAGGGCTTATCGAATCCTGACTAGAATAATACTTAATGATCCTAAACTCAACAGAATTTTCTTAGGCATCGTTAGCATCATGCCACCACAAGCTGTTCTACCATATTAATTTCTACTATTAGAATAAAGGACAATCATAGAGTCGGAGTACTAGGATCTCATTACTGGTATCGATCTGGCCCTCGAGATTGAAATTCCCTACATACCTGTGAAAGGTGACTTAGAACTATTTATCATGAAGATCAATGGTGACTATGTCATCCGGAAACTAGATCTCGTACCACTGTTAGAAAATACACTCCAACTGATGGCCCTGTTACCATATCACCCAGCTGTTACTCATGTTCATCATTCAGAGAACGGTTGATTGGACGCCTTTTCTAGCCTGAATGCATCTCATATAGAACTATACCAATAAAATTGGATTATTCAGGTTCCACATTGGAGATTCATCTCTACCATTACACTGGATGATGATCATAGCACGCAGGTAAGCCACCTTACCATCATTGCCTCTACATCATGACCCCTAGGTCCCCCAACCACAGTGTTGGATGTTACTCTTGACTAGATGACTGGAGTAACCCCTTTATTGATATTCTCCAGCACAGAAATATCAAATTAGATCGAGCAGAGTGTGAATAGATCAGATGGTGCACATTTTAGATCACCCTCCTATCTAGTCCCAATCATGAGATAATCCTCTATAGATATTGGTTATATGTAATTCTCCTCTTTTGTATTCATGGAGGTGATATTTTTCAAGTCATGCAATAAGTTCATTCCAGTTCCTATGGATCTCACCAGACATGGCAAAAACTCTCTCATCAGATCTAAAGAATAGGGTATTTTGCACACTTTTTTGTGGTTGTATCATGTTTTCCAAGAGGTTCCATCAAGGACAAATACATGAATGTTTTTTGAATCTGTAGCCAGATCCTCTCCACTCTACCTTGTATTCTTGACGCATTGCAGTCTTGGAAATCAATGTCATGGAACCATATTCACTTGGGATAGCTCTCCAGTGTTGGATCATCCTAACTACTATGGATATATTTTCAATGGGGGTAGAGGTAGTTTACCTAAAGGAACTCATGTCCAGTTCATTCTTTGAGTTCGTGTGATCTAATATCATATATTGATTAAGAGTCTCACACACCTTCCTCCCCAATAATTCCACCATCATCAAGGAAGCCAAATTGAATAATCTATGTTCCTAGTTAAAAAATGGTTCAAATCATACCTCCCGCTATAATGTGAAAGAAAATGTGAATATTGAGATGTTAAAAAAACCATCTCCAACATTTTGCGGAAGAAGGTTGCTTATAAGAATAATATTTGGCCGGAAAAACTCCCCAATGAACTCTGGGACTATTGGATGATGGCCTGTAATTCCACTCCGGTAACCCCATATTCTCTAGTGTATGTATTGGAGGAATTCCATCCCTTTGAGTTTTAGTTTCCATCATTACGCTGAATTTCCTCTGATCAGGGAACACCAGATAAGGTAGCATAAATCCATATAGCTAAACTGGAAGTGCTCATATTGAACATGATTTGTTCCCTACATAATCTTGAGGGCCATCCGAACATGATAACTATATCATTCAACAAGAAAGATGATATCTTGTCTTTCTAACTTGGTGAAATGGTGATGGCCATGAGAATTCTAATGATACCCAGTAGGAAATAGCAAAAACTGTATCCCAAATTGGAAGGACCTTACATCATTCCCAATGGTTTCCCCAATGTCATGTACTACCTAGTTACCTTGGACAGTTAGTGTATCACCCCTCCTACCAATGATGAATTCATCATGAATTACATAGACTATGTAGGCCAATAGTACTACATGGCTGTTATCTATTCCTTCATCACCACATGATGTTAAATTATGAGATCCAACCCAAATGAAGGACGTAATTATTCAAAGCACCAATACCACATGACATTAAACTTATTTATCATCAAGCATGAAGATAAACTGTGGGAAGTTGATATTTTGTTATGGTATAAAATATATGACCCTAAACCAAAATCACTCATGCCATCCCCACAAGACATTGAACTTCATGGTGCCATCATGTACTATGTATGTCTTGATTCCAACCCCTGTAGGATATGATGGAATGCCCAACCATTTCATCTATGGGCCCATAAGAAAACATCATGATCTCCCCGTAGGACTAGACCATGGACCAAATGATACTCAAAACCCATGGTGTGGTGATGGACTTGTTTTCCCACATTCACGTCTGCATTATCATGACTGCACCATGTATTAACCTCTTTGATGATATCCACTTCTTTTGTCCTTAACGCATGAATTTAAGCTGCACGATAATATTCAAACTTCACACATCCCATTTATTTGGGTCTCTATAAGCATTCACATCTAAAAGAACATCTGAATGGAATAGATGCTTAGCCTTATGGCTGGCTTACCATTTTGGGAAAATATTCTTGAGGTTCTTGAATAACACTTTGATACATTCCCCACATTGATAATGTGGTCAGCATTCGATGATCATTTATTGTTCCCATTTTATGATACATGATATGGATTATATATTTTTAACATGGTCAATAACAATCCTACATCATTTTCACCACCCCTATATGTCCCAAAAATTTGGTGCAATGATTAATTGTGTCCTTCTATCCATTCGATAATCACAATGCCTGTAGAAGGAATGTTGATCTAGTTGTGATCAACCCTGGATGATCTCTTTCATTAATTTTCCTACCATTATATGCTGGGAAGATCCTAATCCCATTCTGTGTTACCCACACAGAGCATTTTTCATGTGGTCTTACATGTTTTGGTAAAGAAATACCCAAATAAATTATCACGTAATCATAGTCCGAGCCATATGTCCTTAAACTATGATCACTTCCATCCTCACATCACGTTGGTAAACTGCTTGATTCACCTGGGCTGAAGGACATAAAACAACTCAAAACTCGTCCCAAATGATAGTAATCTAAATACTGGCTTGGACTTTTTTTGTGGCCCATCCTTAGTTCCCACAACCATTCTGTCCTGTAGCTCAAATTATCTCATTGGATTATGTGGTGTTGTATGGAATCTGTGTCCTTGTTTACATAGTTTTAATCCTTTCCACACCAAATGAATCCCCTTGAAAAACTCCTCCTTCATCTTTCATCCTTCCCATAAGAAGTTAAACTTCATGGGTACCCCCATGCTTTACGTGTCCCATAATTTGGGATTCCTTCATCTTTCAAATCCGAAAAGAACCACCGAACAACATGGATGCGAAGACTCAGTGCCCTCCTACTATCACGAGACAACGCTCCCGAGGGTTGCGAACGAAATTTTGACTCATGTTCCACATTGGGAATATTTTTATTGGTAGATGCTCAAGTGTTTTTGATTTTTCAAGGCCACACGAGAGGTTTATTGTCTTGTGAACAAATTCAATTTTTATCCTTAATTATTATTTACATTTTGTGGTCTCCCAAATGACATGCATGGTGATTCACCCTTTATTACTATCTATCACATTATCATGATATTAAACATGGAATCTATGGTCCATGCTCTATGACCATAAACAATGATCTATCAAATCATTGTCATATTACATTAAACATCATGACGCTTTTAGAACCATGTTTGGTTTGATTCCCATCCAAATGGAATATGTAAGAACAACCAAACATTTCATCTTAGGGCCCAGCCTGGGTTTGTCCATTCATTCTCTCAGTCAATCGACCATAGTTCTCTCTTGGAAATAAGAGTTGTGTGGCATATGTGGGCTTATTCCCTCATTCTCGTCGGGTTATATGAAACACCATACACATTTCCTCTTCACGACCCCCCTTCAATCTGCAAACATACCTCATGATGTCAAACTGCACAACACTCCAAAACTACGTAGGGATTGATTCTCATTCTCATGGGATACATAGTAACAGCCAAATATTTTGACATTTGGTCTAGCCATGTTTCGTAGAAACTATCTATTCCTTATAGCCCCTTGACCTATGTTCTCTGTGATGGGTTTGTGATGTTGTAAGGGCTTATGTCATGATTCACGTCGGGTTTGCAATAGCAATGAAACATACCTCTCTCTTGAGATCTCTCAATACCCCTTTATTACACTCATCACTTCAAGTTGTCTTCCCTCAAATTGGTCCCCAAGACCATATTTGGAAATTCACATATATTCCTTGGAGAAATATGGTTTTGGCTCTAGAGGGTTGGATTCTACATAGAGATGTTTTCATCCATTTACATGCTTCATGTTTATCAATTTTTTTGCACTTTCATCATCTTTCACATTCGAAAGGACGCCCAAACAGCATGGAGTTCTAGGCCTCAGATCTCTCCAATGATTTATACCAACGTCCCCATGGATTTTGATCAAAAATGTGATATAATTTATGTGTTTTGAATATGGTCAGTGGTCAACATCCATTTGGTTATTTCCATTTAAGGTCACATGATATGGATGCTTTGTTTCATGAATGGTCAAAATTTATCATCCATAATTATGACACCACCATTTGGACCTACATATTGGATGCATGATTTACTTACTCTTCCACATCATCATGTCCACAAGGAATTTTGACACACTGGGTGTTATCCCTCAGTGCGTGATTACATGTTATGTGGATGAATTCACAGTGTGGTGTCATTATAGGATTCAAGACATTTCCCCTTTCTTTAAATTCCATGTGTTTTTAATATCTTATCCCCCATTGTTCCCCACATCGAGTGTGGCTCACATGGGTTTAGGGACATGGTAAAGATTCAAATATGCAAAGAAGTGTAACAATTCTCTTGGTCCAAGCTATATGACCATATAATAAGCTATTCTCTTTCCCTTCTCGAATGATGTTAAACATGACGAATCCTTCCAGAACTATGTACATCTTCATTACCATCATTATGATATATGTAGGAAATACCAAACATTTCCTCCTTGGCTCCATCTCAGGATATACTAATTATCTCTTTTGATCGGCATTTTGGACATGACTCTTATTGGATTAAATGGTGTGTCTCACAAGGGATTATTTCCTCATTCATGTCAGGTTGTAAAATCCACACACATACTCCCCCTTTAAGAGTTCGTATCTCCTACCCACATCCTTATTGCCTGATGTTAATCGTCATGAAATTTTTGATGAAAATCGTATGGATTGATTTACATACTCTTGATGTATGTTGGAATGCTCAAACATTTCTTCATTGGGTCCATCCCCACCATATATTATTCCTAAATTACATTAAACTGATGTGTCTATGAATCATGATGTTAAAATGCTTGGGTTGGTCCTATCTTATGACCCTAAACCATGACACATTCTTCTTGGCCGCATGATGAAAAGAACCACTACACGGTGGAATCCATACACTAGGGGACATCATGATTGGTATCGGTTCTCCAACATGCCTTTTTCATGGCCTACATATTGCTTAATTCATACAATGATGGTCAAATTATCTATTTTGGTGTCATTTATTCAAATACTACACACACATCCACACTAAATAAAAACAAGATCAATCCAATTCTACATCTTTTGGTTCATTGGCCAGACCTGCACGATTGTATTTGATCTGTCATTGGTACCAATCCACATAACATTCCAAAACTATGTGTGGCATGATTATATCCTAATGGGATACGTAGAAACACCCAAACATTGTTTTCATTAGTTCCATTCACACGTTTCTAACATTCAATCTTCTTTTGGGCCCCCTTGGAATGTACTCTGTCAAAAGCATGTGGTGCGGTGAGTACCTCCTGGGTACTCATTCACGTTGTGTTTTACAACAACTACACCATATGTATACCTTGTTTCCTCTCAGACTGGTCCTAGTTCTATGACCATAAACGATGATCATGGGAGAACTACATATGGCTTGATTCACATCCACATGGGATACGTAGGAACACCCATACATTTTGTCTTTGGGTCCTACCCCAAGAATGTTTCCCGAGATAGGAGGTGTACTTTGGCCCCACCCACATTAGGTTTTGCTACATCACCACCATGCACATATTACATTAATCCATTTTCACTCATAAACAAGGTGTTTCCACCCTAAGTACCCTTATTATAGGAAAGGGACTCAACTCCCTCTATCTGACATGTCTCATTAGCGTAATCAAAAGCAGCATGAAAAAGAGCCCAGGGGGTGGTATTTTACATGGGAATTCCCTCGTTTCTTGTTCACACTCCATGATCCCCCTAGTTAGATCACCATCCCCTTCCATGTCAGAAAGAACCCCTTTACGTCTGGGTCACATGCCACATTTTCTCACATACCTTTTTAGGACAATGCCTTTGTTGACCTCAAATGAAATTTTAAAACAAGTCATGTGTTTCAAACGTGGTTAATTGTCAACCCGCATTTTTCATTCTCCATGATAAGCTATCATAAAAAAAGAAGTTTTTTTTTAAAAAAATCATGAACAATTATCCATTATCATCACGCAACCATCATGGTGATTTAGATCTCGAGCACCATGATTCACATCATTCCAATCCCTTATGTTCAAGTGAAATTCTAGCACAATCGATGTGACACCATTGTACACCTATGTGTGTTATGTATGAGAGTCATTTATATTTGGATTCCATTCACCAAATGTTACATAACACCTAATGCATATTTCCCTATATGGGGAAAATCCCATGGCTACTTCTTGTTTCTCACATCATTCACGACTTGTGATGGATTAGTAGTTTTGGTTGGATGTGTACCCGTGGAGTCGTACCGCACATGCCTTTCATCCCACATGACGTTAAACTACCATTTGAGAGCTACATGTGGGTTTATTTTCATCCATGTATGATACATAGGATGTCATGGGCACTTTTCCATGGTTCAAGCCTCAAATTAGTCCACCTCTAGTCTATTTTCTATAGAATCCCACTAGGAACATGTAGTATAGTGTGGACTTCTTGTTCCACATTCACATTGTGATACGTATCACCTCGTGCATTTCATTTCTGGGTAACCACATTTCAACATATGTCATTAAACAAAGATTCTACAATGGATCAGTTTAACATGCTCTGAGATAATTAGTGGATGCTTTTACTTTTCCACTAGAGTGGTTTTCTAACTCTATTGTTGGCCTCTCACCAAATGGTGCTTTGAAAATTTTGTCCGTCTTGATTTCCATACTCAAGGGATGAGTAGGAACATACATAAATTTTGTCACAGGTTTAGCCCAAAAATTTTCTTTTTCACCCCCTTGGCATGAGATCTCGATTAGAGTCACATGGAATGGGGTGGATTTTCTTCTATCCTCATTCATGTCTGTTGTAATGTCACTGCATCATATACCCCTTCAGAGATCAATTCACCCTTGATTCATAACCACATGATGTTAAAATGAATAGGTCCTCTAGAACTATGTATGGATTTATTTATTTTCTAGAATGTTATGTAGTGAGATCTGGATGTCATGTTTCGAGATTTATCCATGTGATTTTATACACTCCATACATTCATCCTGACCTTGTAACCATTCTCAGAACCATTCATTGCCTCTATCATCACCGTACGACGTTAAAATATGTATCGATCATCCTCATTTGAATGACATAAATCATTGGGATTCTATAGGATCTATATAGAAATATCCTTTCAGAAAATGTGTAAAATCCCTTGTTAGTTCGATTTTCTCACTAAATTTATTTTCATCAAAATGCAGAAATTTCCATTGTGTTGGACTCCATTCGAACAATCCATCACTCAACACACCTTGATTTCTTTAACTTTTATATTTTTTTCCATCCTTATTATTTCATGAAGGAACTCCCTAACATTACGGATGCTCAGCCAATGGCTCAACTACTATCTAATGCTAACCTTTTAGAAGACTAATTGATGATATTTTGAGTATGTATCAGTGTTTCAAACATGTTTAGTGGTCGATGTTCAATTGTTATCCCAATTTTAGGATTACAAAATAGGGATAATGTGACTCAAACATGGTCAAATGTTTTCCTTTACTGTCATTTCATCCCTAAAGTGTGTCGAATTTTGGGTTTCTGGATTCAAAAAATCAACTCTCCTATTTTGGTATTGATTCTAATGCCCCTGTAATTACACCTCTCAAACACTAGAGCACATTGGAAAATCAACAAATCCACTGCTATGAGAACATCATTCTCCAGTTAGTCATATCCCTTTCTTCTTAGAGATCCATATAATTTATTCGAACCATAGAAGTCCAGAGCCTGGTTGGCACTCTCATATTTGAAAATGAATAATGATTCATTCACCCCATGATTATCACATGGGGCATGACCCATGTGATCTTATCGATTGATACATGGATATTTCAAAAATATGATGGAAATGTAGAAAACCAAAAACAATAATAGTACTCATTAATGGAAACAAATATAAATAAGAATGCAATGAATGTTTGTTTATGAGTTCTCAAAAATTACAACGCCCATTGATTGGACACTCCCATAGATGGGGTGACCTATTCAATGGTGAATCTCATATCCGACATACTCTGGCTTGAAGAATACAAGATCTTCTATAACACAAATAGCTCCCACTCCTCATAGATGAAAATGCGGAATAGTTCACAAGCCTTGATTCAGGCCCGATCCTTGTACTCTTAGATAATATCCATCTATTTAGAGGCTCACCCCATCTATTCATTATCATTTGGAAGTTGGACCTTCAGTCCTAATACGTTACCTGATTGTGAGTTGAAGAAAGTATAATACTCATCCGCCCACTCCCTCAACTATTGGATCTCATTATTGGCATACTATAGCCTCTAGATGTTCAAGAACATGCTCTGCTTCCATCCTACATCTGGGATGCGGTCATGATCCCATATTTTCTCTACCCTGATGTCTCGGATGTGCATATGAGGATGCTGGTCATCCACTCCTCCAATGCATAGTTTGTGAAACTGTGAATAGATCCTCCCCATATAGTCTATCTATTTTTATTGTGTGGTGTCCCCAATGAATTGCTTTATCTGCTTCTATGATCGGTGACAGATGACGTTTCTATCTTCTTAATTGAGATCTGTCTCATCTCGGTTGTTGGGTTTGACATGTTCATATGGGGAGAACACTTCCAAGAACTCATAAATGGGATCTTTATATAGTTAAATGTATTTGAATTTAGGGTTCATTTCATCTGACTGATCCCCTTCATTGGATTCCAAATTCATTACATCATGTACGTTCCATCTAAAAGTCACCACTCTGATCAAGGGAATCATGGCTTGGTTATTGTGGCCATCCACTTCCATGACCACTAGCGATCCCCTATGAAAGGCAATGCCAGGAGCGCCCACTTTCCTTTCCAATACAGCCCATTCCATTTTAATAACTATACATTTTATTATACACAAATGTCAGTTGGAATAATTCAATGGATTAAAGATATATATTTTGTGAAGAATACATAAATAGATATAATAGTCAGCCTCGCCACAACATTTTTAACATAGGGACCTCTAGGAATGGTCATGTATATATGGATGAAAAATCCAAAGACTCCGGGAGAACCATTCTAGGTATCAAGACCTTACTAGGTGTGGTAATCACCATTCTCAAAGTTAGATATCCCAGAGCTACATATACTATTACATGGGAGTGGGTTTTGCATATGAGGACCTCCTGCATAGGTCAAATGTTAGTTGGGAAGCCCTAAGCGACATAAATGTAGATCACATGAAAATGGTTTAGGGTTTACCTCATGATTATTTGAAAAATCTTCTAGCTCTGAGTTTGTCACCTCAATATCCATCCAAGGGCTCCCTCTACCATCCTCGACTCCCCAGTAAGACTATTCTGATTATTACTGCTGGGGGAATCCCTGCCTCAATTCAGTGGAATATAACTGTGGAGGGACAATTTTATTGCGTAGTACTTTCACCTAATTCGTCAATTGATCTGGGGTAACTTGAGAGTGCATGATGTCCTCCAGGTCGGTGATGTACATCTCCTCATCCACCTGAGATACCGTAAGGTCAGACCTAGTGAAACTAATCCTCAATAAATCCATCATGAGAAGGATTAAATTTTTCCAGATATTGGAATGATTGAAAAATATTCTAATATAATCCTATATATCCTAATACAACGGGATAATACCATATTAAGGTATGTATATAATGTACAACCGATTCCTCGGAGCTAGAGTTGGTATCCTATAGAACCCCTTTGGTGGCCTCCCATCTTGTTGGCTTTGATCCTCTCAGGCTTCTTGGTCTACCAATGTAACTTGCCTCTCACTCGGTGCATGCCTCATCACTAAATCAACCCCACCACAACAAGATGTTCATGGAACCTTTCATCCATGACCACGAGCTTGATGTGGCACCTCGTCACCAACACAGTTAGTTTGATGCAATAAAATCTACCCTTGGTTGGGTACCACCGAACTCTTGGCATACTCCATCAACTAGCCCATAAACTGACGTTCATGAAGGCAACACATTCCACATCTTCTATCCTCCTCTAGGAACAAGTGCCACACTTTCCTCATCAAAAATTTATGTTCCTCGCTATTCACATCAATGTTGACCACCAGGGTAAGACTCTACATGCATCAGAACAGCCTCATGAAGTGGTTCGGGGTGTACAGCTCATAGAGAGGCTCACAATCAACCCGTGCGACTAAGACTCTATCTTAAATGTCTACGATGTAGGGAAAATGCTCCTCCGTTCCCTAACCATCATTACTGAACAAAATTTTTTCAAAGGGGACATATGGATGTGGAACTCATCAGCCTTCTATATTTGGTTCAACCCCAACAGTGGGGTCCGCTTGTTTGGGAAACTCCCCACCGCATTCATAGTAGTTAGTAATAACTGTAACCCTGTAGGGGAAAATTTGTTTGGGTATTCATTATCCCCCATATGCACTGCTATCCACCGAAACAAAAGATGGATCAAACCACCCACTCTATGTGAATTATTACCGTCAATGATATGACACACGACTTTGTACAGCTTATCCAGCACTAGGATCCCATGATTGACTAGTTCCATCATCACTAACATGGATTCCATGATAAACGTTCTCAGTTGTACCCCCACTTTAATATCAATTATTGGTTGAATATAGACAAACATTATCACTCATATTAACAAATACAATTTAACTACCGGTTGCTACTCGGTGATGACACTAGACCCCCTTGTCTTCCACTAGGTTTCCTCCAAGAGTCGCAAGAATGAGTGATCTTTACAGCCCTAGAACCCCTTCGACCATGCTGGGGGCCTAACAAGAATCATACCATCTAAAGGGGAATTCAGTAACCAAAATTACCATAGATTAATGTGGAAATCTTTCACTGACTACTTTTCCTTTCTCAGCACTAGGTCCATCAATGCATTTTCCAACAAAAACATCTACTCTGAGACCTCCCATGTATTCACGGTGGGGAGGAACTCATCATACATCACCCCTAATATCAGAATTTCTACGATTTTGTGACGTACCTAGATGTAGATACCAACCACACTATAGCAAATATGAAAGTTATTATTCCTCAATGTCCTCCTACTCAACCACTATGGAATTAGTTTCTTTAGATATTAGATATGGAATTGGGAGGCCCATGCCACCACATACAGGACCAATCACCGCATCTCTACCCCAAACTCCACAGAGGAGGCAAAAACCTAGTAAACCCATGTCTAGTCATATGTTAAATTTCACCCCTAGCGTAGATCCCACTCATCATTCCACCACTTCATTGGATTAAACATGGAACCTTTAAAATGGTGTGGTCATATGAACGTGGTACCTTGGCTGCAATGTCATTACATAAATTTTTGCAAACATGGTTATACAATCGTTCAACATTGATAGGTGTATGATCCGCCAATGTATGACTATCAACCAACCTAAACCACTATCGTAGGCACGACGTACTCTTGAACCAATAAGATGGTTCATCCCTGCTTGATTTGGGAATCATAACATCATCCATTACACCAAATCCAAATATAAGTAGTATTTTTTTACAAGAGCTAGATCTTCTCTCCATTTGATAATAGCCCAATAAGGGATTCATGGTCTGAATGGCTCTTCACAAATTCCCTAATGCCTAGGTTATCCGCCATTTATGCACTTTGGAAAGAATCTAGAAGAACCCCATGGTAGCATCTTGGTGATCCATTCCATTTTAAAACCTTATAAATTTTCGGTCCTTGATCATAAAGCTCGATCATAGAGATTAATCGTAGTGATAGATCTCTGAGACAGGTCATAGAGCCCTTCTAGAAACCTCGTAGCTACAAGTCGTAGAGTACACAATCACGGAGTCAGAAGACTCTATGTGCGCAACATACAAAAATAGGACATAAATACATAATGATGGGTCACATGGAATGTGTAGCATTGTGAATCGAGATCCAAGCACAAAAATGTAGAGATAATTATTGGAAAAGAGGGTATGTCATACCCTATGTATAGGCACTGACCTCCAAGCTTCGCGGCCGTCCCAACTGCAACGAGCATCCCGAATTTATAAACATGTAAATAACTTATCCATAGAACGACCCTAATTTATTATTATTCTTTGTGATTAACATAAAAATGTCAGCAATTTAACCACAGAATTGGACCCTAATATTCTCCTTGGCTCTAGGTATGAGTGTAGGAGGGGGTGTTTGTTGGAGAAAATATGCGTGGGTATGAAAAATATTCAAATAGAGAACTAATTCTAATAGAGATGCATCACAACTCTCCTTTTTTAATACATTCGTCTTTGCGTAGAACCTTATTGGAGACCCTCATCACTGCAGCCATCAGAGAGCACTTCCGCACCATGGCCAGTGCAGATCTCTTCAGTATCGCGGCCAGCACAAATCCCTTCAGCACCATAGCTAGGTAAAATCACTTCCACACTAAAACTGACACAAAGATGTGGCCCTCTTTATGATTACCATAAATGAAAGGGAAAGAAGACTCCATGGCAACAAGATAATTGAAATAATTATTCTCATCGTGGATGAAACATGACTGCCTCTGTGATCCCTTGTAAATTGAGAGAATCCCCTAAGAGCATCACTAAGGGAATGAAGGTGGCATCTTAGCTGAGGAGGGTAGGCTGATCAACTCTGTGGTTATGAAAAAGATGATTGAATCTGCTTCAAAATATCAATGAATCAGAGGCTACAAAACTCATTGTTAGATCATCACGCCACCTCTCACATATATATTTCAGGCTTCCCTTGGACCTCAAAAAGGGATACCCTGTCATTTTTCCTTTTCATCTCTCAAATCCAGAAGGACCGTATACTCTGCAAAGCATTGAGGAAAATGAGGGCTTCATGGTATTTGAGCATTGTGATGTACCTTTTCCTTAGATCAAATACTACCCCTCTTCAAGAAGGGATACCCTTTGAGAAGCCCACAAACCATTGAAATGTAAGAAGCTCTATAAGGGAACTCGTGTCTTTACAAATCACTCATACTTCGCAACATACCTTCCATGCAGATTTAGACCCCATGATATGTTATGATCATTGTGCTTTGGGAAGTACATTGCTTCACAGCGCCTCATTATCCAAGGCACCAATTCTCCGCAAAGTCCTACTCCTCAAAAGCACTTTCAAATCATGAAGAACCATTTATATGAATGTATACAATATTCCTAGTCTATGCCACTTCGCATAGTAAATAATACCCATTTGTAGAGTCACTCCTCTTTGTGGATCACCAGTGCTTCGTGAGGTCATTTCCAATGAACCCATTTTCTTTACAAATCCCTCTCTCATACGACCGTCCATATTTATACAATGTTATTTAAAGGTCCCTTATGGGGTGCTTTATATTGAGTTTTATAGCCTCATGCTTATTTTCAAAGGCACTCTAATGGATATTTCTCCTTCTCATAACCATGCTATCATTATCCCCTCAAGGGATCCCCCTATAACCCTATCTTCACACCGTTGTGTCATTGGCTTCCAAACATCAAGTGTTAAGGTGTAGAAGTAATGTATGTCTTGAGGGTGAGGAGTGAATCCTAATTTTCTATGCTAGACGAAGATAAACTACCAAGCATCATCATCCTTAGCTCATGACGTTAAACTGTAGCATCAACCATTGAAATATACACAGGTCACCATGCCTCAGTCGATTTCCACACCCACTGATCTCCATAATATTGAGATATTAATAACTTGGAATGGGATCTTCCATGCATTGAACAACATATATCTTGTGTGCGAGGGAACCATCTTAATTTAATCCCCCTAGAGTTTCTTTTCGGAGGTACAATCCCTACACATCCACTCTTATTCCATATGCAAAGGCCAGAGGAGAGATGGGCACAAAGACCTCCAATACCCCATCCCTTTCCCTATGGGATTTATCACCATCGAGTCTCTATCTCGGAGTATGTCTCAATATCCATACACCTAGGCCTCTAAACATGTGTAATCCCTTGTTTCCTATTTGAGACACTAACCAATCATAAGCCCCACTCAATTCCTTGCAGAAAGTCTTTTTGTGATGGGATTGTCCGCTCTTTACTACCTCTTGTCTCTCACACGAAGAATTACTCACATTTCCTTGGGGAATGACTCATTATTAGGAAACCTTCAGTCCGTAAGACTCATCCCTCACCAGAAAAATCAGTGTGATTTAATCTTTTCCCTCTCTAGGAAAAGTATGTTGATGCCTCAATATGATTCATGACCATCATCCATAGTTCCAGACATCTTCAAGTCAGTTCACCCCTATCCTACATGACATTAAAAGTTAATCCCCTTTTCATTTCGCAAGACTCTAAACAATATTTATTCAAACTACATGGGTTTTTTATCCCTGTCTCCAAGACATGGTGCGTAGTTAGACTCCCTGAGGTTCAACTAAAAACATTGGTAAACCAATTCTAAATACAAGATTTTTTATCTCTATTTTTTAGATAAGGTACGTAGGAAGCCTCCCGAATGTTCAACACAAAAAAATGGTAAACCAATTCAAACTACGTGGGTTTTGATCCATGTATGGTAGAATGGGTACCTCAGAATCATCCTTTTCTTTTATCCATAAACAATGGTAAACTAATATAAACAATGTGGGTATTGATTCTTGTCTCCAAGTTGGTGTATATAGGAAGCCTCCTTGTGTTTCAGCCCCAAACAATTGTAATACAGTTCAAAATAGGTGGTTTTTGATCCTTATCTCCTAGATAGTGTACATTGTAATCCTCCCTGAGGTTCATACCCGTACAATAATAAACCAATTCAAAATATGTGGGTTTGACCCATGTCTCCAAGATATAGTACGTAGGAATCCTTCATAAGGTTCAACCCCAATCAAGGGTAAACTAATTCAATCATCATGGGTTTTGATCCCTGTCTTCAAGACATGGTACCTAGGAATCATCCCTGAGGGTCAACACTATGCAATGGTAAACCAATTCAAAATATGTTGATATTGATCCCTATTTCATAGATAGGGTACATAAGAACATGCCATTAGGTTTAACCCCAATCACAGGTATACTTCAATGTCCCTGTTGCTATGACCCACATCCTTGGTCCATCTGTGTGGCTTCAGACTAACTATTGGGAATATAACCATGTCTGACCCTAGCATATAGACCAATCGATGTCCTCTACGCTCACCCCAATTCTATTCCCCTTCTGGGACTCTGTGAAAATTGATTCCCAACTATGGGGATATTTTTGAATCCTCCCAGAGGATCAAGCCCATCATCCATGTCAAAACCTGGTCTCTCCCTTGAGCCTTCGTGTTTTAGCATAGTCGTGACCCAACATGGATGTTCCACTTTCTTAGGGTCCCATCCATGAAACTATTCTTACTATCCACCATCGTAGGTTACTCGTCACCCAAATGAGATATGTAGACATTGATTCCCTACCAAATGTACATGTATCAATCCTCTCCTTGGTTCAAGCCTAACAACACCATATTATTAGCATTGGTTCCATCCCATTCTTCTCATCCACTTTTTTAACATCCTGGTTACGGAAGTCACCCAGAGGCTCCCTGTGCCCGGTTGTTCTAATGGCCTCAAGGACATTTCCCCAAACACAAGAGGCTTCCGACTACCAGCGAGGGCCTTGGGTGTGATAGTGGGGAAACTATGCCATAATTGGCAGAGTACATTGCACAATAAAGGTAAACATACAATAGCAGAAGCAGTAATAACAAACAATATAAACAGCGGATGACTAAATCAACAAACTGCAGCACATATGTATATATATACTGGTGCCTCATACATAACTATGAAATACGCCAAACAAGTCACAATGTTGGAAAACACTACAGTACCAAAACAAGTACAAAATAAAAGTAAACATCTCCTCATCATCGCAAGCCAAATCTTGGTCTCATGCTCCCTTACTCCAAGCAATCGTGATCCAGAAGTCAAAGGGAGCTTTCCCTTGTCAATACCTGCAGCAACATTGTCTGCTTGATCCTAAAAGCATGTCCCAAATAGGGTGTGAGATAAAATCCCAGTATGCATTCACCCGAAGATCTGTTTCTAATAGTGTTGACGCCGGAAAAAAAGCCCCCAACTCCCGGAGGAAGTTTCGGAATGACGAAGCGAAGTCATATTCAGAATCAATGGCCCGATCCGGAGGCCCGGGAGGTGGTGCGTGAAATAAAGGAGGATCTGCGCACAAAAATGATCTGCGCACGAAGTGCTCTCGGGATTCGCGGAATTGGACTGGTGAGGCACACAATAATAGCGCGCCCCGTTTCTCCGCGGGGAGATTTTGTGCGTAAGCGGTTCCCGGCGCGGAAAACTTCACGCGCCGCATGGATTTCGCGCCGGAGGTCGCCTATAAATATAAGGTGACCCCGAACGGTTTGGGGGTTGAGGAATCCGACGCGACTCTCGTGTGCGCAATTCAGCTCCCCCCGCGCGAAAGATGACATCCAGGTAATCTTGAATTCCGCGAAACCTTGCCCCGGAGTTCGCCTTTGCGCGTAACTCCACCGGCTTCAGGGAATTTTCCCCTTCCCCCAGTTTCCCCACTTGCGCGCAACCGTGGTCCGTGCGCACAATACTTTGCCGTGCACGCAAAACTTTGCGTGTAATTCCCACTTCGCGCGCACTTCCATTACTCATATTGCGCGCTGTCCCTGTGTTTTGCGCGCAAAGCGTCCCTTTTGCACGTGCATGGCCGATGACCCCTCACCTTGACGCCACTTGGCTGCCCCCTGCACCAGCACCTGATGCCTCCCCTGCCGGGCATGCGCGCCATGCGTTGTTTTCCCGCACGGCCTTCGAGGCTTCTGTGAAGTAACCTCAAGGTCCCTTGGGCCGTGTTTCCCGTTGCATTGCTTTGCCTTATGCTTCTCCGAATAGGCACGCTAACGGCTATTGCTTCTTCGCATAGCCATGCTAACGTGGACCCCCCGGTGGTTTGCCCTGCGACCCCCTTTCACCATGGCCTTGCCGATGCCTTCCCTTCCACAAGGGGTAGAGGGCATTGGGCAGGTAAACCCTAGGGGTGTGGAGCAAACCCACTTCGTCCAAGCTTCAGGACGTTAAACTGCTAAGAACATCGTCCTTAACACTAGACGTTAAACTGTGGTCCAACCCCGTGCTTCGCAAGCAGGGTCCCCCCAGCTCGGACATTTTTTTCGCCCACTCGTCTCCACGGGAGTGGACTCTTCCTCACATGGAATGAGATCCTCCTTTTCAGAGCGACGTTTGTCCTCAGGGGAAGGGCTGCCTCAGAGCATAAGCCCCTAACCTTTCGTACGGATGATTGCACCCGTGCCTCTCTGTACTTCCCCCCTCCCAAGGCCAGTGGAGTCCTTCTCCCACTGCGCTTTGTCGCACCACAGGCCTCCACCGTGGAGTAAACCCCAGCACCAAGGGCCGCTAACCACGCGTAAGCCCCTATTTCCTCTTTGGGCCACTCAATGAGTAATCCCTATTCCACTTCTCATGGACGCACCCTCCGCGACGTGATCATCTGGTCCCTGGTGCCTCAAGTTTCCCAAACCGAGCATGACTCACGTGGGCATAGAGTGCGCATCGACCATGACATCCTCCTATGGTCTGCCTCAGAGCGTAAGCTCAATCCCAGTGAACTACGTGGACTTTTATCCGTGCTAACGCATGGTACGTAGGAAGCCTCCACGAGGTTCAATCCCACCACCCGGTTGTCCCGACCTCTCCATGTCGGTCCCCTGACCACCTTGGGCTGCCTCAGAGCGTAAGCCCCAAATCTCGCATCCCCCATGACATTAAACTATATTCCATCCCGCATGACGTTAAACTATATCATGTCCCGCATGACGTTAAACTGTATCCCATCCCGCATGATGTTAAACTGTATCCCATCCCGCATGAAGTTAAAATGTATCGCGTCCCGCATGACGTTAAACTGTATTCTGTCCCGCATGATGTTAAACTGTATCCCCCCTCTTGGGCCGTCTTAGAACGTAATCCCCATGCTTCACCCCACCATCCATCCTGATCCTTACCCAGGCCGCCACATCCCGGTGAGATCATGCCACCATTTCCCACTCCATGTCATACGGGAGGTCCGCCACATGCTGGCCCCAACATCGGTGTTCCCCCTAGGGATCCTTTAACCCGATCCATCTCCGCAAGATGTTAAACTCGCGACATACCCCGTGTTAAACATGGGATGCTGAGGGAAACCTCAGATGGTACACATTCCCCGCGTTCGATGTCGGATGCCTCGGGCTTCCGCACCCTCGAGAAGCCCTGTGATGAGGGACCAAAGACAGACATGCCAACGATGCCCCAATGTGACCATTCTCCTCACCACAGGTTGTTGTCCCGACAAGACCCCTTGGAGCGTCTTGAAAGAAGCAGCGTAATTAACTGGTGTCCATGTAGATATGGCACTGGGAATGAGCTTCATGAATCCGTCATAAATCTTTGAGAGAGACCTAGACTAGGTGACGAGCTCCGAGGAGTAATCCACGGAAGGAAGAACTGACATCCCATCATCTAGGTTTCGATCAAGGAGCAGACGTCCCTGAACAAGGAACAAATTCCGACCGCCTTTGTAAAGCGGGAATGCGGGGCCACAAGCAGTGCGCCCTCCCCGGCAGACGGACGCGCCCGCCCCGAAGAAAGCATCGGGAACAAAAAAATGGTGAACCCAACGTGAAACTCTTCTCCTCAACGCAGGGAATGGAATCTGTTGGAGCATAGGACTAATATCATGTCACCAGGTCTGGGTAACCCTCTCCGGGACATGAACCTGCCAGGGGTCGAGGCCGTCAGGACGTTGACTACTCCGTTCTGTGACGTCGTCAGCGTGGTTCCCTCTCGCCGACCACTGAAGACGGAATGATGCTGGGCCTTGGTTGTCGATCTCCTTTCCTGTTGATACTAATGGGTTCATCTCCCTATTTCCAGGAATCAGATCACTGCATTCAGAGCTCGATCACCACCTGCCCACCGGCGCAAAGGTAGGGGCACTGCTGACGCGGCTACCCTGGGCGGTCCAACCGATCCCACGGTCGCTCTGACTTTGACCGTCGTAGCAGCCAGGGGCTTATGCCCCCACTCCCCGTCAGAAATCACCCAACGGAGGGTGATCAATAACCTGGTCCGTAGGAATGACGAGGAAGGGATCATCCCCACCAAGGGCATGGCCCTCTTGGATCTAGAGGCGGTCATGCCTCA
Organism: Viscum album; assembly: GCA_963277665.1. Classification (NCBI taxonomy): domain Eukaryota; kingdom Viridiplantae; phylum Streptophyta; class Magnoliopsida; order Santalales; family Viscaceae; genus Viscum; species Viscum album. The sequence goes on from OY728158.1 coordinate 1,294,610,128, forward strand.
CCACCATCGCCTCCCTCGAGGGCCGCGCAGGGAGCTGCCGCTCCCCACGCCGACGTTCAACCGCTTCGGGAGCCTATCCCCGGAGCGCTGTGACACATCCCTCCCCTACGCCAATGAGGTGGGGGATGTCCGGGTCCACCCAATCGGTGATCCATCACAGGGGTTACCGTCAAGAACCCCCGCCAGGATTCGTCGACACCACCACCCGACTCCCCGAGCCGAGGAGCAGGCAATCTTCATGCCCGCACCGCCGGCTCCATCCCATCTGACTCGACGCCAGCGTCGGGCGCGAGTGGGGGAGAATTCCCATACTAGGGCACCAGCATCAGCAACCATTGTGGCCTAAGCCACTACTGACTTCTGTTCCCAGCTCCCTCTACACGTTGAGCAGGGGCAGCCGCGTGCTCGACTGGGATCGAAACCCTGACCGCCCTGCAGGTGGGTTGGGTCGAATCTCCCGGTCTCGGACACTGGCAATGGCCACTGCGGACCAATCTGCGGTAGTGCCGCTCACCATGAAGGCTCATCTCGTGCCACCGATCTAGGAAGCCGAAGGCTTATTCGCGACGGCTACACTTCGTGTATGACTCCTTCCAGCACCCACTGCATGGGGTATGAGGTCACTCCCCCTACCGCCGGTCGCGAGCATGGATCTGTTGTGTATCAAGTCGCTCACTCACATGGAGGTCCTCCCCATGTCCCTTTCGACATCTGTCCCGGTGCTTCTCGCACCTCGACCTTCGGTCCCCTCTGCCCCAGCTTTAATGTGGCCGGGGGACCCGATGACGGAAGTCGTCCTTACCTTGAGGAACTACCCAGGGGCAGGAAGGCTGGGCTTCGTCGCCGTCGGTGGAATGTCAGGGGAGTCTGGACGGGAATCAGACCAGTCCATTTCTTGGATTCTGAGGTAGAGTACGACTCGACGATAGAACCTCCCCCCAACCATTCGAGTTGAGGGCAAGGATGGGGACGCGGCGCATCAGTCTCGTACTCCCCGAATGCGAGATCCATATGATTCCCTCTTCCCTTCTAAGGTATATCTAGGAGGATGAGGATTTGGCGTACCGCCGGGGATCAAGCCCGCAGTTGTCGCTGATCTCCTCAGAAGCACCTCCCGCCCCTGTAAGTGAAGATGAGGAACCTTTCTCGGGATTGAGGGAAGGATCGCGAGGTGACACACCCTCGGCGAGCACCGACATTGTGACAGGAGGCCCATCCACTGGCCCATCCTATCGCGACGTGGCGTCCAGGGAACTACAACCTCGGGAGGATGACCCAGGGATCGGCAGCCAATCGACATGTTCACCGTATTCCCCGCCAGCCAGCCCACCGCCCCGACGGCCTGCTTCGGTGCCATTGAAAATTCCCCAAATTTCCTCGGTGTAAGAGAAGGGGCGGCATGTTCCGGACCCTGAGACGGATCTGTGGAGCTTCTGGACCATTCTTGCAGTGGGCCACTTCCCTGAGAAGTTTTGGCCGGTCGCAGAATCGGGTTTTGATGTGCCAGAGTCACTCACCCCGGGAGAGTTTGAATGCTTCAGCCAGATTCTTCGGGTGACACACTCCCGCCTCCATCATCATATAGAACCTTATCCCGGGATCCATGCACATCTCGAGGAGATTGGTGAGCAGTGCCGCCAGGTTGACCTAGCAGCACTCCCCGCGGTCCGGCACGCCGAGTCGCTCGGCCTCCACGAGGCCCTTCAGTAACAATGCATCCGGAGTTTTCACGTACTCTGCAGAGTTATTGAGGATGCCACCCCCCACGTGCACGCCCGTGTGTGGGGGTAGTACGCTGCTCTCCTATTATGTGCGATCCGCCGACAGCCCGATCCACTGGGTAGCCCTGATGGAACGTGGCCAAGGGCAGTAGCAGTCAACATGGATGAACCTTTAAATGAGGGAAACATCGTGGATCCCATCAACAGGGACTCATCTCCCGAGGACATGCCACTGCTGGACCCATCTGGGAGGATTACTCGCCAACAGAGGAGCCTCCTAGGCCTTCCTGTACCCACAGAGGCAATGGCGCTGAGACGAAACATCGGCAAGGGTAAAGAGCCCGTCGGGTCTTTCAAACTCGCCGACCCATCTTCCTCAGTTTAGAAGGCAGAGGAAGATCCCGAGAAGGCCACGTTGCGCCAACAACTAGCCGAGCAAAAAAGGCTGGTTGATGAGCTCCTGGCCGAACACATTGCAGAGCGGTGGCCTGTCTACGACAACCCTAGACCAGGACAGCAGGGGCAGGAGCATCTACCCCTTGCTGAGATCCCCCCGGGCAACCATGACCGTGTCGTGTTCGCCGATAGGGGAGACACTGGTGCCCATGGCAAGAGGGCGCGATATGTTTCGCTGAACCCTCCCGAGCAGCGAGGAAACCTGGGAGACCCTACTCGGTTTCCTCCCGCCGCTCCGACAGTCGCTCTGCCAGCTGCCCCCCGAGCCGCTGAGCGCGACCATCGTATCGAAGAGCCTGGCAATCCGCTTGTGGATAGAGATCCCCGTCAGGGCATGAATCTGCATTAGGATGATCTGATGGAGGTACTCATCGGTCGCTTGGAGGCCCTAGAAACTCGGAAGGTGGCGATCCCACCAGATGGAATGCCATACCCCGCATGGGTGGATGATATGCCAGCCCCACCAGGATTTGGGAATCCCACTTTTTCCCCGTTTAACAGGACCAGAGACCTGCCACAACACTTGGCCCACTTCAACTCAAGGTGCGGGCCTATGTTGGGGACTCTCGCGCAGCAGGAGGCTGCCATGATCCAGTGCTTCGTTCAGACGCTGGAGGGACCAGTGTTCGTTTGGTACAGCCAGCTCCCTGTTGGATCAGTAACTAGCTGGGAGGACCTTCGTCAACAATTCCTCTACCAGTTCAGTGCCACAACCCTGAAGACGAACATTGCAGACCTCTTCAGGTGCAATCAAAGGCCCAACGAGCGAGTCGCGGACTTCGTCGCCCGGTGGAAGGGGCTCACGTACTCCCTTGACATGCCACTGACTCAGGAGCAATTACTGACAATGTGCGTGGGGAACATCAAGGCGGAGTTGGATCCTTCCTTGATCTTGCAAAATTACCCTGGAGTGTTCCGGGACTTCTCAGAGAAGGCTCAGTGCCTCGAAGAAGCCCTGCAACAGGCCAGTCAGGCACGCCCACTGCCTCCTGTGATCTATGCAAGGAGAGCCGCCAGAGCCGAGCTCACTACTGTGGCGCAGATAGAGGCACCCATACAGCTAGAGTTGCTGCCGGAGAGGCCAGCTCAGCAGGCTCATAGGGGGCCACCCCCACAGCCTCCGGCCCAATAGCGACCGCCTCAAAATCGACAGGAGCCTCCGCGTAACGCACTGCCACCACCTAGGAGAGGTAATCTGGCTCCGCCTCCTCGGCTTGCTCCTCCGGACCCTGGCCATGGTCAGACCCCAAGGGTCCCTTTTCCAGGCAGAAGGAATCGGGCTTACTCATTTGGCGAGGCCCAGGTCCCTGGTTATTTCCGTAGCGCCTTGGAGCAGAGGATCATGCGGATGCCTGAGTGCCAGAATCCATAAGAGGCATGTCTCACGAATCTCCCTGACTACTGCCCTTATTACCGATTCCTGGGACACACCATCCAACAATGCTATGTGTTCAAGAACTGGCCCCAAGACCAGATTGACAGCAAAATAGTCAGGTTTGGCCCAGCCTCGGCAGAGGTGGCAGGTGTCTTCGTGGGATCAGATGGCAGTAGTGACGACGGGGATGGGTGTGAATAGGTTTCCGATCGTGGGTCCCGGAAGTATAACGACTAGAAGGCCCGTAGGACGGTCGCTCATGCCCATGGCATCATCTGTGCCCGCCTGGACCGGCCAGAGCCCTCAGAATCCACGAGCGCCGCTTCGGCCTCGTCGTGTCAGCTAAATTCTTCCCAGAAGAGCAGGCGGCGATTCAAGAAGAAAGAACGCGCCCTTCCATTGCTGTCATCTTCTCGCACGCTTGGGGATTTCTTGCCCCCGGGAATGGGGATCCCTCCGAGACCCTGTCCCTTAACGGATGAATCCTCGACCGAGAGCCTGGGGTATGCTTTGGTTAACACCGTAGAGTTGGTAAATACCTTTGTGGCTCCCGACGACGAGGAGCGCTGGGTGAATCTCCCCGAGAGCCTGGGATACGCTTCGGTTAACACCGTAGAGTTGGTAAATCTCTTTGTGGCTCCCGACGATGAGGAGCGCTGGGTGAATCTCCCCAAGAGCCCGAGGTATGCTTCGGTTAACACCGTAGAGTTGGTAAATCCCTTTGTGACTCCCGAAGACGAGGAGCGCTGGGTGAATCTCCCCAAGAGCCCGGTGTATGCTTCGGTTAACACCGTAGAGTTGGTAAATCCCTTTGTGGCTCCCGATGACGAGGAGCGCCGGGTGAACCTCCCCAATGTCCCCAGCCGTCGTCAACGTCGACGGAGCCGTGGCTACGTGAATCGCTGGGGCACGTCGGTCATCACCTCCAGTTGGTCATGCACGCCATCGAGACCAGGCAGCATGCCCGGTGTAGAGAGCAGCACTCGCGGCTCCCTCATCCGATGACAACAGGTTCGCTTCCGCCATGGTTCGTGTTGCTAGATCGGGAAGAATCGCCTTGCCCACGTCGCAACCAGCCCTGCCCTGTCGTTGGCCGACTACGGACTTCCGATTCTAGCATTGCAGCCACCTCCTAGGCTTCATCTAGTGAACAGCGGGACGTGCCTAGTACCAGTCAGTCACTGGTCCCTCCAGCAGGGACCGTTATGCCCCCAATAACAGAGCGACCTCCTGTAAGCAGAAGCTCGCGTTTAGCTCGAAAGTATGATGTCCTAAAGCATCTTTCCGGCATTTCGGCGAGGCTTTCCATCCTTGAGGCCCTCCGCCTGTCGTATGAAATGCGTGAGGCTCTCGCCGAGGCTCTAAGGAGCCCCCTCTAGTTTGAAACGGAGGTAGCGGCCGTAGAATCCTTCCACACTGAGGTAATTGAGGATGCCGAATGTCAGGCGGTTATCTCATTCTCCAGTGAAGATGAAGACCCTCCCATACAAGGGCACATCCGCCCACTGTACATCACCGGCCAGTTCAATGGCGTGGAGGTCCGTCGTTGTCTTGTCGACACGGGTTCTGGGATTAACTTGATCCCAATTCGGAAACTGCGAAAACTGGGGTTGTCCGAGGATGATTTAACTCCCTCCGACCTCAGAATCCTTGGCAATGACAGGACCGAGCAAACTCCACTCGGTAAGATTCGTCTGAAAACCCAGTTCGGCGGCTTAATTGCCAATACTGAATTCATAGTTGTCTCTCAGGACACTCCCTATAATGCGTTGATGGGCAGGTCGTGGCTCCATCTTCACGCAGCGGCTCCCTCATCATACCATCAGTGCCTCAAATACTCCCTTAATGGTCAAGTGGGTGTGCTCCAAGGAGATGCATCCCCGTTTGCCTCTTGTGAAGCTTGTTACCTAGACACAGACTATTACAAGAGCAAGGACAAGCAGATCTAGGCAGGTAAGGTTGAGCCTGCCGCTGTCGCGATTGATCCCTGGGCAGGTTTGGATGACGCCTATGTCTTCCCTATCCATCAGTTGGAGGCTGAAAACTCCCGATATGGGGGAGTGCTTTGTTGTCTCGGGTACCAGAGGAATGAATTTTTCCGGGTCTAAGCGACGGCGGGAAATCACCTCGTACTCTTACACCAACCAGCCCCAGGTGATCCCCGAGCCTCCTACCCCCGTAAGATATCAGGACGTTGGGCTTATGGAAACGACGGTGAGTCATACGTGCATGTTTAGCCAAGCCGAGATCGACCGGCTCATGCCAACGCGACACCACTACTTCGATGTCGTAAAGCGTGGCCCCTTGGGCCGCAGGCCGGATGGGATTGGATCAACCGCCTTTGTTGCTACGGTCTCCACGGTGCATGAGCCTCCTGTCGTGACGACCTCTGCCGCCAAAGCCGGTGCTAGCTCCCCATCGGGGTCGAGCCGCCCCGAAACGGCTCCCCACATGGACGATCATTTCCCAAGTGGAGAAGAAGACATGGAAGATTCTCCTCCTGCCTTTGAGGAGGGCGTCTATGCCACGGTCGACGAGCTCGTACAGGTGAATCTCGGTAGTGAGGCGGACCCGAGACCCACATTGGTGAGCGGCGCTATGCCTCCTGAGGAACGAAAATGGTACATAGACTTCCTCAAACATCACCATGATGTGTTTTCCTAGAGTTATGATGATATACCGATACTAGATCCCCGGGTAGCCGTCCACCACCTTGGCCTCCCAGCAAACCATCGCGGGTTCAAGCAGCCTCCCAGAAAAATGCACCCCTTTCACGGTGCCATGGTTGAGGCCGAAGTTGATAAGATCATTAAGGCCAACTTCGTCAGGGAGGTCCAGTACCCCAGGTGGCTAGCCAACATTGTGCCCGTCAGAAAGAAGAATGGGCATATCAGGGTCTGCATTGACTTCCACGATCTTAATCGCCACTGACCGAAGGATGACTTTCCCCTTCCCGTGACAGAGTTGTTGATCGACACAACGGCCGGGTTCCAAGCCCTCTCGTTCATGGATGGGTAATCTGGGTATAACCAAATCCAGATGGCCCCCGAGGATGAAGAGTAAACTGCCTTCAGGGCCCCCCAGGGCACTTTATGCTATCGGGTTATGGCTTTCGGCCTGAAGAACGCCGGTGCCACCTATCAATAGGCTATGCACCGCATATTCAAGCCCTTCCTCAGGACACTGGTGGTGTGATATGTATATGACCTGGTGGTTAAATCTTGTCAGCGCCAGGACCATCTCAAAGACCATGAGAAAGTGTTCGGTTTGCTCCGTTCTCGTCACTTGAAGATGAACTCGTTGAAGTGTGCCTTCGGGGCCACCTCCGGAATGTTTCTTGGCTTCATCGTCAGGTATCGAGGTATCAAGATCGACCCCAAGAAGATCTAGGCCATCAGTCAGATGCCTCCCCCAAGTAATATTTGGGAGCTTCGAGGCCTCCAAGGCCACATAGCCTATATACGCCGATTCATTGCGAATTTGGCCGGCTAGTGTAAGCCCTTCTCTCGGCTCATGAAGAAAGGTGCCGCCTATGGGTGTGGTGAAGAGTGACAGACCACTTTTGAGGAAATCAAGAAGTATATGCTTTAACCTCCGGTCCTGATGCCACCCGTTTCCTGAAGGCTGCTGGTCCTTTACGTGACCGCCCTGGAGAGATCCCTCGGCGCCCTTCTCGCCCAGAAAAACAATGATTGAACAGAGAATAGCCTCTACTACCTCAGCCGCATGCTCCTCGACGTTGAGATTAGATATTCTCCCATCGAGAAGAGCTTCCTAGTGCTCGTATTTTCCGTACAGAAATTGCGGCACTACTTGAAGCATCATGAGGTACAGTTGGTCTCTCGGGTAGACCCGTTGAAATACATCCTGAGTCGGCCGATGTTGACCAGCCGATTGTCACACTGGGCAGTGATCCTCCAGCAGTTCGACATTAGGTTCGTACCTCAAAAAGCCGTCAAAGGAAAGGCTTTCGCGGACTGCTTAGTTGCTCATCCAACCTCTGCGGACCAGCCGCTGGATGTGGGCTTTCCTGATGAGGCAATCCTCTCAGTCGATCACACCACCCCATGCTAGCAGATGCACTTTGATGGTGCCTCCTGAAGCCCTACTGGTAGAAGGCTCAATGATCCTAGGCTTAACAGAGTGGGCCTGGGTATCGTCTTCATCACCCTAGAGCAAGTAGTGCTGCCATATTCTTTATTATTGTCAGAGGGATGCACCAACAATGATGCAGAATATCATTCCCTCATCATTGGCCTCGAGTTGGATATGGAGGTTAACGTACCCCACCTGTATGTAAAAGGGGACACTGAGCTAGTCATCAAGCAGGTTAACGGTGACTACGCTGTCAGGAAGCCAGAACTCGTGCTGTTGTTGGAGTGCACCCTCCATCTAATGGCCAAGTTCCCCTCCCGACCAAATGTCGTTCACGTTCCACGGTTGCAGAACAGTCGAGAAGATGCTTTGGCCAGCCTGGCCACATCACTCGCGGAGCCTGAACAGGATGACCTAATCATCCACGTGGCACACCGAAGATTCATTGCTCCTGTTATCATGGAGGGTGGTCGTGGCCTGCGGGTGACCCATATCACGGATAGTGCCCCTGCGTCGGGACCCCCTGGGGTTCCAGGCATGGTGATCGAGACAGTTCCTGACTGGTGGACACCCTTGGTTGAATATCTCTGACACGACAATCTTCCGATGGACCGAGCGGAGCGGGAAAGAATCTGGCGTCGTGTGCCGCAGTTCACCCTTCAAAGATGTCCCAGTCGTGAGCAGCTCCTCTGCAGGCGCGGGTTTGATGGTGTTCGCCTCCGTTGTCTTCAAGGAGTTGAGATCCCACAGGTCATGCAGGAGGTGCATGCGGGCTCCAATGGCGCCCACCAGGCCGGGTCGAAGTTGTCCCACCAGATTCGGAGACTGTGATACTTCTGGCCCCCATGATCCACGACTGCATCGAGTACGCCAAGAAATTCCATACATACCAAGATCATGCTAACATTGTGCATCGGCCACCGGAGCCTCTCCATACTACTAAGCATTATTAGCCCTTTGTAGTCTGGGGGTTGGATGTTGTAGGGACCTACCCGCCGGCGACGGCCCACCAGTGCTGGTTCATCTTAACTGCCACTGATTTCTTCTCAAAGTGGGTAGAGGCAGCCCCGCTTCGGGAAGTCAAGGATTGTTCTATCGCCGACTTCGTGAGTTCCAATATCATTCACCAGTTTGGAATACCTCACACTATCCTCACGGATAACGAAACCAACTTCCGAGCGGCCGAGCTGAAGATATTGTACGCCAAGTACAACATTCGCTCGAACCACACCTCCCGCTATCATGCGCAGGCGAATGGAAAGATTGAGGCATTTAACAAAACCCTCTCTAACATTCTGCAAAAAATGGTTGGTCAGAATAGGAAAGGTTGGCCAGACAAGCTCCCCAACGCCCTCTGGGCTTATAGGACGACGACTCGCAATTCCACCCAGGTGACCCTGTATTCCCTTGTGTATGGAGCTGAGGCCGTCCTTCCCATCGAGTTCCAACTGCCCTCATTGCACACGGTGGTCTATGACCAGCAAGCACCGGACAAAGTTTTCGAGATCCGTCTAGCCGAATTGGAAGTGCTGGATGAAAGTAGGCTTCACACTTTACATATCCTCGAGAGGCATCAAAGTAGGATGGCTTGAGCTTTCGATAAGAATGTTCGCCTCCGCTCCTTCCTGCAAGGTGACCTGGTGTTGTATCCCAGAGTGCCAATGATTCCCGGCAGGAAACCACCCAAGTTGGAGCCCAAGTGGGAGGGACCTTTTATTGTCCACAAGGTCTATCCCATTGGTGTGTATTCCCTGGTGACTATGAATGGGGAGTGTATCATTCCTCCCACCAACGCCAGGTTCCTCAAGAAGTACTTTTCCTAAACCGGTTGGTCCTACATGACCTTAAACTGTATGGTCTAGCATGACCTTAAAATGTATGGTCCAGCACGACCTTAAACTACACTTTTCCCTATATTTGGGCTCCATGGTCCGAGCTCTAAGACATAAAACTAAGATCCTCTTGGTCCGAGCTCTAAGACCTAAAACTAAGATCCTCTTGGTCTGAGCTCTAAGACCTAAAAGTAAGATCTATATTTCGTCTAACATGAAGATAAACTGTATTGGAAAGAACTACATGTGGCTTGATTCTCATCCTCATGAGATACGTAGGACCGCCTAGACATTTCGTCTCTGGTCCAGCCCAGGAATTACCAAATTCCGCCCTTTCTTCCTTCTCGGTCCGAGCTCTAAGACCTAAAACTAAGATCTATATTCCGTCCAACATGACGTTAAACTGTATTTCCAGAACTACGTGTGTCTCGATTCCCATCATAATGGGATACGTAGGACCGCCTGAACGCCTAGATGTTAGGTCCAGCCCCATCTCTTAAGAGATCCCACGATCTCCCGGTGCATAGGGTTTTTGGCATTACGCCCCCTCTTTTGCCCAGGGATCCGCCATCTCTTGGACGCTCTCAGACTGAGCCCTCTGTCCCTTTCCAGTGGTCTGCTGATGTGATCAAAGCACTCTGGTCTAGAACTTGGAGTGCCAGATTCGACTTAGGCAAGTTCCATCCACTTTCCAAGCTCTATGTTCCCCTTCATTTGGGCCCCCGTCATCCTTCATACCAGGAGGGACCCCCAAGAACGGCCTGGATACAACGCCCAAGGGCTCTCCTACCACCATGGGCCAACGCCCCTGAGGGTTTTAGGCAATAAATTGATACAAATCCCACGTTGTGAACATTGTCAGTGGTTGATGCTCATTTGTTTGTCCCCATGGCTAACACGATAGGATGCTGTGTTGCGAACATGGTCATTAGTATTCCTCAGTCGTCATGCCGGTTCCCCAGGCCCTGAATGTTCGTGGCATGGTTCATGTCATGTTCTGCCCCGCCGCGCCAAGGTGGAATCTCAACACTCCATGTACTAACCCTCAGTACACCCTCGCACATCAGACAGACCGAGTTGCGTAACGGTGTCTCTCGAGGCTCCCACGATGTGAGCGCTAGAGTATGTGCATGGGTCTCTTATTTGCGGGTTGCATGCCACTTGACCTTCATCCCCTTGGGGGAGTGAGGAGTCACCCAAACGTTGCGTTTCGGGCCCAGCATAGCTGGGAGCTAGCATCTGCTGCCCCTCCCTGATTGTTGTAACCTCATAGGCCCCCTTTTCCCGAGGCTCCTCTCTCGGTTGGTCCAAACCACATGACCTTAAACTGTGCTGTTGGTCCAAACCATATGACCTTAAACTATGGTGTTGGTCCAAACCATATGACCTTAAACTGTGCTGTTGGTCCAAACCATATGACCTTAAACTGTGCTGTTGGTCCAAACCATATGACCTTAAACTATATTGTTTGTCCTATCACACGATCCTAAACTGTGACATTATCGTCCGGGCCGCACGACGAAAAACGGCACTGCATTGTGGTGGCCTCGTTGTAGAGGACATCACGTTGGGTATTGGTTTTATGCCATGCCATTTGTCAACGCCTATCATGGCTTGATGCTTGTGGAGACACCTCTGGGCCTGTCACTTCACAACAACAAAACCACTCAGCTTAAAGGACAAATATGATTTATCAAATGCTGCTTCATTTAGTGCAAGGGCCACGCCTGCACTCCCCTTTTACCTTGGCACTAGTTTCTTACCATGTCACATTCAGAACTACATGTGGCTTGATTCTCATCCTTATGAGATACGTAGGAACGCCTGGGGCACATCCCCACGGGTCCAGCCTACCTCCATGTTCGGTCCCTCGACTCGAGGGTTTCCCCGGAGAGCACATGTTAAGTAGGTCTTAGGTCCTCCTTCACGTCGGGTTTTTTGTAGCCGCCTGGCCATGTGTCTGTTTCTCCCCTATCCTCATGGTCCGAGCTCTAAGACCTAAAACTAAGATCCTCTTGGTCCAAGCTCTAAGACCTAAAACTAACATCCTCATGGTCCGAGCTCTATGACCTAAAACTAAGATCCTCTTGGTCCGAGCTCTAAGACCTAAAACTAAGATCCTCATGGTCTGAGCTCTAAGACCTAAAACTAAAATCCTCATGGTCCGAGCTCTATGACCTAAATCTAAGATCCACATTTTGTCCCGCATGACGTTAAACTGTATTTCGTCCTACATGAAATTAAACTATATTCCGTCCCGTATGACGTTAAACTGTATTTCGTCCAGCTAGACGTTAAACTATATTTTCAGAACTACGTGTGGCTTGATTCTCATCCTTATGAGATACGTAGGACTGCCCAGACGTTTCGTCTTGGGTCCAGCCCCAGGGATTGCTGAACACCGTCCTTCTTTATTGTCGGCCCCTCGGCCCGACTTCATGAGAAATGGTGTAATCAGGATATCTACCCCGAACATGTTCGGGATTCCCCATGGTAATGATTGGAAGTGTCAGTTCTCTTTCCAAAGAGGTCCTGCCTGGAAATTGGGATGACCCGTGATCAGGTTGGTATGTCCGTCTAATGCGTCTTCGCCCTGGCGGCGCAATATCGATAGTGTTGGACTCTGTTCGAACAAGCCACCACTCCACCTCCCGCGCTTTGTGTTCCCCCTTATTCGGACCCTCATTTCCTTTCGATTTTGACGGGACCCCCTAATAGTATGGATGCTCGACCTGTGGTCCGCCTACTGTCCTAGGCCAACGTTCCGGAGAACTGGTCATCTTTGACGGGACCCCCTAACAGTATGGATGCTTGACCTATGGTTTACCTACTGTCCTAGGCCAACGTTCCCGAAAACTGACCAACGATATTTGTGTTAGGCCCCATGTTGCGAACATGGAAAGCAGTGAGCCCTCATTTATTGTCCTCCCATTCCGGGCCAACGTGATATGGGTGCTGTGTTTCTGCCACAGATGACAGTTATCCTCCATGGTTGTGCCCCATTGGGTTCCGAATTTGGGCAGCATGATGAACCCTTTCTCTCCACCCCCCTGTGTTCGGATGGATTTCAATGCCCCCAGCATTGCGCCGCTCATGTGTTAAGGCACATTGAGAAGTCGACACATCAATCGGCCCGGGGTCTCTTCAAATGTCAAGGCCCGATTTTGGATGACTGGAGCTTGGTCAATGCCCCACAGTTGAACGAAATGATGGTACGAGCACCTCTTGCTTCTTGCGTTGGGCATTTCCCACAGGAGCCTAGGGGTGAGTTATTCGTTTCGAAGCTATGGTTGAGCGCATTAAACAAAGGGTACAAAAGAGTGGATTTGGCCATACATTGGATTGAGACGATGATAAATATAGGTAAAAAGTTCATGAGATGGCGAAAACAAAGCCCTCAGGGTTTAGCGTGCTGAAGCGATCTTTCCAGCGCTGCTACCCTCTGGCTGGTAGCCTCCAGGGCCGATTTCTTCTCTTTGAAGACTCTCTCCTCATCGACCACCACAGAGCACAGCTCATCAGCCCTAGCTTGTGCCTGCGCCAACTCGCTTCGAAGCACGGTCATCTGGTGACTCGCCTCCACCAGTTGTTCCTGGGCATCAGCCAGTTGGGCGGTCAGTTGCTCCAAGAGCTCAGAGCATGTTGCGATGAAGACCTCTTTATCTGTCGCCTTCCCTTCGAGGTGCCAGACTTCTTGCTCCTCCCTCAGCAGTGCTTGAGCGCTCGTCGATCCTTCCTGGAACTAAGAAATGTCGGTGCACCGGCTGCTCTCGCGCATCTTCTCGGCCATGCAATCATGTACCGTTAGATGAAAGCACTGAGCATCAGCCCCTCCAGTGCACAGGAAGCGCAGCCAGGTCTGAAGTGATCCCATCTGCCTCAGCCAATCGGATTGGGGCTGCCTGAGAAAGTGCTGGATACACTTCCACCCCTTGCGCAGTTCCATCCGGCTCTCCTCAGCTGCCTCTATGTATGAGTCATCAATCTCCTCAGGGTCAGCAGGTCGGTATATGGGGAAGGCCGCCAGAAGATCGGCAGTAGGATCCACCCCAAGGATGTCTTCATGAGGAATAGAATCCTCGACGTCCGGGAGACCTTCCCTCTCCCCAGCAGCAATGACGCCTCCACCAGCATCTGACCGCATTTTGGTAACAACACCACGGATGTCCGCCACCCTCTATTCATCTATTGTCGGGGTCGACTCAGTGGAGAGAGCACGTTCCGAGCGAGTTGGTATGTCCACCGCTGGTCCGCTCGCGGATGGCCTGGGCTCTGTAGCCTGACATGGCTCCAGTGTTGAGATTACTGCGCGGGGCATACGCTGGTCAGACGGGATCTCTTGACACCAAGCACCAGTAGTGAAGCGCGAGACTTACAGGAATCCAGACCATCGGTCCCCAGTGTTCCGGCCTCTTCAGGACCCGCCATAAGCGGAGACCCCTCTGCGCTGGTTAATTCAATGATGGGTGTCGGATCCCCATCATGTTCCAATGGTTCCTCCCCGCCTTCCTCTGGTGTGGACGCCCGTCCACTGCTCAGCTGCTCCTGAGTAGGATGGGGAAGTGAGTTAGAAGTTGGAAAGTAGAATGGATGAATGAGGGAAATGAATGAAGACAGAGACAAACCTCGAGAATCTCGGTTATGTCGAGATCAGAGTCGACAATCTCGCCGCTCTCTCGGAGACTCCCTTGGTAGGTCGCCCCTTACGAATCCTCACCTTCAGGATCCTCTTCTTCATCTTCTCCCTCGCCTTCATCCTCTCCTGTTTCCTCCTCCCCCTCCAGCTCTTCATCACTGTCGCCTTCTCCCGGCGACATCGCTTTCGGATCATGCTCCTGGCCGAGCATCACTTTCACTAGGAAAGTTGGCTCCGCACGCCTCCCCCTTTGGAGTGTGTATGCATCCATGTCCGTCACATAGGCATACCGCCGATGGAAATTTACTCGGTCGGTAATCCAAACGAGCCCGACCTCCGGTAGTTGGATCCCATTCTGCATTATCTTCTGCCAGATGGCTTCGACGCTCAGCGATTGCCGCAGGGTCATCCAGGCCGAACATAGTGCCTGGAAAATTGCGTCTTGGGAAGGTTCAAGCAGATTTCTTATCTGCTTCCCAGGAAGTTCCTTGGCCGCCTCATGTGACCCACCTGTGGGTAACGAGGACGTGGAGGCACCATGTGATGTCCTCGCTGCCGAAGTCCCATCCTGCGCAAGCCTCGCTGCCTGATGCGCCCTTGGTTCTCCCCTTCCGACGGCACCTTCCCTTCTTTCCCGTCGCCCGGTTTCCGCTCGAGTAACCTCGAATTTCCGGACACGCTTTCGTAATATCCCCTCAGGGTACACAACGGTCCAGTTTTTGGCATATTCATTTGCTAGGCCACCATCTACCCCGGTGGGAGGGAGAGTAACGAAGTCGCCAGAGCCGAAGGTGGTAAACCTCAACCACATCTGGTGCAGGATGCATGGATTCTTCTCCTGCCAGACAGCCGTGAATACCTTCTTCGGCATTCGCTGGAGGAACCCGAACTGCCTGGCGAATTGGGATGGCACGTACAGCTCGCAGATCACCTTCCCGTCGATCTGAGCCATGAGCACCCTGCCCCGAATGCTCTGTAAATATTCCTACTGTTCTAAAGAGCCTCACCCGTTTTCCACCAGCTGGCCAACCGAGGTGGGGAATGGGATGAAGTTGAAGTTGCCATGGTTACCAATGCGGATCCTCATTCCCTCCTCATTGAGCGTCAATGGAGCCACCCCTGAAATGTTTAACAAGGATGGTCGCAAGCCATTGCCAGGAGGACGTACGACGTTTGGGAATGTATACCCACCGAGATGAGCCGCCACCCAGCCATGAAAGATCTGGAAGGGACCATAGACCCTCCGAGGCGACCCCCCTCATGAGATGCACCCCAGAATGGTATACACCATGGCCAGCACGAGAACACTCAAGTTGAACCATTTGTTGGTGGCCATGGAGCCCGCCATCACCAAAGTCGCGGGATGAACACCCATCCTCGCGTCCTGCACCGGCAGGAGCCACCTGCTCAGGAAGGCGGAAAGGAACCCGGCATACCGGATGTTCGGGTCCTGGGCCTCAATGACGCGGTAGCCCCATGATTGGTATTGCCCTGCCTCTAGGGTCTTCCAGTATGACCCGTCTTTGCTCCTCTGAGTCGTGGTTGGGAACCGTTTGCCCCGTCCCGGAATCTTGATGGCGGGATCCTTCTCAAGGAACAGGCTAAACCAGACCTTGTAGGATATGTCCTTCAGGAAGTCCTTGACCCCCAGCCTCTCCTTGGCCAACTACAGCAGGTGCCATGTCAGCAGAGGCGTCCGCGACCTGTCTCCCTAGGTGTTCTTTGGAGGAACGAACTCGTCGTATTGGTAACCCTCCAGTGGGATACCGCCGATGCAGTGAACATCTCAAAGACTGATGCCGACTTCCCTGTGATGAAGGTGGAACGTGTTGGTGTCGGGAGACCACCGGGTGAATAGCTATAGTCTGAGTTCAGGCTGACGGTGGAAATGGAACAGCGATGTCCATACCGCCTCGAACAGGCCGATATACCGCAGTTCGTCTCCGAACTGGTCGCAGGTATGGAAAACCCAGAACGCCGAGGCCCATTCGCTGGTGAAGTTACCCCCGGACCACAGGTCCCAATCCTTCAGCCATCCCTTCGTGTCGTCCGTGATGCACTGACGGAACGTGCTCGTGTAGAGGGCCGGAGAATCCTCCGCCACAGGCTCGTCCCCGGTAATGGTCCAAGTCCTCGGGTTCAGGACATATACATCCATGTGTGTAGTTTCCATGGTAGGAAAACCGTTGTTGGTGATGTTGTAGTGAGGAAGTTCGTCCTCCCGAGTCACCCAGGATCGCGGTGTGCCCACCTCGAAGCCCGGCAGTGGTACCTCCTACAGGATTCCAAAATTCTCAAGCGGGAGTTTGTCTGAAAAGGGATATGCCTTTTGTGCTGGAGTCAGCAGATTGAACAAGGTGAGATTGTTGGAGACGATCACCTTGGCGCCATATACCTCCTCGTTCACCGCCATTTCTGCCCTACGGGCAGCGGCTTCCCCCTCATCGACTCGGTTTGCAGCCATCTCGAATTTTTCGGGAGTTGGGCGAAATTGGGATGCAGTGCGCAGAATTGGAGAGTTCGGCACGAAATCTGATGGAGTTGCACGAAATCCTAGAGATGAGCGCGCAATCGGCACGCGAAGCGTGGAAGATCCTATTTTGGCCCGAAATCACTGCCAAATTTCGGAAGGAATTCTGCGCTGCTAGTGCGTTATTACGCGCAGCCACGGAGCGATTTCGCGCACGAGAAGAACAGCTTATCACGTGGAAAAAAAGCAGATGTATGGAGTTGGGACCCAACGCACCTTTTTATAGGCGAGGGCAGGGTTCCGCACCGCGCGGAAAGAGGAATCCGCGTGAGTTCGGAATTTTTGCGCACCCCATGGGAATTTTGCGCGCAACTTGACCAAGAGGCTCCTCACTTTGGTGTTTCAGCGTTTCCCTAGGAATCTGATCATTGCGACCTTTCGCCGATCCAATTCCAGGGGGGGCATTTGTTGACGCCGAAAAAAAAAGCCCGCAACTCCCGGAGGAAGTTTCGGAATGATGAAGAGAAGTCATATTCGGAATCAGAGGCCCGATCCGGAGGCCCGGGTGGTGGTGCGCGAAATAAAGGAGGATCCACGCGCAGAAATGATCTGCGCGCGAATTGCTCCCGGGATTCACGGAATTGGACTGGTGAGGCGCGCAATAATTGCGCGCCCTGTTTCTCCGCGGCGATATTTTGCGCGCAAGCGGTTCCCGGCGTGGAAAACTTCATGCGCCGCCTGGATTCTGCGCCGGAGGTCGCCTATAAATATAAGGTGACCCTGAACGGTTTGGGAGTTGAGGAATCCGAAGCGACTCTCGTGCGTGCAATTCGGCTCCCCCCGCGTGAAAGATAACATCCGGGTAATCTTGAATTCCGCGCAACCTTGCCCCGGAGTTCGCCTTTGTGCGCAACTCCACCGGCATCAGTGAATTTTTCCCTTCCCCCAGTTTCCCCACTTGCGCGCAACCGTGGTCCGTGCGCGCAATACCGTGCCGTGCGCGCAAAACATTGCGCGTAATTACCTCTTCGTGCGCACTTACATTACACCTATTGCACGTCATCCCAGTGTTTTGCACGCAAAGCATCCCTTTTGCGTGCGCAAGGCCGAGGACCCCTCACCTTGACGCCCCTTGGCTGCCCCCTACACCGGCACCTGATGCCTCCCCTGCCGGGCATGCGCGCCATGCGTTGTTTTCCTGCACGGCCTTCCAGGCCCGTGCGAAGTAACCTCAAGGTCCCTTGGGCCATGTTTCTTATTGCGTTGCATTGCCTTATGCTTCTCCGCATAGGCACGCTAACTGATATTGCTTCTTCACATAGCCACGCTAACGTGGACGCCCCGGTGGTTTGCCCTACGACCCCCTTTCACCATGGCCTTGCTGATGCCTTCCCGTCCACAAGGGGTAGAGGGAATTGGGCATGTAAGCCCTAGGGGTTGGAGCAAACCCACTTTGTCCAAGCTGCTGGACGTTAAACTGCTAAGCACCTCTTCCTTAACTAAAGACGTTAAACTGTGGTCCGACCCCGTGCTTCGCACGCAGGGTCCCCCCAGCTCGGACATTTTTTACGCCCACTCATCTCCACGGGAGTGGACTCTTCCTCACATGGAATGAGATCCTCTTTGTCGGAGTGGCGTTTGTCCGCGGGGGAAGGGCTGCCTCAGAGCGTAATCCCCTAACCTTTCGTATGGATGATTGCACCCGTGCATCTCTGTACTACCCCCTGCCAAGGCCAGTGGAGTTCTTCTCCCACTGCGATTTGTCGCACCACGGGCCTCCACCCTGGAGTAAACCATGACACCAAGGGCTGCTAACCACGAGTAAGCCCCTATTTCCTCTTTGGGCCGCTCAATGCATAAGCCCCATTCCACTTCTCACGGACGCACGCTCCGCGACGTGATCGTCTGGTCCCTGGTTCCTCTTGTTTCCCACACCGAGCATGACTCACATGGGCTTAGAGTGCGCATCGACCATGACATCCTCCTATGGGCCACCTCAGAGTGTAAGCCCCATCCCAGTGAACTACATGGACTTTGATCCATGCTAATACATGGTACGTAGGAAGCCTCCATGAGGGTCAAGCCCACCACCTAGTCGTCCCGACCTCTCCATGTGGGTCCCCTGACCACCTTGGGCTTCCTCAGAGCGTAAGCCCCAAATCTCGCGTCTCGCATGACGTTAAATCGTATTCCGTCCCACATGACATTAAACTTTATCCCGTCCCGCATGATGTTAAACTGTATCTCATCCCGCATGACATTAAAATCAATCTCGTCCCGCATGACGTTAATCTGTATCGCGTCCCGCATGACGTTAAACTATACTCCGTCCCGCATTACGTAAAACTGTATCCCCCCTCTTGGGCCGTCTTAGAACGTAAGCCCCATGCTTCACCCCACCATCCATCCTGATCCTTACCCGGGCCACCACATCCTGGTGAGATCATGCCACCCTTTCCCACTCCATGTCATACGGGAGGTCGCCCACGTGCTGGCCCCAACATCGTTGTTCCCCCCTAGGGATCCTTTAACCCGATCCATCTCCGCAAGATGTTAAACTCGCGACATACCCCGTGTCAAACATGGGATGATGAGGAAAACCTCAGATGGTACTCATTCCCCGCGTTCGATGTGGGATGCCTCGGGCTTCCGCGCCCTCGAGAAGCCCTGTGATGAGGGACCAAAGACAGACATGCCGACGATGCCCCAACGTGACCATTCTCCTCACCGCAGGTTGCTGTCCGGACAAGACCCCTTGGAGCATCTTGACGGAAGCAGCGTAATTAACTGGCGTCCATGTAGATATGGCACTGGGAATGATCTTCACGAATCCGTCTTAAATTTTTTAGGGAGACCCGGACTAGGTGACGAGCTCCGAGGAGGAATCCACGGAAGGAAGAACCGACATCCCATCATCCCGGTTTTGATCAAGGATTCGATATCCCTGAAGAAGGAACGGATGCCGCCGGCCTTTGGAAAGAAGGAATGCGGGGCCACAAGTAGCGCGCCCTCCCCGGCGGACGGACGCTCGCGCCCTGGCGAAAGCGTCCAAAACAAATAGTCAGTAAGTATATGGAAGATAAAAGTACAATAAGAAGTAAAGAGCAATAGAAAGCAATATGTAGTAACAGTATGTGGTAAAATAGGGTGATACAATAGTAATCAAACCATAACCAACAACAACAGTGAAGCACAGAGCTAGAAAATAGAAACCCTATGGGAAGTACTCACAGCCATCCCCTCTGGTCCTATCAAAGAAATACCACAACCCTCTGAGCAGTTCACTCAGCCTAGCCCCTCTGGTTTTTCATACAAATTAATGAGACTCTTTGGGAAACCTCACTCGGTATAATCCCTTTATATTCTAGGGTAGTCAAAGACTCTCTTGAGCAAGATCAGGAGGTCTAACCCTTTTATCCCCAAGGTCTAGAGACTCTCTGAGGAATATATCTCGATCAATTCCTCTTATAGCCTTAGGTATACCGCTGACTATCTGAGAAATCTCACTCGGTCAATTCCCACCTCAAGCCTAGGATGGTTCTTAAAGAGATTTAAACAAGATAAGACTCTCTGAGGAAGCGCACTCGGTCTACCTTTCTGTAGTCTATAAAATCCAACACTCTATGGGAGCTCACTCGTTCCATCCCCTCTGTAGTCTATAATGTCTAAGACTCTCTAATAATCTCACTCGGTCTATCCCTTATAGTCTATAGCACTAGTTTCTCTCATCCCCGTGCCGGTAGGTGCATAATAATGCTATAAGGCTAAAGTACAACTATAGAGCTACTTGGCTAACCAAAGTACACCTATAGTGCTATTGAACTAAACGGTCTACATGGCAACAAGAATCTCATGTGTTTCACTTCAACCTATAACCACAAGGCATGAAATAGGTGTAGAAGTCAAAGGAAAATGATACCCAAGGTCGTGAACAGAACAATTAATTGAAAAAACACATCCAAGCACAACAATTTTCCTCTAACATGGTCAAATTACCTCTACAAAAGAATACACAAAAGGCATTAAAAGAACAAGGGAATAAAGGTAAACATGTGATACCCTATTCACGGGTATTGGTGGAAATTCGCACATAAACTCAAATACATTAAACGGTAAAGCCCAAAACACCTACCTCAATCCTAGGAGATCGATATACTTGAACCACGACGATTGATTCTCCCGAGAACTTCGTAGATCTGAGAAAACGCACAAAATTTTCTACCCTAGATAACATGAGAAAGGGGTAGAATTGGAAAACAAGGTTCAAGCAAAAGGAAGAACTCACTGATGTGCTTACAATGCAGTCGACCATGCTCAAATCGGAGAACGGACGGAGAGGCGTGAGATTGCGGAAGATTCGGTCGTACGGGTCGCTCTCGGACGAACCAGACCTAGATGAAGACAAATATCGCGATGAGGCACCACCCCGGTCTGTTTAGTAAAAAAATGAAAAGTAAATGGTATGTATTTTTAATGTACACAGCGTGTAGTGGGTTTTTCTATACTCCGCCAAAATCGGCCTCAATGTCACCCTACACACCGTGTGTGTGGCCCGAGCACGACTAACACACAGCTTCGAGCCGGAGAAGAGTACACGGCGTGTAATTAAAAATTTTCCAGAAACTACAAAAATGTTGAGAAACTCTAGAAAGGAAATACATACCTGAAAAGAAGATCTGGGTTCTTACAAACTTCCCCCCTTAAAAAAATTTGTCCTCGAATTTCCCAAGAGTGGCGTAGAAGAAGGATCCTCGAACAGCTCCGACCACTGCGATCGAACCTCGTCCTCCCTCTCCCAAGTCTCATCCTGTACTCGCCCATGCTGCCATAGCACCCGTACCAGAGGAATTGACCGGCCTCGGAGAACCTTCATACTGTGATCGACAATCCAGATAGGATGCTTCTCAAACGACGCATCCACTTCAAGGTCAACCTAATCAGGATGGAATACATGAGATGGGTTTGAGATGTAACATCGGAGATGAGAGACATGGAAGACGTCATGCATAGCCTGGTACCACTAAGGTAGTTTCAAACGATAGACAACCAGCCCAACTCTCTCCAATACCTCAAATGGTCTGACGTACCGCGGTGAAAGCATACCCTATCTCTGAATCCTCCTATGTCCCAACCACGGTGTGACATGCAGGAAAACCTGATCTCCGACCGCGAACTCCATAGGTTGTCTCCGCTGATCATCATATGACTTTTGTCGAGACTGTGTTGTATCCATCCTCTTCCAAATCAAATCTATCTGCTTCGAAGTCTCTTGAACTAGACGAGGTCTCATGAAAGCTGCCTCTCCTGCCTCCAGCCAGCATAACGTCGATCGTCACGACCTACCGTACAAAGCCTTGTATGGTTCCATCTTATTGGTCGCCTGAAAAATGTTATTGTAGGAGAACTCCAATAGTGGTATATGCCTCTCCCAAGAAACTCTAAAGTCTATAATGCATGTTCGGAGCATATCTTCAAGCACCTGGATCGTGTGCTCGAAATGTCCATCAGTCTGGGGATAGTATGCTGTACTTAAAAGTACCTATGTGCCCAATGCCTTCTAAAGTCCCTTCCTGAACCGATAGGTAAAGCGCACATCCCTGTTTGAGAAATTGGAGTGTGGAACTCCATGTAGATGTACAATATCTCTAATGTACAGTCGTCCCAGATCATCAACACTGAAGGTCTCCTTGATCGACAAAAACTGTGCTACATTCGTAAGTCTATCAATGACAAACCAAACTACATTACTTTCTCGTGGTGAACTCGAAAACCCAGTCACGAAGTACATCACTACATCATTCCACTTTCTCTACGGAATGGGTAACTGCAGTAAAAGCCCTGCGGGTCGCTGATTCTATAATTTCACCTGAAGACAAGTAGAACATCTCATGAAAAAACTAGAAACATCTCTCTTCATACCTGACCACCAGTACTGGCGATGAAGATCCCAATACATTTTGGTGATGCTAGGATGAACTGCCCAAACAGAGGAATAAAAATCCCGCATCAGATCCTAACGTATGTCTGCTGGCACCCATACGTATCCCTGGAAACGGAAGTTCTTATCCTCGCCCACTATCCATCCAGGAGGAGGGTCCCCTCCTGACACACTCTCCCGTAGGAATAAGGCCTATGAGTCTGATAGATGCCTAATTCTTACCCAATCAATAAGTGAAGAGGTAACAACCACAGAATATAGGGCAATCTGTCCCAACCTATCTTGCACCTCCAGATGCATCTCAGAGAACATAGCCATAAGCTGCCACTGAGTGCAAGCCTCCTAAACTGCCTGAATCTGAGTTCGTCTGCTCAATGCGTCTGCCACAAAATTTCCATTTCTTGGCGTATAGGTGTGCTCAAAGTCAAAATACTGAAGATACGTGACTCACCCATGGTGTCTGAGATTCAGATCACACTGAGTGATGATATACTTGAGAATCTTGTGGTCGGGGAAAAACACAATGTGCTCTCCCAGAAGATAGTGTCTCCAACAGCGTAGTTCATGGACAACTGCTACCAACTCCAAATCGTGCGTCGCGTAGTTCTTCTCGTGTGGCCTCAACTGCCAAGACCCGTACGCAACGACTCCATATCCCTGCATAAGCACGTATCATAGCCCGATACTCTAAGCATCACAGTAAACAATGTAGCTCTTTCTCAGCTCTGGTAAGACTAGTATCGGTGCGGACGTCAACCACCCCTTTAGCTCCTGAAAGGTTGATTCACAATAATCTGACAAAAAAAATTCACCCCCTTCTTGGTCAGACCTTTCAACGGTGTTGCTAGGCCCGAGAAGTCTTGAATGAAGCATCTGTAGTACCCGACCAGACCTAGAAAACTCCGTACCTCAAAGACGTTCTTCGGATTCTCCCAGGAAACAACGGCTCTCAATTTCTCTGGGTCCACAGATACTCCAGCCTCTGAGATTATGTGACCCAAGAAGTGAATCTGATCCATATAATAGTGGCACTACAAGATTTTAGCATACATCTGATGTTCTCTCAGTGTAATAAGAACGATCTCAAGATGTGTTTCATGGTCATCTTGAGTGTGAGAGTAAACCAAGATATCATCCACGTAGACCACGACAAAAGAGTCCAATTACGGATGGAACACTCATTTCATCAGTGCCATGAAGACTGTAGGTGCGTTCGTAAGACCAAACAACATGAAGATATATTCATAAAGACCATACCTACTCTTGAATGATGATAGAGGTATATCTGATGGTCTAACATGCAACTGATGACAACCGGACCTCAAGTCGATCTTCGATAACACTCGGGCTCCTCGAAGCTGGTCAAAGAGGTCATCAATCCTCAGAAAGGGGTATCAGTTCTTGACCGTCAACTAGATCAGCTTCCAATAATCCACACAAAGTTGAAGGGTACCGTCTTCCTTCTTCGCAAAGAGGACATGTGAACCCCATGGATAAGTACTGGGTCAGATGAAACCCTTTGGCTGCAACTCCTCCAACTACTTATTGAGGTCTTGCAAATCAGTTGTATCCATCCTATAAGGAGGAATGGAAACCGGTTCCACTCCTGGCCCGAGCTCAATCGAGAAGTCTACCTCACGATCCTGAGGTAAACCTGAAAAGTCTTTTGGAAATAAATCCCCGAAACGATCCACTACTGCAAGAAGGTAAAACTGTGAAGTCCCCTATTCATCTAGATAAAGAGTAGAAATCTAGGTTGTAACATGCATGTGGCCATGATGATCTGTGTAATGGCCCGGACCTCTCCGGGCCATTCCTTTGTCAAAAAGAAGGTCAAGAAGTGTTCTGGAGTGTAAAATGGACTTTTCCCATGCATTCCAGAATTTTGAAACTACACACAGTGTAGTTTGAGTACACGTCGTGTACCCCCTTTCCGGGTTTACCCCGTGTTGCAGGTAGTGTCCTTGCCATGTGATGTAAATGGGTACAGTCGTCTGTCCGATACTACACGCCATGTAGTCCTTCCCCGTGTATGCGTTACCAGTCAACGACTGTGTGCCGTGTTGGAGTTGTGTCCTTTCCGTGTGAAATAAATGGGTACACGTCGTGTGTCATAACTACACGCCGTGTAGTCCTTCCCCGCATATGTGTTACCCTCAAACTGTGTGTGGACCAGTCAATGGTCACAGAGCCATGTTGGAAGCCGCGTGGAGACCATGTGAAATAACCGAGTACAGGTTGTGTACCATAAAGTACATATCGTGTACTTTTTCTTTTCTAGCCTATAAAAGGAGGATTCCCCTCCTCCTTTCAACTCATCCCTCTCCTCCCCTTTCCTTTAAGCAGAGTTCTCCCAAGAGACTCGAAGGCTCTTTCTTCCATAACTTCTTCGTCTGAGCTCCGATTTACGATCTGTCAGTGGCCACGAAATCGTAACGACAAGGCAGAACTTACGAGCTTGTATCTGGTGTCTTTCCTTCGGCCTTTCCTTTCAGACTTCCACCCAAGGAGGTATTGGCGGGACTCGACATATGTGGAAGACGCGGACGGACGTCTTCTGAGGTTGATCCGGGAGAGCGTTACAATCAGAACCTGTTGAGGTAGGGATCTTACCTTCGTCTCTCTAGTTTGTGCATCATGCGGGGTGGGTGTTCTCTTGTTTATGTGAAACACTTTTGATCTAGTTTAATAAAGATAATAACATGCTGATATAACGGGGTTTTGAATTTGTGATTTCTGTTATCTTTATATCCTATGATATTATATTGTGAATTGAATAGGCTTATGCCAACTGAAAATCACGGTTGTTGGGTGCCTTTGCTTGCACAATTAAATGTTTCCCTATCGTTCTAGACCATTTTTGTGGATGCAACATTGTGGAATGTGGAAATTGGTAAATCGCGTAATGTTGGTTGTTTAAAATCTGGAACCATTGTGTGATCACCCCGGTTGAACAAAACGAAATAATGAACATATGGGTGTTGTCTTGGATACGTGGCATGTGATGGGGGTGTTTTGTGGTATGTTGTGGATCGGGTGAGTAGTGGGGCTGTGGTTGTGTTGGTTGTGGTTTGGTGTCAATGCTATGTTGGTGATGGGAAACGTGGCTGCGATAAATGGTATTAAAGGGATAATGATGTATGGTGCGGTTGTGGTTATGGTGGTTGGCAGTGGGGCTACAGGGATGGGTTGGAATATGAATGGACTATGGGTTGTGAATAATAAAATTAAAGTGGAAGATTAAATAAATAGTGGGTCATGGTAATGGAACGGGATTAATATGCAATTGGTTAGTTGGTTGATAAGAAGGGCTTTGTTGTGTTTCTTGTGTTTTCCTAACTTGATTTGTGGATGGTAGTGATATGTTTTACGAAAGATCGATACTGTTTGTTGTGGATAGTTTCCTAGTAGTAAAGGAACTTAATAAACTATTTCTGCTGAAACGTGAAAACCTAAATGGGGTTGGGTTTGTTTGTTGTATTCATTCTTCGTAGTAGCGGTGCCGAAGCCCGTGCTCAGTTTCTCTATTTAAATGCCATAGGCTGGAGAGGGTGTTTTTCCATTTGTTGCTAGCTCCTTCCTTCTCCTTCTCCCCTAGGCTATGATGGATTGAGGCGACCTTACACCTAAGACTCTTCAGTTAGGTTTTGATTGGGGTGGCATTATCCCAAGACTCTTCCAGCAGGTTCTTCTATTTCCCAATAATTTTCGGGATGAGGCCCAAGTGTGTGTGGGCGGGATACGTGGTTGTGAGGCCCAGGTGTGTTCGGGAGGGGATACATGGTTGTGAGGACCAGGTGTGTGCGGGCGGGGATACGTCGTTGTGAGGCCCAGGTGTGTGCGGGTGGGATATGTGGTGGTGAGGACCAGGTGTGTGCAGGCGGGATACGTGGTTGTGAGGCCCAGGTGTGTGCGGGTGGGGAGACTATCGCAGCGTCAGGACGTTCGCCGTTAGGAAGAGCAGCTAACTAAAGGGAAATGGTGCGGGGTACCCAATACTCTTGTTTCTTATATACTAATACCTGTTGTGACTACGTTTTTGGTGAGTGTGGATGTTGATGTTGGGTGGATAGAATTCCTTACTAGGTTTTTTTGTTGTTCTCAAGGGACATTAGGATGTCTCCCCACTTGTGCACGAGAGATTTAGGTTTCCCTACTGAGTATACTTGTATGCTCACCCTATGTTTACTTTTAGGTTTCTAGGAGGACTATTAGTTCTGTGCGTGACCCTACTAGTCGGACAGTTGGAGTTGTTGTTGTTGTTGTACTCTTGTTTTCTTTCGGTATTGTACTTTGAGCTTTCTTGAACTTGCACCTTGTTATAAAATTGGTTAAACATGGTTGTGGGATTTGTTTGGGTTTATTTATATATGATTTTTCTTTTCCTTTTTGGTGGTTGACATGTCCAATTTCCCAATCATAAAATAATAAAAAATGGTAATGCCTCCCATATTTGTGAAAACTCATACCCTTGGTGCTAGTCGCCAACCCGGGGCCTACTGGAGGCGGGACTCGGGGTCATTATCTCCCTTTCACCATTGCCAGCTTAGGAGGGGCATCTTTGGTGGGAGGGGGTCATGACAGAATGGTATTAGAGGTGATGTTTGAGAGATAGGATGGAGTCTGGAGTTAGGAACATTGAGGATTGCATGGGATGGTAGGGAAACAGAGTTAGTTTATCTTGGTGTGTGACATAGTCCAGGGAAGATCGGCTAGGACATGGGATTTTAGGGCCCCCGTGATCCGATGCAAGGACTCTGAGCCTACGGAATGACCAAGTGAGATTACATTGATTGCAGGATAGAGACTCTAGGGAAGTTACATGAATCATCATGATTGTGTTTTACTTGATTTGGGTGTTTTGGGAATGACATTGAAATAAAACGATAAAAATAAAACCATGAGTTTTTCCTTACTACTTCGGATTAGGTGATCTTTGTTTACCGTATAGCTATGGCACCTGGACGTCATCCCCAGGGGGCTCATATGGCTGAGGCCCAGTAGATTCAGGCGGTCGATCAGTTGGGGATTTACCGAGAGGAGGAAGATAGCCAGTGGAAGAAGACTCTACGTTCATTCCAATGGAAAACCCTCAAGAATTACAAGGGTAATACTTCAGATACAGAGATGGAAGGGTGGCTTGAGGAGCTTGGGATCGCTTTTACCTTGTTCCGTTCTCCGAGAGAGTACTGGTTTCCCCTAGCAGTCAGTCAGCTGAGAGGTGCAGTGTGACAGTAGTGGATGCTCTACCTTGGAGAGAGGATAGAGGCCGAGGTTCAATGGGAAGACATTGAGAAGGAATTCCGGGAGGAATCCATTTATTCCATGATCAAGGTGGAGAAGCGGCAGGAGTTACTCTCCCTTCAGTATGGGAGTATGTCAGTACGAGAGCTGGGGATCATGTTCAAAGATCTCCTGCTCTTTTCTCTGGATCTCTTTCCGGATGAGGAGAATCAAGCGAGATGTTTGGAGGAGGCGCTTTGTCCTTCGATCCAGTATGTTGTCACCCCCTTCACCCTTCCGACGTACTTGGTAGTACAGAAGAAGGAAGAGGTTGTAGAGATGATGCACTCACAGGGACGTGTACCTCGAGAGGGGATCCAACCAGGCCCGTCGAAGGGGAAGGCAGTCAGCAGCAGGTCTCCTATGACGGGAACATCCAGGTTCAGGCTAGTGGGGACTAGGCCCTAGAAGTTCCAGTCCAGATCTTCTGGTCCTCGTCCCTTTTTCACGAGCCCATGACTGAAGTGTTTTTATTGTAGAGGTTGCAGGAACGTTCAGAGTCGGTGCCCGACCCGAGCTCAGTACGGTGGAGGTGGGTAGGTTTAGCGCCCACCTCAGTAGCACCAGTTGCTGTTGAGGCCCTTCCAACAGCATCAGGACCATGTTCCTCCGAGGGAAAAAATTGCAGGAGGAGGCCGTCCTCAGGGTTCCCCTCAGGGACCTCGAACAGGGCGTGGTCTGGGTGGTGGACAACATCAGAGAGGCAGAGGAGCTGGGTGTGGACATTTTCACGCAGTAGAGTTGACAGATCTGTCAGGACCAGAGGTGGTGCGAGGTATGATTTGTTTGTTCAGCACTTTTGTTTCTGTTTTGTTCAATTCGGGAGCTTCGCACTCTATTGTTTCACCTAGTCTAGCCCATGCTTTGGGAATAGATGTAGGGAGAATTTCCATACCACTGGTACTGAGTACACCAGTTGGAGGCCTGACCAGCGTATCTTGTGTTTGTCGGGGATGTGGGCTGATGTTGGGACCACATTGATCTATTGGGAAACTTCTTCTGTTAGAGATGCAGCCATACGATGTCATCCTAGGCACCGACTGGTTGTTTTCTGTTAGTGTTGTTATCAATTGATTTCGGATAATAGTCGTGTTCTCCAACGTGGATGGGTGGCACGTATCTTTTGTTGGTGAGAGGAGCTATCAGGTAGGAAGCCGGCGTGTGGAGCCCATCCTTTCCTTGTTAGGCAGGTTATCAGTGATTCCAGCTGATACATAGATGATGGATATCCCAGAGGTTTTTGGGGAGTTCCTCGATGTTTTTCCTAAGGAGGTTGTGACTCTACCCCCCCCCCCCCCGACGTGACATTGTGTTCGGGATAGACTTACAGCCTGGTGACCGTCCGATTTCGATGACCCCTTATCGGATGGCACCTTCGGAGTTGCGGGAGTTGCGGATTCAGATTGATGATCTGATGGAGAAGGGTATTGTTTGACCCAGCGTATCGCCATGGGGTGCTCGAGTTCTGTTCGTGAAGAAGGCAGATGGTGGTCCCAGGTTATGCATAGACTAACTAAGGTAGAACCAGGTAACAGTCAAGAACTGTTACCCCTTCCAATGATAGATGATCTCTTTGACCAACTGAGGAGAGCAGGTTGGTTTTCTAAGACTGATCTACGATCTGGATATCATCAGCTGAGGGTAGTGGACAGTGAAATCTCGAAGACGGATTTTAGGTGTAGGTATGGGCACTTCGAGTTTGTAGTGAAGTCGTTTGGAGTTATGAATGCAGCGGATGTGTTCATGGAACTTATGAACTTTTTATTTCGAGAGTTTCTGGACCGGTTCGTCGTTGTGTTTATCGATGACATTATGATCTACTCAAGATCAAAGGAGGAGAACATTGAGCATCTCAGGGAAGTCTTGGATGTCCTTCGACACCACCAGCTTTATGGGAAATTGTCGAAGTGTAAGTTCTTGACATATGAAGTACACTTACATGGGCACATGGTGTCTCATCATGGAGTGTCGGTGTACCCGTCAAAGGTGGAGGCAGTTGTTTCTTGGAAATCACCCAAGAGCATGGAAGAAGTTTGTAGTTTCCTGGGGTTTGCAGGTTACTATTGGAGTTTCATTTCAGACTTCTCTCGAGTTTCTACACCATTGACAGCTTTGACTAGGAAGAACCAGGTCTTCCTATGGAGTGAGTTGTGCCAGAAAGCTTTCGACTACCTAAATGAGAAGTTTCACATTACTTCCGTACTCAAGTTTCCAGAGGAAGGGTTGTTGTATGAGGTGTTTTATGATTCTTCTAGCCTTGGTCTGGGGTGCGTGATGATGCAGAAGAAGGGAGTGATCTGTTATGGGTCTAGGCAGTTACGCCCTCACGAGCATAACTATACCACCCATGGCATAGAGCTTGTAGCAGTAGTGTTCTCACTGATGTTTTGGAGACATTACCTCTTTGGGGAGCGCTTTGTGTTCTTCTCAGATCACAGGAGCCTACGTTAAATCTTCTCCCAGTGTGACCTGAACCTGCGGCAGCGGAGATGGGTTGAGTTTCTCCAAGAATATGACTTTGAGATCTCTTACACTGAAGGTATGGGAAACGTTGTGGATGATACCCTGAGCAGGAAGTCGCATCAGGAAGTAGTTCGGGAATCCACTGATGCTTGGAAGGCGATGGGAGAGTTCGATGCATTGCACTTCGATAGAAGGGTAGAAGGTGATAGAGGTTGTTTGTTTCAGATGACGGTGCAGTCCTTCTTGTCGCAGCAAGTGGAAAAGTCTCAGTGGGGGGACTCTGAGGCGGAAGTGATGCGGGATCGTGTCGATCAAGGGAACGGTCCAGAAGGATGGTCGGAGGATAGCTGAAATCGGATGCTTTTCCATGGAAAGTTGTTTATCTCGGAGACAATGTGTGAGGGAGTTCTCTGTGAGTTCCATAGCTCAGCCTAGGTGGTACATCCAGGAGTTTCAAAAATTTACCAAAGCCTGAGGGAATAGTTTTGGTGGCCTATGGTGAAATGGGAAGTGGCGGAGTTTGTGGGTAAATTCCTATTGTGTCAGCAAGTGAAGGTTTAACACCGTGTTCCCAGTGGTTTGTTTCATCATTCAGATTTCCTCAAGTGGAAGTGGAATGAAATATCAATGGACTTCGTCATAGGACTACCCAGTGCTCAGGGTGGTTATGATGCTATCTGGGTAGTGGTGGATGGACTGACGAAATCAACTCACTTCATAGCAATTAAGGAGTCAGGCCCGGTGAGTACCTAAGCACAGAGGTATGTAAACGAGGTTGTGCGGTTGCATGGAGTCCCAAAGACTATCGTCTCAGATCAGGATACTTGGTTTACCTCACGAGTCTGGAGGGGGTTACAACATGCTTTTGGCACCCAGCTACGCATTAGCACTGCTTTCCAACCCCAGACCGATGGGCAGATAGTGCAGACTGTCCAGACATTGGAGGACATGCTGCGAGCATGCGTTCTGGATTTCGTAGGATCATGGGTACATCACTTGCCTTTAGTAGATTTCACCTACAACAAAATATTCCACTCTATTGTTGGAATGGCGTCGTTTGAGGCTTTGTATGGAATGCCATGTCGTTCACCCATTTGTTGGGAAGTGGTTGGTGAGACAGGTGCTCTTGGGATAGAGGTAGTGCAGAGCACCACAGAGAAAGTCCAGCTTGTACGTGAGAGGATGAAAGAGGCTCAGGACCGACAGAAGTCTTATGCTGATCATAGGAGGAGGCCCTTGGAGTTCGAGGTGGGATACCATGTGTTCTTGAAGGTTTCCCCTCGACGGGGGCAGCAGAGGTTTGGGAAAGAGAGCAAGCTCTCCCCTAGTTTCATCAGACTTTTGAGGTGCTAAGGCGAGTCGGTGAGGTGGCATATCAGCTGGCCCTTCCACCTCAGTTGGAGAAGGTTCATGACGTCCTCCACGTCTCCCAGCTTCGTCGATACTTGCATGAATAATCTCACGTTATCAGCTGGGGAGAGTTAGATATGGGAGACGACACGACCTTCAAGGAACGACCTATCAGAATTGAGGATTGTAATGACAGGGTGCTCCGTGGACGAACCATTCTGTTGGTTCGTGTGTTGTGGAGGCATGGCGGCCTCGAGGAGAGCACTTAGGAGCGGGAGACCCAGATGCATGCTTAGTACCCGGAGTTGTTTTGAATTGTGAATTCCGTTATTCTTCTGAGCTTTTTGTTGATGTTGTACTCTGTACCTTTGATATATGGAATGCTTGGATTGTCTATTGTGAGACCTTTTGTTTCCTTTTTCGCTGGAATGTGTGACATATCTGGATGTGTTGGGAAATGGAAAAACCTAACCCTTAACCGAGACGCATTAATGCGGATGCGATTGAACCCGTGCGAGCGAGTTAGTGCCGCCTAAAGCGGATAATATCTCGACATAGGCAAAGGAATTTCCCAAAAACCATGTGTTTGGGTAGTGCGTTGGTTGTGTGGTGTTGAGGGTGGTACGAGTTGAAAAAAATCTTAATGTATGAAAGTGGGAAGACCCAAATCGTAATCGAGATGCATTAATGAGGAAGCGATTAAACCCGTACAGGAGAGTCAGTTCCGCCTAATGCGGATAATATCTTGACATAGGAGAATGAATTCCTAACGCATATGATTAGGGTTGTTGGTTGAGTTCATGTTATAACGAGAACCCTAAGAGGTATCTTGATGGGTTTCCTCTAGGTTGGTTTTTGAATTCTCGGGGACGATATTGATTTAAGAGGTATCTGATGTAATGGCCCGGACCTCTCCGGCCCATTCCTTTGTCAAAAAGAAGGTCAAGAAGTGTTCTGGAGGGTAAAATGGAATTTTCCCACACTTTCCAGAATTTTGAAACTACACGCTATGTAGTTTGAGTACACGCCATGTACCCCATTTCTGGGTGTACCCCATGTTGTAGGCCGTGCCCTCACCGTGTGAAGTAAATGGGTACACACCATGTGTCTGATACTACATGCCATGTCCTTGTCTTGTGCAATAAATGGGTACACACCGTGTGTCCAAACTACACGTCGTGTAGTCCTTCCCCGCTTATGTGTTACCCTCAAACTATGTGTTGACCAATCAACGGCCGCGGAGCCGTGTTGGAAGCCGCGTGGAGACCATGTGAAATAAAAGAGTAAATGAAATGTATCATAAAGTACACACCGTGTAATTTTTCTTTTCTCGCCGATAAAAGGAGGGGTCCCCTCCTCCTTTCAACTCACCCCTCTCCTCCCCGTTCCTCTGAGCAGAGTTCTCCTAAGAGACTCGATGGCTCTTTCTTCCATAACATATTCGTCCGAGCTCCGATTTTTGATCCGTCAGTGGCCACGGGATCGTAACGATGAGGCGGAACTTTCGAACTTGGATCCATTGTCTTTCATTCGGCCTTTCCTTTCCGACTTCCACCCGAGGTGGTTTTTCCGGGACTCAACGGATGTGACGGACGCCGACGAATGTCTTCTAATGTTGATCCGGGGAGGGTTGCGATCAGAACCTTTTGAGGTAGGGATCATACCATCGTCTCTCTAGTTTGTGCATCATGCGGGGTGGGAGTTCTCTTGTTTATGTGAAACACTTTTGAACCGGTTTAATAAAGATAATAACTGGTGTATATAATGTGGTTGGGAAGTTTTGATTGTTGTTATCTTTATATCATGTGATATTATGTTGTAAATTGAATAGGCTTATGCCTATGGAAAATCATGGCCGTTGGGGGCCTTTTCTTGCACAATTAAATGTTGCCCTATCATTCTAGACCATTTTTATGGAAAATTGTGTAATGTGGAAATTGGTTAATCACGTAAAGTTGGCTGTTTAAAATCTGGAACCCTTGTGTGATCAACCCAGTTGAAAAAAACAGAATAATGAACATGTGGGTGTTGTCTTGGATACGTGGCATGTGATGGGGGCGTTTTGTGGGATGTTGTGGATTGGGTGAGTAGCGGGGCTGCGGTTGGCTTGGTTGTGGGTTGGTGTGAATTATATGTTAGTGACGAGAAACGTGGATGTGACAAATGGTATTAAATGGATAATGATGTATGGTGCGGTTGTGGTTATGGTGGTTGGAAGCGGGGCTGCAAGGATGGGTTGGAATATGAACGGACTATGGGTTGTGAATAATAAATAGAAAGTGGAAGAGTTAATAAATGGTGGGTCATGGTAATGGAACAGGATTAATAATCAATGTGGTTGGATGGTTGATAAGAAGGGCTTTGTTGTGTTTCTTGTGTTTTCCTATCTTGATTTGTGGATGGCAGGGATATGTTTTACGAATGATCGATGTGGTTGGTTTTGTATAGTTTCCCAGTAGTTAAAGAACTAAATAAACTAATTCTGCTGAAATGTGATAACCTAAATGGGGATGGGGTTGTTTGTTGTATGCATGCTTCGTAGTAGTGGTGTCGAAGCACGTGCTCAGTTTCTTTGTTTTGAATCCATAGGTTGGGTTGGTTGTTTGGTATATATATATATATCTATATCTTTTGTGTTTTAGCACACCCCACCCATGTTGAGCACTTAGTGCTGAACACTCCCATTTCATGGGAGAGGGTGTGTTTCCCTTAGTTACTAGCTCCTTCCTGCTCCTTCTCCCCTAGGTTGTGATGGCTTGAGGCGACCTTACACCTAACACTCTTAGGATAGGTTTCGATTGGGGGGGCTATAGCCCAAGAAACTTCGGGCAGGTTCTTCTGTTTCCCAAGAATCGTCGGGATGAGGCCAAGGTGTGTGCATGCGGGATAGGTGGTTGTGAGGCCCAGGTGAGTGCGGGCGAGGATACGTGGTTTTGAGGGCCAGGTGTGTGCGGGCGGGGTTACGTGGTTGTGAGGCCCAGGTGTGTGTGTGCGGGGATACGTGGTTGTGAGGCCCAGGTGTGTGCGGGCGGTGATACGTGGTAGTGAGGCCCAGGTGTGTGCGGGTGGGATATGTGGTGGTGAGTCCTAGGTGTGTGCGGGCATGATACGTGGTTGTGAGGCCCAGGTGTGTGCGGGCGGGGAGAGTATGGCAGCGTTAGGATGTTCGCCGTTAGGAAGAGCAGCTAACTAAAAGGAAATGGTGCGGGGTACCCAATACTCTTGTTTCTTATATACTACTACCTGCTGTGATTGTTTTTTTAGTGAGTGTGGCTGCTGAGGTTGGGTGGATAGAATTCCTGGCTAGGTTTGTTCTATTGTTCTCACGGGACATTAGGATTTCTCCTCACTTGTGCACGAGAGCATTAGGTTTCCCTACTGAGTATACTTGTATGCTCATCCTACATTTACTTTCAGGTTTCCAAGTGGACTACCAGGGCCGTGCATGACCCTACTAGTTGGACAGTTGGAATTTTTGTTGTTGTTGTACTCTTTTTTTCTTTCGGTATTGTACATTGAGATTTCTCGTACTTGCACCTTGTTATAAAATTATTTAAACATGCATGTGGGCTTGGTTTGGGTTTATTTCTATACACTTGTTTTTCTTTTTTGGTGGTTGACTTGTTCTATTTCCCAATCATAAAATAATAAAAAGGGTAATGCCTCCCATATTTGTGAGAACTTATACCCTTGGTGCTAGTCACCAACCCGGGGCCTACTGGAGGCGGGACTCAGGGGTCATTATCTCCCATTCACCATTGTCAATTCAGGAGGGGCATCTTGGGTGGGAGGGGGTCGTGACACTCTGGTCCAGCTCTACTAGCCTGGACATTCCACTCGCCTCAATGAAGGAATGATCGTCCCCTTGTTGATGTAAAACTCACCTTGCAGTGACAGCAATCGACGACTGCCTCCAAAGGAACTAACCAGTTCATGCCAAGAATGACACCATAGCCCGTCATCTCTAGGACATAAAGGTCTCAAAAGAAATGAAACCCCAAAACCTCGATAGGGCACTCTCTGCACTGTCATATGCTAGATTTACTTGTTCCCAACGGCATGTCATGAGTCAAAAGGTTGACATATGAAAAGATACAGAGCCCAAGGATCTCCACAACCCCAACAGAGGTAATTCTATGAGAAGAACCATTATCGAAAAGATCTGAAGATAAAACTAAGGCTACTAAAATCGTACCTCGAACTGTAGAAGTGCCGGGGTCCTGCTCCTGTTAGGTCTACTCTACGGTGAACGACTGGCTTACACTGCGGCCTTGCGCCCCTGGCTGACCGCTCTGAGCTGATCCACTATGCTGTTGCTGATGACCTGGTGACTGACCACCACAGCTGCGACCTCCACCTCGGCCTAAACGGCCGGAAGATCTGCAGTTCTCTGACTGGTGGGAAACTGGTGAAGCATCACCAGAATGCGGGGTCATAGAGGAACCCCTACCACCAGCTGAAGGTGAGAAGATGTGACCGAAATGCTGAAGATGAAACATCTTGCCGCAAGTTCGGCACTCCATCGAATCTCCCGGGAACTGAGGCTTAGTTTTCCACTTCCTACCGCACTGGTAGCATACAACCTGGCTGAAAGAATATGCATCCCGTGAACCTTGATCTCCACGATAAGACTCTCTACGACGCTTCATGCTGTCTTTAGGAGGAACACCGTCTTTGGATGATGAACCTCCCTGGATCCCTGCTCCAGAATCTCTCAGATTGTGCTCAGTGATCAGTGTCTAGTTGACAATGGAGGATATCGAAGTCAACTGGAAGATATTCACCTGGGAATGGATCTCCTACATGATACCATTCTTGAACTTCCTTGCAAGGAACAACTCATCACCTGCTGGGATCGGTGTGAAATGATATAGCTCTGTGAAACGAGATGAGTACTCCATAACAGATAGAGTACCCTGCTACAGACTCATAAAAACACTGGCTTAATTGGCCCTCTGGGTCTCCAGATAAAAGTAGTCATAGAAGGTGTGTCGAAACTCGTCCCAAGACATATCCTGCTGATGCCCTGACCATGAGATCACCTCCCATCATCTCTTGGTGGTGTCCTAGAGCATATAAGTATCCATCTTTACCCTTTTCTCCGAAGGGGTCTCTAGGTGTTCAAAGATGGTCAGTGTAGCCTATATCCACGACTCTATAGCCTGAGGTCCCCCATCCCCTAAAAATTTAAGAGGATGCTGCTGTAGGAAGACCCGCGTAAACTCAGCCATTAACGGGGCAAGAGGCAGCGCTCCCTGGAAGGTCTGCATCATCCTCAAGAAGTCCTCCATAAATTGCGTATCAGCGCCTGCGACGGGTATAACAGCCAGTGCGAAGGCTGGCTCAACTGGAGGATCATAAGGAAGTCCCTGACGAACTATATCTAGCTTTTGATCACTACCTGACGACAGACGTACAAACAGGGGACGTCTTAGAGGAATAGATCTGAAAGATCAAAAGCACACCTTAGATCAGGATTAACAAAGATTGAAAACACAAGAGTACAAATGGAAAATATGGGAAACAAACTATTATGTTTTACAAAACCTGACTACACGCCGTGTATAAAAACTACAAGGTGTGTCTATTTAAGCCACTGAAATGGGATGGTACCCCTGCCCGACAGGTCGTGTAACACCCCAAACTACACAGCGTGTTGACCCAACACAGGACGTGTACTTGAAGATTATTCCCCTACTTGAGTATCTTCACACGGCTAACTCACATGGTAAAACTAACCTCAGACTACACGGCGTGTTCCCTAGGGACATGTCGTGTTCCCCAGGGACACGACGTGTATTAGACACTGACACATCGGCCCGTGTTGTTAGTTACACGACATTCTACACAGTTTTCATTTTCACGGTGTTTTCCGAACAAACACGGAGTGTATAGTTGAATGTCACATCGTCCCATGTTGTTCGTGACACGACTGCGTACCTCTGAAAGACTACACGACATGTTCAGAATACAATACGACATGTCTACTTGAGCTTCCCCGACCCGTGTTGTTGGTGACACGTCCAGGTACACGACTCTAAACTACACGGCGTGTACCTGCCGTACACGACGTGTTCCTGTTGTTTTTTATACAACACCATGTTCATGCACACACAGTCAGTAACACGTCCTGAAAACTACACGGCGTGTAACCAGAATGTACACACCATGTATTCTGGGTTTTTCTGGGCAGTAGCTCCGAAACCGCACAGAATACCCAGAAACACCGAAATCCAAGCAACGAGGGGACAGATTCCTATCTGTGAGGGCCCATACTCCCTACGAATCAAATCTTGGAATTTCCAACAGTCATGTATAAGATTAAATAGGATCAAGATCAACCAAATTATGATTCAAGAGGGACCATAAGACCTAAAGAATCAAAATTTGGCATTCATTTGAGCATAGTGCAATACAAATAATTCTCTAACAAAGCAGCAGAGATTCTGTAATGAATCTATCACAACAACATGAATAGTCTACACAAATTATATCACAACAGCATGAAATAGCTAATGCACCCTAGATGGCATGGAATGAATGCATGGCATGTGATTTCTACAAGTTCCTAGATGATGCATGAGATGGCATACCCTCATCTCATCGGGTTGGGATAGAAATAGACTGGTAATATCAAAACAATAATAGTACAAATCATGTTAATCACTCTAGGTGAAATCGTATCAACCAAATGATCTCAAAACTAGAAACTACAATAAACGAGGTAGTATGGCTTTTCCATGTACACGGGTTAGCTAATCCTGGGTATAGCTTATTAACAAATACTGAATCCATCCTATCCCTGACTAATGTCTCCAAAAAATAAATCAAGAGAATATAATCCCTCTAATACCACATTGTAACGTCCCAGTTCAGAAAGCCACCCAGAGGCACCCCGTACCTAGTTGGTCACATGGCCTCAAGCGTATTTCCCCAAACGCCATTGGCTGACGACTAGCAGTGAGGGCCTTGGGTGTGATAGTGGGGAAACTATTCCCTCATTGGCAGAGTACATAGTGGAAGAAAAGTAAACATGCAATAGCAGAAGCAGTAATAACCATCACTATTAACAGCGGAAGACTAAATCAACAAACTAGATCACATAAGTATATATATAAAATGATGAATGATACATAACTAAGAAACCAGCCAAACAAGTCAAAAATCTAGAAAACAATAAAGTACCAAAACAAGTACAAAATAAAAGTAAATAGCTCCTCAACATCACAAGGCAAAGCTTGGTCCCATACTCCCCTGCTTCAAGCAATCAAGATCCAGAAGTTGAAGGCGCTTTCCCTTATCTATACCTGTAGCAACATAGTCTTCTTAGGACCAAAAGAATGGCCCAAACAGGGTGTGAGATAAAATCTCACTAGGCATTCACCCAAAGATCTATGCCTAACAGTTAGTGAGTATATGGAAGGTAAAAGTATAATAAGCAGTAAACAACAATAGTAAGAAATAGGCAGTAACAGTAAGCGGTAAAACAGGATGATACAACATCAATCAAACCACAACCAACAACAATAGTGAAGCACAATGCTAGAAAATAGTAACCCTATGGGAAGTACTCACAGCCATCCCCTCTGGTCCTATCTAAGAAATACCACAACCCTCTGGGCAGTGCACTCAGCCTAACCCATTTGGCTGGTCATACGAATTTATGAGACTCTCTGGGGAGGCTCACTCGGTCAATTCCACTTATATTCTAGGGTAGTCAGGGACTCTCTTGAGGAAGATCATGATGTATAACCCTCTTATCCCCAAGGTCTAGAGACTCTCTGGGGAATCTATCTCAGTCAATTCCTCTTATAGCCTCAGGTATACCACAAACTCTCTGAGGAAGCTCACTCAGTCAATTACCCCCTCTATCCTGGGAAGGTTCTTAAAGAGATTCAAACAAGATAAGACTCTCTAAGAAAGCGCACTCGGTCTACCCTACTATAGTCTATAAAATCCAAGACTCTTTGGGAGATCACTCAGTCCATCCCCTATGTAGTTTAAAATGTCTAAGACTCTCTGGTTATACTCTATAGCACTATGTTCCCTCAGGCCCATGCCCGTAAGTGCATAATAATGCTATAAGGGTAAAGTACACCTATAGAGCTACGTGACTGACCAAAGTACACCTTTAGAGCTACTTAGAAAAA
Organism: Viscum album; assembly: GCA_963277665.1. Classification (NCBI taxonomy): domain Eukaryota; kingdom Viridiplantae; phylum Streptophyta; class Magnoliopsida; order Santalales; family Viscaceae; genus Viscum; species Viscum album. The sequence continues at coordinate 1,294,649,897 of OY728158.1, forward strand.
TGGTCTACATGGAAACAAGCATGTCATGAGTTTCACTTCAACCTATAACCACAAGGTGTGAAACAGGTGTAACAACCAAAGGAAAATGAGACCCAAGGTCATGAATAGAACAAAGCAAGGGAAAAACACATCCCAGAACAAAAAAATTCTTCTACCATTGTCAAATTACCTCTACAAAAGCATACAGGCAAGGTAGGAAAACAACAAGGGAAAAAAGGTTAACACACGATACTCCGTTCACGAGTATCGGTGGAAATTCGCACATAAACTCAATGACATTGAACAGTAAGGCACAAAACACCTACATCAATCCTAGGAGATCGATATACTTGAAACACGACGATTGATTCTCCCTATAACATTGTAGATCTGAAAAAACTTAAAATACGATCAACCCTATATTACATGAGAAAGGGGAGGAATTGGGAAATAAGGTTCAAGTTGAAGGAAGAACTCACCGCTGCGCTTCCAACACAATCGACCATCCTCGAATCAGAGAACAGACGGAGAGGCAGGAGCTCGGGGAATATTCGGTTGTACAAGTCTCTCTCGGACGAACCTGACCTAGAAGTAGAAAAATATCGAGATGAGGCATGAACCTGGTCCGTTTAGTAAAAAAATAAATGTACACAACGTGTATTTTTAATCTATATAGCATTTAGTGGGTTTTTCCGTGCTCCTCCAAAATCATCCACCACATCACCCCAAAACACCGTGTGTCTGGCCCTCGTATGGCCAGCACACAGCTTCGATCCGGAGAAGTGTACATGGAATGTCCTTAGAAAGTACACGACATGTACTTAAAAATTTTCAAGAAACTCAAAAAATTCTTAAAAAACTCAAGAAATGAAAGACATACCTAAAACGAAGATCTGGGTTCTTACAACTTTGTCTAGCCACACACCATCCATCTTGATTCCTAAATGGTCGTCCACATCCAGGTGAAATCATGCCATCCATTTGGGCACCTAACCATGTGTATGGCCCACACAATCCATAACCATCAAACAAACAATGTATCTATTGTGATGGGCCACTATCAATGCGTAAGACCGAATATTCATTGAATAATTTTCCTTTTTTACACCCAGATTCCATGTCTCGTCCTTAAAACTGCATGGGTTTTGATCCCCATATCTCAGGTACAGGGTACATAGGAAACCTCCCTATTGTTGAACATCAGCTAATGGTAACCCCTCAAATCTCATTTATAGGGACCCATGCATATCCTTAATTATCTACATTTGATGTTTTGAAACACTCACCCAGTAAACCCCTTAGATATTCCCTCTTAGGGATATACACAGCTGGTCTGCTCCTTCGGTGTTCTAATCAGTCCGATTCATATCCTATAAATTTTAACCTCACAAAATACCCTTTAAATACATGGAAAAATGATGAAAACCATAGTGAAATGTGTATGGAAGAAATTTCCCCACAATCGATGTCAGATTCCTAGGGCTTCTCCACCATCGAGGATCACTATAATATGGTGAAGAAACCCGGATGCATTAGTATTTTGATGTCTAGACATGCCAGTGATATCCAACATGACTTCTCCTCTAATTGAAGGTTGCTGGCTTGAGTTGACCCTTTATTATTTCCTGACAGAAGTAGTGAAATTAACCAGCATCCACAATGATATGGCACTGGGAAGAGTTTCACGAACAATGTCTTAATCATTAAGGGAGAACCAAACTTGGTGACAAATTCCAAGGAGGAATCCATGTAAGGGAGAACTGAAATCCCATAATATCATTTAGATAAAGGATAAAACAACCCAGAGTAAACGAAAAATGTCACCCGCCTTTGAAAAGTAGGAATGAGAGGCAACAGTTGAGTGCCCTCGATTGAGAAATGCGCGTTCAAATGAAAGCATTAGAAACAGTGGTATAAAAAATTCTATATAGATATAAGTGTACATTTTAATGAAAAATGAATACTATTTATGATGGTTATTTAATAATAACTTTTAGTTTTAAATAGATACATTAAATTCTTGTATAATAGAGATAGAAGTATTATTCAATTCATAGAGAAATGACTTGAATGATTTTAAATTTTTTATCTGTAATATAATGTGAAATAAATATTGGATTGAATATTTTTTTTTCATTATACATTTTTTTGAGATACATGAATGGGTTTTATTCATATTAAATTCTAGTCATGTTTTTAAAAAATTCAGGTTATATAATGATTTCATATAATGACATTAATATATTTTTTAATAAATTATATTTTTATAAAATATGTACAATAAGAAAATTAAAATCATTTATGAATGGATTCATATATGATAATAAAATATATGATCCATACATTGAAGAAATTTTATTTTATAGGGAATATAATTTCTCATAAAGATGTGAACCATCGTTATCATAGTAATTTTAACAATGGGTTACTAAATGATAAAAACACAGTGATAAGGTCAGAAAAAAAATAACTATTTAAAAATATTTTCTAAAGTCATCATTTCAAGGAATACATATCCTATATTATAATTATATCAGTTTCGATCCGTTTTGAACAGATAATTAATATATAATAATTAAATATTTTATGAAATTTATATAGTAACAAACCCCTTAATTCTAAATGGGAACATCCTCTATACTTTTATTCAAACAGAAGAAACATTTTATATTAGTAAATAATATACCTAATAACCTCATTTATTTCATTATCAGGTCATTTATTTATTGGTTCGATTTTTAAAACAACCTATAATGGTTTTTTTAAACATATTTGGGTTTTCTAAAGAAGATGTATAATTTTTAATAGAGCATGTTCATTTAATTAATTCTTATAAATCATTGAGATAATATTCATCCATAATTATATAACAAAATTATCTTCAATTAAATAATATTTTATTAGTTTAATATAATAAATGACATGAGTATCCTCTTCCAAAAAATTAGAAATTAAACCCTAATTCTTGTGTGTGACAGACTTTACCCTTATAAATCGAGGTAAATAGTTATCCATCATCACCCCTCACGGATTTTAATGACGGTGGATTTAATGAATATATGTCATATTAATGACATAATTATTATTTTTCAAATGTAGAATAACTTATATTTTCATACCATTCCTTTTATTGAAAATTGATAATGTATTTCCTGTATACATATGTATTACCACCCACATTAAGCGATGTAATTCCATTTCAATACCGCATCACATATATGATTTATATAAACTAAATTAAAGAAATAGTATGATATTTATGATATAATTATAATTTATTATAATAAATAAAATTACACCTTCATTCCATTAGGTTATTTAAAAAAGAAAATGTTACATGTGCGTAACTACGACCTACCATCTCCATGAATGTTATGTAGTTCGTTTTTTAAACATATTACTCATTTATGGTTTTAGAAGTTTAATATAATTATAAAATAACAATTTATTAAATAATAATATTTATTAAATGAAGTAATAATGAAATTTAATTACAATAGTCAACATACAAATTTCATTTTGGACATATGAATCAATTATCATCAAAACAATTGACATGATCTTAATAGATAAAGTAATAAAATGAAAAATGTTAATAAAAAAATAAAAAGAATAATAAACAAGAAAATTTATATTAATTAATTACAAGTTTAATATGTTTTTATTATTTAGGATGATATTGAATTCATGTAATGAGTCATTCATGAGGCTATATATTTAGTCTATAAATTCATTCATTTGGGAATAATTAAATTTTATTCACAAAATTGTAATAATATAGTGTATATGTCAAATAAATTAAATTATATGTCACGAATCCTTTATAATTCATTGTATTTATGTTTTAATTAATTGTATTTATTCATAATTTATTTGACATGAAAGTTTCCAGGTGTTACTGTTTCACAACCCAATTTATTTATTTGGCTATATCACTTCTTCATTAATTACAATATATCTATATTATATGTATAATGAAATTTATTTTATTTACATTTTATTTTCAATTTTCTTGTGTGTATTTAATTATTTACAAAAATTTTCTCCATTGAATAATTTTTACATCAATACTATTCACATTTATGCTTTACACATCCCCAATTGTATTATTTGAGATATATGTCATGTTATACACCAATATAATGTTATGAGTTGTTTTTAATACCCCCTTTTTAATTTTATATCATGAATTTATATAATTTCATGTTATCTTATTTTTCATTTGAAGTACTTTCTTTAATGGGGAAATGATTCAAATTTTAAAAAAAGTTTTAAGGGATTATATCATAATAAAATCATTATTACCATATTTACATTTAAGTCTTCATATTTTAAATTATTTGTTATTTTATATTAAAAAATATTCTTCTCATCTAATCATTTAAATTCTAAAAATTACTATATTACTTTCAAATATACACTCATTAAATACTATAATTCAAATTAATATTTTTCTCAAAAATTGTATGTTTTTTCTATTACGTTTGGAATATTATTCTTCAATATCTATATTTCACATATAAATTGTAAATATTATTTAGTTATTATATAATTATTTAATAAAATATATTTGTAATCATGATTTACTATTAATATATTTTAAAAATTATTATTTTTTATATTATTCGAATATTTTATTTCATGTCATTCTTTATACATATGTCAATGGAATGTCTATTTAATTTTTTATAAATGAACAAAATTTCCAACTATAATTAAAATTTATTGTATTTATTAATCATTTTCATGTAACCAAGATTCTTCCCAATGAAATGTTTTTCCAAATATTCTATAAATGTCTTTAATAATTTTTGTATTTCAATGTGAAAAGGGTATTTTCGTAAAAAATATTCACTACCCTATAATATTGTTTTTATTTTTTAACAAAACGAATAAGTTTATTATCTAATGTGTATAAGTGATAATTATACTATCCTAACTCTTTATATGTATGATATGTGATTACACTGACTAGGGAATTTTTTGATATTAATTAATTTAGATATTCATATACATACAATTTTGGGAAAAGTCATGATTATTAATTTTAATTATTTATTCATATGGTGAAATAATTGAAATTATTATGTGGTGGGTGGTGCTGAGAATTTTATTTAACATTGATGAATTGTATAGTTTGAAGAGATAAACTAGTTATATAGCCCTATTAAATGGATTTCATTTTGATTCCATACCCATAGATTAAACATTCTTCATATGAGGAGTTGATAGTTTGTTTCAGTTGTCCAGTATTATGAATTCTATCATTAATAAATTAATAGAGGTTGAATATTTGATTATTTTCAATAATTTACATAGAGATGTTTCTAGTCCTGTGATTATTAATATGTATTAAGTTTATCATCATTTACTCCTTCGATATTCGTCTACAAGATCATGTTATGGATTAAATGTCATGGGTTCTCTATTATATACCTACAAATATTGATTATGAATCATTTGGTAATGATTTCATCAATTATACAAATCCTTTACTAAGAATATTATCACACCATTATATGGGTTCCTTTTATGAGGATTTGAAGAATTTATATTTGATTGATTTTAAATATTTTTAATATTTAGATTCATAATCTTTTGTATTTATTTTCATCTATTATGTGATATTATAGCACATATATTGATGTCCATGATTAATAAACAGTTTGGAATGTTATGATTCAATTCTTAATATAATCTTACAGTGTTATAAGTAATAACTGGCTCTATTATATTATGTTAATATTCATTAAAAAAAATGTAGTGGTATTATATCATATTTATCACATATTTTTTACATTTATTAAAAAAAATATTTTATATTTTCATACCTATTAATATATCTTATATATAAAAATAACTATTTCAAACTAATATTATTATTATTCTTTCTATAGATATCTTATTATCATATAATTTAATCAATTTTTATTATTCATATTTTTCAACCATATGTTATTCAATATTTTAAGGAATTATTTTTATTTTAAATTTTATGTTGAACTAATATTTATTGTTTATCATTATGTGATGGGTGGGCTTGTTTTTTCCTCAAATAGATCAGATAATTATTTTACCTCACTAAATAATGATAGGAAATGGGTCGATATAATTTATCAGAAAAATATTGAGAATGGGTGTTTATAACATGTGTAATTGTTTGTGGTGTAAGGATGGTAAGCCCAATTCCATATGTGTATAGACTACATATGGCCATCCCATATCTTATGTTCTTTTAGAATTAGGTGGATATCCATTATTGAAATGGATATTGGTCTTAGGTGGTTAAACCATTTCATAAATTATATTAAGCATCTATGGATATCTTGCGTCCACTTTGTAAATTGATGTTCGATAGACTGTAATATATTTGTATGTGTGGTATTATTATTAAACTTTTGATTTTTTATGATTTTCTATTCATTTTATTAAATCACATGAATATGATATACTTCATTGATTATTATTATTGTCCAATGTTTCCAGTGTTTCATACCATAGACTATGGTTAAACCTTTTATGTTATATCACCTTATATCATGACTTATAGAAAACAACTAATATTCCATATTATTGTCAATTAATTTCTTTTTCCAAAATAATGATTTTTCAAATTCATAATATTTACCCATAAATTAATCCTAATTAATATTTTCTTTCTAAAAAATATTATATGTTCATTACTTATTATCCAATTCCATTGTTATTGAATAAAAGTATTAAGTATGATTTATCATTAAGGATGGAGTATTATCATGTTACATGAATGAGATATTTATAACATAATAGTATATTTTAATATAGGTAATACCCAATGAAACTAATCTAATTATTTCAGGGATTTTACATTAATCAATTACATTTTACGTTTATTTTATAAAAAATAAAAAATATATATTTATGTTATTTTATTATTTTCTTCTATTCTATCTTATATTGGATTAGTTAATAATTCTGATTTAAGTGAAAAAAAAATATAATCTATGTCAATGAGACGTATCATAAAAATAAATTGTTATAGGTGGATCCAATTCTATTATTATTGATTTGAATGTATCATAAAAAAATCAAGGTTTCATATAAAAATATATCATCATTTGGATTTATCATATTAATACTATTAATTTCCTATAAATATATATGAAAATTATTTTCACTTTATTATGTTTAAAATTTTGATTTAATTAAATGTATGATATTATGATGAATAATTTAATCAAAAACTAAAACAAACATTAAAATTATTATTCCAATGTGAAATGTTTAGTGATGGTTCATTGAGTTGAAAATAAAATGGTTATGTTTAATTTATTATATTGATTTTTTCTTCCCAACATAAATGTTCTGAAACTCCATAATTCATCATATGTATGAAAATATAGATTCATGGATGTTTTGGTGAATATTTCCATATTATAAAAATTATTAAAATTAATACTTGTACAAAATTATTGAATAATCATAAAAGAAAAGTGTTTGAAATGATTGATAAAACCAAAATAGCATATAAGAGTTGGTCATTTATGACCAAAATGATGATGTGAAATTAATATTCAAATTAAATAAATTCATTGAAATAATTTAAAACCTAATAATCCACCCACACATCAACTCAACTAATTATAATTTTTTCAGTATTATTTATATCAATTTCCTAATTTTGGGGATAATGCTGATAATCGAAATAAAAAACCCTTTAAAATAACTTATCAAGGAAAATAATATGTAATCAGTACCATTGAAGAGTATCATTCAAATTAAGCTGGAAAAATGAACACTTCTTCACTGTTATGGATTCCATAATGTCTCATTATTATCATAATCATTGAGGAGAGATTGAAATTTATTATATAAACATTTCATCCTTTTAATTGTGTTTTTAATAAATCAAATTGTAATACATTCCAAAATAATAGAAATGTATAATTTATTTGGTAACTATATATATATATATATATAATTTATGATTTATTTATAAAACATCATTATTCATATATAGTGATGTTAAAAACTTCTCATACATAAAACCATTCTTTGTAACCATGAGAAGGGGTATTTTAAGAAGGTATATGATCAGATAATTAATAAGGGTAAACATGGGAGATATCAAAAATATATTACCAAATATAAAAATATATGTACTAGGGTATGAATAAATAGTTATAACATAAGAAATTCATACCCTAGTCAATCAAAATCATATTCCATAATTCTAGAAATAATGATTTTTGTCTATCATTATACATGTTCCTAGTTATAGAAACATAATCATGAGCCACTAGGTATAACATTAGAATATAATATAGGAGTATGGAATAATAATAAACCCAAATAGCTCAACTCATCATATTCATAACATGAAATATATACCTCACATAAATTTATTCAAATGAAACTGAGTCCCCATTATAATATTGATCTCGTTATAATATGATAATGTAAACCTTTCCTACAGTGAACATGAAATCACGTACATTCATAACACAGTTATCTCATGAGATTAAAATTTTTATACAATTCATTATAAGAATATATAATTCATTTCCCATGATCATATAATAAATATCATACCTAAGTGTTCAATATGATTATAAAGCAGTCATCATTATCCCTAAGAATAATTAACCTACAAGGAAAAATTGATGTTAGGTAATCAACTTTAAATTAAATAATCATATCCTATCTATAAAAATAAGTTTAATGGAATCGTATTATCATATCCTTATTGTTGGTCACAATGGAATCTTAAGAGTGGGGTGAATTGAGTTCCTACATTAAATATCTGTTAAAAACCTTATGATAATGATCTGCCACTTTTTAAACAGTCCTATTAATTAAGGCACTAGAGATTAAAATGTTTATTTTGTCAACAGGTTTCACAAATGGAGATTAGTCCTTAGTTGAATCTGTGTAAAATAGTACTACAATTTTTGAATCAGGTTTACCGAATTAAACACATACAAACACTAACTATAACTAACTACCAGAGTTAATGTAAAATTTTTCTATTGTTTTTGAAAGTCAAAGTAACATAAAACATAAATGTATAAAATTACTAAATATAGTACACAGTAAAGTTAAACAAGAGGTTTAGTATCAAGACAAGACTTAATCATCTCCATTGGTGATAAAATTCCACCAAGTAGTTTATCTAAATAATACACATGATACACAATCTGTATCAGGCTTTACAATAGTTTTCAGAAATTATCCAGGCCTCACACCCTCTACCACCGTTCAACATGGGATAAACATACAACCAGGCCACACATGGCCTCTTCCACAGTTCATCATGTGAAACAATGAAATAAAGGATGATTGGTGTGAGGGTTTTTTGTATCCTCTCTTTTAATCACATGAGACTGTGTGTGTAACAAACAAACACACACTTCTCAGAAATGTAAAATAAAAGAACAAAATATAGATAACATTATAAGATTGCATTTATAAGGATCTATGTGTTTTCATATCGGCTCATGACTCCTTGGAGTAATGAATTTGCAGTTCGTGTCTTTCTAAGGATGATGTCCTCAAAAAAGAGTGTCGCATGTCCAGGTTCTAGCTTTCAGGAACTGAGTGTTCTGGTTATTGAGTTGACAGAGAGTTGATGAAGCACATAAGATAGTACTGAAGTTTTCTCCCCTGAAATGATCTTATTGAGGCTCTTTGGTTTTAAGTGTAAGTGTTGTGGGGTTCTTACTTGTTCTCTTTGATCTATCATTTAATATATTTTACATGCATTACTCTCTATTTTCGTTTCTTCATAGGTCTTATATTTTATATTTGAGGTCTGACAAAAGGAATAATTAAACCATGAGAAGTCATCCGCATACCTCATAATGTCCCTAGGTAAAATCTCTTGATATGTCTACAATCAGTATTAATTAATTTCAGAGTCATAGAATTTACCAAATACGATCGTTAGAATAATATTAATAATTTTACAATGTATCGATTAGAAGAGTGAGCATCGGTAGGCTGGTAGTGGTAGCCTTCACAACTACAAGCTTCAATCATAGGCTTTAATAGTAGACTGCATCAGTAGCCTTCATCTAAAGCCTACAATAGTATCCTTCTATCGGTGACCATCATCGATGAGCTTCATCGGTAACCCTCAATCGATGAACTTCTTCGGTGACCTTCTATCAGCGACATTATTTCGGTGACCTGCATCGATGACCTTCTATCGGTGACCATCTTTCAGTGACCATCATTGGTGACATTATATCAGTGACCTTCATCTGTGACCATCATCGATAACCCACTATCAGTGACCTTCATCGGTAACCTTCAATCAGTGACCCTCTATCGGCAAATTTCATCGGTGACCTTCTATCTGTGGCCTTTATCAGTGACGTTCAATCTGCGACCTTCTAAATAGATAAATTTTTCACTGTAAAGTTAATCGACAGAACAGTGAATTGAAGATATATAGGTTTCACTTGATAAGAACTATAAATATTAAATAAAAATGATTATCATATAATAGAAACAAGATTATCACATAAATAAAACATTATTTGTGATTATCAAAATAGGTGAATCCATCAATCTCAACCGTTTTGATAATCAAAAATTATGTCCGTGAAAATTTAGATTTATGGTTTATTGAATCAGGATTAAGAATATGTGCTAATATCATCAGAGGTGTGTATAAGTAAAATAGAACCTTTTTTATTGTTGAAAATATAGATACTTTATATATTCAAGTATTCATGTAAAATTAAATATTCTCCCCCTTTTATATTAATAAAAAGAATAGATGACAAAAAGAGAATAAAGAGGATTTTATTATTAATGAAGAATGAGTAAAATATACCAAAAGTGTAAAAAGATCCATATCAACTAAGACATCCAACATTCAATAAACATCAGAAATTTCCATGGGATCATTGAATCTAGAAACTGAGGTGGTAGGTTCAAATTATAGAGTGATAAAAAAGGTATGGTAGTGAGCTGGGTTGGAGGTACAGCTACAGAGGCAGTAGTTGACCGTTAGTGAGTAGATCTCTGAGAATTCATGGGGGTCAAGATTCTGATGACCTGGGTAGCAGTCTTGAATGAGGCTTCACTGGTATAGCTTGAGGCAGGTGAGAAAGAAGATAAAGATGGAGGAACAATAATGGGAGTGTATTCAACATGGAGGAAGGGTAAAAAGAGATCTCTAAAATCCATTATAATGCTTCCTCCTCTTTCCATAGCTGAGATAAAATCATCCTTATTCTCTATGTATTTCTATAATGTATCAGTCAACTCTTTAAGCTAGTTAAATTGATCCTTAAAGTACTAAATGATAGGTGGGATCCTCATGTTTTACACCAACAGATTAAACTGACCATCCATCTGATTCGTAGCGTACACCATTTGGTAGTAGACATCATCTTTCCCTCCGATGGACATCTGAAAATGAGCATCCTCCCTTAAATAATCTCCCACAAGTATCTGCATTTTCTTTTAGTGGAAATTTCTCGAGTCATAGACTGAGGTTCTAAGGTACTCGTACAAGAGAACATCTTCACTTCTTCTATTACAACAGAACTGAACGCTTCTAGAATGATAGGAGGAGAGACTGAAGAGGAAGCTGATGCACATAGAGGTTCCATTATAAAATCCATTGTTTCATTAAAATAAATGTTCAAACCACTAATCAATATATTCACATCATCATCTTGTCCACTCAAATGTGTTTCTATGGACTTCGTAATTTCATCAAACCTAGTGACCATCTTTTGAACAACACTTTTAACAAACTAAAGGTATTTTTCCACTTGAACTGTTGAATAAATATAAGATTCTAGACTATAAATTGATTGTTTCAATGATTCTATAGACTCTACCAAGGTTCTGACATGATTCTAACATTCATTATCTTAAGGAATAAAATTTTAGTGAGAGGTAGATATTACTCTTTCTAAGGAAGATTCCACAACTTCTTGATTGAGATCCATTGTTCTATCTATCACAACAGATCTCTCATCAAACTGTATCATCAAATCATATTTTAATGATTCTAAATCATCATTATTCACATAGTCTCGAGGTAAAAGAACTTGTGGTTGTATAATAGTGATCTCTAAAACAGAATGAATTGGACGACATATGTTAGGCTTATAATCATTAGAGTCTCCCTAGTCTAATCCCAAAACAACAAATCCAGGGTCTTTAGACCAATATTCTATTTCAAGAGAAACAATAACTAATACTTTAAAAACAGGTTCCTCCCCCTCACATTGAGTGTTCACCTGATCAATAACATCCATATCGACTATACCTCTTTGATCAACTACATCAACCTGAGATTCCACTGCCACTTCATCTACATAATCTTCAACCGATACCATTGTAATTATAGCTTCAACCAATACGGCAACCTCTTAATCTACACATTCTTCCATTTCTATATATCCTATCAGAGGACAGAGGCTTAGGAATTCATCTTCACATTTATCACCAGGTGTCTCAAATTCCTCATGACTGGATTCAGTTTCATCTTCCTCCTCTATGGTCTCTCTAATGTCTCTGAAGACATTTTCTTCCCCTTATTCTTCACTGGTTTCTGTATCATCACTATCCATTAGGTAAATATATCTTCTAGAAAATAATTTTGGTGGGCTAGGCTCACCAAAGGATACAATATCGGCATGATGACTCAAGGGATGGTTTGGATAACACCTATCATCTATAGGAGAATGCTCACATTTTTTACAACAGAACCATCATCATCTTCATCTAAATAAATTGGCTCTACTTCATTAGGCATTAGACCTAGAGTTCTCTTATTCATAGGCATAGTAGGATTGGTGACATTGTTGACTTCTTCAATTAGTTTTGCTTCACCATCCACCAATCTTCTTTTCCATGGTTTCCAGCTTATCTTAATAAATTTTCAAATCATCTTTGTAATGAAGATATTTTACCTTACAACAACTATTTATTCCTTGTTTCCAAAAAAACCTTTCACTTTCCTCATCAAGTATATAAATCTGTCATGAAACAAAGAATTGGAAATGGAACTGGGCTATGTCATATCCTCTAATTGAATCATCACTATCCTACAAAGATTTATCTTCTCTCTATGATTGAACAGATAGAAAAGAAACATGCCCTAATATTTCAAGGAAGAAAATACCCATCTTCAGGGACTCAAAACTGGATGAACAAACATAAAAAACAACTTGTGTTCTCCTTCCATTTCAGAAGCATTCACTTTACAATAGATCTCAATCCCTATCAGTTCAGTAAAATCTTCTTCATAACAGAAGAACTCACTAGTGGGAGGCACCACACCAGAATAGTAATAAAAATCCTTTCTTGCGTGACTCTTAATTATTCAACCCATTCAACAGAGGAGAAGCTCACAGTTACTCCACATACTATTGAAGACATTCAGTTCTCATTCTCAGACTTCTCTAACATCAGAGAATCATAAAATTCCATCTCTAGAATTAGGTAAAATGGTTCAAAGTTATTTTCATTTCATTCTCCCCAATACAGACCATCATGTGCCTTCATCCTTAAATACTTTCTTTATAACAACCATTCAAGACTTCATTCTTTTTCTACCATGATTTACCTCTTAAAAAATGTTTATTGATAATCTTTTCCACTACATTGCTTCCCCTAATAGACCCATGTTGAGGTCTCTAAGGGTTCGCCAGATCTCCTTCATCACTGGCCATAGGTCTCTTCAATCATTCTGTTGTGACCTTGAGTGGTTTGAGGGATTCAACAGAAGGTAAGATTTCAATGTTAGGGATGAAGAGGTACCATATAGAATTTAAGTGGATCAAAATATAATTGGTAAATTTTTTATCATTTAGGGATCAAAAACACAAATTGAGTAAATGAAATAAGAATTATTAAAAACAATTAAGATTATTGTAGAAGAACGAAAAGTCTAGGAAAGGTCAACTATCTTTAATGTGACAACGATGAGGTATTAACGGTGAGGTCCCAAGGGTGAGGTCCAATGTTGAGGAACAACAGTGAGGTCCCAACGGTGTTGTAAAACTGTGAGGTTATAATGGTGAGGTCCCAATGGTGAGGTCTTAACGGTGAGGTCCAATGGTGAGGTCCCAACAGTGAGGTCTTAATGGTGTGGTCTCAATAGTGAGGTCCTAACTGTGAGGTCTCAACCTTAATAGTTTATCATACCTAACTCATGTTTGATGTAATTTAACCTCTCATAACTCAGTTAATTAGTTAATATATTAGGTAAAAGGTGTTCAGTTCCAACGAATTCAAGAGTGATATCTCACACTTGATAATTTTCTCTCATGAAGTGATGTCTCACATCAATATGCTTTGTCCTATCATGAGATAATGAATTTTTTGATATGTCAATAGCACTTGTATTATCACAGTTTATTGAGAAATGAATAAATTTATATCCATAGTCTAGTAAAGTGTGTTTCATCCAAATCAGTTGAGCACAAAAACTACCGTCATCTATATATTCCACATCCACCACAGACAATGAAACAATATTCTACTTCATACTACACCATGATAATAGTGACTTTCCCAAAATGTGGCATGTTTTAGAGGTGATATTTCTATCTAACTTGCAAATTAAAAAGTCAGCATCCGAATATCTAATTAAATAACATGATTTTCCTACTTTATTAAATAGTCCTATGTTTGTAGTATAATTTAGATATTTAAAAATAATTTTAATAGCAGATAAATGAGACTCTTTGAGATTAACATGAATATGAGCACACATGCATACACTTAACAAAATATCTAGTCTAGTAGCAGTAAGGCGGAGAAGACTCCAAATCATACCTTTGTAATTGATTTGATCCATTGATTTACTAGTTTCATCGTCATCTACCATACATGTGGTACTCATAGGTGTATCACTACCTTTATTACATTCCGACAAAACGTTTCAAAAGAAGAATAGTATAATTAATTTGTTTTAAAAAATTCCATTTTTTAATTTGAACATTTTGAAATCCAAGGAAATATATATGTTCCCCCATTAAACTAATTTCAAATTCATCTTTCATCATTATTGAGAAATAAGTACATAAAGTATTTTTTGAGAATCCAAAAATAATGTCATCTACATAAATTTTTAATATTAAATCATATATGGAAATCCTTTAAATAAAATGATTAGGATCATATATTATTTTACTAATAGCATTGGAAATAAGAAATGAACTAAGTCTATTATACCAAGATCATAGAGCTTGTTTTAGACCACATAGAGCTTTAGAATGTTTAAATACATGATTTAAAAAATGTGGATTTGTAAAAATAGCGGGGTTTTTTATCAAATACAACCTCAACTTTGTAGCCATTTAGAAATGAACTTTTAACATCCATTTGATAATGTTTGAAATTCAGATGAGCTGCATAAGCAAATAGTATTATTATGGCCTCTAGTCTAGAAAAGGTTAAAAATGTATCCTCATAATATATTCCTTCTTCTTGACTATATCCTTGTGAAACTAATCAAGCCTTGTTTCTAACTTTGTTAACAGATTAATGAACATTATTTCGACATATTTATTTAGTGCATATGGTCAATGTATATTTAGGCCTTTCAACTAATTCTGACACCTTATTTCCTTCAAAATAATTTAATTCATCTTGCTTTTTTATCAACAAATTCAATCATTGACTACATCATTAAAATTTTAGGGTTCAAGTAGTGAATGAAAAGCTTTATATTCAACATGGTTTCACAAAGAATATATAGTATGTGTTCCACTATTTAGATCAACAACTACAACATCTAAAGGATGATTCTTTAGGGTTATAAGACCTCTAGAAAGAGTTTAACAAGACTCTTCATGTTTTCTTATAGGTTCAGATTCACCATTCTACGATTTTAGAAATTTTCGAGAAGTAGTTGTTTTTACTAAGGGTTCACTGTCTAAATCATTACGGTCCAGAATTGGCCAATTTTCTTTGAAATTTTCAAGAGAGGTTTTGGGTTCATGTGGATGAGTATCATGAAATTTGACCTAAACCAATTCGTCAACATATTTGGTTCTCTTATTGAATACTCAATAAGCTTTACTAGAGACTGAGTATCGTAGGAATATTCCTTCATCACTCTTGGATGAAAATTGGTCAAGATTATCCTTAGTGTTAAGGTTAAAGACTTTGAATCTAAAAACAACGATTTAATTAATCTTAGGATTTTAATTATACCAGATCTCATAAGGGATTTTCATTAGAACATCTCTAATTAAGACTCCCTTGATGATGTAACAAACCATATTAATAGCTTTAGTCCAAAAATATATAGCTAGATTATACTCATTTGGAATAGTCCGGGGAATGTCTTAATTTTCATATTTCTTAATTCTACAACTCGATTTTGTTGAGGTGTTCTTAAAAAAGATAAATTTTGATTATAGACATTTGGGAGAAAAAAGATTCAAACTCTTGATTTTCTAACTAACAGTCGTGATCAGTTCTTAAGGTCTTAATTCTAAGTCCACTATGATTTTTTATTGACATAAAATATTTAATGAAGTAAGAACATACTTCATTTTTGTGAGCTAGAAAATAGACACAATTATATCTGTAAAAATCATCTAAAAGAACATAAACATAGTGTTTCCCATTTAAAACTGAAACTCTAGATGATCCAAACTAATCCATGTGAACCAACTCAAGCATTTGAGATGTAGAAACTTATTTTTTTGGTTGTAAAGAAACACTATCTTGTTTTCTTTTTTAACATAGCTTACAAACATAGTTATGTGGGAATTCCAATTTAGGTTAGCCCCTAACTAAACCATTCTTAGTTAGTTTCCTAAGTGAGGGAACATTGCAGTGTCCTAATCATCTGCTTCATAACCAGGAATCCTTATGAAAAACATTGAAAAAAGAATCATTTTTCATAGAGAATGAGTTTAAATCAACAACATATACATTTTCATTTCTATGAGTAATGATTATTAAAATATTTTTTGAATTAAAAACATTGCATGCATCATTTTAAAATTTGACATTGAATCCATCATCACATAACTAAGTGACACTTGGTAGATTGTATTTTAACCCATAATAATTTAATTTTGAAATTAATATATTATTAAGGTTACAAATGGGGCCAAAGCCAATGATCTTCACTTTGGTATTATCACTTAATGTTACATTTCCACCGTCAAAATTAACTAGTCTCTTAAAGAATTAATAATCTCATGTCATATGTCTTGAAAATCCACTGTCCAAATACTAGAGTTTTACAGGATCTCTTTAAAACAATTTCCTACAATACAAGTTAAGTATAGTGTATCCTTTGTACCTATATTTTCATGGGTCCAGAGAGGTTATCATGTAAATCTTTAGGCACCCATACTTTTCTCACAGGTTTCATATAATAAACAGATATTCTTGGAGACATGAATAATTTTTCACGTCCTTTAGAAATGTGTTTTCTATTAAATGGTCAATAAAATGAACTAGCAATGAGCTATTCAGATTTTGGAAAAAATTTATTTTTAATATTCTTTCTCTATCATAGTTGATATCCTAGACCAGTTGTATATTTTGGAGCACTCTATGTCCTTATAAAATGTGTCAAGTTAACTCTTCCTGTATTAAACTTCCATTGATCCCTTTTTAATTTCCCATTTGATAATTTATGTTCAGTATTTTATTTTAATATCTGAGCACATTTTTCATTCTAAATATCATGATTAGTCATATAAATTTCATTTAAAGCATGTTGTATTTTACAAAAATTATATTTATCCATGAGTTCATTAAACTTATACTCAATCATTATACAATATTCAAATAATACATCCTTAGTCATATTTGTTTTCATTATTTGATTCATATTCATTCTCATAATAGTAAGAATTATGTATAGGATAATTGGGTATTAACTCAGACGTTTCTATCATAAAGGATATGTTTTCATGTTTGTTGTTTTCATTATTAGATGTTTAAAAACCACTAGAGAAATATTCTGAAGCACTCAAAGTAGCTTTAATATCTTTTTATATCCTTTTTCTTTGTCATCATATATCTTATAAAATTTTATCTTGGGGAAATCAGCCTTCACATGGACTTTTCATTTACCCTCATATCAAACTATCTCATTAGTGTTGTCATTCCATTATCTGTCCTGTTTTCACTGTCATTTACTATCATACCTTCTTTTATAGATTTATTTTATAACAATCCTATTCTTAAGGTAGAACTTTTTGAATCTATTTTCAAGTTGAACCATCTAATCATAACTTTCAGAAGCTGAGTCTTCACTAATGGAAGTGTCTATAGGAGTTCGAAATTTTATTTTATCATTGTTCATTTAGGTAGCAATCATGAATGATATAAATTTCATTATTGGTTCTTCATCTGCTTCTTGATTTACCTTAAGCTATTCTTCATACATCATATGTTTCCCAATTAGTTGCATCATTGTTTACTTGCCTATATAATTGAAATCTCTATTAGAAATATAATTTCCCCTCCACCCATCAGGTAGTCATCGATGCAGCCTCATAATATGATCCTTATTGTATTCTGGTTTCCCATGAAGACTAATGGTATGTACTATTTCATTGAACCAGAGATAAATTTCCTATATAAGATCATTAGGATTTATTTTAAAATTATCATATTTAATATTATAATTATTTAATATAATTTTTTATACATTGGTGGTTCTACCACTAGAACTAGACAGAGTATCCTAAATTTCTTAAGCAGTTTTATTGGAAGTTGTTCTATTAAATTCATCGTTCCCTATAGAGTTGTACAATGCATTCATTTCACTAAATTTATTATTATATATATATTTATTCAACTGAGACTATGTATTCCTAATAGTAACATACAATTCATGTTGTTCTTCAATTGTTTCCCAGATTTCATGACCCATGATCTCAAGATACATTTTCATTTTTAATATACAATGTGCATAGTTATTACCATTAATGAAAGGTGTAATGTATGTTTCATCCCCTTAAACTCTATTAACCATAGTTAATTAATATTTAAATAATTCACAATTTAGATATGATAGAAATTTTAAGGTCTTTAAGATAAAACTAAAATAAATGTTGGAATGATTTTGAAATTTTTTAAAAGATTTTAGATGGCAGAAATAATAATTTAATCATGTGATAACAAATTTTGGTCCGAGTGGAATCTCAAGAGGTGGGGGTGGATTGTGTTCCTACATAAAAATTTTGTTAAAAACATTATGATAATGATCTACCAATTTTGAAAAAACCCAGTTTATTAAGGACGCAGAGATATACATGTTTTGTTGGTCAATATGTTCCTCAAAGGGTAATTATTCCTCATTTGATTCAGTGTAAAACACTTCATCAAATTTTTAAAAAAGGTTTACTTAATTAAACACATACACACACTAACTAGAACTAACTATCAGAGTCAACGTAAAACAAGTTTTTGGTTTTTTAAATTATAAGTAGTATAAAATATAAAAACAGAGTATTAATAAATATAGTAAATAGTAGAGTTAATCAAGAGGTTCAGTCTCAAGATGATAAATAATCCTCTCCACATGGAGATCACCTGCCGCCAAGCAGTTTATATAAATAATAAACATGATACAAATCATGTATGTGGCTTCAAAATAGTATTCCCAAACTATTAAGTGCTCACACCCTCTACCAAGTTCTACAGGGGATAAACAAACAATAAGGCCACACACGACCTCTTCCAAAGTTCTTCATTGGAAATAAATGAATAAAGGATGCTGAGGGTGAGGATTTTCAATATCCACTAGTTTAATCACAGGAGATAATGTATGTAACAAAAAAACACCAACATCTCAGAAATGTGAAATAAATTAACAAAATAGATATAATATAAAAATATGGATTTTAGAATTATATATGAGTTTGCAGATCATCTCATGATTCCATGGAGTGAATAATTTGCAGTTCGAGTCATTATATGGAAGTTGTCTTCAAAACTGAGTGTCATAACTCTAGGTTCTAGATTTAATGAATTGACTATTATGTTCTTAAACATGATATATAGTTGATGAAGAACAGAAGACTATCTTGAATTTGATCTATAGAAATGATCTTCTTCTGGCTCTTGGGTTTACAGTGTAACTGCTTGATGGTTCTTCATTGTTCACTTTAATATAGCGGGTTTGCTATTTTCCATGCATTCCTCATTATTTTCTTTTCATCCTCTTTCATCTATTTTATATATGAGGCCTGCAAATATGAATAAGTAAAACATATACATTCCTCCACATACATCGTACTATCCCCAGATACGGTCTCTTAATATTTCTATAATCAGTATTAATTAATGTTAGATGCATTATATTTACCAAATATGATAGTTAGAATAATATTATGAATTTGACAAAGTATGGTGTAGAAGAAGCCGCATTAATATGCTATTTGAAGTATCCTTCACAACAATAGGCTTTAACAGTAGGATTCAACGATAGACTTCATCTGTTTCCTTCAATGGTAGCCTTCAACGGTCTCCTTATATCGGTGACCTTAATCAGTGACCTTCATAAGTAACCCTATATTAGTGATCATTATCAGTAACCATCTATTGGTGAACTTCATAGGTGACCTTATGTTGCAGACATTCTATCAGGGACCTTCATTAGTGACCTTCCATCAGTGACCTTCATTAGTGACCTTCATCGGTGACCCTCTGTCAATGACCATCATCGGTAACCTTCTATCGGCGACCTATCTGTGACCTTCATCTATGACCTTCTATCGGTGACCTTAAATCAGTGTCCTTCATCGGTGACCTTGTATAAGTGACATTCATTTGTTTCCTTCTATTGGGGACCTTAATCGATGACCTTCTATCGGTGACCTTCTACATAGATAAATATTTCGCTGAAAATATAATTGATATAAAATTTTAATTAAATATACATAGGTATCACTTAATAGAAACTATAAATATTAATGATACACAATTATCCTTGAATAGAAACATGATTATGAAAAAAATGAAACATGATGTGTGATTATCAAAATAGGTGAGTCTGACACCCTTTTATTCTTATCAATCCTTAATAGAATATATAAATCTTTAAAAATATGTTTCAAATATTATTTAAAAATAATATTTCATTATTCAATTTTTTTTTTAACATTTAAAATATAATATTCTTAGAAACATTGAATATTTAAACTCTTTATAAGAACATGATATGGATTCTTCATGAATAAAAAAAATCAATATTGGCGTGATTGTCAATTTATTCCCAAAACTTTAAAGGTATTAATTGCATTAAATATTTATAAAATCATAGTTTTTCATACAAATTATTTAAAATATTCTATTTAATGATTTTAAATCATTCCTAATTTGGTAAAAATATCCTTTCTCAATCATTTATATATGAATAAAATATTTTATAAAATATTTTACCAAACTTTTACATATAGAAGAAAGACTCTCGAGAAAAAATTAAGATATAGGTAAGAGTTTGATTAAAAGTATTCATGTTAGTTTTAAGTAAAAATAAGGGTAAAAATATTTAAAAACATGAATAATTTTAAAAAAATATATAAAGAAATAAATATTTAAAAAAATAATATGGTACTTTTATGATTACATAAATGTGAATTTATCATTTTTCAATCCTTAAAAAACTAATTGTAAAAAATATCCACACAATAAGTCTCATTTTACCTTATACGCAACTAATAAAAATATATAATTAATTAAAAATATATATATTATAATAATATTTATAAATATGATAATAAATATTATTTAGTTGTAATTTTAAATGTGTTCATTAAAATCAATGTGACTATGCAAGTAATTCTGTTTTCCATGCATGAATTAGTCTCATTAAACAGGTCTGTAATATATTTTTAATTATTCAATATCTCATGATTCGTAATAATTTAATTAATATCTATATAACTTATAGATACAATATTATATCTTTACATTTATTATTTATTTGAAAACTGAATTACATATCATTGTTATGGGAGTAGTATTTGAATACACATTATTGATGACTTATCAATTTAATGGGTGTAATGAGGGAATGATACATAATAAATAACCTTTAGTTAATCATAATTATTTCATAAATATATAAAAAATAAATAAATATTACTTTATTTCAATAAAATTCAAGAAAACATTATTAATGAATCACATGCTTTTTTGGAGATTCTATCCTATACATATGCTAATTAGTGTATTCATTTTCCAAATAAGGTTAGGGTTTGATGGTACCTAATATCATATAGTTATAATATATTAATTCTATTTTAACAATAATATATATACATTAATTTTTTGGTTAACCATGAATGAGTTACGAGGTTGAAAAATATGTATCTTTTTATGGAGATGTTTTTTCAAATGTAAATAAGAGATATGTTACAATTTTTATTTTTATTTACATGTGATAAAACAATAAAGTACAAATAACATTAAAATATATCAATATAAAAAAATTACTATATTTATCACTATAATATGGTTATATATGATTTTAATGATGTTCAATGTCAAAGAAATAACAAAAATGATTCTATATAATTTTTCATAATAATAATGAATCCATTTATGAAATACATGAACAATGTTGTGGGGTGATTATTTTGAAAATTAAACCCCTATAAGGAATGGATAATTATATTTTGAGTGTATTTTTGTATATTATTTTCATCATTAAAGTTAATTCATTGGTAGATGAGATGGAAGACAAGACTCCCAATTATAATTTATGTGGGTGATAAATTCACACATATATTCAAGGATGTATCAAATGGTGATAATCATGGAAATTGAAAAACCAAAATTTACCCAAATACATATAATTAATTTGGCTTCCAAACACAGTAGATCCTTGAAATTATTTTTAATGATGCATAAAAAGACAAATTGGTTGAGATGAAGGTAGATCGGAATAATCATACTAATTTGGAGGTGGGTAACTAAATTCCACTACTAGAATCTCTTATACATATAAGTTGTATTCATGAATTTAATAAATAATATTAATATAATTTTAGTTTCCCTTGACATGTAAAATCAATCATGTATACATGTGTTAATAATCATTTATATGTCACACAGATTCTCCACTAAATAAACCATTTGTACGTACCGCAATTTATCTACTGAGAAATCCATATTTATATATTAGAGGAGATGCATATCCTCTAATTATTTACTTATTCATGATATATTTTAATAAATTATGTTTTATTGTATCTTAATTTAGCTCTATATAATTTATTTACATTATAAGTGTCTTATAGTGTTCTAACGTTATGATTTTTCCCATTAAATGGTTACAACCTATCTTAATGAAATGAATCAAAAAACACATAATTCAATTCCAATTACAGTGACACATATTATATTTTAATGTGTTGTCATAGTGACGAGACCTTGAAATTTAACATCATGAGGAATGGTTAATTTGGGGAATTAGTTTTATAACAATTTGGTGTCTGACTTATGTACGAGTAGTCTCTGGTTGATACACTGATGGGGGAATAACCCTAAAATAATGAATAGATAAAAATGTGAATGTGGTCATGTTAAGGTATCTTTCACCATGAAGTTATGTTAATGGGGATGATATGGTTGTCTTGGGAAGGAATATATTCCTAAATATTTCAATATGATCCAACAAGGTATATGCCACTATAAGGACGATAGTGTAATTAAGGTGTTGGGTATGAACCCTACAGAGGATTCCTATATTTCTATTCGATACAATTATCAAAGACTGTATAGTTCAAGTTGTTTTGGGGTAACATTGATAGGGGAGGAACATGGATACATCAGATAGAATATGAACTTATGATTTTTTATCTCACATGTAATAACACCATTTTAGGTTATAATGGGATGGATTGGGGGAAAACGTAGTTGGAGGACCATTTCATATTTATTAAAGAGACATTTTTATTATCACAACTACTCTATAGGCCAATGAAAACCATGTATGATAGGATAAATTAGATACATAATAGATATTTTACATCACAAAATCTTTTATAGGAGAAAAATATACACAAATGAGAATCTCATGATGAAATTTATTCCACATGTTTTGGTGGATAAGGATGGGGATGTTGAATGTAGGAAGAATATGAAAGGAATTATGAAAAGTTAGGGGATTAATGCATGAGGGATGTCCCAATTAGAGCATTTTTTAAGATATGATAATGGATTAGGGTGAGGTTTGTTTTTCTTATATTGATAGAATGGACTCCATTATCCATTAATTTTATCCAAATTATTTCAAATACTCTATATATGGAACTTATTTCCATATATATATATATATATATAGCTCTGTTCAATTCAAATTTCCGGTATCATATAGAATGATTGTCCCATAATGTATAATTTCCACTATACAAAAATATTATATCTTTATTACCATGAATATTCATGATTTATATCATTCTGTGGACCCCATATACCCAGGATGATAAATACGGTACTTACATTACCACATGAATGAAGGACCGCGACAGTGATGTAATGATGTGTCTCTTCCCTAGGAAAGATGGATCGGTAGTCTAGGGGGAGGTCTTAGTGATGAAATTATTAGATTCATTTATTGGTCAGAGATAATAATTTTTATATTTCATGAATGGAATATGATTGTTTAGATCAATTTATTGATGGAGTAAAAAAAATTTGAAATGCTAAAAATATATTATAGATAAACCACTCTTCATATTGTTGTCACTATAAAAGATGTTGAACTGTAAAGGGGTTCTTCTGAAAAATAATATTTATTCATGATTGGAATACATAATATATAAAAGAGTCTTTCTTTTATGGGTGATACAGTTTTTCATTTTTATGCTAATGGAAATCCATTTGTGGTAATCCATTTCCCCATTGAAATATTAATTTTTTTAAAAAAACCTTCTAAAATGGTCGTATCTCTCAAAATCGTATCATATTTTACTTCATTCTCTCTACCATCAAAACCTCATATATCTTTCTCTCTACGTAGTATTTTATTTAGAATACTATGTATTTATAGGGAATGATGATAATGGTTTTCTAAAAATGTACTATCTACAACATAAGATACGTTGAAATGTTCATTGGGAAATAAATATTCTAACAAATAAGTAAATGATTTTTATTTTATGATAACATTAGATAAACTGTATCACACTAAAAATTATTTTTATTATAGGGAAAATGTTTTCTCCACCTCACACCATAAAAATTTATAATCGGGTTTTGTTATATATATTACATCTTTTCCTAGTAAACTATTTTTTTCAAGAATGCAATGTGAGTACCATTATTCCCATGTTTTTGCACTATGTGGGGAGGATAATGCTGCTTTGATTGTCTATGTTATTTATGAATTTTATTTCAATGTTTTATTTTAATAATATGAATCTAGATATTCCTAATTCAAGACATTTTATGTCATTCCTTAGAAAATTTTGAGGCCCATCAAATTCTCTCCACTGGAATGGGTTATGATCATCATGAAGAAGAAATTAAATCGGAGAATTTTTCCTAGATCAAGAACACGAACTGTGCATGTGGGACTAGTGGAATGCCTATGAAAAATAAATGGTGTCAATGTGAAATTATTTTTCTTACAGTAATGAGTTTTTATAGGGATGTTAAGATATATCAATCTATAAGCCTTCTTATATAGATACTTCACTTTTTGATAAACCTTCAACACATACAGAAGTATCTTCGACCAGAAACTGGTATTTCCAAGGAAAACTTTTCTGCATAATAATATAAATATTTCATCATGGATATAGGATAATGAAATTAGTTGAAGGAATTATTTTACCATATATTACCCCAGGTAATCTCAGTTCTTTTTAATATTTAATATGGAATACAACCCTTATCTAAATTTATATTCATTTCCTACATTATTTTAGAAATTAAATCTAGTATTTCAATTATTTTCATATAAAATTGTTCATGATTTCAGACACCTATATTTTTCTATATATTTCATTTATACATGAACTATGATTATAAGAATTGTTGACTATGGTCCTTGATATGATATTTTTCCTTACGAGTGTATCGTAAATAATATTCTTCCCTTAGAGTTATATCATTATCAATTTTTTAACAGGATGGTTCCATATGTAATTTGGATACATGATGACCCTATAATTTTTATTGTCAATACGAACCTTCAACATCCATGATGTGTGGTTTGTATGGGGGTTCATTGAAGAATTGGAATTGGAATTCCGGGTGTGTTAGTATTTTAACGAATTTATATAATAGTTATAGTTTTTTGGGTTATAATTGGTTTTGTGGATTTCCATTTTCACATTATATGTCCCATCCACTACATTAGAAAAATAGTTCAATCATTCATGTTTGAGAACCAACACTTTTAATTAAATCATTGAGATATTGCGATAGGATTATGTGATATTTATCATTATAGTGGAATCAAGATCTATGGAATGATGAAAAATTTATTTCTCCCTATGACTAAAACATGAGCAGATACATGGAAAACACCTTTTAAAACAGTGGAGTTGTTGTCTATAGAAGATGTGAAATTATGTCATCTCATTCACATCATCTTACATTTTATGTATATTTATTGGGTATATTTTTTATAGAACCCAGTCTTCCATCGGAAATGGTTTAGTGTACACGGACTCATCTATCAAAAAAAATAACGATATGTTCTACTATAACATTGTGATACCCTCGAGATAGGGCAACAAACTACATGGGTTACCATGATCCACCCAGATATTACTTCTTATATGTGGTTTGAAGATGTTTTCTCGCTGTGATTTAGTCTATTTTAATTCCATGCACATAATTCCTACTTCATCATAATGGTTTTCACCATGGAAATGGAATCCAAGATGGGTAGGGGACTTCCAATCAACCTATATTTTCACAATAATGCTCATATTTAAAGGGTTTTTAGGTTATTTAAAATAGTGATAGTCTTTTAATTACTTATGTAGGACATTTTAATTTTTATATGGATAGATAGAAAAATTAATTCCATGTTATTTATATCAATATAAACCCATGATTAGTCATTATTGTTTCATAAAAATGTTCATCATTTCTACTGTATTCTCAAGAAACCTAGTTATTGATGACACTGTGATGCTGGTGAGGGATTCCCACCACATATCATGCATTATCCACATTGTGATTTCTACTGTAGTGTTTGGAAAAGGATGAGAGTTATTGGAAGAACACTTTGAAGTCATCTTATTGGAATTTGGTATTCATTCATCACGAATAGATATAGATAAACATTTTGGTCTGTACACTCCTTATAATATCACTTTGATGTTTGTATGTATGAAATAGGTAATGTATATTTGTATCAGCATTCGTAAGAGGGAATACGAACTATCTATCCTTGGTGAAATTTGGTTTATGTTGATGCATGGAAATTTTATAATTTCAATAATTTTAACATAATAAAATGATTTAGGAAATTTTTCATTGGTTTTTGGTACAATGTAGGCTGAATACTATTTTCAGGTCATGATAGGGAAACTAGTATCATGGGTGAATTAGCCATTGATTTTTTCATGTACCTCGACAACAATGTTTTTTAATACAATTTACCAAATTGAAAATCGTACATGTAAATGTTCCAAGCATTATGGGGTAGATTCATCTCCAATTTCCCTTAAAATTGGAAGCCGTACTGTCTAATCATTTTTATCAACAAATTCAGTTTTCTTCTAGACATTGGCCCCTTTGAAATAACCTCAGCTATTTCACTAGTAGATGTTTTTTTGACAAAAATAACAAAAATTAAACAAGAAAATGTAATGAATGGGTTTCCTACAAATATTTCAATGATTAGATCGATCACATCTATATTGAACTAAATTCATGATTATATAACTATAAAAGTATTCGTACAATGTCTAGATCCCATTTATGGTCTTGAAAAACATGACATATGAAAATGTTATTGGTTACATGTAAGAAATAAAATCATAGTGACTACTTTTTAGAATATTGTCGATACGAGGAAGAGTCTTCATCCACACTTAAATGGATTGGAACTTGTGGGTTTGACTATTGGAATTTTTATATCATTACGAAAATGATTTCCACATATCTAGAGTATTTATCAACATATTATTTTTATCTATTAAAATTTAATATATATAACCTAATACAAAATATATGAATGTTACTACAACATATTTCCGTAATTTAGTTATTTGAAGAGCGTAACTCCATGATTAGATCACTGTATATTTTTATGATATTTTAGAATATGAATCTTCTATAAAAATATTAAAAGAAAAATTATCTTCAAGAAAAATAGTGCAAGGGGAAAAAAGACAAAAACATTATATGTTTGAAAATTCTACTAATAAAACATGTTCATTTTGTGATGAAAACACTTTTGAATGTGAAAATTATAAATAGCCCCACAACTATTATCATCAACCATTAACTGATTTTTTGGAAAAAAAATAATAAATTTTATCATTAAATATATTATATTCTATCTGTTCACTATCACATTAGGGAGATAAATTGGGTTTTGAATGTCCTCCTATATGTATTTCATTAAGAATTAATGAAATCCTTGTAACGTACAATTATTGTCCATCAATCTATTTTCAATCGCCATTTATTAACTACTTCTTATTATTATAAAGGATTCATCAAGATATTACATATCATATTATCTGATGATGACATTCATAATATGAAATATTAATAATTAATTCAAAATAAATATTTAATTTTTAGGATTGTCTCACAGAGCAGTATAGCTATATCCTTCACTGCGACCCTGGTTCTCATTTGAATAAATGATATCATGTATTCTTTCACATGTATAAACATTCACCATTTATCAAAACTAAAATATCAGTAGCACATATATATAGTTCTATGATATTTTCGGATATTGGGGGGGTGGTAAAAATAACGCGAATATTGTTAGAGACATTGTATGGACTCTACAGACAATGTTTCTTTAATATTTCATTCTAATCATTATCCTATGCCTGAAATAATTTAGAATAATCAATAAAATATTCTTCCAATTTTCTTAAGAAGAACTTCTATAATTAAACGCCTCTAGTGTACTCAAATTTGATAAAGTTAAAGGAGATCATTAAAATAAGAATTACAATAAAATGTTTTCAAAGAATGATTCATTTTTGTTTATTTATGTGTGTAAAATATATAAAATAATTTTTATAAGATGAAGGAATTTTATTTGGTTGATATGCCACATTGTGGGAACCCCCTATTTAGATACATATATTTCATAGTACAAATATTCAAAACATGTGTTATTCAGAGTTAGGTGTTCTTATTTTGAATAACCACATAGGTTTGATGAGGATCATTTTTTTGAAAAACAAATATGTTATATTTTTTGTGAGGGGATATTTCAAAATCCTGGGGGAATTATTTATAATAAAGTATATCATGATATGGTGTCTCTAATTCCATTAAGAACATCATACCATATTTGACATGATTCACATATGGACTTCCATCATAGGATCATGCTCAAATAAAATAGGAAAATGGTTATTTTCATTAAATCATGGATGTGGAATAATGTCAGATCCAAGCGTCAATAAAAATATAATTGGAATACTAATAAAGACAACAATATTATAAAAATCATTCAATCCCATATTTGTCTCAAAATGTTTTATGTACATTCCATGTGATGGAGGATGCTAAAACAGTTTAATTTCATATTAGATGCACTAAATGATCCAGTGACTCATTATAGAGATAAATTATATGTATTAGAAAAATCACCTGAAATATCTAACCTCACAAAATTTACACATTCTGTGAGAAACATGAAAATTCATTGATTTATCAAAATTTTATAAATAAAGAAAATGGAGGTATGATTGTGGCATGAATCACCTGATATTTTATCCCAAATAGGGAATTTTTTTATGGTAAAAAATATTACATCATATCATTGAAATGAGGGGAAATATTATTATTCATGACATACTATCTCATATAAGAAAAACATTATATTTTATATTTAATAAATTATTGACCAAATACAATTATCTAAAATCATTTTTCTTAACAATATTGGTAAGGAATACAACATTAAAATTATTTTCTCCTATGGAAGAATTTTTTTGAAAGATGTTCCTTATTGGGTGAACATATTATATGGCTCCAAATATTGCGTTGTATTTATATTAAAAATAATGGTGACCTTTGGGGTGAAATAAGTTTCTCAAAAGTAGAATGGTAAATCATACAGGGGTCCAAATATCAACAGATATTGAGTGTGGTTTTTTAAAGAGTGGTATCCTTTGAATATGAAAAAATAATTTAGACATGGATTCTTTAATGACAAGAAATTACCTAAATAGGACAGATTCATATGTAAGGATGAGATATTTTTCTTAATCATTCTTTCAGTAATAATATTACAAATGTGGTATATATATTTCATAGGATGGGAAAATGTGTAGGATAAGGTGTTTTTTTAGAAGGACTAAAATGGGGGGACCAACCAACACTATATATCTCATTATAGAATGAATCAAGCCATATATATTTTTGTAATAAAATTCCCAACACTATTGTATTAAAAAAATAGTAAAGGGATATTTTACTGTATGTTGGTCGGGATAGGATATAAGATTAAAGTGTAATAAAATATCATTTAAAGAAGGAATTCAAGCCACATTTAGTTCTCAAGTATTAATGTTCCATGTTATGTGAAGAATAAAAAAATGTGTGTGGGAGGATTATATGCTTGGACCAAATTATCAAGTAGTTTTAAATCTTAAAAAAGTGATGTCTACAGTTTAGATTAACATCATATAGAAAGAACCATGGATGCATAATTAATTATTTTATGGTGAGGTAGATGGCTCATATTTTTAGACAACTTATTAGATTAAGGTTTTCTTATAGATTTACATCATGTGTCTAACACATAATATGTCAACAATTTATGGTTGTATGATTTTTTTTAAAAAAATGGATGTTGTAAATGCAAGATGTGAATTTATAAAAACTAACATGAATATTGATTCCCAAATATATTATAAAAGTTATCATTGAGTATATTTTGATTAATTTAATTAAGAAATGATAAATTGGTGGCCAGATTTTAGGGTCATTCATCTTTGAAAAATGATGTTACATCAATATTATTACATCCATGAACATTATTACCCACTAGGATATTACATCCTAGTCTAGTGTTAATGAATTAACCATGTAATTTAGAATATGAACACAATATATCTAAACCCATGTTATATGTGATCAATGTGTGAAATAAGAGATGTTATAGAATTGTCCAAATTTTAATTTGAATACTAATCAAGGGTCATGTATAATATGTACCACATGATTTCCCATTTCACGATTGTCTATAAAATAAGGATTTAACAATTTTTAGGTTCGAATAAGGGAGGTTTTATGACACAAGATCTGAACTATTGAATATAGTAATGTGTTATTGGATAAGTATGTAACGAATGACAACATAATATATTCAAAAGGTGGTTTTTGTTATGATTTAGTCATGTTTAATGAAGACAAAATGACTTTTTCTTGTGGATGATGTTTCCTCTTATTGATGGATCACATTTCTATCACACATTACACCCGGAAATATTCTAAGAAAAATGCATAAAAAATTAAAGCCTTCATTCGATGTCAAATACCGTTGTCACTAGTAGCCCTTGAAATAATATTATGAAACAAATTTACATATCTAGTGTCTTTGGTTTTTGAATGAAAGACATCCAATAATGATAGATTCATACTGATCATTACTGAACATGAATTGGAAGAATGGTACTGGAAAAATCATACTTGTATACAAGGGAGGGATCATTTCATCCCAATAATGATCTTGCGAATAAGGGAACCATTTTATAATCAACTAGTTATATTAGGTTTTCGTATAGGATAAAGATTATATTTTTTCATGATTCATATATAATAATATATTGTAAATACAAATCACTATGTATTTTTTAGACTAAGAATAAAGCCACAATTTATTATGGGATTAAAAATTTGTGCAATGAGAGATTTTCACTAGGAGATGGCACCCTCAAAGTTGCAGCATCACACAAATTTATATAATTTGAAATTTGAATTTGATATATTTTTTATTATATCAAGTAAAGTATTATGTGTATTATGGTTTATAAGATTATAAATTTGATGTTTTACTAAAATTTATCCACATCAAACTTGGATGATGGTCTTTGATAATAACACATTTAGAATATGATGCATCCAATGTTTATCACATAGGGTAAAGCTATTGTTTAAATTGATTTACTATAAAATTATTTTTAGATCATCCCAAATTTATAATAACTATCATACCATGTTAATCAAAAAGGATGTGGATATATTTTAATATCATGTTCTTAGTACATATATTTTTTTATTTTAAAGCCATATAGACCAAACTAAAACATCATGAAAGTATGAAATGGGGAACCTAGAATTAGTGAGAGATATGATGTTCCCCATTCCATGATGATCAATTATTAAGAACATTTTGAGTATATCTATGGAGTAATGTGTCTTCCTTCCCATTTAGCATCATTTTTTATGTTTCATTTTAGGTAAATTTGGTTTCATGGGAACAAAAAGTATTTTTCTTAAAGAAATAAATTGTGTTTGTCCTTCTTATTTCAACTCGAGAAATTTGATTTTGAAGCACTGCTAAATTATTCAGTATACAATTTATTCTTTCAGTAGTTAATTATAATACATATATATTTATTGAGATATTTATTCTTTGGTTAAATGAAAATTGTTGGTAATTTAAAGTGAATTAAATTGGTACTCGAGTGGAAGGTTTTCTTCAATACCATATATTAGTGAATATAGTGTTGCCTCAGTGGTAGTACTAGTTGTAGAGTTGTAGGATCACATGCATGTCAAATTTTATTTGTTCATGATTTTTTATATTTATAAATTATATTTCAGGAGTGTGTGTGACAATGGCTTATTAAAATCCTATCTATGTTTGTTCCTGACTTCATGATAGCAGGATGAGTGATTGGAATCTATTTAATAAGCATGATAATACATTTTTAATTCATTTTAAAATAAATTATTTTCTACTCCAAATATTATTTTATGATGGACACAAAATCTGGTGATGTTGAGGGACATCCTTATGTTGGTGATGTGCTTTTTCCGAACAATCTAGTGGGGTATTAAAAAAACTCAATTGAATGGTGTTAGTATTCATAATGATTAACTTAAATTGTTTTTATATAGGGGTAGCATATGTCCACACAACATCCCATATCAAATGATAAATCTATTAGAGTAAAAAGTTGTTTGTAACAACTATGGTGGTTGATATTAAAGTTTGGAATTCTAATTACAAGAATGATAATTATTGTTTAATTATGTGAAATTCTAATTCATTGATGTCAAGAAATGCCGATGAGATTTTATTTTATCAGAAAACCTAACCTTTTACTGGTGGAGATTGTATGATATGTTATATACTTCATAAATAATGGAAACATATTTTATTCAATAAATGCATTAGAGTGGGACACAAACAAATACCAATTTATATCTTGGGTTCTATTGATTCAGGATATCGTAAAGGATGATGTTGTATACTAATCATAAAACTGCCTCTTTATTTACATTATCAATTTTAATAACCCCGTTTAAGTGGAATTATATCCTAAAAATTATCTATCTATAGGAATGACCATCATTTTTTGGGATGGAATTGAACTCATTGATCTTTTACTTCCTTTCATGATCAAATTGTTTCACTATTATGTATTTTAAAATGCTAATTTCTATTTTATCATTTTTTGGTCCATCCAAAAATGTAGCTATATATTAAAATTCATATAACAAGGAAATTTTTGATTGGATGATTTGAGTACATGTTAGATCTTACGGGAATTATCCTATCAAAAACATTATATATCCATAAGGTTTAATTGAATATTTCATTAACATATGTTAATCTACAATGATTTTCTTGATCACCATATCTTAATCACAAATGAACATTTGTGTTATATTGGAATTTTAGTTCTATTAACAGATATGTTATGAGACATTGATACATTTCCCTATTATTAAGGAACACTTTTTACAATATAATGGAATAATGTAGAACTTATTTTCAAATTTAGATAAAGATAAATCCCATGTAAGCTTTATTAGGATTTTTTTTTTCATTTACTATTCCTATTTGTCTTATAGATGAACCATCTATGTGAATCACACATTTCTGTAAGGAACTATTTTTTCCTCTAGAAATGGGGATGACCCTGTTTGTTTAACGATCAAAATTGTTAATCGGTTTCTAATGGGTTTTTTTGTAGAACCGGAAACATCCAATAATTCTATATCTATTTGGACCTACTTTCCAAAGGTAGGTGCTCAATAGTTGTGAACTAATGAGGCTTAAGAATTTTCATTATTCTAGATGATGGGAGGTCGGGATCATCACAACTTTTTGGGGGGAACTATTGTCTACTCTGAGACCCTCTTTATAGATTTGAGTTATGTTCTTGAATCCTTATTAAATTACCAAGTATGAAAATATGCTTTCCTTTAGATATGAAAATCTGTGATTGATATGTATGAGATTTAGAGAATCATTTATATGTATTTGAGGTTCTTCATCGACAGATAATCATCTTTATTTTTTAGATATTTTGAGTCAATGGTAAGCTTCAAGACATTATATAGAAATCTCTTGGTCATTATGATAACCATACTGGTTTTAAAGCCACTCAGTGGGGCACCTGAAGTTTTTTGATGTTCAAAAGAACATGGATTATTTCAGTGTTAGGATCCTACCTATAGATGGGCTACCTACATATCGTTATTTATAAAAGGAATCATAACCCATGTAGTTTGAGAAAAGAATTATGAGGTTTAGGAATGATTAGTGGTCCACAGAAAAATGTAATAATTACTTTGACACTCTAAGTTCACGCGAGTCATGCTCAGTGTGAGAAAAATAGGTAATTGTAAATGCTGACAATTATGCCATGAAAGATACAATCATAAGAAATAATGTGGGCCTTGTGTATGTATGAATGCCCAGATAGATGAGGATTTGGATTAAATTTTGGGAAGAAACCTGGGAACATGGTCCATAAAGGTATATGTGCTTTATATAATTTTGGATACTTAACCGAGGGCATACACTTGAGAAGGATGCCCAAATTTGAGGAGACTTCTAATTGGGTTTTACCCCTGAGAAGGAATCACAAATAAAATGTAAATTAATAATAGGTTTTACTCTTAAAGAGGAGGCCCATGTTAAGTGGAATTATGCCCAGGGCTTACTCTGGAAAAGGAGGCCCAGGTTAAGAGGACATGATACATTAGGGCTTACTCCTGAGAAGGGGGCCCAGATTGGGGAACATGGGGCTTACTCTTGAGAAGGAGGCCCAAATTGGGGATCTTGGGGGATTATTTCTACGGAGGATGCCCAAGTTTATGTAAAATTATGATTGGGGCTTACTTCTCAGGAGGGTTCCCATATTAAGGGAACATGGACTTGGGCTTACTCTTGAAAAAGAGACCCATGTTAGGGAATTTGGGGCTTACTTCGGAGGTGGATGCCCGTATTAAAGGAAATTGGATTGGGGCTTTCTCCTGAAAAGAATTCCCAGGTTAGAGGACATAGGGATTACTCCTGAGGAGGGTGCCCATATTAAAGGAATTTTTGATTGGGGTGTACTCCAAAGGAGGGTGCCCAGGATTAAGGAAAATTATGATTTGGGATAACTCCAGATGAGGATTTCCATAATAAAGAAATTTGGACTGGGGCTTACTCTTGAAAAGGAGGCCCAGGTTTGGGAACTTAGAGCTTACTCCTAAGGAAGATGGCCAGATTAATGATATTATCATCTTTTAAGGATGAGGTTCAATGAATTAAATATCTAACCATAATGACATAAAAGATATATAAATCACTAGGTTTTGAGAGATGTTCCACAGAATTCCTTTCTGATAAAGAATGCAACAATTGAACAATGCCAAAAATGGCCATGAACAAGGGTTTGAAGGCTAAATGTTGAACAAGAGATGTGGATTTGAAGAAAAGAATTGAATAAACAGGATGACCACTCAAAAAGAGGTAGGCGGGAAAGTCCTTTTGGGGGGTGAAGTAATGGTCGCCTAGGTATACCTGCGTGACACATGTGTACATGCATGACGGTTAACACATAGTGTAAAACTTGGGCAAGACATGGCTCAAGACCTTAATATTATCCCTAAAGGCTTCCAAAAGTTTTGCGTGCATGTTTTGTTGAAGGGATATGGTGGCACGCATGCATCTTCATTTCCTTTAAGGTTTAGACACTTAGGCGCACAAGTGTTGGTGAATTTCAACACTTAGGTCTTGTTCCCCCTTTAGATCTTCCATTCAAGGTAAGAAATTACCTTATAAGTGTTCGAAAGACTACAAGTAGAGACTAAGGTGCTGGGAGCATAAATTTGACATGTGGAATTTTTTCGTCCTCAAAATGGGGGTCCCACAAGGGGTATTTATAGGTTACTGAAGACCCTGGGTGAAAATAAAATAGGGCATGGATGTCACCTGCACGCCCAATATGTGGTGCACAAGTATACTTGCCTGACCTAGATGAAACTTGCGCGACCCATGTGTTTACAAATCCTTGTTCATGACCTTGTCAATTTTTTAAGTTTCATCAAAGGAGGAATCTCTTTGTGATAAGGTATATCCCTTTTTCAGTCATTAGACTCTGTGACAGAAAGGATAGTCAACAAAAGTCCACCCTCCGAGTTGGATCCGAAAAAGGAACTACGATTTGGCTTTGAGG
This sequence comes from Viscum album, assembly GCA_963277665.1. NCBI lineage: Eukaryota > Viridiplantae > Streptophyta > Magnoliopsida > Santalales > Viscaceae > Viscum > Viscum album. The sequence goes on from OY728158.1 coordinate 1,294,686,664, forward strand.
TAAAGGAGAAAACCAAGGAAGGGTGGTACAGAAGTTTTGAGCGTGCAGTTAGTGGAGCGCAGGTGAGAGTTTCACAGGCTTCAGTGCATAGGTGTGCGTCCTTGCCTATAAATATGAGGCACCAATTCATGCAAAGCACTCGGTATGAAACGATTCTGAGCTCTCGGCGTATAGTTAGATCTTGTCTCTCATGTGTCTTGGTTTTCCGCTTGTTCATGCTTCTGTTCGTGTTGTGATTCTGCAGTGAGTTTCTGACTTGCGCGATAGTACTAGCGCGGTGAAGACTGTGTGACCACATGTACTTTCACAACCAATTTAGACTTCTACGACAATATGGGACTTGCGCACCTTAATTCCTTATCCATTTTTTTCGAATTGTTTCACAAATTTAATGAAATGTAAACTTACTTAAAAGTAAATTATATGATCTTGGTGCATATTCAATGGCACCCAGAATGATTGGAACGGATGATGACCTTGCTAGCAAGAGAATTGATGATATTATGAATGTCATTGACCATGATTACTATGATATATGTGACAACACTCTCCCAGATTTGGCCAAGTACTTGAAGAAATATCATCATAATTTCCCACAGAGCATCTACCTGCCTCTGTATAGCCATGGAGTCAAAGTTCCAGATGCAATGAATTATATGCGCGAGATGCTGCCACATTGCTACTCCTCTATTTCTGTTATGTTGTTCATTAAGATAAAACAAATGGTGCGAACTTTCAAATATTTCCTCCATGCCATTTCTTGGCATATATGAAAATGGAAAACCCATGGGCTGATATGTTTTCCACTGCCAGTTGGTAAAGAGAACACTATCATGAAATGAGAACAATATCTGCACAAAGTACTATCTCCAAATGGCCCTTTACTTCCAATGGTCCATTCTCAAATCCATGTATGTCTCTTGGACAAAAATAGATTCACTGTTTAATTAGCAGAAAATTTTCTCAAACCGCACTCAAGATCATTCTTTTACAATTTTTCCTAGAAGAGCTAGTAACAATGCATCTCATATTGTATCCAATTGAATGAATGAATTCTAGGTGGCTGCTGATGATACTCAGGATTCCGTAAATAAAATCAATATTTGTGTTGAATGTATCTTCTAATCCCTAAATAAAAGAGAATAGACTCCAGTCTGTGGATGTCTTTTTAACTTTTGTGCATCAAATGAAAAACACTTTCTTCTTCAATCATTTGTAAATGCATTCTTTTTCTACCTGCATTAAATTTTTTCATAAGCTAATGGGACTACTAAGCATAGTTTTATTTTTTCTAGGATTATAAAAATTACCATACAAACTTTGAATCTTTTTATTTGCTCAATATTGCCTAAATCATACAAAATGTATGTTTAGTGAGCTGAGGCATGACTTTTGTTCAGAGTTCCCTTGTCTTTTGTGTGCAGTTTAAAGCCATACATGTCGGACATAAAAATGCTAATGTTTAATTTCAAAATAGCTTTGACCTAATGGATTAAAATCGACTCAATTCCTTGATAATTTATCAGAAAACATATTACCATATTCAAGTATGGGGAACAAACATGTAAACTATTACTTAAAAAATTTTGAATCTGAGGGATGATATGGCTAATGTTCTCAAATGCATTAGAAAAAGTACTTCCTAAGAGTGAAGTCACCATTATTTAACAAACCCGTTAGGGGTTGAATTATATAGGGCTGCTTAAGGGCATTGGCTGCATAGACTAATAATAGCATCTTTTGGATGACAGGTCCATTATGTAGACTACTTATGTAAGGCCACCTAAGGGAACGTGCTGAATAGTCAAGAAAAAGAACTCTCATAAGTTTTACATTTCTATTTCTAAAATGACAGTGAATGTTTATGGAGATTCAAATTTTCCAATGCATAGAGTCTCCAGTATGGAGAGAGGTACTTGAATATGGATATGATATTTCCAATCAATAATGTTAATGAATTGGATGAATATTACTCATACGAAGGTCTAACCGAAACATAGGGAAGGGAATATAATCCATATACATATACACTTTTAGATCATGAAAAAGTGTATGGGACAAATATGTTAAGGATGGCTATTTTTGCAGATCCATACATATTGTCAATAACACCAATAAGGAAAAACGTGGTCTTTTCTCGCAAGAATGAAGTTACCACTATTTGACAAACCCATTAGGGGGTTGAATTATGCAAGGCCATCTAAGGGCATTAGCTGCATAGTCAAATAATAGCATCTTTGGGACGCCATATTTGTTATGTAGACTATTTATGCAAGGCCACCTAAGGGAATGTGATTCATATTCAAACAAAATAATTCACAGGTATCAAACATTATGTGACGATATGTCAAGAAAAGGGTTATGGAGATATGGAAGTATTTAATGTTAGGATCATGACACATCAAAATGGGCATTGTTCAACTCATGTAGAGATACACAGACCAATTCTAACCATTTTCGTGTTGTGGCTGGGTCCGGAATTGAGATGTTGGACATCACTACATATCTCATTAGAATGAGAATCAGGCCAAATGTAGTTCTTGAAATATAGTTTAAAGTTATTTGGGATGAGAGTATAGGATACCATAATTTAGTGTTATAGATCTCAGACCATAATAATGAATACATAGTGTGTGTTTTATAAACAAGATGTTAATGAAAACTAGGGTTTTCATACCACATTCATGTGTTCATAGGGGGGCTTTTCAGCCAATGGACTGAAAGTGAAATTTGGGGTTTGGCCCGAAGACTTGTGGCTAAATTCAAGGGACACTCAAACGTTCCTACGTATCCCATAAGGATGGGAATCAAGATGCATATAGTTCTTGAAATACCCTCTGTACGGATTTGGTTCGTACATATGAAGGGGAATGGGCACTTTAGTGTAATGATGGGTTGACCCAATATTAAAGGTTCAAGAATTTCCATGTATGAACGTAGTCTTTTCAATATAACATTATTGGAAATCAATGTAAATGATGATTTCCTATCAGGTTAGGGTGTCAAAGAATGTCTTAGTTTATTGTCGTATAGGACAAAAGTGCGAATCGTTTAATGTAATATTGCAAGGATGACGGTGAACCAATGTGAAAAATATTGGTTTTGGGGGCTGCTTCATGAATCAACATCATATGAGATGGAGGTGAACCGATGTGAAGATCTTGGTTTTAGGATTGAACCTCGGGAGGTTCCCTACGTACCTAGCATAGAAGGCAAGGATCAAACTCCACATAGTTCAATTTAAGAGTGAATCAGTTATCAAGTTGTTCATAAGGACAACAACCTAAAAAATGGTGTTGGGACATATGCATGGTTTTCTTCCCAGAGAGGGTGTTATGGTTGATGTTTACTCTAATCACACGTGATTCATACTCGGTGTGACAAATAAGAGGTAGAAACAACCCTAATGATGCCCAATTTAAGGTCATCTTGGATGTAAGGGACTGAAAACAGTTTAACGTCATGTTGGACAATGGATTACTATATAGTTTAATGTCATGCAGTAAGGACAAAAAGGGGGTTTTATAGTTTAACGTCCTATAAATATGACAAAAGAAATTATTATACAGTTTAATGTCTTTTAGTAAGGACTTTGTGGACTGTGCAGTTTAGTGTCATTCAGTAAGGTCAACACAGTTTAACGTCATGCAGGACGAAAGGGGGACAATACAATTTAACGTCATGTGGGATAAAGAGGTGCATAGTTTAACGTCATATAGCTTGGACGATGGTTATCCAGTTTAACATTCTACTAGACATGGACTGTATATTTTAATTTCATATAGTAAGGACAACACAGTTTAACATTGTGTTGGATGTTGGAGGGTATTTCTGTTACAAAAAATACTTCTTGCAGAATCATGCATTGGTTGGAATCGTGATGAGTTCCCCATCCATTGAGATTAATGAATAAGCTCCATTGGAGTAGATATTATGTATTGAGTAAGGTCTTTACCGATTTGGATCACACTTGAGAGGTTTCTTTCCTGATATCATTGGAGTTCTAAGAATGAATACCAATTCTCGTTGAATGAATGAATGAAGATGAACTTTTTTGTTGAAAGCTCATGCTATGCTATTCTGATAGACTTCCAAGTGATGTAGGGTGAAAAATCTTTTCTCATCTAGTCTTTCAAATTCATCCAATTTCTTTTGATATTTCTCATCTGTAGATGATTGATCACAAATGGCTACTCTGAGAGAAGGTAATTGAACTTAAATTGACAAGACTACTTTTGTTCCATATACCAATGAATTTGGAGTTGACCGCGTAGCAGTGTGGGTGGTGGTTCAATATGCCCATAAAGCATGACATAGTTTATCATGCAATAATTTCTTATCTTTATCCACCATCTTAGGATGTATATTTGAAAGAGTATTTCTGATGGCTTCTATCTGTCCATTGGCTGCTGCATGATACTGTGATGAATGGTGGGATTTGATGTTGTATTCTTGTTACAACTTCTTTATCTCGGATGAACAGAAGTTGCTGCCATTGTCTGTCATTATGGAATGATGGAATCCAAATATGGTAATGAAGTTAGATTTGATGAAGCTAACAATTCTTTTAGAACTAACTTCTTTGAGAGGTATTGCCTCTTCTCATTTGGAAAAAAGTCTGTAGTAGTAATAATATAATTTTACTGCTTCGATGTTGCTGAAGGATAAGGTCCTGCTACATCCATTCCCCATGTGGAAAATGGCCAGGAGTAATTAGCTGAATGAAGCAACTCTGGGGGCCAATGAATGATGTTGGCACATACATGGGATGAATTCCACTTCTTGGTGAAATCAACACAATTTTTAAGATACGATGCATGGAACGTTGATATGTTGTTGTTTCCCCTCGGAATTCGTGGATGACCTCCTTAATGAGAGGTTCAAAAATTCCCATCAGTTTCTAATGGGTTTATTCGTAAAACCAGAATCATCCAATGATTCCACATCAATTTGTACCTACTTTCCAAACGTAGGGGCTTATTAGTTTGTGGACTAATGAGACTTAGGAATTTTCATTGGTCGAGAAGATGGGATGTCGGACTCATCACACCTTTTTGAGGGGAATTATTGTCTACTCCTGGACTCTTTTTATAGATTTAAGTTATGTTCGTGTATCCTTATTAAATTAACAAGTATAAAATGAGTTTTCCTTTAGATCTGACAATCAATGATCGATACATATGAAATTTAGAGAATATTTTTTATGTATTCGAGGTTCTTCACTGATAAAGAATCATCTGTATTTGTAAGAGAATCTTAGTCAATGGTATCCTTTGATATGTAAAAGTCTCTTGGTCCTTATGATGACCATACTTGTTTTAAATCCACTCAGTGGGGCACTTGAAGTTTGTTGTCATTCAGAAGGACATGAATTATTTCAAAGTTGGGATCAAACCCACAGATGGGCTACCTAGGTATCCTTTGTTTATAAAAGGAATCATAACCCACGTAGTTCGAGTAAGGGAGTATGATGTTTATGATTGATGGATCAAAGAAGGAGGTCATAATTACTTTTACACTCTAAGCTCATCTGAGTCATTCTCGGTGTGAGAATCAAGAGGTATTGGTAAAAATCAAACAATTGTGCCATGAAATATGCAATCATAAGAAATAATGTGGGGCTTATGTATATATGACTGCCCAGATAAATGAAGATTAGTATTTACATTAGGGAAGAAATCCAGGAACAGGATCCATAAAGGTATATGTACTTCATGGAGATTTGAATACTCTAACTTGGGGCTTACTCATGAAAAGGAGCCCCAAATTAGGATATGACTTATGATTGGGTTTTACTCCTGAAATGGAATCCCAGATCAAAGGTAAATTACAACTGGTTAAGAGAAATTAAGAATGGGACTTACTCTTGAAAAAGAGGCCCAGATTAGGGGACTGGTGCTTACTCCTAAGGAGGATGCCCAGGTTAATGAGTTCTCTCATCATAAATGATGAGGTTGAATAAATGAAATCTCAATATTTAGTGACATTATGGTGTGTAAATCACTAGATTTTGAGATTTATTCCATATAATTCCTTTCAGATTAGGATGTCATATCAAGAAATCATGCCATAAATAGCTTTGAAGAGTGTCTTGAAGATTGAATATGGAATAGGATTGGTGGAATGAAATAAGAGGGATGAAATGGGCATGAAGGGCACCCATGGAGGTAGAGGGGCGCATGACCTGGCAGGCGCGCAAGTACTGCCTGGGCACACAAGTCCCAGTCGCGCAGGTATACATGCACGACACATGGGTACTTGCGCGATGGTTAACCAACAGGGTAATACTTGAGTGACTCTTGGTTAATGCCTTTAGAATCATCTTGATATTATTCCAGAAGAGGGGCACAGAAGTTCTATTGAAGGAGTAATGTGGCGTGCAATTGTGTCCATTTCCCATATGGGTTGGCCACTCAGGCGCGCAAGTGTTGATGAGTTTCAAAATTTAGGCCTTCTTCCCCCTATTTAGATCTTCCATTCTAGGTATGAAATTACCTTATAAGTGTTTCAGAAGCATTGAGAATAGACTAGGGCGCCGGGATCTCAAATATTAGTTTTTAGAAAAATTCCTCCCTCTCAATGGGGGTCCCACAAGGTCTATTTATAGGCTGAAGAAGACCCAGGCAGTTATTCTTTAGGGCACGTAAGTAACATGTGCGACCATTTCGGCATTCATGTGTACTTGCGCGACCTTCGTAGAACGTGCGCAACCCTTGTGAAACATTCTTCTTATTCCTTACATTGTCAATTTTTGATATTTTGTCCAAAGGTTGAATCACATTGTGCTCAAGTATTCCCCTTTTCCAATCATTAGATTCTGTGAAGAAAGGAGCGTCAACAAAAGTCCCCCTCAGAGTTGGATCCGGAGAGAAAAGAGGATTTGACTCTGAGTAAATCGAGAATCAAAAAAAAATTGGGGCGCACAAATGAGCTTTGGGCGTGAAAGGACTGGCGCGCAGGGATACGGCCCTTGATCACGCAGGGTACAGTGCGTAGGGTCCTGGCCGCATCTATAAATAGAGGGTATCACTTCCTAACAAGGAATATTGATTTGAAACTTTCAATCTCTCGCCGTGCAAGTTGCATTTTCCGCACAAGTTACTCTATTTCCCGCTGTTTATTTCATGTCACACTGTTGTAGAGGTATCTGGACTTGCGCGGTGATACTTGCATGCCAAATACTTTCATGACACCTCCATACGTTCACGCCATGTTTTAGACTTGCACTCCTTAATGTCTTTTCCATTTTTTTCGAATTCTTTTACAAATTTTATGAAAAATAATCTTACTTAAGAGTTAATTATTCTCCCTTTGTGCGGATTCAGTGGCTCCCAATGGAATTGGAATGGATGATGAACGGGCAAGCAAGCAGATTGATTACATGATGAACATTTGTGGCCATGATTACTATGATATCTACGACAAAACTCTCCCAAATTTTGCTACGTACTAGATGAAATATCATCTTAATTTTCTACTGAGCATCTACCTGCCTCTATTTGGTCATGGACATCTACAAGGAGTCAATGTTCCAGATGGAAAGAATTATATGCCTGAGATGCAGCTGCACTACTACTCCACTATTTCGGTTATGTTGTGCATTATGATCAACAACATTGGCATGAACTTTCAAATTTTTCCTGCATGACATTTCCTTGAATATTTGAAAATGGAAAACCCATGGGCTGAAATGTTTTTCATTGTCGATTGGTGGAGAGTTGACAAACATGGAATTAGAGCAATATCTGAAAAGATTACTCTCTCCAAATGGCTATTTACATCCAATGCTTCATTCCCAAATCCATGTATACATCTTCCAAGTCTCTTGGACAGAAACAGAGTCAATGTTTGAATAGTAGAAATTTTTTTCAAACCGCACTTAATAAAATTCATTTACAATTGTTCCAAGAATAGTTCGTATCACTGCATCTATTATGGTTTCCATTTGAATGAATGAGTTCTAGGTGGCTTTTGATGAAGCTCAGGATGTCGTAAATCAAATGAAGAGTTATGTTGAATGTCTTTTGTAATTCCTGAAAAAAAAAGAGAAGAGACTCCTTTCTGTGGATTTCCTTCTAACTCTTTTGCATCAATGAAAAACACATTCACCTTAAATCATTTATGCATACATTCTCTTTTTCTCCCTTCTTTAAATTTTACCTAAGCCAATGAGCCTAGTAAGCATTGTTTGATTTTTACTAGGATAAATGTAAAAAACCCTATAAATGTTGAACCTTTTAATTGCTCAATATTACCTAAATCATACAAAATGTATGTTTAGTGAGCTGGAACTCAACTTTTATTCCGAGTTCCCTTGTCTTTTGCAGGAAGATAAATGTCATGAACGTCGGACATAAAGAGGCTAATGAATAAGGTCGAAATAGATTTGACCGAATGAATTAGAATTGACTCAATTCCTTGAAAATTCATCTAAAAACATTGTACCATACTCAAGTATAAGAAAAAATATGTAAGCTGTGTCTTAAGATTATTTGAATATGAGGAATGAAATGAAAAAGAGCTAAAAGGAATTAAAAAAAGTAGTTCCCAAGAATGAAGTTACCATTATTTAACAAACCCGTTAGGGGGTTGAATTTTGCAGGGCCACCTAAGGGCATTGGAAGCATAGTTTAATAAATAGTATTTTTTGGCTTATAAGTCTGTTATGTAGACTGTTTATCCAAGGCCGCCTATGGGAACGTGCTTTATAGTAAGGAAAAAGAACTCTCAGAAATTTACATTCCTAGTGCCAAAAGCCAGTGAATGTTTATGGAGATTCAAATTTTCCAATATATAGAGTTTGCTGTATGGAAATAGGTACTTGAAATATGGATAAGATATTTCCAAACAAAATTATCGAAAAAATAGATGGATATTACTCCTACGAAGGTCTGACCCAAACGTAGGGAAGTAGAATATAAACCATATACGTGAATACATTCAGATCATGAAAAATGATATGGGACAAATATGTAAGGGTGGATATTTTTGCGGATCCTTACATACTTCCATTTAAGTCAATTAAGGGCAAAAAGACATTCTTACCAATAATGAAGTTACCACTATCCAACAAACCCCTTTGGGGGTTAAATTATGCAGGTCCAACTAAAGGCATTGGGTGCATAGTCAGATAATAGTATCTTTCGGCTAACTACTCTGCTATGTAGACTGTTTATGCAAGGCCGCCTATGGGCGCGTGCTGCATAGTCAGGAAAAAGAATTATCAGATGTTTGACATTTTTGTTACCTAGAAGTCATGAAATGAGATTATGAAGACCTGAAAATATTTATGGTTAGGATTATGACACATAAAGATGGGTATTGTTCAATGTATACAGAGATACACAGTTCAATGCTAACCATAATCATGTTGTGGCTGGGTCCTGCTTTGAAATGTTGGAATTCACTACGTATCCCATAAAGATGGGAATCAAGATCATACATAGTTCATAAATTACAGTTTAACATCATGAGGGACAAAAAGATTTGAGATCATAGTTTTGGGTCATAGATCTTGGACCATTGTAATAAATACACAGTATGTGTTTTCATAGGGACTTTTCAGCAAGGGAACTGAATGTGGAATTTGGGGTTAGGACCAACGACTTGGGGCTGGATTCAGGGGACACTCAATCATTCCTACGTATCCCATAAGGATTGGAAACAAGCCCATGTAGTTCTAGAAATACCCTATGTACATATTTGGTTCCTACATGTGAATGGTGAATGGGGATTTTATTACAATGATGTTTTAACCCATGATAAAAGGTTTGGACATTGCCATGTATGCACGTAGTATTTGAAATGAAACATGGTTGAAAAATCAATGTAAATACTGGTTCCCTCTTAGGTGAGGGTATCAAAGAATATTGTAGTTTATTGTCATACTGGACAAAAGTGTTTCATAGTTTAATGTCGTATACCAAGGAAGAAAGTGAACCAATTTAATGATATTGATTCTAGGGGCGGTTTCACGAATTAACATCGTATGAGAAGGAGATGAACATATGTGAAGATATTGGTTTTTGGATTGATCCTTAGAAGGTTTCCTACATTCCCAGCATGAGAGGCAAGGATTAAAATCCACGTAGTTCAATTAATTAATGAATTAATGACCAAGTCGTTCATGGGGACAACGACCTACAAAAATGATGTTGTTGGGACTTACACATGGTTAGCAGCCCCGAGAGAGTGTTATGGATGAAGTTTGCTCTAAGATCACGTGATTCATACTTGGTGTGAGAAAAAAGAGGTAACAACAACCTTAACGATGCATAGTTTAAGGTCATGTAGGACATATAAAGGGACTATACAGTTTAAAGTCTTGCAGTTAGGACTATTGGTGCTACACAGATTAGTGTCATGTTGTAGGGAGAAAGTACAATTTAATGTCATGTAGGACGTATCACAAAATTTCTTGTATAGTTTATCATCATGTAGTTAGGACGATGGGGACAATATAGTTTAACATCATGTTGGTCGAAAGGGGGACTATGCAGTTTAAAGTCATGTAGTGAGGACAAAGGACTACACCATTTAACATCATGTTGGATGTATTAGGGACTTTTTCATAGTTTAGCGTCATGTTGGACGAAAGTGAGAATAGTGTAAGGTCATATGCATGCATTGTTGTTGAGGTAGTTCAACGTCTTGCTGGACGATGGTGTAGTTTAAGGTCATACAGGACCTTTGATGATTTTGTAGTTTAATGTCTTTCCGGACGTTAGGGACTTTTATACAGTTTAACGTCATGTAGTTAGGACATCACAGATTAATGTCTTGCTGGACGTAAGGGAATTGCAAATAGTTTACAGTCATATGTATGGACCATTGCTATATAGTTTAATGTCATATAGCAAGGACAATGAAGGTGACACAGATTAACGTCATGTTGGACGTATGTGAAAATAGTTTAGGGTCATATAATTGGACCGTTAATGATGCAGTTTAAGGTCATACAGGACCTAGTTGCAGTTTAAGGTCATATTAGACCATTTAGGGAACTTTTTCTCAGTTTAACGTCATGTGGGACGAAAGTAAAAATAGTTTAAGGTCATATGTATGGACCATTGCTGTATAGTTTAACGTCATATAGCAAGGAAAATGAAGGTGACACAGCTTAACGTCATGTTGGACGTATGTGAAAATAGTCTAGGGTCATATGCTTGGACCTCTGATGATGCAGTTTAAGGTCATACATGACCTAGTTGCAGTTTAAGGTCACACTGGACCATTTAGGGAACTTTTTCACAGTTTAACATCATGTGGGATGAAAGTACAAATAGTTTAAGGTCATATGTATGGACCATTGATGTATAGTTTAATGTCATATAGCAAGGACAATGAAGGTGTCACAGTTTAACGTCATGTGTGGACGTATGTGAAAATAGTTTAGGGTCATATGCTAGGACCGTTAATGATGCAGTTTAAGGTCATATAGGACCTAGTTGCAGTTTAATGTCATACTGGACCATTTAGGAAACTTTTCCACAGTTTAACGTCATGTGGGACGAAAGTACAAATAGTTTAAGGTCATATGTATAGACCATTTCTGTATAGTTTAACTTTATATAGCAAGGAAAATGAAGGTGGCATAGTTTAACGTCTTGTTGGACGTGTGTGAAAATAGTTTAGGGTCATATTCTTGGACCAATGATGATGCAGTTTAAGGTCACATAGGACCTAGTTGCAGTTTAAGGTCATACTAGACCATTTAGTGAACTTTTTCACAGTTTAAAATCATGTGGTATGAAAGTACAAATAGTTTCAGGTCGTATGTATGGACCATTGGTGTATAGTTTAACATCATATAGAAAGGTCAATGAATGTTTATTGTTTATAAAAAATACTTCTTCAAAAATCTGGCATTGGTTGGAGTAGTGATGAGTTCTCCATCCATCGAGATTAATGAATATGCTCCTTTGGAGTAGACCCTATGTATTGAATAAGGTCCTTCCCATTTTGGCTCAAGCATGGGAGGTTTCTTTCCTGGTATCATTGGAGTTCTGAGAACTAATACCAATTCTCCATGAGTGAATGAACGAAGATGAACTTTTTTGTTAAAAGCTCGTGCTATTCAATTCTGATAGACTTCCAAGTGGTGCAAAGTGAACAATATTTTCTCATCTAACTGTTCAAATTCATTCAATCTCTTTTGAGATTGTTCATCTGTAGATGATTGATCACAAATGGAAACCCTGAGTGAGTGTAGTTGAACATCAATGGGCAAGACGACTTCCGTTCCATATACCAATGAATATGGAGTTGACCGAGTTGCAGTGCGGGTGGTAGTCCGATAAGCCCATAAAGCATGAAAGAGTTTATCAGGCCATGAACTCTTATCTTTATCCTCAATATTTGGTTGTATATTTGAAATAGTCTTGTTATAGGCTTCTATCTGTCCATTGGCCGCTGCATGATACCCAGCTGAATTCTTGGATTTGATGTTGTATTTTTGATACCACTTCATCACCTCGAACGAACAGAAGTTTGTGCCATTATCCGTCAATATGGTATGAGGGACACCAAATCTGGTAATGTTGCTAGACTTAATGAAACTAACAATGCATTTAGTACTGACTTCCTTGAGAGGTATTTCCTCTTACCATTTGGAAAAGAAGTCATTAGCAGTAAAAATGTACTTAATCTGCTTGGCCGTAGCTGAAGGGTATGGTCCCACCATATCCATTCCACATGTGGAAAATGGCCATGACTATTTAGCTGTATAATGATAATTTGGAGGTTGATGAATGAAGTTGGAATGTACTTGGAATGAATGACAGTTCTTTGTGAAATAGACACAATCTTGTATCATTAAAGGAAAAAAGTATCCAAGCCTTCGAATTTGATCAGAAGTCTATGTCTAGACTGGTGGGCACCACAGACTCCTGCATGCACTTCTTTCATGACAGCCATTGTCTCTTCACCATCAATGCATCTGAAGAGAACTGCATCAAATCCACATTTGTAGAGAATTTTCTCTAGGTGATCTGGGCTATCATAAAGAGTAAAATTGACCACACGTCAACGAATTTGTTCTTCCTCATCTCTATCAAGTGGAAGTGCTCCATTTTGATGGTATTCCTAGATAGGTGATATCCATCTTGTAGTATGAACCTACGGTTCCGGAATGGGACTAATTTCATAAATTTCTTCTATTCTGATTCGAACATAAGGTGAAATTTCATGACGGTGGGCAATACTAATGGTTGTCTCGTCCTCATTTGGATCTGCCAGAGCAGTGGCTATATTAGCCAGTGCATCAGCTTGAGCATTTTGTGATCTTTGGACATAAGAAAATGTCATTTCCAAAGGGAAATCCACCATTAACTCTCTGACATAATCATACAAAGGGATTAGTTCTTCTTTTATGATGGCATAATCCCCATTGACTTGTTTGATTACCAGGTCTGAATCACTATTCACCATTAATTGAATCACTTGTGCTTGAAGTGGTAATTCCAAGACTATGATGAGAGCATGGTATTCTGCTTCATTATTAGTACCACATTCCCTCAATAAGAAGGAAAAAGGTAACACTGCCTTTTCTGGAGAAATAAGAACAATTACTAAGCCAACTTTGTTGAATTTAGGATTTTCTAATTTCCTCCCTATTGGACTTATGGAAGCACCATCAAAATACATTTCCCATGCCTGAGGACTTTCTTGAATAGAGAAGACTTCCTCATTAGGGAGTTCAATATCTGAAGATGTGTCTTCCACTGAAGGGTGTTCATATAGGAAATCATATAGATCTTGGCCCTTTATCGCCTTTTGAGACACATACTGAATGTTGAATTACTGCAAAATAACTGCCCACCTTTCCAGATGTCCTGTAACCATTGGACGACTAAGGATGAATTTGAGCTGGTTATTGCAAGATACCAATTGGACCTCGTGATGTTGCAGGTAGTGTATCAAATTCTAAACTCAAAGATTAATGCCAGGAAACACTTCTCAATACTTGAATACCGGGTTTCTGCTCCGAGCATAGTTCGACTGAGATAGTAGAGGCTGTTTTCATTCCATGCATCATTCTTTTGAGAATGAAAAGCACCCAATGATCGCTCTAGAGCTGTCACATAAAGGATAAGTGGTCTTCCTTCAATAGGTGGCATGAGTACCGGTGGACTCAAGAGGCATTTCTTGAGAATATCGAATTCTTCATGACATTCTTCAGTCCACTGGTATGTAACTCCCTTCTTCATCAATTTGGTGAAGGGTAAACGTTTTCCTGCTAAATTGGTGATGAAACGCCGAATATAGGCTAAGTGTCCTTGAAGTCCTCTTAATTCATTCAAATTTTGAGGAGGTGAAATACCAAGGATTGAATTGGTCTTCTCAGGATCGACTCAATACCACGATGGCATACAACAAAGCCGAGAAATTTTCTTGAGGATACCCCAAAAGCACATTTTAAGGGGTTCATCTTCAAATTATATTGTCTAAGCTTGCGGAATATGACTTCCAAATCATCCAAGTGATTAGAAAGTTGTTTGGATTTAACTACCAAATTTTATACATATAATTCAACAAACATCCATAATATGGGTTTGAATATACGATGCATGGAACGGTGATAATTTGCACCAGCATTCTTTATGACAAAGTGAATTACCCGGTAGCAAATCACATCCTGAGGGGCTCTGAAGGCTATAGATTCCTCATCATCTTGGGCCATTCGGATCTGATTATATCCGGAATATCCATCCATTAAGGATAGTCCATCATATCCAGTTTTTGCATCAATTAAAAGTTCTGTAATCAGAACTGAGAAATCATCCTTAGGACAATGCTGATTAGGATCTCTAAAATCGATGCAAACTCTATTTTATCTGTTCTTCTTTTTTACAGGGAAAATATTATCCAACCACTTGGGATATTGAACATCTCTGAAGAAGTTATCATTGATAAGCTTATCCACTTCAGCTTCAATTTTGGAAGCATAAGTTGGGTTAGTTCTTCTCGTAATCTGCTTAAATCCTCGATGTTCTTATGGTAAACCCAAATGATGAGGAGAAACATTAGGACCAAAACAGAGCATTTATCTATAGTTCAAGGCAAATATATCTCTATTTTTCTTTAGAAAATAAATATACATCTCATGCTCTTCAAGATTCATGGCCGCACTGATTAATGTGAAGCATTGATCTTCTTTTATACCCAGATTTATTTCTCTCAGATCATCTACAGTGGTAGAGATACCCTATTCAAATGCTGGAGGAGCATCTCTATGATCTTCCTGTTCTTCTTCATCATGTGTTATTTATTCTATTTTTTACTTGCATAGTAGATGATAAAGTAGAATTTTCATGATCATAAGAGATGTCAAAATTTGCATATCTTGAAGAAGAAGCATCCATTTCCGACCTGATCGATGATGAAGGGTCTTCTTTGGGTAATGAAGAGGAGATGAAGGATTGCGAATCAACATCATTTTTCACCTCTGATGTTGCTATTACTACTTCTAGCCTAATTGGCGAAGCATAAACCTGTTGGATTTCAGCAGATGAAATGAAGATGTCACCATTTGTGCTTTCATCACTGCCTGGTAGATTACCAATTTCTCCCATGTTGTCTGGCTCGATTGCCGTAATTGACATTATGGATCTTTCTATAAGAGTATTTTGATTTGGGTCTATCTTGTCAATTTGACAGATAGAAAGCACATAATCTGTAATCACATGTGTAAATGGATTTACTGGAATTTTCTCCAAACCATATGGAGCATTAACTTTGGTAATCTCCTTTGTTGTGGATTTCCCCCTTCCCTTCATGTGATAGAATTCCGCCACAATGTCTTGAGACTCCCATGTCTTGAACGTGGCCTTATCACCATACAATGTCCCAAAATTACCATCAAAACAGTATTTGAGACATTGATGTTATGATGAAGGTATAGCCGCATGTTGATGTAGCCTAGGTCTTCCAAGCAAGATGTTGAAGGCTGAGTCTTGATCAACAACCATGAAATCAGAATTGGATACAAGATCTCCGAAATGAGTTCTGAGTGTAACTTCTCCCAGTGGTTCTTGTTCATTTTTTTCATATCCTTGTAAAATCATGGTAGAATGAGATAAATCAGATTTCTTGAGGCCCAATTGAAGAAGTTTACGAATGGGCATGATGTTAACTCTTGAACCATTGTCAATGAATGTTCTTCGGACGTCTATGTCATTGACCGTTCCAGAAAAGTACAATGGTATAATATGTCTATGAACAACATCATCTTCATCATCATTAGTAAAAGATATTATTGCATGGCATTATGCAGGATTATTCTCTATGCGATAGACTTCAGCTACAGAAATTTCAGTTTCAAACTCATGAGGACATGACAAAGCCTCTATGAGTGCTTCCCGAAGATCTTTTGACAGATTCAGAGCATCTAGAGTTGATAACTTGGATGGTACATGGGCCATGTGTTTCAATATATCATACTTCTGATCCAGTGGTATGTGTTTCCCAATAGGAATATGTGGTTTTTCAGGTACCTTGGAAGCATATTCTTTGGAAGCTGATGCATCTTGTATCGGGATAGGAGTTGGCAATATTCCTAGTTTTGGAAGATTAGACTGATTAGATCCATTTAATTTCTGAGAGGAATAAGATGGAACCTTCAACCGGTCTTGCAAAATAACTGTGCCAGGACAGAATTTTCTATTAGTAGAAGAAATTTCTTGTTCTTGCTGAGCTTGCTGAAGGGATCTACGATGAGTTTTCACTGCGTACATAGTTCTAGCTGGGGTAGAATTGGAATAGTGGCTTCTGAAAGATCCACGTATTCCCATGTATCCTGAGCCCCTGGAACTTCCTCCGATTCCCCTATTTGATACAGGGAATTCAAGGTCCTTGAAATTGAAACTACGACTGGCATATGGATCTGTTAATTGAATCATATTAACAGAACCAAAGATTAACTCTTCATCTGATGAAGACTCTGCCTTATTAGCCTGTTTAGGCTGTGCCGTTTGGTGGGGCGGTGCCCGTGGCTATGAACTAGATGGCATGAAGTCCACCAGAGTCAAAGAAAACTTAGGCTTTGACACATACTCATCTTCTTCTGATTCTTTTTCTTTCTTTTAATCATGCCATTTCTTGGAGGACTTTCCCTATGACGAAGAGGGTTTTGCTGCAAAATTCATGGCAGAAGACACAATTGGTTTCTTTAATTGTGTTCACAAAATAGCATGATTTTAGTTGATTGTCTTTCCGACCATCCAATCATCATACTTCTGTGCATTTTTTTGACTTTTTCCCATTTTCCTTCCTCCTCTGGAACTGTAGCAGTAACACATGCTACCTAAGCTGAAGAGCCTTTCAGTTTCACTTGTCCCGAGTCGACCATCTTTTGCAGGAGGTCGTTGAAGACAAAACACTCCTGGATGGGATGCCCCAACATTTGATGAAAAGGGAAATAATTGGGACGGTATTCATTTCCTTTCTTGTTTGGACTATTGGGCATTGGAAATTGAATCAAATTGTTTTATAGAGCCAAACTGAAATAATCAGGAACATGTTCATTTCGGAAAGAGTATGTTTTTCTCTTTAGATCCTCAAATTGTTTTTGTCTTTGATATCATGGTCTTCTGGATGAAATGACCTTTGTTTTTGGTGCTCAGGAGGTGGAGCCCTTCGAGAAGATGAAGGTTTTGATGTAGAAACAGGTATAGGTGCATGTTTAAGAATAACTGTAGTAGTTTCTACTTTACCGATTCTCCTTCCTGGAGTAGATGGAATAACACGAGATTTTGAACTAGCCTGTATAAGGGAATCTTCAATCTGATGAGCAATTGAAGTAAGGTCTTGAAACCCTCCTGTGTATTTAAAAGGGATTAACGGCCTGCGTAATTCTTCAATCAGATTTGCCACACAGATTGGAAACAATCCTTCTTGAGGGAGTGCTAACCTCAAGGAATATGTTAATCCCTTCTAGCAATAAATGAAATCAGAGACCCTTTAATTCTCCCATTGCTTTCTGTTTTTATGATTGAAAACAGTTGGCATTGGCAAAATTGAGCTGAACTGAAGGAGGAAGTTTTGGTGAAGATCCTCCCATCCGGTAATTGACCGGGATTGCAATCTTGTATACCAGAAAAAAGCTGGTCCTTGCATGGTTCGAACGAAGCATATGAGTTTCCCTGCTTTTTACTGCTCCAGAGTTCCCATCATAGGATCGCAACAAGACACGTAATGCGTCTAATGCTGTTTAGGATTGCCTGATCCCTTGAAAATAGGGAATACAGGGTTCCCAAAACTAGATGGAGGAGAGATTGAATCTACCCATTCAGGGTAAAATTTCTTTTCTTGTTGAACTTGTGCACGTTTCCCTTCCATAGTTTCTAATTGAGATGTTAATGAATCAATAGTTGTTATTAAGTTTTGAGAAACATCCAGTTGAACATGGAATTGGGTAGGTGAAATGACTGGAGCTTGGATAGATGTGGTGGTTGGTGCTGCAACTGATTGTAGAACTGCCAATTGATGTTGCATTTGACCCATAGGATTAGACCTATGAGGGTGTACTGATAGAGGAGGATATTCTTGATCAATCTCCGTAGCTGCAACAAATTCATTTGGCTGACTGACTCAAGCATGCTTAAGAATAAGACTACTCTGACATAGTTCTGCATTCAACCTTCTTAATTCCTTCATTTCTTTCTCCTGTTCTGCAAAGAATTTCTCTAGTGAGAGCGATTGACCTTATCCAGAGGAAGGATATGTAACCTGGTTCTTTCCCTTCGCTTTGTTGGATCCTTTTCGGAGAGGGGGAAGTGGGTTACTCGAAAGGATTACCTAGGTTCTGAGTAATGCTTTGATTTCGTGTATGCACACCATCTTCATTTGTGTCAGTGCGTACATCTTCTTGAGAAGGAACCTATTCATCTGAGTCCCCTGGGTGAGCCTCATCTTGTGGATTAGCAACAATGGTATTGATGACATTGATTGATGCATAACTCATCGCATCCCTTCTATCAGCATTTCTGTGATATTGTTATCTTCCATGTCTTTGATGAGACATTGACTTTTGTTGATTCGATCCCTCAGGAACTTCTTGACGAATGGTAATTTGGAGGGAATCTCCTGATAATTTGTCTCTTCATTCCTCTTGAGGCTTTTTCCCCAATCGAGAAAAGACCGAGTTTCTCTGGGGAGGGGATTAATGATTTGAAAAAGTCCCCAGTCCGGTGGACTGGGGCTGTTCCTTCTAATCTCCTCGAATCTTATTTGATGATTCCGAGGGTTGGTTTAAAAGAGTCCCCAGTCTGGCGAGCTGGGGTGGCCCTTGACATGCTGTGTTTGATACTTTCTTAAAATCTCTCCTGATATCGTGAACCTTAGTCCGGAAATTAACTGGATGCATTAACCTGAATCCATTTTTATCACCCAGTTCAAAAGACCGTTGGATGATTTCTGAAACTTATGTCACTTGGTGACATGCTTTCTCTAATGAGAGGCCTCTTCAATATTCTCATTTTCTTGATGCAAGAGTAATTCAATAACTTGTTCTCTGTATTCTAGATTTTGAGAGGAACTAGTTGAATCCTATTATTGGGCAAGCTTTTTATTACAAACAAAGCCGATTGACTGTGGATGGACTTGGGCAATAACATTGTATGATACCATTTTTCGAGGGATTTGCTAACTAGAGAGCACCATGAAATGCAATTCTCCATGAACACCCCATCTTCTGACACGAATACTAGATGGTGCATTGGAAAATTAACTAACGCAATCATCTTAGTGTGCCAAAGCATGATCATTGAAGGGCTCTCTACTGCTTTTCAGCTTTCACATATCGAGAGACTGATAGATATGCCAAATCAATCTGATGTTGTAACCCTTCTATTATCTTAAGATGATTTTCATATTCATCATATGATAATACATTTTTTTTCAACTGAAAAAGATTTTTCCATATGTTGAGATGAATATCATGAATTTCATCTTCTGTCAACATTTCTGGAATGTCATACTAAGAGTCAGCTAGAGGCCAAAACATGACTGGCACTTCACCTTTCGCTAGTTTTTTTCTCATGTTCAACATTTCCTCTTTATCATTTGATGAATATTATTCTACCTGATTTGACCAGTGTTGGTGTTTTCTTTGTTGCTTCATTGGATTCAACAGGATTAGTAGAGAAATCATTGATAAAACTAGAAGATGAATGACTTAGGGGTGGTTCAGAGAATGAAATAAACACTGGGATATCTTCTAATTGAGAAATTATTTCACCTGCTAGCGATGAAGCATCAGATATGATTGGTTTTGCATTTTCAAGTGCCTCAAGATAAGAGGGCTTTCTCGGCACTACATTATCCACTGGAGAATTTTTCGGGCAATGTGCATCACCTCTGCGGAGAGGACTTTCGCAGTGAAATTCATCATCATGGGGCGGAGCACCATAATGGGTTATAGAAAAAGATGAGATCTCTTTCTCCTTGGTCTTCTGACCACACAGAGGGTTCATGTGGCTCTCATTTGAAGATGAAACATCGAGATCTACCAAATTATCATGAATCAATCCTTCATGAAGAAGTGTCTATTGAAAACCTTCAGAATTAATGTTCCCATTATTCGGAAATGAGGGAGTAGAATCTTGAATTTCAACAGATAATTGTCTGAGGGCTTGAAGAACACCATCATCGAGCAAGGCCTTGTTACAGATTTTCTCTTGATCTCCTGACTGTACTGGCAGGGTCTTTATTTACATGCCTTATTACTGGCTTTAGAAACCACTTGTTAATGAATGTGGCTGCTCTGAGCAGGTGTATGTGCCTGATTAGGAAAGATGGTCAGGTTAGGCTGACGATCCCCACTCAAATCAGGTGTATGTGCCTGACTTGGTTGTTCATATGATATGGGGGAGTATGCCCCACAACCCTCTTGGACTGGAACAAATGTGTCTGTCTGTTCCGGAGTGAATTTTTGAAGTGTCACTCCAATGGTAGGGATATATTTATGTGTCTTTCCCTGAGATGCCGGTGAATTTGTTATAATATCATGGAAGGCATCCAGAATATGAGCATGGATTTGCTTCTACTCTTTCACCATTGATAGAATATTCTTGGTGACTTCATCTGCCGGAACGAGAATATACGTCCCTTCCAGGCTTGGAGTAGGTGTATGTTCCTACTCCTGTCCTCCTTTTCCTTTCAGTAAATCCTGACAGTACTCAAGTGTGGGGGCAGAGAGTTGAGTCTTCCTCTTATTTGTTGTCGGGGCTTTCCGACTAACTTCTCCGAATGCTACCAAGTGAGACTGTTGGTAGGCTTGATTAGTACTAGCAGGTGTATGTGCCTGCTGATTACTCTTCACCAAACGTAGTTGAAGAGATCCATCATATGTAGTCAGACGAGCCTACTGACTAGCTGATGATGTATAGACAGGTGTATGTTCCTGCCTATAGTACTCTGCCGGAATTTCCTGGTGGGATTGGCGTGATGCTCCAAAACGAGTCTGCTGGATAGTGGAATTAAAATGGGTAGGTGTGTGTGCCTTCTCATTGCTTGCCACCAAGGTAGGTTGGTGGACTTCTCCGGATATGGCAGAGATGGGAACCTGCTCACTATTAACCATACTTCTCCTATGGCGATTCGTCTTGCCTGCTCAGGTTCGAGGAACCTGAGCCGAATTCCTGGAGTCGGTACCCTCATCATGTTGAGGGTGCACTACCGCACGAGTCTGGCGGCGATTATTAGTGGGAGCCCTCAGGAAGGACTCCTATCTGTTTGAATTAAGGCCCTGAGGGACCTGCTCATTCACCTCCCTATAATAAGGGAGCGAATGGTGATTGCGTTCCGAGGATAACAACCCAAAACGGTTGGAGAAAGTAGTCAGCACCGCCTGATTCTTGATCACTGGTCGTCGTTGTCCGGACGACCGGTGTGAGTTGTTCACTTGGAGGGCTTGTCGGGCAACATCTAGACTTGGGATGGTACCGTGTACATGGTACTCCTTAACCAGCGCTTTTGATAACCTGCGTTGAAGACACTAAGTAGGTGATATCATCCCTAGAGTGGACGATGATCCAGCAGGAGTAGCAGCAGTATTCACTGGTGTGAACTTGATATCAGCCATTCAAGAAATGCAGAAGATCTTGGAAAAGGGTGCCTGTTTGATATAACAGACGTAATCAAGATAAATTCATCCACTACATCTTTTGGATGAGCACATATGTCAATGATTGTTTTTGTTGGCCATCTTATTGAGTTTTAAATAGGGGCCTAACAATTAGGTAAAACATCATTTTAACCTGGTTAAGGATTAACGTCGGGTTCACAATTTTTGTTTCCCCTCGGAATTCGGGGATGACCTCATTGATGGGAGGTTCAAACATTCTGATCGATTTCTAATGGGATTGTTCATAGAACCGGAATCATCCAATGATTCCACATCCATTTGGACCTACTTTCCAAAGGTAGGTGCTCATTAGTTTGTGGAGTGATGATGCTTAGGAATTTTTATTGGTCGAGAGGATGAGTGGTCGGACTCATCAAACCTTTTTGAGGGGAATTATTGTTTACACCGGGACTCTCTTTATAGATTTAAGTTTTTTTCGTGAGTCCTTATTACATTTCCAATTATAAAATGTGTTTTCCATTAGATCTGACATTCAATGATCGATACATAGGAAATTTATAGAATCTTTTATATTTATTCGAGGTTCTTCACTGATAATGAATCATCTGTATTTGTTAGAGATTCTTAGTCAATGGTATCCTTTGATACGTAAAAGTCTCTTGGTCATTATGGTGAACATACTAGTTTTAATGCCACTCAGTGGGGCACTTTAAGTTTATTGTCCATTAGAAGGACATGAATTTTTTCAGAGTTGGGATCAAACCCGCAGATGGTCTACCTACATATACTTTGTTTACAAAAGGAATCAGAACCTACTTAGTTCGAGTAAGGGAGTATGAAATTTATGATTGATGGCTCAAAGAAGGATTTCATAATTACATTTACACTCAAAGCTCACGTGACTCATTCTTGGTGTGAGAAACAAGAGGTATTGGTAAGAATCTGACAATTGTTCCACGAAATATGAAATCATAAGAAATAATGTGGTGCTTATGTATGTATGAATGCCCAGATAAATGAAGATAAGGATTTACATCAGGGAAGAAATCCAGGAACATGTTCTATAAAGTTATATGTGCTTCATGGAGATTTGAATACTCTAACATGGTGCTTACTCATGAAAAGGAGGCCCAAATTAAGAGAGGAATTATGATTGTGTTTTACTCTTGAAATGGAATCCCCGATCAAAGGTATATTAGGACTAGTTAAGAGAAATTAAGACTGGGGATTAATCCTGAAAAAGAGGCCCAGATTAGGGGACTGGGGCTTACTCTTAATGTGGATTCCCAGGTTAATGAGTTCTCTAATTGTAAAGGATGAGTTTGAAAGAAATGAAATTTCAATCTTCAGTGACATAAAGTTGGGTAAATCACTTGATTTTTACAGTTCTTCGACATAATTCCTCTCAGATATGGATGTTAAATCAAGAAATCATTCCATAAATGGATTTTAAGAGTGTCTTGTAGACTGAATCTTGAATAGGAGAGGTGGAATGAAATAAGAGGGGTGAAATGGGAAAGAAGGGAACCCATGGAGGCAGAGGCACGCAAGTCCTGGCAGGCGCGCAAGTACTACGTGGGTGCGCAAGTCCCGGTCGTGCAGGTACACCTACGCGACACATGGGTACTTGCGTGATGGTTAACCAGCAGGGTAATACTTTAGAAAATCATGGTTAAAGCCTTTAGAATCATCCTGAGATTCTTCTAGAAGAGGGGTGCACAAGTTCTATTGAAGGATAAAGGTGGCGCACAAGTGTGTCCATTTCCCTTAAGGGCTGGCCACTCAGGCGCACAAGTGTTGATGAGTTTCAATACATTGGCCTTCCTCGACCTCTTTAGATCATCCGTTCTAGGTAATAAATTACCTTAGAAGTGTTTCGGATGTTTTGAGAAGAGACTAGGGTGCCGGGAGCTCAAATCTCAGTTTCTGGAAAAATTCATCCCTCTCATTGGGGGGCCCACATGGTCTATTTAGAGGCTGAAGAAGACCCTGGTAGTTATCCTTTAGGGTGCGCAAGTCACTTGCGCAACTATTTCAGCGTGAAAGTGAACTTTCATGACCATCATAGAACTTTGGCGACCCTTGTGAAACATTTTTCTCATTCCTTCCTTTGTCAATTTTTGATATTTTGTCCAAAGGTTGAATCACTTTGAGATCAGATATTCCCCTTTTCCAATAATTAGATTCTGTGACGAAAGGAGAGTCAACAGTTGGGCCTACATTATTTAGTCCAAAGGGAATTACTTAATATAAAAACACACCCTGAAGGTCTCTGAGGGCTATAGATTCTTCATCTTATGTCGGTAGTTGAATTTGATAATACCCCGAATATCCATCCATGAAGGAAAGTGCTTCACAGACAGCTGTTGCATCAATTAGGAGTTCTATGATCAGAACTGGAAAATCACCCTTGGGAAAATTCCGATTAAGATATCTGAAATCAATGAAAACTATAGTTTTTTGATTCTTCTTTTTCACAGGGTCAATATTAACCAACCACTTGGTATATTGATCTTCTCTGAAGAACATATCTTTGATAAGATTATCCAATTCAGCATCAATTTTTGATGTATAAGTTGAGTGTGTTTTTCTTGTGGCTTGCTTGAATCTTCTATGTTCTTCTGGAAAACCAAAATGATGATTAGCAATATTAGGATCAAGGCACGTAATCTCTTTATAGTTCCAAGAAAATATATCTCGATTTTTCTTTAAAAATAAAATATACATTTATTGATCTTCAAGAGTCATGGCCGCACTAATTAAATTGGGGCATGGATCTTCTTTTGTATCGAGATATATTTCTCTGAGTTCATCCATAGTGGTAGAGATACCCTCTTCCAATGATGGAGGAGCATCCCTGAGATCTTCCTCTTATTCTTTAACAAGTGTTATTTCTTCTGTTTCTACTAGCATAGTAGATGATGAAACATAATTTCCATGACCAGGAGAGATGTTAAAACTTGAACATCTTGAAGAAGAGGCTACCATTTCTAACCTCATTGATGATGAAGGGTATTCCTTGGGTAATAAAGTGGAGATGATGGATTGAAAATTTACATCATCGTTCATATATGAAATTGCTATAACTTATTCTGGCCTAGATGGTGAAGTATTGACTTGCTGGATTTCATTGGATGAAATAAAGACATCTCCATTTGAGCTTTCATCTTTTCTAGGTGAAACTCTAATTTAACGCTTTCTGTCCGGCTAGATTGTCATAATTGACATTATGGAAGTTTCCATAAGATTATTTGGATTTTGGTCTATCATGTCAATCTGACTGATAGACTACACATAATATGTACTCAAATGTATGGATAGGTTTACTGGAATATATTCCAAACAATATTCAACATTATCTTTTGTAACCTCCCTTGTTGTGGATTTCTCCTTACCCTCCATGTGATAGAATTCCGCATCAATGTATTGATATTTATATGTTTTGAATGGGGCTTTATCACCATAAAATGTCCCAATTTGACCATTGAAACAATATTTTAGACATTGATCGTATGATGAAGGGATAACCGCATGTTTATGTATCCAAGGCCTTCCAAGAAAATTGTTGAAAGATGTGTCATGACGAAGAACCATGAAATATGAATTGGACACAAGATCTCCAAACTGAGTTCTGAGTTTGATCTCGCCCAAATTTTCTTGTACAATTTCATGATATCTTTGCAACATCAAATTAGAAGGAGATAAATCAGATTCAGTGAGTCCCAAACCATGAAATATGAATTGGACACAAGATCTCCAAACTGAGTTCTGAGTTTGATCTCGCCCAAATTTTCTTGTACATTTTCATGATATCATTGCAACATCAAAGTAGAAGGAGATAAATCAGATTCAGTGAGTCCCAATTGACGAAGTGTATGAATCGGGATGAGGATGACTCCTGAATCATTATCAATGAAAGCTCTTCTAATGTCTACATAATAGACCTTTCTAGAAAAACAAAAAGGTCTAATATGTCCATGCACATCATCAACTTCATCTTCATCTGTGAAATATTTCACTGCATTGAATTCTGCAAGATTATTCTCGACATGGTAGACTTCAGCTGAAGCAATTTCAATTTTGAATTTCTAAGGACTTGATAAAGACTCGATGAGTGCCACCCCAAGATCCTTTGATAGATTGAAGGAATCCATAATTGATAACTTGGCCAGTACTAGGTACAAAAGTTTCAAGACATCATATTTTTGATCCAAAGGTCAGAGTTTCCCAACAGGAACTTGTGGTTTTCTAGGTTCCATAGAAGTTGATGCTTTGGACGTAGATGCTTCTTGTATCGGGGTAGGAGATGGAAATACTCCTTGCCTTGGAATATTAGACCAACTATGTCTATTTTATTGCTTTGAGGATGAAGGTGAAACCTCCAACTGATCCTCCAGACTAATTGTGCCCGGACTGAATCTGCAATGCATGGAAGAACATTCTTGTTCTTGTTGAGCCCGTTGAAGGGTTCTGCCATGAGTTTCTGATTCATAAAGAGTTCTAGAAGGGGTGGAGTTTTAATTGTGGATTCGTGGATATCCATATCTTCCTATATATCCCAGACCTCTAGAACTCCCTCTACTTTCTCTTATTGATACAGGGATCTCGGGGTTGTCAAGATTGAAACTATGACTGGCATAAGGATATGTTAAGAGAATCAAATTAACAGAACCAAATACCAACTCTTCATAAGATAAAGATTCTGCTTGATTAGTCAATTTAGGTTGTTCTGTTTGGTGGGGCGGTGCCTGTGGATTTGATGTAGATGGCATAAAATCATCCAGAGTCAAAGGAAACTTGGGCTTTGACATGATAAGATCTTCTTATGACCGTTCTTCTTTCTTTGAATTATGACGATTCTTTGCAGATTTTTTTTCTGATGAAGGGGGTTTTACTATGGCATTCATAGACGAAGTCACAATTGGTTTCTTCAATTATGTTCATAAAATGGCAAGAGTTCGGTTGGTCATTTTTTGACCATCCAATCATGATATTTTTGCGCATTTTTTCTTTTGAATTTCTACCACTGACCTTCTTCCTCTGGATATGTAGCAGTAACACATTCTACCTGATCTGAAGAACCATTCAATTTGACATGTCCCAAGTCCACCATTTTTCACAAGAGATCATTAAAGACAAAACACTCCTGAATGGGATTCCCCAACATCTGATTAAATGGGAAATAGGTGGGATGGTCTTCATCTCCTTCCCTATTCGGCCTTTTAGGACTTTTCCTTTGAACCAAATTATTTTCTATATCCAAAATGAAGTATCCAACAACTTGTTCATTTTGGAATGAATAAAATTTTCTCTTTAAATATTCAAATTGTTTTCATCTTTGATCTTGTTGATCATCTTGATTAAACATCCTCTGTTGTTGATGCTCAGGAGGTGGACCCCTTCGATAAGATGATGGATTTGAAGTATAAGAAGGTACAACTTCTTGTTTAAGCGTAACTGTAGCAGTCTCTGCTCTACCCATTCTCCTTCCTGATGCTAATGGAATTATACTAGTTTTATCCATAGTCTTCTTAAGATTGAATTCAATCTGTTGAGATATTGAATTAATGTCTTGATACACTTCTGTGTATTTCACAGGGATCAATGGTGTGTTTAATTCACCACGCAAATTTTCCACACAGATTAGAAACAATTCTAGTTGAGGGAGTTTTATGCATAGGAAATATGTTTATCCCCTCCAGCGAGCAATGAAATATGAAACCCATTCCTTCTCCCTTCGCATACAATTTATATGACAAAAAATTGTGGTCTTTGGAAACATTGAGCTGAGTTGAAGAAGAAATTATTTGTGAATATCTTCCCACCTGGTAATTGAATAGGATTGCAAGCATGTATACCAGACAAAAGTAGGCACGTATAATGAGTGTAAAAAACACCTATGCATAACTGATTCCTATTTCAGAGGGGTTCAAATCACAAGATAAAAATGAGAAAAAAATGTGTAAAGTGTTTCTCTGGGTCTCCTGAACCATTAAAGATTGGGAATATGGTAGTTTCAAAATATGATGGTGGAGGAATTGCATCAACGCATTCAGGGTACGCTCTCTTTTCTGGTTAAATTTGTGAACGCTTTCCTTCAATATCTTCCAACCGAGCTGTTAATGAATCAATAATAGTTATTAAAGTTTTAGAAACATATGGTTGAGCTTGGACCTGAGCATGTTCAATAACTAGAGCTTGGACTGGTGTGGTGGCATGTACTGCAATTAATGGTAGCACTACCGATTTTTGATGAGCATGACCCATAGGATTAGACCTATTAGGGTGTAATGGTAAAGGAGGATATTCTTGATCCATATCAGTAGCTGCAACAAATTCCCTTGGCTGACTGACTTCCGCACGCTTAGGAAGAAGACTACCTTGATGTAGTTCTGCATTCAACCTCATTAATTCCTTCATTTCATCTTCCTGTTGTGCAAATATTTGCACTTTTGGGATTGATTTTCCTTTTCAAGGGGAAGGGTGTAACATAACTTGATTCTTTCTTTTACCATTGTTCGAAACATTTTGGAGAGGGTGAAGTTGATTATTTAAAGGAATACCTAGATTCTGGGTAAGCATTTGATTTCTTTTACACACACCTTCTTTATTTTCCTCTGTGTGTACAAACTATTGAGCTTGAAATTCTTCATCTAATCCCTCTGAGTGAGCCTCATGTTCTGGAGGATCGACAACAATGACAATGATGACATTTATTGATGCATAACGCATTGCATCCCTTCTATCAGGATTTCTTCGATACTGTCTTTTTCCATGTTCCTGATGAGACACTTTCTTATGTTGAGTTGATCCCTTATGGACTTCTTGAAAAACTATAATTTAGAGCGAATCTCCTGATAATTCATCTCTTCGTTAGTCTTGTGTCTTCTTCTCTAGTTGAGAGAATACTTACATTCTCTAAGGAAGAGATTGAGGATTTGAAAATGTCCCCAGTGTGGTGGACTGAGGCTGTTCCTGCTTAACTCCTCTAATCCTATATGTTGATTCTGATGATTGGGTTAAAAGTGTCCCCAGTCTGGAAAGCTGGGATGGTTCTTGAGCTACTACATCTGAGACTTTCATAAAATCTCTCATGATCTTGCAGACTTTAGTCCGGAATTGGATGCATGCATCAACCAACATCCACTCAAATCACCTAGCTCAAATGACCATTGGATGATTTTTGACACTTCTGTCACATCATGATGTGCCCGCTCTAAATGGGAATCATGTTTGATATTTTCATTTTCCTGATGCATGAGTAATTTGATAACTTGTTCTTTGTATGCCAGACTTTGGGAAGAACTAGTTGAGGCATGTTCCTGAGCAAGCCTTTGATTACAAATAGAACAAAATGGCTATGTCTGGCCATGGGCAATTACATTTCTTGAGACCAATTTTGGCGGGCTTTGTTGGGTGGAGAGTACAGTGAATTGTAGTGCTGCAAGAACAACCAATCCCCTAATATGAATACAAGATGGGGAATTAGAATTTAACTGACACAATCTTTTTAGTACACCATGGCATGAATGTTGAAGGGCTCTCTGCTGCTTTTCAGCCTTCAGATATCGAGAAACTGAGAGAGAGGCCAAATCAATTTGGCGTTGTAACCCTTCTATTATCCTCACAAGATTTTCATATTCATCAAAAGACAATATTTTATTTTTAAATTGAAAAAGAGTTGTCCACATGTTGAGATAAATATCGTGAATACAATATTCCATCAACATCTCTGGAATGTCATACTGAGAGTCAGCCAAAGGCCAAAACATACTTGGCACATCACCTTTCTCCAATTTCTTTCTCATATTCAACACTTACTCATTATCATTCAATGAAGATTCTTATACCTGATTAGAGCAGAGCTGGTGCTTCCTTGTTGGTTCATCAGATTCAATAAGATTGGTAGAGAATTAATTTACCAGACTAGAAGATGAATGACCCAGGGGTGGTTCGTAGAATGACCAACACCCTGGGCTATCTTGTGATTGAGAAATTATTGCACCTTCTAGTGGTAAAGCATCAGACATAACTAGCTTCAAATTTTCATGTGCCTTAAGAAAAGAGGGTATTCTTGTTACTGAATTTTCATTTGAAGAATTTTCCAGGAAATGAGAATTACTACAATGGAGAGTTCTTTCACACCTATATTCATCATCATGGGGAGGACCACCATGGTGGGATACGTCAAAAGATGAAACCTTTTGATCCTTGATCGTCTGGCCACACAGAGTGTTCTTGTGGCTCTCATCTGAAGATTATACTTCGAGATCGACCAAACTGTCATGAATCAAGCCTTCATGAGGAAGTTTCTGATGAAGATATTCATAATTAATGTTCCCACTATTGGTAAATGAGAGACTTGAATCTTGAGTTCCAATAGATAATTGTCTGACGGCTTCAAGGACTCTATCATCGACCAATTACTTTTTATATATTGGCCTTTAATTTTTTGGTTGTGATGAACATGTCTTTTCATTAGATGCCTTCTTACTCACTTTGGGAACCACTTGTTGACAAAAGTGGTTATTATGGGAAGGTGTATGTTCATGCTCAGGAGAAATATTTAGGTTATGCTGATTATCTCTATTCAAATCGGGTGTATGTTCCTGACTTGATTGTTTGTATTACATGGGGGAGTATTCCCCACAACCATCATGGGCTGGAACATAGGTGTGTATCTCTTACGAAGTGATATGTTGATCCGTCACTCCACTGGTAGGGATATTTTTCCATTTCATTCCCTGTGATGATTCTGAAGCTGTTATAATATTCTAACAGGCATCCAGATTATGAGCAGACATTTTCTTTTTCTCTTTCCCAATTGTTAGAATGTTCTTGGTGAATTTAGCTTTAAGAATGGGAATATAAGTCCATTCCATGCTTAGAGTATGTGTGTATTCCTACTACTATCCTACTTTTCATGTTAGTGAATTCTGGCAATACTCATGTGTGGGGACAGAGAGTTGAGTCTGCTCCAAATTTGTTGTCGGAGTTTTCCAACTGACTTCTCTGAGTGGTACCAAACAAGTATGTGGGAAGGCTTGATTAGAATTGGTAGGTTTATATGCCTGCTGTTTATTCTTCATCATGTATGGTTGATGACATTCCTTCAATAATGGCAGATGAGACAGCTGATAGAACTGTTGATTGTAAACAGGTGTATGTCCCTTCTTATCAGTTGCCACCATATCAGATTGGTGAGATTATTTGGTTGTATTCAGACAAGCCTGCTGACTAATTGATGAGTTATAAACATGTGTATATGACTGCCTATAATAATCCTCTAGAATGTCCTGGCAGGATTGGCGTGTTGCTTCCAGACGAGTCTATTGGGCAGTAACATCAGGACGGACATGTGTATGTGCATGCTCCTTGCATTCCATTAGGTTGGATTGATGGACTTCTCCAGAGGGGGATAAGTGAGAACCTACTCCATATTGATCATATTTCACCTCTGGTAGTTCGTCTTGTGTTCTCAGGTCTGAGGGACCTAATAGAAACCACTAAGGTGATACCCTCATCATGTTGAGGGCGCACTATCGCACGAGTCTGGCGGTGATTTTTGATGGGAGCCCTCGAGAAGGACTCATATCTCATTTAATTAAGGTCTTGAGTTACCTTATCATTCACCTACCCATAATATGGGAGGGAATAATGATATTTTTCCATAGATAATGACCTTAAATGGTTGGAGATGGTGGTTGGCACAACCTTCTTCTTGATCACTGGTCTTCGCTGTTCGGAAAACCATGGAAAATTAATGACTTGGAGGGATTTATGAGTGGCCTCCAGAGTCCGAATGGTACCGTGTTGATAGAATTTATTAACCAGTGCATTTGATACCTAGCATTGAAGATGTCATGTAAGTGATGTCGTCCTCAAAGAAGATGAAGATCCAGTAGGAGTAGTGGCAGATGCCTTCACAGGTGTGAACATTAGAGAAGCCATTTCTATAACACAGAGAGATCGTGGAAACAAGTCCCTGTTTGATATAATAGAAATAATAAAGATAAGTTCAACCACTACATATTTGGTATTATAACATATTTTATTGATTGTTTTGTTATCCCTCTCATTGAGTTTAAGTAGGGGCCTAACAAAAAAGAAAAACATCATTTTAACTTGGTTATTGATTCATGTCGGCTTCACCATTATTTTCCACTAAAAGTGTGGATGACCTTGTTTGTTTAAGGTTCAAACAGTCCAATCGGTTTCTAATGGGTTTGTTCGTAAAACTGGAAATATCTAGTTATTCTATATCCACTTGGTCCAACTTACCAATGGTAGGTGCTCATTAGTTGTGAACCGATGAGGCTTAAGAATTTGTGTTGGTTGATAGGATGGGAGGTTGGACTCATCACACTTTTTTTGGTGGAAATATTGTCAACTCCGTGACTCTATTTATAGATTCGAGTTATGTTCGTGAATCCTTATTAAATTACCAAGTATTTAAATGATCTTTCCTTTAGATATGACAATGAATGAGTGATATGTATGATATTTAGAGAATACTTTCTATGCATTTGAGGTTCTTCATCGATATAGAATCGTCTGTATTTTTTAGAGATTCTTATTCAATGGTATCCTTCAACACATTATATAGAAATCTCTTAGTCATTAAGATTACCATACTAGTTTTAAATCCACTCAGTGGGGAACTTGATGTTTATTGTCATTCAGAAGGACATGGATTATTTCAGAGTTGGGATCGTACCCACAGATGGGCTACCTACGTATCCATATTTCGAAAAAGAATCTGAACCCACGTTGTTAGAGTAATGAAGTATGTGGTTTATGCATGATTTATGGTACATAGAAAAATGTCACAATTACATTTACGCTATAATATCACTTGATTCATGCTCGATGTGAGAAACAAGAGGAATCAGTAAAACATGACGATTGTTCCACAAATGATGCAATCATAAGAAATAATATGGGTCTTATGTATGTATGACTGCCCAGATAGATGAGGATTGGTTTTTAATTCAAAGGTGAAACCCAGGAACAAGGTCCATAATGGTATATGTGCTTTATGGAAGATTGGATACTTAACATAGGGCATACTATGGAGAAGGATTCCCAAATTAGAGGAAACCTATGATTGGGTTTTACCCCTGATAAGGAAGCCCAAATAAAAATTAAATTAAGGCTGGTGTTTACTCTTAAAGAGGAGGCCCAAGTTAAGGGGAATTATGACTGGGGTTACTCCTTAAAAGGAGGCTCAGGTTAAGAGGAATTGAGACTTTGGGGCTTACTCATGTGAAGGAGGCCCAAATTGGGGAACTTGGGGCTTACTTCTAAGAAGGAGGCCCAAATTGGGGAACATGGGGAATATTTTGAAAGAGGATTCCCAAGTTTAAGGAAAATTATGATTGGGGGTTACTCCTGAAGAGGATGCCCATATTAATAGAACTTGAACTGGGGAATTCTCCTGAAAATGATGCCCACGTTAGTGAACTTGGTGCTTACTCCTGAGGGGGATTCCCATATTAAAGTAACTAGAACTGGGGCTTACTCTTGAAAAGGAGGCACCAGATAAGGAACTTGGTGCTTAATCCTTAAGAGGATGCCCATGTTTAAGGAAAATTATTATTGGAGCTTAGTACTTAGGAGAATGCCCATATTAAAGGAATTTGGACTGGGGATTACTCATGAAATGGAGTCCCATGTTAGGGAACATGGGGGCTTACTCCAATGGAAGATTCACAGAATAAAGATCTTCTCATCATTAATGGATGAAATTTAATGAATGAAATCTCTAATGTTAGTGACATACAAGATATGTACATCACTAGGTTTTGACAGATGTTCCACAAAATTCCTTTCAGATAAGGAATCCAACACAGGAACCATGCCAAAAATGGACTTGAAGAGGTTTTTGAGTATAAATCTTGAAGCAGAGAGGTGGATTTGAAGAAAATAATTGAATAAGTAGGAGGGCCACTCAAAAAGAGGTAGGCACGCAAGTCCTATTGGGGAATACAAGTACTGGTCGTGCAAGTATTCTTGCACGGCACATGTGCACTTTCACGATGGTTAACCCATGGGGTAATACATGGGTGAGACTTGGCTCAAGCCCTTAGTATTATGGCTAAAGGCTTCCAAAAGTGAGGCGCGCATGTTTTGTTGAATGGATATGGTGGCACACAAGTGTCTTCATTTCTCTTATGGGTTAGACACTTAGGTGCACAATTGTTGGTGAACTTCAACACTTAGGCCCTATTCCCACTCTTTAGATCTTCCATTATAGGTATGAAATTACCTTTGAAGTTTTCGGAAGACTTCAAGTAGAGACTAGGGCACCGGGAGATTAAATCTGATTTTTGGAATTTTTACTTTTTTGAAATGGGGGGCCCACAGTGGGTATTTATAGGCTCCTGATGATCTTGGGAGAAATTAAAATAGGGTACGCAAGTCACCTGTGCTCCCAATATGCGTCGTGCAAGTATACTTGCGCAAGCCTGATAAAACTTGTGCGACCCATGTGTAATAAAATCCATGTTCATTTCTTTGTCAATTTTTTTTCTTCAAAGGATGAATCTATTTGTGCTAAGGTATTTCACTTTCTATGTCATTAGACTCTGTGACAGAAATGAGTGTCAACAACCATATATAGTGAATGACTATTCATTAGGTAATTCAACATTCAGAGGTGTTATTTTAGTAGAGCCGTGTTCTATAATGAAATCAACTTCATTTGGAACTCTTATTGACTTCTATGTTATGAAATTTATGATAAAATATAGAAATGTGAATGACTACTATGATAGGATCCCAATCAGTAAAGGGGTTTTTTGATGCATGTGTGTGTGTTTTTAAGGAATGTCAAATGGATGTCATGATGTTGCATGTAGTGTCTCAGTTTATGAACCAAAAACAATTTGTTTGCGGAAACTCTTCTGGATTTCTGAATACCCATTATATGTATCAAGCCAGATTTTAAATTCATAATATATAGAATTCCCATTTTTTATTTCATTATTTAATATGAATAAAACGCGCTGCGATCTCTAAAAAACTTTTACATAGAATATTAGTGGAATTATATTGGATGAGAATTTAACATTGTTGGAAATAAATGATACTTATTTAGACAACCCAAATCATAATGATAGTGATCTATATTTTGATAATTTAATCCCTTCATAAATACTTTGTTTATTTCTAGTCATATTAACATAATATCTTCTCTAAATAATATGATATTTTCTAGGCACACCTATAGTTTTATCATCTATTCAAGGTTTCATGGAAAATACATTTCAATTATATTAATAGTATTCATAGTGGTTGCATTGATGTAGTGATGATGTATCATGATGTCAATAATAGTTAAAATGGTAAAAAATAAAGAATAATTAAATGGAATTATTATTATGATATGAGTTTGTAGTTTATCCAAAAAGAACACATGATTAGGCGGTTGGTAAGAGAGGTACTTGTATTTTCCAACCTAATAAGTATAATAGTATTGAAATGATATTACATGTAAGGGTTTCAAAATATGGTACTTTAACTACTACAAAATGGGCATTTAACACCTCTACAAAAAGCATTATCATAGTTCAAAAATCCATAACTAATACTACATGGTTCACAACCCCAGGATTTTATCAGTTCAAGAATGAATCTGATAAACAAATACATAAACCTCACTAATGATGAACTGATTAGGAAACCCATTATCATTTCTTTTATTAGTGATGATAAATAACAACATTTTTTATTATTTTTATTTAGTGGTGATAAATTCCATATTTTAGAGCGATAATAGATGAATTGATATTGGTATACTTTATCTGTTCTACTAAATGAGCGGATGAAGGTTTCCATTATGAGGGATTTCATAAGTGCTGATAATAGATGCCTATATTAGTTCAATTAGTAGAAGTAAAAAGGGGAATACATCAATGTGATGTTATAGAAAACCACATAATAAAAAACAATGCATACTATGTGTACTATAACAGTACAATGTTAGACATGAAAAATATACCAACAACAACTTTAATAATTATTAAAACCACATAAATTTACATAATTTAAATGAAATTAAATTTAAAACACAATTATATGAATGAAACACTATTTTAGAGTAATATAATTATCCTATATAAAATAACCCCCCATAACATTTAAATTAAAGAACATGTATAAAAAAACTATTCAGTTTGTAGTAATATAAATAAATAATTTAATCCAACTCGGTTAATTTTTAAATAAACTAATATGCATAGCTTGATCGCTATGTATTAGATTAAGTTGTGGTAGAATATTATATGTCTCACCAATTATTATTCATGTTCATGACTTATATTTTTAAAAATAAACTAATTACTATAATATAATACTGATAATGAAATTAATTTAGTTATATAATATATAAAGATATGAATAAATTCAAGGCTCGTTTTTTGTATGTTTCGCTATGTGATTCTTGTTGTAAACTAAAATTACAATGATATACTTAAATGATGCCTGGAGATTCATACCTGTCAAAACATGAATCAAATAGATATTTTGGATAATTAATAAATATTATTAATTATGAATGCATCATTTTACTAATTTATCAAATCAATATCTAAGTGACTACTTATTTTGGAGTACATCACTTTAATTTTTATGAAAATGTTATTCCAAAATGGAAACATGCACATTGAGCTGTATGGGTCTTATCATGTATGGGACTGATGTGGGAATGACTCCTAAACATTATAAAGGAAATATACATTATTTTCCTAAATTATCATTGAAATAATAAATCATTTTTTTCGGTTTTCACTGTGTGAAACTATTTGAAATGAAAAGAAAATTTTAAATTGATAATTGACAATTCGAGTCATAGCAGGAATAAAATGTTTCATATTGAGATGAATCTAATTAAAAAATTTAAAAATTTACTTATGAATCAGTTTCAAATATTATCATAACAATTTGTATCTGTTTGATAATTTTTTATTATGTCAATTATCTTTTGTTCTATCATTCATATCAATTATAAATAAAAAAATCAGTTTTGGACTTACTATTTAAACTTGAACTCAGAATGGGGTTTGGATGAATCTTAAATGTAACAAATAACATACAGATCATTTCCGTAATGTATCAAAACAATCAAAATGTGTTTTCTTTGTTTACATTATGTCACTTTTTTTTACAAAAATTTCATTTTAAAATAGGAACATTCACATTAAGTCATATTAGACACATCGTGTGTGTATTTGTGGTGAGAAGAATTCAATTGTGTCAAAAATTAGTTATTATTCTTTTTGAAAATTTATCTATACAATTCACTAATATTTTTTTACTATTTTATTGAGTTCCACATATTTTTGATGAAAAATGACAATTTTAAAATGATAATAGACACTATTAGTAATACTAGGCCCAATGTGTATTGTATTGAATAATGGATGATTACTACACTTTATTAATGATATATTGGTCATTTGATTATTTTATCAGTACAATAATTCCTTTTTATATCAATTTTAATTATTCCCTTTCTGTTTTTTACAAAAAATAAATTATGATTTTAACTAAAAAGAGTTACATAGAGTCATAACAATAACACCATTAAACGGAGAAAGGATAATATGATTAAAACATTTAACAAATAAAATATGTATCATTTTTAGAAATTTTCAAAACAATCTGAATTAGTTTTCATAGTTTTGAATATTCCAAATGTGATTTTTACTAAAATTTAATTTTAAATTTGAAACAGACACTTTGAGTCATACCAGTCACATAGTGTGTTAATTTTAGAGGACACTAATTAATATCTGTGTAAAAAAAATTTAACAACATTACTAAATTATCATGAAAATATATATTATTTCACATGGTCTTCATTGAGTGAATCTCTTTTTTAAAATGTTAATGTTAAACTGATCACTGAAACATTGAGTCATACTTGTCAAATCGTGTATTAGATTGAGGTGTGTGTGATTCATACACATATCAAATGAAATATGGATCATTTTTCTAATGTATCAACACAATATGAATTTTCAATCGTGGTTTTGAGTATTACTGTTCTAATTTTTATTAAATTAATTAAAATTTTAAATAAAAATATGAACATTGATTCATATTATTCAAACTCTTGGTCAGATTGGGGTGTGGTTGATCCCTCCTCATTCCAAATGTCATATGGATAATTTTAAAAAATAATCATGAAAATATATATTCATTTTCATGGATTTGACTATGTTAGTATTTTTTTTACTATAATTTCATTTCAAACAGGAAACCAAAACATTGAGTCATATTAGTAACATGATGTTCCGATTCAATGTTGCAAATTGACACTGAAACACGACGTGGGTTTCAAATATCATTACAATATAATGATTACATTAAATCTAGTATCTATGGATTGAAAATAGAGTACTGTTGGTAAATAAGATTACATAATTAATACTCATTTACATTAGGAAATAAAAAATTAAATATAATGAGATATATAAAATATAATTCCAAATTAAAAAATCATACTTTATTATTTCCATTATAACCCAGTGAATATAAATAAATTGACAATTATTTATAATTCTTAGTTTGGTTGTGAATAGAGGAAGAAAAATTAAATTCATGAGAATAATCAATACATAATGTTATGTAAATGAGAACATATTTCATTAAATCAACAAACATAGAATGTAGTGCATCTATAGCTTTTTCCATAGTGAAAATCCCCTAGTTTAAAATAACTCAAATGAATGAAATTATCAAATTTTGGTTGTCATGTTTCCTAGAATAATTAAACCTTTTCCATAAAGAGAATTCAAAATATGATATAATATATACTGGGTAGAAAACAATTTTGTTTGTCTGACCATAAATCTACTATCATGACAATTCAAAAGATATTTGAAAACGTACTGGTCACAAATGTGAAGAGGTTTTCAAAATAAATTTTTCCCACATGACTATCGATTTATCGAGATACAAACAATAAACCTTCCATAACACACATAATAAATTTATTAGTCATTCATTGTATATTGGGTAATCTATTTACTTAATGAAAAACATTCCTTCTCAAATATCTATTTTGTTTAAAAGTTGGGTATTTATGGATAATTACCTAGTTAATCAAATAATTTTCAATGTGAACTACATATGTAATAATGGAAAATAAGTCAGTAAATAATATGATCCATCCCATTATATTTTTTATATATAATATCATTATAATGAACAGTTAAAATGATCTTAACGAAGTTATTATTTTTGGATAATGTAAACAATTAGAAGATATAGTGGTATTGAAAAATTTAACTTTTACCACTAGGTAATATTCATGTATTAAACCTTTAAATGACATAATTCAAAGTAAATCATTAAATAGCTTAAATATAAATATATTCCATATATAATATGTCAAATCAGGATGTTGATAGACTACACAAATGATGTATGTGGTGAAAATTGTGAATGACTTGTGGAAAAAATGACACAAGAATCCCTTAAATTGAGTTTGACTGGTCAAATGTTTCATTATCTTCCTGTATAATAAAATTAATTTAATAATTTAATTTCTTTGAGAACTGTTTCAAGTTTATTATCAATTTTACTTAACTTATTATAATATTCTAAATCATTACTTAATCAATTGGGTTTATATTGACTATTTTGACCATATTCAGTTTTGGTGTAAAAATTGACATTGGTATGTTTATTATGTTTAAATTTTCAATTATAAAAACATAGAAATTATAATAATAAATAAATAATTATAATATTAATATATAAATTTTACATTTAAAACCAATCATGAAATATTGTTATGAATAATGAACCAATTCACAATTATAGAGACTATAAACCATATGTATTCATGGGAAACATTCCCATATTTTAATAATAATAATATAACAATGGTAATTAAAATTATATAATTAGAGAAATATTATTTTATCATAAATAATTATTAAATAATATATAAATATATATATAATTATTGTTATATAAATGTAATCACTTAGTGTTGAGGAGGCAGTAGTCCACACGTGTACAAATGATGCTATCACTTTGTGTGTGTGTGTGAGAAGGTTCATATAGAAAATGATATATTATATTTACATAAATTTCATTATGTCATTAATATCATTAATGTTTTTTTATGACACATAATTTTAATAACACCCATCTTTAATACATTCCTTGTAACGTGTAAACCTATCTGATTACATTAAGGATTAGTTAATCCATTCATCCACTAAAAAAGTTATTGGTTTTGATAACAAATAAGTGATTTTTGTTATGATTCTTATAAAAATTTATAAATAATAAATAATTAACAGATTTTATAAATATCATATAGATAAAATTTTTCCATGTTAAATTTCAACCATTAGTGATTGTAAAGGAAAACATAGGACATTATTTCACGATGTGGTAGTTCGGACTACATGAAAGGTATTTCCATTATCTATTTGATGGAATTGATTATAGGTTTATTTATAAAACATAATATAAAACAATTTTAGAAAATTAATTAAACTTATGATTTTATATAATAATGTAATAATATATAATTAATGGGTGTAGGATCAAATAAAACTGAAACTAACTTTGAATAAAGTTACCTCTTCTTCAGGTAACTCATTTAGTTATGCACCAAAGGGATTCCATGGATGAAATTCATCAAAATACGGGGCTTATATTTTTCTATTATGAATTTAGGACAACATGTTTGTTCGATTTTTTTGTGTAAAATGGATTTAGATGTTTGAAAAAGTGGGAGGCTTGACCTCCTTTTTATAGTGGAGGAGGAGTTGGATTCATAAAAAATTTTGAAAAGGGAATTAAACCCACATTTTGACTAATAATAGTGAAACTAATAATGAAAAAAATTATAAAAATATTTATTGTAGGTCATATATATGTACATATAATGGATTTTGGATATAGTTAAGGGTCATTTTGTAATTTAAGATAACAATATAGTCCTTTTTAAGCAAATCTTTATATTAATCTCTCTAAATACTTTTTATTATATTCACTAATATTTTTGGTAAAAAATTAATTTAAACATATTATATATAAAATATTATTGTTATTAATATATTTTAATTCTTTTTTATAATTTATAAATACATAAATAGATGAAATTAATTTAAAATTAATCACCATGACAGGAAACTAAAATGGGTTTTAAATTAAAAATGTAAAAAAGTTTAAAGTAATATTATAGAAAATATCAGTGTGAAATTTATTTAAATTATATAAATTGGATTAATATTTTTATAATTTATCTAATTTAACATTAAGAAAAAATAATAATATTAATTCAGATTGTAAATAAATTAGATGGAAATGTTGTTTTGAATTAAAATTCTCTATTATTCACTATTCATAAAATAATTAAACCTGATAGAAAATACCAAAAAACAATCCTAATATAAATTTTATGTTATTATTTTAAAAAGAGAAGTTTATTTTGACATATAACATTTATAATGGATCTACAATCTTGATCTAAAATATGTTCTACAATAAATTGTGGTAAATTTACCATTTAGAATAATATAATTTTCCATAAATAAAACTAGATTTATTCTTGTCTTATGCATATAAAACATATTTAATGAATCTAAAAAAAATGATTCAATATATAATATATATATATATTTAATACTAATATGTTTTTGTAAATAATTACATTTATTATGATAAATCTCTTTTGGTTGAATAAAATAAATACATATCCTTTATATTTTATTGGATTATATTTTAATTTATAATTAATTCGAAACCAATTAATTATTATTATATCTGTGTAATAAAATTATTTTCATAATTTAGTTAAGAATATTCCTAACTTATAATTTAACAGATAGGTTATATCATTATATATTAAATAATAACATTTTAATTATACAATGTTGCTTGCTAAAACTATGTCTTGCAGGTAACGAAATACATCGATTAAAATCTTTGTGGCGTGTTATGTTAGTTTACCCAATATAATTTGAATTGATGATATTTAAATGATTTAAATTTTTAATGTTTTATATATATTTAATTCAGTCATGATATTATATTATCTTATGATTTTTCTGTCATGGGTAATTAATGCTACAAAATAAAATGTTACTTCTTTAAAATTTTAGGGCGTTACATTCTCCCCACTATAAATAAATTGAATCCTTTTATTTCAATCCTATTCTTGGAGAGAAAGGGTTTTACATCTGAATATTACATTTTGAAATCAAAAATCATGAGAATTGTTAACAAACTATCCTCTTAAAAAGAGTGTGTTATTAGTATAATGATCACATCGAATAACATGAAATAATAATTATACAAAATAAAACATTATTGGTAATTTTAAATATAGAAATTGTAGATAATATTAAATAATTATTTTTAGATATTGATGTTATAAAATAAAAATATTTAATGATTAATCGAATTTTAAGGGCCAGAACAAAAAAATTCTCATGATTTAACAGAATATTAATTCAAAAAAATTAATTTTTTATTAATTTTTTTAATCATTTTTCTAATGTCATGTAATTATATTAATGCATAATAACATAAGGAAATATAGTTACATAAATAATTTAAATTTCATGTTAATAATTCAATCTTTTAGTTTTTCATTGATGAAATTATTATTTAGGTCTTAATCTCTAACACCCCAAGATTTCATAGTATGTTATTTCTTCATAGTAATTCAATAACATGCATTACACATAAAACTGAGTTCTAGCACACCATGACTTATCAAACAAGCCGTTCAAAAGCAGTTATAAATATTATTAACTAAATATTGAACTATATAAAATACTTATAATTTTATAATCCATAATATTAGTTTCTTAGACATAATATAAGAACAAATACATTTTTTCAGATAAAAGAAGTATTTTTCAAAAAATAAAATTTTACCGCCTTTTAATGACGAAGCCATTTTAATTACAATATTTGAAAGATTAATATATTCAATTATACAAAATAAACATCTTCTTTAGAATTTGGACATATGAATTTAGGTTTGATAAATTTTCGGTGTTTTTCAGATAACTTTCATATTTTGGTGAATAGTGAAAAATACTATATTTTAACTGAAAACAACTTTTTTAAATCAAAATAATTTTATTGTTAAATTATAAATTTTAATGGTTTTCAATTATAAATAGATTATATTTTTACCATTTAATCAAATTATTTTCATTTTAAGTAATTTCACTTTGAAATTGGACAAAAACAAGTGTAAAACTTTTGATAGTTATTATTTCTTAAAAATACGCCTTTTGGTTTTTACAACTGGAATTATTTTTAAATTAATAAATGAAACATATATGTTTTATATTTGGTAAAATAGACTTTATTTATGGATTCATAATATCGAAATTATAATAGGGTGAAATTTTGGTACTTTTTCGATAAGTTTCTATTTTTATGAATAGTGAAAATTACTAAATTTTAATTAAAATTTTTTTTTATTCGAAATAATGAATACTAATAAATTATGAATTTGAGTGATTTTAAAGTATAATTATATTATTATTTTACCATTTAATCCAAAATTGGTCATTGGCCGTAATTTCATATTTAAACGGGAATAAGAAAGTGTCAATCTTTTGATAGTTATCATCTCTTAAAAACATGCTTTTTGTTTTAAAAACAGGATTTAATTTTAAATTAATTTCTGATACATCGGTATTTTGTATTTATAAATTTGGATTCCATATTTAGAATCATGAGTCCTAACAATTTTAAACAGTTAAGTTTTATTTTTAGACATTTTGAGTAATTTCTTCTGTAAATATTTTATTTACCGTGGTTAAAGGGTAAATCAGGAAAATAAGGGTAAACAAATAATATTATAATAATACTAAGTTAGCCTAAAATGTGTCTTAACCCTATTTGTTGATATAAATTTCCACCCCATGTTCATCTTTTGGTCAATTTTGGGACCCCATGGATCCATTTTTTAATGATAATGATAATTTATATTAATTACGTTAAAGTAAATACAAAAATGGCATATGCATATATCTTTTAGAAAATAAATGTTTACATAGCGTTATATATGTTATATTTTAGACTATAAATATTCATTAGAAATAAAAAAATGATTTTTTACATAATGGTATTTTATTTATAATTTTTAGTCATTGAATAATAAAATATATTTATGACAGAATAATGATGCAATATTTTCCTTATTAATGATAGAATCAAATAATTACTATTATAAATGTTAAAATAAATACAATATGGAATTTTGGATGACATAAAAGATTTTTATTGGTTAATATTACAT
The DNA here is from genome assembly GCA_963277665.1 of Viscum album. Classification (NCBI taxonomy): domain Eukaryota; kingdom Viridiplantae; phylum Streptophyta; class Magnoliopsida; order Santalales; family Viscaceae; genus Viscum; species Viscum album. Next base: position 1,294,731,042 of record OY728158.1, read on the forward strand.
GATAGTATTATTTAAATAAATTTAATTATAATTAATAACGTTTTTAATACATTATCAAAAATCAATTATTGAATAGTGTCAAAATTGACATTGTTGTGTTTTTAAAACAAACATTAAATTATTAATTGATATTGTACTCCTACAATTCTAAGGTTATTTCAAAAGACTTATATAATTGTAGGTGTATTATTAATGTAACACTTGGGGGTTTTTTGGATACATAAACTACGTTTATTAAATATATAATATAAAAATACAAAATTACATTGTAAGTGTCAAACTAATTAACTAAGAGTTAAAACAAAATGATCAGGTTAAGAAAGTGACCCAATCCTGTATAAAACCTATTTATTGAGTTTTTCTAAACCTATCACCTCCTTATACTTCCAATAATCAACTTTTTAGCCATTAAAAACTGAATATGATTTTATTATAAAATAATACTTTAAGCTTTTCCTAAAGAGCCCCTCCCCCCTTATAAACGGACACAACTTATAACCAATTCCTATAACCTCTCAATCCTTTTGGATCATCCAAAATCTACCCAATTAAAATCCCTATATACCTCTCCTCCTCATAGAAGCCTTTCCTTAGGTATAAGGAACTTCAAGAGTCCTTTTTGGTTCAAATGAAAGGGATTTACCCAAATTTAATGTAACGATTTTTCTTAGCTTCGTTTCTTTTATTTTACTTCTCCAACATCTAAACTCTTCTTATTCATTTATTTTGTAACAAAAACAGTATCCTAAATATACTTGGATATAGTTATGAGAAATATCCTAACTAAACTTACAGATACCTCCATCTAAAAGATGAGGAACATAATGTTTATGTGGATGAAAACCAAATGCCTCGTGAAATGATGATTGTTAAATTATCTACTACCGCCTCTCATGTTGGCCATTATGATAGAAATAAAATTATATAAGATATCAATGATATTTAATATATATATAAGCTTCTATGATTCCATTTTATAGCATACCATTATTCATTTCAAGTTATATATATATATACGATAATTTCATTTGAGGAAGTGCGGACTACCGCCCCCTCAAAGTGATATGACTCGTTCACACCATACATGGAATGTAAAAAGGAATGTGTTAATGAACATAAGTAACCCATATAAGATATTATATTGTACTATAATAATAATATACCTATTTATTATTTTCTTTTTATTCCTTTTAAATGAAAAATGAAATGGAAGTGGCGATTGTGCGTACGTACGGACTACCGTCACCACGAACGTGATGAGATTCATTCCCCATCGTATCCAATCATGTAAAATTATAATTTTATGTTTAAATATAATGTTTAAGGATCTGATATAAATCTGGATATGAATAAGATACAACTTATTCACAACAAACTCGACTTATGTAACAAAAAATATAAAAGAAAACGAGTAAGTTAACACCTGAAACGAAGATAATACTATGATATTATTAACAAGGCAATGATAAAAGATCATATATGATATCATATTAATGTATCTAATTCATGAATAATTTAATAATTGTTATTTCACCATTATATAGGAGGTTAACCTACCCTCAACCAAGGAAACATACAAGGTAAGGTTTTATTTCACAATCCCTTCATTATCCGAGGTTGTTTATACGAAATGATCTAATGGGTCCTCATTTTTATCCACATCCATGTTTCTTAAAAAATTATTTTAGAACATTATTACTATGTTAAAAAATACGTGTTAAAGTCATTTATACCCTTTTTTGAACTTTTATAATATGTTTATAAAGTAATCGTTTTGTCGTTTTCGAAACAAGGTCATTCATACACATTTCGACAGAATTAAGGTAAGAATGTCTTTTTTTAACTTATATGGCGGGTGTAGTTATTTTTCGCTGTTATAAAATCATAGAAGCATCCCTTACAAGCATAAACAAATATTCTAAAAGTATATTTTTTAATTTTATAACTATTCTAATTTTAATTGATTTCAAAAAGAATTTTTTAAGAATTTCTGAATGGTACTCTTTATCGAGATCAGAATTTTAAATGATTTAATGATTTTTCTTTATAAATCATTTTAATAAATGTACATGTTTTCAAAATTATTTTAATGATTTATTTATATAGAAATGAATGTTTTGTAATGATATTTATTTTCAAAAGTTTCAAATTGGTATGGGACACTTTGATTCAAAAATCTCTTTTTAATTACATGTTTTAAAAATGTGTGACTTTTCATTGATAAAAAAAAGTGATATTTCTCTCAAATAGTTTTGATGTCATCTATGTAAACATCCTTTGATGGATTTTATGTTTATTTGATGTTGATTTATTATGATACAAAACTTCCATATTGTATTAAAGGTTTTGTGGTATGTTTGACTGTGGATTCTTTATTTTTATACCATTCATGGTTTTTGGAGAAAGTATTGAGATTTCATATAATGGTTTTAATAGGAATGTTTATGTAATGTTCAAACAAATTCATATGAGGAATGAATTGGACTTAGTAAGTGACGAGTGGAGACCACTATAGCTCCTAGATGCATTGGTAGGTCTCATGAGGAAAACTAGTGTCTTGGAAGAAGGCCTTGACAATATCTTATTTGTAGTCTTGACATAAGGCCTTGACTATGTGGTTATGATAGTCTGGCATTATGCATTCCTTCATTATGAAAGTGGTTATTGACATTGCATGTGATTATTCGACTAGTAGAATATCCATGTGAATAAGTAAATGGAATTATTTTATTGTATTTTTTCCATATTATGCTAATGTTCAATTTTAAACAGATCAGAATGTAATCTATTTTCCAAGACTGCTAAACTGATCAGTCCATCCAGACTTGATTCCATGTAATCAAGACGATGTTATGTAATAATGCACCGACTCTGGGTAACTGGGGTCGGGGCATTACAGTTGGTATTAGAGGATGTTTGACAATAACCGTGGAATCTAGAGTTAGATAAACTCTGATTAGAGCACATAGACCTAATATTAACATTGAGGATTAGTATAAAATAAATTCCTAGAATTTTGGTATGGTAGAGAATTTGTTAGTATTCCATGAAAATACATCCCTTTATGGATACGAGATGGTAGAGGCAGCTCTGGCATAGATTTACCTAGAGGTAAAACCCGAAAACACCACTTTCAGCTGGACTCGAACGAGAACTCGTTCACGACAACATCCTTTGCTGCACTCTTGGTTTCGACACACCTAGGGTATTTTCTTAGGATTAATCTAATTTTCTTTTCAAATCCATATGAAGTGTTTATGAGTATATAATTCATCAATGAAAACATTTTTATTAATATGGGATATATCCATAAACCGTTCAATTTACATTAGGTATTTTAAAATTTTGGTACTATTGTATTCATAAACTAACCTAGTTTATGCTATGGTGTAGAAATGGTGCCTTGTAGAAGGAATGTGAACTCCAGCAATACGTATGATCCAAAGAGTAAGAAGGATCATATTTTTCACAGTAGTAAGACATCATTTAGAAGGGAAATAGTCTCCCATGTATTCTAAACATATGAAGAAATAGTATCACATGTTAATAATATAAGTAAAGAATTCTCTAAGTCTTATGACATTGAAGGAATGTAATAGAAGAAAATGATGGAAGAGAGAAAGATAGATAAAGGGAATAGGGAAAAGAAGAAATTTCCAATATGTGATAACTATGGGACGAAACACCCATGAAATTACCTGAAGGGAATGTGAGTTTGTTATAAGTGTGGAGAAAAAGGACACCAAGTACGTAACTGTAAGGGTTAGAAAAAGGTTTCAAATGTAAAATACTTCCTCTCCAATGAGTTCGGTCACTATGCGAACCATTGTCCAAATCATCAGAGTATTCCCCAAATGATGAAATTGGAAAATAATAATGTTATGATACTACCACAGATGAGGTGGAATGATTAGAGTTATAAAGTTGTTATTTTAGAATTATGACATTTGAGTGTTGTATCAATGATGTACTGGTTATAATAATTTTGGAGTATATAAGGATTGTACTGCAACACTATTTTATCAATGACATGAGATTGTGTGGAACCATGAAAAGTGACTCAATAGTAGGTGAATTTTTTAGAAAATATATGGTTGAGGTAAAGATTAACCATAATATGGTTATGATACCGAGGTAGTGATTTTGGAATAATATGCGATTGATTTGGATAAATTATATTGGATATTCTTGACTACCATGGAAGTGATTAATGATATTCCATCATTGTTTGAGTTTAAAAAATTTTTGGAGAGAAGGAGTATATCTATATATAATTAATAAGGGATCAGGAATGTAATCAATAAGGATTTATGGTAATTCAGGATGTTGCAGTTTTCTAAAAGAATACACGATGAAGGTGTTTTATATGTTATTACGCGGAAAAAAGGATCATAATTGTGATTAACTTCCTTATAAATTTAGGAATGTGTGTTTGGACAAAACTATTTTGGATAATTATAGTATGATATTATTTTTTTGGATTACCATAAAAGGACAACCTGGAGGTCGGGTGGCAACACCTCGCATCCAGAAAGGCCGCAAGGCTTGAATCCGCAACTGAAGGGCGACAAGGGAGTATCACCTACCATTGACCCACGTGATTTCCTAAATTGAATAAAGTCATTTTAAAAAAAATCATATCGATGAATTATAAATTCATATTTTTTTAACGTTATACAAATTGGATAAAAATAATATTATTTTTAAGTTCTACTATCTTTTAGAGTGAAAGATGAGTTTGTGGTAAAAATTAGTTAATGGTTGGGACTCTAGATAACAAGTATATATTTTTCTTATTATCTTATTATATGATGAAATTACTTCTTATACTTTAGTGAAGGGATCTTAAAACAAGAAAATATGTTATCCTAATACCATATGTTTTGTCGAACCGATGTTATTTTAAATTATCATAGATTGATGAATTTAAGGCCATCAATTTTAAAATTGTTTTTGATTGATGTCCTCAATAACTAACTATAAATTTTTATGTTTTTCCTCCAATTATATGTCTCTAATATCCACAACTGTTCTCCTAATGGAGATCATAATTTGGTGTTGAAACATTCATTTCACTTTTCCTCTTATTAAGACTAAAATTTTTTAACCTAATTTCTGATGTGGGTTTTCCCAAAGGTATTTTCTATTTTCAACATTTTATTTTTGAAATATAATTTCAAATTGGGAGGATATAATTTATTGAAGGATGGAATAATGTAACACCCCAATATTTCTAAGTACGTCGTTTTTTTAAAAGTAATTCAATAACTTGCACTACACACAACAACGAGTTCTAGCGCACCATGACATACCAAACAAGTCGTTCAAAAGTAGTTATAAATAGTATTTACTAAATATTGAACTATATATAATCCTAATAAATTTTGAATCCATATTATGATTCTCTTAGAAATAATTTAAGAACAAATACATTTTTTCAGGTAAAAGAAGTATTTTTAAAAAATTGGAATTTTACCTACTTTTAATAGCGAAGCCTTTTTAAATACAATATTTGAAACTTTTACATATTCAATTTGACAAAAGAATATTCTTCTTTATAATCAGGAAATAATAATTTAGTTTCGAAAATATTTTGGTGTTTTTCGAATAACTTTCTTATTTGGGTGAATAGTTAAAAAAACTATATATTAACTGAATAGTACTTTTTAAATATAAATAATTTATATTGTTAAATTATAAATTTTATTGGGTTGTATGTATAAATTGATTATATTTTTACCATTTAATACAATTATGGTCATTTTAATTAATTTCACTTTGAAATTGGACATAAACATGTGTAAAACTTTTGATAGTTATTATTCCTTAAAAATATGCCTTTTGGTTTTGTGATCGAAAATTAATTTCAAAATAATAAATGCAACATATTTGTTTTGAATTTGGTAAAACAGACATCATTTTTTGATTCGGAATATCGAAAATATCTTAGGGTGAACTTTTGGAACTTTTTGCATAAATTTCATATTTCGATGAATAGTGAAAATTACTATATTGTTTTTAAAAAAACAACTTTTTTAATCAAAATAATTAATAGTTATAAATTATGAATTTGAGTGATTTTAAAGTATAATTAAATAATAATTTTACCATTTAATTCAATATTGGCCATCAGACAAAATTTCATATTTAAACTGGACATAAGAAAATGTCAATCTTTTTATAGTTATTATCTCTTAAAAAGACACTTTTTGTTTTAACAACGTGAATTAATTTTAAATTATTTTCTGACACTTCTATATTTTGAATTTAGAAAAATGGATTCCATATTTAGAATTAGGAGTTCCATAATTTTTAAATATATAACTTTTATTTTTAGACATATTGAATAATTACTTCGGTAAATATTTTATTAACGATGGTTAAAGGGTAAATCCAATAAATAAGGGTAAAAAAATAATATTATAATAATACTAAATTAACCTAATGCATGTACGAAACTGATTGGTTGATACATGTACAACCAAGGGCATCGTTTTGTCAATTTTGGGACCCCATGGATCCACTTGTAAGTTATAATGACACTTTATATTAATTTAGTTCAAATAATAAAAAATTGATATAAGCATATATCTTTTAGAAAACCAATTTTTACATACGGTTATATATGTTATATTTTCAAACATAATTATTCATTAGAATGATAAAACAATTTATACATAATGGTATTTTATTTATAATTTTTAGACATTGAATAATTATATTTCTTTGTGACACAATATTGATGCAGTATTTTTCTAATTAATGAATGAATCAAATAATTAGTATTATAAATGTTATAATAAATTGAATTTGAAAGATTTGATGACATCCAAGAATATTATTCATTAATATTACATTCATTTATTTCTTAAATAAATCTTATTCGAATTAATAAATTTGTTAGAACTTAAAAAAATCAATTATTGAATAGTGTCAAAATTGACATAAATGAGTTTTTTAAAACATATATTATATTATTAATTGATATTCTATACCTAAAATTATACAGTTTGGAAAAAAGTCTTATATAATGGTAGTTGTATTATTAATGGACCACTTGAGGCTATCTTGTATGTATACAGTATGTTTTCAAACTATATAATATAAAAATACAAAGTGACATGGTAAGTGTCAAACTAATTAACTAAGAGTTAAAACAAAAATATCAGGTTAATAATGTGACCCAAACCTGTATAAAACCTCTTGTTTGAGTATTTTTCAACCTATAACCACCTTATACGTCTAATAATCTACTTTGGGGAAATTATATACCTAATATGATTTTATTATAAAATAATAATTTAAGTTTTTCGTAAGGAGCCCCTCCTCCCCCTTATAAAAGGAAACCACTTATAAGCAATAACTCACACCTCTAAAGCCTTTTGGATCATCCAAACTATGTCCAATTAATCTCCCTATATCCCTGTACTCCTACTAGAGGACTTTCCTTAGGTATAAGGCACTTCAAGAGTCCTTTTTGGTTCAATCCAAAGGAACTTACCCAATTAAAGGTAACGATTTCTCTTAGCTTCTATTGTTTTATTTTACTTGTCCAAACCCTAAACTCTTCTTATTATTTTCATTTTTTAACAAAACTAGTATCCTAAATATAAAAATATATTGTTATGATAAGTATTCAAACTACACTTACAAAGACCTCCATCTAATGGGTGAATAACATAATGTTTAAGTGGATGGCAACCAAACGCCTCACGAAATGATGATTGTTCAATTATCTACTACCGCCTCTCAAGTTGGCCATTATGAATGAACTATAATTAAATATGAAATTAATGATATATATTTTATTTAAATTCTTATTTTTTTCCATTTTATATCATTCCATTATTCTTTTCAAGTTGTATATATATATATATGATAATTTCATTTGAGGAAGTCAGACTATTGCCCCCTCAAAGTGATATGACTTGTTCACACCATACATGGAAAGTATAAAGGAAGGTGTTAATAAACATAAGTAACACATATAAGATATTATAATATACCATAATAATAATATACCTATGTATCATTTTTTTTATTCCATTTAAATGAATAATCAAATGGAAGTATCGTTCGTGTGTTCGTACGGACTACCGTCTCCACGAACGTAATGAGATTCATTCTCCATCGTATCCATTCAAGTCTAATTCTCATTTTCTGATTAAAAATAATATTTATGTATTTGATATCATTATTGATATGTATAAGATACAACTTATCCATAACAAACACGAATTATGTAACAAAACATATAAAATAAAACGAGTAAGTTAACACCCGAAATGACGATAATATTTAGAAATTATTAACAAAGCAATGTTAAAAGATCATATATGATATCATATTAATGTATATTAATCTTTTATAATTTAATAACAATTATTTAACCATTATACAAGATTATAACCTACCATCAACCAAGGAAAAGTAAAAGGAAAGGGTTTATTTCCCAATCTCTTCATTATCCGATGATGTTTATAAGTAATTATCTACTGGGACCGCTTTATTATCCACATCCATGTTTCTTAAAAAAGTATTTCAAAAAATTCTTAATATTTTACAGAATTTGGGTTAAATTCATTTTTACCCTTTTGGACTTTTTATAATATTTTTATAAAGAATCTTTCCGTCGTTTTCTAAACATGGTCCTTTTTAACATTTTCGGCAGAATTATGGTAAGAATGTCTTTTTTAACTTATATGGAAGGTGCATCTATTTTTTGCAATTATAAAATTAATCGAAGCTTACCTTAAAATTTAATAAGAATATTTTGAAAGTAAATTTTTTATTTTATAATTATGTGAATTTTAAATGATTTCAAAAAGAGTATTTTAAGAATATGTGAAAGGTACTCTTTATCAAGATCAGAATTTTAAATGATTTAATGATTTATCTTTCTAAATATTTTTAATTAATGTACATGTTTTCAAAATTATTTTAAGGATTTATTTATATGGACATTAATGTTTTTAAATGAAATTTCTTTTCAAATGATTCAAATTGGTATGGGATACTTTGATGCCAAAATCACTTTCAAATTACTTCATTTTTAATTGTGTGACTTTTCAATGATTTCAAAAAAAGTGATATTTCTCTCAAATAGTTTTGATTTCATCTATGTCAACATCCTTTGATGGATTTTAAGATTATTTGAAGTTGATTTATTATGATAAAAGTCTTCTATATTGTATTGAGTGATTTTTTGTATGTTTGACAGTGGATGTGTTATTTTTATATCATTCATTGATTATGGAGAAATTATTGACATTTCGTATGCTAGTTTTAATACAAATGTTTATGTTATGTTTAATCATGTTCATATGAGGAATGCTTTGGACTTAGTAAGTGATGGGTGGAGCCCGCTATAGCTCCTCAATGCATCGGTAGGTCTCATGAGGCAATCTAGTGTGTTGGCATAAGGCCTTGACCAAATCTTATTTGTAGTCTTGGCACAATGCCTTGACTATGTGGTTATGATAGTCTGGAATTATGCCTTTCTTCATTATGAAAGTTGTTATTGATATTGCATGTCATTATTTTACATGTAGAATATCCATGTGAATTAGTAAATGAAATAATTTCATTTTATTTTTTCTATATTATGCTAAAGTTCATGTTTAAAAAGCTTTTGTTTTAATTATACATTACCTTAAATGTTTTTGCTTATTTATGAATGTTTCCTTTATATTGTTATCCATATTGAGCATATGAGCTCACCCCTTTCTATTTTTTATTTTTCCCATGATTCAATGAAGTGTAATATTATTGATATGCAGGGTTAAGCTAAGAGAATAATGGAATTCATAATGGATTATTTATGTTGTTTCGTATGTTATAATGTGTAATGTAACATTCATGTATGTATTCTATTTTCTAAGACTGCTAAACTGATTGGTTCTTCAGGATTTTATTCCTTGTAATCATACCAATGTTATGTAATAATGCACTGACTCTGGGTAACATGGGTCGGGGCGTTATTGTTTTTATCAGAGAAAGTTTATCAATAACCTTGGAAGCTAGATTTAGATAAACTGTAATTAGAGCATGTAGTCCTATTATAAACATTGATGATTAGTATAGAATAAATTACTATAATTTTGGTAATGTAGATAATTTGTTAGTTTTCCATGCCAATACATCCCTGTCTGGATATAGGAATGTAGAGGTGGCTCTGGCATATATGTACCTAGGGATAAAACCCGAAAACACCTCTTTGAGGAAGAATTGAACGGGAACTAGTGCACGACAATGGGCCTTGCTACACTCTTGGATACGACACACTCGGGGTATTTTATTAGGATAATTATCATTTTCATTACAAATCATTATTAAGGGTTTATGAGTATATACTTTCTCAATGAAAACATCTTTATTATTATGGATTATATTCATAAACCGTTCAATTTACATTAGGTATTTCACAAGTTTGGAATTATTTTAATTAATAAACTGACCTAGTTTATGCCATGGTATAGAACTGGCACCCAATAGAAGTAATGTAAACTCCAGCAATATGTGTGATCCAAACAGTAAAAAGGATCATATTTTTCACAGTATTAAGCCTACATTTAGAAGGTAAATAGTCTCCCATGTATTCTCATCATATGAAGAAATAGTATCATGTGTTAATAAGATAAGTAGTGAATTCTTTATTTACTATGGCATTGAAGGCAAGAAAGAGAAGAAAATGATGGAATAGAGAAAGTTGGATAAAGAGAATAGGGAAAAGAAGAATTTTCTAATATGTGATAACTGTGGGAAGAAACACCTTGGAACTTGCCTGAAGAAAATGAGATTTTTTATAAGTGTGGAGAAAAAGGACACCATGTATGTGACTGTATGGGTTAGAAAAAGGTTTCAAATGTACAATGCTTCATCTTTAAGGAGTTGGGACACTATGCGAACAAATGTCCAAATCATCAGAGTATGCCCCAAATGAAGTTACTGGATAATAATCAAGTTATGATACTACAATAGATGAGGAGGAATGATTAGAGTTTTAATGTTGTTATTAAAGAATTATGTCATTTGAGTGTTGTGTAAACAATGTACAACTTATTATAATTATGGAGTATATAAGGATTGTAATGCAGTACTATTTTATTCAAGACATGAGATTTTGTGGAACCATGAAAAGTGACTCAATAGCAGGTTAATGTTTTGGAAAATATATGGCTGTGAGAAAGATAAACCATAATATGGTTATGATTCCGAGGTAGTGATTTTGGAATAATATATGATTGATTTGGATAAATTATATCAGATATTCTTGACTACCATGAAAGTGATTAATGATATTCCATCATTGTTTGAGTTTACAAAAATTTTAGATAGAAGGATTATATCTAGTATTATATAAGGAATAATGGATCTTGAATGTAATAAATAAGGTTTTATGGTAATTCAGGATGTTGCAGCGTTTTAAAAGAATACATGATGAAGGTGTTCACGTGTTATTACGCGGAAAAAATGATCTTCATTGTGTTTAACATCCTTATAAATTTTTGACTGTTTGGATAGAAGTATTTTGGATAATTCTAGTTTGAGATTATTTTTTTGGATTTCCATAAAAGGACAACCTAGAGGTCGGGCCGCAACCCGTCGCGTCCGAAAAGGCTGTAAGACATAAACTCGTAACCGATGGGCAAAAAGGTTGTATCACCTACTACTGACCCACGTGATGTCCTAGATTGAATAATGTAGTATTTTTAAAAAAAAATCAGGTAGATGAATTATAAATGAATATTTTTTTTAACCCTATATGAATAGGATAAATGAAATATTATTTTTAAGTTCTATTATCTTTTAGAGTGAAAGATGAGTTTGTGGTAGAAATTAGTTAAAGGACGGGACTCTACTTTCAAGTATATATTTTTCTTCTTCTCTTATTCTATGAAGAAATTAATTCTTATACTTTAGTGAAGGGATTGTGAAACAAAAAAAAATGTTATCCAAATACCATATGTTTTGCTGAACCGATGGGATTTTAAATCATCCCAGATTGATGAATTTAAATACCTCAAATTTATAATTGTTTTTGATTTATGTACTCAATAACTACCTATAAATATTTACGTTTTCCACCAATTATATATCTCTAATTTCCACCATTGTTCTCTTAATCGAGATCATAATTTGGTGGTGAAACTGTCATTTCACTTTTCCTCTTATTAACAGTAAATGTTATTAACCTAATTTCCGATGTAGGTTTTCCAAAAGGTATTTTCTATTTTCAACCATTTATTTTCAAAAAAATATTTCAAATTGCGAGGAAACAATTTATTGAAGGAGGGAATAATGTATCACACCACGATTTCATAGTACGATATTTTTTTAAAAGTAATTAAATAACTTGCAATACACGCAACACTGAGTTCTATCACACCATGACTTACAAAACAAACCGTTCTAAAGCAGTTATGAATATTTTTAACTGAATATTGAACTATATAGAATCCTTATTTTTTTAGAATCCATATTATGATTTTCTACGACATAATATAAGAAAAAAATACATTTTTTCAGATAAATGAAGTATTTAAAAAAAATGCAATTTTACCACCTTTTAATGGACAAGCCTTTTTAAATCCAATATTTGAAACATTTATATATTAAATTTGAAAAAAAACTTCTTCATTATAATCGGGACATAATAATTTAGTTTCGATAATGTTTTGGTGTTATTCTGATAACTTTCATATTTGGGAGAATAGTGAAAAATACTATATATTAACTGAAAACAACTTTTTAAATCAAACTAATTTATATTATTAAATTACAAATTTTAATGTTTTGGAAGTATAAATAGATTATATTTTTACCATTTAATAAAATGATGGTCATTGTATGTTATATCACTTTTAAATTAGACATAAACACGTGTTTAATCTTTTGATAGTTATTATTTTTAAAAATACGCCTTTTGGTTTTGACAGTGGAAATAAATTTTAAATTAATAAATTAAACTTATATGTTTTAAATTTGGTAAAATAGAATTAATTTTTAGATTCATAATATCTAAATTATCTTAGGGTGAACATTTTATACTTTTCTCATAAGTTTCATATTTGGATGAATAATGAAAATTACTTAATTTTAATTAAAAACAACTTTTTTTAAATTGAAATAATTAATAGTGATAAATTATCCATTTGGGTGATTTTAAAGTATAATTAGATTATAATTTTTCCATTTAATACAATATTGGTCATTGGATATAATTACATATTTCAAATTGGACATAAGAAAGTGTCAATCTTTTGATAGTTATTATCTCTTAAAAACACGGTTTTTATTTTAACAATGATAATTAATTTTAATTTATTTTCTGCCACTTCTATGTTTTTAATTTAGAAAAATGGATTCTATATTTAGAATCAAGAGTTCCAAATTTTTTAAATAGGTAACTTTTATTTTTAGACATTTTGAATAATTATTTCCGTAAATATTTTATTTACCATGTTTAATGGGTAAATCCGGTAAATAAGGGTAAAAAATTAATATTATAATAAAAATAAATTACCCTAAAACATGTCCTAACCCTATTGGTTGATACTTGCATGACCCATGGTATCTTTTATCGATTTTTGGACCCCATGGATCAACTTGTAATTGATAATGGCATTTTATATTAATTAAGTTAAATAAATACAAAAATGACATAAGCATATATCTTTTAGAAAAACAATTTTTACATAGGGTTATATCTGTTATATTTTCGACTATAAATATTAATTAGAAAGATAAAATGATTAGATAAACAATGGTAGTTTATTTATAATTTTATGACACTGAATATATAAATTTATTTATGACACAATAATGGTGCAATATTTTCCTTATTAATGAACGAATCAAATAATTAGTACTATAAATGTTAAAATAAATAAAATTTGAATGTTTTCATGACATACACGAATTATATTGGTTAATATTATATGTTAGGATTTATTAAATTAATTTTATTCGAATTAATAATGTTTTTATGACTTTAAAAAAAATATTATATTATTTATTGATATTCTATTCCTAAAACTCTACGGTTTGTCCAAAAGACATATATAATGGTTGGTGTATTATTATTGGACCACTTTGGGGTCTCTTGGATTATATAGTAAGTTTAATAACTATTTAATATAAAAATACGAAGTGACATGGTAAGTGTCAAACTAATTAACTAAGAGTTAAAACAAAACTATAAGGTTAATAAAGTGACCCAAAAATATATAAAACATACTGGTTTAGTTTTTTTCGACCAATACCATCATAATACATTTAATAACTTAATTTGGAGCCATTAGAATCTGAATATGATTTTTTTATAAAATAATACTTTAAGTTTTTCCTAAAGAGCCCCTCGTCCCACTTATAAAAGGACACCACTTCTAACCAATTCCTCACATATCACAAGCCTTTTGGCTCATCCAACCTCAGCCAAATTAATCTCCGTATATCCCTATCCTCCTCATAGAATCATTAACTTAGGAAGAAGGCACATCAAGAGTCCTTTTTGGTTCAATCCAAAGAGAGTTACCCAAATTAAGTAACAATTTCTCTTAGCTTCTTTTCTTTTATTTTACATCTCCATCCCCTAAATTCTTCTTGTTCATTTTTTTGTAACAAAAAAAGTATCTGAAATATACTAGGATATTGTTATGAGAATTATTCTTAATACACTTACACACACCACCATATAATGTGTGAAGAATATAATGTTTCTGTGGATGGCAACCAAACGCCTCACAAAACGATGATTGTTCAATTATCTTTTACCGCCTATTATAGTTGCCATTATGATGGAACTATAATTAAATATGATATTAATGATATTAATTTTATATATAAGCTTTTGTAATTTGATTTGATATCATACCATTATTCGTTTCAAGTTGTTTATATATATAAGATAATTTAATTTGAGGATGTGCGGACTATCTCCCCTCAAAGAGATATGACTCGTTAATACCATAAAAGGATCATATAAAATAAGGTGTTAATGACCATAAGTAACACATATAAGAAATTATATTATAATAGAATAATAATATACATATTTATCATTTTATTATGATTCATTTTAAATGAAAAATGAAATGGAAGGAGCGTTCTTGTGTTTGTACGGACTGTCGTCTCCACGAACGTGATGGGATTCATTCCCCATCGTATCGATTCAAATCTAATTGTAATCCGATGATTAAAAAAAATATTTAATGACTTTATATTATTATGGATATGAATAAGATAAAACTTATCCATAAAAAACACACCTTATGTAAAAAACATATAAAAGAAAACGAGTATGTTAACACTCGAAACGATGATAATACTAAGACATTATTAACAAATAAATGTTAAAAGATCATATATGATATCATATTAATGTATATGAATGTTGTATAATTTAATAACAATTATTTCACCATTATACAGGAGGTTAATCTACACTTAACCAAGAATTGTAAAAGTTAAGGTTTTATTTCACAATCTGTTCATTATCTGAGGTTGTTTATATGTAATTATCTTTGGGGACCACTTTATTATCCATAACCATGTTTCTTAAAAATTTATTTCAAAACATTCTTACTATTTTACAGAAAATGAGTTAAATTATTTTATACCCTTTTTTGACTTTTTATAAGATGTTTTTAAAAGAAATCCTTACGTTTTTTTTCAAACAAGGTCCTTTTTAACCTTTTCGACAGAATTATGGTAAGAATGCCTTTTTTAACTTATACGGCGGGTGTAGCTATTTTCTGCCATTATAAAAGCGTTGAAGCTTACAATAAAATCTTAAAAGAATATTTTTAAAGTAAATGTTTTTTTATAATTTATTACTTTTATATGATTTCAAAAAGTATATTTTAAGAATTTGTGAAAGGTACTCTTTATGAAGATCAGGATTTTAAATTTTTTAATGATTTATATTTCTAATTATTTTTAATTAATTTCCATGTTTTCAAAATGATTTTAAGGATTTATTTATATGGAAATGGGTGTTAGGAAATTATATTTATTTTCAAAAGTTTCAAAGTGGTATGAGACATTTTGATTCGAAAATCTCTTTTAAATTACATCCGTTATAAACGTGTGACTTTTCATTGATTTCAAAAAAAAGTGATATTTCTCTCAAATATTTTTGATTTCATCTATGTCAACATCATTTGAATTATTTTAAGATTATTTGAAGTTGATTTATTAAAATACAAATCTTTCATATTGTATTGAAGGTTTTGTGGTATGTTTGATGGTGGATGTGTTATTTTTATACCATTCATTTTTAATAGAGAATGTATTGACATTTTGTATGCTAGTTTTAATACGAATGTTTATGTTATGTTTAAACCTGTTCATATTAGGAATGCATTGGACTTAGTATGTGACGGGTGGATCCCTCTATAGCTCTTCAATGTATTGTTATGTCTCATGAGACAAACTAGTGTCTTCTCACAAGGCCTTGACAGTATCATATTTGTAGTCTTGGCACAAGGCCTTGACAATGTGGTTATGATAGTCTGAAATTATGAATTTCTTCTTCATGAAAGTGTTTATTGATATTGCAGGCGATTATTCGACTAGTAGAATATCCATTTGAATAAGTAAATGGCATTATTTAATTTTATTTTTTCCATGTTATGCTGAAGTTCAAGTGTAAAAGGCTTTTGTTTTAATTATAAATTACCTTAAATGTTTATGCTTATTTATGAAAGTTTCTGCTATATTGTTATCCATACTGAGAATCTGAGCTCACCAATTTGTGTGTTTTATTTTTCATAGGATTCCAAGAGGTGTATTTGGATTGATATGCCGGGTTAAGCCAAGGGAATAATGGAGTTCATAAAGGATTATTTATGTTGTTTTATCTGTTATAATGTGTAATGTAATATTCATGTATGTAATCTATTTACCAAGAATAATAAACCAATCGGCCCTTTGGGACTTGATTCATTGTAATCATGCCCATGTTATGTAATAATGCACTGACTCTTGGTAACTGGGGTCATGGCATTACATAATCAATGAAATTGATATCCTAGAATGGTCCCTTTTATTGAAGAACTGAAATTTTATTTTAATGGATCATAATACCCATAAATAAACACTTTACATTTTTAAATAACTATTTTATAAAACTAATATAGTAATGATATGAATCTATATTCATTAAAATTGACACCACTAGTTCATCATTAACATTTATTCCCGTTATTATTTAATGAAACGTAACTATAGATTAACTATGATATCATGTAGGACAGAGGTAGGCAGTAAAACCTATCTTCTGTGGTCATGGGTACTAACCCCACATCATTTATATATATATTATGGGTTTTTTACATTGTATACATCATTTCATTTTTCAAGAACCATATTAAAATAATCCCTATAATGTTTCAAAATGTTTGACAGAAATCCTTAAATTTTAATCATTAAACTGATTTTTTACTAAGGACTTCAATACATCCTCAATAAATATATACTTTTTTTTATTTCAGCAATGGTCATTCCGTGGTATATGGGTTAATATAGTTCATTTTTTGTTATATATTCAAATAAATCATGATGGGTTGTAATCAAAAAGTGAAATATCAGAACTGTATCAATCGATATTGTCAGACCAGGTTCATAGTATGGATCTTTGTCGTTTACCATGTTATTATTGAGAGGTTTAATATTTTTCTTTTCATATTTTTGACCTATCGGTATATCTATGAAGGAACAATATCAATTAATATTACCTAGATAGGGATGTATTTTAGGAAAACCCTTATAATAGTGACATTACAATAATTTTAAGATGTTGTTCTAATAAATTCCTTAAACCCTAACATAGGTTAATGTTATCAATTTAATGTTTTCCAAAATCTAGTTTACATGAATTGTACTAAAATTCATCTTATGTCAAATTTTATGACTCGACCCCAAAAATTCATAGAAAATTTCTTCTACAATTAAATTTTAATGATTACAATGAATCAAATAGCATTGGACTGAAATTTTTCCAATTATATATTACTTTATTATAGACATGATACTAATTTTACATCTGGATATATAACATGAAACATTCTACATATAAAAATATATGAAATTGAATCCTTGAATACTTATTAAAAGATCATGTCTTCATAACCTAGGGACGGGGAAAAATCAGGGTGGGCTCAAATTCCCACTAATTGTATCTAAAGTAAATGATATAATGAATAAATGAGAATAAATAACATGGAAATGAAATTAACTATGAAAACACGATATTTAATAAATAAACTAATAATTATGTACATCTATCGATTTTTCTTATTGATAATCCTCAAGATAATAATAAATAAAATGATGGAAATGCTAAAATATTGTACATCATGTTTCCTAAATAACAGAAAACATTTACAATCAATACCATTCAAAATATAGTTTAAAAAATAAAAGGTAAAAATGTGTTTGTTACACAATTCACAAATCTATTGTAATGACCATTCACATTATAGTTTAAAGAAAAACATCTAACAAACGTTAAGGGTTTTCCCAAGAGAATAAATCCCATGAGACTACCGATACATCCAGCGGATTAAATTAAACATTCCCCATCTTCTATAGTGCTAAAGAAATTATTTACACCAAATTATAATAATTAATATAATTAATGAGCAATATTACATAACAAATACCATTATTGAATAGAAATATAGATTTATCAATAATCCCCCATATAATCAGATAATTATCAATGTGAACATCATACATAAAAATGGAATTTGATTTAATAAATAATAATATCAATATCTTGAAAATATGAATATATAATATAGTTTGAAATTTTATTAAAATATCACTAGGATGTGATTGTTTCAAGATAATGTTAACAATAACTGAAATATGATATTGCAATGATAAAATTTACCACATAGTATGTCTCATGTTAAAACCATTTGGATGAGATAATTCAAAGTAAAAAAATTATTTAACATGATCATAATTTTATTAATGATATAATAAATCAATATGGGAAGTAGATACACCACAAAAAATAATTATGTTTTGAAAATGGCATAAATATCCCATAAATAAAAGTGAGACAAGAATTCCAAACCTATACTCTGACTTCAAAACCGTGACATCGTCCTACTAAATAAAAATAATATTTCATTTATTTACAATATTTAGAACCTTGTAAATTTTTATGAATACATTTACTTGACTATTACAATTTTTAATCAACTACTCAAAAAATTATGTTCACATTGATTGTTTGTACCATATTCGGTTTATGTGTCAAAAATGAAATTGTTAAGTCCACTATTGTTATAGGGATCATTATATAAAAATACCATGAATAATAATCCCGAAATAATTATAATATTTATAGATAAATAGTAATTTTAATGAAATCATGATTTACAGTTATGAGAAATGTAAAAATGTTACAATAATTTAGATGATTATTTATACATAGGCTTGTGTAGCCTTTCCATTTTATAATAATTGTTATTGGAACAAGTTGTGTAACAAAAAATAAATAATTATAATTTTATTATAAATAAAATGTAATTTTATCATATATTAATATATACATATATATATATATAATTATTGTGATGTAAAAGGAATCACATCACATTAAGTTGGCGATTGTCCACATGTCCATGAATGGCCTTGTCACTTTTTATTGTATCAATAGGGTTATAATAAAAATTATATATTAAATATAAAAAAAATTAATTATGTCATTTATATAATATATATTTTTTTTATGTCAAATATATTTAATTAAAACTATTCTAATACATTCCATGTAATGTGTTAATGTAGAATACCACATTGAGGAGGTAGTAGTCCACATGCCCACAAACAATGTTATCGTAATTACACAAAATGGAAAGCATAATGGTATGTTTTATATAAATTAATTCCCAAAAATAAATAATAAAAAATAATAAATAATTGTAGGAATGAAATAATGGTATGTGTTATAATGGTATGTGTTATATTACATAATAATAAATAATTAATACATTTCATATAGAATTATTTTTTCAATTATAATACCCAACCATGAATTTTGGTCTATAAAAAATGATCAAAATCATTTCATGATTCAGTTTTTCTCAATACATGAACCATAAGTTCATTAAACATTTATTGAAAGTGTATATTGGTGAAATTTTAAGAAATAACATAAATTAATTTTAGTATACAAAGGATATGGATGTTATTTTATTATCATGGAATACTAATAAAAAGTGGGATACATTGAAGAATGTATCTTCTTTTGGGTTAACTCAATTTGGTTGGTAACGTGGGCTTCCATGGATGTCAATAATTGAATGTCGGTATTATGTTTTAGGGGAAGATGTTTTTAGACTATTTTGAATGATTTGTTATCCAAATTACCAGAGTGGGGTGAATATGTTGGTGGGGTGAGTGCTTATTCAAATTTTGAAGAGTAGTGGAATTTATAAAAATTTATGAAAAGGTAATTCCCATCTCATCTAATGTATTATGGTTCCAATAATTTAAAATTATTGAAATGGTCGGATATGGTCTAAATATTTCAATAATGTTTTATTTTGGACATGTTTCGAGTTAATTTTGTACCTTATATTTACGATTTAGTACCCTGTAAGGCTAATTATTTTCAAAATTATTGTAAATAATTTTTATTACATTGTATGATTGGAGATCTTTTTTCCTGTTATGTTTTTCTTTTTCTGGTCATTTTTGAGGAAAAGAGGAAATTCTATAAATTTTCAAAGTACACAACATGTACATCCTATGTACACGCTGTGTACTGCATTGCCACAGGAGGCCGTGTGATGGCTGTGTAGTGGCCACTCACACGACCGTGTGGGGTGGTTTGGAGGCCACATAAAGCAGAGTACATAAACAGAGAAAACATGCCATGTACTTCAAAAGTACACACCGTGTAAATTCTTTTTTTCATTAAAAGCATCAGCGTCGCGTCTAATCACCATAACGATATTATTTTTGGTCTTGTTCGACTGAGAGCTCCATATGGTTTGAGATCTTCATCTAACCCCCAACCGTGCATCCATCCTCCAAATCGAACACTGTTTCTTGTGTTGGAATCACATCAGTGAGTTCTCTCTTCTCCTTGATTCTCGTTTCATGATTATTCTTCATTATCATGCAATCTTAGGTTGAAGGTTTTGGAAGTTTTTGTAGATTTTTTGGGTTGTAATGTGAATAAAGCTTCAAGGTTCACATATAGTGATCTCCTATGGGCAAGGTAGCTGGTTTGTGCCTTTCTTTTCAAATTCTTTGAATATTTTGTGCAAATTCTACCAATACCCTTGAATGATGTAATGACCGTTTATCGTTTTACCTGTGTTGATTTATTACCATGCTTGTATTCTTTTGTAGAGGTCAAATGGATGTGAATAGGGTTGATTGGTTATGCTATTGATTTTTTTCCAATACATACTCTATTTATGAATGATTAGTCATGTTTAGCTTGTTTAACCTCCTTTCCTGCTTTCCATGCCTAGAGTTTTAGGTTGGATTATTTGTACTCTGACATGTGTGATATGTTGTAGACTGATTAGATAAGTAGTTCTGTTTGTTTACTTTTGAAATATTTCATTTTTATGCTCGTTAACCGACACAAGGCCGTGAGAACTTGGTGTAGTAGACTATAAGGGGAATTCACCAAGTGAGCTTCCTCAGAGAGTCATGAGATACCTTGAACGACCTAGGATATAAGGGGAATTTAACTAGTGAGCTTCCTCATAGAGTCCATGACCATGGGGATATAAGGGTAATTGACCGTGTGAGCTTCCATAGTGAGTTCCTGACTACATTAGACTATAAGGCTAATTGACAAAGAGTGATTCCTGAAAGAGTCTTTAAGAATTCTTATGACTGAACTAGAGGGGTTAGCCCGAGTGCACTACCCAGAGGGTTGTGTGTACTTTTATGGTAGGACCAGAGGGGATGGTTTTGAGTACTTCTTAGAGGGATACCTATTTGTTGATGTTGCTTTATATTAAAACTGTGGATTGTTTACTACTGTGTAATTTCAATTTTACTATTTTCTATACTTTTACCTGCCATATATTTACTAACTATTAAGCCCATATCATAGTGTGGTTTCATACTCTGATTTAGTCTCACACCCAGTATGGGTCATGCTTTTGGGACCAAAAAAATTATATGGCTGCAAGTATAGATAAGGGAAAGTGCCCTTCTACTTCAGGTATTTGACTAGTTGTGGAGCTGGAGAGCATGGGACAAAGCTTAGACTTGTGATAATGAAGATCTATTTATTCTTTTTTATGTAATTTGGTTTAGAAATTTTTTTTATTTCCAACTTTGTGACTTGTTTGGATACATTCATTGGCATATGTATCATGCATCATTTTATATATATGTGTGTGCTCATGTTGTTAAGTATTCAAGTCATCATCTGTTTACTGTTGTGGAATATTTACTACTTACTCTATTGTGTGTTTTTTTACTTCAGATGTGTACTCATCCAATGAGGGAATTGTTTTGCCACTATCACACCCAAGGCCCTCACTGCTAGTCTGATGCCTCTGGCTTGCGGGGAAATGTGCTTGAGACCATGTGACCAACCGAGTACGAGCCGCCTCTAGTTAGCTTCCGGAACACGGACGTTATAATTTGGTACCGGAGGGTAATTATATTCTCAAAAAACTTTTTGGAGCCTTTATCCAAGGATTGAAGGAATACGTACGTGCTAATATGATGTGCCCGAGAGTAGCTAACCAATGTAGAGGGAAAATCCAACATATCTCTTTTATTTCAGATTTTTGCTACTATGCGTTTTTACAGTTGATTTGATTTTCAACGTTAGGTGAATCACATGTATTGTGATGTTATCAATGATGTTACTGAGGTTCTATTTCTGTCGCCAACTGATGAGATGAGGGTATTCCATCTCATGAATCATATAGGCACGTGCTAGAAATCACATGGGATTCATTATTCCAGTGTCATCTAGGATGCATTAGAGACTACATATAGTTGTGATAGACATTGTATAGAATATTCATGTTGTTGAGATAGATGCCTTGGTAAAAATACATGATGTTTGATAAGGTCTTATTTGTTTAAGGGTTGGTTTGAATGAAGGCCAAACTTTGGTTCTTATGGTTTTATGGGCCCTCATGGACCAAAATTTGGTTGATCATTTCTTTGTTTTCCTAGATATAAGTTGTATAAGATTCCAAGACACGATTCACAAGGAGTATGGTCCCTCACGGATCCAAATTTGGATCTTTTAACGTTCATTTTAGTGTTTTTTGGTTCGAGAGTAGTTTCTGAGGCATACTGTTCGGGAAAACCAAGAATACACGACGTGTAGTTTTGAATACAGGCCACATGCTCTTCTGTTCGGGAAGAAACTGTTTTGCTTATGTACACATCTTGCACAATATTTACACATTTTTTAATCTTTATCCATTTCATAATCCATGTGGGAAGAGACACGTGATATGGATTGTCTTACGGGGACACATCGGGTAACCTCTGTACCTACTGTGTGGTGTTAACGAGGTGTCTTCCCATGTAACTAACCACACAGATGGATCAGTCTGAAGATATACATGCAGTGTCAGCCTTGAACATGCCATGTATTCTAACATAGTAACCATTCCATGCCACTAACAACATGGGTCGGTGTCATCCTTCCTCGTACACGCCGTGTCTGCCTGCAACACGCCGTGTAGTGTTAGTCGTGTAACCAGCCGTGTGACTAACAACAGGTGTTAGGTGAACCTTTCCTAATACATGCCATATCTATCTTGAACATGTCGTGTAGTCTTGTCTTAGGAGTGATGGGTTGCTTAACCGTGTAGAAGGACCCTGGCAGGGGAAGAGGATTCAAGTACACGCCATATGATATGAGAACATGTTGTGTGATTGGGGTGTTACATGACAAGTTTAGGCAGGTGTACACGCCCATGTAAATGACTTATGGTAATACTCCGTGTAGGAATTTTAAATGATGGGTAGTCATGTTTTTATAACATGAATTCTTTCATTCTTCTGGTCCCCTTTTATTCTTCTAGTTTTCATCCCATGATAATCTTGTATTATGGTGTGCATTTTACCTTGCAGAGTCATTCCACCGAGACGTCCTCTGGTTGTGCGCCAGTTTCTAGGTGGTGATTAGACACCAGAAATGGATAATCAAGCACTTCATGCAGATCCTCTAGATGTGCCATCCTTGGCACTGGCCATTGTACATTACATAGGTGCTAATGCACAGTTCAGGGAGGGATTTTGAGGATGATGCAGACCTTCCATAGAGCATCGCCTCGAGCCCTATCGATGGAAGAATTGACACATGTCTTTTAGCAATAGCATATTCCTACATTCTCAGGGTTTGATGGACCCCGGGATGCTAATTAATGGCTAGAATCCACACATAATTTTTTCGAGCATCCGAAGATAACCCTAGAGAAGAGGGTGTAGCTCACTACCTAAATGCATCAAGTTTCTGCCAAGAGGTGGTGGTATGTGATCTCACAAGAGACACACCAGAAGAATACTACTTAGGATTAGTTTCAGAATATATTAAACAAATTATTCTTATCAAGAGACCATGAGGGACGATCGAGCGTAAGAGTTCCTGAGTCTGGAACATGTTACTCATTCTATTATGGAGTATTCAACTCAAATCACAGATCTGCAGCATTTCGAAAATATCCCAAGAGGTGAAGAGTAGTTCCCTTCACGAAAGATTGATGATGGTCTGAGGCATAACATATGATCGCATGTGAACATCTTTAGGTTGACTTCGATATTTTCTAATGCCCACAAGGCGCTAATCACAGAATGAAATCTGAGTGATTCTGGAACTATGATCCAGGGCGGTACGACATCCATAGTAAGAATTCCACCTACTAATAGCAGGATGCGTCGTAGGGAGTCCACACGAGGAGATCATAGTAGGAGGTATGCATCCTCTAGGAGCCAGGTGGTGTGCTACCAGTATGGGAAGAGCAGGAATATAAGGCCATGTTTCCCGAGAGACCCATTGGAGTTCCGATCTTGTTATAATATGGGTCAGCTTTAGTTATGTTGTCATTTCATCTCACTAGCAGCTGGTGACATGGGTTATTCTATGACTCCTTGTTCAGGAGCAGCGCCACCAGTTTCTCACCACTCTGAGAACTGGAGTTCTTCTTGCCATTCGGGCCAAGGAGGAGGTCATGGACGTCATTGTAAGTTTCTGGTTCATTAGCGACAATAGGGTTTAACATCTCAGAGGGGTCAGGTAGGGTCACATGGCCGCGACTTTGGCCAAACAATTGCAGTGGAGCAGACACAGCAGGAGGAGGATCCCAGACACACTATATTTTGAGGTACGATCATAGTAGCCTCAATTTTAGCTTCTCCACATTTCTATATAGGGGAATACCATTTAATTATATCTGTTGGTTTTTTGGAGAGCCTTGGTCTCTATATCATTTCCACTTCCAATATCTTGATGCTAGACACTCTGTTGGGGACTAGAACATCTAGTGTACATCAGGTCAATGAGTTCCCACTAGAGGTGGATGAATGTCACTATCTATGGGACCACTATGTCCTAGAGATGATAGGCTATGATGTCATTCTCGAGATGAATTGGTTTGTTCCATTCCGTACAACCATCTATTTTTATCGCCATAGGGTGCATTTCGTATCACCAGGGGGTGGACCCTCTCTTCATAGGGGTGAATGGGATGTCCAAGCGAGTAGAGTGTGTCCAGAGCATTATGGGTTAGGAGGAGTTACAACCCAAATTTCTATTATGTATCTTGATGATCAAGGAACTTCAATGAAGGACTTTCATTCAATGGTCGGTCGTTTCAACGATGTTTTTCCTGAGGACATGTCATTTTTTCCTCCAGAGCATGAGGTATACTTCTCTATTGAGCTTGTTCCTGGAGCGGCAGCAATGTCCATTCCTCCATCTAGGATAGATACACTAGAGTAGTAGGAGCTCATGAAATAGTTGGAAGAGTTGCACGAAAAGGGTTTCATCCAACCCAGTACATCAATTTGGGTACACCTGTTTTATTTGTAAATAAGGTAGTTGAAACCCTCCGGATTTCTGTGCATTATCGGATGTTGAACCAGTTGACGGTCATGATTCGATATCACTAACCGTGGATTGATGATTTCTTTAATCATCTTCGAGGAGCCGGGGAGTTCTCAATGATTGACATGAGATCTGGTTATCATCATTTTCACATTAGACAATTTTATAATCCCCTTATAGACTTTCTGAGTAGGTATGGTCTATAAGGTTATATGGATTTGTGTTCGATCTCACTAATGCGCCTATAGTTTTCATGGAACAGATAAAATGAGTGTTCCTTCCATACTTGGATTCCTTCGTGGTGGTTTTAGTGGATGATATATTGGTGTACTCTCACACTCGACATGACCTTGATACCCATCTTGAGATCATTATGAGTATACTGAGGGAGCATCAGTTATATGCTAAGCTCCCAAAATACCAATATTGGATGGATCAGATTCACTTACTGGGTCATATTACCTTAAAGGAAATGTATCAGTAGAACCATATAAAGATTGAGTTGTTGTTTTTTGGGAGCAGCCAAAGAACATCTTTGAGGTGGGATGTTTTCTTCGGCTCGCTGGATACTACAGACATTTCATACAGGACTTTCACGGTTAGCAGCACCGCTCAAAGGACTGACTAAGAAGGGTGTGATTTTCTTGTGGTCCGATTCTTGTGAGTTATCCTTTAAAGAGATGAAAGTGAGGTTGAATTCAGCACCAATAGTAGTCATTCCAGAGCCAGTCAAGACCTATACTATTTACTGTTATGCATCAGGTATCAGGCTGGGAGCTATGCTTATGCCAGGAGAAGGATTTGTTGCATATCGGTCTCAGCAGTTTAGGCCACATGAGAGGAATTACCCGAAACATGATCTGGATTTGGCAGTTGTTGTTTAGGCCCTATGTTATTTGAGACATTATCTTCTGGGAGTTTATTTTTTGTTTTTCACCGACCAAAAAAATCTCATGTACATTTCCACTCTGCGTGATCTGAATTTAAGACAACAGAGGTGGGTCGAGTACTTATATTACCTTGACATTGATCTTGCCTATACGCATGGGAAATGCAATATAGTGGCTAATGCGTTGAGAAGGAGGACTCCAATATAGGTAGTTTAGGAAGCCATCTATGAGTGACAGCTTAGGGATTTCTTCTCTGAGATGAATTTAAGGTGGCACACCAGACAGGGGAATTCATTTCTATTATCTACAGCATAGGTGTGGTTGAGATCTTGGGATTCTAGGGGTGTGTATGGGTGCCAGCAAATATATGTGAGGATCTGATGTGGTACTTTCAATCCTCATTTTGGGCAGTTAATCTTGGCTTCACCATGACATATCGTGATCTACACCGTCAGTATTGGTGTCTAGGTATAAAGAGGGACGTTGTTGGTTTCATCATGAGGTATCCCACGTGTTAGTAGGTGATGGCAGAGCATCAGTGACCATCATAGATTTTACAACAGTTATGCATTCCCAAGTGGAAGTGGAATGATGTTGCGATGGATTTTGTGACCGGTATGATGAGGTCACCTCGAGAGAATGATGTAGTTTGGGTTTTCATTGACAGGCTTAAGAAGGTCAACCACTTCTTACTGAATAATGAGACCTTCAGTGTTGATGAGTTGGGAATGTTTTACAGCTTATAGATTGTACATTTTCATGGAGTTCCACACTCCATCGTTTCAGACTGGATGCATGTTTTACTTCTCATGTATGGAAAGGGCTTCAGAAGTCTTTGGGTACCCAGGTACATTTGTACACAAATTACCACCGCCAAATAGATGGCTAGTCCGAGCATACCATTCTAGTGCTTGAGGACAAGCTATGAGCATGCATTCTGGATTTTGGAGGATTTTGGGAGAAGCATATACCTCTTGTGGATTTTTCCTACAATAATATTTTTTCAAGAAACTATTCAAATGGAACCTTATGAGGCTTTGTACAGTTCACCATGTCGATCTCTCATATGTTGGCTAGACACAAGAGATGAAGCTTTACTGGGACCTCATCTTGTTCAGGAGACCACAGAGTAGATAGAGATGATTCAGAAGAGGATGACTAATGTATAGTCTCTACAGAAGTTTTATGATGATCAGCATAGATGTCCTCTAATGTTCGAGGTTGGGGATTTTATTTTCCTACATGTCACACTGAGGTTGGGACACAAGAGGTTTAGGAGAGAGGGTAAGCTTTTGCCGAGGAATGTCAGGCCGTTTGAGGTGTCGGAGAGAGTTGGTCTGGTTGCCTATCGGTTGCAGTAATCTCACATGTACTAGGCTATGTGCGACTTATTCCATGTTTCTCAGCTTCAATGCTACTTTTTTGAATCTTCTCAGTATTTCCAACCAGAGGATTTTGAGTTGGAAGAGGATGCTTCCATTGAGGAGCATCCTATATGAATTTCAAATCACAGTACAAATATTCTATGTGGCCGTATTGTTCCTCTAGTATGATGGCAATGTTCGCATAGGCGAGTACATGAAGAGACTTGGGAGAGGGAGGTTGATGTATAAGCCCAGTGGGCAATGTTTTTCAGGGCTTCTTCATCTACGGTGTGTTAGGGAAATTAGGTGATGAAATTATTTATGGTGGTTGTTTTAAGAACCCATATCTTCATTTTAGGTATGTTTTTCTTTTGTGGTCATTTTTTAGAAAAATTGGAAATTTTGGAAATTTTCAAAGTACATGCCATTTACTTTTTGAGTACACACCTTGTACTGCCTTTCCACAGTAGGTCGTGTGCTGGCTGTGTAGTGACCACACACACAACCATGAGTGGGTGGTTTAGAGGCCGCATAAAATTGAGCATAGAAATAGTGAGTACATGTAGTGTACTTCAAAATTAAACTCCATGTACAATTATTTTTCTCATTAAACGCATCGAGGTTGCCTCTAATCGCTAGAAAAATCTTGTTTTTGGTCCTGTTCGACTTAGAGCTCCATGCAGTCATGGAACTTCAATGAACCCCCAAGCGTGCATCCATCCTCCAAATCGAACACCATCAGTTGCGTTGGAATTGCATCAGTGAGTTCTCTCTTCTCCTTTTGCCCTGTTTCATGGTTCCTCTTCGTTCTCAAGATATAATTGGTTGAATGTTTTGGAGGTTTTTATTGATATTTGGAATTATAAGGTGAATGAAGCTTCTAGGTTCACATATAGAGATCTACTAAAGCTGAGGTAGGTGGTTTGTGCCTTTTGGATCAATGTATTTGAATATTATGTCCAAATTCTACCAATACCCATGAACGTGGTATTACGTGTTAACTGTTTTACCCCTTTTGAATGCCTTTCATGATTTTATGCTTATGTAGAGGATAAATAGATACGAATAGCTTTAATTTTCTTTTCTCTAGATGTTTTCCCATAAATGCTCTCTTTATGAATGTTTGGTCTTATTTAGCCTGTTTGGCTACCATACCTGTTTTCTATGCCTAGAGTTGTAGGGTGGAATATTTGTACTCTGACATGAAAGATATGTTGATGACTTATTATCCAAGTTGTTCTTGTAGGTTTACGTTGGCCATATTTCATTGTTATTCTCGTTGACCTACATAGGGCCATAAGAACCTGGTGTAGTAGACTATAAGGGGAATTGAGCAAGTGAGCTTTCTCAGAGAGTCTTGAGTTACGTTTAATGACCTGGGCAAATAGGGGAATTAACCGAGTGAGAATCCTCATAGAGACCTTGGCTTTGGGGTTATAAAGAGAATTGACCATGTGACCATCCATTGAGTGTTCATGACTACCATAGACTATATGTGGAATTGACTATGAGTTCTTCCTCAGAGAGTCATTAATAATTCATATAACTGAACCAAAGGGGTTAGGCCGAGTGCACTGCCCAGATGGTTTCTTGTACTTTTTAGGTAGGACTAGAGGAGATGGCTGTGAGTACTTCCTATAGGGTTACCTATTTGGGTTTATCTTTTTTTGTTGCTTGATATTGAAATTCTGGATTGTTTACTGTTGAGTACTTTCATGTTTACTATTTTCTGTAATCTTACCTGCCATATATTCACTGACTGTTAAGCATAGATATTCGGGTGGTTGTATACTGGTATTTAGTATCACACCCTGTTTAGGTCATGTTTTTGGGCCTAAATAGATTAAATTGTTGTAAGTATAGATAAAGTAATGCACCCTTCAACATTAGGTACATGACTTTTTGTTGAGCCGGAGAGAATGGGACCAAGCATAGGCTTGCGATGCTGAGGAGATGTTTATCATTTTCTTTTGTACTTTGGTTTAGCATTATATTTATTTCCAGAATTGTGACTTGTTTGGATCCTTTCATAGACATATGTATCATGCATCATTATATATATATATATATATTTATGTGCTATTTTTCTTTATTATTATAGTCTTCCGTTGTTTACTATTATGGTATATTTACTGCTTCCGCTATTATGTGTTTTTTACTTCTGTTTTGATATATGCCAATGAGGGCATAGTTTCCCCACTATTACACCCAAGGACCTCACTGCTAGTCGGTAGCCTCTAGCGTCGGGAGAAATGTTCTTGAGGCCATGTGACCAACTGGGTAGGTGGTGCCTCTGGGTGGCTTCTGGAACAGGGATGTTACATATATTCACTAATACTTTTTGTCAAAATATATGATTACATTATTATATATTATAGACTAATATTATTAAATAAATATAATAAATTATCCGATATTCCAACCACATAATGGGGAAAGAATAATTTAAAATTAATACCACATTTGGGATGATGAAGCAGGGATTTAAAGTAAAAATATTCAAAAAAATGATAAGATTTTATTTCTAATTTCAATGAAAAAATTGATTATAATTGATAAAATTATAATAAATGGACTCTAATTGATATAAATTGTCATTAAAAAAATATAATATATTTTTTATCATTATATAAAAATTATATGACAATGATTTTATAATCAATGATTTAGAATTATTCATAATTCCAAAAAAATAAAACATCACAAAAAACCATAATATATAATCAACTTAAGATAATTTTTCATTTCCACAGAAAAATAAATTTTAATTTCTTATATAATATTTTAAAAAGAAATAAAAATTATAATTATAACAGGTTTTCATTGAAAAAGTGTTAAATGTTACTTATAAGAAATGATAAACTTGTTATTTTAAAAGAATCATTAATTCATTCTAAATCTTATCAAAAAAATTAGATGAATATAAAAAAGAATAAATTAAATTTAAAAAATATATATAAATGATTAATATAATTAACTAATTTTTCATAATTTAATAAATTAAGATAAAAACCATTGGGTGCATTAAATAAAAATATTTTTGATTTTCAGTTGGTTTATATCCAAATTTCTAATTAATTAGCAACCTAGAGATTTGAATTATTTTTGATTAAATATGGGAATTTCATATTGTTGTCAATAATATTCATAAAAACAAATTTAACATATAGATTATATCTAATTATATTATATAATTACTTTTTAATAGTATATTATATTTTGGTAAGACTTGTCCTTGCATGCAAGACAAGTCATCGAAGAAATTTATTGTTGAATGTAATACAAGAGAAACCAGTATCAAATGAATTGAATGATATTTCATTTATTTTAATAATTAAAATATTAAATATAATTTAATTTATTTGGATATTATATTTTATTACGTTCTTTGTGTCACATGTCAGACATGCTATTGAATTCAATTTTTAACTTTAGATTTTTAGGGAGTTACATTTTATGTGAGTGTGATTCCTAAAAATTAAAAATGAATTCAGATTCATTTTCCAAAATTATCAAGTTTATAAAAGAAATTTTTTTAAGTGAGTGATATATTGTGAATTTGAACATCAATTTTAAAACGATAATGGCCACCTTGAGTAATTCTGGTCACAACATGAATCAGATAAAGGTGTGGTTGATTCCAAAAAATATCAAATCAGTTATGGATTTTTTTTAATAAATTATCCAATAAATATTGATGTGTTTTCATAATATTGATTGTGTGGTTTTTGTTTTGAACTAAATTGTAAATTATAATGTAAAAAACATATAATTCAATTAATACTGATTGCACCGTACATTAGACTGAGGTTCACATGATTGAGTATATGAAGCGTGATTTTATATCAATCATTTACACCAATCGTGAAATGCATAAAATGATCCATTCTGATGGATTAATAAAATAAATTCTTCATGAGACACTTAATTGTAAATCTCCAAGTTCTCCTTTTTATGGATTCTTTCACACTAATGGATAAATAATATGATATCCCAAAAAATATGTATCAAAACATATTAGATAAAAATGATAAGGTAATTATCTTATATATCAATGACAAGATGAATAAAATAATTAACGAAATAAATATTATTAATTTATATTTTCATGATAGTTTTATATATTGTTGTACTATTTCCTTGTTGATGTTATATCAGTTCTGGACCTGATGTTAAATCTCCCGCGAGCCTGAGTAGCTTCTGAAAATCCACACAACTCTTGTAAATGAATTCAACTGTCTAGTAAATTAATTATTATGTTATTAATACCAAAAATACGAAAATTGAACATAAATAAAAAACAATACTTTATTAAATTGTCAATTTTAAAATAAAACCAAACAATTGAGTTATTACGGGTATATCGTGTAATGCATTGATGTGTGGTAGAATAAACCCTGTATTTTTATACTACATTGTATTCAAAAATATGTTTTATCTTATAATAATATTGTTTCATAACACAAAATTTTAATTCATTAGGGTTTAAAAATAAAATTGCATCATCATTAACTGAATTATCCGTGTTGAGTGCATTATCATAGTAAATGTGTGAATAATCCAGGTTGAAGAATTAATTTACTCCTATAAAACATTAACCATTATTGAATACCGATCAACATTAATTGACTAAACTAAAACTATATTTACATATGTGTTTTATGGAATATAATAAAATCTAACATACCCATTCACCATCGTAGAGAGTAAAAACTCCATTATAAAACATTTATCTTATATGATAGAAAAAAATCAGTGTGTCCAATTATGTATTTTCAGAAGATAATAAACATAATCATAATGTGTTCACTATTTTTTTCTAGTACTAAAAATTAGTATATCCAATTATATTATCCAAATGGTAATGAAATATAGTGAATCCATTAATTATTTTTAGATTTTGATATATATTTTTATATCATTTTCGATATTTTGGGTGATGATAAAATCTAAGAAAACATCATAATTATTTTTCGATAAAAATGGGAATAAAACAGTTATATTTGATTTTTTATTGACAATGATAATGGGTTTTTTATTATTGATCTTCTAAACATGGATAATTTTACATAATCAATGTGAACATTCATAATGAATTTTACTTTTACAGATTTCATTATCATTTTTTATATTATATCATTCAAATAATTAACCATAGAATAGCACAAATAATTCCACTACCCACTAGTGCGAACACACTGTAATGTTGTTTTGTAAATATTAATTCCATTGTCAATGAAAATTTTAATTTATTTATTTTTAGATTATTTGGATGAAGACACTAGTTTATTTTTCAAAGGGGTATCCATTTTAATTTTTGGTTCTTCATGATTTCATTTGAATTAGGTTTCAAATTTTCATAGGTTTCATCAAATGGTAGAATAATTTCAAATGTTGTAATGATTCCTTTAACAATATCTTCCACTAATGACTATATAATCTCAATGAAATTTACCCTTGATCATATAACTAGAACACATTTATTATTTTTTGAGTCTTTATAAAATTATTTATTAAATAATTTGTGAGGTCTTATATACTTGATTAATGAATGGATTGGGGTGGTATGACGATTGGATCCAATAATATGACCATTTATTTGCACTATAGTGAATTCAAGGACCTGAAATTGCATCTATTTTTTGTATTGTTTTCATTATTAGGGGTTTATTTCACCCTTATATAATATTTGATAGTATAATTAATGTGTTATTAGAGATTTTATCTGGTGAAAATATTTTTGAAAAGATATATTATGTTCATTATGTTTCCCAAAAATGTTTCTCCACCTAAATTATTATATAAAATCTATAATAAAATTATAGATAATAATTTGTCAAAATGACACATGAAATCCATTCACAGTGTCTATAATATGAAGTAATATTAATTTTTTCCCTTTTAAAAAAAATTAAAATGCAAAATATACATGTTCTTCATTATACTGTGTTTTCCATAAATTTTAATTTTTACATGTGATTTATGAAAAATTTTGTTTTCTATTTATCATTTCTATATAATTATTAAAACATTAATTCAAAAATTTAATATTATGTGTATCTATAAAACATTGGTTTCAATGTATTAAAATTCATCTAATAAATCATGTGGGGTTGGTATGATGGATATCCCCGATTTGGATTAAAAATATAAATATTTGGGGTTACTATAATGATTGTGATCAACATCGAGTGAAGCCTAAAAAATAATAATACAATAATTAAAAATAAATATTCTATGATTCTATTACAATGTTTGAACATTTAATTAAATGAAATAAAATATGTATATCATCCGATTGGTTTTGTTAAAATGTTTTTATTAGCTTATCTATTTTCATCTCAATTTATTCTATATCTAATGTATGTTTTCCCATAGAAATAATAAAAGGGATTAATGAATCCAAATCATGATTTAGATGGTTTTACCTTTATATGTTAGTAATATAAACACCTATATATAATATGAATATTTATTTAAATTAATTAACATTTTAGATCTCTATTTTGGTAGATTTATTGTGAAAATTTACTTAAGTTTTCATTAAGATCTTCGATGAAAATCCATTCATTCTTGAGAATATAACATTTAGTATCCTGATAAATTATGTATGTCAGATTGTTTTTAAATTTCTTTTTCACATGGAAAATAATCCATATTTACACCATTAATTATATTCTCTCTATGATGTTGTAATCATAATAAATTTTCTATTGTACCATCTGGGAGAAGGTACTCACTAAATGTCAGTTTGATTTCTTGTTTGATTCACTATATTGTCTTGATCCAACCTTATGTTACCCAATCAATTCATTCATCAATAATATCATAACTCACATTAGACGTTTTTAATGTACTGTTAAAGGAGTTTTCATGTGAAACAATATCTAATGACATACCTCATGTATTATTATACAATTAGAAACTGATGTTATAAAGGTTCCTATAATGTTATTGACCATTATAATATCCAGATCATCATGTGGAATGGGAAACTCAGTATTCGACGTATGGGATCCCTAAAATATGAAACATCAATAGATTTTTTAGAGTAATTTTTGGTGTAGATTGAATTCTGTTGTATTATACACCATACACCTAAAAACATGTTAATTAATGGGTGTCGATAGATAAAATCAAACAAAACAATTCGCAAAAAAAATTATTGATATAATTTATTTAGAAGCCATGTTATTAACATTTGATAGAATTATACATGAATATTTTTAACATCAGATATGTTATGTTTTTTGGATGATTGAGTATCCTAAAATCAAATTAGGGTCATTTAGTTCAATTGTGGATCTTCGTTCCATCGCCAATTGACTATGATCCATTGTTATATATTTGTCTTCCAAACTAAAAAG
This sequence comes from Viscum album, assembly GCA_963277665.1. Taxonomy (NCBI): domain Eukaryota; kingdom Viridiplantae; phylum Streptophyta; class Magnoliopsida; order Santalales; family Viscaceae; genus Viscum; species Viscum album. The sequence continues at coordinate 1,294,766,731 of OY728158.1, forward strand.
ACAATATTATATTATAGTGAGTCTATTTTTGTCTAAAATAAATTGCCATATTAAATTTATGTTTATGTGGTGTTATCATCTCAATAAAATTTCTATGAGACACTCTAAATCCAAATCCTTTGACGTGAACATATTTTTTTTCCCAACAACAAATATTCTAAAAGTAGTTTTTCATCAAATGAATTCACTACCAATTCATATATCTTCATCATATAAAATAAAATATTAACATAAATCGATATGTTTTTATATACTATTACAATTCATAAAAAATTACTATAATGTAATACTTACAGATGTTTTACATACTTCATTTATCTTTCAAAAACTTGTTTACCCACTTATTTATGCAGGCATTCTTTACTATCACAAGATGTATAATGTTTGTTCCTTAGTAATATTATTAGTCAAATTATATATAAAAAAGGAACATATTTTTTTCATATCAAATAAAATATTTATTATTTATTTAAAATACATACATATCTTTTCATTAGTGATTTATACAACATCCATGCTTTGAGATAAGGGTATATTGGTTTTTATGCTTACTCTTTATTTTTAGATTTTTTTTTTCAGAAATAAAAAAAATGGATCAAATTTTATGAAATTAATAATGTTAAATAATTTATTATTGTGTACAAAGCGCCTAAAATTTTTCTAAATCTAATGACTGATTAATGCAGTGCATGCTTCCTTCTTTATAATGTATGCACAACTTACTGGTTTATGGGGATTTACTTTCCCCTTTGTCACCTTGAGGTGATACTTCATATAAAGAGTTTGTAAGACTCTATGGGATTTGCATGAGTCCATTAAGAAAAATATGAGATGAAAATATTCTATAATTAATTAAATCTATAATGTATATTTAACATAAAATTAACTATTCATTTTACAATTTTTCCCTAACATAAAAAATTATATTACAATAAAACATCAATAAGTTTCCAAAGTGTTTCCTTTATTACATGTTGGACATTTCCCTATGAATCAATATGAACATGTACATTCATCATCATTTTCACACCAAATAAAATAATTAACATTGGTTTTTTGGGATCAGTAGGTTGGACACATTGATTCCAAATAACCAAAAATATTATTCTTTGACATCATGCCATGATATTTTTATTCAACATTTAGATGTTGCATCATTATTTTATTTTTTCATCCACATGTGATTGATACCCTAATAATTAAGAAGTTTCCTAAAAACCTGTCTCTTATTCCCTAGGATCGATCACATCATCAGGTGAAGAAGAAATATTTTTATAAGTTGTCAAACATTTAATTTTTCATGAATAAAAAAAATATAGAAAGGATATAAAGATTTTATAAGGCTCTTATTCATGATAGTTTAAAAACATGATAACCTTTATAACTCTATATTTCTACACATGATTCAAATTATTAGTTTGAATCCATTTCGAGGAAAATGTGTGATTTATTTAAATGAAAAAAATCTCTAATATGGTATATGTTTTCCACATAATTCGTCCAAATAAGGGTGTTATGAACAACCTTCATCCACAACATTGTCGTATTGGGGATTGATATTGTTACATTTTATCCTTGAGACTCATCCTCTATCTCCTCTAGACATGCACATGTTTTTCAGTATCTAATCAGAATACTATCTATCCAATATAGATTACTAGTGAACATTTTGTATGGATACTACATGGAGTAGATTTCGAACATAGAATAGATGGTGGATGCGTCTCATAAAACAAAATTCAATAATAATATTTTTATAGATGAAGCTGGTGAGTATGATCTGTTTCTCAATATTTATTTTAATTACAACATCTTAATATCAAATTTCAAATATCATCCCTGTATTCTAAATCGTCCATAAAAATATAATGAAAACATGAACTTATCCCCACAAACATATCCCTGTTTTATAAATAGTCCATAAAAATACAATGAAAACACCAACTTATCCCCACCAAGATGCACCAAATGTAATATATGTTAATAGTCTTTTCAGTCAACTATATATATAATATGAGATCCCTCTATTGATTTAGGTTAAAGTGTAGGGTGTGAGTATACAGGTAAACAATAAAATACTAACACAACAACAAAATTATACCAAAATTCATATATTTTAATATATATTTCAATATTATGTACTCAAAATACACATCAATGTCAATTCAGTGTGAAAAAAAGGCCTCATGACAATCAAATGTATCGAATTAATTTCATACCATTGAATTATATTAATTATACCATAAATTTATACCATGGTTAATCCAAAATTTTTAATTATTTCACTAATAATATGTTATAATTTCAATCATAGTTGAAAAAACACTAATTATATCCAACAAGAAATACCCAAAAAAATGTACAATGAAAATTGACATCAAACCCCTTAAATCTAGGACATACACTTAGGGATAATCATCACATGTACTTGTAGCATCTAAATTGTGAAATTCGTTTAACATAGCCATTTCTATTAGGAGGTGATTTTCAAATATGTGGAAGTAGTATAGTAATATGATCATTTAGGATAGAACAACACAATTGGTTCCATAATACTACATATTAAATTAATATATAAAACTCATAAATTAAAAAAACAATAATAAAAATATCACATCACCCTGTCCCAATTTCTCAATGAATAACTGACATGTATATATTAACTCACAACCTAACATTCAATACCTAGCCCTAACATAATACAAAAAAAATTCTAGTATTCGATAAAAATTATGTTATATATATATATATAAATTTATTTCTTATAGAAAAATATTTTAATAATTAATTTAGAGGTATAATAAATATAATTTAAAATAATATCATATGAATATTCGAAGAATTTTTTTAATGAAATATTTATTAATATTTAACAAATAAATAAGATATATATTATGGTTAATAATGTCTTGTTTTCAAAAAAATACACTATTGAACAAATTTTTGGACAGTAATAAAACACATTTGTTAATGAATGAGTAAAAATGTATACAAATATAAAAATGAATACCTACTAAATAAATGTCACTATGTTTTGAAATTTCCTAAGATTCTTTTTTCCAAAAAAAATGTGACAATTTATTATAATTCATATATATACCATAGTAGAAAAAAAATTTATAATCATGTATTAGTTAATTTTAGAATATAATGACTATTTTAAGCATATTTTACTATGGTTAATATTCAATAATTTAATGAATAAAGTTTCACTAGAAATATATTTATATATATTTATATATAACTTTTATATGAAAAATAAAATCTAAATTACATAAATAAAAACAATAACTAATATGATATCATAATCCTCATATTTATTAATCTCATAATGAAAAATGATAATAAAAATTAATATTTCTACTATAACATCTGTAATATATAATAATTGACCATGATTCCATGTAACCTATTTTAAATAAAATTAAACATAACTAAAATTTTTCAATATCATTGATTAGGTTCAAAACCAATATAAAATCTTCATTAATGGAGTTATTTAATTAGTATAGAATTATTTAAATCATGCTTTAAATATTTCAAAGGATTATAAACGTGTAACTCTCTATTTTAAAAAATACTGTTAAAGGAAAACATTATAATCTTTTAAAAATACTACACGATCCGAATATTTGGGAAATTAATATATATAAATATATCCTTACTTAAAATCATCATTTGATTTATATATTTATTTTGAAATTTTTTGTTCTATTTAATTGGAATAAATAATAATATAATTGTTATTTTAACAAAATATCTTAGCACATATTATTTTTAAAATAAATATTTATTCCATGATTAATATTAAATGATTAAAATCTTATAATTTAATAAATTAAATTTTTATTATGGATTGTAACATATTACATTTCAAAACAATATTTATTTGAGAATAAGTGTTCAATTTTATCACATTATTTAATAAATGAATTAGAAAATACCATACAATTAAATAATACAACATGATAATCAATATTTTTGGAACCAAATTTTCATTAAAAATAGTGAAATAGTTTGATATTTATACAATATAAATATTTTATATAATTAAATATTCCATTAAAAATATCATTATTTTTATAAAATGAATGAAAATGTGAAATAAAAATCATAGAGGACAATAATGGTGTAATTTGAGGGAATTAGATCTCTTTTATTATTAATATACATCATGGAAAGACCTAATGAAATGAAAAAAATATATAGAGATGTGGGTCCTCTAAAAAGGGTTGTAGTTCTGAATCAATATTTTTTTCTATAATATTTTTGGGGTAACTAAAATTAATATAATTAATTCAATTGAAATACATATTAACTAGGTAATTGGGAAATTGGTTTTCATTTTCGAAATTTTTTTTTGTAAAAATGAATAGTCAATTTAAAAAAATTAAACTGAATATTAACTTATCGATGTATAATAATATTCTAAAAAGGAATATACTTTAATTAATTTATAAAAGAATATCGTTCTATATGAGAAGCTTAATAGATGGTAATGATGGAAACAATGACTCCCCAAACAATGGAATGATACTTGAGTGATGGTTGTGATAGAAAACATAACAATGATAAAGAATCAGACATACCAATCACAACAACTGTTATGAGAGAAGAGAAGTAGGGTTCATAAATATTGAAAAAAACTCAAACACACAAACTACAGACCCCAAAATAAGCAATCAATTTTCAAGGAAAAGAGGAAAATAACATACATTGGATTATATCCTTTATTCATCCATGTTAAAATATTGGAGGAGCACCAACCGTTGGGGAGTTCTGTGTGAGCATGAGAATCATGACTAAATCAGTAGCTGTTAGGGTTCTTTTAAATGGACTGAGGAAACCTCTATTAGTTATTTAAAAAAACCTTTATAATGATCGAGCTTTATCGAAGCTTAAAACTCAAATAATACATATCTTTTTCAGCACTGTAATTTTAGTGTTGAAAATATTTATTTTATCATCATTTTTTAATGCTGACAAAAGTATATCATTATTAGTTCTAAATAATCATTGATAAAAGAAACCTTTATCATTTATAAAACATTAGTTGTGATAACTAATTAATAATTCTACGAATAAGTAATAATTATTTTAAATTTATTTATATAGTTATATATTTATATATTAATTTTTTATAATTATATATACAAATATATAAATTTATTTATATTTATAGAAATACATTTTTAAACAAATATATTTATTTATGATTAAAAATATACCTCTTTTTATAAATAGTGAATATAAACACACATTTATAATTATATATATATTTATAAATATATTAATATTTATATCATTATATGTATTTATATAAAAATATATATGTGTGACAAATATAAATAAATAATAATATATTAAATATATTTATTATTTATATATATTTACTATATATATATTTGTAAAATTTTTATATTATTTTAAATATATGATTATTTATTTATAAATATATGAATACTTTTAAAATAATAATGTTTATAAAATTATAAAATTATATATTTAATAAAAATGAAAGTCTAAAAAAATATACATATACTAATAAATATAAATATAAATATAGTATATTAATTATGTAGATAAATTATTTATAATATTTATTTGTTAAAAAATATATAATTAATTATTTAAAATTATATATATAATTTTTAGTACAATAATTTTTATTTATGTATAACAATTATAAATATATATATTTATTAATTTAGTAAATATACATTTATAAATTTATTTATTTTGAAATATATATTTAAAATTATATTTTTGGTATTATTAATGAATATATATCCATAAATACATGAATTATACAAGTTTTTTAAATTCAGTAATTTAAAATGAATTAAAATAAAAAATATTGAAGAAATGGACAGATTTTATTAATTTAATTTAAATCATTAAAAACATATTAAAATATATTAAAATAGAGATGAATACATTTTGGAAATTCTAAAACACAGTAAATATATACATATAAATAACCAATAGAAAATGATTACACTTAATAAAAAATATGAAAATTAAAAATTAAAAATATTAAAAATGATTAAATAATCCCTAATTTGAATATTATAAAAATTAAATTAAATAAATGAGTTAAAAACATTATATATTAAATTTTTCATGTTATAATGAAATTCTAAAAAATTCTAAAATTTGACAAATTAAATAAATATCACGTGTGTGTATTTTCTATGTAATAGGGCATCCATTGTATACATATTTCTATGTGGGTATTTTATATCAAATATCGTTAATTATTTTTATGTTTTTTAAATCAGTGTAAAAATGATTGACACATGTTAAATTGAAAAGGAAAAAAAATTAAAAAATAATAATACATTAATATATTTTTTTATTACATTTAAATTATTTTCTATATAATTATTTTGAATATATATTATTTATTGATATTTAAAATCAATAAAAATATATATTGTAATATATTATATATACTCATATTTATAAATAATTGTTTCAAAAATTATTTTTCTTATAATTTTCTAATTTATTCATTTTTATTTCTAATGCTTAATTATTACAATTAATTCATTTTTATTTGTTTGATTAATTATTATTATTTATTCATTCTATATATCTATAATTAATATATTTTGTTTATTTTTATTATAACTTATATATATGTATAAATAATTTATTCATGTTTAGAAATAATTATTTCGTTATTAAAATGTATAATTTTTTCATAAATTTACACATTGTAAAACAATATTTGTTAGATTCTTTCTATATTAATTTTACATATATATATTTATATATTTCTATTTAATATATAAAAATTACTAATATTATATATATATATTTGTGTGTGTGTATGTGTGTGTGTGTGTGTCTATTCAATTTATTAATTTTATTCCATATTTATTTAATAAATAAAAAAAGTTAAATTTTGAAATAGTATATGTTTAATAGTATTATTTTATTTAGGACCATTATCAGTGCTAAAAAATCATTAAAAATGCTACCATTTATCCGCACAAAAAATAAACCACAGATAAAGTGAATCATTTATCAACCTTAGAAAAAAATGCTGATAAATAACACCATTATCCATGCCTTTTGGATGTTCTAATAAAGAACAACACTATTAATGGACTACTTTTTAGTAGTGATGAAAATTCATTATGAAGTAATTTCATTCTTGAAATCAAAATCTATAACCTGATAATAGTATGTCTCATGGGGGGACCAAAAATTAGTTCCATCTTAATAAATAATAGTCATCCATATTTTGTTGTATCCTTAATAACAATACATAATGTATCGATCTTGATATCCAAACAATGCATTTATTAAGTGTTCTATTATTTGAACTACAAATCTTATTTTTATGAAATGTCTATTGAGAACCCAAAATTCAATGTAAACCATTATATTATCATTCTTATTTTCATCTAGGTCAGTATTAGTTATCCATTTCAAGTACTGGGAATCCTGAATGATGTTGGAGTTGATGAGTTTTTCATCATCAACATCATCATTGGTGGCATGAGTTGGTTTCATTATTTAATTGTTGCGTGTATCAAAAGTTTTCTTTAAGTATACCCATCTTGTGTGTGGACACATAAAGATCATGTAGATTTATTTCTATGTAGTTCTAGGTGATCACATCCAACTATTACATTATAATGGGGGTTTATGAATCATTTTATTCAAGGTACATAGGCACATTGAACAATGTAGGTCACAAATTATCCTTTGTGCAAAATTTTATATGCTTTACTCTAGTCATGGTGGGTAACACATCTTCTTCAATACATGATTGGGATCTATGAGGTCCTTCATATCTTATTCCAATTTTTCGTTCAATTAAATACTATATGGAAGTGGAAAATAAGAAAAATTATGATATCTTCATTAAAAATTAGAATTTCAAAAAATAAAGTATGTGGTAGTAAGAATCTAATTCCATTCAAATGGTCGAATAGCATCTTGTGACCCAAATGGGAATGTACTAGTCTATAGAATATTTAGGAGAAATGATGGTATTTTCATATGGGTAGTAACTATCTATGTAAAATACATTGATTTATCTGTTATATTTCTAGATCAATTAATGGAAAATATATCATCATATTCAAGGAGAAGTTCCCCAAATATGAACTCACAATTTTAAATTTTTAATGAAAAGTACATATTCCATCCAAAATTTTATTTTTTAATTTTATAAAAGGCACTTTTGGGTTAGTGGTAACCTCATAAGATCCAAAATAAATCAATATTTCAATGTTACATGATCAGAATTCGATAATGAGACAAAGAAGATAAAAAATTAAAAATAAAGCGCTCCTCGATTCACAGCAAATCAGCTCCCCGATGGTTGTGAGATCACCACTTGGATCGAGGTATTCTGGACAGGTCCCAATGTAATCCTAATCATCGACACCATAATTTCATCACTAGTTAAATCATCCAATCACCATCATCCCTAACATTGTTATCGTCCTCTCTAAGAGTCGTCAACACCAACAATGACTGAAGTACATATTCAGCACATATATCAATGAAATGGTTAGATGTGATAATTTTAAGACCATATAGGGTGGTTACATGTGAATCTTCAATAGCCATGGGATTCTTTTACTTCCCTTTAGTAAAATATTTCATTTGTAATTTGATATTTTAATGTCTCGAATATAGACTTTCCATCATGAAATTTATTAATCTTTATATTGATATATTGCCTTGGATTTTGTTGTATGTTGATGAAATAATCACATGTTGATACATCCCCAACATCCCCTTAATGACGTTGAATAATGTTTCTTTCCAAACGAATAGGAATACATCATCAGATATGGGGTCCCTAAAATGATCCATGGTTTTGATTCTTCCAATGTGTTTTTCTATCTCTTTTAATAACCGTAAATAATCACGATGCAATGGAATAGTTCATCTTCATTATAATCCAATAGATGATGTGTTCAATGAAGAATGAGGTTAAATCGTTGGACATTTCAATTCAAATACAACCAAATTTTAATATCACATATCATCGTACCCATATTAAAGTATCTATTGTTACAGAGGGACACAATAGACCCTTTAATATGTCTACGATGATATGTGATATAAAAATTCAGTTGGATTTGATTGGGAATGCCCAAGGATTTAAACTTATTATTCATTGAACACATCGTCATTTGGATTATAAGGAATTTTACTTATTCAATGGAATGATCTCCTTCTTGAATGAGGATTAAGGGTTGTTTATCCATCATTGGAATATAATTGTCAGGAACTGAATCGGGTAACTTCGAAAATGGGCACCAAACCTGGCCTGAAACATGGACGGAAGGGTGTTACTGATCCCCATGTGCTGGCACAAGTTCTCATGTATCATAAATTAATAATTGGGAATGATTTACACAAGTTTAAAAACATAAAACAACAAATGAATCTAATAAAATGAATCTAGATTTTTCCAACCAAACAATATTTTAAAAAATATCAGAACTGAATTACATTGTTTAAATCAACTCATAATGAATGTAACAAAGGTAAAGAAATTAAAAAGAAAAATCCCCTGAGTGCTCATGGAATGAGGCACCACCCTCTAGCCATCTCCATAATACATCACCACCAATAACCAGCATGAATCATGAACAACAATAACTATAAATTGCACCCATCCTGCGAAATCAATAATAAAATATTCATAAACCCAAAGGTGTATGTAGGGTAGGATACAAATCTCATTAGGGTACCACCACTATGATATTTGACTTGATAAGCATTCAAAGGAAAAAATCATGCATTTTTTCAAAAACATGTAATTTCTATTTTTAATTTCAAAAAGATGCCACTTAAAAAAAAGTTTTCAAGTGGGCTAATTTAAATAATCAAAAAATTTAAAATAAATTCCAAATATAATTAGTTTTCAAGAAAAATATACCGTATCCCAAAAGTAATTTTAAAGGATATAATTAGCACAAGAAATAGGAAATAACCCTTAGGCACTAGCTTGTTGTGGGTCCGAGGTACATCATATCTTGGTGATAGATAACACGGCAAATATATGTTATCATTCACAATACACTAGTAGAGAGAATACCCACAATACATTAGTTAGAGTTGTATGTTTCAATCTTGCTTAGTGAAATAGAGGCCAAACCCCATGGATTCTCGAGCATACTAGTACATGTCCACCCCACCTAGATACATGGGATTTCCCCTTGTGCTCAAAAAAGTAATATAAGTTCAAAAATATACATTTCACATGAAAATATCATTTCCAAATACAAAATTTACCGAACAGCACACATGTATAACACAAAAGTCACAAAATGTCCACTTTTCATTCAAATTGATTTTAAAATCCGACTCACACAAAAATAACATTCAAAACCTTTCACATTTCATTAACTCTTCCACAAAACCATTAAAAAAATTTATAAAAACATTCCAATATATTCGAACTCACATAAAATCCCACTCACATGTTCCATAATACACTTTTTATAACCAAAATCCATATTTCACATCACACTCACACAAAACATACCACATCACTTTAACATCTCTTACACACATTAGTAAATCCTTCATAAAATATTATAACAAACTTCTATGATGGAACACATAACAAAACATACCCTTCCACATATTAAATGTACCATTTCAAAATATACATAGTAAAAAACCATTTTCCAATATGGTTTCACCTCTTACATAAATCCTTATATCTTTCAGATCTTTTATAAAGTAATTCTAAAGTGTATACCCAAACGTTTCTCATAAAACCCATTTCAAAACAATATTTCAAGGAAAAAACCACACTAAAACACTGCCAATGTAGAATTGTAAGACCTAAAAACATTTATAAAACTACATTCAAGTGTGATAAAATCACATTGAATAATACCACGAAAGATACAAATTAAAACACACATTTTCATAAAATGCTCTCAAGAGGTATAACAATGTTTTACACACAAAACCAATTCCAAAAATCTAATTCCAAGGACCACAAGACACTAAAGATTTAACAAAACAGAATTTGAAGCACCTTTCAACAACTAAGAAATCAATTCATATTTTATAAAACTACCACAAAAGGTACCACATGTGTTACATTCGAAAAATTTCGATCTTCAAGAAAATGAAATTATAAGGTTAAATGATTAATCAAATCTATCAAAAACGGGTTTTTCACCACACACAACATTTTGGGAAGATAAATAACCTTTAAAAAAATCAAACCCTCTAATCAAGGAATTTTAAAACTAGGAATCACATACCTTTTGAGTCAAAACCCTTTAATCATGGTATAAAACCATTATCGCACCACCGCTGCACCACAAGGAAATGAAAACAAACACTAATTCATAATATTTCACAAAAAATACCACAAAATAACCCTAGTTATGAACCCTAAATTCTGGACACAATATATATTCATGAATTAATGTGTAAAACCTAAGGAGAAAGAATGAAATGAAGAGGGAAACACATACCTAATGAAATCATAAAAAAAATGACCCAAATACAGTAGTCTGTGAAGATCCAAACAACCATAATTGGAAGGGAGGTTTGAATAATGTTGAGGAGGTCATCTATAAACTATAATAGGACAAAAAGAGTAAAAATAGATGGAGTTTTGAAAGGATCATTTTCCCTCTTCATCTTTGGGTGATTTGTAAAACCTATAGAAGTTTCACCCATATTCGCAATTCAACTAAGCTCAACATTGGGGGGGGGGGAGAATGGGGCATTCCTTGGTTAAGTGGACTCTGGTGAGATTTGGAATCAATAAAAAACAAAAATATTTAATGATACATTAAAGATTTAAAAATATATATAAAGCAATAAATGTTGTTTTGGGGCTATCCCAACACCTTAATAAAAAACCCAAATCCATCCTTATTATGGATTCATATGTGGTCAAAATGGATATTTTGGTTTTAATATGTTTGGGTATTCCAATTAAAAAGTGGAATATGATTAAAATGTTTAAAAATGAAAGAGTTATAAAAGAACAAAATTTTATTTTTAAATATTGAAATGGGCTCATGGTTTGGCCCAAATTTTGAAAACCCAACATTTCCACCAAAATGCCTGGAAAACCCCCCTGACAAACAAAGGATGGGAATTAAATGAAATATTCCTTTAAAAGAAGTCATAGATGTGAAAATTCTACCCACCATATATCATTATGCCCCCCCAAAGCCACAACAATGCCAAAAACAAAAAAAACACAACTTATAGACTAGAAATACAATTATTCACCAAGTTCAGTATGCCCCAAATGTCCAAAACACCTATTGAAATCAATTAATAAAATAATACTCTCACAAACTAAAAAATACATCAATTTCATAAAATGGTCATGAAAATTTTGACTTTTTCACCAAAAAGAAAATATTAAAATACTATATGACCAAGTGTTATGTAATCTACCCATACGAACAACAACAACGAACAAGATTAAACTTACTTTGCTTTAACTAAACTATTAGGCAATATACAATCCCAACATTTACCCCTAGATGATTTTGGTAGTTAGATAGCCTCGAACAATAATAAATACCATCAAGCCCATAAAATGAACCAATCTGAGTTACTAGTATCGGGAGACACAAAAGAGCTCCCCACCATAAAAGACAACTGAAATTTTCCGGAGACAGATTCAAGACACTAACCAGGGTAGGTCTGATCGGATTTCCTAGTTCAAGGGGTATAATTCCATCAAACCTTTACAAAATATCATATACAAGACTCAATGTTGGTATCCCCACCATTAGAACGAACCAAATTAACTGACCAACATAGGCTTGTTCAGAAAGTCCACAAAATTGAAAGATTTGGGATGGTCACACGGTTCATCAGCACAGTGTGGGAAACTGTGCATTGACCATGGGGGTCCATCTATCTACATGGTTTTATAGGTAATGGTCACTACTAACCATGCAGAAACAGTGCGCTCAACCTATCTAACCAAACTTCAAACCATTATCCAATTACCGAGTCGATACCAAAGGGGGAAAGTATAAACTCATCCTATAACATGGAAATGAGGTCCTCCAACCTCTGCCACTAAACAAGAATAACTAGAAAAATATGATGGAACCTGACATTTAAACACTTCCTATCATTCATACAAGGGATCAGACATTGTACAAGTGTTTGGATTACCCCGGTATTTCCCTTGACTGTGAACCAGCTTATCTCCGAGACATATGGATGGAGCTCAAATGATTGAAGTATCTTTAGCCTCGTAGTTAGGATTAGGAAACCACCTGAACAGAACATATTCATCCGATGATAAAAAAACTACAGTGTAATCCCATATATTGTTTCCAAAACCTAATACATTATAAACTCATTGTACTCTAACCCATCATTTCACTGAAACAAGGTCTTAGAAGATGCCAACACATCACACCTGGTTTCTTCGAGTGAGAAAAAACAGAAGGACAGGTTGCATATAAACACCTTCCTCTGGAATAGAGGATTTTGACGTTTTTCCAAGGGTGAAATACTCCCAAAATAACATAGAATATCATAGGATTTTCCAACATATTTAAAAGAATATAATTTGTTTTTATGAAAACCTATTTAAAAGAATAAAATAGTATTATATTTGAAAAATGCAGTTGTAATACCATTTTATAGAAAATCGTTTTTAAATACAGATTATGACATCATTATATATTCCATTTAGAAAAATAATCCTCTTATTTAGAAACATTACATCAATTTTTACTTTGGATGAATTTTGGATATTTTTTTGATAGTTATCATATTTTGACGGATATTAAAATACACAAAATTTTAATTGACAAAAAACATATTCCATTTAGATAATTAATATGGTAAAATTGTATTATTTAATGTTTTAAAAGTAAAAGTGTAATATTTTTATACAATTTAATTCTATTTTTTTATTGGAAATAATTTCACTTTGAAATTGGCCAAAAACACAAGCCAATCTTTAGATAATTATTACTTCTTAAACACCAGCTTTTTATTTCTTACCATGGAAATTAATAATAAATTAAATAATGCCAATTCTATAATTTAAATTTGAAAATTAGATTCCATATTAATAAATATAATGTTCCCATTTTTTAAATATTTAACATTTATTTTTAGACAATATGAATAGTAACATCAGTAATTATATTATTTACCAAGGTTAAAGGGTAAATCAATTAATGTTAAAAAATAATAGAATATTAATATTAAAATAACCTAACACCTATAATATTCCTTTTGGATGAATTATTTCCAAATATTGGCATTATTGTGTCGATTTTGGGACCTCATGGAGCCACTTGTGTGTGAAAATGACATTTTATAAGAAATTATTTAAGTTGAAGTGAATTATAACATTAACATGTATGTTTTACTAAAGAAATTATAAGGTTTAATGTAATGGATATATTTGAATAAGATTTTCATTATTAGGATAAAAATAATTCCAATATCATGGTATTTTATTTAAAAACTTTACAAATTACATAAATAAAATTTTTTATGACACAATTATGAAACATTGATTTCTTCCTTAATGAAGGATTCAAACAATTGATATTATAAATATTAAAATAAATGTAATATGAATATTTTGATTCCAAACACAAATTTAAGAGATGATATATACATATTAGGTTCTGATTTAATTCATTTTGTTCAATGTAATCATGTTTTTATGAATTTCTATAAAACTCATGTTTGAATAGTGTCTAAAATTTACATAATTTAGATATTGAAATATATAATATTTTATTGTATTATATTAAATCCCTAAAAATATTATATTCAGGAAAATGGTTATGAAAAGTCTAAATATGTCATAAATAAATTTTTGGGTTTTTAGACTTGATATGGTATTACATTAGCATATAATGTGTAAATAACATGATATCGTAGTAAGATTAATAAGGGTAAAATAAGAGGTAAACCGGAATGATAAGAGTTAAAATCAATGTTTAATAACTAAAACATTTTTAATACAGGGTTATACATAAGATAAATTCGACTATAAATATACCTTGGAAAGATACAATGATTTCCTACGTAATGGTATTTTATTTATAAATTTTAAACTTTAATTAATTTAATTTATTTATGACACAATGATGATGCAGTAATTACCTTATTAATGAATGTTTAACATAATTGATTTTATAAATACACAAATAAATGTAATTTGAGACATTTTATAAATTCCAATAATTTTTTATGTTAATAGCACATGTTAGTATTTAGTAAATTAACTTTGTTCGAACTAATCATGTTGTTATGATTTTTACAAAAATCAATTACCAAATAGTGTAAAAAATGACATAAAATAGTTTTTAAAACAAGTATTATATTATTAATTATTATTCTATTCCTAAAAATATAAGGTTCATCCAAATGACTTAGATAAGTTTATATATATTAATATTTAACCACACGGGGTTCGTTTATCTTGTTATAGTATGTTTATTAACCTTATAGTGTAAGGGAAAAAAAGGCACGGTAAAAGTTAAATTATTTATCTTAGAGTTAAATCTAAATGATAAGGTTACAATAGTAACATAAATTTATCTAAAACATATTTGTTGAGAGGATTACAACCCATTCCCACTTTATCTTCTAAATAAATAAAGTTTGAGCTATTATAAACTGAATATGACTTTATTATAAAATAATATTTTATGTTTTTCTAAAGGTAACCCTCTCCTTCCTTATAAAAGGGAACCTCCTCCCTCTTCTCTTTACACTATTTTGAGCCATAAAGAGCGGCCAAACCATGACCATTTCTATTATAAACTTCCCTAGAAACATTATAGTGGTTATGGTATCCTCAAATGACCAACTCTAGTGCCTTAAGAGGAGGTTATGAAGAGGCATGTCAAAGGAGAGGTAATATCCCTTACCGATTCATTCAAATTTATTTATTCTTCTACTTCTTCTTTTTTATTTGTTTCATGATAAATTAATAACATCAGTATCACTCATATACTGATATTTTATTATAAATAGGAAACACCCATATTTCATCTTCTATCCATCCTATGAAAAATGAAATCACAATGCGTGTGTACATATGGAATACCATCACCACACTGTGGTGTAATCTGTTTCCCACCAGCACCTAACATGGATGTGTATAATGGTGTAAATGATATCTATATATGATTATTATAACATCATACTGATTCTAAGATATTATATCATTCACTCCAATTCCATTCAATAAATATGGGAATGATATCATCGCTCTTGCGTACGTACGGAATACCATATTCACGGCGCGATGAAATTCATTTTCCATGCTACCAATTAAAAAATGATTATTAAGTATATATAATAAGTAATAATGAAATATATGACATATTAATGATACTGTATTTATTTATATGTTATTTACTTACATATATTAAATTTAATAAGGAAACAAAAACATTGTTCATGCCTACGTACGGCCTACCGTGTCAATAAATAGTGTATTTTTTCCATTTATCGATCCATTAAATATATATATATTATGAATATATATTGTATATAAATCATGTTTTATATTCTATAATTATGTAATCATGACCTAAGTAATCATATTAATAATTACAACTCAAAACACATATGATAAATGAAACGATTTTACCCAAAACACTGCTTTAACATGGAATTGACAATTGAACAGATAATATAAATTCGTAAGTGAATCATATAATATATCATAAATATTATTATGTTTCTGTTATATGATATTAATATTCTTAAACAAAATATATATGTGTCTCGGACACATACGATATAAATTGGACAAAAGTTAAGGGATAACATTCCCAATCTCGTTTTTATCTGAGATTGTTTATTCGTAAATATTTTCTGGGGTTATATTTTGCATACATGTCCGTAAATGTTTTTTCATAAAGTGTTTAATATTCATCAATTTAGGTTTAAATTCATGTTTACCCATATTTTATTTTTTACTTGTTGTTATGTATGAAGTCTTTATTTAGTTTAGCATACGTGGTATTTTTTTACTTTTCCGTTAAAAGTACGAGGAGAATGTTTTTTTAATTTATACGCCATTAACAGATTTTTACGGTTTCATAATTCCTTATTTTCATGAAGTTTAATATACAGTATTTCATTGTTATTTTCAATAAAACCCATTTATTTAAAAATATCATGGCATTTTGTGAAAAGAAAATTATTTTTAAGAATAAAAGAAATTTTCCTCAAAAATTATTTTCAAGTGTTTTATCAAAACTATTTTCCATCTAAGACAACATTATTTAATATGTGTTTGTTTCAAGTATAATATCTATCTGATTTACATGGTTTCACTTTTCCAATGATGAAATTATATCCATTTGTTTTATATGGACTATGTTATGATCGGATAATGTTTATGAAACCCATTTTTATACTTTGGGTTATGTTGAATGATTTATGTTAATGTTGTGGCACAAGTAAGAATGATTTCATTATGAGATAGGTGGGACCTATATCTCCCTCCTATTCATTGGGTAAATATTTATATCTCATGATATAGACATGGATGGAATGGAAATTTAATCTGGTTCAGTGATACAGGACTGGAATGAGGAGTGAACTCGATTCAGTAAGAGACTTTGTCCAGCAATATGGTCTTGGCAGCAATGCCTTGGATAAAATTTAAATCATATCATGTTCTTAATGGTTTTCCAAAATTACATGATTTATTCCCATGCTATTTTATGATGATTGATGTTCCATTCTGATCTATGACTTATGTACTGCCATGTTTTTTGCCATTTCTCAAGATTTTGATGATTAAACATTATGTCCATGTTTATATGTTCAAATATATATGGATTGTTTTATTTTCTCCATGAATACTTTTACTGAGCATTTGAACTCACCCATTATATTTTTTCATTTCCCCAGGATATAAAGAAAGGTTTTAGGTAATAAAACAAAAGAGGAAGATCATTATGGGCGATGTTGAAGATCTTTTAGCATGATTAAAAGATTATGTTCTGTGTTTCCAAAGACACTAAATTACTATGTTTGTTGAGTGTTGGTTTTTGTTATGTATTAAGTATTCTGAAAAATTAATTTAATGTCCATTTATGTCAAGCTTTGGGTCTCTACATTTTAATTGAAAATAAGTTTATAATAAATAAATATTTCCAGACATTCTTATATTTCCCCTCCTCCCTCTTATAAAAGTCCACCACCTCTACCCACATACTGACACATATGAAAACACTTTTCTAGTCCAAACTATACTAAATTAAAACCCATCATCAATCAAATCAACTTATATTCCTTTCCTTGGGAAGGATAAAATTCAAGAATACCTTTGGCTCAAATCAAAAGAATTACCTAATTTAGAGGTAAAATCTTCTCTCATGTTCTTTTCCTCTATTTTCCCTCTCCACTCCCTATGATAGTATTATTATTTTATTACATAAAAAATACTCTCAATATAATATGATGTTATTATGAGATATATTCATACCATACTTACACAAAACTCTATATAAATTGATATGAACATAGTGTTTCAGTGTACGACGAACTACAACCTCATGAAACAATTATTTTTCAATTCTCCCCTACCACCTCTCATGGTGAGCATTATGATGGAACTATATTTAATTTTGATATATATAATATTGACATTGTCTGTATGATTTAGTAATTTTCATTTACAATATACCTTTTGGTTATCCTTGATGCGCAAATAAGATCATATTATTTTAGGGTGTGTGGACTACCTCCCCCTCAAAGTGATTTGACTCATTCATGACATACATGTCACATATAAAGAATGTATTTAAGGAACATATTTAACATATATGAAATATTATATTATACTTAAATAATAATATTTTTATGTATAATTTATTATTCATATGAAAAATAAGTGAATGTGGCTTTCATGCATACATATGACCTACCATCTCCATGAACAATGAATTTTATTTCATATCTACAAATGTTATGGAATTTTTTAAATACATATATACTGAATATATGTGATATTAAAATCATGAATTTCATTTTTGAGAAGATGGACTTTTTACTACCTGGATAATTGACATCAAACATGATCATTTTCTACTCAAATAACTAATATCAACAAAACAAATGATATTAAAATAAATTATTAAGTAATTCTTATCATGTGGTAATAAGTTATGTAAAAGGAATAATATATGTGAAAATGTTTTGGAAACAATTATAAATTAACTTAAGTTTGTTACTAAGGGATAATAAGGAACAAACGCGATAGCCAGACTCATGGTAATGAACAATGTCTTAATCAACTTTCACTGAGGCGTAATTTGATAATATACACCTAATTATTTTATACAGTGTATAATAAAACCCAATGACATTTAATTTAATTTACAGAGAATCAGTTTTCTATGAATCACTTTCCTAAATGAAAAAACAAATGTTTTTAACATATGCGGCTACAACGACCTCTCCATTGCTGTAATCGTTATTTATGATTTGGCTTCCCCTATAGAACTTAATTTTTTTTAAATGGAATATAAATCCATTATTAACTTTCCTATTTTTTGGGAACTAGAAATGGTTCTTAAATTTATTGATTATTTCAATATATTGAAATGATTTCTTTTGTTTTCTAATGAAATGTTATTAGTGAAATGTTGATATTTCCAATATTTTTGGTGTTACGCTACAATAATTGTACATGGTCATTTATCAGGTGGTTATGTGATAAACCAATGGCATGTGGTTACATTATAAACCAAATTATGTTTAGTTTTATGATAATCCATGGATGAGTGGTTCTGTTATAACCATCAATGCATTGGGTATAGAAGTCATCCATATGGCTATTCAATTTATGAATATGTGTGGAAGTTGACCATATGGTTATTCCATTGAAGTATGTTTGTTTCCCACGTTATCTTTATATGGTATATGATATTATCTATTAGAATTATGGTAATAATTGTCATAAAAATTCTAGGCAATGCGATTATATTTAGTGAAGTGTTTTTATAATTTCTGAAGGTGAAAAGTATTACTTTATTTTAATGTTATCATGGTTCCCATGATTTCAAATGACAAAAATTTTACATTCATCTTGTATACCTTAATGATATTTTTATGCTCATCCCATGTTTTGAAATGTTTTTCACCGGACATAATGAAGAATACTATCATTGATGGGGGTCCGTGAAATGTTATGTTGTAAAACATGAAACGATGTCATTATTCTTTTTAAATGGTGTTTGTTTTATGAAATGAAATAGTGAGTTGATGCTTCTACTTGTAATATTAATGTTATTATGTATAAGTTATGACATAATTCTCTAAAAAATTAAACCTGAATAGATCATTGATGTGGCATTATATACTTAACACATTATTTTGTAATGATTAATGAGGGGCCATTTAGATTTCCTATGAGTTTTAGTGTTACAAATATATCATCCAAGTTCCTAATTAATAAATTAGGCACAGTGATGACTATGTTTTCTATATAGCCTTAAATATTGAGACATAATACTTTGGTTGCATGGTTATATCTTTTGGACTTAGTTTTATAACCATACTCATCTTTGTAAAATTAGTGCATGACACAAATGATGTCAATTTATCCAAAGGATAATTGATCACAAAATGATGATTCAATTTGGTGGGGTGATGCAAATTGTCTTTTTTAACAGTACATATAAATTTACCATGGAAATATAGTAAGGGAATATGAGATGATCTAAAGTGAATTTTTCATCCACATGGGCTCAACATCTAGTACATGGTTTATTATTCACATGTTATCCCATATAATGGGGATCTAATCTTGTAGAATAGTTATTGTGATGAAGTTGGCCACAACATGGAAGAGTATATTGGAGGAAAAATTGAGAGTATCAATTATTATATTCAGATTGGATGATTTCAATTGATCATCATTCAAATAATCAATTCATTGATTTTTTCTTTTCCCCTTAATTAATCTTCCTTCCACTAAAATTCTTATTATTTAATAGTAGTAGAAACACATGAAACATGTTAATATAGATTTCATTATATCACCTATTATGGAAAACATTATATTTTATAATTTAATTAAAAATAAAATAATCATTAATGGTTTTCCTTTACATTATACAAAGGTGTCAATAGTTTTGTATGTCTTCAAGGCTAGCCTAATCACTCCTCGTGGGATTTATATGTTCAAACAAGTTATCCTTCTTGAATTATGTATTATTTTATATATATTTTTCTTATTGAATGTAATATAGATTATTATTCCAATATAAAATATGATCTTTTCTCTATTCGTTTATTTCTACACCAGTTGGGGTTTTCTTTTTTGTCACTATCCTAGAGAAGGTGCCACACCAAAAGATTCTAATTTTGGAGGATGTTTCGGTATATGGCTTGTTTTAAGAGAAATGTTCATTGTTTTCACATTACCCCTTGAAATTTCCTTATCTATCTAGAATAGTCAATATTTGGATTTTATCCACTTAATTGATTCATCATATAATTTGGAATTTGTGATAAGGTCCAAATACCCACATGTATATTTAACATGAATGAGTATTTTGAACTACTAATTAAGAAGGTTATTTATAAATAGGGTTTTAAAATCCCCATGAGGAAGCTATAAGATCAAAGTGTATGCTAAATTGTCCATCCTTGTAATGAAATATTATGATATATTTTTTCTTAATAATATTAAATATAATTGGATATTTTTCTCCTTACTTATAGAATGTTCTATACAAACATTTATTAAAATGTAAAGCTCCCCTTTTTATGGTATGTCATATTGGAGAATAAGATGAGGTTCTACTTAATGAACATACTAATATGGGATATTATATATGAGTAGTTTTGCATTATGTATCATTAACTCATTTTTGTCAATTCATATTGAGAAAATACTTCTTTAAGTGTTTGGGGTTTTACATACTTAGGTAATGGGTGGGATGTGACTATAATAGAAAACATATATTTTTATAAGGAATTATGATGGGAGATAGTGGGGAATCTTTGGTTGTCCAAAAAAATTTAGTAATCGGACTAATATTATGGGCACCTTCCTCAAGATGATTATTATAGACCACATTTTGAATAGAATCTTCCCTCCATATTATCATATATAAGTTTCATGGTATATAAAATAAAAATGGTGGGTTATAATGATGTTTATTAATGAATATTTCCTTGATAGAATCCCATAAATTTAGAAAAAATATGAGTGAACATTTATTTTATAGAAAATGTATGATGATATCAGATAATCATAAATTGTTATGTCATGATATTATCACTTCAGCATGAGGACTTTTGGGACTTTATCCATTAATTTGAGGGTTCTCCAAAGGATTTCTTGTGATGGGTATCCCATTAAAAATAAAAATTTAGATTCAATTTATACATTAACAATTAAACAAAGGGTTATAGTGGAGGAGCACAATGATTTCCCAATTTAAAAAATGGCTCCTATATAAGATGAGACTAACATCTATGGGGGGATTGGGATAAAAAATACCTGGTCGTTATGTGATGGGGATTCCCTTGATCCACTATGGATCACATTGATCGTTATTTAGTGATCATGTTACTGGATGTTAAGGTAATAACTATCCAAAACATAAGGTATGGGGATGATACTATATCACCATTGATATTAATGTCAATGATTCTTTCATGCCATTTTGAACTATTGTTAAGGCATGAGCTTGGGGATGTTTAATTTCTACAAAAGTGATAAATTTTTTGAATAATTCATTGTTATTCGAAAATTAGCTTCTAACAAGTTAGAGGCCTATTTATTATATTTTGGATTCCTCATTACTGATTATTTTCATGGCCTTGTATTATTGAGAATAATGTTTATAAGATTTAATTACAGTAAAATCCTACTAATTATGCCATCTTTATTAGGTATAACCCACTTCTACGAGCTAACTCGAAGTTACAAAATTAAATGAATAGATCTTAGGTGGCCTATTTAACCAGATTTTTAAGTGAAATTACATCATCCATAAACACCCCATCAATTGATATAGACATTGGGTTTTGAATAAATGATAAATTGATAATGTTTTTACATATTATTGAGATATGTGCATTGTAATATTACATGATACCTTTTCAAATTTTCAGTGTCACACATCCAAATGAGTCACTAATTCAATCTAGTAAAAATGTTCATCTATTAACATAACATGGTAAATATATCCTTCAGAATGAAATATGTTTTTTAATATTGAAGAGTCATATCTTCATATGGATGTCATGCCGATATACAAATGACAGTGTTTTGAGAATATCATATTGTGAAGTGTTTATAGGGAAAAACATTACTCGTTTATTTTCATTGGTTATTTCCATCCTCATAACAACATAATCTCTTCATCATATGTGTCTAACTCCACTATATGATTTTAAAAAAGTGTATCTTTCTCATATGGATTATTATATGTCTCGGATTTAATATTAATATTTTTTTAATGATTCTTGGAAAAACAAGGACAAATCATATAATGAACATTTCCTAAAGTTTCCTTTCGATTGATAAGGAATATAACTTATATATATAAATTAATTATGTTTGAATGTCCTTAACTTACAAAAAATATTCATGGTATAGGGGGTTTTTATAATTGATTCCTCATGGGGAGGACCTTATTTCACAAATGAAACATAATTTTGTAGAGGAACGTTGTTCTGAGAAACATCATGGGGAGGAATATCATTATTTCATAATGTATGGGGACATGAAATTTCTATATGGATTATACCAAAGGTAATGATCATTGATGTTTACATAGTTAATGAAATGACCTTCATAAATTTTTATCTTTTACCCATGATGTGGTTTTTTATGGTTCCCATCAAGAGAAAATATATCATGATCGATCTCATTCGGTACACAATTGAGAGAATAATGTATAATACTCTATGTAGAACTACTAGAGATACTAGTAGTAAATTTATAAGGATGAAATTCAGAAATACAACTACACCTACCTTGATTTACTTTAATGTCAACATGATATTGGGCTCCCATTTATATAAGTTTGAAGTCCTCCAGAAGACTATCATTGGGTAGAGTATGGTGGTTGAAATTATTTTTTATTTAATAAAATTTGTGGGGATATTTATTTTTAGATTATATTTATACAATATTCAGAGTCGCAAATTATAGAATGTGAATTTCATATAAGGGAGACCATATATTAAACTCTTGTGTCGTTATATGAATATGCAGATAAGTGTTAGTTGTTTTGATAGGTATATCTACATTTAAAATAGTGTCCCTTGAAATGGATTTATGATCTCTAGTTGTTTGGGTA
Organism: Viscum album; assembly: GCA_963277665.1. NCBI lineage: Eukaryota > Viridiplantae > Streptophyta > Magnoliopsida > Santalales > Viscaceae > Viscum > Viscum album. Next base: position 1,294,791,039 of record OY728158.1, read on the forward strand.
TGTTGTCCCAATAATCAGTCCAAATTATTGGTGGAATTATCTGATTATCATTCTGGATATGAGATGTCTTATGTTTTGACTACTTAGTAAACATCACCTTGGGATAATAGGATACCTCAATTACTAGGTTAGTGTCATATTCTAAACCATTAACCACTACATCTACTATAATTATGTCACGACATTTTAGTATATTGTGGAAAGAATTTGAAATTTTCAATTTTAGTACAACTATTTTTTTAGTTACACTCGTGGTTTCAAATGAATTATATGAGAATTCCATGGTTCAAGGAGGTATATGTACCAAATCATGACCATTATTTACAACTAGAATATATTTTATGGGGTCCTCCTTACCGGATAGACTGTTGGATCTCACAATTGGGTAATTAGAATATGATAAATACCATCCATGAGTGTCCCTAGATTGGGCTGGTAGGCTTGCTCGCTACAGGTAAGGAAATATGGCTATACACATATTTCCACCATATATTGGTGAGATTCCATGGAATAAATGATGTTGTGTTCTCAATCATAGTTAATATCATTCCAAAATTGGTATCATACCTATGGAACCCAATAATTTATGTCTACAGTAGATCCCCACATGGAATCATCCACATCATGCAGAAGACATGATACAAAATTTCATTGTCTGCAGAATCTAATGGCCAAATCCCTTGGGGGGGAAATCTTATTATGATGTGAGGATACTAATTTTTAACATCTTCATTATACCTATGTAGAAAATGTTATAAAATTGTGTTATTTTTTTTAGATAGTCTCTTCAAATGGTTATAAATTATGATATGCTCTTTTGGTTTCTATTGCATATCCATCGATGGGTGGATGTTTGGTGGGGATTCATGAACTAGATGGCTTGGAGTGCGACCTAAAATATCAGGATTTTACCATTATGGTTGTACACCTTTATCATCACATTTTACACTAATAAATAATTATATTGAATTAGTGATGATGTGTTATTTGGATGGTGAGACCCCAAAGTGGATGACCAAAATTTAAAATGTTTTTCTGAATGGTATACTAGAATTTCGGATCTAGTAGAGTTATGATGAAAACATCTTCTGATGTGTATTAAATCAAAAGAAATAAAACTAATAAAGATAAAATCAAAATTATATAAAGTGGTACTAATTTATCAATTTTATAGATCCTTTGGGATACCTTTATTTCATTTCGTGTAAATATGTTAGATGAAATATCATGGACTGTAGGTGACATAGTTATTTAAGAAAAAAATGATTTAAATTTGTTATAAAATTATTTCTCACAAATATTCTTATTTGTATTCACCAGGGATTGTTCATGGAACCAAAAACATGAAACAACACTTGCATCCCAAATAATGGATTTTATATTAAATGGAATGTAAACATCAATACTTTTTCCAATAATTTATATGGACTCTCATTGTTCAATTGTATTGTGGTTCAGGATCATCAGTCCCTGTTATAGGAATTCCTTCCTACTCTTTGAATATCATGCTGACTTATTTCACATACATATTAGAGTAATCATCTATACATTTAATGGGTTTCCATCCATTAAACCATATATATGTATAATATGTTTACCATTAATATATCTATAATTAAGTAACTTAGTTTAGTAATCCCAACTAGTTAATTCCTTAATAGTGATGTATTTTTATCAATATTAATATAAATCCTTATAATTACGAACTCTATAATTTATTTTTCTATAGGTTGGTATTTGGAGTTTATATTTATGGATAATAGAAATGAGAAGTAATTTCTAGGTATCCAAATTAATGAATCACGACCCACATAGTCTAGTTCCACATAATGAGATAGGTTGTACCTTTTATAATTAGTGATGAGGGAAACACCACACTATTCAATGTCATGCATTACAGACATTCATGGTAAATATTCCTAGAGAAATTTGGTATATTAAAAACACATGAGTATCCATTAATTTTCCCCCATAAATGATATGACCCTAAAGGAATTAATTGATATTATAGGGAATGTGGCCCAATGAAGACAACATTCAAAAGGAATATAAATCAATGATAATTAGATGAATAACCTTATTCGGAATATAGACATCCTGTTGAGGAATTTCCCTAGAGGAATCGTGGACTAGTGACTAGGTTGGTAGATTTACGGTATTGGATGTGATAACTTTGTAGTATTAGTACATTTCAAATTTTTATTGGATTCAAATAAAACATCTTCCTTTTGTTTTTGGGATTAAAAATATGAGTGAGAACCATGGTTTGATATATGGAAATATGGCCCTTTTAATGATTATATCATAGGGAATATGGCTCATTAAATTGAGAGTTACATGTATTGGGTATTACATCCAATATAAGAACCATTTATGATTTTGTAATTATTTTTTGTCACAACCTCTACTAATCATTAAGGCCACGTGAGTAATTCCCATTGTAAGAAACAATTGATAGTATTTGATCATCATGATTCAAAATCATATTTGGTAGGTAATTATAGCATAATTCGCACCCCATGATGAATATTCATCTCTGATTGTGGGTGAATGAAGGAAAAACTATTGATTGAATTTGGAATATAACCTCAAATATCAAATTATAGTGGCCTAATCCATGCAGAAATTCCCATGCGAGACACATTTTCCTTATCAACTAATGGATACGGGAGAGGATATGGTAGGATATTTATAGATAATGGTATGTCTCACCCCTTACCACCTTTTTATTTGTTTCAAAAACCCTTTTTAGGTTTTATAAATTCATATAAATTGGGATCACTTTTCTACAAATTTTATGTAGTAGAAGGAATGAATAACACTTCCTGAACTACATCATCTATACCCAAGGTGCAAACCCATATTACAACCTGAGTGGTTGGTAGAGATCATTTTTTAGGATCCTAGATACTAGGTATTTTAAATGTTTGATATCCATTACCACAAAAAATAATTACCATGATATGATCATGCTAATGTGTCTCATCCCCAGGAAGAATTAATCTGGGTACCTTGTTGGATGTTTCAAGTATCGAATTCTCATTTTTTTGTATTGGTCAGAGAGAGTCATTTTCATAGCCCATTGAGGGGTTAAGATGAATATTATTTCAATGTAGATTGATATTAATGAGTGGAAATGTTAAATAACCTATGGATTCCCCATTCATCATAAAATTATATTATACGAAATATGAAATCAAAAAGGGGTTCATTTGAAAAAATTGATTCATTTTTATAAAAAATAGTTTTCTTATGAAGATTACTGAGAGTTATTTTCCATTTTAAGGACATCCCATTTATAGATTACAATTTCATTTTGTGTTGTGTGATATTTTAATTACATATCAATATAGAGGAATATTGCATAGTATTATTCTCTTACCCATTAGTCTCTCAATCATCTTTACCTACATTTTCTATCTATCCATGTAGAATTCTGGATAGAATTAATGATAATTATTTGCAAAGTGAATTAACAATTTTCCTAAATGTTTCAGATGGCTAGATAGAATAAATAGACTTCTTTGGTAGTAAATATAACATTTTCATTGTTTATTTTTTTCATTAGGAGAGGTGATAGGGAGACCACCTCACACCAGAACTGAATATCCTTTCAGGGGGACTTGATATTACTATCTCACCTAGAAACAAATGAACTTTTTTATGTGGAGAAAATTATATTACCACATCATGTGAAAAAACAAAGAATTTTTTGAGGGGTGGGATATTACCATACCTTAATAAATTTTATATATCATTTGAGAGGGGTAACATATTATTGCCTCTCTGTATAAAATATGAAGTGATAATCTTGTATAACATGTGTAATGTGATTGACGGACATGGATTCTTTGTGGTTTCATATAATATTGATTTATTAATTCGATGATTCATTTTCATTGATTTATTATGGATATTAAAAATTAATTATTGTTTTTGGGAATCTTTGTAAAAATATTTAGGGCAATATAGACTATGTTGTTAATATTATGAATGTTTAAATTTAGATTAATCACCAAAAAATGGATTGTGGATTGTAATTTCCTATTGAATTTATGAATATATGGTTAAGGTAGAAATCTAGTCAAAAATCCAATTTAATATACCATTTCACTAATATGATATAATTTCTCACATTGGTTAACCCATTTATTAGTATATGAATTCCTTATCAGGTAAATAATTATTTTACCTTGATAATATTAACTATATCTATATATTATTTTTACCATAATACCTAATGTTAAAGACTCTCATGTTAAATATATATCTTTTTTTTATAGGAAACAATTATTTCAAGTTATATAAATTAATTCTAATATCTACAGAAAAGAGAAATAAGAAGACATTTTTTATAGATAAAATATATGTAATAATTACATATGATTTCATTCTCATTATTTTCATTCTAACAACCATAATATTAATGTTAATATAATTGATTGAATAAATGTTCTACATATTACATTATAATCATTAATCAATATATTTAAATTTATTTTACTAAAATGATATTACAATTTCATATAGAAAATGTTTAGTGGAATATAACTATTTTTACCATCAATTGATATTATAATCAAATATATCCAATTCATAGACAATATACATATGATTATTCATTTTTTACATTAAAGAGAATTATATATATGTAATGTAAGATATAACAGCTTATCATGGTATATAAAATATATAAAAATATAATTCAATTATGGATTGATATTTTAACATAGAAATACTTTTGTCACATTTTAAACAGTGTACTTGTTTCATTGAAATTAAATTTTACATCAATGAAAATTTTTATAATTCTTTTTCTTAATTATCTTTTTCTTATTTAAACCCCTATCAAATTAATATAATTTTTCAATAAAATATAATAATAATATATGAATAATATCTAGTGTAATTTTTTCTCATGTTTACATTAAACGAAACCTATTTAACACATTGAATTGACATATGATAAAAAACAAATGTTATACAATCTTGGTGGATTAAATTATTTAACATATTTAAATCCTGAAAGTTTTTATAAAATATTAACACACCAAATTAAACATTGGTTATTGATGTTTCTGTTAAAAACACGTTATTGAGATGCTAGTGTCCATGATATATAGAAACACAATTATTAATTTTTTTTGTGGTGATAATTCAAAAAAATATAGTTATTATTCCCTTGGTATGTAGGGATATGTTCTTTAGGATTCTGTTATATATGCTTACTTCATATAAATTTTCATGACACCTAAATTTCATTCACATCACAAACCATTCAATGATGAAATATTGAATATTGTTTGATGATGAACACCATATAGAATCAATTTCATTATAATTTGTTTTGATAACAAAAAATGATGTAATATTATATCAAATTGTTTCGGATTAACATAATATTTAATACATGATAAATTTAATGTGTTATATATATTTATGTATTTCCAAATGAAATACTTAATCTACTACCATAACAAAATGTAGATTTTTATTATTTAACTCTTATAATGTTATTTTTCAATATAAATGTGTCTATATAAAATTTTTAAAATTAAATTACATCATTATTGGATGAATTTACATGATAATATAGAAATGAGGTCAATATTCCAAAATTCATCACTGTGGGATGCACCAAAAAACGTTTTTATAAATTAGGATTTATCAATGTGTATTTTTATTTATTTACATAAAATTAATAAAATGGATATAAATAATAGGAGACCTATCTTTTATTTATATAATATATAAATAAAAAATAATGAGATCCATATATATCAACAGATGATTATTTATATTTGTCTAATGTGATAATGATTGACTGTGAATACATTAGAATGATATCCTTCAGCAAATGAAATAGAATATATTAATTAATAAGAAATATATTCATGATTAAAAATCCTCATTATACCTTATATAATTTAATGAATAGATTAAACAAATATATATTGAAATATTTTACAGAATTTGTTAATGATATTTTCATATTATATATGAAAATTTATAAGCATTAGGAAAATTTATGAATTTCATTAAATACTATAGTAATGATGAAATTATATTATATATTATTAAAGTCTTTATTTTAGATATAAAATATATATTTCATTGGTATTATATCAAAAATAGAGACAATACCATTTTATATGTGAATTAAATATGTGATTATATATTTTAATTGACCAATAAAAATAAATGAGATATATAGTTTTCATTGATTACGTGAAAACAATTACTGTTTTTAATAATTTTGATAAAATTTCTAAATCTTAACACAAAATATGTGTGGAAAGGAATAATGATTATTAACATTGTATAAGGGGAATATATATTTTTTAATATGAAGATAATTTTTTTCATTACACATGTACTTACACTACCTGGTATGGAAAATGGGATTCTGATGAAAATATATATTTTAATGATGGGATTTGGATTTGTACTTATTAAAAATGAATATGTGAAATATTATACATCCAATTAATTAAAGACCAATGAAAAACCTTTTTTAAAATACTATATTGAGTTAAAAATGACACTATTTTCCTTAATGATAATAATTAATAGTTATAAAAAATTTTATTTTTTTCAAATTATTATCTAAATATTTCTGAATTATGACGAAATAGTTGAGTATCTCTACCATACATATAAAAATGTGTTTGATGATCCATTAAGAAAATTTATCACATGTCATGCATATCTTATGGATTCCCTTAAATATGTTAGTTAATATGATTAAATTTAAAGTTCATGAAAATATTTCTTTTACTTGGGAGAATGTAACAACCCCTTTTTATGAATAGATTTTATTTCCATAAGATCAATGTTTTATTTATTACAATGAAAATAAAATCTATGATAAATAAATCATGGAACAAAATTCCAACAAATTTTTAAATGATTATTTGTTATAAAAAAATTACATGATATAATCTACCTTTATACAAGTACTATTACATACAATGGATGAATATATCCTATAAAAATTCATAAATTAATTTGAGAAAACATAGAAAAATTAAAAAGTTCATTACAACTCAAAAATTGTGTGTATCATATTTACACATGGGGATAACCATTGGTAGAAAAAATCAATAATGAAAATAACCATTATAATAGAATACACTGTTATTTGAAATCCTAACTACAACAATAGTAATGATATGTAAAATTATTAAAGATATATCATAACAAATTAAAATCACATAATGTTGTTAATATAGCTATTATATAACTACATTAATCGATACATAACCATTGAGTATAGTACTAGTAAATATAATTTTTGTTAACAATTACCGTTGTGTCTTCAATTTTTAAAAATACTATTTAGAGGCGACAATTATAATTTTATATACTAAATATATGATATTCAGTAAAATAAAATATATATTATTTTCAAATAATGTCAAAATTCAATTTTGAAATATCTAATAGATTTAAATGGAATTTTATTTTTGAATTATTTATTATTAGGAAATGTTTTACATTTTGGAAATTAATTATTTAAAATGTATATAAAAAATATAATGATTTATTAATAATAAAACTAATAATTGACATTCTATGGTTTTGTAATTATATGGAATACTATTTAAATTATTCATAGAAAAAATATTTTTTCATTTTAAAAAATAATGTTAAATATCTACAATATTTATTCATAAAAAACCTATCATACCTTTTATGGAGAGCGAAATTTTAAAAAATAATTATTTTGAAAATATATAATAATTAATAAATACTTTTAAATCTTTTTTCAATGGGTTTTAGGTGAATAGAAAATAATTTAATTGTAAAAAATAAAAATTCATTAATGAATAGTCTTTCTTTTTGTTGGTTATATTTATCAAAATAAAATAAAATGATCAATAGTGAGAAATGTTTTACTAATATTAATGTTATATATGTATAATAAATTAAATTTAAATTTATTTAATGTTTTTCAAATGGAATGTAATAAGTGAAAATTTATTTTTATGCATAAAAATACAAATTTATGGAAAATTTTTAATGATTTATAAGATTAAATATTAAAATTAATTTTTATAAATATGTTAAAATTAATATATTTATTATTATTTATTATCTTAAACTATAATGCTTTGATTTGGTGATAAAATAAATTTTTCAGATAAATATAATTTTTATGAGAAAAAAATTTAGTTAATATTGTATATATGGATTGTGGAAAATGAGTTCAATTAAGGCTTAAAGACAAAAAAATATAATTAATATGTATCTAAATGTGAGTATGAAGTAATAATAGACCATGAAGTAGATATTGTAAATTATATTTGGACCTTGAATCAACATTATTTGAGAAATTACATTCCTTACATATAAATGAAAGGGTATTTTTAAAAGCTAAACAATATAATCCCAATAGAGATAACCCCATGCTAACCACCTATAAGAGTATCATTCCATTGATTTTCACATATACACCCTCGTTAATTTTCTTCTTATGTAATATATACCACATTATGGAATTATTGGTCACAATAAGAACTCTGAATTCCATCATTTATATGTGGATTTACAATAGGAAATTAAATACTTCAAAGAAATTGTTATCCTCCTCATAATCATACTTTAAAATATTGTTCATAGACATTTTCATTAATTGTATTTATCAATTTAAGAACTAAATTAATAAAATTTGGATTACAGAAATGAAAATTAATTACTATATAATGCACATACCCATTTTTAAATAATAACAAATGAATTATTTTGATTTTTCATGAACCTAACTGAATTATTCTATAACAGTTATATCATGAATGACTATGAAATAATAAATAAATGTAATATGATATAATGATTAAAAATTTATGATTAAAACATTATTATCAAATGATAAAATCTTTATTTATAAATGCTAAAAAATATATTTTATTTTGTAAATTATAAATTACGTAATACGGATATTTTATAAATGTTTTATGGACCCACAACCAAACATCCACAAAATATAAAGTGGAATTTATAAGTAGAATAAACAGAACCTTCAATCCAATATGTTCATTATGGAGGTTATTAACACATCGACAAGTATCGATGTCCAGAACCACGATACCCAATATAATGACCCGGAAATGGTAAAATTATAGTTTAATTAAATTTATTATCATCTCAGAAATAAATAGAAATATATTTATGTTATCAATGAATAAAAACCTAGATTTATAATAAATTATGTTTGAGAAATACTGACTTGGTGGGAATACAATGTAATCAATTTTCATCTAAATTTAACTTCATTAATATATGTACGATATTAAAGACATATATTCAAATTTTTAATGTATATACTACGTCGTTGACACGTTTTTTAAAATTTATCATTTAATCATGGTCTTTTAAGTTCCATTTACTGTTCTCTCTAACAATTTAAACATTATTATACATTACTGAATCCACAAGGATTACACAACGAAATATGACATAAAATAAATATTCTAATAAATCAATATATGATATAATTTTTTAGTTTATATATAATAAATGGATGTCTTATTATCTTATATAAAATATAATACATGGTTTTCTAAAATATATCTCAAGGACTCTATTTTAAGGGAATTTTATCTAAATGTTACCAAACATGTAATGGTATCATTTTAAAGCCACTTCGAAATCAACATTTATTATAACTAAATATTTATTAATTTTAATTTTTTTATAATTCAATTTAAATACCAATATATAATATTCTCCCCTAGTAATTTATTATTTTTCGTAATGTATTATAATTAAACCTTCTGTGGATTTATAATATGAATAAATGATTTCATGTATGTAGAGATTATCTTATAATACCTTCTTAATCTTATATCTATATCCTTATTTTTAACATTCTGTATTTTCTTTTATAAGTTACATTACCTATTGTTGAATGATTTTATAATTTCATATTTAACTTTTTTGAGTACATTAAAAATTTTCTCATGTATATGTTTTCATTTTCATAAATATGAAAATTTTATATTATATTATATCCCTTTATAGTGGTATGAAATAACTATTTTTTATCATATTCCACAAGATTATATTTTCATATCATCCACATTGGATGTCATTAAAGAAACTAATTACAATGTATTCATTTTTTTGAAATGTAATTTCTATATAACTTTGATTACAAATTTTATTATATAAAATCAATGTATTTAAAAGAATAAAGGGTGTTTATATATATTAAGAAATTTAATTATTAAATAAATTTTAAAATTTTAAACTATATCAATATATATTAATTATTCATAGAATAATCTATTGTAATGAACTAATAAAACCATAAATAATCATTCTTATTAGGGATTAAGAACGTGTTTATTGTGAAAATATTAACTAAACCAGTCAATATGTCATGTAATAATTAATATAGGATATAATTTTAATTTCTTTCTTATTCATATAGAATATATATGTATGGATTATGATTTTGTGTTTTTCATTCAATTATTGGACATAAATGAATTGGGTATCATTATTTTTAACATAAAATTACGATAGAAAAGATGTATTTATTTACATTTGAAATGGTTATGGGGACTTAGGTGGTTATCCATTGTCTAAAAGTATATTAGATATGGGTGTTTATCCAAATCCATCTATGTTATGGGGTGATATTTTCTAAACCATTTCTAGCTGGCTATTCGAAATTTTTGGTTATCCCATGTCATCTATATTATAGATAATGAGTGGTTTTACACATAACAATAAGTTATGAGAAAGAGTTTGTTATCCAAATTACACTATATAATTAGAAATATTTTATTCTGATGTTGATAACATTATTACAAATGAGTGTCCAACCCTGTCACTTATCATATGTGTTTTAAATGGGTTTCCCAACTACAAATTAATATATTCAGTATGTATATGATGTGGACAATGGTATGGAAAGTATAATATTATTTGAATTCTATAGTGGCTAAAACTTATGTATATAATTCATTTTTATTGTTATGCTTTTTCCACAAGTAAATAGTGGGCACAATAGATCTTGATTATCATCACATGTTTCCTCATTCTCATTAAATGTTTTATGCATGAAACAGTGAGGTAAAATTTCCTTCTCCCTTCGCCAATGGACAACTTTTATGATTCCAAGATATTTATAATTGTATATTCTATAGATAGTAATTTTTTCTATCATGGTATAGATATAAAAAATAAAGACTCATGTAAAAATATTTTTATCTTACATAGTGTTTTATATCACTACTTATTATGATTCAATTCAACATTTATTGAATAATATTATAAAAATATTGCGTCTGAATTGATACCATTTCAGTAGGTAATTTTCTCATTGGTGGGAAATTTCATGAAATAATTTAATAATAGAAATCATTTTAATAATATTCTATGAAATTAAGTCATTTTCATATATATTTTGGAATTAAATTGTGAAATAAATATTTCATATTATAAAAATCATGTTAAATAAATTTTTAGGCTTTTTTTCAAAACCCACACCTTAGATGATAGTCACAAACCAATTTTCATTATTAGACCAACAACTACAATATTATATAGTGTATCAAGGATAATAGGATGGTCTTGAAAAGTTCATTTTTTATTATGTTAAACAAATGTATATTATTTTAAGAGGGCATTCTAATGTTGGCCTATAATTTATCATTATCATATTAGGTCAATTTTATATTTTGTAAATAATGACACTTTGACATAAACATTTACATGTTCTACATTATATACATTCTGTGGTTTCATATTTCATATTAATATGCTTCTGATATTTTTTAAATGTTATTATTTAAATTATTTTTATTTAATTGTTAACAGATCCTTAGAAACTGATTTGTGCTATTTAAAAATAAAAAATTTATTTAATTCATGCTATCAACATAAAAATAAAAAATAGTATATATTTTAGTAATTATGTATTTCATACTCAAATTAAAACATTTTTATAAATTTTTGGTCACCAATATATTGAACAAATTAGAATAGGTAGTAAAATGATGTTATGGCACAAATATGGGATATAAAAATAGAGTATCACATATATTGGTTTTAAATTTATGTTAAAAATTAAAGTTCAAATTTATGAGTTTATCTGATTAGAATCCCCACAAAATTTTCAATTCTATAATTGTTGTGCTAAGATCAGTTAACCCATGGTTGTCATTTTGGATCCATGCATAATATCCAAACAATCCCTCATGGACCTCTATTATGGTTAAAATCTATGTGTCCAAATATTCATTTTAATTTAAATAAAACAAACAACCATTCTAATTGGGCATTAATTTACTACCTCTAGGGTGAAGGACAGAAACAGATGTCTCCATTCACCATTTTATCTAGAATCCCCTTCAGAATTCATATGGAATGTTAAAAATAAATAAATTAATTTAAGGGTTTGAAAATTGATCCATCTAATGGGTAACACATTTCTGAACGTCTAATTTTACCATAGTCTCATTGTACATGGATGAATTACCAGTATCCACATTAATTCTCAAATATGGTTCTTATAAGGTAATCCATGTGAACCCCAATTTTTCTCGGAAATGATAAACCCATGTAATAGACATTGGAAACCAACTAGACATGGAACTTCTGTTGGGTGACTCAAATCATAAAGAACTACATTTTGGAGTCACATTACCCTAGTTTATAAACATGGGATACCCATATCCCAAGTCTCGTCATATGGGAAAACCATCACAAATGGAAAAAACCATTGGGAACCCATCACCTAAGGCATTTAGGTTGTTAATTCATTCCAACGACATATCACCTCAGTGACCCAACCTCCATGGAATATCACTTGGGTAAACCATTACACTATAACTTCATTTTTTTCATCCATGATTCTTGGAAAATAACTTGTGAGACCCATCACCGTTTAGCCATAACATGGGTCACCCATCACCTTAGTTAGTACAAATTGGAGACCCTTATGCAAAGGAATAATAATATGTTGAATCAACCTTGTTAAGCATCACTGGGGGAAACCAATTGTGTTATTCAATTATGGAAAACCCTCACCATTTTCTATCACACTTTTTTATCATGTACCCACTAATATTAAGGATATATCCTCTATTTAGAAATCTATCGCACACTATAGCCCATTTATAATGATCCCAAACAGAGCCACCCATATACATGATCAAAACATGGAAACCAGTATCAAAACCTTCAATCGGGTTTTCTATTTATTAATGAAAGAACATTGGTTTTCAACCGACCTGAAGAATAACATCAATAAATAATTAAATATTGTTACGTTGATAGGTACTATCATATTTAGGAAGTATTTTACGTGATATATAATGGTCAATACATTTTATCTTAGTTGTACAAGGATAAAACAAGATGGGAGTGTGCACATTATTAATCCTCCCTTAAAATCAATAAGCCATGTAAACATTTTCATCCTCTATGTGTATGAATGAAATCCAACATAGTGTGAGATTTATTCACTACCGAATGATTCATAATATTAATTGGGACCTCTAATTTCATAGCCACATTTAACCATCATGGTGATCCATTCGCAATGAAATACACATCAAAGTGATAAATTCCATCTAAAATTTCATAAATGATCACTAATATATTTGTAATAATTGCTTTATTACATACCATATCACTGAAATGGGATAATAAATATTATTTGGGCACATTAGTTACATGAATAAATATCCCCTACAGATCCATGATGTATGAAATTAATATTTATATCCATCATCATTATGAAGTGATGTGAGATGATGTGCACAATAGCCCACTTGAATATTGATAATGAACATAAATCATTATTAAATAATAGTATTAAATTTCATGATACAATCATATAATATGACCAATAAAAAATAATATCTAAGTGTATTACCTTTGAATTTAGTCAATAAGGATTCAAATTTCAACACCTATAGTTACAAACCCATTATATTAATCTATATCCATACTAATGAAGCCAAAATTTTGAGTAACATAGTAATGTTCTCCATCAACATGTTATATTCTTTACTCGTGTAAGCATCCTAAATCATTAGGAAATATTTTATTGGAGTAATATCCTTACCACCACTAGGGGTATATCCCATAAAGTATTTACTCTCTTTCAGATATATCGCTAATGAAATAAATCTCCATCATATAAGACTATATTCAGATAACATATCACTATATTTACTTCTGTTTTAAAATAATTAAAAAAAACCATATAATTAATGGTGGAATATAATATTTATAGAAAAATGAGCCACATTACTCACATGGTAATTTTACATTTGAAACAAATATATCATCATTTCGAAATTCTCTCTTTAAGGACATTCAAAATTGAAAACGTTATGTACGACACACAAAATACATTGATAAGAATATTTTACAAAGCACTAAAAAATATGTTACTATAAGAATATTTGAATTTTAATTTCCAAAATGAAATTAATGTTATTATCTATCCAATTATCTTCTACTCAAATATTTTGGTTTATATTCCATAGGAAATTATATGTAGGAATACCTCCAATGTGACTTATCCAAAATCCATAATAACCATCATCTATATGGTTGGAAATAGACATTATATTGAAAAATTATGACTCAAAAAACATTATACTAATAAATTATTTTTAACAAATAAGTTAATTAATGATGAAGAACCTCCAATTGATACAACAATTCATATAAATGTTAAATTTTAACTGAATTATTTCAAGTTGTGGGAAATAATCGCTACACAATGATTTTTGAAGGATTCACCAACATGACATAAATATATAGCAGTATACTAGTCTATGTGATAATTCATCCTAATTGGTGATATAATCCAAAACACCAAATATCTAAACCAAATTTCATTATGATGAATATGTAATAAAAAACCATCGACTTCCAAATATTAAAAATAATGTCCAAAAATCTTATTATATCAAACACTCATCAATGTAAAAGAATGTAAGATGGTTATATAATAAAATAAATTCTGAACCCACCATTAAATAATTAATCAACAAAATACCATGTCACATAAATGTTAGGACATATCATTAATTTTTATATCATGAAAATATTAAATGTAATGAAAAATATGACAAGTCATTAATAATTAATCGTGTTATCTTTTTACAATGAAAAATATTTATGAAACATTTTTTTTTACTTTTGATAATTGACTAACGTTTTTTTTCTTTTACCAGATTACATCTAAAACATACTCCCTTTCATCTAAATTGATGGAATCATCCAACTGATAAGTGAATACAATAGTTTTTACACAAACAGCATGCCCTACATATTGGAGGAAACACACTTATATATATACTCACCACTAATTAGTTAAAAGTGTAAAAAAGATAGTGTATCAAAATAATAGAACTATCCCCACTATAGATACTTTATTAAAGATTCTCTAGGAAACAAAACGCAGAGTTTAACTAATCAACAGATTAGGACTAAAATAATAATATTTGATTCTGAAGAACATAATGCACCGCATCACGAGCTTCTACATGATGGATGAAATCATTAACATCCCATAATAATTTATAGAAGGAATATGAGGTCAAAAATGAACTCATGCAATCCTTAGAGCAACCTTAGGGGGGATATTTATGTCTATCATCACCGTTAATGATGTATGTTCTGGGTTAATTTGATTACTTGTGTGGGTTCCACCTTATAACTCTTAGTAACTGTCATCCATGATCTGATGCCCAGGTTACCTCCATAAATATTGGTATCAACAAATGATATGAAATTAGAATATATCCCTACATATAAATAAATATTAAAATAGTATAATATGTTATAAACTAATGAGAATGTATATATCGTAGCTCATTTTATGTAATTATTGAAACATAACTCATAAAAATATATACGAACATGATTATATATCGTGTTATATATATAATGGAAGGGTCGTATTCCCTCACAAATATCATAGGCTGGTAAATATTTTCCACAATAAAACAGATTCTTCTAGAGGATTTATTCCCCCAATATATCATTAGTGTTGGATAATATAACCCTTTATAAAAGATTATATTGTTTAAATATCAATAAGAAATGGAGGGGTAATCTTATATTCATATATATGGTTTATATAGTTGAAAATATATTCTTGTAATAGAATTAAAAATTTAAGACTCATAATTAAATATCTAGATGATCAAAATGGTAATTTCAAATTATTAATCACCTACTTATATTCATATATATATATATATATATATTAATGAATAGCCATTATTGGGAAACAATTATCCCTCCCATTCATGGGGTCCATCAATATATTCTATTGATGAAATAATATCAAGTTTTTTCATATTCTTATTATAACTAGTGTTTTTATGTAAATTCCACTAAAAGATTCATGGATTACATATATTCTTTTTAGAAATACTAAAATAATCAGAATATTCTTGAATTAATAAAATGTAATGAAAAATTACTTAATCTATATCAATAGAAGTATGATTTATGTCATATCATTGAGAAATTTAAGAAACAGTAACATGATTCTTCACTCATTGAGTAAACATACGTACACATTCCTATGAGAAATAAATTTTATGATTATATACCCTCTTAGACATAATATAATAATTGGTAGATTTAGTCAAACATTCATGAATTTATAATAAAGGCTCCCATCATTGAGGATTTCTAGGAATAATTTACATATTTAATATCCAAATAGATATAATTCAGATGGATATATAACTACTGGAAAAACACATAATATGAGAAGGAAAATATTTCTACCCTAATTTATTATAATGGATTTTATGTTCTTTTATTACTTTTGATGTATGTCCAAGATTAGTTTAACTCATCATTAATAAGTAAAAATATATTCAATCATAATTTTACTCCCCATAAAACAATAGTCCACAAATTTGAATGTCTTCTATAATGTAATTGACATGATCTTCTTCCTCATAATGACATATATATAGATCCTAAGAACTGATCACATAATATGATTCCTAAAATTAATCTGTATTATCATATTTTCAACAACTAAGAAAGAACTCACCCTAGTATTAGATGATAATTTTCTCTCTATAGTTGAAACTACCAACATATGTATGAAATTCTACATGTTTATGATACCCAGATTAAATCAATTGGCAATCAATGTTTGAGAGTACGAGTCTAATCCCATCATGTGACTCCCTATTCACAAATTATACAATATCTTGATCAATAGATGGTCTGGGGAATAAATAATTATATATTCCACCATAAAAACACTAAACCCTTAATGAAATAGTTTATGACTTAAAAAGTACCACTCCTTTCAATGAACAATATGAGAAATTATAACATTTTTATGATCAAGTGGAGGAATCTCTCTCAAGAAGATGATGACGATTCAATTGTCATGATAAGATAACAAATAAAAAAATATTAATAGTTACATACTTTCCCAAGGAAACTATAGGTTTTAAATATATAGATTCTTAGAAAACATAACGCATAAATTATATTCATCAGAATATTTAAATGAATTAAATCTATTTAATGGTGATAAATATATATTTTGGGGAGTATTACATCATATTTATGGTAATCGATGAACTATTACATATGGTTGACATGTATTCCCATTTATATGTAGGAAAAAAACAAAAAAAATGGAAAACATATTAACCATATCATGCAAATATTAGCTTACTATATTCCTTATAGAATATAGTAGATAATGCTTCTTACAATTTACATATCAGAGGAATCCTAGATCATGGATTGTTTCATTTCACTAATCTCCCAAGCTAGAAACATACTCTTATAATATAATCCTTCAACATCAATACATTGTTAGAATTATAAAGTATAAAGACTATATACAATGAATTTTTACATAGAAATAATCACACAACATAAGAATCCAAAAAATGGTTTTCCTGTTGTGATAAGGAAAAAGAGATTTTTGGAAACAAAAATAATCAAATAAGGTGGTGCATGATTCATGTTTGATGACGGTAAGACTATAATATATGGTGTATCCATCCATATCTAATAGTATTTTTAATGAATCATACATATATCCATATTGTATTTCTTAAAAATCATTTCATATAAAAAAAATAATTCATATCTATTGAAGTAGAAATATTTGAGGATAACAATCCCACAATGTTATGATAATTTTTATCATTTCTCTAGCATCCAAAAACTAGGTGAAATCATAACTTTTAAGGATTTAAGGAATATTTTCTATAGTATCATGTAAACCCTTTCCCAAAGGGAAAGAAAATTAATTTCATCACCCCCTCTATAAGGTATGTTGATAATGTCAAGAATCCTAAAATCATCACAAGTTACTCACTCCATGTTCTATTAAATATGAGAATCTCCCTATATGTAACGTTTGTGTTAATCGAATATATTAGGTATTACATTCAAATAAAATTATTTATAACACATCTAAGAGACACTCAAGAGGAAATATGAATCCATGTAATGGACATAAGGCTACACGGCCCCTACATAATGTAGACATAAGGGATAATTTTAGTCTATTGAGAGAAAAATATTATGATGTAGATATATATCTCTATCATTTTTAAATATTTATTATTATTATATTATGTTACACATCGATATATATCATTGGATTATCCCCTATAAAGGAATTAAAAGATTATTTTAAATAAAAAAATCATGATGAAGTTATAAGTAATTGAATTATTATCTAAAATTAATCATTTAATGATGATATGTATACTATAGATTCAATTATTGTTAAAGATATATGATATAATTCAACTGAAAAATTATAACTATATTAGAGGGTTTTGGACATGTAAATGTATAAGAGTGTAACATTTCCAACACACCATCCATGGAGAAAAAAAATCTATATTTGGGAAAGGATTCACCCTGTGTGAGGATGAGTTGCAAAAGTATGAAATTTAACTCCACAAATTTATTCATGGAAATTATTCTCTATGATAAAAAAATTGATGGTTGATTTAAATTATTACCTTTATGTACATATTCAGTAATAAAATAATTCATATCTTATATCTAACTATTACGTGGGCTATAGATAATTTAAACCACTCTACCAAAGATTGAATGATGAATATTATAAAAAATGGTGCTTGTATAGGTATAAAAATTGATCCAAATCTAGAGAACTACTGCTAAATAGATAATGTATAACATAAAAAATAGACATGTGGGTGTTTACCGTATGATGTCGCACCAATTTCATATACATAAGATTCCACTACATTTCCCATACAACAAAAAATAAATGACCCCATAGAATATGTATCTTACTTATTGTATGAAATAAATGGAAATTGGTAAATACATTATCTATGGTGGAAACCATGTCCCAGATAAGTGGATGCGATTGATAACTTTAAATTTGAGATCCAATTACAAATATTGAATGGAACGATGGACTTAAGAAAACTAACACATTATGTATATCAATGTTTCATCATAAGGGTAACACTCGAGTGGGGTAGAGGTTAAAAAATTGAGTATTCATATATAAAATAAAAAAATTCATTAGCTAAATGTATTACAATCATGGACTATCACTGATTAGGTGGATATACATTTGAATATTATCAATTTGTTCAACACAATAATGAGAATAAAAAAATACTTCATATCTATTATTTCATGAAAGTAGTAATGGGAGGGTTTTAATTGATATTTTTATATAAAATGATCTGGTATACTAGTTAATTAGAAAAACCCTTTAATAAAATCTATTAGATAAATTTATAAAGTTTAACTATAGTGAATCGAAAACACCATTAATATCTATTAGTTATCCAAGTTGATTCTATGTCATGGAATTTCATTCAGAATGAATTGATGTTTCTATTCAAAAAATAGACAAATCTATATTGATATCTAATTCTATGAAGTAAAGATAAGTTAACTTATTAATAGAATAGTTATACTCATGTTATATGTACTAAAAACACCAACACCTTATCAAATTCATAATGTTATGATGTATACCACTGAAGAATAATCAGAATTGGAATTTCTGCCTCAAAACTAGTGGAAGGATCAACAAAATTCAAATATTAAAGGATAGGAAGAAAATTATTTATTATTTATAAATGTTCAAATATTCTTGATAAATTATTACGGTGATGGAGAATTGGGTTCTCATGTTTCTGAAGACTAGATAACCCCGTATGGTATTATAACTTTTCTTAGAGAAAATATAGAATTCCATTTTTTGATCGGGATGAACCATTTGGATATATTTTTCATCAATGATATTCTCCAATTTATTGTTATTTTTAAAAACTTTTTATTTTGGAAATCCTATATGATGTTATAAATTATTTTTATATTCCACTAAATGATGAAATCTTGTTGAAGTAAATATCAATTAAGAATACATAGAAATATGATGATTTAATGACAAGATAATCAATCAACCCATTAGATGGACACAATATTGGACAGATGAACCGATTATTTATTGCCCTAATTACAACTAAAACAAGAAAATTACATCTTTAGTGTAAAAATATTCAATAAAATAGTGAATCTAGTTGATGAAGGGATATTAAAAGGGGGAGGAACTCATACTGAATCAAACTAAGGTCTATCCCCTTTGATATTTCATATGAATTAAAATCATCTTATATGTATTTATATCACTCATTCAATATTATACACTGTTTATTCCTATTATCTCATATGGAGCATTCATATAAACCAAAATTAACAAAAAAAATTGAACATATAGAGTAAGAGGAAAACAAATATACATATGTAAATGATTATGTTGTTTACATGGAATGAGAATTCAAATCTAGTTCACATTTGATGTCATATATGATATAGAAACATAATCAAAATCACATAAATGAACTCAGTTAGAGGGTCGATCAATGCATAAGTGGTATAATAATTAATCAAATACCATTATATGTGATGACCAATTGAATGATGCACCCCAATCTAGTCACCATTAGACTATATAAATATCATCCGACACTAATCACAAAATAGTAGACAGAGAATCAATATTTCCCTATAGAAATGATTCATCATTAAAACATGCATCCACCTCCCATACATGGTGAATATAAAAAAAATTATATTTGATGTCAGTGGACCCTAACTAGAATGTATTTTGTTCTGAAATCACTATCAATACTCTGAGTAATTATTCAGATCATATATGTCTTTCAACATTTTTTGAAACATTGACATGTAAAAAACGATTCCATTTTATTGAGTAATGATAATGAGGATTATTTATCAATATATATGGTATACCATATATATATTTTTCTCATTGAATTTAAATAAGTTATATATATTCTATGAATGTCAAATAGGTTTTAATATATAGAAGCATCAGACCAATTAATATATCATGAGATTATTAAATAATTCACATTAATACATCAATCTTTTATAATATTATTAGAATCAAGCTTACAATGTTCTAAATAACAAAATTTTTGGACTATAATGTCACTGACATGTCCCCCTCAAATTTGATGGTCCAATGAAATGACATGATAAAGATGAATACAATTTGAATAGTCAATATAAAATCCCTGTTTGGTGATCTCATACTAGACATTGAATGTATATTCAATCATTAGGAAATAAATACCTATTTTTAAGTAGTAGTGTCATGGATTCATCTTAATAATGTACTGTTCATTTATATAATGAGTATATTATGTATTCATTAAAAGGGTTTGTTGGTCTAATGTATAGTGAAAAATTCCCCATTCAATGTCATGAATCCAGAAATATTTATTTATTAATATATAAATGCTATTTGAAGTACCAAATTATAGGGAATTATATATAGTTTAATAGAACTATTATCATCGAAATCTTTATAATCCTAGTTTTTTATTGAATTCCTTTGTAATAAATTTAAATCATTTAATAACTTGTATTACAAACTATCATAGGGGTAAAATAACCCTGATTTATTATAAATAATTAATTTGTATAGGAGTATTAGTGAGTATTAATATGAATAAACATTTCATGATAAAAAATTCATATTTTTAGAATAAACATATTTGTCATCATGTTATGTAATTATATTTAAAAATATATAAATAATGATTAAAAAGTGGTTTTAATTAAATATATTAATAATGTATAAATAACAAGTCAATTAATAATTAACAAATGGATATAAATGTATAGATGATAATTTAAAGGGGAAGAGATTATTTTATCAGATAATTAACTTTCTACGCCTATTGCTTTTTCTTGATAAAGAATTAATTAAATGATTTTCATTATGTATTGAAAGGAATATTTAAAAAAAATTATTCAAATATTTTAAAATTTCTAAAACATTATTTTTTAACCATTTGATGAGATTAAATTCAAAATTATTCTTAGGAGTCGAAATTTCTGAAAAAAAAATATTCTTTTCTAGTTGAACATATAAAAATAATTATTGCCATAAATATAAAGTGAATTTTATATTTTTAATTTTATATTTTTAATTAGAATTTAGTAATTTAATAATTATTCCCCTATAATTTTGACTCATAATTAATAGAAAAAATGATTTAAATTTTGTTTCAAAAATTTGATTAAAACATTTTTACAAGGGATAAACTAGGCAATAAGTATAAAATTTTATAAAAATAAGTCTATATATTTTTGTGGAAGATATTAAGAACTTAAATTATCTTACATTAAAATTAAATTCAATTTTTTCCACATTAAAAATAAATTATATTTATATAACTTGAATCATTTATGTAATTTTATTTGAGTCTCTCCCCTCACATACAAAAGCGAACCTCTTATCTAGTCTTATTATTAATAATTAAAAAGTCTAGAAATTAAAATGACTAAATAAAATAAAAAATATACTTCCATTAATTTATTATCCATTTTTCATAAACTTATACTATCATAATAAATTAAACGTGGTAATCCAATAGAGTTCTCTTACCGAATTGTTAATCATTTTCCTGATTATTTCGCTATTTATTTATTATTGTATATAATTTAATTTCATTGTATTCATCATAAAAAATTGTATTGTAACATTAATATGATATTTCC
This sequence comes from Viscum album, assembly GCA_963277665.1. NCBI lineage: Eukaryota > Viridiplantae > Streptophyta > Magnoliopsida > Santalales > Viscaceae > Viscum > Viscum album. Next base: position 1,294,814,106 of record OY728158.1, read on the forward strand.
CCATAATTATTATGTTAAATACCATTTTCCTCATTATTTCAATCATGTGGGAAATGAATATATCGATTGTTCATACATGCAGACTATTGCATCCAATGAGTAATATGATTTATTATCAAACATTTCATCCCATCGAAAGATATTATTTTTAATTTAATAAATAAATATTATTATTATGATATAATTATTATATTTTGATGATAAAATAGTATATATATTTCTCTCCTTTGTGTTCTTTAAAAAATGGATGTATCGTTCAAGAGTGCATACATATTACTGTATCAATGAATGGATTAATTCATTTTTGTATCACATTATTTTATAGTGAGTTTTTAATATATATAATTAATATATAAGATATTTATAACATAATTAATAATCTATATATATTGTAAAAATGGTCATCATGCAATGGCTAGAATTACTAAATTGAATTACACAAAAAAAAATGATGTTGTTAACTCCCTAAATAAGATTTAAAATGAAGGAGTTTTAATGAACGAGTAAAAAAATGTTATCATAAAGAGTATATGTTATTATAAGTATAAATATTATTCAATAATATATATAAAATATATTAATATTTATTAAAATGTAGTCCAAAATAAATGATATTTAATGTTTGGTTTGAAGTATGAGTTTAATGATAAATTCTCACAATATACCATGATGGTTGGTGTTAATGGTTTATATGATGAAATTATAAGATATATTTCTAATAAACCTAATGTATTTTACTAAAATATAATAATTTATAAATAAAAAATGTATTAATTTTATTCTAATCACTCTATATAGTCAAATATTACATGTAATGTTCTTATATAAAACATTCTTGGTTTTCATAATCAGTTGTGAAAACCTTTTCTTCCTTAAAATTATTTTCATTAAAATAATTTCAAGGTTATTTTGGATATTATAAAACTATTTATTAATTTCATTTTATATTATTTCTAGAATTCTACAAATAATTTCAAAATTATTATAAATATGTTTTCTGAATTAGGGTTTTTTTGATATTGTGAACAAAATCATTGTTATGTCATTTAGAGAACTAAGAATAGTTAATTACATTTGTAATACTATTTTATTTAATCCTTCGATAAAATAATCATATATATCATTTAACTGAGAATATATTTTCCTATAATCATTAAAAATTTTGAATTTAAATATATGATTTTAGAATGAATGGTTAATTTTTTAAAAAAAATTATTTTATATTTAATATATTTTGATCTACAACAACATCCATCCATGTTACATATGAATAACTAGGGATATTATATAATGAATCAATAATTATTATATAATTTAAATTTTATTTATTATGATGATGAAATAATATAAAAATATTTTCTCTTTTTCATAGTATATTCATTAAAGAAATTATAATTTTTGAAATGGTCTCATTTCATAAATTTGAATAGTTTATGATTATATGATGGGTGTGTCAGAAATTACACTCCAATTTTTTAGGTAATGATTAATGGTATGTCAGATTAATGTTTAAATAATGGGTCATCCAATGATTATAATATGGTGCATGGTTGGTTATTCAAAAACCGAAATAAGAACATAGATCATTAGCCAATTCACATCTTTTGATGAATGTCTTGGTGTGTATCGATGTGATATTTCATATATTAAAAAAAAGGATACAAATATTTTTCTACCACTCTCCATGGAATGTTATTATTATTGTGATAAGATACCTGGACTATTATATTTCACTCATATATGATTCTTGTAATTTTAACACCATTACCATATTAATTTATTATTCAATTAGAATTGTAGGTAATGATTTGGAAATATTGGACCCATATAGTCATTCCATTGTACTCATTTTATTCGTACATATTATAATGGAACTATACCTCCCATGTTTTACCATTATATGAATTCATGATCACATGTTATTATATTGAAATTCCATTGGTTATGAATAATTGATTTAACAATGGATATCTATGAATTGTTTTCGTGATAATAAAATTGATAGATTTATTGAAATTAATTCATGAATTTAGTATATTATACCAATAGTTTCCAATTATAGTAAACATTTATAGTTTTATTGATTGAAGTAATATAAGATTAATTAAATATTAACTAAATTTTATATCATAATTATGATTATAATGTTTTGGTTTTCTTATAAATCTAACATACTAACCCATTGTGGGATCTAGGTGTGGGGCGTGTATTTCACATTAATTTTGTCAAATAAGTCAACCCATACATTTAGAGTTGAGGAGATAAAAATTCTAGCCCCTATATCATGAAACCATCTTTTTTGGACAACATTGATAAATGTAATATGTTAATTATCTTATAATAATAATGAATCCATTGATAATAGTTTCTCTTCAATTATTTAGAATATAGGGATACCAATACTTCATCATTTTTAGTGAACAAATGTATTCATCAATCACTTCCTATAAATAATAATTACCTTGCATATTTCTAAGAATCGACCACTTTCATCCCTCATCCACGCCTAATAATTTATAAATTATTATGAGTAATTGTGTAGGATTCCTATAGGGTTGTAACTCAAAACCAGTCTCTAATAAACTGATAAACATTAACCAATTTTTTAGATAATGTAAAAAATATTCCCTCTCACCCCACTTATGAGGATACCAAGATAGAATATGCGGAGGGTGATAATATTTTTTATTCTCCTCCAGCTTTTCTGTAAGGGGTTTCTACAACTATATATAATTTATTGAAAATAAATATAGGAATATAAGCCGAACATTGACCCACATTGAATATTTAAAGAAAGCCTCATTAAGAAAATGAAATTTGTGAATCTTTTTTGAAACAACATAGTTAAATGCTTTTCTGAATTATAAGAAATATCATTTATTGGACCTTTACGTGGTCACCATGCAACCAAGCCTCATATATAGTCATTGTGGTATGAAACATATAATTATATTGATTTATCTATATCACACTACAATAGGAAAAACAATTTTTACATGGTTAGTGTTGAACCACTTCATTAGTGAAGATCATTACCAAAATGTTATATCCAACAACATCTAGGATATGATAAATATTCTAAATACTCTAGTTTCCATCGATTTTGGGGATGTTAACAATACCATATGTAAAATTTATTTCCATATTTATGGAACAAATCTCCTGAATAATGAGAATATTATTCACTATGATTGTTGATACACAAAAAGGAATGTAGGGTAAAAATAAATCTTCATGTGCAATAAGACTTAATAATACACGACTTTTTTTTTCGGAAATGAATATTAAAATTTCATGGAATGTCCATCAAATTTTAAAAAATATTCCATATATAAAAATGTTTCAAACAATATCTTCATGTCCCATCAATGAAAAAAAGATAATGTATTGAGGAGAAGATGGAGGAGTTTGAATCTAAAATGAGAATGAACCCTAGATCGTGCATATATACTCTCATCAATGAATCATGGAAAGATGGTTGTCATGGAAATGGTGTGGATTATGTTGGGCACAAGGATATCTTCAGCCTGTGTGCCAAAAAAATGTCTGATGTGTTGAAGGAGACGAAACCAGACAAAAGCTTTGCAGATCTGGTTAAAGGTGTGGGAAAAACCTTGTTCCTCGATTGTGAAACTGTGTCCTCGTGATGAATCATTAATAAAGGGCGTGTTGGACATGTCTTTTAAAATCTGAATGCTGTTGTGGAGTAGATTAGGCTATGCAAACATTCGATCATTGCGAGAGTGGTGATTACAAAAGGGATGAAGCCATTGAGGTTCAACGAGCTCATGGTGAGGATTTCTGAGATTTTGGGATTCAATGACTGGAAGATGACAGCAATGGGTCACGGTTTCTATCATATTATTTTTCCATCATATGATCACAAGCGTCGTTCCTGGTGTCCTGGCTCGGTCCCTCTCAAGCTGGGCTTTCTTCGAATTCATGAATGGGACCGGAATTTCGATCCAAGTAATGTGAAGAATACATTTGCACAAATCTGGATTCGTGTGTGTATTCTAAATTGGCTCTATTAGAATCCTCAAATACATTGGTACATTACCTCAACATTTGGAAACCCAATCTGACTTGATAAACAGACTAAGAATCCTACTTTTGGAAATTATGTGAGAATTCAAGTTGAAGTTGACATGGCTGCCACTCTTGTTGAGAAAGTGGTATTAACTACCTAAGATGACAGCCTCCACCATGTTATTATATATGAGAGAAAAACCAAATCCTATCTAAACTTACACTTCTTTGGTCATATTGTCTCTGAATGCAATCGAAATAAAACCTGTAATCTTTGCAAGGGTCATGGGCATGAGGATGAAAATTGTAGGAACAACAAGAACAAGGCTATGGAAATAATGAATTGTAGTAACCCCATTGCTGATAAGGGAGATATCAATGTTCCATCCAGGGCCTCTGGAAAAGATGAGATGGTGGATGATGGATGCTTTGTAGATAAGAACTAATATAAAGAAGTTGATGATAATGGATTGAAGGCCATATCTAAGGTTGATGGAGGTTTCATGGTGCCTGATATGGGTCATTTTGCTTCAGAAACCCCTTCTGGAGTACCTTCGAGAGGAGAGGACATGAAAGAACCTTTTGATGGTATACAGTCTCAGAATTAAGACCTTCCTGATACCTTTGGAATGGTCCCTACCCAGATCGATACTGTTGATGTAACAGCTGAAATATAGGATGCAGTTGTGCCCACTGAAAATGTTGAGCCTGCTGATTGTACAAAGAAACAGGAAGTAGATCGGGTTGCTACTTTGGACATTGTTCCTACTCATAATATAACTGTTGAATGACTGGTTACATAACCTGATTACCCTATGACTCAGGGTCTTGATTCAAGTCCCGGAGTGGTCCCTTTGGACCAAAACCATGATTTGGGCCCCGAAATTGAACCTGAAAATGATGTGGATCATGATTCCAGTCCGGCTGATTTGGGAGAATTCTAACATGTTAATTCTTATAAGGATGCAAAAAGAGTTTTACCTGCTAGCATGCTGACAGTTCTAGATACTTTAATCAACATATTCTCCTTTCTTAACTCGGTGGGGCAGGATAGTGGAACTGATTTTGATGATCAATTATCACATGGTGCTGATGTTATTGGCCTCCTGCCTCCTAAAGAAGATTCCAAAACGACATATTATGGGCCTAGAACTACGCTCAGATCAAAACAATGCAGATTTTATTCTGGAATTGTCAAGGGATTGTGAATCCTCCCATGTTCAGATCCCTTAGAAATCTTATTATGACCATAGGCCAGTTCTTGTTGGTATTGTTGAACAAAGGAAGATGTTTGAGAATTGGAGTTCCTTCAAATGGGCTTCCATGAGATACTCCCTAGTTTTAAGCAATCAATTTACTTGAAATTATGAATCTCCGTGGGTGCTAAAAATGATAGTGTTTTGGATAATTACATTTTCACTAATTTTCAGTCTGTTACTCTCTCATGTCAAAGTAATAATGTATTCATTGTGGTGACGTTTGTTTATGATTTGAATCTCTACACAAGAAAACCCACATTGTGGAGAAGCTTAGCTGATATATCTGAGATCATGATGAGCAATTAGGTTCTTCTTGGTGACTTTAACACTGTTCTAAGGCTTGAGGAAAAAACTAGGGAGCACTTCTTTCGTGCTTCGGACTCTGATTTTTTAGCTTGCATTGAAAAATTTAGCCTTGTTAAGGTTCCAATTTTAGGTTATGATTACACCTGGAGCAGGTAAACTATTAATGGGAGGCAGAAAAGAAGGCTGGAAAGGTGCCTCATTCATGTGGATGATAGCAATATGCCAATTAATGTGGCTGAGAGAAACCTACCACGTTTGCATTCTTATCACAACTGTATTCTTATTGAGATATTTTCTAATAAAGTCAGGTCAGCCCCTCTTCCATTAAAATTCAATAATTCCTAGCCTTTTATACCTGGATGTAGAGAGATTTTCTCTGATGCTTGGAAAACTAGTTACTTGGGCATCTCATTTCACATTTTATGTTGCATTATGAAAGTTGTTTAGGATAGTCTGAAGCAATGGAACAAGTTGTCCTTCTCCTATATTGATATTGATTTAAGAGAGTCTGAAATTACCCTCTCAGAACATTATGATTCTGGTCTGTCCCAGGTGGTTCCCTCCCCAAAGGAAATACAGGCTCCTTTAAGACTCGACAAACTACGGGCCCTTATGGATAATCTAGCTCAGAATCAATCCAATGATAAATGGAAGAAGGAAGGAGATAGGAACTCTAAATTGTTTCTATGCATTTGAAATATAAAAAAGTCCAGGAGGAGTCTTAATGCTCTTAGCATTGATGGAATGCTATTTGATATAGATAATGGTATTGTTGAGGCTATAACAGATTACTTTTCAAAGATTTACTCAGACATTGCAAATGACAATTCTGATAAAATTATTAAATGCTTTGACCCCTTAATTGAAGATAGTCAGAATAAGAGGCTTATTGATATCCTTTGAGCAAAGAAGATACATTATTCCCTATTCTCACTGAACATTGATAGAGCTGCAGGCCATGATGGATTTACTAATAAGTTCTTTATGTTTTATTGGGATATTGTGAAAACATATGTTATAAATGATTGAATGAATTTTTCAGACCATCTTACATGATGTTTGGGATGAATTAAAATTTTATTACATTAATCCCAAAAAAGGTAAATTCCTTGGACATTAAAGACTTCAGAAATTTTTCCCTTAGGAACACAATTCCAAAAGTCATCAACAAAATTTTGGCTTAGCGGTTGGGTGAAATTTCCAAAGGGTCAATTTCTGGGAATCAGTTTGGGTTTGTACCTAGGAGAAACTTCCTAGACTGTCTATTTACTGCATCTGAATGTGTAAAAGCTATGAAAATAATGGTTAATGATGGTAATATGGCTGTTAAGATTGAAATTTCAAAAGATTTTGACACCATAAGATCAAGTTTTCTGTTTACTATTATAAAGATGCATGGATTCTCATAGAGATTTATTCATCTAATTAGATCCATTTTATACAGTGCAAGGCTGTCTATCTTGGTCAATGGATCTCATCGAGGCTTTTTTCAATGCTCAAGAGGGGTCAGTTAGGGTGATCCCCATTCATGTATGTTTTTTTGCTATTGTTGAGGACTATCTTAGCTGGTGCCTCACAGATCATGCTAATTTTGTATGGTATCAACCAATGCGATTTAAAAGAGAGTTGAGTGCCCCTACAAATATATTGTATGATGATGATATTCTGCTATTTGGGAAGTCATGTGATGCTACTATCTCTTGTATTAATGGAATTTTCTCTCACTATGAAGAGGTTTCTGGTTAGGTAATTAACTGTAGAACGTCCTATGTGTTTTTTGGGGATGGAATTAACACTTCAAGTCAAAACAAAACTACGATGAAGCTGGTAGTTAAAAGGGGCTCCCTCCCTTTCATATTTCTTGGTGTACCTCTTTTTTGGACAGTGTTAAAAGATGTCAGTTAGAAAATATTTCCCTGTGAATCATCAATCAATTATCAGGCTGGAAATGGAAAAATATGTCCCATGCTCGGATAATATGCCTTGTTAAATCAGTGATTACCACAATGTTTGTTTATTCATTTTCTCAGTACAAGTGGCCAAGATCACTGATTAATGAATTAAGTGGAAAGTTAGAAACATTCTTTGGACTGGCTCAATTAACGAGATGAAACGGTTCTTAGTTTCCTAGAAAGACTCCATTATGCCAGTTCAAATGGGAGGACTGGCCAGTAACAACATTCAGATCTTCAATGAAACACTGATTGAAGCATTTGTCTGGAATATTTATTCAAATTCTCATCCCTCCATGGAGTTTTTGGCAGTAAGATTTATTGGAAAATTGTAGAATGGATATGCCAACTATATGAGATCCTCTGTCTGGTCTGCTATTAAGTAGGCCTATTCTGACCTGATGGCCTGCTCAAAAAGGTTGGTCTTCAAGTATTCCAACCAAAATTGTTGGACCGCCTCTTGGTTGTCACTACCCATTTGTGATGACATCATTATTCCACCATCTCTTAAGCATAAATCGATTGCTGATCTTATTACATATCTTTTGCTTCATGAAATTCTACCCAGCCAGATAAGAGCAGAAGTCACGCAATATTTCTTCAATGATTTTGATGTTCTGGATTGGACTCAGGATTTGAATGGAATTTTCAGCACAAAGGAATGATATAAGTCTCGGTGTGGTAACATGAGTCACCCCCTAGATGGGTTATGGATCTCATAAAGCCCTTTATTCCTCCTGCATGTTCACTTATTATATAAAAAATTTGGAAAACAGGTTTCCATAATAGTTCTTGTCGCAGCGAACTGGGCTGTATCTTGCCACGATCTGCCATGTCTGCTTGGAAGTAGATGAATCCATCTCCCATGTTTTCTTCTCTTGTATTTTTCCTCGCAAATTGTGGTGTTACATGAAGCAGATTTTTTAGTGACACCTTCATTTTCATTCGGTGGATGATGTAATGCAGGCCATTGGCATGTCCAATTTTAGTGAACAAGTTCATCCTCTTCTTTTGGTTGCAATTACGGCTGTTATTGACTTCATTTTGAAGGCTAGAAACGTCCCGATGTTCAACAATATCCAGCTGCGGTTTCACAATGGTGTCTTAACGATGCATTGTGCCATTTTCATGGCTTCCAACATCCAAGTAGGTTGTATGAGAAATGATGTTTCTGACCTGGTTTTGTTGAGATCTTTAAGTATTACTAGCAGGACGAAGAAACTACTTATGGTGAAATACATCAGCTGGATTCTACCTCCTCCAAGGTGGATTAATATCAATATTGATGGGGCCGCCTCTGGTGATACATGGCTCTATGGAAGTGGTGGTGTTTTTCGTACTTCACTGGGGTTTGTCAAAGGTTCATTTTTTCATTATATTGGAAATAGATATTCCATTGAAGCTGAGCTCTAGGAGATAATGAATGCGATCAGGTATGCTGTCCATTTTGGTTGGAATGAATTATGGGTAGAGTCGGACTCATCTGTTGTAGTTCAAATTTTGAAAGAGCGATCAAGGAATGTGCCGTGGAGGATTCTCGCAGTCTTGATTGATTGTCTTCAGCTTCATGGATCACTCGCCATTGAATTAATGCATGTTTATTGTGAATCCGATCAAGTGGAAGATGCTCTTGTGAAAAGAGAAATTAATGAGGTCACCTCCTTTGGGTCTTTAGTGTCTCTTGATTACTGTGATTGTCTTATTCAGATGAATTATTATGTTGAGGTTTATTCTCGTATTTGTAGAGTGACTCTGTGATACATTGTATTGTACTCATATTTTATATGATTTCCTCAGGAGCAGGTTTTCTAGTCTCATAGCTTTTTTGGTAAGATAATGTATTTTTGATGATACAGTTGTCATATCCTTAAAATATTATGATCATTATACTAACTATGATCCTCTTTAAAAAATTTATTAAAGAACAAAATAATGGTAGGCCCCATATAAATGATTCTGGGTTGATGCTATCAATACTATTAGCTTCATTTAACACCACAATGTAATATATGTTGACCAATGGGGAATAATAATTTTCCATTAAAGGAATCATTCTTTATCTATCAATGATTTTTTGGGAATTTTATATGTTATTATTGCATAAGATGTTTCATTTTCATTTTTTTATACCTCCCCCTTTACAATGATAATGAAGAAATAAATATCATACTGATATTAATAAGACTATTATGAAACCTTCTATACATTGTTTTAATATCTTCTCCACCCACCAGTATGAATAGCACAAATAAATGACAATAAATAATTTCATATATGGAATTAAATAGAAGATTTATAACACTATTATCATATACAAAATGTTATGGTGAAGGGATAAATCCTCTATTATAATTGTAGAAAAATGTATCATCAATAAAATGAAAATTCAATTCTTCATATTTCCTATGTTAGGTAATGATGACATAAAGATCAGTTCATCAGTATATATTAGTATTATTTGAAAATTTATACATTATAAATGTACAAATAATATAGTATTTAAAATTCATATAATTTGATAATGGAATTTTATTTTACAATCAAAGGATGTAAATAAGTTCATATGATTACTATTTTATTTCTAATTTATTAATAATATAGGTATATATAATGGATTTTTATTGTTATGTTATTTCAATTATATAATAAGGGATTTTTTGAATAATAAATATATTTTTTAAATATTATGTTATTTTTTATTCAACACACATTGTTTGTGATTGATAATAATTTATTGTATTATTAATAAGGAAAACATAGAGACTATATTATATGATACACATATAATAATTAATTGGTGAGATATTTTTATTAGTTTAAATAAATTTTATTTAATCCCATAAAGGAACATAGGAATATTGGAATGATGTATTAATTAATTTAGAGTGTATAGGATGCTAGTTTCATTATATTTAGTATAATAATCTAAAATATAAAAAATAATGAAATACTCTACTTTAACAGTAATGTAAATATCACTATCAAGTGAAAATATTGATGAAATGGGTTCCTAAATTTTTTTTATAAGACAAATATATTTAGAAAATAAATTTCATTAATAATTTAACACAAGATTTTATAAATATTTGTTTTTTTGGAAATAACTTTTAATGTGTTTATAATGCATAATATGATTCCCTAAGTCTTATCACTATTCTAAGATCCTTTGTTCATATCTATTTATCTCTAATAGATTATTTGGTTTATTATATATGATATATATATATAACGATATGTTATAAAATACACATATATGTAATGAGATAAAAACACAACAAATATGTGATATTATGACCTGGGTACCACACATTGTTGACCCGAAGCGGACAGTCACATGACCTCATGTGTGCTTCCCCATTAGCCAGATGATGCCTACAAGAAGTGAGCGTCTAATATCGATCATAGGGATAATATACCCTATTTATCAATGTATCAAAATAGTGCAAATAAACATAAATTATTATAGGATTTAACACTAATTTTACTAATATCACATGGTGACCAATGAAATGAAATAAATCTCAATAATAAATTTTAAAATATATCATGATAAAGTATCTACCGACTATCAACATGAAATAAAATTAGTAGAGAGACTAAAAAACTACCAAGAGCCTCCTGGAATACATTTTCTCCATCATCCGTGATCAATCCCATCTCATTCATCTATCATACAACCATTTACTTTATCAAGTACTTCTACACAATGTTTATTCGAGAAAGGATTAGTTTGAACATGTAATGTGTGATTACAACTCATGGGTCACAACCAACGACGTCTAAAACAATATCCTATCAATAATGGTGTATGTAATATTATAAATAAATAAGAGTAATTCATAATTAAAAAAATATCACATTACCAACTATTATTTATTAAACCACATAGACCCCATAGGTTCTCAAGGAAACCCATACTACAAGTCATGCTTTATCCCCTGACAGAGTATGATCTAGTTCACAAATATTATTATAAATTCATTAATAAGATATAAAATATCATAATACCTTGATTTTAATTCATTATCACAAATAATTATAACCATAGTACAATTCTAATACTATTGGTGTAGATCATTGGATCTTGCACCCATGGGTATTTGGTGCACCAATCTGTGTCCCAATATCCATGTGTATTTGGAGACTCATTCTATGTCCCATATATTTTTTATGCCTTATATGGTTCATAGAACGACATGACTAGGACACCATGGGTATTTTGAGCGTCATTCTTTTTCCCACCCATGTATCTCAGTCAATCACATAAGGGTATTTGGTTCACCATTCTGTGTCCCATGATTTTATATAAAACAATCACATATATATCATTTACCACAATACCACATCAATTAAATCATTAATTAATTAATTAAACTCAACAATTAGTTATCTGAATCATTCAACTAAATAATGGAACAATTAATTACTCCCCACAATTATGCTATTTTATCCCACTATTAAATAATAACCTCAATGTTTTTAGAATCACGAAATCCAAATTTAATGAATTCAACAATTAATTAGTCTAATTTAGTAAATTTTGATACATAAAAATTAGATAAATTAATTAATTCTACAATTGATTAACACACTTAAAGCAATTCACTGATCTCAAAAATTTCCCTTAATTAATTGAAAAATTAATTAATATGATTCAATAATTTAAACATCCCATATGTATTTCAATAAATAAATAATCCAATTCAAAATTAATTTATCAAAAAAAAACCACTTTATATAATTCAATAATTAATTAATTATATTATAGGATCTCATTATTAGAGTGGTTTACTCAACAATTAATTATTCTACAAATCCAAAAAAATGTATATCCTAGTATTTAGTTCAATACTAAATTATCATAGATTCCATGATTCTTTCAATAATTAGATTTCCAAGATAATTAGTACATTTTTTAAATTCAACTACCAAAAAAACATAAATATTTCACAATTACATACCTGTAATATTAATCGATACATTGATAATAAAATTATAAATCTCTTACCTAAAAATTGATGCTGATTGCATGCTAATGAAAATACAAAATTTGAATAGAATACTGATATAGAATAAGTTTTGGATCATAAACCCTAAATAAGTATAAAAAATCAAGATCACATAATCTATTATCTTGATCCACAATCATATATCTAGAACCAACATAAAATAGGTAAAAATCTTTTAATATTTGGAAGAAGAATATGAAGAGAAATGAAACCACTTGGGATTAGATTCTCTTACTTGGAGTGGCGTAGATTTTTAATTTTAGATTTGTATTTAGAATAATAGTGGTTTGAATGGTCTGGAATATGTTTTGGATGCTCTAGAATCAAGAAACCATATTAGGGTTTTAGTTAGGGCTGAATATGGGTTAAAATATGGGATTAAGAAAATTTAAATCTTATTTTTGGGTGATTATTATACCTTATGAACATTTGTTTTTGGCTTTGGGATAATATTTTTTATTAATTGTGGACCTCAACTATGCACTTCATCTTAGGGGTGAACAATTTATACTATTTGGGGTACAATATGGAAAAAAATATGGCAAACTTGAAAATCCCCTCAATTTGGTTTCTTATTGTTTGCGGGGTTGGGGAACATGTTTCAGGAAATCCTTATGCTATTCATGCATTACATTTCATTATAAAAATATTGAAAAATTCTCATCTAAATGCACTAGAGTTACAACCCAAATAATGATTAGTCAAAATAACGAAAAAGAGAACCAACTAACATTCCTGATACATCATAATTAAATCTTGGGATCACATAATCTCCCTACCATAAAACCACACATCCTTGTGCATTACTCCCTTGAAACACTAGTATTCCTGAGTAAAAAACATCACGTGTAGAACGATATCTTTGAGGAAGAGCCAACCGGTATTCCACTAACCCAATTCATTCCACAACATCATATAGTGCCACAAACATATCATCTATCATTCTTTGTCTCCCAATCCTACGGTGTCCCATCCTTGGTGAAATCTAATTGAATATATAATCACCCATTTAAAAATATATTGTTCCTATAATTTTGTAAATATAAATCTTTAGTGTACACTAATCCATATCTATACCCATCAAATTTTGTTGAACCTACTCTGACATATCTTTGATGAGATTTGGTCCCAAAAAATATGAATCCCTAGCCTCCATCCACAAAAGAATATATTTTTATATCCTTCCACAATCACACTATTATGGTTTGTTCTATATAACATCTTGGTAAATATTGTATTTTTTAAAAATACAACAATTCTAGGATTTTTCTCAAACAAAACCAAATCTATAACACATGCCCACAATATATCTTCAATCACTATTATAGGTCACTCTGACTGCAGATAAGTCTTTGTGTGGAATGAAATAATAAAAAAACATATTTACCAATATATGTCTATATAATATTTTTTAATAATTATGTAAAATGTGATTCAGAGTATGAAATAATAGTATGTGGCACTCCATCTAGATGTATAATTTCTCAAACATAAATAGATCACATATTCTACACTAATAACGTATTCCATATTGGAATGAAATTTTATACCTTTGAAAATTGGTCCAAAATCTACTAGATAGCATAATTATTCTAGGGAATTTATGGGAGACCCACCAGAATGTCTATAGTCACTTCATAAAACCTACGATGTGGATGAAGAAATGAATATAAGAAACCACCATGTTATTGAAGCTTGAGATTCACCTACAAACATGTGTAGAATCGTGTCATTAAACCATCCCTATCCTTCTTCATTCATAACCACAAAAACTATCATTGTATTTAATTGTACATTTTGGTCACACAAAGATGTACCACATACTTCAAGGCATGAAATCCAAACATCAACTCCTCATTCAAGCTCATAGGCACAATAAACCTCATTCTTTACAAAATCAAATCTGAAGAGTACTGCTCACCTATAAGTATTTCCTTCATCGTTAAAATTAATGATCCCTATACTAATTATACTCTATATGTATTATTAGTGTAGACACTAATAATACTAATAAGAAATTAATCATCTCCTAACTCTTCTTAACTAATACATTCTTCTCATCTAGTGAAGTCAAAATTTCCCACTAAGCAGTAGACTGATGATCAACCGGAGCCTGTGTTTTCCAACATAAAGAATCTCAATCATTATTCCCAATTATAATAATATATTATAGATCCTAATAAACTTTATTCTTATACATAACCCACCAACACATCCAAAGACATAAATATCATTACAAGAAGATATACCTTATTTAATTATGATTAATATACAATGTAATCCTCTAACCCAATAGATAATATAAAAAACAGTTCAAATAACAAATAATTAATACCAAATCTAGGTTCTGAATAGCATAGTTCAGTTAAATTGGACTTAAATGCATAAACCCATATTCCATTACATGATCACCTTGTATCGACACAACCGCATATTCGATCCAAGAAGTAACAAAAACACATTTTACACCCCTCATAGGTTCGTTAGGATTAGGATCAGGGACGATGTCATTCTCGTATTCAACTCTTGGAAAGGAAATCATGAATTCTTATAACCATTCAAACATTACCCCTTCATTTTCAATCATTAATGTGGTTCTTCTAATTAGTTAAATTAATATAAAAATCTATTGTAATATATAGTTAACATTAAAAAAATATGGATATAAAATATATTCACTGTATTATCCCATGAAAAAACTACATGAACCATCTCTGGGTCCACATACACCCATTCATATAAGATAACATAACCTACAAATTGTACCTGATCAATCCTAAACCAATATATAGACCCCTTTTCATATATCCAATTCTTTCATGTTGTACTTCGGATGATGTCAAAGTGTTCAGACTGATCCCAATGAGTGTTGGTGTACACCAAGATTATATCCAAAAACACTAAACCAATTTTTTCATGGCATGGATAGAATATTTTTTCATCATGTTCATAAACACTACATATGTATTTTTTAACTTAAATGGAACAATTATGAACTCATATAGAAATAAATTATTTTTAATTAAGCTTTAGGAATATTATAATATTTTACTATAAACAGATGGTACAATAATCTCTTTTTGATATTAGTGAAAAAATGCTCTTCATAACTCATCAAATAGATTGTCAATGTGCAGAAGAGGATATCAGTTCTTCACTATCATATTTTTCAACATCTGGTATTGGAAAGATAATGGTATTGTCCTTCCATCCATCAATTCAAAAAAATTGATGAACCTAAAAGATATGTACCCAGATGGAAAATCTTCTTATCCTACAAATCCAAAAAATGATTCTTGATATCTTGAAGCTCTGTTAGAGTTATTCTGTATGGTGGAAGGGAAACTACCTCAGTACCATGAATGAGCTCAATGGAATGTTTTTCATCTCTCTCAGGTGATAATCCTAGTAATTCTAGAGGAATCAAATCCTTAAACTTATCCACAGTGGGTGTAAAGACATATCTCATTACACCTCTGTCATTCATCAATAGACTATAAACCTGGGTTGTGAGTTCTCCCATTTACTGAGTAATTGGACATAATCGATCTGCCTGGTAATCCCACTCTCCATTTTTAATATAATTGTCACCCTACTGAGATAAAAAAGGAATTCTCCTGTTACAAAAATAAATTTAATCTCAATTTGGTACTAACTAGTCCATAGAAAAAATCATGTCAATTCCCTAAATGTTTGGAATGTAATGATCAAACATAAATTCATTGTCCCCTACCTCAAATGATCACCCCTTTAACAATAAGAATTCATTAAATCATACTCCTAATGGTGTGTTTATCATTAGTAACATGCTAATGACCTCCACCACCACGATCATAACATTAATGGATTGTGAAAAAATAAAGGAATGAGGGGAAATAGTATAAAATAATACACTGGAGAATGTATAATATACATGAAGAATACCTCTCAATGTTGATGGTCTAGACTCACTAATTACAATTATTAGAAAAATGGAATGTGTCCATCCCACCAGTCTTCCATGTGAGGCAGTATGATCTCCATATGCAGCACCATATTGTTGGTATGGGTGATAATTCACAAGAGTACCATTTCCTCAATGTCTATATCCATAGTATATCCCAATTTATGGTTCTATATAACATCTCCACCACTACCTATCTATCATAGGATCCTACTGAACCTCTAAATATGTCCCATCTTGACATAATATCATAACTCTATTAATGTTCTAGGAAAATGTTTTCAAAATATCATGGGATTACTGCAGCGGGGAAACAAATTTGGGTAAGGTACTAATGAAGTGGTCCTTCCCCAAATCCAATCACCCTTCCACTACACTAGATAAAACAATCATTAATTTTCTTCCTATACATTGAAGATATACATCATGATTCACTAGAGAAACCACCTATCTTCCACTATAATCATTCTTCAGGTTCCCCTCAGATATAAAAACATGACTACATCTAAAAACATATTCACCATAAATATAGTTACTATTGACATAATTTCACAATTTTTTCTATCCAAAAACCATTTTTCTAATCTATCATATCATTCTACCAATGATGGAGAATGTGATGAATATCTATAAAACATCTAGAATAGTCCATCACACACATTATCTTTTGAATCAACCCCATGAACTCAATTATCCTCTCCTTTCTGAGCATCCCAGGGTAAGGGTTCTCTAAGAACATCACTTTGAAGTCCATACCCACAATAGTATCTAGCTATCCATCTCAATTTTGGATGTCCCCCCAATTTTTTTATTGAACATGTAACATATAAGTGTCCAGATTTTCACTTTTCATAGAAGGGGATTCAAAACTGCCATGAATAGTTTGGAAATACACAATCTATAACTCACTTCCCCCCATGTCCACCCTCTCAGATAAAATATCTAGGGTGATGAAATTTAATCTTCTGCATCCAGTAGAAATACTCCCCACAAAAAAAGTCTTGTTCTATCTCCAGAAATTTGAAGTCTCAAGAAATGTTCTCCCATAAATTTTCTTCTATATCCTCACCATGCACTACTGGTGCACCAGGTTCCACTATCGGTGGATCATCTCTTGCCATATCCTCATGTCTTCTACTAAACAATGATTATCTGGGTTAAAAATCTAAATAATTAAAAAAATTAACAATACAACACATTTCAAAACATTAAAAAATTTATATGAAGTATAATATGGAATAATAAGTCATTTCACCAATCCCCATCACATGTTCAGAACCAAGGGTCTATAACTTCCCTTAACCCTCCTATACCATGGTAATTGATAAAAAATGGTATCTTCGTTTTCAAAGAAGGTTTATAATTAAGAATTTATTTGTTCATATTTTTTATAATTTAATTGGTTTATTTTTAGGATAGGAAAATTTATATTAAAATATACATTCATGGAAAACCATTTAAATTCCAATAGCATACCCAAACACATTTCCCCATGCATTCCTAAAGTGATGTCTGTCACCAAATAATCCTATGTTCTTATAAACATCCAAAAAAACTGAACTCGCATGCCATATTAGTCCACAAGTGTAATCTCATAAAATATCAAAATAATTATCACATCATACAACAAGTGCAACACCCAAGGTGAAACAATATAAATTATAACAGAAAATACCAATAACAACAATACACGCTAGATAATTGGGGTTTCCACCATACATGGGTTAGCTACTCCCATGCATAATCTCATAACCATGTTCATAAGCATCCTAGACTCTTGTAAAACTTTATAAAATATTAATAAAAATAAAATAAAATAAAAATACTTTGACTCCACATTGTTTTATCCCAAACGAGGTGAGAGATGTCGAACCCCCACTCATATCAATCACATTTCCACAAGAAAACCTCCCAAAATTCTACAGGATTCCAACTAGAATATAGTGCCTAATATGGACCATAATGATATTATATCATATTTATCATTATAGTAAAATTATAGAAATAATAATGAATTACAATATGATATATCAAAAATAGTAACAATGTAACATGATTACCAAAGAAGTAATTGGAATATCAATAATTAAACGTAAAATATTCCATGATATACTTCCTAAACCACTTCTGGTTCCCTCATCCATGCCACGTCCAAAATTATACACCTAACACAAGGACTTTTCCATTATCATAACCTCCAAACATAAATTCTTTTTGGGTATCGATTAGGAATCCGGAGTAGGGAGTGAGTAAAACACAGTTGGTAACCCTAAATTATATATAAAAAATAACCAGTCATAAATGATGTATGAAGTTGTATAAATATATAAGTACAATACATAAGAAGTTGGGTATCACATAATCATACATTCTTTATTTTTTCACATAAAACATTGAGATCATGAGGACACCTGATCCTAAATACTAATTTAGTCCCCTGCCACATTCTAAAAAATATAACACATTTAATTCACATTTCATTATAATGTAGTGGTATTTGATTATCTATTTATTTAAATTAATTATGAAGAATAATTGGAAGCATACATCAATTCCAATCTTGTGGGAATCAAACGTTGTTTCTAGCCAGATGTGGGTATTTGGAGGATATGCTCATGTCCCACACACCATGGGTATTTGGAGCATCTGTCTCTGTCAAATACAATTGTCATGCATTCCATGGTTCCTAGAACATTAGGGCTATGACCCAATGAGTATTTTGAGTGGCAGTCAATATACCAAATTCTTTTCATTGTCCATTATATATGGGCATTTGGAGATTAAGTTTATGTCCCTGAATTTTATTTCAAACAATCTCATATATCACATTTACCATTATGCCAAATTAATTATTTGAAAAAATAATTAATCCAACTGAACTTTTCCAAATCCATATATATATATATTAATAAATCAAACAATTTGTTCACCACGAAAATTCCAATAATTTATCCCACATTTATCAAATCTCATAAAGTTTTTTATAATAATAACAACATCAATTAATTTATTAAAAAAATAATGATTCCTATTAATTCAATTTCCCTATCACAAAAATTGACAAATTAATTTATTCTAAAATTAATTAACCCACGTCAATAAATTTCTTATTCTAACATATTTCTATTAATTGATTCTGAAATTAATTAACATAATTTATCCATTTATATATCCCATAATAAATTGGAAAACTAATTAAACCTATTCAATATTTCATAATTACAATAAATCACATTAATATATTAACATTTAGTTCATAAAATTCCAATGTTCCACTATTCTAATGATTAACACAACATTAAAATTTTCCCCAAGTCGCAACATTTAAATATATAGATAATTAATATATCAATTTATTATCCAAAAGTCTATGATAGCTTTGAATAAATCAATTAAAAAATTTATTAATTCAATAATGATAATAAATTTCAAAACAACACTATAAATTCTACATTAATATACTTAGAATTGAAATCATTAAAATTAGATTTGAATAATAGACTATCTACCTCAAAATTGATGATCAATGGTTGAAAATGGAAATCCTCAATTTGAAATGAATAATGACCTAGAATGAGATCTAGAATGTAAACCGCCTATCAATATTGAATAATCATGATACCAAAATTCTATATCAAGATACACAATCTAGATCTATATCCAAAAAATGAAGAAAATTCCTTCAACAAAAGGAATAAAAATATAAAATTAATGGAAACCACTAGGATTATATCCACATTCAATGAGGGTAGTATATCTTCATTTAGAGATTATTATTATGAATAAAGTTGGTATTAATGTCTTGGAATCTAATCACGAGGTTACAAATTCAGAAAATTAAATTAGGTATTTAGTTAGGGGTGAATATGTGTAGAAATGGGGGTATATGAATTTTGAAATCTAATTTTCAGGGGGGAAAAATATCATATGCATGGTTTCCTTCTCGAGGTGCATGGTTTCCAAAAAAGTGCTCCATAACCATGAAACTCTTCATTGGGGTGGGAAAAAAATCAATTATGAGGTTTCACACTTCGGAAAGCTATGCAACAGACTTGTGAATACACTATATATTAGTATTCAGGGTTTTATAGACTGGGGCATATAGATTTCACAAATCATGCACTAATTGTACATTACCAGTCAATGGTAAAAATTTCTTCATTTTTTACCTCAAAGAACAGAAATTAAATACAAAATAAAATGTACTCAAAAAAATGAGTACCTAGAAACAAGCATGATACTTCTCTTGAGATTTCCAATATTATAATAATGTATTCTAATATGTCGTATTGGTGAATTGGTTATATTTTTATTTCTCTATATCAATTATTTGGGAGACACCTACCCTAGGAACCGTCATTCGTTGATACATTTTTCACAATGTCCATGATTCCAACATAATGTAGGTTGTCATGGTATTTTAATTATCATGTTATTATTATAATATAAATAGAAATTATATTTTCCCACTCATTAGATGGATATATATCATTCCTTTTATTGAGATATACTGAGTAATTGAATCACTATCAAAAATGGTGTATGTAATTTTATAAATAAATAAGTACAATCCATAAGTAAAATAATATAACACTATCAATTTTTATTTATTTAACCACATAAACCCCTTAGATTCTCAAGGACAACCAAACCACAATACATGCTTCATCCACTGCCAGAGTATGATCCACTTCAGAAAAATTATTATAAATTCATTATAAGGTTATGCTATATCATTATACATTGATTTTAATTTATTATCACGAATAATTATAACCATAGTATAATTCTAATCCCATTGGTGTAGATCATTGGATCTAGCACCCATGGGTATTTGGTGCACCAATCTGTCTCCCAAATCCCATGTGTATTTGGAGACTATTTCGATGTCCATTACATTTTTCATGCCTTACATGGTTTATAGAACAACATTTCTAGGACACCATGTGTATTTGGAGCATCATTCTTCGTCCCACCCATGTTTCCCAGTCAATAACATAAGGGTATTTGGTGAACCAGTCTGTGTCCCAACCTTTAATATAAAACAATCACATATATCACAATTAACATAATACCATATCAATTAAATCATCATTTAATTAAAACAAATCAACAATTAGATATCTATATAATTCATTTTAATAATATAACAATTAATTACTCACCACAATTCTG
Source organism: Viscum album (assembly GCA_963277665.1). NCBI lineage: Eukaryota > Viridiplantae > Streptophyta > Magnoliopsida > Santalales > Viscaceae > Viscum > Viscum album. Next base: position 1,294,835,779 of record OY728158.1, read on the forward strand.
CTAATTAGTCTCACTGTTAATTAATAATATCAAATTTTTTTATAATCATGAAATCTTAATTTAACAAATTCAACAATTAATTAGTCTAATTAAGTAAATTTTAATACCTAAAAATTAGATAAATTAATTAATTCTACAACTAATTAGCATACGTAAATCAATATATTAATCTAAACAATTTCCCTTAATTAATTGAAAAAATAATTTATATAATTAAATAATTTAAACATCCCATAAGTATTTCCATAACTAATTAATCCAATTCAAAATTACTTAATAAAAAACATTCACTTTAAATAATTCAATAATTTATTAATTAAATCCTAGGATCTCATTATTCTAATGGTTTACTCAACAATTAATTATTCTAAAAATCCAAAAAAAATATCCTAATATTTAATTAGACAATTAATTATCTTAAATTCCATGGTTAATTAAACAAATTAATTTCCATGATAATTAATAAATATATGAAATTCAACTACTAAAAAAACATAAATATTTCACAATTTCGTAGCTATAATTGAAATCGAGACATTGATAATAAAATTATAGAACACTTACCTAAAAATTGATGTTGATTACATGACAATGAAAATACAAAATTTGAACAGAATAATTATATAGAATGAGTTTTGGATCATAAACCCTAAATAAGAAAAAAAATAAAGATCTCATAACTCATGATCAATATCAACAATCATAGATCTAGACCAAACCAAAAATAGGTAAAAAAATACTTTATTAGTTGGATGAAGTATTGGAAGAGAAAAGAGACCACATGGGACTAGATCCTCTAACTGGGAGTGGCGTAGATCGTTAATTTTAGATTTGAATCCTGAAAAATAGAGGTTTTAATGGACTAATAAAAATTTTAGAGGCTCCGGAACCAGGAAACAATACTAGTGTTTGAGTTTGGGTTGAATATTATGTAAAATAAGGGCTTAATAAATTTTAATTCTTATATTTTGGTGATTGTTATCCCATATGTATAGTTTGTGACTTGGGGACCATAGTTTTCATTAATTGTGGGCCTTAACTATGAAATTAATCTCAGGGGTGAACAATTTATACTATTAGGGACACAATTTGGAATGCAATGTGGAAAAATTGTAAATCCCATCAGTTTGGATTCCAATTATTTGTGGGGTTAGGGAAAATATTTTAGGAAAACATTGTGCCAATAATGCCTTACATGTCATTGATAAAATATTCACAAATTTCCACTCAAATTCACTAGAGTTACAAACCAAATACTGATTAATCAAAGTAATGAAAAAAATAACCCGCTAACATTCCTGGTAAAACATCATTAAATGTTGGGATCATATAATCTCCCTACCATATAACCAATCATCCTTTTCTCCACTCCCATGAAACTATAATATTCTGAGTAAAAATTATAATTCCATTAGTCCCTTATATCCACTTTCTATCCTTGGATTCCTCCTTCACACTCCCATGTCTCCATTACCCATGAATTATCAACATGATCATTCCTTGTATCATGTTCTCAAAACTATCCAATACATGTATCAGATTGTCCAAGAAGATGGTGTCTACCTATAGCTAAAAATCATTATCATCATTCACATGATACAGTTCTAGGAGATATCACTAATGTTGTGAGTCATAAAAAACATCAATCATAGAATTATATCTTTGTGGAAGATACAATCAGTATTCCACTGGCCCAATTCATTCCACAACATAATATTATCTCACAAACATAGCATCTATATTTCATTTTCTCCTTATCCTATGGTATCCCATACTTGGTGACCTCTAAAGAATACATAATCATCCATTTTAAAATATATTATTCCTCTAATTTTGTCAATATACAACTTTAGTGTACTATGATTCATATCCATACATATCCTATTTTGATGATCCAACTCCGACATATCTTTCATGAGATTCGGTGCCAACAACTATGAATCCCTTGCCTCCATCGATCACACATGATATTTGTATGTCGTTCCAAATTGGGAATTTTATGGTTTCAGCTATATAACCTCTTGGTAAATATTTTATTTTGAAAAAATACAATAATTATATGTTTTTTCCCAAATAAAACCAAACTATATTACAAAAGATCACAATATATCGTCAAACACATTTATAGGTCACTCCGAATTGAGATATGTCTATGTGTGGAATGGAATTATAAAAAAACCTATTTAAAAATAAATTTTAATATGATATTTTATAATAATGATGTAAATTGTTATTCACAGTCTGAAATAATAGTCTGTGTCACTCCATCTGTATATATAATTTCTCAGACATATATAATTCACATCTTCTCCACTAATAATGTATCCCATATGGGAATGAAATGTGATACCTTTTTAAAATGGTCCATAATCTATTAGATTGCATAATTATTCTAGGTATTTCATTAGAGACCCATCAAAATGTATATAGTCACTTCATACAACTTGCAATGTGGAATAAGAAATTTCTATAAGAAACCACCATGTTATTGAAGCATGAGATTCGCCTGCAAACAGGTGTAGAATCGTGTCTTGAACCCTTCAATATCCTTTTTAATTCATATCCACCAAAACTATCATTGTATGTCATAGTACATTTTCGTCACACCAAGATGTACCACCCACATTGTGGAAAGAAACCCAAACATCAACTCCTCATGCATGATCATAGGCACAAAAAACATTATACCTGACATATTCCAATCTGAAGAGTACTCCCCACCTCTACGTATTTCCTTCAAGGTTGAAAATTTATGATCCATATACTACTTATACAAAATATATCTTATAAGTGTAGACACTACTAAGTGTAGTAAGAGATTCATCAGCTCTTAACTGTCATTAACTAATGCATTCATCTTATCTAGTGAAGTCAAAATTTCCCACTCAGCACTAGACTGATGAACAACCCGAGTCTATGTTTTCTAACATAATGAATCAGAAACATTGTTCCCAATTATGATAATATATTATAGATCCTATTAAAATTAATTCATATACTCAACCCACCTCCACAGCTAAAGATATAAATATGAATTCTAGAATATATACATTATTCACTTATGATTAATATACAATGTAATCATCTCACCCAATAGATAGTTTAAAAAACAATTCAAATAACAAATAATTAATACCAAATGTAGGTTGTGAATAAGGAAATTCATTTAAATTGGCCTTATATGCTTATACCCATATGCCATCACTTGATCATCCTTTATCAACACAACTCTATATTCTATCCTATAAGTATAAAAAACACATTTTACAACTCACATATGATAGTTATGATTATTATCGGTGACAATGCCATCCTCGTATTCATATCTTAGAAAGGAATTCATGAATTGTTCTAACCATTCATACATTACCCCTTTCTTTTTCAAGCTTTAATGTGGTTCTACCAATTAGGTAAAGTCATATATGAATCTATGGTAATGTCTAGACAATAATAATAAAATATGGATATAAAATATATTCATTGTATTATCCTAAGAAAAAACAACATGAACCTTCTCTAGGTCCACATCAACCCATTCCACTTAGATAACATGACTTAAAAATTATACATGATCAATTCCAAACAAAAACATAGATATATTTGAATATATCCAATTCTTTATCAGTGTACTTTGGATGATCTCATTGTTTAAGGAATAATCACAATGAGTATTGGTGTACACCAAGTTGATATCCAAAAACACTAACCCAATATGAACTAGGCACGAATAGATTATTTTATCATCAAGGTCATAAACACTTATCATGTATTTTTCACTATAAATGGAGAAATTGTGAACTCATATAGGCCATATATTCTCCTTGATGAACTTTTATGAATATTAAATTTTTTAACTATAAACATATGATATTGTAATCTATTATTGATATTAAAAGAAAATGATCTTCTTACTTCATCAAATAGATTATAAATGTGCAAAAGAGGAAACTGATTCTTCACTGTAATCTGGTTCAACATATGGTATTCATAAGAAAATTTCATTGTCATTCCATACATCAATTAAAAAAACTGATGAACCCAAAAGATATGTACACATATGGAGAATCCCCTTATCGTCCAAATCCAAAAACGGATTCCAGATATCTTGAATCTAAGTTAGTGATATTTTGTATGGTGAAAGTGAAACTACCTCAGCACCATGCATCATCTCAATGGAAAAAAATTCATCTCTCTCAGGTGATAAACCTAGTAATTATTTAGGGAAAAAATCATAAAATTTATCAACAGTCGGTGTAAATACATATCTCATTAAACCTCTTTCATTCATAAATTGACTAGAAACTTGGGTAGTGTGTTCTCTCATTTACTAAGTAATTGTACATTCTCAATCATCCTGAAAATCCCACTCCCTATATTGAATATAGTTGTCACCCTAATGAGAAAAAAATTTAATCTCCTATGGTAACAATAAATGTGATCTCTGTTTGGTATTAACCTGTCGATACAAGAAAATTATGTCAATTCCTGAAATATTTAGAATGTAAAGATCAAACATAAATAGATTATCCCCTACCTAAAATGATCAACCCCTTGCATAAAAATATTTCATCAAATCATAATCTTAATGGTGTGTCTATCATTAGTAACATGCTAATGAACTCCACCACCACGCTCAAAACATTAAATGTTTGTGATGAAATAAAGGAATGATGGGAACATATATAAAATAATACACTGGAAAATGTATAAAATAATAGAATAATACCTCTCACTGTGGATAGTCAAGCCTCACTAATAATAATTATAGGTAGAATAGCATGTGAACATCCCACCACTCTTCCTTGCGAGACAATATGATCTCCATATGCTGCACCACTCTATTGGTATGGGTGATCATTCACAAGAGTACCTTTTCCACTATGTCTATATCCATGGTATGACTCCTACAATGAAACTAATATGTTGTAGAAGATAACCTTCCCAACATATGGTTCTATCTAACATCTTCATCACAACCTATCTATCCTCAGATCTTACAGAACATATATATATGTCCCATCATGACATAATATCGTAACTCTATTAACGTACTAGGAAAATGTTTACAAAATATCAATGGCGTACTGCACTGGTGAAACAAATTTGGGTAAGGTCTTATGTAAGATTTCCCTCCACATAGCCCCTAACCTTGACTCTATACTAGATAAAACTATAATCGATTTTCTTCCAATACATGGAATATGTACCTCAAGATCAACTAGATAAACCACTTATCTTCCACAAGAATCATCCTTTAGGTTCCCTTCAGATAAAAGAACATGACTACATCTAAAAACATATTCACCCTAAATATAGTCACTATGAAATTAATTTATCAAGTTGGTCCATCGAAAAACCATTTTTCTAATGTATCCTATCATTCAACTAATGATTGAGAAAAGTGATGAATTTATATAAAACATCTAGAATATCCCATCATACAAATTCACTTCTAAATCAACCCCACGAACACAATTAATCTCTCCTTCCTAAGAATCATAGCGTAAGAGTGCTCTAAGGACATATCCTTGAATTATATACCCACTATAGTCTATAGCTATCCATCACAATTTTGGATGTCCCCTCAATTATTTATTGAACATTTACCATATAAGTATCCATGTTTTCACTTTTAATTGATGTTGATTCCAAATTGTCAAGTATAGTTTGGAAATTCACAATTGATAACCCATTTCCCACCATGTCCACCCTCTTATATCAAATATGGAGGGTGATGAAATTTAAACTTCTGCATCCAGTTAGAAATACTCCTCACAAACCACTCTCAGTCTCTCTCCAAAAACGTAAATATCAACAAATGTTCTCCCATAACGTTTCCTAAACATCCTCTAATTGCACTACCGGAGCACAAAGATCCACTTCTGGTTGATCATCTCTTTTCATATCATCATGTATTCCACTAAACAATTACTGTCGGGGTTGAAAATATCAATAATTGATAAATTATCAAATAAAACACATTTCAAAACACAAACACATTTATAGGAAGCATAATATGACACAATAAGTCATTTCACCAATCCCCACCACATGTTCTGAAACAAGGGTCTATAATTATCCTTAACCATACTATACCTAAGTAATTCATAACAAAGGGTAAGATAATTCCCATAGAAGGTTTCTAATTATAAATCTATTTATTCATATTATTTATGATTTAAATTTTTTATTTTCAATATTGGAACCATTTTATATTAAAATACCCATGAAAGGAAAAACATTTAAATTCCAATAACATACCCAGACACAATTTCCCATGCCTTCCAAAAATGATGTGGGTCGCCCAATAATCCCGAGTTCTTATAATGATCCACAAAAACTCAAATTGCATGCCTTATTAGTCCACAAGTGTAATCCAATAAAATATTAAAATAATTATCACATCACACAACAAGTGAATCAGCCACGGTGAAATAACATAAATTATAACAGAAAAAACCAATAACTACAATACACTCTAGATAATTGTGGTTTCCCCGATACATGGGTTAGCTACTCCCGTACATAATCTCATAACCATGTTCATACTCTTCCTAGACTCTTGTAAAAGATTCTAAAAAAGTAATAAAAATAAAATAAATGAAATATCCTTTAACACCACTTTGTTTTATCCCAATCGAGGTGAAACATGCTGAACCCCCAATCCTGTCATCTCATTTCCACAAGAAAACATCCCATAATGCCATAGAATTCCAACTAGAAAATAGGTCCTAATATAGACTATGAGGATATTATAACATATTTATCAAATTAGTAGAATTATATTAATAATCTTGAATAACAATTTGATATAACCAAAATATTACCAATGTATCCTGATTACAAAATAATTAATTACAATATCAAAAAGGAAACATAAAATATTTCATGTTACACTATGTATTGATTATCAACATTCAATCTCAAAATACAAGACCATGAGAACCCCCAAGAAGGTTCTAAAACACTTCTAGTTCACTCATCCATTCCCATCCAACATTATACACCTAACATATGGCCTTTTCCATTATCATATCTTCTAAACAGAAATTCTATTTGGGTACCGACTGGAAATAATAAGTTCTGTGTGAGTAAAACTCCATTTGGAGCCACCAATGATATATAAAAAATAACCAATCATCAATGATGTATTAAGTTATATAATTATATAAGAAAAATACATAAAAAATTTTGTATCACATAATCATATATTATTTATGTAACCACATAAAACTATGATATCATGAGGATACCTGAACCTCTATACCGAATTATTCCCTTGCCATAGTCTAACAAATAACACACATTTAATTCACAATTAATTATAATGTATTGGGATATCATTATCTATTTATTTAAATTAATTATGAAGAATAATTTGAAGCATACTTCAATTCCAATATCATTGTCGTAAAATGTGGTTTCTAGCCCCATGTGGTTTTTTGGATCATCTACTCATGTCCCACACCACATGGGTATTTGTAGCATCAGTCTCTACCCAATAAAATTTTCATGCATTTTAGGGGTCCTAGAACATCATGGCTAAGACCCAATGGGTATTTGGAGTGCCATTCAGTGTCCCAAATTCTTTTCATAGTCAATCACATATTAGTATTTGGATATTAAGTCCATGTCCAAAAATATTATATCATTCAATAACATATATAAAATGTACCACTATACCAAATTAATTAATTGAAAAAATAATCAATCCAACTGATCATTTCCATATCCATATCAATATATTAATAAACCAAACAATTTATTCCGCACACAAAATCCTATAATTTATCCCAAATTTATGAAATATAATAAATGTATGTATAATAATAAAAACATCAATTAATTAATTAAAAAATTAATGAATATAATTAAATCAATTTCTTTTTCAGAAAAATTGACAAATTAATTTATTCAGAAATTTATGAACCCACATCAATAAATTTCTTATTCTCAATAATTTCTATTAATTGATTGTGAAATTAATTAACATAATTGAGAAATTTAAATATCCCATAATTAATTGTACAACTAATTAATATTATTCAAAAAAACATAATTACAACAAATAACAATAATATATTAACATTTATTCAATAAAAATCCACAGTGTAACTATTCTAATGATTAACTCAATAGTTAGTTATTCACTAAGTCCATACATTTCAATATCTCTATAATTAATTTATCAATTTATTATCCCCAATTCCATGATAGATTTGAATAAATAAATTACAAAATTAATTAATTCAATAATGAAATTTTATTTGAAACAACTCTATAAATTCAATATTAACATAAATAGAATTGAAATCATTAATATTTTATTTGAAAAATAGACCATCTACCTCAAAAATGATGACTAACGATTGCCAATGGAAATCCCCAATTTGAAAGTAATAATGAAATAGAATGAGATATAGAATGTAAACTAAAAATCAATATTTAATAATCATGATACCAAAAGTCAATATCATGATACATAATCCTAGATCTAGATCCAAAAAAGGAAGATAAATACTTAAAAAATGAATAAGAATATTAATGTAAAGGAAAAAACAAGGTATAAGATCCAATTTCAATGAGGGGTGTATATCTTCAATCAGGGATTAATATTAATAATAAAGGTGTTATTAAGGTCTTGGAATCTCTTCGAGTGGATGAAAAATCAGAAAATTACATTAGGTGTTCTGTTAGGGATGAATATGGGTAAAAATGGGGGCATATGAATGTTTAAATATTATTTTCAGGGGAGAAAAATCTCATATACCTGGTTTCATTCTCTAGGTGTATGGTTTCAACAAAAGTGATCCAAAACCAAGAAACTCTTCATGAGGGTGGGGAACGATATCTATTATGAAGGTTCACACATTGTAATGATGTGAAATAGCCTTGTGAATCAACTCTATTTGAGTTTTCCCATTATGCTAGACTAGTGCCCATTGTTTTCGTAAATCATGCACCAACTGTTCATTACCAGTCATTTATAAAAATTTCTTAAATTTCCACGCCAAAGATCCCCAATGACATACAAAAAATAATTTACTAAAAAAGGAAAATGAGTACCTATAAAGGAGCCTGCTACTTCTTTGGAGAATTCCAATATTATAATAAATCATTCCACTATTTCATATGGGTTAATGGTTCATATTTTGTTTTCCTTATACAAATGATTGGGGAAATATCTACAATGGGAACCATCATTCATTTATACATTTTATACAATTTCTATGAGGCCTACATAATGGAGGATGTCATGTTTTTTTATTATAATGTTATTATTAAGATATGAACACAAATTTTATATTCCCTCTCATTCTATGGATATATATCCTGCCCTTTATTGAGATAGACTGAGTAAGTGCATCACTATATCTGTATAAAAAAGTTGTATTACATATCCAGATTGTGTGGGGAGTTTTATTTTCCCATCTTTAATGATGGGATTTATGTGATGTATTCATATATATATATAGTTGTTATATACTCATAGAATGAACAATTCATTAGGATTCTATTTGCACTATACATAAATTTTTTCGGATTGTAACTAAATGTCTCGGTAAAATCGGAAATATAAGAATCCACACTTTCATATGGTGAATTATATGGAAATTTGTATCTAGATAAATGGGTTTAATGGAAATCACACTATAACCCATTATATTATGAGTATCATGGATTGTTTTCATAGTAAAATATATTTTTATGTTCATAAATTTTTGGAATTCAAATTTGTTACCAATTCGTTAATATCACAAGGAACCAGATATTAGGGTTGTAATTATAAATATTTTTTATTACATGGATACCAAATCTAATATTATGGTATATTTTATATTAAATTATCATAGAATTGGTATTCACATGGTGATACATTTGATCAGATAAAAGGTTTAGTTGATGATATATTTACAGAAGTGTTTTAGATTATAAAAATTCATTTTTTTAATAGTTTAAATTTTATTTATACACTATGTTATATAACATTAAAAAAAAATTTATATGAGGATTTAGTGTATGTTGTATATTAATATAGACACACCCTGATTCTTCATATGAAACAGTGTTACAAAGGGATATTGTAAAACAAGGATTCCAGAAATCCTTATAATATCATCTAATACATTATAGAAATATTGAATCCCACTTCCATAGAAGTATCATTCATCCATAATTCCAACATATGATCCACTATGAATCATACGATTCAAATTGAGGTTGAAAATTAATAAGTAAGATGTTATATATCAAATAAAAATTTTATTATTAATTACACATTTAAAATTATTAATCACATAACAAGTTAATAATATGAATATTTTAAAAAATATAAAATATATATAATTACATTTAAATTACAAATCATTCATCAAAATTAAATTTAATAATTAGGAATGTATCGAGGCATTAATAAGTTGGAAATCAAAATGATATGTTAATCAATAAAATTATCCTAAAATATTTCAAAACTACTTTTAATTATAATACTTCTAATAATATATCATCCACTAAATATAAGAACCATGATTTCTAGAATAGGATCACCCAATAATATGGGTTATTGGATAGTATAAATAGTTAAACCATGGAGTGGGGGGTTTTACTAATTCCATTCAGTGATATATATAATACATAAAGATATAGTGATGTATCCAAGATATAGATATAAGGTATAAATTTAAATGTTTTTAGTTTATTCACATATTTGTTATAGGATTCTTATATTTAAGATATAGTGACATAAGTTTTATAAATAACTCATCTAAATTGATTATTTATTGATAAATAATTATAAAATTTTCACCCTTAGCGAACTTGAATGGGTTTAATGATTTAGAGTGGAACACTATTCCTAATACAAAATCAATATATTCATATCATATAAATTTTGAACAATCCACCTGACTCATATTTTTTTAAATATATTACATTCCTAAAATATTCATGAAACAAATATAAATCCTTTTTATTTATTAAATAAATACTTTTCAAAGAGAGTGATAGAATCATATATAATCAAAAAATAAAACAACGATAATTTTCTTGTGATATAGAGCCATCCCCCTTTTCTAATAAAAGGAATGAAAATTAGAGAAGATGAGTAGAAATTCACAAATATCATATACCATGGATATTTTCCAAAAATAGATACACAAATTAAATTATAAATTTAATACATATAATCAGAAAAAGATAATTTACCTATACACTTGAGATCTTTCCCAAAATAAGAAAACAACATTGTAGAATTAAACAGAATAAATTATCATGCATAGTATAAATGTACATAAATTATTCTCAACAACATAGAAGATGTATACAAATATTAATTGATGATTACGTATAGTGTTTATATATCAATTAAATTCATTGAAATTAAACAATGGAAGAATATAAATAAATTCATATTTAATATTTTAAAATTATAGATAAAATATTTTGAAACAACTAATAAATAAAGCAATAATTAAATTGTATAACCAGGTCATCCATTATGGACATCCCAAAATTGAATAAATATAAAAACTTTATATATATTAAAAATATTTACATCATTATAATATTAAATATATTATAATTAAATATAATAAATTTTATTAAATGAAAGATTTATATTGTATATTTCAATAATATTAACTACAAACATTTTCATATTGAAAATATCCTAAATATAATATTGGATTACCCATACTAAAATAATTATCACAATCAATTTAGTTAAGGTTTACATAATTTCTTAAATAAGGCCTTTAATTTGACTAATTAAAATTATATATTATTTAAAAAATTTAAATTCTAAGATAAAATCCTTTATTCATTATGTTTTTTTAATTTATAAACACTTTTTAAATTACAAATACAATTTCATTATAAAATATATATATATATATATATATATCCAATCTATGGAATTGGAAATAATATTTCAAATGGTATTTTTAATATTCAATATTTTGATTATTTATATATTAAAAATAATGTTATATAAACCATAATTAATTATCATTAATAAACTTATAAAATGTTAAATTATAAAATTTTAAAATTTAAATTTGTTTTAATGTAACTAAATAACTCGTATAATCATATTATACTTCCCATGTAATAGAATGAAATCAAATATATAACAATGTATTAGTATCCAAACCACCATAGATGTAGTCACATATTATTGGACCAATGTAAAAATTAATCATTGTTTTGTGGGTTTATATGAGATCAATCTAGTGGAACAATAAACCATGAATTACAAAATTCATAACTTATAATATTAACTATATGTGGTGATTCTTAATATATGAATAATATAATTATTTTTATTCCTTGGGCCACATGATATTATACTTTTCAGTTATATGTATTTTGATTTTACAAAATAATGAACGTCATTTTTTTGTATAGTTTTTTATCATCATATAGAATGTAACTGGTAAACATAATATAATTTATATTTTCGCCACATAATTCAACATGAAATGTTTAAAAAGAATGACATAACACATGATCAAACCATTTGATATAAACGATTTTATATAGCAATTCAACAATATACTACAATTATAAAAAATCACATTATAGATATATTTGGATATTTCATTTGACTAATATGATGGAAAATATTTTCCTAGAATATGTTGTTTTAAAAAGTTTGAATATTTGATATTTTATTCAAATTATTGAACTTGTTATTCAAGACATCATACTGCATGACATTCTATATTTATCCACGCCACGTTGAAAATTATTACATGTTGAGCGGGTCACCAATCATAAAATAATTATATTTTGAACTAGGATGTCATTTATGTATAATTGGATACTCTTCTTTTAGCATGATTTATGTAGTTGTATTTATTAAATAAGAAATTAAAATTCACCAAATAAATTATCATGGTTTGATGGATTAGGTTTCTAACTAATCTGCACTATTTATACCATTATTGTTCTATATGATATCATACTAGAAATCAAAAAGTGGAAGTATGTTCGAGAAAATAGTATATTTTCATAATTTTTATCATGTTCATAATAATATATAATTTTTTTCATCATTTAAAAATGAAATTCATTTATGATTTTAAGGTCGAAAATATTGAAAATAGATATTTTAAAATTAAATTATTTTATAGAAGTTGTAATAAAAAATTAATGGAGTTTTTATGTAATCATTGATGACTATACATATTTGGAATTCAATTGAATTTTTATAATGAACACTAAGTAGTTTTTTTAAATGGTGTCCTATTCATGGATAAATATGTTATGAAAAACGTGGTATAGTGAGGGGAATTATAGATCATAATGGATTGTTAATTTTTTTTTCTATGTCTCTTGTAGATATATAATTTTCAATATATTAATGTTTTTTAGTTCAATATTTGTCAAGATTGTTGAAAACAATTACTGAACAGAAAAATAACATTTTTGTGTATTACTTACACAATTGTTCATATAAGAAGAATAAGACATCATTAGGATTAATGAAATTCCTCATGATTTATGACATTGATAATTCCGAATGATCTTGGTAATGAACGAGGAGGGTATGAGAATCTAATACAAACATTTAATCATTGATGTAATGATATTTTATTATTATATTTTCATTGTCACATTGGCATGCTATTTACACGTAAATATCCTAGTGTGGGTGATCTAAGTATAATCATGTTTTTTAATTTTTTTTACTCACTATGGAGAGTTAGAAATTGACTGAGTCTTTCATAGTTATATAATAAGAAAAATATCAACGATAAACTAAAATAAACTAATTCAAAAACCCTCAGGTTACAAATGATTTAATGGAATTAGAAGTTGAATAAAATAGAATGATTTTACTGTTATTTTTATATCATTCACTAGAAAGTCATTCCAACCACTATAGGAAATAATTTTACATTATAGAAATCTATTTGGGAAAACATTCACAATAATTGATCCTAGAAATTTATATGTCTACTAGGTTATCTAAATCTACAAATATGAAAATAAAGATATTTTAGTGTACAATTAATGTTAACTGGATATTTACTGAATGAAAATTAATTTCCAATGTTTTGTTGTGGATTATACCAATATTACAGTAGTAATTTGATTTAACACCTGAAATGTCATGTTCAAAATAATATAGATATATATGAAGGTTATTCAAAGGATTATGATGCCGATTTAATTATTTCAATTAAATAAATATGAAACTTTTAGAAATAGTCCACATGTGATACTTAGTTTTTTATTTGATCGACTATATCATATTGTTGAAAACATGAAGATAATGGTGGAGATCTCAAATATATGAATATTTTGAGGGGAATCATGATAATATTTCCTCCTTAGCTCAGTAAATGTTATTGAGTTCTTTAGGAAAACATTATGAAGGGCATTTTATTTCATCACATAATATAAATCCCATTGCATATGTTATGAATAGTTAATACAATGATTATACGTTTAAGGATAACTCACATTAATACAGTTTAAAATATATAATGAAATTTTGGGTGAGGGATTTTTCTAATCAATAAAAAATTAATGAGATAATTCCCTTTCATTATACGAAGTATAGAACTCATGGTTTTTAGAGTACACATCCTCTACCTTTTTTCATATTCGGAAAATGTAGAACCTTATATGAATAAATATCCTTTTAAATTTAGATATTATGATAATGAATAAGTGACGAGATATAAATTTCGGTTCATAAGGAATAGTTCTCACTCACTTATAGATTTAAACTCTGATGAGCTTAAAGTTGAAATGGTTCAAGATTGCAGGGTTCATAGTAACCCTTCAATAATACATGTTACATAATATAATGAAATTGTTTTTGAAATTATTTATGATGATAGAGTGTAACATATTCATAAACGTCATGTATATATTTTAAAAATTGATGTTAGGATGGAAAATAAAATGAATGAATATGAATTTGTTCATGGATATAAAATCTATATACACAAATTAATTTAAGTTATTTATAAATTAAAATTTTATATTGAAAAATTAAAATATATTAAATTAGGAAGTATAATGATTAATGTGGTGCTGAAACATAAACCAGTGGAGAAATATTTAATCATTAATCTATTATAAACATTAATAGAAGAATATTCCATGTGATTTCAAAAGCTCAAGGGGGAGGACATGTAATGGAAAATTGAATTATTTACAATACATTTTTGGATTAATAATTATTATTGTGGATGGATATAAATTTCAATCAATAATAACACCTTTTAATGACCATACAATTTGTAATCAATGAGGAACATTTTTTTAAGTTAAATTTATGAAGAACATTCCAATAATCCATTTTTACATAGAAATATGGGAAAAATCAAATATTTTTATTCAATTTCAATATAGTATCTTCAACTATATGAATAAATATATTTAAAATATTCAAACAATTTGTTTTTTTTTTCAAATGATATTTTTTAATTTTTATGGTTTTGGGTAAAAATATATCTATATTTATTAAATTGTAAAAAAAGGTTTCCTAGAGAATCTCAAATTGGTGGATAAATATTGTTATAATGTTCAAAAAAACAAACAAAATGTTTAGATTAGAATAGCTATTTTACAACATGAAAATTTATTATTATTGGTATTGTAAAATATTAAGTATAAATAAAAAAATAGGTGGAACATGAATGTTAATTTAATAAATGAATATATGGGAATGATAATTTTTTTGTGATTTAATTTAGAGAAATGAAGAAAACATGTTTTTTGATTTTGGATAGCAGGTGTTAAGTTCTTTGGGGAACTTATGGCCCCTTTCATGAAGGATCCATCAATAATAATTATTGTTTGACTAATTATATCACTTGTTTAATGATTTGGAGTTACAAAATAAGGTATTTTCAATTATAGAGTATGCATTTCATTTATTCCACGAAGACTATGAAAAAAAATGTAAGGGTTAACTTTCTATTAAGGTGAATTTATGTATAAATTAAAGTAAATATGAAAATGGACTATTACACAAATCAAATAGAAATTATAGTGAAAAATCCTGGGAATATATAGTTATGAATATTTTT
The DNA here is from genome assembly GCA_963277665.1 of Viscum album. Classification (NCBI taxonomy): domain Eukaryota; kingdom Viridiplantae; phylum Streptophyta; class Magnoliopsida; order Santalales; family Viscaceae; genus Viscum; species Viscum album. The sequence continues at coordinate 1,294,851,828 of OY728158.1, forward strand.
ATATGGTATGTCAATATGATTATATACGATCACACTCATAGAAGTGATTTTTTCCAAAAAGGGTTTATTATTAAAAATAATTAAAGGAAAAAAGATGTATATTTCAACATGACATCATGAGCATAAAAATATAGATATATTAGGGCTAGTTACACTAAAATTTATCAATGGGAAATGTACTATGCATTATTTTTTAATTGTATTAAAATAATGATATGCATTATATATATATATCAAATATATAAATTATTCATCCTTATTATGTTATATCAATGTTTGGAAGAAAACATGTTTGGTCTATAAATTCAATAAAATTTCCTTGATAATGGTAAAAAAAATCTGAAAATCATGTTCAGGATTATCTATATGTGATGGTGTCATGAACTAATTTTCCTGGGATATAACTCCATTGAAATAATGATTTTTTAATGATGGAATTCCACCATCAATGAAAAATATCATATTATTCATGTTCATATATGATTAATGGATATATATTTGAATTATTTAATTAATGGGGGGGGTCTAAATCCCCAACCAGTCCATAGTATTTACCTATAAGGGAAAACCGCATCTGATTTCTATTGTAGAATGAATCCAATATGTTAATTCATTAATTTCATAATAAGTATGTGTTTAATTTCATATATATAAAATAATATAATGTTTGTGTCTCATGATTGTGAAAGAATATTTTATGGTTAATCCTAGAAGATGTATGCATACTAGTTCTTTAATAAAATTATTTGATGTGTGGTTGATTTTAATAATTATTTATAATTTAAAATATGAGAATTGCAATGTTAGATAAACCAAAATGAAATTTTGATGAGTTTATATTTATATTTTGATTGAATAAACATAGTTTTTGAAGAATAGTAACATACACTTATGAATAGTTACATGCCCTTAAAAAATTAATGAATAACAAATCACAATAAATAGAAACATCACCCATGAATGAATAAATACAATTTAGACATCATATATATGATTATATGATCATAGTATAAGTATTGTTATTTTCATATGTCATAAATATTATAATTTCAATTTTATGATTAGTTTAATAAATTGTATTGGGAATGTATTTTTATAAAATGTAATCATAAATTGTCATTTTATTATATTATAATTATAAGATATTTATATAGTCCATTGATTAATTTTTTATGTTTTCTTTTCAACGATTAAAAGTATTAATGTTATTTTGAATATATTATGATTTAATTTAAATATTAAATTAATAATAATTTGAAAATTAATTCTAGAAATGGATTATATTGTTGTATTTTATATGTAAAAAATGGTTGTGGTGAATTTTTTGGATTTTTCAAAAATACATGAAATTTGGGTGATTAATAAAATACGATAATTTACAATAATTGATAAATATGTGATTTGTTGTTTCATAGGTTAAGTAATATTGATATAAGACCTCAAGGTTCTATCTCAAATGATATTTAAACTATTATTGGTATCATGAATAAATAATATTGGTTTTATTGAGGGATATAATAAAATAATTTTTAAAATATTCACAAATCACCCCTCTCCTCCAACATTACCCCCACCACTCACTCCCACTTCTCATTACTCCTCTTAAGCCTTGTGACTTGAATATATTATGGCCAAATATCCTCCAATGCTCCATCCCGACATCCATCTTCCCCTGGTCTCATAAAAAGACAATATCATCTCCCCTAAAGAGGCTCTCATGGAAGATTATGCCCAGAGGTAAATTTCTCTTTTCATTTCTATTATTTCATGTTCCTTTATTTTCATTCCATTTCCTCATCACCTTTCATTTGAATGTTGTGATGAATCCAGTACCCTACATGTGCTAGAATATTGTGATGATAATATCATAATTATTCATCATCTATCTTTTCTCCTTCTATTATATAGGAAATGCAAACACCATATGATATGTGTTAATTTATAACATTTAAGGTTGATGGGTTCTCAATTTCTATTAACATATTCAATTCAGGTAATAAAACTATTTTTATGGTTGAAATAGACAATAATATTTGTATTATTACATATTTAAGTTTATGGATACTTTTATTACACAATATTTTAATTTATAAATCAAAATGAGTTCGTTCTGATCAGACACTGCTGTTTAACCCAAAAAATTGTCTTTAATGTTTTATTTAATATTCATATCTACTCCCAAAAACCAAATGAATTTTATTACCATTTAATATTCTTTTTGTTCACCAATAACCTAAAATTTATATTTGGGAAAACCATTCATACTATACATGTTTACCCATACATGATTATAAGTAAATGGATTAGGAATATGATGGAAGAAAACACTTCCAAAAAAAGAAATTGAACCTATTAACCCATCAAAATAACATGAATGAACCAAATACAGTTATACTAAATCAATTACTTGTTTAATAGTTCATTTAATTATTAATTTAAAAACATAAATTTTATTATTCTGGTCATTATGATCATGTAAGGAACACCATAGAGCTTAAGGAAAATGATTCCTACCAGAACCTCCATTTTCATTCAAGTTAATCTTTATATCCCATCATCCAAATTAAATATCATAAAAATTCGTATGTACTCCCCATAATTTTTTTTGACTGTTATATGTATGTGTAAAATCCATAATCATTCTGTCTTTTGAGGGAGTTACATGTTTTAAATGTAATATCGAAAATTCATTCTGAAATACAAGCCCGATAAATGGGAACATCCAAAAATCATATCTTTTTAAATGGCTACTCAATATTATTTTTTATCAAAAAATATTTATTTAAAATCACTACTTTTATTATCAATATACAATATTACATTAATTATTATTTTAAAAAATATTTTTCAAAAATAACTCTTTCTTTGCAATGTAAATGAGTATTTATATCAAGAATTACACCCTGATTTTGTAAGAGTATATTCATCTATTTCATCAGTCGTTTATTTTCATAAAATATTTTTGGAATAATATATTATGACATCATATTCCATATTATATTTAATTTTTTATGATTAATTTTACTATGGATTAGAAAATTGTATACAGTTCATCAGACTACTCGTAGTTGTTAGTGTTTATGTTATTGAATGGGGATGTTTTATACATCTCATAAGTATATGTTGTTTATATTTAACATTGTTCATAAGAGGAATGATTGGGATTGTTAAGTGATTTTTTGTCACTCTATATCCCCTATATGCTTCGACAAGTCTCATGACACAAATTGATATGGACATGGATGAGGCTGTGATCATTTTTAGATATGCTTTTGGCTATGTCCTTAATCATTTGTAAATGTCTATCCTTGGACAGGATAGTATGTTTTAGAATGTCAAACATATTCCTTACCCATATAATGATGATATAAATTCAAATATCATGAGGTAACTCAAAAGGTAAAAAACCCATTATTATGTAATATTATAGAAATACTAACTCAGCTCTTATTCATACCAAATTATGTTCACACTTTTCTTTTAAAGTAATGTGGTTTCAATTATTCTCAAAGCCTAATGTTTATGTTATCCTCAACTATATTTCTGAATCTTATTGAGCATTTGTTCTCACTCTTTTCTTATGATTCATTTCCCCAAGACAAAAACATGTATATTATTATATAATTTTTGCGATAATCTTAGAGTGGTGGTTGTTCCCATGAAAGTATATTTGTTGTTTTTCATATCAAGTTGTACTGTTTTAAATATGTATGTATCTATCATTCCAAATATAATAAACTATTCATTAATTTGGGTATGAAATTATTGAAATAATTCCTATTTAATGTAATATGGCACTGACTCTTGGAAATTGTGGATTGGTTTTTATTGATAGTATTAGATGATGTTTAGTATAAAACATGGAAACTAGATTTAGAATATGTAGATTTGGTAAAAAAACCATAAGATAATATTTTAGATTAAGAATATAATAATATCATGTTATTTTGATAATTTATAGATTTTGTGGACTGTTCTAGAGAATAGAACCCTGATTGGATACTAAAAGGGGACGTGTTTCTAGTACATATGAAACTAGGAGTGAAAACACTGACAAGGAGTTTTGGGCTTGACCCTTGGTATCCTGGTTTCTGACAATGAGCCTTACTACACACATAGTTTGACACTCACATGGGATATTCTTATGTTTATTCAAATTTTACATACATGACATTATAACGTATTATAATGTAGAATTTTCCTCAAATAAACCATGTTCATGATTATGTAAGTACATATGAATATGATTTGAATTGTTATTTTATTTTTCAATGTGAAGATTGTAAATTATTATTCATAACCAATTCTAGTGAATGAAATTATTTAGAAATTTCACATAGTGGAAGTAATTGAAACTGCTTGAACATACGTATCCCGTGTAGGGATTTCCATCCTATCCAGGACAAGGATGTTGTCTCTAGAGCTGCGACTGGTACTAATAAGCTTATAACTATACTGGAATAATTGGCTCAGGATGTGAGAAATAACATTACCTACATAGAGCATAAAGATCCATAATATGAAGTGTCGATGTTACATCACGTTATGTGAAAACCACCTGCATTATTTAAGTATACTAAAAACCAGTTCTTAGAGGAGTAGTGGATAAGTTTTATAGAGACGACATTTTGGCCATGAGAAGTAACAAAAGGGAGCCGGTTGTTATGGATATTTATCATTTGTTAAGAGATGATGGTCAATGGTGTTCAGAATTTCCAAACACAAAGTAGTATGAATATTTATAATTCATATAATGTAGTGAATTTAATGAGTAATTATTTGGGAAATACAATCCTCCTATTCAATTAGAAGATAATGAAAGGATGTTTATAAATTTGAGCCAAATGGAAGATGAGAATTTTGAGAAATATGAAGCCGAATTCACGATGTTATCAGGGCATATTGTGGAATATATACGTTATCTAAGGAGCAGTATTGATCGATTCTTTAATGGTGAAAAGCCATTCCTTTGGCGGGAACTGGTCTTCCAAAATTTATCATCATATAATGATATAGTCTAATGTGATATCAAAAAGGAAAATGAGTTCTCTATTTCATTTTAAATTACAGAAATAAAAGTGAAGAATAGGGTTACTGAAATATCTGGGAATGGAAATAAGAAAATGGGGAAAAAGGGAAGAGTTGACATTTCCCTCTGTAATAGCTGCGGAAGGAAACCCCATATTACAAGAATAGATTGAAATGGGGTGTGTAACATATATGTATAAGAAGGCAATCATGCTGGAGTTTTAATGGGTAAAAAAGAAGCTATTAATGATCTATTCAATAATTGTAAGGAGATGGGACACTATGAGAAATAGTTTACAAAATTTCAAAATGGCATGCCTCAAATATGGCCATGGGAGATGGGACAAGATCATGCGATCAGTACTGCAGATATTATAGTTTCTAATGATTTTTTGGTGTGTTATTTAATCATTTCATCATACATATCCAATAATTTATTTTATTCTAGAACAATAAATTATTTAATATCAAACATGTTTTCCAAGAAAATTTGATATTTTAAAATTTCTTCAATGAAGGAGTATTCAGTCAAAACTACTATAGGATGTATCATTGAAACAATGTTGTGTTAGGTAGTCTCCATTAGGTCATATAAATGTGCACTACAATTAAATTTTATTGACATACCCAAGATTTAATTTGATATAATCCTTTGTATATATTGGCTTTCAAAAAATGATGTAATTAAATATTTCAAGAATAATTAGTTTACAATTTTTAGGATGATGTTGAATCTATTGTCTTTAAAGAAGATACATGAACATATAATTTTCATCTAGATCCACACAATTAGCACTATTAAATTTAATTATTTGGGTGGAAGGGATCAAAATAACTCTTGGTGAGGGAAGGGATGATCAATTGTAAGACATACCTATTGGGAGTGAATAAGTTGAAGTGTCTCCAAATGATTTACGTTGACATCCTCTTGAGTGTGAAATTGAGTTTTCCATTGAGTTAATTAATGATTCAAGAGCCATATCAAAGACCCCATATAGAAAAGCCAGTATGGAATTTATGAAATTGAAGGAACATCTAGAGGGACTGAGTGATAAATGATTTATTCTCAATAGTGTTTCTCCATGGGGATCACTTATTCTATTCATTTAGAAGGTACATGGATATTTTATTTTTTTCCATTGACTACAAGGAGGACAATGTAATAATAATGATGAACAAGTGTCCCCTACCTCACATTGATGATATTTTTAGTCAACATCATGGAGAACAATATTTATTAACGATTTGTCTATGATCTAAATATAATATGTTTCCTTTGATTATATAAGATAATCTAATGATATAATTTCAAATAAGAATGGGCACAATGATTTTGTAGTAATTTCTTCTGGAATGACTAATGCACCATCTATTTTCATGAATCTAATGAATAGAATTTTAATGGAATATCGTGATGATATTGTGGTGGTATTTACTAATGATATATTAGTATAGTAAAAAATGTATGAAGATCATGAAAATCACTTACTCTCTATTTTAAAGACTTATAGAAAGATGAATTATATGTTCTGTTTAGCAAGTGTGAATTTGATCTTCAATCAGTTTCCATTATTGTTCAAATTTCCTCTATAGATAGAATATCTCATGATTATAGAGAGACAAATGATGTGAAAGAATGTCATAATATAATGAATATCAATGAGGTTCATAGTTTTTTTGGATTAGTAGGTTATTATCAGTGTTTCATTCAAAACATCACCCATTTAGCCATCCCAATAACCAGGTTTACACGTAATGGATTTATGTTCATATGGACAAAAAATGTGGGTAATTTTTCTAGAAATTGAATAAGATATTAGTGTATGTAGTGATCCCATCAAAACCAACGACGAACGATGGTTTTGTAATTTATAGTGATGTTACAAGAAACGACAAGTATATGTAATTATGAACAATGATAGAGTTATTTTCTCTACATCAATGCACTTAAAAAAATCATTATTATATCTATCGTACTCATGATATTGAGTTTGTTGTTTTAAAAGTTAGTCGAAATATATGGAGACATTATCTCTGTGGTGATAAAATGTGAGAAATATACAGATTACAAAATTATAAATTATATCATCCCACAGAATGAATACATCATGAGGCAACAAAAATGGCTCAAAATACCCAAAGACAATATTTTTTCTATAAAATACCTCCCATGAAAACAAATTAAGGTAGCTGATGTATTGAGTTAAAAGGATAATTGATTTATTAACAAAATGAAGATTTACAATGATCCTTTGTATATGGATATAGAGAGGATGGATATGGGAATTATCCACAAATGTGAAACATCACTAATATTTCAAATGGTTGACCAACCATATTTATTAGAAATGATTAATATTTCTCATCCCAATTTTAAAAAATTACATAATTAATTTAATACTTTGAAATAAGATAAGTTGTCTTAATTCATATAAGAAGATTGAATTTTGAAATTTTGGAAGATGATATGTGTTCCCTCAATACATGAAGCTAAAAAGGGGGTTATCGGATGATTCTTATAGCAAAAATGTCTATATACACTATGCTACAACTAAAGTGTTTATACAATTGAAGGAATATTTTTTGTTGCACAACCTGATGTAGGAAATAAGAAAATGTGTATCAAGATGATTAGTCTATAAATATGTATAGGGTGAACGACAAAATCCTAGAGGAGTCATTTATCCTCTACCTATTCCTATATAGAAACTGGATGACATAACCATGGATTATGTAACTAGATTAGATGAAACTCTATGGAAGAATGATGCGATAAGTGTAATTTTTGATCGACTTTTGAAATATGCACATTTCCACGCAATAAGAGATGCATTTTCATTGGAAAACATAGCACAAACATATATCAATGAAGTTTTAAGACTTCATGGAGCACCACATTCAATATTTTTGGATCCACATCCTCGATTTGCATCCAAATATTAGAAAATTATTCAGAATTATTTTGATACTGAGTTTTTTTTTTGTACTGCATATCTCCCTCAAACTAATGGCGAATCAAAAAGGATGATTCAAACCTTATAGGACATGTTGATATCATACTCACTTGACTTCCTAGGTTTGTGTGATCGATATTAAACTTTAGAATTGTTTTACAATAATAATAGTTTTCATTCATGTTATAAAATGTCATCGTATGAAGGATTGTACAAAAAGTGGTGTTGTACAACAACATGTTGGGAGTATATTGGAGAAAGGAAGTATGTGGGCCATGATTTTGTAGTGGAAACAATAGAAAATATAAAGCCTTTTCAAGGCCACATCAATGAATCTCAAAGTAGAAGAAAAATTATATTCTGATAATCGAAGGATGGATTTTGTGTTTTAGGTTTGACATCATGTTTTCTTAAAATTAACCCCTAGAAGGGTGTTATAATATTTGGGATGAATGTGAAATTAAACCCTCAGTATATATCCCCTTTTAATTATTTTTAGAATTGGAGTTGGTGTATATCGTTTGGATATACCTAATAGAATGTCTAATATTCACAATGAGTTCCATGTCTCTTTATTGAGAAAGTGTATTCTTGACCCAACAGATTTTCTCACTTCTGATGGTACAAAATTGGAACATGACCTATCTTAATTTGAAGAGAGTATCTGGATTCTAGGCAATAAAGAACATTTTTTGAGAAATCATATTACACGAATGGTGAAGATAATTTTGAAAAATCAATAAATCGAAGAGGAAACATTGGATCAGGAGTAGCTTATGATGATAAACTACTAAAATCATTTTGTGAGGTAATATTCTTGGAATTTTGAGGATGAAATTTCTATAAGGATGAGATAATGTTACACCCAATGATTATTCAAATAAATATAATATTGAAATCATTAAGTATTGAGTCTCTAAAAAACCCAACATTGTTATATCATATATACTTAAAATAATATTTTTGCCTATGATATTTCAATTTCAAAAAATTTATATACATTGTTGGGTTCAGGGTGATATCTAGAGTTTGATAGAATGTAATTAGTTTTTGAACAATACCAACATACTCTTATGAATAGTAATATACAATGTGAAATTGTAATGAATAGTAATGAAATTGAATTAGAAATAAAAAAAAACATCACCCATGAATGTAGAAATATATTTTCGGCATCTTACAAGTGATGAAATAAATATAGTATTAGTAATGGTATTTTTGTATGAAATAAATATTTTAATTAAAATTTTAAGGTAAATTTAATAATATAAAATGGAAAATTATTTTCATAAAATATAATCATAAATTGTTAATTTATTTGATTATTGTTATAAAATATTTATATGGGACCTTGATTAATTTTTCATTGGTGTTATAAAAATAGTTATAGTTTTAATATTGTTTTTTAATTATGATTCTATATAATAAATAAATTAAAAATATATGGAAAATTATTTTCAGAAAATTTATTTCCCTTTTTAATTCTACATGATAAAAATTGGTTGGGGTGATTTTTTTAGATTCGTGTAAAATATATTAAGTTTAGATGAATGGAAAAATAAAAAAATCTATAAAATATGAAAAATACATGATTTATTGATTCATAGATGATGTAAGGAGGATGTAAGACCACTAAGATTGAATGAATATGAACTGATTACTATTATGGGTCTTATAAATCCATAATATTGGTGTTCTTCAGTGATGTAATAAAATAATGAATAAAATATTCCCAAATCTCCCCACTCCTCCACTATAACCCCCCTCCCACATCCTCTTCTCTTCACTCCTCCACGGCCTTGTGACTTGCCTAAATTCTGCCCAAATATCATCCTAAGATCATCCCCCATTCCTTATAGCCCTTGTACTCAAAAAACTACCACAACCTCTACCCTAAAGGGGATCTCATGGTAAATTACATTAAGAGGAAAATTCCACTAGTCATTTATTTTACTTCATTTACCTTTCATTTCATTTTCATTACACACCTCCTTTCATACTAATGTTTTTATTAATCTAGTGCCATAGATGTACTAGAAATTTTTTATGATAGAGGAATAATTCTTCATCCTCTATCCTTTCCTGTTATTTTATAATAAAAAAGAATACAACATCTAAGATGTGTTAATTTATCATTTTCATGGACGACACAGATTCAATTTCTATTACTATATTACATTATGGTCATGAAAGCATTTATATTGTTGAAAAGGAATAATAAATTTTTATAACTTATTTTAGGCTCTCGAATTATTTTTTACACATGATATTAATTTATAAATAAAAATTAATGAGTTGTGATAAAAAACCTCAAATTATCCAAAACAATTGTCATTAATGTTTTATATATTGATTTATCCTCACTCCCACAACCCCAATTAATTTTATAAACAAGTTATATTACGGTTCTTCACAAATAATATGCATATTATATTTTGGAAAACCATTCACATTCTACATGTTTACCACTACATGAATATAAGTCAACTAATCATGAAAACCAATGATGAAAACACCACCAAATAATGAAATTGAAAATATTATACATTAAAAAGGCCATGAATGAACCAAATTTGTTTATAAAAAATCAATTAAATGTAGAATAGGTTCTGGAAACATTCATTTATGAATCTAAATTGGATTATTCATGACATTAAGATCATGTAAGAAACACCTTTAGATATAAGGTAAACATTTCATACTCGAACCTCTATTTTCATTTGGCTTACACATTCCCTCCCTTAAACCCAATTATTTTTATAATTAATTTTATTTCCTCATCATAAATTATGCGGAATGATTTTATGTATTTTTAAATCTATAATCCTTATTTCTTTTGTGAGAGTCACATGTTTTAAAAGAAACTTCAAAATTTTTATCCAAAATACATCCCATATTCAATGGAATTTCTCATATTTTTACCAATTTTAAATGGAACTCTATAATCTTTTATTAGAAAAAATATGCTTATAAATAAATAATTTTATTATGAAAATACCATATTATATAATTTTTTGTTTTAAACAACTTATTTTTCAAAATAATTCATATTTTCAACGTAAATGAGTCTTTATCTCAAGAATTACTCTATTATTTTATAAGAGTATATTCATATATATAAACAATATTGATGATATTAAGTATTTTTTGGACTAATATATTATGTATTCATAAAAAATATTATATTGAATAGTTTATGACCTATTTTCCTAGAAATATTCTAAGTTGATAAAATTCATATTACATCTCATAATGGTTAGTGATTACGTTACAGATTGGATATGTTATTTACATGTCATGCGTATAATATTCTTATTATTAACTGTGATCATATCAGAAATTAGTTAGACTTATTGTGTGATAGTTGGGGCCCTCTATATCCCTTATATTCATTATTATGTCTCATGGGACAAATTGGTATAGAATCATTAGAGACCTTTCCCATTTTTATATATGGTTTTGGCTAAGGCCTTAATCTTTATTAGATTTATTGGGTGAGGACTTGATGTTATGTTCTAGATTGTGTGGAATATTAATTTTCCCCATTATCAAGCTAGAAATTAAAATTTCATGAGGTTAGTCAACTTGTAGAATACCCACTATTATGTTTTATAATAGGAATAATTACATAGCTCTTATTATTACACATTTATGTTCACGTTTTTCTATTAAAGGAATGTATTTTCAATTATTCACCTTGACTAATGTTTATGTTTTCATACGATGTATTTATTACTCTTAATGATTGTTTCAGCTCACCTATTTAATATGTTTCATTATTCCTAGGAAATGAAGATGTATGTTATTATTGACTTTCATGAGTAATCTTTGAGTGGTGGATGTTACTAGTTAAACATATTTTTGGATTTTCATTTTAAGATGTAATATTGAACTTATATATGTATTTGGATATCCAAATATACTAAACAATTCATTCCATCAGGGTATGAGTTTTTTTTAATGATGAAAATATAATGTAATAAGGCAGGATTTCTATGAAACTGGGGTCGGGTCTTTACAAGAACACATTCAGGAACTTGTGGAGATGTCGAGTATATTAGATAATATGTATACTCAGATAAAGTAAAAGTAAACTAGTAGATAAGTGTACTTGGATATCGACCTGTATAAAAATTTACAACCCAACGTACATGAGAATATGGAAATGAACTTAGGCACACAAATGATAAGGTTCATATTTAGTAGTAAATTTACTGAAAATAAATTTTTTCATTAAAGAAACACTTTTGTGGGTAAAGTGAGAAACCAATCATTCATTCACAAAAGGAAATTGATGAACCATTGAAGAACATTTTGAGCCAGTTAGAGTTAATCTCCAACTTAAATGGCAAGAGAGAATGCAAAGATGAGTATCAGAATCATCCTTTAGAAGGTCTTTGAAAAGGTCTGCCAGTTTCTCCCAAGCATGGATGTAATCTTCTTATTGGATCTTCCCATCATTAAAACCCCTAATCAAAATCATATCATGTTATTCAATCCAATTACTCTGCTCTTCAATGGTGGCCACCCTTAAAGGTATTCCAATCATCCTATGAGATTCTTCATCGGAAGCGTTAATTGTTAAAACTGTTTCCACTATTTCTTATCTTGAGTGCATGAGCAGCTCCAAAGAAGGGTCTGTCTCCATACCGGACTCACGTGGTTGGCCAATTTCAGACTTGGATGTTGAAAGGGGGTCGTTGACCCCCCATGTCGGCCTTGGATTTCATTGTTGATCTAGTCTCCCTCGGTAGTGGTAAGTAAGAATTGTCCTTCATTTCTTTCCGAGAGCCCCTCCGACTCTTACTTCTCCCCGGGCTTACCGGATCCTATTGGAATTATGCTCCTGTATCACCTGAAAAAATCTCAGATTTCCCATAGATGGATTCTTTCCCATATTCCACCTTCTTTAGTGAGGAACTAGCCAGATCAGCCACCTATTCATGGTTATCCTATGAATGCCCTTAAATTATATCATTAATCACAATTGCACCCAATTATCTACTTGGCAAATTAACTAAATCCTGATGCAATACCTTACTACCAGGAGAGCCACCCTCCCATGAAGCCTTGTGTTTCAGGACATTGTCATTGGTTCCAAGACCTGCGCACACAACCTCTGCATATGAAGCTTCCTGAGGAGTCTTAGTTCATTCTTCTTCAACCATTTGAGAATCCACCACATTGGTAACACTACCAAATTGCACCTCCTCCACAGCCACACCCTCAACCGGTGTTGATTCCTAAAATCCAACCAGATCCCCACTCAGGTGTTTGAATACATCCTTTAACAAAGGATTCACAACCTGAGGCCCAAATCTCACATCCACAACAGACATTCCCTCAGGATCCACACCATACGGTTCCTATCCAAGTGTTCCTACTACGGTATGAGTCCATGATTATTTTCCACTACCAATTCCCATCTGATTCTTAGGTCCTCACATACAATCTTTTTTCAAGTGCCCCAGCCTCTTACAGTCCAAAAGAAAATCAAACCATGAATCTAATAACACCTCATGCTTGCATCGAAATTCTTCCTCCATAGTTATCCAAACATAATCGATAGCATCCATGGAATCATCTACTTCAATACAGACCCGCAGATTAACAGGATGGAAAAGTGCTACAGTTCGGCATTTCGATCACAGATATCTACATATTAAATTTCCAAGCATTCTAATAACTGAGGGGTTTTGAAATGGTAGGGGAAGATTCAAAAAGCTTACCCAAACTGCCATTGAAGAGGAATCACCCTTCATATAAATATTGTATGTCCATCAGAAGTTGTAGAACCGATATCCGTAGAAGGAATGGAGAGCAATGGACCACTCTTTGATTAAATCCTCCTCTGAGGAAAAATGTATCATAATATGTCTACTGTCAATCAATCCCACTATCTCCCTTTCATTTAAATCCCCAGAACAGAAAATATACATGTCAAACGCATCAACCAAATGTCGTTGTTTCTTGAACCGAGCAATCAATTTCATTTAGTAGTAAATTCAATGCAACCTAAGTCCACATCATGTTATTATTCATATATTCCTTGGAGAAAGTTTTTTATTTAGAATAGGATGGTAATTTTGATTGAATTATCTTAGATTTATCCTACAAGGGTACAATGGAACTCAATATATCTTCCATGGATTGTAATCAAATTTATGGTTTCACTATTTCATAGAGATTGATTCATCTCCTGGTTGGACCTATATTGGATCGTATATCCATACTAGGAGAGGATAATTGTATCTTAGTGACCTCCATGAGTAAGGCTTCGATCTCTTATATAGAATGTATATATATTAAATTATTTGGTGTCCCATAGTATCTCTATTTTTGATCCCCTACATAGATTAAGATATTATTTGAGATATATTTTGTACATAATGGTTATGTCCCAATTATCTTGACCTATAAGATGAGCATCATTTCTGATAACATAGATCATGGTATAATTAAACCCAGAATCAAAAATTACAGTTAATAATTTAGTATAATCATTTGAATGGTAGTTTGGTTTCACAGCACATGAGATTTTTTTATTATAATAATATGTAGGATTTTGTTTTCATTATTTTTCATATTTGGATAATATTGACATTTTATTATTTTCTATTTCAGAGAGGCCAACTGTGTATGAGTATACTCACACTTGTAGAAATTTTCCCACATGTTCCATATAGTATATTGAAGAGAGACTTCCAGATAGTTACCTTTGAATACCATGAGATGGATAAGAGATGTTTTGGGGTTGAAAACATTAGGGTTATACTGGTGTTTTATTTGATGGAAGTCACCACATTCTAATTCGGTTGGTCACTTTCTGCCATTATTTTGTTGTGTATGTATTTATCCTCTATATTTCAATAAACAATTTATTATTACACTTAGATTGTCGGATAATATATGTATTCAATCATTGGTATTAGTTGTTTTACATTATCATCATTGTTCGGTGTCTAATTTTTGCTTATGTCTATAGGTACATTAGACTAATTCCTACTTTATATGGTTTATGTATAGTCATCACTAGTCAGGATCCCTATTCAAATTAAGAATATGCATGGGTTAGTCACACATAGAATATTTATGGCTTGGTGGGTTCAAGTGGGTTTTGGGTATGATAGAGTCAGATAACAGTTCTACCATATGACCAGTGTATAGACTTCTATATTGATGTGCTAATTTTATATGATTTATAGAAATAGTGATAAATAGTTTTGATTAGCACTATTAAAGAAGTATATATAGTATTGTTGTGATGACTAGATTATATATTCAATAGGACTCTAATAAACCACATACTAAATTGGAATATGTAGACCTTGGTTTCATGGGAAAAATTTGTACATTCATCCTACTATCATGGGTTATAGTTTATATGAACATCATCAATAATCTCTATGGATATAATTTTTAACCATGTTATACCTTTTTTACTACTGAATTATTCTATGATGATATCCTTATAGGATTATAATACATCAATACAATGATTATCCTCTATGTTACAAGGATTTATACAAGAGGACGTTACAAAAGGTGGAACCTCTAGGTGACTTACTATTTATTTCACCACCTCACAGAGACGAAATTATAAGTACCCAATAATAATGCACATATTCGGAGTGTGATGCATGAGTTCTATATATAGTGACCTCATTGGATTTTGATTGAGACAGACCCCCAGGCTTCTAACGAATTACTACTTGTAGTCTCTATAGTTTTACTACTATGTAAGGATGCCTTAATATCATAATTAAATCCTCACATAAATCATTATTTTGGGATTAAATGAGTGATAGTGGAGGGTACTGACACATTAGCATGATATGAAATAGCTCCAATGGTCTAAATATGAGTTTCTTATAAGATAATTGTTTTATCCATCTATATTGAAATTAGTGATCATCCACGAGTATATTGTTATATATTAGGGTTGTATGACCAACACATATTATATGGTCTCATTTACCGATATATAGCAGTAATCCCAATATATTTTATGAGTTCATTTAAATATGAAATAAACCATTGAGTATTTATTACATCAATATATCATATATATATATAGTATTATATAGTTTAATTCACGCATATTCTAGAATGCTTTACTGGTAATTGTTAATGGTTATCATCCTGATATATTAGATGATATCAATGAGGGGTTGTAATGGAAACAAGAGATATGATACCTTGATAGGAAGAAGTATCGAAATTTCACACAGATTTTTGAATACCATATATTACAAGGTTTCATCCCAGGGTATAGGATTTGATGTTCAAGGCTCTAATGGTGTATCAAGTCATCTACGTTATATTCGGTTCTTCTCATTTAATGTTAAATGAAATCTCCCTCATAAATTTTTGGTCAATTGTATAGATGACAGTTAGATGGAATATGGTCAACCAAGGAAGATATTGAGTAATGATAATGAAGTTCCAAAAAGCTGTGGATATGGAGGTAGGGTACGAAGAGAATACTGATGAGGAATGTGGTTCTACCTATTACCACCACAACCACTACGAGGTTCATTCATGAACATGATAAAGGTGATCAAGTATATTGAATGCAATAAGATGCTGTTTACTTTGACCCCATGTATATTGTCATGATTTAAGGTATGATCTATTCTTACTCTACATTAGTTATTGTTCTAATAGAATTTTTTGTGATCCCTTATTTTCTTGCTACTTATCTGGTGTGTGACTTAATGATTAATATTGATCCCTTAAATCATCCCTTGAGGTTTTATACTATGACATTAATTGACTTGGTGATCAAATACTTATACTGATAGTGTGATTTGATGCAAGGAGGTGACATCTTAGTAAGGATTTTCTTTACATATTCCATTTTTCATTATGATATCATTATCTTTATAGAATTACTATCACTTTTTAAGCCCATAATATGGTTTTAGATAGAGAATGTGGTGTATCTATGATGACCGATTGATTTTTCTCATTGTGGGTGAGAAGGAAACCTATGTCACGAAGGATAACATAATATGTTGTAAATTAAAACGGATTACTTACCTGTTGGCTAGCATGTCTGTTGGTGTATTGGACGTTATGTCTACTCCATTCCAATGGTAGGGGAAGGGTATGATTATATCTTTCATGAGGACATACTTTGAATATATCATAGTAGATAAATATACTATTTCACTGAATTAATCCCTATAATTCAATGGTCTCAATTCCAATCAATCATATACCTCTCAGTGTGTTTCAAGATAAAGGATGTAGAAGGAGGACAAGAATATGAAGGTCATCCTAAGACAAAATGTTCCCCAAAAACAAACCAAGTAATTTTTTAAATAATTTATATGGAAGATCAAATTTATTATGTTTCTGAAACCTTATTTATTTAATAAAAAATACCCTAGGTTGACTTTTAAGGTTTTTTGATAAGTTTAAAGAGTGCATTTTAAAAAAAATATCCCTAAAATGTTAAGTGGTTTTGAAAATAGTTTAAAAAAATAATTTAATTTAATGGGTTTTATAATTTAGAAACCAAGGGTATTTTGGAAAATATGAGATAAATGTGCCATTTTTATTCCGTACAAAAATTTCATTATTATTGTTCATAGAGATTCATTGAAATTTTGTTTAATTCAATTGTTTAAATTAATTGTAATCCAAATTAATTACTAAACGTTTATTTCAATTCCTGAAACACCAATCCTTGCCATAAAAATGTTATTTTCAAATCATAGAATAGATTCATGGAATATAAAATTTTAAATTATATTGATATTTAAATACATTGGGTAGGAAAATGGGTCTGGTGTTTTCCAAAAGGATCTATATAAGTCACACACTCAAAAACTCACACAAAACAGTTAGATATTAAGAGAAAATATATCGTAATCATGAAAATAAGTATTCAAATATGAAATAGTGAAAGATATATGCAATGAAATTTTGTAACACC
Organism: Viscum album; assembly: GCA_963277665.1. NCBI lineage: Eukaryota > Viridiplantae > Streptophyta > Magnoliopsida > Santalales > Viscaceae > Viscum > Viscum album. The sequence continues at coordinate 1,294,869,753 of OY728158.1, forward strand.
CTTATTACTCAAATAAATTATCAAATATATTTATCATAAATACATTGAGATGTTTGTAGATTTATAATAACAAAATCAACCATTTATACCAACATTGAGAGGAGGAGGAAGCTCAGGTGGATCTCCTTCATCATTTCATCTCTCCCAATAAAGATATAGTGCTCCATAAAATCCAAGGTTCTGAAAGGAATCATATGGAACATAAATTTGGATGTAATCCACTATCCTAGTCGAACTTGAAAATGAGGTCCCATATTTCATTTGTATAGCCCAAATGAGACCTGGTTTTGGGCATGTAATTTTTGTCATACAAAATGTATCGCATTCCTTGTATAGAAAATAGATTTATCCTTACATGAAAAAGAATATAAAAGTATTTAAATACCTATTTATTATCCCCAAAAAAATAAATGTGACCATTTGGAGTCTTATAGCTCGAGATATATATGAAACACAACACACAAATTTTTAGATTCTGCATATTTAGTTTCCTAGAACGATCATCCTAGATGAGTCACAAGAGGGATGGATTGGGGTTTGATTAATTCATAAAGGTTGTATCCCATGAATTTTGGGATCCTTCCACAAAATATCATCCCATTTTCATTCACATAGTTCCTGAAATATTCAAAATAGTGGATATGTTTCATTAGGCTTGAAAGTAGTTTGGTCCCGTTTCCTTTTTGATAATAATCATCCCTCCAAATCACCACCTCCTATAATAAAATCTACATTAAATTGAAATTTAAATCAATCATAGTGAAAAACATTAATTAATTTAATCAAATTGTATGTAAATTTTTTTATTTAATTTTGTATTTCAAATACCATACTTATTTAGATCAATGGTGTAAGAGTGAAATAAAGTACTGAATTGTGGTGTGATCACATCCCCACACCAAATAATATTCACTCTGAAAAAAATGAACATATCCAAAAATTATGAATGTATATATTATAAACATAATTATGTATTAAAACTAACGAATAATATAATTTATTATAGAAATGAGATCCTACAAAAGGTCAGACTGTGAAGTTATTCTCATTGATCTGGGAAAAAGTGGTTTAATTTTTTTTATCAAAATGAAATTCCATGAGTTGCATAATACCAATTGAATAAAATAATTCAGATATTAATCATGCCACTAATTCTCTATTTGTGGGTGTGAAAACCATTTATTTTAATTTCATTCATCTTTCTATAGTGTAAATTTATGTTATTTTAAATATTCTACTTACATGATCATTTCAACCATACCTACCCTACACCCGTTGAATTCAAATTTTAAAACACACTCACATAAGACTACCTCTAAGTCAAAACATAATATTCTTATATATATATCCCTATATTTTTTATATTTCATCACTCCCATTAATGTTTATTTGTTTTTTTTATAGGGTGTACAATAGACGGATAATAGGTCTATATGTATAAGACAATCTAGTACAATAATGTAATAGATCAGATTAGGAATGGATATATGGAAAAATAATATCTGAAGGTAGAGATAAATTATCCTAAATTATATTTATATTATATTAATTAATAAATTTTAAAACTTCATGGATGGATCTAATTTTGTGGGGAGAAATTCTGTGACAGAAATTTACCTTAAACTAATCACACAAAGGGTAACATTCTTATCAAAGGATAATAAATTATTAAACCACTTATTTAATAGAATAAGATAAAAATTTCCATGAGAATGTCACACCACAATATTGAATTTATACTAAAATACACAATTCATCAGAAATGTTTTTTAATGTTAAAATATCATGAAATACATATATTCATCAAGAATTTTCAATAACATCCATGATTAATATGGAGTAATATTAAATGAAAATATTGGAAAAAAATAACATCCATCATCAAAAAATAGTTGAATAGGGGGAATAAAACAATACCATTAAAAAATCTAAAAATAAGATGAATGGTGATGAAAACACATATCTATCAAATTAATGAACCCATTCATCCGTACCAAGTGTGTATGTTTTTGTAATGATAATAAAATATAATTTTGTAAGGAATGTGAAAACATGGTTGTTTTATTTCATATATTCCATCTTTAAAATGGTGTTCCTCCATCGGGGAATCTAGAAGCCCTTCATGAATGTTCCTAAGAAACTACCCATTTAAATTGAAGGTTTTATTTTTTCTTCACATTGTACCTAAGTGAAACCAAATAGATTAACATTATTAAATTTTTATTGTCCAATCCAGTGGGAAAAAATCTTACTTATATGTAAATTCTACATTTCTTTTAAAATAATGACCATATGACCTATATAGAATGAATGATGAAGGATGGGGTGGTCATGCGTAGTATTTGTTCTCTCTAACTCCTGAATCTATTATATCCTTTAAAAAGATACAAAAAATACTAGACATCAATTGTTTAATTTCATAGTAGGACCGGTTCTATATATAAATATGGAGGAGATAAATATTTTCCTAAACATATTGACACGGTGGCATTATTGTGGTAGTTTTGAATGTAGTACAATATTCCCAAGATCAATCATTGATTCTATGTCTCTAATATATTCTATTGGGATTAATGGTTCTACAATAATATGTTTTAAATATCTATTTTACACTTCGAATTTATCATTTTTTTATGCTGAAATACAGTAGACACTCATTGCACAACCACATAATGATCAAAAATAGATTACATAGTTTTGTTACTAAAATTAGAACAATGGTCCCTAAGGATGATCCTAGGTAACCAAAAACTATATATGAATCTGGATCTCAAAAATTATACAACAAAATTGGATGAATCATTCCATATGTCTATTTCCTTTATCTATTATGACACATAATAAACTATAAGAAGAATGTAAAGGTTTCCATATGAATTCAAAATTTCCCCTATAATGTCAATGACCCGAATATGAAAAATGTAATGAAAGAGTAAGGGTTTTTTAGAAATTTAAATTAATTTAGATATATTCCCTATTCATTAAATTTGGGTAATGATTTTACAAAAATCATTGTCATTCCCAATATAATACTTTCGAAAATAGACCAGAATCGAGGACCTTGTGAGAAGTCCATCCGAGACCAAAGTGGACCCCACATTCATGTCATTGGATAAACCGAATGACAGAATAAAACTCACTATTTGGAGCACAACATCAAGGTGCATGATCCATACTTGTTCACCAAAGGTAAGGGTCATTCTATATGTACCAACAAGATTCATGTTTTGGTGATCATCATGTGTTTTTTTCAAAATCACTCAAAATGAAAGATTCTAGAAAATAATTTACAATTTTAGAATAAAAAAGCATAAAATCCTTCAGATGGGAACATTTATCCTCAAGAGAAATACCCATTCATAGAATAAATTGGTATTATTAAATTTCTATGGATGAGAGTATACTAAAAATATGATCATCCGCCACAATATTTACTCTTTTTTCAATTTAATTTTATGTTTAAATTTTCAAAGGGGGATAATTCAGTGAATGATAAGTGGTTTGGTTTTGGTATATTAATGGAATACAAGGGGATGCACAGTCTATGACCACAATGGCATTGGACCCAAAAATATATGACATTAATTAATCTAATAAAAATGCATTGGAAAGAAATTCTTATTTAGTTGCAGTGTAGTTTTCTTGGGCATGGTCTAGTGATTGTGGGGAATAGGAAATGAAATTTTGTTATTAATCGACCCTTTGTTATAGACCTATCAAACTGCATAGTAATAAGTATATCACAACTGAGGTGGTTGGATTATAGGGGGTTACATAAGACACATTTTCAATTAATTAATAGCTTCCTCACATTCATTATAAATAAAATGTCTTATTTTTGTAGTACATGGTAGTGGGGTGTGAAATATTATTAATGTTATGAATAAATCGATGGTAAAATACATCATGTAAATTGAATAACTACACATCATGATCATTTTTGGGGAATGGTTGTGTTGAAATTAAGTCTTCATTTCATTTATCTATATGTATTTTATCCACTGATATTACATGTCCCAATACTGTTCCTTATCACACCATGATATGGAATTTCTCTCGATTTATTATGTGATACCTCTGAATACAACGATGTAGGACTGAACCAAGACAACTTAAATCAATCATCAAATGAGGATCCATAAACAGTTTAATCATCTATAAAAATATTCATGAAATTCATCAGGTAATCATAAAAATTATAATCATGCATTAATAGAATATATCCAGAGCATTGCGCAGACTAAATGGAATCCTCATATAAGAAAATTTCCTAAAGGGAAAGTGAATGTCATATTTTCTAGATATTCAGGAGAAATATGTATTTGAAAATATACATAATATCCACAAATGAAATAGTAGTGGGAGTTCTCTACTATCCTCTCTTTCATCTGGATAATGAATGGAAATGGTAAATGGTCATTTAATAGTGTATAGGTTTAGTTGGTGATAGTCTATGTGGAAACACCAACTATTATGCACATGTGATGGAACTAATTCATAGTTTTCTTTTTTAGTTACTATAAGACTAGTGTTTTACCAAATAAATATACTAGTCTTGGACATTTAGTATTAGAGATGGGTAAAATGATTCCAGTAGCAAATATTTTCATTACCACTTTTTTTAACAACATATATAAGGATTGGGTTTAGTCGACATTGTGCATGAATCAATAGTTTAGCCTAATAATTTAATAATATATGATTTTTTAATGTTATGGGATAATAATAAGAATATCAAAAGTGACCATCCCGAATCTTTTTTATACTTCATCAAAAGAAGATGGTGTCGAAATTCAGGATTATAAGGGGGTGAAACAGAAATGATATGAATATTTTAAATCATGAGTCACTTTTTTATGATCCAATTTTGGGGGATTTTGGATTTATGGATTTTTATGTGAAATTGAGAGGACACTAATCTAATATACCTGATTAATGGAATCATCCTTATACAATGAATGTGTTTTTACAAGCATAGTATTATCATCGATGGACATGTGAGCCTAAGAGTTCAAAGACTCAACAATTAAAAAACATGCATGAAATTTTTATAGACTACTAAAATAATCAATGCATGATTAATTACATATAATATCATTCAAGGATGAAAAATCATAAATTTGAATTGGGGAAAAAATATTTTTTTGTGGGAGAGTGTACATCAATTGAATTAAAAGAGATATATTGATGTTATTCAGAGTGGTTCTTCATGGAATAGATTATGTTTAGGTGAAACATTTCACCACTAAACTCCAAAAATAATGTACCATTATGAAAATTAATTATGGATTTTTCCGTTTTCAACATAATAATCCCCAATATAATTAGCTCTGGTTATTTAATTGTATATTCTTCAATTTTTATCACATAAAAATAATGTGGAAAAATTTATTTTTTCTCCCTCAGAAGAGAATCCTCTAACACACCAGTAGGGTGTTTTATAATCTTATTTACATGTCAATAAAAAATTATGGTTGAATTCAGTTCCCCAATATGCAATGAAGTGTAATTAGAGTGAGGCATCATATTTATAAAATCATCAAAATCATGTATATCATTCAAAATTAAATAATCTAGTATGGTTCCTGGAATCAAGAATGTTCTATCATCTTGTATTTTTTATGAAATGGAGAATCTAACAATGCTAAGACCCTCTAGCCAATATCACCATTTCATTTCCATGACTTCACATTTGATGTGTAGATAGTGAGTTCAGAAACAGGGAATATCATGGAATTTTCTTCACCTCATCAATCAATGGAATGTTGATCTATACTTTGTTGAAAGTTTCCATGATTTATTTACCATGTTATGTTTCATTTTTTTCTTGGATAGGTGGACCTTGGTTAAATTGGAGAGTACTGGTTGGACAATTTGGCTCATATATAGAGACAATCATTCCTTTTGTGGGTTTTTTTCTCAAGACAAGTATTTTCCTTATTTGGGTTATTTGATATTATTGTAATTGAATTTTCCATCATAGTGGATGAATTTAATGGAGGTGTCATTTTTTATTTTATTTGTCGTCCAATCAACAGAGTTAGGGAATTATCATTTTCCTTATCCCTAGTTTTTAAAAGTTGTTGTGACGGTAGTTTAACCAACCCATGACATTGGATTTCAACCACCGAGTTAGCTAGTTGACCTAGATGGGTTTTTAGGTCTTGTATTTCTTGTTGTTTGGTTTGATGGAGTTAAATATTGTGGGAATCTGTTTTTTGATCATGTATTCTAGGATATGAATGAGATTCAGAGGAGGGGGGTATATGAAGGCATTTGGGGGGGAGAGTAGAGGATTTCTAGATAGTGGTGGTGGTTGACTAATCTTCTTCGGTTGGTTAGATGGTTGATGAGGGTAGATTGAGTGTCCCCTCTCTTATAATCATGTTTTTCTTTCAACCTAGGGTTGTATGGATAGTTAGATTCTTTCCTAATTGGTTGGTTATGTGGGCTGTCTAGAATGATTGTATCACAGATCTCAGATTTCTCTCCCAGATGAGGGAATGGGTAAAAATAGTGGGTTTCATAAGACTAGATACCACAATAGATGTGGGGAAGATATTTGGAATTACATTGGTAACGATTATTTTGTCTGATAATGTTACTTAAACCATAGAAAATTGTGTCCAAATTCTTCTAAAATTCAGTATATTTTATATCATGGACACCACAAATTTTTACATTAGATCATGAATAGAATTGTTGATAGTTCCCTTCCATGTTCTCAATTAGAGAACTAGAAGAAATTGATCAATTGTAATTAATCCATCATTATGATACTGAATGAAAAGGTGATCACTTATTTGGTGGGGTGAGAAACATGAAAAATGATATCTAAATAATTTATAGTATTGATGAAGGGTTCCCCCTTGATATTTAAACATTCCACATATTTTTGTCCACATAGTGTAAGTTCTTAAATATAGATAGTATTTTTTAAGAGAACAATGTTTTATTGTGTGCCCTGTCTCTATTTGGAGAATTAGCATAGAAAATACAATATTTTTTGTATCTAATGAAAAATGGAATGCCCTAATCATTACTTATTCATCATTCAAATTATATTTTTTTAAGGGTGAAAAAATAATGTGATTTTATTTTAAATTATTATTTGTGTTATGTCTAGTGATTTCATGAAATATTGTCAATAAGTTAATTAAGAAAGATTATAGTTAAAAATCGCATGCCTCACCATGGAGTTGAATATAACGATGTCTAATGTAAACCTTAGTTTATTTGAGTTATTTTAGTGTCATATTATTTTAGACAAATTATAAAAGTAAAATTAAAAATTAATATGGAATCCAAAATAATAAAAAAGGATAGATAAAATTTTCAATATTTTAGGTTTCCTCCATGATAGGTTTTACCTATCTGTTCTAGTGTCGCTGAACTACGATCCATCTAGTTTGGGTTCAATAGTTGGTGAATCTCATGGAATAGAATTAATCAATGATATAACCTACACAATAAACAACTCATTAAAAAATTATTTTTAATGGTAGAAGATAAAACACCTAATTATTCTCAAAATTTACAAAAATATTATCAAAAAGATTCACTAAAGTTATTAGATATCCCCAGAAATGATGTCAAAACATGAAATTGTGGTCATCTTATGTCGAATTGATTATTTTTTTAAAGATGATTTTTACTATAAGGGAGTCCCTAGGCCTTATTTCAAGGAGCATTGATAGGTTAGTGGGGTGTATTTTCATTAAAATATACAAATATTGGGGGCGGGGTTAAATAAATTTTCATATTAAATGACTTAATTTGATGTGTATAATAGTTTAAAAACAAAGTGTATTTTTAAAAATACCAGATGCATGTGTCATTGTGACTCACAACACACATTTCAACTCATTTTTCATTGATATTCAATCTAGTTTGGAGTAATTCATTGGTTGAATTAATGGGAATCATTACAAATTTTTAAAAATTTATTTCCATTTTTGAAGAACCACCCCATAACATAAAACATTTATTATAAATTACAAGAATTTAATCATTGAATAACATCTTAAAAATAAAATTCAAATTTCTTTAATTTGGGTAGAAAATTAATTATTTTGTTTTCAAATCACAAAAGCACATGTTTGACACTCAAAACAAAACACCAATTTGTTATAAATTAATATCAAATCAATCAAATGAATTTATATAAGAATTAGAATATGAAATAATTGAAGATACATGGAATGGAATGGTTTTCAATACGAAAATTACACCATTACAAAAGCTAATATATGCATTGAAATTCCCATGTCATGTGTGTCGCCCCCTCTTAATGAATGACCACCATTTATCTTGACATTAAGTGAAGAAGGATCCTCAGGTGGATATCCTTCTAAAATTTTAATCTCCCTAGAATGATAAAGAGCTCCAAAACCTCCAAGGGAATGAAAGGACTCCTTGGGAACTAAAATTTGGTAGAAATTAACTCTCATAGTCAAAATTTGAAGATAAGCTTCCCATGGTTCCTTTGTGTATCCAAAAAGAGAATGTAGTTTTGGGATTGCAGTTTTGGTCATACCACAAATATTTCTGTTTTATTTTGTTTAATGTCATTATCTAGACTTGGAAAAAATAAAAATATATTGACGCACATCATGAACATATCCATCGAATTTTTTATATCATTTGGAGGACTACATCTTGAGCTATGGATGAAATACAAAACATCACTTTTGACATCTTGTAGATTCGTAGTCCTGGATAGATCATTCCAGATGACCCAAAAGACGAAAAAGTTGGGATTTTGTACTTCTCTAGTAGATGTTTCATTTGTAGTTATGTATATGTACCAAAATTTCAGCCCATTTGAGGCATGTTTTCACATAATTTAATAAAATGTGGAAACATTTCCTTGAGATTTAATTCAGTGTTCATCATTTTCCTTATGGATCATATTATGTCATCTGAATGAACTCCTATTACCATAAAATCAACAAAACAAGTAGATTTTCAATATTTTTACATTATTAAAAATTAAATTATTGAATAAAATTAGAAGTGATAATTTTTATTATGTTTGTTATTTCAGAAGAAAATCCAGTTTAGAACAATGGATTTATAGTGAAATAAATCATTTAATCAAAATGTTATAATTATCCACCTATAAGTAAGAAGCAAATTTAAAATTGCATGTTGATTATGATCAAATAAAAAATTTGAACACAATATATAAGAATCATCTACTAAGGATTTATGGAATCTTCAATCATTTGAGAGGGGAGTAATGGTTCTTGATGGTGGACCTGATATTAGGTTGCCACTAGATTCATGTATGTGAGGAGGATATAATGGATATGGAATTCAAATGTCACTATATTCACAATATGTACATTGTGATTATATTTAGTGTGATGAATTCATCAATAATGTTCATTAAAATTTTGAAATGGATCTTACACCCTTCATATACATGCTCATAGTGGTGTTCCTAAATGGTATTCCAGTGTAACTGACATCAATGGAGGGCTAGGAGATACACTTGAAAATATTTCAAGTCATATTTTGAGAGATAAAAATTTAAGAGAATCTATCGAAGAATCATTTCTATATTATGGAGATCTATAATATATGAAATGTGATCTCTTATGATTATATAGTATCATAATAAGTTATTTTCAAGGAGTTTTTATACTTTCATCAACATAAGAGAGTGAACGACATGTATTGATTATTTGGGTTCATAGGCTATTGTAGGATTCTCATGCCCAATTAATCCTAGATTTTGCTGCCTTTCTCTAATTTTACCTAGAAGAGGAATTCATTCATTTAAAATGAATGGTTCAATTTATATTTTCATGAGTTGATAAAAGTGATTATGAGTACCCCATAGTGAGATTTATGGAGGCTGGTGTCGATCACATATTGTTCTATGATTCCTCATCGAGCATAAATGATTTTGTGTTTATTCTAGCATTGACTATGTTGTCCATTGGTCCTTAAAATTTGATATCTCTTGAAAATAACTAAGTATCCAATTATATTGAGTTTTATTCTGTATTTTTATCTCTACTGATGTGTTTAATCTTTCTTATAGATGAATTTTTTATCTTTTACTCTAAAAAATAATCTTAATTATATAATAACTTTTAAGAATACAAATATTAGATATAAGGTATTGATTTTGGTTCTTAAGAGTTATGGATTAAAGTACTTCTATAATCCTAGTAATGGTAATGTGGTTAGGGGATATCTCAGTAGGGGCCCTTGATTTGATTTGATAACTGAGGATTCAGATCATTTATCCCAATTACAGTTTTCCTTATTGTAAATGGATATTGGTTTATATCATGAATTGATGCCTATTACCCCCACCTATTTTATTGTATGTTATGTATTGGGAATCATTATATCATTTTAGGATAATAGACGATTTTACCAAGGATGTCATAAGATGAAGTGATATTAAAAATATATAAATCCTATTTCGCAAATCATAATTGATAAATATTGTAATATGACATTTGGCATGTGTTCCTGTGGCCATGAATGATGAAATTTGTGGTTATGTTGGAATCTCACACATCTCTTTTCTGAAAATCGATGTCGATCACTAAGTTCTATTGGATTTTTCTCATACCCATGATCTTCTAGAGAGGATGTGGGAAGTGTATTATCATTTAATTTTTATGCTAGAATTGGTATATCGAAAACAATTATACCAAATAGGTTAATATAGATTGACTCTCTAATTCATCTTATAACCTATCTATTTGGAAATAAGTGTTTAATAATGGTTTAAGATTAATTTATTTGCACAAAGTCATATTTTTTCAGGGATTTACCTAATTCAGAATTTAAATCTATGATTCTTGCATCATTTCATGATTATGAATTGAATTATAGAATTATTTGGGAAACAGTTCTGTCTGAGCATGATGTTTCACCACTAGAAGGATGTCCATACATAAGTGAATATTTTGATCAAATATTACATGTTCCTTCATTGAGTGGTATACATTGGTCATAGATGGGATGTTCACCTAACCATGGTTGAGTATAAATACAACAAAATATTCCATTCAAATTGTGGTATGTAACCATTTACGACCCTATATGGTTATCGCTAAAAGTCAACACTATGTTAGAACAACCATGCATAGTTCTCACATATGGTTCTTAAGTTTGTTTGATCTTTTATAGAGAATGTCCATATCATCTAATGATGGAATGTGATTACACATTTCCTTTATAATACTAATTCATACTGACATCAAATTCAATTATAGTTCTTGAAAGGGACAACATGTGATCCTAATGGTATCACCTCAATCGGAATAATAGGGAATTGGTAATGTTAAAAAGTTATATTTGAGGTTTATGTAATTTCCCAACCCCAGTTACCCAGAGCTAGTGCATTATTTTAATACATAGGCATGATTACATGGAATCAAGTCCTTAAGGTCCCATCAATTTAGAAATCATGGATAATATATTACATAAATGAAATTCACATTACAATTTAAAAAATAAAATATATCATATATAGTCATTTGAGAATTATATTATTATTCTAGCTTAAACCTGCATATGAAACATTTTACAATACATGGAATCCTGGGTAAATAAAATATTAGAAATTAGTGAGCACAGATTCACAGTAAGGTTAATTAATATTATGGAAGATACCATAAATACGCATGAACATTTATGGAAAGGTATAAAATTGAAATACAAGCCCAATAAACATAAACATCAACATAATATGGCAATGTTAAATTAAATAATTCTACTTAATTATTCTCATGGATATTCTACTAGTCGAATAATGACATGTAACATTAATAACTAATCGAATAATAATGTAATTCCTAATTCCTGACATCATACACCGAAAGTCAAGGCCTCGTGAAATGACTCTAAATATAATTTTACTTATGGAATTGTGTCCAGAAAAATGTTTTTCATAATTAAACCTACTGATGCATCGAGGGGCTATAGAGGGCCCTTCCTGTCACTTACATTGTCTAATTCATTCCTCATATAAAAATGTTGAAACATAACATAACCATTAATATTAAAACATGAATACACAATGAGAATAAATTTACAATAAACCATGAATGGTATATAAATAGAACATTCATATTTAATCATCTCATAACTAATTCAATAAAATATGGAATATTTTATTGTATTAATTCAACCTCAATCAAGAATATTATTTAGTAATGGATTTTGACAAAATTGTTAATGATAAGTTAAAATCCTTGAGAGAAATATCCCTTTTTTGTGAAATCATTTAAAATTCATAAAATTTATAATGGAATTCATTTAAAATATATATTTGAATAAAATATTCCCTTCCCACTTTTATTCTTTTTAATTGAATTGACATTTTAAAACAATCTTCTCAATATGAATAAATCCTCAAAATCATTTGGATAACATAGACAATAATTAAAAATATTATACTACAATAAATCATTAAAACATTTAAAATGGTGATATTGATAGAGTCCCTTCCAAAAAACCATTGAACATTCTGTTTGAAAATAGTTTTATGAAACATCAACATGGATGAGAAATAAGTCCCCGTAAATAGATACACACAAACAATCTCATATAATAATGAGATTGAGGAATTTACCATTACCATCTACTTTCCTTTTGTTGAGGGTGCATTTAATCTCTTATATAATGACCATATTATTTTACTAAATTATATAAAAACCATATTTATATTTATTATATCATACATGATTCATTTAGGACATTATACTACATATTTTATAATAATATCTTTGTTAATGTAACATTTCATGTAATAATCTCTTTTTTTGGTACGTGTTTCAACATGTTATTCTAGAATGTATCACATAGATCGTGATTTAAATACTTCCAAAATATAATAAATAATTTATATATAATATATAATCATAATAGAAATATGTTTAATAAAAACATATATTAAATTGAATAAACCGTTTATGGAGAAGATAATCTGTATGTCCGAATGAATGTTATTTCTGTTTTTATATCGTATTGAATGAAAGTAAGTGAATGTGATATATGTAAATACATATATACATACATACATATTTATTTAGTTACAATAGAATTATTATGCCATATATTGCATATTTATTAATACTATATATTTTAATAATCATCGTTGATTGGTGAATGAGGAAATGAATCTCATCACATTGTGGAGATAGTAAGCTGTACGTATGCACGAGCAACAATAATATGTTTTTAGTGATAAAAATGTAAGGAATTGGATGTTATAAAAATTATAAAGAAACATTAAAATGTAATATGTATTATTTATATCAATAATACTAATTATTATAACCATCCTAATAATGAAGTGTTGAATAACAAACAATACAACGATTTGGAGATGGTAAGTTGTACGTAAACATGTATGATTATATTTTCATTCATAGTATGGATATAATAAGGCATATTGTTGTAAAATATTTTTAATAACATATCTGTATATAGAGGTTACTGTATTTATTATATTATTATGGAAACAACAATTAATGATGAAGTGGAATAAGAAAAGAACATTAAAATATGTGATAAAATAATTACATCGTCTTCAGATGCTTCTTTTGGATTTGAACAAAATGTATCCATAGAATTTCTTTCTAATAAAATTTAGGCCTTTATGTTGAATTAAGGGTTGTTGGTAGGATATTTGAGTACGGTTATTCCTTGCCAAAGGGATTTGGATATGTGAATTTAAGAGATGGGAAAGTACCCATTTATAAGAGAGGTGAGAGGAACATTAGAACGAGCTTGAAATATTATTTTATTAAAAAATAATTTTCGGATTATAATATATAAAAATGAATTTATTTCGATGCTATAGTGGGTATAGGTCGAAATAATCTCACCTAATAGGTGTTAGACAAGTTTAGGTAACCATAATAACCTTATCATTATGATTTAACCCTTAGATAATTAGTTTAACTCTTACCATTCCTTCTTGTATACATACACTATGTTGTTGCTATAATTACTTTAAAATTCCATGTAAATATCAACTAGTTCATTAATGACATATCTAACATTATATTTTTCCTTTGGTCGAATCTTATTTTTTTTAAAATATTATATCATTTAATAGAATAGTATTTGTTTTATAAACACATTTATGTCAATTTTGACAATATTTAGTATTTGGATTTTGTGAAAGTAATAAAAACTTGATTACATTGAAACAAACACATAGAATAAACCATAACATGTCATATTAAACTAGAAAATTTGTGTATGGCATTAGAAGTTTCAATTTACATTTATTGTAAAATTTAGAATATCAATTATTTTTATCTATCATTAATAAGGCAATTACATCATCATCATTGTGTCATAAATAAATTTATTTATTTAATTTTAAAAAATTATAAATAAAATATTATTATGTAGGAAAATTTTTTATCTATCTAGTTAATATTTATAGTCATAGTTGTCTTATATATCATCATATAATAAAAATGGTTTTCTATTAAACATTGAATTTAACACTTCTAACCTTTCTTTAAATAAAATAAAATAATTGTCATAATAAATCCAAAATTGTTGAAAAAGGTAACTTATTTTTTCATAAGGATTTTTTTTTTCTAAAAACACTTATCCAATATAATTATGATTTGTGTTGGGGTGAATTGATATTTTTATAATATCATTTTTAACTTTAATCACCCAATTTAATTATAACCGTCGTAAATAAAATTGAAAAAATAATATTCAGATAAAATTATTTTAATCCTCTTGAACCAAAATTTACTTATAGATATCAATCACATATCCTAGATTTTTGAAACTCTATTCACAGAAGTAGTAAAATTACGTTTTAGAAATATTTTCAAATATTCCTTAATGGTTGGTAAAAGACATTAAAAAGTTCAATAATACTTTATATATTTAATCTTCTTATAAAATGATTACAATGAATTATATTGGACTAATATATTTATTATATATATTTTTTGACATTAATATATATTAAAAATAATTATTAAAATGAATAATTTTTTTTCTAAATCGCAAAGTTTTTAACTATTCACAACAAATTGAATGTTTTCAGAAAACACCAAAAATTAACAAATTGATAATTTTGATAATACAAATTAAAAAATGATGTCTATTTTACCAAATTAAATATATAAAATTTTCATTTTTTAATTTAATATTAATTCCCAATGTCAAAACCAGAAAACAGTTTTTTTGAGAAGAAAAATCAATCAAAAGATTGATATGTATTTTTGCCCAATTTAATGGTAAAATTACATCCAATTACCAAAATGGGAATTAATGATAAAAATATAATCTAATTATAGTTTGAAACCATTAAAAATTATAATTTAACAATATAAATTATTATGATTAAATACGTAATTTTTAATTAAAATTTAATATTTTTCATTATTCATCAAAATATGAAAGTTATCCAAAAACTACAAAACATTATACAAAATAAATTTTTTATGTATCTATTCTATAAAATAAGCTTATTTTGAATAAATTTAGTATATAAAAGTTTCATATATTGGATTCAAAAAAATTCCATTTTAATGGTGTTGTAGTTACATTTTTTGGAAATTAATAGTTTTATCTAAGAAATTAAGTTTGTTCATATATTATTTATATAAAACCCATAATATGCATGTTTTATTTATATGGAGTATATAACATTCAAAATTTTGTTAATAAAATTATTTACCTCTTTTTGAGCAACTAGTTTGATACGTAGTGGTGCGCTCGAACTTGTTGTTGCATGTAGCGAATGTTGTTGAATTATATTAAAGAGATAACATACTATGAAATCCTGGGGTGTTACATTCTCCCCTCGTTTAATAAATTGAATCCTCGCAATTTGAAATTTTTATTCAAAAATAAATGTTTGAAAATAGAAAATAACATTGTGGAATACAAGGGGATGCACAGTCTATGACCACAATGACATTGGACCCAAAAATATATGACATTAATTAATCTAATAAAAATTCATTGGAAAGAAATTCTTATTTAGTTGTAGTGTAGTTTTCTTGGGAATGGTCTAGTGATTGTGGGGAATAGGAAATGAAATATTGCTATTAATCGACCCTTTGTGATAGACCTATCAAACTGCATAGTAATAAGTATATCACAACTGAGGTGGTTGGATTATAGGGGGTTACATAAGACACATTTTCAATTAATTAATAGCTTCCTCACATTCATTATAAATAAAATGGTTTATTTTTGTAGTACATGGTAGTGGGGTGTTAAATATTATTAATGTTATGAATAAATCGATGGTAAAATACATCATGTAAATTGAATGACTGCACATCATGGAATTTTCTTCACCTCGTCAATCAATTGAATGTTGATCAATACTTTGTTGAAAGTTTCCATGATTTAATTACCATGTTATGTTTCATTTTTTTCTTGGATAGGTGGACCTTGGGAAAATTGGAGAGTACTGGTTGGACAATGTGGCTCATCAATAGAAATAATCATTCCTTTTGTGGGTTTTTTCCCAAGACAAGTATTTTCCTTATTTGGGTAATTTGATATTATTGTAATTGAATTTTCCTTCAAAGTGGATGAATTTAATGGAGGTGTCATTTTTTATTTAATTTGTCTTCCAATCAAAAGGGTTATGGAATTATCATTTTCCTTATCCCTAGTTTCTAAAAGTTGTTGTGATGGTAGTTTAACCAACCCATGATATTGGATTTCAACCACCGAGTTAGCTAGTTGACCTAGTTGGGTTTTTAGGTCTAGTATTGCTTTTTGTTTGGTTTGATGGAGTTAAATATTGTAGGAATCCGTTTTTTGATCATGTATTCTAGGATATGAATGGGATTCAGAGGGGGGGGGTATAGAAAGGCATTGGGGGGGGGGGGGGGTATAGGATTTCTAGATAGTGGTGGTGGTTGACTAATCTTCTTCAGTTGGTTAGATGGTTGATGAGGGTTGTTTGAGTGTCCCCTCTCCTATAATCTTGTTTTTCATTCAACCTAGGGTTGTATGGATAGTTAGATTCTTTCCGAATTGGTTGGTTATGTGGGCTGTCTAGAATGATTGTATCACAGATCTCAGATTTCTCTCCCAGATGAGGGAATGGGTAAAAATAGTGGGTTTCATAAGACTAGATACCACAATAGATGCGGGGAAGATATTATGAATTACATTGGTAACGATTATTTTGTCTGATAATGTTACTTAAACCATAGAAAATTGTGTCCACATTCTTCTAAAATTCAGTATTTTTTAAATCATGGACTCCACAAATTTTTACATTAGATCATGAATAGAATTGTTGATAGTTCCCATCCATGTTCTCAATTAGAGAACAAGATGAAATTGATCAATTGTAATTAAACCATCATTATGATACTGAATGAAAAGTTGATCACTTATTTGGTGGGGTAAGAAACATGAAAAATGAAATCTAAATAATTTATAGTATTGATGAAGGGTTCCCCCGTGATATTTAAACATTCCACATATTTCTGTCCACATAGTGTATGTTCTTAAAGATAGATAGTATTTTTTAAGAGAACAATGTTTTATTGTGTGCCCTCCCTCTATTTGGAGAATTAACATAGAAAAGACAATATTTTTTAGTATCTAATGATAAATGAAATTCCCTAATCTTTACTTATTCATCATTCACATTATATTATTTTAAGGTTGAAAAAATAATGTGATTTTGTTTTAAATTATTATTTGTGTTATGTCTAGTGATTTCATGAAATATTGTCAATAAGTTAATTAAGAAAGATTATAGTTCAAAATTGCATGCCTCACCATGGATTTGAATATAACCATGTCTAATGTAAAACTTAGGTTATTTGAGTTATTTTAGTGTCCTATTATTTTAGACAAATTATAAAAGTAAAATTAAAAATTAATATGAAATCCAAAATAATATAAAGGATAGATAAAATTTTCAATATTTTAGGTTTCCTCCCTGATACGTTTCACCTATCTGTTCTAGTGTCGCTGAATTAAGATCCACTCTGGTTTGGGTTCAATAGTTGGGGAATCTCATGGAGTAGAATTAATCAATGATATAACCTACACAATAAATAACTCCTTGAAAAATTATTTTTAATGGTAGAAGATAAAACACCTAATTATTCACAAAATTTACAAAAATATTATCAAAAAGATGCACTAAAGTTATTAGATATCCCCAGAAATGATGCCAAAACATGAAATTGTGGTCATCGTATGTCAAATTGATTATGTCTTTAAAGATGATTTTTACTATAAGGGAGTCCCAAGGATTTATTTCAAGGACCATTGATAGGTTGGTGGGGTGTATTTTCATTAAAATATACAAATATTGGGGGCGGGGTTAAATAAATATACATATTAAATGACTTCATTGGATGTGTATAATAGTTTAAAAACAAAGTGTATTTTTAAAAATACCAGATACATGTGTCATTGTGATTCACTACACACATTTCGAGCTCATTTTTCATTGATATTCAATCTGGTTTGGAGTAATTCATTGGTTGAATTATGGGAATCATTAAAAAAATTTAAAAATTTATTTCCATTTTTGAAGAACCATCCCATAACATAAAACACTTATTATAAATTACAAGAATTTAATCATTGAATAATATCTTACAAATAAAATTGAAATTTCTTTAATTTGGGTAGGAAATGAATTATTTTGTTTTTGAATCACAAAAACACATGTTTGACACTGAAAACAAAACACCAATTTGTAATAAATTAAGATCAAATCAATCACATGAATTTATATAGGAATTAAAATATGAAATAATTGAAGATACATTTAATGAAACAGTTTTCAATACGAAAATTACTCCATTACAAAAGCTAATATATGCATTGAAATTCCCATGTCATGTGGGTCTCCCCCTCTTAATGAATGACCACCATTTATCTTGACATTAAGTGAAGAAGGATCCTCAGTTGGATATCCTTCTATAATTTTAATCTCCCTAGAATGATAGAGAGCTCCAAAACCTCCAAGGGAATGAAAGGACTCATTGGGAACTAAAATTTGGTAGAAATTAACTCTCATAGTCAAAATTTGCAGATAAGCTTCCCATGGTTCCTTTGTGTATCCAAAAAGAGAATGTAGTTTTGTGATTGCAATTTTGGTCATACCACATATATTTCGGTTTTATTTTGTTTAATGTCATTATCTAGACATGGAAGAAATAAAAATATATTGACGCACATCATGAAAATCTCCATCGAATTTTGTACATCATTTGGAGGACTAAATCTTGAGCTATGGATGAAATACACAACATCACTTTTGACATCTTGTAGACTCGTAGTCTTGGATAGATCATTCCTGATGACCCAAAAGAAAAAAAAGTTGGGATTTTGTACTTCTCTAATATATGTTTCATTTGTAGTTATGTATCTGTACCCAAATTTCATCCCATTTTGAGGCATGTTTTCACATAATTTAATAAAATGTGGAAACGTTTCCTTGAGATTTAATTCAGTGTTGATCATTTTCCTTATGGATCATATTATGTCATCTGAATGAACTCCTATTACCATAAAATCAACAAAACAAGTAGATTTTCAAATTTTTTACATTATTAAAAATTAAATTATTGAATAAAATGAGAAGTGATCATTTTTATTATGTTTGTAATTTTAGAAGAAAATCCAGTTTAGAACAATGGATTTGGAATGAAATAAATCATGTAATCTAAATGTTATAATTATCCACCTATAGTAAGAAGAAAATTTAAAATTGCATGTAGATTATGATCAAATAAAAAAATTGAACATAATATATAAGAATCATCTACTAAGGATTTATGGAATCTTCAATCATTTAAGAGGGTAGTAATGGTTCTTGATGGTGGACCTGATATTAGGTTTCCACTAGATTCATGTACGTGAGGAGGATATAATGGATATGGAATTCAGATGTCACTCTATTCACAATATGTACATTGTGATTATATTTAGTGTGATGAATTCATCAATAATGTTCATTAAACTTTTGAAATGGATCTTACACCGTTCATATACATGCTCCTAGTGGTGTTCCTAAATGGTATTCCAGTGTAACTGACATCAGTGGAGGGCTAGGAGATACACTTGAAAATCTTTCAAGTCATATTTTGAGAGAAAACAATTTAAGAGAATCTATCGAAGTATCATTTCTATATTATAGAGATCTATAATATATGAAATGTGATCTCTTATTATTATATAGTATCATAATAAGTTATGTTCAAGGAGTTTTTATACTTTTATCAACATAAGAGAGTGAACGACGTGTATTGATTATTTGGGTTCATAGGTATTATAGGATTCTCATGCCCAATTAATCCTAGATTTTGGTGCCTTTCTCTAATTATACCTAGAAGAGGAATTCATTCATTTAAAATGAACGGTTGCATTTATATTTTCATGAGTTGATAAAAGCGATTATGAGTACCCCATAATGAGATTTATGGAGGCTGGTGTCGATCACATAGTGTTCTATGATGCCTCATCGAGCATAAATGATTTTGTGTTGATTCTAGCGTTTAATATGTTGTCCATTGGTCCTTAAAATTTGATATCTCTTCAAAATAACTACGTATCAAATTATATTGTGTTTTATTCTGTATTTTTATCTCTGCTGATGTGTTTAATCTTTCTTATAGATGAATTTTTTATCTTTTACTATAAAAATATAATCTTAATTATATAATAACTTCGAAGAATACTAACCATAGATATAAGGTATTGATTTTGTTTCTTAAGAGTTATGGATTTAAGTTATTCTATAATCCTAGTAATGGTAATGTGGTTAGGGGATATCTCAGTAGGGGACCTTGATTTGATTTGATAACTGAGGATTCAGATAATTTATCCCACTTACATTTTTCCTTATTGTAAATGGATATTGGTTTATATCATGAGTTTATGCCTATTACCCCCACCTATTTTATTGTATGTTTTGTATTGGGAATCATTATATCATTTTATGATAATAGAAGATTTTACCAAGGATGTCATAAGATGAAGTGATATTAAAAATATATAAATCCTATTTCGCAAATCCTATTTGATAAATATTGTACTATGATATTTGGCATGTATTCTTGTGGCCATGCATGATGAAATTTGTGGTTATGTTGGAATCTCACACCTCTCTTTTCTGAAAATGGATGTTGATCACTAAGTTCTATTGGGTTTTTCTCATACCCATGATCTTCTATAGTGGATGTGGGAAGTGTTTTATCATGTAATTTTTAGGCTAGAATTGGTATATCGAAAACAATTATACCACCTAGGTTAATATAGATTGACTCTCCAATTCATCCTATTACATATCTATTAGGAAATAAGTGTTCAATAATTTTTTAAGATTAATTTATTTGCACGAAATAATATTTGGCCAGGGATTTCCCTCAGTGATCATTTAACTCTATGATTCTCGCATTATGTCATGATTATGAATAGAATTATAGAATTATTTGGGAAACAGTTCTGTCTGGGCATGATGTTTCACCACTAGAAGGATGTCCATACATAAGTGAAAATTTTGATCAAATATTGCATGTTCCTTCATTAAGTGGTATACATTGGTCATAGATGGGATTTTCACATAACCATGGTTGATTTTAAATACAAAAAAATTATTCCATTCAAATTGTGGTTAGTAACCTTTTACGGCCCTATATGGTTATCCCTAAAAGTCAACACTATGTTAGAACAACCATTCATAGTTATCACATATGGTTCATAAGTTTGTTTGATCTTTTATAGAGAATGTCCATATCATCTAATGATGGATTGTGATTACACATTTCATTTATAATACTAATTCATACTGACAAAAAATTCAATTATAGTTCTTGAAAGGGACAACATCTGATCCAAATGGTATCACCTCAATTGGCATAATAGGGAATTGGTAATGTTAAAAAGTTATATTTGAGGTTTATGTAATTTCCCAACCCAGTTACCGTGAGCCAGTGCATTATTTTAATACATAGGCATGATTACAGGGAATCAAGTCCTTAAGGACCCATCAATTTAGCAATCATGGATAATATATTACATAAATGAAATTCACATTACAATTTAAAAAATAAAATATATCATATATAGTCATTTGAGAATTATATTATTATTCTAGCTTAAACCTGCATATGAAACATTATACAATACATGGAATCCTGGGTAAATAAAATATTAGAAATTGGTGAGCTCTGATTCACAGTAAGGTTAAATAATATTATGGAAGATACCATAAATACGCATGAACATTTATGGAAAGGTATAAAATTGAGATACAAGCCCAATAAACATAAACATCAACATAATATGGAAATGTTAAATTAAATAATTCTACTTAATTATTCTCATGGATATTCTACTAGTCGAACAATGACATGTAACATCAATAAATAATCGAATAATAATGTAATTCCTAATTCCTGACATTATAAACCGAAAGTCAAGGCCTTGTGAAATGACTCTAAATATAATTTTACTTATGGAATTGTCTCCAGAAAAATGTTTTTCATAATTAAACCTACCGATGCATCGAGGGGATATAGAGGGCCCTTCCTGTCACTTTCATTGTCAAATTCATTCCTCATATAAAAATGTTGAAACATAACATAAACATTAATATTAAAACATGAATACAAAATGAGAATAAATTTACAATAAACCATGACTGGTATATAAATAGAACATCCATATTTAATCATCGCATAACTAATTCAATAAAATATGGAATATTTTATTATAGTAATTCAACCTCAATCAAGAATATTATTTAGTAATGGATTTTGACAAAATTGATAATGATATGTTAAAATCCTTGAGAGAAATATCCCTTTTTTGTGAAATCATTTAAAATTCTTAAAATTTATAATGGAATTCATTTAAAAGAAATATTTGAATAAAATATTCCCTTACCACTTTGATACATTTTAATTGAATTGACATTTTCAAACAATCTTGTCAATATGAATAAATCCTCAAAATCATTTGGATAACATAGACAATAATTAAAAATATTATACTACAATAAATCATTAAAACATTTAAAAGGGTGATATTGATAGAGTCCCATCCAAAAAACCATTGAACATTCTGTTTGAAAATAGTTTTATGAAACATTAGCATGGATTAGAAATAAGTCCCCGTAAATAGATACACATAAATAATCTCAGATAATAATGAGATTGAGGAATTGACCCTTACCATCTACTTTCCTTTTGTTGAGGGTGCATTTAATCTCTTATATAATGTCCATATTATTTTATTAAATTATATAAAAACCATATTTCTATTTATTATATCATACATGATTCATTTAGGACATTATACTACCCATTTTATAATAATATCTTTGTTAATGTAACATTTCAGGTTATAATCTCTTTTTTTGGTACGTGTTTCAACATGTTATTCTAGAATGCATCACATAGATCGTGATTTAAATACTTCCAAAATATAATAAATAATTTATATATAATATATATTCATAATTGAAATATGTTTAATAAAAACATATATTAAATTGAATAAACCGTTTATGGAGATGATAATCTGTATGTACGAATGAATGTTGTTTCTGTTTTTATATCGTATTGAATGAAAGTAAGTGAATGTGATATATGTAAATACATATATACATACATATATATATATATTTAGTTATTATAGAATTATTATGCCATATATTACATATTTATTAATAATATATATTTTAATAATCATCATTGATTGGTGAACGAGGAAATGAATCTCATCACATTGTGGAGATAGTAAGTTGTACGTATGCACGAGAAACAATAATATGTTTTTAGTGATAAATATATAAGGAATTGGATGTTATAATAATTATAAAGAAACATTAAAATGTAATATGTATTATTTATATCAATAATACTAATTATTATAACCATCCAAATAATGAAGTGTTGAATAACAAACAATACAATGATTTGGAGATGGTAAGTTGCACGTACACATGTATGATTATATTTTCATTCATAGGATGGATATAATAAGGCATATTGTTGTAAAATATTTATAATAACATATCTGTATATAGAGGTTACTGTATTTATTATATTATTATGGAAACAACAATTAATGATGAAGTGGAATAAGAAAAGAACATTGAAATAGGTGATAAAATAATTACATCATCTTCAGATGATTCTTTTGGATTTGAACAAAATTTATCCATAGAATTTCTTTCTAATAAAATTAAGGCCTTTAGGTTGAATTAAGGGTTGTTGGTAGGATATTTACATACGGTTATTCCTTGCCAAAGCGATTTGGATGTGTGAGTTGGAGAGATGGTAAAGTACCCATTTATAAGAGAGGTGAGAGGAACGTTAGAACGAGCTTGAAAGATTATTTTATTAAAAAATAATTTTCGGATTATAATATATAAAAATGAATTTCTTTCGATGCTATGGTGGGTATAGGTCGAAATAATCTCACCAAATAGGTGTTAGAAAAGTTTAGGTAACCATATTAACCTTATCAATATGATTTATCCCTTAGATAAATAGTTTAACTCTTACCATTCCTTCTTGTATACATACACTATGTTGTTGCTATAAATACATTAAAATTCCATGTAAATATCAACTAGTTCATTAATGACATATCTAACATTACATTTGTCCTTTGGTCAAATCTTATTTTTTTTAAAATATTATATCATTTAATAGAATAGTATTTGTTTTAAAAACACATTTATGTCAATTTTGACACTATTTAGTATTTAGATTTTGTGAAAGCAATAAAAACCTGATTACATTGAAACAAACACATAGAATAAACCATAACATGTCATATTAAACTAGAAATTTTGTGTATGGAATTAGAAGTTTCAATTTACATTTATTGTAAAATTTAGAATATCAATTATTTTTATCAATCATTAATAAGGCAATTACAGCATCATCATTGTGTCATAAATAAATTTATTTATTTAATGTTAAAAATTTAAAAAAAAATATTATTATGTAGGAAACTTTTTTATCTATCTAATTAATATTTATAGTCATAGTTATCTTATATATCATCATATAATAAAAATGTTTTTCTATTAAACATTGAATTTAACACTTTTAACCTTTCTTTAAATAAAATATAAAAATTGTCATAATATATCCAAAATTGATGAAAAAGGTAACTTATTTTTTCATAAGGATTATTTTTTTCGAAAAACACTTATCCAAAATAATTATGATTTGTGTTGGGGTGAATTGATATTTTTATAATATCATTTTTAACTTTAATCACCCAATTTAATTATAACCGTGGTAAATAAAATTCAAAACATAATATTCAGAGAAAATTATTTTCATCCTCTTGAACCAAAATTTACTTATAGATATCAATCACATATCCTAGATTTTTGAAACTCTATTTACAGAAGTAGTAAAATTACGTTTTACAAATATTTTCAAATATTCCTTAATGGTTGGTAAAAGACATTAAAAAGTTCAATAATACTTTATATATTTAATATTCTTATAAAATGATTCCAATGAATTATATTGGACTAATATATTTATTATATATATTTTTTGACATTAATATAAATTAAAAATAATTATTAAAATGAATATTTTTTTTCTAAATCGCAATGTTTTTAACTATTCACAACAAATTGAATGTTTTCAGAAAACACCAAAAATTAACAAAATGATAATTTTGATAATCCAAATTAAAAAATGTTGTCTATTTTACCAAATTAAATACATAGAATTTTCATTTATTAATTTAATATTAATTCCCAATGTCAATACCAAAAAACAGTTTTTTTGAGAAGAAAAATCAATCAAAAGATTGTTATTTATTTTTGCCCAATTTAATGGAAAAATTACTTCCAATTACCAAAATTGGAATAAATGATAAAAATATAATCTAATTATAGTTTGAAACCATTAAAAATTATAATTTAACAATATAAATTATTATGATTAAATACGTAATTTTCAATTAAAATTTAATATTTTTCATTATTCATCAAAATATGAAAGTTATCCAAAAAACAACAAAAATTAATACAAAATAAATTTTTTATGTATCTATTATATAAATTAAGCTAATTTTGAATAAATTTAGTATATAAAAGTTTTATATATTTGATTAAAAAAAATTCCATTAAATGGTGTTGTAGTTACATTTTTTGGAAATTACTACTTTTATCTAAGAAATTAACTTTGTTCAAATATTATTTATATAAAACCCATAATATGCATGTTAAATTTATATGGAGTATATAAAATTCAAAATTTAGTTAATAACATTCATTACCTCTTTTTGAGCAACTAGTTTGATACGTCGTGGTGTGCTCGAACATGGTGTTTCATGTAGCGAAAGTTGTTGAATTATATTAAAGAGATAACATACTATGAAATCCTGGGGTGTTACATTCTCCCCTCGTTTAATAAATTGAATCCTCGCAATTTGAAATATTTATTCAAAAATAAATGTTTAAAAATAGAAAATAACTTTGTGGAAAACCCACATTAGAAATAGGGTTACTAAAATTTAGTCCTAATGAGAGAAAAAGGGAAATGAAAAAATCGCCACCAAATTAGGATTTTGAATTGGAGAAAATATGTTGCAATTAGAGATACATAATTTGAGGGAAATGAAAATATTTAAAGGGGTGATTAATACCATCAACCAGAAACATGTGAATAATATATGGAAAACTGAGGGCCTCAAAACCATAAATAAATGATGATTTAAAATGACATCTGTTAAACAAAAAATATGGTATTTTAGTGAAAATTTTTTGGTTTTCTATCCCGTTAACTCATGTTTAATAATATATTCCTTCATAGAATATGAAAAAAAAATACATGACACGTAGAGTTCTATCCTTTAAATAATTTATTCCACAAAATCTTCATTCACTCTAAATGATAATAGAACTCAATAATATTCTATTTAAACTATTTATATAGTGTTTAAAAAAATTAATTTATAATTCATCAGTCAGAATATTATAAAAAAACTACATTATACAATCTATGAAATCACGAAGTCCAGTGTTAGGTGATGCACCCCTGTTTCCCTTCAGTTTGAGGAACATGTCTCACGACCATTCCAAATGCATCGGGATGTCTCCCAACCTCTGATCATTCCTTTATATAACAATTGAAAATAATCCGAAGAAATTTTTTAACCATAATACATAGTTTCCAATGTCTATCTTCATCCATTCGAACATTTACTCTTATCCAAAATACATCGATCAAAACACACAGGCCAAAATTTATAATGAAGGTCAAATTACATAGATTTGAACACATGCATCATGTATTCTCTTAATACATGGTAATAAAATGAATTATCAGAAAACCCTATTGATTACATTCATTATTTTTTTCTTCTGAAAACATATAATATTGGATATACTCCTAAAATCCATAAATGTTGTAATCTCAAAAAAATGATGGAATAATCAATCCATTAATTTTTTAAGGTAGTCAATAATATAAAATATATATTATCCAACTCAATTATCTCTTATTCAAAAATATTAACATCAATATTAGAACAAAATTATTGTTTATCATTCTCTTAATGAAATATTTTCCTAAAAAATTGACCAGCTATTGTGTCACCATTCATGGTGCCACACAATTTTAATTCCTTAATGAAATAGTACTGCAGTACAATCCTTATATACTATTCAATTATTATAACTTGTTAATTATTAATAAAAAAATCAAATTACACAATTAATTAAAAAAACAAGTACACAAATTATTCTTCTTCGTCTACAGTTGTATCATAATTTGATTATTATCCAATAGAATCATTTGGGATATACTTAGATGATTGGTACATTGATTTTCATAGTGTACCATCTCCATGAAGTTAATGAATTGTACATTTGAATCCTTTTTCTTACCTTGGAATTCAAATACATGGTTTCCTTTATTTCCAATATAATAACAAACTCCCATTACCATCAATAATTTTCCAATTTTATTCTTTCCACATTTATCAAATGTTGGAAAATCATACTTTACAATCCTCTCACTATCCATATTTTTCACTGTCATCATCTTCTTCTCCATCTTTAAATATAATCCATATGAATCAGATAATTCATTACATATCTTATTATAAAATGATACACTTTATTTATATGATGAGTGTATGTGGGAGACTAGTTCCCTTCTAAATTTAGCCTTAAGACAGTTAAATATATGATAATTCTTACTCTTTGGATCATGTGTATTGCTATAGTTCTCATCCCTTCTAGTTGGTGCCATTTCTAAATGACAACATACATTAGGGAAGATCGTATCATAATTTATAATAAAAAAACAATGAAAATTATAACCATTAATTGAATATTTTTACACATTAGTATAATAATCATAAGAATTGTTTCATTACAGATATATTTACTCATAAATCCTCTATAATGGTTTTTAATTAAAATGTGAATTATCTGAAGCATATCCCCTGGGAGATTTAAACAAGGTGCACAGTAAGGCCCGTTGTTGTGTAAAAAGATATCCCGGGTCATGCCCAGAACTCCTTATTAGAGTTTACACTCCTAGGGACATCTTTTCCAGAACCTTGTCGACCTGTCTTAGCCATAAAGGGATGTATTTCTTGGAAGACACACATAAAATCTACATTACCAAAATTTTTGGATGTTCTTCTATACTAATTAGCAAAGTCTATCTTATGGTAATTTTTCCAAATCCGAGATTATCTAAATCTATTTTCAAGGTTATTTATAAACATGAAATAATACCAACATTAATGCCCCCACCCTATTTACCCAGAGGCAGTGCATTATTTTAATACATTTTCATGATTACAAGGAATCAAGTCCCAATGGACCGATCAGTTTAGCAGTCTTGGAACATAGATTACACAAGGAAATTCACATTAAAATTTCAATCATAAAATAAAAAATAGATAATCCATTATTCTCCTAACGTAAACCCTCAAATGAAATATAATACTCTTCTTAGAATCATCGGAAAATAAATCAAAAGAAAAGTGTGAGATGACATGCTCTATAAGGATAATCAATATAATGAAATCTGCCATAAATAATCACGAACATTTATGACAAGGAATAAAATTGAAACAGAATCCAATTAAAAATAAACCTCATCATTATATGGAAAATTTAAATTAAATAATGAAGCCTACTTATTCACAAAGATATTCTACAAATTGAATAATCAGATGTAACATCAATAACTAATATAATAATGATGGAATTCATAATATCAGAAATCTAAAACACAAATTCAATGCCACATGTGAAGATTCCATATATTAATTTTTCCATGAACTTATGCCAATACACTAGTTTGTATGATGAGACCTATAGATACATCGAGGGGATATAAAAGGCCCCACCTGTTACTTACTATGTCCAATTCATTCGTCATATGAAAATGTTGAAACCTAACATAAACATTCCAATTAAAAGTAGAATAAAAAATGTCAATAATTTCACCATAAACCATGAATGGTATAAAAATAGAATATCTATATTCAAAGATATCATTACTCATTAAATACAATATATAATATTCTATTACAATAAATCAACCTTAATCATGAATAATATCTTTTAAAGGAAGTTTACATTGTTGGAAATGATTAGTAAAACTCTTTGAGATAAATATCCATTATTTTTTAAATAACCCTTCCATTGTACTTTTCTAAAACATGGACATTGTTGAAAAATATTTCCCAGTAAATACATACACATAAACAATCTCAGATAATAATGATATTGAGAATTAACCCTTACAATGTACTTTTCTGTAGACGAGGGAACATTTAAAATCTTCTATAATGACAATAGTATGTTATTAAATTATACCAGAGCTATATTTATATTTATTTTATCATACATTTTTCTTTTATGACGTTATACAACCCATTTAAAAATGAAGTTCATGTTAAATTAATAGTTCTGGTAATAATAACATTCTTTTTCATATGTGTTTCAACTTTTTAATCATGATCGTATCGCATAGATCATGATTTAAATACTACCAAAATATGAAACATGATTTATTTATCATATATATTTGGAAAATAAATATGTATAATATATATATTTATGAAATGGAATTCTCCTTTTATAGAGATGATAAGCCGTACATACACAAAAATGTTGTTTCTGTTCTCATATTATACTGAATGGATGTAAGTGAATGGGATATATGTAAACACGCACACACACACACTCACACACACACAGACAAACATATTTTTGGTATCATTATTAGGTCATATATTACATAATTATTGATAATATATATTTTTGTATTTATTTTTGAATGGTGAATTTATAAATGAATCCCATCACGTCGTGGAGACGGTAATCTGTACGTACGCATGAGCAACAATGTCATTTCACTAATGATAAAATGGTATGTAATTGGAAGGTATATTAATTATAATAAATAAATAAAATTTTATGTTTACTATGTACATCAATTATAATCATTTTCATACCCATCAAAATAATGAATTGTTAAATAACAAACTCCACCCCAACGTAGCGATGGTAATCCGTACATACGCACGTATGGTGACATTTTAACTCAATGTATTGATAGAATAATTAATATTGTTGAAAAATATTTATAATAATTTCTCAGAACATAGAAGGTATCATATTTCATATTTTAGTATAGAAAAAACATAGAATGTGGAAGTGGAAGATGAAAAGAACTTTGAAGGAGGGCATAAATAATTATCTCTTCTAAGGATGCTTCCATTAGATTTGAACAAAAAGGCTCCCAAAGGATGTCTTTCCAATCAATGTAATGCTTATAGATTGAATTTAAGGTAGATGGGAGGAAATTTTAGTAGGTTTTGGATGAGCCAAATGGCTTTGGAGGTGTTAATTTTACAGATGAAGAAGTTACCATTTATAAGAGAAGTGAGGGGCATTTTGTGAAGATTTTGAAATATTAATTTATCATATCCTCATTTTGGGATTATAATGGATCAAAATGGATTTATTTTGAGGATAAGGTGGGTATGGGTTGAAATACTCTCTTCCAATTGGTTTTAGTCATGTTTTGGTCACTATATTAACCATATATTTTAGATTTAACCATTAGTTAGATAGTTTAACTCTTACCATGTCCTCTTGAACTCTTATACTATATGGTTACTTCGAATGTTATAAAATTACATTAGAACCCCAAGTGGTTCATTAATGGAATATATAGCATTATTTATATCTTTTTTCTGAATCATAGATTTTTAGTAATATTATATCATTTAATAGAATAATATTCGTTTTAAAAAAATCATTTATGTCAAATTCGACAGTATTGAGTATTTGGTTTTTGAAAAAGTAATTACAACTTGATTACATAAAAAAATACATTGAATCAATCCTATAATGTCATATTAAACTATAAAATTCTTGGATGGCATCATATATTTAAATTTACCTTTATTTAATATTTATAATATCTATTATTTCAGTCATTCATTAATAAGGTTAATTACTACAACATCACTATGTCATAAATAAATTTTATTATCTATTCTCTATAAATTATATGTGAAATAATATGATGTTGAAAATAAATTTATAATTATGATGAATACTATAGTAATATGTATCTTATATATAACTCTATATTAAAAATGTTTTATTTATTAAACATCGAATTTATGGATTTTAACACTTCTTTAAATAATATATAATAAATGACATAATCGTAACCAAATGGATCCAAAATGATCTTATTTTTTCATATGGTTGATTTTGGACTAAAAAAGCTTATCCAATAGAATTAGAACATATGTTGTTGTAATGTTACATTCTTATAATATTAATTATATCATTAAATACCAATTTACTTTTAACTATGGTAAATAAAATTCAAATGTTACAATTCAAAAATAATTATTTTCATCCAATTGATCCAAATTGTAATTATTTCAAGTGTGTCTCTCAGATATCTGAAATTATATTAATCGATGATGTAAAATAATTTTTTATAAAAATTTACAAATTTTTCTAGAATGCGGGTAAAAGACGTTAAAATGTTCAATAAAATTATATATATCTAATATTATTATAAAATGACTCCAATGAATTAAATTGTACAAATATTTTTATCAGAATTCTATTTTTTACAATACAATAAATTTAAAATAATTATTTAAATGAAAAACTTGGTTTTAATCTACAACGTAGTGCTTTTCACTAATCGTAAAAGAGATAATGTTTTTATAAAATTTCCAACAATTCTCCCTAATATAATTTTGATATACCAATTTAAAAATTATTATTATTTAACCAAATAATAAACATATAAGTTTCATTAATTAATTTTAATTTAATTCTCGTTGTGAAAACCAGGAAGTAGGTTTTTGAGAAGTAAAAAATCTCAAAAGATTGATATGTGTCTATGTTATATTTTAATGTAAAATTACATCCAATGACCAAAATTGGATTAAATTATAAAACTATAATCTAATTCTACTTCAAAACTTTTCAAATGTATAATTTAATACTGTAAATTATTTAGATAAAAAATGTTGTTTTCAATTCAAATATATTATTTTTTACTATTCATCAAAATATAAATGTTATCATAAAAACTCCAAAAAAATTCAAAACTAAATTTTTATGTCCCTATTCTAAATAATGATTTTATTATGTCAAGATTAATATATAAAATTGTCCGATATTTGATTTATAAAAGGTTCAAAATTAAAATTTGTAAAATTGTATTTTTTTTGAAAAATAAATCTTTTATTTGAAAATTTGAATATGTTCTAATATTATGTCTCAAGAACAAATTATATTTATTTTAAAATTATTTGGATTATATAAAATTAAAAAGTTTGTTAATATTATTAATAACTGCTTTTTGAATGGCTAATTTGTTAAGTTGTGCTGCGCTCGAACTCAGTGTTGCATATAGTGCAATGTATTGAATTAATTTAAAGAGATAACGTTTTATAAAATCATGGGGAGTTATAGATAATTAGTCAATTACAAATATTTTTATGGGGTTTCTATGAGGATTAAATATTGACTATATAGATATATTTAGACTCGGTAAATAATTTCTTTGGCATCAAATAGTTGAGGATGTACGTGCTTGCCCATCGCATGATATCGATTAAAGTGAGGGAAAAATAATATACGAGGCATTTAATGTATTCTAAATGTAGTAAATAGGGTATCCATATACTATGAACATCAATTGGTTAGAGTTTCCCTTGGTGATTATCTGGTGGAAGAATGTGAAACATCATGAGAGAACATTAGAGCAGGGATCCCTTAGAGGGTCTTAGTATCAAAATTTAATTTAGTAGTATTTTTTACTATTCATTTTAAATGAAACTAAGGAGGTGAGAATTTAAAGACATTTTTATTTCCATGTAATGATTTGAATGAAATTTTGTAATAATTTTATAGCCATGAATTGAGAAAACATGAGATTCTGTGGCTTAGTGAGTCTGTAACTGTTATTTCAAAAATAAAAAATCTATTAATATCATACACCTAAATGTTATGGAGAAATATGAATAAATCATTAAGGGAGTATTATATTTTATTTTTGAAACCAATTTTAAGTTTATAGTCCAGGGTTATAAATAGTAATGACATTACCTTTTGTTGTAGTTTGGAGGTTGTGAAAAATGTATCACAAGAATGAATAATAAATACGTAAATTCATTTTTTTATTTTATTTCGTTTAAAAATTTATATTTTTCCTCATCTATTTATTTATAGATTATTAATATTGTCAATTTTATATAGATATTCACGTAGAAAATGATATATTCCAATAGGGATTTGTTAGCTGACAACAACATATCATGATCAGATCATGGATTTTCTATACCAATACAATTCATTGTTCTTTCTGATGACATCAATATAGAATCATTATAAATAAACAATCAATTCAAACATCATTTATGATTTTATTGTGATTCTATAATATTTATTATTTTCCTGTAATTCCCATATTAATCACAAAATTGAATATTTATTCATACATTGAAAATTTATTTATTTTATTGATGATTTATTTTGTGCACCTTCTTTTCTTCATCGATTATCTATTCAATGAATATGACTTGAGAACCAAAAACAAAACATCTATAGTTATTTAAACATGTTTATGGTTCAACGTGTTAATCTCAATTTTCATTATATGTATATTGTGTGAAATTTCAATTTCCTACAGTTCGATGAATACATATTATTTGACCAATTGATGACCATTAAATGTTGCAACAGATCAATACTATTGGTATAATATGTAATCGAGTGTGTGGTAAAGGTGTGATGACTGGGCATGACCAACGGTGAATCAGATCACAACAATGTTCTAAATTCATTAATGTCTAATTATTGTGTATAATGTTGTATTATGATAGTAAATATCATGGTGGACTTTTAAAGATAACTAATGCCAAATTTCTGATTAACACCTTTCGAGACTAATTTTATTCTATTAGTATTTTATGGTTTCATTTATTGATTTTTTAGATGAATACTTTTGATGATATCATCTGAAATTCAGTGAGTACATCAATGGATGGTTCCCCATGACTATGACATCATGGATGACATTCACCCGTAATAACAAGGTTATTGTGGTTTGTGATCTCAGAAAAAAATTTCCATGAATCCCTAATAAAAATGTGGTGAAATTTTTTTTTTGGATATGACCATTCGAGACTGGTTGTACGGTATTAGTATATCATGGTTCTATTTATTGTATATTTTTTTGAGCTGACAACTCTTAATGATTTTCACATAATGATTTTATGATTTCATAATGGGTATGGAAATACTCACACATGCATTATGTTTTCCCACATGATTTATTTGTTATGTAGATGAAAAAACATTTTAATTGTGTCTTATGAGGAATCAGAGTATGAATAGAATATTAATGGGATAAAAAGACAAAGGTTTATATCATTTATTTATTTTATGACAGTTTCTTTCAATAAAGGATACTATATTCTTTAAAAAATGTAGGTCTAGGATTTTTACAATTTATAAAATTTTTTAAATTATTATTGAACTGTACTTGTGGGATTGTATATGTACGCTTGTATTATAAGTATTTGGTTCACACTTTTACCATTTTAAGTTATTTGATATATATATATATATATATCTGTGTGTGTGTATATTTACAATAGGTTAATTCCTCTCTAGTATGGGGTTATTGATACTCAGCATTGGTTTCCAGGGTATGGAATATTTGTGGTGGGCTTGGGTATGTTACATTCTATTTATCACCAACCGAGTGGGATATTATGACTCAGTACATGAAAGAAGGTATGAGATAAATTTGTTGGAATAAGGATTTGACCTTAATTGTTATCACATACCATTGAATATATATCCCTAAAAAATTATTATCTCAAATTAATAATTTATGTTAACCATAATGGTAATATATATATAATAAAATGAATCCAATAATATTAATTAAAATCCTATAAAATCAATAATTTAAAATCAGATTGTAACCACTAAGGACATATTTTTAACTTATTTTTTTCAACAAAAATAGTTATATTTGACTATAAGTACCATAAAATCAATAACATGTACATGAATAAATTTTTATTAATCAAGTGTTTTTCAATTTAGATACAAATTAATGTTAAATTTCTTTTATAGGTGATTAGTACGATTTAATATATTCTTCAAATCCTATATTCAATGAACAATAAAAAAAATCATTATAATATTTAGGATTCCCATAACCAAAATACCATTCATAAAAAATAATCCAAAATTATTTTTTCTCATGTTCCAAATGATATATAATTGTATCATTCCACATGAATGATTTTTATAAAATAATTCACTATTAAATAATCATTATATTTAGAACATGATTAGGATTGTGGGGAAGTCCTAAAAGTTTCTTCCATTGAACTATTAGTCGTGCTTATAACACCATTAAAATAATAAAAGAAT
Organism: Viscum album; assembly: GCA_963277665.1. NCBI lineage: Eukaryota > Viridiplantae > Streptophyta > Magnoliopsida > Santalales > Viscaceae > Viscum > Viscum album. The sequence goes on from OY728158.1 coordinate 1,294,905,712, forward strand.
AAAATTCTTTTTTATAACATGTATGACATACAAGAAAAAATTGAAATAAATATAACCACCTGATAAATTAAGATATATTTTATATTATAAATATATTCAATACATTATATATATGGAAATAAATCAAAAGTTTACTTTAGCTTACAATAAATGCAAAAATGTGCTCATCTTTATCTACATGAAACCTCAAGTCAGTTTTCATTGCACACAAGAACATCTTTATTCAATGGAATATGCTACATGGAAGAAATAAATTTATAGAACCAAAATATATTAATAAAATATTACAATTTAATATAATAACTTATTAAATAACCATTAAAATGATTTTTATGAATAATATTTACCAATTTATAAAAATAAATGCTTGAATTAATTAGATACCAAATATTAAGAGGGTAATATATAAACCAAATGAATAAAAAGGAAATATTTTTATAAACAAATATAATTTTGACCCCAAAGGATTTTTTCTAAATAAATTAATATTATTGAATGATATTTATGAATCCTATTAATTAAAAATTACCTAAAATATTATTTACATTCATCTAACATATTTGATTTACATAATGTAATAAAAAAACTAATTTTACAAATAAAAGATGTATTTTTATAAAATAATCATATCAACCTTTTAACAGAGTGCATATTTTAAAACAACATTTTGAATCTTCAATATATTTTAATAGAGTTCATATTTTAATATTTTTGCTACTGCGCTGGCACTGGAGCTAGTGGCGGTGCCTGCCGTGTGCTGGATTGGGGTCCCGATGGCCACCATTTGGGTGGAGTTGCATGGAAAGGTGCTAGGAGGCCATGACTAACTGAGCATAGTAGAGACAGGAGACGCGATGCTGGGCGCCGCATGGTGGTATGGATAATTCCAGATTTCATAACCACATATCAAGGACATGTTTCATGAAATCAAATAAGATTTTTTCCATGCCTTGTGCCAAAACACTAGTTTGTCTCCTGAGACATACCAATTCATCGAGGATCTACAATGGGCTACACCCATCACATACTATGTCCAATGCATTACACATATGAAAAGGTTTAAACATAACCTAAACATTTGTATTAAAACAAACATATGAAATATAAATACATTATCCATAAACCATTAAGGGTATAAGAATAACTCATCCACATTCAAAAATATCACCAAAACTTCAATACAATATTGATGATTTGTATCATTATAAATCATCTTCAAAAAAGATTATTATCATTCAAAAGGATGTTGACATAGATTAAATCAAAACTACTTTTACCGGAATATCTCTTTCAATTTTTAAATAATTGAATAGCCATATATGTAGAAAAGAAAACATTAATTTTGAAAATATTCTTATAATATTGCATGAGAAGCTTTGACTATGATATAACAGGGTAAAATAGCCACACCCACCGTATAAGTTAAAAATTCATTCTTATTTTAATTTTATCGAAGAGGTCATAAATTACATTGTTCGGAAAACTACTGATAGATTCATTTAAAACCATTTAATAAAGAGAAAAATAATTGTTTAAATGAAATTAATCCATATTCTAGTAAATGGTAAAAATCTTTTGAAATAAATGTTTATGAAATGTGGATTTGGATGATAAAGATGTCTTTGTAGATAAATAAGAAAAAACAACCTCGGATAACGAAGAGATTATAGAAATAACCATCACCTTGTACTTTTCCTTGGTCGTGGGTATGTTAACCTTTTGTAAAATAGTTTAATTAATGTTATTAAATTATACAAATACTATATACATAAATATGATATCATATATGATCCTCTAATATTTTATTGTTAATAATATTTTGGTAATATCATCATTTCTAGTGTTAACTTATCCGTTTTCATTTATATGATCAATTTTGTAATTAATGTTTCTTATAGATATGATGTTTTTTATACATATCTATGATGATATTATGTTATTAGACATTATTTTTAATCATAAAATGAAAATTATTATTCAATTATTACCATGGGGAATGAATTTCATCACGTTTGTTGAGACGATAATTTGTATGTACACACGAGCAACAATATCATTATATTGATGGTAAAATTGTATGTAATTGGATTATATATAATATATATACAGAATCAATAACATTTTATATTTATTATTTACATTAGTTATACTAATTATTATACACATCAAAATAATGAAGTGTTTGAATAACAAACTACATCACGACGTGGAGATGATTAGCCATACATACGAACGTATGAGGACATTGTCAGTCATATAATGGATACAATAATGAATATGGTTGTAATTTTTTTTAATAACATCCCAGAATTTATAATAGACTATAGTTATTATTTTATAATTGAATCAATAAAAATGAATAAGTGGAATAAAAAAATTAACGTGAATTAGGTGATAAAATATTTATCTCCTCTTTGGGTTCATCTTTTGATTTGATCAAAAGGGCTCTATAGGGTTTCATTATGATGAATGTAAGGACACTAAAACGAAGGAAGAATAGTTGGATGGATATTTGGGTAGTGTTTGGATGAGAAAAATGGATTTGGAGGTATGAAATTAAGAGAAGGGGAAGTACCCTTTTGCAAGAGAGGTGAGGGTCACTTTAGGAAATGTTTGAAATATCATTTAATAATAAAATAATATTCGGTTTCTAATGACTCCAAAATGGTTCACATAGAGAATAATATGGGTATGGGTTGAAAACCTCTCACGCAATATGTTTTAGACCGGTATAGGTCACAATAATAACCTTATCTTTTAGATTTAACTCTTAGTTAAATTGGTTGAAATTTACCATGTATCTTTTTATTATTATATTATATGTTTGATAAACATACTATAAACTGAAAAAATAACTCCTAGTGGTTTATAATTATTATATATAACCTTACCTATTTCCTTTTGATGAACCATGGATTTTTATGAATATTAAATCAATTAATAATATAGTATTTGTTTTGAAAACACAATTATGTCCATTTTGTCACTATTTAGTAATTGGGTTTTGTGAAAATTATAACAGATTGATTACATCGAAAAAATTATTCAGTCAACCATAACAAGTCATATTAACCTAGAAAATTAGTGGAACACTTCAAAAGTCTCCAAATACATTTACTTGGATATTTATAAGATAAATTATTTTAATATATCATTAATAAGGTAATCACTACATCACCATTGTGTCAGAAATAAATTAAATTTTTTAATGTATAAAAATTATAAAAAATTTCTATTATTTAGTAATATTTTTAGCTTTATAATAAATTTTAATAATTGAATTTATATTTTGTGTAACCCTATATGAAAAATGTTTTTGTTATTAAATTTGAATTTAACTCTTTTAACTCATCTTAAAATAAAATAATAATAAATGTCCTCATCTAATTGAATTGGACCAAAGAGGATACTATTTTATTCCAATGGTTTTTTTGGACTAATTATATTTATCCAATAGTATTTGGACATGTGTTATGGAAATTATTATATCATTTTTACCCTTAAATTCCGTATTTACTTTTTACCGGGGTTAGAAAAATGAAAAATTACTATTCACCAAAAATTATTTTCATCTTATTGAACCAAATATTTCCTATTTATATTAACAGGGTTTCTTGGAGTTTTAAAATTCAAGTCACAAAAGTTGTAAAATTACTTTTTATAAAAAAAATTTAAATGATCCTAGGAGGTGGGTAGAAGATTGTAAAACTTTGATAAAATATTACATATCTAAACTTATTATAAAATGAGTAAAAAGAATAATGTTGAACATATATAGGTATTGTGTATATATTTTATCCTAAAATAAATTAATATAAAATAACTAATTGTTTAAATAAAAAGTCGATTTTAACCAATAACACAGTGTTTTTCAATATTTGTCCAATATTGTATATTTTTAAAAAATTACGAAAAATTCACCATAAACTAATTTCGATATTCCAAATTCAAAAATGATGTCTTTTTTGAAATAGAAAATTTATTAAATATCAAAAAGTGGTTATTAATATTCATAACGGTTAGTTTGATTGGTGGTGTTGTGTTTGAACTCGAAGATGGGTAGAAAAGAAGATATTATATTATTGCCAGGGAAACATACAGAGGATGCTTCGATTGTTACAAACTATTTCTATCACCTAAAACTTTTTATGTAATTTCATTGTTTATATATAATAAAATTATATGTTTCAACATATTATTCATATCATTCATAATATATATATATATATATGATATATATATATATATATATGATATATATATATATATGGACTCTATGTTTCTTTCTATTCTTTAGCACTATAATATCCTAGTTTTCTTATCATCAAAAACTAGAAGTTAATCTCCACAATAATACCTTGCACCATATTCCATTATATTCTACTATGTTTGATATTAATTTAAATAGAATAGACTTTAATTCCTTTGATCTCTCTAACCTACCACATGATATACCACTAACTATATTAAATAATTATAGATGATATCTTGGAATAACACACCAGCTATAAAATAAAAGACATGGAGACTTTGTAGATTCTCAAATACTAGAACTACCCACCTATAATTCATCTATATAAAATATTATGAAAAATAATATAGTTATACTAAAAAATAATTAATCAATTTAGTGCTCTCCCCAAATCAATTTCATGACATCAATGTTCATAAATCATAGCTCGTGTTCCCTCGGGTGGGGAAACATGGAATAACCACCACATAGTTGTGTACCAATGCTATGATATTTGACATTTCATTAAGCAATTAAATGTGTAATCAATAAAATTACATAATCAATCATTAAAAATATGATATGGGTGAGAGGAAGAAAGAAACAAATATATCGTATGATTCGAACAAGAACATGAAATTTTTCCCAGGGTATTTCTTGAAACGTGTTAATAATTCATAATTATTTTCCAAACTATAGATATTATATAATAGATTATTAAGATTCCTAGTTTGAGGTTATTTTTATTCAAAAAAATCCATATTTGGGATGTTACCACACAAGATCCTTGAAGAAGGTTAAACTATATGAACCCGTATTTTTAATCACTTATAGATCGTTTTTTATAAAGACTAATTATTTAAATTGGTGTTAATATGGATAATTAATGATTTATTAATGGTTTAGAGGTTTTCTGGGCCTTTTTCGGATCCCAGGACCCATCTTTTTGGAGAAAAGGGACTTTGCACATGGTTTAGAGTAAACAGTGCGGATGGGGTTTATTTGAACCGAGCCACCTCTAATGGTTAGTGCATGATCATCTTACCATACAGTGCCAGTTACCCTTTTCATAGGGTAACCACACATGTATTTTGAACTGTTTGATCAAACTATGTGGACAATTTATTCAAGCAGATACGTCATGCACTGTTTGTGCATGTTTTGACAGACCTCGCAGACAAAATGTTTGTAGTATAATTTTATAGCTAATTTTTTTTCCATTTTTTTCCATTCTGATCTATTAAGTCACCCTTCCTCTGTAATTCGATTTTATTCATGATTTACCTTTCTCTCTCTCAAGATATATCTTTTTTAGTATCTAAATTTCGAATCATGAGATCTCTATCTACCGACATCTGATCGAGCATTTAATCATCACGTTGGAAGTGAAACAGTATGTACTCAAGCCCCCTTTAATCATTCTTCTAATATTTTACTCTTGACCTAGATATAACTATATGAGAGTTTATCACCATTTATTTGATCTACACTAATGTACGATAAATCTACAGCCGATACTAAAGGATAATTATAGTACCACCCTAAGGTGGGTGGTCTACAACATATCCATAAAGATCGTTGATTTTGGAATATTCCTGTCGAGTTCACTAATTCCATCATGGGATATTTAATAAATTTAAATGACATTATTATACTTGATATAAATATATGGTTATTCTCTTTCCAATTTTATGATTATTTGTAAGATGTTACACCCCCATGTCAATCTGCCTCGAGTATAATGTTATTCCATAATTGGGTTTCTAGTGTTTTTGACACGTATGAGACACCATTCGGGTGTGAAATTTCTTGACCTTCATAATTATGAGACTTCATATAGTTAATTTTTTGTTTATTTATGAGAATTTCATAATTAAATTTACCATTTATGTTCACCACTTGACCCACCAAAGGTATGTTCTCTCAATTTTTTTATTAAATATGAAATTTAGAATGGAATGTATAATATGTATCTTTCATGAACTTCAAAATTGAGATTGTATTTAGGTTACATGTATGTATCCCCCCTTTCCATGTTAATGGAATGTAACATAGTGAACCTCTATAATTTATATGCCTTATTTGTTGATTAGGACTAGATTTAATGGATACAACACTACTTGGCCAATCAACATTAATGGAAGACAAGGCATGGAGTAATAAAAAAATGATTTCCAAACTACATGATTTATACACTCTAATGGAAGGTAGATCTTGATCTAAATGAATAAATACATGATTACAATAAATATAGGAATGAACAGACTTGATCTCAACTTGAATTCATAGAGGATAATACCATGGGTCTCGAGAAACCCATTCTAATTCAAGGATGTTGTATTCTTAGGTAGATAACCACCTAGAATCAGGTTATTTAATTTTCCAAGAATTCATGGTATACTCTTATAGTGTCCTTTTCATTTTTACAGGATACCTTAGATTCACTCCTTGGTTCCAGCATTGACTTGTAGGTTCCATGGTGAAAGCCCATAGGGCATATCCTTGCATAGCCCCATTTTACTTTGGTTGATCACATTGAACTCGGTAGGATTATTATTGTCGAATGCATTAGATTATGCTCATTGTATTAAAATATTATCCCTTATCTAGACACAAATACTATTGTGTTAGAATTCTATGAGATATATGTTACCTTGGATATTAGAATGGGACTCCGACACTTGTTATTTTTGTCAGGTTTCTTTATCATGTCTTCGAATCTTCACTACTTATAATACCACGAGGTGATAGTAGTACATGATATGCCTCACATGACTATTAACATTAAATGATGTTTACTTAATAAATTAACAGGTTACAGGTTCAGACACTAGCCAATGGATGAAGCTAGTATTTGGGTATTTAGTTATATTGTACTACATGCTTTAGTTATATATGCATACATGCACAGTTCAATAATCAATTTCATGGGACTGATTTTATATAAACCGTTGGTGGCTGCCCACAATAATTTATCTCACACCCTCTCTAGGTTCCATTTGGTCCTGGAGTAGATTACATTATTTCAGGTATTAAAATTCGGAATCATGCAATGTCCCACTCTTGATTGTTTGCTGGTATGGATGGATCTTGATAGCAGATCACTGAGTTGGATCTTGATATTCTTGGACTAGTCATTTTTTTACCTTAAGAATCATGTTATTCCAAATGTCAAGTATCTGTTTTCTCCAGTTTTGTTGTGTCATTATATTACATCATTATTGTTTAAGTTGACAAATATATTATTATTCTCTTTAAACGATTGCATTTTTTTTCTTCCTTGATTTTTTTATTTTTCTTATGCTATTTACTATTACATTATATTCATTATGTTGTGCTAAACTCTATTAATGAGGGAATAGTCTTTCCACGAACATGCCATGGGCCCCCACTACTAGTCGGCAGCCTCTGGAATTCCGGAAGATGCACATGAGGCAATGTGGCCAACTAGGTTCAGGGAACCCATATAGTTGTTTCTTGGTTTGATTCATTATAATGTTGTATCATAGGAGGTTCCTTTTCATTCATTAATATTTGGAGAGAATTTATTGGAGAATAGGAATGCATGCTACTTGGTCATAATATAGGTTTGGGCATCGCGAGCTAATGTTCAGGGTAAAAGTATAGTTACCCAAAATACAATTTTTTTCTATATTCCCTATTAAAGTTGATATTATTTCCCCATTGGGGGACACACATGTTGTGTGGCGTTGTTGATTATTACTCTCATTGAATATTTATTTCATCCTTAGACCAATGATATGATTGATATAAGAATTTCTATATGCATAATTATAGGCACCTCGAATTCAGATGTCATGAATATTGCCAAGCCATATAGCTGCATTTCACTTATTTTCATTTCATAATATGGAAATAATTACTGAATGATGTTGTGATAGTTTCATGAACTTGTATAAATTTTGTGGTGATTGAGTTATTTCCATCCTCAAATGATGAGTTGTATGAGACCTCATTGGTTGGGATGTGTAATTAACCGGGACAAGCCATTATACTATAATGAAATGGGTGTCGTTTCTGGTGATATGTGTATGGGTATTGATACATCGTAAATGGATATCCATTATAAAGTAAATCCTGAAATCTAAAATTAATTTTTTTCACATCATTATCCCATGTTTTCATGCTTATGAATGGTAATTGATTGAACTGAGAAATTAAATAAAAAATGGAATGAAAATATAAAATGTGAACTTACCAATACAAGGCCACATAATCCATTATCTTTGGTAGTATTCCTTGTGTAGTGATTACTCAGACATTTATTTTTTCACGGGATTAATCTTAGACTACCAATATTTCTCTAAGGTGTGTGTGATTGGAATTTTAAACCAATGCTACCATGATATCCTCGTGTCATTCACCAGCATGTTGGTGATATCCATTATACTTACAGGGTGAGCCTTGAGCCACCAGTCTTACTTCCAGGAGTACCACATGAGTCACATCATGATTTTCCTTATAAAATCTTAGATTTCCTTGTCAATGAAAGTTTATTACTAATGATGTAGTTCATTTAAGGTTCTCAATGGGTTTAACCTGTGATGGAAAATCTGAACCATGAGTTCCATCATCAACATACTCATACTTTTTCAGTGGATGGCAGTTCTCAGGCTATTGAGTCTTGGGTAGATTCCATGCTATATATTTTTGTGCATTTGGAAAAACCAACAAGACATAGGGTAAATATTTCTACATACTTACTTCACGAATCTACAAAATTATGTGGGGATGTGGTAACTTATACTGGTCGTCATCAGGGCATGTTGTGGGCTGACTTTAATACATCCTTCTAGGACTAGTTTATTCCTTAGGCACTGAGAGAAGAAAAATCCAAAGATTATATGAATCTTGAGAAGTTATCTATGCTAGGTATGGTGTATTCATCATGTATCACTAATTTACAGAGCACTGCACCACTAATAACTGGTGATGAGGTTTCACGTGCTCACTATTTTGAGCATGGTATTCAATACGCCATTTAAAATCAAGTGTGTTTCATTCACCATCCAAAATTTTCTGTAGTAGTTGATGAGACCAATATCAATGAACACAACCTGAGGGACGAAACAACTACTGGATTTAATGGATCAGTGCCATGGAGGGATAATAGTTCTTTTGGGGGTAGGACAGATTCACTTGAGAATTTTATTCATGGTGGTGGTATCCATATAATAATGTTTGATAGATCTATGTTGTGCCATCAGTGTGAAAGACCAGGGCATATGAAGCATCGATATGATAGATACCCTATGAAGTGTCAGGCATGCAGCAGAATGGGTCATCTTCAGTACTTTTGTGAGACCTTCCCACCAGCTTCGAGGGAAATTGGATCAGCATCTGCACCACCTTCTAGAGCGTGTTTTTTGGTACCCCTTCAGGTAGGGTGTTGGAGGAGCACCAGAAGGTCTAGCCGAGGAGGAGGTCATGGACGAGGTTGTCTTACCCTTGAGCACCATCTATTCTAGTAGAGTATTCATGATCTTGGAAGTCCCTTTGTTACACAGTTTCATGGATCATTCCAGTTGCATTCTTAACAACCGATACAAGAGGATTTGGTTATGGTACCATCTATAGTATGAGGTACAATTACATTAGCATTCACCATTGCCTACTTTTTTTTATAAAGGTTCTTCAAAATCTTTTGTTTTTGTATCTATTGTGGAATATCATTGACTATAGATACAATATTAATATGGTCTAATGTATCTCAATACACTATTGTGAAAAATAAAAGAGGGCATACGCCGTGGCATGGACAATCCCATTGATGTTGGCAGTTTCCCTTTGTTCTAGAATCTCATTGTTCACGAGATGATTGGATTCAATTTCATTCTCAGGATGGAGTAATTAGTCCACTATTATGACTTTTTATACTAATATTTCTTTTGGTCTTATTTTACATCACTAGAAGGAAAAATATATCTTATCGAAGATTAGTGGGTCGTCCTGGAAGGAAGAGGTGGACTGAAGCGTCACGGGCTATGAGGAGTGACTGCCTAGATTGCTAAACATTGTCTAGAGGATTTGAGTTTACATCAAACTAATTTCCCTCCAAATGTTCTTCATTTATGGGTTACCTTTCCTAACGACATTTATGTATTAACTCATAAATGAGAGGTATAGTTTTCATGAGATCAATTTCAGAGAGCCTCTCCACTATCCAATCTTCCTTATATAAAGGAACGTACTAATATTTAGGAGATCTAGCAGAAAATAGAGCACATAGTGAAAAAAGTAATTATAAAGCCTAGTATATCAACTTTGGGTTCTCATATGCTTTTCACCAATAAAGAGGTCGAAACTCTTCATTTATGCTGATATTTCCAATGGTTGTACCAGTTTACGTTCAAGAACACGTGTCTACTACATCAAATAGAAGATCTCTTTGACCAGCTATGAGGAGCAAAATTGTTATCTATGTTAGTCTTGAGAACAAGTTATAATCATGTGTGATTAAAGCCATCAATCATATCTATTAATGATTTATGTAGTAGTTATGGTCTATATTAATTTCAAGTTATTCTATTCGGTCTTACAAGCACTCCTTCCATTTTCATGAAATTGATTACTAGGGTTTTCCACAACTATTTTTTAATGGTTGGGGCCAAAGCCTCATTTATTATTAAAGCAATGAAAATATATCTTTTAATGGTTAGAGGGAGACCCATTACATAGTCTGAAATCCTAGAGAGAATTTATCCCATGACATGGCCCGTATGCCCATTTTTTTGACCAAAGACCCATTCTATGAATAGTATAGTTATAGTACCCACGGCTGATACAGTACTCTGTCACCGCTATAGTCACATGCCGCCGCTACAGTTCCTTCCGTTTCTATAGTGTCGCTGCTGCTAAAGTACTAATACAGTAACCTACACCCAATGTGTTTTGAACCCCCATTTTTAATGTACAATTAAGGGGAGCTTACCTATAAGATAAACCGCAACTACTTTTCCACACCTATTTGGACTCTTTTGTTGTGGTATTTGTTGATGAAATTTTTGATTATTATCACATGAATAGCGACAATGAATAACATCTTGAGATAATTATGAGTACATTAAAGGAAAATAATCATTATGAAAATCATGAAAAATGCGACTGCTACATTGACAAGGTCTACTTCTTGGTTCATATTATTTTAGAATCTGGAGTGTCTGTTGATCCTAAAAAGGATATTGCCATATTTTTCTGGTAGAATCCCATGAACATGTTGGACATAAAATGGTTCTCATGGATATCTTGACAGTACATGTACTTAATACAAAACATAGAACATCATAATTCACATATTACTATAGAGACCTACATGATTGTAACAACGACATTCAGCCCTGGAATGGAAATGGAAGGATGATGCTATGGATTTTGCTGTATGAATACCTAGGTCACCAAAGTGTAGCGATGATAAATGGGTTGTAATTGACTAAATAATCAAAACAACCAAATTCATTACATAATAGTAATCTTTCTTTGTTGTTGAGTTGGGAAGACTGTAGGTCTCAGAGATCGTATAACAACATGGGGTTCCATGTTCTATCATTTTCATATATGGACGATCATTTCACTTCACAATTCTATAAACCATTATTGAAATCTATAGAGACTCATGTAAATCTAACCTCAAATTTCTATCCTCAGACCAATGGATAATCCAAATGGACAATACATGTTCTAGTGGGTAATCTCTGAGCATGTGTCCATTAATTGAGTTGTTCATGGGGGAAGAATATACCTCACGTTGAGTTCACTTTTAATAATAGTTTTCTTGTGATGTTTCAAATGTATCCATTTGATTCCTTATATGTTATTCCATGTAGTTCAACCATGTACTGGCTAGAAGATGGTGTGGCAGCCTAACTTGGTCCTCGTGTTTTTAAGGAGACATAAGAATAGGTTTAGCTGATCAGGATGAATATAACTACTACTTAGTCTGGGAAAACATCTTATGTCACTCACCATCAAATACATCTTTAGTTTGAGGTTGAGGATCAGGTTATCCTTTTTGTATCACCTATGATAGGTCATATACAGTAAAGGATGCATTGAAATATACCTCCTTGTTATGTTAGAAAATTTGAGATTCTAGAAAGAGTTGGGCTAGTATCCTATCGATTTCTACTACTTCAGAGGTATCATTCCATGAATGATGTATTTCACATCTCAAAACTTTTCCATTATCAAATAGACCTATCTCATAAAATTGATCTAGATTAAGTCGATATGGATGTCAATGCTACCATTGTGAAATATCCAATATGCATCGTTGACCAAAGCGTGAAAGCTCTTTGAGGAAAGTCTCTCCCTCTCACACAGGTGCTAAAACAACAAGGTCAAGTGTAAGATGAGACATGGGATATTGAAGCTAATGTACATGGTAAGTGTACAGAGATGTTCTTAATCATTGTTTCTTTACCATTGTAAGGACAACTCGAGGGGCGAGTTATTTTAATGGGGAATGATTGTAAGAAATCACTTTTTAACATGGTATGGATCCATTATTTTATGGTCTAAATGCTTAATCTTGACCTAATATGGACCCATAATGAGTTATTAATGGATAAGAGGGTTTTTTATATTCTTCAGAGCCCAAAATGTGTCTTTTTAGAGAAAACAGACTTTGTGCATGGTTTTGATAAAACAATGGAGATAGAGTTTTTTCAGACAGAGCCACCTCGCACGGTTTGCGCATGTATGTCCTGCCAAATGATGTCATTGTCCCTTTTCCAATGTAACCACTAATGACTTTTAAATTCATAGGTAAAACCATGTGTCCAATCCATTCGAGCAGATCTGTCCAATATGGTTTGTGCACGGTTGAAAAACCTTGTGCACAAATCGTGCATAGGGTAAATTTATGGGTATTTTTCTAGTTTGTTCCACAATGATATGTTATGTAACCCATCCTACATTATAGGATTTTAAGAATGATTGACATATTTCAATATCAATTTATGGATTTTTGAAGATCTAAACATGGAATAAATATATCTCTATCATACGACATCATATAGTACTTTAGTTCATCACGTAGGTTTCCCAACGGTAAGTACTATAGTCCTCTTTAGTTGTTCTTCATATCTTTACTCTCTACCTAGATATCTCCATGTGAGATTTTTTCACCTTTTAAAATATCTTCTTCAAACTGAGTAAAATCAATGTACGAAACAATAGTATAAGGATGGTACAACCCTAAGGTGTGTGGTCTACATCTAATCCCCAATTTACATTGATTTATGAATATTTGTGTGTTCCCCAATAATTCCATCAGAGACTATTTCTTATATTTACATGACATGATTATAGTTGATAGAATTGTACGGTGATGGTCTTTCAAAATTTTATATTTTTTTGTTACACCCCCCAACTCATTCCACCACATGTCGAAGTTTATTCCATGACTAGGGTTTTTGTTTTTTGACACGTTTGAACGACTGCTCAGGTGTTCCCTATCTTGACCATTCAAAAGGTATGACATCATATTATAAATGATACGTTGTTTAATGAGAATTTCATTGTTTCGTTTACCATGAATTCTCACCACTTAACCCACCACATGCATGTACTGTCAAATTGATTATTTAATGTCATATTTGTAATGGAATGTATACTATGTATATATATTTTCCTTAACAAATGAGTTTTAATTAATGTTTCTTTTCTGTAGCACCCTATGATAGGTTAATGGAAGGTTGAAGAATGAACCTATCTTATTAGTATGACTTAATATCTATTCATTACTTGATTAAATGGTTGTAACACTATATATATTATCCACACTAATAGAAGAGATGGATTTAACCAATTAATAAATGATTACAACTATACATGGCCTACACAGTATAATGGAAGGAAACACATGCCCAAAATGAATTAATAAATTTTTACAATATCAAATAGGAATGGACAGACTCGACCATGCCTTTGATTCTTTGAAGATAATAACTTGGGTCATAGAAACACCATTCTGATTCAAGGAAGTGGTTTTCTTATTTTTATACTCACCTAGACTCCCGTTATTTTCTATTCTAAGGATGTTTAGTAAAATATTGTAGGGTCCTTCTCATTATTACAAGATAACCCGAAGTCACTCCTTGGATACATTATTAACTTGTAGGTTTCGTGGTGAAAGGCCATAGGGACCCATCCTTGTTTTTCCATGTTTTACGTTAGTCGATCACATTTGACCCGGTAGTAGCCTTATTCTAGAATTCCTTGGACTAGACTCTTACCTCTAAGCTACACTCAAATAATACAATGTTATCATTCCTTGAAATTTACATTACCATGGTTATTACCCAAAAACTCCCTCACTCTTTATTTCTTTCAGGTTTCCATGACATGTCTCGGATCTTTAACTACCGATATTGTCACTATGTGATGCCCGTATTGGCTATGCCTCACATGACTGTTAACATTAAATGTTGATTACATTATCAATGAACTAGTTATATGGTCAGAAATCAGCTGGGGGATGAAAAATGCACATGGGTATTTAGATATATTGAACCTCATTCTTTACAGATATATTCATGCATGGACAGTTCTATATTCCATCTCACTGGCTAGATGTTATAGACAACATTAGCGGTGGACCACTGGGATTTATCTCACTGCATCTTCAAGCGTCATTTGGTACCCATAGTAGATTACACGGTTGTCTATATTGAGATTGGGAATCAAACAACTTACAACACTTGATTTCTTTCTTGTTAGGATAGGGCTTGATAGCTGATGGTTGAGTTAGATCTTGAGATTCTTGTTGTATTTTTTCTTTTATTATACCATGTGGAACATGTAATGCCTATTGAATTGTATCTGTGTTCTACTATTGTATAATGAATTGACATTAAATCATCATTGTTTCAGTGGACACTAATATGGTTATGCTCATTTCTCTATTGTATGATATTGCTTCCACTATTTATTTTTATTATTTCTGCTATTTAATATTCCATTATATTCCATCTAATGTGGTACACTATTCTAATGAGGGAATATTCGTCCCACAGACACACCCTATCCCTTCACTACTAGTCGCAGCCTCTGACATTTGTGGAGATGTTTGTGAGGCCATGTGGCCCACTAGGCTAGGGGCATCTATTAAGTGGCATCTAGGTCTATGTCATCACAACAACTACCTAACGACTCTTCAACAAAGCATTAAAAATCATCATTATCTACTCCCCTTCTACAATGATTTTAGATATCCCCACTACTTTGACATATATCTTTTGGTTACTACATGTACCAAATAGAAAGTGAGAATGTAAATAATAAAGTATTAGTTTTTTTATAAATGATTATGTTTTATTATGTTAATGATATGTATTTTCTTAATTTTTCCAATAAATTAAACCAAAGTATCATTTTATTGTAACATAATAATGCTTCTTTTTTTAGTTGACGTAATATTCATGTAAGAAAAAATAGGGTCTCATACCTCGTAATGTTAAAACCATGGATTCAAATAGATTTTAATACCTTTTAATTCAAATAACAAAATTCCATTTCCAATATTTTTATATGGATTGGGGTTTTACATATAAAATATAATTTACTGAATTATTACCTCTATATGGGATTAATTTCCTCCGTGATTTTTTTTAATTCGTTAGTAAATTATATAATTTATATACTTATCCATCTCATATAAATACAAATATGGTGGAAACTGATTTCTATAACAACATAGTACAAGAAAAATATTTCCCATTTTATTGTCCTGTTATTCAAGAAAAAGTGGATTTTGAGTTTGATTAAAAACATAAAATAATTGATACATGGAATATAAAACTATTAGATATTTCTATTATAATGATATTAGACACTATACATGGTTAGGATAATTTTCGTGAACTAATTTCACTTCCTCATCAATGTCATAATTTTTTCACCTGCATTTTTTTATCATACTAGGATAACGATAGTTATATTTCTCATCACTTACATAATTTTTGTAGCAACTTCTTCTTATATAAATTTTTTAAAATGGAAAATACATCAATTAGAAGAAAGCTACAATTTTACTAGATTTTATAATATATGTAATTGCGATTCAATAAAAAATTAATAATAATGTGCATTTATGATATTATACATTAAATTTTTTAAATAAATGAATTACCCAGATATCATTCATATTGTATTGTATAATTTATGAGATTAAATAATGAAAATCACTATGGACTATAAGAAGTGGTTTTTAGAATGCCATATTTCTTATGCCCCATGATCTAATCAAGTTAAAATCCAATACTCAATTATTATGGTATTATACAAATTCATTATAGTTTCAGATCAATATCCATATTTATTAAAAAAGAGATACTTTGTTTACTAAAAGTATTAATATTTTTTGGATCCTTTCATATATTAATAAATTTAGATTGTCTTCTCATTCTTTCTCTCACTTCCTAATTTATGAAATAGACAATTATTAAAATTATTTAAAATTACAATTTCCATCATTTATCTTACCTGATTTATGAATTAATTCCTCAAAACAAATATTACATTAATATCATTGATGGAAGTTCTATGGTTTAATTTCTTGGAAATTGTTCACATATTAGATGATATATAAAATAATAATATAAATATAAGAATGATTTTATCCACATTTAGTAATATTTTAATATTTCCAATGGTTATTTCACTACATAATGATTCCTAGGGAATTGCATAATGAAATGGGTGGTCATAATTCATATTAATGGAAAAATTGTGTAAATATGGAGAACATGACAATGAGTAATCCATGGGGCACAACAATATATCCTGATCCTAGATACATGAAGAAAATCAGGAGATCTTGATAACAATTACCTGATTTATAAAACAAGATCAAAATCTTAAGGACACAATGCATAATTTATCAATGTATCTATAAGCATATCATGAGATATTAATTTTGTAATAACATAATATTTTAATTGATTAAAATTTTTAGATAACATAGATGACCCCCAATACTGATCCTAATTGACACATGAAATAAATTATTAAAATACTATTATTATAACCATAATTCTAAACACCTGAGTAATAAATGTTTTAACCTTTTTATGATATGTATATATAAATACTATTTAATAATTTATTATTGATAAATTTTAGTAAATAATTATTTATATTATTAGGTTAATTTATTCTTCTGATTTTTTTTTAATTAATTATGTTAACTTCCCTCTTTTAGATAATAGTATAATATATTTTTTTGAAGATATAGATATTTTATTTCACAATATTACCATTTTTTTGAATTCAACCTATGAAAAATATATTAGATTCAATATTAAATAATTTTATGAATATTTTTTAAATAATATATAAAATACTGCATTTCATTGAAAACAATTTTTAAATTAATATTGACATTCAATTTTAATAAATTAAATAAATAATTAATAAACAATATTTTCAACTATAATTATATATCATTTACGTAAATATATAAATTTTAATCCATATAATTATTGTCAATAATCATATAGTTAATGTAATTTAATCCTAGTCTTAACATATTTATTTCTTTTAAAAATGTTTTGAGAAACTTTTTATAGAAATATTTTTTAATTTAATTCAACCACTTCATTAAATTGAATTTAATAAAATGGATTCTGTAATAGTGATTAGAATAATTAATTTTAGGTAATAATAAAAACATAATAATTGATCACTATGTAAAGTAAAAATAATAACAGGTTATTAAAACATTTAATGGTAAAAGTGGTCTACTGAGGGTTAATGATGAAACTTATTAAATAAAATATTTTCATTAGGGAATTTATTTGTTAAATTCATTACAAATGTATAATGAAAAATGTGGTATTTATATAAATTAATTAATATTTTATAATATAATATCAAACTAACCTATTAGAATATAAATAAAATTTATATAACTTATAAGTGTAAATATAATAAATATATATTATTGAATAAGTAAATATATGTTTTGAATTGTTAAGTTTAATGTCGGTATTTTTGGTGAAAATAATTTTTTTTACAATTTTATAATAAATATAAGGACATTAAATAAAAGTTAACTTCTTAAAATTGTTTTATAAATTAATATTTTGGTATCTTTTGTTTATAATAAATTTTTATGTGGCCATAATAATTTTTCAATTTTTCATAATATCATTTATTATTTAAATATAAATATTTTTCTACTAAATGATGATATTAATTAAGAATTAAATATATCATATTAAGAAAATTATTTTTTTTGAAATAGAGTTCATTTATTAAATATTAAATTTTGAAAAATGGTTAGGGTAATGATTTCTTTTTTCTAAAATAGTTGTTGTTTTCAGGAATAATGACGTAATTTATTGTATATAACATTATAAGTTAAATAAACTTTTCCTTGAATAATTGATGATATAAGCACCATAATATAGAAATATGCTTCTTTATTTACTATATTAATAAATAAGAATCAGAAAATATTCATAGAATTGAGAGAGAATAATAATCTAATGAATAAAATAATATAAAGACCCCCCTCCTCCACTATACCACACATAACTTCAAATTCTCCACACAACACCAAATGCATGATTAATATCAAATTATTCAGAATTATTTCACAATAATCTCCACAGAATTTATTATCCCTTCTTCAAATAAAATACCAAATCCCATTTCCCTATGTAGTTTTTCATGTAAAAAATACATGAGGGAAATCAACATTAATTTTCTTTTTATTTTATTTTTCATTTATATTATTTTATTATTCTCACCTCAACTCCCATCACTAAAGAAAATGATAACTATAGTATCTTAAATGTAGTTTACTGTCATTATTTTAATGGAATAACAATAATTATAAAAGTCATGTTATATTCTTTATCTATAAAATGTAAAATTCATCTATGCTATGTCGATTTATCGCCTTCAGGGATGATGATATTTCCTTTAACACTACTGCCATCAATACTGGTCATAAAACCATTATTGAGGTTAAAAATATTTTTATATTTTTGTTATATCTTTTTTAATTTTGTGGAAAAACTTTTTATAGATAAAATTAAATATAATTAAAAAAGATTTTGAATGTTATGAAATCCCTCAAAATATTAACCAAGCATTTATCACTTCGGTTTTACCTATTGAATCAAAACAATACTGTAAAAGAAAATTATATATGGTATCATTTAAAATTTTATAAACATATTAATAACCATAATATCCACTTTGGAGGTTTTTCCATCATTTTTCATGAAAATACATAATGAAAAAACAATGGAATTCTTGAAATAAATTCCAACGAATCATGAAAATAACAATGTATTATAAAACAATGTGTGGAATGATGTTATAAACGGTTCATATAAGGTATTATTAGTAGGTATATTGTTCAATATAAAATTTATAACACTCCTTAAACCATTTTCTTGGCTATTTTAACACATTTTAAATAATTCTTACCTCATGTAAGCGACATTTCTCTAAATTCCTCTTTAATGTCACTTTTTACAAAATTATCAAAGAATAGTTTCTATAATGTATAAAACATTTGAAGAAATTTAAAAAGTCATGAATCCATCATTTTGGATGTTTAATTTATAGTATTTCATTGTTTTTTAAATTAAATCACTTTTTATGTAAGAAATATTCATTTAAAATATGATCTTTTCATTAGGGAATTTCCTTTCAGGATGCAAGGATTCATGTTTTTTGGTTATCTTCTAGTTCATGTGAATTTATTGAGGATAGTTGGATATTTTATAAACCAAATATATGTGGTTCTATGATATCCCTCTAATTAATTCTGTATTTTTATGTTTACCTTTATGGTTATTCTATGTAATGATGTAATAGTTATATCTGAAGGTAACCAGAATGGTTACGCTGTATTGTAGTTGTATGGGTAACCAATAATATGGTATCCATTATGTTTAATATCATATGAAATTATTATGATTAAATGATACCACATTTTACAAATTTTGTTTTATTATTTATATGTTTTATTGAAACCTCATATTTTCATAGAGAAATTACATGCTTCATTTAAGGTTGAGAATTTAATCACCCTTGTGATTGTATGTATTCATAGATTGTTTGTTTCCTTTCCCACATTTTTGTCCCATAAACATATTTTTTATTCTCTCACCATTTTTTAAAATATATTACATAGGTTTTATGCATGTATAATGGAAATGATGAATTTGGGTTTAATTAATGTTGTTTATTATAAAATTAAATCATTTTTTAAATATTAATATATTGAAAAAAAGGATATTGATAAGAAATTTATACATTTCAATTTATGGGTTTCTATTTTTATGTTGTGTCCCAATTCACTAAATCAAAAAAAAGGGTGATCTTTTGGATTTTAAAATATATTTATTTCTAGTTTAATTAACATGATAATTTAATGTTTATGGATGAGTCCATATAGTTTCTATCAAAGCCATGATTTTTATACATTTATGTGTTAGAATAAATTTATTACAGTATCATTATCGATTTTTACCTTCTTGGAATGTTGAAAAAATATAGGAATTTAAAATTTCCAAGTTTATTAAACTATATTATGTCTCTTTAGAATGGTTTTTGGAAGAATAAATAGGGGAGAATAAATAAAAATTCCCCTACAGTATGATAAAATTTTGAATCTACAATATTGAATGGTGGTAATTGGAACAATGAAGTTGGTTAACATAATTAATCAGTGGATATTGGCCATAAATTTTAGTGGAATCCACATTTTAAAATATACAGAGCTACGACATAGAACTTGATAATGGTGTAATATTTAATGATTCAACACCCACCAACATTTAGTGTATCTTCTAAACCATTATTAGTGTTAGGGTGTATTAAATAACTATAACATTTATTCTATTTCATTTAATTTTTATATAATTAAATGGTTAATCATTAAATTTATCATTTTGAAGGTTTAGTCGACCAGTGGTTGTAATGGTTCATGAATATTTATTAATAAGAATAGATAGATGTCCTATAATTGAATGAATTTAATATTCTTTTACATGAAAAATAATTTCGTAAAATGATAAAAAAATAATATATATATATATATATATTCATTTAATTGATGTAAAATTAATAATATTCATTGGACATGTATGAAGAATACATCATTAAATTTGAAAATTATCCTTCAAATCATACATGAAATATTGATAGAAAAATCAATCCTTTTTTACAAAGGATTGAATTTAAGAATATGAAGGGAAGTGGATTCCCATGAATTAAAAAGTTATAAAATTTTGTTAAATGTGTTGAGAGTGTAGAGATAGATTTTTTATGATCATGTTTACTTTGGAATCTTGTAGAATAAATGGTTTATATGGAATTAAATATGTAATAATAAATCAAATAAACATGATGGTATGAAAATCACTTTTAAAATATTGGATTGTTTGGTAAATATAATCCTATGTAATTCCTTAACAAATATATGAAGTGTTTTAGATGTGTTTGGTTTAGAAATATAGCCTGATTTTGAAAAAAAATATCATAGTCTTGGTATGTTTTATTCTGATTGGAAAAACATAATGTTTTTTAAATGAAGTGAAATGGGTAATTATAAACATAACTACCCAAATAAGTATATGAATGATGGGAAGTATCTAATAAAAATATATTTAGTTTTAGTGAAATCCTTCGTGACTACTTCAGTAAATGTTGTTCCATCCAATGAATTGGTATTAATAAAATTTTCTATTTACTCAATCATTTTCTGAGGTCTATTATTATACAAGGTCTACACATTATATTATTTATATGAAATATTCTGGTAAATTGGAAATTTCATGTCTTGAAATGTGAATATATTTTATGGTAAAAATAATAGGGGTTAAAATTTAAAGAAATTAATAATTAAAAGTAGATTTATATTATTGTTTGATGAAAGGCACCACTATAAAACCTTTTATTTTTTCAATTAGTAGAGTAAAATATTTTTCTTTGTATTAATTGGTTCAATATTTATCATAGTAATATTGAATTTATAACTAACGAATATAATTTTTATGAATATTTTTAGTTTTTTAAAATAATGAACACATATAGTTGATAATATATCACGAAAATTAAGAAACTATTAAAATATAGAAATAAAAGTTAAATTTTTCTTTCAGATGAAAAATTGAATGGTTTATATTAATGATGTGCTATTAGAAAATAAATTCTAGGATATTTTCCTAATGAGTAAACCAGTGTTATAAAAATTCATGATAATGAACTTACTATTAACATAGTTCTTTTTTCTAAATAATTTAAAACCCCATTATCAAATTTCTAAAGAAATAATTACTGAATATGAAAATCAGTTTCTAGGGTTTCATTTTTAGGGATTCATTCATCCGATCACACTACATTGTGGTTATCTTATTTTTTTTATTTAAACATTATATGGTTACATGAATCTTTTAACTAATTACTGAGTTATTAATAGCAATACTTTTTAGAATAAGTATCCATTTCCTCAAATCAATGATTTGATTGATCACCTCTAAGGATCTATATATTATTCAATTATTTAATTCACTCTACTTTACCATCAATCAAATGTAATTGTGGGTGAAATTATAATAATATCATTCTATACTAGATATATGCTTTATGATTTTTTTGTTATTCCCTCTGATTTGTACAATTCATTTTTTGTAAACATGAATCCAAGGAATATAAACTTTCATGAATATTAGTATATTTTTTATTGTTTTTAATGATTGGACTTATATTTATTGAAACTATAATGATGATCATGAAAACTATATATGTATTTTATTTCAAACACTTAAATGAAAAAAATTATTTGCGGAATTTAGAAAAATTGGATTTTTTACTGCAACAACATTATGTAATTGGTATCACTGTAAATAAGGATATAATAACAGTAGATACTACCACAAAAAGTTGTTCATAAATTTATAAGACCTAAATATGTTACAATGATACATATACTTATTAGATTATTAAGAATTTACTGAGGTATTGTTAAAAAGTTGTCATTTTTATCTAGGTTGCAAACTATGTTAACATGAAAAAGGTGCTAAATATATGAAGATAGAATATTTTGAAGTTTTTTATGATGTAAAAATAATATTAGTGAATGATCCATTTTTCTATATTAGTTTCATAAATTTAGATTTATTCATATATATGTATGATTCATTGTAGGGACTTGGTTGTATTCTATTACAAACTGTCTAAGTAATTACAAAAGCTTCATAGAAACTAAAACAAGATTAGTAATATTATCCCACACATGATCTGGAATTATTAGCTATGGAATTCTATTTAAAAATATGTAGACATCATTTAAAAAGAAACAAATGTGAGATATATATAATGACCAGAAATTTTTAATGTATATATTCACTCAAAAGTAATTTAACATTAGGAAGATAAAATGGCTTGAACTAATAATATATTATGATTTCATTATCAATTACAATAATTGAAAAAAATAAAAAAGTATATAATGTGTTTATCTAGAAACATTATGATACATTAACCACATTACAATTGGAATAACTCAAATTGGGTTATAATTTGGTTAATTTTTTATTGGAAGTCAATAGAGAGTGAAATTACACTATTTTGTTTCATGTGTCTGTGCAATAAACTTTGCTAGACCAAAATATGTAAACATGGATGGAAGAAGATGACTTAAAAAGAATGTTATATTAATTTTTAAAAGGATATGTATCTAGAATGTATCATTAATAAAGGTTGTGATTTTATATTTCTGAAGATGTTATGTGTTCCACAAAAGTCAATGATTAAGAAAGAGTTATTAAGTGAAGCTTATAATTTACTATTTTGAGATAATCTTAAAATAAGGAATATGGATGAATACCTTAAAGAGTATTACCAATGGTGTTTTATGGAAATTTGTTTTTCTTAATTTAAATTAAATGTTTGACTTCTTAAAATGTTAAATAATAATGGGACCTAATAAATGGTACGCTTTAGCCTTTTCCAGTTCCAGAGTGGAAATTGGAAAATATATCCATGGATTTCATGGTGGAACTTTATAACAACTCATATTTTTATTAAACATTAAAACATGATTTATTACATATGGTTTCACATAATATATCTCAGAATATTGACATGTCTAGTGTCATTGAAAATTAGGGATATTACATTACAATTTCAAAGTGGAAAATGTCATCTTCCTTGAAAACATTATTATCATTCTTGGACAAAAAACTGTATGGGATATCTTGAGGGCATATATAAGAATGGGGTGATATAAAAAGCCTAATAATGGAAATAAATTGTTATAATGTGATACATGTTGGTCCATATGTAGATAAATTGTTAAAAAAGGGGTGATAATCACAATCATGAATAATAATTCATGATATGGAATGACAATCATAAAATGGGAAATGTTAAAACAACATAAAACACTACATCATAAACAATGGTCGTAGATATAATAACCTAAATAATATTGTAAAAATACCCATTAACGAATTAGGATCACATCATATCACAACATTAAATTTCATGATACAAAATATTACCCAATGCATTGGAGCACTATATTATTCTCTGTACACCTATCACATTCATATCATTATAATTCATAATTGTGCCATATAGATTATACAAACTGTATTCATTCATAATAATATTTTATTAAAAGATAAAGGATTTTTGAATAAATACATTTAATTCCTAATTTAATGGTTTTTAACTATATATAGTTGAACACTATTGATAAGAAATTGTTATGGTATTAAATATATAATTTCTTTGGCATGAAAAAATTGCGGTGAAATATTTACAGCATAAAGATGTCCCATAAAAATTCATCAAATTAGTTGAGTACAGTGAAAGTGGAATTTAATAATTCTAACATGAAATGTGTAATAAATAGTGACATGGGAGGACATATCCCAATAGTGGGAATTAGAAATACAAGGTATACTTTATTAAAACATGAATAAGGAAGCCAACATAAGGATCCCTTACATGAGTGTGTCACTCCAAATGATTGTAAGGAGCTCCATTGTAGCAATATTTCTTGATGAGAGGACTATTATGAAAGAGGTTTTGATTAACAATGTTCTAAAATTATTTATTTAGGAATAAAAATGGGATATTGGGAGGTTTTTTATATGATATGTATTGCCAATTCAATATCATTTCTCAAATATAGGTTTTGGACAAAATATCACAAATTTAAATAACCGTAACATGATTTTAACCCATAATTTAACCAAAATGGTATTGGTTTACATTAATTTATAATTAAATTTCTTGAACTAAATAAAATAATACCATTGATTATGTGGAGCTAAGTCATACTCTTAGATAATTTATATTAAAACCATAAAATATTTTTATGGTTCTATAGGACAAATAATGTGGTCATACTATTATTAAAATAAATATAAAATCTCATTATTTTAATGATAAGAAAAATATTTTTTTTGGATACCTATCATTTTATTTATTACATGCTTATTTGGTCATTTTGATGTTATAATACACAATGTATATTTATATGGGATTTAATTTATAATGACCCATACTTTACATACATTGTTATTACTTCAAAATTGAAGCACACTTATTACAACATATATCAAAACCAGGAAAGGACCGTATAGGTATAGTGTCTTTAGAAACTGGGAAACATAAACAACTGGTTCATAAAGCATCTACATTGTCTCCCATTTATCTCATCATATCTATAGTCCCTTTTTGCATATCTTACTTAATATCCTTCTTCCTAACCTAGGGAAAGAAAACATACAAAAGGGTGAGCTCAAGTGCTCAGTAAGGGTAAAAAAAAGAAATATCAATCACATCATATTAATAAGAACATAACTTTTGGAAATCTTAACCTGCAAAAGATATCATATTTTCATAACATGGGATAAATCATAGTATTGAAATGTAATCCCAATAATCATAACATAAAACATGAAACTTTGTGGCATACACACATAATCATATAGAATCATTTCTTAGTAGTCAGCACTCATTTCCAAGACTATCTTAGTGGAAAAAGTCCATTTCTGAACCGAGTTCACTCCTCATTTCAGTCCAGTTTCACTGAACCGGTTTAACCTGCCGTTTAAGCCATGTCTATCTCATGAGATATGAAATCTTTATCCAATGTATTGGAGGGAGATATAGGTCCCACCCATCTCTTAATAATACAATTCTTATGTGTGCCACAAAATCATAAATAATACATCATAGCATAACCTATGTAATAAAAATGGGATTCTTAAACAACATGAAATCATAAAAAAATTTATATAAGATAAAGGAATTCATAAAAATAATTCCATCAAAACATAATCAAATCAATGTAATAATAGGGATAGAAACAGAACCCTATATTATCTTATATAGAAAATAATTTTTATAAAACATTTGAACTCCATTCTTGAAGAAAATATCATTTCTACTTCAAAACACTTTTCATTTCTTTAAATGTCATAAAATTCTAAACTAAAAGAAGTTGATTATAACTAAACTTGAAAACTTTTCAAGTAATCTTCTTGGAAATAATGATTTAAAAATCCACTGATGACGTATAAGTTAAAAAAAACATTCTTCTCTTACTTTTATCTGAAAAGTCAAAAAGTACCTCGTACGAAAAACGACAAATGATTCCTTTCATATCTTTTACTAAAAAACTCACCTAAGGGTAAAATTGGATTTAAACAATTGTAGGTGGATGGAAATAATATTAAATATTGAGGAAACAAGGATGTGGATGATAAAATACACCCCATTAAATACCAAAGTATAAACAATCTCAGATAAAAATGACATTGTGATATTTTCCCTTACCTTAGGTCTGATTTGCTTCGTAAGTGTCCAAACCTCCTGTATAATAATTTAAATAATGTTATTGACTTATTTCAGAATCATACATATTTTTATGATATCATATATGGTCATATTCTTAGCTTCTTATTAGTAATATTTCATTACTACTTGTTATTCGAGTGTTTATTACTTTTTGTTCTTATGCGTGTTTTGTCGAATAAATTCTTATTTTTCTTTTTAGGTCATATACACCTCATTTAAAGAATTTTATTAGTGTAATATATTCCATATTCATTTATTCAATTCATTTATATAATCATTATGCAACGAAGGTCATGTAGAATGAGTCGCATCACATCGTGGAGACGGTATTCCGTACGTACGCACGAGCGATGATATCGTTCCCATCATTGTGGAATTGTATTGGAGTGTATGTATACTATTTCAGAATCAATATAAATTTAACACAATCATATATATTCATTTGTTACACCATTATACCCATCCAAGTAATGTGGTGGTGGAAAATAGATTACACCACGGCGTGGAGACGGTATTCCGTACGTACGCACGCGCGGAGATTTCCTTTTCCCTAGGATGGATAAGTGGTGAAATAGGGTTGTTTCATACTTATAATAACATATCAGTATATGAGTGATACTGATGTTATTAATTCATAATGATACAACTAAAGAAGAATAAGTGGAAGAAGAAATAAAGATGAATGAATCGGTAACATACATTACCTCTTCTTTGAAGCGCTTCTTTGAAACCTCCTTTTAGGGCACTAAAATTGGACATTGAAGAAGACCAGGACCTCTAGGATGTCTCTAGGGAAGTGGATAGAAGAAATTGGTAGGGGTTGATGGAGATTGAAGGCTCAAAGTGGTGTGAGGAATAGGGGGAGGAGGTGCCCTTTTATAAGGGAGGAGAGGGGCTCCTTTGGAAAAAATAAAAATATTATTTTATTATAAAGCCATATTCTGTTTTATATACCTCCAAATTTATTTATTTTGAAGCTAAGGTGGGGATGGGTCGTAATACTCCCATCCAATAGATTTTAGACAAGTTTAGGTATCAATTTTAACCTTATCATTTAGATTTAACATTATGTTAGGTAATTTAACTTTTACCGTGTCTTCTTGTTTTCTTATACTATAAGGTTAATAAACATACTATATCAAGCCAAACGAACCCCAAGTTGTTTATCATTAATATATATAACTGTATCTATGTCATTTGGCAGAACCTTAGATTTTTAGGAATACAATAACAATAAATAATATAATATTTGTTTTAAAAACTATTTTATGCCAATTTTGACACTATTTGGTAATTTATTTTTGTCAAAATCAGAACAGAATTATTAGTTAGAAAAAAATTAATTAAATCAATATTAACATGTCATATTAACATATGAAATTATTGTAATTAATAAGAAGTCTCAAAATTACATTTATTTGGGTATTTATAACATCAATTATATCAATATTTCATTAAAGAAATAATTACTGCATCATCATTGTATAATAAATAAATTAAATTATATTAAATCTGAAAATTACAAATAAAATTATATTATGTTTGAAATCTTTTTATCTTTCTAATGAATATTTATAGTAGAATTTATCTTATGTATAACTCTATATTAAAAATTATTTAGTTATTAAACTTTGATTTTAACTATTTTAACCCTTCTTTAAATAAATTTATAATTAATGTCCTAATCAAATCCAAGTGGGCCTAAATGGTCATCTTTTATTCCTAAGGTAGTTTTTGGTCGAATTACACTTATCAAATAGAATTAGGAAATGTTTTATGGAAATAATAATAAATCTTTTACCCTTCATTACCCTATTTACTTTTAACCGTGGTAAAAAAAAGTAAAAAGTTACTATTCACCAAAAATTATTTTCATTACATTGAACCAAATTTTAGTCCTTGATATTAACCGTGTCTCTCGGATTTTCAAAATTCCACTCACAGAAGTGGTAAAATTATGTTTTATGAAAAATTTAGTTTTTTAACTACCACTTAGTGGTTTCACTATTCAACAAAAATTGAAAGATTTCAGAAAAATACCAAAATTTTACCCTAGGCTAATTTCGATATTCCGAATCCAAAAATGAAGTCCATTTTGAAAACAAAAATTTATAACATTTCAAAAAGTGGTTATTACTATTCATAATGGCTAGTTTTAATAACATTTTTGTTTAGTGAAACTCGGTTATTGTGTATGATGCAAGTTATCGAGGAAGGCCGTGGTTGCGTGTAAAGCAAGCCAATCTAGTGTTATGTGTAGTGAAAGATTCCTTTGATTATTTAAAAACAAAATATTTCTCATAAAAGTATCGGGTGTTACGTTCTACCCCCCTTAAAATGAATTTCACCCTCAAAATTCGTCACTTTGTAACAAACAGATGAGGATACCTCTTCCTCATCATATCCTCAAGCTCCCATGTAGCTTATTCTAATTGGTTGTTCCTGCATAAAACATTCACCAAGCGAGTGGTCTTGTTTCGTAGGAATTTTTCACTACGATCCAGAATCTCTATCAGTTGTTCTTTATAAGAAAGATATTGTTCCGGAGGTACAACTTCTGAGCTGAGTACATATGAAGAATCAGGTATGTACTTTCTCAGGAGAGATACATGGAACACATCATGAACTTGATAGAGATTCAGTGGAAGCGCCAATCGGTAAGCTACCGTTCCAACACGATCCAGTATTTCTAAAGGACCGATATATCTAGGGCCCAACTTCCGCTTCTTTCCAAATATCAGGACCCTCTTCCAGGGAGATATTCGTAAGAACACTTTATCACCCACTTCAAACTCTAGGTCTTTTCTTTGGTTGTCAGCATAACTTTTCGGTCTACTCTAAGCTTCTCATATGTGTTGTTGAATAGATCGGACCTTTTCTGCCATCTAATCAACAAGATCATGTCCTAATAGCTTTCTTTCCCCAACATCATCCCAGCAAGTTGGAGTCCTGCTTTTCTTTCCATAGAGATATTTATAAGGATCCATCTGAATAATGGAGTGAAATCGATTATTATAAGAAAATTCCACCAAAGATAGGTGTTGATACATACCACCTTGGAAACCCATAGAGAAAGATCTCAACCTATCTTCTAGAGTTTGAATTGTTCTCTCAGACTAACCGTCTGTCTAAGGATGGTAAGCAGTGCTGAAACTCATCTCTATATCCAGAGTATGCTGAAGACTTCGCTAGAACATTGAGGTAAACCTCAGATCCTGATCAGATATAATAGAAAGTGGTACTCCATTCACTCTTACCACTACCTTCACATATATCCTGGCAAGCTGATCCAGAGAGAAATCATATCTAATAGCAATGAAGTGTGCAGACATTGTAAGACGATCAACTATGACCCAGATAACATTATTGCCTTTCAATGTTTTAGGAAGTCCTGTGACAAAGTCCATAGTGATGTTTTCCCTTTTCCATTCAGGTATGGGTAATGGTTGTAACATCCCCTTAGACTTCTGTCTCTCAGCTTTAACTTGCTGACAAACCATGCATCAAGAGACATATTCAGCAACATCTTTTTCCATGCCATCCCACTAGAAGTACTCATTCAGATCCCTATACATCTTCATGCTTCTAGGATTAATAGAGAATGAAGAACTATGAGCCTCATCCAACAGCTCATTCTTTAATTCGGGGATGGGAGGAACACAAACCCAATTCCTGAACATTATTATCCCATCACAATCAAGGTTGAATTCCGGAATATTTCTCACCTTCATTTGTAACTCTACATCTTCGTTCTGCGCCTCTTTAATCATCACATGTATAGATGGTTGAACATTCATTTGAGAAAGATACGATTTTCCCCCTTCCATTATAATTCCAAGATCCATCCTTTTTAAATCCATAAATATTGGATCTTTTGTGATCCTCATCATGGATAAACTGGCATGGTCTTGTCGACTTAATGCATCTGCCACCTTGTTTGCTTTCCCAGGGTGGTAATTAATTGAGAAGTTGTAATCCTTAATCAGCTCTAACCATCTAATTTGGCACATATTCAGATCCTTTTGTGTGAAAATATACTTTAAACGTTTATGATTAGTATAAATTCCACACCTTTCTCCATAAAGATAATGCCTCGAAATCTTTAATGAAAATATTACCTCAGCTAACTCTAAATCATGAGTTGGGTAATTTTTCTCATGTATTTTCAACTGTCGTGAGGAATAATCTATCACCATACCATTTTGCATAATAACACACCCCAATCCCTTCTTGGATGCATCACTATAGATCACAAACCATTCTCCACTACAAGGCAGTGTGAGCACAGGTATACTAGATAACCTTCTTTTCAACTCCTTAAAATTATCTTCACATTCTTCCGTCCAAACAAACATAACTCCTTTCCGAGTCAACTTGGTGAGTGGATTAGATAATCGTGAAAAATCATTCACAAAACATCGATAATATCCAGCCAACCCAAGAAAACTTCGGATCTCAGTTACTGTTTTTGGTCTCGACCATCTTTCGATAACCGCTGTTTTAGCTGGATCCACAGATATCCCCTCTTTTGAGATTATGTGACCCAAAAAATGTAACTCTTTGATGCCAAAATTCACACTTGGTAAATTTGGCATAATGATTCTCCTTTCTTAGGGTCTTCAATATAATTATCATGTGATCTTCATGTTCTTCCTTGCTCTTCGAATAGACAAGAATATCGTCTATAACGACTACCACAAACTGATCAAGATAGTCTCTAAAGACTCTATTTATCAGATCCATGAATATAATAGGGGAATTAATAAGACCAAAATGGCGTCACTTTAAATTCATAGTGTCCATACCTTGTACGGAAAGCCGTCTTTGGTATATCCTCCCTTTTGACCCTTAATAGATGATACCCTGAATGAAGATCAATCTTGGAAAACTATTGAGCTCTGCGTAGTTGGTCAAATAAGTCATCAATGCGTGGGAGAGGATATTTGTTCTTGATAGCGGTCTTGTTAAGTTCTCGATAATAAATGTAGAGTCTCATTGATACATCTTTCTTTACAACAAATATCACAGGTTCTCCCTAAGGTGACGCACTAGGGCATATGAACACCTTATCATGATTCTCTTGGAGTTGCTTCTTCAATTCCTACAACTCAATTGGGGTCATTCTATAAGGTGTCTTTGAAATATATAAAAAACATGGTACGAGTTCTATTGAAAACTCAACTTCACAATTTGGTGGAAGACCCGGAAATTCCTCCGGAAATACATCATCAAACTCCCATACAATGGGAATATTATTAATCGTGAGTTTCTCACCAACCATTTGAGATAAACAACCCTCATTTAGTGGAATCAAGACCCATAAGATGGATGAAATTTCCACTGGAAGGTTATGTTCATCCTTGCATCGATAGACGATCATTGATTGATCTGGAATATGAAATGTGACTTCCCTTATTTCGAAATTGATATGAGCTCCATATAAAGAAAGTTAATCCATGCCAAGAATCACAACATATTCCACTATAGGAAGGATCACAAGAATGCAGGAAGCACTTTCCCACAAACTTCAATCGGAGAATAATGATAAACTTTTGATTTGACTGTTGTGCCATTAGGGGTTGTCACTGCTAACTCAATATCTAAATGTTGAGGTAATACAGTGATATCCTTAGAAAAATCTCCAGAAACAAAATAGTGGGTGGATCCAGAATCAAATACAACATTTGCTACATTAGAGTGGATGATATGTGTACCTTTCACCACATCGTTATCGTACTCCACATCGCTGATAGAAATTGCAATTGACATTAATTTTTCTTTAGCCTTAAGAGTTTGTTGACGTCGACCATCATCATCAACCCTTGGATTTGGGCATTGATTGGCATAATTCCACATCTCCTTTCACATGAAACATTGAAGTGTATTAGGATCATTCTGTGTGTCCCTTCCTTTGTTTGCATCATTAGACATCTTCTTCCCATCATTGTGGCATTCCAATGCCCGATGACCTTCCTTTCCACATTTGAAACATTTACTTGTCCCTTTAAGACAACTCCCTCCATGTTTCTTTCCACACATTGTGCATAAGGGAAACCTCATCTACTTTTTAGAGTGCTCTTTAGATTTTCCTTTGAATTCAATTTGCCACTTCGTGTCAATCCCATATGACTGTTGGGTTACTCCAATCTCCATCTCAACTTTGAGAGAACATCGAACGATTTCCTCTTAGCTATTGAAGTCCCTTATGGCTAACACCCTTCGAAGACTTGGTTTTAAACCACTAAAGAATCGATCGATTTTACTCTCAGGTTGGATAATAATACCAGAAGCGTAGCTTGCAAGTCTCGTAAAATTTGCTTCATAGGTACCAACAGATTCATCATCCTTTTTCTTTAGTTCAAGAAACTCTTTCTCCATCTTTGTTCGGAGAATAGGAGGGATGTACATATTGAAAAATAAGTTCTTGAACGCGTCCCGTTCCATAGACTCAATTTCATCTCTTTGCCTCGTATTATTGATAAGATTCCACTATTGATCAGCATAACCTTCCAAACGATACACTGCTAAGAAGACTTTATCATTTTCAGAACATTGAAGAACTGAAAATATCTTTTCAGTAGTACTAATCCATTGTTCAGCAATTAATGGATCAGTAGACCCACTGAATGAAGGTGGACGCTGCCTCATGAAGGATTCAACAGAATGTTTCTCCTTCCTTTGCTCGTTTGGAATTCATGCATGATTTATATCTTGTGAAAGTTGTTTCATCATGGCTACAAGATTTTTTATTCCAACTCCCATAACATTTGGTTTCTCAAGGGGACAATCATTTCATTGCCCGTCGCATTCCGTATTAATACGGTTCCTTCGGGTTCCAGCCACTGACTAAAACCAAGAATAATAGTGTGAGCAACACTAATTATAATAGGAAAACCACATAATCAGGAATAAAGTTTCACACTTAAGGTCTTATCCTAGGTTATTCATTGCCATTTCTAAAACAATAAGATTGTGTTCTATGCTTAGACTTATCCTTAGGGTTCTTACTAAGGATTTCACATCCTAGTTTCCAATGGTTGACTATACCTTTCCTTTGATACCAACTATAATGACCCATACTTTACATACATTGTTATTACTTAAAAATTGAAGCACACCTATTACAACATATAACAAAACCAGGAAAGGACCATACAGGTATAGTGACTTTAGAAACTGGGAAACATAAACAACCGGTTCATAATTTGTCTACACTGTGTCCCATTTATTTCATCATATCTATATTCCTTTTTGGAATATCTTACTTAATATCCTTCTACCAGACCAGGGGAAAGAAAATATAGAAAAGGGTGAGCTCAAATGATCAGTAAGGGTAAACAATAGAAATATCAATCACATCATATTCATAAGGACATAACTTTTGGAAATCTTAACCTGCAAAAGAGATCATAATTTCATAACATGGGATAAATCATAGTAATGAAATGTAATCCCAATAATCATAACATAGAACATGAAACTTTTTGGCATACACACATCATCATATAGAATCATTTCTTAGTTGTCAAGACTGATTTCCAAGACTATCTTAGTGGACAAAGTCCATTTCTGAACCGAGTTCACTCCTCGTTTCAGTCCTGTTTCACTGAACCGGTTTAACCTGTCGTTCCAGCCATGTCTATCTCAAGAGATATAAAATCTTTACCCAATGAATTAGAGGGAGATATAGGTCCCACTCATCTCTTAATTATACCATTCTTATGTGTTCCACAAAATCATAAATCATACATCATTGCATATCCCATGTATTAAAACGGGGATTCATAATCAACATGACATCATAAAACAATTAATATAAGATAAAGGAATTCAAAAAAATAAATCCATCACAACATAATCAAATCAATGTAATAATAAGGATAGAAACAGAACCCTATATTATATTAGATGGAAAATAATTTTGATAAAACACTTGAACTCCATTCTTGTGGAAAATATCCTTTCTACTTCAAAAACACTTTTCCTTTCTTAATATTTCATACAATTTTAAACTAAAAGAAGTTGATTAAAAATAAACATGAAAACTTGTAACAGAATCTTCATGGAAATAATGTTTTAAAAATACATTCACGCCGTATAAGGTAAAAAAACATTATTCTCGTACTTTTATCTGAAAAGTCAAAAAGTACCTCGTACGAAAAATGACAAAAGATTCCTTTCATATTTTTTACTAAAAAACTCCCCTTAGGGTAAAATTGGATTTAAAAAATTTTAGGTGGATGTAAATAATATTAAATATTGAGGAAAAATGGATGTGGATGATAAAATACACCCCAGTAAATACCAAAGTATAAACAATCTTGGATAAAAATGAGATTGTGATATTTTCCCTTACCTTAGGTCCGATTTTCTTCGTAAGTGTCCGAACCTCCTGTATAATGATTTAAATAATCTTATTGACTTATTCAAGAATCATAATTATTTTTATGATATCATATATGGTCATATTCGTAGCTTCTTATTAATAATATTATATTACTACTTATTATTCGGGTCTTTATTACTTTTTGTTCTTATGCGTGTTTTGTCGAATAAATTCTTATTTTTCTTTTTATGTTATAGATACCTCATTTCCATAATGGTATTAGTGTAATATATATCATATTCATTCATTAAATTCATTTATATAATCATTATGCAATGAAGTTCATGTAGAACGAGTCACATCACATCGTGGAGATGGTATTCCGTACGTACGCATGAACGATGATATTGTTCCCATGATCGTGGAATTTTATTGGAGTGTATGTATACTATTTCTAAATCAATATAAATTTACAATAATCATATATATTCTTTATTTACACCATTATACCCATCCAAGTAAGGTTGTGGTGGAAAATAGATTACAACACGGCGTAGAGACGGTATTCCGTACGTACGCACGCACGTTGATTTCATTTTCTGTGGGATGGATCGATGGTGAAATAGGGTTGTCTAATACGTATAATAGAATATCAGTATATGAGTGATACTGATGTTATTAATTCATAATGAAACAACTAAATAAGAAGAAGTGTAAGAAGAAATAAAGATGAAAGAATCGGTAATGGACATTACCTCTTCTTTGAAGCGCTTCTTTGAGACCTCCTTTTAGGGCACTAAAATTGGTCTTTGAAGTAGACCAGGACCTCTAAGATGTCTCTAGGGAAGTGGAGAGAAGAAATTGGCAGGGTTTTGACGAACTTGGAGGCTCAAAGTGGTGTGACAAAGAGGAGGAGGAGGTGCCCTTTTATAAGGGAGGAGAGGGGCTCCTTTGGAAAAATTAAAAATATTATTTTATTATAAAGCCAAATTCGGTTTTAAATAGCTCCAAATTGATTTTTTTAGAAGCTAAGGTGGGGATAGGTCGAACTACTATCATCAAATTGAATTTAGACAAGTTTAGGTATCAAATTTAACCTTATCATTTAGATTTAACATTAAGTTAGATAATTTAACTTTTACTCTGTCTTCTTGTTTTATTACACTATAAGGTTAATAAACATACTATATCAAGCCAAACGAACCCCAAGTTGTATATTATTAATATATATAACCTTATATAAGTCATTTGGCCGAACCTCAGATTTTTAGGAATATAATAACAATTAATAATATAATATTTTCCTTAAAAACTCTTTTATGTCAATTTTGAAACTATTTGGTAATTGAATTTTGTGAAAATCATAACATAATGCTTAGTTCGAAAAAAATTAATTAAATAAATATTAAAATGTCATATTAACATATAAAATTATTGTAATTCATAAAAAGTCTCAAATTAAATTTATTTGGGTATTTATAACATCAATTATGTCAATATTTCATTAATAAGATAATTACTGCATCATCATTGTATCATAATTAAATTAAATTATTTTAAGTATAAAAATTACAAATAAAATACCATTATGTTGGAAATCTTTTTAGATTTATAATTAATATTTATAGTCTTATTTATCTTATGTATAACACTATATTAAAAATTATTTAGTTATTAAAAATTGATTTTAACAATTTTAACCCTTCTTTAGATAAATTGATAATAAATGTCCTGATCTAATCCATGTGGGCCTAAATGGTCATATTTTATTCATAAGGTTGTTTTTGGTTGAATTACACTTATCCAATAGAATTAGGACTTGTGTTAGGATAATAATAATAAGACTTTTACCCTTAATTACCCTATTTACTTTTAACCGTGGTTAGAAAAAGTAAAAAGTTACTATTCACCAAAAATTATTTTCATCTCATTGAACCACATTTTAGTCCTTGATATTAATTGTGTCTCTCGGATTTTCAAAATTCCACTCATAGAAGCGGTAAAATTACGTTTTATGAAAAATTCAGTTTTTTTAACTACCACTTAGTGGTTTCACTATTCATCAAAAATTGAATGTTTTCAGAAAAATTAAATAATTTTAACCTAGGATAATTTCGATATTCCGAATAGAAAAATGATGTCCATTCTGAAAAATAAAATTTATAAAATTATTACTATTCATAACGGCTAGTTTTAATAATATTTTTGTTTAGTGAAACTCGGTTATTGCATACGACGCAAGCTATCGAGGAAGGTCGCGGTTGCGTGTAAAGCAAGAAAATCTAATGTTGTGTGTAGTGAAAGATTCCTTTGATGATATAAAAAAAATATTTCTCATAAAAGTCTCGGGTGTTACATAATTTTAACAATAAAATTTGATTGTCTCATAAAATTATGACTAAATAATTTTAGGATAATAAAAATATTTTTATTCAAAAAATAAATTTCATTTTATCAAAATAATTATATAAAATTGTGAATGTGTACTTTTAGAACAAATTATATTTATTATGAAATACTGAGTTTCATTACAATAAATATTTTTTAACCCTTCTAAAAATATCTTCTTACTTTATATAAACTACATGGTCATTGATATTTAAATTAAATTATCGAATATTTATAATTATTGAAATATAATTTATTTAAAAGGTCAATTAAATAATCAAAATATATTCCCTATTTAAATTTAAATATTAAACAATCAAAATTTTTTGCATTATTTTATGAAAAACTATTTATATTGTAATAATAATTGGATGAAAATGTACTCATTATTATGTAAAAAATTATGTAAATAGTAATAACACTAGGTTCATGGTACATATAACATTAATATAATAGAAAACATCATAAGAGAACATTTGACAATAGCGATACCTAAAGGTAGTGGTTCATCTTATATGGTTTAGGCCACGATCTCGATTATATTTATCTTCTCTCGTAACTGTTTCACTAATGCATCAGCTGATTGATGTTAGCTGGTGATTTGGTCATTTGAAAATCTCAATGATTTTATATTATATATATTCTCCAATAAATTTTATTTAAAGAGTACATTCATACTGGTTGGGGCCCTCAATTCTCTTATTTTTGGAAATTTGATTTGTTAAAACTATATATTTATAGTAGTCATGTGATCATTATTCAACAACTATTTTATAATTGAGAAATATTATTAATTGTTATTAAATTTGATAGGATATAATAAAACCATATAATATCATTTTTTTTCAATAACCATATACCATAACAAAACATATAATTAAATTAGATATGATTTTTTTATTACATTTTGGGTTATAAAAATCATCCCCTCTCAAAAAGCCTCCCTAAAAAATTTAATTTCTCCCACAATAACTGATTTGGGTGTCTATATTTTATCACTTCATCAGGTTCATACATTGGTTCTTGAAACATTTTCTATCTCCACATCTCTTTGAAAAGATAAATTATCTTATTTCATTGAAAATTGTCTGTAAAATCTAATAACATCACAAACATCATTCCATGTGAGAGATCATTATCCAATGGCATCACCTCTAGACTTAGTTCATGTGAAATTTCTATATTTTCATTTTCTTTTGGGATGCATGGAATGTGTCATGTTATTGAGATAGGTTATGAAGTTGTGATTGTCAATAATACACCCCTTCGATACAATCATGTATCTCAAAGAGTTCGATGTATCTTGGAATAAGTTATCCCTTCATCCCAAATTTCATCGCTTTCACACATGGATATATATAGAGGAATGCCATGTATTCATCATAAAATTCAAGTTCATCCATATCATATTCAATATATATCTTCCATCAACCTTTATAATCCTTGATATGATATTAAATTTCATTGACCTTTTACACCATTTCATTTATATCATCAAAATTAATTATTATTATGAACTGGAAAATACATCCAAACCAACAACATCCACAAAGAGTCTTAAGGAGGTATGAAATAGTGATGGATGATGAAATCCCCTACGATCAGATTGAACCATTCACGTTTCTATGTGATAATATCATACAACCCATCCTGGTCAATACGAGGGGCCTCCATCGAATCTACATGATATCTCACTTGGTTTCCTTTATGGAAGGAGTGCCTAATTTTGATGCTATTGGTGATAATGGATTTTCAAATTCTGATAATATAGATAATATACCATGGATGAGAAGAAATATCAGTCAGGATTCCAGGGAGGATATTTGAGATTGTTTCAACATGTAATAATGCTATCCCAGTACGGTGGCATATATTTATTACCCATTATAATATCCTTGTAATTACATTGAAGTGAGGAACCATGGCCCTAGTGTGAGTAGAAGGCAAAGAAGACGGACCCTCTATAGTCCTAGACTTATCAAATTTCATTCCCTATTTTCAATGGAGTGTGAATATTTTCTACAAAGCTCCCATATAGGGTTTCCTAGGGATCCATTTGGATGCTTGATTGGAAACTCATATTATATGTGGTAATTACCAAAGGAATATTTTTGTATCATTATTCAGTGAAGTCAAAGTAGCTTTCCATAAATATTTCCTAATTTGTCGTGTTAGTTTTCATAGATTGGAAATTAGTTTGATGGTGATATACATGATGATGTAAAAATAATTTTTCATATCATGTGGGAGACTCTTCCAACAAGTAGATGTGAATCTTGGATCTTGATTATATATATTCGATTTCTGTGTTCCAGACTTCCTCACCAGCTCATTAATTTATATAATAGCATGTTGACCATGTGATAAATCATCTGGATTCATAATGATGTGAACATTCTTTATAAGATGATATACTATTACCCATATCAAATTATTCCCTCTGAGTATCTTTTCAATACCGGTGAAAAATACTATGGTGATGTTTTCCCATTTCTATATACGTATGGTACATAGAAGAATTATCATTATGGATTTTTGACATTATGCATTCACATACTTATATACCAGAAATCTTGATGTATATTCTATGATCATATTCGTCATATTTTCCCACCATTAGTGTTATGAGGTATATCAATACATCTATTTGTTTTTTGCGTGGATGGACAGGGATGATATTTTTTCATCATCTAATTCCTCTTTCGTTAACTCAGGATATGATGGCACACATAATTTGAACCCAAATCCTAGAAATCATTATTCATTAACATTCTTCATCAAGGGTTTCCATTTTCATATAGTTTCCAATTTTTTTTAATCTTTGAATCAATTATATATAAATCCATTATCATCCCCATAAGATACTTTTGAGAACCCATTTTATAATGTATTGATCATGTTCCCACTTTTATGATTCATATTACCATCATTTGCAAAATTATGAAGACAATATCTCACTCAACTCACATCATGGATAGATTTTTTGGAACCTTTCTACATAGAGAATCTTCTACCTAATTTACATTCCCTGGATTGTAGCGAAGTTTGGAGTCATATTTCTTGACCATCTATATCAATTTCCATTAGAACATAATAATCTCTTTCTATGGGAATATTTACATGAGGATTTGGTGATCCATATATATCTTAAAATTCTCCAAACATATATAATTCTTCCATATAATAAATGAATAATTATTTAATATTACTACATATTTTTATTTGGGTAGTTACATTAATGAACAGTCAACATCTTTAAATCATAGGCCCACACATTTTTCTTTTTTGATTAAAAACCCGCCTAATCCCATCTTCTATGAATTGGTGAATACTAATATTATTTTTTTTCATTTTTGGGTAGTGTGATATAAGAATTGTAATGGGTAACCTTTAAAACACATTTAATATCTCTTCATGATAATCATTATATACGATCATTAATCCATTCAGAGTTAGTCGGTTAGAGGGTTTGAATATAATGAAAATTCTCCAGAAATCAGGGATAATACCCAACTAATACATGAAATCTTTTGATATCCATAACATTTGTTGGCATAATACATCCTTCAAAATATAATGTATTTAATGTTTTAACCAATTCCTCAATTCATTTGATTATATTCCCCAAGAAAGATACTTCTACCAAAAATCATATTTTATCTACATTTTATAAGACTTCACCTTACATAATATATTTAGCTTTATTCATACATTCTCCTCATAAATCTACATGAATTTGGAAAAAATAGGATATCATATATATAGAATAACAAAATTCATTCAAGGTAATCACTAATGTCTCCTCTCCTCATATCCATAATTTCTGCTGAAGTATTAGTGATTTAGAATGGAATTACTCTAAACACATAGTTCTTAGACCTTGTATTAAAATAAGTGTTAGGAATAATATCAATATTTACCCTTACATGTTAATATCTTGAACATAAATCCACCATAGATATGTATTTTTTTTATTTTTAGTTTATTGGAAAATTCATTAATCTATGGAATATAGGACATGTTCTTTATCGTCGTATTATTTATTTTACGATAATCAATTCCAGGATGGATTGTAACACAATTATTCATGAAGAAGAAGACTGGTGAACCAATTTATGTGGGCCCTATATACTGAAAGCCAATCCAATTCCATAGTTTTATGAAATTTAATTATAGGGAGTATGAAAAGTTTTTTATGATTTTCTACTAAAAAATTTATATTGGACAAGATTTATTAAATTTAGATACAATAATTTCCCCAAATTCCATTTCCACCAACATCTATACATGAATTTGTTGTGTTGGTGTTTGAATACTTCTTTTTATTTTATTTACAATAAGGAATGTGTAGAACCCAAATAAAAAATATTTTTCTCTATCATTGAATTAATAACAACAATAAAAACTACCACATTTTTTTCAGGACCCACATCATTGT
Organism: Viscum album; assembly: GCA_963277665.1. NCBI lineage: Eukaryota > Viridiplantae > Streptophyta > Magnoliopsida > Santalales > Viscaceae > Viscum > Viscum album. The sequence goes on from OY728158.1 coordinate 1,294,947,955, forward strand.
TTATGATAGTAATGAAATACCTTGATGCCTCAAAAGTCATTGGATGTCTCTAAAAACCCTTAGAATATTGAATAAGTATTCAATATTCACGGGTTCCTTATAGTTTATGAAAGTAAAAATGTAATGAGGGTTTAAGTAGATATTATTTACCTCCATTCGATAATTTTGTTCCTCCTATAAGAATTCCTTATATTGGATCCCTTCATTACCAATCTAAAGAAATTTTCTTATTTCCCTTAGGTAATTTTTCAAGGATCTTCATTCATTTCCATTGACATTTGGGATGTTTTTTAGGAAACCATTGGAATTTTTCCATTTGAAAACAAAAATTTAATTCCACATTCCTCTTCATATCCCCATGAGATCCTTGAGATTCTCTAATCTCAATTTTGAAATTAGGGTCACATTGGACAATTGATTCCTATAGATTAAAGTTTCATATCACCATATCTTGTTATTGAATTTTTTCCACATAAATGATGTAGTAAAACATTTATTAGAGGGTAATTACAATGTTAAAGATGAATTAGCAATGTCTTGTAATGTATTCCTCATACTCCCGGATAAATGTGTCACATTTTTACTTGACGAAAAGTTAATACCTACTATTTTTTGTCAGAGAGTATAATAAAATGTTTTATTGAAAAATATTATTATGAAATCACTCCTGCAAATTTTTTTGGATCATTTCCTATATAATTTTATTGTTAATCAGTGTCCACCACTTATCAATTACTCATTCTTTATGATAAACTAAAAGAAAAAAATTCATTTGCATAGAACATCAAATGATTTAAAATATCTTCTTAATGGTGTGGATGCATTGTCCCGTTATTGAGGGATCATATGATCCATTTAATTTTGGTGTCCTATATAAAATAAAGGTATAAACTGAATACAGTTATCTCTTAGGGTGATTTTTATTCCCATCATTATTTATGTTTCTATTTAGAACACATGTCTCCTGGGTGAGTATCATTATAATGTTTATAATTCCTCTTTCTATTGATTTTGGGGGTCTCATTGGGGTTGTCATTACCCTGTCCTTCAAAATTTTTGTTTACAAAATTGCTCATATTTCTAGTAATTGGATTACATAAATGGAAAATAAGGTATTACAAATTTCATTCCTTGAAACACCTAAAATTTAATCCAAAGTTATTAATGGTATACTTTATAAATTATTTATATTTCTTAACATAGGAATTTTTAGGATTCAAAATTTATTATTCATGATCTATTTCCTAACATATTATATTATGGGATTTTTGGACAAATAATAATTTTTCATTATGAGAATATGAATTTATCAAATAATATACACTATGAGTTTCCAACTAGGTCTCCAGAAAGACTCATTTTCGTGTACCTGGTTATGTGGAATCTAGAATAATGAAAAAAATTTGAGTTATTACCCCTATGTAAATGAGTTCCAAAATACTGTATACTTGTAGTATCTAGATAGGGATTCATTTTTAATTATAGATAACATATTGTGTACACAATAAAATTTACTGATTTTTTATAATACATTTTCTAATCCATGATTTTTTCCATGATTTTTCTAATAATAATCCCAAAAACAAATAAACATTAATCTGATAACATCAATTAAAATACATCTTTTTATTGAACATTAATTCAATATTTAATAGATAAGGTTAGATTAAATAAAATTTATATGATTGATATGTATAGTGGATAGAAATTATGTAATATAAATTACAATTTAATATAATGAAATACTCATATTTATTAAAAACTTCCTTAGTATACCCACCTGCTAAACAGCAAGGGATAACCTCATGATATACATAAGAAAGGGGTGAACTATAAATCTTATCAAGGTAATAAACATTTTTTAAGGTTATATATGTTTTAAAATAGGCATATATGTGGGGAATAAAAGTTTTTACAATCATAAAAGTTAAAAATAAGCATGACAAATCATGATAATGAAAACATTGGAAATGTGGAGACAAATTAGAATATTTCTTCACAATCATAGGTCTAGGATATAAAAAAGATTTAAAAAAGGAAAATACCCCCATAAAGCAATATTGTTCACTCTCTAGCCTAACATGACAGCTCATGAGACTTAATGTAACCACATTACGTGGAGTGATATATAATTTTGGGCTCACCCATCACAATCATTTCAATCATACGCTTTTGTTGTACACATTATTTTTAAAAAATAGATTACATTATCATAATATTTAATTCCATGATCCTGGATACATGAATAAATTAATAAAAATAAATATTCAATTATTTATTATTTTATAATGGGGAACAAACATGATATGAAATGGTTGGGGTATTCACTACACAATTGTTTTGGCATGGAAAAATTGTGGTGAGATTTAGACTCCATAATGGGTTCACATAATAATATGCATAATGAGTCTATGAGAGCTAAAAAGTACTCTCATCAATTTTAAATTGAAATTTATTTAATTTGGAAACGTAATTACATATTCTATAATTATAAATTTTAAATAAAAAGCCTAATATAATATTGAAACATTAATAAATAAGAGAAGTTGTTGATCCCTTTCTCGTGTGTGTGACTCCAAATGCATGGGGTAGATTCATTAGAGATTTTTTCTGCATTAGGGAGTCTATAGATATGTTAGGGAAGAGTAAGGATGTGCACCAAATATTTTTAGCAATGAAAAATGAGAAATTTATTATATTTATATGGAAAATTATTGTGTAAATCTGTATAATTTCACAAACATAGGTTTTTGACTCTATATAATAAAATTAAATCCACACAAACAATCCACTGATTTTTCCTATGGTTTAAACCAAATGTGAGTGTTTTGTATTATTATTTAATTTTATGTGTGTAACATTATAAAATAAATCACTTTATTATGTGGAGTTCAGTCATACTCTTAAAGAAATGATTTGAAAAAAAATTAAATTATGATAATGTCTTTGGTTGAATCATAATGGATATATAAAAATAATCAAATTAAATTTATATATAGTTATTTTAAATAGAAATCATATATTTGGTCATTTATTCCAATTATTATATCAGTTAAATCATCTATGGGTCATTATTTTGTCATAATTAAAAAATATGTTTTTACAATATTTAATTTTTATCCTAAACATTGAATATCATATAGAATTTTACAAAAATTACTATTGGATAACATTGAAATTATTATTTTAAAAAAATATATATTCATTTTATCTACATAATTTAACATATAAGTGTAATTTCAGGTTTAAAATAATCTTTTCTTTTATTAAGAAATGCTTGTTTTAAAATAATAACTATTTTGAACACCTAAAAATTTTCATTTGACTTCATAAAAACAATATGATAATTTATATTTAAAAAAATTTATTTCATAAAAATATTTTATAAAATAAAATTTATTTCAAAAATAAATTAATTCATCAAAACAAATTAATTAATTAAATTTAAATATTACCCAAAATAATATTTCTGTTTTATTTTTAAAAAAATAGAAAACATTCTTAATGTAAGAGTAATTGGATGAAAATATATTCATCATTATATAAAAAATAATGTAGACAATAATATCACTGGAATCTTGATACATGTCCATTTAAATATATATAAATCTCTATAGGAGTAATGCTCACAATGGTGAGACATTTATGGTGTGGTTCCACATCAATGGATTGTGCCCTGATCTAGATGAGATTGAACTTAACCTATAAATGTGTTGGATCATAATTACGTTTTTTGATCTCAAATTGGAATTCATCATGGGAAAATCAAAATTATTTTACCTCCCTTGGATGATATGAAAAATAGGATTTATAGGGAATGATATTACTAGTAGATCCATCACACCCCTTTTTTGATTCAATTGGATTTTTAAAAACCCTATATTTATATTAGACATATGATCACTTTTTAAATGCTATTTTATAAACTATGGTGATTATTAAATATCGTAGATATCACATAAGATACACTACGGAAAAAATGGGTATTTGCAACGGGCAAATTCCACCGTCGCAAATAACTACTTGTTGCGACGGGTTAGCTTACCCCGTCGCAAATAACCGGCGGCGGTAAAAGCTATTTGCGACGGGAATATACCCCCGTCGCAAATACCGGCGGCGGTAAAAGCTATTTGCGACGGGAATATACCCCCGTCGCAAATAGTATGTCGGCAGGTTATTATTTGCGATGGGACCTGTCGCAAATAACTATTTAACCGTTGACCGTAATAAATGAGGGCTAAGGTATTTGCGACGGGTACCGTCGCAACTAATACTATTTGCGACGGCTATTCCGTCGCAAATAGACCCGTCGCAAATAATCTATCATATAAATACCCCCATCCGTTTTTTTTCATTCATTCTCAAACTCCATCCTTTTCTTCTCTCAAAACTCTATTTTTAGAGTTCAGCGTTTCTGAAGTTTGCTTATTTTTTCCGGAGTTGATATTGAAGTTTTCAACAACGCTCAGAGATCAACCTCAGATCAATTTTGAAGGTATTTATGTTCATTTTAATTTAATATTTATTTTAAATTTTTTATTAGTTTCAATTATTTTTAATTAGTTGTAATTATGTTTACATTGTTTTGTTAATTAATAAATTTAAATTATTAGTATTCATTGTTCATAGTTAATGGTAATTTGGAATAATTAGTAATAATTTTCAATACTTACGAATAAATGCTAATAATTAGTAATAAATACCAATAATTATGAATAATTAGTAATAATTACCAATAATTACCAATAATTAGTAATAATTAGTTATAATTACGAATAATTAGTAATAATTGTCAATAATTAGTAATAATTGCCAATAATTAGTAATAATTGCCAACAATTAGTAATAATTGCCAATAATTAGTAATAATTTCCAATAATTACCAATAATTAGTAATAATTTCCAATAATTACCAATAATTAGAAATAATTTCCATTAATTACCAATAATTAGTAATAATTAGTAATAATTAGTAATAATTAGTAATAATTAACAATAATTAGTAATAATTACTAATAATTAACAATAATTGGTAATAATTACTAATAATTAACAATAATTGGTAATAATTACTAATAATTAGAATTACCAATATTTAGTACTTAATAGTAATATTTAGTACTAAATACCAATAATTATTAATAATTAGTAATAATTACCAATAATTACCAATAATTGGTAATAATTACCAATAATTACCAATAATTAGTAATAATTAATAATAATTACCAATACTTAGTAATAATTACCAATAATTAGTAATAATTACAAATAAATATCAATAATGAGTAATAATTACCAATAATTATCCACAATTAGTAATAATTAGCGATAATTATCCATAATTAGTAATAATTACCAATAATTAGTAATAATTAGTAATAATTACCAATAATTACCAATAATTAGTAATAATTACCAATAATTACCAATAATGAGTAATAATTACCAATAATTAGTAATAATTGTCACTAATTAGTAATAATTGTCTCTAATTAGTAATAATTAATAATAATTACCAATAATTAGTAATAATTAATAATAATTACCAATAATTAGTAATAATTAATAATAATTACAAATAATTAGTAATAATTAGTAATAATTAGTAATAATTAGTAATAATTACCAATAATTAGTAATAATTAGTAATAATTACCAATAATTAGTAATAATTACCAATAATTACCAATAATTACCAATAATTAGTAATAATTGTTAATAATTAGTAATAATTATCACTAATTAGTAATAATTAATAATAATTACCAATAATTAGTAATAATTAATAATAATTACTAATAATTACTCATAATTAATAATAATTACCAATAATTAGTAATAATTAGTAATAATTACCAATAATTAGTAATAATTAGTAATAATTACCAATAATTAATAATAATTACCAATAATTACAAATAATTACCAATAATTACCATTAGTTAGAAATAATTACCAATAATTACCATTAGGTAGAAATAATTACCAATAATTATCCATAATTAGTAATAATTACCAATAATTATCCATAATTAGTAATAATTATTCATAATTACCAATAATTAGTAATAATTACGAATAAATACCAATAATTACTAATAATTAGCAATTATTGGTAATAATTAGTAATAATTACCAATAATTACCACTAATTAGTAATAAATAGGAATAATACCAGTAATTAGGATTAATTACCAGTAATTAGGAATAATTATCAATAATTAGAAATAATTACCAATAATTAGTAATAATTACCAATAATTAGTAATGATTCGTAATGATTACCAATAATTTTTAATAATTATCAATAATTATGAATAATTACCAATAATTAGGAATAATAACATTATTACATTATTAATATATTTTATTATTAATATTAAAATAATATAATTTTTTATATTATATACAATTCTCTTTTCATCTGTGTGTTTTCCGTCTCCACATTTAATATTTGTATGTGGAGACAGAAAACACACAGATGAAAGGAGAATTGTATATAATATAGGAAATTATATTATTTTAATATTAATAATAAAATATACTAATAATGTTATTATTCCTAATTATTGGTAATTATTCTTAATTATTGGTAATTATATGAATAATTACCAATAATTAGGATTAATTACCAATAATAAGGAATAATAACATTATTACATTATTATAGTAATAATTAGAAATAATTACCAGTAATTAGGAATAATTATCAATAATTAGAAATAATTACCAATAATTAGAAATAATTACCAATAATTAGTACTAAATAGTAATAATTACTAATAATTACCAATAATTACCAATAATTACCAATAATTAGTAATAATTACCAATAATTAGTAATAATTACAAAAAATTAGTAATAATTACCAATAATATGTAATAATTACAAATAATTATCAATATTTAGTAATAAGTACCAATAATAAAATATACTAATAATGTAATAATGTTATTATTATATAATTAATATTTATGAAAAAAAATATTAGTACTATGAAAATAATAAAAAATTTATATAATATTAAAATTATCAATATTTGTAACAGGTTTTGCTTTATTCTCAACATATTCAATTCTTAAATGGTCAATTTTTAGGTCTATCTCAATAAAAAGTTTCTGTCAGTCGTGTATGATGTAAACTCTATAATTATCCTTGCATGAGTGTTTTTTCTAACAAATTATTTAAAACCAGTAATGCTTTTATATTTTATAGATAAATATGGAACAACGAGGTCTTCAAAAATCATTATTAGGTGACCGCATATGGATAAATCAACGTAGAAATCCAAACAGTTCTGATTTAAATCCAGTATATATAGAGGGTGTGGAAACTTTTTTATCACTTGCGGCATCAAATCCAGAATATGTTTCAGAAGGCAAAATAAAATGCCCTTGTAGAAAATGTTCATTGAGAACATTTGACACGTTTGAAAAAGTGGGGGGAGATCTCTTGCATTTTGGTTTTCAACCAGATTATGTTTTTTGGTATCAACATGGTAAATATAGTTCCAGAGCAGGTGATACCAACTTGATTCCAGATCCATCTCGGTTTCAATATTTAGTACATGATGTTGCAGGTTCATCTGTTCAACATACAGAAACTCTGGCTGATATAGCTTCAAATCCTGAGTTGGCACCGTCTGAATTTTATGAGATGTTGAGGTCTGCTGTGGAAGAATTATATCATGGCTGCAAGATGAGAAAATTAGAAGCAGTTGCAAAATTTATGGCTATCAAATCAGATAACGGAATTCCAAACAATTGTTTTGACCAGATATTTTCTTTGCTTAAAACACTGTTACCCGAAGGAAATGTTTTGCCTGCAAATTACTATGAGAGTAAGAGGCTGGTTCGAAATTTGGGACTTACTTGTCAGAAGATTCATTCATGTTCAAATGACTGCATTTTGTATTCTGGGGAAAATGAGTCATTGGATAGTTGTCCCACATGTGGGCAACTGAGATATAAAGAAGGACAACATGGGAAGTCTGGTTTCATTCCTGTAAAACAGTTGGGATATTTTCCTCTTACATCTAGACTTCTGCGTTTATTCATGTCTAAGAATACAGCGACAATGATGTCATGGCATAAAGAGAATATTTCAACCGATAAAACCTTAAATCATCCAGCCGATGGTGATTCATGGAAACATTTTGATAGAGTGCCTCCATCCTTTTCTTTAGAAGATATAAATGTTAGACCGGGCCTTTCAACTGATGGTTTCTGTCTGTTCGGATCTTCTGGTAGTCAATATTCATGTTGGCCTGTTTTTTTAAATCCATACAATTTACCTCCATGGATGTTGATGAAGGAGCCATATATCTTTTTGACTTTACTAATTCCAGGACATCTGAAGAAAAATATTGATGTTTATTTTCCATATGAAGCCAAATGTGGTGGTCCAGTACAGTTTCGATGGATGTACCCATTTGAAAGATGCATGCAAAAATTGAAAAGAAAAGTTCGTAACAATGCATTTGTTGAAGGATCTATTGCAGAATCTTATTTTCAAGAGGAAATATCATTTTTCTGCTCCCATTATTTTGAATCTTAGTATCCTTCAAAACACAACCGAATGGGAAGGAAGGAGAGGAATATTGATGAAATCGAAAATCAATTATCTGTTTTCAACCAGCCAGAGCTTCGTTTTGGTGGAGTTTATGAACGCTGGCTTTCAGATGATGAACATCACAGAGCTCATACGTATGTTCTGCTCAACTGTGAAGAGATGACATCAGTTGTACTATAAGTGTTTATATCACTTATTCTATCATTTATGTTATAGTAACTAACTTTGGTTTTTGTAGGTTGTATGATAATCATATCAAGAAACAATTTCCACAAATTACAGCAGCTGCTCTCGAAGAACGCCGACTGAAAAATTTCTCTCAGTGGTTTCAAAAACTGGTAACATAAATTCTTTATCCTTTAGCAACTCATTAAATGTATAGTTTACTATATTGATTATTATTTCACAACTTTTCGGGTGTCTCGACATGCTGATAAAATTGACAAATGGCTGTGTATATTGAGTAACCCACCTTCCAAATTTATTAAAACATATAATGCATATGTGTTGAATGGATTTTGATATCACACACATGCATATGGGGAATCGAAAAAAACAATGAACATTGGAGTTAGCTTGAGAGGATCTCATCATCGAGAAAATGATGTTGACTTTTATTGCATACTTGATGAAATCATTGAACTCTGTTATCTGGGACAACATTACATAACCATGTTAAAATATCGGTGGTTGGATACAGAGAGAGCCGTGCGTGTTCATCCGACTCATGGAATCATCGATATTAAATGTAAAAGTGTTCTCGTAGTAAATGAACCATTCTTATTGGCTCAATAGGCACATAAAGTTTATTACGCAGTGTACTGTGCTACATCAAGAGACCTGACTGATTGGTGGAGTGTAATAAAAATCAAAATTCGAGACAATCAGTTTAGTCAAAGTGAATGTGCTTTCACTGATGTGGAAAGAATTGATGTTTTTCAAGAGAGTCATCAAAATCAATCTTTTTTACAAAGAGACATGAGTATCGATGACGACACCCCACATTTAATAGTCGGTGATGAAGATGATGTTTATGATGTCACGTATGAATTTGAAATGGTAAGAGATGAAGCAACTGGAACTCAAATGGATATCGATGATGTTGAGGAGGAATATGAAGATGACATTGACATATATAAAGATGATGATGAAGATGAACACTGATAGAATTCCATGGTAGTCATATACAATCATAATATATATATATATATATAATAGTAATTATCAATTATTTGCTATCAACATTAACATTTTCTGTTTTAGATGGACAACGAGACATTTCGTGAGTTGGCGGATGCTGACCTACATTTCGATGTGGATGAGTTGCTGGCAGATGACCGTCAGCCTGCAGGCGCTCTAGGGAGTACGCGGAGGGGGCGCGGTCTTGCATGATTGATGATTCCTGACCCCGTCCCCGAGCGATGTTCACATCTTGGGTTTGATCCACGCACACGGAGGTGTGATAACCTGTGTGATATAATGTGGATTTGACTAAGATATCATTAATCTATTCACATAATAAATGTTTATTATTTATACAGTTTTCCGCATATAGCAGTTGAACAGGGAAGCTCTATTTTGCGCAACTATTTCTCTCAGCCGTGGACCACATGGGAGTAGATTTCCATTGATGTGCAGCAGGCCATGTTCGGCCATTGGTTGGTACGTATGTAAATAAATAATTTTTATTTTGAAAATTATTTCATTTCTAACTTGATATTTTGATTTATTTGTAGGGTTTATGGTATCTGATCGAGGATACCATGCGTGACGCCATCCACAAGGCATGGGAGGTGGCCATGCGTGATCGCTTGCGTCAATTTTTGCACCATTTAAGAAAAGATGCCATGAAGAAAGCATGACTGTCAGATTTTGACGAGTCATGTAGAGCACACCGACCATAGTACATTTCATCCCATGTATGGGATGGATTATGTGTGCACTGGTTGAGTGGTGCCTTTCAGAGGAAATCATCGGTGGGGAGGCAGAATCGGGGGAGACAGGAGGTGACTCATCGAGCTGGGAGTCATTCTTTCTGTACTCATAGATAGCATCTGGTACGTACAGTATTTATAAATATTTTATATAACTATAAATATTAACCGTGTATTTTTTATTCTTATAGGCTGTCGAGCAACCTGACATTATGGAGTACGACGTATATCAGAGGATGTATAGTGATCCTCCTACTGGGGAGCTCAGAGGTGATAATCAGCATCAGACCACCGACTGTCAGTTTGATGAGGCAGGATGGATGCAGGCCACCCATTATGCCTTCGAGAAGGGTCGGGTAGTTGGTATTAGCTCTCGACTGACTCCCGGAGATTATTATGGCAGTGCTGTGATGTCGGCGTCCAGCTCGAGAGGAGCTCGTGCATCTTCTTTGGCTACACAGTATGAGGATCAATAGTGATCTCAGACAGCATTGATAGAGAGTCTCCGACAGGAGCATGAGCAGATGCGTCAGCAGCAGCAGCAGCATGAGGAGGAGCGTCGACGTCAGCAGCAGTGTTACGAGGAGCAGATGAGTCGGTGGCAGCAGCAGCACCAGGAGCAGATGGAGTACATGCGCCGACTCACTCATGCTGTAGGGATGGCGTTTTCTCCACCAGCATCTGCAGATCCCCCCCTCCCCCTCCCCCCCCTCCTTCAGATTATAGTTTGTTTTTATGTTATAATGCTTGTTAAATCAAAATATGAATTTTTTTCTATTCGTAGTTTCTGTCTCATTATAAAATATTAATAATATTATATTTTGAAATAACAATATTAATATGAATAATAATATTATTTATATTTTATAATATTAATTTATATATATATATTAAAATTTTATAATATTATAATTTAATTATATTTTTTTGTAATATTTGAATTATTTTAATATTTGAATGTAAAATAATTCTATTAATTTTATATTAATTAAAATAACTTATTAAAATTTTTTTATTTATAGATTATAATTCTAATATTATTATATTAATTAAATCATTTATTAATATTCTATTATTTTTTATTTTTGAATTATAATTCTATTATTATTATATAAATTAAAATAATTTATTATTTTTATTTGTGAATTATAATTGTATTATTATATTAATTAAAATCATTTATTAATATTTTATTATTTTTTATTTTTGAATTATAATTGGATTATTATTATATTAATTAAAATAATTTATTAATAATTTATTTTTTTTATAGTATTTGCCACGGGATACTATGCTCGTCACAAATAGTATTATTATTATATCCATTAAAATAATTTAATAATAGTTTTTTTAAAAGCAATTGCGACGGGGCCCGTCGCAATTACTTTATTAAAAAGCTTTTACAAATATACGGAGTATTATTTGCGACGGGACAAATCCTTGTCGCAAATAATAGCTTCAGCAATGGGCCCGTCGCAAATAATTGTTGTTGCGATGGTGTTTTCCGCGAAGGGAAATTTGCGACGGGATCCCGTCGCAAATGACCAGTTGAAAATACCCATTTTTTCCGTAGTGATATAATAAAATTATTTTAGTGAATTATTTTTATATAAAAATGTTACCCAAAAAGAAATTTAACTTCATCATAATGGAAATTTTTATTTAAAATATCTCTGGTTATTATAGACTGCTACAATCATCACATTGTAATAATGCGAGTTGAGATATGATTTATCAAATAAAAATCATAAAATATTCATCCAACTAGAGATAGTATGTCTTTGGATCCAATTTTTAAAATTTTCTTCTATGAGATAGGACAATTACATGGGTTTTTCCTCTCATTTTGATTTGACTGTGATCTCAGGTTTAATTATCACTTAGGGAGAGCCCGTTAAAAGTCATTAAGAACAAATACAAAATTCAACACATCATTTCACCCCTAATATAGTCTATAAACCTAGTAAAAAATTTCTATAATGGAATAGATGCTATATTATTATTCAATGGATTACCAAGGAATATGGGATCAACATATTTATTTTGTATAGTTTTATTATAATAATTGTAACACCCCAGGTAAATAAAGAATAGACATTTTCATATTTATCCATATTTGTGAATAAAATATTAATATGACTTTAAAGGGGACGCTATGCTCGATGGCGTACCCAACACGCAACAACGAGTTTCTTGGGAATCTTACGTTGCACTCTAATAATAAATTTCAAATGTTTGTTAACATGTAGCCGTTGTAATGGCAAGAATGGATAGAAATAACTAAAATATGATTATATATATTTTTAAATGTTTATACATTTATCCCAAAAAATATAATAGCTTAAAATACGGAAAGAATCCAATTTTAGGCGTATATGCCCTAGTTTTCACTAAAGGTTCACTTATCAACTTTTGATGTTGAAGCATCATTAAATATAGTTTTGTTCACTCTTATACATTCTATTGGACCAAATAAAACTCTTCTTGAGAATCGGGGCAGCAAAATTTACTTTGTGTAAATTTTTGGTATCTTTCTGATAAAGTTCTTTTTTTAATGAATAGTGTAAAATTTTGTATTTTAAATTCAAAACCTCTTTTTAATCTAATTTATTTATATTATTAGATAATATATTGAATTGGTTTTAAAGTGAAATTATAAAATATTTCTACCATTAAATACAATAGTGGTCGTTGGAATTAATTTCACTTTGAAATCAGACTTAAACTAGTGTCAATCTTTTGATACTTATTGTTTTATAAAAACACGCTATTTGCTCTGACAACGGGAATTAATTATTAAATTAATTAATGTGACTAATTTGTTTTGAATTTTGTAAAACGGACTTCATTTTTGAATTCCGAATATCAAATATAGCTTAGGGTGAAGTTTTGGTATTTTTCTAAAAAACTCCAATTTTTGATGAATAGTGAAACCACTAAGTGGTAATCAAGCAAACTGATTTTTCAGTTAAATGAAAGTTTACCACTAATGTGTATTGAATTTTTAAAATCCGACATACATGGTTGTCATTAAGAAGTAAAATGTGGTTTAATGGGATAAAAATAATTTTTTTGGTGAATAGTAACTTATTAAGTTTTTAATCGCGATTAGTGGTAATTAGTGTAGTTTAAGGTAAAAATGATATTATAAGAATGTGAAAACACCATGACACATGTCCTACACCTATTGGGTGAGTCATGGCCGACCAATACAAGCCATGGGCCAACTTGGGGACCCCATGGATCCACTTTTGTTGGGAGATGACATAAATTACTTTTTATTTAATGTTAAAGTGAAAATGACACAAACATAATATGTTTTAGGAAAACAATTTTTAAGTGGGGTTATACATGTCCAACATTTGATTATAAATAGTAATTGGAAAGCTAAAAAGATTTCCTATATCATAGTATTTTTTTTATAATTTTGGGACATTAAAGAAATTAAATTATTTATGACATAATAATGATGCAGTGATGACATCATTATTTGACGATTTAATTAAAATGGAAAGATAATGAAAAATATACAACCTACACATGGCCAAAACCAATTGGATGAGTGGATTTAGATGCCTTATCACCTTATCCAAGAATTATATCAATGTGGGACCTTTTGAAACCGAAACACATTTTCAAATAAAGTAATATTTCTTACTTTCCAAAAGTGCCCCTCCTCTCCTCTTATAAAAGGCCCCCACCTCTACCTCTTTTCCCACACTCCTCAAGCCTTTGGCTCGGCCAACCCCTGCCCATTTACTCTCTCCACATCCCTCTCCTCATCCTAGAGGATTCCCTTTGGGCATCATCCTTTCAAAGGAAGCCTTTAGGCTCAAATCAAAAGGAGTTACACTTTTAAAGGTAATTCACTCTCTCATGTTCATTTGTTTAATTTTGCTTCTCCAACCCCCTAAACTCTTTTTATTTATTTCTTTTGTAACAAAACCAGTATCTTCAATATACTAGTATTTTGTTATAAGATTTATTCGAGCTACACTCTCACACAACTACATCAAATGGTTAAAGAACATACGGTTTCCGTGGATGGCGAAATTATGCCTCCCGAAACGATGATTGTTCAATACTCTTTTAACACCTTCAATGGTGGCCATTATGATGTCACTATTTTTATATATGATATATAATATGTTTATGTTTTACTTATGCTTCTTTATTTTTCATTTGTGTCTTACCTTGATGGCTTCCATTATGGGTATACGCGATATCTTCATTTTAAGGAAGTGCGGACTACCGCCCCCTCAAAGTGATTTGATTCGTTAAATACCATATGTGGGATGTATAAAGGATGGAAATATGATATTATATATGATATTACACTGGAATTATAATATACCTTTATATCATTATTTCTATAAAATATGAAATAGAAATGAAAGTAGCGTTCATGCGTACGTACGGCTTACCGTCTCCATGAACGGTGCATTTCATTTCTTACCTCTAAATGATTATGTAATGTAATAAATGCATGCATGTACTGGATATATATGAAATATATGATATATAAATCATGAATACCATTCAGGATATAATAAACTTTTGGCCACACGAACAACATGTAATTCTAAGAAGTCCACTTTCGACTTAAGAACCAAATATCGACAAAACAATCATTATTAACTTAATGATTACATAGTGTTTATAACAAGGAAATAAGTGATATAAAAGGAATATTAATCTTTAAAAAGGTTCTTAATCAAGTATAAATTAACTCAAGTTTATTATTCAGGAGATTAAAGAACGATCAAGTCAAGTCGGACCCGAGGTAAGGGACCCTACTCCACTCTTTCTTTTTAAGTACACTCTTTTATGTCATTCCTTTTAAAGATCATATTTTTTGTTATTGGGATGTTCTTTTATATTAATAATAATGTAATTTTTATTTTCATGTGATGAGAGACCCTATTCTCTCTCATCTATCTATTTTGGAAGTTTTATGTGGCGCCGTTAGGCTGCCGAGTTTTCGTAAGGGATTTTTCATCTCACTTTTATTCCCGTGAGATTTATGCTACATTTGCCACAATTTCCTTTGAGTGGTGTATGTACTGCCCATTATTCTACTCTTTGTGTAATATAATTTCTTTTATGAGTATTTACATCAATGATTTATTGTCCTTCTTTCATGGGGTGTATGTTTTGAAAGATACCCAAGTCAGTAAGGGAACCTTTCACCATCATCTTTTTAAAAGACTTCTTTTGTTGGGTCTTTTAATTTACATATTGTTATGTTGGGATATGTTCTCATATATCCTTATTGATGTAAATTTTATGTCCATGTGATGAGATAAACTTTTTATCTCTCATCAACTCATTTTGATGTGATGTCGTTAGGATGTCAAGGGAACTTTTTAACCCAATTTTGTTTTCTTTGGGTTCAACATGTAGTCATTGAATATGTCATCCATTGAATATGTGTGAATGTCCTTTTATTGTTTTACAAATAATACCCACTTATATTGGGTGTATTTATATTTTTCACACATATTTTGAGATTGATTTGTCCTTAATTTAAGGATACCTTCTTTATAAGGGATTTCATCACATTTGACATTTCTATTGAGGGTTCATTGTTGTTATACACCAATTCACTCTTAGATGGTGTATATACTGTCCTTTGAAGTATTATATCATGAATCCTTTTATTCTCATGATTATATAAAGTTCTGACTAAATGTTTTTCAGGTCAAGGGAAAGGTACATGATAAGATGATAGAGTCAAGGATGTGTTAAGAAAGAATCCATGTTTTATTTTCAATATGTTTCTGTTGATGGGAAGAATGAATACGGTCTTTTATGTAACCACTTTGTTTAAATGTGGAATGTAATGCAAGTTTCATGATATAATTCTCTAAAACTCTAAACCTGAAAAGATCCTCAATGTGTAATCTTGTAATAACTCAAGATTAAGTAAGGTATAAGGCTGGGGCCTTATAGTTGGTATCAGAGGTCGGTTTAGATAACTTTAGAGGTTAGGGTATTCTCTAAGCACAAGTGACATTACCATAATGGTTAGGATTTCAGAAAGAGTACTAGTTTTAGAAAACGTTAATGAGAAAGTATATATTAGTGTTTATCTTACTCATTAGTACATGATGGTTATGTTGATATACCCACACTGACCTTTTTGGTTTTAGTAAATGGCTAGATCTAGCAGGCACCAATGTGACAATGGGTTTGAAGGAAACTGTGGTGGTTCTCTGATTAAGATACTGGATGAGATGGAGGATTCAATGAGGAAACTCATGGTTGTTCTAAACCAAATATCAAGGAGTCATGATCAACCACTTCAACCTTGGTGAGTTCTCTAATGCATCATGTACGAGATGGCCAACTCGATGTGGAAATTCAGGTAATAATTATTAAGGTAACCATTAGGGTTTATATGATCCTTACTTTTGAGGTAATTATGGGTTATTATATGTTATGATGGAGAATGAAAGGCATGAGATAAACTTGAGGTTAAAATATGTTATGATCATCTTTGAAGATTTTATCTCATTTCGGGGATTGTTTTAAGAATTATATTGTTCTGGAAAAAGGACAACACGCAGACCGTGTGACATCCCGTCGCTTCAGATAAAGCTGCGGGAATCGATCCCACAACCAAAGTGCGACTGTTATTTATCACCTACCACTGGACTACGTGAATTCCCTGGTTAGTTTGACTGATTCTTTCTGGTTATATGATTTTATGAATTAAGAGTAAGTTGATTTTGGGTTATTTATGAAAATGATTAACCAATCATGGAGGATATGTGATTAGTTTAATTACTTTTAAATGCGAGACTTTTGGAGCAACTGATGTTGTTTGGAGATAAATGTTACGATTTAACATGGAAGACTATGTGACTAAATCCTTCAAATATTTAGGTTTCAATCTTATTTTGGTTTACTTTGAAGATTTTTATGGACAAATTGTTTATCTAATGGTCCTCGTTGAACTTTGGGTTTTGTTGGACAAATTTTGGAGATTAATCATAGATTTTCATTTTATAAATGGTTATCTTTTTCTGGATTATTTGATCTTGTACTAGCCTTTTTGGTTTTGGTTTTGGTTAATGTCTAGAGACATGGGAAGTATATAGTTCTCTTTTGTGGATTAGGTGATTCTCTAGATGTTGATTATAGTACTCTTAGTGCGAACAAGTCTCCCTAAATACTCGTCTTTTGGAAAAAAAATATGAGTTTGATTAAGGAATCTAGTAAAAGTTGAAAGTCAACATGATAAGTGATTATGTTTCCTTATGAATAAATTCCTCAATAAAAAGTAACTTAAACCAAAAATGTTGTCTATTAACTTTTCCTACTGGGGAATCGAATAGCGTTTAACCAATCACAAGTTTGTGATTTTCTCGTGGTTAACTTTCTCCTAAACGTGTTTTCTATCACTCTCCATCAGAACATGAACCTTTGTTTTTTCCTCCATGTCTATATTTTCATACTTGGAATCCTATTATGGGTTAACTCGGGTGACCTCTATGCTTATCTTTCTTTATTTTAAAGTGATTGTTTTACCAACTCTTGTTCTGATGCGGGACTTTCAAAGATGTTTCCAAGAGCAATTTTAAAATTGTGAGGACGCAATTCCCAAAAGGGGTGAAGGATGTAACACCCCAGGTAAATAAAGAATATACATTTTCATATTTATCCATATTTGTGAATAAAATATTAATATGACTTTAAAGGGGATGCTATGCTCGATGGCGTACCCAACACGCAACAACGAGTTTCTTGGGAATCTTACGTTGCACTCTAATAATAAATTTCAAATGTTAGTTAACATGTAGCCGTTGTAATGGCGGGAATGGATAGAAATAACTAAAATATGATTATATATGTTTTTAAATGTTTATACATTTATCCCAAAAAATATAATAGCTTAAAATACGGAAAGAATTCAATTTTAGGAGTATATGCCCTAGTTTTCACTAAAGGTTCACTTATCAACTTTTGATGTTGAACCATCATTAAATATAGTTTTGTTCACTCTTATACATTCTATTGGACCAAATAAAACTCTTATTGAGAATTGGGGCATCAAAATTTACTTTGTGTAAATTTTTGGTATCTTTCTGATAAAGTTCTTTTTTTAATGAATAGTGTAAAATGTTGTATTTTAAATTCAAAACCTCTTTTTAATCTAATTTATTTATATGATTAGATAATATTTTGAATTGGTTTTAAAGTTAAATTAGAAAATATTTCTACCATTAAATCCAATAGTGGTCATTGGAATTAATTTCACTTTGAAATCAGACTTAAACTAGTGTCAATCTTTTGATACTTATTGTTTTATAAAAACACGCTATTTGCTCTGACAACGAGAATTAATTATTAAATTAATTAATGTGACTAATATGTTTTGAATTTTGTAAAACGGACTTCATTTTTGAATTCGGAATATCAAATATAGCTTAGGGTGAAGTTTTGGTATTTTTCTGAAAAACTCCAATTTTTGATGAATAGTGAAACCACTAAGTGGTAATCAAGCAAACTGATTTTTCAGTTAAATGAAAGTTTACCACTAATGTGTATGGAATTTTGAAAATCCGACATACATGGTTTTCATTAAGAAGTAAAATGTGGTTCAATGGGATAAAAATAATTTTTTTGGTGAATAGTAACTTATTAAGTTTTTAATCGCGATTAGTGGTAATTAGTGTAGTTTAAGGTAAAAATGATATTATAAGAATGTGAAAAAACCATGACACTTGTCCTACACCTATTGGGTGAGTCATGGCCGACCAAGAAAATCCATGGGACAACTTGGGGACCCCATGGATCCACTTTTGTTGGGAAATGACATAAATTACTTTTTATTTAATGTTAAAGTGAAAATGACACAAACAAAATATGTTTTACGAAACCAATTTCTATGTGGGGTTATACAAGTCCAACTTTTGATTATAAATAGTCATTGGAAAGATAAAAAGATTTCCTATATCATAGTATTTTTTTTATAATTTTTAGACATTAAGGAAATTAAATTATTTATGACATAATAATGATGCAGTGATGACATCATTATTTGACGATTTAATTAAAATGGAAAGATAATGAAAAATATACAATCTACACATGGCCAAAACCAATTGGATGAGTGTACTTAGATGCCTTATCACCTTATCCAAGAATTATATCAATGTGGGACCTTTTGAAACCGAAACACATTTTCAAATAAAGTAATATTTCTTACTTTCCAAAAGTGCCCCTCCCCTCCTCTTATAAAAGGCCCCCACCTCTACCTCTTTTCCCACACTCCTCAAGCCTTTGGCTCGTCCAACCCCTGCCCATTTACTCTCTCCACATCCCTCTCCTCATCCTAGAGGATTCACTTTGGGCATAATCCTTTCAATGGAAGCCTTTAGGCTCAAATCAAAAGGAGTTACACTTTTAAAGGTAATTCACTCTCTCATATTCATTTGTTTAATTTTGCTTCTCCAACCCCCTAAACTCTTTTTATTTATTTATTTTGTAACAAAACCAGTATCTTAAATATACTAGTATTTTTTTATAAGATTTATTCGAGCTACACTCTCACACAACTACATCAAATGGTTAAAGAACATACGGTTTCCGTGGATGGCGAAATTATGCCTCCCGAAACGATGATTGTTCAATACTCTTTTAACACCTTCAAAGGTGGCCATTATGATGTCAATATTTTTATATATGATATATAATATGTTTATGTTTTACTTATGATTCTTTATTTTTCATTTGTGTCTTACCTTGATGGCTTCCATTATGGGTATACGCGATATCTTCATTTTAAGGAAGTGCGGACTACCGCCCCCTCAAAGTGATTTGATTCGTTAAATACCATATGTGGGTTGTATAAAGGATGGAAATATGATATTATATATGATATTATACTGGAATTATTATATACCTTTATATCATTATTTCTATAAAATATGAAATAGAAATGAAAGTAGCGTTCATGCGTACGTACGGCTTACCGTCTCCATGAACGGTGCATTTCATTTCTTACCTCTAAATGATTATGTAATGTAATAAATGCATGCATGTACTGAATATATATGAAATATATGATATATAAATCATGAATACAATTCTGGATATAATAAACTTTTGTCAACACGAACAACATGTAATTGTAAGAAGTCCACTTTTGACTTAAGAACCAAATATCGACAAAACAATCATTATTAACTTAATGATTACATAGTGTTTATAACAAGGAAATAAGTAATATAAAAGGAATAATAAGCTTGAAAAAGGTTCTTAATCAAGTAGAAATTAACTCAAGTTTATTATTCAGGAGATTAAAGAACGATCAAGTCATGTCGGACCCGAGGTAAGGGACCCTACTCCACTCTTTCTTTTTAAGTACACTCTTTTATGTCATTCCTTTTAAAGGTCATATTTCTTGTTATTGGGATGTTCTTTTATATTAATATTACTTTAATTTTTATGTTCATGTGATTAGAGACCCTATTCTCTCTCATCTATCTATTTTGGAAGTTTTATGTGGCGCCGTTAGGCTGTTGAGTTTTCGTAAGGGATTTTTCATCTCACTTTTATTTCCGTGAGATTTATGCTACATTTGCCACAATTTCCTATCAGTGGTGTATGTACTGCCCATTATTCTACTCTTTGTGTAATATAATTTCTTTTATGAGTATTTACATCAATGATTTATTGTCCTTCTTTCATGGGATGTATGTTTTGAAAGATACCCAAGTCGGTAAAGGAACCTTTCACCATCATCTTTTTAAAAGACTTCTTTTTTTGGGTCTTTTAATTTACATATTGTTATGTTGGGATATGTTCTCATATATCCTTATTGATGTAAATTTTATGTCCAAGTGATGAGATACACTTTTTATCTCTCATCAACTCATTTTGATGTGATGTCGTTAGGCTGTCAAGGGAACTTTTTAACCCAATTTCGATTTCTTTGGGTTCAACAAGTAGTCATTGAATATGTCATCCATTGAATATGTGTGAATGTCCTTTTATTGTTTTACACTTAATATCCACTTATATTGGGTGTATTTATATTTGTCACACATATTTTGAGATTTATTTGTCCTTAATTTAAGGATACCTTCTTTATAAGGGATTTCATCACATTTGACATTTCTATTGAGGGTTCATTGTTGTTATACACCAATTCACTCTTATATGGTGTATATAATGTCCTTTGCAGTATTATATCATGAATCCTTTTATTATCATGATATTATAAAGTTCTGACTAAATGTTTTTCAGGTCATGGGAAAGGTACATGATAAGATGATAGAGTCAAGGATTTTTTAAGAAAGAATCCATGTTTTATTTTCAATATGTTTCTGTTGATGGGAAGAATGAATACGGTCTTTTATGTAACCACTTTGTTTAAATGTGGAATGTAATGCAAGTTTCATGATCTAATTCTCTAAAACTCTAAACCTGAAAAGATCCTCAATTTGTAATCTTGTAATAACTCAAGATTAAGTAAGGTATAAGGCTGGGGCCTTATAATAATAGTTTTTATTCCAGTGTACATATGTCTCCTTTTGAAGATTTTTATGGAAATAATTTGTAATCTATATATTTTTGGGATGATGTTCTGAAAATTAATATGATCAAATGATAGTTAGTAGTGGATTTGGCTGTAAAAGTAAATATAATCCAACAAAATATGAACATAGCACAATGCATGAGGAATCATTATATGGATAACCGATGGAAGTATATTTCATTAGAGGTATGTGATAATTTATTTATTAATGTTTCTCCATGGAAAAGTGTTATGTATTATGCTAATAATTGTATGATGAGTAAAAAGTTCATTAGACCCTATGAAATCTATGAGAATGTTGTATTAGATGGATACATGGTGGTTTTTTCTCCGACTTTATCCTATGTACATACTGTTTTTCATTTTTCCATGCTAAGAAGGTATGTTCTAGATTTATAACATGTTTAGAGACTTGAGAATGCTTATTTGGATAAATAATTTCAAATGAGAAAAATCATATTTAGGTTATTGACAATATAGAGAATGTATTGCAGAATAATGTAATTCACGATGTTATGGTTTTATAAATAAACCACATGGTTGAAAATGAAAATGGGAATTCAAAAATTTATTATTGGAATGGTATCTTACAATTTTTAATAAATAAATTAATATTTTTAGGATACAATTACTAGATGGTGGGGGAATTTAAAAACCATTGAAGTCATAAAATAAATTATTTTCATTTTATAATTAAATATATAAAATCACTATTAATGTGTAGTGAAACATGTCGTATTTATAGAAATTAAAAAATATATTATAATAAAATACCAACATAACATGTAATATTATAAATAGATTTTATGCATCATTTAATTGAAAATATTATATTCTTATATCATAGAATAAGTAAATAGGTTTTTTGAAAATGATAAAATAAGTGTTCATATTCCTTAAACATAATTGTTTATTGAAAATGTTTTAATTTATAAAAAAATTGAAATAAAAATTTATCTTCATTAAGTGGATTCATAAATTGTTATTTTGTGGACTCATCATATTATGAAAATTTTTTAGACCTCAATTAGATTTTCAATGACATATAAAATACGTTATAATTATAAAATATGTATTTTTTTAGAAAATGTATATTTAAAATAGAAAAAGACTTTTAAATATTTAGAAAAATATTATCATAAAATGGATTTAATAATTTTAATTTTAGATATCATGTAATGGTTTTGTTGAATTTTAGTGGTTTTAGGAAATAGATTTATATTTAGTGAATAGTGAAATATAGTAATTTCTATTATATAACATTAAAATTTAAATGAAATATTTGTGGAGTCACATTTATTATCATGAAAATAATATATATATATACTTATCAATTTAAATTATTAAGTTTTTTAATCAAAAGAATTTTTATTCTTGATCCAATATAATAAATTAACAATTAAACTAATAAAAAAACACACATATCTTCAACTATAAATAAGACCCCTCACATCCTCTTCCCCTCACTCTTCCAAAACCCTAAATATTATAAAAAAAATCATAAAAATACACTCTATAATAGATTCCCTCAAGTTCAGGATTCTTTTTTATCAATATAATACCAAATCTAATTTCCCTGTTGAGGTTCTCAAGGAGAAGAATTCAAGGGGTAAAATCAGATTTCATTTTTATTTCAATCTCATATCATTTATTACAATATAATATCCTCACCTTATCCAATATATATTATAACTCCATTATGATATATTTATTTTAATTTTCTTATTTTAATTAAATACAGATCATCAAATCACCCTTTCAATTTTGTAATTATACCAATGATAACATCATATGTTACGTGTCGATTCACTCTATTCATGGACGATGAGTTTTCAATCACATTTACATACATAAAGGATTGACAGAAAATTATTATCATAGATAATGAATATTTTAATATATATTTAAACATATAAATAATATTCTGTATTTTATATTTATTCATTACATTAAAACAAGTTAAACTTGTTTTTATGTTAAAAAATCCTCCCAAAATTAGAGGAAACATTTATCAAAATGTTTTATATAATGAATGACACTCTTATCATAAATAAAAAATATGACATTATTTAGAATTTGTCAAATATATTTATACCATTTCATTCAACTTATAGATTTTTAATTCTATTTTAAAAGAAAATAAATAATGAACCAACCATCGATCCATGTAATAATTGCACTCGAAACAATAAAACAACGAATGACTATTACTAAATAGGTTGTAATATTTAAAAAATTATAATATAAGGTTTCATAAATTTGAATATGTCTCTATAATGATTTAGTAACACTATTTAATCTAATATACACGAGCTTTGAACATGTAGAAGGTAATTCAAACAAAATTTAATACACATTAAATTAAAAATCATCATTAATGTCTCATTTTAATTTTTTAAAAGAATTATTTTTATCGTAAATGGAATTAGGGTAGATTAAAAATTGTTTAACCATTATTGTTTTTAAATATTATTTATTATATTTCATGGTTATTGAAAATGAAATTCCGTTGTCTTTACATGTGAATAATATTATTTTAAAATAAGTTCTTTTCCTCAAGTAAATTTTTCTAGGATACAAGTATTCATGTTTCATGATTATGTTCTGCATCATGAAAAATTGTATGATTATTGATGGTTCCATTATAAACCACATATATGTGCGTCCTTGATGTCACGCTACAATTTGGTATGTTAGAAATTGTCTATAAAGGTTTTTCAAAATGAAATTGTTTTAGTTACATCATAAGGTAGCCACAAGGATTACATTATAAGGTAGAAGTGATAGTTAATAATCATATGGTAGCCATGAGGGATATAATCCTAAGTATGAATGGTTATAAAATGACTCCCCAAGTTACCTAAATTGGTTTTTATGATTTATATGTTTAATGTAAACCTTGTTTTTCGACGAAGTACATGTATGTTACTTATATGGGGAGACATTTACATTTTTTTAATTTATATCTAATCATTGAATAATAATTTCCATTTATTATTTTTTATGTCACATACATATATATTAAATCTAAGAGAAACCTCAAATGTTATTCTATATGGTTCCTTAATTGGAAATGGAATTGAATAATTCAAGATTAATGTCTTAAAATGATTTGTAACAAAATAATGATTCAAACACTTCCAATTTTTTTAAATGGATATTGATTAGTAGTGTATAATTTTCAAAATATGTGTTCCTAAGTTTATGTTATGTAAATATTCCTTAAAACTCTACACTAAAATAATATCTAGAAATGTAGAAAGTAGGTTTATACATTAATTTACTAGATTATGTAATTTTTTATGTTATTTCTGTATAGTGAAACTAAATAGATATGGGCGATAATTTCATAAAAAATTTCAACTTTTTTTATAGTAAAATTTTTACCATATAATATCAATGTTATTTTAATTTCTTATTCTGAGTTCGAAATTCCATTAATATAACCTTTTTAAAAAAATTATTACAAAATGGAAAAACTATCAATCTATTTCATATTAATAAATCTTATGCATTCTGATGTCGATCAATACAGAATATAATTCGATATAAAAATAAATTTTATGGGTTTAAAAATTTTATATATAATTATAATTTATTTCTGATTTTCATAACAAAATAATTACCTTAAATTATTTTATAACACTATCCTGGTGATTATTATATTAAATAATAATAAATTTTTATTTTATGAAATATGAATAGAAAAAAATGGAATAAATTAATATATTTTAAATATTTGGGAGAAAATTTGAAAATATTATTGTCATTTAAATGTTATGGATTTTAATTTCATCTTTAGATTAACAATTTTAATGTAATATTAAATGATTGGTTTTCAAATTGACAATAATTGTGTTTTAGAATACTATTTTTTATGTAATAAAATTAGTAAAAATATTATATCTATAAAATGAATGGAAACATTGTCGATATCATCAACCATGGACAACTTAAGAGTGGTTTTTCGTTATATTGAATGTTTCCTGGATCCAAAAGATTAAAACCAGTATTACTACGGTAATTATAAAAATGATTAATGTGTGTTACTAAAATATAAAAGAAAAAATTATAAATGTTTCAAATTGTTATTAAAAGATATTATATAGTCTCTCCCTATTTATATAATATACTATTATTAGTTTGTTGAATTTTTAATATAATTATTAATTTTATATAATTCAATATAAAATATTATTTTCCATTATTATATTTCATCCGTAAAAATAAATTGAAAATTATCTTCATACGTACGTAGGACCTACAATCACTGGGAATAATGTAATTAATTTTTAAATCTATAACATTTATATATTACTCTGAATACATAAATAATGAATATATAAATATATTTTTTATATAATTAGTATAATTATTTTTATAATAGAACCATTACAAATGTATATGGACAAAATATACCAAACCAAAGCATTCATGTGAAATTATGTAGTTATTATCCAGAATTGAAATTTTGACAATGAATTTTTAATATGTAGCTGATAAAATATTACATGTAAATAAGAATTGGTATGATAAATATAAGGTAATTTAATTTATTAATAAAAATAAATTTGTAATTATAATGTAGTTCTGAACACATTTGAAATATTTAAAACATATTCTATGGAATTAAGTATATTTTTTCAATTAATAAAGAATATATAACTATTTTGTGCATAAAATAATTTATATTTATTTTTAATGTTCATTTTACATGTCATATCATTATTCCTTAATTATTCATGGTATTATATTATTAAATTCATATAATTTAATAAAATTTCATTGGAATGGAATGTTACAAAGTTGTAATGGTATTCATAACTCAATTTCATTTCATTTAGTTGTATTTCATCTTTACTGTGTTTGAAATTTTAATATTATCTAGGATTTTTATTAGGTTTTATTTCTATTTTTTGGGGATATTCATTTTATAAACATAATCAATTCAATAAAAAATCATATCAATATTATAGTCATTGTATGAGTCTTTGTCTCAATTTACAATCTATTGGGAAATATTTTATATTATAGACCCATTCATTTTCATGATGTGTAACTATATTTAAATTAATAAGTCTGGTCATGAATCAACATAACATTCACTAAATTTTCTATTTTAATTTTTTTATTTTATTTTATCGGTGTTATGATTAAGATTTTATCAATTTGGTATAGGTATATTCTAAAATATCATAATGGTTTAGGATTTTTTTTATTAATGTATCCACTGAGGTAATTATATGATATTTACATATTAAAGAAACAATATCTTTAAATAAAAATTTTTATTCTATTTATTATTTCTCTATTTCATATTCCTCATTTCTATACGAAAAATCTCAAAAAAATTAAGGAAAATAAATTTAATTTCATTTATTTTCGTGAAATTTTCTTTTCATACCCATCATTTCTAAAATAGATTTTATGAATGCTTTAAATATTATCCTCATAATATTTTAAAGATGTTGTAAATATGTATAATTTTTTATAAAAATAAAAGGAATCTTCATTTGGATTTTGAAATGAGTTATAACTTTTTTTCTGACAAAAATTTAATAGGAATAATTGATTTTTCATACATTGAGTAAGACACATTTAACAGAATCATTAACACCCAACGATTTGATGTTTCTTTTATATGATTCAATGATTTATTTTACTGAATTTGTTTCCCAATATTATGGTAATTCATTATATAAAAATGTTATTTTAAATGTGATAATGTTTTTTATGAAGAATATTTTTAGTGGCATTTTTTTATTATTTCAATTCATCAATAAAAAAACCCATTTTTACTTATGCTTCGATATGAATATGTTGTAATGATAATATAAGTATGACTTCCCTGGATGATTTATTATTATTTTTTCAAGGAATGTTTTATTTTGATTACATTGTTCATATTACTCTAGATGGGTTTTTATAATGATTATTTATTGTTCAAATTATACAAATTTTATATATGTGTGTATAATTTTGAATTTTAATGTTCGATATGAATATAAACATTCATATGTAGAATTCATTAGACTTCGTATGTGGTGGGTGAGGCAGATATAACACCTTGATGCTTCAGTGGGTTTGATGGGAATGTTTCAAGATAATGATATTATTTATATGGAATTATTTAATAATCATTTGTTACATCAATATTATTTTTCATTTTTAATATTCTTAAATAGGAGATATATGTTCATAGATATTTACCCATCCTTATTGATTATGATATAGTTATTCATGATAGATTTTAATATACACATAATCTTTTTGAGCATCTTAGTTTACACCATTATGACGTTTCTTGTCCCATGTATTCCATTAATTGTTTTGCAATTGATAACTAGAGAATATATAATATAAAACATGATGTCCCAAATATTTTTTTTCAATTATTCCAAATTAACGTCAGATTCATCTTTGTATATAGTTCAATAATACTACTAAACTACTACATCTTTTGGGATATGATTCCTTCTATATGCTGATAATGTATAAAAGTAAAAATTTAATATTGGCTATTAGTTTTCAGGTCCTTAAAATTTGTACAAATTGGAGATTAGTAAAACCCATGGTCTGAATCATGGTCTGATTATGGTGATCAGTGATGATTTTGAGTTTTGGAAATTTTATCACGGTTCTTTAAAATATGAATTTTCAGTGGGTGGATTATCCAGTGCTTGAATTTGTAACGTTTGGGTTTGTTTTGGTTCACACATACCCTTTAAAAGTGTATATTAAAAATAAAAAATATAGATTGTGGTAATACCTGTGGTATGTATATTTTGAAATATAAAAATTATAAAATGTAACCCTATAAAAAAATTTAGGACATGTATTGTCATAAGATAATATCCTAATCTTTTGGTAAGGTGTATATTGTTTTTCTACCCAGCAAAAACTCCATATTTAGATACTACAAGAGAATACGGAATTGTAAGTGATTCATTTTGGTGTTATAACACTCATAATAATTTTTTTGAGTATACCTAAACTATGATTATATCGCATTATTAGTATACCCATACATTGCACCTGGTTTGACACCCCTATAAATATTATTGGATAACTCACATTTTTCATTAATAAAAAGGAATAATCATAAGGAATCATTGATAAATAAAAAGGTTTAATGATATAAATATTTTTATTTATTTTTCATGATTTTGTGTTATATAATAATGATTTACATTTCACATTCTATTATTTTAGCATATATTAAAGGGATACAACTATGATTATTAATGATAAAATTTAATATGAGGGACAATTTGGTGATTCTGATTATTCAAATTGTATAATGACTACTATAAATTATATTTTCATTTTTTGTAATCAGTTTTCATGATATATGTTTAATAAAAGACACCTTAACCCACAATAAATTGTTCCAATGAAAAAGGTATTTTTCGATACAACCTCATGTGGTGGAGACAATGGAATAAATTTGTATCATGTACATAATTTTATATTTGTGGAAAGACACACCCATGAAATTTTTTAAAAATAATACTAATGTATTTCTACATGGAATGGAATGTAATAGAAAATAAAATAGTATAGTTTATCTTATAAGTTTAGTGTTGCGAAATAATTTTCTTCAAAGAGATCCATATATAATTAGATTTAATAAAATTGATTAACTTAGAAATTATCTTAGTTAATGAAATATTTTAAATGTAAAAATTATAATTATGGAGGGTGGTTTTTTATAAAAACCATTAATGTAATTGAATTGATGTATTTATGTGTTGATTTTTTATAATTATTTCATTGATGTATTTTTATCAATGGTATTCTGATCATATTAATCATTAGAATTGCATGGATTTTGTTATTATATATATATATATATATTTATAAAATGTTTTCTAATGTTTTATGTATTATATAATCTATTTATAAGATTTTGGATCATCATAATTTTATAGAATCCCATTTTATGTTTCATTTGTTGAAGGGTTTTATGAAACTGTTATATAGTGGACTACTGCCACATACTCCAATCTAAGTAATTTTGAGTAACCACCTCACACTGATGGATATAATGATGTATTTACTATATATATAGTATTTTTTGTTTAATTATACTTATGTAATAATAATATTACGTCTTCCTTCTTACCTTATCATCTATAAGAAATAGACAATACATCTCATGAAGACATGTCAACTCTCACCTCTATGAAAGGATGTGATACATTGTTCATGTTGTTACAATAGGGATGGAAATATATATATATATATTTAATAATTAAATATTACATATTTTAAATATTATTTATTTTATAACTATTATATATTATTTTCTATTCTTTATTCCATTAATAAAAAAATTGAAATGATATTCTTGGATATGTATGACCTACCATCTCCATGACCGATATAATTCATTATTCTATACCTAAAATTTATAAAATAGAAAAAATAAATATTATATATATAATGTGAATATACAATATTAATATAATGTTTATAATTATTTATATTATTGTAGCATTATCAATATCAATGATTTAATCCACCGATGAAAATAATTCATTTTAAATGTTGTTTCTATAATTGATATGTTTATTTTTTATTTATAATTATTAATAAAAATGAGGTAAAATATTATATATAACTAAAATATTTGTGAATTATATTAGTAGGAATGAAAGAAATAATTATTCTTGACTTATATTTTTTATATATGTGGTTCATACACATACGAGTGAAGTTAAACATTAGGTATTTAATTTAATCTCAATTTCCGTTCAATGAGGCATATTATATTATCATTAATCTAATTTAATTAATATAGTCTATATATATTCCATCTAAAATTACATATTATAAATCATTAATACTTTATGGTATTTTATTTTACATCGAATATTATTTCATATAGGTGGATCTATCACAAAACATACCATATGGTATAGGGTTTCATTTTTCTATTTCTCTTAATTTGGATATATTACATATTCAATTTCATAGATATTAAATGCTTATACGGGTAATGAAATATTTTAATTTTATTTTTTCCCTTGTTTTTTATGTATTTATATTTGATACAAATAATTAAATTAATTCCCACATCAATGATATGATCTTGGATTATGGTTTTGTCTTAATTTCAACTACATTGAGACCTATATTTTATTATCCAAATATTTATATTAACAAGGTGTATATACATTCCCTTTTATATGATATATAATTATCATATTAAATTTTAGGATATTTAATGATTCATTTTGTGTTATATATTTTATGGGGGTTATGAATCAAATTTTAGAAAATTGGTAAGAGTTTACTTCACATCCCCATAAATATTTAGGATTGTCTATGTTTAAAAATACACAAGGGGAATTATGTAATATTTCTATCATTAACGCAACATTTTTTCTTCTTTATATGTTATTTTGGAAGCCAAAAAATTTTCCTACATCTTTCCTCTTTTATGTACATAAAATATAATTTTTGTTATTATTTTCAAAATTTATTTCCTAATTATTCAACATTTTTTCATTCAATGTCAATGATTAAAAAATATAAATGTTTAATATATCTAGATGACTTATTTGAAAAACAATTACCCATGTATTACATTTATAAAATGTTTTAAAATATATATTCTTAATATTTTTTCAAAACTTTTCTTCACTTATTATAAAAAGAAATTATAGGAATTTTTATTTTATCATAATTTACATGAACATACTTTTTTCCATCATGACCACTAAATTCATTTCTGATTCCTCTATAATTTTCAATGATTATTTTCAATGAATTTTTTTTCCAGATAGTTTGGAATATGTCATATTTTTATATGTGATTCTCAATGTAAAAGCGGTGTTTTTTATGAATGTTTCCAACGATATATTAATGATAAATATATTAATGAACAACAACCTACCATATAGTGTAAATTAATATATGTGGAAATATTTTAATGATATTATCTTTATCATTTTTTGGACGGTTTAGGATCATTTTGACTACGTATGTATTAATTTGATACCACTTTCCATATTACTCATCGTTGTTTATGATTGTATTTATTGATCGTGAAATTAAAATATACTATGACAGATTTCTAATATGAATTTTTATTTTCCAAATATGTATCCCGTTTCATGTGTGGATTTAATTAGACTTGGTATGTGATGGGTGTGACATTTTCTATAACCTCAATGCAACGAAAATTATTTTGAGAACAACTACCTTGGTTTTTTTTGAGGCCTTACTCATTCTTGTGTGATGTCTTTCCATAAGGCCATTAAATTATTATTTTTTAATTTACTTATTTATGGATTAACTCATTTAGTATTTCGTAATCAAATTTAATACGATTGTTTTATTAGCTATGATAATATTTAAAAATTTACAACCCAATAACATTATTTATATAGATTTATTTGATCATCATTTATTCATCCAATATTACTATTTACATTATTGGTGTTCTTTAAATAGACTATGATTTTATATATTAACCTTGCCATATTTTATATATCTTATTTATTTACAATAACCTATGTTTTATGAAAACTAATACATATAATAAAATCTCATCACTTTCTTATGGTTCCATTCAATAGGATTTATGGAGTGTTTTATGATATATAATATTTGTGATATGATAAATAAAAAAATGGTGACATAATGAATATACTATTTTCTCATTTATCATTAAAATGAAATATGAGATTTAAATAAGTATATAGATTATACAAACTAGTTATTAATTACAAACATTAGGATAATTTTCATATTATTCAGTTCAAATGTAATAATGTTATCATTGTCCCTATGATATTATGAATAATATCATTACAAATATTAAAAAGGATTGTGGATATGGTTTCATAAAACATATTACCATGGATGGTCACCAAATAATCACCAAAATTACAAATTAATTCTTTTATTGTATCCCAATAATGTAACATCTGTATTGTCATTATCTACCAGATACATTTGAGTTCTACCATGGTGCACATATCGTATGTCTAAAAATATGTTTGATATATAGAACACATATCTAAATAATTTTTACATCATAAATGTAATTACCCATAACCATAAGTATTTATATATATATCATGACTACCATTAATATAATTATACCGATGTATTTGGAATATAATAGAATTACCCAGAATAACATTTAATACTTTCAAAACCATAACATGATTTATTAACCTTTTATAAAATATAAATAATGATATGTATATGTAGTCCATATAAAATAATTAACTATATATATATATATATTTTAATTATAATATATTAATAAAGACATAAGAAATTTCAAAATCAATTATATTAATATAATGAAAATTTTAGAATAAAAGGATTTAGGAAAAGAATCACTTATATACCAGATTTGTTACCAAAATCCATGAAGTTAATCTATAAAACATTAGAGAAAAATTATAGGGATTCATGAGAGGAGGAATATGGGGGGTTTCGGCTTAGTGTATTTTTAGTTCAGGGAGATAGGAGATTGGGTGTCTATATAAAATTATGGATGGTGGTTCTTAACGTTTAAGATAAAAATTATTTTTTATTATGGGTAACCACATGTGTATGGTATTAATTTAAATCAGGTTTATTGATAATTATTCATTCAAAATTTTATATAATGTCTTGAAATACCTAAAATATAAATATAAATTTTTTGTTTTTTTACATATTAATTTACTATTTATATGATCCAAATATATAATTTTTTGTTTATTATGTTACCGCTTTTATAATCCTATAAAAAACTTTTATTCATATATAAGAAATTACCCATATTGTATAATTTTGTCCATATAATATAAATTTCTTAATACCTTTTAATTTATTCAACTTATAATAGTAATATAAATTGTTTCTAATAAGATACATGTTTTAAGTATAAATATAGTTTTATAGAATAATACAATCTTGGTTCCAAAATTCTGAGTATGTATTTCTAAATATAGTTAATCATATTTTGTATTACCACATATATAATTTTATTATCAATAATTTGAATTAATAAATATGATAAATGGAAATATCATGATTATATCATAAGATTTATGTTGTTTTTTTAAAGGATATATAATAAATTATACAAATTTCATGTTATAAGGAAAATGTCCAAAAAATCACCCTATATAATTTGGATGTGCATATCACTAAAATTATATTATACATTACAAAAGAATTTATAATACTAAAAAAATATATTTACTAAAATTATACATTCTTATAGAAAAATAAAATAATTTTTGTTTCTTTGTATTGAAAATAAAGATTTTATATTCATATGATGACTAAAAAAATAATGTATTAAATATAGTGATAAGAATAAAAAGATTTATAATTGAAATTGGGTACATTTACCACTATTTCAATTCCTATTAATTTTTAGAGGACAAATTCTCAATGTCTAGATACAAAACCACTTATTATATTACTATATACCTCGATTTTAGAGTGTGTGATGATATTAGTCTATTAGGGTAGATCATCCTACATAACACATGAGGTTATATCAACTAGAAAAAACAAGTATCTCTACATATATTGATCATTTTTTAGTTACATAAATTTAACATGGGTTTTCTATATGTCAATTCAATTTGCATAAACATCTCTCAGGAGTTCCAAAAAAGTGTTATGGATAAGGGATGTCCATAATTGTTTATGTATTGATATTATCTTTTTTTAACATAAAAAATATAGATGGTCACATTAGAATTTCTATATCCAATTAACTCAATTATGAATATCCATTAGGTCCAACCATCTTAATTCCCCCCAAAAATGAATGTTTATAATACATAAATAAAAATAATGGAAATAATTAACAAATAATTAGAATAGTTATAATTCATAATGGACATTGAATGATATGCTATAAAATATCTGAATATTAAATAATATACACCAAACAAGTATACATTATATCACTATGTAAGGATCCAAGTACAAAGCGATGGGAAATTTTCATCTCATCTAACAAATGATTGGAATAAATCGCAAAAATTATTACTATGTATTATAGAAATTTTTTGATGAATTAATAATAATTTTTAAAAATATTATTAAAATAAATTATTATTAAGAATGAATAATAAGGTAGAAAAATAAATACATATGAAATCGTAATTATAAGATTCTAGTTTTAATTGATTTGATTATTCATTTTTAAATTTATCTCAAGTGATTTGATAATGTTATATAATGACCATTTCCAATAATTTTATCTTAACGATAAATATTTCTGAATTCTTTCCAAATTTTTGAATCATTTGAATGAAATAAAATATGAACTAATTACATTATTATAGATATAAATAAAATATTAAATTATTTCAAAATTAAGCCATGTGAGGTGGAAAGTATTTTACTAATGAGAATATCTTATAGAATTTAATAAATAAAAGAAGATCTTGTTATTTAACTAGTATTATATTTTAGCTATAAATCATCATCATTTCATGATTTCAATTAAAATTTTTATATCTCTTCACAACTTATATAGATGATCCATTATTTAGGTATTTTTATTACACATAATGTATAGGTTTTGTTTTAATTACATTCCAGAGGTTATAGAATGGTTTTAAGGGATTTCTCTCGGTTCAGGGTTTGTTTATGGTATCAATAAATCAGACAATACCTATAAGAATGTATGAACGAGATGATTGTTGGAATAAGGTAGGAACATATTAGGTTATTGTTTTGGGGAAAAATGTAAATACCTAGGAGGGACTGTAAATCAAAAAGTAGATTTAATATAATGATGGGAGGACGGTTTTTATAACAATACAAGCTAACTGTGTGGGGGTTTCTCCTTAATATTGTCTCACAACATGATTATTTCAATTATTTTATAAATTTTTATCATAAAAATGTAATTTACATTTATTCATCGTTAAATTATTTATGTAATTCAATGAAAACATTTTGACCATAATTTTTCCCCTAATACTTCCATAAGTCAAATTATATTTTATCATAAGGATTCAGAGATAGCCCCAACAATATGAGAGAAATACTAATAGAATTAAATGTATTTTTAAGGCATAATCTTTTGGATAGTACATATTCATCTAATTTCATATTAGATACACACTTTTATTTTCTCTTATATACATATATCTAGTCATTCATGGAAATATCTACATGTAATAAATATTTTAATGGTGAAATATTATTCTGTCTATTGAATGGAACATGATTTTGTATAGATGATTATTTTTTTAATATTTTAATTCATTTTCACTAACTTATTTAAGGATTGTGGATTTTCACTTATAGTCACGTTACATATAACATTATTTAATAGTTCTAATTGAATTTTATTATAGAAATTCAGTTTAAATACTTCTGGAATTCTGGTTGGAAATCCTATTTTGTTTGGATTTTGCATATTTTTGGATATTGATTGGATATTTTATAATCTATTTGTTTAATTATTTTAAAATAATTTTTTTATGTTTTTATTTCATATTAATTCATGAAAAATATAGACCAAAATTCTTTACAAATATAATAGTTTTTATGACTAAGTATACATGAAATAAAAAAGAAATATTTATAGAGAGTTAATTTTCATTAGACATGGCCCCATAGAAGGGGTGTGTTACAATGGGAAGCATGTTATTTGTCATCATAGGAAAGTTGGTTAATCGATGAGGGACCACTCAAGAGTATCGAACAATTACATAACAATACATTTTCTGTGTTGATACATGGTTGAAATTATTAATAAATATTCTAAAAATTTCTTTTTTAGTTAAATCAATTTCAATGAAAATTTTATTAGGGAACTACATTATATTTTTTTACAATTTAAAATTATCTTGAATATTTTTCTCACATAGTTTTTCCTAGTTGCATTAGTTGGAAAGTCATTGTGAAATATTAATGATTTTAGAACCCCCATGTCAAATAAACTATACATATCTTAAAATTTCATCAATAAATGACTTGGTAATGGTATGGTATATAAGATAATTAATGGTGGTTCTTGATATCATGGCTATGGCTTGTGAATTTGAATATCATAGTGGGTCGAGTCATGCAGATTAATTCCACACGGGAGGTCAAAATTTGGTGAATTTTTTTCTCTTTAAGTATGCTTTTTTATTAGTTCTAATACATTGATATAGTTTATTCGTATATTTTTTATGTTACATTTTAAAAAAAATATTTTAATTATAGTCCTTTTGTTAATATAGGTTTAATTTTTTAACTTCTGAATTGGTACATCATACACCTAATTTTGTAGAGGCCCAGTGAAATATTTTTCCAACATTAAGTGCTTCGAGAATGTTACCTAAGATCTAGTTTCTCCCATTATTCTCTACAAGATAATGAGGTGGGGAAGGATGTTAAATATGGTTTAACTTATTCTTTCCATGAAAAATGAACTTGTATTAGTCTTGGACAATCCCCATTTCATTTTAGAGAAATTGTAATCATTTTATTTTGGTCGAGAATTCGAAATGGAATAATTTTATCAATTGGGATAGTAGTAATGATGTAGGATTTTAAAAACATGAAATATAGATCATTATTATATGTAACTAACTTTTTAAATCAAAATATCATGTTATAATGTTGTTTTTGTTCATAGATTATTTATGAATATTTTGGGTGAGTTTAAACTACATCATCAATGGATTTGCTAATGGGTTTGGTATAGAATAAATTGATATTATGACAACCTTTTTAAGATAATTAATTTATTAAGATATTCTTAGTTTATGATTATATAATATTTATTGATTTCTTAAAATATAAAATAAGTTTGTTCTAAAAAACATGGAAGGAGTATTTGAAAAATTTTATGAAATATTGAATATGGTTTAATTATTGAAATTTATGTTGTAATATAATATGATTTGGAAAAGTGAAATTGATAGTCCTTAAAATTTTAATTAGTGAAAGAAAAAAGTGTATTATTATGGTTAAGAAAACTGAACCCAGTTATGCTCTCTAGAAATCAACATAAAAAGGGTAAAGAAAAAGGTCATTTCACCTAAGAAACAAGTGAAAACATATCTATTCTAAATAATTATAAAATCATTTAAATCCATGTAGAAGGGAAAAAAATCAATGAACCTTAGAAAGTAGATTATTTGGTTTACATCCAAATGCACAGTCCATCAATTCATCCAAGGTATTTTGAATTAGATAGAGTGGATGTATAGCTGAATTATAAAAATCAATTAATCAATTGTCTTAGTACACTAGTAGGGTTGAAAGTGAGATTGGAAACATATTTGGTAGATAATATGGCACACCAATTCTAGGAATTTACTATTTATACAAAATTGTACCAAGCCATGATGTGGGATCAATATTTGGAATATTTAAATTGGAAATAAATTCCTCATAATTTTTAGATTCCTATAAAAATGTTCATCAGTAGTTTAAATGTAGGGAACCATAGAGTGATAGATTATTGAGATAATTTTATAAATTGAGTTTAAATTTCTAAAGAAGTCACTATGTGTTCTCCTTCAAAGGAATACATTTTTTAGTAATGATTGAGTAATGATATTCTATCAATTATTTCCATTTTTTTTAAAATAGAATATAATGAAATGTTCAATAGGGAAATTTTGGAATAATGAGATATCCCGAGAAATAATTTAATATGATTCATTTCTATTTAAATGGGAATAGGTGGGTAATCTAATGTTAAGAGCATGTAGAAAAGGTATTATACATCTAGGGTGGTGATACAGCTAATAGTTAGACCATCAGATCAGTAAACATTCTTAGTCAACCAAAAATAATGTCTTTATGTTTTAAATGTGGTCCCATCGACAATATAAATAGATATCTAAAGGAAAGTAATGTTTTAAGTTTAAAAATTGGGATATTAAAAAGTTCATTCTCTCATACATGTATCAGTGTGTAGAACTAGTTATTTTATTGATCATGGATTTTATGACTCTTATACACTGTATGAATTATCATAATCATAAAAATAATATGATAATGAATAAATATCATCATTTAAAATTTTATTATTTATATTATTTATATAGCTGATCCCAAGCATTCTATAAAATTAATGATTATATAGGGAATCAAAAATGATGTGCTTAGAAAAAATATATTATAATCATATCAATACTAGTATAGATCGACATTATGATAATATAGTTTCTCCTGTTGGTATTATGAATTCAGCAGATATCATTATTGAATTTCAGAATCAAAACATTCAAAAGTATTGTGATTATGATATGGTGGTGATTGTTGATGATTCACATATGTATTATAGGGGGAAAGTAGATCGTGCGAAATATATGATTTTATAATTGGGTATCTTGTGTGATCATTTTTTTATAGTTTTTGGCCAAACAATGATATTTTATACAAGATATATGATTATTAACGAATATAATTTCTATAGATGGAATTTATCTAGATACTAAAAATAATGAAGTGGTTACCTCTTCACAACCTCTGAATACTTTAATTTATATATATATATATATATATTTACTTTGGATTAGAGGGAAACCACATATTTTTTTATGTGATTTTCACTTTAGAATCACTGATGTAATATTTTATGAGTAAAGGAGCTATATTGATGTTGAATAGTTAATTTCATAAATCCATTCAAGAAAATAATATTTGAAATACACGATCACTTATCCTCATGTTCCAATAATTTAGACATGGTTATGATATTTATTGAGATGCTTTTAGATCTATGTTGGTTGTATTCCCATATAATGAAATCATATTTTTTCTTATGGTTCAAGAATGTTATATTTTTATGAGAGGGACCACCCATCACATAATTTGGAATTATCATTCATGGTACATTATTTGAATATGTAGCATTAAGAACTCTTTCATTTGAAACTCTGAACTTGATAGTAATCATTATATTTTGAAAAAGAATTCTAACATTTGTATTTCAATTTTTGAAAGTGAAGATGGGTGGAGTAA
Organism: Viscum album; assembly: GCA_963277665.1. Classification (NCBI taxonomy): domain Eukaryota; kingdom Viridiplantae; phylum Streptophyta; class Magnoliopsida; order Santalales; family Viscaceae; genus Viscum; species Viscum album. The sequence goes on from OY728158.1 coordinate 1,294,987,964, forward strand.
CAATAAATGTTTGAATTCAGAATAAAATATAAAAAAGTTATTGGTAAATATATGGTGGATTTATTGATCCTGATTTCAATATTTATTTTGATAAATAGCATTTACTATAGTAGAAAAAAATTCCATTAATATAGTACTTGTGGCTAGATTAATCAGAAGAACTTGATATGATCTCATGATATTTTAATTTATTCTTATTTTTTAAAGCATGTTGGAATGGAAAAAAAATATGGTCATATATATATAATTTTGTGGTAAAACCTCTATGGTGAGAGACCATTATGGGAAGAAATATAAGTTAGAATTCAATGCATATATTTAGAGATCTAATAGATATACCATTTTCATATGAGGAATGCCTTAAAAACTATTATCACCATTTCAGAAGTTTAGTACAACCATGGATTAAAAATATGTATAAAAAGTTGAAATAATATATATTGTGTCTCACTATGAATTTTTTTTTGGAGGAATGCATCTTGAGATACCTCACATGTCAGATGATTGAGGAATATATTCACAGAATAGAAGGTATGTTGCAGTCTATATAGATTCCCATGTGTAATAGGGAGTATAATTCCAAATATTGTTTAATAGGTATACCAATTAATGTTATATGATACGATAAAATATGTGTGATTTTGTACTGACATACAATGTAGGCCCACATCATCACAGAACTTGGTCCTAATTTAGTGGAATAATTATTTGAAATCCACATTAAAAAATCTGTCAAAATGCACTACATTCTAGTCTCAATTTTTTTGTATAAAACCCCCATGTTTGTATCTCTAATTTATAAATCCTTTCAATAGATTCATTATAAAAAATGTCTATTAATACATATTATAATCCCCAAATGGATGGACAGTCTAAATAGACTGCATATATTATAGAGCACATTATTATGGATTCTCTGATGGATTTTGGTAGATAATGTGATGTATATATACTATTAATTGAGTTCTTATAAAATTAATGTTATTAGTTCTTGATAAATATGGATCATTTTGAATCATTGTCTATGAAACATTTTTTACTCAACATTGTTGTGTGAAAATTTTTGAGATAGTACTGGTTAGACCCATTCAATTACCAAAGACAATAAATAATATTTAGATGATTAGATGACAGAAGGAGATTGATAATATTCTTTAGAAATGATATGTGGATCTTCATTTTCATCCAATTTCATTCGATGTTAGTGTTCATGTGTTTCTTTGAACCTATACAAATCTCATACATCAATGTTTTGGTATGTATATAATGTTATATATTTGATACATAGTCACTTATATGATACATGAATGATTTTGTGAGGTGGAATTTTGGATTTCCGTCCCACCAATGTTTAGTCCAATTTAAAATCTGTTAATTGTATCTTATATGAAAAAGTAAAAAGGTGATCTCAACCATGTGATTCTAGGTGATGACATTATCTTTTATTTGGATTCAATGATACTTAATGGGCCAGTACACAGTGTGGATAAGAATGAGAATATCAAACAAGTGAAAATCAATAGTCTTGTGAGGGTTTTAAGGAAGAAAGGTAATATTTGGGAAGAAATACTAAATAATAAAAATTAAATGATAAAGTGGTTTCCCAAACTCATTTATGGAATAAATTGTTTTCCACATACAATTGACATAAATTCATTTTGTGGGAAGACTATAACACGCATAGATTTATGTAAATAACCATTTTTTCATTTATTTTGATGATTATTACATTTTGGGTTGTTTTTTATGTGTTTTGCATTTATTTTGGAACAATTTGGAGTCATTTATAGAGGTGCACAATTTATTCACAATTATTAGAAATAATTAAGAATATCTATGAAACAGTCCACGAGAAGGTAGTGGCCACATGAAAGGTGTATGGTTGGATTATGTCTCAGAAAAATCAGACGAATTCATAGGAGAAATGTTACATATTAAAACAAATGGAAAAAGAGTCTTTACACATGTTTTTTTATATTTGTGTGAGGAAATAATGTGGGTTGTGTCATAATATACTAACACTACACAACTAGCACACTAATAACAAAATTTTTCAGTGTAGAGTTGGATCTTTTGAATTTTTTGATATAATTTTACATAATCTATTTAACTCTGGTTTTTCTGTTAATCCATCCACAACTAGAATACATTTTTATAGGAAGGATTGAGAAACAACACCTTCAATCCAGAGTAAATACATTGGAAAAGAAATGTTATTTGGAGGCCTGTATTAATCTATAAGTATATATTAGTTTAATTTTTTCTTATATCTAAGGTTATCATTTCTCCAATAAAAATATATAAGGTCCATTATAGATAAATCAATGTGTTATGAATGGTTTTATGATGAAATATTTTGTATATAGTAAATAGAACTTGGTATGTAATTCTATCATTTTTTATATTATGTCATTATTTTTTTGAGAAAGATTTGTGAGGTGGGTGGATTCTATAAAATCTCCCCATATTCTATAACAATATAGATTAGTTTTAATTAAATTTTTTATTGAAATTTCAATGAAATACATCTATGATTATTGGTGGGAAAACCATTTTTTATTTGATTATAAAAGTTGTTAGAAAATTAGAGATATTTTATAAAACATCATCAGTTTATAATTATAAAATCATTAATTTAAAATTATATTTTTCATTGGATGAATGGAAATAGTTTTATGAAATCATTTAAATAATTAAATGATTGTTTAATGTATTGAATTTATTTATGGTATAAATCATTAATGTGAGTTCATTGTCATTATACATGACCATATACAAGGGTATTGATATAGTTGGGTTCCTAGTATTGGTCACCATTTAATAACATAATGGATAGAAAATACATCACTGATGAGTGTGGAAATGTCACCTATCCATGAAATTTTTTAAGGGGAAATTGTTATGGTTGTGATAATTTAGTATGAAAAGGTTTTTTTATAGTTATTTAATTCTTTGGATTTTTTTAAAGATTTTTCATAAATTGGATTCCATTTGAAATTGATTTATAAATTCTTCTAACAATTCGTTCCCTAGTGGCATGTGTTTTGAATGAATTCGAATAATCATATTATGTTTATATTAACCTGTTATATGGTCACTATTATAAATTTATAGATTCCATCTATCATGAAGATAATAAATAAATGGTATCCCATTTATTTAGGGATCTTTCATTATATCATTGGAATGGTTTATTTAAAATGATCATTGTGTAAGTATTGTTTTTCTATTATTTGTCACTTGGGAGTTTCTAGTTTTATTTTTTTCTAGTTCAATTTCAGTAGGCTATTTCGTTTCAGTTTGTAATCAGATATAGTTTATTGGTTAGGTAATGTTTTGATTTATATGTTTTTTAAATCTAAAAAAATAGTAGTTTGGTTTATTTTTAATTATATGTTATACAGCATTTAATGTTCAAAATGGAAATTCATCCTCCAAAACTTATTATGTCCCATGGAATTTATTATCATTCATTTTTTACTTGGGGATGTCACTTATGTTATAGTATCACACCTATCATTCCTCATCCAATTTGGATGGGAAGGATATGAAACTAACAATATAAAAAAATTATGATTAATAATGGATAATTGTTTCTTCTATATAAATTGATAATAAATGAGATCTATATGATCTATTCAACTTGTTTCTGTCATTATATATCTCTAGTAGAATGCCATTTTTGTCCATATCTATTCTTATTTACTCTAAAAAATAGATAATTTACATCCATATGTTCATGTCCAAATACTCCTTCAATGAATACATATTGTAATGTATCTATTTTATTTTTTTATTTTTTTATTTTATGTTAAATCCTTAATGTCTTATAAAGAATTTGTTTTGTCATCTATAATTCACTTAATAGGAATCATCACTGATGAAATTTTTTTACATGATTCTAACATGAGTATTTCCCTTGTAAAAACCATGAATGTCCAATGTTATCTATGATAAAAATACATGATCAAATAATTCATCCTTGATTCATCCTTCTGTGGTCTTCGTGAAATATTTTAGAAATAAAAACCACTGATCAAACAAATAATAAACATTCGTGTTTCTAATATTATTTCGTTCGAATAAAATAATTTCATTATAAATGAATGAACCCTGAAAAATCTATGATATTATAGGTTATTATCATTTACCATGTATTTCCTTTTCTATTCATAAGTAACACACACACTATCAATTCTTCTGTAGCCTCTAAAGAAACTCCTCATGATTCAAATCATCCTACTCATAAATAATCCCAAATTATTTATATTTTTCAAAAAATGTTTAGATTCATTATTTTTCCCATGTCTCATAATTGTAGATGTTAAAAAAATCATTTATGCATTTGATGATGTGGAAGATATACAATTATTTATGAATTCACAACGACATCAATGGAGAATGTAGTAATGAAGTCATCTTCATTCTAGAAAATTATGCATGTTAACAAATAACACTATAAGAAAAAAACACACAATATACCATTGAATCATTCGACACGTAATATCATCTAAATATTTTATCTCAAATACAAGGAACATTACAAATCAATTTTGTATTCTTTCAAAATCGAATAGTGGGGCTCGACATAAATACCATAGTTTATCATTTACCAACATAATTAATCAATTGGACATTTACATTGTATTCAAGGGGTTCAATCAAAAAACATTTTTCACTTATTGTATTATTTCAGGATCTACAGTGATTTCCTGTCATCTCTTGTTTCATATCCCCATTCCGGATTGACCATAGAGGGGTGAGGGATAAATAATTGGTTTAATTCTATTAATAATTTATCCTCTCAGTTCATCCTTCTGATATTGTAATGATTCTCAATATACTCTATATTATCTATCAATCTCATAAATTATACAATTTTATTAATGTATAGAGATAGACTGACACAAGGAATTTGTTAGGTTATCAAAAAAGGAAATTTATTTCAAAAATGGGTTTATCCCCTGGTTATAGAATGTTCACTACCAATTCAGTAATTCTGATGCTCTATGATATAATCTACTGACTTCCTAACATTTTATAAAACTGATATACTACCAAATTATCCTTCAAACAAAATACTCCGACTGAATTCATCTCTAAAAATAATTACTCCATTACATTAGCTCCTAGTGAGAAACCTAATCTACAGTTGGAACCATCCATAAGAATTTACATGTATTTGACAGTATTCGAAATAAATCATCATTGTTGATGGCTTGATTTTTTTTGTTAATATTTAATAATCCTGAATGATCTAATATGATTATACATGTTCATGATTAATTAATTTAAATTTAACAAACAATGGTTATGTTAGTTCACCTCACTCAATATTTCAATTTAATTTTATTTTATTATTTTCCAATGTGAAGGAAAATTGTGGGCGGTAAATATATATTCTATTGATAAATAACCAACCTCAATAAATTTTGGAATTTTATCACATATTTTTATTTGTTATTTTTGTCATCATAATACATCAATAATCAATTTTTTTGATGTAATATTTATTAATTAAAAACAATATGTTTAAACACCACATTTAAAAACCTATAATATATAATATTCCTAGTTTTTATTTTATGTGATTTCCAATGGGATTATTTTGTTGGGTTATTCAATGATATATTGTTATTATTATTTCAAATATCTCATTCATCAATCATGCATACACTATATCATTTTTTCATTCTTTCTTCATGTTAGCCACATACACAGCCACTGCACTATTTGTGATACCCTTTCCCATTAATTTACTCAATTATTCATAAGAACATTATGCATGATCTCTTCACAACACGTCTATTCTCACTTATTTATCAAGAAGTATGAAATATTACATATGAACTTGTATTAATTCATGTTGGTATATGATATATACTTTGATGGACTTGTTGAATATCAATTATTTCTTATATAACATCACATGTTATCTTCCCAATTTTAATGCTTGTATTATTCACTTATAATTCATGTTAGTATATCATAAGAGGGAACGCACTTTATGAAATCATTTTGTTGGATATTATACTTTTGTCAAACAAAAATTAGATATCTCATATATCGATTGATAGTCACTCTCTTGACCATGAAAATATTTATATTGTTTACTTCCACCTCAAATAATATGAGAGATATTCCCTGTCAAGGATAAAAAATATCATGTTTTCCCATGTATTTCCCAAAAACATAAAATATCTCAAATACAAAATTTATATTTTCCTACAAAATGTGGACCTTATTTTACCAATGATAAAAATTTATCATATCAAGCATGTTCTGTGATCTGATGGTCACTATTTAATATATGAATAATCACATGCCAACGTATTAGATGTGAATTCTTCTTATTTATCAATTTTTAAAAATTTTCTATAAATCATTCATCATATGATCACATGAATGAAATGCGTGGAATTCATGCATAGTGGTTTATGACATCTTATTTTATACTCATGGCCATATAATATTCATAGAAAATAGAACATCGAATGATGATTGTTCGTCCATATAAATATGTAGAGAGTTGCCTTTGAGAAACATGATTTTGATGAAGTTGACCTTATTAAATCTAATAGTCATGAAAAAATCCATCATACATCCAAATAAATGTCTGTATCATTTACGTGATGGAGATATAGTGTATAGATTTGAATATCTGAACGCAAATTTTAATTTTAAAATTTGTTATTATTAAATGATTCCATGCCTTAACCACTTCTATATAGTAGGGGGTATCTGTACTAGAAACAATCACACACATTGCCACCAAACCATCTTCTTCCATGTATATTGGCACCAGAAACTACCTTTACACAATATGTACGCTCTCATTGTTTGCGTATTCCAAACCATAAAACTCAGTCACTATGGTCTAGCCATGTTGACTACCTTTAATGAGGTTCATGAATATGGTCCAAAAAGTGTGGTTTTTGTTTCCATTGATGAAAATGGTTGGGTATATATATAATGTACAAACCAACATAAAAATGTAGATTATATTCTATGTTTGCAATATAATTCAATTACTTCCTCATATACTAGAACCTCTAAGACTCACTTGCCACACCACCACATCAATATGGTTCCATGTACATGCCAAAACACCTTCCATGTTCAACCAGTATGGTAAGGTTTTTGGGATATATACATTCCCTCAATCATTCTCCACCAGTGTAGGTATTTTTGGATTACCAGCCACGTGGTTGACTAAATAGGATCCCACTAGTGTCAAAGATGTTTTCCAGGGATGGACAATGGTTTATCATTGTTTTTTTATATAAGACACATCACTGAAGCATGGTTTATATTATAGTTATAGAATTAAAAAAAATCATCATTTAAATTATAGATACATATCCCAATGTACTTAATTAAATTACACTCTATCATGCCTTTAAGGTAGTAAATTTTTTTACACTCCTATATCCTTATCACAAGTCTTGGACCTTAATAGTAGAATAAAATTCACCCCAAATTAATGTATAATATATATTTAATAAAAACAATTTGAATTTGTTGATTGAATAACCAATATCCAACCATAACCATTTCATCATCAACACACCAAACAAATATTGACACATTTATGAGAATAAATTCAAAAACTCCACTCAAAAATCTCAGAATTTTTATTTAATTTTGAACTTATATTTACAAATTTAAATGTAAATATGTATTATTGATACATTTTCCCATTATTGGAAATTCAATGAAATTTTTTTTTGGATATTAATATTAATTTACTGAAATGTAATATATTATTTATTGAAGAAATGATATTTTAATTAGTCAGCTCAATGACTACATGGTGTAACCTTGTGTGGAAAAGTAGTATGATGTTAGAAATGAATGAAATATGTCCTTTATGAATAAATATATGTTATAAAATAATTAATATCATTATAAATAATCAATTCGGGGTATATACTACATGGTTATTCAAGAGATATTCTATTCACATCATAACAATCATCTGGAAAATATTAAATTATATAATGTCACCCTCTACAACTAAATTTTTTATTGTCTATATCTTTGAATTGACAACATAGATGACATGATCAAGGAATATGTTTTAATTTGATTATAATTCATCATAACAAGTTATTCCTCCTAAAAGGTACAAATTCCATTCATCATCATGGAAAATATAAATTCTCCCTAATGAATAGTTATTCCACATCTATTACTTTCATTTTAGTTTGTATATAAAATAGTAAAAATATGGTTATAGGCCTATTGGTTTATCATAATAAACCATCATATTGAGTTCTTTATAGGCAAAATTATTCTTAAAATCACATCATTAGAAGAGTTATTTGAACACATTTTTTTCTTCTCTATTTACTTGACATTCATATTTCAATCGTTTTGTATTTTTTTATTATATTTTTCATCTTCAATAATACGAATTGAATAATTTACATCTGTAAAAAACATATAATGTAATTTATCATACTTTTTAATGTCAAATGAATTTCCAATAGGCTTAATAGGATTTCTAGATTCTTTTAATTTATTATATAGTTTAAACAAATGTGTCCAAATAACTCGGTTGTTTTTCATCAAATTCTCAATCATTTCAATATATTTACAATAAATATCAGTACTTTTCATATGGAATATTATCCCTTTAATTTAATAGTGGGTTATCCATCTAACCATATCATGTATTCTTCATCCTTCTAACTATTCGTAATATATATTCCACGAATGTAATTTAAAATAATTTTTTTCAACATATTTATGGAAACAAATTTATAATTGTTTTTTTCTCAACTATTTATAACCCATTATATCTTTGTAAATACCCTTGATGCATTTCTCATTTTTGATATATATATATATATATACCTAACAATATATAATTGGATTTATTACAATGCATAACACAGTACTATAAAATTCATGGAAATATTATTCTCATACATTTTTTATATTTGAATTGAGATATGTACCGTTGTTTCCCCCCCTTGAATATGAAGCCTCATATTGATTTAGGATTATGAAAGTCATGTAATATTCTTCCCATTCTGTGATGTATTCAATTTCCCCCAATTTACCTATACCAGATATATTCTCTTTTAGTTTTCACATAAATACTATTGTAAATAACAAATGAATCAAAATAGTGAACTGAACATGTACCTTCCATATATATTTCTTGAAAATATTCTACATTTTTTAAAAAAGATGAATTTATATCTTCATTAGGTCTTATTAAAACGCTATAGATGTAAGGTAAACAAAATTTCTATGTCAAAAAAATCATCTCCCCCTCATTGAAATAATATTCTAGATTCCATTTTATTTAATCTTCTTTATTAATTTTGAATTTTTGTTTCATCATGTAAATAAAAAAACACATCTTTCTTCATTATCTAATGTTTTTCATCATAAAAAAAAACTATTATTTTCTTTTTATTTTTAGATGATAATTTCCTTTATTTATTGTGAATTATCAAATTGACCTTTTTAATATATATATATATATATATATATATGTCCCATGATGAATTATTATTTATATTTATACAGGGCCTAATGTTATGTTATTTCTTCTACAACATCGCTACTACCTAAGAATCAATTCATTTATATTTTTATGAAAACAGACAATAACATAATTATATAATGTATATATTAATGATTGATATATGTTTTTCTAGTTCATGTTATTTTTATTCTGGAATCTCTAGTTAGTATTTTTCTTATTAATCCATTTTTAATTATGAGATCTGTCATATTATAATTCTTTCTGATTCATTAAACATATTATTTTTAATAATCTTATAAAATGGACAATGATTCCATATATAATGGATTTTTTTGGTTTCAAACTCATTACCTTACACTTATAATTTCTAAAAACATTCTAATTAGATAAAAATCATTATTGATGATATTATAATCACCATAACTATATAAATATTTTGATTCATTAACCCATTTTTTCATAAATTCCACACTCTCTTGGATTCAAAAATTATTTCAATTGTTTCTTTCTTCATGATAGATGGAATCTTCCACATATCATATGCTATGAATATTTAATATCATTAATCTATAGAAAAACCACATCAATGATCCATGGATGAGATCCATGAAACAAAGTGATCAGGAAAATTCCATTTCAATTAGATGACAATGGAAGAGACATCCATCATCTCATCAAGTCCATGATTTTTTTAACAATCACATTCAATATTGTTAAATAGTTGTCAATATTTTCTTCATTATTCATTTTTATATCATAAATCTTAATCCTATTCACGTGTATTATAGCTCACATGACATTGATATTGACATCATTACTAATACTTATTGTGTCCTAGAATGCATTGTTATTTTAGATACCCTTGAAATATATGTAAATGTTTTTTTTAAAACCATTATGAATGGATTTTTATATCTTTTTTAGGACTATATATATCTTATTATAATTTATATTGATACTTTATCATAAAATTTGGGAAACCCACTCCGGAAGCATACCAAATTTGAAAAAAATGATAATTGGTAGGGAAGAAACAAATTCATCATGTTGTGAAGATTCTTTCCATAGTATTATAGAACACCTTGTCTATTGAACAAATTACTATTCTCCAACTTTTATAATTTATTATATATATTTATCCTAAACAGTTTCTTGGATACCACTAATTGTTCCAAATGTTTGATTGAGAACTAAGATAAGAGGGAGAAATCAACAGTTTGTTTTTATGAATTACTCATCTTATCAATTTTACCTATGGAATTTATGAAGGTTAAATATCCCGTAAATATTTTCTCCCAATATCACATATTGTGTAGTTTTAATAATGGAGATGAATTTAAGAACACAATATTTATGTGGTCTGGTAAAAAATATACCTTATTTCAAATAGTTATTTTCCCTAGTTTTTACTCTTCACTATCAAAAAAAATAATACAATACACCCTACTCCAAATGAAATAATTTTTTTTCATTAAATAAATCATTGATACATCCTATTATCTTTATATACGGGAATTAAATTAACTATATATATATCACTAAAAATAATATTTTCACTTGCTCCAGCTGAGGGATTCCTTCAACTCTTGGGACTAACAAGACTGATTCAACAACACCCCACACTAATCAAATGATTTACCACTGTTCATGTCTTGATCCACATTAAGATGATATTTAATATTACTTTATTAGATTCCCAGATATTACCTGATACAATTCAATACAAGTACCCACAAATTCCACTAGTTGGGGTAGTTTGTAATTCTCAATAATTATGATTATCATTATTTGTTTAGTTTCATAATTGTAACAAAATATCCCTGTGAATTTCATTATTTTTGAAAATAATACTCAACCACACTATATGTGTGAAATTGGGAAAATTACATTATGCATTTATTTATAAATAAGGAATACAAAATATTTATTCTTTCATTTTCGCTTTATGAATTACTAACATCATGCAATGGATTTTAAATAAAAAACATCAGACATTTGATATTATGGTAATTATTTTATATAATAATAATATAGTTTATTATATTTAGGGTTAAAAATGTTCTAACATTATTATGCATTACTATATATCAGGAATTCCCTTTTTCTATGCTTACACGATTCAATTTCATGTGTACATTCCACTTACATACAATACACAGAAAAATTATATGATCTATTCATTAAAACCATTTCAATGAATTTCCCCAAATTTTCTCATGCACCTCATGTATGATTATAAATATAGAATTTTTGGACATTCATAGATTTATATCATGTCAACACAGAAGGATTCAGAGTGTCATGTTTCCTTTATCATTCACTTCAAGTGTGAATTTTACCATTCCAATAATAATTATATCCTATTATAATTCACTATAGTTTATAATGGGTGTAATTATTCTATAGAATATAATGATTTCAGATTCACTATTTTAATCTTAATGTGTGACCTTGCAATAATTGTTTGTAAGTATCTCTCTTGACCAGTCCTCAATCTGTATAAGTGACATCCACCATATCTTTCTTATGAAATATACAGTGTCATGGAATCCCAATTTCATTCCTTATTATGGTTTGAAATATACATAATATCTTAGTATTTATCATGTTTTTTAATCCAAAAAAGATAGTGCTTTATCTTATATGTGTTCACATCATATCCACTCATTCATGAAATGAAATCCCAATCGGAATCAATTTTATATTCAAAAAATTATTTTTTCCCTTATGAAAATCATTACTTCCCAACATAATTTTATGTATGTTGTATAACCTTATCAACATTATCACAAGCATATATAGTATAACATTCATTCAAGGTTTCTTTTCCCATTATTTTTGGACCTATAGGATAAAAATATCTATGGAGACCACAACATCAAACAAATAATCTTATACTATCTAATTTAATGGATTGATTCCATCAAAGGATAAGAAATTGAAGATGATTCCTTCATTCATTCAGATCTCAAAGATCACACTAAATCCACTCCTAGTGAAATATCAATATTATTTATGTTATGGAGTAGAATTTTAGTGTGGGATTTTTTATCACATCTATTTTTTCTTAATTTGATCATCATTTAATTAATTATTACACAACATTACTATTTATAGATATCATTAAGTGATCAACACCCACAAAACAAAAACACCACACCACCATGTCGTTATTCCACCCCACATGCTGGCACCGTTAACATCTTAAGCATCCTTTGCATGATACTATATGTTTAATATGCATATTTATACCTGTTATCCATCATGAATTGGACCTTTTTTTCACCTCCATATTTTATGAACCAAAGGGTAGAACAATATTTTTTATATCTAGACCATGTATTTTCTATAATTTTCTATATTGAAAGTTATTTCCCAATCCCGAGAGCCACTTAGAGGTGTCACATGTCAGGTAGAATAGATTCTCTATAAATATCCCCCCAGACAGTAGAGGATACTAACTAGTAGAGAGGGGATAGTGTGTTTCCATGGGGATTAAATTCCCTAATGAAAATATTTTAGCACACTATATATGTGAAATGGTATATAAATATCAAAATAATTATAAGTAAATATATCGAACTACATAGGTATATTGGAATAATAGAAACCTAAAACAATTAGATATAATACTACAAAAGTTATTATAATATATTTCATGTCACCATAAATCTTGAAAATATGGATAAAATATAGAATATAGTACATTATATATAGAAGAAACAAATTGAAATCTGAATACTAAACCCAAAATCCTGACCTCAAAATTAGTATTCTTCTACCACCTCCATCCAAAACAAGAAATCAATCATGTGTTCAAAGTAGTACACATGGGTTTTTCGAAACCTATATATATTTAATCTCTTTATGATTCAATGATATCCTGAATACTTTTTCTGATAAATCAGAAGTGTCCACCACTAACAACATCTAAAATATCCATGATGTGTAATATAAACTAAAACAGGGTGAAACTCTACATATATAAAAGTATATATTCCCGATAACATAACTACCCAAGTACCAATTTCATCACACATCTATTGTCTAAAAATATGACCAATTCAGAAATTATTTATAGTTTGTTTAGATAATATGTAACTTGAAATTGATCTAGAGCCGATAGAATGAAATAATTATAATTTTAAAAGATCAATGATATACCAAGGAATCCAGTAACCATAATAATATTGAAGTGGTTCACAAATAATAACCAAGGAAACCTTGACATCAATTGTTCCCATCTCTATAGTATCATTGTCCTGGAAATAGAGGTAATTTTTTAATACATGGACCTTCATCAAAGACATTAATAATTTTTGTAATTCTTATCATGCTTATGTAATATATCAATGGTAAAATGGGATAAGGAGTTACTTGGACCATGGGAGTATTTCAAGTACCTCATTTCAGTATAATTAATATTGGATCCAAGGAATATATCGAGGTTATATTTTTGTAATATGGAATAGGGAACCCAATATTTCATAGTTGGAATACACTGATAGACATAGAATAGTTCCATGTCTGTTCTCAAACATGGTAGCAAGAATCCTTTAATTAGAATGGAATCCTTGAGAGCTCATGGAATTCATACTCGTATATAATGAGATATAATGTATTACCACACCAAAAATGATTTTCAATTATGTAAAAAATAGGAAAAATATACATTGATTTAATTAATTACTATATGTAATTACTCATGCGATTTAATATTCCTTTGGTAAAACACATATCCTTTAATTTTTGTGATAAAGATAAAGGGCATGAATCCATTTCATGAATTCTATATATTTAATATTCAATTATTATGGTTTACTCCACATACTTCCATAAACATGGAATGGTGTACATTGGATGTACAATCGTGTTCCTCAATTACATTTAAGTATGCCTAGTCATATATAAAATACGTAATCTAATATAAGAATTTAAGAATTTAATAATTTTGTTGAACACGTAACATTGATGGGTCAATTGACCCTATCAAAAGAAGGCTAGTAAAACACAGGTTAGTATTCATTTAAATAAGTTTGTATTACCATTATCAATTTCTGACAAGGAACACACAAACGGTGGCCCAAACGCACATAATGAACCCCAACAAGAATAATCTATGGAAACACCATACTTTGGGTGGTCCTAACAATGTATGTAACCACCACGATTAAATAATATATTTATCAATAGTGTAAAATAATTTTTATACTACTATAAGAATTTAAAAAAAATAAATATGTTATTCCTAATAAAATTGTCAAGAACCAAATACATTTTAAAAAATGGTGAAACTTAAGGGATGAGTTATAGACCACCTACATCTTAGTTGTACAGATCTCCTCATCTAGTATCTTCCTTTAGATTGTATTGGATTGGAAACGATATTAATAATGGTTCAATTCCATGAAAATATCGAAAATGTTGAATAATATAACTAATGTTGTCGATAAACATACAAATGACTAATGGATAAAATGGATAAATGATCATGCCGACATGGATCCAATGTGAAGAATATTGAATAGATCTGTGTTCGGATGGCGATCATGGATCAATGTATACTAAAATGTTATTGATATCTCCAAAAATTAAGGAGGATACATTACTATCCACTAGAGAGGAAATTATAGGAGGGTTGATTTAATTAGATCATTTTGGAAAAATGGAAAAATTTCCCAATCATATTCATGGTATGGTTTAACCATGCAGGTTTCCAAACAAAGTCCCAATAATGATCCATATTCTATAGAGATGGGTATTTCTCATGGTTAGGAAACTTTGTTAGAGAAACCACGTTCCAACCATGAAATATTCAAATACATCATGTCATTATATTTTTTCATGGTCATACGACCCATGTATCATTGTTATGGAATAATGTTTTCCCCATATCACCCCATTTTTTATCCATACATGGTAACAACTAACCATGTGGCATTCCTTGCACATTTTTTACTAACCATGAATCATGGAATTTTTTCCTGAAAAGTTGTTCTCTAGGCTCTAGACCAGTCTTTGTCATACTCAAGACACATATAGAGTCATTTCGACTCCATATTATGTCTAAAATAATGAATTAATACAAAACTACCAGGACCCATACCTGAGTAAAAAAACAAGATACTTTATGTATATCCCTAATTAAGGAAGCCATCCTTGAGATTAAATTCCAAGGGTGATGAAAAACTCTTTGAGAAAAACTCTAGCCACTGGTCATGTATGTCATCCTCCCACTCCCAATTCATATCATGTACATAGTTGAGCTTCCATATCACATGTATTGTACAACCCTGGATATTTCCAATTATATTTGTACTATTTTTTATCCATTGTGTTATTTTTCATTTTACACAACAATAAATATAATTTATTTTTTATTAAAAAACTTTTTTGTATTGGGTAATACAAAAAAGTAAGTTAATAAATCTCTAGTCAGAACATAACTGTTTTCTTCACTACACGGAATACATAGGTTAGCTTTCGACATGGTGTATGAAACAAACAATATATGATTCAGTGAATCTTCTTTTAATTATTTCATTTTTTAAATGAAATAATTATATATTTCTATTAAACATAGTAATATGAATATTTATAAATACTTTTCAAATAGATTTATAATGGTTTTATATAAAAAAATATAGTTATGATGAAAGATATAATTTTTGGTAATGTCTGAATTTGTCCTAAAACAATAATTTGTCAAATTAGATACCATTAATGTCCTATAAAAAATAATAAAATTAATTTTAGACATATTTAGAAATTTATTTTGATAAAAAAATTTATTTCTTATTTTATAATGACAAACTTCTTTCAGGTTTTTTTTATTTTTAAAAGAAACATTAGTTTATGATAAATAGTAAGAAATACAAAATTTTAATTCAAAACAACATTTTCATTTGACATATTTAGTGTGATAATTTATATTTTACATGGGTCGAAAAGTTTTATTAGATAATATTTTAATCAATTAATCAAATTCATGTCATTGGAATAAATTTCACATAAAAATTGGGTATTAAAATGTAGCAAAACTAATGATGTTATTATTTTAAAAACCAGTAGTGAGGTCCCATTTTTGGGAATAATTTTAAATTAATACATTCAAATTCAATTTTTATAATTTGGAAAATTTTAATTAATAATATAATTAGAATAATTTATATTTATAATAAATTCAACATATATTTTCAATTAAAATATTAGTGAATTGATGAAAATTAATTAAATCAGTTAATGTAAAATTAAGCTTAACTAAGGAATAAACAATATATTTATGAGCTGAGAATACTAATAATATTATCCAACTCCCATTTTTATTACAATTATTTGTTCAATAATACTTAATTATTAATTTTTTTGGGTTTTTAAATCTTTTTTAATTAAATACACGGGTACATCAAATTTTATTTTAATAATGCCAAATGTGTTATATCCCTTCCCAATAAAGTCCACCAACGTTCCAACATCTTCAAACATCTTAAACCTGGTTGGTTTAGTCATGATTATCCCAATAAACTTCACAAAATCTTTCCTTACTCCTTGAATCCTCACTTTAAGAATAAATCACTCAATGTAATCCTTTTATGTTAAACTAAAAAGTGTTACCTGATTAATATGTAAAGTCATCTATCAAGATCCATTATTTTATTTCTTTATCGACCCGATAGAATCTCATTATTAAATTCTTTTATAAAAAAATAGGAATCCTAAATATACAAGTTTAATTTATGATTTTTTCCCTACAGTTACACATGCCTCCATCTAATGCATAACGAATATACTTTATAGATGTTTGTGGAACTACCACCTCAATAACAGATAATTGTTCATTTTTCCCTATATCACCTATCATGGTGGAATTTATGATGGAAAATATTTATAAATTTGATTTATATTATATTTATTATTAATTTAATTTTCAATAATTATATTACAAAATAATATTTATTCTTTCCCTTTAGTGTTAATACGATAATTTCATATCTAAAAGTGTGGAATACCTCCCACTCAAAGCGATGTGATTTGTTCATACACTACATAGAATACATTTATGAAGGATTTGATGAATATAAATGACATATATAATATAATAATTTTATTTTAAAGGTGATATATATATAAATGAACATATATAAGTCTGTATGTAATTTACATTTTTCTATAAACACGATAATTAAACGGAAATCACAATATTGTATTCCAATGGCTTGCCATCTCCTTGAACTATGTATTCTATTTTGTACATCTATATACAATGGGTTATTTTAATAAAAAAAATAGGATATAAATTATAATTATATCATTTTTTTAAATTCATGAAATCAATTTAAAAATATAAGGAACATTTATATTACAAATTTTTACACATGTGAAAAACAAAGTAGAGTTGACATGATGTTAATCCTTATCATGTAATTGTTAACAAGCTTCTAAAATAAAGAGATAATAAAACCATATACGGTATTATTAGTAATAATATGTTTCTTGGATAGATTTGTAATAAATTTTATTATATTATATATGAGTTTTTATCGAGTACGACGATAGTAAAGACACTAGGTGGGGGCATTTCATCTCACTTTTTATTTTTGTGTGATACATGATTTATTCATCATCCATTATTTATATAAGGTGTGTATATAACACATAAACGAATTCAATGATTCTTATACTTTAATTAATGAATATTACCCTTTTATTTTTAGGAACTTTCTTTTATGGGGTTTATATTTCAATGAAACTAAATATATAAAATAATTCTGTCTCAATTTCCCTTCTATTAGAGTCTTGTTTTTTATAAACAGAAATAAGTTTTTGAGTTGTGTATACTTATATTTTACATGATATATTCTGAAAATAATTCTATTCATGATATTATCATCTTCGTTTAAATCAATGTTCTTACATGGGTAGTATGATTCCATGTTACCAAGTTATAGGAATTTGTTAAAACAAGCTCGTCACCTCTCCTAAATTTTTATGCTTTTTATTCTATTGATTATTGTTTTAACCCATCTCTCAAAAGTGTTCATATATTTTTCTTATAATCAATTTATTAATGAAATGATCATATATTGGAACCATATTTCAAATCCTTGTTACATTTTCTAGTGAAAATGTGTTTCTAAGAGATATTCAAATAACAATCACTTGAGTAAGAAATTAGTGTTCCATTAAAAAAATGTTTTCTAGGAAGGGTTTCCAATAATATTCTAGTAATATCATATAGTTATTAAAATAATGTTTTATATATTTTTCTATTTATTGAATAATTCATAATAATGTTATATTTTCTTTCTGAATGTGTAATTTTCCAATAATGTTTTCCATTTAAATGTAATGTTATTTTTACCTAGTACGAGATGTAAAAATTTACCCACTATAATTTCTTTTATGGCATATTTTTAATATTAAAAGGATAATTTTTAAGAAATATTTTATAATTATATTTTTCAATGTAAAATGTTTTATAATGTTTTTAGGTTTCATTTATATGTATTCATGAAAAAAAATGTCTACATGTTTTGAAGAATTATTTACATATTTTCAACGAATTTTTAATGATATTAAATTGAAAAAAGCAATCTTTATTCATATTTTTTCTTATTGAATTGTTTTCAAAACATTTGGTATCATTCATTATATGATTTGAATGTTTTTAAGAAAAAATGGATTCAAAATATTTTGAAGCAAATTTTATAAGTTTTCAATAGAAATTATTATCAAAATGATTTCATGTATTACTTATATTTTTCAATGTAATTTATATGAAAATTATTTTCATATTTTTTTATTTATTAAAAATATTTTCTAATAAATAATGTATATTTTTATTTAAAAGTTTTATAATATATTTAATAAGTGGTTCCCATATAATATGACATCCGTTGAAATTAGTAATTCCATTCTCGGTAGTGATCTAAAGGTTCTTTTCATATTCATTTTTTGATGGGTGATTGATAAAATAATGGTCTTTATGAATCCTATTTGTTATTCACGGGTCATATGTTTATGAAATCTGTTTCCCTTTCTTTGGTTATTATATTGATGAAATGATTATAAAACATGTATATTTTATCACATGATATTATATGTTTATATGATTTTGTTACCGATTTCATTTTATTGGTTAATATTTGATATTTATGATTTTTTGGCATATTATATATGATTTCATTATTATATGGGTGGGAACAATATCACTATCAAATATGTTGGCTAAATAGTTACATCTCGTGCCATAGAAATGGATGAAATTTGAAATGAACTCTATAATGTATTATATGGATATAACAGAAAATGAACTCGGATTAGTAAAATATAATTGGAACAATAAGTGAAATTATATCAGTAATATAGGTTTGTAATTATATGTGGACATGGTTCAACAAAAAATGAAAAGGGGGCTTTTATTCTGATTGAATAAATAAAGTTTTCCACTAGGATGGCTTTGTTTGCATTTCAATAACTACTATGGAAATCATTACTATATTCTTATGTGTATGATACAAATCCATGTTCATATTACTATGTTATACTTTCCTGGATTTTTTTCTTATTTTATTATGATTTGTGTCATAGTAAATACTATGATTTATTTCATGATTCAGGTATATGATCATTGATATGTAGTTTATGATCTTCTATTTTCATTATCATTTACCATACACTTATTCTTGTAATTAATATTACATTTATCCCATTATTACCCTTACTGATCATCTGATGTAACATCATGGTTTTGGAAGACCTAAAATGGGTGCCCCGAACCCGGATGGTCACAAGACCGCAAGAGCATTTCCCCAAATTCCAGAGGATGCTGACAATAAGTGAGGTCCAATGACTGATAGAGGGGAAACTATGCCCTCATTTTTCAATGTGTAGCTTAGTGGAATAAAATATATATACATACAATATCGGAAGTAGTAGTCAATTTAAACAAAAAAAAGGATAATAGAATGAATAGATAACTAGCAGTCATATTGATGTAATGATGAAACATGTCACTAATTCGATGAAAGCAGCCAAAGATGGAAAATATAATCTAATACAATACAGCACATGGTAAAAATTACATCAATACAAAACTAAAGTAGTGCAACAGGAACACAACAGAATTGCAAGCCAATGATTGGTGCCATGCTCTCCTACTCCTCTACAACAATCATGTACTTATGTAGGGACTCTTGCCCTTATCGACACCTGCAACAATATATTTTTTTTGGGCCCTCGAAATATCCAAAACATGGTGTGATAAATAAATTCTAGTAGTCAACCACCAATGCACCATGCCCAAATATCAGTGAAAATGTTCAACAATAGTGTATAATAGTTAAATGAAGTAAACTAGGAAGCAATAAAAAGTAAAAATTCCTACTAGTTACATTGTAATTATAATTATTATTTCACAATTCAATATAAAAAAATTGAAAGTAAACATTTTTTTCAAACATGAATGTCCCTTCCCTTAGGCTAATAGAAACGAAACCCTCAGATGACTACCCTCAAGCAGAACAAATATTTCCTGAAGGAATATGAGATATTTTCCTCCAACACAGATGTTGCTGCACTTAGGTATAAAAAACGTGGCCCCTAGGCTAAATAAAACACTTCCCGTAGTATAAAAAAACAGCCCTCCGGCATTGTATATGTGACTAAGTAACCAGAGTGAGCCCAATGCACAAACATGTAATCACATATGTTTCCTCTTATGAAAAATTACAACATGCTATAATCACGACATACACATGGGTACCCAGCCCAAACAGCTAAACAATGGAAATGCACCCATGGGGTGGCCCTGGATCAATGCAACGATCCCAAACAATAGATTATATTTATTCATTAGATCACCTATGAAATTCTAGGATTCTAAAAATTCAAGGTCTCCACCATGTGACACCCCAAACATGGGCGTGTGGCACAATGGTATGCAAAATCAAATCTTCATTTGTCAATAATCACAAGACCACCTACCTCTATCTCCTCTGGTCGATATACATGAAAGGAACCTCCCAAAAACAACCAAGAAATATGTATATCTGATAAAATCAACAACTCATTCAAAACTAAATAACTTCCCTAAGGTAAATAATATGAACGAAATACTCAAGGTGATGGAAGGCCTTAACTGCATGGTTCAAATGCGATCGTAGGCAGAAGAATTGGAGTTTCGGCATGCGACCAGGAGCTCCTCAAAGCCTCATCCTCCTCTCATGAGCTTCAAATGAGAGTTATGCCTCCTCAGTCGAATGAAGAGGATACTGCCTATTTTTATTAAAAAAACATAACTAAATATCGTATACTTTAATTACACTGTGAGTACTTTAATTTTTATCTATTCCCCTATCGTCTACTTTCTACCATTTCACTATTCATCTGCTGACTAATTACAAAGAGTGTATTACTATGTACATGGAATGTAGTTTGTTTTTAAACCCTTAATTTCAGACAAGACTATGCACCATGTGTTCTCATCCCACGCGGCCAAAGTGCATGCTATGTGTATGAAAGTACGTGGTGTCTAGGTTGTTTTTACTGATGATCCCACGTGCCTTATATTCTTATCAATCATAGTCGATGTACATGGCGTGTGTACAAAATGTACATGGCGTGTACACATAAATATAGGATTTTTCCCACATTTCGATTGATTTCTCAAAATCACTTAAGAAAAAGGAAAATAAGAAACCTATACATCAAGAAGAAGAATTGAGTTCTTACAAACAACCCCCATTAAAACAATTTGTCCCCTAATTTCCCTTCGAAGGTTTGTGAAGATAAAGCTAGGAACAATTCTGTCCACTAAGCACGTACATCAGTCTCCCGCTCCCATGTTTCATCTTTCACTCGGCCATATAGCCACATCACCCGTATGAGAGGAACAGACGATCCTTGAAGAACCTTCGTGCTCCTATCAACAATATGAATCAGATGCTACTTAAATGATGAATCAACCGGAAGTTATACATATTTTGGCTGAAAAAAACGGGATATGTGTCTGATTTATAATGGCAAAACTGAGGTACATGGAAGTCCTCATGCATGGCCCAGTACCGCTTCTGTAACTACAACTGATAGGCAACCATCCAGACTCTCTCCACAATCTGAAACGGAACTAGATACCTCATTGATTGTTTACCATGTCTTTTGATCCGCATGTGTCCCAACCTAGGTGAAATGCACATGAAAACACGGTCCAAGAACATGAACTCCAAGGGTATTCTACGGTGATCAGTATATGATTTCAGATGATACTGTGCAGTATCCATCTGCTTATGAATCAACTGGACCTGCTCTGAAGTCTCCTGCAGGAGACATGGTCCCAATAAAGCTGCCTCACCTACCTACAACCAGCATAAGGGTGATCTTCATGACCTACCATATAAAGTCTCTTACAACGCCATCTTAATATTATCTTGAAAACTATTATTCAAGTCAGACCCAACCAGGGAAATATGCTTCTCCCAAGATCCCCCAAGGACTTGTACGCATGAACGAAACATGTCCTCCAGCACCTATATTGTATGCTCTGATTGTACATCGGTTTGAGGGAGGTAAGCTCTGCTCAGAAGCACCTGTGTACCTAGTGCCCCCTGAAAACGCTTCCCAATATGATACGTAAAACCGGTGTTCCAATTAGAAATGATGGAAAAAAGGACCCAATGAAGACATACGAACTTACAGATATACAACTTCTTGAGCTCGTCAACACTGAAGGACTCCTTGATCGGAAAAAATTGATCTACCTTTGTATGTCTTTCCATAACAACATAATCAACATCATTGTCTCGAGGTTACCTTGGCAAACTAGTGACGAAGTCCACCGTGACATCATCCCATTTCCACTCCGGAATGGGTAACAATTGTAAAAGTACGGCTGCCCTCTGTGACTCTTCCTTCACATGTTGAAAGGTGGAACATCTTGTAACATAACCATCTACCTCTCTTTTCATACCTGACCACTAATTCTAACGTCTCAAGGCACGGAACCATTTGGTAACACCAGGATGCACTGCCCAATATAAAGAATGAAATTCTCACATCCACTCTACGAGTATATCCCCTTGAACCCACACTCGTCGATGGATATGTAGAACCTTGTCATTTATTATCGTCCATCTAGGAGGATGCTCCATAGCTGCGATGGTCTCCTGTAAAACTAGGCCTTCTAAATCTAATAGTTGTCTCATCCTCTATCTATGAGGATAGAAGTCACATCTATGGGTGAAAGATAGGTTTGACCCTAACCATCGTGCACCTCCCAATACATCTCATAGAATAAAGCCTTAATTTGTCACTCACCACTGGCCTCCTTCACTGCCTTTATCTGAGTTTTCCTACTCAGTGCATCAACTATTGTTTTACCCTTACCAGGTGTGCAGGAAAGCTCAATGTCGAATGACTGGTGGTATTCCACCCACCTTCGTTGTCTCAAATTCATGTCACGCTGGGTAAAGACGTATTTAAGACTTTTGTGGTCTGTAAACACCACAAAATGATCTCCCAAGAGATAATGTCTCCAACAGCGTTACACATGCACCACTATGGCCAAATCGAGATCATGTGTTGGGTTATTCATCTCTTGTGGCCCCAACTGCCGAGACCCGTACAAAACAACCCGATCGCTCTGCATCAACACTTCTCCGAACATAATACATATTGCATCACAGTAAATTGTATTGCTCATTCCTTGATCTATATGTATCAGTACAGCTGCTGAAGTCAACCTTACCTTACGCTCTTGAAAGGCTGTCTTGCAAGCTTCTGACCAAACAAAAATCATACCATTCATAGTCAAACCCATCAAAGTTGCTACTAAGTGGGAGAAGTCCTGTATAAAGTGCTTTTAGTAACCAGCCATCCCCAAGAAACACCGTTTTCCAAACATGTTCTTAGGGAGATCTTAGGAAACTACTTCTATAACTTTCTCTCGGTCTACTTCAACTCCTATCTCATAGATAATATGACCCATGACATGAATCTGGTCTATCCAAAAAGTGGAACTTTGAGAGCCTAGCGTATAACTGATTCTCTCTCAGTGTACTCAGAACGATCTCATGATTTGTGGCATGGTCGTGTCGAGTGTGAGAGTACACAAAGATATATTCCACGAAGACTACCAAAAAAGACTCCATATAAGGGTGGAACACACGATTCATCAGAGCCATGAGAACTGCTGGCGTGTTTGTGAGTCCGAACAGCATGACCAAGTTCTCGAATAGACCATATATTCTTCGATAGCCTGTAAGCGGTATGTTCAATGGTATAACGTGCAACTGATGATATCTGGATCTCAATTAAATCTTCGATAACACTCGTGCTCCTAGAATTTGATCTAAAAGTAAATCAATCCTTAGTAAGGGATATCGGTTTGTAACAGTGAACTGGTTCAACATCCGATAATCCATGCAGAGTCTGAGGGTTCTGCATTCCTTCTTCACTAACAAGACAGAAAAACCACAAGGAGAAGTACAGGGTTGGATAAAAACCTTTTCCTGCAACTCTTCCAACTGCCTCTTGAGATCATTCAATTTAGGTATTGCCTTCCTATAAGGAGGAATGGACACTAGTGTCGCTCTCGGAACAAGATCAATAGAGAAGTCCACCTCCCTCTATAGAGGTAGAAAATAAAAGTTATCCTGTAATACGTCCCTGAAATTATCAACCATTGGAGGGAAATCTATCTATCAATGTTCCCGGTCAAGAGGTTATAAACTCGGAATCTGGGTTGTCACTCCACCTCACCCATGAAGCTCGGGTCCAACTCAGCTCACCAGGACATCCCATTCTCCCTTGTATAGAAAATCTCCGCCCTCTAGGAATTTGAAAATCACCCTGTGCCAATTGAAATCTAAAAAGTCTCAAAATAGTACCAGCCAGTCCATTTTGAGAATGACATCATAGGCTATCATCTCTATGACATTTATGTCTCATAGAAAGTGACACCCATAAACTTATAGGGGCACTCCTTACACTGACACACACCTACCATTCTAATTCCCAACAGAGTGTCTAACATCATGATTTCTGATGAAGAAGAAACATAGAGACCAAGGATCTCCACAATGGGCACATATATAATTCTATGCGTAGCTACGGTATTGAAACGTATAGAAGATAAAATAGAAGCAACGAGTATAGTACCTCTGATAGTGGAAGGTCTGTGATCATGCTCCTGATCTGTCTATTGCACTGCATATGCATGCCCAGTTCTGCGGCCCTACGACACAGCCTGGCTACCTTGAGCTGACCTACCCTCCTATCTCTGAGATCCTGGTGTATGGCTACCACGACCACGACCACCACCACTGCCTGATCATCCTGAAGTATTCCAAATTCTTCACTACTATGATGCTATCGGCCCATATCCTGCACATGGAGTCTTCACATAACCCCTCTCACTAGTCACTGGTGGAAACATCCTACAATAACATATATGAGGACACATGTTGCTGTATGTTCTGCACTCCACTAGGTCACATGTACACTTATGTCTCTTGTGCCTCTCTTTACCACAATTATTGCACATTATCTGGCCACCCGAATAATTATTCTTTCTAGTACTACCACAGAGATAGAAATCCACACGCCTCTTTCTCTTTCCATTAGAAAAATTACTAGAGACCAGGGATGAACCGCCCTAGACCACACCATTAGCTTTCTGAATGTTCATTTCAGTAATCATATCTGGTTTACAAGATCATGCACAGTAGGAAACCTAGAAACATTCAACAGTGCTCAAATTTCATATCGAAGACCATAATCAATGCAACTAGCCCACAAAATCTCATCAACAACCATAACATGTGAAAAACACTGAAGCTCAGTGAAGCGGGCAGAATAGTCCATCAAAAACATGGCGACCTGCTGCAGAATCATGAACTCTCGAGCTCAATCTGACCTCCGCATCTCTGGAAAGAAAAATTCATATAAGACTACATGAAATTAATCCCACTCCATGTCTTGGTGATGTTCAGTATGAGTGGTAACATCCCACCATCTCATGGCAGAATCATGCAGCATGTAAGTAGCGAGCTTGACCCTCCTCCCTGGATGTTTTTCTAGATGATCGAAATTTGTTTGAATAGAACTCATCCATGTCTCTGCAGCTTGTGTTCTGCCATCCCCTAAAAACGTATGCAAATGCTGCAACCGGAATATACGTGTCTGCTTTGTCAAATATGAGGCAACCTGCGGTGCTCCCTGGATGGTTGGCATGAACCACATAAAGCCTTCACAGATCTGCACATCCATGTCTGCATCGAATATAACGGCTTGCGCCGCATCTAGCACTGCGAGATGATCTACTGGTAGCCAATGGCCTTGCATCTCTAGTGTATAATGTTTTCCACTATCTTGGTAATCAACTCATCGTCATCTCGGCAGTATGACTTTACAAGGTCAAACATACGCCATAGTTTAATTGACTGTCGAGGTTCGTTGCTCCGTTTAAATGTGCTCATGGGAAAAGAGGAAAGAAAAACACAAGAACTTGAAAAAATAGAATACACAGAGGGTATAAATTCTACACAGTGTATACCCCTATGAAATTGACATGGGAAGGTACATCAGCTAAAACTGGTCATGAAACACCCCACCCACATGATGTGTTGTCATACCACACGACGTGTACTAGAATCTTCTTTCGTTGCCTAAGTCATTCTACATGCTTAAGCCACACGAATCTTGAAATACAATACTACATGGTTAGTTCACGGTCAACACAAGAGGTACAATGCATGCTTCACCGACTCGTGTTGTTAGTCACAAGGCCCATGTACCCAGGTTACACTACACGATTTTTTCCCGACGGACATGGCATGTACTAAGAAACCCCAATAGACACGTGTTATTAGATGCATGGTCTACCACTTGGATGACACTACATGACATTCTCCAGATGGAACGATTGGTATGAGAAGGAAAACAATGACTTTTGTTGTTAGTGACATGACTAGGTACCTGGGTCAAAATACACGGCATGATCAAGGTCGACAAGGAATGTATAACGTATGGTTCCTCTGACCGTGTTATCAATCACACGAGAAGACACATGGTCTACTCTATACGACATGTTCAACTGGTACACAATGTGTTCCCTCAAGAAATTCCATATCTTGTGTCTCTACCCACATGTATTACGACACGGTTAGAGACTATACGTCGTATATAAGGTCTACACTATGTATACATAATATTTTTCCATATCTTCCCAAACAGAAGAGTGCATATCATGTAATAAAAACTATATGGCATGTAGTCTATGTTTTTCTAGATAGTAAGCCTTAGAAACTACTCTAGTGCCCAGAAAAAAACTGAAACCAAAACATAATTGCCAAATTCTGATCCGTGAGGGCCCATACTCACCTCAAATCAAAGCATGTAATCTTATTCATGTTATAAACAAAGTAAACAAGTAAATGATCCACCAAATTCTGGTCAATGAGGGATAATACTCTTGAAGAACCAATTTTTTTTGTTCATTATACAAAATATCACAGAACAATAACTTATCAAATGGAAGGTATTTTTTATCCACCCAAATATCACCAAAACATGAATTTACAAGCATAACATGTATCAAAAAAATGAAATTTCTAATCCACCTATATGGAATGGAAACTATGCAAGGAATGTGATTAAAACATGTGCCTAAATGACCCATGAGATGGAATACCCTCATCTCATCGGGTTGCAACAAAATTGAACCCAAGTAAAAAATATAAACATCACACCACAAGTGTGTCACCCAATGGTGAAAATCCAATCAATTTTGAAATAGAAAAAATAGATAAACTGTAATTAAATGAGGTAGATTGGATTTTCCCTACACACGGGTTAGCTACTCTCGGGCACAACTTATTACCAAGTACCAATTCATTCCTATCCCTACTTATAGGCTCCAAAAAGTCTGTCAAAGAAATGAAACTTCCTCTGATACCACTTTGTAACATCCAGGTTCTGGAAGCCACACAACAGGTGCCCTGAACCCGGTTGGTCAGAAGACCTCAAGCCCATTTCCCTAAACTCCAGAGGCTGCCGACTAGCAGCGAGGGCCAAAGAATGATAGTGGAAAAACTATGCCCTCATTAATCAAAGTGTATCATAGGGGAATAAAATATATAAACATAAAATAGCAGAAGTAGTAGACAATGTAAACCAAAAATGGACAACAAAAGAAAAAAATATCTATCAATCATATAGGTATCCTCATTCTATATGTCACTAATTCAATGAATGCATCCAAAGCAAGAAACTACAATCCAATACAATACAGAACATGGTTCAAAGTATAGAAAAACAAAACTAATGTATTACAATAGTAACACTACAAAATCACAAGCCTAAGATCGGCCCCATTCTCTCCTACTACTCAGCAACAATCATGTACAAGTGTAGGGACTCTTTCCCTTATTGATACCTGTAGAAATATAATCTCTTTGGGCCCATGAAATGACCCAAACATGGGGTGTGAAATAAAGACTAGTAAGAAACCACCAAAGTCCAGTGCCCAAATATTAATGGAAATGTGAAACAGTAGTGTGCAATAATGAAATGTAGTAATCTAAGTAGTACTCAAAAGTATCTATTCTTACCAGTTACATTGAAATTTTAATAATTATTTTTACAATTAAATATTAAAGAATCCAATGTAAAACTTGTCCTCAGACATGCAAGTCCATTCTCTCAGGCCAATAGAAATGAAACCCTTAGGTTACTGTCCTCATTAATAATGAATATTCCCCTCAATAATACGAGATATTTCCCCCAGGAATGGAAGTTACTACCCACAGGAATAAGAAACATTTCCCACATGCTAAATAAAAAACTACCCTCAGCCTAAAAAAACACTTCCCCAAGGAAATGGAATAGAATAACATGTAACCGGGACGAGCCCAAGGCAAAAACAAGAAATCATATATGTTTCCTCTAAAGAAAACATAGAACATGCTATAATCATGGAATACCCACTAGTACACTGGCCCAACGGCTAAACAAAGGAAATGCACCCACAGGGTGGACCTAGATCAAAGCGATGATCCGAAAAATTAGTTTAAATTTATTCATTAGATCCCCAATAAAAATATAGGTATCTCAAATGTAATGGTTTCAACCATGCGACACCCTGAACATGGGATCATAGCACAAAAATACACAAAATCAACTCGACATTGGTGAATAAACACAAGACTACCTACCCTCTGATCGATATACATGAAAGGCACCTCCCGAAACGACCATGAACGACATAGATCTGATAAAAACAAATACTCGCTCAAACATAAATAACATCCCCTAGGGAAGGAATTAGAAGGAATGACTCAAGGAGATAGAAGGCCTTACCCGCACGGTTCAGACGAGATCATCAACAGAAGAATCGGAGTTCCGGTGTGCAATATGGAGCTCCTCCAAGCCTTAGCCTCCTCTACCAAGGACCAAATGAGCGTTCTTCCTCCTCGGTCGAATGTGGAGGCTACTGCCTTTCTATAATGAAAAAACATAACTACACGGTGTGTACATTAATGTACAAGGCATATAATTTCTATTTTAACTATTCCTGTAGCGATTACTTTCTACTGCCTCACTGTTTATCTACCGACTAATTACTGGACATGTATTACTAACTACACAGAGTGTAGTTATTTTTTACACTCTTAATCGCTGACAAGCCTACACACCATGTGTTCTCATCTTACATGGCCAAGATACATGATGTGTGTAAGGAAGTTCAAGGTGTGTAGGTTGTTTTTACCGACAATCCTACGACCCATGTATTATTATCCCACACAGCTGAAGTAGACTGTATGGGTAAAAAAAGAACACAGGGTGTAACCATAAATTTGGGAATTTTCCTACATTTTACATACTTTCTCAAAAACACTTAGGAAAGAGGAAACGAAGAATCTTGTACCTAAAGATTATGAACCAGGTTCTTACATATGAGCTCACCGCTTTTTATTCTTCCTTATCGAGGTTATGAAGATAAATTTTTTTATTTTTTATAAGAATCATAATAATCAAGAAGAAAATTGTGGGGGTAATACAGTTCCATTATGTATTAGGGTTTATTTCTTCCATGTTTCTAACTGAACAAGAATAGTATATCCCTTGGGAGTCTTTTTGTATAATGCATTATGTATTTCAAAAATGTTATGTAATTTCTATGAATGAATAATGCGGGTTTCAATTGTCGATATCATATCAACATTTTATTTACCATTAGAAAACATTTATGAGAAATCCATTTTAATAACTCTATTGACATGTCAAAAAATATGTCAATATATAATGTAAATAATAATAAATTGTCCTAAAATTATGGTAAATGATATAGAGTGTGGTTTCCTTGAAATACATCTTTTTTAGACACTATATGTTGATGTTTCTCTGGAAGATATGTTCCATAAAATAAATACTCTAATAAGATATTTCTAGAATGAACCAGGGTAAATTATCACACGAATGTGGGCCTTGTTTCACATCTAGTTTAAAATTCTTCGTAAACATGCTTTGATAATTCACAAACACTACACAAAACATCATGAATAATTTAAATATAAGTTGGATACGAATAAACTTGTATTAAACTAGGGTTTCATTGATTATGGACAGTGTGATGATTAAGATATCTTTTGTGTAATTATTTTTATGATTATTTGTATTTCTACTAAGATAAGTAATTGCAACACTATGATTCTAGTTTTAGAAAATGGAGGAAATCATTATGAGATGATTGATGATGAATGTGTCAGATGATTTTTTGATGACAAGTTACATGGGATGATCAATGGAGTAGATTATTTGGTGATAATTCGTTATCTGATTTTATAGAACACGATTAATAATGTATACCTTAAAAAACTCTCGCACATACCAAGGATGAAAAAGAATGTCATTGCTGAGAGATCCTGTAATGGAGGCCATGGAGTATGAATGAATCGGATTACAATATTTCATTTATGTAGAAAATAATCATATAAGTGAATGAATTGGATGAAATAGAAGAGTTTTTTTAGTGCTGACAAAATTTATAAAGGAAACTGACAATAAGAAAAAATTGATGCATTCAGTTGTTTATATGGATGAGAATATTTGTCACCCAAACACATCATCGATGTTTAGGTATTTTATGTGTAGAATAAAATGTCATTATGAATGTCAATGTCCCATGAATATATCTCTTGATGATGATCAAAAATGTTTTATGAGAATTCGTTAAATTGATGACGATAACTAGAATGAAAATAAAATGTTAATGGAAAGTGGATTTATATAATAGTATGATGTATAATAGTAAATGGATTAAGGACGACGTGGAATAAAAAATGTTTTTATATATTTGGATTCAATAATTATTTTATATTAATGGGTATATATATACATACTGTTCAGTTAATTTTATTTTCAATGTATTCTCTATGAATGCATTGAATGGTTCTATTTAAAAATAAAAGTCATAAAATTGCATGGTTATGTCCATTGAAGAAACACGATTAAGGGAAATATAACCCTTAATGTGTTCTCTATGATATGATAATTTTGTTCCGATTATGATTTTTGGGATATGAATTAATAAATTGGATGGTACATATTACCTATGAAATAATTAATGACATGTTGAAAAATACTTCATGATTTTTTGGGTAAAATTTAAAACATTTTGGATTTATAAATTATATCTATTGTTATATATAATAATGAAGAATTAATGTTTTCTAAAGGGATTTATGGGTATCTATATTTTTACCATATTCCATGAGAATTTACCATGAGGGAAATCACATGTTTGGAGTATGAAATCAAAGAGACACATTCTGATATATTGGGGATCTATGTTATGCAGCATTCGAGATATTTTTACAAATATTTTAGATTTTAATATTTTATAGTGTTTATAATGTTAAAAATTGAATATAATTTTATATTAAACTTAAGAGGTAATATTTATTTTTTGATATTTTGTTTAAAAAATTGGTCGAAAATATATTTACGGATTACCCATATTTCATGGATGTCCATCTATTTGTGAAATTATTTTAGTTTTTTTAAAAGATATCTTGTGTGATGTGTGACATACAATCAAGTCATGCTAAGATGTGGGTCTTGAGCCCATGGCTGAAGGATGATAAGGGTTCCACACAAAACCCTATCCTACTATCTTTTATAATTATATTATAATGATTTATACAATAAAGAGAATGGGATGTACTATCTTCTATAAGTAAATTATGCTACTTTATACAACAATGATAATTTATAGAAATCCATTTTAGGAAATAATGGATTAATTAGAAATATTTAAAAGAACAACCAAATAATTAATATTTGATTATATAAATATATCATGTAATTATACATCTTTATATTCTTTGTCAATGAAATAATTATTCAAAGATAGGATGATTGTCAAAAAAAATCATAATACCTTATTTTTTATTGAACTGATGTACTTATAAATCATCATTGATTTTTGAATTAGAGGCCCTCCACATTTGTTATATCAATCAATTATTTATGATTGATGACCCCAATCACGCCATATAAATATTAATAATTTTCCTCTACGTCCAATCTTCTCTATCAACCGATGTTATCCTATATTTAAACATAGTTTTTAGTTCTGTCTGGTAACCCTTATAGTTCCATCATTCAGTTTTTAAGTTATGTTTCAGTATCAATTTTTTTTTGACCTGGGGTTCTCTTAGAGAATCATTAAATTATTAAACAATTTATAACCAAGATGAATTTTCTAGGGTGAATATAATTTTAAGGGGGTATAATGTGACCCCCACGATTTTGTGAATTAATTTTTTTTTGTAATATATTTTTTCTTTTAAAATATATTTCATTTTATATAACATGTAAAATGATTATGTTTTTATTAAAGAATTATGTTTGAAATGAATTATTCACAGCACCATGTTAATTATGAACTACATATTGCATAAATGTTAGACTCACTACATGGTACACCATGGGTAGCTTGCGAATTGGCATACATTACATGCAACACTATGTTTGTACAAAAGGTCATTATATTTTTACATTTTTTAAAAGATATAATTATAATTCAGTGACTAACATAGTATTACGCGAAATGATAACTAATTTTAAAATATGTTCGATAATGGGATTATATAAATAAATCATATTTATGACTAGAGATATAATTTTTGGTAATTTGTTAATATGCTTACAAATACTATTTTCTCAAATGAACTCATTCTAATTTCATTCATTAAAAATTAATAAAATAAATTTTAGACACATTTTGAAATTTATTTTGATGAGAAAAAACTCAATTTTTAAAAAATATATATTTGAAATTATATTAGGAAATGTTTTTTTTGGTTTTTTGAGAAATATCATTTTCTAGGAGAATAGTGAAAAATACAAAATATTAATTTAAAACTGCATTTCAAAATAATTTAGTTATAATGTTAAATTATATTTTAAATTATTTTATATGTATAATGGTATAATATTTTATAAGTTAATTCAATTTTGTTCATTGGATTCAAAATCTATTTTAAATTGGGTATCAAAACATAGCAAAACATTATAGGTTTTAACATTAAAAACCTGCAATGTCATCCCATCAGAATTATTGATTTTAAATGATCTTCTGCCAGTTATGTGATTATAATTTGGAATAATGGATTCCATTACTATAAAAAATATAATTTAAAATTCATAATATGGTAAAATTAGTTATATAAGAAATGTATTTCTGAAATTGAATAAAAATTATTATATGGATTAATGTAAAATTGTGATTATCTTAGGAATAAACATTAAATTTAAAATCCAGAACAACATATTAATGTGTAAAAAACATTCAATTAGAATTATTTTCCTGTTAACATTAAATTAGTGAGATTTTTTTGTTTGGAATGACTTTATTTGTGTAAAAAGGTGGGTACACAATACTAGTTTTAAAAAAGGCCATGTTTTTTTCCCTTCACAATAAAAGTCCACCACATCTCCCTATGCTTAATGCCTATCAAACCAAGCCAGTTCATCCAATTTTTGTCCAATACACATCCTAAAATCCATCAATTACTCTTTATGTCCTCCATTTTGTAATAAATAAATGAAAATAAGTTTTTCTTGCGAAACCCAAAAGGTATTGCCCAATTAAAAGATAATGTGTTTTCTCAAGATCATTATTTTACAAACATTATCCACCCCTATTTTATATTTATTCCATGAATTTAAAACAAAATTATAATAAAAAATATAATTTGAATTATCTATGATAATATTTTGACATAAATGTAGAAACACTTCTATCTAATGGGCAACAAACATACTATTTTCATGTCTGGCGAACTACCACTTCACTGAACAATGACAATTCTATTTTTTATCACTACCTATCATGGTAGAAATTATTATGTAATATCGATTTAAAAATTTTTATATTAATTATATTATTTATTTAAACTTATTTTAAAAATTACAACACAAATTTTTATAACTTAATGTTTCTATTAATACGATAATTTTATTAGAGGACTTTTGGAATACGGCCCCCTCAAAGTGATCTAACAAATTCATACACTACATGGAATGTATTAAGGATGGATTTAGTGAATATATATGGAATATATGATATAATAAATCTATGTTAATATTTATATATTTATATATAAGACATTTATTCAAACATTCAACCTGACAATTAATCAGAAATAGAATTTATCTATTGGTACAACTTACTATTTCATTAAATGGTGTATTTAATTGCACACTAATTCATCCTATAGATTTTTTTAATAAAAACGTAACGATTATATATTATAATTATATATTTTTCTTCTTTACTGAATTCATTATATAAATATAATGTTAAAATATATTACAAATTAATGAACTAGTGAAAAACAAAGATGATATTTCCCGAAGTGAAACATTAACAAAAAATTGTTAAAAAGCTGATAATATAAATCCATAATCAAACTATATAAAGTTTTAGATGTTATAATATGGGTTGGTGTTAGATATATATTAAATTTATATTTATTATATTAGAGTTTTTAACTAGTATGATGAGACTTATGACACAATGTGAGTGGATTTATTCTCATTTGTTATTTCTGTAAGATACATGTTTTATTCCCCACACATTACTTTTTTGTGATGTGTATAGTAACCTTTGATCATTAAATTTTTATTAACAATAAATTTATGGGTATTTAAATTATCCTTGTGTGATATTTCTATCATGGGGATTTTTTTTCAATAGTTAACAAATTGGTAAAATGGTTCTATCTCAATTTGACTTCTTTGAGACTCATGTTTTACTATACACTGAAATTCTATTTTAGTGGTGTGAATACTTCTTATTTTCATGTTATATGATTAATATAATTATTTTTATAATATTAAAATATTAATGTAATTTTATTTTCCTATTTCGAGAGTATGAACTCATGTTACGATGTCATATGAGTTAATTAAAACAATATCCTCGCTTTTCAATAATGTTTGTGATTATTATTACATTAATGAAATATTAGAGCCCATAATATAAAAAATCATTATATTTGGTATAATATGATTATTCGACATATATTCTTTCACTTGTATAATCATTTATCTCTTGGGTATAGAATATAGTTTAGAAAATGTTATAATGAATTCTCGACTTCATCCTCTATTCATTGAGAAATTTGTTATTCTTTAAAACCATGTATTCTAAAATGGTTTTCAAAGAATAATATACTAATATCCTCTGATAATTAGATGATTTTTTTTAGTTTTAGAAATTTTTTTAGTGAATTGAATCGAATCTCTTAGTTTCTTTCCGAATGTTCCATTTTTCTAACCGTTTCACCATGAAAATAGAATGTTATTTTTTACCGAATTTTTCATCTATAGAATTAACATCCAACATT
This sequence comes from Viscum album, assembly GCA_963277665.1. Classification (NCBI taxonomy): domain Eukaryota; kingdom Viridiplantae; phylum Streptophyta; class Magnoliopsida; order Santalales; family Viscaceae; genus Viscum; species Viscum album. The sequence continues at coordinate 1,295,024,378 of OY728158.1, forward strand.
TCATTGAAGATTCCAATGATTTTTAATGGTTAAATTTTAAGAAATTGTTTTTATGAGTAATTTTCATCTAATTTTTTTGTATAACATTTTCTGGATGCTTTTATAAATTTTCAAGAAAAAATTATTTTAATATTTTTTCATGATTTATTTATATGTTTTCACTGTATTTTAAATGACATGGGTTTCAACGAAATTTTAAAATTATTTAATATTTTTTTAAGTTTAAAGGTTATCCATGCATTTTAAATATTTATTTATATATTTTCAATTACATTTCAATGAAATTTTTTTTCTAAAGTATTTTTTATCTAGTGTTATATTTTTTCAAGGATAATATATTCCAACATTATTTGATGTATTATTCCTAAATTTTCAATTTATTTTATATAAAAAATAATTTCATGTGTTTTTATTTTTTGAAAATCCCTTTTTCAAAGAGGAATGGATATTTTTCTCAAGAAATTGTTTTTAATTATCTTTCAAAATTATTTTCCATCTAAGTGGGCATCTATTGATGTTAGTTATTCCCTTATAGGATATTATCTAAAGGTTGCATTCATATTTATTATTTAATGGGTTATACATAACATAGTGGTCTTCATGAATCACATTTATCTTTAATGGGTTATTTTACTATGAAATCCATTTGACATTCATGTGTCATTTTTTGATTAAATGATTATGAAATCTATATATTTTTTCACATGTTATGGTATATTTATATGTTTACGATACACATTTCATTTCATGTGTTATGAAATGTTTTTTTTTATTTTTTTGCACATGTATGTATGATTTGATTGTGATATGTGTGGGACCTATATCTACCTCTAATGAATTTGGTACCTTGTTATATCTCATGTCATAGACATGGATGGAGTGGGAAATGAACTCGGTTCAATATTACTTTGCTAGAAAAAAATGAACTAAATTCAATATTACAGTGTTGAAACAAGAAGTGAACTATGTTTTGTAATTTAGGGTATGAATGAGGAGTGAACTCGTTTCAGAAATAAGTTACATGAATAAGGTGTGAACCTGGATCACTAAAGTGATTTTTCCATGACGATGGACTTGAAATAATTTCATTGAAAAATATATAAATCATTAATATATTCTTATCTATTTTCAAAAATTTCATATTTTTATTATTATGTTTTGATTTCAAGATTTATGTGCTCTATTTTATTAGGATTTCTTTCATAAGATCTGCAATGATTTACTAAATTATTAATGTATATAATATTTGATATGTTGGGTATGGGATTCTATTCTAGTGATCATGTTCTCATATCATTATGGGTGTGATTATGCTTATATATCACCACTTTTACAGTTATTGAGTATTTTATATCACCCATTTTTATATTTTATTCCCCTAGTTTTGAGGATATGTGTTATATTTGATGTTTCGAGTAAGGGTGATAGCATACAAGAACCTTGTGAGAGATAATATAGCTCATTTATGTACCATTGCTATGTATTCTATGTTTTCAATGGCACTAGACTATTGCAGTTTTTGGGGATCTATTTGTATAATGTATTAAGTATTATAAAAAGATATGCATTGTCTATATTTAAAATATTAGGGACACTATACATACTAAAAGGAAGAGATATAAGCATAAAGCCTTCTTAAAGTAATGATTTATGTTTATATGATACTCTTAAATATTAGAATAAATATCTATCTCAACATCCTCATGATCAATGTATGAGATGAGTATGCTTGATAATGTAGAAACTATTAAATGAGGAAGATAAATTGCATGGAATGGTGCCTTTGAGGTAGTAAAAACCTATAGGGTACATTGGAAAATCCCTCTAGAATCTAAATCACACATACATAACCAGGTGATTGATTATTTTTCCTTTGTATCCATCCATTCCCTATCATTGGTGATACCTATAAGAAAACCCGATGTATTTCCATTACTCGAGAGGTTAACGATGACTGTGAGGATATGTTATTTTCCAATATTGAGTATTAAACATTCAATTACTTATCAGCCTAATCTAATTCGAAGTCTCTGACATCTGAATGGTACATAGTAGTATTTCCCCTCTTACCTATAACTAGAATAGGGGTGAAAGACCTAGACTATAATATTTCCCCTCAAAAGGATCAATCTATGTCGTAATATGAAACCAATTAATACATGTGAAATAGATGATATTGTTATAGTTCTCCCTAGAAACACTAAAATCATTTAAATATTCAAGGGGAATGTCCTCTAGAACCTATATCGCCTTTTTCTCTATCCATTAGTTTTCATATGAAATGATTTTCTTAGAAGCTCATGTGTACCAATAGAATTCTACAACCCCTTCCAAAACCTAAACAGAAAACAAAAATCCATTTCTAAATTGAATTTCAATGGGATCCCTTATTGTGGGGTGATCTCATGTACATAGAATATTTTTAGCTCATCAGCTAGGAAAGCCTCCTGGATAGAAAATAATTTGGATAATTTCATTAATCGGTCAATGAAAACCCCTTGAGAATCTCTACCTCTATGAGGATTAGTTGAAATGACTACAATGGGCATGTAAACATCTTTCCATTTCCATTGTGGGACTAGAATTGGTTTTATGAAACCTTTAGGTCATTTTTGTTCATTATCCACCTTTTGTGAGGTGGATCACCTAGTGATGAAGCATGTTATATGATGTTTCATCCTAGTTCACCAATACTTGCATCATATAACTCTAAAAATTTAGACATTCATGAAGGAAATGACTGCATAGAATTATGGGAGAATCTCATCCATACCTCACTCAAATCTATTGGATCTCTGACATGCCCATCTATACATAGCGTGTGGTATCTGTCAATAGAACAATCCACAGGTAATTCATCTTATGACAAAATCTCATAGAGAACATATCTGTGAGGATATAAGAATTCACTACACTTTACCACTTCATGGAGATAAGAGGTAACTATCGTGGATGAGTTACAGGACTCTGGGTGACTATTGTGAAACTCTATATGAAACATAGAAATGTGACATCAATTTCATACATCCCTAGAATCACATAAATAATCTACCTATGTTTTCTGACTCAATGAATATTCTACCACATTTACTCTCCCAATCATATAGAACATGTTTATATCAATAGATTAATGATATTCAACCCATCTCCAGTGTCTGATGTATATGTCACATGGTCTACTAAAACATTTGAGGATATTATGGTCCTTATACTTCATATTTAAACAACCCATCAGATAGTATGTCCAACAACATAAGGCATGGAAAACATCTCTTAAATCATGGTAGAGTCTTCGGCAGATTCTCTCGTGAGGCCACTACTACTGATATCGGTACAGAACGACTCAAATGTCCAGCACCAACACACCAACTAACATGAAGATGGGTTCATCACATAACAATGTATAACATATTCGTGGAAAAGGAATTATCATAATATGTGTCGATAAAAGCCTCTTTTCTATCTCCTAAAATGATTTATGACTCACTTATGGCCAAAAGAGCATGATACCATACATTTTAGTACTAGTAAGTGGTGCATAATACTATGAAAATTGTTTTAATAAATTCTTACACTCTCTAGATAGAATTAACACAATACTTAAATCCAACATATTCATGGGATACTCCCAGGATACAACAAATCTCAACATATCCATGTCAAAAGAGACTCATATTTATTAGATAATATAACCCATGAAATGTTTTTAAATCTAAAAGTGTTATTTGCAACTGTGGAATAAAGACAATGCTCTCTCTGAGTATTAAGAAGAATCTCAATTTTATTATCACAGTCTCTATGAGTAAGTGGATATATAAATATTTTATTCAAAAATTCGACATATAATTTATCAATATAGGAACATAACAACAATTCATTAACGACATGAAAATGGTGGGAACATATTTTAAACCATAATGCCTAATGATTAACTTATATAAACAATAACTAGTACATAAACATTCGTGAGGTAAGTCTGAAGGATTTTATTCGCAACTGCTTCTAGCCCGATCTGTGGTCTAACTAAGAAAACACCCTAGATCCTCGGATCTATTCACATATATGATCTATAAGAGGAATTGGTTACCAATTATTACCCATATAAGGATTCAACCATATGTAATCCATTCATAGACAAAAGTTTCTGTAGAGACCTGAAGCTTGACGTACATGGACATTACATTACTTTTGCGTAATACTTAGTACATTACATAAACACACACATAAGGACCGTAATAGTTTAGTGTCTTTGGAAACTCAGAATATAATCTTCTAATCGTGGTGAAAGATCCTCAACATCTCCCATAAAAATATTCCTTTTTTTACCTAAAACCTATCTTTATATCCTGGGGAAAAGAAAACATAAAAGGGTGAGCTCAAATGCTCAGTAAGGGTAAACAAAAGAAATATCAATCACATCATATTCATAAGAACACAACAAATTGGAAATCATACCCTGCAGAAGAGATCATAATTTCATAACATGGGATAAATCATAGTAGTTAAATGGAATCCCAATAATCATAACATAAAACATGAAACTTTGTGTCATACAAACATAGTCATAGAGAATAATTTCTTATTAGTCAAGACTAATTTCCAAGACTATCTTATTGGAAAAAGTCTATTTCTGAACCGAGTTCACTCCTCATTTCAGAAATGTTTCACTGAACCGGTATAACCTACCATTCCAGCCATTTCTATCTCATGAAATATAAAATCTTTACAAAATTCATTGGAGGGAGATATAGGTCCCATCCATCTCATAATGATACCATTCTTATGTGTGCCACAAAATCATAAATCATACATCATTGCATAACCCATATAGAAAAAACAGGATTCTTAAACAACATGACAGCATAAAACAATTCATATAAGATAAAAGAATTCATAAAAATAATTCCATTACAACATAATCAAATAAATGTAATAATAGGGATAGAAATAGAACCCTATATTATCTTATATGGAAAATAATTTTGATAAAACACTTGAACTCCATTCTTGAGGAAAATATCATTTCTAAAACATTTTTCCTTTCTTAACATGTCATTCAATTTTAAACTAAAATATGTTGATTAAAAATAAACTTGAAACATGTAAACGAATATTCTTGGAAATAATGTATTAAAATTCCATTCATGCCGTATAAGTTAAAAAAACATTCTTCCCGTACTTTTTCCGGAAAAGTCAAAATGTACTTCATATGAAAAACGACAAATGATTCCTTTTATATCTTTTACTAAAAACTCTCATAAGGGTAAAACTGGATTTAAAAACTGGTGGGTGGATGGAAAAAATATTTAATATTGAGGAATCATGGATGTGGATGATAAAATATACCCCAGTAAATACCAAAGTATAAACAATCTCGGATAAAATGAGATTGTGATATTTTCCCTTACCTTTGGTCTGATTTGCTTCGTAAGTGTTTGAAACTCCTGTATAATGATTTAAATAATGTCATTGAATTATTACAGAATCATACTCATTGTTATGATATCATATATGGTTCACTTATTACTTTATATTACCCGTTCTTTTGTAAATTCAATGTTAAACAATGTTTTGGGTAAAATTGTTTCATTTGTCGTCCGTGTTTTGACTTGTAATTATTCATATGATTAAATAGATCATGATTACTTAATTCCAGAATGTAAAACATGATTTATATATAATATATATTCATAATATACATATATATAATAAATCAGTAAATGGAAAGGAATAAATTGTTCATGGAGACGGTATGTCGTACGTACGCACAAGCGATGAAATCGTTCTCATGATAGTGGGACTGTATTGGTATGTATGTATACTATTTCAGAATCAATATCACTTTAAAATAATAATATATAGTTATTATTTACACCATTATACCCATCCAAGTATGGTGGTGGTGGAAAATAGATTTCACCACGGCGTGGAGATGGTATTCCGTACGTACGCACGCGCGGTGATTTCGTTTTCCGTAGGATGGATAGATAGTGAAATAGGGTTGTTTCATACTTATAATAACATATAATAGTATGAGTGATACTGATGTTATTACTTCATAACAAAACAACCTAAGAAGAAGAAGTGTAAGAAGAAATAAAGTTGAAAGAATCGGTAACGGACATTACCTCTTCTTTGAAGCGCCTCTTTGAGTCCTCCACTTAGGGTACTAAAACTTATTTCTGAAGGAGACCAGGACCTCTAGGATGTTGTTAGAGAAGTGGAGAAAATAATTTGTCAGGGTTTTTCCGAGCTTGAAGGCTCAATGTGGTGTGAGGAAAAGAGGGTGGAGGTTCCCTTTTATAAGGGAGGAGAGGGGCACCTTTGGAATAACTAAAAATATTATTTTATTATAAAGCCAAATTCGGTTTTAAATAGATCCAAATTGATTTATTTCGAAGATAAGGTGGGGATGGGTCGAAATCCTCTCATCAAATAGAATTTGGAAAAGTTTAGGTTCCTATTTTAAACTTATCATTTAGATTTAACATTAAGTTAAATAATTTTACTTTTACCGTGTCTTCTTGTGTTCTTATACTATAAGGTTAATAAACTTACTATAAGCAGAAAAACGAACCCCAAGTTGTTTAGTATTAATATATATAACCTTATATAAGTCATTTGGCTGAACCTTAGATTTTAAGGAATCAAATACAATTAATAATATAATAATTGTTTTAAAAACTATTTTATGTCAATTTTGACACTATTTAGTAATTGATTTTTGTGAAACTCATAACAGAATGATTAGTTCAAAAAAGTTAATTAAATCAATAATAACATGTCATATTAAACTAGAATTTTTTTTGATTTCATAACTAGTCTTAAATTATATTTTTTTTGGGTATTTATAACATCAATTTTGTCAATATTTCATTAATAAGATAATTACTGCATCATCTTTGTGTCATAAATAAATTAACTTTTTTAATGTCTAAAAATTACAAATAAAATATAATTATGTAGGAAATCTTTTTAGTTTTCTAATGAATATTTATAGTCGAATTTATCTTATGTATAACACTATATTAAAAATGATTTTGTTATTAAAATTTGATTTTAACTATTTTAACCCTTCTTTAAATAAATTAATAATAAATGTCCTAATCTAATCCAAGTGGGCCTAAATGGTCATATTTTATTCCTAAGGTTGTTTTTTGTCGAATTAAACTTATCCAATCGAATTAGGACATGTGTTAGGGTAATAATAATATCATTTTTACCCTTAATTACCCTATTTACTTTTAACCGTGGTAAAAAAAAGTAAAAAGTAACTATTCACCAAAAATTATTCTCATCTCATTGAACCACATTTTACTTATTGACATCAACCATGTCTCTCGGATTTTTGAAATTCCACTCACAGAAGCGGTAAAATTATGTTTTATGAAAAATTCATTTTTTTAACTACCACTTAGTGGTTTCACTATTCATCAAAATTTGATGTTTTTCTGAATAATGCCAAAATTTCACCCTAAGCTATAATTGATATTCCGAATTCAAAAAAGATATCTATTTTAAAAAATTACAAACATATAAGTTTCATTAATTATTTTTATAATTAATTGCCGCTGTTACAACAAATAGCGTGTTTGTAAGAAACAATATATATCAAAAGGCTGACAATTGTTTATGTCCACTTTCAAAGTGAAATTATGTACAATGACCAACATTGTATTAAATGGTAAAAATATATTCTAAATATACCTTAAAACGACTCAAATTAATAATTTATCAATATAAATTATTTTGATTAAAAATGTTGTTTTAATTAAAATTTAGTAATTTTCACTATTCATCAAAATATAAATGTTATCTACAAAGTTCCAAAATTTCACCCTAATCTAATTTCAATATTCTAAATCCAAAAATGAAGTCCATTTTGAAAAATAAAATTTACAAAATTCCAAAAAGTGGTTATTACTATTCATAACGGCTAGTTTTAATAATATTTTAATAGGATATCATTGTTTAGAGAAACTCGGTATTGCGTACAACACATGCTATCGCGGAAAGTCGTGGTTGCTTATAATGCAAGGAAAGTCAAGGAAGCGTGTTTTGAAAGCACCTTTTGGTGCAGCATATAACACAAGACATTAATGAAATTAAAAAGAATATTTTTCATAAAATCTCGGGGTTTTACATTTTACCCCCCTTAAAATGAATTTCGCCCTCGAAATTCATCGGGGTTATAAATGGTTTACTACTTGAAAGTTTCTTTAATATAAACCTACATCGTAAGAAGGAATATCAAAACAAATCTTTAAAAAAATGTATGAAACGCAACGGTTACCCAAATAAACTAATCACTGTGTCTCCACATAGGTGAAAATATGGATATGGAAGATAAATTTAACCATCATGTTCTGATGGATAGTGGTATAGAACATGGCTATGGAAAAGCCAGCAATCACAAAGCCATAAATTTGTGACGATCTAAGGTACCATCTGATTCATCAGATATAAGATCACTAGGACAACATTTTTGGTTTTCAAGATCATTTCCCTTATGTTGATGAAATTGGAATTAAAAGAAATACTTTTGTGATTTTGGTATAGTCTCACCACTGGTCATTCATTGGACAACTTCCACTTCATCTCTTAAAGAAATGAAGTTGAATTTTTCATTCGTGATGTGTTAGCAGATCATGTGATAGAATGACGGGTCATTCCATATGTCTCAAACAAAAGGTTAAAAAAGTTATCAAAAAATATGTAAGTCCATCTATAGTGAGATTAATCATATATGGTTCCTAAAATGGACTTATACTTTATATATCATACTGCTTAATATAATAAAACTAGTTTCTACTAAATAGTGACTTCATGTAGGCCAGTGGTAGGCGATAAAGGCTAGTCGCACTTCGGTTGTGGGTTCGATTCCCACAACCTTGTCCGACACGATGGGCTGTCGCCCATCCTGCAGGTTGTCATTTTTCTAAAACAACATTACTATAACATCCCATAAATAATATAGAAAAATCATTTATCCTTAAACAATACTAACTTATGTCCAACACAATCCATTCCAATCATTAGGCTTTTCCAAAATAACGTTGTCTAATCTCATATTATAGTGAAAACGATTACCAAAGAGTTCATACAACTAGCATGTTAATACCATTTTTGATCCCCATATCATGAGATATGTATTGTTTGTCACATTCCAAACATTCAAAGGCCTTAATCATGTATTCTCTTGAAAAAAATGAATACCCCTTGAACCTTATTGAAAACATGAATGCGGTTAAAAGTTAACTCTTTCCACATACCCAAAATCCTCAAAATTCTATATACTCTAACCATGATATCACTTAGTCCTTATATCAATCATGAGCTCATAAATACTGTCAAACATTTCATTTTTCCCTTATCCCATCATTATGCACATATCATCTTTTTTCCAAAAATATCTCAATCACTTTCCATGGTTACCGGTACCATAAAATTATTGAAAACCACAATAGACCAATACATAAATATTCCAATATTCCACGATACTATAAACAACATTATTTTGGAATCCCATTACATAAACACTTAATCATTCCACCACATCGTTGTCATATTCAACATCGCCAATGGTGATCGCATGTGACATCCCTTTGTCCTTTGCCTTAAGTGGTTGCTCATGTCGATCTTCACTAACCCTTGGAATAGGGAATTTATTAGCATAATTCCCCATTTCCTTGAACATGAAGCATTGAAGTGTAGTAGGTTCATTCTGTGTATCCCATCCATTGTTTGCATCATTAGACATCTTCTTCCAATAATTGCGGCATTCAAATGCCCGATGACCTTTATTTCCTCATTTGAAACATTTACTTGTCCCTTTAAGACAATATCCACCAAGCTTCTTTCCACACTTTTAGCATAAGGAAAAATTCATCTTCTTTTAACCATTATTCTGAGATTTCTCCTTGAACTCCATCTTTCGTTTCTTGTCAAAACTATGATATGGATAAGTAACACCAACTCCCATTTCTACCTTGATAGCACAACGCAAAATTTCGTTATAGCTACTGAAGTCTCTTATAGCTAATGCCCCTCGAAGATTTGGTTTTAAGACACTGAAGAATCGATCAACTTTACTTTCAGGTTGGATGATAAATCCAGATCCATACCTTGAAAGCCTTGTAAAATTCGTTTTGTATATACCAACAGAATCATCAACCTTTTGCTTTAGTTCAAGAAACTCCTTCTCCATCTTTGTTCTAAGAATAAGAGGGGAGTACTTATTGGAAAATAATTTCATGAACTCGTCCCATTCCATGGACTCAATTTCATCTCTTGGCCTCATATTCTTGATAGGATTCCACCATTGATCAGCATCCCCTTCCAAATTATGCACTGCTATGATGACTTTATCATGATCAGAACATCGATGAACTGAAAATATATTTTCAGTAGTACTGATCCATTGTTCGGTAACAAGTGGATCAGAATACCCACTGAAAGATGGTGGACGTTGCCTCATAAAGGACTCAATAGAATATTGTTCCCTTCCCTTCTCATTTGGAATTTTATAATGATTCATAGCTTGTGTAAGTATAGCATTACGATTTTGCACTCCATCTTCCATAACATTTTTTTGTTCATGAGGGCAATCATTGCATTGTGCATTACATTGATCAACACGGTTCCTTCGGGTTCCAGCCATCCTCTAAAACCCAAAAAGAATTGTGTGAGAGGCAAAAATCATGCTAGGGAAAACAACACAATAAAGGAGGAGTACCTTCAATATCTAATATCTTGGGTTACCATAATTCTAGTACTATAACCTATACTTATACTTAACCTTAGGGACAACCCTAAAGATACCTTAGAAATATCTCTTGGGATCTCACTAACATTTTTGCATCCTATTTTCCAATGGTTGACTAAGCCTTTCCTCTGATACCAACTGTAGAGACCCGAAGCTTGATGTACATGGACATTACATTACTTTTGTGGAATACTTAGTACATAACATAAACACACACACAAGGACCGTAATAGTTTAGTGTCTTTGGAAACTCGGAATATAATCTTCTAATCATGGTGAAAGATCTTCAACATCTCCCATAAAGATCTTCTTTTTTTTACCTAAAACTGTTCTTTATATCCTGGGGAAAAGAATACATAAAAAGGTGAGTTCAAATTCTCAGTAAGGGTAAACAAAATAAAAATCAATCAAATCATATTCATAAGAACACAACAATTTGGAAATCATACCCTGCAAAAGAGATCATAATTTCATAACATTGGATAAATCATAGTAGTGAAATTGAATCCCAATAATCATAACATAAAACATGAAACTTTGTGGCATACACACACAATCATATAGAATCATTTTTTATTAGTCAAGACTAATTGCCAAGACTATCTTAGTGGACAAAGTCCATTTCTTAACCGAGTTCACTCCTCGTTTCAGTCCTGTTTCACTGAACCGGTATAACCTACCATTCCAGCCATGTCTATCTCATGAGATATAAAATATTTACCCAATGCATTGGAGGGAGATATAGGTCCCACCCATCTCATTATGATACCATTTTTATGTGTGCCACAAAATCATAAATCATACATCATTGCATAACCCATGTAGTACAAATGGGATTCTTAAACAACATGACATCATAAAACAATTTATATAATATAAAGGAATTAATAAAAATAATTCCATCTCAACATAATCAATTCAATGTAATAATAGGGATAGAAACAGAACCCTGTATTATCCTATATGGTAAATAATTTTGATAAAACATTTGAACTCCATTCTTGAGGAAAATATCCTTTCTAAAACATTTTTCCTTTCATAAAATGTCATTCAATTTTAAACTAAAATAAGTTGATTAAAAATAAACTTGAAACATGTAAAAGAAGATTCTTGGAAATAATGTTTTAAAATTCCATTCATGCCGTATAAGTTAAAAAAACATTTTTCACGTACTTTTTTCGGAAAATTCAAAAAGTTATTCATACGAAAAACGACAAAATATTCCTTTTATATCTTTTACTAAAAACTTACCGAAGGGTAAAATTGGATTTAAAAAATGGTGGGTGGATGGAAACAATATTAGATATTGAGGAATCATGGATGTGGATGATAAAATACACCCCAGTAAATACCAAAGTACAAACAATATCGGATAAAATGAGATTGTGTTATTTTCCCTTATCTTAGGTCTGATTTGCTTCGTAAGTGTCCGAACCTCCTGTATAATGATTTTAATAATGTCATTGAATTATTCCAGAATCATACTCATTGTTATGATATCATATATGGTTCACCTATTACTATATATTACCCGTTCTTTTGTAAATTCCATTTTAAAGAGTGTTTTGGGTAAAATTGTTTCATTTGTCATCCGTGTTTTGACTTGTAATTTTTCATATGATTACTTAGATCATGATTAATAAATTCCAGAATATAAAACATGATTTAAATATAATATATATTTAGAATATACATATATATAATAAATCAGTAAATGGAAAGGAATACACCGTTCATGGAGACGGTATGCCGTACGCACGCACAAGCGATGATATCGTTCTCAGGATTGTGGGACTGTATTGGAGTGTATGTATACTATTTCAGAATCAATATCACTTAAAAATAATCATATATAGTTATTATTTACACCATTATAACCATCCAAGTATGGTGGTCGTGGAAAATAGATTTCACCACGGCGTGGAGACGGTATTCCGTACGTACGCACGCGCGGTGATTTCATTTTCCGTAGGATGGATAGATGGTGAAATATGTTTGTTTCATACTTATAATAACAAATCATAATATGAGTGATACTGATGTTATTACTTCATAATTTAACAACCTAAGAAGAAGAATTGGAAGAAGAAATAATGTTGAAAGAATCGGTAACATACATTACCTCTTCTTTGAAGCGCCTCTTTGAGTCATCCTTTTCGGGTACTAAAACAGGTCGTTGAAGGAAACCAGGACCACTAGGATGTTTTTAGAAAAATGGAGAAGAGAATTTGGCAGGGTTTTTTCGAGACTGAAGGCTCTATGTGGTTTGAGGAAGAGAGTGAGGATGTGCCCATTTATAAGGGAGGAGAGTGGCACCTTTGGAATACCTAAAAATATTATTTTATTATAAATCCAAATTCGGTTTTAAATAGAACCAAATTGATTTATTTCAAAAATAAGGTGGAGATGGGTCGAAATCCTCTCATCCAATAGAATTTGGACAAGTTTAGGTTCCTATTTTAAACTTATAATTTATATTTTACATTAAGTTAAATAATTTTACGTGTACTGTGTCTTCATGTGTTCTTATACTATAAGGTTAATAAAAATACTATAAGCAGCCGAAAGAACCCCAAGGTGTTTATTATTAATATATATAACCTTATCTAAGTCATTTGGCCGAACCTTAGATTTTCATGAATAAAATAACAATTAATAATATAATAATTGTTTTAAAAACTATTTTATGTCAATTTTGACACTATTTAGTAATTCATTTTTGTGAAAATCATAACAAAATGATTAGTTCGAAAAATGTTAATTAAATCAATACTAACATGTCTTATAAAACTATAAATTTTTTTGATTTCATAAAAAGTCTTAAATTACATTTATTTGGGTATTTATAACATTAATTATGTCAATATTTCATTAATAAGATAATTACTGCATCATCTTTGTGTCATAAATTAATTAACTTTTTTAATGTCTAAAAATTACACATAAAATATAATTATGTAGTAAATCTTTTTAGAGTACTAATGAATATTTATAGTCGAATTTATCTTATGTATAACCCTATATTAAAAATGATTTAGTTATTAAAATTTTATTTTAACTATTTTAACCCTTCTTTAAATAAATTAATAATAAATATCCTAATCTAATCCAAGTGGGCCTAAATGGTCATATTTTATTCCGAAGGTTGTTTCTGGTCGAATTACACTTATCCAATAGAATTAGGGCATGTGTTAGGGTAATTATAATATCATTTTTACCCTTAATTACCCTATTTACTTTTAACCGTGGTTAAAAAAAAGTAAAATGTTACTATTCATCAAAAATTATTTTCATGTCATTGAACCACATTTTACTTACTGTAATCAACCGTGTCTCTCTGATTTTTGAAATTCAACTCACAAAAGCGGTAAAATTAGGTTTTATGAAAAATTCATTTTTTTAACTCCCACTTAGTGGTTTCACTATTCATCAAAAATTGATGTTTTTTCTGAATAATGCCAAAATTTCTCCCTAAGCTATAATTGATATTCCGAATTCAAAAATGATGTCTATTTTACAAAATTACAAACATATAAGTTTCATTAATTACTATTATAATTAATTCTCGTTGTTACAACAAATAGCGTGTTTGTAAGAAACAATATATATCAAAAGGTTGACAATTGTTTATGTCCACTTTCAAAGTGAAATTATGTACAATGACCAACATTGTATTAAATGGTAAAAATATATTATAAATATACCTTGAAACCACTCAAATTCATAATTTATCAATATAAATTAATTTTATTAAAAAAGTTGTTTTTAATTAAAATTTAGTAATTTTCACTATTCATCAAAATATAAATGTTATCTGAAAAGTTCCAAAATTTCACCCTAAGCTAATTTCGATATTCCGAATCCAAAAATGGAGTCCATTTTGAAAAATAAAATTTACAAAATTTCAAATAGTGGTTATTACTATTCATAACGGCTAGTTTTAATAATATTTTAATAGCATATCATTGTTTAGCGAAACTCGGTATTGCGTACAACACACACTATCTCGGAAAGTCGCGCTTGCGTGTAATGCAAGGCAAGTCAAGGATGTGTGTTGTGAAAGCTCCTTTTGGTGTAGCGTACAACACAAGACATTAATGAAATTAAAAAGAATATTTTTCATAAAATCTCGGGGTGTTAAAGTTTCCATCCAACATCTTGGGTAAAATCATGTTTGAACCACTAGAGGATGTATTGGTCGATATGAAACCATTGGCCTCTTGATAATATCCCAATTTCATGAGCTTCATGAGCTCAGCGGGTGCCATACTATATGGGGGAATTAATAGTTGAGATGATATTGGTATTAGATCAACCATAAAATCTAACACAATCTCAAGAGGAAATCGAGAAAAATCATCTATAAATAAAATCCTTAAAGTGAACTAATACAAGATGAAATTAAATCTAATTTAATATTTGATCCACCACACTGAGAATGGAAATTTTTCCATCACTCCACCTATCCCATGAAACAGTTTCCCAGCAATTATATCATGGACATCAAACTCACACTTGTGTAGATAGCTACTACCCTATAGTAATTTAAATGACACCCTTCACAAATATAAATATAGAAAGTCATGATACCAAAACCAAATATTTATATAGAGAATGAAGTCGAGGACAGTAATTTCGAAAAAAAATAGTTCCCAAAAGATAGGTAAATTACATACCTCAACATTGAACTCCAAACATTGTCATTTTCCCTCTAACCATACTCTGAATAGTGTATCTAGGTACATTAAATCACAATAGTAATGTATTTCCTACACAATACATTCCATGATACATATTGATATAAAAGATTGTGAAACACCAATATCAAATAAAGAAAATGACATCGTTCAAGATTCTTTAAATGAACCTCATACTGTTTATATTTTTGTAGACTGGTCCATGGGAATTATACATAGTTAATGTCAATGACATGATCTATGATCATGTGTAATATATATAATACCATAATCATTATCTCTCCGATGAAACTATAGAAAATATGATGTCTTACTAACGCATGCATGACACCCCTCTCAACTAGTCTTCTTGGTGCCACTCAAACTCCCTTCCTAATGATGTGTAAAAGATACTTACCCGATAGTGGGGGGGGGGGTGGTGTTGATCCTTTCCACTAGAAACTAATTGAAGGGTTCAACATAAAATCAAAATATTTACCATATGGCCACAACACATTAACTCGAGAGGGTCTCTTTTATACTAATGAATTAGCTGACCCAATAGACCACACTAGGGGAAAATAATAGACCGAACATTTATAAACATGGAAAGGAGTTATAAGGATATGAAATCGAGTTCTTCAATTACATTTAATTATACAAGCCATATATACAATACACATTCAAATATATTCATTTAATCATTTAAAATTTTTATTTAACATTTTCCGTAGAATTTTAATGTGCCACCAACATATATAAGTTTTGTAAAAAATAATTCATTAGTAAACATATTAAGGATGAATTACCATCTATATGGTTATTTCATTTCACACTCAAATGGTGGAGAAACTATGCATAACAAACCTCAATCGGCATAATCTATGGAAACACCGTAGTGGGGGTTGTCAACATTTTGGAAAAATCCGCAATTAATGACTAGAATATTTATCACGCTTAAGAAAAGGTAATATTAACAATAATTAATGAAAATAAATTAAAAAAATTATTCTTGATGAATTTTAAATGCATACAGATAAAATAATAAAACAAATAATTATCTGTGATGATTAATAGAACAGCTACTTCAAAATCATACGAATATCCTCATCTAGTATCATCCCTTAGTTTATCATGGATTGGTATAGAAATGAATAAAAATTAAATTCCCTAAAAATTGATAATAATCGTATACATCTAAATATCAAAATCAATATAAATAAATTTGAATAATGGTGAAAGTAGAAATAATATTTTCTAATATTGGATCCAACAAGATGAATGGATAAAATATCAGAGTTAGAATAATGATCCAATATCAAATTCTACATATGAGAGAATATGAGATAAAAAATGAAGGAGGATCTATTTCTTTCCTCTGGAGAGGAGTTTGGAGGACGAATGATCTAATTATATCATTTAGTGGGAAAATTGATAAATCACCCAAAATGGGAATCACATGGTTTGTCCCCATGACTATCCAAACAACATTCCAATCGGTCACCACCTGTTACATGAAGGGTAATTTTTCGTGGTCATGGAAACAATGAACTAATCATAAAAAAATACATCTGGAGCATTTTTTGAGGTTTATACATGTTCATGTAGCCACTAGGGGAGTATTAGAAAAAACTGTGTACCCATTATCACCCCATTTCCCATTATTTTACTGTTATAACTAACCCTTTATCTTGACACACACTATTTACTCAAATAGTGAAACATTTTATTTCCAATAATTCTATGAATATCGCTTTGAACCATCCATGGAAACACTCCCATACATCCATGATCTCATTTTTAATCCTTATTATGCTCAAAATAAAAACTTATACTAAAATAATATTCATACATACATAATAAAAAAATAGTTATATTATATATTAATGTAATCCACATCATATAAAGAAATATAATATTCAATGTATATGATATAATATCATGAATTACTAAAATTGAAATCTTGAAAAGCATTACTATATTTTAGAGTGAATTATTTCAATGTTTCCCTTTATTCATCATAAAGGATGTAAATAATGTACCCACATTGAACCCCTCAGAAACATGTCATGATCATTAATCGATGTGAAAAAAATAATCCCATTTATATTTATAATTGCATAATAATTACATCCAAAGACATTCAATGAATCCCTTGAATTTCTACAAGAATTACCCCAACATCAGCAACCTGAAAAAAAATCATTTATAGATATTTTTTTACAAATTCTACATTGGGTACAATAGTTGTGAGATTAAATGGATTCAAATTATTTTTCATTAACAAAATAAATGTAATTGAATCAATGATTGAATCGATTGGCCCATAAGGGGCGTCAGGCACGGGAGCTCCCGTTTAGGGTTTCTTTCACTGTTCTTCTCCCTTCATCCCTGCTCCTACTCCTTCTTCCCCTTCGGCGATGATTTCTTTCGGAGCTCCCATCGATTTCCCCACATCCACTGCACTTTCTCTGGATTGGATCTCGGCTATGCTCAGTGGACGGTTTTGGGCGCTCAGACGGATGGGTTCGTGGGTGTCAGAACGTGGTAGGGTCATCTCCTTCCTCCCGGGTCAACATAAGGTCACAGAAGGATACTTCAGGAACGGTAGGGCCCAACAGTGTTCCCTTCCATTTTCTCCCAAACCATTGAGGGTTGTAATATTTTCTTGTTTGGTTCGTTAGGACCGTCATCCACATTCCGAGTCATTACGAGGTCACAGGTGGTGTCCTCAAGAAATCTCAGTGCTGATGGCGTTCTCATGCCTGTTCTTATCTCGATTTTGGAATGTTATTCGTGTTTGGATTCATTTTCCGTTGACAAGAGATTGGCCATGGTGGTTCCTGTTCTTACGGTGTTGTTTTTGTTTTCTGAATGGTCTGTGTGCCGATGAAGATCTTCCTGTCAGTGCCGATCTGGTGATGTTTGGTGTTTGGCGGTGCATATCTGGTTGTATTGATTCGTTAGCCTCGGTCATGGGGGTGTTTGCATCACGGCAGCCCTGATTAGCTCGGCGACAACTGGATGTCCGAAGATTGTAGTACGAGGAATGCGGGTGACTACAATATCTATTCCAAGTCAATTTTAAATGATCTATGACGCAAATGATGGCCCGAGGTGTGCAGGGAGGCATAACAGATGATAGTGTCGAGGGTTGTAGTATGTTATTTTTTATGGGTCGGTCTTTGTTATTGTTTTGGTAGGGTCTGGTCTAGGACTTGGTTCCTTGGATGGCCTTATTTAGGATCATTGTTGGTTCTAACTTACCTTTAAATTGATCTTCATTTAAAAAAAAATTATGGTCCATCAATGATTGGATTGGAAAAAAATTATATAAATTAATCTTCGGTCAGTGTGAACTGATATTCCTCAACCATTCAAATTTGATGATTCAAGATAATCCTTTTAAATTAAATCATTGGAAAATAAATATAAATACTAAAATATGGAATTTCTTATTAGAAAAATTTAATTTTTTTAATGCACTAAATATGGAAAATGAGGATGGAATAACTAAAAATTAGTAATATTTTAAGAGAAATTTTATCGAATAACATTAAATAATAGCTTTTTCAAAAATTAAAACCCTCTCCCACACACTTAATAAACTTAATTATCATCATGGTTTTATTTCGATGGTGAAGTAATATAATATTGGAATTTTGGTTTAGAAAATATTTTTTATTTAAAAATGACATGTTATGTCCATGGTTCACAATATAAATCAACAAGCATGATATCAATAACTAAATATTTTAGAAATATATTAAAATGGGTCTTGAATTATAATTATCCAATATTACAATTCATTCTAATAAAATCCAAAATAGATCAATAATATTCATTTATTTAATAATATATAAGATATATGCAGGTTTTAAAAAATGTTTCACTATATTTTAAATAAAAATAGAATATGATATGATGAACACCCAATAATGGAATGAACGATTATTAAAACAATAATATCAAGGGGGATATCTCTCTTAAATTTTTTTTACCACATTCAATATATTTAAAATCAATTATTTTTAGTATATAGTAACAAAAGATGAGAAATTATGAAGATAAAAAAATATGTTGAAATAAAATCTATCTACCCCCTAATTTATGATTCCATATTTTCATTTGATTGAATTAGAACAAATATCCTCCCACTTACCATCAATGGAAATACTATAATTTATTTTTCATTACATACATCCATGTTGATATATATTAAATTAATAAATTAATAGATTCAGAATAAATATAACGAAAAACTATATGTGATGTTTAGGTTTATTTTATCCGTTGTGGGATTATCTTGAATATTTTTTATTTGAATAAATTTTGGTATATTTATCTTCTATCATTAACATTACAGCAAAAATATTAAATAAAATGGTCAATGAAGCCATGGATTAAATATAACAGATAAAAATATTATAAATTATATTAAATAGTTTATTTTTTTGTCAATAATCAAAATTAATTAATAGAAAGGAAATGGATTGACTCTCATGAAGCACTGAATCTAATGTCATAAGTTAGGATGTAGTTAAAAATCAGTTTGAAAGAAAAATGATAGAATCTAATGCATTTGGTAACAAATAAAATAATTAATTATCAAAACATTTACAAGGTTTGGGTTATTTTTATGTCCAAAAATTTCAATTAATCTATTTTCCAACACTATATGAATAGTGAGTGGTCCAGACAACTTAGATTTCAATTTTTTGATAAAAATATTGTGTTTAGAATTAAAAATAATCATATAATATCCATACATAAATATTATATTCTAAATAAATGAAAATTTAAAATAAAATTCCCTCTAAATATTGATCCATGAATAGCCATAGTAATCCTTCCATATCTTATATTAATCACTCATATAATATAGTATTATCTATTCATTACTTTTCAATTAAATATTAAATGGAATTATTACCCAGTTTATCTTGTGCAATAACTATATAGGTATATTAATTTATTTTCAAGAAAACTACATATATTTTGATATACTAATTTACGTTTTGATAAAACTTCAATAGGCCCATACTACTCTATAAAGTTTGAATGAAAAAATACATTCAATAATTTGAAAAAAACTCTGTAAATCCTGTTTATGATACATGTTTGAAAAATATTCCAATGAAATAAATTATGGATGGTAAAATATTTTATTTAAATGTGAAAAACTAGAATTATAAATAAAATATTTGAATTATTATTTCATAAATTGAGGTACATTTATTTTTTTAAATTCCCTTGAAACCTTAAGTGACGGGAAAATATTATTTTTGTTGAATTTAATAACATCATAACCTAGATTTTAGGGTTTTGGATCTACCTTATCTAAATTCCAAAAAAAATTAAAAATGACGTGATTTGCTTATGACCATTTGAATATGGATATGGTCATATGAAAAATAAAACCCAAACATAATAAATCACAACATCTTAAATTCCATTCTAAGGTAGATTCTGCATTCATCTGGACTTTCCTAATTACCCATACCTATCAAATCCAAAAAATGTGGTAGACTAGATGAAAAGATATATGATATAATCAAATTTATGAAATTATTTCCCTTTCGTTCGTTTTCTCCAATGATGATCTACCAAGGTGAGTAGTGAAAACACTATAGATTAGGAAACATTTTTTTTGATGGAACACATCTCCATAAAATTCCAACAGCATTCTTATTAATAAAAAATGAATGATCCCATGGAAGGTTATTCTGATTATATATGAAAATATAACCTTGATTATTTTAAATGTCAGAATGTGTGACACTTTATACTAGGAAAATCACAAAATCTACATACCTACTAGACATCATAACCAAAACATCTTGTAACCACTCATCAGTTATGGTTGAATTACACCGACTAGGATCTTAATATATTGTATTATAAAACCTAGATTGATGATCTATAGTATAATTCCTAGGACCATTTTTATATCAAATATTAAAATAAAATCTATGTAACAGAATATCCACCAATTGAATATTAGTTGTTCCTTTATAATTGAAATATGTTACCCCAAAGTATAATGGTATATAAGGAAATTGTTATTGGAACCTAAAAGGAACTTCAATTACCATTCATCTGAACAAATAGTTTACAATAATTCTTTCTATATATTGGTTTTTTTTCAATTACAGATCATATAGAATTATTCTATCATAAAATACATCATGGTAATTTCTTATCAATAAACACTCCCAAATTATATCAAATACTTATATCACTAGAATCACACATAAATTCCAAATGGAATTTAAAATTGGATTTATTTTTTATGGTTAATGATGTGAGGTTTTCTTTAAACAAATAAGAATAATCCAAATAAAATTGAAAAAAATAAGGGTATATCATGGGAAAATAGTGACCACAGGGGATATATAATCATTGTAATGTATTTAATACAACTATGATAAAATTTGGAATTCCTTAAAAAAATATAAAACAATTAACATATTTTTTATGGAAAATTTTGGAATTATGTTAATCCTGGAAATTTCAAATCCATTAAAATTCAGAGAGAAATTATTATAAAGAAACACCCCTTCAATAAGAAAAATTCATCATTTTAAAATAGTATAAAACTATGATGGTCTCTATAAATCTCACTAAAATGATTCTTAATTATAAAAATATCCCTCAACAATTTTCCAAACAGAAGATAGAGCATCCATTATCACATAAAATATCATTTTTTTCCATGTTTATAAATATATCAATAAATATTCATTTAAATGTATTCAGGGAACAGTATATTACAATGGGAATAAATATGTCAAA
The DNA here is from genome assembly GCA_963277665.1 of Viscum album. Classification (NCBI taxonomy): domain Eukaryota; kingdom Viridiplantae; phylum Streptophyta; class Magnoliopsida; order Santalales; family Viscaceae; genus Viscum; species Viscum album. Next base: position 1,295,046,614 of record OY728158.1, read on the forward strand.
AATATCCTAAGGGTTCATGAGAAGGAAATTATAACTTGATATTTTTGGACCACATGAATATTATTTATAAATAGAATAAACATCATAAAAAATGTTTCCCAATTCATATAAGACTATATTGGATTTTATCTAAAAATGGAATAGCAAAATTTCCCTCATTGGTGGTTGAATTATGATTCATCTGTTGGTTAAAAACACTAAATATTAATACCATAATAAAGTGAATATTTGAAATTTTTTTCCCCCAATTCCAATAAATAATCACCATTCGTTTTACATTACATTTATGTGAGTAATCTAATATCTATGTGAAATGGGGTATAAAATTAAATATTCCTATTAGATTAATTTCCTATACTTTCTGAACCACATCTTATTCTAGGTTTATCCTTCATTTAAACAATCTCATAGTTGACATTCTCATTCCATAGTGATATCATATATAATGTGTAAAGATATATTAAAAATAATGTTAGATATTTTTCGACGTATTCATGTTTTAATCATCCTCAGAACACCCATCAATTTCCCCATTTATTTTCTTACACATCAATAGAGATTATTATTTTTGGTGTTAAATTGTCAATTATAAATTAATATTAGATGTTTTTGGGGACCTGATTTTACTTAAAGTGGGATCTTAATCTATCTATGGTGGAAACTTGACTCTCAAGGTCTAATATAACTAAATATTTCATAAAAATATTTTTAATAATAAAATGATATTTATTTATAAAAAGAAGTTCCAAATTGTTCATCAATAGTATCTAAAGTCGAAAACCTAATATCATTAGTTTCCAGATCGTAGGTAAATATTTAAATAAAAGATAAAACATTAATTTCATATAAAATATCCTCTTAAATATTATAAACATAATCAGGATTGTATTAATAATGAAAGTCAGTCTCATATTATCTAATAATTTTGTTTACGTCAAACATAAGTAATTCATCTTTACTAACCCTCCTTATAGAGGGAAGTTATTTATTGTCTGGTTATGGATTTTTTCCTAATTATTGATCTAAGATTAATAAAAATTGGGTGGAAATATAGTTTCCACAACAGATGGAATTTCATTTGATAGTGGTTGATTTTCAATTTCCTCTAATTTTTATATAAGGTTCTCATATTCTAAAAACCCTCATCTTGAAAAGTTTTCACTTTAAGTAGATTATATTATATTTTTTAAAACATCTACCTCTTAATATTTGTCATTAAACAAAATTATTAATAATACATATAATCATTTATTATAAATTTTTCAATGTTCAGTAATTTCCTTCCAAAGTTGGAATGCACTTTTTAGTCATGAACCAAATCTAACACATGAAAGACATCATGCAGAAACATCATACCTACTCGAAGCAAAAAAATGACATAGAATTACAAACACAAGTATTAATAATAAATCATCCATCTCGAGAATAATATTGGTGGTATTATAGTATAAAAATCTATTGTAATGAAATCATGAAAAATGGAATAATATTTATAATAACACCATGATAACAAATAATATGGAGTTGACCACTATTCTCAATGAATTAAGGATTTATAATAGTATTTTTATCTCTATGTTTTAGTAAAATATTATCTTTTAGAACTAAACAAAATTCAATTTTGATGTGGAACATATATTTATTTTTGAGATTGAATTTTTCGTAAAAAATCTTTTCACATTCAAATATGAAGGAATTTCAATCATGGCTTCTAAAAATATTTACATTGAAATTTATTAAAATCACATAGGACATGATAATTTCAACAATGTAATCATACATTATTATTTATTTATTTGGGGATGGGTTTAGTGGTTCATTATTTTTATGACTTTAATGATTCTCCAAAAACTCATCAATAGTTTAGCAATACATTAGGGATTCTTATTCTCAAACCAAATCAACTACATTTTATAGAATTTTAGTTATTTTTTCTTCATTTTCATGATTGTTTCTCTAATTTATAGACTTTTTTATCTGGAATTTTTCATCCAGATTAATATTTTTTTGAAAATTTATTTTTTAAATGTAATTTTAAATCTTATATTTTAATTTTTATACAAGTTCTCTAACCAAATCCACAATATTGTTCATAGGGTTAACTCCTATAGAGGTAGGATATTTTCTGTTATCTGTAGATGACGTGTCTCTTTCAAAATGGTCTATTTTCAATTCTATATTTTATATTCATCCATTATATTTATATTCATTAGAATAAATATATTCGTTCTAGGATTAAAATTTATCCACATTTTGGTAATACTTTGTTTATATTTGGGCTATTCTGTGATGAGATTAAACCAAAAAATCCACTTCTAATTGGATAGATCAATATGTAACTGATTTGAAAATTTTCATTGTGGTTATGTTTTTATAACATAGGGAATTAATTTATATGTTCTTTATTTTTTTAATTCCATAACTGATACGTATGGATACCATATACTTATTGATAATTACTTTAAAAACTATAAAATTTATCGGGAATTTAATTGAAATATTCTTTAATATTAAAATAATCTTATCATTTGTTTATAAAATAATCATTATGTATATGTTTAAAATCTTTCGAATTATCAAATATGTAGTAAAACTAATTATATGAGAGTGAATCAATTTTTTAAAGGCCACAAAATTAAAACATTGTTTGTTGGGTACATTAGTAATTGAAATTGATCTAATAATTTAGAAAAAGATTATGTATATATATCCTATAATTATTTTTCCATCCACCACTATTCACTCTTCTTTCTTTTAAATACACTATTTATTGATCATATAAATATTGTTGAATCATTTCAAAAAATCTTCAATGGTTTTGACAATATAATTTCCCACATATTACTACTCAAATAAATTTCTATCTAAATGATCACTAACCTTCACATATTGTATCCATGATGAAATGAGATTGATGTTAGTGAAGAATATAAATCACAATAATCATGATAAATATATAACAAATATCAAAAAAAAATATTCTTCCATAAAAAAAATTAATTTATTTTTTGATCCTAGCTCTAACTTAAATATTTTTGTATATAATGTCATTAAAATTTAATTTTAATTTTCATCTCAGTTTTTTTTAAATTTCATATACATTAAATAACCAATTTATATAATTCATTTTATATGAAATTGGAAAAAATATCCTCCTTAATTCATTCGTAATGAAAAATATTTGAGGTAGCTAGTAAACAACATTATTATAATATCTCATGATCGAAGGGTATTATTTATTAGATAAACCATTAAATGCATGTAATAGAAAAAAATTTATTTAATAAGAACATTATTTAATTATATGTGTGATAGACTAATGGTAGAAGGATTGATATCAATGTGAGAAATTTGAATCATTTTTATAGTATTCCTTCCATTGTCATTCATAATGAGTAATCATTGAATCATTTATATCATATTAATGAAACCTATATTCAGTTCTATATTTTTAGTGTCAATATTTTTATTTAGGTAATATAAAAATATAATAATTTACATCATATTAATGGAACCTATATTCAGTCAAGATGGGTTAAATTCAGTTCCAAAAAAATTAATTATTTGAAATTTTATTTCATAGATTTCCCCAATTTAATGTAAAACAAGCAAGTTAGTCATGAAAATAAATATATAACAGCATCATTGTTCAAATAGTGTATTTGAAGATTGATTAATTCATAGTTATTAAACTAAGGGATATTGATACATATTTAGAAATTATTATAATAATTCAAAATTGTTATAATTTATATCCAAGAAAAACTATCAATGTAATATTTAGTTAACTGAATATATGTTAAAACAATGTAAAACTAAATTGTAAGACATAATACATAATACAAGTGTTTCATTATCAAGATAATACATATTCCACTCTAATTGGTGATCACCCACCACCATGTAACATATATGATGCTTTGATGCACACCATGGATCAGGTTTAACAACATCACATAGGACATTCAAGGTCACAATAACTCTTCCACTATTCAAAATTGAAAAACTAACAACTAGTTCACACATGACCTCATCCACATATTATGTGGGAGAACGAATGTGTTGAATGAAATTTTATTGAATATATCAATTATCATCTAGTTTAATATATGATTAAATTTGTGTTTTAATACAAATATATACACCACTATAAATGTAATAAAAATACTATACATGAATGAAAATATTATGAGAATGGATTAGAAATGGTCTTACAATTGTATGGCGCAACTCATGAATTTCAAGACGTAGTAGATGTGATTTTTTTTGTGCTCATGTGAAAAAATAGTATTGTGGGTCTCGTATTCAAGTCAGATGTGACTTTTAGCTCGTGTGCTTCCTAGAGATGATGTTGCGAGGCTATTTGAGGTTTTGATCCACAAAATTTCAACCACCAAGAATCAAGGGTTCATCATGTGTTCGTCTGTGTATGTATTTTCTACTCTCTCGTGTAATCTGTTGCTCAAATATATTTATCATATGGTGCACCATGGTGTATTTTATATTCATGATTTCATTCTTATGGCTATCTTGTAGCTCGATCTCCACACCTCGTACCTTTTACTTTCTGCTGGCAAGACTATAAGAGAGAATTTATTACCTAAGTGTCCCAAAATGACTCAAATATGACGGTTAGAATCAAAATATATATGTAATTTAAAAAATACCAAAAAATGGTTATCTATATAATGATATAATAGTTTGTGTCTTTAAATTGTGAAAATTTGAATGGTGACATCTCTTATGCCATTGAGCGGTGAGACATTCATGTTTCCATAGTTGTGTTGAGATGGGAATCATTAGAAAGACTGTGGTGTCATGAAAGTGGTTTCTCAGGTGACGGTGTCTAGTAAATTTTAAAAAATTATGAACGGTGTCATGTTAGGTGTCTCCGAAATAGTAGTATGGAAATGGTGTCAAGTCCATTTCGATAATATAGAACAGGTAGAAAGCTTACAGTGCCAATAGTTACGGTATATTGGTTATGGTGTCATGGTTATGGTATCTGGGTTACAGTGTGAGGTATACAATGTCAGAGTTATTGTGTCTGGGTTTTGGTGTCAGGGATACAATGTCAATGACATAGAAAAATTTTCAATCCAATGGTAAGACAGTGATCATAGAAGCAGTTTATCATACTTTGAAGAATATATGTACAATATTTAAAGATGTAATAACCACATAATAGACTAGACATAAGAATTATAATAATATAACATAGTGGAATAATATAAATAATTGTTTAAAACATTCATACAATATTTGTATGATGTTAAACATAAGTTTTGAGCATTAAAACATATGGATTCATAGATACTACACATTTTTATGACAAACAATAATGGCAATTATAAGCCATATATTATAATAACACAAATATGTTTCACATTTATGTTATAAGACATATAAAAAAGTTTCTTCTCACAAAAAGATTCTTTTTTCATATATTCATTTTCTTACTTACCCCCTATTGGGATTTTCAAGATAGAAAATAAGAAAAATAAAATAAACACTAAATAAAGGTAATTAAAAAATAAACAAAAATAGTTCATATTGTATTGGATTTAAAGAGAGAGTTCATTAAAATCTTGAGGAATAATAAAACCAATCCCTATCAAAATAAATCCTTGACATCTTTTCTGAACCATCGTTATTCTCTTTCCCAAGGTAGAGAGTTTAACATGAGAATAAGTAGAGGTTTGATAAGGGATAAAGGAAATGTGAATGATTGAAAATGAAATCCATCAAATATTTAAGGGGAATGAGATGCATAAGTGGATTATATAAATAAGTATTTATCAATAATGAATGACGTGATCTAGAAAAGAACCTGAGATACATAGAAGTAGGAAAAAATGCATTTAAGGGGGAAGTTGTAATATAAGGAATGTGACCAAGCGGGGAAGGGGTAACTGCAGGACCCACTATTGCAGTGCTCTGCACATGGCGATAAGACTGAAACAATTTGATAAAATTATTATTGACTTAACCTCGATATTTTTGAGCCTTTTCAAAATCATCTTTATTATCAATAAAGCTTTCAAAAGTAGGATTTATCTCTTTAATTATCTTCACATAATCCTTAAAATCTTGATTCACATGGATAATTCTAATAATTTTCACAAGGTACATGAAATATAGAGTATGTTGATTCTTTTTATAGATCCACTTGAAGTATAAATCATCCTTTTTGTTAATTTCAACATAGTTAAAAGATTATTCCTTCAAATAAAGTCAAATAATTTCGTGGAAATTATCAATGATTTATACAACCATAGAGAGGCTCCCCTGAAAAGTCTGACATTTTAAAAACTGAATCTCTTATTTAATCAATATTCATAGAAACACACATACTAACAGTTGAGATGGGAGACTCAGTTTACTAGTGGATGAACGAGCTGAGATGACAATAAAAAGTGCATGAAGACACTAGAGAATAATCTCTAAATAGTTCATATAATAACCAGTAAACTCATTAATTGTGGATACAAATCCCCGAACATCATTTTCTTAAACAGAATAGTTTTCAACTAACTTCTAAAATATAGTTACCAAATTAGGTTAGATCAGATTCACAACCTTTTGAGGAATTATTTCAGCATAATCTGTATTGAAATGATCAATAAGGTGTTCAACAATTTGAAATTTCTTCATCATTTCCTTAATAATATATTTTAAAGATTTAAATTTATAACTTAATTTCTAATTTGAAATCTTCAATTCGTGAATTTAATGCAGCATCCTTGTCGGGTCTACAATACATGATTATCAAAATTCATGCCATCATTATGTTCCCATAGAATCTTTTCAAGATTAGGTTGTGATTTAGAAATATTTGGAAATTTATCCATCATACCTTCACCAAATAATTTTACATCTCATGGGATACAAATCCAGAATATTATAGTGTAACCACATGTGGATAAATAGAAACATCCTTTGGTTCCTTATAATGTATGAATTGATTTTAATTTTTTTCATTTTAAAATATATTGTGAGATAGATTCCTCTCACTGATTTCAACTATGAATTAGATACATAAAAGTATTTGCGGAAACAATACAAGGGGTATTGAGAGATTAACTATAATATAACATTAACTTTAGTACATTCAAAAATGGTATTTTTCTCCCCCTCATCAGGTGCTTCTCTGTTGGGACTAAGAGTCTTAGTCTGCTGGACTAATTCCATGCCTTCTATTCTTTAAGTTCCATCCACACCTTTATCATTATTAAAATATTTCTCTATCATTTTATCAATATAAATAAAAACTTATGGGTCAACTAATTCCTCCAATTATTCCTCTAAAACATCATGATCATCCAATACATTATCTCATACATTATCTGCAACGACTACTTCAAGAAACATCAGTAACATCAGCATCATTAACACTTGTCAGTATGGTGGTCTACTATATTATTCTTCTAATAATGTTCCTTCCACAGGTACAACAACTAGATCCTTAGTCTCCTCTTTTGATTATTAAAACAATTCATCTGTTTCCAAATGAGTGTCAGAAATGTTCGTAGGTATTCAAGGACCCTTAATTGGATTAATCTTCTGATAAAATATTCCATTTTCTTCTACCCAAGACTTTTTTACATGGATTCTAGTTAATTTTCATCATTATGATTGTATCTTTGTAGCTAAAAACTTATAGTTCTGAATAACATCATCATTTGGTCCAAAAACATTCTTGGTTGACAACATTTTTGAAATAAATCTTGAATAAATTAAAGAGTTTTATTTTTAAGTGTTCTAGATCATATGATGAATCTTTAGATTTATATACTTACATAATTTGATATTGTGGACATATTTCATAATATGTATTAGAAATACATTATGATACATAAGGGTTTCGAAATCTTCCTTCCTTTGAAAAATAAAATATTGAATGAACTTGATCAAAATCCTTATTTCTCAATCTAATTATCTTTTCAATCAGCCTTATTCTCTTCTCATTTATTATTAGTCATCCCAACACCTCTTCTAGTATAAAAATATCACTAAGAGGAGGGTGTCCTCACTAATTATCCTCACGAATTACTTCATGTTGTAGCTCGGGATAGGTAGCCAATAAATTTGATGAAAAGGTATACCTTTTTCTATTTATCCAACTTCCAAAAACGAAATAATCTAATGAGTTGTAGGATAAAGGAATATACTAATAAAATTAGTGTCAAATCCTTGGATAGATGGGTCACTTACCCTAAGTGAACCATTTAAACTACCCTTGTTCATATATAACATTCAAAATTAGTGACTTACTTGTCAGAATCCATATTTAAAAAACTTATTTCTAAGAAACTATTGTTTGATTAGTAGATAATGCATACAATAGAACCTCATCCAATATTTTCGTAGAATGTTTCACATTCTTCATACACATTCACTTCCTAGGAGTTGATGAAGACATATTCTTCATTATAGTATTCCCATATTGGTTCATGAAAGGGAAAAAGTTAGAGTAGAGTTGTTGGTTTGAGATGAAGAGATTTTGATTTCTTCAGTGGACAGCTCGAGTGAAGTGAGGGGTGATGCGCTGTGTTTTTTATCCATTATGGTTTTCAATCATCGCAAATAGGTACATTGTATACAATCAATAATATAATAAATAAATAGATTATAAAAAATTAAATTTAGAAATCTGAGTCATTATTGTGATAGTCGAACATATAATATTGATTTCATCAAAATGGTTTAATGATCTGACTTTATCATTAAAATTTCATTTTTATGATATTAACTAGGAGATCTTATATGAGAGACAATAGTTATGAGACTGTAAGAGAGAGACTGTAACTACAATATAGTAACTTGTGAAACAGTGTTCCTTGAATCTATGAACTATGTAACAGTAAACTATTCAATTTAGTATCATCATCTCCAATTAATGTATGATGTAATTTATCATTTCATAATTTAATTTTTTAGTTAATATATCATCAATATGTTTTTCATTTTAAATGAATTAAAAAGTGATATAATGTTTTTGAAAATTATATCTTAAAATGTGATGTCTTTAACGAATATGATTTGTCCTGGAATGTGAAACAAGACTCTTTGAAATGTTAATATCAAATTTATTGTCCCAATTTATAGTAAAACATCTAAATTATTATCTTTAATCTAGTAATGCTTGTCGATTCCATAATATATGTGAACACCAACAATGAATAGCTATGTATTCAGCCTCATAAGTGGATAGTGAAACATATTATTTTCAGTAAACAATGATAAAAAATAATTTCCTAAAAATGAAATGTACAATATGTGATTTTTCTATCTAACATACAACCACCAAAATCAGCATCAGAATATCTATATGAAGAAAAATATTATTCTCTAGGATAAAGCCGTTGTAAATTGGATGTTTTTTTGAGGTATTTAAAAACTCATTTAGCAACATTTAATTGAGACTATTTTGGGTATTCTTGAAAATTTCGAAACATGAAAACACTATACAGATTATCAGGAAATCTAGAAGGTAACTAGAGAAAGCTTCTAATAATTCCTCTATAATTGGTTTGACAAGCAGATTTATCATTTTCCTCAAAATCCAACTTACATGTGTTACTCAATAGACAATCAGGAATTTTAGAGTTACCTAAGCCCAAATGTTTTATGATATATTTAAAAATTTTCCTCTATTTAATATAATGACACCCTTATTTTGAACTATTTTTAGTCCATGTAAAACATTAAGTTCACCCATCCAACTCCTTTCAAATTAATTTGGCAACATTATTGAAATATTTGTACAAAAATAATTAATTGAAGATCCAAAAATAAATTCATATACATAAATTTTAACAACTAAACATCATTATAAATTCATATTATATAAATAGTTGGAAAAAATATTCCTATTATAAAACCTTTGTAATAAAGAAAAATAATTCATCTATCATTCCATGATATTAATTCATTCTTCAAAGCATATATTTCAATCGTTAATTCAAAAACATGATTTGGAATGTGAGTTTTTTTTTTAAACATGGGGTTGTTCAACAAAAACATCCTCAAATATATAACCATTTAATAAATGCACACTTAACATAAATTTGTTATATAATGAAATAGAGATGTACAACATATGAAAAAACGTTTCTAATGGATTCATGTCTAGAAACTGGTGAAATTATTTCTCCATTGTCTATTCTATGTAGTCGACTATATCTATATGCAACTAATCTGTCATTATTTCTAAATATGTAACTAGAATCATCTACCTTGATCATGAACACCCATTTAGTACCAATGGTCAATGTGTATTTTGGTATATCCACAAGTTTCTATACATTATTATATCAAACCTGATTTACATCCTCTTGCATGTACATCACCCAAAATTCCTCATTGATTGAATCAGTGATGTTTTGAGATTGGAGCTATGGTAGAAATTCATGATGATCAACCTGATTTCGTAGCGAATATCTTGTATATGATCCTTTATCTAAATCACCGTAAAAATCATCAAATGGATGGTTCATAAGAGTTATAACATGTCTAGAAAAATAATGTCTACATATATTAGGTTCATAAATTTGTTTAGTTTCATTATGGCTTCATTAATGTCCAAATTTAACATATCATCCTCATGATTCTCATGGGAGGTCGTTGGTTCATCTGGATCTGCTTCATCAAATTTTACATTTACAGATCCATCCATATATTTGGTTCTTTTCTTTGAAACTCAATAGGCTTTATTAGAGATTGACTATCCAAGAAAAACTCCTCCATTACTCTTGGAGTCAAATTTGACAAGATTTTCCATAGATTATAAATATATGCATTTAATGCAAAAAAATTATGTAATTAAACATTGGTTTTCTATTGTTCTATAACTAATATGTATTTATTTTATGAATTGGTCTAATTAACACTCTATTAATAAAATAGCATAGTGTTTTGACATCTTCATCCCAAAGGTATATAGGGAATTCATCTTTAATAAGCATGGTTCTAGATATTTATTCTAAGGTTCTATTTATTCATTCTTAATCTCCATTTTTATGAGATGTCATAAGGGTAGAGAATTAATGATTATCTAAATTTGGTGATCTAAAGGATTAAAGCTCTTTGTTTTCAATCTGAAGACCATTTTCTCTGGTTAGCTATTTGACCCGAAGTCCACAATGATTTTCTAAAGTCGTAGAAAACTAATAAATAAGAGAAATCGTCTCTTCTGTGTGAGAATAGGATGTTCCAAGTATACATATTGTAGTCACAAATAATAACATAAACATAGTTCTTACCATTTAAAATACAAACTATAGTTGCTAAATATTCTAATTGAACCAACTGAAGAGGTTGAGAAGTAGAACCTTTTTTCTTTAGTTTGAAAGAGTTTTTGTGATGTTTAACCTTTTGATATGGATTAAAGACTTCATTATTTGGAAACTCATGTTTTTGGTAGGCCATTAACTACACCTTTCTAGAAATATTTCTAAGAGATTGTATATTTTAATGTCCCAGTTCTCTTTGACAATGCCAAGACTATTTGTGAAATACACTTAATCATGGAACATTTTTAGAAACTAAAGAAACTATATTAATAGACTAAACAATTTCATTTGTAAAAGTAGAAAATATTAGTTCATTTTTACAAGAATCATTTTCATATTTAACATAAAATCCATCATCACAAAGTTGTGATATTCTATGAAGATTATGTTTCAATCCATTAACAAATGGTACTTCTAAAATTAAAACTGAGTTAGAGATACCAATTTGGACTAATCCAATTATTTTTCCTTCAGCATTGTCACCAAAAGTGACAATCCTACCAAAAATATTTATTAAATTATTGAAACATGAGTAATATCTTATCACGTGTCTTCAACATCAAATTTTAAAGTAACATAAGATTTTATAAGAGCTCTTCAAAAAATTTCCTCAGATGGGTTTTCTATTAAACACATTTTGGCTTTATTAGTAATTTCATCATGAGATTACTCAGAGTCCCCTAAATAATATTGAGAAGAAATCAATGTTGATTTGATGTAATTTTAATAAATTCTATATTTTTCCTCATACATATTCTTGTATTTAATATTATGTCAATTAGCCTTTACATGTCATTTTCCATATATTCATAGTAGTTTATTTAATCAAATTTGTCACTTATTTTCACATATTTCTTTCAGAATCCTTAGTGAACAAATCTTTTTTTGACAATAGTCATTATGAAAATGTTAATTCTTATATAAAACATCTTTAAAAAATATATCTAATTGATCTATTTCCTCATCACTGTCAGATGAGGAATCTTCCTTACTTGTATTTTCAAAATGAGGTTGTTTCCATTCCTTATCCTTATTTTATAAAGTAGTGGTTTTGAAATCCACTGAAATTCACTTCGGGTCTACTTTATCTTCCTTTATGACTTTTAATTCTTCCTCATATAGCATCAAATTTCTAATCATCTCCTAAAATTTTATCTTACTAATATCTCATGATTCTCTAATTGATACAGTGGTCCCACAACATCAATCTGGATAACATCTTTTTATTCTCAAGATTTTCTCCTTTGTTGAAATTTCTCTCCCCAAAGAGAAAATAATTTTCCATATTTCATTAATCCTCTGATACATGTCACAAATAACCTAACCATGACACATTTTAAATTTATAATATTTATCTATATATCTGTTAAGTCCCATTTCTATAACACTATAGGTTCCCTCATGTGATATAGATAATGTATCACAAATTTCATGGGCTGTTTTACATGTAGAATATTTGATAAACACTTCATCATCTTAAAAACAATATAGGGATTTCATGGATTTAAAATTATTGTTATAGCCTGTCTTAATTTGGTCAACCCATGTAATGGTATTTGTAATTAGGATCTTATATTCATCTATAATTTATGAACACATCTAAAAACCCATACATTCGATGTGAATATTATTTTTAATTTTCCATTGTGCATAATTTGTTTCATTAAATAGTGGAGGTATGTTGGTAGAATCAACTTCCAGTCTATTATCAATGATAAATAAACATGATTTTAAATAAGTATAAATTTATTACTAATAGAAATTTAATGATCTATAAAACAAAACTAAAATCACAATTAAAAATGATTTTAATGAGATTCAAATATTTTCATAATAGAGATTTTAAAATTTCTGTGCATACAAAATGTTGTTCAAAGTACGAAACTCATTTTTGGGATGGGGGAATTGAGTTCCTATAAAAATTTATTTTAAATAGTATATTTAATGGATTCCCCATATTTATTTTAAAATAAGAGTATTATTCAAGGACATAATATTATATTATTATGATTGTTTAAATAGTTTATTAGAAGAATGATTGGTTATTAGGTTTATCTATAAGGTATACAGATACAACTTTTGAAACTACAATAATAAGGAAAAAAATGTATATCTTCTATCCAAGACTATCAATCATAGAAATTTTTTGTTTCCTAATATATAAGTTAAAATAGATAAAAACAAAATTGAATGACACATCAAATAAAACAAGTTGTTCAATCTCAAGCTGAGAGCTAGTCCACTCTACATGGGGATAACATGCCACTAGAAAATCTATATATATATTGGATCCACACCGTGGATCTAGGTAAAAAATAGTACAATGGATTTTCCAGGGGACACGACCTCTTCTACTTTTCATTGTGGAAAATATCAACAACAATATCACACAAGAACTCAAACATAGTTATACATGGGTAATAAAAATTGTAGAAAGATATTTCAATAAGGCTATATTTTATCCTTCAGTTTAATTTGGGAGACAATGTGGGTTTTAATACATATACACAAAATGTTCAAAATGCAATAAAAACATTTCCTAACATAGAATTGATAATGAGAAAATATTGGAAATGCTCTGATTGTTGATCATTCTATATATATAATATTAGGATCCATCAGATGCGATTTTGGAGTCCTCCTATGAAAACAGAGTATCATGGGTCTCATTTTTAGATTATATGAGCTTTAAATATATTTTTCATCTTAGGTTTGCGACTACGAGGATGTTGGAGGTTTTGATGCATAGAACTGCATCTACAAGAAATCGAGATTTCATTGTGTTTTCCTCAGTGTCTGTATTTAATGATCTTGCAAGTAATCCACAACTTGACTATATTTTTTAGCTCATACACCAAAATTTATTTTATCATCATGATGTATTTGTTATGACAAATATGGAGAATGACTTCTACACCTTGAACCTCATACAATTCGATGTTAATAATACAAAATAGAATTTAATATATCAGTGTCCTTAAATTTCTCAAATAGTACCGTTACAAAAAAATATTAGAATTTAATTAGAAAAAAATGGATAATTATGTAGTGGTTTCATGGTATGTTTTTTAAAATGATGTAACTTGAAACAACGTGTTCTCTATTTCTATTGAGGTGTGAGACAGTCACGGTGCCACAAATGCGTTGAGATCTGGAACTGGTACAAAGAATATGGTCCGAGGAAAGTGGTGTATCATGTGTGAGTCTCTAGTAAATTGTACAAAATTTCGAATTGTTTCATGTTACATATTCTAAGAAATGTTGTCACAGAAACTTTTTCAGGTCCTTTGAAAGAGTCCAAAACTATCTTCTAGTATACAGTGGCAAGGGATATAATATTTGGGATTCACTGTCAGGGTTACGGTGTCAGGGTTACGGTGTTAGGGTGACTATATCAGGGTTACCGTGTCAGACTTACTGTTTCTAAGTTAAGGTTTTATGGATATGGTGTCAATGAAATAAACAATTTTTTGCACCAATAGTTAGAAAATGATAATAGAAGTTGTGTCTCATACTTTGGTAAATATCTGTTAATTATTTCAATAAGTAATTTTCACAGAATAGATTAGACTTAATAATATGTATAATAAAAAATAATAGAACAAGATAAAGTGTATATTATAATGTTCATAAATGATATTTTATATTTAATCATTATTTGGTATTATTATAACATTATAATTACAACAACATTCAATAGATATTTTTCAAAAACAGTAGTTTTATGAAGAACAATATTTATTTTTTGGTGTTTTAAAAGCATTCATTGGGAAAAATTCAAAAAATAATTCACAAAAACCATGACACCACTGTTTTTTAATATATATGAATTTAGTTATTTATATCACCTACATATTTCTATATATAAGTGTGTAGGATTTTGAACGCACTATAATGTGAAATCTCAAAAGAAAAGTCCTAATGTGTTTTAAAATATTAAATATTGGTAATTGAAAAAGCGGTTTTTTAATTATTTTTTAATGAAAAAAATGGATATATATATATAGTTATTATTGTAGGGATGAATAAATTATAGGTATATTAATGTGATAAAAAATAACGAAACATAATTGTAATATAAGTAAGGGGAATTATAACTACATAGTTTAATTAAATTTCTCCTGGAATGGTGGAATTATGATCATGGAGTTCCTCTAAAAAATATTGAGTAATATCCATCTCTATGAGATAAATCTCACATAAGGATAATTCAAATGTTCATATTTAATTATGAATCATATGGCAGTAATAATGTATGAAATAATTCCTTCATAATATATATCATCTATTGTTAATATTTTTTTATAAAATAATACATGAGAGTTGAAAAGAATCAATTAATATGTCATGATGTTGTGAAATAGAAAACAACCTATAGATAATTGACAATGGAGAATAGTTTTCCACAATTCATCTTCAATTAGTTAATTGAATAATAATTATGCTTAATATGAAAGGAAGATGGAATCTAGAAGAAAGATACTCCCATATAAATTTATCATAAAAAATAAATTGTGAAAGCAATATATGGATCATAACACTCATATATGATCTCAAGTAGAAAATCTCTAATGAAAATATTTTCAACATGAATCACAAGAATATATATTTGTATTCTGTATGATTATATATGAATATTCAAACAAATTTCCACCCACTTTGTATCCAGATTTGTAATTTATATTCATTATCTTATTTTACATCACTTATGTCTTATACCTACTTAGTTTGGAAATATCCAATTCATGAATCATGTTTTATTAGTGATAGATTCTTTTATCCCTCAAGTAACATGAATATTTCTATTCAACCAACCATGATAGTCCAATGTAATCTCAATTAAATATGATCATGTGTGTACATCTATTTTAATTTATCAATTTTTGGCCTTCATGGTGTATTTGCGAACATATAACCAACCATCAATTTAGGACATGACCATCATAATTATAATTTTATTTATTAATATTTAAATAATTTCATTAATGATTGAGTGGTCTTTAATCTAATATGACTTCATAATTATGTTATATTGATCATCGTTTCACCATTTCTGATCATACATAACGCACACACTATTTACCCTCATATAGAATCACATTATGGTCCTCATGAATGGATTCATCGAACTCTTAAATATTGTATGATTAATTTATTTTGAAAATGGAATCCAAAATTCATCCATTATCTCATAACTGGGAATATGGAAAATAAAACAAAAATTCATTGTGTCATTTTCTCAACCTATTAATATGAAATTAACTAAATATTTTCGTCCATGCAAAAGGATAATTACATCACCCCAAAATATTAATTCAAATAAATTATCCATATTCATCGATGTCTCTACAAGAAACAAAAATACTTCACAACCTCGAAAGAAGCACCACACTGAATGAGCTCCATATATTATCCCATAAATGAAATGATTGACTAATAACATTTATCATAATTATATATATATATATATATATGATATCCTTTATATCATTGATTTGCTTCATCCACATCCTTCACTATTGACTAGATATGAATTGAGAAAATATTATGTTATTATTTTGAGACATTGTTTTATCTAATCGGTGGATTTTAGGATTTTTTGGAAGCTCAAAATCAATGGTGATATCAAATTTCATCATTGGATTTTTCTTCTATTTAACACATATGGTGATGGATAGAATGGAATTAAATGATGTTATATTTATATTTCATTGGTTGGTGGTCGGTATTATTCCTCTACCAAAGAACCATGATGCATCAATATCAACAAATTGAACCATAATTTGTAAACAAATTCACCAACATGGTTCAACCTTAATAATGGATTTTGAATTTTTATATAATTTTTCAAATAACTGCACAAAAACAAAAAAAACAATTATGAGTTATGGCATCCACTAATAGGTTAAATGAATGATTTATTCAATACATGGGAATCATTGACATTATATTAATTATCCAAAAATCATAATCCCTTCTAGGATTTAGTGTATCATCATAGAATATTTCCTAGAATCACTTTTTATATCATTAAAATTATAACTATTCCATATGATAATGTAATTGTGTGGCTATTAGTTCTTCGAATTATGTCCCCTAATATAGTTCTATTGACTATAGGGTGGATATTCATTTATGAATTATTAATATCAAATACTAATTTATTAGACTAACAATAGTGTTAAATGTTATAATGGATGTATAATAGATAACACATAATGTTTATATTTACCTTTGGATCATCAATATCACTTTTATCTTATTAACATTCTCAGCATTTGGGGAGATTGGTTTTAAATTGATATGCACTTTTGTAAGGGATTGTTAAATAAATTAAAAATATATTAAGCATGCCTTTTTTCACAACTTTTTGTATAAACAATGGATATTTACGGAGTCACTAACAACATTCATTTTTTATTAGAGGGACAACTAGAACATTCCTTTAGATGAGATGAATATCCTAATGAAAAATTTGGGACTCAAAAATTCATTATCCATACATCTAGTGAAAAAATTGATGGTTTTATGAATTATAATGGAAAAATAAATGAAACCAAATAAAATGAATATTGAGAATATGTAGTAGACATTTTTATGCTGCTCAAATTCGATGATGAGTATATTTTTAAAAGATAAATACGATGATGATACTCATTGATCATATCATGACAACATATATGGAAGAAGTTTACAGGTAAATCATATAGTTGTAGAAATGTTATCAGAGTTTGATTTAGAGATCCTCTCTCTACCATAGATGGGCTCTCTCTCTCTTGATTTCAAGGGGGATTGCTTCCCAAAACGCTTTGCATCCTGATTCATCTCAATGAATTTAGATGAAATTTTTAGTTAATAAGAGTTATTTTTATCATGTAGCATCATGTATGATCCAAAATTTTATGTGTCATTCATGGTGAATTATTTCTAGGTGATGGAATCCTCTCATCATTATAATCATTCAAAATTCATGATAGGGAGTGGATGATTGGGGATCCCATATTAGGTAAAAAATATTCTTATAAAATCATTATTTCATGGAATAATGTAATCTAGGACATTTTCTATTGTAACTATCATTGCCAACATGGATGGGGAAAGGGAGTGGTATCCCATGGAGGAGTGAATTAGTTAGATGTGGGCTCTCTATATAGAGAAGAAGGAACCCATAGTAATAACGATTAGTGATTTTCTGACCTATGGGGTGGTTGGTCACCACAGTAGAGTGAAATATGATGAGGACCAATAAATTTGGATCAGGTAGTCGATGACCTCCATCTCGAACTTGATGTCGGGTATCATTGTTGAAATTGGTAAGGGGGGATACATCGGATCTTATGATAATTATCATGACCAGATAAATGGTGAGAACGATGGTGTACTCGCATCATAAAGGATTATTCTAGATGGAGGTGATGATGAAATCATGGGAGGTGTCCTCAAGATGCACACATAGAGTAGGAGAAAACGATAGGTTGTGGGGTTTCTCGATATGTATGGTGGGGATGATGTTGGGGTGAAAATATTTTGATACATAATCTTTGGTAGGCTGTTAATGGGTGGCTTTGCTGATTATCCTATATTTTTGATCTTTTGAAGAATTTGTGCATGGTTGGGGGCGCCGTCTTCAGAATGACCAGGGAATAAATTCTTGTCTTCTCGGATTATCCATTTGTGTTGTCAGAATTGATAGTTATCGCTGGGCCAATATCATTTAGTGGATTTTCATGTCTAATTTTTGCCACTGTTATAGGGTCTCTAGGATGTCAGTGCATAATGTTGTGTGGGTCGTTGGACAATTTGGTGTTTTTCAGGGGGCATTGTTTTTCAAATTTTTTCCGTGTTTCAATACTTTCTATGTAGAATTTGTGTTGTGTTTCACTACATTACTATTTTTATTAATATATATTTTTCGACCGAGCATGCTCGAGTCCTGAAAATTTCTTTTTAATCATTGCACTAGTATTAATTTTTATCCTTGATGAAACATCAAAGATAATTAATTAAATATATCCTATGATTGAATCCATAACCAATATATAAATGGCACATGTTATATTATAAAAAACATAATGTAGACATGCCTAATTTGTTTTAGGTTACACTAAAAACAAAAAAAATCCTGGATTTTAATTTATTAATGAAATATTAAAAAATTATAATATTTTATTTATAACGATTTTAAAAAATTAAGAATTTTGGAAAAAAGAGATATAAGAATATTTAACCCATAAAATAATGAAAACATAATGTTGAAAACACCGAGATTCATATGAAAAATAGTTCATCATTAATTAGCATCAAACATAATTGTACAATTATTTGAAATTGTGGTTAAATAATAGTTATATATAATAAGATACATAATTTAGAATATAAAATAATCTTGATAAAATAACATAAAAAAGTTATAAATTTTTAAGAAAGAATGTTTCTTTATTTATAGGTTATGTCTTACCATTGGATCATATAAGGGTTCCTCATAACAATATGTTAGAATGGTCAAATCGTGATAAAACAAAGCATTAACTAATATTTCTATTTTATGAAAACAATATAAAAAATTAATCCAAACCAAAAATAATAATTTTTTTCTTATTATCAATAAATGGATTTATAAGAATAATAAAAAATTACAAAATAATAGATGTCAAATTGGGTCTCATGACTCACCATTGGGTTCTGATGGTTACTCTTGTCCTACAATTAGAAATTTTAAATAGTGTCTTACTGAAAGAATTGTCAAACTATAGAATAGTATTAAAAATAAAGAATACAATAATGTTTTTACTAAAAATTAACTAAAATAATAACAACATATAAAATGTATTGAATAAAAAATGTTCATTCTATATTCAATCCACCAATAAATACTAAGAGTAGCTCACTAACGCACCATTGAATTTGTTCCAATAGTGACATGTCACAAACTCTTAGTTTTTAACATTGGAGACTCGAGAGACACCATTGGAATTTTTTAATGGGGACTCATTCACCGATTAGTTTTTACCAAAGGTGAATCGATGAGAAACAAACAAGAGAAGGCCAAATAACAAAATGAGGGGAATATCTTGTTGATTATGGAAATAAAATCTCATATCATCGAAGAAGAGGATATCGAGACACTTGTTTTCTTATAGAGAATTTGAAGGAATATATAGAAGAAAAATTAGATAAAAATGATTACCTGAACCAACTAAGTTATGAACATCTGAGACACTAATGATCATCCAGGTATTGGGGATGTTCAATCATCCAATAGAGAAGCACTGAAAAAATAAAAAATATATCATGTGGGAAAAGATGTTCATTATAGGACATCAAAAACATTAGTGTGGGGTGTTCATGTATTTAGGATATCTATAATTAGAATGAATCAATGGTTAATGTTAAATCTATGTTTTCAAATTGCATACCACATCGATTCAATGACATTATGGACATGTGATATGTCAATCTTCATGTATTGATTTCTCGTAAAAACACTACATGACACAAACTATGTGGTTGACCTAATCTCATCCAATTTTCATCCTAAACTGGCTTTATACATGCCCTCAGTTGTACAATAAATATAGTATGCTCACCATATGCCTTGTGTGGGCCATAATGATGGGACCTCCCATTGAGTCGACCACATTGTCCCCTTAAATGTGGTTTAAAATTTTTCCTAAAGTTAAATTTCTGAAAGATAAATAATTTATTAAAATTCAAAAGAAACAGTAGAGAAAAATATAATCCAATGGGAAGGTTGAATATTAAAAAATACAATTAATAAAAGGGTAATGAGAAATATAATTTTAAACTGTATTTAATTAAATTTAATGTTATGTAATTGTAGTTTATAAAAACAATAGTGTTGTGAAAGTGTAAAAACCCAATTAAAATAATATCAACAATTTTATGAATTAATAAACCATTTATTAAATGTTAAAACAACATAAATGAAAATTATTAAATCACCAGAAAACTGCTCCTAATATTTGAAAATTTTCATAAAACAAAATATTATTCATTATTTACTCCATATTGCATATTTAAATATATTAAATTTTTACTAGAAATGTGAACATTTTAATTATTAATATATTTAAACATATATTATTTAATGAATGAATAACTGAGATAGTGTTATATTTAATAAATTTATTTTTCAGAAGAATTTTATTAGTATCATTTATGGATAGAAGGAAATAAAAATGAGTTTCTGAACTCATGTAAAAAAATTTAGAATATTTAGTAAAAAAACAAATTATATTATGAAATATCTAGGTTCTGAACATTTCAAATTAAAACCACATTTTCTAATATTAATCATAAATCATGGGTATTGCGATGATATCAACATATTGTTTCTCAATTTGAAAAACATTTAAAGATACATCACATCTGTTTACAGGATCCATAATGAAATATAATAATACATCAATGTATTTATTTATTTTTTGTTGAACAGTTTTTTTATAAATTTAACTATCACAAATGTTATCACAATTTATGTTAATGTTTTATAAATTAATATTAAAATCAAAAATATTTTTATTTATCAAATTACTATTTAAACAACAACTTACAACAAAAACATACTCAATTATCTTTTCCCACTCTACAATATATTTTTATATAATGTTCTATTAAATTAATTTTATTCCCAAAAAGTGAGACACACATAATGTAGTTTTATGGTCAACTCTGCAACATCTAAAATCAAAATAAGAGTAGGACTATAAATCAAATTAATTATATTTATATTTGAGTTTTATTGTACTGAAGTATTATTTTTGTACGTAATAAATATTTTAACAACATTAATGTGACTGTTTTGGGTTTTACTAATTTGAATCACTCATAAAATCATGACCCATAATATTTTTCTGAGGAGTGGTTTTGTACAAAAGGATTTCTATCATGTATCTATACAACTTATCAAAATATGACTGTCTAAATTCATCTTCATTCATTTTATAATGTGGTCACACGGGGGTTATCCTGGTTTTAAAATGATCAAGTCCAATATTTTTTAAATGAACGTTTTTATATTTATATTTAATAAAAAACATCATTTCATTGATTATTTTTTAAAACCAAAATTTTTATTAATTCCACAAAATGGCATATAGGGAATTCCTTATTTATTATAATCTGAAATTAATAACTATATTTATAATTTATAGAACAAAAAAAAATATCATCAAACATAAAATTTTATAATAATTATATCAATTGGAACACAATTTGTAAATTATTATTATCAGTCATACCATTAACAAAACAATTTGAATTAAAAATGATTCAATATTTTATACCAAAATCAATGAGCATTATTAGGACCATATAAATCATTAGAGATTCAGAAACCATTATTTGGAAAATCATTATTCTCAAAGATATGTAGATTTAGAATATTATTCTATTATAAAATTAATGAATTTAAAAGTAATATGCATTTCATCTATCACAAAATTATAAAAATATATAAAAAATTGAAAAGTTAATAAAATGTTTTTGTATTATAATATATAAAATATAGAAAATTAATCTTAAAAATTTTATTTCTTTTCAAAGGTAACCATGGAAAACTAATATTGTCTTATTTTTAACTATGTCACAATATTAATCTTATTTTATTTTGAAAAAATCCATTTAGTACCTATAAACATTATATATTCATGTAAATAAAACACATTATTTAATTGAAGACTATAAAACTATTCATGTAGATTATAAATGGAATTTATCAAGTTAAATGTTTTTAACAATCTTAATTTGAACAAAAATAAAATATTTAAGAGGGGAATAATTTGTAATGAAATTTAAAACAAAACTTACAGTCCTAATTAAATGTTGAATATTTACTAAAACATTTTCTAAAATGTGGTATTTTTGGGTTTTCCAGATTAAAGGAATATATTTGAAGGATATATGATAACCCTAAACTAATGTAATATTAATTTATGTTTATCAACATTGAAGTTGAATTATATGAATTTGTCAACATTATCAATAGAATCATTAAAAAGGATTTCATTATTTTAAATGATCTCAACACACACACATTCATCCATTTTCATTTTTATTTTATTATAATATCTATAAGTCATACTATTATTACAATACCCTTAAAATATACAATCATAAATGTTTGTATCAAATTTTATCTTGATTTTATTTTGTATTTTAAATATATATATTATATCCAAAAACATTTAAAATATTTTTTTATTGGTATTCTAATAAAATTCATAGGTATTATTCCTTAATAGTGGTTTGATCAAAACTCAATTTATGATATAACAGGAAGTGTTAACTTATTCCGACCGAATATATCATGGAATGTTGAATTAATTAATAATGGTTATAACCATCTCATAAATAGATTTATTTTTCTAATATATGACACTAATTTGTTGTAGTGTTATTCGGGATGAACAATTATGTCAAAATAAACTATCATCGTATAATTTTTCAATAGTTGAATTATGAAACTCTCGTCCTTTATCACTGTTAATAAAAAATTGAATTTTCTATATAATTTATAATATTCAAAATAGAAGGTATCAAAATTATTTAAATTTCAAATTAATGGTAAAATATTATGTTCCAACTAAAAATACTTACATCTTCATCAAAAAAAAAAACAAATATCAATTAGATCCAAAACTATCAGTTCTCAGGGGTCAAATAAACATGATGAAACAGTTCTAACAATCTATTAGTATAAATGACATTGAAATAACTAAATGAAACATTATGTTTCTTACCTTCCTTACTAGAATCACATACATAATACGTACAATACTGAATTTTGGAAGATCCAGACACAAATAATGAACATCAATCTTAAAAAATTGTTAAATATAAACATGTACCAAACATATGTGATATAAAAAATTATCTATATATATAAGTCATAATAATTTTATATTCTACAGTTTTGGTTATTAAAAATTAATTGAATAAATTTTTTTCTATGAGGATTAAATAAGGAGACATTATCTAGAAAAGATAGACACTTGTTATATTCAAGTTTAACACTCATACCACTATCACAGAGTTATGATATGATAATTAACTTGGGTTTTAATATCTATAAAATAAAATCACATTGGGAATTTTTAAATAATTTAACATATCTACTTATTTAAAACCATTAATCATTCCAATAGTGTTATCATTGAAATTTGCAATACCTCCACCAAAAGAGTTAAAAGATAAGATGTTCTAGATTTCCCGCGTAATTTTTATTGAGCACCTTGTATGAATATACCATAGGACTATGGATGTATACATGTATTCTTATAACAGAAAAATCATTTAGATTATTGTTTTGGTATCCTGATATTTTTGGGTCCAACTAGATAAATATTAAATGTTATTTATATCCATACAGATTTGATACCTAAATTGAATGGAAGTCCAGAGGATAGATTTCTATAAATTAATGTCTTAACACAACATGAATGTAGTGTAACATAAAAATAACAATCCATTTCATAATTCAATTTCATGTTACATCTAAAAAAAGTTACATTTTAAGTATTAGCATTCTTTCCTTTAGGAAAAATAGTTCAATATAACATAAAAAACTAATTATAATAGCTATAAAAAATTTTATCTTAATTGGGATTGTTTATAGCTATTATATTATCATATTTCTATTATCCTACAAAATTAATGTTTTCCTTGAACCAGTAATTTCATTTCAATTGATTTCTGTCACATTATAATTAACTCTAGGTTCATCAAAATATTTAACAGTATAACATGTAATTTGATTTTTGTGATTCTTACGTTCATGCATTATATTATTATTTTATTATCTTTTAATTCTAAAAAAATGATGACTAATGTAACTTTTTTTTATTTACAGTCTCCTTTTTTTGACAATAAATAAATTTTTATGAAAATTTTAATCATTAACGTTGATGAATTCATCATCTAAAAAAGACCCTTGTATATTACATCAAATATAATTAGTTAATTATTAACTTTTTTATATTTTTATTATATTATCATTAATGTTCCATATATAGTTCATTCCATTCTCAAGATGTCCCATAGATATTTTTCATTTTGAGAAGTTATTTCTTTAATATATTATTTAATATCATAACTCTAACTAGAATTGTAATTATAGTCACATTGTATCACATTTATAAAATTATCTATCATGCATAGTATTGATTATTATTTTACACCTTTAGAACCAAAATAAAATGATTCCAAATCTTCTATAAATCTATATCATAATTTTTTTTTATATTTTCTTCCATTTTTATTTCTTTTTTATTACTTATTGTATTTATTTTGCAATGAATGATTTGGTGTGAAACTTTTTTCAACACTCATTGTATATTTATTCAGAAGCATTAAATTTATGAATTTTACGTAATTTTTATGATATATAATATGATTCAACATAATGACTATTTTACTATTAATGTACTTGTAAAAACAATTAGTGATATTTTCAATTTCATCCTTCTAACATTTTTTAACATAGAATCATTGTAATTATAAAATAATTTTCATTTGATTAAAATTATATACATTTAATTGTATAATTATAATGGGTATTTTCATTCTTTATTTAAATCATGTATTAATGTGTTGATCATATCAATACATCTATTGAATATTCACTGAAATCCATGATTTCATCAATAGATTCATTTTTTAAATCCATTTATTGGATATAGATCAATGGAATCATTATATGAGAGAATCATTCTTCAAGTAATATACAAGTGGAACAATATTTTTGAAAATTTTTTTGAAGATATTATACATCTCATTTATTATTAATATGTAAATCAAAATTCATGAAGATATAATATTCGGATCCAGATCTTTTACTATTTAAAACGTATTATTTCAATGATGAGTGAGTTTTTTAATCCTCTAAATTTTAAAATCAGTTTTATAGGATGAAATAGGATTATTAATAATTCTATAATGAGATTTAAATAAGTAATTCAACACAGTTTAATTTAAAATGAATTTTATAGAATCATTTCTTGTGAGAGTTTCTAAATCAACATTTGGATTTTTATTGGATTCTTAAATTGTATCCCATCAATCAAGACCTAAACATGTATGAAATAGCACTAAATTATACTTCTATTAATCTCATTCACTTACATTGAAATGAGGTGGTCTGATGGGATTGGAAATCTCTTTATCCTGATATTCAATATAAATGATGTGAATATTTTTCACCATCTTTTATACCTAGGATAATGGATAGATTAGAAACAAATAATGATACAACTAAAACGATATCCAAAAAGGGTAGCACAAAATGATGCTAATTATTAGTTCTATTTTATTTTATTAAATGGATAATGGTGTAGCTAAATATTCCTTTTTGAAATATTAATAGTAAATATTAATTATTCGTAGTTATAGAAATATTAAATGTTTCAAAGGAAGTAAAACTAATGAAACATTAAATTTATATAGGGGTTCAGATCACCAAGAATGTATTCCTGCTATTAATCTCTTTTACTCCTTGTTGAGATAGGTTTTTTATAGACCATCACATCTAAAAGGGCATGGTGACACAATTACATTCAAATAATATTTTATTTTTTTTCACTCCCAATAGTATACCCCAAGAATTTTGAAGGAGTCTCACCCTTCATTCACTTTTTCATGGAGGAATAACCAGATATTCATTTTATGTGGGTGGAAGACACAAATGACATCATTTATATTGGAAAATTTTAAACAAAACTCATTATTAGAATTAAATTGTTTGGACAATAACAATGGAAAAATAAAATAAACATAATCAAAAAGAAGTTGATAAGATGACATAATAATTTAATCCATCGCATGTTCTTTCATCACTCGAGTGGTATAAGATGAAGATGGTGATGATATTCAGTGATCACAATGGAACAAAAGAAGTGGAAGATGATTCTTTATCAATTAGATTGAAAAAGAAATTACATCATTGTTTTTTCATCAAATAAAATTTCATGAAATGGTACATGATTAATCCATAATGAGTTATCCCATATCATTAATATATGATCATTTTGGAGAATATCCTAAACAGGTATCAACATAACACATTTTACTATAACAAAATAATATTATTAAAATATTTTACTTGATCAGTGTAGAAATGAAACCATAGTCGTTCATTAAATTTAATAATGAAAAATTGCACTAATCATTGAATATATTAATTGTTATATATTTTAAAAAATAACAATTATATAAAAAATTGAAATAATAATATAATATTCCATAAAATAAAGACAATAGAATATTGTAAAAACAAATCATCATATTAGTTTTAGTTAATTATTAAAAAAATTACATAAAATTAAAGATATAATTATTTTGTAATTATTTTTTCTACAATATTTCAATTTAAAATGAAAAATAATTAATACGAAAATTAATTTCAACAAGATTAAATAAAAAGAATAATTCGTAAATACTTTTTATATTGGTGGGTTATAACCTACCTTTTGAATAATGAGTGTTGTCTCATGAATTAACATTGGAATGGTAAAAGTTTCCCAAAAATATATATCAATACATATGATTAAAATTTGAACAAATAATAATTAAAAAAAAAATTCATTCCATGCATCATAAAAATAAATGGAATCATGAGAAGAATAAAAATTACCTACCATTAGATTTCAAACAATTACAATCGAATAAACATTTGGTTCCAATAATGACTAATGGCCTATAGGTGGAATTGTCTGATTATTTTATATGAAAATGTTGTAAAAAGTAGAATGATAATACAAATTAATAAATCAAAATTATTTTTATTGGAACAAGAATATAATATTAATAAAAAACTAAATTAATGTAAAAAGATGGTTTTATTAAACACCAATGCACCATTTAAGGATAATAGTAGGACACTAACTCACCATTGGTATTTTTTCAATGATGAATCATCCCCCACTATTGGTGTTTTCCAATAATGACTCGTCAACAAAAAGTGTATTTTTAAACTATTACTCAAGGAGAAACCAACACTACATGGAAACAATAACTAAGGGAATAAAAGCTCATGTCTCTTCGAATAATAATTGATCATTACACTAATGAACATAACATTGATCCACTTGATTTCTTCAGGGAAGATGAAAGATGATCTAGTTTTCATACCATATAAAATAGGATTCTTAGAAAAAACTCTATTTTGATCATCAGATACCCTGAGGATTTCTAGACTGGCGTTGATGATTTAACAGCTAGAATATAAAAGGTAAATAAATGAACAATGAACAATGTGTGATTATTGAAGTGTTGTTAGAGACATCAAAAATGTTACCTTATTATTTTAAGAGAGGTTATTTGGTTTTGATTAAAATGAATAAATGGAAGAGATTAAATCATTGTTTTTAACTGACATCCCACATCGATTTGAATGCATGAAAAGTGATCTATATATCCTTCTACATAGGCTGATTGATGGTCCAGAAAAGGATCATATACACTCATAAACATGGTGACCAATTACCATCACTTTTTGGAGCTACTACAGCTTTATACATGGGCCTAGTTATGATATGTGAGTATTATAATGAACCCATGCATTTTTCATTCCAATATAGTTGGTCCTTCCATGGATTTCAACCTCAATGCCCCCTGTGAGTGGTTGAATATTACGCATATTCCAGATTTTTAGAAAGATAAATTTTTTATTAAAATTAGTAATAAAGAGAGTATAAAAAATAAAAAAAAGATGAAATGGAATATTAAAAACATTATTAAATATTACTAGAAAATATTATTTTTGATTTATATTGAATTTAATTTAATGTCATATAAGTGTATTTTATCAATAGAAATAGATATTTTAAAGGGTTAACATCAAATTAAAAACAATTTCCTACAATCATACGTACAGAAAAACACGAGAATCATCCATTTTAATCCTCAAAACAATTATTTGATTTCATATCTCTATTCATCATAATTTATTATCCATTGTAGATTTTTTCAGTCCACCATAATAGCCTTAACGATACATTATCCTATGGGTGGATATCAATGGTGTCCTGTATTTGATATTAGGATTGATAAAATTAAAGATATTTCATGCATGTTGAACACAATAATGTCTGGTAGTATAAAACGATATATGGTTGGATTATTTTACTTTTATGTTAGTTTTACTATACCAATTTCCATATTTTTAATATGTTGTTGAAACTGTAGTTCCCTTGAATTTTATCAATGGAATTTCTCAACCTATAATTAGGCCATGTGGTATTATACAAAAATAACAGATAGAGATAAAAAATTATTCTAATGAATGAATAATGATAAATAAGATAAAAACATAATCAATAAGAATATAATATATTAATATGGGTTAGAAAATAAAAACTATGATAGGTAATATATAAATATTTGGCTAATCTCAATCGACCAAAATGACAGCACTCATGAAAAACATATAATATATAATAAAAATAGTAAAAAATAAATATTTATGTTGATGATTGTCTTATTAATATACTAGATAGAAAAATAATTTTAATTAAGAATGAATTTAATAAGTATTATTTATTTATTATATGGAACCCATATTGGAGATAAAAATTTGACCATTACAATGAAAAGATTAATAAAGGAATTATAACCCTACCATTCGAATAGTAATATTATTATATGGAAATTTAATATAACCATTAGAATTTTAACCCCACCAATAGATGTTTTAATAATATTTTTGTTTAATATAAAGTGAAAATATTCCTTATTTAATTCCTAGTAAAATAAAATTAATATTTTAAAAATGATAAATTAAGGATCTATATTTTTAATAAAACATTAATGTTCTAATACCACATTAAAAAAATAATGATTTAATTTAATTCATTTACATAATATGGATTTATAAAATTAAATTATGTTTTATAAAAACAATAAAATTTTATGAGTGCACATTTAATTTTTCAAAAGATCGGAAAATCAAGGATACTATTTCAATAATTATTTTCCAAATAAATGATTATTCTCCTAAAAATTAAAACTCGCATATTAATACAACAAAATTCAGATAATGATTTCAATTTATGAAATTAAAATGAAAAAATAGGTATATATTTTTTATTTTTTTTCAAATAGTTTATTTTTTATGGAAAAATACAGTATTTCATTGTATTTTTCATTTTAATACAAATACATAATTATTTTATTCGTGGTTCAAGTAGGAAACCATTATCTTAGATTCACATTGAGAATTTACTATATCTATTTAGAAGAATAAGTATTATTGGGTCTTCAGCCTAAATACTAAACTAATGAATATAATAAACAAAAACACCACTCTCATCCCCTTAGAAATGCTATCTATTCTAATATCCCCTTCTAATATATGGAGAATTAAAAATATGTACCAAAAATACTCATCCAAACTCCACCCATGTACTATTCCTAAAGGTCTCACAATGATACTAGATCTATGTTCTTTAAGGGGTCATTCAATGAGGTGATATTCAAGAGGTAACATTCTCAAATGACATCCTTTAAATTATATTATTGTTTTACTTTTCCTCACCCCTATGACTCAAGGTAAAATAATAATTCATGTACCACTTATATAATTTAAATTTAATAGTGAAAATGGACTATAAGTTATCCATAATTTTCATTTCTTATACTGTTCAACAAAACCGAACTATTTCCCAATGTATTTCGATAAACCATATCAATGGATAATGAGTTTTTTCATCAATTAGCACCTTTAACATTTGTAATTAAATGTTTATTAAGGTTGAATAAGATTTTAATTAAGATATTAATACATTTTTCATGTTCTGAAACAAATATATATATATATACATGTAATATTAAAAAAAATAGTTTATGATCGTTGGTAAAGCCATCCATATAAACTGCCCACTAAACATTAAAATTATTATTCAAAGAACTATCATATTTTTAAAATAGATATGGGTATTATTGATTTTTTAAATTTTTATATTTTCAAGAATTACAATTCCTTTCACATGTTTTTTATACTAATTTGAAAATAACATTAATAATTATGCCCAAATGACTGACATTGTTATCAGGAAATGGAGTCATTCCTAAAACATTTTATATTTTTTATCTAGTTATAGTGGCAATAATTGAAATGAATAAAGTTTTTATAAATTAAATAAATACTAATTTGGTTACGAATTATATAGGTAATGAATCTATTGTGATTATATATGATATTATGTTAATGTGTAGAATGGTTTTAGAACATTTTGTATGGTATCTTTCCAAACATCCATATTCTATTTGGAAATCATGAATTTTCAATACTATATCACATTCAAATTATAATATTACTAATCAATTATTATATATTATTTATATATGTTTGATAAATATTTAAATATTGTATTTCTGAATTTTTTTAATGGGGATATACATATATTTAATGTTCCCCTCTCACATTATCTTGAAAATAAATATAAAGGGAACATCCATGTTTTAGTTTCCACTTGCATTATAACAATAAAATAAATGTTATAAAAACAAAACATTTTATAAAAATACTATTTGTTATAAATAGAATAATTTTATTTCACTTTTATATGAATTATTCTGCTTATAGAATCTTAATAAATAATTTCATATTTTCGCTAAACCACTGCTATAGAGCAACATTTCTAAAGATACATAATAACACTTTTCCATATTTTAACATAATATTGAAAGAATTAATCAATATTTAATCTTTTATATCTAAATTATTCAATTCTCTAAATGATATAATCGTATATTTCTGGGAACCATTTTGATATGCCCTTTGGTAACATCTTATGACATGATTTCGAAACCATTTTGTTTCCATGGAAATACCATATATTTATTCATTATGTTTTGTTTCTTTATGTGGAATACATATTAATTTAAATATTATTGTTCTTGAGAAATAGTAGTACATAAATTATTTAGGTAATGTTTTACTCTTATGTCGCGTTATGTATGTGATTAAGGAGTAATCCTATTATATTATGCAACATTTTCCCCCAGGTGAATTATTCATCAAAATTAGGCTTGATACATGATTTTCCAGGGTATATATTACTACCACAATGTTATGTTTCCTTGGATGAATTTTTCAATGTTCGATATGTTATGCCTATGTGGGATTTTTTATTATCTCTTTTTTTTTGTTATCATTTTATGCCTTCTTGACACATACATTATAATTCATTTTATCATTTATTATATTATGGACTTCATAGCTCACCCTTTATGTAAATGTATACTCAGGATGTCATTGTAGTTTTGGGAGCTCAATGTTAGTTAGGAACTGATTGTGAAGATTAAAATAAATTCTAATTAGTTTAGTTTCGTGTTGTCTTTTTGTGTACCAAGTATTACAAACTCCCAATGATATTCGATCCATGGTATGCATTTAATGGGTATTTATGTTTAAAATAATTAAAAATTATCATTAAAATTGGTGATTCATTATAGAAACTCATTCTGGTCAATGTTTATAAAATTATCAAATTTTAGTAGACATCACTAGAATAGTGGAAACATTCAATGGTGGATGAAACATGTGTTAATGGGTGATCTTTAATTTTTTTAATTTTCATGATATTGTTGTAAGTATAGAATATTATAATTAGTAAATGTAATTAAAAATGAAATTTATGAATGAAAATAAATCTAAAATTACATTTTTGAATTATAATTTAAATCGTTTAAATTAAAGACATATAATAAATTTATTATTTGTGATATTGAAAAGAAAATATAAAAGAAAATATTAAAATTTATATTTAAATATTTTATAAAAGACAAAAAAATTACAATTAATTGATAAAAAAACTACTAAAATGGTAAATTAAAAATATAAATAACCAAATAATTTTAAATAAAAAATGTAAAAATAAAAACTAAATTAATTGAATTTTTATCATTAGAAAAAAGGACATTAAATTGAAAAAATATTGAATTTGTATTGAAAAATGGAATCAATTATTTGTTATAAAATACTGAATTGAGTGAAATTAATATTATATAGATTTATAAATTGAAAATTTAAATTTTAAAAAAATAACACAATCTAGTTATTTAACAATAAATTGATAAAATTAATATGATGAACTAATTAAATTATAAATTAATGTTGAAAACAAACAATCAGTAATATATTTAGAAAAAATCAAAATTTAAGGCCACATCAATTATATTTCCATAGTGATTTACATATCTAGTCTAATACATCATCATTAAATAATTAAATCAATAATTATATCACACATCCATTGATAATTTATTTAATTTCATAATTGATTATTTCATTAATTTCTTCATGGAAGGAATGATATACATGAGATAATTTATTCTTTTTGACATCCAATTAGTGATTTCATTCTTCATCAATGATTTGAACAATATAATATTTCTTATATATATTAGTAAATATTTTTACACGGTGTTAAAAATGAACATAATCGTATTAATATGTTCTTTTTATAGACTATAATTTAATAAATGCTTAGAAATAAGTTTTATTTTATTAATTATATGAAATTTTGATTTATTACATGATATATGTGAAAATAAATAAAAAAACCACTATATAAAGGAGAAAAGACTTCCATATGTGTAATATAAAAATAATTTCACATAAGTAGGATAGTTACACTATCGAATTTATATGACCACAATTTCATACAAGCCAACATTGATGATGGGACACCAATATTGAATATACAACCTAAATATCTCAATTCTATGAGGAATCTATGTCAATTTATATCTAGAGGTCAATGTAATATACACAATTTTTTGTGGGATGATCATTGAGTTTTTCATTTCAAACTACTCCAATTTATACATATCCCATGAATCATTAAGTCATTAAATATCTTTTTTTTTTGGAAAAATCATGGGTCTCAACTCAAAACATAAATTATACATTCCAATAAGATAATGTTTTGACTAAATTACCTAGAAATTAAACTGGTTTAGAAAAATATATTGAAATTCTCCGGGATTAGGCCTCTAAAAATTTTGAACACCATTACGAAACAATAAAGAAATATCATATAATAATGCACTAATAAAAAAAGTCCATCTTATGTTTGGAATGTGAAAAACATCTACATATTTTTCAAAACACACTCAATATAAAAAGAAATATATCAGTGGACATAAATATTAGATAATGGGGCTAAACACAAATGAAAGGGATTTGGGAATTTTTAACAGAATAACTAATATGGGGTTCATCAAATTCTATGTGGGTACAATATTTCATAGTCATGGAGCCATTTCATCCCGAATCAACAAGGTGAGGGGATTTTTATCAAAAACATTATTTTCAATGAAAGGCACTCCATTTTTACATGATCGTTTCATATGTATATAATTATTACATAATTGAAGAAATATATTCAATACAACTCATTATATTACATTCTTAAATTCGTTAAATGATTAGTTTATTTCGAAGCAAGATACATAATCCACATGTTTCATGATACATCATCACTATATATCCCAATAATCTTATCATATAGTACAATTATTTGAAATATCCTTTTTCAAATCATTCACCATAATGTGGAGAAATTATATCATAAAAAAAAGAGAACTATGATTCTCAATAAGTGAATATATTGATTATTTAAATAAATTATAATAAGTGAGAATAATTTAAAAATAAGTATACCCTAGGATTATTATAACTTATGTATGTAATCCATAATACGACAAGATAAAAATTATTGAGTAATGACTATGTATTTTAGTCTATCATATTAAATATTTGGAAACATAACTCCAAAATCATAAGAAATAGAGCATAACAGAAGAATAAAATAGAGGAATATGGAACAAGAATAGACTATGGAATTAATAGAATTTTGAAAATTAATAAACATCAATATGTCCTTTTATTACGTTATGTACAAAATATAAAGTCCATATATATTCTTATAGACATGAAACCAATTATGTGTCTTAATATTTACTCATGGAACAATATTAATAAACATATAATTTTTATTATAAACATGAAATCAATATATTGCATAACATTGATATCTCATAAGATATGATTATTTACGCAATTCATTTGACATAAATATAATTTTGGTCCCACCCATCACATAAAAACAATTAGTAATTATTTATACATGATTATAATAAATAAAAAATAGAATAACTCAGGTAAAGGAGAATAACATCAAAATGATCTAGGAATAACATAATTAATTCATGATAATTAAATGGGTTTCATTGAATAAACATTAATTCTTTATAATGATAATAAGACATATATGTGAATAAATTCCATGGTGACATATTGAAATATCTTGTTTGTTCCATGAAAATCATCATAGGATGTGAAATAGATGAAAATCACCATTATTAATTCATTTAAAATACAACTTCGAAATTAAGATAAAAAATTTATTTTCAGTTGTTGCCTTTTTATGTATAAAAATTTCAAGAAAAAGAAAAATATAATTTTCAATTTAAAAACGTTGAAACATGGAACAATGAATCATGATTGTGAAAAGATAAAATGGTAGAGAAATATGTAAATTTTGTTTAGGTTAGAAGGTAAAATTCATATTAAACTACATAAAAAGTAAAATGTAATTTGTATAAAAACATAAGTAGTAAAATTTTGATAAATTTGAAAAAATTGAAATTTCGTAAAATTGATCATTAATAAAATTATTTATAAGAATTAATATATTTTAAAATTTATTTTGAATGGGGACATTAATTAAATTTATCCCATACCAAAAAAAATAATGTTTACCATTAATGAATTCATGTAGTAATGGAATTTGAGTACAATTATATGGAAAAATATCAGAAAAAGAAAACAAAAAATGATATAAAAAGTCTAGAATAAATTATAATTGATTTTGAAAACAATTTATATAATTTCACTTAGTGTTAGTGTAACACAATTCATCCTATTCATAATTATGACTATTACATTAACCCTTACTACTTCGGTACAATTTTTATAATAACGACATGAAATATATAACATCATATAAAACATTAAAAAATAAATATTTTGTTAATAATGATATTATATTACAAATGGTACATATATAAACCTTCTAAATATAAAAATATAAACAACGAAGAACATGACATAGCCAAACAATGTTGAGATGATAACCCCATAACACATGTCCAAATATTCATTTTAATTACTATAATCCTAATATATAATATAATTT
Source organism: Viscum album (assembly GCA_963277665.1). Classification (NCBI taxonomy): domain Eukaryota; kingdom Viridiplantae; phylum Streptophyta; class Magnoliopsida; order Santalales; family Viscaceae; genus Viscum; species Viscum album. The sequence continues at coordinate 1,295,083,128 of OY728158.1, forward strand.
TAATTATTATATATATTCTCTAGAATAATATTAATAAATAGAATACAACAAATCATTCCTTAATACAATCCAACTACATATCAATTAAATACTCTTCATTGAAATCATTACTCATGTGAAAACATTTTTTTTCTATGAATGTATTAACTCAAAAATTATGGTCATCACGCAATTGAAATGATTTAATCATCAATAAATATAAATAATCTCATTAATATAATATATTTTCATAATATTATATTTTATTAAAATATTTATATTATGTTGATGAAAACATTAATAAATCACTTCATTGAGACAATAATTAATAAATACACATCTGTAATTTTTGACTTTTTCAATTGTCTGATAAAATAATGGAAAATAATAATTCCATAAAGAATAATGATTATTATATCATAAATATAATTTATAAAATGACTAAATATTTCTTAATTATAACACATTTATTGGAAATATTTTACAAAAATAATATAAATTTTTTTTATAGAGGTGGTAGTCCACACATACATTCGAGTGACATTATCATTTTCCAATTGATAAATGGGAAATATGTTTGTTAGTATTTTACCATTATAGATTCATGAATATGTATAAAATATATATACATAATATAAATTTTTAGAAAATAAAACTTATCGACTGTGGTAAAATATAATACATCGCTTCATGGGGATATTAGTCAGTATATATGCATACATGATATTTTTATATTCATTTTGATATAATAGAAATAAAATATGGTTCTAAAAATATAATAATAATATAACACTATAGAAAATATAATTATTTAATAATTTTAATTTGGTTATTTAATATTTTCATGGGTTGAGGTAATAATTAACACAAAATTATATATAATAATATATCCCTCTTATTTTATTATCATTCATTTAAGAGAACCATAAGAATAATTATATAGATCTTTTGAGAATATAATCACCTAGTTGTCATAGATAAGGATACTGGTTTTGGGTATTAAGATGTATATTTTTCAAGATATATGGATCATCTAATTCCTTGAAGTTGGAGGGGATGATTCTGTATATATATAAAATATGTGGATAATATGTAAATAATTTAATATCAAAATGAAATAAAGTCACTCAAAATTGAATGTTGATAGAAATTCTTATATATTTTAATATAATGTGTTTATGGTACAAATAAAATCAAAAAATAAAATATATTAATTTTTTTAACTTTTTTTAATTCTTATTTATATTTTTAATTCATCTTTTAACCCTTTTATCCCTAACTACAAAAACAGTAATTTTAAAATCATAAATAAAATATTAGGGTGAAAAATAATATGAAGATAAATAAATAGTATTTAGTAGGTAGATTCATAATTTTGAAATCATTTTACAAAATTAATTTCATTTACTAAGAATATTTGAACTCTATTTCCCACGAAGAAAATGTATAAAACTATTTTTATGGAAAATGGGTTTCATTATAATAATGATTTTATTATCAATCTTATATATTATAAGAATAATTTGATGAATGGATGAACATTTTATTTAATATAATATATGAGACCTTAATTGAAATTATTCGTAACTAGTTTTTAATTCAATGTGTCACTATTAATTCAGTTGAGAATTATAAAAATTGTTTATTTGAAGAATATCTCAGTTTAAAATAAAATTTATTTAACTTCATTTCAATCCAAATTGATAAAAAATTTATATATGATTATTCTATTTCGTAATTTTAATACCAATATATTTCATCAGAATATATATTTATTAGCGATATTATATATTTAATTATACAAAAATAAAATACATAGAAATAACATAAAATTAAATACTATTAATTTTAAAATTTAAAATTATGTACTAATATCCTAAGAATAAAAAAAATTAATATTGGAAAATATTAAAATTTCATTTTATCTATTTAGTAAATCAAATATATAAACAACAATTAGAAAACTAGGTTATAATTTTAACAATTTTAAAAAATATTATAGTTTATATTATATTTATAATATGTATAAAGAGAGGTATTATCAACTCTAAATTTTTATTAAATGTGAAATATTGTTTAAATTTATTAAATTCCAAATTCAACCCCACATATGGTCATATTTATAGTGAAATTATATTTATTTAATGAATATAATGTATCATTCTTTCGATTCATTATTTTCATAGGTTACCATATATATTCCTCAAAAAAATTTTAAATAAATATATTTTATATGGTGCGTTGCCTCATTTTATGGAATGTGATCTATTTGATCCAAAAAAACCATATTTTATTTATAATATTAATTTATATACTCTAATTGTGTAATATATTATTCTGGTATATTTTATGTATTATGTATGTATACCACTATTAGATATACATGAAACACATCTTGAACATGCGATATAAACATTATTAGTGTGAAGCTACCACGTAGATACAATCAAGATTCTTGAAACAGATTTTATATAAAGGATAATATTTAGAGTAATTTCAAACAACATAACCTTTTCTCTTAGTTATATTATATCAAATACAATATCAAAACCATTTAACAATGAATATTAGTGAATAAGTTTAGCATAAAAATTCTATCAAATCATAGTTTTCCTAATTTGTTATTAAGTTGACTCCACCTTCTCAAAATGTTTATCAATGATCAGAAGTTCAAATTTCATTCAAAACAAATTATTATCCCATCATCTTGTATTTCTACAATTCATTCAATTAGAGTATTGATATGAATATATAATAATTGTTAGTTGAAAATAATTTTCTTAAGAACATTCATCATGAAAAATGTGTTGATACAAACATCCATTGAAATCCATTAATTATGATCTCAGCATGATTCCTATTATACGAATTATTAGATCAATGTGACAATCAATCCATGTATTATATTCAATGCTATATTTCATTAGTTTTTTCAATTTTTGTTAGATTAATATAAAAAATTTCATTTTTAACCGTTAATCTAGATAAGATTCAAATTAGTGTGGTATTATACGAACACATGATAATTCTTTAATGTATATCCTCAAAAGCTACTAAATAGATAAATATCCTCTAAAACTAGTAAATATTTATTATTTTTTAATTTGATCATGTTTAAAAAATATATAATTTTCCCTTGGTTGTTTTTTGAGTTTTGATATAAAAATCATTAATGATGATTTCTCATTTCCTATCTTGTTTTTGTTCTGGTCTTATAATATCATTTTACAGTAAACACTTAATCCTGTCATACTCGGAAAATATGATATCAGATACATTTTCTTTAATATCCCTCTTTATGTTTTCCAAAATATAATTCACTAGTATATCACTATTGATATATGTACTTTTGGGATAAAATAGAAATTTGAACAATGTGATTGATCTAATAGATCATTTTTAAATTCTTCATTAATGGGATATAAATTTTTATCCTAAAACATATTACTATATTAGAATAATGGTTTCACGCATGAACAGTCTTAAATCCTCTTTTTAGGCCTCACTAATCAAAAATAATATTGATCATAAAACATTTATCTAAAAATTCAATGTATGGTACATTTTTTTATTATATTAGGATCTGCCTCTCGAGAATCCTTAAGTATTAGATTTACATAAATTTGAATTATTGATAAAGCATCATATTCCTTTTAAAAAATAATTTCATCCTCCAAATCCACATTCCTAACGTGAGAGTGTTTTCAATATCAATGATCATTATTAAACTCCAATTATCTATATCAAAGTATATTTATCCTTTTCTATGTGAATATACAATTCATTATTTTTAGGAACCATATAGATATCAATCCCTTCAAAATAAATATAATTCCCCAATATTTTAATGTAAAAATAATAGCTACCAGATAGAAATCATGGGTCATGTAATTTTTCTCATAATTCATTAAATATTATGATGGATATTAATGTTTCATTTAATAATTACATGTTTTAAAAATATCTTCATATATACTATAAATATTATAAATATAAATTATTTATTGAATTTTAAATACATGGTAAATGAAAATTTTGTTCAATGAATATAATTTTTTTATAATATTTAATACTGGGATAATTTTTTATGCATTATTTAGTAATAGTTCTTCAGTTGAATTTCAATTTATTTTCATATCTCTGTTTTTGTTTAGTATCTATTTTGAGTTGATATATTATTTGTATTTGGGTTTTATATGATTATTTTCTAACTATACATTCTCTTATGATTTTAACTAAATGTATATTTTATGGTTTGATTTTACCTTCATTTCGATTTAATGATAAAAACACTAAGATATAATACATCGAGTTAGTTATTAGTATGTCTAAATTTATTATTATGGTAATTTTATTTTTATATTTTTAACATATATTTAAATTAACTTATGAATTCAATAATGTTTATAAATTTTTATGATGGTACAAAAGTGTAATTTATGATAAGACAATGCCAGATAGTATATGGAATTTTGATAAAGTTATTTGGATGTATGAATAGTTGAATTTCACCATTGAATTGTGTAAATAAATTCAATGGTATATATAAGATAAATTTTCATCTAGTATATTTTAACATACCATATCATTGAACCAAATAGATAGTGGTTAGATATTGAAGAGTAAGAGATCATATAGAATCTCAGTCGAACATGATTTCCAAATGGAGATTACAATGTTTAATTTTATTTACCTGAATCATGAAGGGAATTTGGTTCACTTCAATTAATGTAATGAATTACCTCTAATTGAAGGATTTCAAACTGAATAGTTTCAAAAATCTGGTTTGATATCAAGCGGAATTTTTCCCAGATTGAAAATTGGTTATCCATTACCATCTATGTGAAATAATTTTCATATTATTATTGATCAATTGAGACTGAGATTATATTAGAATTTGTGAGATGTAACCGGTGTTGATCTATATATTAAAAAACATTATATTCTAATGGAAATTTTTACATTGAGGATTTACGAATGATATGAGCCATGTTTTCAATGGGGAAGATTAAGAGATCTATTTTGAGAGATAAAATAGAAATAGAATATATAATTTTAAATGATTTCAATGAATGTAACCCTTAAAATTATTAGTTTCAGATATTGATGACATGTTTGGGATATTTATTTTGTAAAGTTTAGTTTTTTTCACTTCCCAGTAATTCTCATAGTTCGATGATTGGTCATCATAGATATTTATGAAATATGATCAATTATTCTGATATTGGTGTATACCATGTGTCTGATTGACTATCGAAATAATTTCTTACGGTTATATAATATCATATAGATATAGTCAATATATCTTCTTTAGTCTCAAATTTTAATTGTGGTTCTGGTTGAATATGAATATTTTGATGTTATTTCAATGTAATGTTAATTTTTATCAAAGATCATCAGCGTTTGATTGTTGTAATTCATTGGGTATGATGGTTTTAGTCTTTCTAAAACAGGCTCACTATAATATTATTTTAAATGTTTATATATTTCAGTGTAGGTGGAACAAATATTTACTCTAACTATATGTTTAATAAGAATTTATTACAAAGAATTTCTACTATCATTTTATGGTATTCATATTTCAATGGTTTTATTAGTAAATAATTATCATCTAAAAGTTGTAGAGTATGATAAGATAATTAATAATGAAATAGGAAATGTGAAATATAGATAAGTGAATAGATAATACTCTTGATTAGGGATGATAAGTTACCATTGTATAAATAATTTGGTCTATATATGAAAAATATTATTGGCAGACTACGAATAATTTTTAGGAACCAGTAGAAAATTTCATATTCCCATGAATAAATTACTCTCTACAGCTAATTGAAAAAATACTAATTTTGATTATTAGAAGGAGATACATTATATGAGAAATATGGAACAAAAGGGAAGAGATATTGTACATGACATGAGATATAAGATTTCATATGTCATTAATTTTTATATTTTGATCAGCAGCCTCTTGTAATCTTGAATTCCTTCTATAAAAACATGCTCTATGATTACTATTTTGATGGAATTTATTTTAATTAAATCATTATAATTTTTCATGATACTGATTTCATACTACTAAACTAGTTTTGATAAATTTTTATTTCATTTCATGATACAAAACATGTCATTATGTTGTACTATTTTCAATTTTTGAGTGATATTACTAAACTTATATATATATTAACAACAACTATGTATAATGTTTTATTAAAAACATAAAAGAAGTTATTCAAAATCCGTAATTTTTCTCCGAAAAATCACTTTTCTAATGTTTATTATATTAATATTAGTTATTTTTTATAAAAATGACAATAATTTTATTGTTGTTATTATGAACACATTCCTAATGAATTTTTAATCCTCATTTCATTCTATTTTCTCCTTATTCTATGAAATTAAACATAACACTTGGATCATTTATAAAACCTTCCATGGGGATTTAAGATGCATGAAAATATAAATTAGTCAGTCAGAGAATGAAAAATTTAAATTTTATGGGGAATAAACTATTGTACAGTATCAAATTTTTATTCAATTCTATAGGTTTCATAGATTACAGTGTCATAGGGTTTTAAACAACTATAAAAAAGAAATATAAATTTTAATTACTGTATTAATGATAAATGGGAAGATATTTTGTTTTAGTATTATCTAATGAGGATTTGAAAATAATTATTCTTTAAAACATTCAATATATTAAAATTAGGATAATTGGAAACGGTTTCTTATTTATTATTAGGGTTTGAAATTTTTTAAAAATAAAATATGTCAAATCAAGTAGTTTGGATTCAAAAAAATGAAATATGGTATGCTTTTAGGACTACTATGGGACCCAAATATGGGAGTGTTCCAATAACATAATACAACAACAAAATATATAATATAAATACAATATTTTTTAAAAATGTGTAATTGATGATAAATAAAAAAAAAGAAAAATACAATGTAAATAATTAATTTTCTGAGTGGAAGAACCACACAAAAATATAATTATATTATTACAAACTGGTTCATGGAATCCATAAGAAAATTCAATTAACAAGAAAATTTAGTGTTTATTATAAAAATTTCTTATTCATATAATAATAATTGTTGTATAATTGTAATCATGTCTGATTTTTTGGAGTTTATCATTGATTTAATAATATCTAAATCTGAGGAAGAATTATCTGTCAACATAACCAGGTCTATGAATTATTAAATCATTGTGAATAATCTTTCATTAATGATAAGTGTTTTGGGTGAGAAAATATTAAGTAATGGTTGAAACAAAATTAGAAATATTTTATTTTTTTATAATGGTTACTAGTTTTGATATGTTTCCCTCTATAGAATCATTGATAAGGGGTCTTCTGGGGATAATGATAAGTTTAAAATATAAGAACATTATAGTAAAAAATGAATCACCTTGTTTTTTTAATTTTCCATATAAACAAGAATATGAATATTGGAAGATGATGGAAGAAAACAAAAAACAAGACATCACATATTTGGATAATTATGAAACTATTATTAAATGTAATAATTATAGTTTAGAAAATTTATACCAAAAATTCTTTAATGTGTACTACTATATCGAGGTTGTGAGAATTTTTTTTAAATGGATATATGATTGTATTACACATTCATGTTCTCACATTCTTGGTCTATCTGAATAATGTTTTAAAATATATAATATAGTGTTTTCTAATTTGGGGAAAATTTATAAATATGAAATTACTAGAATATGTAATTTATTAAAGGTGAAATGTAATTTTTTCCAATGACTTTAAATAAAACCCCTATATATACATTTATTTTGATGATGGTGTAGTAAAAGTAGATTTTTATGAAACAACTAAACACAAATAAGAATGCTTTTGATGAAATTAAAATTTGAAGGTATTTATTAGTTGTTTTTTTTAGATGAGGATCATTTGAAATAGAATTATAATCTGGTTAAATATGATTATATCGATGAAAAAATTAAATCTTCCTTATTAATAAATTTTTTCCTACAGAATTTTGTGTCATATTTTTTCTTGAGGGTTCTATTAATATATAATGTGAATTTCCTTTGAGTCCCCATGACATTCAAAATTCTACACTCAATTTTTATTCTCTTATTCATGAATCTATATTTCTAAACACATCTTTATTCACCATTGATGTTGGGAGTATTTAAATTTTGAGTATTATAGAATTATTTGAAAATAGTGTTTCACCCCTAGCATAACCCTATAAATTTCAACATGTCCATGAAAATCAGAATTTTTTAAAAAAAATTATAAATTAGAAGGGGACAATAATTCATCAATGTGTAATTCAAATTATTGTTTTGTAGGTAATAATAGTTTCATGGATGAGTTTCAGGGAGTCTTAGCTTTTTGGATTCATCAGTTAATTTGTTGAAATTTATATGAGACCATGAGTGAGGATTCATGTACTATATATGGAGTCTTATTTGAGTAGTCAGTTTATGATGAAGGGTGTTTCAAGCTAAATATTAATATATTAAGAGGGTAGAGTGTAAATTTTTTATTTTTAAGTTCCCATATAATTTAAAATTTTATTAATAATTTCAATGATTTTTTTTTCTAATTTGGTCTCTACACCCAATGAGTGACTATTATTAGAGTCTTGGAATTATTGGTTATGAATAAAAAAGACATCACTATATAGATTGAATATTGTGATTTCATATGAAACATTATTTTTTTATTGTCTTCTTCATTTATTAAAAAAAGTATATTCATTATTTTAGTGAATCTTTATAATAATCCATGTTATCATTTACACGAAATTAGTGTCCTAATTTCTTCCTTATAAGCACAATATTTTCCCTACCAACCATACCTTATGATTATATTAGATTCTCCATTTTATTTTAAATGTATGTGCTTAATTTTTTTTCTATTATTTTTTTTCTATAATCATTCATGGAAGACAAAATCTGTAGATAAAATGATAGAATATGGTGATCAATGAATTCTATTACGGAATGAAGAGACAATTTTTTTTGGGATATTATTTCTTCACCCATCATTATAACTAATATTTTATATCATTAAATAATTAAATATAATTTTCATTTTATGGTCTATGATTTTTTTTAATTAAATTATGGGGATCTTTTTTATTATAACGAAACCATCATTATATTTTACTTATTTTTTTGTGTGATTAGCTTGCTAAAATTTACATTGATGAAATCTAGTTATATTTAGATAAAAATAAATTTTTTTGTAATCCTTATAATAAAATGGTACTGAAAAATTATTTTCATGTTTTTATCCCTAATATAATTTATTTTAATATAAACGAATGGAAAATACACCATTTTTTTATAATTAAATACATTATAAATTTTTATAAGGAATAATATTCAAAAAAAATCGGATGTTTTTTCAATTAAAATTATTATATTGGTTCTTCCGCATTAATTTCAAAAAAGTAGAGTCTTATGGATTTTATATTGAGAGGGAGGAGATTTTTTAAATAAGATAAAATGTCCATTAATTTTAAACCAGAAAACGACATCATTCCACATTAATTTTAATTTTCTGGAATAATTTTGTATTTTTTTGGGGTAAATGTTTTCTTTATTTTGAATTTTAGGATTCTATTTTGAAGAGGATACATGTTTTTACCCATTGGGTTCACATAGTATTAATAATTTTATAAAATATAAAAATCCAATTATATTGTTAATATTTTGAAACAATATTATAAGATATCATTGAAAGTGAATCCACATGATTATAACCAACATATATTATATGTATATAGATGGGATATAAAATAAAAATATATATTTATGCTCTAATTCGTTTCCATCACTCATTAATATTTTTATTTATTTTGATAAAATTGTTCCATGATTTATGTATGATTCACTAATATTATTTAACACTACAATACATAAGATTTTGAACTAATATGTGTTCTAAATAATGTATTTTACACACACTAATATTGATATATGTTATATAGTTTTATGAAAATTCATATTGATATTTTTTTAATTCAAATATATTTGTTTCAAAATATTTATTTATTTTTAATATATTTTTAAAATATTACTTTGAAAAAATATTATTCATAGAGTTTCTTAACATTTTAATCTTAAAATATTATATGGTGTAAAATATTAATAAAAATTAGTTCATTGGGGAAATAATTATTTCATATATATGATTGATTTTATTTAATTGAATTTGGGTTATTGATTGCATGATAACAATCAATGATTCTATTTAGGAAAATTTGATTTGAATTTTAAATAATACAAGGGGCCCAAATATTTTCAATGAACATAATATTATTTTTTTTCTTTAAATTTTCATTTTCTGTTATTTACAATATAATTGAATATTTTTTCAGTGAGAATATAATTACATGATAATTTTTACTAGATTGATGTCCCTTAATGTATTGTTTTTTAAAATATCATTATTTTAATTTTTATTTATTTAATGAATTATTATACTAACTGTTCATGTTTTATTTGAAGCTAAAAAATATTTTTTAAAATGAATTAGGTTAATTAGTATACCATCTTCCATGATGTTGTTATTTAAATTAAGAATAATTTTATGGAGTCATTATTCTGTATTATAAATTAAATATTAGAAAAAACAATATCTAATCTATTGAATTATTTTGATACATAAATTATTTATTTTTATGGGAATTTATGGATTTTATTTTCCTTTTAAAAAATTTTATCTAACCATTTAATTTCGTCCACTTATATAAATTTAGATGTTATTGAATATGATTTTTTTTGTAAGGCCTCTTAAGAGAATAATTAATATTTTTCTTATATAAATATATATAATTTTATTCTAAATTTCACTTACGAATCCCATAATATATTTAGATTATTTATGTAATTATATGTTTAATAGGGGATAATTGATCCGAAATAGTTTAGGAAACCAAATTCACTGAGGAACCCAATTTAAAAGGATGATAGATCATTAAATCAGTGTCAATCACAATTTCAGGATGAATATCTAAAACAAATGACATTATTGAACTGATTTATGAAGGTTTAATTCATTGAATAATGTTATCTTATTAAGAACCAAAAATTAAAGGTACAATGAAATACTAAAATTTAGAGACTCTGGAGATATCCTAAAAAATAAGATATATACTGATGTTTCGTCTACTTTTGACCATCAACTAATTGGTGATAGTGAAAATTGTTGGTGAATATAGACAGACCTCATATGAGAGTTTTGATTTGGAAATTGGAATAATAATATGGATATATTCATAACTAAATTAATTTGATATTAGAATCTATAATATTTATGTTATTTGGGTTGCATTATCAAATGTATTTTTTATTGTTAGTCTATTGAGTGTTAAAATTGTAAAACTAACTAGTATATTGTCTTATATCTATGTATGTAACCCTATGAAATTTTTGGTTTTGTGATTAAAAAATAATTTGATACGGGTTTTTTTCTGGAAATGGTGGTTCAACTCTAAGTATGATTTTAATGATGATGGTGGTGGGGCTTAATTTGATTCAATTTTTTTAGTTAATTGATCTTGAACAACTATATTTGATGTACTTGATTGAATGTAGTAATAAATATTCAACATTTATGATGTAGAAAAATAATTTATTAAGGAACTGGTTTCGTAAATTAGATTACATTTAACATTAATCATAGATAATAAGATTCTTGTTTTTGTAGTTTTTAATGTTTTTGATTAATGATCAAATAAACTAATAAGCTACAATGATTCATGTATAATAGTTTTTATCATTTAAAAGTATGTCCAAAATGTAATTATTGTAATAAATGGAAGGTAAAATTGATTGGTTGAGCTCATGTTCACATAAACTCTAAATAAATGTACAATTTCCATTGATAAGTTATTATTTTCATGAGTTTTTATCAGTATTTGAATAGAATCATGAAAAATTATGTTCTTTAATAGGTGGAATAGTTTAGTAGTGTGATTTTTTAAATTAACGAGGAATGTTATGTAAGGAAAAAGGAAAAAATATTATCAGTGATTATTGTCATGTTATCATAGAATAAATATTTAAGGTCATAGATAAAATATATAAGGGAAAGTCAAAATCAAATTTCGAGGGTTTTTAACACACATTCAAATACAGTTGAAAACACTGATGATCTGGAGATATGAGAATGATATTTTATTCATGATTATGATTAATAGCTATATATGTTATGAGATATGGAGTTAATGTGGTGAGATATTATTGAGAATTCATGAGATGTAATTTCCTCTCTAATTTAATTTTTTTTTACTTTCATAATTTCATCTATTTATTGTCTCAATCTATAAAGACATTTATTGTACATTATTTAATGGTGATGAATTTAAAATTTTATGCTTTTCCATTTTTTTATATTCCAGATTTCATAATACCAAACTAAAACAAATTCATTCTAATTGTGTTTCTTTAGGTATAGGGTGAAATTATATATAGGTAGATATAATTATTGATGGATACCATGAAACATCAAACAATTCTATCTTCTATTGAGTAAAATATATTTTCATAATTAATAATTCATTTATTCCAGATCCAAAAGTTTTATTTTGAAAATAAACTTCCCATGTACAAACTCTGTAACATATATAAATGTCATGAAATGAACACCAAATTTCACATTACCATTATGTTCAAATTTTCATCTTCTCAATAAACATTTCATTCTATTTAATTTATTGATTTCTACATTTAATAATACCCCTTGGATAGTCTATCCCATCATCATTTAGATGAAAACATGACATCCACTGTCTATAGTGAGTGTGAAAAAAATAATTTGTCTTTTGATTGTGCATCAATGATAATGAAAAAACACATATTGTTATACCATACTATTATGAATAACAACTCATCCCTGAATCATCATTTAAAACTCTATATCGAGAAAAAAAACCTTATCTATTATAGGGTACTATGTGAACAACACAAAGAACATCATATTTTTCAACTCCCTTATTTCTCCCATCCATAATCTAAATATAAGAACATAATTCCCATCACTTAAAAATTGGTTCTTAAATATATATCAATTGTAAATTTTTCAAAAAATCACTGGATGTATTTATCACACCAAAATAAATACAAATCACAGTTTCCATGATTCATCTATGATATTTCTCAAAAAAAATATTTATTTGACCAACTTATATAGTATAAATGATATTGAATTAAATAAGAATGAATATTTTTTAGGTAATATTCAATCTCTATAAAATTTACATGTTGATTATCTTTCCTCAGAGTCTCCAATACAATCCATTTATGATATTTATGAATTATCCTAATCAATTAATATAAAAAAATCATTTATATAGACTACTACAAACTGTTCATGGCCATTTCAATAGATTATATTCATTTGATCCATGATGAAAGAGTGCTAATCAGTAATTATAAAAGGAATCATTTTGAATTAGTAATCATCATAAATCTTTTCTATTGATATTTTAATTATATATTCTTGATTGACCATCAATTGATGATATCAATAATATATGTAAATTTTGTACAATTAATATGTTTATAAAACATTATAAAATAAGTAATCAAGATGGGTTATATGACACTTCAATAATTTTTATCATTTTAGGTTCATAATAATCATTTTAGTGACACACTAAATACTATTTCATCTTACAAAAATGAAAATTTATTGACCCCATGGGGAAGCACATAGGTGTATGATTAGAACTTTTAGATTGTCTTACTATTGCTATAGATATTCCTACAACCGAATGTTTTTCAATTCTATAATGATCAATTGAAATAAGTATAGCAGTAGGTTTGAGCTATATATAAAATTAGTCATCGATTTTCATGTAATTCTGAGACATGACTTGAATATATATATTAATACATTTCTAAATGTTAATTATATCATAAATGATGAGATTATAAACAACCATACTTGATAAGTACTCCTCATGAATATGTAATAATACCCATATGATATATATAATTTCAATTGAATGTTAATATTTACCATCACATTAATATTTTACCATTATTAATTTAGGATATTGAAAATGATTTCATTATGCTAGAAATTAAAAATGGATCAAAAGGGATCATTAATAAATGAAAAATAATATTTCAAATTCCACTATAGTAAAATTATATGATTTACATAGAGAAAATTCGAAAAAAATAACATTATATTAGAAACATTTTATAGTGGATAAGTGTAGATTAATTATTAGTATCCAAATAAGTAAATAACATAGAATATTCTCTTCCTTCATCCATAGGGTGTGTATTTTTTCATTTTATTAATAAATTCTCTCATATAAATCTCAATATTCCCAAATTCATGATATTTTAGTATCAATGGAACCATAAGATAATATTTATATTTCTATATCAACCATTTATGTTTTACATTGAAATTATTTACTATATAACCATTCAAGCCATACATAAAATATCAACTTTTATTCATTGATACAATTCTGTCAGTGATTCTTTACACATTCATTAAATGCTGAAAGATGAATGTTCTTCCCTCTATGTCATACATCAAACCTCCTTTCTAATACTCTATATTTGTATCATTTGGTTATTGTGGAATCAAATCATGTTTTAGTTTATTATATATATCTTGATAATGATGATTATGTACAATAAAAAGGTTTTATGTTTCATATTCCATTTCATTTGGTTTCATATGAAGGTAGTCATTTCATTTGTTATCACATTCATTTTTACGTGATTCTTCATAGATACAATGAATGACTAAAACTACAAAAAATAGTCAGAGAATCAATAATTAATAATCAATGTTAGAAACTATATAAAACCATTAAAAAATTTAATAAATTATAACAACCTATTAACATCATATGAAACATTAGGTTAATCATAGGTTGTTAAAAAAATTATACACTCATTGATAATAATTATTCATAAAGATTAATGGAATTAACATAACCATACAACATGGGTGTTTCAAACCAATTGTCATGTCAGTCCTATTTTTGATAAACCATGTGAATATTGTGTGAACTACCAACCAACCTTCTCAATGATAGTCTACATATTTCAAATTGTAAAAGCATATGTATCCAGATTTTTATAACCATATTGGGATTTTAGAGTAAATAAATTATTTAATATAATTTTTAACATTAAATTTGGATATTAAAAAATAATTAAATAGATTCCTCATGTCTTAAATAATGTTTTTCTAAACATATTCTCTTAAAACAACTACATCTTAATTGGATATCAATTAAATACCTCTAAAATTAATATATAATTTTACGTAATATATTTTTATAATTCAATAGATCTTTTAATAATAAAATACATCGGTCCAAAACAAATGGTGAGCTTAAATGCTCAGAAAAGGAAAACATTGTAGATATCAATCTATGATAATAATTTATAGTACGATTGGAATACGTCTTATAAAACACTTTCTTAAAATATGAAAATCATACCAAGTAATTCATGTTCATAATAATAAATTTCTACTATCAGTGTTTTGGACTAAAATTTAACTTATTATTATTCATAAATCCAAAATAATGATTTATGGTGAGGAATTTGAGCATATAAAATTAGATTATTGGAAATGAATAATCACTGTAAATTCAATATTTGTTAATTAGTTTTTATTAAAACATGTATATCAATCAGTTTAATGATATGAAATTGCGTCTGCATATAAATGTATGGGAAATAATGTAGGTCTATGAGAAAAATTCAAGATATTTCATTATAAGAACAACTAAATGAATAATTTTGTCAAAAATGAAATCATGTTAAAAAATATCATAAATAGTACCATATGATTTAATGGATTATCTAATGCATTAAAGGTATATATATTTTCTGAACACCATTCAACATAATGAATAATGTATATAAATATTCTACAGGATCATAAAACATCCATAATAACATATCATGTGGAATTTAATTTGGTTTAATTAATGTTTAATAATAAAAAATATTCTAGTTCTAAACTAACAGGTTTCATTGAATCATCATTAAAATATCACCATTATATGAAATATAGAAAAATAAATTAGATGACATGAAGAAAATTTATTAGTAGTGTAAAATAAAAATTCTTGATGGATAATGACATAAATAAAAAAATTATTTTATGAAATTAGTAAGTATTTTCATATTAAAACAACAATAAAATATTTGTTTTCGCTTTGTAACTTATCAATAAATAATGGTTTTAAAAATAAATTGTTTTCCTTTATCAGAACATTTGAAACATATAAATAAATATTGATTAATATTTAAATTCATTAATGTGTAAAAATATCTTCGTGCCATTTATGTTATGAAATGAAATTATTTTGACACATTTCTAAAAAGTAAAAACAAATTGGTTTTAAAAAAATTCAAAATATACATTAAATCAATTACAAATATTAAATTTTACATCCATTTTTTTAAAAAAATTACTTTTATATAAAATATATTATTAAATGTTGTGAATAACATTAATACAAAACAAAATGTATTCTTCCATTAAATTAAATACAGTAATATTTTCATAAAAATATTTTATAATCTATTTTATATACCAATGTGATAAATTTTATTGAAAAAATTAAAACACCTATTATAACCAGTGTAAATAATATTTATGGTTTTTTAATGATAAATATCATATATTTTTCTTCATTATAATGTTATGATATAATGTCCATAAAATAAATTACATTGATTAATATATAATTATCATCAAAGATACATTGGAATCACAACACCATCGCAAGAAAAATAATAAAAAGAATCTTTGAATAAATATAATCTATATATATTAATTATATAAGATATAAAATAGATAATATAAAATCCAGTTTATTTTATCTATTCCATACATGATTCATGTATCCACAATATAATATTGGGACGATTGACACTTAAAAAAAGTATTGAAATTATACATAAACACCAAAAAAAGTATCATAAATTGATAATTAGTATATAAATAAACAAGATATGTATTAATAATTATCCTTAAATATATCAATAATTTATAATTTACAATTACCAATCCTTTCGTAATTATCCATTAATTTCATTGTTTATCTAAAAAAGGATCGATTTTCAATGAATGTTTCGATTAGATGATTCCAATACATACCAAATTATCATAGTTTTAAAATTTTATGACTATCAATATTGTCCAATTTATCAATTTTTAATTATAATTTAGTTTAAAAAATTACATTTAGTATTCTAGATAAAAATGATTTACATCCCTTTCTGGAGATTTTACTTATTAAGTTCACATTAGTATTGTTTTCTTTATTTTAAATGATTGGAATAAGATAAAGTTAATTAATAAATCACCATTATATAATTAAAATTATATTAAAAATACCATATATAATGCTAAAATATATCATTACTTTCATCCATTTAATCGGGATCTAAAAAATTAATAACAAAGCTCCATTGTGGTGGTAGTAAAACCAAATGAAAGAGCATTGTTTTCCATTTTTCAATTAATAAGAGGGTCGGAATGTAGAAAATATTATACATGTATAATAATTTGTATTTAATAATAATAATATATATATATATATAATATCTTTATATGAAAATACATTTTAATGAGTAGTGAAAAATAAAATGCAATGCTTCATCGATATGGTTGTGCCTACATACTAATTGATTTGTTTTGATATTACATTATATAAAAATGATATAAATAATTGTGATAAAATGAATATAATTACATTAAAATATTGAAAATATATTAATTAAATTTTATTAAAAAATTAGAGTACTTTAATTCTATTAAGGAATATTGAATATAGAAAAAGGGATGTAACAAATTATTCATATTCTATAGTTATAATTCATAGAAAAGAACCATAAGACTTATTCATTGTGATGTTTGAAGAAAATAATAAATAAATTTCATGTATAAGAATTATTTTAGTATATTTGATAACATATTTTCCATGTAAAGTGGAAATCCATTGTGGATGAGTTATAAGAGGTGGTTATGTTTTATATGTGAGGATGTTGGTAAAATTATTAATACTATGAGAATTGTAATAAGTTAATGTTTCTCTCACGGGATTGTGGATTCATATTTACAAATAATATAATATAATAATATTATGGTAGAAATAAATTCATTAAATTATATTTAATAATTTATTTGAGTAATTTTAATCCTTGTATCTTTGGTTCACTCTTCATTTAACCCATTTAATTTTAACAATGGTTAAATTTTTTTACCACAATTACTATTCATCAGGAAAAAACTACTGTTTAACATATTAACTATTATTTAATTCTATATTTCATAAAATAGAATTTATAAAACATGATTAAAATAAAATAATGAAAATTTTAAATTTAATATCTACACCCAAAATTCATATAAATTTTTCATAGTGATTTTAATTTTCAACTAAAATATAATTATATTTTCATTACCTACCACATAAATACCATTATCTAAAAAATTAAATATATGATGCAATAAATTTTTTAAAATGCTTCTGAAAATCATTAATTTTTTTTGAGTAATGAATTTTATTATTATTAAATAAATAGTTCTTAATAATTGTTTTTGAAAACATATATTTTTTTAAATTCAAAAGATATTATCATAATTTCTGGGAAATTAATATAAATAGGATGAATTTTAATTAATTTTAATTAAATTTAATATCAATAAATAACATATAAATAAATGTTCCTTACTGATCTAGATGTCCAATTTATAGAAATTTAAAAATAATGTATAAATTTATATTTTAGAATTAACATATAATTCTTTATAAATATTCATTAATAATTAAGTAATAGATTATCCATTGGGATTTTCAAATGTGATGGATATGATATGTAATACCTAAAAAGAGACACATTGAAAATATAATGAAATTTATAGAGGTCTGGTTGAATATTAACTTAAAATGCTACAATTTCAATATGATCAAGAATCTCATATTTGGGTATCATTCTATTCATTAAAAATATAAAATAATTCTTCTAGGAGATATGAAAAGGCATATAATATCATAAACCATTATATAAAAAAGATCAGTGATTTCGGAATTCATAAAATATATGTTTGTTATGTAGTATCATGATGTATTGTTGAATGTCTCTAATATTTCATTAAATTCCCATATCTATCATAGGTCTTAAAATATTTTGTTTTATCCATTCATCTATTCATGTTTATGTTCTCCATTTGATTCAATAGAGGGATTCATAAGGATATATCTTTATGATCTACTGGAAAGTATTAGTGTATGAAATTTTGATATGATGATTTTTTAATCTGAATCACATTAAATAAATATTGATAAATGTATTTCAATGTTATATAATGTTTTATTTTACCTATTATAATAACCATATATTGGAAGATTATATATATTGCTTAAGTGAACACCAATATTCAATGATTACTGAATAATTCTTTAAAATGTTGTGTTAGTTCTCAAATCATGATCAAATATTATTGAAAGGTGTAATTTAGGAACCCATACAACATTAATATTGTAAATCCTAAAATAACTATAAAAAAATATATCATATCTACCAATAATTAACTATTATGGTTTTGTGATGTGATATAATTCAATCCAAATGTATTTATGACTCTTATATGAATTAGTGAATCTATTGGGAAAATCATTTCAAATGTTTTTTTATTTTTCATAATTTATGGGTAATCATTATAACATATACTAAATATTATTTCCCTATTCTATAGCATAATCATATTCCAATCAATTAGATATATAATTTTTAACATCCTTTATCATATTGGCTCACAAGGAATTATCATTTAGAAATATATATATATATATATATATTTTTTATTGATAGATAATGATAATCTCTGAACAACATCCAACAAATCCTTTAAGGATTTTGGTATTGAATGAAAAATTAATCGATCTGTGAACCTTATATTTACATTTGAATTTTTTTGATCTAGGAAATAGTTCATATATTCTTATGCAGATCAAGATCATATATATTTTGTCTATTTAATATTCACATGTATAGATAGTGGAAAATTAATTTGATAATGTTGTTATCTATCACCATTCCACATTATTCAAAAACCTATGACATAAAAATGAATATATAATTAATATATTTCAATTAATTTCATGGAAAAACTATAAACATCCATTTTTTAAATAAAATCATCCACCATATTCACTGACCCATTATCATAGTTTTCTGATGGGTCACAACCACTAAAAGAACATTTTATCTCATTTGAAGAATATTAAACACATTCTATGTGAATATATACCTGATGATTTTATAATATATATATATATATATATTACACCTTTTACTAAACAAATAAAGCCTCTATATTTTTAGTTTAAAATAATTATGATCGACTCTAAATCATGAGTTTATTAATATTAATCATGCACCATTGTCTTTACTAAGGCCAATGGTAGTACCCAATCATTCAAAATTGGATGACATCATAGTCCATTATTCATTGTGATACAACATACCACATATTCATCGCTACTAGTGGGTACATTTAGTAAAAATTCACTGAACTACATAAATTTCTTCTTGTTGAGATATTCCACACATTTCTTATTTCAATGGATCACAACTCCCTCATGTGGATAATTTTTTATATGATTATATATCAATGTTAATTTACACGTATTTTTTGGATGTGTATATGGACCCTACTAAATCTATTGATCATGGTCATAATGTAATGTTTAAAAAAAATTTCAATAATAACATTCCCAGAAGGATCCATATATATACCTTCTGATTAGATTATAATTTATAACAATTGATATTTCATTAGACAATTTTTATACAAGGTAATACTTAAAATTATTCTTTTCCTTCCAGAGAGAATTCCAAAAAAAATCACATTCGATCATAATGTTATTTGTTTCTCTATGAATATATAGTAATATGATCTATGAGGACAAGAAAAAAATTATTATTGTATCCTATAAATGTATTATTAATTATAGCCATGAAAAATTTATAAAAAATATTTCATAAAAATGGAATCTATATAAATTATTAATAATATTCCTTCTATGGATATATGTCTTCAATATATCTTCCTTCATGATGATAAATTGACTAAATATAAAATTAATGACTATCATGAAAATTAATTTGTCTACAAAAGTTTGATTAACTATGTCATCAATATATTGTAGTAGATAAATAATTATCATAGTTTTCTATTAAGGATCCATATAATTAATGAAATGATGTGCTGAATAATATTTCCCCATAATAAAAAGAATGTTTTCACCTCAAGGAAGCAGACATGATTGTATGAATCATTTTTATGGATTCTCAAACACATTCATCTTTAATTCATTTAAGACAATTTTATATATTATATAAAAGATAATAGATTTTTTTTTGATTCATGTATTAGTTATTTTAAGAATTCCATTTCATGATTTAGGTGAATGTTATGAATTTATAAAAGATATACATTATTATATTCCATAATAATAATAATAACTTCAATATTACATTTTTTTAAAATATATAGATTGAAATATTCCACATGAATGTTTAACATGTCCCATATAAGAGAAGTAATTTATAATAAAAATTAATATTCATATGTACACCAATATATGATCATATAAAAATTTTTGATGCCAAATATTATTTAATTATTCTAATTATTCATAGTACATATTAAGAGGGATTTAATAATTAATGTCAAATAAAAAAGAAAATATAATGAAAATAATAAAATTTAAATTAGGAATATTCCTATAAAAAACAAAACAACATCCGCATATTGTGAGAATATGATATTTGAACCTTAATTATAAAAATAAACATCCATGAATTACTTCATAGAGGATGATCCTTTATATTTTTTGAGTTTCCCTTATATTATGAAATTGACTTAAATAGTGTAAATGATTCTGAATCATATGAAACTAAACTATTAATGATACCATAAGATAAGCATTATTATCTCGTTAAAACAATTCATTTTTAAAAAAAATATTTAGATATCCAATTACCATATTCTCTTCACATAAAATAAAATCTCATTTCATTTAGACATTTATTTATGGTATTGTATCTCATGCATGACCTTCAATACAATATATATTCTTCCGCCCATGGATGTAATTAATTTATCTTTCTTGAAGCACTGTTTTTTATTTTGTTTTTTTATTTCATTAAGAATCATTCATAGTTTTATTTCAATAATCATCACTTTGGATATCTAGTTATGAATAATCATAGAGATAAAAATAATAGATTTCATTTCATTTGGTTTCACAAGAGGATACTAATTTCAAATATTTTCTTAATTATTTATCATATAAAGCCTCATGGTTTGATCCATTTTCAAATAAAAAAATAGTTTAAGGATAAAACATCTTTAATTAAAGTGACCAATAATATAAAAATAATTCCCATGATGTCATAAATACTTATTAATTTTTATCATCCACGACCTATTTTATTTTCATCAAAGGATGTATTATATTCTATTAGTAATTATTCAAAATTCATTATATAATGAATTTGAATTAAAAAAAATAGTTCCCTTGGTATAGAGAGAGGATTCTTTTTTATGCACCATGGGATTATCATGTTAACCCCCAACCAAAATTTCCAATGTTATTAACCATATTTTCATATTTAATAAACCATAGAACATCCTTTTTATATCATGAAAAAAATTTAATGAATAAGAAACCATAAAATATAGATGTTTACAAAAAATTATATTATCATTGTATATGAGGAATTATCCTTAATAATTTCATGAATTTTTAACTATTCATAATCCATATAAAGTCCAATAAACCTTTCATACCATCCAATTTTACCATATCAATGTTTTCATAGAATGATATTACATTATTTTATATTAATATTCAAAATATTTCATAATAATATATATTTTATGTTGTAATGGTTTACATCATTTACTGACTATATAGAAAATCACAAAAATTCACAAAACATATAAAAAATTAAAAAAACATATATATGATAATCCCATTAATAGAAATAAAAAAATTATATCCTGTATTCATAGTAAATTAATATAGAAACATAATAAATTGTGATTTTATATGGTATATAAGAGTAATCATATGAGATATCAATCAACGATTATAAGTGGTCTTATGATAAGCATAAGGGTATAAAAAATTTCCAAATAAATATTAATCATTACCTACCAATCATGTTTATAAATCATGTTTCATGGCCAAAGAAATATTTTTTAACAGGACACACATGTATAATCGTTATATCAATATCATAAGTCATAGAACACAATTTTTTTTTATATTAATTGAACTTTTTATAAGTGACATTACATATAGATCTTGTTGGTAAACAGAGAGGAGGTGGGGGGATTATTTGTACCCACGATTTTATAAAAATAAATTTATTATACATTTTAATCATTTAATAGTTAGAAATCTTCCCCTATTAAGATTAATATATCCTACTAGTTCTAACACAACCAGATCAGATGAAATACAAAAAATAAATTAATAACCACACAAAATAATTTTACATTATTTCAGCATAATTCCTGACAAGATTTTTGTTTTGTTCGTGTGATGATTAAGACATTTATTCTCCATTAATATTATTTAAATCCATTATATTATGTTGGTAATGATTTAAATATACTTAGAAAATTATATTAGCCTCCTCTGAATTTTAATTCTACTAGTATCCCACCAGTGTTTACAAACCCATTGAAATTTCAATGAGTATGATCACACAAACCCGATATTATAATTGTAACAAAAAACTAATCTTCCTCCTCGAGCAACTATGATTAGAAAATTAAATAATTTCTTATATGAACAAAAAATCTTAAATTTTCCATGATTAGAAAAATATTAATATAGAAATTTTATCCTAGTACTCCACTAAATAATTAGAATACATCCCATCCAATTATTCTCGCAATAATTTTAGAATGAAAAATAAATATACCATAGTGGAAAATAATTTTTTCATATTTCTAATTGTTATAAAAGATACCACATTAGATGACAAAAATATTACTAATCACATATTTTATTTGTTCTTCATTCACACTTTCATATAATTATATTTTCATTCTATAAGTATATCATCTATATTATTCTCATAACTATTCATGTTTCAAACACACATTCTTCATCAATAATCAGTTCATATGAAAATAAAAAATGTATTTTATAAAATATAGAATTAATGAGAATTAATAAATGAACAACTAACTAATAATATACATTACTTCCATGTGTAAACACACTATATTAAACCTTCATGAAAATTTTATTAATTTTTTAACTTCTTCTATAATTCTAATAATTTCATTTAGACATTATTCATGTATGTTTTCAATTCAAAAAATCACTATCATTGAATAGACACAATATATAGGCACTACATGGGAGGATAGAATGTAGTACGTAAAATTATTTTGTTATTCACATAAATAATTAAATAAAAATTTATCAAATTTTTTATTTATTAATAATACTCATTCAGGTAATTGTATACATGGCTTCTACCTCTATTCTCATAACTTGAATGGTCATATGTCGAGATATTTATTCATCACGAGAGTTCAAACAAATTATATGAATCATTATTCTTATTTAGGTAATGTCTATGTATACTGAAAACCACATTCATGTATTACAACAAAACACATGTATTGATCCTATATTTATCACATAATAATTAGTATTATATGAGTTATTATCACTATATTATTATGAGGATGATGTATCATTAAATTTGATATCTTCTCACTCTGTACCCCAATCCTAGAGCTCTTTATACTTGTTGTATCACACAATTAAAATTACCAACGGTCTATGGGTATTTATCTAGGAACTACAATGAACTAAGCACTCATATAAACATAAGAAAACATTCTAATAGATAAATTTCCTTTAATTTCATAACTAGAAAATAATATTTTACTTATAAAACATGATTTCATAGTCATCAATCATTCACATAATTCGACTTTCTTGATGATATTAAATATTTTTACATAATAATATTGGATTCCTCGGAAATTAAAAAAAGTGATATGTTATATACTATTCATATAGTTGTCCTTTTCATCATTTTAATTAATTCAAAAAAAATTACGTTCATGTGATGGTGTGATTGAACTCTCATATGAATCCATTAAGTTCTAAATATATAAATATAATAATTCAATACATCTCAGGACCATATTATTTATCCAACAACACCTGATCATTTTATCTAAATAATTTCACACAATTGAGTATTTTCATTATGACTGCTTCTAATGATCAATTCTTTACATTGATTGTTAAATTATATGTATCACTGAATTTTAATATACACATGAATACATACCACAAAGAACATGATTTAATTAAAATAAATGGTTTGATAAACCATTTGGATTCATCATTAGAGATGGATGATTATTGTACAATATCTTACCTCATGTGTTCATGTGTTTTCATTGAAGGCTAATGGATTAATACAATATTTTTAGGACAAGAAACGTGTTTGATCAATTGGATGTCTAATATGTGTTTAATTTTATGGTCTATGTTTTTCATTTCATTAAATAATAGATGAAAAATTATCCATTTCTGTGATCTTATATAAATGGTTCCTTTTTAAGGAACATATTTATATTATATTCCATTCCACTGAATCCAAAATATTGCATGATCATCATCACTCCCATACAAGCGATACATAGTACATGGGGAAAACTGAAAGAACATCCCCCCTTATATGAGACATCGATCACACGCCATGGTCCTTATGAATAAAAATAAATTATTAAAATCAAATAAATATTCTAACAATTACATTCTTTAATATTTATAAAAATCATCATGATCTTTCCCCAACCACATTGTTATGGTATTTCCTCCCACAAATTCATGGGTTGAGTTGGTACCATTTCATTTTATTGGATGGATCTTTTTTAGATAATAATAATCTAACAATTGAGAAAAAATATATGTATTAAACTCCACCTAAATTTATCCAATATTAATCCTTATTTTAAAAAATATTAATCAAATAGAATTTCAATTTTTTTCTCATGAATAATATTTTTCATATAATTCAATCAAATGATGATAAATAATCTTAGATAATAAAAAGTGATCAACATAAAATTACTCTATATTTCATCTAATATTATGATGATCTGAAACCATCATCCTAGGACATTCTTCAATTTGTGTTATCAATGAGAAATATCCAAATAAAATTTGTAAATGTTTTAGCCATTGAGAACTACATTTCAATAATCATATTTAATATTATTAATTATTTATAAAATATTAAATTCATGTCACAATATACATTCAAGATTTTGAATTTTATCTCACAAATAATTCAAAAAATAATAAATTTTGAGTAAAATATAATTGAAAAATATGTCAATCATTTTAACATGAACATCCATAATATAAACATAGTGAAAATTAAATCAATATAATTAATACATAAATCAATTTTTTTATTCAATCTCTTCCTCTGGATCAATTTGTAATACCAATTTTATATAAAATGTAAATATATTCACTTCATCATTATTGATAATAAATCAAAATTTATCTATATGGGTAATAATTCTAATATTCATAATAAACTATTAATAACAACATCATATCATATTCAATATTATTAATTCATTAGATAACCCTTTTAGACATATTCAAATTGATCTGGTTTTTTTTTAGCATTACATTTCAAAAATAAATTTGTCATAAATTTGTTTTTTCTATGTCTACATAAGATGATAAAGTGTAAAAAATAATAGTTATAATTTATTAAAACAGAAATTTAAATTAATCATATATATGTGATACCGAAAAAACCCCTATTTGAATGGTTTATCAAAATATTTTTATCTAGTATCCTATATTATTTTTATAATTAACTAAAAACAACTTTTAAAAAAATAATATCATCAGCCATGTAAATAAATATTTTTTTGATAAGAAAATTTTTTCTCCCTTTCAATATCATAATTAATGTTCAATATATTGATAAGAGAACACACCTCTTTAATGAATGGCTACACTTTATGGAATTTAATATCATTTAATATAGTACGTACAAATAATACAAATTTTAATATGATATCAATTATTATATTAAATCTAAATGGTTTTCCAGTTCCACTCCGCATTTTTATATGAAATTCAACAAATCATCCTCATCATGGATGGAATTCTTCAAGAAATAACTCTAATCACAATTTTGAAACAAATTAATGTATTTTCATGGGATATAATTTACTTAATTGAATCCTAGAGTTTCCAAATGGAATACCCCATCAATTTCCCAATTATTTTTTCTAACATTCATTATTTCATGAATATAATTAATTATATACCACAACTTCAATTCCCTGAATAGAAGAAACAAATGCACAATATTCATTTGAATGTGGTCATTTTTAGTACTTTATTAATGGTAGAAATCCTTTGATTTATTTCTCAATGTTGAAACATCATTCAATCCACATCTATGTTTGTCAAAACAAATTATGCGTTATCCTTATTTGAATATACAATTTATATCATATAAGGAAATCATGGACAACATGATCTATTCATACATTTATATATGTGGAATATTCTTCTTTACATGATCATTCAACGAAATGTCTTTATTTTCAACTTTCGAGCCTATTCATACTAGACTTCTAATATTATTTTTGTAATTTTTTGTAAATTATCTTCTTTATTCTTTTTTGTATAATCCTTTTTCACACTATCATTTACCACACAATAGGTGAGTGGTTATTTTCCAATTTTTCACTTTTCATTTTTTCATCCTAAAAACATGTCATGCATTTTTTATTAATATGCTCAAAATTTTGGCACAATCCACTAAAATATCTATAGTCATATGGTTATACGTCAAAGTTAAACTATTATTATGTTCAAATTATTATTTTTGAGGGTGAAGAACAAAAAATACCTATCATTATTTCATTATTGATTCTTTTTTCTATTTTAGATTACATCCACCAATAATTGGTTTTTTGGGTATTCTTACTTTTTCCATGATATATCCTCTTTCTCCATAGTTCAATTCCAATTTATTTTTTGTGGAATCCATTTTTTCATTGATCATGGTTGTGTCCTATTTCATATTTTTAATGACTGACTTCTTCTACTTAAATCTTAAGGAATACATTTAATCTCCAAATTTTTACCTCAATATTAATTTTTATATTTTCATCATATCATCTCATACATATTTAATTGTATGAACACAACATCCCTAACCATAAATATTTCAACTATAATTTTAAAAAAATTCAAGAAACCCAAATATATTATTGGTTGGGATTTTTTTAATATGATGTATTTTTCAGTAATATATGATTTTACATCACAATAGATAAGATCAATATAAATATTTAGCCTACGTAATTATAAATAATTAGAAATTTATTCCAATATTCATTTTCTTAACACCCAATATTGCAAAAAAAATCCAAAATGTGTTGATTTATTCATTTCCATAATATTTTTGATAGAATTTGCATATTTTAATTTTTGTGCCACAAAATTCTTAATTTGATAATTTGACGGGGAAAATAAATTTATTTAACTTATATGATATATATTTATTTATATCATTAGATTATTATTGTAACACCCTAATCTTCCACGATACGTTTCCTTTTGAATAATGCAATAGCTTGTATTGTATTCTACATCGAGATTCTAACACACCCCGACCAATCAAATGCCACTATAAATAATAATAACCAAATTTTAAAATATTATAAATTTTATCTTACAAAATGGAAATAATATTTGTATTCAGAATATTGAAAATATCTTTTGGTGAATTTTTTGTATTTTTATGAAAACATTCAATTTTTGATTAATAGTATAAAAACATTGCGTTATTGGTTAAAACCGACTTTTTATTTAAATAATTATTTATTTAATATTCATTTATTTTTGGCCAAAATAGATACACAATACTGATATATGTTCAATGTAATTCATTGGAGTGATTTTATAATAAGTTTAGATATATAAAAGTTTATAAAACTTTTTATCGTTTTTACCCACCTCGTAGTAGCAATTGAAAATTTGTATAAAAAATTATTTTACCACTTATGTGAGTTGAATTTCAAAAATATGGGTGACACTATTAATATCAGTAAGTAAAATTTTGTTCAATAATATGAAAATATGTTTTGGTGAATAGTAACTTTTGACTTTTATTTATGACAGTTAAAAGTAAATAGGGTAATTAAGGGTAAAAATGATATCATAATTATCCTAACACTTGTTCTAATTCTATTGGAAATGAATAATTATACAAAAAAACCTTAAAAATAAAATATGATCCTATTTGGTCCAAATGGATTATATTAAGACTTTTATTATTATTTTATTTAATGAAGAGTTAAAATAGTTAAATTAAATGTGTAATAACTAAAAAAATTTAATATAGGATTACACGTAATATAAATTCGACTATAAATATTCATTATAAAGATAAAACTATTTCCTACATAATGGTATTTTATTTATAAATTATAGACATTATATATTTTATTTTATGTTTGACACAATGATGATGCATCAATTTCCTTAACAATGAAATATTAAAATAAAATATATTATAAATATCAAAATAAATGTTAATTGAAACTTATATGGAATTATACTAATTTTATTGGAATATATAAAATGTTAGGGTTGGTTAAATGAATTTTATTCAAATTGATAATGTGTTTATGGCATTCAAAAAAATCAAATACTATATAGTGTCCAAATTGACATAATATAGTTTTTAAAATAAATATTATATTATTAATTGATATAATCTTCATAAAAATAAAAGGATCAGCCAAAGGACATATATAAGGTTATATATATTTATAATGAACTATATGGGGATCTCTTCGCTAGTTGTGGTTTGTTTATTAACCATATAATATTAAAATAGAGAGGGATGCGGTAAATGTCAAACTATATTTCTAAGAGTTAAATCTAAAAGATACTATTAATATGATGACCTGAACCTTTTTAAATCCTATTGGTTTATAGATTTTCGGCCCATCCCCATTTTATCCTTTAAATAATTCATTTTAGAGCCATTAAAACCCGAAAATAAATTTATTATAAAATAATATTTAATGCTTTTCCTAAACTGACCCTCACCTCTCTTAAAAAAGGGCACTTACCCTTCTCGTAAATTCACACATCCAGAGAATTTTGTCTTGGCCAAACCCATCACATATACACTCCCAAATTTCCTATGTTTATACTAGAAGCTATTCATTGGATAGAAAGTCATCTTATAGAGCCCTTTTGATCAAATCAATAATAAGACCAAGAAGAAGAGGTAAATATTTCGTCACTTCTTTCATGTTATTTTATTCATCCAATTCCTCATTCATTATTTTTTACATTCTAAAATATTAACTCCAGTATCTTCTATTTAATGTGATGTTATTATAAAAATGGTACAACCATATTCATTATTATATTCATCCTATTAATGAAAAAGTCATCATACATGCATTCTTATGGATTACCGTCTCCACCTCATTATCATCCACATCCGTGTTTTCATTGAAATGTAGTTAAAAACATTTTTAATATTTACTATAGTATGGGAAAAAGTCATTTATACCCTTATTTTACCATATATTTATTGAAATAAATCTGTCTATTGTTTTCCAAACAAGGTACATTATGAACTTTTCCACAATATTAAAGTAAGAATGTTTTTTAACATATACTCTTGGAGTGGATATTTTCTATAGTTATGCCATCATCGAAGCTTCCCATAAAAGATTATAATAATATTTCCAAAATAAATTTTTTCTTTTATAATTACATGACTTATTATTGATTTCATAATAAAAAGAGATATTTGTATCCAAATGTTTTGATTTCATCTATCTCAAAATCTTTTGATGGATTTTAAGCTTCTTTGAAGTTGATTTATTATGATACAAAACATCCATAATGTATTGATGTTTTTGTGATATGTTTGACTATGGAAGTGTTATTTTTAAACCATTCATGGTCTAAGGATAAAGTATTGATATTTCATATGCATGCTTTAATACGAATGTTTATGTTATGTTTGATCCTTTTTATATAAGGAATGCATTCGACTTAGATTGTTACGGGTGGAGCCAGCTATAGATTCTCGATGCATCAGTAGGTCTGATGAGACAAACTAGTGTCTCGGCCCATGTACTTGAAAAAATCTTATTAGAATTCTGGGAATAAGGACATTAAATGTGGATATGATGTCTACCATTATGTGTTCTATCATTATTAAAGTGACTATTGATACTATATGTGATTATTCCACTTGTAGAATATCTATGAGAATCAGTAAATAGATTTATTTTATTTTATCTTTTTCATATTATGCTGAATTTTCTCTTTAAAATGCATTTGTTTTAGTCTAATACATTTATTTAAATGTTTATTCTTATTCGTGAATTTTTCCTCTATATTGTTATAATTACTGAGCATCTGAGGTCACCCATTTCTATGTTTTATTTTTCCCATGATGTGATGAAGTATTTTATAGCTGACCTGTATAGATAGGTTAATGATATAAGTGTGATGAAAAGGGGGAAAATGTTTTTGATGGTTTTATTTCATTATGTTATATAATACTTATGAATTTATCAAGTCCTACCACGGAAACTAAACTGATCAGTCATTCGGGACATGTTCTATTATATCATGATATTTTTATTTAATAATGCACCATATCTGGGTAACTAGGGTCGGGGAATTATAGTCGGTATCAGAGGATGTTTAGTACCAACCATTCAAACTAGATTTAGAAAAACTATGATTAGGGAAAAACACCATAAGATAGACTTTGATTATTAGTATATACGAACTTCCTATGATTTTGGTACTATATAGATTTTGAGAGTTTCCCAAGAAAACATCCATGTCTATATATGAGTAGGTAGAGGTGGCTCTGGAACAGTTGAACCTATGGGTAAAACCTGAAAAAACCTCTTTGATCTAGACTCGAACATTAACTGGTACATGAAAAAGGGCCTTGTTGCACTAATGGTTACGACACTCCCAAGGGATATGATTAGGATAATTCACATTTTCATTAGAAACCATTCTAATGGGTTTATGATTATATAATTCCTCATAGAAATTTTTTTGGGATTACGGATTAGATCCATAAACTATTTATTTTATGTTACGTCTTTTATAAGTTTGGAATTATGTAATGTGATTCATAAACTAATCTATTGTAAGCCATTTTTTTGAAGTTTAGACTAGTTGAAGGAATGGAAACTATATCAACCCACGCATCCATGTATGGCTACTCAATATAAGTAGAGTGGAGCTGGTGATGCAACTGGTGCTGATCAGCTTATCCCCATACTGGGAAAACTCACTCATTTTATGAATAATAACCTTACCTGTATAGAGAAACCTGATCCACAAAGTGGATGATCAATGTTAGAGTGCATCATGAGGAAACAACCATCAACATTCAGTGTAATACATATCCATTAGTATATTAGTAATGGATAAATTCTATAGAGAAAATATTTCACGCTTTGGAGAGTAGTGAAAGGGAAAACGTCATCATGACAGTTAATCACCTCATTGGAGATGTAGATAAATGGTGGTCATTGATTCAAAACACAACGAAAGTTGATGAAGAATCAAATATGGAATGGATGGAGATTAAAGAGATTTTCATAAAAAAATAATTCCCTCATGGCCATTGAGTGGATATGGAGAAGAAATTTCTGAGTCTGAGGCTAAAAGAGGATGTGAATGTCGCAAAATATAAGGCTAACTTTACAAGGTTAGCATGGAATGATGCAGATTATATAGGTAACCCGAAGAGTAAGATTGATCAATTCATTTATTGGTTAAAAACATTTAGCCGGTGAGCATTTGTCTCACAAACATTCTTAACATATGAAGATATTATCTCATTCTCTATAAAGATAAAAAAATAATTCTCTATGTCTTACGAATTGAAATCATAGAACAAGAAGAAGAGATATGTTAAACACTACAGAAAGGGAAATAATGGGAAGAATGGAAAAGTTGAATATCAACCATGTGGTAAATGTGTGAAGAAACAGCCCGGTACTTGCTTCAAGGGAACGTCAGTCAATTACATGTTTGGTGAAAAAGGCCACCATGCTCGTGATTCCAAGGGGAAGAAAGAAGATATTGAATGCTACAATGGTTGAGAAAAGGGACATTATCCAAATGAATGTAATAGGATCCAATTGGACATACCTCAATATATTCTAAGGGAGAAAGACCAAGGTTTTGCGATCACTACTACAATGGTTGAAACTCCAAAAACTTGGTGACAGGTAATTTTATGGTTTCCTCAAATTTAGAAAATGTTGTATTTGACTCTAGATCATTGAAACTATTTTATATCATCCTAGTTTTCTATGAAAATTGTATATTTTAAATTTTAATTAACTAGGAAGTTGTTTGTCAAAACTCCAAAGGGATGTATCATCGCAACAACTTTTTGTGAATCAGTTCCCATTTGGGCATATAAATTCTCTTTATATTCTTATCTCATTGTCATACCCTTGAGTGAATATGATATAATCATTGGAATGTATTTTCTTTGGTACCATGTAGTGAAAATTTATTTTAATAAGAAGTAGGTTACAATTTTCGATGATGATAAGGAGTACCGTATATTTAGAAAAAAAATGTCCCCACTAGATTCTTATCTAGATCCACCCCAAGTAGCTCTACTAAAATCAATTATTTTGGAGGATGATAATGAAATAAATATGGTTGAGGAAAAGAATTTTTTAATATAGTACGTAAGTATTCATCAAGAATATGTTGATGTGTTCCTAGAGGATTTACCTAGACATCCTCCAGAACGAGAAATTGAGTTTTCCATTGATTTAATTTTGGTTTCAAGTCCCATATCGAAGACCCTTATAGAATGGCCACTATAGAATTAGTGGAACTATAGAAAAAACTAGAGGAATTGATTAATAGAGGATTTATTTTCCCTAGTTTTTTCAATGGGGGTCCCCTATCCTTTTCGTTAAGAAGAAAGACATATCTAAGAAGTTGTTCCTTGAATACCGGGAGTTCAATGCTATAACAATTAGGAACAGGTAACCCCTACCTCGAATTGATGATTTATTTGACAAAACTCGTTGAGCTCAATATGTTTCAATGATTTTACATCGATCTAGATATCATAAGTTCTGTGTGAAGAAAGAATACATTCTGAAAACAGCATTTCAAACCATGTATGAGTGTTACAAGTTTACAATAATGCCTTTTCGGCTGACTAATGCACTTTCTATTTTCATGGATCTAATGAGTTGAGTATTCAAGGAATATCTAGATAGATTTGTACTGGTATTTGTTGATGATATCTTGGTATAATAAAAAATCTACATATATCTCAAAAATCACTTGTGCATTATCCTAAATACCTATAGAAGAAATGAATTAAATGAGAAGATTATCACTGGTGAATTTTGGTTTTAGGAGACTTCTATTCTTGAACATATTTTTTCTAAGGATGGAATCTCTGATGACCCTTCATAGACAACGTCGGTCCCAGAATGGCCAACCCCAACGAGTATAACTGAGGTATGCAGTTTTATTGGTTTAGCAGATTATCATCGACATTTTGTTTAGAATTGTTACCGATTTTCTAACCCATTAGTGAAGCTCACAAGTAATTTGGTTTAATTTTGTTTGAACAAATGACTATGAATAATGTTTTGAAGAACTGAATATATTATTAGGGTAACGACCTGGACCTAGTCGGCCACCCAAACAGTGCCGAACGGGTCAGGTGTCACTACCTTAGGCATACCTCCCATGAATGCCAAAGAATTCCGACTAGCAGTGATGGTCTGTTAGGTATAGTGGGGGGGATAAAACATCTGGGAGGATCATAGTAAGGGTATTGGTCCAAGTATAAAAGTAAATATGCAGCAGAAATAAAGGCTCAGTAGAC
This sequence comes from Viscum album, assembly GCA_963277665.1. Classification (NCBI taxonomy): domain Eukaryota; kingdom Viridiplantae; phylum Streptophyta; class Magnoliopsida; order Santalales; family Viscaceae; genus Viscum; species Viscum album. The sequence goes on from OY728158.1 coordinate 1,295,118,130, forward strand.
TCAAACCTTACGCACATAGTGGAAGCACAATCAATATAGATAATCAAAGGAAGTAGAAAATATAGCAACACCTGTGGAAATACACACAACAACAAGCAGATAACATGTAACTACTACTGAACAGTAAAACATGAGTCCAAAGAAAGTCATACCCAACTAGATATAAAAGGATTCCATTGTCTAACCAAAAGTAGCTACAAAAAGTAAGCATACTGATACCGAAAAGAAAAGAAAACAAAGTAAACCACATCAACAGAATGACCTCAAGGTCCATACCATCTCCATGCAACAACTAACGCAGCCCAGCTCCTGAAGGTCTCCTCATTACTTCACATAAATCCAAAAATTCTTCACGAAACTCAAAGGGCCCATGTAGGGTGTGACAAAAATCTCAGTAGGATACCACCCAACAGTGCGTACCAAATATATATGCTTAAGAAGTCATGCATTTACAAGGAAACGGTAATTAGTACAATTCCCATGTAAACATAAACTCCACTGGTGCTCAACAGCAACCATGGAGTGTCACCTGCTTCGGATAACGCTGGAATCTCTGTTGTGTAACCCGACATCACGTGCCACCTGACATGTCATGTCTCAAGCACCGACATCCCGAAGGCATGCCAAAAATTAGTAACACGGCACCATGTGCCTCCTGACACCCCGTGCCTCAAGTACCGACGTCCTGATGGCATGCCCAAGAATAGTAACCCGACACCATGTTCCCCCTGACACCTGGTGTCTCATGTATCGACGTTCTAATAGAACGGTCGTCCCCTGAAGGCTCCTCACCTCCCACATGGCATTCTACGGCATGCACCCCCAACCAACATACCTAATCGCAACTACGGCGGCCTCTACCAACACGAGTTGTCAAAACAACCCCATCACATAATATATCTGTGTGCACACTACTCAAAGACTTGGGTGAGAGGTAATCACCAAATAGTACCTATGCCACAAACACATCTGACACCTCATGTTTCTGTGACCATGTCACTCAAGTCTGACGGCATCACCATCATAGTAACCTGGGCCATGACAAACCTGATAGTCGTACTACCTTAGGCTAACGTCCATGACGCCCAATCTCATGGTCAAAACCACCAAATGTAACCCAGGAAAAGCCCCGGCCTGTGATGAGCATTACTCATGCGTAACCGGGCCAAGCCAAACACATCCCAAAGGGGTCCAGCTAATGCAATATATAAATTTCATATATAACATATTCAAAGAGAAAGCATAACAAGGAAATACAAAGTAAACATTTGAATTTCACTATGCAAGGTGTTGTCCCATACCACCACTGAGGTCTTAACTTCCTCTAGAAATTTATATCAGGATTTAATTAATTAAAATCAACAGTTTAACACATTAATATTTCAATTAAAACTATTTTCACATTCCCCAGCTAAAATTCCCCGATGGGCAATGACCCCTCACCCATCCTGCTCATGCAAACTGGTAACATGGCATACCAAAAAGAATCACATAGGTCTAATAAACAATTCAATATGAAATAGCAGATAAAGTGAGTCCCGCATAAAATACCTGAAAACACGTTGAAGGCCGCGTCACCCAAACAACCACGAAAACACAAAATGAGTTATGGACCACCTACCTGCGACTCATACAATGATACTCCTCCAATAACTGCCCATTCGTTCTAAAACACAGTAAATCTATAAAATATAAAATACTGTTCAAACTCCTATAACTAGTTCCAAAATGAAAATCAGAAAAAACGGACACAGAGGAATCGAGTCCTTACTGAGGTGGTTCCAACACACTAATCAGAGTTCTAAATGGGTCTCAAACGGCCGATAGGGGGAAGGAAGGAGGTTCAGACCTCTTTGTTCATGAATCTAGGTGAAAAAAGTGACTGTTCTTCCTCAAAATGAGGCTAATTCACGTTTTAACACAAAAAAGGAAACTAATCGATCTGTACATTAGGACTACACTCCTTTTATATCATTTAACTGTTCATTTGGGGGCTGTAATTCCACCATCTTACGTTTCGAAACTGCCAAAATTAGTACATGGTGTGTACCTATGGGAACACAGCATGTACATGGTTTCCCTTCACTTCCTTGCAGATTTACCCACATTCCATGTATATTCCGCATACACAGATCGACTACATGGTGTGTCCTTGGGGAACACAGCGTATACCTGGTTCTACCCGGAATACAGGCCTACACGCCATGTATGTCCACCACACAGACGGGGTTACACAGCATGTGTAAAAACACACACACCGTGTAGTCAGAAAATTATACAGGGTCACCACGCGGCATGTACATGGAGAGAACACTACCGACACTCACCTAACATATACACGACATGTACATAAAAGTACACGACGTGTAGTTTGGAAATTTCCAAAAAACATCACATTTTCTCCAGTTTCCCCAGAAACTGGTCAAAAATTCAAAGAGGGTCGGGATTTTAACCCATTCTAAAAACCCTAGTACTTACAACCTCACCACCTTGATATAGCTCGTCCCTGAGCTATCAAACAAAACCCAGAGATGGTACCATACATACCAACCGGTTCAAAGTAACCCAAACTCCCCGATCTCTAAGGGTCTGGCTAAATTTCTCAAGGGGCTCCCCACCTTTGGAATCTCCTAACCCGGTCTCAACCCAACAAAACATAAAGCTTCCAAGGATTACTAACCTGTTTTTCGGATGCATAGTTATCTCATGACACATCATAACCCCGGCACCTCAATGGTGCTCCTATGTCGCTCCCAACACCCAAGGAATCATGTACTGCATCAGTGTCCGCCTCCACGACGTCCTGGTGCGTAGCACCTCAAGTAACCCGCATCCATGATGCCCCGATGCCCACAGCACTTCATGTAATGTGCATCCTCGTTGCCCCGATGCAACACATCTCATACATACATACATACATATATATATATATATATATATATATATCACGCACCCGATATAGTGCCAAACCCAATGAACAACATCTAGTCAGTCCACATAGATCATGTGCACCACATGAACTCCAAATAGACATGCCTCTATAGGTCATGCCAATAAAGGAGACATGGAGATCACGGCCACACCGCGGTGTACCTCTAACTATCTTCGGCTCACTGGTCTTCTCATCCTCTAAAATATCCACGGCGTGCACCTGGCCTGAAACATGGCTACCTGACGCCTGACCTCCCTGCGGTGCTGCTCCAGTCACCGGCCACTGACCCCTCAACTGGGTCCCACCGTCTCTATCATGACCGCCGGGCACAACTGAACCTCGACTACCCTCTCAGGGAACCGAACCTAAACGAACTCCAGATGCTACAGTCTGTCTTGGTCCCTGCCTGCCTTCTATCAGATAAGGCTACCTACAAAACCTATTAAGTTGCTCGTCCAGTCCACATGCCCAGCACACATTCGGAGGCCTATCACACTGCGCCTGAACATGTCTCGACTCTCCACACTGGAATCAAATCAACGAAGAATTACCACGAGGTTGTCTAGCTGAATCCCTGGGCTGACTGCCCTGCTGGAACTCATCCCACCCTCGCTTCCTACTGTCTGAACCATCACATGAAGCTGTTTCCCCGACCAAGTGAGATTTATCTCTCTCATTGCCCTCAGCTATGAGCATCTGATTCACTACCTCAGAGAAAGATCTCAGTCTGAAGATGTTCACCTGGACACAAATGGCATGTCGTAAGACATCCTCGAAGAGCCTCACCCAAGCTGCGTCATCAGTCACCATACCAGGTGCAAAACGAGAAAACTCTGTGAAGGTATCTACGTATTCCATGACAGAAATACCCCCTACAGAAGACTCAATAACTCCTGAGCTATCTCTTCCCTCAGTGTCTCTAGGTAGAAGTGCTCAAATAACATGTCCCTGAAGTCCTTCCAAGCCAGTCCGTCATGCGTACGAGCCTGAACCTGTACGTCCCACCAATGCTTCACCAGTCATCTAATCTTGTACGTCCCCAACTTGACTATCCACCCTGGAGGCGTCTTGATCTTCTAAAAGATCATCTGCATACTCTCTATCCAGTTCTCATCTGCCTACGGACCACCATCACCCTGAAAACGCGGCAGGTGCTGCTACTGGAACTCCCTCGTCAGATACGCCATAGAATGATCCATGCACGCCTATATCATTTCCCAACAACACACATACAAGGATAGCTCGGAGCTACTCGTAATGCCATTCTCCGAACGTTGCCAAACCTGGCTACTCTCCTGCATGCACTGGATCCTGAACCTGATCCTGTCCCTAAGTTGATACATGCATCTCGTGCTCTACCTGTACCGAATTCTGACCCTGATCTTGCAGCACTGTATCATCTCATGCCTGATGCTCCATCGAGTCATGAAGGAGTAACCTATTGAATACCATAAATGTTCAGACATCCCATATATATATATCCAGCAATATACTCTGTGACGATAAGGAAAGTAGGCAGTGCATAACAACTACACTTACTCCCCCTCACCGCAACTCATGCCCCACAGCATCCCAGCCTCATGGCCTCCTTACCTGCCCTCAATAGAGCCAAGTATCAGAAGTACCACAGTCCATGCCCATCCCGAAAACTCACATTGCCTCAAGCCAATGAACGAGACACCCAATCCTGACAGTTACACTGCCTCAGTCATTGTACATGCCTGGTCTCCTAAGAGCCAGACCCTAATATCATGCAACATGTAATTCAACAAATATATAAAGAATGGAACACGCATTTAAAAACTAGAAATTATATAAGGAATATCACCTATTAAAATTACAAATCATATAAAATATGGAAATTTATTTTTATTCACATGGAATTATCACTTCACAAAGCATACATGCAATTATGAAATTGAAATACCTTAAAAATGTGGCTATCAAAATCCAACAAAAATCCATGCTATACGAGGCCAAGGTCTAATTCTACCTTACCATACCGGTTCAAGGGTCACATATCACAATAAATAACCTCACACACAATGTGATCCACCGAGGTGGAAATCATATAAACTGCAATCTGAGCAAAAGTCATACAGCAATTCCCACCCATGGAATCTTGGTCCATCTCTCGGACCTGGGGCTGCAGGCACCCATGCACAAGCTAGAAACCCAGTTCCAGTAACAACAACCTATCACCAATCTACCAAATCCCAAATAGTAAAATTAGTAGAAATAAAAAAGAGAAGTCTCAATATCATTAGTAGCCAAGAAACACTGCTATCAAATACTTGTCAAGAACTCCTCTAATACCACTTTGAAACGACCCAGACCCGGCCAGCCACCCAAAGAGTGTTGAACGGTTTGGGTGCCACTACCTTAGGCGCACCTCCCCTAAATGCAAAAGGCTTCTGACTAGAAGAGAGGGTCTATTAGGTATGTGTGGACACTATGCCCTCTCAGAGGATAATCGTATGGGTACTCGTCCAAGTATAACAGTAATGATGTAGTAGAAAGAAAGTCTCGAGAGACTCAAAACAGACCCGCAGAGTGGAAGCACAATCATTATAGATAAACATCGCAAGCTGTAAAAATAACAACAACAGTGTAAATAAACACAATAACATGTATAAAACATGTAACTACTACTGATCAGTAACACATGGATCCAAAGAAGGTCATACCCAACTGAATATAAAAGGGACCCAATGGCTAATTAACAATAGCTACAATAAGAAAGAAAGTTGATACCGAAAATTATACAAAAAACATTGTAAACCCAAGATAGGAATGAACTGAAGGACCATACCATCTCCATGAAACAACTAATGCAACTGAGCTCCTGAAGCTGGACTCTTTCATACACATAAATCTATAAAGTCTGCACGCGTACTGAAGGGCCCGTGCAGGGTATTAGACAAATCTCAGTAGGATACCACCCAATGGTGCGTACCAAATAAATGTGCTTAATCAGTCATGAATTTACAAGGAAGTAGTAAATATTATAATAAAAAGTAAACCCAAACTCCACTGGTGCACAATAGCCACCATGGAATGACACCTGCTTCGGCCAATGCCAAAATCTCTGTCGTGAAACCCAGCACCACATGCCACGTGACACATCATGTATTAAGTACCTATGTCCTGAAGGCACACCGAAAAATAGCAACCCAACAACATGTGCCTCCTGACACCTCGTGCCTCATGTACCAATGTCCAGATGACAATCCCATGAATAGTAACCCAGAACCATGTGCATCCTAACACCTTGTGTCTCATGTAACGACGTCCTGAAGGCACGCCCATCCTTTGAAGGCTTCTCACCTCCCATGTGGATTTCTATGGTAAGAACCCCCAAGAAAAATATCTAACCAAAACTATGGGGGCCCTATACCATCTCGAGTTTTCAAAACCACATCATCACGGAGTATCTCTGTGTTCCCACTACTCAATGTCTCGGGTGAGCGATAATCAGCAAATAGTAACTATGCCACCAAAACATATGACACCTCGTGTCCCTGCGGCCATGTTGCTCATGTCTGATGGCATCGCTATCCTAGTATCCTAGGCCATTCCCAACCTGACAGTCGTCCTGCCTCATGCCAATGTCCATGACACCCTACCCCATGGTCAAAACCACCAAATGTAACCCGGCAAAAGCCCCAACCTGTGAACAACATCACTCAAGCGTAACCAGGCCAAGCCCAAAACAACCCAAAAGGCTCTAATAGATGCAATTCATGAAATTTCATATATAACATATTTTAAGAGAAAAAATAACTAGGCAAAATAAAAATAAAAATTTGAATTGCACTATGAAAGGTGCAGTACCATACCAGCACTGAGGTCATAAATGCATCTAGAAATTTATATCAGGCTTTAATTAATAATAACCAATAGTTTAACAAATTAATATTTCAATTAAAACCATTTCGGCATTCCCCAGCAAAAATTCCCTGATGAGCAATGACCCCTCACCCGGCCTGCTCACGCAAACTGTTAACATGGCATATCGAAAGACATCCCATGGGTCCAATAAACAATACAATATAAAATAGATGATAAAATGGGTCCCATGAAGAATACTCGAAAACGCACCCAAGGCCGCATCACTAAACAACCAAAAAAACACAAAATGAGGTATACACCACCTACCCGAGACTCGTATGATGCTTCTCCTCCGGTAATCGCCGCCAATTCAGTCTAAAACCTGATAAATCTACAAAATATTCAATACCTTTGAAACTCCTATAACATGTTCTAAAAAATCAGACAAAACAGCCAAAGTTGAATCGTGGCCTTATCAAGGGTGTTCCAACACATTAATTGGTGTTCGAAACAGGTCTTGGACGGATGATCGGGTGAAGGAAAGAGGTTTGTCCAGCTTGGTTCGTGAAACCGGGCGAAAAAATGAGTGTTCTGCCTCAAAAAGAGACTACTTTCTTTTTTAACATAAAAAAAAGAAACTACACGGCTTGTACTTCATGACTACACACTGTGTATATCATTTAACTATTCATTTGGCGGCTGTAATTCTGCCGACTTACTTTTCGAACCCACTGACATGAGTACTCGTCATGTACTTGGTTTCCCTTATCTTCCTCGCCGACTTACACACACTACATGTATATTCCTCATACAAGGATAGACTATAGGGCGTGTACAAGGGGAACACGACATGTACCTGGTTCTACCCAACCAATAAGACTACATGCCATGTGTGGCCACCACACAGATGAGGTTATATGGCATGTTTAAAAATACACGAACTGTAGTATGAAAATCATACCCAGTCACCACACGACATGTACTTAGTGAGAACATGGCCGACACTCACATAACATATACACGGCGTGTACTTAAAAGTACACGGCGTGTAGTTAATAAATTTCTAGAAACATACCATTTTCTCCAGTTTTTTCAGAAACCTGTCAAAAATTCAAACACGGTCGAGATTTTAACCTGTTCTAAAAACTCAGGTTCATATAATTAGTTAACTTTTTTATCTTTACTCTACCAATGGGGAACGATGGGTTTTTTATTTATAGTGATTCTTAAATGAAAGGACTTGTGAATGTCCTTATGCAGAATTATAGAGTTATTGACTATGTGTAACGATAGCTACAAATCCTGAGAAAAACAATCCAACTCGTGATCATGTGTTAGCAACTATAATCTATACATTAAAGATATGGAGACACTATCTCTATGGTGAAAATGTGATATTTATACTGATCACAAGAGTTTGAAATATATTTTATCACAAAAAATAAATCAACAAGAGTCAATGGAGGTTGCTTGAACTACTCAAGGATTATGATTGCACTATAAACTACCACTCGGGGTAAGCAAAGAAGGTGGAAGATTATTTGAAGAGAAAGGATCATGGAGTTTTGATCATGATGAGAGTTGAAGAGGTTCTTATTTTCAAGGATATAGTAAATATATATATGGATATAACCATGGAAGGAGAAACATAAATAATTTTTCAAATGGTTCCCAAACCATATATTCTAGAAAGGAATAAAATTGCTTAGACTAAAGATGAGGAATTTTAAAAGAAAAATAAAGATGTGAATGATGGGAGACTGATCGACAACATATATAAAGATGGAATTTTGATAAATGGGAGGAGACATTGTGTTCCTGATATAATTGATATAAAAATGGAATTGTTGGATGATTATCATAGCTCTAATTTCCTTATACACACTGGTATCACTAAGATGTATAGATATTTGAAATAACATATTTTGTGGGACAACATGAAGAGGGAGATTAAAGATTTTGTGTCGAGATTTATGGATTTTCAACATGTGAAAACTGGAATGCAAAAACCCAGAGGATTCATGAAACCTCTTCTCATACATAAGGGGAAATGGGATAATATTACGATGGTCGTTGTCATGGGGCTACCAAAGACTCCTAAAAGGAATGATTAAATATGGGTCTTTTTTGATCATCTTACCACGTTAGCACATTTTCATGCTATAAAAGAAGATTTACCACTTGAATATATGTGAATACTATATATCAATGATGTTTTAAGACATCATGGAGTACCTCTGTTGATATTTTCTAATCTTGATCCCCATTTTACATCAAGATTCTACAAAAGTCTTCAGAAGGCCCATGATACTAAACATTGTTTGAGAACATCCTAACACCCTGAAAAATGTAACACCCCACGATTTCATAGTACTTTATTTCTTCAATGTAATTGAAAACATTCACTACATGCAATACTGAGTTCAATCGCACTAGGAATTATCAAACTAGACTTTCAAAAATGGTTATGAATAGTATTTACTACATTTTGAATTTAATATAATCCATATAATATTATCAACCATATTATGTGTTTCATATACATAATATAATAAAAATTCAATTTTTTTAGATAAAGGATGTATTTTTTAGAAAATGCAATTTTACTGCAATTTTATGGTGAACCCTTTCTAAATCAAATTTTTAACACCTTCATATATTCAATTTCACCAAATAAACTTATTCATTATAATAGGGAAATAAAAATTTAGTTTTGATTAATTTTTTGTATTTTTCCGATAACTTTCATATTTTGGTGAATAGTGAAAAGTACTAAATTTTTATTAAAAACAATTTTATTAATCAAAATAATTTATAGTGTTAAATTGTGAATTTTATTGGTTTTGAATTATAATTAGTTTATATAATTTTCATTTAATACAAATTAGTTCATTATAATTAATTTTACTTTCAAATTTGACATAAACAAGTGTCAATCTTTTGATAGATATTGTTACTTAAAAACACGGTATTTGTTTTGACAAAGGAAATTAATTTTATATTAAATAATGAAACATATATGTTTTTATTTTTGTAAAATAGACTTCATTTTTTAATTAGGAATATCTATTATAGCTTAGGATTAATTTTTGGAATTTTTCTAAGAAACATCAATTTTTGATTAATAGTGAAAAACACTGAATTATTGGTTAAACCCGTCTTTTTATTTAAATAATTATTTATTTTATATAAATGTATTTTATGTCAAAATTGATATATAATAACTTTATATTTCCCAAATAATTCATCAGAGTCATTTTATAATATGTTTAGATATATAAGCATTTTATTGAACTTTTTACCGTCTTTTACCCACAACCTAGGAGAATTTGAAAATTTACATAAAATTTAATTTTGCAGCTACTGTGAGTGGAATTTTTAAAATCTAAGAGACATAGTCTATATAAAGTAGTAAAATGTGGTTCAATAAGATAAAAATAATTATTGATGAATGTTAACTTTTTTCTTTTATTTACCACGGTTAAAAGTAAATTGGGTTATTAAGGGTAAAAATGATATTATTATTACCCTAACACACATCCTAATTCAATTGGATAAGTATAGTTCGAACAAAAACAACCTTACGAATAAAATATGATCCTATTGGGTCCACTTGGATAAGATTAGGGTATTTATTAATATTTAATTCAAAGAAGAGTTAAAAGAGATAAAATCAATGTTTAATAACTAAAACATTTTTAATGTGAGGTTAAACATAAGATAAATTCGATTTTAAATATTTATTTTAATTCTAAAAAGTTTCCCTACACAATGGTATTTTATTTTTAATTTTTAGACATTATATAATTTAATTTATTTATGACACAATGGTGATGCAGTAATTACATTATTAATGAAATATAAAAAAAATTATATTTTAAATACCCAAATAAATGTAATTTGAGACTTTTGAAGAATTCCACTAATTTCATAGGTTAATATGACATATTAGGATTGGTTAGATGAATTTGGTTCGAAGTAATAATGCTGTTATAAATTTAACAAAAACAAAATACCTAATAGAGTCAAAATTGACATAAAAGAGTTTTTAAAAGAACTATTATATTATTAATTGATATTATATTTTTCAAAAATATAAGGTATAGAAATGGACTTATATAATGATAGGTGTATCAATAATTAACCACTTGGGGTTTTTTTGTAAGTATATAGTATGTTAATAAACCATATAATATAAAAATACAATTAATCATGGTAAATGTCGAACTATTTTCCTTAAAGTTAAATCTAAAAGATAAGGTTAATATAGTGACCTATACCTGTATAAAACCAATGGATTGAGTGGTTTTAGACCCATCCCTAACTTATACTTTAAATAATCATTTTTTGAGCCATTAGAAATGGAAAATTATTTTATTATAAAATAATATTTCTAATTTTTTATAAGGTGCCCCTCACCTCTCTTTTAAAAGGGCACTCCCACTTTTCTCTAATTCAAACATTCAAAGCCTTTGGCTCGGCCAAACCCCACACAACATATCCTCTCAAAATCCCTCCCATCATCCTAGAGTACATCCTTTAGTGATAAATCCAACTTAAAAAGCTCTTTGGGTCAAATCAAAATAAAGAACCCAAAGAAGAGGAGGTTTACCCACCCCCGACCAACGAAAAATACAAGGTAAGGGTTAATTCTACAAACTCTTCATTATATGAGGTTTTTTATATGTAATTATCTACTGGGAAATCTTTATCATCCACGTCCATGTTTTTTATAAATTTATTTCAAAACATTTTTACTATTTACTAGACAATGGGTTAATTTCATTTATACCCATATGTTTTTTGAATGGAATATTCCCACCGTTTTCCAAACAAGGTACTCTTTGACCATTTTGACAAATTTAAGGTAAGAATTTGTTTCTTAACTTATATGGTGGGTGCATCTATTATCCGACATTATAACATAATTAATGCTTCCCTTAAAATCTTATAAGAATATTTTCGAAATAAAAGTTTTCTTTAAAATTATGTGAATCATAAATGATTTCAAAATAGAATGATATATTTAACTAAAAAGGGTTTTGATTTCATCTATGTCAACATCTTTTGATGGATTTTATGTTTATTTGAAGTTTATTTATTATGATACACAACTTCTATATTCTATTTAATGTTTTGGGATATGTTTGACTGTGGAGGTGCTATTTTTATACCATTCAAGGTTTATGGTTAAAGTATTGAAACTTCTTATGCTAGTTTTAATAATAATGTAGATGATATTTTTAATCCATTTCATATGAGGAATGTATTGGACTTAATAAGTGATGGTTGGAGCCCGCTATAGATCCTCGATGCATCGGTAGGAGTCTTGAGACAAATAGAAATGGAATTGGATGAGCCCTTTCGCAATTTTTATATATGGTTTTTGCCGAGGACGTAATCATTTTTAGACGTCTTGGCCGAGGCCTTGAATTTTTTTTCATAAAGTACGACATTATACATTTCCTCATATCAAAATAATATTGTTTGTTCAAGTTGTCATTTGTTTAGTATAATGCCCATGATAATGTTTTATTATGGCATTATTTAATCAACTCATATTCCTGCCATAAAAGAATTCATGTTTATCATTGTTAAAGTCATGTGGATTCCATTATTAACCATGCTTAATATATATGTATCTTCTGCTGTATTGCACACCCTTACTGAGTGTTTGAGTTCACCCCTTTCTATGTTTTATTTTTCCTAGGATGTGAATATGTATTTTATGACTGACCTACAGGGAAAGTCTAAGGGGATATGAGTGTGGACTATGGAGGCTATGTTGTTGTAGTTTTTCACTTTATGATGTATTGTAAGACCTATGAATGTATCTAGTGTTCCCAAGGCTACTAAACTAATCGGTCTTTCGAGACCTAATCTTCTTTGATCATTAAACTGTTATGTAATAATGTACCAACTCTGGGTATGTGGGGTCAGGGAGTTACCGTTGGTATCAGAGGGAGTTTTAGTACATACTTTGGAAGTTATATTTATATAAACTCTGTTTAGAGCACATTACCCTAAGATAGACTTTGAGGATTAGTATAGAAGGAAATAATATATTTTCGGTAATGTAGAAATTTTGTGAGTTTTCTGAGAAATACATCCCTATCTGGATATGAGCATGTAGAGGCGGATCTGGTATAGATTTACCTAGGCGAAAAACCCAAAAAACACCACGTAGAGCTAGACTCGAACGGGATTTTGTGCACGAAAACGAGCCTTGCTGCTCTCTTGGTTATGAATCTCCCAAGGGATATGTTTAGGATTATTCTGATTTTTTCTACATACCATTATGAATGGTTTATAAGTATATACTTCCTCAAAGAAAACATATTTATGATTATTGATTATATCCATAAACTGTTCAATTTATGTTAGGTATTTTACAAGTTTGGAATTATTCATTGTAATTCATAAACTGATCTAGTGTATGCCATTGTATAGATATGGCGCATAGAAAAGGGAATGAGACATCCAGCAATACGAATGATCCAAAGAGTAAGAAGGATAATATCTTTCATTGTATTAAGCCAACATTTATAAAGGAAATAGTCTCCCACATATTATCATCATATGAAGAATTAGTATCATGTGTTAATAAGATAAGTAAATAATTCTCTGAGTCCTATGGATTTGAAGGGAAGCCAGAGAAGAAAAGGATTGTAGTAATAAATATGGATAAAGGACATAAGGGAAAGACGGATTTTACCATATGTGATAACTTTGGAAAGAATCACCATGGTAAATGTTTGAAGGAAATTCTAGTTTGTTATAAGTGTGGAGAAAAAATGACACCAAGTATGTGATTGCAAGGGTACGAAAAAAGTTTCAAATGTACAATGAATCATCTGCAAGGAGTTGGGACACTATGCGAATCAATGTACAAATCATTAGAGTATGCCCCAAATGCTGCTATTGGATAAGAATCGTGTTATTATACTACTGAAGATGAAGAGTAATGATTAAGAGTTCTTATGTTGTTATTAATGTATTGTGTCATTTGAGTGTTGTATCAATGATGTACTGGTTATATGAATTATGGAAATAAATAAAGATTGTACTGTAGTACTATTTAATTGGGAATTTTAGATTATATGGTCCTGATACTAATGTAGTAATTTTGGAATAAGAGGTGGTTGATTTGGATAAATTATATTGGATATTCTTGACTATCATTGAACTGATTAATGGGTTTTTAAATCATGATTTTTGGAATATTAAAAAAATTTGGACATAGGGAATATATCTAGTATTATATAAAGGATAAGGGAGAATAAATGTAATAAATAAGGTTTTATGGTCATTTATGGTGTTACCATGTTTTAAAATAATGCATAATGAAGGCGTTCACATTTTATTACCTGGGAAAAAGGATCTTCATTGTGTTTTACATCCTTATAAATTATGGACTGAGAGTTTGGATAGAAGTATTTTGGATAAGTATAAAGTGTGGAATGGATTGAGTTTGAAATTGGATCCTATTCTTATGTTTATTTTTGGATTGTTATAAAAAGTATCACAAAGAGGTCCGGCGACAACTAGTCACATCCGGCAAGACCGCGAGACTTGAACCCGCAAGAAAAGAGCGACAACCTTGAATCACCTATGACTGGACTATATGATGTACTAGTTTTTATAATTTAGTTTTTTCAAATAGTCTTAAAATTGAATTATAAATTCATTATTTTTGAATTCCTATATGATTAGGATAAATAGTAAATAATTTTTTGAAATATTTTGGAGTGAAAGATGAGATTGTGGTAGGATTTAATTGAATGATGAAACTCTACTTATCATGTATATATATATATGTATATTACCCTTATTATATGGATAAATTAATTCTTATACGATAGTAAAGGTATCTTAAAACCAAAAATGCATTATCATAATACCTTATGTTTGGTTGAACCAATGGAATTTTAAATCGTCATAGATTGATGGATTTGAGGCCCTCAATTTTACATTTGATTATAATGAATGACCTAAATAACTCCCTTTAAATATTTACTTTTTTCCTCAAAATATGTGTCTTTATTTTCCACCATTGTTCTCCTAATCGAGATCATACTTTGGTGGTGACCCATTCATTTCCCTTTTTTCTTCTCATTAAGACAAAATTTTATTAATCCAATTTCCTATAGGGGTTTTCCAAAATGGTATTCTTCTATTTTAAACCTTTTATTTTCGAAGAACATTTTCAAATTGTGAGGACACAATTTATTGAAGGAGGGAAGAATGTAACACCCCAATATTTCATAGTACATTATTTTTTAGAAAATTATTCAACATCTTTTAGTACACGCCACACCGAGTTCAAGCACAACACGACTTACCAAACTAGCCGTTCAAAAAATATTATGAAAAATATTAACTGAATTTTGAATTTTATATACTCCATATAATTTTAACATCCATATTACGTGTTTTTTAGACATATTATAAGAACAAATAAAAAAAAATTAGATAAAGGATGTATTTTTCAGAAAATGCAATTTTACCGCCTTTTGACAGCGAACCCTTTTTATATCCAATATTTGACATCTTTATATGTTAAATTTGAAAAAATAAACTTCTTCTTTTTAATAGGGAGTTAAAAATTTAGTTTTGATAAATTGATTTTTTCTAATAACTTTCATATTTTGGTGAATAGTAAAATTACTATATTTAAATTAAAAACAAATTTTTTAATCGAAATATTTTATAGTGTTAAATTATGCATTTTATTGGTTTTTAAGTATAATTAGATTATACATTTATCATATAATATAGTTTAGTTCATTATAATTAATTTCACTTTGAAATTGGATATAAACAAGTGTCAATATTTTGATAGATATTGTTGCTTAAAACACGTTATTTGTATGGACAACGGGAATTAATTTTAAATTAATTAATGAAACTAATATGTTTATAAATTGGTATAATAGACATAATTTCTAAATTCGGAATATAAAATATAGCGTAGGATTAATTTTTTTGAATTTTTTTGAGAAACTATAATTTTTGATGAATAGTGAAAAACAATGAGTTATTGGTTAAAACATATATTTTATTTAAATAATTATTTACTTTATTTAAATTTATTTTGGGTCAAAATAGATACATAATACCTATATATGTTCAATATAGTTAATTGGAGTCATTTTATAAAAAACATTCGATATATAAAAAATTTATTGAACTTTTTACCGTCTTGTACAAATTACCTAGGAGAATTTGCAAATCCACCTATAAAATAATTTTACTGCTTCTGGGAGTGAAATTTCAAAAATACAAGAGACATGGTTAATATCAAAGATTAAAATTTTGTTCAATAAGATAAAAATATTTTTTGGTTATTAATAACTTTTTACTTTTATTTACCACACTTAAAAGTAAATATGGTAATTTAGGGTAAAAATGATATTATTATTTGTCTAACACATGTCCTAATTCTATTTGATAAGTATAGTTTAACCGAAAACAACCTTAGGAATAAAATATGAATCTATTTGGTCCACCTAGATTAGATTAGGACATTTATTATTATTTAATTTAAATAATAGCTAAAAGAGTTACAATCAATGTTTTACAACAAAAACCTTTTTAATATAGGGTTACATATAAGATAAATTCGATTGTAAATATTAATTAGAAATATGAATATATTTCATACATAATAGTAATTTATTTAATATTTTTAGGCATTATATAATTTAATTTATTTATGACACAATGGTGATGCAGTAATTACCTAATTAATGAAAATATTAAAATAATTGATATTTTAAATTCCCAAATAAATGTAATATGAGAATTTTTATGAATTACACTTATTGTCTAGGATAATATGGCATATTAGGGTTGGGTATATAAATTATCTTCTAAGTAATAATTCTATTATAAATTTATAAAAAACAAAATACCAAATAGTATCAAAATTGACATAAACGAGTTTTGAAAACAAATATTTTATTATTAAGTGAATTCATATTCCTAAAAACCTATGGTTCATTAAAAGAACTTATATAATTATAGGTGTATAATTAATGAACCACATGGGCTTATCATGAATTTATATAGTCTTTTTATTAAAAATATAATATAAATATACAAATAGACATGGTAAATGTCAAAATATTTACCTAAATGTTAAATCTAAATGTTAAGGTTAATATGGTGACCCAAACGTGTCTAAAACTAATTAGATGAGTGGTTTTCGACTCATGCCAACCATATCCTTTAAATAATCCTTTTTGGAGCCATTATAAACCGAAACTAATTTTATTATAAAATAATATTTCTAGCTTTTCCTAAGGTGCCCCTAACGCCTCTTATAAAAGGGCACTCCATCTTATCTCTAATTCACACCATCAGAGACTTCTGGATTGGACAACCCCTGCCCAAATATCCTCTCAAATTCCCTCACTTCATCCTAGAAGCCTTCCTTTTGTCATAAATCCAACCTAAGTAGCCCTTTTGATCAAATCAAAATGAAGAACCGGAAAAAGAGGAGGTTAACCTACCCTCGACCTAGGAAAAGTACAATATAAGGGTAATTTATACAATATCTTCATTATCCGAGGTTGTTTATATATAATTATCTACTGGGACCTCTTTATCATCTGCGTCCATATTTCATAACAATTTATTTCAAAATATTTTTACTATTTACTAGACAATGGGTTAAAGTCATTTATACGATGGGTGCCTCTATTTTCCACCGTTATAACATCATCAAAGCTTCCCTTATATGAATATATGAATATTTTCAAAATAAATGTGTTCTTTATAATTATGTGACTCTTAAATGATTTCAAAATAGATATAGATATTTCTCTAAAAAGGATTTTGATTTCATCAATGTCAACATCCTTTGATGGATTTTACGTTTATTTGAAGTTGATTTACTTTGATAAAAAAAATCTATATTAAATTGAATGTTTTGTGATATGTTTGACTATGGATGTTCTATTTTTATACCATTCATTATTTATGGTTAAATTATTTTCATTTCGTATGCATGTTTTAAAATGAATTTTTATCATATGTTTAAAACATTTCATATGGGGTAGTTATTAGACTTAATAAGTTATGGGTGGAGCCCACTATAGCTCCTCGATGTATCGGTAGGTCTCATGAGACAACAAGATGTAGAATAGGATGAGGCCTTTCCCAATTTTGATATATGGTTTTTTCTGAGGCCTTATTCATTTTTAGACGTCATGGCCAAGGCGTAGAAAAAATCATTTTGAATATCCGGCATTATACATTCCCTCATTATGAAAATAATATTGATGGTTCATGTGGTCATTCGACTTATAGAATACCCATGATTATTTTTTATTATGACATTATTTACCTAGCTCATATTCCTTCCATAAAAGTATTCATATATATTATTGGTAAAGGAATGTGGTTTCAGTTATTCACCATGCATAATATTTATGTTATCTTCCACTGTATTGCTTACCCATACTGAGTGGTTGATCTCACCCATTTCTATGTTTTATTTTTCCCAGGATGTGATGATGTATTTTATGACTAACCTACAGGGATAGTCTGGGGGGATATGGGAGTTTTCAATAGAGACTATGTTGTTGTAGTTTTCACTTTATGATGTAATATAAGACTTATGGATGTATCTAGTGTTTCCAAGGCTACTAAACTAATCGGTCTTTCGAGACATGATCTTTTGTGATCATGACAATGTTATGTAATAATGCACCAACTCTGAGTAAATGGGGTCAGGGTGTTAAAAAACTAATGGACTATCGGAACGGACTATTCAAACCATAGAAGACATGTTAAGATCTTGCTCACTTTACATTCAATGTATACGAGATCAATATTTACCTCTGGTAGAATTTTTATATAACAGTAGCTTGCATTCCTATATTCAGATGGAACCAAATGAAGATTTATATGGAATGATATGGCACACACCAACTTGTTGGGATGATATTGGTGAATGAAAAATATGTAGTCCATGAACTTGTTTAGGAATCAATGTAAATAGTGAAAGTTATCCAAACCCACCTGAAAGCAGCTCAAAGTAGGCAATAGGGCCATGCCGATAACTGAATAAAGTATTTGGAATTTTAGGTAGGAGATCATGTTTTTATGAACGTATCTCCAGGGAGGGTGTTATATGTTTTAGTAATAATGGTAAAGTAAACCCCATGTTCATTAGACCATTTGAAATTCTAGAATGAACTGGATTTGTAGCTTATCGTTCGGTAATGCCTCCTAACACCTGGTGTCTCAAGTACCGACGTCCCGAAAGCACGTCCATCCCCTAAATGATCCTCACCTCCCACATGGCATTTTACGACAAGCACCCCCAACCAACATACCTAACCGCAAATGTGGGGGCCTCTACCAACACGAGTGGTCAAAACTACCTCATCACATAATAAATCTATGTGAACATTACTCAAAGTCTTGGGTATTAGGTAATCACCAAATATTACCTATGCCACCAACACATCTGACACCTCGTGTTTTTGTGACCATGTCGCTCAAGTCCAACGACATCGCCATCCTAGTAAACTGGGCCATGACCAACCAGATAGTCGTACTTCCTTAAGCCGACATCCATGAAGTCCAATCTCATGGTCAAAACCACCAAATGTAACCCAGGCAAAGCCTCGACCTGTGATCAGCATTACTCAAGAATAACCGGGCCAAGCCCGACACCGCCCAAAAGGGTCCAGCATATGCAATTCAGAAATTTTATATATAACATATTCAAAGTGAAATAATAACCATGAAAAACAAAATAGACAATTGAATTTCACTATTCAAGGTGTTGTCCCAAAACAGCATAGAGGTCTTAAATGCCTCTAGCAATTTATATCAGGTTTTAATTAATTAAAATCAACAGTTTAACACATTAATATTTCAATTAAAACTATCTTCGCATTCCCCAGACAATATTCCCCGATGGGCAATGACCCCTCAACCATCCCGCTCATGAAAACTGGTAATAGGGCATACCCAAAGGAATACCATAGGTCTAATAAACAATTCAATATGAAATAGAAGATAAAACGAGTCCCGCATAAAATACCTGAAAACACGTCGATGTTCGTGTCACCCAAACAACCACAAAAACACAAAATGAGGTATGCACCACCTACCTGCGACACTTACGACGATACTCCTCCAGTAACACCCGCTAATTCGATCTAAAATGCAGTAAATCTACAATAGATTCAATACCATTCAAACTCCTATAACTAGTTCCAAAACGAAAATCAGAAAAAATGGCCAAAGAGAAATTGAGGCCTTACTGAGGGTGTTCCAACACACTAATCAGAGTTCGAAATTGTTCTCAAACGGACGATAGGGGGAAGGAAAGAGGTCCAGACCACTTGGATCATGAAACCGGGTGAAAAAAAGGAGTGTTCTACCTCAAAATGAGGCTTCTACACGTTTTAACACAAAAAAAGAAACTACTCTGTGTGTAATTTAGGACTACACTCCTTTTATGTCATTTAACTATTCATTTGGGTGCTGGAATTCCACCAACATAGTTTCTAAAACTGCCGAAATGAGTACACAGTGTGTACCTATGGGAACACGGTGTGTAAATGGTTTCCCTTCCCTTCCTCACCGACATACCCACATTCCAAGTATATTCCGCACACACAGATAGACTACAGAGTGTGTTCATGGGGAACACAGTGTATACCTGGTTCTACCCGGAAAATAGGCTTACACGCCATGTATGGCCACCACACAGACTAGGTTACACGGCATGTTTAAAAACACACACCGTGTAGTAAGAAAATTCAACACGGTCACCACGCGGCATGTACTTGGTGAGAACATTGCCGACACTCACCTAAAATATACACGGCATGTACATTGAAGTACATGGCGTGTAGTTTTCAAATTTCCAAAAACATCCCATTTTCTCCAGTTTCCCCAGATACTGCTAAAAAATTCACGGAGGGTCGGGATTTTAACCCATTCTAAAAACCATAGTTCTTAAAATCTCCCCACTTTGACATAGCTCGTCCCTGAGCTATTAAACAAAACCCAGAGATGTTACCATACATACTAACCTGTTCAAAGTAACACAGACTCCCCGATCTCTAAGGATCTCGAGATTTTAACCCATTCTAAAAACCATAGTTCTTAAAATCTCCCCACTTTGACATAGCTCGTCCCCGAGCTATTAAACAAAACCCAGAGATGTTACCATACATACTAACCTGTTCAAAGTAACCCAGACTCCCCGATCTCTAAGGATCTTGCTAAATTCTTCAAGGGGCTCCCCACCTTTGGAATATACTAACCTGGTCTCAACCCAACAAAACATAAAGCTTCCTAGGTTTACTAACCTATTTTCCGGATGCATAGTTATCCCGTGACGCATCATCACCCCTACAACTCAATGGTGGTCCTATGTCGCTCCCAACACCCAATGTATCCTATACCGCATCAGTGTTCGCCTCCACGATGTCCCGGTGCATAGCACCTCAAGTAACCCGCATCAACGATGCCCCGATTCCCACATCACTTCATGTAATGTGCATCCTCAATGCCCCGATGCTACACATCTCATACATATATACATACATATATATATATATATATATATCACGCACCCGATATGGTGCCAAACCCAATGAACAACATCTAGTCAGTCCACATAGATCATGTGCACCACATGCACCCAAAATAGACATGCCTCTATAGGTCATGCCAAAAAGGAATCCTGGAGATCACAACCACTCCATGGTTTACCTCTATCTATCATCGGCTCACTGTCCTGCTCAGCCTCTAAAATCTCCATGATGTGCACATGGCCTGAAACATGGTTACCCGATGCCTGACCTCCCTGCGGTGCTGCTCCAGTCACCGGGCACTGACCCCTCAACTGGGTCCCACCATCTCTGTCATGACCTCCAGGCACAAATGAACCTCGACTACCCTCTCCGGGAACTGAACCTGAACCAACTCCAGATGCTACAGTCTGTCCTGGTCCCTGCCTGCCGTCTATCGGAGATGGCTGCCTACAAATCCACTTAAGATGCCCGTCCTGTCCACATGCCCGACAATCATTCGGAGGCCTATTGCACTGCACCTGAACATGTCTCGGTTGTCCATAGTAGAATCAAATCAACGAAGAACTACCACGAGGTTGTCTAGCTGAATCCCTAGACTGACTGCCCGGCTGGAACTCATCCCACCCACGCTTCCTGCTGTCTGAACCATCACATGAAGTTGTTTCCCCGTCGAAGCGATATTTCTCTCTCTCATTGCCCTCGGCTATGAGCGTTTGATTCACCGCCTCAGAGAAAGAACCCAATCTGAAGATGTTCACCGGGACACAAATGGCATGTTGAATGACTACCTCGAAGAGCCTCACCCAAGCTGCGCCATCGCTCACCATACCAGGTGCAAAACGAGACAACTCTATGAAGGTATCTTCGTATTCCATGACAGACATAACCCCTACTGAAGACTCAATAAATCATGAGATCTCTCTTCCCACAGTGTCTCTAGGTAGAAGTGCTCAAAGAACATGTCCTCGATGTCCTTCCAATCCAGTCCCTCATGCCTACGAGCCTCAACCTGGACGTCCCACCAATGCTTCAACAGTCCTCTAATCTTGTACATCGCTAGCTTGAATCTCCACCCTGGAGGCATCTTGAGCTGCTCAAAGATCATCTGCATGCTCTATATCCAGTTCTCATCCGCCTATGGACCACCCTCACCCTGAAAAAGTGGCGGGTGCTGCTACTGGAACTCCCTCATCAGATACGCCATAGAAGAATCTCTACCATGCACGCCTATATCATTTCCCTACAACACACGTACAAGGATAGCTCAGAGCTACTCTTAAATACATGTTCCAAACGTTACCAAACCTGGCTACTGTCCTGCATGCACTGGATCCTGAACCTGATCCTGTCCCTGAGCTGGTACATGAATCTCGTGCTCTGCATGTACCGAATTCTGACCCTGATCTTGCAGCACTATATCATCTCCTGCCTGATTCCCCATCGATTCATGAAGGAGTAACCTTCTGAATACCATAAATGTTCAGACATCCCATATA
Source organism: Viscum album (assembly GCA_963277665.1). Taxonomy (NCBI): domain Eukaryota; kingdom Viridiplantae; phylum Streptophyta; class Magnoliopsida; order Santalales; family Viscaceae; genus Viscum; species Viscum album. Next base: position 1,295,140,956 of record OY728158.1, read on the forward strand.
TATATATATATATATCTAGCAATATACTCTATGACGATAAGTAAAGAAGTAAAATGCAGTGTATACCAACTACACTTACTCCCCCTCACCGCATCTCATGCCCCATGGCATCCCGGCCTCATGGACTCCTTACCTGCCCTCAACAGATCCAAGTATCAAAAGTACCTCGGTCTATGCCCATCCCGACAACTCACATTGCCTCAAACCAATGACCGAGATGCCCAATCCTGACAGTTACACTTCCTCAGTCATTGTACATGCCTACTCTCCTAAGAGCCAGACCCTAATATCCTTCAACATGCAATTCAAGAAATATATAAAGAATGGAAAACACATTGAAAAACAAGAAATTTTATAAGGAAAATCACCTATTCAAATTTCAAATCATATAAAATATGGCAGTTTATTTTTATTCACATGGAATTATCACTTCACAAAGCATACGTCCAATTATGAAATTGAAATACCCTAAAAATGTGCCTATCAAAAGCCAACAAAAATCCTTGTTATATGGGGCCAAAGGATAATTCTACCTTACCATACCGGTTCAAGGGTCACATATCACAATAAATAACCTCACACACAATGTGATCCACCAAGGTGGAAATCATATAAACTTCAATCTGAGAAAATGTCAAACAACAATTCCAACCCACGGCAACTTGGTCTATCCCTCGGACCTGGGGCTGCAGGCACCCATGCACAAGCTAGAAACCTAGTTCCAGTAACAACAACCTATCACCAGTATACCAAATCCCATATAGTAAAAAAAAGTAGAAAAAAAGATAATTCTAAATCTCATTAGTATCCAAAAAACACTGATACAAAATACTTGTCAAGAACTCCTCTAATACCACTTTGTAACGACCCAGACCTGGCCAGCCACCCAAACAGTGTCGAACGGGTCGGGTGTCAATACCTTAGGCGCACCTCCCCTATATGAAAAAGGCTGGTAACTAGCAGTGAGGGTCTGTTAGGTATAGTGGGGAGGCTATGCCCTCTTGGAGGATATTCGTAAGGGTACTCGTCCAAGTATAACAGTAATGATGTAGCTGAAAGAAAGACTTTGCAGACTCGAAACAGACCCACATAGTGGAAGCACAATCATTATAGATAAACAGTGCAAGCTGTAAAAATAACAACAGCAGTGTAAATAAACACAATAACATGCAGAAAACATGTAACTACTACTGAGAAATAACACATGCATCCAAAGAAGTTCATACCCAACTGAATATAGAAGGGCACTAATGGCTAATCAACAATAGCTACAATAAGAAAGAATGCTGATACCGAAAAGTATACAAAACAAAGTAACCCACGGATAGGCATGACCTCAAGGTCCATACCATCTCCATGAAACAACTAATACAACCCAGCTCCTGAAGCTGGCCGCTTTCCTACACGTAAATCTATAAAGTCTGCACGTGTCCTGAAGGGCCACTACAGGGTGTCAGAGAAATCTTAGTAAGATACCACCTAATGGTGATTACCAAATAAATGTGCTTAATCAGTCATGAATTTACATGGAAGAAGTAAATAGTAAAATGAAAAAGTAAAAACAAACTCCACTGGTGCCCAATAGCCACCATGGAATGTCACGTGCTTCGGCCAATGCCAGAATCTCTGTCGTGTAACCTGGCACCACATGCCACCTGACACATCATGTATCAAGTACTGATGTCCTGAAGGCACACCTAAAAATAGTATCCCGACACCATGTGCCTCCTGTCACCTCGTGCCTCATGTACTGATGTCCCGAAGACACCCCCATGAATAGTAACCCAGCACCATGTGCATCCTGACTCCTTTCGTCTCAGGTACCGACGTCCTAAAGGCATGCCCATCCTTTGAAGGCTTCTCACCTCCAATGTGGCTTTCTATGGCAAGAACCCGCAAACAAAATATATATCCAGAACTACGGGGGGCCTATACCAACCCGAGTTTTCAAAAACACATCATCACGGAGTATCTCTATGTTCACACTACTCAGTGTCTCAGGTGAGCGATAATCACCAAATAGTACCTAAGCCACCGAAACATCTGACAACTCGTGTCCCTACGACCATGTTTCTCATGTCCGATGGCATCGCCATCCTAGTGACCCAGGCCATGCCCAACCTGACAGTCGTACTACCTCATGCCGACGTCCATAACGCCCAATCCCGTGGTCAAAACCACCCAATGTAACCCGACCAAAGCCCCAACCTGTGAACAGAATCACTCAAGTGTAACCGGGCCAAACCCAACACAACCCAAAAGGCTATAACAGATGCAATTCATGAAATTTCATATATAACATATTTAAAGAGAAAACAGAACTAGGCAAAACAAACTAAAAATTTGAATTGCACTATGAAAGGTGCAGTACCATACCAGCACTGAGGTCATAAATGCCTCTAGAAATTTATATCAGGATTTAATTAATTAAACTCAATAGTTTAACACATTAATATTTCAATTAAAACCATTTCGGCATTCCCCAACCAAAATTACCCAATGACCAACGACCCCTCACCTGGTCTGCTCACGCAAACTGTTAACAAGGCATACCGAAAGACATCCCATAGGAACAATAAACAATACAATATTAAATAGCAGATAAAACAGTTCCCATGCAAAATACTCGAAAACGCGCCAAAGGCCGCATCACCAAACAACCACAAAAATACAAAATGAGGTATGCATGACCTTCCTGAGACTCGTGCGATGATAATCCTCCGGTACCAGTTGCCAATTCGGTCTAAAACATGATAAATCTACAAAATATTCAATACCTTTCAAACACCTATAACTTGTTTTAAAACATATCAGACAAAATGGCCAAAGCGAATCGTAGCCTTATCGAGGGGGTTCCAACGCACTAATTTGTGTTCGAAACGGGTCTTGGACGGACGATCGGGTGAAGGAAATAGGTCCGTCTGGCTTGGTTCGTGAAACCAGGTGAAAAAATTAGTGTTCTGCATCAAAAAGAGACTACTGTCTTATTTAACGCCAAAAAAAAAATAAACTGCATGACCTATACTTCAGGACTATACACTGTGTATATCATTTAATTGTTCATTTGGCGGTTGTAATTCTGCCAACTTACTTTTCGAACCTGCTGACATGAGTACATGTCATGTACATGGTTTCCCTTCCCTTCCTCGCAGACTTACACACATGCCATCTATATTCCGCATACATGTATAGACTACAGGGCGTGTACAAGGGGAACACGACATGTACCTAGTTCTACCCGGCCAATCGGAATACATGCCATGTGTGGCCACCACACGGATGAGGTTATATGGCATGTTTAAAAATACACGAAGTGTAGTATGAAAATCATACACGGTCACCACACGACATGTACTTAGCGAGCACACGGACGACACTCACTTAACATATACATGGCGTTTACTTAAAAGTACACAATGTGTAGTCATGAAATTTCTAGAAACAAACCATTTTCTCCAGTTTCCTCAGAAACCAGTCAAAAATTCATACACGGTCGGGATTTTAACTTGTTCTAAAAACTCAGGTTCATATAATTAGTTAATTTTTCTATCTTTACTCTACCAATGGGGAATGATGAGTTTTTTTATTTATAGTGATTCATCAATGAAAGGACTTGTGTATGTCCTTATGCAGAATTATAGAGTTATTCACTATGCGTAAGAATAGCTACAAATCATGAGAAAAACTATCCAACTCGTGATCATGTGTTAGCACCTGTAATCTTTGCTTTGAAGATATAGAGACTCTATCTCTATAGGTAAAATGTGATATTTATACTGATCATAAGAGTTTGAACTATATTTTATCACAAAAAGAACTCAACATGAGTCAATGCAGGTGGCTTGAACTACTCAACAATTTTGATTGCAATTTAAACTACCACCCGGGGAAAGCAAAGAAGGAGTAAGATGCTTTGAAGAGAAAGGATCCTGGAGTTTTGAACAAGATGAGAGTTTAAGAGGTTTATATTTTCAGGGATATAGTAAATATATATATGGAAATAACCATGGAAGGAGAAACATAAATAATTTTTCAAATTGTTCTAAAACCATATATTCTAGAAAGGAATAAAATTTCTTAGACTGGAGATGAGGAATTTTAAAAGAAAAATAAATATGTGAATGATGGGAGACTGATCTACAACGTATATAAAGATGGAATTTTGATAAATGGGAGGAGACATTGTGTTCCTGATATAATTGATATAAAAATGGAATTGTTAGATGATTATCATAGCTCTAATTTCCTTATACACACTATTAGCACTAAGCTGTATAGATATTTGAAGGAACATATTTTGTGGGACAACATGAAGAGAGAGATTAAAGATTTTGTGTCGAGATTTATGGTTTTTCACCATGTGAAAACTGGAAGGCAAAAACCCAGAGGATTCATGCAACCTCATCTCATACATAAGTGGAAATGGGATAATATTACGATGGTCGTTCTCATGGGGATACCAAAGACTCCTAAAAGGAATGATTAAATATGGTTCTTTTTTTATCGTCTTACAACTTCATCACATTTTCATGATATAAAATAAGATTTACCACATTAATATATGTGAATACTATATATTAATGATGTTTTAAGACATCATGGAGTACCTCTGTTGATATTTTCTGATCGTGATCCCCATTTTACATCATGATTCTAGAAAAGTCTTTTGAAGTACCAGGATACTAAACATTGATTGAGCACTTTCTAACACCCTGAAACATGTAACACCCCATGATTTCATAGTACTTTATTTCTTCAATGTAATTCAAAACATTCACTACATGCAATACTGAGTTCAAGCACACTAGGAATTATCAAACTAGCCTTTCTAAAATGGTTATGAATAGTATTAACATCATTTTTAATTTTATATACTACATATAATATTATCAACCAAATTATTTGTTTCATATATATAATATAAGAAAAATTAAATTTTTTTAGATAAAGGGAGTATTTTTTAGAAAATACAATTTTAACGCATTTTTCTGGTGAACCATTATTAAATAAAATATTTTACACCTTCATATATTCAATTTCACCAAATAAACATCTTCATTAGAATAGGGACATTAAAATTTACTTTTGATTAATTTTTTGTATTTTTTCCGATAACATTCATATTTGGATGAATAGTGAAAAGTACTAAATTTTTATTAAAAAAAAATTTATTAATTAAAATAATATATAGTGTTAAATTATGCATTTTATTGGTTTTGAAGTATAATTAGTTTATATAATTATCATTTAATACATATTAGTTCATTATAATTAATTTTACATTCAAATTTGACATAAACAAGTTTCAATCTTTTGATAGATATTGTTGCTTAAAAACACGGTATTTGTTTTGGCAACGAGAATTGATTTTAAATTAACTAATGAAACTTATATGTTTTTAATATTGTAAAATAGAAATCATTTTATAATTAGGAATATCAAATATATATTAGGCTTAATTTTTGTAAATTTTCTAAGAAACATCAATTTTTGATGAATAGTGAAAATCACGAAGTTATTGGTTAAAAATGCCTTTTTATTTAAATAATAATTTATTTTATATAAATAAATTTGAGGTCAAAATTGATACATAATAACTTTATATTTACCAAATAATTAATTGGAGTCATTTTATAATACGTTTAGATATATAAACATTTTATTGAACTTTTTACCGTCTTTTACCAACATCATAGGAGAATTTAAAAATTCTTATAAAATATAATTTTACAGCTACTGTGAGGGGAATTTTGAAAATCCAAGAGACACAGTCAATATCAAGTAGTAAAATGTGTTTCAATAAGATAAAAATAATTTTTGATGAATATTAACCTTTTTCTTTTATTTACCACGGTTAAAAGTAAATTGGATAATTAAGGGTAAAAATGATATTATTATTACCCTAACACACATCCTAATTCAACTAGATAAGTATAGTTCGACCAAAAACAACCTTACAAATAAAATATGAACCTATTTGGTCCACTTGGATTAGATTAGGGTATTTATTATTATTTAATTCAAAGAAGAGTTAAAAGAGATAAAATCAATTTTTAATAACTAAAACATTTTTAATGTGGGGTTAAACATAAGATAAATTCGATTTTAAATATTAATTTGAATTTTAAAACGTTTTCCTACACAATGGTATTTTAATTATAATTTTCAAACATTATATAATTTAATATATTTATGACACAATGGTGATGCAGTAATTACATTATTAATGAAATATAAATATAATTTATATTTTATATACCCAAATAAATGTATTTTGTGACTTTTTATGAATTCCACTAATATCATAGGTTAATATGACATATTAGGATTGGTTATATGAATTTGGTTCGAAGAAATAATGCTGTTATAAGTTTAACAAAAACAAAATACCTAATAGAGTCAAAATTCACATAAAAGAGTTTTTAAAAGAACTATTATATTATTAATTGTTATTATATTTGTAAAAAATATAAGGTACATAAAAGGAATTATATAATGATAGGTGTATCAATAATGAACCACTTGGGGTTCTTTTGTAAGTATATAGTATGTTAATAAACCATATAATATAAAAATACAAACAACCATGGTAAATGTTGAACTATTTTCCTAAAAGTTAAATCTAAAAGTTAAGGTTAATATAGTGACCTAGACCTGTATAAAACCAATGGTTTATTGGTTTTAGACCCAGACCCAACTTATCCTTTAAATAATCATTTTTGTAGCCATTAGAAAACGAAAATGATTTTATTATAAAATAATATTTCTAGTTTTTCATAAGGTGACCCTCCCCCCTCTTATAAAAGGGCACTCCCACTTTTCTCTAATTCAAACATTCAAAGCCTTTTGGATCAGCCAAACCCCACCCAAATATCCACTCAACATCCCTCACATCATTCTAGAGGCCTTCCTTTAGTGAGAAATCCAACTTAAGGAGCCCTTTTGATCCAATCAAAAGAAAGAACCCGAAGAAGATGAGGTTTACCCACCCTCGACCAATGAAAAGTATGAGGTAAGGGTTAATTCTACAAACTCTTCATTATCCGAGGTTTTTAATACGTAATTATCTACAGGGACCTCTTTATCATCCACATCCATGTTTCTTAAAAATGTATTTAAAAACATTTTTACTGTTTACTAGACAATGGGTTAATTTCATTTATACCCATATGTTTTTTGAAGGGAATCTTTCCGTTGTTTTCCAAACAAGTTACTTTTTGGACTTTTTGACAAATTTAAGGTAAGAATGTTTTCTTAACTTATACGGTGGGTGCTGCTATTATCCGACATTATAACATAATTAAAGCTTCCCTTAAAATCTTATAAGAATATTTTCAAAATAAATTATTTCATTATAATTATGTGACTCTTAAATGATTTAAAAATAGAAAGATATATTTATCTAAAAAGGGTTTTGATTTCATCTATGTCAACATCTTTTGATGGATTTTTTGCCTATTTGAAGTTTATTTATTATGATACACAACATCTATATTCTATTAAATGTTTTGGGGTATGTTTGACTGTGGAGGTGCTATTTTTATACCATTCATGGTTTATGGTTAAAGTATTGACATTTCGTATACTAGTTTTATTACTAACGTAGATGATATGTTTAAACCTTTTCATGTGAAGAATGTATTTGACTTAATAAGTGATGGTTGCAGTCCAATATATCTCCTCGATCCATCGGTAGGACTCATGAGACAAATAGACATGGAATTGGGTGAGGCCTTTACCAATTTTTATATATGGTTTTTGCCGAGGTCTTAATCATTTTTAGAAGTCTTGGCCGAGGCCTGGAAAAAATGTTTTCTAATGTACGACATTATACATGTCCTCATTATCAAAACAATATTGTTGGTTCAAGTGGTCATTCAATTATTATAATAACCATGACAATGTTTTATTATGGCATTATTTTCTCAACTAATATTCCTGCCATAAAAGTATTCATTTTTATCATTGTTAAAGTCATGTGGTTTCCATTATTAACCATGATTAATATTTATGTATCTGTCGCTGTATTTCATACCCTTACTGAGTGTTTGAGCTCACCACTTTCTATGTTTTATTTTTCCTAGGATGTGAATAAGTATTTTATGACTAACCTACAGGGTTAGTCTGAGGGGATATGAATTTGGACTATGGAGGATATGTTGTTGTAGTTTTTCACTTTATGATGTAATGTATGACCTATGAATGTATCTAGTGTTCCCAAGGCTACTAAACTAATCGGTCTTTCGAGACCTGATCTTCTTTGATCATTTAAATGTTATTTAATAATGTACCAACTATGGGAAAGTGGGGTCGGGGAGTTATCGTTGGTATCAGAGGGAGTTTTAGTACAAACTTTGGAAGCTAGATTTATATAAACTCTGATTAGAGCACATTACCCTACGATAGAATTTGAGGATTAGTATAGAAGAAAATAATATATTTTTGGTAATGCAGAAATTTTGTGAGTTTTCTGAGAAATATATCCCTTTCTGGATATGATCATGTAGAGGCGGCTCTGGTACATATTTACCTAGGAGAAATACCCAAAAAAAACACCACTTCGAGCTAGACTCGAAAGATAATTTGTGCACGACAACGAGCCTTCCTGCACTCTTGGTTATGACACTGTCGACGGATATGCTTAAGATAATTCTGATTTTTCTTAAATCCCATTATGAAAGGTTTATAAGTTTATATTTACTCAATGAAAACATATTTATGATTATTTATTATATCCATAAACTGTTCAATTTATGTTATGTATTTTTCACGTTTGGAATTATTCATTGTAATTAATAAACTGACCTAGTGTATGCCATTGTATAGATATGGCATATAATAAAAGGAATGATACATACGTGAATACGATTGATCCAAAGAGTTAGAAGGATCATATCATTCATTGTATTAAGCCAACATTTATAAAGGAAACAGTCACCCACATATTATCATCATATAATGAATTAGTATCCTGTGTTAAAAACATAAGTAATGAATTCCTTGAGTCCTATGGATTTGAAGGGAAGCTAGAGAAGAAAAGGATTGTAGTAAGAAATATGGATAATGGAAAAAAGGGAAAGACGGGTTTTACCATATGTGATAACTTTGGAATGAATCACCTTGGTATATGTATGAAGGAAATTCGAGTTTGTTATAAGTGTGGAGAAAAAATGACACCATGTATGTGATTGCAAGGGTAAGAAAAAAGTTTCAAATGTACAATGAATCATCTTCAAGGAGTTGGGACACTACGCGAATCAATTTCCAAATCATCAGAGTATTCCCCAAATTCTTCTATTGGATAAGAATCATGTTATGATACTATGGAAGATGAAGTGGAATGATTAAGAGTTCTTATGTTGTTATTAATGTATTGTGTCAATTGAGTGTTTTATCAACAATGTACTGGTTATATGAATTATGGAAATAAATAAAGATTTTACTATAGTACTATTTCATTTGTAATTTTATATTATATGGTCCTGATACTAATGTAGTAATTTTTGAATAATAGATGGTTGATTTGGATAAATTATATTCGATATTCTTCTCTATCATGGAACTGATTAATGGTTTTTTAAATCACGATTGTCGGAATATTCAAAAAAATTGGACATAAGAAATATATCTTGTATTATATAAAGGATAAGGGCGAATGAACGTAATAAATTAGGTTTTATGGTAATTTATGGTGTTACCATGTTTTAAAAGAATGCATAATGAAGGCGTTCACATTTTATTACCTGGGAAAATGGATCTTCATTGTGTTTAACTTCCATATAAATTTTGGACTAAGAGTTTGGATAGAAGTATTTTGGATAAGTCTAAACGGTGGAATGGATTGAGTTTGAAATTGGATCCTATTATTATGTTTATTTTTGGATTGTTATAAAGAGGACAACACAGAGGTCCGGCGACAACTAGTCGCGTCCAGCAAGACCGTGAGGCTTGAACCCACAATCAAAGAGCGACAATAGTGAATCCCCTACGGTTGGACTATGTGATGTACTAGTTTTTATAATTTAATTTTTTAAATAGTCTTAAAATTGAATTATAAATTCATTATTTTTGAATTCCTATACAATTAGGATAAATAGAATATATTTTTTTGAAATATTTTGGAGTGAAAGATGTGATTGTGGTAGGATTTAATTGAAGGATGAAACTCTACTTATCATGTATATATATATGTATATTCCCCTTATTATATGGATAAATTAATTCTTATACTCTAGTAAAGGTATCCTAAAACCAAAAATGCATTATCCTAATACCTTATGTTTGGTTGAACCAATGGTATTTTAAATCATCATAGATTGATGGATTTGAGGCCCTCAATTTTGCATTTTATTATAATTGTTGACCGAAAATGCTTCCATTAAATATTTACATTTTTGCTCAAAATATGTGTCTTTTATTTTCCAACATTGTTCTACTAATCGATTTCATAATTTGGTGGTGACCCATTCATTTCCCTTTTCTTCTTATTAAGATAAAATTTTATTAACCCAATTTCCTATATGGGTTTTCCACAAAGGTATTCTTCTATTTTCATCCTTTTATTTTCGAAGAATATTTTCAAATTGCGACGACACAATTTATTGAAGGAGGTAAGAATTTTACAACCCAATATTTTATAGTACATTAATTTTTCAAAATAATTCAACAACATTCACTACACGCAACACCCTGTTCAAGCACAACAAGACTTACCAAACTAGCCGTTCAAAAATGGTTATGAAAAATGTTAACTGAATTTTGAATTTTATATACTCCATATAATTTTAACATCCATATTACGTGTTTTTTAGACATATTATAAGAACAAATTCATTTTTTTAGATAGAGGATGTATTTTTCAGAAAATGAAATTTTACCACCTTTTGACAGTGAACCCTTTTTATATCCAATATCTGACATCATTATATATTCAATTTGAAAAAATAAACTTCTTCTTTTTAATAGGGAGTTAAAAATTTAGTTTTAATAAATTTTTTCTATTTTTCTAATAACTTTCATATTTTGGAGAAAAGTGAAAAATAATAAATCTTAATTAAAAACAACTTTTTTAATCAAATTATTTTATAGTGTTAAATTTTGAATTTGATTGGTTTTCAAGTATAATTAGAATTTATTTTTATCATATAATATAATTTAGTTCATTATAATAAATTTTACATTGAAATTGGATATAAACAAGTGTCAATCTTTTGATAGATATTGTTGCTAAAAACACGTTATTTGTTTGGAAAATGGGAATTAATTTTAAATTAATTAATGAAACATATATGTTTTGAATTTGGTAAAATATACATCATTTTGGAATTTGGAATATCAAATATAGCATAGGATTATTTTTTTGTATTTTTTTGAGAAACTACAATTTTTGATTAATAGTGAAAAACACTGAGTTATTGGTTATAACAGATATTTTATTTAAATAATTATTTATTTTATTTAAATTTATTTTTGGTCAAAATAGATACATAATACCTATAAATTTCTATAATAGTTAATTGGAGTCATTTTATAAAAACTTTCGATATATAAAAAATTTATTGAACTTTTTACTGTCTTGTACACACTACCTAGGAGAATTTGCAAATCCATATAAAACATAATTTTACTGCTTCTGGGAGTGGAATGTCAAAAATAAAATAGAAATGGTTAATTTCAAAAAATAAAATTTTCTTCAATAATATAAAAATAATTTTTTGTTATTAATAACTTTTTACTTTTATTTACCACACTTAAAAGTAAATATGGTAATTAAGGGTAAAAATGATATTATTATTAGTCTTACAAATGTCCTAATTGTATTGGATAATTATATTTCAACCAAAAACAACCTTAGGAATAAAATATGAATCTATTCGGGCCTCTTGGTTTAGATTAGTACATTTATTATTATTTAATTTAAATAATAGTTAAAAGAGTTAAAATCAATGTTTTACAACAAAAACCTTTATAATACAGGGTTAAATATAAGATAAATTCTATTATTAATATTAATTAGAAATATGAATATATTTCATACATAATGGTATTTTATTTCATACTTTTTGGCATTAAATAACTTAATTTATTTATGACACAATGGTGATATAGTAATTACCTAATTAATGAAATATTAAAATAATTGATATTTTAAATACCCAAATAAATGTAGTTTGAGACTTTTTATGAATTACAATTATTTTCTATGATAATATGACATATTAGGGTCGGTTATATGAATTATCTTCTAAGTAATAATGCTATTATAAATTTATAAAAAACAAAATACCAAATAGTATCAAAATTGACATAAACGAGTTTTTAAAACAAATATTATATTATTAATTGATTTTCTATTCCTAAAAATCAATGGATCATTCAAAGAGATTATATAATTATAGGTGTATCATTGATGAACAACATGGGATTATCATGAATGTATATTGTCTTTTTATTGAAAATATAATATAAAAATACAAATAGACATGGTAAATGTCCAAATATTTACCTAAATGTTAAATCAAAATGTTAGGGTTAATATGATGACCCAAACCTGTCTAAAACCAATTAGTTGAGTTGTATTCGACTCATACCCACCATAGCCTTTAAATAATAATTTTTGGAGCCATTATAAACTGAAACTAATTTTATTATAAAATAATATTTCCAGCTTTTCCTAAGGTGCCCCACACCCCTCTTATAAAAGGGCACTCCCCCTTCTCTCTAATTCACACCATCAAATCCTTCTGGATTGGCCAACTCCTGCCCAAATATCCTGTCAACTTCCCTCACTTCATCATAGTGGCCTTCCTTTAGTCATAAATCCAACCTAAGTAGCCCTTTTGATCAAATCAAAATGAAGAACCCGAAAAAGAGGAGGTTAACCTACCCTCGACCTAGGAAAAGTACAATGTAAGGGTTAATTCTACAATATCTTCATTATCTGAGGTTGTTTATACGTAATTATCTACTGGGACCTCTTTATCCTCTGCATCCATATTTCATAACAATTTATTTCAAAACATTTTTACTATTTATTAGACAATGGATTAAAGTCATTTATACCCTTTTGTGTTTTGAAGGGAATATTTCCGCCATTTTCCAAACAAGATACTTTTAGACCTTTTTTAAAAATTTAAGGTAAGAATGTATTTTTAACTTATACAGTGGGTGTGTCTATTTGCCAACATTATAACATCATCAAAGCTTCCCTTGTATGAATATATGAATATTTTGAAAATAAATGTGTTCTTTATAACTATGTGACTCTTAAATGATTTCAAAATATATATAGATATTTCTCTAAAAAGGTTTTTGATTTCATCTTTGTCAACATCCTTTGATGGATTTTAAGTTTATTTGATGAATATTTACTTTGATAAAAACAATTATATATTCTATTGAATTTATTGTGATATGTTTGACTGTGGATGTTCTATTTTTATACCATTCATGGTTTATGGTTAAATTATTTTCATTTAGTATGAAAGTTTTAAATTGAATGTTTATGAAATGTTTAAAACATTTCATATGGGGAAGTTATTGGACGTAATAAGTGATGGGTGGATCCCACTATAGCTCCTCGATGTATCGGTAGGTCTAATGAGACAACTAGATGTAGAATAGGATGAGGCATTTCCCAATTTTGATATATGGTTTTTTCCGAGGCCTTAATAATTTTTAGACGTCTTGGCCTAGGCCTAGACAAAATGATTCATAATGTCTGGCATTATACATTCCCTCAGTATGAAAATAATATTGATGGTTCATATGGTCATTCGACTTGTATAATACCCATGATTATTTTTTATTATGACATTATTTACCTATCTCATATTCCTTCCGTAAAATTATTCATATTTATTATTGGTAAAGAAATGTGGTTTCAATTATTCACCATGCTTAATATTTATGTTATCTTCCACTATATTGCTTACCCATACTGAGCGGTTGAGCACACCCACTTCTATGTTTTAGTTTTCCCCGGATGTGAAGAAGTATTTTATGACTAACCTGCAGGGATAGTCTGGGGGGATATGGGTGTTGTCAATAGAGACTTTGTTGTTATAGTTTTCACTTTATGATTTAATATAAGAGTTATGGAAGTATCTAGTGTTTCCAAGGCTACTAAACTAATCAGTCTTTCGAGACATGATCTTTTGTCATCATGCCAATGTTATGTAATAATGCACCGACTCTGGGTAAATGGGGTCAGGGCGTTACAGAACTAATGGACTATCGGAACATACTATTCAAACCATAGAAGACATGTTAAGATCTTGCTCACTTGACTTTTTAGGTATGCGAGATCAATATTTACCACTAGTAGAATTTTTCTATATTAATAGCTTCCATTCCTGTATTCAGATGGAACCAAATGAAGTGTTATTTGGAAAGAGATGTCACACAAAAACTTGTATGGATGATATTGTTGAATGAAAAATTTGTAGGCCAAGAACTTGGTTAGGAATCAATGTAAATAGTTAATGTTATCCAAACCCACCGGAAAGCATCTCAAAGTAGGCAGTAGGGATATGCTGATAACTAAAGGAAGTATTTGAAATTTTAGGTAGGAGATCATGTTTTCTTGAACATATCTCCAGGGAGGGTGTTATAAGTTTCAGTTAGAATGGTAAATTAATCCCCATGTTCATTAGACCATATGAAATTCTAGAAAGAACTGGATTTGTAGATTATCGTTCGTTAATGCCTCCATGTCTCTCAAAAGTTTATGATGTGTTCCACAAATTATTGTTGAGATAATACATGCCTGACCCAACACATGTACTCACCTATGATTAAATTGAAATGGAACCATATCTGGCTTATTGTAAAGAGCATGTCATAATTCTTTTTATGAGAGAACAAGTGCTGAGAAACCAGACGACTCTTCTGGTAAAAGTTCTATGGAGAAACCATATGATGGAAGAGGCAATGTGGGAACCGGATAAACTTATGATGAATAAACAACCAATTTTTTTCGTGCGGTAGTATTATTGAAACTTCAAGGAAAAAATTATTTGAAGGAGGGGAGAATGTATCTACCCAAGCATCCCCGGTACATTTCCATTTGAATAATGCAGTAGCTTATATTATACGCAACATTGAGATTTGAACACACTACGACCAATCAAACTGGACATTATAAATTTTAACACACACTTTTTGAAATTTTTTATATTCTATCATTAAAAATGGACTTCATTTTTTGATTCAGAATATCGAAATTAGCTTAGGGTTAATTTTTTGTATTTTTCTGAAAAAATTGCATTTTGGAAGTATAGTTAAAAAACATTGTGTTATTGGTTAAAACTGACTATTTATTTAAATAAATAGTTGTTTTTTATAATTTATTTTAGGTAAAAATAGATACATAAAACATATATATGTTCGACATAATTAATTGGAGTCTTTATATAATCAGTTTAGATATATAAAATTTTATCGACCTTTTTACTGTCTTTTACCCACCTCCAAAGAGTAATTGAAAATTTGAATAAAACATAATGTTACCACTTATGTGAGTTGAATTTAAAAAGTACGAGAGAAAAAATTAATATTTTTTACTGAAATGTTGTTCAATAAGATGAAAATATTTGTTTGTGAATAGTAACTTTGACTTTTATTTACCACGATTAAATGTAAATATGGAAATTAAGTGTAAAAAAGATATCATAATTACGTAACACGTGTCCTAATTCTATTGGATAATTATAATTCGATCAATTACAACATTAGGAATAAAATATAATCCTATTTGGTCCACATGAATTATATTTGGATATTTATTATTGTTTTATTTAAAGAAGAGTTAGAAGAGATTAATTCCATGTTTAATAACTAAACAATTTTTAATTTAGGGTTTCACACAATATAAATTCGACTACAAATATTCATTATAAAGATAAAAATATTTCCTAAGTAATGGTATTTTATTTATAATTCTAAAACATTATATAATTTATGTTATTTATGAGAAAATGATGATGTAGTAGTTACCTTATTATCGAAATATTAAAATAATTGATATTATAAATATCCAAATAAATTTAAATTGAGACTTAAGATGAATTCCACTAATTTTATATGTTAATATGTCATGTTAGGGTTGGTTAAATAAATTTTTTTTATGTGATAATGTTTTTATTTCTTTCATAAAAATAAAATAGTAAATAGTGTCATAAATGATATAATTGAGTTTTTAAAAAAAACATTTATATTATTAATTGATATAATATTTAGAAAAATCTATGGATTGGCCTAAGGAAATAGATAAGGATATATATATATATATATATTAAAACAAAACGACATGGGGTTCTCTTGTCTTTTTATTGTATTTTATTAACTATATAATATAAAAATACAAAGAGTTAGGATAAAGGTCAAAATTTTTAACTATGAGTTAAATATAAATGATAAGGTTTTTATGATGACCTAAATATGTATAATACCTTTTGGTTGAAAGTTTTTCTACCCATACCCACCTTATCATTTATGAAATTTATTTTTGTGCCATTATAAACTGAAAATTATTTTATTATAAAATAATATTTCAAACTTTTCCAAAAGTGACCCTCACCTCTCTTAAAAAATGGCTTTTCAAATTCTCTTAATTTCACAAATCGAAATCTTTTGGCTAAGACAAACCCTACCCAAATTTCCTTCCAACTTTATTCCCTTCATCCTAGAGGCCTTCCTTTGATCAGAAAGCCATCTTATGGAGCCCTTTTGATCAAATCAAAAGAAAGAACTCGTAGAAGAGGTAAATATTTCATCTCCTCTTTCATGTTTTTTATTTTTCCACTTCCTATTTTTTTGTTGTTTCCATTCTAAAATAATAAATATATAATCTCTATATAATTTGATTTTTTTATAAAAAATTTACAATTATATTCATTATTATATCCATACTATAAAGGACAAAGTCACTATTCGAGCATACGTACGAATTACCGTCTCCAAGTTGTGGTGCAGTTTGTAATTCAAACACTTAAATATATGGATGGGTAATTTAATGAATATAACGGATGGAAATAATAAATATAAAATGTTAATGATTATATATATATGTTATACCATCCAATTTCATATGATTTCGCAATCAACATAATGATATTGTTGCTCGTGCGTACATATGGATTACCGTATCCACAAACGCAATGATATTCATTCCACATCGTAATCATTCATGAATACTCTTCATTTTCTGATTAAAAATAATGTTTACGAACATAATTTAATTATTAATATTAATGAAATTCATCTTATCCATAACAAACATGGATTTCTTAACTAAGAATATAAAAGAAAACAAATTAGTTAACACTTGGAATGATGATACTACTAAAATATTAATTACAAAGCAATATTGTAAGAAAATAAATGATATCATATTTATGTATATAATTCATGTATAATTTTATAACAATGTTTTAACTGTCATAAATTAGGTTAACATTCCATCTACTTATGAAATGTACAACGTATGTGTTAATTTCACAATCTCTTTATTATCCGAGATTGTTTTTACGTAAGTATCTACTGGGACCTCTTTATCATCCACATTAGTGTTTTCATAAAAATTTAATTCAAATAATTTTTAATATTAACTACACTATGGGTTAAATTAATTTATAACATTATCTTAACATATATGTTTTTAATGAAATCTTTTCGTCATTTTCCATTCAATGTACATTATGACCTTTTCGAAAAAAATAATGTAATAGTGTTTTATAACTTATACGGTGCATGTGGCTATTTTACACCGTTATATCATCATCTAAGCATCCCATACATGATTATAATAATATTCTCTAAATAATGGTTTTATTTTATAATTACGTTAATTTTAAATGATTTCAAAATATAATGATATATTTCTCTCAAAAAGTTTTTATTTCCCGAATGTCAACATCCTTTGAAGGATTTTAAGCTAAATGGAAGTTGATTTATTAAGATAAAAATCTTCAATATTGTATTTGGTTTTGTGATATGTTTGATTATTGATGTGTTATTTTTACACTATTCATGGTTTATGGAAAATCTATTTACATTTCATATGTTTGGTTTAATTGGAATGTTTATGTTATTTATAATCCTTTTCATATAATAAATGCATTGGAATTAGTATGTGATAGGTGGATCCCTCTATCGCTCCTCGATTCATCATTAGGTCTGATGAGACAAAGTAGAGTCTTGTCACAAGGACTTTATATAATCTTATTTGTAGTCTTCTCCCAATGCCTTGACTATGTGGTTATCAATTGTGGAATTATGGATTCCATCATTATGAATGTGGATATTGATATTGCATGGGATTATTCAACTATTAGAATATCTATGCGAATAAGTAATTTGAATTATTTTATTTTATATTTTCCATATTATGCAGAAGTTTAAGTTTAAAAGGTTTTGTTTATTGTAATGCGTTGCCTTAAATGATTATTCTTATTTATAAATGTTTCGTCGATATTTTATCATTACTGAGCATCTGAGATAACCCCTTTCTATGTAATATTTTTCCCAGGATATGAAAAAGTAATTTATGGTTGACCTGTAGTGATAGGATACGTATATAAGTGTGTTCAAAAGGGGGGGGGAATTTTTTTTCCTTTTATATCATGATTTAATGTAAAACTTATGAATTTATCTAGTAAATCTAGGGCTACTAAACTGATCGATCATTGGGAAATGATTACTTATAACATGCCAATGTTATGTTATCATGCACAGACTCTTGGTACCTAGGTTCAGGTTGTTACAATCTTTAGTCTTATTTTCCCATGATTATTTATAATATCTTCTCGAACATATTGTAGTAACACAAATAGTATAATCAGAAATTGACACGTATAGAACACGGGATACTAGTTTGAATTATCAATAAGATGATTTTATTTTGTTAATCTCATGCCATTTATATCAATGAATTGCTCCTTTTCTAGTGTAAGATTAATATTTTGTAAAATCATTTCAATAATTTTTTTTATATTTTGTGACAATTTATCATTATTGTTCTCCAAAATTCTTGAACCTTAGCTACAACTAATTCCATTTATGATATAGGTTGTTCTTCATCATTCAATGTTTTTATTCATATATTGATATTACAAGGAATTATATAATTTTTTCTCTATTATATCTATTGGTAGGAGTGGATACAAAAAAAGCGGGGGTGAATTGAGTACCAATTAAAATTTCTGTTAAAACATCTTGGATTTAAATCCCTCAAATTAGAATATCCCAGTTAATTAAGATAGTAGATATATAAGTGACTTATTATTCAATAGGTTTCTCAAAGGATGATTATTCCTCAGTTGAATCAGTATGAGAACTAATTAGACTTTAGAAACAACTTTACAAAACAAATCAGATATACACAATAACCAGAACTAACTATCATAGTGAATGTACCAACAAATTTTCCGTCTTTTATAATATAAGCACAGCGGGTAAATGTAAAATAGATTAATGAATGGATGAACACAACAATCTAAAGAAATGTTCAGTCTTAAGTCAAGACTTAGTCCTCTCCACTTGGTGATCACCTATCACCAAGCAATTTTATTAAAAGGGTGATACACAACCTATATCGAGCTTTACAATAGTTTTACTAACTGTCCAGGTTTTTCAACCTCTACCACAGTTCGACATGGGATAATTAACTACCAAGCCACACTAGGCTTCTTCCACAGTTATGTGTGGGTAACAAATGATAAGAGAGAGTCAAGTAAGTGGATTTTCAATATCCCTCAGTTCAAGCACATGATTCAGAGTGTGTAACACTGACATACTGCTCACAAATGTAAAATAACTAAACAAAATAATGATAATGATAGTAGGAATAAGTTTAGAAAGCTCTGTTATGTTGGCAGATCAGTTCTGTACTCATTGGAAAGAATGAAACGAAGTCTCAGTCCTTATCTGCAAGTTGACTCCAAAACAGAGTGTCACAACATCCAGACATCCAGATATAATGATGATCAGCTTCATGGGTTTTAATATCTTTGCAGCACACCACGAAAGATTGAAAGATATTTTTTAATTGGACTTTGTGAAGCTATTTTTTCTTCTGAATGACTTCTTGAGGTTCTCATTCAAATTGTGAATCTTTCACTCTTATGAGTGTTATTATATGTATATTCAGTATTTCCACGCTTATCTCTTGTTTCTGTATGTATTGTCTTCGCCACATTGAATTTCTCTCTCTTCTTATATATATATACACTTTTTCAATTCACCTTTTTCTCCTTTGGTTCAGCAGGGGTCGACAGGAAAATGTTTCAACCATGTGTGGTCTTCCTCGTACATTGTACTGTTTCTTGATATGCCTGCAAATAACAGTGAATAATTTCAAGTGTATAAATTTGTCCATACATGTATAGACATGACGGTTATAATAGTATTACTAAAATTGGTAATGAATGTAATAGAATATCTTTAGACTGGTAGCAGATGCATGTCACATGGTAGACATCCACTGTGGTCATTCCAACTGTGGACTTCCTCAGTAGGCTATTCAACTGTGAGCTTCATCGGTATGCTTTTTGTTTGTAGGCTTGTAATGGTAGCTTTTAATCTATCTAACAGTAGCTCCTTCTCAGTGAACTTCATCGGTAGGCTCAACAGTAGACCTATCCAACTGTAGACTTATCTCAACATGTAATTTCATTAAAAATGGAGTATGTCCATCAATAGACTTTGAATAACAGTTGACTATCTCGATAGTAGGGGTTGTCCAGTAGTAGACTTCTTGTAACAGTAGAAATGTCTAACAGTAGACTTGAACAATGAGGTTCTCAACATAAGACTTGAGAAAGAGTCTGACCGTGAACTTCTAATAGAAACCTTGTCACAGTAGTGACCTTGCGACGGTGACTCTTTGTCTCTGAGCATTGATAAGCAGATCAACCATAGACTTGTGATAGAAAAATTGCACTAGTACCTTCCAACAGTGACTATAGATCATCAACAGTAATATTCTAGCATCATTGAATTAGAGTGACAGTGAGATATAACAGTGACTTTGAACCGAAGGAACGTACCAGTAGCATTTAGCAGTGAACTTATATTTAGATAAATATAAAATCTAAGATGATGTATTAAAGTCAATGTGCATTGTTCAGGATAAAATAATTATAAATAGATATTAAAAAGGGTTTCCAAATGGCTTAATATATCATGATCAATATTTAAACATCATTTGGGATTATCAAAATAGGTGAGTCCATCAATCTCCCCCTTTTGGATAATAACAAATTATGCGAGTATGTATTGAAGATAGATATCATATAACTAGAAAATATTGTTGCATTATATCAGAGAGTAGAGTGAAATAGAAATAACATAGTATCATAGTTGTATAGTAGAATATTTCTCCCCAATCACATGATTAGACTAGAAGTAGCATAGTATTTCTCGCCCTATGTGATTAGAAAAAAGAACACAAATATAGAGAATAGAGAAAGCATGTATTGATAAACAGTATATTACATGAACCAAAAATGAATACATACTACTTATTAAAAGATATAAACAGACTCAATCCACATTAGCCTCAGGAATGTGATCTTTCCCTTTGGAAGAAAAATATGGAGGATGAGCTTGTGGATCAGTAGGTTTAGGAAGGGATGCATGAATGACTGGAGGGGCAGCAACAGAAGCTCTTGTTGGTCTGTATTGGGTAGCTCACTAAGGTATCAGTGGAGTAAGGCTTCTGATAGCTTTAGCAGGAAACATGGTGGAAGAACCACTGGTTTGAGATGTAGGTAAGGCAGGAGGGATGATGACAGGGGTGGAGTCCACATGGAGAAAGGGTATAATAAGGTTTCTGAAGTCTATAATAATGCTTCAACCTCTTTCCATATCAGATAAAAAATCATATTTATTGTCCAAAAACTTATCCAAAGAAGGGGTCAATTCTCTCCTCTTAGTGACCTGCTCCCTGAATGCCTGATTTATTGGAGGAAACATCATATTTTCTATCAACAGCTTGAATTGGTGGGTCATTTGGTGCTTGGAATAGACCTTCTCAATGTAAGAGTCTACCTTATTCGTAATGGCCTCCTGAGTAGCAGTATCTACCTGAATGTGGTTACAAACAAAGATACTGACTTCCCTAGTGGTAGAAAGTATCTGAGAATCAGAGGTGCCACTAGGACAGGCCTTATCAAGCTCTTCCTGGATCACAGTTCAGATCTGGTCAATATTCATAGAGGTTCTAGATGATGTAAGTGTTTTGACCGAGAAAGCTATTGTCTCTTTGAAAGACTGAGTCAAGTTACTAATCACCTTCTAAATAAGTGCATCTTGACTGTTCATGTGTTCTTTGACTGATGTCTTAAAAGATGCAAAAAATACCACAAACCGCTCGACTACTTCTTTGATGTAACGAATCTCAGCATTCACATGGTTTTGAGAACTGTTCAAGGTAGTCAATGAAGCAACTGATTGTCTTAGAGCAACCACTGCTCCTGTCCAGCTTTTAATTTTAGTATGGCACACTTTAATCTCATTCAGAATTTCTGTCTCTGGACTAGACACACCTAGAAAATGTTCCAGGGATTGCTCCACATTCATCATCTCTTCAACAAGGATATTCTTTAAATCTGCTAATTATTATCTCACTGCCTCTTTCATTTCAAATATCAACGAATCAATGTCTTCCTTGGTCACCAAATTTTCATCCTCAACCATTGAAATACTTTCAGTTAGGATAAAAGAATCCCTTTGGGACTGGTCTTCCTCATCAGAAACTCTATAATAGAGTCGATGTACCATGTACCCTAGATCTGATGACCAAACTTCTATGTCATAAATCACAGAAACTGAACCAAGATGATCCCCCTCAAATAGAGCTTTCGCTTATTGAATCTCCACTATCAGTTCTGTTCTAGGAAACTCCACAACCTCCTCTGCAACTCTGGAAAATTCAACAACAGTTTTCTCTGTTATCTCATTAGTGGGGTGAGTCACAGCATCCACTGAGTCATCAGTGACTGCCACAATAATGGATGTAGGTGACACTCCTTCTTCCTGACCAAACACTATCTTGTCTATACTATCTATCAGAAGGATCAAACTGAGCTCTTATTCTTTATTTTCCTCAGTATCAACTTCAGCAACATCCTTCTATCCTTCATCCTTATCACAAGCTTCCTCTGCCTCATCCTCTTCAGAGGTATCCTTGACAATATTCTGATAAGATTATTCTTCTTATGTGGTCTCAGTGTCACTGTCCTTCAGAACAGTCTCTCTTCTTGGTAGTTCATTTGGAGGGCTAGATGCTCTGAAAGCTACCATCTTTACATGACTGTGAGGCAAATTAGGATTAATCTGATCATCAATGGGGGTGTTTTCATTTTGAGGGTCCACAACTCCTTCAGCCGCCTCCTCATCTGAATAAGCTAGTTGTGGCTCATCTGTCTTCAAGACAGGATATCTCTTGTCTTTTGGCCTAGATGGGTGAGTAGTAGGGTCAAAAGATTCATATACCATTCTTTCATCATTCACCCATGCCTTCTGCCAGGGATTCCAGCTAATTATCATGAATTTTCAAATCACAATGGAGATAAAAAACTGTTCTTGCCCACTATCATCTATTCTTGATATCTGGCCACACCCTATTCCTTTAGCATTACTGAAATAAGATTCGCATGAAATAAGGCATTGAATTTTGAGCTTTCCTTAGTCATATCCTCCAATTGTTCCATCAGTAACCTACATAAGTTAATATTATATTCATGATTCATTATGTTCATCAGAAATATGTCCTGATACTTCAGTACTGCAGTGTCTCCTCTCCTCGGACTAAGTACATGTTGAATGAATTTTTATAATATCATGTCTTCTCCATTCATCTCAGCTGCAATGATCCTCCTTGATTTTCCATCTCCTGTCATTTATTCCAGAGCTATTTCATATTCAAAAACAACACTGTCTGGAGGAGCCACTCCAGAGTAGTAATCATATATTCCTTCATGAGGAACTCTCAAACAGGTCGCCCACTCAATAGATGAGAAGCTTACTTCATTTCCATCGACTCTGGATATTAACTTATTCCCATCATCTTATTCTTCAAATTTTAGATATTCATAGAATTATTTCCCAAGATTTGGGTAGCACGGTCCATTGTTGTTGGAAAAAATTTGGTCCATCCTTGGGCATCTAGTACTTCCAGTACTAATGACTTTATCAACAACAGCCATTCTTCACATAACTCCTTCTCAACATAAATTTTTCTCTCGGTCAGATGCGGGTTTACAGGTCTCCTCAGAGTAATACTGGTGCCACTGGATTCATCTCAAGTCCTCTTTGGCCTTGGAGAATCCTCAATGATAGTTGGGGTCTCTTGGTTATGGCCATGGAGATTGAAAGACGTTCGAGGGATCAAGTGAGGGGTTAGGGTTTAGGAATTTCGAGAGCAAGGTTCGAGATTGAGAGAGAAAGGTGGATTGAAATATGTTCGTTGACATTGGTTTTATCATTGAGGGATTAAAACCAAATAAAATATAAATAATAAATAGAAATTAAAATGGTTCGAATTCCCGCAAAAATATAAACAATCCGCGAGGTATCCAATAGTGAGATGTACTAGTGAGGTACACCGGTGAGGTGCAACGGTGAGGTGTAAAAGTGAGGTTCAACTGTGAGGTTCAACTGTGAGGTCTAATTGTGAGGTGCAACTGTGAGGTCTAACTATGAGGTGCAACTATGAGGTCTAACAATGTGGTGCGACTGTGTGGTATAACTATGAGGTGCGACTGTGAGGTCTAAATGTGAGGTGCGACTGTGCTAAAATTAATCATACCTAACTCATGTTTGATGTAATTTATCCTCTCATAATTAAAATTATTTGTGAATATATCTGCCAATTGATGTTCAATGCAAATGAATTCAAGAGTGATATCACCCTTTTGATAATGATCCCTCAAAAAGTGATGTATCACATCAATATGCTTTGTCCTAGCATGAGATACTGGATTTTTGGAATTGTTAATAGCACTTGTATTGTCAGAATTTATTTAGACATGTTTGAATTGATATCCATATTCTACTAAAGTGTGTTTTATCCACATGACTTGAACACAACAACTACTAGCATCTATATACTCAGCTTCGACATAAGATAATGCAACAGTGTTCTGCTTCTTACTACACCAAGATACTAGTGATTTTCCTAAAATGTGACATGTCCCAGAGGTGCTTTTTCTATCTAACTTGCAACAAGAAAAATCAGCATCAGAATAACTCAACAAATCAAATGATTTCCCTTTTCGATAAAATTATCCAAAGTTGAGAGTATGTTTGATTTATTTAAAAATCCTTTTAATATCAGTTAAATGAGACTCTTTTGGATTTTCTTTAAAGTGAGAACACATGCATACACATATCATGATGTCAGGTCTACTATCTGTAAGATAAAGTAGACTCCCTATAATACCTCTGTAGTTGGTTTGATCCACTGGTTCTCCAATTTCATCAGCATCCAATTTATAGGTGGTACTCATTGGTGTGTCACTACCTTTACTACCATTTAATGAAAAACGTTTTAAAAGATCCTTAATATATTTACTTTGATTCAAAACAATTCCATTTTTATTTTCAAAGATCTGAAATCCAAGGAAAAATTTGTGTTCTCCCATTAAACTCATTTCAAACTCATTTTGCATCATTTTTGACAAATCAGTACATAATGAAATTTTAGAAGATCCAAAAATAATATCATCCACATAAATTTTTACTATCAAAACATCTTTAGAAATCCAGTTAATGAAAAGAATATGATCGACTATCCCTTTGGTAAATCATTTTTAAATAAGGAAAGAGATGATCCTGTCATACCATGCTATTGGAGCATGATTTAAGCTATATAATGGTTTAGATAGTTTTAAAACATGATTGAAAAAATGAAGATTTCTAAAAGAATGAGGTTGTTCAAAAAAACATCATCAACTAGACACCCATTTAAAAAAAGAACTTTTAACATCCATTTGATAATGTTTGAAATTAAGATGATCTGCATATGCAATTATTATCCTCATGGTTTCTATTCTAGCTACAGGTGAAAAGGTATCCTCATAGTCTAGTACTTCCTCTGGACTATATCCTTGTGCAACTAACCATTCCTTATTTATAACTATATTCCGAGACTCATCAACTTTTTTCCTAAACAACCATTTAGTGCCTATGGTCAAAGTGTTTTTAGGGCTTTCCACTAATTCCAAAACATTATTTCATTAGAACATATTTAGTTCTTCATGCATAGCCATTACACAGAATTCATCATTGGTAGCATCATTAATATTTTCCGGGTTCAATCTACGAAAGAAAATCTTGATGTTCAACATGTTTCTTAGAGAAGCTCTAGTTTGTGTTCCTCTATTTAAATCTACGACAACAGCATATAGAGGATGATTCATAAGAGTCCTAATACCTATAGGAAGGGTTGAACATGATTCAACATTGTTGTATATTGGTTCAGAATCGGTAGGAGCATATTCTGGAAAATTTCTAGAACTGGACACTTCTATAGGGGATTCACTATCCTTATCATTATGGTTCAGATTTGACAAATCTACTTCATGATTTTCCAGAGAGATTTTAGGCTCATGTGGATCAGTCTGATCTAATTTTATATGAACTAATTCTTCCACACATTTGGTTTTTTTATTAAACACTCTATAGGCTTTACTTGAAATTGAATAACCTAGGAAAATTCCTTCATCACTTTTGGAGGATAATTTGTCAAGATTATCCTTAGTATTAAGAATAACGACTTTGTAACCAAAAACACTAAAATAATTAACCGTAGGCTTCCTATTATTCCAAATTTCATAAGGGGCCCTTTTTAGAATATGTCTAATTAAATCTCTATTGATAACATAACAAGCTGTATTTAAAGCATCGACCCAAAAATAAATAGGTAAGTCATACTCATTAAGCATTGTGCTTGAAATTTCTTGAAGGGTCCTATTTCTTCTTTCTACTACACCATTCTGTTGAGGTGTCCTAGGTGCAGAAATGTTGTGATTATAGCCATTGTATGTGCAGTATGATTCAAACTCATGATTCTCAAACTCACGGCCATGATCACTTCTTAGGGTCATAATCTTAATTCCACTATGGTTTTCTACAGACATGGAATATTTGACAAAATAGGAACAAGCTTATCTTTTGTGAGATAGAAAGTATACCGAAGTATACCTAGAAAATTCATCTACAAGAACATAAACATAGTGCTTCCCATTTAGACTTGAAACTCTTGATGGTCCAAAAAAATCCATATGAACAAACTCAAGAGGTTGAGATGTCGAAACTTCTTTTTTTGGTTTGAAATAAACATTGTGTTGTTTTCCCTTTTGATGGGGATTGCACACTTTATCAATTGGGAATTCTAATCTAGTTAGGTCTCTAACAAAACATTTTTTAGATAGGTCACTATGTGATTTCACATTTCAATGTCCTAATCTTCTTATGCCATAACCATGATTCTTTATGAAAATTATTTAAGCATGAAACATAATGTTTGGCTATGAAATTTAAATCAACAGCATATACATTTTCATTTCTACATGCAGTGAAAAATAAATCATTTATTGATTTAAAAACATTGCATAAATCATTTTGAAATTTAACATTAAGGAAATCATCACATAACTGAGATATGCTAATTAAATTATACTTTAATCTATCAAAAATTTGTCATTTTGTGATTAATATTGTATCAGTGTTACCAATCTGGCCTAAGACGGTGATTTTTTCTTTTGCATTGTCACCAAAGGTGACATGCCCACCATCGACTTTAATTATACTCCTGAAGAAAGAATAGTCTCCTATCATATTTCTTGAACATCCACTGTCCAAGTACCATATAGTATTATAGGAAGTCATTATGCAACTTCCCTGTAAAACAGATTAATCATTGAATAATTTTGGTAAACAGATCTTCTTGGGTCTAAAAAGGTTAGCCAATAAATCTTTGGGAACCAATATTTGATTTATAGGTTTTCTAAAGTCAGAAAACATATTTTGAGACATGAATACTTTTTTAGGTCCTTTAGAAAATTGTTTTTCAAACGATGGACCAGAACTAGCAGTGAACTGTCCAGATTTTGGAATAAATTTGGTTTTTCTAATCTGTCTCTGTCCAGGATTATATCCTAGACCAGTTATATATTTAGGGGCAATATCATTTCCTAGAAACTGTGTCAAGGTATCCCTACCAGTAGTGAACTTCTCAATATCCTTTATTAATTTTTCATTAGATAATTTTAGTTGAGTGTTCTCTCTCAACAATTGAGCATTACTTTCTTTTTATACACTTAGATATGTTCTTATATTTCTAGTTAAGTCATGTTGTTTCTTCAAAGATTTATATTTATGATTTAGTTCATTGCAGGAATCTTCTTGTATATTGCAATATTCAAACAGTTTAGCCTTAGAAATATTTTCCTCATTACTTGAATCATTGTTATTTCCAGAATAATAATTATTTAGAATAGGGGAAACAGTTACCTCAGATATATTAGTCATGAATCACATTTTGGCATGATTCTTTTCAGAATTAGTAGCTTCTGATTCACTTGTGCTATCTTCCGAAGCACTCCAGGCTGCCTTCATGGATTTCTTGTACTTCTTGTCCTAATAATCATATTTCATTTTGAATTTTAACTACGGATAGTCAGCCTTGATGTGTCCTTTCATCTTGCATTCATAGCAGACTATATCATCTTCCTTGTCATATTTCTTTCAATCCTTCTTCCACTTACCTTGTTGATCATACTTACCCTTATAGTTTGATTTTTGGAAAAACTTATTCTTCCTATAGAAATTATAAAATCTCATGGAAATTTTTGCCATTTCTTCATCATTGTCTGAATCTAAATCTTCACTAGTTGAACTTTCATTAGATACATTTATTTTCTCCTTGTCTATGCTCTTTGAAGTAGTAGAATTGAATGCTATGGATTTTATTTTGGGTTCATCATCTTCTTATTTGTTTACCTTCAATTCTTCTTCATACATCATTATTTTACCAATCAAATTCTTAACGGGTTGCTTGCTGATGTCACATGATTCTCAGATAGACACATAAGTTCCTCTCTATCTGTCTGGCAAACATCTCAATATTCTCATGATATGCTCCATCTCTGGAAAAGATTTTCCCTGTAAAATATTGGTGTTGAAAATCTCAATAAACCTAATGTACATGTCAGAAATGGGTTCATCAGGTCTCATCTTAAAATTGTCATATTTAATAGTGTAAGTATTTAATCTCATTTCCTTCACATTGGTTGTTCCTTCATGAGAAACAACCAAGGTTTCCCAGATTTCATGATCTGTTTTACATGACGAAATTTGGTTAAATTCCTCATCTCCTAAAGTGTAGTAAAGGGCATTCATAACATTATAGTTATTGTTATACTCAGACTTTGTAGAATCATCCTAATTAGATCTATCATTTTTGGGGATCTCATATTATGATTCTAAAGCAGACCAAATATCAAAACCAATACTTTCCAAATGATTTTTCATTTTAATTTTCCATTGAGCATACTTCACACCATTAAAGAATTGTGGCATGTTAGTAGAAGCACCTTCTATTATATTGTCCATAACTAGATTTTAGAAAATATATTAATGATATAAAATTTAGAACTAACCTAAATTTATGATCATTAAGATAAAACTAAAATCACAGTTTGAAAAACAGAGGGTTTGAAAACATTTTATAAATAACAACTAATCCTCTGATACAAAATGTTGTTCGGAGTGGATACTCAAGAGGGGGGGGTGAATTGAGTATCAATTAAAATTTTTGTTAAAAATGTTTAGGATTAATATAATCCAAATTAGAACATCCCAGTCAATTAACGCAGTAGAGATATATGTAACTTATTATCCAACAGGTTTCTCAAAGGTTGATTATTCCTTAGTTGAATCAGTATGAGAACTAATTCAACTTTTGGAAAAGGTTTACTAAACAAATCAGATATAAAGACTAACCAGAACTAAATATCAGAGTGAATGTAAAAACATATTATCTATCATTGCAAATATAAGGATGGCGGATAAATGTAAAATAGTGTAATGAAAGAATGAACACAACAATATAAACAAGAGGTTCAGTATTAAGTCAAGACCAGACCTCTCCACTTGGTGATCACCTGCCACCAAGAAATTTTTCTAAAAGGGTGATACACAGCCTGTATCGTGCTTTACAACAGTTTTCACAAACTTTCCAGGTTTTCCAACCTCAACAACAGTTCTACGTGGGATAATAAACTACCAAGCCACACTAGGCTTCTTACATTGTTTTGTGTGGGTAACAAATTTAAAGAGAGAGTCAGGTTAGGGGATTATTAGTATCCATCAGTTCAAGAACAAGATTCAGTGTGTGTAACACAGATACACTACTCAAAAATGTAAAATATCATAACACAATAAATATAAAGATAGTAGGAATAAGTTTAGAATTCTGTGTTGTGTTGTCAGATTAGTTCTGGACTCGTTGGAATGAATGAAATGAAGTTTTAGTCCTTCTCTGCAAGATGACTCCAAAACAGAGTGTTGCAACTTCCAGACAACCAGATATAACGATGATAAACTTATTCGGTTTTAAGCTCTTTGCAGCACACCACAACAGCTTCAAAGAGATTCTTTCAATTGGTCTTTGTGAAGCTATGTCTCCTTCTGAATGAGTGCTTGAGGTTGTTTTTCAGATTGTGAATCTTTTTCTCTTATTAGTGTTCTTCTTTGTATATTCAGTATGTCCATGCTAATCTCTTGTTTATGTAAGTATTGGATTCACCACTTTTAATATATCTATCTTCCTATATATATATACTCTTTTTTAGTTCAACATTTTCTCATTTGGTTCAGCAGGGGCCGACAGGAAAATGTTTCAACCACCTGTGGTCTTCCTCGTACATCGTACTGTTTCCTGATATGCCTACAAATAACATTGAATAATGTCAGGTGTATTAATTTGTCTAGGTATGTCTATACATGATAGTTATAATAGTATTAATAAATTTTGAAAACAATGGAATAGAATATCATTAGACTGGTAGTAGATGCATGTCACATGGTATACTTCAACTGTGGTCTTTACAACTGCGGACTTCATCAGCAGGCTATTCAACTACGAGCTTCATTAGTAGGCTTTTTCTCTGTATGCATATAATGGTAGCTGTTACTCTATCTAATAGTAGCTCCTTCTTAGTGAACTACATCGGTAGGCTCAACAGTATACCTATACAACTATAGATTGATCTCAACATGTAATTTAATTAACAGTGGAGTATGCCCATCAGTAGACTTTGAATAACAGTCGGCTATCTCGATAGTAGGGTTTGTCCAGCGTTATCCTTCTACTAACGGTATACATGTCCAACTGTAGACTTGAACAGTGAGGTTCTAAATAGAATACTTGAGAATGAATCTAACAGTGAACATCTAATAGAAGCCTTGTCACAGTAGTGACCTTGCGACGGTGACTCTTTGTATGTGAGCATTGATAAGCAGATCAACTGTAGACTTATGATAGTAACCATGTACTGGTAGCTTCCAACATTGACTGTAGGTCTTCAACTGTAATCTTCTAGCATCAGCGACATAGAGTGACAGCGAGCTATAAAACTGACTTTGAATAGAAGGCTCTTACCAGTAGCCTTT
Organism: Viscum album; assembly: GCA_963277665.1. Classification (NCBI taxonomy): domain Eukaryota; kingdom Viridiplantae; phylum Streptophyta; class Magnoliopsida; order Santalales; family Viscaceae; genus Viscum; species Viscum album. The sequence goes on from OY728158.1 coordinate 1,295,172,636, forward strand.
AACAATGAACTTATATTTAGATAACTAAAAATTGTAAGCTGATGCAGCAAAGTCAGTATGCATTGTTCAAGATAAAATAATTATAAATATAGATTAAAAAGGGTTATAAAATGGCTTAAAATATCATGATAAATATTTAAACATGATTTTGGATTATCAAAATAGGTGATTCCAAAAATATCATTCATAATGACTTCGATTTCTAGACACATCATATTGAATAAATTTTTATCATCCTAAAAAACATACAGTTAATCATCATAATCACTTTTTATCTTCTAAATTTGATCAAATGGAATATTAATTTACTCATTTAAATAATTAATTTCCCCATAAAATCTCATTAACAGAACCTCTATTTGGAGATTATGGACATTTATAGAGATTATATTTGTTTTCTCAATTGCATGGATCACTTCTATATAATCATTCTATGACACATCTTTCCCACAAATATACCTTTGAAATTATTCATCAATGAATGTAAATATTCCATTTCATTGTAATAATAAAAATTATTATGATTGTCTAGATAATATTAATGACTCATCCTAGAAATTTATTTCCAAATATGTGTTCCGAAAACTCTTGATATCTTTATGAGAAACATCATGTCTATGAATCATCTCTATTGAGAACATTTTTGTTACATATTTTTGACACAAATTTCATTATTCCTGTTATTTATCATAAGATATATTTTTATTTCATTTTGATAAATTTTTTATATTTGATTCAGTGTGTTGTTGAAGAATTTTTCATCATTGAATCTCTTAAGCAAAATATTTCTGTATATTTTGATATTCTTCTTATAATTATGATTTTTCATTATATAGTCCCTTGATAAATTAAAATATATTTTTTAAATACATGGTCTAATATTTCTTCCTAAAATATATGACTTTTTAATCAAAATATCTTACTGATTAAATAAACACTTCAACACCCTATTATGGACTATAATTGTAAAATGGTTCAATATCATCAGATATAATAGTTAACACTATTTTACTATCACTCTATGACATTGGTTTTATGGTTCTGATACATTCATCTTAATACTCATAATTATATTTCTTTATAATAACATATAAATATTCTTCAGGAATTTTTAGAAAACTATTTGTTTTCATTAAATGTGATATTAATATAATTATCCATTTTTTCCATCTCTAATAAATCATAATGTTTAAATATTCAACTCATATATGTCAAATAAAAACATCAAGGACAATATTGTGTATCAAATTGAGGTGGGCTCATTCCTCTGGTACTAACTTATGTTCCAAATGGTTCATGTTGGGACATATTGTGGGGGTTAATCGATGAACCTAATTTTTATAAAAATCAATTTTTGACATTTAATTCAATTTATAATTGAACATCTACACAATTTATGAAGAAATGGGTCACACCAATTCTAAAAATTCAAACCATATTCATGAAAAAAATGTAATTCAAGAATGGATCATATAATGTTTAAAATGGTATCATACGATATAGGTGATTATGTTCTTATTATGTATGTGTCATGTATGAGACACATATTATCCATTAATAAATGTCCAATGAATTACAATTTTTTACAGTATTGATATGCAATTAAAAAATTATTCTGTCACCCCAATAGTGTTATATATAGTAGTGTCATAAATATGTTTTAAAAAAATACTATAAAATGAGTAAGATCAGAAAAACTAAAAGATGATACTATAAAAAACTCATCAACAAATTTGAGTCATCATAATAAACTAATTCCGAACTAGTGAACTTCCACTAAAAATATAATAATTTTATTGAATATAATAAAAAAATTGTTTGAAATTTAGGTCATTTATATTTTAAATATGTAGAAAATGTGACATCCACATCAGTTCGTTATAATATGAAAATGATCAACTAATTAGTATTCATGATTTATTATAAATCTATTGTCCTTTAAAAATAAATTAATATTCATTCATATCATAGAATTAATGATAATAGTACTTTTAGACACTATTTTCATGTGTAATGGAAATAGATAATATTATCATCCGTTGAATATTTTTTGAAAGGTGCTCTCATTATCATATTTTTATTAATGTGAATTTAATCATGACAAAAAAATCACATGAAAATAGATTATGTAAGTTATTAATATGTTTGTCTTCATAAAAAAAATAATATTCCACTATGTATTATTCGTTATAAAATAAACACATAGTACTACACCTTCATAAAAAATATACATTTCTTGTAAATCATCATCCTTTTTGAAAATATCATGTAATTAGTCAGCATGATCTATCCAACATCTGGAAATCACTATCACTGAATAAAAACAACATTCATGAAATACATGGGAAGGTATAATCTCATAAATATATTGGTTATATTCTTTAAATAAATAATAGTTCAAAAATCTTTATCATATTCAATTTATTAATTGTAATTCTTCATGTAACACTATTATTGGTTGATTATATCTTTCATTAAGATAAATTATTTTTTGGAAATCAGGTTTTTCTTAATTTGAGTACAATCACTATATATCAATCATTTTTCATGCCACATCATCTCAAAATGTGTGAATAATTCGCCTGAATTTTGGAGAACACAATAAATGAAAAATCCCATATTTTTAAAATAATATAAGGATAAAGAATAATGATTATCCCTAGCTATTTTTATTGATTTGAAGGCTTCACATTGAAATATTATCTCCACATCTAGGTGTATTGCATTCATTTTCTACATATCACTGAATACAAAAAATGGATTCGAGGTATTTAAAGTGGAAAATTATATAACATATGGATATTTAGACCATGAAAATCCTTTTATTTTACTACCATATATTCATTTTTCCCCACCTCAAAAAAATTTATTGAGGTTCATAATGGATCAGTGATCATGTTATCGTATTATCAGTTCTCTCGATCATTTGATATTCCGATACTATGCATGATTCGAACAATCTTTTTTCATCTCTAGAAGATATATATGATCGAATATTATTATAAAGGGTATTATGCTATTATACATATGATCTAATATCAATATTTATCATGTTAATGTTATAGTTCATTGAAAATATCATCTTCAAGAAATTTATTATTCATCATTGAATATAATCATTCATTTAATCTTATGATTTCTATATTTATGAAACACCACATTATCACATAATATAATAAACTTACACAAATCTATTTTTTATTGGGATTGATTGATATGATCTTTTTTCATTACATTTATATATTCCAGTAAATATGAAATTAAATAATCACATGAATGAGTTCATGAATGATAATTATGGAATGATTTTTCATTGTTCAATCCACCATATATATTCATCCCAGAATATGGAATATTATCAAAATATAACTTTTCTCAAGTACATGTGTATGTTCTTGTATGGATGAAGGATGACAAAATGATACTTCATATATGTATATTGTTGGATCAATCAGGCAGTTGAAATGTCTTTAATCTAGAAACAGGTGATCATTACATAAGAATGAATGATGATTGAATAGTTTTTCAATATTTGGACTTAACATAAGACCAATCCATTTTTGAAAACATCTATATATTTCAATCCATTCCAATGATTCCATGAGATGAATCTATGGTCAGTATAATTATAAATAGCACACACTTTACATGGTGTTTTCAACACCATGCATCCCCCATGTGTGGGACACCACTCACATGTGATGGTCCCTATTCAAACACATATTACATGTAGAGCCTAACAAAGTAGGGTTTAGATGGAGATAATACTAAAGTATAAGAGAAACCTCTTTGAGTGACTCCATATAACAATAATATTAGGAATCCTAGAAAACACATTATCCTCTGAAACATAGTCTATGGTGATAGTGTCCAATAATGAGATTTTCTCCCTACCACAATAATGACACCCCATGGGGTTTTAAACATTATTCAAAATAAAATTCATTAAAATATAATTTCATATAAATATACACAATCAACCATTTAAATAAATTAAAATTTTCATTGAAATTTATTTCCTTCTATGATACAAAATGGAATTCCCATATAATTTATGTAATGTAATAACCCCAATTAAAAAAATAATTGAACCTGTGTAAAAAAATAGAAAAAAATTATAAATTAAAATAATTATAATCCTTGAGAATTATTTATTTTCATTAAACCACCCTTCATGAAACAAATATAGTTATATTAATTAGATTAGAACAATATCTCAAGTAACGGGGATGCAATAAGGGCCTATAAAGGACCCCATAAATAACAATCCTAAAACAAAAACACATATATAACGAATTAATATGAACTTCAAGGTCAATCAATTTAAAAAAATTACCCGAGAATAGAAATACATTCCAAATAAAACATAGACTTAATAAGAGAGGTTCACAACATCGATTACTCTTTTGATCCTCTCGGAACTCGATTTTGAAGATAATGTCAACCAATGAGAGTTCCTAGGTTCATATGGGTTAAAAATGGTAGGTGGAATATTGTTTAAAAATAAAATGGTTCATTTATTAAAAATTCATTAGATGAACCATAAAATATTTATCATATTGACACCATCATCATACTGGTGGTGATTAGAAGGTAGTATCGTGCTTATAATATGAATACCTAAATTTATCATCCTATAATGACCAATTAGATAATTTTAACTTCAAAAAGGATAGGCCTAATGTATAATTGGTAATCATAGGATAGTCCATTGGTTGTTCAATGGCTCGTACTCATGATATAGTTTTCTACATTGAACTTTTACAAATACATTTTTTAGTTCAACACACAGCCCAATTATTCTTGAAACACTCTCAATCCTCAACAAAGAATGAAAAAAATAATAATTCTCAATAGACAAATAAAATTATAAAAAGGGATATGATAATAATATAATACCTTAAACTAATGATGTGGTGTGACAATGCGAGGTGCATTTGTTCTGGATAATGTATTCACATATTTGTTTTCATAATATGAATTTTATTATAAGGAAACCAGATAATATCTATCTTACAAAAAACGTAGGTTGTTACCCAATATAAAAACTTATCACCATGGTTTCAACTAATTTTTATAATCTAAATCATCAAAAAAACAACCCCACCTTAGACACTAACTATTGTGATACAATCATTTTGAACATTAATATTTTCTGTGTTTAGACAAATATTCAATACAAATCGTAATAACACATATCGAAGGAACATAAAATTTAATTTAATTTTGGGAATATATAAATAAAAAATTATATGATTAATTAAGATCAATATATAACATAATATTCTTTCAACATACATTATATCAATCATTTATTTATAACATAGGAAAATTGATACATAAGAAAGGGAAAACATAGGATCTAATTCTGGGTTATGATAAGAGATATAAGAAATTTATCATAAGAGATAATAATGTAATGATTGAGGTATGCAAAAATGGTCATAACTAATGAAAATTAAGACAAATATGATGACTTCATAAATCATGTGTCATGAGTAACACTTTTATCTACATTTAAGACATTTTTATATCCTTGATATAGAAAAGATGATCCATTGATCATTACATGTGGTTATGAAATACTATTTTTGAATTAGATGATTCGTAGGAGATAATAGCACTGTGAATTTTTATTTACACCAAAATTTCCACTCATTATAATAATAATAGGAAATCCATGAGATATATATATTTATTGGAATGAAACTATCATAGAAAAATTATTAACATTCTAAACATGAAAAAGATTTTGTTTGTGGTTGTTAATAACAAACCAAGTCCACATATTTTAAAATTATCCCATCATATTTTTTGTATTACCCATTGAATTTGGGGCCTATATAATTTCTGAACCACCCACACAAAATGAATAACATAAATATTTTTCCTATCAGATAATAAAATTTCCCGGAAATAAAAAAACATTTTTATAAAATAGTTTATATAATAATTTTTTAACACAAATAAATTATTAAATTTTAATTGTTTTATTGACTCATCCATAAAACATTATAGTCATAATCCTTCAGGATAGATTAAATTGGTGGTATATAAGATCATATCTATAATAAATATTAATAATAATTAAGGGATGTTGATATAGATGAGATTTATCTTTTTCAAATGAACCAAATTTCAATTTGAAAATCCATTTGAATTAATTAATTTTGTTTTTATTAAAATTAATACACTATTATTAACACATGAATGAAAATATTATTTCATTGGTTAAAATGATATAAATATTAATGAATGAATCCTAATGAATAAAATTTATAAAAGTTATAAAATATATACATGTAGTTAATGTCATAAGGAATATTTATTTATTCACTTTTGTAATAAATAAAAATTGATTAATATCATAAACATTTATAATATTTCAAATATTCACTTGTAATTTAAATAAATTTTATTGAAAATTTCATATTAAATTTTTTATTTGTTTTTAATGCCATTCAAAAAAATATTATTCTGGAAAATATATTTCAAATATGTATTCCATTATCTACCATGTAAATATGGTCAACTATTCATGATAATATTTTCTCCGTCAAATTTTGATCCATAGATTGGGAAATTCGTTGAAGAAATTAAAACACCAAAATAAATAGTGGAGAATATAATATAATTGTTATAAAATGTAATGATAATATAACTTCCTTCATTGGATTTTTAATCTAAATTCTACAAACAATAAATGAGATTTAACATAAACCCTTAAAAGTGTGGATAGTTTGGATAAATAATTACAATAGAAGTTATAGATTAAATTAGAACTTTAAATAATATTTATATGTAGATATTAATTTGATAAAATAATAACTGGAATTTAATATTATGTTTTAGAACAAATATGGGAATAATATAAAACAACTATTAAAGAAACAATAATATGACAGAGGGAAAATACATCAAAACCATATAATCATTAATAGTTCTCTTCTCCTACTATATAATAAATTTATATTTTATAAACATTTATACATGAGGAATATTAATACTTCTTGAAATATATTACATTCTATTTCATAATCCAATTGATAATAAATTATCAATTTTTAATGTAAATAAATTTTATGTTCAACACTATATATTTTATATGAATGGTTCAATTCCATGATTCTTGTAACCTAATTTTTATTATGGATTATTATTCTATAGAATCTAAATATTGAAAACAAATTCATATTTATTTATTATATTCCCTATGATATTCATATATATATAGTGGTGTTGAAAACTAAATTACATCATATCATTGAAATTGTAGTATGTACGTACGCATGAGGAATAATTCCATTTTTCAATGGTATGAAGGAATATTATCCATATAATATATATATTTTATTTAAAAAACTATTTCAGAGATATCATAAATAAACATTAAATATACCCATAATATCATCCATGTAATATTGAAAACAAAAATCAATCACATCACTTCATGTATGTTGTAGAACCTATGTTTTCATGAACGATGTTTTCATTTTCAAATTGAATAGAGGGAACAAAGATATAAAATATTTTATTTTTAAATAATCATAATTTTTTTATAAAATATATATAAATCCCTTAAATCTATTAAAATAAATAAATAAATATATATATATAATAGAGTAATTGGTGAAAATATATAACCATTAATTTGGATGGTGGGCTCTATATATGAATCATTGATAGTATTATTGTTTATTAGATATGATGGAGATAGATTATGGATATACCATTAACATAAAAAAATTTATTATAGTAATGATAATAATTAAATGAGGTTATTACAGTCATTATTGATCATGAGCCATATATATGTTCCACTCAGTTTATATTAAAATTTTGAGACATTTTTTAATGATATTCAATGATCTAAAATCTAAAATCCCCTGTAATTAAAAGATTTATTAAAACATCTGTAAATTTAAATTAAGGAAAAAAAATTAAGGAAAATTTATAAAATTATTTAATATTCATTTCTAGAATTTACATTGGAATTTATGGATTGAATTTAAATGGATATTTTAATTATTTTTTTTAAAAAATATTGACAGGTTGATATCCCTCAAAATTAATTTTCCACACAAAATATAGTTATCTGATGAAGGCCTAGTATGAGAAGAATTTCAATAGGGATATTCCTCCTAGCAGAAAGGATTTGAATTTGAAAATTAAGTGTGTATAGAATGTTTGAATAGGCACATAGAAGACATGATCATATTAGTATGGGATGATTTATGTTGGATATTATGTTACTGTTTAATAAATGCACAAAATTTCTATGAGATACTAAAACCAAAAGATCAATTTTAAGTGAGATAAAATCATAGTTCAACTCTAATGTGTGATGAATCATCTATGTGTGTTGTTCCATATCTAAAAAATGTTGTTGTCAACCATTGGTCATATTTCTTGACTCTTTGACACACCACCTCATCCATTCAACACCACATCTTACACATTCAATCCCTAGTACAACATCACTGGACTTTATTATGCACAATGGATTCCACCTGAGAATATCTACATTGGGATTAAGACAACAAATGAGGCCATGAATCATCATGGATAACAAAAGTAGCATTAATTAAAATTCATAAATAAAATGAGATAACAAATGAATCCATGTATTTTGATCAAACAGTTGGGATTTCCAGATGATAATACTTAGTCTCTTTATGCTTTTTCAGTATTCTCACACCACCATTTTTCCTTGTGGTTTGTGCTACACATTGGTTGTTTACATTAAACCATGGTGGATAACAAATTTTTAGTAGTATGATATCTTATAATCCATCACTATTCCCTGCGAATATATCTTTTTTGAGTCCATGATATATAGAATCATGAAATGTTGATATTAAATATAGTGTTTTTCATATTCCAATGTGGTGTTTAATAATTATGTTTCGTGAATTTGGGGTAAATTTCCTGGAAGAAGCTATATTCTGTTATTTGTCATGTTTTGTGGATTAACAATTATTGGTATTGTATAATTTCTAATAAAATTATAAAAATAATTTGAAATGATTATCGCGGGTTGGCTTAAATTATAGACAATGCAATGGTAATTTAAGAAGAACTTGGAAACTCTCTAAAAATTGTATAAATTTAAAACTATGGGTATATAATGAATTATTCATTTCCCAATATATTTGGTTGATTTGACATGGTAGACATCCAAATACGGATTCATTTACGAAGGTAATAATGATTTTAATTATCAATAATTTGTGACTCCTCCATCTATAAATATGAAGAATTGGTGTTGACCAAAAACAATTAGTACACCATGTTGAATGATTCTAGGATGATATATTTTTTCTGATTCTATAAATTTCCTTACCCTTGGGGAATTTTTTTCAATAAAAATACTTTTTAATTCATGAAATATATTAAATTATTGTTTTCCACTTTGTTTCATCTACTTTTTTATGATTCAGTATTAGCCTTTTTCATATCTCATTCATACTCTTCAATTGTAGAATCTTTCACAAAACAATGAGGTAATGACTTAGTTACTAGACTTAATAGACGATTAGTGTTCTTAAATTTAGTGCTTAAATTATTAAAATTATCTAATCTATTATTGTTGAATCAGACTGAACTATACGAGTTCAATGATTACCAACCACTCCAAGGATCTCATAATCATTTTTATTGTTTTTATTTATATCATTCCCATCCGAACATTAAATATCAACACATAAATAGATTGATTTAAACTCTTAAATGGATTAAATAAAATTTCATGTTCCCAAGTCCTATAAGGTGCCACAAATTTAACTTAAGAGTGTGATTATATTTTTTTAAAGGAGGATGTGATTTTTTTTTGAAATATCATAGTTATAAAAGAAATAATATTCTATAAATTAATAAATATATGTTCACCAATGAGATTATAATATTGAACAATATAACTAAATATAAACAAAAATTAACAATAATATATGAATACAAATCAGTAATTGTATTATATGAATGTTAATTTGGAGCTTATTTCAATTTTCATTTAATTTATATATATTTTCATTCTCATAAAATTTTATTCTAAAATTTTTCATTAAAATTCAAAAAAAAATTATGTTATTTTAAATAGTAGTACACATGGTGTCAGGATAAATTTATGTTATGTCATGTCATGTGAGGAAACCATGTTATACCCTTGAGTTTTACAAGAAAAAAGCAGTCATAACATTTTACCTTCTCAACTATAGGCACATTTCATAATGTGGTGGTGTTTTTGTTCATCTAACCAGTTGATGTCATATTTTTTTCGCATTGAACATATTATCACTATATTATTATAAAAAATAAAAAATTTCCCCCAAGTGTATTAATATATTGACTAGTACCCATGCGTATATTTGACGTAACTAAAGTAACCTAAACAAGGCGAAATTGATTATGAAATTGGAATGATTAAGGATATAAAATAATATATAGAAAACCGAAAAAACTAAAAAGAAATGGTTGGTCAATATATTCATCCATTTTTAAAGAGACTAGATCATGATATTGATAAAATTGGTGAAGATACTTTAACAATAATTTATTATCATAACGAACCTGATGAGTTAAAATATTAATCCTCCGATAATTAATTCCACCAAACTCAACAATTTCAATATGTGAGTAACGATTATGATTTTCTTGCAAGAATATATATATTTTTCTAACCTGATCCATATAACTTCTAGAACCAATAAAATGTGAAACATGATCTCTCTATCTATTAAAATTTGGAAGATCCAGATCCATTGCATTAATGTATAGATTTGGGACTACCAAGCTGGTGGACATTGTAGAATAGATGGAAATGTTTTATTACCTACCTATATATTGTGAAATCCATATTCTTGAGGGCCATTATTGGAAAACAGTTATTAAATCCAAACCAAGACACATATGTGATATTAACTAAAATGAATCATACCTATTAATTTTGAATCTAAATTGAGTATCACATCTTTCTATTTTGAATATTTAGATTTCATAAATGCTATTATTATCGTGGAGGATGATAAATAAAAAAATATCCCCTTGTTATGGAACAAATGTATATCCCATGACTTTTTGAAAATGAAATTGAAATAGTCTTTATAGTTTTTCATGTAGATTTTACAAAAGATAACATTATTTATGTTGATAAAATTGAATAATATAAAATTTATTTTGATTCTATGTGATTTAATTCTATCTAGGTCAAAATGAATTCTATTTGTCCCTTTAATTATCCATTTAATATATCCCACAATGATTTTGTAGTTGGAGTAAAGTAGATGTTTCAAAAATCTAAACATTAAAGGAAGATGATCAAAAAATTATCTGATCTCCTCTATGAATGTGATAGAATATTCTTATAGGAGTTAATTGGGTTTATAAAATCCATGGATTAATAATGAACTAGTAAGAAGATTCAAATATAGGGAAAAGAAACATGTATTATTTCATATCTATGAAAATCCACCATCCTTGAGACTATGGATTATAAATGGTCATTCCCATATTTGGGATGTAAATATATATGTACAATTTGGGAGAATATAACTATATTAATCATTCAATTTTTTATTTGGTGAAATTCAATTTCATTCAATGGAACATTTTTATTTCTCATTACAATAGATTATAATTTCTTAGCATTAATGGCATCTTCTATAAATTTTAAGGATTTTTATTAATTATTTCGTCCCTAAGGGATGATAGTATCTCTAAAAAATAAATGAAAATAGATTATTAAAGCTTCATTAGAAAATTTTGTTCACATTTATTATGATCTCGTAATCTCCATGATGTTTTTTTTGAAATTATATTTTGAGTTGTTATATAAAAATTGTGTGCAACACATTGGAAGTAGGATTTACATGGATCAAATATATGATAAAAAAGTTTCTTAGGATCCCTAGAATTACATGTTTTCGATTTCCTATATAGTTAGATAGATTTTGAAAAATATAGAATTTAATATATATGTAAAATAATTTATGTTTATTCGATGTGTAATTATTTTATAGAATTTTTTAATTCATGTATGTAACATTTCAAAAGAAAATTAAAAATCAAATTTTTGGAAATAATAGGAATTAAATTATTATTATTATTTTCATTCCATTAGTTGTTGTATAAATTCATAAATTACATTCATACATTGATTTTTATGCCCAATAATTTCAATATTATTTTTTGTATATTTGTTGAGTGATCATAGATCATGAGACATACTAGAGCAGTGAATGGAACAAGCCTATGTAGTGAATTTTAAAACAAAATTTATCATGATTATGGTTTTTCTATTGATAGGATCATATCCTTGAGACCAAATTTTATATAGATCCTGTTATAGAACACAATGACTATGAATAAACTAGCCTATATAACCTATTCCTAATATCCTCTTAGTATTTTTCATTACATTTCAATGTTAATGTGTTGGTGTGACTTTAGACCTGATACTTATGATACACTAAATTATGAAGGTAAATTGTGCTAGATTAATATTTTGATTTTGAGAATGAAATACTATTTAACCATTTTAACTAGAATGTTTTTCACTAATAATAATAATAATTAAAAAAATGGAATGTGAGTTGGGAAGAAATAACTACTATCAGAATAATTATTTTCATCATATGTGGTCTTCTGATAGAATATTGGTTTCTTATATTCAAATTCGAAAAAATATATGTTTATTAGAAAACCTAATTATAAAAACTAAAGAATTATAAAAAAAATAACGATGTTATAAACCATTTGTTGTGTTTATGTTGATCATATCATTACATTGAGATTGTGATGTGGGTGTTAAGGGGATATTTCAAATACACATAGATTTTGATATCATACATCATGATTATTGATAAAAAAATTCTTTTTAGAAAAAATATTTTTAAAATAAACTCCAACAATGCTGAAGTAGAAAAGTTATTAGAGCCTTTGGTAATGTAATATTGTCTATAGATGAATTTATTCTCCACAATGTGATTAAAGGAGTTCCATGGAAATATTATGGGAATATAGATGTAATCAATGAATTTCAAAACTATAGTTCACATTTTTCCCTCCGTTGATGAAGGAGAAATATTCAATCTGAGGAAAATCATGAGATTGATTGTTTAATTATTAATAATTTAAATTATTGAATTTATGAGAAGAGAATATACCTCATTCAAAAATTGTGGAAAATAAAATAGATTGAAATAGTAAAATTTTGAAAAATATATTTTCTGATAATGTTTTTCATGTAACATTAATGTTTCATTTAATATTGATAATAATTTTATTTAATTTACTTGATATTTAAATAATGTAAACATATTGTTCCACATTAAATTAATCGTGAGATTCAATACATCAGGACGATCATTTTTCAAATGTGTCATGATATGGTGAAAATATTTTATATGAAAACCATTATGAATTTTTATATTAGTTTTAATTTTTTCAACATTTATCTCATGTATCTAAATGATTTATTAACGAATGGTTAATTTATTAATGAAAAATTAAAATAAAATACAATGGAAACAAATTATAATTTATGAAATTGGAATATTATTTTGATATTTTCGTTCAAAATAAAAAATGTACATGAATTGTGTTAGTACATTTAATTATACGGAAAACTAGTTATCCCTCTACGAAATGGGCCACAATTCATAGAGAAGACCCAAAAAGGCCATTTTGGCAATCAAACCCAATATGAAGATCCCTTCTTAGCTATCTTTATGCTTGTTCTCTCACACAATTAAAATTACCAATGGTTTATTGGTATTTATCTATGAACTATAAAGAACCTATGGCTCAGATAAACATAGGAAACCGCCCATTATAGAAATTTCTTATCATTTTCTTACAGTAACATAATATTTTACGTATAATACAAGATTTCATAGTGATCTTACGATCACGTGATATGATTTTCTTGATGATATGAAATATAGTAACTTAATAATATTAGGTTTTTCATAAATAAACACAAACTGAAAATTTATATACTATTCATATAATTGGTTTTTTTCATCACATGATTAATTCAAAAAATTCATCACGTTCATGTGATGCTGTGATTGAACACTCATTTGAATCCAAAAAATTCTACTTATTTAATCAAAATAATTTACTGCATATCATAACCATTCTATTTAGCCCAAAACACATGATGCTTTTATCTAAATCATTACACATAATTGACTATTTTCCTTTTGATTTCTTCTTATGATCCTTCCTTTACATTCATTTTTTAACTATAAGTATCACAGAATTTTAATATTCACATGAATCCTTGCCAAAAATAAAATGATTTCATGAAAATCCATCGTTAGATAAACTATTTGGATTCATCATTATATATGGATGATTATGGTACTATCTCATACCTCAAGTGTTCATGTGTTTTCATTGAATCCTAAGAGATTAATGCAATTTTGATTTGAACGAGAAATGTGTTTTATCAATTGGAGGGCTAATATGTTTCTAATTTTATGGTCTGTGTATTTCATTTAATTAAATAACACATGAAAAAGTATCCAATACTGCGATCCTATAAAAATTTTTCCCTCTTAAAGAACATATTTATATTATATTCCATTCCAATGACTCCAAATAATTGCACGATCACCGTCTCTCACATATATGGGATACACAATATATGGGGATAACTAAACAAACATCCACCCTTGTATGAGACATGGATCACTTTCCATGGTCCCTATAAATTTAAAATAATAATTGTAATACCAAATAAATATTTTAACCATTGAATTATTTAATATATATAGAAATCATCATGATATTTCTCCTACCAAATTGTTATGGTATTAACTCTTATGTATTCATGGGTTGAGCTAGTACCATTTCAATTCAGTGGATGGATATTTTTTAGATGAAACTAATCAAACAGTTGAAAAAAAACATATGTATGAAACTCAACAAAATTTTCTCAAATATATACCATTATTTCATAAAATATAAATCAAATAGAATTATTATTATTTTCCCATGAATAATATTTTTTATTTAATTCAATCAAATGATGATAAATAATCAATTATAATAAAAATGTGATCAACATAAAATTATTATTTATTTCATCTTACAATTTGATGATCTGAAACCATTATCTAAGGTTATTATTCAATTTGTGTAAACAATGATAACTATCCAAATATAATTAGAACATTTTTTAGTCCTTGAGAATGACTCTGCAATCATCACATTTAATATTATTAAATATTTATAAAAATATAATTCATGTAACAATTTACATTCATGATTTTTAATTTTATCTCATAAATAATTCAAAATGAATAACATGAGTTTAAAGTAAAAGTGAAAAATAGATCAGTTATTTTCATCTTGAACATCCTTCATATAAACATATTGCAAAATAAATCAATATAATTACTACTTGAATCAATTTTTTTCTTCAATATCCACCTTTGGATCAAATTTTAATACAATTTTTACATACAATGTAAATGTATTCACATCATCATTATTTATAATAAAACAAAATTTATCTTTATGGGTAATAATTCTAATCTCCATCATAACCAATTAGGAACAACATTATATCATATTCAATAATATTAATTCATAAGAGGAACCAATTAAGACATAATCAAATTGATCTCGTTTAGAGTTTTTAGAATTACATTTCTAAAATAAATTAGTCATAAATAACTGTTTTCTATGTCTAAAGAAGATGATTTGGTGTAAAAAATAATATTGATAAATCTTGAAAACATATTTTTTTTTTATTATTCATATATAAGTGATATAAATAACAAAACCCTCATTGAAGGGTTTATTAAAATAATTCTAACTACTCTCTTATACTCATCTTATAAATAATATTAAAAACATTCAAATACATAAATTTATAACCCATTTTAGTATATTTTTATTGGATGTGAAATTTTTCCCCCATTCAATATCATAATTAATGTTAAAATAATGATAAGAGAACACACTCCTTTACTGAATGGATACAATATATGGTATTTAATATCATTAAATATAACACATATAAATAATAAAAAATTTCATAAGATATCATTTTTTATATTTGAACCCAATGGTTTTTTAGTTCCACTCCCCATATTGAGATGAATGTAAACAATCATCCTCATCAAAGTTGGAATTCTTCATGGATTAATTCTAATCACAATTTTGAAATGAAATTATGTATTTTCATTAGATATAATTTAAGTAAATGAATTATAGGGTTTCAAAACGGATTACTCCCTCGATTTCTCTTTAATTTTTTTGTAACATTCATTTATTCCTGAAAATAATAAATTATATACCACACCTTCAATTTCCTAAATAAAAGAAACAAATTCACAATATTCATTGGAATGTGGTATTTTTTAAATAATTTTTTATGGTATAAATACTGTGATAAATTTCTCAATGTAGAAACAACATTCAATCCATATCGATGTTAATGAAAACAAATTATTTGTTATCTACATTTAAATTTAAAATTTTCATCATATAAGGCTATCATGGACATCTTGATCTATTAAGAAATTAAAATAGGTGGAATATGTTTCATTACATTATCATTCAATGAAATTTATTTCATTTTGTTTCAACTTCCTAACCTATTCCAACTAGTATTGGAATATTATTATGAATTATTTTGGTAAATTATCCTGATTATTCTTTCTGTATAACCCTTCTTCACCCTAGCATTTATATCAAAAGATGTGAGTGGTGAATTTAAATTTTTTTCACATTTCATTTTTCATCCAAAAAACTTCTCATGCTATTTTTATTAATATGCTCAAAATTTTTGCGCAATCCACTAATATATCTAGTACCCATATGGTTAAAAGTTGTAGATAAACTCTCATTTTATTCAAATTATTCTTTTTGTTGTTGAAGAACAAAAAATAGCTATCTTTTTTTCCATGGTTGATCCATTTTTCTATTTTAGATTGCTTCCACTAATAATGGTCTTTTGGGTCTTCTTACATGGTAAATGATATAACCTCTTTCTCTATTGTTCAATCAAAATTTCGTTTTTATGGAATCCATTTTGTCATTCATAAAGGGTGTTTCCTATTTTAAAATATTAATGACTGAATTCTTCTACTTATATCATGAATAATTCATTTAATCTTCAATATTTTGACACGATATTAATTTTTATATTTTCATCATCTCAACACATGAATATCTAAATTTTTGAACATAACATCCATAACCATAAGTATTTAAACTATAATTTCAATAAAAAAAATGTTCCCCAGGAATCCAAAATATATTATTGGTTGAGATATTTTTTAATCTATGATTTATTATTCAGTTATATATGATTTGACATCACTATAGATATTATCCATCTAAATAATTGTCCCAAGTAATTATATTTAATTAAACCATTATTCCAATATTCATTATCATAAACCCAAAAATTACAAAAAAAACATAAAATATCCAAAAGGGTTTCATTTATTCATTTCAATAATTTTTCGAATAGAATTGACTTCTTTTAATTTTCGATCCAAAAAATTCTTAATTTGATAATTTGTTCAGGAAAATGATTTTATATACCTTATATGATCTATATTTATTTATATTATTAAATTATAATGAGTCATATATTCCAATTATTAATTATAATTCCTTTCGAAACATATAGTATTAACATAAACAATATAATTAGAAATTGAAACATTTAGAACAAGGGATACTAGTTTCAATTATCTTACATATGATTTTACATTGGTAATATCATAACCATTATATCAATGAATTGATCCTTTTCTAATGTAAGATTATTTTTATTGAAAATGATTCCAAAAATTAATTTTTTTAATATTCTGTGACAATTTATGATTCGTGTTCTCCATATTTTTGTACCGTAGCTACAACTAACTCCATTTATGATTTAAGTTATTCTTCATTATTCATATATTTTAACCATATATTGATATTTTGAGGAATTATATAATTTTTTATCAATTATATTCTTTCATAATGACTTCGATTTCAAAAAAAATCATATTGAATACATTTTTATCATCCTTATAACATCATGTTAATCTTTATAATCACTTTTCATCTTCTAAATTTTATAGTATGGAATATTTATTTCCACATTCAAATTAATACTTTCCTCGTAAAATCTCATTAACATTACCTCTAGTTTGTGTTTATTGACATTTATAGATAATATATGTGTTTTCTCAAATGCATGGATCACTTTTATATGATCTTTCTAAGTCACATCCTTCACATATAAATCTCTTTGTAATTATTCATCAGTGAATGTAAATATTCCATTTCATTATAACAAAATAAATTATTTTTATTCTCTAGCTAATATTAATTACTCATCCTAGACATTGATTTCCCACCGAGGTTTCCTAAAACTCATGATAGCTTTATGAGACACATCATGTCTATGAATCATCTCTATAGTTTCCATCTTGGTTTCCTATTCCTAATATAAATTTCATTGTACCTCTTCTTCATCATAATAAATATTTTAATTTCAATTTGATATATGTTTATCATTGGATTTGTTATGTTGTTGAAGAAGTTTACATCATTGAATCTCTTGAGCTAAATATTTCTAAATATCTCCATATTCTACAAATAACTATGATTTTTCATCATATAGTCCTTTGATAAATTAAAATACATTTTTGAAATACATGACCAAAAATTTCATCCTAAAATCTAAGACATGTAAATGAATATCTCATAGTAATTAAATAAACTCATCTCCACCCTATCATGGACCATAATTATAAAATGGTTCAATATTATCTAATTTAAAAGTTAACACTAATATACAATTACTCTATCAAAATAAACATTATGGTTGTTATACATTCATCTTAATACTCATTATTATATTTTTTCAATATATCAGATATAAATTCATTATTTGTTATTAGGAAACTATTTGTTTGCATTTAATGTGGTAGGAATAATATTTTCCATTTTTTCATCTTTATTACTAAATTAAATTTTAATATTCACTTCATAAATGTCAAATTAAAAAATTTGTGAAAATATTGTGTATCAAAAAGTGGTGGGATAATTCCGCTTTTACCAATTGAAGTAAAAAATGGATCATGATTGTACATTTTTTGGTGGTTAATCAGTGTACATAATTTTTTTAAATATTATTTTTGACATTTTATTCCATTTATATTTGAACTGTTACACAATTTATTTAGAAATGGATAACACCTATTCAAAAAAGCCAAACCATATTCCAGAACAAAATGTAATTTAAGAATGAAATGTAGAATGTTTAAAATGGTTTCTTATGTAATAGGTGATTATGTCATTATTGTGTTCAGGTCATGTGTGAGACACATATTATTCAATAATAATTGTTTATTCAATTAATTTTTTTTATAAAATTGATATGAAATTAAAAAATTAAATTTTCACCCAAATAGTGTTAATTAAAGAATTATCATGAATGCATTTAAAAAATTCCAATAAAATGAGTAAGATCCCAAAAACTAAAAGATGTTACTATAAAGAAAACTAATCATCAAATTTGAGTAATCATAATAAACTAATTCCGAACTAGTGAACATCCAATAAAAATATATAAATTTTAATGAATAAAATTAAAAAATAATTGAAAATTAAGTCAAAACTCTTTTAAATATATAGAATATGTGACAACCACAATAGCTCGTTATAATTTCAAAATGGTCAACTGATTAGTATTCATGATATATTATTATTCCATTATCCACTAATAATAAACAATATCTCATTAGATCATAGAAATAATGATAATTTTACTTTTGTAAAATATTTTCATGTGTAAAGGAATAAGATTATATTTTCATTAGTCGAATAATTTTTTCAAGGAGCTCTCATAATCATTTGTTTATTAACTGGAATTTCATCATCACAAAAAATCTCAAGAAAATAGATTATATATGTTCTCACTCTATTTGTCTTCATAAAATAAAAAATCAATATTCCACTACGTATTTTTCATTATTAAATAAACACATATTACTACACCTTCATAAAAATAATATACATTTCCTTTAAGTCGACATCATTTTTTAAAATTTCATGTAATTAGTAAGCCTAATATATCCCACATCAAGAAATCACTATCACTATATAAAAACAACATTAATGTAATAAATGGAAAGGTATTGTATAGTAAATACATTGTTTCTATTATTTAGATACATTATAGTTCCAAAATGTTTATCATATTCAATTTATTAATTGTATTTCTTCATATAAAACTATTATTATTTGATTATTTCATGAATTAGGTTTAATTATTTTATAAAAATATAGTTTTTTTTGTGCAATCACTATATACCAAACATTATTCATTATCATATCATCTAAAAATATTTGAATAATTCTCTTGAATGTTTGAGAACACATTACATGGAACAATAACCTATTTCTAAAATAATACAAGGTATAAGAATAATGACTATCCCTCTATATTTGTATTGAATCAAAGGCTTTTCATTGATATTTTGTCTCCCTCTCTAGGTGTTTTGTATTATTTTTCAACATTTCCATAAACATAACTAATGGTTTGATAGTATTTAATGTGGAAAATTATAAAACATATGGACTATTAAAACATGAAAATCCTTTTATTTCACTAATATATATTCATTTGTCACCACATCACAATTTTTATTATGGTTTATAATGGATTAGTGATCATGTTATCATATTATTAGTTCTCTTGATCATTTGGGATTCTGATACTACTAATGATTAGAACTATATTTTTTCATATTTAAAAGTTATATTTGAAGAAATATTATTATAATGTGTGTTAGGATTTTCTACACATGATCAAATCTATATGTTTATCATGTCCGTGTGATAGTTCTTTAAAAATTTCATATTCATGAAATTTATTCCTTTTCTATGAACATACTCATTCATTTAATCATATGAAATCAATATTTATGAAACACCACATGATCACATAATATAATAACTTTACACTGATGTGTTTTTTATTGTGATTGATCGACATGATCTTTTTAAAATATTTTTTTATATTCATGTAAATCTGACATTAAATAATCAGATGAATGAGTTTATGAATGATAATCATGTAATGGTTGTTCTATGTTCAATCCACCATATATATTTATCCCTGAATATTGAAGATTAATAAAATATAACTTTTCTCGAGTACATCTGTATTTTCTGGTATGGATGAAAGATGAAAAGATGTAAGTTCATATATGTATAATGTGGGATCAATCAGGTAGTTAATATGTCTCTAATCTCAAAACATGATATCAATACATAAGAATGAATGATGATTGACTAGTTGCACAATATTTTTACCCTACATAAGACCAATCCATTTTCAAAAACCACTTTATATTTCAATATATTCCAATGATTCCTTGAGTTGAATCTATTATTAGAACAACGATAAATTATACACACATTATATGGTGTTGTCCACACCATGAATCCCTCATGAGTGGGACACCAATCAAAAGTGGTGGTCCCTATTCAAACACATATTTTGTATCGAGCATACTGAAGAAGGTTTTAGATAGAGATAATACTAATGTATAGGAGAAAACTCTTTAGAATGACTCTTTGTCACAATAATATTAGAAATCCTACATAACACATTATCCTAGGACACATACTCTATGGTGAAAGAGTCCAATAATGAGATTTTCACCCTACCTCAATAATGACCCCACATGGGCTTTTACCATTATTCAAAATGAAAATCATAAAAATATAATATCTCATAAATATAAACAATCAACAATTGATATAAAATAAATTTTCCATTGAAATTTATTTCCTTCTATGATACCAAATGGAATTCCCATATCATTTATGTAATATAATGAAACACAATTCCTAAAATAATTGATCATGGTTAAAAAAATTAGAAAACAATTATAAATTAAAATAATTTAATCCTTTGACAATAATGTATTTTCATGAAACCACCATACATGAAAAAAATTTAATTATAATAATTAGATGTGATCCATATCTCAAAGAATAAGGATACATGAAGTGCCTATAAAGGACCCCATAAATCACAATTCTTATAACAAACTCATATATAATGAATTAACATGTATTTTATGGCCAATCAAGTAAAATAAAAAGTGGAGAAGAGAAAGCCATTACAAATAAAATAGTAACTCAATTAGAGAGGTTCATAACATCTATCACACTATTTATCCACTATAAACATGATTTTGATGATAAAGTCGACTAATGAGAGTTCATAGATTCATATGGGTTAAAAAATCCTATATGGAATATGATTTAAAAATTAAATGGTTTTTTTAATAAAAACTCTTTAGAAGAACCTTAAAAATATTTATCGTATTGACACCATCATCATACCATTGGTGACAAGAAGGAAATATCATGGTTATAATATGAATTCCTAAATTTATCATCCTCCAATTTCAAATTAGATAATTTTCACTAGAGAAATGATAGAAATCATGTTTAATTGTTCATCATAGGATACTCCGTTGGTTGATAAATTGCACATCCTCATGATATAGTGTTCCATATTGAAATTTTCCAAATACATTTTTAGTTCAACACACATCCAAATTCCTATAAGGGCACTCATAATCCTAAACAAGGAATGAAAAAACAATAATTCTCTACAAAAAATTAAAATGATAAAATGGGATATGAGAATAATATCATACCATAAACTAGTGATGTGGTTTGAAACTATGAGTTGTATCTGTTCTAGATAATATGTCCACATGTTTTTTTTCATAATTGGAATTTTTTTACGAAAACCAGATAATATCTATCTTACCAAAAATTTATGTTTCTATCCATTATAAAGACTTATTCCTATGGTTTCAATTAACTTTATATAATATAAATCATCAAAAATTAACCCCACCTAAGATACTAAATATTGTGAACATATCATTTTGAGCATTAATATTAGAGATTTTTAGACAAATATTCAATACAAATCATAATTATAAGTATCAATGCAACAGAATGTCTAATTTTATTTTGGAAATATATAAATAATAAAATTATATAAATAATTACTATCAATATATCAAATAATATTCATTCATCATACAATATATCAATCATTTGATTATAATATAGGAAAATTGATACATTAGAAAGGGAAAACATATACTATCATTAAGGTTTATGATAAGAGATATAAGTAAATTGTCATAAGAGATCATAATGTAAACATTGAGGTTTGATAAAATGGTCATAAATAATGAAAATTAAGTCAAATATGTTGACATCCAAAATCATGTGTCAGGAATAATACTTTTAACCAAATATAAGATATGTTTATATCCCTGATATAGAAAAAATGATCCATTAATCATAACATGTGGTTAGGACATATTATTGTTGAATTAGAAGCATCATAGGAGATAATAGCATTGTGAAATTTTTTACACCAAAAATTTCAGTCATTATAATACAAATAAAGAATCTGTGAGATGTATATA
Source organism: Viscum album (assembly GCA_963277665.1). Lineage (NCBI taxonomy): Eukaryota > Viridiplantae > Streptophyta > Magnoliopsida > Santalales > Viscaceae > Viscum > Viscum album. The sequence continues at coordinate 1,295,196,122 of OY728158.1, forward strand.
TTTAACAACATGAAACTATGAAAGAAAATTTATTAACATTCCAAAACAATGAATACATTATGTTTATGGTTGTTATAAACAAATCAGGTTCACATATTGTAAAATTATCCCCCGAGATTTTATGCATTACCCACTGAATTGGGGGCCTACAATATTTTTTAACCACCCCCTCAAAATGAATAACATAAATATTGTTTCTATAGGATAATAAAATATCAATTATATAATGAAACATTGAAATAAAATGGTTTATATAATATGTTTTTAACACAATTATATAATTAAATTTAACTTATTTCATTGACTCTTCCATAAAACATGATTGACATATTCCTTCTTGATAGATAAATTTGCTGGTATATAATATCATATATAAAATAAATCTTAATAATTGTTAATGGATGATGAAATAGTTGATATATATCTTTTTCAAATGAAGCAAAATTTATATTTGAAAATCCATTTGAGTTAATTAATATTTATTTCATTAAAATAAATAATCTATTATTATCACATGAATGGAGATATTATTTCATTGGTAAAACTGATAAAAATTTTAATGAATTAATATGAATGAATAAAATTTATACCATTTATAAAATCAATTCATGTAATTAATGTCATAAGGGAAGATTAATTATTCACTTGTGTAAAAAATAAAAATTGATTAATGTCATAAAAATTAATAATATTTTAAATAATCACTTTTAATTAAATAAAAATTATTTTAAATTTCATATTAAGTTTTTTTTTGTTTCTTTTATGTCATTCCAAAAATCATATTTAGGAAACTAATTATAAAATTAATATTCCATTAACTAATGAGTAAATATGCTAAACTATTCAAGAATAAAATTTATCTGTCAAATTATGTACCATAGATTGGAAAATTCATGGAAGAAATTGACAGACCTAAATCATTAGTAGAAAATAAAATATAATTGTTTTAAATTTAATGATTATATAATTTATTTCATTGTAATTTTAATCTAACTTATAGCAATAATAAATGAGATGTAACACAAACCCATAATAGTTTGGATAGATTGGAATTATAATTCTAGTGGATGTAATATAATCAATTGGAACATTAAATTAAATGTCTTTGTAGATATTCATTCTATAAAATAATAACTATAATTATTTATTATGTATAATTCCAAATTGGTGCACAATATACAAAAACTATTTAAAAAATAATAATAAGACCAAGGCCATAAATATATAACATGTTGTGGAAAACTAAATTACATCATATCATTAAAATTGTAGTATGTACATATGCATGAGTAATAATTCCATTTTTCAATTGTAAGAAGGAAAATTATCTATATAATATATTGATTTTATATAAAAACAACTATTTATAAGATAACCCAAATAAACATTAAACATACCCATATTATCAGCCATATAATATAGAAAAGAAAAATCAATCACATCACTTCATGGATGTGTTATTTCCTTTGTTTTCATGAATGATGTTTTCATTTTCAAACTAAATAGAGGGAACGAAGATATAAAATAGTTAATTTGTAAATAATCCTAAAAATTTGATAAAACAAATATATAAATCCCTTAAATCCATTATTATATATATAATATAGTAATTGATGAAAAAATACAATAATTAATTGGGATGTTGGTCTCTATATATGAATCATTTAAGGTATTTTAATTTATTAGATATGATGGAGATAGATAATGTATATACCATTAACATAAAAAATATCATTATACTAATGATAATAATTGAACGTGGTTATTGTAGTTAAAGTTGATCTTGAGGATGATATATGTTCCACTAATTTTATTTTAAAATTTTGAGATGATTTATAATGATTTTCAATGATCTAAAATCTAAAATCCCATGTACATAAATGATTTATTAAAACATCGGTAAAATAAAATTGAGGAAAAATAATTAATGGAAATGTATAAAATTATTTCATTTTGTTTTCTGGAATTTACTTAGTAATTCTTTAAATGAATTTAAATATATATTATAATTATGTTTTTAATTAAATTTTTTTTGACAAGTTTCAATCCCTTTTCTTAATTTTACCACAAACCACATAGTTAACTGATGATGTCCAAGCTGGAGAATAATCCCAAAAGGGATATCCCACCAACTGGAAGGGATTTGAATTCAAAAACATAATGAATGTAGCATTATTGAATAAGAACATAGAATACATGTTCATATTGGTAAGAGATGATTTATGTGGGTGATTATGTTGTTGGAGAATAAATACACAAAATTATTAAAAGATTCTAAAACCAACAAATCGATTTTATGTAAGATAAAATCTAATATCAACTCTAATCTGGGATAAATCTTCCATGTGTATTTTTTAATATTTAAAAAATGGTGTTGTCACACATTGCCCAAATTCCATGATTTTTGGACACATCACATCCACCATTCAACACCACCTCTAACACTTTTCATCATTATAACAACATCATAAAACCTTATTATACACAATGTAATCCACCTTATAAGATCAACATTATGATTATGACCACTAATGAGGTTAATAATCCTCATGGAAAACCAAAGTAGCATTAATTAACATTCATGAAAAAAGAATAGATAATGAATAAATCCATGTATTCTGATCGAACTGTTTGGAAGGATAGATGATAATCCATAATCTCCATTTTCTTTTCACCACTTTCACACCACCATTTTTGCAAGGAGGATGTGCTACAATTTTTTTTTAACATTAAACTATGGAGGATTTCATATAGGTAGTAGTATGATTTCTTATAATCCAACACTTTTCCACGAGAAGACATCTTTTTTTTGTATCCATGAGAAATATAATCAGGAAATTGTGATATAAAATATAGTGTTTATCATATTCCATTGAAATTTTTAATAATTAATATTCATGAATTTTGGGTAAATTTCTTGTAAGAGGATATATCATGTAATTTCACATGTTTTGTGGATTACCTATTATGGGTAGTTGAAAATTTATAACAAAATAATAAATGGTATGGGAAATAGTTATTAGGGGTGGGGTTACATAATTGACCATGAAATGTTAATTTGACTAGAATATGGAAACTTTCTAAAAATATACAAATTTTATACTTTGTGTATATACTGAATTATTCATTGTACAATATCTATGGATTTATCCAAAATGTAGATATCAAAATATTGAATATTGTATGAAGGTAATAATAATTTTAATTATTTAGAACATGTAATTCCTACATCTATAAATATTAAGGATTGGGGTTGAACAAAATCATTTAAATGATCATGTTGAATGATTCTAAGATGGAATATTTTTTCTGATGCTAGAAATTGTCACTACCCGTCCTCATGACCCATGTCGTGACTACCCCAAGACCACCTTTTATAGGCCAGGGGTTGGAAACTAGCACCAAAGGTGTAAATCCGTAAGCTGGGAAGGCACTGACATTATAAAAAGAAATCACACACAATCAGAGTACACAACGGGAAGTAAATCACTAAGTAAAACTAAAAACAAAGGTAGTGCTGAATGTAAATGGGGAAGTATACAAACCCAACCAAACAACAAGAACAAGTACAAGTAAAAAGGAAAAACAGCTCCCAGGTCATCCACTGAGGAATCCTACCTGAAGGGTAGGTACAGAACTCGAACTACTCATCCCTACAGTATATCCCTTCTAGTCCAGCTCTGAGCAGCCTCCTGTCCATCTCCCTCAGTCTTGATCATTTCTAATTTTCATATGCACAGAACACAACAAGATGCGGGCGAAGCCTGTGTGGGGGTGAGTATAACAATACTCAATAGGGGACCCCGTGACCCCCAACGGTCTCCCAGAATCCAAAAATTATAAACAATAGTAAAAAGATACAATCACAAAGTACCAACCATCCCTACTTAGGTATATGCCCATACATATACCTATGTGGTCAACAATATCTCGGCTCCAACTCTCGAGCCCAATCACAAACCATTCCACAAAGGAAGTAAAGTCATTCACCATGATGATAATGGTTGAAAGACTTAACTCATATCACATAGGTATACATCTTTCGTTGAGTGATATAGATAATAAAATATAGTCACCGATTCATCTAAGCTGTGAGAACCACACAGAATACAGGACCAACTAAGGTGTCGTACCCCCACAGGATACAGGACCAGCTAAGTTGTCAGACCCACATAGGATACAGGACCAGCTGTTCTGTCAGACCCACACAAGATATAGGAACAGAAGACATAACTATCAAACCCACGGAGGTTCTCAGTACAATAGTCATCACTATCAAACCCACGAATGATTTAGGTACAGTAGTCATTGCTGTCGAACCCACGGAGGATTCGGTACATTAGTCATCTCTGTCGCAGGCAGCGCTAGGGTTCCCGCTCACAACATACCCAATTCTGGGAGTGTCTCCTCCTCGTGCCAGGTTTCTATATATCTACATTCACAATGTCCTAAGTTGATATATCATGTAGTTCTGCCTCATCGAAAGGAACCCAACGCAACAGACAACACATCAATCGGACGCTCGGTCAGAGAGTTATTCACATTTCTGTTTCAAGGGCCAGGTTAGTTTTTATGCTCAAACCAACACGACCATACACCAACTGCATCCAAACCTCATGTGGAGTATGGAAAAATAATGATCTCACTAAAAGTATTCCATCATCACCGGTGATACGTCAATCAGACACATGTATCCTTAGATGCGTGCTAAATGTTCTAAACGGTCATAGCTGGTCCGAGTCAGGTCCGACCCAATCGGACTGACCCGGCACGACCCGGTCTGAATCTAGGTCTGACCCAGTCGGTGGGTCTGACCCGGTCTGAGGAAGCGACCTGAGACGAAGGGACGGCCCGACCCAAAGAGATGGGCCGGCCTGACAGGCGGCCCGACCAGAGGATGGCCCGACCAAGGGGTGGCATGGCCGTGGGCGGCCCGTCCGAGGGCAGCCTGTCCAATTGCGGCTTAGCCGAAGGAGGCCCGGCCGATGGCGGCCTCGTTGATCATGCGAGGGAGGGGGTGCCATGCCACTCCCTAGTTTGTTGAACAGAACCGGCATGTTGTGCTAGTTTAGGGGCCACGAGACCGAGCTGGTCCCGCTTGTTCAGCTCCATGGCAGCCGGCCCGGCCAGCCGCCACCGCTCCTCACAGCAGAAAAATGGAACTACGGTCCTCCTGCTCTCTGTGTGGCGCGATGACACCATTCCTCCTCTTCTGATAACCGACATGGCCACAGATTTCTGCTCCACAGCGCGGCGGGACGTCGTCGCACCACCTCCATCACGGCCCAGTTTGGCCGCGACCGATGGATCCTCCACGCGGCACGACGGTGCCCTGACTTTTTTTTGGTGGCATTGCTCTATCTGTTTCATAATGGTCGGCCCGTCGTCGACCACTGATTCTCTACCACAGTTCTCTCTTCCGGTGGGTTCGATGCACCACCACTGTCATCAACCAATCAAGAACCAATGGAGGGATGTTGGGTTGTGTTTGTTCAGCCTGTGCCCTCCGCGTTTGGTGATAACAATTGGCCAGCAAATAAACAGAGGTTGAATGAATAAGAACAAGAAAATAATTAAACTCAAACCCCTACCTCGTATTTTTCATTCGTTGAAAATCTCAGAAAAAGTGATGATTTCGATTCATCAATTTCTTCGTTCTTCATGCACTCCCAATTCTCACGCTCATGCATCCGAAAGGAAGAATAGTACTCGTAATTGGCGGACGAGCGTTAGGAGGTGATGTCGTCATTGATGACGTTCTTCACAGACGACGTCTTATCCTTTGACACTGATGAAAGTCATTGTAGATGTCAGGGGCATCGCTTCCCTTTCCTTACCTCAGTTGAAGAATGATGATGAAGGAAAAAAGATGGTGTCTCCATGCTTCAGTGGTGGAAGAGATGTTCTTCGTGTTCTTCGTGGAAAGAATGATATCTCTATTTCCCCAACACTCCACCAAAGTATTACATGCCAACAAAAATAATGGCTTTTTATATTATTTTATTCTTGACATGAATTCAAAATAATTCAAATTGTGCAAATTAATTAAGAGAAGTTCAATTATGTAATTTTTTGTATTGCGTAAAAATTAATGGGGAAGGTGGAGTAGCACAATTAATGAGAGAGAGTATCATCCACATAAATGGGGAGTTCAAGAGTTAAGGGGGGTAAAGGGGGTTTGATGCTTGTGTGGGCCCCATTGTATAACATCCTTCCAAGGGAGGTTGTGTGTGGGTGGCCCCCTACAACAACCTCTCCTTGGAGGTTCTAACTACCACCTCAAATAAAAATATCGCTAACACATATTTTTATTCAGTTTCATTCAAAACCCCCCAAAACTATCTTCCAATATTGGTAAAATGAAATTCTGGTAAATGTCCCATTAAGAAAATGCCAACGTTTCATGCTCAACGATGTCCTCAGATTTCCATTCCGAGCACCGGTTCAAAATATATTAAATCACGCACGTACGTTTACTGAACATACTTGAAAAATATTCAGAAAATTATTAACAGCCATCACCAACCCACTATGGTCGTGGTTAGGCTATGCCTTGGTAAAACACACCCAGACAAACCCAACAGTACCCTCGGGTTTCAAATCTGAGTTACCATTTAATAGTTATGAATTTTAAAACAAAATAATTGTCACTTAATTATTTTATTTTCGTCCAAAAAATAAATTTCTCTCGTAGCCCTCGCCGACCCAAGTAAGTATATAATTAATGAAAGTCTACAATCACGAGTACATTGGTGGTCTCAGGTTTTTAATCTGAGTTACCGTTTGTGAGTTATAATCATTTGGAAAATAAAATAACATTATTTTTTTATTTTATTTACTGTTTTTCAATTTTTTTGATTTCTCACAGGATGCCCGGGCCAACTATACTTAAGTCACGCCTAGGGTAAATCAAGCATCCCGAGCGCAACAGTGGCCTCAAATTTCTGTTCCTAGTAACTGTTTAGGATTTATTCTACTTCTTCAGTAAAATAGCATGCATTATTTAATTTAAGCTTAACAAAACATTGGTGGATATTTCCGGGCACTCCGAGCCTGGAAGTCATGCACCGTCAGAAACGGAGGACTCATAAAATTTTCAAGTTTTTATGAAAACAAATTCACAGAATTTCCGGGTCTTTACATTCTCCCCACCTTAGGGCTTTACGACCCCATAAAAATCAACTTTATCTAAGGGATTAAATGGGGGAACTGAGCATGCATCTGAGCCTCCCTATCCCAAGTGATCTCCTGTAGGTTATCATGATACCAGTGAACATGCACCAGAGGTATTGACCATATATATATGACCAGACCATATCGTTCCTCAATCTCCACTAGAACCTCAATGAATGTGTCACCGTTATCGATATCCACCTCCCAGTGGTCGATGATGTGGGATCGGTTGTGCACGTATCTCCTCAGCTGAGATATGAGTAAGACATCGTGCACCCTATGCAACACAGGTGGAAGTTCCATGTGGTAAACCACCTCGCCTATCCTAATAAAGACCTGGAAAGTTCTGATTAATCCCGAAGATTACTTTTCACCTCGGCCTAAACTTCGTAGACCATGTCGAGGTGAGACACGTAGAAAGACATGGTCACCATCCTCGAACTCTAGAGTTCTCCATCTCCTGGAAGTAATTGGAAGAACCATCACGAAGTCCATGGTTATCTCACCCCTCTTCCGCTTTGGGACCTCTAAAAGTAGAACCAAGCCATATGGTACCTAATTCTCCACCTTCACTTACTGAAAAATGAGGCATCGAGAGACAAAATCTGCTACTGCCTTCCTCATACCTGGCCACCAGTGATGTTTTCAATGGTCTTAGTAATCTTCACCACTGATGGATGTACCACTAAAGGGTATGTGTGGAACTCTCTCAACAGTTCCTCCTGAAGTGACACAGGCACTATAGTAAGTTTTCAGAAGATGATAATGTGCTACCCACATCAGAAAATTCTATCAGGTGCCTATCCTGTGGATATCTGAGCACGTCGTGTCTCACAGTCACTATCCCCGCGCAGCGCCTCCCTAATTCGCTGAACAAGTGGGGGAGTGTCTGAATGAGGCTGAATAAAGTCTACTCCATCTATATCCAAAAAGGATATCTGTAAATCATCCAGCTGCTTTGTGGCCTTGCCTAGTAGCTATATACCATATCTCTAATTGAGTGCATCTGCTAAAATGTTCCCCTTCCCAAGAGTATAGACTATCTGGAAGTCATAGTCAAGAAAGAACTCGAGTCAACGTTGATGTCTCAGGTCCAAGTCTTGATGAGAAAAAATATACCTGAGACACTTGTGATAAGATTATTCTATAAAATGTTCGACTATAAGATAGTGCCGCCACATCATCAAGGAGAAGACCACTACTGCTATCTCTAGGTCATGGGTAGGGTAGTTCTGCTCGTTCTATCTCAGCTGTAGAGAACCATATGCGAACACTACTTGCTCCTACATTGGAACACATCCAAGTATGATCCCTAAAGTATCTCAATAAACTAATTACCCTACACCTTCTTTTTTAAGCCTCAGGATTGGGGCACTAGTCAGCCACTGCCTCATCTATTAAAAGCTCGACTGGAATCTATCGGACCACACGGATGGTTTCCCCTTCTTCGTCAAAGCTGATAGTGGTGATGCAACAATGGATATGTCTAGAATAAAAGTAATTCTAGCTGAATCATGAGTGATCGACTGCACCATATTATGTATGATTCTATCATGGGGTGGTTGGGTTTTCTTTTTCACCAACCAAGGAAAACACCATCCCAGCGTTGTAAATAAACCACAACCCTTTTTCCTAATACAGTAAATCTGTGTATGAACTATGGTTGCTCAGTCCATACCTAAAGTACCATCATAAGCCCTCGATGCTGCCACCAAGAGGATCCAAATGAAACTCATTCCTCAAGGGTCAGATCACACCATTGGCGTACGTGTGATTTTTGAGTCTCCTCCCAAATTTATCTCTAGATTTGAGGGTCAAGTCAATGGCTTAAACGAAAACTCTAGGTCTGGGACAGGATTCGTTGAAGGAAATAATGATTGATACCTATGTATATTGATACGACAACTAGTAGTTGACTCAGACCGTACATCAAATCATCACTAGATCCCTTGAGACACACTCCTTCACCGCATGCAGCTAATATCTCCCCCTGCCCTCCAGCTCCTTGAGCCTAGCGGGGACTACAAAGGTGGGTGGTTATAACATGTCAAAATTTTCACCACATCATGTTGCTCTCCTAGCTATACTTCTACATTTTCTTCCCTACAGATACATTTATCCTTAACACTTATTCTTCTCGATACATTCTACACAGTCACGTCTCTGAGACTAGATCCACTTTCATTCTTTCTAACTTCTAACATTCACTGGTCATATCCACTTTTCCAATGAACATTCAACCACAAAGGATCTCTCTATCAACCTAACAGAAGTAGGAATGCATTGAGGAAAAAGTGATGGCTCAGATGTACTTAAACACACCTCGCTCAGAGGGACGTGCTCTAATGCACTACTCGCTTCGTATTCATCGAGTACCAGGAATGGTCTGTACGCTTCGATGAATACTCAACTACCGACACGTCATCCATCCAACGCTGTATAAGCTCTAGAAAACTCTCATCCACATCTTCATTCTAGTCCTCCGCCTCATGTGGGTCGAGCTCGCATCAGAACGTGAGGTATATATGGTGTTGAAACACATGTAAGGCACTAAGCCTACATGTCTCATCTACCGGTACTGCTAGTAGTGTTTGTTTTCCAACGATCAGTGATATAGTTGGCACACATCCCAAAGGTACCATCTTCCAAAACAGTCAATGTACCGAAACCCCATCATTATGCAGACCATCCTCATCGTCACTTACAGAAAAATATTAGTATCTAAGATCAACATCTTCTCTACTAGTGACTCAACTAGGTGGAAAACTCTAGTAGTCGCCTCCATCCAGTCCTTTGCTGCCTGGTAATCTCTCTCGCCTCAAACACTCAGAGGCCTCTGCCGTGGGATTTCGTGCAATGCGATCAGTCAGTGTGCACCATCCTCCAATGCATCTAGTGGCATCTGCTATCCAATGGGTGGTGGTGCTTCTGGTACACCACTTGAAGGTGCCAACATAGTAAGAGGTCCCTAAACCAGATCCTCATCGATCAGTGGGTCGTCATTGTGTACTCTCTTGGAAACCCTATCTGGATATCTATGATGTGGCATCATCATAAGGAATAGGTGTGCCACGGTCAATAAGTTATAACTAGCAAGCTGACTCAAAGAGATCACAAAGAAGACTCTGGAAAACACACTCGCAATCAGTGTTTTTGTGCACTGATTCAGAAATCAGAAGTCAGGGTCCTGTTATATGGATACATCTTCCACCACACCAACATTGGACTCCATGTACTGAAAAACACACTCAATACTCTTAACACTATTTCTTCGTAGAAAAAAAAAATTAAAGACCTAAGTTCTATGGTAGAACTGACTCCTCTGATACAAATTTTCATGACCCGTCCTCGGGACACGTGTTGTGGCTACCCCAAGCCCACCTTATATAGACCAGGGGATGGAGACTAGTACCAAAGGTGTAAATCCCTTAGTTGGAAAGGAATTTCTTTTATAAAAAGAAATCACACACAATCAGAGTACACAACAGGAAGAAAAACACTATGTAAAACTGAATACAAAGGTAGTGCTGAATGTAAATGGGTCAGTATACAAACCCAACTGAACAACAAGAACATGTACGAGTAAAAAGGAAAAACAGCTCCTGGATCGTCCACTAGAGAATTCTACCTGAACGGTAGGTACATAACTTGAACAACTCATCCCGGCAGTACGTCCTATCTAATACAGCTCCGAACAGCCTCCTGTCTGTTACCCTCAGCCTCGATCACTATTATCCTTTGACTACACAGAACACAACCTGTTGTAGGTGAAGCCCGTGCAGGGGTGAGTATAAAAATACTTAGTAGGAGACTCTGAGACCCCTGAAGGTATCCTATAATCCACATATGATAAAACAGAGAAGAAAGATACAATCATGATGTACCAACCATCCCTAAAAAGATATATGCCCATACATATACCTATGTTATCAATCACAGTCCGGCTCCAACTCTCGAGCCCCAGCACAAAACATGCCACAATGGAAGTAAAGTCATTCACCACGATTATAATAGTTGATATACATAACTCAGCTGACACAGGTATACATCATTTGAAGAGTGATATAGATGATCAGATGTAGTCACTAATTCATCTATGCTATCAGACCCACACAAGATACAGGACCAACTAAGATGTCAAACCCACATAGGATACTAGACCAGCTATGATTTATCTGAGTTGTCGGACACACACAGGGTACAGGACTACCTATGCTGTTGGACCCAGACAAGATACTTGACCAGCTATTCTATCGGACCCACATAGGTTACTGGAACAGAAGACAAAACTGTCGGACCCATGGTGGATCCCGGTACAGTAGTCATCGCTGTCAAACCCATGGAGTATTCTAGTATAGTAGTAGTCACTATCGAACCCATAGTGGATTCCGGTACAGTAGCCATCTCATTCGCAAGCAGCCCTAGCATTCTCGCACATAGCATGCTCAATTCCAGGAGGGTCCTCTCCTCTATCCAAGTGTTGATACATCAACCATCACAAAGCCCTGATTTTATTTAACATGTAGTTCTGTCTCATCATAAAGAACCCAATGTGATAGATGGAGCGTCAATCGGATGCACGGTCTGAGTTTTATTGGCCTTTACGTTCCAGCGGCCCGGTTTGTTTTTAGGTTCAAACCAACCCGGTCGTACCCCAACTACATCTAAACCATTAGTGGAGTATGTCAAAAGAATCGTCTCACTCCATGAATTCCATCGCCGAATGAGGTACGTCAATCGGACACCTGTAGCCCTAAATTCGGGCTAAATGGTGTAAACTGTCACAGCGGGTCTGGGTCCGGTCCGACCCAGTCAGACTTACCCAGCCCGAACAAGCCTAAACTAGGGTCTGTCCCGGTCTGCGAGTCTGACCCAATCTGAGGAAGCGACTCGAGCCGAGGAGACGGCCTGGCCTGATGAGACGGCCTGACCCAATGGAGGCCCGAACAAGGGGCGGCCCGACCGTGGACGGCCCGGCCATGTCGACGGGGCCGAGGGGTGCCCCGGGCTTGGGTGGCCCAGCCGAGGGTGGGCCGACCATGTTGGCCCGACCTGTGGCAACCTAGCCGGAAACATGAGGGAGAGGGGTGTCGCGCCCCTCTCCAGTTTGTCGAACAGAACCATCGGGTTGTGCCGGTTCAAGTGTCGTGGGACCCTGGAGGTCCCGCTCGTCCGGCTCCATGGCGGTCGGCCTAGCTGTCTGCCACTACTCCTCCACCATTGAGTGATAGCACCATGGTAATCCCGCTCTCCGCATGGCACGACGTTGTCATGCCTCTACCGCCGAAGCCTGACCTGGCCATGACATTCGGCTCCACCACAAGGCGCGACGGTGCCACACCTCCTCCACTACGGCCCAGTTCAGCCGGGGCCCGTGGCTCCTCCACAAAGCACAATAGTGCCGCGCCTATTTCCGGTAGACTTATGGTACCGGTTTCCTTGCGGTCCACCTATTGTCAGCCACCGATGCTCCACCGCGGTTTTCTCTTCCGGTGGAGTTGTTGCACCACTACAATCGTCAACCAATCAAGAAATAATAGAGGGACGCCAGGCCATGTTTTCTCAACCCACGCCCTCCGCGTTTGGTGACAAAAAGTTTCCAACAAATAAACCGAGGATGTATGATAATGATAAGAAACGAATTAAACTCAAACCCCTACCTCGTATTTTTCTTTAGTTGACGATGTCCGAAAAAGGGCGCATGTTGATTAGTCGATTTTCGTGATCTTCACACACTCCCAATTCTCATGCTCAAGATTTGGAATGGAAGAAGGGTACTCGCCATTGGCGGACAGGCATTCAGAGGTGCGTCATCGTTGGCGATGTTCTTCGCGGGCGACGTCTTCTTATTTGATGCAGATGAAGGTTGTTGGAGATTTCATTGGCGTTGCTTCCGTTTCCTTTCCTCAGTTGATCAATGATGAAGAAAGAAAAATATTGTGTCGTTGTGCTTTGTTGGTGGATGTGACGTTCTTTGTGTTCTTTGTGGAAATAATTCTCTCTATATTTCTCTAAGGCTCCTCCAAAGTATTACATTCCAAAAAAAAATTCATTGTATATTATTTTATTCTTGACATGAATTCAAAACAATTCAAATTGTTCAAATTAATTAATTGGTTGTGTTGGCAGAAAAATAATTGGGAAGGTGGAGCAGATTAACTAATGAGAGAGAGTTCCATCCACATAAACTGGGAGTTCATGAGTTAAGGGGGGTTAAGGGGGTTTGATGCTCTTATGGGCCCCACCATCTAACATCCTCCCAAGGGAGTTTATGTGCGGGTGGGCCCCTCCACAAGCCTCCCCTTGAGGTTGTAACTACCAACTCAAATACAAATATGGCTAACACATATTATTATTCAGTTTTATTAAAACCCCCAAAAACAAAAATACAATCTTGGAAAATTGATAATATGGTAAATATCCCCTTAAGAGAATATCGGTGCTGCGAGTTCAACGATGTCCTCAAATTTTAATTTCGAGAACCGGGTCAACAGATTTTAAATCCCGCACGAACTTTTATAGAACGTACCTGAAAATTGTTTGGAAAATTATTTACAGCCATCCATGACCCATTGCGGTCGAGGTTATGATTTTCCAAGGTAAAACATGCCCTAACCAACCCAAAGGTACCCCTTTATTTCCATTCCGAGATACCATTTAAATGTTATGAATTTTACAATAAAATAAATGTCTTTTAATTATTTTATTTGCTACCAAAAACTAACTTTTTCTGGTATCCCTCACCGACCCAAGTTAGTATCTTCATAAATAAAGCCTACCCTCACGAGTTCAGTGGTGGTCACAAATTTTTAATCCAAGTTACCGTTTGTGAGTTATAATCATTTGAAAAATGAAATAACTTTATTTATTTATTTTATTTAATATTATTCCATTTTTAGGTTTTCTCAGAGGAGGCCTGTGCCGACTAAACTTAAGTCACACCTAGGGTATAACCTCTATCCTATGCACAACGGTTATCTTGGATTTCATATCCAAGTAAACGTTTAAATGTTATTCTAATTTTTTATGAAAACTTCATATGTACGTTACTTTAAGCTTAACAAAACTTTGACGGATCATTCCGGTCACTCCGGGCCTCAGAATCGCGTGCCGTCAGAAAATGCGGACTCGTAAAATTTTCAAGTATTTAAGAAAATGATTTCATGTTATTTAGGGGTATTTACATAAATTTAATTACCATTGGGGATTTTTTCAGTTTATATCCATTTTAATTCCTGAAATATATTAAATTAATTTATTTTACATTGTTTCTTCTACTTTTTATCATTCAATCTTAGACTCTTTAAAAATTCATTCAAAATCTTTAATTGTGGATCCTTTCACTAATCAGTAAGGTAATGACCTAGGTCCTAGCCTTATTAGATGATTAGTATTCATAAATTCAGTGTTCAAATTATTAAAATTATTGAATCTATTAATGATGATAAAGACTAAAATGCACAAGTGCAATGATTAACCACCACTGCAAGGATGTCAGAATCATTTTTATTTTTTATTATATAATTCCCATCTCAACATTAAATATCAGCACATCAATTGATATATTTATTATATTAAATTTATTAAATGATATTTGTTGGACCCAGGTCCAATAAGGGGCCACACATATGATTTAAGAGTGTGATATATTTTTTTATAGGAGGATTTTATTTTTTTCGATGATATCTCATAGTAATTAAAGAAATAAAACTCAATAAGTAAATAAATATTAGTTCACTAATGATATTATAATATTGATGAATATAACAAAATATATATATATAATTTGAATAATATATGAATCCAAATAAAAAATAGTATTAAATGAATGTTAATTTTGAGATTATTTCTATTTCCATTTAATATATATATATTTTATATCTCATAACACTTTTAGATTAAACATTTTCAGAAAAATTCACAAAAACCAAAAAATGAAGATATTTTAAGTATTTTTACTCATATTAGGAGAAGAAGTTTCAGGCTTGTCATGTGAGACAACCATATTCAAACCTTGATTTTTACTAGGAAAAATTTAAAATAACATTTTTTCCTCCCAACGATAGGCACATTTCATAAAATGGTGGTGTTTTTGCGCATCTGACCAGTTGATTGCATATATCCATTTTCGAATTTTATATATTATCATTATTTTCATATAAAAAATAAGAAATTTCCCCTAGATGTCTTCAAATATTGTCTATTACCCAATAGTATCTTTCTCATTTCTAAAGATACAAAAACAACGGGAAATAGATTTTGTAATTGGAATTATTAATGATCTCTAATAATAAATAGAAATATTAAAAAAATAACGAGAAATTGTTGCTCAATATATTTTTGCATTATTCAAGAAACTTGATCTGGATCCTGATAAAATAGTGGATGATATTTTACCAGTAACTTTTTATCTTAAAGAACGTGGGGTGTTGAAATAAAATAATCCTAATGAATAATTCCACCTAACTCAACCGTTTCAATGTGATATTAACGATAATTATTTTCTTGCAATCCTATATATAAGATTCCAACAGGATCATGATATCTTTTAGAAACAATAAAATCTAAAACATGATCTCTCTTTCGATTAAAATTAGGAAGATCTAGAACCATTGCATATATGTCTAGATTTGGGACCACCATGCTGGTGGAGATAATGGAATATATGGAAGAGTTTTATTACAAACCTATTAATTTTGAAATCCACACTCATGGGGGACTTTCTCAGAAAAAAGTTTTTAAATTAAAACCAAGACACATATGTGATATTAACTTAAATGAATCATATATAATAAATTTGAATCTAAATTTAGTATCGAATCATACTATTGTGAATTTTAATATTACATAAATTCAATTGTTATCTTGGATGATGAAAAATAACAAAATATGAATTAGTTAGGGAACAAATGTAAATCACTTGAGTTTTTGAAAATGAATTTGAATTAGTCTGTATAGTTTACCATGAAGATTTTACAAATTCTCACATGATTTAGGTTGATCAAATTGAATGCTATAAAATTTAATTTGATTCTACGTGATTTAATTCAATTTTGGTGAAAATACATTCTACTGGTCCCTTCAATTACACATTTAAATTATATCATGACGAGATTGTAGTAGGTAGTAAAGTGGATGATTCACAAATCGAAACATTAAATAAGGATGATCAATAATTTATCATACCACTTCTTTGAATGTGATAGTATATTATTATGGGAGTTCCTAGGGATTTCACTATCCATGGAATAATAATGAACTTCTATGAATATTCACAAGTATGGAAAGGAATCCTTTTCTATTTTGTATCTATGAAACACCACTAACCTAGAGACTATTGATGATAAATGGTATATCCCATATAGAATAAGTAAATATCTATCTACCATTTGGGAGAATGAAACTATATTAATCCTTATATTTTAAATGTAGTAAAATTAAATTATATTTAATTGAATTAGTTTATTATGCACACTGATACATTTTAATTTCATAGCTTTAGTGACACCATCCATATATTTTTATGATATATATTAAATGTTTTGTCCCTAAGTGATTAGAGTATCCCCCGAAGAGAAGAGAAAATAGATTATTAAAGCTTCATGAGAAATGTTAGTTCACATGTATTATGATCTCTTAAACTCCATGATGTTTTCTAAAATTATATTTTCAGTTGTAATATTTAAATTGTGTGCCACACATTAGAAGTGGGTTTTACATCCATCATATATATGACAAAATTGTATATTTAGTGCCCTAGAATTTCATGTTATTGATTTCTTGGATAATTAGATTGATTTTAAAAATTATAGAATTTAATATATAAATAAAATAATTGATCTTCATTTGATGAATAATGATTATGTGGAATTGTTTTATTCATGTATTTAACATTTCCAAAAAAAATTAAAATGTAATTTTTATGAATAATATGTATTAAATTTTTATTATTATTTCATTTCCATTTGTTATTGTAAATATTCATACATCACATTCCTACTTTAATTTTTAGGCCCAATACATTCTATATAATCTTGGGCATATTTTGTAGAGTGATCTTTGATCATTTAACTTACTAGAACAACAATTGGAACTTGTCAATGTGGTGAATATTAAAACATTGTATAACATGATTACGGTTTTTTATTGGCATGATTGTATCCTTGAGACCACATTTTAGTTAGAACTTGTTTTCAACCACATTAAATATGAATAAAGTAACCTATATATTTTAATCCTAATATCATTTTAGTATTTTTCAACACATTTCATGGTTATTGTGTTTGTGTGAGTTATGAAATGATATATATGATACAATAAATTTACAAGGTAAATTGTGCTGGAGTTATTTTTTGATTTTGGGAAAGGAAATTTATTTAACCATTTTTACATGAATGTTTTTTCTCTAGGAAAAATACAAAACTAAAAAATAAAATTGAATGAGTGTTGGGATGAAATCACCAATATCATATATATAATTTTCATCATATGTGGTATGGCGGTATATTTTGGGTTTTTTATATTAAAAAGAATCAAAAAAAATAAAACCTTTTTGGAAAAATTATTTTCATATATTAAAATATTAAAAAAAATAAACAAGGTGTAAGACATTTATTGTGTATATATTGATCATATCATTAAATTGATATTGTTATGTGGGTGTTTAGTGGATATTTCCATTACACATATATTATTATATCATAAATCATGATATAGTGATAAAACATTTGTTTTTAGAAATTATATTTTTAAATAAACACCTACACATATTAAGTGGCCATGTCATCAGTGCCTTCTATAATGTATTATTGAAATAGATGAATTTGTTCTCCTCAATGTGATGAAAGTAATTTTGATGGAAATATTATGGAATTATAGATGTAATCAAGGAATGTCAAAACTATAGTTCAAACATTTCCCTTCGTTGTTGATGGAAAAATATTCAATGTGTGGAAAATCATGAGTTAGATTGTTTAATAATAACTAATGGACAATCATGAATTATTGATAAGAGATGATACATCATTCTCAAAATGTGGAAAGTATAATATATGGAAATAGTAATATTTTGAAAAAAATACATGTTCGGATCATGATTTTTGTGTAACAATAATGTTTAATTTAATATTAATAATAATTTCATTCAACTGATTTGATATTTAAATATTGTAAACATATTTTTCCCCATTAATTTAATCTGTAGATTCAATGTATCAGGATGATCAATTTTATAATGTTGTGGGATATGGTGAAATAAATTTTTATGAAATAACTTTTTTAATTTTAGTATAATTATTAATGTTTTTATAATTTATCGCATGTATGTAGATTATTTATTAAATTATGGTTAGTTTATTAATGAAATATTTAAATTAATTACAATGGATATAAAATTATAATTTAAAAACTTGGAATTTTATTTTGAAATAATGGTTCAAAATTAAATATGTAAATGAATTGTGTTAGTAGTTTTAAATATATGGACAACTGGTTATCCCTTAATAAAATGGGGCCACGATCCATAGAGAAGCCCAAATAAGCCCCATTTATCCAAAAACCCAATATGAAGAGCCAATATGGTGGTAGGGTGGTGGATAATGTTTTGTAGTTCATGCATCGAATGAGAATAATCACTCAGTGGGACCATTCCTGTTGTCATAGGACCATGTATGTTCATGACTATGTTATAGGAGCACATCCTATTGCATGAATTTGATTAACTAATTGCATGAGTTGAAATATATTTGATAAATATTATATATTTTTATCCAGTGTAGGATAACTCATGAATCTGTACAATTAGACATTTAAAAAAATTGAATTATTTCACTATAGTATCATTCTCGCATACTTAGATAAACCACCTCCACCACTAAATGATTCATCAACTATATTAAATAATTTAACTGTCCTGTAGGGATGTTGTGAACGACTATAGAAGTTACATAATAAGATCACACTTGTGATTATCCACAATGTTAAGGTGAACTAACACCATGTATTTCTTTATAATATTGATACTTCATCCACAAATACTATCATAATAATAATAATCTGAACATGTTTAATTATCCACTCTGATGGCTAGATTAGATTCATGCATGTAACGACCCCACATCATGTTATCGAGAGTCGGTTACTACATTATTACATTGGCATAGATAAAGGATGTAAAATAAAAAAGTTCAAATATTTTTTGTAGTAATGGGGAAAAAAGTACAAAAAATATAATAAAATTACAAATTATAATAAAATAAAAAAACATATAAATGGTAAATATTTGTTCATTCATTCTCTATTTCTAGGTATTTTTCTCTATATAATCGGAAAGTCAAATATAATATCTTCAAGATCAAATTCTCTATGAGGGTAACATATAGAGAAATATATCTGGAAAAAATAATGAATAATCAATATGGAATACTAAATTTCTAAAAACTCTTTTAATTTAATATATAATGTGACTATCATAATTGGATAAGTCAAAATCAATTAATAATGGTTAATAACTAAAAAAATTCCACTTAATCGATAAACTAAAAATAAAATTCATTGATATATAATCTCCTGGATAAAATCACATGGATTATTAAATTATATGAATTATCAATAACGAAAGTTATTAATTATTGTATCACAAGATCTAAAACATCATGATACCAATACCATTATAACCTTTCTCACGATAGTTTAAAACTTCTAGGTAAAATCCAATTTGATTTGGAAACCAGATTTGAATCATGTGAAAAATATATGCATCCTTGGACTTTCTAAAATTAGGATTCATCCATATCTTCTTGTCCATGGAATTATATATATATATATATATAATAAATGATTTAATTCATGAATCAATGTCCCTTATCATCAAAAATACAAAATGAGTAGTTTTTATTAATTTATCTATATATTCCAAGTTAATAATATATATTTCAAATTTAAAATTATATGTTAAAAACATATATGGTTTATGAAATAATATTATACATCATAAATTAAAAAATATATATTTAAGATACATGTAATTTCCAATGTAATATGATTATGATAATTTTTATATTTCAAGGGAAATTTAACAATCACAAATAAACGTAAGATTTTATCATAATTTTTATGATATTATAATTTTCAATCCAAATCATCATGAATTAATTAATTATAATTAAAAAACCCAAATCATTAATTAATAATGTTATTTAAAGTCCACTCAGAATTATACTGACCATATAAAATAAAATATGTGATAACATTGTAATATGCCTCAACGAACTGAAATTGAGATTAAGTCCCTTAACTAATGCTTCTTTTTTATTTATAATTATTTAAAATCATTATTAATTATTTCAAGAATTGTATTTTAACATATATAATAACCATGAGTATATTTATAATATCTATTATAATTTCTTTAAAACATTTCACTAATTTTTTGTTAATAATTTTTCATTATTTTCATTGTTTCATGTATTAATTATCTTGTTTTCTCATACATGTTTTCCTTCTATCTTTCTAGTTCATGCCATTATTATATCATCCAAGAATATAAATTTATTTTATATCATAATAAATATAAAATTGACTCATTATATAAAATTTTCTAATTAGTCGTGAAGGATGGTCATTCAAAATAAATCGCATTACATCGTGGAGACGGTTGGTTGCACAAATGAATTACCAACGACATCATTACATTATCTATGGAAGGGGTAAATAAGTGGGTTATTTAATAATCATAATATGTTGATATAAATTTATTTATGTCACATAAATTGGCTAAATATATCATTATTACATTCTGTGTAATTTGTAGGTAAAAAAACATAGATCGCCTTTCTAGGTAGTATTTTCCCCAACACTTGATGGAAATTATATCACTTAAAACAGAATGAAAAATAATAATTTATATGTTATTATATAATTCCATAAGAAAAAATAGAATCATTAAGTTTATAATCATCTGTTGAATCTATCATTATATTCCCACATGAAAGTGCGTGTTGGAACATTAATTACATCGGTTTGTCGTTTCGTAATCCACCATTCACCAAATTTACAGTTTCATTTCCAATTTAATGATAGTGGAGAAGGATATAGATTATTCCATTAAAATAATAACATTAAATTTTATTTTATATATTAATTTTAATAATTAACAATGATTTGATATTATTTAAAGGATGTGGAAGAAGAAATAAAATTAAAATGATCAAATAAGAACATTACCTCTTCTCTATGGAACATGTTTTTGTTAGCTCAAAACACACAACTAATATTTAATTAGGATAAAATAATGGGATATAAAATATATTTATGGGAGTGAGTGTGTGTTTTTGTTAGGGATTTTTTGGATTCAAATGGATTTGGTAGTGTCAATAGGGGAGAAGTGGGGTGACCATATAAATGTTTGGTTGTGTTCACTAATTTAATTTTATAAAATAATAATTAACATTCACATTTTTTAATTCTCAAAATCATCCCATAATTCCCATTCATATACCTTTGAATTTATACAATGGATATATGTACATACAATTGTTTGTATTCAATTTATAATCCATATCATCCTGGTTTTACATACCTATAAATCATTTTTCAACATAACATAATATTTAATTTATTACTACATATACTATTCATAATGATAAGAACTAATTTTTTGTTATTAGATAAAAATTATTGTTTTTAAATAAAATATGGAATCCAATTTTCTAAATTTAAATCAATGACGTTCTTGAATCCAAATAATGATTATAACTAAATATGAAACAAAAAAACTAATTTTCAAATAGAATATTATCATATATATAAAATGATTAAAAAAAATAATAATTTAAAATATAATAAAATTAACTATATTGTATTAGTTATAATATAAGTTAATTAATTTTACTATAAAAACTTTGGAAAATATAACTATTCATTTTAGATAAATTTAAGAAAAATGTAGTTTTTAGTAAAAAGCATTATTTTTCACTTCTCATAGAAAACTATTACATTTAAGAAAAATCAAGAAAATTACCATTTATAATTTTAATATAATGATTTGAAAAATGGTCCTCAATTTATCAATTATGTTTTTAATATTTTTGAAAAATAATTTTATTTTCTTGGTGCAAATCATAAATAAAACATCATTTAGAAAATATTTATTTTCAATAAAATCTCTTTAAAATGATAACTATTTTATTTATAATCAATAATCTAACATTTAATTTCTTTTATACATTTATCAACAATATTTTTTTCATAATTTTTTTGGTAATTATAATTTCCACTATCTTAATGATTTAGTCAATATAGTCATGTTTGAATATTAATTTAACAATGTATTTTAGTTTTAACACGATGTTGTGTGAAAATTATGTTATCAAAGAGATTGTATTTAAATAAAATAACCTAAATTATAAAGGATTTATATGTTATGTTACTACATCATTAAAAAAAATTACTCAAAATTTTATGGATATTAATTTTTAAATAAACGAGGGTAGTTCTTCTTCATAAAATCACATTGTTCCCAAAATATCATCCGCAATTTTATGATTTATCCAAATAACCATAACCAATGGAGAAATTTGACACCTCAATAATTTTTGATTAGTATCATGTATATTTATGGGTTCATCATATTTTGATATTTCACATTCAAATTTTATTTCATTAGTGGTATGCACATTTATGTTTTCTACAATACACATTTTAATAATAATATTTCAAAACAATATTATATATTTTGGATTCATGGTGTGATTTTCACAATATACGCAATATATGAAATTATTTAAAACTCAGATCTAGATTAAAATGAAATTTAATATACATTAATGTTGTTTTTTTATCTTCAAAAAGATCAAATCATATAGGTTTTAACCCCTCAATAGTATCCCAACATGTTGAATTATGATATCTCATTCTATATAATGCATTATATAGTGCCATTTGAATAATTGAATATAAATTCTTTTTGTATGAAAAATATAACATGGTTAAATAAAAATTCTGTATAACTTCATTGTCAATTTATCATGAAATCATCATAATTTACATTATTTTAATAGTCCTCCTAGACTCTATATCAGGTAGAGGATGGTAGGAAGTGATCAAGTAATGATAAGTATCAATTGACACATGAAGACACATTCATAATACTGTTGTAAAATGCAGAATAAGATAATACATGATCAAAAGTAGAAAGACATTATGGAATATAACATCATTAACATATATTATTTGGAATTGATCAAGAGTTAAATATTCTCTTCTATGGAGGAAATGTGTATATTTTATAAGGAAATCAATGATAACACACATTACATCATCCATTATATATGTAATTTGGAATCCTATGATAATGTTCATAATAATTGCATCCCATATTCACATAAGCATTGGTATATAATGCATGAACTCTATAAGATGTGGTCTCATAGCATTGACTTATTAAAAGCTAATCATTTAGAAACATAATCATTAATTTCCGACTTCATGTTATCCAACCAAAACATTTCCCTCATATACATATACTTTAGTTCAATATTATGGTTTATAGAGATGTTTTACAGATGTGAATCAACCAAAAATTTAGTTTTTACCTTAGGTATTTATGGAACACATAATCATAATACAAATTTAAGGAAACCTTCTTCATAACTCAACTCTGAAAATTTCCAATTATTCACATATTTAATTTAATTCATAAATTTCTTCATCATCAGATTGATTTAATTTTTTATTTTAAAATAAATATGTGTTCATAATCATTTGATAAAGTTTTGATTTACCACTTTCCACAAAAATAACCATATACATCATTATACTATTCTTGAACATATGATCTCTCTCAATCATCATTTCTATAAAAACAATAAAATCATTCCAACTCATATTCTCATTACCTGGGTGGTATTTTATTGTGAAACCATAACCTTTGAAAAGCTCATGCCATCACCTTTTCCTCATATTGAGAGTCTTTTGTGGAAAGATTTATTTTAGGAATTTCGGTTAATTGTATATCATGCATATTTCACTATGTAGGTAATACATCTATATGTCCAACAAAAATATTACAGCATAAAACTCAGGATAATTGGTTGAATTTATATTTTAATTATTATTATATTACATTGATTCAAATGAAATTAATGTATATTTTTCATTAGTATAATAGAATTAACTTTTGTATGTATCACTATGTATCTGGAAACCTTTATTTCAAAATTTTAGAGTTAAAATATGGGAATTGAATAATATTATCTCACATTTAGCATAACATTTTCCCATCCTTTTGTCTATACAAACATAAATATAGAACATGAATGATTTTTTAATTTTTTACCCTATCGAGGAATTATTTATTAGACCATGGATTAAAAACTATAAATCCATCAAAACTACATACCATCTTTATATTAATTGGTGTTGGTCATTCTTCATATTAATTTTTCAATAATATATCCACCTGATTCCATCCATGGATACACAATGTCCAATTAATGAAATCTCATAAAGAATAAATTCACACTTATCAAATTATAAATATAACTATTTCCTTTAAAGAGATTCAGGTTACTCGTTATGAAATTATCATAGTCCCCATAGCCCTTAGAGTAAAGCAATAAACTATTAATTAATTCCAATACAAAATAATCAATATATTCCAAGAATAATATTATTATAAGTTAAATAAAAAATGTAAATTTATTCATTATAAAGGTATTTATCAAAAAAACGTATTGACCAGACCTTATTTGAAAAGATATCATCAGATTTCCTTCCTTATATGACCTAATTAATTATACCCAAAATGAATGGACATATATTTAAACATTTAGGAATTATTAATTTTATTCAATAATTCATCAATTTGGGATAGAGGATACATAAAATTTTATTAATAGAATTCATTTCCTTATATTAAATTCATTTCCCCATATATCATTCATTTTTCATAACGTGGAAGACATGGGATCCCCCTGAAAAAACCTCGATAAAGTAAAACCTTTAGCCAAAAAATCCTCTATTTATTTCATCAACTCCACTAATTTCATAGTGTCTATTATGTATGGATTAATTGATAATGGGTTTTCATTATGCTTTATATCAATGGAATAATCATTTTCATGCAATGGGGGAATTGTTGGTAATTATGTAAGAAATATATCAATTTTTTCATGTAAAATATTTGAAACCTCAATTTTAATATTAAATTATATTTCCCTAGATTTTTTATACTCTTCATCCCCTATATTATAATTTAGTAGGGCTATTGGTTGTGGAACTCGATATGTATCTATTGATGATGTCCCAAATATAATTATATTGAGTTATATATATTCATACTAGATCATAACTTCTATTATTAAGTAATAAATCATTCCATAAGATTTCTAAAGACAGTTGATTCAAAATAATTTTCACTATGTCATCAATAAGTACACAAAAATTGTGAGAAAGTAAATCCAGTTTATGTTTTGGAATGGGGACTTCATGACACATCCATGTTGTAGTAATTATTTCAAGGTGAGTATTTTATAAGTATTTTATCAAAGTGACCAGGAAGTATTTTTTTCATAAAAAACATTGAAGATATAAAAGTGTTTAGTGATGTAAAATAAAATGAAGAAAAAGATAAAATTTAGGCGATGATTAATGTAACTCATAATATATCATAGAAAACTTTCACCTTAGCTGTATTGTTTTCATAATCCTTGACTTATACCAATGGAATCTTCTGTGGTATATTTCCATTATTCTTATGTAAATCGTTTGCATAGTTCCATGCCTATGCACTATTTCAACGGAAAAATAGTATTATTTTCATTCTTCCACATATATTATTTAAAATAATTACCCTTATCTTGAAACGTAGATAAAATACTACCACTTCATGTATTTCCCATGATAATTCTATACAATGTTCTCACAAGGAGGAACATACGTCATTATCCTCTTATTATTCAATGAAATTATTTTTTATTGGTACTCATTAGATATCTAATATTTTAAAATTCAAATGAATATATAATATATAGAAAATTATTTATTTGTTTCTCTAGAACATCAATATTTTTCATCATATGAAAAAATATTGGGATTGACTAGCAACCATTGTAGAATTTTCGATACACCATCAATGAAATCGAAAATAATGCACTATGTGTTTCAGATTCCATCCATATAATAACTGGATTACATTGTAATGTATACATCATTCTTATTAAGAAATTATTATTCAATTTTCATTACATTAATGAAATTTAACATCATTTCACATTGTTTCACTTGAGGGAAATATTTTCTGATGAATGTATCCTTATAATAAAATTATTCCATAAGTTATATTTCTCATTCTTCAATAGTTTTATTGATCAAATACCATTGTTGTTTAACATCACATATGATATAATACATGTTATTTGTAAACCTATCCATTTCCATGAATCTCAATGACTTAAATATCTTCTCCATAGACATAATAAATTTCCCAAAAACTATATAATTTATAGTAGGACAAAATTATTAGGGGAATATTTTGCCAGCTGCTATCCAACCTAGAATAATCATGGTTTGTAATTGGTTTGACAATCCAGTCAAGGTTATTTTTTATAACATTATTAATGTAACTTTATATATCCATGATCTACCCTAAACTAATATAGACATTACATTCATTCTCTTGTGTGAAAGTCTATATTTTCTTTATGTATTAGAACCCTTAATCCATCCATGATCAATTTCAAATGTAATGCCCCAACCCCAGTTACCTAGAGTCGGTGCATTATTACATAACATTGGTATGATCACAAAAGATCATGTCTAGAAAGACCGATTAGTTTAGTAGCCTTGGAAATACTAGATAAATTCATAAAAGTTACATTACATTATAAAGAGAAAAACTAAAATAACATGGTCTCCATAGTCCTCACTCATATACCCTTCTGACTATCCCTGTAGGTCATTCATAAAATACTTCGTCACATCCTGGAAAATATTAAAACATTGAAAGGGGTGAGCTTGGATGCTCAGTAAGGATAACAATATTGTGGATGCTCTTGTAAATAAACATAAACATTTAAGGCAATGTATAACTAAAACAATAGCATTTAAAACATGAACTTCAGTGTAATATGGCAAAAGTAAAATGAAATAATGTCATTAACTTATTCACATGGATATTCTACTAGTCGAATAATAATGTTAAATATCAATAACCACTTTCATAATGACGGAATGCATAATGCCAGACTATCATAACCACGTAGCCAAGGCCTCGTGCCAGGACGACAAATATGATTTTGTCAAGGCGTCATGCCAAGACACTAGTATTTCTCATGAGACCTACCGATTCATCAAGAAGCTATAGTGGGATCCACCCATCACTTATTAAGTCCAATGCATTCCTCTTATGAACAGGTTTAAAAATATCATAAACCATAACATAATCATATCACATAAAACATACATAAAGGAAACATAACATTTCCACATTTCAATCACAATATATCAATTCAAAAAATTGATATAATAAAAACACTATAAAAACCATTTTCAATAACGAAAATAAAATAAAAATAAATGTTGGTATTTATTTTTCATTTAAAAAAAGTTATGGCCTATAGAAGAAGCCAAAACTGAAATAATGGTCACAGTGGCGGAGAAGTCGTTGTCGCCACATACATATGACAAAAAAAACATTCTCTTTTGTCGTTTAGTAAAATTCTTCATATAAAATAGATTCCTTTTGAATAAATTTAAAATTAAAAGGGTTTGTACACCCTATAAAATAATGTTGTGTATAAAACAAAATATGCCTCAATGAATGTAGATTGAGATGATGTCCCTTACCTCATGTCCGACATCACTCGACCGTTATTTAATCTCCTGAATAATAAACTAGAGTTAATACCTACTTTCTTAGTAACCTTTTTCAAGTTCATTATCCATTTTATATCACTTATTACAATATTACGAAAATTATGTAGTCATTTAAGTTAATAACAGTCGTTTTGTCGATCTTTGGTACTTGTGTCAACAATAAACATCTTATAGTTACAGGTTGTTTATGTGGTAGAATATCCATTATCTCCATAATTATATTCAGGCTGTAGATATGATATATATCATATATATACATTATATACATTCATTCATAATATTACATAACATTTAGAGGTAAGAAATGAAATGCACCGTTCATGGAGATGGTAAGCCGTACGTACGCATGAACGCTACATTCAGTTCACTTTATTATTTAATGGAATGAAATAATAATTATATAAAGGTATATTATATTTCCAGTATAATTTTATATATAATATAATTTACTCCATCCTTTATACATCCCACATATGGCATTAACGATTCAAATCTCTTTGAGGGGGTGGTAGTCCGCACTTCCTAAAATGAAATTATCGCGTTTACCCATAATGGAAATCATAAAGGTATGCCATAAATGAAAAATACAGAAGCATAAAGAAAACATAATAATAATAAATATATCATATAGAGAAGTATTGTCATCATAATGGCCACCATGAGTGGTGTTAAAAAAATATTGAACAATCATCGTTTAGTGAGGCAGTAATTCACCACCCATAGAAACAGTATGTTCATTAACCATTAGACGAAGGTATGAGTAAGTTTAAATCAAATAAATCTCATAAAAACATCCTATTATATTGAATATACTGTTTTTGTTACAAAAGAAAGGAATAAAAAGATTTTAGGGGGTTGGAAAAGTAAAATAATACAAAACAACACAAGAGAAGACATTACCTTAAAATCGGGTAACTCTTTTTGATTTGAGACATAGGCTTCCTTGGGAAGACTTCGGCCCAACATGAGGCTTATGAGAGTAAGAGAGGGAATTTTATAGAGTATTTGGGCAGAGATTGGCTGAGCCAAATGGATTTTACGGTGTGAATAAGGTGGTAGAGGTGGGGGCCTTTTATAAGAGGAGAGGAGGGGCACTCTTGGAAAGTCATGAAATTTTACATTATTATGAAATGATTTTCGGATTTGAAAGGTAAAAAAATTATATATTAATATGATAAGGTGATAAGGGTTCGAAATATACTCATCCAATAGGTTTTTTACAAGGTTAAGTCTTAGGTTTTACATTATCGTTTCATTTAATTTAAATCGTTAAATTTATGAGGTAATCACTACATCATCATGGTGTCATAAAAATATTAATTTATTTAATGTATAAAAATTATATAAAAAATATCTTGATGTAGGAAATTGTTTTAGAATTAAAATGAATATTTATAGTCTAAATTTTAACTTATATAACCCCATTTAATAATTGTTTTAGTAAAACAACACATGTTTGTGACAATTTTATTTTTACTTTAAATAAAAAGTTATTAATGTCAGTTTCTTACCCAAGTGGCTCCATGGGGTGCCCAAGTTGACCCATGGATTTTATTGGTCGATGATGAATCATCCAATAAGGGTAGTACAAGTGTCAAGATTTTTTCATATTTTTATAATATCATATTTTACCTTAAATTTCACTAATTACCTTTAATCACGAATAATAAAACTTGAAAGTTAAAATTCACCAAAAATTATTTTCATCTCATTGAACCACATTTTTCATCCTAATGACAACCATGTAATTCGGATTTTTGAAATTCAATACATAGAAGTGGCAATATTTCATTTACATGAAAAATTAGTTTTTAAACTACCACTTAGTGGTTTCAATATTCATCAAAAATTGATGTTTTCCAGAAAAATACAAAAAATTCACCCTAACCTATATTTGATATTCTGAATTCAAAAAATGATGTTTATTTTACTATATTAAAAACATATAAGTTTTAGTAATTATTTTATAATTAAATCCCGATGTCACAACAAATAGTGTGTTTTTAAGAAACAATATATATCAAAAGATTGACAATTGTTTATGTCCAATTTCAAAGTGAAATTAATTTTAATTACCGCCATTGGATAAAATGGTAAAAATATATTCTAATTATACTTTAAAACCACTCAATGGTATAATTTATCACTATAAAATATTTTGAATAAAAAAGTTGTTTTTATGTATTTTTTTACTATTCATAGAAAATTGGATGTTCTCAGAAAATTAAAAAAATTCAACATTGGATAATTTCGATATTCTGAATACTAAAATGAAGCCCATTTTGAATTATAAAATTAATGTAATTTCAAAAGGTGGTTTTCACTATTCATAACGGCTACATTGATTGGTCACGGTGTGTTAGAATCTAGAACTTCTGTATAACCCACGCTACTATGTTAAGCAAAGAGAAGCATATAATGGAAGCTTGGGGTGTCACATTCTCCCATCCTTCAAATAATTTTGTCCTCAAAATTTCTTATAATATCACTGTATAAAAATAATCAAGTGACTCTTCATCATAAGTTCCTCAGGATCCCACATTTCCCCCTTCATCTTATGGTTTTTCCATAGAACTTTTACAAAACCAGTCGTCCGATTTCTCAACACATGTTATCTTGTATCAAAAATTCTGATGGGCTCTTCGCAGTAAGACATATCGGGTTCCAGTTCTAATTCCTCATAGGTGAGTACATGCGTTGGGTCAGGCATGTATTTTCATAACAGTGATACATGGAATACATCGTGTACTTTGGGTAGACTTGGCGTCATTTCAAAACGGTAAGCTACATACACAATTCGTTCTAGAATTTTGAAGGGTTCGATGTACATTGGACTCAATTTACACTTTATACCAAAACATATGACT
The DNA here is from genome assembly GCA_963277665.1 of Viscum album. Taxonomy (NCBI): domain Eukaryota; kingdom Viridiplantae; phylum Streptophyta; class Magnoliopsida; order Santalales; family Viscaceae; genus Viscum; species Viscum album. Next base: position 1,295,227,036 of record OY728158.1, read on the forward strand.
CCCTTCCATGGATATACCTTTAAGAAAAAATGAAATCCTACCTGAAATTCCAAATCCTTCCATCAGTTGTCAGCATAGCTCTTCTGCCTACTTTGAGCTTCATTGCTATGGTTTTGGATTACCTTCACCTTTTCCATTGTTTCCTCCACCAGTTCTGGGCCTACAAGTTTTCTTTCACCAACTTCATCCCAATAGTTTGGTGTGTGACATCTCTTTCTGTATAATGCTTCATATGGTGCCATCTGAATACTTGAATAGAAGCTATTGTTATAGGAAAATTCTACAATAGTTAAATACTGATCCCACATACCTTGAAAGTCAAGTGATCATGATCTCAACATGTCTTCTAAGGTTTGAATATTTCGTTCCGATTGTCCATCTTTTTGTGGGTGGTAAGCAGTGCACAAACTAAGTTCATTATCCAAGGCCTTATGAAGACGTTTCCAGAATCATGATGTAAAACGGGGATCACGATCCGAGACAATCAACAGGGGTAATCCACGAAGTCTCACAACTTCATTAATATATAGTTTTTTAGACGTTCAAGTGGTAGATCTTCTCTTATAGCAAGAAAATGTGCTGACTTCGTGAGATGATCAATAATTACCCATATTGCGTAATTCCTTCTAGGAATCTTTGGTAGTCCCATGACAACGTCCATCGTAATATTAGCCCATTTCCACTCAGGTATGAGAAGAGGTTGCAATACTCCACCAAGTTGTTGCCTTCCAGCTTTCACATGTTGAAAAACCATACATCTTGACACAAAATCAGCAATCTCCCTCTTCATGTTGTCCCACCAATAATATCCCATTAAATCACTATACATTTTGGTGCTCCCAGGGTGTATAGATAAATTGGAACTATGGGCATCATCCAACAATTCCCTCTTTAAATCAGGTATATTGGGAACACAATGACTCCTACCAAATTTCAAAATTCTATCTTCATACACAAATTCACTCAATCTCCCATCATTTGCAGCTTTAATCTTCTTTTTCAACTCTTCATCATCGGCCTGAGAACAGTTTATCCTTTTTAGTAAAGATGGTTTGGAAACCATTTGAAAAATTTTGATGTTTCACCTTCCATGGTGATTACCATATCCATCTTTACTAGATCCATGAAAATAGGATCCCTTTCCACTCTCATCAAGTTAAAAACTCCATGATCTTTTCTACTCAAAGCATCTGAAACCTTATTTTCCTTCCTCGGGTGGTAGTGTATCGTGCAATCATAATCCTTGAGTAGTTTAAGCCATCACCTTTGCCTCATGTTGAGTTCTTTTTGTGAGAAAATATACTTCAAACTCTTATGATCAGTGTATATCTCACATTTTTCACCATAGAGAAAATGTCTCCATATCTTCAAGGTAAATATTATAGTATCTAACTCGAGATCATGTGTAGGATAGATTTGCTCAAGAATTTTTAGCTGTCGTGATGCATAGGGAATAACCCTCTCATTCCTCATAAGGACACAACCAAGTCCTTTCATTGATGCATCACTATAAATAACGAACCCATCATTCCCCGATGGTAGAGTCAATATAGGAGAATTGACTAATATTCTCTTAGGTTCTTCAAAACACTCTTCACACACTTAATCCAGACAAATTTATCCCCTTTACATGTGATCTTCGTTAATGGGTTAGCCAATTAGGCAAAATTCTGGACAAAACATCAATAATAATCTACCAACCCAATAAAACTGCGTACCTTAGTTATACTTGTCGGGCCTGGACATTCTTGGATTCCCTTGGTCTTAGAAGGATCAACGGAAATTCCATCCTCAGAGACAATATGGCCCCGAAAAGAAATCTCCTGAAGCCAAAATGCACACTTGCTAAACTTTCCATAAAATTCATGCCTTCTAAGAGTCTTCACGATAATGCAAAAGTGATTTTCATGATCTTCGTAGCTTTTGGAGTATACCAAGATATCATCAACAAATACCACCACAAAATCATCAAGATATTCCTTGAAAAATCTATTCATTAGATCCATGAATACAGATTGTGAATTAGTCAATACAAAAGGAATTACTGTAAACTCTTAATGCTCGTACCTTGATCGAAATGCTGTCTTCGGAATGTCTTCCTTCTTCACACATAACATGTGGTATCCAGATCGAAGGTCAATCTTGGAAAGGTATTGAGCTCCATGTAGTTGGTCAAATAAATCATCAATGTGAGGAAAGTGATACTTGTTTTTTTTATTGTTATAGCATTGATCTCCCTATAGTCAACACACAACCTCATAGATCCATAATTCTTTTTAACAAAAAGGACAGGGGCTCCCCATGGAGAAACACTAGGACGAATAAGTCCATTATTACTCAATTCCCCTAGTTGTTTATTTAGGTCAACTAATTCCACGGTGGCCATTCTATAAGGGGTCTTCGATATATGCCTTCATCCAAGAATTAAATCAATGGAAAACTCAACTTCTCATTCTGGAGGATGTCCAGGTAAATCTTTCAGAAACACATCTACATACTCTTTCATAGGAGGTACATCCTCTATTTCAACATTCCTTTCCTCTCCCTCAGTCATTTAATTCTCTTCCTCCCCAATAATTTAATTTAGTTGAGCTACTGGGGGTGGATCTAAATAAGAATTAGGTGGTGATGATTCTGCTCTAAAGATAAGGTGTTCCTTATCATAATCATCAATAATCGTAATCTCCTTATTCTAACAATAAATCATTACATCATAGTCCAAAATCCAATCCATACCGAGGATTATATCAAACTCAATCATAGGTATGACAATGAGATCATCGGATAAAGAACAATTATGTGCTTTAATGGGGACAGATTCACAAAACTTTTTTGTAATGATACTTCCCTTAGGAGTTTTGTCTGACAATTATCTTGTTAAATAAAATTTGAAATATCTAATTTTCTTAGCAAACTTGGATGATATGAAACAATGTGATGATCCAGAATCAAATAATGCATTTGATAAACTTGATAAAACCATTAAATTACCTACCACCATGTCTTTCGGAGCTTCAACCTCAGCAGTAGTGATAGAATAAGCTTGGCCTTGATCCCTTGTCCTCTTCTGAGGTAAGTTCCCCTGGCTCTTAGGACATTCATTTTCATAATGTCCCATCTCTCCACAATTATAGCATTCCACATTGACAACAACTATCTTTCCCTTGAAATCTTGAGCTTGGTGGCCTTTTTCACCAAACTTGTAACAGACTCACATTCCCTTCAAGAATGTAACGGGGTGTTTTTCCCACATTTACTACAATACTGATATTCATCTTTTCCCTTCTTCCCCTTATTTCCATTTCCATATTGATCATACGATCTCTTCTTCTCTTACATTGCTTTAATGTCATAAGAATTAGAGAATTCCTTTTCTGTCCTGATAGCACACGATACAATATCTTCGTATGAAGAGAAAGATTGTGAGACTAATGCTCGACAAAGAAATGGTTTTAACCCATCAAATAAATGATCAATATTACTTCGTGGGTTACATATATAATCTATAGCATACCTCGCTATCCTTGTAAAGTTAGCCTCTGCCTCTGACTCAGAAATTTCCTTTCTATATCTGCTTGATGGTCATGTGGAAAGTATTTTTCTATGAAAATTTCCTTAAACTCCCTCCATTCCATACATGATACTTATTCATCATCCTTTGTGTTTTGAATTTCTGACCACCATTGATCGGCATCTCCAGTGAGGTGATAAACTGACATGACAACATTCTCCCTTTCGCTACTCCCCAAGGCGTGGAATATTTTCTCTAAGGAGTTTATCCAATTCTCAGCTACTAATGGATTTTACCCCCATTAAATGTTGGCGGTTTTTTCCTCATGAAGTAGTCTAACATTGATAATCCAGGTTGCAGATCAGGGTTCTCTATATGAGTAATGTTATTATTCATAACCAGATTGAGTTGTCCCAGTATGGTGATATGTTTATTAGCACCAGTTGTATCTCTAGCTCCACTATAATTATCTTGAGCAGGTTGGAAATCCCTATATGGAGTGTATGCATTGATACAGTTTCCATTCCTCCCACTAGGCACCATTTCTAAACAATGGGATAAACTAGTTTAGTTTATGAATCAAAATACATAATTACAAACTTGAAAAACACGTAACATAAATTGAACTATTTATGGATATAGTCCATAATCATAAAAATGTTTTACTTGAGGAAGTATATACCCATAACCCTTATTAGTGGTTTGTAAATAAAATAAGAATTATCCTATGAATATTTCCCGGGAGTGTCGTAACCAAGACTGCTGCAAGGTCCGTTGTCGTGCACCAGTTCCCGTTCGAGTCTATCTCAAAGCCTTGTTTTCGGGGTTTACCCCTAGGTATATCTATTCTAGAGCCGCCTCTACCTTCTTTTATCTAGACAGGGATGTATTTCTCTGAAAACTCACAAAATCTCAATAATACCAAAATTCTAGGAAGGTTTTCTATACTAATCTTCAAAGCATATCTTAGGTCTATGTGTTATAATCAGAGTTTCTCAAAATCTATCTTCCAAGGTTTGTACTAAACTGCCTCTAATAAAAACTATAACGCCCCGACCACAGTTACCTAGATTCGGTGCATTATTACGTAACATTGGCATGATCACAAAATATCATGTCTCAAAAGACTGATTAGTTTAGTAGCCTTGGAAACACTAGATACATTAATAAAAGTTACATTACATCATAATGTGAAAAAATACAATAACACGGGCTCCATAGTCCACACTCATATACCCTTATGACTATCCCTACAGGTCATTCATAAAATACTTCTTCACATCCTAGAAAATATTAAAACATTGAATGGGGTGAGCTCAGATGCTCATTAAGGATAACAATATTGAAAAAGATTTCATAAATAAAAATAAACATTTAAGGCAATGTATAATTAAAACAAAATCCTTTTAACCTTGAACTTCAGTGTAATATGGAAAAAGTAAAATGAAATAATGCCATTTACTAATTCACATGGATAATCTAATCGTAGAATAATCAGATACACTATTAATAACCACTTTCATAATGATGTAATGCATGATGCCAGACTATCATAACCATTTAGCCAAGGCCTTGTGCCAATACAACAAATAATATTTTATAAAGGCCTCATTCTAAGACACTAGTTTTTTTAATGAGACCTACCGATGAATCGGGAACCTATAGCGGGCTCCACCCGTCACTTATTAAGTCCAATTCATTCCTCATATGAACAGGTTTTAATATTTCATAAACTATAACATAATCGTATCACATAAAACGTGCATAAAGGAAACATAACATTTCCAAATTTCAATCACAATATATCAATTCAACACATTGCTATAATAAAAACATTGTCCAAACCATTTTCAATACCCAAAATAAAAGAAAATTAAAACTTCGTATTTATTTTTCATTTAAAAAATGTTATGGCTTGTAGAGGAAGCCAAAACTCAAATAATGGTCACGGCGGTGGAGAAGTCGTTGTCGACACATACGTATGACAAAAAAAAACATTCCCATTACTCATTTAGTAAAATGCTTCATATAAAAGAGATTCCTTTTGAATAAAGATAAAAGTCAAAGGGGTGTATACACCTTATAAAATAATGTTGTGTATATAACAAAATATGCCTCAATGAAAAGAGATTGTGACGAAGTCCCTTACCTCGAGTCTGACTTCACTTTACCTTTCTTTAATCTCTTGAATAATAAACTAGAGTTAATGTTAGGTCCACTAGGCTGGATACCCTGAGAGGGGGGGTGAATCAGGATATGACTAATTCAAAATTAATGCCCGTTCTGATCTTGTTTCACTGTTAAGCAAAACACTCTTCTCTCTTTTTCCTGCTGCACGATATAAAAAGAATGTAAAGCAAGCACATGACACATCAATTTTACTTGGTTCACCGCTAAGGGCTACGTCCAAGGAGCATACGCCGATAGGTTGCCGGTCGTACCAAATTCCACTAATCTTCACTAGCTGTGGATTACAAGGTTCGGGCTAGATCACTTCTATGCCCAGGCTCACTGCCTTTACAAAGTTTAAGGTCAGCTCACTGCTTTCCCAAGGGTCACTCCCTGTTTCTCTCTCTCTGGCTCACTGCCGGTGGAGAGGATCCCCTTCTTCCTCTTCCTAATCTCACTGCTCTTGGATGGAATCCACTCACAGTTTATAGACCTGTAGGTCTCTTCATTTTCATGAAAGAATGCATCTTCTCTTGTATGTAGATGCTCTGTTGACGTTTAACTTTCACCCGTTGATGAATATCTCTTTGCAACGAAGGTATCGGGAAAACTTCCAGCATCCACGCAGCCCGAAAAACACTGCTGGAACAAACCTTACTTGGCGCTCAAGTCAACTTCGGCGCGCAAGTATCGGCGCGCAAGTCACTATGGGCGCGCAAGTCTTCCTCAAACACTTGTGCGACTCAACCTTCCTCAACTCCAAACTTGCGCGACTCTCTTCCTTTCACGCCCAAACAAATATTGGCGCCCAACTACCAACTGGCGCGCAACTTCTAATGCCGGCGCACAACTTCAACCTCTGGCGCGCAATTCCCACCTGCGCGACCACACACACCACTTGCGCGACCACCACACCTGCGCGACGGGAGCTCTCGTCTTGAACTCTAGTGAGAAATGAGGAGGGGTGGTCCGGTATTTATAGGCAATCTGACCACCCTGCGCGACGGCGCGCAAGTCACCTGCGCGACCCAATCTCGGCGTGCAAGTCTTCTCTCCTTTTAGACACTTGCGCGACCAACTCCCAAACTTGCGCGAACCTATTTCCTAAGCCATATTTTGATCTTCTGATCTTGAAAAACATATGGCGCGCAAGTTTCCTATACTCCAAGACCACGGCGCGCAAGTCCCTTTGCCAAAAACACTTTTCTTCATTTGCCGATTTTTAGGCACAAAAATTTGGCAGACACTGGAAAACGGCGCCACCTTGTATCTGTTCTTTTGTACCTCCTCCAGATCTTCCATTCCTTTTATCGACGTTCTTGAATTAAACATGGATCGTTGACCTCAGCTCTTGAACTCGACATTCCATCATGAAATCCTCTTTGTCAACAATCACAACTCAGATGTCCACTTTGTCAACAAACACAATCACCTCAAAAAGGCTTCAATGAAACCTTGAGGGATTTTTTCCCAACAATATCCCCCTTTGGGTTTGTTGAAAACTCTTCCAAACAAAGATACGCCATTGATTCTTCAGCCTCCATTCGCCTCATTGCGATTATGATAGCGACCAAGGATTTACTCAACACATACTCTAAGCCCACATGAGCAATGCTCGGCGTGAGAAACAAGAGTAAATGAAAAGTTCATCAATGAATCACTTTTTCTCTGACATCCACTGTTGACAACAAACACTGTCCAACACCACTCTTCTGCTTTTATCACGATCCTCAGCTGTCGTGATATCTATTCTTTGATAGATCACTTCTAGCATCATCAGATTTAATACGCTCCCCCTTTCTGCTCACAGCTTCAACACCTCTTTAGCCATATTTCCTGTGTTGTCCAAGCTAAGCTCTGGCTAAGCACGTTCAACTAGCTTCAACTCCCCCTATCTGGCTGCTCCACCTGTCAGCTTCTCCCCCTTGAACAATCACTATTTTCTCCCCCTTTGTCAACAAACCCAAAGGCATCCCTATGCAGACTCGGGGAGAGGGGGGGGGGTCCCACGTCCACACTATTTCAAGTGCGGGGAATCGACTGAACTCCCAGAGCTAGTCGATGCCTCTCAAAAGCTTCCTTGGGTAAGGCCTTTGTCAGAATGTCTGCAACCTGTAGCTCTGTAGGCACATACTCCAACTTCACGATGCCCTGCTCAACCTTCTCCTTGATGAAATGATACTTGATCTCAATGTGCTTTGTCCTGGAATGATGGACAAGATTTTTTCTAAGATTTATAGCACTTGAGTTGTCACACTGGATTCCGATCGGAGCCTTCACTTCAACTCCCATATCTTCAAGCTGTTGCTTCATCCACAATAACTGTGTGCATGCTTGAGTGGCCGCTATATACTCAGCTTCTACGGTGCTCAATGAAATGCAATCTTGTTTCTTGCTTAGCCAAGAAATACAGAATCCACCAAGATAGAATGCACCACCTGACGTTGATTTTCTATCATCTGCTGAACCGGCCCAGTCTGCATCAGTATATCCCAATAACTCTGTTTGAGATTTGTCGTTGTATGTCAAGCCGAAGTCCACCGTGCCCTTGATATACCGAAGTATTCTTTTCACTGCAAGCATGTGAATTTTCTTGGGATTACTCTGATATCTCGCTGCTTGGCATGTGGAGAAAGCAATATCAGGCCTTTTTGCGGTTAAGTACAACAGACTTCCAATGATTTGCCTGTATTCAGTGATATTAACTGCCTTTCCATCCTCATCTTTTGATAATTTCATCCGGGTAGCAACCGGAGTCTTCATTTCCTTGGAATTATCCATTCCAAACCTTCTTAGAACTTCCTTGGCATATTTGGATTGAGAAATGAAAGTTCCATTCCTTCCTTGTGTCACCTGTAGACCAAGGAAAAACGTTAGCTCTCCAATCATTGACATTTCAAACTCATTTTTCATGAATTCGGAAAACTGTCTGCACTGAGCTTCATCTGATCCGCCAAAAATTATGTCATCGACATACACTAGCACCATCATCCTTTGATTACTGTCATTGCTGAAATAGAGGTTGTAGTCAACTCCTCCACGCTGGAAACCAAGCTTCTTCAAGTACTGATCAAGCCTTGAGTACCATGCCTTTGGTGCTTGTTTCAGCCCATACAATGCCTTCTTCAGCCTGCAAACTTTGTTCTCATCCTCATGAATGAGAAAACCATCTGGCTGCTCAATATACACCTCTTCTTCCAGAACCCCATTCAAGAATGTGGATTTGACATCCATCTGGAACACTTTGAACTTTCTTTGAACTACTATGGCCAAAAATAATCTGATTGTCTCCAGCCTTGCAACCGGTGCAAATGTCTCATCAACATCTATTCCCTCTATCTGGGAGTATCCCTTGCACACTAGTCGTGCTTTGTTCTGAATCACTGTGCCATCTTCATTCATCTTGTTGCGATAGACCCATTTAGTCCTGATGACATTCTTGTCTGCTGGCCTCGAAACAATCTCCCATGTCTGGTTCTTCACAATTTGATCAAGCTCTTCGTTCATGGCCTGAACCCAGTTTTCATCTTCAGTAGCATCAGAAAAACATTTCGGCTCCACTTGAGACAAAAACGATGCTTGCTGTGATGATTTCTTTCTTCGAGTTTGAACTGGAGCTGTTTGATCACCAATGATATTCTTGCCTATCAATTTCAGCTCGACTCTTTGGCTTTCTCACGGACACCGACTTGACACTTTCCTCTTCATCATCAGTATCTTCTTCTGAGTCAGCTTCTGCCACTTCTGCTCCCCCTGCATTGCTTACCTAATCATCACTTTCATCCAGGAACTGTTCACTGGATCGTTGAGTATTCTTCTCATTTTCAACTATAGTGACATCATTGCTTTAAATGATTTTTCCCAGCCTTTTGTTGAAACATTTATACGCTTTACTTTTCCCGGAATAGCCATGGAATATCCCTTCATCTCCTCGTGCCTCAAACTTCCTATGTTGTTCTTTGTTGAGAATGAAACACTTACTTACAATGATTTGAATGTACTTCAGCGTTGTCTTCTTTCCGTACCACAGTTCATACGGAGTCTTCCCTTGCTTCAGACATAACAGGGACCTGTTTGAAACATAGACCGATGTCAAAACTGCTTCCTTCCAAAATTTCTCCGGCAGGTCCTTATCAATAAGCATTGTTCTGGCCATATTGTTGATGATCCGATTTCTCCTTTCAACTACTCCATTCTGTTGAGGAGTTCTTACTGATGAAACTTGATGCCTTATCCCATGTTTCTCGAGATAGTTTTCAACCTGACTGTTTGTAAATTCCGTACCGTTATCAGTACGAAACTTCAGAATTTTTTGCCCAAGCATCTTCTCTGATTCCCTCCTGTACTGCTTTATGCAACTGAACACCTCTGTCTTGTGGGTTATGATGAATACCCAGGCCATTCTGCTATAGTCATCAATGAAAAGAACATAGTACCTTTGCCCATTTATAGCTCGTGGTGAGATAGGTCCACATACATCAGCATGCACCAATTCGAGCACTCTAGTTGATTTCTATTCCTTTGGCCTGTATGTCTTTCTGATGATTTTCCCTTGCTGACAAGCATCACATGTATGAGTGCGATCACGTGATAGTTTGGGAAGGTCTCTAGCAGCATCACATTTAACGAGATCCTCCATAGATGGTTGGCATAGATGACCAAGTGGCTTATGCCACAGCTGGTTTTCTTCCTCTCTGGATAAAAGACAAGTATCTTCTTCCCCACATACAAGATAGAGATTTCCCTTTGACCTTTTTCCCTACAGAACAGCTGCTCCATCTTTTCCTTTCACAACACACATCTTCTTGGTAAATTGGATAGAGTGCCCAGAGTCCCATAGTTGACTGACACTGAGTAGGTTATGACTGAGACCCTCTACTACCAAGACATCAGCACGTCTCATCTCTTTTCCCCCAAACTTGGCTTTCCCTGAGCCAACAATTTTCAGGCCTTCATCATTTCCAAATTTGACAACTCCTTCTTTGTCATATTTGATGCCTGTAACAAGATCCTTGTTACCCGTCATGTGGGATGTGCAACCACTATCAAGGATCCAAACACCAGATCGATCTGATGCTTTTAAGGGCAATATGCGCCACCATAGCCTTCTCATTTTTCTTCTTCTTGGTCCATACTTTTTCTTTCACACTCGGCATGGATTGAGGCTTCTGTTCTTTCTCAGAGTATGACGGACCACCCTCATCTTGCAGAGCTGCAAATCTGTTCTGAACTTTTAACTCACTTGTTGGTTTATTGATCTTCTACTTGCGAACATTTTGATTATTCTTTGACACATTTCTCTGAATGATTTATGTGCAATACCTAGCCATGTGTCCAAATCCTCCGCACCAAAAACAGTGTCCTTCAAAATGTGTTCTGGAAAACCATTCTCTGTTTGGCTGCCGTCTCTGCTCATGTTCCCTTCTGTATCTCTTGGCTATGGAACACACAAACTGTGAATGTCCCATTTTCCCACAGCAATAACACCTGATATAGGATGCATTCCCTCATGATATTTCAGCACTGTGATTTCCCCTTTGGGATCTCTGAATATTCTGATTCTATTTTGTTCCCAAATCAACCTTCACTTTCGGGATGAGTGCTTGTGGTCTGACTGCAATTGTCGCCAATTTTTGTTCTTGCCTAAGCCCAGAAACGACCTTAACATCTGAGCTCAATTGCTATTTCTTTCCTACTGAACTGCTAGGCTCCGCTTTCATCTTCTCTGTCTTCTGAATGGCCTGCTTTTCGGATATCACATTGGGGGTCAAGAGTTTATCTTGATCCTTGAGTTTTTGTCGCAGACTGACCACTTCTTCTTCAAGATCTTTTATACATCTAACCTGCTCCTTTCCTGTGTTTGTCAGACAATCAATTTCCTTGTTTTGTTCCTCAATTTTAAGCTTATATTCAACAATATTTTCTGAGCTCTCTGGTGTTGAGGATTTTAGTCTTTCAATTTCTTCTAACATCTCAGACTTTTCTTCATCCTGTTGTTGCATGTAGAGTTTGGCATCACGAACCACTTTATTGGCTTTCTTCGTTTTGGCTCTCCAAACATCTATCTCCTCAAGATCTGCTTCCAATTCGGCTTCCATATCAATTCTCCCTTCAATTTCTTCTTCTTCTTTAGCATCAGCTTCTTCTCCCTTTTGATAACTACCAACAATTGTCACCAAGGCATTTACCCCACGATCTCTGCAATTTTCTATTTCCTCAACTTCTTCATCCTCAGACTCATCTGATCTTTCAAATTCTTGTGAGAGAAGATTCTTTTTCTTGAAGAAATTTCTCTTGAATTGTTTCTTCCCTTTCACAAAAGCTGAAGACTTCTTTTTGGGAATTTCAACGTCATCATCATCATCATCATCTTGAAACTTCTTGGGGCATCTTGCCGCAAGATGACCAACCTTTCCACATCTAAAGCATGCTAGTAGAAGTTTACCTTTAAACTTTCCTCTTCCTCTTTGTAGATTCGATGAAAGGAATGACATCACCTCATCTGTCTCTTCTTCTTTATTAGAATCTTCAATGGTGAGCTTCTTCATGGCCTTAAATGCCACCTCTTTAGACTTCCCTTTTTCCACAGCCTCATTATCATCGTTCCTCATTTCATATGCAACCAAGGTACTGTGCAAATTTTCCAATGTCAGCTCTTTTGGATCTTTATCTTCTAGTACTGAAACTTTCGGATTGAACCGAGGTGGAAGTTTCCTCAAGATGCGCTTTACAATCTTTATGTCTTCAATGACTTCTCCAAGACCTCGCATATCTTCCACAACAATATTTACCCTATCAAAGAATGCATCAACAGACTCATTCGGGTTCATTTTCAGATCTTCATATTTGTTCCACAACACCTGCAGCTTTGCCTCTCTGACTTTTGTGTCCCCTTCATATATATTCAAAAGCTTTTCCCACATGGAATGTGACGTTTTGCATGACATCACCTTTGTGTAGATGGGATTGGAAAGGGCTCCCCCTAAGGCATTGATTGCTTTGGAATCAGCATCCAACTCTCTATGCTCATCTTCTGATAAGGCACCACTATTAATATCAGCTGTGATACCATGCATAGCTGCTGAAAACACATCCATTCCCAAGGATCGGAAATAGTGTTGCATCTGATTCTTCCATATAAGAAAATTATATCCGTCGAAGATCGGAATCCCTTTATGATTGGTTACCTCCATTGAGAGAAGGACAACTTTCAACCTTTTCCCTCTGATACCACTTGTTAGGTCCACTAGGCTGGATACCCTGAGAGGGGGGTGAATCAGGGTATGACTAATTCAAAATTAATGCCCGTTCTGATCTTGTTTCACTGTTAAGCAAAACACTCTTCTCTCTTTTTCCTGCTGCACGATATAAACAGAATGTAAAGCAAGCACAGGACACAGCAATTTTACTTGGTTCACCGCTAAGGGCTACGTCCAAGGAGCATACGCCAACAGGTTGTCGGTCGTACCAAATTCCACTAATCTTCACTAGTTGTGGATTACAAGGTTCGGGCTAGATCACTTCTATGCCCGGGCTCACTGCCTTTACAAAGTTTAAGGTCAGCTCACTGCTTTCCCAAGGGTCACTCCCTGTTTCTCTCTCTCTGGCTCACTGCCGGTGGAGAGGATCACCTTCTTCCTCTTCCTAAGCTCACTGCTCTTGGATGGAATCCACTCACAGTTTATAGACCTGTAGGTCTCTTCATTTTCATGAAAGAATGCATCTCCTCTTGTATGTAGATGCTCTGTTGACGTTTAACTTTAACCCGTTGATGAATATCTCTTTGCACCGAAGGTATCGGGCAAACTTCCAGCTTCCACGCAGCCCGAAAAACACTTCTGGAACAAACCTTACTTGGCGCTCAAGTCAACCTCGGCGCGCAAGTATCGGCGCGCAAGTCACTATGGGCACGCAAGTCTTCCTCAAACACTTGCGCGACTCAACCTTCCTCAACTCCAAACTTGCGCGACTCTCTTCCTTTTACGCCCAAACAAATATTGGCGCCCAACTGCCAACTGGCACGCAACTTTTAATGCCGGCGCACAACTTCAACCTCTGGCGCGCAATTCCCACCTGCGCGACCACACACACCACTTGCGCGACCACCACACCTGCGCGACAGGAGCTCTCGTCTTGAACTCTAGTGAGAAATGAGGAGGGGTGGTCCGGTATTTATAGGCAATCTGACCACCCTGCGCGACGGCGCGCAAGTCACCTGCGCGACCCAATCTCGGCGCGCAAGTCTTCTCTCCTTTTAGACACTTGCGCGACCAACTCCCAAACTTGCGCGAACCTATTTCCATAGCCATATTTTGATCTTCTGATCTTGAAAAACATATGGCGCTCATGTTTCCTATACTCCAAGACCACGGCGCGCAAGTCCCTTTGCCAAAAACACTTTTCTTTATTTGCCGATTTTCAGGCCCAAAAATTTGGCAAACAATGGAAAACGACGCCACCTTGTCTCTGTTCTTTTGTACCGCCTCCAGATCTTCCATTACTTTTATCGACGTTCTTGAATTAAACATGGATCATTGACCTCAGCTCTTGAACTCGACATTCCATCATGAAATCCTCTTTGTCAACAATCACAACTCAGATGTCCACTTTGTCAAAAAACACAATCACCTCAAAAAGGCTTCAATGAAACCTTGCGGGATTTTTGCCCAACAGTTAATCTATATTTGCTTAAGAAATTTTCCAAGATCATTATCCCTTTTATATCACTTATTAAAATGTTACGATAATTATGTAGTCATTTATGTTAATAAAGATCGTTTTGTCGATCTTTGGTACTTGAGTCAACAATAAAATTCTTATAATTACAAGTTGTTTATGTGGTAGAAGATCCATTATCTCCAGAATTATATTCAGGATGTAGATATCATATATATAATATATATCCAGTATATTCATTCATTCATAATATTACATAACATTTAGAGGTATGAAATTAAATGCACCGTTCATGGAGACGGTAAGCCGTACGTATGCATGAACGCTACTTTCATTTCTATTTCGTATTTAATGGAATGACATAATAATGATATAAAGGAATATTATAATTATAGTATAATATCATATATAATATCATTTACTCCATCCTTTATATATCCCACATATGGCATTAACGACTCAAATCACTTTGAGGGTGCGGTAGTCCGTACTTTCTAAAATGCAATTATCTCATTTACCCATAATGGAAATCATAAAGGTATGCCATAAATGAAAATTACAGAAGCATAAAGAAAAAATAATCATAATATATATATCATATATTGAAATAGTGTCATATAATGGCCACCATGAGTGGTGTTAAAATAATATTAAACAATGATCGTTTCGTGAGGCAGAAATTCGCCACCCACAGAAATAGTATGTTCATTAACCATTAGATGAAAGTGTGTAAGTGTAAATAAAATACTTTTCATAAAAACATCCTAATATATTTAATACATTTTTTTAGTTTCAAAATAAAGGAATTAAAATATTTTAGGGGGTTGGAGGAGCAAAATAAAACAAAATAACACAAGAGAAGACATTACCGTAAAATCGGGTAAATCTTTTTGATTTGAGCCAAAGGCTTCCTTGGGAAGACTTCTGACCAAAGTGAGGCTTCTAGGAGTAAGAAAGGGAAGTTGAGAGAGTATTTGGGCATAGGATGGACGAGAGAAATGGCATTGATGGTGTGAATAAGGTGGTAGAGGTGGGGGCCTTTTATAAGAGGAGAGGAGGGGCACTCTTGGAAAGTCATGAAATGTTACATTATTATGAAATGCCTTTCGAATTTCAAATGTTCTGCAATTATATATTTCAAGGATAAGGTGATAAGGGTTCTAAATATACTCATCCAATAGGTTTCTGACAAGTTTAAGTCTTAGATTTCACATTATCTTATCATTTTATTGAAATCATTAAATTAATGAGGTAATCGCTGCATCACCATGGTGTCATAAATATTTTAATTTATTTAATGTATAAAATTTATATATATAATATCATTGTTTAGGAAATCTTTATAGATTTACAATTATTATTTATAGTCAAAAATGTAACTTATATAACTCCATATAATTATTGTTTTAGTAAAACAACACATGTATGTGAGAATTTTATTTTTACATTAAATAAAAAGTTATTAATGTCATTTTCGTACCCATGTGGCTCCATGGGGTCCCCATATTCACGCATAGATTGTCTTGGTCGACCATGACTCATCCAATAATGTTACGAAAAGTGTGAAGATATTTTCATATTTTTATAATATCATTTTTACCTTAAATTTCACTAATTACGTTAAATCGTGATTAATAAAACGTAAAAGTTATTATTCAGCATAAATTATTTTCATCTCATTGAACCACATTTTTCTTACTAATTACAACCATGTTTGTCGGATTTTTTAAATTCAATACACAGAAGTGGTAATGTTTTATTTACATGAAAAATTAGTTTTTAAACTACCACTTAGTGGTTTCACTATTCATAAAAAATTGACGTTTTTCAGAAAAATACCAAAAATTCACCCTAAGATATATTTGATATTCCAAATTCAAAAATTATGTCTATTTTACAAAATTAAAAACTTATAATTTTCATTAATTAATTTTATAATTAATTTCCAATGTCACAACAAATAGAGTGTTTTTAAGAAACTATATATATCAAAAGATTTACAATTGTTTATGTCTAATTTCAAAGTGAAATTATTTTTAATGAAAACCATTGGATAAAATGGTAAAAATATATTCTAATTACACTTTAAAACCACTCAATGGTATAATTCATCACTATAAATTATTTTCATTAAAAAATTAGTTTTTAAGTATTTTTTTACAATTCATAGAAAATTGGAAGTACTTAGAAAATTAAGAAAAATTAACTTAGGATAATTTTGATATTCCGAATATAAAAATGAAGTAGATTTTGAAATATAAAATTAATATAATTTCAAAAATTGGTAATTACTATTCTTAACGGCTACTTTGATTGGTCGCGGTGTGTTAGAATCTCGAACATTGTACAATACACGCTACTGTGTTATTCGAAGAGAAGTGTATCGTGAAATCTTGGGGTGTTACATCAAAATAATGTAATATAATCTAATGTATTATAAAATTATGAATTACAAACCATAATTTATTATTCATGAAATTTTTTAACTCATAACATAAAAAAATACATTATTGAGAATATATAAATCATAAATATGTTTTATTTGGGGATATATTATTTTTCAATTAATTTATAATGTTGTGTAATAATAATTTTAATTAAACGAAATAATTACCTCAAAAGTGTCAAACAATGTGAGTAGTAGATGCCACTTTCCTGCACTAGGTGATGATTGGTATGTGCACAATGAACCCTTTTTTGGATTGTTGCTAATATCTTCATCTATGATAGAATCATGTATACTTGTGGTATCCAGGTTGAGAATTATTTCAATTACCACCCACATAATAATTTCTTAATAAATCTATTTCATGTTCTTATATAAATATCATCAAATTTAACCATATGTTTATGATTTATAATGTATATTTTTTTAATCTTGTTCTGAGGAATTATATTATAATTCCTATAATACCAAATTTAATGACCCTGACACAAGTAACATAGAAGTGGTGCCAACATTATTACATTATTATTGATCAGTGTGGTCAAATACTGAAGGAAAGAAGAATTTTTCATTTGTAAATCGCTAGATATATATTTGACAATATTTTTATATGGAGAAATAAAATAAAAATCATAGAATTGGAAAAAATATTTTATTATGTAATTCATTAAAATGATTATCCTTATTAGAATATGAAAAGGAAAACATATAAAATAGTGCTAAATGAATTAGATAGGGTTAAAAATAGTGGATTTATCATGAATCATTAAAGAATAATGAATATGAAAAATTAATCAAATTATGACCCATAACATTTATTCCAAATAAAAATAACTATCATTTTTGTATATAGAATAATCAAAATTATAAGGTAAATAATTGAATACAACTTCAATTTATTCATTAAAATAATAATTCAATGAATCTAGAGATTTTATCATTGATAAATTCCCACGGATGATAAAAATCTTATTTTTTGTACCATTTGTTATATTATTTTGAAACCTAAACCATACAACTAAAATGTAAATTAACAAAATATAATATTAAGATGATAAAATGATATGAAAAGTGTTTTCACCAACATTAAATTTAAATATACTATATACACAAAGGCCAAACAACATTTTCTAGTGACTAGAGAACACAATTTCTCATTACCTTGAAAACATTGATTCCATTAAAAGAATTTCATATCCTCATATTGGTCATTTAAACAGTTTTAATGATGTAGAATTAGACCTGGAGAACTTATTATCATGATATTTTCACTATCCAATAATACATTCCATCTACTTCATTTGATCTAATATCTCATAACCATCATATATAAACATGTTAAATATCCCTACTAACATTAATTAATGATACAGTCACAAAAATCATAAATTGAATTTATACTTCAATATATATGGAGCTATGAAAAATATGTGAAAAACTAGAATGTGGTCATAAAAAACATTTATTTAATTATTTTCATAAATAAAAATACCTATGTATCAAATTCATAAAACCATTCTCAAAATAGTTATAAACTACTAGGTAAAATCCTATATGATATGGCCGATTATTCAGTCTAATGGGACCAATCGATGAATTGATGTGATATCTATAATTGGGTCCAACCAATATCATAATTTAAAATTATTTAATCATAAATATAATACATTATTAATTTCATTAATCAATTTGTCTTATAATCAAATATCCATATTTTGAAAATGATCTTGATTTTTCTACTTTTCAAGTGTTAATAAAATAATGTTACATGTAAATAACACTTTGAAAAATACTATAAAATTTAGAAAAAAAATAATAAAAATCATTCCATAGAATTTAAATTTATTTAAATTTTTATACCAAATGTATAATGATATTAACAATTATATTTTCCAATAGAATATTAAAAATTTCAAAAGAAAGTGATATTTAATAATAAATTTTAACAGTTTGTAATATTCAATTCAAATCTATATGGATTAAATTATTGAAATTAAACTATTAAATACCAAAAATAATAAATTATTCAATATATTACAATTCTTATGGAAAGTACAGACAAAATAAAATATAAATATTTTCATAACAATACAATATTCTTTAAATCATGAAAATTTACAAGAAGTCTCTTACTACTCAATTCCTATTGGTTGAATGTGATTTAACCATATTCTTAATATTAATTATTGATTATATAACCATGTTAATATTTATGATATAATATATGACCCTTTTTTAACATTTTACCGCTAAATAGATATTAATGTATCATTATTTCTTATTATTTATGGTGTTAATTTTATTTTTTTCTCAAATGTTTTTTCATTAATGTTTCTATGATTTTATAGACTATATTGTAAAATTAAATATTTAATGATATAAATGATAAAAATTTAATATTAAATTATTATATATAGTTTTAAAATCAATACTAAATTTTTTTAATTGAAAATGAATCATAGAACTTCATGGATATGGTATATCATACGTACGCACAAGGAATAATATCATTCCCTTAATGAGTGAAATGGTATTTAAGTGAGTGATAAATTATTCAAATATACTTTTTATCAATAATATATATCACAAATATTAATTTTAGGTAGGTATAATAAATTCCATGTATTTTTTTAGTAAATAACAAATCACATCGCTTCATGAGGTGGTATCCACTGTACACATGAGCTACGTTATTGAATTTTAAAACGATTGAATTGTTAGTTGTAATATGTGATATTTTAAATAAATGAGTATAATCATTCCATAAATACTACATTAAATTTTTTAATCAATAATTTTATCTAGATGTAAAGTGTGGTGAGGTAAAAATAATTGTGTCGTTTTGTGTGTTTGTAGTTCACTATACACATGATCTAGCATTTTGTTTTTAATTTTATGGATTCAGAGTTGAATATATGATAAGAAATTAATAATTTAACTCTTATTTATTGGTTTTTATTTGGGTCATTATAATATTATTATTGAATATATTTTTTTTCTAGGTTGAATAAATAAATTTAAAATTTATGTTCAACATTGTATCCTTTTATTTGGGGATATTTATTTTCAGAAATATTCATTTTTTGATTTTTTTTATCATTGCAAAATGGGATATATGCCTTTGGATGTGAAGAAATGATGATAATTTTAATGGTATTTAAAAAAAATTGGCATTGGATGTTTGAAAATTTTAGGAGACGGGTGGTTGTTTTTAATTGAGGGGAAGGACATATATGGAATTTTTTAAAATAATAAATTACACCCATATTTTTATAATGTAAGAAGCCAAGAAATTGAAAATTTTATAACCAGATATGTGATCATGTCAATATCTGAATATAAAATTTGTTTTTTAAATGTCTGTAGGTAATTTTTCACCTTATCTTTTTAGTTTAACCCCCCCCCCCTTCAATTAGTTTTTATCATACATCTGGTAATTAATTATTAATCCATTAACTATTTATAATGGTCAGAAATTATATTAAAAATATAAGATAACAAAAATATATATTCATTCCAAATATGAATCCAATTCTATAAATCAATTTCATAAAATTGCCAGAATTAAATTTTAAATAATACCTTCAGACATTAAGAAAAAATGAGGTTTCAAATATAATGTCTTCATAAGTATGCTAGGTTATAATATTCAAATTAAATATTAAATTATTTATTATAAAAAAATTGAAATTATTTTAATATAACATAAAAAATAAATTTAAAACAATTTAAAATATTTTTTATCAATTAATATAAATTTAATGATAACAAAATTTTCAACAAAAAAAATATATTTTTCACTATTCATTTAAAAATTAAACTTTTTAGAAAAAAAATATCATCCTTCAATATTATTGATATAATAATTTCAATAATAAAATATTTTTTAATTGTGTTAATAGTAATTTAAAATAATGATTTTAAAATGAAACAAAACAACATTTTGGAATGATACAGTATTTTTGAAAACATTTTGGTTTTTTATAAAAAAAAATTATAATATATATATGCCCATTTAATTTATTTTTATAAATTATAAACCACATAATATTCATAATTTATTTATTATTATTCATACATTTTAATTTATCATTATAAATTAATTTTCATGTTTAAATAGTCTTTTATTAAATTATATTTTTAATCCAATTGTTTCATGCATTGCAAGATATGAAGCTGATTTAATTAAATTATAAGGAAAAAAATCACAATGTTTCTTGGTTCATAATTTATTCTCCCTATAACCTTGCAATGTCGTACCAACATAAGCATTCTAGGGAGTTTTTCCTCCACTGTGGAAGATTAAACAAGATTATATAGAATGTAATGTTTTTTTTATAAACAATTTCACTTAGAGGAGACATCATCCTTGAGAAGACATCATGTCTCATATCCATAAAGTATAGAATCACACAAATTAGACCAATATAGTAGTGTTCATCATGCATCATATACATGGTTAATATAGAAACACTAATCTTTTGAGGGAAGATTATTTGATTAGGTTTCATCTGGCGTATTATCATGCAATTTAGTGGATCCCATATATGATGTGGATAATTTCTATGAAATGAAGGTACGGTAAGGATAATACCATGGAGTGTAGGGAAACACAACCTCAAATGTGGTTGACATATGAGAAGAAGGAAAATTTCCATAATAATTCTACGAGTTCCACATTATGGATCGAAAATTAAATATTAAATTACTAACATCTATTTGGTATTCCAAGTGGTTGATATAGAAAAGGAATATTTTTCTGACATAATAATGTTTATTAATGAAGATATAGGCATTCCCCAATTATAAATAAAAGTTAAGTTTTCTTTACCAAATCAATCGAGGGATCAGGTGGAGTGTTTCTACCATTCTCTATTTTTTCAACTACTTTTGTTTTCTTTAATATCATCTAATAGTTTTAAGTTTTATTCTTTTTAATTCCATAAATTTTATAAAATTGAAGTGTTCCCAAAAATTATCTTCCACATTATTATTATTACCCAAATTTATCACTCTTCTATAATTATCATTCATAAACCACTACCACTTTCACATGACAATGATTGAATTATAGGATTCTTTTCCTCAGGGGACTGTTGTAGTTCATGAATTCTATGACTAAATTAATCAAAAATATAATTCGTTTTTTGTAAATAGTATAAAAGTCTATGAGTTCAATGGTTTTAAACCATAACATGGATCTCAACATCATAATTATTATATTATTTATATCTTTTACCTCAATTTTTTAGAATGGTTGAACCTAAGATGATAGAGTAGAGTTGTTCAATTTATAAATTGGCATATTTTGAAGTCTGTTCGTCGGAGGTTCCACACTCTTAGATGGGTTATTTCATTATCAATAATTATTTTTGGAGGTGGAATATTTTCCATGAATAAATATAAGATAAAAAATCCAATAAATTTTTAAATATGAGACCAAGAATGATATTTCATGATATAAAAATTAAACAGGATTTAAAAACATAATAATTTTTATGCAACATGAAAGTGAGCCCTTGGACTGAGTAAATGTTTTTTCAACCCTATTATTTTTTTCATTTCATGTTATATATTTTTCAATTATTTTCTCTTTTATTTTTTTAATACATAGAAAAAAATTATTAAAAACACTAAATGATGTAATTTATTATGAATTATTACTAATCAATTAATACATGTGAGGCTCCTTATGTGAGAAAAAACAAATTTCAACTACATTACACAAGTAAAACTAATATTTACTTTTGTACCACCAAATAAATATTAAATTTCATTAATGGAATAATTAATCTCAGTGTTGGTTGGTATGAATATATAATTTTCATCGTTTGTGATCATTTAAAAAACCATGATTTTTATTGGATTGGTATTTTAGAAAAATGATATCCAAAATGTCATGAAAAAGGAATTTGTGATGGAATTTTAGAATATCATGGTTGAGATAATTGTCACCTGGAGAGTGTATAACTGATATGTGGAAGTGGACTTTTATAGTTGAGGTCATGGGAAAACTATTAGACATTAATTATATGAAGATTAAAAAATGTTACTCTCAAAGGAATATAGATAAAAATGGCTGATGAATGGAATAAAATTTAGTAACAGTAAAAATATAATATAAATAATGAAATTAAATAATAGATTCTATGATGTTTTAAAACATATATCGTATGTTAAAATTTCATAACACTTTCATCGTTTACTATGGTAACTAAAAATTTACCATTGTAACTAATCATTATGTCAAAATACTATGTTTACATTATAACTAAATAATAATTATAATTTTCAAAATTTGTTAATTCAATTTATAATAACAAATTATAATAATTATCATAAAAAATTTCTAATATATGTATACTATACTTGTAAAATATATTTTAAAGGAAAAACTACATTTTCTCATGAAAATGTATTTATTTTAATTTCATTCCATTTAAAAACAATTATATGAATATAGAGATAAATTATTAAATATATTATATATATTATTCATTAAAATCCTTCATTAATAATCATTAATTCTATTTAACAAAATATATAAATTGAACAAAAAAACTAATTAAAAGAAAAAAAATTTACAATCAAATGTATTATCTTCATTGATAAATAATTTATAGTCAACGTATAATTAAATATTATTATAATTAAATTAAATTTTAATATAATTTAATTAAATCATAATCCATTTCTGAATGTAATACATATTTTATTAAAAAACATTAAGAAATTGAAATTTTAAGATGGTTTGATTTAACTTTTCAGATTTATTGCATATTAATTATTCAATATGAATCAATTAGTATATTAAGAAAATATTTTTTTACTTACTTATCTTAATTCTGTTAGTCATATTTATACAATCCAATCCAAATACGTAGTTTTAATGGTTAATAATAAAATATATAATATTTTATGTAATCATGTTTTTGGGAATAAATTTTTATTACAATGACTAAATATATATATTAAATGAGAAATACTTTCTACAATAAGTTTGTGTTACATATACTTATCCTAGATGGGATACACATTGGGTTATATACCATCATAGTTTATCTCATTGTTTTTCCAATATTATCTTTTAGGATGACCATATCAATGGTCTCTAAAGTCACCATTAAAATTACACATAAAAATGAATCATAATTGATAACATGACGTATAACATAAGTTACCCTAGGTGATACAAGTAAAAAATTATATTTTTTATAAGGGAAATACCACAATGAGTTTCCAAATTGATAATGAAATTAATTTAGAAAGGACACAATCATCTTACTATTCAAATGAGAGGAATATTGTAGGAGTGAACTATACATCTTGGAATTAAAATTAAATTCTACTGATGGATGATCTATAGTGTTATTCTATCATAAAATATAATGATTTTATTGTTTATTACTATAATACTTTCAACATATAAAGTACTGTATATAGATTTTGTTAATATCCCTAGTGACAATTTAAAAAAAATTGGGTGACCTGGAATTCAATCATTTTATAGCCTTGAAAATCCTCACCTAATGTAAATAAAAAGAGTATGATTGTAGAATACCCATCTAAGGAACATATTAAAATACTCATTTTTGATTAATGATTATTATAATATAAATAAATATTAAATTATTTTTTGTTTCCTAACACTGGACAATGAAAGGGAAATATTCTTATTGAGTACCACTCACATGTGGAAGCCTAATTTTACCCTCTCATGCATATTAGGCAAATCGTTTTTATATTTAAAAATTGATCCTAACAATCCCATATGTTATAGACAATGAAATATTATATAAAAAGGCCCAATAGTTGCAATATATCAATGATTCCCTCTATTTGTATGGATACTTGAATGATATCTAGAAAAATACCATAGGGTGAGCCAAACTGGTTATCCTAAATATGAATGGGAATTTTTTTTGAATAATGATATAAATGAATCCTTAGGAAATGTGTTTCAAAATATATCCGTAACATAAAACCATATTTACACAATATAATATAAGTTGTATCAAATGGATGATTGGGATTGGTAGAATGATCCAATAAAACTATGATGAAAGTGATATCTAATATTTGTGGGCATGAACCCCCATCAATCATCATTAATATATCATTACTTAAAATCAGTAGCACTGTGGACCCAAAGAAAAATTTCAATAATATTGTATGTTGTTGTGGTTTCATGAAGGTAAACCTAAATTTGGATGAATTAGTTATATTATATTATTTATAAAGACTCTTGATGATTCAATGGTTGTCTATTATATTAATCATCAATCCAATTCAATGAAAATATGGGGATACCTCTAGCCGAAATTCAAATTAAAATTAACTTCAATTCTATGAAATAAAATGGACCTCAAACAATCAAACATTAATCATTATTAGAATGAATGCGTGTTATTCATTTTTTTAGGTGGGAATGTTTGGAATACACATTGAACATTCAACAACCCACATAATATGACTGTGAATCAGTATAGAAAATATTATTGATGAGTTACATATAATTATCATTATGAAAAAATATATATGAAGATTCCATATTTCTTCAAATAATAATATAGTTTCTAAGATTACATTCGGTACAATTTTTTCATGGGTCTACCATTTCCAAAATATAATGGGAGATAACTGGAAAATATAAAAATTTAATATTTATATTGCTTTATATAGCTGTCACACCCAATCTTATGAAATATAATTCAATATATCTTCATTATCACAAAAAAAACGAACTTCATTATATTGTGGGTATAGTTGGGTAGAAAATTAGTTCATACAGTGATTAAAATTATTAGGTTCATATTTTTTTTGAAATGAAAAGGTTCCTTTTAATAATATCAAAGATATTTTTTTGTTAATAATATTATCATTTGATTATTTAGAAAATAAATTTAGCCACATCGACCACTCAAATTACATTCCCAACAAAAGAATAATGGGATATAAAATCCATGATTTAATTTTCATAAATGAAATCCTCTATTATTTTATAATCAATTTTATGAAAAATATTTAGCTTATAAAACAAGTGGAATATTTTTCCTCTGTCAACCATTGTTGATGATGGATAATAAATCGAATTTCTATGATACATAGAATATATTTTTATGATACTATTTTATGAATAATAGTTCATCGATCTAATTTTTTTATTTAGAGTCCTACTCAATCATTTAGTAATGATCCCACCACCCTCTACAATTTCTAATTCAACGTCTTCATATTTATAACCTACAAAAGAATAGAAAAAATCAATTTCTTATGGTCTTATGCTATTTCTCCCCAAGCCCATATTTTATAACGACCCGTACATTACATACATTGTTAATGCGTTAAAATTGAAGCATGCTTATTACAACATATAACAAAACCACGAAAGGACCGTATAGGTATAGTGTCTTTAGAAACAGGGAAACATAATCAACTGGTTCATAAAGCGTCTACACTATCTCCAATTAATTTCATCATATCTATAGTCCCTTTTGGCATATCGTACTTAATAACCTTCTTCCTGACCTAGGGAAACAACATTGAAAAGGGTGAGCTCAAATTCTCAGTAAGGGAAAACAAAAGAAATATCAATCACATCAAAATAAAAACATAACATTTTGGAAATCATAACCTGCAAAAGAGATCATAATTTCATAACATGGGATAAATCATGGTAGTGAAATGTAATCCCAATAATCATAACATAAATCATGAAACTTTGTGACATGCACACATAATCATAGAGAAACATTTCTTATTAGTCAAGACTAATTTCCAAGACTATCATAGTGGACAAAGTCCATTTCTGAACCGAGTTCATTCCTCGTTTCATTCCTATTTCACTGTACCGGTTTTACCTGCCGTTCCAGCAATGTCTATCTCATGAGATATAAAATCTTTACCCAATTCATTGGAGGGAGATATAGGTCCCACCCATCTCATAATGATAACATTCTTATGTGTGCCACAAAATCATAAATCATACGTCATTGCATAACTCATGTAATAAAAATGGGATTTTTAAACATCATGACATCATAAAACAATTAATATAAGATAAAGGAATTCATAAAAATAATTCCATCACAACATAATCAAATCAATGTAATAATAGGGATAGAAATAGAACCCTATATTATCTTAGATGGAAAATAATTTTGATTAAACACTTGAACTCCATTCTTGAGGAAAATATCCTTTCTACTTCAAAAACATTTTCCTTTCTTAACATGTCATAAAATTTTAAACTAAAAGAATTTGATTAAAAATAAACACGAAAACATGTAAAGGAAGCTTCTTGGAAATGATGTTTTAAAAAAACATTCATGCTGTATAAGTTAAAAAATACATTTTTCTCGTACTTTTGTTGGAAAAGTCAAAAAGTACATCGTACGAAAAACGAAAAAAGATTACTTTCAAATGTTTTACTAAAAACTCCCCAAAGGGTAAAATTGGATTTAATCAATTGTAGGTGGATGGAAACAATATTACATATTGAGTAAACATGGATGTGGATGATAAAATAAACCCCAGTAAATACCAAAGTATAAACAATCTCGGATAAAAATGATATTGCGATATTTTCCCTTACCTTAGGTCTGATTTGCTTCGTAAGTGTCTGAAACTCCTGTATAGTGATTTAAATAATGGTATTGACTTATTCCTAAATCATAGTTATTTTTATGATATCATATATGTTCATATTCTTAGCTTCTTATTAGTAATATTTCATTACTACTTGTTATTCGGGTGTTTATTACTTTTTGTTCTTAGGCGTGTTTTGTCGAATAAATTCTTATTTTTATTTTTAGGTTATAGATATCTCATTTACAGAATGTTATTACTTTAATATATATCAAATTAATTCATTCAATTAATTTAAATAATCATTATGCAATGAAGATCATGTAGAACGAGTCACATCACATCGTGGAGATGGTATTCCGTACGTACGCACGAGGGATGATATCGTTCCCTTGATTGTGGAATTGTATTGGAGTGTATATATACTATTTCAGAATCAGCATCACTTTAAAAATAATAATATATTGTCATTATATACACCATTATACTGATCCAAGTAAGGTGGTGGTGGAAAATACATTACACAACAGCATGCAGACGGTATTCCGTACGTACACACGCGCGGTGATTTCGTTTTCCGTAGGATGGATATATAATGAAATAGGGTTGTATAATACTTATAATAACATATCAGTATGTGAGTGATTCTGATGTTATTAATTCATAATTAAACAACTAAAGTAGAAGATGTGGAAGAAGAAATAATGTTGAAAGAATCGGTAACAGACATTACCTCTTCTTTGAATCGCCTCTTTGAGATCTCCTCTTAGGGCACAAAAATTGGTCTTTGATGAAGACCAGGACCTCTAGGATGTTTCTACGGATGTGGAGAGGAGATATTGGCAGGGTTTGGCCGAGCATGGAGGCTCAAAGTGGTGTGAGGAAGAGAGAGAGGAGGTGCCCTTTTATAATGGAGGAGAGGGGCACCTTTGGAATAACTAAAAATATTATTTTATTATAAAGTCAAATTCGGTTTTTAATTGCTCCAAATTAATATATTTAGAAGATAAGGTGGGTTTATGTCGAAAGAATCTCATCAAATATAATTTAGACAAGTTTAGGTATTAATTTTAACCTTATCATTTAGATTTAACATTAAGTTAGATAATTTAACTTTTACAGTGCCTTCTTGTTTTCTTACACTATAAGGTTAATAAACTTACTATTCCCAGCCAAAAGAAACCCAAGTTGTTTATTATTAATTTATATAACCATATATAAGTAATTTGGCCGAACCTTAGATTTTTAGGAATAAAATAACAATTAATAATATAATTTCTTTTTTAAAACTATTTTTTGTCAATTTTGACACTATTTAGTAATTGATTTTTTTGAAACTCATAACAGAATGCTTAGTTAGATCCAAGTTAATTAAATCAATACTAACCTGTCATATTAACCTATAAAATTATTTTAATTCATAAAAAGACTCAAATTACATTTATTATGGTATTTATAACATCAATTATGTCAATATATCATTAATAAGATAATTACTACATCATTGTTGTGTCATAAATAAATTATATTATTTAATTTCTAAAAATTACAAATAAAATACCATTATGTTGGAAATGTTTTTAGATTTATAATGAATATTTATAGTCGAATTTATCTTATGTATAACGCAATATTAAAAATGATTTACTTATTAAACATTGATTTTAACTATTTTAACCCTTCTATAAATAAATTAATAATAAATTTTCTAATCTAATCCAACTGGGCCTAAATGGTCGTATTTTATTCCAAAGGTTGTTTTTGGTCGAATTACATATATCCAAAAGAATTAGGATATGTGTTAGTGTAATAATAATAACACTTTTACCCGTAATTACCCTATTTATTTTTAACCGTGGTAAAAAAAAGTAAAACGTTACTATTCACCAAAAATTATTTTCATCTCATTGAACCACATTTCAGTACTTGATATTAACCGTGTCTCTCGGATTTTCGAAATTCCACTCACAGATGCGGTAAAATTATGTTTTATGAAAAATTCAGTTTTTTTAACTACCACTTAGTGGTTTCACTATTCATCAAAAATTGAATGTTTTCAGAAAAATACCAAAATTTCACCCTAGGCTAATTTCGATATTCGGAATCCAAAAATGAAGTCCATTTTGAAAAACAAAATTTATAAAATTTCAAAAAGTGGTTATTACAATTCATAA
This sequence comes from Viscum album, assembly GCA_963277665.1. NCBI lineage: Eukaryota > Viridiplantae > Streptophyta > Magnoliopsida > Santalales > Viscaceae > Viscum > Viscum album. Next base: position 1,295,256,599 of record OY728158.1, read on the forward strand.
CTGCTAGCTTTATTAATTTTTTAATAGCATATCGTTGTTTAGTGAAACTCGGTATTGTTTACGACGCAAGCTATTGAGGAAGGCCGCGGTTGCGTGTAAAACAAGCCAAGATAGTGTTGTGTGTAGTGAAATATTCCTTTGATAAAAACTAAATATTTCTCATAAAAGTCTCGGGCGTTACATTCTACCCACCTTAAAATGATTTTCGCCCTCAAAATTCGTCACATTGTAACAAAAAGATGAGGATACCTCTCCCTCATCATATCCTCAAGCTCCCATGTAGCTTCTTCTAACAGGTGGTTCCTCCATAAAACTTTCACCAATCTAGTGGTCTTGTTTCTTATGAATTTTTCTCTACGATCCAGAATCTCTATCGGCTATTCTTCATAAGAAAGATCTTACTCCAGTGGTACAAATTCTGAGCTGAGTACATGTGAAGGATCAGGTATGTACTTTCTCAGGAGAGATACATGGAACACATCGTGAACATGAGAGTGATTCGGTGGAAGCGCCAACCAGTAATCTACCTTTCCAACACGATCCAGTATTTCGAATGGACCGATATATATAATCCTCAACTTCCCCTTCTTTCTAAATCTCATGACCCTCTTCCAGGGAGATATTTGTAAGAACACTTTATCACCAACATAAAACTCTAGGTCTATTCTTCGGTTGTCGGCATAACTTTTCTGTCGACTCTGAGCTGCTCTTATGTGTTATTGAATAGATCGGACCTTTTCTGCCATCTCATCAACAAGATCAGGTCATAATAGCTTTCATTCCCCAACTTCATCCTAGCAAGTTGGACTCCTGTATTTCTTTCCATAGAGAGCTTCATAAGGAGCAATCTGAATACTAGAGTGAAAGATATTATTATAAGAAAATTACACCAAAGATAGGTGTTGATCCCAACCACCTTTTAAATCCATAGAGCAAGCTCTCAAAATATCTTCTAGAGTTTGAATTGTTCTCTCATACTGACCGTCTGTTTGAGGATAATAAGCAGTGTTGAAACTCAACTCTGTATCCAGAGTATGCTGAAGACTTTGCCAGAACATTGAGGTAAACCTCGGATCCCGATCAGATATAATAGAAAGTGGTACTCCATGCAATCTTACAACTTCCTTTACATATATCCTAGAAATCTGATCCAGAGAGAAATCCTCTCTAATAGTAATGAAGTGTGCGGACTTTGTAAGACGATCAACTATGACCCAGATAGCATTATTGCCTTTGGATGTTTTAGGAAGTCCTGTGACAAAGTCCATAGTGATGTTTTCCCATATCCATTCGGGTATGGGTAATGGTTGTAACATCCCCTTAGACTTCTGACTCTCAACTTTAACTTGCTGACAAACCAAGCATCGAGAGACATATTCAGCAACATCTCTTTTCATGCCATCACACCAGAAGTACTCTTTCAGGTCCCTATACGTCTTTGTGCTTCCAGGATGAATAGAGAATGATGAAATGTGAGCTTTATCTAGCTTCTCCTTCTTTAATTCGGGGATGGGGGGAACACAAACCCGATTCCTGAACTTTATTATCCCATCACAATCAAGGTTGAATTCGGGAAAATTTCTCACCTTCTTTTGTAACTCGACATCTTCTTTATGTGCCTCTTTAATCTTCACATGTATAGGCGGTTGAAAATTCATTTGATAAAGATACAATTTTTCCCTTTACATTATAATTCGAAGATCCAAACTTTATAAATCAATAAATATTGGATCTTTTGTGATCCTCATCATGGATAAACTGGCATGGTCTTGTCGACTTAATGCATCTGCCACTTTGTTTGCTTTCCCAGGGAGGTAATGAATTGAGTAGTCGTAATCTTTAATCAGCTCCAACCATCTTCTTTGGTGCATATTCAGCTCCTTTTGTGTGAAAATATACTTTAAACTTTTATGATCAGTATAAATGTCACACCTTTCTCCATTAAGATAATGCCTCCAAATCTTTAATGCAAAGATTACCACAGCTAACTCCAAATCATCTGTTGGGTAATCTTTCTCATGGATTTTCAACTGTCGTGAGGCATAAGCTATCACCATATCATTTTACATAAGAACACACCCCAATCCCTTTTTGGATGCATCACTATACATTAAAAACCTTTCTCCACTACAAGGCAGTGTGAGCACAGGTGAACTAGATAACCTTCTTTTCATCTCCTTGAAATTCTCTTCACATTCCTCCATCCAAACAAACATAACTCCTATTCGAGTCAACCTGGTGAGTGGGTTAGATAATCATGAAAAATCATTCAAAAAATGTCGATAATATCCAGCCAAAACAAGAAAACATCGGATCTCGGTTACTGTTGTTAGTCTCGACCATCTTTCGATAGCCTCTGTTTTTGTTGGATCCACAGATATCCCCTATTTTGAGATTATGTGACACAAAAATGAAACTTTTTGACGCCAAAATTCCCACTTGGTAAATTTGGCATAAAGATTCTCCTTTCACAAGGTCTTCAATATAATCCTCAAGTTATCTTCATGTTCTTCCTTACTCTTTGAATATACAAGAATATCATCTATAAAGACTACCGCAAACTGATCAGGATAGTCTCTAAAGACTCTATTAATCAGATCCATGAAGATAGCAGGGGCAATAGTAAGACCAAATGGCATCACTATAAATTCATAGTGTCCATACCTTGTACGGAAAGCCGTCTTTGGTATATCCTTCCTTTTGACCCTTAATTGATGATACCCTGAACGAAGATCAATCTTGGAAAAGTATTGATCTCCTCATAGTTGGTCCAATAAATCATCAATGCACAGCAGAGGATATTTGTTCTTGATAGTGATCTTGTTAAGTTCTCGATAATCAATGCAGAGTCTCATTGCTCCATCTTTCTTCTTATCAAACAAAATAGGGTCTCCCCAAGTTGATGCACTAGGGTGTAAGAATCCCTTATCAAGATTCTCTTGGAGTTGCTTCTTCAATTCCTACAACTCAATTGGGGCCATTTTATAAGGTGTATTTGAAATAGGTAAAGCACCTGGTACGAGTTATATTGAATACTCAACTTCACAATTTGGTGGAAGACCCGGAAATTCCCCCAGAAAGACGTCATCAAACTCCAGTAAAATGTGCATATTATTAATCTTGAGTTTCTCAGCAACCATTTGAGATAAATAACCTTCATTTAGTGGAATCAAGACCCATAAGATGGAAGAAATTTCCACTGGAAGGTTGTGTTCATCCTTGCATCGATAGACGATCATAGATTGATCTGGAATATAAAATGTGACTTCCCTTCTTTAGAAATTGATATGAGCTCCATATAAAGAAATCCAATCCATGTCAAGAATCATATCAAATTACACTATAGGAAGGATCACAAGATTTGCTGGAAGCACTTTTCCACATACTTCAATCGGGGAAGAATTATAAACTTTTGGTGCGACTATTGTGCCATTAGGTGTTGTCACAGCTAACTCAGCATCTAATTGTTGAGATAATACGGTGATACCCTAAGAAAAATCTTCAGATATAAAAGAGTGGGTGGATCTAGAATCAAATAAAACATTTTCTACTTTAGAGTGGATGATATGTGTACCTTTCACCACATTGTTATCGTACTCCACATCGCTGATAGCAATTGCATGTGAATTTCCTTTTTCTTTAGCCTTAAGATTTTGTTGATGTCGATCATCATAAACAACCCTTGGATTTGAGAAATTATTGTCATAATGCCCCATCTCCTTCTACATGAAACATTGAAGTGTTGTAGGTTCATTATGTGTTTCCCTTCCTTTGTTTGCATCATTCGATATATTCTTCCCCTCATTGCGGCATTCAAATGCCCGATGACCTTCCTTTCCACATTTGAAACATTTACTTGTCCCTTTAAGACAACTCCCTCCATGTTTCTTTCCACACTTCGAGCATAAGGGAAAACTCATCTTCTTTTCAGTGTGCTCTTTAGATTTTTCTTTGAATTCCATTTTCCTTTTCTTATCAAACCCATATGACTGATGGGTTACTCCAATCCCCATCTCAACTTTGAGAGCACATCGAACGATTTACTCGTAGCTATTGAAGTCCCTTATGTATAATTCCCTTCGAAGACTTGGTTTTAAGCCACTAAAGAATCGATCGATCTTACAGTCAGGTTGGATAATAATACCAGAAGCGTACCTTGAAAGTCCTGTAAAATTTGCTTCATAGGTACCAACAGATTCATCATCCTTTTGCTTCAGTTCAAGAAAATCCTTCTCCATCTTTGTTCGGAGAATACGGGGGAAGTACTTATTGAAAAATAAATTCTTGAACTCATCCCATTCCATGGGCTCAATTTCATCTCTTTGCCTCATATTCTTGATAAGATTCCACCATTGATCAGCATCAACTTTCAAACGATACACTGCTATGATGACTTTATCATGTTCAGAACATTGAAGAAATGAAAATATCTTTTCAGTAGTACTAATCCATTGTTCAGCAACTAATGGATCAGTAGACCCGCTGAATGAAGGTGGACGCTGCCTCATGAAGGATTCAATAGAATGTTGCTCCTTCTTTTGCTCGTTTGGAAGTCCTGTATGATTCAAATCTTGAGAAAGTTGTGTGAGCATGGCTACAAGATTTGTCATTCCAGCTCCCATAATGTTTAGTTTCTCAGGGGGACAATCATTGCATTTCCCGTCGCATTCCGCATTAACACGGTTCCTTCGGGTTCCAGTCATTGACTAAAACCAAGAAGAATAGTGTGAGCAACACTAATGATAATAGGAAAACCACATAATCATGAATAAAATTTCACATTAAGGTCTTATCCTAGGTTATTCATGGCCATTTATAAAACAATTAGATTGTGTTCTATGCTTAGACTTGTCCTTAGGGTTCATACTAAGGCTTTCACATCCAAGTTTCCAAAGGTTGACTATACCTTTCCTCTGATTCCAACTATAACGACCTGTACATTACATACATTGTTAATACTTCAAAATTGAAGCCGGCTTATTACAACATATAACAAAACCACAAAAGGACCGTATAGGTATAGTGTCTTTAGAAACTGGGAAACATAAACAACTGGTTCATGAAGCGTCTACACTTTCTCCCATTTATTTCATCTTATCTATAGTCCCTTTTGGCATATCTTACTTATTAACCTTCTTCCTAACCTGGGGAAATAAAACATTCAAAAGGGTGAGATCAAATGCTCAGTAATGGTAAACAAAAGAAATGTCAATCACATCAAAATAAAAACATAACATTTTTGAAATCTTACCCTACAAAAGATATAATAATTTCGTAACATGGAATAAATCATGGTAGTTATATGTAATCCCAATAATCATAACATAAAACATGAAACTTTGTGGCCTGCACACATAATCATAGAGAATCATTTCTTATTAGTCAAAACCCATTTCCAAGACTATCTTAGTGGACAAAGTCCATTTCTGAACCGAGTTCATTCCTCGTTTCAATCCTGTTTCACTGAACCAGTTTAACCTGCCGTTCCAGCCATGTCTATCTCATGAGATATAAAATCTTTAACCAATGCATTGGAGGGAGATATAGGTCCCACCCATCTCATAATGATACCATTATTATGTGTGCCACAAAATCATAAATCATACATCATTTCATAACCCATGTAATAAAAATGGGATTTTTAAACATCATGACATCATAAAACAATTCTTATAAGATGAAGGAATTCATAAAAATAATTCTATCACAACATAATCAAATAAATGTTATAATAGGGATCGAAACAGAACCCTATATTATCTTAGATGAAAAATAATTTTGATAAAACACTTGAACTCCATTCTTGAGGAAAATATCCTTTCTACTTCAAAAACATTTTCCTTTCTTGACATGTCATACAATTTTAAACTAAAAGAAGTTGATTAAAAATAAAAATGAAAACATGTAAAGGAAGCTTCTTGTAAATGATGTTTTAAAAATCCATTCAATCTGTATAAGTTAAAAAACATTCTTCTCATACTTTTGTCGGAAAAGTCAAAAAGTACCTCGTAGGAAAAACGACAAAAGATTCCTTTCATATCTTTTACTAAAAACTCACTGAAGTGTAAAATTGGATTTAAAAAATTGTAGGTGGATGGAAAAAATATAACATAATGAGTAAACATGGATGTGGATGATAAAACATACCCCAGTAAATACCAAAGTATAATTAATCTTAGATAAAAATGAGATTGCGATATTTTCACTTACCTTAGGTCCGATTTTCTTCGTAAGTGTCCGAACCTCCTATATAATGATTTAAATAATGTTATTGACTTATTACAGAATCATACATATTTTTATGATATCATATATGGTCATATTCGTAGCTTCTTATAAGTAATATTTCCTTACTACTTGTTATTCGGTTGTTTATTACTTTTTGGTTTTAAGCGTGTTTTATTGAATAAATTATTATTTTTCTTTTTAGGTTATAGATACATCATTTAAAGAATGGTATTAGTGAAATATATATCATATTCATTCATTCAATTCATTAAAATAATCATTATTCAATGAAGATCATGTAGAACGAGTCGCCTCACATCGTGGAGACGATATTCCGTATGTACGCACGAGCGATGATATCATTCCCTTAATCGTGTAATTGTATTGGAGTGTATATATACTATTTCATAATCAAAATAACTTTAAAATAATCATATATATTCATTATTTACACCATTATTCCCATCAAAGTAAGTTGGTGGTGGAAAATATATTACACTACGGCGTGAAGACGATATTCCGTACGCACGCACGCGCGGTGATTTCATTTTCTATAGGATGGATAGAAGGTGAAATAGGGTTGTTTCATACTTATAATAACATATCAGTATATTAGTGATAATGATGTTATTAATTCATAATGAAAAAACTAATGAAGAATAAGTGGAATAACAAATAAAGTTGAAAGAATCGGTAACGGACATTACCTCTTCTTTGAAGCGCCACTTTGAGATATCCTCTTTGGGCACTAAAATTGGTCTTTGAAGAATACCAGGACCTCTAGGATGTTTCTAGAGAAGTGGATAGGATATATTGGCAGGGGTTGGACGAGCTTGAAGGCTCAAAGTGGTGTGAGGAAGAGAGGGAGGAGGTTCCCTTTTATGAGAGAGGAGAGGGGCACCTTTGGAATAACAAAAAATATTATTTTATTATAAAGTCAAATTCGGTTTTTAATAGCTCTAAATTGACATATTTAGACTATAAGGTGGGTTTAGGTCGAAATCCTCTCATCAAATAGAATTTAGACAAGTTTAGGTATCAATTTTATCCTTATCATTTAGATTTAACTTTAAGTTAGATAATTTAACTTTTACCATGTCTTCTTGTTTTCTTACACTATAAGGTTAATAAACATACTATATCAAACCAAACAAACCCCAAGATGTTTATCATTAAAATATATAATCTTATCTAAGTCATTTGGCCGAAACGTAGATTTTTAGGAATAAAATAAAAATTAATAATATAATATGTTTTAAAAAAACTATTTAATGTCAATTTTGACACTATTTAGTAATTGATTTTTGTGAAACTCGTAACAGAATGATTAGTTCGAACCAAGTTAATTAAATCAATACTAACATGTCATATTATCCTAGAAAATTAGTTTAATTATTAAAAAGTCTCAAATTAAATTTATTTGGGTATTTATAACATCTATTATGTCAATATTTCATTAATAAGATAATTACTGCATCATCGTTGTGTCATAAATAAATTAAATTATTTAATGTATAAAAATTATAAATAAAATACCATTATGTAGGAAATATTTTTATCTTTATAATGAATATTTATAGTCGAATTTATCTTATGTATAACCCCATATTAAAAATTACTTACTTATTAAACTTTGATTTTAACTATTTCAACCCTTATTTAAATAAATTAATAATGAATGTCCTAATCTAATCCAAGTTGGCCTAAATGGTCATATTTTATTCCTAAGGTTGTTTTCGGTCGACGTAAACTTATCCAATAGAATTAGGACATGTGTTAGGGTTATAATAATAACACTTTTACCCTTAATTAGTCTATTTACTTTTAACCGTGGTAAAAAAAAGTAAAAAGTTACTATTCACCAAAAATTATTTTCATTTCATTGAACCACATTTTAGTCCTTGATATTAAATGTGTCTCTCTGATTTTTGAAATTCCACTCACAGAAGCGGTAAAATTATGTTTTATGAAAAATTCAGTTTTTTAACTACCACTTAGTGGTTTTACTATTCATCAAAAAATGAATGTTTTCCGAAAAATTCCAAATTTTCACCCTAGACTAATTTCGATATTCTGAATCCAAAAATGAAGTCCATTTTGAAAAATAAAATTCAGAAACATTCAAAAGGTGGTTATTACTATTCATAATGGCTAGTTTTATTAATATTTTAATAGCATATCGTTGTTTAGTGAAACTCGGTATTGTGTACGATGCAAGCTATTGAGGAAGGCCGCGGTTGCGTGTAAAGAAAGCCATGTCATGACCCGTCCTCGGGGCCCGTGTCGTGACTACCCCAAGCTCGCCTTCCATAGGCCAGGGGCTGGCGACTAGCACCAAAGTCGTAAATCCCAATAACTGGGAAGACATTGCCTTTATAAAAGTAAACAAAACACCACAGAGTACAAGCGGAAGCAAAAAACTAAGTAAAAAAAGAATGTGCTGAAAAGTAAATGGGCCAGAATACAATCCCAACTAAAAGTGCAGCTACAACTGAACGAAAGTACAACAAAAAAAGGCAAACAGCTGGATGAAGGAAGCAGCTCCTGGGTCGTCCTCCTCGGATCCTACCTGAAGGGTAGGTACAGATAGCGCAGCACCTGTATCGCCCGCCACGGATCCTACCTGAAGGGTAGGTACAGATAGCCTCCTCAACGCTCTCGCCCGTCAACCTTCTCCGTGTGTCGTCTCGCCGTGAAGTCCTCCCCCAGAAACCGACTCGTCGTATAGTCCACCTCCGGGTACCATCCAGTCCTCGAACACTCGGCCTCTATCAGCACTGCCCGTCGTCTGCAACCAACACAACGAGGTGCGGGCATATCCCGTGCAGGGGTGAGTATAACGATACTCAGTAGGGACCCCGAGACCCTCAAGGTCTCACTAAAACCAACAAGGATAACTACAAAGAAGATCTCAAAAGATAACCTCTACTTAGGTATATGCCCATACATATACCCAAGTTATCAAGTAACTCATCTCAATCATGAGGTAACACAAAGATTATGAAATCAACGGATAACCACTACCCAGGTATATGCCCATACATATACCTAATTTATCAAGTGACCCATCTCATTCATGAGGTAAACACAAAGGTCAAAAGTCACAGCTCAAACTAGAATTATCATTATTGAAACCGAAACTGCTGAAGAGTATCGTCTCTGGACTGTACAGTGGTCCTGTCATAACACCGAGGTACTGCTCACTAACCGAAGACTGCTGAGGTACTCTTCCGGTCGAGTACCGCGGGTCTGCGGCCAACTACCAGGTTCTCCGTCCGCTGTGGGTCAGTCGCCAAATACCGGGCACTTCCCCTAATAGCCTACAGAGGAACTCCTCTCGTTGAGTACCGCGGGTCTGCTACCAACTACCAGGCGGTTCGTCCGCGGTGGGTCTGCTGCCAAATACCGGGCGCTCCATCCACTGGGCTAGTCGACTCACTCCAGGTCGAGTCGGTCAAGCAGCCGTTAGGTCTCAGCCGGCTACACGGTCTCCGTACTCCGTACGCTCGTCTCCGGGAGGGTCCGCTCCACGAGCTACAGGTCGATACTCCAAGTATCACAAAGTCACACGAAGAAGTAACCCAAAGGACCGCCTCGTCATAGGGGTCTCAACGCAACAGACGGCGCGTCAATCAGACGCTCGGTCTGTGAGCTACTAGCATTTTCGTCCCCGGGGCCTGGTTGGGTTCGTGTATGATCCACACCAGCCGTATCTCAACTGTACCTCAAACTCTCATAGGGTATACTAATAGGGACCGTTTCTCAATATGATCACCAACGCCACTGACGGTTCATCAAACGGTCAACTGGTCTGAAAGATATCAGCTTTTCCATTCCAGGGGCCCGGTTGGGTTTCGGGTGCAATCCACCACGGCCACTATCCAACTACATCCAAAACTCGGGAGAAGTATGCCAAATGTTCCGTCTCATCAAGAGGAATTCAACGAGACAGACAGTGCGTCAATCGGACGCCCGGTCTGTGAGTTATTGGCTTTTTCGTTCCAGGGGCCCGGTTGGTTTCGTGAGTGAACCAACCTGACCGCACTCCGACGGCATCCAAACCTCAAGCGGAGTAAGCCAAAATATCTTTCTCACTTTGAGGATTCCATCAAAGTCGACGGCACGTCAATCGGACGTCCGGAGCCCATGATATAAGCATTTCCGCTCCGAGGGCCTGGTTGGTTTCGTATCCGAACCAACCCGGCCGAACCCAAAGTAATCCGAAACCTTGAGTGCGATATACCGAATCGACCATCTCGTTCCATGGATTTCTACGCAACTGATGGTGCATCGATCGGAGGTACGTAGCCCAAGATATGGGCGATTGAACCAAATCAGTCCGAAAATCGGGGGTCTGGGCCCGGACCGGCCCGACCCAGTACCACCCCTGGGTCGGCCGAATCGGGTCAACCCGACCCGGGCGGCGTCCCGGCCTGACGACCCGGCTCCGCCCAGAATTCCGGCCCGGCCGGCGGTGCGGCGGCGCGTCGGCACAGCTAGTGCGGCCAGCGAGGCCTTTGTTCCGTGCATGCCAAGGGAGGGGCGTTGCCCCTCCATTATGAAAACGGCGGCCCCTTTAATTGGGGATGCTTGAAATCCAGCCGGGGGAATTAAATTCCCCCGGCTCCCCCTTTTCCGGTCGGCCCGACCTGGCCGGCCGGTTTCTGCTCAACGAGACTGGCGATGGCCGGTCCCCTTCCAGCTCCGTCGTCGGCAGCCCGGTACCGGCCGCCGGTCACCCTGCTCCGCCGCGGCCCGAAACCGCCCGCGGCCCTTGTCGTCCGGCGCGGTGCGTCGACAGCGCGCCCCTCCGCCGCGGCCCCGCTCCGGCCGCGGCGTCTTTGGTGTTCTTCGACGCGGCGCGACAGCGCCGCGTTCTTAAACTTTTTTCCATGGTGCGGCACGACGGCGCAGCTCGTTTCCTTTCGCTCGATTCCGTGTGGTGCGACGGCACCACACCTCCCCGAACCAATCCACAAAGGAATCAATCATAATAAAAATTAAGGAGGAGGGTCGGCCATGTTTGTGCGGTCCGACCCCCTCGCATTATTCAATAACAAGCGGTTAAATCTACGAATATCAACAAGTTGGTATTCACGAACAAATAAATAAATAAAACCCCTACCTCGGTTCAGGAATGGTGCACATTAACGAGCTGCGGAAGGCGAGCGTCGTGGAGGTCGGGCGTCGCGGAAAAAGAATGTCGACATCGCGAAGCGAGGATTTGAAGTCGTTGAGGGAGATTTCGTCGTGGAAAACCGTCACGAAAGAGATGACGTGGAAGAAGAACGTCGCGTCATGGATCGATGTCGCGGAGAACGAACGTCGATTCCGTTGTCGTCGAGGTGCGTTCAAAGAGGAAACGTCATTGGAAGAAGACGTTGTGTTCTTCGGCAGAGATGTTCTTCATTGAAGAACGGTGTTCTTCACGTTCTTCGTCGATGTTGAAGAAGAAGAAGAATACTTCAGACTTAGCCCTTTCTCTCCCAAGTCTCCACCATAAGAACAACTAACCCCAAAATAAAATAATCCACCCAATTATTTTATTAACCCAACATAGGTTTTGAATTTCAAGAGTTTGAAAATTCAAAACCCACATTTAACTCACTTAATTTATTAACATAAGATGTTATAAAATTAATGAGGTGATAAGTTAACAATACATAAATGGGGGGTTTAGAGGGGTTAGGAATGTGAGGGGTTGTGCTTGTGTGGGTCCCACCCTACTTTATCCTCTCAAGGTTGGTTATCACAAATGGGTCCCACCCCCAACATCCTTACATAGGATAAAACTACCATGTGGGAAAAATAAAAATTTTTAAATTTTATTTTCAACTACCACAAAAATAAATAACTTCCCTTGTGTAAACGCAACTTCGAAACATGAGTTCCTAAGCAATTACTGGCGTTGTGGTTCCATCGGTGCCCTCGGAATTTGATTCCGGGCACCAGTTCAAAAGTTAGAAATTCCCACTCGTTCGTTCACTGAACGTACCCGAGCTAATCTTCTGATAGAAATTCCGGGCACACCGGGCCTCGGAATCAGGCACCGTCAAAAACTGCATTCTTGTAAAATCCCAAAGATAATTTAGAAAAAAATTCCCTTGAATTTTACGAGTATTTACATTACTCCCACCTCAGGGCTTTACGTCCTCGTAAATCGTTAACACAAACTAGGGTTACAAAAGTGGTACAAAGCACGCATCTGAGCCTTCCGCTCCCATTTGCTCACCCAGAGGTTCCCGTACTACTAGAGAAAGTGCACCCGAGGAATCGATCGTCCTTGTAGGATCCTCTCCTGTCGATCCTTGATCCCCACTAGAACCCCTGTGGAAGTAACCCCATCGCCATTGTCCTACTCCTCTTGGTCGAGCATGTATCTCCTCACGTGGGATACCTGGAAAACGTCATGCACCTAATGCAACTGAGGTGGATGGGTCAAGCGGTAAACCACCACGCCTACCCAGCTGAGGACCTAGAAAGGTCCGTTAAACCTCAGAGATAACTTGCCTCCCGGACCTCATCTCCGTAAACCTCGTCGAGGTGAGACCCGTATAAGGATGAGATCATCATCCTCGAACTCTAGAGGCCTCCAAGTCTTATCAGCATAAGGCTTCTGTCGGCCCTGTGCTGTCCTCATCCGCTCTTGGATGACCTGGACCTTCTCTAGTCTCAAAAGAGCTGCTATGATTTTTCTATGCAAATAAGAGAAATCTGGTCTCATCCCTTGGATGATCCACGTTCATTGCCTAATATAGTCAATCCTGCCATGAACGATGCATTCATGCCATTGATGACGTCGTAAGGACTCGACGTAACTACCAAGAGATCCAACTGTCACTCTCACCTCTAAGGGTCGAGTCACACTGTCGGCATCAGTGTGAGGTCACTAGGTCTCCTCCAGTTGGAATCTCGAAAATGAGGGTCAGGTCAACAGTTTTAACCGGTATCACTCAGTATTAACCAAACAAAAGGACAGGAAAGTAAACATCACAAAGATAAGTGTCTTTTCATTATTGCAGCTCATATTACAAAGACACAAATACAACCGCAACATGGAACTAGAAGTACAGGGGACGTATCCACTAGTTCCGCTCCTGTCCACCTACTCCTGAAGCTCTACTTCCTTGTCCACTACTTGGCTGTTTCTCAAGCACCCGTCGTTGCTTCTTCCTCGGTGGCTCCTCCAAAGCATGTGGATCAACTGTACGAGGAGTCGGACAGTTACGTGCCAGGTGACCCTTTCCGCCGCATTCATAACACTTCCTACTCCTCGTACGACTGGCTCTAGTCCTCCTGGACCTCTGCATCATCTGTCTACTGCCCACAGATGACTCAGCTACTGATCGAAAATCATGCGGAAAAGGAAGAAACTCATGTACACGCTCAGGGTGTAGAGCTACTCACACAAACTCCACCCTGAAGAAGGTCTCGATGTCTTCCCATGCGATGGTCATCCCGTCGCAAAACTGGAACAAGTGGCTCCACCACCTTCCTGCTGCTGCCTAAAGAAGGCTGGCAGCAAAGATCACCATGAGGTCTGCCGGCGTCCCCACTAGCCTGAAGACTCTCACCACAGCCTCCAGCCAATCCTCCGCCGCATGCGGGTCCGTCTCTCCCCAGAACCTGGGTGGTCTCTGGCGCTGGAACTTGTGCAGTGCGCTCAAGTGGTGTGCATCGCCTACTGCTGGGGCTGGTGGCATCGGTGGCCCAACGTATTGTAGTATCGCTGCTGCCTCTGCTGGTGCGTCAACTGCAAGAGGGCCCTGTACTGAAGCCTCGTCGCTCAGCAAGCTATCAGTACGCACGTCCCTCTGGGCTCTAGCTGGTTGTTCATGAAAAGGGATCTTTAAAGAAACAAAGTGACACGGTCAAACGATTTATACCTGGTGAGCTGACCTGGTTTGAGCTGATATTCAAATAAAACTTCTGGAAACACACACGCAATCAGTGTTTTCGTGCAAAAAGTCAGAAATCAGTTGTTAGGGTCCTGGTGTATGGATACATAGGCCGCCCGCACCAACACTGGACTCCCTGAACTGAAATCCACACTCGGTACTCTTAACACTATTGCTTCACAGAAGGAAAATATCAGAGTTATAAGTTCTGCGGTAGAACCAACTCCTCTGATACCAATTTGTCACGAACCGTCCTTGGGGCCCATGCCGTGACTACCCCAAGCCCGCCTTCCATAGGCCAGGGGTTGGAGACTAGCACCAAAGGCATAAATCCCGATAACTGGGAAGTCATTGCCTTTATAAAAGTAAACAAAACACCACAGAGTACAAGCAGAAGCAAAACACTAAGTACAAATGAAAGTTATGAAAAGTAAATGGGCCAGAATAAAACCCAACTGAAAGTGCAGCTACAACTGAATGATAGTACAACAGAAAAGGCAAACTGCTGGAAGAAGGAAGCAGCTCCTGGGTCATCCTCCTCGGATCATTCTTGAAGGGTAAGTAAAGATAGTGCAGCACCCGGATCGCCCGCCACGGTTCCTACCTGAAGGGTAGGTACAGATAGCCTCCTCAACGCTCTCGCCCGTCAAAATTCTCCATGTGTCATCTCGCCGTGAAGTCATCCTCAAAATACTGACTCGTCGTGTAGTCCACCTCCGGGTACCATCCAGTCCTCGAACACTCAGCCTCTATCAGCACTGCCCGTCGTCTACAACCAACACAACGAGGTGCGGGCATAGCCCGTGCAGGGGTGAGTATAACGATACTCAGTAGGGACCCCGAGACCCTCAAGGTCACACTAAAACCAACAAGGATAACCACAAAGAAGATCTCAATAGATAACCTCTACTTAGGTATATTCCCATACATATACACAAGTTATCAAGTAACCCATCTCAATCATGAGGTAACACAAAGATTATGAAATCAATGGATAACCACTACCCAGGTATATGCCCATACATATACCTAAGTTATCAAGTGACCCATCTCAATCATGAGGTAAACACAAAGGTCAAAAGTCTCAGCTTAAACCAGGATTTTCATTATCGAAACCTTAACTGCTGAAGAGTCCCGTCTCTGGAGTGTACAGTGGTCCTGTCACAACTCCGAGGTACTGCTCACCAACCGAAGACTGCTGAGGTACTCCTCCTGTCGAGTACCACGGGTCTGTGGCCCACTACCGGGCGCTCCGTCCGCTGTGGGTCTGTCGCCAAATATAGTGTGCTTCCCCTAATAGCCTACAGAGGTACTCCTCCCGTTGAGTACTGCGGGTCTGCTGCCAACTACCAGGCACTCCGTCCGCTGTGGGTCTGCCGCCAAATACCGGGCGCTCTGTCCACTGGGCTAGTCGACTCACTCCAAGTCGAGTCAGTCAAGCAGCCGTCAGGTCTCAGCCGGCTACACGGTCTCCGTACTCTGTACGCTCGTCTCCGGAAGGGTCCGCTCCACGAGCTACAGGTCGATACTCCAAGTATCACAAAGTCCCATGAAGAAGTATCCCAAAGGACCGCCTCATCATAGGGGTCTCAACGCAATAGACGGCGTGTCAATCGGACGCTCGGTCTGTGAGTTGCTAGTTTTTTTTGTCCCCGGGGCCTGGTTGGTTTTGTGTACGAACCAAACCGGCCGTATCTCAACTGTACCCCGAACTCTCATAGGGTATACTCATAGGGACCATTTCTCAATGTGATCACCAACGCCGCTGACGGTTCATCAAACGGTCGCCTGGTCTGAAAGATATCAGCTTTTCCATTCCAGGGGCTCGGTTAGGTTTCGGGTGCAATCCAACCTGGCTACTATCCAATTGCATCCAAAACTCGGGTGAAGTATACCAAAAGTTCCGTCTCATCAAGAGGAATTCAATTAGATAGACGGTGCGTCAATCGGACGCCCGGTCTGTGAGTTATTGGCTTTTTCGTTCCAGGGGCCTGGTTGGTTTCGTGAGCGAACCAACCTGACCGTACTCCGAAAGCATCCAAACCTCGATCGGAGTAAGTCAAAAGATCTGTCTCACTTAGGGCATTCCATCAAAGTCAACGGCACATCAATCAGACATCTGGAGCTCAAGATATAAGCATTTCCTCTCCGAGGGCCCGGTTGGTTTCGTATCCGAACCAACCCGGCCGAACCCAAAGTAATCTGAAACCATGAGTAAGATATACCTAAACGACTGTCTCGTTCCAAGGATTTCTACGCAACTGACGGTGCGTCGATCGGAGGTCGGTAGCCCAAGATATGGCCGTTTGAACCAACTAATTCCGAAAATAGGGGGTCTGGGCCCGGCCCGGCCCGACCCAGTACCCCCCCTGGGTCGGCCGAACCGGGTCGACCCGGCCCGGGAGGCGGCCTGGCCTGACAACCCTGCTCGGCCCGGAATTCCGGCCCCGCTGGCAGTGCGACGGTGCGGCGGCGCGGCCAGCGCGACCAGGGCGTGCGGCCAGCGCGGCCTTTGCGCCGCGCATGCCAAGGGAGGGGCGTTGCCCCTCCTTTATGAAAACGGCGGCCCCTTTAATTGGGGCCGCTTGAAATCCAGTTGGGGGAATTAATTTCCCCCCGCTCCCCCTTGTCCGGTCGGCCCGACCTGGCTGGCCGGTTTCTGCTCAACGGGACCGGCGATGGCCGGTCCCCTTCCAGCTCCGTCGCCGGCGGCCCGGTACCGGCCGCCGGTCACCCTGCACCGCTGCGGCCTGGAACCGGCCGCAACCCTTGTCGTCCGGCGCAGTGCGACGACACCGCACCCCTCCGTCGCGGCCCCGCTCCTGCCGCGACATCTTTGGTTTTCTTCGACGCAGCGCGACGACGTCGCGTTCTTAATCTTCTTTCCACGGCGCGGCGCGATGGCGCCACACGTTTCCTTTCGCTCGATTCCGTGTGGTGTGACGGCACCACACCTCCCCGAACCCATCCACAAAGGAATCAATCATAAAAAAAATTAAGGAGGAGGGTCGGCCGTGTTTGTGCGGTCTGACCCCCTCGCGTTATTCGATAATAAGCGCTTAAATCCACGAAGATCAACAAGTTGGTATTCACGAACAAATAAATAAATAAAACCCCTACCTCGGTTCAGGAACGATGCAAGTTAATGAGCCGTGGAAAGCGAGCGTCGCGGAGGTCGGGCGTCGAGGAAAAAGAACATCGACGTCGCGAAGCGAGGATTCGAAGTCGCTGACGTAGATTTCGTCGCGGAAAACTGTCATGGAAGAGATGACGCAGAAGAAGAACGTCGCATCGCGGATCGATGTCGTGGAGAACGAACGTTGATTCTGTTGTCGTCGAGGTGCGTTTGAAGAGGAAACGTCGTTGGAATAAGACGTCGCGTTCTTCGGCGGAGATGTTCTTCCTTGAAGAATGGTGTTCTTCATGTTCTTCATCGATGTTGAAGAAGAAGAAGAAGACATCAAACTTAGCCCTTTCTCTCCCAAGTCTCCACCATAAGAACAACTAACCCCAAAATAAAATAATCCATCCACTTATTTTATTAACCCAACATAGGTTTCAAATTTCAAGAGTTTGAAAATTCAAAACCCACATTTATCTCACTTAAGTTATTAACATAAGATGTTATAAAATTAATGAAGTGATAAGTTAACAAAACATAAATGGGAGGTTTAGAGGGGTTAGAAAAGTGAGGGGTTGGTCTCGTGTGGGTCCCACCCTACATTATCCTCTCAAGGTTGGTTATCACAAGTGGGTCCCATGCCCAACATCCTTATTTAGGATAAAACTACCAAGTGGGAAAAATAAAAATTGTCAATTTTTATTTTCAACTACCACAAAAATTAATAACTTCCCTCGTGTAAACGCAACTCTGAAATAGGAGTTCCTAAGAAATTACCGGTGCTGTGGTTCCATCGGTGCCCTCAGAATTTGATTCCGGGCACCAGTTCCAAAGTTTGAAATTCCAGCTCGTTCGTTCACTGAACGTACCCGAGATAAACTTCTGATAGAAATTCCGGGCACACCGGGCCTCGGAATCAGGCACCGTCAAAAACTGCATTCTTGTAGAATCCCAATGAAAATTTAGAAAAAATTTCCCTTGATTTTTATGTGTCTATAAAAGCCAAGATTGTGTTGTTTGTAGTGAATGATTCATTTGATAACAAAATATTACTCATAAAAGTCTCAGGCGTCACATATCTAATATGGCAGGTTATAGGGATTATTTCCATGTAATAATATCACTAACAAGGTTTGAATTAGCCATTATATATGTATGCACACACATATATCCATGACCACACAATGATGAAATGAAAAAAAATTAACAATATTGAATTCATAAATCTAAACCACACATCCATAGTATGACTTCATGTAGAGGAAAATAAACAAATTCAAATACATGCCCATCATTAAGAGTATGAATATATTTCCATCCTAAAAATAACAGTGAGGAAAACTATTATGATATTATAGGAACACACCATGGTCTGTTCAGACACACTATGCACCATCTACACATTGTCCCTCTATGACTCTAATGAATGGTTTATCCTCTTAACAATATATGTCACATGAATGAAAATACCATTATGGTTTGAGTATAATAGTACCCATTTAGACACCCCAAAACCACAAATCATATATCAAAAAAATTATAATCATCTCTAAATAGGTATATGTATACTAAATCTATGATGATAATAACCAGATTAATTAAAACAATATTCATAGTCTTATGGTAATTTCACAATAGTAATTCCATCTGTGGATTCCAACTCAGTGGTTCCATGATTCACTCATACAGGGGAATAGAATCCTTTATTAATGTACCATTTATGATGTCCATATGAGTGGTATTGCTCTTGAGGTCCTACGATATGAAGTATATACAATAAGTATGAAGCTATATGATTCATAGATGAGGATCTCTCCCAAGGCCATGGTGTATACCGATAACTCAATCTGTATCATCCTTCAAATTATATGATCACCACCCATGTAATATTTTTCATGGTGATTCCATGATCTCCAGATAGAGAAATAATATCGTAGAGGATCTCAGTAGGGGACTCACAAATGGATTCGAACAACTCTATCAATAAATTCATGCTGAAGGCATCATCTTATTTTGTATAAGAGGAGATCTCTTAATATCCCTCAGGGGACATGTTATGGGTGGTTCACCTCAAATGAAACATTTCCTCAATATAGAGGACAAGGTATCCAACACAAGTTTGAATAAATACATGGTGTGTGCTAGGAGTACATGTCGTGTCTCATTTGACCCAGGACCCGATCATTTAAAACAAAATATTCATGTGTTATTGTATAATTACATTGAACTCCCTTTTCTGTGTACTTTTCCTCATGTCCTTGTATAAGGAGTATCCCATGTATGCCCAACCTGGATATTGATATAAAGATGTACACTATGTACCTTGGGCCAGATACATTAATATTTTTTTGTACCATCATCAGTACATAAAAATCTAAAAAATGGGGACCACAGACAATGTGAGTAGGTTACCCAGCATGTGATATGAAAATCCATCCCAAAACCATTACCACCACTATAAGGGTCCCACACAATTTGTAATCCATGAACACACACCAAATATTACTGTATTTCTAAAATCTAATATATGATACTTGATTTTATGTATGATCCTATGGAACTCGGATAGGAAACCCACCTCACCATAAGATCATGATTAATTGCAAAATGCGTCATTCCATTATCGATCAAAATAATAAATCCATTCTATTTTTTGTGGAAACCATTTTCACTCATCATCTTCAATCACACACCATGAACATGAAAAACAATTATACACACCCCTCGATCCATTTCTAATTTCATCATTGATCCAAATTCATGGTTTTCTATACACGTATATACAATATCAAATTATGTTTCCACTAATTTAGCATGCAATGATCGATTTTCATAGTGAATTTAATGCTAATGGACAATGGAGATTTTTAATAGTGATATTAAAATAGGGGGTGGAAATAATAATGAAAAATAATGAGGAATGATCCATGGTAAATGCTTATGTAAACCATTATTCATTTTAATTAGAACAACGAATCAACATATAATCAAAATAATCACAAATTATTTACCCTTGAGAGATCACATTAGATAACCTATAATGTAAAATGACCGATCCAAGAATAAACCTATGGGATAGTTGATTTTTGTGAATCACAAAAATATAAATAGGGTAATAAAAATATTCACAAATTTATTCAGATCAATTATTAATGAAATATGAATCTATATCATGGAAATTACACTGAACCTCTTATTTTTCCTTACACCGGTCTTCGATCTTCGATCTGATCATCTTCTCCCAATAGAATCTTTATAGATCCTCACTTATGGATCTCCAATAATTTAAATTGTTATCATGATAACCCTGTAAATCATCGATTTTTATAATAATAAATAAAAATAATTATTTCACAACATTAATTTCTTAATTATATAATTTATTTAATTATTTATTTCTTTTTACACATGTGATGACTTTTTCACTAGCGTCACATGCCAACAATGGTTATTATATGAATATTGTAAAACCCACATTCTGAAAAAGATGGTTCACACAAATTTCTAATCAATGACATTGTTTATATTTTATTCCTCTATTTTTTAGGAAAACAAAAATAATTTTCTATTAAATATATTTAATATATTTCAAATATTTATTCTTTGAATGTTGAGAATCCTAATCACATGTGTATCCCATCAACAGGTATTGAAAATAATCCAACCAATATTATAAAATGATATATGGAAAATATAAGTAATTACATTCTACCCAACATGGGGCCCTATGTCTTGAAATCCAATCAAGTGGCTACAAAACAAGTATTGGTTACTAAGAATGAATATGATCCTCGTACTATAATGTTTCCACCTGATGAATATCATACGTCCACAAGACATTCTTTAAGCTAATCTATTACACCCGAAGGATCCTCTCATATTGATCTTTTATCTCAACTTGATATTGAGAAAATATATCACCATTATCAATGAATATATCACCCCAATCAATAACATGTTATGGGTCTTTCCCATCACTCCTCATATATTACATGTTGAAGTTTTCATTTACCAAACCAAACTATTGATGTAGAGATAAACGGTTCCCCACCCCTCCAACTCTATGATGTGTCTCTAATATATCATGCCTCCCCATCCTCGTATTTGTAATCCACATCGAGGTGAGACCCCCATGAACACATGGTCTTACTATATGAACTATATTAGCCTCCATTTTATTTCCACATATGCCTTTTGATAACTCTATACTATTATCATACACTCTTAAATGATCTAATCCTTCTCCTCAGTCACTCATACCAACTCAGGGGCCATGACTGTCAACATTACAGGGTTAGCCCAGTAAGGTAGTGACCAAAAGGGTCACCTACACAAATCCATGAATATTTCTACAACAATGGTGGAATTTTATCAAATTTTTATGCAATTTCCATCAAGTTAGGATGCTTCTCAAACTATGGAAAATTTATGACATGTATGAGAATTGAATTTTATTCAGAAAAATAATGGTGCAATCAGTTTATCATTCATTCTAGGTGTGAAACACTATTCTTAAGTGTAATTGAATCCCCCAAAACTCATGAAATCCCTTAAATAAATAACATGTGAAGTGATCATCATGGCTTAAAATTATCACTTATGGAGCTCAATAGATTCTGACTATCTCTTTCATATATAGGTGTCCCAATATCTCTTCTGAACTATTTTCTTGGATGTCTAGGTGACTGACTACCATGGTGAGTTGGTATATATTCACCCAAATGGAATCGGTTCCCTAGACTTATATTGAAACCCCATTATTATGTTCATTAATATCCCTTCATAGTACCAATGTGGAATCTCAAGGAGTTGAGATTTAAAAAATTTGAATGTGGTACTTATCCTTCAATTTTCGACAAGTAAGGTACCAAGAGACAAACATTGTGTATCAATTCATTTTCCCTATCCAATAAAGCATTAATTGAAATTCCATGTACATTATTTTGACAAGGGTATGTTCTTCTAAATGATATGTACATAATTTTCTCAAAACCACCTCCCAAAAATTCTCCGGTTCTATAATGAATTTTTAGAAAATAAATAAATGCTCCCCACTTTTATGAAATTATTTATGAACATGTATCTAATCCATGTTAGTATATAGGGTCTCAGATCTGGTATCCCCAATATGAACCACCTTTACTCATTGTAAGAGTTGTCGATTTACAAAAATTGATTGTTTATAATATCATATATAACCATCCACAATGGATGAATACAATGGGGCCATCATTTTTTTCACCTCTTTCATAATGTGTGAACAAGATACCCTTCTGATAGAATCTACTTCCACATTCCCTTTTCCATGATTATATATAATATTAAAGTCATAGTTCTATTGGAGATCTAGCCATCACCTATATATCATGTTAGGATCCTTCAAAAATATGATATATCTAATAATGATTTAATCAAAATTTGGACACACTTCTCTTCCATCGTGTAGTGTCACCATATCGTATTATGAAGGAAACTGTTGAAAACTCATAATCGTGCATCATGTATTTATTATCATTTGTTTTGAACTAGTATGATCTCTGATAAATCGCCTCTTTCCACTTCCTCATTATTGAACCACTCCTTATCCATAATGAATCATAGAACACTATTTACTCAACACCCTCATTTAGATATATCATGATTAGATAGCTCATTAATATAATTCTTAACACCTAAAAACCTTATTGGAACTTCTCTATCCACAATAAAGGCTTCCCCTTTCAGGGAAAATATTCTTATTGTGCTGATAACCTAGAGAAATCACATATGAATCTTTGATAGTACCCTTCATGCATTCGGATGCTCCTCGTCTTTGTAACACTCTTGGGTGAAAACTAGGTAAAACCACATCAATCTTTTCTAAGTCCACTACCACACAATCAACTGAGATTAAATGACCCAGAAATTGGACATCTTGTTTCATGAATTGTCAATTTGAGAGCTTCAAATATGGATGGTTCTCTCAAATCATTCCCAAAACCATCCTCTCATTTCTCACATGATCCTCATCTAAATTATAGTACAAAAATATATCATCAATGATGAACACCATTCACCAATATAAGAAGGGTTTATAGTCATTGATTATGACTCCCATGAACCCATATAATTAATTATTCAAGCCAAAACAAATTACCATTTTATTTTAGTGACTTTGGAGACATCTGAATGTCATCATTGGTATATCCTCATCCTGTACACACCACAAGTTTTAAAAAGACATTAGGTATACCTATAAATTCCATTGATACCCTCTAAACTGATGGTAGAGTTCATAAGTCCTTTGCAGTGGATACTTTTTCATCGTGGTCACCCAGTTCAAGTTTTAATTGTCCATAGAAAACCAAAATCTGTTGTCCAACTTCCTGGAAAACAAATCTATGTCTACCCTGAGTGAAATACTCTTTCTAATAAATTCATTCCACTAAATTTCCTCATATTGTTCCCTAATATTTTGAAGCTATGTGGGATCCATCTTATATGATGACACATTCACAGGTGATTTATATAATTATATATCATCTAATTATTCTATCTGTTGGCGGAAAGGAAAGCATAGAACATTTATAAAAATGACATCCTCACACTCTACCTCATCTATAGAAAATTAAAAACATAAAACATGTACCAAAAAAAGGACGTGATATCAAACAAATGACTTATCATCCTCAAACTACAATGTAAATTTAGATCCTATACTGCATTGGAATCCTTTTCACCTTCAAAAGAAAACATGGATCAATCACTTCAGTAACACCACATCTTCTATGTGACATCATTGATCCAGAAATGAACTATAGATGACCAGTCCATAACTATGTTGGTGTCCTAAGACCTTAGTGTTTCTATAAGTATATTTCATGATAAACTCTCACATCAAAGAGACATGTCACACAATTGGCATAAGTCTATCATCGGTGAGTCACCTCTAATAGGATCCTCAAATTGAAATGATCAAGACAACGTATAACAAGTATATATGGCTCAAAACATATATGTTGAAATAATGTAATAACTATAACTTGAATCTATCATTATTAAAGATAAGGTATAGAAGAAACATATTTTACCTTGAATCATTTTTGGATCCACTATGTCACATTCCTCGACCAAATTCTTCTTACTTTCTCTTATCCTCTATCTCCATTATCTTTTTGTGGACCACCTGATGGTGGTAGTGGTAACAAATAAGAGTATCTACCACCTCCTCATTCGCTCCTAGCTTATCCACCTTTTCAATACCCATGAATAAATGTATAATCCTTCCATTTACTCCAACGTGGTTAATCATGTTCTGTCTACCTATCAGTTGTGTGGTTGTTTTGACAATATCATGCTTGATATCCCATTCCAGCACAGCGGTATGACTACCTCCCCCTGGATTTAATGGACCCATATTGCAAGCCTCACACCTCAAACCTTTTATCTGGAGACACCTCCTGAAACATATCACATGTCTTACTCCTTATGATTGTCACCAGATCCCTACTAGAGATGGTTCTAATCCCGTATTACCACAACCGGTAATGAGTATCAGTGTGTGGTCCACCAGGAAACACACAACAAAAAAATATCTCTCTATCACCCCATAATATGTAGGAATTCATAGAGTTGTGACATAGTCACAAAAGTACATACACAATCCTCACACGATGGTATGAGCCCGACTGAACTGGTCATCAACTATATCACTTGAGTTCATAAAGATGTTTACAAACATTGATTAATACTCATCTACAATTATGTTACCTTCTTTGCGAAACATACGTACATATATACATTTATTCCTCAACATTACTTTAGTGAGGTCCACTATAAAAACGAGCTAAAACATTGACCATTCTAGAGTCCCCTCATTATAAAAATCTTCATTAAACCACAATATCATCCTAATGAACCATGAATAAGGATCTCCACTATAATAACAATCTGAAATACTATTTTCCTTACCAAAATGAATATCCTATGTCATAGCCTTAATCAATTCCATATCCTCTTAAGGGGTAGGTTGACCTCACAACAACAGTGGTATGATTCACTAAAACATATGATGTTTTATCACATTTTGCACCTTATGGGATGATATTGCATGGACCATGTGCTTCTCTATAGATGGTGGACATGATACCTACATCTGGTTATTTGACAAATGCAGGGAACTCTAGTAGATGCCTTTAATGAATTAAAAGGATCATGGTTTCCAATAGATGTCATTTCAATTATGTGCATGATGGTTCTACTAATAAAATCATAAGAAAGGGTGACACTACCCAAGTTGTTGCCAGCATGGAGGCTATTCTTATAGAATTTAAGCTTTGTGAGCATTCAATAATAGTGAGGCTTGTTCATCTTATTGGAAAAAAGTTTTGGAAGATAGATGATTTGATTCAAAAGTTAAATTCTATATGGGGGTTTTCTAACAGGAGATGTATAACTATGGGATGATGATTGTTTCATATTATTTTTCCACAGAATGAACTGATGGGAAGATATTAGGGATCAGATCAATTTCCCTTATCATAGGTATGATTTTCATTCAAGAATGGTATTTCTGTTTCAATCTTTTCTCTTCAAAAAACACTCGCGATCAATTCTCGGTCAAGATTGATGGTATTCACTGGATACTATGGAATCCTAAGATCCTTTTTGATATTACTTTTACTATGGGTATTCAAATTGTAATGGATAGGTCCACCGAGGCTACAAAATTTGGTCATTATGTTAGGGTTCTAGTGGAAGATGATCTAAGTTCCTTCTTGATTAATAATATAGTTCTGTTTGGATTGGATGATGATATCTTCCTAAATGAGTAATATGATAGATTACCTGAATTTTTTAGTAACTTTCAAGTTATTGGTTATGATAAAGAGAAGTGTTGTAATAATGTTGAATACCCCTTCTAATCGACAAAAGACCATTTTGAGACTTCCGGTTGGAGAATGATGAGGAGGCAATCAATGCAACAAAAGTCAGTTGGAAGAAGAAAATCCCTTACTATTAGAGGTAATGAGTACATGTGTACTAATGTAGTGGATGATGCCTCCCAATAGCTTTCACAAAATCCTAATGTGGTTAAGGATACCGAATAAGGCTTGTTTGTGCACAAAGAGGAATGGAGGCCTAAGACTGGATCTAGGACAAGGGTGGCCCTAACATTAGTGCTTGAGCTTGGTGTGAATGCCCGAACTGAGGGTAACATGGTATAAGGAGTGATTTTTGGGAAGACACATGAAGGTGTTGGTATTGTGATCGAGGAGAAACAATCTCCAAGTGATGGGGCAAATAATTCACAAACTCAATTAGAAATTATTAAAATAAAGGATATGAATGGTATCCAAGGAAGCTGGAATGATATAGAGGATGACTATTAAAAAAAACAACCTATTGTCATGTTTTTTACAAAGGAAAAAACATTTTTGTGGATGATGAAGATTTTCAACCTGTTCCTCCTATGAAAGAAGGACATAGGGAAGATTACAAATATTTGAAGCCATGTATGATTACCAGGTCTCATTGCCCTCTAAATTATGATTTATATTGGTATGTTGATTATGAATGTGACATTGTCATTTGATTTTCCTCTAGTAATGACTGGAACGGGGGTATAACTGCTTGTATGGCCTCATCCATATCTCTTTGTCTTTTATTTTCCTTAATAAAAAGGGTTATTCCCAATCCTTTCATCAATATCATATTTTATGTGGTCAAATCCATTATGTACAAATACCGAGATACCCACATATAAGAATATATTATGTCATTTTATATTAGAAAATTTCATAAATATTTACATATGACTTGCTATATTTTGATATGGATATGAAGTCACCAATATATTTATACTAATAATCCAACAATACACATACAATGAGTTTAAATTTCTTACCTAACCATTTAAAATTCTTGGGTAATAAAAATAAATAAAAATTAATTTTGTTTGAATCACTATCATATCCCATTTACTGGACCTCGCACAAAATTTTAATTTCATGTTTTCATCTTTAATATTACATTCAACAATCTATTTGGATGATCCAGAAAGAATTATAATGGGGATTCACCTCATCATAAAACTTTTTTATATATAACTCTATCCATGGACATTATAGACTGTTACATAGAGATATTTTACTAATTATCATAATTATAAATACTTATATACAATATTCAATAAAAGGACGGAAAAATAATCAATAAAGGGCATTTTCATTAAATTTTACATGATAAACAGTCTATTAATGGCCTTGACCTACAAATTAGTTGAACGTGAAGGAAAATATGTATTTATTATCAAAATAATTGATGAAATAACACAGGATATGTGAAATAATCGAACTATTTGAATCCAATAATATTGGAATATTTATTTGATCAAATTTCATTAATATTTTGGTCATGATAAATTTCACCTTGGAATAATCTCCTAAAATAGTGGGAAAGAATGCTTTATATCATTGAACTTGAATCTTGTTACTCAATTTCACTTTAATATGGTTGTAATTTTTAATATTAATTTCACGTTATTAAAACTATGAATCCTCAGAAATTAAAATATGAGTGCATAGTTATGATGGAGTATTTCATGATTTGGGGGATTTTCTTCATCGTTCAGGATGTCTGTCAAATCCACCATATCATGTTACACAAATTATAGTTCTTTTTTTTTGAAATTAATATTCTTCTCATAACATAAATATTACCATTTTTTTCAAAACATTATTTGGAACCCAATATCAACATCTTCACCATAGAAGATTACTAGCATATCATGAATGAATATGACTATGATGCTCCTGCATATAAAGCTCTTTGATTCAAGGACATGTAATTCTTCAATAAAAAGCATTAAAATGACCATTAAATGTATCTAAATGAAAACTATATTACATTATCTGAAACATTTAATAAAAATTAAAAAAATAATAAATTTAAGAAATTATACAATAAACCATATAGCAATTAGGAAATTCTTCATCACCATTATTGATGATAATAAGAAATCAAATCATTGTATTTAAGATGTAAATTACATACTAGAAAGAGTGAATCAACATCTAATAACAACAATATACTTAAAACCCATTTCTAAAAAACCTCATGATTAATTCTCTATGAATTATCTTAGAACACCTACGATATTAATTGATATTTAAAACTTTCATTTGTATTTTCCCAAATATTTTCATGTTTATAAATAAGTATCTATTATAATTCACTAGACTATTATGGTTATTGTGAATGATAATGTTCACTTTCTTATGAAAATAATCTTGTTTTCTATGATTCAATACCAAAAATATCAATCCATCATCATTCCTATATGAATGACGTGTAATTTTTTTTATTTTCTTCAATTTAAAGCATCTAAATCAATATTTCCCAAAATATGACTTCACATCAACAGTCACAAAACATATGATCAATGAAACTATATTATTCAATTCTCTCTTATTTATGGATGTATACTCAAATTATAAACAATATCATAATTTCACTCCAAACTGGGAACCCCACAACATTTCAGTTACCACACGGAGTTTATGCCATTTGATTATTTTAATTTGGATAAATAATTTGTAGAACCAAAAAAAACACCCCACAGAAAATCATCAATCCCTACCTAGAGATAACAATTCACTTTTTATGTATTATTTAGTAGACAACCATTTAAAATTATAATATTAGCGTACAAATTTTAAAATAGATTTTAATAATCCTAATAAAAACATCTTAATAATGAACACCATAAAATATCCTTTTGGGGTGATATCATGAATATTGTTCAATGTCATAATATGAAATCATGATCTTTTAGTAAACTATATGAAATCAAATTTCATCTTTTACATGACACCACCTCCAAAATTATATTTATTTAGAGGTCATAATTTATTTTTGGAAAACATCCAGGACTATATAAAAATACTATATGTAATGGCATACCTATCCCCATATTCATGATGATGATATTTTTTTATCTATGGGATGAATATTATCATGACCCCTTCAAAAATCCCATGTCAAACCTCTAAATAAAAATGATTTTTCTATTTAAAGGAGAGGAAATAATTTTAATTATGTTTGTTTTTATGTGATGAATTTTTTCAATTCTAATGAAGAAAAAAATGTTTGAATATTTTTCACTATTATCATATCAGAACCATTATGGACATTAAAACTTTTACTTTCAACTTTTTAAATATTTTAAATTTAATGATATATGTGGTTAAATAAATGTTTAATTATATATAACATCCCAATTTTTATTTGGTGACTTTTTTTTACCTACTAAATTACATATTCATGTTCTAATTGTTATAAATAATTCGGTATAGTTAGAGGTCATCAATTTTGAGTGATGTATAAAATTCTTAAAAATAATTGTAACATAAGGGTACAAATTAGTATCCTCCAATGTAATAATTTCTATTTCAAAAGTCACATAAGTAGATATGAAATGTCTATTTGAGGAGGTATTCTACAATCATAACACAACCCAATAATGGGATATTAATTTTTGGGTGAATATAAACTAATAATATTATGAATAATGGAACACATTAAGATAAATATAGTATGCCTAGAAATTTTTATCTTATAGTTTGAAAATAATGTTTTAATTAATACATACGAATGTTAAAATGTTTCTACAGAAATCAGATAGAATACAAATAATACATTGTAGTCATGGAATGGGATACGTTGGAGAGTTTTAAAATTGTATAATACCAATGGGAATTTGGTTCATGTAACCAGGATAATAAAGAATTACTTTTATATCGAAATGGGGAATTAATTTAATTTCATGATTATGTTTGATGAATGACGGTAGAATTTTCTCTTCACAAAAACAGTCTCAAATTTTATGTTATCAAAATTAATATGATATTTATTGTATTGTTAATAAATATACCATGTATATCCACACAATAATTATTTTTTTTTATTTCAGGTTTTATGGTAATTCCTCAATCATTATTAGTGATTTAAATTATATCAATGTGATCAATACCACCTTCAAAAATGAAATGTATGTAGCCTTGATAAATTATAAAACAATGGGATGGATGGACCCCATACTTTAATATATTTATATAATAATTAATAAATCATATCAAACAAAAATAAAATATATTCAATTAAGGGTGGAAAATATCATTCATCCTGAGGGCTTTAATTTTTTTGAATTTCCCTTATTAAAAGGGATTTTACGGTGCCATCCTCAGATGTATTGGTAAAGGAGTGACCATTAAAATTAAAAAATAATCCATCTTATGAACATTTTATGATCAAATATTATGTACTGATCTAATATATTAAATCAGAATAATTAGATATATCTATCCATCCATGGCCCTTTATTTCATGGAATTTACTAGGAAATATACTTATTTCAATGTAAATTGATATTTCATAAATAAAAACCTATATTAGTTAAAAAAAATAATTATTTAAGATAATTTTCAAATATTGAATATGTGTAACTAGCAAATGTGAATTTTAAATAAGTTGAAATTATAAAGGAACTTGAATTTTTAGCAATTACTATGTGGAATGTTTTTAAAATGGAACATCATAATTAGATTCTGATAGTTGGTTTGCTATATGATATGGTTTTTGGTCTTCCGGTAAATTCAAAACAAATTTCCAAAGAATCTTGAGGTGTTTTGATAGAACCAAACCGGGAAATACATGATTTTAAAGACCTATTAAAGCGCATAGTTGGGGCATAGTTCATTAAACCGTGAGGCCTGGGGCATAGTTCATTAAACCGTGAGGCCCTCTACAGGAAACTTAGTATCTTATTTCTGGGGGGAAATTTCTTTTACATGGTCTTTGCGTGGTTAGACTAACTATTCCAAACAAACAATGCGAGGGGGGACTCTTAATAATGGGTGATTATCATTCAACGCATGCTTCGACTAACTATATGGACCAATTCGGGCATGAAAACTTGTTTAAAATATTTGAATTATTATAAATTTAATTAAATAAAGATAAAAAAACACCCACTTATCCCTTGCCTCAGTCACATGACACACATAGGGATCCCCTTTGAGGCATGGTGGGACCCCCTTCATGGCTCCATCTTTTGGTATCCAACTCTTATTGGATGTCCTTGAAATTTCCCTCTAACGCATTGAGGTAAGGTTGAAAACCTCTACCCTGTTAGTTCTTGGCTGATTTTTAACCTCTCTACCCCCCTATAGAGTTTGACCGAAACTCTATTGTTGGTCTTTATTCTTATTTTGTGTTTCTTATGGATTTAGGGTATGTAAATTGTCTCTCATGTTGCATTGGTCTGTGTTCTATAAACCACCGAAAAATGAGAGGTGGTTTTGGTCAATTCACTCTGCTGTCATGGATTTGTGGTAATCTTCTAATGTTTTTGTTTATTTTTACCTCCTATTTCCTAAACTTGAGATGTTTATGGGTTTTCTTGGTCATCTGTAGTGAGTTTAGGTACCTTTTTAAAACACGCGAGCATATACATTGTATGTATATATTATATAAGTATGTATATTCTCCATGTGAATATTCCATCAAGGCTCATGTAATATTGGAGTTTGGTTAAGGATATATATATATATATATATATTTGTTTTTGTATGTGGAAGTATGTTCATTCGAGCATTCAACCATTTGAGTTAGAATGCATAAAATGCCATGTGTTGGCTTGGTCATCACGAGGAATGATCCCTACCATCGACTATTTATTGAAGAATGATTTAATTTCTTCTATAAATTATTTGTGTTATTAGATTCCTTCATCTAGGAAATTTATATTCTTAATTAAAATGGTGAAATGAGATAAATGTATTGTTTTTTATAAAATCACGTTTTTATAATAAAAACCCTCCAATTGAGGTGCAACACCATCAAACCAAATAATGGTGATTGATGTTATATCATTATCAGTGTGTTATTATTTTTTAATAAATCATTCTAATGGAATTTATATATAGTATATTATTGTGTGAACCTTGACTTTTGTTAAATTACATTTCCAACATGAGTTTAATGAGGAACAAGCTATGCATTCGATGATAAAAATATATTTCTTCTTATATTTCTTATTTCCCTTGGGAGTATATTAAATCTATGCCAGGTGAATTTTATTGTTAAACTATCATCACCCATTGGGATTTCAAAAAAATTGAAACATAAATTCTTTTTGGCCTTGGATAGCTTTAGGGGTTCTATTTTTACACCATTTCATCACATGTTACTTATAAAATTCATTTTTTTTCTCAATCGTTGAATTAAATTATTTAATTGTGAAGGGATGAGTGACTATGACTATTGGATTTTATTTATGTAATTTCATTTTTATGTATGTGTTTCATAATAAATCATTTCCCAGTTTAGAAAAGGTATGTATATGATATAAATTGATGCAATATTACTGAATATCTCAAATAGTTTATTTTTCCACATTAGATATACTATAACTGTGAAAATTTGATGATTGATATTTTTTATAGGATTATTATGCGAAAATTTATAGTGTGAGTATTTGAAGGAAAACCCTTGATGATGTACATGTTTTTAAAGTAGATTTATCTGAATGAATTTCACCTCATAGTTATTTGATCCCATGAGTTGAAAATTTGTAATTCCATGTTATACTTTAATTTACGTGTGCTACCTTTTATGAGAAATGTGACAATTTGAGTAATGGAAAAGATGATAATTATGTGGTTGGTCCATTCATGAGACACCCTTGGGTTGTAAGCTATATTAGATGAATTTGGTTTTGGTATTAGAGTACATATTTAATCTTTTGAAATGAAATTTCAGATATAATTGAGTGAATTTTGGATTCTATTTAGAATAACATGAACAAGATTATATGATAATATAAACTTTTTACCATGAGATAACATTATATTATTTTAAAATTCCTTGATGGTATCCAAAGATATATTATGTTTAATCCTTGTGTGAACCATGGATGATATGGATAGGCTCATAGAGGATAACATAAATATTGCGTTATTCAAAGATTCTTATAGGACTGCCATAACTGGGATAAATAACCACTTGATTATATGTCATGAGTGATACTTGGGGATACTCTATAGGACCACCAAGGATAAGCTCACGAGACATGGACTTATACCACACCTAGATTAAAACCGGGTTCCTGGGAGGTTCTCGGGGATTGGTTTATATGGTGTTGGAGGAAATTTCACCTGGATTGATACATGAATTGATATTTAGGAATGTCAATAATGGTATCAGGTTATAATTTATTTTTTAAACAAGGTAAACATTGACACAACTTCGAAGACATACCATAAAATGGATTAATTCTAGACATGTATTTGTTTATATGGATTTAAGATGCATCTGTTGTGTTTACAGTTATACGTGGGATTCCAGGCCTAAGACAGATCTCGAGATTTATAGATTAAATGATTTTAATTGTTTAATTTTTTATTAATGTGAATTGATATTATATAAGTACCTACATTTTATGAATGTTTACCTTTGAGTGTGTATGTATATGTTAAATATATTTTTGCACTACTAGTTTTTTATTGCATTGGATGGATTGGGCATGACACTATGGGTTCTTGATTATTAATATTTATATCTCATAAAAATCTCGAGTACTATTGGTGACTGAGTTGAACTACTTCTATTCAATGATATAGAACTTGATTTTTTGGTAATTTTTGGGTCGGATTATTATGAGAAACTAATTGAACTGGGGCTCGAGGAGCTTGTGGAGACTTCCCTGCGGATTTTATGTATTTTATTAATTCATGTAATAAAATTTCATTCATTATTTACTATTTACTGCTTTCTGATATGTATATTATATGACAAGAATGTATTTAATAATATCTTATTGGATATTTTCTATATTCAATATTCACTGTTATTTTCATTCACTATTAAATTATCACTTTATACAGTTTCCACTATTATAAGAATTTTACTATCTATTGACCACTTTTGTCTCTCAGATTGAAGTTATATTCTCCCCACTGAATTATCATTACTACCATTCATCATGTCTATATCCTATAACATGCGGGGAGATGCACTTGATATAAGGTGGCTGATGGTACAACTACCATTTTAGTTGTATGTCAGGACGAGATGTTAAAATGTTGTATCTGAGGTGTTTTTCATTTTTCATTCTATTTTGGGTTTGTAGAATATTACTATGAATGTTTCAGTGCTTGGTAGATAAATATTTCTGGGACTTATCACCCCACAACCAAGTAATATCTAGTTTGACAGTGATTTGAATACTAGTTATATTATTCGATGATATAATTGATGTGATTTCACCTTGGGTGGATGGTGTATTTTCCGTTGATTATAAAATTATTGAATTTATGATATTTTTAATTTTTTATGAAATGTATGTAAGTAACAAGACATGTATGATTATAGGAACTGATAAATTCTCATTCCATGAACATACCATTCCATGAAGCACTATTAGTATATTTTATGATATGTATGATTGTGTTTCTTGAGTGACTCCATGCGTTTTTTGTACTGGTTGAGGTAATCTATTCCCATGATATTTATTAACCATGTCATGTTTGTGGTTTAACATTATTAGATGTCATATTCATTTATTTTTTTTCATTTTGTAGAATGATTTTTTGATATGTAAAATTGATTCCTATGCTTGAAATTGTTGGGTGTGGTTTATGCGGGAGACAATTTTCAATCGTAAGGTGTATGTGGACCTAAGGATTTTAGAATGGGTAACCAAAATATTTTAACCACATCTTTATAATTTAAAATGATTATATATTTTGTTTAATTGAAAAATGGTCCAAATCTTAAATGTTAAAATTGAATGATTTCATTGAATGGAAGCCAAATTCCAAGGGTAATGCTAATAGTCACTTTATCGATTAGTATATGGCCACCCCTATGACCATGCCTTTTTATAACCATTTAATGTTTGGGAATGATTGTTTTATGAAATCTTATAAATCATGAACTTGAATGGTTGGTTAACTTTTAAAATGCACAACAAGACCCACGTTGGTCAGATAGATAATTTTTTATAAGAGAATGTTTTTTCCTATTTATGTTTTTTATGGATGAACATCTATTAATGGTATGCATATTTAGAAACAGAGGATGGTTTAGTGAGACACTGAAATGATTACTAAAAAGTTAAAAATGATCTTTTATGCTAACTATCATATTTTTTTGTTGATCTGTTAGCTAAATTGTATGCCATGTGCCTTGTTTGGTAACTATTTCAGTTGTATAAAGGGTGAAATGAATTAATTAAATTACGTAAGTTAGACAATGTAGTAGTTTTCATTGCTTAACCCATCATCTATGTGAAGATTAAAATTTTTTGGTGATATTTTATGGAAAATATACATTATTGTTCATCCATAGGTGGTTTATTTTTATCCATGGAATTATTGGAAAAGGGATTTTGATCCTAGTTGAACTATTATTTCATGAGAAATAGAAAGGTTCATCGCGTATTCTTGGTAAAGGGATTTCCTGTGGTAGGTAACACCCTTAGATCTTGACGTCTTGTATTCCACTACAAACATTCGAACATTCATACCATTGTGGTGTCATTGAACCTAGAAAAATGTTGAGTTTTAAAAAAAGACACATTTTTTATATGGGTCTTTGTTATATTTTGACTCTTGGTATTGTAATAAGAATCATGGAATGCTCATATCAATAGTAAAGACATGCCTCAAGCTTGGTCAACTTCATAGGAAGATATTTAAACCTTTATTTTCTTCAGTGATGGATGACTCATAATTTCGATATATGTGTAAATAAACTTTTGGGATAGTGTGATTTGGGGATGGTTTCGGTATGATTCATATTTTAATTTATTGCATTGGGAGGATATCCTATGAATGTTATAAAAAAAATTTAGTTTTCTTTTGGAACCATGGGGTGCAGTATGCCCACATACAAAGTACATATTCTGTTCTAATTGTTAAAAAAGACCCATTTGAGTTTAGTTTGATCATTCACTTTGATCAGTTTACTCTTTATTTAGTTTCATCTTCGGAGTAGGGTGACCTGATCATTTGAAAACTAAAATCATCCCACTACTCGAGTGGACATTTTGAGAATTTTGTGTTTTGAAATGTTGTTTACTTGATTTTATATTTTTTGACCAAATTATTTAACATATTTGAATTTCATCTGAGGTGGATGTCACATCGGTTCTAGAGTGTGTGTTGGTGAATTATTATAAGTACTGCATTAATGAGGTATATGGTATGTGTAATCCTTTAGAATCCTCGTCAGTCATGGGAGAGTTTTGGATTTGATGTCGGAATGAACATGAATTACTATAGTAGTATTTTCATTAGGGTTCAGTTGATAATTCATCAATAGGTGAAGCCATTATTATTTTCAAGAGTTGACCAGCAGTGGCTTGGCTGATCTTTGTGGAACCCTTCAGTTTACACTTAGTGTACTATTATGAATGAGATGATAATATGCCCTATTATTTTTTCTTCCTTGACGTGCTATGTGAGCATCGATTATACACCATGAAAAACTCTGAAATCCATCGGAATAGTTTTATTTCCTCCCTTTGTGTTTTATTCTTGATGCACGCGGTCTTTTTCAGTTTTGTGAGTCCTATGTGATACATGGAATCTGAAGTAGGAAAGAATTGGAATGATTTTTAGACACCTACTACTTATTTTAACATAACCTATAGGTGGATTTGAATTGATAGTTAGACAATGTTGTTATGTTGATGTTTGGGATTTTTACCAACATATCACTCGTTAAATGTTGTGTGATAATTCTAGATATGGTTTATTGGACTATAGAGGCTGAATATGAGGTTATCCTAGACTAGATTTCCAGAATTTATGTAATTCCATGAAGGGAGCATTTCCAGTTGGTTGGAATCCATCTTCTAATTTATTTTTTCAATGGAATTGTAGTTCTAAAAGGCCGAGTGTTAGTATGATTTTAAGAATTCTCTAGATTTCATGTGCGAGCATCGGTAGACTCATTCGTTGTAACATTAATTGGGGGTGGTAGTTTGTAATTTAATTATAGTTATGGGGAGAATGTAAAAATTTATAATTGTATTATTTTTAATATTAAAAACTATGTTGGGAATCTCCTTTGACTTTTTTTATTAAATACAATGACATGATCATGCCTTATGTTATGTTGTCTGGGGTATGATTCGCTAGATGTTTCTGTTGGAAATCATGAATTTTATCGCATCATTATGGCATGAGTTTCTTACTATTAAGTGGTACCATGAGGTGTGTTTGGGGTTTGGAAACACATTGTGATAATTTGAATAAAGTATCAAATTACATTGTAGGATGGGGGAGGCCCTCATTAGTTCCTCAAGGGTTCTTGGGGATGAGTAGTTCTGAGGTCAGGAGATTGTAAGAACCCATGTTTTTATACCAGCTAAAATACTGGGGAATAATAATTTTCATTATTTACAGGATGTTTCATTTTTAAAATATAAATTCATAATTTTATTCTGAGAGTCGTGATGTATTAAAGATATGTTTTTGGACATGGTGGAAAGGCTCGAAAACATTATCTGGTAGCTCTGAGGAGATTCGGGTGTGCTAGACTGGGAAGTACATTGTTTTATGTAACTTTAGAGGGAACCTAGATAACACATGGAATATTAAACCATGAATCTTGTGAGGTTTATTTTTGGGGGTACATATAGTTTTTAAGGATCTGTGCATGGTTAAGCTAACCTTGGGAGACAAACCGTGTGTGGGGAGTCTCATAAACCTGGGGTGATGCATATTCATCTCTCATTTTGGCGAACTGGTTGGCCTAAACAGTCTGCAAAACCAATTTTTTAAAATTTGATTTATTTGAATGTATAATTTATTAAATTTTAAAAAAAATTAACAGTCACCTCTCCCTCAACACAATATCATGACACACATGGGGATCCCCATAGAGTCATGACATGACTCCCTACCTGGATCCCTCTATAAGTCTCTCATTCTAGTAGAATTTAAATGTGATTCACTTATGATGATTCAATGTATGGTCCTCTCCCACTCCTCTCTTGGTTTCTGGCTAACTTTCAGCCCCTCTATCATGCTACAGAGTTATGTGAAACCCAATTGTTGTGTTTGATTCTTATTTTTTTGGTTTCTTCTAGTTTTTGGGTATGTAAATGTTCTCCTATGTTACATTGGTCCATGTTCGAGAAACCATTTTTAAAATAGAGTTAGTATATGTATATTTTTTCCACTATTGAATTGATGTAATCTCTTAAAATCATTATCTGTTTCTCACAACCTATTTAAGAAATAAAATATGTTTATAGGTTCCGATTGTACTCTG
Organism: Viscum album; assembly: GCA_963277665.1. Lineage (NCBI taxonomy): Eukaryota > Viridiplantae > Streptophyta > Magnoliopsida > Santalales > Viscaceae > Viscum > Viscum album. Next base: position 1,295,295,170 of record OY728158.1, read on the forward strand.
TTGAGATTTTTAGTACCTTTAGAAGACCACAAGCATAAACAAGGTATGTATATATATATATTGGTCTATATATCATCCATGTTCATATCCCCTATTTTAATTGTTAATACATGCATTGGGATAAAGGTTATATATAAACATGTATGGAATTATTTTTGTGAGAGCGTGCAACAACATTTGTTTTATTGCATCAAGTGCCAAGCATTATCTTGGTCTACATGTTGTAGGATCCATACTCTTGACTATATATTTAAAAAGGAATTTATTAATTTTTTAACAAAAATATGTTATTATATTCCTTGATTAATGGAATTCATAATCTTGATTGAAATTATGAAATGATATAAATATCTTGTTGTTGGTAAAGTCATGTTTATTATATAAAACCCTTCCAACAGAGATGTGCTTCATTCAAACCAAAAAGTATGGATATATTTTATATAAATATTCGTGTTGCTTGAGTTTTTCATATGTATTCCTTCTATAATTGATATATGCTGTGTTATTTCATGACTATTGAGTGTAGTTAACTGATGTTTCCCACCTGAGTTAAATGAGGACTAGGCAATGTGTTTGTTGTCTAGAATTTTTTTTTTAATATTTCATGTTTCCAAATTGAGTATGTTACATCAAGGCCTAGTGAATTAAATGGTCAAACTGGATGCACCCCTTGGGGTTTTCATAATAATTTGAACATTAGTGGTGTTTGTCATGAGAAACTTTTAGGTGTTAATTTTCTACACCATGTCATTGGATGTTACTTATATAAATGACTTGTCTATTCTTCAGTGAAAAAAATGAATTAATTTGTAATGGATTAGTGACTCAGACACTTGGCCCTTATTTATGTCATTTCATATTTAAGTGTTTTTTATATTTCAATGACTTTCATATGTGATTAAATAAAAGAATATGACTTAAATTGAATCAATAGGATTGAATATCCATAATTGATTATTTTCCTATGTGAGATATATTATAACTAATCACTTTTGAATCATGTTAGGCTTGATAGGATTGTTACGATAAAATCACCAAGGTGTGTATTTAATAATTATCCATTGAGCTTGGACTTTTTTTTTCAATTTCCATTAATGGAAAGAATTACACCTTTTATTTATGTACCCACATGAGTTGAATAATGTTAAATCCATGTAATTGTTTAATTTACATGTGAATGTTTTTGTAAGAAGTGTATATATGTGAGTAACACAATGGCCAAACTTTATGAGTTTGGTCTTTTCATGGGACACCCGTAGTTGATAAGTTATATTAGATTCTTTTTGTTTTTAACAAAACATGATTAATGAATATATTATATTTAAATGGAAAATAACATTGGGTGAATCATGGATTATGTTTACAATTATGTGGACAATATTATACGTATATTTTACCTTTTTCTCTTGATTGAATGTTTTATTATGTTGATATTACCTAGAAGGTATGGAACGGTTTAATATGTTTAAGCCATTAGTGAACCATGGATTCCATGGACTGACTCCTAGAGGATGACGTAAATACTGAGTGAGTTTTGGTTCCCTATATGAAAAACATCATTAGGATTAAAAAAACAATTGATAATATGTAATGAGTGATGCACGAGGCATCCATATAGGACCACCAATGATGGAATTAGTTGACATTGACTTACACCACACCTAGAGTGACATCAAGTTCATGAGAGGATCACCAGTAATGTTTTGTAGTGTGTTGGTGAAAATTTAACCTAGTGTGATACATGAATACTTATTTGGGAATGGCATGGATGGTCTACTATTTTAATGTATTATCATAATGAAGTGACCTATAACATTTATTTTAATAATAATACCATGAATGGATTCAATCTAGACTTGTATTTGTTTGGAAGACATTCTAAGGAATCTCTTGTGTTTATAGTTATACGGGGGATGTTAGGAATGAGATATATATTGAGACCTATCGATTCAATTATTCTATTCATTTAATTTTTTTATTAATGTGAATGGATAAAAAATTAGTAAATTCATATGATTTATGTTTACTTTTGAGTACATCCATTATTGTTACATATATTATTATCCTTCTAGTTTTTTCATACATTGGTTGGATTGGGCTTGGAACTATAGGTTCTAGAATACTATGATTTACATCTCACACCTTACTCGTGTACCATTCGTTCCTGATTAGACCTATTGTTTGCATGGAAATGGATACTTCTTTTTCTATAATGATAGAATTTGTAATTTGGGAGCAAAGGATTGACCTGGATATCGAGATTCTCGTGGTTATTTCCTTAGTGATTTGCTGCCATTTATTTCCCATTTTACTAAAATTTAAAGCATGTTTTACTATTTACTACATTCAAATATTTATCATCATATGAAATTAATTCAATTTATAAAATTTCATTATGTATTATCTATATTCAGTTGTTTCTACTATTGTATCCCATTGTTTTATTATTACTTTATATTATATAGTTGATATTTGAATTTTATTATTAATTTAATAATGTGCACTCTTAGATTTAAGGTATAGTCTCCCCACTGATGTACCTTCCTATCCTCACTTCTAGTTAGAAGCCACTTAAGTACATAGAGACACACTTGAGATCATTTGAGATTGATCTGACTACCTATTTTGTGGTTAGTAGAACCAGGACGTTACAATAAAAATTATATTTCCCCAAATTACAATAAAAAAATCAAATACATCCATAAAACCATTTATTTCTTCTTCACAAATAATTTAATTATATCCCTCAAGTATTCTGGGAAAAAGGAAATCACTATCATTGTGAATTCAAAAATTATCACAATATATTTTGTATCCTACACAATTTAATAAAAAATGACACTAAATTATGTGCATTGGGATTGAATGCGATTATATATACTATGTAAGTCAATATATTAAATCGAATTACTACAATGTAATTGTGAACTGTCGAATTAATTCATTCAACATATCCCTCTATATCAAACTATTCAAATTTGTAGATGAAGAGAATGAATAATTTCCCAAAAACATTTCCATTCATTATGGTATTAAAAAACCTTAGGATTATATGATATAAAATTAACCACATACTAACATATATATAAGTCAAAATTATTTTTCTATATTAAAATTAAGCTTCTATCATTATGATTCCCCATCTTGAACTATCATTATGTTGTAAAATATTTTTAGATGTTGTTTGATGATATAGAATGATTCAACGAAAATGGATTGTTCACCAAAATCTACATAAATTTCTATAAATAATGAGTTTTATTAGCAATGAATATGATATAGTGTCATTGTTCATTCCCTCAGTGAGAACTAGTTCCAGCTCATAAAACCCTAGTTATACCTTGGAAGAATCCACCAATGCTCAAACAGATGTTGTATATAAATTATTTAAAGACATGTATTATTCACTCAATAGTGGAAACCATTTTATTATAGGATAATTTAATTATATTTAAGATAAATAACATAATATTAATTCAAAACGTTATTCAATGATTTGTTATCCATTGAATATTAGGCTCATACATCACTTTTACATAGAAAAAAATATACATTTTTGAAATCCATTATTATTATACTCCTAAAATATCACACAGTTTCCTTTTTAAATGTAATCACCAAATGATATTACTCAATGAATTGTATGGGATAAAATCCCAAAAAACATGGAATAAAGGACATTAATAAATATTATCGGGTTGATTATAATTATAATCATCAATAGTAATTTTCATATCATAATTTTAATCATGAGGTAAAAAATATATAACGTTATGTAATTTTAATGTGCATAAAAATACATCATAACGTAGTGTTCAAAGACCACACATTGTTGTGAATAAATATAACAAAATGTTCACACATAACATATGTTCACCAATAGAATCATCATCATTGTGATCAAATCTGGCATCATATTCACACATTATTAATATAATCACATTATATATATCAAATTAAACAAATCCATTGGTAGTCCATATAAATGTGGTCACATCTATTACATCATAATTTTTATTATTATCATTATTTTACATATAATGTAATGAAATCATATGAAATAAATAAACCCATGGAATATAATGTGTTTCATGAAGGATTCATAAATAATATAATAACAAATATATTTTTGGGTTCCTATATGAATATAGTATATCAAATTTTGTCATTAAATATTTTCAATATTGAGTGTAAATGAAATTATTGAATAGGGTTAAATGATATGATTTGGGAAATTAATACCCATTTGACCAATATTTGTAAATTAATTAGACAAAGTATTTTTATAGGATATGAACATTTATATAAATTAAAATAAATGTGAAATAATTTTAGATTTTCATTTTTATGAAATTCAATGATTATCCATATATAAAATAATTTCATAGTCGAGCTAACCCAAAATATAAAAATATTGGTATGATATATCCCATATATTAAATCCTTTATTATTTTATATATTTTTCATCCAAAATCATAAATATATGTGTAGTAATACATTGAACCATAAATAAATTATGCTCATTATTTTCAACCAAGTTCAATTATAATAACCGGATTCTATTTCTTATTTCACATTGTTAATGGTGAAATATTTTGATATCACAATTTTCCTAAAATATCTAGATTAATTTTTATTTTCCTATTGTTCTTGTATTTATTTTAAAAGTATTAATATTTTTGTATAAATTCATAAAATAAATATCTTTAATCATTTATATGTCATAATTAATTTATTATATTCAAAAATATTTGTGGGGATAATAAAGGTGTTAGTAATTTTCTTTATTGGTGGTTAAGAAGTTTTTAATTGGACATTATCAAAAGATGATAAATGAGAATGTGAAATAAAAATAAATTATCAATATAATTATTATTGATGGTTAATGTTTTCAATATAATGTAAAAATAAAACCCATGTAATATTACACATTTTTTTGGAAATGTATACATATAAAATAGGATAAGGTAAATATAGAATATGAAAAGATGAAAACATTACAATTTTTTGATTTTAATTCTTTTTTATAGCACTAAAACCCTTTAATGATGGGAGTTCAAATAATCCATAATTCCCATATAAATTTTAATGGTATTATGATAGGGGATATAGTATGAAAATTTTGCTTCGTAGGAGTAATTGGTGTGGTTTTTCATATGGATTGAGTGTGGTTATTTATACAAGATGAGTTAGAATTTCTTGGTTAATAATATTTGAAAAAATATTATATTCAGGGTAAACCAAGAAAATATAATAATTTTTTCATTATAAAATATAGTTTATCTGGAAAAATTATATTATTACATTCGAATGCATTATTATAATTTTTTTTACTTTATTTAAAATGAATTGTTCATAAATGAAATGTATAATTTTATCTGTATATTTTTGGAATCATATTTTGGAAAAAATACATTTGGAAAACATCTTAATTGAATTTACATGGGTCATTTATAAAATAATTTCTTTGGTAAGATAAAACATTAATGAATTGAATACATCATTTTTACAATGCGAGTGATGAAATTTAAAATTTACCAAATAAATACACAAAGATATTTAATATTAACCTAATATCTAATGTATTTCATAAAATATCTAAAACAATTTCTTATAAAGTATATAAATGAAATTAATTTTATAAAATTTAATTCACATTATAAATAATTATATCTTATAATATTTGAAATAAAATTTAAAAAAATACATAAAAATATAGATCATTGAAATTTTTCTTTATAAATTATTTTAGTTTATAATATCATTAGTTATTTTATAAAAATATAATATTGAGTTTTTGGGAAAATTAAAATTAGAAAAATTATTTATGTTAATATATATATTATTTTTATATTAATTTATTATTTAACATTCATTCTATTATTTCTAATGGTCTAGTTACTTTGAAAATCGATCACATTAATATTCTGATGGTCACATTAAAATTCCAATGGTAAAAATTCATTAAATAAATATAAATCCATTACATGATTAGTTATTATATATTTTATTTTTATAATACATATATTGGTTTTCAAATTACTTTTTTGTATATTATTGTTTATGGGTAATGATTGTAAAATATCGGGAGGATCCAACAACTCGTTTTATAATTTTCTTATTTTTTCCCATTTTAATATTTAATACTTTTTTTAATAAAAAAAATAATGTAATGATCTGAATTATTTAAAAAATGATTGTATGTTCATATATTTTAATTTTAATTTTATTACTATATAAAATAATATAACTCACATTTATAAAGGAACAATTGTCATTTATAATGTCAGGGTTCGACCATTATTTCCCTTTATAAAATTTAACCTTGAAAATTATAATCTAAATATCGGATACGAATAGAATAACATGAATTTTTTCATCATTTCCAATCTTTATAATATCTCTACTTTATATTTATTGTTCTAACCAAACACATTAACAAGGGGAGTTGTCTTAATGTAAAGAACATTATCAGTATGGACCAATATATTCATTGTATCCTTTTTATACGAGATGTCATTATCTAGTCATATTTCCTCCAGATTTATTATATGTTATGATTTGTGTATATACATCTTCATGAGAGATGCACAAGAAAAAATTTCATATACATGAGCCACATATATTGATTGATCTAGGTGATAGTTTACTCCACCGATGTGAGAATGTACATAAAATAGTTCAATTTACACAGGGCTAATATTCCCATTCTTTAAAAAATTTATAACTATCTTCCATTGTGATTTTGAAATTTATATTGTTCATCCTACATCAAATTCATTATCATAATTATGGTTTGTTACATATCTCTTCTTCCAAATTAGAGTATATTTTATCTATTGATGTAATTCATGAGCCATTTTTGTCATCTCTTTTGCTGAATCAATTCAAAGAATATCTTTTCCACCACATTCACTACTTAAAGATAAATTTATACATTTATTCCCATATATAAAATCAAAGATAGCTATTAGAATAATGATTTCTGTGCTATTTTTGTATAAAATGTCAACTCTTATTGATGATGATCCCATCAGCGTTTAAATTCTATCGAGCATCATATATTAATTTCCCCATGATTATAAATGTTCCTTCAATGTTGTACATGATTTTTAGGATGATGGGCCATGATGAAATTCAATTTATGTCTTCTGCTGATGTGGAATAATTTTTCAAAATTTTGAAGTGAAAATTATCTCAAAAGTATAGATGATGGAATGTTATTCTACATGAATACTCAAAAAAATTTACATATATGAAGATTTTTTTTAATAAGTAAATTATTCCAAATATTGATTAAGTTTTTGGTAAAAGGAATTCAATAAACGACAACTCATATATTATTACATCCTTTCTATATATTATTGAGTCTTTTTATTATTTCCATATTCATCTCCCGCCATTTCAATGTGTTCATTGTCAATTGATTTGTAATATAATTGGAAATTAAACAATATATATTAAAATTATAATATTCTATGAATTTTTATGTTTAATTATATGTGTATTTATTTATGTAATATCACCATAAGTGCTCTATAATATAATGTTAAATATAGGCACTTCAGGGTTGAATATAGAAATGTGTTTTTTTAATTATCAAATATGTCAATCATTGTCTCAATTTATGATTAAATTTTTTTTATCAATATAAATTGAAAAAAACCATCATAATTGACCTGTAATTAATGATCCTTAACCTGATATACTACTTCAACATTATATTGATTCTCCAGGTCATCCCTTTGTGAGTACATGATCATCTATTGGATTAATGGTAAAAAAAATAATTTTGGAATGATAGGATATATTCTTTATAGATATTATTTATCGATACATCAATTTAATATCAATAAATTTTAGGTCTTTATCAATCCATGAAAAATATAAGTTTAATGTTTTTTTTCTATGAGCATCAGATTTTTTGTACACATTTCAACTATACGGACCCGACCTTAAAACATTACATAATCTTTAGTTATGTTATTAATTCACATTGAGAATCTTTTCAGGTTTATAGTTTTATTGAATTAGGTCACAACTGTAACATTACATCCCATAAGTTACAAAGTAGACACTTCTACTTAGTTCCCTTTATTTTTCACAAAACAAAACTTCTTGAAAAAAAAGTTTCATATCTTGTTCCATGTTTTAGAAAGCATGACTTTGTATTGTTCCCATCCATGAACATATTCTTCTTTAGGTCTTGTGAAAAACAATTCAAAAAACATTGTATTAGCATAAAAATATTAGTAAGGGATACATAATGAAGGAAACCTATTTTTTTCCAATCAACATGAAAACCATGAATAAATTATCATATGTAATATTTTTCACCTTTTTTTAGTTAGTAAAAAATATTCACTGAATAAAAGCTCATTTCGTACCCTTTTGTAACCAAAATATTACCATAAAACCCATTTAAATAACACATAACATATAAAGGTATCTTGGGACATATACATACTTAAATGGTATAACCATATAGTCGACTTCCACATATATCAATAAATAGAATAACTATACGGCTGACTTCCATATAAAATGAATTGTAGGTTATAACGTGACCACCTGTCCAGGTTTATCACGACACCACTCGTCATTTGGTTTATCATGTAACCACCCGTCCAATGTCCAAGTACAATTATTAAATCATAACACATACAACAAATATCAATGAATGAAAAAATTTCCAAATTTCAATCACAATATATCACATAAATATATTGACATAACAAATCCATTATCAAAGCCATTTTCAATCACATAATACATAAAAGTTTATATGGTACTTATTTTCCTTTGAAAAATACTTCGTCTTGTAATGCAAGCCAAAGATCAAATAATAATAATGGTGGTAGAAAGGTCTTTGTCACTGCATATGTTAAAAGAAATATTCATTTCTTTTATTCAGTAAAAAACATCATAGAAAAATATTACATTGGAATGAAATGAAAAGTCAACGGTGTTTATAAAACACATAAACGAATGTTTTGTATTAAACCCAAATATTACTCAATGATTGAAGATTGAGATGAAGTCCATTACCTCGTGTCCGACATGACCAATTCCTTCTTTAATTTCCTGAATGATAAATTAGAGATAATTTATACTTCCTTAATAACATTTTTCAAGTTTATTATTCTTTTTATGTCAATTATTTCTACGATATAATTATTATGTAATCATTTAAGTTAATAATGATCATTTTGATGATATTTCATACTTGAGTCAAAAATAGACTTCTTATAATTAAAAGTTATTCATGTTGTCAAATTTTCATTATATACATAATGATATTCTTGATTTAGATATCATATATATCATATATATCTATTATATAAATGTATTTATAATAGTACATAACATTTTGAGATAAGAAATGAAATGCACTGTTCATGGAGACGGTAAACCGTACATAGCAGGAACACTAGTTGCATTTCTATTTCATTTTTAATGGAATACAAACATAATGATAAGAAGTACTATAATAATTCTAGTCTAATATAATATATAATATTATTAACTCAAACTTTTATACATTCCACATAAGGCATGAACAAGTCATATCACTTTGAGGGGGGCGGTAGTCCGCACTTCCTCAAATGAGATTATCGTATTTACACACTTTGGAAACCATAATGGTATTCAAAAAAAGAAATATAACAAATAATAGAATAAAAATATATAAGATATATATCATATATAAATACATTCCCATCATAATGTCCACCATGAGAGGTGGTTGGAGATATTTGAACAATCATCGCTTCGTGAGGCAGTAGTTCGTCATCCACAGAGACATAATTTTATTTAACCATTAGACGGAGGTATGTGTAATGTTAGTTCTAATACATCTCATAATAACATTATATTATTTTGAAGATAATTATGTTTTTATAGAATAAGGTAATAAAAAGAGTTTACGAGGTTGGAGAAGTATAATAAAACTTAATAAAACAAAAGAATTTTAGAGAAATTGTTACCTTTATTTCGGGTAACTCTCGTTGGTTTGAACCAAAAAAACTTAATGAAGTTCCTTAATCCTAGGGGATGGCTTATACATGGAAGATATGGATGTATAGAGCTTATTTAGTCATAGTTTGGATGAGCCAACGGGCTTGAGAGGGGTAAGGAATGGGTTAGGGTTGAGGGCAGTTTATAAGGGGGAGGGACTCTTTAGGAATCTATAAAAATATTATATTTTTATATATTGATTTTCTGTTTCTAAATGTCCAAAAATAATTAATGTCTAAGATACGATGACTCATGTTAGAAATAAAATCATCCAATAATAATTGGACAGTTTTTTGATATTATTGTAATCTTTGTAATCTTATTTATTTAAATCAATTATTAATGAGGTAAACACTACATCATTATTGGTCATAAATATTTTAATTTATATAATATCCAAAAATTATAACACAAATACCATAACGGTGGATCTATTTTTAGCTTTATAATGATTATTTATAGTCTAAAACATAACTAATATAACCCCATGTAAAAATTAATTTACTAAAAGATATTTGTTTGTGTCATTTTTGTCTTCAATTTAAGTTATTTAAAATAATGTGTCATTATCCCTCCCAGGTGGCCCCATAGGGTCCCATAATCGACCCAAAGATTTCAATTGCCAGATTTGTATCAACGAATGGGATTAGGACACATGTTATTGTAATTTTATATTATTATATTAATATTTTATTACCCATATTTTCCAGATTTAACCTTTAACCATGGTAAATAAAATATTTACTCATGTAAATATTCATAATGTGTAAAATTAAAAGTTACCTATTTACAAAATTTATACATCCTGATTCCAAATATTTAATCTATTATTTCCAAATTCAAAACAAAGAAGTTTCAAAAATTAATTTAAAATGAATTCCCGCTGTCAAAACAAAAGGCAGGTTTTTAAGAAATAATAACTATCAAAAGATTGACACTTTTTATGGCCATTTTAAAAGTGAAATTAATTACAATAACCAAAAATGGATCAAATGGTAAAAAAAAAGTAATTACAGTTTAAAACCAATTAAAATTGTAATCTAGCCATATAAATATACAAGAGTAAAAGGTAGTTTTGAATTAACATACTATATTTTTCACTACTCATTAAAAAATGTATTTTATCAGAAATATACCAAATTATCATCTAATGTAAATATTGAGGTAAAAATTCTAAAGAATAATTTTATTTTGACAAATAGAATATATAAAAGTTACCAAAACATGATTTAATGAGGGTTCACCATCAAAAGGTAGGAAATCAACCTTTTAAAGGAAATTATACATAAAATAAAGTTAATTCACATTTTAAGCCTATACCTTTTGTTGGACAAGTGTAAAAACATTTTCAAACATTTATGATCACATTTTTTTTAATTTTGTTCATTCTCACCAATACAACAGCTATGAATTAACAAAAATTTAAAATAATAATATTATATTGTTATTGGGAAATGTTTTATTTCAAAGAAACCCATTACTGCGCATCGGGTACGCCATCGTACATAGAAACCCATTTAAAGTAAAATTAGTTTTTGAATTTACAAATAATAATAAAAATGAAAATGTATTATTTCTTTATTTACATGGGATGTTACATCCTTCCTCCTTTTGGAAATTGCGTCCTCACTGTTTAATTCATTTATCAAATAAATGGGGATATTTATACCACATTGCATTTTCAGATTCCCATGTTGCCTCGTCAACCATATGCTTTTTCCACAAATCATTTACCTCGTGAATTACCTTATTCAACAACACTTTCTCTATACAATCAATAATATGGACAGGTTGTTCCTCATATGAGATATTCTCATCCAACTAAACTACCACTGGGCTCAAAACATGAGATGGATATGGAATATAAATTCTGAACATTGAGAAATGAAAAAAATTCTGTACCTTGGAAAAAATATGGAGGTAAATACACTGTGTAGGAAATAGAACCCATTGTCTATAGGATTTCATAAATTCTAATTAACCTCAAACTCATCATTCCTTTCATACCAAAATGCATCACACTTTTCCATGGAGAATCTTTTGGAAAGACATGATCGCCTACCTCAAAAGAGAGATCCATCCCCCGGTTAACCACATATATTTTATACCTACAATGAGTTGTTCTCTTTTTATTCTAAATAAACTAAACATTTTCTACCTTTTCTTCAACCATTTCTAGTCCCATCATCTTTTATTCACCTACTTTATCCCAATAATCACGAGTTCAACAATGATTTCAATATAATTATTCAAACGAAGCCATCTGTATACTAGAATAAATTTTGTTATTATACGAAAATTCAAACGAAGAAATATTTTGGTTCTAACATCCCTTGTAATCCAGTGAACAAGCATGTAACATATCCTCCATGGTCTGAATTGTCTATTCTGGCTTCCCATCTGATTGCAGATGAAAAACTGTACTAAAATTACATTTAGTACCCAACAAATTTTGAAGGCATTTACATAAGTTATAAGTTTTCCTAGGATCACGATCAAATACAATGGAGTGGGGAACACCATGCATCCTAACTATCACTTTAACATTAAACTTAGATAGTTGATCTCGATACATATCACCTCAAATATGAAGGAAATGAGGATATTTAGTCAATCGATCAAAAATAACAAAAATTTCATTATTATCTCGAGATGTCTTTGATAATATCACAACGACGTCTTTGGATATATTTTCCCATTTTCACTCTGGCATGGGTAAAGACTGAAGCATCCCTTTTTGTAACTACTAATGTAATTTAACCTGCTAAAAATTTAAAAAATTCATAGTAAAATCAACAATATCTCTTTTCATTACATCCCAAAATTATTACTCCCGAAGAACTCTATACATCTTAGTACTTCCACGATGAACTGAAAACGTGGAACTATAAGCTTCACACAACAAATAATTATTCAACTATGAATCCCAAGGCACATATAATCTCTTCCAAATCCTAAATCCACATTCATTATCAATGATAAAATCAGGCATCTTACCCTTCTGAACCAACTCTACCTTTTTCTGTAACTCACTATCTTCTTTCTCCGCATTTATAATTCTGTCTAATAGAGATGATCTCACTGACACCTGAAACAAAACAGAAGAATTTCCAGCACCAACAACTTATATTCCAATGTTCATAAAATCCAAAACTGATGGATCACATTCCAAATGTAGAATTCTTAATGAAGCAGTTCTTTTTCATCTCAATGCATCATCCACGTTATTTTCTTTTTCAAGAGAGTAAAGGATCATGTATCATAATCCTTGATAAATTCAATCCATCTTCTATATCTCATATTATATTCTTTTTAAGTGAATATATACTTTAATAATTTGTGATCAATATATATTTCAAACTTTACTTCATAAAAATGATGCCTCAAAATTTTTAAATAAAAAAACAGTAGCTAATTCCAAATCACGTGTAGGGTAATTTAACTCATGAGGTATCAACTGACCTGAAGCAAAAGGAATTACCTGATAATTCTTCCTAATGACACTACCATGTCCTTTCAAAAAATCATTACTATAGATAACAAACACACCATTTATGGAAGGTAGTTTGTAAACTGGATCATTCACAAATCTTCTTTTTAATTCCAGAAAAAAATCATCAAATTCTTTTGTCCAAATGAACTTAACAACTTTTTGAGTCAACATATTCATTGGAATATATTACCGTGAAAAATTCTCACCAGACCTCTGGAAATAACATACCAATCCAAGAAGACTACTGATGTTAGTTATATTTGTGGGTCATGGACATTCTTCAACAACTTTTGTTTAAGAAGGATCAATAGTAATGCCATTTTTTGAAACAATGTGAACAAGGAAATAAATTTTACATAACCAAAACTCACACCTACTGAATCTCCCAAATAGTATCTTTTCTTTAATGGATTACAAGAAAACCCTTAAATAACTTTCATATTCATCATTTTTTTAGAATAATAAAAAATATCATCAATGAAAAAAACCACAATTTATCAATTGATTCAACTAAAACATCCCTAAAACACATTTTTCAATTATAATTCCGACCATATTAGGATGTGGATTTGGAAGGTCTTTTCCCTTCGATATGCCTTCCATAAAATGTGGATATGATTCCTTTATGAAAACCCATTATTAACATAGAAATATCATAGTTTAAGAAACATAGTAATCTATAAATTCTATATCACTTCAATATTAACATAAATTAATTTATTGAAATTAATTTATCAATGCCATAACTCTAAATTTTGTCTAAACTGACCTTTGATACCAACTATAATGACCCGAACTTAAAACATTACATAATCTTGAATTAAGTTAATAATTAACATTGAGGATATTTTCATGATTAGAGTTTTAGAGGATTAGATCATATCTGTTACATTACATCCCAAAAGATACAATGTAGACACTTCCATTATATTTTAATTATTTTTCACAAAATAAAAATTCTTTAAAAAAGAGCCATGTCAAGTTCCATGCTTTAGATAGAATGACTTTTTTTTGATCCCATACACGTCCCTATTCCACATTATTTAATGTCAATAACATTTCATATACATGTTAAGAGAATAAAAACACAGTAAGGGATACAACAAGATGGAAAATAGTTGGTTTTTTAAAATAACATGTAAACCATGAATATTATACTGTAAGTAATAATTTTCACCTTTATGAAGTATTAAATACTCTTCACTGAATAAAATATTAGATCTTATCCTTTTGTAACAAAAATATTACCATAAAACCAATTTGAAAAACACATAACATATAAGGGGAAATTGGGACATAAAATATTTTAAATAGAATAACCGTATGGTCGACATCCCCACATATCACTAAATAGAAACGCCATACGGCCGAAATCCGTACCCAATGCATTGGAGGTTATAACGTAACTACCCATATTGGTTTATCACATCACCACTTGTCATTTTTTTATCACGAAACCATCTATCAAATGTCCATGTACCATTATAAAATCAAAACACATACAATAAATATAATGGAAACAAGAAATTTCCACATTTCAATCACAATATATAATTTAAATATATTGACATAAAAAATCCATAATAAAATCCATATTCAATACCATAATATATAAAATAGTATATTTTATTTATTTTCCATATAAAACCATTACGTCTTTTCTGGGAATCCAAAGATTAAAAAAAACTTGTGGGGGCGGAAAGGTCATTGTCACCGCTTACGTTTAAAGAAACCTTCATTTTTGTCATTTAGTAAAACTTTTTGTAGAAAAATATTCCATTGGAATGAGATGAAGTGTCAATAGTGTTTATACTGTGTATAAAAGAATACTTGTATTAAACCAAAATATGCCTCAAAAGAAAGAGATTGAGACGAAGTCCCTTATATTGTGTCTGACGTGACCAGTTTATTCTATAATCTCCCAAATAATTATATAAAGTTAATTTATACTAGCTTAAAAACTTTTTTCAAGTTTATTAATCCTTTTCTATAAATTATTACCATGTTATAAACATTATGTTATCATTTAATTTTATAATGATCATTTAGTCGACATTTTGGTTCTTGAGTCCAAAATGGACTTCCTATAATTATAAGTTGTTCATGAAGTAAAAATTTCATTATGTACATAATAATATTCATGATTTAGATATCATATATATCATATATATCTAGTATATATGTGTATTTATAAAAGTACGTTATATTTTGTGATAAGAAATGAAATGCACCGTTCAAAGAGACGATAAGTCCTACGTACGCAAGAACGTTACTTCAATTTCTATTTCATATTGAAATGGAATGAAAACATATTGAAACAAAATTATATTATAATTCTAGTATATTATAAAATATAATATAATTAACTCTATCCTTTATACATTCCACTTAAGGCATGAACTAGGTCAAATCACTTTGAGGGGGCGGTAGTCCGCACTTCCTCAAATAAGATTATCGTATTTACCCACTATTGAATCCATAATGATATTATATAAATAAAAAATAATGAAGAATACAAAATATATAAGAATAATATATATCATATATAAATACAGTTCCATGATAATTTCCGCCATGAGAGGCGGTTAGAGATATTTGAACATTCATCGTTTTGTGAGGTAGTAATTCCCCGTCCACAGAATCAATATGTACTATACCCATTAGATGGAGGTGTGTGTATGTGTAGCTAAAATCCTTCTCATAAAAATATAATTTTTAATATATTATACATGTTTTGTAATTATAGAAAAGAATAAAAATATGTTAGAGGGTTGGATAAGTATAATATAACAATAATAAACCAATGAATTTAAGAGAAACGGTTACATTTAATTTTGGTAACTTCCTTCTGTTTGAACCAAAATGACTTCTTGAAAAGACTTCTACCTAGGAAAAGGATTTTTGGAGGAATAATGGGATGTAGAGAGATTATTTAGTTAGAGATTTGGATCACCATGCGGCTTGAGATGTGTAAGGAATGGGTTAGAGAAAAGGGCTTTTTATAAGGGGGAATTGTCTCTTTAGAAATGTGTGAAAATATTAATTTAATATATAATGATTTTCATTTTCTAAATTTCCAAAATTAATTAGCATAAAAGAATAGATGACTCATGGTCAAAATAAAATCATCCAATATGAATTGGAATGGTTTGGATATTTTTATAATCTATAGAATCTTATTTATTAAAATCATTTATTAATGAGGTAAACCCTACATTATTTTTGTGTCAAAAATATTTTAATTTATTCAATGTTTAAAAATTATTAAAAAATTATCATAATGTAGGAAATATTTTTTAACCTTATCATGAATATTTATAGTCTAAGAGATAACTTACATAACCACATGTAAAAATTAATTTACTAAAAGATATTTGTTTATGTCATTTTTGTGTTTGATTTAAGATAATTGAAATAAATTGTCATTATCACTACCATTTGGCCCCATTAGGTCGAAAAATCGACCCAAAGATGCCAATGGTTGGATATGTATCAAACAATAGGATTTTAACACATGTTAGAGTAATTTTATAATATTTTAGTAATATTTTGTTACCCTTATTTAATATATTTACCCTTCAACAATTGTAAAAAAATATTTACTGAAGTAAATATTCATAATGTATAAAAATAAAATTTAAATATTTACACGATTTGGACCCCCTATTTCCAAATTTAGAATACAATTTTTAAAATTCAAAACATAGAAGTGGAAGAAATTAATTTAAAATTAATTCCAGTTGTCAAAACAAAAGGTGTGTTTATAAAAATAATAACTAACGATTGACACTTTTTTATGTACAATTTCAAAGTAAAATTAATTCCAATAACAAACATTGGATTAAATGGAAGAAACACTAATAAAATTACACTTTAAAAACAATGAAATATATATTATAACCATATAAAGAATTAGATTAAAAGGTAGTTTTGAATTAAAATTCATTATTTTCCATTGTTCATTATAATTTGAATTTTACCAGGAAAATACCAAAATTTCATCCAATATAAATTTTGATGTCCTAATTATAAATAATAATTTTATTTTTTCAAATTGAACATATAAAAGTAACCAAAACTATATTTAAATAGGGTTCTCTATCAAAAGGTAGTAAATAAAAATTTAGAAGTAAATTATGCTTCAAATTATGTTTATTGGCATTTTAAGCCTCTAAATTTTATTGTATAACTGTAAAAACATTTAACAAACATGTATAATAATATTTTTGTTAGTTCTGTTCATTCCTAACAATACAAGAATTATAGATTAAAAAATATTTAAAATAATAATATTATATTATTAATGTGCAATGATCAATTTCTCAGAAACAATTGTTGCATATTGGGTATGCCATAGAACATAGAAACCCCATTAAAGAAAAATTAATAATTAATTTACAAATATTAATAATACTAAAAATTTATTATTTATTTATTTACCTGGGATGTAACATCAATGATGAAAATGAAAAGGTAAATCATAGTCCATAATCAACTATAAGTATTTTCCATGATGAATGTTCATCTAATTGTGTATAATTATAAACATTACAGTCTTTTGATTCATACATATGTCAAACATCTAAAAATAGAGTTATTCCCACCAAATCCTCTTAGAGAATATCCTTACTACTAACTCCAAATAATTATTTCGGTAGTTATACACAATGATCATCAGTCACTATAAAGAATATGTTATCAACATTCCCATCAACATCAGATCATAAAAAGAATTCATTTAAGTCTCATTATATATCAATACCTATTCACCATGTGATTGTAATGTCATTATAGGTACAAGGATCAGACTCTTCTTGAGATCCTTAATGCATTCCTCAGATTCCACAATCTGAATATACATTACCCATTTTCCATCAAATTATTTTAAGTTCCTATATTATCTATGAAAATTAAAAATTTCAATGAAAAATAATGTCAAATTCCAAAACTAAATTTCATTGGTCAATAAATGTTGGAAATTACTTCCATCAATTGCGATCACATTTTCAAGGAACATGGTTTCTACCATTCCTATGGTCAATATGGTTAACATATAATTAATTTTATTATTTATTTATATAGGATGTGCAAATTAAATATTATATTTATGTTAATAATTATAATTAGGTAAAATGATAATTTTATCAATTATGACTACATATAATTTATATTAATTTATTATGAAATATATATTCATTAAATACTTATAGATGGTATAAGAATTTTCAATAATTAAGCGCATCAATATGATCTCATAATTTCCATACCATGTATGGATGTCCAAATTTGGAAAATACTTCCTATATTCCATTATATAATGATATCAGTAAATAAAATCATCCTTTATGAAGAACTATTCACCAAAAAATATAAAAAAATCATCCATCCCTGGTAGAGGATTTATGTTCCTCATGTTGATCTTGATGAGCTCATGATAATAGATAAAAACTATATTGATCTAACCTTTTTCATTACAATGACCGTCAATACACCCCATAGAGATTTAGTAAACAGAATGAATAATTGTTTCAAATTCTCCTACATTAGATTCATAAAATAATAATGTTCTAAGTGGTATATCCTATAACATCATTTCGATATCAGATTATTTCTGTGTATATGATCCATTATTCTCTCTACCACATGATATAAGAGATTTCTAGGTAACAAATTTGGAAATAAATCCGTATTTTCCTTGATAATGGGAATTTACCTAAAGTTTGTACATTCCATTAATACAACCATTTTGGAGTTGTATGTTCCTTCCCTACTAAGAAGTGACCATAATGTAGATATATATTACATTGAATATTAATGACCTCACGTAAATGTTTACCTAATAATGGGATGAATCAATATATATAAAGATATTTACAATTCTATTCAATTAATGTGGGATCTATATAATGAGACAAAATCAATTCATCTTATTACTTCATATTAAACATGGGGATATATTTGGATATTCTCTATAAGAAACGTTCGGTACCTTTTAACAGGATTATATTCTAACAATTGGGATATATTAATCAATTCATATTGTTTTTAATGGATTATTACACTTTATGTTATGATGTTTAAGCTTTGAATGTTCAAGAAAACATGATAGATATAATTGAATTTCATGAATTAGAATAAAAATAATAATTTTTAATTATTTTTCGAATTGGAATACTACAATGAATAAATTTATATTCATGTTCATCCATAGTGGTATAGATGACCTAGGATTTATCTATTTTCCATTGTCTTGGTGTAATGCCCCGACCCTAATTATCTAGAGTCGGTGTATTACTTCGTAACATTGGCATGATCATGAGAAAGATCAAGTCTCGAAAGACCGATTAGTTTAGTAGCCTTGGAATAACTAGATACATCCATAAATATTTACATTACATCATAAAAAAAAACATCTTGTCTTCATATCCCCTCATACTATCCCTGCAGGTCATTCATAAATTACTTCTTCATAATCCTGGGAAAAATAAAACATTGAAAGGGGTGAGCTCGGATGCTCAGTAAGGATAACATTATAGCAGAAGCTTTCATAAATAAGCATAAACACTTAAGGCAATTTATAACTAAAACAAAAGCCTTTTAAAATTGAACTTCAACATAGTATGGCAAAAGTAAAATGAAATAATGCCATTTACTTACTCACATGGATATTCTACTAGTCGAATGATCACATGCAATATCAATAACCACTTTCATAATGATGGAATGCATAATGCCAGACTATCATAACCACATAGCCAAGGCCTCGTGCCAAGACTACAAATAAGATTTTGCCAAGGCCTTGTGCCAAGACACTAGTTTGTCTCATGAGACCTACCGATGCATCGAGGAGCTATAGCGGGCTCCACCCGTCACTTATTAAGTCCAATGCATTCCCATATGAAAAGGTTTAAATATAACGTAAACATTCGTATTAAACTAGCATACGAAATGTCAATACTTTCACCACAAACCATGAATGGTATAAAAATAGCACATCCACAGTCAAACATAATTCATTCGATACAATATGGAAGATTGTATTGTATCACATTAACCTAAATCAATAATAATGAAGGATGTTGACATAGATGAAAATAATCATCAAAACTATTTGAGAGAAATATCCCCCTTTTCTTGAAAACATTTAAAAGTCACACTATTTGTCAAGAAGCCATTTAAAAGTATATTTTTGAATCAAAGTGTCCCATACCACTTTGAAACTTTTAAAAGGAGTTTTAATTTTAAAACTTTAATGTCCATATAAATAAATCCTTAAAAACATTTTTAAAATATGGACATTAATGAGCATGATTTAGAAGAATAATTCTTTAAAACATTTTAAAATGGTATTTTGGTTAGAGTTTCTAACCAAAAGAGAGACACTTGAATACAAATAATTGAGGTAATCAAAACATTGTAATATCATGAGAATAAAGGAATTCATGATATACTATGTCAAAGTACATTATATACACCACATAGAAGTGATTTGGTGTATATCATCAAAGAAGTCTCAATGGAATGTAAATTGAGATGAAATTTCTCAAAAAGGTTGTATCCTTAGGTTAAGGATAAATCAATGACATAATTATGTGTGACAAATATAAATACACTAAATATGATTGGATATTCAGTGTGAAACAATCAAAGGACATTCACACATATTCTTGTAAAAAAACAATACCAACGAATTGGATGTTTAACTCAACAAATGGAGAATGAGTTAAAATTACTCTTATCAAATTCATATCAATGACTTGAGAATTACCAATGGAGTGATTATGTGTATCAAACTTCTATCCACAGGAAGGGGAGTGGAAATTATGACATAATCAAATGAATAGTGATTCCACACATAATCTTGGGGTAATATAATCAATGAAATATGTGTAAAGCCAAATGAGTGGAAATTGAAATCTCAAATTCCCTTATCGATTAGGTAACTTACGAAACATACACCCATGAAAGAAGTATCATACCATGATGATGTAAATACCCATAAATTAAAGTAT
Organism: Viscum album; assembly: GCA_963277665.1. NCBI lineage: Eukaryota > Viridiplantae > Streptophyta > Magnoliopsida > Santalales > Viscaceae > Viscum > Viscum album. Next base: position 1,295,316,693 of record OY728158.1, read on the forward strand.
ATTACACAATGAATACGATCACGGGCAGTACACATAAACCACATGCAATAATTAAGTGGTGATCAATGGAATTCTCACGGAATTAAAAGTGAGATAAGAAAACCCTTACTTTGTACTTTTTCCTTGGTCGATGGTAGGTTTACCTCCTGTATAATGGTGAAATAATTTTTATTGAATAATACAAGAATCATTTACTTTAATATGATATCATATATGATCTTTTAACATTGATTTGTTAATAATATCTTAGTATTAACGCCGTTTCGGGTGTTAACTTATTCATTTTCTTTTATATGTTTTGTTACATAAGTCATGTTTGTTGTATCTTATTCATATCCAGAATGATATCAAGTCCCTAAACATCATTTTTAAATCATTAAATGATAATTATACTTGAATGGATACGATGGATAATGAATCTCATCGCGTTCGTGGAGACGGTAGTCCGTACGTACGCACGAACGCTACTTCCATTTAATTTTTTAATTTTTTATTTTAATAGAATCGAATCCAAATGATACATATGTATATTAATATTCCAGTATAATATAATATTTTATATATGTTACTTAAGTTCATTAACACAATTATTTATACGTTCCATATGTGGTATGAACGAGTCATATCATTTTAAGGGGGCGGTAGTCCGCACTTCCTCAAATGAAATTATCGTATGTATATATGACATTAAACGAATAATGGTATGAAATAAAATGGAATTACAGAAGCTTATATATAAAATATATATCATTAATATCATATTTAATTACAGTGCCATCATAATGGCCACAATGAGAGGCGGTAAGATGTTTTTGAACAATCATCATTTCGTGAGGCGTTAGTTTGCCATCCACAGAAACATTATGTTCATCATCCATTAGATGGAGTTGTGTGTATGTGTAGTTTGAATACTTCTTATAACAACATCCTAGTATATTGAGGATACTGGTGTTGTTACAAAAGAAGGGAAATAAAAAGAGTTTGGGGGTTGAAGAAGCAAAATAAATGAAAATAATTTAAGAGAAATCGTTACCTTTAATTTAGGTAACTCACTTTGGTTGGAACCAAAGGACTTGTTGAAATGCTTTCTGCCTAAGGGGAAGCTTCAAGGAGGAGGAGAGGGATGTGGGGAGCTTAGTTGGGCAGAGTTTGGACGAGCCAAGTGGCTTGAGAGGTGTGAGGAAATGAGAAGGAGGAGTGCCCTTTTATAAGAGGGGTGAGGGGCACCTTTGGAAAAGCTAGAAATATTAATTTATAATAAATTCATATTCGGTTTACAATGGCTCCAAAGTTGACTATTAAAAGGTTGAGGTGGGGATAGGTCGAAAACAACTTATCCAATAGAATTTAGACAGGTTTGGGTACTTATATTAACCTTATCTTTAAGTATTAACTCTAAGTTAATTAGTTTCACTTTTACAATGTCTCTTTGTATTCTTATATAATATGGTTAATAAACTTACTATATACATCCAAAAGACCCCCAAGTGGTCCATTAATGATTAACCTATCATAATATAAGTCTCTTGGCCGAACCTTAGATTTTTAGGAATTTAATATCAATTAATAATATAATATTTGTTTTAAGAACTCTTTTATGTCAATTTTGACACTATTCACTAGTTGATTTTTGTGAAACTCATAACAGATTGATTACTTCGAACAAAGTCAAATAAATCAATCCTAATATATCATATTATCCTAGAAAATTTGTTTAATTCATTAAAAGTTTAATATTATAATTATTTGGGTATTTATAATATCAATTTTGTTAATTGTTTACTATTTTAGTAATTACTGCATCATCATTGTGTCATAAATAAAATAAATTATTTAATGTCAAAAAATTATAAATAAAATATAATTATGTAGGAAATCTTTTTAGCTTTCTAATGAATATTTATAATCTAAAATCCAGCATATATAACCCTATGTAACAATTGTTTTGCTAAAAGATATATGCTTGTGTCATTTTGTTTTCATTTTAACTTAATTAATATAAAGTGTCATTATCACTTACAAGTGGATCCATGGGGTCCCAAAATTGACCCAAATATGACCATGGTCGACCATGTATCAACCAATAGGGTTAAGACACATTTTAGGGTAATTTAGTATTATTATAATATTATTTTTTAACCCTTATTTACCGGATTTACCCTTAACCATGGTAAATAAAATATTTACCGCAGTAATTATTCAATATGTCTAAAAATAAAAGTTACCTATTTACACAATTTGGACATACTGATTCCAAATATGGAATCCATTTTTCTAAATTCAAAACACAGAAGTGGCAGAAATTAATTTAAAATTAATTCCCGCTGTCAAAACAAAAAGCGTGTTTTTAAGAGATAATAACTATCAAAAGATTGACACTTGTTTATGTTCGGTTTAATTGTAAAATTATGTCCAATGACCAACATTATATTAAATGGTAAAAATATATTCTAAATATACTTTAAAACCATTCAAATTCACAATTTATCACTATTAATTATTTTGATTAAAAAAGTTGTTTTTAATTAAAATTTAGTAATTTTCACTATTCATCAAAATATGAAAGTTATCCGAAAAGTACCAAAATTTCACCTTAGGCTAAATTCGATATTCCGAATCCAAAAATGAAGTCCATTTTGAAATATAAAATATATATAATTTCTAAAAGTAGGTATTACTATTCATAACGGCTAGTTTGATTGGTTGTGGTGTGTTAAAATCTCGAAGTTGCGTACAATGCACGTCATTGCATTATTCGAAAGGAAACATACCGAGGAAGCTTGGGGTGTTACATTCTCCCCTCCTTCAATAAATTGCGTCCTCGCAATTTTTAAAATTTTTCATGGGAATATAATGGAAAGTCCCACATCGGAAAAAGAGTCAATAAAACTGTCACTTTAAAAGAAAGAAAGAGAGGTATAAGGGTCATCCAAGATAACCCATACTAGGATTCCATGTAAGAAAACATGGATATGGATGATAAACTAAGTGTCAAGTTCTGATGGAGAGGGATAGAAATCATGATCAGGAGAAAGTTAACAATGAGAAAACCACAAACTTGTGTTGGGACAAACGACCATTAGTCTCCTAGTAGGAAAGTAAACGGACAACATTTTTTTTAAGTTACATTACGTAAGGAAGAGGAATTCATTTATGATATTGACTAAGAACATTATGAGATATACTTACATTTTAAGTATATTTTCATTCTTTAATAAATTTCCACCACTAACTCATTTTTTTTTAAAACGATGAGTATTCAAGAAGACTTGGTCACATTGGAAGAGATAGAATAAACTTCTATAGAATCACATGATCCATGAAGGATAAACCATATATTTACATTGTATTTGAAGATTAATCAAAACCAAAATGGTCAGTGAATGATCTAATGATCCCCCAAAAGGATATTCATTGAGATAAATATGCACTAATCTTAATTTCTAAAATTAAACCAACAATACCCCTAAGTTAAATAGATACCATTCAATAACCAATTGTCCTTAAAATCCTTTAATATAATCCAAACTAATATTGAAACCCAAAACATAGAAGAATTTGATTATGTAGTCTCCCATGTTAAATTGTATCTCCAAATGACATCAGATACTCTTAAAGTCACATACTCAAAAGTAATTAACCTAATCACATATTCTCTATTATAGGTTAATCATTTCCATAAATAACCCAAATCACTATAAATCCACAATAAAAACGTAGATAAAAATCTATCATTACTCCACAAATGAAACCCCATAGTATTCTATTTTCCTTGGACATATAGTGTTTCCAACAAAGCGAACATCTTCCAAAATAACATTTATCACTTAATCACCAAATCATTTTCCTATACCAAGGGTATTCTTTTGATATGAAATAAGAACCCAAATCAACTTATTATTGATCAATAAAATCATTTAACAAAAAAAAAGTCACACTAACCAGGGACTTCACGTAGTCCAGTGGTAGGCGATAAATCCCAATCGCACTTTGGTTGTGGGTTCGATTCCCATAGCTTTGTCCGACGCGACGGGTTGTCACACGGTCTACGTGTTGTCCTTTTTCAAGAACTATATTATATAATATTGCCAAAATGAGATAAATTCCTCAAAATACTATATCATAAATTTAACCACAAATGTTATATCATACCTTGAATCTTCATCCCAAATTAGAATAACTTATAATTCTCTCAAACCCCAATGATCATATAAATCCAAATGGTTATTTATACCCAAATCCACAAGCGAAGAGACAATTCTTCCTCAAATATCATTCTCACATGGCAAACTGCGGGGTTACAAATACAAGAGAAAATTATTCCATAGTAAACCCATCAACAAGGAGTGATAATACTTTTTAAACATTTCTCCAACCATTTATTCCCACATAGCTTCTTCTTTGACCATGAAAATATCCTATAGAATAGGACATTCACTCGGGTAATGGCCAGGTCCCCTACATTTACGACAAATGACAGTAAATGGACTCTTGGGACCATTTTTATCTTCTTCCATAGTACTCTTCATTTTTCTTCGGCAATTCTTTACATTATCTCCTTCCTTCCCGCACGTAAAACATTTCGTTGTCCCATTGAGACACTTTCCTGGGTGTCTCTTTCCACATTTCCTGCATGATGAAAATTGAGGGTTCTTTTCTCCATGGTCTCCATTGCTGGAGCTCTTATCATTTATCACCTTTCTCTTCCTTGTTGAGTCTGGGAGTTGGTTAATATATATGTTGTTGATCATATTTTTGGAAAACTGATTTGGCATAAAGACGATATCTTTTACGCCTATCAACATTCCATTTTGTTGCTCATTGCCACCACCGTTCCCATCTTGTACATCATTCTCAAAGTCACTATGACTTCCTTGGAATCCAGCCATTGACTAAAACCATAAAGCATTGTGTGAGTAATAGTAGTCGTAAAATCATTTAGAGATTAAAATGTCACCATATTCTCAATTTGAAACATATTAGGATTAACCAAGGTCATTTACTCTCATCTTATATATATATTACTTAAATTGGTTTGTAAAGAAAATGTAAATTATCCTAAGCATATCCCCCGGGAGTGTCGTAACCAAGAGTGCAGCAAGGCCCGTTGTCGTGCACCAGTTCCCGTTCGAGTCTAGCTCAAAGCGGTGTTTTCGGGTTTTACCCCTAGGTACATCTGTGCCAGAGCCGCCTCTACCTGCTCGTATCCAGACAGGGATGTATTGCTCGGAAAACTCACAAAATCTCTACAATACCAAAATTCTAGGAAGTTCTTTTATACTAATCCTCAAAGTTCATCTTAGGTCTACGTGCTCTAATCAGAGTTTATCTAAATCTAGCTACCAAGGTTTGTACTAAACTTCCTCTGATACCAACTGTAACGCCCCGACCCTAATTATCTAGAGTCGGTGCATTACTTCGTAACATTGGCATGATCATGAGAAAGATCAAGTCTCGAAAGACCGATTAGTTTAGTAGCCTTGGAATAACTAGATACATCCATAAATATTTACATTACATCATAAAAAAAACATCTTGTCTTCATATCCCCTCATACTATCCCTGTAGGTCATTCATAAATTACTTCTTCATAATCCTGGGAAAAATAAAACATTGAAAGGGGTGAGCTCGGATGCTCAGTAAGGATAACATTATAGCAGAAGCTTTCATAAATAAGCATAAACACTTAAGGCAATTTATAACTAAAACAAAAGCCTTTTAAAATTGAACTTCAACATAGTATGGCAAAAGTAAAATGAAATAATGCCATTTACTTACTCACATGGATATTCTACTAGTCGAATGATCACATGCAATATCAATAACCACTTTCATAATGATGAAATGCATAATGCCAGACTATCATAACCACATAGCCAAGGCCTCGTGCCAAGACTACAAATAAGATTTTGCCAAGGCCTTGTGCCAAGACACTAGTTTGTCTCATGAGACCTACCGATGCATCGAGGAGCTATAGCGGGCTCCACCCGTCACTTATTAAGTCCAATGCATTCCCATATGAAAAGGTTTAAATATAACGTAAACATTCGTATTAAACTAGCATACGAAATGTCAATACTTTCACCACAAACCATGAATGGTATAAAAATAGCACATCCACAGTCAAACATAATTCATTCGATACAATATGGAAGATTGTATTGTATCACATTAACCTAAATCAATAATAATGAAGGATGTTGACATAGATGAAAATAATCATCAAAACTATTTGAGAGAAATATCCCCCTTTTCTTGAAAACATTTAAAAGTCACACTATTTGTCAAGAAGCCATTTAAAAGTATATTTTTGAATCAAAGTGTCCCATACCACTTTGAAACTTTTAAAAGGAGTTTTAATTTTAAAACTTTAATGTCCATATAAATAAATCCTTAAAACCATTTTTAAAATATGGACATTAATGAGCATGATTTAGAAGAATAATTCTTTAAAACATTTTAAAATGGTATTTTGGTTAGAGTTTCTAACCAAAAGAGAGACACTTGAATACAAATAATTGAGGTAATCAAAACATTGTAATATCATGAGAATAAAGGAATTCATGATATAATATGTCAAAGTACATTATATACACCACATAGAAGTGATTTGGTGTATATCATCAAAGAAGTCTCAATGGAATGTAAATTGAGATGAAATTTCTCAAAAAGGTTGTATCCTTAGGTTAAGGATAAATCAATGACATAATTATGTGTGACAAATATAAATACACTAAATATGATTGGATATTCAGTGTGAAACAATCAAAGGACATTCACACATATTCTTGTAAAAAAACAATACCAACGAATTGGATGTTTAACTCAACAAATGGAGAATGAGTTAAAATTACTCTTATCAAATTCATATCAATGACTTGAGAATTACCAATGGAGTGATTATGTGTATCAAACTTCTATCCACAGGAAGGGGAGTGGAAATTATGACATAATCAAATGAATAGTGATTCCACACATAATCTTGGGGTAATATAATCAATGAATTATGTGTAAAGCCAAATGAGTGGAAATTGAAATCTCAAATTCCCTTATCGATTAGGTAACTTACGAAACATACACCCATGAAAGAAGTATCATACCATGATGATGTAAATACCCATAAATTAAAGTATATTACACAATTAATACGATCACGGCAGTACACATAAACCACATGCAATAATTAAGTGGTGATCAATGGAATTCTCACGGAATTAAAAGTGAGATAAGAAAACCCTTACTTTGTACTTTTTTCTTGGTCGATGGTAGGTTTACCTCCTGTATAATGGTGAAATAATTGTTATTGAATAATACAAGAATCATTTACTTTAATATGATATCATATATGATCTTTTAACATTGATTTGTTAATAATATCTTAGTATTAACGCCGTTTCGGGTGTTAACTTATTCATTTTCTTTTATATGTTTTGTTACATAAGTCATGTTTGTTGTATCTTATTCATATCCAGAATGATATCAAGTCCCTAAACATCATTTTTAAATCATTAAATGATAATTATACTTGAATGGATACGATGGATAATGAATCTCATCGCGTTCGTGGAGACGGTAGTCCGTACGTACGCACGAACGCTACTTCCATTTAATTTTTTAATTTTTTATTTTAAAAGAATCGAATCCAAATGATACATATGTATATTAATATTCCAGTATAATATAATATTTTATATATGTTACTTAAGTTCATTAACACAATTATTTATACGTTCCATATGTGGTATGAACGAGTCATATCATTTTAAGGGGGCGGTAGTCCGCAGTTCCTCAAATGAAATTATCGTATGTATATATGACATTAAACGAATAATGGTATGAAATAAAATGGAATTACAGAAGCTCATATATAAAATATATATCACTAATATCATATTTAATTACAGTGCCATCATAATGGCCACCATGAGAGGCGGTAAGATGTTTTTGAACAATCATCATTTCGTGAGGCGTTAGTTTGCCATCCACAGAAACATTATGTTCATCATCCATTAGATGGAGTTGTGTGTATGTGTAGTTTGAATACTTCTTATAACAACATCCTAGTATATTGAGGATACTGGTGTTGTTACAAAAGAAGGGAAATAAAAAGAGTTTGGGGGTTGAAGAAGCAAAATAAATGAAAATAATTTAAGAGAAATCGTTACCTTTAATATAGGTAACTCACTTTGGTTGGAACCAAAGGACTTGTTGAAATGCTTTCTTCCTAAGGGGAAGCTTCAAGGAGGAGGAGAGGGATGTGGGGAGCTTAGTTGGGCAGAGTTTGGACGAGCCAAGTGGCTTGAGAGGTGTGAGGAAATGAGAAGGAGGAGTGCCCTTTTATAAGAGGGGTGAGGGGCACCTTTGGAAAAGCTAGAAATATTAATTTATAATAAATTCATATTCGGTTTACAATGGCTCCAAAGTTGACTATTCAAAGGTTGAGGTGGGTATAGGTCGAAAACAACTTATCCAATAGAATTTAGACAGGTTTGGGGACTTATATTAACCTTATCTTTAAGTATTAACTCTAAGTTAATTAGTTTCACTTTTACAATGTCTCTTTGTATTCTTATATAATATGGTTAATAAACTTACTATATACATCCAAAAGACCCCCAAGTGGTCCATTAATGATTAACCTATCATAATATAAGTCTCTTGGACGAACCTTAGATTTTTAGGAATTTAATATCAATTAATAATATAATATTTATTTTAAGAACTCTTTTATGTCAATTTTGACACTATTCACTAGTTGATTTTTGTGAAACTCATAACAGATTGATTACTTCGAAAAAAGTCAAATAAATCAATCCTAATATATCATATTATCCTAGAAAATTTGTTTAATTCATTAAAAGTTTAATATTATAATTATTTGGGTATTTATAATATCAATTATGTTAATTTTTTACTATTTTAGTAATTACTGCATCATGATTGTGTCATAAATAAAATAAATTATTTAATGTCAAAAAATTATAAATAAAATATAATTATGTAGGAAATCTTTTTAGCTTTCTAATGAATATTTATAATCTAAAATCCAGCATATATAACCCTATGTAACAATTGTTTTGCTAAAAGATATATGCTTGTGTCATTTTGTATTCATTTTAACTTAATTAATATAAAGTGTCATTATCACTTACAAGTGGATCCATGGGGTCCCAAAATTGACCCAAATATGCCCATGTTAGACCATGTATCAACCAATAGGGTTAAGATACATTTTAGGGTAATTTAGTATTATTATAATATTATTTTTTAACCCTTATTTACCGGATTTACCCTTAACCATGGTAAATAAAATATTTACCGCAGTAATTATTCCATATGTCTAAAAATAAAAGTTATCTATTTACACAATTTGGACATCCTGATTCCAAATATGGAATCCATTTTTCTAAATTCAAAACACAGAAGTGGCAGAAATTAATTTAAAATTAATTCCCGCTGTCAAAACAAAAAGCGTGTTTTTAAGAGATAATAACTATCAAAAGATTGACACTTGTTTATGTTCGGTTTAATTGTAAAATTATGTCCAATGACCAACATTATATTAAATGGTAAAAATATATTCTAAATATACTTTAAAACCATTCAAATTCACAATTTATCACTATTAATTATTTTGATTAAAAAAGTTGTTTTTAATTAAAATTTAGTAATTTTCACTATTCATCAAAATATGAAAGTTATCCGAAAAGTACCAAAATTTCACCTTAGGCTAAATTCGATATTCCGAATCCAAAAATGATGTCCATTTTGAAATATAAAATATATATAATTTCTAAAAGTAGGTATTACTATTCATAACGGCTAGTTTGATTGGTTGTGGTGTGTTAAAATCTCGAAGTTGCGTACAATGCACGTCATTGCATTATTCGAAAGGAAACATACCGAGGAAGCTTGGGGTGTTACACTTGGGTAGTCTTTAATATTGAATGCTGATAAAGACTCGTGGTTTAGTGAACTAGCACGTCTAGTTCACCTTCACCATATACTAGAATAATTAAACAACAATAGGTTAATTCCCCTCATCTGTCAAATTAAATGGAATCTTCATCTCTCACATAAATTAATGATAATGATTTCCTAAACTACCATGAATAATGGATTTTCATACCCCTTTAATGAAATAAAAATGATGATTCTTTTGATGTTCTTGACATGTTGATGGCAAGATCTCTATTCCAACATTTTAATACGACCTCCATTATTGGAACACCATAATTTTTATCTTGTCTTCATATCAATTAGTCTATTTTCTAAACATTATATCATCACCGAGTGAACATTGAACTACATCTTCATAAATCCCAGAGTCCCGGATACATGGATCCCTTTTTAGGTTTCATTTTAATGCACTACAGAACCTACATGTTTTTTCAATATTAATAACACAAATAAGGGTTGTATCCTTAAATAATTTTGAAATATTAATTGTATTTCATAATATATTAACCATCATTATTCTTATTCTATCATAATAGTATCCTTATTTTTTAGATAAATTCAAGAGATAATTTTTATAAAATATCATCCTAATTTCATCCCACTATATTATTTCTATTAGCATTGTATTAGTTGATCACCATTAATCTTAACATCAATAATAATGATAGAAATTAGGGGTAACATATTCCTTCAAAGAATAATATGACACTAAAAAGTTCTTATAATTTTAGTTAATCCATTGCACCATAATAAATTTACTGGAATTTCTACTAAATTTTGATGGTCATTGTCTTATAATGGAATCACATTTTTTATCCTTCATCGATAAATGTTGACATTCCAAAAATATTTTGGTTATTTTATTTATTCTTAGGTAGATAGGTAAGCATCACCATTATGTGTTTTAGTCCTCAAATAGAATTGGGTATTTCATTTAGAAAACCAATAAATTATTATTTAAATGAATTATTTCACTAATATCTTGTGGTTCCCATTGTTTTCTAAAATAGAAAAGTGTTCTAAAACATAATTCATTATATAAATAATATATTTACTTAATCGTATACATACATTAATTATAACATTATATATTTAAGGATCCCAATGTTTATCCATTCACTCAGAAAATACTTCTATGATCATGTAGATTAATTAATTCTATAATTACTTGAAATAATAATAATAGATTTATATCATTCATAATGGTTTGGACTGATAATGTTATTAAATAAATAATATCCCCACATTGTTTAAAAAAATTTGTGACCGAAGACCAAGTCCAATGCACTGGGTGATGTTCGATTCATTTCACAAGATGGCTTACTAGATAGTATTTCCAAAAGGTATAATTAATCTAGAGAAACATGTACATTTGTTATTGATATGGATTTCATTCCTCTGAAAAACATACACTTATACATTTCTATAACATATGAATATTACTTCTGTATAGTCATTTCCTTTCAGGTATTAATAAAATTGTATAATTCTAATTATAATATTAGAAAAAGTATTTTGTAGTTGGTGGCGTAGATGAGTGTAAACCCTTATAATCATACATCAAAGAGGCACATGATCAAAATTAGTTAGGGGTATTTAGAATATATTGTAGTTGTTATGTGCTAGTTATAATATAATTTACAATAGCTTCTTCTAGAGAAGAATCAATATGACTAGAAGTAAACATCGAAAACTGGTTTTCGTAAAACATATATCAGAATATGGGATAATGTACCATTTTGATATTTAAGGATGTCAAAACCTAGGGACTTTGAATTGGGATACGAGGTTATATTCCACCTGACTATTTTAACATTTGACAGGCGTGAGGGTGTAGAGAAACATCATAGGGATTGAAGAGAGGGACACATAAGAATCACCAGGTGGATAGATTAAAATAAATATTGGTGTGATAGTACTTATTATCCATCCCTCCTTTCAAATTATGGATATAAGGTGTTCCAAAAAAAATGTTTTAGTTTAACATGATCTACTGATTCACTGAATGGGGGAGATGTAACATTCAATTTGGGATAATGGAAAAAAATTATCAAATGAGAAAATGTGTAATATTATTCGTTACATGGAATTATAAATTTTTCTCATGCTAGAAAATTAGTCCATGTATTGGACTTCAGGACACAAGGAATCTAGGACCGTTTTTAATAGGTCTATATTATATTAGTTCATCTTGTCATGTAAGGGATACCCATTTACATTGTTAAGAAGGGATATTTATTTACTAATAAAATAGGACTGACTGTAACATTATTATGAAATAAAATATGTTTATATAAAAATAATAATGGAAAAAACATTTTCATACAATACTATTATATCGTTTCTCATTTAACGAATACGTTAGTAATATAATTTGGGATCCAATGGTTTAAAATATTTGAAAAATTAGTCTCAAAATTAAATTGTACAAAATAATATGTAGTCATTATATAAAATTTTCTTCTTTTATCCATATATATATTTTCACTCTCCATTGAATATTTAATCACATGATGATATTAATCAATGAAACCGTAGATCTAAAATCCCATCATGCGGAGGATTATGGAATGAATCAATGCTATAGGTGCACTCACAATCAACAATATCACATCATGAGTACAATATCATCATCATAATCATAATGGAAACATGAGTTGAAGTAATTGAATATGGGAAATATTTAATAATGTTACATAATTACATTGTGTTCAAATACTAAACATAGTGGTGAAAAAAATGTAGAATCAAGTTCAATAAAAACATTAAAACATTAATCATATAATCATAATTATAAAATGGATTCCTTCAAGTTCACACATAATAAATATAATTTCATTGGACACATCACATTACCCCATGCATTGAAGTGATATATAAATTGATTCCCTCCTATAACATCATAAAATTCTCATGATCCTTGATGCCACATAAAATGTAAAAAAATCATAGAAAATAAAATATTCCATGGAAATTATCTTGTATAATATCATTTTAATGATGAATACATCTATGAATAAACATCTGATTTACTATAACAATATTGGAATGTATTTTTTTCTATAACATCCTTTATTAAGATATGATAAGAAATAACCGGAGAGTTCATAGTTTAATGTTTTTAAAAAAATGTTTCCAAATGTAAAAGATCATTAAATTTATTAGACAATAATTATGAAAGTGTAAGAAGATGAATATACCAATAAATAAAAGGGATATAGATATAGAATTAATTTTTATTTAAATTTTAACAACCACAACATCGAAAATAAAATTGATGTTTTGGTATCCTGAATAAGAAATTTTTGGGTTACATTAAAGCTTTCTTCATTTAATTACATTTTCACATCATGAATAAAATATATGTTTATTAAAACATGGAAATATAAGTGTTTTATGTAAAATATATCTTTGACTTAAATAAATTATATTACTAGATTATTTTATTTATTTCTCATTGTTAGTAATGAAACACTTTGATATCCCATATTCATTAAAAATATTATTCATTATATTTAACTATTACTTTTCAATGTGATTAAAACGTGTGAAAAAATATTTATATATTTAAAATAGAAATGTACATAAAAATAATATATAATAAATAATTTATTAAACCATCCAAAAGTATGATGATAATGAAGTAGGTGGATACATCTTTGTTGGCTATTAATCCATCGTTAATAGAATATTATCGATACAAGACGAAACAGAATTAACAAATATATATAAATTGTAAAATGAATATTACTGTATGATAAAATTAATAAAATAATAGTAACATACTAATCAATTATTACTAAAAAAATTCATTTTAATGGAATGTTAAAAATAGGAGAAAGAGAAATTGAGTTGAGGAGTTGATTAAACTAATCATTTATCGGTTTTGAATCTTTTCTACATCACTAAATGCATTTGATGCATTGAGATGGTTACACAATAATTTAAAAATTGATTATATGTTTATATTGGTGGAGTATTTGGGGTTAAGTATTTCTTTTTTGGATGATATGTTGTTTTACATGTGTATGTAGACGTGTTCTTCTTAAATGGTGGAGTAGAGAATTTTTTATTTACAATATTTCATAAAAATATATATCTAACATAAACCATTTAATACTAATATTTTTAATATTATCAAATATATTTTCATTATATAACTTTTTTAAAATAGAATAAAAGACATTATAATATTAATTTAATTTTTTAATAAAATTGAAATGTGAAAAATGAAAAAATATTATTTTAGTGGATTACATTTGATGTTGTTATTTTGAAATTACTTTTATGGTTTATAAAACATGATAATTGAATTTTAATGACTCTATATTATAAATAAATATAATTATATCTGATGAAATTTAATTTAACAGGAATAAAAACATTATTAAATCATGATTGATGTTATTCAAAATTCATCATTTCCCAAAAAAAATTATTATTTACCTAAAATGTATGTATTTTAGAAAATTAGAAAAAATAAATATTAGAAAAACATAATGTGATGATTCAAAAAATGAAATTAATTTTCTCTAAATAGTTATAAAATAGTAAATTTTAATTTTTCATATAAAAAGAAGAAATTAGGTAATACATTAGAATAATTTTTATGACTGATAATTAAAATTAATTATAAAAAAGAATTTAAGAATAATATGTGAATCCATGAGTTCATTCATAAATAAACTAATTCAGTAATTAAAAGCTAATTTAAAAATTGATTAATTGCACTCTCAAACAATTTCCAATAGATATTGTTTACCTATGATTCTGGTTCTCCCATTATAAGATCCTCGAATCGAAAATCCAGCTTGTCCTAGGACTACATGTACTCCCCAAGGTAGATCTTCCCACTATTTAATCCCCCCAAAAAATAGAAGGTCTTTATTTTTGATCAAAGTATATTTATCCTTTCTGAGAGTCATCATTCAATTTTTCCACATCATTTTATCATATTATTCATTTGTAGCATTGAGAGAAAAAACATGTTCGACCCCTTATTCATCCATGCTCAAGGGAAATTCCATGGAATTATCAAGCCCTTCATGTGACTTGAATTATTTGTCTATCTTCTTGAATTTAATCATTGACCATGTCTCACATGTAGGAGAAAATGAGGGGTAATCGTTCCTCTATTAATGGATACCCTCAATCCATCTATTGAGACACTAAACAGATCACTTTCAATGTCCTGAACCGGGTCAACTACCTCCTCGAGTATAAAAATGTAGACATCAAAAGTACTTTGAGAGACTGAAAATGCCAATGGTAGCAACCTGATAGTAGAATATTGATATAGTCTATCCTATGATTTATTTTTTTATGACGTCAACCATAGGAGACTCAAACCTATTGTATACTCTATTCGTTGAAATCATTCTTTTCGGTCTCATCCCAAATGTTACCTTCACACAGCCAACATTGTTCTTCATTTGACTATTTTCCCTTTAATATTTGTCACCAACATCATTCCTCAATCCATTATTTTGTTCAACATATAACACTCATATGGTATCCTCATTTAGATCTTCAAGAGTTACACTCCTCTTCTTCAAAAACTTGATAACATAGATCCCTCAAAGGACAAGCTCCAACTTATGAAAAATTGCACTAATGTTCATTTCAGGGGATACTAACCTAAATTCAATAATTGAATGGTCATCCATAAAAGGTAATCCATAAACTATATTATGAGTGAATCCATTTCTTGGAAACCTCATTCCTCATGTGGATTCAAAATTATGATCACTAATTGACCACACCGTGAGGGGAAACCACTTCCATGATTAGGTTCATTCAGAAGTTCATCCAGACTAGATACATCTCAAATGTCATAGACCTTACCCTTATTTCCAAAAGACACATCAATGTCCTATGATAAATTTATCCCATATCATGGTTCATCATGGTCATACCCTACCTCAATTTTCACACTCATTTCCCCAGATTAGAGGGTCCATATACAAAACTAGTCATCAGAGCCTTTTGGACAATTATTCACACACCCTTCTACATACCGTGATATCTAGACACATGTCAATAGGTCTCTGATATGTGAACCAACTTCTTACAAACATAATGAAATAAACCAAATATTCCTAGACCACCTCCGTCGTACAAAAAATTACACTTATATGGTAATACATATGAAATCATAAGTCTTACTCGAAACAGATATTTCGACAAAAACTATGGGGTTAAAATGATGTCTGATAGCAGTGGATAGGTTATTTGAGTACATGACCCTACCTATGAGTTTCCCAGAAATGAAAATAATAGATGGATATTGAAACAGAATTTGTGCGATATGAAAAATAACCCAAATCAACATCGATTGTGAGTCATTTTTGATATTGAAGTCATAATTCCATTTATGGTGGTATACGAATATCTCGTTACAGTTGTGAAGCATGTGAGACCAGGCTTGTATCAGATCTTCATCTGACACAAAATAGATCATCATGTTCCTATTTTCCAGTAAACTGTCAATAACTCTATCCTGAACATCCCAAGAGTAAAAAATTAACCTATCAAATGTGTCCAATAAAGGCCTTAACTGCAAAAATTGAGAAATCACAATTTGATTAAAGAGCTATAATGATTCTTCAAACACCATAATCAACAAAATATGGTTAGGGGATCCCCAATCTCACCCGAGAATATTAGGGTACAAGGAGAAATTTGAGAACTAGGTTATCAAACATTAGTCCATTAATCCTTATAAACATATCAAATCACATTCGTAAATACATAATTCTCGCCAATAATTTATCATAAAGATTCACTGTGAGAAAAAATATATTTCTATATAAGAAATTAGAAAACAAAAATACATCTGTAAAGTCAATATTGGGAATTATGTACAATTTTTTCTGACCATTACATCTACCATATGATTATTTCCCTTTACATCTACCTTAAAATTTAACCCTAATGGATTCCTTATTGTGTAACCCTCATAACTACCATATGTTGTAACCATTGCAGTTACACATGGAGTAACCATATCATCATCACATACCATAAACATACAAAATGCTTTTGAAGGAGATATATGTCTCACACATCATAATAAATTTTTCAAAATTATGATATAATAATCAATTATAATTAAAAATTTCTTCATAAAACATCCTTTAGAATTTGAATAAATATAAATTTAATAGTTGATTTTTAAAGAATAATTCCCTCCCTCAGATTCAATATACTTCAAATGGGGTCAAACCCGAGGTTTAACGACAAATGTAATGTTATTAATATATTAGAGAATAATATTAATATTTATAATTCCTTATATGTTCATATTATAAATAATTTAAAAATGTTTATTAATAATACTCTGTTACATTCATTTCATCAAGTGCAATTATTTAATAGAATCTATTGTCCGTTAATTATGGATTTTCAAATAAAATAGTAGAAAAAGTCAAAGCTAGAATGAAATTATTTCATTTCAGTTCCATAATTTTAAATGATACCATTTTTTTTCTGATATGTGTATGATTTTTTAGATAAAACATTAATTATAAAAATTTGGTTCATTTTTGGTGGGGCTTTTTTACCATCAAAAAATAGTTTCGTTTTATTTAATGTTATGTTTATAAGATAATTCTAGAACAGTTATCAATTTTTAATATACAAATTGATTT
This sequence comes from Viscum album, assembly GCA_963277665.1. NCBI lineage: Eukaryota > Viridiplantae > Streptophyta > Magnoliopsida > Santalales > Viscaceae > Viscum > Viscum album. Next base: position 1,295,334,302 of record OY728158.1, read on the forward strand.
TTTTAACTATATTAATTATATTTTTACACGCATAGAAGGTGGTAAATAGGGACGAAAATATGATTTCCACAATGTTGGTGAATCGATACGTCATGAAGGATACCTACAATTTCTAGAATAAGAATTTATTAATAGAAGTGTTATGATAGTTATTACATTAAAACAACAAAATTTTCACAAATTTTAGATAATTTAGTTACCATGTCACCTGGATGTGTGTAATTGAGGAGATAATATGGCAATAAATAAATAGAAATGAGAAATAAATAAAAATGTAGGAGAATTTTAACTGTTAAATTCTTCTCCTTGAGAACAACATTGTAGACCCTGGTTTTGGAAATTTGGTTCTACTAAGACATCATGGACCTAAAATATGATTCTAGAGGTTGTAATTGTATAAAAATATATAATGATACATTTAATTGAGGTTTAAGGAGTATTGGTTATGAGAGGTGGTAATTGTAGTGGACAAGGGAAATGTTTTTTGAAATTATATTTATCAGTTTATTATTTTTTTATCAAGACTATGAATAGTTTGAACATTATAACTAAATATATTACAATAATTCAAGAGTATTTGAGAATAGGGTGCATCCATCATCAATGACTCAATAAATAACATATATTTCTAAAAAATTCCCACATTTTTCTATTCAATAATAAATCAACTATTTCAAAAAAATCCAAAAATATCTGCCTTACAATCATTTGAATTGTAGAATTCAAAGATAGAGAACCATTTTTTGAAAATGATATTCAAAATATTTGTAAGATAATAAAAGAATTAATTTCTCATTAAAAGAACATTAATTAATGTGTTAAATTATCTTATAATCCTAAGACAACAAAAAATAAATTATTAATCTATTTAACAATGAAATATTTTATTTTTAATTATATTATTAATTATAAAATTTTAAATATACATGTCTATTTCACAAAATTACAAATACAAAATTTATCATTTTAAATATTTTTTTTCATTTATTCCTTTATATAAATATATATTATTTTTCTGAATAAAATAGATGAATTTTATTTATACATTCATAGGTTATGCCATTATAATATTCATATAAATTTCATAATACCTATAAATATCATTTATTTTATTATAAATTTTTATTTAATTTTACTATTTATTTCATGAATGAAATCATATTATTTTATTTATAGTTGGGTTGTTTCATTATACCCACTATCTTGAAATAACATCCTCGAGAGATTTATTTTATTATTAAACATGCGAATATAACATTACATCATAGAAATATTAGATTCACATATTTCTTCTTCAACCATTTGGTTCTCCACAAAACCATAACATGATAAATTTCAATTTTCCATAATATATACTATATCAAATCATGAATACTAACATTCAATTACTCATAAAAAAATTTATCTTCCAGATGAAATACTTATTGCATCAATACATTACATGAATTTCTCTAAAACATTTTTCATATCAAAACAAGAATTGAAATTATGTACCTGAGAATAACTTTGTGAAAAAGGTACTCTCTAAGAAACTGGAACAACATTCTCTAGGATTTCATAAGGTCCAAATAATATGTGGAATTATGTTTTCATTCAAAACCAAAGACATAACACTTTTCCCAGAGATATTTTAAAGAAATCAAGATCATGAACCTCGAATGAAATTTATTTCCTCTAGTTATCTATGTATATTTTATTCCTTCTATGAGCATTACTCATTTGTTTCTGGACCATATTCACATCCTAGACATGTCATGTACTAATTTTGGTCCCATAAACTTCCTTTCATTGAAAACACCATAAAATACTAGAGGTAAACACCATTTTCCATATAATGTATGAATAGTTTCAATATGTATACTAGAATTAATAATGATATTAATAAGAAAACTCAACTAATGAAGAATTCAATTACAAATTTTTTTTGGTATTACATAGAACAAACACATAACATGTTTTCTACTGTCTGACTTTTTTTAGTCCATATGTAGATAATATTGTAGATGAAAACTAGTAATGAAATTTAATTCAGTTAGAAATGACTTATAAAGTACATCCCAAATGTTAGAAGTAACCCATATATCATGTTCAGATATAATGGAGGTAGTAACTCTATGTAACCTAAATATCTCATTGTGATATAGTCAATATTGATGATCCAATGTATTAGATTCTCTAATAAGGAAGAAATGTAAATATTAATTTAGTAGATAAACAATAACCCAAATTAATATTTTAACTCAAGAAGACATTGGTAGTCCAACCTAGAAATATATGGATATATTTTCCAATTTCCACTTTGGAATTACAAATGATAAAACAAAACATTGGTAGTAGCTTATATTCATTGTTATTTTGAAAAGTAAGACCTTACAATGTAATACCAGAAATATCTCTCTTCATTCCATCTAACCAGTAATACATCTTATGGCCTATGTACATCTATGCGTTTCTATGATGAACTAAAAAAAGAAATCTCAGATTTATGAAACAACCCTCTCAACAAATTTTAATTCTAAGGCACACATAATCTCTTTTAAGATATCAATATAAAACCATTATAAACTAATATTTCATGAAACCTACCCATTTTCACTAAATCATCATTTATCTATAACTCACTATAGTCATTTTGTGCTTGATTAATTTTGTTTGATAGAGATGAATTCCTTGGAACCTGAAACAAAATACTGTAATTTCCTACAACAACAAAATCCAATCAATAATTCATCAAATCATAAACCAATGTGTTATGTTTTAACACAACATTGTAAATGATGCCTGATTGTTTTTGACACAAGTTATCCACCACATTGATTTCCCTTCAAGGATTGTAATTGATCTGAAAATAATAATCCATTATCAGTTCAATCGAACTTATCTTCTTCATATTAAATTCCTTCCAGGTATACATATTCTTCAATATTTTATGGCTGATATTTAATCAATATATTTCTTCATATAAATCATTCCTCAAAATTTTTAAATAGAGAAACACATCTAAAAATTTAAAATAATGTATGTATAATTTATCTCATTAGGTTTCAATTATATTTATAAATAAGAAATTAGTTGATCATTCTACATCAGAAGATAACCATTTCCTTTCAATGTATCATCATTGTAGATGATAACATCCCAATTTATTGAAGGAATGACAAAAACCGAATCATTCAACAATATTCTTTCCACTTCCTTAAATGAACATCAAATTATTCTATAAAAATAAATTTATTCCATTTTTAGTTAACGTAGATTTAAAGCTAGAGAATAGTTCAATGTTATGAAAAAAATATGTAATATCATTCTAATCCATGAGATATATGAACCGTTGTAACATTTGTATGTCTAAAACTTTCATCAACCACTTCTTTACAAGGATCTACTACTATTCCATGCTTCAATCCATTGTTCCCATGAGAAATATTGTTGCAAACAAAAATAACATCATTTAAATTTCCCATATAACGTCTCTTCATTGAGAATTGTCAAGAAAATCATTATATGTTTTTATTATCATCATAAAATTTTTAAATCCACAAAATTTAACGAAAATAAATAGAAACAACTTAGCAAAATTTTTAGGAAAATTTATATTCATAATATCTATAAATATAGAAGGATAATTTTGGAATCCAAAGGGAATAAAATAACTCATAATTCACATATCTAATTCAGAACACAAGTTTTCGACTATCATACTCTTACACATTCAAATGATGTTACCCGGATCTCAAGTCAACCATGGAAAAAATTAAGCTCCATGTATCTGATTAAACAAGTCATCAATATGATGAAATAGTTACATATTCTTAACTGCATTATTATTCAAAGCTGTAAAATCAATCGAATATCTCATGTTATAATCATTGTTTTAAATGAACAAAATAGGATCACCTCAGGGTGATGTTCTAGGAAAAATTAAACCATTTTCATGAAACACCTATAACATATTTTTCTTATTCAAAAAGTTCCACTTAATACAATCAATAATGGTGTTTTGATAATAGTCTACCATCATGTACAATGTAAATAGTAAAATAAACATCTTATTTATGTATAAAACCATCAAAATCCTTACGAAAAGAATCCATGTATTCCATTAAAATTTGAACATCAATAATATAATTTTTTTTCTTTTTCAGAACAATATGTTCAGCATAACATTAATTTCCCTCATTTTATTGTTTCTCAACAATCTTATATGTTGTCAACTATATTGGTGTATTCATGGAAACAACCTAAAACTATTTCTGAAAATATAATCTTTTAATTTATTATCAATATTATCCTGGTAAATAGAAATCCAATAGATGCATGTAATAACAACAAACACTAATATGGTCTAAACAACATGGTTTGTCGGTATGTTCTTTCCATAGATATAAATATGAAGATTTATATAATGTTATTTTTACATAATATATCTAATCATTTTACAATAAATTTTTATTTCATTTCATTAGATGAAACATAAAAGTTAATATAAAATATCTTAGAAATAAAATTATTTATTGACCCCATATAAGATAAGAAATTAGAAATATCTAAGTAAATATATAAAAAACCTGATATCTCTTCTTTGGATTGTCAATCATATGTTGATGTAATTTTAATGGATTTAACTACACCCTCATACTTATAATCTGTCATATTTACAGCATTTTTATATTTCTTTTGGATTTTCTTTGCATGATTCCTCATCTCACAAAAATTAAATCGCATTATTGATTTCTTATAGAAATTAAACCTTCCATCACATTTTTTATTAATTTAAATCATGAAGAATTTTTCCAAACATACCACATCAAAAAAACATCCCAAAATCCCCCATGCTCATTTTTACCACACATCCCACATATGAGAAATTGGACCATGGTACCTTCATATATATTTGACTGATTATTTCCCATCAAATTCCATCTAGACCTTTCTTCTGCATATTTTAAAAGTACACATTAAAATTAAAAAAAATAATGTATACCCTCTAAGTACATAAAATATGATTCTCATAACTATTTAATTCACAGAATGCCAATTACCGTCAATATATCGACATTAATATTTATGTAAAAATGATTGATTATACAATCATGATCTCAAATAAAATTTGAAGCATACTTTTCCAATCGGTTGATGTTTGTTTCATAAACTTTTAAAAAATATTCCTACTTTATTTTCAACTCAATTGATTTTTTTTCATCGAAATGTAAAAAACTATATGAAAATATTCATCATGGAAAATATTAATTAATTCGTCCCATTAAATTAAATCAATCTCCCCACTAACTTCAATATAATTGACAATTGACCACCACTGGCCGGGTTCACCTTCTACAAGATAAATAAAAAGACTAACCATTGAATTATATAAAAATCCCATTACCACAAATATCATTTCAATGGAATTAATCCACCCATATACTACTATTGGATTAGAATATCCACTGGCAGTAGTATTGTGCATCCGAGTAAAATTCACTAATCTCATCCCGTTTTTATAGTAGCTATGGACATTCAATTGCATGGATTCCTCTTCCATTTCTAGTCTATGTAAAATAGTCCATTATTATTAAAAACATATCTATTCCAATACCCATCATTTACGGTTTTCAATTTGCATCTATATCATCCCCTTGGGGCCTTCCTATAATAGTTTCCAAATTTCTTTTATGGAAAGATATTCTGAAAAAAAATATCTTAGATAAAGAAAAATGGTAATATTTGAATTTTATATCATTTAAACATAACCATAATGTAAAAATAATTTTTGATATAATATTAAAACCATCCTTAAACCTAATGTTTTCAAAACCATGCTCTTATTCCAATTATAATGACCTAGCCTTTAACTTCACATAATATTGTTAATTCAAATAGATTACAATTACGAAATTCCTAAAGATCATTTCCATTCATAGTTATAAAGAATTTGGAAATAATTCATACATATAAAACCCAGAATAATACAATTTTTTTTACTATAACTACAATTTCCCTTTCATCCATAATAAATTTTTTTCTAATAAAACATTAAATATTATCCCTAAAAATCCTCACAACATTATTATTTTCATTTTGGTTTCTTTTACCAACCATTAATCCCCTGTGGATTTTAAAAAAAAAGAGATTATAAGAAATCATCGTAAGGGACAAAAAAATATGTTAATAGACCATTAATCCATGAATTATAATAAACATATAGGATATCATTTTCATAATAATATACTTCTCACCTATAAAGTATCAAAAAATTTCTTTGTGAAAGAAAATATTTCCATAAAATATAGATTACATAAATAAAACCATACAAATTACATGTGGAATTTCATCCATAGAATGGTAACCCTAATGAATACCATTCGATTATTAACAATAAAAATTTTCCTTACAATATAACCCATATGGTTACCTTATAATAATGCACTCATGACTACCTTTTTCTATAGCTGTCGCAGTTACACATGGAGTAACATATAGTCAAACTCCAACATAAACCTACCCAATGAATTAAGGGGAGATATAGGCCCCACAAATTATTATAAAAAATTCCTATGAACTAGCTAATAATCATAAAACCTGAATACATTCATCATAAAACATTCATTTTGATTTTTTATAATAGAAATTTAAATGAGGATTTTTAAAGAAAATACCATCACATAAAGATCATATTAGTTTAAAACATTAAAAATATATTATATAATGGTATTAAGAGGGTTATTAATATATTAAATATATATAAATATATATATTTATAATTATTTATGTGATATTATTATAATATTATTTTTGTTTTTTTTTTATAATATTTTGTTATTTTCATTTTTTTGGGTGCGTTTATTTCATAGTTTCAATGGTTTGATCATTATGGGATTTATTTTTTAATGGAATAAAGACTACATAAATGGAATGGAATGGTTTAAATATGTTTAAATATTAATAAATGATATCAAATAATATTTGTTTCTCATATGATTATGATTTACTATATAAAACATTAATAATAATAGTTTGGTTCATTTTTGTTGTGGATTTTCTCTGATAAATGACTAGTTACATTTTATTTAATATATTGAATATAATATAGTTATTGAAAATTAAAAAATTATAATATACTTATTAAAATATTCTTCAACTATAATAATGGTTTTGTGACCATCCATTGTGGTAGTAATGTAAAATGAAAATATATCTTCTATGAAGGTAGTGAATCGATGGGTCAAAAAAGATACTTTCATTTTACAGAACTAGAGGAAGAAAATATATTTGATGATGGATATTCCATTAATAAATTATAGTTTATTTAAGGTTCTATATTTATCATCTCACCCAGATGAGTGGATTTTTGGAGAGAATAAGATCCAAAAATAAATTGTAAAGGTAAATAAAAAAATGAAAGGGAAAGTTACCTCTTCAAATATTCTCTTTCAGAACCAACTTATGAACATTGGTTTTGGCCTTTTGGTGAGATATTCAGATCATTTACATGATTACGATTCTTGGGAGGGGAATTAGAACGTAATTAAACAATCTCCAAGGCTTTAAGGTGTTAGGAGAAGTGGTGGTGAGTGGTGGTATTACAAATCTTGGAGAGGGGTGTTTTTTGATTTTTTTTTATTCATTAGATTATGTAGTTTTCTCAAGACTATGAATATTTTGAGAATTATAACAACATATATTGAAATAATGAAGGATTATTTGATATGATGGTGGTTTAATTAGTGATGAATCATGGAGTAAAGTATTTACCTGATAATGAATATATACTATTTTTTTTATTTCACTATTAACAAAAAAATTCAACTATTTTTTAAATTTATAACACGATCCCTCTATCCATTTTTTAAATAATGAATTAAAAATTGTACACTATTTTATGGAAATAATTTCCAATATATGATAAATTTAATTTCTAATAAAAACACAATTTCTTTAAAGTTGCCAATTTAAAAAATTTAACTGATTTTACTATACTTTGAAAAATCACTTAAGGGATCATAAAATTATCTAAAAATAATAAAATAACATAATATTATATAAGATATCTACTTTATGATGATAAATTTTATTATAAATCATTATATTTATGACATATTATTAAATAATCATTTCTATTTCAAATAAATACCAATGATTAATTTATCTTTTTTAATACATTTATTCACTTATTCAATGATATTAATAAATACTATATTCAATAATAATATAATAATATTTTATAAATTCCCTTAATGGTTATAATATTATTAAATTTGAATAGAGTCAAAACTGTTAATAAGTATCACTTCCTTTATTATAAATTTGTAAACAATTTAACAATTTAATTCAAGATTGAGAAAAAATTATTTTCAAAGTGCATGGGATGTTACATGAATTTTTTATTCTACTGGTTGGTTAATATTCCAATTTGTCACATTTATATTCCAATGATTAATTTATTATTATAGTGGTCACATTACACTATATAAATACCACCGCATTACTTCATTCAACCTACAATGCAATTCCACTAAACGGCCAAAATTTTACTTTTCTAAGATGACGACTAGTTAATAATATTTTTCACTTCTATATGGAGTTTTTAGTAAGGGTGATGATTCTAGATGTTTTAAAGGATCCATATAAACACATTCTATAATTTATATTTTTCCCTATTATAATGTTTGCAAAACTCATTGTTCTTGTATCTGACTGAAGTGATTTTCATAATTACTGGAATATGATGTTGTTCTTTATTCTTTATTTTGTATGCGTATAATAATATGAAATATCATATAATAGAAAATTATTCAAAAAACAGAAATAATTGATATTGATTTAGACTTTACGCTATCAATATATATTCCTTAGTCACAATAGAGGAAGAGTTCATCATAGAGTCCACTAATAGAAATTTTAAAAATAAATATTCTTAATAATCTTATATTTTTATAATAATAAATGAACCATATACAGTTAATCAAAAATTTAACTATCTATTTTATATAAGATTAAACTACTATATACAATTTGTAAATGCATTCTATAAAACTATATAGTATATCATCCTAAGATTATTTTTTCAATATACAATTTTAAATTTAAAAGAATAATATGTTAAACATAAAAGAAAAAAAAAATTTAGATGAAATTAAAAAATAAAAAGACATACATACAATAAATGAAAATATTTGGAGGATTTCCTTTAAAATTAACTTTTCATGAACACACAGATCAGAAATTGTTTTTATCAAATATGATTTTCTTACTATGTATAACTCATGTGAGCATAATTTCCATAATAAATAATTAAATTTAGTTAGAATAAGAGCATTATGAATAAAATAAGCACCGTGATGACTAATCCTAGATTACCGTATTTTATATAAAAAATCATATTTTTATTTCCTGATTTCACAATATAAGAAAACGATCTATATGAAATTCCCTAGAACGAAATTTTCATGTTCTAGAGGATAAAAATGTCCTATTTTCATGATTATGAGATTGATCTATATGGTGAATTTATTTCCATGAACTAAATGTATCTTGATTAATAATACTATAGGATATCTGGTAACACCTACATTCAATATCCTTAGTGAATCTAAAAAATAAAAATCTCCTCTCCCAGCGTATCATCTCATTGAACATAATAGTATTATCCCCATTAATATTGTATTCTATGGTTTTGGATGTACTACTCAAACATTAAATCATAATTCACCCAACATATGAAAAAAATTACACCTTTCGTATATATAATATAGAAATATGTATGAGCCATTATTGGGAGTTCATTATCTATGAACCCATATGAATAAAATTCTAAAACAATATTATATATTATAATGTTATATGTAATTCCTTTAAAAACAATATATTGTAGGATTCCAATTCACATAGAATACATTATGACTTAATCATCTGATATCCAAGTCCTGAAAAAAAATATAAATTTCCACATTTCCAAAAATATGAGAATTTTATATGAAATGAATTCAAATTTATGAAATATGTAAGAGTGGATAAATTCTATCATATGATATTTAGTGAAACCAAAATATAATATCATTGGTATAGTAAAAAATCCCCCAGGGATACATCACTATTTTGTGTGTGGCATAACATTATGATGAGGTCAAAATTCCATCCAATTCAAAAAAATCAAGTTTATATTGAAAAACCACAATATATTTCTATATGTATTATTAAAAATGATTTCTCCAACACACTCCTTGATTTATATAGAGACCCCCACTATAGTAATACCATGAGAATCTATTACAAAAAATTTACTCATATACAATATTAGAAATATATATAAATGTATTATCCTTGATCAAACATGTCATTATCTATAAACCCATGTTAATAATGGATTTCTCATGTGAATGAGTTTTCGTTATTAAATTTTTTTTCTTTATCCTTGGGTATCTAGTGGTTATAGTTATAATATCAAACCCATGAATTAAGGTCAATCTATTGATTGATTGGAAAAGCCAATATATTTATATATGATCTATATCTATATATAAAATTTACTTTATAAAAACTATGTACGGATTTATTCCAATTCTTTCATGATACATAGTGAAATTGACATCTCTCCAACGAGTTCTCAAAAAAATTCCTCATATAATTTACAATTTTATTTTTGTTTGTGGACCTATTTATTAGTAACATGTTTCTCTTCACTAGATAAACATTATGTGAATTATATATATATTTACATAAGTTTTAGTACCATGAAAAACATTTTCTAAAATCCATCATCATATGAAATTAAAAAATAAAACATATTATCCACCATCGTAACATTAAATTTTTTATGAGTGGATTTATTTTTACACGGATTTTTTTTGTACCAGAGTGCATGATCCATGAATAGGTTAGAAATATAGTGTTCATATGAAACAAATACAGAGAATTAAACATTTTTAATATGATATAATGATATTTATATTTTACATTATGTCTACTACACATGATATGATAAATGTTTCATAATGATCCACAGTGATTTCAATATCATATATTCATGACCCAATAATAAAGCATCGTTTATTTCCAAATCATACAAGGAAATCATAACAACATAATAATGGAATTTTCAATATTAAAATTCTGCCATCACTCTTTTTGAATATCAATTTCATAAATCAATATTCACAATTCAGGTGTCTTAGATTTCAATAATACTTCTTGTTTTAGATAATGATTACTTTTTACTCTGATAGACACTTATGATTTACTATGCATGATTTCCCAAAATGTGGAATATTAGCCATACTCAACTATGTATTAAGGGGATGATCCATTTATTTTCATATACCTAAATTGCATTTCAATGGGAACTATCATATAAATTTCATCATTGGTTACCATGTTTGTGATTATTCCATTTGATTACATTTGATCCATGAATCAAGATAACAAATTTATGTCAGTATTAAAATCTTTTGGAATATTTTGGGGAAATTTATTATTTATTCCATATTTGGGTTATTATTATTATTATTCAATGACAATGAATCATTATCATATAATATGTACATACTATTGAGACAATTTATTATTCCCTCAACTCACAATTCACATAATTTCATATTTGGGCCACATTCATATATGGTTGTCTTTTTCTAAAAATTCATTATATAATTGATCTCTTTTAACAACCATTAACATAAAAAACATTGGTCAACCTTTTATGACCATAAAATTAACACTTTTGGAATTAAAATATATTAAAAAATATTTAATTTTTTTATTAATTATAAGATGTTATACTATGTGAGAAATACATCTAAAATATGTCTGGATGAAATCCCTTATAAAGTATCTTGAGTACAATTCAAGCCCACAAACCATACGAGTCACATCGTAAGAGATTTAAATAAATTTAGAGTTCAAATTGGAAATCCTTAATGTATTTAGGGGTAACAATATTGACCAATTAATGGAAATACCAGCCTGATTGACAAATAATTTTAGGGAACATGTAGAGTGATTACATAACATACATATCTACCTCATTATGTGATAGATGAAATATGGTGTAACCATAATATCTTATTACCCTTTTAAAATATTACATCCTACCATAATTTGTTGGATCAAATATGTAGATATATATATATTAGATGGAACAATACAAGAGGGGGGTGAATTTTATGTTTAAAAACTTTGAGTTTAAACACTTAAAGAGATTAGTTTAAAAGATCTTTAAACTAATACAATTCAAACAACCACAATTTTATTGAATATAAAGGTATGAAGTAATGTAATACTATTAGAAAAGTTAAGTAATTGTATTCAAGATGAATACAATAATCAGAGTAAAATAAGTGAGAGTTTCTACCATAAAGCGTATATAATTTATTAATACAAAATGTATTAGAATAATTTTAATTGAAACAATTACAATTTAATGTGTAATGAAGAAAGGAAACAATAAAAATTCCTTGCTAATACAAACAACAGTAGAAATTTAAAAGTATTACAATTCTTTTGACCCAAAGAGAAAGGTTATCCTTTCACCTAGGATAAGTGGTCTGTCTTACCACAACCTTGGTAAGCCCTTGATACGATAATCGGTTCGTCCTTCTGCCTATCCCCGACAGCCCTCGATACAATGATCGGTTCGTCCGTCTGCCTATCCCCGGCAGCCATCGATACGATGATCGGAATGTCTGTCTGCCTATCCCTGACATCCCTCGACTTTGTAGGTAATCGGATCCTCATTCTTTCAATTACTTGAAAGCCCTCGATATGACGATCGGATGCACAAAGAACAAAGCATGAGAGAAGTCACAGCGTCTCTCTCTAGAACTTGATAGAAGAAAAGTATCACAATTGATCACACACGTTTACACTTGTTCTCAGTTGACCATGCTCTTAGCTTCAAATGACCTTCTATTTATAGGCATCAGGTTCCAACGGTCACATCTCCTCCAACGGTCATATTTCTCTGAAAAACACGGATGGACTTGGACACCTAGAATTATAACAGTCATATTGAAACAGAAAGCACAACATCGTTTTGATTAGTTTGTAACTAACTCAATGACATCGTATTGGTTAAAACAAGATATATGAAGATGATAAAAAAGAGTAAGATTAATATGAAACACGTGTTGTTGACTAAATACCAAAAAATGTAAGTAATAAAAGTATGAATAGCATAGTCAGTACGACACTATTGACTGAGTCAATATGATATGATTGACAGAGTAAGTACGATACGATTGACAGAGTCAATATGATATGATTGACAAGGTCAATCCGATATGATTGACAAGGTCAATATGATTAAAAAGGCATTTTTGATTTCCAAAACAAGATATAGAAGTCAAAAGAGAACTTTTGACTAAACAATCTCCCCCTTTTTGGAAATAACAATGCACAAAGTAAATATAACAAGAAATACATATCTCCCCCAGAGTTATTGGAAACTCTTCTGAATATGAATTTGAATACAACTAACCCCCCCTAGGTGTATACATTCCTACAGATTGTATTCATAGATTTTCATTGGTTTTGACGTATTTGATTAAAACAAACTCCCTTTGTAAAAAATTCTCCCCCTTTATAAAACATTTTCCCCCTTTGTGGTTTACAAAAAGAATGGGGTCACTTTGAGTTTCCTGAAAGGGTTAGAGAAAAAAAAATTCAAGACAAAATGAAAAGAATCATAAAAGTTATTACAAAACAAAGATAGGGTCCAAAAGAAAAGAAAAACAAATACAACTGCCATTTGTTTTCTCATTACATTTCATTATTTATGAGCTCATAAAGAATATCTTTAATCTTCTTGATTTCTTTCTTATCTTCAGAAATTGAATCACCCTGAGTTCTGAAAAGCTCTTGTTGGTCTGAAAAAATATGATCTTGAATCATGATAGTCTCCTTTTAGACTCTGATCACTTCCTCAAGGGTATCAATTCGGTCTTGCATATTATTGTTATCTTTGGATAACATAGAATTTTGTTTCTTCAAAAAAACCATTTCATCTTTGAAAGATGAAACCATTGAGAATGAAGAATGAAAAGCATTAATTCTCTCTTGCAATTCTTTCACTAAAGGAAAATCGGCTCCTTGAGTTATCTGATTTAGCCTTTCAACATTTTTTTGTCAATCTTATTGAAAGCTATCTCAAGATCATTTGATAACCTCCTTATATCTTCAATTTCTATCTCATGGCCATTCACCGAGCTTTATGTTTTATATGACCACTTGTTCATCCTGTTGCAAGAATTCTTATGAGCAGCCGAGGTTTTAGAAAGAACTTTCAAATCGGCTTCAACTGAGAAAACATTATTTCTCAACTCTCTTATAGAACCAAACTTCATTTTCTGATTGTCAGTAATGAAATCAATTTTCCCTTCCAGCCTGGGAAAGTAAGGATTGGTCTTTTCAACCCTTCTTAAAATATGAACAATATAATCACTCTTCATGAGAGAGATTGTATGTTCTAAATCAGTATCCTCATCGTATGAAGGCAATTAATTTGATCGGCTTCAGTCAACAACTGGCTATTTTCCGTTTTCTTTTTCTTTCTCTCTTCTTTCTTCATCTACTTTTTCACTGATGACAATAAATTTTTCAGTAAGAGAAGATTGAGCACCTTTCTTTTTTTGAGAGGGTGTTTTTTCTGGTGTTTCAGAAGATTCAAAAGGTGCTTGATCGGCATGAGGGGACTTTTGAACTCCTTCACTCTGATTTTGAACTAATTCATCTCTACTCTTCTTCGAACTCTGAATGAATTCTAAAATAAAATATCCTTCATACTCTTCAACATCTTCTATCTCTTCCATCAGTTGTTTTCCTTTTTCTTTCTCTGGAAGGCACTGTATGATTGGATCTTGATGCACTTCTTCTGTAAGTTGAGAACTAGCATCCTCAACCATTCTACGTACTTTAGAGAAATCAAAGTCTTGAGCCTTTCTTTTAAAAAAGTATTCTTTTTCTTTTCAGCTTGAAGGGTTTCTTCCACCCTTATTCTTTCTACAAAAGCTTTAGCTGGATCAAGGCTGGTCTTTGGATCACCTTCCTTTCTCTGTTCCTTATCATTTCTCCATTTCACTACAACCTCTTTACTATAATTAGGCTTCTTCTTTGGCTTTGAGCAGGTTTGCAGATCATAATTTTGAGGAACAACAAAAGAAGGAATGTCTTTGGCTGGCATAGGTGCCGATTGATTTTGAGCCGATTAAACTTCTACATCACTTATAAAAAGCTTTGAATTTGTATCAAAACAAACATTCAACCTTTTCAACGTACTCTTACTAATCCAGGATGGCTTTAGATCTATCAACTTTCCTCTCAATGGAATGTTGCAAAACTTCATGCTCTCAAGAATAATCATTGTAAGGATGGCTAGATACATAATCATTTGAGACTTAATTCCTCATATCTTGAAATTCTTTATAGTTTCAAAAACATATCCCATGAGATTTATTTTTCTCATATTTACAAGATATTCAAGCATAAAAATATCAGAAAATTTTAGAGTTTCTCTATCCCCTTTCCTTGGGATAAGAAAACCTTGCATCCATAAAGTCACAAACTGATTGTCCGGAGAAAGATGAGCCAATTTTCTATTCTCTTCATCTATAACAAACAAAGACTTCTAAACACTTTCACTATTAAACGTGCCAACCTCCTCTGGTAGTTTATGAGATGGAAAGAAAGAATCCCCTTCTATTGGGACATTCAAAAAATGAGCAGCTTGTTTCATAGACATAGACAACTTTCTATCATACACAAAAAAATCGATAGTCATGTCTTTGTCGAAAGATACGGTTTTATAGAACTGACTGACTTCATCAAAGAGAACCACATCTTGAGAAACAGGTCTTTCAACATATAAATGCTCCCATCCTTGAAACAAAATGATTTTTCTGATTGTGTAATCATACGAATCAAAAAAGTCCCAAGATTCTAACCATTGTATGAAAAATCCTTTCTCTGTAAAAGTCTTTTAGGACATTTCAGCGGGAGTATTTGAAGAGGACTGAGACATGTAGCTGCTTCCGATGAATGATCGAATGCTGACATAAAAACAGTGGGCATAGTTTCACCTCAAAACCTGAAAAACTATTGTGGGTTTGGGTAGGGTGGGATATTTATAGGTGATATAGGGGTGACCGTTGATCTTCTACAGTCATGATTAGAGGAAAAAAGATCAATGGTTATGATTAAAATGGAAGAAAACATACATGGAATGTACTTTCTAGAGAATGTAAGGTAATGGTTGGTTTTAGTAGAGTTCAAAATAAAACACAATCGTACAAAGTAAAATAATACTATCAGTCGTCAAACTGATGGAAAACAAAGTCGTTACCATAAACTGATATGTCGATGGAAAAAAATCTTGTTACCATGAACTGAAAAGCCGATGGAAAAAAATCTGGTTACCATGAACTGACAAGACGATGGAAAACAATCTCATTACCATGAACTGGCATGCTGTTGGAAAACAATCTCATTACCATGAACTGACATGCCGATGGAAAACAATCTTGTTACCCTGAACTGACAAGCTTATGGAAAACAATCTTGTTACCATGAACTGACAATACGATGGAAAACAAACTTGTAACTAGGAAATGACAAGCTGATGGAAAAGAATCTCTCTACCATGAACTGACAAGCCGATGGAAAACAATCTTGTTACCATCAGCTGACAAGCCAATGGAAAACAATCCCGTTACCATGAACAGACAAGCCAATGGAAAATAATCTCGTTACCATGAACTGACAAGACGGTGGAAAATAAATTTATTATCATGATTAGTCGATACGATGGAAAAGAAATTCATTAACATGATCAGTCGGTATGATGGAAAAGAAATTCATTCCCATGATCTGTCGATACAATGAAAAAGAAATTCATTACTATGATCAGTTGATACGATGGAAAAGAAATTCATTACCATGATCGGACGGTATGATGATGTATGTAATACAATAAAACTGTCAATACGATAAACATAAAAGTAAATCATATGATAAAACTGTCAATACGATAAACAAGAAAACAAAACCACATACCAGGAGAGTAAATAAATAAATATCATAAGATAAAAAGAAACATAGTAAGAGAAAAAAAGTATAGTAAGAAATTCCCTCCCCCTTTCTAAGGGAGTTGTTTTCTATAATGAGAAAAGTAAAACAGGAAGTTGATATGAATTATTATTTTAATGTAATCATTCATAGCTTCTGTTTTATAAACTCAAACCTTTTGGAAGGTAATGGTTTTGTAAAAATGTCACCAAGTTGTTCTCGCATTACGATAAATTGTAAAATAATATCTCCTTTTTGTGTGTGATCCCTAAGAAAGTGATGTCTAACATCTATGTGTTTTTCACGAGAATGATGTGTTGGGTTCTTACTAAGAGATATGGAACTAGTATTATCACATAGAATTTGAGTTTTGGAGAAACTCAATCCATAGTCAGTGAGTGTCTGTTGCATCCACAACACTTGAGCACAACAACTTCCAGCTGGTACATATTCAGCTTTAGTAGTGGAAAGTGCTACTGAGTGTTGTTTCTTGCAGGACCAAGAAACCAGAGAGTCTCCTAAGAAATGTCATCTTCCAGATGTACTTTTTCTATCCATTCTAAAACCGCCAAAGTCAGCATCTGAAAAACGTTTTAAAAAATCATTTCCAGAAGAATAAAAGAGACCTAGATCTATAGTTCCTTTTAAATATCGAAATATTCTCTTTATGGATTTTAAATGAGACTCTTTTGGATTAGATTGGTATCTCTCACATAAGCATACAGAAAACATTATGTCTGGTCGATTAGCTTTCAAGTATAGCAATATACCTATCACACCTCTAATGATTGTTTGATCTACTCATTTCCCAATTTCATCACGATCAAGTGTATTTGAGGTACCAATTGGAGTGCTAATACTTTTGGTTTTGTCATATCCATACATTATTAGTAAGTCTTTAATATACTTATGTTGGGATATATATGTTCCTTCTGGTTTTTGGGAAAATTGAAAACCTAAAAAGAATGTTAACTCACCCATCATACTCATTTCAAACTCAGACTTCATAAAATTTTCAAAAGAATCAGTTATAGATTTCCGAGTTGATCCAAATATGATGACATCAACATAGATTTCAACAATCAAGACACTTTTTTTCCATTTTTATAAAAGGGTTGGATCTTCTGTACCTTTTGTATAATTGTTTCAAAAAATAAATCCCGTAAGTCGATCATACCATGCTCTAGGAGCTTGTTTAAGACCATATAGAGCCTTGGTAAGTTTAAAAACATGATCAGGATGTTTTAGGTCTTGAAAACCAGGAGTTTGTTTGTCAAAAACTTCTTCTTGAACAAAACCATTTAGAATAGCACATTTTACATCCATTTGAAAATGTTTGAAATTAAAGTATGCTGAAAAGGCTATTAGAATATGAATATATTCAAGTCTAGCTACAGGATCATATGTTTCTTCATAGAATATTCCCTCTTGTTGATTATAGCCCTTAACAACAAGTCGTGATTTATTTTGTACAATGATTCCATTTTCATTACATTTGTTTATGAAAACACATTTTACACTAATTACAGTTGTTTCTTTAGGTCTTTCAACTAATGTCCAGACATGATTCCTCTCAAATTCATTTAGTTCATCTTGCATTACTTTTATCCAATCATCATCACCTATGGTCTCACTTGGACTTTTTGGTTCAAATAGGGAAATAAAAGCAAGATTTTCTATTTCATTTCATTAGGAATTTCTCATCCTTACAGGTTGATTTACATCCCCAAAGATGTTATCACTGGGATGGTTCCTAAGAAACAATTGATTTCGGTTTTGTAAAACATGTTCATCAACATATGGTAGAAAATATTGTATGTTAAATGTTTCAGAAGTGTCTTATTGAATATTTTCCTTATTAGAAGGATCTTCTATCATAGGATGATGATCAGTTTTCAGAAACACATCTGAGGATGTAGGTTGGGATGATTTAAATACAAAAGGATCAGATTCATCAAATTTCACATGTACGGTTTCTTCAATAGTACAAGTGTTTTTATTGAAAAGTTTATAATCCTTAGAGGTTGTGGAGTAACCTAGAAAGATCCCTTCATCTTATTTTGGTGTGAATTTGGGTAGATTATCTTTTTTATTCAGAATGAATACTTTTCACCCAAAAACAATGAAGTATGAAACATTAGGTTTTAGCCAGTCAATAATTTATAAAGTGTTTTATTAAGAAAAGGTCTAGTTAAAACACGATTTATAGTATAACAGGCAGTACTAACAGCTTCAGCCCAAAAGTGCCTAGCAATTGAGTACTCACTCAACATGGTTCTAGTCATTTTCTGAAAAATACGATTTCTTCTTTCAACCACACCATTTTTCTAAGGAGTTCATGGATCTGAGAAATTGTGAGTAATACCTTTATGACTCAAATTCTGAATTTTGAAATTCACCACCATGATTGCTATGAATAGTTATCAATGGTTGGTTTTTTTTCATTTTTATCTTGGGCTCTAAAAGTTTTGAAATAGGATGAGGCTTCAGATTTCTTTGTGAGAAAATAGACCCATGTGAATCTTGTAAAGTCATAAACTAAAACAAATACATAGTATTTTCCTCCAATGCTTCTAGTTTGTGAAGGACCAAAAAGATCCATGTGCACTAGCTGTAATGCATTAGAATTTGATGCTTCATTAATTGATTTAAACCTAGTTTTATGTTGCTTTCCAAATTGACAAGGAACACAGACTTTTGAAGAATCAAATCTAAGGTCCGGTAATTTCTTTACAAGTATTTTCATTGAGAGTTTACAATGGTTTCTTCAATTATACTGTCTTAGTCTTCTATTCCATAGCCATGAATGGTATTCTATTTCACTTAAGCAGGGTACAATTTGACTCATAAGGTCTTCTATGTTAATAGTGTATACATTCACTTGACTATGGGTAGATAGAATGAACTCGTCCTTAGAATTTTGAACTAGCCACTTATCATTTCTAAAATTCACAAGGTAACCTTCATCACATAATTGACTTATGCTGATGAGATTTTGCCTAAGACCTTTAATAATCAAAACATTTGAGATAAGAACTTTTCCAAGAAAGACAATATTACCTATTCCAACAGTCGTTCCATGAGCATTATCTCCGAAGGTAACTTTTCCACCTTTTGTATTTATAACCTTTTCATATAGATCTTTGTTTCCGGTCATGTGTTGAGAACAACCACTATCCATGTACCAAATATTTTTGTTGGTACACATCTCATTTTCATGAAAATGAAACAATTAGTTTTTTGGAATCCAAACATGTTTGGATCCAGAATTGTTAAATAACAATGTTTTAGGAATCCACATTTGTTTTACAAAATGAGCTTTATGAAATCCTAAATATTGAGTTTTATTGAGAAAACACACTCGTCTCCAGTGTCCACCACATTGGCACTTAGAACAAAATGGTGTTTTTTGTAGAACAAAATAGTTATTACTAAAAACAAGTTTAGAATGTGTATATCCAAGTATAGAATGATTTCTCAAAGACCGGATTTGGGAATAAATTTTGTCAAAAAAATTTTTCCCCACGAGTAAAGTATGACAAACAAATTTTTAAAGAGAAAATTTCGGAGTTCAGTTTTAAAACAATGTTTTTATTTTCCAAAAAATTTGATTCTGAACTGGAGTAAGGATCTAAAATATTTTTAATTGAAATCACAGATTCTAGGTCCTTAGAAAGTTTTTCCTTATCAGATTTGACTTTCTCAATGGTTTTTAAAATACTTTCAAAATCATAAGTTTTCATATCAAGATCATTAGAATGATCATATACTTCTTTAGTTTAAACATAAATTCTAGAGTTTGCTTTCTCAAGCTTCTTCTTGAGTTTAGAATTATCATTTTCAATTAATTTAGAAAATCTAGATTCTTCTTCAAAAGAAAGTAATGTATCATCTTCTGATGATGAAGATTCACCATTTTAAGATTCATAATATTTATCATCAATATAATTTTCATTTAAAGAGACATTTTCAATAGCTTCCTCATTGTGTACCTTAGCCATGAGACAATGATCTTCAATTGGTAATCTGGATATAAATCCAATATTCCTTTGTCCTGAGGACTCACATTTTGAATAATTGTCTGTAGAATCACTACCACTTGCACTTTAAGAATAAATTGACTTCAAGACTTTCTTTGTCTTATAAAAATTTTTCATGTTTCATTCAGATTTTGTCTCCTTTTTGTCTTTTCTTTTCAGTAAAGTACAATCAGGCCTTATATGTCCATCTTCCATACATTCATAACAAGTTTACTCTGAATCATTCTTATCCTTCCTATCTTTATTTTTGAATCTATATTGGAAGTCTTTCATTTCCACAATATTGTTCATCCTTCGAGCAAGATTTTCTAGCTCATTATCCGGGTGATCACTATCACTTGATTATGATAAAACAACTTTAATGGATTTGGATCTTGTAATCCTTTCAGGTGTTTTTGCTTTAGATTTAAAAGCTATACTTCCATTCCCATTCTTACTCTTATTGAAATCAGTATCTCTTTCCATTCATGTCTCATTCTGTAATAGAGTTCCAAATAGCTCATCAAGAGTAATCTGGGAAACTTTTCTGTTTTCATAAATAACTGTCCTTTTTGGCTCCCATTCATTTGGCATTATATCTATAATCTTATCTACTAGAGCTTCATCATCAAATCCTTTTTTACCTGTAGATTTTAAGCTGTTGAGAATTATCATAAACCATTGTTGCACTTTACATACTGTCTCTCCATAAGGAAAAACAAATCCATGATACTCTGCTCGTAGAATTGCTCTTCTTCTCTCTATAACCTTGGATGTACCAAAATGTGTAACTTCTAATTTCATCCAAATACAGTTGGCTACTTTATGTGAAGATATTTGACTGTATATATTCCTGGTCATAGAGCATAATAAATTATTGCGTACCTTGTAATTTAGTTGATATTCTTGCTTATTTTGGTTAGTGAATGTACTGACTTCTTTTTCAGTAATTTTGTAACCTCTAGCAAGCATTAACAAATTTTCTACACCAGTATTGACAACAAAAGTCTTCAAAAGATCTCTCCAGTACTCATAATCATTCTCATCAAAGATATGTGGTCTATAAGGATTTAGATTTTCTATTTACCCAATATTCATTCTTTCCATCTAATGAAACAATATCTTTTCCACTCCACACGTTAGTGTAGTAACTAGTTAAAAATAGTAATATTAAATAAATAAAACAAGTAATACAAATCAGTGGAAAACTTGCTCTGACACCAACTATTGGATCAAATATGTTGATGTATGTATATTAGATGGAACAATACAAGAGGGGGGGGGGGTGAATTGTATGTTTAAAAACATTGAGTTTAAACACTTAATGAGATTAGTTTAAAATATCTTTAAACTAATACAATTCAAACAACCACAATTGAATTGAATATAAAGGTATGAAGTAATGTAATACTATTAGAAAAGTGAAGTAATTGTATTCAAGATGAATACAATAATCAATGTAAAACAAGTTAGAGATTCTACCAAAAAGCATATAGAATCTATTAATACAAAATGTAATAGAATAATTATAATTTAAACAATTACAATTGAATGTGTAATGAAGAAATGAAACAATAAAACTTCCTTTCTAATAAAAACAACAGCGGTAATGTGAAAGTATTACAATTATTTTGACACAATGAGAAGGGTTATCCTTTCACCTAGGATAAGAGGTATGTCTTACCACCACCTAGGTAAGCCCTCGATACGATAATCGGTTCGTCCGTATGCTTATCCATGGAAGCCCTTGATACGATGATCAGTTCGTTCGTCTACCTATCCTCGGCAGCCCTCGATACGATGATAGGAACGTATGTCTTCATATCCCTGCCATCCCTTGACTTTGTAGGTAATCGGAACCTCGGTCTTTCAATTACTTGAAAGCCCTTGATATGATGATCGGACGCAAAAAGCACAAAACATGAGAGAAGTCACAATGTCTCTCTCTTGAACATGATAGAAGCAAAGTATCACAGTTGTTCACACATGTTCAGTCTTGTTCTCAGTTTACCGTGCTCTCACCTTCAAATGACCTCCTATTTATAGGCCTCGAGTTCCAACGGTAACATCTCCTCCAACGGGCATATTTCTCTGAAAAACTCGGAGGGACTTGGACACCTGGAATTATAACGGTCATATTGAAATAGAAAGCACGACATCATTTTGATTAGTTTGTAACTAACTCAACAACATTTTTTGGTTAAAACAATATATACGAAGATGCTAAACAAGAGTATGACTAATATGAATCATCTGTTTTTGACTAAGTACCAAAACAATTATGAAATAAAACTATGAATAGTAGAGTCAGTACGATACTATTGACAGAGTCAGTACAATATGATTGACAGAGTCAGTACGATACGTTTGACAGAGTCAGTACGATACGAATGACAAGGTCAGTACGATGCGATTGACAAGGTTAGTACGATTAAAAAGACATTTGTGATTTCCAAAAATAAGATATAGAATTGAAAATATATCTTTTGACTCAACATAATTATCCTTCATTTAATAATAATATTAATAACTAAAAAATATTTATATCTACCAATAAGAAGGAATATTCATCTCTCAAGGTAACATGAAATTAATTATATTTAAAAATCAAATGATCTATATCTTTATATGAACCTATGATACGACTTAAAATCAATCTGTATCAACATCCTAAAGGGATGATTCTATGGTCCACATATTGAAATACCCCAATATATAAGAATTATTAAATTTAATATGGTTAATTATCCAACAAAATATATATATCCCATAAAATCATTCATGATTCAAATATAATATGTCGGGATTTTCTGAACCCTTAATCCAACTATTCATTTTAATTGACCACCGTCAATGTTACACAATTTTCCACTGTGATCATCTTTCGATGTGAAATTTCTCATAATTACAATAAAAAATTCATTGGAACTCATCTAATGAACATAAACAACATGAAAATATGGTCTAAGATTCATGATATAAAACATAATTCCCCTATTTTATGGAATATATAACAATACTACTCACCACCTAGCCATGTATATAATATGGGATGGTGTTTTTTCACCTTAACCATTAAAAATTACAAGATTAAATTAATATCCCCATGTCATAGTATCAATATTTTAAATGAAAATATAGAATTATGATCCACCAACCGTGTCCCAGAGTCACAAAATCATGCTCCATAACACTCTTAGTCTCTGCGCGTCCATCATTGCTAATAATGTTGGCCTCAATTTATTGGATGATGGGTATTTCTGATAGAAATTCATATAATAATACTTTATCGTATTGGTTTGATAGTTTTGTAAGTATTTGATATTTATTCAACAATAGTGATATTATAAATTGATAAATCACACCATGTTTAGCTCAAATGATTTATTTATTGTTGAAACCATAAAATATTTGGTCAAATAAATATGACCGAAAAAATAAAAAATATATCTAAAATCATTTTGTATAAAAAAACACAATTATTATTCATATCTCTATGATCATAGAATATGTGCACTTACTGGGATTTCTAATTTCCCTAGACACTCATTCATGTCAGTATTCTATTCCTATATATTATTATTTTTATCACTATACATTTTGAACAAATTTATTTTATTATAAATTTGTGAAATATTTTCCCTTCTTTTGTATCTCAAAACAATCAAAATAAAGTTACAAATAATTATAAATTATAAAAAAACATAGAGGGTTCCCTACATGTAAATTCATGCCATATTTGTGTTAACATTAACTGTTAATGATTTAGTAAAGATTCAACGTTTGAAATTTAAACAACATATTACTTTTTATGTTGATAAATTTTAAAGCAATACATTTGAAAAAATTGAATCCCTGACCACTACAAATACATTACACATAATTCATAGAAAACATTTAGTAATAGAATAAATGAAATAACTATATTCACTATATAGTATTATCCGAATATTATTATAATTGTACATTATATTCCCCTCGGCCTTGGATAAAAATAGAATACCGATAAATTGATTCATTTGTGGGATATCATACAATAGAAGCATCAGGTAATGTGTAAATATATAGATTTTGGGTATGGAAAACCTATAAAACATTATAAATCCCACTATAATTTTCTCTTCGTGATTTGTTTCATTCAATACCCATCCATATACAAAACACTAGAAGAAATATTTATTCCAAATGAAAAAAGAATCTACTTTAATAGTGATTGTATTCATAAATATTCTTATTTTTTTTATTCACCATGGATTAAATTATTAATCCATATTTAACAACGCATGTTTCATTGTGATTGTGTTTCTACCTATACCAATCAGTGAGACATATATTGGAGAATATCATTTTTTTGAAGAATTCATGGACTATGATTAACATATTTCGTTTTAAATTAAAATTTTTAATTGATACATATAATAATTTTTTTGAAATATATAGTTTCTACCGATGTTATGATACCATAATCTGACTAGAAAATAATGTTGTAAAATTATAATTTTGAACATCATTTTCATTAACCACAACAGTTGCAGTGAAATACATTATTTGTATTATCTCAAAATTTTAACAATCAATAAAATATAACGAATACATCTATATTTATTTGTATTATATCATTTATATAATGATGTATATTTCTTATTGGGATGAACCTGTGGAATATTTCATGTTCGCTCATTTTAATAAATTAACCTTAACTAATGGATGTTGGTTTTTTATATGAGTAGAAAACTCATGGATAAATTTTTCAATTTACGCAAAATATATGAAAATTCTGGGAAGATTAGATTTAATATTTTCTATATCATCCACATAATAAAGGGATGCAATAATAAGACTATACATCCAATACAAATTATTTTTTTATATAAATGTTATATACATACTCAATAGAACATATCGTAGAATCCACATGATGTATCACATTATCATGTAATAGGAGGTCACATTTGGGGGATTCCAATTACACAAAATATAATAAATAATTTCAAATGATGGAATAAATGTATTGTAATTTTATTCATCACACACTAACTTTCAATAAATGTTTGAGAAGAAAATCAACAATTATACTAATCTCTTTCATCCTAGTGTTTGTAATAATTGTAAATAAATAGTAAATATCCCATTCTCTGTAATATAGCCTTCAATAGTTTATTTGGTATCTAATCATGTATATTTCATTTTTATTTGTTTGTAATATAGAATTTATTTTTTATAGGATGAAAAAAATCTAGGGATTGTTCTATATTTTTATTTAAGCACACCCCTTCGCTGGCTCTATTAGCTAGCCTAGAAGAGGCAGTTTTAATAAGTGAATTACTAGATTTGAAATTAGTAGGTCTATAATCATCAGCATGTTCCAAGACTTTTTATTATCTCACAAATCTCACAAACACCTTTATGTAAATTAATCATAATATTGAATGATCTGTAAAATAATTAAATTTTTTATTCATAAGACCCTCTCAATCAATTATCATTATTACATTAATATCAAGAATCATCCATGGACAACAACCTAGTTAGAAAACCCATTATAATGAACTTATAATAACCCCATAATGATAGAAATCTATATATACCCCTAAGTAATCCCATGATAATTTTTTTGAGGCTCTATGGTTTGGAAAAATTATCTAGGTATTAAATTTTTATTTAAAAATTATTCTCATGAAATGTATGGGAGAAAAAGACATTATTCATTTCTGACATGGGATAATGGCAATGAAGTCACTATCAAAATAATTATAATTATGGATTTAATAAATAAGCTATTTTAATCACATATACAAATATATTTTTTACTCTGGAAAGTAGAACACACTTTATGAAATATGTGATAAAATAATAATTTTCATGAGTACCACATTCATGATGAAACAGAATCTTATATGATGTGTGAAATTATTGAAAAAATGGGGATAAGATGTCATCCATTAGGTTTTCATTTTATTTAATTGATTTTTAAGGACTCTAGTATATCATTGATAATGTTCTAGTGTTTTTATTCTTTTGTTTAATGAGGGAATGATAAATTTTTCGCAAACTCCAAACATCATAAAATTTAGGTATTCCATCTATATAATAAAATTTGTGTCCTACTGAATTTATATGATGATTTGACATCATTATTTGAAATTAAATATGGTAAATTCTGTATTGAAATTTCACAACTATATGGATTGGATAGTATAGTGTTACAAGTGCATCATTCATGTGAGTATTATCAATATTATTGGAACATTAATCCCTAGTACGAAAGAGGCACCCAATAAGAATAATTTTGAGTAACTTTACAATTAGAATGGTTAGTAAGGAAATTCATTAAATTATGTAAAAATTATTAATATTTTAAACATCCCATAATATCTTAATATGACCCATTAAAATTTATAGCATGAGGACTAGAGAAACTCATTGATTCTATGACATTCTTTTATAAAACTCTTTGAAAAATTCAAAAGTTCAATAATTTTTTTAATGGTATAATAGATCTAATATGATTTTATTTTTCATTTATTTACCCCAATTAAATTAATCTATTCCATATTAAGGGATTTATATATCATACATCCCCCGAAATATTAATTGATGGTATGAAATCCTCATATATCATATCATTGATCGAGAATCACTCTAACTGATAAATTTTTAATAAACTAATTCCTTCCTGACCATGAATATAGAAACCCAAACCCTAGTAACCATGATCTAGTGTCTATATTATTCAATTTGTATAAGACGCAACATATATAATCTTGAATGACTAATTAGTTTTGTAGTATTGATGAATCATATTCACTCATGATTCCCAAGATACATTGGAAATATAAAATACATAGAAAATTCAAAACTTATATCTCTATGATTTTTCATATTATACTTCATCATTCAATAAGGAAAATAAATCAAATTATTTTGTGCAAAAATTATGTCTAAGGGATCCATACATTAGACATTATCATTTTTAAAAATTGAATAATAAATATGGTGACATAAACTACTAAAACACATTGGATATAATAAATATTTCGAAAATAAATTTTAACTATTTGGAATATTACTACTAAAACATCACGGATGATAATAAATATATACCCATTAATGGGGTTTCATAATGTTCGTTCCAATTATTTTACATATAATGATTTTTATACAACCAAATCCTTATTAAAAAATCAACTAATCACTGGGTAATTTAATTTTCATGACTATATTATTTTAAATACAGTGGTTAGTTAATATTTTTGCACTAAATTCAATAAATTATACACTAATTCATTACAGGTTTCTATGTATTAGAAAAATACATGAATAAATAAATCTCACATTAATTTCATTTATTTGACCATTATTAATAGTATATAATTTTATAATTTCATTTTTTTAAGGTAACAACATACTGTGAACTTAATAAATTTTCAAATCTGATGAAAAAAAATTATACCTTTAGAATTGTTATTTTTCGAATATACTATGTTTTAATTAGAAAATTACATTAATAATATTTATAATATTGTTTTTCAAAATTTTATTTCATTTTTAAATTATTTACATTGAAAAATGGTAGGGGTTATTTTTTTTTGATTTTTTTGAATTTCATGGATATTTTTTTACTGAAACACGAAAAAATACCGTATATACTGATTTTCAGTTAAATGCACAATTTATGACATCATAAGATAGTTAATACCACTTTTTTCAAACTCACTTGCACATTTTACTGGTAGGGGTGACACGAAAAAATAATATTGGATTTCTTGTGTGAAATAATAAAATAATGAATAAAACATTAAACATTCACTCCTCTACCCCACCATAACCCCCCATCACTCCCTCTTCTCTTCACACCTATAAGCCTTGATGCTCCTAATGGTTCTCCCAAAATACCATTCCCTAGTCACTCCCCACATCCAGGAAGCTCTTTATCATGCCAAAATACCAAAACTCTTTCCCTTAAAGAGGTTCCCAAGGAGGTTATATGAAGAGGTAAAGCACCATTCCATTAGGTTTATATTAATTTCAAGTTATTTTCTTTTAATACACTCCCCATATCCACTATACAAATTCCAGGATAACTCATGTATCATATATATACTATAATTATATCTTGTCAATTAATGAACCATCATTAATATTCGTACTCCATAATTTATATTTTTATAACAAAAATCAACATCTATGATGATACAATTTATAACCTTGATGGATGAGAAAGTTTCATTCTTCAATTTCTACTTCATTAATAGTTATGAATCCATTTTTATGATTTAAACAGTATATAATATATTCATTATAACCTAATTAATATTCATAAACTATTATGTGTACATATTATTAATTTATATGACAAAACTAGTTCATAATAATCCAAATACCGCAAACAATAGAAGTTTTTTTCATCTAATGATCCATCCTCATTCCATGTAACCTAATGATATAAAGAAACATTAAAAATAATGGATGTTAATAAATAATATCTATTTAAAATTATGGAGTTTTAAAACAATTCCACATGATCTCTATAACCTATAAACAAGAGAACCAATTAGGTAAATCTTGAAATTCAGAACGATGAAATTGAATATTTGAAACTATCAATATGGACATAAATGAACTAACCTGAATTATAATAAACAATAAAAATATCTATTAGTTTATGTATAATGTTATTAATAAGTCTAATTTTATATTCCTGGACAATCATTTCAAGAGAAGAACACATCCATATTTATGTTAATGTTGTTTCTACCCGAAACTCCATTTTCAATTAGGTTATTTTTATAATTTAATTACCTCAATGAAATTAACGTGTATTATTATATACTACTCATAAATTCATTCTGATTATTATATATATGTTTACCATCTAGAACACAACATTTATTTAGAAATAGTTATATGTTCTAAAAGTTTCTTTCAAAAATACTTCCTAAAATACAAGCCTAAGTCAATGGGATATATCAAATTCTTAACCATTATCAATGGAACCATATAATATGTTTTTGGAAACTAGTATCCTTTTAAAATAAACAATTATATTATTAAAAATTTATATCACAACACTTATGATTTTATACAAATATGATTTCAATAGAACAATTTTTTTCAAAGAAAAAATGTAATTATCTCAATAATTTCTCAAAGATTTTATAAGAGTAACTTCTTCTATTTCAACAGTATTTTTTATTAATAAGTATTATTTGGATTTATAATTCATGGAATCATATACAATAAATATTTTAATGGTTTATTATTATTTTGAATATGTATGTGCTATCATAAAACCATTCACCTATTTTACTCGAAATGGTTAGTGATTATGTATTGGGACCCGACCTTACACATTGCATAATACATAATTAAATGAATAATTAACATTGAGGATCTATTCTGATTTATAGTTTTAGAGAATTAAACCATAACTTTTAAATATTTACATGAATATTACAATTTTACACTACTACTCTGTATCCATTTTTTTTATAAAATAAAAAAGGAACATTACTAGTTCCATGTTTTAGATAACATGACTTTTCAATGATCTCATCCTTGACCTTTATTCAGCTTTAATTCGTATTGAAAACATTTCAAAAATATGAGATGATCATAAAAATCACAGTAAAGGAAAATAAAATAATTATTGATAACATTAACATATCAATAAATACAAAACAATGTATCCATACTTTTCAATCATAACGTACCTTATAAAATCATAAGATTTTTGAAAAACACATAGAAATCATAAATCATCAAGGTAACTTATAGAATATATAAAATAAATACATTGTAGTTATTCCAGAATTGTATGGAGTTACATTGTAATACACATCACAGTATATTAACAAAATATCTTATGAGAAACATTATCTTTACCTCTGTCACATAACCCAATGCATTGGAGAGAAATCTCGGGCTCACCCACCCTAGATTTATCAAGGAACCACCCATATACGTAAACAATGCCTAAGAACCATAACATATTCATAACACTTAATACTAGAATAATGAATATATAACATTTCCACATTGCAATCACAACATATAATTTCATGATATAGACATAATAAATGATTTATCAAACAATTTAAAACATTTAATAAAGATATTTTTGAATCAATGTGTCCCTTACCACTTTGAATCATTTAAATAAATAAGCATTTGAATTCATTAATGTCCATATAAATATATCCTAAAATACATTTTTTAAACATGGACATTAATGAGAAATATATATAAGAATAAATATTTAAAACATTTGAAATGATATTTTAGTTTAATAGTTTATTTTTCAAAATAAGAAACTCTTGAATATAATTAATTGAGGAATAACATTAAATCATAACTTTATACTATCATGAGAATAAATGGATTCATGATATAATATTCCAAATGAAGTATATACAGCATATAAGTGTGAATTTTTTTCATATCAATAATGAACTCTCAATGGTTGTAAATTGAGAAGAAATCCCTTGTTAAAACTATAGCCTTAAATTAAGGATAAATCCATTACACAATAATGTGTGAAAAATTAAATTTCACACAATATGATTGGATATTCATTGTAAATCCAATATAGAACATTCAAACATATTGTCACGACCCATCCTCAGGACCCGTGCTGTGAATACCCCAAGCCCACCTTCCATGGGCCATGGGTTGGCGACTATCACCAAGGCGTAAATCCCGATAAAAGGTAATTAATTGTCTTTATAAAGTAAACAAACACCACAGAGTAAGGAAGCTGAAGTAAAAACTAAGTAAACAGGTACAACTGTAAGTGCTTGAATGCTAATGGGCCAGAATACAATCCCAACTGATGTGAAGTACAACTGAAAAGAAATTACAGCAACTGAAAGTAAAGAAACAACACCTAGTCATCCACTAGAAATCCCACCTGAAGGGTGGGTACAAATAGCCTCCTCAACTCCTCGGGTCCAGTCATCTGCTCCGTGTACGTTCCACCTAGGGGTCCACCTCCAGGTACCGACTCACTCCACAAGACTCAACCACGATCAACGTTGACCATCTTCGACATCCAACACAATGTCGTTCGGGCATAGCCCGTGCAGGGGTGAGTATACCCTACTCAGTAGGGACCCCAATACCCCCGATGGTCTCCCAAAATCCACAAATGATAATCTAAAAAGGAAATATGCAATCACAAAGTAACAACCAACACTACTTTTGTAACGCCCCGACCCCAGCTACCCAGAGCCGGTGCGTTACTTCGTAACATTGGCATGATCACAAAAGATCAAGTCTCGAAAGACCGATTAGTTTAGTAGCCTTGGAAACACTAGATACATTTGTAAACATTGCATTACATCATAAAGTGAAAAACTACAATAACAAAGTCTCCATAGTCCACATTCATATCCTCTTCTCACAATCCCTGCAGGTCTTTCATAAAAAACTTCTTCACATCCTAAAAAATATTAAAACATTGAAAGGGGTGAGCTCAGATGCCCAGTAAGGATAACAATATTGCGGAAGCTTTCATAAATAAACATAAAAATTTAAGGCAATGTATAACTAAAACAAAAGCCTTTTAAACTTGAACATCAACATAATATTGCAAAAGTAAAATGAGATAATTCTATTCACTTATTCACATGGATATTCTACTGGTCGAATATTCACATGAAATATCAATAACCACTTTCATAATGTTGGAATGCATAATGCCAGACTATCATAACCACGTAGTCAAGGCCTCATGCCAAGACCACAAATAAGATTTTGTCAAGGCCTCGTGCCAAGACACTAGTTTGTCTCATGAGACCTGCCGATGCATCGAGGAGCTATAGCAGGCTCCACCCGTCACTTATTAAGTCCAATGCTTTCCTCATATGAATAGGTTTAAACATATCATAAACCACAACATAATCGTATCACATAAAACATGCATAAAGGAAACATAAAATTTCCACATTTCAATCACAAGATAGCAATACAACACATTGATATAATAAAAACGCTTTCAAAACCATTTTCAATACCAAAATAAAAGAAAGTTAAAACTTTGTATTTATTTTTCATTAAAAAAAATGATGGCTTGTAGAAGAAGCCGAAACTCAAATAATGGTCACGGCGGCGGAGAAGTAATTGTCGCCGCATAAGTACGGAAAGAAAAACATTCCCTTTTTGTCGTTTAGTAAAACGCTTCGTATAAAAAAGATTCCTTTTGAATAAACATAAAAGTCAAAGGGGTTTATACACCGTATAAAAGAAAGTTGTGTATAAAGCCAAATATGCCTCAATGAAAGGAGATTGAGACGAAGTGCTTAAAAAGATCATTTTTAAAATAAAATAGATCTATTATGTGTATTCAATATAGGTACACATAAATAAAGTAAAAATACAAAATATGACATAATAATATCATGACATAATTTGAAAGTATGAGATTAACCCAAAGAATGGAAGTTGGGTTATTAAATTCCCTTACCTTGTGTCCGACTTGACTCAACCGTTCTTTAACCTCCTGAATAATAAACTAGAGTCAATATATACATTATTAAGAACCATTTTAAATTTCATTATCCTTTTTACATCACTTATTACAATGTTATGAACATTATGTAATTATTTAAGTTAATAACGGTCGTTTTGTCGATCTTTGGTAACTTGAGTCAACAAAAAACTTCTTATAATTACAAGTTGTTCATGTGGTAGAATATCCATTATATCCAGAATTATATTCATGATATAGATTTCATATATATATTATATATCCAGTATATACATTCATTTATAATATTACGTAACATTTAGAGGTAAGAAATGAAATGCACCGTTCATGGAGACGGTAAGTCGTACGTACGCATGAACGCTACTTTCATTTATATTTCATATTTAATGGAATGAAATAATAATGATATAAATTTATAATATAATTCCAGTATAATATAGTGGATAATAACATTTACTCCATCCTTTATACATCCCACATATGGCATTAACGATTCAAATCACTTTGAGGGGGCGGTAGTCCGCACTTCCTAAAATGAAATTATCGCGTTTTACCCATAATGGAAATCATAAAGTTTGCCATAAATGAGAAATACAGAAGCATAATAAAAACATAAACATAATATATATATCATATATAAATATAGTGACATCTTAATGGCCACCTTTGAAGGTGTTATATGAGTGTTGAACAATCATCGTTTCGTGAGGTAGAAATTCGCCATCCACAGAAACCGTATGTTCTTTAACCATTAGATGTAGGTGTGTGTAATTGTAGCTCGAATCCTTCTTATAACAACATCCTACTATATTTAGGATACTGGTGTTGTTACAAAAGAAATGAATAAAAAGAGTTTAGGGGGTTGGAGAAGAAAAATAAAACAAAACAACATTAGAAAAGACATTACCTCAAAATCGGGTAACGCTTTTTGATTTGAGCCAAAGGCTTCCTTGGGAAGAGTTCTGCCCAAAGTAAGGCTTCTAGGAGTAAGAGGGGGAAGTTGGGAGAGTATTTGGGCAGAGTTTGGCCGAGACAAATGGCTTGAAAGTGTAAATGAGGAAGGAGAGGTGGGGGCCTTTTATAAGTGGAGAGGAGAGGCACTTTTGGAAATATTGAAATGTTACATTATTTCACAATGATTTTCGGATTCTAAAGGTCCCACACTTATATAATTCGTGGCTAGGGTGATAAGGGTTCGAAATAGCTTCATCAAATAGGCTTTGGACAAGTGTAAGACTTAAATTTTGCATTATCTTCTCATTTTATCTAAATCGTTAAATAATGAGGTCATCGTTGCATCATAATGATGTCATAAATAATTTAATTTATTTAATGTCTAAAAATTATAAAAAAATACTATTATGTATGAAATCTTTTTAGCTTTCTAATGAATATTTATAGTCAAAATATGGACTTGTGTATCCCCACTTAAAAACTGTTTTAGTAAAACATTTTATGTTTGTGTCATTTTTTACTTTAACATTAAATAAAAGGTGTTTATGTCATTTTCTAACTAAAGTGGCTCCATGGGGTCCCCAAGTTGACCCATGGGTTGTCTTAGTCGGCCATGACTCATCCAATAGGATTAGTACAAGTTTCATGCTCATCTCATATTATAAAAACATTATTTGTACCTTAAACTACACTAATTATCTCTAATCGCGATTAAGAACTTAAAAGTTACTATTCACCAAAAATTTATTTCAATCTCATTGAAACACATTTTACATATTAATGACAACAATGTATGTCGGATTTTTGAAAATCAATTCACAGAAGTGGTAATATTTCATTTAAACGGAAAATCAGTTATTTAACTACCACTTAGTGGTTTCACTATTCATCAAAAATTGAAGTTTTTCAGAACAAGGCCAAAATTTCACCCTACGCTATAATTGATATTCCGAATTCAAAAATGATGTCTATTTTAAAAAATTCCAAACATATATGTTTCATTAATTAATTTTATAATTAATTCCCGCTGTTACGACAAATAGCGTGTTTTTAAGAAACAATTTATATCAAAAGATTGGCAATTGTTTATGTCCAATTTCAATGTTAAATTATTTCTAATGACCACCATTGGATAAAATGGTAAGAATATATTCTAATTATACCTTAAAACCAATAAATAGTATAATTTATCACAATAAAGTATTTTTATTAAAAAAGTTGTTTTAAAGTATTTTTCACTATTCATAAAAAATTAGAATTTCTCAGAAAAATACCAAAAATTCAAAATAGGCTAATTTCGATATTCCGAATCCAAAATTGAAGTCCATTTTGAAATAAAAAATTTCTATAATTTTAAAAAGTGGTTATTACTATTCATAATGGCTACTTTGATTAGTCGCGGTGTTTTAGAACTCGAAGTTGCGTACAATGCAAGCTATTGCATTATTGAATGAGAAGCGTATCGTGGAAGCTCGGGGTGTTACATTGTCCCCTCCTTCAATAAATTGCGTCCTCGCAATTTGAAATTTTTTTTGAAAATAAAAGGTTGAAAAGAGAAAATACCTTTGAGGAATACCCACATCAGAAATAAGGTTAATAAATATATAACATTAAAAGAAAGCAGGATAAGTACAAAGGTCACCCGATATAGACCATTCTAAGATTCTATGAAAATATGGATATAGAAGAAAAACAAACCATTAAGGTCTGATGGAGAGTTATAGAAAAAAGGATTACGAGAAAGTTTAACCACAAGAAAATCACAAACTTGTGATTGGTTAAACGGTCATTGAATCCCCAGTTGGAAAAGTTAACCGACAACATTTTTGATTTAAGTTACCTTTTATAATGTTGAGGAATTTATTTAAGAGATTTACTAAGAACGTAAGGGAATATACATACTTGTTATGTATACATTCATTCGTTAATAAATTTTTACCACAAACCCAACTTTTACTCCATATGGTAACGGAACTCAAACATATTCTATTTATCCTAATTGTATAAGGTTCCAAATGTTAACACATACCATTTATATTAGTAAAACTATTTTGTAATAACCAGGGACTTCCTGTAGGCTAGTGGTAGGAAATAAAGGCTTGTCGCACTATGGTTGTGGGTTCGATTCCTGCAGCATTGTCCGACGCGACGGGTAATTCCACACCCTGCAGGTTGTCCTTTTTCTAAAACTATAGTATTATAATATTCCAAAAATAATCTTCAGAAATTCTTTAACCTTAAACAATACTATCCATGGTTCAACTTAATCCATTCCAACCATAATAGTTATCCAAAATACCTCCATCCAGACTTTCTCTAAAAGGTCTTTAAATTCCAAAATCAATTGTAACATCAGATTCCCCAAACAAAGAAAAGTTTCTCTTATTGTCACATACTAAAAATATGATTACCTTAATCATATTAAAACCTTACTGAAATCAACAAGTACTGCAGTACAATCCATATATATATATATCACATTATTCTTATATCCAAAATATAATCCTTGAGTCCAAAAGCACCAATACATTAGTTATTCTGCTTCAACTGTAGTAACAGCATAAGATTGTCCTTGATCCCTTGGCCTTTTCTGAGGTATGTTTCCCTGACGCTTAGGGCATTCATTTGCATAATGACCCATTTCTCTACAATTGTAGCATTCAACTTTGACAGCCTCTTTCTTTCCCTTGCAATCACGAGCCTGGTGACCCTTTTCTCCACATTTATAACAAACTCCCATTCCTTTTAGGCAAGTACCAGGGTGATTCTTCCCACAATTATCACATAATGGAAAATCCTTCTTTCCCTTTTTCCCTTTATCTGTCTCTTGTTCCACCGTTCTGTTCTTCTCTTGCTTTACTTTGTTGTCATAATACTTAGAGAATTCCTTTTCTGTCTTGATAGCACACGAGACAATATCTTCGTATGATGAGAAGGATTGTGATACTAAAGCTCGACGGAGAAATGGTTTTAACCCATCAAAGAAACGATCAATATTACTCCTTGGGTTACATATATAATCGGCAGCATGCCTCGCTAACCTTGTAAAGTTAGCCTCATACTTTGCGACATTCTCATCCTCCTTCTGCCTCAAACTCAGAAATTGCCTTTCCATATCTGCTCGATGGTCACGAGGAAAGTATTTTTCTAAGAAAAGCTCTTTGAACTCCCTCCATTCCATATTCGATACGTCATCATCTTCCTTTGTGTTTTGTATCAGCGACCACCACTGATCGGCATCTCCAGTGAGGTGGTAAACTTCCATGACAACCTTCTCCCTTTCACTACTCCCCAAGGCATGGAATATTTTCTCTAAGGAATTTATCCATTGCTCAGCTACTGTAGGATTTGTACTCCCATTGAAGGTTGGTGGTTGTTGCCTCATGAAACGGTCTAGCATTGATCCTCCACGTTGCGGATCAGGGTGCTCCATACGAGTAAGGTTATTATTCATAACCTTAGTAAGTTGTCCCAGTATGGTGATTAGCTGATCGGCACCAGTTGCATCACCAGCCCCACTATAATTATATTGAGCAGGAGGGCAATACCTACATGGAGTGCGTGCATTGATACGTTTTCCATTTCTTCCACTAGGCGCCATTTCTATAAAATGGCATAAACTAGATCAGTTTATGAATCAAAATACATAATCCCATACTTATAAAACACTTAACATAAACTGAACTATTTATGGATATAATCCATAATCATAAAAATGTTTTCTTTGAGGAAGTATATACTCATAAACCCTTCATAATGATTTGTAAAGAAAATGAGAGTTATCCTAAGCATATCCCCCAGGAGTGTCGTAACCAAGAGTGCAGCAAGGCCCGTTGTCGTGAACCAGTTCCCGTTCAAGTCTAGCTCAAAGCGGTGTTTTCGGGTTTTACCCCTTGGTACATCTGTGCCAGAGCCGCCTCTACCTGCTCGTATCCAGACAGGGATGTATTGCTCGGAAATCTCATAATATCTCTATAATACCAAAATTCTAGGAAGTTCTTCTATACTAATCCTCAAAGTCTATCTTTGGGCAATGTGCTCTAATCAGAGTTTATCTAAATCTAGCTTCCAAGGTTAGTACTAAACTGCCTCTGATACCAACTGTAACGCCACGACCCCAGCTACCCAGAGTCAGTGCATTACTTCGTAACATTGGCATGATCACAAAAGATCAAGTATCGAAAGACCGATTAGTTCAGTAGCCTTGGAAACACTAGATACATTCGTAAACATTACATTACATCATAAAGTGAAAAACTACAATAACAAAGTCTCCATAGTCCACATTCATATCCTCTTCTCACAATCCCTTCAGGTCTTTCATAAAATACTTCTTCACATCCTAGAAAATATTAAAACATTGAAAGGGGTGAGCTCATATGCTCAGTAAGGATAACAATATTGTGGAAGCTTTCATAATTAAACATAAAAATTTAAGGCAATGTATAACTAAAACAAAAGACTTTTAAACTTGAACATCAACATAATATTGCAAAAGTAAAATGAGATAATTCTATTCACTTCTTCACATGGATATTCTACTGGTCGAATATTCACATGAAATATCAATAACCACTTTCATAATGATGGAATGCATAATGCCAGACTATCATAACCACGTAGTCAAGGCCTCGTGCCAAGACCACAAATAAGATTTTGTCAAGGCCTCATTCCAAGACACTAGCTTGTCTCATGAGACCTGCCGATGCATCGAGGAGCTATAGCGGGCTCCACCTGTCACTTATTAAGTCCAATGCTTTCCTCATATGAATAGGTTTAAATATATCATAAACCACAAAATAATCATATCACATAAAACATGCATAAAGGAAACATAAAATTTCCACATTTCAATCACAAGATATCAATACAACACATTGATATAATAAAAACGCTTTCAAAACCATTTTTAATACCAAAATAAAAGAAAGTTAAAACTTTGTATTTATTTTTCATTAAAAAAATGATGGCATGTAGAAGAACCTGAAACTCAAATAATGGTCACGGCGGCGGAGAAGTCATTGTCGCCGCATAAGTACGGAAAGAAAAACATTCCCTTTTTGTCGTTTAGTAAAACGCTTCGTATAAAAAAGATTCCTTTTGAATAAACATAAAAGTCAAAGGGTTTTATACACCGTATAAAAGAAAGTTGTCTATAAAGCCAAATATGCCTCAATGAAAGGAGATTGAGACGAAGTCCTTAAAAAGATCATTTTTAAAATAAAATAGATCTATTATGTGTATTCACTATAGGTACACATAAAGAAAGTAAAAATACAAAATAGGACATAATAATATCATGACATAATTTGAAAGTAGGAGATTAACCCAAAGAATGGAAGTTGGGTTATTAAATTCCCTTACCTTGTGTCCGACTTGACTCAACCGTTCTTTAACCTCCTGAATAATAAACTAGAGTCAATATATACCTTATTAAGAACCATTTTAAATTTCATTATCCTTTTTATATCACTTATTACAATGTTATGAACATTATGTAATTATTTAAGTTAATAACGGTCGTTTTGTCGATCTTTGGTAACTTGAGTCAACAAAAAACTTCTTATAATTA
This sequence comes from Viscum album, assembly GCA_963277665.1. Taxonomy (NCBI): domain Eukaryota; kingdom Viridiplantae; phylum Streptophyta; class Magnoliopsida; order Santalales; family Viscaceae; genus Viscum; species Viscum album. Next base: position 1,295,374,383 of record OY728158.1, read on the forward strand.
CAAGTTGTTCATGTGGTAGAATATCCATTATATCCAGAATTATATTCATGATATAGATGTAATATATATCTTATATATCCAGTATATACATTCATTTATAATATTACGTAACATTTAGAGGTAAGAAATGAAATGCACCGTTCATGGAGACGGTAAGCCGTACGTACGCATGAACGCTACTTTCATTTCTATTTCATATTTAATGGAATGAAATCATAATGATATAAATTTATAATATAATTCCAGTATAATATAGTGTATAATACCATTTACTCCATCCTTTATACATCCCACATATGGCATTAACGATTCAAATCACTTTGAGGGGGCGGTAGTCCGCACTTCCTAAAATGAAATTATTGCGTTTTACCCATAATGGAAATCATAAAGTATGCCATAAATGAGAAATACAGAAACATAATAAAAACATAAACATAATATATATATCATATATAAATATAGTGACATCTTAATGGCCACCTTTGAAGGTGTTATATGAGTGTTGAACAATCATCGTTTCGTGAGGTAGAAATTCGCCATCCACAGAAACCGTATGTTCTTTAACCATTAGATGTATGTGTGTGTAAGTGTAGCTAGAATCCTTTTTATAAAAACATCCTAGTATATTGAGGATACTGGTGTTGTTACAAAAGAAATGAATAAAAAGAGTTTAGGGGGTTGGAGAAGAAAAATAAAACAAAACAACATTAGAAAAGACATTACCTCAAAATCGGGTAACGCTTTTTGATTTGAGCCAAAGGCTTCCTTGGGAAGAGTTCTGCCCAAATTAAGGCTTCTAGGAGTAAGAGGGGGAAGTTGGGAGAGTATTTGGGCAGAGTTTGGCCGAGACAAATGGCTTGAATGTGTAAATGAGGTGGGAGAGGTGGGGGCCTTTTATAAGTGGAGAGGAGGGGCACTTTTGGAAATATTGAAATGTTACATTATTTCACAATGCTTTTAGGATTCTAAAGGTCCCGCACTTATATAATTCGTGTCTAAGGTGATAAGGGTTCGAAATCGCTTCATCAAATAGGCTTTGGACAAGTGTAAGACTTGGATTTTGCATTATCTTCTCATTTTATCTAAATCGTTAAATAATGAGGTCATCGCTGCATCATAATGATGTCATAAATAATTTAATTTATTTAATGTCTAAAAATTATAAACAAAATACTATGATGTAGGAAATCCTTTTAGCTTTCTAATGAATATTTATAGTCAAAATTTGGACTTGTGTAACCCCACTTAAAAACTGTTTTAGTAAAACATTTTATGTTTGTGTCATTTTTTACTTTAACATTAAATAAAAGGTGTTTATGTCATTTTCTAACTAAAGTGGCTCCATGGGGTCCCCAAGTTGACCCATGTGTTGTATTGGTCGTCCATGACTCATCCAATAGGAGTAGTACAAGTTTCATGCTCATCTCATATTATAAAAACATTATTTGTACCTTAAACTACACTAATTACCTCTAATCGCGATTAAGAACTTAAAAGTTACTATTCACCAAAAATTTATTTTAATCTCATTGAAACACATTTTACATCTTAATGACAACCATGTATGTCGGATTTTTGAAAATCAAATCATAGAAGTGGTAATATTTCATTTAAACGGAAAATCAGTTATTTAACTACCACTTAGTGGTTTCACTATTCATAAAAAATTGATGTTTTTCAGAACAAGGCCAAAATTTCACCTTAATCTATAATTGATATTCCGAATTCAAAAATGATGTCTATTTTACAAAATTCCAAACTTATATGTTTCATTAATTAATTTTATAATTAATTCCCGCTGTTACGACAAATAGCGTGTTTTTAAGAAACAATTTATATCAAAAGATTGGCAATTGTTTATGTCCAATTTCAATGTTAAATTAATTATAATGACCACCACTGGATAAAATGGTAAAAATATATTATAATTATACCTTAAAACCAATAAATAGTATAATTTATCACAATAAATTATTTTGATTAAAAAAGTTGTTTTAAAGTATTTTTCACTATTCATAAAAAATTAGAAGTTCTCAGAAAAATACCAAAAATTCAAAATAGGCTAATTTCGATATTCCGAATCCAAAAATGAAGTCCATTTTGAAATATAAAATTTCTATAATTTTAAAAAGTAGTTATTACTATTCATAATGGCTACTTTGATTAGTCGCGGTGTTTTAGAACTCGAAGTTGCGTACAATGCAAGCTATTGCATTATTGAATGAGAAGCGTATCTTGGAAGCTCGGGGTGTTACAACTTTGGTATATCCCCATACATATACCTAAGTCTTCAATTATAGTTCAACCCTGACATGCGAGCCCAAGTTCGATCTAGTCCACACAGGATAGCACAACCGATCCTCATAGAATAACACAACCCAATCCACCTAGGAAAGCAAGTCAATCATATCAAAGAAAATGATTGAAAGTCAAGACTCAACTCATACAAGTATACTTTTTTGTAAGATGATAGAGATGATCATATGTAGCCCCTGATTCATCTAACCTGTCGGACCCACATAGGATACAAGACCAGCTAAGCAGTCAGACCCAAAAAGGATACAAGACCAGCTACTCTTCCGGACCCACGTCGGATACATGTACAAAGTCAAATACTTCCGGACCCACGTAGGATACAAGAACAGTAGTCACATACTTCCGGACCAACATAGGATACAGGAACAGCAGTCATCGCCATCGAACCCATGGAGGATTCTAGTACGGCCGTCGTCGCAACCGAACCCACGGAGGATTTCAGTGTAGTCGTCATTGCTGCCGAACCCACGAAGGATTTCATTGCTGTCATCATTGTCGTCGCAGTCGCAACCAGCTCTATTGTTCCCGCACACAGCATGCTCGATTTCAGGAGGGTCCACTCCACGAGCCAAGGGGGTGGTACATCAAATGACAAGTTGTCCGAAGTTCATGTATCCCAATGTTTCGTCTCGAAAAATAGAACATAACGTGATTTACGGCGCGTCACTCGGATGTCGGGTCGGAGAGTTATTGGCTTTTTCGTCTAAGGGGCCCGGTTGGTTTTTAAGTCAAAACAAAACCAATCATACTCCGACTGCATCCAAACATAGAGTGGAGTAATCCAAAAGGTCCGTCTCACTAAGAGGAATCCAACAAGTTCGACGACACGTCAATCAGTCGTCCGGAGCTCATGTTATAGGTGTTTCCGTTATGAGGGCCCGGTAGGTTTCGTTTTCGAACCAACCCGGCCATACCCAAAGTTTTCGGAAACCTTGAGTGTAATAAACTGAAACGACCATCTCGATGCAAGGATCGCATCACACCTAACGGGGTGTCTATCGGAGTTATGTTGCCCATGCTATGGGCGTTTGAACGAACCTATCAGTTTTTAGGGGGTTTCAGGCCCGGACCGACCCGGCCCGAGACCCCATGGGTCGGCTCGAACCGGGTCGACCCGGCCTGGTTCTAGGTTTGGGCCATCATGGCACAGCCCGGCCCGGCCCGGCGAGGGCGCCGCGCGCCACGTGAGCACGGAAGGGGAGAGCCGCCACCCCTTCAAAACGAACAGCGGACCCGCGGGGAGTCCTTCCTGCCGTGTTTACTAGGGATCAAACCCCCATGTTTTCCGGATCTGGCCCGCCGTAACGGCCGGCCACTGTACCACACGGGACCAGTTGGTACCTCCTTCCATGCATCGGTGGCCAACGGTTCGGGCCACCACTCCCTGCTCTGCTGCAGCCAAAGGCCACGGCCTTGGTCCGATGGGCGAGGAACGCCGGTACCGCTCCCCTCCACCGCGCCCCTCTGCCACGGCTCGTCTCTGACTGTGACTTCTATTGGCCTTAACGGCCCATCGAGACGGAACTGCGCTCCTTCTCCATGTTCCTCCTTGTTCTCGCATGGTGCCATTTCACCACGCAGCCTTTGTTCGAGCCACAACAAGTACAACATCAAAGGTGGAGGAGGATCAGCCGGGTTTGGGCAGTTTGGCCTCCTCCCATTAAATTGATAACATGTTGCCAAAATATTTAATGAATAATGCAAGGAATATTCACTTCGTAAAAACAAACCCTTACCTCGAAGAAGTCATCGAACGAGGATCGTCTCGGGAAAAAGAAATCACGGAAGATGGAGTCACGGAATGAGGCTTTGTAAGCGTCGTCGGTGTTCTCTTAATGAAGGATGAGGCGCGTCGTCATTCTCTGAATAAGGGGTCTCTCACCGGCTGCGGACAGTATAGGAGATGGTACGGTGATATCCCCTTGCGGTGACATAGTTCTTCATCTTATACTCGACGTTCTTCGTGTTCTTCAACGAGGAAGAAGGTGTTCTTCAGAGCACAAGAGTTCTCTTATTTTTTTCCACATAACAAATCCTCCAACAAAAAAATAAGACCTTCTCTTATTTTATTCACACACACACATTCCGACATTAATTTAAATATCATATTGAACTCACCGAATTAATTAATGTGTGTTGTCTAATTAATGAGGTGTTTTATTGTCATGTAATTTAATGTGGAGGAGTTTCAAACTAATTGTTATAGGGGTAATTAATGAAGTGATGGGAAAATTGAAGGAGGTGGGGGCTCATGTGGGCCCCACCCCAACTTCCTTGCATATTTCGTTTCCACAACTCTTAACCATCGGTAAAGAAATAATAATAAATTGTAAAACAATTTTATTTTTATTCCTCACATTTTTTACATATCCTCCCAATAAAACGAAACTCCAGGAAAAGTCTTCCTAAGGAATTACCAGCGATGCGGTTTCATCGGTGCCCTTAGATTTCGATTCCAAGCACTGGTTAAAAATTTAGGAAAACCCACTCTTTCGTTCACTGAACGTACCTGAGCTAAACTTTAGAAAACGATTACGAGAACACCGGGCCTCGGAATCAGGTGCCATCAAAAACAGCGGACTCGTAAAATTGAAAAGAAATTATGAAAAAAAATTCCTTGAAATTTACGTGTCATTACATTACTCCCACCTTAGGGCTTTACATCCCTGTAAAGATACATCACAAACTAGAGGAACAAATGAGGGCACTGAGCACGCAACTGAGCCTCTCGCTCCCAAGTGCTCTCATGGAAGATCCTGTGCTACCACCTGATGCGCACTAATGGTATTTATCATCCACGTAGGACCCGCTCATGTAGATCCTCGATCTCCTCCGGGACCTCTGCTAGAGTCTCCCTATCATCAATGTCCAGCTCCCGATGGTCGATGATATGTGTCGGGTCATGCATGTATCTCCTCAGCAGAGACACGTGGAAGACGTCGTGAACCCGGTGCAACTGAGGTGGTAGAGCCAGGCGATAAGCCACCTCGACTATCCTGCTGAGAACATGGAATGGTCCGATGAAGTGCAGAGATAACTTGCCACCCCTGCCAAATCTTCGTAATCCACGTTGAGGTGAGACCTACAAGAAAACATGGTCGCCATCCTCAAAATCCAGTGGTCTCCGCCTCCTGTCATCATAAGAAGTCTATCAGCTCTGAGCTATCCTCATCCGCTCATGGATGACTTTTACCTTCTCTGTCATGGCCTGGACCATCTCCGGCCCCACAAGTTCTGACTCCCCAGGGTCTTTCCAGCACATTGGGGATCTGCAAGGTCGGTTGTACAATGCCTCGTATGGTTCCATCCCGATGGTGGAGTGGTAGTTGTTGTTGTATGAAAACTCCACCAATGGTATGTGATCCTCCCAGCTGTGACCAAAGTCTAGGACACATGCATTGAGCATTTCCTCAAGAGTCTGAATGGTCCTCTCCATCTGACCATCCGACTGAGGGGGAAAGGTGGTGCTCAGATGTAGCTGCGTCCTGAATTCCTCCTACAACCCCTTCCAAATCCAGGAAGTAAAGCAAGCATCTCGATTGGAGATGATTGATGATGGCACACCATGAATCCGTACGTTCTCTTGAACATAGAGGTGTCCCAATCTCTCCACTGAGCCCTACTCTCTGATGGGTAAGAAGTTGGTCGACTTGGTGAGTCAGTCGACAATCACCCAAATATAGTCATTACCTATTGAAGTGCGTGGAAGTCCAATCATGGAATCCATAGATATCACGTCCCAATTCCACTCCGGGACCTCCAAGGGTTGTACCAAGCCTACTCGTACCTGGTGCTCCACCTTTACATGCTAGCTAGTGAGGCATCAAGAAACAAACTCTGCCACAACTTTATTCATACCCAGCCACCAGTGCTGTCGTCTGAGGTCCTAGTACATCTTCGCTACTCCTGTATGTACCTCTAAAGGGGAAATGTGAAATTCCCTTAACACCTCCTCCTATAAAGAAGATGTTACCATGGTACGTCCTCTAAAAAGGAAGTCATTCTCTCTTCCAACAGAGAATACATCAGGTGCATGTCCTTAGGATATCTGTGCACGCCGCATCTCATAGTCAACGTCCCCATGCTGTGCCTCCCTGACCCACTGTAGTAGTGGAGGAGTGACTATGAGTGACTGAATAAAGGCTGCTCCATCTCTATCCATGAAGGATATCTTCAAAGCGGCTAGATGCTCTGTCACCTCCCAATGTAGCTGAATGCCCATCCTCCTGCTGAGAGCATAGGCTACTACGTTCTCCTTTCTAGGATTATAGACTATCTCAAATTCATTGTCCTGGAGGAACATGAGCCATCATCGCTATCTCAGGTTCAGTTCCTTCTGCGAGAATATGTACCTGAGACATTAGTGGTCGGAATAGACTATAAAGCGCTCACCCATCAGATAGTGCCACCAAATCATCAAGGAAAAGATCATTGATGCTAACTCAAGGTCACGGGTAGGGTAGTTCTTCTCATGCTACCTCAAATGTTGTGATCAATAGGCGATCAGTGACCGCTCCTGCATCAGATCCTGGAAGCTTTGCTGACATCTATCTGACCACATGAAGGGTTTCCCCATCTTCATCAAAGATGAAAGTGGTGCCGCATCTTTGGAGAAGTCTGGTACGAACCTCCGGTAGTAACCATCTTGTCCTAGGAAACACCGCACCTCAGTTAGACTCCTGGGTGGCTCCCAACCTAGCACTGCCTCAATCTTCGCAGGATCCACCAAAACTCCTGCCTCAAAGATGACGTGTCCCAAGAAGTGGAACTCACGTAACTATAACTGACACTTAGAGAGCTTAACAAAAAGCTGGTTCTCTCGGAGTGTGTATAGTAGAACTTGAAAGTGGTAGGCGTGCTCCTCCTCAGTGGTCGAGTATATCAATAAAGACTACGACAAATCGATCGAGGTAAGGCTGAAATATCATGTTCATGAGACTCATGAACACTGCTGGAGCATTGGTTATGCCGAAAGGCATAACCATGAACTCATAATGGCCATACCTACATCTGAAGGTCGTATTCTGCACATCCTCGTCCCGAACTCTGAGCTGATGATAGCCTGACCTGAGGTCTATCATCGAGAACCACTGTGCTCCCTTGAGCTGATCAAAGAGGTCATCAATCCTCGGTAGTGGATACTTGTTCCTCACGGTCACCTGGTTTAGGCGCTGATAGTCGACACATAGTCACAAGCTTCCGTCCGCCTTCTTGGGGATCAAAATCGAGGAAGACCAAGGTGAAACACTGGTTCGGATGAATCCCTTGACCTGCAAGTCCTCCAGCTGTACCCATAGCTCTCTAAGCTCAGTGGAGGCCATCTGATATAATGGAGTGGATATTGCAGCTATCCCGGGGTACAGGTCGATATAGAAGTCTACCTCTCTGCGAGGAGGTAGTCCTAGAACGTCGTCATGAAAAAACATCAGCATACTGATCCACCACTACAGGAAAACTCGGACTCCGCACGTCAAATTCTCCTAGGATGAGTGTAGCCAACTTATGAGTGACCGGATGTCCTCTCCTCTAAGAGAGTCCATCCTATGTTGCAAAGGCTCCCTTCTCATCGGTGAAGGTGAACCTGATCCCATCAGTGCGGACACACCACACCTTGCACCTGATACAATCAATCATAGCATGGACTGTAGATAACCAATCCATTCCCAAGATGACGTCTTAAGGCCTCGACGCCACTATAAGAAGATCCCAGCCAAATCTCTCACCTCTTAGAGTAAGTTCACACTGCCGGCACCAGTGTGTAATCATCAATTCTGCTCCTCTAAGAGTCTCTAGCCGTATGTATCGAGCCAACGGCTCTGTCGGAATCTTCAAGCTCCGAACTAGGGCAGCAGAATTGAGAGAATGACTCGCTTCTATGTCTATAAGAACTGAAATGAGGGTGGAGTAGACAAAGATAGTACCTCAAATATTCTCTGGCATGATGTGGTTGTAGTCCTCTGTGCCTGAAGCTGAGCCTGCCTCTTCCTGCCAGCTCCCTGTGGTCATGGTGGGCCTCTTGGCGGTTGTGTAGTAAAGCCATAAAGCGTTGCCCACCACCTTCTTCTCGGCCAACTCCTCTGCGTCGTCTGCCTGCTCCCTACGGACTGCCATGGTCGACCCTCTGCCTCTGCTTTGGTGGTCCCTCAACCATCTGCTACTTCTCTATATGACATGTCGGGCAGTCATGAGCCATGTGGCCCTGCCCACCGCACGCATAACACTGTATGGTCCTCGGAAGGCTGGCTCTGTGATGTGTGCCCTGCACCTCTGACCCAGTGTCCTAGGGTCATATGCATGCTGGTCTAGTCCACCTGGTCCCCTAAGACGTCTGTCAACTTCCAACTGCAGACGACTCAGCTACGTGCCGCCCTACGGTAGGTCTCACTGCTGGTGTAGGCTCAGCAAGAAAGCTCTCTATGAGAAGTGCTCTTTCCAGTACTCCTACATGCATCGGAATGCTAAGAGAGATCATCGATGCCCTGATCTCATGCCTCGGTCACTGCTCGAAGGTCCGGGCCCGTATGAATGGGTCCCATTCCATGTCCATCAAAGAGCTCGAGAGATCGGTAAATATCACCATGTACTGGGCTACCCTCATGCTTCCATACACTAGTTGTAGTAGCTCCTAAATGCGCACTGCACATAGGGTGGTTGGGATGAACTCTGAGTGGAAGAGGCTCTCATAGTCCGTCCAGTGAAGATATGCCTCGTCATGCACCTGGAGCATCAGTCTCCACCATTTGCCTACTGCCGCGTACTGGAGGCTCGCTGCAAGGATCATCATGAGGTCAGCTCGTGTCCCCACTAACCTGAAAACTCAAACTATAGCCTCCAGCCAATCCTCGGCTACCTGAGGGTCTGTCTCCCCATGGAACCTGGGCGGTCTCTTCCACAGAAACTCATGCATTGTGCTAAGGCGACATGCACTCTCAGTAGTTGGGCCTGGTGGCATCGGTGGCTCGGCAGGTAGAGGTACCGCTGGTGCCTCCGCTGTAAAAGGGCCCTCCTCCAAGGCCTCATCGCTCGGTGGGATGTCGTCTCGCACAAAGCTCTAAAGCCTAGACGGCTGCCATTGTGGGGCCATCTTGAAAAGAAATAGGTGCACCATGGTCAAAACAGTATTCCTTGTAAAGACCCGCAAATTTCAAGGAAATTTTTTTCTTAATTTTCTTTGGAATTTTACAAGAGCGCAGCTTCAGACGGCACCTGATTCCGAGGCCCGGTGTGCCCGGAATCAATTTCCGAAGTTTGGCTCGGGTACGTTCAGTGAACGGACGAGCGGGTTTTTCTATCTTTTGAACCGGTGCCCAGAATCGAATTCTGAGGGCACCGATGAAATCGCAGCGCTGGTATTTGCTTAGAAACGCCTCTTCCGGAGTTGCGTTTGCTCAGACATGGTTTTTAAATTTTGCGGCTTTAAGTCAGAAATAAAATAAAGTTTGTGCGACAACTTTATTTTATTTCACTTAAGCTGCTTGGAAGCCACTTGAAGTCACTTAAAGGCGGCTTGAACTGAGTTAAAGCAGATAGGGTGCTATCCAGAAATATCCTACCCCTTGTTAGGATATTTGTGCGGTGGGGCCCGCACGAGCCCCGCCGTTTCTTTCACTAAGTAACGCACCCACAAAAACCCGTCAAAGTAACTGAAAAGTCAACCGACGCGTTTTCTTTAATTCTTAACAGACCATTTAATTGGGCGGTTTATTTCGTGAATTAAATGGGCTGTTTCTTTCGTGAATTAAATGGGCTGTTTCGCTCGTTGAATTAATTCAACGAACTGATGGGTCGTTACTTACGTTTTTGCGTTTGTTGGCATGTTTATAAAATAATACCAACCTAAAAATCCTTTGAAAGGATTTGAGAGGATCTTTGTTTCTTCATCTCCCCGCGAAGAACGCGAAGAACGCGAAGAACGCGAAGAACGCCGGCGACCGGAATTCGACGACGCACACCGAGATCTGCGACGTCGACGAGCCTTACCCCCGACGTACTTCGGCGACGCCTCTTCTTCCGCAGCCGATCCTCGTTCGGCAACTAAGGTGAGAAACGAATCGTTTGAATTCTCCCTTTTTAATTTCGATATCAACGGATTTAAATTAATTAAATCTGTTTGATCTTGATCCGGAGATTGGCGACGCGACGCCGGATACCGCGACGACGCGACGATCTCCTTCTTCCGCGACGAGCGATTCCGCGACGACTTCTCGTCCGACGACGACGACAAGGTAAGGGTTGATTGGAATATTTTTATCTTATTTCCCCGTGTTTATTCTTTTAAAGTGAAGAACATGATCTCCGACAATTTTATATTATTTAAAATTGTTGTTGATTATTCCTCCCGTGGTTTATGACTAACGCGGAGGGTGCGGGTCTAACGATCAAGACCCGGCAACCCTCCGCCGATCTCTTTTGTTGTGCGGATATGGAGGACGACGACGAACCGCGCGGAAGGGGCGATCTGTTGATCCCGCATTGGAGATCGGCCCCCGGGAGGAGCATCGGCGCAGACGGGAGGCAAAACGGGCCACCGGAGCAACTCTGGCGGCCCGCGGAAGGAGGCGGCGGCGCCCGGCGCGCCGCCGGAGGAGTCCGCCGCGGCCGAACCGCGGCGGCGGCGAACCGCCGGACCGCGTCCGCGGTCCGGCCACCCAGCACGCGGGCCGCGTTTCTCCAAAGCCGCGGGTCAAACCCGCGGCGGCTCACTCGGCCGCTCGGCCGAAGCCGAGCCGGCCGGTCCGGTCGGCCGGGCCGCGCCCAGGCCGGACCGGACCCGGCCCAGCCGGGTCGGGCCGACCCGGTTCGGCCGACCCAGGGGGGGGGGGGGGGGGGGGTTCGGGCCGGGTCGCCCCGGGCCCAGAACCCCCGTTTCGGGCCCTCTTCGGTCTTCCGCCCATATCTTGGGCATGGGACCTCCGATTGACGAACCGTCAGCGGCTACGCGATCCTTGGATCGAGACGGTCGTTTCGGTATATTATACTCAAGGTTTCGGAAGACTTTGGGTTCGGCCGGGTTGGTTCGTACACGAAACCAACCGGGCCCTCGGAGCGGAAACGCTCATAACTTGAGCTACGGACGTCCGATTGACGTACCGTCAGCTGTGGTAGTTTCCTCTAAGTGAGACGGAACTTTTGGCATACTCCGCCCGAGGATCGGATACAGGCGGAGTACGGTCGGGTTGGTTTTGCTCTAAAAACCAACCGGGCCCCTGGGACGAAAATGCCAATAACTCTCAGACCGGGCGTCCAATTGACGCGCCGTCTGTTGCGTTGAGATCCTGTTGTCGATACAGAACTTTTGGATACATCAACTTCGGACTACGTGTCAGTTGATGTATCAGCCTCTCGGCTCGTGGAGCGGACCCTCCTAACGACCTCGCTATGTGCGGGAACCCTAGCGCTGGCTGTGACTTCGACGACAGAGCAGAGATCCTCCGTGGACTGCGACGACGACAGAGCAGAGATCCTCCGTGGACTGCGACGACGACAGAGCAGAGATCCTCCGTGGACTGCGACGACGGCAGAGCAGAGATCCTCTGTGGACTACGGCGACGACTGTGTAGAGATCCTCAGTGGACTGCATCGACTACTGCACTCACTGATCCTACGTGGATCAGTGCTACAGGTTCTGTGTGAGCCCGATCCCATGTGGGTCCTTACTACCGGTTCTGTGTGAGCCACTGCCTACAGGTTCTGTGTGAGCCCGATCCTACGTGGGTCTTTTGCGGGGGTTAGTACCTATCGATCCTTCATGGGTCCGACGACTTAGATGGATCAGTGATCATCTTTGACGTCATCTGAAAAAGTATACCTGGTTGAGCAGAATCTTATGTTACTCTCCTTTGTGGATTGTGTTGAACTATCCTATGTGGATTTACTGTTTACTCTCCTTGTGGATTTGAGTCTTGCTTTCCTTTGTGGATTGAGTTGTTCTTGAGCTCGTGAGCAGAGCTAGAATTGGGGACTTAGGTATATGTATGGGCATATACCTAAGTCGAGTCAGATGTTACTTCGTGATTGCATCTTTCTTTGTGCTATATCCTTTGTGGATTTCGGGAGACCTTCGGGGGTCTCGGGGTCCTTACTGAGTAGCTTATACTCACCCCTGCACGGGCTATGCCCGCACCTTGTTGTGTTGGATGCAGACGACGGACAACGCTGATCTCGGTTGGGGCGTGGAGCAGGACGGTACCTGGAGGTGGACCACTGGGCGGGACGTGCTCGGAGCGGACGTGGGACCCGAGGAGCCTGGAGACTTTCTGTACCCACCCTTCCGGTGGGATTGCCAGTGGACGACACGAGGCCACCGTCTTTTCTTCAGTTGCTGTACTTTACTTTTTCAGTTGTACTTTACAGTTGGGCTTGTATTCCGGCCCCCTTTACTTTTCTGCACTTGTAGTTACTTTCCGCTTGCTGACTCTGTGTGGTTGTTACTTAAAGGCAATGCCTTCCCTGTTTACTGGGATTTTACGCCTTGGTGCTAGTCGCCAGCACCTGGCCTATGGAAGGCGGGCTTTGGGTTGTCACGGCACGGGCCCCGAGGACGGGTCGTGACAAATTGGTATCAGAGGTGGTCGGTTCTACCACAGACTCTGATCGTCTTTTCTTTCTATATGAAGCAATAGTGTTTAGTGTATTGAGTGTGGTTATCAGTTCAGGGAGCCCAGTGTTGGTGCGGCGGCCGACGTATCCGTACACCAGGACCCTGACTCCTGATTTCCGACTTAATGCATGAAAACATTGATTGCGTGTGTGTTTCAAGTTTCTTTGTGATTACTTGTGTCAGCTCACCGGGTATACTGATCTGCTTTATGAAAGTCTCAAGTTTTCCTTGTGATTACTTGTGCCAGCTCACCAGGTATACTGTTCTGACTGTGGTGCTCTTGTTCTCCTTTTCAGGATGGCCCCGCGACGACAGCCAGCTAGGGTTCCGAGTGTAGGGCGCGACGGCAGCCCACCGAGCGACGAGGCCTCGGTGCAGGTCCCTTTGCCAGCAGTGGCACCGGCGGTAGCTTTACCCGCCGAGCCACCGATGCTACCAGTACCAGACGCTGACGATGCACGTCGCCTCAGGGCACTGCATGAGTTTCAGAGCCAGCGACCGCCCAGGTTTCGCGGTGAGGCGGACCCCCAGGCCGCCGAGGACTGGCTAGAGGCGGTGGTACGGATCTTTAGGCTAGTGAGGACACCAGCGGATCTCATGGTGATTCTCGCGGAGAGCCTCCTTCAGGCGGCGGCAGGACGATGGTGGAGCTTGATGCTCCAGGTTCACGATGAGGCATCCTTGCTCTGGGCGGACTTCGAGAGCCTCTTCCGCTCTGAGTTCGTCCCGGCCACCCTCCGAGCGGTGCGCATCCAGGAGCTTCTCCAACTGCGCCAGGGCAGCATGACGGTCTCTCAGTACGCGGCGAGGTTCACTGACCTATCTCGCTACTCGACCGACATGGTACGGGACCCCTTCTTCCGGGCCCGGACCTTCGAGCAGGGCTTGCGACAGGAGATTCGGGCGTCGCTGATCTCCCTCAGCATTCCGACCCAGGCGGGAGTGCTGGAGCGAGCCCTCCTGATCGGAGCTTCCTGGCAGAGCCTTCTTCAGCGGCAAGACCTAGCGCAGGGCGGCAGGTAGCTGAGTCTTCGGCAGCAGGTAGCCGACGGATGACTCTCGGGTCCAGGCAGACCAGACCCCCACGCAGACGGCCTCAGGACATCGGCTCAGCAGTGCGGGGCACACAGCGGAGTGCCAGCCTTCCGAGAGGCAGGCTGTGCTACTCCTGCGGCGGGCAGGGTCACATGGCTCGTGACTGCCCGACTCGCCGATCAGAGGAGCAGCAGTCGGTGGAGGGTCCACCCAGGCATAGGCAGAGGGTCGACCGTGGCGGTCCGCAGGGAGGAGGCGGACGAGGCAGAGGAGCTGGCCGAGCAGCGGGTGGTGGGCGACGCTTCCAGGCTCTACCCCCACCACCACCAGGAGGGCCACCTCGACCACAGGGAGCTGGAGGGCAGGGACAGGCCCAGCTCCAGGCAGTGGAGGCCTACGACCCCGACATGCCAGAGATGATTCGAGGTACGATCTGTGTCTATTCCACCCTTGCTGCAGTACTTATAGACACAGGAGCGAGTCACTCTTTCATAGCCTCTGCCCTTGTTCGGAGCTCGGAGATTCCGACTGAGCCGTTGGCTCGATCCTTACGGCTTGAGACTCCTACGGGAGCAGACTCGACGATTACGCACTGGTGCCGGCAGTGTGAGCTTACTCTAGGAGGCGAGAGCTTCGGCTGGGATCTCCTTGTAGCGGCGTCGAGGCCTTACGACGTCATCTTGGGCATGGATTGGCTATCCACGGTTCATGCCCAGATCGACTGTTTTAGGCGCAAGGTGCGATGTGTTCGCACCGACGGGAGCAGGTTTACCTTCACCGGTGAGAAGGGAACCTTTGCAGCACATGATGGACTTCCGCGGAGGAGAGTGCAGCCCATCTCTCATCAGTTGGCTAGCCTCATCCTAGGAGCAGTGGACGTGCGGAGTCCAGCTTTTCCTGCAGTGGTGGACCAGTACGTGGACGTCTTTCCCGACGACGTTCCAGGGCTACCTCCTCGTAGAGAGGTAGACTTTTACATCGACTTGTACCCCGGGACAGCCCCGATATCTACTCCAGCATATCGGATGGCCCCCGCCGAGCATCGGGAGCTGCGGGTACAGTTGGAGGACTTGCAGAGCAAGGGGTTTATCCGACCCAGTGTTTCACCCTGGGCTTCCCCGATTTTGTTCGCCAAGAAGGCGGACGGGAGCATGCGACTATGTGTCGACTATCATCGCCTGAACCAGGTGACAGTGAGGAACAAGTATCCGCTACCACGGATTGATGACCTCTTCGATCAGCTCAAGGGAGCGCGGTGGTTCTCGAAGATAGACCTCCGGTCAGGCTATCATCAGCTCAGAGTTCGAGATGAGGACGTGCAGAAGACGACCTTCAGGTGTCGGTATGGCCATTATGAGTTCTTGGTTATGCCGTTCGGAGTAACCAATGCTCCAGCAGTGTTCATGAGCCTCATGAACAGGATCTTCCAGCCATACCTCGACCGATTTGTCGTGGTCTTCATTGACGACATTTTGGTATACTCGACGACTGAGGAGGAGCATGCCTACCACCTGTGAGTTGTGCTAGACACGCTCCGAGAGCACCAGCTTTATGGAAAGCTCTCAAAATGCCAGTTCTGGTTACGTGAGGTCCATTTCTCGGGGCACGTCATCTCTGAGGCGGGAGTTGCAGTGGATCCCGCGAAGATCGAGGCAGTGCTAGCTTGGGAGCCACCCAGGAGCGTGACGGAGGTGCGGGCTTCTTGGGCCTAGCCGGATACTATCGGAGATTCGTGCTAAACTTCTCCAGAGTTGCGGCACCACTCTCAGCATTGAAGAAGAAGGGGAAACCCTTCGTGAGGTCAGACAGATGTCAGCAGAGCTTCCAGGAGCTGAGACAGAGATTGACCAGCGCACCTATCTTGAGGTTGCCTGAGGAGGGAGTTGGATACGTAGTTAACTGTGATGCATCAGGGACTGGACTCGGATGCGTCCTGATGTAGGGGCGGGCCATGATCGCCTACGGATCACGTTAGTTGAGGCCGCATGAGCAGAACTACGCCACTCATGACCTGGAGTTAGCAGCAGTGGTCTTCGCTCTGAAGACTTGGCGGCACTATCTGATGGGTGAGCGCTTCACAGTCTTTTCTGACCACCAGAGTCTCAGGTATATCTTCTCTCAGAAGGACCTGAACCTGAGACAGCGGAGATGGCTTGAGTTCCTCTAGGACTATGACTTTGAGATAGTCTATACTCCTGGGAAGGGGAACGTGGTAGCCGATGCCCTCAGCAGGAGGACGGGCATTCAGCTACTTGAGGAGGCGACGGAGCAGCTAGCCTCCTTACAGATATCCTTTGTGGATAGAGACGGAGCAGCCTTTCTTCAGTCTCTCACAGTCTCTCCTCCACTTCTACAGCGGGTCAGAGAGGCTCAGCGTGGGGACGCTGATTGTGAGACCCGGCGTGCACTGATATCCTCAGGTCAGGCGCCTGATGGTTTCTCCTTTGGAGCAGAGCACGACATCCTTTTCAGAGGACGTACCTTCGTACCAGTCGCTTTACGAGAGGAGGTGTTGAGAGAGTTTCACACTTCTCCCTTGGCGGTGCATCCCGGAGTGGCGAAGATGTACCAGGATCTCAGACGACAGCACTGGTGGCCGGGCATGAAGAAAGCTGTGGCAGAGTTCGTTTCACGATGCCTCACCTGCCAGCAGGTGAAGGCAGAACATCAGGTACCAGCAGGCTTGGTACAACCCTTGGAGGTCCCGGAGTGGAAGTGGGACGGCATATCTATGGACTTCGTGACTGGACTTCCACGCACTTCCAGAGGTCACGACTCCATTTGGGTGATTGTCGACCGACTCACCAAGTCGGCACACTTCTTACCCATCAGAGAGTAGGGCTCAGTGGAGAGCTTGGGACGTCTTTACGTCCAGGAGGTCGTACGGCTTCACGGTGTGCCATCGTCTATCGTCTCCGATCGAGATGCTCGTTTCACTTCCCGGCTTTGGAAGGGGTTGCAGGAGGCGTTCGGGACGCGGCTCCATCTGAGCACAGCCTTCCACCCTCAGACGGATGGTCAGACGGAGAGGACCATACAGACACTCGAGGACATGCTCCGTGCATGTGTTCTCGACTTTGGTCGCAGCTGGGAGGACCACCTACCCTTGGTGGAGTTCTCGTACAACAACTGCTACCACTCCACCATCGGGATGGAACCATACGAGGCGTTGTACGGCAGACCCTGCAGATCACCGTTGTGCTGGACAGACCCTGGGGAGTCAGCACTCGTGGGACTAGAGATGGTCCGAGCCACGACAGAGAAGGTCCAGATCATCCAGGAGAGGATGAGGACAGCTCAGAGCCGGCAGAAGTCATATGCTGACAGGAGGCGGAGGCCACTAGAGTTCGAGGATGGCGACCACGTATTTTTGCGTGTCTCACCTCGACGTGGTTTACGGAGATTTGGCCGAGGCGGCAAGTTGTCTCCACGCTTCATCAGGCCTTTCCAGGTCCTCAGCAGGATAGGAGAGGTGGCTTATCGCCTGGCTCTACCACCTCAGTTGCACCGGGTGCACGACGTCTTTCACGTGTCTCAGCTGAGGAGATACGTGCACGACCCGACGCACATCATCGACTTTGGGGAGATGGACGTGGGCGATGGGGCGACTTTTGCGGAGGTCCCAGTGGAGATCGAGGATCGACAGGAGCGGGTCCTACGTGGGTGGTCGATTCCTCTTGTGCGCGTCAGATGGCAGCACGGGAACCTCCAGGAGAGCACTTGGGAGCGGGAGGCTCAGATGCGTGCTCAGTACCCCCATTTGTTCCCCTAGTTTTTGATGTATCTTTACGGGGACGTAAAGCCCTGAGGTGGGAGTAATGTAAAGTCCCGAAAATTTCAAGGAAATTTTTTTCTTAATTTTCTTTGGAATTTTACAAGAGCGTAGCTTCAGACGGCACCTGATTTCGAGGCCCGGTGTGCCCGGAATCAATTTCCGAAGTTTGGCGCGGGTACGTTCAGTGAACGGACGAGCGGGTTTTTCTATCTTTTGAACCGGTGCCCGGAATCGAATTCTGAGGGCACCGATGAAATCGCAGCGCCGGTATTTGCTTAGAAAAGCCTCTTCCGGAGTTGCGTTTGCTCAGACGTGGTTTTTAAATTTTGCGGCTTTAAGTCAGAAATAAAATAAAGTTTGTGCGAAAACTTTATTTTATTTCACTTAAGCTGCTTGGAAGCCACTTGAAGTCACTTAAAGGCGGCTTGAACTGAGTTAAAGCGGATAGGGTGCTATCCAGAAATATCCTACCCCTTGTTAGGATATTTGTGCGGTGGGGCCCGCACGAGCCCCGCCGTTTCTTTCACTATGTAACGCGCCCGCAAAAACCCGTCAAAGTAACTGAAAAGTCAACCGACGCGTTTTCTTTAATTCTTAACAGACCATTTAATTGGGCGGTTTATTTCGTGAATTAAATGGGCTGTTTCTTTCGTGAATTAAATGGGCTGTTTCGCTCGTTGAATTAATTCAACGAACTGATGGGTCGTTACTTACGTTTTTGCCTTTGTTGGCATGTTTATAAAATAAGACCAACCTAAAAATCCTTTGAAAGGATTTGAGAGGATCTTTGTTTCTTCATCTCCCCGCGAAGAACGCGAAGAACGCGAAGAACGCGAAGAACGCGAAGAACGCCGGCGACCGGAATTCGACGACGCACACAGAGATCTGCGACGTCGACGAGCCTTACCCGCGACGTACTTCGGCGACGCCTCTTCTTCCGCAGCCGATCCTCGTTCGGCAACTAAGGTGAGAAACGAATCGTTTGAATTCTCCCTTTTTAATTTCGATATCAACGGATTTAAATTAATTAAATCCGTTTGATCTTGATCCGGAGATTGGCGACGCGACGCCGGATACCGCGACGACGCGACGATCTCCTTCTTCCGCGACGAGCGATTCCGCGACGACTTCTCGTCCGACGACGACGACAAGGTAAGGGTTGATTGGAATATTTTTATCTTATTTCCCCGTGTTTATTCTTTTAAAGTGAAGAACATGATCTCCGACAATTTTAAATTATTTAAAATTGTTGTTGATTATTCCTCCCGTGGTTTATGACCAACGCAGAGTGTGCGGGTCTAACGAACAAGACCCGGCAACCCTCCGCCGATCTCTTTTGTTGTGCGGATATGGCGGACGTCGACGAACCGCGCGGCAGGGGCGATCTGTTGATCCCGCAGTGGAGATCGGCCCCCGGGAGGAGCATCGGCGCGGACGGGAGGCAAAACGGGCCACCGGAGCAACTCCGGCGGCCCGCGGAAGGTGGCGGCGGCGCGGCGGCGCCGGCGACCGGAGGCGGCGGCGCCCGACGCGCCGCCTGAGGAGTCCGCCGCGGCCGAACCGCGGCGGCGGCAAACCGCCGGACCGCGTCCGCGGTCCGGCCACCCAGCACGCGGCCCGCGCGGGCCGCGTTTCTCCAAAGCCGCGGCGGCTCACTCGGCCGCGCGGCCGAAGCCGAGCCGGCCGGTCCGGGCGGCCGGGCCGCGCCCAGGCCGGACCGGACCCGGCCTAGCCGGGTCGGGCCGGGTCGGGCCGACCCGGTTCGGCCGACCCAAGGGGGGGGGGCGTTCGGGCCGGGTCGCCCCGGGCCCAGAACCCCCGTTTCGGGCCCTCTTCGGTCTTCCACCCATATCTTGGGCCTGGGACCTCCGATTGACGAACCGTCAGCGGCTACGCGATCCTTGGATCGAGACGGTCGTTTCGGTATATTATACTAAAGGTTTCGGAAGACTTTGGGTTCGGCCGGCTTGGTTCGTACACGAAACCAACCCGGCCCTCGGAGCGGAAACGCTCATAATTTGAGCTACGGACGTCCGATTGACGTACCGTCAGCTGCGGTAGTTTCCTCTAAGTGAGACGGAAATTTTGGCATACTCCGCCCGAGGATCGGATACAGGCGGAGTACAGTCGGGTTGGTTTTGCTCTAAAAACCAACCGGGCCCCTGGGACGAAAATGCCAATAACTCTCAGACCGGGCGTCCAATTGACGCGCCGTCTGTTGCGTTGAGATCCTGTTGTCGATACGGAACTTTTGGATACATCAACTTCGGACTACGTGTCAGTTGATGTATCAGCCTCTCGGCTCGTGGAGCGGACCCTCCTAACGAGCTCGCTATGTGCGGGAACCCTAGCGCTGGCTGTGACTTCGACGACAGAGCAGAGATCCTCCGTGGACTGCGACGACGACAGAGCAGAGATCCTCCCTGGACTGCGACGACGACAGAGCAGAGATCCTCCGTGGACTGCGACGACGGCAGAGCAGAGATCCTCCGTGGACTGCGGCGACGACTGTGCAGAGATCCTCAGTGGACTGCATCGACTACTGCACTCAGCGATCCTACGTGGATCAGTGCTACAGGTTCTGTGTGAGCCCGATCCCATGTGGGTCCTTACTACCGGTTCTGTGTGAGCCACTGCCTACAGGTTTAGTGTGAGCCCGATCCTACGTGGGTCTTTTGCGGGGGTTAGTACCTATCGATCCTTCGTGGGTCCGACGACTTAGATGGATCAGTGATCATCTTTGACGTCATCTGAAAAAGTATACCTGGTTGAGCTGAATCTTATGTTACTCTCCTTTGTGGATTGTGTTGAACTATCCTATGTGGATTTACTGTTTACTCTCCTTGTGGATTTGTGTCTTGCTTTCCTTTGTGGATTGAGTTGTTCTTGAGCTCGTGAGCAGAGCTAGAATTGGGGACTTAGGTATATGTATGGGCATATACCTAAGTCGAGTCAGATGTTACTTCGTGATTGCATCTTTCTTTATGCTATATCCTTTGTGGATTTCGGGAGACCTTCGGGGGTCTCGGGGTCCTTACTGAGTAGCTTATACTCACCCCTGCACGGGCTATGCCCGCACCTTGTTGTGTTGGATGCAGACGACGGACAGCGCTGATCTCGGTTGGGGCGTGGAGCAGGACGGTACCTGGAGGTGGACCACTGGGCGGGACGTGCTCGGAGCGGACATGGGACCCGAGGAGCCTGGAGACTATCTGTACCCACCCTTCAGGTGGGATTGCCAGTGGACGACACGAGGCCGCCGTCTTTTCTTCAGTTGTTGTACTTTACTTTTTCAGTTGTACTTTACAGTTGGGCTTGTATTCCGGCCCCCTTTACTTTTCTGCACTTGTAGTTACTTTCCGCTTGCTGACTCTGTGTGGTTGTTACTTAAAGGCAATGCCTTCCCTGTTTACTGGGATTTTACGCCTTGGTGCTAGTCGCCAGCCCCTGGCCTATGGAAGGCGGGCGTGGGGTAGTCACGGCACGGGCCCCGAGAACGGGTCGTGACATTCCTGATGAGGTGACAAAAAGTAATAACAAAGAAAACTTTTGAAACACACATGCAATCAATGTTTTCGTGCACTGAGTCGGAAATAAGAAGTCAGGGTCCTGGTGTACGGATACGTCGGCCGCCGCACCAACACTGGACTCCCTGGACTGATAACCCCACTCAATACCCTTACCATTAATGATTAACATAGAAGAAAGAACAGATTCCTGAGTTTTGCGGAAGAACCAAACTCCTCTGATACCAATTTGTCACGACCCGTCCTCGGGACCCGTGTCGTGACTACCCCAAGCCCTCCTTCCATAGGCCAGGGGCTAGTGACTAGCACCAAGGCGTAAACCCCAATAAAAAGGGAAGGAATTTCGTTTAGAAAGTAATCAAACACCACAGATTAAGCAAGATGATGTAAAAACTAAGTAAACTGGTACAACTGTAAGTACTGGAAAGTAAATGGGCCAGAATACAAACACAACTGAACTAAAGTACAACTAAAAAGAAAGTACAGAAACCGAAATTAAAGAAGAAATGCTGAGCCTTCCACTGGAAATCCCAACTGAAGAGTGGGTACAGATAGCTTCCTCAGCTCCTCGGGTCTATTCGGCTGCTCCATGTACGTTCCGCCTAGAGGTCCACCTCCAAGTATGGTCTTGCTCCACAAAAATCAACCACGATCCGCGTTGTCTGTCGTCTAAATCCAACACAACATAGTGTGGGCATAGCCCATGTAGGGTTTTGTATACGCTACTCAGTAGGGACCACGAGACCCTCAAAGGTCTCCCAGAATCCACAAAGGATAATCCACAATGGAAAGATGTAATTCCCGAAATAACAACCAACAATACTTTGGTATATGCCCATACATATACATAAGTCATCAATTCCAGTTCAGCCCCGACATCTGAGCCCAAGTTTGATCTAGTCCACACAGGATAGCACAACCAATCCACACAGGATAACACAACCCAATCCACATAGGAAAGCAAGTCAATCATATCGAAGACAATTATTGAAAGTCAAGACTCAGCTCATAAAGTTATACATCTTCGTGTGATGATAGAGATGATCAGATGTATCCACTGATTCATCTAAGCTGTCCGACCAATGAAGGATACAAGACCAGCTAAGCTGTCAGACTCACAAAGGATACAAGACCAGCTACTCTTCTAGATCCACATAGGATACAAGTACGGAGTCAAATACTGCCGGACCCACGTATGATACAAGAATAGTAGTCATGTACTGCCAGAACCACATAGGATACCAGAACAGTAGTCATCGCCATCGAACCCATGGAGGATTCATGTACGGTCGTTGTCGATGTCGAACCCATGGAGGATTTCAGTGTAGTCGTCATCGCTGCCGAACCCACGGAGGATTTTAGTGCATTCTTCATTGTCATCATAGTCGCAACCAGCTATATGGTTCCCGCACACAGCATGCTCGATTCCGTGAGGGTCCGCTACACAAGCCAAGGGGGACTATACATATACTAACACGTAGTCCAGAGTTGATGTATCCTAAAGTTCCATCTCGACAAAAGGAACTCAACGTGACCGACGATGCGTCAATCAGATGCCCGGTCTGAGAGTGATTGGCTTTTTCATCCAAGGGTCCATGTTGGTTTTATGTCAAAAACCAACATGACCGTACTCCGACTGCATCCTAACCTCGATCAGAGTAAGCCAATAGGTCCGTCTCACTGTGAGGAATCCAACAAGGTCGACGACACGTCAATCGAACGTCCATAGCTCATGTTATATGTGTTTCCGCTCCGAGGGCCCAGTTGGTTCCATGTTCGAACCAACCCGGCTATACCCAACATTCTCCGAAACCTTGAGTGTAATATACCAAAACAACCATCTCGATCCAAGGATCATATCTCAACTCACGGTTC
Organism: Viscum album; assembly: GCA_963277665.1. Lineage (NCBI taxonomy): Eukaryota > Viridiplantae > Streptophyta > Magnoliopsida > Santalales > Viscaceae > Viscum > Viscum album. The sequence continues at coordinate 1,295,397,511 of OY728158.1, forward strand.
ATCGATTAGAGGTTAGTAGCCCATGTTAGGTGGGATTGAACGAACCTCCACATTTTTAGGGGGTTTTGGGCCTGGACCGACCCGACGCGAGACCCCCTGGGTCGGCCCGAACTGGGTCGACCCAACTTGGGTCCGGTTCCGGCCCATCAAGGCATGGCCCGTCCTGGCTGGAGCGGCCCGACCAAGACGGCGTAGCCCGGCCCGGTGGGGGCGGCCCGGCTCGGCGCGGGCGGCCCGGTGCGGCTGGTCAGGCCTAGGCGGCCGGTCAACCCGTCAAGGGTGCCGCGCACCATGTGAGTGCAGAAGGGGGGAGTCGCCACCCCTTCAGACCGAATGGCAGGCCCACGGGGGGTCTTCCCTGCTGCGTTAACCGGGGGTCTAACCCCCGGTTTTCCAGATCTGGCTGGCTGTAACGGCCAGCTAGTGTACCACGCAGGACCGATTGGTCCCACACTCCTTGCGCTGGTGGTCGGCGGTTCCAGCCAACGCTCCCTGCTCCACCGCGGACAAAGCCCACGGCCTTGGTCCGACCCGCGCCGTGCCCTTCCATCGCGGCCCACTCCATTCGTGGCCCTCAATGGTTTTCCAGCACGGCGCGACGGCACCGCGCCCCTCCACGACTGCCCGACTATGGCCACGACTTTTTCAGCCTTAACGGAGCAGCGTGAATACACCGTGATCCTTCGTCGAGTTCCTCCTTGTTCCCACGCAGTACTGTTGCACCGCGCTGCCTTTTTTTGAGCCGAAACAAGTACAACATCAAAGGGGGTGGATGATCGGTTGTGTACTGGCGGTCCGACCTCTTCCCATTAAATTGATAACAGGTGGCCGAAATATTTAACGAAGAACGTAAGGAATAATCACTTGGTAAAAACACACCCCTACCTCGAAGAAGTCATCGAACGATGATCGTCATAGGAAAAAGATGTCGCGGAAGACGACGTCACTTGACGAGGCTCCGTAAGCGTCATCAGTGTTCACCCGATGATGGATGTGGCGCGTCGTCATTCTCTGAAGAAGGCGTCTCTCACCGGCTGTGGAGAGGATAAGATATGGTACATAGATCTTTTAACAACCAAAAGTTTCATTAATGAAAATCCCTCTTCATCTAATTAAATGTATCTTTATGTTTATATAAAATTTCAACTTCTTTGGTTTTATGTTATGAATTTTGACCGTTGCTAATATAGTCGTTGAACAGTGATCGCATGGTTAGTATAAATATAGGACATTTAAAAATCCAATTTACTCAGAAAAAGGAAGCGATGACATCATCCAGTAGAATTGCCCCATATGAAGCCCATTTTTCGGAGCTCGGAAATGAGGTGGCGTCTTTGGGCTTCACCCTTGACCAAGCCCAAGATGAGCATCATCATGTCAAGCTCGAACATGACAGTCTACAGGAAAAGTAGATGTTGATTGAAATTTCATCTCAAGCGATGTTATCTGTGCCACCCCAAGAGTATGTCACCACCGCACAACTTACCCTTAGGTCTAACACGGCTATTTTTAGGGGTAATGTTACAAATAAATAGTACTATGTTCATGTACATTATTTTTTTATATAATAATGAATATAATTTCTAGTCATTTTTGATACATTGTAAATAGTTTTAAAAGTAAAAATGGTGTTTTTAGTTATTATTTAATTAAGAAATATATTTTATTTAATTAAGGGATTTTTTAATTAAATAATATTATAATAAAATTAAATTATTATTAATAAATTAATTACATATAAACGATCTTGTAATTTTATGAATGCAATTAAATTTTTTTTATTACAGTTTGAAATTCATTTCTGTCGAAACCCGTTAATTTTCGATAAATGTCGGTTTTTATTTTAAATGTGAGTATTAACATATTTTTTAAATCATTTAGAAAAAATTAATGTTATTTTTGGAATCAGGATTTTGAAATTATCCAACGGTGAATTTTTCATAATTTTCTGATCCAGAAAAATTTTTGGGTAATAATTAAATACTATTTCAATATATAATGACTTTTATGACATCATAATGATCCAATAGTGATGTAATAAAATACTATAATATTTATGTTCGGCCAATATATGTTTTACCACTTAAATAATGTGATTTGGGGTTTTTTGGACTTACTTTTCAAAGCATTAATGGACCTGTAAAGAAATATTCAACACCTTGCCTTTTTAAATTAATTTCTATGGGAGTGTGACTCACCTCCACATAAGAAACCCTAATATTTTAAGAAGATTGGGCTTTGGCCTTATAAAATATTTTTTTCCACTTCCCTTTTTCCAAAATCCATGGGCAAAAACCATGGGATGGTTTGTGGCTTGGATTAATTTAATGTAAGGGGACCCAAGCCTAAATAATACAGAATTCCATCACCTTTCCTATATAATCGCACCCATGCTCCCACTTCCTCCTCACTCAAAGCCCTTGGAGTTGTCCAATATCTACCCTACTTTCTCTATAATCCTCGAAAGGTTCCCCAAGTTCCCAAGAAGCCTCTCACAAGCCTCTCTATACCCTTTGGAAGCACACATCCAAGTAAGGGTTTTTCCATTTCTCATTTTTGTCAATTTTTGTTATGTTGTATTGCCCTTTTAATTTCAATTATGAATGTTGGGGTATGGTTTCGTACCTCCCCCATAAAGATATCTTATTGTTTGAATTATGGGAGACCCCTTTCTCTCTCATTAAATTCCTCCCATGTACACATGTTACTATGCTGAAATTCTGAAAGGAACTTCTCACTCTTCTTTTACATTCAAGAAATAATTTTGTATCATGAATCTAAATTCCATTAAAATTGTTGGGAAATGTATCTATATGACCTCCTTACATTCCATTACATGTAAATATTATGAGGAACCCCTTTCTCTCTCATCAACCATTTTTATGAATTCTTGTGTCATGCCGTTACGCTGTCGAAATCACACCGATTTTCTAAGCCAATGCCATTGTGTAGTGGATAGCATGCCCATTTCTCCATCAAGGGTATCCACCATTATGAACCTTTACATATTGATTACAATGTTTCATGTATGAATTCTACATTCCTTTATCATGGAATAAATGATTATGTTTTATGAATCCCTCTTTTATGATCCATGTGGCTCACATATGCATGAAATGAAATGTTTAATAAGGGTGCGCCCTTATAGCGCTCCAATGCATTGGGTAAAGTATAGTATTATGATACGTCATGTGAAATGAGTGTTAACTCTTTCAATTCAAGTGCAATGAGGGTTTACTCGTGCTTTATGTGCAATGAGGATTACTCATGCTCTATGTGCAATGAGCCTTGGCTCATGCTAATTGCATGTTAAGGGTTGTTGACACAATTCAATGTTATGATTATCATGCTTTATCATGACTTTATGCTCATGTTTCTTTTATGATCTATTGATATCCCTATTGTCTAACATGTGTTGTACTCCTCATGTTATTCCATGTGTACTCCCTTACTAGGCTTTATAGCTCACCCTTTTCTTATGCATGTCCTCAGGTTATCCCATGCAATGCTATGTACGAGGGAATATAGTGGTCATGTAAAGGAAGTATTCAATAAAGATGTTGTATTTCATGTTTTATGATTTTATGTAATGATCCTTATCCCCAAAGACACTAAACCTCTCGATCTTATTTGTTGTATCATGTGAAGTTTTAAGTAATTAATCATGTTTATGTTTGTAATAAAAGTAGGGTTGTCATAGTTGTTATCAGAGGATATGTTTAGTTATTGTTGGGATTAGGAAACACTAGTAATGCATTAGATACAAGACTAGGTATAATAAACATCACTAAATTTTGGTAAGTACTGGGTATGTGGTTTATCAAACAAATACATCCCTGTCTGTATATGAGTAGGTAGAGGTGGCTCTGGTACAGATGTATTCTAGGTGTAAAACCTGAAAACAGTGCTTTGAACTAGACTTGAACAAGAAATGATGCACGAAAATGGGCCTTGCTGCACTCTTGGTTACGACACTCTTGGGGGATATGTTTTGTTAAATTCACAAGCTTAGTAATAACCCTTATTAAGGGAATTAAAAAAATGCCCCTAAGAATATATGTTAGAAAGTAGATCATGAAAAGCCTATATTGAAGCCTATAGACTCATGAGTTAAGGAAATAAAATTTTATTTATAATTCATCAACTTTTGTCTTTGGATTACCCTTTATGTGTTACCCCTGACTATCCTTTTATTCCATCCAATGGATGGTAATAGGAGGACTCGGGCTAAAAACCATTGTGAAGATCAGTGCGATTACTGTACTAATGAGATGCCCAATCCAATGGGAGCGGGAATCACGAACTTTGTCACGCTTCTCTCTCAGCTAACACAAGTTTTTAATAGATGAACGGGTCAAGAGGAACGTTCAACCCCAATAATAAAGAACAAGTCGCTATCGAGAGCCTCATTAGACAAAGGGATTCTACTTTTAGTGGATCATCTGATCCCGTGATCGCTGAACAAAGGATCAACTCCATTGAAAAGATATTATCCATCCTCTAATGTTCTGAACCAGAGAAGGTTCTCCTGGTTGCATATCGTTTGGAGGGTGAGGCTGATCAAAGGTAGATGTTGATAAAAAACACGAAGCCTGAGGAGGGGATCAAGGCGTTGGAATGGAAGGATTTCCAGAAGATGTTTTTTGATAAATATTTTCCACGCACCCTCTGGCTTACGATGGAAAGGGACATCCCTTCCCTCAAGGAAAAAGATGAAGAATCTCTTGGAGCGTATGAGGCAAACTTCACGAGGCTTGCATGATATGCTTTCGGATTTGTCGTTAACCCCGAATGCAAGGTTGACCGCTTCTTTGGTGGGCTGAATCCTAGCTTGCGGAAAGCATTAGTGTTCCGTTACATCGACAGCTATGGGGAAATTGTCCGATGTGCCCTCAAGGTTCAAATGGAGATCAGGGAATAACAGGGGTATCATAGGGAAATGAAGCGTAAGGTGGACTTCAATTTTGGTGGTCCGATGGATAAATACAATGGTGCTAAGAAGATCCAGCACCCCACTTTCCAAAAGTGCGGAAAGAAGAACCCTGGAAATTGCCTTAAGTGGACGAGAAATTTCTTCAGGTGTGGAAGAGAAGGGCACCTAGCTGTTAACAGTCGGCAAGAAAGACCCACGGCTGCAACAGAGGATAAGAATGCTCTATTCTAACCTCAACGCATTGTTCAATGCTACAAATGAAAATAACCGGGTCATTTTGCAAATATGTTCCCTAATCCAAGGGTTTTTTGTGACAACCAACAACCTCCAAGGCAGCAAGGAAGAGCTTTTGCCATCACTTCATCCGATGTGATCCCCGACAACGAAGTGGTGACATCTAAGCTAGTTATTCATTCAAGAATAGCAAACATACTTTTTGATTCAGGTTCTACACATTCTTTTATATCTTGAATGTTTAGTAGAACAATCCCAGAACCAGCACAAATGATGGAAGTAAAGATGTCAGTGAGTACGGAGAATTTGGAAATAATTGCATTAAATGAATATAAGTCCTCCCCCATTATAATATGTGGATTTTATTTCCTTGAAAACCTCATCATACTCCCTCTAGTGGAATTTGATGCAATTCTTGTCATGGATTGAGTTTCCTCATATAGACCCAACATAAATTTTCGGGAGAGGGAAATCACAGTCCTTATGGAGAATTGACCCCCGATTCTTTACAAGTGTTGGGAGGAAGATGAATCTCCTTTACCTCCATCATCTCAAGCATGGATATTACTGCCTTATGAGAACGCGTATTTGGATCAGATGATTGAGTCCAAGGAAGAAACCATCCTTGAAGAAACGCATATCTTGAGGGAATTCGTTGAAGTGTTTCCGAAGGAACTGCCTGGTCGTCCTCCTTGAAGAGATGTTGAGTTCTCAATTGAACTTATACCTGGGGCGCTACCAATATCTAAGACTCCATATGGAATATATGTTGTTGAGATTAAAGAGTTGAAGAAACAACTATAGGAGAATCTAGATAAAGGGTTTATAAGCCCAGGTGCTTCACCATGGGGTGCACCAGTCTTCTTCGTCAAGAAGAAGGATGGGTCAATGCGGCTTTTCATCGATTATTGTGAACATAAAAAATCATGATAAAGAAAAGTATCATCTCCCAATAATTGATGACTTGTTTGATTAGCTGCGTGGAGCACAATACTTCTCCAATGTGGATTTGCGGTCCCGATATTATCAAGTAATAGTGAAGATGGAAGATGTCCCCAAGACTGCTTTTCGTACAAGATACGGGCACTATGAATTCATAGTAATGCCTTTCTGACTCACCAATGCTCTAGAAATATTCATGGACTTGATGAATACGGTATTTAGAGATTACCTTGAAAAGTTTTTTGTAGTCTTAATAGATGATATTCTAATATACTCCAAACCAAGGAGGATCATGAGGAGCATATAGAAACTTTACTAGAGACCTTGCGGAAGGAGAAGCTATATGCCAAGTACAACAAGTGTGAGTTATATTAGAAGGAGGTCTCATTCATGGGCCATGTCATAAAAAACAGTGGGATATCTGTGGACCCCTCCAAAAAAGATGCAATTGAGGGATGGCCGAGGCCAAAATCGGAAACGGATATCCGTAGCTTCTTGGGGTTAGCTAGATATTATCGACGATTTGTAAGAAATTTCTCATGATTGTCCAACCCTATTACGAAGCTAACTCGAAAGGGAGTAAAGTTTTCTTGGAGTGGTGAATGCGAAGAAAGCTTCAAGGAGTTGAAAAGGAGGCTTATCACTGCGCCCGTGCTCACTTTACCCACGAGTAGGGAACTTTTTGTTGTTTTCAGTGATACGTCAAAGAAGGGCTTAGGTTGTGTGCTGATGTATAATGATAAAGTTATATCATATGCCTCAAGGTAGTTGAAAATCCATGAGCAAAACTATCCAACGCATGATCTAGAGTTGGTGGCGGTGATCTTTGCCTTGAAAATCTAGCGGTATTACCTATATGGAGAGAAATGTGAGATATATACAGACCACAAGAGTCTTAAATATATATTCACATAGAAAGAGTTTAATATCTGCCAGAGAAGATGGATAGAGCTTATCAAGGATTATGACTGTTCAATTAATTACCACCCTGGGAAAGCGAACAAGGTGGCAGATTCCCTAAGTAGAAAGGACCTAGCAATTCTATCAATGATGATATTTGAGAAGGATCCAATCATCTTATACTTCATGAAGATGGACGTGGGAATCATAAAGAAGGGGACATATTCAATCCTTTAACAAATGATTTCTCAACCATCTCTTTTGGAAAGGATAATGGATGTTCATAAGGATGATGTGGGAATTCAGGAAAAAGTGGAAGATATCGAAAAAGGGAAGTCCTCAGAGTTTAATGTTAATGATGAAGGAATTGTGTAATTTGGGAAAAGACTATCTGTTCCATCGAGTCGGAGCTGAAGAAGGAACTTTTGGATTATTCACACATTTCAAATTTATCTATTCACCTAGGGAGCACAATGATGTATCGAGATCTCTGAGACAACTATTGGTGGGATAATATGAAGAAGAAGATCACTGAAGATACATCAAGTTGCCTAGTGTGTCAGCAAGTGAAGGAAGAGAGGCATATGTCTAAGGGGATGATGCTACCATTTCCCATAACAGAATGAAAATGGGAGAATGTCACCATGGACTTTGTCACCGGACATCAAAGTACATCCAAAGGCAACAATGCAATTTGGGTTGTTGTGGATCGTCTTATAAATACTGCACACTTCATTTCTAATTAAGGAGAATTTATCTTTGGATCTACTGGCACAGATATATATCAGGGAAGTCATAAGGTTACATGGAGTACCATTATCTATTGTGTCTGACTGAGATCCAAGATTCACCTATATGTTTTGGAAGAGTTTTCAACATGCTCTGAATACTAAACTAAATTTCAGTACAGCCTATCATCCTCAAAATGATGGACAATCCGAGCAGACTATCCAAACACTAGAGGACATGTTGAGAGCATGATTAATGGAATTTAAAGGAGGATGGGATAAACAACTTACTCTGGTTGAGTTCTCTTATAATAACAGTTTCCACTCGAGCATCCAAATGGCACTATATGAAGAACTCTATGGGAAAAAGGTGCAGAACACCGCCATGTTGGGATGAGGTCGTTGAACGTATGCTGCTTGGACTAGAAATGGTCGATGAAATGGTGGAGAAGGTGAAAACCATTCAGCATCATATCAAGGCATCCCAGATTCAAGAGAAGAGTTATACAGATAATCGACGATGAGACCTTGAGTATAAAGTTGGAGACATGGTGTTTCTACGCATATCTCCGTGGAAGAAGGTCATGAGTTTGGAATGAAAGGGAAGTTAAGTCCAAGGTACATCATCCTCTTTGAGATTCTTGATTATGTCTTGGTTGTGTCCTATCGACTAGCACTTCCACCTCCCATGGCCAAAGTACATGATTTCATTCATGTATCCCTCTCAAGGATGTATATACCATAACCTTCAAATGTACTCTCTTCTGAGGTGGTACAATTGGAAGATGATCTTTCTTATGAGGAGAACCTAGTGAAGATCATAGATCGTATAAAAAAAGTTTTATGAAATAATACAATTCCCCTCATCAAGGTGTTGTGGAGATACCACAAGTTTGAAGAAGAGACTTGAGAATAAGATGATATGATGAAGCTGAGTTACACACATTTGTTTTACTGTGGGAAAAGGAAAATTTCGAGGGCGAAATTTCTTAAGGGGGGAATATTGTAACAACCCAAAGTTTCATTAATGGAAATACCTCTTGATCTAATTAAATGTTTCTTTATTTTTATATAAAATGTCAACTTCTTTGGTTTTATGTTAAAATTTTTGACCGTTGCTAATATAGTCATTGAACAATGATCACATGATTAGTATAAATATTGGACTTTAACAAATCCAATTTACTCAAACCAAGGAAGCGATGGCCTCATCCAGTAGTTTTTCCCCATATGAAGCCCATTTTTTAGAGCTCAGAAAAGAGGTGGCATCTTTGGGGTTCGCCATTGACCAAGCCCAAGATGAGCTTTATCATGTCAAGCTCGAACGTGACCATCTACTAGAAAAGTGGAAGTTGATTGAAATTACAACTCGAGCGATGTTATATGAGCCACACCAAGAGTCTGTCACCATCGCACACCTTACCCTTAGGTCTAATGTGGCTGTTTAAAAGGGTTATGTAACAAATAAGTAGTACTATGTTCATGTACATTATTATTGAATATAATAATGAATATAATTTCTAGTCATTTTTCATACATTGTAAATAGTTTTTAAAGTACAAATGGTGTTTTTAGTTATTATTTAATTAATAAATCAATTTAATTAAATTTAGGGATTTTTGAAATAAATAATATATTAATAAAATAATATTATTATTATTAATTTAAATAAATATAAATGATCTTGTAATTTTATGAATGCAATTAAATTTTTTTTATTAAGGTTTGAAAGCCATTTATGTCAATACCCGTGAATTTTTGATAAATGTCAGTTTTTATTTGAAAAGTGAAAATTAACATATTTATAAACCTATTTAGATAAAATAATGGCCATTTTTGGAATCAGGATGTTGAAATTATCAAATGGTGAATTTTTCATAATTTTCTTAGACAGTCAAATTTTTTGGAAAAAATTAAATACCGTTTAAATATACAATGTGTATTATGACATCATAATTACCAAACAGTGATGTAATAAAATACTATAATCTTTATTTTCTGCCAATATTTGTTTTACCATTAATATAATGTGATTTTGGTATTGTTTTACTTACTTTTCAACGCATTAATGGACCCCTCAAGACATATTCAACACCTTTCCTTTTTATATTAATTTCTATGTTAATGTGACTCACCTACACATAAGCAACCATAATATTTTAAGATGTTCGGAATTTGGCCTTATAAAATATTGTTTTTCTCTTCCCTTTTCCAAAAACCATGGGCAAAAACCATGGTATTGTTTATGGTTTGGATTAATTTAAGGTAAGGGTACCCAAAACTTAATAATAAAGAATTTCCTCACCTTTCCTATATAAACCCACCCAAGCTCCCACTTCCTCCTCACTCAAATCCCTTGGAGTTACTCCATCCTCTGCCCTACTCTCTGAAGAATCCTCCCATGGTTCCTCAAGCTCCCTAGAAGCCTCTCACAAGTCTCTCTCTAGCCTATGGAAGGACCCTTCCATGAAAGGGTTTTTTCTTCCTTTCTCATTTCAGTCAATTTTCTTTAAGTTGTATTTCCCTTTTAATTTCAATTATGAATGTTTGAGTATGGTTTTGCACCTTCCCCATACTTCCATATTATTGTTTGAATTATGGGAGACCCCTGTCTCTCTCATTAAATGCCTCCCATGCACACCAGTTACTATGCCGAAATTCTGAAAGGAACTTCTCTCTCTTCTTTTACATTCAAGCAATAATTTTGTATCATGAATCTAAATTCAATTACAATTGTTGGGACATGTATCTATATGACCTAATTACTGTCCATTACATGTAAATATGATGAGGAACCCCATTCTCTCTCATCATCCATTATTATGAATTCTTATGTCACGCTGTTACGGTGCTGAAATCGGACCGATTTTCTAAGCCAATGCCATTGTATAGTAGATACCATGCCCATTTCTCCATCAAGGGTATCCACCTTTATGCACCTTTACATATTTATTACAAAGTTTCATGTATTAATTCCACATTCCTTTATCGTGGAATAAATTATTATGTTTTATGAATCCTTGTTTTATGATCCATGGGTCACACATATACATGAAATGAAATGTTTAAGAAGGGTGCTCCCTTATAGCGCTCCAATGCATTAGGTAAAGTATAGTATCAGGATACGTCATTACAATGAGTGTTGACTCGTGATAATTCAAGTGCAACAAGGGTTTACTCGTGCTTTATTTTCGATGAGTATTTACTCATGCCCTATTTGCAATGAGACTTGGCTCATGCTAATTCCATGTTAAGTGTTGTTGGCACATTTCCATGTTATGATTATCATGCTTTATCATTCCTGTATGCTCATGTTTCTTTTATTATCTATTGATATGCCTATTTTTTATCATGTGTTATACTCATCATGTTTTTTCATATGTACTCCCTTACTGGTCTTCATATCTCACCCTTTTCTTATGCATGTCCTCAGGTTATCCCATGCAATGTGAAGTACGAGGGAATGTAGTGGTCATTAAAGGAAGTTTTAAATAAAGATGTTGTATTTCGTGTTTTAATTTTTTATGCAATGATCCTAATCCCAAAAGACACTAAACCTCTTGATCTTATTTGTTGTATCAAGTGATGTTTTATGTAATAAATCATGTTTATGTTTTTAATAAAACTAGGGTTGTCATAGATCTCCCCTTGCAGTGACAGAGTTCTTCGTCATAGACTCGGCGTTCTTCATGTTCTTCGACGAGGAAGAAGATGTTCTTTAGAGCACAAGAGTTCTATTATTTTGTTCCACACGATGAATCCACCAACAATAAAATAAGACCTTGTCTTATTTTATTCACACACACACATGCCAACATTAATTTGAAATTCAAATTGAACTCACCAAATTAATTAACATGCGTTGTCCAGTTAATGATGCATTTTATTGGCATTTCATTTAATGTCGAGGAGTTTCAAAATCATCGATAGAGGGTTAATTAATGGGGTGTTGGGGAAATTGAAGGAGGTTGGGGATCTTGTGGGACCCACCCCAACTTCCTTGCTCCTTCCTTTTCAACAACGCTTAACCATTAGTAAAGGAATAAAAATAAATTGTAAAACAATTTTATTTTTATTCCTCACATTTTTAACATCCCCTCCCTAGAAAACAAAACTCCAGGAAAAGTCTTCCAAAACAATTATCAGCACAGCAGTTTCATCGGTGCCCTCAGGTTTTGATTCCGATCACCGGTTCAAAAAGTTAGGAAAACCCGCTCGTTCGTTTACTGAACGTACCCAAGCTAATCTTTGGAAAAAGATTCCAGGCACACCGGGCCTCGGAATAAGGTTCCGTCTAAAACAGCGCACTCGTAAAATTTCAACAAAACTAGGAAATAAAAATTTCCAGGAAATTTGCGGGTCTTTAAACAGATTTTGTTGAAAACAACACCAATGACTTAGATATTTAACTCAATGAATGGAAATTGAGTTAAAATTACTCTTATCATGTTCATATAGATGATTTAAAATTAATCAATAGATTGATTATGTGTATCAGAAGTATATCCACAATAAGGGGAGTGGAAATTAAAAAATTTGAAATTAAAATATTGATTTTACACACAATCAATGAGTATAATAATCAATGAGATATGCATAAATCCCAATGAGTGGAAATTGAAACATGCAATTCCCTTATCATTTGGGAAAATTACGAAACATAAACCCCATGAATGTAGGATCAAAAAATGAAGATGTAAATAACCATAAAGTAATGTATTTTACACCATGAATATAGTCATGGGCATTACATACCCCACACAAAAGGAAATAGTTGCTTATATTTCATGAATCTCATGGAAAAAAGTGAGATTAAGAACTCTTACCACATTATAATCAATTGAGTCGTATGAACAAATGTAAATAACCACCCAAAAAACCACAAAATCCCTTGAATATAATGAGAATAATGGGAATATATATCTATAAAATGGTAGTACACAATAAACCACATGCAATAAATAAATGGTGAACCATGGAAATCTCAAAGAATTAAATGTGAGATAAGAAACCCCTTACCTCATGTCTAAATTGACTCGTTTGTTCCTTGTTCTTAATGAATAAAAAAATTTAATTAATTTATACTTGATTAATAAATTTTTTCATGTTTATTATTCTTTTTATATAACTTATTTCTTTGATATAATGATTATGTAATCATTTATGTTAACAATGGTCATTTTGTCGATATATGGTATGTGAGTCAAAAATGAACACCTTATAAATGCAAGTTGTCTTAATGGTCTAGATATCATTATCTACAAATTGATATTAATGATTTATATATCATAGATATCATATATATCGAGTGTATATATATATATATATATATATATGTTTTTATAATATAACATAACATTTAGAGATATGAAATTAAATGCACCGTTCATGGAGATGGTAAGTCGTATGTACGAATTAATGCTACTTTCATTTCTATTTCATATTTAATGGAATAAAAACATAATGATACATAGGTATATTATAATTCAAGTATAATATAACATATAATTTCATTATATCCATACTTTATACATCCCACATATGGAAATAACGAGTCATATCACTTTGAGTGGGAGATAGTCCGCACTTCCACCAATGAAATTACCATGTTTACCCATAATGGAAACCGTAAAGGTCTGATATAAATGAAAAATAAAGATACATAAAAGAATAAACATTATATATCTCATATAAAATACAGTGCCATCATAATTCTCTCCATAAGTGGTGGTTGGAAAAGATTGATCAATCATCGTTTGATGAGGCGTTAGTTTGTCATCCACAAAAAACAATATGTTCTTTACCCATTATATGGAGATGTGTTTATGTAGAACAATTCTCATAAAAATAACCTAGTATATTGAGGATACTAGTGTTGTTATAAAATAAAATAATTAAAGAGTTAGGGGGTTATAAAAGGAAAATAAAACAAAAGAACTTAAGAGAAGATGCTACTATTAAATTGGGAAACTCACATTCATTTTAACCAAAATGGTTTCTTGATGTGCCTTATGCCTAGGGTAATTATTCAAGGTGGAAGAGAGGGATGTTTAGAGATTATTTGGTGATGGTTTAGACAATACAAGGGGCTTGAGACGTGTGAGGAATGGGATAGAGGTTATGTGTTTTTATAAGGGGGATGATGGGTTCTTTAGGAATGTGTGAAAATATGATTTTATTATATAATTATTTTCGGTTTCTAAAGGTCCAAAACTAATTAGAGTAAAAGATAAAATTACTCATGGTAGAAATAAAATCACCCAATCTTAATTTTATAGGGTTTGGATATTATTTAATTCATTATAATCATATTTATTTTTATCATTTATTAATGAGGTAAACAATACATCCTTATTGTGTCATAAATAATTTAATTTATTTGATGTCTAAAAATTATAAAAATAATAGAATGATGCAGTAAATCATTTTATCATTCCAATTAATATTTATAGTAGTAGATAAAACTTATATTAAACTATGTAAAAATTTATTTACCAAAATATATTTTTTTATGTCATTTTTATATTTACGTTAAATTAATTAAAATATTGTGTCATTGTCACTCTTATGTAAATATATGCGATTAAAAAATAGACCCAAGGATTTCCTTGGAAGTCCATGACTCATAAAATAAGTTGAGGAAAAATATTAAGGTAATTTTGTATTATTATGATAATCTTTTAACCATGTATTACCCTATACCTTTAACCGTGAAAAATAAAAGTCAAAATTTACTATTCATCTAAATTGTTTTCATCTTATTGAACAAAATTTTTCTTAATAATACCAACAATATATATATATATATTAGAAATTAAATTTACAGATTTTGTAAAATTTCATTTAAATGAATATTTCAGTTTTTAACTACTACTTAGTGGTTTAATTATTCATAAAAAAATTGATGTTTTTTAGAAAAATACCAACAATTCATCTAATTAAATATTTGATATTAATAATTCACAAATGAAATAAAATTAAATAAATAAAAAACATAGAATATGTATTAAATAATTTAAAATTAATTTCCATTGTCAAAACAAAAAGTTTGTTTTTAAGAAATATTAACAATCAAAAGAATTAAACTTGTTTATGACCAATTTCAATATTAATTAATTTCAATTACCAACATTGAATTAAATGGTAAAAATATAAACTAATTACTCTTTTATATCAATTAGAATGAAAATATATCTTTATAAATAAATTAGATTAAAAGTCAGTTTTTAATTAAAATAGAGTATATTCCACTATTCGTCAAAAATTGAATTTTTCAGAAGAATACCAAAATTCTACCCAATATGAAATTTGATATCTCGATTATAAAGAACAATATTATTTGGTAAAAAATAAAATATAAAAGTAACCAAAACAATATTTAAAGAGGGTTTCCATCAAAAGATGGTAAATCAATATTTTAAAGTAAATTATGTTTAAAATTAGATTCATTCATATTTTAAGCCATTATCATATATTGGATAAATGTAAAAACATTTAACAAACATTTATAATCATATTGTAGTTAGTTCTGTTCATTCTAGAAAATACTACGGCTATTCCTTAACTATCATTTAAAATAATAATATAATATTATTATTTATGTTCGATAGATTTCAATGAAACCCATTGTAGGGTATTGAGTACACCATCGAAAATAGAATCCCTTTTAAAGTAAAATTAATAATTAATTTACTAATATTTATAAATATTAAAATTTCATACTCTTTATTTACTTGGGATGTTACATTATTCACCCATTTTGTGAATTGTGTCCTTGAAATTATAATATTGGGAACGAAAACATCATCGAATGTCCCACATTAGAAACAGAGTCAATAAATCAATCACATTAACATAATGGAAGAGAAGTACATAGGTCACCAACGATAAAATATTTTAGGAATCCATGAAAGCAAGGATATGGAGGAGAAAACAAACCATCACGTTCTAATGGAGAGTGATATAAAACATCATTAATAGAAAGTTATCCACATGAAAATCAAAAACAAGTGATGGGTTAAACTGTATTTGATTCCCAAGTAGGAAAAGTTAACAGAAAACATTTTTCTTATAATTTAATTTTCAAATAGTTGAGGAAATTAGTTATTAGCATAACTAAAAACATAAGTAAACTTCATTACATGTTACATATACTTTCATCCTTTAATAAATTTCTACCACAAATTATTATTTTTTCCAAATGATGAGTATTCAAACTGACATGGTCACATTAAAATTTCTAAAATAAACATTAATATTATCATATAATCTATAAAAGATAAACATTATATTTCCTCTATCTGTAGACATGAACCATAACAAAGACTTTTAGTACAAGACCAGATAATTCCCAAAAAAGGTTAATACTTTATAAAATGAAATACTACTCTTCATCCCCAAAATTCAACAAACAATACCCAAAGATTGTAAAATACCATTCAATAAATAAATTTACTTAAAAATACTGGAAGTAACCCAAAATAATATTGTAACCCAAAACTTAGATGGATTTACTTACAAAGACCTCCACAGTAAATCTCAATATTTATCTCATAATAAAATCGACTACTCTTAATGTCTCATAGAAAAGTGTATTTAAAAAAATATATTCTCTATGATAGGTTAATAATTTAAATAGATAACCCAATATCAACTTTTTCTTGATTCATAAAATAATTTATTAAAACGAATTGGTCATACTATCTTGGGAATTTACATACTCTAGTGGTAGGCGATAAATCTCAGTCGCACTTTGGTTGTGGGTTCGATTCCCCGCATCTTTTTCTGACACGATCGGTTGTCACGCGGTATGCATTTTGTCCTTTAAAAAAAATATATAATTTAATTAGATTCCCCAAAAAGAGATAAATTCTTCAATGATAAGAATATCATATTTTAACCCCAAAGGTTATCTAATAACATTCATTTTGTATCCCCAAATGTATTATCTTTTAATTGCCTCATATTCAGAGATCATATAAACCCAAATGGATCGTTATAACGATATCTACAAAATAAAAGATAATTATTCTTGAATAAAATTTTAATATATCAATCATCAGGGTTAAAAATAATATACTAAGTCTTCTAATGTAATCTTATCATCAAAAGATCCTTAAAAATTTTCAGTATATCACCATCCTAAAATCTACAATTACACTTTAATCTCTTATATGTTGACTTATTAATCATTCAACGTTCATCATGATCAATTTACCATTCCATTTAAACTTATTCTGAAATACTTATTTCCCACAATCAAAATAATGAATCTTATCCTAAGATTCAATAATTTCTATACCTCAGTTATGAAATAGTCAATATCTTTTATTGGTCATTGTCAGTTTCCACATACTCAATAAGATTGGAATTATTTATTGGTAATAATATATTTGTTTGATCATGGTGATCTCATTTCCGAACTTTCTTAATAAGACATCTACATGTATAATTACCTTGCATAACCCATTTAAAACATTAAATAAATTCTCAAAAATAACTTCATTGACTTTCCCAGACTCAACTAGATGCTTCTTTTTTTCCATGGAAGGATCTGGCTTTTTTACCTTCACATCCACATCTATATCATCTTCCCAACCATTTGAAAGAATTTAATTTGTGTTTCATTCTACATCCTTGACACATCGGTTTTTAAATATACTTTGTAACATCCCAGGTAAATAAAGAATAATACATTCTGATATTTATCAATATTTGTGAATAAAATGATAATATTACTTGAATGGGAATTTTATGCCTGATGGTTTACCCAATACACAACAATGAGTTTCTTTAAAATCTTACGTTGTACACTAATAATAAAATTATATTATTTTAAATGGTAGTTAACGCCTAGCCCTTGTAATGGTGATAATGAAAAGAACTAACGACAAAATGATTATATATGTTTGTTAAATATTTTTACTTTTATCAAATAAATTATTGAGGCTTAAAATGCGAATGAATCCAATTTTAAGTGTAAATATTCTAACATTCATTAAAACGTCGATTAAATGCCTTTTGAAGGAGAACCCTTTATAAATAAACTTTTTGACAATTTTATATGTTATATTTTACAAAATAAAATCCTTCTTTAGAATCGGGAAATCAAAATTTACTTTTGTATGTTTTTTGGTATTTTTCTGATAAAGTTCATTTTTTATGATTATTGGATGATGTTGTATTTTAAATCAAAACATCCTTTTAATATAATTTATTTATATGGATAGAATATCTTATTAATTGGTTTTAAATTGAAATTACAATATTTTTTTACCATTTACTGAAATGGTGGACATTGTAATTAATTTCACTTTGAAATTGGACATAAACAAGTGTCAATCTTTTGATATATATTATTTCTTAAAAACACGCTATTTGTTTTGACAATGGGAATTAATTATTAAATTAATTAATGCAACTTATATGTTTTGAAATTTTTAAAATAGACCTCATTTTTGAATTCGTAATATCAAATATAGCTTAGGGTGAATTTTTCATATTTCACTGGAAAACATCAATTTTTGATGAATAGTGAAACCATTAAGTGGTAGTTAAAAAACTGATTTTTCATTTAAATTAAATTTTACCACATCTATGAATTGAATTTTAAAAATCTTACATACATGGTTGTCATTATTATGTATAATTTGGTTCAATCGGATGAAAATAATTTTCGGTGAATAGTAACTTTTGAGTTTTATTAATCGCGAGTAGAGGTAATTACTATAATTTAAGGTAAAGGTAATGTTTTAATAAAATGAAATTACCATGAAACATGTCCTACCATTATTGTATTAGTCATGTCAGACCAAAAAAATACATGGGTCAACTTGGTGACCCCATGGAGCCACTTGGGTATGAAAATGAGATTAATAACTTTTTATTTAAAGTTAAAATAAAAATGTCACAAACATTTATTGTTATAATAAAACAAGTTTTACTTGGGGTTATATATATAATCCTTTTTACTATAAATATTCATTATAAATCTAAAAAAATTCCTAAATCATGGTAATTTTTTTTTAAATTTTAGAGAATAAATAAATAAATTTATTTATGACAGCATGATAATGCAGCGATTACCTCATTAATGAGCGATTTAAAAAATGAAAAGATGAGGAAAAATCTAAGACATAAATTCGTCTAAAACCTATTTTATGGATGGGTTTATAACCATTGTCACCTTATCCTCAAAATATATGATGGTGGGACATTTAAAATCCGAAAATCATTTCATAATAAAGTAACATTTCATGACCTTCCAAGAGTGCCCCTCCTCACTCTTATAAATGGCCCCCACATATACTCCCTTACCCACACCTCTCAATCCCTTGGCTAATCCAAAAATTGCCTCTATTGTCTCTCCACATCCTTGTATTCATCATAGAAGCCTTACCTTAGGCAGAAAGCTCTTCAAAAACCCCTTTCGGTTCAAACCAATGGGAGTTAGCCGATTTAATGGTAATGTCCTCTCTTATGTTCTTTTGTATTATTTTTCTTCTCCAACCCCCTAATCTCTTTTTATTTAATTCTTATGTAACAAAAATATTATATTATATATACTCGGATGTTTTTATAATAAGGATTAGATCTACACTCACACACACCTCCATCTAATGGTTAATGAACATACTGCTTCCGTGGATGGTGAATTACTGTCTCACAAAACGATGATTGTTCAATTATCTACTACCACCTCTCATGGTGGCCATTAAGATGTAACGTTATTTTATATATGATATATATGGTATTTTTTATATTCTTATTTATTTTATATTTAATATCGAACTTTATGCTTTACATGTTGTGCAAATGCGATAATTTCATATGAGGATGTGTGGACTACTGCCCCCTCAAGTGATGTGAATCGTTCTTGCAATACATGGAATGAATAAAGAATAAAATTAATGAACATATGTGAAATATTTAACATATATATTATACTGGAATTATAATATATATATCTCATTTAGTTCTAATTCCATTAATATGACATAGAAATGAAAGTAGGGCTCATGCGTACGTACGACCTACTGTCTCCCTGAATGGTGCATTTCATTTTCTATCTCCAAATTTTATGGAATAGTATAAAATGAATTTATACATGATATATAGTATATTTAAATAATTAATACTATTCTGGAGATGATGGAATTTTAACTACATGAACAATTCTTTTCAAACAAGTTCATTTTTGACTCATGTACCGATCATCGACAAAAATGTCTGATATAAATTCACATAATTAGCTAATTAATATAACATTATAATATGTGATATTAATTGAATAATAAAATTTAATTGATTTACTTAAGCAATTATAAATTTAATAATGTTTATTATTCAGGTATATAATGAAACAAAAGACCAGTCAGACTTGAGGTAAGGGATACGACCTCTCTCTTTCTATTCAAGTACTCTCTTTTATGTCATTTCTTTTATGCTCCAGGTTATTATGTTGAAGGATGTTATTTTATATTCACCATAATGTAATTTTTATTTTCATATGATTAGGTACCCCCTCTTAATCTCATCAGTTCAGGTTAATAATTTCTATGTGGTGATGTTAGGCTGCATAATTTTTGTAAGGGTATTTATTATCTATCTTTTAATTCCGTGAGATTTCCATTGTTCCCCACTTATTTATATCATGTGGTGTATTTTGTACTTTCATTTGATATATATTATCATGATTGTTTTTATATTCAGGGTATTCAGATATTCATTTGGTGTTTATTATCTTTTGGTCATGAGACTCTATTTATTACAATGAGGTAAGAGGTTTTTATGTCACTTTTTTATTCTCATGAGATTCATGCTATATTAGTCACTATCTCCTTTGAGTGGTTTATGTACATCCCATTATTATTCTATTTTTTGTAATATAATTTCATTTATGTGTATTTAAATCTTCATTTTATGACCCTCCTTTTATGGGGTGTATGTTTTGAAAGTTACCCAAATCGGTAAGGGGGCCTTTCACCCTCTTCTTTTTTAAAAACACTTATTTTTGTTATGTCTTTGAATTTATATATTCATAGGTTTGGATATGTTCTTATATATCATTATTTCAGTAAATTTTATGTCCAAGAGATGAGATACCCTTTTTATCTCTCATTCACTCATTTTTTGAATTTTAAGGTGACGTCGTTAGACTATCGAATTTCTGTAAGGGAACTTCTTCTCTCAATTTCAATTCATTGGGTTAAACCTCTGATTATTCATGATGTCATACTATGAATATGTGTGGATGAACTATGATTGTTTTACACATTATATCCAATTATATTGGGTGTATTTATATTTTTCACAAATAGTTATTTAAATGATTTTTCCTAAATCTATGGATATCGTCTTTGTGAGGGACTTCGTCTCAATCTCCTTTCATTGAGGAATATTTTGTTTAAATACAAAAATTTCTTTTATAGGCTGTCTAAACACCTTTTACTTTTCATTTCATTCAAAGGGAATCATTTTCTACAAATTGATATACTAAATGAAAAAAATTAATGTTTCTTTTACCGTGCGTGATGACAATGACCTTTTCGCTGCCGCGAGTATTATTTGCTTTGTGGATTCCTCAACAAGTCGTAATGTTTTTAAAAGAAAATAAATAACATATACGCTTCTATGTATTTTGTTACTGAAAATGGATTTGATAAAAGATTTTTTATATCAATATATTTAAGTGATATATTGAGATTGAAATGTGGAAATGTTTTCATTCCTTTATATTTGTTTTATGTCTTATGAGTTTATAATAGTACCTGGAAATTTGACAGGTGGATAAAAGATAAACCAAATGAGGGGTGGTGCCATGAATACCAGGATGGGTGGTTACGTAATAACCTCTAATGCATGGGTTATGAAAGTCAGTCTTATGGCTATTCAATTTAGTGATATGTGTGGAAGTCGACCGTATGGTTATTCCATTTATGTATGTTAATGTCCCAAGTTACCTTCATATGTTCTGTGTTCTTTATATGGGTCTTATGGTAATATTTTTGATATAGAATGGTAAGAAATTATCTTTTTTCACTGAAGAGTATTTACTACATAAAGGTGAAAAGTATTACTTATGATAACATATTCATGATTTACTTGTTGTTTTCAAAAAACTAACAGTTTTCCTTCTTTTGTATATCCTTTACTGGGCTTTTTATGCTTATCGAATGTTTTCAAAAAAAATTCCACAGGACTTTAATATGAATAGGGTCAATGATGGGATCATGGAAAGACATGTTATCTAAAACATGGAACTAGACATGTTTTTTTCAAGAGATTTTATTTTATGGAAACTTAGTACAATTGTCTACTTCATAATATTTTGATATGTAATGGTTATGTTCTAATTCTCTAAAACTCTAAACCTAAAAATATCCTCTACGTGAATTATTCAATTAATTCATGATTATGTAATTTTTTAAGGCCAAGTCCATATATACTTACCATAATGATTATTACATGGACATCTGTAGGGATTTTTTTCGCATATACGATGCCTTAAACAATCACTAAGGATCTTGTGGTCATTTTATGAATCCAAAGAGTTTGTTGAGAAAAACCACCAGAATTTTAATTGCATATATCTTTTCATTTAGTCGACCAATCATAAAACCATGACAGTTTTCTTCACATCCACTCTTACATTAGTTCCTGATAAATCCATCCATTTACAAAAACCGAATGGGTATGTGTGATTATATAAGTAAAATAATAATATAATATCTTGTGAGGATGGTAAACACTAATATATACTTATTCATGTAACAATAAACTCATTAAACTTATTTAATATAACTAGTTAACTTTATTATATGATATCCATTATGGTTATGTCTCTTATGCTTAAAAACCACTCAAAACTCTAATTTAATCTAAACCGACCTCTGATACCAACTATAAGGACCCGACCTTAGACATTAAATATTCATGAATTAACTAAATAATTCACATTGAGGATCTTTTCTAGACTACATTTTTAGGGAAATTGGACATGACTATTACATAACAAAATGAATATTATAAGTAGACACTACTACTTAGTATCCTTGTTTTTCATAGAATAAAAAATAAACATGTCTAGTACCATGTTTTAGACAGCATCACTTTTCCTTGACCTTATATTACACCCTTATTCATTATTAATTCTAGTGGAAAACATTTCAAAAACATGGTATGAGCCAAAAAATCTCAGTAAGGGATATCTAATAAGTAATGAAAACATTTTCCCATCAATTAATACAAAATAATGAAACCATACCTTTCAATCATAACATACCTTATGAAATCATAAGATTTAAGGATAAACCACAGATATACGAAATCATATAGGTAACTTATGGAATACATAAAATACTTACATTATAGCTATCACAGATACAGAAGGAGTTAAGTTGGAATACCTATCACAATATATTCCCTAAATAATTTAGGATAAACATTAATGTTTACCTCAGTCACGTTACACAATGCCTTAGAGAGCAATCTCGGGCTCACCTGCCCTAGGTTTTTCACAGAACCACCTGCTTATGTAAACCATTCAGAAGAACCCTAAGATATTCATAACACTTAAAAAATGAATAAATGAAATATAAAATTTCCACATTTCAATCAAAACATATCATTTAAATATATAGACATAATAAATTCTTTATCAAACCATTTTCAACACCATTTAAAAAACTTAATAAATTGATTTTTGAACAAAAGTGTCCCATACAACTTTGAAACTCTTAAAAAAATTATCATTTGAAAACATTAATGTCCATATAAATAAATAATTAAAACCATTTGTAAAATATGGACATGAATTATAGTGATTTTGGAGTAATAAATATTTAAAACATTTTAAACAATATTTCAATTAAAGAGTTTTTGACAAAATGAGAGACACTTGAATAAAAATAATTGAGGAATAAGATTATATAAAAGATTTATAATATCCTAAGAATAAAGTGATTCATGGTATAAAATTCCAATGGATAGTAAATAAAACATATAATATTGAATTGGTGAATACCAACAATGATGTCTCAATGTAATGTAAGTTGGGACGAAATCCCTTATAAAATATCTATCCATAGATTAAGAATAATTCAATTACATAATAATGTATGAAAAATATAAATAAACTTGATAAGACTGGATATTAATTGTAAATTAATCATAGAAAATTAACACATATATTTGTTAAAACAACACCAATGACTTTGATGCTTAATTCAATGAAAGGAAATTAAGTTAAAATTACTCTAATCAAGTTCATATCGACAAATATAGAATTTGTCAATGGATTTATATTGTGTATTAGAAGTATATATACACAAAGGGGAATTGAAATTACAATCTATGTAAAAGATATTTATTTTAAACATAGTAATTGAGAAAATTAATCAATGAAGTATGTGTAAAGTCAAATGAGTGGAAATTGAAGTTTTAAATTCCCTTACCGATTTTGTAACATACGAAACATACATCCCATGAAAGTAGGATTATAAAATGAAGATGTAAATACCCATAAATTTATGTATATTATACAAAGAATATATTCATGGGTATTACATACTCCACACAAAAGGAAATAGCGGTTAATATAGCATGAATCTCACGTGAATACAAAGTGAGATTAAAAAACCTTAACACGTTGAAATCAATCGAGTAGTATGAACAAAAGTAAATAACCCCCAAATGTAACAAATAATTGAATTAATATAATTATAATAATGATAACATATATATATATATCAAATGGTAGTACATAGTACACCGCATGTAATAAATAAGTGATGAACAATGGAAATCATACTGAATTAAATGTGAAATAAAAAACCCCTTTCCTCGTGTCCGACTGAACTCATTTGATACTTTTTCGTCCTGAATAGAAAAATTAAGATAATTTATACTTGATTAATAACCTTTTAATATATTATTATTATTTTTATTGCACTTATTACGATGTTATAAACATTATGTAATCATTGAAGTAAATAGTGGTTGTTATGTCGATATTTGGTACTTGAGTCAAAAATGATCACCTTATAATTACGGGTAATCCATGTGGTAATGATTCCATTATCTCCAGAATTATATTCATGATTTATATATCATATATATCATATATATCAAGTATATATATATGTATATAATATTACATAGCATTTAATGGTAAGAAATGAAATAAAGCATTCACGGAGACCGTAAGTCGTACATACGCATGAACGCTACTTTCATTTCAATTTCATATTTAAATGAATGAAAACATAATGATAAATTGGAATATACTAATTATAGTGTAATATAATATATAATTTCATTATCTCCATCATTTTTACGTCCCGCATATGGCATGTATGATCCATATCACTTTGAGGGTGATGTAGTCTGCACTTCTTCAAATAAATTATCATGTTTACCCATAATAAAAACCAAAATGGTATGATATAAAGAAAAAATAAATAAGTATTAATAAAAAATAAACATAATATATATATAATATAATTACAGTTCCATCATAATGGCCACCATAGTTGGTGGTAGGGGAAGATTGAGCAATCATCATTTCATGAGTCGTTAGTTGGTCGTCCACAAAAACAATATGTTCTTTACCCATTAGATGAAGGAGTATATAGGTGTAGTTTGAATACATATCAAAAAAATAACCTAGTATATTGAGGATAATATTGTTATTATAATAGAAATGAATAAAAATATCTTAGGGTGTTGGAGAAGGGAAATAAAGCAAACGAACTTAAGAGAAGACATTACATTTATATTGAGTAACACCATTTGGTTTGAACCAAAAATGATTCATGATGTCCCTTATTCCTAAGGTAAAGAATCCAGGAGGAAGATAGGGATATTGAGATATTATTTTGGCATCGGTTGGATGAGCCATCAAGATTGAGAAGTGTGTGGAATGGGTTAGATATGATAGCTTTTCATAAGGAGGGAGGGGCTCTTCATTAAAGTGTTAAAATATTATATTATTATATAAAGATTTTCGATATCAAACAGTCTTAATGTAATTAAAGTAAAAGATATGATGACTCATGGTCATAATTAAATCATCCAATAAGAATTTGACAGGTTTTGGATATTGTTTTAATAATTATAATTTTATTTATTTAAATCATTTATTAATGAGCTAAACACTACATCATTATTGTGTCATAAATAATTTTAATTATTTGATGTCTAAAAATTAAAAAAATACCATGATTTAAGAAATATTATTATATTTCTTATGAATATATATTTTTTAAGAGATAACTTATATAACCATATGTAAAAATATATTTACTAAAAGATGTTTGTTTATGTCATTTTTGTCATTACTAAAAATTAATTTTAATAAAGAGTCATTATCACACTTATGTGGCTTCATGGGGTCCCAATATATACCTAAAGATGCCCATGTTCGTCTATGACTCATTCAATAAGGTTAGGAAACGTGTTACGATAATTTTTTATTGTTATTATATTATTTTTACCTTGAATTACCATATTTACATTTAACCACCGTAAATAAAAGTCCAAAGTAACTATTCACCAAAAAGTATTTTTATCTTATAGAACCACATTTTACTTAATAATAAAACCCATTTATGTCAAATTTTTGATATTTTAATCACATAAATGGTAAAATTTTATTTTTTTCAAAATGTCTGTTTTTAACTACTACTTAGTGGTTTCACTATACATCAAAAAAATGAAGTATTTCATAAAAAATAACAAAAATTCAGGAAAATATATGTTTGATATTTAGAATTAAAAAAATGATACCTATTTTACCAAATTAAAATCATATAAGTTTAATTAATTAATTAAAAATTAATTCTCGTTTTCAAAAATAAAATGCGTCTTTATATAAAATATTAATAATCAATATATTGACACTTGTTTATGTTTAATTTTGTAGTGAAATAAATCCCACTGACCAAATTTTATTTAAATGATAAAAATAAAATCTTATTACACTTTGAAACCAATTATAATGATAATCTAACCATATAAATAATTAGATTAAAAGTTAGTATTGAATTAAAATACATTATTTTCCAGTATTCATCTTAAAATTGAACTTTATCAAAAAAATACCAAAGATTTACCCAAAGTGAATTTTGATGTCCTTATTATAATGAATAATTCTATTTGGTCAAATAAGAAATATAAAAGTCACTAAAATTATATTTAAATTGGGTTCGCAATCAAAAGGTGGTAAATCAACTTTTTAAAGAAAATTATGTTTAAAATTATATTCATTCACATTTTAAACCTATTTATTTTATTGGATAAATGTAAAGACATTTATCAAATGTGTATAATCATGTTTTAGTTAATTCTGTTCATTCCTGCAAATACAACGACAAGGCGTTAACTACCAATTAAAATACCAATATTTTATTAATATTTTGAATTGTAATATTTAAAAAAAAAACTCGTTGTTGCGTATCTGGTATGCCATTAAACATAGAATATCTTTTAATGTAAAATTAATAATTAATTTAAAAATATTAAAAAATTTAAAAAACTTATATTCTTGATTCACTTAGGATGTTACATTATGCTTAATATTTGTGGAAATCAGTTACTTTTAATATATATGTATTAATTTGAATGTATATCTTTTTTATATTTAACCCCATCAATATGAGGAATGTATTTGACATAGAATGTGTTGTGTTGGTCCCAATGTATCCCCTTAGTGAATTAGTAGGTCTCATGAAAATAACTATGGCCCTGGAACAAGGCCTTGACAAAATGAATATTTATTGTCTTGGAATGAGGCCTTGACGACATTGTGATGATGTCTTACATTATGCATTCCATCATTATGAAAATAGTATTGATGGTTCATGTGGTTATTCAACTTGAAGAATACCCATGATTGGGTTTTATTATGGAATTATTTTACTCAAATCATATTCCTACCATAATTTGTCAATGTTTCTTAGTTTTTAAGTCATATGATTTTAGTTATTCATCAGGACTAATGATTATATATCTTCCACTGTATTTCTTACCCTTACTGATTATTTGAGATCACCACTTTTTTATGATTCATTTTCTTATTATATAAAGAATTTATTATGAATTACAAGCTGATATAATCTAGATGTTAGGGATGTTTTCTATAGAGTTTAATGTTGTATTAATTTTCAAGTTGTACTGTTGAAATTATGTATGCATCTTGTTTTAAATATTACTAAACTGCTGAGTCCTTCTAGATACATATTCCTTGTTTGTATTACAATGTAATCAAATAAGGAACAAACTGTTGGAAACTGGGGTTGGGTCCTTACATATATATATATGACCAAGAAATTTTTTGGTTGTGTATATAATAAATGAGGATTTTCACCTTTAAAATTACTCTAGGACCTTACGTTCATGTTCATATTGATGAATTCAATAAATTTCATCTTTATCATTCTAATATATATATTGAAATTACGAATGATGATTGGGATATAATACTTCTAACATCCCTTGATAATTCTTTTAGATCATTATAAGTTAGATGATTTATGGTATATAATCAATAAAGTTAGAATAGGATAAAGTTGTGGTGTTTTCATGTGATATAAAAACACATGATTTCCAAGATGAGGGGTGGTGAAAATGGAGATCCTCATATGTTGATCATTATAGGTCAAATGAAATACATTAGTAGGGAAAATAATGTTAAGAACACGTTCCAGAATTTCCAGTGCCTTGAGTTTAGAAAAAATTAATGATATTAAAATATAATGTATTAATATCAAATCTAGTGATAATGTATCCAAGATCAATATGGTATTGCCTACATTAGAGATTTTGTAATTTTGTAGTTTTTTAATGACCATTTTTTAGGGTTTTTCATAAACTCTAGGTTGTATCTTTTAAGTCTTCCAAGGACTAGAACTACATGTGTTTTTCGAGGGACCATAGTGGGAATATAGTATGTGATTATGTTTTTCATAGTTGGTCAAAATTTTATGGAGATTATTATCCTAATAGTTTCATGTTCTTGGCTCTTGTGAGTTCTAATAAAAATTAATATTTCATTTTTTAGCTTTTTCTGTTTTCATGATTTTTGGTTTTTAACCTTCATAAAAGGTTTCCCTATTTTTTTATGTGTTCAGATACTTAGTAGTTACCTCATATTTTGTGGATACTCAGATAGTGTATGGTTTAGCGATTTATCAATTTATTTTAATAGTTAGTTTATTTTACGATCATGTTTTTAATTAGTTTGAGAGTTGTAGATGGGTAGTACCGATATGATATCTTCTACTTTGGCACCCACTTATTGTTACTTGCGACAGATAAATATTTATAGACATTGGTTATCATTTTAATAAAATATTCATAAACTAACTATTACGATAGCTAGGCCTTGAATGAAAACAATATTTTTGTTTTTAATTTATTTGAAAAGGTGTATAATTTTGGAAATTTCTTACCACTATTTTCAAATTAAAATGAGGAATTTTATTTCTTCATGTTAAAATGTTTTTTAATTTTTTAAAATTTTTATGTTGGTGGTTCTAGATCATGTTTTGGATTTTGTGTGATAATATCTACAGTGTTCCTCTATTTGGGTTTCCGGATAGTTGGTCCTTAGTGGTGTTAGTCATGTAGAGTTTCATTGTGGATAGCAAGTTTCATTCCACTAGGCTGATATCATGGATTTATATTCATCATTATTTAACATTTCTTCATGGTAATTGATGGATTCTCATCATACAGTGACGGTTCGAGTGTTTTTTTCTTTTTTGGGTGCTTGTTTGCACTTTGTTTTCTTTATATATCTATTTCCTCTTTCATTAATCCTCACTACTACTTCTACATGTCTGATGTGGTCATTCCAAAATTGTTATACTTCCTCTTTCTTGATTCTTCGTTAATCCCTCCACTATCCACTTGTCCTACCTTCACTACCTCTCCTGACCAGTAATATAACTCATCGTTGCTCCATTATTGACACATCGCCTCATCAACTGACATGTGATCTTCCATTTTTAGGCTTCAATGGTTCTCCAATTCATTTTTCTGAGAGATAAAAGATAATATTGGGAGATAGGATATTCACTTCTTGTTGAGGGATCCTATGCGTTCCTCCTATACAATGGGTCTTATCTAAAATAGTTTTTCGATTTGGTGATGTCATTTTTTTTCATGATAACTTCCAAATAAGATCATCCGTTGCATCCTTGATTAAATATTATGATGACCAACCTCTCATAATCATAGTTTATTCTCAGAATTATATGTCATATTTTCCATTCTCATTACTTCTTCAGTGTTACATTATATTTATTCTTCTTATTCATTTCATGTGTGGGGTTGTTTTAATGATTTCATCTGGTTTGAGGCTGTAGGTTCCATCTTCTGGAACAGGTAATCTTCTAGCTCTCAGAGTGATGAGTTCACAATCCATGAATACTTTATCTAATCATCGTATGTTTACTTTCTATTTCTTATCTTTTTTTGTATATATGATGGTGGATTGCTTTGTATAATAATAATTTTGCGGGGGGGGGGGGGTTTATGCATTTAGTACTAAATAGGATGGGGAATCGTAAGTGCTATTTTCATAGTTCTCCAAATTCAGATGCTTGAGATACATCTCAGATATCACATGCATCATATCATCAGACTGGCAAAGGGAAACAAAATCCATCTCATAATTATAATAGAGAGGGCCCTTACAATTCATGGAATACCATGACTCTATAGTAGGTACAATGTCAATAGATAAAAAAATAAATGAGTTATATAAAAAAGAAATTATACCACGTTGAGAAGCTGATTATAGATGAATAGGCTTGGAACACTATGGCTTGGGTATGATTCTTTTAGATTATACCATTATGAAAGTATTGATTGATACTGGTGAATTACATTCCTTCAATACATTTCATGTTGTTTATTTTATATGTTGGAAACATGAGATGAATACTTCTGTGATAAAACCTAAAACTTATATAGTTCAAATATAATATTAATTCTTTTTGTGAATAACATGTTCAATATCCTTTAATAGAGCATTTATGAAATGGATAATCTCGGTGCTAGTGATTTATGTATATTATTTAATCATGGGTATGTATTGGTTTAAAATGTTCAATACTCACATTTAATGTTATAGATTAATATTTATTATCATGACTTAGGATGGAATTGAGAATTGCTTTACAGGATAAAGGGAAAAGAGGATGGGCACAACTATATGGACCCAACCCTAGTTGCCCAAAGTATGTTCCTTATTTAATTACATTTCCTTATAAACAAGGAATACGCAACATGAATGAACAACTAGTTTAGTATTATTGAAAGAAATATACATTCATAAGGTCAACATTACTACTTTACATGAAATATAATATATAATTTTCTTAGACCAAAACCACAATTCCTCGGTTATTTTTTAATGACATTCATAATAAAATTATTCATTTCTTGAGAACTAGAATCATAAGTATGGGGTGAGCTCAAATGCTCAATAAGGGTACTCAATAAATCAGAAGATATATAAACATTAGGAATGTTTAATAACTAAAATCACATGACTCTAACAAATAAAAATCTTGAACACATTATGATAGGAAGATGAGTTGAGTAAAATAATTCCATACTAAAACCTAATCATGGGTATTCTACAAGTCAAATAACCACATGTACCATTATTAATATTTTCATATTGAGGGAATTCATAATGTAGTAAATAGTCACTATACGGCTAGTGCCTCGTGCCAAGACAATAAATAATCATTTTTCAAGGAATTGTTCCTAAACAATTGTTTTCTCATTAGACCTACCGATGCACAGAGGTGTTATAGCTGCCCCCACCCAACACATTATATTTCCAATGCATTCCTCATATGAATGTGGGTAAATATACACAACATATTCACCCATATTGGAACAAATATATGAAATGTAAATATCTTTCCCCAATCATTAAGCATAAACACTAACCATTCAGAGAAAATTGGATAATGGTTTTAAGAAAGCACATCCATAGACAAAATTATCATAATCCGTTAAATTAAAAATTGTATATTATAACCTTAAATATTAATATCAATAATACTTATGAATCCACAAGAGTGTTGAAATAGATGCCTATACTATTATAAAATCATCAAGAAATTCATTAGATAAATACCATTTTTCGTAGAATAGAAGATTAATTTTGAATATATATTTGAAGAAATAATGAAGTTAAGTAACAGAGTATTTTAATAATAAAACGGGTGATTTTATAATCACAATGTGTTCCATATACATATTATAGGGTTCCCTAGAGAATGTCTGTGAATTTGAGAATTTCCCTTGAATCAGGCTTCTATTTCGAGAAGTATTATTGTATGATCCTTTTAGAACATGTAAATCTTATTAAATAAAAGTGGGATTCTAGATGGTAATAAAATACAGAACACTCAGGAATAATTTAAGAGGAGTACATAATAATACACATTAATTTTATTGATGTATTTAGACCATAATAAAATAATTATTGAAAATGGTGTTTCTGGTGGAAAAACCCTCACCTTAATTCTAGATGTTTTTTGCTCTTGTAAAAAAGGACTTGGAATATGAAATTAGACTTATTAATAACATATTTAATAAACATAATGTTGTTTTAGTTAGAACATGCTCTTGATGTTCAGATTCATACACCCACCTTTGATGTAGGTGTCCCTCTTCCTCTTTCTCCCAATATTAGATATCCCCCAATTTCATGTGGGTATAAATATACTTCTTCCCCCTAACTCCTAAGATGTCCCTTTTATCTACTATGATTATGTTAACCATCTCCATATAGTATATTATACAGATACAAACTATCATTGTGTTAATATCATGACTCATCCTATATTCAAGTATGCATTTTTTTTTGAATTCACATGCAATAAAATAAGGTGAAAATCACACTAAATACAAAAATTTATCATCATACATGGTGACCTATCGATTTTTCTACTTCCTACTAAGGATTTATAGAATTCATTGAATCATGATCATCTAATGATATATTTTATTTTTTGATAAATTCCTCAAAACAATCCCAACCATGGACTTGTTATATATTATCTTACACTACAAGATCCCTCAACTAGCATGCAAGAACCACTAGAATATATATTTCAAGCGTAACGTTCAGCTCAATTGTTGTACCGATGAAATTAATGACATGATTAATTATGTAAATCATCAACTATAATATTTATAGTTCTTAATAACCAAGGTATATGGGTAGATTCAACACTTGGAACTGGACAAAATTATCAACTTTCCGTGTATCATTATTTCAATTCCCCATATTCATAGATTTAAATTCATGGTCGATACTCGGAACCAGCTCTTGGTTCACCTGTGGTATAAGAGCAACCGCATTCTATACAGCTTCTCTAGTTGGTCTTTAGGATTATTAAAATTTTCCATTTAAAAAACAAAAACAAATTATTTAATGTCCACCATCTTTTTACTGAGGTAAAAGCAATTTAAAATTCTATGACATCAACTATCCAAACATTTGTTTCCAAAATCAATCATTTAAATCATTTTTAGATCATTAATGTTTATCACATAAATAAAACCACTTCTAAAATACTATAACCATGTTATTTTTCAAAAAAAAAATCATTTGAAAAGTCATACAATTTTATAAAAAATCATCAATTTTTTATAATATCATAGATAATTACTCAAAAATGATTAATGTAAACCTAGTTGGAGGGAATTTCTCTATTGTTTGAGCTTCACTTATAATTGGATAAATCCATTATATCGGGGTCTCAAAAAATTATATCTTTGAATAAAAAACATATGTACATTAATCCTTTGTAACATGATGTTCATCATAAAATGTTCACCTATATATTTTTTCTTTGCTACATTTCATGTTTTGACCATCCTACTAAAATTTTCAATCTAAGGAATAGACAAGAATGAATTCAACCAAAATGATAACATCTCTATATGCCTCAAAATGACATTGGAATTAATAACAATGATTCCATTTTTAACGTCACCTTAATCTCATTGGAATGACAGTATGGTGAGACAATACTAGGCCTTATGAACATCCAAAAGATGTAAAAGGATGGATATAAATTTCTATGGGATCCAATAAAAATATGGGACAATTTTACATTCATAGTAAAAATACTCCTCGATAAACCAAAACCAATTAAAACACTAAATGATGAATGATAAAATGAAATATAACTCAACTTTAATTTATATCAGCCATCAAAAGAGTACGACATTTGAAAAAGACCATGTTTGAGTAAAAAGTTGAACACAAATAAAAAAATCATCAAGAAAACTACATGACTTCATGATCCACAAGATCAATGCACCAAAATCACAAAAAAAACACATGTACCAAACGGTAGTTCTGTAGAATGGTGATGCATTACTATTTCTTTTTTCCTAAAATATGACATCGGAAAAAGCACCAAACATCAACTGTAGGGGTGAGTATAAATAATATTTATCATTTCCCCCAATGAAATCCCTAATCACAATAATTGGATATAAAATGTTTGAATCGTATATATGAAATATTAATTACAAAATAGATTCAAATTTTTTATATAAAAATATAAACAAAACCAACATATACATGTTTCCATGTACTATTCATAAAAAATTAATTAAATCATTTAACATTCTATTATCCCCTGATACCTTTTATTCCACATGACCATAGATCCCACCAGGCATGAAATCCATGTACCTTCCTATACTCATGTGTTCTGAGTTATCTATCCACAATAAGATCACATATTTCTCCAAATTTATTGGGGTAATCCATGCCCTTATATGATTCATCCTTTTGATTGGGGGGGCTTGTACCCTTATCCATCCAAATGAAGATGAACACATAGAACACAACCTTTCTAAAATAATAAAAAATCATGTGTGTTCCAAAAATTTTAATAGAACACCATTGATTTCATTGAAACACATTTATCCATGCTGAAAACCAGAAATTATTTTAAAATCATGTTTTAAAAGCTTTTTATCATTACACGTTCCAATATCACTCCAATTTCCCCAATTTTCCAAAATATCAACAATCATGATGGTCTGAATAATTATTTCACAGTTAGTAAAAAATAAATTTCATTCATATATTTCATTTTAGAACTAATCCTTCAGGATATAAAATAGAGGATTCAAGTGTGATTCCATATAAATAGTGTTTTATAGAAAAAAAAAAGATGAATGGCATGATCAATATTCAGGAAAATGTGTTGAATCTCTATGAACCACCGTTAGTTCTCTTACCCTATCATCAAAACCCCAAAATCTAATCAAACTTGGAGTCTAAAACAATTCAACTAACCATAGCGGGTGTAGATGTAAGAATCCAAGAGAGAGCGCGATATATATCTATGAAAATCAAGAAAAACAATGAATAACAATGATTTATTGCAAGATTCAATCTTTGATGTACCAATGAATGGCTTCAAATCAATTCCAAAACACTTCAGAGTAGTTATTCAACATTTAAGTTACAAAAATCTTGCGTTATTGTTGTTTTCAAATAAAAAACTCGTGTATTGAGGGATAAGACAAGTGAAATCCACTTTTAAGGTGGTGGGATTGAAACCATTCATGGTTTAGTCTCACAGTTAAGAAAACCATATGTAAATATTGTGTTAGAAACATTCTTTATGGTGACCCTTTCATGAAATTCTAACACAATATTTAAACAGGGATCAATCCATGCCAAAGCCACTACCAAAAAATGAATAATCAATTTTTCAAAGTGCATTGTATCTCCATAGTGTACACATGGTTTAGGAAAATAATGCACCACCCGTGAACCCTCCATTTTCCCCTTTATCACTACGAAATGTTCCCTACAAGTGTTGTATAATTTTAAAAAAAAAATTCACCACCAATGCACCTATCAAAAATCCTAAATAAGTCTTTAGAAGATTCCATAAATCTCCCAATCATCACCCTTTTACTTTATGTAATCTTAAAAAATAAAGAAAATGTTACATACGATAAACCGGGTGTTCTACAACACATATCTTCTCCAATGAATTGATTTTTCCAAAATATAATTACTATAAAATACATATTATTCCTCAATAAATATCATATATAGATTAAATATAAATATTCTCTTTATACATAGATATATAAGTTTCCAATTCTGTTTCTTCATAGGTGAGAAGCATTGTTGGGTATGACATGTTCCTCACTAACAAAAAAATATGTAACATATCAATTAATTTCATGTGGATTTATTAAATTTTAAAATAATAATCCACAACTCCAATTCATTCAATGATATAAAATATATGATGTACAAGGTTCTCTATTTCCATATATTAAAAATCCTTCTAATAAAATTCCATATAGATACAGTATATTAAAAGTTATCTCCAATTTTAATTACAATTCTCTTATAATGTATTAATCCTATCACTTTTAACTACTTTAATATCGATATTTATGGGACTAAATATTTTTTACAGCATAATTTTATCATCCAAATTTTTTGGGTTTTCAAGTTTCTTTTCACCTACTTCAACTCAATAGGGTTTGGGTATGACATATATTCTTATATAATTATTTATAGAACACCATTTGAATTAATGAAGGGAAGCTACTCGTTTAGTTGAAATATAACCAAGGTAAATACAGATCCCCAATTCCATGAAATATATGATAGAATGAAAATAACATGTCTCCTAATGTATTGACATTACTTTAAAATTTTTATTTTGATTGAGGGTGATACATGGTTCTTAAATAAATATCATTATCAATATCCTTCTTTTGAAATTTCATGATTCATGATTTAAATCATGGATAATGATATAGAAAAATTTGATTATTGTGTTCCATGAAGTTATACAACAAAAATATACATATATATTTAAGGATATCAAGGTATAATGTTTCTATTATACAAAGGAAATTTTTGTATTTGGTGAGGTTATCAACAATATCCTATCATTATCTTCTTAATAGGATTATTTTTATTCTAGTGAAAAACACCGTTGTAATTCCACTGCATTTCCATATTGTTAAATTTATAGGATTCATGTCTCTTTCGAATTCCATATCATTAACATTATAGGTTACCAATGAAAATATCCTAACAAATTATTAGTAATTAAAAACATTATATTATTACACAAAAAATGATCATTCAAATATTTATAGATCATTTTGAAGCCAGATTTTATGTCTAAATTTAATCAATATGCATCATCCAAAAATTCCAACATCAGGTCATGTATATATTGAATACATAGTCTTGTTCAAAATTTATAATCACCTTCCACATAAATGAAATCAAAGAATTATACATCCTATACAATATTTAATTTTCTTTTAAAATATCTCATCACAGATTTGAGATATCATATTCTTATAGATAATATATGGGTTTTAAGGAATTTGAAAATTGGTGATTTGTAAGATTCATTAATATTTCCATTGATCATCTATAAGAGATCCATAATGATGTAAACCCCATTTTTTCATTTTTTGATTGAACTCCATGATCATTCTTGATAAGTTCATATACTAGTATATATATTATTATAGGACAATTAACATACCTATAATCAATTATCAACAACATTGATCCATATTTATTCATAATGAAATTTATAAGTTCTCTCAAATGTAAAGTAATAAGGTGTTTAAATCCCGTAGATCAAAAAAATTATAGTTTTTGGTCCAATTAGACAAATTACACATAGGTCATTCTATATGTAATCATTGTTATTTGTATAACATCTTGGCTTAAATAGATGTAAAACTAAACATAATTCAAGGATAAATATTCATGAAAATCATGAATGATGTACATAAATATATTACACTAAATAAGAACATATTTCATTTGATGGTTAGTTTCTTCTTTTCTGGATTTTTTCTTATCTCCATCCCCTTGGATATCATTTTAAATAACTTCATTAAGATGATATATAAATTCCAAAGATGATGAATTTTCCAATTTTATGATAAATAACTCAATTTCTTCTTCATGAATATACATTTCACCCACTTATCATGAAAAATTCACCATATTTTGGAATATATTACATGCCATGGATTATATCATAATCAACAATATCTAAAATAATTAGGATATAAAATAGAGAGAATTTAAGTGCAATTAGGGGAACATTATTAAACATATTTATTGTTGGGTGACATCCAGTTTTATCCTTTACTGATAAGTGTCTTCATAATTTTCAAATGAATTATATAATTTTAATAGAAATCATGGATGATATAAAATAGTGTGGGATATAAACTAAAATAATTAACTAGATAAATTTTATGTAATGATTAATTTACATTATACTAAATACATAAAAACATCGGCCAAGATATTGTGATTGAATTATTTAATTTTTCATACATTACTTTTTTTGGGCGAAAAATATTTTGATGACTTGAAACTGAAATTGAATAGTTAACCATATCATTATTGTTAAATAATTGAAAATTTATAGATTGTTCATTTTTTATTTATTCAGGATCATGGGTTCCTTTTAATCCAATGGTCTCGAAAGCACTCTTTCCATGCAAAAAAGTTCATAGGTTCTTCATTCCATGTTTATTTAATGTAATAAATTCAATAAATCCATTCATCCTTTTTTCTATAATTAAATTTTAATTCATCTTAACAACCCTCATCATATATTTTATTCCTTATGATCCTTGTGTCATTGAGATTTATTTCATTATGATGATAACATGTGATATTATATCCTTCTATGAGTTGAATGTATGAGAGGCCTATATTTTTATATACAATGGATAACGTCCATTAATGAAATGTTGAACCTTAATAATTTGATTATTTTCACAGCCTAATGTATTCTTTTCTGAAATTATAATGTTGGCATCATACATATAAATATTTTCATTGTCCTTTTGTGTTATAATAATGACTTTTATTTCAATATTAAATTAATACATTGGATGAAATTAATTTTCCCAGAAGAATAACTCAAAATATTTCAACTGGATGATCCATATATTTTCCTCATTCATAGTTGTATGAAGTAAGCACCACTATTGATACACATCTCCTAAGAGATGATAAATTATTAGGAAATCCTGGGACCACTCATTTCATGTTAGAGTGATAAATATATTCTTTATGTTATATTTCTATTTCACCTATATAAATGGTTTTAATTTCCCATTATGTTTTTTATGTATTTTGATGCAGGAAGTGGCATAAAAGTTTTACACAA
This sequence comes from Viscum album, assembly GCA_963277665.1. NCBI lineage: Eukaryota > Viridiplantae > Streptophyta > Magnoliopsida > Santalales > Viscaceae > Viscum > Viscum album. Next base: position 1,295,436,495 of record OY728158.1, read on the forward strand.
CATTTTGGGTTAGTTGGGTTCTTTTTATTGTAAAGGAAAGTGTTCATATCCCAATTCAATTTCCCCAATATGGTTATAGTATATTTAGAGCTAGCAATAAACCAAGATCTATATTAATTATTGTGCCCATTGGTCGTTTCACTTTAGGGAATACATGAATTGTTGATGATCCTGTTACATATACTATATTATTTTTCTATATAATATAATACACATGATTAAATCATAAATTTATTTTTCAAAATTCCTTATTCCAAAAATATTGAAAAACATAACATAAATTAAAAATTATAATCCTTGTTAATCTCATAATAAAAAACATGGTTTATTTAGGAATGTTCTAATGTCATAAAAATGATTTCCAATACTTCATAATGATTAGTAGATAAAAATTGATTTGGTCAAAGAAAATTCCCATTAGTGTCAAACCAGGTGTTCGAGAATGCTCAATCTCATGTACTAGGTGATTACTGAGTCAAATCCAAATGTGACCTTTTGAGAGTTATTACACATAGGTACATACATGATAGAACCATGAAAACATTTTTTTTATATTTATAGGGATTTATTTCTAATAAAGACACATAATATCCTATTTACCAAAAAAATTAGTATTTTATCATATACAAATACATATCTAGAATTTATTCATAGTGTTATATTATATAATTTATAATTTTCAAATTCATGTTTTCATTGTTTCTAAAATCATTTGTCTAATACAATCTACAACGAACACAACCATGGTTTCCCAATGCAATTGGTTACATTATTTCAATTTCACTGTATGTAGTGAATCATTCAGGAAATAATGAATACAATTGTAGTTTATTTAAATTGGATACGTACTTGAATCAAAAGAATCATTTTCAATCATTATTTATAAAATTGTATTTTAATTCTGACCCCATTATACAATTATCATATCTCTAAATATCAGTCTTAATACTATTCATGGAATCATAAGGGAATGAATCTTATGAAAGGGAAAATAATTGATTATTACTAAATGTTTGTATATGAAGAATATTTTCATGAATAAGTAATTCATAATCAAAATGATATGGTAAATATCTAAAAACATTTACCACTTAATCAATAACTGGAGCATGAAGAATAATATGACTATAATAAATGTTGATAAAATAGTTCTATATAATGATTCAAATCATATTGGATCTAATTTCAATATATAATAACTTAACGAAAAATCAAATGAACATTAAAAATAATTCTTATAATGAGATAATGCATAATATCAGAAATCATAAAAATACTATTTAGGACTTTGGGAATGATATATTACATAATTGGGTAAGTATTCCATGAAATACCCAACATATTTTGTCTCCCGAGATATATATATTCAACAACGGGATATATTTGTCCTCACATACAATATACAATATCCATTATATTCCATATTTGAAATGAATGAACCACAATCAATTAAAATATTCATATTAAAAATGAATAAAATTTACAATATTTTACCACATCACTAAAAATAATCACAAAAAATCCAAAGTAAAATTTATTATGGTATAAAATATTTCAGACCTAGTTAATCTAAAAATTTATAAAATTATGAAAACCTCAAAAAAATTACATTAAAATGATAATGAAAAAAGTTTTATGTGTTAAATTCAATTTCCACATCAAAATAAATTAATTCATGTATAAAATAAATCTAGAATTCTAAAATGATATTTTAATTTAAAATTACCTTTTATTAATTTAATGCATTTTTCAAATAAGTTAGTGGTGTTGACAATATTTAATTTTGTACATGTTGTTAAAAGAACCATTCATTTCAGTCAATTCTAAAATGGTCGATAAATCAAATTATTCAAAAATTCACAACTAGAGTCTTTTATAAAATCATTGTTTAAATTATATTCATGGTTAGAAATTAATTTTGTCAATCATATGATAATATTGGAAACATTTTAATAACATTTTATAAAAATGAAACAGGGATATGAATTTATTTTTGACCAAAATATAAAATAATGATGAATTTCCTTATAATATTTTTTTGGTATATTGAGCATTAAATGATATGATGTTGATTGGAAAAATGTACACTGTAAAATTAATAATTAGAGAAAAAATAAATTTCAAATAAAATTTATTGGTAAAATAATATTCCTATTGGAGACATAAACATTGATTAATCTATATTAAAGATGATTTTGTAAAATAAACCCTTAGGCAGGTCTAATTTCATTCATATGTGTTTAAACCAAAAGTAAAATAAAAATAAAATTATAACAACTTTATTATAAATAAATAGTCATATATAAAATAAATTATTATATATTACTAATACATTTTTCCCATGATGATTGAAAATAATTTATTAATATTAATATTCCATGTGATAATTACATTTTTGTTCATGTATGTTTTGGTATAGATGTTTTGGTCCTTGTACATTAATCAGGGTTCCACCATCTCCCAATTGTAAAAAATGATTTAAAATAATATATATATATATATATTAAAAGAATATTTTTTGTCATTTTAATTTTTATTGATTGAAATATGACTTATACCATTTATGTATACAGTGGGTTATACGTATGAATGAACATTGCTTCCATTTTTTCAAAATTTGGATCAAATGAATTTTGAATAGTAATTCACCTTTATAAAATAATTAACATGTTATATATTTAATCTATATAAAATATTTTCATTAAATCTTTCATTATTCCTATCGATGTCAAATTAAAACTATAAAAGTACTACATCACATTATGTAGGAAGTTTTACACACATACACATGAGCAACATTATTTTACACCAATGGATTGGAAGGTAAAGAGGTAGATAATTTAGCACCATTGAATAAGTTTAATAATGTATTAAATATCATATATATATAACCTAATTATAACCATTAGTGTGAGGTGGTTATGGAAAAAAAATACATAGGTTTTCGGGGTGGTAGTCATCTATTCACAAGATCGAGGGTATAATTTAACATTGGAGGAATATATGATAGATACTGGTTTTAAATTGAAAAATTAAAATATATTAATATGAACGATTATTATATTATTATTTTTTCTTCATTGGATATAATATAAATTGTTTAAAGAATAATTATAATTAATATTGATGGTTAAGAACATATCAACCTCTTCCGAGAACATCTATATGTTTATATCTAAATCCTTCCATGAATAGTTTTTTTTGAAAAACCCACTTACTATAGGTTAGGGTGATTTAATAAATGGATTATGGATTTTATTTAGCAAGGAAAATGACTCCTAATTATTGTATCATAGTTGATAGTTGATGTCCTTTTAAAATAGTGGAACGGGACCTTCTAGTAAATTTCTAAATAGAATTCTAGGTGATAAAGTAATTCTAAATGCAAATTATTCAAAAACCCTACATATTCGATGTTTGGTTATAATAAGGTCCCAAATAGGTGTAAAGTACTATTTTCATTTTAGAATTGGAAAACATACCACTATTTTTTTAACACTATGGTAAACTTGTTCCTCCCTTATGCAGAGAAATAATTTTTTATGTTTTTTCTATAATTAATAATTACAAAAATTCTAGATGAAAATATTAAATAATATAAATTATTATATTGGAAAATATAGCATGTATTTTATCATGTTAAATTGGTATAAGTGGTATATATAAATTTAAAATTAAAGGTATAAGCGTGATGAAAATATCTTCTTTAATGAAAACTTCTATTAAGTATAAAATGATTAAATATAAAATATCATAAAAACATGAATAATTGTAAAACAATTTATTGAAATCATATTATATAATTTTCATTAAAATAATTTGATAATAGTGATTAATAAAATTTATTATGTTGAAAATGAATTTTTTGCATAAAAATTGTATATTTGGAAAATAATTCATTTATATTCAATTGATCTATAATTAATTTTATATTCAATAAATAAGAAAAATAATTAATTTTGTTCGTGTGTGTAAAACATAATTTTTTTAATTTAGTTCATTTTTTTCATTCCATCTAATTTAATTTATATCATATAATGTTATATTATATTCGTATTTATTTAAACTAAAATATTCATGTATCATAAGATATCAAACTAATTACATTTATTTAAAAATGGTACATTATAAATGTAACATCTCAGGTAAATAAAGAAGAAATAATTTTCATATTTATTAATATTTATGAATTAAATATTAATTTTATTTTAGAGGGGTTGCTATGTTCGATAGCGTACCCGATACGCAACGATGAGTTCCTTTGAAAACTTACGTTGCAAACTAGTAAAATAGTAATATTATTTTAAATGTTAGTTAACATGTAACCGTTTTATTGGCGGTAATGGATAGAAATAACTAAAATATGATTATATATGTTTTTAAATGTTTTTACATTTATCCAATAAAAGATAAATTCTTAAAATAGGGAAAGAATTCAATTTTAGGCGTATATGCCCTAGTTTTCACTAAAGGTTCACTTATCACCTTTTGACGGCGAACCGTCATTAAATATAGTTTTGATCACTCTTTTACATTCTTTTGGACCAAATATAACTCTTCTTTAGAATCGGGACGTCAAAATTTACATTGTGTAAATTTTTTGGTACCTTTCTGATAAAGTTCATTTTTTTTAATGAAGAGTGTAAAATGTTGTATTTTAATTCAAAACCTCTTTTTAATCTAATTTATTTATATGATTAGATTATCTTTTGAATTGGTTTTATAGTTAAATAAGAAAATATTTTTACCATTAAAACCAATAGTGGTCGTTGGAATCAATTTCACTTTGAAATTAGACTTAAACTGGTGTCAATCTTTTGATACTTATTGTTTTGTAAAATCACGCTATTTGCTCTGGCAGCGGGAATTAATTATTAAATTAATTAATGTGACTTATATGATTTGAATTTTGTAAAATGGACTTCATTTTTGAATTCGGAATATGAAATATAGCTTGGGGTGAATTTTTGGTAATTTTCTGAAAAACTTCAATTTTTGATGAATAGTGAAACCACTAAGTGGTACTTAAAAGACTGATCTTCCGTTTAAATGAAATTTTGCCATCATTGTGTTTTGAATTTCAAAAATCCGACATACATGGTTGTCATTAAGAAGTAAAATGTGGTTCAATAAGATTATAATAATTTTTTGGTGAATAGTAACTTATTAAGTTCTTAATCGCGATTAGTGGTAATTAGTGTAGTTTAAGGTAAAAATAATGTTTTAATAATATGAAATGAACACGACACATGTCCTACCCTCATTTGTTGTGTCATGGCCGACCAAGACAAGCCATGGGTAAACTTGGGGACCCCATGGAGACACTTTGGTTGGTAAATGACATAAATAACTTTTTATTTAATGTAAAAGTAAAAATGATACAAACATGATTTGTTTTACGAAAACCATTTTTAAATGGGGTTATACAAGTCATATTTTTGATTATAAATAGTCATTGGAAAGCTAAAAAGATTTCCTACATCATAGTAGTTTTTTTATAATTTTTAGACTTTAAATAAATTAATTTATTTATGACATCATGATGATGCAGCGATGACCTCATTATTTAACGATTTAAATAAAATGGAAAGATAATGTAAAATCTATGAACTACACAAGTCCAAAACCAATTGGATGAGTGGATTTCGAACCCTTATCACCTTATCCACGAATTATATCAATTTTGGACCTTTTAAAACCGAAACACATTTTCAATTAAAGTAATATTTCTTTACTTTCCAAAAGTGCCCCTCCTCTCTTCTTATAAAAGGCCCCCACCTCTACCTCATTTCACACACTCCGCAAGCCTTTGCCCCGGCCAACCCCTGACCCTTTACTCTCTCCACATCCCTCTCCTCATCCTAGATGATTCCCTTTGGGCATAATCCTTTCAAAGGAAGCCTTTAGGCTCAAATCAAAAGGAGTTACACTTTTAAAGGTAATTCATTCTCTCTTGTCCATTTGTTTTATTTTGCTTCTCCAACCCACTAAAATCTTTTTATTTACTTCTTTTGTAACAACACCAGTATCTTAAATATACTAGGATGTTGTTATAAGATTTATTCGAGCTACACTCTCACACAACTACATCAAATGGTTAAATAACATACGGTTTCCGTGGATGGCGAAATTCTACCTCCCGAAACGAAGATTGTTCAATACTCATTTAACACCTTCAAGGGTGGCCATTATGATGTCAATATTTTTATATATGATATATAATATGTTTTGTTTTCTTTAAGCTTCTGTATTTTACATTTTGGGCATACCTTTATGGTTTCCATTATGGGTAAACACGATATCTTCATTTAAGGAAGTGCGGACTACCGCACCCTCAAAGTGATGTGATTCGTTAATGCCATATGTGGGACGTGTAAAGGATGGATTTAAAGTTATTATATATGATGTTATACTGGAATTATAATGTACCTCTATATCATTATTATTTCTTTCCATTAATGTATGAGATAGAAATGAAAGTAGCGTTGATGCGTACGTACGGCTTACCGTCTCCATGAACGGTGCATTTCATTTCTTGTCACCAAATGTAATGTACTATTAAAAGTACATGTATATAATGGGTATATATAATTAATTATACATCTAAATGATGAATATAATTCTGGAATTAAAATATACATACCTCTCATTTAGTTTTAATTCCATTAATATGACAAAGAAATGAAAGTAGCGTTCATGCGTACGTACGGCTTACCGTCTCCATGAACGGTGCATTTCATTTCATACCTCTAAATGATTATGTAATATTATAAATACATGTATATTCTGGATATATATGATATATATGATATCCAAATCAGGAATTTCATTCTGGATATAAAGAACTTTTGACCACACGAACAACATGTAATTGTAAGAAGTCAACTTTCGACTTAAGAACCAAATATTGACAAAACAAACATTATTAACATAAATATATACATAATGTTTATAACATGGAAATAAGTGATATAAAAGGAATAATTAACTTTAAAAAGGTTCTTAATCAAGTATAAATTAACTCAAGTTTATTATTCAGGACGTTAATGAACGATCGAGTCAAGTCGGACCCGAGGTAAGGGAATTTCTTAACCCAACTTCCATTCTTTGGGTTAATCTCTTACTTTCAAATTATGTCATGATATTATTATGTCTTATTTTGTATTCTTTATGTGTACCTATAGTGAATACACATAATAGATCTATTTTATTTTAAAAATGATCTTTGTAAGGGACTTCATCTCAATCTCATTTCATTGAGGCATACTTCGTTTTATACACAACTTTATTTTATACGGTGTATAAACTCCTTTGACTTTTACTTTTATACAAAAGGAATCATTTTCTACGAAGCGTTTTACTAAATGACAAAAAGGAATGTTTTTTTTAACATACGCAGTGACAACGACCTTTTCCGCCACCGCGAGTATTATTTGGTCTTTGGCTTTCTCAACAAGCCGTAATGTTTTTAGAATAAAATAAATACCATATACTCTTTTATGTATTTTGGTATTGAAAATGGTTTTGAAAAAGGATTCAATTATGTCAATATATTTATGATATATTGTGATTGAAATGTGGAAATTTTATCATTCCTTTATATTGGTTTTATGTTTTATGATTTTATATTGGTACTTGGACATTTTAACTGGTGGTTACGTTATAAACCATATGACAGGTGGTGCCGTGAATACCAGGACGGGTGGTTACGCTATAACCTCCAATGCATTGGGTATGAAAGTCGGTCGTATGGCTATTCCATTAAGTATGTATGGAAATTGGCCGTATGGCTATTCCATTAAGTGATATGTGTGGAAGTCGACCGTATGGTTATTCCACTTAAGTATGTTTATGTCCCAAGTTACCTTTATATATGTTATGCGTTCTTTTTATGGGTTTTATAGTAATCCTTTGGTTACAAAAAGGTAATCAATGATACTTTATTCAGTGAAGAGTTTTTACAACTTCATGAAGGTGAAGGTATTACTTTGATAGAGTATACATGGTTTACTTGATTTTGAAAAACTAACAGTTTTCATTCTTTGTGTATCCCTTACTGTGCTTTTTATGCTCACCCCAAGTTTTTTTGAAATGTTTTTCACAGGGCTTAATGTGGAATAAGGTCAAGGATGGGATCAAGGGAATGCCATGCTATATAAAACATGGAACTAGAAATGTTTATTTTAAGAGTTTTTTTTAATTATGGAAACTTAGTAGAAGTGACTACTTTGTAATCTTTTGAGATGTAATAGTTATGTTCTAATTCTATAAAACTCTAAACCTGAAAAGATCCTCAACGTGAATTATTCGTTTAATTCAATATTAAGTAAGTTTTAAGGCTGGGGCCTTATAGTTGGTATCAAAGGTCGGTTTAGACAACTTTAGGAGTTAGAAAAGTGTTAAATTATAATATGACTGAAATGATATAGCATTTACGGATTACCATGTTGCTTCGCCTAAGATATTTCTGTGTTCAGAATGGTTTCCAAAGAGGAAACAAAGCAGCTATGTTGGGACGACATCAGGAGGAAGATAACCTTCCAAATCAGCAACCTGAGATGGTCGGAATCGGAACTGAACAGTTTGTTGCAGTGATGGCAGAGTTGACTCAGGCTATAAATGGTGGTGGTATCCATGCACGAGATCATCCAGATCAACCGCAGAGGAACATGTCAGTGGTGGAACATTTCATGAGGCAACATCCCCCATCATTCAGAGGATCATCTGACCCTGTGCAAGCTGAAGGGTGGATTAAAGCACTGGAGAAGATTTTTGATGTCATGGGGTGTTCAGAACATCAAAAGGTTAGTCTTGTTGTTTACCGTTTTGAAGGTGAAGCTGATCATTGGTGGTCGATGGTGAAAAATATAAGGGATAGTGATGAGATTGAGGATCTTCACTGGGACGAATTCAAAGGTATGTTTCTTGAGAAATATTTTCCTAAGGTGGTTCATCTTAGGATGGAAAAACAGTTCCTAGAATTGAGGTAGGTGGATGATTCAGTGGCTGCTTATGAAGAAAATTTCACTCGATTGGCACGGTATGCTCCAAACTTCATACGAGATCTTGATAGTAAAATAAATCTTCTTTACTCGGGATTAAAGCCAAAACATCGAAATTCATTATCTTCTCGTAAGATTAAAAGTTATGAAAAGCTTGTTCGATGTGCTGAGAAGGTGGAAATGGAGTTTGCCGATGATCAGGTGTTCTATGACAAACAACAGAATAAGAGGTCTAGTTGGCAGGAAAAGGGGAAGAATTCATCAAAGAAGCAAGGAGGTAAGAAAACCATATATCCATCCTGTGAGAAGTGTGGTAAAATGCATCCTGGAGAATGTTTATCCAAGTCTGGTAAGTGCTTTCGGTGTGGTAAGTCTGGTCATATTGCTCGTAACTGTAAGGAAGATGATCAAGCAGGAAATGAAAATCCAACGGTAAGATGTTTTATGTGTAATGAAATGGGTCATTATGAAAACGAGTGTCCAACAAAGAACTCAACTGGGGGAATGCAGCCAGACTACAAGCAGAAAGGGGTTGTGAAATCCTTTGCAACAACTTCAGCATATGTTGGGCCATCGAATGAAGTGGTATCAGCTCCAGGGAGATCAGTATTTTTCGAAGATTGACTTGAGGTCGGGGTACCATCAGTTGAAAGTAAAAGAATCAGACGTTCCCAAGACTTCATTCCATACTAGATATGGCCATTATGAATTTGTAGTTATGCCTTTTGGGTTAACAAATGCACCTGCTGTATTCATGGACCTTACGAATAAAATTTTCCATGAGTTCTTGGATAAGTTTGTGATTGTGTTTTGAGATTTGGGAAGAGATTTTGTGTGCATTGTGATTCATAGTTGAAGAGAGAGTTGTTATGTTAGGCTCATAGTTCCCCGTTTTCAGTTCATCCTTGCAGTACTAAGATGTACAGAGATCTACGGGAGTATTAATGGTGGGATTGAATGAAAAGAGATATTGCTGATTTTACTGTGAAGTGTTTGACATGTCAACAAGTTAAAGCAGAGCGGCAATTACCAAAAGGGATGCTTCAGCCTTTACCAGTGCCAGAGTAGAAATGGGAAAACATATCAATGGACTTTGTTGTGGGATTACCGAGGACATCTCGAGGTAATAATGCAATCTGGGTTATTGACCAAATCTGCTCATTTCCTTTCTATACGAGATACTTTCTCTCTTGATCAACTTTCCCGTTTGTATCTTAAAGAGATAGTCAGGTTACATGGAGTTCCCCTTTCCATTGTATCAGATCGTGATCCCAGGTTCACATCTATCTTTTGGAAAGGCCTTCAAAAGTCGTTGGGTACTGAATTAAATTTTAGTACAACTTTTCATCCTCAATCAGATGGGTAGTCAGAACGAACAATCCAGACATTGGAGGATATGCTACAAGCTTGTTCTATGGATTATCAGGGATGTTGGGACCAAAATCTTTCTTTGGTTGAGTTTTCTTATAATAACAGTTTTCATTCTAGTATACAGATGGCACCATTTGAGACATTATATGGGAAGCGGTGTCGAACTCCAGCATTTTGGGATAAAGTGGGTGAAAGGAAGCTGATGGGACCAGAATTGGTAGTAGAGATGGCAGAAAAAGTTCAATTGATTCAGAAGCACATGAGAACAGCTCAGAGCAGGCAGAAGAGTTATGCGGATAACCAGAGGAAGGATCTATCTTTCGAGGTAGGTAATCATGTTTTTCTCAAGGTTTCTCCTTGAAAAAGTGTGATGAGATTTGGTAAGAAAGGAAAGCTGAGTCCAAGGTTTATTGGACCATATAAAATTCTGGAGAGAGTTGGATCAGTTCCATACCGAGTGGCTTTACCTCTGAGTTTATCTCAGGTACACAATGTTTGTCATGTTTCAATGTTGAGAAAGTATATTCCAGATCTAACTCATGTTTTGATTCTAGAGGTAGTTCAGTTGGAAGAGAACCTATCTTATGAGGAACAACCGGTCCAAATTCTTGACCATAGGGAGCAAGTGTTACGGAATAAGGTGATTCATCAGGTAAAGGTTTTTGGAAAAACCATGTGATTGAAGAGGCAACGTGGGAATCTGAAAATGCTATGAGGGATAAATACCCCCACTTATTTTGATAAGTGAATAAAATTGTGAGGACGCAATTCCCAAAAGGGGGGAAGGATGTAACATCTCAGGTAAATAAAGAATAAATAATTTTCATATTTATTAATATTTACGAATTAAATATTAATTTTATTTTAAAGGGGTTGCTATGTTCGATAGCGTACCCGATACGCACAGATGAGTTCCTTTGGAAACTTACGTTGCACACTAGTAATATAATAGTATTATTTTAAATGTTAGTTAACATGTAGTCGTTTTGTTGGCGGGAATGGATAGAAATAACTAAAATATGATTATATATGTTTTTAAATGTTTTTACATTTATCCAATAAAAGATAAAGTCTTAAAATACGGAAAGAATTCAATTTTAGGCGTATATGCCCTAGTTTTCACTAAAGGTTCACTTATCACCTTTTGACGGTGAACCATCATTAAATATAGTTTTGATCACTCTTTTACATTCTTTTGGACCAAATATAACTCTTCTTTAGAATCGGGACATCAAAATTTACATTGTGTAAATTTTTGGTACCTTTCTGATAAAGTTCATTTTTTAATGAATAGTGTAAAATGTTGTATTTTAATTCAAAACCTCTTTTTAATCTAATTTATTTATATGATTATATTATCTTTTGAATTGGTTTTAAAGTGAAATTAGAAAATATTATTACCATTAAAACAAATAGTGGTCGTTGGAATCAATTTCACTTTGAAATTAGACTTAAACTGGTGTCAATCTTTTGATACTTATTGTTTTGTAAAAACACGCTATTTGCTCTGGCAGTGGGAATTAATTATTAAATTAATTAATGTGACTTATATGATTTGAATTTTGTAAAATGGACTTAATTTTTGAATTCGGAATATAAAATATAGCTTAGGGTGAATTTTTGGTAATTTTCTGAAAAACATCAATTTTTTATGAATAGTGAAACCACTAAGTGGTACTTATAAAGACTGATCTTCCGTTTAAATGAAATTTTGCCATCATTGTGTTTTTAATTTCAAAAATCCGACATAAATGGTTGTCATTAAGATGTAAAATGTGGTTCAATAAGATTATAATAATTTTTTGGTTAATAGTTACTTATTAAGTTCTTAATCGCGATTAGTGGTAATTAGTGTAGTTTAAGGTAAAAATAATGTTTTAATAATAAGAAATGAACTTGACACATGTCCTAACCTCATTGGTTGTGTCATGGCCGACCAATACAAGCCATGGGTCAACTTGGGGATCCCATGGAGACACTTTGGTTGGGAAATGACATAAATAACTTTTTATTTAATGTAAAAGAAAAAATGACACAAACATGATATCTTTTACTAAAATAATTTTTAAATGGGGTTATAAAAGTCAGATTTTTTAATATAAATAGTCATTGGAAAGATAAAAAGATTTCCTACATCATAGTATTTTTTTTATAATTTTTAGACTTTATATAAATTAATTTATTTATGACATCATGATGATGCAGCGATGACTTCATTATTTAACGATTTAAATAAAATGGAAAGATAATGTAAAATCTATGAACTACAAATGTCCAAAACCAATTGGATGAGTGTATTTCGAACCCTTATCACCTTATCTACGAATTATAGCAATGTGGGACCTTTTAAAACCGATACACATTTTCAAATAAAGTAATATTTCTTTACATTCCAAAAGTGCCCCTCCTCTCCTCTTATAAAAGGCCCCCACCTCTACCTCATTTCACACACTCCTCAAGCCTTTGGCTCGGCCAAACCCTGCCAATTTACTCTCTCCACATCCCTCTCCTCATCCTAGAGGATTCCCTTTGGGCATAATCCTTTCAAAGGAAGCCTTTAGGCTCAAATCAAAAGGAGTTACACTTTTAATGGTAATTCATTCTCTCTTGTTCATTTGTTTTATTTTGCTTCTCCAACCCTCTAAAATCTTTTTATTTACTTCTTTTGTAACAACACCAGCATCTTAAATATACTAGGATGTTTTTATAAGATTTATTTGAGCTACAATCTCACACAACTACATCAAATGGTTAAAGAACACACGGTTTCCGTGGATGGCGAAATTCTGCCTCCCGAAACGATGATTGTTCAATACTCATTTAGCACCTTCAAGGGTGGCCATTATGATGTCAATATTTTTATATATGATATATAATATGTTTATGTTTTCTTTAAGCTTCTGTATTTTTCATTTTGGGCATACCTTTATGGTTTCCATTATGGGTAAACACGATATCTTCATTTAAGGAAGTGCGGACTACCGCCCCCTCAAAGTGATGTGATTTGTTAATGCCATATGTGGGACGTGTAAAGGATGGATTTAAAGTTATTATATATGATTTTATACTGGAATTATAATTTACCTCTATATCATTATTATTTCTTTCCATTAAAGTATGATATAGAAATGAAAGTAGCGTTCATGCGTACGTACGGCTTACCGTCTCCATGAACGGTGCATTTCATTTCTTATCCCCAAATGTAATGTACTATTAAAAGTACATGTATATAATGGATATATATAATTAATTATATATCTAAATGATGAATATAATTCTGGAATTAAAATATACATACCTCTCATTTAGTTTTAATTCCATTAATATGACAAAGAAATTAATGTAGCGTTCATGCGTACGTACGACTTACCGTCTCCATGAACGGTGCATTTCATTTCATACCTCTAAATGATTATGTAATATTATAAATACATGTATATTCTGGATATATATGATATATATTATATCCAAATCAGGAATTATATTCTCGATATAAAGAACTTTTGACCACACGAACAACATGTAGTTGTAAGAAGTCAACTTTCGACTTAAGAACCAAATATTGACAAAAAAACATTATTAACATAAATGGTTAAATAATGTTTATAACATGGAAATAAGTGATATAAAAGGAATAATGAACTTTAAAAAGGTTCTTAATCAAGTATAAATTAACTCAAGTTTATTATTCAGGACGTTAAAGAACGATCGAGTCAAGTCAGACCCGAGGTAAGGGAATTTCTTAACCCAACTTCCATTCATTGGGTTAATCTCCTACTTTCAAATTATGTCATGATATTATTATGTCTTATTTTGTATTATTTATGTGTACCTATAGTGAATACACATAATAGATCTATTTTATTTTAAAAATGTTCTTTGTAAGGGACTTCATCTCAATCTCCTTTCATTGAGGCATATTTCGTTTTATACACAGCTTTATTTTATATGGTGTATAAACTCCTTTGACTTTTACTTTTATACAAAAGGAATCATTTTCTACGAAGCATTTTACTAAATGACAAAAATGAATGTTTCTTTTAACGTACGAAGTGACAACGACCTTTTCCTCCACCGCGAGTATTATTTGGTCTTTGGCTTTCTCAACCAGCCGTAATGTTTTTAGAATAAAATTAATACCATATACTCTTTTACGTATTTTGGTATTGAAAATGGTTTTGAAAAAGGATTCAATTATGTCAATATATTTATGATATATTGTGATTGAAATGTGGAAATTTTATCATTCCTTTATATTGGTTTTATGTTTTATGATTTTATATTGGTACTTGGACATTTTAACGGGTGGTTACGTTATAAACCATATGACGGGTGGTGCCGTGAATACCAGGACGGGTGGTTACGCTATAACCTCCAATGCATTGGGTATGGAAGTCGGCCGTATGGCTATTCCATTAAGTATGTATGGAAATTGGCCGTATGGCTATTCCATTAAGTGATATGTGTGGAATTCAACCGTATGGTTATTCCACTTAAGTATGTTTATGTCCCAAGTTACCTTTATATATGTTATGTGTTCTTTTTATGGGTTTTATGGTAATCCTTTGGTTACAAAAAGGTATGTAATGATACTTTATTAAGTGAAGAGTTTTTACAACTTCATGAAGGTGAAGGTATTACTTTGATAGAGTATGCATGGTTTACTTGATTTTGAAAAACTAACAGTTTTCATTCTTTGTGTATCCTTTACTGAGCTTTTTATACTCACCCCAAGTTTTTTTGAAATGTTTTTCACAGGGCTTCATGTGGAATATGGTCAAGGATGGGATCAAGGGAATGTCATGCTATATAAAACATGGAACTAGAAATGTTTCTTTTAAGAGTTTTTTTAATTACAGAAACGTAGTAGAAGTGACTACTTTGTAATCTTTTGAGATGTAATAGTTATGTTCTAATTCTCTAAAACTCTAAACCTGAAAAGATCCTCAACGTGAATTATTCGTTTAATTCAATATTAAGTAAGGGTTAAGGCTGGGGCCTTATAATAAAACCTTTGGGTATCAGAGGTTGAAATAAAATATACCCCAATTTTATTTTGTCAAACAAAATTTCTCATGAGGCAAGTAGATGCATCTAGGGGAAATATATAACAACATCTCACCATCACGACATCACAAATTCATCTCTTATATATTGAATGATCCATTCAGTTCGTAAAAATTATTTCATATCAACAAATATCTATATTATGTAAATAAATGTATTTCTAAATAGTTTAGAATGTACATCATATTAAAATCATCATGAAACATTGAATGTATAAATTTTATAAGGTTTAATAAATATTCTTATTTTTTATTGGTAATTACGATAAATGTAATGTAAAATTAAATATAATCACTATTATTTAAATATTAAAATTTATTTTTCATGACTATTGAATGTATATGATATAAGAGATGGCCCAAATTTTTCTGGAAATGTTGTTTATTAAATATATTATTTTATATTAGAGAATAAAATAAAATAGATGTGATATATTGAAATAATGTTATTGTATACAAATTTCTCTATAGGAACATTGAAAAAATATAAAATAAAATTAATATAATAAAATGGTTATGGTGGTGGGAAAATCCAATTGTTCCTTGTATTAAATATATTCTATTAAAACATTTTAAAATGTCAAGGAGAATGTGATATTTCAATTTTATAAATAAACTGTTAATTTATAAAATGTTATTAAAATAATTGACTATGGTGGAAAAATTTACCTGATATAAAGGGAAATTAGTTTTTTTATAATTTTAAACATTTATTTTTATTATTAAATTTCAAAATTGTGGAAATCTTAGAAGAACATATGGCATGTCCAAAAATGTTTAACAGGGAATTAAAAAAATAAACATACATAATTAATCATTCTTAATGTTAAAACAAATATTGAATTGATATTATATACAACAGAAAATAACAAGTAGTATCATAATTTACATTTGGTTTCAATGGAGTTATCATTGAATCCTGATCTCTTACCTCATGTTTTACATTCCATGTAGGTTTTATAACCTCATTAATAAATGTTTTACAATGTATTATTAATAAATATCATAAACATATTTATATCATTAATATATGATATGATCCATTTTTCATTCTTTATCATTAGTTAATTTATAAATTTATATAATTAATATTATGTTCACTGTTATGTTCTTTCAATTTTATGTTTATTTTTGTTTAGAATTATTATTGTATTAAACATTCTCAATGTTACATATTCATTGTAGTGTTATTGTATATATAAATATCATATATATATATATTATTATGCAAATATTAATAAATATCAATAAATTAGAGCAATAATAAATGAATTAAAAGATTCATCCAGAGGATATGGAATATGTACACATGGAAAATGTATTCCATTTAAAATCAATGTAAATAATGAAAGGTGAATAATAATTCTCGTTTATATAATTAGTTATTTATTATATATATCTTATAAATAAATTATATCAAATGTTATTTTCATCCATGTGGTCAAAAAACAAAATTATATCACATCGCTAAAGGGTGGTGGTAGTCCACACTTATGAAAAAGTGACATTTCCATTTATAAAAGATTAGAGGTTATGTTTCTAAATAAGATTTTATAAATAGGAAAAATTAATTATTTTGTAGATATCATATAGACACATCAGTTTAATACATATAAGTATCTATGTATAGTGAATATATGTATGCATGTTCGACGACTTGTCATTTTATATGATGGAAAAGAGATGGAAAATATATGTACCATAATACCAAAAACATATTAATATACTTAAAATAATCGATTTATTATTATTTTAGTTGTTAAACACAATATAAGGATGTTTAATAGGAAACAAATTAGAAAGTGTCTATAAAATTGACTACCTCTTCTTTGGAATAATTCCTTTAGATCTCCCATTATGATACATATGTATGGTATTATGCGAAGACCATAAACAGTAAAACATAGATAAAGATTCTAATTAGATTAATTGACTATGTATTGTGAAAATATTATTCTCATTGTTGTGAAATTATATTATTGATGTTGTGTCATACTAAAATTGAATCGTGGGAAATTCAAAAATTTATTAAAGTATTAAATAAAGAAAAATAATATTTCATGTTAAAATGGATCCAAATTTATATAAATAGAATATAATATTATGATATTTTAAATCCTCCTTTATTTTTGTTTTTTTATGTTTTCACAATTATGCATTAATTGTATCCCTATATTAACCCTTTTTACAATTACCAGACTATTAATTTTTTCCACCTATTAAGGGTCAAAAATAATACCAAAAGTGGGTAATAGAGACATTAAAGGTTCATAGATGATTTATGAAACCATATCACATTTACTTGATCTATGTATATATTGTTATAATTTTTAATTCATTTAATAATATTATATTTTTCATAAGATATATGTAATATAATTTATTACACTATTAATTTAATTTGAATTTAAATAATTCAATGAAATGAGGGAATTAAAATATAATCATATTTAACCTATGTAAAATGTCACATGTTTCTATAAAATATTTTTAACACTTATATTCATCCAATATGAATTATAATTAAATTTTTTTAAAAGTTATTTATTTCTTAAATTAATAGAATATATACTATTTCGGCATTATGTAATCCATTAATATTATTAATAAATCACTAAAAATTAATACTAATTTTAAACTATATAACTTGTAAATTAATATTTGAAATAAAAATTATTATCCAATATATATTTTTTAAATCCATGTCAAAAAATTTATTGAAATTAAAATCAAAATAATGTAATTTTTACGTTACCCTTCACTCAAATATTATATTTGTAAAATTAACTGATATGTGGAAAATGTTAATTTTTTTAGGTCTATATGATTATAGAAGATTTGAACTCCCCTAATTAAATATTTTCGACTATGGGATATTTTTTAAATGCCTTATTAAATTATTTTTCATCATTATTACACAATTTACCTACTACCAATGTGATAATGTTTACCACAAATACTATCCATAATGATTGAAAATGATAGGGAATTATTAATCAAATATTACTCTAATGTTTCCCAATGAAAAATTCAATTTTTAAAAATATATATATGTTATATATATTAATATATATATATATATAATTCTTATAAACTTAATGAAATACGGTTTTTGGAAACATGTTTTTAAGGGGAAAATGAACTTATTATAAAATTAGGTATAATTATTTAATCAAATAAAATTATTTATATTATTTATAATGATATTTGGTTTATGTTAATTTTATTGTGAATTCAAGCCATTGTTTTGTAATTTTTAATTTAAATAAATGATATATTTATGAAAACATGTATAGTTCGCTATTCACTAAAAATCAACCATTTTGCAAATATCTATAAATTTAAACCTAAGAAAATATTGACATGATTAACATAAGAAAAGATTTTATTTTCACATAAGGTGTTTTTTATTTTTTTTCATGGATCGTATAATAATGTCAATGTATGAAAATAAATAAATCAATAGTATTTATTTGACAAAAAACATATCATAAAATCATAGGTTAATATATTATACAAAATTATAATAATTATATTAGAAAAATTAAATCACTATAGAAAAGAAAACTCAATAATATATTTCATCATTACATCTTTGGATTCCTACACATATTCCTCAAATAATATAATTAGAAAACATTTACCATATATTGGTCTTGTTACATATAACTTCTCTCAATGATATATAATTTCGACTATTTTTTCCCACAATGAATTATATTACTCCATGGAATGCCCTCTAAGATTAGTAAATGTGAAGGATCTATAATTTAATTAAACGTTAGATTTGCATGGAATATATCATGATCTTGAGCATGATTTTTTTGAAATTAAAAATTGTACAATATTATCATGATATTTTATTATTAAAGGACTTAAATATACAGAACATACATTTTCCTTATTTCTATATCTAATAAAAATTTTAACTTGAAAATTTATAAAAAAATTAAAATTTGAAAATATAGTTTTCCCTGATGATTGTTATCATATATTTTTTATTGGCTCTAAGCATATCCTATTTTTTTGAATGGTCAGTATAAGATATTCAATTTTTTATGGATGGTCATGTCCAAAAAAATTCATAATCAAAATTAATCACACCACATAAGAGGTAAGCACATCCTTCCATTATGATATTTTAAAAGGATCTACAAAAAGAATTTAGTGAAAGATAATTGTGTTTGTAAATACTAACATTGGTATGTGTTAATCTCAACACCCTTATAAATGCAATTGGAAAACTCTAAAAATATATTCTATATAGTAAATTATCCTCCTACACTAACCATATTTATATGGATTATATATATATATATATCTCAACTGTGAATGATGATCCAAATAAATGATTATCTAGAACATCAAAATAAAACTCAGTTAAGAATCATATATGTTTTATGCTATCACGCATTACAATATCATAATAATCATAATATATAATTGAGAAATTGTCTCAAGAGATATAACTTCACCAATAGTGTTAAAGTGCACTAATTTGGAATTTCCATCGACTTTAACCAAAATCACATTTTCCCATTCACATGGTTTTGGGAGTCCCATGATGAAATCCAGGATTAATTTTTTCTATTCTCATTCATCTGTGGTTACTAGTTATAATATCCCATTAAACACCTTCATCATAGTATTATCATTAGGATACACTATTAACCATGATACATTATTGGTAATATATAATTTCATGTTGTGGAACTAGAAATACTACTTCATATCATTATATAAAATATTTCTTATATGATGTTTTGGGAGTGATGGATTATGGACTTCATACAACAGTTATTTTATCATCATTGGTAATTATGAGACAAATACCTTATTATTAAAATATATCAATCAATAATTATCATATTTATTCTCATGAGAAATCATAACATTCATCAATAAATTAAAACCACCCTTTAACAACATTTTCGTCATCTCTTTAATGGATGGTTGATTATTCATCTAATAATTATAATATTGTTCCCATAACATTATGATATTATGATCCAACATTTTTAAATTAAAAAATATAGGATTTATTAAATTCTTATCATGGAAATACTAACCTAATTTATAATATTCAGAGAATCAAAAACCTTGTTTTTATTGATATTATTATAATGTATTGAAAACTCATAATCATAAATCAACTATAACTGTAATGACCTGAGTTTTTGGGGGTCCAATACTTTGTGAAAATATGATTTTGGGTGTTTTGGTTAGCTTAGGAATCTCTGTGAGGTTTGACCGTAACGGTAGGCCTACCGATAGCCTTAGCCTACCGGTAACTATAGCCTACCTGTAGTTGTCAGCCACCAGTTGCTGCAGCCTACCGGTCTCTCGGCTATTGGAAGCTATCAGCCACCGGTGGCTCTTGCCTACCCCCACAGGGTTTTCTAGTAGAGCCTCCATTTTTTGAAAATGAGGTTTTAAACCATAATTTGACTCCTTTAAATACCATTAATGCCCATAAATGTCGTTTAATTAAATATTTAATGAATTACCATGGGGTGTGGGTCTGTTTAAACTACCCGACGATTTGATGTGTGGGGCCTCGTGGATAACCCACGACCCCTCTCCTTACGTGGTTTCCCGTTCTAATCTCAACCATACCCGGGAATTATAAACCAATAGGGTACCCCTTAAGGATTATATTCTTGATCACCCTCCGATCAATTCGTGTGTTCTTCTGCTCGTTCTGAAGTTCCCGAGGCCCCACCCCCCGCAGTTTTGCGCGTCACCTGTTCCTGGCGTGGAAAATATAAACCTCAATTGTTGATCAACAGGTAGGGAATTTATCCATCGTCTCTCATTTTTTTGTATCATGCGGGGTGGGTGTGCTACTGGTTCTGTAGAATTAGATGAACCAAACTCTAATAAATATATAAACTGATTCTAAAGAATGAAATGGGAGGGTTGTGACCATTGAAGTTGCTCTGTTTCTATCTTTCGATTTATGATTTATAAATTGTGTGGGCTTACACCTACTAAAAATCATGGCCATTGGTGGTCTTTTTCTATGCACTAATGAACCCCTTGATGTTTTAAATGGCTTGTTTTGTAGTTCTAAACTCATGTTGTGAAAAGAAATATTGTTAATCACATATATCCTTCTAAATAAATTGAAGGCACCAGGATCAATCCTTTATGTCATCACCCCGATTAAGGCACAAAAATTGAATTCATGTAGTGTGTTAAATCTTATAAGTCTGAAAATATCGGCATGGGCCTGCTTGTGTTGGTGGTGGTGGTCTGGTTGTTTTTCCTTCACGGGCCGTTTGCTGGGGGATGTGGGTAGGGATGGGATTCCATGTTGATATTGATTCAGTGGTTGTAAATTTTACGGTCGGGTGGTTACCTTGTTTATATCACGAAATGGGGTGGGATCCACTTTTGTTGACAAACCAATGGCATCTCTGGTTATTGGGTATTGTCTCGGGGTTTCCTTTGTGTCCATTACTTCGAGGGATTTAACTGGCCCCCCTTGGGTTGTAGGAGGTGTAGACAGTAACTTGGGGTTTTACTTGGTTCCAGTACATTGAGGGATCTCTTATCCCCTTTGTTGTGGAGACTTTACAAGAGAACCGGGTTTGGACGTTATAGTTTAAGTTTGACTGTTTTCTTTCCTTGACTTGTGATTATGCTTATTAGTTGCCCAAGTAGGTGCAGAAACTTATTTAAACATCATTACTGAACATGAAAACATGGATGAGACAGATGGGTTTTTGTTTGAAGTGAGTTGTGACGTGGATAGGGGCGTTGTTTGTGTTCTTTAGGCTGGCTGAAGAAAAACCTAAACATGGGTGAGTGCTTGGTACCTATACATATACTTGTAGTTTTTTTTCTTATTTTCACCCCACCCAAGTTGATTACTTAGTGTCGAACACCACCATTTCATGGGGGAGGGTGTTTTCCCAACACTCTTATTAGTGGCTGGTGATTAGCTACTTTCTCCTCCCTTTCCCTGTAAAGACCCGTAAAATTCAAGGAAATTGTTTTCTTAATTTTCTTTGGGATATTACAAGAAATCAGTTTCTGACGGCACCTGATTCCGAGGCCCGGTGTGCCCGGAATCATTTCCCGAAGTTTAGCTCGGGCACGTCCTGTGAACGAACGAGTCGGTTTTTTTCTAACTTTTGATCTGGTGCTCGGAATGGAAATCTGAGGACACCGATGAAACCACACCGCTGGTAATTTTGTAAGAATACATTTACTGGAGTTGCGTTTTCTCGGAAGGAGTTTTTAAAATTAGAGAATTAAAAGTTAGGTAAAATAAATTGTGTGCAATTTAGTTTTTCCATGGAAGTTTAATACCCTCATGGGAAGTTATTGGTGGGGCCCAAAACCACCCAACATCCCATGTGAGGTTTTGAGGGCGGTGGGGCCCACATGAGACCTCATCTTCCAAATTCCCTAACTCCTCACCTCCCAAATTAATTCATGCCACCTAAAGACAAATTAATATGATAATATAAGATCAATTAATTAAGTGTGTTAGGTTTTAAATTTTGTAATTTTGAAAAGCATGGAATGAGTAATAAAAGAAGGAAACATTTATTTTATTTTTGGTTGTTGGGTTGTGCGAGAGGATTTTGGAGAGGATTTTCTCTATCTTTAGAAGAAAATTTTTCCCTCGTCGAAGAACGTGAAGAACATCGAGCCTTCGATGAAGAACTCTGTCACTGCAAAGGAGAGTTCGTCATACCGTATTCTTCCCTCTCCGCAGCCGGTGAGAGACGTCATCCTCGTTGATCGATGACGCGACGCCAACGATTGTCTTCTTTATGATGCCTTCTTCTGTGACGCTCTTTTCCGCGACGAATCAACAACACTTGATGTAGGCGTTATTTGTTTTGTGTCTGTGAATAATTTCATCGTCATTCATCGTTTTCAAATTGAGCCGCATGTTATCCCAATAAAGGGAGGAGGTTGGACTGCACAAACACATCCTACCCTCCTACCCCTTGGTTGTTTGAATTTGTTGCGGCACTAGTAAAGGCAATGCGGTGCCGTTGCACCTCGCAGAAATAATGAAGGATGGACGAAGAAGCGCGGCACCGTCGCACCGCGCTGTTGAAGTCGAACGAAGCAGTGGCACCGTCGCGCCGCGCCGGAGAACCTTGAAGAGGCCGCGGCCGGAGCAGGGGCGCGGTGCCGCCATGCCATGCCGATCGAACAAGGTCGCGGCCTATGGCCATGGCGGTGCGGGGAGCGGCGGCCGGAACCGCTGGCCGCCAGAGCAGGAGGGCGGGACCGCATCGGTCCCGTGGTGGTAGCAACCGTCCGGCCGGAGCGGGCCGGCCGTTTCTGGGGGAGACCGGGCGTTTGTAACCCCCAGATAGAAGCAGGAGCCCCCCCCCCCCCCCCACATGGGGTCCCCATTTGTCAAAAAGGGGGGCAACGCCCCCCCACCCCTGTCTGCGCAACTCGGCACCGGACGAGCTGACCGCGCGGACCGCACGTGCGCGCCAAGTCGGGCCGCGTCCAAGCGGGCCGGGGCAGTCCAGGCCCAAAACCCCCATTTTCGGACCTCTTTCGTTCTTTTTCCCATAAATGGGCTACGAACCTCCGATCAACGCACCATTAGTTGTGATGCCATCCTTGGATCGAGATAGTCGTTTTTCTATATTACACTCAAGGTTTCAGGGAACTTTTGGTTCGGCCGGGATGGTTTCAAACACGAAACCAATCGGGCCCTCGGAGCGGAAACGCTTATAACTTGAGCTCCAGACATCTGATTGACGTGTCATCGACTTTGATGGATTCCTCTTAGTGAGACGGACCTTTTGGCTTACTCTGCATGAGGTTTGGACACAGTTGGAGTTCAGTCGGGTTGGTTTTGACTTAAAAACCAATCAGGCCCCTTGGACGAAAAAGCCAATAACTCTCATACATGGCGTCCTATTAACGCGCCATCTGTGACGTTGAGTTCCTGTTGACGATACGGAACATTAGGATTGATCAAATCCGGACGTCGTGTCAGTAGATGTATCAGTCGTCAGCTCGTGGAGCGGACCCTCTCTGAATGATCATGATGTGTGTGGAAACCCTAGAGCTAGCTACGACGATTAAGACTATGATGACAGTATGGGAATCCTCCGTGGGTTCGACAACGACGACTACAACACTCAGCGATCCTCTGTGGATCAGTAATTGCCAATCCTGTGTGGATCAAATCCTGTGTGGGTCAGCGTTCCTGTGTGGGCCAGCGCATACTGATCCTGTGTGGATCATATCTTGTGTGGGTCAATGTGGGGGTTAGTTACCTATCGATCCTGTGTGGGTCATTACGGGGGTAAGTACCTATCGATCCTGTGTGGTTCTGATGGCTTAGATGAATCAGTGGCTACATCTGATCATCTCTATCATCTTACGAAGAAGTATACATGTGTGAGCTGCGTCTTGAATTCAATCAATATCATCGATATGATTGACTTTCTTTCTTATGTGGATTGAGTTGTGTTATCCTGTGTGGATTAGGTTGTACTCCTATGTGGACATGATCGAACATGGTCTCTTATGTTTGAGCCTAACATGAAATGATGACTAAGGTATATGTATGGGCATATACCTAAGTTGTTTCAGATGTTACTTCATTATTGTATCTTTCCTTTATGAATTAACCTTTATGGGTTTTGGGAGACCTTCAGGGGTCTCGGGGTCCCTACTAAGTAGCATATACTCACCCCTGCACGAGCTATGCTCGCACAACGTTGTGTTGGATGTAGATGATGTACATCGTTGATCGTGGTGGAGGCTTGTGGAGCGAGTCGGTACCTAGAGGTGGACCACTGGGCGGGACATACACGGAGTGGACGGCTGGACCCGTGGAGCTGAGGAGGCTATCTGTACCCACCCTTCAGTTGGGACTTCTTGTGGATGGAATGACGTTGCTTCTTTACTTTCAGTTATTGTACTTTCTTTCCAGTTGTATTTTACTTTCTGTTTGGGTTTTTATTCTAGCCCACTTACTTTTCAGAAGTCACTTTTGTACCCAGTTTTACTTAGTGTTTACTTCTTCTTGCTTACTCCGTGGTGTTTTTTTTTACTTTACTAAGGCAATGCCTTCCCATTTTTGTCAGGATTTTACGCCTTGGTGCTAGTCCCTATCCCCTGACCTTTGGGAGGCGGGCTTGGGGTAGTCACGACACGAGCCCCGAGGACGTGTCGTGAAAATTTTGTATCAGAGGAGTTTGGTTCTACCGCATAATTCTGGAATCTAATATTTTTTCTATATGAAGCAATAATGTTAAGAGTATTGAGTGTGGTTATCAGTCCAGGGAGTCCGGTGTTGGTGCGGTGGCTGACGTATCAGTACACAAGGACCCTGACTTCTGATTTCCGACTTAGTGCATGAAAATACTGATTGCATGTGTGTTTCATGTTTTCATTGTGATTACTTTGTGTCAGCTCATCAGGTATATTGTATTAACCGTGGTGCACCTATTTCTTTTTAGGATGGCTCCACGATGACAACCAGCTAGGGTTATGAGTTTTGTATGTGACGACATCCCACCGAGTGACGAGGCCTCGTTGGAGGGACCTATTACTGCGGTCGCACCAGTGGTACGACTACCCACCGAGCCACCGATGCTACCAGCCCCATCCGCTAAGAGTGCACGTCGCCTTAGTGCACTGCACGAGTTTCAGCGTTAGAGACCGCCCACATTATTGCGGGTAGATGGACCCTTAGGCAGCCGAGGATTGGCTGGAGGCAGTTGTATGAGTTTTCCGTTTGGTAGGGACACCAGCAGACCTCATGGTGATCCTTGCAGCGAGTCTCCTGCACGCTGCAACAAGCAGATGGTGGAGCATAATGCTCCAGGTTCACGATGAGGCAACTCTTCTTTGGACGTAATTTGAGAGCTTCTTCCGCTCGGAGTTCATTCCAGCCACCCTCTGTGCGGTGCGCATCCAGGAGCTACTACAGTTGCGGAAGGGTAGCATGACGGTCGCCCAGTACACGGAAAGATTTACCGATCTCTCGTGATATTTGAAGGACATGGTATGAGACACATTCATCCAGGCCCAGACCTTTTGAGCAGGGATTGAGACATGAGATCAGGGCATCGATGATCTCCCTCAGCATTCCGACATAGGTATGGGTACTGGATCGATCCCTTATCATTGAGAGCTTTCTTGCTGAGCCTACACGAGCAGCAAGACCTACCGCAGGGTGGCACGTAGCAGAGTCCTCTATAGCTAGCAGTCGATGGATGAAACATGGGTCTAGACAGACCAAATCCTTAGGCGGACGACCTCTGAAAACTGGCTCAGATGTGCGGGGCACACAGTGCAG
Organism: Viscum album; assembly: GCA_963277665.1. Taxonomy (NCBI): domain Eukaryota; kingdom Viridiplantae; phylum Streptophyta; class Magnoliopsida; order Santalales; family Viscaceae; genus Viscum; species Viscum album. Next base: position 1,295,463,236 of record OY728158.1, read on the forward strand.
ATCTAGTCTTTCGAGAGGCATATAGTGCTACGCATTCGGCGGGCAGGGCCACTTGGCTTGTGACTGACGGACCCGTAATGTGGAGGAGCAGCAGATGGTTGAGGGACCACCTATGCAGAGGCAGAGGGTCGACCGTGGCGGTCCGCAGGGAGCAGGCAGATGAGGTAGAGGAGCTGGCCGAGTAGCAGGTGGTGGACGACACATTGAGGCTCTACCACCACCACCACCACCAGGAGGCCCACCCTGACCACAGGGTGATGGCGGGTAGAGCCATGCACAGCTTCAGGCAGTGGAGGCCTATGACCACGGTGCACCCGAGATGATTCGAGGTACTATCTATGTCTACTCCACCCTTGCTACAGTTCTTATAGACACATGAGTGAGTCATTCTTTCATTTCCGCTGCCATTATTCGGAGCTCAGAGATTCTGACAGAGCTGTTGGCTCAATCCTTACGGCTAGAGACTCCTACAGGGGCATTCTCGACGATTACACAATGGTGCCTACAGTGTGACCTTACTCTAGGAGGCAAGAGCTTCAACTAGGATCTTCTTGTAGCGGATTTGAGGCCTTACGATGTCATCTTGGGCATGTATTGGTTATCTACAGTCCATGCTCAGATCGACTGCATTAGGCGCAAGGTGCGATGTGTTCGCACCTATGGGAGCAGGTTCACCTTCACCGGAGAGAAGGTAGCCTTTGCAGCACAAGATGGGATCACACAGAGGAGAGGACCACCCATGACTCTTTAGATGGCTAGTCTCATCCTAGGAGTAGTTGACGTGCAGAGTCCAAGCTTACCTGCAGTGCTGGATCAATATGAAGAAGTATTCCCTAACGACATTCCAGGACTACCTCCTCGCAGAGCAGTACACCTTTATATTGAACTGTGCCCCAGGAAAGCCTCGATATCCACTACATCATATCAGATGGCCCCCACTGATCTTCAAGAGCTACAGGTACAGTTTGAGGACTTATAGGACACATGATTCATCTGACCCAGTGTTTCACCCTGGGCTTCCCCAATTTTGTTCGCCAAGAAGGCGGATGAGAGCTTCTGACTTTGTGTCAACTATTGTCGCTTGAACCAGGTGACCATGAGGAACATGTATTCGCTACCGAGGATTGACGACCTCTTCGATCAGCTCAAGGGAGCATGGTGGTTCTTGAAGATAGACCTCAGTTCGGGCTATCATCATCTCAGATTTCGGGATGAGGACGTGCAGAATACAGCCTTTAGGTGTCGGTATGGCCACAATGAGTTCTTGGTTATGCCTTTCGGCGTTACCAATTCTACAGCAGTGTTCATGGGCCTCATGAATAGTATCTTTCATCCTTACCTCGATCGATTTGTCGTGGTATTCATCGAAAACATATTGATATACTCGATGACTGAGGAGGAGAACACCTTCCACTTGCAGGTTGTACTTGACACACTCTGAGAGCACCAGCTTTATGGTAAGCTCTCGAAGTGTCAGTTCTGGATAAATGAGATCCACATTTTGGGACACATCATATCTAAGGCGAGAGTTGAGGTGGATCTTACGAAGATCGAGGCTGTGCTTTCTTGGGAGCCACCTAGGAGCATGATGGAGGTGCAGAGTTTCTTGGGGATAGCTGGGTACTACCAGTGATTTGTGCCAGACTTTTCCAAAGATGTGGCACCAATCTCAACTATGACGAAGAAGGGGAAACACTTCGTGTGGTCAGACAGATGTTAGCGGAGCTTCCAGGAGCTGAGACAGAGATTGACCAGTGCACCTATCTTGAGACTACTAGAGGAGGGAGTAGGGTACGTAGTCTACTGCGATGCATCAGGGACCGGACTCGGATGTGTCCTTATGCAGGCATGGGCAGTGATCACCTATGGATCACGTCAGTTGAGGCAGCATGAGAAGAACTATGCTACCCATGACCTGGAGTTAGTAGTAGTGGTCTTCGCTCTGAAGATGTGGCAACACTATCTGATGGGCTAGCACTTTAGAGTCTATTTTGACCACCAAAGTCTTAGGTACATCTTCTCACAGAAGGACCTGAACCTAAGACTGCGGTGATGGCTCGAGTTCCTCTAGGACTATGAATTTGAGATGTTATATACTCTTGGAAAGGGGAACGTAGTAGCAGATGCTCTCAACAGGATGAATGACATTCAACTACTTTTGGAGGAGACAGAGCAGCTAGCTGCTTTGCAGATATCCTTCGTGGATAGTAATGGAGCAGCCTTTCATCAGTCACTCACAGTCACTCCTCCACATCTACAGCAGGTCAGAGAGGCGCAACATGAGGATGATGACTGTCAGACGCCACGTGCACAGATATCCTCAGGACAGGCACATGAAGGATTCTCTATAGGAGGAAAGCACACCAACCTTTTCAGAGTGTGTACCATGGTACCACCTTCTTTACACGAGGAGGTGCTGAGGTGTTTTCATACTTACCATTTAGCAGTACATCCAGGAATGGCGAAGATGTAATAGGACCTCAGACGACAGCACTGGTGGCCGGGTATGAAGAAGGCTGTGGCAGAGTTCGTTTCTCGATGCCTCACCTATCAGCAGGTGAAGGCAGAGCACCAGTTACCAGAAGGCTTGGTACAGCCCTTGGAGGTCCCGGAGTGGAAGAGGGACATGATATCTATGGGCTTTTTGGCTGAACATCCACACACTTCCAAAGGTCACGACTCCATTTGGGTGATTGTGGACCGACTCACCAAGTCGGCCCACTTCTTACCCATCAGAGAGTAGGGCTCAGTGGAGATCTTGTGATGCCTCTACGTTCAGGAGATCGTAAGGCTTCATGGTGTGCCATCATCTATCATCTCCGATCGAGATGCTCACTTTACATCCTGGCTTTGGAAGGGGTTGCAGAGGCATTCAGGATGTAGCTACATCTGAGCACTGCCATTGGCCCTTAGACGGATGGTCAGACGGAGAGGACCATTCAGACTCTCGAGGAAATGCTCCGTGCATGTGTCCTCGACTATGGTCGTAGTTGGGAGGATCATCTACCCTTGGTGGAGTTCGCGTACAACAATAGCTACCACTCCACCATTGGGATGGAACCATACGAGGCATTGTACGTGCTGTTTTGTAGATCACATCTGTGCTGGACCGACCCTAGGGAGTGATCACTTGGGGGACCAGAGATGGTCCAGGCCATGACAGAGAAGGTCCAGGTCATCCCGGAACAGATGAGGACAGCTCAAAGCCATTCGAAGAATTATTCTGAAAGGAGGCGGAGGCCACTAGAGTTCGAGGATGGAGACCACGTCTTCTTGTGGGTCTCACCTCGATGTGGATTAGAAATATTTGGCTGTGGAGACAAGTTATCTCCGCGCTTTGTCGGGCCATTCCAGGTCCTCAATAGTATTGGGGAGGTGGCTTATCTCCAGGATCTACCACCTCAATTGTACCAGGTGCACGATGTCTTTCACATATCTCAGCTGAGGGGATACGTGCACGACCTGAGACATTTCATCAACCATGGGGAGCTGGAAATTGATGATGGGGCGATGTTTGCGGAGGACCCGGTGGAGATTGAGGATCGACAGGAGAGGGTGCTACGTGGATGGTTGATTGCACTAGTGTGCATCAGATGGTAGCACGACAACCTCTAGGTGAGCACTTGGGAGCGGGTGCTCAGATGCGTGAACATTACTCACATTTTTTCCCCTAGTTTATGATATATCTTTACAGGGACGTAAATCCCTGAGGTGGGATTAATGTAAAGACCCGTAAAATTCAAGGAAAATTTTTTCCAAATTTTATTTGGGATTTCATAAGAACGCAGTTTCTGATGACACCTGATTCCGAGGCCCGGTATGCCCGGAATCATTTACCGAAGTTTATCTCGGGTACGTTCAGTGAACGAACAAGTGGGTTTTTTTCTAACATTTGATCCGGTGCTCGGAATCGAAATCCAAGGGCACCGCTGAAACCGCATCGCCGGTAATTGCTTACGAAAACCTTTAATAGAGTTGCGTTTTCTCGGGAGGTGTTTTTAAAATTTGGGAAATAAAAGTTTGGTAAAATAAATTATGTGCAATTTATTTTATCCATGGTAGTTTAATTCCCTCATGGGAAGTTGTTGGTGGGGCCCAAAATCACCAAACTTCCCATGTGAGGTTATGAGGGCGGTGGATCCCACACGAGCCCTCATCTTCGAAATTCCCTATCTCCTTAACTCCCACAATAATTCATGCCACCTAAAGACTAATTAATATGATAACATAAGATCAATTAATTATGTATGATAGGTTTTGAATTTTGTAATTTTGAAAATCATGGGATGAGTAATAAAATAAGGCAACACTTATTTTATTTTTGGTTATTGGGTTGTGCGAGAGGATTTTGGAGAGGATTTTCTCTAACTCTGGATGAACATCTTCTTCCTCTTCAAAGAACGTGAAGAACATCGATCCTTCAACAAAGAACTATGTCACCGCAAAGGGGAGTTATTCATACGATCTTCGTCAATCTCTATAGCCGGCGAGAGACTTCATCCTCGGAGATCGATGACGTGATACCAAGGATTCTCTTCTCCGTGACACCTTCTTCCGCGACGTTCTTTTCTGCGACGAATCAACAATGCTTGAGGTAGGGGTTATTTTTTTTGTGTTCATGAATACATTCGTCGTCGTTCTACGTTTTCAAATTTGGACACCTGTTATCGCAATAATGGGAGGAGTTCGGACCGCAAAAACACGGCCAACCCTCCTTCCCCTTGGTTGTTTGAATTTGTTTTGGCACGAGTAAAGGCAGCACAGTGCCGTTTCACCATGCGAAAATAATGAATGATTGGAAAAGAAGCGCGATGCCGTTGAAGTCAAACAAATCCGCGGCGCCGTTGCGCAGCGCCGGAGAACCTTGAAGAGGCTGCGGCCGGAGCGGGGCCCCAGCGGAGGGGTGTGGCGCCGTCACGCCGTGCCGATCGAATAAGGTCGTGGCATATGGCTGCGGTGGTGCGGGGAGTGGCGGCCGGAATCGCCAGAACCGTCGAACCAGGAGGGCGGCACCGCGTCAGTCCCGTGGCGGTAGTAAACGGCCTGCCAGAGCTGGTCGGCCGTTTCTGGGGGAGACTGGGGGTTCGTAACCCCCGACTGGAAGCAGGAGCGGCCCCCACGTGGGGGCCGCATTTTTCAATCAGGGGGGCAGACCCCCCCCCCCTGTCCACTCATCTAGGCACCGGCCGAGCTGGCCGCGCAGACCGCATGCCTGCGCCAGGCCGGACTGCGCCCCAGCCGGGTCGGGCCGTGCCTAAGTGGGCCGGATCCAGACGGGTCGACCCGGTTCGGGCTGACCCAGGGGGTCCCGGGCCGGGTCGGTCCGGGCAAAAAACCCCATTTTCGGATCTCTTTAGGTATTTTTCCCATAACATGGGCTACAGACCTCTGATCGATGCACCATCAGTTGCGATGTGATCCTTGGATCGTGACGATCATTTCGGAATATTAAACTCAAGGTTTCGGTGAACATTGGGTTCGGCCGGATTGGTTCGAACACGAAACCGACCAGGCCGTCGGAGCGGAAATGCTTATAACTTGAGCTCTGGATGTCCGATTGATGTGTCGTCGACTTTTATGGATTCTTCATAGTGAGTCGGACATTTTGGATTACTCCGATCGAGGTTTGGAAGCAGTTGGAGTGCGGTCGGGTTGGTTTTAACATAAAAACCAACCGGGCGCCTGGGACAAAAAAGCCAATAACTCTCAGACCGGTTGTCCGATTGACGCGCCTTCTGTGACGTTGAATTTCTTGTTCACGATACGTAACATTTGGATACATAAACTCCGAAATTCATGTCAATTGATGTATCATCCCTCAGTCCGTGGAGCGGACCCTCCCTGAACGAGCTTGCTGTGTGCGGGAACCCTAGAGCTCACTTCGACTGCGACGGCGATGAAGATAGTACGGGAATCCTCCGTGGGTTCGACATCGATGACTACAGCACTCAGCGATCCTCTGTGGATCAATGCTTAATGATCCTGTGTGGATCAGATCCTATGTAGGTCAGGGCCCAGCAGTCCTATGTGGGCCAGCGCGTACCGATCATGTGTGGGTCAGATCCTGTGTGGGTCATTGTGGGGGTTAGTTACCTATCGATCCTATGTGGGTCATTGCAGGGGTTAGTACCTATCGATCTTGAGTGGGTCCGACAACATAGATGAATCAGTGGCTACATCTGATCATCTCTATCGTCTGACAAAGATGTATACCTGTGTGAGATGAGTCTATAATTCTATCAATATCTTCGATATGATTGACTTGCGTTCCTATGTGGATTGAGTTGTGTTACCCTATGTGGATTGGATTGTACTCCTATGTGAAAATTATCGAACTTGGGATCAGATGTTGGAGCTGAAAGGGAATTGATGACTTAGGTATATGTATGTGCATATCACTAAGAGTGTCGGATGTTACTTCATGATGGTATCTTTCCTTTGTGGATTATCCTTTTTGGATTATGGGTGACCTTCAGGGGTCTTGGGGTCCCTAAGGAGAATCTTATACTCACACATTCACGGGCTATGCCCGCACAACGTTGTGTTGGATGCAGACGACGAACAACGCTGATCGTGGTGGAAGCTTGTGGAGAGAGTCGGTACCTGGAGGTGGACCACTGGGTGGGACACACACGGAGAGGACGGCTGGACCCATGGAGCTGAGGAGGCTATTTGTACCCACCCTTTAGGTGGTACTTCCTGTGGATGGAACGACATTGCAGCTTTACTTTTAGATGTTATAATTTCATTCCAGTTGTATTTTACATTCAGTTTGGGTTTTTATTCTGACCCACTTACTTTTCTACACTCACTTTTGTACACAGTTTAACTTAGTGTTTACTTCTTCTTTCTTACTTTGTGGTGTTTTTTTACTTTACTAACACAATGCCTTCCCCTTTTTTCGGGATTTTACGCCTTGGTGCTAGTCGCCAGCCCTAGGCCTATGGGAGGCAGGCTTTGGATAGTCACGGCACGAGCCCCGAGGATGGGTCTTGACATTCCCGCATAGCCCAAGAATCATCGGGCATGCTATAATGGCCAGATGTCGATTATTAGCACAAGAAACTTCGGGCGGGGTAGTGTGGTGGTTGACCCAGGTGTGTGCGGGCAGGTGGTTTCCCATGTGTCTTCGGGATGAGGCCCAGGTGTCTTCGAGCATGGCAGTGGATCTAGCCTAGGTGTCTTCAGGCGTGGAAGTGGTTGTTCTGGCTTAGGTGTTTGCAGGCATAGTTACATGTGACAGTTGTGGTCCAGTGTCTCCAAGAGGGATAGTGGTTGTGCCCCGTGTCTTTATGGGTTGGGTTTGGCAGTGGGAATGCGTGAGGATATGGCCCAGGTGTGTGCGGGTGGGGTGTGGCAGTGGGACTGCAGTGAGAATGGCGGGATTGGTTCGATGCGTAGGATGTCTTCAACAACTAGTGGGAAAGTGGCACGGGGTACCCAAACATCGATGTGCTCTTATTATATATTACATGATTGCGTTATTTGGTGAGTGTGACCGGTGAGTGGGATAGATGGACTCCTTGATAATGATGGTTGTCTGCTTCTCACGGGGCTTTAGTACGTTCCCCCACTTGTGCACGAGAGTCTTTTGTTTTCCCCTACTGAGTATACTTGTATGCTCACCCTACTTATATAAAAATGATATCAGGTTTCTAGGAGGACTTCGGGGATCGCGCAAGACCATACTAGCTCAGACCATTGGGACAATTGCTGTTATCACTTTTCGTTTCTTTGTATTCCTTTACCTTTTTGGGTTTTGTGACTTGTATCATTTACATTTGATAATGCATGTGGGAATGGTATATCCTTAGTTGTATTTGCACTTTTAGTTTGGTGTTGAGGATTTACCATCTTATCTCCTGATCCTGTTAAAAGAAAAAGTGAAATGCCTTCAATTTATTGTGTAGTTGTATACCCATGGTGCTAGTTGCCACTCCGAGACCTATTGAAGGTAGGTTTTGGGGGTCATTATCTCTCCTTGAACATAAAGAAGGAAGGGCCTGAAAATCTGCTGACCCTTGCATCCTTATGGTGAAGGCGGGTCGTGAAAGAATGGTATCAGAGGCAGGTTGAGAGATAGGATGGAGTTTGGAGTTAGGCATAGTGAGGATTGCATGGGGTGGTAGGGAAACATTGTTGGGTGACCTTAGTGCGTGAATTAGGCCAGGGAAGACCGGCTAGGACACGAGATTTTAGGGCCCCCCGTGATCCGATGCAATGACTCTGGACCTACCGAACGACCATGTGAGGCCATGCTGATTGCCGGGTAATACCACATGAATGGAACATACATCATAATGACATGTGTTCTCGTGTTTAATGAGTGCATTTGGAAATTAAAATGAGTAGGAAGTTTATGAAATTTTAAAAACAATATTCTGCACTACATGTGCTTAGGAATTCCTTGATTAACATGCAGCTATGGCACCTGGAAGGCAACCACGTGTGGTACGGGAGATCAAGGAACAGAATTATACCTTGGCCGATCGGCAGAGAGTTGATTGGGAGTAGGGGGATGACCAGTGGTAGAAGAAAATTCGGGCTTTCCAGTGGCAGATCCTCGATAAGTATGAGGGAAACACCTCCGATATGAAGATGGAAGGCTGGCTAGAGGATCTAGTGATAGCCTCGGCCTGATTCGGGCCCCGACAGAGTATAGGGTTCATCTGGCCATCAACCAGATGCGGGGAGTGGCGCGTCAGTGGTGGACGCTTTACCTAGGGGAGAGGATTGAAGCTGAGGTGGCATGGGATGACTTCGAGAGGGAGTTCCGGGCGGAATTCCTCTCTTCTTCAATGAAGGCGGAGAAGAGGAAGGAGCTACTCTCCCTACAGCAAGAGAGTATGTCGGTGACAAAGCTGGGAATCAAGTTCAAGGACCTCCTACGTTTTTCCTCGGACCTCTTTCTCGATGAGGAGTCCCAGGAAAGACGTTTAAAGGAGGTGCTCCGACCCTCCCTCCAGTTTTCTGTTACCCCCTTTACCCTCCCAATGTACTTGGAGGTCCAGAAGAAGACCGAAGTGGTGGAGAGGATGCACTCTCTAGGAGGTGTGTCGCAAGAGGGGATCCAGCTGGGACAATTGAAGGGGAAGGCCCTTAGCACCAGGCCTCCAGCGTTAGGACCCTCTAGGTTCCGGCCAATGGGGAGTAGGCCGCAGCAGTTTCAGTTCTGTTCCCCTGGTCCTCACCCTTTTCTTTCTAGCCCAGGACCATGGTGCTTCGTCTGTGGTATCCATATACATCTCCGGAGTCAGTGCCTGGACCAGGTACAATATGACGGTGGCGGACATCCCCAGCACCTTCCCCAGCAGAAGCTTCTCGCAATGCCTTTCCAGCAGCAGCAGTTGGGACAGTGAGCTCCCGCTCCTCCGAGGGAAGACATTGCAGGAGGAGGCCAACCTCAGGGCACTACTCAAGGACCTCGATCGGGGTGTGTTCGGTGAGGTGGCCGATAGCCGAGGGGCAGAGGAGTTGGGCGTGGACAGTTGCACGCCGCAGAGGCAGCAGTTCCAGCAGGGCTGAAGGTTGTCCGAGGTACAATAAGTTTGTTGGCAGCCTTTCTTATTCCTTGTTCGATACCGGACCGTCGCACTCCTTCTTCGCACCTATTATTGCCCTTTATTTGGGTCTAGATGCCGAGATACTTCTAGTTACCCTTGTGATGAACACACCAGTCGGAGGTCAGACCGACTTGTTATATGTTTGTCGAGGATGCAGACTGCTGATATGGCCACATCAGTCAGGAAGGGATCTTTTTCTGTTAAAAATACAGCCATACGATGTCATCCTAGGAATAGACTGGCTGTTCTCTGTGTGTACCATCATCGAATGCTTCTGAGGAAGGGTTGGGTTCTCAGAATTGGGAGGCCGACGTGTTACTTTCACCGGTGAGTGGAGCAATCAGAAGGGATGCAGGTGAGAAGAACCCCTGCTCTCCTTGTTAGCCGGGCTGTTAGTGGAGTTAGTGGATGCTAAGATGGTGGAGGTGCCAGGGATCGTCAGCGAGATTATGGACGTCTTCCCTAAGGAGGTGAGGAATCTACCACCTTGACCTGATATCGAGTTCGGGATAGACCTGTAGCCTGGAGATCGTCCGATTTCGATGGGTCCATACCGGATGGCACCATCGGAGATACGGGAGTTGCAAATTCAGATTGACGATCTGATGAAGAGGGGTTATGTTCGACTGAGTGCATCACCGTGGGTTTCTCCAGTCTTGTTTGCAAAGAAGGTGGATGGTGGTCTCAGGTTGTGCATAGACTATAGGATACTGAATCAGGTGACAATCAAGAATCTCTACCATCTTCCGAGGATAGACGATCTTTTCGACTAGCTGAACGGTGCAAGGTGGTTCTCGAAGATCAACATACGGTCTGGGTATCACCAATTAATAGTGAAGGAGGGCGACATACCAAATATGGCCTTCATGTGCATATATGGACACTTCGAGTTCTTAGTCATGCCTTTCGGTGTTACGAACGCCCTGGTTGTGATCATGGGGCTTAGGAACTCCATATTCTGGGAATACCTAGATCGGTTCATAGTTGTTTTCATCGACTATATCCGGGTCTATTCAAGATCATAGGAGGACCACATGGAGCACCTGATGACGGTTTTGGAGGACCTCTTATAGAACGAGATCTATGGGAAGTTGCAAAATTCATGTATTGGATGTGAGAAGTGCACATCCTTTGGCACTTAGTGTCCTAGCAGGTGGTAGCAGTGGACCCATCAAAGGTTGAGGTAGTTTTTTCTTGGGCAGCACCCAAGAATGCAGCAGAGGTTCATACTTTCCTCAGGCTGGCGGGTTACTATCAAAGGTTTGTACCCAACTTCTCCCAAGTTGTAGCCCCTTTGACAGCATTGACAATGAAGGACCAGGTTTTTGTGTGGAGTGAGCAGTGTGATGAAACCTTCATCTATCTGAAAGAGAAGTTGGTTAGTGCCCCATCGTTGAGACTACTAGATGAAGGGGCGGTGTATGAGGTGTTTTTTGATGCTTCAGGAAATGGACTCAGATGTGTGTCGATGGAGCGATAAGGGGTGATCTCTTACGTGTCTTGGAAGCTACGACCTCATGAGCATAATTATGACACCCACGACTTGGAGCATGCAGTGGTCATTTTTTCACTGAAGTTATGGCGGCACTACCTCATCGGAGAACACTTTGTGGTTTTCACAAATCACAAAAGCATGAGGTATATCTTCTCCCAGTGGGACCTAAACATGCGGTAGCTAAGGTAGATGGAGTTTCTCTAGGATTGAAACTTTGAGATCTCTTACACGTCAGGGAAGGGGAATGTAGTGGCTGATGCCTTGAGAAGGTGGTCGCAGAAGGATGCGGTCTGAGAGTCAGAAGAAGCCTAGAAGGCAATGGAGGAGCTGTCTTCCTTGCACCTGGATGTGAGGATGGATAGCGGTAGATGTATCCTATATCATATTACAGTGTAGTCTTCTATCTTGTAGAAAGTCGAGGAGCCTCAGTGGGGAGACCCAGAGTGCGAAGTGACGTGTGACCGAGTTGACCATGGGAATGCTCCGGATGGGTGGACGGAGGATGGTCAGAATCAGATGCTTTTCTGAGGAATGTTGTATGTTCCGGAGGCAATGTGCAGCAGGTTTCTCAGTGTGCTCCACAACTCACCCCTAGAAGTACACCCGAGAGTTTCCAAGATGTACCAAGGACTGAAGAGAGAGTTTTGGTGGCCCGGAGAGAAGCAAGCAGTGGGAGAGTTTGTGGCCAAGAGATTAGTGAGTCAGCAGGTGAAGGCATAACACAGTGTTTTAGGTGGCCTATTACAATCTCTAGATGTCCCCGAGTGGAAGTGGGAGAACATATCGATTGATTTCATCAGGGTACTGCCCAAGGTCCAAGGGGAATATGACGCCATCTAGGTGGTAGTGGACTGGTTGATGAAATCGACTCACTTTCTGGCGATCAAGGAGTCAAGTGTAGTGGATGCTTTGGAACGAAGGTACGTGGATGAGGTGGTGCAGTTACATAGTGTTTCGAGGTCCATAGCCTCAGATAGAGATGCACGGTTTAACTCATGATTATGGAGAGATTTGCAGCCTACTTTTGGCACCCAGATACATCTTAGCACTGCATTCCATCCCCAGACAGATTGACAGACACAGTGCACCATCCAGACCTTGGAGGATATGTTGCAGGCATGGGTTATGGACTTAGGAGGATCATGGATGTTTCACTTGCCTCTGGTAGAGTTTTCCTACAATAACAGCTATCACTCTACCATTGGTATGGCCCTGTTTGAAGCCTTGTATAGGAAACCATGACGCTCACCTGTGTGTTGGACCGAAGTCAGAGAGGCAGGCATCCTTGGCACCTAGATGGTGTAGAGAACGACAGAGACGTTCCAACTTATACGAGAAAGGATGAAGGCTGCCCAGGACCGACAGAAGTCGTATACTAATAACAGGAGGAGGCCCTTGGAGTTTGAGGTTGGAGACCATGTGTTCTTGAAGGTCTCCCCTCGAAGTGGAAACCGGAGGTTTGGAAAGGGGAGTAAGCTTTCTTCCAGGTTAATCGGACCCTTCGAGGTGTTGCATCTAGTCGGCGAAGTGGCTATTCATATAGTGTTACCAGTGTCGCTACTGAGGATACATGATGTCTTCCATGTGTCCTAGCTCCGTGAATATCTGCACGACGATTCACACATCCTCGACTATGGAGAGCTAGACCTCGAGGATGATGTGACCATGGTGGAGAGACTAGTGATGATCGAGGATCGCAAGGAGAAGGTGCTTTATGGGTGAACCATTCCCTTGGTTCGTGTGTTCGGGAGACATGGTGGGCTTGAGGAGAGTATTTGGGAGAGGGAAGCACAGATGTGGGCCCAGTACCTATAGTTTTTTTGAGTCTTGTACTATTCTGTTTATACCTGTTGTGGTAGATAATTTTACCTTGTTTGCTATGAAATACATGGTTTTCTTCCCTCTAAGTGTGTGTGAAACGTCCTGGCTACTGGGAGGGGAGGACCCGACCCCTAATCAAGACGCATTAAGGTGGATGTGATTAAACCCATGCAGGTGAGTTAGTGCCGCCCAAAGAGGATATTATCTTGACATGGGGGAAGAGACTCCCCAACCAACATGACTGGGCAGTTTGACATGTTATGTATCTTGTTTCTTGACAGAAATGTGTTCTCAATTAGCAATTAGGTTCACTCCTGAGAGCTATATTTCGAGGTGGTTGTTCAGACCCTCTCATCCTTCTAGGTTTTTTTGATTCTTGAGGATGAGAATCATTTGAGAGGAATCTAATGCAATGAACTGGGTTTTGGGGGTCCATTACATTGTGAAAATCTGATGTTGGGTGTTCTGGGTAGTCTGGTAATCTTTGTGAGGTTTGACCCTAACAGTAGACCTATCAGTTGCTACCTCTAGCTGCAGCCTACCGGTAGCTCGGCTACCGGTCGCTGTCAGTCACCAGTAGCTCCAGCCTACCAGTTGCTCTGCTACCGGTAGCTTTCAGCAACCGGTGGCTCTTAGCTACCGATGGCTCTAGCCTACCCCCACAGGGTTTTCCAGTAGCGCATCCCTTTTTTGAAAATTTGGTTTTAAACCCTATTTTGACCCCATTAAAGACCAGTAACGCCGATAAATGTTGTTTAATTAAATATTTAATGAATTAACATGGGGTGTGCATTGGTTTAAACCGCCCGACCCTTTAATGATGTGTGGGGCCACGTGGTCAACCCACGACCCCGCTCCTTACGCGGTTTGACGTTATTATCTCAACCGTCCCCGGCTATTATAAACTAAAAGGGTACCCCTTAGGTTTCTTTTCTAAATCAACCTCTGATCGATTCGTGTGTTCGTTTTCTTGTGCTTGAGTTCCCAATTCCCCACCCCCTGCAGTTTTGCGCATCCCCTGTTCCTACCGGTGTAATGATAAACCATGATCGTTGACAAACAGGTTGGGAATTTCTCCATTATTTCTTTTTTTTGTGTATCATGCAGGGTGGGTGTGCTACTGGTTCTGTATAATTGGTTGAACCAAACTATAATAAATATATAAACTAATTCAAAAGAATGAAATGGGAGGGTTGTGACAGATGATGATTCTCTATTTCTCTCTTTTGATTTATGATTTCTGAATTGTGCGGGCTTACGCCTACTGAAAATCCTGGTCATTGGTGGTCTTTCTCTGTGCACTAATGAACGCCTGGGATGTTTTAGATGTCTTGGTTTTTAGTTGTGAACTCGTGCTCTGAATAGAAATATGGTTAACCATGTATATCCAGCTAAATAAATTGAAAGCACCAGGATCAATCCCTTCTGTGATCACCCAAGTTAAGACACAGAAATTGAAATCATGGAGTGTGTCAAGTCTTATAAGTCTTAAAATACCGGAATTGGCCTGCTTGTGTGGGTGGTGGCAGTCTGGTTGTTTTTCCTTCATGGGACATTTGCTGGGTGATGTGGGTGGGTATGGGATTCCCTGTTGATATGGATTCAGTGGTTGTAAATTTTAAGGCCAGGTGGTTACCTTGTTAATATCACGAATTGGGGTGGGATCCTCTGTTGTTGAGAAACCAATGGCTACTGGGGTTATTGGGAAGTGTCTCAAGGTTTCCTTTGTTTCTATTAATTAGAGGTATTTAACTATCCCCCCTTGGGTTGCAGGAGGTGTAGACAGTATCTTGGGGATTTCTTTACTTCCAGTTCTTTGAGGGATAAATTATCACCTTTGTTGTAGTGACTTTACTAGAGAACTGGTTGTGGATGTTGTAGTTGATGTTTGACTATTTGGTTTCCATGACGTGTTCTTATGCTTATTAGTTGCCCATGTAGGTGCAGAAACATATTTAAATATCATTACTGGTCATGAAAACAAGGATGGGACAAATGGGTTTTTTTGTGTGAGTTGTAATGTGGATAGGGGTGATGTTTTTTTTCTTTAGGCTGGCTGAAGAAACACCAAAATTTGGGTGAGTGATTGTTACCTATACATATACTTGTAGTTTTGTGTTTCTTATTCGCACCCCACCCAAGATGAGCACTTAGTTCCGAACACCCCCATTTCAGTGGGAGGGTATTTTTCCCAACACTCATATTAGTGGGTGGTTATTAGCTCCTTTCTGCTCCCTTTCCGGATAGCCCAAATATCTTCGGGTAGGCTGTGATCGCCTGAAGTCCATTATTAGCCTAGAACCATAGGGCATGGTAGTGTAGAGGTTGGGCCAGGTGTGTGAGGGCAGGTTCTTTCCCAAGTGTCTTCGTGATGAGGCTCAGGTGTCTTCGGGCATGCCAGGGGATCTAGCCCAGGTTTCTTCGGGCGTGGTGGTGGTTGTTCTGGCCTATGTGTTTGCAGGCGTGGTTACGTGTGACAGTTATGGACTAGGTGTCTACGGGTGGGATAGTGGTTGTGGAACAAGTGTTTATGGGAATGGTTTGGAAGTGGGACTGCGTGAGGATATGGCCCAGTTGTGTGCGGGTGGGGTGTGGCAGTGGGACTGTAGTGAGAATGGCCCAATTGGTTCGATGCATATGATGTCTTAAATAACTAGTGGGATAGTGGAATGGGGTACCCAAACATCGATGTGCTCTTATTATATATTAGTTGCTTTTTATATTTGGTGAGTGAGGCCGGTGAGTGGGATGGATGGACTCCTTGATAGTGATGGTTGTCTGCTTCTTGCGGGGCTTTTGTACGTTCCCCCACTTGTGCACAAGAGTATTTGGTTTTTCCCTTATAAGTATACTTGTATTCTCACCCTACGTATATAAAACTGCTTTCATGATTCTAGGAGGACTTCGGGGATCGCGCAGGACTATACTAGCACAGACCATTGGGACAATTGATGTTATCGCTTTTCTTTTCTATGTATTCTTTTACCTTTTTGGGTTTTGGGACGTGTATCTTTTACATTTGAGCATGCATGTGGGAATGGTTTATCCTTAGTTGTTTATGCACTTTCAGTTTTGTGTTGAGGATTTACCATCTTATCTCTTTATCTTATTAAAAGAAAAAGGGTAATGCCTTCAATTTAGTGTGTAGTTGTATACCCTTAGGGCTAGTCGCCACTCTGGGTCCTATTTAAGGCGGGTTTCAGGGGTCATTATCTCTCCTTCAACATAAAGAAGGAAGGGCCTGGCAATATGCTGACCCTTCCCTCCTTTTGGTGAAGGCAGTTCGTGATAATAACCATCCTCATTTGAATATATTTAACACTTTTTTTGTAAATATTTAAATTTTAATACTATGATTAGTTTATATATCACTCCTTCCACCACATAAATAACGCCTACATAAAATCAATGAAATAAATAAATATACCATCCCCAAATTATGATTCATTTACCACAACTACATTATTATAAAATTATTAGGAGAAGTAATGCATCACCAATATTTTTTTATAAAAATGATTCATTGTGCCATATTTTATTAATAACAATATATCCCAATGCCTTTTCTATAGTAGTCTAGTGTAATTAAAAGTTGTCTGAAAAATAGTATCATTGTTTCAATGAAATAATCCACAAATTTATCTTTCCATAAAAACATATATACCTTCAAAGTCATAATGTTTATTGGATTAGATAGTAAAAAAAAATATATCAAAATGAATTTCTAAAATCCAAAAATCAAAAGATAATTATTGATCATGGTTTACCTGGGTTTTTTGGTAAACATACCAATACCATTTATATATGAAGGATCCATAGATATAAAAACTTGTGAAATTATCTAAATCTAGTTCTAGAATTTTTATATCAAAAATTTACAATATTAAATTTAGAATATAATTTATCCTTACTCTTGTATTTATCTATATTCTTAAAGGTTCTTTATGTTAATAAGTTATATTTAAAATTATAATAATAAATTCGATTAAAACTACCCGAAAAAAATAATGTTAATATCTGAATACAATATTTATTAATTTCTTGATGATTGAAGTAGCATTGGTAGGTTCAAATAGGAGAAAGAAAAATTCATATTGAACATATCTGAAACTGAATTTTTTCTTTAGTATACACCCCTTCCTTACCCTTAATTGAAAATATACATATCCCAAAAAATTCCTTGAAAAATATTGAGATCCATGTAATTAATAAAAAATATCATTTATAATGGGTAGATGGTACATGTTCTTCAAAATTATTTTGATATGTTCCCAATAATCAATGTAAATTGACATTTATCCACCATTCTCACAATAAAAATAGTTTTACCCTAAGATGATTTACTAGGATTAAGGGATAATTTATATTGTTTCTCCTTGATTTTATTCTTAAATTCTTATAAATAAATTTGGGACTCTCATTTTGGACTATTTGAAATAGGCGTAGTTTATGGATTCATTTATATTGAAAACATAACTTAGTGGTTTTGTGGAATAATTGGTAATAATTTTTCAAAGTCATGAATGAACTCCCGTACATGTACTCAATCAATATTAAGATTTTCCCATGAAAAATATCAAATAAATATCCTCTATAAATATGTTCTAAAACCCAAATAATTGATGTCATTTTCATTGAATGTTCAATTTAATAATCATAAAAAAATTTCTATCATATGTTGATTCATAAAAAAAATTAATTGTATAATTATTTAATTTAATTTCATGTGACAGAATATATTGGTCATTAAACTATTGAATATTAGTTTTATTTATATTTTGTGTATTCTATTTCTGAAGTGGACGTTCATAGGTGAATCACACTATTGAAGAATAACATTATCTATATGGATAGTATTAATTATCATAACCTCGATTCAGATCCCATAATATGGTATGGATCTATTTAGTTCCAACAACATTTGAATTCGATTTCATAGTTGGGTAATCCGAACAATATCAATGTGGGTTGATTCCCTTTCGTTGGATAGGTTTCATAGAATAATAATTATAAATTTTGAGTTTTCATATAATCATCATATATATAGATCCTTATAACCAAAATACCTTGAATAAAATAATTCCAAAATATTAATATAAATTAACAGAATTATTATATCAGCAGTGTTATTTTAAAATCTAATCATGATGTTTCTACTTAACACTAAATTATATGAACAATACACACAACAAATAAAATAACCCAGAATCGATGTGTACATTAAAAAATTGGTATGAAATAATAAATTTAAAATCCTAATGGACTGATTAGTTTAGAAGTATCAGAGAACCATATACATAGATTATTTACATATTACATTGGATATCTAAAATAAAAAGAATAAAAACATTCTTAAATCATTGATATTATAATAAATATACATATTTATATCTAGTAAAATATTAAAAAAATAATAGGTTGGAGTAGATTCTCATTAACTATTACGTACAAAAAATAAAACCCGAGTAAATATAGCAAAATAATTATGGAAATTTACAAAACTGAAAAGCATAACATTTAATCAATAAAATGACCATGAATATAGTATATGGTTAATATCAATGTAGTACTATCATGTATAATATTATCTAAAATATCAATAAAGGAGATGATTAGTATTTTATATCAAGATCTCATACATCATCATATCTACAAAACTAATTCCATGAACAAAAATATTTTAATCCCTGGGATGGTATACACAACAAATCTATTTCTTTAGGAAAATATATTAGTCTCAGGAATACTATCAATTCCAAAATGGGAAATACACATCTAGTCCTAGCACATCATTTTATGTCTAATGTATTACTTTCATATTGATTGATCAATTTAGTTCATTAAAATCATTCCTTATAAAAAACCCATATTTATCACAGTATTCTATATTCAATCAAATAACATTAGTAGAAAAATATTATAACGACCCAAAATAATATGAATGAAAATAAAATTTTTATATCTATGTTATAACATATAAATTAAAAAATCACAATAAGAACTCAATTAAATCCTTATGAATTATGTATGAATGAAATAATATGTTTTTTTTAAATTTAGTAACATATAATGATGAAATAGTTTATTGACATTTGGAAACATAATATGACTATTATGAATATTTAATTGTCCAATATAATAGAAACCATACTTATTAAAGTATTAATAGTTATTTGGTAGCTTATATATAAACATATGATACAGGTATATCATTTTTTATTTAAATAAATGTTCAAAAACTATTTTTTGTTGGAATTTTATAAGTCATATATATTAGTTTACAATTTTTAATTATTTTCATTATTTAAAAGAAAATACTTTTTCATAAAATCATTTCATAAATTAATATTTTTTTGTCTTATTATTTTATGATAATTTTTAGAGACATTATTTAATTTTACAACGTGATATAAAATTTGATAAAATATTAAAATCAATATTTTTTGAGTAAATGTAGATTTAAATTAAAAATTAAATTTATCTTTTTTATAAAACAATAAATATAAAATAGAATCCATTTTTTAATTCTGCACATCGAATAATTGTTTAGGTTAATTTTTTTAATTTTACTGATATACATTAATTTTAGTGAATGGTGAAATACATCAATTTAACATATATAGACAATATATGTTAAATATACTAATACCTCATTCATTACTAATATATAACAATAATCTTGAAATTAACATTATTATTTTAATATTTTTTCAGATAAAGATAAAACCATTCCTAAAAATGATGGAAAATAATTATCTAATGAATAAAATAATGAGAAATCGCAATCTCCTCCAACATAAATACCAACAATCACCACCTATTATCCTCACATCTACCAAGAATTGAGAATTGTCATTATCTGACCCAATAATCTTCCCAAAATGCTCCCCCACAGTCAACATCTATTGGTCCTATTAAAACACTATATGATTTCCCTATAGATGTTGTCAAGGAGGAGAAATTCAAGAGGTAAAATACTCTATATTTTATTTTAATTTCTTATCAACTTATTTTGTTTTCAATATCTCCTCACCTCACATCATAGAAATGTCCCAATAACTAAAACAGATTACATATAATGAAATATTATTATACTAAGTGAATCATCCTCATAAAACCAATTCTCCCATACCATTTATTCTTAAAAGGATATTGTCATCTTTCATGTGTTGATTTATCACCTTCATTGAATAAATGTTTTCATTTCCCTCTATATACTTAAAATATGTTCTTAAACACATTCGAATGGTTCAATATGATTTTAAAATTTATTTTTATCATTTTTTTGTTCTTGAACTAACATATATACATAATACAAGATGATTAAACAAAATAGGTTTGTTTTTATCGATAACCCGCTAAAATTAGTCGAAACAGTTATCATTAACATGTTATCTATTGATTAATCCTCATATCTAGAAACAAAATACTATATATGAACAAATAAACTTTTGGTTGTTCATTAATGACATATAATATCTATTATTGGAAATTTCAACTATTAAAATACATTCTCACATTCAAGAAAACTTATAATTAAGACTAAGAAAACCAACACTCTAAATCAATGAAATTTGACACTATAAATCATAAAAAAAGGTAATATATGAAATTAATAAAATTATAATAAATTAATTACATCTATAATATTTATTTAAATTATTAATAATGGAATATAATTTTATTATTAATGATATTACGATCATCTCCAAAACCATTTCAGACATAAGGATGGGGTTTCTACAAAAACGTCTAATTTTCAGTTATTATTTCTCTCTAATTACTCGAAATATATTTCATTTTTCATTTTTTTATTTTTTATAAATTTTTTGTATATATTAAAAACCCATAAATCCATTCCATAATTCCTTCATTTATTAGAAAATACATGTTCTGAAAAATGTACCCTTTTAATTCTCCATGACTAGCAAACCAATTCAAGGGAACTGCCTGATTTCAAAACCACTCTCAAGTTCATGTTGTAATGAATATTTATCGACAATTATTTTTCTACAATCCCATATTTTATTATTAAGTACTATCTTGGTTCAATTTTTTTTCTTAAAAATATTTATTCCTTTTTAATATGAATAACTCGTGAATTTATTACCTTAAAATGTACAATGATTTTTATGTTATAATGTTTTGTTGAAACAATATTTTCTATTTAGTTACTTCAGTTTGATATAAATCACTATTTTATAGGGATATATTCTACTATCAATTTCAATGTATTATTTAAATCCATCCTTTTAGGAATAACGTTATGTTATTCTCTCTTGCTATTCATTTTTACCTGATTGTGATACCTAATTCATATAAAGGGCATCACATATGCATATGTTTTATTTATTAGGTATTATTCTATATGATGAATTCATATTCCTTAATATGTTACAATGTGTGTGCCTAGATAGAACACTATTTCATTGGGAAATATTTATCCATAATATACGTTATGTGCAATGGTCTTGGTGGTTAGCATTGGTTGTTGCTCCATGTCCAATGGTCTTGGTGGTTAGTATTTTATAGTGCTCCTCCCTATGAAGCGATACTTGATTCAGGATAATGTATAGGTTTATGTTGAACACAAATTACCATTATTCATTGATTTTATGAATCTATGTTATATATGTCATGATTCTATATATTAGTCATATTTTATGAATTTTTATTTCATTATGTTATTTCTTTTAACCCATGTGTTATGCATTATTTTAGTTTTTTTTCCATACAAGTATTTTTAGCTCATTGATTTGTTCTTGTATTCCCATAGGATTTCCTCTGCAGATGTGAAGGCTCAATTGATGTTAGGAGGTCTTTGTGTAGATTAAATATAAGGCATTCTTATTTTGAAATCCAGATGTTTTATTATGATTGTAATATACATGTAAGTAGACATTACATTACTTATCCTATAATTATAGGTTTACTTATGCTTAATATCATGTAATAATATGTTTAAAATGATATAGTTTATATAGTTGGTATCAAAGGAAGTTATAATTATTTTTGGAGACTATGAATAGAGCACTTTTTTAGAAACCCTAAGTGTACGACAAAGCATGAGAAAACATAACAAATTTTTGGTTAGTATAGATTATTTGGTTCATAAAAATAATACATAAATACCATTATACTACATGTGGACATGATTTGAGAATAAATTTACCTAGGAGTAACAGCTCCAGCATTGTGTTCTGATCTGGTTTGGGTTAACTTGGAACATGGAAATGGGCAGAACCACTTACCTAGTTTCCCACTCCATGGGGTGTTTCTTTGGAAGATTTGTAAAATAATTAAAACCCATTATTAAGGGAACAAAAAAATTCCATTAATAATATATAATAGGAAATATATCATTGATAAAATAAAATGAATCCTAGGAAATCAGAATTTTGGATATACATTTTTATTAAAATTCTAATCATTTATGATAAAAATTTTCATTTTATTATGCTCATTAGTTATGTATTAAAGCCCTATATTTGTATATTCTTCTTCTATGTTAATTTCTAGGAATAGATGATCTCATTAAACCATTTAATGTGTTATTAAAAGTGATTATTTCACTAAGAATGATAAATATTAGGGAAATGGATTCTCAAAACTTCATGACAATACATGATCAACTATGTCCTGATATGATTAATAAATTAAATCATGTGAAACACCCCCCCTTCTCCTAAGAATTATAATGTTCCTAAAGAAACATTCATAGTGAAATTTTTTCCCATTTTTAGTGGATCTCCCTTACCCTCCACTTGGAAAAATGGATTACCTATATTGAATTGATATTATATTTCCTCCGTTACTAAGAATAAGGTAATGTTTTGGTTATGTTTTATTGTTTTGATGGGGAATCTAATCTTTGGATGACACTGATCAAAATAATAAATCAATTGAGGAAATTGATTCCCTGGAAATGGAATATTTCAATAAAATATTTGTGAATAAATGTTTTCCCCCAAACACCTATCAAAATATGTAATTGGAATTCCTCATACTTAAGAAGAATGATCATTTTTCTATCACGGTGTCTGAGGAAAACATCACAATATTGTACTATATGCCTCAGGATTTATCATGAAAACCTCATGTTACGTAGATAAATTCTTTATCAAACAAAATTCTTTCATATGAAATTCATTAGTGATTTGAGACATTGAAATCTATGATGAGAATTTATGCTGTGAACTTAAGGATGAAATATGAATTAGAGACTCTCAGTGGTCACCTCAAACTAGATAAAAATATAGAGAAATGGTGTCTTGTATAGGTGTATATTTAGATAAATCACATGATTAAATGAAGACCCAATATGTTGTGGGCTAAAATTGTGAGAAGAAGCATCATTTGAACTGTATAAAGGGAAGTAATAAATTCTTAAAATTGGGAAGAATGTATAATTATTCTCATAACATCCAATCATATATGATGAATTCCACTAATTTAAATGAAGACAGTAAGGATCATATAAAAATTCAAAATATAGTGCAGAATTATAACTAAAATCAACAAGGGTATTATGTTGACCATTTCCCATATCCATTACTATTTGGAAGAAATATTCAACAACAACCTCCAAGGCCACATTGAAGGGTATATTCTATCAGTAATACTGATGGGGAGCCCAATAATGATATGGTTACAGGTATTTTTCTTATTCATTTAAGAATAGACAAATTACATTTGATTCTCATTCTACTCATTCTTTAACATCATTCAAGATTAGATGAACTATTAAAACACCACCTCAAAATTTTTAGGATTTGTTTTCAATAAGAATATAATATGACGATATTATAGAATCCAAAGTCTATAACTCATCCATGGTTAAGGATTAGGGATATAACCTCCCATAAAATTTTATCATTCACTCTTTAGTGTATTTTGATGCTATATTAGTCATGGATTGTAAATATTTATATAAATCCACCATGAACTATTGCGAGAGGGATATTTCAATTCGCATCACGAAGCATCCTCCAATTCAATTCAAGTGTAAGGAGGGGTTTATTCTATTTTTGAATCTTTTTCTAATGATTTTATATTAATTCCTTAGGATTAGGTATATCATGAAAAACAATATTGATATTAAGGAGGTAATATTGTGCTAAAACATTCCCATTTATAGTGACTACACTGATGTGTGCCCAATGATTTCCTAGTATTCATTTTGGTCGATAAGTTTAGATTAAATTGACTATATTATTGAAGATAATAATATATCCAAGAAAACATATAGAATTGACATTGTTGGGCATTAAGAGTAAAATAAGAGATTGTAAGATAATCTAGAAAAGGGTTTTATACATCTAAGCGATTCACCATTCAGTAAACTTGTCCAATTTTTAAACAAGAAGGATCGATCAATCTGCCTATGCATTTATTGTCATGAGATCAACAAAATCATAATGGAGAAAAATAATCCCCTATAACCAATTTTAAGATCCTGAATTTTTATGGAACCATATCAGACCCGTTTTCGGGTATTTTTAAACTATTTTTATGTACATTTGTTTTTGCATTTTAATTTGGTGTGTGTTTGGGTGAGTTTTTGATAAATATTAAAGGACTAAGGGATGTGTGTGGTTTATGAATAGTATGTAAAATCATGACCCTCTACTAAAGTAACCATGTAACCCTAGGTAGTGGGGGTACACACTGTTAGGGCACGATTTCATAAAATGTGTTTCTATTCAGGAGTAATCGTGTGATGCTAGATTGAGAGTTGCACACGGTTGAAGCATGATTTAACCAAACTGTGCGCCCCAGATGAGAAACCATTGCACACCAATTTTTTATTATCTAAAAAATTGTTTTTAAATCACCCAATCCCCTAAAACCCTTCTATTTTATCCTAGGATTATTCTTGATGAAATATAATGGATCACATAGCATTTAAGTGGGATTCCAAGATGATCTGGACAATATTATTCTAGATCTAAATCCAGGATTAATGATTCAATTTCTTCCAAAAAAACATGACTTCATCTTGTTTCTTCATCTATTAATTCCTCTCTATTTATTTGATAATTTCCTGAATGATCTCTAATGATTCCATAGTTCTAAACCAATGTGTTGATATCCTGATAATGGATTGAGGATATAGATCTATAGTTTCATGATCTATATGCCTTTGATCATAATTTCAGGTTTAGGGATTTAGTTCGGGATTTCAATCAGCTTCATTGTTCCACTCAAATTTTGTGGTGATCCACTAGGGATACATCCATCATCAATCCAGTGAAATTATGTCTAAATCGAACTATAATATTTTAGGATTTTAAATTAGTGTATTATATTATTGATATTCTATCATCCCTTAGTAATTTATTTATTCATTTGGGTTAATCAGGAATGTGAAATTGACCATATGATGTTTTGGAGATATATATGATTACATAATTATTTAATCAGCAGAATAAGCAGATTTTGAAATAGATAATTGATTTGTGGGAAATTATTATGATTTTTTATATTGTATTTGTGAGATTTAATTGGATGTGATGATTTAATTAATTGGTGTAATTAATTATGAGACAATGATTTGGCTATGATGATATAATTAATGGTGGATTAATTTTGTAACATGATGTTTGAATAAGATAATTAATTTCGAGAATAAATATGAAAAGTTTATATTTGGATTGGATATTTAATTGTGGTTAATTATTTATTTAATTAGATTTATTTTTATTGATTAATTTAATGAAAAATTAATTAATGTATTCTGTACATAAATAATTGTTGTGTTAACTAATTAGCGTTGATATGTTTTATTAATCATTGGATTAGTAAGGGAATGATTTGGTTAATTGATTTCAATTAATTAATGATCTAAATAATTCATAATATAGGTTCTAGACATGGTTTTCTATACCAATTTAGATATTGGGGCATTATACATGGTGTTCTACCCCAATAGTTGATACTAGCACTTGTGATGTCAGTTGGGGGACATGAATTTCTACACAAATTGAGATAGAGGGGTGTAGGACATGGATATCTACACTGATTAAGATGTTGTGTCTTATAAATTGTATTCTACTCCAAACTAATGATAATGATGATTTATTATTTGATCTATAGAAATGAATCATACGTGAGTTTAATGTGAAAACTAATGAATAAATGAAAATGTGATTATTATTTAATTATGAATTGAATTTATTTCCTAAGAGTGTCTCATAAATTGTTTTTTGACTAGACTATTTTTAGACACTATTGGTGGTGTCCTACTATGTCGTACTCAATCCCAACCAAGGCTCTAGATTGGCACATGTGAAGAAATTGTTATTGCATGGGATGAAAAGGGGAAAACTAAGGATATGATGTTTGTTGGGTAAGTAGCTTGTGTGAGGGTACAAGACATGGTTCGTGACCCTCTCAGGAGTTGTTGTGTCTTTATTTGTAGCTACATTATAGACACATGACCCATGCATAGTCATTGCAGGTGTTCCCTTTTAGTTGTTTATTTTATTCATTGTTTTGACAATTATGGTAAATTGGTACTGTTATGGTTATTTTTATCTTCCACACTTGTCATTTTTATTTTCATACATTGGTGTCTTTCTGTAATGAATGTGGGTATAGTATCTCTATGACTAACATTCCATAACCTCACTACTAGTTGGAACCCTCTTTCGTACAGATAGGTGCACATGAGGGAATGTGCCCGACCGGCACAGGACACATGTTAGTAACTCCTAGGTCGTGTAGTTACGAAGTAATATTAGAGGAGCTTTATTAATTTATTATTCATTTGAATTACTGTTTTGGGAAAGGTTGGCTTGAGACTAGAAAGAATTAGGGATTGGTAATGAGCTCAGGTGAGGGAGTTTCAAAGCCACGTATGGGGGGAAATCCAGGTACACATGGTGGGATTACTGTTATTTCTATTTGTATTTATAGTGGGATATTATTTCATATTGTGTGACTAACTTGTGGTGTCATATGATATTAAATTTTGAAAGTTATTGATTATTGACTTGTGTCCTAAAGAGGCGTGGGAGTGGAGTCTTCATGCAATATTCTAGGAACTTATAGTTATTCTAAATTCTAAATTTTGGGCACACACAAGAAAAAACGTTATCGGTATGTTGTTGAACATAAACTATTTTACTTTTTGTAATATTGAAATGAAAATGGTGTCTAACATGAATTGAGACATATTGATAAAAAATGATGCAATTTATGAATATTTGGGTATCTAAATGAGAAAAATGTTAATGATAATATACGTACCCTTACTAACCAAGTCCTAGGAGTAGGATGGTTAATGGTTGTGATAGTGACTCGAAGATGACCATGTGGGACGAAATGGGGAAGAAGATATTGAAACTTTTTGTGCTAATTTTTTCACTTATGTAAATGTATGAAGGTTATGTTATTATACTAGAGATATGTTTTTGGCATTTTATTATGCCTCCATGATGATTTTAGAGGGGAAGATAAATGGTTATTTCTCATAATGAGCATCCAAATAGATTACATGAGGCACGGTTGGTGAAAGAAGAGGAGTAAGGGGATCTGTTCCAAGTGAACATTTCTTGATTCATGCAATTCATGGTGTGAGGCCTCATGGGGGTTTTGAAAATCATGTTGGAGTTGACACGAGAGTTTCAACTACAACACCCTCTGACTTATATTGGAGAGGGTGGACCTGGTGGAGTTGAATTTTAGATTTCATCAATAGAGATGATTCATGAAAATTTAGATACTTAAGCTAAGAGGAGGTTCAAGTTCGCTACCTATATGCTATGGGGGTCAGTGAAGAGCTAGTGGGACATTCACATACGATCTAGAGAGAGTGATGATAGGTTATGGATGGAATTTCTAGAAAATTTCATTGATCACTTCAATCAAGACACACTAACTTAAGAGAAGGATTCAGAGTTTAGGCATATGACCTTGGGAAGAAGTTCCCTAAGGTGTTATGTTGAATGTTTCACAGATTTACAAGTTTTTTCCAGAATTGGTAGTATATGAGGATTATTCTGTAAAACGATTTGTGGACAGACATAAGTGTGTGATTATGACCCACGTGAATATCTTTAGGCAGAAGAAGTTCATATAATTGGTGAATAATGCTCTCATTTTGGAGGGGTACCTGAATGAGGATTCTTATATTGGATAGGTACATGTCACTCAATGATCAGGGACTGTCCCTACATAGAGCTGGAATCATCTTTACATGAACCATATTTAGAAAAATGAAAATATAGTTGGACTGTCATGAGGAATAGTTTCACATAACCATACTCATGTTCTTTTCCACCATTGTTCTATATCGAGACACTATCACAAACATTGTACATGACCACAATTAGAGTTCCCATTTTTTAGCTAGATAAGGAACATAAAGAAGTTCTATAGGATGTTACAACATGTAGGTGCTGAGGGATAGCTGTGCAGAGCTTGAGTGAGGGAAGTGGGTCTTCTAAACCTTATAGGTCTGGAAGTTGGAGCTCTAATGACATTAGTGGTAGATGTGGTGGATGTGGTTCTTTAGGGCATGAGCTCTTGTATCAGCTAAGTTGTAATACTCAGGGGAATCAGATGGAGCCATAGGGGGGAGGCGATGGAATGTTACATGCAGTGCATCCTACACTCAGGGAGAACTAGGTTGGACTGTTGAGAGTGGGTGGTACTATTCTAGTAGTTTCTATTTTAGCATGTATCTTGTTTGATACTAGAATCCCTCATTCTATTATATCTGCAATTAGTGTTAATGAATTGAGTTTGGAGGTGGAGTTTGTAAAAAGAATGATGAATATCTATATTCCATTGGGAACACGATCAAAAAATAGTGGTCTATGGAAGGGATGATCAATTGGGATCAGAGGGAGTAATTTTATTTGGAATCCATATGTCCTTGATATGATGGGTTTCTACCAAATTATGGTTATGAACTAGAAAGTAACATTCAGAGCCCACATTAAATGTTACAATAATAGAGTGACCTTTGTATCCCCTAAGGGTGAAAAATATGTTAATCACTTCGAGTGGGTTATCTATGAAATTCAATAAGGATTGATTACTCAGCAAATGGTAGATCTCACATCCCATGTTTCTAATATTTTTCTCAAATATGTGTATGGCAGACATGACATCCTTCCACTAGTGGTATAACTATTTTATTATGTTTTTCATAATGACGTATCATGTTTTCCACCTAAGAGAGATGTTTAATTCACTATTGAGATCCTACTTGGAGCTGAGCTAGTTTGTATTATACCATATGGAATGGCATCGACAGAGCATCTAGAACTCCAGAATCAGTGGGAGGAACATGAGGATAAAGGGGTTTTTCTACCTTTTTACATCTCCATGGGGATCACATGTGTTTTTTGAAAATACGTTTGACAAAAGTTTACAATTTATTTCAATTACCTGAATCTGAACAAAAGGACAATGATGAAATGATATCCTCTCCTGTGTATTGGTCATCTGTTTCACCAGATAAAGGGAGATTATGTTTTCTTAATGTATGATTTGAGATCAGTGTATCACCTGTTGAGAGTTCGATATTCTAATATACCAAGGTCTACTTTAAAAATAAGATATGTCCTTTATGAGTTTGTTGTAAAGCCATTTGGGTTGAAAAAAGCTCCATCAATACATAAGGATTGGGGAAAATGATCTTTCATCCTTTCATAGATCTATTTGTCGTAGTTTTTGTGGATTAAATCTTGGTGTACACCAAGACTCATGATGATCATACCCTACATCTTTACATAGTCTTCTGTACACTAAGAGAGTATTTCTTATATGCCAAACTATCTACATATCATTTTTTGGAAGACCATGTAGACTTTTTGGGACATATCATCTAAGAATAAGGTATTTAAGAGGACCCATAGAAAGATCAACAAGATAATTCCTCAAATAATACTAGATTTGTTTTTGATATCTTATGTTTTTTTGGATTACTACATATTACACGGCATTCAATGAAGTCTATTTTCCATTGACATGACCTCTTTCAGACTTGAACAAGAAAAAGATAATGTTTGAATGGATGAAAGTATGTAAGAATTCATTTTAAAAGTCAAATATGTGTTTGACATCAGCACTAACATTTATCTTTCTTGAGTCAGGTGATGAGTACATGGTGTTTGGGGAAGCTTCTAGGATAGGACTCGAAGCTGCGTTGATGTTGGGGGATTGAGTCGTTTTGTATGGGACTCAATAGTTGAGTCCACATGAATAGAATTACATAATGCATGAACTAGATTCGATGGATGTATTTTATTATCTTATGTGTTGCTGGAAATATCTTTTTGATGATATGAGTAAATTTTTTACATATCACAAAATATTGAGTTATATCTTTTTACATAGTGGCATGAACCTTCACTAGTGAACATGGGTAGAGTATATTCATTCCATTGATTTTAAACAAGCATACTAACATAGAAATGGTAATATTTTGGCTGATGTCGTGAGCAAGAAAAATATGATTCATTTGGTACATGAGATGATTGTAGAGTGGAATATGTTGAATTTTTTTAATAAAATGCATGCGGTGGTTTAGAAGAGTCAATATCAGATGATTCTTGATTTTGTATAAATGGAGTCTACACACTTGAGATGGATTAGGAACTGGAAGTAAACTGATACCAAGTGACAAACATTGCGGGAATGCATTGATATTGAGGTTACAGCTTTATATAGGTTAATAGATGATAATAAGGACAACTTTGTGAAGAATCTGGATGGGTTTCTTATGAGAACGAGGGTGGAGATCAATCGAGAATTTCATGCCTTGAAGTGAGTGGTAAATCCTAGTGGATAAAAACGTATTGTGACCTATGATGATAGTTTTGGTCTCCATGAATGAAAAATCATATACCAGGTTTTGAGATAAGTTGTTCTACCTCTCCAAAGGTGAAGGTGGTGCGTCAAATACCTAGAGATCTATGGCAGATATTTCCTATTCTAAAATTGAAGTTGGATGACATGACTAAGAATTTTGTGGTATTTATTCCAAGGACTCACAAGAAAAATGATTATATTTGGGACATTGTTGATATAATGAACAAGGTCACACATTTCTATCTAATCAGGGAAACATTCATAATGGAATAGTTGGTGGAACTAATATTCAGGATATAGTTCATTTTAATGGGTTTACATGCAATATAGTTTTAGATCGTGACTCACAATTTACATCATGCTTCTAGTTGGGCATATAGAAAGTGCTTGTAAAACATGATTTTTTTAGAATGCATTTTCAGACACAGATATATCGGTAGTCATAACATAAAATATAGGTTTTAAAGGATATGATGTGAGAATATGTAATTGATATCAGTGTTTAATGGGAGAAGAACATGGATTTAGTGGAGTTCTCCTATAAAAATAATTATCAAGAAACAATACATATCGAATTATGTGATGCACTATATGGTAGTCCTTATAGATCCCTTCTATGCTGGATGGATGTCGATGAGTTAGAGGTGTATGGACTGAGTCTCTTACCGTAGACAGTATAGCTGGTGCGGTTGATTCAAAAACAAATGGCTACATCTTAGCAAAGATAGAAGTCATATGTTGAAAGATAGATATGAACCTTACTATTTAAAGAGGGTGATCATGTATTCCTTCCTGTTTCTGCTAGGATGGGTCATCGAAGGATACAAAGGTATGGCATGTCGGTAACCGGGATTGTGGGATCATTTGAGGCAGCGGTGAGAATGTTTCTTATAGAATAATAGTTGGAACTTCCATGGAAATATTGTTCTATGAATGATGTTATCAATGTGTCATAACTATGTAAGAGGCACCCCAACCCTTCTCATGTAATTTATGTGGACAAGGATGACCTTAAAATAGATGTTCAAATTGAGAAGAATTTGATATGTGTTATAGATCACAGTGAGAATGTGTAGGAGGGAATGACTATTCTGATAGATCATGTGTCATGGAAAGATAGATGTGTGCAAGATGAAACTTAGGAATGGGACACCGATATGGGGGAAAAATGAACCAATCCTATTAAATTGAAATCATAGTAAAATTTTGGAATCTATCTTGAGGGAGAGATATAATATGGTGGGGATATTTTAGGATCTTTAATGATTATTGAGTAATATCTAGATCATTTTTACGTAATTTTTTTTTGTTTTTATGTACCTTTATTTTCAATTTATGGTTTCATGTTCATTTGGAAGAGTATTTTATGAAAACATAATGAAAAGTGGTTGGTGCACAGTTTTTGAACGCTTTGGAAAACTATGAGCTTAATCCCAAATAACCATGGGTCCCGAGGCAGTGAGGTTACACATGATTAGAGCATTGTTTGAAAAAACATGTTGCTCATTATGATTAAATATGTGAACTGGAACAGATATTTCTTCAATTTGTTCTCACAGTTTACCATAACTGTGCACCCCTTCCCATGAAACCATGCACCTGAGTTTTTATTATTTATAAATTAGTTTTCAAATCACCCAATCCCCTAAAACCCCACTATTTTTGCCATGTATTGGGATAGATAAATTATACCTAATCCCAAAGCCTTCTAAATGGATTCCCAAGGGATTTGAACATGGTCCTTTAATATCTTATTCTATGATTGATGGCCTTCTCTCTTCCCAATAATTGGACATTAGCTTATTGCTTCTTTTGTTCTTTCATTTATTATTCTTGGATATTTTCATGAAATATCTACATTGTTTTAACATATCTAATCATATATGTGGTGATATAGATCTAGGATTATGGATCCAGATATATAGTTTCAATATCTTGATTCCATTGATCTTAATTTGTTGTTTAGGTATTTAGATCCATATTTCTATCGACATCATTATGCAGCTCGAATTTTTGGGATTTCCACAGGGAAATCATCTGTCAACAAATTGTTGTAGGTGGTCTAAATCGAACCCCCATAGTTAGGGATTTCATATGTGTAAGTACGATTAATCATTTTCTAGAATCCCTTAGTTATTGATCTCCTACTTTTTATTAATCTGAAAAGTGATTTAGACTTGTTTACGTTTAAGAGATATAGATGATTATTGATGATTTAATATTTGGATTAATTGGATTCCCAAATTTATAATTTATTAGGGGGAAATAGATTAGGAATTTTGATATTTTAATCGAGATATTGAATTTGTTGTGTTGAGATAATTAATTTTGGGAAATAATTATAATAAAATGATCTGGTTATGTTAACATAATTAATGGGAGATTGATTATGTTCATTGATATGTGATAAAGATAATTAATTATGCGATATTTATTATGTTTTTGGATTTGGATTCGCTAATTAATTTTTTAGGATTATGTATAGAGTAAAATCTGTGTTGATTGATAAATTAATTGATGAATTAATTAAGATGTTTCATATTTAGTTAATTGTTGGGTTAACTATTGGACTTTGATATGTTTAACAAATGGTTTGATTATAATGGTAATTATGTGTATACTAATTTGTAATTAAGGAATGATGTAAATAAGTTTGAATTTTGGTTTTATAAATGGAATTCTAGATCTATTGATATGATTGGGGGTTAGAAATGGTGTTCCACCTCACTCATTGATTCAAGGGATTGTGAGGTCGAGTGGTGGACATGGTGATCTACGCGGATTAAGAAAGGGGGTGTAGGACATGGAGATCTACACCGATTCAGAAGATTAATGTTAGAAAATTAGTTCTACAACAAAATAATGATAATGATGAATTATGAGTTGAAATAGAGACATGAATAAAATGTGAGTAAAATGTGACCAATTATGAATAAATGACAATTTGATGACTATTTAATTAATCATTTTATTTATTTCTATATAGAGTTTCATACACTATATTTTCAGTAGAATTACATTAGACACCATTGGAGGTGTCCTACTGAGTTGTACCCACTCCATACTTAGGCCAACTAATCGGAACCCGAACAAACATAGTTATTATAGGGAAGGATAAGGGTAAGGCCTTGGGATATATTGTTTTTTTGGAATGGATCATGCGTGAGGAGATTGTATATTATTTTGGAATCGATTGGGTGTTATTGTGTCTTTATTTTTAGTTACCAAGTATACACTAGACACCTGCATTTACATAGAATGTTTTCTCTTTATTTTGAGTATTGAATTCCCATTTTTGACTGTCACGTCAAATTGGTACTGTGATGATTAGTTATATTCTTCCACTGTTATTATTGTTATTTACATAAGATTTTGTTTTTCAATGCTAAATGTGGGTATAGTCTCCCCATTACTGACTTAGAAGACCCTCGCTGATAGTTATATCCCTCTAGAATATGGGGTGGGGATTATAATGGTTTGTTACCAACCGGCCTAGGGCACCATTAAGTGATTCGCAGGCCGGTACGTTATAATAGATATTTAACTATTTCGATAAGCTACAAAGGGTTATTTTTTCCTCTAAGATGTAACATTTATTAGGATATCAACCATTAATGGAATGGAATGAAGATATTACCATGAATATAATTCTAATTATGTATGGAAACTATGAGTTCATATTGATTCCATTTGGACACAGTAATGCACTAGAAATTTTAATGGAATTAATGAATAGTTTCCTTAGAGATTACCTCGACAAACAATTGGAGGTATTTGTGGATGATATGATGATATACTCCAAGATCATGGAGGATCATGGGAAGTATTTGAATAATATGATAAAGTCATTTCAAATGGGTAAATATTAGGAATCGTATAGTGTATATGAGTTCTTGGTGATGAAATTACCGTTCATGTGGAATGTTATCACTATTTATCGAATATTTGTGGACCCTTTAAAGGAAAATGCATTCAATGAGTAGATTTTTCAAATATTTGTAATAGTGAACTTTTTTCCTATTTTCTACAAGGATATTACTGATGTTTTGTCAATAACATCTCATGATTTTTAAACCCACAAACTATGAAGACTCAGAAGGGAGTGGAGTTTGTATTAATGATTGAATTAGATGACCGATTAAAAGTGTTGAAAAAGAGGCATGTCATTACCCAGGTTCTCACCTTACCAATATTTTAGAAACACTCTGAATTATTCGAATAATGACATATGACATTTACTAATGAATAATGATAATGTGATAGTATGTGCCTCAAGGGGGTTTAAAATCATTTTAAAAAACTATCCTATTCATGTTCTAGAATTAACAAGTATGATATTTTCATTGAAAATATGGGGTTATTATCCTTATGTTGAGGTGAGTGATATTTATAATGATAAATAGTCTCAAATATATATTCGATGAAAATGAGAATTATATTTACCATTGAATATGTTCTGATCTCACCAAGGATTGTGAAATATTGTTATACTGCCATCTTAGTAAGGTAAATATGGAAACAAATTTACTAATTAAAAAGGATCATGTGTCTTAATCAATTAAGATGATTGAGAAGGATATAATTTTATTATATTTTCAAATGATGTTCATTGGAATTTTTATGGAAGTTCAACAATCAATCATTTCACAAATTATTTCTAAGCCATCTGTTATGGAGAAAATAAATTATTCTCAAAGAAATGTTGTATAAATCTGGAAAAAAGGTGGAAGCTATGTGAAAGGTGAAATCCTTATAGTTTTAAATATATAAGGAAGGAGTAGTAAATATGGTCATGTCCATGTGTACCATCTTATTCATATACGAAGAATGATATTCTAAATGACACACATAGCTCAACCTTCTTTATTCACATAGGGATAATGATGATGTATCACGATCTTTGAGAGAACTACTGGTGGTAAAATATGAAGATAATGATCACTGAATATACATCAAATTTTTTGTTATATTAGTATGTTAATGATGAAATAAAAAAGACTAAAGGGATGATGAAACAATATCACATACCAACTTGGATGTTGGAAAACATAAAAATAGTCTATGTCACTAGACTTCCATATACATCCCTACCAATCAATGATATATCGGTTTTTGTGGATCATTATAAAAATTTATCTCCCATTAAAAAAATAAAAAGGAATTATTACTGGATCAATATAAAAAGATATAAATCAATAAATTTTTAATGTTCCATAGACTTCCACTATTTATGGTATCTAGTCCTGATTCAAGATGCATCTTATGTTCTCGAAAAGTATCCAACATGATCTAAGAACTAACATGAACATCAGTATTTCCTTTCATCCAAAAATAAATTTCCAATATGAAATTTCCACATAGACATTGAATAATATGTTGAGAGATTGTTTAATAGAGTTTAATAGGGGGTC
Organism: Viscum album; assembly: GCA_963277665.1. NCBI lineage: Eukaryota > Viridiplantae > Streptophyta > Magnoliopsida > Santalales > Viscaceae > Viscum > Viscum album. The sequence continues at coordinate 1,295,499,349 of OY728158.1, forward strand.
GGACCCATTTTTTCCATTAGTCAAATTATCCTACCAAAATAGTTTCTACTCAAACATCCCAATGGACTTTTATGATCCTATTTATGGAAAATAATGATAAACATTGGTATTATGGGATAAAATTGATGAGTGTATGTTTATAGAAACATAAATGGTAAATGAAATGGCATAAAAGGTGAAACCCCTTTCACATAACCTTAAATAGGTCCAATATTGAAAAAGAGTTATGAAAACAATTTTCAATGAGGCCTTGAGTTTAAATTTGGAGATTTGGTTTTCCTCTCAATATGTCCACTGAAAAGGTTATGGAATTTGGGAAGATATGATATTTAAGTGCTAGGTAAATCATCCGATTCAAGATTCATTATCGTATTAGATCTATAGAATATAGACTAGTCCTTCCACTTACCATGTCTCATGTATTTAACGTGTTCCATGTATCATTTTCTAGACTAGATCCAACACATGTGCTGAATTCAGGTGTGGTACAATTGGATAAGGATATCTATTATGAGGAGAATCCATTGATGATCTTGTTTTATAGAGATATTATTATACACAAATGATCACTCAACTGTTTAATGTAATATGGCAGAACCATAAGTACAGAGAGGCCACATGGGAACTGAAGGATGTTGTGATGAAGCGGAACCCTCACCTGTATTCTCGAGAGTTTGAAAAAAGAAAATTTTAAGGATAAATTTCATAAGGGAGGAAATGAATGATAGAAATATTTATCAATAACAATTTAATTCTTATAATTATGTAATATATTTGAAATCAAATAAAATCACATTAAAAACATTGTAAAAACATTGTAAATGTTGATGAAATAAAATAAGTGTTTTTATTGATGTTAAGGAACCCAAAATGATGAATTAGTAACATGAAATTCAGATTAGTAATGTGACCCTTATGATTAGTAAGAAAAACATTAATATAGAAACCAGACCTATGGAGTTGTTAAAAAATAGTTGGGTATCTTATAAATGAAAATATATTATAATTATATCATTGTTTATGTAAATAAATGTTTTCAAAAACTATTAATTCTTTGATGGTAGTTTTTAAGCATTAATATATAATTATACTTTTATGATTAATTTTATAATTTAAATTACAATATAATATTAAAAAATTGTTTACATAAACTAATATTTTTTAACTATGATATTAAGATAATTTTATGAGATATTAATTAATTTTTTAATATGTTATTAAAGTATATGTAATTTTTAAATCGATATTTTTTAGTACATGATGAATTTAATTAATAATTAAATTTATCATATTTATAAAATTTATTTTTTAAAATTTGGTTTATTTTTGAATTCTACATGTCAAATTTTGTTTGGGTGATTTTTTTTGGGATTATAAAAAAATAAATTATTCTTTAGTGAATATTGAAATATGGTAATTTATTGTACATATATATTATATGATTAATACATAATTAAATGATTCATCTATAATGTAAGAACCATTATATCGAACATCCCTTAATTATATTAATATATATGGTGATAATTATCAATTTATTCATAGACTTGTGAAAAAATGATAAAGTAATTAATAAAATAATAATAAATCATCCCCTCTCTTCTACAATAATACCACCCATCACCCCCACTTCTCATTACACCCACCAATCATTGATCCTTTTCCAAATTCTACAAAAGTAATCTTCCCAAACCCATCCCTTATGTCTGTAATATCTGTTTGACATTAAATATCCAAATCCTTCCCTCATAATAGGTTTTCATGGAGGAGAAATTCAAGATCTAAATTCCTCTACCATTTCATTTAATGTCTTTTCATGTTTGTTCTTTTCAAATTATATACTCACCTACCCTAATAAAAATGAAATGATAACACTAGTAACATAAATATAATATAATTTTATTATTCATTGGTTATAATCCATCATCAATCCCATTTTTAACTCCCATTTATTCTATATATGAAACCATCATCCAGGAGTTGTTGATTTATTTCCCTTGTGGATGGAAAGATTCAATTTTCAATTATCTACTTCAAATAGGATCATAAAAAAATTATAATTTTTGAATTAGATATTAAATTTTTTTTATCCATTTTTAAATTCTTGAAAAAACCAAATTTCATGTTTCTAAATGATGAAACAAAACAAGTTCATTGTGATAAAACACCACAAAAATTTATTTAAAATGCTTTTACTAACATATTATCTAATTAGTCATCCTAAAATATTGGGTCAATATAATATATAAGCCCAATTAAATTTCATAGGTTTTCATTAATTATGTCTACTTTAATTTTTTTATAATTATACCCATGACCTTATTTTCGCGTGTACATGTGAAGTGATCATGAAAACTGAGAAAATAATCACTCTCAAATGATGAAATTTAACACATGAACTCATCTAAAAGGATCATAAATAAACATAATAAAATTATAATAATCATTTTACATGTATAAAATGTTATGAAATTTTTTATTAGTGATTCTAATTTTATTAATCTGGATACTAAGATCAAGTGAAGAAGTGTTTCATATATATGGAATTGTTTTCTACCCAAACCTCCATTTTTTACTTTCGGGATGACATTTATATCCCTTTAAAACAATTAAATTACTCTTTATTTTAATGTAATTATTATACATCATTTTAGTATCTTTAAAAATTTTGTATCCATGTCTTATATTTTCTCCTTGGTGGGGACATTCTTTTGGTTTAATAAAGCTTCCCTTCTCAATTCTTCCAGAAAATCAATCCTATCGAAGAAACTTTTTCTATTTTGTTACCATTTTCTAGTGCACATCATAATCTATCATAATCCTGAAAAAAATTTATGATCCCACATTTTAACATGTAAATCAATGATGTTCTCATTCTAGTTCCATAAAAAAATTATTTATTTTACATTTTATAGATTCTTAAATGTTTTCCATTAAACCATATTAAAAGTTTTGGTTTATAATGTCTCGTAAACATGTTTTTAACATGTTCTACCTTAAATCTAAAATATATAATAATGATATATGATTATATCCCTTACTAATGTCTATTGTTGAATTACATCCATCCACTAAAAGATAACATTATAATTTTATAATTTTATATGACTTTAGACATGACTATGTTTCCAAATTCATTCTATAGTAATGATTATGTTTTTTCTAGTCGTTATGTTTGATTATTTATGTGGAAATCATAATAATGATTATTTTATGATTTTTTCACCTAGATAGAACTCCAAATAATTGTGTTATGTTTATTCTCATGATACTTCAAGTGAAATCGCCTTGGTGGTTATATTTAAATCGTTCTCTATGTGAAACAGTCGTGGTGGATTTCCTTGACTCATGATCCTCCATGTGTAATGATCCATGACTCCAGTTATAATCATGTTATAATTTCCCTTCCGCATTACTATGATTATATGATTATATGAACCCATGTTATATATTTTATGATTAACAATGTTTAATGGTGTTTAAGGCCTTCTAATATCATTAGGTTATGCCTACCTACCCATGTCCTATGATTTATTGTAATATTTATTTCCTTAATATGAATTTTATCTCATCCATTTGTTCATGTATTCCCCCAGGTTTTCATATTCATATGTAAGGCTCAAGGGATGTTAAGAGATCATTATGAATATTAAATTAAATAAATTATTATTTTTGAATGATGTTTCTTAATTATGTACCTAATCTCAAAGACACTATAATTTATTGTACTAGGAATATAATTTTATATTAAAGTATAATTAAAATAATCTAATATAATTTTTAAAAGGGAATTGGTTTTATAAAAATAATATATAGAAATAATTTCTGGAATAAGTAATAAATATATCCATGATGCATAATTTCGAGGAACATAATTTCCGTTGAAAATTCATTAAATTAAACTAAATGTTTCAAGATAATCATAATGATCAAAATTTAAATAATAGATAATAAGTTACATTAAATTTATTGGAAATATAATTTTTGAAATAAATTCATTTTATATTTATATTAATCAACCTGGTGATAAACATTGACATAATCATTCATAACAATTATTTCATTGTAAAAGCCTTGATAACTTGTAGAATATGATAAATAGTTGAAAATAATTAAGGGGTGATAAAATAGGAGAACTCTATATTCATTGAAGACAGTAATATGGAATTTTATATAACAACTCGAAAAGAAACATTTTAGAAAACATTACAAAGATTGAATTAAAACATTTTTGAAGAAAAAAGATAATGTAAAATGTCATACAAGTAAAAAAAATGAATTTTTAATAAAATAGTGAAAAATAAATACATGTGTGAAAAAAATACTTGATCAATAATGTAAAAACCCATCTTTTTTAAACAATTATTTTACTGAGTCATGTTTCAATGATATAAAATGTTAAAACAAAATATGTAATCTCTATAAAATGGAAATCATTAATAGTAATACTATTAATAATGAATAACTATATATTCATGTTAAATAATTAAATGGGGTTCTAAACATACCATATAAAAATTAATAGGCACAATATAAAAACTATGTCTCAATGGAGTGGAATTTGTGATAAAATCCCTTATCAAAAGGTCAAATTTCTACATACATGATCTGACCTCCAATATAATTAATTTATGTTTACTATAAAAACATTATAGAAACATATTATATTTTACTATATCATGTATGTTCCATTTATAATAAATTTTGACCTATTTGTTAAAAATATTTTAATTATATCAATATATATTGTGATAACAACATTTTTTTCTTGTACGTTTTAATATAGGTGTTTCAGTCCACTGAATATTCACACGATTCTATAATATATATATATATAATTATTAACAATATATTACTATGAAATATTATAAATATATAGATATGTATAATCATCCATTAAATATAGATATAAAATATTACACCATTTATATAGATATTATGATATTTGTATGCATGAATCATGGTTTGGTATTTCAATGGATGGTAAACGGTAAATAATCATTCAATTTTATAAGATCATTATCATATTAGATATATATTATTTATTTAATATATATATATATATTACCATCCATGTAAGGAATCAGGGAATACTGAATCACATTGTTTCGAGCTAGTGGCAGTCCACATGTATACATTAGAGATAATATCATTTAAAAATAGATTCATTGATATGAAGGTAGTTTGAAAATAAAAATTTTAGATGCATATTTATTCCAAAAATATCATATTCAATCATTAGATCAATATTTCTAATAATCCATATAATTTGTTGATGAAAAACATTACTTCGCTCTGTGGAGATTTTATATAATACATACTCATGAGAAATGTGATCTATTTTAATATGATGGAAAAGTTATGGAAATTGGGTTCAGAATAATTGAAATAACATAATAGAATATTTATGATACTTGAGTTTTTATTTATGTTTATTTGAAAAAATAAAACGATGTTTAAGTGGAAATAAACATTAAAATTCAGTAATGAAAATCACCTCATCTTCAAAGGAATTACAATAAATATCCACTTATGGAATGTAGCGATGACCTTTTTCAAATAGTATAACCACTAGTACATTGATAATGGTGCTTATAAGTTAAATTAATCAGAATCGGTCAACATAATATGGTTAATAAGGTGTAATATAAAGAGATAATGGGTATCCTTTTACAAGTTCGTGTAGTAGTATTCATAGAATTTTGAAATTTATTAATTATTATAAATAATTTTTCATATACAAGGGGATAAAAATTGAAATAATTAGAATGTAATATTGCTAAAATAATAAATACTCTCATATAGAAACATTTTTTATAATTTTGGTTCTGTATTCAGACTTATCATTTAGTTTTATCCCCTTTTAAACCCTTTTGAAAAATATCATAGTATTAATATTTCCACCTTCCATGGGTATAATTAAGCCATAAGTATACAGTAAACCCATTAATGTATCATGTTTTATGTTTCAATATATATATCATTCGTAGGGATGATGATTATTATAATGTATTTATAATATTTTACTTATTATAGAATATCACAAATTTCATTTGATGACATTATTCATATAATATTAAATTACAGACTAAAATAAAATATTGAACTCAAATTTAATACATATATTATTTTTTTGATGTTACATATTTTTATTATGAAATAAAATACCACTTTTTGGGTAGATAGAGAGAAATTAAATATCACATAGGCCCAAGGAAATTTTCATGCATCAGGAATGTTTCACTTCATTCCAACATCATGCTTGAATCACTAACTTCCCATTTCATCCATGTTTCACCAAACACAGTGCAATTCCCCACATCATCTTTAGAATAATAAATCCCCCAAGGGTATTTATTGGATTAAAACCTTGGTCTTTTGGTTGAATGATTACGTGGTTTATTAATTTAACACAAACCTAACTTCAATTCTAATATAATACATTCAAACATCAATTAATTTGTTTATACATCTATAATATTCATGTGATTCAATGATTCAACAAATTTATTATACTTTAATATTTAATTAATATTTAGTTATATTTTTACTAAATTAATTTGTATTATGTTAGTGTTATAGATGAATTTATGCTAATTATTCAATCCTTAAATTTTTTAATTAACTAAATTTATAAAACCAATAAATTTAAAATTCTAACAATCATTTACAATAGTATACAATGTTTTTATTCATATGTCATAATATTATTGATATTAATGGAGAGTAAATGAAATGTTTTAAATTATATATTAAATAAATATTCTAATGTTAAAAATAAAACCTAATTGGAAATAAGGTCATATAATTTGGGTTTGGGTGATTATTTAATAAATAAAAACAACAACTAAATTAATTTTATGCATATATTTTTGATGAATTATAATGTTATTTCTTTCAATAATTACATGATATACCTTTTAGTGATGGGATAATTATTACCACTGATACTATTCCGAGTGATCAAAAAATAAATACTTCCTAATTACAATAATTAAACCTCATAATTCCGAATTATTAAAACATTTTTTAGTTCAATTATTAAAATTGGTACAATATAATTTATATAAAAACCAATAAATTAAGAAGCAATATTGTTTTTGTGGAAAAAATAGGCCCAAAATGATCATATACAAAAATTACAGATATAAATGAATTAAATGTAACTAATAATTACATTTATAAATAGATAATTTTTTTAATTTTTATAATTTTTTTATTATATATCATTTACAATTTAAAAAAATTACTACTTTACAAAATTCATTATTTATCAATATTAATTGGAAAAAAATTATTTTCATAAAAATATGAAATCTTCATTTGATGAAAATGTTGACATGAATAATTAATATATAAAAATTTACAACATAATAATATTTTAAAAGGATTTCAAGGATCTTATATTCCTCATACTACATGAAAATAGAGTCAACAATAAAATTAATTAATGGTAAATATATCAAAAAAGTTCATGCATTCAATGTGTAGTTGATGGAATTCATTGCTACTCGAATGCTGGAAACTATATAGTTTTAAGAAATGTGTGGATACTCTACAAACCATAAACTAGAAACCCCATGAAGGAACATACATATCAATTATGAATAGTCATACAATAAACAGTACAAATCAATGATTCACCAAAAAAAATCCAATTCCCAATAATATGAAAACCTTCCACTATAAAATAAAACCAAATTCATTCTCTAACCACTATTAGTATTATTAGGTAAAACAAAATTGAGGGATTAATTTATTTTTAAAAAGGTATTTTGAAATTAATTTTTATTTTATCTAGTGAGTGGATGGTTTTCCCTTATATGTTTACTCCCTTGGAAATCCAATGAGACTAGATATATCTCTGTAGATATATTTTCATTAGTATAATGAAGATATGGCCAAATTAATAGTGAATGCCTACTATGGTCATGGGTATATTAAATGATGTAAAATATATTCTTAAATTAATATATCTATTTCCATTCATAGAAAACAATCTCATGATGCACTATTACAAAATGTATCACTAGTTCATCTGTATGTGAAATGATCTACTATCAAGGGGTACTCCTCAAATTATGGAAAAGAATTTTTCATTTAGTTCAGTGTAATTGGTCCAATGATATTGGAATATCATAAATCCATAGTCCCTACAAATAAATTATTATAATAATTTTATCTTTAAAAATTAGAAAGAATAATATATAAAAAATAAAAATCTCTTATTTTCCACATTTTTACAACGACAACCTCTATTAGAAACTAAGAATTATTTTATAGATTTATGTGGTATTTAGATTAAGGGTGGAAATACAATGTCATTGTCTGACCACCATATATTCAATATAAATATGGTGCAGTATCCACACATATAAATGATTCCTCTTAGTGAACTCACTATGGGGATTAATTAATTTGGATTGATGACACAGTTGAGTGAACATATGTTCGTTAACTCATAAAGAATCGTAATAATAGGTGAAATCAATTGAAAATTAAATATGGACAATTCCATATTTATATACATGATCATAACCATCTACATACCAACTATTAAACCTCTTTGATAGAGACAATTGTACTATATTGACTTTGGGCCTCGCAAAGACCACACAAAAATCACACGGGCTTCTATTTTACATTCATAGAATGAACCCCTCTTCTTTTTGGTCATTGTGAATTTTAATTGCGGTTCATTTTTCTAATCCTGTAATATTGATGACATAGAATTTTATTTCACATATACTCAATGGATTGATGATGAAATATACAATTTTATTCCCCACAAACTGTCTAACTCAGATCAAGAAAGCATTATGGATTCTCACTAACCTACATTGAATATCCACAAAAAATACAAGAATATTATACATAAATATTATTGTGATATACAAGTAACTAACAAAAAAACATCATAAATACCAACCCTCTATGGTATGTTTTTTCAACACTTGATTAGTATGAAATTTTCACTTACAAATGAATTATAGGATAAGAAACCATTTGTATCACACCCTATATTTTTTGATGAATATTTTTAGAAAAATATTACATTCATACTTTATATACATAATTACATCCTTGTAATAAAATGGATTTGGGAGAAAATAAGAAATAGTTTTAAGATATTCTATTGAAAATGAAAAAATGGAATTATTTTCATTGTAAATATTAGAATATGTGAATCATAAGATGCTATTTTTTCATTGTAACTTCTTCAATGATAGAATATTACATAGAGAAGTGTATTGATATTTGATTATCCATAATCCTCATATTTTTTGATACTATTTATTTATCCTTTATGGAGTTCAAAAAATTTTCTCATGCTCCATCTTGATGTCATTGTGGAGAAACATTTATTATTTCATTATAAGCATGAATTAACGCTATTAAGAGTGTGCTGTCTGGGATCACCTCAATCGTAATTTACAATCATGGATCAATCCATTAAAGCCTATGTATTCCTCATGCAGACTACATATACATTCATCCTTCACACATTTACTGGAGTGATGATCCTCGATTATGTGGACACATATTGTGTGAGCCCAAATATTGCACAAAAATACCTTCATATCATACTAAAACCATTGGGACTAGCCAAAATAGGGTTCCAAAACCCTATTTTATGTTTTTATTTATATATATAGTGTATATGACCATCCAATTATCCACTGTATCAAAGGAAATAATAAAAATTCAAGGTCCATAAATCCTATCATTCAACCAGACACCCTTGATAGGGGCATCAAGCCAAGAATTCACCCCTTCCATCATGAATTCCCTTGATAATATTTGACTATAGAAATAAAAAAATATATAAGAACAACCCAATTATGGATACTATTATGTGACTACAATGATAATTGGGATCCCTATTTGGAGGATATTAGATTTATCAAACATTTCCATGTTCTCCCACACCATTTATGAAGTTCACAACATCCAATCATCGATGGTAACCATACAACCTTAGTGAATATTATTGGTGTTAGGATATCCATCATAGAGTATTTTAATAGGATTTGTTACTTGACTACGCCATTAACATCGTATGTATCCAATAATACATATCTAAATTTTGGAGTTGTTTTGCTGATATTGATATTAAAAAAACACTCAATATGGTTATCTTTAGAGATAACATGAATGATCAAGGAAGACTGAGAAATGGAATACTCAATGCTTAATCCATGATTAAAGTATATTTTTACACTTATATAATGTGATAAATCATCTATAATACCATATTTATTAACAAATTTTACAAATCATGTTGGATTATAATTCAGAGTCCTGAATTATATTACTATATTTTGATTTTTCTATTTTAATTTTTTATTATTTATTTATTTCATATTTATTATTTATTTAATAATTATTTATAATCTTTTTTTTATTTATCTATGATCTACTATTTATTAATTTATTGTTAATTTATTACTTCTTTATTGTGTATTAAATATATATTATTTTTAATTTTCAGTATTTTGTTTATATGTTTAAGTATACTATATAATGTTTACTCAGTAGATAAGGCACTTTTACAAAGCATCACACATCATTTAACAATTGGTTTAAATCATAGCTAAATGACAAATAACCCCTTTAAGAAACACCATATTTTTATATTTCATGTATGTTACTTATTGTCATGAATAAAAAACAAGTGTTAAATATTTACATTCAAAAAACCTCTTTTGAATATTTATCAATGAATTTATCTTACTTGTTACAATTTCATACTCAATTACTAAATAATTAACACTAGTTCAAACATTTTGTTGATATGCAACTTGAAAATAAAAATTGTATTCAGTATGTTTACTATAGTAAATAATTCCATTTTCTTATAAACTCTATAATAATAAACATGAAATTTTTTTCCTAATTATATGGAATTTATATTTTTAAATCCAACCATGATATTTATTTATGAATGATGAAATACATTATAGTTAGCGACATGTTGGGAAATATTTACACATGAGTAATGTTTCCATTATAGATCAATCGCTATGGATGGAATTTAAGAATAATTGTATAATTCCAAAATTATAAATAAGTCATAAATAGAGGATTATGATGTTCTAACTATAAACGTTAAGGACACCATGTGAAAAAATGCCATTTAAATTTACCTATTTCTTCTGAAAGGAAGGGTGTTACTATTGGTGTGAAGGATTCCCATCCTTCACTGATCATGTTACCTATGTTTCATGAAACTTATAATAGAAATGAGGGATTGGTTTCTTTTTTTAATATTGTGGCTAGTAGGAAGTTATCACATGATGATCATGATAATAACAGTAGTGGAGGTGTGTTACCTCCTAGGAATTTTCATGCCCTACACTCATTTTTTCATCTAATTATATTTCTTATGTGAAGACCTCCATGTTCTTTGATGATTGTTCTTATGGTCCTAAAAGTGACACTGAATTGGATCCAAAGGTATTATTATAATATCAATTTATTTCTAAAGGAAGAATATGTGTTTCCCTAGTAGGTACTCCCTTAGGTGTGTGTTGGATGCCTTTATAGTTTATTTGGTACATTATGTTCATGTGGATGTGAAAACACATGTTGTTGCTTTGAAGTTTATGAGGATACATCTAGTTGCTTCTAGATGTTATTTGCTTGATAAATGCTCTCTTCAAACTGCAACTATAGATAGTGTGCCACCTGCATAAAAGGAATCTCGACTAGAGCATGTGGAGTTACCTAATGCACATCATGACTTGGGGACCCTAAAACATGAAAACTTTGTGATGTATATAGGTTATATTCTGGACACTTCAACTAACTTGAAGTCTTTATTGGAGACTAATTTTCATGAATATGTGAAGTATAAATTTTTTAATTTTTTGTACTATATTAACTCCCATGAATATGAAACATTTTATATGGAGAGAAGGGAGAGAAAATGTATGCATGTTTTAGTTGATACTCAGGCTAACACTCATTTTCTAGCCATGTGGGCTTTCATCATGTAGTTGTAGGTCGGGCATCCCATGAATGAGGAAGTGTCAATGATAACTATTGGAGGTGGTAAAGGGATAGATGATGTGGTGACTATGGATTATGTGGACCATCAAGTCACTAAGGCAGAGGATAATGACACACATGATGTTTGGAAGAAACCAATGTAATGGTAGAGGCGATTAAACCCAAGAGGGTGACAAAGATGTTCACATGGTTGTAAAAATAAGGGATAAAATGAATTTCTCGATTTTTGTTTTATAGTGTACATCAATTTTTCCATGAACTCTCTATTATTATTTGTTGTTATTCATGTGTGATAATTATATTGGGCCATGGGGAACACCTATGGTCTAGAATTTTATAGAATGTATATATATATTTCATGTGATGTAGTATTGAAAAAACAATCTCATCACATTATAGAGGTGGTAATCTTCACATAAACAAAAATGATGTTATCATTTTTAGATATGTGAAATTTCCGGAAAATATATGAATCATTAAATTTATTTAATTTTTATATCTAATGAATATAATATATATAAAGTAAATCATTAATAATGTCTATTCATGATTGATGTTGAAGGAAAATGATTTATGTCGATTCAAAGGATGATTGTACCCCACACACAAAAAATATTGTTTAGTTTCACATTTTATGGAAGTGGAGACAGATTTAGGTTAATCCATTAACATAAAACAAATCTTTTGTTGAATATATATATATATATATATATATAATTATATATATATATATATTTGTTTCATGATTTAATATTATTTTATTAATGTGAAAGTATATGAAAATTAAAATTCATGGTAAAAAATAATACACATTCTTCAAAAATCCTCTATAGGTTTATACAATAATGCATCATAAGATAGTTTTCTAATTAATATATAGAATTTGTGTCATATTAATGGATTTAAGGGGGATTCCAGTAGGTGTTACCTGAACTAATTGGTTTTTTAAGTGTAGAGCGTAAAATAATGGTGTGTGTGTATCCTTTAATAAATATGGGAGATGGTACACCTGGAATATTTTAAATGAAAACAAATATTTAAATGTCTTATTCAAAAATGTGTTTTAAAAATTACCATTTTAACATATTTGATGATACAAGTTATGATGATGTACATACCATAATATGTATATATATTTTATTCTATTTTATCCCTTACCTCTTTAGTTTAACCGTCAATTAAGCAATTTTAACCAGTCCCGTGATTTTAGAATTTTTAAAATTCATTAAGAACAAAAATAATTTTATCTGTGTAACTCAATTCTATTAATTATCAATTAAAATACATAATAAATTTTATCTAACTCAATTCGTGTAACTAGAATAATATATAATAATATTAATACAAAAAAACATGATGGATAACAGTTTTTTAAAATATTGAATTTTTAAGTATAATTTTTTTATACAAATTAAAACAAGTAAATTGAAATAAATTAGATTATTTAAAATATAATAGAAATAATTTCACCCAAATTTAATTTTTTTTATGTAATGGTACTTTTTTAATATGTGAATTTGAAATATAGTGTTCAATAAAAATCATTATTTCTCACTAACCATGGGATAATAAATCATTTCAAGAAAATCAGAAAAATCACCCTATGCTAATATTATTGGTAATATTAAATAAATTTATAACTATTTTATTGAATTATATTTCTATAAGATTCTATATGTAATTATATTATTTAATAAAAAAAATCGATGATTTTTTTTATAAAAATTATTTTATTTAACATAAAATACCATGACAAGTATTGAAGTATTATTTACTAAGTAGCTATAAATATAATAATATTGACTTAGAACCATATATATATCATAAATATATGTATCCTATTCATACCAACTAATTTAATGGATATGATGTAATGTTCATATTTTAATAACAATACGTCATAGTTCATTAATGCTTGGTGATGTGTGTTTTACATGCAATCAAACATTGTATTATTTTAATTGAAATAAAATTTATGTTGTTACAGAATATTTAAAACTATACACCCTGATGGGATGTCATTGGGGAGTTTCATTGTTCAATATATTTCTCTTAATGAACCTATTGAAATGATATATTTCATAATTACTTGAGTGGAATATGTTAAATATATGAAAAAAATATAACCTTTCTTATGATTTTAGAGTTATATGATTAAACAAATAAAACATTGTTTCGATTATACAATTATAGGTCGAATTAAATTGGACATTGGAAATGAAATATTTGGATTGATATTTAATATTCATATAATCAAAATCCATTTGATATTATCACAATCTTCTCAGATTAATTATTTTTGTGAAACAAGACAATTCAGAAATAAATTAAAAATGCATGTATTCAAAAAACATGTTGTGTTATAAAAAAATAAGGGGACGTACTTTTATTATTGGGAATATTATTATATTGTATTTATGATTGAAATAGTGATTTCAGTAGTCTTACTAATGGTGGAGAGGATGATACCATAATAGAAATTTGTTTTTTATTACCAAAGATATTCATATAAGTGATTGATATTTATCAATTCTATATTGGAATATTAACATTTTTATGAGGGTGTTGTGAACCATAAATGGGTTTTAAATAAATTATTATTCATTAATTGTATTGGAACACATGATAAATGAAATAAATTTCATTAAAATATTTATTTTATTATTATTTTATATATTTTGAATAACTAAAGAAGAACACATGATGGAGGCATAACAAGTTCTTACGATTAATAAAATCATGATGATTAGGTAATAAAGGGTTGATTGATTTTGAGAATCATGAGATAGATAATATAGTAGTTGATTTATAATTGAATTAATGTTTAATCCATGATATTCATATTTGTATAATTTTTCATATTGTAATATATGAAGATTAATTATTAACCTTTTGAACAATTGATTAAATCATTTTAGGGTTAAAATAAGAGTTAATTTTGGTTAGAATATTGAATTCAATATTTATTTAGTATATTATAGATTAATTTTTATTATTGATTGATATGTTATGAAGAATATATAATTACTCTATATATATATAATGGTATGTGATTGTATGAAGAATAAATATTAGTGTTGGAAATAAGAGTTACATGGTTTAACCAAAGTGAGTAATGTTTGTATAATGATAAATGTTGAATGCCAATGATGCACATGTCAACATTACTGTCATCTAATTTAATAAATGATTAATTATTATACTCTGTGGACATAATTTGATAGCTATATAGAAGGTAATGACTGAGATTTTAGTCCCTTTAAATGGCTATTATCTTTGAAAGAGTCTATAACAGACAACAATATTCTAATGAACCACCCTACCAAAAAGAACCTCTAAATATTAAAATAATACACTGAAAATAAAAATTATTAAATAAAGAGTAATAGTAATAATTAATAAGTATGTATATGATTAGTTTTATTTTATTTTTATTTAAAATAAAATATTTCATATTTAATAATGCATTAAAAATTGTTTATTATTTTATCATAATAAATTATATTTTTAATTATTAAAATTTTATAATAATGGGAAAATTTAATATATATAAACAAATATAAAAATATTTTTTAAAAAAAAATATATAAATATTTATAAAAAACATTTATATTTTAAAAGGAAATTTTTTAAATAAAATTACTTTTATTAATATATATTTTCTCCAATGAAATTACCATTAATAAATTTTAAATTTTCTTTTTGATCTGTTTAACATTATATTTTGTTTTAATTGGTAAATATTATCTTAATATAATTTTTTAGGATTTTTCTAAATGATAATTTTTTATGTAAAATGTATAGAATAATTATTTTTAAAAGAATATGAATTTTTTGACCTAATTGTATTGAAAACCATAAATGGATATTAATGAAACATTTTTAAGGATAAAATATTTATTTTAGAAGAGATAATATAGATTTATAATTTTTTGGATTTTAATTTAAAATCTGATATTTAATATTTTAATAGATGATATATAAATTTCAATATGAAGTAAAACCATAATATTTTTGTTTTAAAATATAATTTTTAACACTTTATGAAAACCAATCGAATAAAACATAACAAAAATTCAAAATTATTTTGATGAAATTATATAATATAGATCAATATTTAATCATAAATGATATTTTTTATAGGTAAAAATTAGTTTTAATGGTAATAGCTACAATTTTAAAAATAAAAAATTGAAATTTCAAATACATCAAATATGTTTAAATCATATTTTTGAATATATTTTTTAGTGCTTTATTGAGCTCATATCTCATGAATTGCCTTATTTACCCATTATAAAGCCAAATTAATTTGTAGTGACTTATCATTATAGATTTTTTTGGGTTTCTAAAAAAATATAATTCTTTTTCACTTATAAAAGGGTAACTTCTCTACTCATTTATCGTCTCATTAAAATCCCAATTTTTCAGATAAATCTCATCTCAAGTATCACCTATGCACTCAATTTCATAAGAAATATGTTCTTCATTTTTATTTCAAAAATTCATAAAAAATTTCCCTATTCCTCATTATAATGTACATAATTCCCCAAGTGAGGAATATGTTCATAACCTAAATTTTATATTTTATTTTCTATTTGTATTCATTTCAAATATTATTTTCATAGAATAATATTGTTAAAATATGTTTCATTAGTATAATAATTTTTATAATGATGGTACAGGAATTAAATAACCTCTAATATTTCCTTTATTAAAAACAGAAACCATTAATCATACATATCTTCCACAAACACGACTTAATGCGTTTTCCCCTTAACCCCCATAAAATAATTCTCTTAATTTGAAATTTATATATATTAATAAAATTTATTCTCTATTTTTTACTCATAAATAAAAACTCATATTCCATTTAAAAGCAAAATCAACTGATCATCTATTTGTACATGTAGAATTCCACATCCATGGAACTATCACATGAAATTATTAAATTCGTCTATGAAAGATATTAATGGTAATGAAAATGGTCTTAAATGAGGATTTTATGTTTTTGAGGAAATTTTATATTTTTTGTTATCATTTAATTAATGTATTATTATAAAAAACATTGTGACCCATTAATGATTTTACCGAAAAACTATTATAATCAATAAACTTATTAAAAGAAAATATTTTAATATGAATATCAGTAATACATATATTTTTCATTTTGACATCATATCAATAATTATATAATCATTTATAATTTTTATATATAACTCTGTCAAAATTAATTAAACCATTATATTTTTGAAATACTTTTATTTCAATTACATGACCCCACAATCATCAATTAATCTTGGAATGGTCATGTTAGGGTATGTTTTAACCTATACTGGATGAATTCCATGAGATTATATAATGAATGAATTTAAAAAAATAATTCATTGTATAATATTTTATAAAATTTAAATAGGATTTTTTTATAAGAAGGATATATCAATTTTTTACTCATTAATTTGGAAAACATCGTTTATAGGATGAATAATATGTGAAAATGATTGATGTAGACTAAATATTAATAGATAAATCATATTAGAATAATGGAATCATCATTAAATATCATATATAATTATATGTCATATATTTATTTATTGATCAAAATTTTGAAAATAATAAAAATAAAAAATATTTTAGCATACTATTTCAAAACAATCAATATTTCCCACAATAGTCATAAATAATTTGTGATAACAGATTAAATATAATTTTAAAAATAATTATAAATGAATTTTAATAAAGGTCATGAACATGATAAAGACTCAAAAATGGTTTATATAGATTCTTTTGATTTCATAAACTACCCTTATAGTGCATTTGATTAAATAGGTAATCAAGATAAAACATTCTCTATCTGATTTTTTATAATATGTGACATGTTTGAAATTGTCTAGAATAATTGTTTTGATATAGTGAAATAACATACCTATATAATTAAAAAATAAATATTCCATACATTTAAATAGTATTTAATTCACATTTCCAAATAATCCACTCAAGTTCAATGGATTATTATGTTACCAATTCGAAAATAGTTTCATCAACATAGTTTCCAATTTATTAGATCATATTACTTCTAACATAAATATATCCATAAAAAGTAATTTATCTAATAATTCAACTATTTTTTATGATATTTCCTCTTTTTCTTTTGGTCAATGACATCTCATCAGTAATACCAACTTGTTTTTGAAATTTTTTAGCTAATATAAATGCATATAATTGGTATGAATAACTAAAATTCTTAATAAATAATCTTTTTTTCCATTCCACTAATTTTATAAACATTAATTATTTTGACAATTTTTTGGTACGATGAAGTGGATTATTTTAAATGATTATTAAAATTTCATTTCCCCAAATTGCATTTTAAAATCAGATAATATTTTTATTATGTGGATTTTTAATTAAAGGAATTTTAGATTATTTAATTTAAATCGTTTTATATTCTATCAAAATTTAATATATCATCTTCGAGTGGAAAATATTTATCAAAGAATTTATTTTTAAAATATATTTTATTATATTAATTTTAAATTATATATTATTTAATTTTTTCCACTTCACTATTTATTAATTAAATTATTAAAGTAACTTATAATTTCTACATTTTATTGTAACATTAATAGTATTTCCAAATGTCATTTTTTTATTTTCTTATTTTTGAACTATTTATTTATATACTATGTAGCTTTATGTGACAATTCCCCTATATTTTATTTGTATGAAAAACAAATTCAATTATTTTTTTAAAATTTTTCATTTAAAGTTCTCCAAAAACTCCAAGGAAATTAATTGTTTTTTATGTTTTCATTCCTAATCCACTAAAATGTATTTTCATAAAATGTATTTTATTTTTATACATATTAATAATTATTCATTTATATTATTTAAATATTCTCATCCTTTCCATTTCAAGGGATATATTATGTAATTATATTATGAATCAATGACATAACTAATTTTAGGAAATTATACTTTTATATCCAATGATTTTATATGTTCGTGTTATGTGATATGGTTATTAAACCCAATTATTTTTCATGAGTTCAAAAATATATTTTTTTGATTGATAATTGGAATAACCCATTGTATTAATGATTATATTTGGTTTCGAAAATATCCTTTAAATGTATAGGATTATGTTTGTATTTCAGGAGTTATTCAGGTATGGAATTAATTATTTTGTTCAGTCGTGTGTGGTAATGATGGTTTATCACACATAACCAATAATGAACATAATGATTATGTTTGATTGGCATGTAATAATTATTTTTTCCATGTTATTTTTCTTATTAATATGGTTTTTCAATTTCTCTAATTTTACTTAGGATATTTTATATTTTTATGATTAGATGTAGCATATATTATGCTCTCATGGATTATATTCTTTTACTCATGTTTTCATAGAATTTGATTCATGAATATTGTTATTCCAAGAAATATTCAGTGAAATATGACATATGATTTATTAGGTATATGTTTTAAAGGAATCATGATTATTACCACATTCTCATCATATTCTCACTTATTATCTTTGATTATTCTCTCTTATGATTATCCTTACTGACCGTTTGAGATCACTGATTTCTTATGCTATTATTTAATAATGATATGAATAAATGTTAGATTTTAGATGTGTATATATTTATAACTAATGATAGAAATTAAGTAATTGATGTTGAACGATTTTAATGGATTTAACAGGAATATATATAGTGGGCAAAATTTCATGATTTTTTTAATTAATGATTTATCCGAATTATCCAAAACACTATTCCTAAAATGTCATGGGATTCTTTTGTAAATAAATATTTTCATTATTTCATGTAATTAAAAGATAATTAGCTCTCATGTATCATACTAGTATATTCCTTACACCCTATAAAATGGGTACAAACTAAAGAGATTAATTATAATCCTTCATGGAGTTAATGAAATTATTTCCAAATCCTTATGAATTTTTGGATGACAAGAAAATATAGAAAATCCATTAATCCATTATGGATGGAACAAATATATTAATAATTCATTACTCTTATAGGAAAAAACTGCATGGGTGGGTTACCATGACCCCATCCACGAGTGAAATAAACTCAAGTATAATCGTTTTTCATTCAATGTTAGGTTTAAACTACAACGTAACATTAAATACATCATATATTATGTTAGATGATCATGAAACTCACATTACATCCATATATATATAAAATATGACAAAACCGTCAATAATTCCATTCATGATGAATTATAAAATGCAACAGTTATATGTATTAAAATTCAGAGAGCCTTTAAATTAATCTAAACACCATATCATTACCACCCATACCTCCTTTATATTTTTAATATGTAAAACAGATGGAATAAAAATTCATTCAATTTTCTATTATGTAAACATTGTAGACAGTAATTTTATCACATTCGTTATATTGATTTTCCATTTAAATTTATTATTTGAGGTAATTAACCCAAATTAGTTCATTAATGGATTGGATAATCATATATTAATTCAATATAAGATTCACATAGTATATTAAAATATTTTTAGGAAATTTTTTAGTTCCCCAACCTCTCATTCATTTTTTCTAATTTACAATATGCTAATATGTATTCAATTAATGAAATTGAAATTTAGTATGGGGATATTAATTCTTAATAAATAGTCAAAGAACAATAATGAAAAAAATTTCTAGTTATTAGTGATTAACACGTAATACATGATTCATTCAAAACATTTCATTGGGGTTAAAAAAATATCCATTTCCATAATACATCATTGGACTTCCCTAATGGGAACTAAACATTTTATGGAAAATTCTTCCATAAGAAAAAAATTTAATTATTTATTATGATTTCACATGGATTAAATAATTTATGGTGTCTTGAGGTGTTATTGGGTTTTTTAAAAAAATAATTTAATATCACTAATAATTTTAACTACATATAAATATGGACAGATATTAAAACCCACTAATGATTCAATAAAGAAAATTTCCACAATAATCACAAGCTCGTAAAATTTAGATATATAGAAATAAGAAATAATATGAATCAAACTTATGTGACACCCTATATGACAAGATATATTCAATGATATATCAAAAAAATAATTTTTTACACATTATTTTTTTATCCTCAGGGAGTGTATGAATTCTAGTAGAAACTCAATGATAAAAAAGTATCATAGGTGACATTATAATAGATTTAAAAATTACAATACACAAGGTTGGTTGATTGAAATTAAAATTAAAACAATATATTGAAAAAATACAATACCACATATGCCTCATATTTATTCAATAACGGAATATGATAAATTTTTATAGAAAACGAATTGAATAAGTACATTACTAATAAATCCCATTGATCGGTAAGAAACATTTCAATGAGGAATGGTCGACTGACAATATGTAGTAAATAAATTATCCCATATAGGTAAGTATAATGACCGTATCATAAAACCACACACTGGTGTTCCAAAACATGGGTTTCACAACCTCTTTAATCCTGATCCATTTTCCAATTGAACCTATTAGAATAAAAGATTGAATGATGTTATCGTGAGTAGAATAAAATATGATATATGAATAAATATTTTCAAAAATAACCACAATTCATCCAGTAATATAAATTAATCATAAATGATTAAAAAAATATAATAATACAATAATTATTGGTAGGATTACATGTGATTTTACTTTATGGATCACTGACCATTGACCTGATATCATATACAAAAAAATTATAAGAATAAAAATAAAATGAGGGGTAACTACCATACCTAATTTATCCTTCACGATAAACCCACACTATCCCATTAGATCGTTCAATACTCAGTTTACCCACTATATAATATTATGAAAATTAGGACATCCCATGTTCAAAAGTTTTACGAACCCGCTTTCATGGGTTGCAAAAATTTAGTATTCAAAATCTATTTGTATGTCTAATATACATAAAAGATAAAATGTATACAAAATGTGATTTTTTCAATACATTTTAAAGATTAATTTAAGATTTTACAATTAAATTAAAACTGATCCATGGGTCTAATGTTGACATACAGAGTTGAAAATACCTACATCATTAATGTATGGATCTATACTGTAACGATTCGTAAATATTAGGGTTATAATTCCCCAATGTAATAGGATGTCAAAATGTAATCTATAGGAATTATCACAAATTTAGTAATTAAAAAACCAAATACCCTCATTCTGAATGTAATCCCACAATTGAATAGTTGTATAAAAATATTATATTGCCAAAACCTATCCATTGTGTTAGAAGTCTTTATATAATATGGCTTGAAATATACCAATAATAAAATTATTAGAGAATATATAACAATTTAGGAAAATTCCATACATATAATTCAATATATCTAATAATTTAGGGGTTGGTGGCCTACCGAGTAATTAAGCGTCGAAATATCATCCGTGTAATGATTCCCTTCCCATGAATTGGTATATCAATATCATATAGTGGAGTAGAAGGATCAATTCTGATGAATCAGTAGTCATAATACCATCAATGAGGATGATAACTTACATTTGAATTAGTAAATTGCAATTATATTGGTGGATGATTATCTAAAAATAGTCAATATATCAATATAATATGAGAGAAATTTTCAACATTAGATTAAATAAATTTGTATCATATGGGGTTGTTGTATTATACATTATTTATTATGTTGGATCACCAGGGGAAAATATATACCCACCATATAATCTCATCACATAATCCTGAAGGGTAAATCTACCATCCTATAAACAAATATATGTCATATATATATATATATATTTCATTATAGCTAAACCCTCTGGATTATCACCAATGGTGATAGTCACTACGACCTAGTCCAACTTCTAATGTAATGACTTTTATCCATATATCCACTAAGAATAATGCAATCAAGTCTATATTTGTAACATAAGAAAATAATATTAAACCAAATAATATCTTTATCAGACCCATTTGTAAATTCATTTAAATACTTTGGACCTATCTATTTTCGCACTCACTAGATCCAACTATTTGTAAAAATCCATTATATTCCCCCAATAAATATGCCACATTCCCAATCATAGAACAAATATTATGACCCAAATCCAGATCCAATTATATATCACAACCATGTACTACTAATCATAGATCATTTCAAAGTGACTAACACTATATTCCAAGTCTCCCCTATTCCATTTCTATTAATAGTTCTCACTACCATAATGTTATCTATCTCAGTTAACTCTAAGGGGACTAAAAATCAACACACAATGAATACAGACTACGATAAAGCATATTCTATCTCCTAAATACTAATCCTTCTAGTGGAAATATCAAAAAATGTAATCAACCATAAAGGGGGTGATCTTATAAATATATGAGGTGATAAATCATCTCATATGAATCTAATTTCCCCATGAAATAATTATCCTAAAGAAAAAATATTTTACTCTAAAGAATTATGTTATATATTAATTGGTATCCAAAAAATAAATCATCTATCTTTTATAATGTCTACCAATATCTTCCCCTCTAGGAAACATGTTCTTTGAGTGACTCTATATCCCCCAACTATGACTGCAGATCCTTCATAGAACATAATATTCTAAATGAAAATATAACACCATGTAATCTATATATCAATTAAATAAACCAATCTATATATATTTTTACGTAAAAAATTAATAGTTTATCCATGTACAATTGTGGTCATGATAGAAAAATAACATCAATGGGTCTACCATGGATCAAGACACATTCATTAATTTCAATGGATTTTAAGGTATTGAATTCATCTTCAATTTAAGGTTAATTTTCCATAGAGTATAACCCACATATTAAATTCCCATAATAAATTACTAAATGTTAAGAAAATTAATAGCGAACACCTCCGATTTACATTGATATTTTATCAATGTGATTCTCTACCAAAACTCAGCTAATACAATCCTTCTCTCGTCCATAATTGTATCAAGTCCCATTCTCCTAACTGATGAAACAAAATAAAAAATAATAACTATAATATTTTATATATAATTATTTTTAGTTTAACTAAGAAAACATAAATAATTTACAAACACCCAAAATATTAACTATCTTTGGAATTAATACATATTCATATATAGAAGATCCATAGTGTACTCTTAGAAATATTATTAGAAAAGCCACTATCAAACGGAACCAAGTAACATAATATTTTCATCCAAAATGATCATATAATTGTAATAATAAATAGAAAAAACTTATAATAAAATTTTAATATATTGTGTATTATCATCATCAGGCAATATCCCGTAGTCATTCACAAAAAAGAACATCATGCCATAATAATTACACCATCCTATAATGAAATTGACCTTAAAAATTACCAAAAATAATCCCAAATGACAAGTAGTTCGTGTGGACAACAAAATTATGAAATAATGGAATATAAATAAACTATATTTTTAAGGAATCTAATTTTCAAAATTCATTTCCTTTGTAGAATAACAATTTAATGATGGATTGTTTGATAGAAAATAAAATCTATTGAGAACTAATTAACTATTAATCATGAAGGGGGTTACCCATCAAATATCGATTTTACATAATATAAAACATAAGAATGATTTGTATCTTGTAAATAGTCATCTATTTATTGTATGATGACCCCCACAGACATGGTCATCCATGAAAACCATCAAAGGGACATGAAGTTACTACCCATAGTTAAATACATTAATATCATTCAATACAACATCATGGAATGACTGTTATGTATCCCCACACAAAACAAACATAATAAGATTCTGAGGACCATAATGTAGAGAATATTTAAAAAAAATTGACTATAAATTCAATTAAAAATATGATGGGCCAGTTGGATGTAAAAATGTATAGAATTTATAAAATTGATGAATTTATTCACTTATCATAATATGATGGATAAAAAATCAAAACCATAAAGAGAGACACCTCTAAAAATAATCTATTTTTAAAAAAAATCTGACCATCCCAAAATGGAATTATTTTCATCAATTAAAAATAATCTTTTTGTTTCCTCCCATGTAATAGTTTTAATTCACCAAAATTTGTAATGATTAGGTTTTCCTCATTGTAAATTGAACAATTGGGAATGTTCCTGATCATGCATAGAGTTATTTTAACATTAAATTTTTTTATTGAATCAATCATATGACTTTTGATTCCTCTAAAATATTAAAGATAGTCTCACCACAAAGTTGTATTATTTATCATGAAACCACTATCTTTCATGAAATTTTTATATGTGGAACGATCTAATTTTAATCCACTCAAAGAATATTTTCTCTTATGACACAAAGGAATTAATTATGATCTCATAATATATTACTATATAAAACAAACATAACAACTTAATGGCCTATGTTGAGTCATTAAATCCAATACATCCTTTTCTATTTAGGAATTTCAATATGGACCTCAATTTGTAGAGTTTGGTTGATCGTGAAGTGATTGTAAATATATAAAATAGGTAGAATTTGAATGATGATATTACATTTAGAAGAATCTAAATATATAATATCATGACATGGATTTGACAACAAAATTATCTACTAGATTATTGGATTACAATAAAATAAGGTAAAATACAAAACTGTTGTTCTCTAAAATGTAATCTCACTATAAATTAGGCCATTAATGAAATAATTTCCCCATAAAAACATCAAAAATTTATCAGCCAGAAATCAATCCATGGAGGAGAAAACAAGAGATATATTCTTATTCCCCTTTTACAATTTCATATTTAAAAAACCGTTTTTGTAGTATCGTTTCTATAAGGTGATTATTATTCATTTCCTAATGCTTCTTCCTAAGTGGATTTTGGAATCAACATAGTTAATTTTTTCATCTTTCAAATGATCACTCAGGCTTACTTTTCCTACGTTCAAAATTCTAAAATTATTAACTTGATACTCCTTTTGAGGGAAAAATATAATTACATTCCATGTATTAACATCATCATGAAACCATTCGATATAGGTTTCTCTAAATAAAATATGGCTCAGAAATTATCAACGAGATAATTACAAAACTATGGTATAACAATTGTGGCTTTCCTTGATTATTTCATTCACAATCATCAAGTTAATTATCTAGTATATTCTATATTATTATGAGATTTATTTTCTACCTATAATGATTTGTAGAATAGGGAATCCATTTATGGGTAATCCCCAAATAGGTCTTGGTGTATTTCATATTCAAATTAATAATTAATTTTGTACCCAATTTTGAACTATAATACAATATATAGATTGAAGGTTGAGTTTTACCTTTACAAAAGTGAACCAAATTTATCATAGTAATTATATCATCAATCTTTAATCGTCTATGATATGATTATAGAGAATGTTCCTTATACAATCACTATAGATGACCTTTTTTCAAACCTAATGTCATGATCCCATGAGATGAACCCGAACAAACGTTATATCCTCGTTATTATAACAATCATAATGACATGGTTATTGGGATTATTTTTGTTTACACTATCAGAACACATCAAAAATATTCATCAGAATCCTTCAGAGGCGTATGGTCAATTAAAACATTCATCATGGTATTCCATATATGGTAAAATCTCAACTTTGGGAGATTCTATAAAAGGGAGATATTCCCAATAAAGCTTATAAGGGTAGCCCTGAGATGTGTAAAACCCTATCATTAATCTATATTTATACATTTAATAAAACACAACCTTTCATAATGATATTAAAATTAATGGTGTAAGTTTTAGTAACGTGATGATAATTAGTATTACAATATCCTCACTATATGATGTTAAACAATAGTATATGGTTGTTTGACACATCCTTAAATTTCGATACATGAACTATAGGATATTTATTTATATTATATAATAGAATTATTGGGATTCCTCAGTTGGATCATATATGAAGATGAAAAGAGGTTAAGATAAGTGAATAAAAAAAAGAAAATTTCATCATTGAATATATTAATTGAATAAAATTATTAAAATATTTAATTAATAGATTTAAATAGGAGTCAATAGAACACGAAAGGTTGTATTTATTGATGTTTTTTTCATATTAAAACCAATCATCTCACATACCAATATACGCAATAAGAGTTACACATTTAACAAAAAATATGTTTTGGAGAATTATATCCCAATTACAACAAAATTTTCTTAGTAAAAACAAGACTTGAAGACAAAACATACATTTATATGGGGAGTTAAAATCAAATGACAACATAAAAATTAGATAATAAGTGTCACAACATGAGTGATCTATATTTTATATTATAGGTGTCATGACATGATGTTAGAGAATTATATGTGATTGAATATGTATAAAAATAATGTGAAAACATATGAGTTATTTGAAGAAGTGTTTCAAACTCAAGAAACATGAACAAAATATATTGAAAAATAATATAATACATGTGATGGTTCATAAGTTTTGGGTCATCCTTAATGACTCATGAACATATAAAAATATTTTTTTAAAAAAATAATCCATTGGGAGGTCTTCTAGATTTATAGAAAATTGTGTAGTATATGTAATAATATAAATCATTTCATAGTATTAATAATGAAACACTCCTGACACAGTATCAGAGTAAAATAGAAATTCTATCACCAAATAACTACTATATGAGTAGTATATTGCATGAAAAAATTTCGAAAATATGTCTAAAAAACTTCTATAATATAATATAAACTTAAAAAATTTGAGAGGGAAGAGAATTAAAAATTAAAAAACATTAAACTAGTATTTTAATAAATATAAAGTGAGAATGATACTATTGTATTATAATAATCACCCAAATATTGATATATATATTTAAAATGATGATGGATAATAAAAAAAACAAATCTCCTACAAAATTATTAAAATTTTATCCATCATAATCATCTAATGAATTATCCAATGAAAATCTCATGATAGAATTTATAATATGAAATTTAAAAAATATTCCATTGGAAATATTTAGTAATAATGAAAAAAAATTATACAAAAATAAAAATACAATTTTATAAATGATAAAAAAAATATTGAATTATATTAATAAATACTAAAATTATTTTAAAAACATCATATTTATATAAAATACTAAAATTAATAAAAATGTTATTCTGTTTGAGGCTATAAGTTTTATGTAGGATGATAAAACACAATGTAATCTTCAAAAACACATGTATTAAATAATTAAAATCACATAATCATGGTTTTAAATAAATAATATATATTTTTATTTAATTATTATAGATTAACTATTTAAACAAGCATATAGTTAATCAAAATAATAATAATTACATCAAAGGGGAAATGATTTTTAATATTTTAGAATAACCTCCATAATTTCACTGATCGACCTAAAAAAATTAATGTTTTCATTTGTCAAATTATTATTTTTCTCTGCATAATCAAAATGAAATTATAAGAGAATTGGAATAAGTTATTCACATAAATAATTATATTATGTGAAATCAATATATGTGATTTGATATTGATGAATGGAACACGTATAAACATTTTTTAAATCTGAAAAAAATATATATATTACTAATTTTGGACCCAAAATAGAAATAGATAATTACATAATCAACATTAATAATACTTGAATAATATTTTGATAATTTTTTGGCTTTCAAATGAATCGTTATTCATATTGTTATGATTTATATTGTCTAATAATTGAATAAAATTTATTGTATAACTGATTCTGGAAAATCATATATGATGTTAATAATATATAAGCTATGTAAGATGTCAGTATATATGAATTTTCTATGCTAATCAAATGGATAATTGAATTTTCACTATAGAAATATCAATATAATGATATAATGATATTTTAATGTACTAAAAAAATGTATCAATGGAACACTATATGAGACATGTTGATTCCTCCAGAATGTATTCATATGACAATTACTGAACATATGGGTCCAGGCTGCTGAATTGTTTATTATTTCCCCTTACAATATGGTAGGAAATATATAATAACTTCAACATGGAAATCGATAATATAGATTGCAGGATCAATAGGAATGGAAATTTAATGTCAAATATCATTACATGAAAGAATGAGGAGGCATTGTTGTGCCATCATCAATGGATTTGAATTTTCTTATAAATTTCATAAAACAATCTATATTTATAATTATATGAAGTTTATAAAAAACATGGTACTCTAAAATGAATAAATAAAATATTATGTAATTCAAATTCTTTGATATTTTCCTCTTTCATTAGGGGATAAGGAGAATGTACAACACCTTTTTATTAATTGTTTATTTGTACTAGACTATGTGGGTATCATACTTATCTATATGGTACTCAAATGTTCAAAAATAGATTGCTATATGAATACATGATATCCAATAGTAAATCTTGGTTGAGTGACAAATTTTAGACACTTTTGTTGGTAGTATCATGAGTAGTTATTTCCAGCATCTTGAATTCCTAAAATGCGCTGCTGTTCCAAAACCAAAGACACTGAATACATGAAGGTATACTTTTCATACATAGGGAGGATCATGCTTATTTTAATGGGTGGGTTGGAGATATGAATTACAGTTTAGATGATCTAATAATACTAATGATGACACCTATCTTAGAAATTTATATAAAAACCCTGGTTCATAATTTTGTCTATTGGATTCCCCCAAGCCCATCATGGTTTAAGGTCAATGTTTATGTAGCATCCCTTATAATTCTAGGACCCTCACTTGATGGGGGATGTCCATTACAACCACTGCATATTTGACAATGGTTTTTCCAACCACTATATTGGAAATGGAATTTCCATTATTGGTGGGTTATGGTCTTTTATATATTAAACAACGAATATTTTTAACTTAATTAAATATGCCCATGTAAAGAATCTGACATTGAATATATTCTTATGGCATTAATGGAAGGAAGGGGGAATCTTACCTAGAAAATTCAACCCAGCTATATTAATTTTATAACTCCAGAAATCAAACTTAAATTGATTATCTCTCACATCTTTGGAAAATATAATAATTTTTTGGTGTCATTTCTAAAAGATATATTACGGAAATGAGAATGACATTGTCCCTAAAGACTCTATATTATTGTACAACAATTGTGGATGTAGATATTATGGTATTAATATTCATCTATATTTGTAAAACCACATGTGACTCTTAATGTTTCATGTATATTATTATTTAATTGATTTTAGAACAAAATATTTTATATTCCTAGATAATTATGTTATGAAAATTGTTTGTGCATGTTTTATCCAAAAAAAAATATGAAATCTAATGATATTTTATGAAATTAAATATTATTATATGATATTAATTAGGAATACTTATATCAATAAAAAATTAAATGTAATTTTATATTAAATGGGAATTTTTAAAGTAAATAAATTTAATTACAAAAATTTATAGAGGTACGTGGAGACACTAAACACTCTACCCATTTGTGATCATTACAAAACAATTTATAATTACAAAAACAACAGCACCTATGTGAAATTAACAAAATGATAAATTCTAAAATAAAAACAAATTTACTATATGTAATAAATTAATAATATAAAGGAAACCATAAATTTTATATCATCTTAAAATAAATCAAGATATTTATAAAACATGTGTCAATGAACAACATTTAGGGGATCCACTATTAAAACATAAAAATTCTTCGAGTTAGAAGAGTTTTTAAAAATATTAGTCAAGAAAAAATTAAAAAAAAGTTACAATGTAATATTTTATGAAATATTAATATTCTATTATTTTGTTTACATTATCTAGTATTCATGATAGGTTTTAAAATAGTTATTTAATATAAAAATTTTCTATAAAATAAATTAATATTAATAAACAAAATATTTATAAATATTTTACATATCATATGTAAATATGAGATTTTTTAACATATAAATTCATTTGAAATCCCCCTAAAAAGAATAAAACATGGAATGAATTTGATAACCACATGGAAATATCAAATATAATATTTTTCAACTGAGTAATGTCTAAAGGATCATTAATGATTTATGTTGGTTGATTTTTAGTTGGAGTAATATTTGATTAAAACCTTTTACATTCAAATGATTTTTAATAAAATTAAATCATACAAAGATATTCATTACAACAGAATATTGTTTTGAATATGTAGAATTTTAAATTATATATGTATTATCAAAATAGATTTCTAATTTATTAAGATAAACACCAAAAAAACAAAATGTTTTCGTAATATATAAACAATGTGCATGAAAACCGAAAGAAAAGATAAATTCCACATGAATAGTTGATATGGTAACTCATAATTGATTCCAATTAGAAAATGAAAGTAAAATTTCAAAAAAAAAATCACATACATTATGTACATTTTTTTCAATTTTATAGACTTCAAAAGAAATTTCCTAATATGAACTATAATGAAATAGATTGGATTACAACAGGAAAAACCTTTTTACTCTATCTATCAATATAATTAATCATTAATTTCAAAATATTTATATGATTCACTTTTGGGTCATCATGGAAATATCCACATAAGAAAACAATAAACATGTGAGTGAGACAAGATGTTTCTAAATAAAGAATGACACCCATCATTACTATATAATATTCAATACGAAAAACATTTGTAGATACATGAAAATCTAACTTACATAATTTAATAAGATAACATATCAATGATTTACATGAATTGATAACAAATTTTTTAACCAATAATTTAGAAAACATATATTTATTATGTAATATACATAATTTTATTTCAAAAATTTGATTTCCTTCAAGGTGATTTAATTCTCCAAATATCATCTTGTAATTATAAAATGACAAAAAAGTATAAAAATAATAACATTTAAATAAACATTATTAGCCAAAAAATCACCATTATAAATATTCATAATCAATATATCATTATAAAAAATTTTAATATAATTATTTGGATCCAAATAACCTTTTTTTAACCATTAGTTAATAGATATAGAAAATTACTTTCGGATAATGCATGATTATCTTGGTTGATTCAATAAAATGTCATAGATAATTTTAAATCACGATTAGTACATTTTTCATCTTCCAACAAAGGGGATGAAAAATAATAACATATTCAGTTATAAAACAATACAAGATATAACTATTTAAATCCATTTTATAAAAAAATAAACATTTATTCAAGTGAATGCTAATTATACAAATAAATCTATCTATGAAGTACATTAATATGAAAATTCAATGTATATAACTTTTTAATGAAATTATACTTAGGTAGTAATTCAATATTTATTTTTACAATACTTCCAGATACATATAGATTATTTTTACAAATCCATGATGTTATGATTACTTTATTATATTAATTACATAAAAATAATGACCATACATTATTTCTATGAAATTGATTAATCTCATATTGCATTACAATAATCTAATTTTTATCATTTAATTAATCAAAAATCATTACTATTAACATGATCATAAACATAAATAGAGGTATAATATATTTTTCATTTAGATCCTAGGGTTATCAAACTCAAATAAACAAAACCATTCACATTTTCAAAGATATTATCTTTATGAATACTTAACGATCACGTATAAAATTGTCAACATTCCTCCCTTCCCAATAGATACACTATTTGGATTTTATTCTTCACCAAAATTAAAATCCATGAAATATTCATGATTATTTTCTAAAATAGATTCATGAACATCAGATGTTCCATAAAAAATTATAAATATATATCCTTTAAGATCCAATGTATACATATTATAACATTTGTAAACTATATTATTATATGAATAAAAAAAGATTACATAAAAACTATTATCATCAAGAATATCTAAATTATCATTTATATTTAAGATAAAAACAATATAACCATCATCATTATAATTACCATCCTTTTGAAATCAATGTAGAAATAATTATTATGGGATTTTATTAAAAAATTATCTAAAATAAAAACAATTTAAATGATACAAACTGGTATTAAAAAAATTATACAAAATTGTTTTTTTGTTAATTTTATTCATTAATAAAATTTAAAAACATCCTATTAAAACTTCATTAATCATTCTATAACACCATTGTGTTATATTGTTCAATGATAAGGAATTTTATGAGCATAGTGATTATTATTATGGAAATATTGAATAAAAATAAAAAAAGAACCTACATTATCATTTTTATTATAAATATTTAAGTAAGCATTCATGTAATGATATAGGTCACAACATCCCATAAATAAGGTTTTTTCATAATTACGATTCATTAAATAAACCCATGAAAGTAATCTTAAATCATAAAAACTGAAAAATATATATTTCAACCTCATACAATATCATTTTTCATTAGACCAAATAAATAATTATATAATTTTTCAATAGATCATGAATTAAAAATAGATTTAATATTTATGAATGAATACTTTTATTTCAAACATTTTATGAATGAATCACAAAAAAACATTACCCACCAAGATATGGGGGTAATAATGATCATATGCATGCTTGGATAATTTATGAACCAATCAAAAATTACATTGTCCAATCATTTATTGTTTGATAACATTATATATATATATATATAACACTAAGAAAACTAATATTGTGAATATGTATATTATAGAGAAAAATAGAATAAATATTATAATTTCAAATTTAGCTAAAATAATTTTTAAAAGATATAATTTATTATCTTCAAATTTAACATATATAACATCTTCACATAATTCAGTTGTAATGATTAGGTTATGTTCCAATCATTCAATATATAAATCATTAGAAATTTTAAAAAAGCATATAAATACCTATATTATAGAATCCAAAAACCTTATTATTAGGTAAATATCTAAATGTGAAACCACCACTATCAAATTTGGTGTATTATATAAAATTGAAAATTTTTCAAATCAGGTTCAATGAAATACCACTATCTGAGTATCATTTCCCTTTCTTGTTACATCCATGGAATTTTTCTACAACATTAAATCATTTATCATTTTTGGTACACATTATAGTTTTGGATATCTAGGTTTGTAGTAAAATTATTAGGTCTCTAATTATATATAAAATATTTAATAAAAAGTACTATAGCAGTTAAATGTTTGATATAAAAATCATAGAATACATAATAGATATAATATATCTAAGACAATATTCATAACCATTTTATATATTAAATATTTTAATAAAAAAACATTTCCATCTGAACATTTTATCATAAGAAACCATGGACAACATGGTGATTAATGGATAATAACAAAAAATAAATTTTTCTTTATTATATATTACCAATTCAACCTTCTATTAATATTTTCCCTATCAAAGAAAAAAATAGATTGTGCATCCTTTGTGATTTGAATTTTTTTCACTGATTATCCTTATCCTTATGAATAAACTCAAAATCAACTTTGATCTAGCCATTAGAGAATAAAGAACTAATTATTATCTTATCCATAAGAGAACCATTATTTTTGTTGAATATATTAAATTCCTTAATAATAAAATTAAAATATTTATTTAGTTCATTATAGAATGTGGTAACACTTAAAACATTATTTTTATGTATTTAATTTTTTCTATAAAACGAATAAAAGATATAACAATCAAAATCCAAAAATATCTACCATCTGATTCATTACTAAAAACATTTATATTTTTCTACATAATATATAGGTTGGATGGTTCTTTCTCATTTATTGATTCATCACATGAATCTTATTCATTTTTGAAACTCTAATCTATATAATATTAAAATATCTATTATTCATAATATTTAATATCTCTCACTGCATGATTCAATATTCAAATATATGATTTTATATGTACCTTAATTAAGAATTCATAAGGCATAAAATATTAACAATCTATGGTTTTCTTAAATTAAATCCAGTCATTATTTTGTTATTTACTCATAAAATATTGATCCATTTCAAAATAATAATCATATTATAAATACCTATTTTCATTTCATAATAAAAGCTTTGTCACATTAATATTCCTTGGATTCAAACGATTTAGAAATTTAATATATATTATTTGAATTAATTACAATATATATTATCATTTCTTATTCCTCAAAATTATTCAACTCATGTTTGTATTGATGTAGTGATCTAATACTTTCATCTAATGTGTAATCAATGAATATGTATCATTCATTGATAAAAATCATTTTTTTATAAAATTTCATTGGTAGTACTATTTAAAATAATTCAAAAAGTATGGGGTTATCCATGTATTATCCCAAGGAGTTCATTCCATTCAAAATTATTTTCATTCTTCTGAAAATTTTGTATACATTTTCATCATCTCCTATCTTGAAATCATGATTCGCCACCATATTATTTATGTGTATATTCAAATTAGACTTTATTTTACATGATGAGTAACTTGTATAATCATCCATATTTCATGAAAATTTATACTTGTAGACACATTAGTGAAAACACATATATTAATATAAAAATATAAAATATTTATGAATATTTAATTTAAGAAATATTGAGAATCATTGTTTCTTGTAATATTATTAGGTACGTATTTTAGTATCTTTTACTACTTTTCCATAATAAAAAATTAATCTATTCATAAGTTCATTAGGTATGCCTCCATTCTAGAATACAAGAAACCATATTCATTACATCCAACAAGGGTTTTTTTCTAATGATCATATCCATATTTTCCATTTATTACATGTATAAAATAGATCATTCCCTCATACATTGATATGTAGGAAAAAATTATAACAATAAAATATAAAAAACAAATAATAAAGTAAATATGCATAAAACATTTAAACATTAATAAAAAAATTTATCGGATAAAAAATTATAGTAGGTAAATAGGGGTAATAAACAGATGATATAAAAAATTAATCAATGAATATGTTAATTGTATAAATTAAAAATCAATGTAATTTATTGCAGTGTTTTTTAAAAAAAGTAAAAGAATTATTCCGAGGATGGTTTTTGATTTGTTCATTCCAGTGTATAAGTAGTCTACTATTATACATCTCTACAAGGATAGATATACATTGTACAATAAAATATTTTTAAAGGGTAATCATACCAAAATTAAGACATAGATATTATTTTAGAAGTATAAAAATATACCTTACATTAATAAGCAGAGTTACAACCCAATTACAACCATGATTTTAGATTTCAGGGGTCACAACCTGAATGGTCCTGCATTAGAGTACTGGATTCAAAAGAGGATGATATATAATTTATTTTTATTAGAATGTATAATGGGAGAGTGTCACCACATGAGATATATACTGACGTTTTGAATACTCTATAATACATAATGAAATCAACCAAAAATAATAAAATGGTGGTGTTGGATTTACGTTGTGTGATAAGCATAAATTTTTATTCGATGTATTAAAATTTATCATATGTTCTATTTACAAATTAATATATCATCAATCAATGGTGATAACCATCCTTCACAATAATAATTTAAAAGACATTATAGTATGAACATATATATACACTTCGGGTTGTATCTCATGAAACTATATAATCTATCATCAATGTACACTACTGGAAAACTAACCTATACCAATTGTTTGGAACCGTTGGTATAGGCCTCTAAACTGTTGGTATAGCATATACCAACAGTTTGGAGAACCATAAGCAAGTAAGCCATTGGGATAGGTCTATACCAATTGTTTCTAGAAAACCATTGGTATAAGTAATATGAAAATCTATTCCAACGATTCCTTAAAACCATTGGTATATGTATTTCCATGCTATACCAACAGTTTGGAGAACCATAAGCAAGTAAGCCATTGGGATAGGTCTATACCAATTGTTTCTAGAAAACCATTGGTATAAGTAATATGAAAATCTATTCCAACGATTCCTTAAAACCATTGGTATATGTATTTCCATAAAAAATATTCACTGGGATTTGATCCCAGGACCTCCGGTTTATCATTGAATGATATAACCACTAACCTAACATGACTTTAGTGAACATAATTTCATAAATATATATAATTATTATCATAATTATTTTAAATTTTTATTTATAGAATGTTCTGGTTATGAGGATCCGATAAAAAATCAAAGGACCTATACCAACGGTTTTGACAACAGTTAGTATAGGTCCCTAGAATCTAGGACGGGAGGTTGAAATACTGGGGACCATTCCCAACAGTTTGGACAAAAATTTGTGAAATGGTTGGATTTCCCAACGGTTTGGCCAAACCGTTGGGAAAAGTGTCCTCAAATTGGACCTTTCCCAACGGTTTTGGCCAAACCGTTGGGAAAGGGTAGGATTTCCGAATGGTTTGGCCAAAACCGTTGGGAAAAGTGGCCACAAATTGGACCTTTCCCAACGGTTTGGAAAAACAGTTGGGAAAAGTGTCCACAAAGTGGACTTTTCCCAATGTTTTGGCCAGTCCGTTGGGAAATCCTACCCTTTCCCAATGGTTTTGGAAAACCGTTGGGAATGGGGGTCTAGAAGTGTTGGGAAATGCCACATTTCCAATAGTGGTAGTATTTCATGATTAATCTTTTAATTGTCAAATTTTAATATAGAATGCCTGAAAATATTTTTCAAAACATAAACTATACACAAAATCAATGAGTTCGGTTAGAGAATTCAAAATTAAATATTGTTAAGACATGATTATTATAATGAGATATAACTAGAGAACGATATTGTCATATCATAATAATCACTCAACTCATGACTGAAAATAAACATTATGAATTGTAATTCCAAAAATTTTTTATAACTCATTATATATATTAAATAGTTTCAAAATTAATAGTTCAATTTTTGGTCCAATGTAAATTTATTTTTAGAGTTTGATAAAAAAATAAAAAATTTTATAAAATTATAAAATTTTCTTTGAATTTCACAAACTATTTACAAGAAATTAAAAATATTAATTATTTGTTAAAGGATATTAATAAAAATATATTTATAATTAAAAAAATTAAATATATGTAAAAAACATAAAATAGTAAAAACTATTTATGACATTCAATATTTATATATCCTACGTGAAGATAAATATCCCTTTCATCTTTTTAGAAATATTTTGTTAAAATGAAAATAACATTTCATGTGATATACAAAATGGATATGAATTTATTATGTAATTATATGTATTTATATTATATATAGA
This sequence comes from Viscum album, assembly GCA_963277665.1. Taxonomy (NCBI): domain Eukaryota; kingdom Viridiplantae; phylum Streptophyta; class Magnoliopsida; order Santalales; family Viscaceae; genus Viscum; species Viscum album. The sequence continues at coordinate 1,295,537,508 of OY728158.1, forward strand.
TGTTGTAAATTGAAAAAATAACCATTATGTAATAAATGGAATCATTCAAAAAATTTAGAATTTTAGAAGAATTTTACAAATCTACACAGCCAAATTCACATAGGGGATTTTCATGTAAGAATTTCTTTTATATAAAATCAAATTGAGCTTGTTGGATAATCAACATCAGTGATTAAATTTTTCAATTCCTATAGTAAAAAGTGATATATGTGATTTGACGTAACAATATATCATAAATATAATATAAGAAATATATAAATAGATATAAATTTATAAATTAATACCCAAAATAATCATAGATAATTGAATAATCAACATTATTCGCAGTTGAATTATTTTTTAGATAATTTTATTTTATTTTTAAAGAATATAGTATCAAAAAAATCTAATTTATATATTCCTTTTTCAGTTTAAAAAAATTCTATGTAAATGTCTCTGGAAAATTAGTTATGTGCCTCATCGGATATCGGTTATATAGGATATCCGGATACATAGTATGATATATGGAATAAATGGATACATGGAGTTACAATGTGTTTATGGTAATGAAATATGTTTAATTGATATTTTAATTTCCTAATTTTTTTTCAAAGAACACTATATATTACTATTATAACATGTTATGAAAAATAATAACATGAATTCTGTATATATTTTATAAAAATAAATATTATGATAAAATAAATATTATATTTAAATTAATCAATAAATTAGTAATAGTATTATAAAATTTATTGGGGAACAAAAAATTCTGTAATTATCAATACATATTGTTGCATAAGGATCCACTCAATGACATCTTCAATGATAAAAATTGATATACACATATATCAATATTTTATAGGCACACACACTAGGCTATACTACCAACATTACCATATTATCAAAATAAGTTATATCCCATATCATATCATTCCACCACTTGACACTATATATTCACAATTTATATCAAAATATTTAATTTTTTATATCATTTTTTGGATAAGACCATATTCTACAATCTAGTCCATATTTCTCAAAGTTAAACAATTCATATAACTCATTGGTCCCATTCCTTTATGAATTCAAACTATATACACATGTCCATATTCCTTTTATGTTTGAAAATATAGGGTCAACCATGTGTAAGTATTATACTTATATTCATTTGGATCATTTTTCATTAACCATCCTTATTTCATGATTTAAACTATATAGATTAGTCTTTATCACACTACCTCAAAAAGATATGTTGGGTTTATTTAGTTAAAACTAGAATATGTGGGTTTTGATTAATTTAAAATTGATACATATATATCATTTTTAATAACCACGATCCCATCATGAAGAACATTTTTCACCTTAATATTGGACGGTAAACTCTAATGTTCCCCGCTATATCGAAAAAATCCGAAACTCCATAAAAATGTGCATCTCCAAATAAAAAATATATAAGATGTAGAACCTTGGTAATATATATATATGTTACAATTTATGGTTTAAATATCATAAATAGAGATAATTATATAAATAATGAATAACATATACATATATATAATGATTTTTCAGATGAACCACTGACATATATATAATTTTATATTCGTGTTGATGGTTAAACATTAAAATAAATAGATGGTCCCATCAATATATTATAATGAAAAGATATATGTATCGGGTGACCGATTAAATTTTTTTAATATGGTAATGAGTTATGAAACATGTCATAAATTAATAAGATATTCTAAGACTAAGAATTAATTCCAAGAAAACTACCAATTCTCCAATCCTACCACCCTCTCAACCAACATAAATTCTTCATACCAATTTATTTAGAGAAACATATTAAAAACCATACCTTTCAAATAATTTTGATGTGACATATCATATAAAAGATATCGGTGTTTTTTTTGTTTTTTTTTGTTCCTCAAATACACCTATTTGTGATGGTGCCTGGATTATTTTTTATCTCTATTTTTCCCATATGGCCAACATAACTCCATTCAATACATATTCATGATATCTCTATGATGAAAAAACTATCATTGAACTGGGTAATTAGTAGAAACCACATCAAATTATAAAGATGTATCCCCAAATCACAACCTTAACCACCAATTTAAAATAGTTTTATTTAATACAGTACAACCTAGATGGTGAAATATTGACTCTAGAGGTAGAATGAGAGTCAATACTTGATTTTATCCAAAAAAACAATTTTAGTGATAGATATTTTAGAAAAAAGTAGACTCTTCCATTATATCAAACAATCTCTAGAGGATATCTATAGAAAACATCACCAGAAAATATCCATGCTTTTGTGTGTAACAATTGGGAGAGAAAAAATGGTCTCATATTAATTCATGTATCTCATAGGTATTATTTTTTCAATTCACACATTCAATGTATTCTCATATAATCACTGAAAGATCCACTCAAGACTCCATCATGATTTTACCTACTTCCATCATTAAGATGAAACCATCTAATAGAGCTTTCATTGAGTAGAGTGATACTAACCATCGGGAGAAATGACCTATTTATGATTCTACCAAAGAATGATTTCAATATACACAATTTAAATCTAAAGATAAGACACACATTCCCACTCCCTCAAACCATACCTACACAAAATCGTTCGTGATGTAATATGATGTGTGTGTGTGTGTTGATGGAAGTAAGTGGATTCCACACATTCCATCCCTTGTACATCATGCACATCAATATTTACCGATGGAATCTTGTGACATGTTTAAATCCAATATACCCACCGTCTTCAGAGAATGGAAATTAATTGTCATTCTAGTAATAAAATAATAGTGAATAAATTTTTTTCAATTTTATTTGTAAGAATATATTCCAATTCAAATCTTAAAAATCCATCAATTCGTAATTAAAATTTTATTGGAGGATGATGATCAATATATACATAATTTCAAAAGTGGTAATGAAGGCATCTTAACACCCCCATTATAGTAACTATTCATCATATATCAAGAGTTAATTAAATTTAGTCACATATTACTTCTCCCATTCCATAGGTTCCTTAGAACATCTTGGAGGTTAATGGAAAACAATATCAAGAACACATTCATCCTCATACTCATGTTCAACTACCTATTTAAATAACTACATTCAAGTAGAAATTATTCCATCCATATCATAAAGGATAAGATGACATATCATGGAAACTATTAAAAATAAATTTCTAATTCCCACTCCACTTATGTGTGTGGAATATCATCCCCATATCATCAATACAACCAAGAAGGAGTCACAAATTTAAACTCATTCTATATATGTCCAATAGCCCAGTTTAAATGAAATGAGGTTGTCCACAAAATGGCCCCTTATATGAATTTCATTTTATAAAAAATATGAATCATATCACACAATATAAATCATTTGTGGGGTATAATTCATTGGGAAAACACAAAGGTGTAGAGTAAGTCTACATTATTTTCCTACATAATGTTCTTATTATGGAGTCCCTAAACCAAATTTCGATAGGCGAATAAGATTCTTATTTCTCATTATCCAGTAGATGATGTAGTTATTTTTGTGATTATAATAGCTAAACCATTAAAATCTTCTCATTTTGTGGGCCCCCTTAGAGTTTATTTCATGACGGTCCCCCGAAATTCAGTTTTATGATTAAGCATGGGGGTTATTTCCATTATGTGATCCATGTAAATATTATTCATTGTTTATTTATAAAATAAAAATAGAATCCCAATATTCTAGTTATTTCCCACAATTTCTAAAACATACCTTTTAAAATCTCCTATTTCATGAGGATGTTAAATGATTTAGTATTTTTAATCCATCTTCCATGTCCCAGATGATTAATGTTTGTTAGGAACAATAAAATATCCCATGGAATCGATCATTTGTCATTGAAACATGGGGTCAAACCTTTTAAAATATTATATAGAATATTCAAATGTACATAACATATTTTTATATGGTAGTTGAGAAGATAATGATCTTATCAAATATATTAAACTAATATCTCTCCAATGATGAAACAATTATGTGGTTAGGTGGCATCAATTGGTCAAAGGGAATATTTAATTCATGTTTAGCACCATATTCAATTGTGGATATTAAATTCTGATAGAATTAATAGTTCAATTCATACACTATATTCAATTTAATTGAATGATATATATTCATAATCAATAGTCAAAACCCGTATTGTTAGATTAATATACAAACCATGAAATGGAATTTCTTTTTTCCATTAGATTCACTTTGTAACACATTTGGTTCAATGATGCCAATAATTCAGACATTGAATATATATAATCTTTTCCTACCATTATGTGTTGTGGAAACTATATAAATTTAACTATATAGTGTTATCAAATGTACGAATTATATAATATGGTGAATATTGACCATTATATTTCAATTCACTCCATATTTAGAAATGCCTTCCACCATAGATGTTATTACATAAAATCATGTTATAAAAAACAAAAAATTATAGGTTCTATATATGAAAACTGGTCTAAAAAGTTGGTGTCCTCCATATCAAAATTTTATAAATTTTCAGAGAATGAGAGCGATCCATTGAAAAAAACCAGCATCAGTCAAACAATATGACTGAGAATGCCTCTCACTTGATAATTTCCTTTACCATGAATTATGAAATGGTCCCAATAAAGAAATGCTCGTATAAAGATAATACTTTATATACTAAATAATCATGAAAAAATCAAATAAATTTAATAAAATACATATTTTTATCATAGGGACAAGCAAATTAGAAAAACAATAGCATGTGGTGCTATAAGATTTATTATTGATACCTCTTCATAATCTAATAATATTGGTCTAATCCAGGATAGAGAAAATATCACAAAAGGGACCTATAACATTACCATTGATGTGTGATCAATATCAATCTTTTATGATTCTCTACAATGAAATATAAAAATATCTACTCGGGATCACATTTGAAAAAGACAACCATAATAGAATAGTGGAATCAGAAACTAAGGCCACCTATTGACCACAATCCAATTTTATTCACTCAAATGATGATAATTTTTTTTCACTGACTATCATCATAATAAATTTTTAGAAATTAAGTGAAATGTTTCACCTCTATATGAGGAGATGAAATATAATGAATATTATCTTTTTGTGATAATTACAATCACCTATCGAGTTGGTGATACAGATCATGATACAAAAATTTATGAACATTATGCATATGTTTCTTTTCAAAATATGGAATATACATATTCTTTAATAGATCGTTCATCTACTCATCAATAGGGGAAACCCAAAATTTGGGAATTTTTTGAATGAATCATTACCATCACCATGGTGTGATTTAGAAATAAAATTGATAGGTTTGATTCAATACCATGTTAAACCCACTAATGTTTAGAATAATTTTTCTTATAAATTATAGAAAAAATATACAGAACATATAAAAAATATATGATTAAATTAAATTATAATAAAATGTGAACCATTTGTATTTTAAAAACTCCTCAAAAAGATGTCTTTACTACTCCTATATAAATATTTCCCGATTAGGGAGAGTGTTTTCTAATAAAAATAGAAGGATTTTTTTATTGTAAGATACACATGTCTCAAACCTAAATTATATATAATATTAGGGTCTTGTGATAATCATAATATTCCTCTATATGAATGATAGTAAAAACCTTGTCAAGTGAGTTTCCACTAAACGAATGAAAATTTAATTATAGAAAAACATAGGAAACCAAAAATCATTATTTTATACCTATATTTCCACTAAAATGTAAATAAGACGAACCATCTCTTTAGATAATATAAATTCAATTTATTGTTAAATAGCTTGAATAGAGTTCATGGAGGAGAGGCATCGACAAGTGAAACCAGAAAGAACACCAATCGTAGAATTAGAGGATGCCACTCCTCTTCATCTCATCATCATGAATCCAAAAAAAATGAATTGGGGGCCTGAATGAATATATAACAAACATATTATCTTGATGTTATAATAGGTTCAGTACACTCTAAATGAAGTAGGCCGCTAAGATACACTACTATATAAAAACTATAATCTAAAAAATGATAATATTGGGACACTAGTTTACTAGCACGATAATTCATTGATATAAATATAGTCCTTACTAATTAATTTACCAATCCATCTCCATAATGGTGAATTTAATATTAAACGATATGTTAAATTTTAAAAAACATGATAATAAAATAGAGATAGGATTTATTTTTAGGTGTAAAGGATTATCATAACCCATTAATCTGTATAATTCCAAATATATGTACCATGGAATTGGAAGTAAAAATATTCATTTGAAATTACATACATCATTAATCTTAGTTATGTACCATGGTGGGTACTAATAGCATATTATAGATTCAATAGGTTCGAAGAATCAATTCATCAGATTATATCGAAACACCACTGAACATCTGCAACGATAAACATTTCACATAAAATGAATAAAGTACTTTAGCATTATTTAAATAATATCCTAAACAAAATTTAAAAGAAATATTTATTCAATATTACATTATTCTCCCACCATAATTAATGAAAATACACTTATAATATGTGAAAACAGTGAAGAGGCATAAGTTGTATGTAATAAGACACATATTCAAGGTCTAGAAAAATAATTTCCCTATCAACTTAATACAAAATAAAAAAATTTGTAGATCAATAGGGATTACAAATAAGTGAATGATAAACAAAACACATATCTGAATAAACTAAATGAGAGAAAAAACATGGAGTTATAAAGGACCATCTCTTGGAGACCTCTATGATATCCTTCTTAGAAAGAGCATCAGCAGCTTGGTTTAACTCCTTGTAGAGATGAATGAAATCCAACTGTAAGTGATCAAGACCACTAAGACATGCTCCCCACGACAAAATCAATTTACAAGGAACATTCTATTAATGCAACATTAAAATTTTCACCATTGTGTTAGAATCAAATTCCAACAAGATATGCATCCAAACTTGTTGAATAAAAAATTTCATTGCCATGATAAATAACCAAGTAATAACTTCAATTGTGGTTCAAAAAAGTTGTTCACTGTTTCTGGAACACTGGATGGAACACATGAACCAATCAATGCTATCCACTTGGTAGGATGTTCCATACTGAGCCTTCCACTGATTCCAAATTAGGCATGAATAATGGCATGATATAAAAATGTGTGGTCTAGTTTCATCAGAGTATATGTACAAGTATTATACAGGTGCATGATGTAGCAGAGTTTTATACAATATACGTTGCACATGCAGTCTATATTTTTACACCAACCATTTGTGTTGGTATTGAGAAGAAGGTATAAATGGTTTTTGAATACCACACTACCAAACATGAGTGGTAGTAGAGCCATCATAGAAGTTCTATAATAATCCATAGAATTGAGTATCCCATTTATGCTCGGAGTCCATTCCAGAAATTCATTAGCATTATAAATATAATGTTGTACCTACATCCAATTAGGACTTGTAAAACAACTATTCATATAGTGATTTTGAAAGAACCCACCAATTGAGAGTGCTTTCATGGGTGATGCATCAACCATTCTCTCATGAATTGGTTTGTCCAGCCACCGGGTTGTACACATATTATGATCATAACAGGGTATGTCCATCAAAATAGAGAATTTAATTATTCCATTGTAAGCATACTTTATGGATGGAAAAATAGTGGAATTAACATACATGGAATGCACATTGTAAGACAAGGAAATAAACCTCTATAAAATAATTTCCACTGATACATCACCACAAAAAACTGGGTTAAATGTGAACATACTAATAAGAGCATCATTAAATAAGCTCAAATAGTTAACACCCATACCTTCCATGTCTGATGGATTGATAGATTTTATCCAGGAAATAGTAACATGCTTCCACTCAAAAATAGATCTATTCCTAAAAAAAGTTATGATTAGATCATGGAGTTCATTAATGTGGTTGTCAGATCATTTATTAATATATAAAGAATATAAAATCATATATTTAGTATTATAATTCACGAAAAAAATGTTCCATTTTTTAGATATGGATTAACCATTCAAGGCCGCAATATGAGAAATGATTCTGGAATAAATACATCAAAGATATAAATGTTTGACTATTACTAAAAAATGAGGCATGCCAAGAAAAATGAAAGGAAGTGCTTTCTTCCTCAATACAAGGATTATGGTTTTTCTATTAAGTCTGATGATGGTAATACCTTTCCTGAACAAAATAAATGATGTATTCCATCTATTCACATACCCAGAAATGTCTTCATATCAGGAAAATAGAATCTGAATACAAGAAACTATCATTTAATCAGCATGCCCAAAAAGAAGTATGTCATCTGTGTAAACGAGGTGAGGAAATGTGGAGTAATCCCTTATGACTCCGATTTTCCTATATAGAATGGCTTTCACAAGGTCATTCAAACACACAATTTGTTAGTCTTCAGCCACAGAAAAAAGATGTCCAGGGAGGGGTCCCCTTGCATGACCCCTCTAGTACATCTACAGTAACCTATTGGTGATACATTGATGAGAATTGATATCCAAGAACTACTCTAAATAGTAGAATCCAGCATAATAAATGGCTCAGAGAATCTATGTTTCCTGATATACACAAATAAAATATTCCAAAAAATATTGTCAAATTCCATGGTGATATCCCTCTTGAGTGAAAATCATCCATCACTGAATTTCATTCTCATATTGTTGACACATTACATTTCCTTTAGAAGACCACTATTAATGTTCCTCAAGGGGAGTACCCAAATTGATTGGGATTAATTAATTCACTAGAAATTCTACTTAGTCTTAAGGAAACAATCTTGCTAATGAATTTGGGTATTGTGTTTCCAATAAAAACTAGCCTAAATTCATTTAAATCTATGTCACTTTACTGCATTGGAATAAAGGATAAAAAACATGCATTGACATTATATGGCCTGGATGTATGATTTAAAAAGTCACCCATACCACTAATAACTTCTAGGGACACATTTTCCCAATATAACGTAAAGAATTTGTTAGTGAAACCATCAGGCCCAGGTACTCTATCTATATTTAGGGAAAAAAATGCATCCATGATTTCCTTCTCCATTGGTCCCGCCACCAAAATCTGATTGTGATGTACACCAATGGTGGCCTGAATATTGTCAATAAGGTTGTGAATATTGTGATTCCCTTTCACAGATTATAAGTAATCAAAATAACTAACAACAAAATTGGATATATCTGCCACTGATCTCTATAACAATCAATTAATTTCCATAGGAGTGATACTTTGTTGTGTCTTCTCCTCTTGATGAAAAAATTGGACAAAATTTGAGTTCCCATTCCATTATTGTAGCCATTTATCATTATTATATATTATCTAGAATTTACTAATGTGTAAGAAGGTCATAAAGGTGCGTAAGGGTCTAAATATCATCCCTTTTTGGGACATACTAATTTTGGAATGCATTCTGGAAATAAAAGAGGAGTAGTTCAGATGCTTTAATGTAATCTATCATATATTAAATTGATTCCATACTCAAATACATGATATGATTCTTCCCATATCTTATCTTAGTAGCCATTTTTACAAGTGTGAAACCAATTGCCTCCACCATCCAGGCATTGGAGATTATCTCCCCTCATCTGAGAGAATCTATCCATGCATTGTTAATTCTGAATTGAATGGGAGGGAGTATTTCCGCTTATTCGTAAAAAAATACACTAAAGTAGGATTGTGATCATAGTGAATCATGGTTAAAGTAATCTCCAAGACTAATTTTGCATCACTCTTGTCAAAAATTTTGACAAAACACATGGCCACCTTGCTGGATTGATGCCCATTGATGGTGTACCTTCCCCATTTGAATTGTTCACCAATTATGGGTACATCAGTAAGAACAAAACTGTCAATTCAGGAGGTGAAGTTATTGTCTTACAACCAATAAAACTGTGTTCCAATTTTCTCTTTAGGCCATATAACCATATTGCAGTCACCAATGGTAACCCAACTCCGAGACACCAGACTAGAACTGGTTCCAAAATCTCTTAAAAACTCGCTTCATTTGATTTAAAATTTGGATGCATACACTAAAGTATAAGTAATAGTAGATCCCTAAATACCAAAAGCAAAAAAGACAACTTGTTGATTCCTAATTCAAGATAAGAGATTAACTCTATCATTCTTGAGAATCCAAAGGGTTTCATCCTCACAATCACTCATATTATTTGAGACAAACAGGTAAGAATGAGTTTCCAATTTAAAAGCAACCAACATATCAAAAGTGATCATTGGATAAGATAAATCAATCAACAAAGGGTTTCTGGTCACAATTAAATTCTTAAGTGTCTTGATTGTGGGAGAAATCCAAAGCCCTTAAAATTCCAAAATAGGAACTTAATTTAGACAAGATTGTTTTGATTCAAGTGTGAGGCCCCCCATTCCTTTGCGCTTCAAAAATTGTCTACTTTCTCATCCCATTGCCTTTCTATTTAGGTCACTATTCCAGTAAAGGAATCCCATTCTCATCATCAGATTCACAAATAGCATCACTATCATCATCCCATAACCTCCTACTAAGAGGATTGAATTTTTTGGGAGAGTGAGTGATACCCAAAAGAGTATCTTGTGATATTTTTCACATAGATGGTTTCTGCAAAGGGGCATGAGAGAAGGATTCCTAAATTTTATATGGTGGATCCTCCAAAACAAGATAAATTTTTAATGAGTCATATCTAGAAGTTCTTACATTATTTATATTATGTGATGCCACCCAGAATGTGTGCCCTGAAGCCTTTCCTACCTCTCTGTTGTGCTCATACAACACCTCCTGCAATGTAGTGATGATGATAATTAAGTCATAATGGGGAGATGAATGCTTACCCACTGAGCATAGTAGATACTAGCCACCCCATGAACATGTTGGTCAGATTTGGTATCAACAAAAAAAACCCATCATGGTCCCTCGACACAATGCAACAACTGGTGTCCCAGGATGAGGAATATAAGAGGCATCCTCTTTGTTAGCAACTGGACTATGCAACGCAGGTTCATTTGGAACCAAATATTATTTCTCTCAGTAAATTAACATATCCATTTATAAAATCCTAATTTTCTTGTCAATAGGAAATACATTCAAATCTATAGAAAAATTTTAAATAACAACAATCCTAGAAATAGCAGCCACCGACGGATCCAACACATGGTCCTCTCCTATATTATTCAACGTCTGAAAGGATGAGTCACCTCAAGCCATCCCCATATCTTTACCACATTTCCTACCTACTTGACGTCCCATCATGTTCCTTGGTGTTACAAAAACTGTATAATTTAGACCTGTTACATTCATGGACCATGTGGCAAAACACAATGCAGTTTAAACTGAACTTCAACTTCTTTTCCTAATGAATTCTAAAAATAAAACTATCGTGCCTTGTGGAAAGTACCACCACCTCAAACTGAGTAATATCCATGTATACTTCAATATGAACCATGAAAATGTTCCCAAATAATATAGTATCATATTTCATGTCAATCATGATTGGGTTCCCAATTGTGTATGTTATATCCCATAGTATCTTTGGATGCCAATAGAGCCAGTGGAGATTGTAAATTCGGAACCAAATCTATGTAGGAGTGTTCCTCATATGTTTTATGTAGATCAAATGAATAATTTTTATTTTTTCAATGTTGATAAATTACAATGATGTTTCATTATGGTTATGGGAAAAATTATAAATCTATTAGATCACATATATTTGGATCTTGTTTTTTGTAGTGACCACCAGATTTTTTGATTACAATGAATATTAGATCATAAAATATTGGATTGATTTACCATTTTTGATATCTTTTATAACATAGTACACACTAGAAATTCTAGTTCAGGAAATATACTAGTATATTTGATTTATATCTCTTCAATAACATTGAATGTAAATGTCTAGAATTAAGAACTCATAAATAATGCCGCACATAAATATAATTACTGGTTGCCCAAAAACATTGGAAATGTTGAAAATACCATTATCTAGGAATAAATGATTTGGAATGTAGTGATGGTAACATCCTCTATGAGTTTACTACTTCAATACTAACACCATACATGATATTTTTTCTATGAAATGTTTTCACCATTGCATTAGAAAAGAGACAAAATAATAAAAGCATTCATCAATTCTAAAGCAATTTCAAACCCCTCAGAGACTTCATTCCTTCTAAATTTGGTTGATTTATGGTATCCCACCAAAATGTACAATCCAAACTACTCTAGAGAATAGTATTATGGTTTCTAGCCTCTCAATTGACTTCCTCGTCAAAATATGTTTTTTTAATTATATAAATGAAATAAACAAGTAATATTCAATTATCATATATTGATGACACAATTTTCATTAAGCTCTTTTCATAGAATTTCAAGGAGAGAAGTTGAAGATAATGAGACTAATAAGGTAGAGGGAGATGTGGTGTTTGTAGATGTCAATATCTATGTCTCATCTATGATGAGAATGTCAATATTGAAAAGACATAAAGACATTTACATTGACTAATTGAATAGGTGAATTAGTCAACACTATATAAATATGAATCTCATATATTACATATAATACTGGTTGAATGTGTATATAATATGTTCTCATCATTCCAGTGTCACAATGTTGAAAAATCAACACATCCTAAGATATAGATGACTAGTTGGTATTATATTTATTATCATGGACTATATAAATATGTATATGAAACTATGTATCCTAATACTCATAAAAATGGGAAACCAAACACATTAATATCTATACAATTTCCCCAAATATAAGATATTTTTTTAAGAATTATCATCATTCTATGTAAAATATTGATCCTGTGTGACCTTAATTTACTAATTCTGATCCGAGAGGCAATTCGATGATACTCCATTAAGACCATTATATTTTGATATATATGTCACTTAAAATAATGTTTATCTTCTTGAATCTGACAATGTATAATTCCATATGGTCATTTCATTATTGGATAATGATAGATATACCACCATACAATTAAATATTAACAGATAGTCTATTTTTTAAAAATATGATTAATGAGGATGTTCATTGAGCACTAATTACCAAATTTTCATTGAAAAATAATCATCCAGAATGACATCCTCTAATACATGGGACACAATTAATATGATTTTATTCCCTTAATATTACATTATATTTATTATGAAAAATGAAAACAATGGCCTCTTTATGAAGTCATGCTCATATCCCATTTTATATTCCATGCCGAATATTATGATGTCAATGATTTTTAATAGGTTTCATAATTTAAATTCATCCAACCTTGGTATCATATGAATGTAGTTATACCATAATTATTCAAATATGCTTTAAATAATCATTAAATGGATATATTATAGGAATACATGGTGACAACATAACTTTTTATTCCATTGAATTGTACTTTATATCCGTTACATTCTTTTGGGGAGATGGAAATAGAATGCTAGAGAAAATAAATATTGATCACTACACCTAATTTTTTAGAAAATGCATAAAATAACTCAATCCATACCCTAGTAATGATTATATACATCACAAAAATCGGATCATGGAAATCAATCTAGATTTTAGAAATAACTGAGTTATATGAATAACATATTATTGGAAAATGAATATGATCATGTTAATTTTATATGATGGCCATGAAAATATATAAATGTATTGGGATCCCCTTTAAGGGGAATAAATAATCATGTTTCCTGTGAATATTAATGTTGATCCTTAACATATCAATACATGGGCCTATCGACCATAAATTTAGAATATACAACAAAGGATCATCAACCAGATCTATAACACCCCCCAAATGTAAGGAAAAGAATGTATGGCCAGTTTAAATTTTCCCTTTAATTCAAGATGTCAATTGAATCAAATTTGTCTAGTAATTTCGATAGAAAATTTTCTACCAATCATAATGATAATTCCTCAAATAAGAATACACCCTATCATCATACAAATTTTGGAGATATCCTTATATCATTATTTAGATTGGAAGATAAAACTGCACAACAACCCTAATATTGATATATCTTCATGTTACTATATGAATTAAGGAGTATTTAAAACTCATCAATGATCATTGAGGATGGAGGAAAATCAATCCATATCAAGAATTATTGTGATTTTGATTACCATATATTAACAATCCCCATGTTTTGAGTTTCTATGTCATCATTAATAGATGATTTAAATTATCATAAATAACATAATTGACCTAAAAACCACACATAATCAATTAATAAGTCATAATAAACTGTACATATTGAGGAATGTGGTAACACCCGAAATACATTTGACCAAAATAGTCATATAAAAATATTCAATTGATATAGAGACACATCCCACTCCATTAGTGAGGAAGAATATTCACTTATATTTCCTGTTAGTCCCAATATAACATATCTGTTTCAAGTTTCCATAGATATTGAACATGAATAAAAATATTAGAAAAAATATTATAGGCATCCTTCATACATTTGAGGAAATACTGTCAATAAAATTTAATGATATCACAAAACTGAATATGTGTTTAGAGGAAGGCTGGAGAAAAACATTTACTAGTACTCATATGTATGTAATAAATATGATACATGTATCATTCATAATGTAGCATTAATGTGTATTTGAATGTAGTTAAAAATAAATTAATTTCATTAATCCTGAATTTTCCACCCTCCATTTATGTAAACATAATGTGAAATGTTATTATATAATTTTATCATGGATATTTCATCAAAGTCTTGTCTTATTAGTTAAATCCAAAATTGAAAATATTATCATCAAGGAAATTTTTCAGGTGGTTTAGTAACACATGTTTCTATAAAATATCATACCCATTAAATAAATTTACTATATATTCATTTTTTTCAAGTCTTAAATAGTCTCAAATTTAATTTAAAATTGATGATGTACCAGATCTGATCATAAAACATTTCATTGATCAACAAATGTGGTTTCATGAAATCACTATTAAGGATTGGTGTTATGGTTTTAAAATACAAAAAAGGGACCCTATTTATGGTTATTCTAATATATTATGGCCTCCCCAATTATTTTAATGAAACCATGTAAGTTCTATTATAGGATGAATGATGGTGCCTCATATAAACATAATATGGATTATATATTCATCATTTTTCAGAGAAATATATTTGAATGTTATACCATTGATCATTTTGTTAAATAGTAATGAAAAAATGTATATATTGGAATTCATAAAGTAATTTGAAACAAGATACAAAAACATAAAATTATTATAGTAAGACTAAAATGTTCTTTTGTGTTGAAATAATGGAACTATAGTGGATTTTTGGTAAGCCATCATGGAATTTTATTTGAACCCAGTTATTTTAAGGAGATCATAAAAATGAAACCTCCTTAAAATTTCAATTAATTGAGCAAGAATCAATGATACATTTTTTACACATAAAACATCAGTGAAAATTATTTAGTAAAGTCCTTACCCATAAGAAAACTCAAAAATGGTGTTTTATTTATTATTTAGAAACTAATTTCTATAGTCTTTAAATGATCTCAAGAAATTCCTTTAAATCCCACACGTAGAATGGAATATTAAGTTATTATATATTTGATCCCATGATTTGTACCAGTAAACTCTACTTAGATAAATAATGATGCATGGAATGAAAATAGTCATTAATTTCTTAGTTGAACTATGCACGATGTCTAAACCTGATATTATGAAATTGAGATGAAATATATTACGTTGATCTTATTAATTTATTAATTTTCACATTAATAGTAGAATAATTAGTTCATGGTAGCCTTTTAAATTTACCCATTCAACCACAAACTCACCTGTTTTAATTTGACATGACGTTTTACATGGTTTTTGATCATCCAGAAGTAGTGTAATATCAAATTCTTAAATTAAAAAATAATAAATGTGAATTCCTTGAAATATATTATTGTTGGTAATCCCATTAAAATATGAAATCCAATTGATATCTATTTAACTAATGATTATTTATGTTCCACTCAGAAAACTCAAAAAATATTCGATATCTTTTTTGGTTGTTCTTACATAATCCCATCAGATAAAATATTAGAAAAACCAAAACAAATATAATAGTTTTCAAAAAATTTCATTTAATTCATGTGATTGGGTTTTCCATTCTCCTTATTGATGTTATAATAATGAAAAGATAATGGAGCAGTGTATCAACCCTTCATTGGAAATTTTGAATTATCTTTGAAAATACCAGTGACCTGGAAGAATTTTGTATATTATTTATAAAATGTTTACAGAATTTTTATTGAAATTATATTATTAGGAAATAAGAAAAAAATATCAAATTTCATTTTTTGTCAGTTTCGATTGATTCATTCCATATTGATGTGAAATATTTCTTTTTCCACATTCAAGAAACACATAAGTATATGTGTCTCCTAAGCCACCTATCACATGGGTAGATAGTGGCTAGGATGAGATAATTATCATTATTGCAAAACAGAGGGCATCTTCTCTGTTCAATGTTGAATATAATGATGAAATTGATGAGATCAACTGCACATATATGGATGGAAACCCAATTTACCAACCAAATATTAGCTATACATAAGTGATGTTCAACATATTATACTATCTATAAAATGAAATCCATATAATGGATCGACTTTATTAGGAAATGTCATACATATCACATACATAAACATTTCATCCCAAATCCACAATAGATTTTCACATCACTAAAATTTATTAATTATTCAATATATTAAAAATATATGTTATCAGTCAATATTTCTCATCTACAACGAAGAAATTTTAGAATAGAATCATTATAATTGATTTATTCTTCTTTTGGGCTCTGTAAATACCCATTAATGATGTTAGGAAAAAAATGGTATTATCCAATCCATCAAAGCAAACATTATCAGATGAGTTGGTATCCACAAAACAATATTAATCAATATGGCACTAGTTTTATCTCTTTAGAGTTAAAATGGTTGAACTAGCTAAATGATATTTAGTTTAACCACTCATTCAACATTTATGAATTGAACAATTCATATATTGATGATTTAATTATGAATATAATTAATATTATCTAAAATATTGCGGATAAATACATGTGTTCATAGCCAAAAATACATCGATACGATTTTTTTGTCTATATATCCTTGATCCATACATCATTGCATGAAATATACAATTTATATTTATTTGGGATAGAGAGAGGAAACCCCTTCTATTGTTACCTGCCATCACTTTGATGTAACATATAAAAACATAAATTTGATGATATAAATTCATCAATTTAGATGGATGATATGGAATAAATCAATGAGATGAGGTAGTGAACAAAATATATAGTAGTTATTCATTAGAACTGTGTTTTAAAAGATTTCAATAATAATGATTATGTATATTCATTCTTGTATGGAGTTCTACAGATTATTATGAAAAAATTGATAATATCATGCTGGAATTCAAAAATTCTCCTTCCAAAGTTAGAGGCACATGACATTGAAATAATTATTTACTCCAATAGAAAATACTCATTATCCCCAGTAAATTATGAAAAATCTTCACCAACCATGAATGGATGTATAATTAATGAATAGGTTTCTTAATATTATTTTTATTATAAATGTTTAATTATTTTATGAACATAAAAATAATGGATTTATCATCCCAAAAACATTATTTTAATCATTATTGAAGAATTCATTACTAGATGTAATTAATCTATATATCCGAATATACTTTTTATATGAAATTAAACTATATAGAAATATCATCCATACCAAGTGAAATTAAAATATATGGAAAAATTATAGATATAATAAATTAGACTAAAAATAATATATTCCCCACAATTTGAGGATGAAATTAATATCCTTCATCGTAGTTTTATGTTTAAAACAACATGAAAATGCACTCAGTATTCGATGCTAAACTACATTATTATCATCCTCAGTACAATATATAAATATTTATAGTAAAATAACTTATCACGTGACGTTAAACTATATGAAAACATTACTATCATAAATTAAAAATATTTTGATATATACTGAAAATACCCAATCATGTGATCAAGTATAATATTTATTATTCAATAATTAACTATTATTTCTCACACTAATCATTAATTATGTGTGTATATAGGTCTTGGTCAGCAACTCTATTTAGAATACCAAAGAAAACAAAATCTACTGGTGGATGTAAAATAATCTACATTACATAACATTATACATTATAGATAACCCGTTATAGAGGGTATAATTAAAAAATAGAATATATAAATATATATTTGTATCCTTGGAGAAACGTCTTCCAAGTCCCAATGGGTATTAATTCTACTAACATTTCATATGAGGTAGATATATGATTTGGGATGTTTTACTAATATTAGTATATATCTTTATATCATCATTCCTACTCTGTTAGGGTATGTAGTGTTCAGGGGATCTATTTTCCTAGGAACAACTGTAAAAAATAAAATTCTCATTTTTCCAACATATGTGTAATATCTTTGAATGATATTTACCATAAATAACAACATAAAAAAGAAACATAAACTAGTGTGAAAATTATAAATTCATGTATATCTGACTTGATACAATTTATAATAATGAAGATTACCTCATCACTTTGTTGTATTATTCCAACTAATAATATATTGTCTCTATCGTCACACATTACCCAGGACCGATAATTTTATTCCACAGTAATTGAGTCAGATATATTTCAAATAAGACACAAGGGAACTGTGGATGTCATAAAAAAATAACTAATCATTCATTAAATATAAAATATATATATTTACCTAGTATAGTTCCACTTCTCTTACTTAAGATCTAGGTAATTGTATGTGTTTTAATTGTACTGTTCATCACTTTTGAACCAACAATTAAATTATCTTCCATTGTGAAAAATATTCATGTATATAAGGAAAGTAATAAATGAAAAAATGTGGATCCTAATTCCAATTCAGAGAGGATATGTATTGTCCCATAGAACCTATTTTTATAGTTCAACCATATATTCAATCATTAAAAATTCCCACCTTTTTAATAGAGAGATAACTCATATTAAAACATATTTATAATCCTTCAATAGGAAATAACTGATCATAAAAATTCCTCTATCCTATAATAGTAAAGGTATCTATAGAACTATGATATGATAATATATAGAAACTTTTGGTTAGTTGAATTTACATCTTTCTAGAGTGTTGTTTAAAGAGACAACATATGGAGTACCATACTTTAACCAAACATTTTTAGACTTGAATATCCCATTTCACACTATACCTTAATGAGATATTGAAAATGTATAGTTACAAGTTATATGGATTGATATGAAAATCTATGATAGGGTGATGTTATTAATTCCTATGTAATCATTAACATTCTGTCTTTTAAATATTTTACGGTTCATCTCATATATTGAACTCTGTAATAGGATCAAAATATAAAATACAACTCACTCTCTCTATAGTATTTCAATCAAAATTGGAGTTGATTTTAGATTTAAATATCATGGGAGAATATACTACAAGAAACATAGCTCACTCTCTATAACCATAATGATATCAGTGAATGCTATATAAACAATCCATTCACTACATTAGTGTCATATCCTAGTTTTGGTGCCATATTTAACTGGAATCCAAAAAAACACGGATTATAATTACCCTTTCTCAATGAATTATCCTAATATCTAGAGTATCATGAACAAAATTAGGACTACAAAAGGATTGAAAAATTAATTTTACCGTTCCACAATATTAATTCCCTACCAAAATTCATCATATCATATTAGATATTTATAGATTTAATCTATAATATTAATATTCTTCTTCTTGAAAATCCTTATTTGATAAACTAAACATTATACATGGAGTGTATTGGATTTTATAGAACCTTATATTGATAATGATAATGGGTTCTTCTAAATATAAATAAAAAATCAATATGAAAATTCATATTATGACACTGATATGGATATGAATATATATATCAATTATAATTTGTCAAATAGATGAATCATTATACTGAATGGAATAATCCATTAATTTTTTTTCTTTCAGATAATTATAATTGATCCTATTATTAAAATATTCCAATAACTCATTATTTGATGAAATATGTCTCTATAAATTAATTTTATTTCATTGAAATAATTATTTACACAAGACAAATAGTTTAAAAGAAACATGAAATATGATTATTAGGTTGAAAATTACTCTATAGTCATTAGTTTGGTGGGTATGAATAAGAATAGCTAAATTATAAAAATGAATTGTATTAAAAATTTTGAAAATTAATTCATCTGTTATTACGTTAATAGAAATAAAAATGAAACCATATTAATGTAAAAGATATATTTTCCTGCTAAACAATTTTTCATGTATGTGTAATATATATATTTTTTTAAAATAAATAATTAAATATTGTATAATAAATTGTAACAAAATGTAAATATATTATATTCAATAAATTGTTATAATATCCTTCTATGGGTTTTATAACGAATGGACTAAAAATAATCCATTTTTTCTGAAATGCATTTTTTACAGGATTTCATCAGGGTTTTCATACTTATTTTAATATGAATTTCTTCAAATTATTGAAAAATAACACTGAAACATTGTTTCAATATTCCGTTATTTGGAGGGACAAAATTTTTAAATAGATGAAATTTTAGGGTTATTATGAATAATTACTATTCATAATATTTATTTCATCAGTAATGGTAAAACATGTCGAATAAGGTTAAACATTGGGATTATTCTATAAAATGTAAATAAAATTATCTTTAATCTAATTGGAATAATGGATATTATGTATATTTACCCATGTATAAAAAATTTGGAAATAAAATTTTGAATCCCCAAATATACACTTTCAGAATCAGTATTTAAAAATAATGTGTCTTTTTTTATGAAAACAAAAAAATTCATAGATAATTTATTTATTCTATGATTATTTTTAGTTTTGGTTTTCAAAATATAGAAATATAAATGTTAGAGTATAAATGATTTACAAATTTAAAATAAAATAACTCAAACACTTCATGTTCATTGAATTTTTATGTAAAAAATCTTTTAATATATTATACTTAACCTATTGTATTTTATTCCAAAAAGTTATGACCATAATTACCCCCTATGGAATTTCTTAAATGTTGTTTCATTTTTAAAATTACTATTTTATACAAAAATATTTTATAATTACATTAAAAATAATGTTATAGTACACTGAAAATACATATTCTATTAAAAAATGACATAAAATAATAATTTATTTATCAGAAAACATTCTTCAAGAATTTTTAGAGAACCTATGAGGCCGTATAAAACAATTAAGGTTGTATTGTACTTCCAGAATCCATGTGGGATAGGTTCACTCCCCATTTCCAATAAGGTATACAATTTTTCATTCGTCTAATTTTTTGAAATATTATATTCATCTGCCCTTTCATATTTTAAATTTTCCCGTGTATTTTTCATTAAAAATATTATCATGCATTAAATAAATATACACACTTTTAATTTTATATTAAATTATAAATATGACCTTTATTTATAATTCACTTTGGAGATATGGTAGAACCTGACTATTGAAATAAGCCTTTCATAGACTGTTAATAAAATTTAATAAATAACATCCCCATATTCAAACTAGAATTGATAAACATATAAAATACATTTTATTGAAAAAGTACATAATAGGATAATATTTATCTTTTAGATATCCATAAATGAATATAAATAATATTTTATACATATAATAATGGTTGAAGGGATAAAAGGTTATATTAAATAATAGTAATTGTGAAATTAATATTCAATGAAATAATTCTTTGAAATATACAGATATATAATATTTTATTAAAAAAATATTCATAGGTAAGGGAAATTATTTAATGCACATAAAATTATAATTTTTTTTTTCAAAATATAAAATATCATGTGTGTATAACAATCATTAATATAATGAAAATTCAAAATGTAAAAAATAAATGAATTTATTACTCATTTATTTAATTAAATTAGAATGGCTATATATACATATATGTATAAAATAATTATATCACAAAATCATATATCCATTAAAAATTGGTATAATCATTTTTATAAATATGATAATCCATTATCATTTGTTTAAATTTTCCACATATAAAATTAGGGTCCCTAAATTTAAATAAAATGAAAAATTGAATATAATTGAAATATATAGATATAAAAAGATCCTTAAATAATTATAATCATCAATCTAGATGTCTTAACGAAATAAATGACCATGAAATTGAATCAAATATAAATATATGTATATGATTAAAATATTATACTTTTTATTTGGTATGAATATATATATATATATAACATGGAATTTGGAAATATATATAAGTGTTTTAAAAGAAAAATCCCCTTAAAACTATATATTATAAAATGAATGATTTATGATAAAGTTTTAATCAATACATTATAGTCGAATATGAAAAAATATTTAATATAAAATAAAAAAAACAACTTAATCATTTTATAAAAAATAAATATGCTAAAGAAATTATATGCCGGACACTCCGAACAAAAAATATTTACACAGATTCCAAAATAATGATTCCTACAATATTACATAGTATGATCGGTGTGATAATGTTGAAAGTGATGAAAAATGATACAAAAACAACACAAAATGAAGACCAAAACCACAATTTACAATGACCATAGTAGGATATGAGAACCAGTCGAATTTATATCAGAAGACCAAAATAATTCATCACAAATAAAAAACACTACAGAATAACAGTGACATTAAATAATGTCACAATACATATTGGATAAACCACAAAACAACGACCATGGTTGTAAATAAAAAATTACATTGTAAAAAGTATAGTAAAAAAAGAATTTTATTGTCATGTAGAAAATTAAATACGATGATTCAATAACTAAAAAAGAAAAAACATACCCACATCTCCAATCTAGAATGAAAAAACCACACCATTACTATGGTCGAACCCTAAATGTTTGAAGATTCACTTCGATATCACTCAATTCACACTCACTGGAAGCAACTCTCTATTATCACAAACAACGGAAATATCCGTTGGACTCTAACAACAGTTGATACTACCACATGACCCACAATGACTTTGGCTTCAAACTCTTCTTGGTATTAACCTAATATAGGACACATGACTCCTCCTACTGTTAACTCTCACATCGCCTCATGTGATGTGGCTCGACTTTATTCTGACTCATCAACTTCAATTTCTCAATACCCATAATACATGAACTCTTGTTCAAAATTTGGACACCTATATAAACAGCTATTTCCGACATTTTAAATTATTTTTCTCATTTTACAATTATCATAATTAATTTATCTCATAATTATACTTATCATTATTATTTATTTTAATTTTTTAAAAATAATAATAGTTATTATTTATTTATATTTCATATTTTACACTCATAAAATAAAAATTTATATTATTATATGAATAATAAAAATATTATTATAGTTTTTGGAATATATATGTATTCATTGTTTTAACTATAAATCAAATAATATGAATTATAATGTATTTATATTATTTTTAAGATATTTTTTATTATTATTTACTTAAAAATAATATATATTTATTATATAATTTAATTATTTAAATATATATAGGAATTTATTAATATTTTCATAATTTCAATTATTTCATAAATTTAAATTATATTTCATTTAATTATTATTTTCTTCAGTTATTCATAAATTTTTTAGGATAATATACAATTCAATATAATCATTTATAATAATTTTATAACCATATTTAATAAATTCATTCATTTGGTATAGATAATAATCAAATAAATCAATTTATAATAAAAAGTAATGTAAAACAATTTTAAATTACGTTTATGAGCATTTTAGTGTAAATTTAAAATATTAATTTCATATATAATCTTATTTCATGAAAAGAATAATTTTATTAAAATATTATAAAAAAATACATTAAAAATATAAATTTTTAAAAATTTATTATTAATTTTATTATTTAAAGTAATATTATATAATTTTAAATATTCAGTTTTACTATTAATCCATAATAAATGTTATTTATAAATTTATCAATTTTATAAAATATTTAACGAAGAAATAATAGTCTTGAAATTTATAAGATGTTATATTATTCCCCCCATAAATGAATTGCACCATCAAAATTATTTTTTTTTATTTTAGAAAATATTGAACATCCTTCTTCATCATTAAGAAAACTAGAATTGATAGAAAAAATAAAATCTTAAAATAACATCTAACTTCTAATGTTTTCTAGAATGTAAAACTAGTACCAATTTTAAATCCCTGATCCCACACTACTAGATTCATTAAATTAAAATGATGATAATTTTTTGATAAAGGAGAACAGAAATATACTCATAGCATTTAAAAATTATAGAAATTTAAATAGTATAATTTTTTTGAAAATTAGACATATACCATCATTACCCTTCCTTCATAAGATACCCTTTTTGTGCATGAAATGAAGAAAATTTGTTAATGACCCTAGACCTACCTCAATTAGACATCATGTTAGAGACTGACACCAAGGGTATAAAAATTTCACAATATATGTGGAATTAAAAATTTTAAGAAATAAGATAGTGTGATACGATGGTTAATCGAAAAGGAAAATCCAAGAAATAATTTACAGAATTTCAAAAACTATCCCACTTGTATGTGTAAAATATAAATGTTAGAAATAAATGTTATGCCTCGATGCATTTACAGTCAAGATCTATGCTAGTAAATTCTAGAACGGTTTATGAAATCCACCTATAAAACTGGATAAAATTTTATATAAGTAGTGTGTGTGTATATAGGTATACTCATTAAGAAATCCATTGTCTTTAATGCACATGTTAAAGAACTACAATAATACCCCTATGATAAAATAGTAGAACCCAACTATCATCGATAGAGGTATATGAACAAATAAACTCACCAAGGTATTTCTACCAGGTAATGAAATTAAATAATATAATATAAATCATATCAGCAATAGGAGACCTGCAACACATTACCATTAATTATCCACAATCACACTCCAATTGAAAATGTCAATGCACTCCCATGTATTCTGAGTATACCCCATCACTTCCCACCCACACACACATAGTGATCCCATCAGATCCCAATGGCAAACACATGGGACACACCACACATTCTGACCGCACACTCTTGGGCCTCACAACACATCCCACAAGAACTCACGAGGGCCACACAACACCTCATATTCCATCCTTAAGACATATGGGAAAGAAAATCAATACTCATCATGAAGGTTCCTAGGATATAAACCATGTCACCCATAGACACCAGGTCTACCACATCTCACAATGTCATGCCCGAAGAAACATGTGTCGTCACATCATGGAATTAGATGGTGGATGCCGGTGGCCATCTATCCATTATCCCTTTATGATGTTGGAAATGAAACCCCTCTCATGACTATGCGGGTGTTCAACAAAAAAGTATCAACATGGGTGGGGTGCGAATATAAATCCCCAAAAAATAAAAGCATATAAATATATGATACCAAAAACTCATACCCAACCTATGGTTTCTTGGACAAATGATCAACTCAAAAAACTATCACCTTTTACTACAACCATTAAATTCATGACACCACACATCATGCCATAAATCCCATTTTTTTCCAACCAATTTATTTATCAATTCCTATTTCATTATCCTATTTATCTAAATTCCTTTGAATCAGCATTACAAATTTGTTATTCTCATTCCATCACTACTACAGAAACAATGAACGAAAAAAAATATATTAAAGTCAAAAACATCACATTATAGTTACAACACCGGAACATCTATGTATGGGGTGAATCAATCTACACGTTGTCAATGAATAAATACCCATACAAATCACTAACATCAATCTTCAAATTCATCCTTCTAAAACCACTGTGGAATCCTGAATGAACCCAAACTCACAACCTCGCCTTAAAATATGTGACCACAAAAGTACATTTAAATCTCTGCTACACATGTATTACAGGCCTAGACTACTATATCCATAGAATCAACCCTCTATATGAAAACCAAACCAACAAAAACATCACCATATTAACAATGAAAAAACTTACTCTTATTTTACATGAAATTACTCCTTGAATTTAGAGTAATTAATTTAGGGGTTATCCCAAAACAATATCTTCCTGTGGTATCTATTTAGTAATAGGATTTTTGTGGTAAAAAATATTAAGATAAGATCAATCAGTTAAAAAAAAACAACATTCAATAAACCATAATGTTTACAAACATGGACCCCCCATACAGCCACTGTTTTCAAGGGGTAATTATCCCATACAAGTGAAAATATCCTTTTAAAAACAACAAGAACACAAAACACTTTTTTCATCCCACCATATTGATCTGAAACGAGTTAAATTATATTAATTTATTTCAATTAAACAATACATATACGGTACATAGTCATAAACCCACCACACAAGATACCCAATTAATAATGAAGAATGATAAACTAATTGGATGAATGGTGGATGGAACTTCCGGGTTGCACTGTAAATGGGACACGCATTTTGCAAAAAAAACTCATGAGAATCACAAACCATACCTACAACATGACCCCATATCTCCTATCAGAGGAAGGGTTCAGGGAATCTCGTACCAAGAGAATTCAAGAAAAAAAAAAGAAGAATTGGGAATGGTATCTGACATTTTGGAAGATCTAAATGGATTCATTGGTTTAGATTCATCATTGATTTTAAATTAAAAGATGTTCTATTAATGATAAAAAATTTTAATTAAAATCCACATAACTCATAGATAATTTCAGATATTTTTTTATTGGAGTTGAATCGATCTCAATGAATTTAAATTAAGACTTTAACTAATTGGTAGTTAATGAATTTATCAAAAGGAAACATTATAATAACTAGAATCACTGTTCATAATTCCACATCGGATGAGGCATCACTCGATGATGCAGTTTTGGACAATGAAACGCTATTGAGGTACCAGTAGATGATGTTATACCGAAAGAGGAACCATTGGACAAGGCATTGTCAGATGAAACACATTCCAACGTCATTGAGACATTTTCAAGTGAGACACATACAGGAAAACGACTCCAAGGCACGACGAAAAGCTGGTGAAGGATCCTCAAGGCGAGCGACCACCAACGAGCCATATCCAGTGATCTACCTCTAGGTTGTCACCAACATGGTTATATACCGCTTGGGTGAATCACTTATAGGGTGACATAGATAGTGTGAGCTAATTCTAGGGTTGGACAAAACTGGGGTGACATCGCCAGGGTGAGATACTGCTAAGGTGAGACATGGTCGCAGTGACCCTACTAGTGGGAGGTACCACTAGGTTGAGACTATTGGTGCATGAAATAGGTAGGATGATATGTCGTTGGGGAAATTTTAAAACATGATATTTTTGTAATGTGTTGAGATAAGTGGCATTTACTATCCATAACACCTCAAACACCAGATTACCACAATGCAGTGGACTATAGAGGTCCAAAGCCATCACATCACAAACCTCTCAAACTGTTCTCAGCATATAGAGTTCCAGAAAGAAACTACAATAGAAGTGGTGAGTGGTATGAATATCCAAACCTCATGATACCCCTTATTTATCTCACTACACTCTAAATAATCTTATCAACTAATCATATCAACAATAAAACATAATATGGTGTTTGAAAGTTGGAGTGGGAAAATCCATATACATGAAGACATATTATGTCTTCTGATAACCATCACATCAACCAAAACAACCAAAAAAGCACACAAAAAAGGAATAAAAGAAGACATTGCCTCGAACACATGAATCTGAGAATACCATCATACATGTAATGATATTATCTGATCGGGGTGGCTCTGATGTTCCCATATGGGTTAAATCACAGAATAATTAATGGGTCTCAATTAAGAATCAGGTATTCCATTATTTGGATGAAAGGAATCTATCAAACATCACACCACTCACTTCACAGCCTAATGTAAAATAGAAAATCTCATAACATACAATATTCAAACACCTCATTAAAAATAAAAATAGAAAAATAAAATCCCAAAAAAACTATGGAAAGCTAGCATCAATCTGCGTCTCTCACTCTCATTTACTCTACATTGGGCCACTATGCCTCCACAAAACACTATCCAAAGTAATGGTATATCCAATGTAACACCATATCCGGATGGCCTTGGATATATTATCACTGCTCAAAAACCATAGCATTATCCTTAATATCTATCTAACCCTTGTCAATGACATGGGAGTCATCGTGAATGTACTAATGATAATGGGAAACATGAAAGATTTTGTGGATCCCCTACAACCACAGTTGAAATTTCAACTGGTATACCATCTCGCAAACTCTATCTAGCACCTCAAATAGATCATTGATGCTAAAAAATATACTAATACCTCTTACAATCCACCAATGTCTACATCGAGGGGAACCCCTTATGAATACATTGTCCCCAACCTCAAATTTCAATGGCCTCCTCCTATGATCGGTATAGAAATTATTCTTGTATTTTTCTACTTTCTACCTCTCATGAAAAAAATAAACCCTTTCTATCATGCTCTTCAATGCATCATGACCAAGGATAACAATCTCCCCATCCACTATCCAGCTCAACGGTGAACGACCGAGTATTTTTTATAAATCCTTAAATGGATCCACAGAAATGGAAGTGTTCTTGAAATTGTTATTATTAGACTCAACCAAGGGTTTGTTTCATACCCAATACCCACCAAAACCAAGATGCACACTAGAAGAATATCCTCCAATATCTTCATAGTTAGATAAATATTCGCATATGTCTGAGGGTGGAAAGAAATTATGAGGAGTAATTGATTTCCAATGGCACAATGCAATACCCTCTAGACTAATAAGGTAAACCATACTTCATGGTTTGAGGAAATATACCAAATAACTCCAAGAAAACAACACTCCCTCATACATGTACGACATGGAAATGTAATTCATTGTGCCCAAGTCCTTGATCACTAAGAAGTTGGATGATTACATTAACCATTAAAGTGTCATCTAGATAGTACCAATATAACCCTTCACTCTAGGTAACCCTATGACTATATCAATTTAGATTTCATCTCATTTCAACTCTGTGGAAATTAAAGGTTGTAACAAACCACCAAGAACATGATGGTCTCCGTTTACATTATAGAAGACCAATCACTTCTCCAAAAACACATCGACTACTTATTTCATCTGGGACCACCAAAACTCCATCCTTATTCCCAGATACATCTTTGATATTATTGGTTGTACCACCTATGGGGATCTATGAAACTCAAGAAGAACCACATCCCGCTTTCGGATATGAACAAATTTCGTTCCATGGAAAACCCATCGGTTTTTACTAGCCTTTGACAATCCCTCAGAAAAATACCATATCCAATAAGATCATATATAACCACTATATTGAAGTCCCTCCACTAATACTCATCCACCTAGAAAATTAGATGAGATTGTACTGTCATATGAAACATATGTTCCCTTCCACCATCAACACATGAATCTATGTGCAAGGCTGTCAACTCATCCATCTCTCTCCAAGAATTTACATACTCCCAAACAAACTCACTCTAGGAATTTCTACTCAATGAATCACCCACAAAATGTACATTTACCAATGTGTAGAAGATCCAGAAATCACATTCCAAATGAAACTCCATCCACCTATGTTGTCACAGATTCATACTGGGAAAAGATATACATCAATATATTTTTTTCAATAACGAAAAAACACATTCCCCAATGTGGTAATTCCACATAAACATTATTTAAAACAAAACTACTGCAAACTCCATATCATTTTTGGCATATCTAAGCTTGTGGAGATATAAATATATAAACTTATAAGAGATCACTGCATGTTGTTGCAAAACACGAATCCCATACCAATACTAGAAGCATCATAAAATAACTCTAAAACTACCACTTCCTCTAGTAACTATAGCACTAGAGAACTATCCAAATTACCCTTAAGGTAACTGGATGATTTTATACAATAACCAATCCACACATAAAATTATCTTTTCTATAAAAATTCATCAAAATTATTTATATTTCAAGGTAAATCATTTATAAATCATTGATAATATCCAGCGAGATCAGGGAAACTTGGAACCTCTTCCAAAATCGTGGCGAAAACCCAAGAAAATTTTTATTAAACTTTTGAGGGGTCAACCACCACCCTTTACTGGGACACAACATACCCATGAAATAGATTCACTCATGTCTAATAAATACACTTGGTCAAAATTAAATAGAGGTGGTGGTGTCGGAAAACCAACAAGACATTTCCATTCTCCTCCTTTGACATCAAGTTGATTAAGATATCATCAATTAATATGACAATGAACTAATCCATGAATTGATAAATAAAATTCATAGGGCCCATAAACAGATCAGGTGTGTTCATAATGTTGATATTCATGAACACAAACTCTATGTGCCAATATCATTATATGAAAAAACTAAACAATAAATATATCTCTTTAACCTTCAACTGATGATATCATGACCAAAGAATGATCATAGAAATCCAACTCACCCCTCCTAGCTGGATGAAAATATCATATATCCTTGGAAGAGGGTCATAATTCCTGTACATCACTTTTTTAAACATTCGGTAGTCTATACAAAACAATATACCATCGTCTGACTTCTTTTCAAAAAAATAGATCAACCTAGAATAATAAACTGGGATAGATAAAACCATTTTTCAGCAGACCGTCTATCTGAATCCTCAACACCTAAAATACTGAATGTTACATCTGATAAAGAGCCATCGAAATCATAGAAGCACCAATATCTAAGTGTTTCTCTAAAAAACCAAAACATTAATGGGATAATTTCAAAACAACCTTAAGAAAAAATCAAGAACCCTCCAAAAACCCTGGGAACCTCAACCATTCCATCATCCACTATGTATAAAAAAACTCTACATAGAAACAAAGAGGCTCTACACGCAGACTGCCCAACTAACAACTCCACTCACTTAAAAAAACCAAACTCTGGCTATCCACATCTAAAAATACGACGCTGCCCCAGAAGAATTTGATAACATCACACACGAATACAACCAGTATATTTCAATGATGTCACCATAAGGTTGTCTTTGTAGCATGAAATGATACCCCTAGGACTAATGTACTCCCTTCATCAGTTTACACCAATTGCACATATCAAACAAGATGTTATGGCTAGCAATTGGATTACTCAACACCAGGGGAACATGAACACTATCTTTATCTACTACTAAAGCATCAGAATGCATGGATGAAACAAATCAATGTGATGCAATTGAACCAAACATAGCACAATTACGAGTAATAAACAAACGAAATGTACCTCTAATGATATATAGACCCACTAGATCTACTGACTCCTCTTTTTGAAACTGACCACACCTCTATCCTCCACCTTTATGATGAAATTCACTTCAATATCCATCCTCTTGTCACGGTCCCTAGGTATTAAGAACATCATGATGTTGGACTTCACATACTCCATCTCCCCTCGGCGGAGTAAATTTCATTACCCTTACTAATGAATATGCTTCACTAGAAACTGCTCCTGAGAAAGGTGTTAAACCACTCCACCTCCATCAAACTGAGTTCAAGAAGACGCCAAAAAATGGATATAATGAATATTGTGAACCCCACAAACATGTGCACCCTATGACCACAATAAAGGCAAGGATATAAGATGTTCCAATGGGAATATATCGAGGTCTACATCTTACCAGTACAGACTTCAATGGTCATGGTTCGTCAGACATTATACTAACAAATATTCCTCTTGAAGAAACCCTTATTACTCCACTTTCATGGTAAACATCCTATCAAGTGAATATTATCAACCACATCTATCTTTTTATGAACTTCCAAATATGTTGGAAATATTAAAAGAGTAACATCATACTAGATAAAAGGATGGGGTCATTTTTTGAGATGCCTCAAATGAGACTCCTCATCTGGGAAAAGATATATTGAAAAACGTCGGAGGTCCTTGATAATAATCCCCATATCTACCACTAACATAATCCACTACTAAAGGGAGAGTTGCCCTATCCTCTTAGAATCCTTCATGGTTGATGAATGGACATATGTCTGAAAATCCTTCAGGAATTCAACTCATATAGTGTTTGAATCCTTTCATTCCTACTAATATAGTATCAACCACTGACAGGAAGCACCTTGCATCGGATGACCTACCAAAGTGTCATAGTAACATGTCGGCACATAGATTAAACTAAAGGTCATTTGTAGCTCCCCTAGCTATTTTTTTCCACGTTAGTACATTAAACATCATAAATTCTAATATACTACTTTTGTAAAATAGAAAACATCATATTCCACAAATCATCCTTCTCAGCTAGATCAACTCAACCATGATCAACTTGATCGGCCTGTAAAAACACCACAACATAATCCACACATGGATGATGACTTGGAACCATTGTAGAATGAAATCATGGATTTCCTATGAATGAGTAGTATTGAATTTTGTAATTATTTAATTAAACCCATTTTATTTATTATATCAATTTTATCTATCCTAAAAACCCAATCCAAACAAGAACACAAGACCCAATGATGAATGTTCCATTTCTAGGTCTCTATACATAGAAGAATATCAATATCACATGGACATTCAATAAGCTCAAATAAAATGTGCTTGATCATAGAGGGCTAAAATCTGATGTCCTACCCAATCTCCTTGGCCTATGTCACAAACCATTTTCAATTGGAAAAGTCTCAAAACCATTTTTGATATCATCACTAGGCATAGCTCTAAAATCTATCCACTATTTCATCCATCACCTATGATACCACCCTTTCATAACCACCTACCTCTGAAGATACCCCTCCTAGTATAGAAATGAAGAAAGGGGGATAATGAAACCTAATTCTTTCTTCCAGTTGGACCTAGGTTGTTGACTAGCACCAAGGGTGAAAAAATCTAACAATATATGAGGAATTTTAATTTTTGAGAATAACAATCGAATTATATGATAGATCTAGAAGAAGGAAACTCTAGGATATAATGTATAGAAATCAAAAACCATCCCACATGCCCGTTAAACATAGACCAACATGAAATATAATATCTTTGAAACTATATACCTAAACGTAATGTTATGTAGTGACATAGAAACTGTCAATATTTGATATACTAAGGTCAAGTATTGTCCATTAAATCCTTATGGAAATCTATAAAAGTGTATATACGTAGGTTGATAATATAGGTATATTTAGTAGTAAAACTGAGTTCTCTCATTCAATTGTGATTGAAGCAATCTAATTTCCTTATGAGAAAATAGAATAACCAAATATTCACCTATAAATGTATACAAACCAAACCCAACATCCCCAAGGATCACTCACGAAGTAACACATGTTATGTAATACTATATATATCACATCATTTATAGGGTTACCTAAATAAATTTTTCACTAATTAAGATCTCTCAAAATTAAAACATAAACTGACATGGTTCTCCCTCCACTTAGAAATATATCACATCACTTCCCATGTGTACTGATCTAGGTCTCATAAGACATCATACCCCCACACACAAGGTCCTCAGAACACATCCCACTGTACACACCTGGTCTACACAACATATTCAACTATCACACACTTTAGCCTCAGAACAAATCACATATCCTCCCCAAAACATCTAGTAAATCAAATCAAAACTCATCTAAAAGACACCATGGAAGATTCCACCTCACTTGTAGACACATGGGAAACCACATGTCACCATATCCTTACCAATTAAACATGGGTCATCACCACCTAGTGGATGAAGTATGGAAGAGTGGGTTTCTAGACATCCATCAAATCATCATGATATAGGGAAACACACACACACGTGACTGTGAGTGTGTTTGAAGAATTTTTCTCCAATGGGTGGGGGATAATGAAAATCCCATAGAAATACATGTATATATATTTATTATATCAAGAAATCATTTCCAACATATGGGTACTCATCCAAAAAATTCACTAATAAAAAGTTCACCATTCGCTACTACCTATAGATACACAACTCCAGTCATCATGCCATTAATCCAAGTTCACATTTAAATCCAATTTACTAAACCATTTCCATTTTTTTCATCATAATCATGTAATTTTTATTTGAAAGAGGGGAAAAGTGCCAAGGAAAAAGCAGAAGTGAAAGTGAAAAACAAGAAAAACATAAAAGGACACGGGGGAAGACCCCACCCCCCTTTAGCCAAGACAACCTAGGGTGGACTGAAGTGATAAATACTGAATAAATTCTCTTTGATACAGTCAATACCTTTGGGTTGGATACACCCTGAAGTGTAAAGAAACACCACCTTCATGCTGTTGACATCCACCGCGACCAAGTGATCCGGGAACTTGTTCCCTTCTCTCCAGGTGTGAAGGATACTCACTCCAGTATTGATCATTCTTCTAAATTTTCGGATGACATATTTCATCGACCAAGGAGACTCTCTGTACCCTTTCAAGGATTTGTTCAAAATAATGGATTCTGGATCGATTTCAGAAATTGATAGATTCTTTTCCATGTAAAGGTTGAGCCTGGTGAGAACTGCATTTGCCTCCGCTTGTAGAGAAGACCCCATTCCCAATATGGCCGAGAAAGAGGGGTAAGCTGAAACATTTTGGTCACATACCACTCCTCCTCCGTGCAGCTTCCCTTGGACGCAAAATCCTTCTTTTTTATGTTTCAATCCCGCTGAAGGAGGTTTCAATCCAACCTAATTTCCTTCCCTGCTTCTAGGTTCCTTGTCCATATTGGAGCCCATTTGGAGCCGACGAAATATAGGGGTTGCCTTCCATGTCCTCACAGCAATGTTCAGATACAGTAGCATATTTTTCACCCAAACAATAGTGGCACCAGTGAAAAGCCCCACCCCATCGTGCTTCGATTTGTTCCGAGCCTGCCAAATGGTCCAGCACTCCACATGCATCACTACTGCACGGGCCACCCTCTCTGGACCTCTTCCCTCAAAACCTTGGAACTACATATCAAGAATGGAAGGGATGGAACCGTCCGAGGGAAGAAACGCAGAGAAGTCCCCCTGGATTTTCCAAACCTCGTGTGCCCAGTCACTATAGAAGAACAAATGGCCAGTGCTCTCCTCACTATGAACACTACATCATGCGCACCTAGATGCAAGGGGGATACCACACCTACAGATATTGTCATCTGTCGGGAGGCCTCTGTTACGAATCCTCCATGTGAGGATGTTGATCTTTGTGGGGATGTTTTTCACCCATAAAAGCTCATCCCGGGCCTCATTCTGCTCCTGTAAATTACCAATGCGGTGAAAATCAGTCAATGATAATAGTCCTGAGTATGGGTCCATGAACACACACTATTCCTATTCTTCATTAAGCTCAATGAGTTTAAAACACTATTGTTGTTCCTTATCCAAAACTGAGTCGGTGAAGCAAGGAAAGAGTCCATCCTCCTTGAGTGAAATATTCGTAGCCAGACATCCAGGGAAACCCAGCACTATGCCACACCAATCTTTATGCCAGAAGGATATCTCTCCCTTCCCCACCACCCATCTTGAAAAGGGGTGAAGGATATCAACAATAGGGTCTATCACCGACCAAAGGGAAGAAAGATGCCCCTCCCCTAGAGCTTTATGGAACATCATGTATGCATGTATGGTAGTCCCCCACAGGGTACAATATTCCATGAAACTCCATGCATGCCTCACATTCATGTAATATAGGGTATCCGCCAGGTTGCGCACCATGATGCCTCCTTCGTTCACAGGCCGCACAATTTTCCCCCAGGCTACCCAGGGTTTCATTCTCTCCGATAATGGATCCCGGATAAAATTTCAATGTATCCTATAAATCCATTTAATGACACCATTGGGTACTATGATAGAAGAAAAACCATGAATCGGAGAGGCCACCAAATCGTTGTTCACTAGGGAAATGCGTCCGCCAAAGGATAAATATTATTTCCAGTTAAACACCCAATCTAAAACCCTAGTCCAGAGTGCGTCAATGTCCTGAATCTGAACGCTCCCAGGTGATACATGTGCGCCTAGATAGACCATAGGAAACTCGCCCCTTTGGGTGACAAGTAGACTACTAATAGTTTTCACTCTCTCGGTGGATCACTTGTGTGAGATAAAGAAATCACTTTCCCTTTGTTGATGGACTGGCCACTCCAATTCTCCATCACTCCATTAAGACTTCGTATCTATCTGCTCTTGAAATTCAGAAATAAGATGGTATCGTCGGCAAACCTAAGGTGGGATATTACCGGGGAACTTGATCGACGATGATATTGTAGAATACCACCATTATTTATACTCCTCTACAGGATCTGGCTCAAAATATCCTGAATGATGATGAACCACGATGTCGAGATAGGGTCCCCTTGTCTGATGCCTCAGGTAGACATGAAGAACCAATAATATTTTCCCATGATGTTCACCGAGAGACAAGAGGAACTAAAGCAGCGAAAGATAATATCAACATTTTGAGAGTTGTGACCCATACCTGACAACACATGGTTAATGAAGCTCCATTCCACCTGATCATATTCCTTGCTCATATCCAGTTTGATGATAAAGTTAGATCCATGGGTTTTGAGGATGAAGTCGTTAAGAATCTCTTGGGCAAGGGGGATGGCTTCTAGAATCGAGTGACCTTTGATAAAGCTGTACTGCTATAGGGATATCCATCGAGGAAGATGCACCTCCATCCATGAATTAATAATATAGGCCACAGTCTTTTATGTCACATTACACATACTTACAGGGTGGTAGTGTGTGATTGAAGAGGGGATATTGATCTTGGGAAGGAGATCAAGGGTAGTGGTGCGGGTAACTCTGGGTAGACACCCACCTCAAAAGAAATCTGGGATGGCAGTGATCAGGTCTCCCTTAATCAAATCCCATGAGTCCCTGTAGAATGATGCAGGAAAACCATCAGTACCCGCAGTGCTCTTCGGTTTCTAATTCATGAGCACCTCCTTAATGTCTTGATCATTAGGTTCAGAAGCCAGGCGTTCATTGATCTGGTCAGTCTCAAGAATTGGGATCACGTCAAAAATGACTGAGGGCTCTGAAGGATAACCATTCGGCAGGCGTTCATTGGGACTAGCTAGAAGATCTTGAAAGAAGGTGTTGTCCATGGCCTGCACTATGTCCCTGTCACCCATGAAGGACCCATCCTCCAGCAGGATGTTCAGCTTGACCATCTTCACCATCTCCATAATTAACACATGAAAAGAAGGATGAGTTCCAATCTCCCTCCATCACCCACTTGACCCTAGCCCTTTCCATGGCCAGGCGTTCCACCTTCAGAAATAACCCAGACATGAGGCCCTTCTTCCCTATGAGTTCCTCATGGGCCCGATCATCCCATACATCCTAAAGGATTTTTTTTTCCAAAAACTCAACCTCCTCAATAACGGTTTTCAAATCTTATTCTAGTGAAGCAAGTTCTCTAGCCCATGATTGCAGCTCAAGCCTCAGCCTGTGCAGTTTCCAGTGAAGGGTTTTCTATTTGGTCCCCTGCCAAGGTGTGTTCCAAATAGAACTCACCAATTCATGGTACCCCGAGTTGTCCACCAATAGCATGTTTTACCTGAAACACTCCTGGGATTGGTTTGAGGAGTCTAAAGAGATGAGAGGAGGAGAGTGGTCCGAGATTCCCCGCACCATATGGGTCACTTTAGTGCTAGAGGAGATAGATAATGCATAAATGTTATCCAGACACCGGTATAGACAACTCTAAGAGAGGAATGGACACCGCTGGTTGTTGCACCATGTAAATATATCACCCACAAAACCCAAATCAGAAAGACCCTTCATAGCCATGAAACAGACAAAAGCAAGTCTACCATCACTATTATAAGGGACACTCCCATTTCATCCATCTGGATCCGTTAGGACATTAAAATCTCCCCCCACAATCCACAGATTAGGTCCAAGGTCGAACATCATGAGCTCCTCCCACAAGGAAGCCTGCATGTGCATGTTACAACTCTCATACACAAAGGAAACGTAGAAGGAAATGAGGCCAAGGGTTACCTTCACAGAGAGGAAATGGTCCCCAGCTTGGATCAAGTCCACAGTGCACCTCTTTTTCCAAAAGATCGAAATATGTTTATTGGATGATTCAACCTGCATACTCCCTTGCATGTGTAGGATCTTGGAGAACTCCACAATTTCTGTTGGGGCTATGTTTGTGTTCAAGGACAACCACAACTGGTGCATTGTGAGTGGAAATTTAGGATGAAAGAAAGTCCGACATAACTTGTGCACCTATCCCCCAATCATTCCATATTATTAAGGGTAACATTTAAAAGGAGAGGGCCCTGACATCCCCCATTTCCATTTTATTACCAAAAACAACTCAAGCCATTAAAAATTTCATTATTGAATTACATTTTTATTCTATCACTACCCAAGATATTATTCAATAAAAAAAATTGTGGTAAATTGATCTAATTCACATTAAGGAAACATCACCTCTACCTCTAGGAATGGGGTGACGGTTTCTGCATGTTATCAACAGAGAAACCCCCATGCCAACCACTATAGACCTTCTTCAATGTCATCCTTCTCAAACTAACATACCAACCAAAACAAACTCAAACTCACAATCACACCCAACAATATATCACATCACAAACATTTTTTGTATCCCTACTACATAATTATTCCACAAGAAAACTACCATATACTTATAAAAAACCCATTGCGCACAACCGTACTGACAACCAAATCACCCGAAAAACCAAGAGAAAAAATATTCATATTTACCATGGTTTTCCCCGATTAATTACCACTTTCTAATTAATAGGATATCAAAAAATATTAAGAGCATGATGAATCCATTTATTGGATGAATATACAGTGATAAAATTTTAACATATACTTATTCTATTGGAAAAAAACAACCTTCCATAAACCATTATTTTCATAAACAAGGTCCCCCTATGATTATGTTTTTTAGTGGTTAGTTATAAAATATGATTCAAAATAGAAATAAAAACAAAATACAGCAATAACATATTTTTATTTTTATCATAACTCGCATTTAAATATTAAACTGCTTCAGTTATCATAATTCATTTTAATTCAAATATATTCAAAATGGGAAAAATTTGTACCCCCATACAACATGAAACACAATTAAGAAACAAATTGAAAATCTACATGGATGAACGGAGCCCAAAACTTCTTTGTTGCAATAAAACTAGGGCACATAAGAAGTTAGAAAAATACAAGGGAAACATGGACTAAAATATGAAGCCTGAATGCATGAA
This sequence comes from Viscum album, assembly GCA_963277665.1. NCBI lineage: Eukaryota > Viridiplantae > Streptophyta > Magnoliopsida > Santalales > Viscaceae > Viscum > Viscum album. Next base: position 1,295,576,900 of record OY728158.1, read on the forward strand.
TCAAATGGAAGAAGGTTTCAAGGAATATTGTAAAAAGATAATTAAATAAATATGAAAAAAGTGGGAAAGGTATATTGGCATTAAAAATATTTAAACGGAGTCACCAGTTTGGATATGTTTTTTATTTTATATTAATGGTGGGTCTGGAAAGGATTGCATTTTTTCCCAACTTAAATGCCTCATTAGTCAAAACAAAATTATTCAATGAGTTATGACTTTTATTCGGCCTCAAAGTCTCTCAAATAAGTCATTAAAATGATTTTTCCAAAAGTATTACATCAATAGGGAAAAACTAGATGAACTGGAAACAGTGTTCAAGAGACATGGATAGATGATGCATCACTCGATGACACACTGATCGATGTCGCAAACACAGATGATGTACTTCTTTATGAGGTTCCACGAGAAGAGGCATCATAAACTGAAACACGTAACATCTTTGGAGAGACAATGTCAAGATAGACACTACATGTTGACATATCTCAAGGCATGTGGGACTACTTCTCAAGGAACCACTTGGTGAGGAATCACCAGCAATTCACCACTAGCAAGCTGCTACTAGGGAGACACTTCAAGGGTGAGCTACTTCTAGGGTGAGACCCCACTAGGGTGACACTGCTAGGGTGACACTCCTAGGGTTACATCATCATGGTGAGCTTCTGTTAATATGAGATCCCACTAGGGTGACACTGCAAGGGTGAGCTACCACTATAGAGAGAACCCACCGAAAAGACACCACCCAGTAGAGCTACTTCCATGGTAATATTGTCTATGTGAGATACCATTTGCATTAGATTCAATTTGTAATCATGAAAAACTTGGAATTTTTGGAAAGTGTTGAAATGAGTCACCTTGACCTCCCAAAACACCTCAAACACAAGATTCCCTAAAAATAATGGACCAGAGAGAACTGATCCATTACATATAAGTTATAAATTATTAATTTTCAACAAAAAAATTATATTTACTTGATCCATTTCTATCATATAACTCTATATATAATGAATATCCTTCCAAAATTGTTACTAAAACTTTGGAAATTAATTTTAAAATTGGATTTGCATTATTACTGAGTTAAGGGTTTCTAAAAGGATACACAATTCTAAAAATTCCTTCTTTAAAATCATCTATTGAATAATACCCCTAAAAATAATATTATAAAACACTAAAAATAAATACACTTTAAAAAAATTATTTAATATAATATAGTGATATTTAATAAATCATTATGAATGATTTTGAAAAAAAATCGTGATCCCGCAATATTCATTGAAGTATATATTGGTCAACCCACATTAGTGAGTGACGTGATCACTCTCCATTCCGTATAATTTTTAATATGTACATGAACCTAATTTTAAAAAAAATATTTCATTTTTCCCTTAGATAGATACAATTCTGACAAGGGTTTTTCTCTAAAAACACAATCATTCATTAAATATTTATACCCAATTTTATTTGTATAACAAAATATAGACATGATATTTCATTGGATATCAAAAATGAGATTTAGTAAAACCATAACTCAAGAACAAATCCTTTTGATGTACTATTAATGAAAAATATTAATTAATATCTATGTTTTTGAATATTCATTCATAAAATCATGAAATGAATTTTTTTTGAATAATAAATAAAATTTAAATGTTTATCATTTAGAGATCCATAATTAAATAAAAATATTATTTTATACATAGAAGAACGGTGTAAAATTATAAATTTTAACATTAAATAATAGTAATTATGAATTAACTATTAATATAAAATAATTATATTTAATATATAGATTTATATTTTTTAATTAATAACATAATTACGTAAATAATAATTGATATAATGCACATCATTTTATGAAAATAAAATTTTATAAATAAATATCCCATACATACATAACCAAATTCAATATGATGGTAATTTGAAATCAAAACAATACATGAATTACAACTCATTCACATTATAATAAAAGAATAGGTATACATACATATAGTATATATTCACATATATCACAAAATAATAAAATTTAAAAAAAATAGGTATATGTACTTTTATAATTATTATAATCCATTCATGTAAGTTGAAATTTACCCATTATTAATTTTTGGGATTTACATGTAAATAACAACTAAAATTGAATATAATACATATATTGATCTATATTGATCGTTGCATATTTGAAACATGATTATAGTAGTCTTGATGAATTCAATGTTCATGGAATTGAAAATAATATATATGTGTGTTTATGATTATATAAAACAAACATGAAATTTTAAATAAATATATATACATATATATATATAATGTAATTTAAAAATGCATAGATCAGTTATAAAGGACAGTTCCCTTAAAAATAAGAAATTATAAAATTAATTATTTAAAATAAAAATAAAACCAATTCCTAAAAATAAAATATCAAAATTTGAGTTACATAAAATAAATACAACACCTTAATTTGTTCGTATAAAATAAAAATACTTTATACACAATGTCACACAATCTGTAGACTGATTGTTGGTTTGAAATTTTCAATTTCACATTGTTATAAGGCATTTATATCCAACTCCTCCATTATTAAGTAATTATATAAAAATGTATATAATTTGATAAATCCTTTTCTTCATACAATAAAATATTTTGTGATATAAAAAATTGACTCATTAATTATTACGGAGTAGGGTGGGTGAGGATATCTTGACAACGAATAAATCCAATACAATACTAGCACATAAAATTGAAAAAAAGATCCATTTAAAATGACAATAAAAAGATATATGAACATGTTGAATTTCTATCCAATGAAGAAAGAGATTCCTTGAAAAGGAAAATAAATTACAAAATGATTGAGAAAGTAAATAAAATAAATATAAATATTGGACGAACCACATAAGAACTACCATTGGTGAGGATTGCGACCGAGGTTGAAAAAAAAATGAATAAACAGAAAAACATTATTCCATATTATATAAAATGATCTAGGAAGATTTGAATCATTAAAAAGAGAACAAATACCTACCTCCCCGAGATCTACAAATAACAGAATTCACCTTTACCATTGTTGAACCTGAACCATGTTCAGATCCTCTTCAACATTACATGATTCACATTCACCAGTAGCATATCGCCATCATCATTAGTGGTTGAGAAAAACAATAAATCTATACCTGCATTATTCCATCCTTCTCGACTCATGATGTCTTAGGATTCTTCATCATCTCAATATCGGCCTCCTACAAAACCAAAAACTCATCTAAATGTGAATCCTCACTGTACCTCCCAAGAACTAGCTTGACAAGAATTTCTCTCACCTGCTTAGAATTATGAAGGCACTAACTGTGTTACCCCTTGTCCCAAAAACAAACCCCCATAGTAAGAAATGACTTCCCCTTTACAAATTCATTTTATATATTTAAAATTATCATACATAGATGATCTTATATTAAGTATCGTATTTTTTATTTATATGAAATTTTATAAATAAAATTTATAGTTACTATTTATCTATTTTTTATATTTTATAAATATTAATAATAAATTCCATATCTGAAAAAAATTATAGAATTGTTTTAATTTCATTTAAATATATAAACATTGTTTTCAATGTAAATCAAATCATATGTTTTATAAATTATTTATTTTTTTTACTAAAATTTTATTATTAACAACTCATTAAAAATAATATAGATTTTATAAATAAACACTATTCATTTAAAGAAATAAGAATATTGCTTAAAACTTTCATAATTTCATTTATATAATATAATTAAAATATATTTCATTTAATGATTATTTTCATCATTTTTATTAAATATTATTACAATAACATGTAATTCCATATAATCATTTATAATAATTTTATTATCATTTTTAATAATGTCTTTAATATTTAAACTAATAATCAGAAAATTATATTAATAAAATAATATTATTTATAATAAATCAAAATTTCCTTTGTAAAAGAATTATTTTTAATTTCACATATAAATTTAATATAAAATATTATCTCTATAAAATAATAATTTCTTTATAGTAATTATAACATAAAATATGAAAAATATAAATTTTTATAATTTCATAATGTATGAGAGTATTTATTTTAATATTATATAATTATAAATATTTAAATTGAAAAAAATATTAAAAATATTTTATTGATAAATAAACAATTTACTAAAATAATTTAAAAATAAAAAAAACATGCATGGAATTTCTTGACTAAAATATCTCTAAAATTTTTCACATGAAAAAATATTGGTTTATTGTGAATTGTAATGTTTATTTGTTTTAAAAGTTACTTTTGTTACATTGCAATTTATTTTTTTACATTTATGATGGAATAATTAACAAAAATTTCACCACAATGAAGATATTGTATGTATTGAATAAAAATTAAAATATAATTAGTATTTTTATATTAATAGTAATACAATTTGGGTAAAAATGTGTTAAATTTTTTAGATAAATATAAAAAAAATTGGATGTGGGAAATAATAATATTCGATGTCCCTAACTATTGGGATGACATTATCAATGTAAACATATTTTTATAAAATTAAATTACTGATATTTTTTAATAATTGTATTTTATTAAATAATTTAATAATTATAAAATAACATAATATGAAATGTGTGGTGAGATATGGTCAAGAATTTCATCCCATGGATATTTTTTAAAAAATTCTGTATAAGGCAAATTAGAACCCTTTATGACAAACATGTCGTTATAGACGTTATGTTTAAAATTAAATAATGATAGGTTAAATCAAAAGGCATGTTCTAAAATAAAACTTACTAATTTATAAATATAATTGGATGTTGATAAAAAGACCATAGACACCTTTTCATTGAATTAATTTCTACGTTAAGCTATTATACATGAAATGAAATTTATTATCTTTATATATTTTACTTAATTAGATGTATTAAATTTCATTCCCTTATAAATGGTGTCCTCTTATCACATTCCATTACACATCCATGATCAATATATCTAATGCAATACCTTTACACTTTTCTTTTATAATTTCATATTCATGATTTAGTGTATCTGGTAATCTAAAAGAACCATTCAAAATGTACTTAAAAAGGTATGTAAAGTTGGGCAACCAAAAAAGCGGAATTTACTTGACCAAATAATTTTCAAATTATTTATTATTATACCTCTTAGAATTATTTAAAATTAAAAATAAATTGATAAAATTAGTATTATAAATATAATGAAATGTTAATATGATTATGAAATAATAATTATCTACACACAATTATATCATACTTGATGTGATTGTATCTCTTGTGAATGCCTGCCTACTATAGCCACTATATATAGATATAATTCATTTACCAATTCCATATATTATTAGTGTATATTATAAATTTTATGATGAATATACATGACATTTTTGAAAAATGTATTCTACAATAATTATAATATCTTATCCATCTAATATCATATAGATCATTTGGAAAATGATAATAACGCTCATGTGTATAGGTGGAAAAGTTGTATAATGGAGTGATATCATTTACTTTTCCTTTCATATGTACGTGAACTAAAATAATGATATATTTAATGAATATATATTATAGGATATAAAAATGAATTTTTAATTAGAATTATTATTTATTTTCTATTGTTCCATTCATCAAAAATTAAAAATAGCTTCCAATCATATGTAATTCCTAAAATCTGGATGATTTGTGAAATTAATTTTTCCATCAATACCTTTTATATGTGGGTTTATATAAAAATATGTAATTAATATATATGATATTTAAATCATGATTTAAATTTCTAATATGTTGTCAATATGATCAATTCATATGGTCCTAGACCATCGTATCAATCCATTTTTGAGAAACAAATTAGTTATCATCTCGAATAGTGATTTTAGTAGTTTTTTTAATAAATGTCTTATATGATTCAATACGTAAATAAAATTTGAATGAAATTTATATATCTGTGTACAAATGAAATAATAATATAATAAATAAATTATCTATATTTAAGGTTCCAAAATATTTTTAAAACAACAAGACAAGGTGTAAAGGATTTTGGTTTCAATCCCACATTAAATGTGATTGTTAACGCTCAAATATCATTTGATTCAATTATAAGATCCATAGGTTATAAATTCAATTAATTTCATTCTACTATATTAATTACTAAATATTTTTTAAGAATTTCTATTTTCCTATCTAGGGTTTATAAAATGATGATGAAAATGATTTCTGAAAAATTAATTTAATTCATCATTGGTTGTCAATATATTTCATTAATATCATTTTTTTCTTCAAAATATATTCATTAATGAGGCACTATAACCATTTTAACAGAAAATTTAATTCATCTAAAAATTATTCAAGGGATTCTCCTTGATATATTTTAAATGAGGCACGTTAACCTTTTTACATAAAATTTAAATGGAATTAGTGATTTCACATACATGGTATAAATATAATTGAACACTTCTATAACTTCTCAATGCCTTTAATTGTCCATCAAATATATCAATGGTTCATTGGAAGGAATAAATCTTCCATATTATTTTATAAATATTTATATTTTTATGTTTTATAAATTATAAACCAATAGAGTGTTTTAGAATCAATTAATCTAGTGTGAAATAAAAAAGAATATTCATCTATGAAAAAAATCATTGATGTAAATTATTTTTTACTGGGGACATTATCCAATATTTCCATACATATTGTCTCTCTATTTTATATCATATTATGATTAATAGTTTTTATAAGACCCCTTTATTTTTCATGGTTTTTGATATGATGAAATGATGAAATGTTAATGATTCCTTGTTCATTTCCTTAGGGGTATTGATGATAATATAATTGATTTTTTTAAAATTTATGTTTCCAAGAGGTTTGGTTTTCAATTTTTTTGGGTTTTATTAAACTAATAAATAAATTCAATACATTTGTTATTGAATTTTATCTCACTAGACCAACATTGGAAACAATTAATGTTCTCGATCAACCATCAAAAACTAGTTGGGATGCTTGATCCAACATGAGATATATATTTTTATCCATTATATTTTGTGATATGGGAAATATTTGTTAATTCTTGGTAAACTATTATTTAATGCTCTCAATGGAAAAAAAATTAAATATGAAATTCATTCATGGACCATGATAGATGAAAATTTTAATGTGCTATTCTATATTAGGATCTAAAAAAATTATTCATAATTTTTTACTAATGTTTCTCACTATTATTATCCATGTCTATGGAAATGAAATTTTTTTACATGACACACATTCTTGATATATGAGATATTGTATTTGAAATTTTATGTTATCTTCATTATATAATTCCTTTATCGTTTACATGTGTAGTCATATGATCATCTATTGATATCAACAATATTTTCCTTAATTTAGTATTTGAGCTCACTATTTCCAATGTTCACATTCCCTAAGTTATAAACAACGTTTTTATGAAGGGTATATCATGAAATGTAAAAATTTATATTTATATAAGTAAATATGATAAAATTTGTTATTAAATAAGATGTTTATATATCTAATTTCATTAGACAATAAGTCATTATTGTTTTGGAGATGATCAAAACGTTATGTATTGAATATTAATCCAATTTCATTTAATATATATGTTTTAAATGATTGATTTTATATAATAGGTATTATAGTAAGGTACTGTTGATAATATTATAGTATGTTTCGATTTTTTTTTGAATACATATTGGATGTGTGTAACTATATGATAAAAACTAATCATTTTTTGTAATGGCCAAAGATAGTCTTGATTAAACACACCCTTGTATATATTGATAGGTTTCGATGACATATACATCATATGAATAATATATCATGATTATATGAATGATCACTCTGATTTTTATAATTTTATGTGAAAACTATTAATTTATTTAGTCCATTAGAATAAGAACAAAGCTTATTTCTAATAACTAATGTGACAGAAAATGAAACAATTTCCACCTCAGAAATAAAATTCTAAAAGCAATGGAACATAGAATCTTCTTTATATCCTCATGTATCCTTATTAAGCCATTCATCATAGTGAGATTCAAAATAATCATTGGATTGAACAATTTTCACATCATTCATTAATAACAAAATGTCCATATTAATTTAGTGGGTCTTCTAATCCAGTATTTCATGATCGATGTATCTACACCATTGATAAAAAAAATTACCTATTTCTGTCAACATTTTAAAAATTCATATCCATATATCATTTGGATGGATAAGTTGATCAATCATGGATTTGTATTAAGAATATTATAAAATTGGATGAAATATAATCCAAAACATGAGATTAGTTGAAGAAGATATATTTTAGTATTTTCTACCCTTTTATTTTATTTTCCAAAATGTAAATTAAATTTTCTGAGAATATGTATTGAGCTAATGAGTCAGTAGGAATAGAGGAGGAAAGTTTTATAGTGGACCTAATATAAGAAAATATTAAATTTAATGATATAAAGAAAATAATGTTTCCAAAAAGTTTCTATTTTCATGATAGTAAACAATTTTGTTAAAAAATCAAAATATCATATAAGTCATATAAATACCATTACTATCAACAATTCATAAAAATCTTCTACCACAAGAAAGTAAAAAAACAATTCAAGATTCTACAACTATATAAATTATGTTACTTATAGAAGCTACCATAATAACATCAATAATAAAAAGAAACTATAGTTGGGCTCTTCTTCTACTAATGTATAATGTTATTCTATCAAACCATACTTCCTCTAAGGGGTTTGATTTCTGAGGGAACATACCTCCAGGATGCTACCTCTATTTCTAGTTTATGAACCTTTAAACAATCTCTTGTACCTCAAAGTGACTATATCTCTAATTAAAACATCCATTGAGATATTCAACCACATAAATATTCTTCATTCAGATGAGATACAACCAATCATGCCTTAGACCATATATATACATAATTACGTTCATTCATTATTCATTAAATAGTTAATTTAAAGAGACCAATAAATAAAATTTATGTGTATTTATGAATTATTTTTCATCAGATACTCCATATAAATTTTTACAGATTGGAAATACATTAATGTTTGGTCTCTGTGATTGGGGAATATATTAATTTTCTATTATTCATCAACGACTAATGCAACCATCTGGAGTTGTATAAATTTAAAAATATCCCCTCATTCACATTTATGTTTACGAATTGATATTTATGTATATATGTTGATATATATATATGCATATTTATTGAAATATAATGAAAAAATGGATGGCTGAGAAAAATGTATTTCCCATGATTATAATGATAATAATTTAGTATATATATTATATAAAATTATTTATGAAAATTTTCAATGAAATATTCATGGAATTCTAAACTAAAGTATGTTCAGACAATGATGCCTCAAATATTAAGACACTATATTCCATGATGATTCTGAATTTATCATAACATTCAAATTATGCTTTGTTTTAAACTGTATATCTACAAAACATGAACTCTTATTCAAAATTGGATATTACTCAAGACTATCGTTAAAATCATTTCATTTTCACTCTCACATATGACATTCGAATAGGTTTTGTGTTTCATAGACTTCTTTTAACCAATGAAGAACATTGAGTGATGAATTTTTATATCCAGGACTATCTTAGTAAAATTTATTTTAAAATAAACTCCATGTTACAGATTGGTTTTTACAATAATAAATACAGGATAGAAGTTGATTCCTATGTGGAGTGGTTATGTCATGGCTTCAGATATTAATACTTATTATTCATTATTATCATTTATGAGTTTTGTTTATATTTACTAAACCAAATTAGTTTGTTTAATTATTATTAACAAAACATTAATATGTTTCTTAACATTTTTTATTGTTTTAAGTAAGTTGTTTCATTAAAGTAAATTAGTTTCAAAATAAATCTATTTTATAAATGGTTTTGAAATTTTATTGATTGATACATTCAAAATTTGTTAAGTAAAAAATGTTATATAATCCTAAACTTTTAGTTAAAAATTTTCTTCCTAAAAATCATAGATTTGTGATTTAAATAATTTGTATTATATATTTTAATTTTGAAACCAAATTCACCCCCTCTTGACTTTTCAAGTCCATTAAACATATAGTATGATGGGTATTTTCAAAATACATTTAATAATTCTTTTTATACCATTAAAACATAAACTATTATAAATTTTACATTAAGGACATCATATATAATATTTGTAAACAATTAAATTTTACTAATATTTTAACTTCTTTTAATGGAACTACTTGTTTGCAATGAATGATTATAATGAAAATCAATATAGATAGAACATGAATTTATATTTTTACTGTTTTGGAGGAAAATCATATAAATATAAATGCTTCAGGATCATATTAGATTCATGAAACTAAATCCATATAAGGCTGAAACTGTATATTAATTAATGCATTATATTTTGTTTTATGGGGATGAAAATTCATTAAAATATATTCCTGATTTACTACATTTGAATGAAAAGATAATATTTCAATATATCATAAGGGACCACCAAATTTTAAATAGGAGAATTTAATTCCTTATATAATTATGGATGATAAAACTAAAATGAATCCTATTGAATCGATTTTAATCCTGAATCATATATTTAAAGAATCATTGAATAAAATATGTTCCCTTGGGAATCAAATTCCAAAAAAACAACAGGGAATTTGACTGTTGAGATGTTTACCTAATAGGTGGTGTGGAAATTTAATTTTTATTAGAGAATATTAATGTATAATAACACAAGTAGTTAAGGAAAAATTTAAAATATTATGTGTTATTAGTTATAAGTAAATGTAAATAATGAAGAACAAAATGAACAAAATGAAAAATTATTTCCCATAAAAAATGAATCATTTTAAAAGTGAATATGAATGATAATATATTATATAAGGATGAATATCCCATAAAATGTGATGAGTAAATTTCGCAAAAAGAAATAAAATTGAAGAAATATTAAAGAAACATGAAATTATTTAAACATAATAACTATTGAAGGATGATGGAATGAAATAGAAATTATGGGATATAATGTAATATTTACCGTTCAATAAATGAGATATTCTCCTACGAGTTAGAAAGAAAAATAAATATTATATTATATTTTCCCAAAACATAAATATTAAAAAATAAGGATTGAAAAGTAAGATGGTAATACATTATATCAAAACCAGATATATCACGTATAATGAAATCACACATGACATTAATTAAGGATTATAAGATAAAAACAATAGATATAAATTGTGTTTCAAGAAAATAATATATAAGGTACTTAATATTATTCATGTAACTATTCATAAAATATATAAACACTATCAAATGAATAAAATGATGAAATGTTATACAATGAATATTTATTTGAATAGTATAACATTAAATAGGAAACCCTCAATGGGCTAGATGACAAATAAAAATTTTAATGAATTAGCATGTTGTGTCTTGTAAATTAAAATCTAATTTTTCTACAAAAAGAAAATAATGATTAAATATTAAAAAATATCAATAGATTTTAATTATAAATTACTGAACAATTGAATGATTTTATAATGGTAGGTAAAACCATACCTAAATTCATGTAAAGGAAACCACTCATAAAGATAAATATTGGACTTGTTAGAGACCCAAAAAATGAATATTTATAAGCATAATTATTTTCAATTTGTTATTTATTACATGTTTAGAAATATTTATTTATAATTTAGAATAAGAATTTTTTTTTAAAAAAACTACTAAATCTTATTATGTGAATCAATTTAAACAAATATTATTCATAAATATTTTATTAGTATATTTTCTAGACCAATGAAAATTTGGTTTCTAAAATCATGTTTAGATTCTAATTTTTAGAAGGAAATATTATTGATGAGTACAAGTAAACATATATAATATCAAGATAGTGTATATTATTGACAAATGGGTTGTCATACTCTTGCTTAAAAACCATATCCATGTCGATGGTGGATATTTCACTTTTTTTTGTGAAAAGTGATAATGAAATATAATTTGACTTTGCCCGATAAGAAAATCTTGTACTATTTTTATTTATAATAATTTATTTGTATGTATATTAATATATAATTTAATTACAATGTCATTTTAATTTATTTATTGTTATTATGTTTTGTTTAATTATAATACTTTTAAAATTTATGATTCAATGAATATTATTGTTATTACAACCACATAATAATGATATTATTAATTCTTTTGATTTGAATTCATTATTTTATCAAAAATATTTATATTGTTTATATATTAAAAAATAATGGTGGTTTTGGAATATGAGACTATGCCATTTCAATGTATTCTATCATTGAAAAGTCATAAGGAAAGGATTATTAAATGATCAACCTAAACAAGAATGACTAATATAAATTGTCTATAAACCATGTTCAAAAGTGAAAAATTATTAACTCTCTTTTATATAGATAAAATATGTGTCAATATCCAAACCCTTAGTATTTGTTGACAAGGAATAATTTGTACGCCCTCAAGTCTGTAGTTCAAATTGATAACAATATGTTTATATTATAGTGATTGATTATTAAAGATAAACATATGTGTTTTCATTTTACGTAAATTTAAATCTATTTACTCTATTATGATTTTATTCTATATATGTGGAGAAAAATAGTGGTCTTAATATTAAAAACATTTTATGTGATCATGGCCATGAATTTTAAAATATGGATATTTAATAAATATTCACAAAACATGGCTATATTCACAACTTTTTTACTCCTAGGACCTAATTTGTTTTAATATAATGAATAAATCAAATATTTCTTGAAATTTCAAGGTCCTTGGTAAATGATTATGATTTGAATTTTTATGTTTGAGGAAAGGCTTTGAATACATCTTAATATATTATTATTAGTTTTCTAGTTAGATACATTCAAAATAATACCACACATATGTTACGTAATTTATTTGAACTAATATTTATTTATATGATGGTTTTTGAATTTGATAACATTATACTCAACACAAATAATAATTTTTAATAAATTTCATTGAAAAGTGATGAAGGATGGATTTGTGGATATTAAACATCCAGTAAATCATATAGTGTATAATATAAATGGATTAAGATTGTGTAAGAATATATAAAAGTCAAATTTGTTTAAATTGATCCACATAAACCAATGAATTCTATAGAAAATTCTGATGATAACTTTTCTAATCAGTATATTAATGAAAATGCAAGATGTTATTCATTAAAAACATCTAGAGAAAATTCACCTAGTTCTAATGGGTTTTTTATCATAAAATAGAACAATACAATGACGATTCATTTATTTATGTTCATAGATCCACTAGGACACATAAAAATCACTCTTAGTACAATTGAAGGATATCGGAATGGAGGAACTCAGAATTGATATTTTCATAGAAAACCTGTTCTAAATAAATCCTTTTTTCAAAAAATTGTTCTATGTATAGAACATAAGAAATAATTGATTAAATATTTTTTACTGAAATATAATAATACATTAATTTGTCTTAGAATCTAAAATTATAGTAATTAATGTAAATACTTATATCTTTCCTAATAATAAGAACATTGTAGGTGTCTTTTATCAATGTTGATGATTTACGTACCATAATTTAGAATAAATCAATTAAAACATCTCAAGTATATATTCAAGAGGATTGTATTGAAAATTAATAAACATTTAAAATAGTACATATACATTAATTTTGAAGAATTTTTCATAATAATGTATCAAATTTTGATTTCAAATTATATAAAATGGTTATAATGTGTGCATTATCAAATTTTTACAAAAAGGTTGTTTTTTTGTAGAATAGTCCTTTATATTTCAAAACCCAATTTTTATAATCATGTACATTAATATAAAAATATATTTTATGGTTTGAAAAAAGACCATGGAGCATGGAATGATTTTTAGATAATTTTTTATTTATGATGGGTTTTCAAAAAGAATAGATAAACCAATATTATTAAATAAATGAATTTTAAAATATATTTTTTTACAAATACATTTGAAGGATATTATCATTGGAATTTCCAAAAAAATACATGTTCATTGAATTTTAAAAAATATTATAATTTTAATTTAAAATGAATTTGATTCTTGAGGTATAATTCTTCTTTAGTTTTCATAATATCCAATATAAGGAAGCAATTATTTCAATCAGAAGAAATTCAACTATGGAAAATATATATCATTTTTAAATGTATAGTAATAGAATTTAATACATGTAGTGGATGGGATCTTATGGAAATTGGGAAACTAGTTGATCAAACCACTATAAAAGTATGATTGGATGTTTCTAATAATTTATAAAAATCTAAACTGATGTTATGTTATGTTTTTATATTTTTTCACATTTTCAATCATATCTCAATGAATAATGATGGTACATTTTAAAAATAAAAATAAAATACCTAAAAAATACAACCAATGTATATTTTTTTACTCAAGATGATATGAATTTTTTTAGATATCTAGATTTTCAATATGGTGGGTTTATGATTGATAGAAAAAAATGTTTTATAACATCTAACTTTTAGGAAGGTATGTAATATTTATTTGTAGTAAGAATGAATATTTTGTTTCATTATCCACAATGAATCTAAATACATTAATATAGGATATTGTTGGTCATAGATTTTATATATGATAGACATATTACTAGACTATAGTTATTAATTTTGCCATGACCCAATAAATTGTTACAACACCTGCTCTATATTATTTCAAAGATTCATGTTTCTCATTCAAGGACCAATCATATTTATATAATAGAAATTTTTTTGGTTTCATTTTAAAAAATATTATTTTAAAATTCAATTTATTGGTGTAAAAAATAATATTTTTAACATATTTACTAATCCATTGAATTTTTAGAGAATATTCTACCTCATAAATGAACAATTAATTATTATTTTTTAATAGTTTTTATTTAATTACGTTATTTAATATCTTATAGAAGTAATAAAAAAAATCAATTTTATCATAGCCTAATATATTTCTCATCTACTATGACATGAAATTCTATGTATTTTATGGTGAATAATTTCTACCATTGCTATTCTACTGTGGAAAAATACAATTCATATTCTACCATGAATATACTCTGGTTATTTTTAAACCATTTGTTTTAAAATTATAGGATTAATATCATGGACATGATACCATGGAATTTTACCATGGTGTTAATCATAAATTTAAGATATCATAGGATATACCATTTGTTTTCTACCACTTAAAATACTTCCACATTTATTTCATCTAAATAAATTATTTGTTCATCAAAAAATTATTTTTTTAAAATAATATTTTTTTAAAATTTTCATTGAATGTAATAAATTATATATATAAATATATAAGACACTGGATTAGTAATAATCTATCTCATGATCCCCCTCGAAACCACTCTCCCCATATTAATCTCTAACCCTTCACCTTTAACCTGTAACTATTAAACTATTGAAGTGAAATGTGAGTGTATAACATCATGGTGGATCTTTAAATGATTTTCACTCGTCAAATATGTGTGATGGAGAATCCATATATAATATTAAATAAATAAATCCTCTAATTGTGTCTTGAGTAGTGGTATACATGAATGAAATTTATTCTTCTTAATGATCATGACATGAATCTCATGTTTGGAATGTGGCCCATGACCATAGATTTGAATAATGGTTTATAAAATGATATACCATTATACACATGATTGATTCATTGTTTTACAAATATTAAATGTATTATTTCGAATATAACATGGAAATTATCATAATAATTGTGGATGGAAAAGAGTATGTTCTCAATTTCTAATATTAGGACAAATTTCTTGGATACACTCATCAAGGAACTTCTGAAGACTGTCAATTTTCATTCCATATTAAATTTGAAAAAATTCTCGAATGAGGTTCCCTTCATGATCTCTAATGGAAATAATCACTAAGAATACATGTTATATTTTAGTTTTATGAATAAAATATTTTCTATATTATTTATATTCAGTATATGACAATTGTACAGAATGGGGACATCAGAAAATAGAGTTATCATGAAATGTTATTCCAGATTTCACTGAATAGTGGGAAAAAATTCAAAATTTTATGTTTTTTATATTGATCATGATTTATTTTTTCAATAAATAATCATAAATTAATTACATTTAATAAAAAAATATTATTTATGATGTATTGATTGATAATGGATATGTTTCTTAGGGACGGTAAATTTTATCAACATTGGATGGATTTTAGTATATCAATGTAAACTATATGAGAATAAATGTAAACGGGAACCCATCAATGTAAATAAGGTTAATAGATAATGATAAACTATATGAGAATAGAACTCTATAAAATAGTCCTTCGTGGATAAAAAATTTTGTTGTTCACGACATAGAACACGATGAATTATTAGTGTATTATTATGAAAATGATTATGAGAATACTATTAGTACTAATGTTCTAGAAAATTAATCTATAGAGACTATAGAAAAATAAATTTAAATATATTATAGAAGTGGCCCAAAAATTCTTATGAGTAATAATACTACATATGGGCTACCTAGACCACGTTAATTTCTGCCAAACAATTATATCTTTAAAATTTTTATGTTTATAAATAAGAAAATGTGGTTTGAAATGTTGATCAATTTTTGATATCAGTCATACATAGTCTATAAGATGGTATTCAGATATATAATGACAATGAGTATGATATTTTGGGATGATATAAACATGAGTATTAATAATCCATTTAGAAAATTTTAAATTATATAAAATATTTCAGGATTAGTGGTAAAACATCTCCCATCATGATTTAGTTAGTTAGGAACCATAAAAAAGTTGTAGAATAATATCCTAAATGAAATATGGGGATTATACACGATCAAAGTTGGATAAGTATGTAAGATATAAATTTCTTGAAATTACTTATTTTTATTGTCATATTTGGGGTGATTATGATGATTACGGAATTCCACCCTATCATAGTGGATCTCCAATCTCAATTTTTAGAAATATCCTAATGGAATATTAGTTGAATTAATATATAAAGATAAATGTATGAATATATTCTCTTCTAGAGTAAATGTGTTGCAACAGTTACAGATTATTTTTCTATTATTAGTTAAGAGTGGTTTCATATCCACCTTTCTCCTCCTCACTCCCATGTTTTGACCTTGGTTTAATCTACATTAAATTATGGAATATTTGTTATATGATCATAGTTATATGCTCAAGTCCCATTAATTTATTGGTATTTTACTAATTGAATATGAAACCACATTGGTAGTTTCAATAATTTTTTCTTACCAACCACCAAATAATTAAATAAATATTGGAAATATTGAATTAAAACATATGAGGATAAATGAAAAAATTAATTTCATACAGACATCCATGGAATACATTTCATCATGTTTCTTATATAGAGATATATAATTTTTGGAGAGGTTGTAGTCTTTTCATACTATTGCATATTCATATTCAAGATCTCCACTTCCCTATACTCCTACTACTATTAACAGTGAACTGATAAGATCAATTGTAATAGAATATTTCCCTGGTTTTTTGGTGATTTTTCTACTTATTATTAGGATGAAATTTTTTTGTTAAAATAACATGATGATCACATTTACAAGTGACACAAATATGATATGTTCTCCATCCAAACCGGTAGACTAATTGGAATGTCACGAGGCCCTAAGGGTGTTCCCTATCACCACGTGCTTGAAAAGTGTCCAGTTATCATAAAAAACTGATTGGGAATGATTTACAGAGTTCAAAAGCATTAATCAAAGAACAATAAAAAAATACACTTAATCTGAAAACTCACACCAAACTAGTCTTTCATAATAATTCATAATTGAAATAAATATTCTTAATAATGTCAAAGGGGCCACAATTATTATGGAGCATAAAATACAACTCAATAACCACCACGTGATATGAGGATATCACCACAAGACTTTTTCACAACACCGTGCCATGAAAATAAAATAACAACCCGAGTCACCATCTCTAAGGACCTTTCCCTTAGATGTGTCAAATATTAACAAGTCTACATACTCCCAATGGTGTAATTATGTTGTTCCCATACTATCTATAGGATTACTCACAAAATGGTTCTATGTGATAATCATTTTATGACAATAAACATGCATGTTTTTATAAATAATAAATCCTAGAACAATATCTATAAAATGCAGATTTATATAAAATCAGATTTCAAGAGGGAAATATTGAATAATGTACACCATTAATTGAAACATATATGATTTATAATATTCCCACATAACACACTATATTCCGATGGTATGTACAATATATCCATTGAGCACTAGTCATGGGAACACCACTTTGCACTATCTAGGAGTAGGGAAACTGGTACATCATATCTATGTGGATAAATGAACATAACCAATATCATTCAAACAAAGGATCCACACGGTGGGGAAACCCCAATGGAATAGTGGTCCGCAAACATCTTTAATGTTTATTTAGTATTGTTATGATCACACTTTCTATGGGAAATAAGGATCATACCTTTATCAGATCAATATCATAGTTTCTATTTTCATCAAACCTAGATACTCAGGTTCCCTCTCTGTTCTCAAACATGAATCACATGTTATAAAATAACAATAAAAAATATAACTAATTTTTTTAAATCATATAGACATAAATTAGTACACAATAAGTTTTTTTAACATATTTTTAACTCAATAAACCATTTAAAATTTCAATAAAACATATTGAAGAAATAAAAAAATGATTTTCACACAAAATCCATTTCAAAATACACTTTAAATGCCAATTGCACCACTATTACATACCAAAATAGAATTCGAAATACCTAGAAACATTTAATAGAAAAAATTTCATGTATTATAAAATTCACTCTAATGATACCAGAAGTGTACAAATGAAAAACACACAATCTCATTAAAAATTGTTACATTATAAACAAACGCTAATCCAATTTAATAAAAAAATATTCTAACCTCACCGAATTGGTAAAAAAATTCTATGATGGTCTTGTATGAAAATATAACTCAACATTGAATGATTATATATGGAATCACCTACATGAAATGTCAAAAACCCCATTTCATTGTGGGAATATTCAAACGCACCAGCGACACACCACAAGGGGTTAAAAACTAAACCTAATTCATAAGATTCTAGCAAGAAACATAAAATCATACCATATGTACTAAAACAAGGTTTTTGAGTCATTTGGAATATCATGATGGAGGAATGAAACCCTATGTAAATTGATAGAAAACATAAGAGAAAAAATATACTAGTAGAATTTTGATGTTTCCATCACAAAAATACTCAAAAATGATTTACAAGAGAAGTTGAGGAAAATTGGGAGCCATCTGTGGAATATAAGGATGAATGTGGGAAGAGGGGTGGATTAATTGTTTTTATAAAAGGGAAAAATTGGAATACCATTACAATATTTATGACCCAGACACCTTTGTGTGGTCTGTTAGAATTTATTAGTAAACCATGCAGCCAAACTTTGAATCATGTTTTGGAAACCAAAAAACCCTCCTTTTTCATGTTTTATGGGGAACCTAGAGGGAACCTAGGAAGAATGATAGGCCATGAATAGAAGATTAAAATTCATTAAAATAATGAAATAATTGTGACAAATATCCCCTCCATGTAAAACATCCCACCCCAAAAAGTAAACCTGAAACGTGATCAAAAAACAAGAATGGGTACCCTTTCTCCACCCCAGAATTTCACTCCATTGTCTCAGGTACATCATTACCATTCTAAAAAAATACATGAATCATTTGGATAGTCATTCCTTGAATCACCTTCTCTTTGGAATTCAATATTTGCAACAACTATTCAATCACTAATAAATCATGTTCTATCTAAAACTACTCCAAATTCAAAACGTGAGACAGATCTGGATTTTACTTCTTCAATTGGGAGACATCAAAAACATCATGAATATATTTCAATTAATAGGGAAAACCTATTATATATTATGCCTTTCTAATGTTATCAATGGTTTCAAACGTATCCACGTACTTTTGTGTTATATTTTCCCTCTTTTCAACACAATGTTAAACGATATGAGGGGCTATCTTCAAGAATATATAATCACCAACAAAGAACTGATGATATCAATTACTCTTGTTAACAAAATATTTTTACTAACTCTGAGATTTCAATAACTTCCCCCAGATCTACATGACATTCCCAAATGTCTCATTCACAAGGCTCTACCTCAATAGAGATGTTTGCCCTAACTCTGCCCTACACAAGGGGGGGCAACAAGGGTGAACATAGAGTTCCTCAAAAGGAAGAATTAAAATCAAGGATTGGTAACTATTATTATATAAAGAATTGAACAATAACAAATTTTTAATCCAGGAACATAAATTCTAAGACACATTTGCAAAGCACGTATTCCAGAATCTGGTTTCCCCGCTCTATCTGTTCATTTGTTTGAGGATGGTATGCCATGCATATCTTATTCTACGACCCCATTGAATTTTTTAGGCCTTCAAAAATCTAATAGATAAAAGGGTGGTCTCAATCTAAGAAAATTGTGGATTGAAAACTAGAAATCCTTACCACACTTCGAATATACAATCGGACCCATTCATCTAGATTGTCTATATATCCAATCAGAAATAAGTGGGATGATTTGGTGATACAATCAATAACTACCCAAATAGTATTCTTACACTGGTGTGTATGAGTTTATCCGACAATGAAATCCATGGAGATCTTGTTCTACTTATAGTATGGAATGGGTAATTGATAAAGAAAACCAGAGGTCCTTTTGTACTCCAAATTTACCTACTGACATGTATAACACCTTGATACGAAATCAACTACATCCCACCTCATTCCTAGCCACTAAAACTACCATTAACATCATAATAATTTTTTTCTCCAGGAAGAATTTCCCACTATTATTGTTGTATATCCTTCATCACCACGTTCATTAGACACACAGGCACCACTGAACAAAAATTGAAGAATAAGATGCCCTTAGGAGACAAAGACCGATCAGAAGACGTCTACGTGCTATGAATAGACTACATCGACCACACACATAGCTCATCATTAAGATGCTCCCACAGAATCGACCATAAAATAGAGGGTTTGATCTGAAAACATAACATAAAATTAACTATACTATTCTCCTTTGTCTCAACAAGCACCTTGGAATAAATCCCCATCGGAGTCCACTCATCGGTGTACTTCTTCAAATATTGCATTGGGACTTTTCTACATAGAGAATCCACTACAGCATTACCCATTTCACATGGTATAAATTATATGAAAGTCAAAAAACTATATATATTCAATCCAACGACACTGCATCTGATTGAGATCCACCTAAAAGAGAATTTAATCTATGTACATCTGATAATAGGCAACTACAAACTTCTCCCCATATAGGTAGTGATTCCATGTATTCAAGGCATGCATCACTACTACAAAATCCAAGTCACAATTTGTGTAATTATTTTAATTTTTTCAGTTTTAGAGAGAGAAAGATGCCACCACATGATAACCCTATATAAGAATGCACGTAGGAAACATACATGATGCATCACAGTACAAAAAATAGCCCTTTTAGATTTTGTAAATATCATCTTGGGGGTGGTATTCAACCTCCTCTTCAACTCCCCAATGGATTCCTAACATTTTGGTTCCCATTCAAACTACACCCCAGTTTGGGTGAGTATGGTAATGGGTGATAGAAGACTAGAGAAATCCAAAACAAAAATCATATAATAAATTTCCAGGTCATGTCAACTCCTAATCATGAAAACATTCTTTAGCTGATCCCATGAAATAATAGATCAGATCATCTTGGGGTCCTCTGAAACACACTATTTAGAGTTGAAATGACCTAGAAACATCCCTTCCCAAATCTAGAAGTTTCACTTGGACATCTTTTCAAAAAACTGATGAAAGCCTAGAATGCCTAAAATGATCTGACAATTTGGCTCACGGTCTTCCTCATATCCTTAGTAAACTA
The DNA here is from genome assembly GCA_963277665.1 of Viscum album. Taxonomy (NCBI): domain Eukaryota; kingdom Viridiplantae; phylum Streptophyta; class Magnoliopsida; order Santalales; family Viscaceae; genus Viscum; species Viscum album. Next base: position 1,295,598,952 of record OY728158.1, read on the forward strand.
GGATGTCATCCAAAATACCGTGATGATGTAGTCGAGATACTGTTGGAACATACTATTCATGAATTCCATAAAGACCTCTAGAGTGCAGTTTAACTTGAAGGGCATGACCAAGTACTCAAAGTGGTCGTACCAACTTCGGAAAGATATCTTTGGGATATCTTCTTATATCACACTGTCATGACGGTAATCCAAATGAATTTATATCATGGAAAACCACATTTCCCTCTTCAACTAAGGAAAAAATATTCTATTCAGGGAAAAGGGTATTTAATGTTGGCTACCTTATTCATCTTTTGTTAATCAATGTACAACTGAAGGCACCCATTAGAAATTTTCCTAAAAAGAAGTGGAGAATCCCATGGAGAGAAGCTCAAGCGAATGGAACCTTTGGATTCCAAATTTTCCAATTGTATCATTATTTCTCTCAACTCAGTGGGGCCCATATAATCCATGGGATGCTTTATCATTTTTTCATGACCCCAAATCAATCGAGAACTCTAAGTACCATTCTAGTGGAATGCCTAAAAAATCATATCGAAATAAATCTGGAAACTCATCCACATCATGAGGTAATCCACCCACCTGAGACTAAACATCATCCATTACCTTCTGTTATAATAATTGGAAGATTATTTTTCCCAAAACTAGGAGTAGAGGTCCCACACGACCCTACCAAGTATCCCAATCCTACAAAAAACCCATGGACTCCCATGAGGTTCCATAAAACTCACCCACCACTTGTTACAATCGATATAAATGTGAAAGTGAACTATCCAATCCATGTAGAGGATTACATAAAATAGTTCCATATCCAATACCAGGAGATCCCATTCCATTTCAAACCATAAAACAAAATGTTAAAATGATGGGAACCTTCAACCGTTCTATAGATTCTTACCCAATGGAGTCACCAACTGCATTTCAAAACACAACAACTCGATTGGAATATTCTGTAGGTTCACAATACAGGTAGACTTAAATGTTACATAATCCACAGTATCAAAGTGGATAACTACTAGAGATGATTCCATCAAAATTGTTTCTCTAACTATGGAAGGTAATGCATCATATCCCGCCTGTTCCTGATCCATATAATGAAGTTGCATAGTCTCTTCATAAGAACAACCACTCGCATCTAGCTGCAACATGAACCGCCTCTTCCCAGAAGATGATCTGGCCCTACTTCTATTTCTCCAAATCAAGAACCAACTATCCATAACTGCCCTAACTAAACTGAAACTCCCCTGGAAGTAATACATCATGACCAACATTACAGAGGATGTGACACCTTGATAAAGCATTACATGTTACCCACATCTCCACACTAATAATAAGGCCACGATGAAGATGTACGTATAAGTCGGGTGATCCCTAGCCTTTCGTATAGGTCGAACTTGATGGAACATTCATCAAATGTGACAGATGACAACTACCTTGGAGAATGTTCTGGACTAGCACATCCCTTATTCCTCTACTCTTATTTGTTCTATTCTTCTATAAGAGAACAACCACTATGCACAGTCGAAGCCATTCCCAAATTCATAGACATTCCTCTCTAATAAATCCCAATAATGAAAGCATGATCAAGCACACCTGCATAGTTTCCAATATTGAATAATATGATCTGAGATAAAAAAAATTCACAACCCTTTCTAAAAAATCATTTATTTTGTATATTCATTAAGAATAATCTTAGGAATTTATCACACTAGATCCTCCAAACTATTAGCATATTTAATTATTGACCATTCTCATTTGGCATGATCAATTAACTTCCAAAATCTAGAATATGCTATGAAATCAAGTTAATACTTCTCGTTCAAGATCATCATGAAATCCTTCCAACTCATCTTCTCATGCTTCCAAACATGAAGCACTGATTCCCCCCATCTACGACAGGGGCACCTTGAAAAAATGAGGTACAATTCACCTAACCCTATATGGGGGTTTCATGGAATTAGAACATGTGATCTACAATATTGGTTCATTCCTCTGCTTCATGAGGTTATAATCTATAACACATTGTAGGGTTAATGTTCTTAAAAAATACTCGGCTTTTCCATTACTTGGATATGACTCATCTTCTCTAGTTGGAGTTCGAGTAGGAACTTCTCCCTGTTGTAGTTCATGGATAGCCCAAAACACATCTTCTACCAACATCTGATCATCCGGTGAGGGGGAACTCTCCCCAACATCCTCCCTTGAGTGAAAGTGAGATCTTCAGGGAGGAATGTTTCTTCAAAATGAAACAGTCACACAATAAATAATTATTAAAAAATATCAGAAATTTTTTTGTAATAATAATATATATAAATAAATAAAATTCATTCCAATAATGAAATATACAATTACTTCATCTCCAACTAGTTTCCATGTGCAGTCTACATCCCACCCATCCCACCTCGATGAGAAGTGAAAGAAACAATTCTCACATACCATTGTAACAATAGGACTATAACTATAGGTATAGGTGAAGCACCATACATGAAACTAGAACTCTAATCACCAGTAGTCATATCACATATCTTTTTAGACTCATCCCATATAATATGACCCAATGATCATAATATTCTCTAATACTATTTTGTCACAAACTAGATCTGGTCACCTTTCAAATTATCCCACAACTCCTCTTGTAAAAAGGACCCAAGGGAGTTCACTATCTCTATGGGATGGAACAAGTGCCTGAGTATCATAAATATGTCTTTTGGGACTATTTACCCACGTTTAAAAGTATGAATCAATCATAATTAAAAAATTAAATGCCTCTGAGAACACACATCAACCTAGTATTTAATAAAAATTCTGAATTGAATTACATAGTTTTAAAAAGACCATAGGTTCCACAACTGGTAATGGGTATTAATTATAACTCAAGAAACACAAAATGGAAATGGGATACCCCCAAGACTTATCTACAACACCACAACATGGATATGGGCTATAAACTGAAACTGGCATCTCCAAGAACCTTTCCCTTATACATGACAAACATTAGCAAGTCTACTTAATCCAAATGTTGTATGTACCATGTGAGACTATGTTTCATAGGATACCACCCAAAAATATTCTATGTGTTTACATTTTAAGTCACAATTAAGGCTTGATTTAAAAAAAATTAAAGAAAAATCTCTAAATTATGCAGATTAAAATGAAAATAGATTTCTAGTGGTAAAATTTGATGAATGTAAACATATAAGTTCATCACACATGCTACTGAATTTTTTAAAAAAAACACACCATATGCTGACAATATGTAAAATATATCCAATATCATCTAGTGATATGAAAAACCATAGAAAATAGCTACTTTTGGGGCCCAAGATATATTGAATCTCTGTGGATAAGTAACCATAACGAATATGCTTCTCATGTACATGAATCTAGGATGTGATTCTTAGTGGATTAGTGGTCCCAAAACATCATCAATGTATAGTTAGGGTTGTCATCATCAAATTTACTAAGTGATACATGGATAATTCCACTACTATCTCACTAGCATACTAGTCCTACTCCGCCCACCTAGACACCCGAGTTTCACTATTTGTGCTCAAAAAAGTTCTACTTATTATAAAATAACATTTTCTCATAAATATAACATTTATGAATCATAAACACACAAAATAGTAATCAAATTATTTTTCACCATTGGTGTAAATCAAAAAAATATATTTTTAATTTACATAAAATAATTTCAGGAAATAAAACATGGATTTGAACATAGAATACATTTTAAAACAAACATTCATGGCCAAATACACCCCAATTCTCTACCAAATGAAAATTTGTATACCTAATAATATTAAATAAACCATTTTCTTATACTATAAAATTACCTTATATGATAACACAACATTACACTTAAATAAAACACATTTTCTATAAGAATGAAAATTTAAAATTAATCACCAAACCAATTATATTAATAATTATTTCTACACCATAGAGAATAGGTAATAGACATACTATAAAGGTCAAGAACAAAAAGATAAATCATCAATGCATTCATACCCAAGGAATAAAAAACAATAGATGTCAAACCAGCAGAATTTTTTTTTACAAAAAATCAATTACACCACAACCACACAACAAGGGGATGAAAACAAACCCTAATCTAGAATTTTCACCTATGTAACATAATATTATACCCTTGGTTTATAACCCTATTTTATCGACCATTGAAAAATCAATAATGTGGGATGAAATCAAATAGAAATGTATGAAATTTTGAAGATTAATCACTTACATGATAAAGCATGATGTCTCGCCACTAAACTCCCCTTAAAAAGGAGTTCCAAGAGAGGTTGATGGAGCTTGGGAGCCTTACTTGGATTTTATTGTCATATGTGGGGAGAAAGGGGAATAATTATGTTTATATTTGGAATGAAAAATTGGGAAAAAAAATTATATGATAACCTATGCAGGGTTTTTCTACATGGTTTATTAAACTATGGGGTCTATTATATATATAAAACCCCTACATTTCATCCAAATTTCAAGGGGAAAATATTGGAACCTAAGGTGGAAAATATTCCAAGAATATAAGAGAAGAATATCTGAAAGGATGGACATGTATGTGACACAAATTAATTGATATAATACAAAAATGAATCAAGAAGTGATAGGGAAACAATAAATATTTCCATTAAGTATTATCTCTAAAGTATTCTATCTAATCATGATCATATTTCTCAATTTAATTTATTGTATAAATATTTTGGAATCCCATATGACCATGTCGTGGATGCGGTAAATGATTCGTATTAATGTTTTGAAACGCTTTCTAATGATATATATTGAAGAGAAGATTGAAATTTTCATATCCATCAAGTATGGTGGTAAGGTCATTATCCAGTTCATGTATAGAATGGATCTATTTATATATATTACAATGGTATCCATTTTCAGGTATCTAGTAAGTATGATGACCCCCTCCCCCCCCAATTCTACACCCCAATCAACACATCTGTAGACTACTTCCATTATTGTTAGTGCTTTTAAAATTACAGATATTGTTATTCTGATACATCATTGTATTGTGTCTTTTATACACTATTCATGTAGAAACACAACCTTAGAGGATTATAGCTAGTAACTAATTCCATTATAATGGAATTTATATAAGAAAAATTGATCTCAATAGAACGAAAAGTTTATTAGTATTTGTAAACAAGATACATACATGATTCAGATTTTAAAATTTAACTCAAGAATTATCACATATTTTTTATAGATAATAAGATTATTACCTATAACACATTTGTTCTTATATTTCATTGGAAAATTGATAGAATCACAGGGAATCAGAAAAAATAATAAATTTGATCCCAAATCCCCAATAATATCTAAGTAAAATATAAGAAATAATAAATCAATTAGAATAATCAATATGGAAATTTGTATAATATGGAATACATACCATTTAATCAACAACACATAAAGAAGTTAATAAACAACAAGAAAAGTAAAATTAGTTAAAAACATCCATTCAAATAATAAATTTTAAGTTAAAATCATATATAGATTTTATCATATAGAAATATAGTTGATAATAATAATAAATAATAAATTCATAATAAACAAAATTTGTACATATTGGACATCAAGTATGTGGCAAGTGAAAAACTCTTTGATTATGACCAATCAAAAGAGAATTTAAAACAAGATGTAAAATCCCATTTAATTTATCCAATAAATTTTTCTCATGATAACATTTTGATATATCGAGGCCCTCTATAAATTCCGAACTGCAACTGTCACTACATGTCCAAAGCATTACTCGTATATAAAATAATTGATTTAATTAATGAACAATGTGCTTATTAAAAAAATTATTGAATAGGGAATAAATATTAATTAATATTTTCTCAGATAATAAAAGAACAGTAAATGTGAACACAAAATATTAAAATTGTTTATTGTTTTGGAAATATTAAATTCAATTATATATAATGTGGATATTTAGGTTAAATTTAATGTTCAACTATCAGGGTCAAGTGAATAACTAAAGGGGATGTTAATGATTCAAAAAATGAAGCAAGGAAGTGATATTCCATATTATCATGGGTAAGAATACATAATATTTCCAGATAAATAATAAGGATGGTATCAATATGATGTATACTAGTTTGAGTAAGATTGATGTTTACTGTCATTGATGAAATAAAAATATCATTAAAACATTCGTGATAAAATATATGTTTCATTCTGATATTTTTTTAGGTAAATATATTTTATAGAATATATCTCTTAAAAATATTTCTTTTTAAAAATGTATCTATACACTTCCAATGAATGGTTAAATTTAATGCCAAAAGTTAATAATGTATGAGGTCTAATAACCATTATTTTTTAATTTTGGAAAGGTTTGAATGTAACATTATTGGAAAATAGAGAGAAGTTTCATTTAAATTTAATTTTTTTAAAATATATATTATGCAATAATATCTTTTAACATATCACTTCTGAATTGTTTAAAAAAATATTAAATTTTTTGAGAAAATATTGTATTATAATGAAACAAAATTTTGAATGAAAAAAGAAATGATAACATACTATATTAAAAACAATTTGTAAAACATTTTAAATAAGAAAAAGTGAAAAATCATAATTTACATGAAAATAATCATTAATTACCTTAATATAATAATATTATATATTTTATTAATAAAAATAATATATTTTCTTTTAATTTAAATTCAAGGATATAAAATCTTTATTATAAATAGATTGTTATATAAGACCTTAAAATGATCATTACATTGAAATAAGAATTAATCAAAAAGTAGATTATGGGATTAAATATTTAATCCACATATTGAATGTGAAAATATATCAATTAATAGTCAAATTTTATTATAAACACTATAATATAATATTAATTACAATGAGGAAACAATACAAATCAATTAAAAGGAATTGAGTTATGAAATTTATTTACCACTGGGCTGTCAACAAAGTTCAGATCCCCTTAGAATAAATAATTCAAATTAATACATTGAATACAATGAATTAATTAACTAATAGTGAATAATATCAAAAGTGTTAGTTGATACATGACAAAAACGAAGTAAATGTAAAATATGAAATTTGTCTCTCAAATATAAAAGGTTAGACTAATATCCTTTATTTTATCCTCTTTTTTGATAAAATATATTTAACAAATATATAAGGGTTTGAAACATGTTAATAACTTATTATAGAAAAAAATTAGTATTTATGATAGATAATATGATTTTTTGATAATTCCTCAAAACACATTTGTTGAAATCATTTCTTTATGTTTTCAATTTTGTTTATTAATTTCAATGTTTTCGAGTATGAGTTAACTTGTTAATTTTACACCATTACATATATCATGTTTTAATCAAATATATAATATGAAAATTTATTTCAATATTCTATATATTCTATATATATGTATTTACATTAATTAAAAAATTTATAAATAGGAAATCAATAATAGGATTTTTGGAGACAATATGATGTTTTTACGCAAGAATGTTATTACAATTTTATGCTTTTAAGAATATATGATAAAGTAAAATAGAATTAATTATATATTATAATTATACATCCATTTATATTTCATATATTAATTATATTATGAATAACATCATCCATTGATATTCCACATTAAACGTGAATGAATCACATCACTAGGAGGAGGCAATACTCAACACATCCACAAACAATGTTATCGTATAACCACAAAACAAAAATCATGAATATTTATAATATTAAATTATTAAATAACAAAAAATAATTATAAATATCCTATATATAATATATAATAAATAAATCCATCATCAATAAAAACCTTTATATGTTGAAATGGAAGAAAAAAAGACATAAGTTTGCGAGTTACACACGAATGATATTTGTGTATCAAATTTGAAGGAATTGTGTAAATAGATAGGTGTTTAATTTAATATAATAGAATATATTTTTTTTTATGATAATTTTTTATTATATTTGAATGATATATGAATTATTAAATGATTAGATAATGACATAAAATGAAAATTCTCATTGAAAAATGTTACATCCTTTTTTGGTATCTTCTTTTGGATTATACAAAAAGTATACCGTGGATAGATTTCTTCCAGATGATAGTCGTTTAGGGTTACGGGAGGGATATTGGGAGATTATTAATGTGGTTTTTTTAGTTTATATATGTCATGATAATATTGAAGTAGTGAGGGGGTGAGTTCACTTTTATAGGGGTGGAGTGGAATTCCTGTAATTATAAAATGTTAAAAACTAATGATATGTCTCCCATTGATAATGTCCCTAAAAAATTTACCCAATTTGATATAATCGATGAAATAGTGTATATGTGGCCATAAAATTTATTTTAAATCAATTTTGAATGTTGTTTGGACCCTTATGATTAATTTTTAGCAACTATGTAAATTTTTTTTACCATAATCAATGTATTTAATTTTTTTTGATTTAACTAGTTTTTTGGTTGAAAAGATAATTTTACCTTCAGCCAATTATAAGAAATTATAATTACATATATAGAATATATTTTTACAAATTAAAACTATATTAATATATGATAATAATTTAATATTAATCCTACAAACGGGATGAGATAGAGCGTTTTTAAAGTGAAAATGCTCAAAAGGTCAACATGTTATTTATATTAATTTATTATAAAACTAATTGCAATTAACTTTATTGTATTAATAAATTTAATCATGTTATATTAATAAATTAATAATAATAAATAAGAAAATATGACACTATAAATTGTTTGTATGAAAATGTAGTATTGAATTAATATTCAAAAATTTAACAATTCATGAATAAATAAAATTTCTATGAAAAGTACCAAAATTAAGAAATAAAAAAAAATTTAAGATAATATTCAAAAAATGTTTTTTATTTTGAAAAATAATCATTTACAATGTTTCAAAACACTTTTTTTAAATAGGTGCAATGTAATGGCCTCGACCACCCCAATCTATTACTTTTCAAAAATCTAATGTTCATGTTTTTCTAGGAGCCAACAGTTAATTTTCAAATAGTGAATCTCAACTATGAGTCAAATAAGGGTACCATAGAATTGTGACTCTCGATAGTGAGTCACTGAAAGGATCTTTATAATGGTGACACAACCTATGGTGAGTCGCAACAGTGACTCATTCAATAGTGATTTGTGATAGTGACACTCCCAACGATGAATAATCTTCTAGTAGCTCGTAATGGTGAGTTCCATTGGTGAGATTATGAAGGTAGGTCACTCATGGTGACACATCCATTGGTTACTTTGTATTGTGACTCTTCCAATGATTATACACAATGGGGATTCATACAATGGAGACTTGTGATTATGAGTCGTCCAATAGTTACTCAAAATGGTGAATCATCTAGTGATGACTCACAACAGAGACTCATACAATGGTGGTTAATCCAACGGTGACTCATCCAATAGTACATCACCTAATGGTTATTTTTCATATTTGTATTCGTCCACTCATGAGTCATTAACAATAGTTTTTCAGAATTCCGAAATTTCTCTGATTTTCCAGTTTGTTAATGTTTCAACGCTTTAACTATATTTTAAGTAAAATGAATTTAATGATATAAATAATAATTTTAAGCCATATTAATACACCTAAATAATATATTTTACTCTTATAAAATCATGAGGATTTTAAATGTTTAAACTGTGTGGTTTTATTCATGATCTGACATTAATGGATTTTCGAACAGTTCCTCCATTGAGTAGGATCTAGTCCTTATAAATACAAGATCCTATATTCTCTATGTGATTCCATTTTCTCTTGATACAAGACATTTCACAAGATAAATTATTCCCAAGGAGCGATGTTTTCTTCGGTTGTCTAGGAAAACATTTCATTAGAAGAAATTTCATACTCCATATTCACCCCCTTATTGGGTTAATGTATGAATTTCTGATCAAAGGTTCATTGAGATATGGATCCCTTTGTGTTTTATAATTAGTGTATCATATGAGGAAAGCTCATGAATACCTCCCTTATGAACAAAACCCAATTCCGAAATTATAATTATAATTGAATTTTTTTATTATAAATATATAAGGGCTAGGTAAAGGTGAAACATGCGCCTATTTTATTATTTTGTTATTGATATTGTTTTTTTATTGGAAAATAACCCACTGAGAATCAGGTATGTTGGTTGAAATTGTGTGCAAGCCTATGGTGTCTTGTTATGTCTTATTATTGATCATGTTTTAAAACATTGTTTATATGTAATCTATTATCCCCATATGTTCGACTACATAATTTTTTTTACTAGGATCACACTTGTTCTATGATAACACCTAAATTTAAAAAGTAAAAATTAAATAATCCAAGCCCTGTTAGATCATGATTTTTCCTTGTATGGTTGTGTGGTGCTGCTTTTGTTGGTAAGGATGTGTGCGGGGAGGATTAGGTTGGGTAATGGAATCTCATGTTGAGATATTGATTGATTGTGGAATAGATAAGCAATTTTTTGTAGTTAGACCGAAGCTGGGGTTGTGTTTTTGTTTTTGTGTTTCTGGGTATGGTGTTTTTTATCTATGGGATTTATAATCGATGCAACAAAGGGAGTTTATGGGAGTGGATGTGAGTTGATAATTTTTTTGTGGTTGTAATTGAGGATTGGGCATAATGACTTTTATGAATGATGATGGAAGTGGTTGGGATGGGAGTAAAGTGGAGAGGAAATGCAGAGTGGTATATTTTAAGTCCATCTGCCTTCATAAGAGTGTCTTAAGATGTAATCATTTTGATGTTTTTTGAAGGGATCTTCAAAGGAATATATGGAATTGAAAATTTTATTTCTAAAAAAATAAATATAAATGGTTTTAGGAAATGGTTGTGTGTACAAGATGAGTTCTAGAATACTGTGTGGTTGCGTATTTAGAGGATATAAAATAGTTTCATGTATTGTGTTGTGGATTTTATTTGAGAACAGAATGGTTTTTTTACTGTTTTTTATCAATATTTATTACTTATGTATTCTTTGTGATTTCTATGAACACCCCACCCTAGTTGAGCACTATGTGTTGAACACCCCCATTATCATGGGGGAGAGTTAAATTTTCCTAAAATCATAGTGGGAGGATAGATTGACGGTTATTGGAACATCCATACTACCTATTCTAGGTAATGGAATCACAATACTCTTTGTGAAGGTTCTAGTGTGGTTGCGAGGCCAAAGTGTATATGGGAATAGTGTGATCTCCCTGCTATCTATGGGATGTGTCTTAGATGTGGCCCATCTGTTTTCAAGAAAGATGTGGTGAGATTTTTTTCCCATGTTTTGGGACTAGCTCTAAGCCCTGGATTGTGCGGGAAGGTTGTGACATGAGGCATTTGGAAGATTGTGGATGTGTCATAACATTTATTATTATGGTATGAGTATTTAAGCAATTGGAAGTTCATCAGGGTACCCAATCATCATTGTTCATATTATATTACTTTACATGAATTATGTTCTTTGGTGCGAATAACATTGTAATGTTGGTATGGATAATATTCCTTGATATTTGATGTTGTTTTATGTAGTTTTCTCATAGTGGAATTTGTATAAATCTATCACTGGTGCATGAGAGACCTTGGTTTTTTCTACTCAGTATACATATATGCTCACCCTATATATAAAAAATTGTTTTTTGGTTTATATGAAGACTATGTGAACCTTCATAGTCATTACTAGATAAGAAATTGGGATAGATTCAGTTTCACTACATAGCTTGGTTTTTTGGAATTTACATTGGAGGCTCCTGTTTTGTAATACTTATATTTTCAAACATCCATGTGGAATAGTTTTGGATTTCTTTTACTAATATATATTTACTGTAATTTATTTTTCATGTACCAACTTATCTGACAATAGTATTTTGATACAATGGATAATGCCTCCCATATTTTTATATTCTTTTACCCTTGGTTCTAGTCACCACCCTAGGGCATACTATAGGGGGGATTCATGGGTCATTGTCTCCCATTCATCATTTCCATTTTAAGGTGTTCATCATTGCATAGAGGGAATCATGAACGTATGCTATTATAGTTGACGGTTGAGAGATTAGATGGTGTTTGCAGTCAAGAATAGTGAGGATTTCATGGGTGGGTATGAAACAATTGGTAGGGTATCTTGTTACAAGAAAAATGATATGGGAGACTAGATTGGAAACTATATTTTATGGGCCCCTTAATCTGATGTATGTACTCTGATCCCACAGATCTACCTTGTAAGAGTACACCTTTTATTGGGTAGACACCCTAGAAAAGGTACATGAATCATAATGTCTTGTAGTATGATTTTAAAAGGGAATATTAGTGTATTTAATTACATAATGAGTTAAAATATATATTAAATAAAATTATAATATTTTTGGGATTAAGAGTTTGATGTGTACCTTTTTCATATTGGGAAATCGGTCATAATCCACGTATAGATCAAGCTATCAAGGCTTAGTAGTTTGATTAGATTTATCAGGGGAGGGTTGATGTAGTGTAAGAGGATGGTCAGTAGAAGAAGGCACTACATTATTTCTAGTGGAAGACACTAGGAATGTACAAGTGCAGCGTTTCAGAAATGGAAATGGAGAGTTGGCTCCTAGAGCATGTGATCAACATCATATTGATCAACTATCAATAGGATAATTGGGTTTATTTAATGGAGATCCATATGTGGGGAGCCACACTTTAGTGGTGTACAATGTACCTAGGGGAGAAGGAGGAGGCTGATGTTATTTGGGTCAATTTTTATAATTTGACTGATGTATAATTTCATTACTCAACAACAAAGGCTAAGAAGAGTTAGGATTTAATCTCCCCCCAATAGGGGAGTATGTCGAAATGATTGATGGGGATATCATCTATGGATCTCCTTCATTTATCACCAATTCTATTTTGGGATGGGGATTCTCATGAGAGACATCTATTGGTGGCACTACATCCTTCTCTCTAGTTAATGGTTACTCCCATCACCTTTCTGAGATACTTGGAGGTCCAAAAGAAGGAAAATAATTTATGAGGGTGCAATCATGGTGATGTTATCATGAGAATAGATCAAGTAGGGTTCATCTAAGGGAAACGATACAAGTAGTATGTATCTAGAGCTACATCCTTCTAGGATTTATCAACCGAGGAGTTGACCTCAGCAGTTCCTGTTTTGACATTAAGGCCCCCATGTGTTTCCCATGAAAATGGGATTGATGTGTTTTGTTTTTTGGAGTCTTGGGAATCTTCGTAGTTAGTTGATGATGTACATTAGAGATTATATAGTGGTGGGGGTAGGTTCAACACCCGAATGAGCATTATTTTTCAGTAAAGCAGTTCCATTAGTATGGAAATCAGGATCATGCTCCCCCAAGGGGAGATGAAGCAGGTATAGTATGACCATTGGGTGTCCCTCAGGGACCTCCAACTAGGTGTGTTTGAGGAGGAAATGATTAATATAGGGGAGGAGTAGCTGGGCATGGTCTATTTAATTCCATATAGGCAGAAATACCACCTAGGACATATATCATTAGTGGTATGATCAGTTCGTTTAGTACTCTTGTTTTCACATTGATTTCCTCATGTGCTTGCCAATCCTTTGTTTCAACCAGTCCATCCCATGATCTAGACCTATATGTCTAAATTATTCTAGTTCCTCTATTGTTGAGTATTCTAGTCAGTGGACCAACTGGCATGTTTGAAGTATGTCTGGGATATAGAATTATGATGGGTCCACATCAATCTCTTGTTAGTCTCTACTTTCTATAAATACAATCATATGATGATATTCTCAACGTTGACTAGTTGGATTATATGAATTCTATTATCGACTACATCTAGAGGAGAGTCGTGTCTTCATACCTAGATGTCCAGTGTGTGGATTTCATTGAAAACAGAGATTCTAGGAGGGAATTCTACATGTGGAGCCTCTTCAATAATTATTTCTTGAGTTGTTAGTGTAATAAGTAGATGATTACATATACGAGGCTCCTAGTGTTTTAGGGGAGTTCTTGTATGTATTTCTTGAGTAGTTTTTGACTCTACCCACTCGACGTGATGTTGAGTTTTGGAGAGTCTTACAACCTTGTGTTTTTCAGATTTCAATGGAACCATATCAGGTTGAACCTTGTGTATTGTAAGATTTTTGTATTTGGATAGATGACCTGATGTAGAACTGGTTTGATCAGCCTAGTGTGTCACCATGGGGTTCACTAGTCTTGTTTTTGAAAATGGTGGATGGTTTTCGATGGTTTTGCAAAGACTACCAAAGGTCAAATCGAGAGATATTCAAGAACAGTTTCCCCTCCCATGGATAGATGATCTTTTCAACCAACTGATAGTAGAATGTTGGTTTACATTGACAGATCTATGGTCCGGATACCAACATTTGTGGGTTAATGAAGACAATATCCCGAAGACTGGTTTCATATAAAGGTATGGACACTTTGAGTTCATAGACATGTCGTTCGGTGTTACGAATTCACTAGATGTGTCTATGGACCATATGAACTCTGTATTTTTTGAATTATATAACTGGTTCGTCATTGTATTCAATGATGAAATCAAGATCTAATCGATGTTAGAGGAGGAGAATACAGATCATATTTTAACTATTTTGAAGGTCATTCAACATGAGTATATTAATTAGAATTTATCAAATAGTATGTTCCTGGCATGAGTGTAAACGTTCCTTGGGCATGTGGAGTCCTATAAGGGTAATGCAGTGGACCATCCAAATGTGTTGGAAATATGTTTCGTGGGAATAACCACATAATTTTGTAGCGGTTCATAATTTTAATAGTCTAGTGAGCCGTTTCCCGAGATTTGTACATGATTTTTCTCAGGTTGCAGCCCTGTTTATGAAATTGAGAAAGAGAGACTTGGATTTTAGATGGAGCAAGCATATCCAAGCAGCCTTTTGTTATCTGAAAAAAATGTTATTTAGTGATCTATTGCTTCAGTTTCTATGGGTAGGGATGATTTTCAATTAGTTTTGTGATGCTTCCCGTATAGTCTTGGGATGTATGAGTATGGAACAATGGGGAGTGATCACTTAGGGGTACTTGAAGTTACATACCAACACACAAAATAATTAGACATGTAATCAAGATATATAAGTAGTTATGTTTAAGCTGACGTTATAGAAAACAAGCCTCACTGTGGATCCCTTTATGTCTTTATGGGTCACAAGAGCATAAGTTATATCTTTTCACAACAAGATCTAAAAATAGGAATTTATAGGTGGATTGATTTTCTTTAGTAATATGATTTTTTGTTCCCTTACTTCTCATGAAAGGTAAATTTAATGTCCTATGCGTTGAGAAGAATTTCATTGTTCGAAAATCTGATGACTCTTGGATGGCGATAGGGGAATGAGATTCTATACACAAAGATGTAGGAATTTATAGTGGTAGAGGATCTCAAATTTATATGAAACTATAGTCTTCTCTAATGTTTCCGTAGGGGGAGTCTCAGTCGGGAGGCTCAGAGATAGTGGTGATGCATGATGTCATTGACTATGGTGATTCTCTTGTGGGATTGTCTTAGGATGGTCGTAATTAGATGTTGTTCTATTGAAGGATTTTTGTTCTAGTGGTGATGTGTGAGGGAGTCCTCCATGTGTTTCAAAGATAACCCATACTAATACACCTAGGATTTTCCATGATGTGCCATGGATGTAGTGTGATGTTTTGGAGGATCAGAATGAAATAGATAGTAGTAGAGTGTTTGGAGAGGTGTATAGTGTTCTTGAAGTTGAAAGTAGTGCACCGTGTTCTGGGTGGTTTATTACATTCCTTATATTTCCTGTAGAGAAAATTTTATAACATATCAAATTGATTTTATTATAGGGTTACCCTTGTCATAGATAAGCTACAATGATATAAATGTGGTAGGGGATCATAAGATGAAATCGACTCCCTTTGTAGAGATTAAGGACTCAATCATAGTTGATTCTTTATCTTTGTGTTATGTGGATGAGGCGGTCATACTGTGTGGAGTTATGATATCAACTTTTTTTATTGGGAAATACTTTTTACCTCGAGAGTCTTGAGGGTGTTGTAGCATGAATTCATCACTCCGTTTTGCCTCATCATAGACTTACTCTCCCAATCATATCGAATGAATGAAAAACCAACCCAAATGCTGGAAGATATGTTTTGAGAAATAATCATGGACTTTGAATGATCTTGGGTATGAAACCTAAAATTTTTTGAGTTTTATTACAATAAAAGATATCACTCGTGCACTAACATTGATCCATTGGATGCCTTGTAAAATTGAGAATGTACTTCAGCATTATGTTGGAAGAAAGTTGGGGAGACAACATTTCATGGCCTCGATGTTGTGAAGAGCATCGTAGAGAAGGTGAAACTAGTTTGGAGAAGATGAATGCAACACATGACTAATACAAGTCATATGTTGATAGAAAGAGGAGTCCTTTGGTGTTCTAGTTTGAATACCACATGTTCTAGAAGGTTTTACATCAACATACACAACGGAGGGTTCGATGAGGGATTGATCCCTCTCCCAGGTTCAATGTGCCCTTCGAGATGTTTCCACAAGTTGGAGAACAAGCATAAAATTCAGAATTTACACCTAATTTGGAGAGGATCTATTAAATATATAACGTATATCATCTTCTACAAAATCATCATGTCAATTCCTATCTTCTCAACTAGAGAGAGTTTGATATCAACGATGGCATGACATACATGAAGAAGGTGATAGAGTTCCAAGATCATCAGGAGAAGGTGTTGTGTGGATAGACCATTCCAATAGTTTGTTTGTTGTGAAGGCAAAGTGTCTTGGAGGAGAGTACATCAAAGTGAGGAACACAGATGTGTGCACAATACCCAGAGTGGTTCTGAGTTCTTTCTTATTCTTCTTTTCCCTATGATATAATATTTGAACCTTGTTTGTTTTATGATGAGTTATTTCCTTGTTCTGTGATGTGTGATAAAATATAGATGTGTGAATATGGGAGGACATAAATCTTAATTGAGATACATTAATTTCAATGAGATTATAGCAATGCGTGGAAGTCAGTGCTGACGAGATCAGATAGTATCATGAAATTGATTATATAATTAATTGATTCACATGTTTAGGAAATTTCAGTTTTTTAATTGTGTGGTGTGTCATCTAGATAGTAGGGTTAGCATTTGATGGAGGAGTTGTTCGTGTTTGAGGAGATTTTCCACTGCATCTTTCGAGCACCACATGGTCTTTATCATTGAACATTGATGTGTTTTTTGTATAATGATTTTTTAAGTGTTGTTGGATTTTTTTGAGGTATTTCGTGGGCAGGTTGTTTAGACACATATTTCTTCTATAATGTTTTTGGATTCATGAAGATGAAAATTGTTTCAGAGGTATCTGATTTAATGTCTCGGAAATCCCTTGTACATTACATTGTGAAAATATGGTGTTCAAGGTGTTCGGGGAAGAAATGGTGACTCATCCGACATTGACTACTAATGTTGAGTTGTCCATAGGTAGATAAAAGTGGTGAGTCTCGATGGTGTGTCATGATGGTGAGTTGCTGAGGGTATGTCACCAACAGTGACTCTTAAAATGGTTACTTATGATTGTGTCTCATATAACGGTGACTCGTCACTGTGACTCGTCTAGTGGTGACTTTCAAGGGTTACTCTTCCTTCAATGACTCTTGATGTTGAGTCATACATCTTTAGATCATCATTGTTTGAAATTCTAATGACTCACTAATGATAGGTAACCAATAGTTATGATTCTAATATTGACTCATAACGGTGACTTGTCCAATGGTTACATGCGATGGTGACTCATCATATGGTGATTTTCGACAGTGACATGCGATAGTGACTCGTCCAACCCTGAATTGTGACGGTAACTCATAGAATGGTGGGTCATCAAATAGTGTCTCCTATAATGGTAGGTCACCTACTGCTGAAACATACAATGTTAGTTATTCCCCTAGCGAGTTATTTCTATGAGTGTTTCAATATTCCAAAATTTCTCCAATATTCAGTTTGCTGCAGTTTCTCCACTTTATCCATTTATTTGTTGGTAATTTAATTTTATTCTATAATTTATTTGTTTTTAAGCCATTTCAAAGTACAAAAATAATATCATTGACTCATGTAAAATATTTCGGCCTTTAAATAGCCAATCCATGTGGTCACAGTCGAGACCCAACATAATTTGCTTTTAAAAACATTCCTGCATTGATATAGGATCTGGATATTCTAAATATGATATCCTCTATTGTCTTTGTTTTTCCATTTTATCTTGATAAGAGATGTTCCACCCAAGCATTCTTTCTAATGTGGCATGTTTTTGAACTATGGGATTTGATGAAATTTACCTATAGGTTTTTTCTTACTACATATTCTCCCATTTTTTGGTCCATGTAATAATTCTATATTTTCTATTCATCGAGGTAGGGATCCCTTAGTCTATATTGATTTGTATATCATGATAGGTGGGTGTATGAATGTATTTATTATTAACATAGCTTAATTATAAATAAATAATTATAATTGAATTGGTTTAATATCAATATATAGGGGCAGGGAAAAAGTGACGCATGATCCTATTTTATAATTATTATTCTCATATTGTGTTTGGTATTGGATAATCACCCATTGAAAATAATTTTCATTGGCGGCCTTTGAGTGAACACCGATAATGTATTGTGATTTATTATTTTTGATAATGTGTTCAATGTTTGTTTCTTCCTAGTAAATTAACCATGAAAATTCGAATAAATATATGGACGCCCCAATATTGAACTTGTTCTTTGATTACTGGTGAATTTAGTAATTGGGATTAAATAGTGGGAGCCTTGTTAAATCAGGATGTTGTGCCTTTCATGGTTGGGTGGTGCTACTGTTGAGTGTACGACTATGTGTGTGGGGGTAAATGTGGTTTAACGGAATATCATGTTGAGGGAACAATTGATTGTCGAATGAATGAGTAGTTTTGTGAAGTGGGACTGCAACCAAGTTGTGTTTTGTTAGTGTTGATGTGTGTAGTGGGTTTTTCAATCTTGGCTGAAGATGGATGTGATAAGGGTATTTGATGGGAGTGTTTTGGAGTTGGGAGAAGTTTTCTTCGTGTTCGAAATTGTTGACTGTGTGTAAATACATTGAATACTAATGATAAATGTGGTTGGAAGGGAAAAAAGATGAGAGGAAATGTTGGGTCATATTTAGTCTTTTTTCTTCTCGCTCTTTGCGGTTTATGTGTTGTGGGTTATGATATGTTGTGCTATGTAGTTACCCGAGTGTGGATGGAATGGGTAAATAAATTTCTTAATAAAAAGGTAACTTGTAAAATGAATAGGCTGGGGTTATGAGATGAGTGCTGGCATACTATTGGTTGTTCTTTTTGAGGAAGCATGATAGTTGGCATTATTTTAGGGTGGTTGTTATTTGAGAACCCACAGGCTGGGTAAAGTGATTGGAATAAATATTTTATACATGTATATTCCTTTTGATTTATATGATGAACCCACCCTAATTGAGAACTATGTTTCGAAAACCCTCAATATAAGGGGGGGGTTTCCATTTCATACATTCTAGTGGGGGAATGGATAGCTTGTTATTAGATCTTCCTTGATCCCTCTTCTTGGAATTGGTAGCCCCATACACATCGTGTAAGTTGTTGTTCGGTTTTGAGGACAAGGTATTCATGGTCATGGTGTTATTTCCCACGTGTCTATGGGATAATATGTGGTTTTGGAAGAGGTGTGTGTGGGTGGTATGGGACAAAGGTCTTATAGAGGAGTTTGGAAACAACCAGATGTTTTCCATTCAGGAATGACCAGTTGACAAATAGAAGTGGTGCATGGTATAAAAATTGTTATGAGTTTTATATTACTTTACAAGACATTATTTTTTTGCTGAGCATTCCTTTGTGAAGTTGATAAGGACATTATTCCTTTTTTAGTGCTGACGTTTTAATAATATATTATAGTTCGACAAACATGTTTTTGCATGTAATGAATAAAATTGAATAAAGTCAATCTTGCATGTAATGCAAGCTGGATTAGGATTCCATGTAGAGAAATAAAACCATAGTGTCATGTGAAACAATGAATATATTCTAAATGGTTTCTATATTGAAATATATAGAATATATAGAATTTGTTTAATATAATAATTTTATCATAGGGTCTCGGGAGATTATATTAATTTTTACGCTTGTTGTTGTGTTTTATACACGATAATGAATTAAATGATATTATTTTATATTTTTTATGTTTCTACAGTATTGGTATCCTATACATCCTCTTAAAACCACATCTTCTACACCTTTTAATATAAAATTTTAGGATCCAGTGTATCTTTCATCTTCCTGGGTTGAGTATACATTAATAGAATCAGATTATGATTTCAACAGTGTATTATTAATTATTTCCCTTATATAGTATACTATATATATGTGATATTTGATGGAAATACTATGAATTTATTAATAATTTTGTCTTTTCATTCTTTCAATTAATTTAAAACTATTTCATAAAAATAAAATTGGGAGTTATAATATATGGCATTAATCAAGAATATTTGTCATTATGGCATGAATCCTAACAATCAATGTATTACATGTCGACATTTACTATTAATGATATTGAATTATTTGTATTCATTAGTATAAAATATTCATTATGTATATGAATTTCATGAATATTTATTATCAACAATCTATATACTGTGTCCAAATCCAAAAACAACAATATTTTAGTGACATCAAAACAGGTTTGTTTTGTTAATTATATTTTTCTGTTTTATGATTAGAAACTGTTTTTACCCAATGAATAAAAGCCTCTAATTCATTATTATAATATGAATATATTCCATTAGTAAAAAAAATCAACCACCGTAACATTATATATAAATTCAAGATTCTTATTATAACACCAAAGGATTTTGGAAATAATTATTTCTGAATTAATCTAATATTTTCTATTTTTTTCATTTCACCAAATATTAATATTAATATTATGTTATTTCAAAAAAATTCATTCATTACACTCTACACCATGTAATTATTATTTATAAAAATCCCAATTTAAAAATCACACTGGATACAAAATAATGATTTTTTGTGATTCACAAAATTTTGATTTCCTTTAATTGTTGTCATTACACGGAAGATATATTTTCATCGAACTAAAATTTACAATATCTAATATATATAAAATTATATAATATTTATCACCATGTAGTTATAAATAAAAAAATAAATAAGATATACTAAATTATAAATCAATGGATTTCAAATAGTTATAAAAATAATTCATTAGTATCAAATATTTGTAAATGAAAATAAAACACATTTGTATATAAATGATTTTTTTTTATGAAAAAATCAATTTTAGTACCCACAATAGTGTAATGTATTAATTAATAACATTAATAAATATTTGTGATACATATTAAAGAAATTTATATGTTATAAATTAATCAAAATGTTTCCACATTGATAAAATAATATATAATGTCTTAATATAAATGATAATAAAATATTAAGAAAAAATCTATATTTTTAAAAAAAGCTAGTTTCAAAAACTTTTAAGGTCTTTCATGTTTAATATTTAATATTTTATAATATTAAAATTTTTATTTCGAAATGTAAAATACATTTTTAAAATAATAATTGGAAATATAAATTTGGGTGATTTATTTAATTTTTCTAGGATGTTGCAATTTTTTATGAATTCAAAAATACAGAATTTTAATTGAAAATAGAAATTTAATATAATATATTTATAGAGTTAAATAATATTATTATATGTTTTTATGTATATTTATATAAATTAGACACTTTTTTAATCTGATTTAGTATATTGGAATCATTTTCATATTGAAATTGGACATAAAAACAATTCAAACTATTGAACATTTTCACATTGAAAAGTGATTGTCTTATCCCATCTATGATATTAATATTAAATTTATTAAAGGAACATATATGATTAAAATATATAAAAATGTTTTATATATTTTTAATATGATTATTTTATAATGTATAGTATGTTAATCATTGTTTTTTTAAAATATTATGGTTTTTAATTATAAAAAATTATAATGATTATGGTAAAAACATGTTAACATATTGTATAATTGTCAACATAATGTTCCAAAAAGACTAGACACAAGTTAAAAACATATTTGATTGAAATATTTAGAGTACGAGTACCCTTGACTAATATTTTGTTCATTATTGGAGGAACATGATGTATGTAACACAACCCTATAGTGTTTACCTTTTTGTATTTACCAGAATTACATACATCCTCCACTAAAAATGGGAACTCACCCACTAAATTATTCACAAATTAAAAACACATTTTATCATTCGAAACCATCCAAAAATCTAAAAAATTCCGCTATAGAATAATATAATCCTTATATTTGGAATAAATCAGACCAAGGAAGCCCTTTGGTGTAATCCAAAAGTAGTTACCCAAATAAGAGGTAATGTTAATCAAAGAGAATGTTTACATCAATTATTTCTAAACCACTTAAATTATCCACATTACAAGATTATATTATAATATAATTACCATAAATTAAATGATAATTCTTAATTTTAAGGGTCTTAAAAATAACTACACAGAATTACATAAAATTATATATGAAATCATCTTTTATGTGTGTGGAAGGCTTCCGCCTCACGAACTGATGATGTCTATTTTTCAACTACCACTTCTGATTGTTGTGAATAATGATTAAGATTTTATTTTAATATTATATATATATATAATATATTATTTATTTATTCTTATTGAAATATTATATAACACATTACTTCATTCGATACATTTTAATAAACACCTTAACATCATTTGTGGATGTGTGGTCTACTACTTCATCAAAGCGATGTGATTCCTTTTATCGTTAAATTGAATGCTTTTATAGTAGGTTTTTTAATTTTTTTTAATCATAAAATAATAATAATAATAATAATAATGGAATTATTATTTATATATATCATTTACACTTCTATACATGATAATTTGACCTAAAAATGTAATGAATGTTCATTCATACGTACGACCTAACATCTCCATGAACGATGTATTTTATTTTATATTTAAATATTTTATAGATATTTATAAAAAAATTAATTCTAGATATATATTGAATTTATAAAATTTTTTAAAATAAAATGAGGTTTGAATCATTTTTTATAGTAGTGGATCAAGAATAACAAGTCAATGAATATACGAAAATGTATTCGGTTATTTAATGAAATTTTACATTACCATGAAATTGGTAATTAATGGGTACTATAAAGTCATAATAAAATATTCTGTGGTATTAAATATAATAATTTGGATCTTTATTAGATTTATAAAGTCTAAAAATTATTATAAATGATTTTACATGTATATGAACAAAATCTTGACATAAGGTATGTGTTTTCTCGCCTCGCATTTATTTTTTTAAGATATATGCTATATTCAAAAAATATTCTATTTCGGTGGTTTATGTTTTAAAATATAATATTTTATATCCTAAATTTAAATTATTTCAAGATATTAAATGTTTCATTTAAGTTTATTCTCTCATTTATACCATGATTCATAAAGTTACTCAAATATTAATGGTACTTCTAGTATCACTTTTATTTTTTCGAGACTTAATTGATATCCACTACATAGTTAATTCTTATGTTATATGTAATGTCATGGAACCTATTTTATATTTGTTATCCTTAAATAAATGGTCATTTACATATCAATTTGATGGACTCTTTTTTTTGGGGAATATGAATCAAATGTTACAAAATCAGTAATGGAATTTTAACTCAATGTTTCATCATTGAGACACATGTCATATTATGAACCTATATTATTCTATGAGGTTTATATATTTCACATGGAAATTTTATATCATTAATGTCATTATATTAAGGATTTATTAATATAAATGTATTGTCTTTATTTCATATGGATTACGGTTCATTGTTACAAAAGTGGTAATAGTTTATTGCTACAATCTCATCCATAATCGAAATTGTTTATGACTATGCTTTAATTAATGAAATATTATGACCCATATATCAACAACACTCATGAACGTTTTTTCCTAAATTTATTCCTGAAATTTTTATGTAATATTACCAATTTATACACTGTATTAATAAAATATTTAATAAAATATTTAAATCATTCATTATATCTCTTCATAGATGAAAACATGTTTAATTCAAAAACCATGTTTTATTAAAACAATAAAAAATGTCTCTTAAGGATATTGTAATTTAATTTTCATGAAATAGTATTTTAATATTTTATTTTTCATTAATAGTGTTTAAAATTATTTCCAATATTAATTTATAAGTGTTCAACGTTATTAAAAAAAGTTTTCTAAAATGTGTTATCTTTCCAAAAGGATATTCAAATGCAGTAAATACATTTTCATAAATAAATGTTGTAAATTATTTTTTAATATATATTTATAAGTATTCATAGTTTTTATCAATGAAATATATTTTGAATATTTTTTATTTGTTATAAATAGTTATCTTTATAGAAAGAATATTTTTTATAGGAACTATTCAATGTAATATTTCAAAATCTGTCTCTATCAAATATGTCATATATTGAAATATTTTATTGTTTACTTGATATATAATACAATTATACAATAAATATTATTTATCTTAATTGTATATGTTTGTATGGAATTATATTTTTAAGACACATTTCATTTCCATGGGATAATCATGTTGCAATGTGATTGACATGGAAAAAATTTATTTTCCATGGGTTAATAATGCAACGAAAGACTAATTATTTTTATGTTTTTATGATGATATTCAAACTCATTGTGATTTATCCATTTTTCTAGTTCATGGTTATTTCATATAATTTGGGGTTTCCATGATATCATTAATTAATCCCATTATAGCTTATATGATGGGGGTGAGAAAACATAATAGTGTAAACTCATTAAATCATAAACAATGGGGTGTGAAAGATATATATCAAAAATATCAATATATCTTTTATGATGTGGTGGAAAATATAGAAATCCAATGATTTTGGTAAGGACTTATATCTCATAATATAATGATGGTAACAGGTTTAATTTCTTGATCGACTATTGGAAGAAGGCATAACCTAATCCAGTATAAGGAAAAAATTGTAACTAGGGATGGAAGTGTGTCCATAGAGTAGGTGTAGACCCGTTGATGTGCCTGGATACATTATTTCAATGAGCCTTGAATTATAGAGAATGAAAATATATAATTCTGTGTATGCCCAAAATTCTACGAATTAATATTATTTTATTCTTTCATTGATTTTTGAGTCATTATAATGTGTTTTTCTGGTTTGATAAGTGTTTCCCAGAATATGATATCAGGTTTTAGTTAATGATGTGAACTAGTTAAACATTGATAACATTGAATGTATCATATGTGGAATGTATGGGAAATATGAAAATAATATTCTTTAGTTGAAATTTGATGAAGTGAATTAGGATTGTTGTTTGTTAATAGGTTATACTACTGAAGATAATGTGATCACAAATTACTTATTAAAGGTAAGTGATATTCTAACATCCTTTCATTCATTAAAGAAAATAATAATGTTAAAATTGATTTTGACTGAATATAATAAGTTATTCATATTTCATATTATAGGAATGTTGTATCAGGGAATCAGATAATGAAGCCCAGGTAATGGTTTATGAATTATGAGGGATGATTGAAGTGAATATGTATTGAAAATTGAGAATTTTTTTATATAAATCATAAACAAATGATTTTATTAATGATTTAATTGGATATTATTTTTTTGGTAATAGAAAAATAAAAATATATAGAATTCAGTTTGTTGAAATAATAAATAATTAAATGAGTATAAAATAAGATTTCATATAGAAATCAATATACAAAAATGAAAAGTTGTCAGTACGAACATAATTATTCAAGAACACATTCTATATTTCTACTCCATTAGTATCAAATCCATAAATCACTATATTTTCTTAACAAAAGATTGTGTGAAATTATTTTGTTAATTGATAAAAGAGTTTCCAATAATCTAATCCATTTTCATGTATGCTTCCAAGATAAATGAGTTTTACAATTACATACTTCATGCACTATTTACGTTGATTCACACTGAAGACATATTTTGAACAATTATGATACATTGTTCCACTTAAACCGAATTAATGATTGAATTAATTATAGTATCCAGTGAATTAGGGATTCCACAAGGTCAACAAAGGTAACCCCAATATTTTCATGTGTGATCTATGAAGAAACCTCCAAATTCGTATGGACCTGGAATACCCCTTAAATCAACATATATATTTCATTTATTCCATTATGGAAAAGGAATATCCATAAACCATCTAAATAATATTAAATATGGTGATAGTTATTTATAAATAAAATATAAAAAAATTTATAAAATAATTTAATGAATTTTCACAAAATTCATATTGATAGGTATTATCCAGTTTTATTAAAACCAGAATATTTTATATAACATTTTGTAGGATAAGATGAATTCAATTATATATAAACCAAATGAGGATGCTCAAAATAATTTGACGTATATCCACACTAGACACTTGTATCCTATTTTTAACTAATTGTGAAATTTGTAACTAAAAATAGGCATCAATGCGATCATAAATAAAATAGCATTATGGTATCCAATCATAGAAATGATAAGTCATAGAATTACACAAGTAAGAAGATGTAACACATCATAAAAATAAATTATAAATTTCATCTTGGTGTTGATTACACAATAATAACATCGAACATATACTAATACAAATATATTGCAAAAAAGAATAAGTATGCATCTTTTAATTAAAAATTTTCCAAAAAAGATTAAAATAGTATTGGAATATCCAAGGTTTAATGTTTTTATTTATATAAATATAATTTTTTTGAATAATTTTTTTTATTACTCTTTTTTTTTGAAAAAATCACATTAACAATGATACGTATAATAATTTAATTTCTATGAATAATGTTATAGTTTAATATTATATCATTGATTTCATTTTGAAGGTTGTATATATGTAAATCAAGAATATTATTAATTGAAATACTGGTATCTAGAAAAATGTGTTTTGATTAAGGATTTATTATAATAGGTTCTCTAAAAATGTACCTTTCCATAATTTCAATGAAGAATGATTGTTGGAATTCCTATGAGATGCATTCATAATATTGGGTGAAGGGCTCCTAGTGGCATGAAAAATAAAGGATTCTATATTACTACAACTTCTAGCTTTGTGTTTTCCAAAAAAATAATTATTTTTTAAATTATATACATAAAAATTTTAATTATTAGATTTCTATATAATACAATATTGTAAAGGAATATTGAAATAGGTGTGATTTTTAATACCTAAACCTCCCCAATAAAAAGGATGTAAACATTTTTACCATGGTGCATTATGATTTTTTCATTTATATAATGAATCCACTACAAATAAATATTTTAATAGATATGTTAATTGAATTTCTAATAGAAGACAACCATTTGTAATATATGAAATAATAAATTATTTTGAAACAACATTCTCTTTTACATGCAATATTTTTCCACCCATAGAAAATAATTTACCATTACTTGAGGATAATTGATTCTTAATTTGAATTCCAAAATGAAAAAAATAACCAGCCCAAGGATTAACATAGAACCAATGGACCCCACAATAACTAAAAGGTAAATATTCTTCTGTAATCCTATGATCATATAATATATTAAACATCAGGGATATAGAAATTCATTTAATAACATGAACAATGTGAATTTCATAAATAATTTCCTCACACAATACATTCTCTTATAAAAGGAGTTCATTTTTTTAATTTGTTGTTTCTTTTATCCCCTTAAATAAAATTTATAATTTCATAATCATAAAAACGTAGTTCGAGAAAACAATACCTATGCCAGCTCTGATAGTAGTAATTTTAATCTGCGTCACTATGGTATGATGCAGTTTTCAATGATAAACTTATACTATAAAGAATGGGATAGTTAAAATGGGATTCTTATGACTTATATCTAATATATAAGTGAATAAAATAGATGGGATTCATTTAAAAAAATAGAAATACATTAATAACGTTTTATGAGTTTTAACCAATTATTATAAATATCATTATAACCAATCATAGTTAATACATCATATATAAAACCCCAATAAAATGTACAAAAGGATTTTTTGACATATAATTTTATATCAATGATACCTTCTTTTAATAGTTTCCTTAAGAATTCAACACATTTATATGCTTCTATAATACTTAATTTTAGGTTTATATATTGAGAAAAATAACTTTATTTGTGGAAAATATCTTGTTATAAATGTTAAAAGGCATGTTAGAATTAATTTTTTCAATAATTATGTAATTTATACTATAAATAGAATCTATTATAAATATATTTATTTCATTATCATCAATAATTTAAGGGATGAGAGAAATGAATTTTATATTAATTCCAAGGGTTAGATTCTATGTTAAGAAAAATTATCAATGAGTCTGCAAACATCAAAGTCGATAATTTCCCTAAAAATTTGGAAAAGGAATTAGTAAAACCCTCTGGTCCCAGATATGTTAATACTAATAATGAAATATGGAATTGAATTAATTGAACGATGGTATTTTTCAGGTAATGTTACCTTAATGTGTTATGGTGTTGATAAAATGGTGTTTATCTTGTACATTGACATGATTGATATGGATAATTAGAATTTCATAGTAATGATTTCCATAGACAGAAGTATTTATTTATTGAAAATTTGGTATATGATATCATGGATGGAGATGAAAATCTTTTTTGGAATTATGGAATATATCCCTTAATATTTGTGAAATAATACATGAGTGTTTTCAATATGGTTTTCTAGGAATTCATGTTATTATCATGTTTGAAGAGAAACATGATAAAAGAATTATAATGTTTTGTATCTTACAACCAATAGCTTCTTTATGATAAATGGGGGATTAATTTTAGGTTTATTTTGAAAAATATAGTGAAATTCATTCTATGTTTTCGGATTTTCAAATTTCGAAAGGGTTAAAAATTTAACCATTTATGGAATGTTTCTGTTAAACATCATATGGGTTTTAGAGATTAAATATATATATCGCCAAATGAGGATTTATTCATATGGGATATTTTATTAAAAAATAATTTATAAGATAATAAATTAATCTATATGAATTAACATAACATTGTTCCTTATGATCTATTATGACATCATGAATTACAAATTCACCATCATATCTTGTACAAATTGATTATGTTTAAATGGATAAAGTCACACCGAAAGGGTGAGATTGTGCATTGGAAAAGGAATAAAATCATGTAATTTTATTTTTTTTATGTTATTAGATTGTAAAAAATCCAAAACTCAAAAAAAATAAATTGAAAATGTTTTATCCTAGTAATTTTATTACCAATGAATCAAATATCTCCAAACATCATTATTGATTAATGGTTTTGGGATTGTTAACTTTCTCAAGATCACACAAATAACACCCAATGTTTTGAAGGTATTCATCCTTTTAAATGAATTCAATTTATTGAAATAGATTGCATTCCCAAATAATTAATCTATATATTAAAAATCAAATAAAATAACCTAAAAAAAAAAACAAACCATATAATTAATAATGAATTAAATATGAGAAATTTTCTAGAAATTATGAAATATTTAGCAATGAAATAATTTGTTGGCCTTTG
This sequence comes from Viscum album, assembly GCA_963277665.1. Classification (NCBI taxonomy): domain Eukaryota; kingdom Viridiplantae; phylum Streptophyta; class Magnoliopsida; order Santalales; family Viscaceae; genus Viscum; species Viscum album. The sequence goes on from OY728158.1 coordinate 1,295,628,670, forward strand.
GAATAGTAATGTGACCTGTGTAGAATAGTAAGTCGGTTAATAGAATATTAAACACAACTATTAAACTATATATAATATGTTTTCATCTTATAAATGAAAATACAATATAATTCTATCATTTTATAAGTAAATAATTATTTTTAAAATGAAAAATTAGTTATCGGTATTTTCATTAAACATATGTGTTGATTCATTATTTTAAAATTAATATAAATAATTAAAAGAATATATATTCTCATAAAATATGCACTTATATTAATATTTTATTCTAATGATTATACGATAATTTTAGGTGACCGTGTTTAATTTTTTATGGTGTTATAAAATAATTTTAAATATTAAATTTGGTATTTTTCAAGTGAATACAGATTTTAATTGGAAATAAAATTCCTATTATTTATAAAATTATTTTCAAAAAATGGATTTCAACTTCTAATTCTGAAATTTGAAAAATAGTTATGGATTATATTTTGGATTTTTCATAAATTAGTGATTTTTTGTTGAATAGTAAAATATGGGAATTTAATATATATATATATATATATATACATAATAAGATAGATAAAATATTAATTTATTCATTGATGCTTAAAAATTTTCTTTCAAAATCATATTCACCAATTACTTTATTTAGTAACAATTAGGATCAAAATTCCTTCTCTGGATCCCAAATAATAAAATAAAGGATAAAATATTCCAAAACACCTCTCTCGTCCACTATAAAAAACACCTTCACTACCCCTTCTCATCACATAAACAAAACTGTGAATATTTCTTATTATATAACCATTTACCCACCCAAACCACTCCCCCACATTATTGTCTTGTTATTCTCACCAAAATTGCATTTATATATCGTGTAAGTAGGTTTTCAAGGTGAAACATTGAAGAGGTAAATCAAATTTCGTTCACGTTAAATTTATTTTAATTTTAATTATTCATATTATATCCTTACCTCTTGTTTTCCAAAATTCGTTATGTATTTAGTATATTATATATACTATTATTTTATTATTATAATATACTTTTCATCATGAAACATCTTCATAAGTAACTTTTATTATAAAAAATTAAATCATTTTCTGTGATGTGTCGGATTATTGACTTCATTGATCATATATTTTTGTTTTTATTCCTATCTCTAAGGATGCACATAAACATAGTTTTATGTTTAAAAAATAATATATTAAATTTATTACAGATTATTTAATGTACTTGAAAAAACAAATATAAAAAGTAATAATTAATAAATCAAAATAAGTTTGTGATGATCGATCAAATTTCCATATAATAGAAATGGTGATCACTAGAATTTTCTCTCAGGATTAATTATCATACCATATATCAGAATGAAATATATATCCATTAAATATTTTGTAAGTTCATTAGTATAATACAATTTCAAATATATAATACAATTAATAAAATGCATGATTTTTTATAAATATATATAATTATGATGATCTTGAAAACAAAGGAAATTAATTATCATGAACAAAAATAATGTATTATAAAACTCATTAATAAATACATAAGTAAACATAAAAAAATATACTAAATAATATTTATATATAATTTTTGTGAATTATTTTATTTATTGATTTAATTTAATTATATGTGATATTAAGATCAAGTGCAGAACACATTTAGATATAACATAAGGGGCTTTGACTAATTTTCTATTTCATTGAGACTCACAAGGTATTATGCACATAATCTTTCTTATGTGGTTTATCTACCAACCCTATGAGTAAATTTTGCATTTACCATTGTATTCCTATTAAATAAGCTTATTTTATTGTATCATGGATATGATACAATCCAATCCATATACCAATTGAACTTTATTTGTTTAATTATAATGTTGAAATATTGATATAACTTTATTTCATACTCAATAAAGATATAATTTCAAGGAATATTGATCATGAAATAAATCAATGTATATAAAATTCTATTGAACTTTCGTGACCTATGGGACTCATTATAGCCCCTATTGGAATCAATGGGTCTAATGAAACAATGTAGTTGGTGAAAAAACCATTTACATTTGTTTCCAAAACATAATCATAAAGGTATGTACCCATGCACATAAAACATCTTAATGGTATGATTGTTCATGTTCCATATACATAATGAATAATAACTATGATTTTTTTTCATTCAGTATTTTTCTATCATTATCCTAATTATTTTCACCATGAATGAATATATAGATGTATTTACATTCTCAGTTTATTGATGGAATAGGTTTTCTAGCTAATCACTATGGCAGATTGATTATGACTAATTTATTATGAATCAGTTATTATTGAATAATGTTTATCTTATATGAATGCATTACTGAGCATTTTAGCCAATAAATTTACTTGTTTTCCTTTACCATGATATGAATATGATTTCATTGAATAATTTATAATAAGATGTTTATTTACTTTTGTTTTGTACTATATATAATTACCAATGTAATAAGGGTACCATCTATGTTTAGATTAATTCCAAACGACTAAAATAATTTATCCTTGGTTATATGATATATTATGTTCATGGAATTGTACAAAAAACGACATCAGGTTATTGGGTACAAGGTTATAATCGTTTTTTTCGTGGCCAATTTTGTCGAAATCCTGGGAACTATAATTAGAAATTAATGTTTAATAAGAATAACCGTAAGATAAGAATTGAGGGTAATATTGAATAAAATCATAAAATTGTGTTAAGTATTGATTACATGGTTTATCATGAAAATATATCCCAATAATTATACTACAAGTGAATGTGAATCTATAACAAATGTACCAAGGGCTAACCACTCGGACTAGATTTCTCAATCATGACTCGAGGTAACCTGTTATACAGCAACATACCCTACTATTCACCTGGTTTGAAAATCATATAGAATATTCTCATGATAATATAAATATGCTTCTTATTAATTATGAATTATTTAAATGTTATGACATACCCAAATAAACTTTTTTTTTGGAATATCATATTTTTTATTCACAAGGTTTCTATTTATGTTAACTTTTTATCTAATAGTAAACTATTCATAACCAGTGTTAGTGTATTAAATTTTTAGAAATGTATCTTAATAGAAGTAATGTTATAAATGCATGTGGAATATACATAGACTTCCCTATGAAAAAAGTCTACATAGTTAATGTTGGAGAATATAATATCATGGCCATATTATGATATATTACTACAATTATGATGAATATCAATACTACACGTATATTGGATTGTTTCATGAGGTAGAATCCCACATCATTTAGTGGGACTACTAATCTAGTGGTAGAGGTATAATGGATCAAATCCATTGAAAGGATATTTCTACGAACATGATTAAATATAAAAAAAGGTAGTACTTGAATTATTTTTTGTTAAGGGAGACGATGAACAGTGGTGGTCAAAAATCCAAAATACTACGGAGGAAAATGAAATATAATACAATGAATAGTGAAATTTTGATGAATCATTCATCAAAAATAGATTCCTCTTTAACATAAATCTGAAATGAAGAAAAAAATACATAGATTAAATAAAAGTGGAGAATAATGCTTAGATGAGTATGAGGCTACCTTCCCAAGACTTTCCAAGTATGCTATAGTTTATATACATGATTTATAAGGCAAGATTGATCATTTTTTCGTTGTTCTTAAAAAATATATTTGAATGAAACTATCTTCCAAAACATTTTCAACATATGATAAAATAGTATTATGTTCCATAAAAATTATAGATGAATATTCTATATCTTATGTTCCAGGGTAATCAATTGATGAATAGGTTTTCTGATAACCAAGGAAATGGTTATGATTCATATAAAAATAATGGATTGAAGCAGTTTCCATTATGGGAAAACTGTGTGTTGAATCATCGTGGACAATTAGTGAATGGAATGTCAGTTTGTTGCAAGGTTGAATAAAATATCCATCAATCTAATGAAGATAATGGAAAGAAACAAATCCATCATATTAAATTTTTATCATTAATGAAACATGAAAATATTAAAATATACTTCACAAGAGCTAGAGTAATTTACCACGGAATAATTCAAGGGGAGTTGGCGATGTTTATGTGATCACCACATCAAATGTAGATGCCCTGAATGATTTGTTGGTAGGTACATTAATCTTATATTAAAATATATATAATGATTTAATTTATTCTATATCATCACACTCTTTTTTTTCTACCCAATTTTCTAATAAAATTTCACATTTCCCTTTTGATTTAAAAATGGTATTATTAGTCATAAATAATAATAGAAGTCTCAATTCCACCAAAAAAACTTTATTCAGTACCTCTTATGACACATAAACGTTCTTTATTTTCTAGTAATATCATCAAAAACATGACTAAATCTGATATAATCTTATTGTGCACTATATTGAAAAATATGATGGGAAAATTTATTTCAAGAAGAATAAAATTATGATTTGAGAGTAATATGTAGAATCCCTTATCCTTATAAAATAATCCACATCATCTGATTATTATCTAGGACCACTACCAATAGATCTAATAAATGAAATTCATAAATTGGAATTGATAATAAAATATATGTATGTTGAATATATTCGTTATATTGTTTGTTTACTATTTTTTCTTCAATACAATGGAGTATTCCTAAAGAAAATTCCTAGTCACCCCACATAGTGTAATGTTGAATTATCCATTTATGTAATTCCTAAAAATACAAATATCAAATTCTTCTTATAGAATAGAAATTGAGGAATTACTGTTGCTATTGAATCAACTATATTATTTGATAAATAAAGGAATTATTCACAATGGTATTTCTCTAGGGATATCCTCTTTTCTTTTGTGAAGAAGAAATATGGATCGTTGAGTTTGTGCATTGACTATAGATAAATCAATGCTATTGCAACAGAAAATATATACCATCTACCTAACATTGATATTTAATTATATCAACACCATCGAGTACAATATTTTTTCAGGATTGACCTATCTTCTAGACATCAATAAATTATTGTTTTAAAGGATGAAATTCCTAATATTTAACTCTGAACAAGGAATGGAAAATATGAGTTTAAACTAATTTCATTTGGTCTTACTAATGCAACCTCACTTTTTTGGATCCAATGTGAAGAGTGGTAAAGAAATATCTTGATAATTTTTTGTGGTATTTATTGATTATATTATGAAAAATTAAAAAAGATATGAAGATCATGGGATCTACATAGATATTTTCCTAAATAATCTTATATGAAATGAGTAATGTATGATGTTTACCAATGGTGAATTCTGGTTTCAAGTACTTTCTTTTCCAAGATATATTTTTTCTATCGATGGAATATCGGTTGATCCTATGAATAAAAATGAAATCCTAGAATGTAAAATTTCAACAAACATAACAAAGGTACAAAGTTTTTATATTTTATGAGGTTTATATCATTTTTTGTTTTGAATTTTTCATGATTTACAAACCCATTATCCAAGATCACATGTAAATGGGTTATGTTTGTATGGAATAATGAATGTATAAAATATTCTGAATAATTTATGATATGATTGGACAATTCTTTTATATAGACTCTTCCACTAAATTTTTTTTGGTTTTTGATATAATGAGATGAATTGAAAAAAATATCAGGTTGTGCTCTTATGTGCAGTGGTAAAGTTACATATTTTACGTCATGCTAGTTGAAAAATCCTTAACAAATTGTCAAACTCATATTCTTGATTTATAATCTGAAATATTTTCTATCAATATATAGAGGTAACATATATTTGGTGAATGATGTTAGATAAATATGGATATCAAGGGTTTTAAATATATCTTTACTCATAAAGAACATATCATGATGGAAAAAATATTGTTCGAGTTATCATACATTAAGATTCCTCAGTACTCTAACACATATGAATGGAAAATTAGTTATAAGACTTATTAGGCAAGAAGGCTCATGGTCTTCTTACATAATTGATGATTGAGAAATATCTAATGTTCATGGATCTAGTAATGATTAATACAGGAATAGTTAAGGAAGAAAAAACATCTCCCTTTTTTTTAAATATTGTTTAAATATCTTTAATAGAAAAAAATCAATAAATAAAATGATGACAATTTTCAAAATAAAATTATATCTATTACAGATTATAGATTTACAGATGTCAAGAATGATGATGGAGTTTTGAAATTTGGAATGTGGTTGTGTGTTCCATCAATATTTGTGCTAAACAAGGAACTATTAGATGATGACCACAACTGAATCATCACTATATACACAGGTAGTTACAAGATGTATAGAGATCCGTAGGTACACTTTTTTTGGGATAATATCCGGTGGAAAATTGCTGAAAAGGATTCATGGTGCCTATTTTGAAAATGAATGGAGGCCAAGTATTGACATCGTAATGGAGTCATAAAACCTCTACTTATTCTATTTGTAACTGGGATAAAATTATAATGGAATTTTTCACATGAATTCCAAGTATAGCTAGAAAGAATGATTCAATATGTTTTTTGTAGATCGTCATAGAAAATCAGCACAATTTTTGCTATAAGGATTTTTATATTTAACGCATATAATGAATCATTATTAATGAAGTTGTGTGACATCATGGTGAACGTATGATGATTTTGCATAATCATGATAGTATATTTTCATAAAAATGAAGATTGATTCTTGAGAAGTATTTGGATATTAAGAATCATGTAAGTATATCTTATCACCATCAAACTAACAAATACTCTAAAAGGACTATACAAACATTTTATGAAATGAATAGATCGCATTCACATAACATTCAAGGTTTATGGGATTATTTTTTCTATTTGGGTAAATTTTACTATAATAATATTTTTCATTACATGATTCTAATGTATACATATGAATCATTATTTGGAAAGCTATGTTGATCTCTAACATGTCAGCATAAATTTGCTGTGAGGAAACATATATTCCCAAAAATTATTAAAGAGACAATGAAAAAGTTAAAGTTAATTTGGGATAGTATTAGTGTAGATAAAATTAGGAAAATGTTTTTTATGACAACTAGATAATGGATTTTGAATCTCATTTATGATATTATGTATTTTAGAAATTACCTATATGAAAGGGTGTTTCATGGTTCTGTATGAAATAGAAATTTGGCCCTATATACACCAGTCCATTTTGAATTTCTATAAAGGATTGGAGATATATCCCACTCATTAATTATTACCCCATGTCTTTATAATATTAACAATGTATTCCATATATAATTTTTAAATAAGTACATCCTAGACCCTACTCATGCACTAAACTAGGAATAGATAGAACTAGAAACTGATTTATATTTATGTGAAGACCCAATCATGATTTTTGACATAGGAGATAAAGTACAGAGAAATTTTAGTATTTGACTGGTAAATATTATTTGTAGAAATCATAATATTGACAGATAAACATGGAATCCTAAGGATTTTATGATTAAGAACCATGCAAATATGTATTTAGGGGAATATTCTAGAAATTTTAGAGGAATAAATTTCTAAAAGAGGGAGGAATATAACACCCCCTGACTTAACATTGTGTATCATCATAAATATATCTAATCCATTTAATTCCATAAATTTAAATATAATATCATATAATATAAATCAAATAAAATAACATAAATAACACCAATTAAACAATATAATGAATAATGAATGAAAAGGGAGGCCTTATCTGGATATTGTGGGAATATACTAGAAAAAGAACAAATTGAACAGGGTGAGAGTATTTTGACCCTTATGAATTGTATTTCTGACAATGGAATAGTAAAATCAACTAAGTATAAATAAAATTTAAGAAAATTATAATGAAAATTTGATATAATTAAATCCTAATAGATGTAAAAAAATATTTTTTAAAATTATATATTAAGTGTTATTATTTTTAAAAAACATGGTTTTTTTTTAATAATTTTATACTTAATATAATGGTTAAAAATAAAATATATTTGCATAATATATAATCATAAATTAAAATTTTACTATCTTGTGATAATAATAATATTTAACGAGACCTTGTTAATTTCATAATGTCTTATCAAATGTTTTATAAATTTAAAATATATATTTTGGGAATAAATATTTATTGAAAATAATAATTATATTAATCTAATTTATGAAATGATATTCATAATATTTAATTCAATTTTGAATTCTAAAATCTAATAAAATGTTATGTGAGTTATCTGTATTTTTCTAAAATACATAATTTTTTTGTGAATAGTAAATTATGGAAATTTATGGTATACATACATTATATGATAAATACACTATTACTTGAGTCATGGATGATGTAATAACCACATTTTTTATTATATATACATTAATTAATGTATTTGGTCCCAATAATAATCACAATTAATAATCTTGAATAAAAATAATAAAATACAGAATATAATATTCAAAAAAACACCCCTCACCTCCACTATAAATACTATCCCTCACCACCCCATCTCCTCACACTTCCAAATCCCTAAATCTTGACTATACCCATTTCCTAAAACAAAAAGTATCAACATTTTCTCGTCATGTTGGTCTTAACACAATAACATTTCTAATTCTTAAATTCATTCTATATGATAAGAATTCTAGTGGTAAATACTTTTTTGGTCCATTTCAATTTTTTAAAATTATTTTCATTTAATTATATCATTAAATTTTATATACATTCCTTCACATTTACCGAAATATCAAATATGTAAATGAATTTTAATATGATAATGTAATATTCATCAGCAATCCCTGATTCACAAACCTTTTATTCTAATAAAGAAAACATCATTACTAAAGTGTCGATTTTCTAACATCATGAAGGAAATGTTATTTTTTTTAATTAAACATTATAGATAGGTAATAAAACCATTTTATGGTTAAAAAATATAATAATATATGCATTAAATCTTATTTAATTTTATATAAGCTATTTATTTTCATAATATTAATTAATATAACAAACCTACATCATAATGATTGAAAGAATACTAAATAAATATAAATTATTATCATTAATGTTTTATCTAATGAATCATCATCATTACGTATAAATGAATTAAATATTTAACAAAAAATATTCTTGATTTTTCATTAATAATATATAATTTCAAATATTCTCAAAAACTATCATTTTTAATGATTTTCTATACATATATACTAGTAAACCAAAAATGGAATCCAATGAAACGAATAGTCACGAATGAAAATATTTTATCTTATAACTAATAAAAATGGTCATCATTTAATATAATAAACTGGTAATAAATAATACAATTATTTGAAAGGACCTTAATTAATATATTAATGGATTTATTTTTATTGTCCATGAAATTAAGATATAGTGCAGAACACAATCTCACATAAGGTGAGGGACATCATCTCAATTTCAATTTCATTTATATTCACACGGAATTGTTCACCTAATCATTATTATTTTGTTTATCTACTACCCTTTTGAGGTAATATTTCATTTGAAATTATCTTCCTCTAAAATAACTTTATTTTATAGTATCAGGGATATGATTATTGACTAATTCGAATACCATTTTTACATACGATGTTTACGTTTAATGATGAAATATTAATAAATATATATTTCACAGTGAATATGAATATACTTATAAGGTATAATTTTCTTGAAATAAATCAATGTATGAATAATACTGTTGGTTCTAAAATGGTAGATGAAGATGATGAAATAAAAATCCTCATGGGGCTGCCTCACGAAGGACATTCGCAGAGCCCCAATCGCACCAAGACCACCGCGGAGCAACGATGCAGTAACACTCGGTGACCACACTTGATGTTACCGAGCCCGCAGTAGAGCAAGGCGGTCACGCTTCACGAGGACACTTGACGTTTGCGAGCCCGCTACGGAGCAAGCCCCGTATTCGCGTTGAGCGAGCTATGTTTCAAGACTCCTCTCACTTATAAATACTATCCTCCCCCCATGTCTCGGGGACAGATCACTTGACCTTTCAACTTTCTAGAACTTGAATCGCAATGTGCCTTCTACTCCGCGTACCATGAGCTGTATGAGGTAATTATGCTATGTGAAGTGCATACCCTTTTCCTTTATTTAACCCCCTCTTTCAAGAGGGATGCCATTCACGGAGCCTAAGGGACTCTACGAAGGAAGGGGGTCCCAAAGGGGACCCACGTCGTCACTGAGCATTTATACTTTGCGAAACAACTTTCATGTACACATGGTCCACATGCCAAGGCAGGGTCACTATACTTCTTGATGCACATCACTTCACGATACATTGCTTCGTGAGGAACCTTTTCTCTTCAAGGAAGTGCTCCGTGAATGCCTTTCCACTTCACGAAGAACCTTCCATCGGCACATCTTCCCTATGCTTAGGATGTGGCTCCCCACTTCAAGAAGCACACCTCTTCTCAAGTACCCTCCACCACACGGTGATGTAACACATAACAAGGCCCCTGCCTATGACTCCCTCTGCTTTGCAATTCCTTTTCCTATGTGACCCTCTAGGTTCACACGATGTGATTTCAAATTCCCTTGGCCGATACTGCACATTACATTTCTTCACCTCAAGCTTTTCTGCATAGGCACGCTAATGGATATTGCATCTTCACATAGACACGCTAATGTGGACCACTCGATGGTTCGCCCCATACCAACCCCTATCCATAGTGTTGCATTCCCCTTATCTTCACCAAGGAGGAGAGGGTACTAGTTATGTAATTCCTAGGGGTGTGGAGTAAAACTGCCTCATATGAGCTACATGATATTAATGTAACGTCCCAGTTCTAGAAGCCACCATGAGGCTCCCCATACCCAGTTGTTCACATGGTATCTTGGGAAATTATTAGAACGCCAGAGGCTTCCGACTAGCAGTGAGGGCCTTTGGTGTGATGGTGGTGAAACTATGCTCTTAATGGTAGAGTACATAGTGGATGTACAAAAATACATACAATAGAGAAAGCAGTAAATAACAAACAACTGTAATAGCGGAAGACTGATAAATGAAACAACTGGAATATATATATATATATATATATATATAATGTGTGATACATATATGTTTAGGAAAATATCCAAACAAGTCACAATGATGGTATACAACAGTGATAAACCAAAATTAAAAAGAAAGTAGATATACTCCTCAGCATCACAAGCCATGGATTGGTCCCATGCTCTCCAGCTCCACAACAATCAAGAACCTGAAGTCGAAGGGTTCTATTCCTTATCTATACCTGCATCAATAAAATTTGTTTGGTCTCGAAAGAATTTCCAAAACAGGGTGGGATACAACAATCTTAGTAGGCATATACCCAAATATCTGTGTCTAATAGTCAATGAATATAAGGAAGGTAAAATATAGAATATAATAAACATGAAAGTACTCAGCAAGAAACAATACACAGTTTCTAGCATATAATTTACAAACAAGAAAGTAGAAAAAACATGTAAGCCTCTGGGTTGTCCTCACATCCTAACCCCTATGGTTCAACCAACAAGTTCTGGGAACACTCTGGGAGGAAGACACAGTCTCACCCCTCTCGTTCAGCTAAATAATAGACTCTCTGGGGAAGAAATCACCGTCAATTCCCCATATTATCTGGTATCAAACTAAAGGCACTTTGGGGAAACCCTCAACATCTCATTCCATGTGTGGCTCACATCAAGGAACTATAGACACTCTTAAGAAGTAATCAACTTCACTTCCCTATGTGGTCTCACATCCTTTTATAAAGACACTCTAGATAAGACCTTACATCCATGCTTCCTATGGTCTACTACACTAGGTTCCTAGAGCCGTGTGTAATGTCAGCAAGTATCGCATCACGTAACGGCCAAAGTAACCTCAGGAACTACCTAGCTAGAATTTTACAACATTTCAGCTTGAAAGAGCAACAGTCACACAATCATACAATACTAGGCATGGAAAACCACAATAGTCGATAGGTAACTTGACCCCATGGGCCAGAAAGGAAAGAAAATGCACGGAAAACACATCCAAATCATAATATTTTGCCCAAAACATAATCAAAATCATCTAGTCTTGCATACAAGAAAAGAAAGAAATGAATAGGGCTAAAACGGTAAACACGCAATACCCTATTAAATGGTATTAATGGGATTCTCACAAAATACTCAAAGACATTCCACAGAAAGGCACAAACCACCAACCTTAATGTTCAGAGATATATATACTTGAACCATAGGGATTTAATCACCTTAGAACTTCAATGATCTACAAAAACATCTAAATCATTCAACCCACAATAACATGGAAAAGAGAAGGAATAATGAAATAAAGTTCTAGAAGAATAGAGAACTCGCGGATGTTATTCCAACGCAATCAAAGGAGTTTGATTTGGATGTCGAATGATTGCTCGAGGGTTCGTCGAAGATCTACGGCCGTTGGGAGCTCTTGGTCGAACGAGGCCTAAAATGGGATGTTTCTAGAAATTAGACGTGACCCAATTGTGTTTAATGAAAAAGAAAGTACACGACGTGTACTATTAGATTACATGTTGGGTACTCTCCTTTTCCATACACCCCTTTAGGCGGCCTTCATGTCACCCCTACATGGCTTTATGTGTGGAAATGACATGGCCAGCGCACGTCATTCGTCAGCATCACAGTACACGGTATATACTTATAAAGTACATGTTGTGTACATCGATAATTTCAATATTTTCCTTTTTTTCCCAAAAATGACCAGAAAGTGACAAACATTCCTGAAAAGATGATCCAGGTTATTACAATTTTCTACCCTTAAAAAGATTTTCCCTAAATTTCCCTACCGTGGATTAGAAGAAGAAACACTGAACAGCTCTGGCCACTATGCTTGCACATCGGCCACCCTCTACCAAGTCTATTCATATACCCACCCATGATTTCATATCACTTGTACCGTATGAACAGACCAGCCACATAGAACCTTTGTACTGCGATCAACAATCAGGATCAGATTCTCCTTGAACAATGCATACACATCAAGTTCATCCTCCTCGGGTTGATGGATATGAGACGATTCTGAAATGTAATGTCAGAGTTGAGAAATATGAAAAATTTCGTTCATAGCCTGGTACCTCTGAGGTAACTGCAACTGATAGGAAACCGGCCCAACTCTCTCAGACACCTCAAAGAGATGGACATACCTAGTTAAAGCTTACCATGACTCCTAATCCTCATATGCCCCAAACTCATTGTGACAACCAAGAAAACCTGATCCCCAACCTCGAACCCCAGAGGTCATCTCCGCTGATCAACATAAGACTTATGATGAGATTGTGCAGTAGCCATACTTTTCTTGAATCAACTATATCTGCTCTATGGTGTCCTGAAGGAGGAGAGGTCCCAGAAAAGCTGCCTCTCCTACCTCTAGCCATCATTAGGGTGATCGACATGGCCTACCATACAAAACCTCATAAGGTTCCATCTGAATAGTTTATTGAAATATATTATTGTAGGTGAACTCCACAAGAGGTTTATGATTCTCCCAAGATCCTCCAATGTCCAGAATGCAATCTTAGACCATATCATCAAGCACCTGAATCGTATGCTCGGACAGGCCATCTGTCTGAGGATGGTAAGATATACTCAGAATCACCTGCATACCCATAGCTTTTTGTATCCACTGCCAGCCTCGAGAATTAAACATGCATCCCTGTCTGAAACGATGGATTGTGGAACTCCATGCAGACTTACAATCTCACAGATGTACAACCATCCACGCTCGTCAACACTGAAGGTCAAATTGATCGGCAAGAAGTGTGAAACCTTCGTGAGTTTGTCAACGACAACCCAACCTTGGTAGTTCCCTCAAGGAGAACTCGCAACCCCATCATGACATCCATCGCGATGTCATTCCACTTCCACTCAGGAATGGGTAGCTACTGTAAAAGTCCTACTGGTCACTGATGCTCCACTTAAACCTGCTAATATGTGGAACACCTCATGAAAAACCCAACAATATCACTCTTTATATATGGCCACCAATACTAGGGGTGTAGATCAATATACATATTGGTGACACTAGGATGAATTGCCCAAACCGATGAATGAAAATCCAACGTACGACCTCACGTATGTTTGCTGGAACCTATATGCATCCATAGAAATGAAATATATCGTCCTCACCTATAGTGCATCTAGGAAGTGGGTTCTCTCCTAACACACTTTCTCGAAGGACTAGGCCATCAGAGTCTGATAGCTGCCTCATTCTTACCCGATCGAGAAGAGTAGAGGTAACAACTATATATGAAGGAAACATTTTCCCCACTCTTTCATGCACCTCGAGATGATTCTCATAGAATAGATCCATAATCTTCCACTCACTACTGGCATACTAAACTACTTGTATCTGAGTTCTCCTACTGAACACGTCAGCCACTACATTTCCCTTCCCAGTCATATAGGTAAGTTCATTTTCAATGGACTGTAGGTACTCCTCCCACCAGAGTTGTCTCAAATTCAGATCACGCCGAGTGAAGATGTACTTGAGACTCTTATGGTCGATGAAACCCAAAAATTTATATCTTAGTAGATAATGTATCCAACAACATAAGGAATGAACAGCTACCTCCAGTTGAAGATTGTGCGTCAGGTAGTTCCTCTCATGTGGACTCAACTGTCAAGACCTGTAAGCAATGACTCCATCTCCATGCATAAGCACATCTCTCAGCCCGATACCTAAGGAATCACATTAAACATTGTAGCTCTTGCCCGGCTCTAGAAAGTCTAGTATCGGTGCTGAATTCAACCTCCCTTTCTGCTCCTAAAAGGCTTGCTTATAAGAATCTGACCATATGAACTTTTCACCCATGTTGTTCAGTCCCTTTAGCCGTTCTTCTAAGTGCGAAAAGTCCATTATGAGGTGTCTATATTATACATCCAGACCTAGATAACTCATCACATCCAAGAAGTTCTTTGGATGCTCCTAGGAAACTACTTCTCTCACTTTCTCTAGGTCTTCTCATACTTATGTCTCTAAGATAACATGACCCAGGAAGTGAATCAGATCCATCCAAAAGTAGAACTTCGAGATATTACCATATAATTGATGCTCCCTCAGTGTAAAAAAATGATCTCAAGATGGGTAGCATGGCCGTGTCAAGTGTGAGAGTACACCAAGATATCATCCATGAAGACCACCGCGAAGGAGTCGTTGTATTGATGGAACACTCGATTCATCAGTGCCATGATAACTGTAGGCAAGTTCGTGACGCTAAATGGAATAACCATTATCTCGTATAGACCATACATGCTCTGGATTGTTGTAAGAGATATATCAGATGGTCTAACAAACAACTTATGATAACCAGACCTCAAATAAATCATTATGAACACTCGGGCTCCTAGAATCTGATCAAAGAGGTCATCAATACTAGGCAAGGGATATCGGTTCTTGACCGTCAACTGGTTCAGCTTCCGATAATCCACACAAATCCTAAAGGTTTCGTCTGCATTCTTCGCAAACAAGAAAGGTGAACCCCAAGGAGAAGCACTGGGTCGAATGAAACCCTTATCCTGATACTCCTCCAACTACTTATTGAGCTCCTACAACTATGGTGTAGCCATCCTATAAGGAGGAACGGACATCGGTGCACTATTGGCATGAGCTCTATAGAAAATTATACCTCATGATCTGAAGGCAAACCTAAAAATTCCTATGGAAAGACATCCCTGAAATGATCCACCACTGGAGGAAAGTCTAACTGTGATATCCCTTGGTCGTACAGATACAGACGGGTAATCTGAGCTGTAACACCACGTAGCCCATGATTCTCCGGTCCTGCTCGCCATGACTGGACATCTCACTCGCCTTGATGAAGAAAAGATCAACCCTCTGTTGATATGAAACTCACCCTGCGGCGATAATAGTCAGGGACTAGATTCAAGGGAACTGGCCAGTCCATTTCGAGAATGAAATCATAGCCATTCATCTCTAGGACATTCAGATCCCATAGAAAGTGATACTCAGCCACCTCTAGAGGGAACTCCTTGCACTGACGTACACTTGTTCTCCTAGTCCCCAATGGTGTGTCTTGAGTCAAAGTATTTGTAGAGGAAAAGATGCAGAGCCCAAGACTCTCCACAACATCAATAGAGATAAAGCTATGGGAATCACCTTTTTCGAAATGGTCAGAATATAAAACTGAGGCTACTAAGATTGTTCCTTGAATTGTAGAGGGTATGGGATCCTTCTCCAGATGGGTCTGCTTCAGTGCAAAATCCTAACATGTACCACAGCCGTGTGGCCCTGCCTGACCGCTGTGAGCTAATCCACCCTGCTTTTGCGGAAATACTGATGACTGAACACCATGGCCTCAACCTCCACCTCAATCAAAATTGATAGTAGAACTCGAGTTCCCAGACTGGTGAGAAACTAGTGGCACTTATCCGGAACGAAGAGTCAGGGATGAACCCATGTCACCAATTGCTGGTGAGAAAACCTGATAGAATTGCTGAAGGTGACCCATCTTACCACAAGAATGGAACTACCTGGGTCTCTCTACAATATAAGACTCTAATGACCAGCCCTTCCACACTATTAGAATACCACCTGGATACCTGAATATGTGTCTCACTACCTCGGATCACCACGCGTAGACTCCCTACGGCACATCATGCTGTCATCTGGTGAAGCACTAACTCTGGAAGCAGAACTGTCCTGGCTCTCAGCTCCACAATCACTCAGATTGTGCTCCGCAGTCAGTGCCATGATGATGATGGAAGCAATGGAAGTCAGCCTGATGATATTCACATGTGATCTGATCTCCCATCTGGGACCATCCTCAAACTTCCTTGCCAAGAACAAACCATCTCTGCCTTGGAGGGGTTTGAAATATTGAATCACAGTCAAATGAGACAAATTATCCATGACAGAAAGCGTACCCTACTCTAGACTCATAAACTCTTGGGATCATTCGGCCCTCAGGGTCTCCGGATAAGTAGTCCTAAAAGACGCGCTGAAACACCTCCCACGACATAACATGCTGATGAATCGCCTGTGAGATCACGTCCCACCACCTCTTGGAGGAGTCTCATAACATGTAGGTATCAATATTGACCCGCCTCTCTAGAGGGGTCTTTATATGATCAAAGGTCATCATCCTGTCTTATAGCCATGACTCCGCAGCCTAAGGTCCTCCTACCCCAAAAAAGGTGGGAGGATTCTGCTATTGGAAAACCCACGTCAAATCAACCATAGTCGAGGTAGGAGGCGGAAATCCCTGGAAGGAATGCATAATAATCAAAAATCTTTCCCTAAACTACACATTGGAACCTGTAACTGGTATCACTGCTAGTTCCAAGGCTGGGACAACATGAGGATCCTTTGGGAGTCCCTGATTAGCCATATCTAGTGTCTGATCACCGCCTGGAAACTGGCATGGAACTGGAGGACTTCTCAGTGCCATGACTCAGCAAGGTAAAACACACACTTTGGATTACATTATCATGGAATGAAACTAGGAGCGTAAGATGGGAACACGAGAAATAAAGAATTCAACATTTACAAAACTTGAATGCACGACATGTAAAAAGACTACACATTATGTTACCTTAAGTCATTTACATGGGAGTGTACTTTTTCCAAAACTGGTTGTGTAACACCCCAAACACACAACGTGTTATCCTAACACATGGTGCGTACCTGAATTCTCTTCCTCTACATGAGTCCTTCTACATAGTTAATCCCATCATCTCTCATAAGACAAAACTACACGGTATGTTCAAGGTAGGCGTGGAGTGAACTCAATAAGCTTCATCTAACCCATGTTGTTAGTGACACAACATGTGTACCCATGTCACACTACATGGCATGTTCTTGACGGACATGACTTCAACTAAGAAGTCCCAAAAAAACATGTGGTTAGCTACAAGACCGGCTTCATGGCTGACACTACCCAACATGCTCCAGGAGGACACGATGTGTATGAGAAAGGATGGGACTGACCTGGGTTGTTTGTGACATGGCCGAGTACCTGGGTCAGACTACACGACGTGTTCAAGTAGGACATAACTTTTATATGAAGACACTCCACCGAACATGTTGTTAGCTACACGACTAGACTCCAAGAATTAAACTAAATTGCGTGCCCAATTGGTACATGGTGTGTTCCCAAAAGGTTTTCCCTATCTCGGGTCTCTACCCACACAGCATGAGACATAGTTATAGAAAACATGACATGTATAAAAGGTACACGGCGTGCACATAAGAAAAAAAATTTCTTCCCGAATAGAAGAACACATGGCGTCTACTCAAAACTACACGGAGTGTATTCTTGGTTTTTCCTGACAATAATCCTCAGAAACTACTCTGAAGCCCAGAAAACACTGAAACTAACACTGAATGTACCAAATTCTGATTCATGAGGGCACATACTCCCCAATATTAAATGTTTTTCATATTTATCAACTTACAAACAATGCAAATATTCCAATGGTCCAACAAATACCGGTCCATGAGGGCCCATAACACCTCACAAACCAAAATTTGGCATTCATTCTGGTAAGAACATACACAATCAATGATCTAACAAGAAGATGATATTTTATTCAAGGCATATATCACAACATCATGCATATTCTACACAACATTTATCACAACAATAAGAAATTGCTAATTCATCCTAGATGTCATGCAAAGAATGTATGTCATGTGATTTCTAACAAGTTCATATATGATGCATGATATGGTATACCCTCAACACATTGGTTTACAGAAGAAATAAAACCACAATAACAACAATAGTAACATCAAAAATCATGTGAATCACCCAATGGTGAAATCTAATCATCTGTAAAATTTCTAACCACTAAAATTGCAATAAACGGGGTAGTATGGATTTTCCCTTACACGGGTTAGCTACTCTCGGGCACAACTTATTACCAAGTACCTATTCAATCCTATCCTTGGATATAGTCTCCATAAAGTATTCCAATAGAACAGAATTGCTCTGATACATCTTTGTAACGTCTCAATTCCGGAAGCCACTCTGACGCGCCCCGTACGCGATTGGTCACATGGCCTCAAGAGCATTTCCCCTAATTCCAGATGCTACTGACTAGAAGCGAGGGACTTTCGTATTATTTTGGGGAAACTATTCCCTCATTGGATGAGTACACAGTAGAAGTTCACAAATATATACAATAGAGTAAGTAGTAAATACCAAACAACAGTAACAGCGAGAGACTGTTAAATAAAAAAAGAGGAGAAAATATATATAAATGATGCATGATACATATATGTTTAGGAAAACACCCAATCAAGTCAAAATGATGGAATAAAATAGTGCTAAACCAAAATGAAAAAGAATGCAGATAAAATCCTCAGTATTGTAAGTAATTGCATGGTCCCATGCTTTCCAGCTCAACAACAATCAAGAACATGATGTCGAAGGGTACATAACCTTATCTATACCTACAACAATACAATATGTTTGGGCCTAAAAGCAGGACCTAGACAGGGTGTGAGAAAAAATCCAATTTGGAAACCACTCGAAGATTTGTGCCTTATAGACAGTGAATATATGATAGATAAATGTACAGAAAGTAGTAAACATGAACGTACTCAGCAGCAAACAATCCACAGTTTCTAGTATATAATTTACAAATGAGTAAGTAGAACAATTTGGAAACCCTCTAAGTTTTCCTCATAGTGTAACCCCTATGGTTCAACAAACAAGTACTAGTAACCCTCTATGAGGTACATACAGTCTCACCCCTCTGGTTCAGCTAAAAAATATACTCTTTGTGGAAGCACTCAACGTCAATTCCCCATATAGTCTCGTATCGTACTAAAAGTGCTATGGGGAAGCACTCAACATCTCATTCACCATGTGTCCTACGTCAAAGAACTATAGACACTATGAGGAAGAACTCAACATCAATTCCTCCTGCGGTCTCAAATCGTATTATAAAGGCACTTTGGAGAAGCCCTTACATCCATTCTCTCTATGGTCTACTACACTAGGTTCCCACAGCCCTATGTAAAGTTAGCAAGTATCGCTTCGTGTAATTGCCAATGTAACCTCAAGAACTTCTAGGATTTCATTATACAACATCTCTACATGAAATAACAACATTCACACCATAATACAATACTAGGCATGGAAAACAACAGTAGTCGAAAGGTAACTATACCCAACGGTCTAGAAATGAAAGAACATGCATGGAAAACACTTCCAAAGCCTAAAAATTAGCCAAAAACACAATCAAAATCCTATAATCAACCATACAAGAAAATATAGAAATCAATAGGGCTAAAATGGTAAACAAGCAATACCCCGTTCATGGGTATTGGTGTAATTTGCACAAAATACTCAAAGAATTTCTACAGAAAGGCACAAACCACCAACCTTGATGTTAGGAAATCGATATACTTGAACCACGGGGCCTGAATCGCCTTAGAACGTCGAAGATCTAAAAAAAATTATAAAATTTTCAAACTATGATAACATAGAAAAGAGAAAGAATTATGAAACGAGGTTCTAGTAGAAGAGAGAACTCACTGATACGATTCCAACGCAATTGATAGAGTTCAATTCGGAGTAGGGATGATCACTTGGGGCTTCATCGAATATCATTAGTTGTTCGGGAGCTCTCGGCCGAACAAGACCTAAAAGGAGACGTTTCTGGTGATTAGACGTGACCCCTGTTCGTTCAATGAAAAAAAGAGAAGTAAACAAGATGTACTTTTGGAGTACATTGCATGTAATATCATTTTCCATACTCCTCTTTAGGCGGCCTCTATGTCACCCCTATATGGCCATCTGTGTGGCCATGAAACTGCTAGCACACGGCCTCCAGTGGCATCACATTACATGGCATGTACTTCAAAAATTTCCAAATTTTCAAATTTTTCCCAAAAATGACCATAAAAAGAAAAATATACCTGAAAAAGAGATACTGGTTCTTATAGTTAACTGCCATGAACCATCATCCTCAACACATGATGTTAAATTTTGGGCTCACCCCATGCCTCACATGTGGGTTTCCCCAAAATTAGGAATTTCTTATGCCTAATGGTCTTCATGAGGATGAGATATTCCCTCACATGGGATTATTTCCTCCTTATCGGAGTGGTGTTTTTCCACAAATAAATGTAAACCACCCTACACTATGAATTCTAGTTTTCTGGTATGAGGCAATATCCATGCTCCTCCTTTCTTCTTCGGTTCCAAGGACCAGGGGGAATGGTTATCAGACGCCTCCTTTCTTTTGTGCTAAAACCATCTACCACTGTGCTTTTCCACCACCGAGCCTCCATCTTGGAGTAAGTACCAACCTCTTTGGCCCATTAACCACGTATAATCCCCTATTTTCTCTTTTGGTTGTGATCACATGTATACCCTACTCCACTTCCCATGGATGCACCTTTCACAATGTGATTATCAGGTCTCTGCTATCTCTTGTTTCTCAAACTAAGCATGAATGATGTGGGCATATAGTGAGCACCGACCATGAAATATTTTCTCTGGGCCACCTTAGAGTGTAAGCCCCTAATCCCACCTCACCACCTAAACTATGAGGACTTTTCTACTTTCCAAGTTAGGTTATGCAGGAAGCCTCCACGGGGTTCATGCCCAATAACCTTTGGACCCCAGGTCTACATTCACAACATTTCCACACCACCTGAACAATGAGGTATTTGATCCTTTCTAAGGTAGGGTATATAGGAAGCCTCCACGAGGATCGCGCCAAACAACCATTGGACCCCAGTTCCACCTTCTCATCAATTCCCACACCACCTGAACTATAAATTATTTGATCTATTCCAAGGTAGGGTACGTAAGAAGCCTCCACGAGGATCACGCCCATCAACCATTGGACCCCATGTACACCTTCTCAGCGGTTCCCACACCACCAGAACTATGAGGTCTTTGATCCATTCCTAGGCTGGGTACGTTGGAAGCCTCCACGACGTTCAAGCCCAACAACCATTGGACCCCAGGTCCTCCTTCACATCGTTTCCCTCACTATCTGAACTTCAAAGTCTTTGATCCTTGCCAAGGAAAGGTACGCAGAAAGCCTCCACGAGGTTAATTCCCAACAACCATTGGGCCCTATGTCCACCTTTATGTTAGTTCGCCCCGTCTTTCATGATGTTAAACTGTGGACCTCTTTCAGCGGTAAGCTGTTGTCACTCCATTCAGCGGTATGAGGTTGAAACCCCAATTGGCAGTAATCCTTCATCAAATAAACTATGTGGAAATTGATTCCCTTCCATGAGGATATTTAGGATCCCTCTTCAAGTCTCAAGTCCAAAACCATTGTTCTCCCAATCGCTGTTCCATCCCATTCACCATCTACATCATTCAACCGCTACATCAGCCATACAGATTCTTACCCAGGCCGCAACTTCCCGGTGGGATCATTCCACCTCATACCCCATTCCCCTAAACAGTAACTGGGATGTAAACCACATTTTAGCCCTAACATCAGTATTTTGTCCAGGGGTTGCACCCATCTAATCCACTATAGTCAGTGTTTTGATCAGTCTGATCTATCTCCGCAGGATGTTAAGCTTGTGGCATACCCAATGTTAAACATGAGAATATGAGGAAAACCTCACATGCATGCACATGGAATATGATTCCCTGTGTTCGATATGGGATGCCTCGGGCTTCCTCCCCCTCAAGAAGCCCTATAATAAGGGACAGAAGACAGACACACCAGTTTTTAAGCATCCATACAGGCCAGTGATGCCCAATGAGACTACTCCCCTGACCAAAATTTGCTTCCCTGACTAGAACCCTTGGAATGTCCCTACAGAAGCAGTGTAATTAACTATTGTCCATGAAGAGATGGCTCTAGGTAGAGTTTCACGAACAACATCTTCCGTCAGTAAGGTATGCCCAGACTAGGTGACAATATCCATGCAGGAATCCACAGAAGGAGGACCCGACCTCCCATCATCCCATTTCAATTATGTAGAAAACGTCCCTGAATAAGTGATGGATGACACCTGCCTATGGAAAGCAGGAATGAAGGAAAACAAACAGTGCCATTCTTTCACCAACAGATGAACGTGTTTGCCCCGGTGAAAGCATCAGAAACAGAAATGGTGTGCCAGATGTGAATTTCATCTCTTCAATATAGAGATTAGTAGAGCTCGAGGCATCAAAGGATTTATGTGTTACCGGATGTAGTTATCCTGATCTAGGTCCAACGAAGATACTAGCAAGCCTAGTGTGAAAACTCACTACTTGTTGGGTCAGTAGAATGTTCAACATCCTGTTCTGTGACGTTGTCAGTGTGGATCCCTCTAACCGGCCATGGAAGACAGGATGGTGCTATGGCATCGGTCATTGATTACTTTTTTCTTTCAGCACTGACGAGTTAATCTCCCTGCTCTCAGAAATCAAGTTGATGCATCAATGACGCGATCACCGCCCACCCATCAATGTAGGGGAGGGGCTGTTCACACATGTCCATTCGATGTGGCTTCACCTCTTCCACGACGACATCAACATCTACAACCATGGGGTGCCCACACACCCTCTCCCTATTCGAGGTCATTCAATAGAGGGTAATCAACGAACTCATGCACCACTATGAGGAGGAGGGCATAATCCCAACTCGAGATAAGGCCCACCATGATTTGGGGTCATTTGAGTTTCGTTGCCTATGCCGCCCCCGGGCCACGCAAGGATCCATTTCTCCCCAACCCCACATAAAACTGTTTGAGGAGCCTCTCCTCTGAAAGATTTGATGAATCCATAACTTACACTGATGAGGTAGGTGATGTCTGTCCCATCCCGGTCAATGTCCCATTCCATGGGCTCCAAGTGAGGGCACCCACCCAGCCGCATCAGTTCCACTACACGGTCATGTTGGAAGAGGAGCAGGAAAGCTACATACCTATACCACCATACCCAGTTCTTCCAACCTGATGCCAACGTTGGGCGCATGCTAAGGGGGATGCCCACCAAGGGGCGTCAATGTGGATGGATATTGTGGCCTGAGCCACTTCCGACTTGTATCATCAGTTCCCTTTATATGCTCAGTAGGGGAACATATACACCCGACTAGGATCGAGGCCCCAACAGCCCCACGGGCATGCTGGGTCGACTCTCTTGGTCGCAGGCATGAGAAGTGGTCACTGCGAACCAACCCGCAGTGATTTCACCCTGTACGGAGGTCCCCCATGTACAACTACCCCAGAGAGTGTATCCATTCTCCGCTTCGAGGCTCAACATGGAGTGCCACCCCATGCGACACCCAATCCGAATCAAGACCTTCCCCACAACGGTGATACTTGGAACAAAATCTCCTCTAGTTCCCATTACACTTGGTATGGAGTCATTCCTCCTGCCCCCGACCACCGGTGTAGGGATCGCCCATCCTGTCTTGCTTCAACGTGTTGATCCTCCCCATGTCATATCTGCAGCTGGTGAAGGTCCTCCTCGCCACGGAAACTAGAGGGGAAGGGCCAGCCACGCTTCACCTACACCCGACACGAAGGTCCTACCCGTGTTTAGCTAGACCGATACAAGGACCCACCTCATATTGAGGTCGTCAGGGAAAAATGTGTCGACAACCTCCCCATTCTTCTACCAGTTCTAGAGGAGGGCTTTCCTACTCCAAAAATACCCATGGAGTTCCTCCCCACATCCCCATTGACATTTATCCTGGTGCTCCTCACACCCCAGATTTCTCAGGTGGAAACCCTCTTCACCCCAACACCAGTGTGGTAGAAGGACCCCATGTTAGAAATATGCCCTATCTCGAGGAGCCACCCATGGTTAGGAATTCGGGTTGTCACCAACATAAGATGAATTCTGAGAAGGCCCGCATAGAGGTCAGACCAGTCTTCTTCGCAGACTCTGAGGTGGAATACAACTCTGTGCGGGAAGCCTCCTCTCACTCATCCGAGTCAAGGGCCGGGGCAGGGACAAGGCGCATCAGCCTGGTGCTCCCAGAGTGTGAGGTCCATCAGTTTCCCGCCTCTATCCATAGGTATATCCATGAGGATGAAAATTTGGAGATCCCGTAAGTTACGGTCATGCAATACACCATCTTCACCAGAACTACTCTTTATCTCGACAAGATATCACAGAGAACTGTTCTAGGGACCGATGGAGGGCGAGCAACATCGAGACCTATCAATAGTATCCCTAGCCCATGAAACAAGAACGGCAGCTGTCAGCCAATATAAGCGCGACGTAGCGGCCAGATTGGTACACTCTTCGAAGGATGACCTGAGAATCAGTGGCCAGTCACCCTGTTCTCCATACTCTCCACCGGCCATCTTGTCATCCCAGCGGTCTGCCTCAGTACCCCTACAAGTTCCTCAGCCACCCACAGTTGACGAGTGGGGAAATCAAGGGCCAAACCCTGAATCTGAGCCAGGGATCTTCGGTAACATCCTCATAGTGGATCAATTCCCAAATACGTTCTATCTCATGGCTTCAACGAAATTCTTGCACACCTGAATCTCTCACACCAATGAAATTTGATTGTTTCTGCCACACCCTCTGGGTGACATATTTTTTTCTTCTTAATCATTGATTTGTTTATCCTTATATCAAGAAACATTTTGAATACATCCAAAACAAATCCATTTAGTCGACTTGGACGCACTCCCTGCGGCTTAGTGCCCCGAGTCACCAGGTCACCGTGACGCCCTCCAGCAGCAATGATTTCAGAGTATCAAGGTACTCCGCAAAATAATCACGGAGGATAAAGCTCAAGTGAAATTTTGTGTCTAGGGGTAGTATGATTCCCTCCTCTTCATTCATATATGTTGGAATCTTGACTCTCTAGGTGATATCGATGACACGCCCCTATGAAGGGTCGTTGTCAACATTACTTACATAGTGGATGAGGAGGATGAACAAGAGCTTCTCCACGGAGACTTACCCTCTGAGGGAGTTCCCCCACTATTGGACCCATTAGAAAAAAATACTCATATGTAGAGGAACCTACTTGGTCTCCCTATGCCAACTGAGGCCCGAGTACTTAGCAGGTGTTCCAATAAGGGAAAAGAGCACGTCGGAGCTGCCAACCACTATGACTCGTCTGCCACTGTGCAGAAGATGGAGGAGGACCCTGAGAAGTCCACGTTGCGACAAAAAAATGATAAGAAGAAGACGTTGTCCAACGAACTCTTGGATGAACGTGTTATAGAGTGACTACCCAACTACAAAATTTCTAGGCCAGTACAGTAGGGGCAGTAACAACTTCCCCTCGGCGTGTTGCCCCCAAGAAACCCTGATCATGCTACTCTTGCGGATAGGGATGAAGCCGAAGATCACAGCAAGAGGGAATGGTATGTCTCATCAAACCCACCTGAATGGTGCGACAATCCAAAAAATTCAGTTTGGGTTCCCCCCAGTTGATTGCAAGCCTATCAACCAGTCTCTCCACAAGCCGCTGATCCTATCTACCGTGTTGTAGAACCTTCCAATGTGCTCATAGTTAGGGATGCCCATAAAGATTGGAATCCCTATTCAGATGATCTTATGGCATCCGACATAGCCTACCTTGAGGAATTGGAAACACGATAGGTGGATATCCCACCAAATGGTAAGCCACATCCGGTGTGGGTTGATGATATGCCATCACCTCTACCTTTCAAGAATCCCACCTTCTCCTCCTTTAATGGGAAGAGGGACCCACCGCAGCACCTATCCGGCTTAAACTCACGGTGTGGGCTCATGTAAGGGACTCTAATGCAGCATGAGGCTGCGAAGCTTCGCTTTTTTGTTCAGAAATTGGAGGGGTTGCCATTTGTCTGGTACAACATGCTCCTCATCGGATCTGTAACCAGGTAGGAGGACCATCGTAGGAAATTCCTCTACCATTTCAGATCTACTACTTAAAAAACGATAATCACAGACCACTTCAAGTGCAAACAAAGGCATGATGAGTGAGTCACAGACTTTATTGCCTAGTTGAAGGTGCACACATAATCCCTTGACATGCCACATACTCAGGAGCAATTAATGACAATGTGTGTAGGGAACATCAAAATGGAACTAGTTCCTTATCTAATCACCCAAAACTACCTTGGAGGATTCTATGACCACTCTGATAAGGTACATTACCTAATGTAAGCCCTGTAACAGGCCATCTAGGCACGTCTGTTTCCCCCCTGTAATTCCAGAAAGGAGGGCTGCCAGAGCCAAGCCTACTATAGTGGCAAAATAGATACCCCTTGAAAACTAGAATTGCTACTAGAGGCACCAACCACGCATCGTCGCAGTGTCCCTCTACCTCATGAGCAACCATTGTCTCAGTAGCTTCCTCCTCAAAATTGCCAGGTACCCCCACAGAATACGTCGCCACTACCCAGGCAGGATAACTAGGCTTTGCCTCCTCAACAGGCCCCTACCTCCTCTCATCAGTGCAAGGCTCCAAGGGCCACATTTACGGATAGAAGAAACTAGACATACATGATTAATGAGAATCAGGTTACCGACCTTTTTTGAAGTGCCTTGGAGTAGGGATTGTAGACTATACTGAGTGCAGGAGGCCGAAAGAGTCGAATCTCACTGATCGCACCAACTACTGCCCCTATCATTGGATCCTGGGGAAGACCCTTAGTGAGTGCTATGTGTTCAAAACTGGCATCATGACCAGGTCGATAACAACATAGTCAAGCTGGGCCCATCCCTGACACATGTGGATGGTGTCTTCGTAAGGACAGAGAGAAGTATAAACAACAAAAGTGAGTGGTAGTTGGTTTCTAAACACGAGTCCCATAAGTATGATGATTGGATGGCTCACAAAATGGTTTCTTGTGCACATTTCATCATTTGGGCATGCCTGAATCATCTGGATCCTTCAAAAGCTGTGGCCACCACAACTGCATCATCATCTTATCTTCCTCTTCCCTGAATAGTAACCATCAGTGGCATAAGGGAAAGCAACCCACCCTGCCAATGATATCGTTGTCCCGCACACTCGGTGACTTCATGCACCCTGAGATGGGGATTCCTCCCAGAATATGGTCAGTAGTGGAAGACTCTTCAAGTGATAGTCAGGGGTACGTTTCGATTAATACTATGGAGTTGGTAAATCCATATATGACTCTCGATGATGGGGAGCGCCCGGTGAACCTCCCCAACGTCCCTAACTAACGCTGGTGTCAGCGGAGTCACAACTACATGGGTTGTCGGGGCATGTCAGTTGCACCTCCATACAGGCCGTGCATGCCACTGAGACTAGACAGTAGGCCCATCATAGATCTCATCACGCATTTCCTCTTCATCTGGTGTCGTATGGCCTACCTCCACCACCGTTTGTGCTACAGGATCAGGAAGAGCTACCATGACCTTACCACGACCATCGTCTCCCTGCTATAGGACGATCTTATTTGTCCATTACTCATCAGGAAGCTATTCTCTAGGATTCAACTACTGAATATTAATACATGCCTAGCTCCATCCAACCACCTGTCCAGCCGGTAGGTCCCACCATGGCACCTGTCACAGAGTACCCCCTGCAAGCAGAAGTTCACTCCTAGCATAGAAATTTGATGTTCTCGAGCACCTTGCAAGCATCCCAGTGAGGCTTTCCATCATCAAGGCCCTTCTCCTGTCAT
The DNA here is from genome assembly GCA_963277665.1 of Viscum album. Lineage (NCBI taxonomy): Eukaryota > Viridiplantae > Streptophyta > Magnoliopsida > Santalales > Viscaceae > Viscum > Viscum album. The sequence goes on from OY728158.1 coordinate 1,295,657,209, forward strand.
CAGATATGTGTGTGGCCCTCTCTAAGGCTTTAAGAAGCCCCCTCTAGTATGATACAGAGTTAGAAACTCTAGAATCCTTTCATGCTGAAGTTGTCGAGAAGGCTGAAATTCAAGCCATCATATCCTTCTAGGAAGAATATGACAGCTCTCCCATACAGGGGGAAATCTTCCCACTAAATATAATATGCCAATTTAATGGATTGGACGTTCGTCGTTGTCTTGTTGACACCAGCTCTGGTATTAACCTTATCCCGATGCGGACACTACAAAAGCTGGGGTTATCCGAAGATGGCATAACTCCCTCTGATTTAAGAATCCAGGGATATGATAGGATAGCGAAGACCCAAATCCGTAAGATCTGTTTGATGACCCAGTTGGGTGGCCTAGTTACCAGCACCGAGTTTATTGTTCACTACAGGAATTCATGGTATAAGCGACGAATTATTTGCAACGGGATCCCATTGCTAATAAGGTTTAGCGACGGGCCCCCGTAGCAAATATCCCGTTGTAGAAAATGCAGTCGCAAATACAATTATTTGCAATGGTCCTGTCGCAAATAACGGTATTTGCGACGGGAAACATCATCATCATAAATAACCCAACAATTATATTTATTATATATACATAAACCTTTTCACGATGGGCCCGTCGCAAATAGTTTTTGCGACGGGACCAAAGTCCCATCCCAAATATATATATATATATATATATATATATATATATAACATTGTGCGATGGGCCCGTCGCAACAAAGTATTTTCGATGGGTAAGTAGTCTCGTCGTAAATATGTTTTTAAAAAATATTTGGTTAGACTATTTGCGATGGGGTGCCGTTGACAAAAGGTCCCGTCGAAAATAATAAATTAATTCAAAAAATATATATTTAATAAAATTACGATTAATGAAAAATTAATAATACTATTATTAAAAAAATATATATATTAGAATTTTCAATATTCATAAAAAAAATCATAAAATCATAAAATATTATTATTATTAGTAGTAAATAAACCATCATTAAAAAAATAATTCAAAAAAGTATATTTAAAAAAATAATAATATTATTATTATAATAAAAATAATAAGAAATATGAAAATTCTAAATATTCACAAAAAAATAATAATAAATTAAAATAATAAAATTAAATTACATAATATTTGCACCGATATAAACGACATAAATTGTATATAATTCATATTAAAATATTAAATTCAAATGTTGTTAACATAAAAAATCATTGGGGGTCGTCTACTAGAGGAGGTGGAGGACATGGTGGAGGAAACTCCATTCCTAAACTATGAGTCAGATGGCTTATATACTCCATCTTCTCGTGATGATGTTGTTGCCATCGATGAATCTCATCCTTATGATGCTACTATTGTTGATGCTGCCATCGACCCATCTGCTCCTTGTGATGCTGCTCCTGAAGTTGTTGTCACCGACATATCTCTTCTAGCTACTTCTACATTGTCTCTATAAACTCAGCCTGAGCTCACAACTGCTCTAGATACTGTGAGCCAGAATATGATGTCTCTCTATGAGCTCCTCTCGATCTGGACGCCAACATCGCAGCAGAACCATAATAAGTACCAAGATTAAATTGAGAGCTGATACCAACTACTCTGCCCTCCTCAAAGTCATACTGAGTCACCTGCATCTATGACGCCTCATCGAAAGGGTGTGCACGGGTCTGCTCATTCATCTCGTCCTGACCCTCAGCCTGTGTCTGAGAGTTCGTAGCCTCATATTACTCCTTCAATTCTAATTTAAAATTAAAATTTTGAAAATATTATATGCAGTAAATTGTCAAACTGAAAAAATAATACTAACCAAAATTTCACACTGACGATCACCTCTAATCTCTCTAGTTACTGGATCATTATACATCCTCTGATAAATGTAAAACTCTGTAATATTAGGATACTCGACTACATAGAGAAATATAATATAATCTATTTATATTTAATGTTATATAAAATATATACTTATGAGATGATCTCTATGCAAACTGAATGTACGACTACCTGATCGATGTGTCGCCTCCTGTCTCCCCTGGTTCTGTTGTCCCACTGAATATCCCCTCTGAAATCCACCACCCCACCAGTGTAAACATAATCCATCCCAAACGTGAGATGAAATGTACTCTGGTCAGGGGGATCTACATGAATCATCAAATTATGTCACTCTAGTTTTCTTAATGGTTGTCCTTCTCATATTGTGCGAAAACTAATGAGAACAGTCACGCATAGATACCTACCATGCCATATGGATAGCGTCGTGCATGATATCATCGATAGGATACCATAAACCCCGTAAATAATTTATAATATCATGTTTTTAATAAAATAAATTTAAAAATAAATATTACTTATTTACGTACCAGCCAGTGATGGAACATGTAGTGTCGCACAACAACGGGAATCTGCACCCATGTGATCAATGGATGAGAAAAATAAATGTGCAATATAGTGCTCCGCTATCCAATATCTACATGCGCAAAACTATGAAAAAGGAATAAATAATCAAACAATTATTATATATAAAAAAATTAATGAAATATATCTAAAATATACAGGTTACCATACCTACGTGTGGGTGGATTGAAACCAAGATGTGGACGTCACTCATGGAAAGGGTCGGGAATCATTAGTCGCACAAGACCGCACCCACTCAGCATGCCTCTTGAACCACCAGTAGGTTGAGGGTCAGATGATCCCACATCCCAATCATCCAAAGGTGGCTCGGCCTCCTCTAACTCATTGAATAGATCAGAGTCCATCTGAAACACAAACTATTTGTTGTTAACAGATAGTGGAAAATAACTAAAATATATAGATATATATTAGTTATGATTATAACCAGCATTTAACTGTGTCAATGTTCATCTTCATCCTCTTCTCCATAACTGTCAATTTCAATGTCTTCATCTTCCTCCTCAGCATCATCAATATCCATATGAGTTTATGTTTCAGCATCTCTTGTCATTTCAAATTCATTTGTAACATCATTAACATCTTCATGACCATCAATCCTTAATTGTAGAGTGTCATCATCGATATTCACATCTATTTGTGAATTAAATGGATTTTGAGCAGTCTCTCGAAAATTTTCAGTTCCTTCCACTATAGCAGAACAACATTTAGTTTGAGTAAACTAATTTTCCCGAGATTTAATTTCTATTATGCTCCACCAATTGATAATTTCTCTTGAAGTAGCACAATACATTTAATAATAAATTTGATGTGTCTGTTGAGCCTGTAAAAATGGATCATTTACTGCCATAACACTTTTATATTTAATATTGATGATTCCATGATTCGGATGAAGAAACACGCCTCTCTCAGTATCCAACCACCCTCATGTAATCCCTATTATGTAATTCTGTCCTTGATAATACAGCTCAATAATTTCATCCAAAATTACATAAAAGTCAACATCAACATCTCTGTAATGTGATACTTTCAAGAAAACTCCACTATTCATTGTTTGTTTTGATTCCCCGTATACATTTGCATAAAATCAAAAACGATTCACTACATATTCAGTAAAATATTTAACCATTTCTGATGGTGGGTTACTCAATATACACAGTCAATTATAAATTTTATGAGTATATTGAGACTCCTAAAAATTTGTAAAACAATTAAAAATATATAAATAATAAACATAATTGATATTAATCCATCAATAATTTTTGTTACCAGTTTTTGAAACCATTGTGAATATTTTTTTTGACTGCGTTCTTCAAGAGTTGCTGCTGTATTTTGTGGAAGTTGATTCTTGATATAATTATCATATAACCTAAAAATAAAATAAGTTTAAATAATGTAACAAAAATAATAGAATATGTGATAGATTCACTCACAAGACAAATGAGGTCATTTCTTTACAGTTGACCAGAACATATGTTTGAGCTCTATGATGTTCATCATCTGAAATCCATGGTTCATGAACTCCATAGAAACCAATATTTTCCAGATTAAAAACTATTAATTTATTGTCCATTTCTTCATTAAAATTCCCCTCGTTTCAACCCATGCGATTTTATTCTGAGAGATATTGAGATTCAAAATACTGATAGCAGAACAAAGAAATTTCCACTTGAAAATAAGCTTCACCAATTGAGCCTTCAACTGATGCTTTGTTACATAATTTTTTCTTCAATTTATGAATGCATCTCTATAATGGGTATATCCATAGATACTGTACGGGACCTACATATTTAGCTTCATGTGGAAAATGTAATATCAGATGTTCCGACCTTCTATAAAAAAGACGGATGTAAACGGTCAAAATACTTCCATCAATCAGCATCAGATGGATGATTCAAGCTTTTATCCGTTGAAATCTTGGTTTTGTTCCATGACATCATTGATGTTGTGTTCTGTGAAAAAAATTAAAAATGTAACCTGGGTGTAAGGGGGAAATATCTCAACTATTTTATAGGAATCGATCTAGATTTTCCAGGTTGAGCTTCCTTATACCTCGATTTTCCACATTTGGGACAACTATCCAATGGATCAATTTCTCCAGAATATAAGATGCAATCATTTGGAAATTCATGAGTCTTCCGATAACAGAGGCCCAAATTACGAATAAGCCTATTACTCTCATTGTAATTTGCACGAAACTCATTTCCATCATGTAACAGTGTTTTAACCAAAGAAAATATCTGATCAAAATAGTTGTTTGACATTGCATTATCTGATTTAATAGCCAAAAATTTTCCAATCGCTTCTAATTTGCTTATCTTGCAACCATGATATATTGAATCCTCAGCAGACCTCAAGAAACCAAAAAATACGGATGGTGCCAACTCAGGAGTTAAATCAACATCATCGTGAGTTGCAGTATCTTGCACAGATGGACCTGCAACATCATGTAATAAATTTTGAAACTGAGATCGATCCAGAATCAAATTATTAGGATCTTTTCTGGAACTGTGTTCACCATGTTGATACCAAAAAACTTATTCTGGTTGAAAACCATTCCGCAAGAGATGTCCCCCAACCTTGTCAAATGTGTCAAACGTTTTTAGATCTCGTTTTTTACAGGTAAAATTCATTGTGTCTTCTGAAAATATTCTGGTTTTGATGATGAAAATGCTATGAAAACTTCAACACCCTCAATATATAGATTATTTAAACCAAAACCATTTTGATTTCTGTGCCGATTTATCCAAGATCCGTCATCTAATAATGACTGATGTCGACTTCCTTGTACCATATTTTTCTATATAAAATATAAAATCATCAATCTTTTTGAATAATTTGAAATTATAAAAACACTATCTGAAAAAAGAAGATATATTATTAAAAAAACTCAATAATTACCATTACTAAAGGGAGACACAATTTCTATTGAATTAACGACTACTCTTTTGTCTGATGTCTCATTTAATAATTATCATCATCGTGGAGATTATTACATCTTTTCCCTTCATTATCCAAGCAGTTTTCGTTTAATAATTATTACTATTAAATAAAATTAAATCATCAATATTGATTAATAAAACAATATTAATATTATTAAAATAAAAAAATTATAAAATTTGGATATTATCAATATTTGCAATAGACTATGACCTATTCATAACATTTTCAAATCTAAAAGGATCACCAATTGCCAGGTCATGCGCAATAAAAAGTTTGTGTCAACCATGTCTAATGTAAACTCTATAATTGTACTTGAATGGTTGATCACTCTTAAGTAGTGTTGTAATTGGACCACTAAAGTAATGTTATTTTTGTCTCTAAGAATCATCTCACTCCCATTACATAGATCATTCTGTCTTAAAAAATTTAGAGGATATCAGTATCTTGCAATAATATTTTGATGGAAGAATGGTATGTGTAATGGGTCATGTGAGATAATTCTTATAGATGATAATGGCATGACTTGGGTTGTCCTATTGCAACACTATTGCGAGGTGATCAACCATGGATAGAAAATTATAGAGTTGATATTGGACATGGCTGACACAAAAAATTTTATTGCGCATGACCTGACAATTGGTGACCCTTTGAGATTTGAACATGTTAAGAATAGAGCAAAATCTATTGCGAATACTAATAATATTAATATTTTAAATTTTTTTTATTATTTTAATAATATTAATAATACTTTTTCATAAATATTGATAATATAATTTTTATTAGTAATTATTACTAATCATATCTGTTTATAACTAATTATTACTAATTATTAATTATTATTACTAATTATATCTATTTAATATTAATTATTACTAATTATTATTAATTATTACTAATTATTACTAATTATTATGAATTATTACAAATTATATCTAATTATTTCTAATTATATCTAATTATTACTAATTATATCTAATTATTATTAATTATATCTATTTATTACTAATTATATCTAATTATATTTAATTATTACTAATTATATATAAATATTAAAAAAATATGTATAATTATTACTAATTATATAAAATTATTACTAATTATATGTAATTATTACGAATTATTACTAATTATTAATAAATATTACGATTTATAACTAATTATTACTATTTATTACTATTTATTACTAATTATAGATAATTATTACTATTTATTACTAATTATTACTAATTATTACTAATTATTACTCATTATATCTATTTATTACTAATTATATCTAATTATTACTAATTATATGTAATTATTACTAATTATATCTAAAAATTACTAATTATATCTTATTGTATCTAATTATTACTAATTATTACAAATTATATCTAATTATATCATATTATATCTAATTATTACTAATTATATCTAATTATATCTAATTATTACTAACTATTACTAATTATATCTAATTATATATAATTATTTCTAATTATCACAAATTATTACAAATTATTACAAATTATTTCTAATTATTACTTATTATTGCTAATTATTTCGATTTATTTATAATTATTGTTAATTATTACTAATTATTACTATTATAGCTAATTACTGCTAATTATTGCTAATTAATGCTAATTATTGCTAATTATTGTTACACATTGCTAAATATTGCTAAATATTACTACTTATTACTAATTATTACTAATTATTAGTAATTATTTCTAATTATTATTTCTAATTATTACTAATGTTTACTAATTTAAACTAATTTTTACTAATTATTACTCATTATATCTGATTATTACTATTTATTACTAATTATTACTAATTATTACTAATTATTACAAATTATTACAATTTATTACAATTTATTTCTAATTATTAAAATTTATTACTAATTATTACTAATTATTAACATTTATTAAAATTTATTAATAAATTAGAAATACTTAGCAATACTTTGCAAAATGAAAAAACAGCTTTAATAATGAAAGGAAATTTGGTAATCATCGTTGTGAAGTTGGTTACAAATTTTCCCTTCATTATCCAAGCCGTTTTTGTTTAATAATTATTACTAATAAAAAATTATATTATCTATATTTACGAAAAAACAATATTAATATTATTAAAATAATAATAAAATTTATAAAATATTAAAATTATCAATGTTTGCAACAGACATTGTTCAATTCTTAACATTTTCAAATCTCAAAGTGTCGGCAATTATCAGGTCATTCGCAATAAAAGGTTTGTGTCAGCCATGTCCAACATAAACTCTATAATTGCACTAGCATTTTTTATCATCTTGCGAGTAGTGTTGCAATAGGGCGACCAAAGTAATGTCATTCTTGTCTCTAAGAATCATCTCACATAACCCTTTACATAAATCATTCTTCCTTAAAAACTCGAGGGGATATCAGTATCTTTCCCTTAAATTTTCAAGGAAAAATGGTCTATGTAAATGTTCTTGTTAGTTAATTCTTATAATCGAGAAGTGCATGATTTTAATTGTCCAATTGCAACACTACTTGCGAGGTGATCAACCCTGCGAGGAAAATTATAGAGTTTACATTGGACATGGCTGAAAAAATATTTTTATTGCGCATGACCTGACAATTGGCGAACCTTTGAGATTTGAACATGTTAAGAATAGTGCAAAGCCTGTTGCGAATATTGAAAATTTTAATATTTTATAAATTTTTTATTATTTTAATAATATTAACATTCTATTTTCATAAATATTGATAATATAAATTTTATATTACTAATTATTAATAATTATTAATAATTATTAATAATTATTACTAATTATTACTAATTATTAGTAATTATTTCTATTTATTACTAATTATTAATAATTACAACGAATTATTACTATTTACTACTAATTAAAATAAATTATTTCTAATTATTAATAATTATTACTAATTATTACTAATTATTACTAATTATTGCAAATTATAACTAATTATAACTAATTATTACAAATTATTACTAATTATTACTAATTATTACTAATTAATATTAATTATTATTACTTGTTACTAATTATTACTAATTATTACTAATTATTCCTAATTATTCCTAATTAAACCTAATTATTCTTAATTATTCCTAATTTTCCTAATTATTCTTAATTATTCCTAATTATAGCTGATTTTCGCTGATTTTAGCTAATTATAGCAAATTATAGAAAATTATAGGAAATTAAATCTAATTATATCTAATTATTCATAATTATATCTAATTATTCCTAATTATATCTATTTTTTCCTAATTATATCAAATTATTCCTAATTATATCTAATCATTCCTAACTATATCTAATTGTTCTTAATTATATCTAATTGTTCCTAATTTTTTCTAATTATTACTAATTATTTCTAATTATTCATAATTATTTCTAATTATTCCTAATTATTGCCAATTATTCATAATTATTGAAAATTATTCCTAATTATAGCTAATTATTTCTCATTATTGCTAATTATTCCTAATTATTCCTAATTATTCCTAATTATTCCTAATTATTGCTAATTATTCCTAAATAGGTTTATTTATTACTAATTATTCCTAATTATGTCTATTTATTCATAATTATTACAAATTATATCTATTAATTACTAATAACATCTATTTATTACTAATTATACTTATTTATTACTAATTATATCTATTTAATACTAATTAAATCTATTTTTTACTAATTATATATATTTATTACTAATTATATATATTTAATACTAATTATATTTATTTATTACTAATTATATCTATTTATTACTAATTATTACTAATTATATCTAATTATATCTAATTATAACTAATAATTGCAAATTAACACTAATTATTTATAATTATCACTAAAAATATCAATTTATTACTAAAAATAAATATAAATAAAAATCAATTGAAATCTAATTTATTTACAACTAATAAACAACAATTTAAATTAACATAAAAAAAATAAAAAATAAAATATATATATATATATAAATACCTAAAACTATGATATTCAGAAGATAATGGCACCCTCCAACTGCTCTCGTATAAAAATTTTAAATCAAAGAATTTTTTTCCCTTGAAACTGAAGAATGAAAAGAGATAAAGAGGAAGATCTGAGTGATTTGGGAAAAAAGGATGATGGTATATATATGTCAAATTAGTTGCGACGAGGTTATTTGTGATGGGGCCCGTCGCAAATACCGTCACACGCATTAATTACAGTCTACGGTAAAAAACGTATTTGTGATGAGGCCCATCGCAAATACCTTCACACAAATTAATTACAGTCGGCAGTTAAAAGGGTATTTACAACGGGGGCTGTCACAAATAGTTTCTACCGACACTATTTTTGCAACGGGAAGACATCCCGTCGCAAAAAGCTATTAACCGCCACCAGTTATTTGCGACGGCTACCTGTCGCAATTAATCTTGCGCTGTTTAGCGCACGGTTTGGTGCGCAAGTCGCGCCAAACTATTTGCGACGGGAGATGAAAACCCGTCACAAATACTATTCGCGTGGTTTGGCATGCAAGTCGCGCCAAACTATTTTCAATGGGAGATGAAAACCCATCGCATATTATTGGTAATTTGTGATGGTGAAATTGCCATGTCTTAAATAGCATCCTGGAGGGGTTATTTGCCACGGGAAAAAATTCCGTCTTAAATAACCCGTCACAAATATTGATTTTTTACATAGTTGTTGTCTCCCATGTCACCGCGTACAACGCATTGATGGACAGACCATGGCTCAACCTGCATGCAGCAGTCCCCTCAACGTATCACCAGTGCCTCATTTAATCCTTTAATGGTCGAGTAGGCGTACTTCAAGGTGATGCATCTTCTTTCGCCTCTTGTGATCCCGCTACCTAGATCCCGAATATTATAAGAGCAATGAAAAACAGATTCAGGCAAGTGAGGTTGAGCACGCCACTATAGCAAACAACCCCTGGGTAGGTCTGGATGACACCTACCTCTTTTCGATCCATTGGTTAGAGGCCATAACGCCAGACATGGGGAAATGTTTTTATTCCCTTATACAAGAGGGAAGCGTATTCCCAAGTCCAAGTGACGGCGGAAAATCACCTCTTACTCCAACACAACCCAAGCCTATGTGATCCCGGAGCCTCCTACCCCCATACGGTATTGGGATGTCAGCCCCGTGGAAATGGAAGTACGTCATACATTTCTGTTTCACCAGGCTGGGATTAACCGACTCAAGCCGGCATGCCACTATTGTTTTGATATCATCTGGGCTGAAGACCGGATGGGATTGGGTCAACTGCCATTATTGCTATGGTTTCACAAGCACATGAACCGGATGGGATTGATTTTGTATATTTCATAATTTAATAATTTTGTGGATATGTTATTCTTAACAAAAACATACTAAAAAATGCTAAATTACATGGATCGGTACATGTCACATGAAATTAATATTTAATATGATTCTTATTAAGTAGAATATAAATATGGGGGTTTAGATTCATTTTACAGGGATTTAGTGGAAACAATTTAAACTAGATTGATCTTGTTATTATTAGAATCTTCCAGTTCATTGAATAAAAATAAACTAAAATGTTTCCGCCGAAGTGGAAATAAACTATTGCACCATAATTCCAAGAATCGTCATGTTAATTTGAAACACAATAGGTAAAATCTTGTACAAATAAATTGATTAATTAATGTAGAACCATATAGTTATAAATATGTTTCGGTGGATAGATATCCACTAAGTCCTAAAAATGTTTATATTCACAAATAATGATTAATACAAACAAATGATTACATTGATGGAGAACATGTTATAAATTAAAATGTTCACATTGATACATGATAAAAACCAAATATTAAGACATGGGTACCATATAACATATTTGGATGTTGGAAAAATTAAAAAATATACATTACAACTCTAAGAGAGGTAAATATTAAGAAACATTATCATTTAAAAAGAATGATGAGCCCAACCCCCACCCACTGAATAGATGTAAATTTATAATCATCATTATTTGATTAAACTATAGTGAATAATAAAAATTTAAAATCATATACATATGAAGTCTTGAGTTACAAATATTGGAGTCATTGTGTTCTTCCTGTTCTTAAATAATAACCACTAAACATCAATAAAAACATATTAGAGAACAATTCCTTTATAGGAATTCATTCTCCCACGTGGTATGGTGCTCCATGCTCTAAGATATGAAACCCCACACCTAAATCCATCAACATTCAACATATGGGTTCTATGAATATTGTATTCCACTATGTATAAAAAAAAATATCCATGTTAGCGTTCATAAGAGTGCCCATCATGATGTGACCAACCTCGATCATGGTATGTCACACATTCATACGCGTGTATTCCTAATGTAAAATCTGAAAACAGAATCCATTTAATGTATCCATCTATTAAATATAGGATGAGCTCCAACAAAATCATTATCATCAAATTAGTCTTACATTATGTAACAAGGAGAACCCCTTAGAAAAAAAATACAAAGGGGGTTCTCCCAATCCCCCTTTCACAGTCACATAAGAATTCAATTTTTTTGAAATTTTGGAATATCTAGAACATTTGTTTTTTACATCCCAACCCTCAAAATAGTGATCTAAGTCATAATTATTAAAATATTTTCTTCACTATAATCAAATTTTCAAATTAATAATCTATTCCAGAACACATAATGATGTGGGGGCATTTATATACTACCCACCATAACTATTCTTCACTCTGATAATTAATAGTGCTCATAATAAACAACTCCTAACCCAACAAAACATCAATTCCCCTCTAAATTCCAACATTATATCTCATAACACCAATGAGTCTATTAGAGGGAACTCTATATAAATTGTAGAGAATGCCCAAAAGTTAATTTACCCACTCATCACATTCATTAAATATTGGAAGGGAACTCATACACAAAACACTATTTTGATACATTAAATAGACTTTAAGTGGTTTCTTCATTGAATTATTATTCTCTACAATATTAGTTTATAATTATAATTACTGAATATTTTCTTGATTCAATCAGTTAATTGAATGGATTACTTGAAATTATCTCACAATGTTCTACCAATACACTTAGTATGGTTTCCAACTCATCAAAACTAGTTTCACTAAAAAAATTGACATTCATGTTTGACTTAAACATTCCAGAAAATTCCCATCCTTAACCACTGATGTGTCATCATATCAACCAATATATTCTCTTCAATCCATAGAGGTATCATATAAATTCCCACATCGAAGAGTGAACCAATAAATTCTTTGGATTATTCAAATAAATGACCATCTAACAATAGTATCCATTATACTCTCATAAGGAATAGAACCACACCACTATATTGACTCAATATCATATCAGATTAGCATAATACCAAAAAACATACTACTTATGACTCCATATCAAAATCCTAGAAGTAGCATCTTTCAGGAACACATATTAAAGTAGTTTCTCAAACTCAATAGTATCTGAGTTCCATCTTCACCATACATCGAGAATCCACATCACTACCATATCCATACTCATACAGGGATCATAAAAACATGAATCATTTGATTCAACCTACTATATAAATAACGAATAATTAACCTACTATACTAATTAACCAAATATACATATTCTATGATATACCCATTATAAAATTAATCAAAGTATATGAAAATAGAAGTCATATTTATGGCTATTAAAAAACACATTTATCCATTCTTGATTCACTTACCCTTTGTAATAATAAATCATTGATCTTAACTCAGACTATTAATCCTCCACCAAGATAAATGTATCAAAACAACCATTAGTCCACACTTGTACAAGACCATTTTGATAAATTAAAATAATATTTTCACCTCACAAAACAATTACCAACATTCCCTCATTTATTGATGTATTTCATGACAATAATTGCTACATATCACTCCCATATTCGTAGAAAGAGATAATTTACATGAATCCTATCACATGTTCGTATCCCCAAGTGCATTGTATCTCTCCTAATCCCAACCTATGTTCACTATAGTATAACTTTATTACCCAACCTGAGTCATAAAAAATCGAGTTTTATTATATTAAAAATAATTATATACATGAATACGATTTTCCAAACCCCATTATATGATAATATAATCCAGAAAACACACAAAAATTATTCCTTTTTTACAACGAAGCATATCTCCCATGACATGCAAAAACAATCCATTAGACACAATTTGATTTTTATTTTTAAACCATCATCATTTTCCCATGATCTATCCATCTATGATCAATCCATGAGTGATCATGATTCTATATCATAATAGGAACCCCACAAGAAACCAATGTAAATTGAAATTTAGAGGATCTTAACTTCTTAATACTAGTTCATTTTTTTGTATAGATGTTTTTGTAACCAAATACTTAGGGAATCCCATGGCCAATCAAAATTCCATCTCCAAGGATAACCACTCCAATGCCTAATATCTTCAAGGCATCACACATGCCAACAAATACATGATAGGGTTCTCATAGGTACTTATCAAGCATCATATGCCTGAGAAAGCTACCCACTATATGTCACTAATACTAACCCATCATCAACATTCAAGATAACCCCTATAAAGATATTGGTCACATATATTCTTATATGAAGAATTCATTTAAGGATTAATAATATCATGAAAAATATTTTTATCATGTTTGTATATATATACATCAATTAATAAGTTATCAATGGAAACAATGTATAGTTTTTTTTCACACATTATGACACTAATCCTATGCTGTTAGACAAAAATAGTATCTGGAATTCCAATTCATTGACTACGAATCCAAATTTCTATTATTAGGGAATCCAAGTCCTATGTGTATCCACCACATTTCACTATACATTCATTATATGGAATGATAGTATATTCATTGAAAGTGCACATCCCACATTTGGAGGCACACAACCTTCCATTAGAGGTAAAATATCATGTTTTATTTTAATAGAACAAAAATTATATTTTTATAAGAAAATTTCAAAATGGATATTTTTATTCATTAAATAATTCACAACATATAAATATTTAATTCATCCACACATGAGCACAAGAATATTTTGTGAATCCTTCCTTCCAAATATAATGAAATAACAAATATCTCATTCCCATAAAACTAGTATTTAAACCAATAACTATCAATTTCAAAAACCCACATTAAACTATTATAGATTTCTCAACTTTGACATAAAAACAAACCACATTAATCATATAACACTAGTAACATGAAATTTCCATTTTAATGTTTTCCCCGATAACATGTATGAGGCCTATGAAGATTTCCCACACATTCTAAATCCTTATATAAATTTTCAAAAATAATGGATTAAAATAAATGATAAACTGATACCACTTTATATCACCTAGGTTTGGAGACCCCTAAAAAATTACTCATTTGGATGTTTATATGATCTAATGAATTCCATTATTTCGGATATATGTAGTTTATTAGGGGCGTGGGTCAATTGGTTTAACCATTAGATATTATACCCTCATATGAGAGTAAATAAATAGTTTAAATATCCAAACGCAATGGGAAACATAACTTTCTGTAAAAATTAAATATAAATCATTACAATTCAATAGAAAATAAATAATTTAATACATTCAAACATCATGATTTATCACCCATGGAAATGATCATATATAAAAAATATTCAAAATAAAAAAACATATATATGTTTATCTACTAACATAAGACCTCATTTTGAGATCATTACAATATATCCATATTTATAATCCAGTAATATCACTCTCTCATACTAGAACCATTAAATATAAATTTTTCTTATGTTCTATTGTGTTAGGAAACTCGAAAAACATATGGGTAAAACTCATGTGTCCACCAGTAGTGTTCAAATAACATATCAATTAAATTTAATATATTTAGTTAGGGATATGATAAATTACATAATATAAATAATTTTAGACATAAAAAATAATTTAATATCATTAACAATATCCTAATGAGACACTTGAGGTCAACAAAGAATATATTATTAATCTTTGTCTGTATGTTAGTGTAATTTGTACCCCTATAGGTTGATGAATCTCATTGATATAAAAGTCATAATCTCATAATGGAGTTATGATTTCCTTATAAATAAATAGTAGTGATGATATCATATAGGGGGTGTCACTTTACTAATGAATAAATATATCGATATAATCTAGAGGTACAACACTAAAGTGGGTAGTAGGTTGTTGTAATGTCATCTATGATGATGACTTACTGATCGGAAATTAGTAATAAATATATAATATTGTGGTTTCACCCAACTATGTAATGAATTTATTGATATCATCTAGGGGTGGATCTGTAAACAAGAATTATATTTCGAGATATTATAATGGGGATGGTCCCTACCTAGGAAATAGTAAATGAATATCATCATAGGGTATGGCACCCAACCCCAAATTTATTTTTCCAAAAATCATCTATGTGGATGATTCATAACCTTGGAATCAATATATTAGTTTTATTTGGGTTGTAAAATTCCTCAACCAGGGGTTAGTATATCAATAACATCTCATAGTAAAAGTTATACCCTAGAATCGGTATAATAGTATTATCATGGGGACAGTTACCTTTTATAATATCAATTTATATATTCATTTAGGATATATTATATCAACAAAAAGGAAAACGGGACAATTAATCTCCATATATAAAAATTATAATCTATTCTGACAATACTAGTGCTTCACAACCTTTCCCACAAACTCATTATTATATACCTTTGTGTTTATCTCACTCATAACATTCACCATAACTTAAGCAATGACTTTTCTTAAATCTATCCACTCATTATTATACACTAATGACCATCTATGTTGCACAATTAATACTAGTTGAACTAATTTTCACCCTCATCTTACCAACTTGGGAAATTGATTATGTTATTTTAGAACTATTATTTTTCCCACATAGAAATACAAGAAGAATATATCACACCATGGTGGTGTAAATTATTAATTTTCCCCTTTCCAAAATTTATCCTAAATAGGATTTTATATATATTAAACTAACACAAAAAATGTACAATTTATCAAAAACCATGCATAATTATATTTATATATCACTATATAATTGTCCACCTCTTTGCATAGTCAATCACTAGTTTTCTAGACCATTATGTGGGACAGACTATCATTACCTATATGAACAATTTTAGTCCCATCAACATGAGGGTGACCGATGATCAAGAATTCTCTAGTCGCAAATTTCTCATCTACCTATTTTAGATAATGACATACCTAATTTATATTTAATATAAGGATCCCCATTTTTAATAAAATAAACGATCATATAACTCTTTACTATAAGGTCTAAGTCTCACATTCATATCCAATAGAGTGAAGAAATTGTCCTCAGATATGTAAATATATTTTCAATCTTCAGGAACAATCATAGTTGTACCATGACCACACTTTTTATCTTCCCATACATTATGATATATTAACTCAGTCACTATATTTCACATAAAATCACTATATATTCTCTTATAATCAAAGAAGGGCTAATGATATCAAATTTCTAGATAATGTATATTAAAAATTATTTTTCCCCATAGTGTATTTAATTTATATTTATTGACATTAATATTTTGATCTTAACCATCAATATTAATTATAATAGACTACTATATAAATATTAATTTATCCCAAAAACCATCCATTCATATTAAGGGATTTAAAAGGAGGCAGTTCATCTTTAAATTAAGGTTGATCTATCATCATAATAAAAATATTATAAAATTACCATAATAAATTTATAGACATTTTAGAAATGTTCAAAGATCGCCGATTATATTAACATTTTTACCTTCCTTGTGATTCACTACTCAACCTTATCATTTCCAATCCTAATCTCATCCAAGATCATATCAACACCACTGTTCCCACCTCAAGCAAAAACAAACAACATAATTTATTGTAATAATTTATTCCTGATTATGTAATATATTTCAATTGGTAATGATTTTCATGAAACTCATATATAATCATCTTATTATTGAAATATTAACTTATGTCATAAAATTTCCAAAAATACATATACATCGCCACAGTATAAAAAATACCTCTTACATGGAAACATGTGACTCAACAATTCCATAAAATTAAAATACAAATAATTTAAAAAGTCGCCAAAATTTAATCACTATGGAAAAATAATAAAAAATTTCATATAGTTATATATATATTTCCATGATCCTTCTGTGTAGAACTCTCATTATACATTGTGGAATCCACCATAACCTATTTAAATTAATGTCAAAACAAAGTAAAAATAATTCTAAAATTTAATTTAATTAAAACTGATGAATAATTGAGGAATCATTTAAAATCTACTCACCATTAATCAATGAGGAACATCATAAATTAATCCCATGAACAATGGATATAAAATAGTGGAAAAATTTTGGGAGAGTTTGAAATAATTCACTCCCATAGGAATAAGCTTCTTCTAAAGAAAGAATAGGATCAACAAAAAAAGATGTGCTACCAACATTAAAAAATAGTGAATGAGGTAGGACATGAAGTGACCCCTCATTTTTGTAGTGTGATCATCCAATAAAGAGGATATAACAACCCATCCAACTTTCATCATTTCTTGAATTATAAGGGATACAACGTGACTAACCCTTTGTAAGGGATTTGGTACATAGATAAAATAAAAAAAATATGGATCCCATGTGCACAGATTAGGATTCACCTTCCATTGTCATGTATTAGGCCTCCAGATAGATACATACACTATTTCAGTATCATGTCCTTTTTTTCAATGTCATGACACTACTTATTTTAGGTAATTATATTGCAACCTAAGGGATACTACAAAACAAATTTCATTAAAATTAATAACAAAGGCCTAATTTATGAGTCTTTAATGACATTTTTAAGAGTTAAAATAGTAGAATACCATCAACAGATCACAACATGATGCTTTTTTGTACATATTATTTAATTATCTATAATCAAAAAATATATATAATTCTATAGACCCCACTAACCATAGAATAATACCCACCCTCTCAGCCCCTCCTAATTTCTGACCATGACCCCTCATCTAACGATTGTCCATCTAAAACAAAAATCAACAAATGGTTCATCTCAAGAATTCCCATCTATTCAGTTCACTACTAAAAACATCAATTATACCTATATTAATATCCATAAAATAACCTCATGTGGTTCCAAAAACATCAATTGACCAATAGGTTATAGTAGGTTTTAGCCTAGGTCATGGAGATATATTATTTGGGTATTTTATCAATGGACATCATGATAAAACACCCATGATTGAAAATTATTCATGTTATTATTAATTTAATCATATAATAATAATCCAAGATCAAAAAAGTGATACCATTCGGTAGTATTGTTCCCTCAAAAAAATATAACACAAAAAAACTATGAGATCATATGTTTTTATATAGTTCCATTGACGATTATTTTTAATTTTAATACATGTTCAGATATCGATTGTCAATGAACATGGAGGATACATTTTTCCCCACCTATAGTTGACAACAAAATTCATCATTAAAGGAATATATGAAGAAAATAGGACAATGGGTTCTTATGATGGTTAGTTTTGTGATTTGGTGTCAAATGTTTATGGATTATTGTTTGATAAACTATCAATGATATATATTAAATACAATAACTGATACCACACCATTACTAGCATGGAACATTTGAGCCCTTATCAGATAACCTATAAGTCAATTATATTTTGGTACATGGTTATTGAGTAATCAATTAAGGGGACCAAGATTATATAGTTGATGATGATGTAGGTGAAGGTGATCAATAAAAAGATATGGAAAAACTAGAGCTACTAGAGGACCTATAAGAACTAAAATTACAAGCCTTACTATATTTGGGATTGATACTACTTATTCTAAAATACTTATCCATGGCATGGCTTAATAATTCCTTATCATGGAAGATTTTTATCTGTTAGTATCACTATGTCAGTCAATATTCAATTTTTGGTTGATGAGGTTTCTTATCTCCTTGAATTATAAATATTATTGGATATGGTTAAAAATATCATATACAAGTAAAAAATGTAACGATATGTTCATTATTCATTAATCATTGTTATTTATATTGATATGTATATCGACAATTACATCAAAATTATAGATTCCCTATCGAAATAATGGAATTGTAAGAGAAAACCCTTTCATGGATAAGACTATCCACTAGTTTGAATAATATAGATTTACAAGAAAATTCAATGTTTTCCATTGTTTTAAAAAACTTTTAGTATTTTATGGTATTAATAAAACCATCAATTTGAGATTCCATTGGTTGGTTTTTCTCGGTGTTTCTTCGAGTGAAATATTAGTGCACCTTTAGAATTATGGCCTAGAAAAATGTTGAATAATGGTTTTCTAAATCATGTTACCTTTTTAGACAAAAAGTGGAAATTTGGATTTTTGGATTCACATGTCATGCACGTGGTTTGAAAAACCATGTGTCCTCTTTTGAGAAACTGTTAAACTCATAAATCAATGGCACATGGATGACTTGCGGTTTAACAAAATTGCGGGCATCTACCTTGGATAGTTTTCATATGTTCTTTAACATAATCTTATTTTTAATTAAAATTTACCATGGCGAATTTTTAGTTCATAGATGTAGCTCCATCAACCCAAATTAGTTTTTCCCATCATTAGTGTTACCATGAAAAATTATTTTCCCCTCAGACCCCTCCTAAAAGGAATCCGAATCTAGTAAAATGATATTCGATCCCCTTATGATTTTTTTCCTCCTCCTAAACATGATCTTTCACGATATCTATATTTATACTTTGAATTTTGTGGATCATATTTTTAATTATGGATCTACTACCCATTTTTTTAGTTTATAAAATAGGTTTTGATCACCATTTCATTGGAGAATATTGTTATTGCTCATCCACGAAATTCCAAACTAGTTTTTGACTCTCTGAGATCAAGTGGCTCTGAGGTAGGTGGATTTGTTATGATGCCCAATTTTCAAAAACCGTAAATATATTTATTTAATTTAAAATATTTTGAATTAAAATTAAAAATTTAATTTTTATCAATATTAATTGAATAATTTCATTGAAATAAAACATATTCCATTAAATTGGGTGTTTTTGGCACAAACTTTGAAGACCCCCAATTCCATTAAATATTGATTTGTCTTTGAAAATTTTGGGGATTTAAAATTTTAAAGTTAAATTCTTATTTTGTTGTAAATTTATTCAATTTTTTTTAATTAGAAGAGATAATATAATTGATAGAAATTTTTTTAAAACCCCAAATATCCTTGACTTTGGGTTTATTATAAAATTCCTAGATATCATTGAAAAATTAAATTATTGATTGTAATGGAAAATATTGGATAATGGTATTTAATAGTAATGTGATTTAAAAACCCTATTTTTGAAAATTTTCTTCAAATAGTTTTTAATGGAATAAAAGCGGTTTCATCTTTATGAAAATGATTGATTTTTATAAAAAACACATTATTGGTTTGAAATGATAAATTTAAATATTTGAAATTGAGAATGGGGGATATTTTCAATTTTATTAGACTAAAAATATTTTTAATAATTTCTTTTATAGTAGAAAACATGAAAAAAGTTTGTAGTTAATGGGTTATCTGGATAATACATTACATGTATGCAACATTATAATACATCATTTTAGAAAAACGCATCCCTTATGAAATGATGATAAGTCCTTTTGGACTTGGATCAAGGGGAGTATGTACAAAAAATTTTGTATTCACAATGTTGGGTCCCTATAAAATGGAATTATCTTACCATTTTGCTACATCCCCAATTTTTCACTTGTATTTTTCTTAAATGTACATATGCAATTTTTGGAAACCATTTTAGATTCCTTGTAAATTTTATAAATATTTATTAAAATGGTGTTTGTTTGAAGCATTTTTGAAATGCTTCATTTGTGAAAAGAACCCCTTAATTATTGTTAATTACCATATTTGAAATGTCAATCCCAAATTGATAAATTTATTTCCATATTTGAACAATAAATCAAGTTTACATTAAATATTATTTTTAAATTTCAATGATGGTTTTCTAAATTTAATACCCATTAGTATTTAAACAATATATCAATATCTATTATGGAATCATTAGTGAAATACTAATGGTCATTGGCTCACACCCAACATGTTCCTTCAGGTGTTTCTAGATTATCACAATCTATGTTTGAGAAGGGGAAAAACTATTATAGTTGGATCCATCTATTGAACCATGTAATTGGGGAGACCTTTCATTGGGTATGTGTCATGTTTTCAGAATTTTTATACTTTGGTTGTAGTACATTGTGATTTTTTTCCTGTATAAATTCTATTTCGTTACTCTTAGTGATTTTTCTATTGATATGAAAACTATCTAGTCTTTTACTTCCGCATTGTTAGTGAAAAAATCATTACCAATTTCATGTTGTTTGATGCTAGATGAAAGTCTTTGACCCATATAGATTTGGAATGATCTTATAGCTACGTTAGGGATGGATAATTTATTGGGTTACCAGGTTATCCGAAATGGTTCATGAGAAAGTGGTATTAGGGTTCTATTTTGATCTTTAGTATTGATATTGGAATGCATTTCTGGATTATTTCAATTATCTAGGAGGTAGTTGTGATTGTGTTTCTGTACATATATCAATTCAAAGATCTCTTTGTCACTTGGGTGACTAAGGAAATATTTCTTGAGGATTAGTTATACTTTATTACCTATATTTATTTAGGTAAATTGAAATCCAAATAATGATTATCCAATATGTTAGGATTTATTTTTCATGTTTCACTATTTGAGTGATAGTCTTATGTCTTCTTAATTGTCTATTGATGCGGTGTATAATAATATTTCTAAAAATAAGTGTTAGTATGATCTTGGAGGATGATTTTGCGGATCCATAAAAAGAAAATCCTTTTGTGGACCCGAACCCGGTTGTGTTGATTGTACGCACTATACATGTGCTTAGACCTGAACCACATTGAGTTCATGTTTAGACTCCAACTATATATCCTCAAAGAGAAATTATGAAGATATGTTATCATGAATACCTTTTCTAGAATATAGAACTACTCACAGAATAAATTGATCATCAATTAGTTTAGGAGTGGTCGAGTACAATGCAATGTTTGTTTGGGTTTTTTCACAAATCATAAAAAATCATTGGTTCGTGATCTGCCAATGTGTTGGATGGAAAAATAAGGATATGGTGGGACAAGATAAAAATGGTGCAGAAGCATATGGTCTTAGATTGGAATGGCTTTATTCTTCTTTTACCGACTATTTAATTCATTTTTTGACGATGTAACTGAATTACGTTATGATTTTGAAACTTGAGCATGATGATATGACTGTGGTTGAGTATGATTATTTTCTGAACTCATTCATTTCAAACTAGAGATTGAACCAAAAATGAGGATGATGGATCAATGGTTTGAGTTGGGACATCAACCAAATATTTGTTCTTAGCTTTTCTTGTTTTATCTACTATATTATTTGTATGTGGTGGATAGATCCCTAATGTTTGGGATGGACATAGAATGAAATTAAAGGTTATCAGTAGATTTATTATCTCTAAGGCCAACGTTAATTCTATCAATGGAAGACAGAAATGTGCTGGTTCTCATTGTAATTCTCAAGAGTGGGGCGATTCTAGACCACATGCAGTGCATCGAGGAGGTCCATTGGTATGTTAAAAGTGTGGAATATTCAGAAATTCAAAGAGTTTATTCATAGAGTCACCCACGAACTATGGCTCCAATAGATGTTGAGTTCGTATATTGAAATTCAACCAAATCTACTCTACAATTCATAGTGGAACAAGATCATCAACTCATCATGAAATTTGGGTGCCGTCAAATTCTTCATGTAAAATAGAGTTCTAGCCATTGGTATATCGAATGGATCTACTTCATGATATAGATTAGACTCGACATGAAGATGATATGTGTCTAATGAGTGTGATATGTACCATTAATAATGCTTCCTCACTATTGACATCTATATTTGATACTACTACATCACATTCCCTTATTTCAACTCATTTCATTAATTTTTTTAATATTCTTGTGTATATATTATTTTGTGAAATGGATATTATGACACCACATGGTACAAAGAGATAGAATGGTCTCTGTAGTCCCTCTGGTATGTTTTCTATATCTGATGTTGAACATTAATAGTCATTTCTAGTAATCAACATGAAATATATGGATGCCATTTTGAGGATGGATTGTCTAATTTCCAATAAAGACATGATTGATTGTTATCTTCGACAGGTCACCATCACCTCACAAAGCTATTTGTGTCATGTCTGTTAAGGATAAAGGGTCCAATGTTCGAGTAGATCTATACGACCTTATCTTTATTTAGGGAAAATAATATTTGTGTGTTAATTTGTTATAAAATGTGAATATTTGAGCATGGATATCCCTCTAGTTTTTGTCTAGTTTCCCAATGTGTTACAATCCAAACATTATGTTTTGTCATCGATAAGGGAGGATAATTTTTCTATGGAATTGATGCATGTCTATAAACTTCACTCTATATCCTCTTACTATATGAAACCATCTAAAATAAATGATTTGAGGTCGAGTTGAATGATCTTTTAGATAAAGGATTTATATTCTAGAGTGTGTCACCTTGGGTAGTGTTGGTTTGATTTCCTAAGAAACCTAGTGGTTTTCGCAACCTAGGTAATGATTATAAAAAACTAAATATTTCTATGATAATGAAAAATAATATAATACCATTGATCGTTTATATTTTCAATTATTATAAAGGTTTTTATTGGTTCTAAATGATTTATTGCCGATCTTGTTACCAAATGTTATGAATAATGGAATCTGACATTCATAAAGCCTCTTTTCATAGTAGTGATTTTCATTTATAGTATATATTTATTCCCTTTAGTCTCACAATTAATCCTTTGGTTTTCATGGATTTTCTGAATAGAAATTTCTATGAGAATCTTGATAAATTATTGGTAGTCTTTTTAGTTGAAATATTTATTTACACTATTTATGTGGAGGATCTTCTACATCATCCTACAAAACATCCGAGTTTTCTAAAAATATATTGACTCTATGAAATGATTTTGAAATTTGATTTCGGGCTCTAAGAAGAAAATTTTTTTGGGACACATTGTTACTGATCATGGTAAATTATTTGATCCTAGGAATGTTAAGGTTATTGTGATTTGGGAGAACAAGAAATATTTTTTCTGGATTCATTGTTTTATAGTCTTATTAGGATATTATATATAGTTTTATAAGGGATTATAAATTTAGGATTCTATATTAGCATCTCTCACTTTGATGGGAGTAATGAATTCTTAGGATGTAAATTGACAGAATTATTTTTTGATCATTAACATCTTTTCACAAATATGTCTTTTTTGACTATTCTAGTTGTCTGGTAGGGCTATTTGGCCTTTTATGATGTATTGGGTTCTAGAATGGGATGTTTTATTACACAAGGTGATCATGATATTTCATATGGATTTCATTAGCATAGTCCACACAAAATGATTATCAATCCCCTGACCATAAAAATACAGATTTGATGGATGAAATTAAAATGATTCCTCATTTCGATTGCGTATAATGTTTTATCATGTTTTCAGAAAAAAAGATTTTGAGTTATATATTCTATCAAAAAAAATTAAATCATCCCTAGAGGCATTAGGTGGAATAACTATAGTCACTTTAGATTGACATTTCCTAAACCCTAGTAATTAGTATTGTCATTGTAGATTACTTGAGCAATAATCTTGTTGTCAAAACATTGAATGAATATTTAGAATAGTATAATTTAATGGCTCTCCTTTCACTGTTAAATATTAGAGTCCAATAATTTGGGGCCAAGGTTTTTTTTTCAATTTTTTAGTTGACATAAACTTTTAATTAATTGATTTGGAAGGATCAACAACATTATTATGTGTTTCATATGATTAGATACACTCTTAAGGGTAGGGAGACTGTTTCACGGTGGTCACTCTCCAAAGAGGGAATTATATGCTAATAGAATCATTATTTGGTATCGTCTTTTGTAGGGAAACATATGATGGTGGATTCTCATAGTTCAGAATGGGAAGTTCATGTATGGTCCCTAAATATTCATTATGAAGTTAAGGGGAAATTATTATGGAAAGGTATGATATAGAGAATCGCTGAGATTGTCTTTTGTTGTTATAAATTCTTGTAGGATAAGGCCAAGCTCCAGAAACTGTCAGTTTTACTTCATCCACATTCATTACCTACATGATAGTGGGATGATATCTCTATGGTATTTTGTGTTGTTCCATATACCCATAGAAATAATAATATTATCTGGCTTATGATGGATAGGATGAAAAAATTGATTCACATCAGAACAATTCATGATATGTCCAATGATGAGGAGTTGGGGAGTCCCCATATGAAAGAGATTGTTCGGTTTTATAAAGTTTATTATAATATATTCTCATATAGGTATTCTCATTCCACTTCTCATTTATTAGAGGCCTTATGGAGGAATAGGTATCTCATGTCCTTTTGAGTACGCCATACCACCCATAGCCTAATAACAATATAGAAAGAGCTATATTGATTCAAAAGAATATGCATAATTATTGTGTTATAAATTTTGGTTTGGATTGGGATAATCACAAGTTACAGGTTGAGTTCCCTTATAAAAATAGCTACCATACTATGATCATTATGGCTCTTTTTGTTTCCTTGTTTGTCTAACCTTTTATATATCTATTTTGTTGATCAGAGGTAAGAGAAATTTTCTTTCATTGAGCAAGTCTAGTGCAAGATATGATATCAAATATTTAACAGATTTATAAAATAATTTGTATGGAATATGGTATGTGTAATTATTATGTGAATCATAATCATAGTCCATTGGAGTTCTCATTAATGCTAGGTGTTCATAATATTTTCACCCCGGAAGTGTCACTAATGTCTTAGAAGGAAAACTGTATCTAACTCCTAATATTGTTGGTCCATTTGAGGTTGTATAAAATATAGGGAATGCTTTATTCCATTTAGAACTACCACAACATCTGATTTTGGTACATTATATGATTCATGTATCTCACTTTTGAAAGTATCTATCTGATCAATCATATGTTTTGAAATGGCATGATCTGGAAGTCTAACCTAATTTACCTATGACTAAATAGAAATTTATGACTGTTGATTCTGAATCCAACAAAGTTTTTCGGATGGAAATTCCATTTATGTGTATTCTATATTATAAATATTCTATTTATCATGAGGCGTTAGAGACTGAGGCATAGATGTGCGACCAATGGCCTCATATTGTATCCATGGGAGCATCATCATTTTATTATCAGGGAATGAATTATTCAACGGTGGGCAGGTTGTAAAATGAAAATATATTATTCATGTAATCCAAAACCATATTCTCTGTTTATTGAAACCAAGTGGTCCATTTATCAATGTTTCACAACCGGGGCATGGTTTAACTAAATTGTTTACCTCTTCCCAAGAAACTAAGACGATTGGTTTTAACATAATCCGAACTATAATTAAAAATAAAGATTGATTGATTCACCAAAAGATATTAATGTTTCCCCAATTTATCAAATAGTTATTGAATTTTGATGAATTATAATTCAATAACACAATAATGAGTTATCAATTACTATTATTATGATAAATTTTATATAAATAATTATATTACTTTCATAGATCCAATATGATGAATTTTTTTATTATTCCATTAGTGATGTTATTTATCATCTTATTTGATTCTGAGTGTTATATGATGATCAAACTCATAACTATATTGAAAAATAAAAAAATAATTATTTCATATAGATTATATTTATATCCCTCATATTTCAATATTCATGTGAAAGGATAACCATTACCATTTTCAATGGATTGTAGATCAATGTTTGATGTATAAGGGTGTTAAAATGATGATGAGACATGATTGAGACACTATTTCGTGAAAGGAATTTGAAAATAAAATCATTTCAACTGAAAAAAAATGATGTCAAAACCCCATGATATTGATGTGAAATGGGGTTTTTAAGTAACATGACTCTGATAGAAATACATTTCACATAGGTTACTTTACAGATGGTGGGTGGACGACCATCATAAGTGATTTGTTGGAGTTATATTAATTAATAACTGATTTATAAGGAGAAAATATGTTGATATATATGATATGAAATGTATCTAGGGTTACTATAAATGAAATTTATATCAGAAGACATGTTATAATTGAGTCACTCACAGTTTATAGGGAATCATGATGGAAATGGTTTTTTGTAAGATATTATTAATGAAATTGTGTTTAATTTTAGAACATATAACATGTATGAGAATTTGTGTAACATGGTATCTATGATGTACAAACATCACTCCATCCTCAACTAGAGACATCATCTATGTTAGAGGAACATCATTTATTTCTGATATACATGTTTTTATATTTCTATGACTCATTAATGGAGACCTATCAGTTGTACATGACATGTATATTTTGTAGACACACTATATATGATTCCCAAATATAGATTAATGATGGTTGTGAATTTACATCCAAATGTTAATTCACACACACCATTTCTCATAGATTATATGTTGTGTAATATATAACTATTGGTGTATTCCTAAACATTGGTCAATATAAGACAATCAAGTAGATCATCTGGAGTATTGTCCCTAAAAAAATTTATTTATATGATCCCCTTTATCTAATTTGACCATTAAGAGGGTTCATTGTGAAATTATACAACCATACCTTCTGATATATAATGTAAATTAACATTTGAGGAATTATGATAAATCATTGAGTGGTTAATCTCAGATGTTTTGGTGTATTTCATAATATGTGGGGTTTATGTACTCCCATTTCACTATGCTCACTATTAGAAATAAAATCCGATATAAAAATTGTATTTATATTTCTACATTAACTATTAGATTATGGTCTTCAATCCATTTATTTAGTACTACATCATGTGTTTTGGATCGGTCAATCTTAGCAGTCGAGAAATCATATGATTGAAATTAATATCCTCCATAGTGTTGAATTCACCCACAATATTAAAAGCAAATATCCATAGTATGTTATGAAATATATCAATCTCATGTTCTATAATTCATATGAAACATAAAAAAATCATGTTTTCTATGATGATAGAAATTATACATAAGAATCAAAATTTATTTTTTTATATCATTTGATTCCTAAAATATTATAGAATATGTGGTATTTAACCTTGTTTTCACTTCATATAATATTTTTTTTTAAAACTTTTATTTTTATCCACTATTTTAATTTTCTAGTTTCGAACTATGTATTTTTATACTCACACATATATGGTACACACTCCTATGTTTTTTATTTTCATTTTGATGAAGCATATTTTGGAGAATAATTAAGTGGATTTTGAGCTAGTACAGTCATTTCATACTGAACCCTATGAGTGGATTTGGTTTCATTTTTAAAGATGGGAGGTATAATGACACGAAGATCACTACTCAATTTTTTTAAAAGTTTATCTATATTTAGGGATTTTATGATATAATATTCTCCTATAAAGGAAAATCATTCATTTTTTAAAATTTAAGGTTGGTTATAAATTTTCATATTCATATTCCACATTTAAAGATTATTATTTATAGTATTGACATATTATATACAAATTAATTGCTATGGGGATGAATTTATGTTCACTATCATAAATCCTTCAATGTGTATAATTTATAATATTGGTTATATCAACCATCCCCCAACACATTCGTGTTGGGATATAGGTTTCAAGATAAGGTTACTTTTAGCCTTGGTCAGGACCTTGTTGGTCAGATTGTGTCATCTGTACAAGTTGTAGATATAAAATTTAAAAAATTGGAATATTTTTAAGGTTTCATTGAACATTCAAAACTGATAAATCATAAAATATCATCAATTAGATCAAATAGCCACTCATATAAATATTTAATACAATTAGCTATATGATTTATTTGATAAAAATATATATATTTCATAAAATTATTTTTTTCTAAAGATAATCATTAAACTGTCATATATATCCTATAAAAGGAATCAACTACAAAACATCTAGATTGGATACTTTCACTTTAATAAGAATCCCGGGATAATTCAACCACTCTACTGACACCCACTCTAAATCCTTTTTATAATACAATAAGTTGTACAAAGAATAAACTCACTATCGAAGGACTCCAACAAGACCAATACATCAGAAAGACAAAACCCAAGTAAGAAACGTGTTTTGGAAACCCACTATAATTTTACCTAATAAGATATGTGATATTGATATATACTAATAAATTCCATCATAATTATGATATGAATTTTCCTTGTAAATCATATAATATATGGCAATGCATCAAAACATGAAAGATAAATATATTATAAATAAAAACGCATATAACATATAAAACATATATACTTTCTTAAATAAAATAATCAATATTAAATTATCAATATATATATATATATGGTTAATAACATCTAAATATACTAAATTAAAGTATAAATTAAACATATAGATATCAATAGTGATCTACAGTTATTTTAAAATCACAACCATATATTCATTAGAAGACTTAGAAATTAACAGATATAACTACTCGATGAAAAATATAATTATAGTCACCAATAAATGCAAAGGAAAAAATATATTCTTATTTACAACAATATCGATATTCCCATGTGAGAGGGATATTAAAAAAACACAACTTGACATTATATATAATGTAGTAACATGTGATTTAGCTTGTGTATTACAAATAAGAAATAAATATAATCCATATTCAATGTCAAGGTCTTTCTACTCAATAAAACCCATATTTATCACTTTTTCCAATCTGATAATAAATTTCCAAATTATATTATAAATTCATACCAAAATTTAGAAATAAAACTCCCTCGAAATAAGTCATCTCATAGAGATACATAAAATAAAATTGAATGATAAAAACATAACATTTTTCATGAGAGAATACATAAAAATAAGAAAACATATAACAATACAATTATACATTACTACTTACATCAAAACATGAATATATAAATTAATGCATGCATACATACATGTGTATACTATAAATATATATATATATATATATATAATATACACATATATATATATATACGCTGAATAAAACAATGTGCCCATCTATAGAGAATGAAAATTTTATAGTGGAACATAGTACAATTTTAGGAAACTCTATATCAACCCCAAATCTGTTAAAAAAAGACATATATAATTATAACTCTTTTTAAAAAGGATAAATCTAATGACTTTTTGTTTCATTTTGAAGATATGACATGAACAACCATGTTATTCATTAGTTGTAGTAACCACAATGACCCATCCAACTATTTGGGTTGTACCAAAAAACATCCGAAGGTGGTGTCAAATTACAAAATTTTGATGGAAATAAAATGAAAAATCCAATATATTACAAATAAACCTATAAAGAATCATATTTATAAATATATATAAATTTTGAAGTAATAATCACCCTAATTAACTATTATGGTACATATAATGTATCATTATATGGGTTTCATTATTATTCCAATAAAAATGGTCTTCCTCGAAGGTTTGTATATTGAAAATATGTCATATTAATTAGTTTAGTAGCGTATTTCATAATAGTGTATTCCATGCCTATAACATGATATATCATTTAGGATTAATATTATGTAAATGAATTTCTCATGATAAAATGATATATTATGTGTGTCAGACACTATGAAATACCGCACATTATGAACACCAACGTAGTGTAAAAGTGATTATGAGAAATAGAATGAAAAAAATACAATTCAATACTACACAACTGCTTAAAAATAAAAAATTGGTAATTTGAAATTAATGGGACATACAAAATTATATTATAGTTCATTTTAATTATAAAATTCAATAAATAATAATAATATTCGTATTCAAATCTAACAAATTATATTATAATAATTTATAATTTTTTACATTATATGATCCTTGGAAGATACTATTTGTATTATACCTAATTTTTTTTATTATAATACCCATCATTTTACTGTTATTTGGATGGTTTTCATTTAATGTTTCATATGATGAATTTTTTATGAATTTTTCTAATTCAAGGGTAATGCACAATTAGCCTATACCATACACCCAACCAGTTAAAAAGTGTGAAAACGTAGATAGTGATTGTTTTCTAGGTTTTCATAATGATTAAAAAATTTGTTTCTACCTAATATATGATGTTCACATGGGAAAAATTTTTCATGTTTATGGTTTAGGGTTTGTTTAAGTGAACAAATATTCCCAAGGAACCATTGGTATGATCATTGTTCATATAATTATTTAAATCCCAAAACACTATTATTATGTGCTTGATGGGATTTTATGACCCCATAACATTTTATTCTTTCATAAAAGTTCCTAAGAGGTGATTTTGGCACCACAAAACCCTTCCATGAGAGAATCAATGCAAGGTGAAATATGTTTGATCTCCTGTAAATAAGATTCTATTTCCCGTTCTCAATATACAATTCTCTCTTATTTCATCCCTGGGGTTTTGTCGTTATATGTGTTTTTGGAGGATCTAATCCCAACGATTTTAGTTCATGAATCACGTTTTTATTCTTTTATTTTCATTTCTAATGTTTTTCAATTGATATTCTTTATTAGGGATTTTTGTTACAAGATCCCTTGATCCCAAGGTAGGTGGTTCCATTGTGAAGGACAATTTTGATTGACAATATTTATTTTGATTTTAATTTAATTTTCTGATTTAAATTTAGTTTTCTGATTTCAGTTGGATTTATTTAAATTTCATTAATGAACATAAAAATTATAGTGGATGGGGTATCTGGATTTTTTTTCGTATTAAATGTTGAAAAATCCCCAAATTATATGGAAAATATATTTTATTAAAAGCTAACATATTAGTTCATAAAATGAAATTGGAATATTTCAAATGTAATCATTGGATGGATTGTATTTTAAATGGTTATAAAATCTAAAACCCATAATTCATTGAATTAGAGAACATGAAATCCTAGGAACTTTTTGATTTATTAGTGAAAACAATCTATTTATGGTATATATCTATAATAATACAGATGAATTATTTCATTTCCTTGATGAGAAGGTGGCATGTTCATCATTGGAAGATGTCAGGGGGTTTTGTGTACTCATATTTCCATGATATATTATATGAGAGTGAGTGATTCTAATATCTTAAAAGTATAATAACATTTGGATCATGGCCATTATTTTTATTTTTTTAATTTGTAATATATGCCCATGTTTATATTCTTTTTTACACCTATATTCTGAATTTATATAACATGTTCTATATAAAATAATTATTATGATATTTTTGTAATCACATTCCATATTTGTTAATGTAATAAATGTTTCTTAATCTCAATTCGAACTATCATTCATATTTATTTAATATAGAAATAATTATTGGCCCAAGTAAATTTTTTCATATAATTATGGAATCTTGGTTGAGAACCTTCTAGGAATTTATTTTACATCCTACCCCGACCATTGGGTGTTTGTATATTATCATATTATAGGTTAGATAACTGTGAAGAAACCACTTTGTGGTGGTAGTATCTTTTGATCCTTGGTCACCAAGAGTTGTGTCTTTTAGGAGTTGGTTTGTGATCATAATTTCTAGTATCATAGTGTTTCTGTTTGGGTTGCCATTACATATTTTTTAGGTATAATTATCTATATGATGTTTTTCTTGTAGGAATACTGATATTTTTACAATTCTCCCACTATATTTGTGGAAAATTCATTACAAATTCTATATTGTATTATTCCAGGTGATAGATCTCGGCCCATGGGGATTAGGAACACCATTTAGGATATGTTAGGATTGGATCGGTTATCGTTTTTCCAAGGTATCTCAGTAATTTCAACAATATTTTCTATCAAATGTGTAGGTAAATTGTATTACATTAATCCCAATATAAAATTCCTAAATATTGTTAAAAAGTAAGAGGATTTTTAAATTGAGATCCACTCCATCTCTCACCGCAATTAGACTTAATTCAACAGAGGTGGTTTGGGATAAATGTCATACGGATTATTTCTTATTTTTACCCTAATTTTGATTTGGATAGGATGTAATTAGCATATTTTGTTAATACATATTCGGATTAATTTCCCCTAGTTTCTCTATATGAGTGTTACTCTAATATCATCATCAATTTATAATAATTATGTGTGGCATAATGCCCCCGATAATACAAGTGGCTTTGATATTGGAGGAAGATGATGATGAAACATAGAGATAAAATCGTCTCATTAGCCCGAGCCTAGTTTAGTTGATTGTGTTTGATTTCCAAGCTATAGGAAATGTTCCACTACTATTTCCCTTTTAGGGTCCAACTGTGGAACCCTAGATATATGTTTTTTAGAATATTAATCAATTGTTAATTATCTATAAAAACAATTTTTCAAAGTATGAAATTATCCTTAAGAGGTTGTGGAATGGTTGATCAGTAATTTGTGTTTTTTGAGTATCTAGAGACACAAAATGAAATCAAGATGTAGTTTTCCACCTTCATGTAGGAAGGACTGACATGTAGATGGATAAACATGATATTAAAAACAAAAAAAATGAGGTATTATAGTGGAAATAAACCAAATCAAATTTCATAGAAAAGATGTATCAATATTAAATAGAGTTGGACAAGGATATTTAGGATTTCAAAATTGAGGAGCTTGAAAGTAGCAAAATAATATATAAAATCTTTTTTCCATAGATTGTGTTGATTTCACCTGAGATTTTATTGAAATATAATATAATGAAATGAGGGATCGAGATGGGACTTTGATCAGTTATTCTCTCATAGGTTTTCTTTCTAATGCTGCCAGTTTAGGTTTATGTGGTTGATATATCATTGAGGGTTGAAAATAACATATTAGGAAAGTAATTATTTTTTGGAGTTCCTTTTTCTCCCAATGGCAATGTGAGTTCCATTAATGGAATTAGGAATCATTATTATTATCATGATGTTTTTTATTTCAGCATTGTTCAAATCCACTTACTATTCTTTTAAGAGGACTATAAATTTGATATCCTTGTGGAAAACCATGTGACCAAATAAGGGGTTTCCCTATGGAACCCTAGTTATGTTGTTCTTAAATATTCTCATGACACTTGAATAAGTTATTCCATACCAATTCCCCTACACCTAATGCAATGGAATTATCTGTGAATTAAAAAATAATGGTTAATGCAGATGCTTCATGAACATACGGGTTCCATACACAAGCATCTAAAACCAGTAAAATAAAAGTAGGGAAGCATATCTTATCGAATCATATGTGTATCCATCCACAATGAGAGGTACTATCACTCTAGCTTCATCATTAGTGAGTGATTTATTTGACACTCATGCATCAAAATCATTTATTTCAAACCATAATTTAAATCTCCTTAATGAAACAATGAATATTTTATCTTATGTGATTGATATTAGTACACACCTTTTAATGATTATGGAGATGGGTCTCCATAGTCCCAATTTTTCATTTTCATCATTAAGTATGTAGCTTTATTAGGATTTTTTTTGTTTTCAAAAAGTCACCTCTTTACGTATTTTTCAAAATTGATTGGATCATTTACCATAAATCAATGATTTATTTTTATCTTTGAAAGGTCTCCGTTACTACACATAATGGGTTTTTCTATATCCTTTAGAGAGAATTGGGCATGTTGTTCAGTATAGTCAGACCCTCCTATCAATTGTTGGGGAAAATAATTTCACTGTTTTATTTTTATCTTTAGTTGAAATCATTCAGTGATGAACTCCATTGGTTTTCCATCAATATTACTAACATTTCATCTTCTACCTTATCATGTTGTTTACTAATAATAGAGTTAGGAATATCTATCCTCTTAGTTCCTGGTACTAGACCACTATCAATCCTATCATTGTATATGGAAGTAGTATAAATAATTGATATAACAAATTTGATGGATGATATTCTATAGAATGGGTTTATACACATCAGTGTGTCATCTTGGGTTTTTCTAGTTCAATATGATATGAAATTAGATGTTTCACTTTACCTTTTCGAGATTCTGAGATTATTGGGTTTAACATGGAATTATCTTCAGTTTGTAATGAAAATTACAATGTTATCATATATTATAAAAGAACATACCTATAAGGGAGTGATGTTTTCATTGGACAAAAAATGTTAGATTTATTTTGATGATCTGAATCATTTGTTGACAACTATACTAGTTTTAACTCTTTTAGAGGCCAGGTAGAGA
The DNA here is from genome assembly GCA_963277665.1 of Viscum album. Taxonomy (NCBI): domain Eukaryota; kingdom Viridiplantae; phylum Streptophyta; class Magnoliopsida; order Santalales; family Viscaceae; genus Viscum; species Viscum album. The sequence continues at coordinate 1,295,692,940 of OY728158.1, forward strand.
TATGTGGCCATATGTGTCACATCAATACATGGATTTTTCTTATATTTTATACATATTTATAATTTCATTGATTATGTATATAATAATATTATGAAACACAAGAAGACTTGATTTACCCAATACCGTGTACTCAAAAATGTGATTCACATGCTTAAGAGTTGACATTAATAAATTTTCATGGAACAATTTAATGTGTTTTTCGAATATCATGAAATTAAATTCCATCTTCCTTAAAAATATATAAATCTCTGATAGATGTGTTTTGTGAAATAATTACTATCATACGACTTTTAAATCACACATACCCAAGAGAAAGGTATTTCCATTATAGATGCATTGAGAAGGAAACATCTGACCCGATACATGAAATAATCATCAGAAGGGTTACACTTGATTGATCATCATTCATAGTTTAATTTTGGAGACTAGGATTTAGTTTTCAATGATTCCATATCCCGTGATCATTTTGCATCTTCTCTTCTTGAGTTAATCCTTTAGGAATAGAATTGTGATGACGAGTTTCATCAAATTATAGACAATCTTTATGGAGGGGAGACCACACCTTACTTGTAATTCACCATTGAGGGAGGATTAACAAATCATAATCTCATCAGAGTTCAATTAGTGGTACGGAAATATGTGGCAGTGTATTTTCATAATTATCAGTGAGTAATGAACCAATGAACCATTAAGATCTTCTATGACATGTATTATTGAATTGGATAATCAGGTACGAATTGGTGAATTAATAATTTTTTATCTCACTTATATATATTAACTAGTTAATGAAGACCACAAGAAACCTTTGGGATTGATTAATCCACATCAAGTTATAGCATGTATGTTAGATGAGATCACAATGGAATTTGTTGTTGGGTTTCATGGTACCCTTCGGAAGAATAATTCTATATGGGATGTGATCAATGTTATGACTAAATCAGAAAACATTATATACATTCATGATACAACCAATTTAGGGGATTTGGGAAATCACTATATGATATGTATTTAAAATTTTAACAAATATTCATATACTTATGTCTCTAATAATGTTTCTTTCTTTCGTTCTCATTTTGGGAGAGGCCTTTAAGAGGCACATGACTCTTAGATCCATTTGAGCACTACTTTCCATATTTAGTTAAATGGACAAATAGAATGATATATATAGACTCTAGGGATATGTATCATGGATAAATTATAAAAATTAGTGGGGATTGGTATGGCCATTTAGAGGTAGATGAGTTATCTTATGTAACGCCCCGACCCCAGCTACCCAGAGTCGGTGCATTACTTCATTACATTGGCATGATCACAAAAGATCAAGTCTCGAAAGACCGATTAGTTTAGTATCCTTGTAAACACTAGATACATTCATAAACATTACATTACATTATAAAGTTAAAAACTACAATAAAAAAATCTCCATAGTCCACACTCATATCCTCTTCTGACTATCCCTGCAGGTCATTCATAAAATACATCTTCACATCCTGGAAAATATTAAAACATTGAAAGGGGTGAGCTCAGATGCTCAGTAAGGATAACAATATTTCAGAAGCTTTCATAAATAAACATTAACATTTAAGGCAATGTATAACTAAAACAAAAGCCTTTTAAACATTCACTTCAACATAATATGGCAAAAGTAAAATGAGATAATTCCATTTACTTATTCACATGGATATTCTACTGGTCGAATAATCACATGCAATATCAACAACCACTTTCATAATGAGGGAATGTATAATGCCAGAAATTCTGTAACATTTTTTCAAGGCCTCAGCCAAGACGTCTAAAATGATTAAGGCCTCGGCCAAAACCATAAATCAAATTGGGAAAGGGCCTCGGCCAATTCCACGTCTAGTTGTCTCATTAGACCTACTGATGCATCGAGGAGCTACAGCGGGCTCCACCTGTGACTTATTAAGTCCAATACATTCCTCATATGAATAGATTTAAACAAATCATAAACCATTACATAATCGTATCACATAAAACATTCATAAAGGAAACATAACATTTCCACATTTCAATCACAAGATATCAATACAACACATTGATATAATAAAAATGCTTTCAAAACCATTTTCAATACCAAAATAAAAGAATGTTAAAAATTTGTATTTATTTTTCATTAAAAAAATGATGGCTTGTAGAGGATGCCGAAACTCAAATAATGGTCCCGGTGGCGGAGAAATCGTTGTCGCCACATAAGTATGGAAAGAAAAACATTCCCTTTTGTCGTTTAGCAAAACATTTCGTATAAAAAACGATTCCTTTTGAATAAACGTAAAAGTCAAAGGGGTGTATACACCGTATAAAAGAAAGTTGTGTTTAAAACCAAATATGCCTCAATGAAAGGGGATTGAGAATAAGTCCATAAAATATCATTTTTTTAATAAATTACATCTATAATTTTTATTCACTATAAGTACACATAAATAATGTAAAAATACAAGATAGGACATAATAATATCATGAAATAATTTGAAAGTAGGAGATTAACCCAAAGAATAGAAATTGGGTTAAGAAGTTCCCTTACAAAGATAATATTTAAATAAAATAGATCTATTATGTGTATTCATTATAATTACACATAAATAAAGTACAAATACAAGATAGGACATAATAATATCATGACATAATTTGAAAGTAGGAGATTAACCCAAAGAATGGAAATTGGGTTAAGAAGTTCCCTTACCTTGCGTCCTGTCTTGACTCGACTGTTCTTCAACCTCCTGAATAATAAATTAGAGTTAATTTATAGTTTCTTACGAAACATTTCAAGTTTCTTATTCCTTTAATATCACTTATAACCATGTTATAAACATTATGTAATTATTTAAGTTAATAACGGTCGTTTTGTCGATCTTTGGTACTTGAGTCAAAAATAGACCTCTTATAATTACAAGTTGTTCATGTGGTGAAATATCTGTTATATCCAGAATTATATTCATTATATAGATATCATATATCTCATATATATCCAGTATATACATTCATTCATAATATTACATGACATTTAGAGGTAAGAAATGAAATGCATCGTTCATGGAGACGGTAAGCCGTACGTACGCATGAACGCTACTTTCATTTCTATTTCATATTTAATGGAATTAAATCATAATTATATAAATATATAATATAATTCCCATATTATATAGTGTATAATACCATTTACTCCATCATTTATACATCCCACATATGTCATTGACGATTCAAATCCCTTTGAGGGGGCGGTAGTCCGCACTTCCTAAAATGAAATTATCGTGTTTACAAATAATGGACATCATAAAATTATGACATTAATGAGAAATACAGAAGCATAATGAAAACATAAAAATAATATATATGTCATATATGATAATAGTTTCATCAAAATGGACACCATTAGAGGTGTTAAAAAAATATTGAACAATCATCGTTTCGTGAGGTAGTGTTTTGCCACCCACAGAAACAGTATGTTCTTTAACCATTAGATGTAGGTGTGTGTAAGTTTAGCTCGAATCCTTTTTATAACCACATCCTAGTATATTGAGTATACTTGTGTTGTTACAAAATAAATTAATAAAAAGAGTTTAGGGGGTTGGAGAAGAAAAATAAAACAAAACAACATTAGGGAAGACATTACCTCAAAATCGGGTAACTCTTTTTGATTTGAGCCAAAGGCTTCCTTGGGAAGAGTTCTGCCCAAATTGAGGCTTCTAGGAGTAAGAGGGGAAAGTTGGGAGAGTATTTGGGCAGAGGTTGGCCGATCCAAATGGCTTGAATGTGTGAATGAGGTGGTAGAGGTGGGGGCCTTTTATAAAAGGAGAGGAGGGGCACTCTTGGAAAGTAAGGAAATTTTACATTATTATACAGTGCTTTTCGGATTCTAAAGGTCCCACACTTATATAATTCGTGGATAAAGTGATAAGGGTTCGAAATATACCCATCCAATAGTCTTTGGACAAGTGTAAGCCTTGTATTGTACATTATCCTTTCATTTTATTAAAATTGTTAAATAATGAGGTCATCACTGCATCATAATAATGTCATAAATAATTTAATTTATTTAATGTCTAAAAATTATAAAAAAATACTATGATGTAGGAAATCATTTTAGCTTTCCAATGACTGTTTATAGTAAAAAAGATGACTTGTATATCCAAATGTAAAAATTGTTTTAGTAAAACATTTCATGTTTGTGTCATTTTTTACTTTAACATTAAATAAAAGGTATTTATGTCATTTTCCAACTAATGTGGCTCCATGGGGTCCCCAAGATGACTCAAGGATTGTATTGGTCGGACAAGGCACATCAAATGAGGGTAGGACATGTGTAAAGCTCATCTCATATTATTAAAACAATATTTTTACCTTAAACTACACTAATTACCTCTAATCGCGATTAAGAACTTAAAAGTTACTATTCACCAAAAATTATTTTAATCTCATTGAACCACATTTTACTTCTTAATGACAACCATGTATGTCGGATTTTTGAAAATCAAATCACATAGGTGGTAATATTTCATTTAAACGAAAAATCAGTTATTTAACTACCACTTAGTGGTTTCACTATTCATAAAAAATTGATGTTTTTCAGAACAATGCCAAAATTTCACCCGAAGATATAATTGATATTCCAATTTCAAAAATGATTTCTATTTTACAAAATTCCAAAAATATAAGTTTCATTATTTTATTTTATAATTAATTCCCGTTGTCACAATAAATAGCGTATTTTTTAGAAACAATTTATATCAAAAGATTGGCAATTGTTTATGTCCAATTTCAATGTTAAATTAATTCTAATGACCACCATTGGATAAAATGGTAAAAATATATTCTAATTATAATCTAAAACCACTCAATAATATAATTTATCACCATAAATTATTTTGAATAAAAAAGTAGTTTTTATGTATTTTTCACAATTCATAAAAAAATGGAAGTTCTCAGAAAATTACAAAAAATTTAACTTAGGATAATTTCGATATTACGAATACAAAAATGAAGTCAATTTTGAAATATAACATTTCTATAATTTTAAAAAGTGGGTATTACTATTCATAACAGCTACTATGATTAGTCGCAGTGTTTTAGAACTCGAAGTTGCGTACAATGCAAGCTATTGAATTATGGAATGAGAAGCGTATTGTGGAAGCTCAGGGTGTTACATTCTCCCCTCCTTCAATAAATTGCGTCCTCGCAATTTGAAATTTTTCTTGGAAAATAAAAGGTTGAAAATAGAAAATACCTTTGTGGAAAACCCACATCGGAAATAAGATTAATAAAATTTAACATTAATAAGAGGGAAAGGGAAATGAAAAAGTCACCACCCAATTATGATCTCGATTAGGAGAACATTGGTGGCAATTAGAGACATATAATTGGAGGAAAAATGTAAATATTTTAAGGGAGTGATTGAGGTCATCAATCACAATCAACTGTCAAATTGAGGGCCTCAAAGCCTTCAATCTATGTTGATTTAAAATATCATCAGTTCAACAAGACATAAGTTATTCGGATAACACATTTATTGTTTTAATATCCCTTTACTAAAGTTTAAGAATTAATTCATTCATTTAATAAGAGATAGGTATATATATATTTATGCTTGACAATTAGAGTTTCAACCTTCAACTCATCTTTCACTCAAAATATAATAGAACTCAAAAATATTATACTTATCCTAATTGTATAAGGTTCCAAATGTTAACACATACCATTTAGATTAGTAAAATTATTTTGTAATAACCAGGGACTTTCTATAGGCTAGTGGTAGGAAATAAAGGCCTGTCGCACTATGATTTTGGGTTCGATTCCTGCAGCTTTGTCCGACGTGACGGGTTATGCTCCACCCTATATGTTGTCCTTTTCCTAAAACTATAGTATTATAACATTCCAAAAATAATCTTCAGAAATTTTTTAACCTTAAACAATACTATCCAAATATCATCTTAATCCATTCCAACCTTTATAGTTATCCAAAATACTTCTGTCCAACTCACAGTACAAATTTTATAAGGAAGGTAATCATAATGAAGATCCTTTTTTCTGCGTAACAACATGTGAACACCTTCATCAAGTATTCTTTTAAAACACTGCAATTACCAATGATCCCTTATTCCTTATAGAATACTAGATATACACCTTCTATCCAAAAATGTATACAAATCATTAATCATTTTCAAGGAAGTTAAGAATATCCAATATAATTTATCCAAATCAATCATGTATTATTCCAAAATCACTATCTCGGTATCAGAACCATATTATGGTTTATCTTTATCTCAACCATATATTTTCTAAAACATTAACCTGTTGTGGAGTAACTTTTCGTGGTTCCACACAATCTCAAGTCCTTGATGAAATAGTACTGCAGTACAATCCTTATATACTCAATAATTATTATAACCAGTACATCATTGATACAGCACTCAAATGACAAAAGTATTTAATAACAACATAAGAACTCTAATCATTCCTCCTCATCTGTGGTAGTATCATAACTTGATTATTATCCAATAACATCATTTGGGGCATACTCTGATGATTTGGACATTGTTTTGCATAGTGCCCCCACTCCTTGCAGATGAAGCATTATACATTTGAAACCTTTTTCTTACCCTTGCAGTCATGCACTTTGTGTCCTTTTTCTCCACACTTATAACAAACTCTCATTCCCTTCAGGAAAGTTCCAAGGTGATTCTTCCCACAGTTATCACATATTGGAAAATTTTTCTTTTCCCACGTCCCTTTTTCCATCATTCTATCTTTCATCCTTTTCTTCTCTTTCTTCCCTTCAAGCCATAAGACTCAGAGAATTCATTACTTATCTTATTAACACATGATACTATTTCTTCATATGTTGAGAACACATGGGAGATTATTTCCCTTCTAAATGTTGGCTTAATACCTTGAATGATATGAACCGTCCTACGCATTGGATCATACGTACTGCTGGAGTTCACATTCCTTCCACTGGGCACCATTTCTATACAATGGCATAAACTAGGTTAGTTTATGAATTGAAATGAATAATTCCAAACTTGTAAAATACTTAATGTAAATTGAATTGCTTATGGATATAATCCATAATCATAAAAATGTTTTCCTTGAGGAAGTATATACTCATAACCCTTCATAGTGGTTTGTAAAGAAAACGAGAATTATCCTAAGCATATCCCCCGGGAGTGTCGTAACCAAGAGTGCAGCAAGTCCCGTTGTCGTGCACCAGTTCCCATTCGAGTCTAGCTGAAAGTGGTGTTTTTGGGTTTTACCCCTAGGTACATCTGTGCCAGAGCCGCCTCTACCTGCTCGTATCCAGACAGGGATGTATTTCTCAGAAAACTCACAAAATCTCTATAATACCAAAATTCTAGGAAGTTCTTCTATACTAATCCCCAAAGTCTATCTTTGGGCTATGTGCTCTGATTAGAGTTTATCTAAATCTAGCTTCCAAGGTTAGTACTAAACTGCCTCTGATACCAACTGTAATGCCCCGACCCCAGATACCCAGAGTCGGTGCATTACTTCGTAACATTGGCATGATCACAAAAGATCAAGTCTCAAAAGACCGATTAGTTTAGTAGCCTTGGAAACACTAGATACATTCATAAACATTACATTACATCATAAAGTGAAAAAATACAATAAAAAAAGTCTCCATAGTCCACACTCATATCCTCTTCTGACTATCCCTGCAGGTCATTCATAAAATACTTCTTCACATCCTGGAAAATATTAAAACATTGAAAGGGGTGAGCTCAGATGCTCAGTAAGGATAACATATTTCAGAAGCTTTCATAAATAATCATTAACATTTAAGTCAATGTATAACTAAAACAAAAGCCTTTTAAACATGAACTTCAACATAATATAGAAAATGTAAAATTAGATAATGCCATTTACTTTTTCACATGGATATTATAATGGTCGAATAATCATATGCAATATCAATAACCACTTTCATAATGAGGGAATGTGTAATGCCAGATATTCTAAAACATTTTTTCAAGGCCTTGGCCAAGACGTCTAAAATGATTAAGGCCTCGGCCAAAACCATAAATCAAATTGGGAAAGGGCCTCAGCCAATTCCACGTCTAGTTGTCTCATGAGACCTACCGATGCATCGAGGAGCTATTGCGGGCTCCACCCGTCACTTATTAAGTCCAATACATTATTCATATGAATAGTTTTAAACATATCATAAACCATAACATAATCGTATCACATAAAACATGCATAAAGGAAACATAACATTTCCACATTTCAATCACAAGATATCAATACAACACATTGATATAATAAAAACGTTTTCAAAACCATTTTCAATACCAAAATAAAAGAAAGTTAAAACGTTGTATTTATTTTTCATTTAAAAAATGATGGCTTGTAGAGGAAGATGAAACTCAAATAATGGTCACAGCGGAGGAGAAGTCATTGTCTCCACATAAGTACGGAAAGAAAAACAATCCCTTTTTTCATTTATCAAAACGATTTGTATAAAAAAAGATTCATTTTGAATAAACGTAAAAGTCAAAGGCGATTATACATCGTATAAAAGAAAGTTGTGTATAAAACCAAATATGCCTCAATGAAAGGGGATTGAGACGAAGTCCTTAAAAAGATCATTTTTTTAAATAAAGTACATATATAATGTGTATTCACTATAAGTACACATAAATAATGTAAAAATACAAGATCGGGCATAATAATATCATGACATAATTTGAAAGTAGGAGATTAACCCAAAGAATAGAAATTGGGTTATGAAGTTCCCTTACAAAGATAATTTTTAAATAAAATAGATCTATTATGTGGATTCACTATAATTACACATAAATAAAGTACAAATACAATATATGACATAATAATATCATGACATAATTTGAAATTAGAAGATTAACCTAAAGAATGGAAATTGGGTTAAGAAGTTCCCTTACCTTGCGTCCTGTCTTGACTTGACCGTTCTTTAAACTCCTGAATAATAAACTAGAGTTAATTTATAGTTTCTGAAGAACCATTTCAAGTTTCTTATTCCTTTAATATCACTTATAACCATGTTATGAACATTATGTAATTATTTATGTTAATAACGGCCGTTTTGTCGATCTTTGGTACTTGAGTCAAAAATAGACTTCTTATAATTACAAGTTGTTCATGTGGTGAAATATACTTTATATCCAGATTTATATTCATGATATAGATATCATATATCTCATATATATCCAGTATATACATTCATTCATAATATTAAATGACATTTATAGGTAAGAAATGAAATGCACCGTTCATGGAGACGGCAAGCCGTACATACGCATGAACGCTACTTTCATTTCTATTTCATATTAAATGGAATTAAATAAAAATGATATAAATGTATAATATAATTCCAGTATAATATAGTGTATAATACCATTTACTCCATCCTTTATACATCCCACATATGTCATTAACGATTCAAATCACTTTGAGGGGGCGGTAGTCAGCACTTCCTAAAATGAAATTATCGTGTTTACACATAATGGAAATCATAAAGGTATGACATAAATGAGAAATACAGAAGCATAATGAAGACATAAACATAATATATATGTCATATATGAAAATAGTGTCATCAAAATGGCCACCATTAGAGGTGTAAAAACAATATTGAACAATCATCATTTCGTGAGGTAGTATTTTGCCACCCACAGAAACAGTATGTTCTTTAACCATTAGATGTAGGTGTGTGTAAGTGTAGCTCGAATACTTATTATAAAAAAATTCTAATATATTGATAATACTGGTGTTGTTACAAAAGAAATGAATAAAAAGAGTTTAGGGGGTTGGAGAAGAAAATTAAAACAAAACAACATTAGAAAAGACATTACCTCAACATCGGGTAACTCTTTTCGATTTGAGCCAAAGGCTTCCTTGGGAAGCGTTCTTCCCAATGTGAGGCTTCTAGGAGTAAGAGGGGGATGTTGGGAGAGTATTTGTGCCGAGGGCGGCCGAGCCAAATGGCTTGAAAGTGTGAATGAGGTGGTAGAGGTGGGGGCCTTTTATAAAATGAGAGGAGGGGCACTCTTGGAAAGTAAGGAAATGTTACATTATTATACAATGCTTTTCGGATTCTAAAGGTCCCACACAAATAGAATTCGTGTGTATGGCGATAAGGGTTCGAAATCTACCCATCCAATAGTCTTTGGACAAGTGTAGGCCTTGGATTGTACAATATCGTTTCATATTATTAAAATCGTTAAATAATGAGGTCATCACTCCATCATAATGATGTCATTAATAATTTAATTTATTTAATGTCTAAAAATTTAAAAAAAAATACAATGATGTAGGAAATTTTTTTAGATTTCCAATGACTATTTATTGTAAAAATATATGACTTGTATAACCCCATGTAAAAATTGATTTAGTAAAACTTTTCATGTTTGTGTCATCTTTTGCTTTAACAATAAATAAAAGTTATTTATGTCCCTTTACAACTAAAGTGGCTCCATGGGGTCCCCAAGTTGACCCATGGATTGTATTTGTCGGCCATGGAACATCCAATGAGGGTAGGACATGTTTCAAGCTCATCTCATATTATTAAAACATTATTTTTACCTTAAACTACAATAATTATCTCTAATCACGATTAAGAACTTAAAAGTTACTATTCATCAAAAATTATTTTAAACTCATTGAACCAAATTTTACTTCATAATGACAACCATGTATGTTGGATTTTTTAAAATCAAATCACAGAGGTGGTAATATTTCATTTAAATGAAAAATCAGTTATTTAACTACCACTTAGTGGTTTCACTATTCATCAAAAATTGAAGTTTTTCAGAACAATTCCAAAATTTCACCCTAAGCTATAATTGATATTCCGATTTCAAAATTGATGTCTATTTTAAAAAATTCAAAAAATATATGTTGCATTAATTTATTTTATAATTAATTCCCGCTGTCACAACAAATAGCGTGCTTTTAAGAAACAATTTATATCAAAAGAATGGCAATTGTTTATGTCCAATTTCAATGTTAAATTAATTCTAATAACCACCATTGGATAAAATGGTAAAAATATATTCTAATTATACTATAAAACCACTCAATAGTATATTTTATCACTATAAATTATTTTGAATAAAATAGTTGTTTTTAAGTATTTTTCACTATTCATAAAAAAATGGAAGTTCTCAGAAAATTACAAAAAATTTAACTTAGGATAATTTCGATATTACAAATACAAAAATGAATCCCATTTTGAAATATAACATTTATATAATTTTAAAAAGTGGGTATTACTATTCATAACGGCTATTATGATTAGTCGCAGTGTTTTAGAACTCGAATTTGCGTACAATGCAAGTTATTGCATTATTGAATGAGAAGCGTATTGTGGAAGCTCGGGGTGTTACATTTTATAACAATAGTAACCATTCTGTGACTGAAATGGATCCTTTTGAGGCCTCATATAACAAGTATTTCAAATATCCATTGTGTTGGTTGGAGATCTGTAAAAGTTCCATGTTTTTACCATGCATAGATAATGAGATGAAAACACATACTCAGTTGATTCATTATAGAATTTTTTTGGAACAGATATGATATATGTCTTCTTCTGATCATCATCATACACCATTTAATTTTCATTGGTAACTAGGTGTTCTTGAATGTTTCACCCTATTTGGATCATCGATGGATTGGGAGGCAAGGGAAACATACTCCCCAATTTCTGGTAATATTTGAGGTTTTTACGTAAATGGGAAATGTATATTAATAGTAATATATTCCACTATATCTTATATCAACACTTAACCAGATTCATGTGTCAAATGTAATAAATAATATTTCCCATAAAGATCGCGTTCTATGTGAGACTTATCGTGAGGTTGAACATGAATTAACCTTTACTGAGCACCCATTCAGGATTATTGAGTCCAAAACCATTATACATTATGGGATTATGATAAATTTAAGTTATGTTCAATGTAATCATGATTCTTATTCACATAAGTTGTAGGAGAGTGAGGCATTGTAAAAAAAGAATTGGACCCATATTTTTCACATTGTAGAGTCTTATTAGGATTCATAAGGACAAAATATTTCAATTGTAAGTTGGTTATGACAACTTGTTACAATTTGAAAGTTTTCAAAAGAAATTATTATTATTTTGTTCTTCATTGAAGGGAGATTTAGTTGATATTTTGGATAAATTTCAATTTTATTGGGTTGGATATGGTTGGAGTGCTATTTTCCCAAACCTAGCACCCTGCTAGTGAAAACCCTATAATCCCCGACAATGAGGATTTACAAGGTTGGTTCATAGTTTTACAAAATGTCTTCCCATATATTAGTAATTGTGATTATAGGATAAGTGGGGCACACAATTATGGAACACAAATGGTATAACCGTGCATCACATCCTAGGTAATAATGCATATGAAAAATTTTCATCCAAATATTAATTTTAAAAATTTTCACACCTTATTTTTAGGTTCCAGATAGGCCTATATGACATCATGGAATTTTTTTCTTCCATGTAGGCTAACGAGAGGTGATTTTGGCCTCTCTAATCCCTTTGAAGATAGAATTTATTCAAATAATAAGACCATTAATCCATTCCTATTAGAATTCCACTTATTTTTCACCTTCTCCCACCCTTCCTTATTTCATCCTAAGGTGTTTGTAGATCTATGCATTATAGGAGTATATATTCCTTGTGGTTTTGAATATTAAATCATTGATTGATTCATGGAGCCTCATTACACATGTCCTAAATTGGAGTTTCTTTTTTATGGATTTCTATTGTGAGTCCTCGTTATCTCGATTCATTTTGTTTGGTAATTCTAGAAAATTTTGATTAACAATAAATTCCATGATTTAAATTTAGTTGTTTGATTTAAATTCAAAATCATGTCTTCAATTATATTTTTTAATTATGGTTTATAAAAAAATTAAATACTTGTGGGTTGGAGATTTTGGTTTGTTTTGGAATGAAATTGGACCCCCCCTCCCCATTAAAATGAATTGGTGCATTTTTTTGAAATAGATTAAATATTATGTGATTTAAGTAGTTGAATTTAAATATTTTAAATAGATTTGATGAACAATAATTCAAATTTTCATAAGAGAAAAAAATCATATATTGTTTCCCATAGAAACACGATGGTTTAATCTTTGAAAATTATATTATTTTATTAAAAACCTATTTGCTGGTTTTAAAAAAGTAAATAGAAAATTTCAAATTAAATAATGGAATGAATTATATTTCAAATACTTTCAAAATAAATTTCCCCTCAATATTTGTATTAGAGAACATGCATTCATAGGATGTTATTGAGTGGGGGGAGTCCTATATCCTTGAATTGTTATACCTTTTTAAATATGACCATGTAGCCTCTTATTTTTATTTGAAATGTATTCCATTATTTTTATACTACTTTTATCATTCCTTCTGAATTTATTAAAGCTAATTTAAATAAATTATTTATTAAGGAATCATTTTTAATAATGTCACATCATTTAAAATATAATAAATAATTTTTTTGAAATATTATTTTAACCTACCATTTCATATTATTTAATATTCAATGCATTATTGGTTTTATTTAGTGACAACTTCAAATAATGGAATATTTTGGTGGAATATTCTGGGATTTTTGTTCACTCCATACCTATGTCTTCTTGTGTTTGCAGATTGTATTCATCTTGGATCGAAAAAGGGATAAGATTCATTTGGAGGTGGTAGTATCTATTGATCATTTCTCTTGGAGAGTTGTCTTTATTGATACATGGGTTTTTTTTCTTGATTTATGATATATTATAGTTGCACATTGAGATATTATTTCCTATATGAATTCTACTATAGTTCTCCCTATGGTGTTTTCCTTGTATTCATATGAACATCTTAATCATCCTTCTGTTGTTTTTTGTAATATTTGTTACATATTCATATTTTATGATGCATGTTTTCAGTCACCAAATTATGGGGGTTGGGGTCTTCATTCAGGATATGTCAAGATTGACCCAGTTATCAGGATATTGGGTCATCAATGACGGTTCATCAAACATGTTGTTTTGGATATTTACTGACATAAAGAGTCACCAATAGATTGGTATCAAAATATTATTTATATAAAGAATATAATAATAAGAATTATGTACTTATTGACATTATATATTATTATAAAATATAAATATATTAAAATTTATTAATACATTAACATAAGTTTTATGTTATGTTTAATTACAATAATTATCAATTTTTTGTGACCATTGTTCTTAAATGTAAAAAAGTCATATTTTTTGAATTTATTAGGTTCATTAGATATATATTTCAACTATTAAATTCTCCTAAATGATCGAAATCAAAAAATTCTTTTTTTAATGATTATTCGATTCGTATTATTAAATATCATCCACTAAAAAAGGGAATATTTTAAATAGATGAATTCTATATAATTATTAAAACATGGAAACTCTTATAGATTATTTATTTCAAAACACCATAATAAATTATTCAATCACAATATAAAAATCCTACCATTTAGTTGACTTTGGATCCCAATGATAGATGACTCAATCTAGTGCAAGAACATTAATGTTAATGGAATAATAAATCTTATAAGTATTAATATTAAAGTTTACATTTGATGCAATATGGAATGTTTTTTCAGAGATAAACTGTATATAGTGTTAAAAATATATATCATGAGATTAAAATGTAAAAAGATATTGATATTTGGAGTGTTAATGAAGAAGGAATAGGTTATAATATTTCATGGAGTCCAACTATTAATAATATATAATTTAAATGTTCTAAATTGTTCTATCATTTGATGGTTTAATTTAGGGGGATGCTTTTAATCACATTTCTATAATATATATGTCTATATACATACATTTTAAGGGATTATTAAAGAGATGTATTTTTTTGGTTGGAGGGGAAAAATGATAGAATGAAAATTATAATGATCATTAATGATACATGATTTGATGATCTCTAGTAGGGGGATGGAGTGGAATATCATAAGACTCCTCAATTTTAAAATTTTCACATCATTATTATTTTATTTTTATATTTTCATAAATGGATTTCATGAGTAAAAAGGTTATTTTTATTTCGTTATTTATTCATTTTATTGTAGATCTAGATTAGATTTTAGTTTATGAATATAATGTATTTTTTATTGTTTTTGAAATATCATTGGGTCATATATCCTCATATATAATAAAAAATCAAAATTTTATCAAATTTTTAAAGGGAATAGAGGAATTGAATCACTCTAATAATAGAACAAAAACAATATAAGAGGGCTAACTATCATTTTTATTAAGATTAGATGATCACTATGAGGACTTGCGGGAAACATTAGAAATATAATAAGTTGAATCATATATATTCATTTCTAAATTTTATTTTAAAATTTTAATATTGTCATATACTTCTTGATATAGTTTTTAATTTTAAAATAAATAGTTATATATTACATAATCAGCAATATTAGTTTTAGTTTTGATCTGATTGAATTTTCATGACCTATATTTTACATCATTTTCAAAACCCATATTTTTATACACATTTAGCAAGAAAAGATAATCATTAAATGAGTAGTTAAATTTTCATCACACCACTACATGAAAAAATGATTTAGTAACCATTGTTATACATTTATTTAAGAATAAATATTTTATTAGGCTATCGTGACAATGTACTCGCCATCAATAGGAGTCTTTTCTGTGGATATTTCCGAAAAAATCAAATTTCTATGTAAAAAAGGTTTATTCAATAATTCTAATTTTTAAATATAACTTTTTTTCAAAATCACTACCCCTATACATGGAGTTCATACCAACAATTATAGATTTATAATAAGGAATATATATTAAAAAATAATGTTAAACATGATTTCATTCTTGACCTTCTTAATAAATAATTTCATTCCCTTTCCATGAATGATGTAAAATAATTGTTTACCCAAAAGGATGTTCATGAAAAATAAAACCATGTCCCACCCAAATATGATATTGTTGATATTTTTCTAGGTGAATTTCAAATTAAGTAATTTTTTTAATTAAATGTAATAATTTGTTAATTATTTAACAATTGATATGTATTTAAGAGATCAAAAGCATTACAATGTTTATTTCTACATTATTGATAATAAAATTTATTGTGAATCCCCAAATTTTAACAGTAAAAAAATTAGAACATTTTATCTACTACGCATAAATTGGAGGAGTTTCTTGATCCATTTTTACTTTAATAAAATGTTGAATAACCTAAAAATATGTTTTATTTAAATGAATAATATTCCAAAAAATACAGACCCAAACAAATAATTAATCTATCAGGTTACATGGAGTAGTATCGATGATAAATTTATTTTCATCTGATTCTGTTAACTATGAGTTTTGATCAACATATCCCTGTGTTGAGTTTATACAATTGAGTCTATACAAACAAGTTCCAAAACATCCAATTTTTTAATTAAAGAGGATGTGATGTCTTAAAATGAGGAAAAATTGGAGTTTATATATAAATTGTGCTATATTACATATGATGATTGGGGTAGCATGTTTTCATATAAATTTTAAACTATATTTGAGGATAAAAATGAGAATAAATGACAATATGGAAATTATTTTCAACAATGATTGGAGGTATTATGTAAAAATAAACTGATATAGAGGAGGCCTTATATTTATTCCTTATTCAACTACATCATCAAAAATATAACGAAATATAAGTGAACATATTAAAAATTATCCTTGGTGTCCTCTACAATCATTGGGATTTGAATAACATTTCAATTAATTTTTTTATCTGTCATAAAGAAGAAAACACATCATATTTCAAACTACATTCAGTGAAATATAACTGCTTGACTTAGAATATGAAAATATAAGATGCCAAATAGGCTTGGAAGAATTATTTTCCACCTTATAACGTTATTTTATAATTTTTTAATATATTACACTTTTTAATTTATTTTTTTTAAAGTTTAGTTAGGAATTTTTGAGGGATAGTGTCATTAACAATTCTATATAAATAACCAATTTTTTTGTCAATCCATCCCACATGTTTTTAAGGTATTGTTTTGATTATATAAATTAAATTATAAACTATTCACATTAATAACATTGTATAAAAAAAATTTGGACAAATATTATTATACAAGATTTGGTACATTTTTTTTAATATTTTTTTATATAATCTTTGTTTTTTTTTCTGTTTAACTTTAAAATTATGTTTTTAAATTATACATTTATTTCTTTATGAAGCTTCTATTGATAAAATTAATTATGAAGATGAATTTAAAACATATTTAAATGAAAAAAATGAATTTATAAATGGACCTAAACCTAACTACAGTTTGATTTTTCAATGTTAAATATTTAAATTTTATAAACTCCTGAAAACTGTTAATGTATGAATTACATATCATAAATGTCTTCCAAATTTTAAAATCAAACTCTTTTGAGGTCTATAATCCTTTTTTATGTCTGCTTCAATAAAACCACACAAAATTTGTAAACAAAATAATTCCTATTTTATATTAAATTTTCTAAATTATTATCAAAACCATTTCTCAATAATGGAAATGGGTTCAAAATGATAATATATATTCAATTTTCATTGAAATAATATTTTTGGAACATAATCACTTTTTATTTATCCTACGTTTTAAATTCGAACATTATGATACCATATTGTGAAAAAATTGAATATTTGATTACAACGTTATATGGTAGTTATCATATCCAAAACACTCTTTATCTATATTGAATTGTTTTAGTGAACATATGTTTTTGGGTTGATTGTTTTTTATTCAGTACACAACATTTTTTCACATTCAATGGAAAAAAATTATTGGAGAGACATCTTTTTCTACCTTATGTGGTTCATTTTTTGAGTGTAATAAAAGAAAAATTATATAAATATGAAAATTAAATTTATGTGAAGTATTTGATTTATTAAACCCCATTTTTTTACATATTATGAATCAAAAAAGATTAAATAAATATAAAATCATGATTGAATTTGAAAATTTAATGAAAAAACTTATAAATGTTTTTGGTGTTGTGTAAATACCTTTCTACTAAAATAATTTTCACGTGGGATATATAAGTGAACTATTAATAATGGTCTTATGATAAATACCTTCCCAAATGAGAGAAAATAAAAAAATTATTAATTTTATAGTGGAATAATCCAATATTTCATAAATAAATAAATAATCAATTATACTATTTATCAAACTTAATGATATTTGAATCCCAACAAACAGTAAAACATAGATCAACACATTCTAATTCCATGATTTGAATACCATTCACTATCTATATTTGGATTATATTTATAATTTTTTCTTCCTTATAGTGACACGATAATTTATTTTAATAAGGAATGAAATTTAATATAAAATATATTTCTTATAGGGAAAAAATAGGTCATTGAAAACCTTGTACCTAGAATAGTGATTGAATTTCAAATTTAATAGATTTAAAAATTCATAATTTTTAGTTGAATAAATTTCATAAGAAATATTTGTTTAGACGCAATGATATCAATATTAGTTATATTCAATGACATGTGTTTTAAAATTATAACTTGAAATTTGTTTTGAGTAACCAATTGTCAAGGATTACATGTTATATTTATAGGTGAATTTATTGAGGTGATATTTATACTATAATATATTTATATATAACTTATATCATCCCCAAAAATTTTCTTTGTAATTTAATTTGTATCATTTATAGATATTTGGTAAATTTTAACCATAAATGTGATAATTCCTTATTCCTGTATGTTTATCTATTTTTTAATTTTTATATTCAAACCATTATATTTTCCCAACTGATATACAATTTTTTAAATTATGATTCTACATTTAGTTGTATATAATTTCTTCAAATAAACCACGAGATATATCAAAATTAGTTAGGGATGAAAAATAATACTGTAGGGAAACACTTTTAGAAGTAATATTTGACCACACATAAATGTTGGAGTAATATATCTATAAAAACTGCTCAAAATGATGTTATTCCATTTTGAAGGATTGAGGACCCTACCCACACTAAATTTTGAGAAAAGATTAATTAATTAACAAAACTGATTATATTGTCCATATATTATAAAATGAATTATATATTTTAATATAAATATTTTACAAATTTAATAATATCAAATGAATGGTAGACATGTATACATAAGTTATGATTTGTTGGGATGTTTTTCCAAAATAGGGTAAAAATGTTTTAAGAAACTCATTATTTTATTTGGTCATTTACTAATTCAAAATAGGACCAAACATTCACTTCCATGTTATATAAGAAAGATTCCACTCACATTTTAGTTTTAAATATGTGTATACACATTCACATAAATAGATAATTTGAGGGAGTAATGTAGGAATGAATGATGTGACATGTTGTAGAGGGAGATCAATTTTGAAGAAAATTTACTAATTTTACAAAAACTCTAAATAATGGGGGTGGAGTATATATATAGACTCCCCTATTTATATATTTTCTCTTAATTGTAATCTGTTTTTATAATTTTTATGCAAAAATATTCTAGAATCTGAAATGAATTTTATATTAATAATTTCAAATTATTATATATTTTTTATAATATTTTTCAAAATTATTTTTAAAATATTTATTTTTTTTATTAACATTTTGAAATTGTGTCTACATTGAAAATAAAAATTTCATTTAGTTTTAGTAATTTTCATGACATTTTTAATTGAAAACACTTTCAAAACACCCATAATTGAGACCTAAATATTTTGTTTTGGTCTATTTGGATTAAAATTTGAGGCCTCGAGGATAATAATGAGAAATATAATTTAATGATTTATTTGTAAATATATGTAAATTTATTTTCATATGATCAATGCATGTCCATCGCGGCTATCATTAAAATATTTTTCAATTACTTCTTATTTAATTATTTAAACAACTAAAAATAATTTTAAATATTAATATTATTTATATATATTTATATTTTTGTAACTACATTATCAAATACAAACCATTATCAATATATTTTCAAGCAGTAAATATCATGGTGATAGTTGTAAACATATCAAGCAACCTTCATGTGATACTACCTTTTGATCACCATTATACTTCATTTCAACATGTATAAATTTTGACATTAAGTAACTTTAAAAAATACACAACTTAAATTATCTTATAAATATATAACATTAATATATATACGATAGATTGTGTTAAATGAACTATATAGGTTCCTCAAAATAGACATTTGTTATCTAATGGTGATACTTTTTTATTTCATTCCAAAAATCACATAAGGTAGACCACAATTATAAACACATGACACTCAATATTGAAGCCCAAGTCACTCAACTTCAAACCATTGGAGGAATATGTCATCACAACCTACATCCATGCAAGGTCATCCTTAATGACCCAATTTTTCAACCATTAATTACTCTTTGAATTACCACACTTGAATTTTTCTAGTCACGTAACCAATCATTTGAAATAAATTTTTTATATATATTATTATCCATATATTGTAATCTAGTATAATTTAGAGCATGTTTAAATATATTATAACTATAATATGAATAATAATTTTCACAAAATTATCCATAAAATCATATATGTTCATTTTATCATACATACTTACCCCACCCCATATCTCTATTCATACACACACACCTATATATATATATTATAGATTATTATCATAAAAATATTATAATAATCCGGAGGAATTTGAATATAGAATATTATAATACATGAAATATATGAATTAAAACATATATTATTATTCTTCAACTTAGTTAGATTCAATCAAATCATTCTATATAGCAGAATATGTCAGATGGAAAATAGTAGAATAATAATATTCTTATATCATCAATATAGCCACTATTAACTTTATCTATATAAAAAACATGATTTCAGATCTAATTAATATATATAACCTTCTGAAAATTATTTTATTTTGTCAAAATCCATTCTTTATCATCACTCAATAAAAACAATATTTTCAGAAAACAAACACCACTACCATTGGCTAGTTGAAATATACATGTATTATTACCTTGTTTTCAAGTTTTCCCTCTAATATGTCTACTCTGTTAACCTTGATCAAGGCACCTTTTTCAAAAGGGTGAATGTTTATTCTAACTATCCTTCTCATTATTTGATAAATTAATATATATTTAAATATAAATTATTTGTAAATCAATCAAACATTATATATTTTTATATAAAATATTTTCATAATAAATAAATAAATAATGTCTAGTTTATAAAATAATACCACCTTATTTGGATAATAATGGGTCCTCTGAACATATGGAACTCATTATAGGAAAATTATGCAATTAAATTGATAAAGTTGGTGGGATAACTAATTATTTATAGACATGTCACCTGAGAGATTGTGAAAAAAACATGAAAACTATAACCTTTAATGAAAATAATGCACTAAGAATAACTACTCTAACAAAATTGAAATATAATTTTTTTTGTGATATGTTTTATATTATGAATAAGAGTCATATAAAAAATTTTGAGAATGTACATTATAAATAGAGATTTCATTATATTATTTAAAAAAACATTAAATTTTCATTATCACATAGAAATCCCTATAGAGTGAGTTTTAGGGGCGTAATATATTGTAGCTTATGAGAATCTGGCATATAATGAGATTATAATTGAAAAGGAGAAATTAATTGTTATAAATTAGGTTATAGTCACATTGTTGTATCCGTTAGTATAAATGATTAATGATACCTTTTTAACCACACTTGATGTGTGTTGAATCTCAACATCTTGATCGAGTAGGCACCTAAATTACATTTTGATGTAAACAATGGACATGTTCACTCAAGTGAATCCTTATAATAATGTAATGCTTAAATTTGATTCTGATTACACATAAGAGTGACCAAAATATTATTGATGTTATAATGGATTGGGTCAATTAGTTTCGAATAATAATATCCATTAACATATTTCCCTTAATTTTAAAATCCAATAAATGCTATCTCAATAGGCCCCTAAGCATATCAATCAACTCAACCTCATCACATATGGCCACTACTACATATAATTTTGATTATAAGTTTCATGTAAAATCTAGTAACCCTTTAGAATTCCTAATATACATTCTATAATTGTGATTCATTTTTAATTGAATAATATATTATTAATATCATATTCAAAAATTCCTTATAAAAAAATTACCTAAATAATTCTTGAATAACTCAAATATGAGGAGAATAATATTGGTATTTTAAATTTATGTAGTCACTAGGTATCCCTTTTATATAGCCTCATTACAAACCACATAATATACATTGTAAAAATTTATTAGAGCCATGTAGTGGGAGATTCCATCATTTCAGTTAGTGATAACTTTTTTGATCCATTGAAAATTTAATAATAGAATTAGTGTGCACATCGACACATGATATGATACTAAAAAGTGTGATAATAAGTATGCATGAAGTATTAACCTAAAAATATGGTTTAGATTAATATTTTTTTTCAAATTAATATTGATCATTTGGAATAATGTTGAATGCCATTATATTGATTCAAGTTATTATTAATGTAAACCTTACTCCACAAACATCTGTCCAAGATATTTATTTCAACATGGGTAAATTTTATCCCTGAAGTCAGATCCCAAGGATTTTGACATTGATTAACATAAATCCATAGGAAATATGTAGATATATTTAACTTATTTCTTATAGTGAAAGAGACTATTAACTATTTAAGTTTATTGGGATTCATAATGTTTGAAAATTATCATTCCTAGTCATCATTAATAATTATATTATTATGTATAAGATACTATATAGACTCACAAAATTTTGACAATGTGTGTAGGAATTTGGGAAGATTTATATGTATAACCAATGTTTTTCAGTCATAGAATAAGATATAATCACTTCCTATAGTCCTAAATGTGTTCCTAAGAAGCTATAATAAAATAGATATAGGTATTTAAAATTATGGGATATAGTAATACTCCATTTCTTAACTGTATAGAATACCTTCCAATTTTGTGAATTTATGTAGCTAAAACATAGAAAATGAATATCTAAAACATGGAGTGTATTTTTTATATGCACATATTGCATGCACTTCTCAATAGTCATAACATTCATCCCTTTTATTTATTGAAATTCCAAATCTATTTTTATTTCAAAAAATCATGTGTAAAATTAATGAGATCTTCCAATAATGTAATGGAATCAATGAAAACAATCTATCAAAATATCATAATAAAAGAAATTCTAAATAGAAAATAGAATTTTTATTAGATAAAAAATCAGTAAAAACTGAATTTAAAAAAAATACAAAAATTATAAATCTAAATAAATAATCATTGTTCAATTCATGTTTTTCTATGACAAGGATCATAATAAAGTCCATATAAATTTATCTGGGTAGAAAATAAAACATATCAAGATTGATCATAATCCCCTAGTCTAGTGTAATGTCAAAATAGAAAATCAAATTACCTGGAAATAATTTCTCCTAAATTGCATATATTTTCATGAATGTTTTTACTACAAATATAAAACAAAAAGTATAAAAATTTAAAAAATATTTACAAACAACAAAACAATTATTTTTTATGGAAAAAAATATATCTTATGAAATTACAAAAAAAAATATTTTTTAATTCGTGAAATAAATATTATTTTAGGAAATTAATATAAATTTGTCATTAAGCCATAAAAATAAAAACATTTCATTTTTATAAATATTAAAAATATGAAAAGAGAAATAAATATCAAATATTTATGAAGAAAAATATACTTTAAATAATGATCTTATCATCAAGAATATTATTTCATCTAAAGAAGATTTTTTTATAGTCCCTTAAATCCAATATTAATAATGTATTTTTTATTAATAATTAAATATTACTATGACCAATATTAATGCTATAGTTATATATTATTTCACTATCTATGACAATTGTTTCTAATGTATCTCAAAATGTAATTTATAATGGTATGTGTGTTATATAATATGACTTCCAGAATATCAATGATATATATATAATCAATCTCAACATAATCAATGTAAATTAAAATTATTGTATCTTTTCTTATTCTTGATTCATTAAAATATTAAAATAAATTAATCTCAATTGTATCAAAATATATGATATCATTATTACCTTAATAGTTACAAAACAATCTATTTTAATAATAAAAAATTATGTATTTTTTTTAAAATAATATTACATATTAATTATTGTTGTATATTTGATAATAATATTAAAATTCCACTTGATCAAAAATGTGTTTTATACGATGATCTTGATATATCAGTAAAAATTATTTTCCCTTCCTATGAAAATTAGTTGATAAATAAAATATATAATTTTAATCCTTTTAAAAATTTACCGGATACTCAAAATTTGTTTTTGTGAAATCAACCATATATATTATTAAGTGGGAATCCAAACAAAATTATATGATCATTCACCGATTGGTTATTAATACAATTTTTTTAATAAATTTAAAGAATATACCATATTGATGGAATGATTCTCAAAGAGTTTATTTTGTAATGGTAATATATATGATAAAATTAAAAGATCATACATAATATGTAATACACTATATAAGTAATCATGATACTATATCAAAGGATTACTCGAATGACTGATCTGCACAGACACTAAAAATGTATATAAAAAATTCATTTTTTTATACGAAAATGTTAAAGATTGATATATTTAAATGTGATATAAAAATACATTTATATCCAATAAATATTAAAATCTAAAGTTTATATGTGTGAATGACTTTTAAAAACACAGTGATAATAGTATTTATGTTATATATTCAACAATTATACATCGGTTCATAGTAATTTTATAGATATATTAATGAAATATTTAACATAGTATTCAAAAAGAAATTCTCCAACCATTCTTTATATTCACTGGAAATGAATCTATAATGGCTTTGAATAACAAAAAAGAAATAATGTAATATTCATTAACATAGTAAAAATAAAATTTATTTAGCATTGTTTAATTTATAAAATATATACATTGAAATATAATGAATTGCTCCAAACGTATAGATGTGTGAATATATAATGACATAATAGATTTCATTAATCATTACTAAAAATATTTTTATACATTATTAAATTATACATAATGACCATATATTCTTTAGATTAGATTAAAAAATAAATCAAATACCATTTTATTGAAAATAAACAAACGATTCATTGACAATTCTTACGTCACTAGTCACTATTTCTTTCGGTTTCAATGATAATCATATTGATATTTTAAAACATAAACTGTAACACCAAACTAAAATGATCCATTGATATAATCACCATAATTTCACATTAATACGACACTAATTATTTCATTGTTATAATGGAATTTATGATATTTTTCATCTTTATAACTATTATACCATATTAGTTCATCCATCGAATTTTTGATCAAAAATAAATATATTATCACCCTAATATTGCTACGCATGAATATTATTTCATGTTTATAAAATTAACCATAGTTTGATCCAAAAAACATAGGTTTTCCCTTCTCTACATATGATTTATAAGAATTACATTCCACCATAAAAGTAAAAATATTTCATTGAATGTGTCCACTAGATCCTCAACTAGTCCCTTAATAAAGCTGGAGTGAGCATTAATGCTCCCATTTAATATGCCACATGATAGAGAGTAGACCCAATGCCATAAACACATAATATGGAAGACATAGATCAGGATTAAACTAAGAACTGAAAACATCCCTTAAAGTATAGTAACTCAATAAAATAAAAAAATAATATTCCTCAAATTATTTTCATATGAAAATAATGTTTTATGGTAACACAATATTCCCTATATGATTATATATAAATATTACGCATCCAACATAAAATTATGAAATTCAAAATTCCACACCATTTTCTAGTAATATTAAACCTAAAGAATGAATTTATATAAAATATCATTAAAAAACTAAATTTATAATAGTTTAATTGATAATGGATTTATACTGTATATGTTCATGCATATAAAACCTTAATCCAATGAGGATTTTGTATAGTATATCATCATGGAAAAATAGTGGATCCAAATCATTTCACAGAATCACATAACTATATCAAACCCCATGAATGATAGATTACAATATATTTATATAATAATCATAATATATAATATAATGAGAATTAAATGTCACACTAATTCCCTCATTGATTTATAGACCATTTCATTTAAATGTGAAAATATGAAAACACATGTTTCAATTACCATATCCATAGACCACGTACTCATAAAATATATACACAACTCTATATATAAACCCCAACAACATAAATACACCTATATATGATTTCATTATAATATTTTACTATTTTACAACCACATCACTACAAAAATTTACCATCACATTCAAATCAATGTATCCCTTCTTTATAACTAAATATCATAGATTGAATGTATGAGACCAAAAGGGGGTACATGTATTTCCATATCCTAGAAATTTGGATTAATCTTACAACATTGAATCTCTTAGAGGAATTTTTCATTATTATTTTTTCTAATGGAGGTTCATAATAAATAATAATACAAAAAATTAATATCATAATAAATTACCAATCAAGGAAGTGAATCTATTTAAATTCTTCAATAATAATATCATATTATTTCATTATTATATTCACTCCCTGACTTCAACTACTTCAACTACTACATAGAAAAAAATAAAAATTAATCATACATCAATGGCACAAATTCATCCCATTTCAGTTACATAAAAAAATGAAAAATAATTTTATTACTATTCATATTATTTTTATTGGATATATTTACATCATGGTCTTATTCCTTTAGTACAAAATAATACCAATTTTTATATGATCTATCTCTCTTATTCATTTATCAAAAAAATATTTAATGTTTTGAGTAATTCGACACTAATTTAAATTAATTATAATGCTTTAAAATTTTTCATTCAGAAATTCATTAAATAATTCATCATGATATCATGTATATTGATAATTAACAACAAAATAACAACATTTAATTCATCACCACATTTTGTCACCAATCCACACCATTTCCTCTACTAATTCAATAATTTAAATACTCACATAATATGTGTCCTCTATATTTAGATAAAAAAAGATGAATTACATCATGACCATTTTGTTATCCACATAAAATAATCCATAATAATGTATCATTCACAAAAAAAATGAATCTTAGTCTACATAACTATATAAACATATTTATTCCAAAGATTTATGAAATCCTTATAAAAATAACCATATATTTTTAACATAAAAAAACTAATAAACATAATTTTTTTAATCATTAGATTCATTATTTTGTTATTTGCATCATAATTATTTATCTAATTCAAAATAACATTCTATATATAGACTATTTATTTTGTTATTAATATAATTTTAAGAAAATGTGAATCAATAATATGGAAATTAATATATGAAACACAAGGTGTGGACATTTTACCCACATCTAACATTTTTTTATTCATTTTTTTTTGGATTATAAATAATGAATTCTCTTTAATTGGAAAAATAAAATAAAAAAATTTATATTTTAACAATCTAATATGAGTTAAAAATGACTCATAATCAATTATCATGATAAACTACTCATTCTTAAAATTATATAAAATATTAACCCAATGATTTGACGTATAGAATATATTGTAGATCCACCACATACCCGATAGAAGATATTTAGAAATATATATATAAACATATAAAATGATATTATACTATATAATAATACTGAATGAGTGTATACGGAATATTGGGATAATAAGAATTAATTATTCACTGTAGGTTTCGCCTTAACAGTTGATGAAATAAGATCCATTAGATGGTTTATTTGTATTATTACAGAATATATCAATGGAATTTAAATGTGTATATGAATGGAAAGAATCATAATATAATTCATGGAATTACACATATTATTAAAAATAATAATGACTCAAAAATCATAGGATGACATATTGTCTTATTGTGTAACGAGGTTTGGTTCGATGAAAATCCAAATTATATTCGGTTTCCTCAATTAAATTTCCCATCAAATTTATTACCAAATAACATTAAATAAATATGTTATCAAGGATAATTACGGAGTAATTACATTAATTATATGGTATTGGATCCACCTATTACATATGTGAATAATTACCCAATCACATTCAATTATATTGAATCCTCATCATTTAAACATGAAATCACAACAATGATAACGTAATTAAATGATAATAATAATTTTCATAATGTATAAACTCTCTAAATTCACATCATTAAACAATAGAACAAAAAATCAACTAAAATAAAAACCAAAAACACAAAATTATTACAAGTTAATGAAAAAAATATAGTATATCATGTCAGTATAAAATGATATGAATAACAATACAATGAACATTACATATTGGAATAACGAAATGATTTTTTCTATAACATCAAAACATACTAACAAATAATATGACATTATTATATTATGGATGTTGGGAAAATATTTCAATTTCACATAATTTTTTTTATCAAAATCAGCATCTCATTCACCATTCACCTCTTAAAATTCTTCCCAAATTCATAATTTCAGAAAATTTAAAAATAGTGAGATAGAAATATCTGATCCTCTATACAATGAGAAAAAAACAAATTCATCGATATTGAAGCACTATTCAATTTTTCAAAATCAAAAAAATGTTATTATTTTTTGGATGAATTCCCTTTTACTTATATCATTCAACGTTTAGACTTATTTTTCCCAAATACTCCTCATCATTGGTTGATAACTCTACCATTGAAAATTGATCTGATATCCACCTTCATTTTATTCTACTACAATAAAAATAATTTAATATGGAAATATTATTATTTTTTGTATCTCATATTAAATTTTTATCAATATCATACAGTAACTAATAATATATATTATTACCTAGTGATTGTTCCATGATAACATTATGATAACAACGTATTCACCTTAAAAAATCCCTACCATCCATCACATCATTCATCATGTACATAATTTCATGTCCCACTATTTATGAAGTCTTACTGTTATTTCATATCATGAAATATTAAAATATTTCCAAACCTGATGCATATGTTCTATATTTGATTTACATAGCCTTATCTTCCAATATATCTTCCTCCTATCGTGTTTTAAAACATGACCATTAATTGGCTTTAATAAAATTTAATCATTAAATTTAAAAACATTTCAATACATCCAAAAATTAATACATTCTTTTACTATAAGAATTTTCATACCTTACAGTGTCAATATTCCTACGTAGAAAAAGTAATTAGTGAAATATAGGGTATATTATATCAAAAAAATCACCAGATGCAGTAGATCAACTTCTATATTCATCTTCATTCCATATATGAGTTTATCAACCACATATAATATATATGTGATGAAATCGATATCAATAAAAAAAGAAATATAGAATAAATGACCACAATGTAAAGTAATCTAATATTTCTACATCAAAAATTCATAAATACTATTTTCCTATTTTTTAGTGTCTAATTAATTAAATAAAAAAACATTGTAAATATACATGACATGTCCTCCTTATAAATTTATTTAATATATCATGGATATTTCATTAAAATGTTTCTCCCGTAAATAGATATTTTTGTATCTTATACATAATTATAATTTCCTATGATTTAGTCCATCAAATGACACTACTCAGTTCACAATCAAACCTGTTGTATACATTATTACGAGTGTGAATATTTTAATATGGTAAATCAATTATTTTATGGAATTAATTTTTTAACCAATTAGTCCTTCTTAAATTTCTATTATATTTGACTTCCTTTAAATACATGAACCATATATTTTTAGGGACTCTAATTTATAATTGTAAACCTCTGGAATCCCACCATCTCATACATTATTGATAATATATTTACCTATAAAAATTTACAATATAAACATTACACGGCCTTTTGGTTTTTAATAAATTTTAAACTAGATACATAATCCTTTAATAATATAAGAAAAACTTATACATAAAAAGTAGTTCTTCCGGAAATGAATCACTATTTATCATCCTAAACATTCCTCATAGAATGTAATTTTCCTGGAGACATATATGAGAAGATATTCATGAACATAAATTATATTATGGGTTAAAATAGGTAATGGTTCAAATGTGACCAAAATGATTATTCCGTCAAGAATATCATGAGGGAATAATCATATGATTCATACACATTACACAGAAATTTGGTAATAACATAAAAATGTCACATTCATAATTATATCAATAAGCATCATTAATAGGGATTCATCAATTGTATTTCTAATATAATCATTCAACATATTAGAAAAAATTTCATATCTAGTGATTAATTCCAATCCTAATGCATTAGAACCAGATACATTTGAACAATTAATAGGTATTAATTAAAATATTTCACACTGTTTATAACAAATAACATTTTAATAACCGCAATAGAAAAAATATTGAATGTCAAAAAAACCATTGAGTAAATATGTGTAATGACATGAATATTTCTCCACATTAAACTGATAAAAATTAAATTATCATTGGATAAATTTCTATTATTAAAAAATTATATATGATTTATTAAATAAATATACACTTGAAAAAAACTACAGTCAGTTATCCATAACATAAATCAACTTCAAGAGATAGTAGAAGGAATATTTCAAGAGCACGGTTTGTATGGATTGTTTTTTATAAAATGGTTTTAACAATTGAAAAAGTAGTCCACTCATTTATGGAATAACATTTAGAAATTAATTTATTTTTCTAATGTTCATGAGAGAAGAATAAAAATGAAATTTCAATATTAACTTCAATAGAAGTACATTGATAAAATAGAAAGATGATGATAATCCCTTCACATGAAAGATAACATTATTGAAAATATGGGGATTTACTTGAATGATTAAGAACTCTTTGTAAATGATATAGAGAGGGAAATGAGGGAAAATTCATTCTTAATTTCTTAGGGGAGAATTAATTTTTTTGGATATGTGGGTATTTATATAAATTTCGACAAAATTATATATATATATAATATAAAAATAGGTCGTAGAAAATTTAAAACCATTTCCATAAAATAGTTTTTGCATCATTATATTAGAATTTATTCCATGGTTTTTTACAGATAAAAATTAATGACCAGAAATACCATTTTTAATATTATGTAGTGAATGAGAAATTTATATTTATAATTTTTTTTATATGGTGATTTTTTATTTTTTATTAAGAAGGATATATATATGTAATTTTAGTTCATTAAAAACCATTATATTAGTAAATTAACTTCTTTTGTGTGTGGATTATGTTTTATTAACGACTTCATCAATATTTCTAATTTTTTATGGAATAAAAATAATGAGTACATGAAACTGAATTTTAACAATTGAGAAATAAATAATTGTATTTTTTTAATTATCAAAATATAATTATAACTAAATTTCAACATAAAAAATTCCAATAAAATATATATTTTGACAATATAAAAATATATAAGAAATATTAAAAAATATATAAAAAAATATTTATTTAAAAATAGATTTCCTGGTATAAGAAACCCTCAAAACCTTTTCAAAATTAACTAGAATATATATAAATATATTATAATTTTTATATATATATATATATTAAAAAATTATAATCTTATTTCATGACACAAAATAATATTTAAAATACACTAATTAAAACTAAATTTTTATTTGACTTATAAATATTACCCAAAATATATTTATTTTCTCATTATATCCAAAAAAATACATTTATAATAGTCATATTATATTTATGTGTATTTTTTCAATATATTTAAAATAATATAACATTTATTAACACAATATTTTATCTTCATGAAGAAAATTACACATTTAGCAATATTTTCTAGATACAAGACCCATTTTTACAAGAGTATATGACATATGGCTAAAGTGATCAATGGTGGAACATTCATAGTGTGCAATATGTAACACCCCATGATTTTATAGCATGTTATTTTTCCAATGTAATCCAATAACTTGCACTACACGCAACAATGAGTTCAAGCGCACCACAACAAACCAAACTTCCCATTCAAAAGTTGTTATGAATAGTATTAACTAAACTTTGAACTTTATATAATCCTTATAATTTTATAATCCACATCATATGTTTTTTATACATAATGAAAAAAACAAATTTATTTTTTTTAGAAAAGAAGAAATATTTTTAAAAAAAATGAGATTTTACCGGCTTTTAATTGAGAACCATTTTTAAATCAACTATTTTAAACTTTAATATATTCAATTTGAACAAATAAACTTATTCATTAGAATTAGGACATAATATTATAGTTTCAATAATTTTTTAGTGTTTTTATGATAACTTTCATATTTGGGTGAATAGTGAAAAATAAAATATTTTAATTGAAAACTACTTTTTAATCAAAATAATTTGTAGTGTTAAATTAATAATTTTAATGTTTTTTAAGTATAAATATATTATATTTTTACCATTTAATCCAATGTTATTAATTTTAAATAATTTCACTTTGAAATTAAACATATACAAGTATCCATCTTTTGTTAGTTACTATTTCTTAAAAATAGGCTTTTTGGTTTTGACAATGGAAATTAACTTTTAATTAATAAATGAAACTTCTATGTTTTAAATTTGGTAAAATATACTTAATTTTTAAATTTATAATATCAAAATTAGCCAAGAGTGAATTTTTTTTATTTTTCTGAAAACTTTAAATTTTTTATGAATAGTTAAAAATACTGAGTTATTTGTTAAAACTGGCTTTTTATTTATATAATTATTTATTTTATTTAAATTTATTTTAGCTAAAAATAGATACATAATACCTATATAAGTAAAATTTAATTCATTAGTGTCGGTTTATAATAATTTTAGATATATAAAAATGTTATTGAACTTTTTACCGTCTTTTACCCACCTCATAAGAGTATTTACAAATTTACATAAAACATAATTTTACCGATTCTGTGTGTTGAATTGAATAAATCTAACAGAAACGAATGATATAATTATGTAAAATGTGGTTCAATAAGATAAAAATAATTTTTGGTGAATAGTAACTTTTTACTTGTATTTACCACTAGTAAAAGTAAATTGGTTAATTAAGGGGAAAAATGATATTATTATTACCATAACACGTGTCATAATTTTATTGGCTAAGTATAATTCGACCAGAAACAACCTTAGAAATAAAATATGATCCTTTAGGTCCCCTTGGATTAGATGATAACATTTATTATTATTTAATTCAATGAAGAGTTAAAAGTGTAAAATTCAATGTTTAATATCTAAACCATTTTTAATATAGGGTTACACATAATATAGATTCAACTATAAATATTAATTATAAAGATCAAAATATTCCCTACATAATGGTATTATATTTTTAATTTTTAGACATTAAAAAATTTAATTTGTTTGCGACACAATGATGATACAGTAATTACCTAATTAATGAATTATTAAAATAAATGATATTATAAATATCCAAATAAATGTAATTTGAGAATTTTTATGTGTTACACTAATTTTCTAGGTTAATATTGCATATTGGGATTTTTTAGATGAATTTTTTTATGTAATAATGTTGTTATAAATTTATCAAAAACAAAATACCAAATAGTGTCAAAATAGACATAAAGAAGCTTTTAAAATAAATGTTATATTATTAATTGATATTCTATTCCAAAAAAAATAAGGTTCGGCCAAAATACTTATATAATGGTATTTTTATAATTAAGGAACCACTTTGGGTTCACTTGGAAGTATATAGTATGATTATAAACCATATAATATAAAAATAAAAAGAGACATGGTAAATGTCAAACTAATTAACTAAGAGTTAAATCAAAAAGATAAGGTTAATATAGTTACACAAACCTGTCTAAAACCAATTGGTTGAGTGGTTATAGACCCATCCTCACATTATCCTTTAATGAAACAATTTTTGATCCAGTAGAAACTGGAAATTATTTTATTATAAAACAATATTTCTATCTTTTCCTAAGGTTCCCCTCACCCCTTATATAAAAGGGAACTCCCCCTTCTCTCTAATTCACACCTTCAAAGCTACTTGGATCAGACAACCCCTTCCCAAATACCTTCTCAACAATCCTCCATTCATTTATATAGATACCCATACTTTACATAGATTGTTATTAATTCATAATTGAAGCATACATAATTCTACATATAACAGAACCATGATAGGACTGTATAGGTATAGTGTCTTTAGAAACTAGGAAACATAAACAACTGATTCATAAAGCATATACATTCTCTCCATTTATTTCATCATATCTAGAATTCCTTTTAGCATACCCTACTTAATATCCTTCTTCATGAACTAGGGAAAATAAAATATACAAAAGGGTCATCTCAAATGCTCGGTAATGGTAAATAAAGGAAATATCAATCATATCATATTCATAAGAACATAACATTATAAAAATATAAACCTGCAAAAGAGATCATAATATCATAACATGGGATAAATCATAGTAGTGAAATTGAAATCCCATTAATCATAACATGAAACATGAAACTTTGTGGAATACACACATAATCATAGAAAATCATTTCTTATTAGTCAAGACTCATTGCCAAGAATATCTTAGCGGACAATATCCATTTCTGAACTGAGTTCACTCCTTGTTCCAGTCTTGTATCACTGACCCGGTTTAACATGTCGTTCCAACCATGTCTATCTCGTGAGATATAAATCTTTACCCAATTCATTTCAGGGAGATATAGGTCACACCCATCTCATAATGAGCCCATTATTTTGTGTTCCACAAATTCATAAATCATACATCATAGCATAACCCATGTAATAAAAATGGGATTCTTAAACATCATGCAATCATAAAACAATACATATAAGATAATGGACTTCATAAAAATAATTTAACAATAACATAATAAAATAAATGTAAAAATAGGGATAGAAACATAACCCTATATTGTCTTAGATGGAAAATAATTTTGATAAAACATTTGAACTCCATTCTTGAGAAAAATAAGCTTTATACTTCAAAAACCCGTTTCCTTTCGTAACATGTCATATAATATTAAACTAAAAGAAGTTAATTAAAAATAAACCTGGAAATGTTTAAAGGAATCTTCATGGAAATAATGTTCTATGGAATAATAAAAATCCATTCATTCCGTATAAGTTAAAAAAACATTCTTCTCATACTTTGGCCAAAAATGTCAAAAAAGTATCTCGTAATGAAAACCACAACAGATTCCGTTTGTATATTTTACTAAAAATTCACCAATAGTTTAAATTGGATTTTAAAAATTGTAGGAGGATATAAATAATATTATATATTGAGCAAACATCGATGTGGATGTTAAATACACACCAGTAAATACCAATGTATAAACAATCTCGGATAAAAATGAGATTGTGATATTTTCCCTTAACTTAGGTCCGATAAGCTTTGTACATGTTCGAACATACTGTATAATGATTTAAATAATGTCATTTTATTCTTACAGAATCATATTCATTTTTATGATATCATATATGGTCGTATTCTTATCTTCATATTAATAATATTTCATTACAACTTGTTATTCGGGTGTTTATTGCTTTATGTTCTTATGAATGTTTTGATGAATAAATTCGTATTCCGTTTTTGAGGTTATAGATAAATTATTTACTGAAAGGAATTAGTGTAATAAATATCATATTTATTCATTCAATTCATTTATATTATCATCATTCAATGAAGATCACGTATAATGAGTCGCATCACATTATGGAGATGGTAGTCCGTACATACGCACGAGCGACGATACAGTTCCCATAATTTTTGAATGGTACCAGAGGAGATGATGGAATGTGTCAAAATTAGTATCATGATATAATAATAATTGTAGTCATTCTCTTCACCATTATAACCATCCATGTAAGGTGGTGGTGGAAAATAGATTACTCCACAGCATGGAAACGGTATTCCGTACGTACGCACGTGCGGTGATTTCATTTTTCATAGGATGGATAGAAGGTAAAGTGTGGTTGTTTCATATTTATAATAACATATCAGTATATATTCTCTACTGCTGTTATTAATTTAATATGAAACAAATAAATAACATGAAGTAGATGAAAAAATAAATTGGAAAAGAATCGTGAATGTATATTAACTCTTCATTGATGCGCCTCTTCTTAACCTCCACTAAGGGCACTAATGATGGTCTTTGAAGAATACAAGGACATATAAGATGTTTCTAGGGAAGTGGGGAAGAGAAATTGGCCGGGTTTCTGAGAGCTTGAAGTCTCAATGTTGTGTAAAGAGAAGAGGGAGGAGGTGCCCTTTTATAAGAGAGGAGAGGGGCCCCTTTGGAATCCTCAAAAATATTAATTCATAATAAATCAAACCCCACTTAAAAAAATCAAAAAATGACTCATATTCGAATATTAGATGAGATAGAGTTTTAATATCATCAACCAATAAAATTTATACAAGTTGGGAATTTATTTTAAAGATTATCAACTTGATTTATCCAAATATAATCTATTTAATTTTATTTGTGGTAATAAGATTCTAAATTTTATTTTTTTATTAATAATTACTTATGTATTGAGAATTGTCCATAATTGGATAACGTATGACATTGTCAATCATATAAATTTTAATTTATAATTTTTAAATATATTTTGTGATTTTTAAACATTTTTATATTATGTTATTTTTAAAAAATAACAATAGTTTAAATTTTGACACAATTCATTTATATGAATTTGAATAAAATCCAGACAGAAGATATGTTCAAAATAAAAGATTTAACAGCTTCCTTACATGTCATAGTAATCTAGAAAATTATTGGATCATATTAAATGGGTCATATAATATTTATTTTAATATTTTTAAAACCATTTATTTGAATTTTCAATCAATAAAATAATTCCAACATCACTATTGTGTCACCGTTAATGATAATTATTTAATCATTAAAAATTATAAATAAATTCAAATTATGTAGGAAATGTTATTAGATTTCTGGATACTATTCATTTTCTAATTCTAATGACTTTTATCACTAAATTAAAATTATTGTACTTATAATATTTAACAGAGTGACATGTTGTAACATTCATTGGTTTTAATAATAATTATATTCTTTTCTTGGAAAAAAGTATATAAAATGAATCTAATAAGTCCCTTCGGTTGTATGGGTCTACTTTTAGTCTTCCAATAGGATTTTGGCAGGTGTTAGGGTAATTTTATATTCTTATTTTTACCCTTAGTTAAAGGATTTACCTTTAATTGTGGTAAATAAACATTACAGTTGTTACTATTCATAATATATTAACAAAAAGTAACCTATGAACATAATTTGGACCCAATAAATCCAAATATGGAATCCATTTTTAAAAATTCAAAACATAGAAGTTTCATTAATTAATTTAAAATTAATCCCGTTGATGAGAAAACGGGTTTTAAAAGTTAAAACATGGTCAAAGATTGAAATGAATTTACCTATGAAATCAATGTAAAATCAATGCTAATGACATACATTATATTAAATGGTAAAAATCTATTATATTTATAATTTAAAACCATTCAATATTATAATTTAACCATTTAAATTATAACAACTAAAAAAGTTGTTTTAAATTAAAATATAGCCTGTTTTTACTTTTAATTAAAATATGAAAGTTATCAAAATAATATGAAAAGGTTATCCAAAGTAAATTTTTATATCTTAATTTAAATAATGATTCTTATTTTTTCAAATTGAACATATATACATGTCAAAAATTAGATTTAAAATTGGTGCGCCATCAAAAGGCGGTAAAACTGCATTTTTTTTAAAATAATTCTTTTATCCGACAAACTGATTTGGTTTTCATACCTCATTATATACAATGTTTATAATGAATTATAATGTTATAAAATTAAAAATTCAGTTAATACTATTCAAAACGTACAGTGTATAATATTATAATAATATATCATTTCCTGGTGAAACTCGGTATTGTGTACTACACATGCTATCGAGGAAGGTCGCGATTGCGTGTAATGCAAGCCAAGCTAGTGTTGTGTGTAGTGAAAGATTCCTTTTCATATAACATAAGAAATTAAAAAAAATACTTCTCATAAAATCTCGGGGGTTACAATTTAGAGGCCTTACTTTGGTCAGAAAGCCAACCAATCTAGCCCTTTTGACCAAATCAAAAGGAAGAACCCGAAGAAGTGGTAATGATATCACCACCCTCTTTCAAGTTCATTTATTTTTCCACATACTCATTCTTTGTTATTACCATACAAAAATAATAAATCCACTACCATATATATACATTGATTTTATTATAAATATTGAACAAACATATTCATTATTCTTCCAATCCTATGAATGATAACGTCACCATGCATGCGTGTGTACGACTTACCGTCTCCACGCTATGGTGTATTTTATTTTTCAACAATATATTATTTGGATGCATATAATGATGTATAATATGTATATAAATAATTAAAATAACATTATAATGTCTCTATAAATTAAATATGCCTTCCAATTCCACACCTTTAAGGAAATGATATTGTCTCTCGTGCGTACGTACAGATTACCGTCTCCATGACGTGATGAGATTCATTTCCAAGTTCACCATTCATCGACGTTTATAAAAATATATATTATTAATAAGTATATAATAAATGTCATATTAATCATACTTGGGGTATATATGTATATGTACTTACATATATCACATTTACTTACTTCTATTCAAGACGATATGAAAACCAAAACATCGTTTATGCGTACGTATGACCTACCATCACCATAAACTGTGTTTTCCATTTCATAAACCGATCTATTATAAATAATTATATTATAAATATATATGATAAATAAATCAAATATTATATTCTTTATGTATTTAAATCATGATCTAAATGATACGATCAAGACTAACAAGTTAAAATATGTATGATAAAAAAAGTGATTATTACCCAAACTGTTAATTTATCATGTAAATTATTATTAAATTTGTAGTATAAAGTCATAAATCAATCACGTATGATATCATAAATATTAATATGTTTCTTCTATAATTTAATAAAATACTACAGTCTTTATACAAGAGGTTTAACGTATCTTCAAGTAATGAACAGTTCAAGGTAAGGGTTAATATCACAATCCATTTATTATTCGAGGTGGTTTTTATGTAAGAATCAACTGGGAAATATTTATTATCCATTTCCATGTTTCATAAAATAGCTTTCAAAGGGTTTATTTTTAAGGTACTTTTTACTTAAACGTCATTTTAAATGTTTTAAAGATTTATTCTTTTAAACCATTCTCATTAATGACCATGTTTTTAAAATGGTTTTATTGATTTATTTAAATGAACATGAATGATTTAAAATGTTAATTACATTCAAATGCATCAATGTGGTATGGGACACGTTGATTTAAAAAAGTATGTAAATGTATTCCTTGATAAATTTTGTAACTTTTAAATGTTTTCATGAAAAGGGTGTATTTCTCTCAATGAGTTTTACATATCATTTTCATCTATCTCTAAATCCGTTAATTGATTTTAAACTTGTTTGAAGTTTATTTATTATAATAAAAATCTTCCATATTTTGTTGAAGGTTTTGTTATATGTTTGACTGTGGATGTGATGTTTTTATACCATTCATGGTTTATGGGTAATGTATTGACATTTCATATGGAAGTTTTAATATTAATGTTTCTGTTATGTTCAAACCTTTTCATATGAGAAATTAATTTGACATAGTATGCGACGGGTGGATCTCACTATAGCTCCTCGATTCATTGGTTGGTCTCATGAGACGAACTAGTGTCTTGGCACACGGCCTTCAGAAAATCTTATTTGTAGTCCTGAAACAAGGCATTGACTGTGTGGTTATGATAGTCTGACATTATGAATTCCATCATTATGAAAGTGGCTATTGATATTGCATGTGATTATTCTAGTAGTATAATATATATGTGAATAAGTAAATGGCATTATTTTATTTTATCTTTTCAATATTTTTCTGAAGTTCATGTTAAAATTTAATTTCTTTTAGTCTTATACATTTTCTTAAAATTTTATGCTTATTTATGAAAAGTTTCTGCTATATTTTTTTCATTAATGAGCATCTGATCTCACCACTTCATATGTTTTATTTATACCAGGATGCGAAGATGTATATTATAACTGACCTGTAGAGATATTCTATGAGATCACAGTGTTCTATATGGAAACAATGTTATTGTATTTTTTCATTTTATGATGTAACATAATCCTTACGAATAAATCTAGTACTTCCAAGGCTATTAAACTAATCACTCTTTCAAGACATGAACTTTTTTTATCAGGCCAATGATACATAATAATTCACCAACTCTGGGCTTATGTGGCCGGGGCATTACAGTTGGTATCAGATAAAGTTTAGTAAAAACATTGGAATCAAGATTTAGATAGACAATTGTTAGAGCACATAACCCTTAGATAAGCATTGATGATTAGTATAGAATAACATCGTTTATTGTAGATATTTTTTGAGTTTTCCAAGAAATATATCTTTTTCTGGATACGAGCAGCTAGAGGTGGCTCTGGAATAGATGTACCTAGGGGTAAATCATGAAAACACTGCTTTGAGATAGCCTCGTATGGGAACCGATGCACAACAACGGGCCTAGCTGCACTCTTGGTTATGACACTCTTAGGAGATATTCATTGGATAATTCTCATTTTCGTTCCAAACCACATTAAAGGGTTTATGAGTATATACCTTCTATAAAAACAATTATTGTGGTTATAGATTATTTCATTAAACTATTCCATTTAACTTAGGTATTTTACATGTCTGGAATTATGAATTGTTATTCATAAACTGACCTGGTGTATTCCATTGGTTAGAAATAGCACCCAGTAGATGGAATGAGAACTCTAGTAATACGCATGATCCAAAGAGTAAGAAGGATCATATCATGCGTGGTATTAATCCAACATTTAGAAGGTAAATAGTCTCCCATGTATTATCACCATATGAAGAAATAGTATCATGTGTTAATAACATATGTAAAGAATTCTCTTATTCCTATGGCATTGAAGGGATGCTAGAA
Source organism: Viscum album (assembly GCA_963277665.1). NCBI lineage: Eukaryota > Viridiplantae > Streptophyta > Magnoliopsida > Santalales > Viscaceae > Viscum > Viscum album. Next base: position 1,295,734,126 of record OY728158.1, read on the forward strand.
AAGAAAATGATTGAAGAGAGAAACATGGATAAAGGGAAGAGGGAAAACATGTATTTTCCCATATGTGATAACTATGGAAAGAATGACCTTAGTAAATGATTGATGGGAATGGGAGTTTGCTTTATGTGTGGTGAAAATGGACACCAAGTACGTGATTTCATGGGTAAGAAAACAGTTTCAAATGTACAATTCTTTATCTTCAAGGAGTTGTGACACTAGTAGATTCAAAGTCCAAATCATCAATGTAAACCCCAAATGCTACTATTAGAAAATAATAATGTTATGGTACTACCAATGATGAAGAGGAATGTTTAGATTTCTTTTGTTGTTATTAAAGTATAGTGTCATTTGAGTATTGTATTAATGATGTACATGTTATAAGAATTATATAGTATATAAGGATTGTATTGCAGCACTATTTCATTAAGGACTTGATCTTGTGTGGAACCGTGAAAAGTGACTCAATAGAAGGTTAAATATTTGGAAAATATATGGTTGAGAGAAAGATAAACCATAATATGGTTCTGATATCGAGGTAGTGATTTTTGAATAATGCACGATTGATTTAGATAAATTATATTGGATATTCTGGACTACCTTGAGACTAATTAATTATTTGTATATTACATCGTTGTTGGACTATACAACATTTTTGGATTGAGGTAGTATATCTATAATTCTATATATAATAAGGGAGCATGAATGTAATAAATAAGGTTTTCTGGAAATTCAGGATGTTGCAGTGTTTTAAAAGAATAAATGATGAAGATTCTCACATGTTATTACATGGAAAAAAGATCTTCATTGTGTTTACCATCATTATAAATTATATACTGTGAGTTTGAACAAAAATATTTAGGATAATTATAGTTTGATATTATTTTTGGATTACCAAAAAAAGGAAAACCTAGAAGTTGGGTGGGAACCCCTCGCACCCATCAAGGCTGCGAGACTTGGACCTCCAACCGAAGGGCGACAAGGGTGTATCACTTTCCATTGGCCCACGTGATGTTATAGATTAAATATTGTAGTTTTTTAATGGTCAGGTAGATGAATTATAAACTCAATTTTTTGGAACCCTATATTAATGGGATAAATAGAATTTTTTTAAGATCTATTATCATTTAGAGTGAAAGATTAATTTTTCGTAGAAATTTTTTAAAGGACAGAACTCTATTTGTCATGTATAATTTTTTTATTCTCTTATTATATGAAAAAATTAATTTATAACCATTATTTAAGAGATCTTGAAACTAAAAATTTGTTATCCTAATACCTTATATTTTGTTGAACCGATGATATTATAAATCATCATAGATTGATGGCTTTGAAGACCTCCATTCTATAATTTTTTGAGACCGATGACCTCAATCACTCTCCATAAATATTTATGTTTCTCCCCAATTATGTGTCTCTAATTTACACCAATGTTCTCCTAATCAGGATCATAATTTGTTAGCGACTTTATCATTCCCTTTTCCCCTTTTTAAGACTAAATTTTATTAACCCAATTTCTGATGGGGGTTTTCCCAAAAAGGTATTTTCTCTTTTCAACCATTTATTTTCGAAGAACAATTTTACATTATGAGGAAAACATTTATTGAAGGAGGGAGGAATGTAACACCCCACGATTTCCTAGTTCGTTACTTCTTCAATGTAATTCAATAACTTGCACTACACGCAACACAGAGTTCAACCGCACCATGACTTACCAAACTAGCCATTCAAAAGTTGTTAGGAATATTATTTACTAAATTTTGAACATTATATAATACTTATTATTTTAGAACCCATATTATGAGTTTCATAGAAATAATGAAAAATAAAACAAATTCATATTTTTTTAGATAAAAGAAATGTTATTAAAAAAGGCAATTTTACTGCATTTTAATGGAGAACAATTTTTGTATGAAATATTTGAAACTTCTATATATTCAATTTGACAAAATAGACTTCTTTTTTAGAATAATGACATAATAATTTTGTTTCAATAAATTTTTGTTGTTTTTCTGATAAATTTCATATTTGGTTGAATAGTGAAAAATACAATATTTTAAATAAAAACAACTTCTTAAATCAAAATAATTTGTAGTGTTAAATTATACATTTTAATAGTTTGGACGTATAAATAGATTATATTTTTACCATTTAATTCAATGTTATTCATTTGAAATGATTTCACATTGAAATTGAAAATAAACAAGTATCAATATTTTGTTAGTTATTATTTCATAAAAACACGCTTTTTGGTTTTAACAACGAGAATTAATTTTAAATTAATAAATTGAAAATTATATGTTTTGAATATGGTTAAATATACTTAATTTTTGAATTCATAATATCAAAATTATATTATGGTGAATTTTTTTGTATTTTTTGAAAAGATTCAATTATTGATAAATAGTGAAAAACACTGAGTTATTAGTTAAAACCGGATTTTTATTTAAATTATTTTTTATTTTATATGAATTTATTTTAGGTAAAAATAGATACATAATATCTATAAAAGTTCAATGTATTTCATTCGAGTCAGTTTATAATAATTTTAGGAATATAAAAATTTTATTGATCTTTTTATTGCCTTTTACCAGCCTCCTATAAGAATTTTAAAATTTACATAAAACCTAATTTTACCACTTCTGTGAGTTGAATTTCAAAAATCCAAGAGACATGTTTGATATCAGTATGTAAAATGTTGTTCAATAACATTAAAATAATATTTTGTGAATAGTAACATTTTACATTTATTTACCATGGTTAAAAGTAAATAGGGTAATTAAAGGTAAAAATGATATTTTTATTATCCTAACACTTGTCCTAATTCAATTCTCTATGTATAATTCGACCAAAGAACAACCTAAGGAATTAAATATGACCTTTTAGGTCCAGTTGGATTAGATTTGGACATTTATTATTATTTAATTCAATGAAGAGTTAAAAGTGAAAAATTCAAAGTTTAATAACTAAAACATTTTTAATATTGGGTTAAAAATAAGATAAATTCAACTATAAATATTAATTAGAAATCTAAAAACAATCCCTACATAATTGTATTTTATTTATATTTTTTAGACATTAGATAATTTAATTTAATCACGACACAATGATGAAGCAGTAGTTACCTAATTAAGGAAATATTAAAATAATTGATATTATAAATATCCAAAAAATGTAATTTTGACTTTTTATGAATTCCACTAATTTTATATGTCAATATGACATATTAGGATTGGGTAGATTAATTGTTTTTGAAGTAACAATGTTGTGATAAATTTAACAAAAACAAAATAGGAAATAGTTTTAAAATTGACATAAAAGAGTTTTTAAAACAAATATTATATTATTCATTGATATTCTATTCATAATAATATAAGGATTGGCCAAAATAATTATATAATGATAGGTGTATCATTAATGAACAATATGGGGGTTTATTGTAAGTATATAGTATGTTCATTAAATAAATAATATAAAAATACAAAGACACATGGTAAATGCCAAACTATTAAACTAAGAGTTAAATCTAAAAGATATGGTAAATAAAATGTCCCAAACGAGTCTAAAAACTATTTCTGGAGTGTTTTGTGACCCATCCCCACCATATCCATTAAATAATTAGTTTTTGATCATTTATAAATCGAAAAATATTTTATTATAAATTAATATTTCTAACCTTTCCTAAGGAGACCCTCACCCCTCTTATAAAAGGGAACTTCCTCTTCACTCTAATTGACACCATCAAAGAAATTTCACTCCGCCAAAACTTACCCAAATAACTTCTAAAATATTCACCCTTCATCATAGTGGCCTTAATTTGGTCATAAATCCTACCTATGTAACCCTTTTTATCACATCAACATGAAGAACCCGAAGAAGAGGTAATGATTTCACCACCCTCTTTCAAGTTCATTTATTCTTACACTTACTCATTATTTTTTATTACCATAACAAAACAATAACTCCAATACCTTATATATACTATGATATTATTATAAATATGGTACAACCATATTGATTATTCTATCAATCATATGAATGATAATGTCACCATACGTGCGTACGTATGGCTTACCGTCTCCACACCATGGTGTAATTTGTTATTCAACACTACATTATTTGGATGGATATAATGATGAGTAATATATATATAAATAATTAAAGTAACATGATAACGTATTAGAAAAAAAAGATTACCATCCAATTCCACACCTTTATGATAATTATATAATTGCTCGTGCGTACGTAGAGATTACCGTCTCCACGACGTGATGAGATTCATTTCCCTGTACACTATTCATCGATGAATATAAAAATATATAATACTAATAAGTATATAATATATGACATAATAATGATACTCGATGTTAATATATAAATATATTTATGTATTTATTTATTTATATACTACTATATATCTTATTCACATACTTTCGTTCAACACGATATGAGAACATAAACAATGTTTATGCATACGTACGACCTACCGTCTCCATAAATGGGGTTTTCCATTTCATATATCTATCTATTATAAATAATTATATTTCAAATATATATTATATAAAAATAAATGTTTATATTCGGGAATTATTTAAATCATGATATAAATGATACGATAAAGTATATCATGTTAAAAACGTATGAAAAAGAAAGTGATTATTACCCGAAAGGTTAATGTAACATGAAAATTATTATTAAATGGATAGTATAATTTCATAAATGAATCATTAATTATATCAAAAATATTAATATTTTTCTGGAATAATTTAATAATGTAAGAACCCAGGTTTTGATCATGTAAGACTTTGAAATTTTCTTAATGTTATTCCAGAGCAGGGAGTTCAGACGGCGCGTGATTCCATGCCCCAAAGTGGCCGAAATTAAAATTTAAGTGTGTTCACATTAAGAACGCCAAATAAATAGAATAACTACTTAACAGTTGCTCGAATGGGAAAATCAAGAGCACAATTGAGTTTGTAATGTGTCGTTTACCCTAGGAGCGGTATAACTTTCGCTGGTGCGACCCTTCTGGGGAAAACGCCACCCGGGGAATTTTCGTAATTTAGCGGCTTCTGGCATGGGCTATACATCTTTTGAAGGGAGGCTCAGATTAAAATTTTGAGACCACCATTGCACTCATAACATTGTTTTTACCCTAGTGGTATCTTATCCCCGAACCCGTAGGAAGATCAGGTATGTGGTTTATGGGGGAGGGGTTTAAGTGTTTTTCGATTAAAACACAACACCCCCACCCTCTTCTCCCCCTTAGCTCCTCTCCGTGGTGGTTCAATTTCAATGATCTCTTCTAATATCCTCCACCTATCCGTTGAGGTGCGACAACTCTGGCGGAATGATGGTGAAGGGTCGGGCTACACCAATCGAGGTAGGCTTGGGTTTTTGTAGTTTTAATTACCTCAAACCCCTATGAATGAAATTATTCATATCTAATTTTTTTCCGGTCATTGAGTGAATCCCATATTGGTATAGATCCCGATTTTAGCTTCCCAACGGTCTTTTCGGATTGAATTTTTGAGTAACAGGGCGTCCGGGGCAGCACTGGGATATTTTCCGGTCGCTTCTTCTTTTTCTGGCGGACGGCGCAGTGGTCTAGAATTTTTCAGGCGGTGGTGGCGCCATTCCACGATGGCGGAGAGGCGACGGAGCCAAGTGGCATGGCGGGGCACCAGGCGGCTGCTCCCTGCGATGGTTCCAGGTGGTGGCTCTAGTCGGCGAGCGAGGTGGACGACACCAGGGTGCGACGAGGCGGGGTCATGGTGTGTGACCCCATGCGGGGACTGTGACCCCCCGAAGGCGGGTCTCCGTGCAAAACTGTGAATGGCCATGATGGAAAGTCGGCATAAACATGGACCAGAGTACCACGGCTGGGCCGCACACCTGAGCCATGTGATAGCGCTGAGAGCCGGGCTGGCCGGCGCGGGCCGGCACAGACCTGGCGGTCTAGCTGGACCAGGTCGGTCCAGCCCAAGGGGTTCATCCACTCTGACTTCAGACACCCGTAATTTTGGCTACAGGTGGCTGTATTGCGTGAAATCAGTGGAAGTGCAATCATAAGATCCATAAGATGCTTTTGAGATGTTTTCTGGGGATTTTAATTCCAGTGATGGGGGCCTCGGTGGTGCGACATACCCGTTAAATGGATTGGCTTTAGTCTGATGGTTCTTGTTTTGGGCGGTGCAAACACATCTGTAGTCCGTTTTGAGTGCTAAAATGCGGTGTCGGGACCCTGGCGTTGAGGCGGAGTTTTCCAAGGTGGTTTCAGGTAATGAAACTGGAGTTGAGGCATGGGCCCCACGACCCGTCTTTTAAGCTGCGAGCAGTGTTTAGCAAATTTTTCATCGAATGTTCATTCGGGGCATACGAGCAGTCGATTATGGGTGTTTTTACGAGGGCATTTTAATGGCACAATCCGACCGCTTTAATTAAGCATGATAGAGTGGTCCCCATGGGGGTCATTTTGGACATCGGTTGTGACTTCTATCATGTTGACCGGGTGTTCGTTTTGGACAAGTGAATAGTCAATCATGGGTGCTTCTTCGAGATGATCACAATGGTGTGATCTGTTGGCAGCGCTTCAGAATTGTGATGTTGGTCCCACGTAGAACTGTTCGTGGATAGTATTACGAAATGAAACATTTTTTCTGGATATCCATTCCACACGTGTTTGTAGTCAATTTGACATTTTTTTTCAAGGTGATCGCAATAGTACGATGTACACGCCTGTTTTTGGGACCGAGGCTTGGGACCATGAGATGTCATTCGGGGGTAAAGCATGCTTGGATAAAATTTTTGTCAGATATTTGTTTGAGGTGAGAAGATAGTCTATCTCGAGTTTTTTTCCATGAGGATTACAACGGTATGATCCTTTTGAATGTGAAAAGCCTCATATGAGATCTCATTAAATTTGGAGGCATGAATGGTGTACAGGTGGAGGTTCATCCCACGGTGTTTGCAGAGAACCCTATGTGTGTGATTGTGAGCACTCATGTGAGAGTGAAGTAAATATTTGAAGAGGTTTGTTTGGCCATACTAGGGCCGTGGTGGAAGAAAGTTGGAGAACATACGTTTTCGCACTTTTTCATTTACATTGGACATCGTGTGCATGATAGCCTTTGGGCTGAAAATGTGGTATACTCTGAGAGTTTATGGGTTTTCCTAGAGGTACATGTTTTTGTTTTTACACGAGAATGTTTTCTTATGTGTTATGGAGATGAGATAGGTACACACATTGTGAGGGCCCCCCTGTGCATACCATGTTCTACTTTACGTACCTTTGAGCTCTTGTGACACAGAGGGTCCTACTATTAATATTGGTTTAGACCAGCAGGGTATAGTGGTTTCCCATGCTTCTGTTATCAATTTTTTTATCAGTGGAGTTGTTTGGGTTACCCTGTTTCATTAGACGTGTGGGGTTAAAGTATCACATCCCTTTGTGTTCCATAGTAAGGATTCGGTGTGACTAATACTTTATGCGGGCACCGATCCTCTACCCGGGAGGTTGTTTCCAGTATGGAGCGGAGACTAATGAGCCCTGGGTACAGACTACCTAGCCAAGTAACGAGATCATATCTTCCTTTCGCGACCTACCAAGACATGTTTCCCAATGTAGAGTTCCAGGTATCGGTGTGACCCACACTACACTGGCACTGACCCTCTACAAGGTGAGTTGTTCTGGAGTCGAGTTGATGTGTGATACCCACTCTGTGTAATGTCGGCCAGTGTTGAACAATCCGGTAGGGATGGCCAAATCAGTTCTGGGTTTACCCTATAGCAGGGTTGGGTAGTGGGTTACCCGGTGACCTCTTAGAGTTTACACTCCAGTGGGGCTGGGTAGTGGGTTACCCGACGAACTCTTTGGGATTACCCTAAATCGGGGCTAAGTAGTGGGTTACCCAATGACCTCATAAGGGTTAACCTCCAGTGGGGCTAGGTAGTGGGTTACACAAAGGCCTCTTTGGGTTTACCCACCAGCGGGGTTGGGTGGTGGGTTACTCAACAACCTCTTAGGGATTACCCTCCAGCGGGGCTGGGCAGTGGGTTACCAGACGATCTCTCAGCGTTTTCCCTCCAGCGGGGCTGCGTAGTGGGTTACCCAACAACCTCTTAGGGTTTCCCCTCTAGCGGGGCGAGGCAGTGGGTTACCTAACTCCCTCTTAGGGTTTTCCCTCCAGCATGGATGGGCAGTGGGTTACCCGGTGACCTCTCTCAGACTCAGTCCTTTCTACTAGGCTACTCTGTGGCATTTCTCTGTGACTACCGGAGCGGGACCCTTGGTTGTACGGGTCAGTGATGTGACCACTTTGACTTTGAGAAGACCTCTCGACTGTGTGGCAGTGACGAGGTATGGTTTGACTTTCCCCGGAACTCTCAAGAATGATGGGCACTTTCCCCACCGAGATGTATCCTTATGTCATGACCTAAAACCGTGCGGGGGAGTCAGTACCACCCAAAGTGGATAGTGCCAAGGTGTGGTGAATTGATCCCCTTTACTTGTAGTTCCGGGAAGACATGCATGATACTGGACATCAATGGTGTTTACTTCTGGGGTTGTTGGTGACTCACTTTCATGGCATGAGCTATGATATGGAGATCCCCTTACTATATTTTTTTGGTTACTTGTTTGAGCATACCATATATGTATATACCTTGTTCCAGTACCAACTTCTTGTGATTTTTTTACTATCCTTCCAAGAGTGGTGAAGACGTGCGGGGTATGCCACATTCATTCCGTCCCTAGCTTCTAGTGGTTGGATGAGTATTATTTCCTACTATAGGTTGCAAATTCTCTATCGGATGTTCATATTCTCACCGTTTCTAGCACCTTATGTTAGGATGAGTCTACTTCATTCTCCTTGTTGGGTTGAGTTGTACTCTTTTCTTCACTCTCTGTTTTACTTCTTTACTATTCCATGTTTGATCTAGTAATCACTCTTCGGTACCAACATTGATGCTCCCTCTAGCCTTCGGGGTATCCTACTGATTATTTTTATAATCACCCCTAATTGGGCTTTACTCGAACATATTGTGCCCTTGAAAACGACAGATAGGTAGCTCGTGACTATAGAGGAGATTAGAAGTTCGGGAGCATGGACTGCGGGCGGTGGTTGTAGTCGGGTTCTAGGTGTGGGACTCTCCCAGTTGTTTTACTTTTTTTTACCGGTAGCTGGGTTGTGGAATTTTCTGGTTTGGCGCGTGTTTTGCCCTTTTATTTTCAATTTACCTTCCGCACTCACTTTGTACTATTTAGAGGTCGATGCACCTTTGTAATTTGTTTATTGTAGTTGGTAAATTACATTTCCATTTACACTACACTTCTTGATTGAGTGGGCTATGAGTGAGTGTACAGGTATTTAGGAAAAGGCCTCTTTGAGATGTTTAGACTTAGCTACTTTTTGTGAACCCCTAGCCTCTGGATGTATTCGTGGGGTAGTTGCAGCTTGAACATGGGTAGGGTCGGGTCGTAATAAAGTGGTATCAGAGGTGGTTCATTCCTTGGGTCATTGTTAGGATGTCCCTAAAAAGGAATTGGTTATGATCTAAGGAAACAATGTCAATGTGTCTCGAGAGCAGCTCTCAGGCCAGGGAGTCCAGTAATGTTGTGGCGGCCGACGTATCCATTCACTAGGACCGTGATAACCTACTTGTCGACACAACATACTATGAAACCCATTGAAAGAAAATTGGTTTGTGCATCACATATGATCGAGTCTTTGATTGTCCTTCTTAAGTCAAATCCCCATTGTGGTTACAGTCATATACATATTCCCATCTGATCGCGGTGCTCCTTGATAAAATTCAGGATTCCCCCGTGAAGACAGCAATCCAGTATACCAACTTTGGTTCATGATGAAGACCCATTAAGTGATGAAGCCTCATATTAGGACCCATCATGCAAGTCCATTTCTCTAGGAGGGCCGGTAGCAACTCCCCCGCCTGGTGAGCAGCAGAAAGCATCAGCGGAGCAGAATGAGCTTGAGCGCAGGTTGAGTGTGCTCTGTGTGTTCCATCGGGAGAGACAATTGATGTTCAGTGGTGAGCCAGACCCACAGGCAGTGGAGGTTTAGCTAGAGACAATGGTTAACCTCTTCAGACGTGTGCAGATGCCGATAGATCTCATTTTGTCTTTGTCAACAAGCCTTTTCCATGTAGAAGAATGGTTTTGGTGGAGTCTAGCGACTCAGTTACTCGATGAGTCGTCACTTTCATGGGACGACTTTCAGCTGCTATTTTGTGAGGAGTTTTACCCCTCCTTCTTACGCTCCGTTCAGATCCAGGATCCCTTGTAGTTTCAGGAGGGAGGGACGACTGTGACTGAGTACACAACTAGGTTCGCGGACCATGCACGCTTTTACCCGGACATAGACCCTGACAGCAAATTCTGAGTGTGGAATATCTAGAAGGGTCTCCGCAGAGTGATTCAAGACATCATAGTACCCTTGTGCATCACCACATATACCGAGGTTCTAGAGTTGGCACTGGTTATAGAGCGATTCCTATCATATTTTACACTTGGTGGTGGTAGTAGGCACGACCAAGCCGAGACGTCTGCAATAGCTAGCAGGCGCCGGATGGCAGAACCTCGACGCAGATGACCTTCCCACCGCCGGTTTTGGAGTCGTGGTCATGCACCACTGTGGCAGCAAAGCACAAGGCCTCAGCAGACGATTCCATTCTGTGAGTGGATTCCGGGCCGTGGACGAACACCACAGTGGCACCGGAGGGCAACAGGGAAGCCCCGAGAGTGCCAATGCTATGCTTGTGATGGGCGAGATCACTTGGGAAAGGACGACATGACCAGGTATGCTGAAAACCTCAGGCAGGAATCAGGCGCACCACCACATCAGAGGCAGCACCATGACCAAAGTAGATTCAAGATAGGTGGTACTAGCAGAGGATCGGGAGGAGCTGGAAGTGGGGGACAACATTACAAGGTTTTCCCATCATCACCAGATGGTCCATGTCATGCTTAGGGAGCTGACCATTGGGACCACAGATAGCCGCAAACATTGGATGCCTATGATTCGGTAGAGCATGACGTTATAAGAGGTACGCTCAACATGTCTTCTTCTTTTTTTCATTATTATTGTTTGGTTCTGAAAGTGAAATTTTATTCTCCCTAAAACTTGTTTGAGGTGTTACCAGGGTGACGTGGGGTGTTGGTGTAACCCTATGTTAGTATATTAGAAGACGTGGAACCTTTTATTTTGTCGACGGTATCGACTCCTTCGCATTCTGAGTGTGAAAGATGGTTTTGGTCGTGGAACATCGACTTTGAAACCTTACGTGAATGGATATCCTTGGGTGTTTAAAAATATGGATATTCCAAAGGAGTGAATCCCCATGCTTTATCCCAGATCCAAATGGTGAATCCAGTCATGGCGTGTGACGTGGGTGTTCGACCTGGGAGGTATGCTACCCCCGAGGGCCTTCAGGCCATTTGAGCCCGTGCGAAGGGATGGCGAGGTTGTCTACCACCATGCCCTAACCCCCACCCCATAGTCTGTAGTGGGTGAAAGAATCCTCCCACATGAAATACATGAGGAGATGTGTGTGTGCTCTAATTCATGTCATCGGTGAGAGAATACGTAATGTGAATGGATCAAATCCTTTGTGTATGGTGATGCAGAACTCTGCATGAATTTTACTGGGTATGGGAGAGATTGGTGTGGGTGTACTACCCTGTGTTTTTCCCTGGTTTTTTTTTCAGGGTTGGAAATCGTGAAGGAGTGAATGATGTAAGAACCTAGGTTTTGATACTATAAGACTTTGAAATTTTCTTAATTTTATTCCAGAGAAGGGCGTTCTGATGGCGTGTGATTTTGAGCCCTGGTGTGGCTGAAATTTAATTTTTAGTACGTTCACACTAGGCATGCCAAATAAATATAATAACTTGTAAACGGTTGCTCAGATGGTAAAAACAAGGGCATTGTTGAGTTCATAATGTGTTGTTTACCCAAAGAGGGGTATACTTTCACGGGCGCGCCCCTTCTGTGGAAATTGCCACAAGGGGTGTTTTCGTAATTTAGCTGCCTCGGGCATGGACATTAAAAATTTTGAATAGAGGCTCAGATTAAAATTTAGAGACCGCCGTTTCACTCAGAATGTGGTTTTTACCCTGGGGGCGGCTTAACCCCGACCCCGCCAAATGTTTGGGTACATGGTCTACGGGCGGGGGGTTTAACTGTTTTTCTATTTAAACACACCACCCACACCATCTTATCCCCCTTAGATCGTCTCATTGGTGGTTCGTTCTTAATGATCTAATCCCCTATACTCCACCTCTCCGTTGTGGCACAACAACTCCAGAGGACCGTTGGTGAAGCGTCGGGCTACGCCCATCGATGTAGGCTTTCATTTTTTTCGTTTTAATTCCCGAAACCCCATTTGAATGCAATTCATCTCATAAAAATTTAGTATGATAGTCTAGTGAACCCCATATTTGTATAAATCACGATTTAGCTTCCCATCGGTCCTTTCAAATCGAATTTTCGAGTCCCGGGGCTTCTGGATCGGCCATGTGAAGTTTTCCGGCAATATCTTCTTTTTCCGTCGGTCGGCGTAGCGGTCCAGTGGCTTTCAGGTGGTGGTGGTTTGGTTCGGGGATGGCGGTGCGGCGGTGGACCCAGGAGGTATCGAGGGGATCTAGGCGGCGACTCCCAGCAGTGGTTCCAAGTGGCTCTACACGGAAGGCGTGGTCAACGGCGCCGAGGCGGGACGAGGCGGGGTCGCGGCGCGCGACCCCATGTGGGAAACGAGACCCGCCAAAGGGGGGTCTTCGTGCAAGATCGTGACACACCACGACGGCCGGTCGGCACAGGCAGTGACCCGGGGTCCACGGCCGGGCCGCATGGCTGAGCCGTGGGCCGGTGCTGTGATCCGGGCCGGCCGGCGCGGGCGGGCCCAGACTAGGCGTACTAGGCAGACTAGGCTAGTACAGCCCAAGGGGTTCATCCCCTCTGACTTTGAACACCCGTAATTTTTTCTAGGGGTGTCTGTTTTTCATTCCATTTGTGGCAGTGAAATACTTAGATCGAGACGAATATTTTGAGATGGTATCAGTGGGGTTTTTAATTCCCCATATGTGGGCCTCATTGGCACCACATTCCCATTAAGTGGATTGGCATTATTCTAAGGGTTCTTGTTTTGGGCTGCGCAGACACATACAGAGTCCGTTTTGAGCGTCGTCGGTGGCTTCGGGACCCTGGCGTAGAGGCAGAGTATTCTAGGGTGGTTTCAGGCATTGAAACTAGAGTTTTTATGGGCCATATGACCCATCTTTTAAGCTGCGAGCAGCATTTAGCAACTTTTTTTATCGGACGTCCGTTCGGGGCGTGCGAGCAGTCGATTCTGGGTTTTTTTCCGATGGCATTGAAATGGCGCCATATTCTCGATTTAATTCAACATGGTGGAGCAGGCCCCATGGGGGTCGTTTTTGGCGTTGGGAGTAATTCCAATCCTATTTACTGGGTGTTTATTTCGGACAAGTGAATATTCAATCTTGGGTGCTTCTTCGAGACGATAGAAATTGTGTGATCTGATGGCAGCGCTAAAGGACTCTGATACAGGTCCCACATTGCACCGCTCATGTTTGGTATGAATAAATGCATCATTTTCTACGGATATCCATTCCACGCATTTAAGAAGTCAATTTTGACATCTTTTTCCGAGGGGATCGAAATGGTGAGATGTGCCTAACTGTTTCCAGGACCAAGGCTCGGGACCACGGGACCTCATTCGGGCATAAACCAGTGTTGGACAACTTTTTCAACATATATCAATTTGTGGCGAGAAGATAGTCTATCTCACATGTCATTCTGAGAGGATTACAATGGTATGATCCTTTTGGATATGCGGAGCTTCATTTGAGATATCATTAAATGTTGAGTCATGAAAGGTGTACGAGTGGAGGTTCTTCCCATGGTGTTTGCAGAGAACCCTTAGCATGTGATAGTGAGCACTCCTATGAGTGTTAATTAAGTGTTTGAAGAGGTGTGGTTGGACATTCTAGGGACATTGTTAAAGCAAGATGGGGAACATACATTTTCTCCCTTTTTTATATGACATTGGACAACGTGTGCATGATAGCCTTTGGGCTGAAAATGCGGTATACTATGGGAGTATACGGGATTTACTGGAGGTACATGTTGTAGTTTTCATCCAAGAATGTTTGCGTACACGGTTTGGAGATGAGATAGGGTCATACGTCGTGAGGTCCCCATGTGCATATCTTGTTCTACATTACGTACCGTTGACCACTCATGACGCAGAGGGTCATTATGTTAATGATGGTTTAGACCAGCAGGGTGGAGTGGTTTCCCCTGGTTCTGTTCTCGACGGTTTGATCAGCGGAGTTTTTTGGGTTGCCCTATATCTTTGTATATATGGGATTATAGTATCATGTCACTTCATGTTCCCTGGTAAGGAATCAGTGTGACCAATGCTTTACTCGGGAACAGATCCTCAACAGAGGAGGATGTTTCCAGTAGGGTGCGAATCCCAGTGAGCCCTGGGCATAGACTCCCTTGCCGAGTATCAAGATCATATATTCATTCCGCGATCTAACGAGACGTGTTTCCCTAGGCATTGTTCTAGGTATCGGCATGACCCACACTACACTTGCACTTACGCTCTGCTAGGTGAGTTGTTCCGGAGTCGGGTCGTTGTGTGATACCCACTGCGTGTTCCGTTGGCCAGTGTTGTAGCATCTGGTAGGGATGGCCATAGATGTTTTGGGTTTACCCTTCTGAGGGGTGGGGTAGTGGGTTACCCAACGACCTCTGAGGGTTTACCCTATAGTGGGGAAGTGATGTGGGTTACCTGACGGCCTCTTAGGGTTTACCCTCCAGCGGGGCAGGGCAGTCGGTTACCCGACGACCTCTTATGGTTTACCTTACAGTAGGGTTGGGCAGTGGTTTATCCGATGACCTCTTAGGGTATACCCTCTAGCGGGGCTGGGCAGTGGGTTACCCTATGTGCTCTTAGTGTTTACCCTCTAGTGGGGCTGGGTGCTGGGTTACCCAACGACCTCTTCGGGTTTACCCTCATGAGGGGCTAGGTTGTGGGTTACCCAACGACCTCATTGGGTTTAACCTCCAGCCGGGCTGTTCAGAGTTTTACTTGATGTCCTCTTAGGGTTTACCCTTCAATGGGATTGGGCAGTGGATTACCTAACGATCTCTTAGGGTTTACCCTCCAGCTGGGTTGGGCTGTGGGTTACCCAACGACCTCTCTCAGAATCAGTCCATTCTACTACTTTGGCTTTTCTCTGTGACTACTAGAGCGGGACCCTTGGTTGTACGGGTCTATGATGTGACATCTTTGACATTGAGAAGACCTCTCGACTGTGTGATAGTGACGAGGTGTGGTTTGACTTTACCCACAACTCTCACGAACTAGGACCACTTTCCTAATCGAGACATGTCATTCTGTCGCAAAATAAAACCCTATGGGTGAGTTAGTACCTTCCAAAGCAGATAGTGTCAAGGTGCTCTGATTTTATCCCCTTGACCTTTAGTTCGGGACAGACATGTGGGATGCTGTTCATTAATGGTGTTTACTTCTAGGACTATTGGGCTAAGCTATGATATTGATACCCCCTTATGATCTTGTTCGGGTATCTCGTTTGAGCATACATGATATGTATATAACTTGTTACAGTACCCACATCATGAGTATTTGTTACAATCCTTCCAGTAAGGGCAAAGACATGCATGGTATGACACATACATTCCATGTCTAGCTTCTCGTGGTTGGATGAGTATACTCTCCTCTTATAGGTAGTGAAGGATCTATGGGATGTTCATCTTATCACCCTTTCTAGCACGTTGTGTTAGGACGCGTCTACTTCATTCCTCTTGTTGGGTTGAGATGTACTCTTTTCTGCACTCTCAATTGTACTCCTTTACTATTGCATGTTCGATCTACTACTCACTCTCTAGTACCTAATTTGTTTCTCCCTCAATCCTTAGGGGTATCCTACTGAGTATTTTTATACTCACCCCTATGTGGGATTTTTCCACACTTGGCGTGCCTTTACAGACGATGGACAGGTTGCTCGTGACTAAAAAAGAGCATAAGAGTTCAGGAGCATGGATCGCGTGGGGTTGTCATAGTTGGGTTCCAGGTGTGGAACTCTCCCAGTTGTTTTCCTTTTTTTACTTGTTTCCAGGTTGTGGCACTTTTCTGGTTGGGCGCGAGTTTTGCCCTATTATTTTGATTTTAACTTCATCACTCAATTTGTACTGTTTAGAGGTCGATGCACCTTTGTGGTTTGTT
Source organism: Viscum album (assembly GCA_963277665.1). Classification (NCBI taxonomy): domain Eukaryota; kingdom Viridiplantae; phylum Streptophyta; class Magnoliopsida; order Santalales; family Viscaceae; genus Viscum; species Viscum album. Next base: position 1,295,750,416 of record OY728158.1, read on the forward strand.
TTTAGCAGTAGGTACATTACATTTCCATTCACTCTGGACTTCTGCATTGATTTGGTTTTGTGTGTGTGTGTGTGTGTGTGTTTGTGTGTGTGTGTAGGTACATGGGAAAAGGCCTCCTCACGTGGTTAAGCCTTTGGGGCTTGTCTCCAGTCCCTCACCTATGCAGGCGGGCTTGGGGTAGTTGCGGCTCTTGCCTGGGTAGGGTCGGGTCGTGAAAAGTAACATACTACAGTCTTTATATAGGATTTTTAATGTACCCTTGACTAAAGGAAAGTGCAAGTGTAGGGTTAATTTCACAATCTCTTTATTATCTGACGTTGTTTTTACGTAAGTATCTACTGATACATATTTATTATCCATGTCCATTTTTCATAAAATTGTTTTCAATGGGATTCTATTTAAGGTACTTTTTACTAAAACATCAATTTAAATGTTTTAAAGATCAAATTTTCTAAACCATTCTCATTAATGTCATTGTTTTTAAATGGTTTTAAGTATTTATTTAAATGGAAATGAATGTTTTAAAATTTTAATTACATTAAAAAGAGTCAAAGTTGTATGGGATACTTTGATTCATAAATGTCTTTAAATGTATTCTTTTCAAACATGTTTGACTTTAAGATGTTTTCATTAAAAAGCGATATTTCTCTCAAAATGTTTTACAAATCATTTTCATCTATGTCAAAATCAATTAATGGATTTTAAAATTTTTTTATGTTGATTTATTATGATACAAATATTCTATATTGTATTGAATTTTTTGTGATATGTTTGATTGTGGATTTGTTGTTTTTATACCATTCATGGTTTATGGGTAAGGTATTGGAAATTTTATGCTTGTTTTAATACGAATGTTTATGTTAGGTTTAGACCTTTTCATATGATGAATGCATTGGACTTATTATGTGACGGTTGGAGCCCACTATAACTCCTTGATGAATCAGTAGGTCTCGTGATGCAAACTTGTGTCTTGGAACATGGCCTTGACCAAATCTTATTTGTAGTATTTGCACAAGGCCTTGACTATGTGGTTATGAAATTCTGGAATTATTCATTCAATCATTATGAAAGTGGATATTGATATTTCTTGTGATTATTCGACTAGTAGAATATCCATGTGAATAATTAAATGGCATTATTTTATTTTATCTTTTCCATAATATGAGGATGTTAATGTTAAAAAGGATTTTTTTTAGTCTTATACATTTCCTTAAATGTTTAAGCTTATTTATGAATGTTTCCGCTATATTGTTATCCTTACTAAGCATCTGAGCTGACCCCTTTATAGGTTTTATTTTTTACATAATGCGAAGAAGAATATTATGACTGGCCTGTAAGGATAGTCTATGTGATCTTTGTGTTTTCTTTGGAAACAATTTTGTTGTATTTTTCTATTTTATTATGTAATATAATCCTTATGAATGTATCTAGTACTTCCAAGGATACTAAACTAATTTGGTCTTTTGAGACTTGATCTTTTGTGATCACGCCAATAAAACGTAACAATGCACCAACTTTGGGATTCTAGGGTCAGGGCATTACATCATAGCTAAAATTGATCTAGTAAATATATCCACCAATTAAAAAATCACCAATATGCGATTCCAAAAAAATCATATTATTAAAAATAGTAAATGGGCTTAGTCTTGGGTGAACCCTAATTTCACTACAAGCCTCAAATGTTTATATAAATGGGAATAAAAAGGAATAATCATATTGTATAGGACCCCCATTTCTCCCTTTTGGATCAATTAACTTTTTTCTTTTCCCTCTATATACTGAAAATATAATGGTAATATTATTAAAATGGTCATAATTCCAGATAATAATATTGACCAATGGTCAAATTGACATGTGTTCTAGTAATGGTCAGATCATAATGGTGAATTTTATTTTCATGTTATATATACTCTCTCATTTTTATCTTTATCATAAAATAAATAAATTAAAAAGGATCATTACATCCCTAAATAATGTATATGTTATTATAAATTGTCCTATTTTTTAATATTTTATTAGTTATAATGATCAAAATTAGAGAAATCAAGACAATGGATTTTACATGAGTTTGTGTAATTTTAATTTTATTATCTCAATATAACATTTCTTAATGTCATAGTAAATTTTAAATAATTATATTTACATCTTTACTAAATATACTATTCATTCAATGTTCTTATAATAAAACATCTTTATAAATATTATAGTTTATAAAAGTGTAGTGGATTTTTTTAGACATTAAATTCCCACCTCTTATGAAATTCAAATATTGAATTTTATGTCCTATAATAATAAAATGATTGTTTATCTTTAATCATGTAACCTAATTGTTTGTTTCTCTCTTGAAATTACAATTTTACATCAGGTCATTAATTTGTTGGGTTATTTTGACCCTCACCACTTGCTATTATACATCAAGAATATGTGTTTTTTCTTCTTAATATGATAGGTCATGTTACAATTTTTTACTATTTTTTTATGTATATAATTTTTGTCTAAAAATAGATTCATAAAAGGTATATATGGATGATATCATGGAAATTTTAATTATATTCAAATAAATCTATGGGAAATGAAATATATCTGACACTCTTCAAAATCAAAAAATGGTCTAATTTACCATTCAATTTTTTCCCTTAATTTATGAACCTCATAAACAAATCCATATTGAAATTTTGAGGAATAAGTTATCATTAAAATAATGTTATACATCCTTTCATAGGTTATTTTCAAATATATAGATTATTGACTCTATAAATCCTTGATATGTTTTTTATCACTTGTTTCATGAATAATCCCAATAATTTTCAATATATCCAAATTTATCTCATTATGTTAATGTTATACACCATTTACCATATAGTTCTTTATAATTGAAAATTTGAATAATTATGTGGAAATAATAATATTTGAAAAATTATTAATTTTAAAATACTGATCTTAGCTCCATGGAAAGTTAAATGATATAGACTATTACATATTTTCTAATTATTAAATAATCCAATATAATTTCCCTTTAGTTAAAGGGTGATATATTATATTAAGGATTAATATGGTATTATTATACATTTCAAAATTCCTCTAGATCATAAATTTAGATATTGTGTCATAGTTTGAAAAAAATGACATTGGTTCCTCATGAAGTATCAATACTTCTCAAATATACAGATAATTAAGAACATCAATGGATAAATAATATTTTTATTCAAATAATCTTTTCATAAATTATTAATTTACAAATTATTACATGTGAATAATTATGTCCCATGGATTTATTAATATGACTATTATATATTACCATATTGACGTTTTGAAACTTCTATATAACTATCCATAGAGGTTTCACCAATTCATTTTGTAGTAATCACTCTTCCATCACATGATGAAATTAAAAACACAATATAACAATGTTAACAATATCAATTTTCCTACTATCAAACCAAAACTATTATTTTAAATCCCCATAAGTTTTTTTGATTCAATGTAGTATATAGAACCCATAGCTATGAAAATTATCAATTAGTTCATCCTTAAACAATGTACATGATGGGATATGTAGCCTTATACCAATCATCGACACTACACCATTATCAATATTAAACAAATAAATAAAATCATTTTCCATAGTTTAGATATTATTTTTTAATAAATAATTATTTCATTTATCTTTCATGATCATCTCCAGAAATTATAACTATGGAAAAAATATAATTAAATTCATTGTGACACTTAACTTATGAAATATCATTCCATGTTTATTGGGTCTTCGATTATGGGGTTATCCTCAAACATGAATTTCACTTGAATGATTTGGTATTTCATTCATAATTAATCAACTACATTGTTTATTTTTATAGGAATATAATGGATAGAAAAATAATTTTCCTTATATATGTTAATCTAAATCCATCCGCTAATGTTTTTATACTTTTAATATAATATATACATCATACATTAGTGTTTGATGTATAAAACACACTTCTAATCATCGTGTTTTTTTAACAGTGTCTATAATACAACTATAACTATATCTAAGTCAAAATAATTGGTATTTATACTCTATTTATTAAACTTTAAATCCCACAATTCTTATATAAACTTGTGTTCAATTTTGATGTTTAAAAATAAATGTTCATAAATTATTAATCAATATAAATTAAATATCATTCCCATTAATCGGTAATTTTGGAAAAGTGAGATTATCAATATTCTTTTTGAATTCATTGAATTATAATATACACTACATTGTAATGATAAACATAAATCCATTTTTTTGTGAACAGGGATAGTGGAATAGAAATCCATGAAATGTTTTTACAAATAACTTTATAGTATCTTGATTGCATAAGAAACTAAAGATCATATCTATTGGTATAGTATTTGGACACTAATATGCTAACTTTATCAATTATTGGATCAACTAATTTTAATTTCCATGTCAACATGCATCATAAAAATGAAAATTATTTTAAACCGAACACACTTTTAGAATATTTACAAAAACATATTCCCATTTCATAGACATTATGATATGGCATGATGATGATTCTATTTAACGTCCTAGATTTTGGAAGATATCATAACATCATCAATAATTTCTATAATAAACTTTTGAAATAAATACCTATGGATTATATTCATAAATTATTTAAATATGGATGGATAATTTGATTTGAAAATGTAAATAAATGGAATATATAATATCCATAAATTGTTCAGAAGGTAGTCTTCAAGATTTATTCTTCTTTAAACTCCATAGATGATACCTCAGATTTGAATTCAATCATATAGATAAAATTAGCAGCATAGAGTTATGTAAACAAATCAAAAAAATGGAAGTGGTAGTTTTTCATAGATTCAATCCAATTAATGAATATATATTCAATCCATAACTGCATTGATCAATCCACCATGTTCAAAAAGAGAAGGGGTTATCCCCATATTGATAAACATATAAGAATAAAACCCTTATCTGAAAGATGTTTATGTTACTTCATTTATTAGTTTAATTACACCATTTCCTTTATAGAAGTCGAATAAGATATTGGTTTTTATCTATGAATAATTTCAATTAAGAAATCTACATTTCATTATTGAGGATTTCTCAAAAATTATTCAAGAAATACATCAATGTACTGCCATCCAATGGGTACATCCTATATTTTTATACTTTCTATTTATTATAATTTAATAACAATTACAACATAAAATTCAATAGTATGTGGTTATAGAAAAGTCTCAAACTACAATATTGGTCCATTAAATATAATTATAGTAATTAGAAAGTAGAAAATAAAAATTTATTTGATTCTATTGTTTTTCATGTACATATAAATTTTAAAACAATCCATCCCATGTATTATGTAAAATTTTATCATTATAATGGCCACCTGCATTTTGGACTTATTATACTCATAAATGATAATAAGGGAGTACCTATATATACTGTATACATGAGTAACATCCAAAAAAATTTGAATTGAAAACCATACAACATGTTGTTTTGGATTTAACATTATTTATTGATATATGTGAATGATTAAAAAATTTCTAACTAAAAACAGTGAACATTATATCATTGGTTATAAATTTTTTTAACAATCAAAATGTCATATTGGGAAATCATTTTTTCTATTGTTATTTTAGAATCATAAACCCTCTAACCTCTATTGGGTTTAATGGATGTTTTCCTCCATTATCTACGGATTTGGATATTGAATATTGAAAAATATCACATCCAATCATATGATGTATTATTCCACTAGTTTTAGTTTCGCTCTATTTTATTTCACATTAAATTTAATAATATGATATGTTAGACCTGCAATTGTAGATCATGTTATAATTTCATGTCTTCCAGAAATGATGTACATTCAAATTACTTGAATAAATTCCCCAAATTATTCTTCCCACGATTGATTCACTTGGGTAGTTATTGTCTTTTTCCATCAATTTACTCATCAAAATAAATTCCAAATTCTGATCTATCCTCTAATTATCATAATCTTGTCTATGAGAGAACTAAAAATACTCAAACAACAATTCAACATTTTTTTCACATTATTCAATTTCTTTATAACTGGCAACAATTGAAATTGTGACATAACTCTAAAGATTATTTCTTAGAACACATAATTATTCATTGATCTTCCCTATAAAGACAATATAACTAATTAAAGAATATTTTATAAGCCATATTATTTTCCCCTTATAAAATTCCATAAATTCTTTCATCTGTTTATTCATTTCATGGAATATTATATATATATATATCGACGTTTTGATAGAAATACATGTTTTTAAATAAAATTGATTTCTTCCCACCCCTTGACACAAGCCTCATCATTTTTATTTGAATTCTATATCAGTACACCAACTAGTAAACATGTTTATGATATAGATATACATAAAATGTAACATTCTCATTCTATGAGAATTATAGAAAAAAATATATAAGATTAATAAATTTATATACACTCATTGGATCATGGGTTCCACAAAAATCACATGTTTTCATTGAATAGATGATTATATATATAGATCCCTCCTACATGAAGTTGAGAACTCTACCTATTTCTTGATATTACCTAAATCAAGGGAAATATAATTTAGAAGAATAAGTTTGTTTTTCACCCATTAATTAATTAAATTTTTAATTCCATATTTTTGTGACTTATTTCTTATGTTGTGCACATTGGCCAATCTATGTCCTACAATTTTATAAACATAGAAATAAAAAAATTATAAAACATGACAATATAAATAATAATTTCTAAAGCGAAGACAAATGGTAATGTTCTTCCTATGTTTATATTTAATGATCACATTATTTAACCATACCATTCTGTTTACTATTAAAATAAATAATTACATCACCTATACTTAATTTATTTGTGATATATAAAAAGGATATGGTAACTAATGAATATATCCCAGGATTGTGGATTAAGGTGTGGAACAATGTCTCTTTATAATCCAATAAGTTTTTATTGAGTTTCATCCTAGACTCCCATTTATGTTAGCATTACCCCTATTTAGAATTTGGAACAATCCATATCCATTTTTTTTTTCATGAACCAAGTTGGCGTTCCTTCTAACCTGACACCTGACTCGGTCAAGGGCGTGACCCATATAGAATTCATGATCCCAAGGGACTGAAAAATAGTTGTTGAGAATCAATATTTCACATTAGCAATGATTTCAGTAATATAGATTTTCATAAATCACTAATGGAGATGACCAGCACATTAATAACTAACTATGCTAATAAAAGGAACAATAATTATTTGAATAAAATCTTTACAGGTTTACCAGAAACTATAATTACAAGCTCAAAAATGGAAACTAAATAATATTCCAAAAAGTTATAGGGAAATTATTGAAATTACCGATAAGGCACCACCACAAATTCCTATAATAATTGGAATAATATCCACCAAGATCCACCGAAACAACACACCATGCCATTACCTAAATCATAAATCAAATATACATGTACCCATTGGTGTATTTATTGAGTGAGTAAATCCTATTATTATGCCACCCAAAAAGATGGATTCTATGCTATAACATAAAAATACAATTTGAAATGTTCTTTTATGTAAAATCTATTGAAACATTTCCAAGATATATATTTAATGAAAACCCATTTTTACCCTAACACCAGTAAAGAAAACAAATTTAAATGTAAATTTCAAAGGAAACAATTATTACGATAAATGTGCATTATGATAAAATGATATCAATGTCCACCGAATGATATGGAAGGAACCACAGTCCAAGAGTCTCAAGATAGCATCATGGGTAATTCCCTAAGAGTAATATTCCATGAGTGGTACTGTAGATCATTGTACCTCGATAAATGGTGGTATATTAATGAAAATAAAATATTTTTAATTCACAAGTCACTGTGATGGTATAGCCCATGGGCCTATCAGTCTCCAAACAATAACATGGCTTATATACTATAGTGAGCATCCATCATGATAATTGAAATCATGATAATCCATTTTTGAATCAAATCAATCATGATCTAGTTACTTGACCAAGATACATGGGATTCCCTTATTGTCAAATTCATGTTCACATGTTATACTTAACAACAATTTGATAAATCAATTACAATAATTCCAGGGAAATCACATATTTTCAAAATCAAAATATGGAAACTACCAATTACAATAAGCAACCCAATTTCATTTAACAAATTACCAAACTATTTAAAAATATTTATCATGTTATTGTCATATTCCATGAAACACGTTTGATAATATCACATGGAATACACAAGGAAAATATAATCATTTCCATGGGTGAATCCCCTTTCACAATCACATATTAATCAATTGCACATTCAAACTTGATTCAAAAAATTATTAAATTCACATGTCAAATTATTATTCCTCCTCAAATAATCCATCATTCCAAAAAAATAACTATATTGTTGAAAAAATATATAGTAAATACATTTTCACTTCAACAAAAATTGAAAACATGATTTTTACCTATCAAAAAACCCACAAAAAAATTCTACTAGACAATGCAATATGACACACACACAAAAATACCATTTTCCTTTATAAATTCCATTTATATCACATATGATTTTGAAACCCATCCAAAAAAAATTTCTCACCACACAAATATAAAATATAACACATAAAATGTAACCCAGAAACCATTTAAAATCCTCAAAAAATGTTATAGCATTGAACCACCTACCTCAACAGTAGAAACTTACATAAATTAGTGTAAAACCACAACAATATCACCAAATAAAAATATAAGGGAATCATCTAAAAAACATCTAGATCGAAGCCTCGTAATTATGATTCAACCAAAAAAAGACCACCCAAACCATTAGACATATGAAACCACAATGATTTCAAAAGGTACCATAGAAACAATGGAAGAACAAGATGAATAACCACATGCATACAAATTGATTGATCAATAATGGTTAATTATACACATGGAGAGGTTTCTATGGAGCCAGGAATGCTTGGAGTAGGCTCCAATGGTTTCAAAATCCATGGGGGTCGAGTGGATTATGTATTATAATTAAATACTCAAAGGACAAAACCGATAATTTAGAACCTTTTAATTACCTAGGCATCCCACATGGAAAGCCTTCTCAGTTAGTAATACAATTTATATGACTGTGCATCCCTCTATGTATATGAGACACCTACTGCATAGTTATCCTACATGTCCTGACTATCAATTAAAAATCTATGAAGCAGCTTCTGTCCAAAAACTCCAACATACCACATGGTTTCCAAGGAAGTGGTTGATGATTTATAGTAACCAGTTGGAAACCATGATCCTAATTTTGTATTACCCAAATATCATATTTTTTCACCCAAAACAAATAGATATCACATGGATGAAAATAATACCATGAATAAAAGGACCGATGGTCGAAAAATCATAAAACCATCAAACTATGTCCCAGAGAGAAAAATTGAAACCCAAAATATAATGAGCTCCAAAATTTAAATTAAACCCTGGGGTGACAATTTATTTATCCAGACATGTATTTAATATCATAGAATCATCTCACATTATATTGAATTAACATTATAGAATGTTTTTGTATATTAATCTTTATTATAAGTGTTATGATAAATTCCTTCAATATATGTATTATAATAATAAATAACCCTTGAAATTGTTTACACATTTTTCAACTCACATTTTCCTAATGTGAATTTTATCATAATTGCATAATATAATTTTAGGCTAACAACTTTGAAGTGTATTTTTAGGATTAATGCCTTTGAAACCTTATTATTAATATTTGAATAACATAAGGAAATCATAAATTGAATTGTTTATGTCAAATATAATATTACCGTTTTTATTCTAACCATGGAAACCGTGCGAAAATTAATTTCCCATAGACATATAACAATATAAAACGGTGGAAATAATTATTAGTATTGGATATATAAATAAAATGGTACAATATATATTATTATTGTCAAAACTATAAAAATTCTAGAGAATATAATCAAAATTATATAGTACATAGCATGAAAATGAAGATACATCATAAAAAATTTATATTCATAAGTATATTACCATTGTTAAAAAATTTGGAATCATAATTCATAATACCATGTTTATTCACCAAGGAATCCTGTATAATTTCCACTCTATATATTAATTTTTTAGTCAGTTCATGGGATATCTATTTTGGAGAACCCATCATAAGTCTTAATTTATGTGTCCCAAATATATAATATATGTTAATTTCATAAAAAACCCATAAATAATAAGGCAATGGTTTCATTTAAATTCATTGAGTACAAGGATATTTAAAAAATTTATCAATTCAACATTTTAATGAAATGAAAAAATGAATGTTGATTTCATTCAAGGAGAACCGTAATAAATGAAGTATTAATACTTACATATGAATACCCTTGAATAAAAATTTTATTCGATATTCATAACATTAAAACCATGGAATTGAAAATTAATAGAATATTTTAGCAGCTTGATGTCTATACATTGTTTTTTATTAAAATATATTAGTAACAGAAAATATTGGTATAAAATTAATAGAACAAACATTGGATAATAATTAATTGAAAAAAATAAAATTATTTCATAAATAATTTAAATTTATATGAGTAACTAAAAGGTAGAATTTAAAAAAAAGAGAATGAGAATCACTTACCATAAATGATACAAACATATAGTTCATAAGAGTTCAATGGATCATTAAAAACTTATTGTAATGTCTTTGAAAAGAAAAACTAATGGGAATATCATGACTAATGTAATTGGTGTAAATTTAATGGAATAGAGGAGATGTAATTTATAATAATTTTACTTGTATTTTTATTAATATATATATATTCCCTAGAAAAAGAAATAATGGAAAATTTAAATAATTTGCATAAGCCAGGTTTTTGTTAATGGTTTTTGAGGTTTGAGTAATCATTTTTGTCTTTTACTCATGAGTGAAACTAAATCCAATGTTTTTATATTACATTGAACTTATAAAATTAATATTTCCATAATATACTGTTATAAAAAATGCATAATTTTAATATTCATTTTTGAAATGTAGATTATATGTTTAGAAACACATTTTAATTCCTTATAATAAATAATAGTAGTACAATAAATGTGATTTTTTCCTTGTATTTTTTTTTACATTTTCATCATTAATTTATATTTAATAATTTATTATATAAAAATATGAAAATAGAATCATAACCAAGTCCTAACATGATAAATTAAAATAAAATGAATATTTTTTCAATGTAATCTTTTAAACATGAATGTTTTTCTTTAAAATGCATCGTTTGATATAAAAATAGTTTCTATAGGATAATCATCAGTACATCCCTCATAAAATGTACCTAACATATGAGTAAATTATATTATCATTTTTCATTAATAATTTTTGTATATTTTTAAAATTTTAAAATAATAAATATTATTGAAAATAACAAAATATATAATAATATGTCATTTTAATAATATATTATTCGCAAATATAATGTTTGTATATATAAAAAATGATTATAATAATAATCATATTTTTTTTAATAAGATAAATTAATTAATATATATTTGGTGTTGGTAAAACCACTTTTTCATTTTAGTTAAAAAAATTACACCTTTATTGTGGTAGTTTCAAGAGATACAACCACTTATTAGCCTAAAATACAGCCTATGGGTAATGTTCATAATAGTGGTAAATTCATCGGTGGACCTGAAAACATTTTCCTTGTTGAAATATCCACTAAAATGATATTCTCTTATAGTTATTTCTAGTTGAACCATATTTCTTTAAGTTATAATTTCTACTCTTTTAGAGTTAATGTACCAAATGTGTGTTTATCCGATTTTCCATTTAAATATTTCTATGTCTCTATCTGAACATAAACTATGAGTTGACATGGTGTTACAGTGTCATGGGAAACATGAATTAATATATTAGAAATATTAATATATAATTTTTGGCACTGACATGCATTGGTTATAAGGTAATGGATTTTTCCATTATTTAGAACATTGTATGTGTAATTTATGATCATGGTTGATTCAAGAATGTTGGGTTTAACCTTAGTGTGTCATATGCTTGGTGGGAAATGTATTTTCAGTCGAGGAAAGCATGATTAATTAAAATTAAAAATTAAATTTATATATTTTACTACAATTTTCTACCATAACAAAACATCAATATGTACCATCTTAAAACAACACCACATTTAGATGAAATAAACTATGATGATTTAAAGTATGTTCTGGCTTATTTAATTGGAATATATGACTAAAGAATAATATGAAATCCGATTTGTGTGGTTCTTGAGGTTGGTAATGAAACAAATCCTTTACATCCCTAGACATTATATTACACACCACTAGTTAATCCAAATCGAGTCAAAGATAATAAAATGGGGTATCCTTCATGTTTATAAAATTATTCATCATTGGTTCTTATCTATAATTATTGATATGTGATTTATATGTACTTATTTTGAGCCTATCAAGATCGATAAATTTTTTAAATATTTATTCTAACATTTTCCATGTTATCCCACTGGATACACACATTTCATGATAGATGTATGAGACCCATTTTCCAATCATTATTTCACATTTGTTTGATTTGGTTTTCCAAAAATTAGGTTCTTTCTATTTATTATTATTCTAGTGGGACATAAATCAAAAAATTTAAGGAGGGTACGGGAATGATTGAACCATTATAATCAAGGTGTTTGAGTGAATTGGGAACGAAATGGGGTTTTTTGTATGGATGTGGATGGATTGTAGTTAGTGCTTCTTAGACCACCAAAAAAAGTGGCAAAGGTTATTAGAGATGATATTAGACGCACTTCAGATCATTGTAATATGAATGGAATAAAATTTAAAAACACTAAAGGGTTGGAATATATGGACATTGAGAGGACCATTGATTTCAAGTAGTCAAATAATGGATGGTGGCCTTGGCTGATTGGGAAAGATTGTAATAGATCTATATGTTATGGGAATATCCTGAATACACATCTTGTATTATAGAAAACTATATTCAATGTTATTAATATAATTGTTTGGCTTGGGATTCAATTTAATTAATGATCACACATCCTGTTTCCAAGACAACATGCTTTGTAAGGCCTCCCAAGAATCTGTGGCGTGTTCCAGCTAAACATTCCCATGACACTATTTGGGAAGGCACACCATTTACTCTTTGATTAAACATGAACCTCCAAATTTACACAATAATGACTTGATACCTAGGCAAGTCATGGTAAATAGATTTGTATTGGAGAACATGACTATGTAAATGGGCATTGATAAATGATCATGGGTATGTCTGGATTGATGGATTAAATAAATTTACTATGTGTACATTCAACGGAATAAGACATTTTATTCCAATCAGTTCCCAGAGAACATCATTTCTGTGTGATGAGTTGGGGTCACACACTATGTGGACCCAAAACATGCCATGAAATCTATATAGATCATTATCCACATGATTTTCCTTCATCTTGAATCCAATATTAGACCACGAGAAACCTAAAATTAGTATATTTTCACATATAATTAGATGGGTTCCATAATATTGGAATATCAGAAATAATTAATGGTATTTATAATGTGACTCTTTTTTCAGAAAATATGTGAAACATTGTAGTTTTCTTGGAAATATCATCACTGAGATTAAGAGGTTATAACTCTCATTTCACACCTTGGATAAGGTTCCACAAAATCCATATATAGGTTGAGTCATCACACCCCTATACATGACATGGGTCCCCTATATAAAAATTGGAACTCCCATATATTCAAGATTTAACAACGTGTGTATTATCTATGGGAGTTTTGGTACTATTGAATCTTGAGAATTATATAAAAGAGTTTGCCCCTACACACATAAATTTGTGAGGTTTTTTTTGATGTTGGTTATAAGATATAGACTTTTGAGTAGTTTCAATAAATTTTTTAGTGAGTTGGAGATATTCATTGCTTATATACAATATTTTTTTATGATTATATATGTATATAGTTTGTTTGATTTCACTATATCTTTTGGTTGATGTAATCTTATTGGAATCATTATATTACTTCCATTGTGGAATTCATCGTTTCCATCTATTTATTTATATAATCACCTTATCATTTGATTTTTTTGCATGTGTCATGTATTATGCAAATGATTAATATATCAGATAAGAATTTTGTTACTCATAGTGTTACCTAAATGAATTTTCCAGGTATGGTGGTCATACATTGAAATACAGAGTTGATCTATCTTAGTTATTTTTAGGATTGTAATGATGATTAAGATAAGGAAAAAATTGGGAGGTTAATTTTGTACATCAATTGTATTGATATATTTAGAACATACCTCCAATTATATAGAAAATGTATCTTTAAATATAAAATATAAGTGAGCGGTAAAATAATTATTATAAATGAAAATAGAGATTTATAGTTTGTCAATGCATAGAGACCCCTTAGTCCACTCCACCAACAATATCTCCACATATATGTTGATTTCAATATACAAGTCCTCTAATCATGAATCCTTAACTACATAGTGTAGTAACTTAAAACCTTTAAAATATATTTTAGTGAGACTTATGGTTCCTGTTTCAGGAACTATAAATCCATGTCATAGTACATTAAGTTGAATCTTCACTATGAGAGGGTCCAAGTCGTCAAATGTCCACAAAATAGTGTCCTAGGAGTAGATAATAAAATATAACAAAAGACATTGATTTGATGGAGAAAAATATTAAACACCAGATTTTGTGGTAAAAATTGATAGATGTAATTTATCGTCAATAAAATACAACATCAAATAGTTCATCCAAAATTCACAAAATTATTTAAAATAGGAGAAATGACAACAAAATATGGATTTGTAAACATGAAAGTCTTTAAAGTGTATCTATGTAAAATGCTCTATTGATCTTCTATAAGAATATGTAATAATAATATTCAGTAGAACCGGTAACAACACCAATGATTTTATTGGTTATATGAAATATATATGTATCCAAAGTGTATCTTACATTGAAATAACTAAATTATTGTCATTTAAACACAATTTTTCTTACATATATATATATATATATATCATATTCTATTATTAAAACTGATTAACATTTCTGATATTTATATTGTAGGACGAATAACACCACCTCAAACTAGCTAGAAATATATGTTACAATAAATCATGAATATTTGAAATAAATAATCCTTAAATAAAATAATAACTTCCCACAATATTAGATATGATTTTCTCTGCTCAATAAGAGCCTTTAAATTGATCATAATTATACTTTGAATTAAAAAAATTGTTTTAAATATATCATTAATTATTTTGAATCTATTGCATAAATATTAAATAAAATCATAGATTTACTACTATATTGTTGATAAGTTAAATGTAGGATTCATGATGTCATGAAAATATTTAAAATGTATGGTCAAGAATATTGGTTTGTTGAAAACAATGAATTTTTTACCATATGTTTCCCACAAATGTATGGATTGAAACAAAATATAGGGTTTTTTATTAATACTTTTCCAGTGGGGTGATGTACATGATCCATATGTGTTTTTTTAAATATAGGGTTGATTAACCAAATGATATTCTTAATATCATAGGTTGTGAACAATGTTTTTAGATTAAGTTAAAATGTCATCCACAATAATCTAAGTAATATTATTATATGTATCTCAGAGATGAATATATTTCGAGAATAAATATTATGATGAATGTCCCGACCCATCCTTGGGGCCCATGCTATGACTACCCCAAGCCCGCCTTTTATAGGCCCAGGGTGGCGACTATCACCAAAGGAGTAAATCCAGATGAAAAGGGAAGGCATTGCCTTTATATAAGTAAACAAACACAATAGAGTACACAAGTGAAGTAAGAACTAAGTATAACTGAGTATAGAAGTGAGTGCTAAAAAAGTAAATGGGCTAGTATAAAAACTCAACTGAAAGTACAGTACAACTGAGAAAGAATGTACAACAGCAGTAAAGTAAAGTGGCAGCCACTAAGTCGTCCTCTGGGAATCCCACCTGATGGGTGGGTACAGATAGTCTTGCTGGTGCCTCGGTCCGTCCGTCCGCACCGTGTACGTACCGCCAGGTGGTCCACCTCCGGATATTGTCCAACTCCACAAGCCTCAACCACGATCAGTGTTGTCCATCATCTGCATCCAACACAACATTATGCGGTCAATGCCAATGCAGGGGTGAGTATACGATACTCAGTAGGGACCCCGAGACCCCCGAAGGTCTCCCAGAATCCATGAAGGATAAACCAAAAAGGAACGGAACAAACACAAAGAATAAACCTACCCTACTTATGTATATTCCCATATATATACCTAAGTCATAAGTCTCAGTACGACTCCAACTTTAGAACCCAAGCACAATCCAGTCCACATTAGAAAGAAGTCAATTATTCCAATTTAAATTATTGAAAGTCAAAACTCATATCACAAAGGTATACTTATCATGAAGAGGTGTAGAGATGATTAGATGTATCCTCTGAATCATCTCCTATGCCGAACCCACGTAGGATCCATGTACAGAAGTCGTCGCTGCCGAACCCTTGTAGGATCCATGTATATTAACCATCACTCCCAAACCCACGTAGGATCCAAATAGTGTCGCCATCACTGCCGAATGCACGAAGGATCAATGTAAAGTCATTATCGCTGCCGAAACCACATAGGATCCAAGTACAGTCGTCATTGTCTTCGCAGTTACAGCCAACTCTAGGGTTCCCGCACACAACATACTCAATTCCAGGAGGGTCCCCACAATGAGTAAAAAGGTGTCGATACATCAACATTCACGATGTCCAGAGTTGATGTATCCTGAAGTCCTGTCTTTTCAAAAGGAACTCAACATGAAAGACGGCGCGTCAAACTGACACCCCATCTAAGAGATATAGGATTTTCTATTCTTGGGGCCCAGTTGGAAATATACTCGTTCCAAACTCGTCCGATTATGAAAGTTGTCCAAAACTTACATAGATTATCGAAAAAGGGCATCCTCATCGAAATGGTGACGGTGCCACAGAGGGCACGTCGATCAGATGGGCGACCTTTAAGATATTCACGTTTAAGTGAATAACGGGCCCGACCCGTTTTTCCCAAAGGTCCGACGGCTCAGGTTATCCCAGTTTGATGGGTCCGACCTAGAAGGGATGTCAGAGCAGTCCGATGGAAAATGTAGCTCGACCCAAAGGACGCGGCCCGACCTGAAGTGGTGCGGCCCGGCCCAGCCTGGCGCGACCTGGCTCAGCTCGGCCCGGCCGGGCACGTGGCCCGGCTGGCTTGGCCCGAAGGCTAAGCGGCCCGAGGGGGCGTAGCCCCCGAGATGTCTGAAACAGTGGTTCCATGCGTGGCCATCCTTCCCAAACCATTCAGCAGGGTCGGCCGACCTTATGGCGCAAGTGGCCCGCACAGCGGCTCGCAGCTCTTCTGGCATGACGCCCGCCTAACACCACGGATCTGCTCCTCCCAGTTGTCCAACGGGCCTGCCGATTCTCCGGCGAGGCGCCCTCCTGGCGCCGCGGATCCCCTTCACCCGGTCGACCGACGTGCCGACCGTTTCTTCTGCCGAAGCGGCCCGCGGTTCCTCCTGCACAGCCGGCGCGACGGTGCCGGCTTCCTTCGCCGCATTCCCATCACGGCGCGATGGCGTCGTGCCTCTTCCGCCTTTAATTGCCTATTCTAAAAAATAATAATAAGCAAGATTAATTGAGGGTTGATGGTCTGTGTTCGTTCGACCAAATCCCTCTGTGTAAAGAGATAGCAATTTGCCGTATATAAACAACGATTTCCAATGAAGAACGAGGTATGAAAACATTCACATTCAAGAATAAACCCCTACCTCGATAATTTACATCGCACGTCGGGAATTGCGGAAGACGGTGTCATGGGGAAAGGATTCGTAGGCGTCGTCAGAGTGCACCTGAGGAGGAAGCGAGGTCTCCTCTCTTGTCGCGAAGTAGTGAATGGGTGGCAGATCATTGTTCTTCATGGAACTGGCGTTCTTCGTCGAAGAAATTGTCGTTCTTCGTCAGAGGATGATGTTCTTCATAAACTCAAGAGCTATCCCAATCCTCCTTAGCACAACGAAATCCCTCCTCTAATAATATAATAGTCTAATTCTATTATTTTATTTCACATGAAATTTAAATTTCAAAATTCAAATCACCTCATTAATTAAATGTGTTGGAAATTAATTAAAGAGTGGTAGAGGAAAGATCCCCATAATTTTGAGGGGCTGTCGTGAATTAATGGAGTGAGGGAGGTGGAGAGATTGGAAATTAAAAGGGGGGTTGCTATATTAATGAGGGGCTTTAAGGAGTTTAACGGAAAATGAATGGTTGGGGATTGTGTGGGCCCCACCTCTCTAACATCAACACTTGGGTAGTTATGTGGATGTGGGTCCCACCCTTAACTACCCATGGGAGGAATTAACCTCCTTAGATATATAAAATTGTTCTAACAATTTTATTTATATTTTTTTTTATTAAACCACAATTTATAAATTCAATCCCGCATAAAACACAACCGCGGTAATTATCTCCTTAAGCAATTACCGGCACTGCGAGTTTATCAGTGCCCTCAGATTTCATTTCTGAGAACCGGTTCAAAATATAGAAAAACCCGCTCATTCGTTCACTGAACGTACCTGAGCTAATCTTTGGAAATTGATTCCAGGAACACCGGGCCTCGGAATCAAGTGTCGTCAGATGCCACAGTCTTGTAAAATTTCAAATTATTTAAAAAATAAAATTTCCTTCAAATTTTTGGGTCTTTAAATTACACCCAACTTAGGGATTTGCGTCCCCTTAAAGCTATAACATAATCTATGGAAACAAATTAGTGTATTGTTCACTCATCTGAGCCTCTCGCTCCCATGTTCTCTCCTGGAGGTTCCCGTGCTACCAACAAACGTGCACTAGAGGAATCGATCGTCCATGTAGGACCCACTCCTATCGATCCTTGATCTCCACAGGGACCTCCATGACTGTAGCCCCGTCATCAATGTGCAACTCCTTGTGGACGATGATATGCATCAGGTCATGCACGTATCTCCTCAGCTGAGATATGTGGAGACGTCGTTCGCCCAGTGCAGCTGTGGTGGAGGGGCCAGGCGGTAAGCCACCTCGCCTACTCTGCAGAGGACCTAAAAATGCCCGATGAACGGAGGAGATAACATGCCGCCGTAGCCAAGTCTCTGCAATCCACGTCAAGATGAGACCCGTAAGAAAACATGGTCTCCATCCTTGAACTCTAGTTGTCTCAGTATCCTATCAGCATAGGACTTCTGTCTACTCTGTGTAGTCCTCATTCGCTCCTAGATGATCTGCACCTTCTCTACCATAGCCTGAACCATCTCAGGTCCTACGAGTACTGACTCCCCAGGGTCAGTCCAGCATAGAGGTGATCTGCAAGGTCAGTCGTACAGTGCCTCGTAAGGTGTCATCCCGATGGTGGATTGGTAACTGTCGTTATTACGCAAACTCCATCAAGGGTAGGTGATCCTCCCAACTGGGACCAATGTTAAGGACACATGCACAGAGCATGTCCTCGAGTGTCTGAATGGTCCTCTCCGTTTGGCCATCCATCTGAGGATGAGAGGCAGTGATCAGGTGTATTTTAAACCCTAATACCTCTGAAAACCCCTTCAAATTACGCGAATTAAAGAGAGAGTCTCAAACGAAGATGGTAGATGATGGAACACCATGATTCCATACAATCTCATGAATGTAGAGGGATCCCAAGCTCTCTACTAATCCCTACTCTCTAATTGGTAGGAAGTGGGCTGACTTGGTGAGTCGGTCTATGATCACCCTGATGGAGTCATGTGCTCTGGATGTACGTAGAAGCCCCATCACGAAATCCATCGATATCCCATCCCTCATCCACTCCAAAACCTCTAAGGGTTGTACCAATCCTACTGGTACCTAGTTCTCTACCTTCACTTACTGGCAAGTGAGGCATCGTGAAATGAACTTTGCTACAACCTTCTTCATACCTGGCCACCAGTGATGTCGTCTGAGGTCATGGTACATCTTTGCCACTCCAGGATGTACCTCTAGAGGGGAAGTGTGAAATGTCCTCTTCACTTCCTCCTACAGTACAACTAGTACCATGGTACGCCCCCTGAAGAGGATGACTTGCTGTCCTCCTTCAAAAAATCCATCAGGCACCTGCCCTGTGGAAATCTGAGCACGTCGCGTCTCACAGTAAATGTCCCCACGCTGTGCCTCTCTGACCCGCAGAAGTAGTGGAAGAGTGACTTTGAGAGACTATAGAAAGGCTACCCAATCTCTATCTACGAAGGATATTTACAAAGCATCTAACTATTCTGTCGCCTCTACAAGTAGTTGAATGCCTGATCTCCTTCTAAGAGAATCATCCACAATGCTCCCCTTACAAGGATTATAGACTATCTCAAAGTCATAGTCCTAGAAAAACCCGATCCATCGCCGCTGTCTCAGGTTCATTTCCTTCTTGCGAGAAGATGTACATGAGGCTCTGGTGGTCAGAGTAGACTGTAATGCCCTTTGTAGTTAGATAATTCCACCACATATTCAAGGTAAAGACCACTGATGATAACTCCAGGTCATGGGTAGCGTAGTTCTGCTCGTGCTTCCTCAACTCTCGTGAACCATAGGTGATCACTGCCCACTCCTGCATCAGGACACACCCGAGTCAGGTACCTAATGTATCGTAGAAAACTACATACCCTATGCCCTCCTCCGATATCCTCAAGATGGGCCAACTGGTCAATCTCTGTTTCATCTCCTTGATGCTCTGTTGACATATATATGACCAAACGTAGGGTTTCCCCTTCATCATCAATGGTGAAAGCGGTGCTAGAAATCTAGAAAAGTCTTGCACAAATCTTCAATAGTACCCAACCATACCTAGGAAACTATAATCCTCTGTCATGCTTCTGGGTGGCTCCCAAGAAAGTACTGCCTCAATCTTTTCAGGATGCACAACAACATCACCCTCCAAGATGATGTTCCCCAAGAAGTGAACCTCTTGAATCCAGAACTGGAACTTCAAGAGCTTACCATAAAGCTGGTGCTTCTGGAGTGTGTCTAGTACAACTCGCAAGTGGTAGGCATGCTCCTCCTCAGTAGTCTAGTAAATAATTATGTCGTCAATGAAGACTATATAAAAACAATCGAGGTAAGGCTAGAAGATATTGTTCATAAGACTCATTAACAGTGATGGTGTGTTGGTTACGCCGAAAGTCATAACCATGAACTCGTAGTGGCCATACCAACACCTGAAGGCCATCTTCTTCACATCCTTGTCTCTAACTCTGAGCTGATGATAACTTGACCAGAGGTCTATCTTCGAGAACCATCATGTTACCTCGAGCTAATCAAAGAGGTCATAAATCCTCAGGAGTGGGTACTTGTTATTTTCAGTCACCTGATTCAGGTGACAGTAGTCAACACATAGTTGTATGATCCCATACTCCTTCTTGGAAAACAATACCGGAGTAGCCTAGGGTGAAAAACCGGGTCGGATGAATTCCTTACCCTGTAAATCTTCTAGTTGTACCCACAGATCACAAAGCTCGGAGGGGCCATCTGATAAGTTAGAGTAGATATTTGTGCTATCTCGGGGTACATGTCAATGTAGAAGTCTACCTCTCTACGAGGTGGTAGTCCTAGAATGTCTTCATGAAAAAAGTCTGCATACTGATCCACCACAACAGGAAAACTCGGACTTCATACATAAACCGCTCCTAGGATGAGCCTAGCCAACTGATGGGTGATCGGCCGCCCTCTCCTCAGCGCAAGTCCATCCTATGCTACAAAGACTCCCTTCTCACCGATGAAGGTGAACATGCTCCTATCAGTGCGGACTCACCACACTTTGTGCCTAATATAGTCGATCTGAGCATGGAATGTAGATAACCATTCCATGCTCATGATGAGGTTGTAATGCCTCAACACCGCTACAATAAGATCGCTGCAGAAGCTCTCACATCCTAGAGTACGCTGATACTGCCGATACCATTTCGTAATCATCGAGTCTTCTTTTTTATGAGAATCTAGTCGTAAGGATCAAGCCAACGACTCTGTCGGAATCTCCGAGCACCAAACAAGGGTAGAAACAATGAATGAATGACTCACTCATGTGTCTATAATAACTACAACAAGGGTGGAGTAGTCACAGATAATACCTCAAATCATCTCTGGTGTGTTGTGGTCATAGGCTTGGAATACCTCGAGCGTAGCCTTCCCTTGTCTGCCAGCTCCCTGTGGCCGGGGTGGTCCTCCCGGTGGTGGTGGTGGTAGAGCCTCGAAGTGTCGTCCACCACCCGCTGCTCGGAAAGATCGTCTGCCACATCCACCTTCTCTGTGTGGACCACCACGGTCGAACCTCTGCCTCTACATGGATTGTCCCTCAACTCTCTCCTGCTCCACAGCATGGTGGGTCCAGTAGTCACGAACCATGTGGCCCTGCCCGCCGCATGCATATCACTGCCTTCCTCTCGTATGGATGGATCTACTGCATGTGCCCCGCACTTCTGAACCAGAATCCTGTGGTTTCCAACCTGATGTCCTAGTCCAGTTAGACCTATGTGAAATTTTTCTGCTACCGGATGAAGAAGACTCTATTACGTGTTGCCCTGCGGTGGGTCTCACTGGTGGCGTCGCTTAAGCACGAAATCTCTCCACAAGAAGGGCTCACTTCAGTACTCCATCCTACATCAGAATGTTGATGGAGATCATAGAAGCCATGATCTTATGCCTCAGTCCTTGCTCAATGGTCAATGCTCTGAAGAATGGGTTTCATAACATGTCTGTGGAGTAGCGTGAGACATCGATAAATATCACCGAGTACTGGGCTACTATCATGTTGCCCTGCCAGAGCTGTAGTAACTCCTGGATGCGCACTGCATGGAGGGTGTCTGGAACAGAATCCAAGAGGAAGAGGCTATCGAAGTCCATCCAAAGTAGATATGCCTCGTCGTGCACATGGAGCATCAACCTCCACCATCTACCTACTACTATGGGCAGGAGACTCACAGAAAGGATCCCCATAAGGTCTACTGGCGTCCCTACCAATCTGAAGACTCTGATGATAGCCTCTAGACAATCCTTGGCTTCCTGAGGATCCGTATCTCTACGGAACCTAGGAGGCCTCTATCACTGAAACTCATGCAACAAACTCAGGTGTCGTGTACTCTCTGCTGCTGGGGCTGGTGGTATTGGTGGCCCAGCGGGTAGTGGTACCGTTGGTGCCTCCGCTATAATGGGGCCCTGTACAGAGGCCTCGTCACTCGGTGGGATTCAATCCTGCACGTAACTTGGAACCCTATTTTCCATCATTTGTGGGGCCATCCTGAGAAGAAACAGGTGTTCCACGGTTATTACAATATATGTGGTGAGATGATAAAAAGTAATCACAGAGAAATGTTTTGAAACACACTTGCAATCAATGTTTTCAGGCACTGAGTCAAAAATACGAAGTCAGGGTCCTGGTGTATGGATATGTCGAACACTGCACCAACACTGGACTCCCTGAACTAATAACCACACTCCATAATCATAACATTATTGCTTCACAGAGATGAAATTATTAGAGTCCTGAGTTCTGCAGTAGAACTGACTCCTCTGATACCAGTTTGTCACGACCCGTCCTCAGGGCCCGTGTTGTGACTACCCCAAGCCCGCCTTCCATACGCCAGGGGCTGGAGACTACCACCAAAGGCATAAATCCCAATGAAAAATGAAGGAATTTACTTTATATAAGTAAACAAACACAACAGTGTATGCAAGTGAAGTAAGCACTAAGTAAAACTGAGTAAAAAAGTGAGTGATGAAAAAGTAAATGGTCCAGTATACAAACCCAACTAAAAGTACAATACAACTGAGAAAGAAAGTACAACATTAGTAAAGTAAAGCGGAAACCACTGAGTCGTCCTCCGGGAATCCCACCTGAAGGGTGGGAACATATAGTCTCGTCGGTGTCTTGGTCCGTCCGTCTGTACCGTGCACGTCCCAGCAGGTGGTCCACCTCCGGATACCATCCAGCTCCACATGCCTCAACCATGATCAGTGTTGTCCGTCGTCTACATCCATCACAACATTGTGCAGGCAATGCTCACACTGGTTTAAGTATACGATACTCAGTAGGGACCCCGGGAACCCCAAAGGTCTCCCAGAATCCATGATGGATAAACCAAAAAGGAAAGGAACACAAACGATGAATCAACCAACCCTACATAGGTGTATGCCCATACATATACCTAAGTCATCAATCTCAGTACAACTCTAACTTTCGAACCCAAGCACAATCCAGTCCATACAGGAATTAAGTCAATCATACCAATGTTAATGATTGAAAGTAAAAACTCAGCTCACACAGGTATACTTCTCACAAAGAGGGGTGGAGATGATTAGATATAGCCTCTGAATCATCTCCTCTACCGAACCCCCATAGGATCCAAGTATAGTAGCCATTGCTGCCGAACCAACGTAGGATCCAAGAACAGTAACCATCACTACCGAACCCATGTAGGATCCAAGTACACTCACCATCCCTGCAAGAACCACGGAGGATCCAAGTAAAGTCATCCTCGCTGCCGAACCCATGTAGATTCTATGTACAGTCGTCATCGTCATCGCAGTCCCAGCCATCTCTAGGGTTCCCACCCACAGCGTACTCGATTCCAAGAGGGTCCACTCCACGAGTAAAAATTGGTCGATACATAAACTATCATGAATTCAAGAGTTCATCTATCCTGAAGTTCTGTCTCGTCAAATGGAACTCATTGCGACAGACAACGCATCAAACGGATGCCCGGTCTAAGAGATATTGGCTTTTCTGTTTTAGGGGCCCGATTGGAAATATGATCGTCCCAAACCTGGACATTTACCAAATATGTCCAAAACTCACATAGAGTATATCAAAAGGACCGCCTCATTGAAAGTGTCACAGTGCCGCAGATGGCGCATCGATCGGACACAAGGTCTTTATGTTATTCTTGTTTAGGTGAATAACAGGCATGACCCGTTTAGCTGAATGGGCCGACGGGGCGGGTTAACCCAGTTTGATGGGTCCGACCCGACAGGGGTGTCGGAACGGTCTGAAGGAAAATATAGCTCAGCCCGAAGAATGCGGCCCAACCCAAAGGGGCGCACCCCGACCCGGCTCGGCCCGGACCGGCGTGGCCTGGCTGGCTCGACCGACTGGCCGAGAGGCTCGGCCAGAAGGTCGAGCGGTCTGAGGGGGAGCGGCCACCCGACAATCTAAACCGGCAGCGCCAAACAGAGCCACACATCCTAAACCAGTAGGCTAGACTTGCCGGCCTTCTGGTACATGCGGCCCGCACTGCGGGCCGCGAGTCTTCTAGAGCGGTGCCCTCCTGGTGTCATGGATCTGCTCCTCCCGGTCGTCTGCCGGGCTGGCCGGTTCTTCTACCAGAGTGGCCCGTGATGCAGTCCGCGGTTCCTCCCACAGAACCGGCGTAACGGCGCCGGATTCCGTGGTCGCGTTCCCGGCACGGCACGACGGCATCAGTCCTCTTCAACCTTCGATTTCCGATTCTAAAAAACAATAATAAACAAGATCAACGGAGGGTCGACGAGCAGTGTTCATTCGACCCACACCCTCTATGTTAAAGCGATAGCATTTGGACTTATATAAACAATGATTTCCAAAGAAGAACGGGGTACGAAAACATTCACTTTCAAGAATAAACCCCTACCTCGATAATTTACGTCGCACGCCGGGCATCGCAAAAGATGGTGTTGTAGGGAAAGGATATGCAGGCGACGTCGGAGTGCGCCTGAGGAGGAAGCTGCATCTCCTCTCTTGTTGTGGAGAATAGAATGGTTGGAGTTTCCCCATTCTTCATGGAAACGGATTTCTTCATTGAAGAAATCATCGTTCTTCATCGGAGGACAGTGTTCTTTAATAACTCAAGATCTCCCCCAATCCTCTTTATCACAACGAAAGCCCTCCACTGGTAAAATAATAGACTAATCCTATTATTTTTTAGACATGCAATTTGAATTTCAAAATTCAAATAACCTCATTAATTAAATGTGTTGGAAATAAATTAAATAAAGGGAGAGGAAGGATCCTCATAAATTTGAGGGGTAGTCATGAATTAATGGAGTGAGGGAGGTGGAGAGATTGGCCATTAAAAGGGGGGTTGCCAAATTATTGAGGGGGTTTAAAGAGTTTAGAGGAAAAATAATGGTTGGGGCTGTTGTGGGCCCCACCTCTCTAACATACACACATTGTTAGTTATGTGGCTGTGGGTCCCACCGATAACTACCCATGGGAGGAATTAAACTCCTTAGATACATTAAATTGTTCTAACAATTTTATTTATGTTTTTATAATTAAACCATAATTTATAACATCAATCACGCATAAAAAAAACTGCGGTAAATGTACCCTTAAGAAATTACTGGTGCTATGAGTTCATCGGTGCCCTCAGATTTCAATTCTGAGCACCGGTTCAAAGGATAGAATAATCACACTTGTTCGTTCACTGAACGTACCTGAGCTTAACTTCAAAAATTGATTCCGGGCACACCGGGCCTCGGAATCAAGTGCCATCAGAAGCCACAGACTAGTAAAATTCCAACGTATTTACGAAAAAAAGTTTCTTGAAATTTCCGGGTCTTTACAATGAATATTATTTTCCTAGAATTCATAAAAAATTGTTTCCTTAGTTATTAAAATGTGGATGTTTGTAAGAATCAAAATCGAAAAGAAATTAAAGAAGATGGTGAATCAACACATGCACATTAACATTACCCTTTTTTGTTATCACAGAAACCATATATATATATATATATATAATTTAATACAATTTTGAAATTTTCTTGAATAAATTAATATTAAAATTTCTTTTCGAAAAAATATATCTGATGCAAAAAGTTCATAAATTGAAAATTTACGATTTCACTTTATATTTATAACCAATTATATCATTATAATATTTAACATAAATTTTTCATATCTGGCATGATAAGGATAAAAATTTCACCCACATATCAGGGATATTATGGAAATAAAATTCTCTATCTTCTCTAAACTAAAACTATAAACTCATCCACAATATTGTGACCTAAAAAATCAAAGAGACAAATGTAGTTAAGAAACATTCTTCAAATAAATGCTTCAATAAAAAGATATTTTTTTAATTATGGGGCATATAAATTATTTATTGAATAAAATGGTTATTTTCGGCAATTTCCCATTAAATAATATCATATTTATTACAGAATGACTAAAACAATTTTAAAAAATAATTATAAGAACTTTTTAACACCTTCTAAAAAAATGTAATTATTTTTTATTTATAATAATAAATAAATTAATTAAATTATATAATAATTTATTATTTTTCCACATATGTATGATAACAATTAAATGTTTAAAATAAAATTATTAACATCCTATAGGAAAAATGATTATTTAAAAATCTTTTAAAAATACTATATAATTATATTTTCCAATGACATGTAAAAAAAAAAAAATATGCATATTATGTTGAAATAGATATTTCATTTGAAAAGTAAAAACTATGAACATTTTAAATTAATTTAGACAAAACTTTTGAGATTTATTCTAGTTTATTTTTAAAATCTTTTTTTATTTAATGTGAAAAGAAAGAACATTATTTATCCAAGAATACATTTTTCTAATCAAGATCCTGCTTAGTAGTAGATTCTCTTCTGAATAAAAAAATTTGACATAAAATAACTACATTAAATGATTAGATGGATTCTTTTGAGATAAAACTATCTTTAAAATACTAATATTCCTTTAGAAGTTAATTCAAATTCATTTTTGATACATATGATTTATTTTTATATTTATACTACTTTTTAGAAGTGTCCAGATCATTGTGTAGCTTAAATTGTTCATTATTCACGGTTTTGATTTTAGAAATCATATTTTTATATGACATTGGAGTTGATGAATCTTCCAATTCTCCATGAATATTATATACCTTATTTCATTCAAAAGTCTTTTTAAATGAATATTAAACATATAAAATTGGATATTCTTTTAAAATATCAGAAGGAATAGATTTTATTACATTATGAGAATGATTTTATTATCAAATTCAATTACATGACCAATAAATATTGAAGTGACTAGGTTTCAAAATCATGTGAGATAGTTATTTTTATGAAATGAATAAATTAAATGTTATAAGAAGATGAAGAATGTTTTTTTGTATAGTTTACAATCTTTGATTCATATTCTACAACCAATAAAATATAGAATAAATGTTTCACATTTAAATTTCATAAAGGAATAATTACATAAAAGAATTCCATTGTTACAAAGTAAATTATTAAATAATAAAATGTGAATAATTAATTATTTTTATTTATGAGAATATAAACACTACCCTAATATGAACTACATTGACAGTGGATTCAAAACCGTGTCTAGATGTATTAGGAATGATTTTTTTAAAAATTAACTAACACATGGGTCAAAGTGTAATAATGATATATTTTTAAATGGTAGAAGATATAACTCAATTCATGTATAAAATATTCAATTCACTAAATGTATATTAATATAAAAATGAAATTTCTTCAGGGATCATTGAATATTGTTATGACATATTTTTATAATTAACTACTTTAATGTTCATCACTCCTTTGGTATATAGTTTTATGTAACACTTAATAGACCACATAATGTTTTAACGATTTAGCATAGTAGTGCAAACCATAAAACATCATATATATGATCATTTTGGTAAACATATATTTTTGGACTCGTGGTGTCAGCAATAAATAATTTAGGTATCCAAACATGTTTATTTTTGTTATGGATTATACTATTCAAGTTAAATATCTTTTTTGAGCAATAAATAATTTTATCACCAGAAATACGAGGCTTTATTAACATTATATGATATTCATAATTTATATTAAAACCAAAATAAATAATTTTAACATTATACATTTTTTTATACTTAAAACAAACAAAAATAATTTTTTTTTAAAAAATTGGTCATTCATCATTGCATATTAGTCCATGTATCCCTTTTTGGATTGATTTCTACCATGGATTTGATTTAATTTTTCTTTATTTATCATTATAATAGAATATTATTTCAAATTATAATATTCTTGATATGAAGTATTTAAAAATAGATTCACGTAGACCATGAGTGATTTTATAACACTTAAATTATAAATCTATATAACATTTTAAAAATATTACTTTTTAATATTGAAAAGTATCACAATATATTATATATTATTATAAAAATATATTAAAGAATCATATTTATCATATAGCACAATCAAATACCTATTAAATTCATTAAATATGATTTTTTCATAATATGATTTCTGAGAGTTTTAACATTGTATGACATTAGTATTACTATTAGACATACAATGTTTTTATCTATCTTTCACATAATCGAATGAATATTCATCGTGCGAATAAAAATAATTACTCTAGAAATACATTATAATTTTCATACATATTTCCTTATAAAATAAATAATTTTTTGCTTTAATTAATGGGAACATATCCTTTGTATGTCCTTTTACCTTCAATTCACAACATATTTTTTTTTCTGTACATTTAATTTTCCTTTTTATACTTTTTTAATTAATTTAAAAGGATATGATAATTATTTTTCTATATTTTGATTAATTGAATCAAATTGTTCCTAAATAAATGTTTTTAGATCACATTATCTAGGTGTTGTATGATTTTTTCTTTAACCAACATCAGAGATTCATACATCACTATAGTTCCAATCAATTCCATCATAGATAAATTTTACTTTTGTATAGAATGATGTATGTATGTAGATATTCCATTCCACTAAGAGGGTAGTACTCTGATTACATTTAACAATTGATTTGATTGTGAAATTTGATTTCCCAAATAGTTTCATTATTTAAAATCACTATCAATCTTACTATAAATTATATGAAAATTGCATCATCAATAGTTTTAAGAGTATGAAACATCTGTTTTATAGTAGAAAACATTAATTTTATTATATGTTCAGATAATTAATATCATCATTAATATTTATACACTTATCATAAGTTATATAATAATGAGATAGTCAATTATAATCATTATTTAGTTAACCAAAGATAATATAATTTATCTATTAGGAATTGACACACTATTATATTTATTGATACTAAATCTAATCATTCAAACCATCCTAATGAATCTCATAAGGATTATAAATATTTATATAAAACATTATTACAATATTTTTCAAATAAATAATCATACGTGATTTCTAGTATATATAATTATTAGTGTTAAAGTACAGATTATAAATCATCGATGTACCTTCTATGGAATCAGTCATTTCAAGATTTGTTCTCCTAAATCATTAATATTGTATTCTTAGAGATATTAAATTTTCATTATTATTCAATAGAGAACCATCATTATGGTTACTGGTTAATAGTTATAATATATCTTATTATTAAAATATTATATAATATTTCAATTATTTAAAAAATGAAATACATAGAAATAGATAACATTCATTGATATTAAATTCTCATATTTTATAGTTCCAAAATAATTTTATAATGAAAAAAAACTAGGATATCCCTTCTATTGATACCACTTGATAGGTCTTGTTGAAGATGAATAATAAAAAGAAACAATAGGGGGTAAATTGTGAACATAATAAAATTTGATATATTAAGAAAACCTCTCTTGGAATGCATCGAATTGTTATTCCTCTATTAAATATGAATGAGAAGGAGAAATAAAAAAGGAAAATGACATTGTGATGAATAGTGTCTTGGGGCACAAGGATCCCTTAGTCCAGTACAACAAAACTCTCTTTGGAATTTTTGCAATTTCACTACATAGTTACTCATATAAAAATTCCTTAAAAAGTGAATTTATATGATTGAAATGTATACAAGTATTATATAGAGAGTAATGATTCATTTCAAATTAACCAAGAATCAATATCCTAGTATAACAAGATGACACTTCACCATGACTGATTTTGAGTAGTCGATACTCCACCACGTCTAAGTCAGAGTAATTGAATCTCTAATAAATAAAAAGTACATTGTTTTATTAATAACATAGGTAAAACATAATAAATTTTATAAGTAATTAATAGATGAAATTAGGTTCCAATAACACATAAAAATAGATTTTAAATGTTTTATAGTCATTCTTCAAATAGACACAATTAAAATATAATACATATCTGTATAGATTTATGTCTCCATAGTGTATCTTTTAAAAATTTATTGTAGATATTGAAGAATAATATGTAGAAATAATATGAAATATAAGTTATTTCTACAATAGTTAGTTGATCTGATATATGAATACATGTAATTCACCAAATTATAGCTTTAAAGAAATGACACATTTTATGTACTTCAAAAAAAGTATTACCTTATGTATATCTCATATTTTCTACTGATGAATAACATGATTATATTTATACTTAATGTTTAATAGCTTTGGGTAAAAACAACTCTATAAATATTGTATAACAAATCATTAATATTTTAGTTTAAAATTCGTTCAATTTAATTGTAACATCCGAAATAATATTACAGATTTACATAATTTATTATTATCCAATAAATGGATCACATGGAGACTTTTAATCATTTATAATATATAATTGGATATATATTTATTTTCATCATAACCATTTCATAAATCGTAGAAAATAACATATATTTAAAACATTTCATGGAATTGTTAAATTTATGGTTCTATCATATGATGAAAAACTCGAATCAGATGTTTGAAAACATGTAGTTGATTAAAAATTTAGGGTTCAGATACTATTTGATTGTTTTTTCAAACCCATGTTTCCATAAAAACATGGACTCATGTATATATAAATTTCCATTATTATAGTATACAGTATCCAAAAGTTCTATTACAAATGTAGGGTTGTTGAACCATATATAACGCATACAAATGTTGTGTATGAATAGTGATTATAGAATAAATTTAGAACAAGTCTAGAATAACTCAAAAAATATTTCCCCATGGATCAATTACATGAATTTATTTTTATTACAATTATTATAATGAATATTAGTTTCTTCAAATTTCATTAAAAACAACAACATTTGTAAAAAAAGTGGACGTTTGAGAGCATCAAAACAAAAAATTAAATAAATAAATATGTGAACAAACACATTCTCAAAAAAAATTCTATAACAAATTAAAAACATGTTGGGTTTTCATTTCTATTTTAGAAATCAATTTTTCTCATTATCATTTTTATTTCATTTCCATTCTGTATATTCTTCCAAAAACATTATTAAAATTATAGTTGTACTCAAGATGTTTTAATTTTTATTATTATTCCTTAAAAATTCTTCTTCGAGATGGTTGTGAGTGTTTGTAAAGGAATGTTTGCCTTTGGAAACCCATTTTTTCTATTTCATATCAAATCTTTTCATCCAGTCCCAATAAAATAAGAGGTGGGCTTAGGGTTGTTGCATCCCCATCTTCTGGTGACCAGGTGGACCCCAGTGGTTCATGTCGTCACATATTAATGATAAAGTAGTTCCTTCCATGGGATGGTGTTTTATGTTGTCCCATGATAGGGAATTTTTGGGACATTGATATGTGTGGTCTAGGATTCTAGAGTGTTGATTTTCGGCAAAGGAACCTTATTTTTTTATAGAATATTGTGTATCCATTGATCAGGAATTTGACCCCTTATTATAGACATGGAATAATAATACATCAGTTAGAGGAAATAATGATACATGAATCATATGGGAACAATGCATATATGAATAAACCCATCCATGTTTCTAATTATAGATCATGCCGATTATCTAATAAGTGGTGAGGCCTAATTTTAGTGGCTATCTCAAGAGTATCTCACTCCAGGAAAGATGGTATCATCACCCCAATTGAATGAGTACTATATAACACTATCAGTTTAGGATGACTATGTGAATATGCTTAGAACGCTTCAGAAGTTCCATCATCAAATTACACTAATTCTCCAAGATGATCCATATACATAATTAAGAAGTATTATCATGACTCAGTGATCTATGTCATCTTTATTATAATGAACATGAATAATCATATGGTTTTTATGGCATTAATTCATTACCATGCAGTAGTAGGGTGCTAGAAGAGTCTACTCAGATATGTTGATAGTGGGAATACACATCCATGGTCGAAAATCTATCATATTTCTCATATAAAGCAATAATATTTTTTCTTGGTAAAATTTCATATCAAGTAGAAAACAAAGCTTCAAAAGGTTGATATGATAATGTATGACTATTCAGTGAGGGTCCCTAACTTAACATGATACTCCCATCATAATGTGCACCCATGATTATCCTGGGAGTAGATCCTTGAATGAGGTCTATGCATAAAAATTAAACCATGTGTGTTCTCTATACGCATGCCCATTTATGATGGAGTTATATAGAAATATATAATGAATAATATAATATATTTAGAAGGGATAAAGTAAATTTTTATAAAATTGGTAATAAACAAACCATTTCATCTATAATATGTCGTTGTCTTCTATATTCGATTTGATGGAAGATGATAAATTATCCTTCTCATACTCAAATCCATGGATCTTTGACTTATGGGTTTTGTATTTGACCCACATGGATAGGTGATGGTCACTGACATGAATTTTATGGGAGGGGTCACATGAAATGTGTTTCCCCAAACCTGTTGTGTTGAGATGGATATGAATATTGTTGATGGATCACCACGGTAGATGTAACATTTTCACCATGATTTCTCTTGAATTGTCAGGGCATCACCCATGGAGGTAGTAATAGTAATGGTTTTATTCATTCACTAATATAATGAGATCCTAGTGGAGGGATACACTATTATATTCTTCCACCACAATCACTATATGGAACATGCCAGCCATGGGGAGTGGGTAGTCAGAGCTGAAGACAGCTGCAGGATATTGAGTTCTTTTCCATGATATACATGATATTATTTGAGGTATGATTTATATGTTCTATAATATTTCCCCAATAATAATAGACATAGGAATAAATCTTTCCATAATGTATTTATCCATTGTGTGACAGCTAGTTATCTTAGTTGAGAAATTCGACAAGAATATATAGGCATAAATTCCAACAAGGAGTGATTCATTGATATAAAATATATTTCCTCAATGTGTGTTTGTGTATGGTATAGAGGTTTTAATATTGTTCGTCTTGGTCATCAAGATGAATCCATATGATTTCCTATTGAGAATATATTATGTTTAATGGTTTCATCCTAGAATAACTATAATCGTATATGATATTGATTCTATTGGGATTATGGGATGACATTTTCCATTATCAGTGAATTATATTTAATATTATAGTGACATAGTCATAAAAACTGAAAGAAAAAAACTATCACCCATTAGTCATATAGATAATCCACTAGTGAATAAGATTCTATAGGTATCTCAATTCCATATGTAGTCCAGAAATTTATGGATTCCATCCCTGAGTATGTTATGAGACTACCACTGAGGTGGGAGTTAGAAATATGAATTAGATGCACCCCCAATAATACCCCAATATCACTTGAGTATTATTCTATGACCCCTACCTTAATATGGGATCTGATGGTATGGTTGGGTGACCATTGAGTTATGTGATTTATCAGACCTTGTGTTTCCATCTGTGAATATCAACAATTATTTGGGATGAATACAGATGTGTTATTATGGAATTCTATTAATTATCATAACCTCAAACAGGTAATAACAAAAACGATATAATACATGAGGATGTTTGAGGGGCTCCATGATATTTTTTGTGTGTGATTTGGTTCTAAATGATTACACTCAACTCTAGATACATGTAGTTGAGTTTTTTCAGTGCTGATATTCCGAAGATCGACTTACAATTTTATTAAGGACACTATGAGTTCATATTAATGATTTTCAGTGTGATGAATTCACCCATAGTGTTTATTACTCTAAGGAACTTGATCATTCTTCCACAGAGAGGATAATTTTTTATTTTCATCAATGGTGACATTATAATTTACTATACATTATAGGAGGTTCATGATGATCATCTGATGATAGTCATAGGATTACTATAACATACCCAAACATTTAGTGAGAGCTGAATGATCTATTTTAGGGTTCATAAGGTTCACATTTTGATCAATTAGTTAACTGAACAATGATTATTTTTCATCTCAGTGAAGTTTGATACAATTATTTCCTAGGTGGAATCCTTCAGTGTATATGAGGCATAGTGTTTACCTGATATGGTTGGGAATGATAGGAGGTATGTAGATGAATTATCAAGGATTTCATCATCATTTTCTACCTTATTAGGGAAAGGTAATCTGTTAATCGGGATATTATAGTGTCAAAAATACTTCATCAAGATAAGGATGAGGATGACCAATGATCCAATATTGATACTACAAGAGGATGGGGAGGAGTACGTAGTGTGTTTTTGTGGATTTGGATATGGAATTTGTTGTGTTTTGATGTAGAAGTAGGAAGTGAAAAAATATGAGTCATGGTATTTTATACAACATAAATAAGAAAAAATCAAGACCTAGATTTAGTGGTGGTATTATTTATCCAATACATGTGGATATATTATCTAATGGGATATCATTTTTTATGTACTCAATCCACCATTGTATAAGTTATATATTCATTCATAGATATGAAAAAACATAGAAAATGGAACGGGTTAGAGTTAATGTCGGACTATGACATTATTTTAGTCTATACTCTTTGGAATGGAAACATTCAAAAATATGGACTACACTACAGGTCCCATTCCAAAATTTAGTAGGAGGTAGTTGTGTCATTTGTTTCAATATAGGTGACCTTGATGGATATGCGGTGTGAGCATTTTCATCAGTCATTAGTACTTTCCCATTCTGTTAATTAGATTGTGAGGAAACCTTATTTTGGAGACATATACTATAGAAATATAAATTTCTAGATATCCTATAGAGCATAACCAAATTTGTTTTATAATGGAGTGCAGAACATCATCATTTTCCATGGAATGATGGTGGCTCCATTTATTTTGGGTGTGGAGGTGACTATAAAATTTATATTCACACCCTAGGATGATTGTATCAGTGTCACAAATATGTAAAAGGACCATTGGAGGATGTTATTGTTGAATTACATGAGGAGGGGACAGTTGATTTATTTTTTTGGTGTATCACACGTCATCTAATGATGGATGAGAACCAGTTTCTTGTAGGTTTTTAAAAACCTAGAGAGATTTTATATATGAAGGGCACATCATCTTCATATTCATTGTGATAGTGATTTCATGTATAACAAGAGGGTATCATTATATTAGTATGATTTTTAACTATGTATTGTTGTTGACATAGAACCATTCTATCATGGAGTAGAGTATAGGGGAGACTATCTAGTTGTTATACATATTGGTGATTGGCTGTCGTCATGGGGTACCCCCGATAATCACCATTGATGGTAACTCTTGGGCTATGTCACTATTTTTGAAGGGCTTGTATGAGGATTTTGGAACCATTTTCATATTAGTTAAACATTTCACCCTAATAAATATAATAATACATTGTGTACTATCTAATTATTTGAGGATATCATGGGTTTTTGGATAGCTGACATCATCTCGAGATGGGATGATATGTTTCTATTGATATAGTTTTATTATAATAACATCTATCACTCTGCTATTGGCATGAACCCAATTGATTACATGTACATGATACAATGTAGGTCACCCTTGTGCTAGACTGAGTTTGGATAATGTTTTCATATTGGGATATAATCCAAAAGTATATAAGTGAATATGAGATGTAACTGATATATTATGTAGATTGTTGTTCTGGACCCTTCATGTTATAGTGAAGAGACCAAATTTTCATAATATTCTACCCAATATGGGGACTATGTCAGTTTGGACAGGGAGGCAAGATATATAAAAGATTCATTACATTGAATGATATCATACATATGGTTTATGAGGTTGATTACTAACTAGAACTACCTTGATAGTCAGATTTTTTTTGTGATTTCGTTCATGTGTTGTGGATGAGGATATATGTGCATTATTTGATGCATAAAAATGACTAGAAATAGGTAAAAATAGATCCACCATTGAAATGCACATAGTAGTGATCAACAGTTTGTGGGAGAGGAGCCTAAATGGAAAGTCCATTCCCATGGTTCATGTGTTGTTGCTATATGGTGGTGTTCAAGAAACCCATTTAGAGTGAGAGAGTCATATGTATACATGGTTCCCCATCACCATTTGGTAGCTTGTACTTTTTTAGGTGAAATGTCTTGAGGAATAATAGAATGTAAGTAATTTTTTAATATTGGGTTTATTAGAAAATTTTTTGTATATATGAAGATTTATAATTAAATTTAGGGGAAGTTTTTAACTATTTCAATACCCTTAAAATAAAATACTAGAAACACTAATATATAAGATTATGCACCCAATTTCAATGTTTATATGGAAAGAGATTTTATGAATTTTTGGGACCTCAGATGAGAAATTTGAGATAATGGCTAACTCTAACATAATGGGTTCTCAATATGAGATACCTATGGTTGGTCGACATTAGATATTTTTTTGATGACTTCATTGGATAGTTCTTTTACTAATGAAATATAATCAAATTAAATTTTTTTATTATGTGAAAAAACCTATAAAATCATATATTGGTACCCACTTATAAAAAACACTAGGTATAGCTGTATAATATTATAAATATTTGAATTGAGGTTACGATGTTCATTGATGGTATATCGGACCCCAAAATATTTTTTAATCATATAGAGTTGGATCAATGAAATGAAACTATCGTAGGTATTATACATCGCTAGGAAATGGTCTCTTCACAATGATTGATCAAAATCAAGGTTGGGATCATAAATTTTTTTCTCTAATATTTTGATTAAAATTTTGGTCATTGACTCATATCATTTATTATCAATCTCTATTTTACATATTATTTACATGAGTCCTGCAGGAATGATGAATTTTTCAATTCAATTTCATAATTTTCCTTCCATGTAATCACCATCGATAACTCAATTTCATGATCATTGGATGGGATCACATTTAAAGTATGGTTTCACCAATGTTAATATACTTTTTCAATTACCATTATTCATGTTAATACCAATTGGACCATTTGGTACTAATTTAAAATTGTTGGGTATGGTCTTAGCATGATCTAACCCACTCATTTATGGTAATTGAGTACATGATGAATGGATTTTTGTTTTTTGGATCGACAAGGATTGATTATGTGATGATTCATGGATCTAGGAACAAAAGAGGAAATTGTTGATAGAGGTGAAATGAGGCATGTTGTGAGTCATAGTCAAATGAATGGAATTTGATTTCCAACCATCGGTGGTTAGGAGTTCAATTCCAAAAATGTCACACGTTTAAATTTGTTACTAAACAACAAAATTTAAAATTTCATAGATGGATTGGGAAACCCCATTAGGGATATAAAAATATAGAAAAATGTGAGACTATATGTCCTGTACTAGGGAGGGACAAAATGTTTATTCATTGAATATTGTTCTGTCTTAGGTTTCTATCTCATATTTGGATAACACTGTAATGACCCAAAATTTTATTAATGAAAATTATTCTTGATCTAATTAAATGTATAAATTTTTAAAATGGAAATATATAACATATTCAATTAATAGGTTTTATGTTTTCTGATATTAAAATATCATTAATACTTGTTACCATTACAATTATAGATGTTGAACATTGATCGCAGATGTATTACAAATATAGGGCTTCAACAAATCCAATTTACACAGTAAAAGGATGTGATGACTTCATACAGTAGAATTTCCCCATACGATGCCTATTGTTCGGAGTTTGAAAAGAATGTGGCATCAATGTGCCTTACTCATGACCAAGCCCAATCAGAACATCAACATGATAAGATTTAACAAAATTGCCTATGAGAGATGTTTAAGTTGATATAGATTACCACCTGAGAATTGTTATCCAGCTACCCCAAGAGTCTGTTACCATCACACACCACCCGATCATTGTTATTCATTTTATTATTTATTCTTTGTAAATGGGTTTTAATCCACAAATCTTATTTTTAGTTAATATTAAATTATGGAATCTATTTTGATGGATTAATGGGTTTCTAATAAACTAATCTTTTAATAAAATATTATTACTAATTTTTTTTTAAATATTAATGATCGTATAATTTTTTTATACAATTGTAATTTTTGTAATGTTTTGAAAGCTGTTTTTGACAAAACCCATTATTTTTCAATAAATGACTATTTTTATTTCTATATGTAAAAATTCACATTTTTAAAAAATTATTTATTGAAAATGAATATCATTTATGGATTCAGGACTTCGAAGTTATCTAATGGTGATTTTTTCATAAATTTGTCACCCTTATGAATATTTGGGTAAGAATTAAATACCATTTAAATATTTAATTTATTTTATGACATCATAGTGACCCAATAGTGATGTAATAAAAGAAAATGAAATGTATATTCGGCCAATATATGTTTTAATTTTAATATAATGTGATTTTTAATTTGATTGACTAATATTATGGTTCCTTAGTGGACCCTCCATGACATATGAATTGATAGATATTTTTTTAAATGATTTTATTGAGAGAGTGACTCACCTTCACATAATAAAGGAAAATATTATAATAACTTTAGAAATTGTCCTTATTAAATAATTTTTTATACTAAACAATATAAATATCCATTAGGAAAAAAAACCTGAATGGTTGGTGATTTTGATTAGTTTAATGTGTAGTGTCCAAAACAATAATAATAAATAATTCCATCTCTATTCTAACATGAACCAACTCAATCTTACATTCCACTTCACTCTAACCATTTAGAGCTCGACCAAACCTTATATCCTCTCTGTTGAATCATCCCAAGGAACTCCAAGAACTCAAGGATTCCATCATCAAGCTCTTGAAGTCACCCAATGCATTGGGTAAATAATAGTATCAATATACAACAAATGAAACGAGGTTATAATCATGATTATTCTAGTGAAATGAGGTTTTACTTATGATCCATTTGCAATGTGCCATCGATCATACTAATATCATGTTAAATGTTGCTGCCACATCCCCACGTTATGATAATCATGCTATATCATACCTTTATGTTCAAGTTTCTCTTATGCTTAGTTGATAAGGCTATTGCCTAAAATGTATTGTATTATTCATGTTATGCCATTTTTACTCCCATACTGGGCTTTATAGATCACCCATTTCTTATGAATGTCCTCAGGTTATCTCATGTAATGACATGTATGATTGAATGTTGTATTCATGTAAAATAATATTTCAATAATGTTGTTGTATTTTTATAAGTCTTAAGATTCCATGTAATGTTCCTAATCCCAAAATACCTTCCACCTCATGATCTTATATGTTTTTTCACTATAGTCTTAATTTATAATGCATTTTTAAATGTGTAATGAAGAGCATGGATGTTGTTGTTGGTATGAGATAGAAATTTTAGTTATTTTTTGAATTCGGATTAGAATTCCCGAGTGAGAGTAGTAGGTATAAGAATAGGTATTATAAAAACATCCCTCAATTTTGATGATTATATATTATGTTTGTTATCATGAAAATACATCCATGTTTGGATACAATGAAGTAGAGGTGGCTCTGGTACATTTGTGTCTAGGGGTAAAACACAGAAAGACCACTTTGAGCTAGACTCTGATGAGAACTAGTGCACTACAATGGGCCTTGCTGCATTCTTGGTTATGATACTCCCAGAGGATATGAGTTTGTATATTCATAATCATAACATTAAATATTATTAAGTGAATTAAAAATTCCTTTATGAATATATGTTGGCGTGTACATAATGTATAACATACATTGAATCCTATAAATTCATATGTTAAGGAAACAAATAGAATTTATAACTTATCCCTTCATTAAATTGGATTCCCCTTTATTTGTTAACCCTAGATTTATTTATATTCCATCCAATGGCTAATAATTAGAAAAAACGGTCTAACAACCAATGAAAATATCAATGTGATGATTGTTCTAATAAGATGAAAAATCTGATCGGCATAGGAATCAAAAACGTATTCATGATATTCTCTTAGTTAACTCATGTTTTGGATAGAAATATGGGTCAAGTGGAATGTTCAACCCCATCTAATAACGAAAAATCCACTGTCAAGAGCTTCATGAGACAAAGGACTCATACATTTAATGGATCATCTAATCCCTCAATCGTGTAACAACATATCAGCTCCATTGATAACATCTTCTACATAATTAAATATTACGAACAAGAGAAGGTTATTATAGATTCTTATTGTATGGAGGGTGAATCTGATCAATTGTGGTAATTGAAAAAAAATAGGAATCCATGGGAATAGATCAGGACAATGGAATGGACATATTTCTGAAAAAAAATTTAACAAATATATTCCTTGCACCCTCCAAATTAAGATGGAAAGGTATTTTATTTCCCCCTAGAAAAAAGAGGGTCAATCCATTGGCGTGTATAAAGAAAACATCACAAGGATTGCACAATATGCATACGACATTGCTGTTACCCCCAAATGCTGGGTTAAATATTTCGTTGGTGATGTAAAACCCAGCCTAAGGAAATCCCAAGCGATCCGTGATATTGATAGCAATGAAGAAATAGTCTTATGTGCCATCAATGTAAAAATATAGTTCAGCAAATCATAGGGGTATCATGGGGAAAAGAAGTCGAAATTGGACTTTATTTCTAGTGTTCTAATGGATTAATCCAACAGTACAATGAAATTTTATTACCCTAGATTACAAAGGTGTAGAAAGAAGCAC
Organism: Viscum album; assembly: GCA_963277665.1. Taxonomy (NCBI): domain Eukaryota; kingdom Viridiplantae; phylum Streptophyta; class Magnoliopsida; order Santalales; family Viscaceae; genus Viscum; species Viscum album. Next base: position 1,295,792,316 of record OY728158.1, read on the forward strand.
CACGAAAATTGCTTGAAAGGGTCGAAGAAATTCTTTAGGTGTGGAAGAGAAGAGAACCTAGCCATTAACTTATGACAAGAAAAACACGCTGATATGACAGAGGAGGGTAATTCTCCATTCAACCCACAATGTATTGTTCACTGATTCAACTGCAATAAAATAGGGCACCTTATAAAGATGTTCCCTAAGCTAAGGGTTTTTAGATGAAACAAAAAACCACCACGGCATAAAGGGTGAGCTTTTTCAATTAATACCACTAAATTGAACACCAAAAACAAATGTTGTAACTAGTACGCCATTTATTCAATCCAGAATAAGGATTATACATATTGATTATGGTTTTATGAATTTTTTATATCCTAAATATATATTAGGAAAATCCAATCACCACCACAATTCATTGAATTAGAGATGTTGGTGAGAATAAAAATTGGGTCACTCATTTCATCCCATGAATATAAATCCTCCCCCATTATAATTTGTGGATTTTAGTTCCTGGAGAACCTTTTAATAATCCCTCTGGTGAATTTGATTCAATTCTTGTTATGATTTGGATTTCCCTATATAGATCCAACATAAATTGACGTGAGACGAAAATAACTCTCCATATGGATAATCACCCCCCGATTTATTAAATGTGAAAGAAAGATGATGAATTTTATTTAGCACTATCATCTCAAGTGTAGATATTTAGGCCCTATGACCATGAATATCCTACTCAGATGATTGACTCTATAGAACTAACCATACATGACTAAATTCCTATTGTGAGGGAATTCACTAAAGTGTTTCCCGAAAATTTCATTGTCATCCTCCTAAAAATGATTTTTAATTCTCAATTGATCATATAATGGGGTCTCTTACATTATCCAATACTCTATATTGAATGGTAGTTGTGGAGAAAAAGGGTATAAAGAAACATGTATAGAAGAATATGGATAATGGTTTTATTAGCCAATGTACATCACCATGGGGTACACCATCCCTCTTTGTCTAGAAGAAGGATGGTTCATTGAACATTTGCATTTATTATCCAAACATCAACAATATCATGATAAAAAATATATTATATTCCATGAATTGATGACTAGTTAGATAATCTATGTGGATCACAATACTTCTCCACGGTTGATCTGTTCTCGAGATATTACCATTTTTGGGTGAAGAAAGAGGATATCCCCAAGACTTATTTTTTTATAGTGTACGAGCACTATGAATTCATAGTAATTACCTTCAGACTCAATAATGATCCAAAAATCAACATGGAAATGATTAATAGTGATTGAAGATATTCCTCCGGAAATTTTTTTGTAGTCTTTATAGACGGTATTCTAATATACTCTAAAACCAAGGAGGAGCTTCAGTAGAATCTACGAAATGTACTAGAAACATTTATAAAGGATAAACTCCATGTAATTGACAACACGATTGGGTTTTGGTTGAAGGAAGTCTCATTCTTGGCTAATATCATCACATGAAATGGGATATCATTGGATCCCTCCATGTCAAATTAAATTGAGAGACGGATGAGGCCAAAATCACTGATGAATATCGGTAGCTTCCTTGGGTTAGCTAATATTATCGGTGATTTGTGACACATTTCACACGATTTTCATAATCACACACCAAGATTACTCCTAAGATAGTCATGTTTTCATGGGATGTTGAATTCATATATATCTTCATGGATTTGAAAATGTTGCTTATCACTATGCATGTTCCCACACAACCAACAAGTTGAGATCTTTTAATGGTATTTAGTGATTCTTCGAAGAAGAGTTCGGGATGTGTGTTTATGAAAAGTTTCAAAGTCATTAGGTGTGATTGGAGGAAACTAAACATTCATGTGAAAAACTATCCAACCCATGATCTGGAGTTGTTTTCAGTAATATAATATTTAAAAATTTGGTGTCATTACATCTTTCGGATGAAGTGAGAAATATATAAGTGTAAAAAAATACTCGAGTATATATTCACACAAAAAGACCAGAATAAGCACAAAAAAATATGGATTGAGATGATCAACGCCTTCAAAATCATAATTCACTACCATCTAGATAAATAGATGATGGTGGAATATGCTCTGTGTATAAATGATCCAAAACCTCTATCCCAAATGGGAATTGAAAATGATCCAATCTTCATTGATTTGATGAAAATAGATATGGGAATCATAATGAAGGGAACATCATAAATCCTTTAACAAATTATATCCCAACTAACAAATTTGGAATTGTTAAAGGATAATCAAGAGGATGATCTGGGAATTCAGATGAAAGTTGAATCTATCAAAAAATATAAATCATCAATGTTCCTAATTAATAAAGAAGGAGGAGTCAGATTTTGGTCAAAACTATGTGTTCTATCATATCTAGAGTAAAATAATGAACTTTTGGTTGATTCACATAGTTCAAATTTCACTATTCACCTAGAAAACAAGATTATTTATTGATATCTCCAATATAATTATTCGAGGGAAAACATAAAGAACAAGATCTCTACATATACATCAATGTGATTAATATGACAAAAAGTGAAGGATAAGAGGAAGAAGTATAAGGGGATTATGCAGAAAGTGCCTATACCGAAATTTATGTGGAAGAACACAACCATGGAATATTTCACCAGAAATCCAAAGACATCCAATGGAAACAATGATATCTTGGTTGTTGTAGATTGCTTTACAAAGACTACACAGTTCATTGCAATTCGAGAGGATTTCAAATTGGATCAACTGGCACATATATAAATAATAGAAATGGTAATGCTGCATGGATTTAAACTATCAATTGTATCTAATATTGATACAAGATTCATCTCTATGATCTCGAAGATTCTCCAACACGTTATGAAAACATAGATGATTTTCATTATGACTTATCACTGTAAAATTGATGGATAATCTGAGTGGACTATCCAAACACATGAGGGAATCTTGAGAGCATTCTTAATGGACATCAAAGGAAGATGGAATCAACATATTCAACTATTTGTCTTCATTTACATTATCTTTTTACACTCAAACATCCAAATAGATTCTTATGAAACCCATTATGGGTAGAGCTACAGAACTCTGACATGTTGGGATGATGTTTGCGAGTGAAAATTCCAAGGTCCATAAATGGTCTATGAAATGATGGAGACGTTTAAGGCAATCAAGCGACACATTAAAGATCCTCAGAGTTGATAAAAGATAAATGATGATAATCATAGATGAGACATATATTTTGATGTTGGAGACTTGGTATTCATCCACATATCATCGTGGAAGAGAGATATGAGATTTTGGAATATGAAAAACAATAGTCAAAGCTACATCAGACCTTTTGAGAACCTTGATCACATTTTGGAGGTGGCCTATGAAATAACACTCCGACTTTATCTATCTCAGGTACATGATGTATTCCATGTATCACTCTTGAGGTTGTATATACATAACCCATCTCATGTACACAATCTAGAGGTGGTACCATTGTAGAATGGCCTCTCATATTAAGAGAATTTGGTAAGGATCATAGATCATATGGAAATAGTTATACGATATAAGAAAATGCCCCGCATTATGGTTTTGTGGTGGAACAATAAGATTGAATAAGAAACATGGGAATCATAAGAAGTGATGAAGCTTAGTTACACTCATCTATTTTAGTGTGTAAAAGGAAATTTTATGCACGAAATTTCATAAGGGTAGAATATTGTAACGACCAAAACTTTTATTCATAAAAATTCATCATTATATAATTAAATGTATTATTTTTTATAATGGTTATATAAAACATATGAAATTTCATGGTTTTATTTTTTTATATTTTGAAATGCCATAATAAATTTCATCCATTTCTAATATATCCATTGAACAATGATCACATGATAAGTATAAATATATAGATTTAAAAAATCCAATTTACTATGACAAAGGAAGTGGTGGACTCATCCAATTGAATTTCACCATACAAAGCCCATTTGTAAGAGCTCGGAGAAGAGGTACCATCATATAACATCACTCTTGTCCAAGACCAAGATGAGCTTCAACGCCTTGATATTTAACAGAACCACCTAAGGGAGTAGTTGATGTTAATAGCAATTATGACCTGAGCGATTTTTCAGAGCTTCTACAAGAGATTGTCGACATCGCACACCATACACTTAGGCCTTATGCTGTTCTAATTAGGGGTTTTTTAACAATACCATAGAACAATGAATTTTGCATTATTTTTTCATAAATAACATACATTCATTTTATTATTATTACATTGTAAATGATTTATAAATAAAAATTTTATTTATAAATAATATTAAATTATGAAATCTATTTTAATGGTTTAATGGATTTTTGAGTTAACTAATATTTTTTAAAAATATTATTACTAATTTTTTTTATTATATATAAATAATGTTATATTTTTTTGGAATACAAATGTACTTTTTATTATAGTTTGAATGATTTTTTTGTCAAAACCCAGGAATTTTCTATAAATGTTGGTTTTAATTTTTAAAATAAAAAATTCACATATTCATATATTTTTTTAGATAAAATTGATATCATTTTTGGATTCATGATGTTGAAATTATCTAATGGTGATTTGTTCATAATTTTCTAGGACTGCCAAATGTTTTGGTAAAAATTAAATACAGTTTAAAAATATAATGTATTTTATATCATTATAATGACAAAATAGTGATGAAATAAAATACCATTAAAGGGATATTCGGCCAATATATTTTTTCCCATCCAAAAAATTATATTTTATATAATTTTTAATAATTTTAGGGGTTTTTGGACCCTTCAAGAATTATAATGTATTTTAACTTTTTAAAATAATTTCTTTGAGAGTGTGACTCACCTCCACATAAGCAAGCTTAATGTTTTAATATGTTCATCTATATTCCTTATAAATTTTTTCCACTCCATTTTGGAAGAAACAAAAGGAAAAACCATGGGACGGTTTGTGGGTTTCATTAGTTTAATGTGTAGGGTCCAAAAATCCAAATAATAATTAATTCCCCCTCTTTACTTTATGAAGTAACTCAATATCCCATTCCTCTTCACTCAACCTAGTGGGAGCATGAAAAAATTCTTCTTTCATCTCTATAGAATCCTACCAAGGAACTATAATCTCACAAGAAGCCCCGCCTTAAGCACTTGAAGTGACACACTTCCAAGTAACTGATCCTCACATTCATTCCTTCCTTAATTGTGCTCAAGTTCCCGTTGATTGTTTTTTCATTTTATTTTAATTTAAAAATGATGGCATAAGATTTTAAACCACACCTATTCCTCTATCATTATGTTTTAATGATGATAGACCCCTTTCTCTCTCATTAATTCCTCTCATGTACACATGTTACCATGCCTAAATTCCACAGGCGGTTTCTCTCTCCTCATTACATTTCAAGCAATTAGTTTATAGTAATCATCAATGTTCAATTACATATGTTGTTATATTATGTTCTATGACCCTATTATTGTACATTTCATATATAAATGACATGGGACACCCATCTATCTCATCAACCCATTTTACAATTTCTATATGATGTTACTATGTTGCCGATGTTACGCCAAAATTTCACATTCCAAAATCATCATGTATTTGAATACCACGCCCATTTCTATCAATGGAATTCCCTTATATGCACATGTACTTGTTCATTGAGAGTGTAAACTTAAGTATTCCACATCACTTATTCATGGAATAAATAATTATGTTTAATAAATTCATGTTGTTTGATCTATGTTGAAAAATTATGCATGAAATTAAATGATTAAGAAGGGTGACCCTAATAGTGCTCCAATTTAATGGGTAATTATTAGTATAATGATACTCCGTATGAAATTAGGGTTTACTCATGATAATTAACGATAAATGAGGGTTTACTCAAGCTCCACGTGCAATGAGACTCAACAAATTCTAATATCATGTTAAATATTTTTGCCACATATCCATGTCTGGATAAGTATGTTATATCATGCCTTTAGGTTCTGGATTCTCTTATGCTAAAATGATATTCATATTGCCTAGTATGTATTTTATTCTTCATGTTATACCTATTCTACTCCCATACTAGTATTTATAGATCGCCCATTTCTTATATATTCTTATAGATTATCTCATTCAATACTAAGTACGAAGGAATGTGGTTGTCATGTAAAAAAGGTTTTCAATAAAGATAATGTATTATTCTATGTATTATGTTTAAATGTAATATTCCTAATCCCCAATGAAACTAGACCACTCGATGTTTTGGGATGTATTAAGTGAATTATTATTTAATAATACATGTTATAATTTGTAATAAATTTAAGAGTTATTTAACCACACAGTCTAGTCTTGTCCACATGTCTTGTCACCCAACATAGGAATCCAATCCAGGTGATAGTTTCACACTCCCAGTGAACTTAGAATGAGGGATCACCATGTACTCTAGGACAACACTATCATGTAAATAGTACAAATTCATTTCTCAGTACCTCATCACTACAATGTACAAGGATGGGTATTTGGGAATTTCCCAAAATACATGGCACGGGTAGAACATCACGGGTAGTCCCAAGGTGAGTGATACATATTATATACCACATATACATGTATTGTATTGCGACACAACTTCCTATGACACATCCATATGAGAACATATCCTAAAAAATGTTGGGGTCCCATGTCATGTGGACTTGAAACATGAAACATAATTCCTCTTGTAGCATGTTCTCCCATATCCCCATTTCTAGACTCGAATTTTCCCCCATTAGTAACTTATCATACACTATTTTGCACATATAACCCGATATAGACCTTTGAAATGGAATATAGACTATAATAAAAGGATAATTGAAATTGATACTTCTACACATGGTGTTTTATGATCACTGTTATCTAAGACGGATCACTAATGAAATTCCTTGCATGGAACTTCCATGTCACACCTAGGAAAGAGTCTCCCATAAAATTTATACTATTATAGTTAGTAATACCCAAAAATTTGTATTTTCACTCTTTATATAGATTTTTACTACCACATAATTTATCTATGGTAGTGTGTGGGTACACCAAGAGAGTTGTCTCTCCCTCTATTATGGATCTCTATATTGAGGATTAGTAACCACCACACATATTTATGTGATATTTCATTAGATGGACAATATCAGATGTAGAAATTCATGTTGTATGAAAAATAATCTATATCAACTAGACTACGAGTAGGAGATATCATTTATCTGACTATTGGGTAATATTATGTGAGTTTATGTATATATTTGGTTCTATTTCCCACTCATATTGGGTTGGACATACCATTGAAATATCATTCAATTTCTCCCATTGAGGATTTGTTGGTGTCCTACTATTTATGTATATAATCACACGTAGATGGGAATTTATCCAACGAGTTCTATATTATATGGATGAATAGAATATTGGCGGTGACATTGGTGGTAGAGAGTTATACCATTGTTCATGTTTTACAAGAAGTGGTTGTACATGGAGATCAATTTTTGGGCCCTCTCAATGTCACTTTATAGTTATAATTTTTTGGCTGGAACTTCTTCTCTGGTTGGGAATGTATTTTTTCCCTTTATGTTTTTGAATTTTTTTTCATAATCTTAAGTATTATCTAGTTTATATTTCATACATGGTTATACTCTAGATGTTTCTATATTTAATATTATTTCTACACACTTCATTGTAGAGATAATTGTGTGTGTTTATTCATGTACATTAGAATAAGTTCTCTCATTTATGTTTTGTATTTTCAAAGATTTTCTCACACCCATAGTCTATAATATGTGGCCCTGAGGATTTGGTCGTTCAACCTTCCACTAACCTAGTGGGCCTCAGTGGTTCAAGTCATCACAGATAACCCTACTGATGATATGCCCTCCAATTATCCTAAAATTTAAGGAATATTTATCCCTTCTATTTTAATTAGACCAATGCAATTACCAATTTTATAAACTCATTTGAATGGTAAAATTATTAATATGGGATATAATTCACAATGGATATATTCATTAGTTGTCATATTGACCAATTTTTAGGTAATGGTCATATATAAACGGTCATTATTCTATTTATATCCTATATATACTCAACCATTCTGTTTCCCCAATATTCATTACATCACATATATTGTTTATACAAGTCATGTTTTAATTTTTATCACATTCCCTGATAATATATTCATTTTTACTATTTTTATTATAGGACCAATCTTATTATTGGAATTGGAGCCTATAGAGTTTATAATAGTTTGTGATGTGATCGATTTTATTTGTCCCTCTAAATTGATTCTAGCTATTATTGTAAATATTAAATTAATATAAGTAATGTTATTTGGAAATGTAACATTCATTCCATGTGTTAATAATTAAACAATCATTGTAAAATAAATGGTCTTAACAATATAAATTAATTATTGTTCTATTACAAAACATGCCAAATCCAATGTTTTTTAACATATAGATTCATTTGCCAATTTTATAGTTGAATCACAATATATCATGAATACAATAATTCTAACATATAATATGATTTCATGTTATAAACCACATAAAATAGAAAAATAATAATAATCTAATTGAATATCTTATACCAGTATTCTAACCCAAGTTGGCCTATATAATACAGTTAGAGGATTTTCTATGTCATAAAAAAAACTACATTCATTAAATGTATTTGAACAATATTGTACATATACCCTAAATTTTTTATATATAAAAAATTATATTATATTATCTTTATAAATTTTTAAATCACTACAAAATCACTAAACCTTGAATGAATTTATATTTAATTATAATCATTAAATTCCATAAATTAACAATATTTTGGTTTTTTTTCTCAACAATGTACCCTATAATGTCTTGATCATTATAATTATTTTGTTTTCATTGATTAAATTTTTTCCATTACTGAATTGTTTTCAATAATTACCCAATATCATAAATCCAACATCTAAATAATTATACTCTATAATGATATACATTCTAGATATATCTTATATATTTTCCCAATCACTTGAATCAATAAAGGTATAGGAAAGAGTTTCAATTAAATTTAGTGATGATACTTCAATTTGTTAGAAGGTCCAATGATGCATTGTAATTATTCTCCCCAACATAATATATTTGAGCCTTTTAATAAAATAATATATTAAATACAAGAAATCAACTCAGAAATACATTTTAATATAAAAATGAAATTGTACTATATAGTACCTCTCCTTAGGCTCCCATTTCATCTTTTTTATATAGAAATTATAATGTTTGTTCAAATGTATAATATCGTCAATCATGATAAAAATTATCCAATATATTTTCATAAATTTGTTGTTATTTTCTCACTACAACTATCAAACATCAACAAATTCGTCTTTATTATAATCTCATTTTCTAACATGGAATTCCATCAAATATACATTTAATGTACATCTAATTATTGTTTAGAAAATTATACTCACTCATTCAATGTAATGACATAAATCATGTTATCATAGTTCATTGAACCACCATTATAATATATCAGGGTTAATACATATAGATCAATATTCCCAATCTCTAACATCTAAGAAATAAGTTTTCATATAGGCATAAAAAATGTTTCTTGTTTAATCAATTCAATTCGAAAATCTTCATGTTAACTATAATTAATGTGATTGAGGTAATATATACCTTTTGAGTATAATAATATTTTTTCATTCCATAATATTTATAAATATTATAATACCACATCAATTAATCTCTAATATTATCAATAATAATTTTACTATTTCATATCACAATTAAATAAAATACAGTATTGTTTACCAATTTCAATCATGACCATGTATCAACATGAATTTTTCTACATATCATAAAGAAAACTGAATCATACATATGAATTATAAAATCACATTTTATCCAAATCATTATATTTTATTCAACATGTGTAACATTATAAATATTTAATTAATTGTTTTAACATCAATATCACATTTCCAAAAAAATCAAATTCTTCATCAACTGAAAGTAAAACAATAAAAAGAATTAAAGATAATAAAATTTCCATGAATTGTATCTCTATTAAAGAGATTTATATTACATGAGTGTCAATTATCTATGAAATAAATAAAATATTGTAACTAAAAAGTAATATATTTTTACCATTATCAAATTTTGTATTTGTAGTTGATCATTTAAAAATAATCTTAGATTATATAAAATATATTTTTCAAATTTTGGTTAATTTATACAAATAGAACACCAAATATATAAACTCTTATTATATTTAACCAAATCTTCGAAATCCAAATTTTATTTCTTAAATATCCATTTATTTTACTGTAATATAACCTTTAAGAAATATTTTATTTAGGTAGAATTTTGTAATTCATTTATTGTACTTTTTCGATAAAATCGAAATTGATACCAAAAAAAATTATGATCACCAAATTATATATTTTATAAGTGTTATATACAATATTATCCCTATCAACATATAACTCGATATATAATATTAAAATGGTTAATATTAACACATCACTCATAATATAACATTTTCACAATCAACTATCTTTTTACAAAGACGTGTTCATTCATATATTTTATCACAAATATTCATTAACCCTACCATTGATTAATCTGTGTTCATATTATAATAAAATGTTTAATTATCATCATTGTCTTTTTTTTGAATAATGAAATATGTGTTTTTTTATTTGGGTTATTGTAGTAATTATTCTAGTTTACCTCATAAGAATCACTCTATGTTCCTTGTGGTCTTGTCTCTCATATTTACATATCTCCATTTTATTCGTCTCAGATCTAGTTAACAAATAATTTATATTTAATAAATAAATATAAAAATAATCCTACAACATTACTAAACATAATTACAAATTTTGATTACTATTAATCACAGATTTTTATTTTTATTGAATTATAGCTGAAAAATAGGATAATAGATGTAAGTGGAAATTAATTCATCCCGTCTAAAATTAATGAAACTAATTGAAACTACAATTATGTTTGATTCTACTTTTTTTCTAGATTAAGGGGTTTAAAATTAAAATTAAACATGTTGAATAAATATTTTATTTTATAACAGATTGTGAAAATTACCTTTTAGGAGAAGGAAATTTTTTTAGACTATTAATTTTTCACAAGTACAAATTTATTTTTGTCTAAAAATAATTTAAATTATTTTGAAATAATGAATCTACAACCAAAATAAATAAAATTTTTGATCAAAAAATGCATTAAAATCTAAAAGATTTATTCCATTGGTCTTATTATTTCAATTAATTTATAATACACAAATTTTCACCAATTAATCTACTCTTAAAATTTTGTAATCAATTAGTTATTCCAAGAAGACTATATTAACCACATAAAAAATATGATATCTAGTTACTATATATTTTTAATTATTTTTTTTAAAATATATCATTTAATATATATTCCATAAAATCCACTAAAATAGTTAATAAATAAGTCATACATTGGAATATAACATATATAGAATGTTACTGAATATAAAACAATATATTATATACTATAATTCTATGAGTGAAAAAAATATTGGAGGTGTTAATGTATTATCTCATATAGAATAAACACAAAGTACCATGTATATAATAATTTTTGGTAAAATATTTAAAATTTCCTATGATAAATCCTAATTATAAAATATATCATTTTAAATTTTCCCATATAAATTTAGAATGTACTCACAAAATATAAAAATTAATAACATTATTTTAATCAAATCGACTAGAAATACTTAAAATTTAATCAAACATAACAACAATTAAAAAAATAGTCATTATTCTCCTAATATATGAATAAATTAAAAAATAAACGAAAAATTGATAACCAAAATGTACATACATTTTATAATTCATATATCATCAGAGAAGTTGTATCGAATGAACTCATGAGTGAGCATTGGTTTTCAATAGATATTTATAGAAAAGGCTGTTACAATCTTAAAACCAGTTTGATAAAAAAGATTATTTTAAACTCAACATGAGCATTGTAATTACAGAAAAATAACTAATCCAAAATAATTTCAACAATCAAGATATTGAAAAATATCAAAAATGATGTCATCAAAACTGATCAAAAACCAATTTTCACAAAACTATTAATATTACAAAATTACATTGAATCGCGTACACAAGGAAACCGAATTAATCCCATGAGAATATCCTAGTTATTCAATATAAATAAATATTTTATAATTATAATTATATAATAAAAAAGTCATTAATATACCATTATATACTAATCATATCATTAAATTAATGTTCAAATGAGGGAAATCCATATGAAATGGATTTTATAGTTAATACTTTATATTTGTACAAATATTGTTATAGACACTACTATAAAGGAAAGTAAACCATTAATTCCAATGATATTTTATTAAATAAATTCCTCCCATGTAAGGAAATAAGTTCTATAAATTCCTCATTAATATTTATTTATGTTCAACATCAAATTCAATAGATATTTTCCAATACAACTCTCATTGAAATAAAATCTAAATATGTGATATACCATTATAGAAAATATTATTCAACCACATAGATCCATGTCAAATATTTCAGATACAAGAATTTTATTTACTAATACATACTATAATATTCAATTATATAATATCCATTATATATGTATATTATACCAGAACCACCACTACTAATAATTTCTAAAATATGAAATATTTTCTAAAAATATTAAAATAATTTAAAAAAATTGACTTACTAAATCATCTTCTCATCTTTCGATATCTTATCCTAATCAATAATATTATTAATGATAACCATACATATCCCAGCTATCCAATATGAAAATTTATCATCCCACCCAATGTGCCAACTATGTCAAATTAAAATATGTACCTCCCTAGAAATCTATTGTTATCATCTAATAGAAATAAAGATATTGTATAGAGTTTTTCCAACATCTATTCATTATAAATTTTATCCCCATTAATAATTTATTATAGTCTTCCATACATGTATATATAAAATTAAAAATGTGAAATTATAATTATAATATTAAAAAAAATTCCATTTGGTCAAATGAAAACTTACAAAACTGACCCTTAATAGCCATTTCCAATTATATTATACACATAATTAATTGTTTTTCACAAGTAACTATTATGAAATCATCCATTGTTCATTAATAGTTATATTTCTAGAATTTTATCTCAAAAATGGTATTTATTATCCATCAGTCAATATATAAAACATCAATAAGGATTAAAAAGCCATATAGCCATTTTCCATCATTGATTAAATGAAATTACTAATGTAATCCCAAAAATTTTGTTTTTTTTATTTTAATTTCAAAAATATCACTAATTTATACTCATAACATATCTCAAATAATATTATTATGATGTATTATGTGGATATTAATCATAATACTCAACCATTTATTTTTCCTCATAGGCCACAACACTATTAATCTCTAAAAATTTCGTAAATTAGGGTTAATCATCATTGAATATTAACTTATCATTTTCTATGAACTATATAATAACATACATCGATAAAATATTTTAATATGTAAACTTAATGTATAATTTTTTTTTCAAATAATTACTTTTATATAATAAATTTTGTAAAGGAAATATTTATAATTGTACTTAATAAACCCATTCAAGGAACATTTAATACAGTTATAGAGTGTCCCATTTTATAAACTAACATGATTAACATTCTGAAACTATAAACATAATAATTATAATGAAACAATAAATTATAAGATTAATCAAAAAAATAACAGATATCTCATTAAACAATAATTCATACCCTTCATGAATAGATTATTCTTATATATAAAAAATAATTATTATATATAAAATATAAAATAATTATTGTCAAAACAATTTGGACCAATAGTTCATGTATTTCATAAAAATATTAAAATTATGGTAAATTTTTAGAAATATTTATTTTGAAGGATCAAAATTTAAAAATTTAATTATATTGTTATAATGTATCTATTATAAGTATGCTTTTAAAAATCAATATTTAATAAACATATAATAGTTTTTAGACATTGAATATTCAATATAAATCATCAAAAACCAACATATATATATATATGTGAGGGATAAAATAAATGTGAAAACTCAAAAATAACTATACCTTTACCATTAGAGGGAAATAAATAGTGTGTAAGGACAATGATATGGACAAGGTGGTTTGTTCCACGTGGGAACTGAGTTTGGCTACTCTATATTGTGAAAAGAGAAGAGAGTTTTTATAAGGCCCTAGCCTTAAACCTTACTTAAAATTGAATTAAATAAATAATTCACATTGAGGATCTTTTCAGGTTTATAGTTTTAGAGAATTAGGACATAACTATTACATCTCAAAAGATTACAAAGTAGTCTCTTCTACTAAATTTCCATAAAATAAAACTATTAAAAAGAAACATTTCTAGTTTCATGTTTTAGGTGGAAAGACATTCTATTGATCCCATCCTTGAACCTATTCCATGCTATGTCCTGTGAAAAAACATTTCAAAAACATGGGATGAGCATAAAAACTCAGTAAGGGATACACAAAGGATAAAAACTGTTAGTTTATCAAAACAAAAAGTAAACCATGTATACTTTACCTAGCTAATACTTTTCACCTTTATGATGTAGTAAAAACTCTTCACTGAATAAAATATCATTGCCTACCTTTTTGTAACCAAAGGATTACCATAAAACCCATATAAATAACACATAACATATATAAAGGTAACTTGGGACATAAACATACTTAAGTGGAATAACCATACGGTCGACTCCCACACATATCACTTAATGGAATTGCCATATGGACAATTTCCATACATACTTAATGGAATAGCCATACGGCCGACTTCTATACCCAATGCATTGGAGGTTATAACGTAACCACCCGTCCTAGTATTCACGGCACCACCTGTCATATTGTTTAGAACGTAACCATCCGTTAAAATGTCCAGGTACAAATATAAAGTCATAAAACATAAAACCAATATAAAGGAATGATAACATTTCCACATTTCAATCACTATATATCATAAATATATTGACATAATAGAATCCTTTATCAAAACCATTTTCAATACCAAAATATACAAAAGAGTATATGGTATTTATTTTATTCTAAAAACATTACGGCTTGTTGAGGAAGCCAAAGACCTAATAATACTCGCGATGGCGGAAAAGGTCGTTGTCGCCGCGTACGTTAAAAG
Source organism: Viscum album (assembly GCA_963277665.1). Classification (NCBI taxonomy): domain Eukaryota; kingdom Viridiplantae; phylum Streptophyta; class Magnoliopsida; order Santalales; family Viscaceae; genus Viscum; species Viscum album. Next base: position 1,295,807,536 of record OY728158.1, read on the forward strand.
AAACATTCCTTTTTGTCGTTTTGTAAAATGATTCATACAAAAATATTACTTTTGTATAAAATTAAAAGTCAAAGGGTTTTATACACCATATAAAATAAAGTTGTGTATAAAACGAAATATGCCTCAATGAAAGGAGATTGAGACGAAGTCCCTTACCTCGTGTCCGACTTGACTCGATCGTTCTTTAACGTCCTGAATAATAAACTTGAGTTAATTTCTTCTTGATTAAGAACCTTTTTAAATTTCATTATTCCTTCTATATCACTTATAGCCATGTTATAAACATTATGTATCCATTTAAGTTAATAATGTTTGTTTTGTCAATATTTGGTTCTTAAGTCGAAAATGGACTTCTTACAATTACATGTTGTTCGTGTGGTCAAAGGTTCTTTATATCCAGAATGACATTCCTTATTTGTATAGCATATATATCATATATATCCATCATATACATGTATTTATAATATTACATAATCATTTAGAGGTAAGAAATGAAAAGCACCGTTCATGGAGACGGTAAGCCCTACGTACGCATGAACGCTACTTTCATTTCTTTATCATATTAATGGAATTAAAATTAAATGAGAGGTAAGTATATTTTAATTCCAGAATTATATTAATCATTTAGATTTATCATTAATTATATATATCCATTATATACATATACATTTAATAGTACATTACATTTGGGGATAAGAAATGAAATGCACCGTTCCTGGTGACGGTAAGCCGTACGTACGCATGAACGCTACATTCATTTATATCTCATACTTTAATGGAAATAAATAATAATGATATAGAGGTATATTATAATTCAAGTATAACATCATATATAATAACTTTAAATCCATCTTTTATATGTCCCACATATGGCATTAACGAATCACATCACTTTGAGGGGGCAGTAGTCCGCACTTCCTTAAATGAAGATATCGTGTATCTCCATAATGGAAGCCATAAAGGTAATCCAAAAATAAAAAATACATAAGCTTAAGTAAAAAAAACATATTATTTATCATATATAAATATAGTGACATATTAATGGCCGCCTTTGAAGGTGTTATATGAGTGATGAACAATCATCCTTTCGTGAGGCAGAAATTCGCCATCCACGGAAACCGTATGTTCTTTAACCATTAGATGTAGGTGTGTGTAAGTGTAGCTCTAATCCTTCTTATAAAAACATTCTAGTATATTTAAGATACTGGAGTTGTTAAAAAATAAATGAATAAAAATTGTTTAGGGGGTTGGAGAGGCAAAATAAAACAAAAGGACTCAAGTGAAGACATTACCTTAAAATCGGGTATCTCCCTTTGGTTTGAGCTCAAAGGATTCCTTGGGAAGACTTCTGCCCAAAGTGAGGATTCAAGGAGTTATAAAGGGAAGTGTACAGACAAAATGGGAAGGGGGTGGCCGAGCCAAAGGCTTTGGGAGTGTGGGTAAGGAGGTAGAGGTGGGGGCCTTATATAAGAGGAGAGGAGGGGCAGTCTTGGAAAGTATGAAAATTTGTCTTTATTTGAAAATGGTATTAGGATTTAAGAGGTCCCACATTTATTTGTTTCGAGGATAAGGTGATCAGGGTTTGAAATAAACTCATCCAATAGGTTTTGGACATGTTTTGGTCTTAGATATTCCATCATCTTTCCATTTTATTTAAATCGTTAAATAATGAGGTCATCGCTGCATCATCATGATGTCATAAATAATTTAATTTATATAATGTCTAAAAATTATAAAAAAATACTATGATGTAGGAAATCGTTTTTCATTTCCAATTAATATTTATATACAAAAATCTGATTGTATAACCCCATGTAAAAATTGTTTTAGTAAAACATTTCATGTGTGTGTCATTTTTACTTTAACATTAAATAAAAAGTTATTTATGTCATTTCCCAACCAATGTGGCTCCATGGGGTCCCCAAGATGACCCATGGCTTTTATTGGTCGGCCATGACACATCCAATGAGGTTAGGACATGTGTCAATTTCATTTCATATTATTAAAACATTATTTTTACATTAAACTACACTAATTACCTCTAATTGCGATTAAAAACTTAATAAGTTACTATTCACCAAAAAATTATTTTTATCCCATTGAACCACATATTACTTCATAATGACAACCATGTATGTCGGATTTTTGAAATTCAAAACACAAAAGAGGTAAAATTTCATTTAAACGAAAAATCCGCTTTTATAAGTACCACTTAGTGGTTTCACTATTCATCAAAAATTGATGTTTTTCAGAAAAATCCCAAAAATTCACCCTAAGATATATTTGATATTCCAAATTCAAAAATGAAGCCTATTTTACAAAATTCAAAACATATAAGTCACATTAATTAATTTAATAATTAATTCCCACTGTCAGAGCAAATAGCGTGTTTTTATGAAATAATAAGTATCAAAAGATTGAAACAAGTTTAAGTCCGATTTCAAAGTGAAATTAACTCCAACGACCACTATTGGATTTAATGGTAAAAATATTTTCTAATTTCACTTTAAAACCAATTCAAATGATAATATAATCATATATATTAATTATATTAAAAAGAGGTTTCGAATTAAAATACAACATTTTACACTATTCTTTAAAAAAATGAACTTTATCTGAAAAATACCAAAAATTTACATAAAGTAAAATTTGATGTCCCGATTATAAAGAAGAGTTTTATTTGGTCCAAAACAATGTATAAGAGTGATCAAAACTATATTTAATGATAGTTCGCCATCAAAAGGCGATAAGTGAACCTTTAGTGAAAATTAGGGTATAAAAGCCTAAAATTGAATTCTTTCCGTATTTTAAGCCTTTGGATAAATGTAAAAACATTTAAAAAACATATATAATCATATTTTAGTTATTTCTATCCATTCTTGCCAATAAAACGGCTACATGTTAACTACCATTTAAAATAATATTATTTTATTATTATAGTGCAACGTAAGATTCCCAAGAAACTCGTTGTTGCGTATTGGGTACGCCATCGAGCATAGCATCCCCTTTAAATTAATATTAATATTTGATTCACAAATATGGATAAATATAAAGATTTCATATTCTTTATTTACCTGGGGTGTTACATCCTTCCCCCCTTTTGGGAATTACGTCCTCAAAATTTTAAAATTGGGCTTGGAAACATCCTTGAAAGTCCCACATCGGAAGAAGAGTCGGTAAAACAATCACTTTAAAATAAAGAAAGAAAAGTGCAAAGGTCACCCGAGTTAACCCATACTAGGATTCCAAGTATGAAAACAAGGACATGGAGGAGAAAACATAGGGTCATGTTCGGATGGGGAGTGATAGAAAATATGTTTAGGAGAAAGTTAACCATGAGAAACTCACGAACTTGTGATGGGTTAAACGGTATTCGATTCCCCAGTAGGAAACGTTAATAGACAACATTTTTGTTTTAAGTTACTTTTTATTGAGGAATTTATTCATAAGGAAACATAATCACTTATCATGTTGACTTTCAACTTTTATTAGATTCCTTACAAAAACTCATATTTTCTCCAAAAGGCGAGTATTTAGGAAGACTTGTTCACATTAAGAGTTTTATAATCAACTTCTAGAGAATTACCTAACCCAAAAAAGAGAACTATATACTTCCCATTTCTTTAGACTTTAACCAAAACCAAAACCCAAAAGATTAGTACAAGATCAGATAACCCAGAAAAGGATAACCCATTAGAAAGAAAATCAATTCTTAATCTCCAAAATTTGTCCAACAAAACCCAAAGTTCAACGAGGACCATCCGATAAAAAATTTTTCCATAAAATTCCTCAATGTAAACAAATCTAAGATTGAAACCCAAACATTTGAAGGATTTATTCACATAGTCTTCCATGTTAAATCGTAACATTTATCTCCAAAAAAATCAGTTTCTCTTAAAGTCTCGCATTGAAAAGTAAATATCCTAATCACATATCCTCCATGATAGGTTAATCATTTTTATAAATAACCCGAAATCAACTTACTCTTAATTCATAAAATCATATAACTAAAAAGAATCAGTCAAACTAACCAGGGACTTCACGTAGTCCAGTGGTAGGCGATAAATACCAGTCGCACTTTGGTTGTGGGTTCGATTCTCGCAGCTTTGTCCGACGCGACGGGTTGTCACACAGTCTGCGTTTTGTCCTTTTTCCAAAACTATATAATTCTTAAATCATTTCCCAAAAAGAGATAAAATCTTCAAAAATAACCATAACATAATTTAACCTCAATTTTATCTAATGCCTTTCACTTCAATCATAACATATAGTAACCCATAATTACCTCAAAAGTAAGGATCATATAAACCCAAATGGTTCTTTATAACTATGTCCAAAAATGAAAAGATAACTATTCCATGAATACAATTTGCCTATATTAAACATCAGGGTTACACATAATATAAAAAGTCTTCTAATGTAACCCCATCATCAAAAGAGACTTAATACTCTTAAGAATTTCACCATAACTCTTGAAGCCCTTATATGTTGACATCTTACTCATTCAACATTATTCATGATCCACTAACCATTCCTTTCCAACTTATTCCAAAATACCTCTTTCCTACAAACAAAATCATGAATCATATCCTAAGATTCCAAAATAGGAAAACAATAGTCATGAAATAATACATACCTTTGATTGGTCATTGTCAGTTTCTTCATCCTCATTCGGAATGGCATTAGTTATTGGTAAACGAGTATTTGTATGATCTTGGTGATCCCATTTACGAAACTTCTTAATGGGACATGTGTTTTCATAATGACAATGCACACCACATTTAAAACATTCAATTGATCCCTCAGAAAGAACTTCTTTCCATTTCCTCGAGTCAACTAGATGCTTCCTTTTTCCATGGCAGGTTCGTGCTTTATGACCTTCATTTCCACATCTATAGCATATTTATGTCCCTTTGAAACATTTTCCTAGGTGTTTCTTTCCACATCTTTGACACATAGTTTTTTGAACACACTTACCTTTATGATTATTACCTATAGTTCCGTAGGGATTTGTTTCTCGCATATATGATGCCTTATAGAAATCACAAAGGTTTAGTTGGTCAATAATAACTCCAGATAGTTGGTTGAGGATAAACACAAGAGTTCTCATTACAGCTCCCATATCATTCAGTTGCTCGCTTAGAAAACTGTCACAGTTTCCTTCACATCCACCGTTACCTTGATGCCTGCTAGATCCAGCCATTTACTAAAACGAAAAAGGGTCAGTGTGAGTATAACAACAAAACCATCATGTACTAATGAGGAAGATAAAAAATAAGATATTCTTACTCATTCACTTTATCTAAAACTAGTACTCTGTCTGAATTCCTAACCATTATGGTAATGTCACTTATGCTTAAAGAATACCCTAACCTCTAAAGTTATCTAAACCGACCTCTGATACCAACTATAAGGCCCCATCCTTAAACCTTACTTAAAATTGAATTAAATGAATAATTCACATTGAGGATCTTTTCAGGATTAGAGTTTTAGAGAATTAGGACATAACTATTACATCTCAAAAGATTACAAAGTAGTCTCTTCTACTAAAGTTCCATAAAATAAAAACTCTTAAAGAGAAACATGTCTAGTTTCATGTTTTAGGTAGCAAGACATTCCCATGATCCCATCATTGACCCTATTCATCGCTAAGTCCTGTGAGAAACATTTCAAAAACTTGGGATGAGCATAAAAACTCAGTAAGGGATACACAAAGGATAAAAACTGTTAGTTTATCAAAACAAAAAAGTAAACCATGTATACTTTATCAAGGTAATACTTTTCACCTTTATGATGTAGTAAAAACTCTTCACTGAATAAAATATCATTACATCCCTTTTTGTAACCAAAGGATTACCATAAAACCCATATAAAGAACACATAACATTTATAAAGGTTACTTGGGACATAAACATACTTAAGTGGAATAACCATATGGTTGACTCCCACACATATCACTTAATGGAATAGACATACGACCAATTTCCATACATACTTAATGGAATAGCCATACGGCCGAATTCCATACCCAATGCATTGGAGGTTATAACGTAACCACCCATCCTGGTATTCACGGCACCACCCGTCATATGGTTTATAACGTAACCACACGTTAAAATGTCCAAGTACCAATATAAAATCATAAAACATAAAACCAATATAAAGGAATGATAACATTTCCACATTTAAATCACAATATATCATAAATATATTGACATAATAGAATCCTTTATCAAAACCATTTTCAATACCAAAATACATAAAAGATTATATGGTATTTATTTTATTCTAAATACATTATGGCTTGTTGAGGAAGCCAATGACCAAATAATACTCGCAGTGGCGAAAAAGGTCGTTGTCGCCGCGTACGTTAAAAGAAACATTCCTTTTTGTCGTTTTGTAAAATGATTCGTACAAAAATATTACTTTTGTATAAAATTAAAAGTCAAAGGGTTTTATACACCATATAAAATAAAGTTGTGTATAAAACGAAATATGCCTCAATGAAAGGAGATTGAGACGAAGTCCCTTACCTCGTGTCCGACTTGACTCGATCGTTCTTTACCGTCCTGAATAATAAACTTGAGTTAATTTCTACTTGATTAAGAACCTTTTTAAATTTCATTATTCCTTCTATATCACTTATAGCCATGTTATAAACATTATGTATCCATTTATGATAATTATGTTTGTTTTGTCAATATTTGGTTCTTAAGTCGAAAATGGACTTCTTACAATTACATGTTGTTCGTGTGGTCAAAGGTTCTTTATATCCAGAATGACATTCCTTATTTGGATAGCATATATATCATATATATCCAGCATATACATGTATTCATAATATTACATAATCATTTAGAGGTAAGAAATGAAATGCACCGTTCATGGAGACGGTAAGCCGTACGTACGCATGAACGCTACTTTCATTTCTTTCTCATATTAATGGAATTAAAATTAAATGAGAGGTAAGTATATTTTAATTCCAGAATTATATTAATCATTTAGATTTATCATTCATTATATATATCCATTATATACATATAAATTTAATAGTACATTACATTTGGGGATAAGAAATGAAATGCACCGTTCATGGTGACGGTAAGCCGTACGTACGCATGAACGCTACTTTCATTTATATCTCATACTTTAATGGAAATAAATAATAATGATATAGAGGTATATTATAATTCAAGTATAACATCATATATAATATCTTTAAATCCATCTTTTATATGTCCCACATATGGCATTAATGAATCACATCACTTTGAGGGGGCGGTAGTCCGCACTTCCTTAAATGAAGATATCGTGTATCTCCATAATGGAAGCCATAAAGGTAATCCAAAAATGAAAAATACATAATCTTAAGTAAAAAAAACATATTATTTATCATATATAAATATAGTTACATCTTAATGGCCGCCTTTGAAGGTGTTATATGAGTGATGAACAATCATCCTTTCGTGAGGCAGAAATTCGCCATCCACGGAAACCGTATGTTCTTTAACCATTAGATGTAGGTGTGTGTAAGTGTAGCTCGAATCTTTCTTATAAAAACATACTAGTATATTGAAGGTGCTGGATTTGTTACAAAAAAATGAATAAAAATAGTTTAGGGGGTTGGAGAGGCAAAATAAAACAAATGGACTCAAGTGAAGACATTACCTTTAAATCGGGTAACTCCCTTTGGTTTGAGCTCAAAGGCTTCCTTGGGAAGACTTCTGCCCAATGTGAGGCTCCAAGGAGTAATAGAGGGAAGTTTAGAGACACAATGGTCAGGGGTTGGCCGAGCCAAAGGCTTTGGGAGTGTGGGTAAGGAGGTAGAGGTGGGGGCCATTTATAAGAGGAGAGGAGGGGCACTCTTGGAAAGTAAGAAAAGTTTACTTTATTTGAAAATGGTATTCGGATTTAAGAGGTCCCACATTGATGTGTTTCGAGGATAAGGTGATAAGGGTTTTAAATCCACTCATCCAATAGGTTTTGGACATGTGTAGGTCTTAAGTATTACATCATCTTTCTATTTTATTTAAATCGTTAAATAATGAGGTCATCGCTGCATCATCATGATGTCATAAATAATTTAATTTATTTAATGTCTAAAAATTATAATAAAAATACTATGATGTAGGAAATTTTTTTATCTTTACAATGACTATTTATATTCAAAAATATGTCTTGTATAACCCCATTTAAAATTGTTCTAGTAAAACATTTCATGTGTGTGTCATTTTTACTTTAACATTAAATAAAAAGTTATTTATGTAATTTCCCAACCAAAGTGGCTACATGGGGTCCCCAAGTTGACTCATGGATTGTCTTGGTCGGCCATGACACATCCAATGAGGTTAGGACATGTGTCAATTTCATTTCATATTATTAAAACATTTTTTTACCTTAAACTACCCTAATTACCTCTAATCGCGATTAAAAACTTAAGAAGTTACTATTCACCAAAAAATTATTTTTATCCCATTGAACCACATTTTACCTCTTAATGACAACCATGTATGTCGGATTTTTGAAATTCAAAACACATAAGTGGTAAAATTTCATTTAAAAGAAAAATCCGCTTTTATAAGTACCACTTAGTGGTTTCACTATTCATCAAAAATTGAAGTTTTTCAGAAAAATCCCAAAAATTCACCCTAAGCTACATTTGATATTCCGAATTCAAAAATGAAGTCTATTTTACAAAATTAAAAACATGTAAGTCACATTAATTAATTTAATAATTAATTCCCACTGTCAGAGCAAATAGCGTGTTTTTATGAAACAATAAGTATCAAAAGATTGACACTAGTTTAAGTCCGATTTCAAAGTGAAATTAATTCCAACGACCACTATTGGATTTAATGGTAAAAATATTTTCTAATTTCACTTTAAAACCAATTAAAATTATAATCTAATCATATAAATAAATTAGATTAAAAAGAGGTTTTGATTTAAAATACAACATTTTACACTATTCATTAAAAAATGAACTTTATCAGAAAAATACCAAAAATTTACACAAAGTAAAATTTGATATCCCGATTCTAAAGAAGAGTTTTATTTGGTCCAAAATAATGTATAAAGTGATCAAAACTATATTTAATGATAGTTCTCCATCAAAAGGCGATAAGTGAACCTTTAGTGAAAATTAGGTTATAAAAGCCTAAAATTGAATTCTTTCCGTATTTTAAGCCTTTGGATAAATGTAAAAACATTTAAAAACATATAAAATAATATTTTAGTTATTTCGATCCATTCTCACCAATAAAACGGCTACATGTTAACTACCATTTAAAATAATATTATTTTATTATTAGAGTGCAACGTAAGATTCCCAAGAAACTCGTTGTTACGTATTGGGTACACCATCGAGCATAGCATCCCCTTTAAAGTAATATTAATATTTGTTTCACAAATATGGATAAATATAAATATGTCATATTCATTATTTACCTGGGGTGTTACAGTTTTAGTTACTTTATAAATTTCATGAATGGTTCATCTATATAGTGGAAGACATGATCCATGCCTCTCATGGAAGATAATGAAAATAGTGTTGGAATAGTGTTAGGTGATTGTAAAAGTGAGGGTATTTTGAGAGGGGAAAGATTTGATGACAAAAAAAATTATAGTTTAATAAGAAAAATAATTTGAAAAATTAATAACCAAAATGAAAAATTAATATGTGCATATGAAAAAAATTAATATTATACATATTTTAGAATAAAATAATCATATATTATTTTTCAGTTATTATTAAAGATTATATTTTGTCTTCAATATAATATTATTTTATTAGATTATTTTATTTAATCCATAAATCATCTATTTCAAATTCAATTTTTGTCAATATATATTAACTAACCAAAAAACTATTTAAATTTAATAAATAATTCAAATTTGAAATGTAAATCCAAGTACGTCTTTACGAGCCTTTGAATTAATTATATTATCTAAAAATTTTGCCTTTTAATTTAATAATTATATTTGGTGTATTTTTCTCCACGATCACATAGATAATCCTTCCCAAATAGTATATGGTCACACTAAAACCTATAATTATGTTATATCAACTTTTAGATTGATTTCAGTTTTGTCAACCCAACCAACAATATTAAAATATATATTCATCGAGTTATAATGCTTGGAAATATGTCAAAAAGGACAAAAATCTAATGAATTCAATCAAAAAACCAATCATAAATTATTTCAATTTTACCCCATAAGAACAACCATATCATAGAAATATTAGTTCACTAGAAAAATGTTTAAACCTGTCAAATTAACAAATAAATGAACACTATAGTATAAAATAATTCATATTATAAATTTTAAATGGATATATTATTTGATTGTTTCATATCATACTAGGATTGGATATAACACAATAATTTGAAATCCCATATAATAAATTCTGATGAGTGTTGGGAAAACCTTATATTTTTCAATATTATTTATGTGAATTTGTTTTTAATTCATACCATTCTATATATTTGAAACAATACTTGTATGACATGTTATCCAATCCTAAGAAATACAAAAACATGCATCAATTACCTTAAAAAATATAATTATCTAATAAATAACTTATTGATGGATACTTATGATTTGATTCTATTTACAATGTGGAAGAATATAAATACTCCACCTTATGAAATGAGCCCGAATCTCATTGTTTATATCTTTTTTGATACTTAAAACACTATTATTCAATATAGTTAAAAAATGTTAAAACCATTTCTAAATTAAATTTTACCATTGTAATGAATGAATAATATTTATTTATTATTTCACTAATTCTATGTAAAATTATATTATTTATATATATATATATAAATTATAAATTATATTTTTATTCATTATTTTGTAAATTTATTTATAGATATCTGAGAAAAATTCATCATTCATGGCTATTTTATCTAATATTTATAAAGGATTACATGTATTTTATTTTGGAAGTAATTTATATGTATTATATCTACTATGGGTGTCAAAGTATATGGATATAAGTATAATAGAAAATCATGAGGTAGGAAATGCATTGATTGTTGGTGACATTCATTTACATTTGGATGAAACTACAAACCATATACCAAAATTTTAATATTTCATCAATTAACTAAATAGACATATTGATAGATTTCAATCCCAAAACGTGTAAAATTAATAATCTATCTACCATATATTAATCAATAGTTTCAAAATATTAATTTTTTATAGAGTTAAATTGATTGCACATTGAGTTTCAACAGACCAATATTACCAGTCTACCATTATTAAAATTCGTGAAATTTCAGTACTCAACATTTAATTTGTTCCAACTGATGAAAAGATTTAATTGACCATAATAATGTATTGATGATACGCTATATCTGGATGAAAATTACTCAAAATTTTATATTTTTTAGGAATCATTGAATCATAATCTTCTCAGTTTAAAATTGATTATAAATAACCACGACTTTGGATGTTTCACAAGATTTTACCTACTATAATAGAAAATCGACTAGAAGATTCGTACTAAATAATTGGATGATTTTGAATAAATCCAATATTTTTTAATGTTTCTTTAGTTTAATTTTAATATTTCAATATATATTAATTAAATTTACTACATTTTACCAAACATCTATTAAGTAATATTGAGTCTATGGAAACTATTGTCGATGTATTTTTATGCAGTTTCATATAAAGATTAATGATGTATGTTTTTTTAGTGTTCACTCTAGTGGTTTACATAATTTAAATTGATGTTAAAAAGAAAATATTTTCTCACATTATTGATGTGACTATTCCTAACGACATAAATTTTTATTATATATATATATACATTAATTTTTTTGAAAAATTATATTATAATTTTACTGGTTATGAGAGTATTTTATAGAACTAGTTATTGAATAATTTCACATGAATTATAGTAACTGATTTAGTAAATATATAACAATATATGTGTGTGTGTGTGTGTGTAATTTAATCATAATTCCTAGAATTTATTTTTTTATGAATCAATATCTATATGAAATTTATATTAATTATTTACAGATGTATTTTGTTTTTATTTATCTTTAGAAATCATGAATAAGAACAAATTTAATTTTAAAGTGTTATTTTCGATTAAAAATATTTTTTCACATCTATATATAATTATATATCCTGATAAATTTAAAATTAATAATTTGCTATATATATATATTGTATTCATCAGAACAATACTATTGGAGGATAAACATTGAAATATATATAGAAGGATTTACTTTTTGTAGAATATTACAATTTATCATTTTCAAAATTGTGTTTCTTATAAATAATTGTTATTAGAAAAATTACATTTCAAATATCGGAATTAATTTCATTCATAGAATTATTTTTTATATATGAAATTAAAAAATTACATGTATTTATTTATATTTATAGAATTATTATTATCATTTTAAAATAGGCTAAATAATGTATTCATTAAAAATTTTGTAATATTATATAATTATTATTTTAAAAAACATTATCTCGTGACATTAAAAATTAAAAATTAAAAAATTATATATTATCAAAAGAATATTTTAAATCTATAAATTATATTTTATCTTTATAATATGTTTTCAAATTATTTTATATGGTTAATTTTTTTAATGTATATATTACTTTGGAAAAAATGTGTAATTGTGGTAATAGTAAAATTGGGTTAAATGGGATTAACCTCAATAAAAATGAATGAAAATAAATAATTTTGATAATGTTTTGTTGATTATTGAATCACTATTATCAATTAATATTTCCATTACAGTCCAATATTTGACCCACTATTCATTAAAGTGACTTCCCATTATAAAAAAAGGAATGCGTATTTATAGAAAATATCATCAATTATATATTATAAAATGGTCCTTTCACCACATATTAAATATCAAATCAGAAAATTCGGTTTACTGATAAAAAATAACATATTTCTATAAAATCGAAATAAATTATATCTTATTGATATTTTGGTCACTACTATTCATCAAAATCCCTACTTCTACGTGGAATTCTTATTGGAAAACATAATGTTTTCTATATGAGTAATAAATTTTACATACAATAATTCATTTTTATATTAACCTAAAAAAATAATTTCTACAACCATATATGATAAAATATTTATTGGTTTTATAATTAATGTTATTATTTTCTAATAAAAATTATTAACTACTTTTATCATTTCTCATAAGTAAAAATTTTGTTCATTGTACGTTTGGAGATACACCTCAAAAAATAAGAATAATTTTTTTTTCCTTTCATCACTATTATTGGATAGAAAAAATAATTTATTTAATAGATAAATAAAATTATTAGGAAATAATTAAGGTTCTATTATGAAAAAGTGGATATCATATTAATTATATGATCAATTGATGATTATAAATAATTTAATCATTAAAAAAAGCATACTAGAGGAAAACATATTAAATTTAACATTTAACATTTTTATATTCATTACATCAACTTAAATAAAATTGAATTAATTATTAATAATAGTAATAAATAATAAATATGATATCTATTCTAATAATATTAATATATTGTAACAAAACCACCAAATAAACATCAATTAATCATGGGTTGTTTTAGGATTCGGTATTTTTGACCAATGAGTTAAACATTGTTGTAAATTTAAGTAATTAATAAATTAGGGTAAAAATGAATATTAGAATAAATATTAAATATGTAAATAATTTTGATATTTTTCCTATAAATTAGACATAATTATGAAACTAAATAATTAATAAAAACCCTTTTGTTTTTGATGAATCACTAAAACATGATCATCATAGATTTCACCTTCAGGGATAGTAAAATAACTATCATGGATTGAAATAAATAATATAAAAATAAATAAATAAATTTTATAGAACCAGTAATTATCTAATAATGGATATCCTTGTAACTAAAATTAAAACCAACTTTCTTTATGAAACTTGTTCATATAAATCATGATTACTTACTCCTGATTTTGAAATTAAGAAATAACTAACAATAATTCATATAGAGAATGATTATAATTAAAGGTAATAAATTGAAAATATAGTAGTGATGTTATGAAAGAATTTATTAATCTATATATATTTATAAAATATTATATTTGTTGGTTTTCATGTATTCCATGATAAAAGGTAATGTTTTCTTCAACTCAATTCAAATTCACTAAGCCATAATACATTTTGTGTTGCATGTTATCTTTATATGGGATATTAATTATCCATAAATGTATTATGATCGGTATTTTGTTTACATCATGGTATATACTATTCCAAACCATATTCCATTCTTAAGATGATTATTTAGTCAACTATACCAAGGTCATAAGGATTTATGCTATCTAAAATTTTGTTCATTTATTAACACCATTATCATAAGCATACTTAAAATATAATTAGTAAATTATATTCATTATTATCTTATTTTGTATTATATAATTCTTTCTTATATTGATATCCATTAATCATAAGTCATTTTTTAAATTTCATATCGTATTAATTTATATTATTTAGGGAATGTTAAAAGATCTTTGATTCTATTTTCAGTAATAAGGATTTATCATGAACATTATTCTTCCTCAATTTTATTAAACCACCCAAATATTTTATTATATTCTATTATATAATCCACATTTAAAAATATTGATTAAAATAAAAAAGGTTTTAATAATTTTTTTATAATATTTATTTTAAAAAAATTGATTATCAAAGTATTAAAAATGATACATTCCAACCATTATCAAATATAATATCTTTGAAGCCACATATCATATAGAAACCAATATTCCATATTCAAGTATCGATTATTGGAGATTAATTTTTTTTTTCAAAATATATCACCCAACTTTTTCAAATGTTTTTGTTTAATTTGAATTGTATTTTATTTATTTTTATGAAATCTAAAAATGATTTCATAATGATATTTTATGTTTTCACGTCAGTTTTCCATATCATATTAAAATGGATTTATATGCATGGGAATTATATTTATTAAACCATTCTATAAAATATATAGAAATTTAATTTTTTATAGTTTAATCTAAAGGTAAAATAGAATTCATCAACTACTTCCTTATTGATTAATACAAATATAATAATTATTTTTTTAAGATGTTCATTATATACTTCAACATTCTTATGAATTTCTATTATTGTAGAAGGTATGTATTCATTTTAAATATTTCACCTTATTTATTGAGATAATTAATGTAAAATTCTTCAATATCAATGATATGATCTATACGTACCTTTTTCATAACAAAATATACATCTTATGTAGTCATAACATTTCTTCTATAGAAATTATATTCTTAATAACATTTTTCCAATTTATGGATTTCATATTGTTCAAATAGATTTCATATGTTGAATAATTGAGTAATTTATTTAAATAAAATTATACACCATAAAAAATAATGTTGTAATTTAATTCATTCTTACAATGAAGTATATTCAATTCATTCATTTGAGATCAATGGAAAATCAATATATTTGTTTTTATGATACATATGTTTTTTAATTTCTAACATATGTGAAATATATATTGCCTAACCATCCATCTTAATTATCTAGATGGTGTATGATCATTTAAACCCTTTTATTAATAGAGGTTAAATTATAAACATTCAAATGTTCTTATTAATATATGTATTAATAATGGAAATGTAGATTATGTATTATTTTCCAATTATCTCATATGATGAATATATTGGACTTCATCAAGTTATTGGTGGGGATGGAATTATATATCATTGTTATGTATCAATAGATCTCATGATACAAACAAGTTAAATTATTTTGTGTGTATCTTCCCAATTCAATAATATATATTAACTATTTTCATTATGAAATTAATTATATCTTTTCAACAACCATGATGTGATGAATAATTTCTGGGATACATAATAGGTTATAAAATCAAAATAACTACCATTATACATTACATCAACTTGAATTTATTTTTTTTATCTTGTGATCTATTTATTTTATTATTGTATGATGAATATATTATTATGTTCATTTTTGTTTATTATGGAAATATGATGATTTCTTATTTGATCTATAATAATTATTCAATGTTTAGACCATGAATGGCACTATTATATGTTTTCAATTAATATGAATTTTAGATCACCACTTTTTTTGTTCCATTTATAAAGGATATGAAGATAATAAATATCAGAAGTGTCTAGAAGAGTTTCATATATATAGATTTAATGATTATTTTTTGATAGTTATTATGGGATAATAAATTTTATATAAAGTGTGATGATAAATATTATTAGAAAAATACATTAGTTTTGTTTCATTATTAAAATTTATAATTCCCTAATAATATAAACCTAAATGGTCCTAGGATTGTATTCATGTGAAATATTTTCATTATACCATGTAAATAAATAGTCATATTTTTTGATATAATATTTTATTATCCAAGTGGGGTTCAATTATTTTTCTCATCTACATTAGTGATTTTGGGGTGATTCGGATTAAATAATAATAGTAAAAACCCATTGGATGATTCAATGTGATAATCCTATGTATAAGAAAACATCCTACATTTTTTTTATAGTGGATATTAGGTGGTTTTCGTAAAATACATCCTTATATATATACTACATGTGGATACAGGCTCTATAACAGATGTATATAATTGTAATAGATCAAAAAATGGTGTGTTTGTTATTTACTCAATCATTACATTGTGCATGAAAAAGATGCCCAATAAAAGAACCTATTTTATTCTCTTAAAGGGATATTCTTTAGTTGATCACATTCTATTTAAATTAAATTCTAAATTATTTATTATTATGAGGAAAATAATAGAACGCTATCTAAGGAAACAAAAATTTATAAAAGTTTTATATCTGTCAAAATTAATGTATCCTTGTCTATATTTTTCTTACCTTAGACACTTATAAGATAATATATTCTATTTTCATATTTTTATTTACCCATATTATCTTTAGATATTTTATTATCACCGATGAATAAGTAATTAGTTTCTATTTGATGACTATAAATAAAATATAACAAATTACATTAAATCATTGTTATATGTAAAAAATTTCATCTATAATTTTTTTAAACTAAAAAAGTTCCTGTATAATGATGGAAGGGTGGGAAAAATGTATAAATATCTGACCGATCAAATATAATTTAATTCCATTAATTATTTTATTATCAATTTCCAATTGATTGTATTATATATTAAAGAATTTAGATCTCTTAAATGGTACTTTAGTACATATTCATGTCTCCTACCATTATTTTTTATTATGATATGAATTTTATATTATTTAATCATATTTTAAATACTGAACTATCTTATATTACACAATTTTGGATGTACCCAAAGGGAATCAACATATATTTTAGAGTTTTACAAAGAATAAGTTGTATTAGCATTAATTATAGAGATGTGGAATATTGATATATACATATAGAATAAATCTATCTTGTTTATTAAAATATATAGTGTTTCAATAATATATAAAAAACCATGTTTTATACCATTCCTCATAGATAATTCTTGATGGTTTATTAGAATATATGTTCTACATGAAATTTCAATACTATATATTGTAAATGAATTATATAAAAAATATTTTAATGAAAACATTTAAAAAATAATTTCTCATATGGGATATGGGATTAGAATTTTTATAATTATATATCCTTATGATTAATTATTTTATCACATGGGGATAAATTATTCACCATTGAGTACCAATGTTGAAAATGGAATTGAGGAATCTTGGGATCTTCATTTTAAGTGAGTATTCACTTAGAAAATCTTATGGACTACAAACCTATCAGAAATCATATCTTGAAAAAATTGTTGAAAGTCATAAAATATAATTATAAAAAGTGAAATGATGTCTGTCTTAGTCATACCTCAAATACTAAGTTAAACACCTAATTTGAAAATATCTCTTGAGTTTTTAATATTGTTAAGTATATTTAACTAATATTTTAAGTGTGTGATGATTTACATTTCAGGGATGGAATTTATTGATCAGGGGAGAATGTAACACATTTTTATTTTAAAAAACATCATCAATCAATAAAAAACTTGTTTAATTGATTTCTCAAAAAAATCATCAAAACAAAAAATAAATGACAACATGAATATAAATATATGAGTGTGTTAGTAAATATTAAATTAGTCTTCTAAAATTTTCCTTTCAATTATAGGTATTAATTGGAGTATTAAATTTATAAAATTTATAAATATATTTTAATATATATATATATATATATAAATACTCAATTTTATATAAATTTTTGGAATTAATTATTGGTTTTAAGGAAATATCCTTTAATGTTTATTCTATTGAGAATTTAATTGTGTAATTGAAAAATGATTATATAAATAAAATAAAATATTTATTGTTTAATATAAATTTTCTATTAGTTTTTGGAAATTAAGTATTAACATGTCTAGAAATTTAATTATATATTACCAAAAAACATTTCTCTCTATAAATTAAAATTTAATTTAAAAAAATATTTATTTATAAATTTAAATTTATAAAATAAAAATATTTTTTAGATTAGGCTTAATAATATGAAAATAGGTAATGTTTTATTTATATCTTCAGAATGAATGATTTTACCATGAATAATGAAATATACTATTTTTATAAAAATTGGCTCTTTATTGGAATTATTAGAAAAAGATTATAACTTGGAATTTAATAATAAAATTTTCCCAAAAAGATATATATATTACATACTGAAATAGAAATAAAAAATAAAAAATTTGTTTTAAAAAAAACTATAATAATCAATTATGAACATAATTTCCATTTTTTAAAATAATACTTTATAGATATATTATTTGGAAATTATTTTTAATCCCTTTTATAAATTGAATCCAAAAATAATTTTTCTAAATATATGAAACAAAATCTATAAATTTTTCAATAGTAACCATTCTAATTAGATGCATAAAGGATAAATTATTCAATTAAAAAATATATGGAATTGTAAGAGTAAAGTTTTGTTTAAATGGTTTAACATATTAATAATGCATAAAACATGATAAAAGAATTTCTAATAATGTTTATTCTAGGCATTCAAAATTATTATATCTTAAAAATCCCATTATTTATAATAAAAATTAATGTTTCATTAACAGTGACTACATATTATAAATGTTTAATAGGTATTTAATGAAATTTCATCCCTTCACTCATATAAAATGGGCCTCTCACCACCAGTTAAATACCACACATAAAATTGTTTTCCCTCCTATAAACAAAAAATTATTCAAACCCTTATCATATATTCTATACCAAATGAGTTTGTGAAATAAGATGTTATCCTAGTCCTTCCTTTTCTTTGGAATTAACCCAGGAAAATCGAATGTTTCCATGTGAGTAATAAATTTTTATTAACTTAATTATTTTATATTTTATATTTTAAATATTCATTTTATAATATTCATTATAATAAAATATGTATTAATTATATAAAAATTATTTTTATTAATTGTTATTAACCATTAATCACATTTCCCCTCTTTCCATAAGTGAAAAAAATGTGTTTTTACTTATTTGTATAATACCATCTCCATGAAGAAACTTGATCATTTTCCGTCACAATGGCACATTGGTATTTATATGTATTTTTAGGGTAAAATTAATATTTTAATAAAGTAAATATTTTTTTAATATTAATTTATCCTATAAATGATATAATCAAAAAAATGATCATTTAAATTTTAATCGGCTGAAACATGTCTACTAATAGAAATATATATATATATACATATTATGTAACATTTTTTTTCCAATAATTATTCATCAAATTCATCCACATTCATATATATATAATATATCAAAACTATGTAATATAAATACACTTATTGTATAATTATATTTTTACAAGCCAATTACATGTTCATCCTTTAATTTTTCTATGTTATTGTTTGGGGAGGTATAACAACCTACATGAATAATGTTATGAATTTATATCATTATTGAATATGGGAAATAAAATATAGATTTATCATCTTATAAATATTTAAATAATGATGTCTCTAATTTACTAATAATAAACAATGACACTAAATAATTAATTTATAAAATACTTTTCCATCATTAAAAATCCTTAAATCATGAATATTGTTGATTTCACCCTAATGGGTTGTGACTAAAAAATATATTAAAATTAGTAATTGATAAATATTATGTAATAGATATTATAGAACATGTAATGATATGTAGTTTATTTAAATTGTATCAAGATTAATTCCACCATCATTTTTATGTAATTATATGAAAACTAGCAAGATCACATTCAACAGATTCACAAATATGTAATAAATAACTTGAACTTTTAGAGATAATGATTTTAAATAAGGGGTATAATTGAAAATAAATTAATAGGGTTCTAAAATATGTTACTATGTTTCCTACGATAGTTTTATAGTACAATAGAGTTCATTTGATGAATCTAAAAAATAATTTATAGTTTATAATGATATTAATTATGATTTCATGATACATAATACATTTTGTGCTCCATATTTTCCATAGAAGACACTTTTTATAAAAATAGATGTATTTTATAATAACATTTTTTAATTTAATGGTATATAATCGACCAAATAATAATTATTTTTTTAATTTTTTTTATTCAATTGTTTTAAAAGTAAAAAGAATATTTGGTAACCAAATATTCATTCATTGAGTTATAATATTTCTATGAATTTAATTAAATATATTTTTCTTATAATAAACCGTTTAATATATTTCTACTGTTTTTTTTAATTTACATTCAATGCACATAAATACATATTGAATATTTTTTAACTTAGGTATTAAATTTTTTATAAGGGATGTAGTTAGAAAAAATCACATTTATTTGAGTCATAATGGTTTATCAAAAAGAATAATCTTCCATGAATTTTATCACCCAACAAAATTTCTTTATTATTCTTTTTTAACCCTATTGAGATAAATTTAATTATAATAAAAATTATATTTAAATACTATATTTAAAATTTTTGATTTCTAGAAAGGTATTATCAAATAATTAAATTGTTTTATTTTCTTTCATAATCATAAATATTTTTATTTAGATACACATAACCAATGGAAATATTTATGTCATTTTTATTTCTCTATTAATATTTTTTTTTAAATATATTTTTAAAAAATTATTTCCCTACTCGATTTAAAAGGTATCTTTTGAAAATTTTTTGTATGTTTTTTACTTTACATCAATATTTATACTGATTTGTAAACCACTTTTAAGATTTCAACACTATTTTACATTTCAGATTTATAATCACTTTTAATCATGAAAATTGTGATATATAATTTATTATATATATATATGTATGTATTAATTTTTTTATTGAAACTATGTTATTAAAATTTTGATTTTTTTATTCTAATATGAATAGTTCCAGTTGAGGAATTATGTTTCAATATTATTTCCCATGTATTTTAATAGAATTATTAGATTACATTTCCTTTTAATTGATATTTTAACTTAAAACCATCCACATTATATGTCAAAAAGGATTATGCAACTTATTTATCTCTTAATAATATGATTAGTTAGTAGAATAGTATTCCAAAACTGTCGAAATTCAATTAGAATATCAAAGATCCAAATATGATTACTTTTTGAATTCAATGTTTTCAACTTCATTGGTTGATTTGTGTTCTCATTGATTTTAGAAATTCAAGTATTAGGAAAATTATTTACATAATTGTTTACATGTTACACTATATTGAGATAGTCTTCGAGATTCAAAAAATGAATTAGTTTACATTTATTGGTAAGGAAACTATGAATGTTTATATATTTTTTATTCTGATATGGTTTATTATTCATTATATATAGATCATTACTATGTATTTTTTATGTATCCAATATATTTTTTCAGATATGTTGTGATAAATTAATCACTATTATTGAATCATGGAAAACTATTTGTTACCCATATCTTTTATTATAATATAAAATATTATTGAACATTTTGACAATGTTCCATTTACTAATTGTCAAATATAATGAATTCATTGAAATTTTCATTTAATGGGCGTGGATTGATATTATATGTCCCCAAGATAATCTAGTTATTCTCCGAAGATAAACATATTTGGTGTTCGATATTATGAAATATAAATTCATAATGATCTCATGAATGTGGGTATAATGATATGAATGATATATTGTCCATGGTCTTGATGGAATGAATGATGAATTGGATGAGGCATTGGTGGTATGATCACGATATTAGAGCATATTCCTTTCTTCACCAAAAATTACTTTAATGATATCCATTTGATTAATTTTTATTATATATATTAATAATTATATTATACTCCCAGTGTCTTTTATTATGAAATTATGATGAATACTTATTCGTACAAACATATTTAATCCTTATTTATTCAAATTCTTCCATATTTTAATTTTTTCATTGTATATAATTCAATTTCACCAATTTCATATATTTTTATTTCTAATGGTTGTGAAGATAAGAATGGTATGAATTCCCTAGAAGTGTATCTAGTGTGGAGAAATAATCGTATATGTTGAAGTCTTTTTATTGATTAATCTATTTATTATATAGTCAAAAAATGTCAATTAGTTTAAAATTAAATGATTTCTTAGTCAATGATTTCTATAATTATCTATAACATCAATTCTAATTGGTTATGGGATTTTAATATCTATTATAATAACATTAGGTCATTTAATTGAATATTTGTGTTTATGGGATGTTATAGTCAGTGTAAGAGATGGATTTAATTATGTTTAATGATGTTTTTAAAATTTTCTATGGATTAGGGTTGTATTTTTTCAAAACACCCAAAATATCTCTATGGGAAATGTATATTTATATAGTAATATCTTGAAAATGTTGTATACATTATATTTTGGGGTTATCTATGAAACAGAAAACATGTTTGGACACTTCTATTTGGTATAGGTTTTTCCACAAATGTATCATTGGTTAATAAATACAAAAAATAAGTATTCATTGTATACTCAATATAGACCTAGTGCATGAAAAAATAGTCATAATTACACACCTATTTTGAAACCCCATTATGATATTTTTTTTGTTTATCACATTCTCTTTGAAATTCATTATTAATGATTTATTATGTTTATGTTATTATAAAACTCATGTTAAAGAATCCTAAATGGAAATAATAATGATACAGGGTTAACTGAATGTTTAAAAATATATAATTATGGTTCTTTATACAATCATAATATGTTATATTCAAATTTAAAAAAATATTTACTCTATTTTGTAATTTGATGTTATTAATCAATCAAGTTGAACCATTTTTGTTTTACTAAACTCAGGAAATGAGTTTTATAAAATAACATTATCACTAGGTGGTAGGAAAATATTTTTACGAATTACTATTTTTGTTTCATTAGAAAAAATATCAATTTTCATGTTGGAATGCAAGAAATCTCACATTAAACTATTATCTCTCATTGATTATTTATTTCTAATAATTATAAAAAAACCCAGGTTGAGTTAGTCTATTTTATATAATTAATCCCACATGAAATATATGTTATATCATATCTATATACCTCTTATTGTTATCTATTATGAATCAAAAAAAGAAGACATTGTCTATATTTTAACAGTCCAAACATTTCATATTAATCAATTTGGTAATTGACACAAGGGAATTTTTTGAAATTTTACAACCTCCAAATCAAAAATTGTTTGTTAATTCATTATTATGTTTCCGATGTAAGAGGTAATTAGGTAAAATATATGTACCTTATATAAAATTTTTGAGGATGTTTTAAAAATTTCATCAAATAATCATGTCTCATTCATTACCACTTCAATCCTGCAAGAAGGTTTTATATGACAAATTTATTATATTTCGTTACAAAACTATATCTTAAAAATCCAAAAATAAGTAAAATTAATTTCCAATACTCACACACATTTATACAATTATATGACATGTGATCCTCAGTTGTGGAATTGATATAATTTTAAAACCTTTTGATAAATTTTGAATACTCATAATAATGATTTAATTCACAGTTTAGGCTTTAAAATTGACAATGCAATTATAGAACCTCGTGATTTTAAATTTAAAATGGTATCCCTGCTGAAACTACATTGATTCATGACGATTTAATTATTCATATATTACATAAATGGTTGAACATATTTATATTTTATTATAGTAATGGGAAATATTTTTCACCTAACCATAGAAAAATATTAAAGATGATATATCATTTGAAAATAAATTTAATGTTGTGCATGTATTTTAAGTACCATTAACTAATTTTACTAGTGTATGGTTATTAAAATAGTTGGGTTGTAATTTATTTATATGTGGATGGTGTAATAAATATTGATATAATGATTCATTTTTATTAAATATATATTTCGATCGATATCATTCATAACAATCAAAACCAAACTAATATAAAATACATTGTAAATATAGATATTAGAAATTTATTCTAAAACAAGACTATAGATTAATAGGTATGAATATGAGTAACCAAATTTCATATAATATTATTATTTTAATGTTATTTAATATATATAATCATAATCAGTTATTATTATTAAGATTATATATGTTTATATGGTTTCAATTAAATAAAATATGTATATTATTAAAAAATAGGGTGCAACTGTGAAAGTTTCACATTTCCCAAAGAATATAATATAAATAAACTTTATGATTTGGGAGTTAACCCCTTGACCACACCCCAAACTCCTCTCTCCCATTACCACCAACTGAGCATGGGGAAAATGTATATTATATTTAAGAGATTGTGGTAATAAAATATATTATAAATTGAATAAATATATTTTATTTAGTTTTTTAAAAAATTATGAAAAATATCTACTATTATTTAAATTTTTTGGTTAAATACAACGTTTCAAAATGATTTTTATTTTTATTTAAAATTTAAATTCACTTAAATTATATTGAAAAATTGAAAAAATTGAATTTTTTTTGTATTCAACATAAAAATATGTTCTTTGGATATATATTAGAAATTTTTCAATGATGAATGATTTTATTGTTAAAAATATAATTTATTACTTGAAAAAATATTATTATTTTTGTGAATATATTATAACTGTAGAATTATTTGAAATTTATTAAAATAGTTTTTCAAAAAATATATAAAATATATGAAAATAATAATATTAAATATAATATTTTTGTTCTATAAACCAATTATTAATTTTTTTTGTAAAAAGAAAATGTTTTTAAAAATAAATTAATTTATTATACATTAGATATTTATGAATTACTATGTTTAAATTTTAAAAATAAAATGAAATTAATTAGATATAATAATTAAGATTAAATATTTGTAATGTATTTTCAATGTAATATTTTATTTTCATTCATGAAGGATGTTATTCATTCATTAAAACTAGTTACAAAAGTAATAGAAAATTTGGGACCCTATCTTTGAAACCTAGCTGGTTGTATTTTCATGAATGATTGTTGGATTTTAATGTCTCGCGTGTAAGAAATGACTTTTCTTAACTTTGGATTTGTCTTCATGTACTCAATTGGGTCCTGTAGCATTGAAAAATTCTACATGACATTGGCATGGAAATTGGGACCCCGATTCGGCATAACAAGGAGACTGAGGATGTTCAATTTTGTCATTTTACTAGGATATTGGTGGAGGTTGATATTACCTCCACTATTATTGACAAGGTAACCCTTTCCACCCCTTCTGATAACATTCAAATTGATGTCAAGTATGAAAAAATACTCTATTCTGTATTGTATGTATAACTGTTGGACACTCTTTAGAGTTATGTCGGAAGAATGTTTCTTGTGTGAATTGTGGTGTGAGAAGTCATTCAACAGCCCTCTTTCGTAGGAAGTCCAACCTGAAGGATTTGACATTTCCAATGTCTACTGATCATGATGGTGATTCACCTAACAAGTCATCTCTTGATCCTGGAAAATGGTTACTGATTGATGTAACTCTAAAGGAGGCTCATAGTGGCCATTCTAATACTCGGTCTGATTTAGTTAAAGATGATAATCCAGTTGATGACATCCATATGCGGACCCCAAAATTGGTGACCCCTAATATATTCTAGGTTGATGTATCTAATCAGATTGATGTGAAACAACATGTTGATTGTCAGCAAGAAATCCAGAAGCATTTTCGAGTATCTGAATTACCTTAGAAATAGCGAATCACTTATGAAGATAAGTAGGGGAATGTGAGTACCCCAATTAGGGTCTCGAGAAGTGGTGGTCACGCCTCTTACAAGGATGAAATCATAAGCGGCAAGTCAAGGATTACAGATATTCAGGGTCTTCCCTCTAAGAGGAGACCACATAAGGATTATTCCAATGTTCCTAGAACTGTGTCTACGAGATCGTCATCTAAGGTGTTAAGGAAAGTGGATATAGATATCATGAAAATCATTAATCGGGAGAATTATCAATCTGAGTGGGAGACTGCAGGTGATTCTGATTATAGAAATGACATTTCATTTTATGATCTCTAGAACAGTTCTTGGTGGTTGAGTGCATTTTAGTTGTTTGACCCCATCTGTCGCTCTGTTGTACTTTTTCTTTCTTTTAATAAACGGTCAGATTCTTTGCTTCTGGCTGGACTTGCCTAGTTATTTTACAGATAATAATGGATATACCTATTAAATCTAGGATTTCTTATTTATTTTTTCAGGAATAGATCTATATTATATCTTCATCCATCTATAAATTATCAATTCTGGAGGCACATTCCATTATTTTGACTTAAAATTATAAAACATTTCTATGTGTTTACAGAAATTATATCTCATCAAACTTATAAAAATTTGTCTTGTCATTCCTTCAATACTATTCCTATAATCTTGTGTCCTAATAAATATATACCATAATTATGTC